>OY744481.1:5351935-10827825 GCA_963556165.1 Tipula helvola | reverse complement strand
ATAGTAGATGGTGCGGTAAATTTTATTTTGAGTCTCGAATTAAATAAAATTTTATTTGCAAAAATTTTAAAGTTGCATGAATTTAACCGAATTCAAATTGAAAAAAAAACACTTTTAATTTATTTATTTATTTACCAAACAGCATGTTTATGTAAAATGGCTTATAGTAAAAAAAAAGCAACGAGAGTAACCATAACCTTAAAATTAACACATAAATTGTGCCATCGACTTGGCACCGGTCAACTCAACTCGCCAACTTTAATTGCTTTCTTAATTCTTACCATAGCAACGATTGACCTGTTCTTTTAGTGCATTGAATGTGAATGTTTTGTCAACTCCAGCACCTCCAGTGACAAATATTCTGATTCGACTCGGACTTGCATTACTGCGAGTAATGTTGTTGAATAATTCTTGCTGTTGTAAATTCATTGCAGCACACACATTCTGCAACTGCTCATTTGTCATCGCCTGTTCGGTAACTTCATCTTCAAGTTCTGGATCAACAATTTCTTGTGAATTTTGAAGAAGATTGAAAGCATGTGTATGCATTTGATTGTCTCAATTACTCTACTCGAGCAAGATAAGCCCCGCGTGCATTGTTATGCTCATCATTTAATTCATCCTCCAAGTAAAATGGTACTTATTGTACGAGCAGACTATTTTATTAGTTATTTGCCAGCTTAATGAGTCTTCGTCTTGTTGGTTGCTCTTCCTCTTCTGAATCAATGATTTCTTCACAAAGCAAAGTGTTGGTGAAGTGCGCTTGGTTATCCTCAAATCTCAGCACTTAGTAGCGTTGCTAGGGCTTTCTTCTATTCAGGAACACACACTTTTTTGAACTTGAATGAAGTGGCAGGTGGCAGAGTCGAAAAACACATTCTGATGCGGAAAGTTGTTGCTCTTTCAAAATCTGCATGCGTGATTTGAAGAGCTTTCTTGCAATGTTAGTTTCATCGCGACGAATTTGACGAATGGCTTGAACTACACCTTCGTCAATATCTGCTGGTTCTGTCTGCAATAGATGCATTTGATCCGCATGTCTTTTTGTCCATATTGGTATCCAGAACTTTAGAATTTGCTGATTACAATTATTAATCCATTTTTAATTCGTTGTTCGTTGTTATGTGCAGAATTTGTCTCCATTTCGAATAAACTCGTCTGAACTCGGCGGCACAATATGAGTTTTTTGGCATGGCTTGCGAGAGAAACGAAATCGACATGTCTCAGAGTTGTTCTTGTGACATATATGGTTGCGCTTGACTAGTGCTCTTAAACCTGGATCTTCTTCTTCACTTGGCAATTGGCATGAGATCACTTAGTCGATGTTCGCAAGTCCTTCTGAGTTTTCAAAAGATGAATCGTTTTCAATCCATACCACAAGGTGGACATGTGGACTGCCACGGTTCTAAAACTCTATTCGTTTCCAGAAATCGATGACTTTTCCGCCAAGAAGATTGTCATTTCGTTTGATCTGTTTCATGAAAGCATCAACACGGCGGGAAAAATGTCGGCTCAACACAACAAGATATGATTCAATTAAACGCTGCATCAAGTTTTAATTGGCTAGGGTCTTCACCACAAAAAAGCTTTTGATTCATATCATTACAGCTCGAAGTAATAAACCAAGTTTGACCTTCTTGCATAAAACAAATAATCGGTTATTTAAAAACGATTCGAGCGCTTTTCGTTCAATCAATTTTTCCCATATGGAAAGAGATGGAACCATGAAAGTTCCTCGGCTTTTAGCTCTCGATTCACATTCACAATATTGTCCTTAGTTTTGCGAACAATTTCGTTTGTGTTTCTACTTTCCTCAAATTCATCATTAACATCTGGCTGCTCGTGATCAATTGGTGCCATTACATTATGTTTGTACAGGATCGAATTGCGATGCATTTACTGGCTCTGCTTCTGGTTCATTTTCGGTAAGAACATCTTCATCTACATGTCTCGATGACGTCTTGACGACAACATTGATGGCATTAATTGAAAATTGGGCGCCGGCATTAGAATGCACAGTTCGGCGGATAATACGGAAGATTGGTCAATAGTATCGCATTCGATGACACAGGCTGTTCTATTTTGTGCTCCGCATTTTCCCTTTGGTCCGCATGAATGGGAATCGGTGAAATAAAACTTGTTATTATAACCTATGAGACCATATGCATTGCCAGCAACAATCAAAATTCGAATATTATGTTACGCAAATAAAAGTTAAACTGCATTGAAAGCGGCATTTAAGTCATCATATTGAATAACAAAGGTATTGTCAAACATCAGGATGCCGTGTCGTACAACATCAAGATTTATATTCTAGAAATAGCCGCGATTATCAATTGAAAATGCACCTGGTTGATTTCTAGTTTCGAAATCAATCCATTCGTATAATCCGTCGCCGTCAATCGGTGCTACCATTCTAAGCTCGAATTAAATTTGCCACACCCATGGCGAAACATTGGTGTCCAGCATGTCCGGATTGGAAGATTTCTTAATTTCTTTGATTCCAGGAGGCACGTACGATTCGCGATAAATCATTAATTTGCATGTAGGCACTGCAAGTTGGAGCATCAATAGCTTGGTTATCAGGTTCGTCTCGTCGCGCAAATCGATTTATTCGTACATCCTTGTAGGGTGGGTTATTTCCAATAAGCCAATTAAGTGCCTATTGTAGACACAATCCGGTGAAATGTTATAATCTCTGGATACATTAAATTTATCCAAAGTTTCAGTCACTACAACACATTCCTACATCTGTGCTTGATCGAGGAAGCATTTCAGGCATTTTTTCGCTGACTTCAAGATATCGAAATCAAATAATGTTGCATGTCCTTTGAAAACGTATTGACCAAATCTGCCTGGAAACTTGATGCGCTAAAGCAAACATCGTTCTGGTTCAGTTAGTGCCGCAATTTCATCGGAAATATCACCCGGAAGCAAGTTATTCCAATATGCCTTGGATGGAGCATGACTCTTTGAGCTCTTCAAATTCGTATTGCATCGATGGCAAATAAGTAAATCATTTTTAGGTGGCAAGTATGGCTTTGGCGAAATTAAACGTTATTTCACTGCCTAATTAGGGTATAGTATTTTTTCTGGCAGATGTCATTGCATTTGTCGCAAAAAGTGTTTATGGTTGAGTGAAAATCTGCCATATCAGCTACCCATCGACCATAGGTCTCACGTTGACATCGTAGTCTTGCTTTACGTTCCTGACTTGTCTCTCTATAGCTCTTAATTGAAAGTGTCTCAATCGATCTGATTCCAGTCGAGAGATATGCGCTTCGGTAGTTTCAATCGCTCTTCATTGAGCATGACGAAGTGCGTCACTAGCAAGGCTAGAGATATATTCATTAGCTGTCTCGATTACTCTCGATGCAGCTTGTCGTGCTCTTTGACTTTTGAGGCGAGATATATGCATAGAAGCTGTTTCAAGTCGAAAGGAATGTGCGTCCACCTTCTCGATCAATCTCCTGTTGAAGCTTCTCTTGGCGTTTTTGCTCCTCTTTATCTAGGCGTCGCTTGCGTTGGGTGGCTCTATCCTTGACCATCGTAGAACTTGCCACTAATGCACTAATCTATTAAATTTTTTTATTTTATTTGTTCCTTTCTTGTCAAATAAACATTTTTTATTCAAACCATAAACATAGTCAGTCATATATTTGGCTATACGTTTCAGGTCTTTAGCTCATCGGGAAGTTAGTTTAAAATCGATTGCAAAATTTGATCCGAACAGATAATCAGGCAGACCAGAAGGCGAGTTAATAAAAACGTAGTAAAATGCGGATATTTCTAGATTGCATGAGTTTTTTGAAAATCTGGACTGGGATGAAATTTTAATTGATAAATCGAACGAAATTACTAAGATAAATGGTGATAATATAGACTTTATATTAATTCATTCCAGCAGCTACGTCGAGATCTCGATAATCGCAGCATTGGCTCGCTTACAGAAGCTATATCTCAAATCATAAAGATAATTTGACTTTGGATCCTAAATGGTTTTGGCATTCGTTGAAGCTAAACGGAAATGTTCCGGGTATCAGACGATGTCTCAGCAATGATGCTATACTGCTAACAATGTCAACGATATTTGTATGCGAAGTTGTTTACAAGAAACGTCATGATGATGGGACTAGTCCTGCTTCTACATATAATTCGGGACAGTATCATCATAATCTAATAGGATTGCCGTATATTTCCGTGACTGATGTCATTGATGGATATGGTTTTGATAATGTTCCCACAAATATTCTTAAAGATCTCAGTAAGTCATTATCATTGCCTTTATCTTTGGTTTTCAATGTTTCTCTGATGAATGGCATTTTTTCTGCGAGATGGAAGAAGCAACCAACCAAACAAATGAAAGAAGCCAATCATTATCCCAATCTTGAAATCTGATAAACGGTTTGACATCAACAATTATTGGGGAATATCCATAGTCTCATCCATACATAATTATTTGAACTAATTATAACTAATTATCCGCATTTTAATGTCAAAAGTTCATTAGCAATTCAACAACCTGTGCTCCGACAACGTTCTACCACTACTAATCTGTTAAGCTTGAAATCGAAAGTATTTAATGCTTTTGCTTCTAGAAGTCAGCTAGATATCATTTTTACTGATTTTTCGAAGGCATTTGATACACCGCAGTTCGACATTCTTCTGGGAAAATTAGACAGATTTGGAGTATACAAATTATTTTTGGATTGGATTAGCTCGCATCAGCGTGAACGAAATCAAGTGGTTAGAATTATGTACATCTAAAACCAATGATGTTCACTTAGGTGTTGTTTAGAGTTCTTACATCGGACCTGTGCTATTTATCATATTCATCGATGAAATTGCATCTATATTGAAATTTTGCGGCTGTGGGCTTTATACGGATGGCCTGAAAATATCAAAAATCATAACTACTTCGCAACAATGTATGGACCTGCAGGGTGACCTGATTTATTCTACAAATGTACCTGATGGTTATGAGTTTCTTCACGATAGAAAAGATGATTACTAATCCTTATCAGTATGATTATCCGCTCGATAGAGTGATGGTATTTAAGGATTTGAGAGTAATCTTGAACATCAGTTTAATTTCTGAGACCATATAACCTTAATTGTAGCTAAGCCTAATAGATTATTTGGCTTCGCTCGTCAGGCCGCCACGAATTTTCCCAATACACTTTCCATTAAGTGTTTGTGCTGTTCTCTTGTACGACTTGGTCTGGAGTATGCATCGATTGTTTGGGATCCCATGTACAAGATTGATATCGATCGAATTGAACGAGTACAAAAACAATTAATTCTATACTTGTTTGTAAATTTGGAATCTCTGATTGAAAGGCGTAAGGTTGCAGCTTCTCAGTTCATCGCTGATGTTTTAAATATTTCTGTTCATTTCACTGAATGTCTTGCCAATATAGATATTCGGATTGAATACTTTATTTATTTACCGACTTTTAAGTTCAATTATGCACAAAATGCCCCTATTCCGGCTATGTGCTAATTTAATGCTAATTTTGATAATGAGTTTGATTTCAACTTATCCGAATGTTTATTTAAAAAACAAACTAAATATAAATTGTAGTTATTTGATACCCACACCACTTGCACATTTACACCTAGAAGCTAGATTCTTTAAACCCAAAAGATGACATCTATCAAGATATAGGGTAGGTAACCTTTATTAAGAACGTATAATAAAAACTGTTTTTGAATGCTCTCAATTCTGTTAGAGTAAGAGACGTAAAATGCGGAGACGTACTGGATGTTGGACAGTGCAAATGAGTTGTATAGTAACTTTAAAGATGTCAATCTTGACACGCATATTGCTATTCGATCAGTACGACATTAGCCAGTTAACCGGAATATTATCACAGTCAAGTTGACTAAGTTTGGACAGCAAAGGCTGGTGATTAATTTTGTCGAATACTTTTGCACAGTCGGTGTAAGCTACATCAACGGAATTGATTTAGTTATTCTGGAATAATACTAAATTTATCACGGGCGAATAGTCCGGAAAGAATCCATTTTGGCATACACTAGTATAACACTTAGTGTCAAAGTAGATTACATCGTTAGCCATAGACTTCTTTAGCTTAGGTATGCATGACAAAATTACAATCTTACGATTGTTAGTAGATCACTGCGAGTACTTTTTGTGGATAGGCATATACAGTTAGATATTTTCCAAAATTTAGGAAATATGCCTTGGTTTAGAAAATTAGAAGCACACAAAACAGCACGCGGCTTCAGAATGGTTACTGTCAAATGATCATGTTTAAAAATTTAGGCATCTAAATTGTCAAGACAGCAAATTAATCACTAAATTTTACAAGCCTTCAAATAATAACCTGCAGGTTAGGTATTCCAGCATAACAATAAAATGACGCAGTTTCAATTTTGTACGAGATACATACACCTAAGTATTGAATAGTTAGTATTTTGTTATAGTGTTATACATACATATATGAAAAGTTATTGGTTAGCTCAAGAAATCAGAATTCCAAAAACCAAAAATCCGCTAGATCCTTGAAGAATCTGGAACGTTGAGTCAGGTTACACGGGACTTCCTAAAAATCGAAGTGGGAATAAAATCGGAATCGTGATTAATTAGGTATTTCTAAACTTTACTTCACTAAAATCAAATTTATTCAATTTCAATTTGGAATTAAAATCAGAAACTAAAAATTAAATTTAGATTTTTTCAAGTTTTTTTAAATAAACCCCGCCAGAGACCATCTCCTAAAAAGCACTTCCGTTAACGCCCTCCCCCACACCCTTCCCCTCCTATAACTAATCGTTTCAACTTTAAAATTTAAAATTTAAATTTAAATATTTAAAAAAATTGTTTTTTTTTTTAAATTTGAAACCGTCTGTGTGTTAACACATTTAATTAAGATCCCACTGCAACCTCTCAGTAAGCCCGCGGAGACGCAGCAATATTCTGGAACCCTAATTACAAATATTAATATTTATGATCATCAGATAATTCAGATCAAATTTAATTAGTTGTTTTTAAGTCATAAACCGAGCAGAAAGTTATTTAAATTTAGGCTCTGAAACAAAGTATAAACTAATATCTCAGTACACCAAGTTCTTGGTGAGTTACTGGTTCAGGTTCAAAAAATCTCGTGTTGATTCAGATGCTGTTTAATCATAATCCAATTAAGCAATTCACCCAAAGTTATCTCTAAATTTCCATTAACCGCTACTACCAACCACGACCATCTGGTTGATTTCAATCATATTCTCGTGATTCTTCTCTTGTAAAATCATGTCACAAACCCGGTAGCGCTCTATTAACTGCAGGGTCACTCTGTATTCGCCTTTTTGGTCTTTATGATATAATCTCAAGCCAGCACTAAATTAGATGTATCATTTATGCTTTCAATAATAAAGATGACTAAAAGAGACTTAGAATTCCAAGATTCAACAGGTTTGAACACATTTTAATTTGCTGGTATAAACCACTTTACTGGTACACCAATATTTTATTATCACACGGAATATAACCTTGACAGAAGGTCGGCGATAAACGTTCAAAGGAGACAGTCGTGTTTTTGTCTGCTCCATAAAGTAAAAGTTTTTAGTGTAATTTATTGTTTTGATTATTTTAAATTATGTAATCAAATTTTTAGTGAAGTGTAAAATCAATTAATTTTAATTTAATTTAATTTTTCAATTTTTGAGTGAAGAAATAAGTGGTATAGTGAAATAATTAAATGTGAATTTGGAAAATGTAATCCATGGGGATGCATTTACAGGCAATGTTTTTTGTACTTATAAATGAAGGAAATCAAATTTCATGATTTCTAAATTAATTGCATGATTTAGGCTTTAGTGTCTGTTTAATTGTATATAAAATTCTAGTGCATAAAGCTTCTTTTGATTGATTTTATATCAAAAGTTAAATTGTTCCAATTTAATAAACGCGGTTAAATTTAATACGCATGTCTGTTCTTGTTTCATCCAGTTCAAATACGTATACGTATTTTATTTTTATTTTAAATACAATTGAACAAACATATCGAAGATTAATACGTAGAATGGGCTTATTGGTAAAAGTTTTATATTTTGGTACATCGTATATGTAGTTTTAATGGCAGATTAAATACATCAGTGATCCACGGCTTGTTTGATCCATTTCTCTATTTCTCTCAAACAAAATAAGACATCGCGAGATATTTACAATTTATTAATGAAATGCAACTGGATCAAATAGGCTGTGAGTCACTGTAGAATGGGTTTGTAGTGGAATTTTTATAATTTTTGGTGTAATTTTAATATTTTAATATTGTGCATGGCATCAGAGCCTACTGTATAAATAAGAGCCTCCAGTATCGACTGTATTTTTTACTAAGCTTAAAATAAGGTACATAAAATTTTTTCTTTACTATGAACTTATATGGGAAAATGGTTATTTTCATTTACAGTTTTAGTTTATTAGAAATATGAGCTTTTGTTTTGTTTTTATATGAAAATGTTCATGAAACATGTAATATTATTTGATTGAAAAATCAAGTCTTGAAAATGTTTATGTCTTAGTGAAAATCGCCATAAAAATAAGGTACTTTTGAAATTTTAAATATTGTTGTTTTTGTAATATATACGTCATCAACATAACTCGAAATTTATAAACAGTACAATAATCATCTCTTTCATTGCCTCCATTCCAATTTGAATTCGAATATGTTTCTATAGTTATTTTGAATTTGCAAAGCATGCTAGATTGTTTTGATGTTTTGTTTTTTTCGCACTCATTGTATTGATTTAATTTATTTTGTTTGGCTCTTTTTGTTTTTTTTTTAAATTTTGATTGTTAAGCGGAGACGTGTTGTCTTTTTTCTTACCATTGGTTTAGATGTGGAGATATGATGTCGTCATTAAACTGAATTTTCTCTTTTTAATACACATTGTTGTTGTTGTAGAATGTTTTTTAATTTAATTTCCCTTATTTTCTTTTGATTATTGCTGGAAAATAGGGAAATTTGAGAATCTGTGTTTTAAATGAGTAAGACATTGAGTTGTTTGTTAGCGATTTCTTAAAAAATTATTTAACTGGGTTTAACTTTTAATTCATATTTTATCGTCAATCGAAATCGCGTTTTTTCATACAAACACTATGAAAATAAATGAATTTTTAGTGTTTCTATATCCCTTATTTTAAGTTCATTATTCACAAGCCGGCTCTATTCACATCAAGATGGTTCTGATGGCATATAATGAAAACATGAAGAAGTATGCGTAATTGCGTACTAAGGATTATATGAAAAGATTTATTGCGCATGTGCATATGCATAAATATTGAATGCGCAGAGGAAGAGTGTATGGAAATACTTATTTATTTTGGACGCGTCCGATTTCTGTGAGAAATAATTTTTCTGTGATAAATTAATGTTGAGCTGTACGCAACCAAATTATCACAGCACCGGTGTGTAATAATTTTGACATGTCCGAAATAATTCTTGTTTCTGCGCCAGTGAAGAATGTTGATTTTAGCAACAAGATTTTGGTATTGATGAAATTAAATTTACGACCAATAAATTTATAATCGTTCGTAAGAGTGATCATGCGTGCCTTTATTCTGTTCTTTTTAATCATTTTGTGAGCAATTTATTCGTTTTTGTGTTGTACCAAAATTTGTGTAATATTGTATCAATAGTATTATCTGCAAGCCCTAATTTTTTCTTATAAGTACATAATTCCTAAATTCATTGCCATTACATCGTTAAATGATGGGTTTTAGATTATTAATATACAGTAAATATTGTTGATCAACTACCAATTTTATTTGTTTAAAAATGCTAAATTTTCATTTAGCCCGCCTCAAATTTCATTAATTTTTATGGTGAATGGGTGATCCGTAGATTTCTTTATTGGGGTTAAAATTTAAAAAAAAAAATGATCTAGGCGTTATTTTAGTGTTATTGTATTATTCTCCAAGCATTATCTGTGAAATTTATTATGTCAAAATTATTTCAGTATTCGGACAGCAAATGAACTTATTTCAAATGTGGAAGAGAAAATTATTTCACTAAATGTCAAATTTATCACAGAAAAATTATTTCTCACAGAAATCGGACGCGTCCTTTGTTTATGTGGATTTTAGTGTATGTTTCTATTATCTTTTTCTGGTTTTTTGATGTGTTATATATTATGTTATGTTCAATTTTCATTACCAATTTATATTTATAGTGTCGTTATTAACATGAGCGACATAAATTCAATACGCATTTGTAAGGTTTTGCATTTGAAATTGAAATGTGCATTTAGCGAAGACACATTATAAAATAAAAAAATAAAAACTACATGCAATGTAGTTTTATGTGCATTTTTAATCCATCTGTTCGATGTTAATTTATGAGTTCATCTTTTTCAGGTTTTTCCGTTCTTTTTCGCCAAAAGGGGTTGTGTGTTGCGGTGAATATTATTGGATAATCCCTCTTGAGTACTCAAGTTTCAAGTTCTCAAAGTTTCCTTCGTGTAAGGTAGATAGTTTTGTTCTACTTATGTATATTGGTTATACACTAGTTTGTAATATAAGAGATGTTTATATCCTTATATTTAGAATTTATGTTAATTAAATAAATAACTCTGCTATATATTGTATAACAACATATTGTATTGAACAATTTTAATGAAAAATAATTTGTTTGTAATTAATTAATTCTTTTAATTACGTTTGGCTAAACAAGTTAATTTTATATTGTCCTACTAATTGGTTTTTGATTTAAAGTTTCTGAGGGATTAATGAGCGTGATGAGAAATTTAATTAATTAATTACTTTTACTATTTCCATTTTAACAACTAAACCATGAGGATTTCAGAGTTTAGTAACTTTTAGTTTATTTTAGAAGTAGTAGTTGGGGACAATTAACAAATTTACATAGATCTTGATTTTCAGCAATATTCGGAGTAACCCAATGCAAATTTCGAGAAACTTTGTATCGAATTAATTCGGAATTTTATCATTAATTGAATCTGGGTAAAATGTATTACCTATGTTCTAAAACTATGCTATAGAGGGACTTTCTGAGTGGTGTATAAGGACGTGTCCGATTTCTAAAATAAATAATTATTCCGGAATAAATATGACATTAGCTGAATAATTTTCGCTTCCATATTTTAGAAATGTTCATTGACCGTCCGAATACCGAAATCATTTCGACATAATAAATTTGACAGCTTAATAAACTAAAATTCAAATAACTATTTCTTAAACGTTCACCTGATGAATATTTTCATTAATTATTTTAATTATAATAATTACTTAATCTAAAAATGGATGAAAGGGAATTTGATCCAAATGTGTTAGTGTTTATTTTAATGTCAGCGTATTTATGCTTTATGAGGAGATCGCGAAACATCCTACCAATATTAAAGGAACTATTAAATTCACAGGTAAATTAAAATTGTTACATGCATTTGTTTTGAAATTTTAAAAAGTTTTTAATTGTAGCGACCAATAATTTATACTGCGGTGTCAAATAACTGTTTGGTAAACTCTATCCTGTCATATGACGACGCTATGACAAGGATGCATTTGAGGATTTCTTCAAAAACATTTATTGGAATTGCTAAATTTTTGCCAAACAAGAATCATGGCTGGGGACCCGAAATGGAGCTGTTACTCTTCTTATTATGGCTTGCATGCGGCACTAGTTACCGCATGATTGGCGCAGCAATGGATATACCAAGATCCACTATTTGTGACATAGTTCATAAACTATTGGATTTTACTATAGATCATATAATGCCGCGAGTGATCAAATTGCCTACAGCGCATGAACTTGATAGTATTGGTCGTAAGTTCAACCAAAGGGCTAGAACCACGATTTTTACGAAAGCTGCTGGCGCCATTGACGGTACCCACGTGGAAATTATATGTCCCGTGCAACTCCACGACCAATACATCAATCGTAAGCTGAAATACAGTATACAATGTCAAGCGATTAGCGATTCGAGCCATAAATTTATAGATGTATTCATTGGATTTCCGGGATCGGTACATGATTCTCGAGTGCTATACAACAGTCCTGTTTTTAAGGAGAAACTATACCCACCTCAAGGTTTCTTTCTGTTGGGGGATAGTGGATACCCATGCCGAATGGAACCAATTGCTTTAATCACACCATTCAAAGAATCTAATTTGAACGACAGCAAAAAAAAAGTTTAATAAAGTATTTAGCAGCGCGCGCAATATAGTAGAATGCGCATTCGGAAAACTAAAAATTCGTTGGAGGTCTATTTTCGCACGCTCGTTAGAATTAAAAATTGAGAATATTGTAAAAACTATCAGCGCTTGCTTTACGTTTCATAACATATGTATGGCCAATAATGACGACACTCATTTTTTACAAGAGGTGGTGGATTTAGAAGCCACAAATGAACCCATCGAAGATGAAATTGCCATTGCTTCAAACGGTGATCAACAAAATGGAATCCAGTTCAGAGAGGAACTCTTCAATATATATATAAACACTCAATAAAAATAAAAAAATTATATTTTATTATTCAATAAAAATAAATTAAAAGTTATTGTTAATTCAGTCTTAAACATTTATAAATAATTGGTTTCTATGCAAATATTCATCCCAATTGTGATTGTCTAGTCAATCAAAATCGACGATTCTGTATTTTACAATTGGTGGATAAATTACGAATGAACACGTTAAAATTGCCACATCAATTCTTCGTGAATAAAAATTTACGAAGAATTGAAGTGGAAATTCTAACGTGTCGATTCGTAATTCATGCATATTACCAATTGAAAAACACAGAGTTGGGTCGATTTTAATCGACTCGACAATTACAATAGGGGTGAATATTTTATTAATTAAATGAAAAAAATCACTCCTATTATGATTGTCGAGTCGATCGACAATCGACACGACTCTATATTGCATTTGATAAAAACAATACGAACAAGGAAAAGGCATGTAACAAAATCCCCCAAAAGGGATTTTGTTGAACAGAACATAGCAATAGAGGTCTGGTTGCGGTATTGCACTGGCTGAAGCTCGCCGCTAGGCGTGGGGGTTACCAGACATATTACTATGCTTGAAAACCGCATAGAGATAAAACGAAGGAGACAAGAAAATTATTCTACTGTGCCACGACCACAGTGGTAGATAATCATAAATGGGAGCGTTCGACAAGGACGCCGGTGCCACTCCGGCGACCCTGTTCAAGGCCTAGGTCAGCATAAGGCCGCCCATCCTCACGCGATCACAAAGAACTAATTAATTACACATCACTAAAAACTTGAAAATGATAAAAGAGGGAAAAAACTGTAATTACACCGGAAAAACCCAAATCGAGAAAAAAATGAAATGAGAATAATGAAATGTGAAAAACAAAAATTTGAAAGAAAAAATGAACCGTTAATGAAAATAAAACCAGAAAAAAAAACGTGGTGCGAATCGATCTTGGGGTGTGTCATATGCGAAGCCACCCGAAACCTGTAACCCGCGAAAAAAATATTTATATATATATATAAAAAATTTATTTAAAAAAAAAAAAAATAAAAATATAGTAATAAAACAAAACAACCCCGAAAACCAAGTTTGGCTCACACAAATTTTTTAATAAAAATAAAAAAAAACCACGCGGTGTCCCAGACTTATTATATATTTTTGTCCGGTGACACCTTACCTGAACAACACCAAATTCTAGGCCCGACCGACCTCAAAACAGATATCAGCGCCGTCGCAGGTTTCCCCTCTTGCGCGAACCCCACTCTGATTGGCAGAGTTGCTGCCACAAACCCAATTCACTACGGTACTAACGTTAATTTGGTTAGGACCGATTTATAATTACACTCTTTCGTATACGGCATAAATTATTAGAGCCACACTTTCAAACAATGATATTTACGCCTTTTGTTTTCAATAACCCTCTTTGCTAATATACATATATAACCCTCCACGATCCACTTTTATAGCAATTAACAATCTTGATTAAGCGAAAGAAAAAGTCACTTTCCACTTAGAAAATATGTATTAAATAAAACCCACAACTGTATTAAATTTTATTTATTAACAATAAGTTTATTATTAGGGTTTTTCCCTACAGATTTATATATTTTTTTGTTTTACATATGCATCGTATGAAAAATGGTATCAATACACAACGAACTCAGAATTGAAGCGTAAGAAAAAAAATTTTATCAATTTACGCTTTTTTAGTTCACAATTTTACAATCATCAAGAATTTATTATTATTATTATTTTTTTTTTTTTTCTGTATTAAAACTAAGTTATATAAAACTTCTTATTTTATTTTTAATTTTTACAAATGGAAGGACTGA
Source organism: Tipula helvola (assembly GCA_963556165.1). Lineage (NCBI taxonomy): Eukaryota > Metazoa > Arthropoda > Insecta > Diptera > Tipulidae > Tipula > Tipula helvola. Next base: position 10,813,517 of record OY744481.1, on the reverse strand, counting down.
TTCAAATACCAAGCCCCATTTTCACAAAAACTCTCCAAAACTTGACTTTTCATTTCAACATTCAAAACTAGACTATCCAAAATAAAATTCCCGACGCGTACAAAATAAAAATTTATTCCCCCACCCAAAAATTATTTACTAAAGAAAACATTAACCCGACCGATAAATTTCGGGTGGCGTATATACATACAACCGCACCCAAAAATCGACTCGCACACACCAATACTATTTAATTTAATCACTGGAACATTCCATTTACATGGAAAATCCACGCGCTAACCAAAACAAAACAGATGAAGCAACACACCAACCACTACACGTCATTACATACCATCAAACAAAAAATGATAAAACGAATCGAGTAACCGACCAAAATACGGAGAAGTATAAAATGCTAAATGGTACACTCTACCAAAAAAAAAAAATATATTTCCTATTACAAATTAAGCCAAAGAAAGAATGACGTGTAGTGGAAGAGATTTTATGCAGCGCAGTGGATAAACATGCAACCTTGTTGGGATTTCCAACCGTAATTACAGATTTAGATTAAATAGAACATAACAACCACAAGCGGTTGTTACAGCGTGGGGACGACTCACACCCGAGAAAAGATCTCAAAGCCAGGCATGAAAGTAAGAGGGAAGGAGAAAAAAAAATTTCACTAATAATTTGTCACAATCGTATATCCTTGGCATGATAAACTCCCAAAGGTTTTCCATCAAGATTTCTGATATTATAAGAGACTGTTCCGATTTTATCAGTGATAAAAGCAGGAATAAACTTAGCGGCTAACTTTGCAGAAAATCTATCAGGTGCACTACTTTGTGCGAAGGATCGGACAAACACAGGTTGATTAGGCAGGAAATTCCTAGTTTTACTACGCAAATTATAACGAACAGCGGATTTCTCATGTGCAACTTTCAGGTAATGAGTTATTTGATCACGAATAAGATTCAATCGGTTTGATTTAGACAACACATGCATTTCATTATCATCCTGAGGAGATAAAAGTTTACGTAAAGCATAATCTGAACCGTTTAATGACATGTGTTGTCCAAAGACCAAATAATGAGGAGAAAAATTCGTGACGTCGTGTTTAACATTTCGCAATGCCACAGTGATTTCAGAAAGATGGCAATCCCATTCATTATGTGCATGATCATCAAGATAAGAACGAATACTAGACAGTAACGTCCGATTAACTCTCTCAGAAGCGTTGCTTTGAGGAGAGTAAATAGGAGTACGTATATGATCAACATTATATTTTTTCAAGAGATCTTTAAATAAGTTAGATATGAATTGTTTGCCATTATCAGAAGTAATCACTGCAGGTACAGAGAAAAGTAAAAACACATCATTTTCCAAAAAGTTACACAGAGAAGAGGCAGAAGCTTCACGCAATGGTTTGACTAGAACAAACTTTGAATAATGATCCAACACTATAGCGATACAGGTATTACCTCGTTTGGAGCGAGGATATGGTCCAAGGAAATCAACGAACAATTTTTCAAAAGGTCTGGTAGACTCAGTTTGAGAACCCATCAAAGGTTGAGTGCTAAAATTTACAGGCTTATTCATCTTGCATTGTAAACAATTAGAGATGAAAAGTTTGATTTGTTTAGTCATACCAAACCAGAAAAATTGCCGTTGAAGTCGTTCCACAGTTTTTTTAATACCCATATGAGCAGAAGTAGGAGAAGAATGAGCCAGTTCAATTAAGTTTGCAGTCAAGGACAACGGAACTACTAACTTCCATTCAGACAAATCAGTGGACGTATAACGAGAAGCGTAGGAAGGTAAGATCAAGAGTTTATTATCACGAATTTTGAAGTTGTGATCGCAATCTTTTAATAGTCGTACTCGATTGATCTGTTGTACATATTCATCGTCCTGAAAAGCTGAAGAGTTAAGATCAATATGTAGAACCGAATTGTCACTTGAAGAATTTAAACTGGACACATTTTCTTGTATAACAGGAGACTTAGATAGTTCTGCGGAGTCTGGTAATTCACTCAACGCAGGTATTTGCAAAGTAATGCCGAATTTATTCCAAAAGTCAATCCCTAAATAGAGAGATTGCTTTAAAGAAGGTACTAAAAAGAAGCGCATGTAATGAGATTGAGAGTTAAAGCTAATCTGAACATTTATATAACCAATGACGTTCTGAGGTTGACCACTCGCAGTCTGAATAGAAGTAGGAAAATTATGAATATGAAGGTTGTTGTCCGCCAACAACTTTTCAGAACCACAACCCAACACACTTACATTCGCTCCACTATCTAATAGACCTCGGTATGGAACATCATTGACAAGAATATCGGCATAAGGCCGTTTATCGCTTGTCTCAGAACCGAGTACTGAAGAAACAACAAAGGATCGCAAAATCCGACGTTGCTCCCAGTATTTTTTTGAGCGAAGTAACTGAGCTGAGATGAGTTTCCCAAAAGTGTTGGGGAGAGACGGAACGGAATCAGAAAAATTAGAACTATTGTTAAATGAAGAAGTTGAAGGAATGGAGTGTTCCAATTTGGAAAAGGAATTTACTCGACATTCAGGTGGAGAAACAGGCAAGCAAGAGTCCGATACCATTAGGTCGGAACCAGCTGAACCAGATCCAGAAGAGATTGCGGAGTCAAAGGACTCAACGCGAACTTTCACTGGTTCGACTGATTCTTTCCATCTGGCATCAGTCTCTTCCGAAACTCTGGGTCGGTATTGCTGACTGCATCTACTTTGGTCATTATTGTTGGGGTTGAGATGGTCTGTGGTTCCTGGTTCCCCGATCTCCATGAACCACTGGTCTGGTTTCCCGCACAACGAACACAATTTGTTGAAATGGTGCCTTTGAGACCACAACGATAGCAAAAGGCACCCAAGTGAGGACGAGGACAGTCTTGAAAACCATGCCCTATATCAGAACAATTATAGCAAATGTAATTGCGGCCAGATCTAGAGGTATTGGTTACATTAGTTGAAGGAGAAATAGAGGAGGGTTTAAAAGACTTAGAGTTGGTCATAGTCGTTCCCATTGGAGCACGATAAGAATGACTTGGACTAATCGCAGAAATATGTTGCACAGATTCGGACGTCGGAACAAAAACACCAGATGGAACGCGATATGCGGTTCCTGACGTATCTGCGGATGGAACTGATGGATTAGAAATTGGAACGATTGGTTCTGAATCATACATTCTCTCAACACCGAGTTCATTGATACTACGACGAGGGTGCATCGAGTAATCAGGTGGAGAACGAAAACGTTTTAGCGAATCCTCCCATGAAGTACAACTTTTGATGAGCTCATTGATATGTGAGAAGTGTCGATCAGTAAGTTGATACTGAAGGACAGGCTTCATATTGTTCATCAGTAGTTGTATGAATTCATCGTCGCTGTAAGGGGTGTGACACTGCAGGGCCAAATTCCACATGTGATGATAAAATTCCAAGAATGATTCGTTAGGTAACTGTTTGCGAGACTCAACCATACGACGAATTTCGTAGGGAGTACGCCTATCTTTAAATCTTTCTTGGAAGGCTAATCGGAGGCTATCCCAAGGTGCTGAAGGATTATACCTGCGGTAGGTCCAGTACCACTGCAGTGCCACATCTTTCAGGACAAGATGCAGATCCAGAAGTACAGAAGAAGGTGAGAGATTGTTGGATTTCACTACAGAGTCCAGCTGAAAAAGGAACATGTCCACTGTTATGCCAGAAGGTGAACCTGTGTAGGAAATCCCACATCGAGATAAGGAACGTCTATTGAAATCGGAGTTGAACTGAACAGGTGGATTATGAATTGCTGAAGGCACGGGATTCAAAGTACTATTATGAAGATCTCTAGCATCTGGTGCTGACTGAAAATTAGGACGTTGGGTGGCCTGCTCCGGAGATGAACGCTCTTTAGAGACAGGTTCCATGAAAGAATGAGTTAATTCAGGCAAATTATTGTCCTGCGGGTTTATCGCCGTGGAAACAAGTGGATCTCTTGCAGGACCAGCAAAATCAGGGTGAGGAGGTGGCCCAAAAGACACCTCCGGAACAGGAATTTTTAACGTTGGATTTAACTGACTATGCACACCGGCTGCTTGTTCCGCATCCAGCTGTATTCTCACTTCGTTGGTCAGCAGTTGAACTTGAGCCGTCAATACTCTCATCATTTCCGCCTGATCAATTGAATTAGGATCCACATTAAATGCCTTAATTAATTCGTCCATTATGAAAAGATTGAGTGAAACAGAGAAACAAAAAAAATTTTAAAGCTACAAAAAAAATTAACCAAAATTGAATTTAAACGTGATTTTAAAAGTAATGAGAATTAATTTTTAATAAATGTAAACTAAAAATATTATTTTAAAAAATTTCTAACTTATATTTACTTTATAGAAAACTGAATAAATTATAGTTATAATTAAAGTTACCTAAACCAAAAGTTAGTAAAATTTAAAGCTACAACTGAATACCAAATGAAGACCAGCGATACTGGCAATTCCACAAAAAAAAATCAAACAAATTATTTAATTGAAGCAATTACTGAAAAAAAATAAATTTTACCCATCAAAAAAAAATTAACTATAAAAATATTTGAATATATATATATATATATATATATATGAAAAAACAAGATAGAATTACTTAATTTAAAGCAGAAAAAAAATTTTTTTTAAATTATTAATTAATTATTTAAAGAAATTTATTGAAAACATATATTGAAGCACCAATCTCAAATTAGACTCACTATGACCAAGTAGATATCCACAAGCCGGGCTGTTTGAGGAGCTGCGAGCACAAATTACTATCCACTGGACCACTCGCGTCAATACTGAACTAGCGCTCAACTCAAAACCTTTTTCTCATCCGTACTCGCCAGTCTATCCCAAGGTAATGTGTTGGAATCTAAAGTGTTGCTTAATACCTCAATATAATTTAAAGGACAAAAAGAATTTATGTTTACTGAGTTTACTATTGAACTGAATGTGAGAGACAAAAAAAAATAAAATAAAGAAAATGAATTATATTTATATATATATATATATATATATATATATATATATATGTATATACCAAAAAATTACCGAAAAAAAAAAAATTAATTTAAATATCAATATCCCAAAACCGAAACAAAATTAATGAAAATAATTTGACAAAATAATGAAAACTAGAATGAACTTTTTAAATTATAACTATAATAATCACGTAGATATCAACAAGTCGGAAGGATTGAGGAGCTGGAAAATTACTATGGTTATCCCAAGGACTTATCCGCGGTAAAGCACTACTTTCACTCGACTCAAACACTGTATGAACAACCGCACTTGCCGGTCTATCCCACGGTAGATTATTATTGCCGGAATTCATTCGCAAGCAAATATAAACCCAAAACAAAAACAAAAAAAAAAATCAAAATACCGAAATAGAATTACTACAATATAAAAAATGAACTAACCAAAATTATTAACAGTATTTTAGCTGCTCCATTAACCAACTGAAAAACAACCAATAATCAAAAACAAAATTTCACAAAAATGAAAAAGCAAAAGGAAAAATAAGTAAAATGTATTACTTGTATCAAAAAATAACAAAAAATGTGATCACGTGAGAAGTGAGCACGGCCCCATGCTGAGCCAGACACGAACGCTATAAAAATAAAAAATAAAAATTACCACTGTGGTCCCAGTAGTTTAATTAGAATTGAACAAAAAAATTTGAAAAATAAAATTTTACCTGAAAGTAGAAGTTGACTAAAGATGTGCCAATGAGTACTGCGATCACGAACTGTCCAATCAACACCACATTGGTGGAAACAACAAGTTCGCGATCCCAACACCCATGACACATGGAACCAACATGACGAGCGATCCAGCAAGATCAAATAACCAAAGGTTAGAACATGCTGTGATCCCTCCCCATGTAGGTAGTCGGACTGAAATAGAAAAATTTAATTTAATTATAGGGTACGAAGACTTTAAAAATTTAATAAGACTAAACTCAGAACGAAAGAAGAATGAGCTTAACCACAATCAATGCCACATGGCAGAAATGGTAAGCCCATTCATCAGACGAGCTGAGAATAGGGATCAACATTCTCATCTGCATGCAATCAAACAGCTTACGCTGGTTGCAATGCAGATTTGAATGTTGATCGGGCAGAAAACGTTGATGTGAGCACCCGTGCAAGCTCAAACAACGCAAGCGTTGGACTTTGCACGTGGTACTCACAACAAGTAAGCTGAAAAAAAATTGTGACATTAAAGACGAAAATCAAAAAAAAAAATTAGCCGAATTATTTGGGCGCCACTGTAACAAAATCCCCCAAAAGGGATTTTGTTGAACAGAACATAGCAATAGAGGTCTGGTTGCGGTATTGCACTGGCTGAAGCTCGCCGCTAGGCGTGGGGGTTACCAGACATATTACTATGCTTGAAAACCGCATAGAGATAAAACGAAGGAGACAAGAAAATTATTCTACTGTGCCACGACCACAGTGGTAGATAATCATAAATGGGAGCGTTCGACAAGGACGCCGGTGCCACTCCGGCGACCCTGTTCAAGGCCTAGGTCAGCATAAGGCCGCCCATCCTCACGCGATCACAAAGAACTAATTAATTACACATCACTAAAAACTTGAAAATGATAAAAGAGGGAAAAAACTGTAATTACACCGGAAAAACCCAAATCGAGAAAAAAATGAAATGAGAATAATGAAATGTGAAAAACAAAAATTTGAAAGAAAAAATGAACCGTTAATGAAAATAAAACCAGAAAAAAAAACGTGGTGCGAATCGATCTTGGGGTGTGTCATATGCGAAGCCACCCGAAACCTGTAACCCGCGAAAAAAATATTTATATATATATATAAAAAATTTATTTAAAAAAAAAAAAAATAAAAATATAGTAATAAAACAAAACAACCCCGAAAACCAAGTTTGGCTCACACAAATTTTTTAATAAAAATAAAAAAAAACCACGCGGTGTCCCAGACTTATTATATATTTTTGTCCGGTGACACCTTACCTGAACAACACCAAATTCTAGGCCCGACCGACCTCAAAACAGATATCAGCGCCGTCGCAGGTTTCCCCTCTTGCGCGAACCCCACTCTGATTGGCAGAGTTGCTGCCACAAACCCAATTCACTACGGTACTAACGTTAATTTGGTTAGGACCGATTTATAATTACACTCTTTCGTATACGGCATAAATTATTAGAGCCACACTTTCAAACAATGATATTTACGCCTTTTGTTTTCAATAACCCTCTTTGCTAATATACATATATAACCCTCCACGATCCACTTTTATAGCAATTAACAATCTTGATTAAGCGAAAGAAAAAGTCACTTTCCACTTAGAAAATATGTATTAAATAAAACCCACAACTGTATTAAATTTTATTTATTAACAATAAGTTTATTATTAGGGTTTTTCCCTACAGATTTATATATTTTTTTGTTTTACATATGCATCGTATGAAAAATGGTATCAATACACAACGAACTCAGAATTGAAGCGTAAGAAAAAAAATTTTATCAATTTACGCTTTTTTAGTTCACAATTTTACAATCATCAAGAATTTATTATTATTATTATTTTTTTTTTTTTTCTGTATTAAAACTAAGTTATATAAAACTTCTTATTTTATTTTTAATTTTTACAAATGGAAGGACTGATTCAAATACCAAGCCCCATTTTCACAAAAACTCTCCAAAACTTGACTTTTCATTTCAACATTCAAAACTAGACTATCCAAAATAAAATTCCCGACGCGTACAAAATAAAAATTTATTCCCCCACCCAAAAATTATTTACTAAAGAAAACATTAACCCGACCGATAAATTTCGGGTGGCGTATATACATACAACCGCACCCAAAAATCGACTCGCACACACCAATACTATTTAATTTAATCACTGGAACATTCCATTTACATGGAAAATCCACGCGCTAACCAAAACAAAACAGATGAAGCAACACACCAACCACTACACGTCATTACATACCATCAAACAAAAAATGATAAAACGAATCGAGTAACCGACCAAAATACGGAGAAGTATAAAATGCTAAATGGTACACTCTACCAAAAAAAAAAAATATATTTCCTATTACAAATTAAGCCAAAGAAAGAATGACGTGTAGTGGAAGAGATTTTATGCAGCGCAGTGGATAAACATGCAACCTTGTTGGGATTTCCAACCGTAATTACAGATTTAGATTAAATAGAACATAACAACCACAAGCGGTTGTTACAGGCAACACAGAGTCGTGTCGATTGTTGATTGACTCGACAATCATACATAATAGGGCTGAATATCAGCTTTATTCAGAATCTGATGACTCTGTATCACTTATTGGCTTATTGAATGGAATGCCAACAAACTGGGAGAAAACCTCTAAAAATGTTAAGAAACATTTGGTTTCTTTTTTGTTTCTTTTGCACTCCCTTTCATACTTCTCCAGTAGCTCTGAAGCGCCTCGTTTTTTTATTTTTTTCGAAGATTCCGAATCCCGAGAATAATTTCTCGCCAGTTGTCTATTATTAGGTGAAGTTCTCTGGTTATTTGATTCCTGGCGGCTTGGTCCCTGGCTATTTGACGCCTGGCTGTTTGATGCCTGACTTGTTGTTGCCAGACGTATAGTACCTGAAGTACTTGGCTGTGAATCCGTTCCAGTAAAGGAGTTTTCAGGGTTCTGATAGTAAGACCCACGTTGACTGCTTATTACCAGAGGCGGGTTAATGGTATGTAAGCCTGCACCATATTCATGCATTAATTGAAAATATTCCCAGCTTGCCGCGGTGAGTTCGCCATTTTCGGTTTGTATGCCGGTTGGAGGATTGAGCAGCTCCTAAATTAGAAAAAAACAAAGTAATTATTCTATTTAAAATACTATTTAATGGCCATTCTTCTTATTTTGTATTGTTTGAGTAAATTGCTCCATTTTATTCGAAGCTGGTCTACCGTATATGCTGTCAAATTTGCCGTGTTTCGGATGATGCTGAAAAAAGTAAACACGTTATAAAACATTTAAATTCTAATTTTTCAATTATAAACTTACGCCCAATTTTCATCCCTCCTATAAAATTTTTGTTTGAAGAGGGCTTCGTTGTCGATCCTTGCTTGGATAAGGCGCCTTATTTCGAAATCATTCACTAAAAAAAAAATTATAAAAACATAACCTATTTTTGTTGTATAGATATTTCTTACTTCTCTTATATTTATTTTTAGAATTATAGGTATTTGTTCGATTATTAAAATTAACAAATTGAATTAATATTTTTATATATTTATCACACGCGGTTTTATATCACACAGTCACACACCGAGCTCAATGTGCAAAGAAGAACCATGAATTATTTCGGAAAAGTCAAAAATTATAACACCTCGCTGCTGTAATAATTTGGTTGCATACAGAACAACGTCATATTTATTCCAGAATAATTATTTATTTTAGAAATCGGACGCGTCCTAAGTGGGTGTTTACGTTTTTGGTGACGATTGGAGGAGTTCCAGAAGGAAGCTAAGTTAGCAATAATTTTGCAAGCTTTTTGATAAAATAATAAAATGGTTAATAAATTGTTAATATTGAGGGGGTGTCACCAAGAGGACTTTTTTAAATTATTTATTTATAGGATTGATGCAGATATAACTTTAAGTAGACTTAGATTAATAAGATCATAGGTGGTTAGAGGGCTTTATTTTAAGAATACTGATAAATAATTTAACTTGTTTCAGAATCTAAGTTTGTTCCAGAATTAACCATTTTAATCCTAATTTTCAAGAATAAAGTTAAGGCCCAACTCAAAGCTCCAGGAATCAAGCAGTTAATATTCATGTAGTTTAGAAATGTTGTTGTTTTATTTACTAACTATCAACTTCTTGGGTGTCTGGTGCCGGGTTGATGCTTTATTACTAACATACTTTTCTTGTCCCTCGTTTTGTTATCCGTAAAAGGGTGTACGGTGGACCCGGCGTATTCCGGGAAACTTGCTGGGGGCTTGGTCGTCCACATTAAAGCATCAGGGTTTATTAGCGCCTTATAATTAATTTTGGTTACTGGTAACATTAATTATAATTCATTACAGGATAGCGCCCATTTCAGATCAAACGCCTAGAATCTGATTGGCAGATTTTGCTGAAACTATTATATACATGTATTATAGTTTGAACTAAATAGTAGTTATATGTAGCGACAGGGACCGGTATTGAGGGAATCATCAGCAAACTAATAAAGGTCATTTTAGAGTGCAGTTTTAATTGTAATTTTAATAAAACATAAAAGTAGATTAGAATTATATTAATTTTCTTTCTAAGATAGGTGGGCTATTATTGATTAGGTTAATTGTATGGTTAATTAATTTTTCAGATTATAATATAGTTACAGTATTAATCATTATTATAGAGATTAAAATTAATCCTGATTTTCAGAATTTAATTTTAAATTGGATCAACCCTACTGGATCAAAAAGTAGTGAATAAGCTGTAGTTTAGAAAGTGTGTTGTTCTGTACTAACTATTCGATTATAATTCGATTATATAATTACTAACAATTTTTACTAAATACCGTTCGCTGAGTGGCTGTATCCGGGTCGAGTCTCTCCCAACTAAGAATCCTATCTTAGCCTTAGGTTTTGTTACATGTATACGGGTGTACGGAATGGGACCCTGGAGTTTGGGAATCCTGCTATAATGATGGGCCGTACAACCTAATCCATCAATCATATCTAGTAACAGCGCCTTATAATTTTCAAACTCATAGAATTTAGTGGATAATCTTGCTGAAACTCCTTATGTGTTATAGCGTGAACTTAAGTATATTCATAAGTAGCGACAGGGACCAGTATGGAGGAAATCATGTGAATGATCAGTCGATTTCGATTATATTTATTAGTTTTAAGTCAATTTCAAATTAATTTATGAGTATTATATATTTATTAAGTATATATTTTTAATTACGATTAGGATTTCAGAAGGGCGCAGGAATCTGATTCAGTATACTAATAAATTTTATTTCAGAGTGCAGTTTTAAGTAGATTCGAAATGTGCTGTCATTGTGTTACTAACTATTGGCTATACTTAGGTGTCTGTAACCGGGTCAATTTCTATCTAACTAACTAAACCTATCCAAATCCTCTTTATGTTTTATGTAACAAGGTGTTTGGTGAGGCCCGGCCATTAATAACTCCGGGAGATCTTGCTTAAAGCTTGGTCGAACCCTTCAATCAATCAATCAATCAAAATCAAACACGGAATATAACCTTGACAGAAGTATTTATTGTAAATTTACATATTTATAACTACTATTTTATGTGAAAATTCTACACAGTTAAGTCTTTAATACAAGCGAATTATTCATGTTATATTTATTGTGAAATGTACACAATCACTAAAACTCAAAAACATAATTCTTATTTGCCAGCAATGTACTAAAACTGATCGATTGGCCAACTTTGTTTGACATTTCGCACTACTATCGCTACTTCTGTCAAAGTAAGGAAATTGTATTTAAACAAAGTTAAATCAATAAAACACCCGTATGAGCTGCAATATTCTGCTTCAGATTGACCAGCAAAAATCGATACTGCAGCAACCCTCCACCGGGACAAGTCAAACACCTTTAATCTACCCCCACACCATTCAATCAATTACATATCAGATATCACGGGTGCGATTATGTCAGCACTACGAGTTTTAAGTTATCAGAATTTGCGACAACGCAATTATGTGCAAGCAATTGAGATTCCCTTGTTGTTGTTTACTCGTACAATGTGAAGTACGACCGAATACTCGTAATAATTAAGGTTCTTTTTAAAGAATTTGTCAGCATATTTCGAGCTCTCGAAACTCGCAATTCGAAATACGAGAGAATAATTGCAACCCACACATGTCTACAAAGGACCATTTGTTCACGAGACACTTCACTAAATCCATCCAAAACTTTGTACAACACTGCTTCAATTCAATTTGATTATATTTTACATATTTGCATTACGTGAATCTTATTCAATGAACAAAGAACGGCACAGCGTATACTCATCCGCCGTTGGACCTGATCCGAAACTATTGCAAATGCTTGCAATCATATGTGCACTTCCGCAGGCTATGTGCGCCACGCCCCAAACGAAGAACTGCACCGGGTCTAGAACATTTTAAATGTACACCTTACAGATTTCAACCTTCAACGTTAAACGCACCCGGAAAATTCACACACACACACACACTACGTAATTCACCTTTTTGTGATATGTATTTGTTGTTTTGTTTCGCTGAAAAATATAAATGACAGCCGTTTTGGCTGCAAACAGTTTTTTAATCACCAACAATTTGCGCTTGGTTAGACTCCTGGTTAGGTAATGCCATTATCTGCGCGTAAAATTTTGTCCTGTTCACTTTGTTAGAATTATTTATTTTTTATTTTTCTTTTATTTGTTTACAAATTTGATTTATATTTTCATAACTAGAAGACCTTATGTTGCATATTCTTATTCTACCAAACAAAAAATGTATCAATCGTTCCGTTATTTTAAATGTAGTCAATCTCTTTAAAATTGATTAAATAAAAACATTTTGTTTTGAATTCCGGCTTTACAAATTACTCATAGAAAATATTTTGTTCAAATTACAACTTACAACCATAATTTTATGACTCAAACATCTGTGTCGTACAAATATTTCATAATAATTACATTTACCGACAAACCCTTTTTCCAACAACCATGAAACTGAAAAATAAAAATTTAAAAAAACTTTTTATTACCCGAATAAAGTGAGTACCAATTGTTTTCAGCTTCCTCTCGGTAAATATATGGTAATATAACACCCAATCCCCAAACCATAAATTAATTGGCACACGTCTGATGTTAGTACTTCGGGTTTATAACTAATGGAAATTGTATCACCTGTGCTAAAGTAATTTTCAATTATATTTAATAAGACCGCACGATTGTCGAATAATTTTATGTGCTTTAATCTTTTATATTTTGCAGAACAGTTAACTGGAAAACTGAATAATCGGGACGTGTAAAATTAAAAAAAATAAAAAATATGTTTGGGAATCGGAGAAGACTATTCTCATTCTTAGTACACAATTAATAATTATTTTATTTATCTACCTTACTCCAATAAATATAAAACCGTAATAAACCTGACCTACTTATATTTTTATGAACTACACCAGCAATTAAAAAGAAATACTGTAGCATTTCATAATTTCCACCATACAGCGTTCATAAATTATAATTATTTGCCATTTCCATTGTTGTGTACCAAAAACATATTTTTGTAGGAGCAAAACTTAACCAAACCAAAAATAAAAAATATCTTTAAACATTTTTCTTTCTAGCTAATTAAGAATTTTTTTGTTTTGCTCCAATTCCAAACTATATATACACTCTATATAATGTTCGCAACATAAATACATATAAACATATTTTAATGTACTGTTGATTTTGTGGATTCTGGTGTAAAATATTTTGTTCCTCATTAGAGAGCAAAGCGCACAACAATTTGGTAAATTAGTTCCTCTCCCGCAATTTTCTATGGAAAGTTCAAATTTATGATTTATATGAATTAAAAATAAAATTAAAATTTCTAATTATCAATTCATAAAAAACTTAGACAAAATATAATACAACGAATGAAGAAAACGTTATTAAGTAGAAGAAATAATTTTCCTTATATAGGAAAGCACATAAATACAACGTGTAAGAAAATATGAAAACGGAATGGAAATGGAAAAACTTTTTCTTTTTTATTCATATTTTTGTTGTTGATTACAATTATTGTTATTACCACTACTACTGCTACTATTATAACAATCATTATTATTTTAGCAACTACATATTTTCATAATTATTTGGAATCGTTGTTTCATCGTTTTGTGAGTATGTTTACGTGAAGCTAGATAAGATTGGCTGTAAAAAAAATGTGGCTAGTAGGATATCATGTGACATCCCGAAACCCAGCATGAAGCGGTTTTTGAAATAATACCTCATGGTTAAACATACGAGCTTTAGTTAAATCCACAAAAATAGATGCAACTAATTTTTACTTATCAAGACCTACATACAGGAAATTAGTGAATTCTAATAAAGCCCATTCAGTACTTTTACATATTCTAAACCCAAATTGCATGTTATGTAAATAATTTGTTTTATTCAAGAAACTGTTTACTCTTCGATGTTCTATATTTTCAATAATTTTAGAAAACACCGATAATAAAGAAATCGGCCTGTAATCTGCAATATTACTTTTATCTCCTTTCTTAAAAATTGGGATAACTAGACTCACTTTCAGTTTATTTGGAAAAATACCAGTATCAAAACTAAATTTTACAATGTTTGAAAACACATTAGACAAGTATATTGCTGTAGTTGTCAATTCAGTAGATTAACTAGGTTTCAGACATGAAATGACATTTAGCATTTGATCTGGACATCTTCCAGATTTGCGGAATTTCTATAGATTGGATCCGAAAAATCATCTCCAATATTATTTACAGTAAATTTTAAGTTTAGGACCGCTTTTACAAAATAGCTGTTGAATAATTCAGCCAATTCACTTTTGTAGGTTACACAGTAACTATCATCAATCTCAATTTTTTCAATATGAGCGTTTTTCTGATCTTTTTGTAGAATGGCAACTAGTTAACAATTAGTTTCCAGCATTCTGAAATGTTGCCATTCACAGATTCAAATTTACTTTTATAAAATATGACCTTTAACATAACATCATGTTTAACAGCATTATTTAACACTTCAAATTGCCGTTTCAAATTAACATCATTCAAACTTCGAGCTAACTTCCTAGATAACTTATTTTTCAACATAATTTATTAAGTAGTGGAGGTGTAATCCAAAACTTAATAATTCGGTCCTTTGATTTAACTTGAACCACCGAAGTATTTTTATTTATATCAAATTTTAACCTAGTCAAAAAAAATTCTAAAGCTTCAGACACATTTGCTTGTGTGAATAGACGACCGACCAATTTTCATTAAACAGATCATTTGTTAATTTTGAATAATTAATAATAGTTTTGGCCCACGATTTAATTTTTGAAGGTTTAGGAAAAGATGAACGACTCGTTAAAGTTTAACGAGCATCTAAATAATCTAGATATGTAGGAATTCTTTATAAATAACTCTAGTTGGTGTATTAATTAATGATTTTAATCCATGTGAAGCCATCATAAATAAATAGTCATCAGTTACCCGATTATCAAGAATAAAGGAAAATAAGATTTTTCGAATTGACACCTGATAGATAAATTCGAGACACTAGGTAGTATTCTGAATGCTATCATCAAAATATACAATAACACCAGCTACTCTATAAGTAGAATTACACTAACCAAAAATACTATATCCAGTTCAAAAATTTTATTCTATAAACCTCTGACAGTAAAATGATTTGTGGAGTCTTATCAAGTGCATCAATATTGGCTAGAAATAAATTAAAGTTACTATGAATACTTCTAATATTTTGATGTACTCGTATAATAAATAAAGATTAATCCTTTATATTGCTGTTCCAGATGGGTTAACTGGAGCAGCCGGAGTCCAAAATTTATCCGAGAAATTATTGGAGCTCCTAAATAATGGCGACCACGCGTCCTACCGGCTAAGCACTTGGATTCATTAAAGTTTCAAAAACTTGATTCCAAGATAGTTACTTTGAATGATGATTTGTTATTTTTTGTATTGCACTTAAAAACTTTTATTACTTTTATATGCGCAAATTGAGCAAATCATTCTCATTTACATCAGAATGCAGTCTGGATACAAATACATGCCTCCGTCTCGCAACAGTTCGCAAAATATTACTATCGCTACTTGTTCCAAATATGACTTCATTTGGTTTCCGACTTAAGGAGGGTATGTGCACATCAGCACACTCCACACTACTTGCAGCAACTTCGCCACTAACGAGTTTTGGAGAATTTCGTTTTATATTAGTATTAGACACACACTTATTTCGACCTGATACAATATTTGGAACCACAATTTTCTCTATTTCAACTGGCTGCTGTTGACCCACATTAGTTTGATTTATTGTGTTTTTATCAGATACATCCGATAATTCCTTACAGACACCGGTTGAACGGTGGATTTCGTGTTAGAAACACTATTGATATTTGGATCAGGTTTCCATTCAATAAGTTTATTTTCGCAGCTGATTCAATTCATAAATTTTATTTAATTGCATTTGAAACACATCACTACACTTATCACAAAACCAAAGCATATTTTGAGAATCGTTAATTAATTCAAACCCCGATTTTTTGAGTCCCACACATTTATAGTGTGCAACATTTCGGCATAAACCACAACAAACTACAAAGTCCTCATTGGCATAAGTATCACACGTCATACAAATTTTCGAAATCATAATAAATTATGATAATGCATAATCGTAGTACGAATAAGATATCAGTAGTTTTCACTAAGTGTTTGTGTCACTTATATTCCATGCGATTCTAACTTTGGAGTGTATGATAAATTTATTGAAGATTGATTTAAGTCCAGCATAGCATCCATTTTGCAATCAGAGGATCGTTTATGTATATTTGGTGATTTCAATTTACCAAATATTAATCGGCTTCGAGAGTTGATGAATTTTTTACTCCGTTGAACTTGAATGCGAATTATGATAACTTCATGACCGGATTATTTTCAAACAATGTGTGGCCGTTAAGAACAATGGTGGGAAAATTTTGAACTTGGTATTTTAGTCATTGCATCAAGAAGTCATTGTCGATTTAGCAGGATCGTCCAGCGTATACCATTATTAAAAGTACCACTGCCTTTTATGGTGCTTGAAATTGTCAAGGATGAGTTAATTGTTGAAAATTTTAATTTTAAAATTGGGGGCTAAGATTCCTTTATTTAATAGAAGGATATTCAATAGATGAAGTATTGAATGTTATTTTTATAATGTTTTGAATATAGGAATGGAGAAATTGATTCCTAAATTTAAATCACCGCGTCAGAAAAAGGAACCGTGGCACAATAAACACCTTAATAATCAGAAAAACCGTAATGCCAAGGCACATAAGAGATTTAAACTTTTCCCTACTTCTGATAGGTACGCTATTTTTGAATCCTTGAGAAATGAATTCCGAATATTGAATAAATTTCTTTACAATAATGACAATTTGGACAATGAATCGAACATAAATCGAACCTGATCGCTTCTGGAAATTCGTTGATTCTTAAAGAAAAACAAAGGGATATCCATCTACTATGATTTTGAATGTCCGGGTGGGTTATAATTTGAAAGATAATTGTAACTTGTTCGCCGACTATTTTGAGAGTTTTTATGTAAAGAAACCGGTAACGACAGACTCGATATCGAGCTATTGTCCAGTGGCTGAAAAATAAATGTTCCTTGCAATTGGAAGTTTTGACTGTTTTGAATGAACTACTCTCGCTTGATACTAATCAAAGTGCAGGTTTCGATTCGTCCCCCCCCTCCCCCCCCCTTGGTTCTTTTCAGCAAGGATACTTTCCGAACCTTTGGAAATGCTCTTTAATTAAACCAAAAATCAGGTTCCAGAAGTTATATCAAAAATTATGGGGCCATTAGTATTCTATCCGTTTTACCGAAACTTTCTGAAAAATTAGTCAAGGATTTTATTTTTTATTTTACTCGTAGGTTTATTTCTTCTAAGCAACATAACTTCCTTCCCTGCAGATCAACAGTTTCAAATTTGCTTTTACTGACCAATTTTATTTTTACTGCTTTCAAATTGGGGAAGGATGTATAGAATTTTTATTCAGATTTTAGCAAGGCCTTTGACAAACTTGATCACAAACTACTATTGGATAAATTAGAGTCTTTGGATTGTAATAGTTTACCTATTAGGTGGATTAAGTCGTACTTATATTGTAGAACTCAAATTATTAAAATTGGGAATTACATGTCTAGATTGATTTATGTAACGTCAGGAGTTAGCGATTAAAATCTTGTGTATTACATTAGTGAGCTCGCAATTAGATTATGGCGTAGTTATTTGTGACCCATTTTATCAAGAATCTTCAGATCTTAACGAAAGGGTACAAAACCAGTTTTTAAAATATGCCTTGCGTAAATTACCGAGAGGACAATAATCTTCCCAATTATATTCTTCCTCCTTATAGGGGAAGATGTAAACTATTGGGATTGGAACCTCTCTCTATTCGTAGAATTGCGACATGTGCCACTTTTGTTCGTGATCTCCTCGTTTGTGGGATTGATTGTAGTGAGATTCTCGATTTGCTTTATATTTACGTTCTAACACATATGTTACGATCGAGCGGGGATTTTGTTCTTAAATTACCAATACGGAGGAGTAATTTAGCTAGGAATGAACCTGTTTATATTGTCTCGGTTGATTTTAATAAGATCTTTTAAGAGAATCGTTTAAGATTTTGATGTCTGATTTTTGATAAACTGTAATGCAATTCAGTAATATTTTAAATTGTAACCAGATTTTTTTTTTTAAATTGGTAAATAAATAAATAAAAAAGCCGGGTCACATTCTGGAAAAAAACGGAGGAAAATTCTATAAAAATATTTTTGAAAAGGGGGAATTTACTGATCCTTCTAGTGATATGAAACTTCACCTGATAATTTTTCTATAGAGATAACTATTGGCTAGGCACTTTTATTGAACCTCTTTTCAGACAATGTCACTTGAAGGGTTGAATTTATACCAATTTTTAAGTTTTATATTATGCTCCTCTCATGAAACTTAATTTGTAATTACCATCGCAAACAGTGGCAACCAAATGAGCCTGTATCTAGCCATAAATTCACTATATGGAAATTCCGGTTTATAGGTTGTTTTGTCAATTTTTTATTTTATATGAAATATGTCACACTATCTGCATTACCGACATTTTATAACTTTCGGCTAACTTGAACAAGGTCTTATCGTTGATTACTATTTTAGTACAATTCTTTTAGCGCGTCGGCTTTGGTTTTGTTAGTGCAAAGGCACGGTACACAATTTGAATAAGTAATTTATTTAGCGACATGGCAAATTTTCATAAATCATCAGCCTGACAATTAACTGATAATTAATGAGGTTTTGACAGACATTAGTAAATAACATTTATAACTGCGGATGAGATTATTAGCTGTATAGTTATGATTTAATTTTGGAAAAATTCCTATGGCTTAATTTAAAAATTTGTGTAAAGTATGTCGATTTGATATTTACACTGCTGAAAATGGATTAAACTAACAGATTAGAATTTCTTTATTCAAAATTATTTTACTCAAATTCCATTTACCTATTCAATGAATTGAAAACTTTTGGTGAAACGACAAAAAAATGTATGAAGAAATTTTATCAATTCTTAAAATTGGTTATCTCCTCTAATATTTCTGGTCTATGGTTGGAAATATTTTTATAATTTCTATCGTTACTGCAGACAAAATGTAACAAACGATAGATAAATGGATAATTTATCTACACACAGATTTAATTCCATCCTTCGAGGTTTATTCAATTCATTTTATCGTTCATCGTCGCCATTATCATTGGGGAAAAAATCAATAAAATTCAAGATAGATTTAAAATTAAGTTAAGTAAATAAATAAAAAATAAAAATCTGGTTTAATGTTTTTTATTTAATTCAATTTCATTCCATAGATAAATCGAGTTTCTACTACATACATAGGTAAGAGATTTAGATCTCTGGGGGCATATTCCATAAGGCAAAAATATTAAATTACACATCCTAATTAAAATTTATAAATAGCCCATAAGGCTGATACAATTAATCCACCTACAATTCCATACCGCGACACTTTTATTCCATTCGATGAATTACATAAATTATAAGCGCACTGAGTATGTTTAATCAACTGGAAACGAGGATTGTTCATGAGTTGATTATAATTTGGTGAGTTACTAAATTCACCACACCCGTGTATCAAATTTCCATGTTGTCCGAAATTAAATGTGGCTGTATAACATGAATGTATATAGGTTGGGCACGCACCATAATGTGTTTTCTTGTAATTCTTTTCACATTTAGCATTGTCGAGCGTTGAACACTGGAAACATTTGATTCCAGTCACATTTGGTACTAAAAGAATGTCAAAATACGAAATTAAAATTTACTCTAATTAAATTCAAATTAATTATATTATTTACCAAAGTAGTAAAGTACCAGGATAATCGTGAAAATTGCAAAACATTTCATTTTTATTGTAACGAATTTTTACTCCACCGATTTAAGCAATTGACTAACAATGAACAACTGTACTGAGTCGTTATTTTACATTTACTAATTATAGAGTACTATTAGATACATATTTTGTGCTGGGTTGGTACATTTTGGTTTGAGATGTGATAAGGCATATTTTATTTGTCATATTTTAATTAACACAAACAAATATTTACAAACAATTGTTTATCAATTTCGTGTTAAATAAAATGAGTACGAACCGAACAACCTGGAAATGTTGGTGTATAAAATTATTTTTAAATAGATTCTAGCCCTCTTATCTGTATATAACTATACACTCGTATGTATCCGGTATAATAATTTATGTTGTAAAACACATTAGCATATAATAAAACTATCCAAACCAAACGTCGAGCATAATCCTTATCAACAAAAGAAAACGTTTTAAAATTTGAATAAGGCAATTGAAAATATGGCGATCAAAATTTATCTGAGTTTTTATGTACAATACATAAATATTTTTCAGTTTCTGACGTATAACACTAACTAACGACAGTTGTAATCAGCAATTTGTTTACTTATGCAAAAATATTTATGTATGTCAATATAATGCTAATACAAATTGAAAATTGCCAGTGTGTTGCGTTACAAGCCTTCGTTCTAAAATGTTTAATGTGTGCTCTCCTCTGGAACATTATACCAGCAAAAAATGGGGGTTTCCAACTTTTCTACAGCAATTTTTAACAAAAAAATGTGAAAAGGTCTTCAAACAATTAAAAACAAAATTAAAACTTAACATATTAATTCAATGACTAAAAAAAGATTTCTCTTAAAATATTTTCCAAACAATATTCCTGAACCAATTCTAATGCCACTAGATAGCTGCTTATTAAAAAACACATTCAAATGGCATTAAATTATCAATCTAATCTTATTTTTGAAATAACCCAAAAACTGAAAGGCGGTATTAACGTGTGTGGTATAGGCTGCTGTATTTGTATCACTTCAAGATAATGCCTTTTGGTTTGCAATGCGATCAATGAGAGTTAAAATTGTTAACTATGAGAGAAGCTTTAGTGTTAGCTTTATTTGGTTCTACAACTCGTTCTCAACCCGCAAATGTTGCGGAAATATACAGAAAAGGTTACTGTGTAGTTTAAGCATTGTAAACAATAATATTAAAATGACTTCCGTTTATAAAACGCATTTTGAAGTGGTGTTCCTAATTGTCCATCATAAACATCAGAGCCGCCTTAATTCCAACGGGAAAGAGCTTAATGGCGTTCAAAGTTTGGATTGGCCGTCTTGGTACAACAGAAAGATGCAGAGATCCAAAACAAACCTGAAAATAAGGACGATTAAGCAACTTACAAGTTTTTGTAAGACTTGTGAATCTCCTCTTCTCTCTATTTTCTTTCTTTCTTATCCTTTATATAAGAAAAGGGATGCTACCCTACTACCCTTTTTTTACGGACTTACAATGAGGTCGTAAATTTGGTTGCGGAAAATTTATACGTTTGAAATAAGGGATTGTATGGTTCCTTGAATATTTACAGTTTTTCTAATCTCATTTTCGTATGTTTTGCTGTCGTCAAGTGTTGTACGTAGTTGCAGATCATCAAACTGATAGAAATATCTACCTGCTTGCCCGATGGGGGGCAGGGGGCAATCATTACCATTACCATCATTAGTGTTGTAATTATAAGTTTGGCTCGTTTATATTATTTATGCGTGCCGCATACAGGGTGAGGAAAAAGTATGGAAACCCCAAAAAATCTCGCGGATTTCGATCAAAAAAAAAATGAGCAAGGTATTCTTAGGAATTTCAAGAAGGAATTAAATGGTGACCTTGGTTGTAACCTTGACCTTCATCTTCAAGGTCATTTGTAGGTCAAGGTGATTTTTTAAAATTAGAACCCCTATTTTTAATGACAGAATTGAAAAGAGCGATCAATTGTACGTCCGACTATGTATTTTCCATGACCTCCCAAGGTCATCTGAAGGAATTTACATTGCGGGGAAAAAGTGTGGAAACTCACTGGTGTGAAGTATTTCACACAAAGTGTAGCTACACAAATTAACGAAAAGTGTAAGTGTATGGAAAAAGTGTAGACCTACATAAAAAAGTTTAAATAACCAGTATAGCAAGGCATGGAACAATAGGACCAATCATAGAGTAGACAGATCAAGCTATCCGAAACAGTTTTTGTTATTAAGATGAAAAGGGTTGGGCCTTTGCGACGATATTTCGAAAATTGTAAAAATCACTTTGAAAACCACTTAAAATGTTCAAACCTGATGCTACGCTATGGCCATTCACTAAAATCTCCGAGATTTTATCAAGAATAACGATATAGGCTAAATAGGGCATATATTGAGGAATTTAAATCACTAATTTACATTTGATATAAGCCGTAGTGCTCTTGCTAAAAATTATGAAAATTAACAAATCGACGAATTTTTCATTGACAACTTTTCGTGTACTCTCCGAAACGTTTCGATCTCTAGCCTTTATACAATCATTCATGCAGCAGAACCTCTTTATAGGTATAAAAGAGATCCCCCATATGAATGACTGTACAAAGTTGTTCATACAACATTCATATGGAGCGCCCAAGCCAATGGGATCCATTTCACTCACAACTGAGAGCCCGTTTATAGGGATTTGCCAGTAGTCAGTTAGTTGACGGTTTTGTTACCCCTTTGGGTCGTATAATTAATAATTAATAAAAATAATTAAATTAATAAATAATAATTGAAAAACGTCCTTGTTCCATACCAAATTCGTTGATTTGTTAACTTTCAAAAATGTTTGTTTTGCAAGAGCCGTATGGTTCGTATCAAAATTGCACTGATTGGTTTGAATTCCTCATTGTATTCTCTTTACATCCCTTATAGTCATTATATGAGTCAATTTCTGAGATTTGTGTTTGTCGAATGGGTATGCCCGTGGGTATGCCACCACACAATATAAACAATAACTCGTAAATATTGCTTGGCTTATTCTTGTTATTTTCCCTGCCCCCGTGTTAATCATATTAATTTCTGTTGTCTTTAATATTTAGAAAAAATTAGTATCGCTGGATTAACTTTTTACTTAGAACTAACTTCCATTGTAAATGAAACCAGGTCGTCGAATTGCTCCCATATATTTCCACGTTTGACATATGCTATAAAATGACCTGTAACATTGATACTTATGGACTTTGCAAAATGAATTAGTCCTTTCAAATAATAATCGTCTCCAGACAGTTTTATTGTCTGGCTTAAAGTGATATATTATAACTATTGTTATTTGGCGGTACATCAGCTATAACAATGCCATAATTGCTGAAATAATTTTTTGTTCTGATCCCTTGACAATTTGGGCTGCTAAAATCTATAGCATTTTGTAATTTGGTTAAAGAAATTTGATTAAAGCTGAAAACATTTTCAAATGGAAGGTAGAATGTTTCCCTCATGCGATCTGTATGAGTGTTGTTTTCGCAGTAACGTGTTTCTGTTAATGGAGAAGACAGAGAATTTTCTAAAATGAACGCTATGGTACAAGCTGCATTTAACTTAATGACATTTTTCTCGCGAAATATCGATCTACTTTTCTGGTACAGATTTAACATCAATTGAGACATTTCTTGATAAAGGTTAGGTTCTTATAATTTGCTACCAATTTTATAAATTTGAAAAAGGTATTGTTGGAAGATTGTATTAAACCTTTGAAGAATTCAACATCAGAATACAAACAAAGGAATATTTGGGCAGTTGCGTCGAAAGCACAAGTATTTGATATCTCTATCACATGTTTGTCGTTTTCTATGAAAGTAAATTCATTTTGTAGAACATGTAGTTCATCAGCAGCACTATCAGACTTTTTTGTATTTTTATATTCATTACTTTGCTTAACCGTGGAGTTTCGAGTTAACACTCGTTTTCCAAAGTGTTTAGGTGAATCATACAGTTTCAGCTTTTTATTCCAACCCTCATCGTGTTGATTGCTATCTGGATCATCCAAATTTCCTAATACTTTTCTTTTATTAACAGTTTTCTGTTTATTTGATAGTTGTATTAGTTTTATTATTTGGTCGGTTTTATCCTTCATAATATTGATAAACCTTCCTAGTCTTAGTGTTTTATGATTTATATAGTGATTTTTCACTAGAGAAAAATAACTTTCCGCATTTGCATTTGACAACCGTCCTGTAATACCTATTTTTATTGAAAAGCATACTCCCCAAAGTAGGAGATAAGCCATATATTTTTTTATGGTAAACTCAACAGATTCTTTATTAAAAAATATTTTGTTTCGTTTTCGCTTGTTTTCTTAGCAGACATATCAAAATATCGTCGCACATGCCCAACCCTTTTTATCTTAATAACAAAAACTGTTTCGGATAGCTCGACCTGTCCACTTTATGGAAATATAAGCCCACACCTGATAACATCTCTGAGATTTTAGTAAATGGCCAAAGTATAGCATCAGGTTTGAACATTTTAAGTGTTTCAAAGTGATTTTTACAATTTTCAAAATATCGTCGCACAGGCCCAACCATTTTTATCTTAATAACAGAATTTTTTTCGGATAGCTTGATCTGTCTACACTATGATTGTTCCTATTGTTCCATGCCTTGCTTTACTGGTTATTTAAACTTTTTTATGTAGGCCTACATTTTCCATACACTTTTCGTTAATTTGTGTAGCTACACTTTTTGTGAAATACTCCACACTGGTTGGAAACTCCTAAAAATCTCGCGGAGTATGTCAAAAAAAAAATGAGCATGAGCAAGGTATATTCTTAGGTTATTTTCAACAAGGAATTTAATGGTGAGCTTGGTTGTGACCTTGACCGACATTTTCAAGGTCATTTTGAGGTCAAGGTCATTTTTTGATACGGAAACCCCTATTTTTGACATCGGATTCGAAAAGAGTAACCAAATGTACGTCCGAATATGTATTTTTCATGACCTCCCAAGGTCACCTGAAGGAATAACGATTTGCTATGAAAATTTAAATAAAAATTTATTAAAATCATGAATACAGAACATTGTAATAATGCTTGTGTTGCTATGGAAATTATAAAACAACAAAAAAATCAAATTTTTAAACGAAGAATTACATTTTTTAATTTTTATTTTTTTTAAGTTCCTTAGCAAATCATTATTCCTTCAGGTGACCTTGGGAGGTCATGAAAAATACATATTCGGACGTACATTTGATTGCTCTTTTCGGATCCGATGTCAAAAACAGGGGTTTCCGTATCAAAAAATGATCTTGCCCTCAAAATAACCTTGAAAATGTCGGCCAAGGTCACAACCAAGCTCACCATTAAATTCCTTGTTGAAAATAACCTAAGAATATACCTTGCTCATGCTCATTTTATTGACATACTCCGCGAGATTTTTAGGGGTTTCCACACTTTCTCCCCGCAATGTAAATTCCTTCAGATGACCTTGGGAGGTCATGGGAAATACATAGTCAGACGTACCATTGATCGCTCTTTTCGATTCTGTCATCAAAAATAAAAGTTCTAATTTAAAAAATCACCTTGACCTACAAATGACCTTGGATATGAAGGTCAAGGTCACAACCAAGATCACCATTAAATTCCTTGTTGAAAATTACCTAAGAATACATTGCTCATTTTTTTTTTGACCGAAAACTGCGAGATTTTTAGGAGTTTCCATACTTTTTTCTCACCCTGTATATTCCTCCTCAGTCTGAGCAGGGTTTATATGAAAAATTTATAGGTAAATATTATTACTTCTCAGGTGGTTCCAATGATACAACCAGAAGATGGCTTAATATATTGGACGATTTTAATTTGTCGAATATTTACTTGGATTTTATTGACAATAATTTAGCACCATTGAATTTGAACGCTGATGTGGATAATTTTATAGCTGAGATACTTTCTTTAAAGCTAGAGCAATGCGTTTTTATTAAGAACAAAAGCGGAGCTATTTTAGATTTAGCATTCGTACCACTGGATCATGAAGTTTCCATTCGGGCTTGTGAGGACTTAGCGGGATCATCTAGTATTTACCATTCCCCATTAAATATTACTTTACTTCTCAAATATTACGAGACAGTTCAGAATACAGTTTATTCAGTAAATTATAATTTTAAAAGGGGGGAATACATTTCATTTAATACTTTTCTTGATAACTACAACATGCTTTCATATTGCGCTACTGATAAAATTGACGATATGCTGAATGGGTTGTAAATCTTGGTAAAGAGAAATTTATTTCGAAATTTGATAAACCGTTAGTACTCAGATACATCAAATTTATTAGATCAGAAATAAGAAACACAGCATTACATTCACTTCGGAGCAAAAATTTCGGACTTAATCATTCAATATTTTCCAGCACAACATCACTTAGGTATAGATTTAATTTTAAAATCAATCTCAAATTTTTTCTGAATTTAAATTTTGGAGGAGGTTTCTTTGCATTAGAATCTCAAATATAATTGTATCTACTTTAATATTTAGTTGTTAATCACTTACTTAAAATATGAATTAGAGTCGTTTCTTAAATTATGATCGCATACACCATTACCGTAAAAGTATCAAACAAATAAATTTATTTAAGATTGTAGATTAAAATAACACAAAATTACAAAGGATGACACACTAGCACAATAGAAGGCTCGCCTTGTCGGACGACAAGCACCAAACCAATATGCAAGTAAGAAGAACAAAAAAATCAACTTTGAAGTTTTCAATCGTAATTTAAATATTTTTTTGCGCTTCTTGCTACAAAATAAATCCCATAAAACTGGAGAAAACAGAAAGTATGAAACATAACAATAAATAATGGACTACACAATGAATTGATAAGAGATTGATTTGAAAACTTTTTTTTTCATATTTTATTTTCCAGCTTAACTTTGGTGTATACACAGAGAGCTGTATAAACCGTAAAGAAAGGAAACGAAAACTTTTCTTTTTATCTTTTCATAAAAGTTGTATTATGTATTAGCGTAGAGATTGAAGTACAAAAATAAAGAAACAAAAAAGTTTTTTTTGTATTCTACTTTACGACAAAAAGAAGATTTGTATAAAAGATTAAAAAAAAAATTGAAAAATTTGTCTAGAAATCAATTTTTAATTTGTTTCTAACAACTTAAAAATGAATCACATATTTTTTATGACTGGGGATGATGTTGTGGAAGTATATTGTTGCAGCGCACTCATTTTAGTCTCGTACGACGATTAATAAATATATGTATGCACTCCATCCTGTCCGCATGTAATCCATCTTGCACACCAATTTTCTTTATAGTTTCTTCTATATTTCTAACAATTTAATTTTGAATTTAATTACATCACGTTTCAGTTTCGCTTTAGTTTTTATAATTAAAAAATGTATTATTTTTAATTTAAATTTTTCAATTTCTCCATATTTTGAGGTTAAATATAATTTTCATTGTTTTCCATTTTATTTTTATGATTTTTTTTGTTTCTCATCACTTTTGCTAGTAAAGAAGACTCCAAGACGTTGGATAGAACGTAGAAAACCCAAACCCATTTTCTACATGTTTGTGTTTGGTTTGAGTGCTTTATGATAAATAATTATGAGTATAGGTACATACATAGGTAGAACAATAAAAATTATTGATTTTTTCATGACGAACACTACTAAAAATAACAAACTGTAATTAAAAATAGAGTTGATATTAATTGAAAAATTATAAATTTTATCAATTTTTTTTTCATGTTGTTGATAGAAAAATTCTTTGTACACCTTATGAAAATAAAACTGAACTTTTAAATTTCAGTCGTTTCTAGTTATTAATTTTAATGAAAATGGAAAAGAAACTTAATACAATTTATTTTGTCTTCTGAATATTTAATTATAAAATTGGTAGGTGAGAACGGAACAGTATTTTAGCAAACCTTTACTATAGGGGTTGTAATACTTTCAAAATTATTGATGGAATGAGGGCACAAACCCAACATTTTAAGGACATGTCATATGTAACGAAAAAGGATTATTTAAAAAGTTACTTACTATAATTTAATCGTTGTTTGTTTTTAACTTGTCTTAAACTGAAAAGCTCATAATATTTTGTGAAATTTTTTGTGGCGAAAATGTTATTGCGGTTTACATAATCATTATATTTTATGTAATTCGATCTCAATGCCAAGTTTTCTAAGGGTTTTAATTAAATAGCTGCCCACAACCTCAAAGCAGTTAGAAAAAATTATATTAACGAAATTTTTACTGGTAGAAGAACGGCCAATTATTTTTGATTCATTGAAGGGTCGGGCCTCACCGAACATCTTGTTACATACACCATAAAGAGGATTTGGATAGGTTTAGTTAGAATGAAAGAAATTGACCCTGTTACAGACACACTATGGCCAATAGTTAGTTACACAATGACGACATTAAAACTGCACCCTGAAATAATATTTATTAGTTTGCTGAATCAGATTCCTAAACCCTTCTGAAAATCATAATCATAATTAATAAATATATACTTAATAGATATATGTACTCATAAATTAATTTAAAATTTACTTAAAGCTAATCATTTTCTCCGTACTGGTCCCTGTCGCTATCCTTATAGCTATAATTTAGTTCACGCTATAATACATATGGAGTTTTAGCAAGATCAGCCACTAAATTCTATGATTTTGATCTGTAATGGGAGCTGTAAAAAGACCAAATTTAGACAACACAATTGCAACTACAAATTCGTTGGATACTTGAAATTTCTGGAAGCTGAATCAAATTCAAATTCAAAATTAACCCATTCTCATTAAATAGTTTCTACTCCATTAATGGATTTAAAGTTATTTCTGAGAAAGTAATCATCATTTATTCAAATTCAAAACGCATAGTACAGTAGTTCAGAGGCGACTTAATTTAATAAATTCAATTAGTATCGGCCACCTATTTTAATGATCTCCTAGGACTACGTAACTCCACCTCGTGATGGAAGTGTAATATAATGTGATATAACAAATAAAATAAAATCAATAATAATTAAATAAAAATTAAGATAAAGATAACGCACATTATATGTTTACTGAAGTCATTCCATGATTCGACTTCAGCTATTTCATGCCAACCACAGTATTAAACCAAAACCAATATACATATCAGCCGTTTTACTTTGGTAATTTAAAATAGTAATTTGCCTAACCATAAAATAATTGAATCCAGAATGATTTTACTACAACTAATTCCATGCCCGTTACAATTTTTAACTGTAATACTACGAAAACCAAACCACTGGTATAATAATTGTGATAAGAATAAATGTAATTTATGCTCAAAATAAGACCGAAAATAATTTCTTCTTACTTTTATCAGTTAAAAATTAAATAAAGTATAATAAAATTTCAAAATGATTACCAGAATCATTCTATCATAACAAACTTGTATTTATCTAATCCAAACGGCATGAAAATTAACGGCAATGTTGTTGTAAAATCCCAAATTAAGACTACAGTAGATTATCATATATCAGAATGGGGTATATCCTCCATCCAGTCGCTAATCCGCAAATCTAGCATGCACAAATAAATGATTTGCGACTCACATTTAATATTTTGTATTAATTGTTTTGACTTACTTGATTCTATTTGCATCGTCAAAAAGTCGGTGGTAAGCAAATAAAAGCAACTAAAACACGAAAAAAATCGGAAGTTATACCCCAATATAAGCTAACTGATGACATCCTTCATCACAACGAATCATTCCAATAATTTCCCATTTGTACATCCACATGCCTTAAAAATTCAAACTGTGAAACATGCAAAACTTAGAAAGGTGCCAATTAACAGTTAAAATTGCTAGAGTAAAAATAATTAATTTAATGTATCATCATGTTCATTAATATCACTGAAAATTCAAATCAATTAATCAGTTATTCATTTATTTCTAATAGATTAATCAAAATAATCCAATTTGTTTTTATATGATTTGCTATGAACATGAAAAATCAAATTCGTGTCATCGGACCACCATACAACTACTGACACAACATCAACTGAGACCACTCCACGGCAGCTTAGCCAACACATCCACTCAAACACTGTGTACGATGAAAAACATTCCCCACACACACCAGCAATTCTAACCGCATGATGATTTTGTAGGAGAGATTCTTTCAATTTTCCACTCCATTCATCCATGTTTGAGGATTCTAGAAGATTGTGACAGGTTCCGTGAGACTTCCTGAAAATCGAAATCGAGATTAATTGCCCCATATAACCGCACTCAAGAACTTCCTACTTAAAATTCAAAATTAAGTATTTAAAACTTTCAAAATCTAAAACAATCTGTAGGTTAACAAATTTAATTCAGACCCATTCTAAATTCACCCTCTCTGAAAATTGAAATCAAATTAATCCATTGTTTCTAAGCAACCCCCAACAAACCGAACTAGAAGTTATTTAAATTCAGATTTAGACTCTGAAACAAAGTATAGGTATAAGTATTCAGCTCATGTTAAAATAGCTACGTCATAATCCAATTCACCAGTTCACCCAAAGTTATACCTCAATTTCCATTAAAAATATAAGTAAACACTAGCCGCATTTCCCGACGCACAGTGATCCGGACCAGACCAAACCTCACATCGAAAACAACAACAAAAAATTAAATTTTCGTTGTTGTTTTCAATGCAAAATCCGATCCGACCCGGACCACCATGCGTCACGGAATGCGGCTACTATTATATAAAACGTCCGATTCGGAATTCTATTATATGGGCAGTTTCCAAATACAACTCGACGTATTCAATTTAAGATCGATTTATGGATCATTTCTAAATTAAATTATTAAAATTTACAATTTATGTACATTTTGACAATACAAAAGATTCATAATATTCATAAATTTCATATTACTATCGCGACACTGTCGTGGCAGAAATAATGATTTTAGATCATCACTACTCCAATATTTCTTTATTCTAACCAAATTCCAATAGGAGTTTTGTAAATAAGATAGTCCATACTCCATAGTTTACTCAATACACAATTAACTTTTCCTTTTAGTTTATATACACGAACATCTATGTACTTTGTATATAAAAATCATAAAACCAAATGGCATGTTTGATGATTACGTTCTTATGATTAACAGAAAAACCAACTACATATAAATCCCTCCTGCATACTTTGCCTCTCTCATACGTAATTTACCCATTGATACATCAACAAATACAAATGCTATCGAGAAAGAATGCCTCATTTAGTGAAACAACAAGCAACTACACATATACACGTGCATTATTTAATCAAAGAAGAACATTTACCTAAGCAAAAAACCAAAATTCCCCTTACCGAAGCAAATCATCATAATATAAAATATATTAAGGAATATACTGTTAAAGTTAGCCGAAAGTTGCCAGCCGAAAGTGAAAATTCGATAATGCAGACTGTATTACTCCAGCCGAAAGTGTCCAGCCGAAAATAAAAAATGGTTATGCAGATTGCGTTATCGCAGCCGAAAATAAAAAATGAAGTCAATATCGATCGGTAGTGCTTATCCTAAAAACTACTAAGGAATATAAGGATGCATGATTATCATTGAATACCTTTGTTAATATTCATATATGGCAAAACCTGGCAGCAGTTCCTCGTGGAAAATTATGGAAAACTAGTTATGTCTGGAGTTGTATTTTATTGATGTGACTTGACAATAGCTATCGCAGGAAAAAAATTCAGTTCAAGTTTCCCGTGGGAAACCTCGGCAAATTCAATGTTTTTACTTTCGGCTGAAACGTCTTTCAAATCTTTCGAGATTTTCCACGAGAAACTTTAACTGAATTTTTTTCCTGCGATAGCTATTGACAAGTCACATCAATAAAATACATCTCCAGACATAACACTCTATAGGCTGATTTTATACAAATTTTCTAATGATTTTTGGAAAATCGAATTTTTCGAGATTCCTCACGAGAAACTTGAACTGATTTTTTTTTTCCTGCGATGGCTATTGACAAATCCAATAGTCACAAATCAACTTCAGATATACACTTTAGAGGTTGACTTTATTCCAATTTTGTGAAATTTTTTGATTTTCCAATGCTTTCCGCGATTAGGTTAAACAAAGTTTTCCACGTAAGACTTTTTACAAAATTGTTTATTAAGAGCCATGTATCCTATTTAATTTCGGCTGATAACCACAAAATTTTTTATTTTCGGCTAGGCTAGAATATTAATAAGGTAATTATCGTCTTTTTACTTTCGGCTGGAAACTTTCGGCTAACTTTAACAGGGTTAATTAAAAAAAAAACATTTTTTACACAATTCATATCACATATACCAATATATACTTGTATGTGATAAATACCTTTATAACGAAACCAGATCGGTCCCGTTATTCATTTTTTTGGCCACATTTTCGGCATTTTTCCATTTAGAATAATTCTCAAAATCAACACTAACACAAAAATTGTATATACGATGTTAAAATTGTCTGATTTAATATAAATTGTTTTCGGCTTTTTATAGACAACATACTATTTGTAATGACATACTCATTATTTTCGATTTGGCAAATCAGAAAAATAATGGAGTCATACTCCTAATATATCTACCAGCAAAAGTAGAAAATATTCATCCCCTCCTCCTTTTCTTTCCCGCAGAGTCAATACAAAGTGTATCAACTCTCAAAAATGAGAAATCTCTTTGAGATTTTGTGTTGGTAATTCGGTTTCGTACAGAAAAGTAAGGTCTACTCACGATATACATAATACAGGTAATATATTGCGCATCTGTCAAAAAATTACAACAAAAACAATTTTCAATATGGCGGAATTCTGTGATGTGTTCGATTAATCTATGTAGTAAGAGAGGAAATCATAATTAAATAAAATATATTTTTAACTGAAACAGTTTTTTTATCATGTAATTGTTTTATTTAATTTTCTTTTATTTCTTTTGATGCTTTCTATTTCACTGTTCAGCGTTTTAATTCGAAAATGCATCCGTGATCGGAAAAAAATTTCTTTCACCTTCTGCTCGCACATAATATCTTCTGACAATTTTAGTAGACGGTTTATGTAACCCCGACAATACACAATTCCGTCTCCATTAAATTGCTTGAAAATGGATTCGAGCTTCTCCATTTCCTTCATCAATTTGTCAGTAGGTTTTTGAAGACCACCTTCAGATAACTGATTTGTCCATGTAAATGATGAATCTTGGGATGTATTTACTACGGAACTAGGAACCACCAAATCGGGGTTTTTAACTCTGTGGCATATGTATCCTGCCAGGTGTTCTAAACCGTCGTATTGTAGTGACTCCAGTTCATCCTCATTTGGGTTTTCCGTTACATTTAAATTCGACGTCAGGGTACTTAGTAAGTCGCCACTTAAATTACCAACTGCATCCAAATCCGGTGTATCATCGACCATTGTATTGCCGCCTAAAGATATACTTCCCTCATTTCGACCAAGTATGTATGACCGTAGTCTATACATGAATTCAAGGCGATCGGGATGATCATGGAGCCCACCTTTCGCCCGAATAACACCGAAAAAATTCTCCAGAACATCTTGATTGAGTCTGAACGTGATAAGGTATGAGATACTATATTGCACCTTTAATTCATCGTACAACATTCTTAACGAATTATTCGTCATCATAATACCTGCAAAAAATTAAAATCATTAGCTTGGAAATTTTATTTCGTTAAATCATATCTAACCTTTTTGGAATGGGAGCATACTAAATTTATTTTTCGCACGCATGGTGAACATAGTTTCATTCATTTGTTCGATTATGTCAAATTGAAGTGTCTCGGAAAGGCCAACACCTTGCACTCGCGGCCGACTGTCTTGGTATGGAACCCTTACGTTAAGGCAATCAAACCAATCGTTAACCTAAAAGTATAAAAAAATTAACTTCTGCAAAAATTTTTAGTAATTTTTATTTACCAATTTGAAGAACTCGGAACATTTTAGCCAATTTTGTGATTTGAGTTCACCCAAACTGCCAGCTCGAAAAATCGCGCTGGAAATAGTGTGTGAAAAAAGTTTCGCCGCCAACTTAACTTTTTGCCGCTCTGCTCCTCGCACGTTTAAATTATTTGCCGAAATTTTGTACGCCACACTTAAATCTGATTTGTCATTAGTTTTCTCTAGTAATTCGGTTATGATCGTTTTATCAATTGCTAATCCGTCAATCATAAAACCGCTATCAACAAAATTATTTCGGATCAACTTAATGAGATGAGGTACATCCGCGAAAACGTAAACATTTTTAGTCATATCAGCTGGATTTTGAAATGACGTTGCCTTAACTGTTATGTTTAATTCTCGAATTAAACCTTGATTCGATCCGCCCAAATCACACACCACCGCTACGACATGAAACCCGCAGGATTGAATGGATTTTATTACTTTGAATAAAATGTCTTTCGTCATCTTTTGGTCGTATTCGTAGTAAATGGGCTGCTTCCAGTTCCCGAACAACCCACGTACCATGCAAACTTGGACATATCTGGCAGCTTTTAAAGTCTCGTCCTTCGATTTATCGTAGACAATTTTTTCTTTAGTCTTCATCTCATCAAATGAGAGAACACAAATTTTGTCGATAATTTTCATTTCCACGTTTTTCATGATATTTACCACACACTTCAATATGCCGGGATAGACTTCAATTTTTGCGCACCATTTCTTGAGCGTTATCACTGCTGGTAGCGGATAGTTTTTTTTAAGGAGCAGTCGGTATGCTTTTGGTCCTGCTGCGTGTATCAAGATGGCGTTAGCAATGTCGTCTATTGTCCATTTTAGCCGTTTGTTTGGGCATTCCAGCTTCTTCATTTGCCCTTTTGTGAAAATACGATTTATGGAATCAATCACTTTATCCTTTTTCCAGCAGTGTTTTCTCAAAGCAGCGATTTCGGCTTGCGTTGGTATAACTTCTTCCGTTTGTATACTACAATTGGTGCTGCACACAGGAACTTGATTGTGGCTTGGAAGTAGCTCTGGAAATGTAGTTTGAGTGGATTTATTAGAATCATCTAATATTGTATTTGTTGAATCGACAAAGTCAATGTCCGTTTCATTCGAATTATTTTCTAAATTTATTGCCAAATCAACATCGGCTTGAAAAGTTGATGGACCAGCTTGGGGACTTCCATTATATATGATTTCAATCGCACTAATCAATAACAATAATATTAAAATACAATGAAAAGTTCTAATAAATGTCACTTCTGCTTACCTTGATTGTAAACTTCGCTTTTGCATTCTTGCATTGCGAGAACACGCCAATTTTACCGTACTTTTCATAGGTAGTAAAAGCGATGGCACTACGTTTGGTTTCAATTTTCGGGTTACATTGATCCCATATTGAATGTACATTGGGTTCACAGCTAGATCCTCTGGTGTAAAATGCTTCGAACATATTCGAGCATTATCGACATTAAATTTATCCTTTCTCCGGCATAAAAATGTCCACCTGTTGCGTAAAATTTTTTGCTTCGGAAAAGAATAATACGATATTTCACTGTCTTTCTTTTTTCTATCGTTGTTTTCATTACAGCCAAATATAGCGCAACGCATTTTTAAACAATTTTAATAATAATACTTATTAAAAATTTAATTTAATTTGCCACAAAAAATATTTTCACAAATAAACACAACTTCGTAAACAAATAATTAAACACAATCATTACTTTCGGTCGCCATATTGGGAATTTTTGACATATGCGCAGAAGAGAACGAAAATGAAACCGATGAGTATATTACCTGTATTATATATATCGTGAGGTCTACTCATCAGGTAGCTACGACCGAACTACAAAAATTCAACTCTCGAAAAATACATTAAGTATTTAACTAGAGGGTATTGAGTTAGCGAATTATATTCACTAACTCGAACTCAAAATTCCAAGCAGAAATCAGTATGAAATGAGTATGTCATATTGTCATTACAAATAGTATGTTGTCTATAAAAAGCCGAAAACAATTTATATTAAATCAGACAATTTTAACATCGTAAATATTAGTGCGGGCATTATACGCACACAAATGAGATTTCTGCTTGGAATTTTGAGTTCGAGTTAGTGAATATAATTCGCTAACTCAATACCCTCTAGTTAAATACTTAATGTATTTTTCGAGAGCTGAATTTTTGTAGTTCGGTCGTAGCTACCTGATGAGTAGACCTTACTTTTCTGTACGAAACCGAATTACCAACACAAAATCTCAAAGAGATTTCTCATTTTTGAGAGTTGATACACTTTGTATTGACTCTGCGGGAAAGAAAAGGGGGAGGGGATGAATATTTTCTACTTTTGCTGGTAGATATATTAGGAGTATGACTCCATTATTTTTCTGATTTGCCAAATCGAAAATAATGAGTATGTCATTACAAATAGTATGTTGTCTATAAAAAGCCGAAAACAATTTATAAAAATTGTATATCACTAATGAATATTATGGAAACGAAAATGTCCAAAATTGAAATCGAAATCCATATTGTATATTCCAATATTTTAAATTTCATCTTTAATCCATTCCAAATCGCTTTTCAAACCACTAATCTTCATTTAACACTTTTAAATTCAATTACACTTTTGTTTTAACTGTTTTCCTTTATTATTTTCAATTTTTTATTTAAACGATTGAACACAAACTCAAACCATAAATATTTAAAATACAAAAACTACCAAAAACTTCTAATTAAACTTTAAAATTTATTCCGATGTTCAGTAACTTTTGGGTGACTCAAAATACTTCTCACAACACTAATTAATAATACTAAAATTACAATTAAATTAAGCACAATTTTTTACACAAAACACTATAAATAAATAAATTAATTAAATATTCGAAGAGGACGACAAAACCCTTGAGAGGAGGGAGAAAACTGCATTTTGATTTTTAATTTAATCTGCTTAACAACAAAAAGCGAAGTATATTCAGAAGTATAGAAATGTGAGATATACACTCCCGAGCTACTGAATCGACTAGACCATCAAAACGCATATTTTTTTAAAATGGCTGGATCGATTTTCGAAAAACTACCTTCTTTTGACAGCCTAGTATTTTATCTTTTCAAGGATACCTTTATCATTAAAATCCATACAGTACTTTTCAAATTAAAGCAGTCAATCTAATGTATAATGCCACGTTGACCGATATTTGTCGTCACTTATGAGTCAGACGTTGACCTGAACAAATCTCTACCAGTTTAATTCATTGTTTCCTTAAAATCATGGATACCACTCCAGAAAAATCTGCACAAGTTGTTGCTTTATTGCAAGAAGGACGCAATCAACAAGAAGTCGCTCGTCAGCTTAACATGAGCCAATCTGCTATCTCAAGAGTATTCAGAAGGTTTCAGGAAACTGGTACCTTCAATCGAAGACCACAAACCAGCCGGTTTCGGTGTACATCAGAGAGGGACGATCGATTTATCGTCCTAACTTCACTGCGAAATCGCCATCTCACGGACGTCGATGTGCAGCAGGAGCTAAGACAAGTTCGAGATGTAGCTGTTAGTCAATGGACAGTCAGAAGACGCTTAAAGGAAGCCAACCTCACTCCAAGACGGCCCGCTAGAGGCCCAAAATTGACAACACGCCACCGCAAATAGCGACTCGAATTTGCTCGCGAACACATCAATTGGAACATCGAGCAATGGACGTCCGTTCTATTTACTGACGAGTGCAGAATATGCCTCCATGGTAGTGATATGAGAGACCGGGTCAACCGGCGTCCAGGAGAGCGATTTTCGCAGTGCTGTTTTGCTGTAACAGTTTCATACGGCGGCGGTTCGTGTATGGTGTGAGCTGGCATATCGTTTGAGGGAAAAACAGATCTTGTTTTCGTACCTGGTGGAGGCCGTGAAGGATGTCTGACCACTGAACGATTTATCGAGGGCATTCTCTTGGATCATGTAGTGCCCTATGCAGGATATATAGGGGAAGACTCCAGACGATGAGGTGGCCAGCACTCAGTCCAGACATGAATCCAATTGAGCATTTATGGGACGAACTAAAACGGAGGGTCCGAGCTAGGAATCCGGTACCATCTAACATCAGTGACCTGAAGATTGCGTTAGAGGAGGAGTGGGGTGTGATCCCCCAAGTATATGTCAAAACCTTAATAAGGTCAATGGGGAACCGCATGCGAACCGTTGTAGACGCAAGGGGGGCCATACTTATTATTAACCAATAAAATTTGTTTTTGTTTTGCTTGAGTTTATTGTTGTAATTTAATTTTAAACACCCCCAATATTTTTTGCTTAATCATCAATTTTGGTTGCGTTTTCATTCAAAATTCATTACAAAAAAAGTGCTAAACCAATTTTCATAAAAATAGTGTCATTTTAAAGCAAAAATATCAGGCTTTAAAAAAAATAATGTCTTATGAAAATCGGTTTGATCGTTCTAATGCATGCTTCCTAGTCTATGAATAATAAGTATGCCGGTAAATCTCGGAAAGAAGAGTGTGGTCCGTATCTATTACAGCAAAACATGATTTTTGGGTGGCACAGTTTGTTAAAAACTTTAAGGAGATCATTTCAGTAAAGATTTTCATTAACTGAAATTTTTATAACCTTATGTATGAACATTATGTATATACATTGAAGAGTTTCGATTAGGGTGAATGTTACAGATTTTATTAATAATTCGGATTTGTCTTGTCTTATGTTTGCGGTTATTGAACGTTTTCAATTAAAGTATTACGAGCCAACCAAGAAACTGTTTGTTGAAATTAAACATAAGTTTAAAATAATAAAAACTAAAATTTAAATATCCGGAGGTCCCGGGTTCGATTCCCGGCGGGTGATGAAAAGATCACGGCTGGTTAAGGGTAGGATCAATGAATTAATCAACCATTATCCATTAACAAAATTATTACGAAACTTCAAAATGAAGCGGCCAAATCCCTCTATGGGATGTAGCGCCAGCGAAAAAAAAAAAAAAGTGATGGTTTTCCAGCGAGTGTAATTATTTAATTCACTAGCGATTGCTAGCGAGCACTTTTCTTACACGTAGGACATGCTGTTTTCTCAGGATATTTTTAAAATGAAAAATTCCGTAGAAGAACGGCCAATTATTCCAGATACAAAATTTTCAGTTCAGAAACCAATATGGTACCCCAGAGCAAATCCACAGAATTGTAATTACAATCGAAAATACCATCGAGCTTCAATCGATAAATTTCCACTCAGATGGTTGAACAAAATAGCCATTCTGGTGTCACACAAAATCACCAATCTGTTGTCATGGCGAATAAAAGTGAACCAAAATAAATCAATTCACATTTACGCTGACGTGTAGTATCTGGATAGAAGACTTGAAGGAAATGAAAACCCACAGAAACCGAGAAGAAAAACTGCATTTCGGTTCTTCGATATGATTCCAAAATTATTGTTTTTTATCTCTGAGGGTCGCGTGAGACTTTTCCCACAAATCTTTTATAAGTTGCCAAATTAGGAATTTTTCAGTTTTCTATAATTCTCCGTTATTTTGAGCGGTAAGGGGATGGAGTCCTTAAATGGCATCACAGGGGGTTTTAAAGTTGGGTTCCTCAATTTTCAAAATTGACTTGATGGGTTTAAACCTACCATAATTTGTATAGTGAAACTTAATTTCAAACCGTTCAGTTGAGCGCAAGTTACGCAAATTATTACCGAAATTAATGAGCTGCAATATTCTTGAAGTAAAAATATTTTCACAGAGAATCTGATGACTAGCATTTGCTCGATATTTATTGAGTGGTAGAGATGTTAAAAAGTTAAGCCGAGTTATGTAACTAGGGACTGTCATACCAAGGGACTTAATGCTAAACGTACCAAATGTTTCTGGACCGGCTCAATTAAATTAATGTGTGAGACACGATGAGGGCACAATCCCTGAGATACGAGTGTGGGTCTGATATATGCACTTTATAGTAATTTGGAAAGGGGAACACCCCGGAATTCTTTTAACCAACTCCTAATGAAACCTAAAGTTGAATTTGCTTTACTTATAAAATGGTCATAGTTATTACTAAAGTCAAGCGTCTATTTTTATTTCTATTGAAATGGGTACTATTATGGATATAATCAAAATTAATACTATTATCACGTATTCTAGAAATTATACTACCTGACACTTAACTGGATTCAGCTCTAAATCACTATTACTATACCACAACGCAAATCTATCAAGATCGTTCTGAAGTACTGTACAGTCCGAAATCGAGCTTATTACTCTTCAAAACCAGAAAAAAACGGTTCGAAAGGTCCCAAATGAGAGCCGTGCGCCACTCCGAAAGTTGCTATATAGCTCACAGATAAAGCAGATCTAAAAAAACTACATCTTAACGACTAACTAAATAAGTGGACCTTCCTTATGTACAGGAACTATGTAGAACTTCTTCCATATTTGTTGAAAAATGCCACACTTTGACGACAAATTGAAAAGGCCAGCAATGGAAAAACCAAGAAAGCTACCGTCAGGACCAGATAAAAAATAATCAAAACAATTCAAATTGGAGGAATATCCGTCAGATTTATGGTTGGAATTTATAAATTAAAAAAATGACAAGGATTTT
Organism: Tipula helvola; assembly: GCA_963556165.1. Classification (NCBI taxonomy): domain Eukaryota; kingdom Metazoa; phylum Arthropoda; class Insecta; order Diptera; family Tipulidae; genus Tipula; species Tipula helvola. The sequence continues at coordinate 10,772,816 of OY744481.1, read as the reverse complement.
GAAAAATTTCAGTTTGGGCTTTGGAACGAAATGCTCTATAAAGTAAGTAAGTTTAAATACATCAAAGAAATTATGTAGGTTCTCTATGAACTATTGTCTCTATGGGTATGAATCCCACTATCGTATCACTGAGGTGCTCAGGTCAAATTTTTATTTAGTTAATAAGGTGGAAGCCAGAGCAACAACATCATAAAACAAAAAACGAGGGTTGGATAGAACAGTGTGAATTTTAGTCCGAAGTCCTCTCAAGTTCTGTTAAAATATCGAAAAGCCTTTAGGTTCTTCACGATTAATGAGCTGAGTTATACAATGAACGTCTCGTCTGGGTACAAACTCTCTAAAAAAAGTATCAACGAGCCACTCAATCAGCACTGGGCTGAAGAAATTAATTCAAGAAGAATATCCTCTGGAACTATAGTGTCTTACGATAAACGTTTAGACACGAGCTTATAGCATTTAATCCCACTATTAATAATATTATTTTGGCTGAGATATCATGAATGTGGGCTCTTTACAGCATTATCCGTAGAAGTCTTAGGAAGAAGCTCTGATGGTCATCAGTTCTCATACTGTTCGTGTAGGTAGAACCTCACTTCTTTGGACTGAAAGGTTATCGAAGATATCAAAATGAATGATTCCATTTGTTTTATCATTGATTTGTAACTTAAAAAATTGCACTATTTACACCGAGGTAGGCATCTTGATGACGAAGGTTTGTGAAAAAATCAGCACCCAAACGAACTTCTTTGTTGCATTATTTCAACTTTGATTTGAATAATTAAAGTTTTTCGGTTAAATTTAGTATGTCAGGCCATGATTTAATTAATTTTTATTGGTTTTTTAGATAATCATAAAAAAAATGAAATTTTGTTACTTTAACGGGATATACGTAACAGTAGCGAATTGCAAAAAAAGCCAGACTACAAGAACGAGCTCCAAAAACAACGAAAAAGAAGGTATGGTTTTTTAGTCGGACGGTTTAATTAGGCGTCACTAGTTAGAATCTGGATTGCGAGTGTGCATTACATCCAAAAAGCGAATAATTTGCAAACATAATTTAAAACGAAGGATACATTTTGAAAAACGATACCTGCACAAATCATTGGCTCTGATTGACGAATCGAAGTTTAGTTTGTTTTGAGTCAGAAGGCAGGGTATATGTGTAACAGCCGAAAAATAAAGAACTGGATCCCAGATTTATTAAGACAATAAAGCACCAAGCTGGGAAAATTTATGCTTCGGAGGATTTTCCTGGTGCGCGGCATTGGGCCAATATTTAGAATTAATAAGCATATACAAAGGTATCGCGGAGAATATGATGGAGCAACGATCCTAAATACACTGCAAAATTAGTGACACGTTACTTTAAGGATCAGAAAATTGGTGTTTGGAGCGCAAGACCCCTTACCTTAACCAAATCGAAATAACTTATTGGCAAAAGTTGAGTACGGAATAAGAATGAAAAGTTTCAGGAATTTCGCATTGTCGAACATTGGAACATTAGTAGCCAGCCTTCTGAGACTCTGTGTGGCAGTCCTCAATCATCACCCCACTAAAGAAGCATGAAAATTAAGGGACCCAGGTGTTAATCCGCTTCTGCTGACATAGAGAAGATGTTTAGGCAGATTGCAATTTCAGATTCAGATAAAGATCACCCGCACCATTTCTAACGTTATAGCCACACTTGAAAGGTTGTATCTTGAAGCCAGAAATATTATTTGAACTGCTTTTTATATGGATGATTGGATGTCCGGCAGTGTTAGCACCGACTTGCGGAATTAAAACTATACAACAAGATATAATTTCAATATTGAAGTAAGGGGGTTTCAATATGCGAAAATTTTTAACAAATTATCCAAGTTTATAAAGCGAACATTCCCGTCAAAAAGGTTATGATGGGCCGTTGGAACTATATTGTCACCAGTTATTATAATTAGAAGGCATGCATTTGCTATGACGAATTAACACCAAATATTTTGAACAAATGTTATTGACTAATTCCACCGAAGATGCTCAACCCATTTCAAGCAAATCGTGATTAAATGCAATGTGGTTCACAGGTCTGGAATTTATATAAAAAATTATTAAGACATATTTTCAATTTTGTTCCAATCTATTAAAATCATGAGATTATCAAGGAGTTGAATACTAAAATCTGAAATCCATATACGTTAACCCTCGTGTTCCAATATATCTTACACTATAAAAATAATCTTCAATGTTAAAGGATAAAGCGTAAGTCCGGGAAGAATTTATCGGTAGACGAGGTGTTTTTCGTAGAAGATATTTATGTCTAGTCGTCCAATACCAATTATTAAATAATAAACTAATTCCAAAAATATTTTAAAATTGATTCTTTTTTCCTCCGATCATTATCGAGAAAATCGTCCCTAAACTTCTTCATAGTAATTTTCATGTCGGTCACGAGTTGCTCTAACCATGATCAAGAAACGATATGCGATTCCACGGGCGAAAAATTTAATACGACGAATTATACATTTTCCGGCGCCGCTTAAATGTACAACGGCCAAAGCGCTAATCCTTATAAAGCATATCTGATCATTTAAAAGCGTATCTGCCATAATGAAACCCATCAATTCATCATAGCAGATTTCATCTTGCTGATGCGTGATCATAATTTGTGTTAATTTATGCTTCAAATACTAATTCTAAATGTAACAGGTAACTATGTATGCGAGTTTGATAAAGTAAGAGATAATTTGTGATATAAATATACTAATTGATCAGTAATGGCACCCATTAATAAAATTCTTAAAAGCGATTGCTTATAACGAGTTAACTGGAAAGCTATGTTTTGTGCAAAATACACCCTATAAATATAGTTGTAAAATAAAAATAATTATAATTGTGTTAAACGCATCCAAATATAATGATGGCTATCCGTATTGGTTTGGTTATACTTGTGGTACTGGGACTAGGTGAGCACGATTTTATTATTTAATTAAATTACAGCTACACCAAAATATACAAAATTGTTTTATCTTTAAAGCATCGGCCAGTTATGCGTTTATGTGCTTTGGGTGTAGACAAATAGAAGATTGCCCCAACGGTTTTGTATTAACAAAATGCTATGCAGGTGTACATACATGTTACCATACCATAAATTCAACTGACGGTAGTGTGAAGAAAGGTTGTGGCACGGATCCATCAAAACCTTTACATTCTTTAACTTGCAACACTGATAAGTGTAACGCGTCTAGTCGATTGAAAATAAGTGTACCTTTAGTAACGATTATTTGTCTAACTTTAGCTAAATTTGTATTTTAATTTTGTCTAAAATTTTGTTGCTTTAGAAAAAATATTGTTGACTGTTGTGTTAGGAGATTTACTACTTTTATCAGCCGAATTGTTGTTGTTGTTGTTATTATTTTATTAATAAATTTGTTATCGTATTATTCATATGTACATAACATGTTTGTTGGTTTATTAAATCAACGCCCTAGGTAAAAACAGATTTTTATTAATTTCAATTGTAAATCGATCTGAACGGGTCTACCTGTAATTATGAATAAAATTTTCGTGCTAAGTGTATTTGGTGTAATATTTCTTCAAGGTGAGCATTTATATCCGAGTATAATATGGTTTACATAATTTTTAATATCGTTTTATTACTGTTCGCAGCTCAATTGACTATTGCGATAGATTGTTACAATTGTAGTTCGGCTCGTGTAAACTCAGAGGATTATTGTAAAACTGACATAAATTCTATCAGTATTATAAAATGCATCGGACCCATAACTGAGTGCTATACAGCGCTTGGAGCTGATGAGGTTCAGCGTGGTTGCGGAATACTAAATCAAGAATCCCCATTCGATGTTAGTTATGATGAAACAATAATACCGCTATTTGAAATTCAGACATGTTCAACGGACAGATGCAATGATGAAAAACTAACTATGATACCAGAACCTACAGTTTCCGAGATTGCATGTATTAACTGTTCAACAATGAATCAACCCCTTTGCAGAAGAACTCCACATATATATAATACAAACTGTACAGATATAGAAGATGTGAAAAAAGCGTTTTGCCATAAAATTGAATTTAAATATTTGAATCGTGATGAGGTGCAGTATGGTTGTGGACCTTTTTATAAGAACGCCACATTAATCGGTGTACCAAATAAATTCGAAGCACATATTCATCGTTTAAAAACATGTACTAAATCAATGTGTAATTACTCGGAACAACGTGTAAAGTCCGGTGGTTTATCAGTTATTGGAATATTTTACGCCTTTTATCGAGTTTTTCTTTTCATAAATTAATGATTTAAATTAAACTAACCATTATTTAGCCTCATAGTAATCAAATATTTAATTTACACCCATTATGTATTTCAATAAAATTAGTTTCAGTGACTCAAGTTTGGGTCAAATTTGGTTTCAGTATGCATTATTATTTTTAGTTTTATAATTATTTAGGTGATGAAACATTGGCCAAAGGTAACTGATATTCTGAGAATTACAATGTTTATCAACATCATGAAAAATGTAAACTTTTTTAATTACATCATTCGTATTGAAATCATCACCTAAGGTGAAACAACAATTTATAATCAAATTTGGAGTTAAATTATTTATTATATCCGTTATAAAGGTTGCTCAACCCTTTTTCAAGAAGGCTGGTTTGTAACTTGTTTTGTTTACATGCGTAAGTATATTATGTAATGTACTTAAAACAAAATACAGTTGACCATATACTAAGAACTGATACAATACTGTGATTCATTCGTTTGCTCATAGCGAAATTGACTTTTGATCCAGTTGTTCAGTATCGAAAATATTTTATTCAGATTTTATGTTTGTACATTTTTGCCATCTCTTGAGACCTCTTTAACATCTCCACTCCATAAGAGTACTCCATAGTGGTTGTCTGCGGCCAGCTTGATTCGTTAGGTTAGTATATGTGAATAACATAAAAAATATAAATTGTCGAAAAACGTTCTAATTTCTGGTTTGGAGGCGGCAGCCCCTTCCATAAAGGTATACAATGTATTAAAATAACCTTGAATTGATTTTTTATCGAGGGTTATCCACTCAAGTCAATGCGTCAATAAATAACGCCATACATCTGTTTTACGGGAATTGAGATTCGAACAAAATAGAAAATAATTCTACAAGCACAGCTACCATAAATTAGTAGTGATAAAATCTTGCAAAATCAAAATATTAAATAAACTTTTTAATTCAGAGGTGTGACCTTGAAATCCGATCGGTAAAAATATTGGGCACATTTTCGTTCAGTGTGTATTTTTCTAAGTTGCTGTAAATTTTGCTATGGAGTTGTCAAAATAATATTATTATTAGTCAAAAATTAGCCAAAAGCACAGTATATTTCTAACTACCAGTTCATTTACCGTTTAAGTTACAAGAAAGTTGATTTAGGTTCTTCAAATATTTGAAAAATTTAAAGCCGCATTAATCCCTTGTTCTAGTTCAAATTAAATTTAATGCTCTAAAATAAATTACTACAAATAAATTTAATGTTAATAGTCTGTATTGCTTGGTTACTTCTAATTCCTGAGCATATTACTGGGAATTTGTTGTACACAGAAAAAAAAAATAGCTAGCTATACTTGCCACGTAAATTCGGTTTTAATTCACATAAAACTTTCGATCACTTGAAAATAATTTAATAAAATTCATCATTTTTTTTTTTTTGACTACCATGTCATCGTAAAAATAAATTAAATTAATAAATTAGTTATAGATATTTATTCCAAAAAATATTTCCCAAATCGAAAATTAAAATAACTATTACTTATGCACTTAATAACACGCACTTAATAAATCCTTATAAAATAGTTTAAATTAAATCTGGAACGTATTAAGTAAATTCCAGCTTATAGAAATACATACTAAATTAAAATTAAATAACTTGAGTATGCATCAATAATTATTCCATATATTTTTAATTTATACCAATAACAAAACAATTAGCACAAAACAAACTCCGCCAACTAACTAAATCTCAGTTGGACGCTTAAATTTTTTGTATTCTAAAATTCAAAATAACACTGAAATTTGATATTCATAAAAATTTTTAATTTTTAATTAATAAATTTAAAATTCTAAATATCTGAAATTTTATAAAATTTAATATTTAATTATACCTCCAAAATCAAAATTAAAATAAATAATTGCTGAAAACTCCATTCTGCCACTACAGAATAGTTTAAACTAAATCTGGAACGCATACAATAATAAAAGCCTGAGTTGTCCTTACTAAATTAAATTAAATAAATTGAAATATGACAAAATATTTACAATTTTAAGCCCACACATAATTCCTGTTAGAAAAGAAGATACAAGTTTAAATTCAAATTTATTTTCATTAACGTTCCAACTATTGAACAGTAAATACTCAATTTATTCTATTGTGCAATAAAACATAATAAAAATAAAAGTGCAGTGTTAACAAAAATTTAAATAAAAACATTTTGTGTAAATTATGTAGTGTTTGCATGAACTAAAATAAAATTGCAATGTTAGCAATTGAAAGCAATACGTGAATTATACAGTGCAGATAAAACAAAAAGTGATTCAACGTTGTAAAGTGTTAATGACTTAGATTGTAGGTCATTACACAATGCAATGTCCGAGACCGATTTATTTTCAAAAACAATAAAAACTCCACGAACTACACCACGAGTGGCACGAGTCCACTAATACCTAACACCAAATGCAAACAAATGAAGTTGAATGATTACTGGTTAGCGCAACCTGCCGCTGTAGTGCCTTTATCTACAAGAATTCATAGTTTGCCCGAGGAAATCGAAGAACTATCCCAACTCCAAAAAATAATGGCGCCACCAATATTTGTGAGAGGCGAATCCTTTAACTGGTTTGTTAAAGGAATTGGCTGAAGAAACTTCGATTTAAAAATAATTGGAATTAACCAGCTTAAAATCCAGTTAAAAGTTGCCGAGCTGTACCCGTTGGTGATCAGAGCCCTAAAGGAGCGAAACACCGAATTCCATTAGTTCCAACAGAAGTAGATAAAACCTACCAGGTAGTCATACGAAACTTGCATCCATCAATTAACATCGAAGATTTGAAAAGTGAGTTAGTTAATCTGAACCACGATGTTGTTAATATCTGAATCATGAAGCAAAGTGGTACGAAAAAGCCACTCCCACTCTTTAATCGAATGAGTGAATCAATAAGAGATATACATTCGATAAATAGACTGATGCATTCAGTTGTTCTAGTTGAAAAGCCACATGTCAAGCGTGAAGTAGTTCAATGCACTACTTGTTAAAGATATCGACATACCAAATCGTATTACAATCACAAACCCAGATGTGTGAAATGTACATGAACATCTCACAAATCAATGCGAAAAGAAAACGTGGGATACAGAGGTGAAATGCGTGCTCTGTAATGGTAGCCATCCAGCCAACTATAGAGGTTGCAGTGTGTATAAAGAAGTTAAAACTTGCAGATTTCCACATCTCAAAGAAAAAATAGTGGAGAAGTCACAGCCCGCTGCATAACCGAATCCATCTTTTCAGTTAGTTACTGGAACAACATATGCGCAGAAACTCAAAGATTCAATTTAAGATCAAACTTTGAAAGGAAATCGTACCAGAGAAAACCAATCAATGGATAACTAAAAAAATCATCAACATCACTGCCCGAGCAATCTTATACACAATGGTTGGCAATTATGATGGAAAAATTAATGACCATAATGGACACTATACTTAATCTTCTAACGACCATTGTCTCCAAATCATTTAATGTTCAGAGCCCTTAAATTAGCAATCTGGAACGCCAACGGCTTGTCACAACATGGACAAGAAGTTAAAAGTTTCCACCACAATTATAAGCAACTACTGTACTAATAGAAGATTGGCTTGGTCCTATAGCCATTTCGGCCATATACTGCCCACCAAAACACGCAATAAAAATGGAACAATTTGATCATTTTTATAATGCTTTGGGTCATCGCTTCATAGTAGAGGGTGACTATAATGCAAAACATCAACAATGGGGATCAAGATTGGTGACAACGAGAGGACGAAAATTATTAAAATCAATTCAGAAAAGAAATCTTCATCATGTATCAACTAGTGAACCTACCTATTGGCCAAGTGATAGGAGAAAGATCCCAGATGTCATAGATTTCTGCGTCACCAAAGGAATATCATGTAAATATATTAAAGCGCTGCCATGCTTAGACATGTCATCGGACCACTTGCCTGTCTTAATCACTTTAGGAACAAAGATAGTGAATACACAGAAACAACCAATGGTAAAAATAAAACCGACTAGAACTGCTTCAGATATAAAGTAACAGAGAATTTAAACACAAATATCCAGTTAAAGACGGAAACTGATACATAGATGAAGCAGTGGAACATCTCAATAAATGTATTCAGTCGGCAGCTTGTAAGTCCACACCACTACAAATTGGGAAAGGCAAAAAAGGAGAATGTTCGAATGTTGTCAAGAAAATGATTAAGGAGAAAAGAAAGTTAAGACAACAATGGCAACGATATCGACTAGCGGGAGATAAACGTAAACTAAACAAAGCCGTCAAAAAGTTAAAAGAACTGCTTCTCAATGAAAAAGACCAGTCAATTCAAGAATATTTATCACTACTCTCACCAAAAGAAAACACAGATTATTAACTGTGAAAGGTAACTAAGAAGCTCAAACAACCCCAACAGCATATTCCGCCGATACGTAAAAGTGACAGCCACTAGGCGAGAAATAACGAAGAAAAGGCTGAAGTATTTGAAGACCATTTTGAAAGGGTATTTCAACCATATCCATCAGAAAGTACGGACGAACAGAACAACAACATTTAACAATAGAACAAGTGCACAGAATAGTAATTGAAGAAGCCCTCGAGGAAAAAAGATATTGTTCTGCTTTATTCATGGACGTAGCACAAACTTTGACAAGGTGTGGCATGTGGGATTACAATACAAAATTAAGCTATGCTTGCCACATGATTTCTACAGAATATTAACATCATATCTACTAGACAGATATTTTATTATAAAACATCATGATGCGTATACAAATATCCGCTCAATTAAATCTGGTGTACCACAGGGCAGCGTGCTTGGGCCGATATTATATCTGCTATATACCGCAGATATACCTACAAGCAATCAAGTAACTATCGCAACATTTGCAGGCGACACGGCAGTACTCTCTTCACATGAAGACCTCAGTAAAGCTACAGAAGTGTTGCAGGAAAATATTAACATTATTCAAGCATGGATGAAAAAATGGCGAATTAAAGTTAATGATGTCCAATCATGTAACCTTTACTATGCGAAGAGGTACATGTCCACCAATACAAATGAATAACCAGAATATACCTCAAACTGATGAAGTGAAATATTTAGGTATTCACCTCATATGGTATTCAGCTATGGAGAACGGCCAGCAACTCGAACTAGGACATTCTTCAGCGGTTCCAGTCTAAATTTCTAAGGATCATAGTAGATGCTCCATCGTTCGTATCAAACGATATAAATCACAGAGATCTACAGTTCCCAACAATACGGGAAGAAATTAGGGATTCCAATGCCAGGTATCCTTCAAGATTGAAGATTGATCCAAACGATCTGGCCGGCAAACTTCTCACTACCACAACGACGGAAAGATTAAAGCGCCACAAAAATTTTAATTTGCCAAATAGGTTTTAGATATTCCTTTAGACATTCATTTTTAAATTCCCTAATGAATCGAATCAATAATAATTAAATTTATGGGTTATTTTATACAAATCGTAATGTAAGTGAGATTTTATCAATGGATAAAAATACTCCGATCATGACAATGTAAAAAGACAACAAATTTACTGAATGTCTCACAATGAGATAGATTGTAAAATAAAGGAAAACAAAAAAAGAATAAAAAATTTTGTTTTATGAAGCTTTATTTTATTAACCTTGCCCCAACGAAAACTATTTTTAAAAAATAATTATTTCAATCTAAGTTCCAACATATTTAATTGTGTGTATTTTGTGTGCTTATTCATTTTATATAACTAAATAAACATTACAGAAATTAAAATATTTAGAGGTCAAACAATAACAAAAATGATCGAGCTCGATGCCACTGCACAGCAAAAAAACGAACAAACTATACTAAAGACGTCCGCATTTACTTGTGTTTATTTTGGTATATACACAAAACCGACCGAAAATCTTTCTATGAATAACTGGTGTTTATAAACATCTAAAATTCAAACGAGATTCTTGAATACTACAATAATAAATATTTATTCATACTCATACAAACCAATCGAGAAATACATCAAACCCCAATATATAATATTGTATTCGTTATATTTAATACAATGAAATTCAAAATAACAAGTATTTACCGTAGAATTTCACAATACTATAAAACCAATACATTAATTATTTTCACAACCATATGCATATGGTGTGAGATTACCTGCCAAACGATACCTGAGCAGTACCGTTATGTAAATTTTGAACATCAGTAATCCTTTCTCATGTTCAAATACCACATAAATTATTGACTACTATACTTCATTTGTTTTATTTTCCGATGGAATGCTGACAGTAAAAGGCGCTTTTCCTACTTTTAAAATCGTCAGTAGCACACTAAAACTCTGATTGATTGATTTAGTGTGTACGACCAAGCCTAAGGCAAGTTTCCCGGAATACGCCGGGTCCACCGTACACCCTTTTACGAATAACAAAATCGAGGGAAAGGTAAGGTATGTTAGTAATAGAGAATCAACCCGGTTCCAGACACCATGGCGGTTGATAGTTAGTAAATAAGACAACACAAGACAACACAATTTCTATACTACATGATTGTTAACTGCTTGTTGTTCCTGGAGCGTTGAGTCCGGCTATAACTTTGTTACTGAAAATTAGGATTAAACTTAATCCGTTTAAGAATGATTAATTCTGGAACAATCTTAGATTCTGAAACAAATTAAATTATTTATCACTTATCAGTATAGTTAAAATAAACCCCTCTTAACACCGATGATCCTATTAATCACAGAATTCTTTTTAACAAACTCTTATCTCAGTCTAGATTTTCGGTTTCCGCTGCCAGACTAATTTTTAACTATCTTTCCAATCGTTCTCAGGCAGTTTTTTTCGACAATTCTTTGTCTGATTTCCTTCCTGTAATTTCCGGCGTTCCTCAGGGTTCAGTACTGGGTCCTCTATTGTTTTCTATGTACATTAATGACATAGAATCCTCTATTCACCATTGTTCATTTCACATTTTCGCTGATGACGTCCAAATTTATAGAAATAGTCGTTTAGATCAGGGTTCTATTGATAGGAATATTTCTCTGATAAATGAAGACTTAAGTAATATCGCTAGTTGGTCGGTCTCTAATAGGCTCGTTTTAAATGCGAATAAATCTCAGTCGATCATAATTTATAAAAAATCGTTAGACACCTCGTCCTTTCCTGGTATTTTTCTGCAGGGTTCGCTAATTAGGTATTCAAATACTGTTAGAGATTTAGGCTTAGTTATTAATAAAACTCTTTCTTGGGGTGACCATTTAGTTAGTATTAGCATAGACATTCATAATAGATCTCTCATTTGACTAAAAACAGAAAATAAAAACAAAAATTTTCCATTCAAATATTATCGATGTATTGCATATACGTATTATATTTGCAACGCATTCTAAAATCATTGCCTTATAAAATACACAACACAACGATACATTGGAATTATCAGAAGTTTTTGTTTTTTTCCTTTAGTTACTATGAAATGAGAAATCTAGTATGAATGTCTATGGTATTAGTAAGAGGGTCTTTGTAATCTTAGTTGTTTGTATAAAGTAGTAGGATTTTCTGGTCAGTTTAGGAAAAAAGTGTTTTTGTCTTATCTTCTTCCTCATTTTATTTATGGTTACGTAGTTTTATTCGGTATGCTTCAGGAAAATATGAACGTTCTCCAAAGATGTTTCAATGCATGTACTAGGTTTATTTTTGGTATTAGGAAATTCGATCATATTTCTGCCTACTCTAGCCTTGTTTTAGGATGTAGTTTATCTACCTTTTACGAATTTCGCGTTTGTCTTTTTATTTTTAAACTTCTCAAAGCTAAGAAGCCTTGTTATCTTTATAGGAAGTTACTTTTTAGCAGGTTTCATTCCTCAAACTTCCGCCTGATTCCGGCCAAAAATAGTTGTAGGTCGCTAAACAAATCCTTTTATGTTAGGGGAGTTTCTCTTTGGAATTCAATTCCATTGGAAATTAAGAGTTTAGGATCGGCCAAATTATTTAAGTCAAAATTTTTGGAGTGGCGTGATTGATGGGCAATACGTAGTTTTTTTTTTAAATTTATTTTTAATATTATTATTATTATTATTGTTAAATTTTAATATTATTTCACCTCTTGCTGTACATTTTATTGTAAATGAGCTATTGCTCAAAATAGAATGTGTATGGTTTTTTATGAATGTGTATAGGTTTTTCTGACTAATGGAAGCAGCTTCATTATTTTATTTTTGTTCTTTTGTTCCGTTTACTCTGTTTCCATCTGTGCTTTTCCTTTTAATACTAAATTATTGTTAAAGTACAATAAATAAATAAATAAATAAATAAAAAATGATCTTATTAATCTAACTATACCTAAAATTACATCAGCATCAATCCTAGACCACCTAAATAAATCAATAAATAATTTAAAAAACCCTCTAGGTAACACCCCTACAAATGTAAACAATTAATTAACTATTTCATCAGCTTACAAAATTATTACTAAATTAGCTTCCTTCTGGAACTCATCCAAGAGTCACCAAAAGAACGTTCCAGAGATATTTCCGTAAACCCAATCAGTCACTAAAACCACATACACACCCATTCAGCAAAACATTCTATAAAAATAACTTTAGGACATCGGTAATAATTTTACCCAGCTTTAATTAATGATTTAAATTACAAATTAAATCTACACAAAGTTTCTGGAAATCTACATTAGGTTTCTCCGAATATTGCTGAAAATCAAGAGTTAAATTAGTTAATTGTTGCCAACTACTACTTGTAAATAAACTAAAAATTATTAAACTCTGAAATGCTCATGGATTAGTTGTTAAAAAGGCTATAGTAAAAGTAATTAATTAAATACATCATCAAGGTCATTCATCCCTCTGAAAATTTAAATCAAATTATTTTATTAGATATTCATTATTTATAAGGAAGTTGTCATTATTAATTCGAACCACATTCAAAATTTATCGAGCGGTATCTCAGATCCGACCCATTGTAACAAATCCAATTAGTATCCTCCTATTCACAAGATCATATTAGTCATCATCTGAATTCAGAAATACATTCACCAACCCTCCTCTTACATATAAATAAAATAAAACACAATTACATATGGATAAAGTTAACATGAAGATTAGTATAATTCTATAAAGAATTATTGTAATTTGATAATTATTATAGAAATAATTATAATAGACGAATCCGACTTGACCGAAGGAGTTTCAGAAATACTAAAATAAATGGATATCCCGACTATCAAATCCCTTATCTGCCCATTTTTTCAATTTTCTTCAACCGTTTCATCAACTCATCTCATCATATCAGAAACAACACGCAACATCGGAAGCTGTACTTATTTTCATATCAAGGTCATCTGTGTGTTATTAAAGATTAATTGTTTTTCTCATTTGGTAATTCTTATCTAGTTCCATTTTATATAGAGTTCAGTGAAACTATTATCATCGAAAAATCGGTAAGCAACACACTCCACACACAGCCAACGCTCAACATCCTGCCGTGCCACAGCACACCATGTGCAAGATCCCCCAACCAATCAAAATCGGTTCGCGCACCAGTGCCACCCATTAACAAATGGACACCACCAAGTATCGCAATCACATATTCACAGTACTTATTGAAACGCCCAACGATGATGATAAGCTGATGTAAATAATGGTGCAAACGGCAACAACACTGCAGATCAACAGAACATACCAGCGGTTGAAAAAACCTCATCACCTCACTCCCGACATCACACGCCCAAACACGATTCAAGCACAACGGAGCACACCTCCAAAACGAAACGCAACCAAGACGATTTGTGCTTCTGATTTATAGCAGGATTGATACGGTTAAGGGCTACAAAATATAAATTAAGTAACTGCAAAACAAAAGTTACAAACTACCACCATCATCATCGTATTACGCAACTACATATAAACAATGGAGCCATGTAACAACGAATGACAATCCAACGTTATAAATTTATTGATTCGCGATTTTCAAAATATTTAATGTTTTATTGTTGTTTTCAACTGCGAAAATGTAAATTATGGAACGATTGTTCCTATCCATAATGCATTAGTGATTTTTAATTTATTTATAAAATCGCTTTTGAATAATAAAATTAACTTTTTCAAAATTTTTCCAAATTACAATATTTTCAAGATAACTTTTGTATTATAAAATTTTTGAGCTAAAATTTTTTAATTGGATTGCTTGTAGCGTTTTGATTTTTTTTTTTGAATTTGAGTTTGACGTTTGGTCGGTGGGTGCAATACCCTGATTTAATTTAATTTTATCAATAAGTATATAATGATTTTTTTTTCCATATCTACTGATTTTGCAATTTATTGGGTTTTGCAATCTCTCTTTCTCCTCCCTCTTTAACTTCCATGTACTTTGTTTGGCTTTGGAAGAATATTATTTATCATTTCCCCTATTTCCTACATCCATGTATCGCACGAGATCGTTAAAGCATGTTTGGATTGTACCAGTAATTGGAATGGATGATTTATTTATTTTGGATTGAATTATCATGGAGGGGTTAAGAACCAACGAAGAGATGAGAGAACGAGAAGTTGATGAAACTTTGGATATTTAATAATGATTTTTGGAAAAGTGTTTTTTTTTGGATTGGAGCAGCCGAACAAGACACATCAGGTGAATCAACAGAAATTACGGCCATGCATATTTTTGTTGACGAACAAAAAAAAATATCATGGTTTGGGAATCAGCTGAGTATAAATTTAATTTGAATTTTATTGATTATTTGATACCGATAAACTTTGAGTGATATAATAAAGAATTTGGTGGTGTAGCAAACAAATTCTAAATATTTTTTTTTGGTGCTTAAAGATATTTTTTTTTGACATTATAAATTGAATAGTCTTATAGTGTGTTAATTTTTGGTACCAAAATTATTATTTTTTTTTGTTGTGTAAAGACGGTTTATACATATAAATTTTAATTGTTAAGTAAACTACACTGTGTGTGAAATTTCTAAAGTTACAGCAAATTATACATCTTACGGCCGCGTGTTATAAATTACTGTGTTGTTCACGAAGGTTGCATTTTTAACATTGGACCGCATGCTGCAGATTCAGTGCATCTAAAGGACGTTAGCAGTAAAAGCGTGAAATACACAGTTTGGAAAATCATCCCAAGGCAGCTAAAATCAACCGTATACTTACCACATGTTGAAGTTGCACGAATGAATGAATTGCTGAAAAAATTAAAAATTGTAAGACAAGGTCATTGGATTTCGGGTAAGCGATTCCTTTTCCTTGAATCATAACTTTGATGATAATTAATTTTTTTTTTCAACTATTATAAAAGAATACGGTAAAGAGGGTTTTTTTTTGATAATAATTTTTTTTGTTTATTGGTTTTAAGTTTAACAAAATCTTCTATGAGATTTGTTTTGTAAATTTAAAGATTTTTTTTTGTTGTTGTTTATTTTGTTTTGATTTGCTATTTGCTCGATCGACCCACCCTAAGTCTTGAATGCACTGTGAGTAGGCCAGTCAAGTAAGGTGTGACGGGTTCTTCTTTTGGAAGATGGCGCCCAACAAAATTTACATTTTCCCTTTAAAACGAGCAGGTTTCAAATCAAGTTTATTTATTTAAAGAAACAACAATTTGTTTTTATAATTTCTAATAAACATATCATTTTTTTATTTATTCTTCAGAGTGGACTTGTGTTACTGGAGGCGGAAAAATCCCATCATCAGTTAAATTTCGTCGGTTATTTGGTTTTTCCAAAAAATTTGTTTTTGAATGTAATTTTTTTTAAGAAGAATTTAAATCTAGACTTTATATTTAAAAAATTTTTTTTTTGTATTAAAAATTAATAAATAAAATTTGTTCATAAGTATTATAACGTAAATAAGTTGGTTTTTGGTTTTTTTGGTGATTTTAGTTTAATTTCTATTTGAAGTACCCGTTACATAATTTTGGCGCCCAACGTGGGGCCCTTTAAATGGCGTACATTTGCAAATTTTTTTCTAGAATTTTTTTTATATATATTTTTGATTTTAATTTAATTAAATTTATTTTTTTTCTAGTTAATATTTTTGTTTTCAGTATCTTGACACGAAACTAAATTTTCTTAAATATTTTTTTATTACTAAATTTACCTATTTACATAATTATTTTATCTTTTATTTAATTAGATTTATTATTTGTTGCAATGAATGCTGCATATCTGAGTGACGGTGAGCTTTCGTATGAAATACGTATACGCAATATAATTGACAAGCAATCAGTAGTTAGTAATCAGCGTTCTCTGAGACAACGGTTAAGAGATGAAGCGAAGGGTAATGTAAACCCTCCAAGAACAGTGATTGATCCGGTTGACACAGAATACGCCGAATGTGAACGGAAGTTTAAGAGTTTAAGTTCCGTGCCCGAGGCTGAACGGAAGAAACATGGTAAGCGCATTAATACCAAATTAATACATCTACAATTTCGCCTAGAGAGACTTAATAATACCCTTCCAGTTCATTCTCCTTGGAAGAACAATATTAGTTATATGTTAGCTCAAATTAGTTCGTTAATTGATCCTTCGTTAATTGTGTCTGAAACTGAAGCATCCGATGATCAGCAAGTTTCCGGTATTCAAGATGATCTTGGCGCCAGTATGACCGATCTTACAGTCAAAGACACCAATAAGAGCAATCCGATGGGTGCTTTAGAACAACTGAATACTGCTCAAGTTCGCGATGGTAAAAATAAAAATACCAATAAGCCTCTAGGCCTTGTTAATAATATATATTCTGAATCGGAATCCGATTTAGAATTTGACACGAATCTTCGAGAGTCTTTAGCTGAGCCACCAGTAGGTAGATCATCCGGGATACCGCTTATTGAGCGTGCAAGATTGACTAGACGGATTTGCCCCGTGTACAAGTGGAAAATAGTGTTTTCAGGTGATTCGAAAGGTTTAACTCTAAACGACTTCTTGCAACAGATAGAAATGCAGGCCGCTACTGAAGAAGTTTCGCAGAGAGAGTTGTTCCTTGCTGCGTATTATTTCTTCGATGGTCCCGCGAAAACTTGGTTTCGAGCATTTAAAAACAAGTTCAATACGTGGAACCAGCTAGTGCGTGCACTGAAGAAAGAATTTTTACCTTCAGATCATGATTATTGGTTGTTGAGAGAAATTGATCAGAGAATGCAAGGGCGGGATGAGAGTTTTAGTCTGTATTTAGCTCAAATGAAACTTTATTATCAAAGTTTAATTGAGCCCATCCCTGAAAAAGCTCAATTACCAACAATAATCCGTAATTTACAGTCAGTTTATTTAGAAAAACTTCCCATTGCAGGAGTAAATTCTATTGAACAACTTTGCTTATATTGTAAGAGGATAGAAGATTTACGTTATAATTTGAACAGACGATCATCCGCTAATCGCCAAGTTTTGGAACCTTCTTTAAATCGCGTTACACGGTATTCGAGGGTCAATGCATTTGTAAAAGATTCAGTCGCAAAAGAGTTGCAAGAGGTGTCGTCTACACAGGAACAAGCGGTTTCAGTTTCGACAGTAAAAACCTCAGCAACGACTCGTGTTAGATGTTGGAATTGTTCGCAAGCTGGACATACATTTAATAATTGTGTAAAGGAAAAAACCAAGTTATTTTGTTACAAATGCGGAAGGTCTGGGGTTATCACTCGTAAATGTCCGAAGTGTTCACTGTCGGTCGCGGAAAACGAGTAGTGGAAATTAGTAGTGGGAGTTTTACTAATTCCATAAAACCTAAAACTCCTAAATCAAAACTATCCGATTATTCAAATTATGTTTACTTTTCAAATGTTTTAAATTCTGTTGTTAAATATTCATCTGACGGAAGGCCAACAATTCAAGTAACAATTCTTGATATTAAAGTTGAAGGTCTCCTAGATTCCGGAGCGTCTTGTACCATATTTGGGGTAAATTCGCAAAAATTGATTGAATCTCTAAATTTATTAATTTACCAAATTAATTCCACTATTTTAACTGCTGATGGAACACAACACAAAATAAACGGATATGTAAATGTTCCATTTACATATAACCATAAAACTTTCGTAATCCCAGTTTTAATTGTACCCTCAATTACAACAACTTTGATATTAGGCATGGATTTTGGAGTGTCTCATTATCGAAATGCCAACTACCATCCTCAAAACAATCCAGCCGAGCGGGTAAATCGAGTTGTTTTAGCTGCAATCCGATCATATATCAATGACGATCATAGAGAATGGGATCAGCAAATTCATAAAATAGGTTGTGCCATTCGAACTGCTGTTCATGAGTCGACTGGATACACCCCTTACTTTCTGAATTTTGCTCGTGAAATACATCATTTTGGATACGATGCAAATTTAGAAGATCAGACTAACGTACCCAATAATGTCGAAGACTCTATAAAAAAACGAATCAAGTTTATAAAAGATGAGTTTGAGAAAATTAATAAGTTGGTGAAATCAAATTTACAAAAAGCTTACGATAAATATGCTCATAATTACAACCTGAGGGCTTCCGTGCGAAATCATAATATTGGAGATGTGGTTTGGAAAAGAAATTTTCAGTTATCCAATGCGTCAAAAAATTTTAGTGCCAAATTGGCACCAAAATGGATTAAATGTAAAATTAAGCAGAAAACTGGATCACACACGTATCTATTGCAAGATTTTAACGGGAAAGATCTAGGCGTTTTTCATACGAAGGATTTTAAAGCCGATGCCGTCATTTGGAACTCATAAAGCATTTCATTGTGGTATAGTATATGAATTTTTTATTTAAGTTCTTTATTTTTTTTCTAGTATGTAGATTAATAGTTTAGTCAATTAAAATTTATTTGAGCTATG
Source organism: Tipula helvola (assembly GCA_963556165.1). Taxonomy (NCBI): domain Eukaryota; kingdom Metazoa; phylum Arthropoda; class Insecta; order Diptera; family Tipulidae; genus Tipula; species Tipula helvola. Next base: position 10,753,702 of record OY744481.1, on the reverse strand, counting down.
GATGGGGAAATTCCCTTATCACGATTGCAATTAAATTTTAAAAGTTGCAGAAAAATGTATATCATCCAAAATTCATTAAGTCGTAGTTTAGTTTTAGTTTAATTGTTTTGGTTTTGCTGCTATGGATAGTGGGTTCGATCCACATATCACAATTAGTTTACTTATAGTAAGTAGCAAAAAAAAAAAAAAAATGAATATCACCCAAAGTTTTAACATGGGTTATAAATTATAGAGGAAATTAATTTTTTTTTCGGGTTTAATTTTTATTAATTAATTAATTTTTGATTTTGTTAGTTCGGAAAAAAAAAAAATTACAATTAATTTTTTATTTTCTTACCTTTTTTGTTCAGGGTTTCTTGTTGAATTTGTTCAAATTATTATGTTTAGTACTCAATGAAGTTGAGTACGTGTATATAGTTTATAGTCAGCCGTAAGGGTTGGAGTTATTTTTTTTTGTATTGGTTATTAAGACCAAATGTTTTTTACAGTCTTGTTTGGGTCGCACAATTTTGTAGATATCTCATGATCTTGCTCAGGACATTTGTTTCCATACGCTATCATGGGATGGTCGTTTTTTTTGTGGGCTTAAGCATTACTATTTTCAGTTTTTTTTTCCAAATTTGATTATCACGTAAATATTTTTTTTTGGCAATTTGATTTTCTCTTGATTTTGCTCAGGACATTTTCCATACGCTATCAAGGGTTAACATTTTGTGCATTTTATTATTATTATTTTTGTTTGTTATTAATCGAATTTGATGATTGGACCTTACAGCAGATTAAGGTTAGTTTTTTTTGGCCGAGTAATAGTGCCAGTTAATACAGGTGGATTCACCTTATGGTCAGTGATTAGTTGTCCACTACGCTGAACCGATTTAATTTGAACAAGTTCGGGAAAGAGATCTTGAGTTTTATTTTACTATTTATATTGGATAGATTTTGTTCTGGTTTAATTTATAGTCAAGTAGTTTAGTAGATGGGATTTCCGTTTCCAGTACAACACAAAATTTGGGTAAGATTTTTTTTTTGTTTAATTTTAGGTTGTTTTAAATTAATTTTTTTTCTTGATTTAATATGTTTAAGTTTTTTTTTTAAGTTTTAAAAGAAATTTAATCAAATTTGATTAATAATTTGATTAAATTTCTTTCTAAAAGAAAAGATGCAATGTAGCGTTTTGATTTTTTTTTTTGAATTTGAGTTTGACGTTTGGTCGGTGGGTGCAATACCCTGATTTAATTTAATTTTATCAATAAGTATATAATGATTTTTTTTTCCATATCTACTGATTTTGCAATTTATTGGGTTTTGCAATCTCTCTTTCTCCTCCCTCTTTAACTTCCATGTACTTTGTTTGGCTTTGGAAGAATATTATTTATCATTTCCCCTATTTCCTACATCCATGTATCGCACGAGATCGTTAAAGCATGTTTGGATTGTACCAGTAATTGGAATGGATGATTTATTTATTTTGGATTGAATTATCATGGAGGGGTTAAGAACCAACGAAGAGATGAGAGAACGAGAAGTTGATGAAACTTTGGATATTTAATAATGATTTTTGGAAAAGTGTTTTTTTTTGGATTGGAGCAGCCGAACAAGACACATCAGGTGAATCAACAGAAATTACGGCCATGCATATTTTTGTTGACGAACAAAAAAAAATATCATGGTTTGGGAATCAGCTGAGTATAAATTTAATTTGAATTTTATTGATTATTTGATACCGATAAACTTTGAGTGATATAATAAAGAATTTGGTGGTGTAGCAAACAAATTCTAAATATTTTTTTTTGGTGCTTAAAGATATTTTTTTTTGACATTATAAATTGAATAGTCTTATAGTGTGTTAATTTTTGGTACCAAAATTATTATTTTTTTTTGTTGTGTAAAGACGGTTTATACATATAAATTTTAATTGTTAAGTAAACTACACTGTGTGTGAAATTTCTAAAGTTACAGCAAATTATACATCTTACGGCCGCGTGTTATAAATTACTGTGTTGTTCACGAAGGTTGCATTTTTAACATTGGACCGCATGCTGCAGATTCAGTGCATCTAAAGGACGTTAGCAGTAAAAGCGTGAAATACACAGTTTGGAAAATCATCCCAAGGCAGCTAAAATCAACCGTATACTTACCACATGTTGAAGTTGCACGAATGAATGAATTGCTGAAAAAATTAAAAATTGTAAGACAAGGTCATTGGATTTCGGGTAAGCGATTCCTTTTCCTTGAATCATAACTTTGATGATAATTAATTTTTTTTTTCAACTATTATAAAAGAATACGGTAAAGAGGGTTTTTTTTTTGATAATAATTTTTTTTGTTTATTGGTTTTAAGTTTAACAAAATCTTCTATGAGATTTGTTTTGTAAATTTAAAGATTTTTTTTTGTTGTTGTTTATTTTGTTTTGATTTGCTATTTGCTCGATCGACCCACCCTAAGTCTTGAATGCACTGTGAGTAGGCCAGTCAAGTAAGGTGTGACGGGTTCTTCTTTTGGAAGATGGCGCCCAACAAAATTTACATTTTCCCTTTAAAACGAGCAGGTTTCAAATCAAGTTTATTTATTTAAAGAAACAACAATTTGTTTTTATAATTTCTAATAAACATATCATTTTTTTATTTATTCTTCAGAGTGGACTTGTGTTACTGGAGGCGGAAAAATCCCATCATCAGTTAAATTTCGTCGGTTATTTGGTTTTTCCAAAAAATTTGTTTTTGAATGTAATTTTTTTTAAGAAGAATTTAAATCTAGACTTTATATTTAAAAAATTTTTTTTTTGTATTAAAAATTAATAAATAAAATTTGTTCATAAGTATTATAACGTAAATAAGTTGGTTTTTGGTTTTTTTGGTGATTTTAGTTTAATTTCTATTTGAAGTACCCGTTACATGCTGACTATTATACATTTTTTGGATTATACCATGTAGCCTAGCTACAAAATAATTTTTAACCATATCAACGCTAAAATTATTAAATTACCGTTTTTTTTTGGTACAGTTAACGTTGGTACATAGTTATGTACGTATATATATTTTTAATACACTAGCAGCTAATAATAAAAATGTAATGTTTGCAACTTTGAATGTACATAATATTATTGTGCTTATGCTTGGTTTGATATTTCGTTATTTACAAAATAATAACATAAAAAATCTGAACCAACAAAAATACCGAAAACTGTTAACTTTACTATTTGTTGACCAATTCCCGTAAAAAAAGGATTTACAAATACATATTTGAAGTTTATTTTATATTTTTGTTCAAATTTTTGCCAATAAAATCGGAATAAATCCAAACATTTTTTTTTACAATCTTCTAGTTAATGTAATAGTGTTTGGACATGAAACGAGGGGCAGTAAATAATCCATAAAATAAATAGCAACAACCATCTTCTAATTTTAAATTGGAGCAATAAAGCTGATCTTTCCAAAAACAAGAAAAAAAAAACGCCAACATTTTTATATGCGAGTATTTTACTGTAACAATAAGTAATAAACAAACAAATTGTCTTATTTTATTATTCAATATACGAGTACATATCTATACACCCGAAAACGAAATAAATTAATCGATTTTCCATTTCAATAAATTTTCCCACTCTATAGAACAACAACAAAAAAACTTTCCTGAAAAATTCAATCATAACAGTAAAACAAAAACGGGATATTTCTTTTTTTTTTAAGAAGAAACAACCATATTCTTTATAATCCACCTCCTAAATATATCGTAATTCCTTCCAATAAACTTGAAAATCACAATATTACTTTTAATAATATAAACTTAAAATATAACAAAAGTTTATAACAGAATAATAATAATAATAATAATAAAAAGTTTTGTTGTTGCTGCTAAATGAACTTTTTTGTGCTCTCGTTTATTTTCAACATCATCAAACGTACATCATAAAAATAAAAAGATTTTTTTTCTAGTTTCCTATATACTTGATTTGCCACCACCGTTGGTATACCATTACCCAAAAACAACGTAGTAAATGTTTGAGCCGAAAAGGCAAGATTTTTTTTATTTTCTGCGATAAGAACAAAACAGCAAAATATTTAGGGAAATTTTATCGTGGTATCTAAAAATCATATTCACTTTCGGTTGATTTTTTTCCTATATAGTAACATCGCCTCCTCGCACTCCATACTGTGTACATAATATTGAGTTTTCTTTCTCATATACATATATATGAGATGGTATAAATTTGATAATTTTATTTAGTTTGCAAAAAAGCTCAATTTACTTTTATCACTTTATTTTGCTTCTTGCCTTGGTGCCCTTAAACATATAAATACGAAATGAATAAAAATAGAATCGATCGAACTATAAAAAATATAAATTGTTGGTGTCTTTATTTACACTTAACATTTTTTTTTTGTTCTAAATCTTCATTGTTTAGATCTTTGAACTTTTAGTATTTTTTTGGCGAAACCAAAATTTTATTGCTTGGACTTTAGCAAAAAAAAAAATAAAAAATTCCGTTTTATGTTGTTATAGTTTTATTAGAAGGTTTAATAAGTTAGTTGCCAATTTCTGTTTAGAAGGACATACAAATCTTCATGATCTTCATTCTGCTTCAAGAGACATGGAGTCTTACACTTATTTATTTATTTTACCCGCCCGACCAGACCGCTTAAGTCTATTTATGTTGTTTCTTATTAGAAACATATCTTACAATCTATATTGTACAAATATTTTTTTATATTCGAATGAAGCTAGAAATTTTAGTATGGAGATCTTATAATGTAAAAAATTTAAAACTCTTAAGCAAAAACAAATTTTATTTCAAAGTTCCACAGCTGTTCTTATGTATATGCGTAGTTTTATGTTTGTAAAATTTAAATGTAAATAGAGCAGCCGAAACATTTTTTTTAAACTTGCCATTATTCTACTACTCCTCTTTATATCTGTATACATATTTTGCATTACGCTTGTGCCATTCTTAACCTCATAATACTCTTACTTTATTCTCAAAACAATTTTTTTTTTAATTTAACTCGATAACAAGAATTTTTGTATTCCTACCGAATTAATGTATTCTGAGATCTTACTTTTGCCGGATATGGCCAAAAAGACATACATACTTTGAATCGTTAAAATCACAAAAAAGACTCTGTTCCTTTTCTAATACGTCGAGAACTATTTTTAATTATTGACAAGTCAGTCTAAGGTGATCATTGTTTTTTGTTTAAACGAACCTATAATTTTATTGCTAAATAATATGTTCTGTCTCTAATTTGTAACATACATAGGCTTGTAATTAACATTTAAATTTGGGCTGGATAGATCATCAAAAATCATTTACTGGGTCACTCTCGAAAAAAAGAATTTTCGCTGGGAACATTTTTTTATGCAATGCTTATTTTCGGGTTACATTCTAGGGTAAACAGCAGTACTCAAACGTCATTACTTTAAACTGGTTTTCCCCGTTTGCCATGAGAACTCATAATATTTTTCAATGGAAAAAGTGTGAACGTTCAAACTCGGATATAGACATTTTCTGCATATCTTTAACAATAACAAACGGGAAGACTTTATTGGATTTATTAAATTATGTCAAAAATACATTTTTTGAACTGTCGTCGTTCTGAAAATTACATCAAAGATTGTTCTGATGAAGTGAAATGTGTCAGTACTTTTTCTCCATTTTATTATTTAAGATATTAAATCATTGGTATTATAGGATGGCTATAATTTACGATGATCTTTTTTTATTCGATTTTCAATTTTTGCACACAAGAAAAACAAACTACATTTTTTCTCCACACGTTCTTGGTTTTTTTTTTAAATTTCACCACTCACCACCAGGTGGCCTATCATCGCAATAACAAATTGTTTACGAAATTGCTTACAGATTCGACGATCCTTCGCATCTTTCGTACTGGTGCTTCTATGGATATAGGCGAACGAACTTAGTAAATGCGTCAATTATTGTTAGAATAAATTTATGCTTGAAACGAGTTATTTCTAGTGGTCCGAAAAAATCTATGTGAACTCCAAAGGTCTGTCCATTTTTGGTATGGAATGCATAAATCCCTGTTTTCTACCACCAGGTGCACTAAAGGTTATACACTTTAAACAATTTTTAATATAATTTTTTACTTTATCCCGAACATTAGGAAACTAGTTTCGAGCAATAGTTTCGAGAAATATGTTGAACAACTTTATCGACACCTATATGCCCTAAACAATCATGAGAATTTCGAAGAATCTGTGTTTCCAACACTTCGGGCACACAAAAACGAATCCTTGATTTCGATAATTTTCGATAAATTAGCCCATCTCTGAGTTCATATAAAGGACTTTCACTTTGTACTAGTTCTTTACGCAACTGTTCTAATTTTGGATCTTTATATTGCAGAATAGCGAGAGTTTGCTCAAAGGTGTTCTCGTCTATAACTAAAATCGCTTCAGCTCTACTAAGCGCATCTACATGCTGCATTCGTGCACCAACGCGATGTTCTACGATGTAATCAATTTCTTGCATCTCTAAAGCTCAACGAGTTATTTTGGAATTTATTATTTTTTTATTTAACGTGAGTGTTAACGCATTACAGTCTGTAACGATTTTGAACTGTCGACCGTATAGATAAATACGAAATCTTCTCAGAGCATAGATTATTGCTCGGCATTCGAGCTCGTATGAGTGAAATTTTGATGCAGAAGGTGTCGAACTCTTTGAAAAATAACAAATAGGATGAAACTTCTGATCTTCTTTTTTTGGTATCAATATTGCTCCGAATCCATTTGAACTGGCATCACAGTGCACTTGCGTTTCATCGTTTGGCGAAAATATTGCTAACACAGGTTCTTCTACTAATTTCTGCTTTAAATAATTAAAAGCATTCACTTGATCCTATTCGAATACAAAATTATACTCTTTCTTAACTAAATCCTGTAATGGCTTAGTATGATTACAGACATCTTTAACAAACTTCCTAAAATAGGAGCACATTCCTATAAATCGTTGAACCTCTTTTATATTCTTTGGGAATGGATAATTTGAGATTGCCTGTATATTTCTTTGATTTGGTCTAATACCCTTTTCGTCCACACTATATCCCAAGAATTCAATTTTCCGTTGCATCAACTGACACTTATCTAGATGTAATTCTAATAAATTGGACGAAAACAATTTTAAAACTCTCGTTAAAATACCTAAATGTTCCTCTACTGTCTTTGTTGCAATCAGCAAATCGTCAATATAAACAACTATTTGAGTTGTTTTGCATTTTTCAATCCAAAGGGCATCTTTATATATTCAAATTACCCTATCGGTGTCACAAAACTGGTAAATTTCACAGTTTCCTCCGCGACGGTTACGTGGTGAAATCCTGACTTAACGTCTAAAGTAGTAAAATAAGTTTTGTTATTAAGATAGCCCAACATATCTTCAATTACCGGAGTAGGATAATTATCCCGTACCATTACTTTATTGAGCCTACGATAATCTACACATAACCGTTTTTCACTACTATTTCGTTTATTCACTAATACGATTGGTGAACAGTAAGGTGAACTATTTCTTTTAATAACACCACGATTTGAAAGTTCTTTAATCATTTCCGAAAGTACATCACGCTCAGAAAACGATAATCTACGAGGAACTGTAAAGAAATATTCATGACTTGATAAAATTATCTCCATCTCGAATTCCGTCGCTGGTTTGGCTGGCTTATCACAATGAAAATAGTATTGATTAAAACAATTGAACACCGCCAATTTCGTATTATGGTCAATACTGTTCCATTTCATTTAGCTCTTCGTCATCTACCGTAATATTTAAAATTTCTTGTTCAAATTTATCTTCAATCAATGAACCTAATGGATTGGAATTTAGATTCACTTCTGTCTCACCTATGATAATTCTTGATTTGCATATTTCCAAAAAAATCACGGCCCACTATCATATCGTGAGACATAGTATCATCCGACACAACCATTACTTTCATATTATGTTAACTATCGTTATATAAAATCATTAAATCTATCTTACCAAGAATATTAAGACGGTTTTGATTGATCCATGAATATTCGCAATCAGCATCAAGATTCAATCCATAACCCACATTCTCAGGAATACAACTAACTTTAATAATGCTGATTGGACTTCCGGTATCAACCAGAGCAGAAATATTAATACATAAATTATTCTGAATAAACAATTTTACTTCTACAAAAATACCGGATGATGATGATGCTGTCTTATTGATGGACCTTGAATTATTACTTGTCTTGGTTAATTCATTAATAATATCCACTGATGTTGTCATAACCTCATTTGTATCTGATGACGTATTACTTTTACGTATTATCTTCTTGTTATTGAGATTACTATCACTTTCCGGAACTATAACATTTGAACAATAATGTAAACTTGATTGTTGTTTGCCATGTTTATTCGATGACTCCATTCTGTTCGATTGACCGTTGAGTGAATTACACCTTGTTGGACATTCATTCATACGGTGCCCAACAAGACCACATGACATGCAGGATCCGTAAGGTCGTTTGGGTTGGCTGCATTTATTTGACATATGCCCATCCTTTCCACAATTATAGCACGAAACTTGTCGAACTCGATTATTCACAGTTGATTGTTCCCCCAATTTGGATACTGGTGCCATACTTTTAAATTTGTTTTGTTGATAAACTACATGTTCATCAGTAGTTATATTTCGTAACGCCTAACAAATCCTCCTTCGTTGCGAATCTTTGCATTCTTGCTTCGGACTGCAATCGAACATTGTTCATCCCCTCGATGATATAATCTATCAATTCACTATCAGATATTTCCAAATAATTCGCCAAAATCACTTTATCCTGATAATATAACCCACACTCCTCCTGTACTTTCCATTTCCGATTTTCAAATTTTCGTCTCTGCTCAATCTTACTAGGTCTGATATCATACATCTGACGCATGCTTTCAAAAAGATCTTCTAAACTGTAGGTGATATACTCAGATCGGGAATGAAACCACTCCGCTGCTCTACCGACTAGTTTGTCTATTACCTCGATCTTGAATTCATCCTCATTTGGTTCATAAGTATCCATGATTAGACGTACCTTATTCACAAAATTTTGGAATTTTTCACAATCTCCATTGAAAGGTGGAATTTTCCCAATCGCTGTACTCCAATGTTTCGGTAGTGATTAATCTTAAAAATTAGTAACGTGTGCGTCCTCCTCTTGTATTTTTCACGCATCTTACCATCTCTGGCATTGAATTTATCAACTTAGAAACAGTGTCTTGAGGAATTTGTTCCCAAGCGTGAATAATTTCGTTGATCAGTTCTTGTGATGGAATTGACTTCATAAATTTGTCTCCCGATTATGTCCCACCTATGCTCTATGGGATTAGGGTCTGGGTTGTAAGCGGGTCAACGCATTATTAGAACATCTATATAGTCTCAAGGTATCCCTTTACTGCATTTGTAACTTGCTAACGAGCATTATCATGAATAAACATGAATTCATATCCAATAAATAGTGCATATGCATAGGGCATCATATGAGGTGCTAAACACTCGTCGATATATCTAATTGCATACATGGTGCCGGGAGAAATCGATACCAACTCTGTTCTTGCAGTAAGTTATATTTCACCCCAAACCAAAATCGAACCTCCGCCGAAAGCACGCTTACCTGGCAGACTATAAACTCTCATCAGACGGTCTAATGATCCAAAGAAAATCTAGACTCGTCGCAATACTAAACATTGGCCTATTGTTCCATTGTTGTGATCCACAGCACTGGATACATAGCAGGCCATCTTGCAGTCAAATTGGATTCCTTGATTCGTCGACCTATTGACCTGTCTCTGATGGGTGCATCTCGCGATCCGATTAGGCCTGATTTGATCCTAGCTCCAGTTACGAAAGGTTTTCTTAAGCAAATTAATTTAATATACCTATATCCTCAGCGAGTGCTGTATATTTGTTGTATACTGTTCTTTCTCCTGAAATCGTTTGATAATTCTTGATATTATAGAATGGTCCTTTCTGTACAATTTGGCAACGTAAAACTGAGTTCTGCCTTCTTCAACCAATATAATGGCCCTCACGCAAGCCTCAACACTCAAATAGTTTCTTCTGACTGACAAATTATTCATTTTTATTTGTTTTTAATAAAAAACCTTTCTCTTCTATTTTATTGTATAATTTAAACAACAATTCCTGCAAATAAACTTTACAGACTGAATAGGCAAAATGCTCAAACTTGCGCTTAACTCGAATTTGCAAAATGAATTAAATGTAACGTGGCTGTTTCCTTGGAAAACAATAAAATCCAAAAAATGATTTGCCAAATCGAAAATAATGAGTATGTCATTACAAATAGTATGTTGTCTATAAAAAGCCGAAAACAATTTATAATAAAATCCAAAATAATTCAAATAATTATTCTCAAAAAGATACGCTTACAGTATTATTATTAGGGTTGTAGGGCGATGTTGGCGTTTAGCCATAGACCTAAAATATCTTTTACGCTTACAGTAGTTAAACCTAAACGTTAATAATCAAAAATTGTCAGTAGATCAGAGTAGATTTTATTTGTGGCCTACATTTTCTAAAGTGTCTATATTAATATTAACACCTTCACGTCCGAGGTGCTAAGGCTAGGGGTGGCCATAAACCAGATGATAAATTTGCACGAAATGAGCTAATGGTAGAATAAATATTGGACGCATATATGCGTTCTATGGTCGTCATCGTCAACGTGTTAATGTTTTTAGGCGAAAATGGAAAGCCAAACTAACTAATTACTGGTAAAATGCAGACTTTTTAAAAACATTTTGCATAAAAATTCAAGGTGATTTAGTTTATTGCTATTGAAATTGCTCATATATTCTATGTAGTAAAACATATAAAATTCATTAGACCGTTTACTTATAACCTATTGCCAAAAATATGTACTATCAAGTGATACCAACTCATTTAAGATCTCGTGTGGTCAACGGCTTTAGGTTGTAATGAACGTTTTGTGTCCTCAAATATTAGGGAACTTTTTCAAATTAATCGATTAGAAAGAAATTTGAATTTTTCAATAATGACGGATGCATTAACAAGAAAATACTAACAATTAAATTTTTTCAATACAATATTTATTATATTTTAGAAAAAAAAAATTTTATCTGTTCCGCTATTGTTCAAAATTTGTTCAGTAGTTAATATAATTTAACAAATAAAACAACATGAAAAAGGATAAAAAAATGCGAACCATGGCTTGAAGATCAATATCCAAAAATGTCCTATTTTGAACTTTTTAAAAGGTGCCAACCCTGGACATGAATATCACCGAAAAGAACACCTTTCACGAAACGCAACTATGTATAGTGTATCATGACATTTGAGAGCATCTCGTTTAATGCAATTATCGAAATTGATTGATTTATTAATTTAAGCGAATGTTAGTATTAAAGAACCAACCCAGCTCCAACATCTGATTAGTCGGTAGTTGGTATGTTTTTGTTAGTTATAGAGTAAATTAATTAACGAAAGACAACACAATTTCTTAGCTACATGTTCCTTAGCTACTTTCAATTCGTGTAAAGCTGATTCAGATTCCTCAATTATATTCGAAAAAAAAAATCCAAATTAATCCGTTTTTAATGAATAAATTACACTATAAAATTAATTTAATTTAAATTCAACTTTTGCAAATAAATCAACAACTATATGTACAATAAAGGAATTTATTGATAATATTCGCTATTCTTTGCTTCTACTTCACGCAACTAGTTCTTACCCTATTGATTTTTTTGATTGAAGTGTTCGACCAAGCTTTAAGCAAGATCTCCCGGAGTTATTAATGGCCGGGCCTCACCGAACACCTTGTTACATAAAACATAAAGAGGATTTGGATAGGTTTAGTTAGTTAGATAGAAATTGACCCGGTTACAGACACCTAAGTATAGCCAATAGTTAGTAACACAATGACAGCACATTTCGAATCTACTTAAAACTGCACTCTGAAATAAAATTTATTAGTATACTGAATCAGATTCCTGCGCCCTTCTGAAATCCTAATCGTAATTAAAAATATATACTTAATAAATATATAATACTCATAAATTAATTTGAAATTGACTTAAAACTAATAAATATAATCGAAATCGACTGATCATTCACATGATTTCCTCCATACTGGTCCCTGTCGCTACTTATGAATATACTTAAGTTCACGCTATAATACATAAGGAGTTTCAGCAAGATTATCCATTAAATTCTATGAGTTTGAAAATTATAAGGCGCTGTTACTAGATATGATTGATGGATTAGGTTGTACGGCCCATCATTATAGCAGGATTCCCAAACTCCAGGGTCCCATTCCGTACACCCGTATACATATAACAAAACCTAAGGCTAAGATAGGATTCTTAGTTGGGAGAGACTCGACCCGGATACAGCCACTCAGCGAACGGTATTTAGTAAAAATTGTTAGTAATTATATAATCGAATTATAATCGCATAGTTAGTACAGAACAACACACTTTCTAAACTACAACTTATTCACTACTTTTTGATCCAGTAGGGTTGATCCAATTTAAAATTTAATTCTGAAAATCAGGATTAATTTTAATCTCTATAATAATGATTAATACTGTAACTATATTATAATCTGAAAAATTAATTAACCATACAATTAACCTAATCAACAATAGCCCACCTATCTTAGAAAGAAAATTAATATAATTCTAATCTACTTTTATGTTTTATTAAAATTACAATTAAAACTGCACTCTAAAATGACCTTTATTAGTTTGCTGGATCAGGTTCCTGGGCCCTTCTGCAAATCATAATCATAATTAATTTAGAATTGACTTAAAGCTAATAAATACAATCGAAATCAGCTGTTTATTTACATGATTCCCTCAATACCGGTCCCTGTCGCTACATATAACTACTATTTAGTTCAAACTATAATACATGTATATAACAGTTTCAGCAAAATCTGCCAATCAGATTCTAGGCGTTTGATCTGAAATGGGCGCTATCCTGTAATGAATTATAATTAATGTTACCAGTAACCAAAATTAATTATAAGGCGCTAATAAACCCTGATGCTTTAATGTGTACGACCAAGCCCCCAACAAGTTTCCCGGAATACGCCGGGTCCACCGTACACCCTTTTACGGATAACAAAACGAGGGACAAGAAAAGTATGTTAGTAATAAAGCATCAACCCGGCACCAGACACCCAAGAAGTTGATAGTTAGTAAATAAAACAACAACATTTCTAAACTACATGAATATTAACTGCATGATTCCTGGAGCTTTGAGTTGGGCCTTAACTTTATTCCTGCAAATTAGGATTAAAATGGTTAATTCTGGAACAATCTTAGATTCTGAAACAAGTTAAATTATTTATCAGTATCCTTAAAATAAAGCCCTCTCACCACCTATGATCTTATTAATCTAAGTCTACTTGAAGTTATATCTGCATCAATCCTATACCACATACATAAATAATTCAATAAATAATTTTAAAAAGTCTTCTTGGTGACACCCCTTCAATTGTAATAATTTATGAACTATTTTATCAAAAAGCTTGCAAAATTATTGCTAACTTAGCTTCCTTCTGGAACTCCTCCAATCGTCACCAAAAACGTAAACACCCACTTATACACCACTCAGAAAGTCCCTCTATAGCATGGTTTTAGAACATAGGTAATACATTTTACCCAGATTCAATTAATGATAAAATTCCAAATTAATTCGATACAAAGTTTCTCGAAATTTGCATTGGGTTACTCCGAATATTTCTGAAAATCAAGATCTATGTAAATTTGTTAATTGTCCCCAACTACTACTTCTAAAATAAACTAAAAGTTATTAAACTCTGAAATCCTCATGGTTTAGTTGTTAAAATGGCTATAGTAAATGTAATTAATTAATTAAATTTCTCATCACGCTCATTAATCCCTCAGAAACTTTAAATCAAAACCAATTAGTAGTACAATATAAAATTAACTTGTTTAAAATATAAAATTAGCCAAACGTAATTAAAAGAATTAATTAATTACAAACAAATTATTTTTCATTAAAATTGTTAAATACAATATGTTGTTATACAATATATAGCAGAGTTATTTATCTTAATTAACATAAATTCTAAATATAAGGATATAAACATCTCTTATATTACAAACTAGTGTATAACCAATATAAGTAGAACAAAACTATCTACCTTATACGAAGGAAACTTTGAGAACTTGAAACTTGAGTACTCAAGAAGGATTATTCAACAATATTTACCGCAACAGACAACCCCTTTTGGCGAAAAAGAACGGAAAAACCTGAAAAAGATGAACTCATAAATTGACATCAAACAGATGTATTAAAAATGCACATAAAACCACATCGCATGTAGTTTTTATTTTTTTATTTTATAATGTGTCTTCGCTAAATGCACATCTCAATCTCAAATGCAAAACCTTACAAATGTGTATTGAATTTATGTGGCTCATGTTAATAACGACACTATAAATTTAAATTGGTAATGAAAATTGAACATAAACACATCAAAAAACCAGAAAAATATAATAGAAACATACACTAAAATCCACATAAACAAAATAAATAAATATTTCCATACACTCTTCCTCTGCGCATTCAATATTTATGCATATGCACATGCGCAATAAATCTTTTCATATGTATAATCCTTAGTACGCAATTACGCATACTTCTTCATGTTTTCATTATATGCCATGCACAATATTAAAATATTAAAATTACACCAAAAATTATAAAAATTCCACTACAAACCCATTCTACAGTGACTCACAACCTATTTGATCCAGTTGCATTTCATTAATAAATTGTAAATATCTCGCGATGTCTTATTTTGTTTGAGAGAAATAGAGAAATGGATCAAACAAGCCGTGGATCACTGATGCATTTAATCTGCCATTAAAACTACATGTACGATGTACCAAAATATAAAACTTTTACCAATAAGCCCATTCTACGTATTAATCTTCGATATGTTTGTTCAATTGTATTTAAAATAAAAATAAAATACGTATACGTATTTGAACTAGATGCAACAAGAACAGACATGCGTATTAAATTTAACCGCGTTTATTAAATTGGAACAATTTAACTTTTGATATAAAATCTATCAAAAGAAGCTTTATGCACTAGAATTTTATATACAATTAAACAGACACTAAAGCCTAAATCATGCAATTAATTTAGAAATCATGAAATTTGATTTCCTTCATTTATAAGTACAAAAAACATTGCCTGTAAATGCATCCCGATGGATTACATTTTCCAAATTCACATTTAATTATTTCACTATACCACTTATTTCTTCACTCAAAAATTGAAAAATTAAATTAAATTAAAATTAATTGATTTTACACTTCACTAAAAATTTGATTACATAATTTAAAATAATCAAAACAATAAATTACACTAAAAACTTTTACTTTATGGAGCAGACAAAAAACACGACTGTCTCCTTTGAACGTTTATCGCCGACCCGCAACTAGTTCTTACCCTATGTACATTAATTAATAATTTTAAATTCAACGTTCTGACACTCTCAAAATAAACTAAATTAGGCATCTAAATTACAAAGACAGTCGAATCGTGTTCCTGTAGAAACATCTAGTAATATGAATTAATCACTATCAATAATAAATGTTCACGGATTATAAAATTCTATTAAATTTAACTTAACCTAGTTTCCAATCGGTGGCATCCTACGAATTATTTCAAGGGTATACATCTAAAAATCAAAAATAAAATAATTACTTAACAAGCAGATGAATCAGATTCTTAACATGATGAATCAGGTTCCTAATAAAACTATTTAATCCACTAAAATGATAATTGATAAACTATATCTCATTTCTCGCAAGTGATTCGCCGGAATAATAAAATTGTGTGATATTGCTTCCAAGTAAATATAGCAAACTACTTATCCCAACAAATATAAACCAGAAATACTTTCACATCGCAAAAGCAGCTGCTGGATTTACCTACACAAATTATCTACATAATATACCACACGTAACTAACTATTTTGAATAAAATTAAATTGCTCTATTCTAATTATTTCTAAGGAAGTTACTTATTTATTCAATTTGTATATCCGTTACAAAGAGAACAAAAAATATACATAAATTGTCTAAAACCACAAAACCATATATTTTGTAAAAAAAATAATTATAATTATATTTATTAAAATTAATAATAATGTTAATTTTTAATAACTCAATGAATAATTAGGTTATATTTGGGAGCATACATACAATTATACAAAGAAATGTTTATTTGTTTCTTTTGCTTTATAATGTATGTATGTACTGTATGTACTCTTCCCAATTCCCTACATAACCAAACAGGAAGAACGACACATATGGCTTTTTGTGTAATTTATAATTATTATTAAAATAAAATATGTTTTAATTAATTTCCTAAAATCATGGTGTTCATCTCTTATAAAATATCGTATTGAGAAACGTTTTTTGACAGTTTGCGGTTTTATAAAATACACAATTAAATAATCAAATTACCAATAATAAAAAACATTTTTGTGGTCACTAAAATTCAATAATAGCTGAATTTTTATAAATAATTGAACGTACATAACATATCCGTAAGTATTTTGTCTTTGCTCTTATAAATAAATTAAATTTTCCTTTCAATCGTTTTACTTTACAAACGTACTTTTAATTTTATTTTACTTGTACTCGTAATTTCCTTTTTATATCAACTAAACATTGTTATTTCATATTTTATTCCGCCTTGTATACATTCTTCTTATATATTTATAATCCGTAAGCAGAAGAAAGAAAGAAAAATAAAGTTATTACCTTACTTATGTTGTTGTTGTTGGTGCATATAAGTATCTACATATAGAGCAGTGGTTCTCAACCCAAATCACACCGAGGACCAGTTTTTTATTTTAAACCCCATTATTTTAGTTTTTCAATCCTAACAGTTAGTGGAGTGATAACAAGGAATGAAGGAATAACTATTAATAATTATCATAATTTTAGAAAAGTATAAACCTTCCTCCCTTAATTAAAATAATCGTTTCAAAACTGACAGCAATCGAACTTTTACTTGAAGAAATACTCATGCTTTGACTGTATTTATTGTAACAAAATTTAAAAACTCTTTCGTTTTTGCAGTTCCACCAAATCTAGGCCACAATGGTTCACTGAAGCTGTGTTTCTTATTTCCGCTCAGGTCCGCCTGTTTGATCTGAGTAAGAAGGCTGAATTCATCTATGGAAAATTATCTGTTTCTTATTTTTACTTTCTTTTACGTTTGTAAAATAAAGTTAATCAAGAAAATTTTCTACTTTGAAATTTTTGGAGATTTATCTCTTTTGAGGCCATCTGCGTCCGAAAAATTGAATTTTGAAGTGGTGTCTGTCTGTTGGTCTGTTTATCAGTCTGTATCCTCTCTACAGCCCATAGTTTAACCAATCGAACTGAAACTTCATATTTAAGCTTTTTCCATAAATTGTTGGAAGGTCCAATGTCATTCGCCAACATTTGTGTTCTGCGTTTCAGTTTCCGCAAGAAAATATTTTTAGAAAGAAAAATTTTAAAAAATTCCATAAAGGACTTTCCATGAACCGGTAGTAATATGTTACGGACCACCGATTGAGAATCACTGACGTAGAGTGTATCACGTATGTATGTAGACAAAAATGCATAGTACACCCAAAGTTAAGCATATTTTATGTAAATTTTAGTAAAATTATAATATTTATGTATGTATGTTCTATGTGAATAATATAATGTTGCTATTTTTAAAATTTGGATTTATCATTGTTGAAGTACGAGTATTTTAATATAGAGACAGTCGACAAAAAATTCTGTTTGTACATCTTTAATACTCGTAGAAATGACTGACTGCATATAGTACATAATAGTTGTTATATATAACATTCTCTGGTATCTTATTATAAACCATTGAATCGTTTTACCACGGGCTATTCTGATGTGACTCTTGAACATTTACATTTAATAAATTAGCATATTTAACTGTTTTTTGTGACAGTTTACAGAATAATATTTTAAAATAGAAATGTTTTCTTTTGCTTATTGTCTTGCGAGCTAGAAAGTTTAATGTAACTGCTCTATCAAAGTTAATCATCATAATAACAATAAATTGGCGCAAACATTTGCATTACTTTGCTTATACAGAATTCGTAAAATTAGCTCTTATAGCTCACAAATGTATCTTGTAAACATATTAGATTAGGGAAAAAGATTCTTCATATTCAATTGAAAGTAGAACCATTTTTGTATATTTTAAATAAAGTTAATTAAAGTAAATTATGTTGCGTTTTGACCAACCAACTGTGCCACCCTTGAGTTAAAATCATAATCTCGCCACTGTAAAACTTATGGTATTTCTCTGCAAAAAAGAGGGCCAAATGATTTTTGAAAATCTCCATTCAAGGTAGAGTCAGTCAAGCTCCTTATATTTCCTTTAGAAGCCGGTCATAGTAAACAATTCCTTTCCAATCCCAGCATCAATCTTTACTGTGCCAAGTCTGCGATCAAATGTACGGTATGCTTTGCAACTATTACCTTATTTCGGCTAAGGCAATTAGAGTTGTTCTATTGGTAAAGATGGCAAATAAGATGGCGTATCTCCTTATATTCTAAGAGCTGTTAGACAACTTTTAGTAGGTATTTGAGGCAGTATGAAAATTCGTATGACACTTCTGTAGCAATGTCTAAACCCAAAATCAAAGACCTGGCTGAAGGGTAGCGAAGCATTATCGACCCTTAATTTTTTTAAGTTACGAAATTTTTGTGGCAAAAAATGTCGTTGAGGCTTTTTGAAATTTTAATACCTTATAAAATAAAAAAAGCCAGATCACTTATATATTAATACGATATATTAATAAAAAATATTGATATAAATGCAATAAAATTCCGAATACTCTAAGTCTCATTCGCTTCTTTATAAGTGATCTTATGTAGGTATATCGTTTTTCCAGTGTATACCCTTCACAAGCAGTGTTGTGCGTCTACACGTAATTTAAGATTGTCTACATGTAAGTGTCGACAATAGCGTAGACAATTGTTTTTGGCGTAGACAATGTAGACAATGTGTAGACAATGTAGAATATTCGTAGACAATCAAATTTTTCTTGTTGTTTTTTCCTATGTATAGATTTAATTACTTCTGCGAACTACGCTTATATTTGAAGTTCCTAAATCAACCATATAGCTAGAATTGATAACCTAGAGCAAGGAGACCAAAAATAAAACATTTTAGGTTTAACGAAGTAATATATGCTATAATTTCTCAGGGATACGAAAAAATGCTAAGAATAATTATTGAGATTGTTGGTACAATTGGACTGGGTACAATTTCATAACCTCATAAATTCAGAACAGAACTTTAAAAAAATTCAATAAAGCAAATTCAGTAGTTGCAAAATAATTTGACAAATTGAGTGTAAAAGAAGAGATGGAGTTAAATGAGGAGAGATTGGTGGAATCGAAACATATTAAGCAGATGAAGATCGTAGCAGCTGAATCTAAAATTAAAAAAGTCAAACAAGACGTTGTTTAACTCATTTCTGTCGATCAGTTCATTGAACGGGTGAAGGAAAGTTTACAGATGTTGGAACCAATATGCAATATCATTAAAATGTGCCAATCGTCTTCATTGTCAATTACCGATGCGGATAATTTGTGGTTAGATCTTAAATTGCCAATTAAATTTGAACATGGCTGAAATAAAGCATCCCTTTTTTCGCAAATGGCAAAGCAATTCCTTAAAATTCCGGCGTCATCAGCACAAATTGAAGAAATATTATTTTCTGGCTGGGCACACCTACATTCGCCAATAAGGAATCGTCTTACTTTCGAGCGATCGAAAAAATTGTTACACGTATATTATTCCCTCAGGATTAAAGATGAATTGTGTACAGATATCGAGAAAGAATTAGAAGCAAAGTTTTCAGAAAACTTGCCAAACCAAAGAAACAAACCAAAAATGTCTTTACGTTTAAAATTGAGTAAAACTATTGACGAATATGGTACGATCTACGATGTGCTCCAGCGGACAGAAGAGAACTACAACATAAACTTGCTTTATGAAGTTACACGGAAATAGTGTCCGAGTAATTTTTATTTTTATTTGTTAAAATTGTAATTATTGGGGAATCTATTTAATCCAATACGTTATTAAAAGTGTGAGTTTTATATATTTGATTAATTTGGTACAGTTTTACCATTTTAAATAACAGGATACTGTGCTTAAACTTTGCATAAATTTAATGTAAAATTCACTATAAATAAATCTTTAGGGCACTAAACGTTTTTGAAATTAAATTAGATCATAAATTTACTACATTTCAATTTATAAATACGTACAAGTTAAACTTTAACAATTTTAAAACATTTTTAATAACACAAGACACTTAATATGAAATTTTTGTAATTTGTAAGCATAGTATTCTAGCATTTAAAATGATAAGACTGCGCCAAATGAATCAAATATACAAATATTACACTTTAAACTATGCACGTGCCTATTGAATTAATTCCACTTAAATATGAAGTTATCAAAAAATTTTGTTGCTGTGTATTGTCGCCGCATTGTCTACATTGTCGACATTGTCTACATTGTCGACGTCATTTTTTGAATTGTCTACACGTGTAGACAATCGTGTAATTACGCCATGTAGATTACGCGGCACAACACTGTTCACAAGGCGATGAAACTATTTTAACTGCTATTAGACGCGAAGGGGGACCGTTCTATGCAAATTTATCAATCTCGATTTTGCATTACGCAAAATTGTTTCTTTAAGAACTCTTTGGCTTCGCTTTTTGAGAAAAGAGCATCGACCAATTTAATGATGTAATAAAATGCATCTAAAATTGTTGAAGCTGACGAGAAAGTATTCTTTGATGCTTGATTTTTAAAAGATCCTGTCCAGCTGCATTCGGTCATGAACTAATGCGTAAACAAAATTGGTCCATTAGCCCTTAAGCAAATCCATCCCTTTGTTTATCATTACTTGTTCCTCCGTATGTTGCTGCCTCCGTAATAAAGTTTTAATAGTTATCTATATATTCCGCAGCATCGTTTCAAATTCACCAAACACATGTTAATCGTTTATTAGCAACATCGATGCAAAACTTGTTTTGATGCTCCCTGATAGTTTTCTTTCGATATAAGTGTCCCCATATTTGTATTTCAGGGTAAACAAAATAAAAATAAATGTTTCAGGTTTAGATACTTTATTCTTTATTGTTATAAGAATTGAACGAATATAAAATAGAAAAAATGCGTAATTTAACAAAAAATGAACACTAAAAATCAACATTTACCATTGTAAATGATTTACCCGAGAATTCGGCGGCAGCCTAGGTATGTCAATTGGTTTGGAAAAGGAAAACTGCTTAACGCAAAGCAGGCATTGGTTAACACACAGTAAAACTGCTTATATAATACAGCAGAATCTACATGTGTACTATATGTCAATGTATCTGTACTAGATGTAAATTTATAATTACAACAATGTTCTTAACCCTCTAGCAGGTAGTCCCACTTTTAGACGGGCACACAAAAATATGCATAATAAATAGAAAATTATTATTTTGTCTTGTAATCTTTGTACGGAGTTAAGTTTTAACTTAGTTTATACTATTTGTACTGTGTTACAGGAGTATATGCTATATAACGGTTATTATTTATGTAATTCAAGCACTTAAGTTAAATATTTATTTGAACAAACTTGGGCAGGCAAATCGTCACGTGAGTACTATAGTGTCCTCTACGCCATTTGGAAAATTTTCGAAAAATCAAATTTTAACTTTGGACTAAAATTTGTTCACCGTTCAAATCAAATTCTGATGTTTTGTTAACTGTAGTTGAATGTTCTTCATTCTGAATATTTTACAAAAAAGACAAATTGAATTGTCTTTCTATTAAAATTCTGAAAACCAATTTTCCCCTAAAAAGTCAAAAATGCCAAAGATATTTTATTTCAAAATTTCCTCATACAATACAATAACTGGATAAATTAGGATTAAAACAAATTAATAATTAATAAATTAATTTGGTCTAGATTCAGGCTTGTTTGATAGATCAGAGAGGAAAGAGATAGAAAAGAAAAGCTTCTTGCATTTTTTCTGTATCATTTTTTTATTGTCTCAAATCATTCTCTTAAACGAAATTTTTGAAAATGTAATCAAGATTTTTTTTTTTTAATATTAAGTTCAGTATAATTACTATTATTTATCTATAAAATTTAACAAATAGCCGAGTTCCTGCCCTATTGCCAATATTCTAAAACATAAAAAATCATTTTAGAGTTCTATTTCCATCGCATATAACTTACATAACTTTTCATGAACTTTGCAAAATAGTTTGCATCGCTCAAAACAGAAAAACGTAGCACGCTTGATTTAATGCAATTATGGCGGTTGACGCTTTTACTGTTCAATTGGGTATTAGCAGAGCCTTCTAGAGTATAGAGCCACAATCATTATGACGTATTTTTAGAAGCTTTTTTAGTGGTATAACTTTTCACTAATTTCCATAGGAATCCATAGTAAAAATGGTGTTTTTTAGCTTCAAGTTTTTCATTGAAAAAAGGAAAAATGTTACAAAATTTGTATACAAAAGTGTTCTACATACCTTTAGCAGCAATATACATGCAGGGTTTATTGGAATTAAGTAAATATTAATTGCAGAAATATTAAAATTAAATTATTTCTAAAATATATTTTTCGAACTTTCATTTTGAAAAATACATCAAAGTTGGCTCTGACGAATTAAAATAATACTTGCTAAATTTATCTTTAGTTTTACTAGTGTGCGTTAGATGTCTCAGATTTATACAGAAAAATACGAAAAAATAGTAGATTGTTCTACAAGTAAAGAAAAGTGATAGTTTTCCAGCGAGTGTAATTGTTTAATTCACGAGCGAGCGCTAGTGAGTGAGTGGATTAACAATTTAACGAGCATGGAAAACCACTATTCTTACGTGTAGCACATGCTATTTTTCGTGTATTTGACGACAAACCAGGTAAAAATAGAAAAACTAGATCCAGTTTGGATCAAAGTAGGTATGTGTATGTATAGCGTGTACATAACAATCGCAGTAAGCAAATAAATAAAAGTCAAAAGTCCAAAAATCATTTGGAAAAAAGCGTTTCTATGAAGAAACGTGTTTATAGTGAAGAAATGTGTTGCTAAGGAGAAAAGTAGCAGTTTTCTTTACTATTTTCAGCCAAGAAATGACGCTCTGTGCCATTAAGTACACGAAAAAATTGTTTAATCACAAAATTATCACACGTTCTTATTATTTTGAGAATTTGTTTTGCTTTTCCTACAATTTTTGAACTTAAAATTTCCCCAGGTGGCAATTTTTGGTACGATTTTTAAATAATTTGTACCATCGCTGCCATCTATGTAGTGTATATTGACTTAATGCACACAATTTGTAGTAGGTAAGCTTTTGTATTTTATTTGACCAGAATGTTGTTGTTATGAACATTTTTTTATATTTTGGTTTAAATAAATCAATTATTACAAGGAAATGAAAACGATTTACTTAAACGACCATTTATATATGTTAAAATTCAAACATTTATGAAAATATTTCAGAAATCATAATTAAGAATTTGCAACGTTTTCATTGACAAATTTGTCTTAAGAAAAAAAGTGATTTCCCATATGTTTTATGTGTTTTACTATGGAAATTTTGATTTTTTCGTCGTTTCTAATTCCCTTAAAAAAGCTTCGTTTTTTAGATTATGGCTTGTATAATCAAGGTTGCTTTGGTGGCTGTTTTCCAAACGACTACTTATTTGTGGGACCTAACTTATTGAATGTAATTTCGTATAGAATAAGTTAGGTTCCACAAATAAGTATCCAAATAAATCTCGTTTGGAAAACAGCCTATATGTATTTCAATTAGTGCGATGTTTTGTATTATAAAATGTTTGTTATTGTTTCAAAATATTTCAAGTGGATTGAATAGCCTTAAAGAGCCTTAGTTTTTTATATAAGTTAAAATCGACTAGATATGATCATTGTTTTAATCTTTTGAAAATTTACCGTTTAATATGTTAAATATTTTGAATTTTTTACTGTTTAACATTGTCGCCATTTTATCTCAATCAAAATTATCAAACGGATTTAGAATCAATTGAATATAGGGATGATGAGGGCCATAAGTCTGAAAAAGTCTAACAAAGTATTTTTGGAAAATTTGGTTTTACAAAAAAAAAGTAAATTTTCTACAAATAATTTCTCAATACGTAAAAACTCATCGTCTTAATAAACTTGATTTTTTACGGGATCAAATGGAGGCAATTTTAAACAATAAAAATCCGAATGATTTATCCATGGATGCATAGTCACAATATGGGAACATACATAATATGTAGAAGTGCTCCTCTTCCATCGTTAGTTTATCATAAAAGTGATACTTTTAGATAAACCACACATAAGATTTAATTCTCTTTTATTTATCCTTTATAGCCACGTCATTGTTTAGTGCTTCACCACATAGATTCTGGTATGTAAAGATTTTTGAACAAACAACCATAAATTAGTGGCTTTATACATCTTAAATTGAAACTATTAGATAAAACGCTTGGTTTTCCACTTTTTTTTTGTAAATGCCACTTTTCTGTTAATTTGAGTAGCTACACTTTTCTGTTAACGTTAAGTACTTCACACCGGTGAAGTTTGTGTAACTAAATAAATTTTAATGTTGTGATTGATGCAATAGATGAATAGAATAAATTATTTAACTTTGCCATACCATTGCAATAACTCCATGATACTTTTAAATTAGACGCAAATATTGTTCTTGCCACCACATAATTCATTTCGCATACAAGCGAGTTGACATCAGTAAATTTAAGTATATTTGGTATGACTAAATTACCTACGTGGCAATGGATGCGAGATTGACATTTTTTAAATAATCAAGTTTCTTCTATTTATTTATTTAAATGCTAAAATGTTGGGTCACCCCTTTTTCGAGCGTGAGCTCATTCGCAAAATAGCTGGCGCTAGTGTACAGCAACCAAAATTTTTAAAATTCTGGATACAAACCAGCCCACTTGTTTTTTTGATGTTCTATTTCTGCTTTACTGACATTTTTTATAATTCCGGAATCTTGAAATATCTTTGCTGTTGTGGCATTTTGGTCCCAAAATTTGTATTTTAAATTATGATCAACATTCGTTTCGAATAGCAAATATTTAGAAATTTAATTTAATGTTAATCGAGTTTATACACGGTGTCGTCACAAATATCTAAGCATTAGTGTCGAACATAATTTGATTGAACCGCCCTCTTTTCGGTTACGTTTATCAAAATTAGGTTATAATTTCTACTTTGTTCGGAACCTCATTCCAAAGAATTATTTCTCTCAGTGCGAAGACCATACTTTCAAGACTCCGATAGTTTCAACAAAACAAAACCAATTAGGATCATCACTTTTATTTATTCCCAAATTCATTAACATACTCCAATTACATGTTAGTTGTAATTAATTTTACATTTTTTAAGATAATAATAATTTAGTGAAATATTATTTTTAAGTAAAAAATGAAAGCTTAAAATTAAAAAAAAAAAATTAAAATTAAATATTCTTTATAATTAAACAAAATAAATCCATAACAAAACAAAAAAAATGATATACAGTTTATAAGAGGACCCAAATTGAGGACCTTCTCCTTATAACAATCTTTTTGAATATAGAAAACTTGGAAGCAAATATTTCAAAATTTTCGTGGGTTTTAGACATATTATTGTGCTGAGTCTGAAGTCTAATTAATGGTTAATATATTTTCAAAAATCTTCCTACAGCAATTCAAAATGCTTGTCGGCCTATAATGTGTAACAATATTTTTAACGCCAGACCTAAGAATTGATATGATCTTAGATTTTCACATTCAGTTGGGAAAACACCTAGATGTGCCATTTTATTAAATATTATGCAAAGTGGAATTTGAATTGTATCAGAAATATTTTTGTAAAACACAGCAGGTATTAAATCAGGCCGGCGCACCTTTGCTAACATTTAGATGATCAAGTTCTTCGGCAACGTCAACTTCATTTATTACAATACCATCGAGATTAACAATAGTTGCTACATATAATCCGGATTATCCTTTTCAACTTGATGGTAGACAGAATTGAAATATGAAGCAAATAAATCAGCAGTATCTTTTGAGGATCTGCTATTGAATCATTATACTTAAAAGTAGTTGGAATATAATTCATGAATTAACAAAGGACCAAAACACTTTGGATCATTTTTAATATAGTTTTCAAAATTATTAACCAAAGACTGTCCCACATTTTTTCATTTCGTTCTTCGCCAATGTTCTAAGTTTTTTAAACATAACAGTATAAGCATAATCATCAGTAGATTTTAAAATTTCCCAAATTGGGTTTTTGAATTCAAGCAAAATCACCAGTTTAGAT
The DNA here is from genome assembly GCA_963556165.1 of Tipula helvola. Classification (NCBI taxonomy): domain Eukaryota; kingdom Metazoa; phylum Arthropoda; class Insecta; order Diptera; family Tipulidae; genus Tipula; species Tipula helvola. Next base: position 10,727,236 of record OY744481.1, on the reverse strand, counting down.
GAATACCACTTAGGAAATTTACTAGTATTTGGAAAATAAAGGAGTCTGTTTTTGTTAATTAAGTTTTGAATTGTATTGTAAAAGATTATTACCGACTCATTGACACTTAAATTGTGAAATTCTTGATGCCAATTAATTTTAGATATTTCATTGTTTATGGAATTATAATCACAATTAGTAAAATTTCTAATAGATATCGAGTTCACCTGTTTAGTTTTATGACATTTAAAAGAAATATAAATATGTCGATCAACCTTTGATAATTTATCAATGGTAGCTGATAAATTAATATTAAAACATTCCATATCAGAAAGAACTAAATCCAAAATTAAATTGATTTATGTTTGTAAATTTTATGGATTCAATTAATAATCTCGCACGCCCATTAAGATTTACATCTAGAATTAAAACTTGATCATGATCTTTAGTAAGCCAGTTAATATTAGGAATACTAAAATCACAAAAATTAAAAATTTAGAATTTGGCTTCAAATGATTGATCAGAGTAAATGTAAGGAATATTTAAATAAAACGCATTTGTACCCAGATTAATGCCGATCCATAATTCTTCAATATTAGTTCCTATTTACTTATTCTATAAGATCTAATCCGTTTTGATACCGCTACTAAGCTCTCACCACCGTCCTTTTTATTACGAAATTAAAATTTCTATCTCTTCTGTAAAATATGTAAATACTATAGGTACAATCTCCGCATACTAGGTACAATCTCCGTATACTGCAGTATACAATCATTTAAATTTGTCTCATTCAAAGAAATTATATCATAGTTTGAAGTCTGATGTTCTAGTAGGATATCCACAGCATCCATGGAATTTTTTTAAATTATTTTAGAACCAGTCTTTCGTTTAGCAAGTACAGTTCCATTTTGATGCCAAATGCATTTAATTTTTTTTTAGTTTTAAATTCTTCCACACGACTAAGTAACTGCTGTTGATTTATTGTCAAATGATCTGTAACGTATACGTTTCCCTTATTGTTATATGACTCATCATGAAACGATCATTTCTGTGTAAGAAATGCGTTTCTCATAACCGAGATTATTATGCACATATCGAGGTCTTATTATTATTATAATTATGTATATATTTTAGAAAAATCAATTATTAGAAATAAGTTATGTTTATATAATTTAAAATAGTTATTAATTAGAAAAAAAAAAAAAAATAAACAAATATATAAACACAATTAAAATAAGGAGGATCTCCCGATCACTATATAACATAAAAATAAAAAAATAAAAATTAACAAAACAACAGACAAAAAAACAAAACAAAAAAAAAACAAAAAAAAGGGGTTTGGTCATTGATAGTAAATAAGAATAGACAACGGGAAAAAACCAGAACCAAAAACATTGGCTTATGTATTCCTTTATGTTTGCACACGTGCAGATTAAACAAAGGAAATCTATTTACATAACATAATGCACAAAAAAAGGTGCTAATTAGATACAATTTTTTTTTTTTGTATAAAAAGGAGATCAAATCGACCAAATATTCATTCTTTTCGATTTCGTTTAATAAGTGAAAAGCCCCCACAAGAAAAATAAAAATAAAGTTTTTTTTTAAAAAAATTTGTTTAAATAATTATAAAAAAAACGAACCACGCTTTATTGGTTCTTAGTTTTGTTGAAATTAATTGTGAAAATTGTAGTTATACCTCTTGGTACGAGGTATTCTACGAAAAACAAGAAAACAAAATAATAAAAACAACGAAACAGTTGACATACCAAGCAATTCTACAGCTACATAAGTAGTTCTATATCAATATATATATAATATATTTTAACGTGGAGAATCCAGCCAGTCATCACGCAAAATTGCCGGAACCCGCAAGGACCATCTACGGAAACTTTATAAATAGAAGAAATCTATTTATTTTTTTTTATTAGTTGTAAGTTTTTATTGTTAATTATTGTTATTATCATTATTTTGTTTTGAATTAATAAAACTTTATTTGTTGAATTTTATAAAAAGGAAAGAAAATTTTTGTGCATTTGATTATTTTTTTTTGTACTCCGACCTCGCTGAGTAAGATTAGGCGGCGAACTAACCGCCAAGTGCTACGTACCGTAACAATCAATTGTGTCAAAGAGAACAAACATTTTTATTCAATTCAATTTTTTTTATTTTTATTTTTTATTTTCACAAACTATCAATATTGGCTACACCGAACTATTTTGAACTCTACCGATTTTTTCACAAGGTTTAATAAGATTTTTCACGTCGTCAATTCCTAAGAATTTAGGTACACTTTTCACAGCTGATAAGATGCTTATATTTTGTTTTTTAGGAACACCGTGTAGCAAAATATTTGATTTACAAGATAAATCAGATATCAGCTCAACTTTTGTCTTTAAAACTCCAATGTCATTTTTTTATAGTAGCGTTCACACTTTCAAGATACATATTTCATTTTTTTTAATGCTCTTCCGATATTTGAGCTAGTTTGGTGATCTTCTCAAAATTTATATTCAAAAATCTAAAGAACTAGAAAATTTAGATTGTCTCGTCTTCATACTTTTGTGCTATATTATTATCATCATCATTTATTAATATCAGTTTCAATAGGCACATTTCGCCTTATTATAGTGTTAGGAATTAGTTTATGCAAAAAAAAAAATTAAATTATCATATATACATAGGTATGTATGTATATCCGTTTAGTTATCAAAATACATAAATGTAAAACAATTTATTTTGAGTATCAACCGCACATACTAGAAAAGTCTTATCGTCGTATATTCACGCGCTTAATTTCAAAATTATTAAATAGTTTGTTAATTGCTCTAAAGTATGATGGTATGCACCAAAATAACAATTATGTACATCCTTAATACCTAAAAGTTAAATATTTAAACGTTTCTCGTATTTAATTCAAAAAGATAATAATAAACACAAGGTATCAGGATCCCCAACCCCCCATATATAATACACACACACACACACACACACACAAACATATCCTAAACACATTCCTTTCATCATGCCATTAACATTTTTTGCGCTTTTTCACTTAAACATTTTTGTTATTGTTGTTAACATTTAAAAATTCCAAATGTCATCTTTCATGACATAAATGAGACACCTAAGAAATAATATATACTAGTGTATTGCATGTAATATCTGTTAAAAATGGAGTGTGTTCGTGCAGATGTATGTAGGTGTATGTATATGTATAAAACGAAAAATTATTATTAAAGATGGCAAAATATGTAGTACGTACAATATATGTACAAAAAAAAAGGTTCAAGATGTCATTTATTTTAAAATTATTTCTTATAATTTTTTGTCGTTTTTCTTAATTTTTTCTTTTTTGTTTTTTAATTTTAAGATTAAAATGGTTATAGCAAAAAGGAAAGAAAATCATTTCGTCGTTCGTTCATTTCCTAATCCGACGGTTGTTGTATCGTAATAACAATGAAAATTATTTTGGAAAGTGTATTATGCTTATTGGTGATGTGTGGGAGGAGGCTGTGTATCATCATCAACATGCGGGTGACTAGAGAGTGTGTTTCGTGGTGTCAACAATTTTTTAATTTTTTTTTTTTGTTATGGGGTCTGATAATTTTTGATGAATCTCTCCTTCCCCAGCCACCGAAATTTACACTTTTTAAATAATTGTTTATGAATATATTAACAGGGACAAATGAAGATCACAGTTCTTATCAACAACGGAGCATTTAGTAGCGCTATAAAACCGTTGTTTAAATTAACATTTTATAACTTTCATCTACCAAATTTTGTTTTGAGGTAATTTTGAATTTCGACTTTGATTATAAAAGAAACTCCCTCCGTGTGCTGTGAAACTAATCCTTCTGGCTGTTCCGACAGTCAAAATCAGACTAATTTCATTTTACTCATTTAACCATCACCACCGTTCAATATTTTTTTTCTGATTCAGTCCGTTGTGTTTCGATTTGAGCTGGCATGCTCGTCCTGCATGTAAAATCATTTACTGGAATAACAATTTTATGCTTTAGGGTTTCTTTAACTAAATTTTTTGGATTTATGATCAACGTGAAGTGATTGACCAGTCAATATTTCGTTTTATAGCTATTTTAATGGTGTTTCTATGGACAAGGTGATTTTATCTTCTTAGAAAAATAACTGGAGGTTGCGAAAGTGCTTCATATTTTAACCTTTCGATTTACCTAAACGTTTATCTAAAATTGTTTGGTATATAGTGAAATAAGTTGCAGGTAACTACGTCATAATGCACGTCTGCAATGGCTGGCATAATTAGGTATCCGAAGCCCCCGCAACCGCGGAGTCCCACGGTTTTTGGGGCCCACGAGATTTCCTTTATTAGTTCAAATTTAATCAAGTTTAATTTTATTTTATTCACCTTTTCAATTTTGCAGAACGGTACATTTCTAGGAAATTTTTAAGAAGAAGCGGTGCTCTAATTTTTAGAAAAGAAGAAATCATTCCTGTTAAATATTTTTTAAAGGCAGGCTCCACCATTTTTTCTCGATTCTGACTCCATAGAAATAAAAATGCCTTTAAGTTCTAACCGATAGTTAGATTTAGAAGAAAATTAGATAAATTCGTTTGAAATCAAAGCTTTTGATAACCAACGGACGTCGATTTTATTGTTTGCCGGGTTGTTTTTGTTGTATTATAGTTTTGCGTAGCAGCTTGCGATATATCATTATGATGTTCATAAATGACTAAGAAGGAACTAGAAAAATAGATAACCGCGACTGAAAATAAATTCTTCTTTCCCTCACTTGAGCCAAACCAGTCAGTCTCTATAATCAATTCGCGTTCATTCGAGTTATAATTTTTCATTTAGCGGATCTTTTGATTACCAGTAAACTATAAATAAAAATGAAAGTTATGGAAATGCAAATGCCAACATAACTTTTAAACTAGTGATGGTGGATGGAAATGAGATGCGTGTTGTTTGAGACTTAATTGGGGATTCGGTGTCACGAAACAGTTAGATTATTCGAGATTTTTGAAATTTTTCGAGTATGTTTAAAATTTTAGTAGGGTTTATTTGATAGTTCAATGTTACTCGAGAATTTTCGATATTTTGATATAGTTAGGCATATAAAATATTGTAAGAAAAGTCTAAAATTATTAAAAGTTTCAGAAATGTTAAGTTAAACCCAAATACATGGTATAAATTAATTATCAAACCTAAAGCTCATTGTTAACAAATATGCTTAATGTAACTCAAAATTCCATCGCCCTATTGAATACTATGTTTCCTAGTAAAATGGTTTGATTTGACTGAAAGCTCCGAATAATTTACATTTAGGACAAATATACCGAATTATCCCTAAATTCCGTTACCGTTTGTAAAATCGAATTTCTGAGTAAAATGCTTCAGTTTAAAAAGCTTTGATAAATTAAAGCTTATAAATTTAAAGTTCTTGATTTTTTGCAAATACATGAGACATTTTAGCAAAAACCTAAAAGTACGAAAGAGGCTCAACTTTAGGGTAAAACCCAAACTTGTATAAATTAATTATTAAACTTAAGACTAAAATAAATATATTTTATGCTTATTCAATTTTTTTACAAAACTTACGGATAATTCGATATTTGAGAACTTTTAAAAATATTCGAGATACTCTGAAAATTCGAAATTTTTGTGATTATTCAAAATTCTTGATATTTTCCAAATTAAATTCGAAAATAAAATTTCTCTTTCAGTCGAGATTATTTCAGTTCAAACAAACATTTTTGTATTATCATATTTCATCCGGGTTATTCATTCGCCGCAAGGCAACGAAACATTTTGTATGCGAAGAGATTTACTTTAGAAAAACAGGACTTTCATCCCATAAAGTATTGTCTAGGGGTTCCGTCTGGGAGCCAAATTTATTTTCCGCCATCGAGTGAATCGTGAAATCTTGTATTCCTAATCCATGCCATTAAACGCAGCCATACAACCGAAGGTTCGTAGCAAATTTCTTTATGCTGATCGTTCCACCAACCAGCAAGCAGCAATCAACATGCAGAATAGGCAAAATCACCGTACTAATTAGGCATATGCTGAGTAGGCTATATAGGGAATATAAATTTAGCTAACTAAACCTAAGGTAGATTATCAGTTGGGCACCGATTCGAAAGATACGGACGTTTCCTACAACGATATACAAGCTCAATCAATTTAAGCCACCAATTTAGTCATTTGCTCATGTCGATTTAAAATTAAAGCTTAGATGTATTGAAAAAAATTATTTTAACTTGAAAACTTCAAATTTTGTGTTTAGTATACAACTTATGTCCGCCTTACTGCAACTTATCAAATAATACAATACACACACATTATATAATGAACCAATCGAGGTTAAAACGTGTTTAGTACATATTTTCAACGATTGTTTTTATTAAATCTTCCCTAAGTAATTGAACTAGATCAAAATCACGCAAAACAACAAGTTTCATATCACAACATAATATACAAAGGGTAGCATAAAATCAATTCAATAACAAAACATTAAAAAAAAAATGTTTTTATTGTTTCTATCAAGAACTACTGTTCATAACGTCTTGTTTGTTATTTTTATTGTTCAACATCGTAACCAAACAATTGGAACAAGATGCTGAGTAATATGAGTAAAAAAAAAAATAAATCCCCTGGATTATAAATCATAATTTTCTAAATACGGGAAAACTTGGAAACATTTTATGATAAATTTGTATTTTGTTCTATATCGAATCAATTAATTTGAGATAAATTTACTACTTTGACTATTTTACTGCTAGATATGAATTTTTCCCACTTTTAATCTGTTATTGCAGCATAAACATAAACTTTTTGAATATTTTTGTGTTATGTTTGTTTGTTTTGTAAATTTTTTTCCTAGCGTGAAAATATCGAACAAGGAGAGAAAAACAAAAATAAGTTATAGCCTTGTTTACCAAACTTTAAAGTATATTCAGGAGCAATAACATAATGGAAAGTATTCTTGAATTCTCAAACTTTTAAGCGGTATAAAAATTAATAACAACCTACATATAGAAAACCGAATGTTATTCTTCTTGCTTTATACTACCACAACCACAGTATATACCTACACTAAACAATAGATTGTAGATCCTAATTTTTATATTGCCAGAGTTATTTACTCGTGCTTTTTTTTATATGTACGAGTACCAGAGGAAAAATTAACAATAAATTTTCTGATCAACAAACATAAAATTCAATAATATTTTTATGAATTTTTAGTATATTGAAAAACTTAATAAAAACAGAATTATGGATTTTGGAAAATTTATATACGTTTGCTGTATAGTATGTACAGTATATATGTATGTAAGTACGAGTAGATTATGGAAAAAATTGCTTCAAAAAGCATTTTGTTTTGTATTGAAGCTTGGGAAAGTTTTGTCTGGGAGTAGCTTATATACGTATACAATAGGTTTACATTTATTTATTTTGATTCAGTTAGGTGATATATGGTATCGTGATAATTTTTGATTTATTATTTAATCGATAAATTTGATTCATAGCAGGTTCATTGCAGTTCGTGGATATCATAAAATAATCATGTAATCTACAAATTCGAAATTCATTGAATTACACACCGTATGAGAGTATCTCGATGTTAATTTTGCGTAATTTCAAAATTCAACAGCTTGTTGACAAAATTTTCTTTCGAACGTCTTCATTCATTTGATGTAGTTGGTATGACTCATTTGGTTTACATAAAAAAATGTTATTTCGATTATTTTGAAGGTGTTAATTTGCTTCCCACGTTGCTTATGAACTTAATCGAATACGTAAAAAAAGTTATCCCAGATTTTCATCCCAGAAAAATCGAAAATATACATCAAGCAACACTACGATAGTCTCATGACATATAAGTATATGTATATTCAAAAAAGATAAGTAGATAAAATATGTTATAGTTAACAAGTGATTTAAATATTATTTTAGAATTATAAGTATTGATCATTTTAAGATCAGCCGTATGTTGAGATTTTTGCTACAGGCCCATATATTTTTGTAGCCCAAAATGAATATTTCTGATAATTTTTCATTTGATACAACATTGAGCGCCTTTAAATGTTTTTATAGGCAACAATTATATAGGCCTTAACAATTTTATAAATTTTGGGAAAATCGTCAACCGAGCCCAACTCTTTTTTATCGAATGGGACAAACATATTTACGAAGCCCCATTAAACCACTTGCTATTGTATAGTCACTATGCGAGAAAATTCTTAGATTCATCAGATTCGACTTTGTATCAAATCGGTTCCACATACAATTTTTGACAATAGTATCGGACAATAGTACCCTATTGCAATGGTATCGGACTGCCAGTCAAGTTAGTCTCATATATATAATTTTAAAAATTACTTCAAAACCCTCAATAGATTATGTATAAAGCTCTACAGGAATCCAAAAAATTGATATTTTATTTTTGGGGTGTCCCACATTTTATAAATTTTAGTTAGGAAAAACATCAAAGAAAAAATATCGGAGGGTTAGAAAAATGATTTCGCGGGCCGGGTCAGATCAAAATATGACTCAATACGAATTTCAGATTCAAACAAAGTGCATAAAATATAAATTAGTTCAAAAGTTTCTTTTATACAATCTATAATGGTTTACTTACACTTGCCGTTTTGGAATTTAATTGCTGTTTGATGGGTGCACTAATCGATTTAAAGTTAAAAATCGGTCAAAGTCCTGCAGATATTTCATCATACAAGGAATGAATGCCACCCCGGTGGGAAAGTTGTTAGCATGCTTGCTTTAAGCTCCGGAGGTCCCGGGTTCGATTTCAGGCGGGTGATGAAAAAATCACGGCTGGTTAATGTATGATCAATTAATAAATCACTCATTATCAGTTGAAGAAATGATTACGAAACTTCATCATGAAGCGGCCAAATCCCTTTATGAGATGTAGCACCATCGAAAAAAAAATAAAGTAATGGATAAGATGCTTAGCAACAGATTTGCTGCATTACGGAAGAACTAATTGTTTGGCACTAATACCTGCTTTGGGACTTATATCTGCTAAGTCTATCTTTCAGTCTGCAGTCCAGGAAGTATTCCCTAAAGTTGCGAGGAAACGACAAAAAGTAAATGTCGTCTTTTCAAATTCCAAAATTTCCGAATTTTGCGGGGACAGTTGAAAAGTTTAAGTTTCAATGAAGTTTTTTCGTAATAACTTGAGAGTGTCCGGGGTTACGTAACTTCCAATCCTGTGAATAAAACAAAATCTGTACGCTAATCAAAATTTAAAAAAAAATATCCCTGATCAACTGGAACTTTATTAATACCACAATCGAGAAGATATTCGGAATTATCTACCGGAAAACTGACAGATATGTGAATAGATGAAATACAGATAATAACAGATAACACCGACAATCAGTTTTTTTGGGACTTTTTTTTCTTAAAATGGCGGTTTTAACTAGAATAAATGTTTAAACTGTTTAACTATTGAATATTATCTTTCCTAACCAAAAGCAATTTTGGCTGGATTAAAAGAAGGGACTTTAATATCTTAAACGTTTTCTTAGCCAGTACGGGTTAAACTCGTATATTCCCGACCGGAAACCTTCATATTCCCGACTGAAATAATATCAAGTAAATTGTCCCATCGAAATGGAAGACCCCGTTAAACCCTTGTAAACCACAATATGAAAATAAAAGGCATCTACATAATTTCATGTCATCCTAGTGCGGAAAGGACCAATGCTAAGCGGCTTTGGGGAGTTTTTATTTTAGGATGTGGAATACAAACGTTTTGAAATTCTCTGACGTTTTCCTGCCATCCTTACGCAAACGGTCCAATGCTAAGTGGTTTTGTACTTGATTATTCCTCGATATTCAAAAATAATTTGGCTGCGTAAATCGCGGAATTCTTTTAAGGAAACTCTTATTTTATGGTATATCCGAAAAACGCTTAGATTAATTGAAAGTCAGTTGACGAATAGATACCAAAAAATTAAATTGAACCAGTACAAGTCCATTACTTTATGTGAGTTTGTTTTGTTGAGCTCCTCAAGGGTATATACTAGACCCGACCTTGTTCTTAGCGTACATTAATGATATTTTCGAACTCCATTTAAAAGCATCTCTTCAATTATTTGCGGATGATGCTGCATTCATTTATAATGCACCATCGTTTACTGTTTTGGATGATAATATGGAACAATATTTAAAAACTTTAAATAATGATTTATATAGTAACGAACAGTTTACCTTAACACCTGTCAATCACTTTCCATTCATAAAAGCTTAAAAGTATGCTGTGCAATGTTTTTTTTTATTGAAACTCACTTATTCGTTCTAACATTATTTTTTAGTCGATAGCACATTCTGTATACACGCAAAGTCTCGCAATTGTAAGGAACCCAACGTAATATAAAGTCAGCAGATTTTAAAAAATATTAAAGTAAAAAAAACTTTCAGCTGCGAAAATTCAATTTTTTTTTTTAAACAAGGAGCAACAACATAAATAGAACTTACTATACCGTATTATGCATATATAATAATATTAGAGAGAACTTTGAACATCAAGAATATAATAATAACAATAAATTTTTAAGAAACGAAATAAAAGGAGGGAAATTTTTTATTTATAATATCCTCAAATATAAAAAAAAATAAAAAATTAAAACTCACAAATAAAATAAAAAAGTTAAAATTAAATTTTTGTTGTTGTAGATTTTTCATCATTTTTTATTCATCCAAAAATAAAAAATAAAAAATTATATTTTGCGATTGTACACATTGAGAAGAAAAACTTCTCGAGTAAAAACTTTAACTTACCCATCATCCTCATCATCAAGACGGTTGTCATTGTCGTACTTTTTTTTTTTTGTTTTGGAGAAATTTAAAATTGTATATGAGTGTGAATGGGTGTACATGAGATATAGACACGATATATCCTATAAGAAAATGTGTCACAAATTTTGTCATAATCAACTTTCTCTGTAGGTATATAATTTTGTAATGCCACTTTCTGCCATTCTTAATTTTTGTCTTATTATTTTATGAAAATGTTTTTGTTGTTGCTATATTAACACCCATACTCTTTAATTTTTAATCTACTTTAATACTGACTATATATTGTGTTTAAGTCATCGAGAGATATACACACCATTTCCCTTAATCATGGATTGCCTTCCTATTAAAATGATACTTTTTGTAAATATGCTCAACGCAGATTGGCGTGTATACATATACATATAAGGTAGGAGGGTGTAAATAAATAAATATATTTTAACGGCACGATAACGTGAAGCTTCATATACATATATCTATTAATTCAAACAACGAAAAGAAGACTAAAAAATTTCACTTGGAAAAAATTGGAAATTCTAACAAAAAAAAAACTTTGTTCAGAATGAATAAATTTTCCTTTCTCCATTACATTAAGTACTTTCGATAAAGTGGACTTAATGAAATTGTGTATGTACATTGTAGATGGATAGGAAATTTGTATTTTTTGTTCATGTTGTATATATTCGCTGCTATTGTTGAAGTTCATCTTATCTGGATAAGAAAATCTTTTATACTCCTTTGTAAACTTCTTAAACATTTTTAATATAAAAGAGATTTAATGTATGCTTTAGAAAACAACAAATCGAAATCGGTCAGTTGCATTTTTTTTTTTAAAATATTATTTAGACGAGCTTTTGTAATTATAATAGTTATTTCTGGTGCTAAGAAAGTTTCATTTTGGAGGAGATAACATCCCGAATTAAAGCATGAAAATTATTATGAATCGAAGCGTAGGTGCGAAATACTTCAGGAGATCATGCCAATGATTTTAAAGAAGCCAGACGAGATTTTTGATGGTACATCCTGGGGACCACGAAACATATCAGCAACAAACGAAAAGTAAAATATAGTTTAGTGTTTAAATTAACAAAAGAATTAAATCTCAGTGTTACATGTAGGTAAACATAAGATTGTGTTGCAATAACTAATTTTCATTTATTTTGAGTAAAGGTTTCAAAAGTTATATGTTGAAACAGAATGCGGACTGACTGAAAATTTCAATGAAAAGGCTACTGAAAATGCTAAATCGTTCTTTATATTATCAAAATGTGTAATATTAGGGAATTAACAACAATAAAATGAGCAAACATTGTCTTTTGGTAGGAGTATGATTTTCATTACAATAAGTTCACAAGAAGATAGCCTAACAAAGAATTCATCACAAATTTAAAATGTTGGTGATACATACAACAGTTTATTATCCTGTACTATGCATATACTCTTATCCAAACCAAATTCCATAAAATGTATTTTTTCTTCAGTGGAAGAGCGAGGGACCCGTTCGAAGTACCATATTTTCTCTGCGTGAGGCAGTAGTACCCAATACCCCCCTTTACGAAATGATTAATTTCCGAAAAATTGGTCGTAAATCGAAATTTCTTTTCGTTCTATTGGAAAATTTCGTAAATCGAGGGATTGGTGTACATGTGGTCAATCGAGGGATTGGTGTACATGTGGTTAAGCGGAAAAAATTTCGATTCACGCCCAATTTTTCGGAAACTAATCATTTCGTAAAGCTGGGTATTGATGTATCGTCCAAAAGTGTAGTATCTAGTATTCAAAGACTAAAACATTGGTATAATTTTTCCTTGCTGTTCGATGCTATATGCTGCGGATATATACAGACTGCATGACGCTGGTATTCCAGTTTTTATTAAAGCTTTGACTAGGCTACTTCAAAACTTGCCTTATCCAAACCTTTTAATTATGGGGGATTTTAATATTGATTCTGAATATCTCAGACCACTGTCTCATTGAAGCCAAATGAATCCGACATACTGTACAGAGCTCGAATATAGGACAGACTAAGACAAATGTAAGGGAAATGTCTCGAGTAGATTATGATTGTTTAAAAGAATTGCTTATAAACGAAGAATGGATCAATGTTTATAATAAGTTAAATGCGTCAGCAAAAACTGGCAGACAGGCAATAATATAATTGGGGAGCATCCTGGTTATACAGAAATCAAATAAATTAATGGTCTTAATGATGTTACTATTTCGGATTCTGTAGCTATTGAAAATTAATTTAATGACTTCTTTGTGTCTATAAGGAACTCCAATGGCCTGACTGTGATGGATGAGTTGGAAAGAAATCGAATAGATACCGAGAATTATGAGGTTACGAATAGTTGTTATTTCTCACCGGTTTCTCCAGGAAAACTGTATAACATCAATAACGCTCTAAAAAATAAATCGTCTCCTGGGATAGATCGAATTTTAAATATTGTTGTCAAAAAAATGGCTTGCTTCCTTGTGGACATCTTGTCCTTTGTCTTTAATTTAATCGTAGAAACAAGAGTTTTTCTTGGAGCCTTGAAAAGAGCTGTGGTGGTCCCCATATTTATGATAAAACTTGTGTAAATAACTATCGACTAATGTCTCTTCTTTCCATCTTCTCTAAACTATTTGACAAGACTATGAAGAACAGGATTATTGATTTCTTGAATAAAAGCGAATTTCTCTCTCCGAAACAATTTGGATTTCGTAGCAATAAAATTACTGAACAACTGATTTTACAATTTGTGGAACAGATTAGCGATACCATTGATCGGGGACTTAAGGCTTCAGCATTGTTTATTAACTTAACCAAAGCTTTTGGTAGAGTTGACCATACAATTCTGCAATTAAAACATTATCGTTGCGGCTTTCGTGGATTGATACACAAGTTACTTTGTGATTATTTAAGCGGCCGAAGTCAAGTATTCTGCGTCAATAATCTATTGAGCAAGTAGCGTTATATTAGGGTTGGAGTTCCTCAAGGTTCATTGTTGGGACCGTTACTCTTTCTGGTTTACATAAATTGAATTTTGAACCAGCATTTTTGTGGCACATGCATTTCAGGGAAAACCAGAGATTCCAAATACCGGTTATCTATAATAAAATGTTTGTCTCGGCTAACATTTAAGGAAATTATCGTTCCATCCAGAAACAAATATTTATAAAACTCTAAATCAAACTGTATTCATCCCGAAAAATAATTGTAGAGAAATTGATTAAGATTCCACAGCATTATACTTAACTAAATATTTACTGATAGTTTCTTTGGGCACAATAGGCGAATTGCCAAATTCAAAATTGGTATTCATTTCGGAATCGCGTCCCTGCTAAAAAATACTATTGGATTTTTGAAAACCAAATACACAGCGGGTATTCACGAATACCCAAATGGTATTGGATACAAGGCATATTTTTTGCAAATGGTCAAATGAAATGCGCCTTAATATACATTTATAGTGGACGATAAATAAACCTTGACTATATAATTAAAATGGACCGCCAATCGCTAATTTCATACATGACTCCAACACCTGCAGCTCCTGCGTGTCTAACGTGTGAAATAAACGAACTAAAAAGATCGTAATTTCATAATTTTTACATAAAAAACAGAAATTTGTACATAAAAACAAATTTTTCTTATTACCTTATACAACAATTTTGATGATCAAGTTTTAAATGCCAAGGTTAAATTATGTATTTTTTTTATGTACCTACTAAAATTTATTCGTCCAAGTTACAAACCATGTACCGAATATTGTTACGGTGACACCTAGAGCAGAATAGAATAAGTTAATTTAACTGATGGCGCAAAGTTCTATTGTACTAAAATGGAATTTTCCATGATAAAACTGTTCGAAATGTTTCGAAATTGTTCTTACAGGATCAATCATGAAATTTCGAGAAGTTTTGGTTTGAGTATATTGACGATTGGAGCATCACGGATTCCACCTAGTGGAACTTTTTTTAACTGAGCTACCTGATAATTTGACGTTCGAAATTGTTGTAAATAATTCCAATTTTGATCTGTTAATTTTTACTTATCAGATTGCTAATAAGTGTAAATAATTCCAATTTTGGACTATAAAAACAATTTTTAATTACTGCATTGCTAAATTTTTTTCGTCGCATTTGTGACAAATGTCATTTTATCAGGTGCATCATTTTAACTATTGTCCTCAAGAGGCGCTTTCTTTACTTTTACAATCGTCAATAAGGAGCGAACGAATTCAAATTAGAACATTAGTTTTTGGTAAGCGATGGTGCGAAGATTAAAAAGTGATTTGTTTAGTGAGATATAAAAGTGAAAAAAGTTGTGTTAATTGTTGGTGCTCAATTAATAAATTCGTTGTGATAAATTGAAGTGTTGGTGGCAGCTACAGTTGGAAAAATAATAATAATTTACAGTTGAGTGCCTGATTTTGAATACATTTATATAAAGTTCTAGTTTTGCCTATCTAAACGCGTAGTCGCTGAAGATGTTGGATACCCTTTTTATTACCAAAACATCGATGTCTTAGAGCACACAAGTGCTATGTCCATTTTTACAATTTGTGGTAAATAAAAATTTAGGCTTTCAGAAAGTCATTCTTTATCATTTATGGTTCTTTTGCTTGATACTATAATCATTTATAGCACTATTTCCAATGCATTGAATGAAAATGCCAAATATTTTCGAATTTAGAGACATTCTTGTACGAACATTCAAAATATGGGCATAACACTTGTGTGCTCTATCGATATGTAATTGTCATTCTTGCATCGATCTCAGATATGTTTCCTGAAATTGCGACAATACCCGACTTCTTATTTCAAACACAATCTAAAACCCGACTTACCTAATACTTAAAATAAAATAAGGCCAATTTTAAAATTTCTTGCGCCCATCTCAGAGATGTCTCCCGGAAACTACTTATATAATCTTATGCAATTAGAAAAAATCGCCCTCATTAAGAAATCACGAGGCTTAAAGATAGAAATGAACCGCAACGTAAATGTATTAGGAAACATAATAATTACAATGAAATGGATCAGTACGTATGCCCGTACTCCAAAATCCAGAATGCACAAAATCTTTTAAGTCGTAAAAATACCGTAAAATAAATACAGATTGAATTATATATAAGTAAAACGAGTAAAATTTAAAGAATTTATTCCCCGCATTTCTACAACAGAATTTCGACAAAAAATCTTGAGATATTAGATGGTTTCAAGCAGGTTTTCGAACTCGCACAATTTTGGGTTCGGGCTCGGGTTCAGGATCAAAGCAAGAAAATAATTGGGTTCGGGTTCGGATTCAAAAAATAAATAAAACTTCACAAGTATTTCATTAAAAACTTTTCGTTTAATTTGACGAATATCATATCTTTTAGTAATTCTTCCCTAACGTGTACCTTTTATGAAGCTAAACTAAGCTTTAAAGCCGAAACTGCCCATTCCACACTGGTTTGCGTTGCAGGAACCGCTAATACAACTTGCGCAGCTTCGTTTGAAAGTGGAATTTCAACTTTGTGGTTTTCCCAACATTACATAATATTTTTCTCCTTGTGGATCCGGGAGAAGGATTTATAGACAGCAAATTCAGCGGCTGGTCCTGTTGGGGAAAAAAAGGAACCAACCGGGTAAACCATCCTCCTACCGACCATTATGCACGTTGGATACGGGTGGTAAAGTACTAGAGAGAATCATATACAGCCGATTGGAAAACGCTGTGGAAAAGGCTGGAGATCTCGCTGAGAACCAGTACGGGTTTCGGAAGGCTCGATCGGAACGCAACAGATGGGAAAAGGTGGAAAGGAGGCTCAAAAAAGTACTGTGCTGCGATCATGATGTATCATCACAGACTAATTTAATTATAGAGTGCTGACATATTATACGGGATGACGGTGTGATGATATACAATGTTAAGGGTGGTGTACCTCAAGGATCTGTTTTGGGGCTCCTACTGTGGAATATCACGTACGATGGTATCGTGAGGCTTCGTGTACCTGATGATGTGGAAATTGTTGATTTTGCTGACGACGTTGCAGTCGTAGTGGTTGCAAAAGCCACAGAAGAAAGATCATAATTATAAAAAGGTGATTGATGCGATTTGGGCTTGAACTTGCTGATCATAAAACCGAGGCAATTTTAGTTACCAGTAGGAAGGTAAAAGAAACCGCACCAATTGAGGTATTGATATCTGGTTGTGGAAATAAATGTACGTTTCAATTTTAAGGAGCACTTAAGGATAGTGAGCAGAAAAGCTACCAGTGTATCTGCAGCTATCTCTCGTATTATGCTTAATACTGGGCGGTCTAGACAATGTCGTAAAATGCTGCTAGCAAACGTAGTAACCTCCATCATTCCCGATGGATCGCGTGTATGGAGTGATACGATGGACTCCAAAACAAATAGACGCAAACTAGTATCGGTGTACCGCCTATGTGCTCTAAGAGTGATATGTTCAAATAAGCAAAGTACTAGATCGTGCTTCAACAATGATAGAATGGCAAAGACGATGGGATAGCTCGAAAAAGGGTCGCTGGACTTACCGTCTCATACCATCCATCGAAAAATGGCTAAATATGCAACACGGCGAAGTCAACTATTACTGGCACAACTGTTAAGCGGACATGATTGTTTTGGTGCATATCTGTACAAGTTCAAGCACACTGATACTCCATATTGTCCTGTTTGCAATGATACACAAGGCGATGTGAAGCACATTTTTTCCAATGCCTATGGTTTGAGTTTACTCGGAGGGAACTGTCAGCTTTCCTAGGGTAGCGCCCGACACCATAAAACATAACGCAATTAATGTTTGATTCTAAGGAAGGATGGAATGCTGTAAGTCATATGGCGACAGTGGTACTGAATGAGGTGAGGCGCTTAGAGCGTGCAACGGAAGGGTAACATGCCGTGATTAGATAGCGGTGACAAACTCGACCTAAGATTAAGGCGCTACGGGGAGAATAAAGAGGCAAATGGCTAATGTATGGAAGTAATGTCTAACGATTGTTCCGCAAGGAGGATGTGAAAGCGGCGGGTGTGTGGCTTTTAGGTGGTAGAAATCCGCCACTGTTGCTGAGGTGCTTGTCCCACCGATGCATCGCCTTCTGAAGATTTTCCATACGTTACCCAACCCAAAAAAACAAAAAATCACACACACACACACACATACACATACAAATACGCACACAAATCAACGGACATACATTCCTTATTCTATCATGACAGATTGCGCCGATATACTGAAAAAGCCATGCCAAGGACATTGCAGACGCAGTAGCCTTAATCACTTGCACCAATACCAATAAGAAAATCGTTTCAAGATTTTTTTGTGTCTTTTGTGAAGGGCAATTCTCATTTTTCACAATTAACTAACCATTTAAGTCCAGAATCAATAAAATGGAATTTTTTGTAACATGTTTTGAATAGTTAAGGAATCATACAAATCAAAAAATATCAAAAAAAATCATGGTCGGTTTTGTGTAATGTGCGTAAATATGTACAAACGGAGCCAACGATTGCAATTTGTAACTAGTAAATTTGTTTTCTGATTAAAACAGTAAATCCCTTTTCATAACCTTCACGATAGGTTTAATTCAATGTATATAAATTTGGTTTCTTGGAATTTGTATGCATTTGATTAATACAGATGACTGTGTAACCAAGTCATCCTCCCTCTCCCGCCATTAAAACATACTGAAATACTTAACTTTTTATGAAAATATTTCGTGTTTTGTATTTTAAGATTAATTAGTGCTAATGAAATAATCAGTGAAAGATAGAAGAGATGTAACAAAAATAAAAATATGAAAAAGCTCATTTTAAAAATATTTATTTACACACATGCAGTATAGGACCACATATAAAAGGGCCAAATCACTCAATTCTCCTAACGAGGGGTATGCAATTTTATGCGGTTGCATCCTAACTCTATCCTAAAAAAACAATTTTTGAATTTAAGTATGAAGTATTGTGACCTATTATTGAAAGGCTTTTTAAATTTTGAATTTTAAAACAATTCCTCGAATTTTCCCCTATTTTCCTATGGAATTTCATCAAATTTCGAAGCAATTTCAGCTTGGAGTTTCATGAGATTTTTGTTTTTATAATTATTTAAAAATTTCTTACAAGTATTTTGAAATACCTATTTCAAATTAAGAATAATACTCGAATTTTAAAATACAATATCACAATTATTTGAGGGTATTTAAAATATGTTGTTTTCCTCTCCAACAAATAATTTTCCGTTTCAACTTATAATAGGTAAATCTGGATGTTATTTTGGTTACTGAAGTTTAATTTTACATAGTAATTTTGGCTACATAGTTCAGGTTTTGATAATATGTGCTGGTTGCTTATATATTAGATACGACATAAATCGTGTTAAATCATAAATTGTTCATAAATTGGAACCGATTGAAGAAAGATCTTCAATTGATCTCCATCTGGTGAAAAATCCGGCAATTTGCGATCAAATACATATTACTATGACGCTCATCAATAGGGAACAATATTCTAAGGAAAAATTCTTCTACTTCACTCTTTTTTAAATTAAAAGCAATTCAGAAATGAAAGTTCTATTAACTATTGAGAAAGAATCAATATTTTATCCCTACTAAGCTGGTCACATAGCATATGTATGTATAAAGCTAAACAATAAAATTTAACAAAACTATTTGCTACCAACTTGGCAAAATAAAAACATTCGAGTACACAATACTAAACCTTTAAATGTACCAATTATAATCCACAAATTCATTTACACTCGAGATTATTTATCTTCTCATTTCCTGTACATACACACAATATGTACAATGTACATACATACAGAACACAAAAATGGATTTAAAATGAATTTTAACTTATTCTACACTCATCTTCCTCTTCTTATGTACGGTTTTAAATGAATTTCTTTCCAATTCAATTGCATGTTTATATTTAGTTTACTTTTCCATTCCTTTTGTATTCCTTAAAAAAAAACAGTTCCTTTCGTTTCCCATATATGTATACAGGAACTATCTATAATATACACAGAATATAAATAAATCTCAAGTAAGAAGATAACAATAGACTAAAAATCCTTTTTTTGATTTCTTTTCTTCAAGAGCTTTTTCACGAAAAAAACGAAAATATATCTGCACAGAACCATCCACAAAAAAAAGCTTTCGTTTCTATAAATCTCGAATACTCTAAATCTTACTCTGTATACATTTTATAAGCTGTATCCGAAAAGTTTACAATTTAGATTTATTTGACTATTATAAATTAAAAAAACCGAAAAAACGTATGGTGGAAAAATCGGATCTTCTTATCAATATTATCATTTCGCAAACTAAAAAAAAAAAAATTTAATACTGTTATCATAAATTGACAACTTTATATCGCTTGAGTTTAGGGAAAATACGGAAAAAAATCATTTGAGTTTTTCATAAACTAAAATGTAATAAATTTTTGTGATATACCACCAAATACAATATGTGAGCACTTTAACCTGTGATAAATAAACTTATTTATTCTAACAACAATGTATGTATGATATATGTATATGTACATATAGTTTATGTACATTCCGCCACTGTTTTATGTTTAATAAGTACTCAACGACTGATTCACAGTAATAATCTCCTGCAGTGTAGAGTGCAACATCATCATCAATTGTCGCATGTGAAAAGGTACCTGTTTATGTGTGTGTGTGTGTGCGCTGATTATTATTTACTGTATTGTATTGAAGTGTAGCTTATTTCTCTCCTCACATCATCACAAAGTAAAAATAATATTTATTAAAAATAAAAACTAAATAAACTTTTTTAATAATATTTGTAATATTTCACATTTATGACAAAACAACAACAATAGCAACACAAATTATTGAAAGCTTTGAACTTTTTACTGTGTTTATACCATAAACAAGAAGCTCCTTTTCGTATTATCTGTGTAAGCTTTGTACACAGCAAAAGTGGAAAATTTTTAATTAAAAATAAAAATCGTGGGGGGAAAAAAATTGAGTGGAGCGCTCTAAATCAAAATGAATGGTTGTCGACTATTTTGAGATCCCTTTTGAAACAAAAACTTAAAAATGAATTATGCGAATAATAAAAATAATAGGGACCAATAAAAAATAAACAACACATTATTGCCTTGATGTAGCTATATCCTTAAAAATTTCGACATTAGTAATAAGATGGTCCTCTTATATTTTCTAAACAACCATCAAGCTGATCATTTAATGATTTTATTTCTAAATTTTGTACACTGATGTCTGTTTTATTTTTCTATGCTGGAGTCAAAAACATCAATAAAAAAAAAAAAATGCTAGAAATGGGGAAAGGAAAATTTTTTATGACATTTTCAAACTATATATACATACATATATGTATACATATTATGTAATAGATGTTTTGCTTTTTTCTAGTGTAATTTAAAAACAAAATCAACGAAACAATAGAAGAATAAAATAAGAACCAATTTAAGAAAGTTGTTTTTGTAACCTTAATCTTATTTATTTTATGATTGTTTCGATAAGAATTACATACGTACATAATGTAGAATAGGGTATGGAAAATTTATTGGGTTCCAGGGAATATATGCTTAGTTGGATTTAAAGTACGTATGATTAATATCCGTTGAAAGTTTTATTTTTGTACTATTTTTTGTCCCAGGCAGAACATAAACAACAAAAAACAACAACATTATATTTAGAAAACTTTTAAGGTAAAAACATTTACTTTTTGTAGTGAGGGCTTATATATTAATTAACAAAGGCCAAAAATTTATTACTAACTGGAAAGAAACTTATCTAATTTAATTTTTTTAGCAATCTTGTGTAGTTGAATTACTCGATGTTTTCTAAGAGTATACATTTAATCAAGCTTCGTTGAAAATATCAAGCTTGTTTTACTCATTAATATCTTTAATGGTAGTTCAAGATTTTTTTACCACACGTAGCCATTTATGATGGGGCCGCCGCAATGAAATAGATAACTTGAACAGTTTTCAGTGATGCCGGAGAAGAAATTGCTCAGGTGGTTGAAAACGGAAGGTGAAGGAATTGGAAAATTAATAGTAGTTTCCCAAAGATGAGGATTTGAATCAAATACGCGCGTAACTTTTATTGCTTTCTTGCAAACAATCAAAAGTAGAACAATTCAGCGGGTCATTCACAAATTATGCCCACTTGCAAAAGAAGGTGCTTTCTCCAAGCCAAGATGTTCGCGTTTGAAATCGGGTTCGATATGGTACTGTTTCGGATTGAATTCGTTATATGTGATCGGAAATCATGTTTTAATTTTATGATTTTTATATTTGTAGCTCTAAAAATATTTTACCGAACCTCATTTTTCTTGTTGTAAAAAAACTAACTAATTATTCGAAAATTATAAAGTTGACCTCATTTTTGGGCGACCATCGACTATCAACTGGTGCATACGTTACAGCCAATAATACAATAAAAGTTTACATTAATTGATTGATTGGTTTAGTATGTACGACCAAGCTAAGGCAAGTTTCCACCTGGATACATCGGGCCCACCCACCGTACACCCTTTTACGAATAACAAGATCAAACGAAATGTATGTTAGCATTAAAGACACGACGATAGTTGTATTTCGATAGTTAGTAAATTTGTTAGTGTTAGTGTTAGTGTTTTTTTTTTTTGACACTTGTTAATCACATGACTACACAATTTTTTCTAATACAGCGCCCCCCTGTTGTAGCCGCTAGATGAAAAGCCTTAATTTAATTAATTAATTGTGTCTCCACTCTTTTTTATTCCTATCGGCGGTTGTGCGGTGGAAGGGGCGAGGTTTCGTTCAGAGGACACTGTGAAGGCTGAATCTATAAGCATTTCAACCAAAACAGTAACCAACCATTTTCCGCTGCGTTCTATAAATTTTTTCAGAGAAACAAAACCCAATGAAACATTCGAATCACATGTAGAGGAGTTAAAACAGCTCGCAACTGTTTGTAAATTCAAAAATATAAAGGGCTGAAACCTCACGAAGTGATCAGAACTTCGGTCTTTGGTGTCTTCAATGGGGATAGCATTCACCTGTGTCATAAAGTTGGTGTTACAGTTTTAACAGTATTGATTTCTATTTTAACCAACTTAATAGAATATTTACTTATACAACAACAGCTAAACAGGTCAAAAGCTTCAGTAACATGGGTACAGGCATCCAATTTTACACGAAAAATCGTATTCTACAACTTTATACCGAAAGTAGTATACAAAATTATACTGATATTTGTAACCGTGTAACTGACAATATTCCAGAACTTTATCCAAAAGTCATGTTAGATGCCCATTTCCAATACACATGTCAAATTTCAATTTTCACGTCTGTCTCAGAAGTTGGGTTGTTATAAAGGAAATTGAATCTCTTTGCAACTCGACCAGTAAATTCAATCAATTCGACGTGTTCCGCGAACAGTACCGCTCGCTGAACTCAATGGTATTCAATCACAAAGCATCTTGGAACCCGTTGAATATTCATATTGAACCTCCATCTAATATTTCCAGTTCCTTCTAAAGTATGGTGGCACTACTCGTGTATGTAGAGATTATAAATCCACATTAAATAAAGCACACATTCCCCAAATTTCAGCAATTAATTACTTGTATCAACATTCAAGGGAAGTGCTATTTTCCAACAAGTTAATCTCGCCCAAGCTTACCACGATGTACGCAACGGTCAAAACTGCACCTCTACAGGAATTTTTCAAGGTGTAATTGAAAATATTTAAAGAAATATAGAAGGACTTTGCCCTATTTTGACGACAATTTATTTCTGCGAACAACGACGGTGAATTAGCTACAAGCATTACTATATAAGAGGATTTTTTCACGTTTCAATTAATTGGGCATTCGCCTCTTTATAGCAAAATGCGTTTTTAAATATCCGTCAATAAATTTTCTCGATTAAAAAATGTACTCATTGGGAGTAACTAAGTAACAACTTCAGGAATTTCTTCGGTTGCTGAACTTTTAGTATGCATTCCTACCAGACAATGGAAACATCGCTGAGCCCCTTTATCACAGATGATCACCCAGTCTTCTTCCACACTTCCATGAAAGGCTTCTACTCATTCTGTGTAATGATGCTTTTCCATACGGAATAGAGGTTATCCTATCTCATCTTATTGGATAATAATTAGCCAGACCAATCGCTTTCTACTCAAGGACACTTTCAAAAGTGGAGAGAAACTACAGATAGGTATGACTGAGACGTCATAGCCATCGTTGCTAGGGTTAAAAATTGATCATCTCCATTGATTGAATTGATGACTCCCGAAAAACATATACCTACAAAGAGTCCAAATACTTGGAACATCATCGTTCATACTTCCGGATCCAAAACGAGAACGCCAATTTTTTTATTTTTTTTTTCTAATGAAACCACTTAGGTAAGTAGCAATGAGGAAAAGGAAGAAAAAGTGTATTATAATATTCGTCTTCAATGCGTCTTAAAAATCGCAGAAGATACTTAAAGATCCCTACTAAAGCATTAATTTTAGATGCAATTTATTCCGGCCACCCTGTACAAAGACTTCAAATGTCTGGTTCGAAAGCATGCCCTGCTTGTCAATAAGTCAGACGTGAGGCCTCGAGCTCCAGTTTATTCGTGGGAACCAACAGTAGTTCTTTGGTCAAGGCTACATATTAGTAACTTCACCTGATTATTCAAGACTTAAAGATTATTCGTCGTAGCTGAATCGTTTTTAAAGTGGTTGTAGGTTATTTGTGTCAAAACGGCATCCGCGGTAAGTTCAATTAGACTACTCGGGACACTGTTTCATACTTATGGGATACCGAATATGCTTTTTTCTGACAATCGATCAGGTTTTTTTTGCAATAATCTGGTCGCCCATATGTAATATCAGCGCCATTCCATCCGTCATCAAACGGGCATCGAATTTCCTTTAAACAGCACCAGAGGAGGATTGTCAGGTTGCTATGTTTTTAATGAGCCAAGCAATTACGCCCAACACAACACCTAAGCGATCACCTTCCGAATTGCTTTTTAATCTGGAAGTTAAAACATACTTCGAACGGAAAAATGGATATTTGAACACGGTTTTAACCGTATTAAAAAATCAATTATCGGCTCTGCCACTTGCTGTACTGCTCTATGAAACTTGTATCGCTCGGCCCGCTTATTAACTTATGGTTTCAAGAGGCTTTTTTAAGCAGCCACCACTTCCGCATACGTAAGCGTCATTGGATCTTTGGAGAAACGACATTTCTCACTATTTCGTAATTTGGCTTACCAATTAAATTTAATAGCAACAACGGTTGAATATTTGCTGCCGTTTGGTCGATTTTGAAATAAATTCGAACACGTCAAGTTCCATTAATAATTGGTCATATTCTAGGTCGATTTTCATCATAATCCGTTAACCTATTTTCGGCCGGTATTAGAATTCGTTAGAATTTGTCAACGCTGTTTCAATCAGGGATTACTAGGACCATCCTTATGATAAAATAAAGATCAGAAAAAAATTCATAGCCCCCGGTTCCAAGTAAAGCAGTGGTCGAAAAATAGACCATTGGTCGAATGCATATAAAAAATTTAACAAAAACGCGACTTATTAGAAAAATCATTTTTATCGATAAAATTTATTTATCGTGGTACTTCATGAAGCACTTAGTATGCAAATGCACGTTGCATTTCAAACAAATGAAGGTGGTGTGTTTATGACACTCCCTGCAGCGTCTCTTTAGTAATGACGTGTTCTCCTGAAACGCGTGGTAGATGTCTCGGTTGATTTGGTTCAGTGGCACCTACATATGTCAGGTTTGCCTTGTGAACTTTGAATTTTTTTTAGATATTACCTTTTGTTTGAGCTCCTTTGCGATCAAGCAATGAATTTTAAATTAATAAATAATCCAGAGTCACTTTTTTGAATGGATTGGATACGATAATTTGAGACGCTGTTGTCATGCAGATCGACTCCTCCCGTCCATCGATTATAATTGGAGATAACCTTAGCCTGAGGAATGGTGATATATTTAAGTTCCGATCTATTACACGTCAAACGTTTGTCATCGGTTCAACAAAGTCGTGGTTAGTACATATTGTGACTTCCTTGTTATCACTCCAACGGACAAGTAGAATGCGGTTTGTGGTATATATCAAATTCGTGGTCTGTTTTACTTTTTGGCAATTCCTTTTTTGTTTTCATTACTGCTTCTCTTAAACGATTTGAGCGAACAGTACCTGTCGCTAGGAACTTACACTCAGAAAGTACGCACATAAGATAATAAGACGTAAAAAAATTATCAAAGTACACATAGTATCTACAAGGGTACTCAACGACATCAAACAGCCGTAAAACTACATCAGCGTCTAAACCAATCTGCTTATTGTGGTGTCCTGCTGCTCCAACATATGGAATAAAGTTGAAAGGTAACCATCAGAGGAGCACAAACACCATAATTTAAAGCCGAGCCTGATTGGTTTGCCTTTAATAAACATTTTGCAGGAGTGCCGTCCAAAATAAGGAACCATTTGCTCATCGATTGATAAATGACAGCCGAATACACCAAATTGGAAAAAAAATTATTCAGGAGCTTAAAATATGGTGTTACCTTTGTAAATTTATCGGAGATATCCAAATTATTATTTGGAGGTACCGTTTGATAGTTTTAAATTTCGCCCGCAACATGGCTTGTTTTACTATGCTTACTCGGTTACTCCTAATGAAGGTCGATTGCTTCAGTAATCGTCGATAGACGGAAGCGTATTCTGAGCACACATTTTGAACATTCAAATGATTTCCATATTTGTTTGTTTCAACTAATATATGCTGAAGGAGTTCATCATCAAAAAATTTCTGAAATATTTCGATAGGGCTCAAGTGGCTCGTGATTTTCTGGACTGGTATATTGAACTTTATCTCGTTTCCATTTCGGATTTCCAAAATCCTCAATTGTTTTATACAATTTGTCAACTACATTAGTAGATGAACAAGGGTCCGATGTACTAGCAGCAGTTGATGAACCATCGCCAGGTGTGGCGTAATCATTGGATTTTGTTGTGCATTTTATTTCACCATAACCGGCAACCTCTTGCAAACCGCCTGGATCGACAGTTGGAATCTCATCTTCAATAATGTCCTCATCATCAGTTACTATATCAACTTTTTCTGGAGGACAATACACTACATTTATAATTTCCTCTTCATCATCGCTTCACGAGTCAATAATTTCTTGAACCTGATCCATCGTGAGATAACTACGCGCCCATCCATTTTGACGATTTTATGCTGTAAATTATGACACTTTTATTAAAAAATATGTCGTTAATCAATAAAAATACAATTTACATACCTATTTCGATGTCAAAAAAACACTAATAGTTATCAGAAAAATTAAGAATAAATCACACAATATTTTGTTTTTGTTTTAAAGCTGAAAATTATTTTAGCTAGTTGGAGCAATTACTAAGTTGCTGGTCGAAAAATCCACCAGCGGCCGAAAATGGGTTATTAAGAAACAGCCAAGTTGCATTGTACCATATGCCATATTGAAATATACCATCGTCTACCTTAAGCCATAGTGTACCATATGCCTTACTGAAATATCTCGTTTTGAAATATTCCGTAATGTCTTTTTGAAATATGTCATAGTAGTGTTCGTTGTGCAGTAATGTACCATATGCCTTATTGAAATATGCCGTAGCCTACCTTATGCCATAGTGTACCATATGCCGCTTTGAAATATGCCAGTGTACCATATGTAGTGTACCATACGTTATTTTGAAATATGTATGTTTTGGAATATAATTTCATGAACAATCGAAATATATGTAGTGTAAGGTATCTTAAAAATTTTGAAAATCTGTGAAATATTTTAAAGATCACCCCACTCAAAATAACGCAAAATTTTGGTAAAATGTAAATAGTTGGTTAAGGTTGGTAGTATGTAGCCTAATTTTTTTTATTACAATAATTACTACACAACGTGCATGTAATTTTAAAATATTTGATTCAATTTTTCTTAAAAAAAACAACAACAACAAAATTATGTTCTATTTTTCATTAGTACTACATATTGAAAATATAAAAATCATAAAATTAAAACATGACTTTTATTTCTGGTTAGACTTTCTTTTAAGGATATTTTAGATTTACAACTATTGTCAAAATTAATGATGCAAGAAGAAATTAGAGAAACTAATATCAATAAAAATATAAAGAACTTTGCATTGAAGCAATAAATCGGTTACGTGTGGTAATTAAGTATGATATTATTAATTAATCTATGTGATATTATTAAACTTGTAAAAAATTTACTTTTGTAAAGTGATTATTTACCTAAAATTCACCCAATTATACAGCTTCTTTCGAACAGAGTGCGCGTTGAATGGTTTATGTTTTTCTGCTTAAAAAATTATTTTCCATTTTATTGAATTTAATTAAATTAATGCAAAAAATCCATTAATTTATAATATAACTTTGATCATTTTCATAGTTAATAATTTTCGTTCATTGTGTTTCGTTTTTTTTTTGTGTGCGTGTGTTGATAACTGATTCAGATATCGAATTATCAGAATCCACATTATTTGTTGTCATTATGACTTCGAAAAATTGTATGGCATGTGATAATTATGCCAACGAGAACATTGTAGTTTGTAGTGGTTTATGCCGAAATGTTGCACACTATAAATGTGTGGGACTCAAAAAATCGGGGTTTGACTTAATAAACAATTCTCAAAATATTCATTGGTTTTGTGATAAGTGTAGTGATGTGTTTCAAATGCAAGTAAATACAATTTTTGAATTGACTGAAAGTGTGCGTAAAATTGAATCAGCTGTGAAAATTAGCGTTAATGAATGGAAACCTGATCCAAATATACATAATGTTTCTATCACGGAATTCACCGTTCAATCGGTGACAGATCGTGTAAATGTGTGTGAGGAATCATCCAATGTATCTGGTATTAACAACACACTAAATCAAGCAAATGTGGGTCAACAGCAGCCAGTACCAATAGTGAAAAATGTGGTTCCAAATATCGCATCAGATCGAAATAAATGTGTGGCCAAAACTAACATAAAACAGAAATATTCAAGGATCGCTAGTGACGAAGTTGCTGCAAGTGGTATGGAGTGTGCTGATGTGCACATAACTTCCTTAAGTCGGAAACCAAACGAAGTAGTATTTGGAACAGGTAGCGATAATGATGTTTTGCGAACTGTTGAGAGACGGAGTCATGTATTTGTATCCAGACTGCATTCTGATGTAATTGAGAATGATCTAATACAATATTTAAATGCCCAATTCGCGCATATAAAAGAAAAAAAAGTTTTTAAATGTAATACGAAAATTAAGGATGCAGTTGTAGAAGATTACTCATCATTTAAAATAACTATTTTGGAATCAAATTTTGAAGCCTTGATGAATCCAAGTGCTTGGCCGGCTGGAACTCTAGTCAAGGAATTTCAAAATAGAGCTCGGGGTCGTCCTTTTTTAGGAGCCCCAACAGTTTCGCGAGTAAAAATTTGGACTCCGGCCGCTCCAGTCAACCCACCTGGAACAGCAATATAAATGATTCATCTTTATTTATGGTACATCAAAATATTAGAAGTATTCGTAGTAATTTTAATTTATTTCTAGCCAATATTGCTGCACTTGATAAACCTCCACAAATCATTTTACTGTCAGAGGTTTGGATTGAAAATTTTGAACTGGATAGCTACAATATTCCAGGGTTTAGTATTTTTGGAAAGTGTAATTCTACTTATAGAGCGGGTGGCGTTGTTGTATATTTTGATGATAGCAATCAAAACACTAGTGTCTCTCATTTTGATATTAGTAGTGCTGACGTTTTACTGCTTAATTTTAAGTTTGATTCTGTTTGTTTTTCGGTTGTTTGTACTTATAGATTTCATGCTTTCAACTCTTCTGTCTTTGTTGGTGAATTTAGTAATGTTCTTTCAGCTGTCAATTCGAAAAATCTTATTGTTTTTGGTGATATGAATATAAATATTCTTGATGATCGGTTATCTGATGACTTATTTATGATGGCTTCACATGGATTAAAATCATTAATTAATATACCAACTAGAGTTACAAACAATTCCTCTACATGTCTAGATCATTTATTTTTTAGATGAATGTTCATAATCTTAACATAACTGATCATTGCATGACATCGGTTGTGTTTTTGCCGAGTCAGTCATCTTTACCTAAACCTTTAAAAATTAAATCGTTGGCAAAATCTGTTATTAATTATTCAAACTTAACAAATGATCTGTCTAGTGAAAATTGGTCGGTCGTCTATTCACAAGCAAATGTGTCTGAAGCTTTTTAATGTTTTCTGACTAGGTTAAAATTTTATATAATTAAAAATACTTCGGTGATTGCAGTTAAATCAAAGGACAGAATTATTAAGCCTTGGATTACACCTTCACTACTTAATAAAATTAGGTTGAAGAATAAGTTATCTAGAAGTGATAAATAATGCTGTTAAACATGACGTGGTTATGTCAAAGGTCAACTTTTACAAAAATAAATTTGAATCTGTGAATGGCAACATTTCAGAATGCTGGAAACTAGTTGATGCCATTCTAAATAAAGATCACAAAAATGCACAGATTGAAAAAATTGAGATTGATGATAGTTACTGTGTAACTGACAGAAGTGAATTGGCTGAATTATTCAACAGCTATTTTGTAAATGCGGTCCTAGACCTAAAATCTACTGTAAGTAACAATGGAGATGATTTTTCGGACTTAATCTATAAAAATTCCGCTGAACAGTCATGTGTTTTCTTTGAAACTTGTCCAGATGAAATGCTAAATGTCATTTCATGTCTGAAACCTAGTTATTCTACTGGAATTGACAACTGCAGCAATATACTTATCAAACAAATTTCGCATTATATTGTTAATGTGTTTTCATACATTGTAAATTTTAGTTTTGATACTGGTATTTTTCCAACTAAACTGAAAGAGAGTCTAGTTTTCCCTATTTTTAAGAAAGGAGATAAATCTAATATTGCATCTGTGTTTTCTAAAATTATTGAAAAGATAGCACATCGAA
Organism: Tipula helvola; assembly: GCA_963556165.1. Lineage (NCBI taxonomy): Eukaryota > Metazoa > Arthropoda > Insecta > Diptera > Tipulidae > Tipula > Tipula helvola. Next base: position 10,696,417 of record OY744481.1, on the reverse strand, counting down.
GAGTAGATAGTTTTTTGAATAAAATAAATTTTTTGCATAGCATGCAGTTTGGATTTAGAAAAGGTAAAAGTACTGAAGGGGCTTTGTTAGAATTCACTAATTTCCTGTATGTAGGTCTTGATAAGAAAAAATCAGTTGCATCTATTTTTGTGGATTTAACTAAAGCTTTTGATATGGCTAACCATGAAGTATTATTTCAAAAACTGAATCATGCTGGGTTTCGGGGTGTTACTTTACAATGGTTTCGTTCTTATCTATCTGATAGATCTCAAGTAGTTAAGATAGGCGATGTTTTTAGTGAGCGTAAAATTATCAATGATGGTGTTCCTCAAGGTTCCGTGTTAGGCCCCAAGCTTTTTTTGATCTACCTAAACTCTATTTTTTATTTAAATTTTTCGTCAAGGTTGATAGCTTTTGCCGATGATCGAGTGTTTATGTACAATGAGCAGTTACATAGTAATAACATTCACTCTATGAACTCTGATGGTGTATTGCTCATTCAATGTTTCTTAGCATAAAAACTTAATAATGATGTGGGCATGGACCCAGACGTCACTTACCATGATTTAAGTTGTGATCACATAACCTGTTGTGCTGATTGTTTTAAAATTGAATTCGTTTCAAAGTTTAAGTACCTGGGACTGTTTGTGGATACTTCCATGCGTTGGTTACCACATATCGAAACTCTACGTAATTTCATGCGTGCCCTGATACGAAAATTTTATATTTTGAGTTCAATATGTGCGATAGCAGTCTTAAGAAATATTTATTATGCGCTGGTTGAATCGAGGCTGTCGTATGGAATAGTATGCTGGGGAGGGACTTATAATTCTAGAACTCATACACTTGCTGTTGCTCAGAAACACATTATACGAATTATGCTTAACACGCAGAGGCTATCGGCTTCGTGGCCTTTGTTTAAGTTCTTGGAGATTTTCCCTATTAGTCATTTGTTTGTGTACAAGGTAATGAAAGCATTTTTTTCTATTAAGGCTACTCAGTCTAATGTTATTGTCAATTACAACTTGAGAAATAAGCAGTATATACGGCTTAAAAAGTTTACAACAACGAACTACCAAAATTCATTTCCAATATTGGCGCCAAATATTTTCAATAACCTATCGGAAAATTTAAAAATATTTGTAAATTCAATGTATTTAAAACAAGTCTTAAATCATTTTTATTCGAGGCTTCTACTGTGAATGATTTGTTGTATTTTCAAGTGTAGTACATTTGTAAATATGTACATATCTTGTAATTATTTTATTTTTTTGATTGTAATATTATTAAGCTTTCTAATTGTTAATTTGTATATTTCTTGTAAATAATTGTAAATAATGTTGATTATCAATCGACACTGGATTTATGGTCCACAGATTGTATTATAATAATAATAAATAAATAAATAAAATAATAGGTAATATAAGGGTCATTGCACATATTGCATAAATTGTATACAAATTCACTGCTACATTGTTTCTAAAACGTAATTTACATATCAGTGTATAAAAAAAAATAACGTCAAATATTCTCCAAGTACGTACGATGGTTTTACGACTTGAACTTAATATGTATTACCTTGAACGAAGGAATAAACGTGTCCCCATTAAAAAAAGCTCTAAACATATTTAAAAACAAAAAAATTAATATTTAATTCCATTAAATCAAGCAAAAAGCTTCGTATCTCTAGCAATAATTGTTTTTTAGTATTCACACTAAACTTTTAAACAAATTACAATTTTTCCGTTTTTTTTTTTATTTTTTATTATTAAATTTTCATCACCCAAAAGAGAACGGAATTTATCTTTTCCTCCGCTGAATGAAGAAGAAAATATTGTTTCCAATGCATTAAATCACAATCATAAAATAAAAATAAAATTCCATTAGATTGGAAATATGTTTTTTCAATTTAGCGCAAAATATATCGAATATCTATATATAATACGAGTACGTACACCAAAATAGCAGACAAATTTTATTCTACAAATTTCATTACTGCTTGTATTTTGTACATAATATAGTTTTTATGTTATGTACGTTATACGTTTAAAGTTGGGTTTGTTTAATAAAAAATGAAAAGTATAAAGAACAAACAAAATAAAATAAAAAAATCCTGGTGAGCTTTCTTTGCTTTCCTTTCAGTTTTGTATTTTTAAAAAAAAAATTGTTGTTAACAAAGAATAACATTGCAAACGAAAATACTTATGCAGATATTATTTTATTGTGCATACTCGAACATACAAGAATAAAGTTATGTTTGCCTTATTTAACAATTTTAATATTACATTTATTTTTTTTTTATGAGTTAGTAAGTCGACATCGTCTTCTCGTGCTTTTTGTATCAAAGAAATATGTTTTACACAATGCTTTTATAATGACATCGAAATATATTCATAATTGAAAATTCAACCCTACTACAAATAATTTTATGTATCACAAACATTGTTGTAGCATGATGTACCATATATATATTATTACAAAGGCAGATAAATAAAAATGTGGAAAACCACTTATCTCATTTAACTCTTTTCACATTATTATAATCATCATTATGCGAATAGCAATAACAAAAGAAATCCAATTTTTTATTATATTCTTAGATCCTTAAAATATACTCCTCCATTATCATAACATTTCTTGGATTTTATTTTTATTTTTGTTATGTTGAATTATAATGAGGAGTTTTGAATTAATTTAGTTGGTCTACCCGTTATACCCATGTTCCCATTGAAAGTTTATTTACAGTATAGTTTGTGTTATTAATTTTTAACTCAAAATTTATCTTGTAATTCTTATTTACATTTTACTAGGTAAGCTATTTGTAAACACACCATTTACCTGTTATAAAATAGAACCATTCTCTAATTCAGAAGCCCCAGTACCAATTACATTCAACGTCATCAACAATCATATTTAACCTGGATTAAGTCTCTTCTTAGCCCTTTTAACCATTTCTTTAAACAAATTCATCCAGGTTTTTGCAGTTTAGGTAGGGCCCTTTTTGCGGCGGATTCTAAAATGGAACAATGTTTCTTTTGGTTGAGTATAGTGCTTCCCCCCCCCCCCTCCCCCCGCACTTACTATAAGGCGTGTGTTTGTTTGTTTGGTATGATGGCAGCTCATTAGCTGCCAACTAGGGAGAATACGTCGCTTTTCGGAGTTCAATTGTAATGGAAAATTGTTAGTAGGTTTGAATGATGACAGTTCGCGCAATAAGCGCATTATTAAATTATGCGCTGCGGGCGAATTTTTTTCTTTTTTTAAAGTGTTGTATTGTACGGTAGAACGTATTGATTGAGAGGGAGGTAAAACAAAACGAAGAGAGATAACTGAAAAACTCATAGAAGTTAAAAATTAGAAGTTCATTGGTGTAGGCCAAATTTCAAGAAAATTTGTGTCTGTTTAATAAACTGTGTAAGTTATAAAATTCTTGTCGTGATATTATATTACAGGCTTCTAATAGTGATTTGCTATTAAGATTAATGGGCGACCTTTATTACTAGAGAATTTATTAGAACTTACTAAATACCTTTAACTACGATTTTATTAAAGCACTTCACAAATAATGTATCGATCAACATGTCGTTGAAATTAAAATCGTTAAAATTAAAATTTACCGACCAAACGGCTCAGTGGTTAAAGCTGCGGCATATGGATCGGGAGGTACCAGGTTCGAATCCCGATAGAGGCGGGATGCAAAAGGAATTTTTCATCATCTGATAACGACCGGTGATGATGATGAACACAACAACTATGGCAGGTGGTTTATACAAAACAGGTCTATAGCCGTACGTCCTCAAATTGGCTACTACTGCGTAAAGTAGGACGGTGAAAGATAACTACGAAAGAGTTGGAGTGCCTTCAGCCCCAGAAAAGATTTCATAGAATAAAGCGAAAAAAAAATTAAAAGATTTTACGTCGGAAAATAGTTTAACAAATATTCACTATTGTTTGTTAAAATGGCCCCCACGCAATGCTTCAATCGGCTTCAAATTTTGTGAACAGGTAGATATGGATTTTCAAATGTAGCATCAACATATCAAACAAATCATCAATCCCGTTTTTGGGAAACTCTGTTTAGGAATTTTCGGATATTATGGATTACGGATCCCGAATTTTACAAACGGGTGAGCAACCAACCGCACTCAAAATAATTCAGAATTCCAAATTTCTAACAACCACGTCCCTTGTAATCGTAAAAGTAAAAATCCTTTCCATCGTGTATGGCTATACTTTAAGGAAAAATGTGAGATCCGTGAACTTATTTGTGCTTCATTAATTTCAACTGAGGCTCATGGTCGTCCGTACGTAATTGCGGACATTTTTAATCAACCGGTCGAAAGTTTACTTGATTAATGAGCTCGTATTAGTCTCCTTGTGCAATTGTAAAAAAATTATTATCTATGGTGGGACTCCCTTTTCTACCGGTCAATTTATTCCTGATCAAAAGAACGCGTTTCGGAATATATAACTGCAAAAATTCACTCCCATACAACCGCAAAAAATACTGTCGCTGTTTTTAAGCACAAAATGTATTCCAATTTTTGTATTTCGGGATTGATTTCTTTAAACTGTTCAATATAAAAGTCGAAATTTTTGAATTACATGTTGCACCACGTCAGAAAACGATCTTTTTGTGGCTAGTACGAACGATTCATTCCTAATTTATTTTAAATATCTGCGCTACTCCTCAGAGCAGTGCTTTTGAATGAACAAATCGTACTGTTCTACAAACTATTGTGGTATGCTCAATATTATCTCGTGAACGGCCAGCATTTGATAACTACGGTTCTAAATATGAACTTCGTCGTTTGTTAGGGTGTGAAAATGAGCATAAATCAAATTCAAATCTAAGATATGCACGGTTAGATTTGATTCATAGTAACGTAATAAACCCTTTACACTAGGCACATAACCACGAGACCACGAGAAAAACAGTTGTGCAACGTGTATTTGTCAGGACATACACTTGAAAAACTGCCCCCATTCCTTTCTCGGTAAAACTCGCTCAAAAATTTGTGCCCGCCATGGTAAAGACATATGAACTAAGAGGAAATAAATCTATTTAGTGATCACAAGAGGTTTATGACATATCTTAGGTATGGGTCATTACTACGACGTTACGATTCGGATTCGTTTTCGGAGTTCACTTGTAATAGAAAATAGTTTGTAGAGGTAAACTATGACAAACCGCAATAAATTCAGTATTAAATTATGCGCTGCAGGCATATTTTTGTTTTCTTTTAGAGTGTTGTATTGTACGACGAGGAAAAACAAGGTAAGTTTTTGTAAATACAAAGAGTAATTCTAAGAAAAAAACGATATGTTGATTTTTTTTTTTGTAATATTCAGGGGGAAGAACGATATTCTTATTGGTTACTGATAATGTATCATTTGTGTTTAACGGGACACCACTATAAGTTCTACTTATCCTACACTGCGCGATAGCCGGCAATAGCTGCAGCTGCACGGAAAAAATAAACTGGTCCTCAGCTAAGAAAACGGATTTTTAATTCAAGAAAATGTACTTTTTCTTGATTTAAAAGCTAATTTTCTTATTTGTTTCGAGTTTTTCTTCAATTCAAGAAACACAATTCTTACATGAAGAAAAACTCGAAAGAAATAAGAAAATTAAGTTTTAAATCAAGAAAAAGTACATTTTCTTGAATTAAAAGTCCGTTTTCTTAGCTGAGGACCAGTTTATTTTTTTCCGTGTGGTGATCGTAAAATATTTGATTGCGTGAGAGAAGAGTGGCTTCTTTAAAGGCGACACAAAAGGATTGCCAATGATGTGAAATCTTTCAATAATGAACTAGATTACCACCAGGTAACATTTCTTTTATTTTTTATTTTGTTCTCGATGATACTTCGCTTCGCAATTATACCAATTTTTTTATAGAAAAGTTAACTTGTTCTATACCACCAATATACTATTTAAGTGGGTGCTTCGGCTTGCCATCGATATTAATCCATTAATACTAAACCGCAGCAGCAATTTTCGATTAAAAATAAAACAGCGTTATCTCTGGTCTGCTATAGCTTAGTTTACGTTATAAAGTTAATATGTCGAGCTCATCAGAATCCCGAAGGTACAAAATCCCGAGGATACAAAATCCCGAAAATAAAATATTCGTAGGGTACTAAATTCCGGAATCCTATGAAAATTCCAAAATCTGGTTGTTGCAAAACTGGTGCAATTTTCTCCTGATTTAAAGATGTTTACACACGAAAAATCGAACAGCGAAAGTAGTGATGGTTATAGCGGATCACTACATTTGGCTGAAAAGAAAATTCAGAAATTTTAAAATCAAAAATAATTTAAAAGTATAAATTGAAAGAAAAAAATGAAAAGAGGCAGAAACGATCATCAAAAAATTGTTTTGATATACCTGCTTAGAAAATAAGGAACAGAGTACATATTTGTTGGTGCTATGATTACATTACTTATTGGACTTCTGTACTCTTGATTTTCCATACTCTATGATAGAAGCGATACGAGCGTTATAATTACTTTGATCCTGACATTTTGTAAATTTTAATTTTAGCTTGAGCCGCATTTCTAAAAGCAACTAACATGAGCTAATACAATTTGATGGCCATAAATCCATAAGCTAAATCCAAAAGATCTAAATTTTAATTTCTAGTAAAATCGCTTGGTTCTTTTTATATTTCATTTTAACTGTTTCTTTCAGAAAATCATTTAAAATCCTGTAGTCCTGGTTTTTGTACCTCCGGGATTTTATTTCCTCGGGATTTTGTACGCTCGGGATTATGTATACTCGGAATTTTGTTTCCTTGCGATTTTTCTACCTTTGGGAATACGTCACCAACTTAGCATAATTAAGGTATTTGAATGAATTAGGTTTTGCAGCTGTCAAATGCAAATACAGTCCCTTACAGCAGATTTAATCCACTAACTAAAAAAATAAGAATTCCCGAATTCATCTCTGTTGGATTCATTCTCATTTTCCTTTCTTTTGTTTAGTTTTATTAAAATAAAAAATATTAAATAATAAATTAAATTAGTGTTGTCAATTGTTTTTTAAAAAAATTGGGGAAAAACCAAAGCCTAAACGATGTCGAAAAGGAAACAATTGATGCTTACCACATTCAAAAACAACCGAGCCGATTCATTGCCGAAAAACTAGGCCGAAGTCATACTGTTGTGCTAAATTATTTAAGAAATTCTGAAAACTATGTAAAAAATATGAAAGGCTGTTCTGTTTCGAAATTAATACCGGTAGATAAGCGTAAAATAATTCGTATTGCCTCTAATTCTGCTCTATCTGCTCGTAGAATTACGGAGGAAGCCGGTGTTAATGTCTGTGTACAAACCGTTCATCGCGCCATACCGAAAGCTAAACATCTTAAACGGATGATAATTAAGAAGCCACCATTAAAGTCGTACTTGTCTATTGTGGATTCATCATTGCCAAAGTTTCAACAGCTGTTCAGACCACTGAAATGGACTTATCAGTAAGAGAACACTCCTTTCAATATGGCAAGGATTGTAAAAGGCTGGATTTTCACGAAAATCGTCGATTTAATTAAACGGGCCCCGTACTCTCCTGATTTAAATATTATGGAAAACGTTTGGGGATGGCTTTCTCGCAAGGTTTGTGAAGGAGATAAGCATATAATGATATGAATTCGCTTATTGAAGCCATCAAAGCTGCTTGGGCCGCCATTTTTTTGAACTATTTTAAGTACGATTCAATGCCCAATAGAATATTTGAGCTGATTTTAAAAAATGAAGCCAGCACTCATTATTAAAATACATGTATTATTATAAATAAACAAACTTAAATATTAAAAAAAAAATTATAATTTATTAAAAATATTTCGTGTATTTATTCAAATTCTGGCGTGGATTTATTCACATGTAACAAAAAAAATGGATTTTTTTTGGTATTTGGTATTTCCCAACAAAATTAGAAAATGTGCTATTTTAAAACTCAACAAAAAAAAAATGTCCTGCCTTTTATTTTAGTGACAATGTTCTTTAAATTTTAGTAAAAACCCAAATACCACGGTGGTTAAAATTAAATCATACATGGGTATTTCCTACATTGTTTTAATTGAATTTGATCAACTGTAACGGACTGTATTTATAATGGGTTGGTATCGTCACGTCATCCAAAATAAAAAAAAAACCAAAAAAACAACAAAAATCCCAAGAAATCAAGTTTTTAATTATAACAAATTTTCGAAATATTATTTTAATTCGTGTTATCAAACAAGTTACATCAATGTAATCCACCTCCAGACATAACACTATAGAGGCTGATTTTATTCATTAATTTCTTATTTTCGGCTGGAACCTTTTTCAAATTTTCCGAGATTTCCCACGGGAAACTTCAACTGAATTTATTCCCTGCGATAGCTGTTGACAAGGCACATCAATGTAATTCATTTCTAGACATAACACTCTAGAGACAGATTTTATTACAGTTAAAATATTTTTTGGGTTTCGCGAATTCTTCACAATTTTCCACGAGGAACTGGAGCCAGTTTTTGCCATATAAGAATATTAACAAACGTCTTCAATGCTATTCATTCATCCTTAGTAATTTTTAGGCTAAACACTACCGATTGATATCAACTTCTTTTTTTATTTTCGGCTGGGAGAACACAATCTGCATTGTGGTTTTATTATTTTCGGCTGGAGTAATACAATTTGCATTATCGACTTTTTATTTTCTGTTGACAAATTTTCTGGTAATTTTAACAGTATCTGCATATAGACAAACACTTTATATGTACTCTTCCACCAGATTATTTAGTACTTGTTAGCGGTGAACGGTCACATCTATCAACCACATATTGGCTAGGCCAGAATTCAGAACTCTGGATCCCTTTGTTTAATGTTGTTTCGAAAGCTCTTCCGATTAGGTACCAGCCTAATATACTTCCACCTGAAATATACATGGAAACATTATAATCGTAAAATTAGTTTTTATGTAATTTCAAAACAATAAATATTCAAATAAAATTTCAAATTTAATGCATTTTCCTTTCATTGAAATAACAACAACATTTTTATACATATTTTATTGTTACTATTTTATTATTATTATTATTATTACTGTTATTTTTTATTTTATATACAAAACTAATCAAGTGAATTATAATTTAATTATATTTGGATTTAAAATTGAATTTATTTTTCACAAAAATATATCTGTAAATAAATATTAAAAAAGGATTTATGTTATGGAATTTAAAGATAACTTTTTAATTAGATTTCATTTAAAAAATAATAAAAACCAGAAAAGTATAAAATATGGAAAATTATTAAGGAAAAGTTTTTCCGTTCATTTTCTTCTTGTTTTTCGTCTCAAATTACTAATTTTAAAGTTTTATGTGTGGGTGTGTGTGTATATATATTTTATGTAACAACGCATATTTTATATAAATTAATTTTATCTATATTATGTATGTATGTATAATTATTTAAGTCACATATGTTCGTATATAATTGTAATTATCTTTTTATTCATATAATTTCTTTATATACCCATAATTCATTTGGATTTTCATATTTTTTTTTTGTTTTTGTGTTTAGGAATTTTCTATAATTTTTGTACCTGAAAATCACGTTAAAATAATTAATCAAAACTAAAACACATTTGGAATTTAAGTAATTTGTATTTAGGGAATCACAACATTGTGTTACACATAATCATAGATTTAAAAAGGGAATGTCATCAAATAGTAATTATGTTGTATTAGATAAACGTATTACTAAGTTATTAGAATATTTGGAAAATACCTGTCCACCATTTTTAAAGCAAATTAGTATCTTATTGTTAGCAAAAGGTAATTATTTATTAATTAGAGAAAGAATTTAATAATTTTTTTCTTTTTACAAAGATTTGGGATTTTGAAAAATTGCTTAGCTTAATTTTCAAATTTTTACATAATATATTTGTCTACCAATTAATATTCTCTTAACCATTTACCTTTTCTAAATATCAAGTATTTATATTTTCATCTCAATAACACTGGAAACGTCATTTACAATTACAAAGTGTTATTTGAATGCCTTTGCTTGGAAGCCAGAGTTTTAAATAAGGGACTCGGCTTAGCTTCGAAAGCCTTTCTATATTATAATATACAAGAAGTCAGACGGATTTTTCCTTAAATACAATGTGTTTCGTCGGCAAGTAACCAGTCGGAAAATTCAGAATATTTATGAAAAATTATCGTAAAAAATCCTTTAAAGTGGGAGTCTACCTGAAAACTTTCACTTTGCGCTTTTCACATTTTTTATCATATCTCCAAGTAATGGGCTCGATTTTAATTCTGTATGCGGGTTTTAAACGCTTATGAGTCACTTTATTGGTTAATTTCCACACTCAGCCCGTTTTTTTTTTAAAGAAGGTCACAAATTATGGGAAAATAACATTTTTTTGTACAAAAAATCATCTCTATTAACATAGTTATTTTATTTATTATGATTAATTTACAGCATAATATTTACAAATTTACAAAACATTGTTACTACTTAACTTATAAAATATTCGAACAGCAATTTGTAGAAAAAATGGCTTTTTTAGCCGTTTTCTGTAAAAAGGGTCACTCTCAGGTATAGTGATGTTATCTAACCAGATCATTTAACCTGGATAGCGATTCCGACTGCATTTTGGATAATTTTTTGAAGCATTATGTTTAGCCTAAATGTAGGCAGTGAAAGTATGTGCCTTACACTGAAAATGTGTTGGAAAAATTCCCCGGGTGTTTTCTTTTTCCAACAAGTTATGGCGGGAATTGTTTTTTTTATAGGATATCTAGCGAGCTTCAAATTTTTTGAAAAAAAAAGAAAGTCAGTTTGGAGCTCGCCATATTGTACCCGAGATTCAAGGATTAGGGTCCACATCGAATGAACAGAACCATGGTGTTGCTCAATTAGGTCACGGGCCAGGGAAAATAGGGAACGAGGACCGTCGGGCCCCTAAGAAACAAACAAGTAATTACAAAAAATTAAAAAAAAGGGGAAAATCCACCAAAACACCACCCAACATTATATAACATAAACCAAACCAGGCACCACGGGAATACCCAATTGGTGGGGCACCGAGAGCTATCCGTAGGCGATTCACCAAGGTGACCGGGGCGTGGTCGTTGAATCCCAAGATAACCAGGGAGGTACCCGTTGAGCCGGAAACCGTCGTTCAGACCCAGGAGGGCAACAAAAACAAAATCAACCTCCACAAACACAACATTGGAGTGGTTTGATTGTGCGCGGGAGTAATTGTCGTGGGGAGTAGGTGGTTGGAAGGGGTGACCCATACTTCAACTCCTTAATCGTTAGAGTACCAATGCGTTATAAAGGAACCCTACCACAAAAATTCGAGCCTAAGGGGATACGTACCTTAGATTTTTTTCGTTATTTTGTTTTCATACAGGTGCCGGGACCGATCAAAGCTTTGGGAGGATCCGGAACCAATCGGTAAATGGACACCAAAAAAATTTTTTTATATTGTTTTTGATTTGTTACTGTTATATATATGTATATATTTCTGGGTGATTTGTTTTTTTGTTGATAACCCCAACCAACTTCTGTACCATATAGTTCCGTCCCGCAACCACTCGAATTGTGACCGGGGGTGTCGAGTGGGCAACTCGCCGGACATTATGGTTAATATTGATTAGATTTGTAAATAAAATTATGTACCTATACCCTAACAGGCGGGTTATGAAATCATACTAGATAGTTTTATTAACTGTGGGGTGAGCGGAGTAAGGAGTATAAGCGTCTAAATGTTGGTCCGTAGGGGGCGTAGCAGAGATGGAAGGACGGGACATTCCGTCATATGGCGTTCCACTTGATTGTGTCTCGGGCCTCCCTGCTCTAAAACGTTCGAGTTATAAATAATATGTTTGTTTTTGTTCCATTCGTCTTCTCTCTTCGACCTCTTGGTTTCAACCCACAATGTGTTCTGCTAATTTATTGGTCCGGCTACATCAAGGAGGGGAGCTCCAGCGGATTCCGGCGCTGGCATCGCGAGTGCGCTGGACTTTCTTCTATCGAGGTCCCCCATGGTTGGCCGGAAAGTATCTTTTTTGTTCTCCGGCTAGTATGTGGGTGGTGCAAGCTTTGTCCTTCGGTAGTCCTTGTCCTAAGTGCGGTCTAATCTAGCACGAATTTATGTCCGAAACCCCACACCCCCACCCTGAGCTTAGTCTGCCGGAGATACCGCATCGGACCTCTATTAATTTTCTTTATTTACAAATGTAATAAAGACAATTATTTTGGTTTAATTTTACCAAATTATTTTATGACCGTTGTTTGAATATACATATTTGTACAGTTGACCTCCAATTTACAAAACAAGTTCGGTCAAAAGATTCCATCATTTAGTGAAATTGCCTTAAACTGAAACCAACATTTCGTGAATATTGTATACACATAATTCGTTCTAAGGGTTCGTACAAGTATGAAAGTTGGAAATAGTATTCTTACGATCGAAATAGTATTCTTAATTCCAGGAAGAAACCTGGCCGTTTCTTATCCGATTAAATACGAAAAATTTAATTTTGTAATGAAATGGCGTATAGGAAAAATGATAGTTTTAAATTAATTTGCATTTAAATGTGTTTTGAAAAAATCTTTTTACAATAAAATTTTAAAAATAAAAAAAAATAAATCTTAAAATTTAATTTTCAATGAAATAAAAGATTTTATTTTAAAAAGTTTTTTCAAAATCATTTAAATGCGAATTAATTTAAAACTATAATTTTTCCTATACGCCATTTCATTACTATATAGAGACGATATTTGGGACAATTATTATTTGAAACTGCAAATAGATGGACTATTACGAAACCGCGCAGATCAAGCCATTATTGTATGATCTGCGTTGCAGTTGCAATTATAGTATTTTTCCAACAAAATTAAAATAGACCAGTTAATTATTTCGAAACCCCATTGATTTAATTATCCTGACATTGATTTAATTATCCTGTTTACTATATCCTACATTATTTATTCACAACGTTCTTAATACGTTGTAAATTTGTTTTGCTTTTCCTACAATTTTTGAACTTGAAATCTCCACATGTGGTAATTTTTGGTAAGATTTACCAAATTTTTACTGCAAACACTGTCATCTATGTAATTTACATATTGACTTAATTTTTTTTTATATTTTGGTTTAAATAAATTAATTATTTTTGAAATTCAAACATTTATGAAAATATTTCAGAAATCATAATTAAGAATTTGTAATGTTTTAATTTAAAAATTTGTCTTTGGAAAAACGTGATTTCCCAAAGTGTTTTATGTGTTTTACTATAAATAAAATGGCTTTTTCCTCGTTTCTTGCTTGCCTATAGTCTACAAAGCAGTCCAGCTAATCAATTAGTTTATTGTATTTTGTATATACTGAGATATACCTATGCCAAATCAAAGTAAATCAATTAGAAATTAAATCGATTAAATAAAAATTTTAAATTGTGAGATAATGGTAAGTGGTTTGTAACGTTATTTTCTCTACCATGAATTGCATTATCCTTTAAATATGTTTAGTCAAGAGGAAGCGCAGGGAATGATAAGAGACGCATTGGTTTGGCTCATTAATCTGCAGTAATTGATTTAGTTGAGCCAAATTTTCAGTATGCTATAGGTAATTTCAAATATGTATATAATATATTACTATGATATACACTTGTTTATTAATGAAAATTTTATTTTATTAAAGAAAACTTGCTTCTGCTACGGGTAAGGCCGATAAAAAAGAGTGTTGGCGAGAAATAGCGAAATCGCTAAATGAAATAGGACCTATTTCTAAAACTGTCGAAGAATGGCGAACTGTAAGTGACGGTAACTATTATTAAGACAATATTTAATTATTATTTTAATTTTAGTTGTTATAGGCATTCAGCGGAGTGAAAGCAAAACTTAAATAAAAGCTAAAAAGGATTCGCCAAAAAAAAAATAGGACAGCACTGAAGCCGACAACACTCACATAATAGAAGAAGACTGGAAAATTATTAATTTATGTGGTGTAAATGCCTTGGATGGAAATTATTTCGGTAAGTTAAAATTATAATGCACCCAAGCTCATTACAGAAAGGTCTATTTATTTTAGTCTGCATCTAATCCAGTGCCAACTATAGTAATGAGCCCAATAATAACTCCATAACTCCAAATGTACCAAACATTTACAATTCTCAGCATACTTCGATTACCTTGGGGCACACCGACCACTACCACGTCTACGGTAAATATATTATGTTTCTTTAAGTTAAAATATATTTCTTATAACTATTTGTTCATAGGAATATACCGATAGTGCCGCAATAGCAGAATCCATTAGGTTGCAAAAAGCTAACAACGAAAATCAAATTACTATGATAAACCTTTCAAAAGATATTGCTGAGAACCAAAACACAATCATTGAATTAATGAGGAGCAGTAATTAACTGCAAATTTTCAAACAAAATTATTTTTAAATATTTTCTAACGTATTTCGTGTTCATTGCTCTCATTGTTACAAAAAAATATTTGGAACATTACGAAAACATAAAACTAATTGAATTTAATATGAAAAATTAAATTGGTAAATCAAATAATTTTAATTTAATTTTTAACACCCTTTATTACCCAGCTATCTCTTGAGCCTTGAACGAAATAACTGTTGTTGCCACTATTACTAAATACCGAAAACAGAATGCAACTCTCAATTTAACATCTTATTTTTCTGCTGTTGTTGGATTTTGGATTTGTGTTAACAGAAATGGCTGTAGCGAATAACTTAATTGTTGATATTTTTCATTATGGTTTACATCGACTGCACTGTTCCTTCTTCCTCCAAACCTGCTTCCAGTAATGTAAAAATGTTGCTGTTGCTCCATATAAATCTATCGTGTGTTGATCTACGATATTATACTAGGCACCGTGGATTGCAATTTAAAATTAACAAATTATTATCACAAATTAAAAATTTAAAATTATCTAAAATAAATTTAATTTTTATATTTAAAAATTTATATTTATTTATCAACTGGACGTTATAAGAATGGAATCCTTTTCGGTTTACATAGGCATTTTCAATGTGTGTTTTTTAATCCGCAGTTAGTACAATATAAGCTCCATCAATAAGTCCAATTATATTTGGAAAACTATGTTCTCGATAAAAACTAAAATTATACTTTAGTGTCACATAAATTATACTTCTAAATCGAATTTTCTCTAAAATGTTAGGTACCTTATTTTAGTTGAATCGATTTCACCTTACGTTTGGGGGAATTTGACATGAACATTTCCCAGCTTGTTGGATATAATTCGGGTGAATTTTTTGACCCACCCGCGCGTCAGACCCAGCAATCAGTCGTTGATAACTGCCAATGTCTAACAAATTTAGTACCGATAATATCTACAAATTAAAATAAATATCTCTAGATGAATAGGAATTTTCTTCTCATAATCATATTCTGTAACAGCAATTAATGGAACCTGAAGCTTTTGTTGTAAAATTATTTTTGTTCATATGTCATTTGTAATAGTAATTATTATGTATTATTCTAATTTTTACTTCCGAAATGTCAAACGGATCCATAATATCTCGTAAATATTTACGAAAAATAATCAATTTACTTTGTCTTCGACGATAAGACACAATACAGCTAACGGTACGCATCCCAAAATTTAAAACTAATTTCAAAATTAAGATTTATCTAAGCGAATTATCAATCAGTTTTCTTCCTAATTGGCCATATTCCAGAACTGTATCTAAAGATCATTTGAGAATCCCATTTCCATCCTACATTCTGAAATTCTTCAAAATCGGATAAGAAATGGACACATTCTTTCCTAATTAACCATTTCACACAACTTCGTTATGAATGATTTCACTAATTGTAAGTAAAATTTTTATAGGAAGAACACCCACCGAGTGAATACTGGGGTCTCAAAAGGTACAACCTTCTAGCACATGAGTGACGCGTATTTTTTAATTCAAGTTGTGTGGCATTTCCATAGTTTAATTGACAATCTACGGTTAATCCTAAGTATTTTACAGTCTTTACCGACTTTATTATTAGACAATCCTGATGGCATGGATTATTCCTAGAGCATCGAAGGTCGTGATAAATTATATCATCGTTAAACGAATGAAACTCATTTAGATTAAATATCATTGCTCTCGATTTAGAACTTAATAAGAGTTTCTGTGCTGCAAACAAATTACTCAAAACATTTAAATCAGTATTCATTTGTAAAACTGCAGTAGGATAAATTGGAGTGGTAAGCAAATGCGATATCATCAGCAAATGCAATTAATTTACCAATAAAATGTTGCCTAAAAATAGAATTAATGTAGTTAAGGAAGCTTTCCAATGGAAGGCTTAGGTCGTTACCACAACTAAATCTTTGGAAACGATAATTAATAAACGATTTGAACCATTCAAAAATACAACCTCGGAACCCAATATTCCATATTTTCTCAAATAAGATGCTATGATCTACCATATCGAAAGCTTTAGTAATGGTTACGAATAAAGCGGATACTATACGAGATGAATTAATACCCTTATGAAGTGGATTCATCAGTTCGATTAACCCATCTTCTTTACCCAACCCAGATCGAAACCCATATTAACAACTACTAAAATAATTAAATTTATCTAAAAAATCAACTATACGAACCTTAACAGCTTTCTCGAAAATTGTTGATACTATTGAGAGAATAGATATCGGGCGATATTTTCCCATTATAAAAGGGTCACCTTTCTTAAAAAGAGGGATGCCCGTAGCAAGTTTTAAACAATTAGAAAAAGTTCCTTCAGTTATACTACGGTTGAATAAAGAGCATAAGGTATCAACAATATAAGCTTATTCTCTTAATAACTGCACTACTAATTCCAAATAAATCAGCAGAATATTTATCCTCTAGCGAATTAATAATTTGAAATAATTCAAATGATAAGAACGGTAAAGAAAAAACTAGAACTAGGGCTGATATCATGCTTAACAGAACCGTCAACTAAATTTAAAGTATCTTGAAACTCCGAATGGGCTTTCGATACATTGCTACAAAAATATTTGTTAAAATTATTTTCAATCTCAAGTGTACAGGTGATCATCAGCAATTTCTGTGACTTACTTGACGATGAAAGTTTTCTATATTTAAGATCTCGTTCACTAAAGCCTATTGCTTTTTCCCGTTCCCATTGACCTTTTGAAATTTACTTAAATAATAATTAGTTTTCGTTGAGATTAGTAGCATTTTCAATTTGGTTGAATAAGCGCTATAACGTTGTTTCAATTTAAGATTTGCAGAGTATCATTTTATCTGACTACACAAATTATTCTTAAAATGTACCTTACTAAGAAGGTATTATTTATCCAAGGCTTCAGCTTGCGAAATTTCTTACAGGTAAATATTTTTTATTGATAGAACGGAATTCCATGACTCAAACAATAACAAATCGTTCAATAGGACAAAATTAATTCTAGTTCGTTTAACGTTATGTGCGTGTTTTTTTGATTGCACCTTAAGACAATCTTTGGTCAACAAATTTATAAGAATAGAACAATGATCAGTAATGCGCAAATCCTCAACAAAATAATTAATCTCAATAGTAGAATTCGTGAAGTCAATATGGTTAATGTAAGTTGACGAAGTATCAGATATTCTAGTCGCTTCATTAATACCTGAAATTAGACTTGACATTAGAAATTGATAATCATCAATTTGAATAGAGCGGTTTAAAATATTGATGTTAATGTCCCCTAAGATCAACAAACTTTTAGACTTAAATTTATCTAGTAGTAAGCTAAGTTCATTTAAAAGCAACCCGCTACTATAAGACTGAAGTCTATAAATACAATCAACAGCACTTTAAAATTAATAAAATAAACGTCAATTGCCAAAACGTTCATAGATTTAAGTTCAAAATCGTTTCTAACCTTAACAATCAATCTATCAGTAACATAAACAGCAACCCCACCTGTATAGAGTAACTCCACTTTAAAAAACAGCAACACAATTTTGCTTTAGATCAATATTCCAATTTTATTATAATGCAATTAATTTGAGAAATGAGACCACAATTCCGTATACTCAAATAAAAATGGTGTGTACAGCTCAATCCTCAATGGTTGTTGAAAAAGTGGACGAGGAAAATCGATTATTTTTCTTGCCATAAAACTAAAGGTGGCAAATATGAAAAAACCGCGGCAATATTAGAATAATTGAAAGCGCTGAATAACAATGGTTTAACTATTCAATCGTAGGTGACAGTAAGATCAGCTGTTATACAAATTATGATAATATTGATAAATTAGATCGCTGCATTGATCGATCAATGATGTCAAATCTACCAAAACAATAATCGACTATCATTTGGTTGGATTTTTTAAATTGATAATTCAGATGAGATAAGTTGGCCAGGTTTCTTCACAATAATCACAAGTTATTATTATTCCAGATACCACCTGAGCGGTAATTGTTATTACACTTTGCAAACAAATTAAATCCCGGAATAAAATAGTTGGTAAGCTTATCATGCTTAATTCATATTTCAGATAAAAAGACCATCTTAGGCAAATCAATAAGTGACTGAGTATGGCACAACAGACCTTCAAAAACTGCGAATATTTTGTAGCAAGAGATTCAAACTGCAGGCAGGTTCTCAAGAACTCAGTTCAAAACAGGACTATAAAATTTTATCGTGTAAAAATACAATATGTAACTAGAAGAAAAATAAGACAATTCAAGATCAATAAGAAAATAAAAATGAAAAAATAATTTGATGATATAAAATATAAAATAAAATTAATAAGCTAGATACAACAAAATTACGGTTGAACAAAACTGTTGACTGAATTAAAAACAATTTAAATTGGAAACAGTATATTATGTATATTACCGATCCATACGAAATAAATTTGAGGAGTATCTGTAAAAAATCATTTGAGACGTTATTTAACTGAAAATTTATTCAACAATAGAAAAAATAAAAAAACAAATACGTTATTTAATTTTTACGTTAGAGCGAATAGATTTTGGCCTTAAATTACGTGTAAAGGAAGTACACAGCTACATATAAGAGAATTACATTCATTAATAATTTTATTAACAAAAACGTCGATTTTAGATGTCATCGATGTTGTTGGCGGTTGAGATGTAACTGACGAACTTGAATTACGATCATTAACATTCGTGATTCCTCGTTTATTGTAATCTGATGATAAAGACGAACTTGCAACAACGTCATGTTCGTGCACCGACGTATTATTGCTACTATTAATCAACTGTTGATGATGAGGTTGAGTTTTGGATTTAATCACAGCTGTTAATACTATAGTTGATCAACAGAGAAAATAGCCGCATACTATATCCTTCGGTAGAGTACCGATAATTTGACCTTACTTTGTTGTTACATTTGATAACAGCTTTTATTTCTGTAAGAGTTTAGCATAGTTGAAAATGGCTGAGTTACGTTTAGTCAGCCCATCGTTACAGTAGATTCTAGATATTGCTTCCAAGCCAATATGCGTTAAATTTAGGTAGCCAAATTTAATGTACGCTTTAAAGAAACGGACTTTATCTTGCCAGCTGATTAATTTTACTATTATTGGTGATTATCGAGATTTAGATGAATTGTTGTAATTTGGTCGAAAAATATGAAACATCGTTGTATTCAACTCCGGAATTATCAAAGCTTTACAAATATCAGTGAACATATTACGTAATTAATAAATGATTTCAATATTTTTTAAAGCTTACAAAAGAATTGTTAAATTATTGAAACTTTTGATTTTTGGTTAATTTAAAAATCTTAAATTATTACAAGAATTTTAATTTGGGTTCTTTGAACCACAAAAATGTAAACATTTTAATTTACCTAAAATTTTTGGAACAAAAAAATCTTATTAAGTATTTAGGCAACTCGAAGGGTATAGTCTGTTACATTGAGTGAGGGTGATGCTTAAACTAATAATATAATTTAACATTTATTTGACATTTTTCATTGTGTTCCATAAAAGATAAATTCAGTTTTTTCGTATGTTTCCCTTTTAAGCCGAGCATTAAAATGAAACAAATTCATTATGGAAAATGGAAAATTACGTTGTTCTAATAAATTATACATCAGATGTCAGATATATCCTCGCGTTAAAATGCCTCAAATCTAGTCAGTTCGTCCTGAGGAATATTAAACCAGCGTATAAATAAAATGCAGTCATGGTCGTTTAATTTAGTCTGGCCGAAAAATGAAATCATTCAAAATTCTGAAAAATTTGCAAAACAAAAAATTTAATGATAATTTTTAATCGATTAGGCAAAATATATAAAATCATTTACACCCTCAAATGAGTGTTCAGCACAATATTTATAAAAAATATTACTTTATATGGTAATAGTAAAAAAATATAATTTCAATTGCGCACACGATTAAATGTTCAATCGTTACGTATTATAAAACAGCAATAATGGAGATAATGATGATGGGATGATCATCTAAAAATTATACGTATACATAACTATTACGTACAAACATTATACGTAAATATTGTATTTTAAGCAATAATTCGTTTAATTGCAAATTTTAATTTGCAAAATTTTCCAAATATCCATCTTACTAATTAAATACTATAAAACGATTTCTGTAAATTTACAACGGATTTGTATAGTAAGCTAATTGAATACAATTATTTTTGGGGTAACTTAAAAATACATTTTCTAGAATTGATCTTACAAACGTTTACGTATCTACTTTCTTCCAATCAAAAGAAATTAATTGAAAATTAATCAAAATCACGCACAGTTGAATTTGTAAAGTAAATTTTCCGGAATCGATTTATTTATTTTCTTTATTTTTTTTTTAAATTGAAAATTAAACTTTTCAATTGAAAAGCTCAATTCACGCACAAACTCATAATATATAACATAAAATGATTACATACATACTACGATGATATATTGTGATATATAAAGCAATAGTGTTATAAAAGATAGGACCTATTTATATAAAGTATAAAGTATAGTGGAAGAAGAAAAACGAAAGTTTGATTGAAAAGTTAGATTTTGTATACGAGCACAATTATGTTTCGGAAAATCATTTCTCATATTCACATTATTATGTTTACGCACATACATTCACATACATTGAAATAAATTTAATTTTGTGATAATTGAAGTGATTTAAGTAAATCGTGTTTATCAATGTGTATATACGAAATTAACGAGTATAATATGCTTTGATTCAAACGAATTCAATTATTTGGGATTAACCAATTATTCACTTGATTAGGAAAAAGGGATTTTGGTGTTCATTGTTTAGTAAATTTAATTCATGGGTTTCAAAAAAATGTTCTGAACACAAAAAAAAATTCAATTAATTTATCTGTTTGTTTGTTATAGTAAATCTAAATGCAAATTCATGCGAGACGCCCGAAAAGCTCGCTTTATGTTATAGAAATAAATTTGTTTTTCCACAACAACGCGTCAATGTTAATTTTATTGTTCGCTTGTCAATGCTGTTGATAACAACAAACATATACATACACATATAAAGGATAATAAAAATTGAAATTAAATCCAAAATTTTTTTTTTAACGATTTTTATTTAAAATTTTTGTCTATAAGAAGTAAATAAATGTTGTTGTGTTTTTTAAGTCACATAATAAAATCAAAATAAATGATATCATTCTTTAAACACTCAATAAAATATCCATTTTAGTGTTTTGCAATAAAAAAAGTAAATACAGCATACCAAAAAAAAAATGTTTGTACCCAGAGCTTCATGTGCTCTGCTTGCTGCTGTACCAAAGGCAAGAAAAACGTAACTTAAAAATAATAAAAAGCTTTGTTTTGTTTTATAGCACACAAATGAAAAAAGATTATCTTTGTCATTGGAAGATTTCGGATTATTTTTATTTTATTTTTTATTTTATAACTGCGGACAGTGACGATTTCAGAGGAAACAAAAATCGGAAAAATTATCGACGTGTTTACTCGACTTGAAGGCGAAACACCGAGTCAGCAACATTTTTTACTTTTATATGATTAACAATATTTGATAAATATAAACGTGATAAAATAAAACATTCCCCTCTGCCGAAATATTCAAGAAAATGTGCACTGGCAGCGTATCGTTTTGGCGCGTACAATATTCGTACGAATATTTCGATGTTTATAAGGTGGAAGGACAAAGTCAATAGCAAGTTCGGATGTTAGGCATCGATGTGCGTACTATTATTTCTAAAGTTCCACTTAATTGTGCCTAACATAATGTTCGACTTTGGGATATATTTTGTCTTTCATAGAGCAATCTATCGTAGGTAAAATGGGAGTTAACGAAGTTGTTGCTTGGCGTTAATGCATAGTTACTCGGTCTCCGAAACTCTCTACGTTGACAAAAATTTGTCAAGAGCAGTGTAACAGTCAGTGTTGTTAAATCGTGCGGCTTCTCCAATTGACGACACGTATTTAATTCAATTACAGTCACACAACTTCTATAACCTTTAATTGCAGTGTATTGCGGTCATAACCTGTTTACGCCGCATAGTTGTTTAGTACTGCTTGATAACTTATCACAATTAATTCAATCATATAAAGTAAGTGAAAGCTCAATTTAACTTGTAAAATAGGTGAAACCAGCTTTATAGGTTACCAATTGATTTTAACATAGTCGTCGATAGTAAATGAATGTATCACTCAAATTAAAAAAAAGTGTGCGTCATTAGCTGGCGATTATTCCAACTGGCCCACATTTTACAACCAAAACGTAAGAGCAGTTCATAACAACAAATCACTTACAATTGTCAATAAATTATAATATATGAAGACACTACTAAAGGGTGATGCCGCAGAGTTATTGCGACATTTACCAATTACTGAGAAAAGTTATATTGAGGCTTATGGGATAAGTTACTAAAACGTTAGGATTATATACTGAACTATTTGTGTATCAATAAAATGTACATCAGACATCATATAAAACCTTGAGATCATTATGCGACGATGTCAGTGATTAAGTATTTATGGCCATTCGATTATTGGGTAATGAGTGGAAATCCTTGGTTATTATACATTTTTCTAAAAAATTGGATCCAGAAACTCACTACTCATGGGCAATTTATGATTTTTTGTTTAATTCTTGATTCGTAGATGTGATACATTAAAATGTACTGTAATCAAAAAACTTATCATTTAATTTTTGTCCTATATGTAAGTGTAATCATTCATTATATCGATGCTTTAAGTTTACATAAAGGTTTAAGACCACCAGCAAGAACGCAATTCGAAATAAACAATAAACTGTGAGGAAATAGCGTACGTTTCGGTCACTACTTAAATGATTGTGAATCCAACCGAAAAGTTTTGGTACGCGCAGAAAAACACAGCACACTACTACAGTGATGCACCGCCGTTTTTGCCCAAGGGGTCTACTACGTATTCGGACTGGAAAGTTAAAACGAAAAGAAAGTTAAATCGGAATTTCCGATTGTTCAGTGCTATTTAAACTTTTCCGAATTAAAATAAGTGTTACCATATGAATTCGGAATGTTAATGTCAAATTTTTGTTAGAAGGTTAAGTTCATTATGGTGGAAAAATTTTAATATTCAATCAGTTATTTTAATTTTAACTAAATATTTCTAAATTACATATCATATTTAAATTTAATGGATTCCATTGCATAATATTTAAGTAGTAGTAAAAGCGAAGACGATATGCCGATAAGAGTGCAAAGAAGGATATTGCGGGATAAACAAAATATTTGAGAGATTCCTTCGAAAAGGTTATAGGTGTAAAAATAAAACAATTGTATAAAAACTAAAAATGTATTAAATAATTTATAGATTTACAAATTCACCAATTTATTAGGTGAAATGAAAGTCGATATAAAACTGAATTATCGTGCAAAAATTGGCTACGGCGCTTCGATTTTATGCTGAACGCGGGTACCAGCTGAGTGTTGGTGAAGATTTCAACATAATGATCCTAAATTATATATTAGAGCTGTTGATATGGTCGTTTTGGTGGATCATCACACGATTCCTTAATATGGTTACTAAGCTCCGAAAGGAAATGGTTCCAGAATCGTCATGCGCGAGGAGAGCGAAACTGGCTGTTAGGTATAATTTCTGTTACTTAGTTGATATATCATATCTGAGAGAGAAACCATACGCAACCGCAATACTTCGTTTAATTTATTTGAATTTTTCTCAATTTTCTTTTTGTAAATTTAGTCATGTTACACTTTTCAAGGCAAAAGCATCGTGATTAAAAAATCTTGAAATACTTCCAGAATAAACAATTTTTAGGCCTTCAGAATTACAGTATGTACTTAGATAGTTAATGAATTTAGCAACCAAACTTTGAAGCAGCAGCTCCGGCTTCTCTCTATACAAAATAAAAATAGTTTACGTACACTTTTGATCAATGAACGTGAATGCAATATAATTATAATGGATTATCTGCCCAAAATTAAACGTGTATTACTTACATGAAGCTAAGAAATGTTTGAAATTCGACCGCTTAATTTCAATTTTGTTTGGGCCACTAATGGGAACATTTTTGCTAAAATGGTTGAGGGAAGTAAATTATTTGTCATTACTTCAATGACTGACTTAGATAAGCTCAAAAATTTATGAAATTTAACTTCCTTTTTTGTATTAAATATATTCATTTATTTTGTTTTTCTTTATGCTTTTTGATTTTGTTTAATACTTAAAATGAACATCTACTACCAGAACTGCCGTGGATTGTTATTTCATCTTAGACTTAATATTTTGCAGTGTGTTTATGATTTGATCTGAAATTGTAATTTCGAACAAGATATTGATAAATTTTATGAAATTTTATACGGTTTTATTAAACCCTGCAATCGTTCTGGGATTAATTTGAAATGTCCAATTTGGTAATCAAATAAATTGATTAAATTAATTCGTCTAAAAGAGAAGTTTCGAAAACGACATCGTAAATTTAAATTTTCTAATGATTATGTAATTTTTTCTAATTTGCGTAAGCGTCTTAAATATGAAATTCGTAACTGTTCCTCAAACTATTTGAAATATATTGAATGTCATATTAAGCATTGAGGTCTTGCCTTGAGTAGTTTCCGAAGAAGATGTTTTAAAAGTAATATCTTCACTTGATATCAAAAAAGGTGCTGGCTCTGATAATTTCTCCAATTATTTCATTTTTAAATTGAAATCTCAGCTAACTAAACCTTTAGCATTACTTTTTAATTTATCGTTGCGAATGGGCGTATTTCCTTCGCGTTGGGAGTTTCAGCAAAATTATTGAGAAAATTGTTTATTGTATCATCTTTGATGATGTTAAGCATTTGATGAACCCTTTGCAACATGGTTTTTTTCCTGATTGTTATACTATACTACTAATTTAATTGATATGTATAATTTTATTTTTACTAACGTTGATAAGGGCGGACAAGTGTACCGTCTTTATACTGATTTTGAAAAGGCGTTTGACACATTATCCCACCGAATTCTAATTAGGAAATTTGCTGATAAATGTGCTGAATGTTAATGACGCCGGTGACTGTTTTAGACTTTAGTCTGATTTGCAAAATCTTTCATTGTGGTCGAAGGCTAATAAGCTAAAACTTAATATCAGTAAATGTGTTGCAATTTCATATACACGCAAACTTAACTACCTGAATTTTCCATACAACATTAATGATACTGTTTTAGTCAGGGTTTCCGAAATCACTGATCTTGGCGTAATATTTGATTCTAAACTCAAAAAAAAAATTTCATCTCCATATATCAGCCGTCTGTGCTAAAGCACATAGATTACTTGGGTTTATTTTTAGAGTGGTAAAGAGTTTCGTGATCCCAATGTATTTTATTTCGTTATTTAAAAGCTTAGTGCGTATAGGTTTTTGGAGTATTGTAGTCAAATTTGGAGCCCTTACTACGAATCTTATAAGGCTCAAATTGAGAGGATACAGCGAAAATTTAGCATTTTTTAATGTATAAACGTATGCCTTTTAGTAGTCGTCCTAGCTATGAAGTTAGGCTTAAAATATTTGAACTTCAATCGCTTGAGACCAGAAGGCTTCTGCTTGATGAAACATTCCTTTATAAATTAATTAACAACTTGAGCGAAGTATCCTCGTTATCATGTCTGAATTTCTATGAACCCTTTCATAGAGTTAGAAGCGCAATGCTATTTATTCCGATCTTTTCAAGAACCAATCTTGACTTTGCGAACCCTTTATCAAGATAACAGTCAAATCATAATGAGTTTTTCCTTGATTGTGATTTATTTTTGCTTTCACTAAGTCAGTTTAGATCTGCGATCCTCAGCACTGTTTTAGCGTTTGGTTCTTAGTCGCGGGTTTGGTAAATGTGTGTATGTGTGTTTCCACATGAGTTGGATCTACTGTTTCTTATTGAGGGTTGACTGGCTTTATGTGGAGGCATATACATGCACTTTTGTTAATTTCTGTTTTATTAGATTATAATTACTATTGTATTGGTATTTGGTTAAGTTTTTTTTCCGAAAATTGTTTTATTATAAAACGTTTGTGCTCTGTAGTGGCAGCGCATAATTGGACTTTTGTCTGTGCGCTGCCCAATTTTTGGAATAATATAAATAAAAATAAAATAGATAATTTGTATTTCTTATTAAAATGTTCACAATGTTTTAACATGAAGCGGACTGGGAGTCTCCTTATTTGTTCGTTGGCTAAGCAGAGGAAACTGATACAAACTACATTTAAAACTTCAAGGTACAAACTCTAGGAAATATTGATGGTTTTAAACTAAACCTTAAAATTATTCAAACTCATTTACAACAAAACAATTTGGCTCATTTTAAATATTGTTTTGGTGTAATAGAAGAATTAGAAATTTTCATTCACCAATTCAACGAAAGTATTCAAGAATTTGAAGATATCAAATTTCTGTGTGAAATATTTAGGAATCCTATTCACTGCCCATCTGTGAATCAACCAACAAATGATCAGTTAAAACTTTGTGATTTACAAACCGATGTTACAAGATTTGTTTCTAAGCTTGTTTGATGTAGTAATAAAATCGAATTCTTTATTATCAAGCACTTAAATGTGCGAAACTATATTTTCCGATATGGCAATGATAAAAAATCAGTATCGAAACCGTTTGTGTGATGAACAACTTGAAAATCGCTGTTAGATAATTGGCATTTTAACTTCGTTTCATTGCGTTTATAAAATAAATTTTAAGAAAAGATATTTTTGTTGTTTCAATCGTTACTCGTGATGTTAGTCAAAATTTTTGATTTCGGACATAAAATTAATTGGAAAACTCAAAAAATAGCAATCACTATTTCCAGGCCTTTAAAAAAAGTTGTGGAAATACAAAGAAAATGAAAACAAGATTTTTTTTTAAATTTTCCTATTGCCTGTTGCAACTATAAGCAGAAGTAATCGCTTTGCATCTGTGTGTATGTCCACCGTATTTTTTGGACATCACTGCACTACTACATAGTAGTGAAAATTCCAATAATAACAACATCTTAGTTTCAGTTAAACCAACGAATACGTCAATTATTAATAGTAATATTACAAACCACAAACAACTTTCATCAATTAATACTACTACTGGTTCATGTGCATCCAAAAAGACAAATCAAGAACTCGAAATTTTATCAGAACCCAAGAACGCAACATAGTATCATATAATAAGACAGAGCGAGCGGCAACTTATAAATTCAATTGTGCACAAGCAATTTTTCAACTACCGCTTATATCTGCGAGGATTGGTCATCTCAAGCACTATTGTCCCTATAGATGTACTGAAAGATGATTTATTTTGAACATGCTAGCAGATCGAAACTGAATTGCAAACTCTTAACAATTTCCCCTCTTCATAAATATTTATCAATCTGGAATATACCAGAATAATTTAAAGTTTTTAATTTTTAATTTATCAAAAAAATTCTTTTCTTTTTTTTTTTTTTTTTGTTTCTCGGTTCTCGCCCTTCTGAGACTTATCTCTTATCAAACAAATTTTTCTCGTTTTCGAATTTATCCAGAATCACTGATCCTCTAACTTCTTCAAAATTATATGAATAAATGTCCCAGAAAATCATCAGCGATAGTTTCGCGCGCAGAATTTCTATTGGTTGGTTTGCATAACAAAATTTACATAATTCATCACCAACCAACGTGCGGCATCTATTAACAAATCAATCAATTATTAGTTGTACTTATTCGTCTGCGTTTTCCATTACGCATAAAAAGAAATTTGATAAAAGCTTAAGCGAAAATATTTGTATGTCATTTAGTCGGTTCACACTCGCATAACAAAAATATTGTGATGACGAATTTAAGCGCCATTACACTGTATGGTTAGTGGATTAGTTGCTTCACCTCGAGGTTACATGAAATTAATGATGACATCAATTCATTCCAACGAGAGAGTATTAAGTTTAGACGCAGTAACCTTGCTAAGATTAACAATGAAAATCACAGCCAGGCAAATAAATAAGCTTAGATTGGAAGTAGTCAAAGATTAAAAATTAGCTGACCCTAATTTTGCGATATCAGGATACATTGATTTGATACTGGGAAATGATGTGTTTCTGGATGTACTGTTACCCTAAAAATGGGAATAAAACAAATTGAAATC
Source organism: Tipula helvola (assembly GCA_963556165.1). Classification (NCBI taxonomy): domain Eukaryota; kingdom Metazoa; phylum Arthropoda; class Insecta; order Diptera; family Tipulidae; genus Tipula; species Tipula helvola. Next base: position 10,667,822 of record OY744481.1, on the reverse strand, counting down.
TATTCCAAGTTGTGACCTAAATTGTGTGCCTCAGGATTCGAGCACTACCACGAAACTGCCTTTAGTTTTCGAAGGGATGTACAAGTCATCGTCGAGTGTATCAATCAACGAGATTCTACTAAGTACATTACTACTGAGCCACTCGAGGCAATTATTTCTGTCAAATAAAACAACAGGCATCTTTTACGAACGGGAAGTTTTGAGAATCTTATTAAGCAAATTTCTTAAAAATTAAGGATTTTTTTTTTTTTTTAATTTCTAACATTTTGTACATTTGTGCCGATTTTCTAAAATCTTTAATTTGTTTGAGAAATCTAACACATTCGATTTATGTCAAAATTCACTAAGTGCTCTCATTTCATGAAAAAAGTTTAAACAAGCAAATTAACTGGCTTGTCTCTTCTCGAGCAAAATGAAAAAAAGTTATTTGAAATTCCTTCTACAACACTACCATTTACGTTCAAAGCTTCAACGGGCTACTAATACGCTTTATGTTTAAATATTTGGTTATAAGTATCGCTGACTCTTCTTCTGCTAAACATAAACGACGTTAGCTTGCAAAACTTTTGCACATTCCTACTCTTAAAATATTATTCTGGAAATTTGTATAATTCCTCATTTTTGGATTATTAAATTGTTTGTTAAAATGTATGAAGAGAAAATAAATTCGTCTACTTTATCATAAATTATAGCAAAAACATACATTTTGTTTCCGCCACAAATACTACCGTCTTACCAATACGATATAAATGCAGTTTCATATGAACAAGCATAATCAAAATTATAAGATGAAACACTGCACATAAATCATCGTCTGCAAAGTAACTCAATGCTCTTATTTATTGCAAAACAATGCTTTGTTGTCCACTTAACCTGTAATGGAATGTTATATTTTGTATGTACTATATGATGATGATGATGATAAAAATGATAAAGAAATTGTCATTTTATAATTTCAGATTATGAATTTTAATTTCCCAGTAAAGCTTTGGCTTTAATCTTGTATGGTCCGATTATAATCCATTACACGTGCATGTATATAGGTACAAATTTTTATTATGAGACTAAAATTTTAAATTAAATGCCAAACTTAACCTGATATGCATGTCAACATAAATGATAAATTTTTTTTTTTTTATAAGCAACTAATATACTTTTCTCGATATTATATCCTATACATCGTTATTGTGTTGTATATCAGAATTAAAAAAAAACAGGATGATAAAGGATAAAATTCAATTACTTCTATAATCCTGTAGTCTTAGTAATTATAATTAATTTACGTGTACAGCATTTCCCTCCTCATAAAAATGTATTGTTGTTGTTGTACTTTTGTTTCGAGCATACACATACCGATGTGTACATTTTGTATTTGTACTTACTTATAATAGATACATAGAAAATCCTTTTTTTTTTGTAAACCATATATCATTTCTACGAAATAGAAATATTATATGTATTGTATATGTACAGTGAACATGTGTAATTTAAATTATAATTAGCAAAAAGAAATAATAATTTCGATATAATTATAGATTTATGAAATATGTATTATATCTACAGTAAGGCAATTAATTACATAAGACAACAAGAGTATAACAAAATCAGGTGTATTTAGATCAAACGAATGTATTGTAATATATCGTCATTCCAGTTCTATTTTGGGTTCGATTTTCATTACTGTTTGGTTAATACCTAATTACGATTAACATCTCGATAGCGCCAGAAAAGTCGTTATTTCGTAGTTTTATTTTTGAATTTCTTCGCCCAAATTTACCATTGAGGCGAAGATATATTTTATTTTGCGATTTAAATCGTTTTATGTAGTTTTGTGATAAACAATTTAAACAGAAATAGTTAAGTCGCTATATGTATGTATAAAGAGATTTTGAGTTTAATTAGATTTTATTTAAATTAATTACGTGTATCTCTATATGAGTACCTGTGATGTTTAATTGAAAATTTTGTGTCATCATTTAAATTACTTTGAGTTTAATTGTATTATAAGAGAAGTTAATGATTAAGATATTTAATAATTTATTTTGTGAATTGAAGTCAGTAGAGGCGCGATTTTGTCACCAATACGGGTAAATCACCGGCATCACTGATATCAAAATTGCAATTAAATAATTTGTGTCAATGTTGACGACCGGGGTTCGTCAAATAACAGTTATGGGTTTAAAGCTCTCTAATTAATGCTCACAGAAACATTGGTATACTCTGTAAGAGATTCGGCCGCAAGGTTTGACGTAGAATTCGGCTTAGGCCTATATTACAACAGCGTTTTAGCCGCAAATGATGTAGATGAAATAAAAGGAAAAAAAAATTTATTATTCACTCATTCTTCATTGATGATTGATAATTTTGACACATTTTCACTCAATACTCTTTAAATATTCACTCATAATTTCGATACTATCCAATTATTCAGTCGCTCAGTAATCTCTCATTATTCACTCATTACCCACAAACTATGCACTCATTATTGCGTCAGTGAACACTTGCATTTTCACTCTTATTTACGGATGAATTATAAATTCCTCATTACTCAGAACATATTCATCAGTTTCTGAAGGTGGACGCACAGCATTGCCAATTTTTTCTACTTCATAAGGATCACCCCTTTTGACCCTAATTACGCGATACGGACTTAACAATTTTGGTAATAATTTCGAACCAGTGATGAATTGAGTTCGTTTTATAGCGACGATGTCACATACATCATAAACCGTTGCTTCTTCACATCGTTTGTTATATGTTTGTCGGTTCTGTTATTGCACTGCATCGATTTAACGCTTACCTATAACTGACGATCCTCAACTTGCTTACCACAAAAATTCTGCGCCACTTCCTGATCCACCGCGTCCTTCACACGAAAATCTGCCGTTGTCCTCATCCTTACTCCCATTAATAGCTCGAAAGGAGCCATTCCGATCGATCGTTGGAATGAATTGTTTAAGTAGCATTGAATATTAAGTACATGTTTCTACCATTCACCGGATCGCCTCGATTCAGCTTCGTAAGGGCTGGTATAATAATTCGGTTGAGTTGTCCGATTTGCCCGTTATTAGATGGCATACCCTTTGTATTCAATGAATGCTCGATTCCTTCACCTTCACAGTATTGTACGAAGTCTGCTGATGTACAACATGTTCCTCAAACATGTTCAAACACGTACTTTTGCAGTTCCAACGTTTTGAGTACCTCTTGAGTGGTTGTCATCTTCGAAGGATCACACGAATTTTGAAAAGCTGTCAATTACCGAGAGAAGATACTGATATTGCGTTTTTGTCTTTACCAATTGACCAATTGATTGTGCATCTCCATTTCCATTTTTCGATCGCTAAGAATGCACGTTACATAGTTCTTCGCGCAGGAACTCGCTCACTTTTCGAACCACCCCGAAATGTCCTTGATCGTGATAATTTCGTATCACCCCTCTTTGCATTACCCTAGGAACGACTAAAACTTGCACCCCTTGGCCTATCTTAAATAAAACATTATGATTAATTACATAATCTAGATACGTACCTGACTCCAGTATCTTGAAAACCAGTTGGAGATCTACATCCTCCTTTTGGACCGCTTTGACTCTCGCTATACCAAATCATTTTCGATAATTCAAGACCACTGGATTACGACTCAAAGAGTCGGCATGCCGCATACGATTTCGCAGTCGATGTTATTCCAGTTTGAAGTCAAACGCTTGCAATTGCAATGCCCATCCAGCAATCCTGGACGGCAGTTCTCGTTTCTCCATCGTTGATTTAAAAGCAGCGTATTTTGTCACGATCGTAAAATGCAGCCGCAGTAGATACACGCGGAATTTCTGTGAAGCTCGCACAATCGCTAGAACTTCCAACTCATAACTACAATATAGCTCCTCGCACTTCGCGTTTTTCTTACTACAGTAGAAAACAGGATGTAGTTTGGAGATCAGAATAAATTATTAACACTAGCCGTCAAATAAACGAATGCTTTAACTGCTCGAACGCATCCTTATGAATTTTTTGAAAGCCAAACGAAACATCTTTGCGTAAAAGATCACTTAAAGGTTTAGCTTTTAGTGCGAAATTTTCCACGAATTGTCGAAAATATCCGATTAGGCCGACGAAACTTTGAATTTGTTTCACTGTTTTCAGTTCGGGAAACTTAGTGATTGATAAAGTTTTCCTCTCGATAAGTTATACGCGACCTCGCTCAATTTTATATCCTAGATATTCTATGTTGTTATTCAAATGAATTGGTACTTATTCCATTTTATTTGAAGACCGTTCACTTTCGTAACAGCAAATGTCTCTTTCAGTCGCAATAACGCCTCCATCTCATCCTTGGCCGGTATAACTAGATCATCCATATAGTCGCAAACAGTTTTTCGTCTCACCAAATCTTTAAACACGTCATTTATGAATCTTTAGAATGCCGCGGGTGAGTTACACAAACCGAATGGTACTTTTCAAAACTCATAGTGACCGAAAGAACTCACAAAAGCGGTGTACATATTTAATTGAATCAACTGCGACCGGTACATGAAAAAAACCATTTCGCAAATCTAGGATTGAAAATACAGTCGCACCCTGCAGCTGATCGATTTGATCGTCTTTTAGTGGCATAGGAAACTTATCTTCTACGATAACTCGATTTAGTCGTCGATAATCATAACGCAAAGCCGCTTCATTCCGTCTTTATTGTTCGCCAAGACAATTAGGCTGGCGAATGGGGAATTACTCGTTCGTATAATATTTTCGCTCAACAATTTATCGATTTGTTGACGCACTATGTCGGCTTCTAAATGCAAGAGTCTTCTAGGTGATTGGGTGAATGGTTTCTCGTATGCCAAGATTATTCGCATTTCAATTCCGTTGGTCGCACTTTTACATTTCTTCGGAGAATACCGTACCACCATTTTCTTGATTTCTTCCGCGACTTCTAAATTTTTAATATAAGAAATATTACAAAACTCACCCTGTTAAATAGGTTAAACTGTATTTTCTGGCACGAATTTTCTCATTATCACGTCTGTTATCAAAATCGTAATCGTTTGCCGAATAAGTTCGCGTCCTAGAATAACATCATAAGGAAGCAAATTGTCATCAACAACATGAAACACCGTCTCTTACTCGTTATTAATCCCGATTGTTGATACAAAACATCCTTTCGATTTTAACTTTGATCCAGCACCATTGAAATTGATCACATTTTTATCCCAATTCGGAACATCTAAAATTTTAAATTTGCGGTCCGATATAAAATTGATATCGCTTCCATTATCTATCATAGTCACTAATTCCGTGTTCTCAAATCCTATGACTTTAAGATCTTTATTGTATACGGATGTATTACATTTAACCGAACAACCTTTGGGACTCTCCGTTTTTGAACATATTATAGACAAGTGCCCGAATTCCTTACAGTTGTAGCACAAAATGCGTGTATTATAGACAAGTGCCCGAATTCCTTACAGTTGATATACTAAAGTGTTTCAACTTCAAATACATCTCATCATAACACCTAAGCTTTGCCTTAAATTCCTCCATAGTAACTACGCCATTTCAAGATCTGTTTGCTTGATTCCCTATCCTGTATCCCATCTATACAGTACTGTATGATTGCACTTTCCTCTAGGCTACCAGTCGCACCAATTTCTCGTAATTCTATTAAATATCTTTGTAGCGTCTCGTCGGGTTTTCCTTACGCTCTGAAATTTTTTAAGGATAACAGCGCTATTTATCTTGATTCCAAATTCCTTTTGTAGAAAATCTTCAAACTATTCCATAAATTTTCGCATAGAAAAATTGATCCAGTTCCTTCCAACCAGAAATTATCGCAGTTTCCTCAAAATCGCGCACCCATTTTTCAATTGGATAATCATTGAATGTACCAACGGAATTTTTTACGTCGTCGAATCGGTCGCTGTCCGATTTCTTTAAATATTTCTTGAATTTTAAAAATATTTAATTGTTTTCCTAAAATTTTTGTTTATGCAAAACATCGACCTTAACAATGCGTGCAAAGTTGTACGATTTATTCCAACCGTTAACTGTTTATGTTATGACACGGAAAATTTTTTTTTATTTCCGCTCTCATTTATCTATACATTTCTTCACTGACTCTGTCAGTGCATATAAATATAAAAAACTCGTAAATATTTATAAAACCAGGTATTTTGGGTCAATTCAGGGCAGGTAGCCCACCCTCTTGACGCACAGTCTTCGAATGCTTTTCAAATCTCCGCCTTGACCACGGAAACAGTTTGGCAAAAAAAATTCCAAATCGGACAAGCCATTCTCGAAATACCAGACGTCCAGACATCCAGACGTCCAGACATCCAGACAGACGGACGGACATTTTTTATTTGCTTTTTCAGCATCAGGGGCTTTCTTTTACTTCTTTTTTTTTTGGACCAACCAAATTTTTGGTGAAAAAGGTGAAGCACGATGTAAGTTGTCCTCGTCGTCTCGATCAAAATAAATTCAGAATAGCCAAAGCTGAATTTAAATACATGGTTCACCAAGGTGTATGCCGCATATTCAGTTCGCCTGGATGTTCTCCATTACACTTAGTTCCCAAAAAGAATTCCGAAGACTGGATACCCTGTGGCGATTATCGCCGCCTAAAAATAATTACGCAAGCAGATCGATACCCACTCCCACACATTCAGGATTTTTCTCCAAATTTAAAAAGTTGTACAGTATTTTTAAAAGTAGATTTGGTTCGGGCTTTCCATCATATTCCCATAGCAAAAGAAGATATACACAAAACTGCGATTACTACGCCTTTCAGGATGTATGAGTTTGTACGTATGCCATATGGTTTGAGGAACGCGGCGCATACATTTCAAAGGTTTATGAATGATGTGTTAAAAAGCTTAATTTTCTGAGTTATGAAATTTCTAGAAATGGTATTCGTCCATAACAATCCAGAATAGAAGTGATTCGAGATTTTTCTGCGCCAACGTTGATAAGTGCAACTGGACGTTTTATTGGTATGGTAAACTATTACCACAGGTTTATACCTAAGCTTTCTGAAATGCTGGCACCTATTCATGATCACCTAAACGCATTACGCCGACTACAAAAAAAAAAAAAAAAATTTGGTTGGCCTAAAAAGTGTGACGCAAGCTTTCAACAAATTAAGTTGGCGTTCCCAAATTTTGATGCCCAAATTGTACAACCCACTGATGCTTCCCAAAAAGCGGTCGGCGGTGTACTTGAACAAGACATCGGAAACACTCGTGAAAATCCAATCGTCTATTGTTATTCGTAAAAGGTTCAAGCGCTATAAAAAAACTGCCTTGTATTGTAATGTAATCTAATTGAAAATTAAAATTAAAAAATAAATTGTTTTAAAATAAAATGTGTTAATGCCAAAACTTCAATACTACTTCAATTAGTTTCATACCAATTTTTGACATATCCATTTTCGCATTTATATACTCCTTTTCCAGGGATGATCCATACTAACTAATCAATTTTTTTTCTATATTTCTACTAAGTCGAGAGACATCAAAATGACATTTACGACATATGCCAGATCAGAAAAATCAGTGCATCCAAATTAGTAAAAGCGGTTCATAAAATAGCTAAAATTTAGGAAAATATTTTGCTATAAAACCAATTTTATTTCACTGCCAAATACATTAATAATGAAAATTATTTCTAAACCCAATATTTGTATATTATTGTTGCTGCTGTCGGTAACGATCATTTTCAATTCGATAACAAATAAATCAACTAGCCAACCAAACAAAAAAAAAACAAAAAAAAATACAAACAACAACAAAAATAATGTACGTAATTTAATTTTATTTAATAGATTTAATTTAATTTGATTTTGGCCATATATCGAATGAAAATGAAAATAAAATTAGAGAGAAAAATAAAAAAAACTTTTCAAATCGGATAATGAAAATTAACCGAAAAAAAAACTGAAATTAAATAAAACATTGCGTGAGCTTTTTTTTTCTCGTATCCATCCAGTAAATATCAAAAAGTTTTTCGGTTTGTTTGGATGTCTCTCTCTCTGTTTCTCAAAGTGTGTGTGTGTGTGTGGGTTTTGTTATCTAATTTTCACATTTGTTTTGGATTTTCAAGAATTTAGCAGGAATTTTCTTTATTTTTATTTGGGATTGCTATATATACTGTGTCAGTGTGTAAATGAATGAATTGAATGGGAAAATGATGTGAAATTGTGTAGGAAACCAAAAATCGTGATGGAATTTTCGTTATATATTAATGTGTATATACATAGATAGCATGTATATGTTTTCTTTATACTAAGGGTTTTAATCAAATAAAGATTGTTTCGTTTTCTGGGGATTTAATTTTGTTTATTGAAATATTTTCGCTAACGATTGATTTTGATTTAACATGTATACGATATATAATAAATTATTACTTAGATAGAAATAGAGTGGAAATGGAAAAAACGATTTTCATTATAGTTAGGCAACACGTTATACAGTAATTTAATTTTATTGTATTTTGGTTGGATTTTTATATCGAAATACGTACTTGGTACATTTTTCAGCAAATATACCTAAAACACCTTTAAAATATTTGCAAGTCTAGACGAAACGAAATAATAGTGTTGGTCCAACGAACCAATTCGTTACCAGAACAATAGGACAAATCTATCAAAAATAAAATTTAAACATTTATGGTTTGAAATTTAACGACCAATTTATAACACTGTTTTGCGGTTCTCGGTTCAATTTGAGCAACCTAACCAAATAAACATTTCCCTTAGCTTTCTATACCAAATAGCAAGTATTTACACAAAACAAATTTACCAAAAAAAAAAAAAAATCTTTCAACTTCCAAACCATTGTTACTGAAACGATTTTCGTCTGATTCTTCTATTCTCTGTGTGTGTGTGTGTGTATGCAATGTAAATATCATTTCATCTATAAAAAATACAAATACCAAGCATAATAATATACCACTCGGTTACCATATTTTGTCCCAAGCAACCAATTTATAAATCAAGCAGAAGGGCAGCAATGAGTGTAGAAAAATTCATCATTGAACGTAAATTTTACATGAATTTTATGTAAATAATTTTTAGATTCTTTTTTCAGACAGATCAGTTTTCGTCTGGTAGTCTTGTTGTTCCATTTAAATAGCTCGAAATAACAAATTGTAAAGAAAATTCGCAATTTCGGTGGATTCTATTTTGTTATATTTGTCTATCTCAATGCAATTGTACAAGGAATAGCAAAAGCACACAATATAATAAAACTTTAATAATTTTTCTTTCTTTGCATAGCGTTGAACAGTATATTTATACATAAATATGTATGTACCTACCATTGCATAAAATACATATTCTTGTTATATTCGTAGTTCCTGGATTCAACAACAAAACAACCAATGTTTGTTACCTTTCATAAACATAAGAAGATAAACGAGAAAAAAATTTGTGTAACATATCACCTGGGAAAATAAAATAAATTTTCCAGTTTTTCTCTTCTATTTTTTTTTTTTGTATTTTTTTTTTGCAAATTTTGAATAAAAATAAATAAATACACAACTACTACAAGAACAACAATAAACCCAAGTGAAACAATTTATTTATTTTGATAATAATTTTCACATTTTATTTCTCCAAAAAAAAAAAAAAAGAAAAAAGGAAACTGCATGTGAAAAATAATAAATAAATTTGTCAAGAAAATATATTTTTAGTGATACTGTTTGTGTATTACAGAGCTTTTTTTTAAAATAAAAAAAATTCTTTTATTTTTTATTTTTTTTACACAAAATACTCAAAAAAAAACCATAAACTAAAAATGAAAAATTAAAAACGGAAAAATTGTTATCAAAATATTTATTGTTTGTTGTTGTTGTTGTATGATTTTTAATGGATTATTATTTTTAGTCATAAAATATTATTTATTAATCGTATTTCCACCTTCACACAAAGGATTTCTCGTTTTTAGTATAAAAGAAGGAGAAATTGATATGAATCTTGATAAATGGTTTTACTAAACGTTGGTGCCAAATTTGAATGGGTCATGTCAACGGCAGCATTTTTTTACTCCATTCATTGAAATTTCTTTTTACAACACTCTCCAATTTACAACAGCTATGTAGTCAAAGAAGATTAGAGCTGTTCGGCTATAATTTATTGCCTACGAGGATTATTCCCAGGAATCCCCGGGACAAAGTTTTCGTTATGTATTTGCTTAAAATTTATTCAGTGTTCTCACTGAATGGAGGACACATAGTGTCTTACTGGGTAAAATATAAAATTGTTTTATACTATTTGATTCGTTTTGTTTTACATTAGCCACATTTCTTGGCACATAGTGATCTGGATCAGTTTAAAGATTACGTTGAAAGCAACACAAAAATTTACCAAATTTTAATTTTTGGATTCAAATGTTGATCAAATTTTTCGAGGTTATTTGAATTTCTTTGTTGAGAAGACGAGAAATTGTTAAGAGTTTGCAATTCAGTTTCGATCTGCGAGCATGAGAAAAATAAATCATCTTTCAGTACATCTTATCAGGCTATAACAACTCAACTGTTAATTTATTACACTGAGGAATCAACCGTGCACTTGTAGTATTAGCGAATTTTACATTCCCCTTTAGTGTATTTAACGCAAACAGGCGGTTACTATGTTCAAACTTTTTTTCTTAATTTAAAAAAAAAAAAGTTTGAACATTTTTTTATTGTTTCATGAAACATAACTTGATCCGGATCAGTTCAAACGTCACACAATATAGCTAATATATAATTTTAAAATTTATTTATGATGAACTTTAATCTCAAAATTCATCTTTGTCAGATGAGAAGCTACATACGATCGACAAATTTATGTATCAAAGTAGGCTCTGATGGGCAAGCCGCCCTTCATTATGTTACATCTGCCTTATATAATATATCGATGCAATTTCTATCTTAAAATACAATGGTATTCTGGGTCCTGCTAATTTTTTAGATGTTAATCTGTTTATGTGGCTTCAGCTGCTAAAATGCTTTGATTCAGGCCTTGGTTTACAAGAGGTCTCCAAACATAACAAAGCGTTGTAATTGGGGTTTCTTCCATTGAATGTGAAAATATCTCACTGGTTAATGAAATAGGTAAACATTGAAGCCTCAGAATAATTTTAGGCCCTTTAGATTTCCCTTGCGAATACATTTGTTGCGTTCTTAATTTTTCTATGGATTATGGAAGTTAATTAAAATGAACGATGAAATGGCGATCGATTTCCGTGCATTACTAGATAGCGGATCCCAGGCAAATTTTGTAACGGAAAAAGTCAGACAAATGTTGGGCCTTAAATTCGAGTCAACAAACATAAAAATTTCAGGCATCAATAATGACGTAACCTCAGTTAATAAAAATGAGCGACAAAATTCTAACTATTAAACGACTGTCGAATATTTAGTAAAACAAAAAATTCCAGGATTAATTCCACAACATTCAGTCAAAATTGACGCAAAAAGGATTCCCAATAATATTCAGCTTGCCGATCCATGGTTTTTTAAACCGGATGCTATCGATCTTTTGTTCGGCGCTGAATTGTTCTTGGAAATAATCAAACCTGAACAAATGAATGTAGTTCGGGGCATTCCGCTTCAAAATACTGAATTTCGTTATGTAGTCATAAGATTTCGAATACTCCTCAAATCAATTGTGTTAGTAATCAGTTGTTGTCTTCTCATGCATCCTTTCAGGAATTGAACGATCAAATTCAAAGATTTTGGAAAATAGAGGATCTTAATTCCCCAAACGAGTGGTCGTTGGAAGAAAAGCATTGCGAGGAGCATTATGTAAAAAATGTTCAAAGAGACGGAAATGGACGATATATTATCGCTCTTCCAGTCAAAGATAATCTCGAAAATTTGGAAAAGTCTTCAAATAACGCTTTGCGATAATTTCTTTCTCTAGAAAAGCGACTTAATACTAACAGTGAAATTCGGTCGCTGTATAATGCATTCATATGAATGAATACATAAATTTAAACCTTATGGTTGAGGTGCCCAAATCTAATATTTCAAAATTTTGGAAAAATGAGTCGTATTATATGCCGCACCATTCAGTACTCCGTGAAAGAAGCACCACCTCGACATTGCGAGTAGTGTTCAATGCTTCATCCAAGAGTCCGACTGGAATTTTACTAAACGATTGTTTGATCAGACAAGATCAACAAAAGTTATACAAAAAATCTGGTGGCGTGAACATCAAGATAGGGGTGTTACCCTATTCCCATAGTCGCATCACTTCATGTGATGTGATAACTATCACATCACTTCAATTTTGGTATTCTCTTAGTCGATTGAAGTGACGTTTATCGTTTGAAGTGATAACTATCACTTGAAGCCATATTCTCTTAGTCGTATAAAAAGTTAAACATCACTTGAAATGATACATTCATCACCTGAAAATTATAAGTGACAGATCAAAATGAAAAAAAAAACGTAAGTTTTTAATTTTCAGTTACGTTAATATTGAAAATAGGTAGTTTCTGTCATTTGTCGTATCACATCACATGAATCGACTAAGAGAATACCAATCATCACTTGAAGTGATGTGATAGTTGTCACATCACCTGAAGTGATGCGACTATGGGAATAGGGCTGTTAGATCCAAAATGTTATCGTCTTTAAACCGTAACATACGGAACAGCAAGTGCTTCATTTCTCGCAATAAGAACTCTCTATCAATTAGCGTCAGATGAAGAAAAAGATTTTACTGCAGAGTCTAGAATACTGAAAAATGACTTTTACGCCGACGACCTGTTAAGAGATTCGAGATTCGATTGAGTCCGCTTGGAAGCTAAAAGAAGATCTACATGATATGTTCCATTTTTCATTTCAGAAATATTCACTAAAGGGTCCATGTTCAAAGAGATCCGTCTTGTCAGAGATCGCACAGTTGTTTGATCCACTGGGGTTCTGCGGTCCGGTAGTGTTTCTAGCCAAGTTGTTCATGCAGAATTTATGGTCACTTAGGTTAGATTGACGAGAATACTGGATTTTGTTTAAACAACAATTATTGTCGATAGACAGATTGTCTGTTCCTAGATGTATTATGTCTCCGAACCCAAAGAGAATTGAGCTTCACGGCTTTGGGGATGCGTCAGAGAAGGGATACGGGTGCGATCTGAAGAAGCGGTACAGGATTAAAAGAAGAATGAGACGCAATTGCGGACTGTGCAAGTTATTCCAATATGCTAAGGAGATTAGCTATCATACTTCGTTTTGTAAAATATTTGAAGATTGCCGTCAAAGTAAAAATTCAATTAATTCTGATAAAAAGCGAGTATCTCTAAATAATTTGCCACATAACAGAATTGAGTTGTCTTCAATTATTATGGATTTGGCTTTGAAATCTATCGTAAAACATATCCAAACAAACGAATTCCCAGCCGAAATTAAGGTTCTTCGAAAAGGTAAAGTTTTACCAAAACAGCAAATTGTTGCCACTTAATCCATTTTTAGATGTAGACGGTCGATTAAAAATGCAAACATCCCATTTGGGTCGAAGCATCCGTGGTTACTTCCAGCATCACATTCGTTTTCCAATTTGGTCGTGCGATCAGAACATATCCGGCTTTTGGACGCCGGAGCGCAATCTGTATTATATTCAAGAGCGATTTTGGATCATCGGCGGGCGAAACTTGTGCAAAAAAGTAATAAAACAGTGCGTGCGATGTGTCCGCACTCGTCCTAGGACACTATCTCAACTTATGGGGCAACTTCCAAAAGACCAAGTAACACCTTCTCGCCCATTTGAAAATGTTGGCATCGATTTTTGTGGTCCCATTTTGGTCAAAAATAGAATCCGGTCTCGAGTTGTAGAGAAGCTGCATTTCTTTTGCTGTTTTAAGCTGCATTTCCGAGATTTGTGTCCCGACGTGGAATTTGCTCAAATATTTACTCTTACAACGCGACGAATTTCGTCGGTGCCAGATCTGATCTAAAAGACTTGCATCGACTTTTTACGTCGGAAATTCACCAGAATGAGGTTTTGAAATTTTGTGCAAATAAAAATATTCAGGGCACCCTATACCCCTCGATCATCACATTTCGGCGGGTTATGGGAGGCCGCCGTAAAAAGTGCCAAATACCATTTGAAACGTGTAGTCGGCGCAATTTCCTTGACCTTCGAGCAACTGAACACACTCATAGTTGAAATCAAGGGTTGCCTTAATTCTAGACCCATAGGCATCAATGTCTGAGGACCCTAACTACCTGGCTTACATAACACCTGGTCATTTTTTGATAGGCCAGCCTATCACTTCTCTGCCAGACCCATCTGTTTGCCATTTGTGTTTCAAACGACTTTTTCATTATCAGAAGTTACAGTCGATGTTTCAGAACTTTTGGGATCAATGGTCTCGAGAGTATCTAAGTGACCTACAACACCGACGAAAGTGGAATCATTGTGAACCCGAGCCAAACGTAAACGACGTTGTCATCGAAAAGGAGGATTATGTTCCTCCATTGAAGTGGCCATTAGCCCGGATAATAGAGTTACATCGAGAAGGAGATGGACTTGTCAGAGTAGTAACAATTAAAATTGGGGACAAGATGTTCAGACGTGCTATCACTCGCATTTGCCCTCTTCCGGTAGACACGAGGTCATCATCACCTGTAGATTAATCATGTATATATTTATGACACACTGGTAACATTGTTTTATCCTTGGTAATATATAATATTGAGCGTTGCAGGTTTTCAGTTTAAATTTTATTCGTTGATTTAATGAATTATTTGGTCGAATAAGATAAAGGCTAGTTCCAAAATAAAGTTATGTAATAGGGTTGTTCCAAAAGACTTTGTTAAATTAAAGAAATTATTAACAAATTACTATCCTAATAAGGATACGGTACAAACATTGCATAGTCAGCTTTCGCATGTAGTGCAAAACGGGTCGATAATTGATGTCTATTTATCGAAAATTGAATCAATCATTTAAAAATTAAGCAAACTAAATAAAGAAACGATAGTGGATGGTGATGCCAATACCATCGAGAAGTTAAATGAACAATTAGCATTGAATGTTTTCAAAGAAGGTCTATCTGAATCTCAGAAATCATTCATCGTAGCAGACAGACCCACTACTTTTGCAGACGCTGTTAAGCTCGCAAAAGTGATGGATGCAGCAAATCAAAGTATTGCGACAAAAAACACAAAAGAAGACTTAATTTTCTGATCGACACAGGGTCAGATATGTATATGATCACTCACTTAATACTTCAAAAATCTTACCAAAATGATATTTACATTCCTGCAAGATGTGAACTCATCTATGCCATAAATATTATTAGAAAAACTGATCTAATTTAAAAAAAAACAAGAATTAGAGCCGGAAATTTATTTGGGCAGTGGCATAATACCAGCTAAGGACATAGCACATGCCAGATTCCTAAACACTACAGAAAAAGACATTATGATAAATAACTTTAGACCAAAAACAGCAAAAATGTGTGATTATGAGGACAATTTTTTACTAAAACAAGACACAACTAACCGAATAGAAAACCTAGTAAAAATACTAAAGATAGGAGAATTAGATAAAGATGCAACCAACAAAATAATGGAAATATGCAAACATATAATGATATTCAAACTTTAAATTATTTTGGTATATTCCAAATTGATAAATATTTATAAGAAGAGGAGAAATTGTTAAGAGTTTGCAATTCAGTTTCGATCTGCGAGCATGTGAAAAATAAATCATCTTTCAGTACATCTCATCAGGCTATAGCGACTGAATTTCAGTCGCTATAGCCTGATGAGATGTACTGAAAGATGATTTATTTTTCACATGCTCGCAGATCGAAACTGAATTGCAAACTCTTAACAATTTCTCCTCTTCTTATATAATGATATATTTTTCATAGACGGTGACGTGTTATCAGTCAATAATTTCTATAAACAAAACATAATAACGACCGAGCATACCCCTATCTACACTAAAAACTATACAGACAACCATATAATAAAAAAATTGAAATAAATTCACAAATATCACAGTTAATAGATAATTAAATAATAGAGCCGCCTGTTAGTCTCTATAATTCACCTATCTTGTTGGTACTCAAGAACGACCAAGACAATACAAAACAATAGAGGTTGGTGGTTGACTTCAGAAAGCCTAACAATGTTGTAATAAATGATAAATTTCCACTCACTCGTTTGGAAGGTATGTTAGGCTAGTTAGAAAGAGCGAAATATTAATATAACAGCCGACAAAACAGCCACGTACAATGGAAACGAAAATAATTTAATTCAGCGGTTTTGGGAAAATGAGGAGTTCAATATTAGTTCAATGCAAAAATCGACAGAAGATGAATGTGAAGAACATTATCGTCAAAACATTACAAGAGCTGAAGATGGGAGATATGTAGTAAGACTTCCATTTAAGATGCAACCATCAGAGTTGGGTTTCTCTTTTAGTCAGGCAAATAGAAGATTTCTTACGCTAAAAAGAAAGTTCACCAATCATCCTCAAATAAAAGCCGAGAAAAAGGAATTCATGAAGGAGTATGAGACGCTTGGCCACATGGAGAAAATAGAATGCGCAGAGAAATCTATAAATCAGATTTTGCAGAGCTAACATCTACCTCACCATTGTTTAATAAAAGAAACCAGCAGTACTACCAAATTGAGAGTTATTTTCGACAGTTCATGCAAATCGACAACTGGTCATTCTCTAAACGATATACTTTTAATTAGACCAAAAATTCAAGATGACTTCATGACGATATTGTTGCGATTCTGCACACATAGAAAAAATATATCGCCAAATTGTAATTCACACTTCTGATCGAGATTTTCAACGTATCCTCTGGCGTGATTCACCTATAGCCAGCACATTCAACAATTCCGTCTAACTACAGTAACATACGGAACTCTAGCGCTCCTTTTTTGGCTTGCCGCACGTTACATAAATTGACTAATGATTATCACGAGACGCGCCCAGATGCTGCTAATCGGTTGAAATCCGATTTCTATGGTAATGACATGTTGACAGGTTGTGATGATGTAAAAACGGCGAGTACTATATATCAAGATATGATATCACTACTAAAATTCGGCGGATTTAAATTACGGAAATGGATGTCAAATGATACAAACTTTATCAAGCACTTACAATTATCCGATGAAATTTCTAGTTTTTTTGGAATTCGAAGATGTTACAATAGTAAAAACTCTTGACTTGTTATGGAATCCACAAGATGACAATTGTATGTTCAGAGTCACGATAGAAGATACCGAAAAATTATCAAAAAGGACTTTATTATCGGAAGCATTGCGAATTTTCGATCCTCTTGGTTGGTTGTCACCCAGCATAGTACTAATTAAAATTCTATTTCAACAGCTCTGGCTGCGTAAGCTTAACTGGGATGATGAACTGCCAGCGGATATTAAAGAAAAATGGAGCAAAATGAGAACATCAATGCACAATCTACAACATATTGAAATTTCGCGATTTATACATACTGTATGTAGCATCAAAGCATAAACATACAACTCCATGGGTTTTCAGATTCGACAGGCCGCATTCGGACTATGGCGCAGCAGTATATTTCTATGTGAGCTATGTGCTGCTGTACTTCTTTGCCGCTTACTAAAATATATTCAAGAATCAATTAAGTTGGAGGTAAATTCTGCTGACTTGGTTATCGGATATACCAAGAAAATGGAACTGCTTTGTGGGGAATAGGACGTCGTACATTTTAGAATGAATTAGGGGAGATAAATGGATGTACGTCCATTGGAATAAAATCCAGCCCATTCAGCATCCAGAGGATTGACGCCACAGTTCCTTGTCACAAACAAGCTTTGCTGTAATGAACCTGAGTGGCTTGCTCAGAATATCAAACACTGGCCTGAAAGTTTAACGGATCATGATCCAACCAATGCAACTGATGAACTCGAAGTCCGAAAGAAATTTATGATAAGTTATCACGGCACAGTAAATCTTGACCATACTTGTCAACAACTTTTCACGAAATTTTCTTCATTAAACAAAATCCATAGAATACTAAGCTAATATAAGATTTTCTTTAAAAACGAGACGACTGTATGGAGAAGTACAAGAATCGACTAAAATTTGTAACCTGCCGCATACAGTCGATGAATTCATACTAGCTGAAAACTGTTGCATCAAATGACAGTATGTACAAGCAGAAGCATTTCCAGATGACATGCAACACATCATACGGCACGGTGAGATTAAACAAGGAAGCAAGCTATCGTCATTAACACCATTTCTTGATGACAAAGGAATAATGCGAGTAGGAGCTTTCTATTTATTTGCTCAATATCCAACCAAAACACACATGATAGGCGCGAATAATTGTAGGCCCCATACGAGTATCTATTTAAAAGAAACTGCGACAAACGCGATTATGTGTAAGATACTACTAGTTCTCGTAAGTAATTGCGATTTGTTGTTGTTGTTGCCTTGCTCGTACCGCCCTTGAAGTACAACAAACAACTCGTAATAGACCTATAAGTAAACCTATAGGCGTAGTAAACCTATAGGCGTTTAAATATATGAAGGTTTAAAAATGATGCACATTATAATGTACACCAATAGCGAAAGGGTTAAAAGGGTTCCCTTTAAAGAAACCCGTCAACACACTTGGAATTCTCTCAATTCGCACACCACACATGTACACAAAAGACCATTTGTTCACGACACATTTTTTACTAAATCAATTTACAAACACCATTTTCATTATTGTAAATGTTTTATTTTCCATTTTTTTCCATCAGATGCATTTTTAGGTTATGTCCACCACGCTTTAAAATGGAGAATTTAAGGCGAATCCAGGAGTGGGATCATGAAATCCGGTCGGAAATGCTGGTCGTTTATAAAACGACACCGCTAGCAAAACCAACCGGAAAACAAACCGTATCATGAAATCCGGTCGTTAAAAATATTGAGCAAATTTTCGTTCAGTGTATATTTTTCCAAGTTGCTATTAATTTTGCTATGGAGTTGTCAAAATAATAATTCAAAAATGTTGAGTACGATACGATTGGGCAAAAATTATCAATTTACTGTCAAAAAAAAATGATTATAATCATTTGGCGTATACGATTGGTCAGAAAAATTAAATTCATTTATTATTTGATTATAATCAATTTTGATAAATCTTGATTTTTTGAATGCTTTACCAATACCAACAAAAAAGAAATGTCAATCAAAATTGTGACAATTCAAGACGTCAAAAAATTCGTAATTTTTAATCACTCTTTAATTTTTACGAGTTGGTTATTATAACTTGTGTTATTAAAATAATTTTTGTGATAAAATCTGTGTTTATGCATAATCAAACTAACGATTTACTGACGGTTAACATAACCTCAAAAAAAAAAGAATATATTCACATATATTCACCAATACAACCATGAAATAAATCATGCTGCTTGTGCGTACGATTGGCCATCATAAACTTGATTATTTTTGACAAGCCCAATCGAACTCGACAAAAATAACAAACGTGTGTTTTTTTTCGACTGACTTGGGTTAAATTTTTTTTTATTGTATATTTATTTTAAAATCGTCTTTAACAGGAAATAATCATTATTATGTGATCATTATTGTAATTGATTAAAAAAAATTGTAATGTACGTGGTATCTAATTTTTATTTTATTTGCATTAAACTCATTCACAAAATAGGCCATTAGGTTTTTCTAAATGACGTATTCAATTATTCTAATAAAAATTAATACAAATTAATGGTTTTTCAATGAATAAACATTTTCGAATTAATTTTTATCATTAATTAATTTTGGGTTTTTTTAAACGAAAAACGTCTATCCGTCAACTATTAACTACCGGACGATTTTTGACGGAAATTTTCCGCGAAAGCGGTATTCATGATACCGGTTTTTATAAAACCGGGTAATTTCCGTCAAAATTCTACTGGTACCGGATTTCATGATACCGCCACAGCACAATTTTAAATGTACGATTTCCCTTGAAAATAATACACCACACGATAAATAATTGAAACTAAGTTGAACACTCATGCAATTTGTTTTTTGTAATTTCACAGCACGATTTATTTCAATTTGAAGTTTTACACATCATTGTTGAGCTAATGTTGAATAAGGCAAAATTGCGAGCCGAAATTCGAAAAGCCGTGGTTGTATTTTGAGCTTAAAATCAGGACGTCTATCAACTCCTTTAATATGACCGTATCGAACACCCTGCATATTAGATTTTTTCCTACAAACTAAGAGCCTAAATAAAATTCACTTGCCAAAATGTTAATAATTTCAACAGATCTTCTACTTGAAGATCTTTCTGATGGCTATTTTAGAATTTTAGTTACATAAAAAATAATATTTGGTTGCCACCTCTGGTCTCGCACAGTTCTCGTTGAGGTTTAAAGAAAATATGTGTCAAGCTTTAGAACTGTATACCATTTGTTCTTTTTGGCTATGATTTTTAGGCATATTTTTACGGGACTATTTGAAGAACCAATTATTTTATTGTAATTCGTCTTGATGTTGATAGAATTAAACCATAGAGATAGTAAGTTAAAACCAAAAAATAAATAATTTTTAATGTTTCTTCATATTCTTATGAAATGATGTCGTCCCAAGTAGCACCAAATATCTTTATAGTTAAATGACTCATTCCCGACGTCGAGACAACGCTACAAATTTCAAGAAATTCACATTTTTGATATTGAACTAAATATTTTAAGCTTTTCGTCGGCACGACCACAATGCGACGTTTTATATTACCAATGGGCAGGCCGTTATTTTAAATCTACTTAACAACTTTTGTTTACTATTTTCAACTATTGACCGACTAATAAAACATTATTGTATTTTATATAACCGTGTACCGTCTAATTAATTGTGTGGTCGTAATATGTCGTTTTTAGAGACGTTAGATGGCTTTTTCGTCGTATAACAAATCAATATCCAACTTAAATGTTTTCTTAAAATTTTTGTCCATGCGCATTTTATCAAATTATTGACACGAAGACGAAGTCAAAACTTATATTGACGAAATAATAGCGAGCGAGCATTTAAAATTAGCGGTTCGGTTTGTTTTGTTATTCGTAAACATCACACAAAGAAAATGAAAAATCTACATAATTAAAACATAATTTTATGTACCAATTACAGTAAAAGCCCATTCATTCGCTTAATTAATCGGATTTTTTTTTCATTTTCATCTTCATATTATCTCGCATTTTATTTATTTGAGGACTCACGGAAAATCTATTTTGCTTTATAAATATTTTTCAATTTTACGGATTATTTAAATAGATTTCATTTTGCAGTAACTATACACTCGTTTATGTGTAGTTTGTGTAATAATTATATGTAATTATGTAAATTAAATATTACATGAAATAATGCGAAATCGTAGCAAAAATTTCGTATTTTAACAAAACATTCAATGAACCGAAGTATTCGATTATCCGGCATTCCTTCATCCCCAGGCATGTCGGATAAACGGACTTTTACTATAGCTATGGAGTAATATTGGTTTATATATAACTTATTTGTTGTGTAAATATCTAACAGCCGAATTCTTTAAAAATTGGTAACAAAAATAATAAATCGTCGGGAGGATGACTAAACCGTCGGGGTAATAACTTTTTTTGGCAATAAAATAACAACTTTGTAATTTTTGAGCCGTATTGGAATTGGTTTTCAAACTAATTTTTTGGTGGTTTAAATATCTCTTCATCCATATTGTATTAAGAAAATCGCCATTTTTAATTACATATCTATACAAAAATTTGTATTTTTTGAAAATAAAATTATGATTTTCAAACTTTTCATGACTACACATTATTGTAATATCATTATTTTAATGGTGGGGATTATTTCAATACGGTTTAAATTGATTTTAGAAAATTTTAATCAAACTAAAATAAAAATATTTTTGAAAGAACAGAAATATATTTTTAAATAAAAGGAATTTATAAGGCGCATAAGTTTCTAGTTCAGTGATAAGTTCACGCTCACGATAAAACTTGCTTGGTTTGTAAAAATATGTCGTATCTTGCCAGATTTTTGTGTTACCATTATTACAGGGAATGTGAATATTACATTTGCAATTATTATGAAGTATATTTTCATAAAGTCCTAAATAATGAAATATAAGTTAAAGGAAACAGACATATAATTATTATATTTATAGGATAAAAGAAGACAACATGATTATTTAGGTATTTTATAAAAAATTGTTGTCCCATCTGCTAAAATTTAACCACAACCTGAGACAAAAAAACTTGTTTTACGAACAAAATAGTTGTCAATATATCTATCACCCGACTTGTATTCTATGGTTAATTGGCAAATCGGATAATAGTTATTACGACGTTTTTACAACCCAAGATTTATTCCCCAAAAGCGTTGTAACATAGTTTTGATACTGGTATCTCAACGTCGACCAGCCGACCAGTAGTCATTTAGTCAACCATGGTACAACGTTATCCCAACCCTCTCGTGCTACTTTAAGTATACTATACATACATACTTCATTTTTATTTTGTTAACTGCAAACCAAATATATGTTTGATTTCGGGGTTCCGAAACTATATTCAAAGATAAAAATAAGAACAAAAATAATATTCTACATTGTCTACGTCGAGAACTATTGTCTAGGCTATTGTAATCATTTGCGTGTAGACTGGATATTGTAATATGCGTAGACGCACAACACTGACCAGTATTAATATTTTTAAAATAGCAAAACAGTTATTGCAAAGCCTTCACCAGAATTACGGGATTGATTGATCACAGTTCACATTATCGATAGTTTAACATAAATATTTTTAGAAAATCACTGTTATATGTGTTTAAGTGCAGCAAACGAATTTAATTCAGAAAACAATAATAATCAAACATGACAAACGTATTCCAGAAAATAAAATCCGTTCATTATTGATAAGCCATTGTAGTATTTGTATATTACTCACAATTCACATTAATTACAGCAAGTAAATATGATTGGGATAATGTGACTCATGGTTTATACAAACGAAAAGTGTATTAAATGTATCACATAAATAACAGTAATCAGTTGAAACTAGTGTTGAACATTTGTGTTTAATAAATCGTCTATAAATAATGAAGTATTTATTAATATATTTTGCAATTTTGCTAATTTCAATACAGTCATCATATCAAGATATTATTCCTGATACGGTAGAAACAAATTCAACTGCAAAAACATTAGAAGAAAGATTTGGTAAAATTAATTATTGTGAAATTGTTAAAAATGCTAGTTGTCACAACAGGGACCAAATTTTTGGATGTCTCCCATGGAAAACTCCGTCTAGTTGCTCCAAAATGGAAATACAGGATATCACGAATGTTAAAGGAACAATCCTTTCTAAACATAATGAATTACGGCGTCGCATCACTCGCGGAAAGTTAGGAGGTCTTGACAGTGCCACAAAAATGAAACAAATCGTTTGGGATAAAGAATTGCAATATATAGCTGAGGTAAAATTAGGAAACTGTTCACTGACTTACGAAATGTGTTATGCCAACCAATTCGGGGAGAAATTATTTGCGATTATCGATTATAAGGAAATCATCGATGAAACTACACCAGCAGCAATTGTTATTTACACAATTCTAAATGATTGGGAAAAATATGTCGAAGATACAACGGGAATAAAATTACATCAATATAAGTATTCTAGCATTTCCAGCAATGCATATACAATTTCGGCGTACATAATCCATGATCAAATTGATAAAATTGGTTGTGCGGTTGGTACAATGATGTTTGGTGATAAACATTTTGCCTTAGTTTGTGTGTACAATCGATTTTTAAAGTTGGGTAATAAAATTTATACGACAGGGGAGAAAGGGTGTAGCGCATGTGCAGATTATGGTAATGATTATAAATGCACACAGGACCTTTGCGTCTTGCTGCCTAATATAAAAAAAGACAAAGATGGCAATGTTGATGTCCAAGAGACTCTGTTACTAACAATTGGAGATCATTTTACTGCCATTTTGATTGGTAGTGCAATTGGGATAGCTGTTATAACGCTTGCGGCTAGTTATGTTAAAATACGATTTTGCATGTAAAATTGGAATCGTATTATTTAGTGTTACCATATCGAAATAAATATTTATATTTTATTTAGGCAAAAAATTTATTTTTAATTAAATAGCGTATAAATTATTTATTTATTTTTTTCTTTCTTTTTAATAACATTTATAATCATAATCAATATGTATTTTCCATTATTTTGATAACAGTTAGGTTTATAATTAGTGTAAAAATAAAATAAAATATTTTTTTTTGTAATTTTTGATAAAAATTAAATTAAAATATTTGTTTTCTACTTATCGAGTAAATATTTATTTTGAATCATCTCGTATCACAAATTTTGTTGACGGATATTACCTATGACGCCTGCGTAGGTATATTATTTGATTTTATCATGTTGTCATCTAATGAAATTAGAACATTTAAAACGTATTACACATTAGTAATGTAATAAAACTAATCTAGTAATCTACGAATCGAAATTAAAAAAAAAACCCGAACCCTGACGATATTTGAGAAAAAAAAATCAAATTATTAAATGTTGAATTGTAAATTTTGCAAAAACCCTTTCCCTTTCACTTTTAAAAAGTCACAAACGAGACTGAAATTCTTCAGTAAGATATTTAATACTTAAATACTATAAGTAGGTGTCGTAACATCAAAACGATTCGCAGGTCAAACTAATTAACAGGACAATAAATACTAGGAATTCATATTTTGTCGAGAAGGGCTCTCCGGTATTAATTAATCACAAAAGGAATATTTTCAGGCTATATGACATTTTTGTTGCACGAATTCTTTGTGTTCTACCTTAATGATGTGTTAACTATACAAAATGTTGGAGTTCTGGCATTGAAAGTCACATTACCAAAAATTTCTTATGAGGTGATAATAATTTGGCCGCAGATGTATGTATATTATATAAAAATTTGATTTAAAAAAAAAATGTTTGCCTTTTGAAGAGAGTGATCTTGGAGAATGGGAATAAAACGGAAATGCTAAAATGAAATTTTGATAAAATTCTGGAATAGGGATCAAATTTTAATTAACCCGATTTCTAAAATCGTAATTAAGTTTAAATTTGGCCAATTAGAAAGGAATTTGCTGTTTTTTTTTCTTAAAATATTTGGAGGAAGTCCAATATTTAGTTATGTACGATAGAAATGGGATTGTAAAATAAGTTTTAGATGATATTCTGGAATATGACGAAATACGGAACACTCCTGTTAAGGTGTTCTATGATATCATTTACTTTGATTTGTTTTAAGCTATCCTAACTATTTCTAAGCATTTATCAGCATTGCCAATGGTATCTTGCAATGAAGTCGGACCAAGCGATGATATGTAATTTTTTCAAGAAAATCTCTTGGGGCTAACAGGGTGTTCTATGATGACATTTAGTGTAAAAAAATTGAAATCGGCCGTTGATTTGTTTCATACCTTTCGCAGCCATGCCACAGCATGAGAACTTGCGTAGTGGTAAAAATTGAAATAAACAAATTATTTATTTATTTAGTTATTAGCTAACAGTAGTATTTTACATCAGGGCCCTATTGCACCAACTACTTATCACTTATTACTTATCAACTTATCAAAAGTTAGTTTTTTTGATTATGATAAGTAATAAGTGTTTCACCAAAAGTAAAAAAAAATCACTCACTTATCAATTTAGAAACTTATCAAATTTTGATAATGATAAGTGATAAGCGTTGCACATAAGAATGTCTATAACTTATCAAATGACAAATTATCAAATTTTTATGATAAGTTGTAATGTTCCTTGAGTATAATGGAACTTGGTTATTTATCAACCGATTAGGATGAAAATCGACGGGTACAATGAAAATGGGATTCTAAAATGATTTTTAGATGAAGTTCTGGAATATGGCCAAGTCGGATGGAACTTGGCTATTTTTCAACCGATTAGGATGAAAATCGACGGGTACAATGAAAATGGGATTCTAAAATGAGTTTTAGATGAAGTTCTGGAATATGGCCACGCCGGATGGAACTTGGCTATTTATCAACCGATTAGGATGAAAATCGACGGGTACAATGAAAATGGGATTCTAAAATGATTTTTAGATGAAGTTCTGGAATATGGCCACGCCGGATGGAACTTGACTATTTATCAACCGATTAGGATGAAAATCGACGGGTACAATGAAAATGGGATTCTAAAATGATTTTTAGATGAAGTTCTGGAATATGGCCACGCCGGATGGAACTTGGCTATTTATCAACCGATTAGGATGAAAATCGACGGGTACAATGAAAATGGGATTCTAAAATGATTTTTAGATGAAGTTCTGGAATATGGCCAAGTCGGATGGAACTTGGCTATTTTTCAACCGATTAGGATGAAAATCGACGGGTACAATGAAAATGGGATTCTAAAATGATTTTTAGATGAAGTTCTGGAATATGGCCACGCCGGATGGAACTTGGCTATTTATCAACCGATTAGGATGAAAATCGACAGGTACAATGAAAATGGGATTCTAAAATGATTTTTAGATGAAGTTCTGGAATATGGCCACGCCGGATGGAACTTGGCTATTTATCAACCGATTAGGATGAAAATCGACGGGTACAATGAAAATGGGATTCTAAAATGATTTTTAGATGAAGTTCTGGAATATGGCCACGCCGGATGGAACTTGGCTATTTATCAACCGATTAGGATGAAAATCGACGGGTACAATGAAAATGGGATTCTAAAACTATTTTTAGATGAAGTTCTGGAATATGGCCAAGTCGGATGGAACTTGGCTATTTTTCAACCGATTAGGATGAAAATCGACGGGTACAATGAAAATGGGATTCTAAAATGATTTTTAGATGAAGTTCTGGAATATGGCCACGCCGGATGGAACTTGACTATTTATCAACCGATTAGGATGAAAATCGACGGGTACAATGAAAATGGGATTCTAAAATGAGTTTTAGATGAAGTTCTGGAATATGGCCACGCCGGATGGAACTTGGCTATTTATCAACCGATTAGGATGAAAATCGACGGGTACAATGAAAATGGGATTCTAAAATGATTTTTAGATGAAGTTCTGGAATATGGCCAAGTCGGATGGAACTTGGCTATTTTTCAACCGATTAGGATGAAAATCGACGGGTACAATGAAAATGGGATTCTAAAATGATTTTTAGATGAAGTTCTGGAATATGGCCACGCCGGATGGAACTTGGCTATTTATCAACCGATTAGGATGAAAATCGACGGGTACAATGAAAATGGGATTCTAAAATGATTTTTAGATGAAGTTCTGGAATATGGCCACGCCGGATGGAACTTGGCTATTTATCAACCGATTAGGATGAAAATCGACGGGTACAATGAAAATGGGATTCTAAAATGATTTTTAGATGAAGTTCTGGAATATGGCCACGCCGGATGGAACTTGGCTATTTATCAACAGATTAGGATGTAAATCGACAGGTACAATGAAAATGGGATTCTAAAATGATTTTTAGATGAAGTTCTGGAATATGGCCACGCCGGATGGAACTTGGCTATTTATCAACCGATTAGGATGAAAATCGACGGGTACAATGAAAATGGTATTCTAAAATGAGTTTTAGATGAAGTTCTGGAATATGGCCACGCCGGATGGAACTTGGCTATTTATCAACCGATTAGGATGAAAATCGACGGGTACAATGAAAATGGGATTCTAAAATGATTTTTAGATGAAGTTCTGGAATATGGCCAAGTCGGATGGAACTTGGCTATTTTTCAACCGATTAGGATGAAAATCGACGGGTACAATGAAAATGGGATTCTAAAATGATTTTTAGATGAAGTTCTGGAATATGGCCACGCCGGATGGAACTTGGCTATTTATCAACCGATTAGGATGAAAATCGACGGGTACAATGAAAATGGGATTCTAAAATGATTTTTAGATGAAGTTCTGGAATATGGCCACGCCGGATGGAACTTGGCTATTTATCAACCGATTAGGATGAAAATCGACGGGTACAATGAAAATGGGATTCTAAAATGATTTTTAGATGAAGTTCTGGAATATGGCCACGCCGGATGGAACTTGGCTATTTATCAACCGATTAGGATGAAAATCGACGGGTACAATGAAAATGGGATTCTAAAACTATTTTTAGATGAAGTTCTGGAATATGGCCAAGTCGGATGGAACTTGGCTATTTTTCAACCGATTAGGATGAAAATCGACGGGTACAATGAAAATGGGATTCTAAAATGATTTTTAGATGAAGTTCTGGAATATGGCCACGCCGGATGGAACTTGACTATTTATCAACCGATTAGGATGAAAATCGACGGGTACAATGAAAATGGGATACTAAAATGAGTTTTAGATGAAGTTCTGGAATATGGCCACGCCGGATGGAACTTGGCTATTTATCAACCGATTAGGATGAAAATCGACGGGTACAATGAAAATGGGATTCTAAAATGATTTTTAGATGAAGTTCTGGAATCTGGCCACGCCGGATGGAACTTGGCTATTTATCAACCGATTAGTATGAAAATCGACGGGTACAATGAAAATGGGATTCTAAAACTATTTTTAGATGAAGTTCTGGATTATGGCCAAGTCGGATGGAACTTGGCTATTTTTCAACCGATTAGGATGAAAATCGACGGGTACAATGAAAATGGGATTCTAAAATGATTTTTAGATGAAGTTCTGGAATATGGCCACGCCGGATGGAACTTGACTATTTATCAACCGATTAGGATGAAAATCGACGGGTACAATGAAAATGGGATTCTAAAATGATTTTTAGATGAAGTTCTGGAATATGGCCACGCCGGATGGAACTTGGCTATTTATCAACCGATTAGGATGAAAATCGACGGGTACAATGAAAATGGGATTCTAAAATGATTTTTAGATGAAGTTCTGGAATATGGCCACGCCGGATGGAACTTGGCTATTTATCAACCGATTAGGATGAAAATCGACGGGTACAATGAAAATGGGATTCTAAAATGATTTTTAGATGAAGTTCTGGAATATGGCCACGCCGGATGGAACTTGGCTATTTATCAACCGATTAGGATGAAAATCGACGGGTACAATGAAAATGGGATTCTAAAATGATCTTTAGATGAAGTTCTGGAATATGGCCAATCCGGATGGAACTTGGCTATTTATCAACAGATTAGGATGTAAATCGACAGGTACAATGAAAATGGGATTCTAAAATGATTTTTAGATGAAGTTCTGGAATATGGCCACGCCGATTACAATGAAAATGGGATTCTAAAATGAGTTTTAGATGAAGTTCTGGAATATGGCCACGCCGGATGGAACTTGGCTATTTATCAACCGATTAGGATGAAAATCGACGGGTACAATGAAAATGGGATTCTAAAATGATTTTTAGATGAAGTTCTGGAATATGGCCAAGTCGGATGGAACTTGGCTATTTTTCAACCGATTAGGATGAAAATCGACGGGTACAATGAAAATGGGATACTAAAATGATTTTTAGATGAAGTTCTGGAATATGGCCACGCCGGATGGAACTTGGCTATTTATCAACCGATTAGGATGAAAATCGACGGGTACAATGAAAATGGGATTCTAAAATGATTTTTAGATGAAGTTCTGGAATATGGCCACGCCGGATGGAACTTGACTATTTATCAACCGATTAGGATGAAAATCGACGGGTACAATGAAAATGGGATACTAAAATGAGTTTTAGATGAAGTTCTGGAATATGGCCACGCCGGATGGAACTTGGCTATTTATCAACCGATTAGGATGAAAATCGACGGGTACAATGAAAATGGGATTCTAAAATGATTTTTAGATGAAGTTCTGGAATATGGCCACGCCGGATGGAACTTGGCTATTTATCAACCGATTAGGATGAAAATCGACGGGTACAATGAAAATGGGATTCTAAAATGATTTTTAGATGAAGTTCTGGAATATGGCCACGCCGGATGGAACTTGACTATTTATCAACCGATTAGGATGAAAATCGACGGGTACAATGAAAATGGGATACTAAAATGAGTTTTAGATGAAGTTCTGGAATATGGCCACGCCGGATGGAACTTGGCTATTTATCAACCGATTAGGATGAAAATCGACGGGTACAATGAAAATGGGATTCTAAAATGATTTTTAGATGAAGTTCTGGAATATGGCCACGCCGGATGGAACTTGGCTATTTATCAACCGATTAGGATGAAAATCGACGGGTACAATGAAAATGGGATTCTAAAATGATTTTTAGATGAAGTTCTGGAATATGGCCACGCCGGATGGAACTTGGCTATTTATCAACCGATTAGGATGAAAATCGACGGGTACAATGAAAATGGGATTCTAAAATGATCTTTAGATGAAGTTCTGGAATATGGCCAATCCGGATGGAACTTGGCTATTTATCAACAGATTAGGATGTAAATCGACAGGTACAATGAAAATGGGATTCTAAAATGATTTTTAGATGAAGTTCTGGAATATGGCCACGCCGGCTGGAACTTGACTATTTATCAACCGATTAGGATGAAAATCGACGGGTACAATGAAAATGGGATTCTAAAATGAGTTTTAGATGAAGTTCTGGAATATGGCCACGCCGGATGGAACTTGGCTATTTATCAACCGATTAGGATGAAAATCGACGGGTACAATGAAAATGGGATTCTAAAATGATTTTTAGATGAAGTTCTGGAATATGGCCAAGTCGGATGGAACTTGGCTATTTTTCAACCGATTAGGATGAAAATCGACGGGTACAATGAAAATGGGATTCTAAAATGATTTTTAGATGAAGTTCTGGAATATGGCCACGCCGGATGGAACTTGGCTATTTATCAACCGATTAGGATGAAAATCGACGGGTACAATGAAAATGGGATTCTAAAATGAGTTTTAGATGAAGTTCTGGAATATGGCCACGCCGGATGGAACTTGGCTATTTATCAACCGATTAGGATGAAAATCGACGGGTACAATGAAAATGGGATTCTAAAATGATTTTTAGATGAAGTTCTGGAATATGGCCACGCCGGATGGAACTTGGCTATTTATCAACCGATTAGGATGAAAATCGACGGGTACAATGAAAATGGGATTCTAAAACTATTTTTAGATGAAGTTCTGGAATATGGCCAAGTCGGATGGAACTTGGCTATTTTTCAACCGATTAAGATGAAAATCGACAGGTACAATGAAAATGGGATTCTAAAATGATTTTTAGATGAAGTTCTGGAATATGGCCAAGTCGGAGGGAACTTGGCTATTTATCAACCGACTAGGAAGCTGACGGTGTTTCTGAAGCTATTGGCTCACCTAATCAACGGTTAAAATCAAAAACAAGTAAACATAAAGCAGCAGAAGCAGCAGAGACAATTAAGTCTTTGAAAATAAAATTGTTAAAAACAGAAATTTACAAAAACCAATTGGAAATATTAAAACTGGAAAGAGAACTGGAAATTCCACTATCTATTGATACTCAGAATTTGCTTAATGCAAACAGTGGTAGTGTCGGTGACTAGCAGCGGTTAAAGCAGATCATGAATAACCTTTTAGATAATTAGTTCTCTTTCCAATTGTTGTATTTCCAAATCATAATTATATATTGTACTATTCTTTCATTCTTTATTGTTATATATATTATATAGATATACACTACGTGTTCATATTTTTAATATTATGTTTAATTATCATATTTTAAAAAATCAAATAATAATAAAATTAATAATTAAAAAAATGAACTAAACTCTGAAGAACATGATTGTTTATTTCCTCATCGCCATTTATAGCTTCAGAAATTCTGTCACCATCGTCGTCATAGTAGTCGTCCGGCTCAAAATCAACCAAATCATTGCTGCGCATTTTAATCGCAACATTGTGAAGAATGCAGCATACTAACACGATTTTGCCTGCAACAGTTGGATCCACCCGTATATGATTTAAACAAGGAAAATTTTCCTTCAGAATTCCTATTAACAATCAAATTGAATTTAACTTTAAAAATTGCAATCGTCATATACAAACCAAAACTATTTTCCACTATTCTTCTCGTCCGCTTATGAGCACGATTAAATCTATGCTCTGTTGCATCGTCCGGATTTCTTCGCAATGGTGGGATAAGCCAATCTTTAAGGGGGTAAGCACTGTCACCCAAAATCACAGCACCGGAACGGACGATTATTTTATATGTATAGGATTTTCCAATAAAAGGTTTCATTTTGATATTAAAAAAAAGGAGTATTTTTTAAGAGGAATCAATAAATGTTTATTTCATTGTAAAGAGGAAGATATGCCATTAACATTTGAAAACGATATCAGCCAAATGGCCGCCACGACTACGCTTGGAGCACCATATCCTTTTCGAATCCCTTTCCAATCTTCGAAATCTTGAATCGATTGTTGAGCATTGGCATAGACCTTATCTTTCACGGGGCCCCAAAAAAAAAGTCGAAAGTTGTTAAATCACAAGATCTCGGTGGCCAATTGTGACCACCTCTTCGAGAAATAACACGGTCAGGAAACTTTTCTTGCAAAATTGCGATTGTTTCGTTGCTTGTGTGGCACGTAGCGCCGTCTTGCTAAAAATAAACGTCGTCCACATCAATATCTTTCAATTCCGGCCATTAAAAATCATTAATCATAGCTCGGTATAGCGCAATCCATTCACCCTAACAGTTGCACCAGCCTCATTTTCGAAAAAGTAAGGTCCTATCACACCGCCAGGCCAAAACCGCCCCAAACAGTGACACGTTTAGGATGGAGAGGCTTCTCAATAATCATTCTTGGATTTTCTAAACTACAAATTCTGCTTATAAACATAGCCTCTGAGGTAAAAAATAGTCCTCATCACTGATGATAATTTTTCGATGAAAATCCGGATTATTTTGATGCATTTGAAGGACCCAATCAGTGAAGATACGGCATTTATGGTGATCGTACATGTTCAATTTCATCAAATTCGGATAAGGAATGGCCAAGTTCCTTCCTAATTGGCCATATTCCAGAAATCCCTCTAAAAATCATTTAAGAATCCCATTTCCATCGTGCATGCTCAATTTCATCGAATTCGGATAAAAAATGGCCAAGTTCTTTCCTAAATGGCCATATTCCAGAACTTCTTCTAAAAATCTTTTAAGAATCCCATTTCCATGGTGCATGCTCAATTTCATCAAATTCGGATAAGAAATGGCCAAGTTCCTCCCTAATTGGCCATATTCCAGAACTTCCTCTAAAAATCATTTAAGAATCCCATTTCCATCGTGAATGCTCAATTTCATCAAATTCGGATAAGAAATGGGCAAGTTCCTTCCTAATTGGCCATATTCCAGAACTTCCTCTAAAAATCTTTTAAGAATCCCATTTCCATGGTGCATGCTCAATTTCATCAAATTCGGATAAGAAATGGGCAAGTTCCCCCCTAATTGGCCATATTCCAAAACTTCCTCTAAAAATCATTTAAGAATCCCATTTCCATCGTGCATGCTCAATTTCATCAAAATCGGATAAGATATGGCCAAGTTCCTTCCTAATTGGCCATATTCCAGAACTTCCTCAGAAAATCATTTTAGAAACCCATTTCTACCGCCCATGTCAAATTTCATAATAATCTATTGAGAAATAGCGAAGTTCCACTTTACTTGGCCACATTCCAGAACTTTATCCAGAAATCACCTTAGAATCCCAATTCCATCGCTCACGTCAAATTTCATTATAATCTGTCAAGAAATAGATAAGTTCCACTTTAATTGGCCACACACAATAGGGGAAAATAAAAACGTTTTTAACAGACTTCCGTCATGCCACTACAATTTGTAGCTCTTATCTATTTATTTGAGTAGTGAAATTTTTCTTATTGCTATTTTGGATAATTATCATTAAAATGTATTCGATTATTGCTAAGTTAAAACTTTTGGTGCAACAGAAATACGAAAAACTTATCAAAAATCTCAAACTTATCGCTTATCCAAATATTACTTATCATTTATCATTTCGCGAATTGGTGCAACTTAATTTTGATAAGTGAGTGCTTATTACTTATTATAACTCAATAAAATACTTATCAAATTTCAATTTGGTACAACAGAAAATTATCAAAAATTATGATAAGTTGATAAGTAATAAGTGATAAGTAGTTGGTGCAACAGGGCCCTGGTATTTATAAAAAAAGAGAAACATGAAATCAATACAATTTATATAATTCAAATTCGCATAATAAAAATTTTTTTTCAATACTTTTAAGATCGTTTCTAGACAAATTAAAATCAAACACGGCAGAAACATTTTATTAAATACACAACTTGAATTGAAAATTGGATCCGACATACCAAAGTTGGATTGATGGAAGCGCACAGTTAAAAACTTGCGACGAATTTCGAAGCAAGCTTTGCATCGAGACGTATTCGATTTTACCTTACATCTTATTCTGATGTAAGACATGCATCAAACGTTTATTTCATATAATTACTACCCTATGCGATGTAAAGCTGCAACTAAATATTGCAATTTTAGTCTTATTTTGATGTAAGGTAGGCAATCAAAATAAATTTGATTAAAATTACTACGATATTTGTTGCAAAGCTTGTATCGAAAATAAATGCGCTTGCGCAACAACATCATTTTTATGCGAAATAAAAACAAAATGTTGACAAGTCATAGCTTCATATACACACATTTTAAAATTTTTTTAAAAACACTTGTTAAATATTTCGCAAAATTACAAAAGGTTTAAAAAATCACTCGATCGATTTCGGCTTATTAGGCCATCATCAGGAGTATCTACTAAACTCTTTAGTAGGAGTTTAGTATAGATACTCCTGATGATGGCCTAATAAGCCGAAATCGATCGAGTGATTTTTTACACCTTTTGTAATTTTGCGAAATATTTAACAAGTGTTTTTAAAAAAATTTTAAAATGTGTGTATTAAGTGTGTTTCGCCAAGTGCCTACGGCAGAAAGTGTAAAAAGCTACATAAATATAATATTCCGAATTTCGGAATCAATTCAATATTAGTTTAAATGTCAGATTTTAATAACATGGTTTACATATGCGGTAAGAAAAGTTAATCATGGAGCAATATTTAGTTTTCAATTGTGAGTACAGAGTAAATTAAGTAGTTATTTTGATGTAGATTAGGTGAAAATTGTGATAAAGAATGCAACTTGTATCGTATAATAAAAAAAAATGGTTTAGAAAATCATTTTAGAAAGATATATTCAGAAGTTAAATCTATAACTCTAATTGTTTCATTAAAATTAATGAAAACGATAAAAGGTGTCAGTGCTGAAATCATAGTATTGGCCGAAATATTTAAGTACTTTATATTTAGGTGGGAATGGTTTAAATCGTTGGCCGCGTTCAGTAGAGCGCAGCCATTCAAAATCTCCTCATAACTATTAGAAAAATTGTTACTCTATGCTTTTTGTTCTTATCACTTCACTAAATCGCTGCTCATTATGTACAGCAACAATTAGTATGCTTTTCTATGAAGCGAATATATTTCATCCAAATAATTTTAAACGTCTAATTTTTAGTCTTTACTGCAACTGCAACTCTTCCTCTTGTTATAGTAACCGTTTCCATATTTATAAACCTCACTATAAGATTTGTTATAAAATGTAACAAAATTTATAGTGGTCAAAATTCATCACTATAGACATATATTGCTACAAAATATCGAAAACAACAAAATAAATTTGTAATCGTATCGAATTTTTGGCATGATTTTCGAAAATCGTTGCTATAATAATAGCCACAGTTATATCAACATATTATAAATTCGAGCCTAAGTTTGTTTTTTTATTTAGAGAATTCTTTAACACTAATGAATTTGAAGAATCTAAAGAATTTAAATAATAAATTTAGAGAAAGGTTTAAAAATTCTAAACAATATAAAATATGAATTTGAGGAAATTTGGAATATTTGAATAATTTTAATAATTTTTATAATATAAAGAATTTAAAAACATTAAACAATTTAAAATATTTAGAATTTTAAGAAATTATTAAATTAAAAGGAGTAAAATTAAAAGGGTTTAAAGAACATAATTTTGAAAATTTAAAGAATGTAAAAAATTCAAACAATTTAATGATTTTAATAGATTTTATAAATTTAGATAAATTAAGCATTTATTGAAATAAAGAAACTTTGAATAAAATTTTAAGAATTTGAAATATGAATTCTTAAAAATGTTTGCGAATATAAGAAAATTTCAAAGATTTTTTAAATCAAATGTTAAAAAAAATTTAGAAAATTTAAGAATATAAATCAACGAAACAATTTAGTGAATTTTTTGAATTTTTTAAATTCTTCAAATTCAAAGAGATTTATTAAAATAAACAATTTAAGGAAACTAACGCTGAAGTTGATCTAAGCAATTTGAAGACTTTAAAGAAATCGAAAGAATTATATCTCGAATCTTAAAAAAGTTAAGAATTTAAAGGATTTAAACAACTTAAAGGGCCTAAAACAGTAAAAAAACTGAATTTAAGGAATATAAAACGATAAATCCTTCTCTTTAAATTCTTTAATGTTTTAAAGTTTTTCTTATTTCTTTAATTTTGAATAATTTTGAATAAATTCTTATTTCTTTAATTTTTTTCTTACATTTTTCTTTCTAGAAAAAATTTTATAAAGTATATAACATCATGTAAAATTTGAAGAATTTAAAGAAACTTAAGAATTTTCAGATAAAGAATTTAAAATTTAGAAAATTAAAGAATTTA
This sequence comes from Tipula helvola, assembly GCA_963556165.1. Taxonomy (NCBI): domain Eukaryota; kingdom Metazoa; phylum Arthropoda; class Insecta; order Diptera; family Tipulidae; genus Tipula; species Tipula helvola. Next base: position 10,631,080 of record OY744481.1, on the reverse strand, counting down.
AAGATATAAATATTGTAAAAGGAATTAAAGATTGTTTAAAATTTAGAGAATCTAAAGGAAAGAAAATTTAAGGAATTTAAAAAAATAAATTTAAAACGATTTAGACAAATTAGAGAATTTAAACAATTTAATACCTTATAAATTTCAAAGAATTTTAAGAGATGAGTTTTAAATTGCAAAGAATTTAACAAATTTGCATATGGAAAATAAATTATGATGGTTTTAAAAAATCAAAGAATTTAAAGATTTATAGAATTAATAGAAATGAAAAAATCTAAAGAATTTGAAAAATTTGAAGAATTTAAAATATTTAAAAATAATTTATAGAGTTTAAAGAATTCTAAGGATTTAAAAATTAAAAAATTTAAAATATTTAATAAAGTTAAAAATTTAAATAATTTAAGAATTTAAAATTGTTTAAAAATTATAAATAATTTAAAGAGAAAATTAAAAAGAGTTTAAAGAATTAAAGGTTTCAAAAGTATTTAAGATTTTAAACAATTTTGAAAATTTAAAGAGTTTAAAGTGAATAATTTAAAAAGCTTAAAGATTATTTAAATTCTGTAAATTACAAGAATTTGGAAACTTTAAAGATTGTTTAAATGCTAAATGATTTAAATTCCTTAAATTCTGCTCTTTAATTTCTTTATGATATTTAAATGCCTTTCTAAATAGGAGAAGAATTTAAAGAGAAGAATCTGAAGAATTTTAAAAAAACAATTTTAGAATTCAACGAGAACTTTTTCCTTTTTATTATAAAAGGCAAAAGGCAGTTTTGTTTTTTATATTTGTATATGTACATATATATATTTGTTGTATGAAACAATTACATATACAAATATATATTTATTAATGTTGACTACAAAATGGTAGACTAAATAATCTATTTATTTATAACTAGTAATAACCATGTTATGGTTTACCGGATTTACCGCATAAAACACATTACTGAATTAGCGGTAATTTTAACAGAAATTTTCCAAAATTTTTTGTAAACAAAAAAACTATTCCGTCAAATCATGCCATTTATTAATTACTTACTGGTGTAAACAAAAATTAACTCAGCCACTGTCGATCGGTATAGCAAAAATCACCGCAATGTAAAATACTCCAGTGAAGCACAAAAATGACGATGCAAACGTTAAATTATCACACAATAACAATGAAAAATACTTCAGCCTTTTCGATATCAGTTTTAATAATTTAGTTTTATTTTATTAACTTACTGCTCACATTAATTTTTATTATAAAAAATAATTTTAATTGGTGGAACAAAAAATGATTGACACAAGAGAGCGACATAATTATAAAAAGTTAATAATTACAATTTTTAGCTTCTCGTAACTAACGCTAGATGTTAGTACATATTTAAATTAGTTTACATGATTTACACATGATGGCCACTATGTAACGAAAAAGTACAGTCATCATTGAAATATACTATGCTGTTTGTTTTCTTTTGGCTGTCAAATGCAAAAATGTAAATAATACAATTAGTAAGAAATATTGATAATTTAGATGTGCAAATTATGTTAATTCTAAACTTTTTAACCATTTCAGGTTTACAATTATTTAGCTAATTATAAGATAAGTATTTTGATATTCTACAAGTTAAATTTTGCTACATGCTTTTGTATTATTTTTAGGTTATGAAGCCGCTTTTACGAGCAAAAAATCTTGTATCAGAATTGCAAAGCAATAAACGTAAGTTAAATATTTAAAATAAATTCTGATTATGGTTTTCGATGCAGGTATATAACATGAATGGCTTTAATGTTTGTTCATGGTGTATTTCCTTCCATTTTCCTTAGTGAGAAAGAATTTTTGATTATTACAAAAAACCGTGGAAACTATTTTGCGACTATTTTTAGGAATAGTAAAAGTGTGAGTGAGCTAGTGCCGATTGGAGCCACTAAACGGTTAACCGAGCTACATATATATACTTTGGTCGCAAATATTTGGAATTGCATAATGATCTGCTAGGAATGCTTGTTTTTTCTGAAACTATACTAAAACAATAATTGCTGCTTAAACAGTTATTCAAAAAAGCCACAATATCTGCTTAGGATTGAAATGTATGTTTATATATTATCGGCATATTGTTGAATGCAACTTGTGTCAAGTTTCACTCGTCTTCTTTCTTTTTTTAAGTTCCAAAAGATTAAGTAATCGAATAAAAAATAAAATAAGATGTTTCCGTAGCTGATGAAAGTTTTTCTTGGTCCGATTCAGAGATCGGCTACCGCAAAATGTTTTACACCATTCACGAAAACATTGAATTCCTGTTGTAGATTTAACAGATCGCCCTCATTTTATTCTTGCAACTTACTTTTATGCATCAGCATAAATCAAAAACTCACCATGTTTGAAGCACCGCCTCACATCATCTATGAATGTGTAACAACCGCTTGAGGTTGTTCGGTTTTAATTAATGCAAATCTGTAATTACTGATGAAAACTCAAGCGACTCTGCACGATTATTATGTGCCTTTAATTTCTCTTCCACTATTGACGATTGGAGCATCACGGATTCCACCTAGTGGAAAAATTTTAAACTGAGGTACCTGATAATTTGACGTTCGAAATTATTGTAAACCATTCCAATTTTGAACTGTTAACACAATTTTTACTTACCGGACTGCTAATAATTGTAAATTATTCCAATTTCGGACTATAAAAGCAATTTTTAATTACCGCATTGCTAAATTTTCTTTCATCGCATTTGTGACAAATGTCATTTTATCAGGTGCATCATTTTAACTATTGTCCTCGAGAGGCGCTTTCTCTACTTTTACAATCGTCAATAAGTCGTTCATTCATTCAATCTGATTTATAGTCTAAAATATTTTTTGTAGTTTATTTACTGTCTACATATTACACTTCTCCTCGATTATGTCTTGTTTGTATTTTTGAATGTATGGAGCGTCGGTGTAGTGTGCACCGGCTTGTTACATTTTTTTCTTATTTATGCGCGTGGTTATAATACCAAAATTGAATTTTCGAGAGATTTGTTATTTGGTATTGGTGATGTGAATCGATGTGTTGCGTGATGTCGTACGATACGCCATCCGAAATATATCGGTCGGGTTTTCTTTATCTTTCTATGATTTTTTTTATTTTTTGGGTGGGGATAAAAAAATGTTTGGTACGTGTCGCGTTTATTTTTTTTTTGGATTAAATTAGTCTCGTTTCAACATGCAAAAGAAAAAAGATACAAAAGAAGTTTGGGCTTTTGGAAAAGTCTGGTTTTAAGTTGGTGATAAACCGTCTGATTTTGAGTTGTAAAATAATCGGCGAGTTTTGATTTTTCTGGTGTTTTTTTTTTTTTGGACCTGTAATATTCAAGTTGCTAATGTAAAAGCTGGATAAACAGGAGTGTAGTGATTAGAAAAATAAATATATTAAAATAATTGTTTTGGATTGAGTAAATAACAAGAATTTTAAACATAAACTATTGTTAATCATTAAATTTATTTGAATAAAAACGAAAAATGTTTGTATACAAGCTTTGTTTTGCTGAGTGTGTTAAGTGAAACTCAAACTAGTTTTCGTCGGTTGACGCAAGCTGGAGTTGCTTTTTTTGAAGATTTAAAGTGAAAAAAAACCCAAACTATTTAATTAGTGAATACACACATATGTACCTATAACAATCAGAAATTTTTAAACAAAGTTGAAGGTCATATAAATAAACAAAAAAAACGCAACACACCAGATATTAAGTGGAATTATATGTCTGGCAGTGCTTCTGTAGCTATTTATTGTGTGGCTAGAAAGAGTGATTGTTTTTGTGGCAGCAGACCTGCCAACCAAGCGGGTCGAGGTTCGTGTTAGAGGGGGCAGCTGCGACGGTTCCTGCGACGGCGCTGAGTTGGAGTGGGCCGGTCGGGCCTAAGTTTGATAAATCAGGTATGGTGTGGCGGTCCAAAATATATATAACGTACCGTCCACACCGCGTGGATTTTTATATATTTTAAATTTTTGTGAGCCAAACTTGGTTTTCTGCGTTGTTTTTTTTTCTTATTATATTTTTTTTTGATTAAATTTATAAATTATACGGTTTTCAGATTTCGGGTGGCGTCACGTGTGACATAGTCCAAAAAAAATCAATTCACATCACCAGTTTGGTGCCTTCTCGAACTTTTTGGTTAACTGTTTTTTTTTTATTTTCCATTTTTTTCAGTTGCCTAATTTTTCCGTTCATTAATTAGTTATTATTTGTTTTGCATTAATTACAGTTGTGGATAGTAAGATTTTTTTTGGTTTTTCGTTTAAATTTTGTCAAGTGCAGTTTTATTAGTGCCATGTCTTGCTAATTCCTTTTTCGTTGTGATCACGTGATGTATGGGGGCGACCCCATGCTGACCTAGGGCCATGACGAATTGGTATCGGAGTGTGTTTTCCTCGGGTTGGGGTTGTCACTCTAGGGGATTTCGACCAGGTCTGTCGGGAGGGCGTCCTTCCTTCTTTCCTATGGCGTCGGTGTCCGCCGCGACCGGGAGACGGCATCCCGGTAGGCGGCCCGGTGAATAAGGGGCGGCCCTTGCGGGAGGCAGGGTGGAGGTTGCCGGAGTGATATCGTCATCCTTAGTTGAAACACAACACCTCTTATTATTATCTACCACTGTGGCTCGTGGCAAAGGTATGTTTAGTTTTCTTGTCCCGTTCAGTTTACTTCATGCGGTTTTCTAACATAAAAATATGTCTGGTAAACCCCACGCCTAGCGACGAGCTGTAGCCAGCACTATACCGCAACCAGACCGCTATTTTTATGTTATGCTAACACCATCCCTTTTGGGGAATTGTGTTACAAATGTTATAAATAAAACAGGTTCTGGATGGCTACCTTGTGGGATACCAGAGAAAACATTTATATCTCCAGATAAAACATTATTTAAAAGAACTTTTTGAGTACGGCTCGTTAAATATTGACAAAATCCATTTTAAAGGAAGGACATGCACTTGAGTTGTTTCAGTTTCTTGACAAGTAAGACATGATCAATTTTGTCAAATGCTTTACTAAAATCAGTAAAAACTACTTCAACACTATCACCACAATCTATTGCTAAAGTCAAAAAATTTGTGAACTGTTTTCAGAAATGGAATTTCCTGTTGTATTGGTATTAAGAGAACAATAATAAATTATGACAAATGTATTCCGGAAAATCCGTTCATTATTGATAAGCCATCGTAGTATTTGTATATTACTCACAATTCATATTGATTACAGCAAGTAAACATAATTGTGATAATGTGACTCTTGGTTCAAACAAACGAAAAGTTCAGACTGAAATCAGTTGAAATTAGTGTTGAACATTTGTGTTTAATAAATCGTGTATAAATAATGAAGTATTTATTAATATATTTTGCAATTTTGCTAGTTTCAATACAGTTATCATATCAAGATGTTATTCCTGATACGGAAAAAACAAATTCAACTGCAAACACATTAGAAGAAAGATTTGGTAAAATTAATTATTGTGAAATTGTTAAAAATGCTAGTTGTCACGACAGGGACGAAATTTTTGGATGTCTCCCATGGAAAGCTACGCCCAGTTGCTCCAAAATGGAAATACAGGATATCACGAATGTTAAAGGAACAATCCTTTCTAAACATAATGATTTACGGCGTCGCATCACACGCGGTACTTTAAGAGATCTTGACAGTGCCACAAAAATGAAACAAATCGTTTGGGATGAAGAATTGCAATATATAGCTGAGGTAAAATTAGCAAACTGTTCACTGACTTACGAAATGTGTTATGCCAACCGATTAGGGGAGAAATTATTTGCGATTATCGATTATAAGGAAATCACCGATTTAAATATACCATCAACAATTTTTATTAACTCAATTCTAAAAGATTGGGTAAAAAATGTCGATGAAATGCCGCAAATAATAAAATCCGATCAATATAAGTATCCTAGCTTTCCTGGAAATGTATATAAAATTTCGGCGTACTTCATGATGAAATTGATAAAATTGGTTGTGCGGTTGGTACAATGATGTTTAATCGTTATAAACAGGTTGCCTTAGTTTGTGTGTACAATCGATTTTTAAAGTTGGATAATACAATTTATACGACAGGGGAGAAAGGGTGTAGCGCATGTGAAACATATGGTCAAGACTATAAATGCGTACATGATCTGTGTATTAAATCGGAAAACGGAAAAGTGAAGGAAATCGGAGAGACAATGTTTAAAGCTATTGGACAAAATTTCACTGCTGAATTTAATGGCAAATTTAGCGGTAAAATTAATTTTTATTTTTAAATATAAATAGTAACTTTAGGTATAAAGCCCAGTTGGTCCCTATCTCAACGAAAATTTGCTTTGATTGACCAAATGGTGATTTTTATGTTCAGTTTTGTTTTTTAAATTAATTAATTTTTTGCAAACATTTATAATATTTTATAAAGCAGTAATTTCAATTTAGTGATAATAGATACATTTGTAAAAAATAATTTGTTTTTGTAAATTTTTGATAACAATTAAAATAAAATATTTTTAGCATTTTTTTTCTTCATCTGTTATCACAAATATTAATGAATATGTACGAGTAATTGTGTGATAAGAATAATTGCTGTTATAAGACTGGATATGTTCCATTCTTATTGTGATGCTGCTGCACTTATATCACAATAATATTACAAAATTAATAAATAATCAATAATTTAAAAATTATTTTATTTAAATATCAATTTAAAAATAAAAGTTAAAATCTTTCTTTTAGTGATATTCGACTTTTCCACTGGGTAGAAGACCGGTTTCGGAATTATTATTCCTTTTTCAATTCTTTGTACAGTTCTCAAAGAACTGTACAAAGAATTGAAAAAGGAATAATAATTCCGAAACCGGTCTTCTACCCAGTGGAAAAGTCGAATATCACTAAAAGAAAGATTTTAACTTATATTTTTAAATTGATATTTAAATAAAATAATTTTTAAATTATTGATTATTTATTAATTTTGTAATAATTGCTATATTTAGCACTAAACGAGATGTAATCGCAACTCGAGATATACTGTTTTATATGAAATGTTGGATTTATTTGTATTCTTACATAAATAGAGTATCAGTAGATAATTCGTTTTTATTGATAAATGGAAAAATTTAATTGTAATTCTACAACTTCTATAGAATGTTATTATAGAGAATAGAAACAACACAATAGTTGCATATTATAAGAAATCTCTATGTCACAAAAGTAACAATTTACAATTCCAAAATTATAGAAAATTATTAAGCTTCTTATTTTGGAAGCTATTACTGATATCCTGTTAAACTTAGCCGTAAATAAAAAGTCGATAATGTAGATTATGTTATTTATATTGCAGCCGAAAATAAAAAGTTTAGTTTTCATCCGCCGAAAGTTAACAGGATACCTAGATTGTGGGAAATCTCCGAATATCAAAAGAATCTAAAAAATATTTAAAATTGGAATAAAATCTGGAAAATCGTGCAAAATTAATTCTTTCAGAAATCATTAGAATCTTTGTATAAAACATCTGAATATTATGTCTAATAATGGATTTTATTGATGAGACTTGTCAATAGATATTTCAGGACAAAAAAAGACTCAGTTGAAATTTCCCATTATGAAAATCTGAGAAAATTCGATTTTCAAAAATCATTGAAACTGAACTAGATTTTTTTCTGCTGCACAGATGTAATTTTTTGAAATCCGCGAATTTTCCATAATTTCCCAGGGAGAAATTAGATTGTTATTTTACCATATATATATATATAACTGTTGACAAACTTTTGGCTGAAATGTAACTTCAGGCTGATAACGACTGTATTTTAAATTTTCGTCTGGGATAACATAATCTTTATTATCAGTTCGGCTGGAAACTTTAAACTAACTTTAAAAGTGTACTGCATCCAGTGTAGAAAATGTAACTAGAATTGCAATTAACAGACTACTTGTTCTACGCAAAACCACTTTATGGACTTTATAATTATTTCACTCTAAACTAAAATTGTTTAATATTTGAGTGGATTTGAGCAAAATCACTTTTTTTCACTAACGTCTAAACGTATAAATTTACAAAAAACTTTAAATCGAAAATTTTCGTGATTTCAATACTATATATATACGTAGGTAGAAGAAAGAAACCTGACTAAGTATTTTGTTTTTTGACATTGCTTATTCTCAGCTCAGTGTCTCACACGTTCGCTCAATTCCGTCAGCATCAAATGCAATCATAGAGGTGATTTCATCCGGCGCTCTTTTATTTGGTTTTTTCTGTTTCTGGTTCTGCATAGGTGAGGTTCTCGTTCTATGCTTTTTGCAAAATCAATCATATTTGAAGTAGTTTTGGCCCGTGATCTTTGTTTCGCAAAACACATTTTTTTCTAACTTGTTGTTATCAGGGTTTGAGAAATAACTTCTTCACAAATGAATATTTTCGATGACTGAACAAGGTGTACACTCAATCTACATAAATTTTATCCCGCCGTAAATGCCATGTTCTCTCTCCTTTTATTTTTCTAGTCATGAATATCACTCAGACTTTTGGAAACTTTTGCGCGATCTAAATGTAACAAAAATTCTTTCCCACCTCCAAATGAAATTCAAAGTCTTTTTGTTGAATGCTATAACCCTATTTGAAAATGTATAGATAACAAAAACACAAAAAACTGCCAAACTGGTCGTGTTGGAAATTTCAGCAATTTTTTGCTTTCAGTCGGTAATCGGTATCATTATTATATAATCGAAAACGGTAACAAATGCGAAGAAGTATGCGTACTCTCGACAAGCGGTTATATTTCTTAGTAATTGAAACGTCACAAATGGTCAAGCATTGATCGAATCTTGATTAATAAATTAGAATTGATGAATTTCCTCCCCAGGAGGACGGAAAGATAGAAGGACGGATTAGATAATTTAAAAATCGATTATTTGAGAGTATTAAGTCGAGTGAGAAAACTAAAATTTTCATTTACTCAATTCTTGCAGGATTGAACGGAAAATTACGAAGTCGCAGCTTAATATCCAAAAGCTAGACGGCACAAGAATCAACCTTTTCCAACAACCAACTATTGAACCACTATCATATAAAACCTGACGAATGCGTAAAATATTTAAATCAATGAGCCTATAGGCTTATATAAACGAGTTTCCTTTGTGTGCAAGAAAATCAAACGGAGTAACGGCATTTAACGAAATTCAACAAGCAAAAATGAAGCAACTAACGAAGAAGAAGCCGAAACAAAACATACATCGTATAAGGCTGGCAATTTCCCAACGGATACAGTCAGCTGCATTAATTAAACTCATAGACGGTAATGGTTAATCAAAAATCATAATGTCATGACCTAGACAAATCACGAAGCGAATTTTGGCTGGCAGAACACATATAAATTGATTTGGGTTTTGATGCGTCCACCAAATCATCCAGGCGACTGATATTTTAATGATGTGAACCATTGCTAAACCGCTACTTAAAAATATTGTGGCCAGATCTTAACAATATAAGTGCTTTGAGGAGACGTGCGGAAACAAATGTCAACTGATTAGAGAAGTGTTTTTCAAAAATTTTCAGATTGCGGAACTAAATCTAAAAAAATTAAATTCATCGCTACCCAACAATTTAGTGTTCTTACTCCTCGCATTTTGCCCATCCATTCTTAATTTTATTTCCAGAAGTTTTCGTTGATGTGGACTTCACATATACATATAAATTTTAGAAGAACAGCCCCCTGAAATTTAAAAGAATTTAAAAATTTCAAAAATACCAGAACTGTGAATTTAAGCCAGAATAATTTTCAGACATATACCAACATTTTCTAACGCTCTTTCTGAAACAGATATTTATACGTTCATACTTAATTTTCGTTTTAAAATTATCAAAGAACTCTTAGGGGTTTTTGAACACCAAATGACGATTTTTTGTTTTGTTGTGGTTCGAATGAGTTCGGGGGTTTTTTCGGTTTCTTTTTTTTTTTGGTTGATTTCACTGTTATCAGCCAGTTAATATAAAAATATTGTTCACGTGCTTTGTTACATCCGAACTAATTTTTAGAACAAAATTTGTGATTCAAAATCAATTATGGATTAAATATTGTTGTTGTTCTTTCATTATGCGCCAATAATGCAGCTAAGTCATCTTTGTATATGTTGCTGTTAAAATTGATATAAAAGTTTTGTGCTTTTTTCAACGAACAACTCGAAATTAAAACGCAACATTTTTACTATGGATTCCAATGAGGAACAGTGAAACGTTATAACACTGAAAAAGCTTTTCAACAATTATGACATATGATAATGGCTGTATGAAAAAATTGAAGCACCTCTTGGTGAAATACTAAATAAATTTGAGGAACCTTTCGAAAATGGTGAAAGCTCATTTATAGTGAAATCCTAATACAAATGTAAGAATCTTTGTAAGTTTATAATCCGAAAGCACGAAGTTAAATACAAGCAGCAGCTCCTTCACCGGAGTTCCAATGTGCACTTGAATTTAGGAAGCTTAAAATTTCAACAAAAAAAAAATTTTTATAAGTATTTAATGGACCTTAAACTTACATAACTGCTACGCCTTTATTCTGAGACGAAGGTGTTAATGCAAGTTTGAAAATCCTTTCAAAATTTTTGGACTGACCTAGATTGACTGAATAGATAACAAGTAAAATTATTTTAGAAGTTCGGATGGGTAAGTATCGCATATTTGCTGGCTTCAATTTTAACGTAAAACAAATATGTAATTCTAAGCTACAATAAAATACATTTTTCACTGGATTGGATCACTCACAAACTAAAGAAACTAATTAACTAAAGGAAGCGAAAAAAATGACGATGTAATTAAATTTAGCTAAACAATCGGTAAATTTCCAATTGTTGTTCCACTTTTAATAAATTTGGTCAAATATGTCAAATTTATTCTCGACCTCAATGGTATATTGAGTAGAAGTCTGTACTACCACAATGACTACCGTCTTGTTTACAAATGTTTAGTGTTGGTTTATCTTCAAAGGAAAATCAATAACCAGTGACTACAATATCAACTGTGTACCAGAAAAGTGAAAGAATAAAAAATTCGAAACTCGATCTTATTAATTCAACTTATGAAGGTTATTTTCATCAATAGTACAGAAGTATTACATGCTGCCCTTACAGTAGAGGACTAATTACCTTTAAACACATTTAACTGTTTCCGATTAGTACTAAAATGGTATTCACAAAATATAACTACATAGACTCTATAAACGTAAATTATGATCTGTAAGTTTATTGTGACAAATCTGCTGACGTAAAGCTACATATCTTGATTTTTAGGACCCATTACTCGGCCGAGTGGCTTTTTTTTGATGTGATTTTTTCACAATGTACTACTTTTGATAGCATTTATTTACCTGCAAGAAATCAAGAAGATTTAATTTGTAGTTTTTGATTTTCACTAGAAAGCTTTTCTATTCGAATTTTTGTTCTTATGTACGATGTTCATATGCTTAATGTTGTCTGGCATTCTTTTGAAAGTAACTTTTTACTCATAATTTTGATGCAGCATAACTGTCAGTGAGTAGAGAACACAATATCTCATAACTCAATCTCATATAACTATACACATTTGAGAAAATATTCAGATTCTTGAAATTTCTTATCCCTCATGGCAACGGTGTGGATCTAATAGCATGGAACGTCTTGCCACCAGTAATCCTTTACGTTCTATATGGAAGTTAAAATAAATACCTTACATAAGCCGATAAGTTGAAGGTTTAAAGTGATCACCCCATTTATTGTATGTAGTGTGAAAGTTGATGCTACCGAGTTAGTACAAAAGATGGCTGACGAAATATAAACCACAAATATATGCATATACAAGTTTATTATTTTTCTGGTTAAACTTGGGTTAATTTCGAGGAAATCCCATTCGAATCCCATTGCTTGAAAAATAGGTTAGTTACCTATGTCTATCGGGTAAATCTTTTTATCAAAGGCTTTTTGGTGACCGCATGAGAACATGATGATGGGTCGAAAATCTCGGCCTTTCCCCGCAACCACCGATGGAAAAAATAGTGGACAAAAGTAAATTAATAATTAATTAAGTCCCTGAGAGCATTAGGAACCCAGAGATCTACAATAGTAGTTAAACTGTATTGTCATTGTGCCACCATAAAAAAAAAAATCTAACTTTTCGATCGCTTAGGTGTCTGTAAGCGGGTCGAGTCAGTCACAACTAACAATCTCATCCTCTCCTTCGGTGTTATTGTCTGTAAAAACGGGTGTACAGTATTTGCCCGGGAGTCCAGGAGTTCCTAAGTTGTTATAGTTTGTGAATACTCATTTTTAGTACTCTGTAACTTTAACTCTATAAACAATTTCTGTAAAGTGACAGCCATAGAATTTTTACAATTTGTGAATAGGGAGGGACATAATTTTTTAAGTGTGTATAACGTATTTAGTTTATAAGAAAACTAATTAAATGAAACGCGCCTAAGGCACCCGTGAAATAATAATGAATATACAAAAATTTGATATACGAAAGATTTATAATTCGCTCTTATAAAATTTCGTCGTAGTTCTTCCACAATCAATCGAGTACCGTTGCAAAGTCCTTTTTCTTAAGCAGCAACACAGAAGGTGGCATGCCTGATGGAGTTTGCTCATTGAGAAATTCAACAGGAAAATTGCATTGACATTTGCTGCAAATCGCTAAAAATTGTCTCAATCAAGTTTTCAGTTGATATCATTTCTGTGGATATTTCAGCAATATCTTCTTCATATATTTCTGCTACCCGAGGCAATTCTGCTGGTCCTATTTTGAGAAGCCAATTATTGCACTCATTTTGATTTCTCCAAAGTGGACTTGATTTAATGCAGCATTCAACGATGTCTGTATACGTGTGCCCCTGGGAACGACTGAAACGTCTGACGAAAATCGCCACCAACAACAATTGTTTTCCCTCCAAAAGTCGCATCACTGTTCATAATTTGTTTTAAAAGGTTATCGATGCAACGTAATCCGTTTTTTGGCAACATTGTGATTCCATCAATTAAAATGAGAGAAACTTTTCGTAAATTATCTGCTTCGGGTGAATTAAGTCGCATAGATGAGATTGAAGTATCAAGCAGTGGAACTGGAAGTTTAAAACCGCTGTGGACTGTCCCTACACCCTTGAGTAATGTTGATGCAATTCCCGTTGTGGCAAATGCTAATGCAATTTCTCTTCGACCTCGAATGCATGCTAAAAGTTTTTCGTAGAGATAAGTTTTTCCAGAGCCACCTGGACCGTCGAGATAAAAACATCGAGTTCTTAAATTTGGATCGTGAATTGCTCTGATGATTCGATTAAATGCGTCAAATTGTTTGACATTGGATTTTGCTAATCTTTCATCAGCATCGCAATCCTCTACCAAAATGTCAAAGGTTTGATCATCCTCGGCATGAGCGTGTCCTGTTGGTATTGGCAAGCCAAGGGTTCCACATGATAATCCATGTTGCTTAAGAATTGAGCTGATGTCATGAAGATGATGTTGATCGCGACATTTTCTGGATCATTTTTCAAGTACCTAATCAATTGTGAAATCAGCGACGTTATTTTCCCATAACATGAGAGGTCGAGAAGGATGACAAAAACAACAAATGTATGCAAACATTTCCCGTAACTGTTTAGCCATTAGATATATGGCACCATCTATTAAACAGTTATTACATTCGTCATCAGATTCAAGTAAGCCTCTTGCTGCAACTGCACTTTTGAAAGAAATGTGAACGATGTTGCCTACTGTTCGCAATGATTCAAAACTTGTTGCCATGTACTTGTAGAATCAAAATTCTCAAATAAAATCTTTCACTCCAACTGTATACATTCTAGGGACAACTTTATGACCGCCTCGCTTTCTTACTTAAAGAATTTTTGTATACAGATATTGTCTTGCATTCATGTTATATTCATTGAGCTTGAGCCATGATTGAAGTTTAGTTGATCCTGTTTGTGCTGGCAATAATGCTTTTTCCTCATTTCATTCTTGAATGATGATCCTTTGCTGATTCGGTAGGAAGTCTCATGACACTATGTGATTTATCATGCATTGGAAATTCTCGCAAACGCCAAATTGCTTCTGGCGCACTCACATAACGACAGTCAATAAAATTAGTGATCTCATTTTATCTTAATTCCGGCTCTCCATTCGATGTTGTTGCAACATTTGCGCAGTCAAATCCCATAAATATGTATTTATAAATGTATTTGATGGCGAAGACATGTACAGACTTTAACGTTAATATGTGCATTGTACTTTAGTGCTAAATATGGATTATAGGAATCAACATTACGACTGTCCATTTGTACACCTCTGACTTCTGCTTGTTCAGATGATCGACGTCGGTATGATGTATAGCCATTGACATTTAGAGTTATGATGTCGTTGAATTATTGTTTGGGAAATTTTTCAAGCATTTTCCACTCGTGCATTGCGCGTTAGAAAATCTTGGGCCACCCGGACCGTGCATCATGCATCGTACCACAATCTCACCCAAATGTGGATTACTTTCTTGTGATGGTATTTCTGCAGAGACAATTACGTCAATTCTTTAAGCTATTTTTAATTTATGCCTTGCTGCAAGTGACACCAAAATGTGCACATGAGGTAAACCGCGCTTTTGGAATTCAATAGTATAAACATAAGCAAGTGACTTTCCAATCATCAATGAGAGAATCCAGTTTGATTTTGAAAACTCGAGCAACCAAATCGGATCTATGGCTTACTTGTTCTCCACGACTTAAATTTTCTGTAATTTCATTCCATTTCGGATTCGCAGTGAATGTAATAAACAAATTCGGTGCACCCCATTTGCAAAAAGATGGACATAGAATCACAGCATCTCTCACGCATGTTTCATGGTGATCCTTCAAAACTCGATAGAAGAATAACAGACACACCAGCTGCAATATTTGATTCTTGTGCTAAGTTAGCAATGTGATCTGCTAGTCCGGCATATTGTTCAGCTCGAAGGCGTTGTCTTGATTCTGTTTTATATAACTCAAGTTGTTGGCCTCGAATGGATGTTAAGGCACATTTAAATTGTAGCATGCTGATGTTGTTGCGAACTCTATTTAATTTAGCACATTCATACGAATCACACAGCCAATATGGTTGAGAGCCTGGCTCACCAAAAGGGGAAAAAATCGAGTATGTGATTGGATCCATATTTGGAGGTAATATGTGAAGTGTGATCAATTTTTGATTGGGGTCGGGCTCTCGAATAAACATACATATATTAAAATTATTTAGCACCGGCCAAACAGCTCAGTGGTTAAAGCAGCTGCGTTTATTGAATCGAGAGGTATCAGGTTCGAATTCCGATAGGAGGCGAAATGCAAAAGGGATTTTTTATCATCTGATTGCGATCGATGATGACGATGAACACAACTATGACCCCCTGCTGAGAGTGCAAAATCCATGGGCCAACCCACGTTTCATGTCAGCACTGCTGGCATGAAGCAATGCAATGTGCAGGTGGTTTATACAAAAAAAGGGGCTATATCCGTAAATTGATTTGAAATACAATTAGCCTTTTCTCTATCAGTTATCAACAATGAATCGTTTAATTTTATTGGAGGTAGCAGACGTCGCCTTTTAGTTAAAAGTTTAGTAGTATTCCAAAAAAGTTTGCCTCCTGGTTTAAAGGAATTTATCAAATTATTCCATCTATTGTTTCGTAATTTTTGAATCTCCTCATCAACTAATCTTTTAAAAACCATGTATTTATTATAGATTGAGAGTGATCGAGTCCTCTGCCATTGTCTTTTTTTTTAATTCCTTATACCAATTAAAAATTTTAATTCATCTGTGAATCTTAATATGTTACAAGTATTTGCCGAAATTAGCTTAATTGATTGATTTTGTGCTTCTTTTAGTACATTTATTATAAATTTAATTTTTTCATCAATACAGTTTGGAGCATTTAAATTCTGTAACGATGGATCATTAAGATTAATCTGATTGTTTATATACCTGTTGAATCTAAACCAATTAGCGTCACTCTATGAATAGAAGGATGACATTTCTTTGTTCACGTTAATGCCATTAACAATGAACTCTACAGGATAGTGATCAGAAGTGAATTCGTTAATTAACTTTGGTTGAGTTATAGAATGTACGTTGTTTGATAATATTAGGTCTAGGTCTAGTACGGAAATCTTACATCAATGAATTACAGATAAATGTTTTATGAATTAAGCATAAAGCTTCCAAAGTAATAGAGTGTAATTGTTCTATACGAAATGTGAATCTCAATTAATTTGGCAGGTTAGTTTTGACGTTTCAGTGCACATATAAAAACAACCTGGCGATTAAGCGATTTGTTAAATTAAACGAAGCTAAATTTGTTAAATTATAATCGGACAGCAATGATCATTTATGCTTCTAAATATTTAAAATTTACAAGAATTAACGGTATATCTGTAAATATGTCCATCTTTCTTTTAAAATTTGTAATTAAATTGTCTAGACAGAAACATTTTATTTTTTTATTTTTTAAATTTACCAAGTAGCGTTAATTTTATAAAAAAGCTTGTGGAAGGCCAAATCTACATTGTCGCTGGCACAATAAAACTGGTACCGTTCATTATTCTACAACTGTCCATTTATGACATTTTTTATGATGTTGTTATTCTTTTAAATGAAAATAATGTAATTTTTATGTACTCTTCTATATTTTCATGTTTAAAGATAAGAAAAATACAACAAAATGTCATTATTGTTTTAAATTTATAGAAAAAAATAAAATTGTATAAATAAAACAACATCTACTCTGTACCAAAATGATAACATTTATGACATTTATGAAAAAGAAAAAAACCCAAAAAATATAATTTTTATCTTCCTGTTCATTTTGTTCTGTTTCCAAATGTAAGTACTGTACAAAAACAAAAAAAACCTAATTAAAAATACAAAACACGAATTGAATCATTATGACTTATATACTATTATCATATTGTACTGAACAATGGGTGATTCAACATTTTGCGAATAAACAATTATTTTGTATGCTACACGCGAAATTTCATATTTAGTTTCAAATTTTTTTCGTCATCTCTTATCTATCTCTATAAATATACATTTGCGGTGTTTGACTAAATTCAATATAAAATTAACGACATTAAATTTGTTCTGCAATAAATTTGAAATCATTCAATTTTTATTACACACCAAACACAGCCAAAAAAACAAGAATACAGAAGCAGCAGCGAAATCGGTTGTGAAATTTGTTCCAATCAAATAAATCAGTTTCAACTGATGATAAATTGGGTAATCAAATTTATATTTCAAAAAAAAAAAAAAAAAATTCTCCATATAAAAGTAAGCGCACATGAAATTTAGTTCTTCCCGTGGTGTTTTCTTATGAAATGTATTGGTAATAATCAATACCGATCCATGTGCATGAATATAAGCTTTTCGAAATTATTCGGGTTTCTCGATATTCCCTACAATTTTCAAGGGGTTAGGTCTTGTTACTAACCAGACTGGTGGATTAGTAATTTATCCAGACTTTAATTTTTAAACTTACCGAGACGTACATATGTATCATCGAGTTACTTAAAATTAATTTAAGTGTATAGATTATCGTTAAGAGATTTTTGATATTTTCGAAATTAGGTTAGGTTGATGTTGTTCGCATTGTATTACAGATTATTCAGAAGTGTTGTAGATTTTCGATTATTCTTCGAGATTTTTGCAAATATTATGTTACAGATTATTCGCCATTTTTTGAGAATTTTGAAAATTATTCGACGTAACTTGACTTTATCTATAGCTTTATTTAAATATTGATTGATTTAACAGAATATACGGCCAAGCCTAAACACTCCTGGATGACACCGGGGCCCCCGTACACCCTTTACACATAAAAAAACCGAAAGAAATTAAAGGTATGTTAGTAACAAAGAATCAACCCGGTGCCAGATATCTAAGTAGTTGATAGTTAGTAAATTTGTTAGTAGTATATTTCTGGTCAATTATTTAGCACAAGACAACACAATGTCAAGTTCATTTACTGCTTAAGTTCCTGAAAAGCTATTTCAGGTTCTTGAATAATTTCCTCAATTTAAAATCTGTATTAATCCTTAATAATAACTATTCTAAAATTAATTAAGTATAAATTAAATTCTCTGAAATAAATTTTAAATTATTCTTTTTGTACTACAAATAAATTTACATAAACAATTTGTATAACAATAATTTAACCAGCTACCACCCCGCCCGTCGCGCTATCGCCTTAACCCATGCCAGTTTGGTCGAGTTTCTCAGAATTTCATTAAATTCAGTGAAACCGAAAACCCAATTTACTTCACCATTAATTCTTTATTTAAGATAACCTGAAATTCGAGATGCATAAATAATTTTAACTCTAAATTATGAATATTAAATACTAAACATCTTTTTTTTTTTAATATTTTAAACTAAAATTTTAAAATCTATAACTAAAAAATCTGAAACCCCATAAAATTTCAGTCCTAAATCTATAGCTATTAACTCTAGAAATTATCTCCAAAATCAAAATTAAAATAACTAATTGCTTATGACAATTCTGCTTAAAATCGCACTGTGAAATAATTTAAATTAGATCTGGAACACATTGTCCATATTGAATTAAATTAAATAATTTAAGTATCCACATTAGTATGTATATTTTTATTAGTGCCATATATGATAAACAATTAGCAAACATATATTATTTGGCTAAACAATTTTGGTTTAGTTGTAAACGCACAATCTGCTAAATAAAATTCCCGCTAGAAGAAGATATATAAATTTGATTTAGAATGATTTTGACCCAACCAACAATGTTATGAACAAACTATTTGAATCAAAAAATTCTTCACTTTGGACGATTAAAAAATAAATTCTAAATTTAAAATCTCAAATTCCAAATTTCAAACTTCAAACTCCAAATCACAATTTCGAAATTTCCAGTTCCAAATTTCAAATAATACAAATTTTAACTTTCAAATTTCAAATTCCAAATTCCAAATTCCAAATTTCAAATTTTAATTTTAAATTTAAAATTTCAAATTTTAAATTCCAAACTTCAAATTCCAAATTTTAAATTTAAAATTTTAAATTCACAATCACAAATTTCAAATTCCAAATTCTAATTTCTAAATTTCAAACTTTAAACTCCAAATTCCAAATTCAAATTAGAAATTCCAAAATTAAAATTCCAAATCTCAAATCACAAATGCCAAAATTCAAAATTTCACATTCCAACTTAACATTCCAATTTAAAATTTAAAATTTAAAATGCAAAATTCCAAATTCCAAATTTCAAATTCCAAATTCCAAATTCCAAATTTAAAATGTAAACTTCAAATTGTAAATTATCAATTTCAAATTCCAAACTTTAAATTCCAAATCCCAAATTCAAAATTTCATATTCCAAATTCAAATTTCAAATTCTAAATTCCAAATTTTAAATTCATAAATTTAAATTTCAAATTCCAAATTTCAAATTCCAAATTCAAAATTACAAATTCAAAATTTTAAATCTTAAATTTCAAATTCCAAATTTAAAATTCCAAATTCTAAATCCCAAATCAAAAATTCCAAATTTCAAATTTCAAATTCCATTCTAAATTCCAAATTTCAAACTAATTCCAAATTTCAAATTTCGAATTTAAAATTTGAAATTCAAAATCCCAAATTTCAAATTTCAACTTCAAAATTCCAAATTCTAAATTCTAAATTTCAAATTTCAAACTGCAAATTTCAGATTTAAAATTCAAAATTCAAATTAGAAATTCCAAAATTAAAATTCCAAATCTCAAATCCCAAATGCCAAAATTCAAAATTTCATGTTCCAAATTTAAAATTTAAAATTCCAAATCCCAAATTCAAAATTTCATATTTCAAATTCAAATTTCAAATTCTAAATTCCAAATTTTAAATTCTTAATTTTAAATTGCAAATTCCAAATTTCAAATTCCTAATTTTAAATTCCAAATTCCAAATTCAAAATTATAAATTAAAAATTTTAAATCTTAAATTTCAAATTCAAATACAAAATTCCAAATTACAAATCCCAAATCCCGAATTCCAAATTTCAAATTTCACATTCCAAATTCTAAATTCCAAACTTCAAACTCCAAAACTAAAATTTTAAATCCCATATTCCAAATTTCAAATTCCATATTTAAAATTCCAAATTTCATCTCCCAAATTTGAAAATCCAAAATTTCACAATAAAAATTTAAAATTTTTAATTTTTAATTTCAAATTCGTTTAATTTGATATCACATTACCAGACACTAATAAATTATTCCAAATTTCAAATTTAACCTTCTAATATCAAATTCCAAATTCCAAACTCCAAACTTCAAATTCCTAGTCCCAAATTCAAAATTTTATATTCCAAATTCAAATTTCAAATTCTAAATTACAAATTCTAAATTTTAAATCTTAAATTTCAAATTCCAAACTTAAAATTCCAAATTCTAAATCCCAAATTCCAAATTTCAAATTCCATTCTAAATTCCAAATTTCAAACTCCAAATTCCAAATTTCAAATTTCGAATTTAAAATTTGAAATTCAAAATCCCAAATTTCAAATTTCAAATTCAAAATCCAAAATTCTAAATTCAAACTTAAAATTTCAAATTTAATATTTAAAATTAAAATTAGAAATTCTAAAATTAAAATTCCAAATCTCAAATCCCAAATGCCAAAATTCAAAATTTCATATTCCAAATTTAAAATTTAAAATTCTAAATTCCAAATTCCAAATTTCAAATTTAAAATTCCAGATTTCAAATTTAAACTTCAAATTGTAAATTCCCAATTCCAAATTCCAAACTTTAAATTCCAAATCCCAAATTCAAAATTTCATATTTCAAATTCAAATTTAAAATGCTAAATTCCAAATTTTAAATTCTTAATTTTAAATTTCAAATTCCAGATTTCAAATTCGTAATTCTATGATATATTCCAAATTCAAAATTATAAATTCAAAATTTTAAATCTTAAATCTTAAATTTCAAATTCCCAATATAAAATTCCAAATTCCAATTCCCAAATCTCGAATTCCAAATTTCAAATTTCAAATTCCAAATTCTAAATTCCATATTTCAAACTCCAAAATTTAAGTTTTAAGTCCCATATTCCAAATTTAAAATTCCATATTTAAAATTCATAATTTCAACTTCCAAATTCCAAAATCCAAAATTTCACAACACAAATTTAAAATTTTTAATTTTTAATTTCAAATTCGTTTAATTTGAAATCATATTACCAGACACTAATAAATAATTCCAAATTTCAAATTTAACCTTCTGATATCAAGTTCGAAATTACAAACTCCAAACTTCAAATCCCAAGTCCCAAATTCAAAATTTTATATTCCGAATTCAAATTTCAAATTCTAAATTACAAATTTTAAATTTCAAATTCTAAATTTTAAATTTAAAGTTCATATTGTAAATTTATTTAGTTATTTACATTTATTAACGATCTAAGCTAAATCTAGCTAATTCGAAATTCCAAACTCCAAACTTTAAATTCCAATTACCAAATTTCAAATAAAATTTCAAAATTCAAACCGCAAATTTCAAATTTCAAATTCCAAATTTAAAATTTTAAATTTTAAATCTTAAATTTCAAATTCCAAATTATAAAATTTAAAATTCCAAATTTTAAATATTAATTTTAAATTTCTAATTTCAAATTTTTAATTCCAAACTCAAATTCTAAATTTCAAATTCCACATTCCAAATCCTAAATTTCAAATTTCAAACTTCAAACTTCAAGTTTCAAATCCCACATTCCAAATTCCAAATTTCAAATTCCAAAATGAAAATTCCAAATCTCAAATCCCAAATTCCAAAATACAAAATATTACATTCCAAATTTAAAATTTAAAATTTTAAATTTAAAATTCCAAATGGGATGGTATCACAATTCTAAAAAAAAAATTCTTAATTCCTATATTCCAATCAGCGAAAAGTAAAGTTCCGTATCATAAAATTCCACGTTTGAAAATTCCCTGATGGAATAAATTCCACAATTGGAATAGATAAATTAGATATAAATAAACACAACTAACTAATTTTATATTTCATTATTTATTTCATTAAAATGATCAAAACTATTGGTAATATGATTAATTAAAAAATTAATATTAATTATTATTTTACGCGATACGCTTTAAATACTCAAATTTTAAATAATTTTGGCGGTTTCTAGTTATTCTTTTGAGCTTATTATAAACTTAAACATTTTTTTTTATTCCTGTGGGACAATTCTTTCGATTTGATTTTTTCAACCGTAGTTTTGGATATTCTTTCGAGACATTTTCAATTAGATTATAGTAAATTCAGCAATTATCAGGCTTCGGCACTACTCTTTAAATGAGGAAAATTTATTTTCCAGAATTCTGCTTTCACACTTACACTTTAATCTTTTTTAGGGCAGAGAATCTGATTAATTTAAGAATTTGTGAATACAATTTTTTTTGCGCGGGCAAATTATTCTATGAAAACCACAAACAAAATAAGAGCATTTTGGAATTTTAATTTTTGGAATACTGGCGCGTAGAATTTTGGGATGTGGATCTATGGTTTGAAGAATTTTTATTTTTGAAATTGAAAAGGTGGAATTTTGCAAATGGAATATTTTTTTTGGAATTCCGCAACCAACCCATCCCAAATTTCACATTACAAATTTAAAATTTATAATTTCAAATTCCAAATTCCAAATTTCAACTTCAAATTGTAAATTCCAAATTCCAAACTCCAAACTTAATATTCAAATCCAAAATTCAAAATTTCATATTCCAAATTTTAAATAAAAAAATTTCAAACCCCAAATTTCAAATTAAATTTCAAATTCCAAATTTCATTCACATACTTGTGAGTATTTCGTGTGCGTACTCGTCTTATTCAACTACATAGAACTTACAAACATTTAGATAGAGGAGAAACAATAACAACATGCAAAAAAACAACAAAAATTTATACACATATACGTCATATTGTCACAGTCGTACTCGTATTGAACTGCCTATTAAATTCAACTAGTGCAACGATTGGCTAAGAGCCGCAAATGTCTTACGTGATTTCCGTTTTTCCTATTGAATCTAATCGTAGGACTGGTATTGGAATATTTTGTTGAAAACTTCACACTAATAATTTTCTTTTAGTAACGTCACAGACAATAATACTTTTCATTTCTATTTGATATGTAATTTAATTAAGAGTGAGTGGTAAGAAAAATTGCTTTTTCGAAACTTATCTTTGCTTAATATTGAAAAGGACAACCAAAAATGTCTAATCTAACATTCTAATCCGATTTATAATTCTTTTCTATCTTGCTATCAAGTTCAGTTTCCAAGATATCCTTGATAAAAACTCAACATTTTATTCAAAAATTTAGTTTACTTTACTTTTATATTTGTTGATAATGTCACATAAAATATTAAAAATAGATTTTTGCTACTGTTATTATGTAAATTAAGGATTGTCAGTCAAAAAACTCATTTACCACCAAATCTAATTATTTATGTTTTTCATCCTAAAACACAACAACAAATAAATTTTGCTGTCTAGACAATATACATATTTGAAAAGTTCCTCAACCTTATCCATCAAAGTGCAAAGTGAATATGTGTATGTGGAATATGCGATGTAATGATAAACAAAAGAAAACACAAAAACATACATATAAAATAACCCCCAGTAAAAAATGTGTTCCTGAATGATACTCAAAATGAAACGACCAATCCATATGGTAACCCCATATACTATAATATATCAGCAGATCATAAACCCGAAAGCTTCAAAATTTCATTATGAATAAATTTTTAAGACTTTATTTGCCATTTTCTAAAGGAATTTTCCATTTTTATTGACACTGGATGAATAAAAAATTTATGATTTTTTACTTAATGCAACTGTTGGCTAAAGCATAATCATAATTTTTATGTGCATAAAAAAAATTTTATGTTCAACCCCTAAACAAAACAAAAAAAAACTATTTTTTAGTGCGGTGTGGCTTTATAAAATGTATTTCATTACAGTACATTACGTCTTCCGTATATATACTCGTACAAAATTGTACCTTATGCACCGCACAATGTCATCCGCACCATCCATTCCTTCGAGATATATAGTGCAAATTATTTTATATAAAACACTTTGTGTAAATATTCAACAGTTGATCATCATCATCATCATGATAACGATGGTGACGATGGTACAGTGTAAAAAAACAAAAAAAAAAACATTTTAATGATAATGATGATTAAAACTTAAATTAAAAATAAAATTTTAAATCCATAAAACTTTTTAATTAAATAAAAAAATAAATTATAGTAAATATAAACTAGCCTGGTTCCAATAGATATAGATACATAATGTAGAGTACACATATAGTGTAAAAACCATTCTATGGTATATAATGTAATTATAGTAACATTATTTTTTGTTTTGTTTTTTTTTTTTTTGTGTCGTTTCATTCAATTTAAAATTTAAGACAAAATAAAAGCTTTTATCACGGATATTAAAATGGTAAAACAGCAAAAAAAAAAAAAAAAATCTCCAGTTTCCAGTGTTCGCTGGATTTTCTTCTTCGTTCTTAATAGAATTATTCATTCGACATAAGAAAATTATGTTTTCTTTCGCGTTATCAGAAAATGAGACGAACATTGAAATGATAAATATTTTAAAAAACAATAAATACATTGTACTTACATAATATAATAAGATCTCGAGCTTATCGTCTTCATTGTCTTATATGTATGGTAGATCGAATGCTTCAAGCAAGGTGGAAATACTAAAAACAATGTCAAATTAACAATTTTTCCTATTTTTCGTATTTTCTTCGCTGTTTTATTATTTTTAAACTGTAATAAAAATTGCAATTTATTTCCTTTTACTTGCGTCCCTCTCTCTCCCTTTCTCTCTCTCTTGTGTACGTCTCCGGTACATTATAATACTTTATATACGTTTACACAATGTTTTGTTGCGAAAATTACATTTCGACCTTTTGAAAGATGCTATACGATGTTAAAAGATAATAATAAGAAAATTCTGATCCATTTTCTTTCTTACCCTCTACATACATATAATAGCTTCTTTGCATTTCATTTCCATCATTGAGTTTTCATTATAAATTTTTTTTATTATTATTCTTGTTGCGCTAGTTTTTGTTATATAATGGTGGATGGAAATTAAAATTAAATAATGCAAAACAAAAAAAAAAAAAAAACGGGAAATTGTTGAACAGAAAAACTGTTGAGCTTTTCGTTTTGTTTGTGCTTGACGCGAGTGAAATGAAAAAATTGAAAAAATCCATTATAAATTTACAGGTAAACATTATTTAATTTGTTATGTGAAATTTTTACTTTAATTTTGTGTTACATTGGGGC
Source organism: Tipula helvola (assembly GCA_963556165.1). Classification (NCBI taxonomy): domain Eukaryota; kingdom Metazoa; phylum Arthropoda; class Insecta; order Diptera; family Tipulidae; genus Tipula; species Tipula helvola. The sequence goes on along the minus strand of OY744481.1, from coordinate 10,605,716 downwards.
AATAGTGAAATGTTACTGTTTTGGGGCAACGACAGTCGTAAGTAAAACTGCACTATTTGTGGTTTATATTGACGTTTCTATTTTAGGTGATCCGGCTACTCTGAATTTAGATGTTTTCCAGCTATTCAACATACACCCCCTTTTAAACGGGCTGGTTCAAGATGATAATTGATAATACATAGATGGAACACGAATGTTTGAATGCTTTTATTTTGTGATGATGTCCTGCGGTGTCTACTTTGTTGCTTGTAATTTGATTTTATTGTTTTATTTTATAAAAATCTGGATAATCATGATGTTTATTGTTGCGTTTTTTCTGGCGATTCTGGAAAAACTGGTAGAAGACAGAGTTTATTTATGGGACGTTTGAACTATTTGTTGCCGGATTTTAAGGTGACTACTCTGACCAGACCATCAAAACCGGGATGAATTTCTATGACCCGTGCAAGCGGCCACTGTTGACGCGAAAGTTTTTGTCTTTTATTAAGACAACGTCGTTTGCCTGGATTGATGCTTTTCTGGTTCTCCATTTGGCTCTTTGCTGCAGAGAGGTGAGATATTCTATATACCACCTTTTCCAGAAGTGTTGGCCCATTTGTTGAACGAGTTACCACCGAGTTAAATGCGATACTTTATTTTGCTATATGGATGTCTAATTAAGAAGTGCGATGGTGTAAGTGGATCGACCTCTACATCGTTGATGGTGCTTCTATTTCGGCTAACAACGTATTAATCTCCTTAAGGGTTAAGATATGTTTTCCTATTACTCTCTTGAGACGAAATTTCGTGAATTTTATTGCCGCCTCCCACAGGCCACTAAAATGTGGGGAACTTGGTGGAATGAATCTCCAGGTGATACGATTACTAGAAAGATAATTAGAGATATTATTTGAGTTTTTAATTAGCTTGTTGAAAACCTTTTGCAGTTTATGATCGGAGCCAATAAAATTGGTTCCTTTATCACTATGTAATTCACGACAAATTCCTCGTCTTGCAGTAAATCTTTTTAGAGCTCCTAGGGATGCATCGCTGGATAAATCACTTGCTAGCTCTAAATGGACAGCTTTTGTGCTTAGACATATTAATAGACATATTAATTTGTATATTTTATACTTTTTATTGCTTTGTAGGTTTTCTGTCCTCGTCCCTTGGTTAGGTGGATTGATATGGGACCAGCATAATCTAGACCAGTTTTCAGAAAAGATCGAATTAATTCTACTCGTGCATTGGGTAAGCTACCCATAAGTTATTCTTGGCATTGTGCTTTGCATTTAGAGTAAATAACGCATTTTCTTATGATTTCCTTTGCCTTCATTTTCCCATTTGGTATCCAATATCCTTGACGAACAATGGATAGGAGAAGAGTTGGACTAGCGTGTTTATTTGACAAATAGATGTCTTGTAGGATAAGTGCTGTAATTCTCGATTTAAGATGCATGATAATCGGGTGCTTTATTGAATATGGGGCCAAACTATTGTGCAGTCTACCGCCAACTCGAAGTAATCCGGAATCATCAAGAAAAGGATCCAATGATTTAAGAGAACTGAATTTTATGACTTTTCATCTTCGTAAAATTGTTGTTGCTTGTGTTGACAAACTATGCACACTACGTGGAATAGTTCGTCTCGCCTTAAATGATTGCCTTCGATTCTGAAGTTTAAGGGCTTTGATGCGTTGCCGATAAATCGCAAAATGTAGCACAAAACTTTTTGCAATTTGTGAAATAACGAATACCTACTGATCAGTTCGTCGTACTATTCATTGGATTTAGTGCAAATGAAAGCAAAAGTGATCGGTTTATTGGCATTTTCATCAAGATTACCAATAATGACTTGCCTGAAGCGGCCAAGCAGCAGAAGCTTTATACAACCAACTTGGTCCATTCCACCATAATAGATGCAATTTTAATTCACTAGCTGATAAACCTCTGGAAGCGCAGGTCTGCCGGATTGTCGGCCGAAGGAACGTGTCTCCATTTTTTTTCGAGATATACCGAAGAGGATCTCAGCTGTGCGGTTGCCTACAAATGTGCTCCATATATCTTAGGTGGCTTGCGAGCCAATCGAGAACAATTTGTGAATCAGTCCAGGCGAATGTTTTGCTTATATTGGTATTTGTTTCTCGTTTGAAAACTTGAATGAGTTTTGTTAATAAAAGTACTGCACATAGTTCGAGTCGTGGCAGTGTTTGCTGCTGACGTATACTACCTTTGTTTTCGAGGAAATGAGTTGCACCGAAATTTTACCATCTGCTAGGACTGTCCTGAAAAACACAACAGCTGCATAAGCTGATTGGCTTGCATCGCAGAAGCCATGTATGTCCGTAATGGAATCTTTGAACGAATTTATAAATCTTGGTATGGAAATTTTATTGATTGTCTTCAAGCTGTTCCTTATTTTTTCCCAAAGGACAACTCTATCGTGCGGAATTGGATCGTCTCACTCTAGATTATCTGCCCAAAGCATCTGTAGGAAAATTTTGTATGTTATTACAACCGGAGACACCCAACTCAGTGGATCAAATTGCCGGCTTGCTTCGGAAAGAACAGACCGTTTTGTATAGCTTTTGGATTCCAATGAACTCCCAAAATCTTAACCGATTCTGAAGGTATTTGGGTGTGATCTTTTATTATTTTGTTATCAGCATCTTGATGTTCATGAGCAATACTCCTTAATATTTTACTGCTATTGGACTTCCACTTCCGGAGGTGAAAACCGTAACCTTCTCAAATTTCAGAGATGTTTGCTCTCAACTGGTGTAATTCATCTTTATTATCAGCGCCGGTCATAAGATCATCCACGTAAATATCAGTAGCTATGACATGCGAGACGTGTGGTGCAGAATTTTTGTTTTCTTGGGCAATCTATTTTAAAGCTCGAGTAGCCAGAAATGAAGGTGAAGCTGAATGACGAATATGTGTTGAATAATCATCTCTCCAAACTATTTGCTGATATTTTGTGTCACTGGCAGATATTTCGACTTGTCGGTACATCTTTTCGAGGTCCGCGGAAAATTCATATTTGTGTTCCCTGAATCGAAGAATGATGGCATACAAACTTGATTGTACATCAGGCCTAACTGCTAAACAATCGTTTAGGGAAATACCTGTGCTGGATTTGGAAGATCCGTCAAAGACAACTGTCATTTTGCTGGTTTCACTTGATGCTTTAAGTACACCATGATGTGGTAGATAGAATTGAGATTGTTCGTCCTTTGGTGGTGAAAATTCAATCATATTTTTTGAGATTTTGGTTCCATACCTCTGAGTTTTCGTATGGCAGATGCGAGTGATTCTCCTATTTGGTCGGGGGATTCCTTAAAGGGAAGTTTGACGATATATGGGCCCTGATTATTTCTTTCTAGATTCTTTGTAAAGTGATTCTCACAAAATGTTTCCTCTGGTGAAAGAATGATTTCTTGGTTGTTGAGTGATTCCAATTCCCAGAATTTTCGTAAATTTCGATCAATGTTTATCATTTGGGATTCTTGGTTGGACATAGCTAGCCCTGAAACTACCCATCCAAAGACTGTATTTTGAAGAATGGGTTCATTCAGACTGATTTTGATTTGTCCATTTTGAAGGAGGTTAAAAAAATGGTTAGCTCCAATTAAAATGTCTATATTTTTTCTCTGATCAAATTGTGGATCAGCTAATTCGATTCCTTTATAAGATTTTATATTTATAACTAATTTTTGCGGAGGTAGTTGTCTGGTTATTTTGCCATTACAAGAGCATTTATCGAAAATTCGGGAAAATGCTTAGGCCTGACATAAATGGTGACTAAGCCCTTGGAGATTCCAGAGCCTATTTGTCCTGAATCGTTAACTGCATTTATGATGGCCGTTGGTGGTATTACGGAGGCTGCTTCATATTGTGAATTAAGGCCGAGTACTTTTTCTGGTGCTGTAGACTGAGTTTGCTTTTGGACGTCATCTAAGCTTTGTTCTGAGTGCAGCAGAGTGTTGTGCTTCATACCACATTTTTGACAATGACGTTTTGATGCACATTTGAAAATTTGATGTATTGTGCTAAGCCAGTTGAGGCATCTATTGGTCCCGCTGGCAAATTCCGTTCGCCTTTTTACGTCTAATTCATAATCAATCATTGATCTAATCGCAGCATGACCCTGAATTGGTTTCTCTGATGGATCTCCAGCAAATAAATGGGTTTTTACTTCGGATTTGCTACTGGTTCGTCTAGAAGCAGGAATTAATGACTCAAGAGTATCTATTATTCGGCCGAGGAACTTCAAAAATTCTGAGAATTTCGGATTGATCATTTCTGCTGAATGTGATGCAGAATGAATGCAATGTGAATTGACAATCATTTTAAATAAGTGAAGATACGTTTTGATAGAGTTTAATAAATGACGAATTTTGTGATTAAAGTTATGTTGACGTTTCTATTTTAGGTGATCCGGCTACTCTGGATTTAGATGTTTCCAGCTATTCAACAGTTTCTGAAACTTTACTTAACCGAATAATGGTATAAGCAAATAGTTTTAAGATAATATGATTGAGTGCTGGACGTTGAATAACTTTTACCTGAATGATCCCGTTCTAATCTACAAACGGTTTCAAGCTTGAAGAATCGTTTCCAATATAGATATTAGACGTTTTTTGAACTTGGAACAAGATTGGATAAGCAGCATGAAGTAAAACAAATGTATTCGTCGGTTATCAATGAACTAGTAAACACTCGATTCTGCAAAGAATCGAAATTTTTTATAAGAGAAATTACAAACACATTTTCTGGATATGGCACAACTAAATGTTATTATTTTATTTAAAATGTAATCAATCAAAAACATACCAAAGAAACGTGAAAATGTAAGGTATATTGTAGGTGAATGGAATATGATACTTTATAATACATTAATCAAAAATTTCTTTATAGACAACATTTTTAGTAAAAATGTTATACTTTCTTGAATCAGCTTACAGAATTTTAATTTTGACATCATTTAAACGATGAACCCTTGAGAATGTAACATAAAATTGTCCGTGTCCAAATACAGGATCCGACAAGTATATCCCAACTTTGTCCATTTTTTGATCTTGAGACTTGTTTATGGCCATACCAAATGCCGCCTATTGTCATCGTTTAAGTTTAAGACTAGCTCCAGGTCAGAACTTGAAAGATCGATCCTTGGAATTAAAACGATGTTACCGTTATGTAATCCAGTGAGCACTTCTGCCTCAACCACATTATCTTTCAAGCCTTCCACAAATACTCGTGTGTTATATAATCCATATTTAGTGTTGACATTCTGAAATAGCATGACTATAGTTTCAACTTTAAGATTCAGAGCATATTCAGGTAACCCAGCCGGATTAATGGAATTCAAATATTCTAGTGGAGAATTAACTAGGACGCTTACTTTAATTTTCTGTATCGACTTGATCTGTACTTAAGTAAATACACTCGACTTTTTTCGTGAAGCCAACCAATAATTTATTTGATTGTTGATTTTGTCCACGTTCTTTGGGCATTATAATAATAAGAAATTCCTAATCGAACTTTTAAAGAACTTCCATTGGGATGAGTTTTGTGTCGAAGCTTTTAGTATAGGCACTTAAATTTGCTTTTATAAATCCTCCGATCCTTCAGGATCCCAGCTTTGAAAAATAATTTATCATTACATACGATGCATCTGACGTTGCTCTTGAAGCCATTCTTTCGCAGAAAGTTGACGAATCCAATCTGCCGACTGCTTATGCAAGTAGAACGCTTAATTCCACTGAAATAAATAAATATCCTACTATCGAAAAAGAACTTTTAGCCATCGTGCTTGCAGTTGATCAATTGTGACAGATCATAAACCGTTAATTTCGAGAACAACATGAAAAATCCCTTGGAAATTAAAATTAGCGGAGTATGAGTTATCAAATTGTAGTTGGACGAATTTAATAAAAATCTAATGGGGTGTTCTGGCAATAAAATTTGTGTTTTTGAGATTTTTTTATGATTTATGATTTGAGTTTTAACTGTACGTTTTGCTTAACTTTTAACTTTAGTTGTAACTTGAATTCTGACTTGACTTTTTATTTGGCTTTTAACTTAACTTTCGACTTAAATTTCGAATATTTTTGTTGATTCGTTACAGTAACATAAGTCTAAGTATTTAGGGTACATGTTTTTAGATAAATCTTTTTTATATTTCGTAGTAAAGAATCAAAATTTTTATATACATAAATGTATGTCACAGTTAAACCAATCAATTCCATGATGGTTGTTAAGCAATACCCCAATTATATTCCTCAGTAAAAAGAACGTGTGTTCCAAAAAACCAAACCCATGTAGTTAACATAAAACGTGTACATTTGTATATTTTTTAAATTAAAATTTTCCCTTACGCAAATCAAAAACATTTTGATGATTTTCCATTTTCGTTCTTCAATTATTTTAATTGCTACATCAAAACACCATTTTCACTTTATTTGTAAGTTAGATGTACAACATTCATATGTATAAGCATTGGCAGAATTTCTACTAAAACTACAGTTATATAAAACAAAAATCCAAATTTTTTCCAGACAAACACTGTACCATAAACAAAAATACTAAAATCTCCATCATCAAATAAATAAAATAAATAAATAAAAAAAAACATAAAAAGTATAAAAATTGATTAAATTGCATTTTTTTGTTTGTTATATAAATACATTTTCGGTTAACTTTGTTGGTAGTTTTCTTTAAATATAAACAGACACAAACAACATGGGCAAATTTATCGCGGAAAATGAGAACAAAATCCAGCTTGTTAAATTATACGATGATGACTTTGTGTATATAATATTGTTTGTAACCAAAAAGGACGAGCGATTAGTAGAAAAACATCAAAGCAATTCCAATTCACGTATATACACAGTATACACAGGGTGTATTGAGTGTATCGGTTTAGAAGATTAAATAAATGGTTGAATAGACTTAACGTTTTTTGATTCGTGTACCGCGCCCTAGTGTTTTATTCTCATATGTAATTCTGTTTGTTAACAACAGCATATTCGACTGAGATGATTTTGGTTTGATTTACCTCGCAAATTTATTTAATTTTTACTGTTGAAATATTCAGTTTGGCTTCTATTCCATTTCATCTGCACCAAAAAACTCGAATTTTAATTTGTTAGTCACCGGTTCTCTAATCATTCATGACAAAATTAATTGGCGAAGACACACATCTGTTTTATACCGAAAAAAAAAGTCTTTAGGCTTATTATACTTGATTTATAGACCGGTGGAAAATCCTTATCATAAACAACACATTGCCATTTTATTAAGCCGATCTTAGCAAATTCGTTTTTCTTGGAACTACATTTTATGCAAATGAACATGTTTAGCATTGTAATTACAAAATATTTAATATATGGAGAATAAGATCCTATCCTATGTTAATTAATACAAATCTCAGAGATGGGCTCGCATGGACACCCATATAGAATTTAAGGAGGACACAATATGTAGGTTTCCCAAATCTTTCCATTGTGTTTGAACATTTACTGAAAATGTATGTCACAACAGACGTAAAAAGACGTAGGGTTACCAGATGAGGGAGTTCCGAAAAATATTAATTAAACAAATTTGTTTATTTATTTATTTATGGAAGTAGAGAAATCGATATTGTCATTAACATTTATGATTTCATATAAAAAAAATAATCATCAATTATTAAATTTAATTTATGGATACAAAAGCTGAATCGATGTGGCCAAGTAGGACATTTCCGATAAAAGCAGCATCCAGAAGAAGATGTATGGTTTCAAGGATGCAAATTTCATAATCTTTGCACCTAGTCGAATATGGTGGTAAGCGAGCCCATTTTGATAAAAAGGTACGTTATAGTCATATTCCCAGCCAGTTTTTTTCAACAGGAATATCAAAAATTTTTTTTGTATGCTTTCAATTCTGTTGATGTGCACTTCATAATAAGGATTCCAGACAAGGACAGCATATTCCACTTGAAACCTTAGATAAGTGAAATATAGTGATGAAAAATACGTCAAATCACAAATTTGGTATACCTATGGGACCGGAAGTCGTGTTTAAATTTTTTATTTCTTATGTTTTCAATTGTTAGTACTAGTTAAAAAAACATTTTGTAGAAAATGATTTTTTGTTGTTGTTGTTTAAAATACAGGGTGTCAAATTTTGAGAAAAATGATAAACATGATGTTGTGTTTATGGCTATAAAAGGAAAAATAAATATCCGATATTTATGATATAGGGCTCGTTTTAAAAGTAAATTAATACGGATTAATTAAAAATATAAAAATGGTAACTGCTTTAATTTCTTCATTTTCAAATTTCCCGCCAAAATTTTATTTTTGAATTTTCTGTGCAAATTATTGTATTATATCATATGTAATATACCATAACAGTAACTTCTTATAATTACATGACATCATCTTTTATGAAATTCTCTCTGCCCCAGCCAAAACGTGACGACAATCAATATTCCTTCCCCAAACAAAGGCGTAACGCAGTTTAGGGATAGCCCATAAAGCTATTAGTAAAAAAATAAATTTTGGTGTGAGTCATTTTTTTGTTATTTCCAACCCTAAAAATGAGTCCCAAAATATTACGTTCAGGTACATAAACAGTAACGTAATCTTTTGGAACAAAATGACGCATATTTAAAAATTTAATTATAAAAGAAGGGGTAGGTAGGCCTGTAAAACAACATAAAATATAACGAGTGGTTTTTGTTAACATTTTTTTGGGATAAATTAATCGATTCATGTAACTGAAAATTCATCGATTTGTACATCATTTTATTACCAGGTGACTGATAAACGTCAAAAAGTTGAAAACGAGATATCACCGGTTAATAATTCATTACATTTACTTGTTACTCCGGAGATATCATCAACAGTCAATGACGAGAATATTTCGAGTATGAGTGAAAGTGAGGAATGCCAAATAAAAAGTGCTGTCGTTCGTGAAAAACTTAATAAGATATTACCAGACATTGGCATTTCCCCGTTATATCCAAGAAAGTTGGAATCCAGGCAATATCATGAGCAGAAAAAATTATTAAATTTAACTACCACATTACCGACATTATCAACAGCTTTGGTATCTGGAATAGAACCTCTTTTGACTCACTCAGAGAAAAATCATTATAAATTGTGATAAAATACAGCTGCTGCCTACCCTGCCGAAATCTTTAGCTATACAACAAATCCAGGAAGAATTCAATATAACCCAATATATGGTACGGACAGCTAAAAATATTCAAAACAAGAATGGATCACTGAGCCTTCCAGCACCCAAAGTTGGAAAACGGATCAGTGATGAACTCAGGTATTCAGTGCTAGAATATTATAACGGTGATGATGATGTTAGTGGTATAATGCCTGGGAAAAACGATTGTTTAACTATGTATTGATAAAGATAAAGTTCAGAAACGTCTAATGATGTGCACATTAAAGAAGTGCTATGAAGGCTACAAGTTAAAATTTAAGGATGATGAATATAGAAAAATTGGTTTTTCTAAGTTTTCTTTGCTACATCCTAAAAACTGTGTTCAACCAGGAAGCAGCGGACCGCATACAGTTTGCGTTTGTATATATAATACATCAAAATGTCAAATTAATTATTCATGGAACTAGGATGGAAACTGTCACCAATGAAAAAATTTCGCGATACCAGGACTGCATTTAATTAATACTATGTAAAGACCCAAGATCAACATGTTATCTTCTGCAATGCGAGAACTGCCCAGGATTGGATGATTTTCGCGAATATTTGAAAAACGCATTTTTGAACAATGATTGTCTGGATGCTGAATTATCGTTTAGTCAATGGGTTTCAACTGACCGATGCAACTTGGAAAAATACTCAAAACCATTAGACGAATTTCTGGATTACTTCATAATTAAGCTGAAAAATTTGATTCCTCATTGCTTTATATCACTAACACAATCCGATTTCATACAAAATAAAAAGTTAACTCCGGAGCCAACAGAGGTACTTGTTTCTTGTGATTTTGCAGAAAATTATGCGTTTATAATGCAAAATGCAGCACAGGGTTTTCATTGGAACAACAAATATGCGACTATTCATCCATTTGTAATCTACAAAACTGCGAGGGAGGGATATTGCAGCACTACAGCTTCATTATAATATCAGATTGTCTTCATCATGACGCTGTAGCAGTTCACTTGTTCATAGAAAAATTATTGCAGTTTTTGAAAATAAAAATTCCGGATTTATCTAAAATTTATTACGCATTGTGCAGTAACATATGGTGCAGTAACATATTATACAAATAAAAAAAAAAATTATGAATATAACTAAACACAAAGAGGATTTTGTGAGTGGCATTTTCAGGCAACTGCTCACGGAGAGAGACCATGCGATGGAGTAGAAGGTACTGTTAAGAGAATGGCATCCAGATCCAGTCTCACCAAAGAATATGATGGTGACATAACCAATGCGGAGGAACTTTTCAAATGGACTAAAACGTTGAAAACTGATATGGTTTTTGAATTTTGTTCAGATACTGAATATAAATTGAAACAAATCGAACTAGACAGTAGATTAGAGAACTTGAAAACAATAAAAGGGACTCGCGATTTTCATGCAGTTATACCTGCAACAGAAGGCTACTTAAAATGTAAAAAATATTCAAATAGTGAAGATTATATAACATGTAAAGTTTAACCGTATAAATATCTTTAAATTTCTATCCTTATTTTGTAATAAATTTGTTTACTGAATCACAAAAACGAGTGAAAAAATTAACCTGGAAAAATTAAATAAAATCGAGTTTTTGTAAGAGGACCAAAAATCTACCATTCGATTTTTTTCGAAAATTTCGAAATTTTCAAAATAGGTAGAGTCATACTTAAACGTATTTTGCACGAAAACGAAAAATTTTACTAGCGCAAGTTTTTAGTATGTTCAATAGAATTAAAGAACGTAAAATTTAAAAAAAAAAAAAAATTGGACGATCATTGTGAAAATTCAAAAATCAAATTTTGGCGAAAATTTATGTTATAGACATAAACACAACATCATGTTCATCATTTTTCTCAAAATTTAACACCCTGTATTTTAAACAACAACAACAAAAAATCATTTTCTACAAAATGTTTTTTTAACTAGTACTACCAATTGAAAACATAAAAAATAAAAAATGTAAACACGACTTCCAAAAATTTGTGATTTGACGTATTTTTCATCTAGTGTAAATAAATACACACATTTTTAAAATTTTTTAAAAACACTTGTTAAATATTTCGCAAAATTTACCAAAATTTTGCGAAATATTTAACAAGTGTTTTTAAAAAATTTTAAAAATGTGTGTATTTATTTACACTAGATGAAAAATACGTCAAATCACAAATTTGGTATACCTATGGGACCGGAAGTCGTGTTTAAATTTTTTATTTCTTATGTTTTCAATTGTTAGTACTAGTTAAAAAAACATTTTGTAGAAAATGATTTTTTGTTGTTGTTGTTTAAAATACAGGGTGTCAAATTTTGAGAAAAATGATAAACATGATGTTGTGTTTATGGCTATAAAAGGAAAAATAAATATCCGATATTTATGATATAGGGCTCGTTTTAAAAGTAAATTAATACGGATTAATTAAAAATATAAAAATGGTAACTGCTTTAATTTCTTCATTTTCAAATTTCCCGCCAAAATTTTATTTTTGAATTTTCTGTGCAAATTATTGTATTATATCATATGTAATATACCATAACAGTAACTTCTTATAATTACATGACATCATCTTTTATGAAATTCTCTCTGCCCCAGCCAAAACGTGACGACAATCAATATTCCTTCCCCAAACAAAGGCGTAACGCAGTTTAGGGATAGCCCATAAAGCTATTAGTAAAAAAATAAATTTTGGTGTGAGTCATTTTTTTGTTATTTCCAACCCTAAAAATGAGTCCCAAAATATTACGTTCAGGTACATAAACAGTAACGTAATCTTTTGGAACAAAATGACGCATATTTAAAAATTTAATTATAAAAGAAGGGGTAGGTAGGCCTGTAAAACAACATAAAATATAACGAGTGGTTTTTGTTAACATTTTTTTGGGATAAATTAATCGATTCATGTAACTGAAAATTCATCGATTTGTACATCATTTTATTACCAGGTGACTGATAAACGTCAAAAAGTTGAAAACGAGATATCACCGGTTAATAATTCATTACATTTACTTGTTACTCCGGAGATATCATCAACAGTCAATGACGAGAATATTTCGAGTATGAGTGAAAGTGAGGAATGCCAAATAAAAAGTGCTGTCGTTCGTGAAAAACTTAATAAGATATTACCAGACATTGGCATTTCCCCGTTATATCCAAGAAAGTTGGAATCCAGGCAATATCATGAGCAGAAAAAATTATTAAATTTAACTACCACATTACCGACATTATCAACAGCTTTGGTATCTGGAATAGAACCTCTTTTGACTCACTCAGAGAAAAATCATTATAAATTGTGATAAAATACAGCTGCTGCCTACCCTGCCGAAATCTTTAGCTATACAACAAATCCAGGAAGAATTCAATATAACCCAATATATGGTACGGACAGCTAAAAATATTCAAAACAAGAATGGATCACTGAGCCTTCCAGCACCCAAAGTTGGAAAACGGATCAGTGATGAACTCAGGTATTCAGTGCTAGAATATTATAACGGTGATGATGATGTTAGTGGTATAATGCCTGGGAAAAACGATTGTTTAACTATGTATTGATAAAGATAAAGTTCAGAAACGTCTAATGATGTGCACATTAAAGAAGTGCTATGAAGGCTACAAGTTAAAATTTAAGGATGATGAATATAGAAAAATTGGTTTTTCTAAGTTTTCTTTGCTACATCCTAAAAACTGTGTTCAACCAGGAAGCAGCGGACCGCATACAGTTTGCGTTTGTATATATAATACATCAAAATGTCAAATTAATTATTCATGGAACTAGGATGGAAACTGTCACCAATGAAAAAATTTCGCGATACCAGGACTGCATTTAATTAATACTATGTAAAGACCCAAGATCAACATGTTATCTTCTGCAATGCGAGAACTGCCCAGGATTGGATGATTTTCGCGAATATTTGAAAAACGCATTTTTGAACAATGATTGTCTGGATGCTGAATTATCGTTTAGTCAATGGGTTTCAACTGACCGATGCAACTTGGAAAAATACTCAAAACCATTAGACGAATTTCTGGATTACTTCATAATTAAGCTGAAAAATTTGATTCCTCATTGCTTTATATCACTAACACAATCCGATTTCATACAAAATAAAAAGTTAACTCCGGAGCCAACAGAGGTACTTGTTTCTTGTGATTTTGCAGAAAATTATGCGTTTATAATGCAAAATGCAGCACAGGGTTTTCATTGGAACAACAAATATGCGACTATTCATCCATTTGTAATCTACAAAACTGCGAGGGAGGGATATTGCAGCACTACAGCTTCATTATAATATCAGATTGTCTTCATCATGACGCTGTAGCAGTTCACTTGTTCATAGAAAAATTATTGCAGTTTTTGAAAATAAAAATTCCGGATTTATCTAAAATTTATTACGCATTGTGCAGTAACATATGGTGCAGTAACATATTATACAAATAAAAAAAAAAATTATGAATATAACTAAACACAAAGAGGATTTTGTGAGTGGCATTTTCAGGCAACTGCTCACGGAGAGAGACCATGCGATGGAGTAGAAGGTACTGTTAAGAGAATGGCATCCAGATCCAGTCTCACCAAAGAATATGATGGTGACATAACCAATGCGGAGGAACTTTTCAAATGGACTAAAACGTTGAAAACTGATATGGTTTTTGAATTTTGTTCAGATACTGAATATAAATTGAAACAAATCGAACTAGACAGTAGATTAGAGAACTTGAAAACAATAAAAGGGACTCGCGATTTTCATGCAGTTATACCTGCAACAGAAGGCTACTTAAAATGTAAAAAATATTCAAATAGTGAAGATTATATAACATGTAAAGTTTAACCGTATAAATATCTTTAAATTTCTATCCTTATTTTGTAATAAATTTGTTTACTGAATCACAAAAACGAGTGAAAAAATTAACCTGGAAAAATTAAATAAAATCGAGTTTTTGTAAGAGGACCAAAAATCTACCATTCGATTTTTTTCGAAAATTTCGAAATTTTCAAAATAGGTAGAGTCATACTTAAACGTATTTTGCACGAAAACGAAAAATTTTACTAGCGCAAGTTTTTAGTATGTTCAATAGAATTAAAGAACGTAAAATTTAAAAAAAAAAAAAAATTGGACGATCATTGTGAAAATTCAAAAATCAAATTTTGGCGAAAATTTATGTTATAGACATAAACACAACATCATGTTCATCATTTTTCTCAAAATTTAACACCCTGTATTTTAAACAACAACAACAAAAAATCATTTTCTACAAAATGTTTTTTTAACTAGTACTACCAATTGAAAACATAAAAAATAAAAAATGTAAACACGACTTCCAAAAATTTGTGATTTGACGTATTTTTCATCTAGTGTAAATAAATACACACATTTTTAAAATTTTTTAAAAACACTTGTTAAATATTTCGCAAAATTTACCAAAATTTTGCGAAATATTTAACAAGTGTTTTTAAAAAATTTTAAAAATGTGTGTATTAAGTGTGTTTCGCCAAGTGCCTACCCCATTCGATGGTTTTGTTATTATGATAAAAATTTTGATTGTTCAATCTTCATCAAAAACGTAATTTAATTTATCGTCCAATTACACAGACTATTCTCGATTATCACAAAAATGTTATTTTTCTGTTTTTAGAGTTATCAACTTTTATGGGTATTAGACAATAAACCCAAAATATATTTTTATTTATTTAATTTTTAACACTTATTCAATTAAAATTTACAAATCATCACTATTGATTTCGATATACTATAGGGCCGAGAAAACCCACAAAATGATAAGATAAAAGGGAAACCTCAACTGATCTCGTGATCATAAATCGATTGCCGGGGAGTCCATATCAACCTTTAAAGGCATATCGTTATTGAGTGGAAGAGTTACCTGTAAGGGTTCCATTTCCATTCGCGATAATGCATCCAGAACTGCATTTTGAGAGCCTTTGTGATATTGAATATCAAAATCAAAACCCTGAAGCTAGAGGCTCCAACGTGCCAGACAACCAGATGCATCATTCAATGACATCAACCAAGTCAAACTAGCGTGGTCGGTAATCACCGTAAACCTTCCACGTAAGAGCGAACTTTTTTTATTACAAACACAGCGGCGAGGCATTCAAGCTCCGTGACGCTGTAATTGCGCTGACTCGCGTTTAACTTGTATGAGATAAAAGTGATTGATCGATCATGTCCATCGTCATCTTTCTGTAATAATACGGCCCCAATACCTGTACTGCTCGCATAACATTGGATGAAGAAACGTTTTTCGACGTTTTTCGAAGTTTGGGATAGTTAAGACAGGAGCAGATGCTAATGCAGTTTTTAAAGAATCGAATGATATTTATGCTTCTGTCGACCACACAAACTTTTGGTGTTTCTTCAGCAGATTTGTAAGAGGTGCTGACAATGAAGAATAACCTTTTATAAAAACGCCGGTCTCATCCAGTAATGCCTAGAAACCGTCTTATTTGCGTGGTGTTTTTGGGTGCTGGGAACTTTGTAATGGCTTCCACCTTGCTACGGTTAGGCCGCAGTTCCCCCTCACCAACCACATAACCGAGTTGGTGTATCTGTTTCAACAGAAATTTGCTCTTTTCGACATTTATCGTTAAACCAGCTTAAGTTAGCCTTTCGGCAACATCGGCTAGCAACGATAAATGTTCGTCGAAAGTCGAGGTGGTAATGAGCAAATCGTCGAGATATACAAACACTCGGTCATGCAGATGATGAGGAATGACTTTGTGCATTGACCTGCATAAGGTTTGTGGCGCATTACAAAGTCCAAAGGGCATAACTCGAAATTGGTAGAGGGGCCTCCCGGGGATGGTAAATGCCGTTTTATCTTTCGAGTCTGGATCCAGAGGGATCTGCCAAAAGCATCTTTGAGATCCAAACTGGAAATAAACTTGGTCGTATGTAGTCTACTAATTAGTCCCTCTATTAATGGTAAAGGATACGCACCCTTTTTAGTGACCATATTAAGTTTTCTCGCACCGAGACACAGCCTAGTATTTCCATTCGGCTTCTTTATAATCGCCATTGGAGAGCTCCAAGCGACGGCGTAATGACGCTAGATCTGTTCGTCCAAGACCGTGTTTCTCGAAGCTAGGCGCATGTTATTAATAATTTTGTCTAATCTAAGACGTTAGTCAATTGTCAATTCATGTTGGTCGTTATTAACAGAACTTACTGTTAGAAGAGGTGATGCATTTAATTCTGAAACCAAAGAGGGCTTTAAACCAAAAATCTCCCGGAAATCGTAACCCAGGTACAAATTTTGGTCTGTGATGATGTTGTACATAGGTTTTTGTATGAAAGACACGTATGTTCGCATATTGGTGGATTCGTTCATGTTGGTGGATAGTTCGTATGTTGGTGGATAGTTAGCATTTATACCCAATAAACATTTCAAAAATGGTCTTTAAATTTTATATTTTTTTATAAGTGGCTAAATTATACACCAAAACTAATTTATTAAATTTTTATTTAATAATTATATGAAAATTGTGCCGAAGTTTTGTTTTAAGGTTAATTTTGTTGCCTTAGTGTTTTAAAACAACGAATTATTAAATAAAAATTTAATAATTATTCTTGGCCTTTAATTAGTTACTTATAAAGATTAATTTGGCGTGGGCCAAAAACCTACCATAGATTATCTGAGTATCAATAATTTTTTCGGAAACTTGTTTCCACTGCTCAGAGGTGTCAATATTTGGATGTTTAAGGGTAGCACCAATGGTCATCTGGAAATAGTGGAAAAATATTTAATAATATTATTATAAGACGCAAGTAATTTGCAACTAACCAATTTAGAAATTAATTCCGCTTTTAATGAGGGAAACAGTTCAAATGTTGATAAATATAAGTGTTAATAAATTAATCCTATAACTATTGATTTTTAACCAACACTCGTAAAGTTCCTCACAGCCATCTTTATTTTGAATAGTCAATGTCCTTATGGAAATGGGTATCTATCAGCTCAAGAGCTTATTATTAATTTACCTAAATTCGGTATTTCACTATTATTTGAGATAGTTCAGGTAGCAGTTGATGACATCGATCATCTTTTTATTAATTCAGAGCGAGAAAGATGAGCTTAGATAGATCGAGCGTCTGACGGAAACAAATCAACAGATTTCAGAACCAATGAACATCGCCTAAGTTAAAATCGCCTAGTAGCATTATATTATCAACACAGCCACTCAAATTAAAAACTTCGTTTATACAATCAATGTGATTTAGATAAATAACAATAGAAGGTCTAAGAGGTATATATAATGTTATGAAAAACAAGCAATCGTACAAACTAAAACCTTAGCACATAAAAATTCAATAGATTCACATCCAGACACAGTAAGAGTGAGCTGCAAAAAGCACACCACCACCCATCTGTTTTATACTATTCTATCACATTCGAAATATTCGCTAAGACGTCGCTTTGTAACAAATGGCTTGTTTTGTCAATAAGCCATATCATTGGTTACACAGTTGAACGATTTTGTTGAAGCATAAGAATTTTTTTTTTATTATGATTACACTTGCTGTAGTTTATAAATTCCTTAAATAAACAACCAGCCGGTTACGAACATGGTTGTAATAAATTATCAAAATTAGCAGCGGCTACATTTATCTTAAACGAAGAGAAATTCCGGTCACCTTCAGTGGCTTATCGAGATAAAATACGCCGACAGTTGACATCTTCAATATTGAAATTATCCTTGTAATAAAAATAGTTGTACAAGGTTCAACCACTTAAAGTGAGTTCCATCACTTGTCCTGATCGGAGCCAACTACAACTGGTCGTTCATATTGAAGTCCAGTATGATGTTGATTTCGTATATTTAAAATATGATTTCCTGGTACATATCGAGTTTGTCGAATTAGTAATACTATTGTTGAAATTTTCAGATAAATAACTAGATTTTTACTGGTTAAGAGCCGTTAATAAAGCCGATAGTTGTTAAATTTTAATTTGTTTAACAAATTTATTTATAACATTTAACAAGAACGTTTTCTAAATATTTGGAATGTGGAACGCACCCTACTACTGTTCTGAATTTCCCATCTTATTCTCAAATAAAGCCTTCTTTTACTTTTTTGCGCCATTTTACCAATAATACTTCAATACAATGACCCAAAATTTACTGCATGATTAAATATTTTAATAAATCAATTTGGAAACGCTCTTACAATATTGTACCGAAATCACCCGTTACATTGACTTATGTAAAAAAGTAATAAAATACTATTACATACATATTGAATGGAAAACAAATTCAAGATTTTTTATTTTATTTTTTCCAAAATGGATTACAAATAAAATCATAATTTATCCTAAAACCCATAATAAATTACATATCAGTATTATCATAAATCGTTTCCAAAAGCAAAAAGCTTTTTGCATTAAATATTTTCTTATATGTATGTGTGTGTATATACGTTTAAGAATATCGTGCTTTTTCTGTAGGGGCGTACATACACTTGTACACAGAGAGAAAAAGGGTTTATTGAAATTTTTATAAATAACATTTCGTTTATTATGTTTATAGTACCCAGATGTATTTTATTTCAAACACACAAACATACCCAGGTTTAAAAGTAGGGCCTAGGTCATAGAACAATAATAATCCAGTATCCTTAATTTGTAATCTGAGAATGTATACCCAGATTTTATTTTTATTAAATACCTTAACCCTGTAAAAAACAAAACAAACAAAAATTTCATTTAAGCATTTTCAAGTTCACGAAGCATATCGCAAAGTTCGTTGAGCATGTAATGGTTGCGCTCTGTATAATTTAATTACCAAATTAACCAGGGAAATCTGGTAACCCCATTTTCAGTCTTATTTATTTGTGTATTTCGTTTTGAGCATACAACCGCACACAACAAAATTTTTCGATTATTATATAAAATTAAATCGTTTGGAAAATCTGAAAATTAAAAACAGATTGTTCCTTTTTATTTTATTCTCTCTATTAATTTGAAAATGATTGATTCGATGGATAATAATTCATAATTCTCCTATCGTATAAAAAATTTAATATTGCATCCAACTGTGAATTAGAGTGTCATTCTAAACTGTCTAAATATGTATAGTAAAAAAAAACTATTATCCTTTTCATTTATTGTTGTTCTTGTTATATTCTCTAAAAAAAAGTGGAATGAAATATACACTGGAGATGAGATACTGCTGCACAATCATTTGATATACCAAAAAAAAACGTGTCTCATTGTCTTACATATCCCATTTGTTTTTTTTTTTGCCATGCACATAAAGATTTCTCCTCAGCAGTACATGTTCATTCACGTTATTATCCTTTTTGGTTCATTCATTCATTTAAATAAATAAAACAAGAATCCCAGCGTGTGATGTGATTTATATGACAACAACAAAACAACTCTGTGCAAACGTACGAGAAAAAAATCGTTGTCATCCTCAAAAAAAAAAAAAAAAAAGTTGAAACATAACGAAGAATAACAACAACAATAACAGCAGCAATAAAGGATATTTATTGCATTTTATGTGAATTTTCTATTACATACAAACATTTAATTGTGGAATGGAGGGCTTTTTGGTTGGTGGTTCATAGTAAAAAAAATCAAAAAAAAAAAAATCAAATAAAATATTTTAAGGGGCCATGATATTTGCTGGCTGTTTGTGAATGATGACGACGACGACAATGATGATGATGATGATTTAAAATTTGATTACCAAAATTTTTTAATCGAAACAGATTTGTGAATTATGATTATTTGCCCAGCATATTTGTTATGGTGATGGTATATTATATATAAGGAGTGTGTTAAGGATGTTATGTGGGATAGCAACATTTATAATTTATGATGAAATTTATTATTTTTGAGATGTTGTATATGTTTGGTGTTTTATGTTTTTTTTTTCAGTGCTGGTCATTATTCATTAATATCGTTTTTTTTTACTTAGGGAGGCTAGCTATATACAAGAAACCTTTATGTTGAAAATTCCTATTAAAGTACGACATGATAAATTACGGGTTGCAATTTATGTTCGTAATTTTCATCCAACTTTAGATTTAGAAAATGTTTTGAATTTTAATGTAACAATTCAATAAAACAAACAGCTCAATTTACAAAAAAATGTTATAAATCATACAATAAAATGTGTACGATGTGTTTGACTTGCTATTAACGCTAATTTTCCACATGACAGTTACCATTATTATTAAATATATACATATAGTTTAAAAAACAAATAATAATTGGCTGTATGTCAAACAGATATACACTATCTATATATAGATAATAAATGTTGACAAAATTAAAACGCCGCTGCAGTTCATAAACAAAGCAACAAAAAACTTTATTGTAAGCGCGCGTGCAATCACTGTATAAAATATTGGTATTTTTGAACTACTATTAATTTTGTTAAAAACTATAATCCACCTGACGTGTCTAAATGTAATAAAAATAAAAATGATTACTTCTACTACATATATACTAAAAATAGTGGAAAATATAATTAAATTGGTTACAATTTTATTTTTCTAGTTCCATTATCAAAATGAGTGCATTACAATTACCGACGATTTTTTTTTGTATAAAGCTTTCATTCAAAACTACTGTAAACGAAATTATTTGTCATTACATATTGTTTGTGGGTGTTGGTATTAACGTGATAGAATTCTAAATGCAACAATTATTAAAATTGGGGCTGAAAGTATAGATTAAACCATGACCAAACGATTCTGTGGTATTTGACAGCAGGCTTAAACACTGTTCTAAAGGAACAATTATGAAGGATAAATGGTTGCTAGAAACACCAATTCTATGGTCAAAAGCCATAAGTCAATTTTTGTTAGTTTCTAGGAGAGCAATTTTTTAGTAATTAATTCACCCTGTCGAAACTAACAAATTTTTATGAAGACTGTTAGATTTAATTTGTATAGAATTTTTCGGGCTTTCTATATGACGAGAAGGGAATTTCATAAGATTACTAAAAGAGCAGTTACTTAGGTTCTAATGACTTGTGCCCTTTTGTTTTTCGGACATTTTTTTATTATAATTCAATACAAAATTTCGCCAGCATTTATGCCCAAGTTAAAAAATAAAAATAACATTATAATAATAAATGAATAAAAATTACAAACAGCCATTATACCTAAACATCTTCTTCATTGTCAGTTGCTAAATCCGGTTTTTAATTTGGGCGGTTGGTAATGGGCAGTGGTTTTTTGTAGCAACTTTGGACTTTTTTCCGCGATATTGTTCGGAAGATTTTCCCCCCTTAAGATCTTTAAAGTACGAAATGGAAAATGGATTTCCGTGAATGTCCACCTTTCTCCATTGAAATGTCTTCTTAGACATTTCTGCAAAATTTTTAAAATCTTCAATTTGCATTTCCACTAGTTTGAATGGCTGTTTTTTGCCTACGGTATGAACGAAATTATACCAGTCTCGAGGCTGGTGAATCTTCATTTCGGTTCTTTTTTTTGCTCGTTTGATTACTCCATATGATTATGTCCAACCACAAGGAATTTGTGATCGATAGTTTTCAGATTTTCCGATTGCAGCAAAAAGTTATAAACATGCTTGCGATAATCGCTGTAAAACGTAATGTGGCGATATGTACTGGGCAAACTCAATAGATGTTTATAAACACATGACTAAATATCATTTCCTCCCCGCTTCGCTGTTGTCTCGTCCCACATATAGCAGTAAGCAGTGTTCGTTTCGCAGTCATGAACAGTCAAGTTGTACGTCCACAACTGACGTTTATAAAAGGAAACAGAATTTTGTAAGAAGGGCGTGGGAAGGCATTGCTGAAGATCGAACGTGTATCCTTATTGGTTTTAACGACCGTTTTATCAGTATCTTTCACTTTGTAAGCACTGTCCGCTAGTTCGTGATGCTCTTTTTGTTCTTGTTTCAGCGCTATCAATGCTTCTCCATGTGATAAATCTATTTTTGCTTTAAGGAAATCGCAATGACTACATGTATCATTTTTTGGCGGTTTAAATTTTAAATTCATAGACTTGAATAGTTCAGCATATTTTCTAATTGAAACCGGGCTTTGTTGAGTACCGCAATATAATTTATGCATCTTGGAAATGCTTAAATCTCCCTGCAAATACAATTTTGCAGTATCTCTTCTTGAATAACGCGACTCGTATGCCGGGAAGCTCCGAATATGTTCCTTTTTAATATCAACTAGCTAAGCCCGGTCCGCCTTGCTGGCCCTAAGTAAACCTTTTCTTTTGTATTGTCTCTCGATTTAAATAGATGTCACAGCATTTAGTTATTGAAAATTCATTTTTCGTATATCTGTACAATAAGTACATTGTATTAGAGTGTAAACATTGGGCGTGATTTGAACAGATAGATAATATATCGGATAAATCCGATAAATATTTTCTCTGATATATCCGATAAAAATAAATGATAATTTTGTTAGCGTGGCAGAAATTAAACGTCAGTTTAAGATTGCCAAATAAATATGATCGTGTTATTTTTATTTAAAATAAATGTCTGTCAAACAACAATCTGAACTTTTTTCCAGAGAAAAAAGTTTCAATTTTAAAATTATCCGAGCGTGAAAAAAAAACGACACAGAGAAAATTAGTAGAAAAGTGATAGTTTTCCAGCGAGTATAATTGTTTAATTCACGAGCGAGCGTTAGTGAGCGAGTGGATTAATAATTTAACGAGCATGGAAAACCACTTTTCTTACGTGTCGGACATGCTATTTTTTCGTGTATTTGACGACAAACCAGGTAAAAATAGAAAAGGTAGATCCAGTTTGAATCAAAGTATGTATGCATAGCGTGTACATAACAATCGCAGTAAGCAAATAAATAAAAGTCAAAAATTCAAAAATCATTTGGAAAAAAAGTGTTTCTATGAAGAAAAGTATGTATAGTGAAGAAATGTGTTGCTAAGGAGAAAAGTAGCAGTTGTCTTTACTGTTTTCAGCCAAGAAATGACACTCTTTGCCATCAAGTACATGAAAAACATTTTTCCTCGGATACTAAAAAAAACGCGTATCTGTATTTCGACAGTTAAATTATTTCTCAGAATACTTCGATATCAAAAAAAAACATGCCCATTATAACGGGAAATTGATTTGGCAATATTGTTAATGAGCTATTACTCCAGTCATTATAGGGGGTTCACTTCGGAAAATGAGATACCCAGTATATTATTACGTGAAAGCTTGTATTTTGGCATCCTAAAACTATTCTTAAAATTCGAAAATAATTGGATGGCCGCAAGTTTTAAAATCAGGGGTCAAAGGTCACAAAAATCGATTTTTTCTACTTTTTTTGCAAATATCTCGGTTTCTATGGGTTTTACGCAAATTGTATTCATTATCAATATTGTAGAGAATTAAATTCTCTACAACTTTTGTATTTAACATTTTTTCATACCTCGATCTCGAATTGTTTTCGAGATAGAGGGCGGAGAGCGCGCGGTCAAAGAATCATGTGAGGTCAACTCTTTCACAGAGGTTACGGATTTTAAATAGTCAGTGTGACCGTCATTTCGTTCAATACTTGAAGTTCTCAAAGTTTTCATGCCACGCACTACTTCAACAAATTCACTTTCAGAAGAATCTGACTTATTACATATAAAACACAACTCAGCCATAGCTCTTAAAATTTTACGTCCGTAGTTACCAAGATAGGAATTAAAACTAACGAATAACGGAGGTTAGTAGAAACTTGTCCCTTGAAAAAGAAGACTAATTGTATAGTAACTATACTATACAAATGAACATCTGTTCATTTGTAACCGAAAAAAAGATTGAATTTAATAAAAAAGTTAATAAATAATGATAATTATATATTTAACAATAATTTATAACCTTAATATTATTATACAAGTTTTTGATCGGGACTATCAGTTGACCTCACATGATTCTTTGACCGCGCGCTCTCCGCCCTCTATCTCGAAAACAATTCGAGGTGTGAAAAAATGTTAAATACAAAAGTTGTAGAGAATTTAATTCTCTACAATATTGATAATGAATACAATTAGCGTAAAACCCATAGAAACCGAGATATTTGCAAAAAAAGTAGAAAAAATCGATTTTTGTGACCTTTGACCCCTGATTTTAAAACTTGCGGCCATCCAATTATTTTCGAATTTTAAGAATAGTTTTAGGATGCCAAAATACAAGTTTTCACGTAATAATATACTGGGTATCTCAATTTTCCGAGATTTTCAACTAATTTGACCTAATATGACTGGACTATATTGGAATGCAAACTGCTGTTAAATAATGACAATGGAAAGATAAATGTAGATGATTCATATTATATGCCGCACAGTGATACCTGATGGAAGAATATTATTAAAAAATGTAATAAATATTTTATGTCAAATGAAATTCGTATAAATTTATTGTAACGTTGTTTATTTGAAAATTTGTTTGGTTTAAAATTTGGTAATTAAATTAGTAAAATATTAATTGATAAAAATTATATTATATAGCGAACCCCGATGCACTTCGTTGCAACCAACCAAAAAAAGAAATGAAATATTCTAGATTTTTTTTTTTATGAAATGAATGCATTGTATTTCAAAATTATTAATGTCAATCCAAAACATTTGGATATACAATATTTTTCGTTTGCCCATTTGAAGGGAGCACAAACAAACAATTTGGAGTTCCAACTGTTGAGCAGGCCACGTATAGCTGTCCATGTGAAATGCACGGCTCCTACTAATTTAATCCGCATATTTCAAGCGTTTGTCCTTGCGCCTTATTGGTGGACATGGCAAATGATAGACGCACTGGGAATTGCAAACGCTTAAATTCAAATGGCATGTCTGTTGGAATCAGTGGAATACGTGGTATGAGCACAATTTCACCTTTCGCTATTCCGGTCAATATTGTGCCTTCAATTAAATTCGGCATCAATTTTTTTACTGCCAATCTTGTGCCATTGCACAGTTTTGGTGCATTTAAATTCCGCAGTAAAATAAGTAATTAAATTCAAACTATGCGGTGGCATACCAGGTGGTTCCAATGAATTCAAAAATTCAATTGGATAATTCACTGCATCATCTGCATTCATTGCGCTATCAACAGATTTATATGATGCCACTGCACCTGGTAATTTTTCTTGAATCTGATAATTGATTGCATTGACGTGTACATTTTTTGGTGTCAGTATTGCGTGTTCTCTCAACCAATTGTGATTCCTGTTATTTTGAACAATATTTGGGAACACACTTTCAATCAACTCTTCTGTAAATTGGAGAATGGTACAAAAATTGTTCGGCAATGTAATCAACCCATTTGTATTATCGAACCGAACTTTGCCATTTCCAATATCTAACAATTGCTTCGAGAACCGATCTGCAGATTGGTCGTTGTGCAATTGAACGCGCATATTTATGTTCAATGTCAATTTTTGCACATGTCGCCACAGAAGAGAAGACTTTAAGCATGCATTGATCTCATCCGCCGGTGTTGATCGTGGAATCACAGGCAATATTTGACGAAAATCGCCTGACAATAATATCAATGCACCACCAAAAATTTCTTGATTTTGACGTAGATCTTGCATTGTACGGTGTAATGCTTCCAGCGATTTTTTATGCGTCATTGTACATTCATCCAAAGGATAATTGCTGCTTGTTGCAAAACTTTTGCCATCGCAGAATTTCTTGAAATATTGCACGTGGGATATTCAATCACCTGTTAATTTGAGAATAATTACATTTTACAATAATATCGATTAAATTTTAAAGCGATCAATCAATAAATATAAGCACACCTACACATTCAACGGCAATTTTAATGCAGAGTGCGCTGTTCGTCCACCATCCAATAGAGTAGCAGCGATTCCCGACGAAGCAAGTGACAATGCAAGTTTTCGTTGCCATCGAATGGCTGCCAAAATCAGTGATATCACAAATATTTTTCCCGTACCACCAGGCGCATCCAAAAAATATAATCCACCGACTTCATTTTGTACAGCTTGCATGATGGTATCATAGGCATGTTTTTGATGGTCATTTAATTTGGGAACATTCAAATTCACAAATGTTTGCAATTCATTGGGATCATACTGTTGTTCACGTTGCAATTCTCGATCAAATAAATCATGCATTGAACGATTGGGTGGTGACAAACCTAATTGTCCTAATGCTTTATTTGCAATCGTTAGGCACATATCTTCAATCGCTATCAATTTCTCATTATACATTTCCAATGAAATCAGCAAATCAGCGTTTCTTGTGTGATGACGCATTCCAATCAAATAGTCTGCTGCCATAAAATCTTTGTATTTATTCCACAATTCAAGTGGATTTGATGGAAAACATGTTGATATGATTATGGCATATAACATACGTATTTGATGTGGAGCTGAATCAATCGATGCATCATGAAGCGTCAAATTCCAATGCGCATCATTTTTAAGTAAACCTAATTGCTCACATGCTTCACGATACGTCACACATAAATGACCATTTACTCTTCGCAAATGATGAAATGAACGTGGTCCAACAACATTTACTAACAACAACCGCAAATAATAACATTCTGCATTGTTTGGATGAACTGTGTATAACCTTCCCATGGTATCTTGAAAAAAAAACACCCGGATGGCCATCAACAGGTGTTCCTTGTTTACGTCGTTGCCATTTCTTTGCAGTCCAAGTGAAATAATGCGTTACATCTGAATACAGCAACGTTCTGGCAAATTCATCGCTTTCACACAATTAAAAGAATGCAGTTAATGTTGTTGCTGGTGGCTGTGCTGCTCTCTGCTGTACATTTGCATCGGTAAATACACACGCTGGCCATTTTCAAGATGAACAGCCAAATGAACAACAGCAGGATATCGCTCATGAATTGGAAATGAATAAATTATCCAAAAAGCTTCATTAGTGCTAATGTAGCGCCCCATTTGATATTGGGCGATTTCATCATTGCTATTGCCACCAGCTACTTCAAAAACAGCCATATCACTGCCTTTATTCACATATTTGCAAATGTATTTAATCGACTTAACAGAATTACAGTACTCAACATTTATGTGAGCCTGAAATACTTTTGACAATAGTGGAGAATAAGGCACAATCCAACGATTATCAACTTCAATGTCTTGATTGCGTATTTTAATTGTTGTTGTACGGCCATTATCCTCCGGTGACCGACGTCGGTACAACGGGTATCCATCGTCACCTGAAATTGTATCCGAAGTTAATGCTCTTGGATACCGTTTTGTACATTTTCCATCGATCATGCATGGTGAATTCATATTTATTTGACCGCAAGGCCATGGATCATATTTTTCGTGACAACTTCAAATAATTCTGGATCGCTGATTTCATCTGGAATTTCAGCTGATATAATGTTATCAATTTGATCGGGTGTTATTTTACGAACCAGTCATATCAAGATGTGCGCGTGCGGCAGCCCTCTCTTTTGCCATTCAATCGAATACATCCAGCAACGCACCTCTCCAAAAATTCGCAATTTGATAATCAAATCCATCAGTGCTTTTACTTTCTGTCGAAACACACGTGCTGTTATATCGTGTCGATCTGTTGGATTCTAACCATCAAATAAATTGTTTTTTATGTCAGCCCACTGTGGATTGCATGTGAATGTTATGAATAGGTCGGGACGACCATATTTTCGAGCGTATGACATTGTATCTTGCGTATATTCGTGCATGTGGCGCGGACTGCCAACTTATGTCGATGGTAATATTGTTAAACGTCCGATATCATTAACATTACCATCATTCACTATTGCATCTCGCAAGTGTACGTATTTTTTCGATCGCAATTTGGCTTGATTGAATCGAAGATAATTAAGGCGTTCTGCTTCAATTTTCGCATACATGTCAACAGCGTATTGGTGGAAAAGTTTGCCACAGCGCATAATAAAGTTGTCTTCTTGTGGGCGAATCTCGAATCTATACGAATAATAATTCATCCCACTAACTTTCTTTCTACCTCACGACCGATGATGAATACATTATCAGAAAATTAAAATCATGTCTTCTTGTTTTGAAATAAATAAATTGAATTCATATATATTTTACCGGTTCGTGGATCTATCATTCGTATATTGATATGATAGCCGTCGTTACCTTTCCAGTGCAATAATGGATATTGTAATGCATCATAGCTGCGGTGAAACTCTGAAACACGCCGTAATTCTCCTTTTCTCCGATGTAGCACAATATACCGGCTGTATCAGAATCCAAGAGTGAAAGAAAGTGATTGGCAAACATGTGTATTTTGACAGGTTCATCTGTTTGTCATTTGTATGCTGTCAGTCAAATGAATGTGTGTATTTAAGAGTTTGTGTATTAGTTTGGATCGATTTTTTTCGTTAGGTCGGACCGAAATTTAAATTTTTTTTTTTTTCAAATGTTGAATTAAAATTTATTCAAGAGAGGGGCTGGGACCATACCCATTCGATCACAAACAGTGTGCATGGGAAGTGGGGAGGGGGAAGTGATTCTATTTTTTCGCTCAGACGCACCATTTCGAGATATTTGCAATTTTTCGATTTTACGTGCATTTGTTGTTGTTTTACAAAGAGCGAGTTCATTTCAGGAAAAAAATAATAACTCGAGAATGGCTGGACCGATTTTGGATTTCAAAATCAACTAACCATCATCACTCCTCCCTGCGCCTTCTCTAAAAATGTTATGGCAATCGGTTGAGCCGTTCTCGAGTTATGGAGTGACAATCAAAATGTACACTTCTTTTTATATATATAGATAACGGCGTCAGAACATTTGTTTGCGGGAGGATAATTTCCTCGCACATCCGGGCAAAACGTAAGAGAAGGAGCTTCGATTTTTTGTTTTCGTGAAACAAGTTTTACAAACCATTTTTTTTTCTCCATCCACAGTCAAATAATACCGGCAGAAAAATCTTCTCAATCTATTTGAACCGACACCAACATGAAATTTTTTTTTAAAGTGCGATTGTTACCAATTTCGATTAGATTGGCGGCGAATAAAACACGGAGGCTATAGTCTCCCAACTTCCAAAAATCATCAAATATTTTTTGTTGTACATCAGAGTTTATAACTGTAGCACATTTATTTCGACAAATCCCCAAAAGGGAGAGCTTCCGTTCAAGTACAATTTTTCCGTTATCTGTAGAATATTATTTGCCAAGATTGCCTAAAGTTTTAATCATTTTATTAGATGTCGATGACGTTGAGATACTACTGGAGGCAATAGCTGATTCGACCTTCTTGGCCATATCTTCAATATCCGTATCATAATTTGATTCAATACTATGATCATTCACATCGTGTGGAACAAAATTAGTATCGGTATCGCTGTCATCAAAATCTGAAACTTCTTCAAAATTGGATTCATCCTCAGCAGCAGAGTCGTTATCAGAAGACAACTTGGCCTCAGGTTCTAAAAATAATTTTCGTTGTTCGTAATGAATTTCGGTTTCCGTATGGGAAGGCACCCTTGTCCTTGGAACGATAGGATTTAAATCAACAAATGACTGTTTTGCCTTTTTTTCTTCGACAACGTGGATGTAGCTACAGAGAGTCTGTTGTATGTTGATTTCATTTCACGTACAATGCAAATACACTCTGCTGGTCTTTTGGGTACAGGTTTTATTTATAACATAACAATACATCTAAATTTGATAAATAAATTAATTCCGTATAAAATAACCACTTCCCTGGCCTAAACTTAAGTACGCCACCATACGCAAGTACTACTAAATGTACGGGTTCTGCTTGTATTTGAGATTCTGGTAGCTAGTGTTAAAACCTAAGTAAAATGAAAATTATGATTTTAACTCTGTAAATGTTTTATATATGTGATACACTAAGTACAGTATTTCAGTATAGATCTGCATAATTATAACAATTTATTCTGTTATAATAATTAATCTCTTATAACAATTGGAATTTACAGTTTACACAATATAATTGTTGTTGATACAGAAATATGTTACCAAGACAACGTTAATATATGACCATATATTCTAACAATTAAAATTAGCATAAAGATATTAAATCTGGATGAGTAATTTACTCATATATTTTACTCTAATTAAGCAATTTTTTGATCCCGCACGGATAAAATTTCAAATCAATAACTAATTTTTGCTAACGATAAAATCGACACTCAAGCAGATCTCATCTCACGAAGTTTTACGAGCTGGTTTACTGTGTTAAATGTTTTGTAATAGTTTTTCATAATCGATAGGGGCCAAATCCCGAAGAACTTATCAAAAATAATTTTAGAATCCCATTTTCATCAAATCGATAAATTTTATGGTAAACGGTCAGGAAATATCCGACTTACTCCTAATCCAGTTGGCCGTGCCCGTATTACAGAAAACCAAACATGTGTATATATGTCATCTGGTACGTACGTAATTGTTTGTAGGTTAGACCACGCTATAAATTACATTTCGCTTAAGTCGTTCTTACTAAAAGCATAAATAAATTTAACTAGGTGCAAAGTACACTACATGTAGCGAAATGCAATTTCTACTGGGAGATTGTTAAAATTACATAAGCTTTATTTAAAAATGACATACATAAGTAAATTTTACATCTTCCTCACGTTAATTTTACTTAATGACAAGTAGAAATAACATCCTAAGTAAAATACAAAGCAAAATTATCTCATTTGCTCATTTTCCTCACGACTAACCATTTATTGTTTGGTTGTTTGGGAAGCAATAAGTTTATTTAATGAATAAAAATAAAACCGAAATTAAAATTATAAGAACATTGGATATTTTTATTAAAAAATATTAAATTGGAGTTACATCCTAATTCATTTAATAATATAAGAGGTGAGTAATGTTTATTAAATTAAATCAAAAAGTGCATAGTTTTATAGTGTGATAGTGTAACTCGTGCAATTTAGTGATGCCGTTAGTTAATCCATACTAGAGCCCTGCATCGGATAGTATTATTCGCGGATATCCGCATTTATCCGCTATCCGCGGTTAAAAGCGGATATATCCGCAACAAAATTGTGCGGGTGCGGATCGGATGCGGATCAGCAATCTTTATCCGCAATATGCGGATATTTAATTTTATCCGCATATCCGCTGACAATCTAATGTCGAATTCTTTCAGGCTACAAAAAACTGATCTTGAACAACAAAAAAACGAAACTCGCCATAGTAGAACATGATTTAGTTCCGTTTTTTTTGCTCGAGGTCAGTTTTTTTAGTCTGAAAGAACTCGACTCAAAATTATTCTAATATTTCTTATGTATTATAGGTATATGTGTGTGTAGAATTACGCCAGTTGCACGCATAATTGAAAAATTTAACGGTAAATTTTGAAAGTTCCCACACTTGTTTTCATTTTGCGGATGCGGATGAGTGCGGATGCGGATATGAGAATTTTTAGCGAGTGCGGATGCGGATAAATTTTTGTTTTTTTCAGCGGATGCGGATCGGATGCGGATACGAAAAAATGTATCCGCGCAGGGCTCTAATCCATACCAATACGTATCTATCCAAATGTGTATAACGGAATAAAGACGGAATAATAAAGTCAGAAATCCACAAGCACGTTCAAGAAAAACTCCAGAATGACATCATTGAAGAAATTAGTAGTCTGTGGAACATTCCATTATTGGTCGTACCAAAAAAATTCAAGGATGGAACAAAAAGATGTTGAGTTGTGGTGTACTTCAGATGTTTAAATGATTTGACAGTTGATAGCATGTTTCCTTTACCTTATTTTAGTGATATTTTAGTATACCGTCGAATTATCAAATGGTTTCCACCAAGTGATTCTTGATGAAAATTACAAAGAATAAAGCTTTAAACAGATTAAACAAATTGAAGTGCTTCATGTATTTGGACGATATTGTTGTTTATGGCAAAACACTCTTGGATCACAATCAGAAATTAAAAGAAGTGTTCAATTGACTCCGAAAAACTCTTTAAAATTAAATCCCCAAAAATACCAATTCTTAAAAAAGGAAATTGTATACTTAGGACATATCGATATCGACCCAAAAACGTTACGGAAACTAAATCTTTTCGTGGCCTTGTGGGATATTATAGACAATTTATAAAAAATTGTACAGCAATAGCCAAACCTCTTACTAACTTATAATGGATATAGTATTTAATTGGGAATGTGTTCTGTGTTCAATCATAAAAATCACATAAATCGTTTATAGTTGAAAACCCTATTTTAAAATATCCAGATTTTACAAAGATGTTTACAATGACCTGTGGCGCCAATAAATTTGCTTTATAGGTGTCGTACGATCACAAGAGTATGACGGAATGGATCATCCTGTGTCGTCTTTTGCAAGCCGGACATTATCGAAAGCCGAAGAAAATTACTAAACCGTAGACAAGGAACTAATTGCAATCTTTTTGACTATTCAAAATTTTTGCCCTGACATTTATGGTCTAAAGTTCATCATACCACAAATAAACAACGATACATCATCTCATGTCTTACGATGGAAAGTTAATTTATAGATGCGTCTTTAAATAGAAATGCTGATGCTTTAAGCAGACTAAAGAAAGATTCAAATCATATGTCTGTAATAATAATAATGTTTAATAATTTGTTCTTTGAAAAGAACTTATAAATTGTTTTGATAAAAATTAATTTTCTGATCAATGTTTCAAGATACAAAAATTTAATTGATAGAAAATTTTTCGAACCTCTTGAATATAATAATTCTTATCTTGATTCAAATCATGACTCAATCAATATATTAACGCGATCTCAAACTAAGTTAGCTTTAAATTCAAAATCGTTTTCTCATACTTTATAAAGTCCAGATAATAATATTGATAATGAACCTGGTGAAATGAATCTAATAAAAAAAATATAAAGGGCTGAAACCTCACAAGGTGATCAGTGCAGCGATTTTGGTCGCAAAATGAGGATTGAGGATTGAGAATTTTGTATATGTACACAACGTATAATACACATTTTGCTATTGTGTGCCGTAAAATATTTTTTATTGTATTAGTGTATTTTCTCATGCGTTTCCTCGTGGTAAGTATCAAAAATAAACGAATCGGGTGAATCGGTTCAAATTTTTGGTGCTTACGCTCGCCTTGAGTTATTTTTCCCTTTCTTCTGACATGGGGAATTCATAAATATTTTTGTGTCTATTGTTGTTTATTGTACAAGCAGATTGTGATAATTGTGATATAATATAATTTATAATTTTTCTTTTAATTAATTATTTATTGATTTTCATAAAAAAAAATTATAACTAATAACAATTTAGGTATAATTTAATTAAATTGGCCCCTTACATTAAGTTACCAACAATTAATTCTAACGACAAAAATTAATTAATTTCGCGAAATTTTTACCGTGAAATTAATTAATTTTTAATAAAGGATTAATTTTGCTACATCAATTTTTTTAAAATCAATTAATTAATTAAAATTTTAATTATGAATTAATTCATTTTTTAGAATTAATTGTGAAATATTTAATTATTATTGAAAAGTAATTAATTACGCCACATACAAATTTTCGGTCCTCAATTTCGGTTAACAATATAAATAAATGATTTTTAATTTATACATTCTTCTTATTGAATTAGTATAGCATAGCAACCGACCATCATGAGTTGCAATACAATACTAAACCAAATAAGCAAAATCATTTTGTTTTCTAACTTTTTTGTTTTTTTTTTGGTTAATATTTTTTATTTTGAGTCTCGCTTCGTAGGTAATATTTTTAATTTTTTTTTTTTTTTCGAAATTTGTTGTTCTATCTCAGTCCCCTCAATATTTAATACATCAATCGTTCTCTTCTGAGCTTATTCCTCTTATTTGTATCATGTTATCCCTATTACTCGCGTTATTTTATCTCTCTTATTTGCATCATATTAAACGAAAAATTGAAAGAAAAAATGCACATTCAACACCAATACAATTTACCAATACTATTGCCTTCCGGTAATCCTCAAATGAATCCTCATTTTGCGACCAAAATCGCTGTACAGAACTTCGGTCTTTGGTTTTTTCAATGAGGATTGCATTCACCTGTCTCATAAAGTTGATGTGACAGTTTTGACAGTACTGATTTCTATTTTAACTAACATATATTTACTTATACATACAACAACAGCCAAACAGGTCAAAAGCTTTAGTAGCAGGGGTACAGCGTACAGGCATCCAATATAACACGAAAAATCGTATTTTAGAACTTTATACCGAAAGTAGTATACAAAATTATACTGATATTTCTAACCGTGTAACTGGCAATATTGTAGAACTTTAACCAAAAATCATTTTAGAATCCCATTTACAACGCACATGTCAAATTTCATCATAATCGGGTAAGGAATAACCAAGTACCATCCTACTTGGCCATATTCCAGAATTTCATCCAAAACTCATTTTAGAATTCCATTTCCAATACACATATCGAACATCAAAATCGGTTGAGAAATGTGCCAGTTTCATCATACTTGGACTTATTCCAGAACTTCATCCAAAAAACATCTTAGAATCCCATTTCCAACACATATGTCGAATTTCATCAAAATTGGTTGAGAAATGGGCAGGTGCCACCTACTTGGCCATATTCCAGAACTTCATCCAAACCAATTTTAGAATCCCATTTTCAACGCACATGTGATGAGAAATAGACAAGTTCCATCATACTTGGCCATATTCCTAAACTTCATTCAAAAATCATTTTAGAATCACATTTCCAACGCACGTATCGAATTTCATCTTAATCGGTTGAAAAATATGCAACTTCCATCATACTTGGCCATATCTCAGAACTTTATCCAAAAATCATTTTAGATTCCCATTTCCGACACACATGTCAAATTTCATAATAATCGGTTGATAAATAGGCAAGCGCAAGTTCCATCATATAAACAATTTGTTAACTACTCACTAAATCCTAATGCAACCCCAACTCAAGTCCAACTCAACTTCAACTCAACCCTCAAATTTATCCGTAACTCAACCTTCAAATCAATTCCCAATTCAATGCCCAATTCAATAATAATCAAACCAGCATACACAAAAAAATCGTAAATATTTATAAAACCAAGTATTTTGGGTCAATTCGTATGGCAGGTACCCCACCCTCTTGACGTACAGTCTCCAAAAGCTTTTCAAATCTCCGCCTTGACCATAGAAACAGATTGGCGAAAAAAAATTCAAAATCGGACAAGCCGTTCTCGAGATACCATGGGTCCAGACATCCAGACATCCAGACAGACGGACGGACATTTTTTTTGTTGTTGTATTTTCAGACTCAGGGACTTTCAAAACGTCGAGAAAAGTGGTTTTGAACCAACCAAATTTTTCGTCATTTTTGACAGGATTTCAATACTTTGGTCTTTTTAGACCGAAGTAATTCCATAATTCAGTAATAGGTATGGCCATCAAGGAATTAGTGATGCCCATTAGGTAATACATTAAATCTTGCTTTTCATGTCAGAAAAATAAGGTTAGTCCATCAACAGAAAATCACCACAAGTTCTAACGAATCATTTGAGAAAGTGTTCATGGATATCGTAGGACCATTATTGCCACTATTCCGCACGATTTATCGAAATATTGCCTGGCAATTCCAAATATTTGTGTGCATTTATGGAACACCTAAAATCATTCTAACTGATCAAGGATCAAATTTCCTTAGTAAATTTCTCGTTGAATGCTGTAAATTGCTAAAAATCAAAATAATAATTAATTCAACTGCTTTCCGTACTTTAGCTGAGTATTTAAGACATTTTATCAGCACTGATTCATTAGATTGGGATAGATGGACACCGTATTGCATGTTTTGTTTCCATACTATGTACTACCTCCACCTAAGAAATTAATACCTTACGAATTAATATTCGGACGGAAACCTAACATGCAATAATTTTTTTTAAATGAACCTAATCTTGTTTCCTATTATGATGATCTTCTTTCAGATTTAATACATCAAATCCAGATATCATACTGTATAGCACGAGAAAACAATATACAAGCAGAAAAAAAATCAAATATTTATTACGATCGAAATGCTTCTGATATGCAATTCCACCAAGGCGATAAAGTATGGCTAAAAAAGGAAATTCGGTGCAGCTTGGTTAATACGACTATTTGATGCCAATTACAATAATTACTTAGTATTTAATATTTAAATTAGTAATTAAGACTTTTATATGGACGGCTCATAGCTGATAGCTGAACTAAACCAAGTCTTGAAAACTAGATTTCGAGATATAAAGATAAGAAGTTTGTGGCATATTTCTAATCCACAAAATAAGATTTTTTGTTGATAAGTATATGTACGTCATTTGGTAGGTTAACAGTTTATTTAAACCACTTCAAAAAATTTTTTGGCGAAAGACTTTTGGTTAGCGTGAAAAAATTGTGACTTGGTTCGTTTTTACCTTGAAATTTTTTTCAATAATGCCTTCAAAATAAAAAAATTAAATTTTGAACAAATTAAAAATATTTTTTTTTGAACTTCAATTTTTCAGCGTTTTCGAAAATTTATTTATTTTATGAGGTTTTCAAAGTTAGTTTGAGCCATATAAAATCTTACATTATCCTCATTATTATGTTCATCATAAGCTTCATCATTATGCCTGTTGTCATGTACTTGAGCAAATCGGGGCGTCGCATTGGATATAATTTATTCCGTTTTAACATCTGAAGTGACTTAATAGATTTTCCTGCGCTCCTCAAATTAATTTCATAAAATTCAACTTCACCCCTGAGCGTTTCTTTAAATTTTATAGAAAGTTGTGACTTTCACTCAAACTGGAGCCACTTAATGTTAACAATATGACGACCACCAACAGACTTTTTCTGTTGGTAATGTTCTCTTCCAGAATTTTTGTTGATAAAAATTCACTTATTGCATTTATATCACTGTAAATGTTAGCGGTTTTATTTTCGATTTCTTTACGATTTCCATCCATTCATCTGGGGAGTAAATAAACTAGTGATTTTTGCTACGATTTTCAATAACACCAAAATCAGCATCGTTTGGTAAATATGAATGCCTATAGAGGCCATAAATTTGATATCATTAAGGAGTGAAAGCTTGAGCTTTATGTTTCTATTTTGCCTTCCACAGGCTTTTAATATTTCACAGATGTTGAAAATTTTGGAAATGGCAGCGCTGTTTGCAGATCGAAAATACAAAAGTAGTGCTCATTTGACACGACTTCATTTTTAAGTGAGGCTTGCTGTGCTTTTCTTAAGTGCAGCTCTTGTTGTGCTACCAGTGCAGATAATTCATCACAAAATTCAATTTTCATAGCAAGCTCATCGCATATTCTGTAGGTATCTTTATTCTGTGTTTTAAAATGCAAATTAAATTTGGTGCTGAATACGTTGTAGTAACAATTTTCATTAAAAATTAATGACTTGGTTCATTTTTACTCTGAAAAAATTGCAAAAGTAGCGGTGATGACTTGATTTTTTTACGATTAACTTAGTTTTATACATAAAAAAATGACTTGGTTCACTTCAGCTTTGAGCCCTCCATATATGATTCTGAAATTAAGTAATATTTATTGAAACTTTTGTAAATTTAATATATTTTGTATAAAAAATTATCTTTAGAGATGTGGACATCTCTCTTCTTAGGGAAGGAGGAGCTGATCGCTTGCTAATAAATATCTCATGACCTCGTCTTTCATTTTACGGTTTAAGCAAATTAAGCAAATATAAAGAACATTAAAATTCTGTCGATAAAATCAGATTGGTGTAGTGATCGAACGATGTTCATTATATTATAATTTAAATTTTAAAATTAAATAAAACATAAATTATTGTATTTTACTTAGTTGGCGTCATCCGTTGTAACTGTAATTTGAAAATTCCTGCAACAATTGTACATTCGGTCGAGAGCCAGTATATTTTAATGAAAATGAAGCAATAATTTTGGAATTATATCGTAAACACTAAATCCGACTATTCTTTTCGTTTTTCAGTGGATAAAGCGCTAAAAGCTATAAACCCAAAGGCAAACGAATTCAATGTCATATCGTTACACGTAAGTAACTCGTCCACTGGAAATAAATTATAGAATACAATAAAACATTTTTTTGTTACATGTTAACATTTAGTTTATACAACACACGTATTCAAAAAATTAACATTAAATTTATTTAAAATGAAAATCATTAACCCAGTAAATTGGTAACACAATTTATGGAAACAAAATATAAAATCAGAATGCACACCACGAAAACAACCCCTTGATTAAGAGCATTACGTAACATACGAGTATAAATTCTAATTTTGGTTCTAATTTCATATAAAACCCTTTATTTAGGTAACTAATGCGTTGTGTGAATGACAAATGGTCGCGTGAAGATGGCATTTGTTTTTTAACATATCCATACATATTTTGATCTACATATATGATTGCAAACCAAACAAACCAAAACCACAAAATTATAATTTTTAAAATGTATGTAAATGTAAAAAAAAAAAATCAAAAACATAAAATGTTTCCATATAAAATTCATCATAATCGCAACATGAAAAATATTATGTTGTGATATGATTCCGCAAAAATTATGTATTCTCATATTATATATACAAATATATGTATGATAAACAACACATGAGGGTGAGAAAATACAATAAAACAAATCTAATTTAAATAATTTTATTTGCTTGTTTTTATTTCACAAATTTATTTTGGCATAAATTATAATTTTTAATGCTGCACAACAGTTTTTTAATTTTTTTTTTTTTAAAGTAAATCAAAAACACAACGCTGCTGAACAAAATTTATATAATTAATGTTGATTGTGGTTGATTATGTTGTTGATTTTCTTTTTGGTGTTGTTGTTTTAGAGTAAAAATAAAAAATAAAAAAATTTTAAAATTTCCCACGTGTGAAAAAATAAACACCAATACAAAAATGACGAAAGAAAATTATTTTTTTTTGTGGTTAAATATTTAATTTGGTGGAAAATTGTTTTTTTTTTTTGTTTCTATTTAATATTATGGTGAATGCACAAAATGAACAATTTTTATATTACAATACGTTTAAAGTAACCTGGCTCCGATGCACGGACGTTTATATATTTGGGCTTCTCGTTAAAACTAATTTTTTAAGCCAACATAAATAAACAAGAGTGCACATAAAAACTAAAATTTATTTTCACTTTGCATACATCAACAATTAAACTTGAAACAAATACAACACAAACCGAAAGAAACATTTTTTTGCTTGCAATTAAAAAATTATTATTTTTCCAAGAAATTTTGTATAAAGCTTGGGAAAAACTTTTCTCTGTTCTAATTTTATTTATCTTCTTCGTTTTCGTTATCTCAAAGATAATAACAAAAATAAAAAAATACAGAATGGATTTCATTTTTCTTATAATGATTTCAGGGTGTCTTCTTATATTGTTAAGCACAAGTAAAAAAAAAAAGTTGAAATAAGATTATGAATGTCAATTCATAGTATAGAGTTTTTGTTTTTGGTTTTCTACTAAGCCAAGTATAAATTTTAGCTTTAAGTAACGAGAGATTGGGGAATTTAGTTTGGTTTGAATTTCTACCAAAAACAAAAAAATATTTTTACAATAATCTTAATTGACTCAAAATGTGTATAAGAAAAAAACAGAAAATTTAAATTAAAATTTATATAAAATTTTATAAGAATAAGAAACTTATCTTTTATCATTATGCTTTTTTCTTTTTTTTTGCTGGTATTATTATTAATAATAATTTTTTTTTTTTTCGAAATGTTTGTGTTTGCTGAAAATGTTTGTTTTGAACTTTTTAACGGGGTGATCACAAAAAATGGGTTATCTTTACGTATATCTAGTTTAAATATAAAAATTTAGAGTCATTTAGTTGATAACCTTTTTTGTTGGTTAACACTGCCTTTCCCACAGGCGGCGATTATACTGTATAATTCACAAATTTTTTAGTGCTATATAGTTTTATTAGTTAGGATATTTACATTTTAAGATTTATTTTCAGTACAAATTATAGAATATCAGTTGTAAATGGCTTAAGTTGCCTATGTCTCCCTAAGTGAACATTATGCTAAAATTATGTGCTCGCTAAATAATTTTAGCAAACCGTAAGGTAACTTAACCAGGTAACAAAGGATACAATTTTTGTAATTAGGAGTAATATTTTAAAATGTTAATCAAAAATTTAATTAACTCAACTTCGTCCTAAACTCATAGCATGTTTTGCTAGATGGTGCGCTTTGTATTCTGAAAATATTGAATAATCTGAACAAAATGAACTAACAAAATTCGGCAAATTACTAGGATTATTAGTATCGTAGCATTTGTAACTAATCCATTCAACATTGTTGAACTTTTCTTCTTTATACTTTTGATTCCATATGTTACATATAGTCAATCAAAACAATAAAATTATCAAAATCATAAGTTAAGTACAAAGATTATTCCAAAAATCATATAACATATAAGTCGACTTATAACATCATATAAACGACGAACCCTTGAGAATGTAACATAAAGTTATCCGGGTCCAAATACAGGATCCGACAAAAATATCTCAACTTCCTCCATTGTTTGACTTTGAGACTTGTATATAGTTATTGCAAATACCGCCTTAATAGGAAATCGTTGTCGTTTAAGTTTAAAACTAGCTCCAGGTCGGAACTCTAGATGTTGAAATTTCGAAGTAGCATGACTATAGTTCTAACTTTAATATTTAGAGTATGTCGTGGTAACCTAGCCGGATTAATGGAATTCAAATATTTTAGTGGACAGTTAAGACGCCCACTTTCATTTTCTGTATTGAATTCATCTGAACTTAAATATACTCGACTTTTTTCGTAAAGCAAACCAAAAATTTGATTGTTGATTGTGTCCACATCAACGTTCTTTGGGCATAAGACTACTTTTCTCGACAAAAAAGGGATGTCATTTGAAGAATTTTTTTTCCAAAAGTTGCTGTCACCAAATCATCGTCACAAATTAAATTTTCTGGTATTTCAATAGTGTCGGGTGGTATAGTGCGGCGGTTATATTGTTCAGTGATAAATTAATTGATTGTTTTATTGAGAAATCGAATAAATATCTTGAAAAGAGTTATTTGCAACAATTTTGTGTCAGAAGTGGGATTTTGCAGTACGCAATGTTGATAAACATGGTTTATGGCCTTTTCACATGAATTGCGATTTTTCTCGTACGAGTAAAAATGATTCACCGATTTCTTTTCAGTTACAATGGTAAAATATTTACTAGTCACTTGAAAAATAGTAAGTAAACGATTTCGAATGTAATATCATTGACAATTTTTTTAGCAAACGCATATTTCCTATAATAATTGCAAAAAAGTGTTTTCTCGCGCGAACTTTCCAATATGGCGGAGATTTAAACATTTTTTGCTGATTTTATTAGGAAATGTGCGTTTGCTAAAAAAACTGTCAATGATATTACATTCGGAATTGTTTACTTACTATTATTTAAGTGACTACTTTAAATTTTACTATGTAATTTAAGAGAAATCATTGAATCATTTTTATTCGTACGAGCAAAATCGCGATTCATGGGTATAGACCGTTAGGGATGTGTTGGAGAGGCTAGAACTGCCACAAATGAAAATAAGATGGAGCTATTGCTAAGGCTTCAAAAGGCTGTCAAACGAGAGCAAGTAGAGACTAGTGGTGACACTAGTAAAAATGGATAGACAGTAGGATCTCGACCAATATCACCGGCAGTGCAGGTCATATTGTCACAATAATCATCATCAACAGAGGAGCCCTATTGTCACAACTACCTATATCCAATAAGAACGATGGTTTTACTACCGAAAGCAAACCGGAACCATGAGCAGCTATCGGGAAGAGTAATGGCTACTACAACACAGCCAGGGAAATCAACAAACTTCAGAGCTGTCTTCAACTGTTCCAAACTCAACTGCTAAACTCTAAAATGTATAAGCAGATGCAACACTCTCAACAGAAAAATGCGAAATATGGTGAGCTACATAATGAAGTTAAACAGAGTTCTTAATTGGATCACCAAACAAAATGAGAAACTGAAATAAATCGAATAGATCGAAAGAATGGAAGAGATCCATAACGGCCGTCGTAAGTGAAAATATACAATAATTGAAGGGCGAGATTAAAGAGTTTGAAGCCCACCTGGAAAATACTCCCTCATACAATACCGATACTTCCCAACGAAGCAGCACAACCACATCAAGAGAACCGCCTACTGGAAGCCACATAACGCACTAAGCAGCTGATGTGGTACAGACCGTACTTACAGCAGAGATGAGCAGCGAAAGAATTACAAAGGAATTAAAGTTTAGGTACGGTCAGAATCATGTCCAGAAGTTATGCAAAATCCAGCTGCGTAATAGATAACAACGACGAGGAGAGTGCCATCAAGATGTGGAACGAGAAATAACCATGTTAGTGGGCCAAGCCTATTGAAAAGCTCCTACAGGTATCTTGAATGAACTGACAATGGATGCATTCATAACGCCGGAAGGAGCAGCATTAAAATACGAGGCACCTAGAGCCATTCTAAGCTCCGATTCCATTAAACTGCGAAAGCTCGATTTAGAAGCTCTATAGAGCAGATAGCGACCACGATAATAGCAAAATAAAAAGGTCAGTGCCAGCCTTCTAGACAACAGACGTCGGAGATCTCGCTCTCTGTCTAGATGTTTTAGGTGTCAACAACCTGAGTACTACATCATAAAGTGTCAACAACTAGGATCTGAGAGAACACGGCAGCTAGACAGTCGCGAGATACAA
Source organism: Tipula helvola (assembly GCA_963556165.1). Classification (NCBI taxonomy): domain Eukaryota; kingdom Metazoa; phylum Arthropoda; class Insecta; order Diptera; family Tipulidae; genus Tipula; species Tipula helvola. The sequence continues at coordinate 10,562,845 of OY744481.1, read as the reverse complement.
CCAGAAAGATTGAGACATATAGGTGCGCAGCAGAAGGATAGTGAGGCCAATGACTTAATTTGCCTTATGAGTGTGGATCAGAAAAACTTTGCGGGGCGAAAACTGGTGAAAATGGGAGAATTTTCCAGGGTCACTGTTCAAATGTACTTCACAGTACTTTCACTTTAGATATAGGAGCTTTAAGATCGGTTATATCATAAGTCCAGACATGGTGCTATAAGAGCGCATGGAAAAAGTTGTTCGTTTCAACCTAAGAGGACACTGCAGCAGTGAAAAAAGTAGGTTTGTTTCCTGTTAATCACCAGCGGGAGGATACGGTTTTATGTCAGACAATCAAATATTACTGGATCTAAAGAACCAATTAAAATGGCATAGTGTGGAGCTACCCTTGCAAATGGACAGCAATAAGAACGGAAGTCTGCAAGTCATCACGGAGGAACGAGTAGAGATACCACCGATTTCCGAAAAAGTTATTTATGCAAGAATCAACGGTCACCTTGGGGGTAGCAGGCTAGGAGTACTGGAGCCAACAAAATAGTAAAAAAGGTGGCCTATTATGTGGAAGAAACTAGGTGCACTCTTGTGAAAGATACCAAAGAGAGTAATAAACGTCAGTCCAACCGTATGCGTAATTCAGGAAGAGGTAGTGATTAGTAAAGTTGAGGAGGCCAATTTCATCACAAATTGCGATCAGAAGAGCCATCTAACAAGGCAACGCACTTGGCAAGGAAGCGAATCATTCGCCCATTATGCGATAGTCTTTGGGAAGCCGAGGCGAAAACGGCAATAAAAGTACCTAGAGGATTGGCCGACGTCTTCGCTATGAGCGATGATGTCATGGGGCAAACTGATACAGTGATCGGTACCGGAAATGAAACTCCAATTCGACAAGCGCCAAAAAGATTATCGCTAGTTAAGCAAGAAGAGGCCGAACTGCTGGTCAAAAAATTGGAGCGCATTGAATTAATCGACAACTCTAGCAGCCTATGCAGTTTGCCAGTGGTGCTTGTACAAAAGAAGGAAGGTTCGATGAAACGATGTAACTAAAAAGGATAGCTACCGATTACCACGTATCGACGAACCTTGTTATCAGGAGCCAACATATTCAGCACGCTAGATCTCTAGTGGGTTTTGGCAGGTAGCAATTCATAAGGCCGACAGAAAGAAAAGAGCATTTAATGCAGGCAATGGCCTGCACCAATTTTCAGTAACGCCATTTGGGCCTAAGCAACGCCTGAGCAGTGCCATCATAAAACCAAGGAGGTACGGAACAAGTATTAGCATGCAAACCTGGATGGTGGATAGCGTCAAACATTTCCATAAGTATACCTGTATAGACAAGAATTTCTTCTGTGAACGGACCATGCAGCCCTGAAATTACTAATGTAGTTCAGGGAGCAGAGGGGCAAGTTGCGAGATTTATTGAAAGACTATTCGCTCAAAACACTGTAAACACTGTTCCAGATAGCAACAAAGGAATTCCATCTCACGAGTAACGAAGATCAGAGCAGATACCGAAGATCACTGATTTCATCGTTGATTTCATTGCTCCAATGATCGAATGGAAGGAGAGAGGTGCAAAATCGCAGTGGCATGAAATTGCGACTGAAAATGCAACCGTGAAAGTCATTGGGTTGCTGATTAGACTTTGAGAATCGGTTAACGGCAACAGCACCAAACAACAGATCGTGCTACTACCAGAAACCGGATAAGAGAAGTCCTGCAGGACATTCAAAACCCTTAATCTGGAGCGTATTTGGGCATCAACAAACGCTGGGTAAGCCAAAACTCCGGTTCTATTGGGTAAATTGTAGCAGAGATGTGGAGGATTGGTGCAAAAAATGTGACAAACAAGAACAAGGGGGATTATGAAGCAATACAACGTCGGGGCACCGTTCAAGCGGATAGCTATGGATATTGCTACCCCGTTTTCTTTGATAAAAGATGGAACACGATAAACCGGGTGATTTTTTTAACCTGATACACTCAATTATCTCGAAAAATAAGCACTCTCCGAAAAAAATGGTAGAGATCAAAATTTAATTATTCCGCGAGGGAAATACATTAGTGTCGAAATTAGTAGCCCTCCCCCTCCTTGTAGGTGGGGCGGGGCATAACTTTTAAACTAAGATAGGAACCTCTATTTTATATTGCAGATTCGGATTCTACGGCTAAAAATACGTAGAATTTGACTGAAACATTATTATCGATTCATGATAGATGGCGCTGTACATAATTGACGATATTCAATTTTCTCCTTTTCTCCACGAAACGATTCTGCAATACGTCTGCAATAAAAATACCATGATTTCGTTGTAATTACTCGAAATTTGTCTTAAACAATTTGTATTTCTTCAATTTTCAATTACTGAAAAATTGCTTGCCATTATCGTAACCCAGAAACATGCATTTAAATCGGCTTTCAAATTAATGAAATTGTTTGTATTTTGTTTTAAAAATACCGATTCAGTCCGAAGATTATTTCGAAAACAACAATACCTGTGTAAAGCTATCAATACTACTTCAGAATGGTGTATTTAATTGTACAAGAGAAAATTGAAATGATTCTGGTTTATGGAGAAGCTGGCCGGAGTCTTGATAATGCTGTCACTCTCTATGCTTCGCGTTTTCCGAAAAGGGTTCAGTCACGTGTGCCTTTTCAACGTACTGTCAAACAATTTATTACTGACGGAAGTGTTCAACCGAATAAAAGGACTCGTCCAGCAACATAATCACCGAAGAAAATAATGAAATTGATGTATTGGCTGCGCAGTAGCTCATAATCGTAATATTAGTACACGAGAAATAGCTAGCAATTCCCGATTGTCCCAGACCAGAGTTTGGAAAATTTTAAAGCGTCATAAGTATCATCCGTATCATGTGTCTTTATACCAAGATCTTCATGGAGTTGATTTCCAAAATCGGGTAACTTTTTGTCAGTGGGCACATGAACAAATACAAATTTTTTTCGTTACGTATTGTTCTCCGACGAGTCGTCTTTTACAAACCATAGAACGGTTAATCGTCACAGCATGCATTACTGGAGAGTTGTAAATCCGCACTGGCTTCGCCAAGTTAAACATCAGCGTCCTTGGACTGTCAATGTGTGGTGTGGAATAATTGGCAACAAACTCATCGGCCCCCACATTATTGAAGGCAACTTGAATGGTCAAGCGTACCGAGATATTTGGGAAAATAAATTGCAAACATTATTTGAAGACTTGAGCTTAGAAGTGCGACGGAACGTGTGGTTTCAACATGATGATTGTCCCGCAAATCATTCGTTGGTAGCACGTGTAGTGCTTGATCGTGGTTTCAATGGTCGCTGGATCGGGAGAGCTGGTCCGGTCAATTGGCCAGCCAGATCACCAGATCTCATTTCGCCAGATTTCTTTTTGTGGAGCTATCTCAAAGACCAAGTTTACAAACACAAACAACAACAACACGTGAGAATACGATTGCGCGAATCAGAAATGCTTGTGCTGAAATTCAAGCAGACACACTTCTCAGTTTTGTACAGTCATTTAAAATGCGGATTAATAAGTGCATTGAAGTCGAAGGCCACCATTTTGAGCACTTAATTTAATTGAAAGATGAAGAGGCGAGGGGACTCATGTAAATTAAGCACCCTTCTCCCAGTTATTCAAAATTTGAAAAATGAACAAATTGTTTAAGACTTATTTCGTGCATATCCAACGAAACCATGGTATTTTTATTGCAGACATATTGCAGAATCGTTTCCGAAGGTTCTCAGTAGGAGAAATCGAAAAAAATTGTATACCGTCAATTACAGCGCCATCTATCATGAATCGAAAAAAATGTTTCAGTCAAATCCTACGTATTTTGTGTATGCGTGTGGATTATTTCAGTAAATGGGTAGAAGCATATCCGATAATGAATCAACATCTAAAATCTAACAAAGTGTTGTGAGTCTAACCTTCTCATAGCCTCAATATTAACAAGTGTAAGAGTATATCGTTCCATCGAAAAGTTAATCTTGTTATACAACAATACCAAATAAATTGGATACCTTTACGAAAGTATTCTTGATTAAAGAACATGTGCTTTACTAAGCAAATTTAGCGATGCGGCGCTAAAGCTAATTCTATGCTTGGTTTTATTTAGTGATGAAAAGTTTATGCTGTGAATAACGTGGAAAGACGGATGGAATTACGACTATAATTTATCGTTCCACGTTCACCTGAACCGATTACCATCATTTCTTACTGGATGTAAAACCTTTCACATAACAACATTGGCAAATAGACGACAGCTTTTAGAGTTTGGTTTGTTGGAAATATTTTGCGTGATCAAATCGATGCACCATCTATACTGGAATCAATTAAAGTAAAGGCATCGAGTATTAACTGGACGGCTCATTGAGTAGGGTTCATGCACAATAGATCTTTTAGGTCGCAGTACGAGGGGCTTGAATGCCCACATGGCCCTGGAGTAATGATAATAATGTCGAAGAGTTTTAATAAAATCGACCACCTTTTCGACTTTAACTTATAAGCAAACATATTATACGAAGGTTCTATTTTAATTTTTTTAATTTTTATTTTTATTGTATCTCTTGCAAAAATCATAAAAAAATAAACCAAACCACCCTTGAATAACAAATTTTTCATAGTAACACTCTCATTAGATTAGGTTGACGTAAGTTCGCAACATATAGGGCAACCAAATCTAAATTTGATCTAATTCCAGTAAACTAGTTTGACAACTACAAAGTTATCTCGAACATAATTGTTATTCAAATAGCTGGAACCTTCAAATTTAATTAATTCTACACTGTGTTGCTAGTTTATGCAGCATAATACACAAGACAAAAGTCATAATCATTGACTAAATTATATTCATCGTTCATCGCGTGAACTAATTTTCTAGCTGCTAATTTTAATTACTCCTTTGTATGTATGTATATAGCTACGAACGAGTATAATTTTAAAAATGTTCACTATATTTTCTCCAACAAAATTACTATAATTAAATAAATTAAATAAGACTGTGTGTCACTACATAGGAGAACAAAAAATAAATAACTAGAAAATGTAATAATTAAATTAAATCAAGAAATCATCCCATAAAACTTTAAAAAGAAAATTGTTGTTAAAAAAGGAAAACAAATAATTTTCCGTCATTTTTGTTTTTGTTGTTTTTGTTTTTCGTGAGAACAATTTTCTTTTGTACCGGATGTTTTCTAAGTGATAAATAAATTAAATTTAATTTTGCTCCATTTATATTTTTTCACGTTAACTTCACTTTTATTTTTAATAATATAAATTTTTGCTTTTTTTTTTTTTGTTATTTTTTCAGTGTTGTGTATATAAAATATATTAAAAAATAAAAAAAATTAAATTAACATAATTTTATTTAAATGTAAATAGCAAAAAGTGGAATGTATGTGTACTGCAAATAAATTAAACAAAAAAAAAACTAAAATAAATTATAATAATTTCATGCTTAATTCAACCATTTTTTGTTGTATATAAATTTTATTTTTATTATTATTCATTACCCTTGCAAACGTTAGTTTTTGAGCTCGCGAACGATTTTATTTTTATTTTTTTAAGACCACCCTTAATTTAATTTTTCTTAACGATTTTTTTTTTGTTCGCTGCGTATGTATTTGTATGAGAAATTGAGATATTTCTAATTGAAAAATATCATATGGGACTCAACATTTTTTTTATTAACGCTCTAAATGGTATAGGAATGACGGTTGACAAAGGTCAATATAATCAATGGTTTTTAAAGGGATTGCGGAAAATTCTTGTTCCTGCAATTTTAAATTTTATTAGTGAAAATGGGTATTCTCTTTAATTACATTGTCAGGTAATACACGATACAGAATTCATATTTATAAGATCTGCCAGAAATGCAGAAAACGAAATAACACCACGAAATTGTAGTTAATTGTCTGATATTTTTTTATTAATAAAAATAATGTTCTTGAAAATAACATAATTTTTAAAGAAACTTACTGAAAGTACATATATTGAGTATGAAAAGGGCAATCAATAGGAGTGTATCTTTACAGTTTCGCAAATCATCTTAGGCAACATATTATGCAAAATCTTGTTTGGTTTGTTCAACACGTCGCACATTTTGTAAAATGTTTGATCCAATAAACAAAAAGTTCGATGAATAATTGATTTTGGGTATGAAAGTAATCGTTCTCTTTTTAATATATCAGTGCCAAGAAAGAAAAATTCAATGTTCCAAAAATTATTAGAAAACTTGTGTAAAATCAGCCTCTAGAGTGTTATGTCTGCAGATAGTTTGCATTGATGTGACTTATCAATAGTTATCCCTTGAAACAAAATTAATATTAAATTGTCGGCAAATAAGCCGGGATAAGAGCATAATATGTATAATTGACTTTAAAAGTGGACAAATAAATATAATAATTGATCCGCATAGGTTTATGGGGCACATGAATATCTAAATTAGAGTACCATTTAAAACATCAGCGATAAACATTGAAACAGCAATTTTACGTTTTTCCCGCAAAGGGTGGCAAATTCGTTTAATTAAGCCACATTGGAATGCGGGTATCACAAAGCCAAAATAATTCACATATTTTCTCAGCATTACAAGCAGTAGCATCATTCACCGACATCACTTGAGGATACCCAGAAAATTTATTTTAGCATCAGCAAATGATCAAAATAGCTTAAGGTTAATGACTAAATTATTTTCAAGCCGTAAAATAAATTTTCTATATGCGAGCCATTGCCAAATCACGTTCCCGGCTCAGTTGCCGGAAAGAATTAAAATAAAACAAGTTGCTAACTAACAGTAGCTTTATCCAGGTTATGCGCCAAATTTTTTCTGTTCCTTAAATTGACCAAATTATTGTCAAACCACGGAGGATGAAAATTCTTACGTATCCAGCTCCTAGGCACATGTTTGTCAAAAGCATCAAATAGCATACAAAGAATCAACTAGAGCATTAACGTCATTCCATTTAGACTTAAAAATTCCATCCCCTGTCCACATGAAGTGATCCAGTAATATTAGCTTTATTGAAGCTTCGGTTGGATAGTGTTGTTATATCCAATCCACTATGGTGAAGTCTATCAATAATAGGTTTAGAAAAATATTCGATGCAAGTTTAAAGTTAACAAAGAATCAATGAAAATTTGTTCTGCAGCACTTGTGACATTGATGAGTGCACCAGCATATTCCATGCAGATTAAAATCGTCCAATATACATATTTGTCATTTATGTTAGAATGTGATACAAAATGATAAATAATTTCACAGTGTAAGTTGTAAACCACAGCCGAGCTTTGAGGTGGAATATTAACAGTCCATGACAATTTCCTCGAATTTTATCCCCCACTTTCTTTTAGGGCAGATTCCGGGATTCCGCCACTTTTGGCGGCCAATCTTGGATCCGCCATCTGATTATTTTAAAAACTAATAAAAAATTTGTAATTAGTGACTCCAAAATCACTTTCTAATTTTCTTTCAGATATTTAATTTTCTCCGCCATTGCTGCTCCGTCATTTTGAAAATCCAAAAACGCCATACGGTAATAAAAAATAGACATGTTATCGAAAATTCTAAGCCCAACAATGTTTATTTTTCTCAAAAATTGAAATGTGCAAGCGGTCGCTGGTTTGAAAAAGAATGCCCCGAATATATAAAATATTCAGGAGAAACCGACAAAATAAATATTACATAACGGGCATGTTCACTTGAATGTATATCCAAATTGCAAAATATGTTTAGAGTAGACAATTATCAAATCTTTTCAAAATTTAGAAATCAAGCGACAATATTAGGATTGTATTCCGCCCCTAAATAATTTGGAATTAAAATTGGCCAAGGCAGCTACATACAAACACTTGTTCTAAATCGGTTATTTTCTAATTTTCGTGTAGTTGTTTTATTTGTTAGATGTAAATTGGACGATCCAGAAATGTATGCAATGGTCAAATTTACATATACAGCACATTTTGCTGACAAACTACTTTATTTAAACTTTAGTAGTTATACGAGAGATTTATTAATTTTAATAAAACATTCTCAAAAAAAAGAAATTTTAGAACAAACTTCACGAACAGTAATTTACAATAAAAAATTCACTCAGAAATATTTACTCAGAAACCACTTAAACCCGTCAAAAACCGCAGGTATATCATCGCCCAAGTTTATGTCGGTCAGTTTCTATAGATGATATGTAACTATAATATTTTGGAAACTTGTTATAATAGTATTTATACGTATTAATTTCAATCAATTTCTACATTTGAATTAGGGTTTCCCCATTTGTGTCGTTGTTGGAACTCGAAAAAATATTCGCTGGACCAACGCTTTCAAAACTGCTCTGTAAACCATCCTAAATACCAATTTAAAGCAAATATTTCTCTAATTTTGATTTGACTTGTTTGTTAGTGGTTTGTAAACGAATTGTTACTTGGTGTGCCAACACCAATGGGCCACTAGATTTTGTTGAGACACTAACCTTGAATTTAGAACCGTTTCGATGCGCATTACTAAATCTAAGGTGTCATAAATGGCACAGGGGTGACTTCAGAATAATTAAATTTAGTACATATTACTAATATTTTAGAATTTCCTGCGTGTGATTTTGAGTTTTGAGTACCTACTTGCCTTAATTATGTATAAAAATGGTATTTTTTATTGTCACTGAACAGACTAATCCAACATCATTCGAATAAAAATTCGAATACGTACTAGTAACTCACAAACAACTTTCACTTAACCGACTTTCAGCGCAAAGCAAATAAAACTGTGAACTATTGCAAAGTTTCAAGCCTTGTTGTCCGCAATAATTCCATCATTGATCTCGTTTAATCAATTGGCTCTCAATTTCAACTGTATACCTTACATGCTACTGTCGAATTAGTCGAGAAAATACCCACTCTGATATTTGCAGATCTAAATTCAATACTGGCAGGACTACTCATTGTCTCAATCGAAACTTCAACGTTCTATTCAATATTAACCCAGGCCTTTATTAAGACGATTGAAATTTTGACAATACATATTGTAAATATTGAGTGAAGAATTCAAGATGGAGTAAGCTATTATAATTTTTGTGCAGCAAAATGAATTAATTTTTAATAAAACCCATTACAATTACAAAAAAATTCTCTGGATTATCAAAAAAATTAGGAATACCAAGTAAGTAATGTTTATATTCCGTTTACACAAACACCACACAATAAATATGTAACTAAATTTTTGAATCTTGTAGTGGACAAACTGAAAGTACCCTGGAGAACATTGCAGGATAAATTCTTAAAAGAAACAACCAAACGACATACCAAAACCTCAGGTGATAAAGCACCCACCCCCAAAAAAAAGTGGAAGTGGTTTGATTCCATGTCATTTTTAAATAATTTTGACAAACCAAATGCAACGTAAGTGATTTACCTATGTCTTCTGAAATTTGATTTTTACAATTTCTTTTATTTATAGAACAACTGGAAATTATCCCAAACATTCGACAAAATACGACCATCCGGATCAAAATGCGAGTCTTGATACTGAATGGAATGAAATTATCATCAAATTCTAGTTTTCTTGAGTGCACAATGAACACAAATTTTTCCAGTAGTACTACTTCACCGTCCCCCATACCGAAAGTTGGCTCAAAAAAAAAAAACCCGATGTATTTTTAGAATCGGCAAGAATCGAAATGAAACAGCAGTTGGAAATTGCCAAAAAATCTTTTATTCTCGAGGAACAAGCACCAAAAGCTCCTGTGCGACTTTTTTTTTTGAAGCTGATTCGTTTCGCCAACTCTCTTCTATTTACAAATTCGCTATCGACATTAACGTGGTCCACAAAATTATTAGACAAATAGTTGGCACCGTCATTTAGCCTTATAAAATTATGAAGCACCAATGTCTTTTTTTTTTTTTTTTTGCTGGCGGTACATCCCATAGAGGGATTTGGCCGTTTCATTTTTTTGAAGTTTCGTAATCATTTTGTTAACGGATAATGAGTGATTAATTCATTGATCCTACCCTTAACCAGCCGTGATTTTTTCATCACCCGCCGGGAATCGAACCCGGGACCTCCGGAGCGTAAAGTAAGTATGCTAACCACTGTGCCACCGGGCACCAATGGCGCTCTTACAACTTTTTCGGCATTCTCTGGGAACATGTTTAAAGAGCTTGTAAGGATACGAAATTTAACGGTTACAATTTCAAATGTAGTTTCAATTTTAACCCTTGCCGAAGATAATTTTTTGTTGAAATATTCGTTGTCTTGTGGAAGGAGACGTCCAGGACATGGCCGCATCAAATTTGACCGCAATGGAAGGGAATTCCTCATTTGTTTGCGGCAATCTAGATTTTGGAATGTTCATATTTCCTTCTAAAATCTGACGTCCGAAACCGCTCTGTTTCAAAATGCCACCGTCACTCTGGCTCCCATATGCACTAACATGTTCCGCCGAAAATACGTAGCTTCTATCACATGCTGCTAGCAAAGCAATACTGTGTAGTTTTTATAGTTGTAATATTGGGACCCAGATTGTGGTGGACATTTTATTCATATGTGCTTGCCATCGATGATTTGGCATTCCTGTGTTAATGTAGAACTCATCAATAATTTTGTCCCACTCGGCTTTTGTCGGTGGAGACAGGTAGATTCCACTCAGTTCATCCCAAATTATTTGGCATACCTCCAATATAATTTCACGCATCGTAGACACCCCGATACGGAAAGACCGCACGACAAAATTTGCCAAGCTGCACCATGGCCCAAATATCTAAAAGTCACAATTTATTAAATTAGTTGAATATTGATATCATATTCATTTAAAATAGTATTAGTTTCCTTACACTTGTGTCAAAACCAATCTAAATTCGGGATCTATTGGAGCTCGAATAAATTTTTTTTTTTGTAATTTATTTTTTAATAAATTATGTAAAATTTCAAACTCCCTTATTCCCATCCTAGTGGCTTTCCTAAATTGTTCCGGTTATTTAAGGAAACCGTGTAACTCGCTTTCATTTTCAGAAAATATTTCGCACGTCCATATTCTTGTATTTCTCGATCTACTTTGAGCATTACACAAGTTTATTACTTTTATATAAGCTAAATAGCATAAATAAACTAAAATATTAGTTTATTAAAATGATCATACTTGACCACATCCATTCTTTCTAACAAAAATTAAACACACGCAAAAATTGAAAACGATCTGATACTTACAAAAGTTTATAACAATCTGATAGCTCATAAACAATTCTACAACCTGATCGGTATCATTCTAGTATCAATTTTTGAGTAAAAAACCGTGGAAGATAATTTATTTTAAATTAAAATAATTAATGTTCACATACATTTTAATTAAAATTAAAATATGTAAAATTTCGATTTTAATTGCTTTAGACCACAGTATAGCGAGAGTACGCCAATACTGATCGGTGCAATTCTAGTGTCAATTTGTACGTAAACAACTGTGGAAGATAATATATTTAAATTAAAATATTTGATCTCTACATAAATTTTAATTCAAATTAAAGCTACTAAATAGCGATTTACGGTGCCTCAGTTCACTGTAGCGAGGCAGCCCCTAAGACAATATTTGCGTATTGAAACTTTATCGGTTAATATAATTTAATTAAAATGATTAATCTCCATTTACATTTTAATTTAAATTACAAACTACAAAATTCAAATTACGAACAAAATGTTTGCACACCGCCGCTGCACTCTCATTCCATGAAACTAATAATAAATAAATTGATTTTAATAATGTGTAGGTATAGAGTCTATCATTTCCCTCACCGCAACACGACGACACAGCCCATCCCGATTTTTTTGTAAATTTGGTTAAGTTAGTCTATATATGGTTTATTGAACCCTGTACAATCTTAATCTATATTTATTGTTGTTTAACAATAAATTGTATAGATTTAGCACCTATTGTTGAGTTCTAGATTATTTGATTCGATTTTGTTGATGCCGTGATTCATTTGACGCAGTTAAATTGGACACAATGAAACTGACTTTGTTTCCAAGCTAAAATAAATTTTCGCTGACGCAATAATTGTTCAGATTCAAAATTTGTTATTATTTTGTTGTAAATAATTAAGTAAGTCCACATATAATTATTTAACCATCAATCCACTCTTAAATAAATACCAAATACTTACAAACATTCAATTAAACCGCAAAAATGCAATAAATAAATAAATGTTCTAGCAAATAATTGAAATCACTTGAACTAGTTTCCAAACGATTAATGAACCCTAACCAAAAATTAAGTTTTTATTTTTAATTTATAATTAATATTTTCACTTCAAATCTCCTTAAATATATGTATTTAAAAAAAATGTAAAAATAACACAAAAAGGGTTTGATCCGTAATACACACAATAAAAAGGGACTCCGCACTTCAAACAAGTATACAATACAATATAAAATTTGCGAAATACGTTGATTCATCAAATAAAAAATACAAAAAGGTATTTATCAAAAAAGGAAATCCAAATCCTATCCTATATTCAAGGTATTAGATTTTATTTGTAAAACCAACCGATCATTTTTTTGTACGTATGTCTCATCCACATCGTTATCCTTATCGGTATCCCTTTTTTTTTGTTTTTTTTGTTAACGTATTATTTGCCGAATAAATATTTACACAAACATCCTTTCTTGTTATTATTATTATTATTATTTCAATTCTATTTGATTTTTGTCTCTACTGTTGTTATTTTATATTACTATTACTAAATTCTATTATGCGTTGTTGAAGTGCACCCTGAATTTAATTTCGGTAATCGTTTTTCATATAAACTATGATTTGATCATAAATGTCGATCAACATTTTTTTTTTTATTTAGAAGCATTTGATCTAAATACACAATACGATAAATAAAAATAAGATGAATTAAATTAAATAATTTAATAAGGGTTTGATTTATATGAATATATATATACATATATAGCGGGATAGGTTACAGCTGTCTGCCATTTATATATGAGACTCACCTATTTTGGCAATGTCAAACTTATATTATTCGATATGTCAGTTAAAACTTCAATTTGTGTTGCATTTCTGATGACAATGATGTATATGGTTGTTGTCTTTGGCAAATTTCAATGGGTTTTAAGTACGATGGACATTGATTTTATGCTATACAGATCAAAAGTCATATGTTTATTAAATTTATTTAGTTAATTTCCGGAGTGTGATTTAAATGACAGGTTACTTATGTGACTGGGGGCGATATTGGCAACGTTTCGATTAAGTATTTTGATGTGTGATTTGTAATTTCGATTTGCAGTTAATAGTAGTACATATGTAATGTATATTCAATTTAGCTTCCCTATCAGAAAATTGAAATCTTGTTTTGATGAATAAAAAATCTTGCTCAAATTGTAAGTCTAATACTTTATATATAAAATTTTTTTCAAGGTTTCAGCAAATTCTGTTAGGATGCAAGTTAAAAGCAAAAATATAAGTTTTTGCTTAGCATGGGCAAAAGTGAATATTAAATATTTCCCGTGTCTGCAAGAAAGATTAATCCTTCTCCTCTTCTTGGTCTATGTTGGTAATTCGTATAGCTTCGATATGCCGACTCATCGAAATTGTAATTTCCCATTAATTAAGAGAAAAATATTTATATATACTCGTGGTACCTCCAACGTTTAGAGAGCATAATGCTTTTAAGATTGGTAGATCGAAAATTTTCTAGTATTATGCGGTAAATATGAAAAAAAATCACTTTGTTTAAAAGAAAGATGAAGTAGCTGGGTTATATTGTGGGTGAATATAGTTTTACGGCAAATCCAGATAAAATTAATGCGATTTGAGACTATACGATGTTAGTACCGAAGGTTAGGGAGGAGTGCTGTACCAGGAAATGTATGAGGCAAACTGCAATGTGTTAGAGGAATACGAAAGAGATTTGAGTTCTAAAGAATTCCTAAATTAGGAGTACGCTAAGTTTCGTATGAAGATTGAGGAATGCCCAGAAAGTTTCCCAAATTTGAGAGTAGCGAATGATAAGATTTATATACGGATAGAATCTAAAATTAATCAAAGCTTAATTGACCTGTCCGTGTTGAAATTGTATACGTGCTATCAACTATAGTAAATTCACTCATTCAAAGCGAATACGATGTACTACGTTGCATCGATTGCGCCTTTATTACTAATGGCTAAGGATTTGTAGTAAAATTTATCAGTTCGGAGCTTCTTGTGAAACCTGTAAAACAGCCAAATCAAACAATAAACTATCTCGAGTAGTGGTGGAAATCTATCGATAGTACTATCGATATATCGATAGTTTCGTACTATCGAAAACAATCGATACTTTTTATATACTATCGATATATCGACCTATCCAAGTAAGAATAAAATAAGTGAAAAATACTGTTTTTCCAGGAGAGCAGTATAAAGGTTTAATTAGTTCTTTTCGCTGCTAGGAATAAGCGGATCACTTTAATTGTATCGTTTATGTAACGTTAATTGTATCATTTATACTGAAGTGTATTATAAAGTGGCTGTGAATTCTTTTAACTGGATTTTTAGTTAAAAACTCATTATTTTAAGAATATAAAATCAGTCCTAACCTTATCAATTTTAGAGATAATACTTTAAGGTTTTATCATAATAAGAATTCGACATCGTAGAGTCCAAAAATCGTATTCCCTTAAAACTATTATAACAGACGTTTTCATGGTCGATTGGATAGGTCGATATTGATATTTTATTCGTACATGAGAGTGCGATATGACTTTAGTTACGTTTTTCTTGTTTTCATTCCTTTTATATGCTAGTCAAATTATTGGTGATCAACGATTCCAAACGATCTGAAAGCCAAAAAATGTTGAGATGCTGATTTTCTTACATACAAACGATTGACGCTTTTAAAACAAAGTGGGAAACTGCGAAATTCTCCGATTATAAGAACCTCCCTTGACTTTATAGTTTCTGGTTGTAGTCAACCTACATATAATGTAATTGAATAAAGTTTATAAATTTATTATCCGATAGTATCGATAGTATATCGATAGTCTTTTAATTTGTGTCGATAGTTTTCTATCGATTATTTTTTATGTTACTATCGAAACTATCGATAGTTGAAATTGTCGATAGTTTTCCACCTCTAATCTCGAGCATTAATGATATACGTTTATACATTGATCTATTAGGCCCATACTCAAGGTCGAGTTCAGCTAAAACCTATATTTTGATAGTTTTCGATTAAGGTTTTATTACTTAAAACTTTGGCTATTGAGAAAATTTTGTGATTTAAGATAAAATATGAGATAAGGTGTACACTATATTTGTGCACCCAAGCAACGGTCTGGTGTAGTTAGCCTCCGAAAATTTGGTATTGCTGTATCCCTACCCTTATGCACCTGAAAAAATCTTCTTTGACGAACTTAAATAGGAAGAAACTTGGAAACGGTATTTTCAGTTAGTAAACAACCTTCGTCGACGATTGGAAGCCCTTTTAAATATCTCAAAAACAAATGATTGTAGAAAAAATGTTTCAAGAGATAGTTGTTTGGTTTTGAGGAAGAAGCATTTCTAATTTAATGTTGGTGATCTTGAACCAAAATATCTAGTTTGTAGTTTTTTCGTTATCTATATAATTAATAAATAATGCTACCAGTGGAACGATTATCGAAATTCTTATTTGATGTCATCCAAATGATAATTAATTAATGGGAGACACAACTAAAAATCCTCTCAATAGAATAAAACCTGTGACTAAAACTCGAAAAGATACCACCGGCACAAAAAAAAATTCTGATGTATTTTGATGCGCTGAATACGAATCCGATATTTGTTTTGCTCTACCACCCACCAGTTTTCCATAAAACCCCTATTTTGGGTCAAAATTGCGCAAGAAACTACCAAAGTCTACTTTTTGGACCGTTTACTCCAGATATATGGTTTCCGTAGTATTTTTAACCTCAAAAAAGGATTCCGTAGTTAAACGGAACCTTAAATCAACAGAGAACCTTAAATCGCAAAGCAAAGCTTTATACTTACTGTACCCCGAGAGCAATAAACCTTGATATCAAGGATCACTTAAGTAGCGCAAACAATTAAAGTTTTTGATATATGAACACAGAGCTCCACTAGTACGATCGAATGTTTCAATCAAAAAATTCACCTTAAATTAAAAAAAAGTCGCCCCCTGCCCCAACATTTGTGTAATTTTGGTTGGATTCTCACATCCACTGGCGATCACGATAATTTTTCATTTTTCGAAATTTCCAAACTAAACTCAAGTCTCTTTGTACCCAACCTTGTAAATCATCAAGTAAGTACGGAAGAAGTTAAAAACATAATTTTTTTATTCACAGCTTTTTAAGAAGGTACTGGGAAATTGTCAAGTGTTTGCTTAAAAAGAAGCCAGTTACTTAAACTTCAAGTATCCACTAGTGCATCAGAAACATCCTTAAATTTTATGCACCTGCTTACAAGTAGATAGTTGAAAAATCATAAGTTAAAGCACTTAAATGTTTTTCACTGCACCCAATGTGTGTACAAACAATTTTCAAGGGAAGAATACTTATTTTTGTCCATAAGGCCATTTGTTCACGAAGGCCACTATGATGATTTTGTGGTAGGCTATTAACCATATTCGTGCGCATAGCTTATAAACGGCTCAGAGGAGTTGTGGAGTATCCACAAGAATTTCCAAACACCAGACAACATACAATAACTGACATTTTTCAATATTTCAATATCCTATTCCCGATTTAGAATTCTAAAAATGCGTGAAACATAATGGCCTACCACAAAATCACAGTGGCCTTTGGGAACAATTGGCCTACAATGTTTTAGTATTCACCAGAAATTCCAAATTCCTATACTACATTCAGTACCTGACATTTTTCAATATTTCAATATCCTATCCCGGACTTAGAATTTTAAAAGATTGCACAAATACGTGAACCATAACGGCCTACCACAAATTCATAGTGGCCTTCGTGAACAAATGGCCTAGAATGTTTTAGTATTCACCAGAAGTTCCAAATTCCTTTACTACATTCAGTATCTGACATTTTTCAATATTTAAATATTCCATCCCCGACTTAGAATTCTAAAAGTTGGCACAAATGCGTAAAACATATTGGCCTACCACAAAATCATTGTGGCCTTTGGGAATAATTGGCCTACAATGTTTTAGTATTCACCAGAAGTTCCAAATTCCTATACTACATTCAGTATCTGACATTTCAATATTTTAATATCCTACCCCCGACTTAGAATTCTAAAAGTTTGCACAAATGCATGAAACATAATGGCCTACCACAAAATCATATAGTAGCCTTTGGGAACAATTGGCCTAGAATGGTTTAGAATTCATTAGAAGTTCCAAATTCCTATACTACATTTAGTATCGGACAGTTTTCAATATTTCAATGTCCTATCCCCGACATAGAATTCTTAAAGTTTGCATAAATGCATGAAACATAATGGCCTACTACAAAATCATAGTGGCCTTCGAGAACAATTGGCCTACAATGTTTTAGTATTCACCAGAAGTTCTAAATTCCTATACTACATTTAGTATCTGACAGTTTTCAATATTTCAATGTCCTATCCCCGACTTAGAATTCTAAAAGTTTGTACAAATGCGTAAAACATAATACCCTACCACAAAATCATAGTGGCCTTTGGGAACAATTGGCCTAGAATGGTTTAGAATTCATTAGAAGTTCCAAATTCCTATACTACATTTAGTATCGGACAGTTTTCAATATTTCAATGTCCTATCCCCGACATAGAATTCTTAAAGTTTGCATAAATGCATGAAACATAATGGCCTACCACAAAATCATAGTGGCCTTCGTGAACAATTGGCCTAGAATGTTTTAGTATTCACCAGAAGTTCCAAATTCCTATACTACATTCAGTATCCAACATTTGGTATTTTCTTGGGTAATTCTTATCCAAAATTGTTTTTTTTGAAAAACTGGTGGGTGATGCAGCAAAACGGACATCGGATTCGTATCTAGCGCATCAAAATACATAAGAATTTACATGTCAGACTTCGGGTTCAGATTTTTTTAATTTTTTTTTTTGTGCCGGTGTAATTTTTCAAAAGTTACATTTTAATTTTTTTCGCGCCAGGGAAATATTATCATCCTGTTGGTGTGGACAAAGCCTAAAACTTCCGTTTGGAGGGAAGATTGTAATATTCCACGCTCACAAATCTCCACGCTTACTTTCCGTATTAAACAAACTGATAATTATCAAATTTTTGTTACATTGGTTGAAAATTTAATTGTTACAGCTAGTAGAACAGAGAGCTGGACTTGCGAACAATTCAGGCGAATCCACAATTATTATTTTAGAATATAATAAATTTATCTGAGAAGCATAAAAAGAAATCTATTTTTCAGTTTATGTTTAATTCCTTTGAGACTTTTTAGGTCTTTCAAACAAGACTAAATAAATATATCAATTCATCGTAAAATAAGATTAATTTAGCCAGCCGTTTTGCACTATGGTCAAATATATAACTAAAGTTATCCATAGTTTTCAATAAATAAATCCAGATTATTGCAGTAAAAAATTTTAATAACCTAAAAGCTTGTACAAATTATCTGAGTTAGTTTAACTTACCTTGATTATTCATCAAGAGTGTGGATTATTGTTCAATTTTCCAAATTTTTGAATACTCGACATTTAAATAGGTAAACACAATAAGAAATTTAGGCGGATTAGTGCATATAGAGTGATGTTTGCCGATAAGAGAAAATTTTCAGATTATTCAGATATTTCAGTCAAGGTGCATTGAACCGTTCCTAAATATGTCAGCGCTACGAAAACCAGTTTGACACAAATAAAATTAAACCCATACAGTTTGAGTTGAAATCTCCTCGGAATTAGAAAAAGGATGTAACATTTCATTACCAAAATTTAAATCAAACAATAACTTTGGGGTTTCAATTGCGTGAGAAATTCCTTTAATCACTTTCTCTTCACATTTCTACACCTTATATACATTATGTGGCACATATGCTTAAATTATTTCATTACCAATTTATCAATAAACTTGAAACCCCTCCTTATGTGTCGAAAAGTCATATTTTCTTATCACCTCCGTTATTATTTTACAGTAGGAAACTACAAAAACAAAAAATTTAAATTGAAACCGACAACCTCACAACATAACTTGTATCAAATTTCATCAAAATATTTCAAATTAAATTTTCATTCTTCATGTCAATATCTTCTTTTGCCTGTGTGTAATTGCATTTCCATTTATTAGTATGTATATTGAAATTTTTATGACCCTTTTCCCTCATCATACACACAATCACATTCCAAATTTAAAATAAAATAAAAAATGTTGCTTTGTAAAATTATATTTTGTCAGACCCATCAACCCCTACGAAGTACGCCATATATGTAGTATACATTTTGCTTTGTCTATATTTGTAAAAGGGGTGAGTGTTACAAAAAATTGTATTTCGTGTATTATTATTGCAAACGGGAGCAATTTTTTTTGGTTGTTCTGTATAATTTAGAACTGGTTCCAATTGATAAGTGTTTCATTCATATAGTGCGAGGACAACGAGGTGAGATAATATTGTCCTGAATTTTAAAAATGTTATTGCACAAAATCCTGGCACCCTATATATCTTAAATAGTACATATAGTACGCAAACAACCCTCTAATGTACACAAAACAATTATATTTTAATATTTTATCTTACATTTCGATTATGAAAATTCAGCATGTTATATACATAGTCTTGGAAAAGAAAATCCGGGGAAGAAGCAAAAAAAAAAAAGTTTTGAAGAAAATTCTGATTCATCAATTTTCCAAATATTGCATGTTATATAATCTAGATAAAATTAAATAAAATAATTTTAAGTAAATATTAAAATAAAAATTAAATTGGAATGATCAACGAAATTGGTCAATTTTTATTTTTATTTTTTTTTTTTTGTAATGGAGTTCACTCCCCAATTAGGAACTTGCTTATACCACCAAATGATGAATGTGAAATAAAATTTTTATTTTTGATGATTTTACAAATTATAATGATTATTGCTAGTTTTTCAAATTTTTATTTTTATTTTTTAAATGATTTGAAAACATGGAATATGCTTTTTAAAATGTATGTTTTCGAAATTTCCCTATACACAAATTAAGTTATTTACGTATTGTGAAAATTATTAATTTACGTGTTAAAAGAATAAAGAATATTTTTGATAAGAAATCTAGAATATGAAATGGGCGGTCGGTTTACATCAAATAATTACTTTATTATTATTAAACGTGTAGGGTAATTAGTAGATTATTTATATGACATTTTCATTTTTTTTGCTGTCGTAATGGATTTTAAAGTGGGGTTGTATTCTATGAATTGCATTATTAAATATAAAACATGTTTCAATTGAATAACCACATCTAGGTATTAAAACTTAATCTATTAAATTTATATTTAGTATAGGCGACAGCAATGGCGGTCTATTTAATCTTTAGCTATACTCGAAATATCAATATGAATACTTTATGGCATGTATAACAGAAAGTTATGCTCACATTTGGAATGTATTATGATCAATTATGTTGATTGTGCGTGCTTAATTAGGTATATACAAAATATACGGATACATCGTAGTATTTAAAATGCGAACTCTTTGATTTGCGGAATAATACAAAAACCACGATAACCTTTGCCTGGTAATTATTGTGAGAAAAAAACAATATTGGGCAAACGGGTAAACTGACTTTCTTTCAGAAACTTGCTTTACATTTTTTACACTTTCTCAACTTACAAAGAAGGCTAAATAAAGTCATTATATAATCCCAAGTAGCAATCTGAAACCATAGTTTTAAAAACACGCTAAAATTGTTATTTTAACACGGTATCTAAATGTTTTAAATTTGGATTATTCGAAATGAGTTTTTGTAACCAAATTATAGCTAATTACATTTTGTAAAAGATATCTAAAACCAGTCAGAAACGGATTCTTTGTTCTTTATGATTTTAACTTGGATTATTTGGAACGTATTCTAACTATTTTTATGTAAACAATTAGTTTTTGAAAAATGTATCTAAAACGAGTACGAAAAGGTTCCTGAAAACCATTATTATTACAAAAATTTATTTTTTTAGTGAATATAATTCGCTAAGTCAGTGCGTTCTGCTTGATACTTAAGGTATTAAGCGAGAAGTGTATTTTTGTAGTTATAAATTATGCTTAAAGTGGAAATGAATGTACAATTACTAAATAAATCTACTTATGTATGTTGAAGTCAAGCAGAGTCCTGTGTGTTGTTTTATTAATTAAAAAAGTTGTGGTCGAATTTATTGAGTATGTTTGGTTGGTACACGCCGAAAAAAATTATGTTTCAAAGGTATCATTTTATAATTGGATTTTTGATTGTTGCAATTATGTAAACAAACATATTATAATTGGGGTAGTTATATACATTTTGATTGGAAAGAACATTATATGATGACTGCGAAAATATTATTTTGGATAATTATGTTTGTCGAGATCATTGGATAATTGTTACAATCATATTAATAGTTACCAAAAAAATTCTATTTTTGTTGTAATCTTGATTTATTTGCAGCTACACGCTTGCAGCGACTGTTTTATGTTGGCTGTTATAAGGAATATAAGTATAGGGAACGTTAAATGGTGGCTACCAATGTCACTTTGAGTCATTCTTTTGTGGATACCATTACGTATTGACAATTTTCACGGCATAGATGTCGCGTCGGGGGAGTGCTGTGAATTGAGTTGGACGTTTCGTGAATTATGTGAAGTTGTATGGTATGTAACAATTTGATTTTTCAATTAAATATTATTTAATTCATTTAATGCAACAATTTTTTTTTAGTGTATATGATAATATTAGAACATAAATTACGGTTTTAGATATTTTCTATCTATTAATATGTTGTAGGTTAATTGCTGTAACTTTGTATTTATAATAATGCTTACATAGAAATTAAAATAAATTTTAGTGATCTTTTAAATTATTGTGGATCGAGCGATAAACTAATTTTTGTTGAGGGGGAGAAAGTTTTGAACACCAATCATATTAGTTATTAGTTAACACCAGTTCACTGAAAGGAAAACCGCATCACATTGAAATATTTGTATATACACAAAAATTTTCAAAATTGGGTGAACAATTGTACCTGTATTGCTTCCGCTGG
Organism: Tipula helvola; assembly: GCA_963556165.1. Lineage (NCBI taxonomy): Eukaryota > Metazoa > Arthropoda > Insecta > Diptera > Tipulidae > Tipula > Tipula helvola. Next base: position 10,540,681 of record OY744481.1, on the reverse strand, counting down.
CGCTGTTTGGTGGTCCGATTTTGTGAACGAAGTACGTGCCCAAGCCTTCTTAGCCTTGACGATTTAGAGTTGATGGAGAGAGTACGTTCCATGTTCTAAATTTAAAAACATTGTCCTGATATCGTGTCCGAGGTTATTGTTGTGAATCCAAAAATATCCGAGGCTCATGCTGAGGTTTCGTAACAAAAAATGTTTACAGGTTGGGCTGCTAACCCAACGCCAACCTTCTGTAGAAGGACCACAGTCCTCACACTTTAGCCTACTCCTTTAATAGAGTAGTTGCTAGTGGCCGCTATGAAGGGGCAGTGTGAGCACTTGCTGAAGTTCTATGCAGTTGCGGCACATGAAGCGAGTCTTGTGTTTATTCCCCTGCATACACAGCAGCCTGACCACCTCCTTGAGTTTTCTTGAGTAACTTCTCTTTCTATTATTCGTGTGGGCATGAAACACACAGAAATGAAAAGTTTTCCTTGTGTTTTTTTTATTTAGTGAATTTATAATTCGCTAAGTCACTACGTTCTTGCCTCATACTTAATGTATGAAGTTGGAATTGATTTTTGTAGTTTGGTCGTAGCTACCTGATGAGTAGATCGAACTTTTTGTTTTGAGATTATCAGTACGAAACCAAACTACCACACAGAAAACTCAAGGAAAGGTTTTCATTTTACAGTCAATACATTTTGTGTTGACTCTCGGGTTAAAGTACGGGGGGGATTTTGATATTTCTACTTTTTTGGTAGATATATTATAAATGGCTGGCCTCTTCATTTTACTGATTAACAAGTCGAAAATGTTATGAATGTCATTATTATTAATATATTGTGTCTATAAAAAGCCGAAAGAATCTTATTGATTTAATACAGACAGCAAACTTCTCTTTCGGTCATATTTATGCCTGTTGCAAGTATTACATGCATTAATGTGGGTTCTTATTTTGTTTCTCATTCGAGGGAAGAAGTATGATCGCCTTAATTGATTTTCGACCTCGTTTGTGCCTCTGTGTGCACGTTCGTGTTCTTTTGTTATTATTACGTTCAACTATTTTTGTTACTAGCACAAAGTGAAGAGATGTTTGGATTTTGTCGTATAGATTTTCAGGAGCCATTAATGCCGATTGTTTTCCATTGTGATATTTTTTTAAAAATTGTGTAATGTCGCTTTCCTCGAAGGATTTCCTTGAAATAATAATTCTTTTGAAATTTGGGAAAATATCATATATAAATTAATTATCATATATAAATTAATTGGTTCCTGTAATAATTAATTGGTCTGTCAGCGAAGTGTATAAAGTGATCATCTGATGTATTCGCTGAGTGTATTGTTTCGATGTCATCGGATGAATGTGAGTGATTTGTTTCGGTAGATTACATGAAATGTTTCCCGTGCGTTATCTATTGTGGGCATCCTGCTTAGAGCATCTGCTACCACGTTTGTTTTGCCTTCTTTATAAACTACTTCATAATCGTAGTTTTCCAACTTTAACCTCCATCGTAGGATTTTGGAGTTTTTCTCCAAAGATTTGATGAACTTTAAAGGTTTATAGTCGGTTACTAGAGTGAATTTACTACCGTAAAGGTAAGGTTGGAATTTCTTCACCGCCCATATTATGGCTAACACTTCTTTTTCGTTAGTGGCATATTTCGTTTCGGTTGTATTGAGTGTTCTCGAAGCGAACGCAATGGGTCTTACGATGCTATTTTGGATTTGGGATAGAACTGCACCCAATGCAAAATTTGAAGCATCTGTAATTAGGATAAAAGGTTTCGTGAAATCTGGATAGGTCAAGATTTGGTCTATCGCTATCATTCTTTATAGTATTTCAAAAGCTTTTATGTATTCTGGATCATTTAAATCCAATGTGGTTTCTTTTTTTAGATAATTGGTCATATTTTTTGCTATTTTGGAATAGTCTTTTATAAACCTGCGGTAATATCCGGAGAGTCCTAAGCATTGTTTTATTTCATTTTTTGATTTTTTGGCAATGGTCAATCTAAGAATTTTTTCACTTTGTCTTTATTGGGTTTCACTCCTTCTTGGGTGATGACATGCTCCAAGAACTCCGTCTCTCTTTTCAAGAATTGGCACTTATCAAGTTGAATCTTGAGATGGAAGTCTGAGAGTCTTTTAAATACCGTTTCTAAATTGTTTAGGTGGTCTTTTAGATTTTCCCCTACTATGACAATGTCATCTAGGTAAACATGACATATTTTGCCGATCAATCTCTGTAACACATGATTCATGGCTCGTTGGAATGAGGCTGAGCCATTTTCAGGCCGAAAGCATCTGTCTTCTTGGGGACGACTCAAATTAGTGCGGAATATGGGCTACTTGAATTTTTGATGATGCCACTGTCTAACATATCTTGTACTTGTTCTTCTACGTCCCCTTTAAAATGATAAGGGTAACGATATGTTTTTGTATAGACTGGTGTTTCATCTCTCGTTAGAATTTTGTGTTTGATAACTGTTGTTGCTGATAACTTATCGTTTTGCTTCAAGAGTACCATTTGATTTCTATAGATTTTGTCAATTATGGCGATCTTTTCGTTTTCGTTTAGCTGATCTGTTCCTATGACCTTTCTTATATCTTGTTTACTAATTAATTCTGTTCCGAAAATAGGAATTGGTCGTATTGTTTCAAAATTATTAACTACAAGTTCTAGTTTTGGTACCATCTTTGGTATGTCTGGTTCGTTTATCAGTATCTTCACTGTTGTTTTGCCTTTGTTGGCTTCGTTCAATTTTGCATAGTATTGAACGAACCATTCACCGTCATTAGACGTCTTAAATGTCACCGTATGATTATAAATGTTCCCTTTAGGGTAATAACGGTGAAATTTAAATTGTATGTTGTTCAGTAAAATACTGTTGGTTTTGAAATCTATTTTTGCGTTTAATTTCGCCATTGATTGCGAACCTAGAATTCTATCGAAGAACTTGTGCAATTCTAGCTCGTAGTATGTTTGTTCTGGTATGTTATTGCCCGCAGAAAACTAAATCTACCTTTTTTATCTGTGGTTGCCTAGTATATTTTTTATTGAAGATTTTTGTTTGGTGAGAATTGTCTTTGGAAAGATACTGGGTTTGATAATATTTTTGTTTGCCCCTGTATCTACCAACAATTTAATTTTTGCATTATTTTGTATGCCGTTGCATATTAGATTTGGGAGAAAATTTAATCCTCAGTATCCTTCACCGATCTTCCTGAAAATTTTCAGAATTTATTTCGAATTTAGGTAAAGGGTCTTCGGAATTTATGTTTTCAACCTCTTGATCTACGTCCTCTTTGTAGAGTTCATGACTATTAATTATTTTTCTATTAAATGTGTTCCTAGATCTTATGGATGTATCTACTTCCATGGGAGTGTTTTTTAAGCTTATCGACCTCATAGAAACATCCCCATCTTAAGTTGGGTTTGGCCGATTCTGATTTTGATTATTGAAATACTTATTTTGAATCCAGTCCTTTTGCCTTTGGATTGGTGGAATATTTTTTATAGGGATTTGGTTGTTGGTTCTGTAGCGTTCCATATGGTAGGGAACAAAAGAAAGCGGTGCGAAAATAATATGAGAGAAGCTACCAACGACGGAGCAAGTATATTTCATTTTTGGTAAATGTAGTTATGATTACTTGTCCATTCGTTTAAAAATATATATAAAAATTCCTCATTGTACTACATTTTATTGGCCCATGAAATCCCTCCTACATGACTCACCGTTTTATTAGATTTGTACTTCATGGTTGCGATTTCAAAGTCATTAAATAAATTTTATTAATGAATCAATTTATAATTTTTTTGTTCACATACATACCACAATGGATGCAACGACTGAGGCTATCGTCCACTAGATAGCATGACAATGGATGAAAATGAAGATTAATAATTTGCCAAGATGACAGCACAAGACACGGCGGAGATGTACCATTAAAGTGATTTGGTAGCAGCGATGATCGATTAAAGGGCAGTCAAGTTTGGAACTCCACCAAAACAACAGGAGAATACAAAAATTATTTTGTAAAAATAAAGTGAGAATTTCTAAAATAAAGTATTGGTGTAAAGTTTGGCCAATCTTTATAAATTAAATTAATTTAAGTTTCATGTATGTTTAAAGTTGGTTTTGATCTTTAAATTGTTGTATAATAAAAACAAATAAAAGCAATAAACTGTGAAGTGAAATTTGTCATGTATAGACTTACAGTTATTGCTAAATAGTTGATTTTGTATTTTTTTTTTGCCCTGGTAAAGACTTTGCTTGTATAAAAATAATGGGGCATAAGAACTTTGTGTAACGAAAATAAATTATGTGTGGCGTTAAAAAAATAAAAGAAAAATCTATGGTGAAATCATAAGACTGTATTTGTTTCATTTGTCCGCTCCCTGTGTTTTTTTTTTTTTTTTGTGATTATCGAACGTTTTTCGATTGGTGAGTTTATGTGTCCGCATGCACCAATTAAAGACGATTTTGAAGCCCGTTAGAATATCATTCGATTTGTAGATCGATTTATGGGCGAACATTAATATCAGTGAAGGTGTGCCATGGGTGTGTGCAAATAAAAAAAATGATAAATAAATGAATAAAAAAAGTGCGAAACAAGATTAATAGAGTTAATAATTATATATATTTTTGGCTCAGACCAATAAAACAAAAAAAACAGACAAGTGAAACAAAAATCGGAGTGGATGCCGTTGGTGAAAAGCGGAGGACAGAAGCTGTTAAACACATATACCATGCGTGTGGCTGAACCAGTACAAAAATAGCGGTGAGTCATTCCTTTAATTATCTTGTTACCACAGTTATTGTTTTTCCCTCAAACTCTTGTCCAACGTCCTGTCGCTTGTTTTCACCATAATGAGTTGTACAGACCGGTGGTGGTAGTTTCCTTGTTAACAGATCAAGTAATCCCCCCTCGAGTATCCTGCTCGTGGAGCTTATAGCCGGGAGAAAAATTACGTGTCGGTAGACTGGCGCCCAATTCGTGATTTAAACTATTGTCTACCGGAAACTACCTCTATAGTGTGTATGGCACGTTACAGTTCTTCGCGAGTTTTCCGATATTGTCTCGTTCGAACTAAATTTGCATAAATAGGCATATGCTTCCTTTATGCTCTTCGGTCTGGCAGCTTGGGCGTACCCGAAGTATGGTTTTCGTAAACCTGATATGAATGCTGCTAATGTATCCTCATCTATGAAGGCATTTATAGCGTCCCAGGCATGATTGTAAACAGTGTTTTGTTTCGACAATATTTTTATGTTTTGTACATTCTCTTTAATTTTGTTAAAATACGAGTGTACGGTCATGCCTTCATTTTGTTTTGTGGCCCAAAGTTGGGGCTTATAAAATGACAATTCTTGTTTGTCACCGAGGGTTTCCAAGAGTATTTCTTGGAAATTTTGTGGGTTCCCGGCGAGATATAGCGCGTCTTTGGCTTACCTTTTATTTTATTACTCATGGCCTGTAAGTAAAGTCTTAATTGTGGTTCGGACACAAGAGGTGCGAACAATTTTAGTGTATCCTCAGCTGTTTGAAGCCAAACATTTAATTGTTTTTTATTACCGTCATATTCCGGTAATGATTTTATAGGATCCGGGATTCTGAATGAAGTATTTTCTGGTGGCTTTTGTTGCAAAAATGCGAGAGTTTGGTCATGTTCTTCTGACTTTAAAGTCATCATTTGAACTTGTCCCAACACAACTTTAATTTGTTCTGTTAATTCATTTATTGCTGCCGCTACTGCGTTTGGATCCATTTCGTGAATAGCGTCAGTATCTGGATCGATTGCGATAACTCGGTCAACGTCGAATCTTCCGAGTGCTTTCTTACTCATTCACTTTTAATCACTTTTTTTTTAAATTTTCATTTTCTTCCGTACCTATCTCGTAGTATACGGGGGACAGTTCTTGCCTATCTCGTAGTATCACAATTTTGCACAGACTGATAACAAAAATATTTAACTTTATAAATAAAAATTCGTTATCTTTATATTCGATGATCAGCGTCTACGCCTATCTTGTAGTTTCGTAATTTTAAATATCGTATTTTCTTTGTAGTCGTGTGTCACAGGTTCTGATGTATAGCTTGTATTGTGAGCGGCAGAATCACAAGTCTTTTCACGGGTTCCCTTTAGCTAGAGATATGGAATTGATGAGAAAAAAATTTCACTAACAATAATTTCCCGTTTTAACGGATTCACTTTTCACTAGTTTTTATTCACTACCGAATTGCCCTGTTACACTAACACAATAGTCGCAATCATGCACTTTTCCTGTTGTTAACTTGTTTCTTGTTCGATTATATTTCTTGTTGGTCAGCGACATTTGCTTGATATTTACTTGACACCTTTTGTCTGTAATGATGGAATGTTCTTATTCATCATTTATGAGCGTGTGACTATTTGCTTAATAGTCACCTTTCGTGTGCAATCTGGAATGTTCGTGTTGATCACTTGTGGAAATTTAGTTGCGCAGAATATTATGCTCTGTATATATACGTATCAAACAAGAGTGCAAATTGGAAAATGAAATTGGATAAATTGTATTCTTCTTCAAAATCACATTTAAAAAATTGTGTCTTTAGGAAATTGAATAAGCCTAAAGCTCTTCAAAAATATCTACCTACTAACGTATGGTGAATAAAATACCCCAATCGGGCTAATAGTTTATCCCGCCGTGCCTTGGCTTGGCTTCTCGCCTGACGGGTTTTTTGCAAACTCAAATATTTTAATAGAAATAATATGTCCGGTGTTAAAAACGGATATCCTAATGCGAGCAGTATTAAAAAAATCGAAATTTTTAAATCCAAACTCGGTTTGTTTTTGTTAAATCTAGAAATTTGCCATCTAGTTATTTTCATTCTGTGATTGAAGAAATATTTGTGATACACGTAACTAAAAATTCTCAATTTTTAGATATAATGTTGCCTAATTTAAAAACTACATACTTTAGCCAATGTTTGCCTTATTTTCATGATAAAAATAATGTAAACCTTTAGTTTTAAGCAAAAAATCTAAGTACTTACTTATCAAACAAGACTGAAATTCTGAGTACTTAATTTGTTTCATTCTGAAGTGCATTTTATTTATTATATAATATTGTATTTATTAGTTTTTAAATACATAAGACTGAATTCCATCAATTTATTAATGATTTTAAGTTTTTTATTTACAAAAAAATGGGAATTGTAAAATGTTGGTAAAGGTTTTTTTTTTGCCCAAAATTAAAATTTGTTTTCAGCTAACTACACCAGATATTATTTTTACGATTTCGTCTAAATAATAAACCAAAGTGCTATCTACTGGTTGCCGTAAAATGTTGAAAACTTTCCCAATTGCCCTTTCAACGTGCACCCTCGCCCTGGCTATGTTCACATTTTCGTCACATTCCGTTGAAGAAAATAGCTTTTTTTGGCGGAGGAATGCTGGTCGTATAAGTGCAATCCCTTTCTCATAAGTTTCATCTGCGATTGCAAAGCCTTTGTCGACCATCACAGCGTCCTTTTCAAACAAATCCAATACTTTCTCCTTATTCACTATAAATTTGTCTGAGGATCTGCCACCATATCCTTTACTAATAAAGGTTATAAGGCCAGCAGGAGATACTGAAATTAAGTATTTAGCCGTGTGTTTACCTTTACATTGCAAATAAGATACAATTTTGTAATTCAAACATGCTGGAATTTGGATTTAAATTTCAGTGCAATCCAACACTGAACGAACATTTGTAAAGTGCGGCCTAAAATCTTTTGGTAGATTGTTTTCTGTCCCTTCTTTGATAAGTCAATAAATTGATGGTCGTAAAGCACATTCCAAAAGAAGAATGGTGTCGAAAAAATATCTGGAACACGTTAAAGGTAATATTTTAAAAATGAAGCTCAACACGTTGGAATTTAGGTTTGGTTTTTAATTTTATAAATGTTAATAAAATCTAGCTCTTGCACAGTTGCAAAAGAACTGACTGGTATTTTTACAACAAAACATACACAGCTTAAAAAATGTAACAACAATTTTGGATTTTTTGAAAATAACTAAAATTAGTTACCAGATAGTATAAATATAACGTAAAAATTTCAAAAAAAATGCTGCCAAAACTGCAACGCGGGGTCTGCAACGGTTTTTTACTTCCAAAACCTATTTAAAACCAAAAATTGTTACTTGGGTGGGGATTTTCAATTGTTTAAATGAAAACACGCAGAAGAGGAATTTTCCAACTAACTTTTCTGAAAACCAACACATCATATTTACTTCACCTGCGTTCGAAAACATTAATGATGAATAAAGCAAATATTTGCCAGTTTTATACGAGGCTAAACAGAAGGCTTAATTTTTATCATATACAAGGGAATTCTACAAAAATAAAAGATAATTATCTCAATGTTTTTTCAACTATTTTATTATTCAAATCAAGGGATTTAGGGCAACAAAAGATTGTTATGCATTACTCCCAAGCTAGTAAACTTTTTAAGCCAACTTTAAATAAAATAACTTACCGTATAGATAAACTTTTCTTTTTCCCATAAACTTTAAACTAATAAAAAAGATTTTTTGCAAACAATCTCAAATTTTAAAGCTTTAATTTAATCTTTTTTTTTTTTGCCATTTTCATACTATCTATCAAAAAGACAAACTTGACCACAAAAGATTGAAATAATTATAAAAATATCATAAACTCTGAATAAAATAAAAATCTGAGTAAACTTTAAATGAAAATATGAAAATTAGATGAAAAATTGAAAATAAAATCCATTTTATAATTCTATTAGTCGTTTCTATAATTTTTTGTATACAATCCTACATAAATATATACGAAGAAGTGAAGTAAAACTAAAGTTTGAATAATAATGAATTTTTTTGTTGCTTAAGAAACCAAACAAAAAACTGTATAAGTATATAGAAAATTCTTGGTATTGTGTCGTAAGATAATGCAAATTTTGAGAGAAAAATTTACTAGGAATTAAAAGTCAACCTAATTAGTTTAAATGCTTATATATTTAATTAAGATATGAGATTTAATGTATCTGATTTAGTCATAATTTTATGGCCAAAAATTTGCGATGATTATACATACATGTTCATTGTACCTACAACTATAAAATTAATCAAATCACAAAAAAAAAACTTTTCGAATAACATTCTACATAAATCGTTATTTCATCTTACAGCAAAATTTATTTTCTTTTATACAAAATTCAACTTTTATATCGCAATCTTGCACCGTTAATGATAGTTGGAAAAACTAAATTCAAAGAACGAATTTTATTTTTATTGGAATTGCATTAAAAAGTTTTTTTTATTTGCTTTACACAATGTACGAGAAAAGCTCTATAAATTATTTGTGCTTTATATAAAAGAAAAAGCATATGTTCGAAATAATGTCACATTAAGTAATTTAAAAATATAAAATAAAATTAACAATACCTGTCTGTGTTAGTGTGAAAAATAGTGAAAATGTAAATGGGTTTTCTTAAACTTCATATTTCGTTTTTAATTTTCTGCTTAAAAAGCTTTTTTTTCGTTTTAGTGTGGTGTTTGATATACACGAAAGAATAAACCAAAAAAAAAAGATGGTTACGTTTTATTTTATTACCATTCTCAAGCGCTTTTCTTTTATTTTTATATTTTTCATCATCACAAATAGTAAAAACAGAAGAAACTAAATACAATTTTTTTTGTGTATATCTACTTCCAAAGACTAAAAGCTTATTATATTTTATCTTCTATTTTCCAGAGACAACAAAACCATTATAATTACTTCGGTTTTGAGCAAAAAAATAAAAATAAAAACGTAATGACAAAGAAGTTAAAACGAAAAAATAGAAAGAAGAAATAACTTTGAAGCTTTTGATACTTTGATTCATCGTTGAAATTTGCGCACAAAAAATGGGTAAAATTTAATAAAGAGGTGTGCGTGCGACATTAACCAAAGAAACACTGTAGATTTATCCGACGGTAGTTTCTAATTATCATGTTAGCCACGGGGAACACAGTAAATAGTAACATAGGTACATACGGCATTATCGCTTGTATTCAAAATATTTCAATCAATAATTCCTTAATTTCCTCAATTTTCTTAAAGAAAATCAGCCTTAAAAAATACAATTCTCGTCTCTCATAACCTTAGTTACGTTATTTATAATGCATTATAAATAATAGATCTTTACAAAAACATAAAATTACTAAGAAACAGATCATCCATTAATAAAAACCATGAATAATCTCTTATAAAATTTGTGTTTACATATTAGTAATATTGGCTTTTGATTGTACTAAAGGCTTAAATAAGGGACTGAACTAGCATCATGGGAAGTGGCTCAGCCAATAATTTTTGTATGGCAAAATTAATTCATTTTCAATATAAATTAAATCCGTGTCATCAGTTATTTTCGCACATATTAAAATCAATTTCTAAAACATAAAGGTCGCAGATTAAATTCATAATAAAAAAAAAATTAAAATAGAGCGGAATTAATTCAAATTTATCCGCGAAATTAATTCATTCTCCAAATGAGTTTAACTCCACCGATAAATAGGAGTTTAGTTCAATAAAAAAATTAGCAGGTTGAAATACAAATATCGTTGTTCAAAGTACATTGAATTTATCGACTTGAAATAAATACGCACGCTACACTATTCATGAGAAAGTTCTAAAGAGCTGGCTGGATTACAAAAGACTGAAATGAATTTAACACCTTATAATAACTTCACATGTTAGACATTCATTACACATTCATGAAAAAGAACTAGAAAAGCTTATTGTACTCTGGTAAAAAAATTAGTTCTTTTTAATTTTAATTCTATTTCGATTTTGTCGCATTTTGCCGTATGGAAAACAATGTATCGACTGAACCAATATTCAAAGTTTTTCTGTTTTAGATCTTAAATTTAGATTTCCATTTTGTATTGTTAGACTTTAAAACCGATTTTAAACTACTTTTTATTTTGTTAAGATTAAAAATGGTCCGTAAAACATCCATTTTTCTAATTAAAAGTACACTATAGTGCAGTGCATCTTAAACTTTTTGATACTGCAGCCTCCGAAATCGAAAAAATAAAATCCATGGCCCCCAAAAATATTATTCAATAATAATGAATTTACAGCTAAGCATTTTGGGCATTCTTGTTCAATTATTTTCGACGTCTCATATCTGTGTCCCGCTAATTTAAAAAAATGTTCTACCAACCCAAAATATTGTTTCAGCTTCATCCGATTTACAGGTAAAAAAATGCATATACGCAAAAATTGTACAATTCCAGAAAATTGTTAAGCTTGGTTTTAAAAACCACGAGAGGACTCGACATAAGAAACTATTGAAAATTAGATGTAACTGTAAAAACTCCTAAACTAAATATTTTAGCTGAACATTTAAAGATAAACATTTTTGAGCTTACAACTATTCTAAATTTGTCAAAATTCAATTTTTGCACGTTTCTCTAATTGACCCCAACCCGACCCGAATTTCGTTTGTTTTTAATTTTTGTATCAAATTAGTTTTACTTAGGTATTTAAGACAAAATTTGGATTTAATATATTCTTCTGAATTATCGAACTATAAAAATTCTGGAAGTACTTAAAACGAACATTAAAAAAAAATGAATTTTTTTGAACAAAATTCAAAATCCAAAGTTTCTTTTTAGATTTTTTCAACTACCAACTTTCAATTTAATGAACCAATTTGAAAGCTTGGACCCGCCTATAGCAGTTTTATACCGAAAATTTGAAATTTTATATTTATGACGAGTTCTCCCAACAAAAAAAAAAAGAACTCGTGCATATCAAGGTTTGCGGTCTGAAATTCCTGTTCATGTTCATTGTAGACTAAGTTCCGGCCGACCAAAAGCCTCGTGATTGTGGAATTCATAGACACATCACATATCTTGCAAAAACCATTATAAGCCAGAACACCATAGCGGCCATTGATGATGTGGCAGATTCAGAAGTTTGTGTCCGAGGAGATTGTGCGGTTTATTAGAGATATTAAGACGAAGTTTCAAGGCTCCTAGCAACAGCTTCACGGCTCCCTAGGGGGCCGCGGCCCACAGTTTGAGAAGCACTGCTATGGTGGAAATGTTTTCTACAAATATTTAAATAAACCAAATAACAGTTTATTCTTATTGCGAAATTTATTTGGAGAAAAAAACGTGAAATTAAAGTTCTTTATATTGAATCAGAAGTCATGTTTTAATTTTATGATTTTAAAATGGAACATAAAATAAAAATTATTGATAACAAATATTTTATTATAAAATAAAGACAAAAATTTGAAAATATTCATAGTTTGAATTTATATTTTACATGAAAGGAGTGATTGTATGAATACTGCGAAACTACTAGTTCAAAAATCATGTTTGTTCTTCAAGGTTTTTGCCCATTTGAATAATTCTTCCGCATTGATCATGATACAATCGTATTCATGTGGATGCTGGCTCTGGACGCCATTATTTGGTATCATACTCCATCGCACGGTCCCTTTCCATGAGCTGTTGCATGAAAATGCAACTCACATTAATGAGTTAATGCACAATCAGTGGTATAATACATTTTTGATAAATCAACACTAATAATTTTCAAAAACTTAATACATTTTTCAATGAAAAAGCAAACAGCTGCAGTGTCATAGTGAAGACAATCTGATATTATAATGAAGCTATAGTGGAGCATTTTTCTCCTATTTTTTTGAAAATTACTAATGGATGAATTGTCGGTTGATAGTTGTTCCAATGAAACAATTGTACTGCATTTTGCCCAAAAAATTCATAATTTCCGCAAAGTCACAAGAAATAAGTATCACCGTAGGCTTCAGACATAACTTTTTTGTTTTTTATGAAGCTAGATTGTCATACTGAAACAAAGCAATGAAGAATCAGTTTTTTCAGCTTAATTAAGAAATTATCCAAAAATTCATCTAGTGGTTTCGAATATTTTTCGAACAGTTTGACTCAGGCAATGGCTTACAATACTTTTTAAAGCTATTCATTATTATACTACCACTTATAAAAATAAACTTACACTTTTATTTTGTTGTGTTGTTTAAATCAATACCGCTTCACACACCACTCGAAAAATTAAACTACTTGAAAAATTAATTTTAACACTAATTTATACCTAAAAGATCGCAGTGCGAGGTAGCTTGAACACCCACATGGCCCTCAAGTACCTAAAAGATTATACCTGTTTTTAAGGGAGTTTCAAAAATATTTTTATAGGTGTAAGATATCAGAGGGGTTGAACCTGACAAAACGTATGACACAAACCAACATTTTATTTGTATATTACTAATTGTTGTACCAAATTTTTTTTTTTTTTTTTGGTTCGTGAAGTTGGCCGAAAAAAAAAATGTTCTCAGAAATTTGAAAAAACACATAATTCCAATTTGATTTGTATACCCCCAAAAAATGGTAGCTAAAATATATTTTGCACGGAAACAAAACGAGATTTTTTAACACGTCTATTAAATGAATGCCAAATAAACAAAATTTCATTTATTTGATTACGCCTGTAAAAAAGAAGTCCCCAAAAATGTATTCCGCCAGCAAAAAATAAATCAATTTCGCAGCGAAATTAATTCATTTTTAACTACGATTTAATTCCGCGACATTTTTATAAATTTTTATTAATATGAATTAAAATTCTCGCGAAATTAATCTATTGATAGGAAAATATATTTCGCAGGGGTAAGTAAAAAAAAAATTCTATTAAAAATTGAACGGAAATTCCGGTAAGAGTTCACTCAAAGGGGAAGTCAGTCAAAAAATGGAATGGATATATGTATTTGAAACAAAGGGAAAGTCACGTATCCAGCCAGCTTTAAGTTATAATGGTATAAGGTAATTTTCAATTTTTTTTGCAAGCACCCTTTGGCTCATATCAAACTGAAACTAAGTGAGGAAACACTAGAGTTCGAACACAGTCAATCAGTCATTTTTTGGATTAATTTGTTAGGCCGTGAGTGAATATGTTAAAAAATTTTAGTTAAAAATTTGGTGAAAATCAAATTATCGTGGTGAAATATTTTTAACAACAAAATTAGAATTTGCTGTGTGAATTGGTTAAAATTTTGACAGTTGAAATTCATTCAAAATACATCGCATTTAATCATTATAGCTTTTATATACATACATAATAAAATTATAACTACATATATGCCTATACTTTTTCCCATAAAGTTACAGTAAAATTCATCATACATAAAATGTTGGACTATCTTACACATCATATGCGGCATATTATTAAACTACCAGCTATTGACGAACGAGAAGAAATCGGGGTTAGATTTTGCACAAGCGCAAAAACTGGAATCTTTGCTAATGTTATCGGTGCTATTGACGGATGTCATATAAGAATAAATTCCCAGTCAATAAGCACGATAAATAACTAAATTATAAAAGCTTTTATTCCGTCCAGTGTCAAGCCGTAGTTAGATAATAGCCATCATTTATTGAACGACGTTCAATACTGAATGTTATTGAATGACGTTTTTTTAACATCACTTGTCAAAATTTATAGACGGTGTCGACTGCGTTAAAATTTTTTTGTGGTGAATAAAAAAAAAATTTAACTTCATTTGTCAAAATTTTCATTTTTAACTAGTTTTTAACTAAGGCCGTGAGTGAATATGTTAAAAATATTTGGTTAAAAATTTGGTGAAAATCAAATTATCGTGGTGAAATATTTTTATCTACCAAATTTAATATTGCTGTGTGAATTAGTTAAAAATTAAAATTGTGACAACTGAACAACAACATGAAGCGCATTTATAACAATCATTTTCCGAGTTTGTTATCTATTTTATTACTTTATAAAAAGGGTAATTTATCAAATGAAGCTGTTTTAAGAAGAAACAGAAAAAACACGTCGTGCTTATGTATCAACTGAACCAATATTAAAAAAACGAGGTTATGTTTTTTTAACTCGCTTGTCAAATTTTATATACGGTGCCTACCATGATGCATTTTTTATTTATTTTTTGTGGTGAGTAAATATTTTAATTTTAACTTTTATGTCAAAATTTTAATTTTTAACTGGTTTTTAACAAATTCACTCACGGCCTAATTCACTAACAGCCTTAGGCTGCGGCCAGAGTGCGCGCGATAAGCGATGCGAGGCGAGAAGCGATGCGAGAAGCGATGACGTGCGACAAAACTGCACACGTATATTTAAATAGAACTGTCCGCAGTTAAAGCGATGCGAGATGCGAGTGGATGCGAGTTTCAAAGCGAGAAGCGATAAAACTGAACATGTTGAGTTTTGTCGCTCGTTCTCGCGCGATTTTATGTACATTTGCATACTGTTCTATAATTGTTTGCATTATTTTTTATTTTTTTATTATTTTTAAAGTTTTAGAGAAGTTTTACTAATAATAATAAATATTAATAACAGTAATATTATTAATATGTAATAGATAATTAAATAAAAAATTAATAAATATTTAAATTTGAAGTTAATATTTTGTAAATTAAAAACAAATCTTTCTATAACGATGATAGAAGAATATTTAATAATTAAAATACAAATACAAGGCACAGAAATTCAAAATATTTTCATATTAAAAAAGTTTTATTCAACATTATAAATCGCTTCTATCGCATCCACTTTGGACAGCACTCGCTTCGTGGCTCGCGCGAAATAGCATCGCTTCTCGCCTCGCATCGCTTATCGCGCGCACTCTGGCCGCAGCCTTAGAAATGAATTATTTTTTAAAAATTAAAAACACAAATTTTATTTTATATTTGTTAATTTTTTATATTTTATAAGTTTGCTTCCTTATAGTGAAATTGTTTATTTTGATTTTTTAAAATCGATTTCGGTATATACTTATACCATCGTCAGTTGACCGCTACTTAAACTTTATTGAATAATATAACGATTTTTCCCCGCTTTTATACCCAAAAAATCGACATTTCAGGGTTTTCTTTGGGCCTGTTTGATAATTCGCACGGTGCGGTGCAGTACATACTGTTTTTCTTGTCTACTTTGATTTAGTTTCTAGTGTTGAAATAAAGAAAAAATTGTACACTGCACCGCTCCGTGCGAATTATCAAACAGACGTTCAATTTGAAAAAATTTTCCGCTTACTTATGAATTTAAAATAAAATCATAAATTTTGTTGGTTGTTGTATTGATTTTAGAGTTTAGCATGAACGGGTTGTTTTTATTTTTGTAAATTGCTATTTCCTCCATCCGATCCAATAAGTCACCTTTCCCCAAACGATGCAAAACTTCCAAATTTGTGTTGATGTTCTGGTAATTGTGCTGAGTATCATTTATGTGTTGAGCGAAATTTAATTCTGTCCTAATTTTGCCAATATCCCTTGTGTGTTCCCTAAACCGTTGTCCAAATGATCTTCCAGTTTGTCCTAAATAAAATGAAGGGCAATCTGAACATTTTAATTTATACACCCCGGTTTCCAAAATTGAATCATTCTTATAGGTTTTATTTTCTGCTCCAAGGAATTTTGTGTTTTATAAGCAATTTTGTACCCATAATTTTGAAAAAAAATTTGAAGATGTTTACTAGAATATTTATTATACTCTACGCTGACATATTTTGGTTGGACTTCTTCATCAAAAAGTAGGAAACCCATTACAGGATGTAATCGCATTACCGGCATCTCAACAATTCCGTCTATATAATATCTACATATACATATATGTACCATTAAGGCCGGTACACATTGAGAAGGAGCGTCGAGAACTTTAATTAACGATAGCCATGACATCGTGCATTTACTAAGAACAGAATTTAAAATTTTAACAGTTTTAATACAAAATTTCAATTCATCGTTGATAATTTTTAATTTAAGACGATAAATTGAAATTTTTTATTTTTTAACAAATACATACAGTGGTGGCCATATTATTAAGGACACATCAATTCTGTTGGGGAAATGTTTGCTTTTGGCGACTTGTGTATTTTACTAAACATTTCTATAGCCTAGCCATACGAAACTATTATTTGTTAAGGTGCATTCAAAATGCAAAGTTTTACTTTGTACTAAATAATATTTGTACTAAATGTAGAAATACGATATTTTAGCTATCGTAATTAAAAATAAACGCTTTTATACAAGCCGTAGTATTTGCGGTATAAACACAACATAAAATTTACTACATATTTCTGTAAGTATTATTGTCGTAACTCGTAACCCCGTATAATCTTTACATATTTCAATTTCAACACTAGAAGCCCCACCCGTCAAAATGACATTTAATGAATTGTACATTTATTGAATTCAATTTTTTTAATTATTATGTTAATATGTTTTTGGATGTTTATGATGAATTTTAACATAATTACTTTGTTGTCATATTAAAAGCCGTTACACAGATTCCCACAAAAATATTAATAATTAAAAAAATTGAATTTAATAAATGTATAACCGGTCATTTAACCGGTCGGTAGTTCTAGTGTTAAATTGTAGTTTGTATCAAAAACAGTAGAAAATATAAGTAACACTTACAGAAAAATAGTTTATATACATTGCATACTTACTAGTTTATATACACTACTTTATATACATACATCCATTCAAACAAAATCATTTTCATTCATTGAAAGGAAAAAAAATTTTTGAACATGTGTTCTATCAAACCAACAAATTTGACGAATTTAATAAATGTATTCCTGATCATACATACATATACATTCAAACAAAATCATTTAATTATCAATGAAAGTTCACACTAATTGTTCAAACATTGTTTGTGTGATCATTACAACATACTGTGTAGTAGTTTTATATACCTTACTTACTAGTTTATATACACTAATTTATATACATCCATACAAAATCATTTTTATTATTCATTGAAAGGAAAAAAAAAATGTTGAACATGTATAAACATTTTTGTTTGTTTTTGGTTCTATATGAACTTTCATTGTTTTTTGTTTGTTTTTTACGTGAATGTATTGTAAAGGAAATCTTTAAGCGTCTATAACTTTGGAGCCCGACCACCTAAAGAGCTTAGCCATACCATTTTGTTCTTATCTCATCAAGGTCTATAAGTCTGTCTTTGTTTCATGAAAATCGGATAAGTACTTTTCGACTTAATACTTGTTAACAGACATCAATAGCCAGGATATAAGGCATCTCTCTCGCTCTAGCGCTTCGCTTGAGTTGAGATGCCTAAAAAGCAAAGTAGTTGACTGTCTGTATTCCATTTTGTTACGACAAATTTCATTCATCAAGCCAAATTTTGTTGATTTGTAACCGTTTTCACTCGCAATGAATTTGATTGTATCCAGCTCATTGTTGTAATCTATTTCTGACATACTGATGCTATTTAGCCTGTGAATCATATGGTTG
This sequence comes from Tipula helvola, assembly GCA_963556165.1. NCBI lineage: Eukaryota > Metazoa > Arthropoda > Insecta > Diptera > Tipulidae > Tipula > Tipula helvola. Next base: position 10,522,383 of record OY744481.1, on the reverse strand, counting down.
TATGCTGAAACCTTGTGTTGGTATGAATGGTTTGACTTCTCATGGATTGTGTGGCTGGTTTGTTTTGGTTTTCTAAAAATTTTGAATTTATGCTGATAATCAGAATTAGTTATATTTAAATCCAAGAAATTTAAATTTTTATTATTTTCAATTTTTGGTGTAAATTTAATGTTTTTGTGTAATTGGTTTAAATAATTTAAAAATTGATTTAGTTGTCTGATTGTACCCGTAAATAAGATCAGGATATCATCTACGTATCTGTGCCAGTAAACGATATCTTTGTAGAATTTATTTATGTTGTTCATAATAAATTTATTTTCGAAATAATTTAAATAAATAGTGGACTGCCCATCGGAAAACCATCGGTTTGTTTCTATGTATCTTTGTGTTTAAAATAATTTTGATTTGTGATTTCTTCTAATAGTTGGATTATTTCATCTACGACGTGTTTTCCTATATCTCGATTGGTTAATAAATTCCTTGTAATCTCCAATGTTTCTCTTACGGGAACGATGCTAATTTTCCATTATTGGGTATGTTGATACCTTCTATTTTACTGACTAGCTCGAGATTATTTTTCAACGAATGGTCATTTTTTAATTTAATGTTTTTGTTTATCCAATTATTAATAAATTTGGCAATTTTGTAAGACGGAGCCGAAGTAAAGTTAACTATAGGTCTTATTGGTACTTCAGGTTTGTGTATTTTAGGTACTCCTCTCATTACCGGTGCTGTTGGATTGAACATCTTATTTTGCCTCATCTCTCTGCTATTCAGTAAATATTTTGATTTATTAATTACATTTTTTATCGATATATTAAACTGTTTTGTCGGGTCCTCGTTTAAGATTTGTATACTATTGTTCATTATAGATTCGTCAATTTTAGTGATGTATGTATATATCTTTGTTCATAATGACAATAATGTTTCCTTTATCCGCCTTTGTAATTATCGCATTGCCATTATGTTCTGCTTTATGCTTCTTAGTGTTTTGCTTTCGTTGGCGGTTTGGTTCTGCACTATTCCATGAAAATCACTCATTTTGTTCACTATCAGTGTTCTTATATCCGATTGATGTTCAAAGCTTGTTTTCATGATGGAGTTTTCGATATTCAACAGGTGTCTGTTTCTGATTTTTATATCGTTATGCGCAGTTACATTATACTTTAATCCTTTTGACAGTATATCCGTTTCATTGCTGTCAAATTGGATGTTGGTTTTATTTTCAATTCGATGATAAAACGTGTGTGTTGACGTTGTGACTTCTGGATTTGGCGACGTTCTCTTCTTTTGTTGTTTCAGTGTTTTTAATTTTTTTTAAATTGTTGCTCTTTTGGATTTGACCCTTCGCTCTATAACATTGTTGGCATATTCCAAATATTCTAAATATAAAATGTAATGGCAATTTTTCGCAATTTGGAGATGTAAATTGTATACTTTCATTGTTAGCTTGTTGATTTTCGTATTCAATATTTTAATCTCATTTGAAAGTCACAATTTTTCTGCTCTACTCTCAGTCATTATGGCTGCTCTGGATTTGCTCACGATTTTAATATTAGTATACTTGGGAATGACGTTCAATTTGCGACATGATTTGTTGAAATACAGGTTTAAAACGTTACATTTTAGTTTATATAAAGTGTTTAATCAACTGTATACCCAAGAAATTGGTTGATTCTATTGCAGAATGCAGAAGAATCCTTTCTCCTCTTCACCCACATATAGAATGGCACACGGGTCATTTTGTACACCAAGCAAATACTTATCACATATATGTGGTGGCATTCTGGAACAAACTCTACAATGCCTTGTTATTGGCCATTTAATAAAACACTCGATACATTAAAATATCTCAATGAGTTTTACTCTTCCACTACATATGGAAATAGCATATATAATTATTAAACTTATATAACTTTCTCAAGAATTGTTTTGTTTAACAGTGTAATTAACTAACACAATTTAAATTCTTATTGGATTCCTATATGTGTTATTTTTTGTTATAAACTTCACAGCCGTAATTTATCGGGTTTTTTAACTTCCCTTTCAACTTTCGAAAAACGGGGATTTGGAGTTGCTGCTTCTATACTTAGCTATTCAACGAATAAAATTATATTTAATTATAAAGCTTGGAACAGCTAAAATATATTAGGTTTCTTGTTCTGGAGGTACAGATTGGTATAGAATCCTCATACTCATATAGATTTCCATAAATTCTGAAAATTCTACAAACCCTGAAAAGCGTGAATCTAAAAACGATAGCCCCCATGCTCTAAGGTACAAAACGAATTAAACAATATTTAATAAATTTGATAAGTTTACTTATCATTATTATTCTCTAACAAATAATAAAATTAAAATGGTTAATTAAATTAATTTTTTTCTATTTACATATGTTGGTGAGGTTTGTGGCCAAATCATTAAATTCCTTGATAGAGTTGGTACTAAATTTAACAAATTTTTCAAAATATAGTAATTTGAAAATTTATTTTAGCACCGTAGCTATGAACTTCTAATTCTGGTTGTAATGGCTCTAAAATTAAAATATCAAGGACTAGTTTATTTTAAGATTCAAGGACTTCGAAAAATTTGACATGGTATATTTCTGTCACTATATTTTCTATATCTGTTCAAAAACAAATTATGTTATCGCCAAATAAATCTTCTTATTCCGGATGTCATAAAACCCATAATTTTGTCGCACCCACTGTATTATTTTTGTATGTTATACTTGTTTAAATATTAAAACTAAAAAAAAAAAAATTTTCAATAAATTTTCCACCATAAAAAACAAAAAAAAATCATAAAAACATAGAAAGCTTAATATCACCATCAACCAATTGTACCCATTCATGTGCTCTAAAAATATATCTTCTTTATATGAATGTACAACAACAATAAAAAAAAGCTTCTTTTGTAATACTCCACAATATGTATACGAATTTTCTATTTTCAATAAATTTCGCTTTTATTTTCCATTTCAATTTCAAATTTTCTTCATTTGATACAACAACGTTTTGTATTATGGGGTTGTATAATGGCGTTGGCTGTGTTGCTGCCAATTTTAGGGAGACGCCAAATCCATATATAATTGCATGTACAATAAAACACTTCACTTTGTTAATTTATAATATGTATTTATAATTCACAGAGTTTTATTGTTATTATTTAAGTATTAAATTTATTATTACAAAGTTATTTAATTAATATTATTCAAATATTATTCACCACCATTTGCGTATTAAAAATCACGAATTTTAGGTATAATGAAAACGCGACTTGCTTGGATACATGCGCACGAACGAATTGTCAATTACGGTCTGAATTATTACCAAGCGAAATGAAAACGAATTAGAATTGAAGCGGATGAATAAAAGTTCTTACAAATGAATTGTTTCGTTTTGTTATTGGTGTTTTGGGAAAAACCGGAGCGATGAATAAATAAATTTAATATGCTCGTCGGTTGAGCGGTTGCGGTTGCGTTGCGGTTTTATGTAAGTAAAATGAGTGCGCTGATATCCGTGGATTATTGTAGTGGAACATGAATGTAAGTATAATTTGCATGAGTGAGTATATTTTGAATGAGTGTAGATATTTTTGCATGAGTGAGACGCTACAGGACTCCCCCGCAAGTGATTTCCCCTCCTCAGGGAATTACTGAATGAGTAGTTGCTATACGGACGCTTTTGTGAGTTCGAAGGTTTGATGTGAGATCAGCTGAACTTAGAATTCCGTAAGCTGGTTTAAGTCGATCGATTGAAATGGTTTGGTTTTTACCATTAATCGATACGATGAATTGCTTGCGTAGTCTACGTATGATTTTATACGGACCTTCGTAAGGAGGAGATAATCCCATGCGAACCTTGTCTGTTCTAACGAAGACAAAATCACAGTTGTCGAGTGATTTCGGAACAAAAACATCGTCTTGTTTGGTTAGACGAGTTGCTTTGGGTATAAGGTTTTGCATGGTTTGTCGCAGTTGGTCGACGACTGTGTCGGCGGTTGGAAGAGGTGGAAGAGGATTATCGATAAAGAACTCACCGGGTAGCTTGATGGTTTGTCCGTAAACCATTTCAGCTGGTGAGCACTTGAGATCTTCTTTCACTGTTGCTCGGATTCCAAGAAGTATGATTGGTATTTCCGAGCTCCAATTGATTGTGTTGCTTCTGGCCATTAATGCGGCTTTAAGTTGCCGATGGAAGCGTTCGACCATGCCATTGGCTTGCGGATGATAAGCCGTGGTACGTATACGATGAGATCCGAGGAGTTTCGTTAACTCTGAGAAAAGCTTTGACTCGAATTGCGTTCCCTGATCAGTTGTGATGTGAAGGGGCACGCCGAATCGTGATACGTAATTGTTTACAAAAGTAGTGGCAATGGTTGCAGCTGACATGTTCGTCATGCAGTATGCTTCTGGCCAGCGAGTGAAACGATCGACACAGGTGAGTAGATATGAATATCCATTAGACGGAGGAAGTGGACCTACAATGTCTATATGGATATGCTCGAATCGACCAGGTGGAATGTCAAATTGTCCATGAGGTGATTTGGTATGGCGTTGAACTTTGGCACGTTGGCAGGATAAACAAGACTGAGCCCAATTGCCTACGTCTTTGTTTATGCTAGGCCAAAAGTAGCGAGCAGTAATCAATTTACGCGTTGCACGGACTCCAGGATGCGAAATGTTGTGAAGAGTGTCGAAGATGGATCGACGTAGTGGTGTTGCAATGTATGGGCGATTGTTCCCAGTAGATGTTTCACAAATAATTTCGAGGCCAGGTAGTTTAAAAAGTTCTAGTTTCATTGATGAACTAGAGTGACATTCGGAACCAGAAAATAAATTCTGAAGTTCTAGGTCGTCTTTTTGCGTATTTGCTATTTGCTGTAAGTCGATGGTTGTATCGACTGCGGCCATTTCGTTGTCGGTAGTGCGGGATAGTGTGTCCGCGACAACATTGTTATGTCCGTGGACATGCTGGATGTCCGTTGTAAATTGACTGATATAATCCAAGTGGCGAGATTGCCTTGGATTGCGTTCAGTTTTTGACTGGATTGCTCGTGTCAGAGGCTTGTGGTCGGTGTAAATGGTGAAGTCCCGACCCTCAACAAAATATCTAAAGTGTTTGACTGCTAGATATATGCCGAGTAATTCCCGATCGAATGCGGAATATTTCTTTTCAGCATCCGAGAGTTTCTTGGAAAAGAATCCCAGTGGCTCCCAACACTCGTTGTTGTACTGTTGTAGTACCGCACCGACAGCAGTGTTTGATGCGTCAGTGGTTAAACTGAGTTTTGAGTCACTCAGCGGGTGTGCCAGAAGTGTTATCTGGGCCAATTCAGCTTTAAGCGACGAGAATGCTTGTTGACATTCGTCGGGCCAAGAGAAGTTCTTGGCTGTCTTGGGCTTTTTGAGTAAAGCTGCCAAGTGTGAATGAATTGGTGCGAGTGTTTCAGCGAGCTTTGGTATAAATCGGTGGTAGTAGTTTACCATACCGACGAATCGCTGTATGCTTTTGATTGATGTTGGAGCTGGGAATTCCCTAATGGCGTTAATTCGTTCTTCGGACGGCAGAATACCATTAGGGGTGATCTTGTGGCTGAGGAAATCAAGAGTGGATGCGCCAAAGACGCATTTCGAACTTTTGATATGAACATCAAACTGCGTTAACCTGTGGAAGAGTTGTTCCAGGTGAAGTTTGTGTTGCTCCTCATTATGCGAAGCTACAAGAATGTCGTCAATGTAGACGAAGACGAAGTCTAAATCGCGTACGACTTCGTTCATGAAACGCTGAAACGTTTGCGCGGCATTGCGTAGTCCAAATGGCATTCGGGTGAATTCGAAGAGGCCAAATGGGGTAGTGATTGCCGTTTTATGAACGTCTTCAGGTGCAACGGGAATGAGATGGTAAGCTCTGATTAGATCGATTTTTGAAAAAATTTTGCAACCATGCAAGTGCATGGAGAAATTTTGGATGTGGGGTATCGGATAGCGATCAGGTGTTGTGACCGTATTTAAGCGACGATAATCCCCACATGGTCGCCAATCATGATCTTTCTTTTTCACCATATGGAGCGGACAAGATACGGGAGATGCAGATGGCCGGCAAATCCCTAATTCCACCATGTGCTGGAATTCTGTGTGTGCGGCTTTGTGACGAACTGGATCTAGTCTGCGTGGTCTTGACACGGGCAGATGGCCTGCTGTGACAATATGGTGGACCACGTTGTGCTGGACTGGCAAGTTGTAGTTAGGCTCTGCTGTGAGGGAAGGAAATTGCTTAAGCAGAGTGCCATAACCATTGTTGACTGCGAAATGAATCGGTGTCGGTGTGTCGACAAGAACCGAGGTGGCATTGATTGACAGCTGTGTCGCTGAATCAACCAGCCGCTTGTTTTTTAAGTCAACAAGTAAGCCAAATTTGCACAAGAAATCGGCGCCAATGATCGGACGATTCACCGCAGCTAAGATGAAAGCATGCGTGAATGCTCGTTTGAGTCCGAGATCCACCTGAAGCAATTTTGTGCCGTAGGTGTGGATAGTTGTGCCATTGGCGGCCGAGAGAACTAGATTATTATTTCGATTAACAAAATTGTATGTTTGTTTGAAATAATTGGCTGGAATGACCGAAAGGTCAGCGCCAGTGTCGATAAGGTAGGTGAATTTGTTAGTTTGGTCGAAAACGAATAGACGGGCTGAATTTTTAAAGGCTTGTGACGATGTCGTCATTACCCGCTTGGGTTCAAGTTTTTTTGGTTGATGTCAACATCCATCTTGCTGATGGATTGCGGCGTATTTTGAAAAATGCATGGCGGAATGCATTTGCGCGCCGACGTGCCGTGTTTGGCGTGATACCAGCACTTGCCCAAGCGATTATTCACGCTTTGGTTATTGCTGTTGTCGCGTGATTGCGAGCGTGAAACCGTTTGTCGTCCCCTTGATCTACTCCGGCCGCGCCGAAACAAGCCAGCTAATCTGGCCTCGATGCGCGCCAGGCGATCTTCGACTGTAAACGTCTGAAAAGGAGTGGGTGAACGACTCTGTCTATTCTGATTGTGATTTGAATTTGAACTTACTGATTGAATTGAATGATTTGGTTGTGTAGAACGTACATTTATAACCTCATACATGCGGTCGGCTATTTTGGCCAGTACATCACTCGTTGTGGTTTCTGGCTGTGCGACCATTGCGATCCTTATGATCTCAGGCAATTTCCTTATCCATATGGATCGGATTATATTGTCGTTGATGACATTGGGGCCTGCGAGGTTGCGCATGTGACGAAGTGCCTCAGATGGGCGTCGGTCGCCGAGGTCTTGTCCGGACAAAAGAGCTTCAAGTCGCCGCTCGTCCGATGGTACCAATCGTTCTAACAAAGTTTGTTTTAGCATTGCATATTGGTTAGCTTTGGGTGGGTTTATTAAAAAGTCGGATAATGTTTCGCACGTATCGGGAGAAAGTGTTGCTAAGACATAGGAGTATTTTGATTTTTCAGACGTTATGTTGCGCACCTCGAACTGAATCTCGGCTAGTCTGAACCAGTTGCTTGCTTGTTGTGGCCAGAATGGTTGCAAATTTATTTTGGTATGGCCTGCCACTTCTCCTGTTGAGGGGCCTGGTTTTGGTTGTTGATCATCTTTCATGTCTTGCTCTTCGGTGTCTGACATGTTGATTTTCACTGAACTTTTATTAACTTGTCACTCAAATGCCGAAAGAAAAATAAAATTTTATTTGTTTGAAAATTTACCGCACCGTTCGAATACGAGCTTCCCAATTGTAAATAATTTATGACGAATGAAGTTAATTTTTGTGACACAGTGTAGGAAAAATTTAATCGAAAGTAGAGAAATGAGAAATAAAAATTTGAATTTAATGTGGAATGGTTGCCAACGGAAACAATCAATAACCTGAAACAATTAATTCTGTAATAAATTTTCCGAAAAAGAAAGATAGCTGAGCAGGGTGGTGAACAATTTACATCTAGATAATGTTAAAATTGTTACATAATGATTTTTTAATTAATTATATGATTATTTCAATGATTTCGTGTGACAGGCGACACGTTTTAATATGTTGTATGATTGTTTAATATAATCAGTGAAATTTAGCGTTTATTAAATATAAAAAAAATGATTGAAATGCAAAAAAAAATTAGCACTTAGCTGTAGTTGTTGCTGTTGTCACTGCTGCTGTTGATGATTGTCCTTGTTCCGTTATGTTTTTTTAGTTTCCAGTTGTTTAATGGCTTTTGATATGTATATTTATATATGTATATACACATGTACACGTATGTGAAAGTTGCACTGTATGTGTAGGCGCGTTGTATTTTGTATTACGCACGAATATGTATGCTTCCACTCACCGTTGTTGTTGCATTAATATTTATTGTTGTTAAATTTTCCTAGTATTGTTGGCACCATATGTATAGGCGCATTTCATTCCAAAATGTTGTAATGTCTTAGTTTCCAAAATGACACGGTGTGCTGTGTATTGTTGTTCGTGTAATCCGTGAAAAATATTCCCAAAATAATTTTTGATTTAATTGCAGTTTTTTATTTGTTATCTTACTGCGGCACTGTTTTAATTTGTAGTTCCACTTTTTGTTGTTATTTTTTTTTCATATACGATTTTCCGTTTCGTTGTTGAGGCAATGAGGAAAAAAAAAAAATATTTTTGCTTGTAATAACCTTGATTTAATGTTGGAAATATATGTTTTGTAATAATGAGGTTTTTGTAATGGTTACGTACCTTTTGGCCTGACACTATTTTGTGCCAGGCGCGTATATAAATGCGTGTAATAAATGCTTGCTGAACCGTAAACACGGTTATCGGCGGTCACCAATATATGGGGTTGTATAATGGCGTTGGCTGTGTTGCTGCCAATTTTAGGGAGACGCCAAATCCATATATAATTGCATGTACAATAAAACACTTCACTTTGTTAATTTATAATATGTATTTATAATTCACAGAGTTTTATTGTTATTATTTAAGTATTAAATTTATTATTACAAAGTTATTTAATTAATATTATTCAAATATTATTCACCACCATTTGCGTATTAAAAATCACGAATTTTAGGTATAATGAAAACGCGACTTGCTTGGATACATGCGCACGAACGAATTGTCAATTACGGTCTGAATTATTACCAAGCGAAATGAAAACGAATTAGAATTGAAGCGGATGAATAAAAGTTCTTACAAATGAATTGTTTCGTTTTGTTATTGGTGTTTTGGGAAAAACCGGAGCGATGAATAAATAAATTTAATATGCTCGTCGGTTGAGCGGTTGCGGTTGCGTTGCGGTTTTATGTAAGTAAAATGAGTGCGCTGATATCCGTGGATTATTGTAGTGGAACATGAATGTAAGTATAATTTGCATGAGTGAGTATATTTTGAATGAGTGTAGATATTTTTGCATGAGTGAGACGCTACAGTATATTGGAAAAATATTTTTCTTTTCTTCTATGGCATACCGCATTTGTTGTTATTTTATTTGTTAAAATTTATGAAAATTATGGAAAATCGATATAAATAAAAATATTCTGCTATTTTAAAATAAAATAAAATAAATTGATTTTCAGCTTACATATGTGTTGGAATTTTGGATTCGTACACCACAAAACACCCATGCCAAGATAGAATTCTATATCAGGGGAATTTTATTTCGTGATTTATTTTATAATAAAACCAGATGGTACTTCAATTAACAAATCATTTAATGCAAGTACAGAGTATACTGTGCAAAAATTTATATTTACATAATTTTGTGAAGATCTTTTCACCCCGGTGCACATAAAACGATGTAAGTCCCTTTATTCTCATTAATACCTATACCTTCAATGAATACTTACGCGTTTATTAAACAAATTAAAAGAACGATTATTTTTTATTATTTCCCATTTCTAAAATTACCTTTCGCTCTGCAACAACAACAAAATTTAACATCGATTAAAATATAATATAAGGAAGTATTAAGAATCCTTTCGTTTATGTACATATACATTGTTTATAATATTCAAGTGGTTCAGGTTTTTTACTTTTCAAGCATAACAAATTTTCTCCTGCCTTCATCCTCTAAATATAAGGTAAAATGAGACCTTTAAAAACCTCTTAAAGGATTAACGGAGACACGTTTGGTAATTTAATATTTTAAATAGGAATTTTATTTATTTTATTTTTTTTTCTGGTACGTATAAATTTGTTTATCGACGTTGTCCCCAGGATTGGACGGTATTAGATTTTTTGTGTTGTGCAAAAGGATTTTTTTTCTATTTTGCCAACTACGTATGGAATGTATGGGTGTAGAAAGTTGATTAAAAATTTAAAATCGATAAAAAATATATAAATAAGAAGATTGAATTTCAATATGAATCCTTACGAAGGTGTTAGAGAAGATATAAAATTCTAATTTATAAAAGTATTGTTTTAGTGTTTTTTTAAAATATTTCTTTATACGTGTTCAACAAGGTATTTTTTGTAAACAGGTTTTGTGGGGAGGTGAGTTTTGGTGCTGAACTATTGCGATATCTAACAGCAATGAGATCGTTAGTATGTAAACACTGTAATACTTTTGAATCTTATATTTTTGAAAGTAAACTAATTAACAATCAAATTCATATTCAATCATTGAAAGATGTTAGATAGATGTGCTTGTTGTAGCAATAAATCTGTAAATTATTTAAGGTTTGCATGATTTTTAATTCTACTTAAATTTAATTTACCTAACTCCATTCTTCAAATTGAAATTTGAATCTCTGATTTTGAATGTTTATATGAAGACATGAAATTCCTGTCTATCACTATAATACACCAAATTCTGATTTTACAATTTTAAGAAAATATAAGAGCGAATTTTTGCAGATATTTGGTTTAAATTTAAAGATGAAACGATTAATGCAGACATTTCATAGTAAAAAACCAATAAATATTTAAATAACAAAGTTACAGTATACTGGCCTTAATTCATTAGAGCTGTATTTAATTAATTTGGAGTCCTAAAGGCACGACACGGTTATTTGTTTTGTCAGGTTATTTGTTATGTTTGATTTTATTTTTGTCTATTGCTCTGAAGCAGCATACGCAACCTCGGAATTTGTTTCATCTTTTAACAGAAGTATGATTCTAAGGAATAGGATGGTTCATAGAATTTCAGAATTTGCTGAAACATTTTAATTCGGTGAATTTGGTTTCAAAGTTATATTGCACATTTGGATCTTATATACCACTTGATTTTATACTTTTAAATAGGTTGCATGGCCTCAATTTCCGTCGGACTAATTTAACATTTCAGAGTTACGCACATAAAATATTCGCCCTACATAGTTTTGAAGGTATGTTTTGTTCGACTTCTCTCGTTGGAATTGAGAGTCTATTCGGATTACGGTTATTTACGATAATTAAATACCTTTGTCCACAGGGTGGTAAAAGTGGTAAACTTCTATATGCCAAAGCTTTTTTTAGTAATGTAACATTTGCGTTTAGAATAAATCATTCTTACCAAACTAGAATCGCTTAACATCGACAAAACATCGAACAAATTTCGCTAGATAAGTTAATACGTAATGAAAAATTAAAATGCATCTTCATAATTCAAATCAGATTACAAATATCACAAAAATTTTATTTTGTAATAATTGACTTTAATTTGATCCACCAAAATAGCAGCATCAGAGTATAGTTTAGATAAATTAAATATATTAAAAATATCTCCAAATATAATATGAACATCCTGAGTCTTGTCTTCGAGCCTAATCCAGATACTATTCAATAATATTAAATAATTATAAATTACACGGTGTTATGAGTAAGCGGAAAGTTGCCATCCGAAAGTGAAAAGAAAATAATGCAGAACTATGTTAATATGTATCTGGCGGAAGTAAACAAATCGGTAATACAGCTTGTGTTATCCCAACCGATAGTAAACAAATCGGCAATGCCGCGATTATGTTATTCCAGCCGAAAATAAAAATATAAACTTCAATATTAATAAATGTACTTATGGACATACTTATAATCTTTATTATCAAATTTTAAAATATTCCAAGATTAACTAACTATCAATAATGAATGAACTGTAAATTTATTTATTTATTTTTTTTCCTTTATCTCCAATTTAGGAGCATAGGGCGTCAACTAGGCTGGACCATCTTACCCGGACTACTGCTTTTATTTCCACCCAGGATTTCCCAAGTTGTTTTGCCTCAGCTAGCATCGTTCTCCGCCATGTCATTGCTGGGCCTTCCCACTTTCCTTTTCCCTTGCGGGTTCCAGTCCAATGACATCCTCGTTATATCACACGGTGACTTCCTCAGGGTATGCCCAATCCATCTCCATTTTCGTCTCTTTATTTCGGTTTCAATATCTGATTGATTTGTTTTCCTGTGCAGATCGATGTTAGTAATTGTGTTAGGCCAGAAGCACTTCAGTAATCGTCGAAGGCACTTGTTTACGAATACCTGAAGCTTCTGTATGATTTTGCCTGTATGCTTCCATGTCTCACACCCATACAGTAGTACTGATTTCACACACGAGTTGAACATTCGAATCTTGGTCCTGCGTGACAGGACGGAAGTATTCCAGACTTTATGCAGCATGTTGAATATGTGTCTGGCCTTGTTTATGCGTTTACTTATGTCTTCTTCTGTCCCACCTGTTTTTGCTATTGTGCAGCCAAGTTATACGAATTCATTTACATCTTCTATTTGTATATTTTTGATGTGTATCGGTGTGGTTTTGTTTGTGTTAAGTCTCATCACTTTGGTTTTCCTGATATTAATCTTGAGACCAACTTAATTTGCTAGATCTGATAGCTGTTATAATTTCTGCTGCATATCAGAGTGATTGTGTGTGAGCAGGCATATGTCATCTGCATAGTCTAGGTCCTTGAGTTTGCCTGTTAATCCCCATTGAATGCCATTAGGGAACTTGTTGTCTAATTTCCGCATTACACTATCCAATACGATAAGGAACAGCATTGGTGAGAGTACGCAACCTTGTCTTACTCCTCGAGTATTGTAGTATGTTTCACTTTGTTTGCCTTTATATTGAACTCTGTTTCCAGCATCCCTATACATTTCTTGTGTGAGTTCAATTATCTTCTTGGGGATGCCCATTTCACAGAGTGTCTGCCAAATTGCGTTCCTATTTATCGTATCAAATGCGCGTTCGAAATCGACGAAGAGCAGATACAGTGGTGACTTCCATTCGTTGGATTGTTCAGTAATGATTCGGATGGTGTTGATATGATCAGTGCAACTTCTTCCTGGTCTAAATCCAGCTTGCTCTCTCCTTAACTTTGCATTGATCGTATGTGAGATTTTGTCAAGGATGATCATTGCGAGTGCGCCAGTTTTTACATTCTTTTAGGTCCCCTTTCTTGAGGATCGTAATTGTCAAGCCTTCTTTCCATTTTTGTGGTAATCTGCCAGAGTTTCATACTTCTTGAATTAATGGTGTTAATCTGCTTGCAGTTGTAGATGAATCGCCTTTGAATATTTCGGCTGTTATGTTGTCTGTTCCAGCGGCCTGGTTGTTCTTAAGTCCCTCAATGACACCTTTAACTTCCCGCTCCGTTGGTGGATGGGTGTCGCTAGTTTCGTTATTGGTGCCAGTTGATGACCTTAGATTTTCGGTACTGTTGATGACGTCTTCCTCGAAATATTCTTTCCATCTCTTTAACTGTGCTTCATCCGTTGTTAGTACTTGACCATTAGCATCCTTTAAAGGTGGTATGTTTGTAATTTTGCCAGTGACCTTTCTTACACACTGGTGTAGTGCTCGCATATTTTGGATTGCTGCTGCCTCTTAAGCAGCTTTGAGAATGTTTTCTGCATATTTCCTTTGATCATTCCTTTGACATCTTCTTTACTTGTCGTGCTGTTTCTTCGTATCTACGTTTCACCTCTTTCACCTACGTTTCGTCTCTCCTCACTTTCTTATCATCACTAATCCAAGGTTTCCGATCGTATTCTTAGTAGCCGAGTACGTCCGAGGCAGTCTTGATGTAGGGTTTTTCCGTTTGATTCCATTTTAGTTCTATACTGGTGCCATCATTTCTATAGAGATTGAGTTGGAGCGTTTCATTGAATAGTTTTCTTGTCTCAGTTCCTCTCAATCTGTTTGTGTTGAATTTCCTCCATTTGTCTTTGCCTGTTTCACAGCTGCTGGCTTGATTTGAAAATGTGCTATTACCAGTTGATGGCCGCTGTGTATGTCCGTATTGTTCTGACATCATGTAGTGATGTGAGGAATTTCTTATTGATCATTACGTGGTCTATCTGATTTTTAGTTCTGCCATCCGGTGATGTCCATGTGTATTTATGTTTATTTTTGCGTGGGAACATACTACCGCCTATGAACAATTGATTTATGATACAGAAGTCGACGAGTCTTTCTCCCATGTTAGGTTGATGTTGCCTGTACCAATTTTTGCTTTGAAATCTCCCTGTATGATTTTGACGTCATTTCTGTGCGTTCTTGCTACTGTGGCTTATAATAATTGCTCGTAGAACTCATCCTTTGTTGCCTCATTTGCATCTTCAGTTGGGGCATAGCACTGAATGATAGTTGTGTTTCTTATTTTCGAATGGAATCGTGCCACTATAATTCTACTATTCACTTGTTTCCATTCCATCAATGCTTTCTTTGCTTTATTGGTTGTTAATATGCCCACGCCGCCTTGTTCGTGTGTGTCGTCTCTACCAGAGAATATCATATAATTTCCATTGCCGTTTATTACTCCACTGTTCTTCCGTGTGATAACGATTCATTTCCTTTTCTACTTGCGCTAGTCTTGATGTTTCTGTAAGAGTTCTGACGTTCCAGTTCCCGATTCGTGTCCGTGTACGATAGTCAAGGGTCGATATTTAATTTTGCCGGTTTGAGTTGTTGTTGTTTCTTCTAGTTTCCGTTTCTGTAATCGGTTTGTTTTCAGATTAATGGATGATTGGTCCATTGAGCCCTAGCCAGTTTCCAGGGCTGCTGGATAAGGTATACTGGCATACCGGGGGGGGGGGGGGCGGGGGGGAGTTTCTGTTCTTTGTACTTTTTCCTTCTTTGATGTTCCCATGCGGGCAACCTGAATTGGACTAACCTAGCACATGGTTGCTTGACGTTGTTAATGAATAATGTGCCGTCTCTTCTTTCTCCTCTACTCGCCCCTCACTGTCAATTTATATTGGCTATTAATTCCCTCGCTCTTGATGATGAATGTAGTTGAATTGCATTTGGTTATGTTGACCTCGATTATAACGGTGTTTTGTTTATTGAACTGAATGCAACTACAACATTTCCTCCACCTCTAAATATTCATCCTAACCAGCGGCTTCCTAATTCTTACTGATTTCCTGATGTCATATTGTGGTACCGTTTATATCGGTTTTTACGTTCCCAATGGCCGTAAGTAAAAAATCTGCTTCACCGTACGGTTCGGATTGCAGTTCCGTTTCATAATCCGTCTTGATAATATACATCATCCGCTTCCACTTCCTTGACGACTCTTTTAATCCGTCGTGGACCTTTCGAGAAATTCCTCACGAATACTGACTGCTCGATCGCAAACTTCGAAATGCTGTTGGAATTTGCGTTCCCCTTATTCGGAAACAAGAGAACTAAAGTTGTTTTCGGTTGTTGCCCATGAAGCAAGTCACTAGGAGATTTGTTATTTGGTCCAGGTGAAAAACGATACGTATTCAGAAATGTAAGAAGTGCCTCCGCGGTCGTTTCTCCACTCTTCATGTATTTCAACATTAAGGTTTTAAAAATTCTCACGAACCTCCGGGATGGAATGGAACCGTGGTGAGATATTTAATTCCTTGACTCTGGCAGAAAATGGCGAATTCTTGTGATGTAAATGATGATCCATTATCACTGACCATGGTGTCAGGTAAGCCTTTAATGGCAAATAGAGCTTTAAGCGCTCGGATCGTCTACGTAGTTGTAATGTCGGCCATCTTTTCAATGAACGGATACCTTGCGAAGCTATCTATAGGCATAAGAACCACATTGCACCGAGAAATGAACTGGCGAAATCCAGATGTATCCTCTCACATGGCTTAGTCGCTATGGACCTGCTAGAAAATGATTTCGCGGGACATAGAGCCATCTCTTGGCATGACTTACACGCGTTAACTGTTGATTCAATTTTCCGATCCATGTCCGGCCACCAACAATAACGACGAGCGAGATGCTTCATTCGCACCAAACCAAAATGTCCTTCATGTAACATGGCCAGCACTCGTTCCTGCATTTTGACGGGCACTATGCCTCTAGTGTGATCTGTCTGCAACAAGGTCATACAACCTCTTTGTATATTTAAATACAGCATATGGTCTAAGTTCGTATTCGAGGTTATTCGGCCAACCCTGGTGAACGAACTTCATCACTTGCGATAATTCTTTATCCGTTTTCGTTGCATTGCGGATTTGTTGACAATCTACAGGAAACGCTGACAATTGTTTATCGTATATCTCGTCCACGCGTAATACATGCTCCTCTGTATCGAATTTTTCGTCCGGACCCATTGGTAATCTTTACAAGGCATCCGCGTTGGCATGTTGCTCTGTTGGTTTATAACGAATTGTGCACCTAAATCCCATTAGGTGTATCGCCCATCTTTGTAATCGGTTTGAAGTTGTGACTAGCAGTGCCTTATCTGGATGAAACAAGGCCACTAACGGCTTATGATCCGTCACCAACTCAAATTGCATACCATAAAAATACTGTCGAAACTTATCGCACCCAAAAATGATAGCTAAAGCTTCGTTTTCTATCTGACTGTAACGTTTCTGTTGAACACCTAAGGTTTTAGATGCAAACGCTGTAGGATGTTCGCTAATATGACGCGTCTGTTGCCAACACCACTGCATAATCACGACGATAGTGAACCAATCGGGATGCCTCGTTTAAAATTTTCTTCAACGTATTAAACGCCTCTTCACGCTTTTCCAACCACTCAAAAGTAACCCCTTCTCGTCTCAGCTCATTCAACGGAGCTGAAAGGTGAGCAAAATTTGGAATAAAACGGTTATAATAATTAATCTTACCCAAAAATGCAACAAGTTCTTTTACATCTTTTGGCCGCGGCATCTCAGAAATTGCTTTAACATGAGCCCCTGTAGGACGGATGCTCTTTTCGTCAAGAATATGGCCTAAATATTCGACGTGCTCTTGGAAAAATTGACATTTATCTCTATTACAACGAAGATCCAGCTCTGACGATCGCTTAAACAATTCCACCAAATTTTTAAGGTATTCCTCATCCGTCTGACCCGTGACGATGATGTCATCCAAATAGGATGTCACTCTGGCAGGTGCACTTGCTATGACAAATGGAAGTCGTTGATATTGGTATAAACTGAATGGCGTTGTCACCGTCACTAGCGGTTTTGACTCGTCGTTAAGTTTCAATTGCAAGTAGGCTTCTCTTAAATCAATCTTTGAGAATCTTCTTCCTTCAAGCAGTCGATGATACAACTCTTCCACCCTCGAGATAGGATACTGCTCTACTTCTAGAAACCGATTTACCGTGACCTTAAAATCACCAAAAATTCTAATTGACTTATCAGATTTTGGCACGACGATGATAGGTGAGGCCCATATACTAAATTGTGTAGGTTTCAATACACCAATCAATACCAATCGTTCTATCTCACTTTTCACTTGATCTCACTGTTCGAACGGAATTTGTCGCGGTTTACATGCTCGAGCGGTTTATACTGGTTTTAGTGCCAAATTAGCCTTGAATTTATTGCAATGACCCAAACCAAGCTTAAAAATATCACTATATTTCTCGCACAACACACAAGGTATGAACCTTCTCCTGAGCATCGACTACACTGAAAACTTGTTTCACATTAACAGAGGTATCAATGCGAAAACCAAAAGCATCGAACCAATTCATACCCATCATACTGGCACAATCCGCTGCGGTCACAAGTAATAGTAATTTTTGGTTAATTTTATTATACTTCACGTCCACTTCGATTCTGCCTTTCACTGGTCTTTTTATATCACCATACGCCTTCAGAATTGTTGATTCTGGTTCTATTTTAGGACAACCAAGCTGCTCATATCCGGCGTTGTCCACCGTGGAAATGGTGGCACTCGTATCTACTAAAAACTTGAAAGGTTTCTGATTAATCTCCTTCGCCACTATAATTTTCTTGTCCACACGTTCTAAAATTTCACTAGTTGAGCTGACAGTTTCCTGGTTTTCCACTATCAATGTAATACTTTCGACGTTCATCACCTCAGCACCTTCTATATTTGCTATCGATTTCTGATTCTTGACAATTTCGACTGATTTAGGGCTTTCAACTTCCAGTAGCCCATACACATTTTCGATGGATCGCTCTTGTCGTTGCAAGTTCTTGTTATCCTTCGAGCCATCCTTTTTGCAAACGACCGCTATATGACCTGTTTTATTACACCATCGGCATTGTGCTTTTAAAAATCGGCACTGACTACGATTATGGTGAACACTACATCCAGGATATAATTTTAATTCCGAATTTGAAAAATCCCTCTGACTTCTTCTAGACGTTGATCTCCTGCGATTCCGTGAACCACGTTTATAGTGGTGTACCTGATTCGCCTCCTGTTGAAAACTCCCTTCTCATTTTTTAGAATGCCGATTGCTGCCTGAGTACTTTCATATGCTTGAGCAACAACAATAGTTTCTTCAGCAAAATTGCGGTTCGTACCGGTTCGTGTATTGTATATAAAACAATCGTGAATGAAATTATGACGCTTGTGACTTTCACCTGACTATACCAAGTAAATTTTTAATTTTTTTTTTTTTTTTTTTCGCTGGCGCTACATCCTATAGAGGGATTTGGCCGCTTCATTATGAAGTATCGTAATCATTTTTTCAACGGATAATGAATGATTAATTCATTGATCCTTACATTAACCAACCAGCCGTGATTTTTTCATCACCCGCCGGGAATCGAACCCGGGACCTCCGGAGCTTAAAGCAAGCATGCTAACAACTGTGCCACCGGAGCGGCAAAGTTTTATTTGAATTCTGTGAATTTTTATTTATTTAATTTGTGAGTAAATTTGATTATCGAAGCACACTATTAAATGTTTGTACGTTGTCAAATAGGCCATAAATAAGAATCATCCGACCCGACGTTGAGAATATCCTACTAGAAGTTTGCCAATTAGTGTACATTACCAAACTCAGTTTTTAATTGGTGTAGATAATAGTGCGAACCGATTAGACAAATTAGTTTACGAAACGGAGTTGATTTTGTAATCGAATTTTTAGTACTGAGTTAGAAGACAAACTATGGTTAGCAAAGCCGGGCCTAAGATAACTGATGAAGTGCGGTAGTTAAATGAGGATAAAATTTAACTTATTATTGTAAAAACAATATTGAGAACCAACTATGTCAATCGCTATAATGGCAATGATCTAATGTTCGGCAACCTATAGTAGCGCACTACTGAAACTTTGGAAAGATAATAATCTCACAAGATCAGTATTTTTTCCAAAAAAAAATTGCTTGATATATTTAGGTAGTTCCTTTGTTGTTTAGTCTGCTGTTTAAGAGGCTAAAGGTATTATTTTTAGTGGTTAAAAAACATGTTGTTAACTGGTATAGTAACTGGAAAACAGGAGCTGAGTTTTACCAAAAACGATAATTTTTTTGTATTTTGTACAAAATCAAAATCATTGACTGCTTTTTTTTGGCAAAATGAGTGCATTGCAAAAAATAATATTTTGCTTTTATGACTAAATGGCTTTCCGATTTACGATTAAATGATTTATTCTCATAATATTCGGCTATTCAAACAAAACTGCTGATTCATTTATGATATAATCAACCCCAAACAAAATTTAATTAAATCAATTCTGCGCTATATACCAACGGGATTCTTCCACTGTGCAATAGCATACAAAATCCTATCAAAATAATTTTTTTTCATAACAAATATAAATTTCATAAAGATATTATATTTTAATTAAAACATTTTTCTGACCATGTGTCCCAGGGTGTAACGAACCCCAAGTATATTCACCAGCAAGAGACGAGAGCAAATAAAATAAAAAATGGTATAAGGGTTGGATATTTTGTTTTGACGTTTGATTGCATGCATTTTTATGATTCAGTGATGACTATATAGAATTTTATTTATGCTACGTAACGGATTGCATATGTTTTGATTAAATCTTTGTAATCGGTATTATGTTGTATACCATATAGGATATTTTCCACCAGTTACATATATATTTTTCGAAATTAACTTCAGTCATAATGAGTATTTTTTTATTTCTATTTTATTTCAATTACCATTAAAAAATTTTTTTGTCAATTCATTCAGCTAGAAAACAGTATGTATGTACATTGTACATATACTTCAAAGAAATTAAAATTTAAATGTTCAAAGTTTTATGTTCTAGCAAAGTCATGCACAAATATTTTTGTAGACAACGAGACTGACGGAAAAATTATGTATGAAAAAAAAATTGATTGAATTTTCACTGTGTCGTAAATAATAAATTTCGACCACATTTAGTTTTAAAAACTTCATTAAATTTTAAACTGTACATAGTTGTGTATTTTTACAAAAATGAAAGCCATTTTTTTTTTTATTATTGTTAATAAAAAATTTATTTTTCTAGAATTACAATTTTTTCCATATAAATTCATGGAAATTGATCGTAAAACCTAAATATTTAATGAAAATTTCTTTATCCCACAGATATCACACACAACATTCAGCACTTTATACATTTTCGTTATATAGTGTATATAAACATACCCTGTATACCAACAAAAAAAAAAAAAAAACTAAAGGATGCTAACAAAAAATGATTTTATTTTTTGTTCCCATTGATGTGTTTGTCTATTTCCCAACTATAAGTTTAGTTTTTATTTAATTTATATAAAACGAGAGATAAACATGTTAATGAAATGTGAATTGCTGGGGAAAATAATTATATTCTGAATACAGCACCTCTCATATAACTCGTATAACAAAAAATAAACATTTAATTCCCTTTTTTATTACCAGTTTTCTCAATGTTACAAATGTATACAGTGTTTTTCCACTTAATGTGTAATTTGTGTTATTTTTTTTGTTGCTCATCTCAAAAGATAATTTTCATATAATAAATGTAAATTTTATCTCGAGGTTGGAAAATAAATAAGCAATTTACAAGGGAATTAGGGCAAAATGGGTGATTTACAAATATTGGATTGCGATAAGTCACAGATCGCTAAAAAATTATATATTTTAGTTACTTTGGCGTGGACGAATCTATTAAGCATACCAAGTCTGAACTTTTCAATCATATACAAAAGAAATATTGGCAATATATCGAATACCAATTTGTGATTTAGACAGAAAGCTCAATGCAAGGACAAAATTGGAAATTTAGAAACTTTTATAAGTACAGGATTTTCCGTAGTTTCGGGTTCCATTTCTAGCTTATATCAAAATTTCAAAGTTATTGATATTAGCAATGTTGATTCCAAATTAGGAGAGACAGATAACGGATTCTTGTTTATTGTCCTAAATTTTCGTCTTTGAAAAAGGAAACATGAAGCATATTAAGACAATTTTTGGATTATTTAATCAAAAAGTAGCTCACCGTGAAAAATTCGCTGCAAATTTGGTGATACATATATGAAGATGCCAATTGATAAAGGTCCGATTTACCTTAATCGTTCTTCTGCTGTAGAGAGAACACGTTGTATAAGTGGACTTAATCAGTTGGTCCAATCTAATCTATTTGTCCTAATTTTTATTTTTGTCAATTTTTGTTTATTTCTGTCAAGGAATTCTCGGCTGGAATATGCAACGTTTGGTTGAGAATTAGTTTAAAAAAAACTAAAGATAGACACATAATACATGTAAGTCTCTGGCTATATATGTACTCATGTTGTTAGCTCAGTAATAAGCCACATCATTATGATGAAAACCATTATTTAAAACGAGAAGCCCAACATATATATACAATAAAGCCTACGGTAAGCTGTTGAACTATGAAATAAAATTATTGTCCGCCTCAAAATCAACAAGGGTGAAAAAATAATTGTGAAAACGTTCGTAAAATTTTTCAACAACCATAAGCGTTGATTTTTGTATTAATGATTTGAACTATCGTACCAGTTTATTCTTATTTTTGTTATGTTTTCAGAATGGTTGTGGTTTTAATATATTTTTGGCGACAAAAAACTACACCTATCAGCTGTAGAAATTTGCGCAAACTTTTTTTTGTGTATCGTCTTGCGTTGTTCATTATCCTTAATCGGCGAACGACTGATCTTAACAAACCCATCGTTACCACTATGCACCTCATGAGTCCTGAAGTTCTGAAAGGAACTTTTTGTGAAGGTAGATGATTATCATCTTTAATCGGTATTGTCTTTTTTTTTTGTTGCTACATTTGGTTCACTTTTATTTCACCTAGCTACTTCGCTTTTGTAATAGTAATTTGTATTCGGTTAACCAGACCTTGGGACGTTTTTCAGAAAATCTCCGGGTGCTAGCATTGTAAAATCATTAGGATCTGATAATAATCAAAGAATGGGTCACAAGCTTAGAAATACTTCTATTTCACAAACTATTGTTGTCATCTTTTCTAACGCTAGATGTTGCTCTTCGATCATTCTACATAGCGATAAACAATTAAACGATCTATTGTATCGTAAAATATCAGTTATTTTACAGATGTTTTGACTGTATTGGGGTTAACCTCATGCTGATGTAGGGTTCGGTCATATTCGGTCAAAAAATATTATCGTTCAATAAAGAAGTGAAAAAGCGGCTATAATTAAGAAACCTACAGTAAATAATTGGTCTCGTAATGAAAAATATTCGTTAATTTATGTCGTTTTGAAATAGAGTGAAATTAAGGATAGGTTTAATGCAAAAAATTTGGAATAATTGTAAATTGTAAATTTTAAATTCCAAATTTCAAATTCCAAATTTCAAATCACAAATTTCTAATTCTAAATTTCAAACTTAAAATTCTAAATTTTAAATCTTAAATTCCACATTTCCAATTCCAAATTTCAAATTTCAAATTCCGAATTTCAAATTTCAAATTTCGAATTCCCAATCACAAACTCCATATTTCAAACTCCAAATTTCAAAACTCACATTCCAAATTTCAGATTTCCAATCCCAATCCCTAATTCCAAAATTCAAAATTTCATAATATTCCAAATTACAAATTTTAATTTTGAAATTTAAAATTCAAAATTCAAAATTTCAAATTGTAAATTTCAAATTCCAAATTTCAAATTTCCAATTTCAAATTTGAATTTCAAATTGTAAATTTCAAATTTCAATTTGCAAATTTCAAATTTCAAATCCCAAATTTCTCATTCTAAATTATAAACTTAAAATTCCAAATTTCAAATTTGAAATGTCAAACTTCATATTCCAAATTCAAAACTTCAAATTCCATATTCCACATTTCAAATTTCAAATTCCAAATTTCAAATTCCGAATTCCCAATGCCAAACTCCAAACTTCAAACTCCAAATAACAAATCCTACATTCCAAATTCCAAATTTCCAATCCCAATCCCAATCCCAAATTCCGAAATTCAAAATTTTATATTCCAAATTTTAAATTTTAATTTTGAAATTGAAAATACAAAATTCAAAATCTCAAATTATAAATTTCAATTTCCAAATTTCAAATTACCATTTTCAAATTTGAATTTCCAATTATAAATTTCAAATTGCAAATTTTAAATTCCAAATTCCATACTTCAAATTTCAAATTCCATATTTCAAATTCCGAATTCCCAATCCCAAACTTCAAACTTCGAACTCCAAATCCCACATTCCAAACTCCAAATTTCGAATCCCAATCCCAAATTTCAAATTCTAAGTTTCAAACTTCAAATTCCAAATTCCAAACTTCAAATTAAAATTCCAAATTTCAATTCCTAAATTTCAAATTCCGAATTCCCAATGCCAAACTCTAAACTTTTCTAACTCCAAATGTCAAAACCCACGTTACAAATTCCAAATTTCATGTTCCTATTCCAAATTCCAATCTTAAAATTTTAAATTTCAATTTCCAAACTTCAAATTTCAAATTCCGAATTCCCAACCCCAAACTCCAAACTTCAAATTCCAAATTCCTAACTTTAAATTTTAAATTCAAAATTTCAAATTCCAATTTCCAAACTCCAAACTTCAAACTCCAAATATCAAATCCTACATTTCAAATTCCAAATTTCCAATCCCAATCCCAAATTTCAAAATTCAAAATTTCATATTCCAAATTTTAAATTATAATTTTGAAATTGAAAATACAAAATTCAAAATTTCAAATTTTAAATTTCAATTTCCAAATTTCAAATGCCCAATTTTAAATTTGAATTTCAAATTGTAAATTTCAAATTGCAAATTTCAAATTCCAAATTCCATACTTCAAATTTCAAATTCCAAATTTCAAATTCCGAATTCCCAAGTCCAAAATTCAAACTTCCAAATTTCAAATCCCACATTCCAAATTCCAAATTTCCAATCTCAATCCAAAATTTCAAATTCTAAGTTTCAAACTTCAAATTCCCAATTCCAAACTTCAAATTTAAAATTCCAAATTTAAAATCCTAAATTTCAAATATCGATTTGCCAATGCCAAACTTCAAACTCCAAATGTCAAAACCCACATTCCAAATGCCAAATTTCCAATCCCAAATCCCAAAATTCAAAATTTCATATTCCATTTTAATTTTGAAATTTAAAATTCAAAATTTCAAATTGTAAATTTCAAATTCCAAATTTCAAATTCCAAATTTCAAATTATAAATTTTAAATTGCAAATTTCAAATTTTAAATCCCAAATTTCTAATTTTAAATTTCAAACTTAAAATTCCAAATTTCAAATCTCATATTCCCAATTCCAAATTTTAAATTTCAAATTCCAAACTTTAAATTCCAAATTCCAAACTTCAAATTCCATATTCCACATTTCAAATTTCAAATTCCAAATTTCAAATTCCGAATTCCCAATCCCAAACTCCAAACTTTAAACTCCAAATTTCAAATCCCACATTCCAAATTCCAAATTTCCAAACCCAATCCCAATCCGAAATTCTAAAATTAAAAATTTCATATTCCAAATTTAAAATTTTAAATTATAAATTCAAAATTGTAAATTTCAAATTGTAAATTTCAAATTCCTAGTTGTAAATTCCAAATTACAAATTTCAAATTTCAAATTCCAAATCCCAAACTTCAAATTTCAATTCCCTAATTTCAAATTTCAAATTCCGAATTCCCAACCCCAATCTCCAAACTTCAAATTCCAAATTCCAAACTTAAAATTTTAAATTCCAAATTTAAAATCCTTCCAAATTTCAAATTTCAAATCCCACATTCCAAATTCCAAATTTTAAATTCCAAATGCCAATTCACAAATTTCAAAATTCAAAATTTCATATTCCAAATTTCAAATTTTAAATTTCAAATTTTAAATTCAACATTTCAAATTCCTATTGTAAATTTCAAATTCCAAATTTCAAATTCTAAATTTCCAACTTCAAATTCTAAACTTCAATGTTTTAATTCCAAATTCCAAACTTCAAATTTCAAATAATTTCAAATCCCAAATTTCAAATTCTAAATTTCCAACTTCAAATTCCAAATTCCAAACTTCAATGTTCTAATTCCAAATTCCAAACTTCAAACTTTAAATTCCAAATTCTAAATCCCTAATTTGATATCCTTAACTCTAAATTTCAAATTCCGAATTTCTAGTCCTAAACTCCAAACTTCAAATTCCAAACTTCAAATTTCAAATTCAAAATTTCAAATTCCGAATTCTCAATCCCAATGGAAACTTCAAATTTCAAACTCCAAATTTCAAATTTTAAATCCCACATTCCAAATTCCAAATTTTGAATTCCAAATTCCAAAACACAAATTCCAAAATTCAAAATTTTGATATTCCAAATTTCAAATTTTAAATTTCAAATTTAAACATTTCAAACATACATTTGCTGTAAATAATATATCCTTCAAGGTGTGTACATACTCCAAATTCTGGTGAAAAAATGTACACCACGAAGTTAGCTGTATGAGTTGAATTATTTCCAACTAGAACAAAAAAGTTGATCAGGTTACCAATAAATAAAAAATTCAATATGAAAAATAGTAAACAATTCTAACTTCGTGGTGTACATTTTTTCACCATAATTAGAGCATGTACACACCTTGAATGTTCGGAGTAAAATACAAATACTCTAAAATGTAAAGCTTTAAAATTTGATAATTCGGGTAGAGGTTTAATTTTTGGCTGAAATTCTAAAGGGCGGTATTCACGTACAATTAAATTGCGCAATATAATTGTGTGACGCCAATATTGCACAATAAAATTCCAAAATCTTGAATAAAATTTGATAATATTGTGCAATGTTCTGACGTTACACAATTATATTGCGCAATTTAATTGTACGTGAATACCGGCCTTTAGAGCTGTATTTCTGATATTTTCTTTAGTTTTTCTGATATTTTTTTGATTTCCCAGTTTGATAATAGTGATTTCGTCTCACCGCCAAATAACATTTTCGTAATTATTTTCACCACTCCTAAACAAACCAGATGCATGTAATCTAAAGGAAAATCTTCTGTCATATCGATATCCAACTCTTCCAGAATCTATTATGATGAGTTTCATCTTTTCGACTTCTAAAAAATTCATCAGTTCGCTATCTATTGCTTTTGTTTATTAGTGTTCGTGAAGCACAGCTGTTGTCCAGTATCATATCCAAAAACTTCAAAATAAATATTACTCCAATTTGGAAATTTATTATAAACTTTATTTTGTATTGTACAAGTAGTTGTTACATGAATTATTATTCCATTTTGTACAATTGATCCAATGATTCATAATGTTATCTATGTAAAAGAAAAGAAATTAAGGAAAAGTTAGAAAATAATTTATTGTAATTCATGTACTTAGCTCTGTAACTTGTATATTTTCCATTACTGAATCTAACCTGAAAATAAATAAATTCATGTACTAAATTATTATTATAAATTATGTAGGTAATATTATATCAAAGAAATACTTAGCTTTTAGATATTGATGTGGCCATAATATATGTATCATATTATTATATTCTGTATTATTATTAAATGGTCTTCAACATTTATAATTTAATTTTGTAAAAGTAAACAAAATAATAATTTATTTGTTTACTTAAACTTTGACGTTTCTAAAGTGTTATAAATTCTGTATTACAGTTCGATAAAAACATAGTAGAACACCAAAGACACCTAGCGTCAAATTTATATTTATTTTGTATTAAAGTTTATTATAATAGCCACCTAGAATTAAGTATAGTAACCAATTATGTAAAGTATTTTTGTAAAAAGATAAAAAAAAGCTCTCTCTTGCATCGACCGTCAAAGGGTAGACACACAAAAATAAAAAGCAAAATAGTGAGGTTAAAAACACATAAAATAAAACTAAATAAAATAGATTGTAACACATAAATCGTTAATTAAAAGTTTTATTTAATTATTGAACCACGAACTTACAACAACATAATAAATACAGTCCACTACTAATAAAAGTTATCGTGAGTAAACATGGTCCTTCGAGCCGGATGCCAGTGAATTGGTTGATTGATTCGAAACGTCGAGAATAGCAAAGCATTTTGTATCCAGAAACCAAATTATCACACGAGGAAAACCCTACCATAGTGAAACATACCGTTTTACTCGAGAAATAAGTTAATTAACCGATTACGCTCGTGTGATTTATTGCGAATCAACATATTTTTATTATCCAACCAATTCACTGGAAATTTAACCTCAAAACCATTAGAGCATTTGTGTCAACCGCATGCTGATCTTCGTATAATAAGACAACACGGGATTATAAATTATAACCAACAAAATTGCACACCGCGAAATTGAAGCATTAAGTGGAATTCATCATACAAGGATTACATACACACAGAATATAGGAGAAAACCTGGATCGACAAGTGGAGGTGGAAAATTTAAAACGTAAGTGAATTTCATTTTACTAATTGAATCGACAAACAATTATTTAACTGAATATATGCAAGTTAATCGTTCACATATTAGCATATAACCGCAAATTAATTGTTCCCCATTCGCACCCCACTCACACTCATATGCGTTCTGGAAGTTACCGTAAAGTGAATTCCTAATATTTTACTACTATCTTGGAGTTTCCCTGATAGAATATTGAGTAACCAAGTGTATTAACCCCGTGCTGGCATTGTAAAACAGTATCCTGAAAGTGAATATTGACTTTTCGTATTAACCACGTGCTGGATTTAGTAAAAAGAAAATTAAAAAGATTTATAACCGGATTTTACAAGTGAATTGTGTAAACATACAGTATTGTGAATCAGTCCCAGGGAATTTGTTGTGAACAATGTCGCAGTTAGACGTCGCAAATAAACGCCGTTTTAATATCAAGGATTCATTGGCGAAAATATTCAACTATGCGCAGTCCTGTAAAGATGTGGAGTCATCCCAATTGAACTATGATCAACTGCAGGTTAGAATACGACGTGTAGAAGAATTACTATCAGAATTTCTCGAGGTTGAGAATTTGATCAACGAACTGAATATCAATGATGAAAACCAACAAGATGACTTTGAGGACACGTATTTTACAACGGTCGCAGATTTAAATCGCCTGATTCATAGAGCAAACTTGGTCTCCGAAAATACGTCGTTCGAATTAAGCAATACTCAAGGAGAACAATCAAAGCGTTATTCATCGAAAACAGAGTCCGAACCGAAATTATTTCCGAAAACATTTACCAATGCCATGATGTCGTGTTCCATATGCCAGAAAGATTGTCATCCCTTATTCACGTGCCCAAAATTCAAAGAGTGGACCGTTGAGAAACGACGAGAGTTAGTGAAGACAGAACATCGTTGTTTCATCTGTTTTGGTGAGTCACATACCATAAACCAATGCAATTCTACAGAAAGATGCCATTATTGCCGAGGAAGACACCTTTCGCTACTACACCAATCCACTGATGCCATAAGTTCCACCAGTAACCAGGCACTACCAGGCCTAATTGTAACCAATACACCTTCGTTAGCAGATACTCAACCGCAAATATCCTCATGTCTTCAGTCCAGCAATATGATGTATACAGCTGCTTCACCAAATGCAACCGTGAGAACGCAAGATATAAGTAACCAGTCGCAACTATGTCGAGTTTTACTCGAGTCTTCTTTTACAACGGAAGCATTGATACAAAAACTAGGTCTGAAACGAACACATGAAAAAATTAGCATTCAAGGCATAGCTAGTCAAAATCTCGTGACTACCCAAAGAATAGTAAGAGTCGTCGTATCGCCACATCTCGAAATCGTTTTCGCAGCTCAGATATCTGCATATGTAGGCTCTATCATCAAAGTTAATCCAGTGCGAGAATGTGTTTCGTCACTAACACCAGCTGATGTAAGTCCAAAGTCAATATCCAAAATCGACTTACCTATCGGAGCCGATGATATTTTTGATATCCTAAAGCCGGAACAGATAAAAGATCACAACAACCAAATCTATGCTCGCAATACCCATCGTGGATGGATGTTGACGGGGAAAATATCATATGCACAACAATCGAGTCAATCCAATACCATTATTGTTCACATGTCAGATAATACCTTGAAAAGTTTTTGGGAATCCGAAGAGGGTTTTGAGTCTATTCCACTATTACCGTTACATCAGACATGCGAAGAGCCGTTTAAAACCACTATCACGAAATTAGAAGACCAGCACTACAAGATGAAGTTACCATTTAAACCAGATTCCAATCCATTAAAAGAATCAAAGCGATACGTTGAGTTCATGACGGGGTATAGAAAACGAGGACATACGGAAGAAGTGGATCCGCCAAAACACATTTTAGATCATTTGTACCTACCGCATCACGGAGTTTGGAAGGAAAATTCCACCACCACAAAAGGCGTCTCACATATAATGAGACAATCCGGATTCAACCTTCGGAAATGGTCATCAAATCCACGCGAAGTATTAGCCAAGATGAATGTAGCTGAATCTTTTCCATCACATCCAAAGATAATTTCGGAAGATCTCATCGAAATCAAGGTGTTGGGGTTGCAGTGGCAGCCAACAGCAGATAAATTCACTGATCACGTCATTTTTGAAGGGAGCATGCCGATCACGAAGCGTGCTATAGTATCCGAAGCCTGTTGGATTTTTGATCTTCTTGGCCTGTTATCACCATACATAGTAAAAATTAAGAGTTTTTACCAAACCTTGTGGTTGCTAGATGTGCAATGGGACGATAAACTACCAGTCAAAATTCAAAACCAATGGCAAACCATTAGAGATCAAGCAAACGATATTTCAACCCTGGAATTACCTAGGTGGCTGTTTATGACCAATGGAGAAGAACATCAATTGCATGGATTTTCCGACTTCAGTGAGATGACATTTGCAGCGACCGTGTACTTATGCACGTACTACAACGGCAGTTATGTTACCAATCTTATAGCAGCAAGAACAAAGGTCGCGCCTTTTAAGGAAATATCGTCACCCCGACTAGAATTACATGAAGTTTTGTGTATTCCAGATTTCCAGTTATTCGGATGGATTGATCCCACTATTGTTTTGGATTGGGTTTCCAAACCACCCTATAAATATAGACCATACGTTGCGAACAGAACGAGCCAACCTTTAGAGATCATCCCAAGAAGAAAATGGCGGCACATTGCATCTAAACTTAACCAATCAGATTGCGCTACAAAAGGTTTGAGTCCAAAGGAATTGAAGAGGTATACACTCTGGTGGAATGGACCAGCATTTCTGAACCAAGAAACTAACTACTGGCCTAATATTCGGGAAACAGAAACTGCAAATCAGCCTGAACTGAGGGACACAGTACAAGTTATGACCACCACCTGTTTAGATGAATCGAATTCATTAATCCAAGAACTATGCAATACGTACTCCAGTTACGATAAGGTTATACGAATGTTGATAATTATACGAAAGTTTTATTATTTATGTCGCAAGAAAAAAGCTCAACTAAACAACCAAACTCAATATGACTGGCAAGCCGCAGAAACAGAAATCTTACGGTATTCACAATTACAAGCTTATCAGGAAGAAATTAGAGAGGTGAATAAAGGCAACGCAGTATCGAGTAAAAGCGCCATCAAATCGTTAAGTCCATTTGTGGACAAAAGGGGAATTTTGCGAGTGGGTGGTCGAATTGACAAATCGATTGCACCTTACGATATACGTCATCCTATAATTCTGTGTGTTGATTCCGATGTCACAAAATTAATAAGTGAAAAATATCATCAAATGTATTTACATACCGGGGCATCGGAACTGTTAAAACTAATTCGAAGAAAATATTGGATGATCCAAGGCAGAAATTTAATCAAATCAATAATACGCAAGAGTGTCTATTGCATTATACTACGTCCTCAAACCGAGAGCCACTCAGAAAAGGCTTACATATGTCTAATCATCTGTCCAAGTACGAAGGGGATTCATCTATTACTCGTAAACAAATTATCAACCGATCCATTTTTAAGCGCACTACATCGATTTTTTGCGCGCAGGGGTATCAGTACTGATGTATTTTCAGACATTGGTATCAATTTTCAAGCTGCATCTAGAAAGTTGAAGGAAATTCATACGCATCTTAACAATAATGTACAACTAATTTCCAATTTTATTTTCCAAAGATATCAGGTTGCATGGCATTTTATACCACCATCCGTTCCTTACTTCGGAGGAATTTGCGAGGCAGGCGCCAAATCTGCGAAATCACAGCTGACGAAGCTAATTGGAGATAAAATACTAACCCACGAAGAGCTACTAGTACAAATCGAAGGCTTCATAAAATCCAGACCGTTGTGCATTTTATCCGAAGATGAAATGAACCCATTAACACCAGCGCATTTCCTGAATGGGCACCCCATCACTACACTACCACAGCCTGACCTCGCTCAGGTACCTTATAATAGACTGTCACACTACAATGCCATAATTAGATCGAGTCAATTGTTCTGCAAGCGTTGGCATCAGGAATGTTTTACGTCAATGCAAGCTCTTACCAAATGGCATACAACCAACGAAGATATTCAAATCAACGATGAAGTTCTTGTTAGAGACGAGAATTTTTTAATAAATCATTGGAAGATGGGAATAGTAACCGAAGTATTTCCAGGAAGTGATGAACGAGTTCGTGTAGCCGAAATCAAAATAAACCAGAGCACTATTCGCCGATCCAGCACCAAGCTCTGTCGATTACCAGTAAATTAAATACCATCCGGTATTCAAGGCGGCCGTGATGTTCGTGAAGCACAGCTGTTGTCCAGTATCATATCCAAAAACTTCAAAATAAATATTACTCCAATTTGGAAATTTATTATAAACTTTATTTTGTATTGTACAAGTAGTTGTTACATGAATTATTATTCCATTTTGTACAATTGATCCAATGATTCATAATGTTATCTATGTAAAAGAAAAGAAATTAAGGAAAAGTTAGAAAATAATTTATTGTAATTCATGTACTTAGCTCTGTAACTTGTATATTTTCCATTACTGAATCTAACCTGAAAATAAATAAATTCATGTACTAAATTATTATTATAAATTATGTAGGTAATATTATATCAAAGAAATACTTAGCTTTTAGATATTGATGTGGCCATAATATATGTATCATATTATTATATTCTGTATTATTATTAAATGGTCTTCAACATTTATAATTTAATTTTGTAAAAGTAAACAAAATAATAATTTATTTGTTTACTTAAACTTTGACGTTTCTAAAGTGTTATAAATTCTGTATTACAGTTCGATAAAAACATAGTAGAACACCAAAGACACCTAGCGTCAAATTTATATTTATTTTGTATTAAAGTTTATTATAATAGCCACCTAGAATTAAGTATAGTAACCAATTATGTAAAGTATTTTTGTAAAAAGATAAAAAAAAGCTCTCTCTTGCATCGACCGTCAAAGGGTAGACACACAAAAATAAAACGCAAAGAAGTGAGGTTAAAAATCAAATTAAATAAAACAAAATAAAATAAAGTAGTAACACATAAATCGTTAGTTAAAAGTTTTTATTTGAATATTGAATCACGAAACTTATAATTTACAACTAAATACAGTCCACTACTATTAAAAGTTATCGTGATTTAACAATTAGATAAGTCAATTGGTTTTGAATAATCGCCCTCTATAGTACACTTCAGGCAGATAAAATATGCGCAATATGATTTTATGCCTAAAATACTCGACCTCAGTAGACCTTACTTAAATAAAAATGCCATCCTTTGCAAGCTTTTCTGCCGGCTTCCCTTGTAGTTTTCAGTGCAGATATCATATTGTTCCTCATAAGTTTTGAAGCTCCTATAAAGTTGGAGCCACATACACTGTATAGAGATCCGAAAAATGACCCATACGCGCTGTGAAACGCTTTAAAGCCTCTAGAAAATCTACGGATGATAAGTCGCTTACTACTTCTCATAAGTGAAGGGCTTTTATTGCAAAACAGACGAATACTGCAAAATATCCTTTATATCTTTTGTTACATCAAATGAAAAGGCGGGTGGTAAGGATGGTTAATTTGGATTTTAACGGTGCAACATTTGGTTTAGCAGAGACAAAAATTTATAGTAAAATACTGCTGCATATGCGTCTTCTGATGCATCGCAGAACTCGCATATTTATCTTGACACAAAACCCGTGTATTTGTGTTGTCTGTATTGTGTCTTAATCATCTTTGTAATTTCGTTTTATCAAATGTCTGACATTAGCACAGCAAACCTATTTTGCTCAGAAGAAGCTGCATGCTCTAATTTACACCTAATGTCCGTAGTCGTTGCATAGTTATCTTTGCTTTTATTATAACCGGTGCCAGCCATACTAATGCATCAAATAGTTTGGAAGTTTGGGATAGCTCTTTTCTCCTGGTTGTATCTAAAGCTTGCAACAGTATTTCATAAAATTTCTAAAGTTTGAATATTTTTAAATTTTTTAGATATTTAAAAATTTCCTAAATTAATTTATGTAATTTTTTTTAGAAATTGTTAAGAGATGTATGTTTATTGTTAGCATTTATGTATAATTTTGGGTGAAATAAATTACTGCCGATATTCCAAAAATTAAAACTGATTCCTGAAATTTTTAATTTAAACAGATAATTTGATTATTAGAGAATATACGTTTGGATATATTTGGGTTTGTTTAATAGAATCTCGCAATGAGAAAATTTTTATTTATCTTACACAATAGTTACAACAGCAATATTTTACTGACCTTTAACAAAGTTTCAAAAGTTGTCCAAGTTAAGAAATCAGTCTACTAGTCTAGCCCAATCGAACGATTTTGAAAATTCACAAAATTTTCTATTCCAAATAACAATTCTTTAGTTTGTTAACCCAATTGTGATTTTTTTTAAATCTCTGAATATTATCTAAAAACATCCCCATATATCGTTTACTCTAATGACATACAAAGCAAGCGAACAAAAACACACCGCATATATAAAAACTCATCTTAATGTTTTTGTCATTTATCCTCCAATGTATACACACATGACCAAATTTTTCCCATTTTCATGGACGAAAGAATATTCTGAAAAGAAATCCAAAATGATCAATGAATTTATGTGTTCTATCTATACATGGATGTAATATTCGTACGTATATAGTTTCATAGATATACACGGATATATAATGGTTTCCAGTCACAGTCTGATGTTGTTAAAAATATTTTTTAAAAAAATATTTATAATCCTCTCTATCTAAACCACCAAAAACAGATTTTTTTTATTATTATTATTTTCATTGAAAATCATTCGGGTGAGAAAGATTTTTTTTTCCTAAATAAAATTGAAAATTCTGTCCATTTTTCGAACAGCATTTTATACTTTTTATAGCATTTTCGATGGATATTTATAGTTTTTTGATTAATTGAAATTATTGTTGAAAAAAACATATTGGGATGGACTCGTATATAAAACCCAATGCACTATATAGTGCCAACCAATGAGGAAAACAAAATCAAAATCAAAACAACGTTAAATTTTAGTTTTTATAGTTTGAATTAATTGTGCGATATAACAAGGTTTCTGGTAATTTATTATCCTATACAGCACAAAAAAAAAACTAAAAATTCACCTTTTTTTTATTAATTGAGTTCTACTTACCAAACTAAAATTAAAACTATGTATATGTAATAAATAGTGCTATATTGTGTACATCCCTTCCAATTTACAACATGAGTAAATAAACTACTCCGAACTACAAAATGTTCCCTATTTAGATATTTTTTTTATTTTTTTTTTTTTTGATACGTAAACGAATACCGTTGTAAATGTTCAATGCATGCATACAGATAATAACAATAGTGTTACACTATAAATAAAAAAAAATATATAAACTAAACAAAAAACTACTGTGCAACCAGAATATTGAAAGGATTTGCTGTATAGACAATAAACAACAAAGCTATACTCGTATATATGAGAGTTCATAAAGGATTTGGATTTTTTACCGGATTATTTTCGATTGAGCGAAATTAATGTAAATTTAACTCGTATATCTGGCTATTTACTAATTGAGTGAAATCCTCATTTCATTTAGCTGACAGTGTATTCACTCAGGGTTTAGTTAATCGAGTTTTTTGAATTCAAGATTTTGCAAATAAAACAGAAGAATATTTGGTACTCTGCTCATCCAAACTTTTCAACAATTTATTAATATTTTCTACTTCACTTATAACACTTTCACTAGTAAAACTGGGTTAGTATTTTTTGTTTCGATTTTGTTTTTCCACATCTAAAAGTGTGACCTCTATATACGTGAGGTAAGTTGGCCTATGGCTTCTATATGCGTGAGGTAAGTTAAAAGCGAACTGCACAAGAGTTTAAATATAATATTCCAGTGACGAATAATATCTAACTATTAGATTTATAATCCAATATCGCATTTTGCTTATACGTCATCTGTTCATGATTCGTTTCTAATATTTTCTCATTATTTGGAAGCTCAAAACAGAAAACTGAATTCCTTGACAGAAATTTTGGTATAAATAGTATGTCGCTTCAAACAAATAGCTAATTTTTTGAGAATTATAATAATTTGGAAGATAATTTGGTAAAACTTAATAAAAATCATTGAAACACAATTCCAGCGGCTGGTAAGAGGTTTTGAGGGCTTTTTCGTAATTTCGCAATGCTTTTTTCTAAGTAATACATACAAACCTGACCTACTTATTTTCTATAATCATTTAACCTGACCATACAAGAAAAATTATTATTGATACCATACATTGGAATCAGATGTTCCTAACGCGCTGCATTGATATGGAAGTTACCCTTAGGTGCTTACCTCACCGATTGTTTTCAAGTTTTACAATGTTAAAGAACGCAATAAATATCACTAGCGAATTTTTTTTTACTGCCAACTCGCTAATATAAGGAGAAAAACTACCTCAATGTTCGACCTTCTAAACACATTTGTATAAATATCTCCTATACCATTAAATATTATTTGATAAAATAAAATGGAAAATTTTTGTTATAAAAGGTAGAAATATTCCAATCCACTATTTTAAGGGGGTGAAATACATACTTTCGGGTATAGTATTAGCGAGTTGGCTCTCAAAAAATACGTGGTTTATTTTTTTTTTTTGTGTTTTTTATCATTGTAAAACTTCGAAACAATCGATGAGGTACACATAGGGTTCCTTCCTTGTAAGTGTCGCGGCGATATTTCGTCCTGTAAAATACCTTAAGATCAACATTCTTAAAGCCTGTGTCTCGGGCTAAGATATTAGATCGGTACGGCTGCAAAATTATTTCTTGAAATCACTTAACATAAATAAACGCAAGAGTGCAAGGCTTGTAGTTTAACTAAAAATCACCGAAAAGCTTTAGAAAGTTGCGTTATTTGAAATTATATGACTCAAAGATGTAAATTGTAACCTAAAAATTTAGAAACACTAGCCAAAGAGATTGCAGATATTTTTTAATCTGAAAATTCGGTAAGTTGCATGAATAAAAAGTCAGAAGCAGTTAATAATATTGATTTGTATAGCTTGACTGATATTGTCCACGTGAAAGGAACAAAAAGACGGGAGGTAAGACAACACTGGTAGTAATAACAACTACACAAATTAGTTTGAGAATCCCCAAACAAGTTTTGGTAATGGTAGAAGGCTTTCAAGTGACACTGATCATTTTATAATTATTATAATTATACACTTACCAGAATAATCGAGTTGATAATGAGAAGCAATTTCAATACTATGAATTAACCTTTTCAAACATTCGTTTGAAAAAAATGTAAGACAATTTTGTATGGGCTGGCCCTTATAGACAAACCATCTTGGCTACCACCAGGTAAATAGTGTATTGATTTCGAGTTAGTTCAGGATATCAGAAATATTTGTTTATTATTATGTAGACTAACATCGATAGAAAAAATCAAGTTTGCTTGCTTTTGATGTAATAAAATATATTTTTATTCTAAGTTTATTATAAAACATTTAAAATATTTTCTTCGAGATCCTGAAACTTTTAAATATGAAAACTATTTGAGAAAACAGAAATTAGAATATAGAGTCATACAACCAAATTTCAATCATTAAATATAAATAATGAGCACCAACTTTCTTGTAATAATTCCCTACATTTAATTTTCACCTCAAAACTTCCAGTTCTGACACACCAAAATCATATAATGCTAATGAATCGGCTGTATCATCGCATGTTTGACAATTTTTAAAAATCGTTATTGAAATTGTTATTAGACTTTCACAACAAAAATGGTTTCCGACAAAAGCAGCACTTTCCATTCTAAATCCAGTTAAAGATTTGTTTCGGTTCCCATGGCTCTTAAAAACTTTCTCTTTTTTATATTAAAAGCAAGGAAGAATCGAAATGTATTTATCAAAATCTCTTGAGAACCTTAAAGAATTATTTTAAAAATTTCAATTCATAATGTATATATTTCTAAAGTATTTGCAGAAACATAAACTGTTCATCTCTAAGCCAAATGGATTTTAAATTAACAATAATCACGCAGAAGTGTTTGTAGACGAATTTTTGGCATTCGATAACAGTACAGTAGAGGGATATTTAATGCACATTTGAAAACGGATCACAACAATAAGAAACAACGAAGAACATAAGAAACACTTATGTATATTCCAAACAATGGAAAATTGAAAAATCGTTTATCCGAAATTTGAAGTATATTTCAAGTTTGAACAAAAATAAATTTTTAAATGTCGTAAACAAATTACAAAACAACATAGTGTATTGGTTTAGATATGTCGATGACGTTTTATTATTATCATTTAGCGGCACAACAAGAAAGTTACATAGTTTACACAACCATATTAACAATATCCAAAATATAACATATGAAATTCACTCTGAGGATAGAATCAGACAAAAGCATCAATTTTTTGGATCTCACTATATCACAAATATAAAACAATATACAGGAATTCAAAATTTATCGGAAACCAACGCAAATAAATCACAAAATCCATTCAACATCAAATCATCCACAATAACACAAATTATCAGCTTTTCATCACATGGTTACTCGTCTCAACAAAATTATCATGAATCAAGAGGACTATATGTACAATCATGTATTAAAATTATAAAGCAAATAGCAAGCAGCTATATGGATACAATGAAATGATGATTGAAAAAAATGAATCACAGATTTTAACACAATAGTGATACTGCAAAAAGGAGAAAATTATCAAATTCATACCCATATAGTACGACAAATCGACGAATAATACCTTTAGAAATGTATTTTCATTACAGATGTTGCTTTACAGATGAATTTTATAAATTTAATCGAATTGGTCCACCCATTAATAAAAATTTTGTCGCTGGACATGATTAGGTTAAAAGGTTTATACTAATTGTATAGTTATCATATGTGACTCGTATTAAGTAGTATTTAAAAACCACCACTTTTAAATTTAAAGCTTTAATAAAGAATTCTGTTTGTAAAACCAGAGAGCGAAAATCCTTGTGCAAAATCTATTGTCAAAATTCTTATTTTTTAATTCAATATTCTTAGAATTTAGAGCCTCTTTCCTCAAAGTATTCCAATTAATGGTTTCTCACCGGAGAATGGAGAAAAAAACGAAGAAAGAGGTTTTGAGAAAATTCTTTATGAAAAAGCCAGCAATACACTCTCCATAAAAAACAACGAAAAACGACAATTCTGTGAAAGTACTATTCAGAGAAAAGAAAATTCATAATTGGTAGTTTTGTTAATGTGAAATAACTCCCAAAAATTAATTTTCCGAACTTTTTCATTTTGGACATAAATCATAATGAAATATTTTCCACGTTCTTAGCCCCAAAAAACAATTTTTTTTTTAATTACCTGAACATTTTTTCATTTAATTTTAAAATATTCTGTCAGGAGATTCCCATTCTAATTTGAGAATTAAATCTTCCTTTCCCAGACAATTGATTTTTCTTCATTTGGACAATGAAATATCTCCTTGCTCTAGAATTATTTAATTTCTTAATTTGAGAGTTATTTCGTTTACTTTTGGGCTAGTTTCGTATGAACTGCTAAAGCCG
The DNA here is from genome assembly GCA_963556165.1 of Tipula helvola. NCBI lineage: Eukaryota > Metazoa > Arthropoda > Insecta > Diptera > Tipulidae > Tipula > Tipula helvola. The sequence goes on along the minus strand of OY744481.1, from coordinate 10,482,770 downwards.
GCTCAACCAAACAGATGTTTCATATTCGCATGAAGTTTGTAGTTCGATGGCTTTTCTCAAAATAATCCTTTTCTCAGAATTGTCACTTTCTCCGAATTTCTTATAATTTCTTAATTGCCTGAACTGCTCTTAGTTGCTATTTTGCAAGCCCAAACAAAAATCAGAAAACATTTAAATTGAGATTATCGACAGAATTTATATCGAGCTTAGTGACATATTTTGTTGGATCCTCATGCAGAATCATAATAAACATTTCTTTATTGCTAATAATTTCCTCGCAATTTATTGAAAAGAAACTAATTTAGATAAATCTTATTATTTTTATAAGAAGACTAATTTCAGTACAGGTGTAATTAGCCCCCTGTGTAAAACCATATTACATTAAGTACCTACGTTTATTATTTGTGTCAACCATTGATTTAGATACAAAATTCCATGTTATATGTCATTGAATAGAATAATACAATTTTTCATTATGTACATACATAAGATGAAAATATCTTTTAATTACAAAACCAAACCTTTTTCATTTTATTTTCTCGACGATATCACAATCCATTAATTAGTTCTTGTATTAATCATTTTATGATGTATACCTATGGTATTAATATATAGGTAAGCGTACATAGAAAATGTATTTTCTTTATGTACAGCACAAAAATGGATTTATGCTTTTCCGTATATTTATCGTTTACCTTTAGTTAAAATCTAAATCACACAAAAACTAAACAGAAGAAAATTGATTCTCAAGAGGTTTACCTTTGTTTTACACTGAGTAATTCAGTCGATATTACGCTTGTACGTATATCAGGCGCAGATAATTGTATTCCAACTTGTTTCGATAATAATGACATTGGAATTATTTACCAACTATATCGGCTCGCATCTCATATACATAAATATGTAGTGTACATATACGCATAAATGAAAATAGATAACAATAATGGGAAAAACAACATCCTAATGATTGATGATCGTTATTATTCTACATTTACGTTATTTTTTGTTTTGTGAAAATGGAAAAATATTTTTTTTTGTATTTTTCGTTTAGATATTTTCCGTTCACAGTATTTTTATTTTTTTGTAAGTTTTTCCAGCAAATTGAAAATGAAATGAATGATTAGTTATATTTAACCCTATATTAAATCGTCATCATAAAAAAAAATTACTGTTATATGTGTGTAGGTATATAAAAGGCGATTGTAAACATATATGTATGTACGATATTTGAAATTTATGTAGTAGGAGTAGTCTATTCACCCGAACATGTAACAAAGTAATTTCAACATTAATTTGGAGAAAATGTTAACATGTAATTATGGATGGTAAATTGAAATATTATTCGTTATTTATTAAAATTGTTGTTGCTTTTGTCGTGTTGTACAAAATGTATATAAATGATGGTTTTATTTGTAATTAGAATTTCTGTAAACGTAACCTATAAAAATATACATACATATATCTGCACTACTAGAGCAAAATTTGTTTTAAATCACGAAGTAGACGTCAATACCCTGTGACACGTGTCTTTTCGTTGGAAATTTAATTGGAAAAATTTAAATTTTCTATTTTTTTTTTTTTTTTTGCTAAAACTCATAATTGCTACATATAGCAACATGACATTGTTCGAATAATAACAAGAAAGCGAAATGGAAATTAACAAGCAATGTGATTTTCGCTGCGTTGAGAAAATTGAGAAACCGATTTTCATTTGATTTTTAATTTTTTTTTTTTTTCTAAAATTTGGTGGGAAATTGCTGATGTGTATTTATGTTGGGTGATTAAGATAGATGTGGACCAATTTTTTAAGCAAACAGAAATTATTCGTTTAAAGCGTTTGCAACTCTCTAGTGTAACCAATAAGAAACAGAAATAAATTGAAAACAAATACCAAATTAATTAATTTGTTAATTATGATACTGGCATAAATAAAATCCAGATACTGGATCTATGAAAAACTATGCCGTATACAAATAAATAATCCGAATTTAAGAAGCTGGTAAGCTAAAAAAGCCTTAAACCCTATTTCCAAAAAAATTGTTTAATTGCGTTTGGATATTGCAGGGCAGCTCGAACAATTATGCAAGCTTTGGGCTCCGTATTTGTGTTATACGAAGTATATTGTGCTGCAATTAACTATGAATAAGTAACAGTTAGGAAAACGAATAATACTAGATCAAAAGTTACTATTGCCAACGACAGATGGCAGATTTTTATTGTTCTGGGTTGTCTACGAAGGGAATATCTAGAGAGAGGCTGGGTTTTAAATGGGATTTGGGGTTCTTGTTTGAAGAAACTTATTTTTGCTCGTCGTAGCCTGTTCCACAAACGCTTACGCAAAGGAAAAACATTCTTTGCAAACTTCGGTACTTCCAAATATTGGTAATTTTTCCGGAATCTCCGTAGTATGACCTTGATTTGGAAATCATTTGAATTGTGCCCAACATATTTCGTTAAAATGATGACATGTTCTGAAGCAAAACCACCAAAAACGTATAAACTCGTATATGAACAAGCCGTAGTAATGCAATACCAAGCAAATTAGTTAGGCCAATATATCAATGGTTTGAAATTTAACAGTGCGTAAATATCAAGCAGGTATTGAAAGAAATTCAATAAAAACCCAGTGCAACAGATTCAGTTTTTTATTTCTGTTAGAATTTGGATTAAATGTAACAAACCTTTTGTGATTACCCACAGTTTCTGATTTCTTTTTTTGCTGATATTTAATGTACACATATTTTTAATAATTTTTAAGAAAATATGAGAAATTATTTTTAAAGCTCGGATTAAAGTCGAAGGTAAATTGTACGATATCGTATTGAATACGGCAAATTTCGCTTATAAAAGCTTTTCGAGTACTACCAAAAAAAAATCGGAAACAAATTATAAATAATTTTCTGAAACACCAAATGAAATTTTATAAAACTCCTATGAAAACTCAGAGAAAATTAAGTAAGATTCAGGAAGAGAGTTGAATTCGAAAATGCAAGAAACTTAATTTTTTGGGGTAGAACAAAGAATTGTTTTACATTTAAGATTAAAATGTTTTGAAACTTTTATGAAAATACCAAAAAATTTATTATTTTTATTATTAAGATTTCTTTTTAATATTTTAAGGGCCTCATAAAAGAGCGGATTATATAAATTATTGATTCTATTTGCCTCTTAATGCAAAGTGGCAAACATCTGGTGTATTTTCTTATTTTTATGTCAGCGTTAACCATTTCCATTTTTTTAAAGTCTTCTTTTGTAATATAAAAAATGTTTTTGCTGCTCTCGAATACTCTTCATGATCGTCTGTTGGTCTTTGAGAAAATTTTGAAAATGCACATAAGTTCTAAAAATCACATAAACAAATTCAAGTAAGATAATACTATTAAATATTATGACCTTTGTAGATTAACGTTGGTAAGCTTTTATTTATTAAAAAAAATTGATTTTGATGTTTTCTCCCAGCCCTAAACAAGCAAATCATTGCCCAATTTATCAACCATAATTTTTTCAAATTTCCTTTTTGTGAAATTATGCAAATCTACGCGCCCCATAGTTGTGACAACCTGAACCAACATTAAATATTTTGCTATACAAAAATCCCGTAATTTTAAAATTGTACAATCTACTATATATATAAAAATGAATTCCTGTTTGTTTGTTTGTTTGTTTGTTTGTTCCGAATGGGCGTCTCAGCCGCTCAACCGATCGCCATGAAATTTTTATCATGTACAAGTTGCATATCCAGAACCAACCTTACGATATTTTGGAAGGGGCTGGACCCCGGGGGTCTAGGGGCTGTGTTACAAATTTTTTCTCATATTTCAATTTTTTTAAGATTTTTTTGACGAGAATGACTTTAGGAAAGGGGTTATATGAAATTAGTGACATGCTCCAATCCGGAAGCCTGCCCTGGATCAAGAATTCATTTTTACATGTATAGATACAATTATTTAAATGTTCCGAAATAGCGCCTTAGCCGCAAATTTATACACCAAAAAGGATATCTAGCGTGCGATTATTATACACAAATCATACCTCTACTATAATTGATTTAATTATTCAAATTAATTTTATTAATTTAAATTTAAGACAATCTTTCATCACTTTAACTGAAGATAAATCTCTGAACACTTATATTATCCATACTAATAATCCATTTTTACTGATTTGACATGTACTGTTTAGTGACATCCTATTTATCATATCCTGTTTGAAATGTACCATAGTCAGCGAGTTCTAATTTCCACATAACTTCAGAAATAATTAACATTCTATTTTAATCCACTATTGCAACCGGCGGCTTTTAATGAAAATAGTAGTTTCATACTAAAGGCCAATAGTTTATTACTTTATTTAGTTTATTACTTAAATAAATCAATGATTGTTTCATAAAATCAATTCTAGGAAAGGTACTAAAAAATATTGTACGTATAAACTGATTCACTTTGAAAAGTACTAGCGTTTTATATTTGAAAATAGCATCTTCTACAAGAAACATCCTTGGATTCAAATTATTGTACGTGTAAAATTGCCTTAGTTTGAAAAAACTTCTTTTGTTTTTCGAAATGTCATTTTCAACCACAGTTCGCGGTAAAACGTATCGAAGTGGACGTAGTTTTAATCGTTTTGAATAAATTAATATTAATTTGTATTTCGGATGCCGTTGTTCTCGATTAGTTAGCTATATTGCAATAAAATAATTGTTGGTGATTATTTTCCAGGTATTTAATATTATTTCAAGTGAAATATATATAGTTCTTATTAGATTTAAATAGTTCTTATTAGATTTAAGTTTTCAGTTTATAAACGTGTTAATCTATGATTACTTTTTGATTGTAGATAACATTTGATTTTGCTTAAAAAAAAATTCCGTAAAGACATTTTCAAACACAGTTCGCGGTGAAACGTATCGAAGGGAACATTAAAATCGTTTTGATAAATTAATACTAATTTCTGTTTTGAATGCCCGTCATTCCTGATTAATTAGCTACACGTTTCATTTTTGCTTAAAAATGTCACCGAAAAAAAGATCAATTGGGCAGGTAACTGCAAAGTCGAAGAAGATTAGAGCCGCAAGGGTGGCTGAATCATGCGAACAGCGTGAAGCACGACTTGAAAATGATCGAAGCAGTACGTCTTCTTCTAGATCTAATGAAACAACTGAACAGTGTGAAACAAGACTTGCAAACGTTCGAAGCAGGATATCTTCTTCAAGAGCCGATGAAACAACTGAACAGCGTGAAACACGACTTGAAAATGTTCGAAGCCATTGAACATCGTGAGGCCCGGCTGGAAGTCGATCGGTTACGATATGGACGATTAATAGAAACTTTTAGAGGTGATTTAAAGTTAGCAGCATTCAATTACGAGAAAGACTATGATTACAATGTTTCAATTGGGCAAATGGAAAACATTTGTTTGTATTGTCATGCTTTAAAGTTTCACAATGAATCGCCTGGAATGTGTTGTTTAAATGGAAAAGTGAATTTGCCTCCTCTGGATGATCCACCTGAACCTCTTCTAGCTTACGTCTCCGGAACTACTGAGTTATCCAGACATTTTCTACAAAATATTTGAAAATACAACTAATGCTTTCAAATACAGCGATGTAAAGAGAGAATTCTTGCATAACAATCAAGGTATTTGAATTATATACCTCCCGAGCAACGCCGGGTAACTCAGCTAGTTACCAATAAATTGAACATTATATACTGGTCTGGCGTCTTCTTTTAATTTATCTTCAAAAGAAAGTACTTTTGTGGTATTGATCGTTAGAGACTTAGAGAAGGAAGCGGTTTTGAAGGGGTTCTGGAATTTTGTTGCAATTTTGCTTTTGATGACAATAAACATTTCTTTCGTTAGTCTATCTAAAATTTTAATATTTTTAAAGTTTTTTATTTTTAAATGTTTCGCTGTTTTTTTAACAATTCTCTTTCAAGACAAGTGGCCCAATATATAACAAGAGTAATCCGTATTCTGTTATTTTCCAATAACCGAATTCTTCTATACTTCGAAGTTTTCTATATTACTACTTACTACAAAAATTTAGCACAATTTTAATTTAAAATATTTTATGCTTGTTTTAAACCCAAAAATGTAAAAGCAACTTCATAACGCTCAAACAAGGAGGTTCATATGAAACCGCAATGTCTTTTTATAATTAATATGAAAGATTTAGCTGGGGTGTCATAAATAAAACAATGAATTTTGACTTGATAATGGGTACTTCAAAATGTAAACCATATAGCCATTAAATTTTTAGTTATAGGGTTGATAGGTTTAGATACATATTTAGTTCTTTAAAATAACTATTCCAGGGTTGTTCAGTAATATTTGCCAATATAGGTCAAGTTTCACCCTTTTTGCTATTTCCGTCCGTCTATAGCAAACTGAAAAAAATAAAATTGGATGGAAAAATCGGATATTTCAGATAAAAATCTAGGGTATAATTTATGTACAGTCACCTAAATAATATTCCCGCCAAGTTTCTCTCAATGTTCGGAAATGTGAAGGCAAAGAATAGCATTAATTTACAATTTACCGACCAGAGTGCCAATTTCCCATGGAAATTTATTGTTTCAAAAGTTGTAGAGTTTTGAAGAATTTGCGCTTCTAAATTATATTCTGATCCGTTTGGATTTTCTAACATTTTCCTCTTGAACTTCATTTAACAGTTGTTTAGTATGCTGGGGCCTTACCACCGACTCCGCCAGCGTTCGTTGCTGATTCGCTTTTGCAATTTTTGTACTACATAAAACGCGAAGCGAAAATATGAACGCTTTTAGGCGTTAATTAAACATAATTTCGATACCACAAGAATCGAACGCGCTACCTTTCGATGATAAGCGGATGTATATACGCGTTGTATTTTATGGCGAACAACAAAGCGATGAAAACTGTTTACTACAAAAATGTAATTAGCGTTGTTAAAATTTATTTTTGACAAATAATTGTAATTTGAGTAAACGAATGTTCGCTTGTAGCATTGCGTTGTTTGTGGTTGGGTGTCAATAAGCGAAGCGAAAAAATAAAAGCGAATAACAACGAACGCCGGCGGAGTCGGTGGTAAGGCCCCTGTTTTAATGTACTTGTTATTTCTGAACTTGTATTGGGGCATTCTGCGATGAGGGAGTATTATCACGTAAACATTGTTTGGACAAATATTGACTTGTTTGAGTTAAGCATAATTTTAATTTTATTTCAATTATTTTGATCAATTTATCAATTGATTTTATTCATTTTTGGTTTTTCATTTGATTTTCTGTATTCAATTGTAATTTTTTTTTTTATCGAAAAGACAAAAGCTGCAAATTGAAAGCTGTTTTAATAATAATTTGTATGCAGTTTTTCTGAAATCAGAAAATCTAAGCTGCATCAGGAAAAATAGTTAAGAAAAAATCCTTAGGTTACTAAATCGAATTAATTCGAGATTATTAAATTATGTCTACCATCTTTCGAAGTCCGAATCTGGTTCCCTGAAGAATTTTACTTAAGATGTTTATTCTATTTTACTCTCGCACCAATAAGTTTAGTGGACCTAATAATTGTTGTTACAAATAATAATTGTTGTTTCTACTGAGGACTGTTCATCAATCTTGGAAATAAGGCAACTCAGAGTACCAGGTGGTCAATTTATAGTGAAGCATTTATACTTATAAGATTGAAAAATATTAGTAGCCATCATCCTATTTCTGTATGCTTCATTAAAATAAAACATTATTGGTTTCTGACCAGTTCATCGAAAATAACAGTAATATAAGTTTAAATATTACTAATAGTACTTACTTGATGTTTTAAGAGCCGTATAAAGGAAAAAAATTGAGGTGCTTCTAGCTAGAGCGATATTTCTCATAAATCGATTACTAAATTGACGTGATTTTTATTTTTATGGTCTGGTAATAGCTATAATAAATTATAAAAAATAGATTTGTTGTGTTTTGGAAAGAGTGATAATAAGTGGTGATCTGTAAGTTGTTTATAATTTTCAAGTGATGAATTTATAAAAAGCTGTTTTATTTTCTATATTAAACATCTTAACGCAATAACTATTTTTTGCTTTGCTTGGCCTATCTTGGATAACCCTGTTCTCAAGGAATGTTATATTGTTTGTTCGTAAAATCTATGTTTAATAATCAAAATAACGGATAAATGCCACCTGGCAAGTGTGGAAAGTGGATATAGTGAAACGGTTAATGGAATACATTGTCTTGAACTTCAAAGTTGTGTTGATTATAGTGTAAAATATCAGTATTCAACAAAAAAATATTTTGGGCCTGTGACTCATGTAAGCGACTGATTCGTCACTACTTCGCCAGTTGTACCTGATCATCAAACAACAGTAATATCTGTTTCATCATTTGATATTACCAACAAATATAATAATTATATATTGTACAAACTATATGCATTTAAAAAAATTAAATAATTTATCGCCATAAGCATATTTATCAAAAAAATTAGAGTTGGGCTAAAAATTAATTAAATTAATTTTAAATATGCAGGAGCTCCTTCTAAATCTCGATAATAACTTCTATTCTCATCATCCAGCAAGATATTTTGTTTCTATTTAATATAGAATCTTCTTCTTCCCACTGAATTTTCTATCTGCATACACTAATATTTAAGGAGGGAGACTAGTTGATCATAAAGCACACAAATCAATCTCCTATTTCCCATCTTTCAGAATTTTTCAAAATCAAAATTTATTCTCAAAAAAAAAAAACTTAAACAATATTCTTATCGAATCATCGATAGCGAAAAGCCTTCGATGATAACTTTCAAATGCCATTATAATAATAAACAAATTATACAGTAACTCATTCGTTCTTCTCCTCTATGGTGATTTTAAAATCAGTACCAATAATAACTCTACACTCATAATATTTAAGGTAGAAACACAACTGCCAAATTATTTTCAAAGCTTATGATGCTCAAACCAAAATTGTTATAATGTTCGAAATGGCATTTCGTTTAATGTAATTAAAAATGTAGAATTCGGTGAGTCTTACCTAATACTGTTGAACTTACGTCAATTTAAAATGTATGTATATTAAACATGGAGGTATTTCAATTCGCAAAAGACACAAAGTAAATAAAAAAAATAAAAACTTTAAATTACGAATTTTAATTACACTTGTATATAAATTGTATTATTAAAAAAAAAATTTTATTTATAAAGCAAATATTTAATTTATCTTTCGCAATATTATCTTACTCAATGATCTCTAATGTGTTGTGGATGACTGCTAATCTCAAAGTGGTTAAAAAATAAGGCAAACGATCTCATACCTGTGCGCCTAAATTCACCCGAAATACAACTTCACCGTCGATCGGTAGATTTATCAATAAATTTATTCGATTTGAATGCAATGTTTGCGTCAAATGTCAATGAACTCTTCATATGGATATACGTGGTATCTAAACAATAACTTGAATTTGTATATTCATATTTTCATTTAAATTTAATACATTTAGTGAATATATGAATTAATATGAACACATGAATTAATTAACTAAATGAATGAATTAAAGTCAATTAGAAAAATTTTTAACATCTTCGTTCAACTTGAATACTAATCCATAGTTCAAATTTTAGTACTCCATAGTTAAAATTTTTTAATTGAATTTTTTTTAAATTATTTAGAAAACATACCAAATGAAGCAAGCTCGCCTCAAGCTACCGCTGTTCTGTATTCTTCTGTAAATCTCCGTTGGAAACGTTCAACATTAAAAATAAATTGAAAAAATCTTAATTAACTGGGAGTATCATAAAATGTCAAAATTTCTTTGCTTTAATTATTCTGTGTTTTTTTATAAATCTCGATAAATCTCTATAGATTACCTCCAGACTTCCTCTATTTTAGTGGTTGAGTTGCAAATAATTCAGTTAATTTTTATCCAATAGGACCTTTTACATTTTATCGTTTTTAATTCGTTTCCTTGAATTATACAACTTATTAATTGTACATAAAATTCTTGATTTGTATCCAGATATTCTATCGGGACTTCAGATTTTCCCTTTCATAAGTACAGGCAGACAAATATAAAAAATTTGTACATCATTTAATTTTAATACATCTGCCATTTTCATTTAGTACAATAGGAAACTAGTAGCTGATTTAAATTTTATTTATTTTAAAGACAGAAGATGTACGATAAACCCGCAATCCACAAGTTTTTTGGCGAAAAATAATGGATAAATCGAAAAATGATCCTGTTTATCATTTTTCAAAAAAGTTTCTCAAAATTTAAAAGATCATAGTGACATTTTGAAACAAAAAAAAGTTTTAGTATGTCCGTCTCATTTCTATACATGGATAAAATGTATTCGCACTTTTCCTCAAGCATTTATACTTCTGGAACAATGACGTGTAGCGTTGTCAAGAATAAATTCAATTCTTAGTGCTGCAAGGGCCAGTATTTTTAAGTGGATGATAAGATAACAGTAGTTACAATTTCCCATTTTTTTTGCAAATATCTGCTATTATAGGAATTAATCACAAATATAACCTCACATCAAAATGTTTTTCAATTCGATGCTATTTGCATGATTTAATAACATATTTAGTTTCTATCTGGTTGTAATTTAACCTTAATTATTTTCTATTACTTTAGAAACCAGGGGCCCTATCATGATTTCCGCCGCGAAAGAATTTTTTCACGATATCGTGAATTTGGGATCACGAAACACGATACATTTTCGCCATCTTTTCGATAGCGAGAAAAATTCCGCCAATAAAAATAAGGCGGACAATTTTCCGATTGAGTTAATATTGAAGATTGTAACAGGTCACTCATTTGTTGTATTTTCCGTTAGTTCAATTGAAAGGTGTTTTATTTTTATTCAAAAAATAGTTTGAGAAAGGTAAAGGTAATATTTAATTGTACTAAAATCAAAACTAGTCTTAAAATAATGACGCGTGCATTAACAAACGTCATTAAATGAATGCGTTTTCATCCTTTTCGATAGCGGAATTCATAATAAGAAAATTGAAGCGGGTCGAAAAGAACATATCGAAATTCTTTAAGACTCACCGCGGAAATCATGATAGGGGCCCAGGGTGGGAAGATACAAGTATTTTTAAAAAATACAAAACATTTGGCTTTTTTGATTTAATCAACTTTTTGTGTTAACATACTTTTGAAAAAAATTGTTGAAGTCCAGTCTTCCGATGCTGTTTTAAAATTGGAGAAATTGTCTTGGTCATTTCAACAATGCGGGCCTCTCGGATTTTAATGTAAATACAAATTTTGCCAAATATAGTTAATGCCAGATGAATTTTACATATGTTTAGTCCTTTTTTTATCGTATTTTAACAAAACAATATGAACGTCTAAAAGTCAAAGTAAACTTGTTTCTAGGATTGTAACATAATATGGGGACGTGGAAAAGAGCTTTCGAAATAAATAATCATTTTTAAGCGATGGCAACAATTGCTTACATTTGAAAATGTCTAAAAGAAGTAAGCGCAAATATCGGTTTTTTCTGATTGCGACAAATTAAAAATTTACAGAAATTATGGAAATTACAGAGTTTAAAATATTTGTAGAATAGTTCAAATTTATAGAATTTATCAAATTTCTAAAATTTGCAGAATTCAAAGAATTTATAAAATGTATTGGTAATACCTCGATATAACGGACCCCGATATACCGGACTTCGGATAAACCGGACAACATTTTTTATATTTTTTTCAGAATTATGATTTACTTCACTTATCAAGTACAAAAATACATCTCTACTTATCCAGCGAATTGATCAAGGAATATTTCTGGCAACTAAACGTTTATGTAAACCGGAAAAAATTGCTAGAGGAAATGATGATTGTGTTACCAGATGAATTTGATGAAGAAAAGACTAGAAAGCAGCGTACCTTACAAAATTTAAAAAATTATAACCTAAAATCAGCAATTTTTCACTTTTTTTCCGCAGCCTGGAATTAAGTGAAAGTTCGAACTTTAGAGAATGGTTAGCAGAAATTGCTTAACCATGAAAAAGCCGATGTAGATTTAGGAGGGCTAAAACTAACCGATTACTTTAGAATAATTCACGATAATGGTGAAAATTGATCCGAGATATAATGTAATGACCGAAAGAGAAAACAAATTATATATTGTTATCGAACGAATTAGTCCGTTATATCGAGGCTTCTGTATTTATAGTAGAAAATTGAGAATTTTTAGAAGAAACAAATTGAAAAAACAATTTGAGTTTGTAGAATTTATAGAACAGTTAAAACAATTTATCTCTGTCAGTTAAAACAATTTACAACTTAGAATCGTCAAAATTTAAAGAATTTAAAAAGTTTTTAGAATTTGTAAGATTTGAATTTAAAAATTTATAGAATTGATAGAATTTAAAAAGTTTAAAGACTTATTAAAATTTATAGAATTTGTCGTATTTACAGAATTTTTAGAGTTTATAGAATTTAAAGAACTTACTGAATTTTAGGCTATCTAAAATTCATAGGATTAATAGAATTTATAGAATTTACCCTTAAAAGTAAAATTTGAGTTTGTAGAATTTATTGAGCAGACATACCTGAAACAATAGTTTATGGGACCCAAAGAATCTACATAACATAGAGTTTAACAATAGAGTTTAACAATATGACATTTTTTCGGCTTTTTTATAGACAAATATATTATTTTTAATAGCATTCCATTATTTACGACTTTGTGAGCCAGAGAAATAAGGAAACATTTACTCATAATATATCTACATACTTCAAAAAAGTAGAAATACCGCCATTTCCCCCCACATACCCTTAAAAAAACTAGAAATTTCCTTAAGTTTTTTCAGTGGTAGTTTGGTTTCGTACTCAAAAATTTGATCTACTCATCAGGAAGCTACGACCAAACTACAAAAATACAAATCGAACTGTATACGTTATATACAAGAACGACCGTACTGCTTTAAATTCGCCAAAGCAGTACGGTCTGTTTTTGATGTAATGAAATATTTAAATTTTAATTTAAACTTTGCATTAAAATGTAATTGTTACAGTTACAAAAACAGACAAATTTTCAAAATTTCTATAACTTAAAGTTTGTATTATTCATACAATTTATAGAATTTATAAATTTTTTAGAATTTGTAGAATTTACAGAATTTATAAGATTTAAAGAATTGATTGGATTTATAAAATTTAGCGAATTTACAGAATTTATAGAATTTAAGAAACTTATTGTAGTTCTAAACGAATATTTTTAATTTGTTGGACCAATGAAATACAATATAAATTTTGCAGTGAAATTGAAAGGTCTGTTGTTAAAAAAATTAAAACATTTTATATGGAACAATAATGTTCCCTTAAATTAAAATTGTAAAATTTAAAATTTTTAAAAATACATTATAAATAAAAACAAGTTAATCAATTTTTTTAATTCCCAATTAATTTGGTATTTTGAAGTCGTGTTAGTTCAGTAGTTAAGTCACAATCAAACACTTATTTGTTAATTTATGCGTTTACTAATGAAAATGTCGTGTTCTCCTCTCCAAGATTACTTCGGCTCCCAGATATGGGATACTCTTATGCATATATGTCGCATCGTCCTTGATTTCGAATCTGACTTTATTTCTATAATGGATCCCCATAACATCTAATAATCTAATCGATCCAGTTAAACACAAGATTAAATTTCATATGCAGCAAAAAGCAATGGCCGCGTTTAGTATAGCGCACCGATTGCTATAATGTACCGATGAGCATTCCGTACCTGGTTTTGGTTATGCAATGACGTGCTTAAACTTTTGTTTTGTTGGCACTTTTGGATTTTTGTTAATAAAAAATTGTGTAACAAAATGACTGATTTTCATGAATATTTATTTATTTATTACTAATAAGTAGTAATATTTGTGTAGTATCATAATACTGTGATTCATATGATAGGAGTACTAATTTGGATAATAAACGCAATTTTTTATTATATTGTGCAAGTTGCAAACTATGATGAAAATTGCATATAAACCACATCAAAATAACTAATTTACATAATCACAATTGAAAACCAAATATTGCACCCAGATTATGTGAAGTGAATCTATGATTTACTTTTCTTATTACGTATGTAACTGCGTTCCTAATATCTGACATTTAACTGATGCTAAATATATGTCGGAATTTTAATAAAACTTCTCAACATTTTGTTTCTTATCGCACGAGAAAAATATTCTTGCGCATGTACATTTATATTCGTACAAGCTTTCCAACAAAAATCGTAATAATTTGAATCAAATTTATTTTGAATGCCTACCTTATGTCAAAATAAGACTTAAAGCTTACGTCAGAATAAGATGTAAGCTAAAATCGTATACGCCTCGACGCAAAGCTCGCGTCAAAATTGATCGCAAGATTTTTAACTGTGTAGTTTTTACCAAGCTTTACAAATTAATCAATTAGTGTGTAACAAATTTGGTTTTTTTCCTAACTTAAGGAAACAAATTTAAAATTGTAAGAGAAAAAAAAAATTAAATTATGTTTATTATAAATTATTGTATCATAATGGTTTGTAAATTACGCGGTCATTTCGATTAATCTTACTCTAGATAACAGTCGTATTTAACAACAACCCACTTAAATAATCGATCATATTTTATGGACGTTTATTTATACGTACATATATGGGTAGTCCTAATTTAGTTAAAAATCACAGTTTTATACTGTTATATGGACAATTACTATATAAAAAAATTATGATTGTCTCAATTACCTTAAGATTATAATCGCGCGCGTAGCCACAGTATATATAAAAAAACAGATTTCCATATAAATTATGGTAATTAAGTAGAAATTATTCGTTTTGAATTTTCAACAATGAACGAGGTCACAAATTATACATTTTTGTTGTTGTATTGATTGGCTTAAATTATATACAAAAGGGCCATATAAATACTAACTATGTCATTAAACTCTCTATATTATGCCTTTAGAAAACACCTACATAATAAATCATAACTCATCCTATTAGCAACTATGAATTCAGTGAAAGCACTGCCTTACATCCTTCCTATATGTATGAACATTATAAAAATCTGATATCCGGAAAATAATTGTAAATTTTCTAGGTAAAAATGTTGAACCAAATTTCCTGCCAAATTTCGTGATATTCTAATTTCACAACCAAGACACACAAAAATATAAAAGTTTTTAATTTAATTTCATCGAAAAATACAAAATATATATTCCAAAAACACAAAAAGTACAATACAATAACAAAATTAAGTTTTCCCAACAACAACGATGAAAAATCATAAACTTTTCATATTAAATTTCTAAAAAAGTATATTCCATATACGGAATTTTCTTTTTTTCATTGTTTCTATTTTAATGTAGTAGTAGTAATGTTATGTAGGATGAACATTTTCTATAAAATTAAGAAAATTTTCCATAAAAAGTTTTATTCCAAAAATATTATTTTGATTTTTTTTTTTTATTGTTGTGTTTTTTGATACATAATGCAGTACAGCAGCAACAATAGGAATCTAACAATATTCTAATTAAGACAAAATTGTGTACAAAAATGTTAAGTTTACTCATTAGGCATCTTTTGTATACTGGTATGTATATTATAATGATAATGAACTTGCAACATAATACAAACATAATTGTTTACTTCGCTTACCCGTATACCGGAACTTTGCGTGATTACATAAATTATGACGTGTATATATTATAATCTACAGAGTTATCGTAATATTTCTATTAAACTCGAGTCCATAAATTCTAGGCGCAATTTGAAACTACAACCTTTCAGATTTTGTATTACCTATACATTTAATTATCCAATTTCTTGTTGTTTTATAATTCAATTCGCTTATGCAAATTTTCGTTAAGTTTTTTGTTTTATCCCGTCTTAATTTTTCTTAAACGCCATTAAATTATGTATAAACAATAAAACGGATAAAAAGCACGAAACGATATAATAAAATAAAATAAATAAATAATTGATGCATAGTAGAAAGAAAAACGGAGAACAATTTTCAGCTCGTAATTTTTCTGTTTCCAATTTATTTGGGAAAACGAGTTGTAAAGTAAAAGGTAAAAAAATATTTTTTTCTTAATATACAGACATAATATTTCGGATATAATAAACATGTAAAAATTAAAAATATGGAAAATAATAAAATATTCCAAAACGTGTTTTTCATCATATTTGACTAATCATTTTTCAGAATTTTTTGTGCTCTTGGTACACGAATAACATTTCATATGAAAATTGTTTCATATTAGTTTTTAGCTATGATCCGTTTTCTCATGTACAATATATTTAGGAATATAACATGTTCACTAACATTTATAATGGTACCAGATAAATTTTTTTTCTTATTTACAACAACAAATTGTTGGAGCTTTTCACCTAAAAACGTCATTTTTTACATTCCTACTTGTGAACTTCAGAAATTTAATTTGATAAATTTATTTTACACTCTCGTTAAGCAAAAGTGGAAATGCTTCCTACTGACAACACCAACAAAACTGGTATTGGTACAAGTTTATAAAACAGTTATTTTATGCTGCATTTAGGGTACGAGAAAGTGATGTAATATTATAAAATTTAAGTTTCCCATAATTTTATACAAATATCTGCATTGTATTGTACTTCGGGCACGATCGAAATTGTCTCAAAAATTTCCAATTCTCTGGAATAATTTCTAAAAGTAAAACCATGCAAAAGAAGAAAAACTCATAGCAAAAATAATTTCGAATTATTAGAGGAATCTTTTAAATTTCAAGTTAAACCTATCAGAAATAAAGATTTTCGGCTATACATTAGGGTGGTCCTTATAAGGGTTATTTTTGAATTTTAATCGATAAGCCCTCTACAGCTTTTCTAAATAGGTAAAAAAAAATTCCTGTAAATTATTAGCTCTTAATATTAACATTAACCCGACCGCCAATGCGACGAAAGTTTTACATGGAAAAACACATGTATTTTTTAAAATCAAAATTAATTAATGAAAAAATTTAAAATTTGGCACAAATGAAGTTACTTATATGACATATAAATGGGTACATTCGAAACATTTCTAAACAGTTATTTTCTTACTTCTAGAAAGGCAGAATTCTTCCTTTTTTAATTTTTCTGCTATTGTACAAATCTCAATATACGGCTGGTCTTCAAATGTCTACCACTGTACCCAATTAACATTTTCGTTTTTGGTATATACGCATGAATAATCGATAGAACGACTCTTTGGGTATGCTTTAATCCGATTTATGTTCCAGCTTTTATTCCAAGCGAAAATCGCAAAAAAGGCTGTAAACTGCTTAAGACTATATTGAGATAGCCGCCTCGCCCTTTATTCTGCTTGTTTATCGCAAAACAATTCTGGAGAATTTACAGTTTCATTTTCTGTATAAATGCAGGTATATTCAATAGAACGTCCCTATGTTTGTGCGATGATCTAGCTTCGGCTAAAGCCGTATCCCTTCGCAACAAAGCCTATTGAATGGTCTGCTTGGAATGTATTGAGAATTAAGGCATCGTACTTTTATTCTGCTTGTTTGTCGCAAATAATTTCAGGAGAATATTCTACACCCATTTTTATGTATTCCACTGCGACAAAGCTTAAAGGTTACAATGCGCAAAACTAGCTCAAGCCTTTCAAATTTCCAGTCAGTTCAAGCCTCCATATAATTCCAAAACCGTACTTGAAGAAATCAACGAAATTCCTGAAGAAACCAATAAATCTGAACAACTTATACTATCTCCAAAGAACCAAGAAAGACTAACTCAAATTATTGCGAAATTTAAATCGTGTTCGAGGCTTGGGCTCGGAAGAACGCATCTTGTACAACAACAAATTAAGCTAACTGATGATAAACCGATAAAGCAGCGATTTTACCCTATTTCTCCTATCAAGCAGAAGCAAATTAACGATGAAATCACTCGAATGTTAGATATGGATGTCATCGAGGAGTCTACAATCGGTTGGAGCTCACCTATAGGAAAAATGGACAGATTCGTCTTTATTTAGATGCGCGACATTTAAACGAAGTAACCCAAAAAGAAGCGTACCCGTTGCCACTTATAGAAAGCCTCATTAGTCGCCTAGATAATACGCGATATATATCAAGTCTCCATCTCAAGGATGCCTTTTGGCAAATTGCTTTGCACCCTGATTCACGCGATAAAACCACATTTACTGTGCCGGGGCAGCCTCTTTTTCAATTTAAGGTGATGCCGTTTGGCCTGCGTGCAATGCACCTCAAACTCTTTGCCGTCTAATGGATAAAGTAATCTCACCTCAATTACATGATCGGTTTTCACTTATTTAGGCGATTTGTTGATTACTTCTGCGACCCTCGACGAGCATTTTGATTTGCTTGCACAGGTCGCGACATTACTATCAGCTGCCAATTTAACCATCAATCTCGAAAAGACTGATTTCTTGCTTAAGCATATCAAATATTTGGGTTATGTGGTTGGTGATGGCTGTCTGCGTACCGATACTGACAGGGCTCGTGCAATAGTAAATTTTCCAACGCCGCGCACTCGAAAACAAATTCGCCGCTTTATAGGAATGTGCGGATGGAATCGGCGCTTTGTAAAGAATTTTTCCGTAATTTCTGTTCCATTGACTAATCTCTTAAAAAAAAAATGGAATTGGTCCGTAAGTACTCAAGCTGCTTTCCTAAAATTTAAAGAAGCTCTGTCAACTGCTCCTGTGTTGTCTCATCCAAATTTTAACGACCGATTGTACATATATTCAATGCGACACCTGTAGTAGTGGAATCGGTGGTATGTTGTTTTAAACCGATAATCAAGGAGTCGAAAAGCCAATTGCGTATTTCTCACAGATATTAAATCATGCTCAAAGGAATTGCTCCGTCACTGAGTTTTAATGGTTCGCTGCAATACAAAGGGTGAGGAAGTTCCATTATGTTGAAGGGTACCAGTTTACTATTATAACAGATCATGCCAGTTTGAAATGGCTGATGACGCAGAAGGATCTCCAGGTTCGACTTGCTCATTGGAGCCAAAAATTGCAACATTTTTCGTTTGATATTCGACACATAAAAGGCTCTCGAAATATCGTTCCCGACACTATTTCAAGATCATTTGAACCTAGTGTTGAAAATTTAAACATTCAGGATTCTTCGGGTCAAATTGATTTCAATTCGTCTGATTTTAAAGATCCAGTATATGTCGAACTTCTCACTACCTTAAAATCCAAACCGACGTATGTTGTAATCTTCGAGTGGTAGATGATAAAATTTATTTCACCAATCAGTTTGGAATTCCTGGCTCCGATACTGAATTGCCTGTTTGGAAACTATACATCCCAAATTCACTAATTTCTGAACTAATCCGACAAACTCACGATCCTCCTCAGTCAGCGCATTTAGGAGTGGAGACGATTTTGGAGAAATTACAACGGTATTATTAGTGGCCGAAAATGTTAAAAACTGTTCATGATTACATATCTTAGTGTCAAATTTGTAAATGTATCTAGCCTTCGAATCAACTTTTACATCCACAGATGGGTCATCAACATATCACTTATCGGCCATGGCAACATCTTTATATAGATTTTTTAGAACATTACCCTAGAACTAAATTCGGCCATGCATACGTATTTATTGTGCTGGATTCTTATTCCAGATTCGTGCAATTGTTTCCTATGCGAAACGCCAATGCTGCGTTAGTATGTAAAACGTTAGAAAACAATATCTTTCATTTATTTGGTACTCCAGAGTCGATTTTAACTGACAATGGGCCTCAATTTATATCGAGAACCTTTAAAAATGTACTTAAACAATTTGAAGTAGAACACATTACCACCACTAAATACTCCCCTCAAAGCAAGGCAAGCGAAAGAGCAAATCGTGCTATCTTATCAGCGATACGAGTTTATTTAAGTGACAATCACTGTGAGTTGGACACTCATCTACAAGAGATATTAGCCGCAATGCGGAATTCGTTACACTCTGCTACCGGATATTCTGCACATTATTTGGTATTTGGCCAACATAAGATTCTGAAAGGTTCTGAATTCAAGTTGTTGAGAAAATTAAAGTGTTTGGAAGATTGTTGTGTGGTTATTCAATCCGCTGATCGACTCTCACTAGTGCAGGAGAGAGTATGGACACATCTCAACCGAGCTCATCAAAGAAATGAAAAGCGGTATAATCTTCGATCCCGTATTCGAGATTTTAGACTGGGTCAGATCGTTTATGTACGTAATTTTACACAGAGCGATGCTCCAAGGTATTATTCGGCAAAACTTGCTCCTAAGTTTAAAATAGGTAAGGTTAAAAATATTATCGGGAATGTAGCGATAGAGGTAGAGGATTTGGATGTTCAGGTCTTGGGTATATATCATATGAAGGACATAAAAATGTAGATTGCCTGGCTCAATGAGACTAATCTCGGCTGTGGGACGTCCCCACGATTGTAACGACTTCCGGTTTCGTCGTTCCACCTTCCATAAGCGAACACCAGAGATGGGTGTCACTATCCTGAACACACACACTTCTGTTGTCTTAACGGAACAAAATAAACATAGGAAAGAAAAAAAACACTCTCTCAATATTTATCGAAGCAAGAATAACTCAGGGTTATACTTTGAGGTCAATGCTATGGGCTACACTGCATTGTACATAAAAGGGATATTATAAATTTAGAGCTTTATTCGCAATCTTTATCGCAAATCATTACTTTAGGAGATCATTCCGATATCCCTAAACATATTTTATTGTAAAACCCTAGTTTTATCAACTGACAATACAGCATAGTAAAATATTGAATGAAAGGATGATAATAGTCTACAGAATATACAAGTGCGAACTGTTACAGGATATTCAATTATGAATATTCTATAACATACACAGTATTCAATCTTTAAGAAAGGCATTGCGTTTTTCTGGGGAGGTTGCCTGCCGATAATTTATAGATCTACTTGCCGAGTGTACAGCACAGTAAAACGTAGTGTTTAAGAGTGAAAATAACTTGCAGTTTACATAAAATAAACCTGTATTAGAATAGTCGATGCTGTATATTCTGTAGAATATACTATTTTTATAAGTTATCTCAAAGTGTTTATTGGGGGTAAGTGGACATCATGTCGAGTCAAAATTAAACGAGACATTCATAGGCACTCAATGTTCTTAAGAGCCATATGGTTATGCCATATTTTAAAAAACTCGAATAATTTATTTTCAATTCAAACTATTTCAGTGCCCCAACATAATTTGGAAATATTTTCTATCGCGACCGCTCATACATACTATAAAACTGAAGTGACATTTTTTTTTTTGTTCGTATATCTCAACAGAGAAAACACTCAGTTTTCGTTAAGAAATTTGTTCTGAATAACAGCTAAGAGGGCACGCAGGGCGAGTAGAAGAGGGATATTCAACAATTAAGATAAGTATAATACGGTAGAAGAGAGGATCGGATAGAAAAAGATGGATAGAAGAGAGGATCGGATAGAAGAAGAAAACCCAGCAAAATCGGTTAGTTGGTTATGGTGCTATGGGGGGATGCCCTCGCAGAGCTACTGGTTGACAGCCTAATTACGACTCAACAAGGGAACAATCTGGACCTGTAGGCCATAAGAAATATTACCCGCTTTTTATCTTCCAATTTTGCACTTTTCTATAATATTTCACTTTTGTGTTACTTGCAAGCTTTAGATTATTATGCAGTGCTTTTAAGCATTAAATTTTGTTTAACATACTTACTTTAGTTGATAGTTTTCTTTATGGTCGAAACTGTTGGACAGCGAGGCGGATTAATAAACTGAAGTAAAATAGTTAACAAACTCATCTAATAGCAAATTTTATTTTTCACCAAGGGATTACTCGATTCCAGTCTTTCGTAGCATACATAATAATGAAAAGGCGTCATTCAAATTTAGCCACACGACGCCATCAGCATCAAATCAGGTTACATCAGAAAGATTAAATTCATCGACAGCTTTGACACGTATTAGTTGCATTCAATTTTTAATCGATTTCGAGAAAATATATAATTGGCTGCCCTGACATGAACTGTAACATCAATAATAGGATATGGCGAACGATCAACGGAATCACAAATTATCGCAAACTAAAAATAGGCTATTAAATGCACAAATTCGGTTGTTGTTGTTGTGTCGAGCGTATAAATCCAACTCTTCAGCGGTGTCCCAAAACCAGAGACTTTTTTGTTAAACATGTTTCTCTAGAATCAAGTAACGCGTCTACCTAAAATTGTTATTAAATAAAAATCCATCACCCCTTTACACAGTCCCAAATAACAAACTTTACAACTTTCTACCCTTAACGTTGAAACGTAAAATAATATTTTGAAGAATTTTCTCTCGCTTCATCGTTTTTATATTTTAATAATCTGTTATTCTAATGATTTTCAAATACACAAACATAAAATAAACTTTTCGAAAAATAGATTCCAGTTTTTATTTTATTTTTTATTAATGGAAAAACAGTGAAACGGTGATTTTTTCTATACTTTTGTGCTGAATACTACAAAAAAATTGAATTCCATTTCCATTTTTTTTTCTGAACTTTATATATTTTCCAGTTATTTACTTTACTAATTGGTAATTTGTAAAAAAAAAATGAAAAACGGGTCTGTTTTGCATAACCAAAAGTTTTTTCTTAAGTAAATTTGTTGAATGATTTTCTTTCCAACTACATGTTTCAACCATTAGATGGATGATTTTTAAGAATCTATACTGACGTAAGATAAAGTTCTATCAGACTAATTAAAAAATATATTTGGAAGGTAAGCACTTTTTGTTTCTATGCCTAGCTTACAAAATAGGAACAAATATACACAATATGATTAACGATTCTGATGTTATTGTTGAAAACACACCAGCAGGGAAATTATACCACGATATATAGAGAGATAATAACAATAATAATAGAACACAGTAACATAAAATAGTAAAATACTTTTTTTACAAATAGTATCCTTCTCGCAGTAAATTTATTATTGCGTGTCACAAGAGGCAAACATGAAATTTCAAGTTATACATTTATATGTACGTAAACTTTCCTATGTAATTTACTGTGTATAGTATTTGTTACTATTACTATATTATTGCTATTATTTTCCATTTCTATTTTTTGCAATCATCAATAACAGTCAAAACAATTCACATTGGTGATTAACGATACGCAGCTAATAATAGTTTCGCTTGTTAATCACAAATTACGTTTTTGCATTGTATATCGCGCGCATAAATTTCCATAAAAGGGGTTAATTTGATTATCACCTGATTGCGTTACGGTTTTAGTATAACGCGTTTAGTTATTTTTAAAGTTTCATTGCGAAATCAGATCACATAAATATTTTACACGCCGACCTTTCAAATATAGGTATATTTATATAGTTTAGTTGCATAAATTTTCAAAATGGCAATACTAAAAATAACAAACATGAAATGTCGCAGAAATATTTTGCATAATATTATATTTAGCGCTATACCATAAAAATTTTCACCCAACCCAAATTCATAAAATAAAATGTTAAATGATTTATTTATATGAAAATTACAAATTATTATCAATTTGCCATTATTCACAATTTACGAGTATGTACACGAGAATGACACTATACATTTATTTATAGATACAGCATATACTCGTATCCAACAAGAGAATTTATATTTTCAAAATTTGCCAAAAACTTCGATAAAATTTCCTCGTTTTTCTTCTATGTATATTTATGAATTTTTATCTAAATTAAAATCTAATACACGTGTTTGTTCTTCTCTATATATAAAAACATACATAAAGTTAAAATTATAACTTTGGCAATTAGTATTGAAGTTTAGATATAATTAATGGGGAATGGTGCTATCTATAAATGGTATTTTCACTCCACCACTCTTAAGCATTTTTGTGTGCATTAGAAAATTAAATAATTTTTTTTTTTGTTTTAATTTATTAGAGGTTTTTCTATAATTGTGAACAATTTGTTTGTGTGTACCAAACCATGCATGCTCATTAATTAGTAGTACGGGTGATGAGGTAGAAATATATTGTTTTGGCAGGTTTAGAAATATATGTGGGGAGACAAATGCTTTGTGCATATAGAATCAATGTTAAATATTTTGGTAAGAATGGATAACTTGAGCAAGGAATGCATTTTAAAATAATTTGTTGGATAAGCGCAGCCGTGGTTTTTTTTCGCAGCGACACGTATAGTAAGCTGTCAATTTCAAAAAACATATTTGGATGAAAATATTTTTCCAAAATTTATGGATAAACAACATTTAATTTCAAAATATTCCGGACAATTGAGATTTTCTTTCCAGTTTTATAATGAAGTCTTAATTTTCCAGAATATTTTAAAATTAAATATCCCTTTTCCAGTAACTATGGAAATGGAAGTTTTAAAATAGGAGTTCCCTACTTTTAAAATTAAATCTCTATTTAAAAAATTATGTTACGTTATTTTGTTGAAAAGAATTTCCAGAAATTCGGGAAAAAGTAGACTTTATTTTTAAATGAATGGAAATATTTAGAAATAAGGTCTTCTCTATCCCATAATTTCTGGAAAAGACACAATAACTTTAAAATATTCTGGATATTAATTGTTTAATCCAGGGCTGTGGAGTTCGAGGAAAAACGTCCGACTCCGACTCCGGAAATGTATAGTTCCGGCTCCAGCTCCGGCTCCAGTTCCGACTTCAGATCCGGCTTCAGTTCCAGCTTCAGTTCCAGCTCCAGATGCGACTACGGCTCCAACTCTGACTACAGCTCCTTCTTCGAAACCAAATATATATCTTTCTATGCTTAAAACAAATAAGCTTTTCATTTCCGAGAAACGCTGTTATTTATGAGCTAAATACTATTGCGTTTGGCAAGCAGTTAGTAACTAGACGATAGCGTGTTGGCGTTAATTTGCAAAGGTCGTCGGTTCGATCGTAGGAAGTGGTATTTTTTATTTTTTTTTTTTTATTGGAAATTATTGATTTTAAATAGATATTTCTCATGACAATTTTTACAGTTTTTTTCTATCAAATTTGTAGAAGTATACTTGCTTACATTTTGGCGCAATGAATAAATAAATAAACCAATGCTAGGTGAACAACAGTCGATGATAAGATAACTTAGGTAGGACAGCGGGGTTTGAGCTGGGATGGCTTAGACGCAGAGTTTTTAATTTTCATTTAGTGTGAACGCAAGAATGACGCCTAAATTCGGCTAATCCAATTTGGGATTCCAACTTGAACTGTGCTAATGCATATACAAGTATAAATAATTGAGCTGCGTAGGAGAAGAGGAATATAGAAATAAAAACAAACAAAAGTCCGGAGTCGGAGTCGGTCAATTCCACATAGCTCCGGATCCGGCTACGGCGCCAAAGCCCTGGTTTAATCAATTTGATAACTTATTGTTGATTGGCCGGCGCACGAATGTCGAAGGTGTAGACTTATTTTTGCTGTGAAGCCGGAGTTGAACTGAAGTAGATCGTGCTGTGTTCTAAAAATTACAAATATTAAAAGGAGAGTGAACATTAATGGTTATGCTGAACTCGGTCTCGGTTCTACATTTTGAGACGTGGTGGATTTAACCTGGAGGCTAAATATACCTGATTAAAAAAAAACAAAAAAAATTTCTAATGATTTTTCAACAAATTGTGGAACGGGTCCCGAAGGCGGGTGAGTATACGTTGTATCGTTTCTTTAGACGCATTTATAATAAGTTTATAATTTGTAGTCGGGTTGAAATTGCTTAAAGTATTCGAATGGATTTACTGAGGAATATGTCGTGATGTGTATTTTGGTTAAATTTTATAAGAGTGGCTTAGCGATATTTGATTTGTCCCAGTGGAGGGTTACTACAATATCAATTGCTGCTGGTCGAGCCTTAAGCAGAATAATGTTACTTATGCTATTGTTTTTATGCAATTTTGCTTACTTTGACATGATGGTCATTCGCGCGACAATTTTATTTTTTGTTTTTGCTTTCTAATTTTTTGAAATGGAATTTTTTACATTTCATTTTCTAATTTTGTAGGATGACGTCATCAAATTAAAAGTCCAAGGTCACTGCACCCAAGTTTAACTTTGATCTTTGACCTTTGTCATGAAGAATACATTTTCTTAGTTTTAACTTTTACTTTAACTTTTTTAATTTTAACTTTTCCAGCCTAAAAATACATGTAACCTTATAGGTCACAACATCGAAAAAATCCGCCATCTTGGATTTTTTTTAGATCCCATTAACACATGTAACCTTATAAGGTGGTCTCAGAACATAAAAATCAGCCATATTGGATTTTTTGTTGGTTCACTTATGAATTTAAATAAAAATTTTCATAAGGGCACGTATGTTTGGACATCCGATTTTGCATAATACATATGAGTTTCATTGCTTATACATAATGATCTTTTCGTTTTGATTTAATTTTAATTAACCATACCAAACTAGATTTTTTTATTCTTCACTTAAGACAAAATGTGAATATATGTCAGTCATTCCACGGTATTTCAAATGGAGCCCAACCTTGACCTCTCCGATTTCAATTGTTTTGTTGTAATCGTGTTTCTTATTAAAAATAAGAAGACGATTTATTTTCCTTTTTTTTTTTTTACCTTTGGTTGGTCCGTTATTTGATTTTTTTAATTTTGACTGTTTTCAAATTCTAATTTTTAACTTCTACATAAAAGGTTGTATATTCGGGTCTAAGAGAAGTATTTTCAAAAGCGGTATCATTTTGGAACGGTATCAATTTATCCTAAATTCTATAATAATTTATTTTGAAAAGTACCGTTATCAAACGAGTTGTGAGCAGATAAATCTGTGTTTATATTTTTGCCGCTAGAGGGCACTGCTACCAAAAAACGTAATATAGCATTTGATAGATAATAGTTCAACCTTTCAAATAAGTGTTAAATCGTTTTTGGGGGAGGGGTAGTTTAGCCGCTAGGTAACTCCAAAGTTGAAAAAATGTAATTTTGATAATTTTTTTTTACATTACAATTTGTGTTAAATGAGTAGATAACGCTACCAGTGGAATTTTCAATTCTCAATTTGGCAGACTACATATATTATACAAATTATTTTGAACGACCAATAAGTGTGACTAACCAATAAATAATTTAATAATGCTCTTTTTTAGTGTACTATTCCAAAATGTTACAAAATAATTATTTCGTTTAAATCACATTCCCCCATATTAATTACTGTTACCAAAACATTAAACACACCACTACATACAAAAGACCGGGTATCATTTCTATTAAATCATTGTGCCCCGTCTAAGCACCAACCAAATACACTTTCATACTGCGTTTACAAAAGATTTCATTTCGAAATTCCATGCCAAAAATAAATAATTTAAAACATTTTAATTTACAACACTGAATAAACGTATTTTCCATAATCATCTGGAAAAATTTTTCATAAATAATAAATCTAACAACTCATTTGCATAAAATATATATATCATAATATATAAAAGTATATACACCGGGTGTTTGTAATATTTAATATATTTGTATTTATTGTAACGTTACAATTTTTTTACAGTCACCCATTTTATGTGTACTCGTTTTATTTATTTCCCACTTAAAAATTACAATTCAAGACGACGGACTATCACTTAAAAAAAAGTTTGTTTTCTTCGTTTTTCGTTTTCAAGTCATTTAACTTTTACTTTTATTTATTTTACTTAAACATTTTCTTTTTTATTTATTTATAATTTATTTATTTAAGAGTCAAAGTTATATTTTTTGAATTTTATAATATTCAGTATTGGCAACAAATTCGTTCACATAAAAAATATTTGGTCGATCCATTATAATTATCTTGGAAAATAATAATTTCAAAATGTCTCAAGTATTATAAAACTTATGTAAAATAATTTTTGTATTTCAATCACAATAAAAAATGTTGAAATTAAAAGTTTTTTTTTGTTTTTTCAAAAAATATTTACATTTTAAATTAATTTTTATTTTGACTGTAAATTTGCAAAATAAAAATGATTTTTTTTTTGCTACTAAATTGCATAAGTTCTTGAGACAAAAGTATATTTCAATTAAAAATTATTTGTTGTTGGTATGTATACCCAGATATAATTTGATTATTATTGTTATTATTTTTAATTAAATTAAATTCATATTTCTAATAAATATTTTTTGTTTAAGTTTTACTTTACAGTGTTTGTCTTCTTCATCAAAAAGTCATTTAAGTTTGTTGTCGGTTTTTCATGAATAACCAAAAACCAACAAAAAAAAAATTCTTTTATTTTGGCATTGCAGTTTTGTTGTTAAACACTCGTTTGTTTTGTACTGTATGTATTTCGAAAATGTTTGAAGATGAAAGATGGAAGTTTATGGTTTTGAGTGCATTATCTATGTGTGGTACATACAATACAAAGAAAATTCTTCAATAACTAATAGAGTTTATGTCCAGGTATGTTGTGTTATTTAAGTTGATAGTAATTTAGTTACCATTATAGAGAAGATATCAAATGTTTGTTAAATAGATAAAAACATAATAATGCGGTCGTAAACCGTAATGCGGAGTGCTTTATCTGGGATTTATTAAAATTATCTAATCAAATTTATAAAATGATTTCTTTTATTAAGGTTCTCCTTGTGATTACCGCATGACACCATGACATCTCATGTATCATATCTACCTTTGACCGTATGGACACTTTCAATATCATCTGTAAATATGAGCACGTCAGAATTGTATAACCCCTCTATACAATCAATTCTCTCTAAAGCAATTTATCGTGATATACATATTTATTTACTTCGAAATATTGATGGAAATTATTTTCTAGAATAATGTGTGGCAGAACTTCTGGATTATGGCCAATAAGGAAGGAACCCAGTTATTTCTTACCCAGTTATGATGAAATTCAACAAGTACGATCGAAATAATATTCTAGATTGATATTTGGAAGAAGTTCTGTAGAATGGCCTATTAGGGAATATAAAATTCAATATGTACGCTTGGAAAATAAAATATTCCGTTTTAACGGAAAAATGTACTGCAACCTAAAAATTCTAAACCTAACAAATGAAAACTAAACATAATTGATGATTTTAATTGAATTGTTATGTACGTATAACGGTTTACATAAAATAATTGGTTTTTGTAGTATTTATCGCCAGGATCTAGTTTATTTATATAATTGAACACACTCGCAAATTATTCAAGCATTTTATCGTAAAACAATTTATCGTAAAGTAATTGATCGTACCGAAATTAATTTTATAATGTCGGGCGCAATCAACTATTATTGATTGAAATTGTCCTTTATCAAGCATGTAGTATGTATTATAAGTAGCCAATTGCATATACTGTATGTATAAATAGCTAATTGCTTATACATGATATACATACTGTTTATATAAATATAGCCTTATCCTAATATTTATTAATTATTAGGTAATAAGTATAAATAAAAAATGCTTACCATGTTTTCAAAGAAGTCATCGTGTTCCAGTTGTAGTTCTATCATAGTTTATCTAAATTTTGTTTTGTAGTTATAGTTGTGACTGGTACAAATGATGATCCATTTGGGGACTTCCTAACTTCTTGTAATGCTCCGCTTGAATTTTCATAATTATTTCATTTTGTGCCATAATTTTTTCGGTGTTTGACTACATTTGGTCCACTTTTAATAGTAATATTTCATGTGATTTTTTCAGCTCAGATACAATGCTATTTGCATCGAGTCATATTGCACAGATATCATTTCATTAACAGAACATGTGTCACCTTTTTTATTCGGAATTTTTGAAGGAGGGTTGGTTCAAACATATTCCTCTTCTCTCTGATCAAACATTTCGTTTTGTTTTCCTTAATATCTCCGCTTTTATTCGGCTTCGGCAATTCCAGTCAAAGACAATTCAATCAAAAACGAAAGGCGTTTCAGTCATAAAATTTCTCATACAAATATTATGAATGATTAAAACTCCCTTTAAAAAGGAACTTTAGTCCAAAACAAAAAAAGGTATTTCGGTCGGAAAATAGTTTGATTGAAATGCCCTTTTTAAATTTAGACTGAACAACCTTGCAAAATGTAACTTTATCATAATAAAGAAATACCTACATAACCGCGTAGGTTAAATTAAATATTAATTTCATAACAAAAAATTCTTTACCTACTGCAGCCAATTGGAAAAATATTTTTTCATGCGTAACTTTTGTTAAATGCAATATTTTGACCTGCATTTCAGAGGATTTATACCGTAAAATGGGGTGAATAGAAATATTTTTCAAGTTTACAAGCATGTACTGCTAAGAGGATATTTGTTTTTAATATATGAAATATCTTAAAATATGGGTCTTGGTGTACTCTTTCCTTTTCAAACTACTTTAATCTATTAGAAATGAATATGGCGGATTTTTTTTTTAAAAATCTCACTGTTTCTCTTCACCTGCTATTGGGGTGAATAGAAATAGTCATTGAATTTCGGTTTCTTTCTATCCCTATATTCATTTATGACTTCTGGTGAAACAGCAGCCCGATTTATTTTGGTATGTTGGCATAACCGGCGGTGAGATAAGCTTGCTTGTGTCGTTTCAAAAACGTGCTGATGAATTCTTTACCGGGTAAGTTGTCCTTAAATTTTTGGACCTGCCTCTCTTGCCGGTTTAACAATGCTTGAATACTCATTCGTAATGTTATTGTATCAATGGGATAACCCACTCTGAACAAATGATCAATCTGTCCACAAGGATTTTTTCTTCAGTTTCGTTTAAGCAGGTTTGTCTCCCCTGATTTTGTATTGTTTTACATTTTTTAAATGGCGATATATCACGCAATGGTGCGATTTGTTCGAATTTTTTTCTTTAAATTTTTTAAAATTCATTTTAAAACACAAAAATTTGAATAGTGAGAGAGAAACGAAAAACCTGCAAAAATAAATGATTCTACGAGTATACAATATCGTTTAATATTTTGAAAAAAATCTGTCCCATTTCCTATAACACCTTTTGCTTACAGAAAGTACATATTCAAAATTCTATTTGGATTAAAACTGGAATTGTGTCCGTTTTGTGGTACCCCTGAAAGTAGCATAAATGACTGAATTCATGAAATCCTTAACAATGAAGCTGGAATACCATCAGGACCACATCCATCTCCAAATTCTTCTAGAGCTCGATGAACATCCTCTATTTCAATCCGTAGTGTTAGTATGGTTACGTTGTTTCCACCATTGTTTGGATTTTCATACTTATCAATGTCTTCCGGCTTATAAACTGATTGAAAAAACACCGCAAACATGTTTGGTATAACCTGCGGCTCAAAATATTTACGTTCCTTGAATGTCATACACACTGGGTAACCATTAGTTTCACGTTTTTCTTTAAAAAATCTCCAAAAATGATTTGGATCTTTTCTTATTTTTTCCTGAATTTGGTTAATGTAGCTATTATACTTTATCACAAAGTAGCTTTCGAAATTTTGGTTACACGCAGTGAATTTATGTTTGCTTTCCTCGGAACAGAATTTCAGATTTTGTTTGTAAGCCTTGTCTTTCTTGTTCTTTAGATTGATAAATTTATTATCGTTTAATGCAGGATATTTGTTTGGTTTGGCCACAGCAGTAGGAACAAATATTTCTATGCCCGTAAATAAGATTTTGTAGAATTTCTCCACGTTAACACTTATGTTGCTACTGTTAAGTTCATTTTCCCAGTTAATCCTCTCTCCCAATTGATTAAGATTCATTGTGTCAGCTTTTCTGAAGTTATTATGAAATAAATAATATTATTGCTGTTGCTTTCAAAAATTACTTCTAAGGCTTTGTGGTGAATATCATTACTAACGAATGGTGATGGCGATTCATTTACTTTAAATAGATTTCGCTCTTTTGTAAAAATCAGGTCTAAAATTCGGTCTAGACCATTTTGGATCTCGCAAATTTGGCTTAAATTTATGTCAAAAAAAGTATCGATGAACAGACATTCTGTATCCGAACTAACGTTTAAAGATAAAATTTCATCCGTTTCTTCTTCATGACCAGCTAATAGTGGGAAAATTAAAATCCCCCGTGATTAAGATGATGTCAGATGAATTAGTAGCATTGTTGATTTCCATTATTGTATCGCAGCAAGCCGTGTAAGATGAAATCGGTGAGCCAGACGGAACGTATGCAACATATATGAAAATTGATTTTTTGTTGATTGTAATTTTAACACATAATTGCTCGATGGACAGGTTGGATATTTCAACTAACTCATTAGTTAACGATGTATCGACCGCTATGAGGACTCCTCCACCAGATTTTTAAGTACTTGTTTGCAGTGAACGGTCACATCTATAAACCACATATTG
Source organism: Tipula helvola (assembly GCA_963556165.1). Taxonomy (NCBI): domain Eukaryota; kingdom Metazoa; phylum Arthropoda; class Insecta; order Diptera; family Tipulidae; genus Tipula; species Tipula helvola. Next base: position 10,450,502 of record OY744481.1, on the reverse strand, counting down.
GCTGGGAAAGAATTCAAAACTCATAGGCTCACACTGTTAAATGATGTTTCACAGATGATATAAACAGAAAACAGCGTTTTTAATACAAAATTGTGAAATTGAGCTGCTTTCGAAGACATTCTATTAACATTTTGGTAATAAAATGAGTGGTTTATTGTTTTTTTTTTTATTCGGGCATTGGTGTAGAATTCTCATGATGCAGGTTCTGTTGGTTTGAAGTTAAGGTTAAAGTTGGGCTTTGGACTTCTTAACGCACACAGCTTCATCCAGTTTCATTTTATTATTAATACAATTTTCAAATTGCTGTTTTGTGACCGATTTTGCTATTCTACTAACAAAAGGCCACCGTCGTACGGGGCAACTGCTTTAATTTCCTGGAAAGTCGACTGAATCGGATTATCTATCTCAACGGTACCCAATACTGGCGCTATAACGGATGCTGCTGGTTTAGTTGATGATGTAGATAAGTTGTTGTGTAATTTACTTAAACTTTTACCTTATGGCAGACATCAAAGCCAAACTTCAGTGTAGTTCTACGGGCTTTCTAGTAGTTGTCTTCAATTTTCAATCATAAGAACACTTTAAAATTAAATTAGTGTACATGACTTATTAGCCCGTCAAATAAGAGGTCGGTTATGTCAATGTTCTATAATTCACTCTTAGCACTCGATATATAATGAACCTCCAAACCAAAGTTCTGTAACTGTCTTTTTTATATATCAAATGATTGAAATTCAAGCTAAACTTGTTTAATATCTTGTTAAGTCTGACTTTAGAATTTCCAAAAATGACTTTCGTTTCAGTTATATCTCTACCATCAAAGTCTAAAAGGTAAATTTTACCTTTGCGTTACTTATGAGTACCTATACAACGAACAGGCACTGAAGTTAAATTAATAATTTCAGTAACAATGTCAGTCATTCGAGTTAAAATTTACAATATTTTGGACTTAATGGTTTACCGGGTCCTGAATTACAAACAAAACGTGTTTTAGCTGAAATAATTTTTACTTTTGATATTAACCGCCAATAATTACTTGCCTCTGGTAAGCACCTTTATGAAATGAAAATTGTTTGTTGTTAATATTAAGGACAATATCCTGATTTATTTGCAACAAAGTTTAAAGTGAAAATATAATTACCTAAAATTAGACAAGAACAAAAAAAGCCACCGGTGACTTTCTATAGTAAAATACTTCATGGTAATGGACATTTTAAATTTGTTTATACCATTTTCGATCGCCCAGGAACTCTATTAAATAAAATGCGATTAGCAAAATTTAGGGTTGACATTTTGCGACTAAAGCTGAAAAAAAATAAAACCTGTGATGTTACACCCGTAAGTCTTCTTATTTCACAAGGACATCAAAAACTTGTCAAAATGTTTCAATATTGGTACCAAATTCGAGCACGAACACCTGACATAAAATGTTTACATGATCTTGACAATATTCAAAAGCCGTTAGAACTCTTCTGAAACGGATCTATTGAGATTGTTATATAGATATATCTTTTTTGAAGTTCCCATCGACCAACCAAAAAAGCTATGGGCAAAGCTTTCGCTAGCAATCCTTGTGAAATAAATAACATATTATCAGGTTTAAGCCACAAGTTTTGAAGGTCAACGCTTAATTTCTGTTTAGTTGATCCTAATAATTAAACTTTCCTCAATTTCTTTTTCAACTTAAAAGTGTCACCTTACAACACTAGAATCATTGCTTCAAAATTATCGACAATTTTCAAAGATGAAGAAAAAATAACGGGTGCACAAATAATTTTATTACCTCATAATTTTGAATACAATGCCCACTTAGAAAACAGCCAAGGCACCCAAATTGAAATGATATTTAATTTTAAAATTAGAATAATAAAACTCTTAATCTCCCTGTTCCAGAATATTTTAAAAATTAAACCTGTTTTTAAGAACCATTTTCTGGGCAATGTGTCCCTTGTCTACCGGGGTCTGTTACGACGCCGAATTTTTACCTGTTTCATTGAAATGTCTTTTTGTGGGTGGGTATAATGTGATATAACTAAATCTGTCACGATTTTCCGGATGAGTGTTTTTCTTTTAGATCGTGCTATAATAGGATCGTGGTGTAATAGGATTTCAATCGCTCTCGCTGTACGCGGTGCGAGTGGGCGCCAACGCTAGTTAGCCCTTTAGACAATAATGAATGTAATACTTCGTAGCTTGTGAAATAATTATTAGTAATCCACGACATTTTGGACTAAATTTTCAGCTTTTGCATTGCCTTATTTGCCTAAAAAAATGTCTTGTATGTACAATATTTTCAAATTACCAAACAAGCACACCAATGAATTCGTTGCTACCGTCTTCCCTCGAAACAAATTCAAGATCGTATTTTTTAGCTAAATTTTACTACTTGGTAAAATAATTTGAATATAATTACCAGTCCTTCTATTTGAAGGTAAGAACCGACATTTCAAATTTAAATTTATACTCGAAGACATAATTACGCAAAATTCGTTTTGGAAAAATTATTTGTATCATATGACCAAAAATAAATTTGTAACAAAAAAGCAAAATTTAGAAGAGGAAAATGTTACGGTCATTCTTTTCGAGGAGGCATTTGACACGAATCGATCACACTGAAGGTTATTTGTTTTAAAATAAATTCGTTTTTGTCCCACTGAATCAATCATACATTTTAATTACTTTAATTTGTTAAATAGCCAACCCACTTATAAAGTAATAATTCCCAAAACTGTTGAACTTTCTTTTAAAGAGTCAGTTAAAATTTGAACTTCATATCAGAAAATGATGGCAATAAAAAATTTAAAAACAAAACAGCAAAAAACTTTGAAACCTTGCGATGTGATGAGAACTATAGCCCTAAAAATAAATTCAACTCCCAAATCTTTACCTAACTCAACCTATTAACTTAATCTTAAGTTCAACCTCCAACTCAATTTACAATTTAACCTCGAACTCACTAGTACGCAATCCTAGCGCAATCATCAAATCAATCGCTAATCTAGCCCCCAATTCAATTACCAATTAAACCCCAAATCAACTTTCAAGACAACCCTTAACCTACGCCGAAATCAACTGGATCCAAAAGGTACATGCGAGTATAAAATCATCCCGAAACAGTGCAACCTAATCTCCCACAAAACTCACGACTAGACCCCAGCCGAACTCTCATTAAAATCCTACTCAACTTCAACTCAAACCATATTCAACAGTAACTCGATCTCAACTAAACCCTCAAACCAATTCTAAACTGAATGATAAATCGGCTCCAAAGAAAATGTGATAAATTTATGTATACGTTCGTATTACTTACGCCGGCACATATGTATTTCTACCATTTAACAACGAAGTTAGACTAAACAAATGCTTTACGCATTTTTAGCTTCCCTTTCCACTAAACATTTGCCTAAAAAGTAAAAAAACCGTTTTTATTTGCGGCCTACACAACCGACCAATTGACGGAACTGGGCAAAAAGGTACCAACATTTAAGTATTTCAGATAGGAGCCAAGTTTTTAGGTCGTGGGGAAGTAATGTTGAGGTCAGTTCTAAATATGCTGAGAAATTATAAAACTCACAGTATTTGACAATTCACATAATAAGCTATACAAAATTACCATCACCTTTATTTGGAAAATTCTAATCAATTTGTTCAGATTTTTGGGACATCTGGGACTAAATACGTACGTGAAAGAACTGACGAAGCGCATAGTTTGAAATGCGTATAGCTAATACTGTCAAGCATGACGGCAAGAGCATCGTGTTTAGGGGAGTGTATGTCGTCAGTAGGCACCGGAATTCCTTTTAAATCCTCTTGTCAACCGAACTCAGCCACGCTCACTACCATATTGGAGCAGACATTGAAGCCGCCTAAAATATAATAATGTATAGTAATGGAATATTTGATGTTCTAATTTCTAAATGACCCAGATAATTACACATTGGAACATACTTTTGATGATATACAAGCAAAGTCTTTGCGCTTATTATGTATGTATTATAAGTACTTGGAAAATGATGATGTAATGGGTATTATTGAAACAATGACAAACAGTAAAGTGTATATCACATGCGGTCAGATAAAATCGGTGTACGCAAATATTCTGATCATTTTAATTTGCGTGCGTATCATTTGTAAATTTCGTTTACCATTCAATGATAAAATTTACAGTGCGCAACCGATAAATTCAACGCTTCAATAAATTTTATTTATGTATGTTTATTTTTGTAATTTTTTTTGATATCTCCTTGCGATGTAACACAAAAACAACTCAAAATTTTAATATAATATTGGATATCCAAAGATAATTTATTTTATTTTAAAATATTGTACAATAGCAAACTTTACAATATTTAATTAATTACTTATACGTGAATGATTACTAATAATAAAATAAAGGTTCCACAGAGCACCAAATAAAGGAAAATCGAATTTTTCGAATGAGGCCGAGAGCAAAATAAGCGGAATGTATCCAATAGGTCGTAAATTGCGCAGCCAATGTCATATTTTATATCGTCAGATAATTCACCAAATTTAAATATTTCATTGAAACTTCCCTCAATGTTGTCACCTTTAATCGACACATGAATGCGTTCGACGGAACCGTTAAATTTAAATTCTAAAAGATTTTTAAATTAATACATTGTGAAAAGAAACCAGTTCAAGATATATTGTCTGGCTTACCACAAATTGATCCATTAAATATTATTTGTATGTGTGCGCTGTACTCTAAATCTAGGGACCACTTCACTTGTTCGGAAGCCTGTAATAAACCAGTCGTAAAAATTTGTATAGTGGGATTGTGCAAATAGCATATTTTCGAATTAATTTCACTATAATCCAATTCATATTTTCTTTTATGTTGTGGTGCAGAGTTAGAAAATTTTGTAAACATATCTTGTCCACTTATCAAACATAGTTTAACTGTTGCATTGTATGCACAACCAATAGATTTGGCGTTTTGAATAAGTATACGGCTAGAAGGGAAGCTTAATGTAAGTATGAAACTCGTTTCATAGGTGCTTTGATAAATTTCATCTATTATAGTCATTCCTCCTAAAACTATTTATTTTGAGTAAAATATTTGCTACATTCATAACCGTAGCTTTTAATTTACAGCTGTCGGTTTTTGCACACAAAATGTGTTGAGTTTTGCCAGAACACCATTGGTTGTTTATTGTACAATCTTCACCTCGAATCAATATCACACAACTTAATACTTTTATTAAAAAAACTAAGCTACTTTTTATGATCATTTTGAAGTTTAATAAAACACTGAATATTAATAGCTCATATTTGAATCTCTCGCGGTTAGGCAAATATTATTCAATTCGAAAATAGAATGTAGATAAATTTGTATTGTGTTTAATTCTCTGAAATAATGGAAATTACAAATTTGTCATGTAATTATCATTTTAATATAAAAAATCAAAACTAAATAATTCTAATGTTAGAATGAGTTAAACTCACACGTTATTCCAATACAATTAAGTTGCTGAGACAAATAATTATATTCAAGATATTTGGATAATTTCATAGCAATGACTCTTCTTATGTATGGGAACAATACTATGCTGAAGGGAAAATTGAGGACCGACTGGTTTATCATCCACCAGGAATGTTTTTTTTTTTTTTTTTCGCTGGAGCTACATCCAATAGAGGGATTTGGCCGCTTCATTTGAAGTTTCGTAATCATTTTTTTAACGGATAATGAATGATTAATTCATTGATCCAATATTAACCAGCCTTGATTTTTTCATCACCCGCCGGGAAACGAACCCTTAAAGCAAGAATGATAACCACTGTGCCACCGCACCGGGGCGGCAACCAGGAATGTTGCCTTATGAAATAAACCGAAATTAAACGAGGGCCTTATAAACATTATTGAACTTATGACTCATAATGGAGTATTGGATGTTCTAAATGACTCAGACAATTACATATTGGGACGTACTTTTTATGATATACAAGAAATGTCATATAATGCGCGTACTATATGTTATATGATAAGTACTTGGAAAATGGTGATGTAATGGGTGTAACTGAAACAATGGCAAATAGTAACGCTGATAATTTTAATTTGTATGCGAATCGTTTATAAATTTCGTTTGCCATCCGATGATAAAATTTACAGTGTACAACCAATATATTCTACGCCTTAATAAATTTTATTTTTATTTACAGTTACGCTAAAAAGTCTTCGGAAGATGCTATTTTTCTAAATATTTGCCTACATTTAAATTTTTTTTCAGAATTTTTTGTAAATAATGTTACAATGTTTGAAAGCGAATACTTTGGTTAATCGTTAAAATTTTAAGACAAATTTTGTAATTCAGAGAGATGCTATAGAGTTCAATAGCGTTTTTTAAACTACAAATTTGAGCTGGTAAATAATCTAATAGAAAAAATTGCAATTATATAATAATTGTGATTATATTTACTAGCAACAAAAAATATGGCGAAAAGAAAACAGTATTCTCTAGAGAATAAATCGGCAGTTTTGAAATGTGTTGCCGATGGGAATAGTCAATCGGCAGTTAGTGTCAGTTTGATATACCAAACTCAACTGTAAACAAGTGGTGTAAAAATCAACGCGTACGCGGGACCGTAGAGCGTAAGCTTCGGACTGGACAGTTTCGCAAGACTACAAAAAAAGAAGATTCGGTGATTGTAAGATAGTCATTAGCAAATCCTAAACAGTCCGCTCAAGCGATAATGAATGACTGCAACGTCAATTATAGTAGAGATCTTTCCGTTAGTACCATAAAAAATCATTGGCTAATGCTGAACTTCATGGAAGGCGTCCAAAATAATCGCGCAGTCCGTTTGAAGTTTGCGAAAGAACATTTAAATTGAAGATCCGAACAGTGGTCGAAAATTTTATGGAGCGACGGAAATAAATTGATTATATTCTCTTTTGATGGAAATCAGTATGTTCGTCGCCCACGTAACAAAAGGAATAATGCGAAATATCGGTAAAATCTGTGAAAAATGAATTGAAGATTGATCATAAAAGTTATAACACAAAAATCATTCTTCCGGTGACTTTTTAGCGATACTGCCAGAACACCATTGGTTGTTTATTGTACAATCTTCACCTGGAATCAATAGCACAAGACTTAATACGTTTATTAAGTAAGCTAAGCTAATTTTTATGATCCTTTTGAAGTTTAATAAAACACTGAGTATTTCATATGGCTAAAAAATCTCTCGTTTAGGCAAATATTATTCAATTCGAAAATAGACTGTACATAGATAAATTTCGATTTAATTCTATCAAATAATGGAAATAACAAATTTTTCATGTCGGGTGGATATTATCATTTTAATATTAACAATCAAAACTAAATAATTCTAAGGCTAGAGTGAGTTAAACACACACCTTATTCCAATATATTAAGATGCTGTAACGTGTTTCAAAAGATTTAATTATTATTCCCTTATACCCAATCCCTTCAAACTTATACCACAAACAATAACAATCACAAGATTGTCCGAAAAATGAAAGGCCAATTTTGCAGTCCGACGCTTGAATTTATTAATACTTGTCAGACAAAAAACAGGCAGGTCCGTGATTTTATTCCCTGTGCATTTGTCCAGCAAAAATATAGGGGCGCACGGCCAGTCCGAAAATAAAAATATAGACATCTTCGGTACAATACTTCATTTATACGTAATAGTAAACAAGATAGTTCATAACACTAGTTTCTTATTTCGAAAAATGTATAAAATTAATATTTATAAACATAATTATTTATTAAAAAATAGTTCAAAAAATCTAAATAAACCTAAACAAATATTATAAAAATAATTCAATTTTTTAATCAATCATTCTTAAACAGAATTTCCTTTATTGTCGTCACTCGTTGAATCATCATCATCATCAATCTCGCCATCAACTTCATTATCCCCTCATTAGCTGCATCATCACGGTCATTAGAATCTGCAAAATTAATTATTTTATAAATTCATAATTTTTGAAAACATTTAAATTCAATTTTATTAATGCTAAAATCAATAATATGTTAGGTATCGTACAAAAGAAGATATTTCCTCAAATGAATGACTTTGAGGCCCATCGAACCAGTATAGATGATATCGATTATCTATTAAAGTACATCCGCAATTTTCATATATATATGTATTGTTCTTTTTATTTGTTGAAGAAGCTCTTCCTTCGTTGGCGCCTTGGCGGCATACTAGAAGCATCAACCCCTATTAATTTATTTTTAAATATTGTTTCATTTTTATTTTTATTAACGAATGCCTTTTGAAAAAGTTCTACACGTCCTGCATTTACATCTTCCGATTTCAGTGAATACATTTTGCAATACATACAAATGCCTCTTAAAATTTCAATGCTTTTTTTTAAATATCAAAAGGCCTCTTTTTCCTTTGCGGAAAAATGATGGATTATTGTCATTGCCGGTGGAATCGTGGCAAACAGTGAGTGCACATGACAGCTGCTCCTCAATATTTTTATAAATCCTATTAATATTTAAATATTGACATTTTTTTGCTGGTGCACAATCAACTCAATTTTTATTCACAATTTTTTAATTTTATTCACTGAGAGGTTTGGGAGATTCGTCTAAGTCTTCTTCACAATTGGAAACACAATTTTTATTGCTGTTATTTTTGCAATATTATGATTAAATTCGAAAACTGATGATTTTTATTATGTCCGTTAGCTCCCCTTATTTGCGCAAACATATTTTTCGATAGGATCCTGATTGAATCTTGAAGTTAATAACTAATCGATTCCAATGTTTTCCGACTGGACCTCTCTAATTCCGCATTTATTGTTTGGATTAGCCCATTAAAACAATAAACAGTGGCTTTTATGTGATTTTAATTTTTGACACGTAATCAGCCATATATAGTCTAGAAATACGGCTATTTCACTATTTACCGTAAAAGCATTCCTAAATTTATTTTTGCTATATTTTGATTTTGAATTTAAGCAATCAAAAAGTTTATCCATCTTTTCTATAAAATTATAAGTAGCGATGGCGATTGATACGTTATTATTGCTTGAACGTGTTCGGCCACCCGCCCAAATAAAAATATTTGACGGCACACAATAGCAAAATGTATATTATATGTCGAGTACATTTACAAAATTCTCAATCCTCATTTTGCGACCAAAATCGCTGTCCTGAAGAAGTTAGTTTTGTATAAGGGTTGGAAACGTTTGACCTATTATAAAATGGCCTTTCTCATTAATGGACAAAATTAACAAAATCACAAAATATTTTTGTCTTTTGTTGGAAATAAAATTTTGTCGAATAAGAAACTCTTCATATATACATATATGGATTGGTATCATTATCCAAAATAAAAAAATCCCCAAAAAAATAAAAATCCCAAAAAACAAAGTTTTTTTAAAATAACAAATTTTTGAAATATTATTTTAATTCGTTTTATATCTTGGAGGATGGAGGCTGCCCCGCCCTGATGATTTTTTCAAATTCTAATATTCCTAGTGATTGAACCATTTTTGAAAAATGTACATTTTTTAATAATAATGCACATACTAAAATAGAGAATACCCCAAAGCCGCTTAGCATTGGACCCTTTGCGCAGGGATGGCAGGAAAACGTCAGAAAAATTTCAAAAATATTCACATTTGTAAAAATATTTACGTTTGTATTTCACATACTAAAATAAAAATCTTCTCAAAGCCACTTAGCATTGGTTCTTTTCGCGCAAGGATGACATCGATGGCAGCAACGTAGAATGAGCTATCTGCGAAAACAACTTTATACAGGAGAACACTTTAACAGTAAAAACGTGATATTTTTTACAATTATAAACAGAAGTTGTTCAAAATCGAAACACCGCTATAGAAAATTATACCGTATATTATAACATAGTACATCATAACATCACAAAATATAATTTTTTTTGAAATTTTGCAGTTATCTCTTTCTACGTCGGACAAACAAAAATTATTTATTCAGACATACTACTGGTAGGGCTTCCAATACCGGTAACGGTATTACCGGTAACACCGGTAATGGCAATGAAATCTCATTTCGGTATTACCGGTATTAAACTAAAGTTCTACCGGTATTACCGAAATTTAAAAAAAATATATTTTCCAGCAGAAAATTTTTCACATTAAATAAAATTCAAAATGAAACTAAAAAAATGTAACTATAAAAATTAATTTTCCATAATTTAAAATAGAAAACATACATAATTAATTTTTTCTTCAATATTTGTAAAAACGTGTGCGGTGTACAGACAATTATTTGACATCGCTTTAGTCTGTTTAAATAGTAAATCATATAAAACGTGAAAGTAAATTAATTTACATCATGATTACTCGCAGGATTTTTCCAAAATTGGTTTTTGCTATTTAAAACATCCAACACATAATTTATTTTTTCCAAAAACGCTGCTGTTGATATATTTAGCACATTGTTTATCCTTTGGATTTAATCTGTGAAATGTTTTAATTCCATCGGCGCATCGATTACTTAAAATTTCGGTGGCTAAACTTACTCGCATACGTTGAAACATGTTTAGATGAATATGTGTTTCGGTTAATTTAGGACAGACCCGTGTGACTGACTGACAATCTAGACTATATAATTCGTCCAAAACATCTCAGCAAACCAAGCCATGTGGTGTTGAAATATTGTAGGCTAAGATTGTATTATGTATTGATTTAATTATAAGCGGATAACAATAACACATAGGTTCGCATTATTTGTTTTAAAAAATCTTGTTGTGAGTCAATTCCTAATTCCTTATATGCATTCCGATTATTTGTAGCTTAGTCAGTAACTACAGCCCAGGCTGATACACCAATTTCTTGAAGTTTCTGAATATTTAGTGTAATTAATTCCTTTGATTTTTTCCTGGAATAGGATTTTCGGAAGCAACATAACTTACAATAAATTGGTATTTTGAAAAAAGTACCCTAGATATAAACAGGCAAATGTTTTGCTGGTATTGGCTGTCTATCATTATTTCCAAAATCTACTAAAACAACGACTTCATCAAGAGTTTGGTTATATTTTAATAAATCAGTCCTTATTTTTATTTCATCAAATAACAAAATATACTGTTTTGATATATCTGGCATATTTTTATTTTCGATGAAACTTGCTCTACTAATTTGGTAATAAAACCTGGTTTTAATTGCTTTAAAATACACCAATACACCAAAACATATTATGAAGAATGTGACTTAAATCGAACCGTGTAAGATAAAACCGTTTATTTTAATCATTACAATCAAAATCCAAAAGCGATATAAAATTATCTAATTTTCTCAAATTGTCTAAAAAACTATAAATAACAAAAGATTGGAAACATTCTGTCCCTTGAGGTATTTAAGGGACAGAATGTTGGATCGTTGAATTGAGGTTTTAAGTATTTTGTATGGATTTTTTGTTGTTAAATATTGAAATTTTGGTCAACTTTGTGTAATTCAAAAGTTTGACACTGTTTGATTTTAAATTAACTAAATTCGAATAATTGCTATCGCGAGTTGCTAAAGCAGACACGAATACTAACACATGCCTCTTTTCACGTTTTAAATCCAAAAGTATTGCACTATCCAGCTAAAATCAAAATTAAACTGTTTAAGGTGGATTTATATTATCCGTTCCTTTCAGTTCCTATACGTATCGTGTGAGACATAATCAATTTATACTATCCGTCAGACATCCATTTTGGAACAATATTTGTCTGTGTCGGTTTGTGTAGGAACGGAAAGGAACGGATAATATAAATTCACCTTTAGATAGTAATTATCTTGAGTTGGCTTAATGTAGAAACTTTTCGAAATTGTCAATTTTCGATTGTTTTCTATTTTTCTATTCTTACCGATACGATAAGGCAACAACAAAACAATTGAAAACAAAAGAAATGAGATTGCATCGTAAAATTGAAATTTCAATCAACTACGACAAAAAATTAAATTGGTCTCTAATGATTTTAAGTGCTAACTCCTAATTAAAAAATCTTGTAATTAAATGAAAAAATCAGTCTCATCATCATGATTCTAAAATGAGTAATATTTCATTACGAGAATAAATAAAAAAATTCTCGATCGTTACGTACTCCAGTTTTAAGTATCTTCCCGAGCCAAAACAATATAACTTCTACTGCGGTGCATACGCAAAATTTCTTTCTATTTAATTTACATTTTACTGTTGAATGTATGTGTACATACTACTTCATAGATTATATTTTGTAGAGACGCTCGATCTCTATTTGGTTGGAGTTTTAACTAACGTTTATTATTATTTCCGATAGGTGACACATTCAAGAAAATCAAATGTGGTGAAAATGGTTATTACTTTGTGTTTGCGCATCTGATTACTATTTAATTTGTGATCATACCTTATTAATTGTTTGTATCATGGGTGTGTATGTATACAGTCGTCATAAAATAATTTGCTGCCATCGATACGACGTATATTGAAATAAGTTGAGATATGCGGTTATACGTCGTTGTATTGTCTAAATAGATGCAGATGTCGTTTTATTCGTTGGAAAAGTACATGAAAAAGGAAGTTTTTTTCGTATAAAATTTTGCACACTTATAAAACATTTATTTAAAGCCAATTTATGTAAAAATCGTCAAAAATGTAGATATCTTATTCTACGTTGCTGCCATCGACATGAAATTATGTAGATTCGTTTTGTCTTCATATTTTATTTATCGAAAATTTATTGGGGTCTTCCCTTTCGATGGGGCAGTCTACTTTGTATTTCTCGGTATTTTTTTTGGGATTTTTCCGTTCGGGAATATGATGGTATCCCTTTATATAAAACAATATAAAAATACCCCTAACGTTAATCATTGACGTTTAAAGTCATATTAATTACCCTTAATTCCCTAAAGCATTACGGATTTCTATTTGAGTTGACTATTTTGAATTTCTGATATACCAAAAAATACTTCTTTGCACTTATTAAACTAAAAATGGTGAAACAAAAATAAATTATGTACCTACTTCTAACTTTCTTTATCTTAAAAATTGAAAAGTTTTAATTAACATATTAAAGTAGGAAATGTATCGAATTAGGTAGCTAAACTTGAAACAAAAATATTAAACCACGCCTAATTTATAAATTTGTAGAAACACAGTTTTCAGGTTTTATTACACTGTTCTAACTAAATATTAACTAATTTAGTTGTATTGTTTAACTTGTGCAAGATTTTTTGCAGTAAATTGTATTGCTAATTTAATACGTTTGTCTAACGAAACAACGAAAAAAAATTCTTAAGGGTATATGTACATGTTTAAGATAAACGTAGAAGATTCAATTGCTATTCTCACACTTACTAAACGTTTTTTTTTTGTGTTTTGTTCTTTCTCAAATATTTAATGTACATTATGAAGTAATTAAGAAAATATTATTACTTTTTTTACTGTTAGTACTTTTGTTTTTGGTGCTGTTGCTGTTGTTGTTTCTGTACCAGCTTTTTGCTCATAACAAGTAACGTAACAAGAAAGTTCGTTTAGAAAGTGATTTAGATAAGGAAAAATTAAATGTTTTTTTGTTTTGTATTTGGGGAAAAATCATTTTTCTTCTTTCGGCAATCTTTTTTTTCTAACCGTTGTTTGTTTGCCAAAAACAAAATGTAAAGGTGTAATTTTTTATGTGCCATGCCATGAGTAGATTATAATAAATTCGAATCGAAAGTGAAATATCACAATGTGTGTTAGCATTTTTTTTGTTGTTGAAAGTTAAATGAGAAATATTTTCGGGAACAATGTGTGCAATTATTATGTCTGTATGAAGTGGTCATGTAGTACCTGTATAGAGATAATAATGAAAAACAGTAATAATTAAGGAGTGATAAATTTATGTTCGTCTAGAATCTAGATACTTTTCCGCACGATGTATGGGAATTTAACATGTGAATGCTATTTTTTGTTTGTGACAAATGAGTTTTGTATTTAGACAGTCTTAGAGTCCACCAACCAAGTTTTTCTAATCGCAGAAAGGTTCAAAATATGTATACATGCTTATTAAAGCAACATATACCATTATTTTATAAAGCCATAAGTTCTCCAGAGACGGTAGCCACTATTATTAGTACTGTCTAGTTATAAGACGACAATGAATTTTCAAAATTTCAGTAACAACAACAAAAACATGTAACAACTAATGTAATTTTTAATAAGAAATCATGCAACAGTTCAACTATAAAAATAAAAAAAATCCAGAAAATTACTTGTCATGAAAATGTTATTTTTCAAAGTCAAATAATACATTTTCAATTTATTTACGTTGCCAAAGTAAATCAACCAGTGAACACAAAAAAAAAATTACATACAGGCGACGTCCCTTGTTCTTGTCGTATACATGGTGTATAAAATGTACCGAGAATAGTTGTAGAGGAAAAACTATTGAACTTTAATTTTATTTGATTTAATCATACACATATACACACGTCGTCGTTAAAATGCCAATATCAGGATACATGCGATATATACGCTTGGATATACTCAGGGTGGATTTGTGTTACATCTCAACCCCTCAAGTATGTATAACCAGTAGTATTTTATTGTCGCGCGTACTTATTAAATTTTTTAATTTAAAGGATCACTGATTGCGAAAAAATTGGATTTCTCTTTATTTTTTGTATTTTTATGATTGAAATTAAAAATATAAATAAAAATGAATTTATTTCTGTTGAATATAATAAAACATATTGATTACGAAATTAACTTAAAAAGGGTGATCATTTATAATTTGTTACCCTTTCGTATTTATACAATATAAAATAGAATGATGATTATTTCGAGTGTGAGAACATGGTAACATTTATTTGTTATAATAATTAACGTCGTAATTTTTTTATAAATCACCCTACGCTCTTTAAAACGCCCAAAACTTTTAAATTTAGATATAAAAATGTGGTGGTTGAGGTCACCACGTATTTTGTTCTTCTATTACACGAGAGTGTGGTGTCGTGTATTTATGTCTGTAGACAAATGAATTTCATATATAGAAAACGCAATTTTCCAATAACAATAATAACGGTAATAATACAGGAACGACTTTTTTTTTTTTAATAATGTTTATAGTTCGAAAGTAGTAATTTTACAAAATAATGGAAAAACTGAGACAGTAAAAATTACATTGTATGGTCGTTTTATTATTTGTCATGGGATTTTTTGTATGGCATGTTCGTAATTATTTATGTATACAAAGTAACCCGTTCATTAGAACTGATTAATTAAATAGGGACTTTAATATAACAAAAATTCTAGTCATGTATTGATCTGTATATTTGTGAGGCACTAAACGAAAAGTCCTTCAGCTATTCAAGTTTGTTCATAGAACACTAATTGTTTAACTAGAATTTTTCAAGTAGTAAGTAAGTATGTAGTGAGTAAGAGTTTTAACTATAATATACCTGAAGAATTGTGCTATAAGGCTCTATCAGCTATACAATCACAATCCCCCTCAACTGGTGACATCGACACCGTGGTAATTTCAAACAACGAATCTGATGCTCTACCATTCAAACAGAGAACAGAACTTACCAATTGGTTTCGCCAACCAATGTATAATCTAAGAAATTGAGTATTTTTTTCTCCCAAGTCCAGTTCAAACCATTTAACCCTTTTTGAAGAATTCAATTTTTTGCATAGTTATAGCATATGCATATTGATGACCTTCCTCTAAGGCGAGTCTCATCCTCAAACTTGTTTGTTTTACTGGCAGAGAATTTCATTTTTAGAACGGAATTTCGCATAGTGCATGAGTAACAGCATCAGGTGGATTTCTATCTAGGGTATACACGTTCGGCAGTATTCCCTTGAAGCAAATACTTGGAAATGAAAATAAATTTGGTACAAATTGTCACCAATTGTTCATAACTATTATCTTCGTCAGCTTCTGGTCTGTTCAGCACAAATTTTGAAAAGTGGTCCAATGCGATTAACATCACAATCCTGCGTTAGAAGAGGCGGAAATTATTTTGCAAGGATTCATAAAGAATCTCGGATAAGCGTCGGATAATAGCGATATTGTTGGATAGTTTGGGTGGTTTCGTTAAAACATTGCGTGCCACGTCACTCATGACAATAGATTACGTGTATGACAATAGATTATCGTAGTAGGCCACGTCATACATATTTGTATGACGTCATACATATGTATATGACGGCAACAAATGAATAAACACCTTCGCGTTATTGGAAGAAATCACACGTCAAAATTATTTTAAGCACGAAGAGAAATTCTACATTCAAAAAGATGGGCTACCTACATATATGGGAAGTCCATTATCCGGAACTTTGGCCAACATATTTTTAAATCATATTGAGAACACGTACATTTTGAATGATAGAAATCAATTTTTCCGAAAATTCCAATATTGGCATAGATATGTGGACGACATATATGTATTGTTTACTGGGACTAGCAGACAGTTGGACCAGCTAAATAACTACTTAAATGGAATCCACACTAAATTAAAATTTACATTTGAAATTGAAAATAATAGGTAAATCCATATAAACTTTTTGGACTTAACAAAAAAGAATTTGAACCAAAAACATAATTTCCAAATTTTCAGAAAACCTACACAAACCCACCAAACGATTCATCAGAAATCGCATCACCCATATCAACAAAAAATGGCAGCTTACCGTCAGACGAAAACTACAGAGCAGAGTTGGGAAACATTAAATACATCGCTCACAAAAATGAGTACCAAACGGCAGCAATAGAGAGGATGAACTATGGATACAAGAGGAGAATTGAATATCAGGCGTATACCAGTCTACACTGTGATGATAATAGTAAAAAATACATAAGTATGGATTGGAGTCATATTAGTAATAAAATTCAAAGAATATTTCATCATTTTGGTTATACTTTGGCGCACAAAACAAATAATAAATTAGGAAAACTAATTAAGAACAGAAATAACGCGACTTTGGATACCGGGGTTTACAAATTAACGTGTTCAGTTTGTGAAGCGTTTTACTTAGAACAAACAGGCCGATCTTTTAAAGAAAGATTTAGGGAGCATGTGAAATCAATCGGCAAAATCAATCCTGAGTCAAAATTCGCTCAGCATATAAATTCTACGCAACACAATTATACGAATTTTGAAACAAATTTACAAGTAATGCACAGAATGAAGAAAGGGGACGTGTTAAGTCGAAAAGAGGAGTTTGAAATTTATAAGAATAAAGACAACCGATTTATGTTGAACAACAAAATAAACACTGCAACAAATAAAGTGTACGATTTAATACTCAGCATGCAATCAACGTAACCATAAAATAATTCCTGAATCAAAAATACAAAGGGTCGAAAAATACGAAATAATTCAATAAGTAAGTCAACTGATGATGGTGCTATAGCATCGAAATCGATATTGAAACGGAACAAATATCTTATTTCACAATAAGGAGCTACTTATTGGCGTACAAATATATAATAATAAATATTTGATTAAATAAATATTTTTAGAAATTATATTATTAGGCTTTAATTAATTTTAAAGTGAAATATCCACAAACATCGGAATCATGGATTTCGTTAAGAATAAACACATTCCTATTTCACTGATGGATTACGTTGCATGGAAATTTAATAGCATATTATTAACCAGTAGCCTCTCGCAAATGTATGTTTATAGTTGGTTTTTGGAAATAGCTGTGAAAGTACTGAAAGGCATGAAAATAAAAATTTCAAGATCCACTTTTATTAATTCATTACATTACATTAGAAAATTCCATTACAAACTTCCCAACTAATTGCTTTTTGGTTTATGTTTTAACCTGAGCACTAACCATAGTATGTAAAAACCTTTGGAGCTCGCTTTCTTGCTACTTTTAGTCATTTTTCCTTTTGCATATACTTGAGTAACACTTTACACATTTTCTACTATCTTTTGGCCATTTTCATTGGTTCTAGTTATAAGCAGATGCTTATTCGAATATGTTACATGAGAATAATCATTTAGATTTAGCAGGCCTCCCTACAACTGCTCGCGAAAGGTACGAATTTGAATTTTCTTTTTTGTTGAATGCTTTGATAATGCTTGTACGTGTACCACGTCATTCATATGTGTATGACACGTAGAATCTCACAAATAGTTACTATAATTGAGTTTTATAAGTAAGATAAATTTTATTACCAATCCATAAACCAATAAATAACAAAATATTTCCTCTCGACCCCTGGGGGTATTTATGTCCAAATTAGCTGGGCACGCAATGTGTTAATACCTAGATGATCTGCATAAGACAATATAATTTCTGGGTCGACATACCTTCCACAATACGTGTAGAATCTTTATGAATTGAATGATGCTTTAAATTATAAATTTTTCCATTCAACAGCTTTGCTGTGCTTTCTGTCTAGTATTTTGCCAATTCTTGTCGAATCACTTCATATTTCTAAGTTTTAAATTCTGGTGGTTCCTTTCTTGAAATCCGATGCAGTAGCTGATGCTGGTAATCATTTTTGTATTGAAGTTGTCCCTATGAATATCTTAAACTTTCCCCTACCCTCACTCGGTCAGAGAAGCTGACATAACCAGTGGCATAATTAGATGACCGCAGTATCCGCACCCGCTAGGGGCCCAAGATTAATGGGGCCCACGAAAATTATCAAGCGTTCGAATATTAGTTCAAAGTCAAGATCAGATAGGCTGTAGCTCAGATTAAGCTTAAAGAAGCTCACATTTTCTAATTTGCAAAACGGGACATTCCTAATTTTGTAAGAAAAGGTGGTGGTTTAGTTTTTAGAGAGAAAAAGTCGTTCATGTGTCATTCATGTTACTTTTAAATATGTTTCTAAGACATGCCCTATAATTTCTTCTCCGTTGGTCAATATCAGAGTAATTACACGCGTAATCTGACTCCATAGAAATAAAAATTAATTTAGGTTCCGACAGATATTTAGATTTAGAAGAAATTTGCCAAACTCGCTTGAAATCAAAGCTTTTAACATCAAACGATACCGATTTTAATGTTTGTAACCTTTTACAAATCTAGTAAACCCCGTTTATTTTGAAAAACTATTTTAATTAATGAAATTGCAAATCCTCCTGTTTCATATCCCATTGTTTTAAATTTTATCTATTGATCACTTTTAAAAATTTCGCGATATTACTGAAGTATAGCATGGAAATGGGATGCTTCATTGGTGCGAGACTTACATAATTTGTGATTCGGTTTTTCAAAACTTGAGAATCTTTGAGAATATTCGAAGATTATGATGTTCGATATTTACGAAATTATTCGATCTATTTGAGTGTTATTTTATTATTGCATACCGTTTTGTTTAACGTAGCCTTTACCTACTTAGCAGCATTTTGCTTAGTAGTATTAATTACTAGACTCGCCACTCGTCCCGTTTTTGATGAGAAAGACAAACTTAAAATTGAATGTTCCTTGTCCGGGGTTATTTATTTATTTTATTTATTTATTGTACTTTAATAATAATTTAGTATTAAAAGGAAAAGCACAGATGGAAACACAGTAAACGGAACAAACGAAAAATCAAAAAAAATAATGAAACTGCTTCCATTAGGAAGCAAAACCTCTTAAATTGTTTCAAACAATTTCCACCTCATGCATACACATTCTATTTTGAGCAATAGCTAATTTACAATACAATGTACAGCAAGAGGTGAAATAATATTATAAATAAATTTAAAAAAACCTACGTATTGCCCATCAATCACGCCACTCCAAAAATGTTGACTTAAATAATTTGGCCGATCCTAATCTCTTAATTTCTAATGGAATTGAATTCCAAAGAGAAACTCCCCTAACGTAAAAGGATTTGTTTAGCGACCTACAACAATTTTTGGTCAGAATCAAGCGAAAGTTTGAGGGATGAAACCTACTAAACAGTAACTTCCTATGAAGATAACAAGGCTTCTTAGCTTTGAGAAGTTTAAAAGTAAAAAGACAAACGCGAAATTCGTAAAAGGTAGATAAACTACATCCTAAAACAATGCTAGAAATATGATCGAATTTCCTAATACCAAAAATAAACCTAGTACAAGCATTGAAACATCTTTCGATAACGAGGTGTCTAACGATTTTTTATAAATTATAATCGACTGAGATTTATTCGCATTCAAAACGAGCCTATTAGACTCCGACCAACTAGCGATATTACTTAAGTCTTCATTTATCAGAGAAATATTCCTATCAATAGAATCCTGATCTAAACGACTATTTCTATAAATTTGAACGTCATCAGCAAAAATGTGAAATGAACAATGGTGAATAGAGGATTCTATGTCATTAATGTACATAGAAAACAATAGACGACCCAGCACTGAACCCTGAGGAAAGCCGGAAATTACAGGAAGGAAATCAGACAAAGAATTGTCGAAAAAACTGCCTGAGAACGATTAGAAAGATAGTTAAAAATTAGTCTGGCAGCGGAAACCGGAAATCTAAACTGAGATAAGAGTTTGTTAAAAAGAATTCTGTGATTAATAGAATCAAAGGCCTTAGAAAAATCTAACAAAGTCAAAGAAGTCAATTCCCTATTATTCATATTACGCCTAATATCATCACAAACATTTAATAACGCAGTAGAAGTGCTATGAAATTTTCTAAACCCAGATTGGAAGAAACTAATTAAACTATTGCTATTTAGATGCGATTGAATTTGAGTTTTAACAACTATCTCGAAAGCTTTAGAGAGAGAACTTAAAATGCTAATTGGCCGCAAATGGGATAGCTCTGAAGGATTATTGATCTTTGGGATAGGGATTATTTTACTTAGCTTCCACTGATCTGGATAGGAAGAGGATGTGAGAATAAAATTAAAAATATGTAACAAATATTTTGAGATGAAAAGGAAAACTCGTAAAATGTCTAAATTGACGTTATCCAGACCAGAAGATTCCGATTTAACATTCCAAATGGCAGGCTGTAAATCCTCGAGAGAAATATTTGAAAACGAAAACGAATTAGGAGACGCATTAGAGAACAAATCGACAGTACTACTGCCTGAGTTCAAACTAGAGCAAAACTAACTATTGATATCATTGGGTTTAAACACCCCACTAGAACTACTCTTGCATCTGCCTAGGCCTAAATTACGAACATTACGCCAAAAAATCTTGGGAGGAAGGGAGGAGTCTAACTAACAACAGTTCTAACTACAACTCCATTACGAGCCTGCTTATAATCTAAATGAGACTGACTATTAGGATACCTTCTCCATAAACGATATTTACTAACTCTAATACTTATAGAATTCGAAACTTCCTGAGACAGCAAAGGCGGAGATTTCGCTTTGAAAGTAACCTTTTTAAGGGGAACGCAACTATCAAAGACCAAACTAATATACGAGTTGAAAAATTCTACTTGGGTAGTTGCAGAACTTAGGCAAAAAATATCCTCCCAAGGAACCGAGTTACAAACTAAAACTAAATAAAGGCGGGAATTATCTATACTAGCAAAATCTCTATAGCTAAAACTATTAGATTTAGGTGGAAAGTAACAATTCACAGAAAAAACTAAAAGATCATGATGGGATCCCATACCGAGAGACAACTGATTGAAAAAACAAATAGAGTTATTAGTAAAAGAGATAATATGGTCAATAAGGGAATAAGAGGCACCGCTAGCGGTTGTGTACGGATAAATTAAGACTATTTAAAAGATTCAAATAATCCCGAGGGAAGCCGGAATTTTGGAGAATATCGAAATTGAAGTCACCTGATATATACAATTCATCGAATCTACAAGAAAAATAACTAAACAAACTTCCTAAGTCTACAAGGGATCTTTTAAATTGGGCATACGACCTCTTACTAGTTTCTGGAGGGTTATAGACGGTACCGAATAAGATTTTACGACCATTTGTGAAAACGTTAACAAATAAAAACTCTAAATCCGATACTAACAATTCTGAAATAGAAGAAGGTATGGTAACTAATCTAGCCTTAATGTGATCACCTACAAACATATATAAACCACCATAATTAAGTGGATGTACCGTCCTATCTTTCCTATATATATTTAAACCTTTTATGGCAAAAGCTGAATTAGGGATATTTCGATTTAGGAAGGTCTCAGAGAAACAAAGTATGTCCACTGAAGCGCCATTAAAAATGTGACGAATCTCGTCAATATTTAGGACTAGACTTTGGACGTTTAAACTGGCTACATTCAATAACGACCTATCAACTAACATGGATTTCAGGACTACTGTGAGCGGGACGTGATTTATCTCGATTTAGCATGCTCTGCAATAGGTGCGTTTTCTGTTTTTTTTTTCGAGCTTTCGGGAAACATTTAGAAACAAATTGTATTTCCAAAGGTGGCAAAATTATTAGCAACATTAAATAACAAATAATTCGATATTTACACGAATTTTCGGAATTTTTCGAAATTATCATGGGTTTTCTGGATTTTTACAGGCTTTCCGAATTAATTTGTTAATATCTAGATTTTCGAGATTGTTCCGCGGTCTATTTTAGACTTCTTAAGTTTTTCGACATTTCTCGGATTATTCGAAATTTTTAAAGATTTTCAAATTTATTTGAATTTTGTATGAGTTGTGGGAACTTGGCGAACAAAATTTTTTGTTCAATCAACTAATACAACACAAATACAATCCTGTATGTTTACATACTTACGGATAATTCAATATTTGAGAGTTTTCTAGAATATTCAAGATACTTTGAAAATTTGACATTTTTCAGTGAGTTTCGAAATTCTTGATATTTTTCAAATTATTACTCGAAATTTGTGATGCTTGTGAAGGGAGCGAAATTTGTAGTTACGTCACTGGATATAACGTAGTGGACGCCAATTTAATGACGATACCAACCAGACATACTAGTAGCACAAATGATTACATACAGATGAATTAAGATTAACAAAAAAATGAAAAAAATTGGTAGCGCCATTTTTTGAAGCTGCATATTTTTTTGTACTATAAATGGGTGACATAGAATAGAAACAAACCAACCAAGAGAGTATAAAACAGAGCCATCTAGTATAAATAAATAACTAAAAATTAACAAAAAAATTGATGACAAAAATCAAATAAATTATTTTTTTATACTATATACGGACGGCGATTGTCATGTGAAGGGCCGTGTTTGTACAAAAATCAAGGCAGCCCTGATTTGTTTTAAATTTTTTCCTGTATACAGAAAAATGTTATTGTGTGATTGTAAAGTAGTGAAAAATAGTGGTTTTATTTTCTCATCCTACCTGAAAATGTAGAGAGATTTTCTTCCACGATTTTTCAATCATTAATTCTAAATATATTGAGGACGAAAATTATAGAATAATACTATTCAATTCGAGTGAATTTTAGTTCATAAACATTTATGTTAAAATGAACAAATTTACATTAGTTCTTATGGGAAATTAAAAGAAATAATATTTTTATCCCGTATTGCGGGCTTTTTCTTCTAGTTTGTGTATATAGTAGGTACAGTCAAGCATCAAAGTATGTAGGCATATCTTTGAAATACTTATTTTTACTCCAAAATGAACTTAGATCAAAAATGTAACTTACGGATAAATTCAATTAATTGTTTATACAATTATGGTCTATTGAAAAGTTTAAATTCTATCTAAGTACATACATATACAATATACATTTATATACAATTTTCAGTTTTTCAAAACTACTTACGATAGTAGGTATAAGTGTTATTTTGGTGCATGTTAGTTTTTGATTCAATATAGAACAAAACAAAATTCACTAATCCAGAGCATGTAATAATGTACATATGTTAAAATGATGAATTGATACGTATGTATGTACATAAATACAGAATAATTTTGTATTAGTTTTAAACATTCTTTTGTAGTATGTATGTTTTTATTATGCAATATTTATATTGAACTTTGAGATCGGATCGTTAAAAGTAAATAAAATCTAATAAATTTTAATTGAAATTGAATTTCAATTCGCGTAAATCTGGAATAAAGTGTCGGTTGCAGGTTGTAAATTTTCAAATCGGCATAATATCCGATTATTTAGATTGACCATCAAAAACCCAAAATATAACGAATGAATTTCCAATTGTAATTTATAAAATAACGACTTGAAATTTGTCAAAATATGTGCAAACATTTCGAACCGCGGTGCTATTCTACGGGTAAATTAAAACGAAATTATGTTCCCACAATCTTATTTCATCTAATAATGCTCCTTCGGTTAATCATACTGTTACTTCTGGAATTACTCTCAGTACTATTATGAGAGTTATGACGAGAAGTCGAGTAGCTCTTCAGTGGCAACAATTTTATTGTATAACAAAACGAAAGCAGCATTTGTAACATTTCTATTTACATCCAATTGCACTTATAAAGACTTACAGCCGTTCAAAGGCTACATCAGAATCAGACATTAACTTCATAGAACGCCAATAAAATTATTGTAATTTTGATCTAACATCGAAAAATATTGAGTCAATTTTCAATAATCTGGGGAAATCGTCATAGTGTTCCAATTTTTCTATTACACCTAAAATGTAAAAATTACGACCAGAAAATTAAGCGCGATAAAATTTCTAAATATCAACGACCATTTTAAGCATAAATGAAAACGCCAAACAGTTTAACTAAGTTTTACTGAATATGCGGTCAAAATCAAAAACGTAGCCGATGAATCGAAAATAAAACTTATAACGAAAATTAGCCAAACTTTGGGTTCAGCGAGCTTATGTTTGATGATATTGATGAGATTTCGTAGAAGATGGGACCATTGAAACTGATATTTTTGATAAACCCGAAAAACAATTTTAATTTGGATGTCGATTTACAAGAAGTCTCTATAAGGTGTTTTATAAGCTAAACAGTAAAATCGTTTCATTAAATATTACGTGTTTTTGCAAATGGGCAAAATTGCCATACTTTTTCATGGAAAATTAGATTGAAATTGAAAAACCAATTTTCATTGATATACCATAAACTCACTATCAAAGTCACGTAGCAACTAAACTGAAAAAAACGTGTAATTTTACGTGAATTGTAGAGATTTACGAACAAATTCCAGCATTTTTTTACACTTATAGCACAGAAAAGAATGAACAGATATGGAAGTTCCATGTCAAGTATTTACATAGAAATATTCAATCAAAAAAATATATTCCTGCTCTAATCTAACCAGTTAAGACAGGGAAAATATAATACAATAATATGTTTCGCTTCTCTTCTTTTTTGTTTTTTATACAAAGAAGAGAAGCGAAATATATAATATTGAATTATATTGTCTCTGTCGTAACTGGTTAGATTAGAGCAGGAATACATTTTTTTGATTGAATATTTCTATGTAAATACTTGACATGGAACTTCCATATCTGTTCATTCTTTTCTGTGCTTATAGAGCGGTAATTTTACGTGCTTCTAGCAAATTTGCATGTAAAAGTTCATCCAATTTTACATGAATATTCTGGTACAAATTTAAAGGTATACAAAGTGAATCTCGCAGTTTCACTAAGGAACCAAAATTTTTATAATTGTACCAAAGAATTGTATGTAGAGAATATGAACAAACGAATAAGTTAACCCTCCGAGAACACACCTAGTTTTTTAATCACGGAGAACACTCTCGGTCAATCTGACCCTAGACACTTTTTGACCGTCTACCATTTTAAATTGGTGAAAGCGATCAGCTTGAAAAAGTTCTCAGATGCTCTTAAAACATTGATAAATCAATTAACATAATTCAAAAGTGCCGATGGAATTATTTACATAATCAAAAAAAAAATCGAAAATATTTTTTTGTTTTTCAATATTTCTGGCTAAAAGTTGACCCGTATGTGTGTTCTGGAAATGTAGTATAATCGAGAAAATGTTTGTGCTTTAGTGTTTCTAGGTATTTATTTTGCTTGGTGACGAAGATGATTTTTAACGTCAGAAAAATTGAACATTTTTGTGAAAAAACTAAAGAAACAATTGATTTTTTACTACATACACGTACATATTCTATGAATTACATGATGTGTGATAATTATTAACTTATTTATTCATTTCCGGCGCAATCATACACATAGTAGATATGTAGGATGTTCATCGCACTTCGGACGCAAGCAAGACGGACAATTAATTTTAGTTTTTTTATCCTTCGCGTAAAGGCAAATTGAACATCATGCTCTTTTTTGTAATTGCGGTCATCATCTTCTGGTGCAGCTGGTTTTTGATGAAGAATAATCTGAATGCCTTTGAATATTCAGAACGCAGTTTGGAATTTTTTAGTTTTCTTACAAGTATGGAGTGAGTAGGTGAAAGACAAGTTGCCTTATAGCAGCCATAGACAAATATCCTTCCGCTTCATACTTGCCAGTACACAAAGTTCTTCCATTTATTCTTTTCACTACTTGGCAACCAAAATTTCAAAACGAGACAGAAATTATTTACCTTTGCATATTTTAGTCATACAAAATCTCTCTCTATTTAAAATAATTTTTTTTTTCGGAGTAAACCGATGCTTGATTCACAACAGGGTCAGAACGACCCTGCACGAACTTCGAATGATGCCATACGCCTACTATGTGTTACGCTTTACAAAGGGACCATTTTAACATGTATTTACTACCGAAAACTATAGCTAGACGGAATCAGGCCCGCCAATTTTCAAAATATTTTCAAACGATCGACACTGTGTGTTCTCGGAGGGTTAATGAAACTCCATGTTTCTAATTTCATTTATTTTCTTAAGATGAAATTTCGTACATTTATGTATATCAAACTTCATTATGATTGAAAAACACACTTAATTACCAATTTTACTGAATATTGAAAGTATTATTGCTGTTTTCATGTAATATTATTATAGTAACAATGTAAATTTACGAGAAGAACTTCACAAAATTTCTATTAAAGATTAAATTTCTTTTACTGTGTATGTTGCATTCAACATGTCAAAAAAATTATCATGTAGTCAATGTAGCGATTAGAACTGGCCAAATACTTGATGTCCCGTCGGATTATTTGATGCAATACAAAAATTATAGTGTTGAAAACGAGTTTGGTAAACTTAAAGTTCCAACTGAATCGTTTTACAAAATTTGCAGAGAACTAATTTATTTGTTTGTTTGCAAGAATATTCAAAAATTATCATGAAAAACGACGTCTTAAAGTTACTGTTGATAAGCAATGCATTCTTTTAAAAAGATACGGTAATTTTTAAAATGATTCCAACCCATGCGCCGAGTACAACAAATCGGCATTAAATTCATGCTTCTAGTTTTAATTAGAAAACATTGTAGTTGTCACGCAGAAAAATGTTCAAAAACCAAATAAAATACCCAATATCTGCACTGGAGAATTCTGTTACAACCTCAATATAATAATTTGTAGTTTTATTTGGTGATGAACGCATTTTTAATTTCTTTTAATTTAATGATTTTATTTTTATTTTTATTTGTAAGCGCGTACCCACTCTTTCAGGATCGCACTCTTGATGTGGTGATAGGGCTTCACTATTGCTTGATAGATATGTTTAGGATCTGGATATCTCTAGCAATGAGATAAGTATGATCCATTTAATATTTTGGTGAGTTTCTGAATGAACTGGTGCCAAAAATGGTTCGTTAACTTAAAAACTGGCATCCATTGTTTGTTCTATTGGCAAAAAAAAACTACATACTTTCTATTGTTACACGTCAAAAATTAAATTATGGTTTAAGTCATATAATCGAGGATGTTTGGGTTGAAATTAGAAACGTTGAAAATTCCTTGGATTAATGTATAAAATCCCGCAGTAATGGGTTGCCATTCAAATTTGAAATTACAAAAAAATGCGAGCGGTCTATTAGTAGTTCAAATAGTTATGTGTAAATAAAAGAACAAGCTCACACTATAGCCGCAACTTCTCAAATTAAAAAAATCTGTGTCGTCTACACGGCCAAGTGTTTGCGTGTAACGTTTATACGCAGTGAGAATAATGATAGTCTGTAAATAATTATTTGTAAAAATCTATATTATTATTAGCTTCAAGTAGATTTTTATTTTAATGTAAAATTAATTAATCGCCATTGTTTGTTTACGCAAATATTTACACAGAATTGTTCCGATCAGATGAGGCGTGCTTTCGCTACAGTGGTCTTAAGCATTGCAAATCGCTTTTTTGTAGTTTGCAATTTGAATTAAAATTTATGTGGCGATTATTTATTTTAATTGAAAAATAATTACCGGCCACTGTTTCTGTACGCACAAATTGACATCCGAATCGTTAGAGTTCGCCGCAAGAGAACGCCACACACGGTCCCTTCCAACGTCATCCATCCATCGGGTAGGTGGTCTCGTGGCATGAGAGGTTCGTGGCATTTCGATAATATAATATATACGTAAGGCATGAAGCCTAATGACCAAACTATCCAAATCTATATTTAAAGGTAATGCTTATTGTCGATGATGATGAGTAATTGCTCACGACTAAGGACAACATTTGGAGTCGCTCACTTTCCGAACATGATTATAATTTACTTTCGTAACAACAACAACAATATTTATCTTGAATATTCAAAATTCAAATAATCAGAATACGTTGTGCGTACATACGTACCTAGCCCTACTCGTATTCTTTGTTTTGTTTTTATCCTGCATACCTACATTTATTTTATTTATGAAAATTTCTCAAAAACCAAATTGTAAAATACAAAATGCACTGAAAGCTAAATATGTATGTATTGTATCTATGCATACTATAGATGTAATAAATACGTACATAAGCAAATCATACGTGCACTTCCTTTGTTTCAGTTTTAATATGAATCGGGTTTTTTCATGAAAATGGTTAGAGCTATGCAAGAAAAAAACATTGACAAAACGAATAATATTTACGCTAGATGCAGACACTGAATATTATAATAATCATTAGCAAAGATTTATACTTCTTAGCAAAGACAATGGGTAACATGGCAAACTTCGTTTTTTTCTCACACAATTGTCGCTTGTATCAGTGATTTTGTAAAATTTCATAAATTTCTTAGACATAAAGCATCTGTATATATTAATTTGTGCTAGTAGCTTATCGGATTATTCGGGTACCAACCAATTTCCTAACCTCCTTTTTGACGAATCCTATAATGCATTGAGGGAATCCCCTGCCGTTTATAACATAAGTCGGCTTTGATTGGAATATCGCCTTATTGTCAGTCAGTTTAGAACGAAGTTACATTTTAATTAGAAAATATGTATTTTATGAAACCCTGCCGCCAATAATCTAAAAGAGATTTCCTCTCTAAACTTGAAGTCTGTTGATGGCTCATGGGAGTAATGCCAGTTAATAATCGTGACAACAAATTGTGCAATTGGTAATATAATATAGAATTGTGACGGTTTGCTTAAACTGGTTTTTGCTTAAAATTTGTTTTTGTCTGCCATCACGGATAGTGAGGAAAATGAAAGCCGATTCGTCATACTTCACCGATTTTACTAATATGGTTGTGAATATGTAATACAATACATTCCCCAAGATTGCTTTTGGGGTTCTCTTATTTTTAATTTTCTCACAGATTTTTACTAAGTCAAATTTATAAAATCTCCTATGATCGTAATCCTCTTCAAACGTCATAAAGGCATAATGCGGATGTAAGAGTACCTTACTCTTCTTCATCCAGAGTTGGTACTTTTACTTTAATGCACTGCGTTAATCGAGAGTAGTTATAAAAGGAAACTCCTGTATTTGGAAGTCGATATGTTTTCACTGAGTTGATTTCGAACTAGATAATCATTGAATGTTACTAACAGCTCCCCATTCAGCCATTGTTATTATTTGAAGGAAGCCTAAGCCGTCTATAAATCGTTACTGCCTGGCTCTTATTAAGATGCCTGAAGCAACACCGCTTAATTCTGGTAAACGATGAGGAACAACTGACAGTATATATTTTTTACTCTGCAGAAAAAAATCTAACATTATGAAGATAACCATTTCCAGTCAAATGCAAATATAACAAAAATGTGAAAGTAAGAGGAATTCGAAAGTTTGTGAAGAAAAACCAACCCAACAGGTTCACGAGGTGAAAAGATGTTAGCGGATTTAGATCGGCAAAGGCACTCTACAGAGGATGTGGTTCAAGCAAAAGATTGCTCATGCTAAAACATTTATAATTAAGTTTTACTTTTATAAAATGAATCGACATTTAGGCGAAATATACAAGAATGTTCTCATTGGATGAATCGCGATTAATCCCAAACGACGTTTGGATGTATAAAAGGCGAATGAAGTTGAATTAGATGCTTATTAAATTGTACGTGATAGTGTGAAGTTCGAATTAAGTGTAATGAGCGAGTTTGACTGGAACACTTGTTGTGAACATTAATTCAAGTTTCTGTGTGCTAACTTTGCTAGTTCGAGAATTGATTAACACGAAAAATTGCACAAAAAAAATTAATCTTGCATGATCATGAATTTTAAAATAAACTTTATTATTTTTGCTCAATTTTAGAGACATCTGGCGGTTAATAGCACTTGATAAGACTTTGATACATAGTAATGCCAATATGTCGGTAAAATATTTTAATGGATTGTACATAAATAGAATAAAAGATAAAAAAAAATTTATTAAACATCACTTGGTACGAAATTTTATTTATGTCGTGTATCCTTTTTCAGGTAGCCCGGAATATAATACAGCCCAATTGAAACTGCCACTATTAGAAACATCACAACGAGTAATAAAATATAAATCGCTGCAGTAAACATTATTGTATACGGATTTGTATTGTTCGATTTGATGTGGCAATTTGGTGAATTAAAACACAATTGTGTGAAGCAATTCATTTCAGGGCATCTAGAACATGGTACACCGGGTAAAAATAAATCACTGTAATCACTTTTTTTACTCCCATTTAGCAGACAAAGTAATACGATTGGCGATGAATCTGTTGGATTGAAACTCTCAATATTATCGTTATCTCTAAAATAAACTGCACATCCTATATGTGTCGTCATCGGATTCATCAAAAATAGTGACGATTTATTCACGGTTTCGGGGAACCAAAGTTTCGTATTTGATGTATGTAACAATCTGAGAATGTCACTCCCATTAAATTCTGCGCTAGACGTGTATACTTCAGAATGTCGATCTAAAACACAAAAAAAGAAAATCGAAATTATTAAACATACGATCTACAAATACAGGTAATAGGTTAACTAACAGGTTTTAAAACATTCCGATTCCTGTTTAATAATCTTCTGCTCCGCAAGAAAACTTAAATCACTGTCCCACGAAACCATTCTCATATTACCAATTTTCTTTGCATTTGAATAGTCTCTTCGAACCTTATTTACAATTTCCACAATAACTTTTAGGTCTATTATTTTAAGCGCTTCATTGGTGCTCACCGAATTACTTGTACTGCAACCAACATGACTTTGTTCGAAGCACATTTTATTCTGGATCTCACAATAATCGTTAGCGGTACACGTTTGGGCTCGATACAACAAAATCACTATTATCAATGCTGGTAACATATTACAAAACTAAATGTAGGTGTTTGCTAGGTGGTCGGCTGAATTGAACTAACTGATTAAATTTTTTATTTTTTTTTTGGTCGGTTAATTCATCATTCGAGGAAAACATATTTACGCTTATCTGTTGTGTGAATTAAAAAATTTGATGAATCAATTGAGAAAAAAAACTACGGACAAATTCTGATAACGTATTTTATTGTGTTGCTGAATTGAACAGTAATGAATTGTTAACACTTTAGGACCGTCATTGCTTTTTACGGCAATAACAGTGATATATACAGTTTTTAACAATAACTAAAGTGGCCCACCGAACGCCGTGAATATTTTTGAGTGAATATCCTGAAAATTTCTGACGAATAATGATAAGTGCCGTATTATAAAACCTATCCCAACGGTCTGCTTGAGATCTTTCTTCCCAATATATATTTAGATTATATCGCACAACTAAAGTCCATGGCAACTAGTTCCATCTCACTGACTTCCTCAAGATTGATACCAGTGGGATGTTTGAAGTTCTCAATCTGCAAAGATTCTTCAGTGCTGCCAATGGGACAGCAGACGCTCATAAAGGCCAACAATGCCAAATGAATCTTGATTCTCTTTTTCGCCAGTCTTCCGGTTTGCCGCCTGATTAAGTTATTGCTGTTGTTAGTTCTTCGTTTATACTGCTTGTTTGTTGCGACCAAAAATTATCTTCTTCATTTGGTAACTTAAAAAGATTGGTGATATATATGTAGATATTCTGCTTGCACTTTATCATGTACTTTCCCCAATTTTCAATTCGCATAAGTGGCAATGTATCTTCATTCATTAGAACGACATCCCCTACATATAATTGGGCTGAAGTTTCACCCATGTTCTGCATTACTAGAACTGGTACTATCTCCCTTAACCACATGCCAGTGTGTCTTTAGCGAGTAAATATTTTCATTAGTCTTAAGAACTAAAGGCGGGTTTTGAGTTGCAGTCGTTCATTCGTCTTTTCGTTCCGAATTGTTTTTTAATGAATCGTATTCCTTGAAAATGACGTTATTTTCTGATCGTGTTCCTTTGAACGAACGAACGACTGCAACTCAAAACCCGCCTTAAATTACCGCTGTAGGTTAATATAAGTGTTTCTGTTGTTAATCCGCTGGCTACTTCCACATGTATGGCGTTGGTGGCCAAGCACACAAACCGTTTATGTACCCTTTGTATATGTGGTTTGACCTCTTCCTATCTTGTTCTTTAGGTGAATCGGTCCGGCATTTTCAATACCCACCTTGCTGAACAGCCATGAGGAAGTATAATGTGCCGTGCTATATATCTGTTATTAATGATCAAGGATTTATAGAATCTTTGCCAGTGTTATTTGTATGCCCCCCGAACTGTATTCGTTTGCTGATCCTGTTTTCCTCCATTCTATATCATATCCTTACTGATGACCGAATTTAAAGCCGATAGTTTGAATTTCTTATTCAATATTGCCGAAGATCTTTACGGAAATGTGTTCAATCCTAATTATCTGGGCTTCTGCGAGCTTAAATTCTAGTACTTTCACTTCATTCGACTGTCGCTGTTGATTATAAAGATGAAGGTTTATCAACCTTTGGCGATACATAAATATACGCGTCAACTTGATGAATGATTGAAGTTGTTTCAATTAGATTATTTACTTTATGTCTCCACCGGTTATTCTGGGACAAATGATATCTTGCGCTGTACTTGTCGTTTTCGGATTGTACTTGTAAAACCTTGTATAAGGATGTTGACAGCCATGCGTTGTGGCGTGATTATAGATGCTGATGATCCTTTTGATAGCGGTAAATGATCTTTAATCTGAGATACACGAGTCCGTTCAAGCAAACATCTGTACATCCTGGTAGTTCATAGTGTTCTTGACACACTATTCATTAGAAGCCTGGATAACAGACGTGCTGCATTTATTTCCAGTCTTGGAACTGTCAGTGTTTGTTTGATTGCGGTTACTCTGGTTTTTGCTATCAAAAATCTTGTTATAATTTGTTCGAATGCATTCATGGATCTGAAATAAACCGCACATTAGCAAATCCATTTAACGTTAATTTTGACGCTGGCGCTGTTTTACGGCACTCTGCTAAAATAATTTTCTTAATTAACAGCACAGCCGAACTATAACTTACCAGTCCTACACAACGTGGTCCACCATATCGTCACAGCAGGCCATCTGCCCGTGTCAATCCGTCACAAAGCTGCATTCACGGAATTTCAACACAAGGTGGAATTAGGGATTTGTCGGCCATCGACACCTCCCGTCTCGTGCCCCTTGCACATGGCAAAAAAAAAAGATCAAGATTTTAGACCATGTGGGGATTATCGGCGTTTAAACACGGTGACAACACCGGATCGCTACTCGATACCCCACATTCAAAATTTCTCCATGCACTTACATGGATGCAAAATTTTCTCCAAAATTGATCTAGAGTGTACCATTTAATTCCCGTGGCGCCTGAAGATTTTCACAAAACGGCAATAACGACTCCATTTGGCCTCTTCGAGTTTACTCGAATGCCATTCGGTCTAAGAAACGCCGCACAAACATTCCGAACAAAGTTGTTAGTGATTTAGATTTCGTTTTTGTTTACACTCTTGATTTCCTAAGCCATAAGATTACACCTGATTGTATTTTACCATCAGAAGAACGAATTAACGCAATCAGAGAATTTCCAGCTCCCACTTCAATAAAAAGCATTCAGCGATTTGTCGGTATAGTAAATTACTACCACCGATTTATACCTAAACTTGCACAACACTCGCCCCAATTCACGGTCACTTGGCAACTTAGCCCAAGAATGCGACTCAAAGCTCAGTTTGACTACTGACAGGTGCAGTACTTCAACAATACCATAATGAGTGTTGGGAGTCCCTGGGATTCTTCTCGAAAAAGCTCTACGATGCCGAAAAGAAATATTACGCATTCGACTGGGAATTACTCGCAATTTATCTAGCAGTAAAACACTTTAGATATTTTGTTCAAGGTTGAGATTTTACAATCTACACCGACCACAAGCCTCTGACACGAGCGATTCAGTCAAAAACTGAACGTAACCCGAGGCAATCACGCCACTTTGATTGTATCACTCAATTTACTTCGGACATTCAACATGTTTCTGTACATGACAACGTTATCGCGGATACATTATCCCGCACTACCGACAACAAAACGGCCGCAGTCGAAACAAATTTCGACTTGATCAAAATAGCAAACACTCAAAAAATTGACCTAGAACTTTAGAATTTATTTTCTGGTTCCGAATGTCACAATAGTTTATCACTGAAACTAGAACTTTTTAAACTGCCTGGCCTTGAAATCGTATGCGAAACACCCACTGAGTACAATCGCCCATACATTGCAGAATCACTACGTCGAACCATCTTCGACACATTGCACAACATTTCGCATCCTGGTGTCCGAGCCACACGTAAATTAATCGTTGCTCGTTACTTTTGGCCCCGTATAAACATAGACGTAGGCTCAGTCTTGTTTATCTTGCCAACGTGCAAAAGTACAACGACATACAAAATCACCCCATGGCAAATTTGAAATTCCCTCTGGTCGATTTGAACATATCCATTTAGATATAGTCCTCCATCTAATGGATATACATATTTACTAACCTGTGTCGATCGCTTCACTCGCTGGCCGGAAGCTTATATTGCATGACCAATATGTCTGCAGCAACCATTACCATTACATTCGTCAACCACTACGTATCTCGATTCGGCGTACCGCTTAATATCACCACTGATCAGGGAACGCAATTTGAGTCCAAGCTTTTTACAGAGTTAACAAAACTCCTTGGCACAAAGCGAATACGTACAACTGCTTACCATCCGCAAGCCAATGGCATGGTCGAACGCTTCCACCAGCAACTCAAAGCCGCGCTAATGGCCAGAAGCAACACAACTCATAGCAGCTCGGAAATTCCAATTATTTTACTTGGCATCCGAGCAACAGTGAAAGAAGATCTAAAGTAAAATCACTTAATATTTGTGAACAGAAATCGTCGCGTGAATTTAATCTACGATAGAGCCCCTTCGTTGTAATTCCCATCGGACGCCCCATACAGGCGTTATTAAGTCAGGTGAATAGTTGTGTGCTTACATCCGCTGACAATTGCATTAATGTTCTTACAGCGAGAAACAATGCTGCTGTTGTTCCATAGGTGACCATTTTTAGTTTGTATCCTTCCATTGGTTGTGAAGAAATTTGTCGCCACAATATTCGTTGCAGATTCTGGTGACTAGGGTGCATTTAGATTTGTCGGAACATCTATTCCGGATCTGCTGATAGTAGTGTAAAGTGGGGGATCCCAGCCCACCCCAAATGGGGTGAATTTTTATATGTAAATTACAACAATACAAACGATTACATATGTTTTTTTATATGAAGATTACAGTAGAACCACGATAATTAAATCTCTATATAAAATGTAAACGTAAGTATATAATTTTATTAAAAATCCGTTGTTCAACTGTACATTAACTGTACAATATTTTTTTAAGACATTTTGTTAGATGGCAGCACAGTCATAAACTTTAAGCTTTGAACTTTTTAATATTAATTAACTTTTCGATAGATGGTGCACATTTCTTACAGTTTTATTAACAACCACAATAACTAAAACTCTATATAAATGTATCTAAAATCAGGTATTCAACTGTAAATTATTATTATTTTCCAACTTTATCTGTAGATGTCACTTTAAAAGCTTATTTTATGTACATGGTTTGTAACTTGGTTCAATATACAGTTTTATTATCAACCACGATAACTAAATATTCAACTGTATATTGTTATTTTTTAAAACTTTATCTGTAGATGTCACATTTCAAAGTTTATGTATATTCTGTAAACATGGTTTGTAACTTAAACGAATAATATTTATTTTTTAATTGAAATTGCATACTACAAAGTTATAATAATATTTTATAATTTAACCTTGGCATTGAAAAAACTAGTTCAACGTACAATAAATAAAAACTGTAAAATATAATCAGCATAAAGTATGAAAAGAAGATAAGAAAAAAAAAAATTGTATAATTGAAATTGGATAGTACGTTATGTGTATTACTATTTTATAATTTAACCTTGGCATTGAAATCTTAATCATAATTTTTTTTATTTTACCAACTTTATCCGTATATCATCTTTTAAACAACATTTGGCGAAAATAAATGGCAGCACAGTCATAAACTTTAAGCTTTGAACTTTTTAATATTAATTAACTTTTCGATAGATGGTGCACATTTCTTACAGTTTTATTATCAACCACGATAACTAAAACTCTATATAAATGTATCTAAAATCAGGTATTCAACTGTAAATGATTATTATTTTTCAACTTTATCCGTAGATGTCACTTTAAAAGCTTATTTTATGTACATGGTTTGTAACTTAGTTCAATATACAGTTTTATTATCAACCACGATAACTAAAATTCTATATGAATTTATCCAAAATCATGTATTCAACTGTATATTGTTATTTTTTAAAACTTTATCTGTAGATGTCACATTTCAAAGTTTATGTATATTCTGTAAATATGGTTTGTAACTTAAACGAATAATATTTATTTTTTAATTGAAATTGGATACTATAAAGTTATAATAATATTTTATAATTTAACCTTGGCATTGAAAAAAAAACTAGTTCAACGTACAATAAATAAAAACTGTAAAATGTAATCAGCATAAAGTAAGAAAAGAAGATAAGAAAAAAAAATTGCATCAAAATCATGTATTCAACTGTCTTTGAAAGTTTATTTTTTAGGCACTCAACTGTAATAAAGTACTACCTTTCAAAATTTGTATTATGTATATGGTTTATAACTTGGACGAATAATTTTTATCACATAATTGAAATCGGATAGTACAAAGTTATAATAATATTTTATAATTTAACCTTGGCATTTAAAAAGAAAACTAGTTCAATATACGTATATATAAAAACCGTAATATGTAATCAGCATAAAGTAAGAAAAGAAGATAAGAAAAAAAATTACATAATTGAAATCGGATAGGACGTTATATGTATTAATATTTTATAATTTATCCTTGGCATTGAAATCTTGATCATAATTTTTTTTTTTTTTTTACCAACTTTATCTGTATATCATCTTTTAAACTACATTTGGCGAAAATAAAATGCTTCAATTAGAAATTTTTAAAGCTGCGAAAATAAACTTTGAATTGTTTGCACTTCATACAAAATTTAATTTGGAAGATGATTCCAACGTTAGTAAATTAACATCGTTTAATACTACGAATTATATAATAACTGAAGCTAGCGATTTTAATGCAATATTTTCCGAAATTGTTAATAATTTAAACATTAAAAGTGAAGATTTTCAAGAAAAAGAGTCTGGCTGGGCTCTCGAAAAGATCATGTTTCTTGAACTTAATATCAACAAATATACTCCATTGCGAGGTTCTTCATATATTGATCTACCAGAAACTATTAAAAGAAAAAGAGCTATAATTAATATTCAAAATTCTGATCAGGCATGCTTTGCCTGGTCAATTATGGCATCTAGATATCCTAACGTAAAAAAACCTTATAGACATACATCATATCCACACTATTCTTCGGAATTGAGTTTAGATGATATTAATTTGCCTATGCATCTAAAAGATATTTCAAAGTTTGAACAATTAAATAATATTAGTGTAAATGTATATGGTTTAGATGGTAATGAAATTGTGGGGCCATTATATTACACAAAATCTAAAAAACAGGAACATGTTAATTTGCTATTTTTAGAAGATGATGTAAATACTCACTATTGTTTGATCAAAAATTTTAGTGCGCTAGTGGGAAACCAGTTATCCAAAAGAGCAAATAAAAAATGGATTTGAGATGGATGTTTAACTTTTTTTAGAAATGAGGAAGGTTTAAATAATCATTTGCAATATGGTTGTAATAAAATTAAATGTATTCTTCCTAATGAAGAAAATTGTATACTAAAGTTTAAAAACATCCGAAACAAGGAGCGAGTACCATTTATTATCTATTGCGATTTTGAAGCTGTACTAGCACCAATTTTTACATGTTTACCAAACGATAAAACCTCATTTACAGAAAACATTACAAAACATGAACCATGCAGCTTCGCATATTACATTAAGTGTTCATACGACGATAAACTTTCTAAGTTTGAATTGTATAGGGGTAAAGATTGTTGTCAAATTTTTATTGAAAAATTAAAAATCGATTTACAAGTAATTTATGATAAATTACATACAAACATAAAAATGATAACACTAACAAACGAAGAAAAAGAACAATATGACAATTCATCTACTTGTTATATATGTAAAGAAAGTTTTATTGACTGTTTGAATTATAAAGTAAGAGACCATTGCCATCTTACTGGAAAGTTCCGCGGAGCCGCTCATAACAATTGTAATTTAAATTATGGTTTACCTGACTTTGTATCAATTGTTTGTCATAATTTGAGTGGATATGATTCTCACTTTATTATCAAAGAACTTGGATTTGATACAGAAACAATTAATTTAATCGCTCAAAATAAGGAGAGATATGTATCTTTTACAAAACATTTTAAACTTTTAGATAATAAAACAATTAAATTAAGATTCATAGATTCATTCAAATTTATGTCTTCAAGTATTGATAATTTAAGTAAAAATCTTGAAGAAAATCAATTTAATGAAATACATAAATATTTTCCAAAGCAAAATGAATTTAATTTGGTTAGGAAGAAAGGTGTATTTCCATATGATTTTATTGATAATCATGAAAAGTTTAATCATACATGTTTACCCCCTCAATCTAGTTTCTATAATAAATTGAATGATTCCAATATTACCGAAGATCAGTATAATCATGCAACTAAAGTGTGGAATGAGTTTAAATGTAAGAATTTGGGGGATTATTCCGATTTATATTTAAAAACGGACGTTCTTCTCTTAGCTGACATTTTTGAAAATTTTAGAAATGTCTGTTTAGCCACTTACGATTTAGATCCAGCACACTATTACACTTCCCCAGGTTTAAGTTGGGATGCCATGTTGAAATTTACAAAAATCGAAATGGAATTGCTCACAGATATTAACATGATCAATTTCATTAACAAAGGGGTTCGTGGTGGATTAGCACAATGTTCGAAAAGATATAGTAAGGCGAATAATAAGTATATGAAAAATTATAAAGAAGATAAGGATTCTTCATATCTTATTTATTTAGACGCTAATAATTTATACGGATATGCTATGAGTCAATATCTTCCATATGCGAACTTTAAATGGCTAAATGAAAGCGAAATTGATAAGTTTAATATACATTCAACAAGTGATGAGGCGGACCTTGGATATATTTTAGAAGTTGATTTGGAGTACCCAGAAAATCTTCACAAAACACATAATGATTTACCATTTTGTGTGGAAAATGCTAAACCTGGTTATGCATCATCCAAACAAAATAAGCTGTTGGCTAACCTTAATCATAAGTTTAATTATGTCATTCATCAAAAAAATTTAAAACAATGTCTAAGCGAAGGTTTGATTTTAAAGAAAATACACAGAGTATTAGAATTCAGTCAAAAACCTTGGCTTAAGACATATATTGATCTGAATACGAGGCTTCGGACCTTAGCTAAAAATTGTTTTGAAAGGGATTTCTTTAAACTGATGAATAACAGCGTTTTCGGTAAAACTCTCGAAGATGTTTTTAAACGGAAAGATATAAGGTTACTCACACATTGGGAAAATATCGCAAATAAATCGGGTGCTAGCCGTTTAATAAGTAAGCCAAATTTTCATTCATCATCCGTATTTACCGAAAATCTTGAGGCTGTTCAAATGAATAGACTAAAAATAACATTAAACAAACCTATTTATGTAGGATTTACAGTATTATAATTATCAAAAACCCTTATGTATGATTTCCATTACAAATATTTTATACCTAAATATATAGAACGAGCTTCGTTGCTATACACTGACACTGACTCTCTAATTTACGAAATTCAAACTGACGACTTCTATAAAGACATTGAACAGGATATTGACAGTAGATTTGATACATCAGACTTTTCTCCACAAAACATTTTTGGAATACCATTAAAAAATAAAAAAGTGTTAGGTATGTTTAAAGATGAATGTAATGGAAAAATTATAACAGAATTTATATGACTGAAAGCAAAAACATATTGTATACTTCTAGAAGATGATAATGAGTTAAGTAAAAAAATTAAGGGTATTAAAAAAAGTGTTGTTTCAAATAAAATATCATTTAATGACTATAAAAATTGTTTGAATAATGATGAAAAAATAATTAGGTCTCAATTAAATTTTAAAAGTATAAAACATGATTTGTACACCCAATTAGTTAATAAATTAGCATTGACAAATGATGATGATAAAAGATTCGTTATACCAAATTCTTTTAATACTTTGGCATGGGGTAACAAAGAACTCGAAAATTTTGATATTCAATAGTTTACAAATTTAATTAAAGTATAAGTTTATATAATTTAGAATAAAATAATATGTATGTTAATTTTAATAATATTATTTACTAAATAATACTAAATAATAATATTGTATCAGATTTTATTTTAAATAAATGTATAATAGTATAATAGTATTTTAAAGAATATCGTTTTTATTTATCCATGAGTTGTGTGATGAATCAAAACCAAGCCATTTGACATAAACCTTTGTTCCATTCCTCTTCAAGATTTTTTCTACAAGGTAAGTATCAGGATGATTTGTCTTTTG
Organism: Tipula helvola; assembly: GCA_963556165.1. Lineage (NCBI taxonomy): Eukaryota > Metazoa > Arthropoda > Insecta > Diptera > Tipulidae > Tipula > Tipula helvola. The sequence goes on along the minus strand of OY744481.1, from coordinate 10,409,321 downwards.
GAGCTCCTTTTCATAAAACCGACCTGATATTAGCTGACCCTTATAGTCCTCAAGTAAATACGTCACAGGAAATTTGTTGTTAATCCTGATAACTTTAAATATTTCAGTAGTCCAATTTGGTGTATAACCTTTTTCGAAAACGGTTTTAAATTTGCTAACTCGAACGAAATCTCCAACTTTAAATTTATTTTTCTGCATTAACTTAGGATATGTATACACACGTTTTAAAAACCAACTAACAATCTTAATGATTCATAATTTAAAGGAGTTAGAAATAGTTAAAATGTTAAAGTTTATTAAAATTTAAAGTTAAGACAAAAATAAATTTCTGATCACGATAACATTGATAAACCAACTAACAATCTTAATGATTCATAATTTAAAGGAGTTAGAAATAGTTAAAATGTTAAAGTTCAAAAGTTTATTAAAATTTAAAGTTAAGACAAAAAATAAATTTCTGTTCATGACAACATTGATAAACCAACTAACAATCTTAATGATTCATAATTTAAAGGAGTTAGAGATAGTTAAAATGTTAAAGTTCAAAAGTTTATTAAAATTTAAAGTTAAGACAAAAAATAAATTTCTGTTCATGACAACATTGATAAACCAACTAACAATCTTAATGATTCATAATTTAAAGGAGTTAGAAATAGTTTTCTAATTATAATGAATTTAACCTTATAAAGACAAAAGGTGTTTCCCTTCCTATGATTATCTTGGTACTTTCAAAAAAGTTTAATGAATAAAAATATAGTTTGGTGTTGTCAAAATTAAATGTAATGTCACTTTTAAAAGCTGATTTTATGCGCACGGTTTGTAACTTGGTTGAATATACAATCAACAATTAAAATTTTAAAAAAATTGTGGGCCTGAGCCCGCCAATGCGGGCTCGCGGGTGACGCCCGCGAATCGTAATGAGAAAAGAATGATTAAATACTAAATTAATTATGGATGAAGATAATAAAAAACATTTTTCCATTTGTAAAAACAAAACGTAAAAAAAAAAAAAAATTAGAATGCAAAAACAAATTAAAATTCACACACGAATTTTGTTACCATTTTGTTACCATTTCGCTACCATTTATTTGCGCAAAGTTAAAGGTTTATTAAAAGATAATGCGGAACAAATAAACAATGAACAATTAAAATTTAAAAAATTGCGGGCCTTTCGCGGGCTTCTGTAGATGTCACTTTTAAAAGCTTATTTTATGTACATGGTTTGTAACTTGGTTCAATATACAATAAACAATTAAAATTTAAACAATTGTAGGCCTTTTTAGAAGAACGCAAAAACAAGGAGCGCGGGGGTCCGCGAATTATTTTTGTTTTTCACAGGCGAAGGAAATTACAACAGCATAAACGTTTATGTATGGCAAAATTTCTAGTTTTAATGAAAATGAGTCGCATTCAAATTTTAATTTTTGTTTTTGCGTTCTTCTAAAAAGGCCTACAATTGTTTAAATTTTAATTGTTTATTGTATATTCAACCAAGTTACAAACCATGTACATAAAATAAGCTTTTAAAAGTGACATCTACAGAAGCCCGCGAAAGGCCCGCAATTTTTTAAATTTTAATTGTTCATTGTTTATTTGTTCCGCATTATCTTTTAATAAACCTTTAACTTTGCGCAAATAAATGGTAGCGAAATGGTAACAAAATGGTAACAAAATTCGTGTGTGAATTTTAATTTGTTTTTGCATTCTAATTTTTTTTTTTTTTTACGTTTTGTTTTTACAAATGGAAAAATGTTTTTTATTATCTTCATCCATAATTAATTTAGTATTTAATCATTCTTTTCTCATTACGATTCGCGGGCGTCACCCGCGAGCCCGCATTGGCGGGCTCAGGCCCACAATTTTTTTAAAATTTTAATTGTTGATTGTATATTCAACCAAGTTACAAACCGTGCGCATAAAATCAGCTTTTAAAAGTGACATTACATTTAATTTTGACAACACCAAACTATATTTTTATTCATTAAACTTTTTTGAAAGTACCAAGATAATCATAGGAAGGGAAACACCTTTTGTCTTTATAAGGTTAAATTCATTATAATTAGAAAACTATTTCTAACTCCTTTAAATTATGAATCATTAAGATTGTTAGTTGGTTTATCAATGTTGTCATGAACAGAAATTTATTTTTTGTCTTAACTTTAAATTTTAATAAACTTTTGAACTTTAACATTTTAACTATCTCTAACTCCTTTAAATTATGAATCATTAAGATTGTTAGTTGGTTTATCAATGTTGTCATGAACAGAAATTTATTTTTTGTCTTAACTTTAAATTTTAATAAACTTTTGAACTTTAACATTTTAACTATTTCTAACTCCTTTAAATTATGAATCATTAAGATTGTTAGTTGGTTTATCAATGTTATCGTGATCAGAAATTTATTTTTGTCTTAACTTTAAATTTTAATAAACTTTAACATTTTAACTATTTCTAACTCCTTTAAATTATGAATCATTAAGATTGTTAGTTGGTTTTTAAAACGTGTGTATACATATCCTAAGTTAATGCAGAAAAATAAATTTAAAGTTGGAGATTTCGTTCGAGTTAGCAAATTTAAAACCGTTTTCGAAAAAGGTTATACACCAAATTGGACTACTGAAATATTTAAAGTTATCAGGATTAACAACAAATTTCCTGTGACGTATTTACTTGAGGACTATAAGGGTCAGCTAATATCAGGTCGGTTTTATGAAAAGGAGCTCCAAAAGACAAATCATCCTGATACTTACCTTGTAGAAAAAATCTTGAAGAGGAATGGAACAAAGGTTTATGTCAAATGGCTTGGTTTTGATTCATCACACAACTCATGGATAAATAAAAACGATATTCTTTAAAATACTATTATACTATTATACATTTATTTAAAATAAAATCTGATACAATATTATTATTTAGTATTATTTAGTAAATAATATTATTAAAATTAACATACATATTATTTTATTCTAAATTATATAAACTTATACTTTAATTAAATTTGTAAACTATTGAATATCAAAATTTTCGAGTTCTTTGTTACCCCATGCCAAAGTATTAAAAGAATTTGGTATAACGAATCTTTTATCATCATCATTTGTCAATGCTAATTTATTAACTAATTGGGTGTACAAATCATGTTTTATACTTTTAAAATTTAATTGAGACCTAATTATTTTTTCATCATTATTCAAACAATTTTTATAGTCATTAAATGATATTTTATTTGAAACAACACTTTTTTTAATACCCTTAATTTTTTTACTTAACTCATTATCATCTTCTAGAAGTATACAATATGTTTTTGCTTTCAGTCATATAAATTCTGTTATAATTTTTCCATTACATTCATCTTTAAACATACCTAACACTTTTTTATTTTTTAATGGTATTCCAAAAATGTTTTGTGGAGAAAAGTCTGATGTATCAAATCTACTGTCAATATCCTGTTCAATGTCTTTATAGAAGTCGTCAGTTTGAATTTCGTAAATTAGAGAGTCAGTGTCAGTGTATAGCAACGAAGCTCGTTCTATATATTTAGGTATAAAATATTTGTAATGGAAATCATACATAAGGGTTTTTGATAATTATAATACTGTAAATCCTACATAAATAGGTTTGTTTAATGTTATTTTTAGTCTATTCATTTGAACAGCCTCAAGATTTTCGGTAAATACGGATGATGAATGAAAATTTGGCTTACTTATTAAACGGCTAGCACCCGATTTATTTGCGATATTTTCCCAATGTGTGAGTAACCTTATATCTTTCCGTTTAAAAACATCTTCGAGAGTTTTACCGAAAACGCTGTTATTCATCAGTTTAAAGAAATCCCTTTCAAAACAATTTTTAGCTAAGGTCCGAAGCCTCGTATTCAGATCAATATATGTCTTAAGCCAAGGTTTTTGACTGAATTCTAATACTCTGTGTATTTTCTTTAAAATCAAACCTTCGCTTAGACATTGTTTTAAATTTTTTTGATGAATGACATAATTAAACTTATGATTAAGGTTAGCCAACAGCTTATTTTGTTTGGATGATGCATAACCAGGTTTAGCATTTTCCACACAAAATGGTAAATCATTATGTGTTTTGTGAAGATTTTCTGGGTACTCCAAATCAACTTCTAAAATATATCCAAGGTCCGCCTCATCACTTGTTGAATGTATATTAAACTTATCAATTTCGCTTTCATTTAGCCATTTAAAGTTCGCATATGGAAGATATTGACTCATAGCATATCCGTATAAATTATTAGCGTCTAAATAAATAAGATATGAAGAATCCTTATCTTCTTTATAATTTTTCATATACTTATTATTCGCCTTACTATATCTTTTCGAACATTGTGCTAATCCACCACGAACCCCTTTGTTAATGAAATTGATCATGTTAATATCTGTGAGCAATTCCATTTCGATTTTTGTAAATTTCAACATGGCATCCCAACTTAAACCTGGGGAAGTGTAATAGTGTGCTGGATCTAAATCGTAAGTGGCTAAACAGACATTTCTAAAATTTTCAAAAATGTCAGCTAAGAGAAGAACGTCCGTTTTTAAATATAAATCGGAATAATCCCCCAAATTCTTACATTTAAACTCATTCCACACTTTAGTTGCATGATTATACTGATCTTCGGTAATATTGGAATCATTCAATTTATTATAGAAACTAGATTGAGGGGGTAAACATGTATGATTAAACTTTTCATGATTATCAATAAAATCATATGGAAATACACCTTTCTTCCTAACCAAATTAAATTCATTTTGCTTTGGAAAATATTTATGTATTTCATTAAATTGATTTTCTTCAAGATTTTTACTTAAATTATCAATACTTGAAGACATAAATTTGAATGAATCTATGAATCTTAATTTAATTGTTTTATTATCTAAAAGTTTAAAATGTTTTGTAAAAGATACATATCTCTCCTTATTTTGAGCGATTAAATTAATTGTTTCTGTATCAAATCCAAGTTCTTTGATAATAAAGTGAGAATCATATCCACTCAAATTATGACAAACAATTGATACAAAGTCAGGTAAACCATAATTTAAATTACAATTGTTATGAGCGGCTCCGCGGAACTTTCCAGTAAGATGGCAATGGTCTCTTACTTTATAATTCAAACAGTCAATAAAACTTTCTTTACATATATAACAAGTAGATGAATTGTCATATTGTTCTTTTTCTTCGTTTGTTAGTGTTATCATTTTTATGTTTGTATGTAATTTATCATAAATTACTTGTAAATCGATTTTTAATTTTTCAATAAAAATTTGACAACAATCTTTACCCCTATACAATTCAAACTTAGAAAGTTTATCGTCGTATGAACACTTAATGTAATATGCGAAGCTGCATGGTTCATGTTTTGTAATGTTTTCTGTAAATGAGGTTTTATCGTTTGGTAAACATGTAAAAATTGGTGCTAGTACAGCTTCAAAATCGCAATAGATAATAAATGGTACTCGCTCCTTGTTTCGGATGTTTTTAAACTTTAGTATACAATTTTCTTCATTAGGAAGAATACATTTAATTTTATTACAACCATATTGCAAATGATTATTTAAACCTTCCTCATTTCTAAAAAAAGTTAAACATCCATCTCAAATCCATTTTTTATTTGCTCTTTTGGATAACTGGTTTCCCACTAGCGCACTAAAATTTTTGATCAAACAATAGTGAGTATTTACATCATCTTCTAAAAATAGCAAATTAACATGTTCCTGTTTTTTAGATTTTGTGTAATATAATGGCCCCACAATTTCATTACCATCTAAACCATATACATTTACACTAATATTATTTAATTGTTCAAACTTTGAAATATCTTTTAGATGCATAGGCAAATTAATATCATCTAAACTCAATTCCGAAGAATAGTGTGGATATGATGTATGTCTATAAGGTTTTTTTACGTTAGGATATCTAGATGCCATAATTGACCAGGCAAAGCATGCCTGATCAGAATTTTGAATATTAATTATAGCTCTTTTTCTTTTAATAGTTTCTGGTAGATCAATATATGAAGAACCTCGCAATGGAGTATATTTGTTGATATTAAGTTCAAGAAACATGATCTTTTCGAGAGCCCAGCCAGACTCTTTTTCTTGAAAATCTTCACTTTTAATGTTTAAATTATTAACAATTTCGGAAAATATTGCATTAAAATCGCTAGCTTCAGTTATTATATAATTCGTAGTATTAAACGATGTTAATTTACTAACGTTGGAATCATCTTCCAAATTAAATTTTGTATGAAGTGCAAACAATTCAAAGTTTATTTTCGCAGCTTTAAAAATTTCTAATTGAAGCATTTTATTTTCGCCAAATGTAGTTTAAAAGATGATATACAGATAAAGTTGGTAAAAAAAAAAAAAAAAATTATGATCAAGATTTCAATGCCAAGGATAAATTATAAAATATTAATACATATAACGTCCTATCCGATTTCAATTATGTAATTTTTTTTCTTATCTTCTTTTCTTACTTTATGCTGATTACATATTACGGTTTTTATATATACGTATATTGAACTAGTTTTCTTTTTAAATGCCAAGGTTAAATTATAAAATATTATTATAACTTTGTACTATCCGATTTCAATTATGTGATAAAAATTATTCGTCCAAGTTATAAACCATATACATAATACAAATTTTGAAAGGTATAGTACTTTATTACAGTTGAGTGCCTAAAAAATAAACTTTCAAAGACAGTTGAATACATGATTTTGATGCAATTTTTTTTTCTTATCTTCTTTTCTTACTTTATGCTGATTACATTTTACAGTTTTTATTTATTGTACGTTGAACTAGTTTTTTTTTCAATGCCAAGGTTAAATTATAAAATATTATTATAACTTTATAGTATCCAATTTCAATTAAAAAATAAATATTATTCGTTTAAGTTACAAACCATATTTACAGAATATACATAAACTTTGAAATGTGACATCTACAGATAAAGTTTTAAAAAATAACAATATACAGTTGAATACATGATTTTGGATAAATTCATATAGAATTTTAGTTATCGTGGTTGATAATAAAACTGTATATTGAACTAAGTTACAAACCATGTACATAAAATAAGCTTTTAAAGTGACATCTACGGATAAAGTTGAAAAATAATAATCATTTACAGTTGAATACCTGATTTTAGATACATTTATATAGAGTTTTAGTTATCGTGGTTGATAATAAAACTGTAAGAAATGTGCACCATCTATCGAAAAGTTAATTAATATTAAAAAGTTCAAAGCTTAAAGTTTATGACTGTGCTGCCATTTATTTTCGCCAAATGTTGTTTAAAAGATGATATACGGATAAAGTTGGTAAAATAAAAAAAATTATGATTAAGATTTCAATGCCAAGGTTAAATTATAAAATAGTAATACACATAACGTACTATCCAATTTCAATTATACAATTTTTTTTTTTCTTATCTTCTTTTCATACTTTATGCTGATTATATTTTACAGTTTTTATTTATTGTACGTTGAACTAGTTTTTTCAATGCCAAGGTTAAATTATAAAATATTATTATAACTTTGTAGTATGCAATTTCAATTAAAAAATAAATATTATTCGTTTAAGTTACAAACCATGTTTACAGAATATACATAAACTTTGAAATGTGACATCTACAGATAAAGTTTTAAAAAATAACAATATACAGTTGAATATTTAGTTATCGTGGTTGATAATAAAACTGTATATTGAACCAAGTTACAAACCATGTACATAAAATAAGCTTTTAAAGTGACATCTACAGATAAAGTTGGAAAATAATAATAATTTACAGTTGAATACCTGATTTTAGATACATTTATATAGAGTTTTAGTTATTGTGGTTGTTAATAAAACTGTAAGAAATGTGCACCATCTATCGAAAAGTTAATTAATATTAAAAAGTTCAAAGCTTAAAGTTTATGACTGTGCTGCCATCTAACAAAATGTCTTAAAAAAATATTGTACAGTTAATGTACAGTTGAACAACGGATTTTTAATAAAATTATATACTTACGTTTACATTTTATATAGAGATTTAATTATCGTGGTTCTACTGTAATCTTCATATAAAAAAACATATGTAATCGTTTGTATTGTTGTAATTTACATATAAAAATTCACCCCATTTGGGGTGGGCTATGATCCCCCACTTTACACTACTGCTGATATTAACAAGAATTTGTGTGTTTGCTACCTTAAAATGATATCAACTAGGTCACTTTGAATTTTGGGCCAGTTCGTCATTATGTCGTTTTGTCGATGTAGTACTTTTGTGGTTGAACATTTGATCTCCTGGCTACATCGTGTTTTCCCATTATGATCCAACCAATTTCAGTTTTTTGTTCAACTGGATTTTGTGCGCATCCTCTAGTAAAGTTACTGTTTAGAATTAAGGAATAGTAGTCAACACCGATTATGATATCGATGCTACTGGACTAGTTGTATTGCCGGATCCGCATCTGTCAAAGTCGACGTCTGGAATTGCTTCAATCTTAATCTCTTTAAAACCTCACGAATAAAGCTAGCTTCGGCTTTGCGATTGCAGACCGCAGCTTCCTTTCCTCCCATTCCCGATATTTTAGTCTTCACCAGCTTTTGTCCCGACTTAATAAAATTGGCTGCCTTTGTAGTTATAAATGACGGTTGAGAGCCTGGATCAATTAATGGCCTGACGAGAATCCGTTTCCTCTCGCTTGTTGTTAATGTAATCATATAGCTGTGGGTTTTGTCACAGAACCTAAGTTCGTTGACACATAACTTTTAGATACCTGCTGCCTGTCTGCTTTGTAACCGATGTGCTATCCTGTGTTGTGCCTTCCATTACATATGATACGTTGGGTCCTCTTCGCTACTTGCGATTTTTGTTTTCTCGTGGCGTTGTGGATGTTGTTGGTGTCATTCTTGGATTTTGGTTGCCATTCGCCTCCAATGTTCTAACTCTTCTAAATCAAAAGTTTCGTTAGTCTGAAATTCCTTTGAATTTGCTAAGAAAATCTCATAGAGTCGTCATGCCCCGTTGTTAAATTTTTTGGTTAAGGTTAAGATTACTATTGAGTTTCACGATTCAGTTGTTGTATTGTGACGATGTCTTAGCCTTGCGGCAGATTCTATATTTATATTTATCCGACGGAATATCATATTTACATATGTTAAAATCAGCAGTACTCCTGTTGTTATATATACTGTTTGAAATTTGATAATCGGTCTGGTAATTTGTCTGTTGGTTAGAGATGGTTGATTAATTTAGTCGCAGCGCCTTCCAACTGACACTTTAGATAATTTTTGGGTGTCGCCGATCTGTGCGTTTTCATGGATCAGTTTACAAATATTGGGATTTGAATTCGTGTTAGCCGAATGTCCGATATCTGGTTTGTAGGTTTACTTTTTTCAGTTCCTTCTATGTTCGTGGTTATTTTTTTTTTTGTTTAGGGGTTCGATACTCTACATAGTTTTGATACGTGATTGCCTTTAAAAGCTTTAGTTACAACAGATTCCAGAACAATGGAGCCACAGGCAACTAGTTCAGTTGTATTATTTACTTAAATATCAATTCACAAAAACTCAAAATTTTGAGAGACATACTGTATACCAAAAATTCAAAAACAATTTTTTAGCTGCAGGTTTAGGGATTCGACGTATTTGGGGAGGAAGTGATTAGTGATTATGAAAAGGTAGCATCGACAAATTAGCTGTGTACCAACAGAGTCTCGGGTGGTATTTCACGAAAACTTTAAACAAGAAACTAGCAATATAGAATAGCACATACTGTGCCATTCGCATGGAAACAACCCTTGACAATGTCCCGATTTCGTATCGATATCGGATCAAAGAGGTACCAACTTATTCCCTACCACCACGCTACTGGCAACTTCGAGATACATATAACAAGTGCACCAATATGGTTTATCAAATTGCTCAAAGATCTAGCACCTCCTTTACATCTCAACAATATAATATTTAGTATTTTTGTTGAACGTAAAAATAAAAAATAAATATTTCACTTAGCCGCAAGAGTAAGCTTATGTACACAAATATATACAATATTAATAGATATTGTTTTGTAAAATTTATGAATTAAGAGATAAGTAAGGTGAGAGAAAAACAATTTTGTCATAAAATTATGAAACGAGCACAACAAAAAAATTATTCATCGAAATTCAACTTTTAAAACAACAACACAACCAGAAGCCGCATAGAGCAAAAACCAAAAATATGAGTTAAATGATAAAAATTAATTACAATTTTGTACATAATGGTGTACTATAGTAATGTTACGTCGACTATCATCATCTAGCAATCTTGCGCTCGTTGTATAAATACAAAAATATAGTTTTTTGTCGAGAACGTTAAATTTCCTCTTAATTGGGTTATATACAACATATATACTCCATTGATGTTATGTTCAAGGAAACAGAACGAATTTTATAAGTGTATAACATAAAATAAATATTAAGTAGTTTTAACTTAATGAGCTTTTATGCTTTATGATTATATACTAATTATACGTATAGCATATACTCGAATAAATGCACAAAGGGAGGTACTTTTGGCGCCAAATCCATTAATCTCTAGTTTTATTATCGCATTGAATATTCATCAGAAACAAAATTCAAATACATAATTTAGCATACGTAAATTATGAGATAATTATGTTTTTCTGTAATTCGGATAATTATTAATTCTTATCATTTCGTCCGTATAAATACCATCGTCAGTACTCCCAACATCTGACACTGTTCCAGTACTGACCGTCTCCCTTCCTTTTTTCTTGTTATTGCGTGCTAAAATTGCAAGCATAGAGTTTCCAATATATCTGTTCAGTCGAATGAACAGTTTATTATACCTATAAGAATTTGATAAATCAAATTATGCTGTTCAAGCAAAGAAGCAAAATATCAGCAATTTAATTTTTTTTTCATTATTTAACAAATGAATACAAATTCATCCAGCAATTTGTTAAATGTTGTTAACTGTTTGAGGAGTATAACCCATGGGTTAGCTACCGGTTGGTTACTTCATTAATTTATCTGTCCTAGTTCTAAGAGCATCATTCTTCGAAGTGGTCTTACTGGGTTTGATTTGTTCAGCATTCGACACAAATCTGCATGTTCATGTTGACTAAGGCGAACTATGTATTTTCTCGCATATTTCTTAAATTCTTCACTGACGTACTCTATTTTTAGATCCTTATGAAGGTTATCATTCCTTATGTATCATGATGCATCGACTAAACTACGCCAAATTTTATTATGAAAATCCATGAATTTGAATTACTGTTATATTAGTTTTCTTGGTACAGCCCCATAGCCGTATACCATACGTCCATATAGGTTTCAATATCTGCCGATATAAGAGCAGTTTTCCTTCCTATCAGCCAACACATTTTTCTATATTTCATGTTAAACTCTTCTTTTTAACATGCTCTTTCCACTTGACTTTAGCATCAAGGGTCATTCCTAAATATTTTACCGTGTTCGCATATGGAATTGGTGGCGAATTCAGTCGAACAGGTAACCAAATAAAACTTTTGTTGGTAAAGTATATATGCACAGATTTAATTTCGTTGAGTTGAAGGCGCCATTTCTTCGTTCAATTACTCAATGATTTACCTGTGGTCTCCAATTGCCAAGGTTACAGTATCATCCGCAAATATTGCAATGCTTGTTCTTTTTGTGATTGGTACGTCTCGCGTATAAAGTATGTAGAGTATTGGCCCCAGAACACCTCCTTGTGGAAATCCAGCCGATATTTTCTTTAGTTCTGAGCATTCTTCTTCGTGCTTTACACGAATGTCGATCAGCTATAAATATGACTTTAAGGCATCGGTGCCCGACTTTGTCGAAGGCTTGATAAGAAGACACTTAAACATATTTTTTTTATTTTCCAGAGCATCTTCATTTAAATCTGTGATTCTGTGCACTTGATATATAGTAGAGTATCTCTCTATAAATCTAAATTTGTGAGGAGGGATGAATTTTCTGACTTCTATTACTGATTTTAACCTCTTGAGTAGTAGCTTTTCAAATAATTTTGAAGTTGTAGGAATTAGGGAAAACGGCATGTACGATGTTTTCTTGTTTGGTGGCTTAATAGGTTTTAGAATTATCACCTTTGCCACCTTCCACTGGTATCTAACGTATTTTAATCTGAACGATGCGTTGATTACTTGCAGTAATTTTCGTAATCTTTTTTCTGGTAGTGTTTTATCTTATAAGGGGATTTTATGAGCTTAAATTGTTGTTAATTTCACCTTTTAGCTATTCAAGTGTTACATAGGTCTTATATTTAGGTATTCACTTTATTTACTGGAATTAAATTTTTTTCAGCTGTTTGTCTTTTAAGGGGTTGAAATATGTCTTCATAATAGGCTGCAAGCAATGCAGCTTTTTCTTTGGCACTTCTAGCCCAAGTTCCGTCGTCATTCTTGATAGGACCTATTTGTACCTTAGGCAGTTTAAGGTCTTTAAATATTTATTTATTTATTTAGATCAACAGTACAAAATACCTCTAATCGGCATACGTCAACTTTAAACACAATCAAAGTCATTATAAAAAGAACAAGAAAAACCCAAAATTAAAATTTAAAATAATGGAGAATGTTTCTCTGAAAAACGTTCTTCGATATCTCAAAATCGAACAAATTTTCAACAGAGCTCAACAGAAGTGTCGATTTTTAGATCAATTCATTGTTCCCGTAATTTGTATTTCTATTAGGTAACTGCAAAAATGTACGTCTTCTCAAATTATGAGACGGTATCTAATACGAATAAAGCTCTAAAAGCTCAGAGCAATCAATGTGTCCCAGAATCATGTCACGCGCAAACATAGCAATCGCCGCGTCCCTACGAGCACTAAGCGGTTCCAGAGCTAATAACTGGCATCTCCCATTGTAAGGTGGCAAAATATAATCCGAGCCACGGCCGTCATGGGGCAAGAAGCGAAGCGCATATTTAAGAAAACGCTTTTGAATGCTTTCGATCCTATCTGAATAGTTATGATGCGCGACCAAATAACAGCAACGTACTCGATATGGGATCTAATTACTTTAAAAAGGGAATAGCTAGTTAGTGTCCTTGTTGTCAGAAAGCCAGCTAGGTATTCGCTAAAGGTTTGTTCTTGATTTCTTTGATAAGCATTTTCAATTTGTTGCTTAAATAATTAAGTTGAGATTTTCCGTATGGTTACGAGTAGGAGGAGCATTCTGCCACGCTGCTTGTACAATACTGTTATTCAGCAGCTGTAATTGAACATCAAGTTCTACCAGAGTTTTAATTCGTATTTGTAATTCAGTATTGTTTTCAACTAGACTAGGTTCCGGTTCCGGAAGAGATCCCAGTTGTTTTATTATTAGTTAATCTAGGCAAATTTTCTTTTTTAAAATGGTATCACAGAGTATCAAAATGACAGGCGGCTGGTCAGACGAAATTCCTTTACTGTTTTTGAGTAATACGTAGTTTTTAGATATCCCTGTAGTACAATATTGGAGTATGTTTTGGGAATTTTTTATGTTTTTGGACATCATCCTATTACTATGGGCATCCCTCAGTTTGGCGGGCCCTCTCGTTTGTTATTTCTTAGATTTTGAAGTTCTCTCGCTACGTCACATCCTCTATAGTTAGTGGAATGCTCTCCGTTATAGTTTACGCGCATATTGTAGGCGTAATTTTTGTCAACTTACAAGCTTGGGCGATATGTTTCCCCGAACATTTCACACATTTAGGCTCCCGTTTGCAATATTTCTGCATGTGATTATGTCTTTGGAATTTCTTACACTGAGGTATCAAGCCTGTGGATTTTTGTAACGCTTCTTCTAACTGTCATGTTAAGGACTGCCTTAATTTTGAAAATTGTTTCCATTTTTTCTTTGCTATTAAAAGTAAGCATGAACATAAGTGTAAAAGTCCTCTTTTATTAAGTTGAACCCCTTGATCAGTTACGATTTTTTCTTAATGTATAAGGTCTTCCAATATATCCTGCTATACAGGTTGGGTGAAGACCCCTGGCCACCACTTTGATCGAGCGATCATTTTTGTCCTCGTATATATACCATTCCTTGACTTTATCTGTCAGCTGTGCTACAACTCTGTATTCTTTTGTAGTGAATAAGAATTCGAAGCTGAGGAATACTTTAAGAAGAACATTTTCGGCGAAATTCTTTATAACAAATGCCTGATACTGTGATCAATACAGACACTTATCAAGGCATTAATAAAAAGAGTCTCAACGACAAGATGGCGATCATACAGATCCCTTTGTTTTATGGCAATTGCAAGCAGTGGACAGTCTTCTATACTTTATTCAACAAGACTATACACTATGCAACGAAAACCTATCCAACGAAGAAAAAATGTACTACCTACTCTCTTTAGTTCGAGGACAAGTAGCGAAGCTATTCGACACTCAATCATTTAAGCATCCAGACAAAACACTAGAGTGCCTTGGTGATAGGCATTTTAACAAGGGAATTAAAGAGTGAGACTCATCGCATGTTCGCTTTGAAAGAAAAGGATATACCACAAACCAACTCTAAGCAGACAACACATTTGTAATGATTGATCCATCTCCAAGATATGCTCAATGTAGTGGTGATCATGATATTACCAGCTACAATAAATTCCAAGCTTTCGAGTTTTGAAGAGGACTGCAACTGTGAAGGTGAAAGCTTTTTATGTAGAAAATGTCTCCGAGAATACCACGGGCCCTACTGCAGCAAGAAATGTGCAGCTGACAGCAGCCGGAACAGCGAAGTCTACTGTAAAATTCATAATTAAACCGAGGTTTTCTTTTAACTTCAATCTAAAAGTCGAGGTTATTCTCTGCAAGAATATAACCGATAGTCTATCCGATGTGGAGGTTAAACCAAGTAACTGGAGGAACACCAAGGACCTTATCCATAAACCGGATCCAATTTATAAACTTTTAGGCACTGGTTACTAGGGTTAATGAGCCAATTATAAGCCAAATTAGGATGGATCATCACCGGTAGCACAATTTCCAACGTAAACGTGCTAATTAATCATGATATTGTAACGACAGCAGAGATCGACTGATAGCTAAACAAATTCTGGGAGCTTGAAAAAGTGGATAATAAAAGGTAATAAGGACAAAAGAAGAAACTGAATGTGAGAAAACCTACAACAAAGGGCATTTGCACAATGCGCTAATGGAAGAAACAAAGTAGGAATTCCCCTCAAAATTGAATACCTGCAAGTCGAAAAACGTCTTGCTAAAAATACAAATCTGGCGTTAACACCAACAGTTTATGGATGGCTATGAAATTTTAGGTCACACGAAGGAATCAGAGGCAATAGGTGGAGGAACTGAGTAATATTATTTGCCAGACCATGCTGTTTTCAAAGAAGCAAGTTCAACGATGAAAGTAAGATTCATCTTTCATGCACCAGCAAAGTAATTCACTGGGATCACAAATACCTTAAATAATGTCTTGCCAAATGGGCAATAGCCAAAACGTAAGCACTAGTAGCCGACATGGAAAAAACGTTTCGCCAAATCACATTGCATGAAGAGGACTATGTAGATGACTATGTAAATGATTTTTATGTAGATGGCCTAATTTCTGGAAACAGCACACTAAAGAAAGCCGTATTTGCTCAAAAACAGCTCATAGCATTACTCAAAACTGGCGAGTTCAACCTATGTAAATGAGTTTCTAACCCCATGCTTTGATATAAGCCGTACCAAAAGTACTGAGAAATAATGGGATTCTTGAATTAAAACTTGATGACACAGTCAAAACTCTTCGCCGACATTGGAATCCAGTGACAAACCACTTTGGATCCCGCATTTCACCTCCGATTTTAGAATACAAGAACTCTACTAAACGAAGCCTATACTTTCGGACAGTGGAAAAGTTTCTGACTCCGTGGGATGGCTGGCACCAGTTCCCATAGTAGCTGTACAAATAATGCAAGTACTTTGGTAGCCGGACTAACCTGGGATCAATCGCTACCTCCGGCCCTATTTATTCAATGGGAGAATTTCAAAAATTCTCTATCCTCTTTAAAACATTATCAATTAATCTACATGGATTTTGCGATGTCTCTGAATAGGTCATCTATGCTAAGACCGCGAGTCTAGATGAAAAAACCCAGGGTACACTACTTTCATCTAAAACTAAAGTAGCACCAATTAAAAGTATCTTATCAATATCACGACTGGAACAATGTGGTGCTTTGTTGGTCGTAAAATTAAAAGGAAAAGCCAGTGATGCATTACAGGTACAAAAATTAGAGGTGAACTTCTGACGGATTCCATGAATAATCTGCTGATTGTTCGTCTAGAGGAGTACATCCTACCGAATTAAAGAAACACAGTTCATGGTGGGCTGATCCTTCTTAAATAATTATTGTTATCGGAGCTAGCGTCTTTGATGGTCATGAGTGATGTAATGTTTAGGATGCCACTACCTTGTCTGGGTTTACTCTCAACACTTATTCAACCAAGATATTGATGAGGTACTTGGTTTAAGATTAACTATTAAATTAGCGTTTCTTTACCGAGATTTATAGGATTTTTACATTACAATTATGTTATCTAATATACAAACCCTTTGTGCTAATCGTACCAAAGTACTTGTTCGTTAATCTGGCGAGTGATTGAGAGGCGGTTTAAAAACTAAATAGCTTAAATTACAATGTGGCAGTTCCATTGCTTCAATCCATTTTAATTGCAAAGACTTCAAAAGGATGAACCCAGAAGCCAGAGGAATGGAGGATGAGGAAGCCAGAATTATACCAATGTAACAGGTACACGATAGGAAGCATCCAACGTAAATGTCGAGCTAGTAAAATCAGAAAATACATTCACGCTACAATTGTCTTGAAAAATGAATCTGTGGTGATTCCTCTACTCTAAAAGTTGTATGACTGAAGAGGCAATGACTTATGACGAAAGGTTTTTTCGAAGCGATACTCGGCTGGGATTACAACTCTCAAATTGTGGATTACATAAAATATAGCATTGTTGAAGCTAATTTGACTAGCATGTCTTTAGCATTTAACCATGGTTGATTGAAATTTCAGCAAAAGGTGCCAAATTGGTATTCTCTTGAATACCGATGTCTATTATCATATCTTGCTAAAATAATTGACCTCAACGATAAGATACCGCTTAATTGATTGAATGCGCTTTGTTGGAAATGATAACAATCAGAGAATCAAGCGTTATCAAAAGAATTCGCTAATTTGTGGAACAAGGCCTTTATCAATGGATGCCAGATGTCCTAAATAATTGGCCTTGTACACAAGACTCTCCCACCTGTATGTTATTCTCATTATTATATGCTCAAATGAGATTATGATGGGAAATAATTTAGTAAAATACAGAATCATCAAAAGTTTTAGGATTGTTGTAGAAAAATAATGAAATCCTCAAATCTTTGTAATTCCGTCTGATTACCCAAATACTTTTAAAAATATTTTGAACAATTAACTGGCATTGGTGAGATAATTTCTTAACACGGAAAGAAGCATCAAACTATTTAATTCGCTTTACACTAAAGCAACGCTTTATACGAAATGAAAAAATTGATCAAAAATTATGTCATTGCATATTAGAGGTAAACCATTTCATGAGGATTGGGAGGAAGGTGAATAAAGGTAAAGAATCGGTCCATCTCATTGACGGATGGAAGAATTCCGCCGCAAATTGAAAAAATGTTGTGTGTATGTTACACACCAGTGACACTAAACGCGCATTTTAAGAGGCCTTTGATTAGACCAGCTTGTCGGAAAGTGGGGTGAAATTAGCTAAGGTTGTAGAACAATATATTACAATAGCAAAATGTAAATTTCAAATTGATGCGTTGATGTTTATAATAAAAGTGAGAACCTTTATCTCAAATAACACCAATTCTAAAGAATACTTTTTATACTATCTGTCGTGGGCACTTGGCGCAACACTCTTAGTACTTAATAAGTGTTTTTTAAAAAATTTAAAAATGTGGGAATTCTAAAGAATTTGGCAAAACACTAATTTAAATCATGGCGACTAGTAAATGGAATGGTTCGGTCTTATCATCACGGATGAAATCAGATATTTTCTAAAAAAATATTTGTTTAAAATATTTTCTTATATTTCTACAAATTTACGATCATTAATCTCCGAAAATATTCAAAAATTATTCGAAATATCGGCATTTCAATTTATTAATTTTTTTATTTTAGTTGTTTATACTTTATTCGCCGACTGTACCTACCTTATTTTATCGCTAAGTAGTAAGTAAAACAAGTATGATCACCGCATTTTTATCATTTCGCTACTAATCGGTAGATGGCTCTAGTAGTCAGTAAAAATAATAAAATGTATCATTTACAATTTTTCGCCGATTCCAAATTATTCACAGAATTAAAACATGATAACAATTTTGTTTTTTTGTTTATATTTGTGATCATATTTATCTAATTTAGTTTTGTTGGGTGTGAATAGCCTTCCAGAATAGCAACGCGATCTAGACAAATTTGTGATCATAGACAATTACGCATGTCACGATGTGATAAAATAAATTATTTTGTTGGTTTTTTTTTTTCATTATTTGTCAGTTTTCTATTTTTAATGTATTATCTGAAATATATTTCAACCTAAAAGAGCATAACGATCATTTATTTTACTGTGAATTTTACAAATGGATTGTTTGAAATTATTTTTTGTGTTATTATTCCTAGTAAAAACTATTAATTCAACAATGTATAATTTCTGTAACTCTAGTATACTAAAATTGAATAAAACGACTGAAGGGCGTCGATATTTTATTCCGCTTGATTACAAGCACCGGATAATTGAAGAAGTGAACACGATGCGGAATAATTCAAGTAAACCAATGAATTATGTGAATTGGGATATTGAGCTGGAAAAAGTGGCTCTCAATTTATTGAAAATCATTACGTTCTATAAAAAGGACACCATCTACGGGAATCTTGGATGTTTAGTGCGAACTCGTAAGTCCGTTTATAGGTTGATCAATAATTAAAATTTTTAATTTAATACAAAATTTGTAGCACTGAGAAACGATTTATATGTGTATGGTGATTCGACCACAAATGTTGAATTGAATATTACTAACGATTTCAAGTTAACGGAACGGAAAATGTTTTGGAAATTTGCATGTGAAGAGCAAAACATAACATCTGTGGGTTGCGCTGTTTTGATTGTTGTAATTTTAAATCAGAATGGAGCGAAAGAAACAAGAACCCATATAATGTGTTTGTTCAGTGGTATTAATGGCAGGTTACTAGAACACACCAATTCAAACTTGTATAATTTACGCGGGCAATGTTCGTTATTTTGTGCATCTCAGATTTATAAATCATTAATTTTTTTTTTATTTCTGCAGGTGTGACCGATTATGAAACTGATTATGAACGTCTGGAGGAAAAATTTGACATCGCTTTATGGCATATGTACGTAATGTACATCCTAACTGGATTGACGTATATGGTGATTTTTTTGTGCTACGTGTTTTTGTTATGTTTGAAATGGTACCACAAAAAAGCGTTAATGTCTGACAACATTGATGATTGGGATGGATATTAATATAGTGTAATAATAAAATGACGTAGTTTACTATAAATAATTTTATTTAGACCGATTAAAAATCGTTTTGTTTTAAATTTAATGCAATTGTCTGAATGACTCCGGCGTATATTATGTAAATTCTAGATAATTACATATAAGATTGGTGACACTTCTGCGGATTTGGCCGAGAAAGAAATCCAACTGTTACAAAATATTAATAATTTCCTTTGGAGATAACGAGTACACCCCTAATAGCAATACCAAATATCACGTGACCATCTATGTATATACAATATAGACGATACTATTTTTTTATTTTTAAGGTACCGTTAAAATCCTTGATCTGCAGCCGTCAAGCAAAGTTCAAAACGTAGATATCCACGATTCAGGTTTGGTGAAAAACTAAGTTTTTTTCTCAAATGTTGTCATACAGTAAACCATTGTAAACGTTTTGAAAAACGCAACAATTTTACTTCGGACACATGGTTGGTTGAAAATCCCCTTGTGGAGGTAGCGGATGAAACACATGTTTATGACCTGCATTTATCGCATTCATATAAGGTGATTACCAATTTTTGTCAGTTGAATGTTATCGTCCATATAGATCTCGAAAAATGCAACACCCCTACCACCAAAAATCAATTGTTGAAATTGAGACAAAGTCTGACAAATAAAACAAAAAGATTATCAATGTAAAAATCATTATATGATTTATTTCATATGCGCCTTTGATGATTTTTGGGGTGGCTCTCTTGTTGTTGTCTGTAAATAATAGGATTTGCAGTAATTTTCAGATGTAGTTGCTTGCTGTTGATTTGGCATTTTCTCTATAAACTGATTGACATAGTCTTAATTTTTGTTATGGCGGTTGTATCGTTAAGTGCATTGGGATTTGTTTCTGGTAGCTTGTGATAAATTTGTATGTAGTCAATGTGGCTGCGATTAACCGGCCTAATTTTTAATTTTGTAACATAAGCAAATCGCATATAATTATTCCCTTCTGGACTTACAATTTTGTTTGGATACGCCAATCCTATTCTAAATCATTAGTGCTCAATTACACAAAGTAATGTTGCTTGCTTGATCATAACTTCGTTATGTTATTGGTGAATTGTTGATTTACTCGCGAAACTAGTGCCGTATCGAATTTTCTTCTTGTTGATCCAGCTGTTATTGGTGCTAGGCAATGAATAAAGATATACACGCATGCGAGCATTTGTGGCCTAGGTTTCAAATGCATGACTTTGTAATGAATTACAATTATTTGGGACCCCGGCCAATAGTATTGCATGATTTGTCTTATACCAATACAGTTTTCAGAAATGTATCATGTGCGGAATATAATTTTAGTAGATTTGTTTTTTGTTCATTATCACTTAAAAATTGCTCTCTTAATTTGAACAGTAAACCAATAAAAAAGCCACCAACATGTTTGTAATTTTCATAGCCGTTTAAGGGCTTTGTTGATAGCTTCTTTAGATTTTTATGTAATACAATATTTTAACACATTTAACACTCTCCTGGAAGCGCCTGGCCAAAAATTGGATGCTACATTTTTTTTTTGTGAACTATTGAGGATTGAAAAAGATATGTGCCAAGTTTCAAAACTGTACCACTTATGCTTTTATTAAATGTACACTGGATTCGAAAGGAAATATTTTATACTTGAACTACCGAAAATTTAGTGAACTACCGAAAGCCTCGTTCTCATTGATCAAGTTACTTTAATTCAAGTAACTTGAACCTACTTGACCAATATGAATGTATTATTTTAATTGACTTCAAGTGTCCAGTAAAGTAGAAAGCCTTTCAAATTTTCTATTCAAGTTGAGTCATTTGAGATGAGCCACATTATAAAATTTAGTAGTATGGAAAGTGCTTTAACCAAATAGTGAAGTTAACATTTTTGACATCTTCAAAAATGAAGTGGAGTAGTCCAGAAATTATAATTTTTTTTAAATTTACTAATCCTGTGAAGCTAATTTGACTTTTCCAACTTATTCGACGACATTTTAAACAACTATTTGATTAAATTGACAGCTTGTTTAGACTAGGGATTAGTAATCCACAAAGTACACATGCAATAGGTAATATACAAGTAGATTTTATTTTCGTTCGATTTCGTCTGTCAAAAACTTCCAATATGGCGTTTTTGGCTGCCTAAAAAGTTGGTATTTCTATGTTTACTTAAGAAAATATTTTAATTAAATACTAATTAAATAAATTTTTCATAAAATAAATTATAAAAATCGAAAGAAATTTGTTGTGCAATGTTTGGGTGTAATGCAAACATTGCATCGAAGGAAATAGAGGCTAAAATAGTAGATTTGTGGCGACTCAAAATATAATCAATTTGACTCCACACAAAAATTATATGTTCTTTGCATACCAATCACGGTTTTCCTCATTTTACCCAACTGCACCCTATTACAAATCATTTATTGTTGTTGATTCCCAAAATACAAAATATTCCGTACTCATATAATAAAATGCAATTCAATATATGATCGAGGTATTGGTGAACAGATTAAGTGATTACCATCATGTCTTACGTACACCAAACCAACTAGCAGCAAGATATATTTATTTTGTATTTTATTTTATAAATTTAATCAATGAATTATTGCTATAAATTTGTCGTGTTAATTAGTATGTGTGCCAGTTGGGGAAAACTGACGATTTTAAAAAAACTTCATTTTGTACGAACATTGTAATTTAAAAAAAAAATAAAAATTTGTCAATTTTTAGATGAAGTACAAAGCTTGAACTCGGAGTTTCATTTTTTCTTAAAAATAAATTAATTCAAATAAAATAAATAAATTAAAAATAAAATCAAAATAAAAAGTTTTTTATTTAACTATCAAAACTCATAGTGCGAGTGAAACTAATATAAGTGTTGTAGTTGCTTTGCTTAAACGGGGTCAATCCAAGAGCAACTATAGATTGTTGTACAAGTAAAGAAAAGTGATAGTTTTCCAGCAAGTGTAATTGCTTAATTCACGAGCGAGCGCTAGCGAGCGACCTGTAACCGTTTCATTTCGATTTAATAGCTCATAATACACCACAACTTTCTGGTCCCACCAAAGACTCAGCATAACCTTATCGCAATGAATATCTCGTTTTCGCTGCGATGGTCCTGCTTGGCCTGGATCGACGTAAGCTGCTTTACGTTTGGGGTCGTAATAGACCCACTTTTCATGGCCAGTAACAATTCGATGCAAAAAGCTATGCTTTTTGTACTCAGCAAGATTTTTTGCATGCTTCAATTCGTGCTCTCAATAGATTTTCGGACAGTTGATGTAGGACCCATCTTCCTAGGTTTCGAATCTTTCCCATTGCATACAAACGATGAGAAATGGTTGATCGGTCAATGCTTAACTGCATTGCAAGTTCTTTTTGCGTTTGACGTGCATTTTCATCCAATAATGTTTGTAATTCGGCATCTTCAAGCTTTTTTGGCTGACCTGGCCGTTCTATGTCTGTCAAGTCAAAATCACCACTTTGGAATCGATGAAACCAATTGAAACAGCTTGCTCTCGATGGAGCTTGATTACCATAAGTATCAGAAAGCAATCGGTGAGCTTCAGCGGCAGTTTTCTTGGAATCAAAAAAGAAAAGAAGAACCCCTCGAAAAAACAACTTATCACGATACATTTTAAATCGATTACAAAAAAATGACGTAATATGAAAAATAACACTTTCTGCTCTGAATTAGATTAACAATTGTGACAGCTTCAAAATGCAATTGGAATTGCTTGTAAAACTATACGCAATCTCACGTAGCGACATCTAAATGTCGAATCTAAGAATTAATTCACACACCCAATAATAGATTAGATAGATGATTAAACATTGAGAACCTTCCATTTGTATATTTTTCGATGATATTGATATGGAGGGTGTCTATGTTTTTGAGCCAACAAATTATGAAATAACCAATGAAATAAATACGGGAAATGAACAAGACATTGACCAAAATGTACTTAAAGAAATTCCTAGGAATTTGTATACTTTCATCGGTAAATCATTAGTTCAACAGCAGGGAATACTGGTGTCCAGATATAGCAAGCAGAATAATTCAAAATGACTTTAAAAACATTTATTAAGGTTAAAAATA
This sequence comes from Tipula helvola, assembly GCA_963556165.1. Taxonomy (NCBI): domain Eukaryota; kingdom Metazoa; phylum Arthropoda; class Insecta; order Diptera; family Tipulidae; genus Tipula; species Tipula helvola. The sequence goes on along the minus strand of OY744481.1, from coordinate 10,385,654 downwards.
TGTTACATTTCGCTGATAACAGCCTTATGGTGCCAATAGACAACCCAAACCATGACCGATTGTATAAAATCAGACCATAAATATTTTAAAAGAAAAATTTGCACAGCAACGCTTGGAACAAAAACTATCGGTGGACGAACAAATGTGTAGTACAAAAATTTGAAGCCATATGACACAATATGTTCCATCAAAACCTCATAAATGAGTGTTCAAAATATTTACCTTTACCGTAGGTAATTCAGGTGTTTTTTTTTGCTTCAATAAATTAGGGATTTTCCCAAATAGAATTCCAACGCTTGCTGACTGGCGGCTAAAATATTTCGTATGGAGTTTTATATGGTCAAACATGTGTTTGAATTTTTCATTAAATTATTAATTTCGACTAAATTAATTTTAAAATTTGATATTTATTATTAATCGCAACATTCTGAATTTTATTAATCATAAAAAAAAGTAGGGGGACATCCACTAATTTAGACAAGAAATTTGTATTTGTAAACATGATTTTACTTATTTTTGCATGTAAAAAAAAAATGTAATCAGCGCTGCCCAAGCGTGGGGACAAATGAACTAAAATCGATTTTGGGAAAATCCCTCATTGAACTGAATTTTTTTGAATCGAAACTATATTATGTTTATTTTAGATTACATGTACAAATTCGAGATCTATACTGATCAAGAAAATAAGTACCGGCAGATACAAGAGGAGAACTTAGGAGCTTCGGCGAATGTTATAGTACGATTATGCCCTAACATACCTAAATTTATAAATCACACTATCTTTAGTGACAATTATTTTACGACAGTTCCCCTTATTTTGTACCTGTAAAACGAGGGTATTCATTGCATCGGTACTATAAGGCGGAACCGTATTCCAAATCCTAAATTGAAAAGAGAAAGGGAAATGTAAAAATGCGCTAGGTGATTTTACGAGGAGTTTTCAACCAGTTTTGAGAATGTTGGAATGTCTTTGGTCCACTGGAGGGATAAAAGATATGTACGTAACCGTTGTTTCGTCATATTGTGGAGCTTACACTTCAACTACAGTAAAAACGTGGGACAATAAAAATAAGAAATATAACCGTCACATGGGAGATGTCAATTTGCATGTCAGCTTCATAGGAAGGTACCGAATTAAATTGAAGTTTTCAAAGTGGTATTTAAGAATGTTCTTGGATGTAGCTGTAGTAAATTCGTTGATCATCTACAGACAACTGTGTGCCTCTAGAAAAATGGCATCAATGAGTTTGAAACAATTTAGGAAGGATTTGGCGAAAGGGCTCTGTTTGCCCGGCTCATATTAAAAACCAAGCACCTCCAGTGCATTGAAACGATTAAACCAAAGCTTTAATGAAAATGACGCGTTAAAAATATGCTCAGAATGTACCTATTAAGGAAATCAAGTAGTATTGTTTACTTGATTTCCAGTACTACATATTCGTAGTTCAAGTAAAATTACAAGATTTTACTACAATCAGAAATCTAGTATGCTCACAGCTAGTGAATTTTTATTTACCGTCCTTTTGTACTTTAAGAAGACCATACATATATTTGGGGTGGTTCCCATTGTATTTCCTTAAGTTCTAAGCAACAGATTTATCAGAAATATCAACTTTTATTATCTCCGTTCGTGTTGTTTTCTGATAAGACCAGGGTCAATTTCTCAATATAGGTATTCGGTTTTTTTTTATGAGTACCATAACATTATCCGTACCAAATTTCTATCCGTACACATTGGGTTTGTCACATAAAACTCTTTTAACTTTGTGAGTTTATCGAATTTGTGCTATTCCATCCTTAGTCAAACATTTATTTGTAAGTTATCGTTGAATTTAAAATTTTTCCACATTTTTATAAATCTGCTTCTGACGCTGATCTGTATTTTCTCGTCTAATTTTGAAATGTCACTCTCTAAATCAGCTACACTTTTAGGATGCGGAGTAAAATCTTTCTTCATTTCGCTGCATTCGTATTCCATATCCCTGGACAGGGTTGGTATCGTTATCCAAAACAAAGAAATCCCAAAAAAAACAAAAACCCCAAAAACAAAGTTTTTTAAAAATAACATATTTTTGAAATATTATTTTAATTCGTTTTATACCTTGGAGCTTATAGCTGTCGCCCCCAAACCCCACCCTGACGATTTTTTAAAATGCTAATATTGTGATTGAACCATTTTTGAAAAATTTGTATTTTTTAATAATAACTCACATACTAAAATAGAGAACTCCCCAAAGCCGCTTAGCATTGCACCCTTTGCGCAAGGATGACAGGAAAACGTCAGAAAAATTATAAAAATATTTACATTTGTACAATATTTACTTTTGTATTTCACATACTAAAATAACAAACTCCCCAAAGCCGCTTAGCATTGGTCCTTTCCGCGCAAGGCTGACATGAAATCATATAGATTCCTTTTGTTTTCATATTTTAGTTATCAAAAATTTATTGGGGTTTTCCCTTTCGATGGGGCAGTTTACTTTGTATTTTTCGGTATTTTTTGGGGGAATTTACCGTTCGGGAATATGATGTATCCTGTTTTTTATATATCCATAAGCAGCATCATTTTCTACACCTTAAGGGCCCAATACACGAAAAATGCAAAAAATGCTCGAAGAAAGTGTACCTTTTCTAGAGAATTACTGATCCTATCAGCGCAAACCATATATTAAAATAAGCTTTGATGTTTTATCTAGTTAATCACGGTGGCTTTTCCGAATTTTCCGCTTAGTTTTCCTGTTATTTTATTTTAATTATGATCAGTTTTGGCCAAATTAGGCACCGAAAATGTACCTTTTCTCAAACACCAGCCGAAGAAACTAAGACTTTTTTATATCAAAATGCGCAGGAGATAAAACTGAATTTATTCACGGTGGCTTTTTTCGAATTTTTAATTATTAATCGAAATAATTGCAAAAAATTAATAAAATCGTTTATTTTGATTATTATTGACAATTGCGTCTAAGATAAAATTTCACCTCATCTCCTTTTATTTAGTTCTTTAAACTGTTATTAGATGGCAGTTAATTTTTTATATGTAGTAAAAACGAAATTCAATACATATTTGGTTAGTGTACCAAACTTCGGCTTTAGATATAGGTAGGCCTGGTACAATGAAGGGGCAATAACTTTCTGGTGATAAATTGGTATTCCAATAACAGCTGGGTGATATCCGCTCGATTTTATGTGACAACAAATATCCAAAATGGTGTCTTCGTTTTATTTCAATATACGCGTATCATTTGAAAATGATCACAAGAAAAACAACACTTTATTTTTAACACGTTATAATACGTACGTTTTCAATTTATTATTAATAATTTTCTTTTCTTTAATACACAAATTTTATGGTCGCGTTGCAAATGATTTTATTTAATTTTTATGTCCGCTTTCTTTGATGGTTTATAGGCAAGAGAAATTTTATTATAATTTTTGCTTTCAAAATGACATAAAATTATATGATTAGTTTGTCTACTTGATTCTAGGTGGCTCAATATCAATGTAAAGAAAAATATTATTATTAACTAAATTTGTCGGTAGGTGACTACTTTGTATTCTTACCGAACACATGAACAAAATTGAATTTGTAATGTTCTATTTTCGAAACGTCAAAATTTGAGGTAAACAGAATGAAATATTTCTGTTTATCTTTACAATTAATTTAAATATGTTTAAATAGATTATAGTTTAGTGAATATAGTTTAACAATAAATTATTACATTGAAGATAAGTATTATTACGTTACACAATTATACAATTTGATAAATATAAATTTAATGAATTATTATATTTTTAGGTTAACTTAGTATATGGAAAATGTCAACAAATTAAAGATAAGTTTACATAAATTTACATTATTCAAAATAATTTTCTAATTTGTTTCTTAACCTTCCTCTTTTAGGTATCATCAATGCAATATTTGATTGTGTTTACGACATACCGGCCGCCTTGAATCGGTTGATTCAATTTACAGGAAGTAAACACAGCTTGTGGATAGGTCGTTTTATTGTTCCATTTTTTGTTTTTACTGTGACGACTCTAACATTGCCGTCTGCACCAGGATGAAGATGCGTTGTTTTTCCCATCAACCATTTACACGGAGGTAAATTATCGTCTTTGATGAGCACTATGTCGTTGATATTGATGTTTCTTTCTTTTTTGTGCCATTTAGTTGTTCGTTGCAGGCTGGTTAGATATTCCAGCTGCCATCTTCGCCATATATGCTGATTCATCTGCCTTAGTAATTGCCATCTGGACAAATTGGATATTTTGACATCCGTTAGATCATGGTCAGGAAGCTGTGTTGATGGTCGCCCAATTAAAAAATGTGACGGTGTTAAGTAATCGATGTCGTCTTCTGCCAACACACAAAGAGGTCGCGAGTTTAGCATTGCCTCAATCTCAACGATAAGTGTTGACATTTCCTCTAGCGTTAATATTTGTCCATTTGTTACTCTTTTCAGGTGATATTTGATGCTTTTGACAGCCGCCTCCCACAGTCCGCCAAAATGTGGTGCGCTAGGTGGAATCGGTTTGAAAATGATTTGATCTGTCAATGAAAAATTGGAAATGTTATTATGATTTTCTTTTAGGAATGTGTAAAGTTGATATAGATGATTTCGAGCCCCAATAAAATTGGTTCCGTTATCGCTGTGGATTTCTTTGCAAATCCCTCGACGAGCAATAAATCGTTTTAATGCTGCTAAGTACGCATCTGTCGTTAAATCGGAAACCAACTCGATATGCACGGCCTTTGTGGCAAGGCAAACAAATAGGCAAATATAGCTCTTGCCTGGTTTTTGGCCCCTTCGTCTCGTCGTGTACGTTTGGAATGGACCGGCATAATCAACACCGACCTTGTAAAACGGTCTAACCAATTCTACCCTTGGATTAGGTAGTTGCCCCATTACTTGATTTAGAGTTGTACCCGCGTTTTTAACACACTTGACGCAGTTGTGCACGATCTTTCGAATGAGATTTCTTCCACCCAGAATCCAATATTTTTGCCGTAGCGTAGCCATCATTAGCGTTGGTCCAGCATGTAGATGCCGTAAGTGGTGTTCTCTTAATATTGATTCGGTTAACTCGTCGTGTGCCGTTAAGATTATTGGATGCTTTACGTCGTATGTTATGGCTGCATTCTTGATTCTTCCACCAACCCGTAGTAGTCCCAATTCATCAAGAAAAGGTTTGAAATACTTGATTCGACTTGATGTAGGTACTTCCTTGTTTGATTTAAGTAGCTGAATTTCTGTTTTAAAATGCTTGTATTGTACATGCCGGAGAATGATATATTGCGATTTTTGTATTTCCTCTACGCTGAGGTACGGCGAAATAGAGTCTTTCTGAATTCGATTTAGCTTTAGGTTTAGGTATCGATAAACGTAGGCCAGAATTCGTACTAATTTGTTGAAACTGGATATTCTTTTGGTTAAATGGTCGACTATGTTCGATGCCGACACCTGTACGCTCAGTGACTTACCATGCAGCTCTTCTATGGTATTTGATTGTTGATATAGATTTTTTGGCCAAGCCTCGTCATTTATTAGCCAACTTGGTCCGTTCCACCACAAGTCAAAGTGCTGCAGTTTTTCAGGTTCGAGTCCCCTCGAGGCACAATCGGCTGGGTTGTCTTGGGATTCTACATGCCTCCATTGTGATCTGTTGAAGTGAGTTAGAATCTCACCTGTTCTGTTACCGACAAAGGTGTTCCATTTGCTTGGATTTGAATTCAGCCAATCCAATACTATCATTGAGTCGGTCCAGGCGAATATTTCGATGATCTCATTTCTCAATGCCTTTTTAACATTCAATAATAGCTTGCTTAAGAGTACTGCGCCACAGAGTTCCAGTCGTGGAATTGATAATTGTTTAATGGGTGCCACCTTCGTTTTTGCTGATATCAATTTAATGACTGGTTCGGAATTTGAATTAATAATTTTAGCATAAACAACCGCGGAATAGGCTTCTTTAGAAGCATCGGAAAACCCGTGAAGCACGATTTTACTTTCGCGTGTGGTATTTAGAAATCTTGCCAATCGAATATTTTCGGTATTGCTTAGATTGCCTCTTAATTTTAACCAATCATTTAGTAAATTTGTTGGTAATTGGTCGTCCCATTTTAAATTTTCGGCCCACAGTGATTGAATGAATATTTTTATAGCAATTGTTATGGGAGCGAGCCATCCTAGAGGGTCGAATAAACGACTGGCCTCAGATAAAATCCCTCGTTTGGTTGTGGTTGGCTGTTCGTTCAAACTGACTTTGAATTGGAAACAATCGCTGATTGGGTCCCAATGAAGTCCTAATACTTTGGTATGATTGTGCGTGGAATTATCTACTTCTAACAGGCTTGGTTTTTGAATTGGTTCAATGCTATCACTTAGTGTTCTTTCATTAGATAGCCATTTCCGGAGGTGAAATTGGGAATTCGACAAGATAGATGTGATCTGGCCTTTTAACTGCTCGGCTTCATGTAGTGTATCGGCTCCGGTCATCAAGTCATCCACATACATGTCGGTTTTGATGCGCTCCACTGCTTGAGGAAATTCTTCGATATGGGTGTTTGCTGCCTCTATAATCGCCCTAGTAGCTAAATAACTTGCACTGGCTGTCCCGTATGTGACAGTTTGCAATTCGTATGTTCGAAACGGTTTTGTTGAATCTTCTCGCCATATTATTCTTTGATATTTGGTATCATTATCAGCTACACGAACCTGGCGATACATTTTTTCAATGTCTGCCGTAACCGCTACTTTGAATTTCCTAAAACGAGACAAAATTTGGTATAAGCTTGATTGTACGGTCGGTCCAACCGCTAAGCAATCATTTAGTGATTTCCCACTAGTAGTTTTTGAGGAGCCATCAAAAACAACCCTCAGTTTTGTAGTGCTGCTTGTATTTTTGATAACACCGTGATGTGGTAAATAATACTGTGGTTGATTGTCTCCTTGGATTATCTCGACTTCCTTCATATGTCCTAGGGTTAAGTACTCTCGCATAAACAGTTTGTATGATTCAGCAAAACTTGGTTCTCTAGCGAATCTTCGCTCAATTGAGTACATTCTCTGTACAGCTGTTTTATAAGAGTCACCCAATGCAGACGGTGGGATTTTGAATGGTAGAGCCACCTTGATTCTTCCAGAGCTATCAACAGTCTTTGTGTTGGTGAAACATTTCTCACATAACTCTTCTTCCGGTGTTAGATTCAGCTTTTCCACTTCTAGGTTTTCTATCTCCCAAAATCTCCGTAATAGATTGTCCAGGTTGCTCTCGCTGTTGTCCACATTGATTGAGATAGATTGAGTCGGTACCGTGCCACTTGTCCTTCCTGCGATTATCCAACCTAATTTGGTATTTTGAAGAATTAATTCGCTTTTCGTTATGATCTTCCCGTTGGATAGCATCTCAAAAAAGCTATCAGCGCCAATTATGATATCAATCTCGGAAGCCTTGTAAAAATGCGGATCGGCTAAATCGTACTGCTTGAATTCGTCTATGTTGATATATTCGGATATCGATGGTTGCTTGGTGGTTAACTTCGGGAATACAAAGGCTTCTATCTCAAGCATTGGTGTTGGTTTGTTCCACGGTATAATTGCTAATGATACTGCGCCCTTTGTATAACCGTTGGTAGTTGCTCCTATGCCCGATATGGCCAATTTAGCGCTGCTTCTCTTTAACTTCAATTTTTGGGCACATCTTTCTGAGATGAATGATCCTTGTGATCCTGAATCCAATAAAAGTCGACATAGTTGGTATTGGTTATTTACATCTGCCACCTTCACTAATGCCGTAGGTAGTAAGGCACTTCCTGAATGATTGGTTGTTGTGGTGTAGATCTGCTGGTTGGATTTCGACTGACTTTCTTCATTAGGTTGGATATTGGATACAGCTACAGTTGATTTGTTCTCGGTTGATAGATCTTCATGCAATAGTGAATGATGTTTTCTGTTACACTGACGACATCTAAACTTTGACTTACACATGTGAACGCTGTGATTATCATTAAAACAATTAAAACATCTATTTTGCTGCTTTATTGAATTCAATCTTTGATTAATGGACATATCTTTAAACTTATTACATTCAAATAACCGGTGACGTTCTTCGGGACATAACGAGCAGATTGGAATTTCATTAGAACTTGGTGTGGACGATACAACGTGACTTCGAACATAGGGTTTGGATTGGTTACAATGTGGCTGAGAGCGTTTGTTTGAGCACTTTATTGATTCGAGCGCATCGATTCTTTGGGTGAGAAAATCGAAAAACTGTTTGATATTTGGAAGATCGTATGCTGCCGAAAGTTGAGCCCATTGACTGTTGGTTTCACTATCCAATTTATTGATTAAAATGTGAATCAACCAATGATCACGTGTTTCAGCTTCTTCGCCTAAAGCCTTTAATCCGCGTAAGATTTCGTCGGATGTATCTAGCACTTGCCTCACGTTTGCAGCATTTGCAGCAATCACTGATGGTTGATTTATGAAGTTTTTTATAAATGTGTATATAGTATGCTTTTTCCGGTCGTATCTTTCTCGTAATTTTTGCAGTGCCTCTATATAATTTGCATCAGTAATACTAAAATGCTTCAAAAGTCCTGCAGCTTCTCCCTTTAGTGCCCCTTTCAGATACTGTAACTTCTGCGAAGGTGTTAGTCTAGAGTTGTCGTGAATTGTAGCGCAAAACAGGTCGTGAAACGATTGCCATTCTGTATAACTGCCTGTGAATGACGGAATTGATAGTTTGGGGAGTTTCACATCCACGTGTACACCTGTCCCTGAGGTTTCGAGAATTGTGTCGTTCAATGATATGGTTGGCTCGATTTTCCTTCTTAATGCTAGATTTAGTCCGGCAACTATCTTATAATAATTATCTTCGAATTCCGTATCCAATTCCTCTTCGTTGTTTAGCGCGACTATTTTGTCCTCAGTATCATTGAATTCGGTGCGGTATCGCTCAACATTTGTTAGTCTGACCCTTATGTCTTCAGCATTGGTAGCGATGGTAATTGCGTTGAGAAAATTCAGTAGCTTTGTCATGTTCCCTTTGATTGATGCTCGCCTTTTCTTTAGTGAGGTTATGTCCGCCATTTTATAATCTCACTTTTGGTTAATCACTTCACAACACGTTTTTTTTTTTTTTAAACTTTTAGGTTAGAATTTCGAACGGTAAATTTTCGACCGACAATAGATATAAATACGTGTATCAAAGACCCAATGGTAAATTTTAATATGATTATTACAATAGCAACTCTTTGCTTCGATTTATTAAGTTTATAATAAATAAATATGTTTGATACTTGCGGTTTATCGGCGTGTTACAGTAACTGGATATGCTGTAATTCCTGGATTGGTTTTCACATCCGGCTCGAAGGACCAACTTTATGTACCAAACTTCGGCTTTAGATATAGGTAGGCCTGGTACAATGAAGGCGCAATAACTTTCTGGTGATAAATTGGTATTCCAATAACAGCTGGGTGATATCCGCTCGATTTTATGTGACAACAAATATCCAAAATGGTGTCTTCGTTTTATTTCAATATACGCGTATCATTTGAAAATGATCACAAGAAAAACAACACTTTATTTTTAACACGTTATAATACGTACGTTTTTAATTTATTATTAATAATTTTCTTTTCTTTAATACACAAATTTTATGGTCGCGTTGCAAATGATTTTATTTAATTTTTATGTCCGCTTTCTTTGATGGTTTATAGGCAAGAGAAATTTTATTATAATTTTTGCTTTCAAAATGACATAAAATTATATGATTAGTTTGTCTACTTGATTCTAGGTGGCTCAATATCAATGTAAAGAAAAATATTATTATTAACTAAATTTGTCGGTAGGTGACTACTTTGTATTCTTACCGAACACATGAACAAAATTGAATTTGTAATGTTCTATTTTCGAAACGTCAAAATTTGAGGTAAACAGAATGAAATATTTCTGTTTATCTTTACAATTAATTTAAATATGTTTAAATAGATTATAGTTTAGTGAATATAGTTTAACAATAAATTATTACATTGAAGATAAGTATTATTACGTTACACAATTATACAATTTGATAAATATAAATTTAATGAATTATTATATTTTTAGGTTAACTTAGTATATGGAAAATGTCAACAAATTAAAGATAAGTTTACATAAATTTACATTATTCAAAATAATTTTCTAATTTGTTTCTTAACCTTTTTCTTTTAGGTATCATCAATGCAATATTTGATTGTGTTTACGACAGTTAGCTAAACCATTTTTTCGTCTATCCAATATAATTATAGTGTTACTCTTCTTGCTCATTTCAACTACATATGTTTTATTATTTTACTCTTCTAACTCACAGTTTTTATATTTATTAATTTTATTGTATGTACATATTTACAACAATAAAAATAGATATTTTTTTGTTGTTTTGAAACATAAGTACATTTTTCGTGAAAGAGTCGAGTGAACAAATAAAAAAAAATTAGATCGTTTATGAAAAATTTTTGGAAAGTGAAAAATTATATTATTGTGTTTCGAAGTTTTATTGTGTTTTTATAATTTTTGTGCAATTTTAAATATTATTTGAATTAAAAATGGGAAGAAGTGGAAATTTTCTTGTAAATAGAAAGATGAAGCAAAAAAATCGGCAAGCAATACGATCAAGGTAAGTCTATTTCAAGCAACCATAATGGTGGTTGTTGGTTTGGTACCCATTATTTCCTTAGATTTTCGTAATTGAATAATTGCGTTATATTCGGGAATATTTTCAGCATATTCCGAAGTGACCTCACCAATTTCAGGTTTTTTGATTTTTATCGTGTTCCTTATACAAAGAAATCGGTGGGCTGGACTTCGGTTGTTCTGTTATAGGGCATTTTAGTGGAAATGCTTTTGCATTTTAATTTTTTTTGGATTTAGTGGTCACGTGCTATAGATGTGGTTTCTATTCTAAAACCGATATTTTTTCAGCTGATACTATTTTAGAAGGGCCTTAGAAATACTAAGTTAATCAATTAGGAGTTTTATCCAAGTAAACGGAATCACGCGATTTCATATATTTACGGGAAATATTTTATGAGAGATTTTGAGAAATTTCATTCAAATATCCAAATCGGCCATTTTATAGAGAATTTAGAAACCTTGAAAATGATGAATTCCATAAAATAACGTAAAATGTACTTGTTAACGTTTATACGCTTTTTGATACGTTTTCTCTAAAACTTCAATAACTCGACAAGGAGTGGCCGCACAGAAATTTCCATAGTAACATTATCAAGGTTTCTAATTTTTCTAGAAAATGGCCTAATTGGATTTGGGAATGAAATATCGAACAAGCTCGTTTACAGTCTCAAATAGCAGCATATTTGTTTTTTTTTAAACAATTTTTGTTTTACTCAAAACAGCCCTCATAATAAAACAAACTAAAATAAAACGGATTGCGAAAAGAAGACAAAATTTCCTTCAACTAGAAACTAAACTTTTTTTGAAAGGTGTTATTTTACCAGATACAAGCGTTCAAATCTGGGTATTTTTTCCAAGAAAATTTCTGTTCCGTTTTTTAAATGGCGCAGTGTAAACTGAAATAGTTTGCAACATCGTTTTTAATCAATTTTGTGCATTTAACCTACATTACCGATCTCTAAGAATATGTTGCAAACTATTTTACTATATACATGCCTGGATTAACCATTAAGCAATATAAGCACATGCTTAGGGCATCAAGAGAAAGAGGGCACCAAAAGGATTCAAAGAGTATTTACGTTTATTTAGTTATCTAATTGTAAAATAAAAAAATAATTAAAAATATAAAAAATAGATACTAAATCAATTTTTAACTAATAGATGTCGAGACTCCAATACCACCATCGGATTTAAACACCAACTTCGCAACTGAGCTTCACCAGTTTCGTCATAAGTTTAGACAATCAACTAAGGCGAAAACAAAATTTATAATTTAGTCATGCTTAGCTTTATAAAATAATTGTGGAAGCCAATATTGAGACGGCTTTTCCAAATGTAGATATTAGCTTTCGGATATTTCTGACATTGATGGTCACAAATTATTCAGCTGAGCGTTCATTTTTGCAGTTTAAAAACTTTTATTTTTTATGTAAACCTTTGTTTTTATGAACAGTCAAACACCGACTTGACCAAGATTTAATCCCGTTGAGTCATTACGAGAGGAATGTTCCTAATCTTTCATCGCTTTATCAATTTTTTTAGTAGTTTACTTTAGATCTTGCCAATTGTGACTTCAAGTAACCCCACAGGAAATAATCATATGGTGGTAAGTCGGGTGATGAGGGAGACCATTAATTAGTATAACCAAATGATAAGTTGTTTTGTTGAAGAATGCAAGTGTTTTCTTTGCCGTATGTGGTGGAGCTGAGTCTTGGTGTAACAGCCAGTTGTAGCCGATTTACATTCAATCTTTCCGTTCTTTTCCAAAAGATAAAAGATTTACAGTAAAAAATGCGTTTTAGTATGATTTCCTTGTATTAAAATCAGAAGGGATACTCAAAAAGTATTTTTTCTACGATAGTGCAGTAACCTATACTTTCGATGATGATTTTTGAATTTAAATTATATAAGAAAAGGAGCTTTTGCATCATATACTAAAATCGTGTGGAAATATTCTCATTACACAAAGATTTCTTAATATTGCTACACGATTAGTGAAAACCCAAATGTTTTAATGGTTTAATAAATTTGTGTTGATCCGTACAAGTTTGTAATTTTTTATGTTTCTACTTATGTATAAATGTTACAGGGCTATGGTATCGTAGAAAAAATAGCGTGTATAACTCGTGTGAAAATGAGTCATTGCAATACTTAAGTGATTGCAGCCCTCGCTATCGCTCAGGCTGCAAATTTCACTTTCGTATTGCAATGACTCGTTTTCTTCACTTGTTATACAATATACTATTTCAATACTATTTACTGCAACACTCAACTTTTTTTGGTGAGAAAGAACGGAAAAACCTGAAAAAGATGAACTGGTTTATCTTTTTTCGTAAAAATTGCTCAAAAGATATAAAATCCAAGTAACATTTTGAAAGGAAAAAATGAAATTTTGAATATGCCCATCCCATTTTTATATATGGGTAAAATGTATTTGCCCTTTTCTTCGTGATTCTATTCTTTTGAAAAAGAACGAAAAGATTAAATGTAAAAGGGCCTTTAGAGATCTCCATTTGTTGTCCGTGACTACTAAAACTAAAAAAAATTATAATTTAAAAACAGTTCCTCCTTCAATGCCGCATAATAGGACAACTGATGGTAAAACGCTTAAAATATATATGTCCGATTTATTTGTATAAGGAACACGATAAAAATTAAAAATGAATACGCCAATTATATTATCTGAAAATTCCAATAATAATTAAACTCATAAACCATCAATTTTTTGACTTATTTGCAGTGGGCGTTTTGCTAACAAACCAACTGAATTTAAAACGCTACAAATCAGTGAACTGGATGAAAACCAGAATATGCTTGTTTTATCTGATCAAAGTAAAAAGGAATGCCATGATTTATCAGATGCAAATTCAACATCTGAACCTTTTCCTAAAAAACAAACTGATTTGAATGGTGAAAATTTCATTATCGAATTTGAAATAGCTGAAAAAAATGTTCAAGAGGAAAATGTACCTACATTAAATGGCAAACGCATATTAGATATGCAGTACTTTTTCAACGAACTAATAAAAGTTAGCAATCACAATATGGCTTTCGGATGCTCCTTACAGAATTTAAAGTTTATAAGCGAGCGCAGAACCGGATTAAATTCCAAATTTTATTTTAAATGTAACATGTGCAATATAATTCAAAATATTTCGTCTGAAGATCCCAACGATAAGAAACCACATCAAGACTCAATAAATTATCAAAGTGTTTTAGCTGGCATTTCAACCGGTGTTGGATATCGACAAATAGAAGAATTTTTTGGTGTCATTGACATACCATATTTGGCACCAAATACATTCAATAAATTACAAAAACAGGTTCAGCGTGACATTCGAAAAGGTTGCGACCAAGAAATGTTTAAAGCTGCGATGGAAGCAAAACAAATAGCAATTGCAGAAAAAAGCGTAGATTTCGATGGTATCCCTCTAGTTTGCGTTCAAATAGATGGGTGTTATTCTAAACGAACGTACGGACACAATAGTAATTATTCTTCACTTTCTGGTGTCGGAACAATTATTGCTCAATCTACAAAGAAGGTCATATGGAGTTCCGTTCGCAACAAATATTGCATTGTTTGTCGCAGAGCAGAATTGCAAAAGGCTAAACCTGAACATCATGAATGCAATTCGAACTATGCTGGCCCATCAACTGGAATGGAACGGGATGCTTTAGTAGGAGGTTTTAGAAAAAGCGAAGAACTTTATGGGATGCGCTACAATAAAATAATTGCAGATGGCGATGCCAGCGTATACGTAAAAATTTTAGAGGCTAAACCATACGCAAATACTCACATAGAGAAAATTGAATGCCGTAATCATTTACTTCGTAATTTTCGGAAACACGCTAAGGAACTATGTACTAATCGCACCTACCCTATAATTCAACGAAAACTATTAGGAAATCAAATTAATCGTTGTTCCAAAGACATAATCTGCGCAATTAAAAAAAGGAAACTTTCCAAAAACTCGCTTCCAGAAAAAATTGAGAAACTTGCGCTTGACATTGGAAATATCCCATTCCACGTTTTTCAAGACCACAGGAAATGTGCCTCATATTTCTGTAACCGCCAACATTGCGAAATACCTGAAATATATCAAAGATTTATGGAAAATGAATTATTCAAAGCATTTAGTGGATTATTTAAGCGATTAAAATACCACAAGGCTTTTATGTGTACGATGTCGACTCAAATGCCGTAGAAGGTTTCAATGCAATTGTCGCAAAATCTGTTGGTGGCAAAAGAATTAATTTTTCCCGTGGGCAATCATACACATCACGAGCAAAGTTCGCTGTATTACAACACAACAGTCAACGGGGACACTATAATCTAGCAAAGTATTCATCAAATTACAGTCCAAAATCGAGAATGGCAGAAATTGAAAAACGACGATTACTACTAAATAAAAGAGCCACCACAAATCAACCAAAACGACAAAAAAGAAAATTAAAGTTTTCTGGAGAAGACTCTGAATATGGAAATCAAACCTGTCAAAGTTTGGATAAATCACCTGAAGAGTATGCCGAACTTAGAAATGATTTTTTGAAAAAATTGAAAACGGAAGCTGCTGAGCATGAAAGAATTGAAAGATCAACTATAAACCAGTCCAATGAAGCGAAATGGTTTCAAGTACGTATGAGTCGTTTAACTGCTTCAAAATTTGGAGAAATATGCCGCAATAAAAACATCAAATTTCTGAAGAATAAGGTTTCAAATATCTTATATACTACTGCTATTTATTCTAAGCCAACAATATACGGGGTGGAAAATGAAAAAAATGCGATAGAGCAATTTTCGAAAGAAAATAATATAGAAGTAGCGAAATGCGGTGTATTCATTTATCAAAAATATCCATGTCTTGCCGCGACTCCTGATGGATTGATTGGGAATGATGGAATAATTGAAGTAAAATGTCCCTTTAGTGCCAAAGGCTTGCATCCACTAGAGGCTGTGAAATCAAAAATAATAAAATTCCTTGTCTATGATGAATATACCGGCAAAGTGACAATTAAAGAAAAACATCCTTATTATTACCAAATACAAGGGCAACTAGAAATTTCAAATCGAGATTACTGTTATTTTATCGTTTGGATGCCAAAAGGACTTATTTCTTTACGAATAGCCCGGAATTCAGATTTTTTTTATCAAAATATGCTGCAGAAACTTCTGAGTTTCTACTTTAACTGTCTACTCAAAGAAATGATAGATGGTCGTCGTCAAAGAAGTATGCCCTTAAGAGACTTTCCAGATAATCCAGAAACGGATTTTAGCAACGTCTTTAATTAAATATTATGCATTACATACATTTAATTATTGTTATTATTTATTTTAAATTATTTGTTTAGTATGTATATAGAATTTATATAAATTTTATTTCTGTTAGCATAAATGAATAAATGAATTTTTATTTGAACATAAATAAAAATGAGTATATTGTTCCTTTTAGAGAAGTGTAATAATTTCCACACATTTGAATTTTGAACAAAATGGAATAAGTTCCTTGTTAACTGGCCATATTCCAAAACTTCATTCAAAAAGCATTTCCGAGTCCCATTTCTATCATACATACTGAATTTCATCAAAATCTTATAAAAAATTGCCAAGTTACTTCCTTATACCTAGGCCATATTCCAGAACTTAATCTAAAAATCATTTTAGAATCCCATGTCCATCGTGCATGCTGAATTTCGTCAAAAAATACGATTAAAAAAACCTTTTGACTTATTTATTTCCTTTATAATCCCTAATTCAACTGAACTATAAAATGAAAAACGTAATCTAAGGGCTAAAAAAACCTTATTTTTAATGTAAATAATTTTTAAGCCGCGGTGGTAAATCATTTGCTAGTCATCAAATAAAAATAATATTCAAGATTTTTCATTTCCGTATACATAGTCAATTCCTTTACTTCCTTCTTTTCTAATTTGCGGCGCAGCGGAGTAATAAGAATTTTCCAAAAACTTCACTATAAACAGTATTAGACAAATGGCAACATGAATATAAAAATTATAGACAAAACCAAAATATCCCGTAAAAAAAATTAAAATTTATGAAACTTATTTGTATGGATTTATTATTTTTTATATATTTTTGGTAAAAATTTTATTGCCGTCGAATATTTCATTCATATTTTCTCCTCTTATATTAATTAAAGTGAAAAGAAATAAGCAAATGTGAATTCGACAAAAACACGAAGCATTTACACTTTGTTTGGGTTTTTCGTTTTTTTTTATGTATGTATACATATAATAAAATAACTAGCCGTAAAAGCGAAAATCGTTTTGCATATTTTTTATAATTTAGTGTATGTAACTCCATCTATCGTTAGTAAAAATATTTAATATTTGTGTCTTAGGTAAAAATGCTATGACGTGTTTTCTTGTATTTGGCCCTTAAGAAATATTCTTTTTATTTGGTGGTGTTTGCTATAGCGTCCCAATTCTTTTAGTAAGAAAATTTTTAATAGCTCTATACATCTCTGTTTTAAAGTCTCTTCTTCGTTTTTGAACAGAATATTTTTAAGTGGATTTCTATGTTAACCAATTAGAATTTATAATGGTTACACAAAATTTTAAGCGTAGGAAGGCCTTACCAAAACCAACCTTATATACCATCCTTATATTAATATCCTAATGCGTAATGAAAATCGTATACGTAATAACTCAAAACATTGACTAATTTTGCTGCTAGGAATTGTCGTCGCATTGTCTACATTGTCGACGTCATTTATGGAACTGTTTACATACATTGTATACATGAGTAGACAATTGATTAATTTCTTCATGTATAATACGCGGCACAACACTGGTTCTGTTGGTTGTCATTTAATAGAAAGATGAAATCTGACTGTTTTGGAATAATCTCTGCTGTATGGATATCTATGTTAATTCATTTTAAAATACATGATGTCTGGTAAATTCAGCTTGGAACCTATAATTGTTGATGGTTGTATTTAATGTAATGGTGTGCGTGAAGGCATATGTGGCAGATAAACTCAAAAATGTATGTCTTTTCCTTAGACAGTTATAACACAGCTCATTTACAATCTCTGTATACGTTCGAGACTCCTCAGTCGTATTTAAGAATGTTGGACATTTGTAAAGGAAATGTGAATTTGTACAACAGACAATACACTCAGTTACCGAACTATTAGGGTTAGCAATAAATGTTTTCGTTTCATCACACCATGTATTAAGAAACCGTAGAAATTCGTCAATTGGGAAATCCTTATTCACTGATTCCTTGACTCATCGCTATTTGGAATTTTCATAAGCAGTATGTGAATCATTGCCAAAATCGCGAATTCTTCTATAATGGCTTCAACAGAGTTTGCAGCTATGCAACGTAATTCCTTTTCATTTTCTCGTTAGTTTTTGAGGTAGACGCGCCTTTATCATATTGTTCAGACATTTCGGTGCTCTGTACCGTACAGCACGAACAAAAATTTTAATTACACACAGCGTTACCATAAAGCATGCTTATCTTACTAGAGAACTGCTAATATGGACGCCAAGAATTATTTAGTTTGTGTTGCCAGTAATTTTTCCAAAACCAAACCAACCAAAGTATCTAACATTTTTTTATTTTCTTTTAGCATGACGCAACTAAATTTTTATATAGCATGCTTTGCGTCAAGCGTAAGTTGAGTTTGTTTTCATTTCATTTGAAGCCAACCATTCTCATTCTAGGTCTTAAACAAATCGATAGTGTTTTTTTTTTTTGCTGTATATTAAAACTTTCTACGGTTTTGCTTATTTATAAACTTTGAAAAGTGAAAATTATTTATTTCAATCAAAATGAATTCTAGAATAATTAATTTATCAATCATAGTATTGTATGTTGGTTATATTTGCAGTAAGTTTCTTGTAATTAAAATCGGTGAAAAATGCAAATGGAGTAAATTCGTTAATTTTTTGTGTGCCATTGAATTTTATAATTTTTTTTAACAAGTTATTTAACCATTGTTCGTTTTGTAATATTTATTTTCAGTACCCGAAGTGAATGCACTCCGTTGTTACAAGTGTGATACGCGTTACGATAAACAATGTTTAACAGGCGCCAGTGATAATCATCAGGAAACATGCCCACCAACTGTAAAATCATGCGTTAAAATTGTTGGCTCATTAAACTCTGAGGAATATGTCGGGCGATCGTGCAAATTGACTAAACAGTGCGCAATTTCTAAAATCATCCGTACTGAGGGCGATTTTAATTATCAAGTGAGTTGTAAAGATTGCATAGGTGATTTGTGTAACTCAGCCGATACGCTAAATAAATCAAAACAAATTGGTTTCATTAGGGTTATTGTCGCATTGATTATTAAGAAGATATTATTTTAAGATGTCGCATGGTCCAACAGTAGACACACTGGAAGCTTTTCATAATGTAAGATTACAATATTTGATTTGTTGCTTTCGGTTTTACTGTTGAATGTATGATAAACAATGTCCACTGTTTTATTTATTAGTTCAATCATCAACAAGGAAACTTGCACACATATTGGCCCCAGAAATATGCGGAAAGTGAATTTTAAATCCCAGTTATAGTTCTATCTCTTTCGCTGCGAATTGCTGAGAGCAACAGAGATTAGATGAATAAACTTAAAAGGTTTTTGCTTACTGGATTGGCCAGGCATCTCTAAAGCGACTTTTCCTTTTTTTAATTTTTTTAATGGAAAGATAACTTGCCGAGTTCTAAATATTAACACTAGCTTGACTATTTTGGATTGTTTTACCAAATAAATTGTTCATTTAGTCTTGCCTACTCTAATTAATTATGAGGAGTAGTATTCTAACACCCTTCTTCTCTTAATCGTCCCACTTCATTTGACGTGACAATTATCGTGTCACGATGAAATGCCAATTATGTTATAAAATCAAAAATATGTTAAAAATAAAAAACACATTTTTCAAAATTTGCATTTTATGCTGGTTGAACAGCTGACCGGCAGAACAAATGACTGGTCTTAAATGAAGCCTGTGACAATTGTTAAATTGACATTTTAAATACATCAAAAAAATAGATTGATTTATTATTTTGTACTCATAAGTGATAATACCGTCCTTTTTTGTGATCGGCGCTGTCCAATTTTAAACATTTTTGCTATCGAGTGTATAGATTTTAATTTATTATCTTACCTGTTCGGAAAATCATCATGGTAACTTCAGTGCCGTCAATTAAAGCCATAGGCAAAAATGCCTGAAAATTTGAACTATACTCGCAGCCAAAGCGTATTAGACCCCGAAATGTTTTTCGGCATTTTTCTTTTTTAAGGGGCTCATACAATTATATTGAATAAAACCCTAATTTAATTTTCGGGCTTTAATGTCTCTAGACTTATTTTGCGACATGGGTAAGTTCACATTAAAATTCGAACATCGTATTTACCAATCGATTTCCGAACAAGTTTGGTAACTTCTTTTTGGGAGGTAAACCTAAAGGAATTAAATAATACATTGATACTAAATGTTCTCACTTTCTTCCATTGGCTTAAGGAAACCTTAACAAGTGATAAGCATGATGTCTTCCCTCCACTAGTTAATTAAAATCGGTAACAGCTAAAATGTAACAACACATACCTGCGCCTGCTTTTAGGTCAATCACAACATTCAGATGATTTTGAATTTCTTATCATAACTAATGGAAAAGTAGACAGCGTAACAAATTGAACTCGTACGAATTTACTTCAGGCATTTAGGCCCGATTGTATGAACGAGGATAAATGATTAATCCTCTGATTTAGCGTAGTTTGCATTGTTTTTTACAAGGCAAACCACGCTAAATCTACGCTAAATCAGAGAATTAATCATTTATCATCGTTCATACAATCGGGTCTTAATGTCCTTAAGAATAATTTACTATAATTCTTATACTTTGTGTGAAGTGATATATCCAAAAATTATAATTATTAATTTTTACGGACCTAGGAAATAAAATCTAATGGGATCAACTCTAGCATGATGTCTGTACTAACTAATTTTTTGTCACAGATCGAGTCATAAACTTAAGCGTCTATAGTAAAAATTTGAGTAGTGTTAAATTTCCTATTGATTGAATTGATTTGATGTTGATCGGAATTCTAAATCTTAATACAAACGGATCCGAAGTCAGATCATTCCTGTCAATGGGCGCATTCAGGCCTCCCAACATGTTGGCATCAAAAATCTACCGATGGAAAAAATGACATTTAAATTATCACATTGCCATGAAATTTTGAATGTATCATGTGCATTCAGGTCTTAACGTGTTAATTTTACTCAACATGTTGCCAACAGTTGGCTTGCCTGAATGCGCCCAATGTTAATCTAGATCTGAGCCGGCCTAACTTCGCTGAAATGTGTTTTAATGTCTTCATCCAATCGGACTCAGGATTTATTTTTAGGAAGTTAATTCATCTTCGATTTGCAAAATGTAGTTATTGTAAAGGAACCAGTTTAAAGTTTTAAACTCCTTACGAGCAGTGTTGAAGCTAGGATAAAACTCAACACCGTGTAACTTATATAAAGAATGAAACTTATTACGGCGTTTCTCAATACGAATTAGCTGTTTATTATACCACGGCTCTCGATACCGAGGTTCGTTTTTCACTGAAGGAACATATCTTTCAATACCAGACTTGAGAACCTCGTTGAACAAAAATACGGGTTGGGATCGAAAGACCGCCAAACAAAAGCCCGTTTTCAAAATCTCGTTTTCAAAAGACCGCTTTTCAAATGACCGTTTTTCAAAAGACCGCTTTCCAAAAGACCGCTTTACAAAAGACCGCTTTTCAAATGACCGATTTTATGCAAGTACTTATGTATAATGTTTTCATTCATTCGCGCGCGCGAATGAATGAAAACATTATACATAAGTACTTGCATAAAATCTTATCTTACAGAATGAAGTGTGCGGGCGTGTCTCTGTGTGCGTATGTGTGTTTGTGTGTATGGATGTGTTTGTGTCTGTTTGTGTGTGTGTGTGTGTGTGTGTGTGTGTGTGTGTGTGTGTGTGTGTGTGTGTGTGTGTGTGTGTGTGTGTGTGTGTGTGTGTGTGTGTGTGTGTGTGTGTGTGTGTGTGTGTTTGTTGTGTGTTGTGTGTGTGTTTGTATAATATGAAACGAATTACACACATCGTATGAACTACATACATACATCGTATGCACTTGCACATCACACCATTAATTCAATATTCCAAATGAATATAGTTACTTCACGTTAAAAACTACACTTCACTTACTCGAAATTTTATGAAAGATGAATATGAATTTTAAGACATACAACTGTATTGCAGCAATTTGTACAATGTTTTAGACATAGATGGAAAAAAGGTGTTAAACTGGTTTCGAGAGAATTATATTATCCGAACCAGTAGAGGTAAAATTACATAACCAAAATACCCTACAACATTTTGGTCAATTGCAGACGCTGTAGAGGGAAGTTTACCAAGAACTCAAAACAGCTTAGAGGCTTGGCATAGACGCCTTCAAACTGTAGTTGGAAGGTTACATGTTGGAGTATACAAAATAATTCAAGAACTAGCCAAAGAACACATCGTAGTAAAATCACGTATAGCAAAGATGAAGGCAGGTGAACGGCCAATCGTAAAAAAATATACGTTGAAAAAGACAAAAAATTAAAAGCTGTTGTGCAGGATCGTACAAAATAAGAGAATATATTATTCTTGAAAAATATCGCCTTCAACATTGCATTAGCTAATTGATCAATTTTCTAATTTATATTATTTACTAAATTTCTTAATTATTACGTTTGAAATTGAATTAAATATTGTAAAATAAACATTTAAAAATAAATTTGAAACAAAAAATTAAATAATTAAATCGTTGTAGTTTCTGTTAATGGTCCGACATACGGGAAATAATTTTAGCTATTTAGGTAAAGACAAAAATTATGTATTATTGTTAAAAATAAGAAAAAGCCCGCTTTTTATTAAAAAAAACGAGATTTTTAACGAAACGAAGTTTAGGAAAGCGGTCATTTAAAAAACGGTCATTTAAAAAGCGGTCATTTAAAAAGCGGTCTTTTTGGCAAAAGCGGTCTTCTGTTTAGCCTGATTTAGTTACGATCCCCAAAAATACACTATCGTTCAAGTCTCCTCCTCGTTCTAGAAATACCCAGTCCGAATCGACAAGATATTTGTTTAAAGAAACGTAGTCAGCATGTCTAAAATCGAAATGAAAAGAATTACTAGAAGAACACATAGTATTACAATTCTCATGGAAAATGTATATCATAATTGGGGTATGATATATGCTCGTACATCCAGTGAAGTCCTCACACGGCGAGAGCTCTAAATACATAACATCAGTTGAAAACACCAAATCGAGGGATTTCCCTCGACTATTGCTTATTCGGTTCACCTGCATCAATGCTGTGCTAGCAAAATAATCAGTGACTGCTAATCCTTTTTGGTCATTGGAACAGGCCGTGAAAACTCCATCAACATCAATCCAAGTAATATCAGGAAGATTGAAGTCATCAGTAACAATTAGTTGTTCACCATCACGAACCAATGGCGCAACAGCAGAATCGATGAAATTAATAATTCTCAGATAATATTCCATAGGGTAGATCCGCAGGGAACATATGCAGCTACTACGAGGATGGAGGCACTGGCCACATTAATACGTACAGCAATAACATCATAAATTGGATGACATGCAATGAGCTCGTTTGAAATCGAACATTTAACAGCGACCAACACACCTCCCCCCTTCAGGCTGGTACAAAAATCATGCCGATCATTCCTGTGAACGACGTAGTTAGGTGGAAAATATTCTGCCGAATTGAAACTTTTAGTAAACCAAGTTTCCGAGATAATGATCGCATCGTAATCATTGTCAAGCACGCCAAGCAAGAATAATTTAGATTTACCTCGAATGCTAGAGGCATTATGGTAGTACAGCGAAGTAAAAGAGGTTTGTAGGTTTGTCCAGAACTTATAGGCGGAAGCACCCTGCCCGAGACTACATTGCTTACATTACGGGACAGTTGACTGGTACAGCTGGTATCCGAAATTTCACACTGTAGGTTATCACTTGGGACAAATTTACTACTTAGTAAGCTATTATAATTTATTCTGCTGACATGTTGAGAGCAGCAGTTGTTCGAAATTTCACCCGTGGAGGCAAAGTTGGCCGAAAATTTTTATCGTAAAACTCCCGAATGTGTACACCGGTTGGCCAAGTATTAGGGTCTAGGGCCTTAATACGTACATCAGCTTTTATGCCCAATTTGAAGCAAACAAACTCCAGAGATTCAATGCTTCTTTGTTTAGGGACTAGTTTGAATGCCTTACAGTCTTCAATCTCCAAACAAGTTTTTGCCATGGACGCAATTTCATTTTCGGAAGTATCCGCATCAAATTTTAAGACGTGTAGCCATATCGTCGGTACAATGACCTTTACCCCAAAATTTTTCGAAAATTGTCTGGTACCACAAATAGTTTTCGTGCCCAGATTTTGAGGATGCTTGTTCCCAACTGCACTCACGACAACACTGGAACTCATAGAGGACGAAGTCACCACATCAGAAAAGGTTCTAGTAGAGGTCGGAGGAATTTGCATGGCTGGTTGTATGACCGCAGGACTAATATATAGGCATAACAGCAGGCAATTTATTACTAGGTATACCTATTACGCTTTTATCAGACGTAATCAGAGAAGCGTCGGATATAATCGTTGAAGCCGAATCCTTAGTTGCTCTCGCAGAAGAACTTGGCACAAACGATGTGGTAGTCGTGGCTGACAACTCAGGTAGTCGATCGAGGATCATGCCAAGTTGTTGTTTGAGACTAGTAATCTCATCAAGCAGCTTCTCAACAAAGGGCTGCGGGGCAGTATTCGCACTAGAATTGCAGATTGATGATTGATTATATGCCACACGGTCCACTTCAGCACAACCATAGTGGAATATTTTACCACAAAAAGCAGAGAAGCTGATGGTCTGATTATTTGCAATTGTCAAGCTGCATTTGTCGCAATCCACATTATATATTTATATTTAAACAAACGTAAATAATATATACAAACACTTACTATTATGTAATTATATTTTTAATAATTACAATTTTTAATATTTTAGTTTTTTTTTTTTTAATTATCCTTCAAAATACACAAAACACGGAAAAAAAAACAAACGTCCACCATTCAAGGCCCATTTTCAATTAAATTATTTACGATACACAAAGTAACTTAATTTGATGTAATTGCACCTAAATTAAAAACGGTGCTGGTTGCCATTGCATTCGATACTAATAGTGTCACCATTTTATTTGATTCCAAACTTGCATCGAAATCGATTTTTGGACCTAATTAGTAATTAAATTTTATTCGAAACAATGGCTCCATTTAAATTCCGTTTCCGATGCAAATAATATTTAAACTGATTTCAAAACAAGGTTTGTAGCATAAAGTGATGTAAATTTATGATGGATCAATATGCGATGCTAAAAGCAAATGTGCGCATGAAACTTGTCTACGGACGGAAAATGGTTCAATATTCAGTAACAGGCAACGGCCTAAATATGGCGGTATCCTATACTTAAGAGCGTTTGACTTCCGAGGGAACATCAAAAATCAGGTCTATAAACGATAAATTTCGACAAAACAAGACACCCAAATCTAGACAATAATGGACTCGACCAATCATAACTCCATTTAAAATAAGCTATTATCACAGCCATTTATAGTCTTCTTGAAAAGTTCATAACTTAACATTTAGAAACGTTTATATGTATAAAGCTTATTAAAGTTACACCATTCACAGAAAATATTGAATTCCTGTTGTAGATTTAACAGATCGCCCTCATTTTATTACTTTTATTCATCAGCATAAATCAAAAACTCACAATGCTTGAAGCACCGCTTCACATCGTCTTGAGTTGTTTCAGTTTCTTGACAAGTAAGACATGATCAATTTTGTCAAATGCTTTACTAAAATCAGTAAAAACAACTTCAACACTATCACCACAATCTATTGCTAAAGTCAAAAAATTTGTGAACTGTTTTCAGAAATGGAATTTCCTGTTGTATTGGGATTAAGAAAACAAGCTTAATCAAATAATAAATTATGACAAATGTATTCCGGGAAATCCGTTAATTATTGATAAGCCATTGTAGTATTTGTATATTACTAACAATTCAAATTAATTACTGCAAGTAAACATAAGCCGCATTTCTTGACCCGTGATCCAGATCAGATCAAAGTTTACATTGAAAACAACAACAAAAATTTAAATTTTTGTTGTTGTTTCCAATGTAAACTTTGATCTGATCCGGATCACTATGCGTCAAGAAATGCGGCTATAATTGAGATAACAATGTGACTCTTGGTTCATACAAACGAAAAGTATATAAAATGTATCACATAAATAACAGTAATCAGTTGAAACTTGTCTTGAACATTTGTGTTTAATAATTCGTTTATAAATAATGAAGTATTTATTAATATATTTTGCAATTTTGCTAATTTCAATACAGTTATCATATCAAGATGTTATTCCTGATACGGGAGAAACAAATTCAACTGCAAACACATTAGAAGAAAGATATGGTAAAATTAATTATTGTGAAATTGTTAAAAATGTTAGCTGTCACTACAGGGACGAAATTTTTGGATGTCTCCCATGGAGAGCTACGACTCGTTGCTCCCAAATGAAAATACAGCATATCCCGAATGTTAAAGGAATAATCCTTTATAAACATAATGAATTACGGCGTCGCATCACACGCGGAAAGTTAGGAGGTCTTGACAGTGCCACAAAAATGAAACAAATCGATTGGGATGAAGAATTGCAATATATAGCTGAGGTAAAATTAGGAAACTGTTCACTGACTTACGAAATGTGTTATGCCAACCGATTAGGGGAGCAATTATTTGCGATTATCGATTATAAGAAAATCATCGATGAAACTACACCAGCAGCAATTGTTATTTACACAATTCTAAATGATTGGGCAAAATATGTCGAAGATACAACGGGAATAAAATTACATCAATATAAGTATTCTAGCAATCCCAGCAATGCATATACAATTTCGGCGTACATAATTCATGATCAAATTGATAAAATTGGTTGTGCGGTTGGTACAATGATGTTTGGTGATAAACATTTTGTCTTAGTTTGTGTGTACAATCGATTTTTAAAGTTGGATAATAAAATTTATACGACAGGGGAGCAAGGGTGTAGCGCATGTGAAACATATGGTCAAGACTATAAATGCAAACATGATCTGTGTATCAAATCGGAAAACGAAAAAGTGAAGGAAATCGGACAGGAATCGGAAGGAAATTTCACTCCTGAATTTAATGGTAAATTTACCGGTAAAATTAATTTTTATTTTTAAATATAAATAATAACTTTAGGTATAAAGCCCAGTGTTGGTCCCTATCTTAACGAAAATTTGCTTTGATTGACCAAATGGTGATTTTTATGTTCAGTTTTGTTTTTTTAAATTAATTCATTTTTTAGCAAACATTTATAATATTTTATAAAGCAGTAGTTTCAATTTAGTGATAATAGATACATTTGTAAAAAATAATTTGTTTTTGTAAATTTTTGATAACAAATAAAAAAAAAAAATTTAGAATTTTTTTTCTTCGTCTGTTATCACAAATATTAATGAATGTGTACGAGTGTTTGTGTGATAAGAATAATTGAACGGCAAATAGCTATAATTTCCATTATTATACTCTGGTATCAAAGTAAGGAAAATTATAAAAATTAACGGGGATTCCAGCAACTTGGAGAATCTAATCTGGTGCTGTCTACATTCAATGGATTTCGTTTGTGTTCCTTTTTTTAAACGAGATGTAATCGCAACTCGAGATATACTGTTTCATATTAAATGTTGGATTTATTTTTATTCTTACATAAATAATCAGTAGTAAAAAAATTTGTTTGGTTGCAAGAGAATTTTGCGTGATAAAAATTTAATTGTAATTCTACAAATTCTGTAGAATGTTATTGTAGAGGATAGAGACCAAGAGTAGCAATTTACAGTTCAAAAATTATAGAAAACTATTAAGGTTCTTGTTTTATATTCTATTCTAATATTCTCAAATATCATAACGATGATCAGCACAAACGAAATTAGCACACTTTCCACAACGTGTATGCCACAATGTGGCAACGGCCCTTTTCGAAATATATCGTAAATGGCGAATCGGCCGTATTTCATCGCAAATATCCGCAGCATCGCTAGTTTGCGGTTGAGTTTTGCGTTTTGCGATATGTTGCTCCACAAGAGCCATTCCCAGTTCTTCAATAAAAAGTCGACGACGAATATTGGGATTGGATCTTTCATTTTTCCAGTCCGGAAACAAAGAAACAAACGTAACAAATGCATTCAACGCACTAACAAAATATTGCCATTGGCCACCGATTGATTTTTCGTTTGCATGTGTACATAGCCACCATTTGGTCCATTGTATCAACGCCACTCTTGGTTTTGTTGCAGTCTTCGATAATGTTCGGTTTCTTCTTTTCATCCTGTTCATTTATGCTGACAACATTTTGGTATGTACTCAGCAATGTGACGAATCGGTAACGGCGAGGAAGATATGACAACATAACCGCTTGCAATTTGTATTCATAAACAACTTCAGTTGAATAGATTGGCTTTTGATGCATATCAACTAAGTCGGAAGGGATTTCAGTCCTATTTAATATTGAATCTTTTTATCCTTTGACCAATATTTATTTTCTGGATTTGCTGCATTTTCTTCCACAATAATTTGTTCAATCGGCTCAATGTCTTCTTCATCTTCGTGCTCGCTCAACTCACTTTGAGCACTTTCCCCGTCCGATAATACAAAATCATCGTCACTGTTTCACGGAGATTCGCCCGTATCACTTTCTGAATCCAAATCCATATCACATTCATCTCTTTGTCGCCTTTCACGTAAAATTCGATCCATTTTTTACCAAAAAAATAGAACGAAAGCACAACAAGTATGGCACAAAACAAGCAAAAAATAATAATAAACACAACCAAATGCGAATGACGCAGTAAATAATGTTTACTCGTGTGTGCTCTACGAAAAACTGATGCCAATGGAACTAAAAATATCGCGTAACATATGTCGACATATACACATACGCGAGCGGCAGATGTATGTGTATGTGCGCGCATACAATGGAACCGATTCGTAACTAAAGCTGCTCAGGCAATACCAAACATGGACGACATCTAGTGACTGGATTTCTCGATTCTATAGCCAAAATAAATCTACTTTACAGAAAACCAGTTCATTCCAAGTTTAAAAATCAAAATTGTATGTGCGCGCATACAAGGAACCGATTAGGGTTAAAATTGGAATAAAATCTGGAAAATCGTGCAAAATTAATTATTCCACAAATCATTAGAATCTTTGTATAAAATCTCTGAATATTATGTATAGTAATGGATTACATTGATGAGGCTTGTCAATAGATATTTCTGGACAAAAAACGACTCAGTTGAAGTTTCCCATTATGAAATCTGGGAAAATTCGATTTTCAAAAATCATTGAAACTGAAGTACATTTTTTTCCTGCGGCACAGATGTAATTTTTTGAAAACCGCGAATTTTCCACAATTTCCCAGGGAGAAAGTAGATTGTTGTTTTGCCATATATGTATAACTGTTGACAAACTTTTGGTTGAATACTACTGGTTAATAACGATTTAAATTTTCGGCTGGGATAACATATAATCTTTATTACCAGTTTTTTAAGTAAAAAAGGTTTATGTTATGTAAACCAATATTTTTAAGCACGCGGTTAGCAAATTTCATTGCAAATTTTTGCGCTAGAGAAAGCGACAGATTTTCCCGAGGAAATGTAGTGTTTGTATGTATAAGTTATTCATTTCACGGTGTTTAGACTCATATCTCATACACCAATAATGTATTAAAGACCCCGATTGTTTGATAATTGTAGGATAATATGTCAAAATGTGATGTTTTGGTTTGATCTTATCTTCAAATAAATGTTCGTATAAAATGTTGTGTAATGAAATATTTGTATGTAGCCATTCAATATCTTTACCGGAAAAAGATTCAGCAAAAATATTTTGAGTTATATCTTGTAACATAATAATTACTTCCACACTCTGTCATTTTCTGAAACCAAATCTACTAAAAATAACGTTACATATTTTAATAAGCATATACTTTCCCTAGCTAAAAGGTGATAACAAATCCTGAAGTACGTATCGGAAATTACTAATACCTGAGAAATCCATCAGAAGTTTCCTTTCAATGTATTTTTGTTGTGATTGCGAACGAAGAAAGAACTAAGCGAAGTATCTAGAAGGCGTGTGCAATAAAAGGGTTGCATTACATAATTTGTTGTTGCAATTTTCGAAAGCTTCTATATATTCCGCTGCAACAGCGCCACTAATAAAACCTGCGATACATATATTAATCATGACGAGAAAACGTTTTAGTTGATTGACCATCCTGGGACTTTTAAATACCTGTATGGCAATAATGATAGTCAATTCATATTTCGTAGATTTTTGAAAAATAATTTTGAGGTGTTCTAAATGCTCATCGAAAGATTTTGACGCAACTACACAATATCAAATGAACCAAATATTTAAATCGAACACTGTATCGTCATGTCCAAAAAAGTGTATTACATCTACAAATCGTTAATTTTTTGAAGAGGCGCCTAAGGTTTTTAATGTTAATCTCGGCTTAATTTTTTTAAAATAAACTCCTCTCAAGAGAATTTTATTTAAAAAAAAAAATAACCCAAATCTAACGTTAAAAACTTTGCTCGCCTCTCTTAGAATTTAACGATTTTTAGATGGAATACTCTTATTTGGACACGACGGTATATATCAACCATTGGAACGATTGAGCTGAATTTCTAAGGAGAATCATCATTATTATACAAAATTCAAAGAGACAAAATGAGTGGAAATGACTGTTTATGGCAGCTCTAACGGATCAATGGGAACTTAGAGATAAGTCTGGATATGGCCGAATAAAGAAAAAAAAACTATTACTGGGCCTAAAAATCACTCGTGATACTATTAACTTGAACTCAGCCTTAACAATAAGAAATTTGAGGTATGCTGAACGGCGTTACAAGAAATTATCTGTTTTGCAATTTCCAAACGGTGTGAAACACTATGTGTTACCGGGCAAGGGTCATTTATACGCTAAGAAATGCGCGCGCGAATGAATGAAAACATTATACATAAGTACTTGCATAAAATCTTATCTTACAGAATGAAGTGTGCGGGCGTGTCTCTGTGTGCGTATGTGTGTTTGTGTGTATGGATGTGTTTGTGTCTGTTTGTGTGTGTGTGTGTGTGTGTGTGTGTGTGTGTGTGTGTGTGTGTGTGTGTGTGTGTGTGTGTGTGTGTGTGTGTGTGTGTGTGTGTGTGTGTGTGTGTGTGTGTGTGTGTGTGTGTGTGTGTGTGTGTGTGTGTGTGTGTTTGTTGTGTGTTGTGTGTGTGTTTGTATAATATGAAACGAATTACACACATCGTATGAACTACATACATACATCGTATGCACTTGCACATCACACCATTAATTCAATATTCCAAATGAATATAGTTACTTCACGTTAAAAACTACACTTCACTTACTCGAAATTTTATGAAAGATGAATATGAATTTTAAGACATACAACTGTATTGCAGCAATTTGTACAATGTTTTAGACATAGATGGAAAAAAGGTGTTAAACTGGTTTCGAGAGAATTATATTATCCGAACCAGTAGAGGTAAAATTACATAACCAAAATACCCTACAACATTTTGGTCAATTGCAGACGCTGTAGAGGGAAGTTTACCAAGAACTCAAAACAGCTTAGAGGCTTGGCATAGACGCCTTCAAACTGTAGTTGGAAGGTTACATGTTGGAGTATACAAAATAATTCAAGAACTAGCCAAAGAACACATCGTAGTAAAATCACGTATAGCAAAGATGAAGGCAGGTGAACGGCCAATCGTAAAAAAATATACGTTGAAAAAGACAAAAAATTAAAAGCTGTTGTGCAGGATCGTACAAAATAAGAGAATATATTATTCTTGAAAAATATCGCCTTCAACATTGCATTAGCTAATTGATCAATTTTCTAATTTATATTATTTACTAAATTTCTTAATTATTACGTTTGAAATTGAATTAAATATTGTAAAATAAACATTTAAAAATAAATTTGAAACAAAAAATTAAATAATTAAATCGTTGTAGTTTCTGTTAATGGTCCGACATACGGGAAATAATTTTAGCTATTTAGGTAAAGACAAAAATTATGTATTATTGTTAAAAATAAGAAAAAGCCCGCTTTTTATTAAAAAAAACGAGATTTTTAACGAAACGAAGTTTAGGAAAGCGGTCATTTAAAAAACGGTCATTTAAAAAGCGGTCATTTAAAAAGCGGTCTTTTTGGCAAAAGCGGTCTTCTGTTTAGCCTGATTTAGTTACGATCCCCAAAAATACACTATCGTTCAAGTCTCCTCCTCGTTCTAGAAATACCCAGTCCGAATCGACAAGATATTTGTTTAAAGAAACGTAGTCAGCATGTCTAAAATCGAAATGAAAAGAATTACTAGAAGAACACATAGTATTACAATTCTCATGGAAAATGTATATCATAATTGGGGTATGATATATGCTCGTACATCCAGTGAAGTCCTCACACGGCGAGAGCTCTAAATACATAACATCAGTTGAAAACACCAAATCGAGGGATTTCCCTCGACTATTGCTTATTCGGTTCACCTGCATCAATGCTGTGCTAGCAAAATAATCAGTGACTGCTAATCCTTTTTGGTCATTGGAACAGGCCGTGAAAACTCCATCAACATCAATCCAAGTAATATCAGGAAGATTGAAGTCATCAGTAACAATTAGTTGTTCACCATCACGAACCAATGGCGCAACAGCAGAATCGATGAAATTAATAATTCTCAGATAATATTCCATAGGGTAGATCCGCAGGGAACATATGCAGCTACTACGAGGATGGAGGCACTGGCCACATTAATACGTACAGCAATAACATCATAAATTGGATGACATGCAATGAGCTCGTTTGAAATCGAACATTTAACAGCGACCAACACACCTCCCCCCTTCAGGCTGGTACAAAAATCATGCCGATCATTCCTGTGAACGACGTAGTTAGGTGGAAAATATTCTGCCGAATTGAAACTTTTAGTAAACCAAGTTTCCGAGATAATGATCGCATCGTAATCATTGTCAAGCACGCCAAGCAAGAATAATTTAGATTTACCTCGAATGCTAGAGGCATTATGGTAGTACAGCGAAGTAAAAGAGGTTTGTAGGTTTGTCCAGAACTTATAGGCGGAAGCACCCTGCCCGAGACTACATTGCTTACATTACGGGACAGTTGACTGGTACAGCTGGTATCCGAAATTTCACACTGTAGGTTATCACTTGGGACAAATTTACTACTTAGTAAGCTATTATAATTTATTCTGCTGACATGTTGAGAGCAGCAGTTGTTCGAAATTTCACCCGTGGAGGCAAAGTTGGCCGAAAATTTTTATCGTAAAACTCCCGAATGTGTACACCGGTTGGCCAAGTATTAGGGTCTAGGGCCTTAATACGTACATCAGCTTTTATGCCCAATTTGAAGCAAACAAACTCCAGAGATTCAATGCTTCTTTGTTTAGGGACTAGTTTGAATGCCTTACAGTCTTCAATCTCCAAACAAGTTTTTGCCATGGACGCAATTTCATTTTCGGAAGTATCCGCATCAAATTTTAAGACGTGTAGCCATATCGTCGGTACAATGACCTTTACCCCAAAATTTTTCGAAAATTGTCTGGTACCACAAATAGTTTTCGTGCCCAGATTTTGAGGATGCTTGTTCCCAACTGCACTCACGACAACACTGGAACTCATAGAGGACGAAGTCACCACATCAGAAAAGGTTCTAGTAGAGGTCGGAGGAATTTGCATGGCTGGTTGTATGACCGCAGGACTAATATATAGGCATAACAGCAGGCAATTTATTACTAGGTATACCTATTACGCTTTTATCAGACGTAATCAGAGAAGCGTCGGATATAATCGTTGAAGCCGAATCCTTAGTTGCTCTCGCAGAAGAACTTGGCACAAACGATGTGGTAGTCGTGGCTGACAACTCAGGTAGTCGATCGAGGATCATGCCAAGTTGTTGTTTGAGACTAGTAATCTCATCAAGCAGCTTCTCAACAAAGGGCTGCGGGGCAGTATTCGCACTAGAATTGCAGATTGATGATTGATTATATGCCACACGGTCCACTTCAGCACAACCATAGTGGAATATTTTACCACAAAAAGCAGAGAAGCTGATGGTCTGATTATTTGCAATTGTCAAGCTGCATTTGTCGCAATCCACATTATATATTTATATTTAAACAAACGTAAATAATATATACAAACACTTACTATTATGTAATTATATTTTTAATAATTACAATTTTTAATATTTTAGTTTTTTTTTTTTTAATTATCCTTCAAAATACACAAAACACGGAAAAAAAAACAAACGTCCACCATTCAAGGCCCATTTTCAATTAAATTATTTACGATACACAAAGTAACTTAATTTGATGTAATTGCACCTAAATTAAAAACGGTGCTGGTTGCCATTGCATTCGATACTAATAGTGTCACCATTTTATTTGATTCCAAACTTGCATCGAAATCGATTTTTGGACCTAATTAGTAATTAAATTTTATTCGAAACAATGGCTCCATTTAAATTCCGTTTCCGATGCAAATAATATTTAAACTGATTTCAAAACAAGGTTTGTAGCATAAAGTGATGTAAATTTATGATGGATCAATATGCGATGCTAAAAGCAAATGTGCGCATGAAACTTGTCTACGGACGGAAAATGGTTCAATATTCAGTAACAGGCAACGGCCTAAATATGGCGGTATCCTATACTTAAGAGCGTTTGACTTCCGAGGGAACATCAAAAATCAGGTCTATAAACGATAAATTTCGACAAAACAAGACACCCAAATCTAGACAATAATGGACTCGACCAATCATAACTCCATTTAAAATAAGCTATTATCACAGCCATTTATAGTCTTCTTGAAAAGTTCATAACTTAACATTTAGAAACGTTTATATGTATAAAGCTTATTAAAGTTACACCATTCACAGAAAATATTGAATTCCTGTTGTAGATTTAACAGATCGCCCTCATTTTATTACTTTTATTCATCAGCATAAATCAAAAACTCACAATGCTTGAAGCACCGCTTCACATCGTCTTGAGTTGTTTCAGTTTCTTGACAAGTAAGACATGATCAATTTTGTCAAATGCTTTACTAAAATCAGTAAAAACAACTTCAACACTATCACCACAATCTATTGCTAAAGTCAAAAAATTTGTGAACTGTTTTCAGAAATGGAATTTCCTGTTGTATTGGGATTAAGAAAACAAGCTTAATCAAATAATAAATTATGACAAATGTATTCCGGGAAATCCGTTAATTATTGATAAGCCATTGTAGTATTTGTATATTACTAACAATTCAAATTAATTACTGCAAGTAAACATAAGCCGCATTTCTTGACCCGTGATCCAGATCAGATCAAAGTTTACATTGAAAACAACAACAAAAATTTAAATTTTTGTTGTTGTTT
Organism: Tipula helvola; assembly: GCA_963556165.1. Lineage (NCBI taxonomy): Eukaryota > Metazoa > Arthropoda > Insecta > Diptera > Tipulidae > Tipula > Tipula helvola. The sequence continues at coordinate 10,350,351 of OY744481.1, read as the reverse complement.
CCAATGTAAACTTTGATCTGATCCGGATCACTATGCGTCAAGAAATGCGGCTATAATTGAGATAACAATGTGACTCTTGGTTCATACAAACGAAAAGTATATAAAATGTATCACATAAATAACAGTAATCAGTTGAAACTTGTCTTGAACATTTGTGTTTAATAATTCGTTTATAAATAATGAAGTATTTATTAATATATTTTGCAATTTTGCTAATTTCAATACAGTTATCATATCAAGATGTTATTCCTGATACGGGAGAAACAAATTCAACTGCAAACACATTAGAAGAAAGATATGGTAAAATTAATTATTGTGAAATTGTTAAAAATGTTAGCTGTCACTACAGGGACGAAATTTTTGGATGTCTCCCATGGAGAGCTACGACTCGTTGCTCCCAAATGAAAATACAGCATATCCCGAATGTTAAAGGAATAATCCTTTATAAACATAATGAATTACGGCGTCGCATCACACGCGGAAAGTTAGGAGGTCTTGACAGTGCCACAAAAATGAAACAAATCGATTGGGATGAAGAATTGCAATATATAGCTGAGGTAAAATTAGGAAACTGTTCACTGACTTACGAAATGTGTTATGCCAACCGATTAGGGGAGCAATTATTTGCGATTATCGATTATAAGAAAATCATCGATGAAACTACACCAGCAGCAATTGTTATTTACACAATTCTAAATGATTGGGCAAAATATGTCGAAGATACAACGGGAATAAAATTACATCAATATAAGTATTCTAGCAATCCCAGCAATGCATATACAATTTCGGCGTACATAATTCATGATCAAATTGATAAAATTGGTTGTGCGGTTGGTACAATGATGTTTGGTGATAAACATTTTGTCTTAGTTTGTGTGTACAATCGATTTTTAAAGTTGGATAATAAAATTTATACGACAGGGGAGCAAGGGTGTAGCGCATGTGAAACATATGGTCAAGACTATAAATGCAAACATGATCTGTGTATCAAATCGGAAAACGAAAAAGTGAAGGAAATCGGACAGGAATCGGAAGGAAATTTCACTCCTGAATTTAATGGTAAATTTACCGGTAAAATTAATTTTTATTTTTAAATATAAATAATAACTTTAGGTATAAAGCCCAGTGTTGGTCCCTATCTTAACGAAAATTTGCTTTGATTGACCAAATGGTGATTTTTATGTTCAGTTTTGTTTTTTTAAATTAATTCATTTTTTAGCAAACATTTATAATATTTTATAAAGCAGTAGTTTCAATTTAGTGATAATAGATACATTTGTAAAAAATAATTTGTTTTTGTAAATTTTTGATAACAAATAAAAAAAAAAAATTTAGAATTTTTTTTCTTCGTCTGTTATCACAAATATTAATGAATGTGTACGAGTGTTTGTGTGATAAGAATAATTGAACGGCAAATAGCTATAATTTCCATTATTATACTCTGGTATCAAAGTAAGGAAAATTATAAAAATTAACGGGGATTCCAGCAACTTGGAGAATCTAATCTGGTGCTGTCTACATTCAATGGATTTCGTTTGTGTTCCTTTTTTTAAACGAGATGTAATCGCAACTCGAGATATACTGTTTCATATTAAATGTTGGATTTATTTTTATTCTTACATAAATAATCAGTAGTAAAAAAATTTGTTTGGTTGCAAGAGAATTTTGCGTGATAAAAATTTAATTGTAATTCTACAAATTCTGTAGAATGTTATTGTAGAGGATAGAGACCAAGAGTAGCAATTTACAGTTCAAAAATTATAGAAAACTATTAAGGTTCTTGTTTTATATTCTATTCTAATATTCTCAAATATCATAACGATGATCAGCACAAACGAAATTAGCACACTTTCCACAACGTGTATGCCACAATGTGGCAACGGCCCTTTTCGAAATATATCGTAAATGGCGAATCGGCCGTATTTCATCGCAAATATCCGCAGCATCGCTAGTTTGCGGTTGAGTTTTGCGTTTTGCGATATGTTGCTCCACAAGAGCCATTCCCAGTTCTTCAATAAAAAGTCGACGACGAATATTGGGATTGGATCTTTCATTTTTCCAGTCCGGAAACAAAGAAACAAACGTAACAAATGCATTCAACGCACTAACAAAATATTGCCATTGGCCACCGATTGATTTTTCGTTTGCATGTGTACATAGCCACCATTTGGTCCATTGTATCAACGCCACTCTTGGTTTTGTTGCAGTCTTCGATAATGTTCGGTTTCTTCTTTTCATCCTGTTCATTTATGCTGACAACATTTTGGTATGTACTCAGCAATGTGACGAATCGGTAACGGCGAGGAAGATATGACAACATAACCGCTTGCAATTTGTATTCATAAACAACTTCAGTTGAATAGATTGGCTTTTGATGCATATCAACTAAGTCGGAAGGGATTTCAGTCCTATTTAATATTGAATCTTTTTATCCTTTGACCAATATTTATTTTCTGGATTTGCTGCATTTTCTTCCACAATAATTTGTTCAATCGGCTCAATGTCTTCTTCATCTTCGTGCTCGCTCAACTCACTTTGAGCACTTTCCCCGTCCGATAATACAAAATCATCGTCACTGTTTCACGGAGATTCGCCCGTATCACTTTCTGAATCCAAATCCATATCACATTCATCTCTTTGTCGCCTTTCACGTAAAATTCGATCCATTTTTTACCAAAAAAATAGAACGAAAGCACAACAAGTATGGCACAAAACAAGCAAAAAATAATAATAAACACAACCAAATGCGAATGACGCAGTAAATAATGTTTACTCGTGTGTGCTCTACGAAAAACTGATGCCAATGGAACTAAAAATATCGCGTAACATATGTCGACATATACACATACGCGAGCGGCAGATGTATGTGTATGTGCGCGCATACAATGGAACCGATTCGTAACTAAAGCTGCTCAGGCAATACCAAACATGGACGACATCTAGTGACTGGATTTCTCGATTCTATAGCCAAAATAAATCTACTTTACAGAAAACCAGTTCATTCCAAGTTTAAAAATCAAAATTGTATGTGCGCGCATACAAGGAACCGATTAGGGTTAAAATTGGAATAAAATCTGGAAAATCGTGCAAAATTAATTATTCCACAAATCATTAGAATCTTTGTATAAAATCTCTGAATATTATGTATAGTAATGGATTACATTGATGAGGCTTGTCAATAGATATTTCTGGACAAAAAACGACTCAGTTGAAGTTTCCCATTATGAAATCTGGGAAAATTCGATTTTCAAAAATCATTGAAACTGAAGTACATTTTTTTCCTGCGGCACAGATGTAATTTTTTGAAAACCGCGAATTTTCCACAATTTCCCAGGGAGAAAGTAGATTGTTGTTTTGCCATATATGTATAACTGTTGACAAACTTTTGGTTGAATACTACTGGTTAATAACGATTTAAATTTTCGGCTGGGATAACATATAATCTTTATTACCAGTTTTTTAAGTAAAAAAGGTTTATGTTATGTAAACCAATATTTTTAAGCACGCGGTTAGCAAATTTCATTGCAAATTTTTGCGCTAGAGAAAGCGACAGATTTTCCCGAGGAAATGTAGTGTTTGTATGTATAAGTTATTCATTTCACGGTGTTTAGACTCATATCTCATACACCAATAATGTATTAAAGACCCCGATTGTTTGATAATTGTAGGATAATATGTCAAAATGTGATGTTTTGGTTTGATCTTATCTTCAAATAAATGTTCGTATAAAATGTTGTGTAATGAAATATTTGTATGTAGCCATTCAATATCTTTACCGGAAAAAGATTCAGCAAAAATATTTTGAGTTATATCTTGTAACATAATAATTACTTCCACACTCTGTCATTTTCTGAAACCAAATCTACTAAAAATAACGTTACATATTTTAATAAGCATATACTTTCCCTAGCTAAAAGGTGATAACAAATCCTGAAGTACGTATCGGAAATTACTAATACCTGAGAAATCCATCAGAAGTTTCCTTTCAATGTATTTTTGTTGTGATTGCGAACGAAGAAAGAACTAAGCGAAGTATCTAGAAGGCGTGTGCAATAAAAGGGTTGCATTACATAATTTGTTGTTGCAATTTTCGAAAGCTTCTATATATTCCGCTGCAACAGCGCCACTAATAAAACCTGCGATACATATATTAATCATGACGAGAAAACGTTTTAGTTGATTGACCATCCTGGGACTTTTAAATACCTGTATGGCAATAATGATAGTCAATTCATATTTCGTAGATTTTTGAAAAATAATTTTGAGGTGTTCTAAATGCTCATCGAAAGATTTTGACGCAACTACACAATATCAAATGAACCAAATATTTAAATCGAACACTGTATCGTCATGTCCAAAAAAGTGTATTACATCTACAAATCGTTAATTTTTTGAAGAGGCGCCTAAGGTTTTTAATGTTAATCTCGGCTTAATTTTTTTAAAATAAACTCCTCTCAAGAGAATTTTATTTAAAAAAAAAAATAACCCAAATCTAACGTTAAAAACTTTGCTCGCCTCTCTTAGAATTTAACGATTTTTAGATGGAATACTCTTATTTGGACACGACGGTATATATCAACCATTGGAACGATTGAGCTGAATTTCTAAGGAGAATCATCATTATTATACAAAATTCAAAGAGACAAAATGAGTGGAAATGACTGTTTATGGCAGCTCTAACGGATCAATGGGAACTTAGAGATAAGTCTGGATATGGCCGAATAAAGAAAAAAAAACTATTACTGGGCCTAAAAATCACTCGTGATACTATTAACTTGAACTCAGCCTTAACAATAAGAAATTTGAGGTATGCTGAACGGCGTTACAAGAAATTATCTGTTTTGCAATTTCCAAACGGTGTGAAACACTATGTGTTACCGGGCAAGGGTCATTTATACGCTAAGAAATTTTTTAAAAATCAGTGCGATAATTTGTAACTTTTAGGGTTCATTGCAGATCTCTCCATATGTTGTTGAGGACCCTGCACAAGAGCTAGAAGCAATTATAAAACCGAGATTTTCGAGAAACGAACCACGGTTTCTACGTCAACAAGAGCTCCAGTATATCAATCAACAATTTTGTTTTTTAATTTAGTTCAGAATATAGATTTTCAGTCTTCTACTCTTTGAATTTCGAAGAGAGGGTTTTTGGTTATTTTTCGAATTTGACGGTGAACCCGATTCTGTCCGAATTAGAGCCGAAATTTTATAAATTCAGATTTGAAATTTGATAATTTTATATTCAATTCATAATACATTATCAACTCTATTACTAAATATGGCTAAGGACACGTCATTCTCAAATTGGGTCAATAAATACAATTATGACCTATTGCGGCAAATGTTGCAGTGGTCGCTGCATTCAAGTTAAACTGACTAAGAGCTCAGTATCAAGTTAAGTATCTTGGTTTTCTTGACCTCCAAAGAAACCGCATCATCTCTTCTTTAAGCGTCTTATAAAGGGTTGAACTTTTCGCCTGCGAAATCACGGGTGGTCTCTGGTTTAATGTTCGTAACGGTAATTTTTTTTTTTCGGGATCGCTTGTTTGTGTCTCTTGAATTTTTTCAATTGGTCTTTTTGGAAAACGTGGTGATTTCTTTATAATAAGCAGGGCAAATTCTCCATAATACGAGGAAATTGTTTGAGGAATTTTTTTTGAAAAAGTACGTAGCTAAATGCTGAGTGCCACAGTTTTACGTTTTTTTAAATGAAATCTGATACCTAAACATTACATTATAAATAAAGTTGATTTATTATTAACGAAAGAAAAAAAATATCGAATAAACGAAAGTAAGTCGCGAAGTGCAAAAAGCAAAATCAAAAAGAGAATGACGGAAAAAATGTAGGAGAGATTGAATCCGCTAAGATGATTCTAGTCGGAATATTCAGAAACTAAAAACCTCAGCATCTAATGATGGTGTCTACATTTTCGGGAAGTAAAAATACGATTTGATGAATGACCTTTGTATTCCTTGATGTCCTCCTAATGGACAATTATGAAATTGTTGATCAAGTTAAGGATATCAACATCATTTTCTAAGACAGTGATCGGAATTTGCGGAATTTCGTGTGACGTTTGATTTGATGTTTTTTCGTTATTTGGTTTAGCATCGTTTACTGTTTGGTCGATATTTAGTTTCGATTCAATGACTTAGCTTGCGAACGAGTGACAACGTTAATTTTAGTAGTTTGAATGGCAGATTCCAATTCAATTCCACTCAAACTGTTCGCATTAAGATTGTCAAAGCAGTGGTTTATGGTCAGTAATAATAGTGAATTTGACATTTTACAGCAAAAACTGTGGCAAGTAATTCCTTCTCCACAGTAGAAAAAAATCGCGCAGCTTTATTTAGTACCCTGCTTGCGTAAGTCATAGGTAAATCATCATCACCTGTTCATTGCGAAAGAACCATGCCAAGTGCTAGATCACTAGCATCCGTTGTAACACAAAAGTGTTTGGCGAAATTGGTATATTGTAATATAGGAGGTTTAATTAATTTATCTTTTAATTTTTTAAAACTTTCGAAACAACGCAATGCATTCAATGGTTGTGCTACTTCTGAAAACTTATCTATAAATCTTCGATAGTATCCTATGCCTATCAAACCTAGAAATGATTTAACCTCTTTTTGGGTTTTTGTAATTGGATAATTTTGTATCGTGTCAATTTTCGATGGATCTGGTTTGATTCCCTGATTCGTTATAATGGGACCCAGATAACAAATCTCATTTCTAAAAAAAAGGCATTTTTTGGGTTGCAATTTCAAACAGATTGAAATAATTGAATTACTTTTTTGTTGTGATCGTTAAGGTTGTAGCCGTAAATACCTACATTGTCTAGATATACGAAGCATTTCAAACCATTCAACCCTGATAACATGTCGTTCATTATTCGCTGAAGTGTTGCTGGTGCTCCTTTGAGACTAACAGGCATTATGCTGAAGTGCTGAAAGCAGTTTTATGTTTATCTTCGTAGAATTTGGTGATAACCATCTGCTAGTTCTAATGTGGTGAAATAAATTGCGTCTCCTAATTTCTCTAAAATGTCTACGATATTTGACAATTCGAATATGTCATTAATTGTCAAATCATTTAAACGGCGAAAATCTATTACGACGCGCGAACGTTTAAAATCATCACTATAGACTTCTTTGGTATTATCAGTAAGGGAGAATTAAATCGGGTGCTACTATCTTATAAATGATGCCATCGTGGAGCATTTTTTCCACTTGAGAATTAATATCCAATTTTGCTGAATGAGGAAGACGATACGGCTTCACATTGGCAGGCTACGAATCAGTAATTGACAGTCTATCGCCTGGTAAGTAGAGTATATCATTAAACTCACGACATATTTTTATGAAAGATGATTTTTCTTCCGTATTCATATGAGCTGTCTCAATTTGATGTTCTACATTTACCGCAGTCTGTCTTTTAATGAGTCTGACCAAAAGGTAAAAATTTGATAATGTTCTAGACTTTCCGGTTCTAAGTACATTTCATCTAATTTCACGGGATAATCGTTTGTGTTTTTATAATGCTTTCTATTGCCAATGATTTTATTGTTTTAATGATTGCGTTTGCTATGTACACAACTCTTTTTAGAATCCCATTTCCATCGTACATGCTGAACTTTATCAAAATCGTGATGACTAATGCCCAGAAATGGCCCAAAAATTGACTTTAGAATTACTCGGATCGGATGAGACATTTTCTCGCTACAGTTGTTGAAGCATTTAAATTGAGTGAAATCGGAGGTTTGCGGCGCGGCTTGCCGCCTGATGACACCATTAAGATTAAATTACGCATGAGGCATAAAGCCTACGGACCAACCTAAGAAATCGTACATTTAAATTAAAGGTATTGCTTACAGTAATCATCGCTGTAGAATTATTTTTGTCTATCTCCACTTTACCCTGTTGTTGGGGAACCGTGAATGAAGTTTAACCCAATATGTTTTATACTTAGCATGTTACTACATATACCATTTTTGGATGAAGTGTACATTTGGATGGGGAAAACATGTTGGCAAAAAATTGAAACTCTAACTTCATAAAGTTTACCATTATTTGTATTAAAAGAAAAAATTGATTTGTCTATGTCCCACTTGTCGATGAATTTTCGTCGAAGTTTTGTCTATGTCATACAAAACGTTTGTCTACGTCCTTACTATTGTAGGTTTTGAGTTATTGTCTATATCCACAATGCACTTTTATAAAAATAAACCTTTTTAATAATTGTTTACTAATTTAACATAAATGTTTACATGGGTACGAAAACTAATTAAAACGCATTTTTTCGTCGAAATTATCTATTAAAATCATTTTTTATTAAAAAATATATAAAAACTTAAAAATTAGCGCAATTCATTTGCGTTTAAGCACCTATGTAGTTAGCAATTCATGCCTAGTATGACTAACGAATTAAATTATTCAATCAATCAATTTCATCAATCTATTTCTTTTTTCGGTCTTTGGCCCTAGTTGTGGTTTTAGGATTTGTAGTTGCACAGTTTTGCTTTACGCTTATTACATTCCGATAAAATTCCTGGTCGACTGAAGGCATATAAACAAGCATGCCTCTAATATCCTTGATTTTATCTACGGATAAGCTACTAATCGTTGCTAGAGGCGATACTAATGGCCAATTTTTTATATTTCTCAAGTTTGGTGATATTTTAACTGTTTGAAATTCACTAACAAAACTATTTCGGAATTTTATATATGGAGAATCCTTCTCATAAATAAGATGTTTTATCTTTGTAAACGGAATTTTCTTATAATTTAGTTGATATGCCGCAGTATGATAATCGTAGTAATCAGACTTCTGCATTTGTAATACTACAAATTTTTGTTTATTTACTGGCAGTTCGACAAATTCTTTCACAAGGCCAATTGGTGAGTAAATATATTTGTGTTTAAAATACCGCTCAATAACGCTGTGGGCTGCATCTATGTCCTGTATGTTGCTGTGGCCAGCTTCCGAAAATTTCTGCTCAATGATTTGCAGGGAAGTATGTGCATTATTTAAAAAGTATTGCAGGGCAAACGTCATAATTCAGTTCTTATTTTGTGGCACACAACTATCTGACCATATAATTATACGTTCCATATCAGTGTTTTGAGTTACAAAGCGATTAAGCATTTTTATTAATGCGTTAGCAATATGAGTGCCTTCACGCCCACATATTGATTCATACCTGTAAATAAATATGTTATAAATTAATTTTATCAAAAACAAATCCACTAATAATATTACTTACCAGATTGAGTTATGTACTTCCAAGTCGCCAAAAGATTTTCCAGTCAAATTGTAAGCGCAGAACTTCCTTTTATAAAAAAAATTTGAGGTATTGGCTTTGGGTAATTGAAAAACATTTTGCAAATCAAAACTGAATACTTTGATTTTTTGATTGTTTTGGCATACAATTACGTCTCCATCTCTTTCCAATTTCGACTGCATTTTATTATTTTTATGAGTTTCAAACTCTCCCATCTGGGTTTCATTCGGATTCGATACCAACTTAGAAAGTTCACACTTATCACACAAATCTTTTTTAGGTAAATGAAATCCTAAATTAAATTTTTGTTTAAAAATATCTCGATATTTCCAAAATTTAACCATTGAATCTGGATGTTTTTCTTTGAAAAGATGATACATGCGACTGATGTTTAACGATGGGTCTAGGTAGCTTTTGGTAGATGATGCTCTACAATAATGCGAGTCAATAATTGGAAATTGTTTGATGTGTTGGGTGACATGATCTATCTCTGATTCTAATATTTTTTTTTAGTAAATTTGCCTTTAAATGGAGTCTTTGGCACAGAAACATTTTGGTTATTTTTGAAGAAGTAGTAGATCCTGCCTTTATTAATATTGAGAGTGTTCGTAAAAAACTCCTGACACACCTGTATCATATCATTGTGAAGTTCAAAAAAATATTTGAAGCTGTTTGATCGTCTACTATTTTCATTCTTGGTCCGCGTTCTGCATTTTTTTGATATACGTATAAATTTAGTATAAAAATGATTTTTTTTGGCATCATTCAGATGCCAGAAATTTTGGTTTAACGTGTGGCGGTTATTTTCGTTTATTAATTGGGAACATTTAAAATTGCATGTGGCACTATTCCGACATCCAACCGATTTTACTTGCCTGCTTTCTTGTTTGTTGCCTTTAGTATCCAAATATTCTAGGCCACTTTGTCTTTTGACTTTTCTCTCATTTTGCTTCCAGTTATTAGGGTACCTTCCCGCTTTTTTTGGTTTCACCACCAGAGTAGATTCCACATTAATTACATCCGCTATTGCATCTTGCATTGGAATATTAGATTGAGGCTGACAATCAATGATTTCAATTTCAACATTTCTGTAGAGTTCACTAAATTAAAAAAAATTGGTTTAAATTGCTATCACCAATCAGCATAATAGGTAGTAAATAAGTACCTCGGTTCATTAAATTTATTTACTAAATTTATTCGCATTTGCTCACGTGATTTCAAAAATTCACTCATTCTGCAAATCTATTTAATTTTGCGAATAGGATAAATTAGACAGTATTTTGGTTGCAACACTCACTAGCCCGGTCAGTAGTTTGTATAACCCGGTATAACTGTTAATTTTTAATCCAATTAACTATAATCACTATAGCAAAATATTAATGAATTTAACTTTATGGAAACAAAACTTGTAATAAAGTAAATTTATTCGACCAAAATCCGTTACAAAATTGTATCCCGTTACTTTTTTTTTTAGTTTTTATATAAAATAGTGTGGGTCAAAAGGATGTTTCTTGTTATTCAAAAATTTTTATCATCACATCAATATTTCTTATATTAATTTTAAATTAATTTATAAATATTGATTACAACATATCATCAATTACATATCTATTCAATAGAAAAAGTTGTATTTACAGCAACAATATTCACAAAGTTATATAAAAGCACCTGATTTAGTATACGTTTGTATGCACACCACACGTTATAATTTTGTTGCTCACCCGGCAATATTAAATGTGCATATCTATTCATCTCTTTCTATCTTGTATGGTTAACATAATTATGATTATTTTTCTCAATTTCGGAAGGAGATAACAAAACTCACATTATTTAGATTCAGATAAATTGTAGAAATACTTAATATTGTGCTATTATGGATATAGACAAATCTGTTCAAAAACGGTTAAAAAAATGGAGTACATGTAATTCTAATGGACATAGACATTTTTATTTTATTTTATGGACTTAGGCGAAGTCAAATCAAAACGATCAGAAAATATGCGGACTTAGACAAAATCAGCAGCAAATATCTCCAAAACGAGTGGAGATAGACGATGTTAACCAACAGATTCGAATTCCTCGTCGTCAATTTAGTGGGTTTGCATATATAACTCAATTTGACCAAAAATGGCACTTAGACAAAAATAATTCTACAGCGACGAGTTGATGAGTAGGTAATTGGTAGTGGTTGATGATTAATTGGTAGCAAAGGCAAATTTTGAAATTGTTTTGTCCCAATTTGAAGTTGTAAAGGTACAGTTCTACATACCTCTGTGATTATCTATAAATAACGCTACTAAAAGTGAATTTTTAGCGTGGAACTGATTTATAAATGAAGAATCCGCGTGCAAAAATGTTGTATCGCTTCTGAATCCCTACATAAAATTTTCAACTTTTACTTTTGATTGTCCATCAAAACCCCAACAAAATGGTTTTTTGGATTAGAGGAATTTTGTCAAATCAAGAGCCCATACTTTGAAGGCCTTGCAAATATCCTTAGTTATATATTAACGATATTCTTCTCGTAAAGCCTGAGTAACACTTTACAACATACAACTCAGCGTCAAACACTAATCACCACGGAACATTATGCAGCATAAAATTGGTTCTCTAATAATTTCGAAAGTTGTATAATATATGTAACGTTAAGCAAACACCTCCACTCTAAAACTGGAATATATTGAACCATAAAGAAGCCAAGTAACATGCACAACTAAAACCCTCATTCCCAAGAATCTTGATAAGACTCAAATAATTTGGTAACCTCGAAACACCTTGAAAGTTCGTCCTTTAAGAAAAACTTCAACATTATAGTAAACCAAAGTCAAGCAACCCAAAGCAATATTAAAAATATTCAACTGTTATTGGCTAGCCTTAAAATACGTGATTCTAAAAAAAAATCACTCCTATATAGGGTTGTAAATTCCTATAATTCCGAAACTAATTTCTAAAGCCCTCCGGAGGGGGTGGGGAGTGCAGCGACCTCCAGGGTGCCCGTGGGACTTAGAAGCCGTTAGCCTCTACAATTCTATATATAATCGTTAAAAATATTTCTCCGGAACAAATGGATTAACTTTTCATTATCAGTCCATTTTTCTCTATAACTTTTTTTTTTAATTTTTTTTTTGTCGATCATGTAGTCAATTTGATTTAAAACTCGTTTGGAAACAAATAACTAACGCAATTCATTTCAATACTGTTACGCGATTACTTGTATCCACGATTAATTGTTTCCATTTTCAATAGTTGTACGATCAATTCTTCACGATCAAGGAGTTTACGGCCAATTGACAGTAAAACACCAAAACGATTACCTGTCACTGACCCTTAAAATCCATCTACCTTATTTCATGCAGAAACATATTTTTACTTAACGTAAAAACGTATAAAATTTGTATTACCTGTGGACACTTGGACAGTACACATTTCATGCATAAACATCGAAGTTCGATTTACGTTGATATTTTTACAATTGTAAATGTTATTTGTCGACAAAACCACATCGAAACATTTTGGAGGTGTAGGACGAACAATTGAGTGACTAACTTTCTTAAAATTTCTATAATTCCTGTAATTAATTTGCCGGGATCTTAACTCTTACTCACTCTTCTCTTAAACAATCTAATATTTCTCAAGCTAGCTCATCAACGCGTCGCATAAGACTTAATCCTATAGAGCAGTTGCTAATTTATTGCGGACATTGGGCGCATTCAGGCAAGCCAACTGTTAGCAACATATTATGTAAAATCTACTCGTTGAGACCTGAACGCAAGTGATACATTTAAAATTTCATGTCATTGTGATTGAAAAAATGTCAAAATGTTGGGTGTTCTAGAATAAGATTTAATTGTTCATAATACCGGGTGTCCCACAACCTACGAACAAGCGGTTCATAGCCGCCTTCCGCTATGCTTTCTGAATTTAAATTCGAGGAGATTTAATAAATTATCCGGCTAGTTTTTTTCCAGGAATCAAAAACATAATTGTACACTTGCCAACATTGTAATTAGTTTTGCAAATTATTAAATTACAAAATTGTCAACTTACCATAAGATTTTTGTTCACAGAAGAAAATTAGCTTGAGGATTTTTAAAATTTCACCGTATCTGAATTCAGAAAGTACAGCGGAAGATTGTTATTATCCGACAAATCAATTCGGCTTTTAACTTTTTCCAGTAGTCATCTTAAGGATAAAGTCAATTGAATAATAATTTTAGCGTCTTATCCATAGAATCAGATTTCTTGAAAAATATTGATCATGAAGAGATCCATTTTTTGTTAGCCCAATGAACTCAAATTTGCTCAAAGACAATAAGCTTCGATGGTATTAATCCAAAAGACTACTACAAATCTTTGACAAGGCTTCTAGCCAAAAACAGGACTGAATATACGATTTTTGTAAAATTGGATTTTCTCGTTAGTTTTTGAGATGGACGCGCCTTTATCATATTGTTTAGACATTCTGGTGCTCTGTACCATACGAGTAAACATTTTAATTCTAGTTAGATAAGCATGATTTATGTAAACATACAGTACGTATCTAACTAGAGAAATGCCAATATAGACGCCAGTAATTTTTCCAAAACCAAACCAACCAAAGGTTCTAACATTTTTTAATTTTTTTTTTTTTCGCACGACGTAACTAAATTTTAATAGCAAGCTTTATTTGAAGCGTAAGTTGAGTTTGTTTTTATTTTTATTTGAAGCCCACCATTCTAATCTAGGTCGCTAAAACAAATCGGTTGTGTTTTTTTTTTCTTTGCTGTCAAAATCATCATCATTCATGTCATTTCAATCAAAATGAATAATTCTAAAATAATTAATTTATCAATCATAGTATTGTTCATCGCTTATAGTTGCAGTAAGTTTTTTGCGATTTGAAATGGGTGAAAATTGCAAATGGAGTAAATTCGTTAATTTTTTGTATGGCATTGAATTTTATAATTTTTTTTGTTTTTGTTACAACAGAAGTGAATGCACTCCGTTGTTACAAGTGTGATTCGCGTTACGATGAAGAATGTTTAGTAGGCTCCAGTGATAGTCCGGAGCAAACATGCCCATCATTTGTAAAATCATGCGTTAAAATTTATGGAGATTTTAACTTTAAGGAATATGTCGGGCGATCGTGCAATATGTTAAGTCAGTGCGCAATTGCTGGAATTGGCATTAACTCTGGCAATATTAACCACCACGTGAGTTGTGAAAATTGTAATACGGATTTGTGTAACTCAGCCGACTCGCTAATTAATTCAAAACAAATTGGTTTCATTGGAGTTATTGTCGCATTGATGATTAAGAAGTTATTATTTTAAGATGTCCCATGTACTTGATTGGTTGTTTTTGGTCCTAATATTAAATGTGTATGATAAACAATGTCCAAACAAATTATTTATGTTTGTTTTATTTAATTCATCAACTCATCAACAAGGAAACTAGCACACATATTGGCCCCAGAGATATGCGGACAGTGAATTTTAAACTCCAGTTAGGCCTAAATAGCCTTATACAATTCTAAATCTTGATACACACGAAACTGAAGTCAGATCTTTTCTGTCAATGTTATTCTAGATTCTGAGCCGGCTTAACTTCGCTGAAATGTGTTTAATGTCTTCACCAAATGGACTCAGGATTTTTTTCAAAATATAGCTCAGCTGACGTTGGCTAGACTTTTGGTTGACTCAGATGGTAAAATAGTGGTTCATCACACAATAGCAGACTTGATAGAACACTAAAATAAGAAATCCAAGAAGAATACATACAACATTGCCAGCAATAATAGCCGAGATAAATTTCTGCAAAAAGTGGTGGTTATTAATTACCGAGGAGCAATGATTCATGTGTCAAGATATTTTAACCAAACACTTTGGAGTCTTTATTAATTAAAGCCAAATAATATTTTTGGTTAAATTTTTTGGTTTAAGTTATAGATTTTGGAACCTCTTACAGTTCAATGAGAATTTAAAGATAAGTCTCGATATGATCGAATGAAGTACAAAACGGTTACTGGGACTAAAAATCACTCGTGATACTATTAACTTGAACTTAGCCTTGACAGTAAGAAATTTGTAGTATGCTGAACGGCGCTACAAGAAATTATCTGTTTTGCAATTTCCAAATGGTGTTAAACACTATGTGTTACCGGACAAGGGTCATTTATACGCTGAGAACCTTTTTTAAAAATGATAATTTGTAAATTTTGGGGTTCATTGCAGATCTTTCCAAATATTGTTGAGAACCCTGTACAAAAGAGCTAGAAGCAATTATAAAAACCGAGAGATTTTCGAGAAACAAGCCACGGTTTCTTCGTCAACTAGAGATTCAGTATCAATCAATAATTTTGTTTATGAATTTAGATCAGAATATAGATTTTCAGTTTTCTGGAGGGGATTTTGGTTATTTTTCGAATTTGACCGTGAACCCGAATCTGTCCGAATTGGAGCCGAAATTTTATAAATTCAGATTTGAAATTTGGTAATTTTATATTCAATTCTTATTCTAAACCGGAATTTTGGCTGGAGAACGAGTAACGATTTAGCATTAGTTACGACATGTCAAACTTTCAACCAAACGAACTAATACCTGGGATTATTCGGGAACTAATCAATATCCACCCATTAATCATAATACATTTATAAATCAGCCTACTCCAACACGTCACTGTGCCGAATTTGATCAGCCAAATCAACCATTTGTATCTAAAACTGTAATTCATAGGACCCCAGCATTAGGAACAGATTATGTAGATCAAAAGAATATTGGCAGAAACGAAAAATTATATAAAAAGTTTGTAGCTTGACCATAATTAATTTAGTGAACGACCCACGACCCCATACGGTGGTAATAATAAATTAAATCCATGTAACCGGGCTTTGTATAGTGAGACCTCCATTAGCATAATTGGTAAAGACGCGCTCAGTTTGATAAACTGCTGTAATTTGTGCCGTAAAAAGTTAAACTCAGTAATCAAAACCGCTGATGGGACCATTAATAAAATAATCGGTTTCGTTGACGCGTCCATCAAGTGTAACGATAAAACGATAATTATGAAACTGTATATGTTGTCTCTAATTTACAGGGCGAACTATACTTAGGAATTGATTTTTGGTCTCGGTTAAACTTAGCTCCTAGAGTTGTTAGTGAATTGTCAGGCTTACCCGTTTACTGTAGTCAACATTTATTAACCACTGAGCAACATCTCAAATTAGAAAAAATCAAACAAAAGTTCCCCTCATTTGAATCAAACGGGCTAGATAAAACATGTCATTGATGTATAGGAACAACCCCGTCTATAAAACAAAGATTCCGTCTATAAAACAAAGATTCCTTTCCATACAGGACCTAATGTATACTGAGTTAGATCGTATGATTATTCTAGGGGTTATTGAAGAGAGTAACAGCGGTAGGTGTTCTCCAGTTGTACTGGTAAGAAAACCTAACGGGAAGTCTAGGTTTTGCTTAGATTCTCGTAACCTGAATCAAGTCACCCATTAGAAAGACCCTTACCCATTGCTTCTAATAGATAAATTGTTGAGCTGATTACATGAGACGAAATATATAACGGCTATCGACCTCAAAGGCGCGGCTCAAATAATGTTCCGTCTAATGGATAAGGTCATCACATACCAGTACCATGATCGAGTCTTGATCTATTTAGATGATTTGTTCATAATCTCAGCATCTCTAGAGGAACATTTTCGTTTGTTAGACATGGTAGCACAATTATTAAGTGTAGCGGGTCTGATCATCAACCTCAGCAAAAGCAAATTTGTCATGCGAGAAATTAGATATCTGGGATATCTGGTTGGAGAAAATGGTCTCCGAACCGATCCAGCTCGAAGATATTTGCAATTTCCCAGATCTCATCAGTATCAAGCAGACCAGAAGATTCCTGGGATTGGCTGGATGGTATCGAAGATACATCACAAATTACGCAGACATACCGGCGCCCATTACAAATTTGTTAAAGAAATCAGTAAAGTTTGCTTGGAATTCAGAAGCACAAATCGCGTTTGAAAAGCTGAAGATTTTGTTGTTCACTGCCACGGTATTAACTAATCCCGAATATACACAACCATTCTACATACGTTGTGATGCTAGCACCGCTGGAGTAGGCGAGGTTTATACCAAATAGATAGATAGTGAGGGTTCTAAATGACCGACACAACAACACTACAGTGTTACTGAACTTGTATGCTTAGCCGTTTTAGTCAGTATTATAAAGTTCCGTCCGTATATCGAAGGACTTCATTTCACCGTAGTGACAGACCATGCAAGTCTAAAGTTGCTCATGTTTAAAAAAGACTTAAATGGACGGATAGGTGGAGCTTTAAGCTCCAGTCCTACGACTTTGTGATTGAGCACCAACGGGGTTCATTGAATGTGATTCCGGACGCGTTGTCCAGAGTATTTTGCGATATTGTAGCGGAATTTCAAGAGTGTTGGCCATTGTTAGAAACCGTAAGTCTTGACTCTACGCATTTCCTTGAAAAAGGATATGTTGAATTGCTGTTAAAAATTGAAGCCTCACCTGATTCCTATACCCAAAACTAAAAATACACGAGAATCGTCTATATATTAGAATCGAGTATGACAGAATATCTGCTAACGCAAGAACATTCATTGTGATCCAGAAGTTTCGCATGGAGGTAATACTAAAACTCTAAGAGACTAAGGCGTTGTTACTAACTTGTGGTCAAAAATGCGTCAGCAAGTACGAGATTTTATCGGACAATAAATCATACAAAGAAACCGCCAATAAACGTTACGACTTTCGCGATTAGACGTTTTCAGAAACTCTACGTGGATCTTTTCGGGTGTATCCTTGGTCACGATGTGGAAACATGGTAATACTAATAATTGTGGATCAATTATCTAAGTTTGTATTGCTAACACCTCCAACAAAGGGAACTACAGCAAAAATTCTCGATTTTTTAGGAATCATGTATTTTACGTATTTGGCAACCGGAAATTATACATTCGGACAATGGTCCCCAGTTTATTTCAAAGGAATTTTCGAACTTAATGAATGAGTTCGGGATTACTCATAATTATGGAGACGGCTATTTATTCGCCTCAAGGAAATGCCTCGGAGCGAGTATACCGCTCGATAGTGGCAGCGATAAGAGCATACGTCAAATCGGATCATCGCACCTGCACGTGGGACATGCATTTAGCCGAAATAGGCGCAACATTGCGAATAATAAGTAGTCAACGGTATCTAGATGGCAAGAAACACGTTGTAACATAGATCACACATGCAAAAAAAAAACGATTCAGATATTGTTTAAATACATAGTTTGTTCGCTGACTGTAACTTGTATTATTCCATAGGCGAAAAATGATCGCCGTATTTTTATCAGTTCGCTATTAATCGATAGATGACTCTAGTAACAAGTGAAAATAATAAAATTGGTTATTTTTCTTAGTCACCGATTAAAAATTATTCAATAAATTAAAAACTGATAACTGGCACTCTGTTTTACGGTGATTTATGAATAAATATATCATAGTTGTGCCTAGCATTGCAAAATAATAACTAATGTTACACAAAATTGCGATCACAGAGAATTATAAGATTGATCATCTGTCTAAATTTATCGAAAATGGATCTTTCGAAATTATTTTTAGTGTTACTACTCCACGTAAAAATTATCAATTCAATAAAATATAATTATTGTGACCACTATTTGTTAAAATTGAATATTACGAGTGAGGGACGTCAATTTTGTATTTCCCCCGACCATAAACATCAGATAATCGATGAAGTGAACAGGAAGCGGAATAACTCAAATAAACCAATGAATTATGTTAATTGGGATGTTGAGCTGGATAAGGCGGCCCTAAATTTATTGCAAATTTTTACATTTTATAGACCAACTGTAACACGTACGAATCGATGTTTAGTTCGAACTCGTAAGTTGATGATTTTATGTACCTATGTAAGAGATGTAGTTTCGATCTGTAATCATTTAACACTATTTTTAGCACTGAGAAACGATTTATATTTGTACGGTGATTCAACAACTATTTTAGGTGATTCAGAAATTATTGAGGCTTTCCAGTTACCAAATCGGCCGTACTTTTATGATTTCGCAACTGAGGAGCAAAATATAACATCTGTAGGTTGCGCAATTTGGATTTTGGTTACTTTACGTGACGACGGACGATCCAATATAGTACCTCGTATATTTTGTTTATTTAGTGGTATTAACGGCAGGTTGCTTGACATCAATAATCAGAAGTTTACAAATTTGCGTGGTCACAGTGCGTTATACTATGTATCTAAGATAACAAGCATTCATAATTTTTTTTTTCTATTTTTGCAGTACTGCCCATTACACAATGTGATGGCAAAAATGTGTTTTACATTCTAATTTCATTATCGTATTTGGTGATTTGTGTGAGCAGTGTGTTTTTGATATGTCGAAAATGTTGCCGTCACATCCGTTTATATCGTTCGGTCTGCGTATAATGGGTTTTTCCCCAATAACATGTAGGTAATCATGCTATCTGTTGTCAAGATATTTTATTTATTTTTTATTTACTTTCAAATAAAAAAAAAGTCCGACTTTTTATTTTATTTTGTCCATCGCTGTATCGAGTCGATTGTAGCGGGTTTACTCCCATTAAATCATTAACTTCGATCCAGAAAGACCAAAGTTATTATTACCACCGAAGAAAAAACAAAAACTTTCTATCTGGAAGTCTGTATGTATCCATGGTATCTGGAGAAGGACTCGTTTGATTTGGAATTTTTTTGGCAATCTCTTTCTACGGTCAGGAGGCTCGGTAGAACTAACTACTTGCAATATCCTCGATGATTTTTGAAAAAATTGCGAATTTCAAACGGCAGCCAAGCCGATTCATCAGATTTTAAAAATGTTAGGCCTATAAACTAAAGCTCTGAGTCGAAACATGCAATAAACCTCGACTGATCAAATCGGCAGGATTCAAAGTCGCTGGAACATATCTCCATTCGCCCAATTGTGTGTCTTGCTGCATCTTAATTCCGCGATGTGTAACAAAAATGGTCCAGTTATGAGGCTCTGCACTGATCCAACGCAGCGTGATTAAAAAATCAGTCTAATAATAGTAGTCTTTTACATATAATTGGTCAAAAACATCTCGCTTGAGACGAGTGAGTAGATCTGTCATAAGTTTAGCCGCTAACAGTTCGAGTCGAACAATACTGACCGTTTCCATTGGGGCCACCCGTGATTTCCCACAAACAAAATGGCAGAATGCTGAACCGCCATCATCAAGACATCGTAAATAAACACAAGCCCCGTATGCTTTTTCACTAGCGTCTGAAAAATAATGAATTTCAATAAATTTACCATCGACCTTCAGTAGGGCAAATCGGTGAATGTAAATGTCCTTAAGTGACATCATTTGTGTTCGGAAGTTAAACCATTTCGAGGCCAACTCCTTATCTAGTGGCTTGTCCCAGTATTTGTTTAACCTCCAAAGTTCTTGGTAAAATATTTTGGCCAGAGTAATAACCAGACACACGAGACCCAAAGGGTCGAAAAGACTTTCCAATTGTCCATATTTGATAAAACGACTCTCTCGGTAATAGATGCCGTTGATTCTATCGACTGGTGCGTGTAGCGAAAAACGTCTTGCTCATAGGTTGCCAAATTCATCCCAAAGTCTTGATAACGTCTTGGTTGTCGATTTTAAAATATTTTTCGCAATATTGTGGCTCAATTAGCGACAATATCGAAAAAATTTGCTAAGTGTGAAGCCACCTCTCTTCAGAATCGCGATTGACTCATTCATGATTTCATTCAGCACAGAGACTGAATTTGCACCAACCAGCATGTCGTCTACGTAGAAATTATTTACGAAGTACCCGAGCACCGACGGGAAATTCTTCTTACTCATCATCTGCTAGACGGTGTAAAGTTTTAATTGCAAGGAAGGGGCCCGCTGCCGTTCCATAAATCGCTGAGCACAGTCAGAGGATCCTGACCGGGTCAGTTTTCTTATCGCGCCACAAAATCATTTGGAAGTTATTGGCAGGATACTCGAGACGAACTTGGCGGTACATTTTTTGAATGTCGGCTGTTAAAACGTACCGATAACAAAAATATCGTTGAGAGACATACCAGTTAAGGTCTTGAATGACCCATCGAAAACCACACGCATCTTTGTCCTGGAGCTGGATGATTTTATCACGCAATGGTGTGGTAAAAAACAATGCGGAATCGTCGAATCAAAATCTTGAACAATTTCTAAGTGTCTCAATTGCTCATACTCACTGACGTAATCTGTATACAGCTCCTTCATCTCAGGCTGTTTATAGAACCGATGCATCCTTTAAAAATGGTAACCGAACGACGTATGATCCGTTCACATTGCGACGTGTGTGGAGTGCATAATGGTCTTCACACTCTTGATCTTTATAGCTCATTCTTACCTCAGCGACAGGTAGAGTATCGACCTCCGAGAAACGCTGAACAATCTCGTTCAATGATGACTCTGACGACCTATTTTTAAATGGTGTATGATCACAAAATAGTGACGTTGAATTGCGATTGATTTTTGTACTCATAGGATCAGCAATAATCCAGCCAAGACTAGTCTCCTGTAGTATTGGCAAATTTTCACCGAGCTTAATTTGTCCGAGAAGAATAAGATGCCAGAAGAGCCCAGCTCCGATCATCAGATCGATCTTTTGAGGCCTGAAAAAATATGAATTAGCCAGTTGCAAATTAGTTGGAATCATTAAGTTCGTTGTTGAAATTGGAATTGCGGGATGTGTATCGGAGATTTTTTGCAAAATAGCTGCACAAATTCCGCCAATATTCATGTTGGTATTTTGTTTGTGAATATTCAAAGTTTAAACAAACTGCTCCGTCACAAAATTAACTGTTGCCCCGCTATCTAAAATTGCTCGACATAGAACAAGCAGTCCATTCAAATTTAAAACATTGGCTATCGCTGTAGCCAAAACAGCTGACTCATTGCCAAATTCCTCAGTAACCAATGCGGCATGCTTGGTTTCAACACTGCACAATGATGCATCTGATGGGGTTGATTCGAAGTGCACCATGATGTGATGTTTCTTGTTACATTTACCACACTTCTTTGCCTTGCAAAAATGTGTGGAATGATTTGCTACCAGACACAACACGCAGATATGCAGGCGTTTAATCTCTTGGTATCGTTCCAGGGAAGAGAGCTCAATGAACTTTGGATACTTGGCACACTTATGATCAAGTGCCAAATATTTTGCGCAGGGGGACGAATTGGAAGTTGTCAACACGGCATGAGCTTTACTTGGTTGCGGAGGATTCCGAGTTGTGATTGATTTTGACTTACTGGATTGCTGCTTATTGTATTTCAGTTTTTCCAATGTCATAGAATGCTTCTTGAGAAAAGAATGAAACTCGTTCTACGTCGGGATCTCCCTTGTTGTCGTCTCTTCCCATTTCTCAACAGTGATGGCGTCCAATTTCGATAACATCAAACAGATCACGAAGTTTGTGGATTTTTATGAGTACATATACGATTGCTGTGTCATCAGCGAAAGTAGAAGTCATAATTTTCGAAGATATTGGTAGATCAAAAGTAAAAATTAAATGGTTGGGCCAAGCACACTGCCTCGTGGTACTCCTGCCACGGTGTTTTTCTCGGCCGATTTAGAGGTATTGTGTTTAATATAAAATGTGCGATTTGATAAATATGACTTCATAAGTTGCTAGATTTCTGGCAATTTAAAATTAATTTTATAAAACAAACCCTCGTGCCAAACTTTTTCGAATGCCTGAGCAACATCTAGGAAAACTACAGAGCAGTACTTCCTTTCCTCGTAAGCTGATCTTATTTCTGAAGCTACTCGGTGCATTTGCTCAATGGTTCCAAGCTCGGCTCTAAAACCACATTAATGATTAGGGATGATATTTCGTGTTAACCAGGCTTATTGGTATATATAACGAGACCTTGGTAGGACCCTTGCCACCCTTTTGGATCATTTTTATACTTGACAGTTTCCAGCACTCAGGAATGCATCCTAATTCATAGATTGAATTGAATATTTGAGCTAGTCGACCAAAGGCACACTCAGGCAATTTTTTAAGCATTTCACTGCCGAACTGATGTACTGTGAATTTCAACCAGTTAGTGAAGCTGTTCGTTAGGAAGTTGATTGTAGGATATGGCTTTTGGTCAGTCCAGTAATGTAGTAAGACCGGAGAGTGGTTAGAAGATAATTCTGAGAGTGGTTTGACCTCGATTATTTCCCGGTTTATTTTACTCGTGACAACAAAATCAAGGATTTCAGGAATTTTTTTCCAATCAGTAGGCCAATAAGTTGGATGGCCCTAAGATGAAACATCGTAATGATTTACATCAGTATGTTTTCCATTAAAGTCTCCGGCGACTATAAAGCGCTGACCCAGAGTTGCAAAAAACGTTTTATAGATGCAGATATCTATGAAATGTCATTATTTGGAGGGCAATACATTGAAGCAATGACTAAACTTTTTTTATCAAGGTCAACATATACAAAGGTTGCTTGAAGTTCTTCAGTGCTATGATAGCAGTCCCTCCTCGACTTCTGACCAAGGGATGTTTAGTATCATAGACATTGTAACCATTTATTCTAAAATTATGTTTGTCGGTTAAATAGGTTTCAGAGACCAGCATAAGATCAATTTCGTGTTTTGCAAGAAAATGTTGTAATTCTAGTTTGTGTTGGTTTATACCGTTTGTATTCCAGTGGCATATCTTCAGATAATTTATCGAAGACATTCAAGTTTCTGGATGATAATGGTTTGATTTTGTAGCATTGCTTATAACATATTTTGCATTGTTGTCATCAACTGCATCATCAGTTGCATACAGTTATTCAGGTTAGGTTCAGCGATGTTCTGGGCGAACGAGATTCATTCGGCGCATCCGAAGGTATTTTATTCTGCGTATACGAAGGTGTATTATTGTGCGCATCAGGTGTAGTTCTATATTCTGCTGCCTGGGACGTAACATTTGAATAATATTTCTGTAGACTGGGCATCCCCGGTAGTTTGCAGTGTGGTTTCCGCCGCAGTTACTTCATTTCTTTATTGTGGAGGAATTTTTTGGTTTCGGGTAACTCTTCTTTGTGTGCATGCGGATATCAACTTGCAATCAGTTCTTTAGTGGGCATATTCTTCGTAGTTTAAACACTGAATTGGTCCGGGCCTTTTATTTGGTTCTTCAACAGTTATGCGTCTATGCAAGAGGTACTTTATTTTATATATTGGTTAAATTTCTACTCTTTTTCAAAGTGCTTTCGGATGGAGACAGCTCAACTTTGACCATTGGTTGTGGTCAACAAGCGCGGCCTGAATTTCATTTACCTGAACTTGGACATCGATGCCTTCAATAACGACTGGAAGATCCTTTGAAGACTTCAAACGGTATGTATAATAGTTTCTATTGTGTGTATCGTAACAATTAATGACGTCTCTATAGTCGTTGACCTCGTTTATTTGAATTTTTACTTCGTGTATTTTGCCATGAAGTAAATTTGTTACGTGAAATGGTTTTCATGGTGGCTTGTATTTTCGATTTGCCTGTTCTTGAATGTTTGCATTTTCAGATTCGCTCAATTCAGAATCGGCCAATCATTGGTGCTGATTTTTTGGCCAAGTTTGGTCTTTTAGCGGATCTGAAGCATAAACAGATGCGGTAGATTCGACCACTAAATTGTCAGTTGATGCGATGGTGAATAGTTTTGAAACTCGAATTCCGGTGCATTTTTAAATTGACAATGGTTATGGCACGCTCCTTAATAAATCCCCTATACTTACAGCGTTGCCCAATAATAATTTGCCTGTCCGCCACTCTGTTGTACATCATACTGTTACAAACGGATATTTACCGGTGGCGAGACCTCGCAGACTAGATCCGGATCGGCATAAAACCAGTTTATTAGAATTCCAACATATGAGGAATTAGGTATTTGTCGTTCGTTGGCATCCTCTGATTCAAGTCCTTTACATGTGGTTAGAAAAAAGGATTTAGATTGGAGGCTATAATGGTGATTATAGAAGATTAAATTCGATCACAGATTGACACAGATTTGGTCAGTGCTTGTCATTTAATTCCAGTCGCTGTTAAAGACGTGCATAAGATGGCTATCACAACACCTTTTAGTTTATTTGAATTTACTCGGATGCCAGTTGGTTTGCGTAACGCCGCTCAGACATTCCAGCGTTTTATTAACGAAGTTGTCCGCGAACTTGACTTCGTTTTTGTTTATATTGATGATATCTTGGTGGCATCACAGTCAGAAGAGCAACATTTGGTTCATTTAGAACAGTTGCTTCAGAGACTGGATGATTTTGACGTCCATATTAAGACACCGAAATATGTTTTTGGCGTTGCTTCGCTTGATTTTTAAAGCCACAAGATTTTCCTTGATTGTATTCAACCTTTGAGGAACGAATATGTGCTATCAGGGATTTTCCTGCTCCTGGTTCTATTAAACACATTCAGCGGTATATCGGGATGGTAAATTACTATCATCCATTTATACCAAAGTTGGCTGAATTTCTAAGTTCAATTCATTCGTATTTATCAGCACTGCTTAAGTTGCCTAAGACACCTAAGAATTTTTCTTGGCCTTTAGAATGCAATGATGCATTCATTTCTTTAAATAATGAATTGCCAAATGTCACTCCGGTCGCATCCTATATAGGAAATGCGAAATTTAGTATTACTACTGATGCATCGAACACCGCCGCTGGCGCTTTCCTGCAACAGTATAATAAGAACAAGTGGGAACCTTTAAGATTTTTTTCTAAAAAATTAACGACAACTGTGGAAATTAAATATTTTGCATTCGATAGAGAACTTCTCACAATATATCTGGCAATTAAGCATTTTAGATATTTTGTTGAGGGTCGTGATTTCACGATTTATACTGACCATAAGCCTTTGACTAGAGCCCTTCAGTCTAAAACTGAAAAAAATTTAAGGCAGTTACGCCACTTGGATTATATTAGTCAATTTACCTCAGATATTCAGCATGTGGTTGGTTCCGATAATGTTGTCGCAGACGCACTATCTCGAACCGCACAAATATTGACTCGGCCACAAATGAATTTTTTTTGAAGTTACTTTCTGATACCGGTTGTCGCTCAGCTTCCATGAAGCTTGAGTTATTTAAATTTCCTGGCTATGAAGTCTACTGCAAAATTTCGACGGATAATAATCGTTCATATATCGCAGCTTCTTTACATCGACTTGTTTTCGACTCTTTACATAATATAGCGCATGCTGGTGTCCGAGCCACTTGTAAGTTGATTACACATACTATTTCACCCCACGAACAATTTGATATTCCACCTGATTGTTTAGAACATATACATTTGAATATTGTTGGGTCTTTGCCTATTTCGAATGGATGTTGCATAGCGAACATGACAGCTGCAACCATTGCCACTTCTTTTGCCAATAATTACGTATCACACTTTGGCGTTCCTTTTAAAAACTTTTAACTGAGCTAACAATTCTTTTAGAGGCTCACAGGATAATTTCTACGGCTTATAATCATAAAACGAACGCTTCCATAGACAGCTTAAAGCTGCTCTTATGGCCAATGGTGATTCAGTTCATTGGAGTTCTGAAATTCCAATTATTTTATGAGGAATCCGGGCTACCGTGAAAGAAGATTTAAAGTGCTCTCCAGCCGAGATGGTTTATGGGCGACCCAATAAACTGCCCGGTGAATTTTTTATTGAGAAGCCTCTTTCATTCCATAAATTATTTTTAATTATTTAATTATTTATAAAAAAAAAACAAATCGATCTTTTTAAGTCGAAACTCTCAACGCAATTAATATTTTATTCTTTATTTTATTTGTACATAAAGTTGACAAAATGATAAGAAACACACATCTCATAAACAATTTTGAATGATTTGAATTTTTATTTACAAAGAATATGGTTTGTTCGCCGATCGTAACTTGAATTATTTCGCTACTAATCAATAGATGACTCTAGTAATTAGTAAAAATAATAAAAATGTTTTATTTTTAATTTTTCACAGATTAAAAATTATTTACAGAAATTAAAAGTGATAAAGATAATCGCACTATAATTTACGGTGGTTCTTGGCTAGTGCTTACAACTTTTTGATGAGAAATTGTTTTGTAAGGTGCAATACTAAATTGTGATCTTGTTTTGAGTTTGTTCATTAATAAGTATTCTGTTTTTAAATTGTTGGAAAAGTTTTAATTTTAAAATTTAAAAAAACCTAAATAATCATCTATTTTATTGTGCTTTCTACAAAATGGATTGTTCGAAATTATTTTCAATGCTATTACTTTTAGTTAACTCTATCAATTCAACAAAGTATAATTTCTGTAACTCTAGTATACTAAAATTGAATAAAAGGACTGAGGGGCGTCGATATTTTATTCCGCTTGATTACAAGCACCAGATAATTGAAGAAGTGAACACGGTGCGGAATAATTCAAATAAACCAATGAATTATGTGATTTGGGATATTGAGCTGGATAAAGTGGCTCTCAATTTATTGAAAATCATTACGTTCTATGAAAAATACACCATCTACTGGGATCTTGGATGTTTAGTGCGAACTCGTAAGTCTATTTATAGGTTGATCAATAATTAACATTTTTAATTGAATACAAATTTTGTAGCACTGAGAAACGATTTATATGTGTATGGTGATTCGACAACAAGTGTTGAATCGGATATTATTAAAGATTTCAAGTTAACGAAACGGTATACATTTTATAAATTTGCAACTGAAGAGCAAAACATAACATCTGTGGGATGCGCTGTTTGGATTGTGAAAATTTTAAATTCGATTGGAGTGAGAGTTCCAAAAACCCATATAATGTGTTTATTCAGTGGTATTAATGGCAAGTTGCTAGAACTAATTAATTCAAACTTTAGTAATTTACGCGGGCAAGGTTAGTTATTTTGTGCATCTCAGATTTATAAATAATTAATTCTTTTTTATTTCTGCAGGTGTGACCGATTATGAAACTGATTATGAATATTTGGAAGAAAAGTTGGGTATTAATTCAGCCATTTTGCATTTCATGGAAATCCTGACTGGTTTCACATATTTGTTGATTATTTTTAGTTTTGTGTTTTTGATAAGGTTAAAATACTACCGTAACTGACGTTTTTGATTGTGATGAATATTACTAGTGTAACGATTCAATTTTGTTTAGTAAAATGGCGTAGTTGATTTTAGTTATGTTTAGTTTTAATTCTATGCATTTCGTCACATGAGTATTGTAGTGTCCTATTCAAATTTTTCATTCCAAATTGTCGTATCTGTTTTATATATCTGTTTTGTTCCTTAGACCATATTAAGTTTTGTTGAGGAGATTTTCTGTTTTTGTGTTTTGATTTTAATAAGTCTGTACTCCCATGCATTTTATCATTATTGTAAAAAAAAAACGTTTAATAATATTTATGAAAAGTGTCCTATACATATGTACATATAGGTACGCAGTTTTGAGTTTTTGTGGAAACAATTTAAGTTGTCTTTCTTGTAAAATATTCAGAAATGTTACAACCTTACAACTTTAATTTTAGTTCTAACTTTAAAATACGAATTCGAAAAATTACACAAATGGCGTATAGGACACTATTGTACTATCATGACGATTGTCTATAAATAAGTTGACCCTCTGTATAGCATCAAGGTGAAAATTCAAAATATTGCTATGATTATCAAGAACATTAGTGAATTGTCGAAAGATTTACTTAAGGAATGATAGCGTCCTTCGATAAATGGGACGCTTGAAGTTTTTATCAGTCAAATAAGTTTTTATCCATTGCACGAGTATTTGATTTACAGCTAAATGATACAAATCGCGTGGTCTATACTTTATCAAATGCCTTCTTAACGTCTGTTTAGGGCACATCTATTTTGAGACTTGTTAATGCCTTTCTCACATAAGATTCACTTAATCTTAAATCAAACTTTGGTATTTCTCGGTACGATTTTTTGTAAGATATAAAGAAATAGTGGTGTTATGTTGAGGTCAACGTTGTGGAAGGGTCTTTCTGTTTATTATAAAATTAAAAACTTGTGTCAATCGAAATATGTAATTTATTACAATGAATTATTTTATTATTAATCGTTTCGATGTCCACGGTAAACTGACTCTACCACTTCATCTCAAAAATATCTTTATTATCATTTTATTATACATTAACAACAATTAGATTGTAATGATAACAATCACAATACAAAATAAATATTACAATCATTAATTATATAACTTTACAATACTAATACATTGGCCAATACTAATGTCAGGGGAGTGAACATAACACCCCTCCCCCCTAAGAAACATTTAATTTAAAATTATATTATTTTTATATTAATTGTTATTTTAATCAATTACAATTTTAATTTATTATACAGTATTTCATATTTATTTATTTTTATTTTTAATAAATTTTTAATTTTAATTTTTGACAAATACAAATTGTTTAATTTAAATATGTACATTAATAATTTTTTTTTTTTTTTTTTTTTTTTAAATAATTGGGTGTTGGGTGCGTCTCAATAGGGTAGGTGTTGACCGTCTATAGCCATGTATCTCGTGGTCTATATTCCAACGCTGCAACTATGTAGAAACCACCAAATGTGTCTAGTATACCTCCAAGTGGTAACACCCGGGCAACGATGTGAACACGTCGGCTAAATACTAGATGCGAGTGCAGTACACTATAAATGAGCAATGAGCGCAACGAATATGGAAAATGATACCCCAGGTGGTACACCTGTTAATCAGGTAAATCCACCCTCTTCGGAGGTCGGTCTCGTGGATTCTGGGGGAGACCTGCCATTGCTATACTACAATTATTTAAACCAATCCCAAGATATGTTGGTGAATAAACAAGCTCAACTGAGCGAATCAGAAAATAATACTATACATCCCTTCCAGAGGAGTAAGAAAGTATCGTATTCTCCTATAAGAGGCGGTAGTCCCTCTTTTGGGGCTAGCAACAAGAACATTGGTTCTACAAACGAAGAAAAGCTTCAATTTGAATTGTGTAAAGCTAATAATGCACTAGTTGAAGCCAACAATATTAACAAGCAACTGAATGATACAATTACATGGTTGCAGGAACGTATGAAAACACTTGAAAACGAAGTTAAAGCTCTTAAGCCAAAGGAGGCAATCTATCATACTCCTAGCCAGACTACATCTGAACAAGAGTACCATACGGATGAAGACGAACTAGCTCGAGAAACTGAGTGGATAAGAGTTAAAGGGGCTAGAAAAAAAAGAAAATTGAATAATACGCCCTCCCCACCTCAATTAAAGGATGATGTTCCTAATATTATTCAGAAATCATCAAAAAAAATACCTCCACCACCACCAATAGTAATAGATGAAGTCAAAGACTATGATCTACTCTATGAGAAATTAAAAAAAATTACTACAACTGATAAGTTTAATGCAAAGGTGATGAATGGAAACACCATCAAAATAAATTTGGAAGATGGTGAAACTTACAGAAAAATGACAAGTATGTTAAATGAAGAAAAACGTGCTTGGCACACGTTTGAAGACAAACAAACCAGACCAATAAGGGTTATGGCTAAAAATCTACACTCTACGTGTAAACCAGAAAAAATAATTGATGATCTGAAAGCAAAAGGATTTAAGGCTACTGAAGCATCAATTAAGCTAAAACGGAGAGGCAAAGTACCTCTCAACATGTTTATGTTGACCTTCGATAATGATGAAGATATCGAAAAAATTTATCAAATTAAGTACATCTTAGGGTGCAAAGTAGTTATTCAGCCTCTAAGACGGTCTAAACTTATACCACAATGTAAACAATGTCAAGCCTATGGACATACACAAAAATATTGCAGCAGGGAACCCAGGTGTGTCAAATGTTTAGGTAAACATCATACCAAAGATTGTGTAAAAGATAGAAATGTTCAGCCTAAATGCGTTCACTGTGGAGAAAACCATCCGGCTAACTACAGAGGATGCAGCGTTGCCATTGAACTGCAAAACATCAAAAATAGGAATGTGATTGCTAAAAATCCAAGATTATTCAGGCAGCAGGCAATTAAGATGAGCCAACCCGAAGTAAATCGTAGAGCGTTGGGAACTACTCATGGACAATTGGGTAAAATGACTTATGCCCAAGTAACGATGAGTAACGGGAATCCAGGGAAAACTGGTCAAAATGACGAAATAAGTCAAACACTTAAATTAATTTTAAGCAGGCTCAATACATTTGATGAGCGATTACAGAAATTAGAATACAGCACTAAGGGAGCCATCCCTAAACAGAAAAATGGCCGGTGATCTTAGAATCGTATGTTGGAATGCCAATGGACTTATGCAACATCAACAAGAATTGCAAGTGGTCCTGGACACAGAAAAAATCGATGTATGTCTCATCACGGAAACACATTTCACTAGACAAACAATCATTAAATTTAAAAATTATCATATATATCATACCATTCATCCGGAAAACACTGCTAAAGGAGGTAGTGCTGTTATAATCAGAAATAGTATTCATCACTATGAAGAGTTAAAATATGAAACAGAAGAAATACAAGCAACTGCTGTTAACGTCAAAACCAAAAATGGTTCTATTTGTATTGCTGGTGTTTACTGCCCACCGAAGCACTCGTTGAAAGAAAAGGATTATCTCGAGTTCCTCAGTAAATTAGGAAAACGGTTTATACTTGGAGGAGACTTTAATGCAAAAAATGTCCACTGGGGCTCCAGATTAACAACAACTAAGGGTAAAGAACTCCTAAAAGCCATTAGGAAATGCAGTTGTGAAGCTCTCTCAACCGGAAAACCAACTTACTGGCCTACTGATCCAAATAAAGTACCAGATCTGATTGATTTCTTTATAATAAAGAAGATATCTGTAAATTATATACAAGTAAATGAAAGCCACAACCTAAACTCTGATCATTCACCGATACTTTTAACGTTAAGTGAAAAAATTATTCAGAAAGAAAGGAACCCTTTTCTAGTAAATAATCACACCAATTGGGAATGCTTTAGACTATCGCTAGAAGAAAAAATTAACTTAATGGTTCCATTAAAGACCGAGGAGCAATTAGACAAAGAAGTTCACAAATTTGTAGACGATATACAGCAATCAGCTTGGGAAAATACCCCTGAGGTTAAAAAGAAAATCAAGGGAAACAACTACCCTTTGGAAATTAGGGAACTCCTAGCAGAAAAAAGAAAAGCGAGAAGAGTATGGCAACAAACAAGGGCCCCCCAAGATAAAACTAATTTGAACAATCTCACTCAACAATTAAGAAGAGAGATCCAAGAATTGAAAAATGAATCAATTAGCAACTATTTAAGAAAATTAACTAATGATAGCAGTACTGATTATTCTCTTTGGAAAGCAACCAAAAGAATTAAAAGACCAATAATACAGAACCCTCCAATACGAGTAGCAGGTGATAAATGGGCTAGGAATAATGAAGACAAAGCTCGAGAATTTGCTGAACATCTTGAAAAAATATTCCAGCCACATCAAGATGAAACATTAGAAGCTGAGATAATATCTGAACAAGCTGTGCAAGAAAGTAAAGAAATCCTACCGACAACACCAAAAGAAGTCGCGTGTGAGATAAAAACTAATATGAATATGAAAAAAGCTCCTGGCTACGATCTTATTACTGCAGAAATCTTAAAAGAACTGCCAAGGAAAGCTCTGGTAAAGCTCACC
This sequence comes from Tipula helvola, assembly GCA_963556165.1. Lineage (NCBI taxonomy): Eukaryota > Metazoa > Arthropoda > Insecta > Diptera > Tipulidae > Tipula > Tipula helvola. The sequence continues at coordinate 10,317,351 of OY744481.1, read as the reverse complement.
AATCTTATAAATGCAGCATTTAGAATCAAATATGTACCAAGCTTGTGGAAAATTGCAGAAGTAATCATGATCCCAAAACCTGGGAAACCACCACACATAACCTCATCTTATAGGCCAATTTCGCTATTGCCAGTCATGTCCAAACTCTTTGAGAAGCTTCTGGTAAAAAGGTTAAATCCGATAATCGAGAGTAAAAATTTAATCCCAAATCATCAGTTCGGTTTTCGTAACCAACACTCAACAATTGATCAAGTTCACCGAATAACCAGTATAATTGAGAAAGCACTAGAGGAGAAAAAAATCTGTTCAGCAATATTTCTAGACGTTGCCCAAGCATTTGATAGAGTGTGGCATGAAGGACTTAACCATAAATTAAGAAATCTTCTACCAATCCAATTTGCTAATATACTGGAATCTTACTTAAAAGATAGATTCTTCAGGATTAAGTTAGATGATACTTTCTCTGAATTGAAAGAAATCAACGCAGGAGTTCCACAGGGCAGTGTATTAGGGCCGGTTTTATACCTACTGTACACTTATGATCTTCCTGCATTAGAAAACAATACAGTGGCGACTTTTGCAGATGACACGGCGATCTTAGCTGTTGGCACAAGCAGCGAAGAGTCAACACAAAAGTTACAATCAGCAATAACTAAAATTTATAAATGGACAAAAAGATGGCGAATAAAACTAAATGAAACTAAATCCGTTCACATCAACTTCACTAACAGGCGATTCGAAAATATCCCGATTACCATAAATCAAGAAATAGTACCGTATGCGAACACAGCTAAGTATCTCGGCATGACCCTGGATGCTAAACTGCGATGGAAAGCACATGTTAAGAAGAAAAGTGAAGAACTAAGAATTAAATACAGAAAGATGTATTGGCTGATGGGAAGGAACTCTTCTTTATCAACATACAACAAGCTGCTACTTTATAAGCAAATATTGAAACCGGTTTGGACGTATGGTATTCAACTTTGGGGGTGTACCAAACAGAGCAACGTAAATATCATCCAAAGATTTCAGAATATGGTATTAAGGAACATCGTCGATGCACCTTGGTATGTCAGGAACAATGATCTCCATAGGGACCTTAAAATGAACCTCATCGTAAATGAAATTCAGGAGAAAGCGCGGAGACATGAAGAGAGGCTCCGGCATCATGTGAACATTGAGGCAACTCAGCTTCTAAGCAACACGAATTTAACACGCAGACTTAAAAGAACCAAACCTTTTGAGTTGGTGTAATTGTTAGCTTAAACAGCATTGTGCTGTGTAAAGCCCACTACAAAGATGTGGTTTAATTCAATTTACCAGACTCTATGGAACGCCAATGGGAAGAAGCCATAGATTAATATTAAGTTAATAAATTAAGTCAGAAACAAATTGCTCATTAGTCCAGGAGACTAGATTGTAATAACATTAAATAAATAAATACAATTTATTTTAATAAAAAAAAAAAAAAAAAAAAAAAAAAAAAAAAAAATAATAAAACGGGTTGATTCTATTATTGTGTACTATTTTAACTGTCTTTCCAATTTGCACAGCTGTATTTTCTGTAGAAATTATTTCTTGAACTATATCTGGTCCAATGAATGGAGGGTCGAGTTTATTTGATTTATAGCTTCGTTTGTTAATAAAATCTGATCTCCCACTGCAAATGAACGATGTTTAGTTTTGCGATCATAATAACTTTTGGAAACAGTTTTTGATTTCAAAATGTTGTCGTGATCTAACGGAAACGATTTTTGCAATCGAAATTTTAAATCATATAAATAATCATCATAATTATATACCACATCCACTACCCTAGGCTTACTAATCGAATTTGGATTTAAGGGTTTATGACCAAAAACAAGGTCATATCGAGCAAATTTTGTTGTAGTGTGCGGAGTACTGTTGTAAGAAAAACATACATATGGGAGCAATGTATCCCATGTTAGAGGGTCTTTTTCAGAATATTGTCTTAAATATCTCACTAGACCACTGTGACTTCTCTCTAGAGCTCCGTTTGTTTCAGGGTGATAAGCACTCGTACATATTTTTTTAATTTGCATATTCGTTTAAAAAGTGCACTAGTAAAATTTGATCCCTGATCTGTTAAAATAGTTTCAGGTGCTCCAAAAACACAAATAAAATTTTCGGCCATAGCTCTAGCAATAGTTTCCGTTTCTTGATTATGTATTGGAATAGCAAGCGAATATTTTGTTAAATCACATTGCATAATTAAAATATACTTATTATTTGAATAAATAGAAGGGAGTGGTCCTACAATGTCCAGAAAAAGTTTTTGAAATGGTCTCGTTGACGTACTGGTTATCTTCATAGGCTCTTTACATTTACCCAATTGCTTATGTCTCTGACAGGATTCACACATTTGAATGAAATTGCTAATTCTACTTAGCATTTTTGGAAAATAAAAATATTGTTTTATATGATTGTATGTCCGATATAGACCTTCATGTGCTCCTAGTGGAGACTTATGAAATTCTTGGATACAAGTTTTTATATCGTTTTCATTTTCTAAAGTTTGTATACTAGCTATTTGTTAATAAATATTCTGCAGATTTTTCAGCTGAATTTTTACTTGACTTTGGAAGAACACTATTTCCCTCACCTGAGACTTTAGTTAGTCTATCACTAGAAATATGTGTATTATTAGCAGGTGGACTTTCAAAATGACTTGAAACATTTGGTTTATCAATTGAAAGATTTCGAAAATTAATTTTATCGAAATGAGGAGTGATCAATTCATCATTTCTGCTTTCATAGTCGGTTGAATTTAGCATATCTTTAGGATATAATTTTGACAAAATTGGGTTAAATTTATTCGAAATATTCGATACCACTTGTATCTGAGATATAATCTGCGTTTAACTGTCTAGCTGCTGATCTAGTGACGACATGAATTTTATTTTCGTTTGGGCATTCGATAATAACTCGACTTAGTGCGTCCGTATTCGAGTCAAATTATTCCAGCCTGAGTTTCCAACACATCAATCTCGATGTGGGGTTTTTAATGGAACATAACCAAACTAGTGGTTTATGGACAGTATAAATTATAAAATGTCTACCATATAGATAAGGTCGAAAATATTGTGCACTCCACACTATAGCAAGCAACTCTTTTTCAATGGTCGCATAATTTTTTTCTGCCGTATTTAGAGAGTTCGACTTGCAAATGCGATTGGTAGATCTTTATCATCATATTGCTGCGATAATACTGCTCCAATTGCAATCCCACTTGCATTACAAGTAAGTGTAAATTCGCGGCTGTAGTCAGGGTATTGTAATATCGAAGGTTTTAGAAGCATATTTTTTAGTTTATTGAAAGATTCATCTTCTAGTGCTCCCCAAGTAAATTATACATTTTTTTTTAACAACTCGGTCATCGGTCTTGCAATTTTAGCAAAATTGTGACAAAATTTTCTATAATATCCTATTAAACCCAGAAAAGATCTTACATCTTTAATATTTTTAGGTACAGGATAAAATTTTATTGCTTGAACTTTAGAAGTATCGGGTTTAACGCCGTTTGGTGTAACAATGTGCCCTAAATACGTAATCTCTTTTCGTAAAAATTGGCATTTATCGGGATTTAGTTTAAGGTTGTGTTTTTTTAGACATTCTAATACATCAACCAGTTTTTTATTATGGTCATCCATTCCATAGATAACTATATCATCTTAATAAATAAAACACTTTATACCTGTAAGGCCCGATAACACATCATTCATGCATCGCTGAAATGTGCTAGGTGCATTTTCTAAATCCATACTCATACGAGTAAATTGAAAGTGCCCGGAGTCAGTAGAAAAAAACGGTTTTTTCGCGATCTTGCTCTGCCAATGAAATTTGGTGATACCCGTTTGCCAAATCTAGTGTTGTAAAGTAGTTGCATTTGCCTAGTTGATCTAAAATTTCGATTATGTTTGGCAACGGATAGCAGTCACCTATCGTAATATCATTTAGTTTGCGAAAGTCTACTACGATCCGCCACCTTTTTTCGTTATTCACAGATTTTTTTGGAACACACAATAAGGGAAAATTCCAGGAATTAGATTGGAATGGTAACAATCACAATACAAAATAAATATTACAATCATTAATTATATAACTTTACAATACTAATACATTGGCCAATACTAATGTCAGGGGAGTGAACATAACAGTGGAAATAAAAAACAAACAAATATTTTAATTAGTATTTCGTAATTAAATATTGAATAAAAATTAAGTTTTTATTTTTATATTCAAATTTTAAAACATTTTTATTGTACATATTGTGACGATTATGTCCATCATGCAACAAGAACAGCGATAGCTCAGACGTTTGGCTCGTATTATATGTTAAACATATAAAGGTCGATGGTTCGATGCTCGATCTTTCGGAGCCAATGTTTGTATTACAATTATTTCTTGTGGACATCGAAACATATTTACACACCAACGCACAAATTCATAATGATCCAGTAAAACCAAGAACGGCCGAGATGATGAATGATGATACACAGAAAAAAAAACGGAGTTCTCCTGACACCGAATTGGTGTCAAATAATATCCCACCGATCGGATACAATTTTTTTTATCCTAAATAAGTAATTATTTTGATCGTAATTTACTTTTATCGGATAAACATTTTAACAATAAAAAACCACAAATCATTTTTTAAGGAAGCACGTTTACACACTCGACGGATAGAAATAATCACGAGTGAAAGAGAAATTTTAAACACATTTTCGGATACTTGTTTTTAAGGATATGGGATAAAATTAAAAGATTTTTGTAGTGCGAAACCACACCGATAAAAGTTATTGTTTTACTTCAATTTTGAATGTTAATTAATTAATTCGTCTAATTTCTAATATACAACCGGTTTTTAGACCATTTTTAATGGATATTACAAATTAGCACGTAGAATAGAAGTATATTAGTATTTACGAACAATCATTCAACGAAACTCAACGATAATATGTTTCGAAGATTGTAAGAGAATTTAATCTTCTCATCAGGCCGCGGCGACTACATAGACTGATTGTATCACAATTGAAATTCTATATATACAGAAGGAATATGCAGATTGATTTAGCGAATTTAACTAATACAGCCAAATTCTCTTACAATTTTACTTTTTCACGAAAACTCCAAACGGTGTAAATATTTACTCCGATTGAACGAAAATAATCTCTGGGAAGTAGTTTTTAAAAAAATCCGCTGTTAACAACGAGAATCTTAATTTTATTTTCTCGTGAACATATTAACTCGCGAGAAAATAAAATCATGATTCTCGTGAAGAAAAAAATTCTTGATTTTTGAATTTAGTTTTTCTTGTTCTTCTTTGCCACTTCTCTTTTTGTTTACAGCTCTCGTTTCGATATTCATAAATATAGTATTATTGGTAGATATGAGTAATTTTAGTTTTTTTGTCTGTTGTTTTTGTTCATTAAGTTTGAGTGTTTGGTTTTATTTGGTGAAATTCCAATATCTTTGAGTGCAATACATATAAGATTTTATAGTCTTCACATTAACAATATTAACACCGTCTTATCGTCGTCTAAAAAGCGCTACAGGCGATTAAACTTGTCGGACAGACGATCCGACTTACCATCCGGTTTTGACAATATTTTATTTGTTTTTGTCACGCAAACGAATTCAAACGATTGAATTATGTTTATTCTTTCTTAGTTGTTCTCGCTCTAAAATTTTACACACGACTGAAAAAGAATATCGTCCGGCAACACTACACACCATCCGATTTAGTTGATTGGTCGGACGGTTGGATGGAATTTCCATCCGACACATCCAACTTAATTTTGTCGGGCAGACATGCATACACACGATCCGATTTTACATCCAACCCAACCAAATCGGTCGGACCGCCCGACCAAATCGGATCGTCTGTAGCGCTTTTAAGAATTATAAGGTTCTAAACGACATTTTTTGAGAAAATGAGATATTGATGACATTAGGTTCTGCTACGAAATACACATTTCCTGTATCGATATTTAGACCTTAAGTGTAACCATAACGGAGATATCAGCAAAATTAAATAGTTATATCCTGTTTTTCACCATACATTTTTAGCATAAAATTCTAATTGACTATAGAACTTTTCGTATCAAAGCGAAATTGATTTAAAAATACATTGAAATTAAGTTAAATACCATGTTTCTAAATTTATTTGTGATCTGATGATTGGGTGTAACTTATTTGATTTATATAAATTACATATATGCTCTATGCTGTCAAATCTTAAAAATCATTAAATATAGGAAACCAATCTATTTGTATCGTAAATTAACCAGATTAAAATTATCACGATTAAATAATCTAGGTATCGTACGAAACAAACGTTGTTGATAAATAATTATACATATGAACTGATCGTCTTAATGCACCTGTCGGCCTGGATAAGCCAGGCATAAGTTTATAGAGTTCCGTCGAACACATGCCTTCAAAGTACGTGTAAAACACACATAGGGTTCCCACATTCCGTTTATGGGAAAGAGTAACGAGGGTAGAGGAGATGTTAAAATCCGAAATCATACCACATACTCGGTTCTGAATTCGGTCGATTTAATCTAATTTAATTATTAATTTTCAAAAATTTATTATTTATTCAGTTTTAAAGTTTTGCAGTTTGCATGGTGTTACACTAAAAATGTTCCTTGCACAAATACCTCTGAATAGGATATAAAACATACATAGATGAACTAAGAATACAATCACGCAAAACAGATAAATGCGATATGTAGCGTTATGAAGTCAAATTCAACAAGTTTTAAATTTCATTCAATAATTTTCACACCAATTCCAATATTCAAACAAAATAAAATTTTTTTATAAGAAAATTAACTTTTTTCATAACAAATGAAAGTTTTTTCAAATCAAATTCAATATTAATCATGTTAAATAAAATAATTTTTAATTCAACAACGGGATACCAAAATGATTTTTAGATGAAATTCCGGTATATGGGTAACTAAAAAAGAACTTTAATATTTCTTAACCGATTAAGATAGAATTTGGTTGTGCGACAGAAATGAAAATCTTTTGGAATGGAAAACGGCTTTTAGGTGAAATTGAGGAATAAGTGCTGTCTATAAGGATAAAACTTGGATTTTTCATAATCGATTATTTTTAAATTCGACATGTACAATAAAAACGAGATTCTAAAATGAATTTTGGAAGTTCCTGGAATATGGCCAATGCAAATGGAATTTAACCGATTCTTAGGAAGTTCAACTTGCACGGCGAAAATGGAATTCTACTAGGATTTTAGGTGATATTCTCGAATATCGCTAATTCTAATGGAATTATGCCATTTTTAACCGGTTTTAATGAAATTCGACTTGAAATTCCAGAACTTCATCTAGAAATCATTTAATAAACTTACATTCATCGCACGTACCGAATTTCAAGATAATCGCTTAAGAAATATAGCCAAGTTCAATTCTAATTAGCCATACTCCAGAATTTTTACAAAAATCATTTTAGAATATCATTCTAATGGTACAAGCCGAATTTCATCATAATAACTTCATCTAAAAATCATGTCAGAAACCAATCGTAGCGCAACTCGAATTTTATTATTATCAGTTAAGAAATAGCCAAGTTTCGTACTAATTGGCCATATTCCAGAACTTAATAGAAAATTCATCTTAGAATCCCATTTCAGTAAAACACGTCGGATTTCATCATACTCGGTTATGAAATGGCAAAGTTCCACACTAATTGGTCATATTTAAGAAGTTCATCTAAAGGTCATTAGAATCCCATTTCCATCGCACAAGTTGAATTTCTTCATAATCGACTAATAAATAGCCAAATTCCTTACGAGTTGGCCATATTTCAGAACTTAAAACTAAATTCATTTTAGAATCACATTTCAGTCAAACAAGTCGAATTTTATAATAATCGGTTAAAAAATGGGAAAGTTCCACTATCCTTATTGGCCATATTATCAAACTTCATCTAAGATCGTGGTAGAATCCCATTTCCATAGCACAAGTCGAAGTTCATCAAACTCAGTTATGAAATAGCCAAGTACCGTACTAATTTAACTGGCCATGTTCCAGAGCTTAATACAAAATTCATTTTAGGATCCCATTTCAGTCAAACAACTCGAATTTCATCATGCTCTGTTAAAAAATGGCGAATTTCATCACAATCGGTTAAAAAATGGCAAAGTTCCATCCGTATTGCCATATTAAAAAACATCATCTAAAAATTATATTAGCATCCTACTTCCTTCGTACAAGTTGATCTTTTCAATAATCGGTTAACCAATGTACACATCTATATGGGGCATTTGCATTTAAATCTCACATGTTTTTGTCCCCAAGCATTTTTTTTGTCCCCTTAGCATTTTACACATAATTTTTAACGGGTATAAGATAAGTATTTGATCACAATACAGACATTTATGAAAATGTATTTTTTTAAATTATTTTGGGCTTTTATTTTACAAAAAAACGAGTTTTTTTGTCATGCACGTTACTTTACTTATTTTAGATAAATTGTGAAATTCAAAAATATAAATTTAATTTATCGACGTTTATGCACATTGGTGATATGTCTACTTCCAAATGGTATATTAATCTTTTGTATTTTCAAATTAATAATTTTAAAAATAACGTAATAACGTATTTTAGGTAACGTTCATGACAGAAAAATTAAAAATAGCCCAAAATATTATTAAAAAAAATGCAAAACACAAATCTGCTCACTCCAGATTTAAAAGAAACAGAAATATAATTTAAAAATTATATTTTAAATTTTTTTTTATTTCAACAATAAATTAAATTATGATTCAAAAATTATGTTTTAAATTTTTTTATGTGAGATTTAAATGCAAATGCCCGATATATATAAAACAAAGTCGGGTTAGTTACACCATTTATAACTCAAGAACGGCTGGGCCGATTTTCATGATTTTTGATTTGTTGGATTTGCTTCCATCCCGAATAGCAGAATAACTATTAAAACATCTGAAAAATTCACGAAAAAAAAATTTATGAAGAAAATTCATTTTCTCATATATTTTGTATGGAATGGCTTTTGTGATGATATCTCGAGAACGGATTGACTAATTTCGATGAATTTTCTTTTTTTGTTAATTTTTAATTAATAATTAATTATATACATAATATATAATTTTTTTATCGTTTGTTTTATTTGATAATTTTTAATTTTCACGAAATTACGCAAAACCACTTTTTCAAAAAAATAAAAACTAAATGGTTTGTTTACAGAAAAAATACCAACCATATATTATTTGTCTATAGTCATCTGTCCGCAACTGTCCACGCTTGAGAAAGCGGATTTGATATGGGTTGTTGTTGTTTCCATTAGTTTCTGGTCTAAGTACGCCGCGAATTACCAGCATTTGTTTTCGGTTGCGAAAAGTCATTTCAAAGAGGTGAGTTCAGTTTGATGAATTGGGACATTGTGAAAGCATCGACAATAAATCCAATCGGTAATATTGGACTGCGTGTTTGATTTTCCAGGTGGATTCGTTCGAAATTCTGTGGAATTTTATTTTCGTTCTTGATTTTCAAACGGTAAGTTGCCTTCGAAGATGTTCACTTTGTGAGGTTATCACATTTGTAATTGTGCGCGCATCGATAAGTGCTTCATTATGTAATTTTGAATTGTGTAATTAATTTTCCAGTGTTATTTACAATGCCGCGAGCCAGAAGATCTAATCTTTTACAACGAAACTGTAATGCAATTAGACTTCGGAATTTTGCGAATCAATCGACGGCAGATGAACAAGAAATCGTACGAGAAGAGCGCCGCGTTAGTATGGCCCGACTTCGCGCTTGACAAACACAAGTACAAAGAGAGGCAGTACGTCAAATGGCTCTGTTGGCAATGAGAAATCGTCGAGCTTATCGCACAGATCAACAACCTGATAATATTCGACGCGCAAGAAGAAATGCTTCAAGTGTTGATTTGAATCGAGTAGCGTTTCAATACGATTGCACGTGCTGTCTCAGTGACAAGATGAAATTGCCATTATTGCCTCCGCCACCTGAGCCATTACATTCATTGCTTCGTGGCGAAACACAAGAATCACGACATTTTCTATCCAATACTCAAAGATACAATGGATCTTTCCAAATGACTTCATTTGGAGCAGACATTATCGAAGAACGAGGATTCAATCAGAAAATAATTTAATAGAATGTAGTGCAACAATGCTAGACGAATCATTTCGATTCACTTCAATAAAGCAAATGCCTTTTTGCCACGTTAATTACATTCATTTCAAAGTAATTAAAATACATTTCATTTTGATTTTTGTACATTTATTGAATTCACTTTTAATATTCATTTTATCTTAATAAAAATTTGAATTTAATTCGGCTAATATCTTAACACAACATTTATTAATTTTGAGGCAGTACGAAGTTCGCCGGGTCAGCTAATTACATATAAAAAATGTCTAATTTCAAAATAATCGGTTACGAAACAATCAAATTCCATCCTTCAGCGAAACAATAAGTTTCATTTATTATAAGCTCAAATAAAGTTATGAGTTTTTAACAATGAGAAACAAAACAAAAAATGCAAAAGATATTGGATATTCAATAAACAAAGAAACGAACAATCTAAAAAACGAAGTTTCGAGTTTGTGTATTCACGAAAAAATAAAAAATAAATTCTCAGGAAGCAAGGGATTCATCATTTTCGTATTTTACTTTTTACTTTAAAATGAGAATCCAAAAAACAAAATAGAAAAAGAGTTTAACTTTAGATACTCATGAAAAAACAAAAACTAAATTCTCGCAAAACAAAAAACTCTCGATTTTCGTATTTTACTTTTTTTGTGTGTTTTGAGTTTATATACTCTCTAGAAATGTTAAAAATGTGCATTTCACTCCGGAGTTTTTTTATGTCTGGCCCCCCCCCCCCCCCCCCACGCCACCAGTAGCAAGCGAACAGATTTAAATAGTGAAGTCAAAGCAAATATCAAAGTGTATAAAAGTACAGTGAAATAAAGTTAAGTCAAGTAACCTAAAAGTACAGAGTGTTTTTAATTGCAAAATCCAGATGAACTCAGAAGCCCAGTTCGTAACAATATTAATGCTTGTCAGTTTCCAGCTTCATTCGTTACAGAAAAATAAATCCACATTGTATTTGCCTGTTTGCACTTACAATTAATTCCAATAATTTTGATTCCTTACAAAATTATGTATATCATTTCAAAATAGATCATTCAAATTTGACTAGTTTTTACTGCAAAGTTTTTAATTGCAAGCATGTTTATTCTGATTTAAAGAAACATCTAAACCAAATAAATAAAAAAATCATAAAATATTTCCAATTTCTAGAGAAACAACAAATATTTCAATTAATAGTCTACATATTTACATACTTAGTAAAACTTCAAATGAAGAAGCCGTAGAAACATTAACCCTAAATAACCCCCCAATGGCAAGAATAATTTATGAGCCAGCCGCCCAAATTTAGAGTGACCGACAAGTATTGTGACCGATATCGTTGTGACCCAAATCCCCTATAACTTTTCAAGTGACTATGTTTTTCTGTTAGATTATATTCATACCAACTAGAAAATATGCGTAGGATTTTGGGCCAGTGTTTCTAAGAACCGAAAAACGTTCGGAAAATTCATGTATTCTATTGAATAGTACCATAACAATTTTTTGTTTACTAAACACCCAAATCCCCTATAACTATAAATAAAACTGCACTGGTTAATAATTATCCACGAATTCTTCTGTGATTTATTTTTAAAAACTTTAAATTTATTTATTATTCCAGGTTTTAATTAATTATAAATTTACAAAAATTATTAATTTTAATTATTTAATTTTTTATATAAAAAACCAAATCGACCTTTTTAAGTCGAAACTCTCAACGCACTTAATATTTTATTCTTTTTTTTATTTGTATATGAAGTTGACAAAATGATAAGAAACACGCATCTCATACAGGGATGAAAATGTTGGTCCTATAGGACTTTTTCCGATCCTTTAGAAAATAAAAAGTCCTTCGATACTTTTGATCAAAATTTCAGTCCTTTCGAAAATATATTTATATTTTCAGTCTTTTCGGAAAAATCGGCTATCCGGATAAACGTCGAACTCGTACTGTAACAACTCATTTACCGCCCTTGTAACGTAAATAACTATAATATTTGATGGGGGGATCGATATTAAATATTGCAGTGTCATTAATAGATTCTATATAATCCGCTCCTACGTGCGGCACGCAGTGCGACATGTTTGCTTATCCCGGCTCCTACGTCCCTCGAAGTGCAAATCTAAAGCCCCTAGGAGTGAGAGTTACCGAAGCCGTTAGCCTCTACAATTCTAAGTTAAATTAGGGATCTCCATTTTCCAGAATATTTTAAAACTAATTTCAATTTTTTAATTTTTAATTTATTTATTTATAAATTTGTTGCCAGTTAATTATTTTTGTCGCCCAAAATGTTTATTTGTGCGATATAATTCCTTTAAAATAATTCATTAAAAAAAATTTTCCTTTACTTCAAAATTTAACTTACCGCATGAGAAAATGAGTAAAACAGATAAGCGGTAAGTTAATTTTTGAAGTAACCACCTTTTTTTTATTTGTACATGAAGTTTACAAAATGATAAGAAACACGCATCTCACAAACAATTTTGAATGATTGTAATTTTTATTTACAAAGAATATGGTTTGTTCGCCGATCGTAATTTGTATTATTTCGCTACTAATCAATAGATGACTCTAGTAATGAGTAAAAATAATAAAAATGTTTTATTTTAAATTTTTCACAGATTAAAAATTATTCGCAGAAATTAAAAGTGATAAAGATAATCGCACTATAATTTACGGTGGTTCTTGGCTTGTAAGCACTTTTTGATGAGAAATTATTTTGTAAGGTTCAATACTAAATCGTGATTGTGTTTTGTGTTTATTCATTAATAAATTTTTTGTTTTTAAATTTGTTGGAAAAGTTTTAATTTTAAAATCTAAAAAAAACCTAAATAATCATCAATTTTATTGTGCTTTCTATAAAATGGGTTGTTCGAAATTATTTTTAATGCTATTACTTTTAGTTAACACTATCAATTCAACAATGTATAATTTCTGTAACTCTAGTATACTAAAATTGAATAAAAGGACTGAGGGGCGTCGATATTTTATTCCACTTGATTACAAGCACCAGATAATTGAAGAAGTGAACACGGTGCGGAATAATTCAAATAAACCAATGAATTATATATGTGATTTGGGAGATTGAGCTGGATAAAGTGGCTCTCAATTTATTGAAAATCATTACGTTCTATGAAAGAGACACTATCCACGGGGTTCTTGGATGTTTAGTGCGAACTCGTAAGTCTGATTATTGGTTGATCAATAAAATTTACATTTTTAATTTATTACAAATTTTGTAGCACTGAGAAACGATTTATATGTATATGGTGATTCGACAACAAGTTTTGAATCGGATATTATTAAAGATTTCAAATTAACAAAACGGGATAAATTTTTGAATTTTACAACTGAAGAGCAAAACATAACATCTGTGGGATGCGCTGTTTGGATTGTTGAAATTTTACATGAGTATGGATGGAAAGGGTCAAGGGGCCATATAATGTGTTTGTTCAGTGGTATTAATGGCAGATTACTAGAACACACCAATTCAAACTATTATAATTTACGCGGGCAAGGTGCGTTATTTTTGTGCATCTTAGATTTATAAATCATTAATATTTTTTTTTTATTCCTGCAGGTGTGACCGATTATGAAACAGATTATGAATATTTGGAATACAAGCTAGGTATTAATTGAGCCATTTTGCATTTCATGGAAATCCTGACTGGTTTCACATATTTGTTGATTATTTTTAGTTTTGTGTTTTTGATAAGGTTAAAATACTACCGTAACTGACGTTTTTGATTGTGATGAATATTACGTCGTTATAGAAGAAAAAATAATCATCTACATATTTATGATTTCGAGTATAAGGGTTTAAGTATTAACTTTTCTATTAAAAATCCAAGTTTTTTAAATTAAATAGTTTGATTACTGTATCTTTTATATTATAAAAGATACAGTAATCAAACTATTTAATTTAAAAAACTTGGATTTTTAATAGAAAATTTAATACTAAAACCCTTATACTCGAAATCATAAATATGTAGATGATTACTTTTTCTTCTATAACGACGAGTGTAACGATTCAATTTTATTTAAAAAAATGGCGTAGCTGGCTTGAAATTTGCAATAAATTGTATTTATACGGATTTGAGTTATGATTATTTTTAATTCTATGCATTTCGTCACGTGAGTATTGTAGTGTCCTATGGACTATTTTCCCCAAAAAATACTTAATAATGGATTCTTGTAAATTCGGCCATGCTCTTTCAAATTTTTCATTCCAAATTGTCCTATCTGTTATAGATATTTGTTTTGTTCATTAGACCATATTAAGTTTTGTTTATCTTTATTTTAATTCTTATTTGTTGTCCAGTTATCCTATTTAAATGAGGAGATTTTCTGTTTTTGTGTTTTGATTTTAATAAGTCTGTACTCCCATGCATTTTATCATTATTGTAAAAAAAAAAAACTTTTAACAATATTTATGAACAGTGTCCTATACATGTACATATACAGTGGTAGACATTCGTATAAACGCACTATGTTTTTTGAATATAGTTCTAACAGTAAAGTGTTTTGATTTTTTTCAATTAGTCTAAATTATGTCTATCATCTTAAATCTGTTGATAAGATAGACCATTAGTAAAAATTTTAATGGTTTACTTCAATAAATTGAAAAATCTAAATTTCAGGTGGACATTCGTATAAACGCACTTCTGATAATGTACTAAAATAAAAACCAAAATTAGCAATTTTTCATATATTATTTTATTTAATATTTTTCTGTCCCCGACCTTTCTGAATAACTTCGAAAATCCGGGAAGGCATTGAATTTGTTAAATTGTTGAGGGCTTTCAGATCAATTGTGGCCCAACATTCAAGTATGGAACTTTTCAAATCTTTAATTGAATTATATTGCTGTTCATTTCCATAAACTTTTCGAGGAAGGCCCTCTAAAGGTTTTCGATAGGATTGCAATCAGGACTGCAAGCTGACCATTCAAGAAGGGGAATGTTTCTCTCGAGAATCTCGAGATCTTTGAAGGATATCTTTTATGTCATTTTCTTCATCATCGAGCATTGCAGCTTCCACAGTTTCTAAATCAATCTCTTCAACAATGTGTTCGTTTGCATCAGTTTATAAAAGAGGTGTAGATGAGGTTTGTTCCAATAAATTAATAGCATTACACGCGGTTCCTGAATGAACTTTAAATTCGACTTTAACATACTCGAAAATTTCAAATTGGGTATTGTTTGGGGACCTTTCAAGAATCATTTAAGATCAAAATTGAAATAATCCGCTTAGCCATTTTTAAAAAAAGTGCTTTTCTTTATTTAAAAAAAAAAAACATTAGAAAACTTCAAAATATTAAAAAAAAGAAACAATCTTATAATTTTATTTTATTTAATATAAATTTATTTAATATTACAGAAGAATAAACATTATGATTTAACATTATTTAATTGCCAAAAACTACTATCTGATGCATTGTTATTGTGATGAGAAAATTTAAGGTAACGTTTATGTTTGTTGTAATATAAAACCAAGGAAAATTTTTTTTTTGAATTTTCTATTTGTCTTATTTAATTCAATTATAAATAACGTTTTATTTGATATAAATTTCATAAGTAAATTCATAACTGTAATGCAAATAAATTCAATTAAACTTGATGCAAAAGTATTTGTGATTCATATGTTTGATGTATAAGTATTTGTGATACGAAGAAAAATTTAAAAATAATTAGTAAATCAATTAAATTCAAAATTATTTTTGGCTAATTAAATAATAATTAAGTCATTTATAATTTGTGAGCCATTGGAACATTTTTATTACGCCTCCATCACGTCTCGGAAGTGGCCCAAAAATTATGTAAAATCGCAGGGAATCTTATCCCATACGGTTTTATAAGTATCGCATAATACATTTTTAGTCTTGCTAGATTGCGAATATCTTCCGGGTTCATTTAAACCCCAACAAGGGCAAATAAAAACTCTGCCTTGGCCTAGGCAACTAATAATGTTCAATATTTTTATATAATTTTGAGGCAGTGTTACTTCTTTTGTATTGGAGCGTTATTGCGCTAAATAGCAAATTAAGGGCCGACTAATTTTTCAACAACTGGGAAAACTACCTAATTCAGTAAACTGAAATTGAACATTGACACTTCCAGTTGTGATTTATACAACCGCATAACATTTTATCTCTTCCGAAAGAAAACTACGGGAAGAAGTAACCACCCTATTTGATATTCTCTGCTAATGTAATATCACATTTTTTATCCATATTTTCTAATTAATGCCAAAACACACTAATTTGGACATAACTGGGTTATCAGTTCAATTGGCAATCCAATATAATGACGTTCACATTTTGTTTTCTCACAGTAAATCATATTCTGTTTGGCTAAGTGTTCTATAAACTACAACTCTTCAAACCACACTGAGGTTGGATGATTTCAAATTTTGAAAACAAATAAGTTTTAGGGTTTTACATATGCACACGAAAGAAATCCTTCAGTCTTTCGAAAGAAGGATTTTTTCATAAGTACCTCTGTTTGTACGAAGCATAGATATATTATTTCCTATAAGGAATCTTGAATAAAATGAGACGTTATTAGAAAATGTTGTTGAGAATCCTCGGAAATATGATCCCACAGACTTAATACAATATTAATGATTTGTTGGAGACCCGTAAAACAGTAAGATAATGCCATTTTTCCATCAGATTTCCAAAGCGCTATTTGTTAAATTTTCGATAATGTCTATTAATTTTTTGGAAATTGCGCTTTTACCTGGATTTTTTGAAAATTTGGGTATAGTTTTTTCAGCTTCTGTGAAAAAGACATTTACGGTTGCCGCAAAAATTCTCATAGAAACTCCGTTGCTGAAGACTTGAGTGGCTAATTTTACGGATAATTTCTCAAATGCATTTGGTCGTTATTTGGTCCCTCGTTAATTTATAAAATATTTTAAATGTACCTTCATCAAAATCAAAAACTTTCTCTAAAATTTTCCAAGAAACTCTACTAAACTGTGTAACTATATCAGCATTAATTAGCCTATTTCTTAAACTTTTAATCAGATGTGGCGGATCATAAAAAAGATTTTTTTTTATTTTATTTAAGAAAAAATAAGGCTTTGGCTCCGAAGCTCCTAACAGTTTATAGGCACTTCTTTTGTTACTGCCTTGGTTACAATTTACAACACATATACATGGATAATGAGTGATTAATTCATTGATCCTACATTAACCAGCCGTGATTTTTTCATCACCCGCCGGGAATCGAACCCGGGACCTCCGGAGCGTAAAGCAAGTATGCTAACCACTGTGCCACCGGGGCGGCCTTAACTTGCTTAGTATAATATTTTAAATAGTAGTACATATTAGTAATATCAAATTACTTGACAAATAATTCAATATTTACACGAATTTTCGAAATTTTTTGAAATTTCCGTGAGTTTTCTAGATTTTTACAGGCTTTCCGAAACTATTCATTAATATCTAGATTTTCTGATATTATTGAAATTGTTCGAGATCAAGCGAGGTAATAAAGAAATTAATCCAATTTTTCTGAGGTATTCGAGATTGTTCCGCGGTTAATTGTAGATTTGGGAGCTTGCAGATTTACACATACTATATAAATCTAAATCATGCTATTTTTAGTTGATTTTTCGAGATTTTGGTATTTCTCTAATTTCCTAGGTTATTCGAAATTATTCGAGAATGTCCAGGTTATTTACATTTTACATGGCGGTGATTAGCGTGGATAGGATAACCTTTGGTTTTACATACTTACGGATAAATCGATATTTGAGAAGCTTCTAGAATATTCAAGATACTTTGAAAATTCAACATTTTTGAAATTTTTCATATTTTTCAAATTATACTCGAAATTTGTGATGCTTTATTGATATAGAAATCGTCATAGCATTGAGTTGATTGCAAGAAATTTCAATTTGTTTGAGAACATTGAATCACGCCATACGTGCTGTATCGGATTCTCTAAATCAGACACTTTTAATTAATCCGAGAATGGACAATAGGAAAAAAAAAATGTTTAACTATGATTTTACTTGTTCATAGGGGTACAAAAACATTTTTAGGGTCCCAAGAAAAATTTTGCGGGGGGCTCGAAATTTGTAGTTACGCCACTGCGTGCCCATCGACGATGATGAATGATGATGAATATGAAAAGCCATAAACGATATTTCTAGATGATTATGGAGGACATAAACAGAATACAACAGAATAAAGATAATTTATGCTACGCAGTAAAGCAAATTTCAAGAGCGCAGTATTAAACTAGTAAGTATACACAACCAAGGCAAGCAGAGATCAGTTTTTGGTTTACTTTAAATCGTTAAGCAAGGAAATAATTCTGTTGTCATACCCCCACGCCACCAGTAGCATGCGGACAGATTTAAATAGTGAAGTCAAAGCAAATATCAAAGTGTATAAAAGTACAGCGAAATAAAGTTAAGTCAAGTGACAAAAGTATTTAGTGTTTTTATTGCAAAATCCAGATGAACTCAGAAGCCCAGTTCATAATAATATTAATGCTTGTAAGTTTCCAGCTTCATTCGTTACAGAAAAATAAATCCACATTGTATTTGCCTTTTTGCACTTACAATTAATTCCAATAATTTTATTTCCTTACAAACTTATGTATATCATTTCAAAATAGATCATTCAAATTTGACCCGTTTTTACTGCAAAGTTTTTAATTGCAAGCATGTTTATTCCGATTTAAAGAAACATCTAAATCAAAAAAATAAAAAAATCATAAAACATTTCTAATTTCTAGAGAAACAACAAATATTTCAATTAATACTCTACATATTTACATACATACTTAGTAAAACTTCAAATGAAGAAGCCGTAGAAACATTAACCCTACATATTTTTGTCTTCGACACAAAAGTCAATGGCAAGAATAATTTATGAGCCAGCCGCCCAAATTTAGAGAGACCGACAAGTATTGTGACCGATATCGTTGTGAAACAAATCCCCTATAACTTTTCAAGTGACTATGTTTTTCTGTTAGATTACATCCATACCAACCAGAAAATATGCGTATGATTTTGGGCCGGTACCCAAATCCCCTATAACTATAAATAAAACTGCACTGGTTAATAATTATCCACGAATTCTTCTGTGATTTATTTTTTAAAACGTTAAATTTATTTATTATTCCAGGTTTTAATTAATTATAAATTTACAAAAATTATTAATTTTAATTATTTAATTTTTTATATAAAAAACCTCTATATTTAATATTTAATATTTAAATTTTAATATTTAGTATTTTTTTATATTTAATATTTCTTTTTTTTATTTGTATATGAATTTGACAAAATGATAAGAAAAGAAACACGCATCTCACATTCTCACAAACAATTGAATATGAAATTTCGAAAAGGGCACATCTCTCGTATTTATCAACAACATCGTTTTTTTACATAAATGTGACGGAAATATTTCCCCACACCTATTTTGTTTGAAATAGGCACATCTTTGGAAATACCAGGGTCGTTGTGGATAACAATAATTTCGAAAAGATCACAGCTCTTGCAGATGTGCCTTTTTCAAATTGAATGCATTTTATTTAATATTTCAGAGATTTGCCCTTTTCGAAATTGCATATTCAATTTTAAATGATTGTAATTTCGCCGATCGTAATTTGTATTATTTCGCTACTAATCAATAGATGACTCTAGTAATGAGTAAAAATAATAAAATGTTTTATTTTTAATTTTTCACAGATTAAAAATTATTCGCAGAAATTAAAAGTGATAATGATAGTCGCACTGTGATTTACGGTGGTTCTTGGCTTGTAAACACTTTTTGATGAGAAAGTATTAAATACTAAATTTTTATCTTGTTTTGAGTTTGTTCATTAATAAATTTTGTGTTTTTAAATTTGCTGGAAATGTTTTAATTTTAAAATCTAAAAAAACTTAAATAATCATCTCTTTTATTGTGCTTTCTACAAAATGGGTCATTCGAAACTATTTTTAATACTATTACTTTTAGTTGAAACTATCAATTCAACAATGTATAATTATTGTAAGTTTGATTTGTTTAAATCGAATGTTGCAACTGACGGACGTCGATTTTCTATTCCCGCCGACCATAAACAACAAATAATTGTAGAAATTAACAGGAACCGGAATAATTTAAATAAACCAATGAATTATGTGAACTGGGATGTCGATCTGGATAAAGTGGCTCTTAATTTGTTGAAAATCATTACGTTGTATGAAACAAACACTATCCACGGGGTTCTTGGATGTTTAGTGCGAACTCGTAAGTCTATTTAGGGTTCGATCAATAATTAACATTTTTAATTGAATACAAATTTTGTAGCACTGAGAAACGATTTATATGTGTATGGTGATTCGACAATAAAATATGTTGAATTGGATATTATTAAAGATTTCAAGTTAACGGAACGGGATAAATTTTGTAATTTTATAACTGAAGAGCAAAACATAACATCTGTAGGTTGCGGTATTTGGATTATGAAAATTTTAAATTCGATTGGAGTGAGAGTTCCAAAATACCATCTAGTGTGTTTATTCAGTGGTATTAATGGCAGGTTACTAGAACACACCAATTCAAACTTTTATAATTTACGCGGGCAATGTTCGTTATTTTGTGCATCTCACATTTATAAATAATTAATTTTTTTTTTATTTCTGCAGGTGTGACCGATTTTGAAACTGAATATGATTATTTGGAAGAAAAGTTTGGTATTAATTCAGCCATTTTGCATTTCATGGAAATCCTGACTGGTTTCACATATTTGTTGATTATTTTTAGTTTTGTGTTTTTGATAAGGTTAAAATACTACCGTAACTGACGTTTTTGATTGTGATGAATATTAATAGTTTAACGATTCAATTTTATTTAATAAAATGGCGTAGTTGGTTTGAAATTTGCATTAAATTGTATTTATTCGGATTTTAGTTATGTTTAGTTTTAATTCTATGCATTTCGTCACGTGAGTATTGTAGTGTTCTCTTCAAATTTTTCATTAAAATTATCCAATCTGTTTTAGATATCTGTTTTGTTCTTTAGACCATATTAAGTTTTGTTGAGGAGATTTTCTGTTTTTGTGTTTTGATTTTAATAAGTCTGTACTCCCATGGATTTTATCATTATTGTAAAAAAAACTTTTAACAATATTTATGAAAAGTGTCCTATGTACATGTACGCATTTTTGAGTTTTTTGGGAAACAAGTTAATTTGTCTTTCTTGTAAAATATTCAAACATATTACAACTTTAAACTAAAGTTAACTAAACATTAAAATTTGATTTCAATGGTGAACTAATTTTAGTTCTAAGCTTAAAATGCGAATTCGAAAAATTACACAAATGGCGTATAGGACACTATGAAAATTCAACACGGTGAAAATTCAAAATATTGCTATGATTATCAAGAACCTTAGTGAATTGTCGAAAGATTTACTTAAGGAATGAGAGCGTCCTTCGATAAATGGGGCGCTTGAAGTTTTTATCAGTCAAATAAGTTTTTATCCATTGCACGAGTATTTGATTTACAGCTAAATGATACAATTTATTTATTAAAATAGCGTGGTCTATACTTTATCAAATGCCTTCCTAACGTCTGTTTAGGGCACATCTATTTTGAGACTTGCTTAATGCCTCTATTATGGTTTTCTCACCTAAGAGTCACTTAATCTTAAATCAAACTTTGGTATTACGGTTCTCACCGTGAGTGATAGTAATGTCAAAATTGCTCGCCTGATATTTCTCGGTACGATTGTTTGTAAGATATAAAGAAATAGTGGAAATAAAAAACAAACAAATATTTTAATTAATATATTTCGTAATTAAATATTGAATAAAAATTAAGTTTTTATTTTTATTTATTTTTTTATTCATATTTTGGAACATTTTTATTGTACATATCGTGATGATTTTGCCCATCATACAACAAGAACAGCGATAGCTCAGACGGTTGGCGCGTATTATGAACATATAAGTCTATGCTTCGATGCTCGTCGGAGCCGATGGTTTTATTACAATTATTTATTGTGGACATCGAAACATATACCAACGCACAAATTCATAACGATCCAGTAAAACTATAAGAACGCCCGAGATATAGCGTGAAAAGAAAATCGTGACCGGTATCGTTTGGACGATGTGTTTACCAAAACTGGCACCGACTTTTTGTCTAAGTCTAGTGTACAGATAACCTATTAAAGTTTAATTTTATTCCCATATAGCATCACCAATTCCATATAAAATGCGTAATAGGTGAAACCAAATTGACCCACGAAGAATTTGTAGCTCTGACCAAACAATAATGATTGCCAGTGTCGCAGATGTATGCCCCGTTTTATTCGGTTTATTTATTGATTCTCAGGAATATTGTGCGTGCGAAACGCAAAATAAAATCTTTTGGGATTAACATGGCTTTAAAATATGTAGAATTAAACAAACAAAAATTGGCTCCAATTTATTTACGGTGTTAATTTCTGACACCTTATTTCGATACCTCACAAAAATGCTTATGCAATATTTTATTTATTTATTTTTTAAATAAGCTATCGAGAATCTTGCTTGAAGTGTCGGTTTTTAAACGTGACCTGGATATAGTTATTGATTAAGGGAAATCCGAGCAGCTTTCAAGGTTTCGTTCCATAAAAAGACCCTTTAATGATAAGTTTATTAAGTAAATAACTCTGGGTGCTTTGTCGTTTATTTTAGCGCCATTTTACGCTTTTGAAACACAAATAACTATTTGTTTACACACAATTTTTGAATTTCTTGTAGGTGGTGGCCCCAAAATTAGAAACAATGGCGATCCCGCAATGTGATGCCTAACTAAAAAAGAAAGTTGGACCAGAGGCAGCTGGTTCTTGAATGCAATGCATTCATTAAAAAAATTTCGGGTTTTCATACAAAATAAAAGCACAACAATTTTGGTTTAATTCCAATTTGCGTTTCGCCCATACCCATATTTCATTATTGGCATCTCTTTCTTTGCGTGTCACATTAATAATAAGCACTAATATTTTGGGTTACTTTCGATTGAGAAAATAGCATATGAAAAGTGACGTTATTTGCGCCTCTTTGATCAACAATCTTGTTCTAGCGGTATTTGCGGTATTAGCAAGCTCTCTGTTGTGAGAGAAGGAGCTCAAAAATCATCTGTTTTTTAAATTTATTCAAAGAACAACTTTGCTTTATTTTGAAATCGGCTCTTTTTTAATTCTAGAATACCTGATGAGCACAACATGGCGGTACAAAATTTGTCAAAATCAAAGAAAAATTAAATAACAAAAAAATTGTGTATATATTGGTACAGTTGGCAAAAGCAATTCAAGGCATTTTTTAAAGTTTCGTTAAGACCCATAATAAAAAATATAAAGGGCTGAAACCTCACGAGGTGATCAGAACTTCGGTCTTTGGTATCTTCAATAATGTCATAAAGTTGGTGTGACAGTTTTGACATTATTGATTTCTATTTTAACCAAATTATATTTACTTATACAACAACAGACAAACAGGTCAAAAGCTTCAATAACATGGGTACAGGCATCCAATTTAAAAAGAAAAATCGTATTCTAGAACTTTATACCGAAAATAGTATAACAAACTATACTGATACTTCTAACCGTTTAACTGACTATATTCCAGGAACTTATCCAAAAACTCATTTTAGAATCCCATTTACAAATTGCATGTCAAATTTCATAACAAACGGGTAAGGAATAACTAAGTTCCATCCTACAAAGCCATATTCCAAAGCTTTATCCAAAAATCATTTTATAATCCCATTTCCAACACACATATCAAATTTCATCATAATCGGTTGAGAAATAGCCAAGTTCCAACATACTTGGCCATATTCCAGAACTTCATCCAAAACTCATTTTAGAATCCAATTTCTAACATACACATTGAATTTCATAATAATCGGTTGAGAAATAGACAAGTTCCATCCTACTTGGCCATATTCCAGAACTTCATCCAAAACTCATTTTGGAATCCCATTTGTAACATACACATTGAATTTCATAATAATCGGTTGATAAATAGGCAAGTTCCATCATATAAATAGTTTGTTAACTATTTACTACATCCAAATCCAACCCCAACTCAACTCCAACTCAACTCCAACTCAATTTCAACTCAACGCGCAAATTTACCCCTAATTTAACCTTCAAATCAATTCCCAATTCAATGCCCAATTCAATAATCAAATAAGCATGTATAAAAAAATCGTAAATATTTATAAAAGCAGGTATTTTGGGTCAATTCGTATGGCAGGTACCCCACCCCTTTGACATACAGTCTCCAAAAGCTTTTCAAATCTCCGCCTTGACCATAGAAACAGATTGGCGTAAAAAAAATCCAAATCGGACAAGCCGTTCTCGAGATACCATGGGTCCAGACACACAGACACACAGACACAGACAGACGGACGGACATTTTTTTTTTTTTGCATTTTCAGACTCAGGGACTTTCAAAACGTCGAGAAAAGTGGTTTTGGACCAACCAAATTTTTCGTCATTTTTGACAGGATTTCAATACTTTGGTCTTTTTAGACCGAAGTAATTGAATCAAAGTTTTCTTTTTAATTGATTAAGGCACATATTCAACTGAAGAGCTTGCCATTCAGACAATATATTTAACGTTCACTTTCTTATAGATTGGCTGAAATACAGAGATGTCTCAAAAATGTGAGACACACGGCTAGTAAGCTTATGATAAGGGCTATCAAATAAAGTAACCCCATGTAAATACAATGGCCGAGACCTATTTGATATTGATATTGAAAAGTAAATTTTAATTATTTTACGCTCAATGTCATCATAGAACACCCTGTTAGCCTAAACGGATTTTCTTGAAAAAAATTGCGTATCATCGTTTGGTTGCACTTCATCGCAAGACACCGTTAGTTAGCTGATAAATGGTTAGAAATAGTTAGGACAGCTTAGGAACAAATTGACGGCTAATTTTAATTTTTATAATATAATCCTATAACCCGATAACTATTATCATAAGCTAACTAGCCATGTATCTCGCATTTCTGAGACATCTCTGTAATCCGGCCAATCCTTAATAAAGTGAACCTCAAAATTTTAAATTTGCAAAACTTACGTTTCATCTACAATAAACCAATTCATCATCAATAACAAATAGATCTCGGTCATCGTATTTACATGGGGATAATTTTATTTGATAGCCCTTATCATAAGCTAACTACCCGTGTATTTCACATTTTTGAGACATCTCTGTATTTCAGCCAATCTATAAGAAGGTGAACGTTAAATATATTGTCTAAATAGCAAGCTCTTCAGTTGAATATGTGCCTTAATCAATTAAAAAGAAAACTTTGTTTCAGTTTTTATTATGGGCCTTAACGAAACTTTAAAAAATGTCTTAAATTGCTTTTGCCAACTGTACCAATATATGCACAATTTTTCTGTTATTTCGACAAATTTTGTACCGCCATGTTTTGTTATTTTTCTGATTTTGATGAAAATTTCATAGCCGTGAAATTAGCTAAATATTTTGTAGCTCAACATCAATTAGGGAACATCTATGCATGTGTACATAACATACCCCCAAACTCTATATGCAACCCGAAGAATCCAGAAACATGTTCAACAATTTTAAATAATCTGCAACATTACGCGAGTAACATCAATGAATCATCTTCAACAATATCTTGTTTGTTCTCTATGTACGCAACACTACGCTAATCGTGGGAGGCTTAACAACAAAATTTTTGTATAACCATTAATTCAGAAACAAGATACAACTAAGCCCCTTCAAATTCTAAAGAATATCGGCAAGCACGAGTATCTCGAAAAACTCGTATAAAATCTTAGAAATATACCATACAACAATCTGGATATGTATTCACATAAAATATCAAATATTCTGGAAACCACTAAAAATCTGGCATAATCTGATAAATGCCATGCAGTCTTCGCAATGATGATTAGTTTCGATGTTAACCTCCAGCCAAACGCTATTTAAATCGGGAAATCTTGATAAATCCACAAATCTTAAAATTTCAGAATACCTTATTTGTAAGATAATTTCATTGTGTGCTATGCTTTCGCGTAATTCAACTCCAACCTAAACTCGAATAATATAGAATATAAAATTTCGATTAATAAATTTAAAAATCTCGGAATGTCATATAGAAAATATCGATAGATCTGTAACTTCACCCAACTCATGTCTAGCAAATTTCGAGTATAACCGAGAAACTTCAATAGATCGAAGTAATCTTAAAAATGTTGACTTATGTTGATTCAACCTTATTTAAGCCCACATATCTAGATTGGATTATTATCATACAGCGATATTGGCTTTAAATTTGCATTTTTATTTTCCAACAAACGATCACGTTCAAAAAAGCTTGAACGTTTTATTCATTGGTGTCAGATCCACATCCCCAGTTAATAAAGTGATTTGTTTCAGCCTTAAAATGCATAAATAACTGTGCACTCGCTTGGAAGCGAAGTACAAGAATTTTAAAACGGATTGTTGCAATTCACGGACGTCAACCAATTTGAGTCTGTTATCACGGTACATATTATCATAAGTTTTTCACACCTCACACGGAAGTTGTATGCACATAGCGGATTGGGTAAGCGCTATATTTCATATTTCGTTTCGGATTTGTTTTTGGCTTTAATAATATTGTTGAGTGAGGTGTGTTAATAAGTGACAAGATTGGCAAGTGTTTATCAAATTAAAGTATGGCTCCACCTACCGCTAAAGAAAGTCGAGAAAAAAAATTGCAAGCAAAGGCAACGGTTGTACGTACAGCCGCAATCGATCTTAAATCGTTACTGTTTAATCCTGCTCTCAAAACCATAGAATCATTAGAGTTAATATTCGGAGAACTATGCAAAGCACTAAAAAGCTGCTACAAAATCGTTATCAGAATAAAAAATTTATTTGCGAGGACCATATTCGGGAAATATTTTGCCTCAAATCAACGGTCAAATCATCCTCTGCAAATATTTACCATCTACTCGATAGAAATATCACAGGCTTGCAACCCTCAGGGGCTGTGTTGTATTTAACCCTGCTATCGATCGACCAAACTGAACTTGCTACAAGTTTACCTCGCCTACAAAATACACAGCTTGGTTGGATCATATCTGGAAAAATAACTAATTATACCTCATCAGTTCATTCACAAACGGCAATAATAACTCAAGAACCAGTTTTTAACCATTTGTTATAGAGAAATTTTTGGGACATTGAATCTGCAGCCATCTTAAAACGCAATTACACGCGAATGGAATTAGCCCGTGAAAGTCACTTTGCAGAAAACACTTACGAGAATCGTTTATAAAAAAATATCAGCACATCTGCCGGGGCAAAAAAGTCATTGATCGTTCTCGTCTAAAATCATTGGTCCCTTTCCTTCATTTACATTGCTATTAATCAAACATAGTCTTATCAAATTTTTACATGCAGGTCCACACGCTTCCCTATAGCAGCTACTCGTCAGAAGTTCTGGCCTTTAAATGGACGACACCATACACAGAAGTTCGTTAATCAATGCATTACCGGTTGAAGAGCTCATTCCCAGAATACTATTCAATTCATGGGACAATTACCGGCGAGCAGAATATCTTTCACTAGGCGATGGAATCTAGTACAACAGCTACATCAACATTTTTGGACGCGGTGGTCATCCGAATACTTACTTTAGCTTCAACCGCGTAAATTATGAACGAGCGCAACTACAATCTATGTACCCTCTTTAAAATGGAAAATGGGTCGCATCATGCAAATTCATCCAGCGAGGGATGGAATTACTAGAGTTGTGAGGCTCAAAACTTCGAATGGTGAGATAACACGAGCTATTATTCGCATTTGCCCACTGCCACGAGAACCGGATCAAGGAGGCGGAGGATGTTGCTGCATAACAAAATATTTCTGTCGCAGATTTTTGATCCATACTGTACCCGTATTTTAAATTATTCAAAACTGCTTATTGTTTGTTGTATAATCCGTTCCACTTGCATGGCATAAGTTACTTACACATATTTATATTCAGTTTGATTATATTTTGTGTGCTTCTATCGGTTAATTGTACGTTTTTTTAGTCAGTCGCACAGTCTATCTATTGTACATATTATACATTACTAATCTAAATAGAAAAGTTTAAAAATAAATTAATATTTAAATTATCATACAGCCATATTGGCCTTAAATTTGCATTTTTGTTTTCCAACAAACAATCACGTTTAAAAAAGCTTGAACGTTTTATTCATTGTGCCATTAAAACCTAATATGATACTGCCGATTATGAAATCAGACCCAGAAGCGAACGAGTTCGGAAAACGAAAGATAAATTTCGCGAAACAATAGTTACACAAATCATTAGCGTTTTAGAAAGAGCCGCCACGAATCGAAGTATAATTTACTTGGGCCGGAATGCAAGATTTATGGAAGTGGGAACGTTATGGTTTCGATCCTTAACCCAATCGAGAATACTTATGGGCCGAAATTCGACAAGTATTAAAAAATCAAAGTCCCAGCAGTTCAGAGGAGCAGTTTCAAAATATTGAGGAAATCTCAAAAAAAAAATCCAGTGTCGAAATGCTGTGCAGTGGTTCTGAAAACGACGGTTACCTCCATAACGAATCACTAAATTTATTGGCCACGTGCTTTGTGTGCCTAGGCGTTAATGCTCCCCAGGAGACGCGATATTGGAAATATGTATGGTCTGTCTCATCACAAAATAAATAAACAACAAAATTTCACGTTTTAATTAAATTTATTGCTCTATTATTGTTTTTTTAAAATCAATTTTTCATTTCATCCTCAGTTATAAAATACTTATTTTATTTTTTTTTTTTTGTTAAATTTAATATTTAATTTTATAAATTTTTTATTTTAAATTATTTTTCATACACACAAAATATTTTTTTTTTTTTTAAATACAAAATGTAATTTTAGTTTAGATTACATTTTTCTACGATTTTTATTTTCATTTTAAATATTTTTTTGGTTTTAAAAAAAAATTAATTTTTTGAAATCATCTAAAATAAGGTCAGTAGCAAACTAAAAAAATTATTTTAATTTAAATCAAATTATTTAATTTACATAATTTAATATAAGAAGGAGATCACAGTTCAGATTTTTTTTTTATTTTTTTATTTATTTATTAATATTATTATTATTATACTCGTATTTACATTTTGTTTAAAAAAGAAATATTTTTTATTTTATTTATTTTTAAAAGAAATATTATTTTATAATTTTCAATATTTTTATTTTTTTTATTTTTATCACAATCGCATACGTCATTTAAATATCATAGTTTTTTTTTTTTTTTTTTAGTTTTTTCATTCCAAATTTTTAAATCACATAAAATTATTTATTATTTTGTTATTTCTAAATTCTGTTCAATTATGCTTATTACAAGTTTTACATAAAAAATACATTTATTTTATGTTTTTTATATTTATTTATAAATATTGCTTATTTCTCTGTTAATTTATATTTTATAAAAATACACAAAAACAAAATGCGATGATGACACACATCGTTTAGTGAAAAAATATAAAATAATATGGTTCAAGGTCATTCATTTTAAGATGTAGGCATATGAAAAAACAAACAAATTAGTCACTCAAATTAAGTGTATTTACAAAAAAGAATAAAAATTTTTTAAACATAAAACATAATTTAAAAATATTATTTACATAAATTTTATTTCCGTATTTTACAAATTTTATTATGTACATAAATTTTATTTAGTATTGTATTTTGTTTTATTAAGTTGAGATAATTTTTTTGTTGTCGTTTAAAAATAGTTTTATTGGTTAAATTAATAAAAAATAAATAAAAATATGGGTCAAGGTCATTCTTTAATAAACACAAAAACGTCTTTAACAGACATAAGAATATGGCGTACTAATTTTTATTTTACAAATTGTTTTATAGCACCGACAAATGACATATACATTACATTATATTCGTATGTGTATAAATAATTAAAACAAAATATTTATTTATTTAATATTTTTATTTATTTATTTAGAAAAAAAAAATTATCTCAAAACTATTATTTATTTATAGTTTGCTTTGCATGCATTTTTTTAAAAATTTTATTTATTTACTTAATTTATTTTATTTCGTGTGTGTATGAGTGTGTGTGTATAGTATTTGTAAAACTGTTATTTTTTTTTGTGTTACATAGTATATTAAATATTTTTTGTTTTATAAAAATGTTAAATTATACAATAAATATTTTTTTTTTTTTGCTTATTAAAAATAATTATATTTGTTAGTTTTAAAAATTAATAATAGTTATTTCTTCACTAGAATTGATTGCCATTTTTTTTGTTTATTTTTTATTTTTTTGTAGTAATAATTAAAATTAAATAACAAAAGTTTTTAGTAATATTTAATTATTTTATAATAATAAAAATAATAAATCTATTTTATTAAATGGCACAAATAATATTAAAATTGTATTTATTATAATTAATATAATTATATTAAAATTATTATTACTAAATTGTTGACTACTTCTGCTGAGACCCATTGTCTCAGTGACGGAACTGCTTCGTGATACTTTGCTTTTTGTGGCGATTTCGATTATATTGTTGTTATCGTCATCGTCCATTTGTGGCACGTCCATATCGTGATGACGATTATTGTGCTCGCTCGATGATGCATGATGGGTGAGGAGAGTTTTCATTGAGCAAGTGTATGTTGGCTTGTAGATTTTTGTTAGATTTGGTGCATACCCCTCTAAGTAATCAGTTCCCTGTCAAAAAATAAAATAAAAAAATATTTAATAATATGAAGTAAAATAGTGCCAGCGAAGTTTATAACTGCGATATTAACAAGTACGTATAACGTCTCAATATTAAGTTAGAACGATGTATAAAATTAGAAAAATATACCGTAGGGTGCTGGTTACAATACCATGATACATTATATGAAAAATCTTAAAATTTTGATGTTTTAAAAAATCCAAATAGTAATCCAAGTACCCAGGTCGGTATACCATGGTATACGCTACTAAAAATTGCGCCACGTTTGAAAGGCGAGAAATGGTTATTACAGATATACAGATACTCGAATACTCGTAATTAATTGACTATTAAATAATTCAGATTATTCACTAACAACTGTTGCGGAATATGCGGTTTCGTTCGTTGAGGTTTAGCGGTTTTAATTATAATGCGGTTGGCGGAACTAAACTATTTTAAACGTTCCCTTTAGGTTGATAATTTTAGTACACTAATACCAATAATTTAGAAATCCCGGCCACCTTGAAATATCAGTATTTCAAAATAACTGATAATAACCATTTATAAATTATTTAAATTAATAAATAAATAAGCCCAGAATCATTATAAAGTTTCAATAAACATCCATTGTTCGTTCATTATAATATTAAGAGAGTTAACATAAATAAATAGAAAGGATTAAAAATATTTGGCACTTGAGTTGGTCGACAGGATTATGAGCTATCTCCGATTTCAATAGGTAGAATATATTTTTTAGTAATAGCCCTAGTAAATGTACCCGAGTTTGTTTTGACCAACAGTAGGTATATAAATACAGCATACGTAGCCCTTTTCCGATGCATCCCAATCCATTGATTCTGAATTTGATTATATGGATACATCTGGGAACTTTAATAGTCTGTAATGTATTTATTTGAGTTAGAGACCCCAATCCAATAAGATTTGAGTGTTTCGAGTATTGCATCATCCCAATCTAAATTTGGAATAGCCCACAATTGCTGCATAAAGCATTTGATAGAAAATATAACTGCAGCGCAAAGACCTAGGCGTGTAACTGGGCAATTTCAGATAATACCCAATTAATACCTAAAATGTGAACGATATGATTGGTATTTTTTATGTTTGAGGGGACTTTTCTTAATTCAAAGCCTCCAGTGGCTAATAATTTAATTAATTATTCTTTTATAGAAGCAGCTTCTTTTGCGGTGTATACGCCAGAAACTAGATCGTCAACGTACATTTCTTCTAAAAGAACTGTACATGCATTTGGATATTCATCGGATGCTAACTGCTTTAGGGTCCTTATGACGAGAAATGGTGCCGTTGTACCATGACCGTATTTAATTTATATATAGACAGAGGATCGTTAATTGATTTACGCCAGAATATAAATTATAAAAATGTGTCGTTTGAATGATTATTAATCTGACGATACTTTTTTGTAGCGGTCATAGCTATAGGGAATTTACGAAAACGAATGATAATGGATAGTAAATCATTTTGAATGGTGGGTCCTGTCATAAGTGTGTCGCTTAGAGATAGGCCAGATGTTGATTTTGATGAACCATTGAATAAAGTTCGCATTTTGATTGTGGTTGAACTCTCTTTAAAAACAGGATGATGCGGTAAAAAATAACATAAATTGGGAATAGGTTCCTTGACTAATTCCATTTGATTCATTTTTATGTATTCTTCTATAAATTGTACATAATCATCTTTAAGATGTGAATTTCCATGTAATTTTTTTTTCTAAAGAGTAAAATTGTTTTAATGCGTTGTTTCGGTTATTAGCAAGAGAATTAGCACAGTGCCAAAATTACAATCGTTTATTGTGTTTGAATTAGAACCAAAACTATCGGGTATGATTTGTTGGGATGGTAATATGAGAGGTTGCATTTGAACTGAGTAATTTGGTATTATATTTGTAGATTCAGTACTCTTAGTGTTACACTGTTACCTGAGTTAATATGAAAACTTTGTTCATAATTACTGGCTTGATTGTGATTAGATGCTGATTTGGGTTGATTGATTCAATTTAGAATTCGAATTGTTGAAATTTGATGGTGAATTTTCGTGACTATTATATTGGGTATATTTGAATAGTTTATATGTAACATGGTATGATGTTTCCCTTTACAGTGATAGCATCGAGATGTAGATAGACATTTACTGATGTAATGCGTAGCTATGCAATTATGGCATAGTTTATTTGTTTGAACTTATTTCTATCGAATATCGACATATCAAGGAAAGTTTGGCATTTAAAGTTTGAAATGATTTTTATTTATGATTGTCCTTGTAAGGTGATATTGCTTCGAGAATACGTGCCCTTTCAGATAAACTGGACATGATTTCTTTTATATACGGAATTCTATCTTTTGGCTTTTTAGTTTCAATTTGCTTGCGAGATACTTGGTCAACTAATTCTGAAATATGGAAAGTTAGAATTAAATCCCAATTATCGATTGAAATTTTTAATGCTTTTAATTCATTATATTGATTCCAGAAGCTTTCAATAAATTCTCGAAGAGCGTTAGGACAATTTTCCTTACGAACAGGCTTTAAATGATATAAATTTGTTTATGTGTAAATACTTAATTCGTATGGCTCACTCTCGTAATGATTAAAAAGAGATTCCCAAACCTGTTTGTAATTCTCTTCCGTGTTGGGAATGGATTGTATGAAATGGTAAGCGGTTCCTCCCTTTATGCAATTTTGAAGGCAAGTGAATTTTAATATTGCACTTAATCGTTTTTCTACATGAACTCTCTGAATGTAGCTTTCTCGAAATTCATTCCACGAAAAGAAACTACCGTCAAATGTAGGAAGCGGGAGCGAAAGCGGATGATGCTTCGTCTGTGTGATTGGCTTTTCCTCAATTTTTTTGTTATTAAGCGTTTCTAGAAAATTTCTAATTAAATCGATCTACAGTTAGCTTCAAAATCGGAACGATCTTTGTCAGAGGTTTAGATGGTGATAGGATCTATGTCCTTTCCCCGTTTACGGGGTTTCTACCTTAAGATGATGCACCTGACCGTATATATCAACCGTTTCGGAATGTTCTGTACTAAAATTTTGCATTTTATCGCAAATTTCATTTGCCTGAGAATCGTCTTGTTGACTGTGATGAGGTATTCTCCTTAATGTAATCTTATTTCCAATTTTTAGTTGACCATCAGTTTATTTTCCCTTTTCTATTTAAACTACTCAAGAATGTTAAGCAGTTTCGAGTTCAGCAAAATTATTTTAAAAATTAGCAGAATCTTTATTTAAAAATTAAATTGTTTTCTAATTTTCTGAACTGCAATAATTAAGGTGTACGAATTTCAGGATTGGTATGCCGATATTCCAGGAGATAATCTGTGCGATGTTGTTCATCGCAACAACAAAACACTATTCTTACAATCCCTACTGTATACAATTCCTAAAAATTATTAATACCTCTTTAATGTCTCGAGGAATTGTATCACAAAATAATCAATGAACACTTAAAATTTTGTTTCAGGATTCCAAAAAATTTTGAAAATTCACAGAATTAAATTTTTATTTAATGTTAGCGATTTCTGTAAAAATCTAGGCTGTAAAATGAAGGCATCCCCCCAATTTTTAAAACTTAAAATATTTAATAACATTTTTAAAAATTTACTGAATCTTAAAAAATTCAATAAAATTCTTTCTCTGTTAAAATTATATTTCCGAATTTTCTTAAAAATAAGTTAAACTTTCAAGTCTAAATATATATTGTGTAAATTTTTAGAATTATTAAGCTATTTAAATTCAAAGAATTCATTTAGAGTCATACAATTATTATAAAATTCAAACGTTTGCCACATCCTCAAAACTTAAGAATCTAAGATACTAATTTCCGTAATTTTGATTTTATAAAATTTTCAAATATTATTCGGTTTTAAGAAATTTTTAAAATTACAAACTCTACAATTTTTATATTTAGTAAATTCTGAAATAAGGTTGAATTTTCTAGAAATGTGTAGAGATGGTAGATAGGTCAAAATATTAGTTTTGTAATATTTAAGAGAAATTGACTAAGTAAATGGTAGAATTTGTAATTTTCGAATTTGCATAGCAACAATTTTTAAATTCCATCAATTTATATTGTAATATAAATTTAATCTTAGCTAACTATAAAATTCTAGACATACATGACTAACTTAAAAAGTCTAAAATTCTATAAAATATTTTTAACATTTTTCTGAATTTTAATGACAATGTATTTTACAGGGTTTTCAAATTTAATTCCGGAATTAAAACGAATTTACTAAATTTTAGTCAATGTTTTTAGTTCTGAAATTCAAAACGAGAATTCTAAATCTGAATGAAAATTTAATAAAACTGTCAAGATTAGAAATCTATTTCATTTAGTAAACTCACAAAGAAAATAGAATTGTAAACTGCGAAACATTCTTAGAATTGCCAATTGAAAATTCCACAATTTCGGAATTCCACTATTAAAAATGTTGCCTGAACTTTATTAAACAATTTTTGATATCTGGAAAGAAATTCGAAATTTCGTAAAATTCTGGAGATTTGTCATTTAAATTCAGTAAAAAACGTATAAATTTGTCAACCAGAATACTTTCAAATGTATATAAGAAATGTATTACTAGAAAGTTTATCAGCGGTTCGGTCAGAAGATATAAATCAATTATCTTGATAATTTATCTGTCTCCCATTTTCCAGAAACATATTAATTGACCAAATGCTTAGAGTGGGACTGTAAGAAAGGTGGAAAGGTGTGTCCATCACCCTCAGTATGATGATGAAAAAAGTTATGAATAGTTAAAAATTTCGACTTTATCTGAAATTCTACCCAATAAATCACTAAAAATCAGAAACAAAGTTTTTTATAAACCCGAATTCGATTGTATGTACCAAAAAATACAAAGAGTCATTAGAAATTTGTAACTCTGGTATATTTTATCAAAATTGAATTTAGTAATCTACATTTAGCAACTAAATCACTAATGCTTAGTAAATTCTTAGGAACTTGTAGTTAAAATTTAAGTACATATTCTAAATTTTGGAGCGCCCGCAAGGATTTAAGCCCACTAAAATAAATTAAATTCCGAAAAGGTTAATTTTTTAAATCATTTTCGGAATTTCAAAATTTGTCGAATTATTGACTTTAAAATTAAAAATTTATAAAAACTTATTTTGGAATAAAATATTCTGGCAGCTCTGAATTTCAAAACTAGAAATATTGACTTATATTAGGTAAGTACTTTGGAATTTTAATTTACAAAATTAAAATTAACAGAAATTAAAAATCTTCAAAATCTTAAAATTTTTAATTTATTTAAATGTTACTCAGTTTTAATCAGTAATTAGAAATTTTTAATTGTGTAGCCAATATGACTGATTTTATTTAGCAATTTTCCTAAATTACTAAATTCATCAGACAATTTCTCTAAATTTTCAAAATTCATTAAAATTTATAAAATTATTCTAAATTTCAGGCTGTTAATTCTCTGTACTATAACTTAGGAACTTTGTAACGATGTGAAATTTTAAAATTTTACAAGCATTAGACGGAAATATAAAAATCGATAAAATTCTAAAGTAATTAGTTATAATATATACAACAAACTCTTGTAATTTTTAATTTTAGAATTCATTTAGATACATTTCGCAGATAATTCTATAAAGAAAAATTTTAATTTTTTTTAAATTCAATAAATTTGTAGAATTCGGAAATCCAAAATTCAAAATAAAAATCTGCAAAATTTCAGAGTTTTTTATTGCATAATTACAAAATTCATTAATGTTCAATAAATATTTTTGAGTTACAGAAGCACAAAATTCAAAATTATGTTAAATTCTAGAGACATTTGTTACTAAAATTCAACTTCATCTTGCTAATTTTGAATTTCCGATTACTAGAAAAATTACAAAATCTGTTCTTGAGATCTGTACGCTAACGAAGGGTCATTGGGCGTGTTTCAATTTACCGATGAACGTACTGTCATTCTGCGCTTCCCGGGTATTTCTACATTTCAAATGGAAAGGTGATTAAAAGCACTTTAATCTACCGTTTATAATTTCACCGAAAATTCTCGCAAATAAAAATGAATTTTCCGGTTTATTTCTACATCTTTTTGGTAAAGCCTATTGAGCTACTCACCATGTTTCGCTAGACCCACAACTTCCAATTTCTCTGATGCAAAAATTGATTTCCTTTACTATTTTGGCGGTATTGTGGGAACTCTACACAAATGTATTTTGATTTGCCTTGGTAAATGTAAATTATCCTTCCATTATGGTTGATAATTTCAACAAATAATTAAAAATAAATAATTAACTCAAGTTAGAGTAGAAAAGTGAATTATTAAAAAAATTTGCTTACATAGGAATAGCGATGTGAGAATGTAACGAAGAAAAAGATTGTAAGAGAATTTGGCTGTATTAGTATAATTCGCTAATACAATTTGCACAGTACATTTTGTATATATGTATAGAATGAAAATTTGGTATTAGGAATAAGGGAAAGTTCTGTCGTGTTTGAAGACTTGCACTTTTATGCGTTGTCGATCCTCATCAAGAATTTTGATCTGACTTAAACCGGTTTAAACAGTTAGGTTAGCATATGATTGATGATTTATACATATTTTTTCGTATTTTGGTCAGTTTTTTTAAACTTGTAAAATTACCAGCATGATTGAAGAAAAAGTGGACTTAAGACATTGTATGTTGTATGGGTTCTACAAAAAAATTAGGCGATGGAGGCAAAAAACAATTATGTGACGTGTTTGGAGAAGACGCAGTAACAGCTCAAATATGCCAAAGATGGTTTGCGAAATTTCATTCCGGCGATTTTTCTTTGAAAGATGAACCCAGATCAGGAAGGCCGTCAGATGTCGATGATCAGGGCAAATCCCAACTTAACTTCCGCAGAAGGGGGCGTCAAGTTTGGAATTCATCAGACTACTGCTTTGGATTACATTAAAAGGCTTGGTTTCGTGTCCAAACTCTTTGTTTGGGTGCCACACGAATTAAGTGAAAAAAATTTAAAGGACAGAATTTTGATATGTTCTTCAAATTTTGCTCGTCACAAAAGGGAATCGTTTTTGGACCACTTGGTGACTGGAGATGAAAAGTTGATAGGTGGATAGTGTATAAAAACGTGGTTAGAAAAAGGGCATATCTTTACAAAAGGGAGACACCATCATCCACATCCAAAGATGGTGTACAACAGAAGAAGGTTATGTTGTGTTGCTGGTGAGACCGGAAGGATATATTGCACCATGAGTTGCTGAAATGAAACGGTCAATGATGATCGTTACTGTTCGCAACTTGCTGTTTTCAATAAAGAAATTCAACGAAAACGTCCATCTTTGGCCAACAGAAAGGGTGTAATTCTTCATCACGACAACGGT
Organism: Tipula helvola; assembly: GCA_963556165.1. Lineage (NCBI taxonomy): Eukaryota > Metazoa > Arthropoda > Insecta > Diptera > Tipulidae > Tipula > Tipula helvola. Next base: position 10,279,050 of record OY744481.1, on the reverse strand, counting down.
AGACCACACGCGGCAAAAAAAAAAACGCACAAAAAATTGGAGATTTGGGTTGGGAAATTTTACCTCAGCCACCATATTCTCTTGATATTGTACCATCTGACTGTCATCTGTTCATATCGCTGCAAAACTTTCTTGATGTAAATGAATTTATAAATTATGAGGATGTCCAAATGGCAGTGGAAGAATACTTTGCCTTCAAAACAGAGGACTTCATTTCCAGGGGGTTAGATAAGCTGCCAGAACGTTGGCAGACAATTGTAAATAACAAAGAACATTATATTTTGGAATAAATTTTGAATAAAAAATGAAAAAAAAAATTTGTTTTTTCTTTAGAAAAAACGACAAAACTTTCCCTTTTATACAATCAGGCCTGATGAAAAGATTGATCGATTTTTTCATAATCATAAGCTCATCATTTCGAAAGTCGATTAAATTCTCTTACAATTTTCGGAAATATTAACTTCAAATAAATAAAAAATTGATAATTTAAAAATGGATCAATGGGATAATCGTTTTAAAGTTTACCCGTATGCTAAGTTTGTGTGTGTTGACTGCCAAAAGATTTTCAATACGCTAAACGTGACGAAGCTTTCGAAATTAAGGGATAATTTGGCCGAAGTCATTAAAATCAGGCGCAATTTTCTCTACAACCAAATAGATCGACAATAGTTTACGTATGTGCAATCATAACAAAAGTGGAATGCGGACCAAAGCTCCGTATTTACTTATTACTTTTATGCAACGGTCATGATGTTGTCATTTTTCCAGATACTGAATGCAGTTGAATGCTGATTTCAATTCTGAGGAGTTTTTCCTTTATGTTGTTCTATATTTCATGTTATTCTGATTCTGAATTTTATCAAATTAACGCAAATTGTGACGGGTGACTAATTTATTATCAAGATCAAATGTGTATCGCAGATGTTTACAGTGGATATATTAAATTTTTCAACAATGAAATTCTACCGTTATCTACTGGAAGTGATCATGTTTTGATTTCGGGAAATTTTAATCTACCAACGATTTCTTTGTGTCGGCTACGCGATGATTTCGTAGCATATACGTCAATTCAGTGCTGTATTGTATTCAATAATTATTCATCTATATATGTATATATAAAATATTCAAGCACTCTGGATATGAAAATGCTAATTAAAAATATCGTGAATTATGCATACTCCATATTTACAGGTTCTCACGAAATGTGCATTTCGTTTGCACATTTTTTCAAAAGTTCCTTTGATAATGCCGATTTAATGAACGCTTCAGCTGACTGGGACGGCCGCAAAATTCATTTACTACGATCCAACTTACTACTCCGGATGGTGGTTTAGTTCCGTATCGTATCTTCGCGCGAACCTCTACTACATTTATTTAATGAAAGCCTATCGAGTGGTGTATTTCCTGATACGCGGAACGCGGAGAAAATCATTTGTTATCCTAATATTTAAATTAAGTAAAAGAAGCGATATTACGTTACGAACTTGAAGGTTTTTTCTAGTAACAGCTGGATGTCTTTTCTCGAAAGCTTTCTATAAATTAGATTACGCAATTCTTCTGCGTAAATCAATTGCTTTTTGGTCCGATTTCATTCTGATTAAATGGGTTTCATCGTATCTTTCAAACCGTATGCAATGTGTCAATTACGCATAGTCCATTTTGTTCGTGTATGATGTTCCTTATAGAGTTCCGAAAGGTAGTCATTGGGCCATTACTTTTCATAACATTTATTAATGATGCAGTCCAATGCTTTAAGTTTTGTAAATTTTTATTACTATCTAGATGACCTAAAAATGAATGCGATCATTAAATCTCTTATTGACGGTGAACGGACGAAATTAGTGCTCGATGAATTTTGTAGTTGGTCTACAATAAATAAGTTGCCGCTAAATGCTGACAAATGGAAAGTTGTGACGTTTTCTAGAACGCGACTGTCGTACCCGGAGGTCCCATATGTTTATTAATTTGAGATTTAACAATCACATTAGCTATATAAAAAAGGCATTTGCTATATGCTGGGCTTTATTAAGCGTCATGTTGGTTAATTTTGTGATCCATAGACTCTAAAATATCTTTACGATACCTATACGATAGGTCATTGTTACAATATGCATTCGCTTTAAATAACAAGAAACCTGAAAAATCCCTTCTTTTGGAAATAACACATTTCCCATTTGATGCACTTTATGTTAAATGTTCTAATTTAATTAAACCTTACTCTAAGAGTTTTAAGATCTTTGGTTGATCTCTAAGAATGCAAAACGACCCAAACAATAGGAATGTGTGATATTCAATTAAAATTCCAAAAAGAAATATGGTATAATCTTCACTACAGTGTAAAATGCTAATTTTGAGTTAAAATTCGATAAACGTTTCAAAATTCAATAACAGTACCGGCGAAGTTGAGTTTTTTCCCTTTTATTACAAAATTATCATGATTTATCCTGAAATCGTTTAGATTTTGTGGAGCATTTTAGTTATATTGAAATACAAGTTGTAATTTACCAAGAAATTTCATTTCCCAAAAAACCGAGAATGTTTCCCCGACGACCTTAATTTTTCGAGAAACAAGATTTTGTTCCAAGATTTTTTCTCGAGTAATCTCGGGAATGTTATGTACATTGTCGCAGTTAAATTCACAAAAGTTACAAAATTATGGTCCTGTTCTGAGTGCGGCAGATGTGAGGCACCCATGCTTACTGATTGATGGTAATTGAGTAATCTGGCAAACCCAGGAAAGCCGTGGTTTTCACAAGGATTTACAGCCTTCTAAATTTAAAAAATTATACAGAAAAAATTCTGAAAACAGAGAACAAGACAAATAATCTTTGCGTATTGTAGTTCCAGGAGGAAACCCTACCAAACTATTATATCTCGGCTAAACAAAATAGCGGCGCAGAAATAATAGTGACATTAATGGTAGATCTGTGCTTAAAATACAACTGCCAAAGTTGTGTCACGGAGCAGAGTGCGTAAAATATTAGTGCTTCTTGTTTCCGGTGCAACCACATTTGGAGATTTATGTATGTTTTAAAAATATTTCAAGGAAACAGCTAAATAAAAAACGGGGAGTTTTAACGATTAAAATGTTTTGATCAAAGCTTGAAAGAAGCCGCAATTGTGATGTAAATGCTAATCAGAAATTTATTTGCTTAACTGCGTGTTCTAGCGGTTCGCATGGTATGTATACTTGAACTTTTCGAGAGATAACTTAAGAATCTTTCTCAAGATAACTGTAACATAACTGACCTGGCCGTTACCCTATTCTTATTGCCACTAGTGTTTGAAGTGTGCGTTACTCTTCCTACGCCAAATAGAACTCACCCGAAATTACTTTTGCTTTAATTGGTCAGGTCGTCTCCTGGTCTCCCAGGCTCTGTATTCTTGAAAGTTCAACATGCACAACGAACATTATCTCCATTGATACAGAGTTGATTCAAAAAGACAACTTTCTGGTTCTTAATGAATTGCACGATATGTATAATGCCGCACATCTACAATTTGTGGGTCAATTTTTGACTTATTTGTGGAGATTTTAAGTAAACCTTGCGCAATTTGAACCTTATCGAATTTGATTTGCAATTACATAAGAGGCCAGATGTAGAGCCGAAAGACATAGATAGAAGAGCTCGTGATTTTTTTCATTCCCTTACACCATCAAATATGCCTATATTCACAAAAACATACAAGTTAGTGCAACAGTTAAGCCCCTGAAGGATTTAAAAAATTCGCCCAAATTTGTTATAGCAGCTCGAGCAAAACCTGACTTCCATTCCAGAGTCTACTTTTTAGAAATGTTTCCAAATTAATACTTTAAGGTCACGAGTCATTCATCCTAATTCTCCTTCAATTTAATATTCGGAGCCAATATAACTCCCGGTCATTCAATTTTACATTCTTTTCAGAATGTTGAAAATTGTTTCATAATCAGTGTATATATATGTACATCGAAGACGTGAAGATTATAGACTTGTACGATCCAAGAATGTAAACCCTTTTAACATGGTGTACGTTGTATCATTTTTATTGTTATTGCCAATGGGTGACACAAGACAGTTTTTTTTCTTCATATATTCCATATTAAATCGTTTGACATGAAAATTCAATTGAACTAATATAAAATCGTGATTGTTTATATTTTAAAACTGAATTGGGAATTTTACGATATTAGATGGTGGTGGTGCTCTGTGTACCGTATATAATGTTTAAGAAGAATATCCATTTTCAGCTACACATCTAAGTTTATAAAACTTCATGTAAAAGGATATCACCACCTCTCTCAAAAGGATTGATATAAAATAATACATCGTTTCTCGACAACTACAACATTAAGTACAAGAAGAAACAAAGCACAAAAAAAATATTTTTGTGCTTTTAAAATGGTTGTCACGTAGCTAATGGATATTTTAAAACGTGTCAATTTCAATTTAAAATCTAATTTTTCTTTTTAAATATTTGTCTGCGTGTATGTATATACAATATTTATAAAACTTACCGGAATTAATGTATTTTTAGCACTCCAGCATAATGGTTTAAATGATCCACGTCTTGTTACTTCTTGAAAACTTTCAAATTGGTTTTCCCAATCGTATGTAACCAATCGTGATTCTAATGTCATACCGGCTAAATCGGGTGGTGATGCAATCATTACGGGATTCGATCCTCTGGAAAATTTCAAAAAATACCAAAATCAATTAAATTACATGAGTATTATTAACGTTATGATTTTGTCTTAAAAATAGCAACCCTTATCATACATAGTATATACGAAAAATGGTAACGAACCGTAAATATTAATTTTTTATTTATCATCCAAACGAGCAAATATTACAAATATGACAAATAAAATAATAAATGTAAGAACATTTTTTGTGTCTGTGGGTGTGTGTATATTCGATTCGGGTGTTTGTTATCAGGAATCCCCTTAAGACATGATATTTCAATAAATAGCGTACACAAATTTGACTTGGGTGTGTTTGTATGTAGCTAAACAGTAACAAAAAAATCTCACCTTTATCAGAGTACATATTGAATATCAGAAAAATGAATGATACGCAGTTATTATTGTTATCGAGGTTCATTTTTCACATAAACCAAAGAAATGAAAATAAAAAAAAGGAAATTTCGAAAACATTGAAAAGTAAATAATTTTCCGTATCAATAAATTTTTGATAACATAACGGTTTTTGTACCCATCCTCATTCTTATGTTTCTCGCGTGTATATACCGAGTAAAAATTGTTTTCACCAACATTTTCAATTAAAAATTCATAGCAAAAATATTATTGTAGTTTAAACATTAAAACCATTATATACACATTATACATATATGTACGTATACAATGTATGTACCTACATTGTACATACATAAAAACCACTTCCTAAATTAAAAATTAAAATTAATATTTTATCACACGTTTTTGTACATTTTGGTATTTTTTTTTTTTTTTTTGGAAGAAAAAGGAAACAACGGGTTGTATTTATTAAACCTACAGGTACATCGTATACCGTACATAAGTACACACCTACACGATATTCTAAGAAAAATTTACATTTTTGGGTTATGACAGTTAAGTAAATTTCAACTTCAATCAATATGCATGAGTAAGAAGCATACGCGTGTACTTAACATTAAAATGTGAGCAATCATTTGTAACCCATGTCTAAGCGATTTTCTGTATATAAAATATTCAATGAATAAGAAATGAGATGTTTTTCTTCGGTACCTACGTACCTATACATATATATTTACACCTCGATGAATTTTCTTTTCACGAGAATTATTGTGTTAACGGGTGCTAGCATTGATGTACATCTTTATGCCCGCCCCTCTTCGCATACCTGCGTAAAATAATTTTATGTTTCATTAGCAATGATTTCACCCCAAAGCAATAACAAAATGCGGATTCTGTATATTTGTATACGTGCTTGGGAGTAGAAAGGATACGCTTGGTATATGGTTCTATTTCTAGCAATACGATGTGTAAAGAAACGGATTGCCTCCCCTTATTTGAATTATCTAGAAAATTTTCATGGCATACCTAATGGAGTAATTTAATAAAAAATATTGGCACCAACTTTGAATTTTTGTTCGGAACTTAGCTTATTTTGAGAAATAAAACTAAACCACAATACTGGTAACAAATAACAAATCACTTAAGGCCTCATTTTAATGCCGAATTATGCTAACTTTTCAAAGGCTGCAGAAAAACACCTGACCACCGAATTCGTAAAAAAAAGAAAATTCACCCTCTTAGTATAATCACTTAAACGATCTAAAATAAAAAAAAAATGGGATCGGCGAATTACTTAAAAAGACGTATGACTGACTGTATGGATAACCTAGGCGTAACGTATGTTTAAGCAAATCAATATCTCAACATATTGTTCTGTGTGAGATGTTTGCCAATATAGAAGAAAATGTTGAGATCAACTTCATTCGCATTCCCAGATAAGACTAACGGAACTGCACTTGTTCCGTCAATCGAAAATCAACTAGTGGTTAATGTTTGTTTTGCGCAGAATTACTTCAGAATTTATTTGTAACGGATGCTTAGAAACGATCACTTAGTTTAAGATATTTTATGTATCCTTGTACTCAGATCTGCTATAGCTGGCGATGTTGTCAATACACATTACACACAAAATCGATATCCTTCAGAAACTCATCTATTTACCACGTAACCCGTAAAAATATCCCCTAACTTAAATAACTAATTAGACATAATATACCTAAAAAAAAATTACTTAGCTCGTGGTCCTCCCGGGAGGCTGATTCCAATACGAAATTGCATAAAATGTACTAAAAAAGTGAAAACTGTCTCACATTCACATCAGTTGCACAACAATTTACAATAGCCCTTATTGAAATATAAGCATGCTTGAATTCTTGCCCAAATGTGTGAAGCTATCCCAAGATTCCGCCCCAGGAAAAATAAAAATGTACATCAGGCAGTACTATTTCCATCGCATCCCAGTTTTTTTTTAAATTATTTGTTGCAAAAACTAAACAAGGGATTCGAATTAGATAGATACCGTATGTTGATGTTTGCACTAAAGGGCCATACATTTAATATGGCGAAAATGCTAAATTATGAATTTGATGGTTTAATTAATGGCTGTACACATATGGGCCGTCGACATAATGTGGAGTCGAAATCATAAGAGACATTTAATGCACTCAATGTTCCTAAGTGCCATTAATTAAAATATCAAATCCACAATATTTATTTTCGGCTATATAGATATGGGCCTATAGCGGGAATCTCAACATACGGCCTCTATCTAATTCGGACCCCTTGTTTCTAAATATTTTCTGTGAGCCAATCAGTTTTTGCTATAATTTAAAAAAAAACTGCCTGATACACATTTTTAGTTTTCCATCGATGGAATTCTGGGATAACTGGGAATTCACACACTAACCCACTACAATCAATATTTGATAACCCGAAGCATTTAGATATATTAAACTCCACATGATATACTATTCTACCGATTTGAGCGATTAAGAACAGCGAAGCTAACAAAATTAAATTTAGGACACTACTCGAGTGGAGCGGGATCAGACACTATTCGAGTGGAGCGGGATTGGCCACTTGTTCGGCTTGTCAACGTTAAATATAAAACTATCTGCTGCCAAATCATAATCTTGCCATATATTATAATCATTTTCAGTCTTACAGTTGAAACATTTTGTTGCATTCTCCTTTTTGGCAAACATTTTACTAATTAATGATTAAAAAATCGTAGAGGCAGGATGAGGCCACTCGTTATTACAAGCAAACTTTTTACAACTCATAATTACAATCAAACGATAATTTTTTTCTGCATACAACAAAAAAACATTTAAACACAAAAAAAAGTCTGTTTTGATTTTTTTGCAAACGCTGCACAGCAAGTAGACTGGAAGACAATTACAGTATATAATATGTAATAGATAAAGCAGCAATCTCTTGTTGCCTTTTGGGCGCTGATTGGAGCCAAATGTAATCAACCGATAACATTAATTCTATGTTTCACATATTTTATGAGTGCTTATACTCTATTCATGACAACTGTGTCCCGGTAAAACGAACACTGGATGACAAATCTGCACCTGCTTGGTTTAATTTTAAAATTGCTAACAGAATGTTACTTCGGGGTCAGGCATTTGCTAAATTTCAGAAAACATCCGATATGAAGTACTGCAAAATATATCAGAACGATCGGTGTTACTGAATTGATTAGAGTTGCTAAACAAAATTATTTCTTTCTAACCTTAACCCTTTCAAACGCCATTTAAAATTGACTTTCTTCCAAAAATAAAATACGTAGCACCATTATGCACTGCTATGATATGGGATTGCTCACAAAACTGTAGTGTGAACATAAATACATAAGAGAACGATCGCACAAGAGAAATGAGACAAAAATTAAAAATTACGGTTGGTCGAAGCGATGAAAGTTGATGTACAATATATTGTACAAGGCGTTTGAGAGGGTTAAGCTATCTATGGCAAGAATTTGGGGGAATATTAATTCGGTTGGCATAGGGAAAAGAGGTCTGATGTTTTAATTAACATTGACTCTGCTGTATAATAAGATAATTCTATTTCAAAACCACGTTGATAATTTAGGCATTTATTATAACAACAGATTGATGTGGGATTCCCAGATTATCAATGAATTTAGTAAAATCAACTCTACTTTATATGGATTGAAACTCCGTAAGAACATTTGTCCTAAAACCATTAGAATTTTACTTGCTAAAATGTTGGTAATCCCCCATGTATTGTATTGTGAATTTTTTTGCACACGCTGTTCTTGTAACTCGGGGGAGATTTTACAAGTTAATTTGAACAACTAAGCCAGATACGTCAAAGGATTGATAAAATATGATTATATCTCTCCCAAGTTTAGAGAATTATGTGATTGGCAAAATTGTTGTAAATACTGAAACTAATATTATGGTTCGTTTAAACTATGGGTAAGTCCGAAACGCTTTTATAATATTCTGAAAAAAGCAGATTTCCAGTCTAATATAAAAATTAATCTCTATTTACTAGAATATTTGAAAATTAAACCTTCCTTTTCCAGAATTTCTGGAAATGGTCGCAAACCTACAAAAAGGCATTCAAGCTCAAAAATATTTTACTGAAGTTCTTTTCAAGGACGTTGTCCAGTCCATATAAACAAATGGCATTTTAGTCAAACTGTTTCCTAACCGAAACAACTTTTTTAAAAAAAAACTTATGACTGATACTCCTTTCGTTTTTTAACTGAATTGGTTTTGACTATATTCCAGCAGAACAATTTTGCCTGGAATTCCTTTTTATTTGTTTGACTGAATGTCCGTTTAAAATGGTATTTCAGTCACAAAACCAAAAGGAGTTCCAGTCAAAATTTTTTCGACTTGAATGCGTTTTTAATATTTTTCTGGAACTCCCTTCTGAAAAGGCATTTCAGTCTAAAATTATATTGACTGAGTTGCCGTTTAATTTTTGACTCAACTGCCTTTGACCGGGACCTCGGAGCCAACATGTAGGTCTACGAAGGCATTTCAGTCAAATAGACCAACCAAACAAAAGGTATTTCAGTCCAAAAATTTGTGACCAAAATGCCTTTCAAGAAGGCTCTACAGTCAAAATGTTTTCTGACCGAAAAACCTTACTTTTTGGACTGAAGTTCCTTTTTAACGGATTTTGAGTTATAATGTTTGTATGCGAAATTTATGACAGAAATGCCTCTCGTCCTGAAATGTGTTTGTCTGGAATTCCCGGAGTCTCTCGATACATAGCTTCGTCGAACGTATAGCAGGTTTTGGGATCTCAACACTCTGTATCTGTGTTAAAACGATCAAAATAACGGTACCTCATTTTGCACTCCGAATCTCCGATGAATTAAGGTAAAGTGGTGAGGTTTGTAAATATTGTCGGAATAGCAAGACAGATTTTTGGGTTTTGTAGAAAATTAGAATTTTGATAATAAAAGTGAACAAGACGAATAGAAGAATAAACAATGATAATTTTGTAATGAAAATCAACTTGTACTTGCGCCATGCAGACTCATCAAATTTAATTTGCGAACCTGGGCGGTGATATGCTCTGGGTGTGGGTCTGATATTATCAGAACAGGGGTCGGAATTCTAGGCTATTTCTAATTAGAAAGCTCCTCGAAATTCTAATTTAGGTAGCGATTTCTGGCTTTTAATAGGAGTCACCTTCGATTTTATTATAAGCATTATGTTTTCTTTCACGCTTAATTGGCTCGACTAGGTTCGAATATCCATTCGAATTATTCCGCATATTTTGCATTTTGATAACATAATGAAGACAGAAATTTCGATTGTAATTTTCATTATTCAATAATAAAATTGAAAGAAACTTTTAAATTGTGAATTGTTGAATTGTTGTTTTAATACAATTCAGAGATAAAATGAAAATTTCGAAATTTGATTAAGCTTACCGTAACCTGAATACCGTTTTATTTTGAATATATTATGCATATGTAATAGGAATAATGGACAATGTAATATCAAAATTAACGTGCTGGTATCTGCCTTGAGTATTAATTAAACCTAATTAGGTAAACCTGATTTACCGCTCGTTTTCCTTTACTGAATTAACTGCATTTTTTTTCAATATAATTAAAAGTATCCGCAATAATTTATTTTGAAACTGCATAAACGTCTAAATTTCATTACCATATCATAAATACGTTTACCTAACACATAGAAGCTTCTTTTTCGTACGTTTCAAGTCGTCAAAAATTAAAGATGGTCGCCAAACTGCGAATTCTAGAGACTGATCCTTTGCGTAAACTGAAATGTTACGCATATTGCTTGCGTTAGCTGATTTTTTAGCTATAATTTTGTATTGATGACTTAGATGGCCAATTGGTGTATGCTCATTTGTTTTACTTTTTTAATGAATTTTATCAGTCTGTTATATAATTAGTTTGGTAAAGCCCTTTCGGCTGGTTTGTTATCCACATCCCAGAAGCCTTTTTATTCTTTATAGCTTCTCTATATAATACTGTAAACTTCCTGCTCCGTCCCTGTGTTTCATTTGTTTTTGAAACTTCACCAAAGGTCTACAATGTACAGGTTGTATTTTAATTAATTTAGCATTGACACACAATTTATTATATTGGATGTAATCATCTTTTTAATTGAGGAAAAAATAATTGTCGCTAGGTGCGAAATCTGTTGAATACGTTGGATGGGGAAGTAATTCAAAGTGTAATTGATACAATTTGTCCATCGCCATCGTTGTCTTGTGAGTGGGTGCATTGTGATGGTTTTTCACCCTCCTTATTATGCTTAGTTTGTCTAAACAATACTGTGGAATAGTTGCCTTTTTATTTGCTAGTGAGCAAACGCTACAAACAAGACATTTTCTATACGTTCTTTTGAAATGTTTACGATGTCAACAATCTCATTCAACTTCGTTTTACGATCACTCAATATACAACATTACGCATAATTCAATCATTTCTGGTGTTGTAATCTCTTTTGGCCTTCCGCTGCGTTCATCATCAAAACCGCTTGTGCGACCACGTTTATATTCGTCGATTCAAAATCAGACAGTTTCAGAGGATTTGAAAATGTAAATGGTGCCTAATAAAATATCTATATGTTTATCTATGTTGATCTATACGTAAATGTATAGTTATCTATAAGTATGGTCAATTTGATTAGATTTATGGTCTTAGAATTAGACCGATGATATTGGGGGGGCTACAAAATTTCCAAATTTTATTTGAGCTATATAGCGACCTAAATAGTTTAGAATACTTCCCAAAATCCTTTATTTCACGGTATTTTCGCTAGATTTACAGACTGAAGGGTAGGGTAAACGTTTATTTATTATCGGTAAAATTGTATTCGAAATTTTGACAATATTACAATGATTTGGTTGCCCTGGACTTTAATATTCAAAATTTCAAATGAGGGTTAACTCAAACTTACTATACAAATTTCTTAATTTCAAATACAAAATTTCGAATTTCGAGAACGTTATTTTTGAAAATTGTAAAAAGTTAATTAAATGAACGATGAAAACTGCAAACAATTAAATTTTCTAAAGCTTGCCTTAAAAGTTTTGTCGAGTTTTCTAATAAAATGTAAATTGACAAATTTTGGGTTTTTATCAAATTTCAAGTGCGAAAAAATTTTCTTACGCATTAAATTCATAATTTTCCTAAGGTCCTCTAAATATCCCTAATTTAAAGAGCTTTTAAATACTCGAATTCTTGCAGTGTAAAAATTCGCAAATTAGATTATAATTTTTAGGCCATTCCATCAAAGCTCAAATCAAATAATGAAAATTTGTAAAATTATCATAGGGTCAAAATATTTGATTATCCCATTCAAGTTTTATGAAATTTCTAAAAATTCGAAGACTTCTCAAATTTATGAAAATTATCTCGACCTTACTTCAAAATATGCATAAAATTTGGTCAAATATTACAAATTTAAAAATTTCAAATATGTATTTAAATTCTGAAACAAATGGAATTTTTTATTAAGTTTAATATTTCTAAATGTTTGTTTCGAACTAAGCAACTTTAAAAATTTTGAAAACTTTTCATTCTGAATATCTAAAAAATTCAAACTCGTTAAATTTAGTTTTCGGAATTTTATTAAATTCAGAATCATCGACCAGTAATTTTTGAAATTCAATTTTGATAAAATTTTGAACACAACAAGCCTGTGTTTGTGATCATTATAAATCTTCAGCTAGGGCCATTCAACACCGGGGAAATACTTAAATCTGTTCATCTGTCCATGTCCATTTGTATTCCATGAACTCAATCCAATATTGTGCCATATCTTGTAACCTCAAAAATTCATGAAGCAAAATCGTTTGTTATTGCCAAACCACGAATGGCTCGTTAAATTGTTTAGGGCAGGGACCACTCTAAGGCTACCGAAGCGCTGTGAATACCAAAAGCGTCAATAACTTCCTAGGAAAATGTGAGAATACCTTGTTCAACATTGTCTTGCAATGGGACCTGTATCTACCAAACGTCTTATCCACTCTTTGAACTATTTTTTGAAGAACAACTAAATAGGGCTACTAAAGATAGAGACGAGCGGTTCAGATTTTTTTGAATTATCCTTTTTGCTAAATTGTGAAAAAATCAGCTGTTATTGAGTAAAAATCCGTAACAGTATTGACATTTTAAAACTCTGGTGGCTTCTTACTATCGAAATTATCTTTCGACATACTCTATATATGCGACGAAGCTAAAAGACCTAAATAGATGATCCTTTACGATATCAATGATACCCAGACATTGTGTATAAAACAGTGGGCCAAGAACTTAGTTAAATTTGGTCCATCGGCTGTAAACTAAGAAATTTTATATGTATCCCACAAATTGAATATCCGATATTATCTAAATTTTCGGTACACATCGTGGTTGATGTGTGTTGCAGAAATATGTTTCATGGAAGTATGTATGTACAAGCATTGAAAGTTGAGATCATCGTAAGACAGTGGCATGTTTGGTCCTTGATAAACGACTAGAAACAAATATTTTAAAAATGGTTATATGATAACTTAGTGCTATCGTTGTAGTTAAGCTAGGCACTGGAGTGATACTAAATAAGGTATATGTTCTTATATACAAGATGCGCACTGTCTAAGAGATTCCTGGGTGGGTTGTGGATCTAGTTATTCCACAGTAATGAGACGGTGTGAAGCATAAATATGAATTAGTCCTTGGTACTGTGATTAGTCTCTATTGCGTTCAGATATTCCTTGCGGGATCGGCATTTTTACATAATATAACGAGATTGCATTATTGAGACTGCACAATTCTGAAGTCTGAATCCTCCACTTCTGTTAAAAATTGCGCTGCTTCATTCTCTTTTAACTCGTGTAATTACTTCAGGTTGTTATATATAAATTTCGTGTTTTCATCGACGATATTCTGTCCAAAATTCGTTCTTGAACTATTTAACAATTTTCATCTTGGCCCTATGTAAGGTGCTTGTGGTGTTAGCACATCTAAATGAACTGGGTCCTCCGGGATATGTCGTATGGCGAGAGAAAACTCAGGTAGAATTTTATCAATAAACCAATTTTGTAAATTTTGTTCATTGCGGAAAGCTGGATTGGTCCCTACAAAAAGGTCTCTGTTTCGGATATGACACAAATTCGGAAGGAAATTTGCTAAAATTCCTTCGAAGTACGACAAAAATGGACCAAACACTCAGAAGGAACACGAAATCTTTTACTTTTTCGGTCGATGATCAATAAACTCGGTACATCGCGCAGTTTAACTTTTGCATATGCAATTCTTTATTCATAGAATACATCCAACACATTCTGCGATGTCAACTAACTCCACATTGATAATCAGATTTTTTCCAATTGTTAAGGAATACATGGAGGTTGTTGGATATTTTGGCCTTCAAAACTGAACTAAATCACACATCTATTTAACATTTAAAAAATAGTAGCTCGAAATTCGGGTCTTGTTTGAAATATAATTAAGGAAGGTAAAACACAATTATACATTTTAAAAGGGACCAAATTTAGACTACACTATTCAAGAACCACGAACGTCAAACTCAATTTTATTTAACTAACATATTTTTGTATTGTGTACTTACACGACAAGTTCTTGTATTCCCAGCGAATGCACCACCGTCGGTAGACTCGGCAATGATTGACAACTCGACAATTTTTTTTGCCGCGGATAGTATAATGTCAGTACAATACACGTTTCTTCTTTAGTCGTCAGTCCACCCAGCGTAATCGATTTTCGTGATGAGCTATCATATTTACATTCCGCTATCAAACGATCGCCCGGCAAAATTTTAACCGTATTCGGCAGCCGCCTATACTCCAAATAATTTGGATCAATATTATTATCCTGCGCTATTGGTGTCAATTCTTCGCGCCCCCTTATTTGTCGTAACCGCACCTGTTTTCCGATCGCATGCGTTCGCATCATTACGGCAAAAACATTTATACCGAGATATGTAAACGCTTGTCGGGTACATTCTTCAACGCAATGCCCTTCTGAAACAACTTCATCTTGTCCTGGCGGTATAAGATGCCGCCAATTTGGTTCCATTCCGATTGATAGCACACCCGCATCATATTTTCGTAATGACTGTGTATAGAATAGTTTAAGTCCAGAATTATCGACCATCGTCGGCTGCTGTAAAGTGGCGTAATTATCAAAATTTTCTGGATTATTGTAGTGGGTTTCCATTAGATAAAATCTAGCTTGATACGAGTCCAAAGGGTATCCGGCCTCGTTTGGAAATGTAAAACCCTAAATACAAAAAAAAAATTAAATTTATTATAAATATAATTCCATATTTAGGTCAAATATTTACCTCAGATCCTCGTGCCCATGTCGCCACCACAGCATTACACGATTTTGTTGCACTATTTGGTGTGCTGCACAATTTTCCTGGTTCCCGCGACAGCATATCCAATTCCGTTAGATTCATTTGACATTCATACAAAATTATATGATGTAAATACATTTGGCTTGAGACTGAATCGAATACAGGTTCGTACTGAAATCATAGCAAAAAAAAAAAATGTTAAAATTAATTAAAAAAATTCCTTTGATGAGCGAGGGGGGATTCCGGCGTTTCAATCAACAAACGACAACGCAACAACAAATCATTCTAAAATATTATTAATCAACTTAGAAATGTAAATAGAAAAATATTTATTCAATTTTTTCGATTAAAAATCTTATTTAAATATTTTATAATTTTGTATTTAATCCAATCTGCTTTTTTGATTATTTTAAATTAAAAAAAAAAAATTTTGTCGTTGGATGAAACATCGAAAGGATAAAATATAGGCATTGGAGTGGGGGAGATAAAATATTGGTATATATTTATGAAATAGTAGATGACACACACGGGTATACAAAATCTGCGATTTATTTTGTTCCGCGTGTTATCTAAAAATATTTTATTTTTTTTTTTTGTTGTTGAATGATAAATATTTGACATACAATTTTACGGATTTGTTGTTTTTTGTTTAAATCGCGATTTACGTTCGCTGCTGTTGTTGTTGTTGTTGTTATTGGTACTGTGCTAAATCAAAATAATATTTGTATTTACCTAAGGATTATAAGGTGGATTTTGTTTGATTGGAAATTATATGGGAATGTGCGGAATAAAATCGGTCTGTGCGGAGTTTAAGAATTGAGAAACCTTATTTGTGATTTTTAGTCGTTTTTAAGCTGGATTTTGATGATTATTTTTAATACGTTGATCTAGGTGACTTTTCTAAAATAATTTTAATCTCAAGCAATGTGAATTATCTAATCAGTTAAATGTTTAAATTGAATTAATTCAATGATGGGCGAATCGAGAAAATTAAATTTGGATACAAAAAAATGACTTTGACTTATGATACAAGTGGCTATGGTCTAGTTTAGACGGCGCCGTTCTGTCTACCACTAGTGCGTAATATTGGTTCCAACGCAAACTACTATAACGGATATTTCACTAAGGTAGTAGTACAAAGTTTCTTATGTGAAAATTATGCCTGTAATAGAAATAATATAAGCGATGTGCATGATTTTCATACAGAGTAGCTTAATCGATATTATCAATGATTATTCCTGATCATAGATAAATTGGCTACGCATTTTGTATTGGAATTTCTCTTATGGTACAGTCTTCAATAATATAATTGGGTTGAATCTACTGGAAGAGGTGGTAAGTCAAAATCCTGCAAACGAATACCATCGCATTATATTTTTTTAAGTATTACAATCAATTTCTGATATAATTGCAGCATTTCTTGTCAAATATTTGCACAATGATAATCTTTAAATGATTGTGATGGGGTCTTGTTACCAAAATATTTCATCGGAAATGAATTTATTTCGAGATTTTTGAATGACCCAGGGTTTGGTGCCATTACCTATAATGATTGATTTTGCGATTTTCTTATTCATAATCTATCAAACCGAAGTCTGTCCTTAGCCTTTTCCTCTCAACAGAGTTGATCAGCTACATTACAGACAATAGAGTATATCGGCTATATTACAGACCACTGTGCACAAAGCAATATACAATAAAGCAATTTATGGCTGCATCTGAGCAGTGGGCTGAATAGTTAAAACGTTCAATTTGGAGTGTAAAACCTGTATTTTCTATATAATTAGATGAACATTATTGTGACCAACTTTGTGGCAAGTTCAACTTTAATTTTTGAATTCGTTTTCAGGGTCGTTCGGATATCCATTGAATTTTCCTGCAATCAAGAAACTTTACAGAGATTCCTCGGAAGAAACCCACGTTAAGTGCAAGTTTTATACATCAAATTCAAACTTTTACATTTGAAATTCAACCTTTTGCAAATCATATTTTAAAAACAAATTTCAATCCTTTTACACTACATATTTTATATGGCATAATTTAGTCTGCCCCAGAATAATTTTTGTTTTATCTCATAACATATTTTATAGGTTTTGCATTCCAAGTTCAACCTTTTACAAATCATGTTCATCAATTTGCAAATCAAATTCATCTTTTTACAAACTCAAAATTTTCAAATTTTTCCAAGTTTTTGATATTGGTCTGCGGCGTAAAAATTATTTTGCTTGAATCAATGATGAACCAGGAAAAATAATTGTTTGTTTGAACCATTAGGCGGTGGAGGAACAAAGCTTGCCTGGCACTCCGTTTTTCTTTAACCCGCAACTGAATGGGAGATTCCATCGCAGTTTCACGTGAAACTTGTTGTTTTATAAATTTTTTCTTTTATACGAAAGAACCATATTGTACATCCTACTAAAATCAAAAATTCTAAATAATACTCTATATTTTTGTATTTCTTAATTATTTAAATTCCTGAAATGATTATTGAAAAAATTCCATATTCCTATAATTTGCAATTTCCATATTTGTTAATTACCTAAATTTAATTTATCTAAATTACCTAATTCCTAATACAAATTCTAAATATCAAAAATGTTGTAAAAATTTTCTAAATATCAAGATTTTAAATTTGACGAATTTCTAAGTTTATAATAACTTTCAAGATTTACATCTTTAAACTCCCATTTTCCATTTTTACCTTCCTAAATTCACAATAATTTTATTAAATTCTAATATCCCCATAATACAAAACTTCTAAAATCCAAACTTCCTAATTTCTTTTCTTTCCAAACTACGTTACAAATGATAAATTTGAATTTAACGATTTTATAAAATTTGTAAAATCCTAAATTAATTTTTCTTCTATTTAAAATTTCCAATCTCCAGAATTTTTAAATTTAATAAAATTCTTATTTAATCTTCTAAGGAATTTCGCTTTCTAGATTCCTGACACTTAGGGTGAATTTTAGAGTGAATTTTAGGGTTAATTCTAGGGTAGGTTCAATTAAAGTGTATATTTTAGGGTAAATTTTAAGTAAAATGTTAGAGGTAATTTTAGAGTGACTTATAAAGGCATTAAAGGTAAAGCTTATAATAATTATAGGGCGAATTTTAAGGTGAGATTTATAGATACCGAAATAATGACACATAACCGTTATGTCTTCGCTGTGCTTATATCACAATTTTAATTAAAAACTAAATTTATTAAATTTAATAAATTCTGTTGGTTTTATTTCGTCTACGGTTGAATTTAATTTGGAATAGGATGATTATTTTTTGGATAAAAATTATTTTGATTTGGATAAAGGCAAGTTTGATTTGGAAAAAGATGATTGCGTTTTGTAAAAGGTTGAATTTGGAGTGCAAAACCTAAAGTTCCAAGTAGAGTTGTTTTTTAGCCAATAATTTTGACACAAACGACATACTAATAAAAAAGTTATCGGTCGTAATATTTCTTCCAAAACCTGAAAAAGGCTGGACCAGTTTCAAAACAGCGGATTCACCGAGCAGTTTTGACGAGGGTCGTTGTTCAAGATGAAACACAAACATTCGTCGAAACAACACAACTATCATCTGGAAGTTTCGATTTGTCGAAGTTAATGGCTGCTATGAAGCAAATGATGGCGCAACAAGGAGAGCAGTCAAACGAAATGAAATAACGAATGGAGTAGTCAAACCAAAAAATTAAACATCAGATGGAGCAACATAGCAAGGAAATTAACGACCAAATTGGAGATGGTCAAAAGAGAATGGACGAGAAACTTATTGAATATAACATACATGGCCAAGTAGAAAAGCTGAAAATGGAGGTTCAGCATGTTGAAGAAAAATTAGAAACAAAGGTGCAGCAGGTCGGAGAAAAAAAATGGAGGTGTGACCAACACACGACTTTCTTTTACGAACAGCGAATTTTAAGAAACTTTTATAATGCAAATTTCTTGCAAACTTAATTAAGATTGTTTTTATTTTTTCATGTTTTCTGTAAATTGTATATTTTTGAAATATTTGTAAAATAAATTTTCTGTTTTACGGAATCTGGGACCTGGAACCCGAAATATTATGTAAGAGATTAATGAAGATATATCTGTTTTGAGGTCCCTTGAGTCCGAAAAAGTGGGTTTCGAAATGATGTCTGTCTGTCAGTCTGTCCGTTTGTCTGCTCGTCTGTTTGTCTGTGTCTTCTCTCTAGCCCAGATGGCTTAACTAATCTAACAAAAACTTTAGATTTAAGCTTTACTTATGTAAAAGAAAGTAATAAAAAATAATAAATTTGAAAGAAGTTTGCGTAATTGGTGTCTCAAAATTCCCTGTTCGTAGAAGAAATGTATTGGCCACACATCAATTTTATTTTTTTATAAAATTTTTTAATTTTTTTTTTTTAATTTTTTCTTTTTTTAAATTTTTTTTTTTTTTTTAATTTTTAAATTTTTTTTATTTTATTTTTTTTTACTTTTAATTTTTGGAAACATTTTGTTTTAGTAGTTTTTTGTAAACCTTATACTTTTTCAGATATTTGCAAAACAAATTTTCTGCCCCACGGGAGTGGCTACTTCCGGTTGACCGATTTGGAGCAAAATTCATTGGGACCTCCCAATTTATCAAAAAACCTTAAATCTGAAGTTTCAGCTGGATTGGTTAAGCCATCTGGGCTGTAGAGAGGACACAGACTGACAGACGGACAGACGGACAGACGGACAGACAGACAGACAGACTGACAGACAGACATCATTTCGAAACTCACTTTTTCGGACTCAGGGGACCTCAAAACAGATAAATCTTCAATAATCTCAAGGTCGAAAATTTTCATGATTACTATACTTTATTTTACTTACGTAAAAGAAGTAATACATACGGAAGTCCAACAGGTTGAAGAAAAATTTAAACGTCTCGGGAAAGAATTAACTGAAGTCAAGGCAAGTGGAACAATGACGCAAGTGGTTCAGACAATTATCGTTCACTCAATCAAATTAAAGCCACCAACATTCGACGGAAGAACATCTTTCGTCATTTTCAAATTTCAATTTGAAACGACGGCCAATCAAAATCATTGGAACGATGAACATCGCGTTGCGGCGTTAATAGTGGCTCTCAAAGTCGAAGCAGCAGAGGCTTTACAACCCATCTTGGAATAAGAGCGCAATTTCTATCTTGAAATTATGAAGGCGCTAGATAGGTAGTACGGCAGTGATCGTAAAAGGGAAATTTATCGCGTGGAATTGAAAAACCAAAAGGGGAGAGAATCTAGTACATCTAGTACATACAAGTACGTCAGCAGATTATATGGAAAGGCTTAAGATTGACGCATTCATTTACGGCATTCGAGATCCAGAGACACGCAAGGGAGTGATATTGTCACCAAAGGCAACTTTCGCAGAAACCATCTCTTGTGAGATGTTGAACGGGGCTGTGCAGACTATCACCAGACCGTCATTATTTGGGCGCCAAACGAATTCAGTCAACAACAGAAACATCGAGCGGATGGTACCAACAATCGGAAGAGGCAGGCTTAGGTGTTGGAAATGCGACAAGTTGGATCACATCTCAAGGGACTGTCGGAAAGTAATACACGGAAGGAGAAGATCGCCACCTTTTATGCGGGCGAGTGTCGAACGGTCGGGACTGGGGTCTGGATGCAACGAGCTCACTTGTTGGGTGTGTAACAAAATTGGTCACATCTCACGAGATTGTTGAGAAGCAAGAGGGAAACAGCAAGGATCACCAACTTCAATTGAAGAGGCATTGGGTGAGTTAACGTCAACATTCGCTATGGCGTAAACATTACAAGTCAGTTTGAAGGATCAGAAACTGGCTTCACCGTCTTTTTGCCCCATAACTTACATTCCTGTCACAAGTATAGAACGAGGCGGTAGCAGCGTAGCAATCGAGGGCGATGTTGATGACAACGCACACGATTGTCCGGGAAGACTTGATCGGAAGAGCTCTGCAGCTGGCTGATGGGTTAAAATTAAGAATAGCAAATGGAGATGGAGCAATAATAAAAGAAAAAACGTTCGTTAACATAAGCATATAGCCAAATTATCCGAAAATATGGGCGATACCTTGTGGACATCTCTGTGATCGGTGATACAATTATTTATAAAACCACCAACATGGTTAAAAATTCTAAATTCTGTGAAGTATAGTAAAGTTCGTCACAACTGGATCAGGTGAGCCACATAGATGGCCAAGTTATCCGAAAATAAGGGCTATTCGAGAATGAGGGAAAAACCTCGTGGACATTGTATGGTTGGCGTTATAACAATTTTTAAAATCATCCAAAATTATTAAAACTTCCACATTCTGTGAAATATACAATAGTATATTCATCACAATTGGATCAGCTTGATGACATATACTGCTATATTGCCTAGTTATTCTAGAAAATGTGCGGGACCTTCGGGGCATCTCCAGAATTAGCCCTAAACAATTATTTAATTATCAAAAATCAGTCAACTTTTAAATTATCTGAAATACAGTAATGTTCAACAAAATTGAATGCTTTTGGCCAAAGAGATAAATAGATGGTCCAGCTATCTGAAAATGATGAAAATAATGTGTTTCCTATGTATTGTTTGATAGTACGAAAAATCCAAAATTACAAAAAATTTAAATTTTCATATAATCTAAATTCCAATTGGAAAAATAGCTAACAGTGTAATTATTCGTTGTTTTTTTAGCATAAACTTCACACTCATCAAATTTCAACTACGAAATATGTTCAACAAAAATTAGAAGATTGACATAATTGGTTGTCTATCATTTGTTCTATAAAACAACTTGTTGACCATTATTAGTTCTATGAGAATCTATTTTAAATGGAGTGCCAGTTTGAAGATTTGTAGTTGGAAACTACAGCTTGAACTGTTCCCATTAAGCAAATTGAAATTAAAATAGCTCCAGCGTGCTGGCGACGAATTTCAAGAGGTATAATTTTCAAGGATTTACATCTTCCAACCTATGTAGTTAAGTTCCTAGTATTTTCCCACCACCGGGAAATGACGAATTTCATTTACCCATGGCAAATTTATATTCGCAATGTTGGTCATAAATAAACTGCGATGTTGAACGTACAAAAGTTATAATTTTGCACTTTGCTACATTTAAATATAACAAATCGTTTTTCACAAAACATTAAACGCATCTGTATCCTTTTGTAACTCTACCGCATCAGATATATTTCGAAAAGCGGAAAATATGTTTAGATTATCGGCATAATGTATTAGACAACTGGAAAATACTTTTCCTAATATTAATTCAAAATTCTATGAAACTAAGCGGACCTAGATGCGAGCCCGGAGGTACTCCAGAAGGGCTTAAATACAAGGGCATAAATTAGATCAGATAAACTATTAATCATTTTGCATACGTTTACGTGATGGGCAGCTCAGAAGCAACGTATGAGCCAAAAAAGCAGGCTGTACTGATTATGACATTATAGAATTTATCCAGATAATAAAGATGTAAATTTCCCCCAGCGACTCATTCATATTAACATTTTTAGCCTCAATATGGATCCATATGCGTATGCAATTTTTATATTCATGCGGAGAGCCGGGATGGCAGCTAAATTGGCAGGGGGATAATTTAATATGGTTTACGACGGATCCGGCAAAATATTAGCATGCTGCAGTATAAAACTTTTCAGCAAGAAACCGTTGCGAACAGAATTATACCAAGTACTAGCGGATCATTCTGGCTTCAGGTTGGCAGTGATTCTGTTCAGTGATTCTGTAATCGTCAAGGTTCACCTTGAAACATGAAAGAAAGATGCAATGTCAATCTTTGGAAAATTCAGCTTCATTGTTTTTTTCGTTACCGTTACAGCCCATCCGAAATGGGCCTCAAATTGTTAAGAACTTCCAACAAGGAGTAACCACGTCAGATCGTCCAAATTTAGTTGCCATCATTGAAGACGACGAAGCAATGTGCGTGCTTAAAAATTGCATGGCGTATGTATAATCGATTGAGTTCTAAAAGCGATGACTTCTACATGCTCACACATATTAGTTATACTTGCTGCTGAAATATTAATGTCATATCGATTTGTATACCATTGAAGGTAGTTCAATATATTTAGAAGAGATTCGATTGCACAAACGATGCTATTTTGAATGAAGAACAATACGTTAAACCAGTTAAACGCATAATGAAATTACCAATTACATTGATTATGTGAGTGCACCAGAAGCAATTGGCGTTTGCTATTAATAAGACAGCAAGTTCAGCTTCCACAGCAGTAGAGTATAACTTTGGAAGAAAGTCGGGAAAATGAAACATTAAAAGACGCTCGAAATGGAATCACTAAACTTACACTTAATTTCCTGTACAAAGGAATTCCTCATCATTACATGTACCGTCGAGGAGTAAATTAAATCGTTTATGTTTGCGATTGTTTCTTCTTCGCGTTGCTGGGGTACCATCATTTAAGTATCTATGAGAACTATCAAGTGTTTTAAATATTCAAACTTTAAGGAAACAGCATTTCATCGCAATTTGTTGGACTCAGAAGAAGATTGGGCTAAACGTACTTAGATAAAGTAGTCAATTTTCAAATACCATATACCAAATGTTTAGCTTTTCATTTGTGTTTTCCGTAATCCTACCAATGCTTTGACTCTTTTGGATAAATTCAAGTTGAATTTGGCTTTAGACTTTTTGAGAGATTATGACAGTGAAGCGGAATGTTATTTAGTCTCCACGGCATCAACTATGTGCTGCAGCAACATGATGCTGAGTGTGCTATATTTGGTATCCCTCAACAAACGGGAAATCAGAATATTCCTGTTGAATTCAACGCACTTGAGTAAGAACAGGAAGCAGCATTTCGCATTCGAAATTTCCAGTAAAACATAAATTCCGAAGGATCCAGTAAAACATATCTTTACAACATTGTTGATGCATTTTAATAGAGATATATGACAAATTGTAACTCTAATCGCCGCAACAGGAATATCAGCAACTTTAATGAAAGTTAGCCGTACCGTTATCAGCGCCCTTCATTATCAGTATCACTGTTGGAAACTTCAACATCTCACATGAAGCAAACGAACTCTTAGGCTCAAATCATTCCTGATAACAAACACACCAATACTTTTGATAGTTGTTGAACAGATTTCGTTGTTGAAATTTGGTGCAAAATGCCGTAAATATATTTTCTGTTACATCTTGTGACATTTTACATTAAAGGCTTATACAACAGAGATGAGAGATCCCAGAAACTATAGTCGAAGAAAGTCAATCTTTTGATTTGGTGCAACGTGCTGTATTTATATTGCCTGTTATTTTTATCACCGACCATTAGGATCGACCTTGTTACCTTTGCCGTACTTGATATACACACTACCCAGCTAGTAGCGTAATATACAATATTTGGTAATTTTGATTTCAAGTTCAACTTGAAGTACAAAATATCGCCTGAATGAATGCTATACATACTTTTTGTTATGTTGGAAGAATTTCACTTTGGTAATTTGACAACTACTATATAAAAATTGGTAAAAATGAATTCATGCAACTGTGTATATTTTCCAGCATGGTGCCGAAAAGCAGTTTTCGTAAACTAAATTAGTCTTTAATATCCGGTATTGACCACACTTACAGTTAATGTGTTCTTGAAAGCATCCATAGTTATATAATATATCAATCACAATATATAAACCCATTCCGATGATGTTTTATTATTATTGGAAATGTAAGTGCGGCTCACACACATTACATCAAAAAGTTGGCGCCTTATGACTTTTTTAAACTACGTAGTTGTTCTTGGGATAATCTAGCGGTTTCGGCGTCGTTGAACTGTATACATTTGTATTTTATCTAGTAGTAGATAATTTATACGCCTGAACGAGGTATTTATATCGTTAAAGCAAATTTACATCAAATATTGTGATATGGTTTGTTGACGAAATTTGTTCATCACAAAGCCAAAGTTGTCAAACGATGCTTTACTAATTAAAGATAAAGATTTGTTCCGATCATTTTTTAAAACAAAATCGAACTGAAATCGTCGGCCAATATACTGTAAATGATTCATCTCGATGCATATTCGGATTCATTAATCATTCTCATTATACACCACAATGTTAAATGGCTGCACTCGTCTCAAATTATCTTAACATCAACATTTTTACATTTTAGCAATGTAATGTAAACCATTTCGTTAAATGACACATCATCACAATATAACCAATGCGCGATACAAATCTTAAATAATTCATGTATTTTTTCACCCACCCTTGCCTAAAATTTTATATAAATTGCCGAATAAAACGTATATTTGGTTTTCCAGCTTGTCAAAATTGAAAAAAATAAAGAAAATCCAATATTGACTTAGACAATAAAAACTTTATTTTTATGTGTACAAGAGAACAAAAAACAAATCATCCTAATCATCAAATTTCTGAAGATCAAACATCGTAAAAAAATAAGATTTTGATGTTTATTGTATTAGAGAGTATTAAAGATTTAGACTATTATAATACAACAACAAACCGTAATATTAAATAAATAATAAATAAATTGGGGCTTTTTCATTTTTACGTTATTAACCCTCTCAAAAAAATTCTTTGATGTTGATTTGTATACTGCTGATATCATGATTGTTGATTGAATTTACAAAAAAAAAATGAAAAAAATCTCGTTAAAATGTGCAGACTTACCCTTATTAAATGATGTTTCCTATTTATATCGACTAATTTAAATATTTTACACCAATGCAATGTTTCATCACCCTGTGGCAATTCAACATCTTGATTTCTTAATTCTAATGTTTTTAGCTTAGGATCTTGTATACTAAATGAATCGTGATGTACACGCTGCGTCAAATATATCGGACGATATCCTTTAAACGCGTCCATCGGTGATGGTAGGCTACCGGGTAATACAGAACCACGTCGCGGTTCATCCTCATGGTACATATATAAAATTCGTGTTGTATCATTCTGAAATGCAAAAAAAAGAGAGCGAGAATTTAAAATTTATAATTAACATTGAAATGAAAAAAAAAAATAAAATTGTTTCTTTTTGATGGATGGTTGGCTTGATGATGATATGAACGCGCGATGATGATTATGATAATGATGTTGATTAATGAGTTTTTCGTTTATTTGACGGTTTTTTCCCCCTCATATGTACAATCCAAAAAAATACAAGTTTTTTTGAGATTAACACTAATTTTTTTTAATTACACACAAAAATTAAAATTAAGGAATTTTTCGTATCTATATACAATCCATAAATTTCAAAACAATGACAGATATTACGAATGTGTTGAAGTCATTTTGGGATAAATGATGAAATCGTACGAATGATAATTATCTATCTTAAATGGCAGCAGAGCTTCACATTAAATACATGATTGATTACCATCTACATTTTGGGTGCTTTGAGTATATGATACTCGTGATGATACGCACTGATTTCATATTTACTGTCAAATCCTAATCATAATTATATCAATTCAACAGATTTAATTTTGCGCAAATCAATTAGGTCTATATCTGAACGAATATTTATACAAAAAAATATGCCGGATACAGTCTATTGTGATTAAGCCAAATTAAACTGTAATTTAAGGCTATTACCCAAAATGTTGTTTGTACGAAACGACTTAATTTCAGTTTTATAATGATCTCTAATGGAATTTTTTGTTGTTGTTCTTTTGTTTAACAAAATGGACAATTTGGTTGCTTCCTAAGAACTATATTTATTGTTTAGATATACAAGGACAAGTTGTATGCTTATACATAATATGTTCATAGTATAAGAAGTCATAACTTATTAAAAATTCATTATGGACGTCGTTTTTTTTTGTACTGCTTTTATTGCAATTTAATAATAAAAAAAAACAACGAATGAAAATTTTATTTTGTCGACATGAAATTCGATCATTTGGGTACGTTTTCTATAATTTGTGGTGTACAGATGATATGAAGCACATGATGGTGGTAGAGAGACGAACGCAATAAAGAGGTAATAAAATAATTTATAAATTGAGGTACGTTCGTTTGGTGCTTTTGATGTGATGCACGTCCGCTATTTTGATTAATAAAGGTAGTTTAAAGGAGGATTTTAATTGCTTTAGGCTATATTAGCAATAATATTGATATTCAGGTTCGACGTATTTGAGTTGGTATACTAACTAAAATTAGAACTCGGTTAAAAATGCTGGCGGCAAAACTATTTACATTATATCAATATTTATTTAATTGAATGAGAGAAGCTTTCTACAGATGAAATTAACATTAACGTAAATTTTCTCATTTTCTGCTCCAACTCCAGAGTTAATATGTACGTCTCTATAAGCGTACAAAAAATCAGTTTTAATTTTAAAATATTCTTGATATATTTTTAAACACAGGTTTTGTAAAGCCCGCCCCATTGTGTTTGCTTAAATGGAAGCTGTGAAACAAGAGGTAGAGAATGGTGAATGACGGAATCTGGTAACAGGCTTCTACATCTAATTGAAAATGCCTATGGAAGGACGGTTTAGTGCATACTATGGGTGATTTTAAGTCTACATTGAATTATCAGACACAGATTTAATAATGTTCTATAAGTTATGGCTTTTGGAATATTCCAGTGCCAGACTACCGATCGCTGTCCAATCTAAGAATTATAGATTAGCTGAGACTTGTTAGGATCTCTTGGAATATAGTATGGATGAACAGATAATGAAAATATCGATTTTAAATATTAAAGGTGAATTTTTAATATTCGATGTTCTGTGCCTCATTTTATTCAAAGATATTTCTTTGATAGTTTCACTCTGCGCTTAAAATAATTATATGGATGTGACACGAGAGAACGTAATAATTCAAACAAATTTTTTTAATTTTATTTGAAGTTAATATCCGAAAACTGTAAGAGAATTTAATCCAGTTGCGAATTGATGAGCTGATGGTTATAAAAAAATCAATCTTCTCATCAGGCCGCGGCGAGTGGACTGATTGTACCACAATTTTTATTCTATATATACAGAATGTACTGTGCAGGTTGTGTTAGCGAATCATACTGATACCCAAAAAAAAAAAATATATTTTGATGAACAATAAATTATGTAGGGAAGTTTTATAATGTTCCGTGCAATTTCCAAAATTTTCTGATTTTAGAATAAATATAATTAAAATTTTGTTTCAAATAAAGAACAAATCTACAAAGTAACTTAAAGCTTAAAATTTTAATTGATTAATTTAATTTCAAGTTACTAGTTTCTGAATTCTAATTAGCAATCAAAATTTTAATAATTTTCAAGATTTTATTTAGAATTTCCAACTGAATTAGAGGTCCGTATTATGATCTTCAGAGGAAAAGTATTTGTTAGTTTCCGTAAGTTCTGTATAAGTAAAAACTTTTTGCGCATTAATTATTTGAATTTTCAAAATTGTCTCTATTTTAGACTCTGTTAAAATATTTAAATTCGGTTGAACTGGTTATATTAAAATTTTAAAACGTTATACATATATTGGTAAGCGGGCGACAAATAGGAGAAGGCAAACAAATTGCCACACAAATCCACGATAGCAAAATAAAGAGTTTTAGCCAATTTGCCAGCATTAAAACAGTTTAGAAGGAATACGAAACCAGTACAATGGGTAAGCAAAAAGCATATAAGCACACCAAAGTTAAGAAACTATAATATTACAAATTATGCAACGCGCTTGAACAATCCTTGCGCGGTTTCGCCTCGTAATTGCCGAGCCACGTTGTCAACACTATTCTTAGGGAGAAAAACCTACCATTTTACAAATTTTCAGCCGATATAAATTATTTTAGCTAAACGTTGACCAGCTATTAGGCTAAATGTACCGAGACATTTATCCGATTAATCTAAAATATGGAAAATGTTTTTGAAGGAATTCTACGAAATACACATGAATCGAAAAAGAGTTTGAATAATAAAAACATAGAAAATACCATTCTACCCCCTTTTAATAACATGAATCGTTCAACCATCACAATGTTCTTTAGGAATAGGAACCGTTAACGTGTACAAATTGCTTGACGATTCGGAATCATCTTTGAACTGCCTTTTCAGCCCTTTATAATACAGGAGAGTTAGTTGGTCAAACTTAACTGCTTAAATTTTAGATACTTTATTTTTAATGAGTGGATTAAAATTCTCTTATGATATGTTCTAGTTTTGGCTTTCTTTTCAAAATTCGATCTAATATTTTGCATTTTAATCATTGCGCAGATAAGATGCTGTGTAAAAGTACTTTTCTCATATCAAATGCGATCAATAAATAGTGGGTTGCTCAACACAATACAAAACATACCAGCCCAAAGCTGATTTTTCGGAACATTGTGTGTGTCGCTTATAGGAAAAGAGTCTGGAGGAACCGTAATCCAACCGTAGTGGTACGTTAAATTTGAATTTTGCGAAGTTTCTTCGAGTACATTGTTTTTTGCACCATAAATTAAAATTAGTTCAATTACGTGTTTATTTTTTTTGTAATAATGCCGCCGAGAATTCTCCAATTGCAAAAATTGAAATGGCCTATTTTAATTATTACTGGTAGCGATCACATACCAAAAAGTATTGTAAACAAAAATCTTCCAACATGCTAAGTTTTCATCATAGCTTGGTGTATCTTGAAAAGGCTTTGGATTTTAACTGAAAATTCTGTGGCAATAATCCAAAACGACATAACTCGAGTTAAGTATTTTTTCAAATATATAATAACTGCATCAAAAGGAACAGTTTGATATAGGCGAAACAATTTTAACGATAACTAACAATTTCGTTAAGATTGTTTCCCCTATATCAAACTGTTCCTTTTGATGCAGTTATTATAAATTTGAAAAAATACATAACTCAAGTTAGTTGGGTTATTGCCACAGAATTGTCTATCCAATACCCTTGTCGAAATATAAACCTTAAAAATCTCTCAAATTCACGCAAAATGTTGTATAGGAATTTTATATTGGAAACATAACGGAATGAAACGAAATAAATTCAACATTTTCTTTATAATATTACCTACATTGAGTTAAACCACCCAAACCTAAAATCCATTACAATCATATAATTATATATCCTTAATATTATTATTATTATTTTTGTTATAAGGCATTTATAAAACGAAAGTATATTATGTACAGAGTTGTGTAATATACAACCAATATTTTCCAGTCAAATAAAACAAACACCATATTGTTGAACAATAATTTTTTTTTTCCAAATTTTCATCAAATATATAAAATAAAAAATTCATTTTTGGTTTTTTATTTTTTTGCTCCAGAAATGTGGCAGGGCGGCAGTGTACAGGAACCAGAATTTTACTCATGTACTAATATAATAAGAAAGAAGGAAAAATATTTACGTTCAGAAATAATATTAAATCTTTAACGATTGCCAATCAAAAACAATAATAATAATAACACACGAGGCAAAAAATAATAATTTTCATTGGAAAAACATGAAAAAGGATGAAGGATATAGGAGTACAAACGGAATAAAATGAACTAATAAATTTCGTTTTTTGTGTTCGTGTTTTCATTTTCTTCGTCTTGTGTGACGGGATAAATTACTCAAAATTGAATTTCTTTCGATATTTTCCTTTTTTTTTTCTCCTTGGTTCGATTTCATTTCAATTTTGGTTAAAATTGTGCTCCACCATATATACAACGATGCTATGTGTGTTTGTAAACTCATATCTATACACTCGTAGATACATACATAAGTTTTGTAGTAAAGTAATCGATTGAATTGGCATTTTTTCTGTTTCCTTTTTTAATTTTGATTTGGAAAATTCGTTTTTATTGTTTTTTGACCTTTCTCAGTCAATTTTGTATTTTTTTTTTTTTGTTTTTTCATTTAGGGAGGGCTAATAAAATAATATTATATTGAGAAGCAGCACAGAAAAAAAAAATTAAAATGGATCCTTTTTTTTACTTTTAATATATTTGATAAGGATGTAATAAAGGAGGTGAATTGGGTAATGAAAGAAATGTTATTTTTTCGGGGTAATAGAAAAGTTAAACTCATTCGATACCTTTTTTATGTTATCAGTTATATGCTATTTTCAATTGAAAACTATTACCCAGATTATGCTTTTTTGTCGTTTTTAGTTTTGTTGTCCTCGATGGAAGTGAAAATGGGGCTGAGGAGTTAGAGTTTTTCGGTAATTCAACGTTGGTTGTCAGCAGTAAAATCAATTTAGTGTAATGGAAATTCCTTTTTTATTATTTTGTTTTAAGATGATCGAAATGAATTATTTTTTATAGTTTTTATTTGATGGAGCAACAGGTTCAACTTAAGTACACAATATGTGAATATTTTCAATAAAGGTATACAGGCTGGGTGACGCCTATAATAGCAGATGTCCTTAATTGTTCTTTGTTCATATTCAGCTTCAAAGTCAATTACGAAGATTTTTAAATAACTATGTATTCTAATTCAAATCGGTTTGCATATTTGCAAGATCTCTTTACCATCAGCGACTGGACTTTTTTGGCATAAATGTATGATGCTGCTAGAAGCTATGTCACTTGTTTCGGATATCTTAGGTTGTGAAGGGGTTTCTATAATTTCCATGACTTATTAACTATAACATACACATATATTTGTTTTTATGTTTACGTTATAAGGCTGCAAAACAAACAAAAGAGCAGGGCCCATCGAACTCATTTGATTGCTTTGGATTGCATCCAGAATATAATTTGCCTGAATTTTAACCAATTTCGGGCGAACTAATAAACTTAGTCGACTCACATTTCCTGAATCACTAGATTAGAAATAATCTAGATAGCTGCGCTTTCCAACTAACAAATAATTTGCCGCAATTTAAAAAAATGGTAAAATGCAATCTTTGAAAAATTGAGTTTTTTCTAATGGTTGGGAACCCCATTAGAATTTTGTTACACACGACCAACTACAATTAGATAACGAAAGTCTGCTACATATTTTCTTGTTATTCTTGAAAACCGAGAGCCAATCCAAGCTATGTCGGGTTGAGGAGCTCTCAATAATATATTTTAATTTCTATGAATTTCAATAAATTGCCAAAGCGAAATTTCAATAAATTGTCTCTTCTAAGGTGTAAAACGAATTAAAATAACTTTCACAAATTTGTTTTATTTAAAAAACTTGTTACTTGGTTCCCAAAGGACCAAAGTATTGAAATCCTGTCAAAAATTACCAAACATTTGTTGCTCCAGATTCCAGAACAATTTTACTCGACGTTTTTGATAGTCCCTGAATCTAAAAACGTAAAGCAAAAAAAAAAAAAATGTACGTCCGGCTGTTTGGATGTCTGGAAGTCTAGATGCCTGGATTTCTGCCTGTACCTATAGTACCTCGAGAACGGCTTGTCAAATTTAGGTTTTTTTTTGCAAATTTTTTTATTTGGTCAAGGCGGAGAATTGAAAATCTTTTGAAACCTATACGACAATATCTACCTTCAAAATGAATTAACCTAATAACAACGCTTTATATAAATATTTAGCATTTTTTTTATATGCCGGTTTCAGGATTGAGTTGGATGTTTAATTAGGGGTTGAGATAAAGGATTAGTTAGTGATGTTTGCAGATCGAATTAGGGTTTTGTTGGAATTGAGTTGGGATTAGATTAGGGTGGAGTGAGCAGTTGGCCGATTTTTTAGATACACCGGTTTGTACATTGAGTTGGGTGTTGAGTTTATGCGTGGAGTGTTAAATTGGGTTTCATGCGCGGTTTAGTAAGCAGTTCGGATTTTTTATACATGCTGGTTTATGCATTGGGTGGGTTGGACGTTAAGTTTAGAGTTAAGTTGAGGGTCGAATTTAAAGTTGAGTTAGGGTTAAGTTGAGGTTTAGTAAGAGGTTTGGTGGTAGATTTATTTGAGGAGAGTTATGTGTTGAATTAGAAGTTAGCTTGAGTTGGGTTCATGTACGCCACGTGTTTTTTCGGACAATGTTAAATTGCGGATTGAGTAGTGCGTTGAGCTTGAGTTAAATTGAGGACTGAGGGCCCTTAATTTAACTCAAGGGTTGGGTTGGGGTTGAGTTGGGGTTTATTCGGCCATTTAGTTTGGGATATATTTAGGGATTTTTAATAACCATAACGTTACAAATGTTAACGTCATAACATAACAACGTTAAAAATGTAACGTTATAAGCCTATTTTTGAGAGGAAATTCGATCATACTTCTGCGTACTTTAGCCTTGTTTTAGGATGTGGTGTACCAATTTTTTACGAATTTCTAGTTTGTCTTTTTATTTTTAAACTTCTCAACGATAAGGAGCCTGGTTATATTTATAAGAATTTGCTATGTATGTTTCATTCCTCTAACTTTCGCCTAATTCCGGCCAAAATTCTCGTTGGAGGTTAGGATAAACGGAATTATTTAAGACAAAATTTGTGGAGTGGCGTGATGGATATGATCAATACCTAGTTTTAATTTTTAATGATCTTGTTATTCTCGTACATTTTTAATGTTTTTTCACATCTTGCTGTACATTTTAGTGTAAACGAGTTATTCCTCAAAATAGATTGTGTAAGCCTGAGGTGAAAATTGTTTGAAACATTTGAAGACGTTTTTATGCCGAATGGATGCAACTTTACTATTTTTTCTTCCAATTACTTTGTTTCCAAGTGTGATTTTCCTTTTACTGTTTTAATAATATAAATAAAAAAAAACTTTTCAACCACCTTGGCCATAGAATCAGAGAAAAAAGTCCATCGAAACGATCACGTTGTCTCGTGCCAATGAGATTTTGTCACGTTGTCGGTTTTGCTCTAAGGCGCATCTCAAATAGTCTATGTTGATATAGAAAAAACTGTGTTATCGCTACCCTTTATACATCCACAGAAATAAATGTCGGTCCAGTTAGAAAGTTATTGAAAACTTCAAAAATTGACGAACAATTTTCCAAAAGCACTTTTCGAGTTCGAAATCTTTTATAAATACTGATTTGATATATTTGGGATTGTATTTGTGTTGATTGGAAAGTTGGTTAGGGTTGTTTGGGTGAAGTTCATATTAATTTGCAAGTTGAATTGAGCGTTCAGTTTAATTGAGTTTAATTCATGTAAGCGTCCCATTCTCGAACTATGTTAAGTTAAAGAATTGGGAGTTATGTTGGGTAAAGTAAGGGTTCATTAGGGATTTATGGATTTATTTGGAGTGGATTGACGGTTGTGAGTTAGAAGTTAGCTTGACGAATTGAGTTGAGCGTTGAGTTTGAGGGTTGAGTTGGGTATGAGATATGAGTTTGGATTAAGTAACGGATTCAGTGTTCACTTAGATATTGATTTGGGAGTTGGATTAGTGGTTAGATTGAGTTGAATTGAAGTGAGCTGGAGTTTCCATGTAATTTCCCGGTCCGAAGTTCTGATTACCTCGTTAAGGTTTCAGCCCTTTATATTTTCTCGGATTGTTTTCTTATTAGGATTCATTTTTTTGGGATATCATCATCGCCTCCAACGATTAAAGTCGACATTCCGTATCGTGAAATAAATGCCACTGCAAATGGCAACATGGAATTTATTTAACTATCGCGAGAAAATATTACGGAAATCAACAATCAATCAATTGAACAACAACGAACAATCAATGAAAAGTTATGTTTTTAACATCGCTACCAAAAAGATGGCCTGTCCGGAGCATTCAAAATAACTTTGGCGTATTGTATTATATGGCAATAGAGCAAAAAAGAAATCATGCCAACCGCGGACACCAAATTAGGATCTAAAGCTCTTCATCAAGAAATCGCTGTTACGAATTATTTTCATGCGATGTAAAGTAAATATCTACTTACACCTATCAGAAAAACTTTATTCAAATTCATTTAATTAAAATTCATATAAAAACAAATGAAAATCTGACCTAAAAACTGGTTTCCAGTAAAATTACACAAAATCAGATATGAATATAAAAACGTTCGAGAACGAACAATTTTCCAAATTCATTAAATTTCCCACACAGAAAATTCCTTTTCCTTAAAACTAAAATATATAACAACTACTGTAAAAACTACAATTTAATTAATTGATTGTGTCAAGTAAAATTACCATCTATAAATCTGTAACAAAACGGAGGCTTTATACAACAATACAAAACTAAGGGAAAATCAATTTTTCAACTCACCATCACCAACCATAAAAACGTTTTTTTTTGTTTTTACTTTGTTTTGTTATTTATTTATACGTCTGATTTAATTTATAACACACGAACAATTTTCTAAGTTGTACTACAATTTTTCTGTTCTCTTTTCCAATTCAATTCCATTCAATTCAAATTAACATACTCTATATTTTTGCAATCAATTTTCTGTAATTAAATTTAATTTTTAGTTTTTCGCATTTCAATTGAAAACAGAAAACTTTTTTTACGTTGGTATTTTTAAAATCCTTATTAATTATTTGGCTATAGGTAATTGTACCGAAAATTTTTTTTTTTTTTACAAAATGACGTAATTCCAATAAAGTATAAAAGTTTATAACAGTTTTATTAAATAACAAATACAACACTAATAATAATAATAATAACGATAATGTAGAAAGAGAGTAAGCAACAAAATTTGCATTAAAAAGAAAAACAAAAAGTTTTTCAAACAAAAACTTTTTCATTTTACTCTTCTTTAGTTTCCGCAACTTGATTTTGTTTTGTTTTGAGTAGATTTTTCCGCGATGAAAATTGCAATTTATTTATAAATATTTTCTGTTTTTTTTTTTTGTTGTCGCTCTACTCTTACATATACTTATATACTCTCTGCGCGCTACCCAAGAACTAAGAAGACATTCTGGTACAAGCAAGCAAAGAGGAACGGAACGGAAACGAAAAGAGAAAAAAAAGTGAAAATAATGAAAAGTTTGTCTTACATTTTTAATTTTAACAAGATTTTTGTACTTTTCTTGTCTGTGATTCCTCTTTGAAAGTTTGTGGAAGTAGATTATGAGTTGCTACTTTTTTGTGCTGCTGCTACTGCTGCTGGTGGTGGAGGGGTTGCTGCTAAAGGGAAAATATTATGGTAGTCACATAATTTGAAATAAGTTTTAAATAGATTTTCATATTTTATGTGTACCGTGCCCGCACACATACAGGTATTCGGTAATAGAATTGATGAAATAATTTTATCAGGTCTTTGGTTATTTATTTTGATTTATTTATGACCAAAAGGTGTGATTAAAACATACGTAAAATGGGAGATATTTTCTGCTACATATTCTGCTCTCTTAGTTGATACATTGATAGAATATTTTAAATTTGGTAATTTAAGTCGTGTACAATTATCCAAGTAGGAATGTTCACCTGATAAGAATTTTCTTCCTACGACGCGCGTTGATTATTTTACTTGTTGGTTTATGCCCAAATAGCTAATGTGGCCTTATGACATTATTTCTTTTAATTTAGTAATATTTTCCAGCCCTACCTATCACATTTCATAGTGAAATATGAAAGAAATATTTGATGGCTTCCAACACGTCGAACTAAAGCAAAACTAATCAAAATACCAAACGGTATTTACGGTTCACGGTTCACTACCTAACTAAATATTCAAAAGTATTTTCAGAAAACTCTTGAAAATTTAAAAAAATTTGATTTTATCAACAAATTTTAAACCAGTTTCGAGATGTCTGAGAGACGTAAACTTAACAATTGCATAAGTGACTAAATAACAATTTAATTATTCTTAATTTCTGACTTAACTTTTAATGTGCACAAACAAACACAAACAATTTTGAATAAAGCTTTATCAACTGTATGTACATTGTACATATTCCTAGAAAATCAATTTAAAAAACGTTATATTAAAGTAAAAAGTTTAGTAACTAATTTAAGTTTTTTAAAATTAAAAATTATTTAAAAAATTATTAATCATTAATTAATGGCGTGGCCAAATTCGCGAGTTTTACTAAATACTTTCTATAGAGAAACAAAACCATTTTTTAGTGGTTTGGTGTTGTTGGCTATTATGAAGTAACAAAATGGTTTAATCAAAGATCGATAGCTCAAGTAATTTTGCCGAAACTTAGATGCTACATTTAAAGTAAAAGCTAAGAACCTTGGAATATGAAAACTTACAAAATTGGATACTGAAAATGTAGGTATTCAGTAATTTCAAAATTTCCAATTTCAAATGGTCAAATTTGATTGTTTTGATGTGAAGATTGATTGTTTACGTCGAAAGATAGTTGAAAAAATCTAAGAAAAATAGATAGCCTTGAATTTTGTACAGCCAAATTCTAAATTTTTAAATCTTTTAATTAGAAGCAAATAACTCAAATTCAATAATTTAAAATTTTAATTTTTGGTTTTATTTAACATTGCATTCAAGTTGTGATTAGGTCAATTTAGAGAAACGTGTCCACATTTTAATTTTAGAAAGTTTAGAATAGTCAGCTCAAAAATGATTGGCTTCAACCTTGGTTAGTCATATGTATCGTTATTAATGTAGAATTTCGTTTTCTCAGCGCTTGTTGGAGAGTTTACTGAGTGAAAGCTTTTACAAAAACCAACGAAAATTACTCAGCTAGTGACGACTCGAAAGAACATGAGAATGTAATTAATTCAAGAGTTCGCATACACCAAAACAACCTTAGGGGCCCAACCTTCTGACATGACTTCATATATGTTAACTGCATGTAACCGCATTTTACGCGAAATGACGTAGGGGTACCCTCGAATTCTCAATAAAAAACAAATCCTGAATGTTATCACGTTTTCTTGTCATCCTTGCGCAAAGATTCCAATGGTAATAGTATGAGAGCTAGCAACGTTTTCGAGAAGGAATTTTAGGTCTGCTGGTTTTCTGATATTTCTTTCTTAGCACTTACTAACAGCGCGCCAGGTACAATTTTAATTTTAATAATTAAAAAATAGATATTTGCAAGCCAATTTAGGTGACTGAATTTTTAATCATCGTCAAGGTCATCGTCATCGTCACTGCTATCATCATTATCAATACTTTCATATTTCTCATTGTTGTCTTAGATTATCTGACATGATCATTGACCAGTGGATAAATAAAATAAGATAAATTAACGGAATTATTGGTGCGAAATATCTTAATCGTTGTAAATGTTTGCACCTTTTAATAGCTCTTGGTTTGCAAAGGTTGCATTTCCAACAATTTTTAACAACTAAAAAAACTGAATATTATTTTCTGAAGGAACCGATTTACGACGACCTTTTGGAGTACCAAGTCACAAAGTTCTCGCTTTCAACTACATCAGAGAAACTACTCCCTGGTATGTAAATCGCACACGGCTGGGGTTATTATGGGAAGACTGCTCAAAATACTACATGACTTACTATAAACAGTTGGGTTATTATTACGTCACTGTATCTAGAAGCATACGCAAGGGTTATTTTGAAATTTATAAATATTTAATTAAAAATAACTAATTTATTTCTTATAGTTAATCAACAAAACTATTCTCGGTGGTGTGCCAAATACTCTAGAAAATTTAAATAATATTATTGAAATATTATTGACTTGAATATGATTTCAAGAGCACTGATAAATATTTTTGAAGAAAATGAATTGATCTGGAGCCAACTATTAATGCTGATGCAGCTAGACGATTAAGTGGAATTTCACATTTTATAGACTCTTTAGCTGCAAGTCAACGCCGAACAAAAAGTCATAGCGTTAGAAGAATTTAAATCCATTCGATTCCAGTTTAGACCCAGATTTTCTTTATATTATTGCGACTAGAAAGCCAGCTACACCAGATGTTGCTGAATTTTTATTGAATATCGAAGAAAACGGTGATGCCTTAAAAAAAGAGTTTATAGATGAATATTATTTATGCAAGGAGATTTATTTGATCGAATGTTGAGTGTATCTGTGAGCCATCAAGTTGACATTGAAAAAGTACTTACATATCCACTTACACCTGTGCCAACGTCCATGTATTTTGCTGTTGGAACTATTTGCTAACAGTTAATCAAATTATTTGAAAAAAAGTGGGTGATGATTACGGCTTCTTCATGTTCACCTCATAAAAGAAATATCTCAAAACTTTGA
Organism: Tipula helvola; assembly: GCA_963556165.1. NCBI lineage: Eukaryota > Metazoa > Arthropoda > Insecta > Diptera > Tipulidae > Tipula > Tipula helvola. The sequence continues at coordinate 10,239,740 of OY744481.1, read as the reverse complement.
TGCTGGAGCAGCATGAAGGTAATCGGACTCTGCGACATAATAATTATACTTTTCGGGAATATGGATCATCTGAATGCTTCCTTAAAACTGGATAAATATTGATGTTGGAAATCACCAATGATATATCAACACCAACTAATTGTATAATATACTGGGTGGTAATATACATATGTAAAGCTTTGAAGGAGTTCACGCAATGTCAGGGTGTGATTACACATCAGCTTTTTGCTGTAAAAGCAAACTCTAGCAAGTGATAACGATAGGATTTCTTTGTGGGTGCACTTGCTACCTAAGAAAAATTCTTGTATCATATGTATAGAGTCAGTAATAGTAGCAGTATCAATGATGTTAGATTTCACTTATTTTCATCTGCTAATCGGTCCAAAAATTTAGACCACAACTTTGAAATTTTTTTTAGGAATTTCGACTCATCAAACCTACCTCCATGTAAAGCTGAGTTAATACATCATTTATTACGGGTTCATTGCAAAATTTTGGGGTAATGCTTACATAATATATCCAACATCGTTATCCCCACAAGCTTGTGTTTGGGTTATGAACAATAATAAATATGATTTTGTTGGGTTCGTTGGATAATAGGCCGTACACTATTTTGTACGTATGGCTTATTTAATATGTTTAAAAAATTTTAGAATTATTTGCAATCATCAAAAAGTCGTTAGCAAATTAATGAAATTTTAAACAGTGAAATAAACCAAATTTTGACTTGAGGAAGTAAATGTCTTCTTGCCCCATCTTTATAATTTCACAAGGTTAAAATGTCGTTATTTTATAACACCAGTTTAACACCTTCACGACCATAGGACGCATATATTCGTCCTATAGTTTTCTCCATAGGCCAGGAACGCATATATGCGTCGTACTTTTTTACGTAAGTAATATAACTATTATATTTTCTATATTAGTTTACAGATTGTCTTTAATTTTTTTTCGTTTTAGGGGAAAATCCGTATATGTGTCATATTTTTATTAACGTAACAAACCCCACAAAACACATAAATAAAACATTTATTCTACCATTTGGTTTCAATTAGCTCATTTCGTGCAAATTTATCATCTGGTTTATGGCTAACCCTAGCCTAAGCACCTCGGTCGTGAACGTGTTAAAGATTTATATTGCTTAACTTTTTTTTACAGAGGTTCCAGGAAGTACAAATTCAAAAATTTACCAAAATTCCAAATTCTTTACGAAGTTATTGACTTCGAGAAAGTGAAAATTGTTTTATAAAGTACCGAAAATATGATGAAAAACATGATTCCAGGACTTTTCCTCGCGCACATTTCTTAGTGCATATTTCCTCGCACACATTCCCTCGCCACACGGTTGGTTACAAAATTTTGGTTGTCAAAATCTTGATGCTACAAAATCTCGCTCTTTTGCCAAAAAACATACTAAGTACATTTAAACAATTATTTTATTGGTATAGGGCTCTTTATTTTTATTTTAACTTATTAAAACTTGAGCTTTCAATCCCAAATCTGGATTATTTTCAAAAGCATAATGTGAAAAATTATTTCCAAAATAGGTTCCTTTTTATATAAAAAAAATCACATAAAACAATCAAACATTTGTTACAAGAACCAAATTTCATGGAAACGCAATTTTTCGAAAAAAAAAATCCTGGCTAAAGCGAGGTTGTACAATTAAATAACAATAAAATGAGATGAGTCAAAAAACTTATATAAATAAATCATACGAGTTGCCACTATAAGCATAATCTTCTACAATATTAATCCAAAATCGATCTATTCCTAAAATTGGTTTGTTTATCAATAATTTTGACGTTATCTAAATTGATTAAATAATTAGAATTTTTCAGATGTCGTGTAAGTGCACTAATTTTTGAATTTAGATCTTTGATGGTGTCATATCGGTGTTGATAAATTCTTTTTTCCAAAAAAATTTTTGTCTGCCCAGTATACGCAGCGTTGCCACTACAACGGACTTTGTAAACCAAATTTGATTGTTTTTTTAAAGGTGCATTGTCTTTAATTTTGGAAAAAATATTTCTATTTAGGCTTGTAGCTGCACTGTGGGATGTGCAGCTACAGCATTTTGAAATTATAATTCTGGAACAGATGTTTCATTTTCTCATAAATACAAATAATTAATACTAAAGTACATGTTTATATGTATAGTAAACATCCCTAGAAACGTGAAAGCTTTCAGGGAGTTGAACTCAAGAGGGAGAGAGAGATATAAAGGGAGAGCGACAAGGAAAACTTGTTCTACAATTTTTTTTTTTCGAATATTAAAATTCCAAGTTTTTTAGGGGCAGTTCCGCTCATGTATTTAAAATGTTACTGAAACTTTCATTATACGTAAATTCTTTTCAAATTTTCATAAGATTTCAATAATGATTTGTAAAATTTAAAACCTTTAGAGTTTTTAAAATTTTTCATATTTTTAAATTATTTTTTAACACTCAAAACTGTTTACCTAAATGATTTAAATTTAAGAAATTTTGAAAATGAAACTTTTAAACTTTTTTAGTATTGTTTCTTATGAATAAACTTTACTAGAAAAACTTTTGAACTTTTAAATTTTTCAGAACCAATTTTAAAACTTGAAAGACGGGAATCGTAGTAACGAAAAAACGAATAAATTCTTGACTTCAAATGATTTTATAAGAAAGTAACCGAAAATCTACTGACCGGAACCGAATTAAAAATTTAGATAATTCACTACAATCTTTTGTATAGTTAAAATCCGGCAAGCCGGAAATTTTAATATATACTGAATGATATGTATTTTATATTGGAAAAGTAAGAACGCTTCTACGGAAACATAATCTATTTTTCGTTGTTTCGCCCAGCATTTTGATCTTCTCTTATTTTTCTAGATAACCTCAAACTAGATTTTTTGATAAATGTGTTTCTATATGAGTGAGCTTTTGTCAAACTATACGGATAGTAACCTAGGAATTAAATAATTAATCGGCACCATCAATTAGTTTTATACCAGCATTTCCAGCTAAGGTTTAAGCCCTTTGAGACTAGGAAACCTTCTGAAATGGTCGACGCAAAAATTATAAAGATCAACCGAGCAGACCAAGAGCTGAAATGGTCAAGAGTAGGTTACATTTGTATTGTTTACCACTGAACGGGGTAGGTTACATTTATATCGTTTACCATATAGAGGTAATATTCTCCAGTAAAAGTAAGTATAAAGCAACTTGGGGGAAGGGAGGTCGTTTGGGGCTAAAGGAGAACCAAATTGTTATGTTATGGTTTCGAAGTGACCCGCCACCAGTCTCTCTTAATTAAGAATACACCTAGGGGCCATTATTGACTATGATAAGACATGCTTGTCACATTTGGTTCCAAGTTCGAACTGGCATCAATTTTTAAGTAATAGGCGACGTTACTGTGAAAAATCGATGGCTTTTCGCTTGGTTTTATAAGTATAGAAAATGTATATTCCGTTTCTGTATAACTTGTAGACATAAGTGTTGGTTCTGGTTTCATATTTAGTTATTGACACATTGATCATTTCTTATGCAAATTAACCAAGATGTTTATATAAAAAATCGTAAGTTTACCACATTTTTTTTTTGACTATGTGACTTGTACACATAAAATGGATTGTATAAAATAAAAGGCTTAACATGAATACAAATACATCTCTTATATAGTAGAACCGTTTATTCTTTGATATCTGTACATACATTCACATCTCTTAAAAATTCTTCGATTCTTATTTAAAGTGTACTAGATGGGTCTGTGTATCCATTTTCTGTGCTTTAACCACTATTTTGTACCAACAACTACAAACCAATATAAATAGATATATTGAATTTTATAATGATCGCCCCCGCCCAAAATCCTTTTGTAAATCAAACAAAAGTTTATAAGAAACCCGGAAAACTATTTTCGTTCTTTCTTACCAACCAATAAGTAAAAATAAGATGAATTCATTGTTGTTCATCTTCAATTCCTTCTTTCATTTTCTTAATTGCGTCAGGACGATACAAATACTAAGAGGCAAAAAAAACTTTTTAATAAGTTTGTCTCGGAATGAAAATAAACACAAAAAAAAAATCTTTAAAAAAACTGTAAACACAAAAAAATGAAATTTATATAAGGAGGAATTTATAAGAGGAGAAAACGAAAAGCTTAGATAACTCGAAGGACAAGTATAATGAGAGAAAATGGAAGAATAATGAGTATTAAAGACGATGAAAGTTTTTTTTTTTTTGCTTAAGATAATCCAATTATCTATTAAGTAAATACGATGTATTTTGCCTTATTTTTGTGTCCTGTTCCTCTCGTTATAATACTACTTGTATATTATACTTTGTGTCTCTGAATGTAATAATGCTTTTTAGACTATAGTCCAGTCGTATTTTTAACTTATGTTTTTTTTTCTTATAAAAATTCCAAAGTTATTTTTCTCCTTTTAAATACAACAACACAAAAACGAAAAAATGGCAAAACAAGATATAAAATTTATTTTTGGCTATTAAAAAACTTTTTTCCTAGATTTAATTTATTTATTTCTTAAAAATTACAAAAACAACAACAAAAAGTGCAGAAAATTTATTTAATACTGTTAACTTGCTTGTATTCGTTTCGTTGTCGTCGTCGCACAAAAATCTGGATGTTTGTATTTTAATTTTTTAAGACAAAAAAATAAAAAGTAATTAACAAAATTAATTTATAAAGGAACAAATGGCAATAATAAAATTACGTGAAATAAATAAGAAAATTTATCACAAAAAAATGTAATTTTTGTTTTTGCGCGTTTTTTAAATATTTATCTCTATAAAGCGGAAACATTATGGTCATTATTGTAGTCAGTCAAACCTCTTGGAAACATAAGGCGTTTGGCAAACTGTGGTGCTTATTACTTATTTTAATTTGCCTCAATGTTGATTATATTGTATAATCACAGATGCCAGTTTGGCGAGGTTAGAGATATTGTATAGCGAATGTTTTTCAAAAAGCCAAGTCGGTTAGCTCATCACAACGACTCTCAAAATTTCAGTTTTGCAGAAAACATAAAAAAAAAAATTAAAACGGTGAGCCGCCCTGTTCCGAAGAACAGGGATGTAGAAAGAAACAATAATTATTGGTCCAGTAGTCTTATGTAGAGAATTTGCACCTATTTACGTCAAAAAACCCAATTGGGGTCAGAACCCAATTTGCATTTATTAAATATCTTTCTTAGGAATGGTTGAATAGTTGGATTAGAAGATAGCCAAATAAATAAGATGATGGGACAACCTACTGAGGAGCTAGAAACCCATGCGACTATACATGATTATATTTTCCTGAAGAACACGGATAGCTGGCAGTATACTGATGTACCTGTGTAAAATACTTTGTAGATGGAAAAACATTGTTTTAGCAGCTCCAATCGGTTATTCGGCTCTTAAGTAAGTCTGCTGCTATGAACATCAGATTCGAATGAAAACCTTAAAATTTGAATATCGTACCAATGTTAATATTTCTTCTTGAAGTTTCAATCATGCAGATTAAAGAATATAAAATTTGAAAAAAAAAAATTGGAATCTGGAGGAAGCTAATATATCTAAAGGAAGTATAAAAATGATCCAGGACAAACACAACTGAAACTTTAGCAATACTGATAATTAGGGAAACTTTGCTAAAGTTACTATTCAAGGGACCCAGAAATGTTGGCCAATCTATGGAGTGGATAGTTTAAGAAATAAAACAACTTAAAAATTTGAAAACTCAAAGTCAAGCTAAAAAGAAAAGTTTCCTTCAATTGTACCAAAAATTATACGTAATATTTCAGCGAATGGTAAAAAGTGGTAAATTTAGGGAGCTGGTCAAAATATTGGAGGGGCTACTTTTGGAATGACACCTAATAAACGGATTAATGCTCGTTCCTGAAAATTACCTGATGCATTTACATATTTAATTTAGTCCGTCTCTAAAATACACCTGCCAAGCTTGTGTTGTGTTGTTTCTTAGTTTATAAACTAAAAAAAGGTATTTAGTACATAATAACTATACAGCGCCGTATAAAGCGACAAACAAAGGAGTCCGACAAAGAAACAAATTCAGAAACAATTTAATTTTGTTAGTTCATCAGTTGAAAAATATCAAAAACTGTGATATACGTTTTTGCGCTTCGAAAAGGACTTGAATATTACGACGATGGTAGTGCCTTACGAGGCTAAAAGAGCGTATTTAGAAGCGAAAAATATCGCCATCAAAATTCTAGCCTAAATGACACAAGCCTCGATGCGTCAGGTTTAATGAGAAAAAGCAGAAAAACGGGAAACACTTGAATTCAATCATGGCCAATTGTAGGACCGGTATTAACTCGCAGCAGCGATTAAATCTATGTTTAAAAATATTTCCGAATTTTTTTTCACATTCATTTTATAAGGAGTCAGTAGGAAAATAAATTTTTAAACAAGCATTTCATAATAACTGCGGTTTAATAACGTTAGTTAGTCTAGGGAGTCCTATCGCAGCGCTTAAACTGAGGGATAAATGGTTCCAGTAATGGAGAAACGAATAAATTCTGTGCCAATAAAACTAACCTTACGTAACTCATTGAATTTTTAGGCTTTATAGAATTCATAGACTATAGAATTTACAAAATTTATTGAATTTATATTTATAAAAATTATTAAATTTATAGAAAATAAAATTTATCAAATTTATAGAATTTATAAATTTTATGGAATTTTTAGAATAAGTAAAATTTGGGTTTGTAGAATTTTTAGTACTTATAAATTAGAAATAATTCCCAGAACCCATTGAATCTATAAAATTTAAAAAATTTAAAATATTTGTGGAGTTTATGTAATTTATAGGATTCTTTGAATTTATTTATCAAATTCATAAAATTTATAGAGTTTATAAATATATTAGAATTTATAACATTTATAGACTTTGTAGAATTTAGAGAATTTGTAAAATTTAAATAATTTAATGAATTCAAAGAATTTATAAGAAAGAAAAAGATTTGTAGAGTTTAAAACGCTTATTGAATTTTTAAACTTTTTTCATCGAATTTATAGAACTTATAAATTTTTAACGAAATTATAGAATTTACAGAATTTTTAAAGTTTATAGGATTTTTCAAAATTTTTGTATTTATAAAACAAATAAAATTCGAGTTTGTAGAATTTATGAAACAGACCCACTTTAAACAATTATTAGAAAACAAAGAATCTACAAAATTTAAAGAATTTATAATATTCATAAAATTTATAGAATTTTTAAATTTTATAGAATTTGAAGATTTTATAGAATTTATAAAATTCATAAAATTTAAAAGTTTATAAAGTATATAGACATATTAAAACTTATGAAATTTATAGAATTTAAGAAATTTGTTGGATTTTTAGACTTTATAGAATTTGTAGAATTTACTGAATTTATTGACATAATTTATGCCGTTTAAAGAATTTAAAATTTTCAGAATTTATATACATACTAGCTGAGTTACCCGGCGTTGCACGGGAGGTATATAATTCAAATATCTTGATTGTTATGCAAGAATTCTCTCTTTACATCGCTGTATTTGAAAGCATGATTTGTATTTTCGAATATTTTGTAGAAAATGTCTGGATAACTCAGTAGTTCCGGAGACGTAAGCTAGAAGAGGTTCAGGTGGATCATCCAGAGGAGGCAAATTCACTTTTCCATTTGAACAACACATTCCAGGCGATTCATTGTGAAACTTTAAAGCATGACAATACAAACAAATGTTTTCCATTTGCCCAATTGAAACATTGTAATCATAGTCTTTCTCGTAATTGAATGCTGCTAACTTTAAATCACCTCTAAAAGTTTCTATTAATCGTCCATATCGTAACCGATCGACTTCCAGCCGGGCCTCATGATGTTCAATGGTTTCAGTAGCTCTAGAAGAAGACATTCTGCTTCGAACATTTTCAAGTCGTGTTTCACGCTGTTCAGTTGTTTCATCAGCTCTTGAAGAAGACATCCTGCTTCGAACGTTTGCAAGTCGTGTTTCGCGCTGTTTAGTTGTTTCATTAGCTCTAGAAGAAGACGTACTGCTTCGATCATTTTCAAGTCGTGCTTCACGCTGTTCGCTTGATTCAGCCACCCTTGCGGCTCTAATCTTCTTCAACTTTGCAGTTACCTGCCCAATTGATCTTTTTTTCGGTGGCATTTTTAAGCAAAAATGAATCGTGTAGCTAATTAATCAGGAATGACGGGCATTCAAAACAGAAATTAGTATTAATTTATCAAAACGATTTTAATGTTCCCTTCGATACGTTTCACCGCGAACTGTGTTTGAAAATGTCTTTACGGAATTTTTTTTAAGCAAAATCAAATGTTACAACCAAAACGTAATCATAGATTAACTACAATCAAAAAGTAATCATAGATTAACACGTTTATAAACTGAAAACTTAAATCTAATAAGAATGTATATTCACTTGAAATAATATTTAATACCTGGAAAATAATCACCAACAATTATTTTATTGCAATATAGCTAACTAATCGAGAACAACGGCATCCGAAATACAAATTAATATTAATTTATTCAAAACGATTAAAACTACGTCCACTTCGATACGTTTTACCGCGAACTGTGGCTGAAAATGACATTTCGAAAAACAAAAGAAGTTTTTTCAAACTAAGGCAATTTTACACGTACAATAATTTGAATCCAAGGATGTTTCTTGTAGAAGATGCTATTTTCAAATATAAAACGCTAGTACTTTTCAAAGCAAATCAGTTTATACGTACAATATTTTTTAGTACCTTTCCTAGAATTGATTTTATGAAACATTTATTGATTTATTTAAGTAATAAACTAACTAAAGTAATAAACTATTGGCGTTTAGTATGAAACTACTATTTTCATTAAAAGCCGCCGGTTGCAATAGTGGATTAAAATAGAACGTTAATTATTTCTGAAGTTATGTGGAAATTAGAACTCGCTGACTATGGTACATTTCAAAATAGGATTTCATTAAACAGTACATGTCAAACCAGTAAAAATGGATTATTAGTATGGATAATATAAGTGTTCAGAGATTTGTCTTTTGTTAAAGTGATGAAAGATAGTCTTAAATTTAAATTAATAAAATTAATTTGAATAATTAAATCAATTATAGTAGAGGTATGATTTGTGTATAACAATCGCACGCTAGATATCCTTTTTGGTGTATAAATTTGCGGCTAAGGCGCTATTTCGGAACATTTAAATAATTGTATCTATACATGTAAAAATTATTTCTTGATCCAGGGCAGACTTCCGGATTGGAGCATGTCACTAATTTCATATAACCCCTTTCCTAAAGTCATTCCCGTCAAAAAATCATAAAAAAATTGAAATTTGAGAAAAAATTTCTACCACAGCCCCTACACCCCGGTGTCCAGCCCCTTCAAAAGTATCGTGGGCTTGGTCCTGAACATGCAACATATACATGGTAAAAATTTCATGGCGATCGGTAAAGCGGCTAAAGCGCTATTTCAGAACAATCAAATAATTGTATCTTTACATGTAAAAATGAATTTTTGATCCAGGGGCGGAGCCCCCCGAATTCGAACATGTCCCTTATTTCATATAACCCCTTTCCAAAACTAATTATCGTAAAAAAATTTAAATTTTTGAAAAAATTTGTACCATGGCGCCTAGACCCCGGGGTCCAGCCCCTTTCACAATATCGTAAGATTGGTCCTGAACATGCAACATTTGCATGGTAAACATTTCATGGCGATCGGTTGAGCGACTGAGAAGTAATTTTTAAATAATCAAATATTTGTATCTATACATGTAAAAATTAATTTGTGATCCAAGGCTGGGTCCCTCGGATTCCAACATGTCAGTAATTTCATATAACCAGCCCCATAAACTCATTTTCGTGGAAAAATTTAAAGAAAATTAAAATTTTCGAAAAAATTTGTACCGCAGCCCCTAGACCCCGGGGTCCAGCCCCTTCCAAAATATCGTAAGGTTGGTTCTGGATATGCAAATCGTACATAGTAAAAATTTCATGGCGATCGGGTGAGCGGCTGAGACGCCCATTCGGAACAGACAAACAGGAATTCATTTTTATATATATAGATATAGATAATTACAAATTCTACAAGCTTTATAAATTATATATTTTTTTTAGTTTTTAAAGTTGTGTGTAAGTCCTTTAATTCTAAAAATTGTGTATATCCTAATCGTCACTGTGATTTAGTATCGTTCATACATATTAGCGATGATTATAAAAATATCTAATATTTTAAACGAAATAAAAGAAATTTGATTTTTTTTTTGAAAAATTTTAATTTAAATTTTTTTTAATATATTAGCTATTTAAATAAAATAAATTCCGGAATTAATTTAATTTTTTTTTCCATTCAAAAATTCCGGAATAATTTTTTGACCAAAAATTGGATGCACTACTCATAATACAAGATTTGCAGAAATTTAGTCTTGACTGAAAGAGTCGCGCTAATAGTGGAAAGGCAAAAATACCGTTATTTCAGACTTCTGGAATAATACTGGATACTTTCTTGCACTTATCTAACATTTTGCTGTGTGTTATGCACTCAAAAAATCAAAACTATTTTTAATATCTCCGATAAAATTTCGAATGTTATTTGTTCTGAAATTATGCTCATTTGTTCTCTGTCTTTATGAAGATGATGAAAGACTAGTCGACACGTAACCAGAAAAGTTATCAATGGAATTAAGGACAATACGTCAAATTAAATTCAATACATTATGTCTGTGCATTGTCGTTTAACCTGCTTTATGTTCCGGAAAACTACACTTTAATTTTCATTTATTAAGGCGCTTATTAACGTTATCTCTTATTTTCGTTTTACATCAACGAATCGTGATTTACTGAAACATTTAGACTCGCACAGTGTTTATAATTAAAAAATTAAAATTCAATTGTCTTTTCAAGTGAGAAACAAATTTGCATAAATATCATGTTTTATGAATTACAAAAAAAAAAGTAAAAATTATAATTATTTAGCGTCATGGAAAACTACGACAAAAACTATAAAAAAAAGCTTATTAAAATGATGCCGAGAAGCATGATGAACTGAAGTTGAGATAACAACAATAAAAACTAACACTAGGTAGGTAAAACTATATATGAAACAAAGTAACAGCTTATTTACATAATTTTTATCGTTGTATATGTGTAGTATGTGTGTTTCTAAATTTATATTATGCATTTATAATTAAAACACTTTTTCGCTCGCTGTATATAATTAAACGCTAAAATTTTGTTTATCACAAAACTGCATATTTTAACCATCAACCATCTTTCATTAAAAAACATTTTTATTTATTTTATAAATACTTACAGTTAATACAATATCATGCGCTGTATCACATGTATCTAATTTACGTCTAAATCGTAACACCGTGTGTGTTGCATTTTCATATCCTATCAATAATACATAATCTTGTGATGGATCAACCACTGGTTCGCCATCACCATGCTTTTTAACATGTCGATCCTGTAATGATAAATTGATAAAAAAAAAAAATTTAGTTAATTTGCCCTAAATATAGAGTTTCTAAATATTATCGTAACATATAATTAAGAAAGTTGTTTCGTTTCAATTTAAAAGATAAATAGAAATCAATAAATTACAATTTATAAAATAAAATTAATTATTTTATTTTATGTTTTTATTACAATAAATTGAAAATTATTATTTTTTTTTTTGTTGTTTTGTTTCACCCACACCCAATTTATATAATTTAGTAATTTACTCGTGGAAACGACTTAAGGAAATATTTTTTTAAAATAAATAATTGTATGTTTAGTTGTGAGGTGGATACGAGTATTTTAAATTAATTTTTTTTATATATTAAATTCGATAAAATTTACATATTAACAGATTGGTAATATGACAGTGAAAATTTATCTTTATTTGTATATACATAGAGGAGGTAAAAGAAAATTGGTTACACGCCATATGTGGAATTGAGTGGTCTAATGTCTTGTAATATTTTAATGATTTATTGCATTACAAGATATTTTCATTTGTAACATTACCATACAGAAACATTTTTACGTGGTCGAAAATCGGTGATTTAATAGTTTTTATTAATCAAACGAGTTTTATTAAACGTATCTAATGAGTGTGTGTCTGGATTGAATTAATAAAGAATTTCGTATGTTATATAATTAAAAAATATAATCAACGTAACGTTAAAATTTGATCAAAAATAGGTATGTAACGAATTAATCTGAAACAAAATTGTTAAGATTCAATCATCAAATATTAAATTACTGTTAAAAAAATTAAATGATCTTTGCTGGATTATTGCATTTTTTATATACATATACATATTACGTATGCTCCAAAAGTGGAAGTTATTTGTACTAAAATTGAAATATTTCATGCTACAACTGTTCTATATTGTACTAGACTAATCTGACTGGAAATGATAATTCGAGAACTTTGTTTGAGTATTAAAAACACGAATGAGCTGGAACTGGATTATTTGTATTTAGAATCCGATAATGTAAAAATTATACCGAGCGATTTAAAAAGTGATTTGTGCGATATAAAAATTGTAAGTGTTAGTAAAATGTGTTAGTGATTTTGAGAATTATTCTTAATAATTATGTTGAATTAATTTTTGTGTTGGATAAATAACTGAGTATTTGAAAAACTCAAGTAGTTTGTTTTATTCACAATCCAGTGATTCGAACGTTGACTGACAAGGTGAAAATGTATCAATATGTTCCCGATGTGCTCACTAAGATTTGTTTACATAATAAATTGATGTTTACATTATATTTTGATTGTTAGGAAGAACGATGCCTTAAACATTTGAACCACCATCATTTCTACTCCGTAATTCATTAAACCGAAGAATTAATTTGTTATTCAAATATATGGGATATTTATTTTTGGTTAAATATTCTTTGAGTATTTGATTTGTATCACTGTGATATCCAAACAAAAACCATATTCATCGGTTGATTTAATGGGTGGAAACTATCAAAATTTAGGATTCGACAAGTATCCAAAAATGGTGATTTCGAATCCGCTTCTGTTTCTAGAGTAAATTGTAATCCAAACCGATTGTTGTTCAATTTCAAAAGTACGCGAGGAATTTTATTATTTGGCAAGCACACTAGTAAATCATCCACGTATATTTTTACAAATAAAACATGAAAATCGGTGGAACTCTGCATCGTGTCAAATAGAATTTTTATTATAATATCACATAATTTCGAACATTTTTATGGTTTTACCGACCGCTGGTTTTATTTTTTTTATAAAGTGCGCTTCATTTTCAAAATATCCAAAAAATAAAATGCTAGAGCCTTGTACCCAAAAAAAAATAAAGTTGTGTCGCAAATTTGAGTAAAAAGTGAATGTTGGCAAATATGAAAAATTAACCAAAATTTGGATGATTTGATTTTCTTGTAGTAGTTTGGGCAATTGCTCACTTATTTTTTGGGTGATTGTGCATTTTGAATTATTGAATAATTATTTATATGGGTCTATAAAAATCAATTATTATATTACAAGTAAATGAAAACAGCAATCTCAAACGACGTCCGTATCTTGTTGAATTTCAAATAATTATGAGTATATTTTGAAAATCATAACTAACACATTTTTATTTACAGTGGTGGCATTAAAATTAAGCCACAAAACAATAAAGCGAAAAGGATTTCACAATTATGCTACCGAATGTAGCCAAAAGAATTGCGGTTGGGTATTTTGTAATTTAATAATTTGCAGGGATGAGAGTAAATCCAACACGGATGAAACCCAGGAGATTAACAATCGGTTTGCCAAAAAAAACAGTGTATCAGTGCCACTGTATCAGTAGTAATTTGGGGATGCTTAATTTTTCTGGAAGTTGGCCTGTCGTAAAAATCGATAAAATTATAGATATCCTTAAAAATATCGAAATTCTCGAGACCGATGAGTACACTGTCTTCCACTAAGGTGGCATTATCAACACCCCAAATATAATCTAAAAGTTTGATCGGCGTATTTAGGTAGAACGATAGAGAATTGAGAAAAAAGCGAGAATATATGGGGAAATGTTAAATGATAAAGAAAGAAGTCCCCCCCCCCCCCCCCCCCATTTAATTTTTTTTAAATTATTTATTTTTATAAGAAAGTGGCTTAATTTTAATGCCACTACCGTAAAATTTGTCTTGATGAGAAGTTTAATTGTTTTCCTCGTGTCTAATTATTTCCTTCTAAAAGCTCAATTTTTCACATTAGTTATCTTTTAAAACCTTGGTGAAACTATATTAAGAAGATAAACATAAAAGAAAATTTTTATTATTGATGCATCTTTTATAATTAGTTAGGTACTTAAAAACGTTAAAATTTCTAAATAATTCTGTGACCACAAGGCATGGCTTAGGTCAAATTTGGTATTTTTTCTAGAGAAGTAGAAAAAGTTAAATATTAAATTCATTTTTCACTTATGCTAACTAAAGCTATTACGGCTTGTGACCACAGCCTTTGGCCACAAGGCAGTACTACTTAGGTCAAATTTAGTGAAGTTACAGAAGATATAGAAAACTTTGGAAATAAAGTCGACTTAAGCAATTATGTCTTGTAACAAAAGATTTAACAAGCTACAATAATATTGTATTTAATTGGAAACATTTTGATTTTGCGCCCACCATATTTTGTTATTTTCCTGGGCTATCGGACTCAGTTTAAGCCTATTTTCAAAATCGTAATTTATTCTTAAACGCTTTTGAAGATGATATTGAATTTGGTTCGAAAGCTCGAGTAAGGGCACAAAACCATTAAAAAATGTTAAATTAATTAAAACAAGTATTAAGCCACAGTTAGTTTTTTATGTTACCAATAAACTAAATTTTTAATCAAATAAAATTATTTCAATCATTTATAATAAATCTACCAAAAAAGTAGAAATATCAAACCCATGAGTCACACAAAGTGTATCAACTCCAAAAAACTAAAACTTTCCTTGAGTTTTCTCTGTGGTAGTTTGGTTTCGTATCAGGCAGCTACGACCAAAATACAATTCTAACTTCATACATTAAGTATGAGGCAAGAACGTACTAACCTAGCGAATTATATTCACTAAATCAGAAACTCAAGGAAAACCCTCATTTTTGTGTGTTTTATGCCCACACAAATAATAGAAACTTTCTAAATTTCTTGTATTTTAGAAATAGATCAGATAGAGCTATATGTTAGGGTTATGTTTATTCAGTAATTTTATTAAACAGAACAGATTGGTTTATAAAGTTTTTTGCAAATAACATTATCTGTATGTGCTTATAGCCTCCTCGATGATGTTATTTGCCTTACCATACACCTAACTAGATAGTTGCTATCGCATCTAAATACAAGGTTAAGGAAATAAATGTTAACTGGAACAATTATCATATTTCGTAATAATAATTTTAAATTAACTACAATACAATTTCAGTAAAAAATTTCGTTTATATCAAAAATATTGTTGTATACAAATTTATGGCCAAATACAAATTTATTATTTAGTACCAATTTAATAACAAATTAGTTTTTTTTAAGGACAAATTGGGACCGTTGCTTTTTTAATTACCGTTACGAAATTCGGTATGTACCGTTATAACTTTATATAAGTTTATCGAACGAGGAACTGATTTCGTACTATTGAATTATTTTTAACGTGCTGTAGTGGACTTCTATCAAGTTCTGCAATTGTGATATGAAAACTGACACTTATCACATTTACAAGGTTCTTTTCAATTTTCTAAAATTTTCTTTAAATTCTACAAATCTACACTTATGGTACCTAAAACTGCACTTAAGGAAAAGCTAAAATATTTTTATAGATACCGATCAAACGAATGGTAATTTATAGATGGTTTACTGATATTAAAAATAAATAAGATACCGGTTGAAATTGCTTTAGGGCAATTGATAAATAAATACGTACTAACCAGCGTAGGAACCGGTTGCAAATTTTTGTGATGCAAACATTTCTAAACGAAAATTATTTTAAAAAGTAAATCTGTAAATAGCCTGAACTGCTTATCCATAGTTCCTAGGCTGATGTAGACAAGAGACAAGCATAATTAGAAGTATATACACATATGTATGACAAAAAATTCAGTTTAGTTTTGGGGTAATGTATCACAAGACAGTGGCTTATAGTGAGTTATTTGCTGATGCAAGTACAGAGTTCATTCTCTAAGACGGAAAGTTAATAGACCTAAAGAAATTTCGTCTTTTAAGATTTCTTACGATTTTTTGAAGTTACCATGGAAAAAATGGTGGTACCTACATATTGTACATAAATATGCATAAACAACTTAAAGGTTCTAAATAAAATAATTAAAAATTATTTAATTTCCATTATTACTAACCAAACCTCTCCAAATACTTCTTATGTTGTGGTAAAGCAGGGTGTTCGATGAGGCCTGGCCTAGCTTGGTCGAACACTCCAATCAGTCAATCAAATCAATATTACGTATGCCCCAAAAGTGGCGAGAAATGATGCTAAATAACGGTTTCTAAAAATACCATTGTTCCTTTTAATTTGTTTTGTTTCATTTTAAATGTTTCTCCGAAACAAACTTCAATATTTTGCAAAAAAATCTAAATTCTTGCGTGGCTTATTATATCTTTACATTCCTCTTTTTGTAGATTAACGTCTTAAATTTATACATATGAATAGTAAAGTTAAATATAATTGACTGAACTATAGTAAATCAATTTTGTAAATAAGAGTTTTACTGAATGTTTTATTTCTAATTTGAAAGTTTTCATTTGGTGGTGGACTGATTTTTATGATGAACCGAAAGCTTTTCAAATTCTTTTACATTATTGGAAATTGCTCTAAACCAAAATATTCAAAACTTTAACCCTAATCAGCATAGGTTAAGTCTCGCAGACTCATTTTAATTTTATTAGCTAAAAAATAACCGAAACATAAATTTTTATGAAAATTGAGATTTACGTATTCTATTATTTATTATTTAAGGTCTCGAAACATGAACCTATAATTTTGTACTTTTACTGAATGTAGCCTAACCGGCCCATGTTCAAAAAACAAACATAAAAGTAACTGTTGCGTCTCATAGTTTATTGAAGGAAATAAAATCGTATTTGATCATTTCAAACTTGGTACGAGAAAAGTTCAGCATTTTAGATCTATTTTACTGATTACTGGTAGAATGGAAATTCAATATAAAGTTGTATTTCTACGATATCTTATGTTTCTTGACTATACTTTACTCCAACATTGCAAATGAACAATAATAAAATCTAAGGATGCCAATATATACGATTTGACAATCCTGAAAACTAATTAACCACAAATTTGCATACTGTTTGTAGATTCCGGTTTAGTGAGATAAATTTCGATTTCTCACTGAATAATTTCATTTCACAAATTTGTATTCTCGTTCTTTTTGCGAGATAATTTAGTTAGTACTTGTTCTAGAGCTTTATTGATGAATTATCGATATTTTTTCATATACGCCAAAAAATACACAGTTTTTCGTTTATTTACGAATAATTATCTATAGCAAATCTATGCAAAACTTCTTTTTGGGGTGCAAGCATGTATATAACAGAAAATTCCACCAAAAATATTTTTATTTCAGTTTCAAATACCATGACGAGAAAATTACACACGTACGTATGCAGGATTTATTTTCTCATTCCACAGAAACAGAATGCAAAAATCTCGCTTAGTGCAAAATCTCATCTCACGAAAATATCTTATCTAACCCGAATCAATTTACTGTTGATAAACGGATGTAGCGATTTTGAGAAAGATTCCTTTACAACACCAAATTTTATCTAAGCTTAACAAATATTGAACGAAAATTTAGAAGATTTGCGATAGTTCAGCAAACACTCTGAGGATATTGTTATTATGGAGGAGCGTCCTCAAAGATATGGGGAAAAAAACCGGTTACCTACATACTACAATAGTCATTGCAACGGAACAATCGGTATGTTTTGAGTATCACAGATAGTGCTGTATATAGGATTTCATTTGTTTTAGTAGATCGAAAAATCAAAAGACGTAGAGGATGTTTTCCTCAACCTTGAAAGCCTAGCGAATGAAATGTTTTTGGTGTTCAAAAGTAGAACCTTACACCAGAATAAAATCGAGCCTTATGAAACCTAACCAATACTTACTTTATAAAGTATGAATGAGAGTGTGGCCGCAGTACAATTATAATCCTACTACAGCAAGCCAAATACCAAAAAGATAATATTTGGTACAAGACTTGTTAAGGCAAGACTTACTTTTACCAAATAGAAAGAGACACAGGTTTAACAGTGTTGCATGCCTCCCTCATTACAAAGGGATTAATGCAACAACTTACAGAATGCACTTTGTATACTTTGGCTAACCAATTCCAGTACTAAATTTTGTAGAAATATTATTTAACGATTATTTTGTTTTTAACATACAAATAGCTTAAGTGGTGCATTCTGCCCAAAATGTTCGTCAATTTGTAAATAATCTTTTTAAATGAAGTAAATATTTTCATTTTTCTTTCAAAATTAGTTATGAGTCCGAGAGATTTATCGCATGCGTTTAAATAAGTAAACTGACCCATGCTGATCAGGGTTATGCAAGGAGCATTCGTTACACTACGGACATTAAGAAAGCTTTCAAGAAAGCTTTATTTTTGTAACTCAATTTGGCTTATTCGAATCTTGTCAGTTATTAAATTAAGTAAATGTTACAAAATATATCTCCATAGAATGAAGCTTTTATAAATTAAGTTTTTATTGGATAGCTGGCCTGAACAAATATTAATATAGTCCGCTTTTACAGTAACAAAATTTAACCGCGCTAATTATTTAAATGTGAAGACATCTTAGTCGGCCATTTATTGTTGGATTAGCAATTCTGAGGTTCCCATTCAGTGATAAAGTGAAATCTAAAATTTGTTTAGTTCAATTCACTGTTGGAATTTTACCAAGAAGTAAGCACATACTAAACTGTTACTATAGTTATGCTAAATTCACAGTGACGTTACTTTAATATGAAATTTTTTATATAGTGCAAAATTAATTAATTGCATATGATCTACAGAACCATCTTCCAGCTGAATTGATTTTTACGCAAATAGTTTGCTGGGTTTATTCAAAACTGGCCTTTAATATAGCATACATTAAATAATTGAAGGGAACCAACTCTAAGCAATTTTAATTTTAAGATTAGAATCGTTTGATTATTTAAGGTGCACGCAAAATTCCAGGCGTAATAGTACGCTAAATAGTAAGTGGAAAAATAAAAAATTAAAACTTATTGCTTTCGTTCCAGTTAATTTTAAATTTAATTAAGAAAATGTTTACTTTTTCAACCCAAATTATTTTATATAAGTACGAGTATGTAAGCTATATTATACAGGAAAAGATTGAAAAATATGACCGAAACTCGAAAAAAATTTGTGCAGACCTTAAATTTTGGTTAAAGATTCAGAATAGGCCAAAGTTCACGAAAAAAAAATTTGGGGAAAAAATAGTTCAAATAAAAGTTGTCTCTGACAAAATTATCTTTAAGTTTTTGTTTTTAAATTAATTTTATAGCATTAACGGAAATACGGCAATTTTTCGATTATCAAAGTCTTCTCGAAGAAATTCTATTACGCCATCTATTGCTGAAGTTTAAGCCTTCGCAAATTTTACACGTTACAGAACATTTTAATCCTGCTTTCATGCATTTGCATTGTAACGTGGAACAGTTTACTGTACACTCAGTTGCTATTAAATCTAAGACCCACTTGTTATTAAATCTAAGATGTCTTTTGGTGCACCATCTAATGTGGTTTGGACTGGTTGCAGAATATCTTTTTTCTTCCCATCCCCACTCTTCAGGAAACTTCTCATTGGCAAGCCATTTTGCACCGGATTATATGTTCGGTATGAGTATTGCGCTGCAGCATCACCCATTGGAGGCAATAATTGCAAATTAGCAGTTTTTTCTTAAGCGATTCAAAACAATTCTCTCCTGACTCTTTTATTTCATTTAAAGAAGAATTTTCATTATAAAAAGCAGTTATAGCGTTTTTCTCTCAAAGTAAACCTTTTATAAACAGTTTTATTGTTCCTTTTTTCTTTTATAGTGCTGAGCGCTCGTGGTATGTAAGTAATCACTTTTTTATATTATTGTACTGTACTTGCAAATCTATTGACGAAAACAGTTGTTCTACCAATTTTTGGTTTATAAAATATTGCGTCTGTATTTTTAGGAGCTAATGCTATTAGAAGAACGAACAGATCAACATCTTACCCAACTAGAGTTGTTATGAAAACTAATCGCAGTATCAACAATCAATTTATCGGCATCATCATAAGCTTAATCAATTTTGATGTTATTATCAGTAAATGTTTTCATTATGTGAAAACATAATGCTTCTCAGTATGTGAAAAAAACTTTCCTTGGTTTATGCTCACTGGAGTGTCGTGTGATATAGTGAAGCGAGGCCGAGCATTTCGATATTTACGTTGCTGTTCATGTCTTTTCCTGTTAGGATTGTCGTTTTTTAACATAAGTTAGATAAATTTTACAAACATCAATAAAATTTTTGCCTTTTTGGGATGGTACATTTCACTTTATAGAGCAAGACACCTCCATCAACAACATGCAGTTAGGGAATCCAATCCCGGTGTTATATATAAGGCCATACCGGGATCCCGGATTTCGGTATTGACAAAAAAACGGGGATTTGGGGAATTTTGGGGTTGACAAAAAGACCGGGATTCCGGGATTTAACAAAAAGACTAGGATTCCATGATTTTAACGGGATCTCGAGATTTCGGGATTGACAAAAAGACCGGGATCAACGGATTTGATAAAAATCCCGGATCCTGGGATTGCACTACCTACATGCAGTGTTGTATTTTCTTCGGTATTTCCATCTATATTTTTCCGACAAATCGATCATCGTAAAATGGCCGTAATTCGGTTAATTATTGGTATACAAAATTATTTTAAAAACATTAAATTAAAGATAATTTTGTCTGACATTACTTTTATTCGAAATAATTTTTTGTAAATGCCATATTTCCCGAATAAATAGAGAAAAGTCGATTATTTCTATTAATAATACCCCTTTTCACCTCCAACAGTTTTCCGCGGATCCGTAAAAACCCTAAACATTTTTTTTTCGTAAATTTTGGCCTATTTTGAAACTATAACCAAAATTTAAAAATCTGCACAAACTTTTTAAGAGATAACGTTTTCCTGTACTATTACAAGAAAATCTTAAAAATGTGAAAATATTAAAATTTCAAAAATTGATATAAAGGTTGCTCTGTAGTTGCGCCTGCTTTAATACTGAAAATTTTTGAAGCTCTATATTGATTTATAGAGCTATATATTAAAACTGCTTTTATAGTGTATGTCCAATTTTTTTTAATTATCAAGAATTTAGCACAAGTAGCTGCGTGATTGCCTCTATAGAGCATTAATATAGTTGAGTCGTCACTAATAGCTCTAACGAATGTTTGTTTAATCTATAACTAGTCATATAAACGGTAATGTTCTTGTTGGTAAAGTAATCGGTAAAATAGGTAAATTTGGGTAATATTACGTAAGATGGTGTTACCGTGGTAATATCGGTAACATAAGTTAAAAACGTTTTTCTCAAGCAACTCAACTAGTTTAAATGCAAAAAGAGTTGCGACACCACTTTCTTATGTACTATAAATCTAATACACCATATTTTGCTGTAAAATGCAAAAATCTTTACTTTTTTCCTGTTTTATTTATACATACATATATTCACTTGACAAACATGTAATAGAGCTGGAAATCTAACCCTAAATATGATGAATTGCTCTGTTTTAGAAAAACACCAATCACTATTTTAACTATAAAAGGGGCTACAATGTCTTCGTCGGAAAAAAACTCTAGTATACTGGAATTGGCCACATAATACCAAAGGAGTAACAGATAATCGATGAGCTATTAGATCGAGCAATTTCCGTTTCTGGTGCTCCATTTAGCTTAACCACAAATTCGGTTTGTATTGATTTGTTAAAGAAATTGCGATCGTCCTATAAAGTTTCTTCACGATACCAACTTCCCAATCCATTGTTGGGCCTTGAAAATCATCGCGTTGCACTGTCGTTGCAGAACGAAGCTTGGTCGGACATATACGCAGAGACTTCATAACAAATTATGACATCAATACACCGAAGCCCATTTTCTATGAATCTACTCACACTAAGAAAAACCGTTATCTGACTTTTTTAGTTGCTTTTCGAGAAAATTGAAGAGCTCTTAAAAGATGTTGGGATTTATAAATTTATTGAACTTCTTACTGACCAAACATAAAAGCGGTCTGAACACAGGTTAACAAAAGTTATCCCTATATTACCGAGTATGAGTGCATCTGCCGTTAACTTAACTTGCTCATTGTCGATATCAGCAGATTGAAATCTTCAGTCGTACGGATGGTTTTGAAAATAACTAGCACATTTTGTATGCTTACAATCTTCTTTCAAACGAAATGTAGTCAGCTATGAAGTCGTCTATATTATAGCCGAATATTTTTGGACACAAGTTGAAACTGTTCACTCAGAACGATAAGAAAATAGTTTTATCTAAACTGGTGGACTATTTTGTTAATATAAAACAAACTTTTAAATAAAATAAATGCGCTAATTACAAAGTTAGAACTGCACCCAAAACATAAGGAAGGCAACAAAATAATTGAATCTTTGGCGTATTGCAATGTTCGTAGTGAACTTTTTTCACGACCGTTTGAGGTTACAAGTGAGCAGCTCTTTGGTGATATTTGGTGGGGAGGAATTGTGGTCTCTTTACCTTTAAGTGCGTTGGCGGTTGATATTTTGAGCAGGGCTGCATCGATAGCTGCAACGGAAAGCACAATATAGTAATCCATTCACTGTTGAGCATGTAATGAAACTAACGTACATTTTGCACTCAACCTAACGAGATCGACCATAGGAGGTTTGGATAACTATGATGAAATTAGTCCTGCTCCCATCAATGACTAATTGACAAGCTGCATATTCTATTCGCTTGAGCAAGAGGATTACTTGAAGGAAATTAAGAATACTTCGGTTATGGATGATGTTGGGACTGGGATGACACATACATTGATTAAATAATTTAATTGATTTATATAAAATTTATTATTTACTCGTCTGCGTTGCAGACGATGAACGAGCTTGCCGTCTTTCGACGTCTATTGATGAACACGTCGAGGAAGTCAAGGATTTGGTGCTCAAAAATCATTGATTGACAATTAGAGATCTTGTTGATACCACAACAATTTTGGGCAGACAACTCTTAATTTTGGGATCATGATAAAGCGCCGTCCCACACGGAATCTCAACCGCCCTTTTCGCCTGAGTTAGGTCCGCCTAACTTCGGGATATTCCCGAAACTCAAAAAACCGCCGCCAGACGTCAAAATTTTATTAGTTTTCTTTGGTACAAATTGAAATCAAAATATTGAATAAAAAGTGAGTTACCTAATTTAGCCGTGTTGCCGATAATATTTCCGGTAACATTCCCAAATTTAAAAATAACGGAACGTTTACAACGATAAATTAGCCAAAACCATTTTCACAATACTGAATTAATATTATAAAGATAAGCAGATAATTTACTCACCAAATTGATGTTTAGTTTTATATGTATGTACTGTAGGTATATCTAAATATCGTAATCTAAAAAAAAATTGAAATATTATCGCAAATGCGCTTATGGGATTTTCGAAATTATCAATAAATTGAAGTGATTCCAGTTTAATGTTGTGTAATAAACCCAAAATTTTACAAAAATAAAAAATTAATAAAATTTTAATTTGTTTATTAAAACTCATTTATGACACACACACACATTAAAAAAGTTAGGAAATTTAGAACATCATAAAAAACATATCTCATATAACGCGCATAGATTGAGTTAAAAAATATTAAAACAAATTGCAAAATCTGTGACATTAAAAAATCAATAAAATTATTAAATTTTTTTTTTTGTATAACAAATATATGACAGGTGTAAATTGACGAGATAAGTTGCAAGATAAAATAATATATTGTGTTGCATATGCTATCTTCACTCAAACTTCCCAAAAAAAAAAAAACTTCTATGTATGAAGATAAAGATAATCCGTCATATACATTTTATCACCCATAAACACAACACACAAACTTTTCTTTAAGATTTATTGTATCGTTTTGTTTTTTTTTTTATGCTTTCGATACACATAAAGTACATCACACTCCATTTAACACCATATACCGGTACACATAAAAGTGATAAACTTGCTACACAGAGGAAGAGACAATAGGTTATCGATTTTTAGCACACAACCTCAATATAAATTTCTAAAAAAAAAAAATTTTTTGTTTAAAATCCGTAAAAATTAAATTCCCTCATGACAATTTATCTAAAAACTTGTTGTTACAAATAAATACATATTTATATAAATTTATTAAAAATAAAACTATGTAGCTCATAAATTATTAAAATAAAAAACTTCAAAAACAAATTTTTTTTTTCTCACTCAAAATTTTAGTGCATTTACGTTTTAAGTTTCCTATATTTACGAGATTATGTCTCCCCAGGCAATGTTTTGCCTACACAATTTATTGGAAACTATAAAAATATTGGTTTTTTTTAGTTTCCTTCCACGGTTTGTAATAAAAACTATAAATTGTACCTGTTTGTTAATAAACGTATCATATTAATTTTATATTTGTTAAACAAGTTTTATTATTAATTTAGTTTCTATATGTACAATAATTTAACAAACCTCAAATTAATCATTTCGATTTTATATTATTTGTTTTTGTTGTTTTTAATATACATCTTTAATCTATTATGTTGTATAGCATTAATATAACAACTATTATTATAATTTAAAGTTGATTCTTTTTTTTATTTTTTTTTTTGTTAAACAGAATAGATAATTATCTAGATATTGTGTTTATATAAAAAAAGTATTAAAAAGAAGAAGAAAGATTTCGTCTGGTCGTTAAAAAGAAAATAGATCAAAAGAATTTTTGTTTCGTTCAATTTCTTTATTAAAATATTTATCTTATATAAGTATAGGAAAAACTAATTAAAAATTTATGAGGCATGAGTTTGTGTTTCAATATTTTATAAGAAAGTTTATTGAATGAATCAAAAAATCAATATTTAACATAAAAACAAGCGAATATTAAAAATTTTGCTAACTAAGTTTGGTTGAGGGAAAGGTATGCTTGATTTGAATGATATTGGGAGGTGCTGAACGGATAAGTCATCGTAAAGTTAATGTACTGCGTTTAACTTTTTAAAAATGGAATAAAACGTTAAAGGGTTTTTTTAGTGTACAATAATTAACAATGAATAAATTAAGTTTAAAACTAATTAAAAAAATATTTCATTAAATTTAAACTTATCTAAAAGTATAAAAAATAATAAACACATAAAACAATCTTTCGAATATTCCAAACGATATTTTCTGGCTTAAATCAATAGCTTTGGGCATATATAAATTTAACAAAAAAAAAAACGGAATACTTCATAAAACTAAGGTTCTAGATAATATCGTAAATTCATTTAGACGTGTTTCTTTATGTTATGACAAAACCCAACTACATATAGCAGTAATGACTAGGTAAGACGAATCGCAAACAATTGTAGCTTACAAAATATCTCCATATGGATATTTGGACTTGCTACCGGTGCATAATATGTTGTTCTTGCATCAATTACAAGAAATTTCTAATTTAAATATTTTAAAAACCCCGGTCTAATATTAATTCGTCCTAGTTTTCCAGCATTCCTTTATCGCCTTGCATTACCAATGTCATTGTAATCATGGTTGGACGAGTAAATAACACTGTGTAATTTACACAGTTTTTTACACGTAAAAAACGTGTAATTTACATAAGGCTATTTTGTACATTATGTATGAAAAAACGTAAAAAAATATTCCGTAATTAAATTAACTGAATATATTTAATTATTTTTATTGAATAATTGTGAAAACTGCGTACAAAATAATTCTTTTTTATTTTTTGTATATACTTAGCGTGATGCTTAATTATATCCTAATGATTACAAACCCCACCTAACCGTAAAAAGTTGGTATTGTATGTCAAAATTATTATTAGCATTTTAATAAAGAAATGTAAACAAAACTTTAATTTTTGCTGTAATATGCACCTTTATTTTCAAATTTGTAATCCGGATTTTTTTTTTTTTTTTTACAATTCTAGAAAATGATGTACATATCGAATTCTGACATTGTAAGTTCAAATTCGGATATGATTTATCAAATTCAGACACGATATATCGAATTTTGACATCAATTACTCTTTATTCTTTATTTAATCGCTAAAATTTTGGGACGCCTCTTTTTGAGCTTAAGCTCATTCATAAAAAAGCGTCAATGTTCAAAAAACAAAGTTATAAAAATCCTCAATAATAGTCAGCAAATTGGCACTTGGTCTTTAGATCCTCTATTTCTTCTTGAAGAATCTGTTGAAAAAAAATCTTCTATTTCTGCTTGAAATATTCCTGCATTTGAGGCATTTTAGTCTAACAATTTTTACTATAATTTAGGTTTTAAAAGTATTTAGATTTATTTTTTTATTTTGAAGAAAAAAAAAATATCGCCTGCCTGACTCGAAAGTCACAGCCAATAACTCAAATTGTGTTGTCACAAAATTAATTTCTGTCACTACTTATCGAACTCTAATATGTTTTATCGAATACTGGTATGATTATCGAACACCGGCATGATTTTTCGAATTTTGACATCCATACTGAAGCTCTTACATTATTCTTCTTTCGACCATCGGCGAGCAACGTTTATGAAATTAAGTAATATAATAATAAAGTAATAAAATATAAAATCAATATTAATTTTTTAAAACGGGTCTATACAGTTTTGTTTACCGTTTGAATTTTCAATAACATGAATCTTAAGGCAATATATGATCGCATTTGCAGACAAATTATTGTTGATGTTAAGAGTGAGAAAGAAATGTATTATATGAATCGATTCTCAATTAATAGGGGGGATGTAAACAAAAAATTGGGGCCTTGTTAATGAAATTTTAACTAAAAAGGCAAAAACATCTTCGATTAAAAATATTTTATCCGATAGCGGTTCTCTACTTACAAATGAAGTAGATATTTCTAACGAGTTCAACTGTTATTTTACAAGCGTTGCTGACAAGTTAAGGTCTAAGTTGCTCTCGAGTATCCTGCCAATCAATCATGACCTTCCGTATGATTACTGTTCGAAAATATTCTTCTTGACTCCGGTTTCTAATAGTGAAATTTCTGCTATTATTGAGTCGTTGGACCCGAAACAGTCTCGAGATATTGAAATAATCAGTAACAATATTTTGGAAGATATTTCTAAACTTATCAGCCCTGTTCCTGCGCATATATTCAATCTTTCATTCGAACAGGGAGTAGTTCCTAAGAGGCTTCGCTTAAATATGCTACCATTATTCCTATTTTTAAAAGTGGGGACCACAGCGATAAAGGTAAGTATAGACCTACTGCGATGCAGCCTGTTATCCTCAAAGTTTTGGAAAAAACCATATTGAATTACCATATTCTTTGATCTATGTAGAACCCTAAGCTTTCACCAACATGGGTTCCGCCAAGGTATGAGTACTGAGCCGGCCGGCTGTATTGGATTTTTTGGATATTATTCATAACGGTCCAAATAATGGTAAGATCTGTGCTTGTTTGTTTATAAATGCTGCTAAGGCATTTGATATGGTTGTTCATAAACTTTTGTTATCCATTCTGTTTGATGTTGGGTTTAGAGGTAATTCTAATAGGTATACTGCTTCCTAACTTGATGATAGAGCTGTGAGGGTCAGAGTTAATGACACTTTTAGTTATTTTAGAGCTGTTAATGTTGGTGCCGCAAGGATCAGTACTGGGCCCTTTGCTGTTTCTAATTTATACAAATTCTATTTTTAAACTTAATTTGAATGGTCACAGTATAGGATTTGCTGATGATTTGGCTTTGGCTTATTCTTCGGAATTACTCACTCCCAAGTTAAATATCATAGTGCTTCTATGTGTACTTCTGTGAGTTGTCATTCGGATTGTTTTATCAATAAGATTCTTTCGGCTTTTTATAGACACAATATATTAATAATAATGGCATTCACAACATTTTCGATTTGTTAATCAGAAAAATGAAGAGGCCAGTCATTTATAATATATCTACCAAAAAAAGTAGAAATATCAAAATCCCCCCCGGTTTAGCTTAGATGATTTACGAAATTCTAAAGGCTTCATGACAGATTTATCAAATTGTGACAACCTTTCAAATGCTGGAATGACATAACGAATTCTGATGTATTGAATTGGGATATAAAAAACTCAAATTCTAGCTTGATTTATCGTATTCTGTCATCATTTATGTAATTTTGACATACATAATACCTTAGACACACACAAAATTGATCGCGATTTTCATTTATCCTGATTGTCAAAAATCGCGTTCTGAAAACCAAATAATCCTGTTTTGGGAAAATCGTGTAATGACAGACAGGCAAAAATCCTTTAATAATTTAGAATTCGTGATTATTCGTTTTGTATCTGCCTACGGTATAAGATATACAATTCTGACATTATAAATTCATATTCTGACATGTCATATCGAATTTTACCGTCGTATATAGAATTCTGATATATAAAATTCTGACGCCAAATATTCAAATTCTGATTTCAGATATATCGTATTTAGATAGCGTTAATTCAAATTTTGACAAGACAAATCGAATTCTGGCTTGATATATCGAATTCTGACATAACATACATAAATGCGAATTCTGACATGATATACCGAACTACTAACTACATCAGAACATTACATAGGTATCGAATTCTCATATGATTTTCTTAGTTTAGGCATGATATATCGAACTCTGACATCATAAATTCAAATGCCGACTTGACATATTGAACTATGCCATGATTGACATATTATATTTAAGATATAAATTTTGACAACAAAAATGTAAATTCTGACAAAATGTATGAAATTCAGACGTGATACCTATATCAATTCTGACATCATATATTCAAATTCTGACTCGACATATCGAATTCTGGCTTGACATCATGATATATCGAATTTTGGAATCTGATATTTAATTTATGATATGACGTATCAAATTCTGACATGAAGTAACGAATGGTACAATTTATCGGATTCTGGCATAATATCGCGAATATATAACATGCCAATTTCTGGCATGATATATCGAATTCTGGCATAGTATATAAAATTCTAACATCATAAACACAAATTCTGATATTGCATATCTAATTCTAACGTAAAGTATAAAATTCTTCATAACTCGAATTCTGGCATTAAAATTTTAAATTCTAATATGATTTACATTTTGATAAGACATATCGAATTCGCTTTTGATTTTTCGAATCCTGATATAAAGTATTTGTTTTTCGCATCAAAAATTCCAATTTTGACGTGACCTATTGAATTTTGACATGATATTTCGATTTCTAACATAATTTATTTTTTTCTGGTATGATGTTTAAAATTCTGACATCATAATTTCAAACCCTGAAATTATATATTGAATTCTGGCATGATACATCGAATTCTGACGTGATTCTAACATCAAAAACTCAAATTCGGACATTACATATCAAATTCAGATATAATATATCGAGTTCTGACATTATAAATAAAAATTCTGTTATTGCAAATCTAACTCTTACATCATTTATCGGATTCTGATACGATAACCGGCATCAACAATTCAAATTCTGACATGACTGGGATTCTGGCATAGTATCTCGTATATCGAAATAGAATTCTGAGATAAGATATAGAATTCTGATTTTATAAATGCAAATTCCGATATTGTAAATTTAATTGTGATATGAAGTATGGAATTCTGACATAAGATATAGAATTTTTACACCAAAGGTACAGCTGTAAATATGCGAACCTAATACAGCTGTAAATATTCGAATGAACAACCCGGCTAATTGCCCATACGCAAGCAGTTATAAAAAATTTCAGGAGATCTTCGAAAATGAGATAACTGATGCGAAACTGCCGTTCGGTTAATAGTGTCTCACTATATGTAACACACCAATAAATTCTGCGGATTTTGCATTCGTTTTTTGCCTGACCGTGAAGGAAATATGATCGACTGATATAGAATGGATTTCGCTGTTTATCCCAGTAATAGTAGAACATTGAAATGCATAAGCTCCCTCTCAAAACATTTGGACCATATGAAATTTCCCCTTTCCTCGTACAAGGGTGAATTCGAAAGGACCACCGATATGCATCGCAACAGCGATCATGCTACTGCTGTAAATAAAATAACGACCCTTCAATTTTATTCATATAAAATTGCAGTTCATCAAGCGTTTTTTTTTAATCCGCTTCATTATACGGGATAAAATTGTACGGGATGTACGTATAAACAAAAGTCATACTAGAGAGAAAAATGGCCCGAATAGTACATAGTTCAGTTCTAACGAAACTTCCAGTTGACACCAAAATTCATAATGCAATATTACTTAGCCCTTGTGGAATAGGGATAATCTAGGACAATAGAATGACCTTTTTGGTATGTTGCGTCGATGAAACTCTACGTTGACTGATGGATAAAGTATCAGGAGCGGACCGTAAACAGTACCCTTTCAGCGTAGAAAGACACATTTGTTCCCCCGTTTTTTGAGATACTATTCCAAGACCTTCGGTGAATAGGTAAAGGTAATGCAGAGAAAGATTCTAAAGTTCTCGAAATGATCCACCATTATATAAATAGGTAATTTAGTGATCTCGTGCAATGAAACAATTAATTTAAATATAGCTTTCAACGCCGACAACTATTAAATTTGTTATTTTATTAAATTCTAAATATTTATCAAGTTTTACGTGTAATTAATATCAAAACATTTCCAACTAATTATCCGCATTAATCAGATACATGTTATTAGAGACACGTCACCTATTAAACAGATACCTAGGCATAATTTTAATATTTTACCTATCATCAATCATGGCCTTCGGAAAACTTCCTTTCGATCGTAGTGTTGTGATTGATCACGTTGAACACTATGATAACGATACTCTTATCGATTGGGGAACACTTCGAGTAAAAAAATATAATCGAACAACCTACACTTTGGATGGTACCATGAAAATGTTACAACGTATAAGTGATGATTATTTTGTAAGTTTGTGCACAGTTATCTTAGATATTTTAGTTCTAATGTAACATCTAATTATAGGCAAATTTTCAATTTTATGCATATCAAGGGAACGAATATCGTCTAATGTTTGTGAAAAATGTAACGAAATTCTGTACATTCATAAAAAATGATGAAATGGTTGCGAAAAATTTAGTCCGTCAAACATCATGGGCGCCACGCATTGAAGAATGTCCATTGAAAGATGTAAATATAAAACAAAATTGCAATTTTGCATATGACCTATTTTTTGTGGAGTGCTGCATTTTTTATATTTTTTATTTTAGGGTGATCTTCATTTTTATAAGGCACAATTTCAAAATAATCAATTACCCATGATACTAGCCCAAATTGCAAAAGGAAAGGTTACTGCTACTTACTTTTCCAATAATAAAGTTGTATCTCATTTTGCGGTATATTTTCTCATTGAATAGCCGCTTCTAAACGTGACTACTAGAGGGGTTTACTCCAATAAATAACACAAATTGTAAAATTCAAAAAACGTGTTTCTATGGTTTTATGGGAAATTTAGAGAAATATAATTTAAAATTTTAATGGAACCTAACGTTGTATGCTTCATCAAATAACAAAGAAATGCAGAGAGGATAGCGGTGGTAACTTAAACTGATAATTATGCGTCAAAGTTCGGCTATTATAAACGACGCAATTTTTCCCGTTACATTTCTATCAATTTATCCTCCTACTGTAGGGTAAAGTTAATGAAATGCCGTTTAAGATGGTACGAAGATTCACGTTTTACTTGAAAATAATATCAATTTAGATATCGCCTTCTATACATTGTTCCCAAATTTAATAATAAGCACTTCCACCGCTATATTGCTGTTATCGTTTAAACGTTTTTCAAATGCACTGCCCGAACATATTAACCGTCATGTTTGTTCTAAACAGTTGTTACTTCACGTTAGAAATTGGCTATTTCAAACACCTGAAGTCTCACATTTGTTTTACGTCATCATTTGATTTCTATTTTAAAGCTACGAAATAGTGGTTGAAAGAAGCGAGACCTGTCACTGGATTTTGTCCACAGGGCACTTATTATTTTTATTTTTTGTATTGTAAGTAATTTGTTATAAATGTATGTATATCAAATGTTAATAATAATAATAATAATTGAATTTTGACATCATAGAGTCAAACGCTAAAGAAATGTATCGAATTTTGATATAAGATATGGAATTCTTTGATATATCATCTCAATGCTTCATAATTCGATATGTCATCCCAAAATTCTAAATGTTATGTCAGAATTTTACATGATATCCAAGTCGGATATAACATCTCGAATTTTGAGATTATGTATCGAATTCTGAAGTCATGAGATGATGTATCAAATCCTGCCAAGATTTTTCGAATTCTGACAAAACATGTCGAATTTTGACCGAATATGTCCAATACGGAAAAAATTAAAATATCGACGTGACATATAAAATTTGACTTGTAATATCGAATTCTAAAAAAAAATTGAAATTCTGATATAACCTGTCAAATTTTGAGATGATTTACGAAATTCTGAAGGCTTTTATGGTAGATTTATTAAATTGTGACAATTGTGAATTCTGTCATCATTTATCTAATTTTGACATAACACCTTACCTTAGACAAACATGCAAAAATCCTTTAACAATCTTGAATTAGCAATTATTCGTTTTGTGTCTGCCTATACGGTATAAGATATACAATTCTGACATTATAAATTCATATTCTGACATGTCATGTCGAATTTTAACGTCGTATGTAGAATTCTGATATATAAAATTCAGACGCCAAAAAATCAAATTCTGATATTAGACATATCGAATTTAGACAACGTTAACTCTAATTTTGATAGGACAAATTTAATTCTGAAATAACATATAGAAGCGCGAATTCTGATATGACATATCGAATTCTAAAATTATTTATTGAGTTTTCCCTTGGTATGTCCAATTCTGACATGACTGATATGCCAAA
Source organism: Tipula helvola (assembly GCA_963556165.1). Classification (NCBI taxonomy): domain Eukaryota; kingdom Metazoa; phylum Arthropoda; class Insecta; order Diptera; family Tipulidae; genus Tipula; species Tipula helvola. The sequence continues at coordinate 10,206,602 of OY744481.1, read as the reverse complement.
CTACATACTATACACCAGAACATTACTTATCGAATTCTGATATGATTTTCAAAGTTTTGGCATGATATATCGAACTCTGACATTATAAATTCAAATCCCGACTTGACATATTGAACTATACTATGATTGACACATTTAACACATAAACTTCGACAACAAAAATGTAAATTCTGACAAGATATATGAAATTCAGACGAGATACCTATATCAATTCTGACATTATATATTCAAATTCTAACACGACATATCGAATGCTGGCTTGATATTATGATATATCGAATTTTGACATCTGATATTTAATTTATGACATGACGTATCGAATTCTGACAAAAAGTAACGAATGGTACAATTTATCGGATTCTGGCATAATATCTCGAATATATGACATGTCGATTTCTGGCATGATATATCGAATTCTGACATAGTATATATAATTCTGACCAAGTATACAATTCTTCATAATATCTCGAATTCTGGCATCAAAAATTCAAATTCTGATATGAGTCACGAATTTTGACATCAAAGATTTATATTTTGATAAGACATATCGAATTTGCTTATGATTTTTCGAATCCTGATATGAACTATTTATTTTTGGCATCAAAAATTCAAATTTTGGCGCGACCTATCGAATTTTAACATGATATTTCGATTTCTAACATAATTTATTTTACTCTCGTATGATGTATCGAATTCTAACATCAAAAACTCAAATTCTTACATATATCGAGTTTTTACAACATAAATACGAATTCTGATATTGCAAATCTAACTCTTGACTGAATTGTGACACGATAATTCGAATTCTGGCATCAAAAATTCAAATTCTGACATGACTGGGATTCTGGCATAATATATCGAATATGTGACATAATTCTGGCGTAATATATCGAATTCTGACATAAGATATAGAATTCTGATATCATAAAAGCAAATACAGATATTGTATATCAAATTATAAAAATTTTCGGGAGATCTCACTAATTTTTGCTTGGAACCTTTACGACAACCAAACGCACGAATAAATTCTAAGGATGTAGCATTAATTTTTGTGTCTGACCGTGAAGGAAATATTCCAGCTGATATATGTAGATTTAGCTGTTTATCCCAGTAATAGTAGAACATTGAAACGCATAAACTCCATCTCAAAACATTTGGATCATATGAAATTTCCTCTTTTCTTGCACAAGGGTGAATTCGAATGGACCACCCATAAGCATCGCAATAGCGATTAATGTATACGAAATAAAATTACGACCCTCCAATCATATAAAATTGCAGTCCATCAAACTGTCTTTAATCCGCTTCATTAAGATAGCAAACTATTTCAACAATATTTGGTGATTACTTACGCTCGAGTTAAAGCTAACCGGTTAAATTTAATACGCTATAATCAAAAAGCTCTTCGTGTTGAATCTTACTTTTGGATTACGTAAATAGCGATGATCTTGAAAATAATACTAGAGTTGATAATATTTCTAGACTCAAGAATTAAAAGGGCGTAGGTCGACTTATGCCCTAATCGGCTTTTGAGCATTTTCTATCTAATTTTCTGTTAATACATTTTCATTCCAATTTTTAGGTAATATGCAAAAGAATAAGATATCTTACTTTCTTTGATATTACTTTGGAAATTGGAAGATAAAAACGTATTAATGGGCAATTAAACAGAAAATGCTCAAAAGTCGATTAGGGCATAAGACGATCGAGTGGTTGTGTGCTATAGTATATTTATGTGATTGGGCATCAGAAACCTCATGCACACTGTTTGTTTACACTCGCTAAGGAAGACAAATTCAAAACTTGGGGCGATATTAATAAAATCATTTCAGAAAATATTCCTAATTTCAATGGAAATGCCAAACTTCACGAGGTGGTACTTAACACAATGTGCATGGTCCATGCATAGAATTTAATCGAGATTCTGTTTGTTTCATCGACAGTAAATGTGCAAAGCAATTTCCTAAAGAATTTTATTTTGAAACAGATATTTGTATAGAAAGTTATCCAAAAAGGCTTCTTTCTTCTAATCTAGCAGAATATTTTCCCCGAACGCAATAAAAAATTCCTGATGATAACCGTTTCAAAGCCTATTTAAGCTTGAAATATAGCGCACGTATAAATGTTGAACTAAGGCCTATATTGTTCAAGCAATTAAATATATCGATAAATATATATTTAAGGGATATGATTGTGCAAGAGTTGGGATTCAAATCAGCTCACAAGAAGCAGTTGGAATATACAAAAATTACCCATTCATGGTCAATCTCAGAATATTGTAATATTATCTGCTCACCTAAATAATTTTTGGGGAAGCTCTAAATACTGATCACCTTTCGGCAGAATCAGCAGTTTTTTCATCAGTATTAGAATTTATTCCACAAAAATATTTTTAACCCAATGGTTCCGGCGGTAGTGGAAAAAATTATTGTATCTGGCATAAAAGCAGAAGATCTCTAATAGAAAAAAAATGTACAGTAAAAATTGTGGGTTGACTTTTTTCCAATAAAGTTAACATTTTTTACGATTTTTATTTTCAGTAGGCCGGCTCACCTTATTAAAATTGTACGGGATGTACGTATAAACAAAAGTCATACTAGAGAGAAAAATGGTCCGAATAGTATGATACATAGTTTAGTTCTAACGAAACTCCCAGTTGACACCAAAATTCATAATGCAATATAACTTAGCCCTGCTGGAATAGGGATATTCTAGAATAATAGAATGACATTTTGGGTATATTGCGTCGGTGAAACTCTACGTTGACTGATGGATAAAGTATTAGGAGCGGACCGTAAACAGTACCCTTTCAGCGTAGAAAGACACACTTGTTCCCCCGTTTTTTGAGATACTATTCCAATACCTTCGGTGAATGAATAGGTAAAGGTAATGCAGAGAAAAATTCTAAAGTTCTTAGTCGAAATAATCCACCAATATATAAATAGGTAATTTAGTGATCTCGTGCAAAGAAACAATTAATTTAAATATAGCTTTCAACGCCGACAACTATTAGATTTGTTATTTTATTAAATTTCTAATATCTACCACTAACAGAAACACGAGTTTTACGTGTAAATATCAAAACATTTCCAACTAATTATCTACATTAATCAGATACATGTTATTAGAGACACGTCACTTATTAAACAGATACCTGTACCATACGTACATAAATTATCAAACACTTATTTCAAACGGTTTGCATAAAATGGATCTAAGAGCAGGCATAATTTTAGTACTTTACGTATCATCAATCATGGCCTTCGAAAAATTTCCTTTCGATCGTAGTGTTGTGATTGATCACATTGAACACTATGGTAACGATACTCTTATCGATTGGGGAACACTTCGAGTAAAAAAATATAATCGAACAACCTACACTATGGATGGTACCATGAAAATGTTACAACGTATAAGTGATGATTATTTTGTAAGTTTGTGCACAGTTATCTTAGATATTTTAGTTCTAATGTAACATCTAATTGTAGGCAAATTTTCAATTTTATGCATATCAAGGGAACGAATATCGTCTAATGTTTGTGAAAAATGTGACGAAATTGTGTACATTCCTAAAAAATGATGAATTGGTTGTGAGAAATGCAGTCCTTCAGACATCCTGGGCGCCACGCATTGAAGAATGTCCATTGAAAGATGTAAATATAAAAAAAAATTCCAATTTTGCATATGACCTAATACTTGTGGAGTGCTGCATTTTTTATATTTTTTATTTTAGGGTAATCTTCATTTTTATAAAACATAATTTCAAAATAATCAATTGCCCATGATACTAGCCCAAATTGCAAAAGGAAAGATTACTGTTATTTACTTTTCCAATAATAAAGTTGTATCTCATTTTGCGGTATATTTTCTCATTGAATAGCCGCTTCTAAACGTGACTACTAGAGAGGGGTTTACTCCAATAAATAACACAAATTGTAAAATTCAAAAAAATGTGTTTCTATGGTTTTATGGGAAATTTAGAGAAATATAATTTAAAATTTTACTGGAACCTAACGTTGTATGCTTCATCAAATAACAAAGAAATGCAGAGAGGGGAGCGGTGGTAACTTAAACTGATAATTATGCGTCAAAGTTCGGCTATTATAAACGACGCAATTTTTTCCGTTACATTTCTATCAATTTATCCTCCTACTGTAGGGTAAAGGTAATGAAATGCCGTTTAAGATGGTACGAAGATTCACGTTTTACTTAATAATAATATCAATTTAGATAATTAGGCCTGACACTGTTGATAATTATAGGCTCACGCATCACTCTAAGACAACAAAAGATTCATAAAAAAATATTACTTACCGCTAAGTATATAAAACCCTGTATAAAATTACCTCTAGCGTGTAACCCCTAAATGTCCTTCAAAATCAAGAAAACGTCTATTTGCGAGAAGCACCACTAGTTCTTTAGTAAATTTAGAGCTAAAAAAATTTGTCGCTCAGTGACATTGATCTTGGTGCTAAATCGCGCATTAACATAAATGGTGGGCTAACAATTAAAATCAGTGTAATATTCTGTGAAGCAAAAAAAAATGAGAAAAAATGGGGTAATTTGTTTTGTGTTCCTGAGATTCACTCATTGATAGAGAACGCTACCAATAGCTCAGTGCTCACAATTCTTGAACGCTCAACGGTTGCAAAGAAAGGAACTGCAACTTTGGAATTTAGGTCAACTATTGTGCACTGACTGATGCTGTTGGTATTGCAGAATGTTTGCTAACTTAGGAATGTTAACTGTTGATTCTCTTTGTGTCCGAAGTAACAATGTTGTACTGAAATCATCTAACAACAATACTCATAGTATGTGTTCGAAGTTTGACGAGATTATTCATCTTATTGTTGGAGTGAAATTAGACATTATTTGTTTTGTTGAAACTTGGCCTAAAGACCATGTGTCGGATGCTGCAATAGATATACCGGGATATAAACTACTTAGAACGGATCATGAGGTAGAGGGTATTGTGAGAGGTGAAGGTATTTGTGTCTATATATTAGGTCAACTCTTAATTCAGAATTTGCCTTGATTGAAGTGAAATTGGGCTTGGTTATTATATTAGTGATAGCGGTTTATTTACCCAATGGATTGATGTACGACCATATTAAGGCGATTCTTGCAGAATTTACGGTACAATATAACGACATTGTCATTTATGGCGATTTGAACTGTGACCTCAGTGGTAATAGCAACACTTCAATCAAATTTATGAGATTATTGGAACATTTTGGGTGTAAATGTCATAATTGAGCCGACGCATTTTAAAAGTACTGCGGCTACAATGCTTAATTTGGGCATCAAAAATACAGAAAGCGTCTTAATCAAATCTCGGTTGGATTTTCTGATCATGACATAATATTTTTTTCGCATTATGTAGACTTTTGTAGGTGAGATTCTTCAATTAGTTTTCGAGATTATAAAGGTATTAATACATATGGTATCCTTCAGAAATGCAGAAAACTACAATGGGATAGATTATATACCACTTTAGATCCTAATGATAAGGTGGAATTTTTTTCCAATGGGATAAGTAGTTTACCTGTAACTAATAAGCCATCCTGGCTTAATGCTGGCATACTAAATCGAATGACGCTGCGGAATTTTATTTTTAATCGCTGGAAAAGGAGAAAAGATTAGAAACTTTTTAAGGAACATAAATGCGTCAAAAATAAAACTAATAATGGTATTAAGAGTGCTAAGGTTCAATATTTTGCTAATAGTTTGAATACAAGCTTACCATCTAAAGCTTTCGGAAGGAATCTTAAATCTATGTGTGGACTTTCCAGGAGGCAGAATAATTTAAATGCAACATTTTCTGCGAATGACTTAAATAATTATTTCTCAAATCATCACAGTGAACCTGATAATACTACGGATTTCGTGTTTTCAGGCTTCAGTGATGCAGAATACAGTTTTAGAAATATTGACATTATTGATTTAACCGAGGCATTTAATTCAATTAACTCAAATTCTGCTGGTATTGATGATACCAAAAAAGTATCGTACATCTGACTTGGCTGATTTTCAACCAATAAGTTTGCTCCCTTCAAACTCAATCGGCCTTCAAGCTCCAATTAGCAATCGGCGTACAGATCTAACCAGAGTACTACTGCTGCCTTGCTAAATATTAGTGACGACATCCGCAGAGCAATTGATAACAAAAAGGCTTGCACCATGGTACTTCTTGACTTTAGTAAAACGTTTGATAGAATCAGTGACATCGTTAAATATATTTATTGTTCTCCTGATGACATGATTGCAGACAGGCTGTAAAAATACATAAATTTCGAGAAACAACGAAAAGTAAATTATGTAAATGTAAAAGTATATTAGGTATATTATGTAAAAGAGAAAATCATCGTTGAATCATGAGTGGATTATTCACTTATGAGTGATTTTGATTGAATATGAATTATTATTCATGCAAATTTATTTATTATGAGTCGTTATTCACTGAGGGATCACGAAAGATGATTTCGTTGAATAATCATTCATTATTCTCGCATTAGTCACCAATTATTCACTCGTCCGTCACTCAATAACCATTGATCAAGTCAGTGATTAATGTGTAATGTCTCTATTCCATTGACGTGAACAAACGATTCATAAGTACTGTACCGAAATTGATGGCACAAGTAGCAAATTTGACCGATTGGAGCAAAGCTAATGAGAGAATAATAAGTGAAATTACCATTCATGATTGAATAAACAAATTGATTGTGATAGAACAATCGAGTCAATATCTAATAAATAATTAGTGAATATTGGGTGAAAAGTTAGAGAATGGCGAGTGAAAATGGTTGCATAATGAGTGAAGAATGAGTCAATAATTAGTGATTAATTAGAGAACTATGAGTGAGTGAATATTTAAAGAATGCATAAATCATAAGTGAAATCAAAATTCATAAGTGAATAATGAGTGATTTAGTGAATAATCAATGAATAACGATGAATTGTTGTCAATATACGATATTTTAATTTTTAACATTATTTACGAATAAAAGCAGAGCCTTCTATTGTAGAGTATAGAGCCATAATCATTATGACGTATTTTTTTTAAGCTTTTTTAGTGGTATAACTTTTCACTAATTTCTATAGGAATCCATAGTAAAAATGGTGTTTTTTAGCTTCAAGTTTTTCATTGAAAAAATCAAAAATGTTACAAAATTTTTATACAAAAGTGTTCTACATATCTTTAGCAACAATATTCAGGAGGGTTTATTGGTATTAAGTAAATATTAATTGCAGAAATATTAAAATTAAATTATTTCTAAAATATATTTTTCGAACTTTCATTTTGAAAAATACATCAAAGTTGGCTCTGACAACTTAAAATAATACTTGCTACATTGATCTTTAGTTTTACTAGTGTACGTTAGATGTCTCAGATTTATACAGAAAAATACGAAAAAGATTGTTTAATCACAAAATTATGGCACGTTCTTAATATTTTGAGAATTTGTTTTGCTTTTCCTACAATTTTTGAACTCAAATTTCTCCAGGTGGCGATTTTTGGTACGGTTTTTCAAAATGTTTACTGCCCACTGCCATCTACATATGTATATTGGCTTAATGCACACGATTTGTAGTAAGCTTTTATTTTTAATTTGACCAGAATGTTGTTGTTATGAACTTTTTTTTATATTTTGGTTTAAATAAATCAATTATTACAAGAAAATGAAAACGATTTACTTAAACGAGATTTATATATGTTGAAATTCAAACATTTATGAAAATATTTCAGAAATCATAATTAAGAATTTGTAACGTTTTCATTTACAAGTTTGTCTTCGGAAAAAAAGTGATTTCCCATATGTTTTATGTGTTTTACTATGAAAATTTTGGTTTTTCCTCGTTTCTAATTCCCTTATAAAAGCTTCGATTTTAGATTATGGCTTGTATAATCAAGGTTGCTTTGATAAAAGCCTTTATATTAGTAGTAACTGGTAAAGTTTATTCTTGTTTATTTTGGCAAAAATTGTGTAGACTTTTTTTTCCATAAAGTTAATTAGGCCGGCTCATCTTATTAATATTGAACGGGATGAACGTATAAACAAAAGTCAGATGGTCAAATTATGCAGACTTACATTAGTATTGACATATACTAGAGAGAAAAATGGTCCGAATAGTACATCGTTCAGTTCTAACGAAACTCCCAGTTGACACCAAAATTCATAATGCAATATTACTTAGCCCTGCTGGAATATGGATAATCTAGGACAATAGAATGACCTTTTTGGTATGTTGCGTCGATGAAACTCTATACGTTGACTGATGGATAAAGTATTAGGAGCGGACCGTAAACAGAACCCTTTCAGCGTAGAAAGACACACTTGTTCCTCCATTTTTTGAGATACTATTCCAAGACCTTCGGTAAATAGGTAAAGGTAATGCAGAGAAAGATTAGAAAGTTCTCGAAATGATCTACCATTATATAAATAGGTAATTTAGTGATCTCGTGCAAAGAAACAATTAATTTAAATGTAATTTTCAACGCAGATAACTATCAATTTTGTTATTTTATTAAATTCTCAATATGTATCGAGTTTTACGTGTACATATAAAAACATTTCCAACTAATTATCTACATTCTCCGCATTACTCAGATACATGTTATTATAGACACGTCGCCTATTAAACAGATACCTGTACCACGTACATAAATTATCAAACACTTATTTCGAACGGTTTGCAAAAAATGGATCTAAGAGCAGGCATAATTTTAATATTTTACGTATCATCAATCATGGCCTTCGGAAAACTTCCTTTCGATCGTAGTGTTGTGATTGATCACGTTGAACACTATGATAACGATACTCTTATCGATTGGGGAACACTTCGAGTAAAAAAATATAATCGAACAACCTACACTTTGGATGGTACCATGAAAATGTTACAACGTATAAGTGATGATTATTTTGTAAGTTTGTGCACAGTTATCTTAGATATTTTAGTTCTAATGTAACATCTAATTATAGGCAAATTTTCAATTTTATGCATATCAAGGGAACGAATATCGTCTAATGTTTGTGAAAAATGTAACGAAATTCTGTACATTCATAAAAAATGATGAAATGGTTGCGAAAAATTTAGTCCGTCAAACATCATGGGCGCCACGCATTGAAGAATGTCCATTGAAAGATGTAAATATAAAACAAAATTGCAATTTTGCATATGACCTATTTTTTGTGGAGTGCTGCATTTTTTATATTTTTTATTTTAGGGTGATCTTCATTTTTATAAGGCACAATTTCAAAATAATCAATTACCCATGATACTAGCCCAAATTGCAAAAGGAAAGGTTACTGCTACTTACTTTTCCAATAATAAAGTTGTATCTCATTTTGCGGTATATTTTCTCATTGAATAGCCACTTCTAAACGTGACTACGAGAGAGGGGTTTACTCCAATAAATAACACAAATTGTAAAATTCAAAAAACGTATTTCTATGGTTTTATGGGAAATTTAGAGAAATATAATTTAAAATTTTACTGTTAACGCGGCCTAAGAAGTTTTATTTCAAAAACAATCAAGGATATGAAAATCTTTCCCATGTACTTATATAATACCAACGCTCTCTATCGAACCTAACGTTGTATGCTTCATCAAATAACAAAGAAATGCAGAGAGGAGAGCGGTGGTAACTTAAACTGATAATTATGCGTCAAAGTTCCAGTTACAGTAGTTACATTTCTATCAATTTATCCTCCTACTGTAGGGTAAAGTTAATGAAATGCCGTTTAAGATGGTACGAAGATTCACGTTTTACTTGATAAAATATCAATTTAGATAATTAGGCCTGACACTGTTGATAATTAAGCTCATGCATCACTCTAAGACAACAAGAGATTCATAAAAAAATATTACTTACCGCTAAGTATATAAAACCCTGTATAAAATTACCTCTAGCGTGTAACCCCTAAATGTCCTTCAAAATCAAGAAAACGTCTATTCGCGAGAAGCACCACCGATCATTATAAAATTACCTCTAAAATCGTCGGCAAATGAATTCTTTAGTAAATTTAGAGCTAAAAAATTTGTCGCTGAGTGACATTGATCTTGGTGCTAAATCGCGCAATAACATAAATGGTGGGCTAACTATTAAAAATCAGTGCAATATTCTGTGAAGAAAAAAAAAATGCAAAAAAATGGGGTAATTTTTAAAGTATACGTTAAAGCTGGTTTAGTTTATGTGGTGCAATAAGCTACATCTAGATTAGTCTTATTGAAGCTCAGTGCCTACAATTCTTGAACGCTCAACGGTTGCAAAGAAAGGAACTGTAACTTTGGAATATAGGTCAACTATTGTGCACTGACTGATGCTGTTGGTATTGCAGAATATTTGGTAATTTAGGAATGTTAACTGTTGATTCTCCTTGTGTCCTTAGTAACAATGTTGTACTGAAATCATCTAACAACAATACTCATAGTATGTGTTCGAAATTTGACGAGATTATTCATCTTATTGCTGGAGTGAAATTAGACATTATTGTTTTGTTGAAACTTGGCCTAAAGATCATGTGTCGGATGCTGCAATAGATATACCGGGATATAAACTACTTAAAACGGATCATGAGGTAGAGGGTATTGTGAGAGGTGAAGGTATTTGTGTCTATATATTAGGTCAACTCTTAATTCAGAATTTGCCTTGATTGAAGTGAAATTGGGCTTGGTTATTATATTAGTGATAGCGGTTTATTTACCCAATGGATTGATGTACGACCATATTGAGGCGATTCTTGCAGAATTTACGGTACAATATAACGACATTGTCATTTATGGCGATTTGAACTGTGACCTCAGTGGTAATAGCAACACTTCAATCAAATTTATGAGATTATTGGAACATTTTGGGTGTAAATGTCATAATTGAGCCGACGCATTTTAAAAGTACTGCGGCTACAATGCTTAATTTGGGCATCAAAAATACAGAAAGCGTCTTAATCAAATCTCGGTTGGATTTTCTGATCATGACATAATATTTTTTTCGCATTATGTAGACTTTTGTAGGTGAGATTCTTCAATTAGTTTTCGAGATTATAAAGGTATTAATACATATGGTATCCTTCAGAAATGCAGAAAACTACAATGGGATAGATTATATACCACTTTAGATCCTAATGATAAGGTGGAATTTTTTTCCAATGGGATAAGTAGTTTACCTGTAACTAATAAGCCATCCTGGCTTAATGCTGGCATACTAAATCGAATGACGCTGCGGAATTTTATTTTTAATCGCTGGAAAAGGAGAAAAGATTAGAAACTTTTTAAGGAATATAAATCCATCAGGAATAGAACTAATAATGGTATTATGAGTGCTAAGTTCAATATTTTGCTAAAAATTTGAATACAAGCTTACCATCTAAAGCTTTCGGAAGGAATCTTAAATCTATGAGTGGACTTTCCAAGAGACAGAATAATTTAAATGCAACATTTTCTGCGAATGACCTAAATAATTATTTCTCAAATCATCACAGTGAACCTGATAATACTAGTGATTTCGTGTTTTCAGGCTTCAGTGATGCAGAATACAGTTTTAGAAATATTGACATTGTTGATTTAACCGAGGCATTTGATTCAATTAAATCAAATTCTGCTGGTATTGATGCTACCAAAAAAGTATCATACATCTAGTTTACTCCCTTAAAACTCAAATTTTAATTCATTTAGAATTAAATAAAATGCCCTCCAATTAGCAATCGGCGTACAGGTCTAACCATAGTACTACTACTGCCTTGCTAAATATTAGTGACGACATCCGCAGAGCAATTGATAACAAAAAGGTTTGCACCATCATACTTTAGTAAAACGTTTGATAGAATCAGTGACATGGTTAAATATATTTATTGTTCTCCTGATGACATGATTGCAGACAGGCTGTAAAAATACATAAATTTCGAGAAACAACGAAAAGTAAATTATGTAAATGTAAAAGTATATTATATTATGTAAAAGAGGAAATCATCGTTGAATCATGAGTGGATTATTCACTTATGAGTGATTTTGATTGAATATGAATTATTATTTATGCAAATTTATTTATTATGAGTCGTTATTCACTGAGGGATCACGAAAGATGATTTCGTTGAATAATCATTCATTATTCTCGCATTAGTCACCAATTATTCACTCGTCCGACACTCAATAATCTTTGATCAAGTCAGTGATTAATGAGTGAATAATGTGTAATGTCTGTATTCCATTGACGTGAACAAACGATTCATAAGTACTGTACCGAAATTGATGGCACAAGTAGCAAATTTGACCGATTGGAGCAAAGCTAATGAGAGAATAATAAGTGAAATTAGTAAATAATTAGTGAATAATGGGTGAAAATTTTGAGAATGCCGAGTGAAAATGGTTGCATAATGAGTGATTAATTATAGAGAACTATGAGTGAATAATATTTAAAGAATGGATAAATCATGAGTGAAATCATAATTCGTAAGTGAATAATGAGTGATTTAGTAAATAATCAATGAATAACGATGAATTGTTGTTATTATACGATATTTTAATTTTTAACATTATTTACGACTAAAAACTTTTATATTAGTAGTAACTGGTAAAGTGTATTCTGGTTTATTTTGGCAAAAATTGTGTGTAGACTTTTTTCCATAAAGTTAATACTTTTTACGCTTTTTATTTTCATTAGGCCGGCTCACCTTAACATTGAATGGGATGAACGTATAAACAAAAGTCAGATGGTCGTCAAATTAGGCAGACTTTCATGTTGACATACAAGAGAGAAAAATGATCCTAATAGTACATCGTTCAGTTCAAACGAAACTACCAGTTGACACCAAAATTCATAATGCAATGTTACTTAGCCCTGCTGGAATATGAATATAGTAGGACAATAGAATGACCTTTTTGGTATGTTGCGACGATGAAACTCTACGTTGACTGATGGATAAAGTAATAGGAGTGGACCGTAAACCGTATCCTTTCAGCTTAGAAAGACACACTTTTTCCTCCGTCTTTCGAGATACTATTCCAATGCCTTCGGTGATGAGGAAAAGGTAATGCAGCGAAAGATTCTGAAGTCCTTAGCCGAAATGATCCACCATTACATAAATAGGTAATTTAGTGATTTCGTGCAATGAAACAATTAATCTAAATGTAATTTTCAACGCCGATAACTATTAAATTTGTTATTTTATTAAATTCTCAATATCTATCGAATTTTACGTGTAAATATCAAAACATTTCCAACTAATTATCTACATTCTCCGCATTACTCAGATACATGATATTATAGACACGTCACCTATTAAACAGATACCTGTACCACGTACATAAATTATCAAACACTTATTTCGAACGGTTTGCAAAAAATGGATCTACAAGCAGGCACAATTTTAATATTTTACCTATCATCCATCATGGCCTTCGGAAAATTTTCTTTCGATCGTAGTATTGTGATTGATCACATTGAACACTATGATAACGATACTGTTATCGATTGGGGAACACTTCGAGTAAAAAAATATAATCGAACAACCTACACTTTGGATGGTACCGTGAAAATGTTACAACGTATAAGTGATGATTATTTTGTAAGTTTGTCCACAGTTATCTTAAATATCATAGTTCTAATGTAACATCTAATTTTAGGGAAATCTTCAATTTTATGCATATCAAGGTAACGAATATCGTCTATTGTTTGTGAAAAATGTGACGAAATTGTGTACATTCATAAAAAATGATGAAATGGTTGCGAAAAATGTAGTCCTTCAAACATCATGGGCGCCACGCATTGAAGAATGTCCATTGAAAGATGTAACTATAAAAGAAAATTGCAATTTTGCATATGACCTATTTTTTGTGGAGTGCATCATCTCTTTTATTTTTTATTTTAGGGTGATCTTCATTTTTATAAGGCACAATTTCAAAATCATCAATTGCCCATGGTATTAACCCAAATTAAAAAAGGAAAGCTTATTGCTACTTACTATCTCAATAATAAAGTTGTATCTCAATTTGCGGTATATGCTGTTATTGAATAACCGCTTCTAAACATAAAGAGTTTACTCCTATAAATAATTCAAATTTTAAAATTCAAAAAACAGGTTTTTATGGTTTTATGGGAAATTTAGAGAAATATAATTTAAAATTTTACTCTTAACGCGGCTAAAGAAGTTTTATTTCAAAACCAAACAAGGATATGAAAATCTTTCCCATGTACTTATTTAATACCAAAGCTATCATAGAACCTAATGTTTTATGCTTCAAGAAACAATAAAGAAGAATGTAAAGAAGAGAGCGGATCAACATTTTTATTGACAAACCAAACGTTACATATCTATCAATTTATCCTCCTACAGTTGGGTAAGGTAAAGAAAAACCGTTTGAGGTGCGAATAATCAAAAATATGATATACGAATTTTTTTATTAAGAAATAATAAAATTGGGATCTTGACCATCCATATCCTTTTATTTCATCAACATCAATTACGACGAAAAGCCTTTATATTAGAAGTAAGGCGTATTCTTGTTTATTTTGGCAAAAATTGTGTGTTGACTTTATTTTTCCATATAGTTAACATATTTTACGCTTTTTATTTTCATTGGACCGGCTCACCTTAACCCAATTGAATGGGATAAACGTATAAACAAAAGTCATATGGTCACATTTGGCAGACTAATACATATTGGCATACTAGAGAGAAAAATGGTCCGAAAACTACATCGTTCAGTTCTAATGAAACTCCCGTAAAAACTCAACACTGCTGGACTAGGAATATTCTAGAATAATAGAATGACATTTTGGGTATGTTGCGTCGGTGAAACTCTACGTTGACTGATGGATAAAGTATTAGGAGTGGACCGTAAACCGTATCCTTTCAGATTAAAAAGACATATTTTTTCCCTGTTTTTTGAGGTATTTTAAGAAGAATAGAAAGATTCTAATGTTCATAGTCGAAATAATCCACAATTACATAAATATCATAGGTAATTTAGTGATCTCGTGCAATGAAACAATTAACTTAAATATAGCTTTCAACGCCGACAACTATCAAATTTGTTATTTTATTCAATTTCTTATATCTATCACTAAGAGTAACACGAGTTTTTATTATCTACATTAACCGCATTACACAGATACATGTTATTAGAGACACGTCACCTATTAAACAGATACCTGTACCACGTACATAAATTATCAAACACTTATTTCGAGCAGTTTGCATAAAATGGATCTAAGAGCATGCACTATTTTTATATTTTACCTATCGTCCATCATGGCCATCGGAAAATTTTCTTTCGATCGTAGCATTGTGATTGATCACCTCGAACACTATGATAACGATACACTTTTCGATTGGGCAACACTTCGAGTAAAAAAATATAATCGGACAACCTACACTTTGGATGGTACCCTGAAAATGTTACAACGTATAAGTGATGATTATTCTGTAAGTTTGTGCACAGTTATCTTAAATATCTTAGTTATAATATAACATCTAATTTTAGGCAAATCTTCAATTTTATGCATATCAAGGTAACGAATATCGTCTATTGTTTGTGAAAAATGTGACGAAATTGTGTACATTCCTAAAAAATGATGAATTGGTTGTGAAAAATGCTGTCCTTCAAACATCCTGGGCGCCACGCATTGAAGAATGTCCATTGAAAGATGTAAATAAAAAAAAAATTCAATTTTGCGTATGACCTAATGCTTGTGGAGTGCTTCCTTTTTTATACTTTTTATTTTAGGGTGATGTTCATTTTTATAAAACACAATTTCAAAATCATCAATTGCCCATGATACTATGTAGCCCAAATTGCTAAAGGAAAGCTTATTGCTACTTACTTTTCCAATAATAAAGTTGTATCTCAATTTGTGGTATATTTTATCATTGAATAGCCGCCTCTAAACGTGACTACTAGAGAGGGGTTACTCCTATAAATGATACAAATTTTAAAATTCAAGAAACGTGTTTTTTATGGTTTTATGTGAAATTTAGAGAAATATAATTTAAAATTTTACTCTTAACGCGGCCAAAGAAGTTTTATTTCAAAAACAATCAAGTATATGAAAATCTTTCCCATGTGTTTGGTGCATCGTTTGCCAAATTGAATTGGCCGAAAAGGGAGGGTCATTTGCTATCTCCTAAGCCCCAATAACTCATTTCTGGCCCCAATAACGATCACTTTTATGTCTTTTTTATTGCAAAGAAAAGTTGAGTTTTAATTTTTATTTTACCTTTTTCAAACATTTTACGAGTTAATAAAAAAATTCTGTAGGGCCAAAAATTTTCGAATTTGGCAGTTTTAAAGGAATTTACTGCAAAATACATTAACACCCCTATTAAGGTTCTCACCTCACCCAGAGACTCACCTCACGACTCTATCGTGTGACTCTTATTTTCGTATTATGGTTCTCGTTTTATTTGGGTGAGTAGTGTGCGCTACGGCGCGGCGTGCGTCTTTCAATGTACATATTTAGGTTTTGTTAATTTGGTGTAATTGATTTTTGACAATTGACGCTAAAATTTTTTTGGCGTTTATCAACAAGAATCACAGTGTACAAAAAAAAACGACATAAAAACGATAAATATTAAATTTGTATGTTATAATAATTAATATTTGATATTTAATAATATAATAATCAGGGCCCCTATTTGTGAATACGAATTCGAATAAACGAACGTCGGTTTCGAGTCATCGGTATTTGTGCATACGAAAACGAATTGCTATGAAACGAATATAAATTTAGTACATTACAATTTTTGTTTGGATGACAAGAACGACAATATAAACATGCAAAATTTTGCAGGGGTTTTTTGTCTTTTTTGAGTATATATAGAAATGAAAATTTAACTATAAAATATACTTGACCCGACAATATTTTTTGATATTTTATAGTAACAAACTAACCCCAAATACAATAAAAGTAGATTATGAAAACCCATACAATGACTAGACGTCAAAAGTTTATGAAAGACAAAAATCAGACCTGTCGAATGATATGACCATTTATCTTTGCAAATTTTTAAATATAAAATTAACTAAGGTCAGGCATATTCTTTTTATTTTGATTCGTTTTCCCAATTAGTTTAATTTATGTCATTACCGATAAATGTAAAAAAATATAGCGTCCAATTTTGAACCGCCAAAAATTATAGCATCGCCATTTTTGTTTACATATCCTTTCTTTTTTTAAACAGTGTGTATTTTTCTATTGCGTGTAGCTCTAACTGACACGCACAAATTTCGTAGGGCAAACATTTTTCTTCATCTAAATCGAACTTAAGTGTATACACAATATAGGGGTAGAATAGACAACCATAAAGCAAAAATCAATAGCCCGCATGTTAACAGCAGTTATCCTAGACACTATTCTAGCAAAAAAGAATCATGGCACAGTATTTTTCAGCGCTATCAACAATTCAATAGTTTTTTTTTAATTTTATCAGTAGGCCATTTTAAAATGTCGAATTCGATCAGAAACAAAAATTTATTATTGCAAGCACAATATGTAACGATCAATGCCTACTATGATTTAAAAAAAAAAATTAAAAATTAAAAAAATATTTGAAAGGCCGGTATAATTAAAAATGATCATAGCAATCATGATTCAGAATAAAAAAATTCGATCAAAACAAATCGCTTAATTCAACTTTAATCGCTTGAAAAAAAGGGGCATATTATGTCAAGAGACAGTCTGACCTATTTTGATAGTGTAACACACTAAATCGGACAATTTTATCGCGTTAAGGTGCTGCAGTGTACGATCTATTTTGGCAGCATAGCATACTATTTTAAACAAAATTCATGTGACAGACTAATACCTTTACATTTATGTAGATCGATTTTCGAATAAAGTAAACGGACGCCGAAGGCGCCCCAGAACAACCTAAATTATAGATAGATTTTCGAACATTGAAAGCGGGCGCGGAAGGCGCACCAGAACAACCTTTTATCTTGAATGGTGATGATTAAGATAGTCGAGGTTAAGATGTAGATAATTCAAAGATTGCCATTGAACATTAACCAAATAATCGACATTTGATCAGAAATTTATTGGTTAAAGTCAAATTTTGAAGGCATTTCCACACGCAAAATATTTCATGTTTTTGAAAAAGGTTCGAGTTCGTAAAATCCATCAAAATATTAAATTATAAAATTTCACATATCGAAATTCAGCCGACAAATGTTAAAAAAATATTTTCTTTAAAGCAAATTATTTAATTTTAACAAATTTTTTAAAGTTATGATGCGGCAAACCCCGACATAGTCAATGTTACTTTCAAAAAAACGTGTGTTGGCCTTAGATTTTTATGTTTAGGATTTTGTAGTGCTATATAATTAGCGTTTAAAAATTAATTAGTTTATTAATCAATTATTCGAACTAAGATAACTTTAATTCAAATATTGTCAATTTTCTGGAATATATAAGTTAGGTATGAATATCTGCAATACAATTAACACAAAAAATTCATTCGAAAATTGTTTAGTGCAAAGTCCTTAAAATTTATACTTCAGAAATAAGCAACAAATTAGAAAATGAACTTTAAAATTGAGGCCAAAACAAAAGGCATTTGAGTTATTTGGAGAGAAAATCACTGAAACAAATAAAGTCATACCAAAATTTGTAGCATCTCGGTCATGCTTTGCAATAATAAAATAGTAAGCAAACACAACGATCAAAACCTAATAAATCAATCTGCATAAAGCAAAATTCTTCGCCGGCCAACGAAGCCTTTGATCAGCATTTGGTAATCGCTTAAGTTCAATTTGGCCAAACTTAAACGAGTACACCTTGCCGGCGACTGCTGCTCATTTTTGATTTAAATTATTGGGAAATAATATAAAATAACTCAAATTATTGGAAGTTTATTTGAGATCCAGTGCGCCAAAGAAGACAACCTGAACGACTGTGACGTAGATTACTCAAATGTATTACCTTAATTTGAGAGTATTATACCCTTCCGATACATAGTGATACATTAAGGCATATTAAAGTAATAATTTTTGATTAATAATAATAATAATAATAAACGGAATTTGCAAGGTCAGGAGTCCATCTCTCACACCTCAGCCTGATCAACATACAATTCAACATCAGCTTGTTGCCATTTGTAAGCAGTGAACGTAAAGGACATAAAGCCCAGCCGCCAACGGTTGGAGATCTCAAGTATGTAGTTACAACTTCTAAAGTGAATTGCGTCATGGCTTCTAAAATCACAGATCACATTAAAGAGTATAGGTGCACTGTTCAAAATTAATCAAGGAAACATCCCTTAGTGAAGTACTTAACAACTGGCATAATCAATTTTGCGCCCTACTGTTGCTTACCGATGATGTTGAATTATTAAATCAGGCCAAAAAAAAAAATGTAATTTCGGATTCCTTTTACGCATCAAATGAAAGGAAGTGAAGTTAGTTTATTTTTAAAATGTTTACAATACTAAAAATATAAAGGGCTGAAACCTCACGAGGTGATCAGAACTTCGGTCTTTGGTATCATCAATGGGGATAGCATTCACCTGTGTCATAAAGTTGTTGTGTGTGTATTGATTTCTATTGTAACCAACATATATTTACTTTTACAACAACGGCCAAATAGGTCAAAAGCTTCAGTAACATGTGTACAGGCATCCAATTTAACACGAAAATTCGTATTCTAACCGTGTAACTGGCCATATTCCAGAACTTTATCCAAAAATCATTTAAGAATCCCATTTACAACAAAATATCAAATTTCATCATAATCGATTAAGGAATAGCCAAGCTCCATCCTACTTAATGGCCATATTCCAAAATTTCATCAAAACAACATTTTAGAATCCCATTTCCAACGCACATGTCAAATTTCATAATAATAGGGTGAGAAATAGGCAAGTTCCATGTTGTTAACTACTCACTACATCCTAATCCACCCCCAACTCAACTCCAACTCAACTCAACTCAACCCGCAAATTGACCCCTCACTTATCCTTCAAATCAATTCCCAATTCAATGCCCAATTCAATAATCAAACCAGCATATTAGATAAAAAAATCGTAAATATTTATAAAACCAGGTATTTTGGGTCAATTCGTATGGCAGGTACCCCACCCTCTTGACGTACAGTCTCCAAAAGCTTTTCAAATATCCGCCTTGACCATGGAAACAGATTGGCGAAAAAAATTCATAATCGGACAAGCCGTTCTCGAGATACCACTGGTACAGACATCCAGACAGTCGTACGCACATTTTTTTTTTTTGCTTTTTCAGACTCAGGGACTTTCAAAATGTCGAGAAAAGTGGTTTTGGACCAACCAATTTTTTCGTCATTTTTGACAGAATTTCAATACTTTGGTCTTTTTAGACCGAAGTAATTTTAAACTATCTATGGATTAGTAAAAATCAACTCCTGCGTTAAACGGAAAATAAACTATACACATGTTTATTCATTTAAAAAGTTTTAAAAGCTCGACAAAAATTTAAAATATTTTAATCAATAAATAGCAAACTGGTTTGTTTGTTTGCCAAATTGCTACGCCAATCTACTATAACAAATGGTTAATACGTATTTCTTTTCGCCACAATTAGCAAACAAGAATACATTACAAATAAATGAAGTAACAAACATAGAAGTGACATTACAATTCATTGCAAACAAATATTTATAGGTTAAACAAAAATATTATGTGATCCTAGACATTTTGCCAATTGGCCACATACATAATAAAGTAACTATGTACAAGCGGTCTTACTACCAAAAAACACTTACTTTGTTTTATGCCATACCTTTCCCAATCAAAACAATTTGTAAGCCCCTGACGATCCGCAAGAGTAAGAAAGGTGTTTTTTGACATGGGGATAGTTTCTAGATACTTCATGATGTATGCGTGGCTAATTGGGAAAATCTCTAGGATCAGATCTACAGAATTTTGTCTTAAACTTAGTTTGATTGGGAACGATATGGCTTCAAACGAAATTGCAAGCCTCTGACGATCCGTAAACATAAGCAAGGTATTTTTGATGCTATAGGGTAGCTTCCGTTTATGGCATTTAATGTATTCTACATAAAATATTTTGAATAACGCCCTAGTTCATTAACATATCTACAATAAAATATGTTTTGTAAATTGACTAGTAAAATTTTCTCGTTGCCCAACCGCAACGTGAAGTTTTCACGAAATAAATATTTTAGTAAGAAAATAAGTAAGTACTTCCCGGACATATTAAATGACTGCGTGAGAACCAAGAAGAAGTGGTTAGTTTTTCGGATAGTGATGTACATTGCAATTCAGTTTAATTTGTTGATACATCGAGAAAAATCTAAAAAAAATTTATTTTTGCGCAACCCTCAGGGGCTGAGATTTTTATTTTAACAAATTTCCCTATATCAAAAAAATGTGTAGCTGGAGTTTGATGGCCATTGACAGATAATCGCAGAGATAGGTACGCAGATCTGACTATGCCTTGGTGTTCAGTAGGATTTCATAACTATTTGTGCCAAAAGATATTTTTGCGCGACCCTCAGGGGCTGAGATTTTTATTTTAATAAATTTCCCTGTATCAAAAAATGTGTAGCTGGAGTGTGAAGGCCATTGACAGGTAATCGTAGACATAGGTACGCAGACCTGATTATGCCTTGGTTTACAGTAGAATTTCTGCGGTAATCTGCGATTTTTAATCTACAGAGTATCTGCAATTTTATCTAAATAAATAATTTCAACGAGATTTCTGGCTGGTAATCCGCGATTGGTAAAGTATCTGCAATTGAATTTGGAAATGTAATCTTACTACCCCTACATATTTAGCAGAGAATGAATTATTTTTATCCAGTTAACCCATGCATGCATTTTTAATCACTTTCTATCAAAATTTTGACTTGAACTCGTAGTTGTTGAACAAATGTGCATATTACAACAACAAAAACCAAACCTTTATGTCGAGAGTACTTTAAACGAGAATAACTCATGTTACTAAAGAAAAAAATATTCATGATAACGTAAAGTTCGCCTTTAGGCGGTTATGTACATTACAGCGTTAACATTTTTAATAGCAATAACAGCGGAGAATTGTTTACAATAAATTGTTGAGATATATTAGAGCTACTTGGTTAACCGTTGCTCTCGCAAATCGTCATGTATTTCCCATGATCCTGATTTACTTTTTATGTAGGCGGTATAGTGCCCTGGGGATTTTCTGGACTGGGCAGGTGGGTAATGAATTATACCAAATTACCAACCAACACCAGTTTAGTCGAGCCAAAATTTAATTCTGCCTGAATTTCATTAATTTGAATATTATATTTGGTATTCGAATTTAGGGGTTGTACATCTATAATGGCAAACCCGTTTCGCGTGCTCAACTGTAAGTCTTCGGGATTATCAATTGAGAATTTACAATTGTTGCACTTTCCTCCATAAAAATGGAAGACATTTTCAATTTTTTTTAAGTCTTTTTCTTTGAAATTGATATAATGGATTGGGATGTAAAAGTTACCTTTCTGATATTGTCTTAAACATTTTGGACACTTATAATTTAATATTATTGATCTTTTCATAAAATATTCAATATATTTAGATATACTGCAAACACAATTAAGTTCAATATTGCTCGAACCCTGTGTTATATTAAAACATTTTATTAATAAATCACTATGCTTGATTTTTGTTGTACTGTTAGCTTCATTAAAATCTCAGCGCCTGAGGGTCGCGAAAAAATATCGTTTGGTACACATATTCATGAAATCCTACTGAACACTTTTAAAATAGTCAGATCTGCGTACGTATTTCTATGAATACTTGTTAATGGCCATCAAACTTCACCTACACTTATTAGTGTATATCCTCTTCTGTTGTCAGGTTTTGTTTTTTTTTGTCAGAAACTTCACTTTAGTTTCTTTATAACCCCTTTCCCTTACTCCATTATACGAGGTGTAAAGTGTAAATATTTCAATGAAATTTAAAATAAATGTTTTATAAAGCTTCCAAGATAAAAACATTTTTTCGAGAAACAAATATTCTCGAAATTAATGAATTAATGAAATAATATATATCTCGAGAAACAAGGTTTAAAAACTTTTTTAAAGTTTCGAGAATCCTCGATATATAGGAAGTCCCGATTGCAATCTCTAATTACAGTCAATAAAACAAGTTTCTGTGCAGCTTAGATTAGAAATAAATATTTAACCCCTTTGGCTTGTATGAAGACTAACTTTTGCGGCACTTAAGGTGAATAGAACATAATTGTTTTGCTTCATAAGGCAAAAAGGGGAATAAAGATGGCCACAAAACTAGGAACAATTACAAACTAGAATACTTGGATATTTTTCAACTGTAATTACATATAACCTCAATAAGTCAATAGTAATTTAATTTACGTTATTTTGTTTTCAATATTGAATTGTTAATTTTTGTTGAACGAGAATTATTAAAAGTTGACTTGTTGGCAATTGCTAAAAAAACTATGGGTCTAAATATCGCAATAGATAAAACTTATTTTTTTAAATTTATCAGTAACACATTTTTATAAATGAATGTCGTTTTTAATAGTTCAGGGGTATATATTTAGTTGCAAAAATGGGCAAAAATTAGTGCTGTAGACCAGAAATGAGGAAGCTGATTGCATATGTAAATTTTGCAAATGAAATACAACAATTCGAACAATTGCAGCAGATTTAAAGAAGTTTAAAACTTATAATAGTATTGCGGATTTCCAAAACGGACCCAGAAAAGAACGAGCTCCAAAAATAAAGAAAATGGACGGGTCGGAATGGAATAGAACTATTTGGAAAAATCAAGAAAAACGCTCTAGGGCTCGCATTCTTGAAATTCACCTGAAAAAAGCCATTTGTGACTTTGTAGTTAAATATGTCATTTCAATTAAAAATTTAAATTGCTATATTCTAAAGTTACCGGCCGAGTGTCGCATTGTCGAACATTGGTAGCCAGTCTTTGGAGACTCTGTATGGCGGTTCTCAATCATCAGCCTACTAATGGAGATGAAAATTACAGGCCTCTACAACCCCCTCTATTCTATACTCGAATGGACCTAAAAGTTAACACAAAATGCTTATTACTAAAATCTAGCTATGTTTAAAATTTCGACCAAAAATATTAATATTTGTGAGAATGGGAGGCAAAATAAAAATAATAAAAATGTGCGACTGGAAGGACGGTAACGACATTTTTCTGATCGGTGTTTTGCGGTCCTGGTAACCTAATTCGTCGAGAAATATGAAAATCTGGAATACAATTTTTCTCGCAATTACTATACTTACGCAAGGATCTATGTAAACGGGGAAATCATCGGTGAATAATGAGTGGATTATTCAGTTAAGAGTGACTACGAGTAAATATGAGAGAATATTCACAAACCAATTAATTAAACACACACATTATTCACTCGTTACTTGCTTATTATTCTCTCGTCACTCAATAATCACCATTCAGTCAGTGATTAATAAGTAAATAATGTGTAATGTCTGTATTCCATTGACGTGAACAAACGATTCATAAGTACTTTACCGAAATCGATGTCACAAGTAGGAAATTTGACCGATTGGAACAAAGCTAATGGGAGAATAATAAGTGAAATTACAATTTATAATTGAATAAACACATTGATTGTGATTGAATAATCTAGTCAATATCTAGTAAGTTGTTAGTGAGTAAACTGTTTGAATAATTAGTGAGTAATCAGTCAAATCACCTATTATCAATTAATGACAGTCAATAATATTTGCATAAAGAGAGAGGAATGCGTCAATAATTTGGTAATAATGAGTGATTAGAGAATTATGAGTAAATAATATTTGAACAATGGATAAATCATGAGTGAAATCATAATTCATCAGTGAATAATGAGTGTTTAATCAATGAGTAACAGTGAATTTTGTTAGTATATCGTTCAGTTCTAAAGAAACTTCCAGTTTACAACACAATGCACGTAATGCATTATGACTCAGCCCTTCTAGAATAGAAATATTCTGAGACAATAGGTAGATGTATTGGGTATGTTGCGTCGGAAAAACTCTACGTTGACTGATAGATAACTTTTTCCAGTTTTTCGAGGTACTTTTCCATACGTTCGGTGAAGAAGAAAACGGAATGCAGCGAAATATTCGAAATGATCTACCATTATATAAATAGGTAATATAGTGATTTCGTGCAATGAAACAATTAATTTAAATGTAACTTTCCACGCCGGTAACTATTAAATTTGTTATTTTATTCAATTTCCAATATCTATCACTATTCAATATCTATCGAATTTTACGTGTAAATATCAAAACATTTCCAACTATGTAATTATCCGCATTAATCAGATACATGTTATTATAGACACGTCAACTATTAAGCAGATACCTGTCCTACGTACATAAATTATCAAACACTTATTTCGAACAGTTTGCAAAAAATGGATCTGAGAGCAGGCACAATTTTTATATTTTACCTATCGTCCATCATGGCCTTCGGAAAATTTTCTATCGATCGTAGTATTGTGATTGATCATATTGAACACTATGATAACGATACTCTTATCGATTGGGGAACATTTCGAGTAAAAAATTATAATCGGACAACCTTCACTTTGGATGGTACCATGAAAATGTTACAACGTATAAGTGATGATTATTTTGTAAGTTTGTGCACAGTTATCTTAAATATCCTAGTTATAATATAACATCTAATTTTAGGGAAATCTTCAATTTTATGCATATCAAGGTAACGAATATCGTCTATTGCTTGTGAAAAATGTGACGAAATTGTGTACATTCCTAAAAAATTATGAAATGGTTGCGAAAAATATAATCCTTCAAACATCATGGGCGCCACGCATTTCCCATTGAAAGATGTAAATATAAAACTAAATTGCAATTTTGTATATGACCTATTTGTTGTGGAGTGCTTCATTTTTTATATTTTTTATTTTAGGGTGATCTTTATTTTTATAAGACACAAATTAAAAATGATCAATTGCCCATGGTACTAACCCAAATTAAAAAAGGGAAGCTTATTGATACTTACTATCTCAATAATAAAGTTGTATCCCAATTTGCGGTATATGCTGTTATTGAATAACTGCTTCTAAACGTAAAGGGTTTACTCCTATAAATAATTCAAATTTTAAAATTCAAAAAACAGGTTTTTATGGTTTTGTGGGAAATTTAGAGAAATATATTGTAATTTAAAATTTTACTCTTAACGCGGCCAAAGAAGTTTTATTTCAAAAACAACCAAGGATATGAAAATCTTTCCCATGTACTTATAAATAAAATACCAAAACAATCTATCGAACCTAATGTTTTATGCTTCATGAAACAACAAAGAAATGCAAAGAGAAGAGCGGATCTACATTTTTATTTACAAACCAAACGGATTATTGTGCGTCAAAAAATTCGGGTAATATAAACGACGCAATTCTTTCCGTTACATTTCTATAGTAATGATGTCAAAAAACTACTCTAAATATTTCAAACGAAGTTGACAAAGCCACTAAAATTATAATGGTAGAAAAGAAGATTGTATGGAACAAATGGAAGTCACTTTGAGAAGTGCTAAACAGATCTTCTCAAGTACATCAAAACAGTGGAAAGAATTGAGCAAAGTGAAGTTTCTCTGATGACTAATCTATGTACTTTCTCAATTATCCATATCTATAAAAGTGCCACATCCAACCATGTGCCACAGCCGCAATAAATTCTGAAAAAAACTCCATACATTTAAGAAAGATATAGCGTTGTCATGCCCAATATATAGTACAATCACTATTGTACATATATAAAGTACATAGTCACAAAAGAGTATTTCTGTTTGTTCATTCCTTGGAAAATTAATCACGAGATAACGAAATATTCCCCATGTATTTGTAACAATAGCAAGTATTTGAATAAATAAAAAACATTTTCGACAGAACATGTTAAATTTATGTTAATAAAGTTAATTCAAAATGAATGAAATTATTATTATTATTATTGAAATTGGTTAGAACCCATAAAGGTTCCGCAGTCAGTGCCTCGAGAGCCCGTTGTGCAAACCCAGGATTCTATCCCACCTCAAGGATGCGTACTGCAGCCTTGTCAAACTGGATCAGTTTAGACCATGGTAGAGAAGGCAACTTACCTGTAACGATAATCCTACAATTAAACAATTGAAAACGAACACTTTCGAAATCTGGACAACTGCTTACAAAATGAACGCAGTTATCAGTCTTTTCGAGGCAGTCATCACATAGTATATCATAATGAGCCAACACCAAGCAATGTATGTGGTCCTTAAGACGGTCATGACCAGTGAGGATTGCAAACCATCAGGCTCATTAATAAATTGCTTCGCCTTACGGCAACCAGAAGTATTCTGGTTGCCGTAAGACGAATTCTACCTTTTTACCGCTATAATAAAAGATAATGGAGTCGCTAGTTCGGGGCCGATTAATGTTAATCGCGAGCCAGCCTTGGCTAGATAATCGGCGATCTCATTACCTTCATTTTCACAATGAGCCGGTACCCATAAGATAGCTACTATATTGTTAATATTTTTGTTGTTCACGGCAAGATGCATAGCCTCAATAACACTATGAGTGAAAGCAATTAATTCTGCCTGAAAGACATTGTAGTGCGAACCCAGACTACCAAATGATCTGAAATCAATCAGACGGAAGTAAATTCAAAATCCAGCACCAAGTTCAGAGAAAGAGCGATCAGGAAAAAAAGGCAAGAGACTCCGATAAATTTTCAAGAAATTGTTCCTAAGACCACAAATCTCTCGATGGATAAACCACCGAGAGTACATTTTCGAAGTTGAACTCACGCAGTAGCCTATCTCTAACCATATAAATTTCTGGTATCAATGAAAGGTATTTTTTAGTGATTAGTCTGCGCCCCACCAATGCACTTAATATACTACATGCACCAATGCAACTCAAGCGATACGCCGCAGAGCAAGCAGTGCAATATAGACAAAATAGACCCCAGCTGGCAATCCATTAAGTTTAATTTAAGAAGCCTTTAATTTAATCACTGGCCAACAAACACTGGAAGCTATAAGAGCATTGGCAAAACCACCAATTTATAAATGTAAGCCAGGTCGTAGTACATAATTATACCTCTTCGTCAAAATAATTCGACTCGAACACGAACGTAAATTCTAATGAAACTAATGATTATTACTGCTAATTCGTCCTCTGTTAATAATTTTGGCAACATTTTCTGTCCGCGAATCACATTTTTACCAATCGTGTTAATACCCGTTCGCGATATTAACTATGGATCGCAGTGCAACTACGTGACTGAACAATTAGGTGAACGGCTTCAACCAAAGCAACCTTGATTATACAAGCCATAATCTAAAAAACGAAGCTTTTTTAAGGGAATTAGAAACGACGAAAAAATCTAAATTTCCATAGTAAAACACATAAAACATATGGGAAATCACTTTTTTTCTTAAGACAAATTTGTCAATGAACGTTACAAATTCTTAATTATGATTTCTGAAAGATTTTCATAAATGTTTGAATTTCAACATATATAAATGTCGTTTAAGAAAATCGTTTTCATTTTCTTGTAATGATTGATTTATTTAAACCAAAATATAAAAAAAAGTTCATAACAACAGCATTCTGGTAAAATAAAAACGAAAAGCTTACTACAAATTGTGTGCATTAAGTCAATATACATTACATAGATGGCAGTGATGGCAGTACAAATTTTTTAAAAATCGTGCTAAAAATTGCCACCGGCGGAAATTGTAAGTTCAAAAATTGTAGGAAAAGCAAAACAAATTCTCAAAATATTAAGAACGTGTCATAATTTTGTGATTAAACAATTTTTTTTCGTATTTTTCTGTATAAATCTGAGACATCTAACGTACACTAGTAAAACTAAAGATAAATGTAGCAAGTATTATTTTAATTTGTCAGAGCCAACTTTGATGTATTTTTCAAAATGAAAGTTCCAAAAATATATTTTAGAAATAATTTAATTTTTATATTTCTGCAATTAATATGTACTTAATACCAATAAACCTTCCTGTATATTGCTGCTAAAGGTATGTAGAACACTTTTGTATAAAAATTTTGTAACATTTTTGCTTTTTTCAATGAAAAACTTGAAGCTAAAAAACACCATTTTTACTATGGATTCCTATGGAAATTAGTGAAAAGTTATTCCACCAAAAAAGCTTCTAAAAAATACGTCATAATGATTATGGCTCTATACTCTAGAAGGCTCTGCTTCAACGCGATCGAGCTTTCTTAGCATTTGCTGTTAGCTCAGTTTGGCGGAAGTACAAGCAGCTGGAACCAAAATTATTTTACCAAAAGAATACGCCCAGCCAACCATTTTCAGAATTCCTGCCAGCATTTTCATTATTCATATCTTCCAATGGTGATGACGTAAATCGCACTCTTAAACGTAAATCTTCATCACTACCGATATTAAATCCTCACAAGAGCCTACATTACAAGTTGATTTAATCACCATCATTAATCGTTTTCGACAGACTCAATATTTTTTCCGCATATGTTATAAAAATGCATAAGCAGATGCTCGTGTCATCACCTGATAACGAATTCCAACGAGTCATGTGAAAATCCCAGCTTTGCTATTAAACTCTTAGAAAAACTGTGTTATGCTTTGGAGGGAGTAGCATTTGATTTGAGGAAATAGAAGTCCAAATCATCAGAGTTATTGTCGAAAATTCCTAGTATATGAAAGAGCCTTCCATTTTGACTTTTAAGAACAAATAGGTATAACCAAAACTCCTGGGATATAATGGAATCCTTTCCGAGATGTATTTTCATTTGTGATCAACATTCCTGCAAGTACAGCATATTCTAACTGAAACTTGCTATCAAAGATTTCTGTAATTTTTAATCCTGTGGGTTGGGTCTCTCCATATCAACAATTTATATGAAAATTCTGTTCCAGAACCTTTGGTTACGTAAGGTCGGTTGGGATGAAGAAATGCCAATCGAGATCAGTTAACCCGTGGGTATGCTATTAAACTCATGTTGGGGTTTCTTTAAGGTATTCAAACAGAAGATGCACAAACAAAAATTAAAACCGCATTACGTGTTTCTGAAGATGAACAACTTTTGTCGATAATCGCACACCACTTGTATTGAAAACGGTACCACCGTTAGAAAATCCTGCAGACATCGCATCGAGACACATTAGTTAAGTGGTTCTTTCCAAATCCAGCTTGTGGTGGGCTGAACCAAACTGGTTGATGGCTCAGCGAAAAAATCAATCGGCAAGGATCACGGTTTCAATACCATGATCGGTGTATGTCGAGCAGTCACTATGACACACATTCAAGCTCAATTCAATGAATTCGTCTTTAGTTATGTCTTACCAGACATGTACCGTTCAGAAGGGAAATCAATAAGGATGCGCACTCGAAAACGGCAAAATGGTTTTTTTTTTGAGAGTGCTGGGATTTTGAGGGTATAGGAAACGATTTTCGAACCTAAACAGTATATTTATTATAACACGAATCATCACCGACTTAGTTGGATAAACGCATATTGTTACCCTTCATCCTTATCAAATGCTTTCTCTCAAGCGATAAATCACAACTCAGCTGATGGGAGATTTCCCAAGATAACGCTTATCTGCTGCACGTAAAAACAAAAATATTCAGAAGAGAAGTTTTGCAATCAAGGCAATTCATATCAAAATGTTCCGATATATTTTAGCGATAATGATCAACATTTATTGCAATTCACTCACTAATCTGATTTGTTTTCGCAGAACACAATCAAGGTTTCGTTTAATCTAGCGAGTGCACCCCACTTTGGTGGGCCTAGGGAACCGAACATCAGATCAACGTATCACCATTTTAAGCGATTCACCACTGAAGCCATGCTTACGTGTAAAGATCCACTCTTTTCTTTCAAATCGAACTGCTGCTTAATTCAAGGCCATTATATCCAATAAGGTTTAATCCAGAAATCTCAGGCACTTTTTGATCGACGAGCCATTCACATGATTTCCAGAGCCTAATCTACCAAGGTCACGCTTATATGCAGATGGCATAATTTGCAAATTGTTTTTTCGCGACGTTGGTATTTGGAATATTTGCGTATGTAGGACGTGCCACCCTGCTGCATTCTGGATCGACTTGCAAATTTTCTAATCATCTAATTCGGCTTATCTCTTAAATCTTACTCGTATATAAATTGCTTAACATCTAATATTTAATATGCCTGCGAAATTTTTGCTAAACCCTTATTTCATATCCTACGAAAACACATGTTTGACATTTCGAATAAATTAGGAGCTCAATTAAAAATTTCAAAATCATTTAACATGACCATATGACATAAATTATATGCTTTACGTATACATTCTATACACTCGTATACACACAAATATTAGCCCATAAATATCATAATTATCGCACAAATTTTATGTGTAAATAAAGATACCATAATTTTTGCTTCCATATCACCCGGTTAACACAAATTACCCAAAGTTTTTTTTTTTTTACATAAAATTCTTGTCCTCCTCCTCGGTTTATTTATATACGACGAGTATATATTGTGTACATGGTCGGGGATTCAATTTGATTTGTTGACATTTTCGGTGTGTGCGGTCAGCTTCGGTTTGGTTTGGTTTGGTGGTTTATTTAATATGTTTGACCAGAAGAATTCTTGTGTGTTTTTTAAAATTTATTAGACGATTTTTATTTTCTACTGTATGCTATTTGGTATACTATTTGACTTCTCGAACGCTATATTATCAAAAATGGAAAAAACGAAGCGAAGAAATAGAATCCAATTGGAAATATATAATGCAATTAATTTATCTATAAATTTTTTTTTTTTTTTTTGGCTGGTTCATATACTAGTGCTGATTTTTTTGTTGGGAGTACAAATTTATGAGACGGGATGAAGTAGTTTCATTGCTGCTGCTGTTGTTCGTATTATGTGTGTATGATGAAGGAATATTATACCAACAACACAAACTTTGTGATATAACGGGATGGGATTTTGCTTATATATTTTATAAATGTACATAGAAATACATATTTTATGTATGTTGTTTAGTATGTATTTCGTTATGTGAAATTTAAGTCATAAAGTCAACACATTTTGTTAGAAAAATTAATGTTTCAACTAAATTACTGGTTTTGATTTTATGGAAACTTTAAAAAAAAAAAAAATATTCTGGTTAAATTTATGATCTTGTGTGTAAATCTTCTACGGTAGCATAATTTGTATAAAAACATTTTTTTTTTTGGTCTGTTGGTGGTTGGTTTACTTTATATACATACATAGGAAGAATGATGATGGCATTGAGTATCGTTATTTATCATCGGATGTGCATATAAAGTGTTTGCGGTGCACATCTAAATGTGTGTGGCACAGCATTGTACTGTGTCCGTTGATTTATTATTGTGATTTGAGCTAAATTTATTATGTCGCATTTACATACCACACAATCCAATTGCAGTATGAAATCATCCCGCACTGACGAAATATTTATAATTCTCAAATGTAGTCTAAATTGCACCTATACCAAACCCGACAAAAAATTCTTAACACTTTCAAAATCGGAAACAACATTTTTCCCAATTAATGTTCTGCTTTTCCAGCAAATATAAATAATTTTTCTTTCACCATTTCAATTTGAAACAACAACAATTCTCGTACAGAAAAATGAAAAATTTATGTCATTCGAACGACTATTCGACTCGTATGTGTATACATACATGTTGTATTCACAAATTAAATTCTAATTACATGACATTGGAATTTTAATAATTTCTACATGTTTCATGGATTTATTCTATTTTTATTTATTTAAAATTTAATATTCTGTAAATATTTCTTTTTGGTTGATTCTTGTGAAAAATTAATCATCACCATTTTTGGTTTTAGTAAAGGAAATTGGAAATTTGTATTTAATGTAGGTATGTATATGTACACATAATATGTATGCGGGTATACAATTTCAACACCTACGATATTTATGATATATGAATATGTAATTATGTATATTAACCTTGATATTAATACCTTTGATTTTATGTCTTTGATATAAGTTACATAAACTATTGGTAAAAATAAAAATTGGTCACAGCTGGATTTTGGGTTGATCATAAATACCGATCAATTCCAATCATTCATCACACGAACCAGAAAAAAATTGATTTGAATAGACATAATGAATTGAATAGAAATATAGGCTACCAGTTTAATGTATTGTCTGTCTGTCTATTGTGTATAATGAGATTTGTGTTTTAGATAGGAAATTTGTAATAAGTTACGGAAGTTGTTAAAATTCATACATATTATTATAAAACATGTGTGTGGGTGAGAATTTGTTACGGTTTTCATGATTGTATCGTGTGAGTCATTTGTGTCACATATATAAGCGAATGAACTTTCACTCGATTAATATATTTGAAATACTGCGTATGGGTTAAACAATTTGACCCTGAAGAAAAAGTCAAAAATATCTTCTTGTCTAATACCGCCATGGATTGATTGATTTTATTGGAATTGTTAATGAGGTCATGAAAACAACGGTGTCATTTTTTATTGATGTTCGGAAAGTCAACGTACTTGAAAGTGACATTTCTGCAGCTTATTGTGTTAAAAACAAAAAATTCCTAAATACAGATCGACGCTTTCAGATTGTTGTGTCCAGAAGGAAATTAAAAAATCGAGATACTAGAATAACAAGGTTCTAACTGAAATTTTTGTACAATAATCTGTCTCTTTCAGTTTTCGAGATGTTCACAAAAACTGAGTCCTAACTACGTACCTACTTTTACGTTGAGATTTGGTTATAAAGGTTCTAACTGCCAAATAGAACTTTGCTTTTTAGAAGTCCTATTTTTGAACAGCCCCAATAATCAAGTAAAAATTTAATTATGAATTATTGTAAATTAAATATAGTTTCAGAAAACGTTGTTATATGCAAAGGCGAAATAATCGATATCGATTAAAACATAATTCTAAAAAACGTTATCATTTTGCAATCAAACAACTAAGTGAATAAATTAGAGGAATTCAGTTGCAGTTCTACAATACTTCAAAAGGTAGAAATACTAGATCTTGAATTTGTCGAAAATGCGTTAGAGGAAAACTCTAGTCATCATCACGCAAAGCCAATCCGAATAATTGACAGCGAAATATTAGACGCAAGCAATTTCAAAGTGGTCAAACATACAAAAATTCACGTGACAAAATAATTTCTGCTAAAGCAATTGCATCATTGCATCATTAACTGTGAGAAGAAAATTACCAAAACCGAACGGGAAGAGCTCTTTAACCTTAGACCCTTGTGTAAGTTTTACAACTTAATCCCGTGTTATGAGGAATAGAATTCCCCAGTACTAATTTTCATTCTAAATTTAGGAATAAAGATATTATTTAAAAAATTATATAATGAGCAACAGGTTCACAAAGTTACTCATATATACACATACATACATATATTTTAAATTTCTCCTAAATTTAATAGTGAATTTGAACGACAAGTAAAACGGTCACATATGGAAGGTGATCCAATGGTAGAAGAAGGCAGATAATCTTGAGGCAACAATTGCCAAAATTTTACTCAAATCCGTCTCTTCATTTAATCTAGATATTTTAAATTTCTTCATGTAACAATGTTCGCAAACCTGAATATAATGCTTCGTTCTGGTTTACTGTTACTTTTCGCTGTAGGCATAGATGACGGCTCTGTACTGACTATTGTTCTAAATCCAATTCAAATCATAGCATAATTTACAGAAGTGCTTTTTGTTATCTGGCTTCTATTTTCAAGGTCATTTCGTACCAAATACACTGCAAACTCTTTGCAAAATATCTTCTATTCTCGCTTTTTCTCGCATTCGATGATAGATGGGATAACTCAAATAGACGAAAGCATGGAACATATAGAATTATTCTGCTCAGGAGTGTATAGTTTACTGTAATGGAATCCGATAGGATGCAAACGTCTATTAATAAGCTGCTCCAATGCACCACCTATTGCTATGCTCGATGCGTCAGTCGTAACTCGAATCAGATCATTCTCGTGTGGATGAGCGTGCGGAGTACTGCCTGAGCAAGGTCATATTTTGTCTTAACAAAAGCTACCTTGCATTCCGATGTTAACTTGATTTGCGAATTTTTACTGACTTTATTAAAAGAACGAAGTTGTTCGTGTATTTGAGCTAAATGTTCGGCCAAATTATGAATAAAGCAATGGTATACCCATGCCCTCTGAATTTGCCTAATAGACGTTGGTTCTGGAAAATTTTGGATAGCCATGATTCGATCCTTAGATGGTCTAATGCCATCTGTGGTAATTTCATGACTGAGGAAATTAAGGAATGGTACTCCAAATTCGCATTTAGATAATTTTATCGTTAAATCGTATTCTGTAAGGAGTTTGTAAAGTTGTTCAAGATGTTCCAAATGATCTATCTCGTTCTTACTTGCCACCAGAATATCGTTGATATATACCTAGACAAAATCTATGTGATGTATTTCTCAGACCGTAAGGCATTCACATGAACTCAAAAAGATCGAAAGGAACTGTAATAGCAGTCTTATATATATCTTCAGCAGTGACAGGTATTTGGTGGTACGCGAACTAGCAACTAGGTCGATCTTTGAGAACATCTTACATTCTTACACCCTTGAAGATACATGGAAAAGTTGTGAATATGCGGAAGAGGATACCTATCCGCTATCGCAACCGCGTTTAATCTTCGGTAATCTCCGCAGGGCCACCAATACTGTCGCGTTTGGTACTAAGTGTAAGGAAGAGGCGATGCTGAATTAACTCGGTCTACATAACTTAAGTTGCATCATATGTTCAACCTCGTTCTGCGTTATTCTATGCTTTTTAAGCTTCAGGCGTCTCGGATGGCAAAACGGTAATTGCCCTTGTGTTACTATTCGGTGAACGACGGAATGTTTCACCGGTAGGTCGTATAGAGGCCCTTGTGACACGCTTGGGTACTGGCGATAAAGTTCGCCAAAGCGGCATTCTATAACAAATATTCTGGGCGATACGATTTTTTTCAATGGGGATGCCTACATCCATTGCGCTTACCCTAAGCGAAGAATTGGTTTCCAAAAGGGACCTATTCTTTAAATCAACCACCAAACCAAATTTGACTAGGAAATTAGCTCCAATAATTATTCTAGTAACTGATCCGATGAGAAATGGATGGCGAATGAAGAATTTAATAAACCCTGACTCTACGATGGGGCAATTAATAATTATGAATTTAAATTACAAAGAAATTCTAATTACCGATCACTAGAGTGGCAACAGTTATTCTGTCAGTTCTGTGGAAATTACCTTCCAATCTCCTCTTGGGTTGATGAACTACGCAAATCTGAGAGAAATTGTCCAAACACCTTGGAGGAAAACGATTATTGCTCCTTAGACCCTCCGCCAACCATAGGAGAAATTTAGTTGATCATTAGATATCTCCGCTCAGGAACGGTACCTGGTCCGGATGGAATTCCCATTGAGCTGTTGAAACATGCACCCGACAACAATATTAATGCTCTGCACAAAGTCATCGAAAGCCATCGGGTTTGGAGCGTTAAAGCAACGACATATTTCAAGGAATTATGCAGAAGAGGTTCATTTACTTGTGAAGACGTATGAATTAATAAACTTAAACATTAAATCTTGAGCTATTTTAGAAAACCAAGTAGGGATGTTAGAGAATATTGTATTAAGCAATATATCCATGATACGCTGTTGAAGTAAGTTGGTTGTTGGTAATATATTGATATCCATAAGGATAAACATTGTGGATGGTGGTAATTGATTATAGGACAAGCAGCACTACACTGGTCTCAGTGAAGATGTACGTATTTGAATTGAGAAGCGATGCAGAGGGGGTGGACACCGCTATATCATTGAAGGATACAAACACAGTTAAATTTCAAGGGGAACAATGCACCTATAATTTAATTTATGTACTAATATTATTTTTAGGTTGCACCATGAAGTGGTAATGGGGGGACTTAGTTTTCCCTAACATAATTTATTAAGGAATCTAGACTGTCAGTAATTTAAGAAGATCCAAACAGAATCCAGAGTTACAGGAATTTAGGAAGCAAAAGTAGAATAAGTAACTAACTAGATTTATATTCTTAGCAGTATCTCCTGAAGATCATCCCTAGTTTCTATTATTTAGTGGTATACACTCAACTTGAAGTTATGTGTAGCAAACACGGCTTGTAGCATATCGTTTATAGGACAGCAAATAAATATTGATAAAATGGAGGTAACCTGGTGGACTTCTTGAAGACCGTATATGAAATATTATGTAGGTAAACAAAAATATTTCTTTTAGTACATAAATTACAAAAACCAACTTATCGATACCTTTCTCAAGTCGTGACATGACTTATGTACAATATTTTTCTGCTTTAATTAAATTCCTTTATTCGTCTTTTTAATTACTTCAATGTTTATACAATCAAACATACATGAATTTTTGGCTTGTACCATCGGCCCACTACCAAAAATTGTGTCCACTTTAAAAACAGAAAAAAAACATCCAATTAAAGTCTAAAATTGTAAAAAGACATGAATTCGATTCGTGTTGCACAATAATTAAACCACATATGTACATATCTAACCAAATGTCATAATGTGTAGGCAATTGAACAACATTTTTATAAATTAAATTCATTTTTTGTATTTTTCAAAATTTATAAATTAAAATGTCACAATGTACTCGACATTTATAAGCACATTCATCAATTAACGAATTAATGATACAAATAATTAATAAAAACAAATAACAACATGTATCTTATATTAATTAATTAATAAATAAATAATTATAATTCCAGCACATATTCAATTAATTTCCAATCAATAAAATCTCAATTATTTAATTTGGTTTTCTGTTTTTTTTTTGGTTACTTGATATACTTAAGTTTCAAATAATATTTATGTAATTCCAATTATTTCGGTTTTTTTTTTATAATTGTATTGGGGAAAGGGGAAAAGTTGGTAAATATAGATAAAAATAATTTCATTGTTGCGTTTTTAATTGAGATAATTATAATTATTATTTCTTATATATATATAATATACTTAACTATTTTTATGAAAACAAATTATTGTGGCTCATTAAAATTAAAAACAATTAAAGAATTAAGTGTGATTACGCGTAGTGTATAAATAACGAAGAAATACATTTAGATGAAAACCAAGCTTATAAGAAATGAGTTGTAAGCAATTAAAATTTAATTTAGACGCTTT
This sequence comes from Tipula helvola, assembly GCA_963556165.1. Lineage (NCBI taxonomy): Eukaryota > Metazoa > Arthropoda > Insecta > Diptera > Tipulidae > Tipula > Tipula helvola. The sequence continues at coordinate 10,168,401 of OY744481.1, read as the reverse complement.
TGATTGGTACAAATAAATAAATAATTTTTTTTGTCTTGTCTTGTAATGTTAAATGAATTTTTTTTGTTTTTTTTTATATATAATTGATTGATTTAAAATTAAGTATGTTGTTTACTTAACTCGTGTTATTTGTGTTTTTGGAAAGCGCGTAATGATACAACTACTTATAATGATTGTGTAATTGGATAAGAATGTGTAAAAGATTTGGTAGTTATGCTCTATTAATTTGTTATTTTAATTAATTTGTGTTTTTTTTTTGTTTTATAGTCTATGCGTGCATATATCCGCAAACAATCGTAACATTGGAACTACTACTGATAGTTAACACTGTCTGAATTTTCGGATAATTCGCAGTACAAGAAAATAATATTTGGTTAACTATAAAAATTGGTCTCTCATTATTCAACTCAACAGCGGAAGTGCTTGATGGCACAATAAACGATCAGTGAAAAGTCAAACTCTTTTGTTCAAAAGAGAACCACCGGAATCATCAGTTCTCAAACTTAGATTCTAAATTGCATTTTATATGTATGTTGTTTTGTATGGCCCATCCAAAATTGACAGTTGAAAAAAAAGCAAAGCAAATAGGTCTTGTCCCCTGCTTGCTTCTGAAAATGGTTCGAATTATGCTCTATAAAGGGGCGCAATTCTGGGTGGTTGTAAATTTTCACATTATTGAATTGATATTTTCAATAATTTTAGCTTAAGCCACTCCAAAGAACATAAATGTTTTCGAAAAACCATTTGAGCGGATGTCCAGAATATGACAAACCCATCTAATATATAAAAATCTTGAGTCACGGTGTTTGTGGTCGCACTCCTCCGAAACGGCTCGAACGATTTTTTATGTATATTTGGTAGGTATGAGAATAGGTCGTAAAGTATATTTCATACCGCTAGGTGATTAGAGTGTCCCTATCCAGAATTTTTTTTTCTATTTCTATTTTTTTGACAAAAATTGTTTTTCGTATTTTTTTTTGATTTGACATCAAAAAATACTTATAACCCCAAATGTTCACCCTCCTACCCTTTCACCTTCCCATTTTTAATCGCGATTTTAGTATTTTTGTATGAACAATATCCAAATAATTTAACCGTCGTTCGTATTTCAAACATATCGAAATTATTTATGTTGTTGAATGAAAGATGGCGCTACGTCCGCCTCATCGAACTTTCATCCACATATGCGCAAGTCATTCACGAGAAGCGTCGCGTCATTTTGACATTTCATTCTGCATTTATTATGTATCACAACGCAGTGCGTGCCAGATTTTGTACGATTTATTTTAATTTATAAGTATTTTATGATTGTAAAAAGGTTGGTAAAATACTAAAAGTACAAATACATTATCGGTATACCATTTTCCATAAGTAAGTATAACAAATTTTGTTTATTGGTGTGTGTGTGTGTGTGTGTATTAAAGTGAACAATGCCAGCAAGACGCAAAGGTGCCGTCGAACGAATAAAGCAACAAACTTGTGAAATAGTTGAATAGAAAGAACAGACGAACATATCCAACAAAATAACGAAAATGTGCATGTGAGCATGTCGCAATTGCGTGCATCTCAATCACAAAAGGCACGAGCTGAACGAAATGAACAACGACAAGTGGAACGGAAACAAGCGCGCCGGTTCGTAGTTAACACACGCAGATCAAATGACCGACAACGCCAACAAGTACATCGAGCATTTACATCCGCTTCGTTCCTTCGTCTCGCATTCGAGTACGAGCCAGATATTGAATATTCCGCTAATCCGAAAGTGCTGATTGGTGCTATGGACAAAGAATGTCACCATTGCCATACGCTCAAATTCAAACATGAGACGGCCAGATGTTACGCATCAGGAAAAGTGCAACTACCAGAAATAGAGACCACCAGAACCATTGAACGGCTTGACATCGGCATGGATCCAGATTCAAACCTATTCCTGGAGTCCACTCGCACATTCAATTTATGCTTCCAAATGCCTTCGTTCGGAGCAACAAAAATAGTTCTTCTGCCAAACGAACCCCATAAATTTTAACAAATCTACTTCATGGGCGGTGACCTCAATTTGCCTAATGCCAGTCGCATCGTCGGCGAACTGGACGCCCTATTGAATGAGCACAATGGAATATTGAAATTCTTCAAATCACACATGCACGAATTGCAAAGTGACAATCACGCTATTGTCATCAATCCTGATAAAACACCAGCTGGACAGCGCGTGCGTAGATTCAATGCGCCTATTGCTGACGATGATGCTGGAATCATGGTTGGCGACCGCATATCGACGCGAGAAATCATGATTCGAAGAATAAACAATAGTTCATCGCTCACACACACCGTTCATACGATGCTCTCCAATATCCGCTAATTTTCTGGAAAGGGACAAAACGGATATTGCATAAACATTAAACAACGAGATCCCGCCACATGTAATTCATTCATTATGAACATCATTACTCATTTTAGATTAATATTTATGAATATGTTGTTACAGGAAACAAACAAGAAAGTGAGCTCGATGGATTTTATGCGATGTCATGAGCTGTGCCAATAATTCATGGTCGACATGTACGCGAAGGAAAAGAGCGTACAACTGCGATTCTTACGACAAAATCAACAGAAACTGCGTGCGGAAGAATACATTCACTTGCGAGACGCTATCATGAGCGACGCGCCAACACTGCCAAAATTCGTAACTCTATCATTCAACCATCATCGTACGTAGGCAGTCCATATCATATGCAAGAATACATACAGGATGATATGCCTTTCGTGCGCGAGTACGGACGACCGTGTTTATTTGTCACGTTTACATGTAACCCAAAGTGGCTGGAAATTACATATTTGATATTGCCAGGACAAAATGCAATACATCGTCATGACATTACAGTACGTGTGTTCAAACAAAAATTGAAATATTTAATGAGCTTCATTACAAAATTACACGAAGTCAGTCCCAGATGTTCCTGGATCTATTCGGTTGAATGGCAAAAGCGAGGATTACCTCATGCACACATTTTGATTTGGTTAGTTGACAAAATACGCCCTAAGGAAATCAATTGTGTAATTACCGCGGAAATTCCAGATTCATCTACTGATCAACTACTGTTCGATATTGTCACCAGAAACATGATTCATGGCCCATGCGGTGATCTGAATCGTTTATCGCCTTGCATAGTAGATGGAAAATGTAAAAATCGTTTTTCTAAAAATTTTACCAACGACACGATCATAAATGTCGACGGATATCCAATATATCGTCGAAGAAATATTGATAATAGCGGATAATCATTTACGCTAATACCGATGTGAATGCTCCTTGATTGAATAACAACGACGAAATAATGCGCTACCAAATTGGCCAGTACATAAGCTCCAATGAAGATGTCGGGTATATCTTTGGTTTCCAAATTCATGAACGGGACAAGTAGTTATACATTTAGCCGTCCATCTTGAAAACGTCCAGCGGGTATTTTTCACCAACGAGACAGCAATTGAGCGTGCCATAAAAATTATTTACGACCGCATTATATACTGGCAATTTCGGCGAATCAAGGTGGATTATTTTCTTTTGGATGCAGCAGGTGAAACTGGAAAAACATTTCTCATTTCGTTAATTCTCGCCGAAATACGATCAAATAATGGCATCGCATTGGCCGTTGCATCATCTGGCATTGCAGCAACTTTATTGGATGGAGGCAGAACAGTTCATTCAGCATTTGAGCTGCCACTGAATATTCAAAATAATCCAAACGCTGTGTGCAACATAAAAATATAATCGTCCATGGCCACAGTGCTGAAACAATGTAAAATTATCATCTGGGATGAGTGCACTTTGACACACAAACGTCCTCTTGAGGCGTTGAACAGAACACTTAAAGATATAAAAAACAACGACAAACTATTCGGCAGCACTCTGTTACTCCTTTCAGGTAATTTCAGACAAACACATCCCGTCATTCCACGCTCAACGTGCGCTGATGAGATCAACGCTTCCTTAAAATCATCGCCACTGTAGCGTAATGTTGAAAAGTCCAGCTAAAAATAAACATGCGCGTCCAAATGCTACAAAATCCATCCGCTTACACATTCTCGAACCAATTGTTAGATATCGGCGATGGAAAAGTTGCTGTCTATGTAAATACTCGATGCATAAAATTGCCCACTAATTTCTACACAAGCGTTGATTCGCAAAATACTCTCATTGGCCGCATATTTTCAGATGTACGCACACAATACATAAATCATGCGTGGCTGGCAGAAAGAGCCATTTTCCAGGCGACTTGGTATCATAAAAATCGACCGATACAGTTTGCGATGCCAATGAAGCTATAAATTATCCAACAGAGTTTTTCAACTCACTGGATTTGTCAGGCATGCCACCACACCTTCTACGACTAAAAGTTGGATCTCCGGTTATTTTACTTCGGAATTTGAACCCACCACGGCTGTGTAATGGCATGCGATTGATCATTAAAAAATTGATGAAAAACATAATCGAAGCCACCATTTTGAATGGCAAATTCCGAGCTGAAAATATTTTGCTGTGAGGAATTCCAATGATTGCCACAGACGTGCCAATTGAATTCAAACGCGTTCAATTTCATTTCAATTTTTCTTTAAAGTGCCCAACCACGTTTTAAATCATTATTACATAAGTTTAAACATACTTCATGTGTGATTCTAAGAGAGTACTAATCAAGAGACAAAGGCTTATGAAATATTATATACCGTCGATTGGTACTGGTCTAATTCAATATTATTTGAAACATGCGGTTGGCCTAATTTGTATCTGGAAAAAATAGAGGAAATACCTGAAGAAGCAACTGCAAGGTCAACATATTTTTTTGTGATTGAACTTTTGGTAATATGTGAAAGGTTGCTTAATTCTTTCCATAGGTCACAATATGTTGAAAATATAACTTCATCTGCAGATTTGAAATGTGTAAGAAGTTGCTCCTATATTGTATTTGTAAACAACCATAATCGTCAATAATACTGCACAAATTAGTAACATGTTCTAAAGTATCATTACCTCAAGTATAGCTCCGGGTAGATCCACTTCTGTGTTTCTTGAATAGAAACATTCTTTGTCCATTTTTGAGATGTAATTGGAGCTGACCAAACGAAGTTAACGTGAAGTTTGCGACAATTGATAAAATATGTGAGTGTGCACTTATAGTTAAAGTGTAACGCTACACCAAAACAAAAACCTTTCAATAACTGTTCGTTTAAGAGCCATTGGCAGGCAATCGTAGAGAAGGCTAATTGTATCTGAGTATGCCACCACCATAACGTTTTTACTTTCTTGGATGTTTTGGGTCACATAAAATATTTGCGCGACTCGTCAAACGATACTTATGGATTTTTCACAAAGCAGAGTGTATCTTGCCATTTCGCAGGCAATCTTATCGAGGTAGCTAAGCGTATGTGAGTATAAATTCATAAAAATTGATAAAAAACGAATCGCGCAAATCTTTCTTCTGACCCAAAAATTTTCTAAAGGTACATACAATATCGAAGCATCATTAGATCTAAGCACCCACCTCCACAATTAGCCCAGTCAATGGTCGTCAAATACCCAGCTGCATTTTTTGATCAGTAAATCAGTTTTAAAAACTCATAAAATCAAATTGACGTGTCCTGCAAATATTGTGTCTGACATAAAAAATTCGCAAAGATAAATAAAACATGATGGTATACTCAGACTTCCGTAGCCATCTTTAAGATTGTCTGCAATATACAGATGGTAAACAATCCATTTTAAAATCAGGCAACTATCATAAGATAGCTCGTAGCTATACTTCATTGAAACTTTATACTCGGCCAAGCAAATAACAAAAGTTTGTTATTCTACAAACGTTAACAAGGTTTCAGCACACATTTTTTTTCATTTTAACATATACACGACATTATAAAGTACCTGAACGTATCTTCAAACGAATAACTAGAACCTTCAGTCCGAGTTCGCGACAATATTCTGCGGAAAAATTTTCAGCAGGATTGCATGCGATTTAAAAAAAATTTATTCGGATGGGGAAATTTGTTTATGAAATAGACTACATTGATTGGTTGCCTGCTGAAAATTTTTCAGCAGAATATTGTCGCGAACTCGCACTCAATTACAGGTGCGGATGGGCGAATATTTTAAAAATAAATTGTTTTAGAACAAATGTCACAGAGCAGCGTCCAGTAACCTAATCAATTATAGTTGTCGAACATTCGCTAGAACAAATGCTTTTAATGAAATGCAGCAATCAGCATCTCAAGTGCATTTATTTGATACCTGAAGTAAAAAACCAAAGCTGTACACTTAGGTATACACTGTAGAAAAGCAACCTAAAATGATTTTGGAAGCGGAACCTGTACCTACATATATTACCAGCTTAAAATTGATTTAAATTTGTTTAATTTTAATTGTTGTGAGATTGTTAGAACAGTAAAACTTTATTTTTATTTTTTATTTAACTTGGCGACGAGCATAGCGGTTTAGTAAGTTAGTTGGATGTGATAATTATAATAACTGAGCGTTCGCAACGCCGGCGTACCTCGAGCATAAAGATCTTTGGATTGTGTCCAGACTCCTCTTTATTATGTTTTCTCGACCGAATTAAGCTTTGTCATATGCAAATTTACCATATATATTTTATATGATATTTTGAAATCTTTACATCACGGATTTTTTAATTATTTCTAGCGATATTTTGTCACCTCTTTTGGGTTCAGTATCAAAAACACGTGTGCCACCACGTTCAAATTAACTGACACAAAAATTGACAGTTTCATGGGATAACGTACTGTCGCCTAAAATTAGATCCGTAACTTTTTTGATATCGGTTGCTGAATAAACATAACGAATGGCAACAAGAATTTGAAATTAATCCATTCTTCGGACAAAATGAAAAATAAGTCAATCTTGTTTCTTGTGAAATGTAAACTAAATGATAGATCGACTTGAAAATGTAAATAGCGCCTAATAAAACTAATACAAGATTATTTTTTTTTTCCCCTGGCGCTACATCCTATGGAGGGATTTGGCCGCTTCATTTTGAAGTTTCGTAATCATTTTTACAACAGATAATGAATGATTAGTTCATTGATCCTTACATTAAACCAGCCGTGATTTTTTCATCACCCGCCGGGAATCGAACTCGGGACCTCCGGAGCTTAAAGCAAGCATGCTAACAACTGTGCCACCGGGGCGGCAATACAAGATTATACTTTTGAAATTTAATAATGATAAGTATAACGCTATCTATGTGTCAATGCAGGAAACTTTTCAGTCCATGTAGTATAATTAAATCAACATCATTTTGATTTAACGATGTAATAGAAGAAATATTTTGTCAAACAACAAAATGTTGCATGAATTAAGCTGGAACTCTTCTGCAAAAAAAAAGTTCAGTTTTATTAAGTGCTCGAATGGTGATTTGGTACTTACATAAACGGTAAGCACAATAGATTCCCCCCCATCAGTGATATCGGTAGTCAAGCTTATGAGTTATTGGAACCTGTATAAGCAGATATACAGTGGTACCAAGTTAAAGTCCCAAACTTTAAATTTCCATTTCGAACTCAGGAAACGTTCACAAAACATCGTTCCTGTGGCGAATAATGTAAAATAAATCCACCTATCATTTTTCAGTTTTCCATTTCTATATCATGGTCGTTTATATAGGGATCAAATTGGAAAGCTCATATTCTCCATATAAAAAGCTTCCCTTCCCATTTCATTATAATTCGTCTGGCATGAAGACGCCCGCATACAATTAAATAGATTGAACTTGACTACTAACTTGTGTCACATTTCCAAACACACATCTTATAATGCATCACATCATTTCCTGTAGGCGTTCTACTCCCTAATTCTGTATCTGTCTCTCCCATTTAATTTAACTGCATTAAAATTACACAAACGGAGGTCATATCCGGATCTAAATTATTGTGTTTCCAAAATCGTATTAAACTGTGACACGAACAAAATCTTAGATATGGCTGCACTCGTTTATACACGAATAACTAGATCAAATCTTTCAAACTAATTGAATCTAATTGAATCAGATAAACGAATAGCACGTGCAAAAACCAAGCCCAAAATTTAATATTCTCCATATAATATTATCTAGATAAATTTTCAATCCGCACATATTTTTGTTTTTTTTTTGCAAACAATGTCAAATAATAATAATTTTCATTGATTTGATCACGAGTCACAATTTTGTCACGGTTGATCAGTATTATATGGAGTAGATGTTATTATAGCAAAAAAATTATCGATTTTTATTTTTTTGTATTACCGAGGTCGCACAACAATGCAAAAATCCCTAAAATGTATAACAAATAACTGTATATATGTATGTGGACGAATCAAATGGAAAAATGGAACGAGGCATAACATTAAATAGATATATGGTGCAGACGTGTCCCTTCGATCAAGTTAATATTGTAGAGGGTAACCATAAACTATTTATTTGACTCAAATTAATATTTATTTATATACATACTCTGTATATATGTTAGTTCCATATTATGTCTTAGATACAACAAAATAAAAATTATTGACTTCGATCGGTGTGTGCTAAAAGGACATCTGGTTTAATATTTAATTCCCTTTTTGTTGGTGAACACAATCATTTTCTGGTTATACCGCACAACTGAAATAATTTTTCAGAATTTATTAATTTCGCTTTTATTGATTGATTTTCCATGTAACTGGATATGGTGTATTTAAGGGTGACATACAGATATACACACAACACTATTTATGGCTTACCAATATGCTATATAATCTTCCATTCTATTAACTTAATCACGTTCAATTTGGATTTATTATCGCTTATTTTTCGGTGCCTATATATGTAGCTCAATATCATAGTTTGGTTGGATAATTTTTTATCCACCCTCGGATATTTATTAATTTCTCTTCTTTTTTTTTTTTGTACGTAGTAGTTGTTGTTGTTGTTGTACCTAAATCATGAATATTTATATAATTTAGAAACCAGAAAAGAAATCATTCAGTAGTCAAAACACACAAGATAAAACGATCGATAAAATAACGTAATTTACATTAAAGATCACCTGTGTAGTATCATCAAATTGAGTTATCTTAATTATCAAAACATTTAGAAAAAATAAAAAATAACGACGACGACCAAAATAAATGGGACTCATTAAGATTGAAGTTGGTTTTAAAATGTTTTTTTTTTTATTTTTTAATGATCATACCACTTTGATTTGGAAATGATTGAAATTTTTCAAGTCTCTTCTTAATTATCTAATCAAAATGATCAAACAAAGGTAAACATGTTAAACATTAATATCTTAATTGATCTTATCTTGTTTATATGTGTGTGTATTATATTTTGGTTAAAACTTTCTGATTTCTTATATGTGCAAGATTTTTGATGGAGTTTTAGTGATCTTGAATTATTCAGATTCAAATATACACACTATTATAACGGGTGGCTATAAAATAGTTTAGGTTTTTTAAAACATCTAAATTGTGAGAGCACAAGCTAAATAATTTATCTTGATTTATATGTAAAAAAAGTGTCTAATTTATGTGTTTTTAAACTGACGTGACAGTTTATGTTTTTTGGTTTTCTTTGTTAAAAATTATTTACTTACGCATATAATTTGACACAGTCAATTTATACCTGAAAATAAAAATAAAATATTTGATTAGAGATCTATAAATTTGCAAGTTTTGATAAAAAAAAAAATGTTGTTAATTCATGACGCATGTAGCTCATTAGCGTGTAATCTTAAGCTTAATCTAAATTATATTATTGTTAATTTCAATAACATGAATTTTGATTTATCCTATATCAAATTGAAAATATGGGGATTAACACTTGTTTTAATGGTTTTAAGGAGGATACGAATAGCTTTACTTTGGGCGTTTTGAAAGGTTAACCAAAAACCTATTGGAACACGTATGGTATCAGGAGAAATTGTTTAGATAAAATGTTAGGTATACTTCGGTTATCCAAAGAGATGAGAATTTGTTGTCAAGAGCTTCTATTTTAAGTAATGGTAAGCACTTATAGATAAATTTAAAAAAAATTCATTGTTTTAAGATGGGGTCTATGGTACAGTATTATGTGTTTGGGATTGCCTACAATAATGTTGGTGGTAATAGACCCGAAGCTCGTTGACTCGTTTAACTGTAATATAAAGGTAATTAAGCCTTTTTGACAGACAATACGGCATTTGCAGAAGGCAAGCATCAATTAAAAATTACTGTTGATTTGAAATGAAATAAAACCAGGTTCCAACTCAATTAATGCATCATCGAGAATAGCTGTATCCCTGTTCCGAAAGCGAATGGGAAGTAAATTTAAAATTTCCTTGCAAGGAGCCCCTAGCAATTGAAAAGTTGCAGATTGAATCAACATCTAAAGTACACTGTCTGGAGATAGATTGCATTTATGTGATTTATGATTTGTAAATAGAAATCGTTGAAAGAAATTCACCCAGTTCAAGTTTCCTTTGGGAAATCAGGAAAAGTCTCTAATGATTTTTGGAAAATTCTATTTTCACCTCTCAAGTTATAACACACTAATTGCGCGTTTTATATCAATTTTCAAAATTTTTGGGAATTCGCGGATCATCCACAATTTTCCACGAGAAAGTATTCTAATGTTTTGTAACGTATAACTAACTGTATTGATAAAAGTCTACACTAAATTTGTTATTTGAGCTGAGATAACACAATCTACATTACAACTATTTTATTTTCTACTGGCGTAGTTCTAGGGTTCTGCCATATCGATTTTATTATCGTTAATTTTAGCAGTCCCTTAAAGTCATGCTGTAAGGCATGCCCCATTACACCAGTTAAAAAAGAAGAAAATAATTGCATTAACCAGGTTCAAAATTGTAAGTGTTTGATCTTAATGGTTGATATGTATTACCGCCACTAATCATTGTTGGTGGTAAAATTAATTTTGTATTCTTCTATTCGGATATTTTGTTCTATTCGGCCCGGTTAATTTACAAAAACACTTCGCATTTACAATGAGATTTTCCAGTAATAGTATTTTTAAATGTCAATAGAGGTAAACGTGTTATATTTGACATCGGGCATTTGTGCGAACTTTATGAATATTTGTGAAAATAATGTCAACAATTTTAATCATTAACTAATCAATATCGCCCTTCCCACCATATTCTAATGATAGGGTACCCAAAAAAAAATTTCCTGTTACCCTGAAAAAATTTACGTGAAATATTTCCATATAAGCTTGTTAATGACGGATAAATTGATTTTAGCGTAGATTTTTGGAAACTTTGGTTTTACAATGAACCATATGACTCCTATATAGGAGAGATAGGTAAATATGATGAATGATTCTTTTGGACATACATACACATAATACGAGTGGGGCTAAATAGACAACGAAACCGCTAACCAAGGTTAAGCTTGGTTAACGGATCTTCACAATTGAAAAAATTCTAGAAATATGAAAACCTTGTACCTAAGCGTACAAAATTCAGATCGGAATTTGGCGAAAATAATTTTTAGTTCATAAGAAGATTAGAAATTGTTAAGAGTTTGCAATTTAGTTTCGATCTGCGAATTTTTTATTTATTTAAACTTTTTATCAATTTTCGATGTGATCAACCAATTTTATATCTGAAATTTAAAATTTCAGTATTTTAGATTTTTCGCTAAATTGAAATTTTTTAAGACCGACTTATTCCAAATTTCCTAAAAATTTACTTTAAATGTAGGTATTAAAAGTTTTTATTGGTAATGATATACAGCAGTAATACATAAGTTTTTAAATCCACAGTAACCATATGGTTTTATGTTGGAGATGTAATGTTAAAGTAATATAATATTTATAAATCAAGTGATATAAGTGAGAATTGGAAGCATTTCGCCTTATATATATATATTTTTTTTTTTTTTTTTTTTTTTTTTGTACAACTTATAACTACAGACTTACAAACTAAACTAGAACTAAGTATTTACAAGACTAATACTAATTAGGTAATGTTAACAAACCAACATATAAATCAATACCGATGTCCTATCGCATTTAGGAATTCGTTTGAACTCGATATCAGCCTACTTAGACTTTTATCCAGGAGTCTACCCGTAAACTCAGCAACCGTTTCGATGCCTGCCAGTTCGTGGAGACTTTTGACTGTACATTGCCTATAGTCCGGAGGGCGCGGCCAACTATCAAACACAAACCTTAGACCTTTATTCTGGATCCTCTGGATCACAAACTTTTGAGCGTTATTTGCTAGGTCATACCACGCCGGTGCCGCATATGTTATAATTGGTCTTACATATAATTTGTACACCATAAGTTTATTCTTGTAGTCCAGGCTACTAGCACTGCCCATGACTGGATACAGGATACTGAAGGCCGCAGACGCAAGCCTTCTCAAATTTTTAATGTGGGAGGAGAAACTCAGATTGCCTGACAAAGTAATGCCCAAATATTTGGCCGATTTCACAACATTTATCTCCTGGCCGTCAACAGTCACTGGGACCGCATTTTTTAATTTATTTTTGTATCTTGGGTGGGGATAGAAATATATTAACTGTGTTTTGGCAGTGTTTATTTGTATGTTCCATGTTTTGTAGTAGTCTACAAAAGAATTTAAATAAATTTGTATCCTTTTAGAACATTGGAATTCGCTTCGATTTGTGCAAAAAATTGCAGTATCATCTGCAAAGATTTGCAACCTTGTCTCCGGAGACGTGGGTCGTGGTATGTCATGAGTGAAAATTACATAGAGCAGTGGTCCCAGCATCGATCCCTGAGGAACACCAGCAGTAGCGTTTCTTGTGGCGGAGTTACAATTTTTGTCAATGCACACAAACAAATTTCGGTCCGTGAGGTATGACCTGATCAGTGATATTAAAATCGGTGAAATCTCGGAAGCAATTAATTTGCTGATCAATCCATCGTGCCACACGGAGTCAAATGCCTTTCTAATATCTAGAAATATGGCAGACATTATTTTGCTGTGCCGCTTCGCCTTCTTGGCATGGTTTAGCAACCGCATCAATGCATCAGTTGTACTCTTGTGGCGTACGAATCCGAACTGTTCATCAGGGATTAAGTGGTGCACTGAGTCCCACAGTCTTCGGGATATTACGTGCTCAGCTATCTTGCTGAGGCCGCTCAGCAGGCTAATCGGCCGAGTGTTTTCCGGTGTACTGATTTTCCCTGGCTTTGGTATAGCTATCACCTTAGCAGTCTTCCAACTATCAGGAAAGTAGCCACAGCTAAACATAGCGTTTATTATCTTCACGAGCTGATTTACCCCTGATAGTGGCAGGTTTTTAATGGCTCGATTGGAGACACTGTCGTTCCCTGGGGACTTTCTATTTTTCAGCCTCGATATCAGCCCCTTTACCTCATCGGCATTAGTGGCAAAACATGATGAATCGTACGGTAGCCTTTGCTGCAATACAAATTCTGTTATGGATCGTGTGCAGGATGGGTTTGCAACATGAGTCCGATCACTGAACACAGTCTCATAGTAATCAGCGATCTTTTCGGTAATTACTCTCGGATCGATTACTGGTCCTTCTGCTTCCTCTAAAATCAGGTTTACTCGCCTAGATGGTTTTAATGTTCTGATGTATTTAAATAAGTTAGAACGATCCGGTTCGATGTCCTTTAGTTTATCGCGCAGTACCTTCTGAAAATGTGTCCGGATCTCGTCGTGTATGTGCCTAGTCGTTCGATTCACTAGTGTAGAACTGAAGAGGGTTGGCATCCTGCGATGCATGTTTCGATAGAAATTCCTGACTTTTATCATTTGGATAATGTAAGACGGAAGTTGTTTGCAATGTTCTTCTTGACTGATGCTAGGGACATACTTTTCTTCTGCCGTGGACATTATCCGTGTGATTTTAGAGACTTGCTCATTAATTTCTTCAGCCGTGACAAGTGGCTTTTCGGCAATCGCCCCAATTTTGTAGTGCACAAAATGACTGTAGCCTTCCCAGTCCGCATTTCTATAATCCCTAATCTTACAATCGTTCAACTCATATGCGTTACTGGAATTTCCAGTTACCTGAAAGACCACTGGGAGGTGATCAGAGCAAAACTCATCCAAAACGACCAATCTGTCGTCAATATTTATATCTTTTCCAATAACCAGGACAATCACCGAACTGCCTCGGGTGCCCCTGGAGGGGAAATTTATTTGGACATTCTGAAGCTCACAGTACTTGTACAGTGTTCTGCCGTTTTCATTTTCGGCATGACTATCCCAGAGAGAGTGTCTGGCATTGAAGTCTCCGCACATTACAATCCTGTTTTGCGTCCGGAAAAGGTCTTGGAGATCGGAATTTTTAATCTTCCAAAAGTATATGGACATAACCGTAAAGGAGTCCTTGCCTTCTCCGATACATAGAGAACTAGCCGTATAGTTGTCCTTAATGAAACATTTTGGTTCAGAATGTTTTATATGGCTCCTGATTAAAATGGCAGTACCGCCCGATTTCAGTTTTTTGGCATTGGTCCTGTAGATTCTATAGCCCTCGATGGAAAGCGAGTGACTATGGTTTAGGTGTGTTTCGTTTAGGCAAACAATTTGTGGCTTGTGTTTATTTAAAAGTAGTGTCAGTTCTTGACGACGGGCCAAGCTGACAAGGCTGTTACAATTTAATGTGAGTATCTTCATTTTAGAAACTGGCAGATAAATTGTAGGTACATCGACTTCTGTGTTGTGATGTCCTGAACGGAGTTTAATTTAGTAAGAAAATTTGTGACGTTATTTGTCAATGAAACAAAGTCCATCCCAAAGAGATCTTGGAATTTATTGAAAAATTCGTTAAGATCATTTGCCTGCTTGCCCTCCGTATTTACAGTTCTGGAAACTTGCGGTAGCTCCAGAGGATAATGAGTCGCCTTAGGTTTCATTAGTTCAGCGTAAGAAACCCCCTGCCTAACATAGTTTGAGTGAAATACTCTTGGGTTTTTTAAGTTATTAGTATTAGTTGGTTTGTTAATATTACCTACAAATTTTCTCCGTTCTGGACACTCCGAGTAGCTCGCAACATGGTCCCCTCCACAGTTGGCGCATTTTAATGCGATGGCTTTGTTGTTGTCTCTGGGGCAGTTTCCTGGCTGATGATTGCTTGAAGAGCACTTGACGCACTTGTATTTCATGTTGCATGAACATGCTGCGTGCCCGAAGGCTTGGCACTTTCGGCATTGCGACACCTTTGGTTTCCTCTTTTTCTCCCAGCTAATCTTATAGCCACAGCAGCCGTGAACTAGCAGGATATCTGAATTCTTTGTTTCAGCTTCGAACGTAATGGTAAAGCAGGGTAGTTTAATTTGTGTTTCTACTCCGTCGTCTTGTTTTATGTGTTTTAGCATCGGGTATACTTCCAGAACTTTGAGACCCTTCTGAAGGAGATCGGCTTTAACTTCCACTGGCGCTGCTTCCTGGTATATTCCCCGTACTATCATGACTTTCGGTCGGAGATTTTTTGGTGTATATGTGTAGAATTGAAAGTCTTCGGTTTTTAGATTTTCTACAACCAATTTGTGGTGGTTGATGTTTTTCGTATAGATTGACACATTTGTTTGTGCCTGATTGTTGGTGGTAATTCTTAGCATAGTACCTTCATGTGTATTTGCTATTTTTTTCAGCTTGTTAATTTTACCAGTATCGAAGGATCGTAGTATAATCGGCGGTGGTTTATACACTTTGGTTTGGTTACCCACTGTTTCCGTATTTGCTGGAGCGTCAGTTTGGAGAGTGCTGAAACGTCCGCCAATTTTGCTTCCTAATTCCTCTGTTGTGGTATTATATTGGTTCTGGAAATCGAATTCAATTTGGTTGTCTTCTTGGTCTTCTTCATCTTCAAAGTTGAAAGAGCCATTATCCAACATTTGCTTTACTGTTTCGGTGATATCACTGATATCTTCTATTCTGGAATTTATGCCGTTGTCTTGGCTCTTGACCTTTTTTGTGTCTTGGCTTTCACTTTCTTCGGTGATTGTCCTTTTTTGTGTGGCCGTCCTTGGGGAAGCGTTGTTTTCTATATTAAGATGACTGAGAGCCTCCTTAACTGTTTTTTTAACCAGTTTGGTCATTATTTGGATCATTCTATCTTCAGAGAACGGCTCACCCCTTCCAGACTTTTTGGTTTTGGGCATGGTTTTATTGCGCATGCAAGCGCAGTACTATTTCGTACTTTTCTTATACACTGTTTTTTTGATTTTTCTTCTTTTTTGACTTTCAGATAATGGTGATGGTATTTCCCTTTTTATTTTTAGACGATTTTAATACGCCGAGTATTTAGTTTCCTCGTATATTTGGCTTTTTATGATTTTTTATGTTATTTTTCATGAAAGAAAGAAAAAACAGCCGCACGTCGACGTTGAAGTCTAAGGCTACTATGTAAATCTTAAAATGTGCGAAACGAAGTTTTTAACAATTTTTTGATCGATTTAGGTAAATCAAATTATGAACTTTTCAATAATTTTCGAATTAAATTTTTTTTTGTAAATGCAAAAATATTGGACCGACCACCGTCTTCATATTGGATTCTGCATGCCAGTGGCATGATCTGATAGAGAGTTCAATGGTTGCTATTAAATTATGAAAACCCGATTTTAAATTCGTATAATGCATTGTGGCTTGAACCCGTTACCGAAGAGCATATTTTCGGATCTGATACCCCTGTATTTTAGTTAACAGAACCAAAATGTTTGTCTTTATCATTAATTCAACCTTGACATTTTGCAACCCGATTAGTAAATAAAGTTTTATATGCACTCATATAGTGATAGGATAAGTTAATACTGGCAGATAATGGCAGTAGAAAATTTTTGAATTTTGTAGAATTTATTAAAAAAATTGAAGAAATTTCAAATTGATTATCGAAAATAAAAGAAACTTAACTCTCAACACTCTTACCTCTCGTGGTAGGTATTTGTAATAGTCAGAAACTATAAATAAAGGCAATAGATAATTTGTCATTTAAGTGTTAATGTGGGTGGCGATGGAATATCAATTTTGAGATGGCATTCTTTTACAATAAAAGGTTCTAAATATTACTAAATATAACAAAAGTTTCTCCAATCCGTGTTGCCCACAGATGATCTGACTTACCGTATAATTCCTAACAGAAAGTTAAAAGTAAAATCTTATGTACAAAAATATATAAACTTTAATTAAATATGACAACAATTTTAATTTTCTTGAATAATTTGATTGATTTTAATAGTTTTTGAAAAATTTCGGATTAAACGAATTCTCCAATTTAAGTGAACTATTTCTAAAATGAATGAAAATTATTCCGAATTGAATAAACCATTTTACGGAAAGAATGAAACTATTTTCGAGTGGAATGAAACTTTTTCCAAATTAAATGAAATCAAATTAAATAGGTAAATTGAAAAGCAATAATTATATCACTAAAATTTATAAAATATAACAGTAGTTAAACAAAAGAAACGTACTGGTTATCTTGTAACAGCAGGGATGTCTAAGATGAAATTGGCCCAATCTGATACTGTGACGGTTTCAATTCTATATTTGATTACGCCTTCTAGATTCGGGTTTCTCTTAGTTCTTAATAAGTTTTCCTTCAACGTAATTTGCGAAGGCCGTGCCCTATCGGATTTACTTTTGTAGATTAAAATAACCCTTTGCAATTTAAAGGTTAAATATTCAAAGTGGTTTTAAATTGAAAAAAAAAAAAAAAATAATTGAACCTGCAAAAGTAGAGAATACGGTTATGGAAGAAGAAACTTCTTTGGTTTTGTGCTGCTTCAAAAAAGTCATTCATCTATATGGGCCCTTATCATAATTTCCGTCGCAAAACAATTTTTATGCGTTTTCAAAAATAAATCGCTAAACACCTTTCTACCATTTACGCGAGAGAATCGAATTTGTCTCTTAAAATTATTGTTTGGTTGCTACCTGAACCGTAGTTTAATTTTCTTGAGTGTCCAAAAATGAATCAATTAAAAATTAAATATTTTGACTCAAAATATAATTAACAACAAAATAATGAACAAAAATACACTCTAACCCAAACTAACCTTAAAATAACGTCACTCACACAGTTCGGGTATGGTCCGTCATAAAATTCTTTATGAGCTTCTGACTTAATACGCAAAATTTGTAGGTGCTTCACGTGTCAATTATTTTATGAAAAATACTTATCTGTTTATTTTGTTATAAAATTATCCAAATTATAAGAAAACTATCAATATGCGTGGTTAAACATATTATTGGTGAAATATTGTACAGCGAAATTTATGTGAAAGAGTGACTTACGGAGCACATCTAAACGAAATTAATTTTCATTATAAAGTATAACCTATTAAACACAAAAATTGTATAATTACCATTATTTAAAGTTTAAGTTGTGACCTACCTAACCGAATACTCCTTACTCCCAGTAGTGTCTGTTTAAATTTGGTATGGACCTTCACCTCATTTGGTGCTTGATAAATCGAGTAAAAAACTACTTTATCAATATCATACGCTTACAATTACGACTCGATTACATTTGGCCAGATGAAGACAGATTAGAGATAGCTTATTTTAGAAACAATTTGAAACATGAGGTTGGTTCTGTAATTTGTACAATATTTCCATAAAAGATTCATGTCGTGCTTAAATTGTGCTAAATATAATTATCAATAATAATGGTGAACAAACTGAATTTATTACTTATCAACGTTAGTATTCTACAAAACAATGTGCAAATTTAAATTTTGCAAAACGTGTATTTATCTAAGCACCCTTTCTATAAATGACAACTAAATTGAAAAGTAACCTCACGAGGAGACTTTTCGTTGACCGCGTGGGAATAGTGTAATGTTGTTTTGAAATGAAAAATCGAAAATGTCAAAAAAATCGACGTTAGGCACACAGCCTAAGTATATTAGAATGGTTATATATTAGAAGCACCAAATGGTATAAAGGATCTCATCAGATTTAAAATTTATAAAGACACCATTCGAAGTAGTAACCATTAAATTTCCAAAGGTACTATGTTACGATTTCTGTGTTCGTCATTGTGATGAGTGGTCTACCATATTTAGCTCTAATAGCCGAAATAATGAGTTTTTGACATGTAAATCATGTTTTAATGAAGATAACGTGCCACCTTAATCGACAGTGCTCTCCGAACATATAATACACTACAGGGAAGCTAAGGAATCCAAGTCTCAAACCAGCGTATTCGATGATTTTAAATTTCAAGTACTGCATCATTCGAATTAAATTTCTAATTTCACGATTTTATTGAAATCGACCGAACCCACAATCGTGAATGGTCTCTCAATATGTCTATTCAGCTATACATTTCGAAATTATACATTATCATCTAATGGTCGCACCCATAATATGTGCCTGAATAACAATTTGTAGAACTAAACTACTCTGTACTCATTCTCATGGGTATTCGTTATAAATAAAAGTTGCATCTATGAAACCAGAAATTCGATACTTTTTTACCGTTTTCCAAAGGCAGTTAAATTTGTAAGTTGCAAAATTTTATAGACGTGAAATGTCGAACAATTCTAGAATACGCTATCAGAAAATTTAAAAAACAATTTACCTTCCATCATTATCGACATTCGAACTCTTTATCCCTAGGCTATAAACCTGTTTCTGGAAGATACCAGAAAAAAATCAACAGATATTTATCGCGGGGCACCCGAAGTGTTAACTATGTCGTATAAATTGGTAGTATCTACGGTAAAAAGCCAAACCTTTATAAAATAACTTTCTCATAACATTTTTTGGACCAAGCAATAGTCAGTTCAAGTTATGAGAACGCCTATGTACGAAATGATAAATTAAAAAGTTTTTATATCCAAAAATTGATAAGACCATACCTATGAGAACCGCTTTATGTAAATGTGGATTTTCATCCGTAGAAAAAAGGTTTCAAACCTGATATAAAATTTACCTGGTGAACGTAAAATGTGCTTGTTGTGATTGAATTTCTGGTTTAAATAAATCTATTCACATTAACACGCTAGTCCGCGCCTTGTTAAAGTTAGCCGAAAGTTTTCAGCCGAAATTTATAAAATGTCGGCAATGCAGATAGTGTCTTGGCTACCTCAGCTGAAAGTTATCATCCGTCATATTTCGGCCAAAACATAATTCATTTAAAACAAAAATTGACAGTGAATTTATTGCTGGATAAAGGCTCATTTGGTTGTCATTGTTTGTGATGGTAATTACAAGTTAAGTTTCATAAGAGGAGCATAATATAGAATTTAAAAATTTGCATAAATTGAACATTTAAAGTGTCATATCTGGAAAGTAGTTCAATTAGTGTGGATAGCCAACAGTTATCCCCAGAAAAATTATCAGGACAAGTTTCGTGTGGGGAGGCCGGGAAAATTCATTTGAATGAAAGGCTAATATAAAATGTAAAAATTTGTATAAATTCAACCTTTAAAGTGTCATGTTTGGAAATTAGTTCAATTGGTAACCGGCTGATCCATCTCGCCCATTTCATCCCAAAACAATTCACCCCGCACAATTTATCCCTTATGGTTATTCATCCCAAATTGAAAATGTGCCCGTGAGAGTTATCAAAGCCGTTAGCCTCTACAATTCTAAGTTAAATTAAGGTTGGCCTAAACATATCACTAATACGGTCATTAATTGATTCTATATAATCCACTCCTACGTGCAGTACGCAGTGCGATATGTTTACTGATCCCAGCTCCTACGCCCCCGAAATTCAAATCTAAAGCCAATTTTACATGATGGTATGAATATTGGAAAGTATTCCAGAAATTAATCAACTTTACAATTTAATGTTTTGAAATTTATTCGAGATTATTCGAAATTTTCAAGAATTTTATAGAGATTGGTAAGATAATTCTGACCACAAGCCATATAAGCAAAATGAAAATTTTTTCTTGATATTATTCTTGGATTTTAAAGATTAAAACTCGTCATTTTTGAACCAAATTAGAATTCCATTCGATTTTTTGTAGCTCCACCGGAATTTATGACCGAAATAATATCACTGATGGAATTTTAATTTGTGGTGGACTGCCAAATTACGTCATACAACACTGCGTAAATTGCTGATCATAAATGAAAACAGAGAATGATTGCAATTTGTAATGATTCTAAATAATACAACGGCTAGATGAATTGGTAAAGTACGTTGCTGGGTAAAAACTTTGGGGGATGATAATTAATGTTTCTAAACTGGAACCAAACAAAGCAAGCGCCAGGCCTTGGTTTCATAAAAAATATTTTTAGGTGTAGAATCTATAAACTCTTATTTATCATACACGCTTTGTTCAGATCAACCCATTTTTTTTGTTGTTAAACTATTTATTTACCTCAATTATTTGTCGCACTAAAAATCTGCTACCGATTTTTTATATCACCCCATAATTTATTTTTTTCTCCCAGTTTATAAAAAAATAAAATGAAAAACGAAAGAAAATGTCTCTACCACTTTTTGTATACACAACTTAGATTTTAGTTTTTCATTTTTACTTATTTCAAGTTTTGTGACCGATTAAATTAAAATTGAATTAAGTTTAAGCTTGAAACAGAAAATTGTAAAACTTTAGCAAGTTACTTTATTTCTGTTTATCAAAATTAAGTAACTTTTCTTGTTTTATTTCAAAAAAAAAAAAAAAAAACTAATTTTCCAAACTAAAAATATTTTCGTGGAAATTTAATTTCACCTTGTACTTTCTATATACCTACATTAAGAAGTTTTAATTACTATACGTACATTTGTACAAATATTTAATTTAAATCAAATATTTAAACATTAAATAAAGATTATAAAATGTACAAAAAAAACTGTCTTAATCTTAAATCTATTATTAAGTAATCTTATTAAGGCGTAATATACATTTTTTGGGGGTCCTCTTACCGAAAACGATATGTCTGGCGG
Organism: Tipula helvola; assembly: GCA_963556165.1. Classification (NCBI taxonomy): domain Eukaryota; kingdom Metazoa; phylum Arthropoda; class Insecta; order Diptera; family Tipulidae; genus Tipula; species Tipula helvola. The sequence goes on along the minus strand of OY744481.1, from coordinate 10,146,515 downwards.
TGATGATTATATAATGATTATAGTATACTAGACATACATAAATAATGATTAATTAATATTTAGTATTGAATGTCTTTAACCTCAGAATATGATCGCCCGAAATCATAATCCAATATATCATATAACGTTTAGCACTAAGTGAAGATCTGCTTGATGAAAACCATAATGAACACAAGAAGCAACATTTTTAAATTCGTGGTTTTTTGTGTATGTAGCAATATGGGAGATGTTTGAGAGATGGACCGTTGAATAATAAATTTAAGTTTTGTGTTTTCTGATGAGATTATTCTTTCAAAACGCACTGTATACTCGTATGTGTACACACGAGATTTTATTCTGTTTGTATTTATAATTGAATAACATTATTTTGATTTATTGGTTATAATGAATTCTTGATGATTAAAGAAATAAGAGTAGATATACGAAAGAATATTCGTAAGAAACCACAAGAAATTGATTTATTATTTTTGATTTATTTATTTATTTTATATAGCGTTTGTGTGTGTGTGTGTACGTGTTTCTTTTCTTTACATAAGAGACGCTTTCTTAAGGATATCTTCCAAGTTCTTATACAGAGATATTTTGTATATTATGATAAATTGAAGATTAAATTTTTTTTGAACGTTTTGTAAAGTGATATGTGGTGCTTTGTTAGCGATCGTAAATAATCATTTGAATATTTTTTTGTATGTACAGTGCAGCTTTATATTTTGTCGGTTTAATATGACATTTATTTGTGGCTATGGGAAATTTATTAAAGTTAAAGAGGATTAATGAGATTTTCAATTGCAACTAATTTTCAGATAATTTATTTCAATCGTTATTTAAATTTGTGCGATAAATCTTGTTAATTGTTGCAAAATTAAGGAGTTCAGTTGTGGTTCAAAAGTCCGGTTTGCTATAAGATTAATTTCTAACCAAATCTTATCTTATCTTGTTCTTAAAGAATCTCTTAGGAAGTAATTTATGCAATTTTCTTAAAACGCTAAATAAGTTGAATTTGTTGCTCCAGACGACTAGAATAAATACCTAATGAAGACAACTTATACTAGGAAGAAGTATGAAGTCCTGCAGGAATTTTTTATATAAACGGGCAGAGACCCAATTTCAGTTGCAGGTAATACAATGTTAAAGTTATAAGTAGACATTTTTAAAAGTAACATTATCGCTGTATTGATGGCATTTTGGAAGTAAAAAGTAGGTATATGGAACTAAAATTAATTTAATATCGGAACTTAATAATTTAATCAGCTGTTCGATGGAGAAACTGTGTTTATTATAAATACAAGGGAAGTTAGTTAATCATTGATTCTTGTGACCCGTAATCATCAATAAAGATGTTCAGTTTTTGCGAAATGCGTCAAAATATGAAACGTAAATTAATGTTGTTGGGAAAGTAAATTGAATGAATTCAATGATTCAAACTGACAGAAATGTGGAAATATTAGTAGAGGTTGCTGTTAATTTTAAGTAATACCTCTGCATTGTGTTCTGATAGTAATGATGTTATAACGAAGGTCGACTAATAGAAATGAAGAAAATTGGATAAATTTGGGATAAAGTGGTCGGTACGGTTCATTAAAATGACTTCATTTGCTAAAAAAAACTGTGTTTTTCTTAAAAATGTTGTTGTTTATAAAGAAAGAAAGAATAGTTACCGTACCGTCCCTTCCATGGCAACTATATAATTCATCATTTTGATATTGAGGAAACTTCACACTTATGTGAGATATGATATTTAACGTTATTTAAAATTTACAAAAGTATAGAACACATTTTTGACGGTCAAAAACATATTGACACACAGGGTTTATTCAATGAAAGACAATTTCAATAAATGCAACATAAGATATATTTGAATCACTTAATTGAGAAACCCGATATAACCATCATATGGGTTTTTTGACATTTTATGAAATATCCGTTTTTAACAGCAAGGCGGATCGTTTGAGTTATAAACCTGTAACACTACTAATTAGGTAACTAGTAGGTTAACAGAAAATATGTCTGCAGAGCTTACGGGCGGTCAATTTATCCTGGCTAGGTTTCAGGGAAATGGGGTGGGGTTTACCGTAAGATGCATACATCTGTATTAGACCGCAAGAAGAGAAGAAGAAAAAAAAATTATTCAGACATACCACAGCATCACTAGTAATCTACCCACCTAAATACCTACCTACACTTTATCTCATCCTCAGCTTCACAACACTATCACTTACTCATCGTAAAATCAATAAAAAAAAATAAAAAAAATGTAAAGTTCAATTTTAACTTTCCGATTTATTCCGAAAGAAAAATAAAAAAAAATTGAATGTAACCATTAACAATGAAAAAAAAATGAAACAAGAAAATGAGAAATTGTTAATTAATTTAAACCTAATCTAAATTCCCTACTACCCTAAAATTTAATCTAAATTAGTAAAAGTTTTAACAAATGATACTTAAATCTAAAGTTCAAAGAAAAATTGGAAAATTTAGTTTAAAATATAAGTATGTATAAATAGAAAAAAATTGGTAGTAAACATTTTTATCAATAAAAAAAAATAACCAAAATTTGTTTTCCACTTAGCTGATGCAGTGTTGAATGTTGAATGATGATGACGAGGTTTATGATGTGCACATATTTTATTCTTTTTGTTTTTGTAATTGTTTAATTATTATGTTATTAATTATTATTATTGTTATTATTATATGTGTGTTACGGTCCTTAATGATATCATACACTGATAGTCAACGTCACTACCCATGCCATTTATTCAAGCACATCACTGGCCGTAACTTAAGCTTAATAATTTATTTAGTTTTAATTAATTTTAAAGTTTAATATGATTTAGAACTATCTCGTTCTTTAGTGATTCTTTTAATTTTTTTCTTTTATTAGTTTTATAATTGAATAATTTAATTAAATATATGTGCACTTTTGTTAGGATCGATTTAGATTTACGTTATTATGCTGATACAGTTTTGATGACAAGATCGTATTCACATAATGATTTCACTACGAGTTAATAATTTATGTGTACCCTTATACCATAACTTAAATAACTTCTATTATTATTATTAATATACACTTATAGTCGATTCGTAATACTTATATTAGTTAATACGAGAAGTATTTTAGCAAGAAAAAAAAACTAATTGCACACAATTTTTTTTCTTTTGCTATACACAAACACACACCGTTTAGTCCATCAAAATATCGCACGTTTTGATAAGAATGGTTCTCAACGGTTTTTTTTTATTACCACTGTTCCGTTTCAATTTAACATACCACTTAACTTTAACTATTGTTTTTACTTAATATAAACATTTAAACATTTACTTAAACTTATTATCTATATGAAGATTACAGTTTTTAATTTTTTTATTTTTAATTCATTAAATTATTTCCTTTTGTTTCCATTGATAATTATTTAATCGATAAAACAGAAGAAATAATCGAATTCCAATCACTTTAATTTCACAAAATAATGGCAAACAAAATTGACTTATTTTACATTTTATTATTTTTTTATTGATGGCACCGTAATTTTTAAAATTCACACGAACACGTCTCTTACTAGAATGACCAATTTTTTTTTCTTCCCAAAATGTTCGTAGCACAGCATTCTCTCCAAAAACCAAACTATACCACTTAACAGGGAGCGTTTCATCCAACCCTTTGATGGTCAGGCAGAAAATAAAAATGTGTAGAGATTACCGGTCAAAAATAATTTTTGTAAATATTTTGGGTCGATCGGCACAAACCCTACAAATCATTAGCAATTATCAATAGCTAAACTAAAAAAATTTACAGCTTTCAATAGACTGACAGTTTTTTTTAAATTTTTTCAGAACTATGTTTATGGGACTTATCTGGTTTCTCAAATAAGTGATTCATTTATTGTCCTACTTCCGAAATGATTTCAGACATTATGGCCAACCATTATCAAAATCATAATACATAAATTTTGCTGCTGGCGTATATTATTAAAAATGCATCTCCTGTTTTGCAATACTTAGAACTGAGCGAATTTCGGCCCCTAAAAACTTAATGTAGAAAGTAAATCGCTTGTTCGATCATTTCTGTACCGTCAGTCTTCCATTGTCGGGGTGTGGTTCATTTTGAATAATATTTTCGGATAATATATTAAGAATAAGAAAATTACCAATCCACAGAGTAGTCAAATAAAGAAAATGGAATATTGAGGATCAAGCTGAGGGCTGACTGACTATGGATTGATTATTTTATTATTCATGTCTAAACTATTCCGATCAATGTCATCAAAAATTTGATTGTGGTGGATTTTTTTGACAAATGATTTAATGTTGTAGTCTATAAATAAAATTTCGACATTTTTAGTTAAAACATTCTGAAGAAGAAATCACCTTAATAACATATCTTGCTTACCACAATCTGTTGCATTAAATAATATTCGAAGATGCGCACTGTACTCTAAATCTTCACTTGTATGGTAGAGCTTAACAACCCATTCACAATATTTTTTATACTGGCGCTATGCAAATAGCATATATTCTAATTAATTTGACTATAATCCAATCCACATTTACTTTTATTATACGTGTATTTTGTACACTTATCAAGCATAGTACACCTCTCGTTTAGGCAACTATGAATTCGAAAATAGAATGTTGATAAATTTCGATTTTTTTTAATTCTCTCAATTAGGGGAAATAACAAATTTATCAAGTCGGATGTCGCATCAAGTTGCGTAATCGCATGCGATGCCCACCATAATCTGTTGTTTTTACAGTCGCGAGGTAAATTAAAAATGACAGCAAGAGAAATGAAAATTTTTATTTCTTTCTTATCTTTAATGACAGATGATGTAATAACAGGAGATTATCAAATTCTGCAAATTTTTTTAATTCTCTTAAAAATCATCGATTTACTACAAACGCTGAAATTTCATTTTTTCGTCAACCAGTTACGGAGCATAATAGAACATTCCATTTGCTGGACACTCTTTAACCCAAATCGACGATGAAAATTTGCAAGAAATTGAAATTTTACCAGCCCAATAACAAATAATCGTCAGTTGTTCAATTTACAGTGATCTTATATTTAGCCCTTCGTAAAGTTCAAATCAATTTTTTATCAACGCCATGATTCTAGATGCAAGTAACTGGCACCGAAAATAATTGATCAACAAATACAGTGAAACCATTCGTTTATTTATTTTTATTAGACGAATTAATATATTTGGATGTTTGTAAATTTGGTAAAGGTAGTAAAAAAATTTTTATATTGAATTCGGTGTTCAAATTAAATTAGAGGACAAGCTTAAATCTTGGCAAATTTCGCTGTCTAATACATTATACTTAATTTTAGACGATGACACAATTGGTAAAGTTGTACTTAGATGAAAACGATGTACCAATGAAGTGAGCCACTTAAAATGCATAAACATAATTAGCCAAACGTAAATTAGCTTTCTTTTCAAATTAATTAGGTTAATATAGAATTAATCGTCTGTGCCTTGCATCAGGCATCTGAATAATAATTGGTTGATTTTCTAGGAATATTTTTCCAATCTTTCAAGATAACATAAAGATTGTGTTATCAAAAATTTGTTATTGTATTTTATATTACTGTTTGTAATAACAAATTTCTATATAAATTTAAATTTTAATTAATATTGATTGATGCTTTTTAATTAGATGGGCGTTGCTGTACAGTTAGTTTCATAACAAAAGTTGTAGAGAGCGTCAGTAAAATAAAAATATTAGAATATTCGATCTGCGATTCACCGACATGCGGTTAAAACAGTCGAGGATTGTGAAGAGGAATTAATTCGGATGAATAATAACAGAAAACTAATCCATCCGCTAATAATAGGAACGGGGAAAATTTTACAGCCTAAACATATAGTGGCTAACTAAGACGTCGTGATATATAGTATAAATGAATTCATTTAAGCAGTGGATATTTGCTCTAAAAATTTTAACAATTTTAATTAGCGTTACTCCATTGCCTCAAATTTACTATGACGGTTTATGTTTATTTTAATTAAATGGCTAACAATTAGAAAATATTTACACGGATAGATAATAAAATACAGCTTTCTACTATATTTACTAACATGGTGCGCTAAGTAAAAGTGAGAACAAAGGATTCCCACAAGGCTCTGTTTTAGGAGCACACCTCTGGAATCTAGTATTTAACAGCAGCATGATTGATGGGATTGATGGAATTGATGAAGGTGCTTTTTCAGATGATAAGGCAATGATTATTGCTGGTAATTCAACGCAGGCTATCCAAGAAAAAGCGTAAAGAGCGATCGACATAACTGTTAACTGGTGTAGCAAAAATATAATGGAGCTATCCTCCGCCAAAACCGTCATGATCCAACTTAAAGGAATACTCGGAATTAGAAGACTATCTTTGGTGTCAGCAAATGGTCTGAGAATTAGGATGATGAAAACAGTAAAATGATTAGGAGTAGATTTTGATGAAAGGCTCGGTGTCACGTCTCACCGGGTTGCAGAATGTGGAAAAAAGTATTCTTTGCACTGAAGAGAGTGGCAACAGAAACACGGGGCTTGAAACAAAGCACACTTGACATGATATATGAAGGTTTGGTTGTAGCGTCCATGAATTATGCATGTGCGGGGTGGGCTGGCAGAATGAATTGCCACCACTGCGGAACACTACCAAGTGCTCAGAGAGGCATCCTACTCGGAATGCCTAAGGCGTACAGAACAGTGTCAAGTGATGCTGTCACTGTTCTAGCTGGCACTATTCCGATTGATATACTATTAGAAGAAAGGCTGATGGCTTATAAACTTAGGAGAAGGCAAGACATTGCATGCGGTGATATCCTAAATCTTCTATTCTGATATGCGTAGAGTGTCATTAGCAAAATGGCAAGATAGATGGAGCAACTTATTTTTTTATTATACTTTAACAATATTTAAGCAATTCCTTACATGGCAGAACTACCTTTAGTTTTTTGCCAAATATTAAGGAAGGACTAGCTCAAAAACTATTACTTAGCTCGCATTTTAACCAAATGCTAACGCGGTATACTAAATTAGCATGGTAAAGGTCCAACTATCAGAGTCAAGTACTTGTTACTTGGTATGAACATTAGGACATTAATCATCTTATTTATGAGTGCGAGACGAATCAGGAGGATAGACACAAGTTAGCCATATATATCAGGACTGACTAGTCAGCTAGTAAGCTAACACTAATGATGCCTCTGAATACCAGTGCATTTAAAGAGTTCTGTGCGACAGTTTTAAGGGACAGTTAGAGAAAGCAGACTGCTCAATAACACATTTGAAACATTTTAAGCATTTTATAACTGGACGCCATGCTTTTTGGTAGAAGAGATTTTAATTAAGACAAGAAATGATGTTCGATATGATTTTATTTTATTGGGGCAGTTCTGTGCCTACGGACAGATTAACTTATATAACGTACGTAGTACGCGCCTCCAAGTGGTAGGGTGTTCCTGAATAAGCATACCGAAACGGAGACAGTAAAAAACCAAAACACGACGGCGGGGGAACTGATATAGGCATATCCTGGATGCGATTCCCACGTACACCAAACGTCGATCAATGACAATGACAATGATAATGACAATGTCTACTATATACATAGGAAAAAAGAAGCAGTAGTCCCTTCCTTTTTCTTCCTTTACCTTCCAAACACTGGCCTACCTGAATTAAATTTTCAATCAAATCAGTTTTTTTAACAATTTTAACTTACAAATTTATTTGATTAAAACAAATTCTTGTTTTATTTTATTTTGAAATCTTAATTTTCATTAGGGCCATTTATTTTTGTTGTTTTAAACCACCAAAGGCTCCGCTCAGCATACAAAAGTACTAACAATTTATTTGAAAAACCTTAAACTGTTATCGAATATATCGAAACGTTACCCACTGCACTGAGATGATTTTTCATGATTATTGTACAACTTTTAAATTAAATCCTATGATTATTTGAGATTATTCGGCCCTCAGGACACCTGAGAACATTCTGATCTTCCCGAATTTCTCAACGTCACTCTAAATTTGGAAAGTGCAATAGTTGCGTGATATTACCTACATAACTAATGACACATCGATATTTTCGATATTTTGCTGAATTTTCGAAGATTCAGGTTCGAGATTATTCGATGTTACTCGAGATTATCCTTGGATTTGAAATAAGCATTTCACTTACTTAAGATCTCACACAGGTGAGACCTTGAAATTTAAAGATTTTGAGGTTTTGAGATTAATCTATTTTCAGCCCCTTTCGGAAAATGCATCCTTTTTTATTTGCAACCATCTTACGCTTTGAAAAAATATTTTTGATTGATGTATCAAGTATATCAACCTTATCTGTCCTAAATTTCTAAAAAAAAAAAAAAATTAAGCAACAGAGTTGTTGGAACAATAATTTAAGCAAAATTTAAAAATTATCTTGATTTTTAATCACTTGATCATTTTAAACCTCGGTGAGCAATTTCCTCTCATATAATATTTTCACCTGTGCTCTATGGAAATGCGTACGCGAAATATTTGCCTAAAGGTTGTTGGAGATTATTATAATTTAAAGATAAGGGGAAACAGGTCAAAACATTGGGCCTGATCGATGATTGGTTATGGTCTGCTCAAAGGGTTCATGAAGTGGTTGATGAGTTGGGAAATTAACAAAGAATAATTTTGATTTGCATCTTTAAAATCTTATTATGTGTTGCAATGCAAGCTTTGCATTCTTGGAGCGTTTAATATAAATCGACATACCCTCTGGAAATAAACCTCGAATTGCATCGTTAAACTCATGTTTTTTATTTCAGATTTCTCACAACGATTTGATTTCAGATTTTAAAATCCCTTCGACAAGCTTGGTCTAAGGCCATTATTTATAGGCGCTAAAAGTTATTTACAGATTAATGTACATACCAGTTTTCTGATTTTTTAACCAATTCCTGTGTTATATTTTCGCCGGATACACACAATGTGCATTAATTCCATTCCATTGAACCTGTCTTCAGATAAGCGCAGATATGTTTTTAAACGTCGGAGTGAAAAAAATTGTTTCCAGCCTCACATGATGTGACAAGAAGTGTTGCTTAAATACAAGGAGAACATATCGAAACACTTCATGATACAGTAATGAAAAAGTTGAAGCAACGATTTGGTTTTTGCAGAATACGATTTATGTGCCAAGTATTTATGCCACATAATGTTCAATAACTTAATTATTATTTTTTAACTTACAATTAACTAAAAGGGGAGGGGTTAAAACTGTTAAACCCTGACCCTTCCCCTCCCTCCCTAAATACGTACTTGGCTAAAATGCACGGCATTAAGGCTAAAAATGACAACGCACAAAACGGAAGTTGGAAGTAGGAAAAACATAAAGCTAGATTCAATCGATGGGGCAATCTACACATTTTCAGTAGAAAAATTCTTGAGTTATGATAGGTCAATAATTGCTGAAAGAAAATGGTACATCCGAAGTCCCATAGTTGGCCGAACTAACATCTCAGAAGAATTCAGGTGTTCAAACAAATGATAAATCGGACTCAAACAACACGAGGAGAAATAAACGTAAATGTGACTCGGACTCTTTGAATTAAAAAAAAACATGTTTTGGAGATCGAGTAGGTACATATAAAAGTAGTTGGAAATTTTAAAATTGGAGAAAGAGTTCCTTCAAAATTTACGAGTAAATTAAAATTAGCCATAATGTAGTGTACCAGTTTTGCTGCAAATTTAAACTTTTCCTTTAAAATACCCATAAACAGATATTTTAACAAAATTGATATTAAAAAGCACTTTCCAAAAGCTTACCGGAACAATTTTCTATTATTATTCATGTTTTTTTATGTCCACGATTCAATCTGTGTTCAATTACTGCAGTTCTTCTTAAATATTGTATAAGGCAATCTTTTGCAGGGTATATGTTATCACCAGGAAGAACTATTCCGATAATGGGCGATATTCAGCCTTCAACGTCAAAAATAATTTGAAATTTCTAAATACCCTGGAATCATAAACAGAACTAGGCCAATTGGCACAGACCGCATAACAACTATGCTCGGAACCACACGCCATTATGATATTGAGTGTGTGTTTACCGTGGCAATTAACATAGTGTGATTCATTTACGTTAGGGCGTTATATTCATTGTTCCATTAATGCATCCAACTACTTGAGGAAGATCTCCAATATTTATGAATTGCAACGGTCAATTTACTGCGTATTTTGCCCATCTGATAGTGTCACTCATCATATCAATGCATATAGCGTTTATCTCCCGATTAATCGTTCTCCACACTGTTATGTTTATATTGTGCACGTTTTCTAGTAAATGCAGTGCTGTTTACAATTGTTCTAAAGGACTTACTGCGTTGTTTTTTACACTGTTATGATTCAAACTTGCACAAACTTTCCACAGTATATGGGTAATTTGGACACGCGTTAATCGGAACCGTCCTAGGGTACTTTCGGATATAATAAAATTAACTCGCGATTTAACTATTTGGTTATTTTGAATCTCTTCCTTTTGGAATAATCTTTTGAAGCGAAGCATATTTTTTGTTGTAAATAGTTACTCAAAAATTCATATAGGGAAACAAATAATAAAATTTCTGAAAAGCAATTTGAAAAAAAAAACTCTTATCACTTATCGTTATACAGTTTGATGCTACAGAAAATTGATAAGCGAGTGCTTTTCAGCGAAAGGTTTTAACATTTCATTTCGGTGCAACGAGAATTTATCAAAAATTGTAGTAAGGTGAAATTGATAAGTGGTTGATGCAATATGGTCAAAGAGTAGTGTACTGAATAAGGATGATGGGGAATCGGATTCGATGCTGAGGAAATTTAGTATTATTGGTGTTATTTGTATTTAATATTAAACGAAACATTCTCATGGTTTTCAAACACCGAAAAAATATCCGAAAATATTTGTTAGGTGAACGTTAGTCGATCAACCTAGAGGGCCTAGGGGTGGAGTTACCATGAAACCAAAATCTGGCCTACCAAAGCAAACCATAAGTTAACGTATATTCAAAACTAAAATTTCTCGTTTTCAGTACTTTTACACGGAAATTTCTTAATAAGATTCTTTTGGCTTTTTATAGACACAATATATTAATAATTGTGGTGGCATTCACAACATTTTCGACTTGTTAATCAGAAAAATGAACAGGCCAGTCATTTATAATATATCTACCAAAAAAGTAGAATACAAAATGTATTGACTCTAAAAAATGAAAACCTTTCCTTGAGCTTTCTGTGTGGTAGTTTGGTTTCGTACTGATAATCTCAAAACAAAAAGTTCAATCTACTCATCAGGTAGCTACGACCAAACTACAAAAATACAATTCCGACTTCATACATTAAGTATGGGGCAAGAACGTAGTGATTTAGCGAGTTATAAATTCACTAAATCAAAAAAACTCAAGGAAAACTTTTCATTTCTGTGTGTGCCCACACGAATAATAGAAAGAGAAGTTTGGTTGTCTGTATTAAATCAATAAGATTCAAAGTACGGGGGGATTTTGATATTTCTACTTTTTTGGTAGATATATTCTAAATGGCTGGCCTCTTCATTTTTCTGATTAACAAGTCGAAAATACTGTGAAGGCCATTATTATTAATATATTGTGTCTATAAAAAGCCGAAAGAATCTTATTGATTTAATACGGATATTTCTCAGTATACGCAGTAACATGGAAATTTCAATCAAATGATGTCGTAACCTAATTATGTGATTTGTGGCCTTGCGATATATACGGTGCCGTAGGATTCAAATTTGTACCTAAATATTACCCGTTATACATCTTATCCAGCAGAACTTTTTATTGAGGGGAAAACTTCTTAGGTGCATTTAATGGAAGCCACATTTTTATTCCCAAAATATTTAGAATCGTTTATTTGGCTAATGTATAAATTGCATGTTCGCTACTGTATACTGACAATTAAAAGAGTTATAACTTCCCCACCACATTTCCATCATGATTTCGACCATGATTCTCATGAATATTCACATAAATGCCATCTTTATTGTACATATGTACACTTTAGTAGATAGCATGATACATTCTAAATGTTACTGATAAGGTGCAATGATGTAATGAGACTTCTTTGTATATTTTAAAGAACCAAAAATATAATTGCCTAAATAATTGTAAATGTTGTAATTACATCACATGTATTTTAAAAACATCAAACAGGTTGAAAATACATAAACAACCACACATTATACAAAGTGAATTTAGAGCAATAAAATCCTAAACAAAAAGCAAAATTATTTATTCATTTCTTAACAACAACTATACTTACAAGATTTTTATGATCTTTATAGTTTTAAACATAAAAATAAACATAAAAAAAGGTTAAGAAATTATGGTGTGATTTTTAAGGTAATTTCCAGCTACCAGAAATGTTACTATATAATAAAATAAAAATTCCAAAATACTAAAAATCTCATAAACATTTTTGTCTGACCTCTTCAAGTCTGCTTTTTTGTGTACATATAAAATTCTGTGAACTGGTCGCGTATTTTTTTTTTATTTGCTTATTTTAACTATCTTGATGTTTTCATGCTTATTGTAAGTTGAATTATTACTTGCAACAGGTATTTGTATAAAACAGAAACTGTTTTTTACGCAACATAACACATATTTTTAGATTTATACGTAAAAATATATTTTTTCAATGTCAATTTCCTTTTAGTATTTTCCGGTCGTGTTTGTACTCGGTTTATATGGTAATAGTTTTGCATGCCATTATACGCACAACTATGTTGATTATAATCAATAATTAAAGTATAATTTTGTAAATTAACAAGCTACTTAAATTTAATGGGCTTTGTATCCTCGAACTTTGATATCCCTCCCAACGGTGTCATTGTGCAGACAGAATAACGTATAACCTTTTTTCAGAACGTCCATAATTACTGTGAATACGTTTATATAAAATTCCATTAAAATTCAAACAAAGTTTTCTTTTTGCTTTTTTGTGAAATTAATTATTTATTTTCATGTTTTTTGATTTGATTTTCCATTTTCGAAATAAAATATATACAACAAATTCTAATTTAAAGTAGAAAAACTTAAAAAGCAAAAACAACAACACATTCCAAATACATATAATATATTTGTACAAAAGTATGTATGAACGTACTCGTACTCATATTAAATGTAATCATTTAGAATATATGTAATCCAATTATATGTACATATAATATGTTGGAATTCACTATATCAGACAAATGAATTTGTATTGTTGAACGTGGAAACTGAGTATAAAACTAAATACATGATATGAGTATGTACATAAGTATGGAAAATGTCAAAAATAATAAGATAAAAGTTTTTAGTGTGTTTTCAAACGAAGTTCCTTTTCGTTTTTTTTAAAAAAGTTTTTTATGTTTTTTTGTCGAACATGAAATTACAAGGATTTATATACGAAAGTAATAATCCGTCTCTATAGTTGTACTTGTGCTTGTATTCACACATACAGATAACATTTTTTTTTTATTTCATTCCGCACTGCAGAAGTTTTGTTTCCCGAAAAACAATGATTCAACACACAGAAAAATACGGAAAATTAGTTTATAAGAAGAACAAAAAAAAAAAAGAAAATTGTATTTGCTCTTTTTATAATTTCTAAGATTTCCAGATTCTTTTTACGTTCATTTCGTGCGCTTCACTCCGTACACAACTGTGCTTATAGATTTTGGAAAAATAACATAAAACTAAGTTTTACAGCTATACATACATGCACATACAACTTTTCTCTAGTTTTGAAGTTAAACAGGGTGGTCATAAAACATTTGTGAGATATTTGGATGGATATACGGGTAATTCAATAAGAATAACCGAATATCAGTTAAACCAATAGCCGTGAAACGTGCAGCATTATTTTATGTTTATTAAGACGAGTGAAATTTAATTTGCTGTTAAATCTTTTCAAAATCGAATGAATAAATAAAAATATTTTCACCATTAATTATTTACAGGAAACAAAATAAAAATTGATGCACATGTCTCCATGCATTGATGGTATATCCGAATATGAACCAAATAAAGTGGTGTTGTATGGAGCGAATACAATCGAGGAGTTCAAATCCAAGGTGATGATTTACCAAGAAATAAAAGGGAAAACGAAGTTTAAACCAAAATCTGAAGTTATAGCGGCAAAATCAACAGGTGAGTTTAAGCCAGTTAAGACATTTAAACGAATTCCTAGATGTTATAATTGAGGAAATAACGGTCATATTAGTAGAGATTGCAAGGATAAAGTTAAAGGCCCAAAATGTTACAAATATGCCAAGAATTTGGACATCTGTCAACAAACTGTGACAGCAAATCGGAGCCCTCCAAAAAGTATTGTCCAAAACAACTAAAGGGTTTTCGTTGAAGGGTATTGAATTTACTAATGGATACGGGAAGCGAAATTAACCAGTGAACCAATTATATTTCACGGTGCCGGAGCTAGGGGTCTACGTATATTAGGACATTTCAATACCAAATTAATTATTGATGGTGATGAATATGAAGCCAAAATTCATATGGTCCCCGATGAGGTATGCATCGACTATTGGATAGTATACAAATTAAATAGTATAGTAGTAAAAGATCAAAATTGAATGGTATAGTTGTAAAAGATCGATACCCGTTATCTTTAACCGACGATCAAATTGATCAATTAGTGAATACGAAATTCTTCTCGACATTGGATCTTAGAAATTGATTTTTTCATGTGCCTGTTGTTGAAAGTTCGATAAATAAAATGCATTGGTTACTCCATTCGGGCAATACGAGTCCCTGAAAACACCTTTCGGTCTTTGCAACAGTCCTTCTGTATTTATGCGGTTCAAAAATAGGGTCTTCGAGCAACTGTGTCGCCAAATATGTGTTTACATCGATGACGTCATCATTCCAGCGTTAACTACCTCTGAAGTGTCGGGAGATTAAGCCAGGTTCTGCAAGTAGCCGAGCAACACGAACTGCAAATTAAGTGGAGTAAATGCCAGTTTCTGTGTAGTAAAATCGATTATTTGGGATACGAGATCGAGGATGGGATTATTGGTTTTACGGTGAAGAAGATTCAGAGGTTTTTGGGACTTTCGGGATACTTTCGAAGATTTGTTGAAATTAATGCGTTGTTGGCCAGACCTCTAAGTCACATATTACAAAAACGAGTGGAATTCAAATTTGGCGAGGAACAGAAAGCTTCTTTCGAAAAACTTAAAAAATGTTTAATCAGTCATCCATTGTTCAAAATATATTCTCAGAAGGCGGAAACGGAGCTACACACGGACGCGTGTAAGCTGGGGTTACGTGCAGAAGATACATCCTGTTTTCTACTATTAAAAAAAAAACTACTAAATGTCAGGAGAACTATAGTAGTTATGAATTAGAAGTGGAGTGATTAATACATCTCGTACAATTATGACAAATAAACAAAGGAAATAATTCTTCTCTAAGGAACATACCAATTGATGATCTTAAAAATAAATACGCCAGTATACGATACCAGTTAAAAATAAATTTAATGGTTTAGAAGAAACATCAGCCACAACACACGAAAATTCAACCAGCACATCTACAAATAAAACAATTGTAACATAAGAAAACAATAAAACTCCACCGTTAGTCAATTGTCATTGGATCAAAACAATAAAATGATGATAAAACCTGTATTAAACATTAAAAACTACAGTATTAAGAGATTTTCAGTTGGAAATAAAATCTTGGTTTGTAATCTAAGCGATTACAAACGTATTAAGCGTGAATTCATCGAAAACGGAATTCGCTTCATATAGGTTAGAAGAAAACAAAACAATTAAATTTGTTCTGTTTGAACTTCCTTCAATGGAAACAATATCAGTTTTAGAAAACTTACAACCCATATTGGTTTGAGACCGATCAAAGTTAATAAACACCTCCCAAAGATAAACAGATATAATGATGAAGCAATATACCTACTTTGTAAGTTATCGTAAGGGCAGCATAACTCTAAACACACTTAAAGATTAAAATAAAATTGCAATACATAAAAAAGTTATCCAATGTTTACGATGTCTGATGTATGGCCATGGAATGAATAATTGTAACATGAAACTTAAGTGAATTATTGCTTAGTAAATCATGATAATTAGCTTAGTAATAATATATTATGTAAATTCACAAATTGGTGATAATAATAATGGAGGTAATCTATTTAATGCATCTGAACTTATGACAATTTTTTTCAGAAATAGTACAAACTATAAAAATATGTAAGTCCCGACAGGATCAACTTCAAAGTATATTTCAGCTTGCCTTAAAATATGGGGTCTCTCCATAATAAATTAACGTTAGCTATTTGGAATCCTTGGAATTAATGTAATGCTCATCACTTATTTAAAACACAACATTCAATTTCATATTCCAAGTTATTGTTGCTACAAGAGAGATCGGCAGTTTCAACCTTATGGAGGTGTAGCAACTTTAGTTACAAATAAAACTCGACATACATTGTTATCCGATCTCGAATTAAATAGTATTGAGTTCATATGAATCTTAATTAATACAATGTCCAGATTACTGAGAGACTGTTTGCGGTCAAATAAGGGTGGTCGTATTTTATATAATTTAAGTGAAAATAGTAATTCGTGTTTTGTGTATGCATCAACTGATACAACTTATTATAGCCCTACAGGTTTTCCCAGTATTTTAGATTTATTTTTATCTAATTCATCATATATAATTGGCATTAATACAAAACATGCTTTGTCAGCTTGATTTCAATGGAGAAATCAATAATTTTAATAGAAAAGTTTACAATTTTCGTTCTACTGATTAGACAAGATTCCAGCACCAAGTTCAAAATTATATAACTTCATCAAATTTAAATACAATATCAATTGAAAATTGTAATGATATTGATCGAGCAATTTGATTATTGACAAATATAATTACTTGCAGTAGAATAAAGTGTACACTTTTGGTGCCTAAAGCACATGTAGATCAAATTATTTTCACGGTTGAAATAAAAATAATAAATCGTATCAGGTAAAGAAAATGGCAATGCATAAGAATGACATTTTTAAAACAAACTGTTAATTTTCTTAATAATCTAATTAATTTAAAACTCTTAGAACTTATAAATGCTAGATATCAATCCAAATTAGAAAATTTAATAAAAGGCACTCGAGCGTATTGGTCTACCATAAAATCACTAACAAGTAAATCATATTGTATTCCGCTATTAAAGAAAAATGAGAGTTCAAATAATACATTTTTATTCAATAATGAGAAAAGATCAAATGCGTTATCTGACCATTTTTCAAATAAGCTCCAATATTATTTTGGACCATGAAGAAATAGCTAATAGTGTTTCAGAATTGATTCATCAAATTTGGAATTTTACACTAGAATCAAACGGTTTGCTTTCTGTAAACAAATTGTCTGGTATTATAAAAACATTCAACTTATCAACAATGTTTAAAGATTGGATACTTTCATAATACAGTGGAAAGTATCAAAAAACCTAACCGTTATTAAAACGCGGTAAGGACCAAACAAGTATAAAAAGCTATAGACCAATTATTCGGTTGTGCACTCTTGGAGAAATTCTTGAATACATGGTAAAATCTAGAAATAACGATCATCTGGAGGAAAATCACACAATAATTCCTGAACAATTTGGTTTTTGAGCAACATTCAACTAGAGGGTGCTAATTCCCGACAAATGCTGAATCCCGGGAGTCGGGATTGAAAATTCTTTAATCCCGGGAATTCCCGGGATCCCGGGAATTTAAAAAAAAACAATTTCCTTGTCCATTCACAAAAATTGTATATAAAACTCACTAAAAACAGCAGTTTTAGTTGAAATATTTTCTTTTATTGTTCATGGAATTATCACAAACACATTGCAATAAAAAATTTGTTAATTAGACCACACCGTTTCTTACTACAAAAGTTCGATGAATTTGAAAACAAACGTGTCGCTTCTTACTGAAGTTTACTTCAACGCCTCCAAAAAATTTGGCTAATTTGAGGCCTCCTTACCAGATTATCTATTTCTTTCGCAACCGCTGTCATGTTAAAGATGAGTTTCCTACTGCTGCCAAATCATCAGTCAAATTTTCTGATTCGAAATCATTTCAACCGGGTTTCGATTTCTTTATTCGTTAGACGAATAAATAGTTTGACTACACTAGATTTAGCACGACAATTAAAATTTAATTTTGTAGGTCAAGTGTTCAACTTTTAATTTTATAGGAGCCAAGTTCTTATCTGAATAGCATTAGACAAACTCAGATCGTTTAGGGTTTCACAACACAGTCACTTAATTTTAGAAAACGGACGATCTTTTTTTCTGCGCTGTTACACCTTGTTTTGCAGTCAAACAGTAAATTTAATTCTTTCCCACGGTTAGCTTTAACATGATTCTGTAATAACGAGTAATTTAAATAATCTTGCGACAATTCTATCACTTTTCAAAGCAATGTTATCAAAATAAGTAACCGGCTCGTCATCTGGCTTTAAGTTTATCTAGTCTTACTAGGTGAGTATATTTAATGTGGCGTTCAGATTACAACGTATCCCGGAATATTATTGATACATATTTACTTTTTATATTTGAATTTTTTTTAATTTTTTCCCAAATTCCCGGGAATTTTAATTTGAAAATCCCGGGAATCGGGTTTGATAAAATATGTAAAATTCCCGGGAAATGGATCCCGGGAATTCCCGGGAAGCACCCTCTACATTCAACAGTGCATCAGTTTTATCGTGTGCTAAATGCACTTGAATAAATGTCCATTCTACGTGAAAAAAATTATTAAATCTTATTTAACACATAAGCAATTTTTCGTAGAGCTTGGTACAACTGAATCTGACATATAGGCAATAGAATCTGGAGTACCACAGGGTGGAATTTTAAACCCAACTTTGTTCATCACTTACATCAATGATATAACAAAAACACACCACGACGAGGTAGCCCTATTTCCGGATGATTCGGCCATCTATACTCACATGAGTTATAGCTTCAGAAATTGATCTACAATTATCAAATTGTTTAGTACTTCTATCTAAATATTTGCAAAACTGGAAACTGAAATTAAATGTTGAAAAAACTAAAGCGATTTACTTCACGCGATGTAGGGCCTAAGGAAAGTGCCTCTGGTATCTTAAAGTTTTCACCAAACAAAGTATTGCTTTATAAAAGCATGATCCTAGCTGGAATTTTATACTATGCTATCCTATGATATTTGGATAGACGCAGCGAAAACCAATTTGCAAAAACGTCAAATAGTACAAAAAATTTCTCAAAACTATACTGAAATTTCCTACGCGCTTTAGAAATGCAAGATTGCACAATATATAAAATATAAAATTAGTCAAAGAATATGGCCAAGCGTGTTTGGAGAGATACTTGAGTAAGCTGGTTTACATCAACAATCCGTATATTAATAGTTTATCTTTATCAATGACGTCATGAAGTTTTTGTTTTTATTACTCAGTTTTTAGGTTTAAGGTTAAAAAAAAAATGTCAAAAGTAATCTAAATCATAAATCTCTTTCTAGTTATTACAAATTAAATAAAGCAATTATTATGTGTGCTGATCTTAAGGCATTAAAATATTGTGTAATCATTATGTATTTCTTAGACAATAAATCTAATTTAAAATTTAATAAATTAATGGTTAAATATAAAACATCTTAATTCACAACGCAGGTTTAAATTTACCTCGTTCTAAACTGTAAAGTTTATAAAGCTCTGACTTATTTTTGTAATTAAATAGTATGCTGTTATCTTTAACGTTAAAGAACTAATTTTAACGTTAAAGAACTTAACGTTAAAAGACTAATTAAAGCATATTTGAGCTTTGAGCGGTTTTTGAGTGCTTTTCTAATCTCCTTTCTTTAAGTGATATTAACATTCATTTAACTCTTAGACAAATTGCTGAATTTGATGAAATTCTGGAATATGGTCAACTTTAATCGAACTTGGGTGGTATAGCTTTAACCGATTGTAATGCAATTCGACCTGTGCGATGAAAATGTGACCTTAAATTTATTTTTAGATAAAATTCTGGAATATGGCCGGTTTAGTTAGGAGTGAGCTATTCCTTAACCGATTATGATGAAATTCGATATGCACTATACCGAAATGAGATTTAAAAATATTTTTTTTTTTAATTTTGGGACCCTTCAATACCATTAAAAGTTTCACTCATGCTGCGCGTGCTCTAACCCACTCTTTTTTATTTTCCTTTGATTGTGATTAAATTTTCCGGCAGATAGATAATAAATATTTCATCAACAGGCCATAAAAACTTTTGTGTGTTGACGTTTCTGTAAACCAAGCAGCTGTTGAGATTTATCTACTGTGAGGCAGGTCGAAAATCGGTGAAGAAATAACCAACATCCATAATAATTGGCCATATTCCAAAAATTCATCCAAAAATTATTTCAGGATCCTTTTTCCAGGACGCATGTGGCATGTCCAATTGCAGGTTCGGAAACCGATTAATCTCTATGCCGTTTTTACATTTCACGTATTGTGGTCAATCGTTTTCTATGGCATAAGTGTTATGTCCACTTAGCGTGGCCTTTCGTATGCTAAGGGTTAATCAGTAAGTTTTGAAAGTAGTAATTCTAGATTTAAATGCTGCAGATTTAATCAAATTATTTTTGTGTCATTCTTGTGACGGAATTTGACATTATAAATGGTTTGACAACAACAACATCTCATTTAGGATTGTGACAATAATATAACTGGTTTATAGAAAATTTGATGTAAAATGGATAATATAAAACATCCTAGAATCTGTAAAGAATTACCTAAGGTTTTATTTACTTAAATTTAATTGTTACCTTGTGATCAACTAAAAAGCTAATAAAGCTTTGCATTTTTTATACCTAAAAACGTTTTACACATTTTTTTAAATTTTTGTTAAATGGTTTACTAATGTAAACTATTGAACTAGTGAAACTTACTTGATCTTTAGAAGTTTTCTTCGTCTAAACATACGCGAATATTATAAAAAGGCCAATCTATGAGCGAATAAGGTGACAAAATGCGAATGCACCTTAACTATTGCTAGAATTTGACATTTTATAGATTTGACAACAACAACTTCTCGTTTAGGATTTTAGCAACAGTAACATTACTAGCTATTATATGAAAAGCTCAAATTATCTGACGCTTTTTTTTTAACTAAAAACGTTTTACCGTGTATAAACAGTTTAAAATTTATTTTAAATTTGTTACATAATTTACAAATATAAAATATTGAAAGCTTAGCTAAGCTTGAGAAATGTTCTAGTCCTACAATAAGCGATTGTTATAAATGGCTAAATGACAAGTAAGGTAGAGAAAAGAGGAAACAATAGTTAAGAATCACTAGAATTAGAAAATTTAAAAGACTTGACATAAATAGCACCTGATTTAGGATTTTGACAACAACAACAATATTATTAAACCAGCTTGTTGTCAAATGGGTATTGAATAATGCTAGAATCTGAAACATAATCACTTTAGGTGCTACTTACTATAATTTAATCATTGTTTGATTTTAGCTCATTTTAGATGGAAAAGCTCATAAAGCTCTGTACAGATAAATGAGAGTATAATCACGGAAAAAAATAAACTGGTCCTCAGCTAAGAAAACGGACTTTTAATTCAAGAAAATGTACTATTTCTTGATTTAAAAGCTAATTTTCTTATTTCTTTCGAGTTTTTCTTCATTTCAAGAAATACAATTCTTACATGAAGAAAAAATCGGTTGAAATAAGAAAATTAGCTTTTAAATCAAGAAAAAGTACATTTTCTTGAATTAAAAGTCCGTTTTCTTAGCTGAGGACCAAATTATTTTTTTCCGTGATCTATCTAACGGTTGAGCAAAAATGATAGAAATATATACTGTGCTTTAATACAAGCTTTTCAACTATGAGCTTTTCGTACACTTTTTCTGAATAATTTTTGAAGGATCAAGAATTGAAACAGGCTTGGGAGGGAATAGTTCCCAATCGGTTAATGTTCGATTATGATATGGTTTAAGCGGTGGTATTTTAAGATTAAGCAAAATGCACTTGGGATCAGAGGTGAGAAAGTCATTCGTCACCCTCCATTTTAAAATTAGATGAAAAATAGACATCGAACACAAATTGATATCAACTGAGTTAACAAAAGTCAATTCATAACCTTTATTTAGTATTTGAAATTCAATAGTGTTTAAGTATTTAAGCAGAGCAGAGCCACTATTGTTAACATTCGTGCTACCCCATATAGTATTATATGCTTAGCATCATAATCGATTAAAAGAGGAATATTTTAATCATTAAAGTACCTTACGAATCGAGTTAGTGGAAATTCTTGTTTTATTAACAAAATATTTTTAGAATGTAACAATTAGGAATTTTAACCCTTTCAAACGCCATTTAAAATTAACTTTCTTCCAAAAATAAAATACGTAGCACAATTATGCACTGCTATGATATGGCATTGCTCATAAAACTGTAGTATGAACATAAATACATAAGAGAACGATCGCACAAGAGAAATGAGACAAAAATTAAAAATTACGGTTGGTCGAAGTGATGAAAGTTGATGTACAATATATTGTACAAGGCGTTTGAGAGGGTTAAGACCATAAACGGAACCATACCGAAGGTAAGGTCAACCACTCCAAGTATTCTTAAATTTGGCAACCTCTTCACAAAACCAATTAAAGATTTAAATCGATAATCGAGAATAAAGTTTTTACAAACTGAAATAAAGAAATTTGAGAAATAGCGGAGTGCCTTTTAGTGAGTCGAACCTGGTACCTACTTCTCAATTCAAACGCCATAATTTTATCAATTTGTTCGGTAAAAATTGTATTGATTAGTGTTCTTATTTTAGATTGATCTATTGTTACTTTCCATGTCTTCTAAGCTCATGCAGCGGTTCTATGCATGCTCCTCCTGATGTTGTGTTGTTATGTGCTCATTTTAAACTACAAATTTTTTTCTGCACATATTTTGCAATTTTCCGCTTTACTTTCTGAGCCATAAAAATATTAATTTCATAATTGCGATGGAAAAAATCAAACAACTTCAATCAAATTGAAAATTTATTCATTTTTAATGGCTTTAATAATTACACCCCCCGTCTGTCATAATATATGTTTATATGCATTCATATATTTATTATGTACATAATGTTTGTTTATTTACAATTTCTAAACGCTCGTTGCCTCATTAAATCATTGTTATTATATGAATGAATACCAAGAATTTGGAATAAAAAATCCTATAATTTATGACTCATTCTGATATCACTCCATCATAATTTCTTATTTTTCATCTTCTTCCTCGTAATTTCGTATCACTGTATCGTAATCAAAACAATATAAAAATTAAATAATTTTATTATTTTATTACAAAAAAAAAGTTTTTCGTTCATTTAATCGAAATTTATGATTTCAAAAATATATCATACATAAAAACACACACACATAAGAACGAGTAGATATGTTTGCATATAATGAACTGGGAGAAAGACATTTTTAATTTATCTTAATTTAAAAATAAGATATATACACTCGTATAATAAACATGAATATAAGAGATACCAGAAGCGTATAAAGAAGAAAATCATTAAGTAAATTATTTAATTAAAATTTATTAATATTTTATTATATTTCTTTGGAAAAATAAATTTATAAATAAATAAATATAAAAAACAATTTTTTTTATTTTCTTAATATTTTGATGTTTTTCACTTTTATTTGATTTGATTTAAAATAACCGTCGGAATAAACCAGCAGTAATGTAATAAAATAATAAGAAGTCGAATATTATAAAGCGAAATATCTAAGAAAATCCATAAACAAGGATATAAATAAGATTATAAGAGTTCAATTTCAACCAACGAAAAAAATAAAAATAAAAAATAAAACAAATCGTATATAATCTTAATGGATATACAAAAACAGAGAGAACAAAAGATAATAAAAATCTATACGAAATTAAAGAGGATTTATGGATTAGAATTATTTAAATCTCTTAAAAAACAAAAACAGAATAAAACCTTAGTAGTAATAATGATAATAATAGGCATGTTGGACATGAATATTCAATCGATGATACTTAAGTCTCTTATCTATTTTAATTTATTGTACAGCTCCTTAAGAAAAATTGAGTTTGGGAAATTATCAATTAAAAATCGAAAATCGTCCGAGAAAATTGTCTCATATTTCGATTTGTTTTTTTTTTTTGTCATCTATCGCGATTCAATATTCATCGTTATACTTGCGAACATTCATTATATTCAAGTCATGAAATTTAGATTTTTTTTTTTACGCTTATATCGTCATTGTATATTTTTGTTGTATTATTATGAGGGATTTGGTTATTTTATTTGCGGTGTTACGGCATATTAATAATTTTTGGCTTAGGGAAACATTTGGATTAATTTATATAGTTATACTGAGGCTAATTGATTTGAGATTTAAAATAAATTTGATAAGAATACGTAATTACTATTAAGAATGAAACTGTTAAAATATGTGAAGGATTTATTGTGTTAGTCGTACTTGGCCAACATGAATCGGATTGATTAAAAAAATTCGAAACAAATATGCTGTAAATTTGATTGTAACCCTATACAACAGAGTTGCATGTATAGTACACAACCCCATGAAAACTTTTTGTTTCCGATGCCTCGGGAAACAGAACAATGTTGAGCAAGAGCTTATTCACAATACGGTGTCAGTGTCCAAAAACAAAACTATAACTAATTATAAAACTTCGGCATAAACGGAAGCCAGCAACTGTTGCCAGCAATGTTGGTATCATCGATCTCATAATCATATATTTCATATTCGCAGTTTTGCTGGATTGCATTAGAAGAGTTTGAAGAATTTGTCATTACGTGCAAGAAGGCAGGAAATGCCTGTAGTTAAGACATTTTGATGCAGAGATATCCATCTTTTAGGTTTTTAAACTTTTTAATGGAATTTTATTATTTTTTGAAATAAGAAAACTAAAAATAAATCGCCCGTCTATTTGACTGGAAAGTCAAAGCAGTTTGAAGATGTGAAATTTTAGGTAATGTCTAAAATTTTTTTCATGATTTTATTTTTTACTTTAAGTATTGGAAAATTAGCGCTGTAATTAAATTAAAAAAAAAAAAATTTAGTACTGTGGATATGAAAGAAATTCAAGTGATATTTGATAGTTTATACTCAAACTCAAGTTTGAAACGGATTACAAGTGATTTTAATTTATGACGTGTGTATATAATATTTTGCATTACAAACAGTTTCCTATAAATCGATTTTTTATTTTATTTTTTGTTGTATTTACCTTTGTATCTGACTTTTGTATGACTAAGTTGTGCTCTGTTGAATTAGAAAGTTAACTTACTTCGGTATTTTACTTACTAGATGAAGTCACACATATAACCATAAATATTTGGGTTTGCTTTAAAGGATGATTTTTTATACCATCTTCACAGAAGATGCTAATAAATGCATCGAAATTTTGTGAGCAGGGAGTTGTTCAATAGAACATTGAAAAATGAAAATTGAAATATTTACAAATCGTATGTACTGCCCGAGTTAATGTTAAAATAATAAATACATTTTTTTGTTGTTCTGACAAACGAATAATAATTTACTAAATATTGTTTTGAAATACGTATGAGAACACACAGGGTGACCAGGTCAAAAACGACTCTCGAAATATGAAAAAATCAGAAACTTTTCGAGTTAGAGAAACCAGGACAGTTATAAAGTTCAAAATAAGATGTAACGTATTTGATCAGGGAAAAAAATAAAAAATGTTCGACTGGTTCGCAGAAGTTTCGTTTGGGGCAGGGATGGGATTTCTTAAATAAAACATGCTCAGAATTCAACAAATATTGCGGGACCCTACTAATGACACTTAAGTTCATTAATACAAACCATAGTTCAAAAAATTAGATTAGCCAAAAAGAAATTAGTTTTTTTAACTACATAACCAATCCAAGCCTTTACTACTTTACAAGCACCAAATGGGACATGCATATTTCTCAATGAATTTTAGTGAACTTTTATTTCTGGATTATTAAGCCGAGTCTATAATTGGTTTCAAATATAAAACCAAAATTTCCATGCTTTGAAAAATTCCTCGTGGCATATTAGTTCGGGTCACATTTCTTAAATAAAATAAGAACACACCTGATATTATGGTTGGCATGAAATTGATTAATTTTGGCTCTGGAGAATTCCTTCGGCCAAATCAGTCGGATAACTTAATTAAACCATAACTTAAATTCAAGAAATATTGATGTTACTTAGCTAATCAAAACTATCTTTCTCAATCAACGGAATAAACCCATCTGTTGATGGTTTTTAGTGAAATTTTATTTATGAAATATTTTGTTGATCCTATAACTTGTTCCTAACTTAATATTTTATGGCCTGAAGGATTTTCGGCCATTAGTTTGGGCTGGGATCACAATTTTTAAAATAAAACACAAGAAATACCATACCATAAATCAAAAGTTGGAGTTGCCAATTCTGGATTTCCATACACAGCAAACCCAGATGATGTTCTCCGCCTTCAGCACCAAATAGAGGATACATATTTGGTGATATATTTTGGTAACGTTTAATATTTAACATATTAAGCCGATTCTTTAAATAGTTCCTAATGTAAAGTAGATTAAATCCCGCCTTGTAGAATTTTTTGAGCCGAATCATTTGGCCTGGCGTTCGATTTCTTAAATAAAATATTTAAATTGTGTTTAAATTATTATTTTTCTGACTCCTATACACAATTTTTGCATTACCGCTAATAAATTTAGCGATCTGAATGAATATTTTCTATAAACCAGGACACTGTAAAGTATTTTCCCAAAGACCCACAAGAGTTTGAAAATCCGGAACTTGTCCGGAGAAAACTATTCTAAAATACGGAGCACCTCTCGCAGGTCCGCCACACTTTCAACTATGCCTCTCTAATTTTAAAATGTGGAAGATAAAGTTGAAATAAAAAAGTTTCAGAATCAACAAATAATGTGGTTCGGTCATACATATTTACGTATGACCGTTCTAGGATCAGTATTTTTGACGTTAAAACCGAAAATTTTGAAATTTTGACAATTTTTAATTGTTATGGTATTTCACTAAAAAAAATATCTGAACCAGTGGCCGTGTGTACATTTTTAGTCAATGGAATCAGACTCAACAAAAAATATGACCAAAGAATACTTTTCTTGAACAATGTTTTAAAATGCTCCATTTTTCACTCCATAACTTCACAGGAAATAACCACACAAAACCATTGCGTATTCTCTTTACCAAAACTGACTAGAATATGGCAAATTTTGTATTTAAATAAAGTATTGTATTTGTATGAGCAAGGGGAAAGAAAACAACATTTGACTAAATTGTATTTTTGCTTCTTCTCCTATTTAATTTTTTTTTCTTCTTGCTTTAATTTAAGAGGAATGAGGATAACCAACCTTGGCTAAACCTTCTACAATTATGAATGAAAAAAATCGTGTTATGTATAAATGTCTACATAGGGACTGCAGTAAGCAGGAGCAGCTTAATTTTTAGTTTAATGGTTTAGAGCAGTGCTTCTCAAACTTTTTCATACTGAGGCTCCCGAACGAAAAAATACGATCCAGGGCTCCCAAAAATTTTATTAAATAATAATGAATTTACAGCTAAGCATTTTGGGCATTCTTGTTCAAGGATCTAAGATGTCTCATATCCGTGTCTCGTTAATTAAAAAAAAACTTTCTACCAACCCAAAATATTCTTTCAGCTTCATATGACTTTCCAGGTAAAAAAAGCCTATACGCAAAAATTGTAGAATTCCAGAAAATTGTTAAGCTTGGTTTTAAAAAACATGAGAGAAATCTACATAGTGAAATGACCAAGCTAAACATTTTTGAGCTTACGACTAAACTAAAATTGTCAAAATTCCATTTTTGCACGTTTCTCTAATTTGGTCGCAACCCGACCCGAATTTGGTTCGTTTTTAATTTTTGTGTCAAATTATTTTTACTTAGGTATTTCAAACCAAATCCGGATTTAATAAGTAAGTAAATACTGGAGAATGTACTCTGGAAGTAAATAGAAGAAAATTGAATTTTTCTAGAGTTATTTAAAGTTTGTTTTAGATTTGTTCAACTACCAATTTTCAATGTAATCAACCAATTTAATTTGAAATTTTATTTTGGTTTCAAAGAACTAGGGAATCGAAAATTAGCGAATTTTTGAATCGGGTGGTGGGGGGAGGATTAATTATGTTCTCGGTAATTTTTTAATTGTAATATCCGTATTTGTCGAAAAATCATCTTTTCTAGAAAAAATAAAAGAATATTCCTCCATCCCTTATAAATTCTAAGTGAGCACATAATGTCAGAATTGAAATTTTAATTGTTTCATTGTTTGGGTTAGTAATTTGACACAAAAGCTTTGATTCTTAATTTTTAGAACACTGACAGACCTCATTATTTTATTGAGGTCTGCTTACGCTAGAATTAATATTTATGATTATGATGCTTATCAATAGTTATGATACTAAGCCAAAATTTATATTTTGTGCTAAACCGCCCTACGACCGAAAACGTACTTTCAATTATTGGGAAGTTAGTTTTATATTACCATTATTATTTGGTACTCACAAACAATTTTTTAATATTAATGTTGCAATGTTGATCTTTGTTGATTGTGCAAACCGACAAATGTGTGGGTCCAAAATGTTACAATTTTGAAGAAAATTTCATATTTTTACACGCCTACTGAAAACGCTTACATCAAGAATGTAGAATAATCTTTTCGAACCGAATAATGCAAAAATTACCTTTAGGAAGAGGAATTAGAGACAACAAAAGGAAGCGGAGGCTCTCTATTGACGATTGTAAATGTAAAATAAAGAGTTAACAATGGGAGCAAAATGAGTGAATGATTATCTCTTTTAATATTCAGTCATTATCATGTTATTTAATGTTCACTGGTTATTCATTGCAATTGGCAGAATAATTATAGATAATTCTCTCATTATTCACTGAAAATTCACTGTTAACACCTCATTATTAATTTACACTTCATACATTACTCTCTACTGTTTCACTAAATATTCACTCATTTCATCATTCATCAGTAAATAATGAGTTGTTATAAGGGCTGAAAATCAGTGAATAATTGCTAATTAGTAATCAGTAAGTGAAATAACCGTTCACAGTGAATGAAGAATTAATAATTGGTAAATAATGAGAGCTACGTCAGTGGAATATGTGAATAATGAGAAATATTAATGAGTTTTCAGGGAATAAACATTGAATAATGGGAGGGTATACTGAGTGAATAATTTGTAAATATATTATTTATTTGTGTACAAAGAATTCATACTTAGTGGAAAAGCGTTACTCATGGTAAAAATAAAAACAAATTAGATACAATCAGGATACAACATTGTGATAAAACAGGAATTATACTCAATAGAAGCAAGTAAGAATTTTAAATTAGGAAAAATAATAAAATTGCAGAACAGGTACTTTTATATTAAGCCGTGTCCCGCACCAAGTCTATCGTAATAGGGAAAACAATCTGGGCAAATATTGTAGGAGAACAAATGTTGGTGGACATACATAATATTTAATCAAAACGAAAGTCTGATGATATTTTAACAATTCAAATTTTGTTCATCAATCAACATATTTAATTTGCCCGGTGAAATAATTAGCACAATCCGGTTATGTGCAGTTGAATTTAGACACCACATTTTTCAATTATTCTTCTTTCATATAGGAAAAGAAGTTTCGTATTTTTTTGGTTTGAGTACAAAATATTTAAATTATTATTATATAGGCAAAGACCAAGATTAATTTTTAAATATTTCTTGTAGTCTGTGTTTAGTTTAGGAGGGAGCGGGAAAAGGGGATCCCTACTGTCAATTCAAACAAGTAAAAAGTACCAACATTTTCGTAATTTTCACAAAGCCAGTTTTTTAAGAATGGTAACCTATACCCCACCTAGGTGCTAGATCCTAGATGTACTAAAAATATCGACTAAAACTTTCCATTCAGAAAACCTGAATATCAAAATAAAATTGCAAAACAATTTTTGCCCAAAAGACGTGTATTGAAGTCTGGATATTATGGAGAGCGATAAGGCTTAATTCGTCGTGCAATACGGCTAGAAATCAATATTCGCAAATCCTTTTTTAATCCTTTCTATTTTTTCTACATAGATTTGAGAATGTTAATTTCAAGGCCAACTTCACATGCAGGTTAAAATGCTACAAGAATTGTCTCTCAGATATACTTTTATAATCAGGACGTCTGGATCTAATGTTTATACTGTAGACAGACACAAACCGAATAATCGCGAATTCTGGATTATTACAGGATTTTTGCCTGCGTCTGTAATTACACGATTTTCACAAAAACAGGATTACTTCTATCTACGGTATTAGGCTGATAATATTTTGAGAGTATTGATTTTAAGACAAATTGCTCTGACGACAAAGCTGAATAGCTGCAGAAATTATCTTGGATTGAAATATTTAATTTCTTCGGAATTTTGGCTGAAGATGTGGACTATTTTGATTGTACGATTTAAAAAATTCCAAAAAAATTAATTAGCCTATAGAAAATTATATTTTTATTATTTCCGTTTGAAAATATTGTTTAAACTAGAAAACATAATAATTTCCATTGTCTTAGCTAGTCAAATATTTTTTTAGAATTTTTTAAAATAGAAATTCGGTCAAGTACCGATTTTACATTAAATTTTGTGAAAAAATTCACGATGCCATAATTTTACCTGTTAGAGTAAGCTCTGGGTGTTGATTATGTATCTTTAGTATTTTAAATTAGCTTTAATAAGTATCTGAGAGTTGTTTCGGGCTGAGTGTATGTTATGTAACCGATATCATTCGAGATTTTGTGAAATTATTCAAGATTTTCGATTTTATACGTTTGTATTGATTTGAGCGTTGAAATTAATTTGTTGAATCTATAAGATTCCCGAAATCCGAGGTTTTGATATTTTTGAATTAATCTGAATTTCTGGATTTGAATAGTTTCAATAGAAATCAAATTATTCTTCCTCTTTATCGAACTGGCTTAAAATTCACAATTACATTTCGTCGAGTATATAAATGTCTGGATGTCTGTAAATGTGGGCTATTTTAGGAAAATTGATTAAAATTAGACAAACATTTCAGTGTAAAGTATTTCTATTTGATACATATCACATCCGAAATTTGTTGGCCATCTTTTATAAAAAATGTTGTGATTGACACGCTCAGAGCCATTCGGCTCAAGTGAACATTTCAGCGTAAACAGATATTTAATATCATATTTCTTGTAAAGGTTTTCAATATTCCGAACATAAAGCAGTGGCTTGACGAACAGCCTCAGTTAAAGCGAATTTTGGAAAGCGATCAACTCTAATTAATATACAAAAATTGCATTGCCGAGTACGCGGATAAGGGCGCAGAAATGTCAACAATATTATTTACTGTATAGGGTCGAAAGGTGCAGCAGGCTAATTTGGGTTTTTAATAAACTAAGGCTTGTCTTAAATGGAATTTTTTTGGCTCTAAATAGCCTATTTTTCTAAATAGTTGGTAATTTCATACCAGTCATTCAATCGAATACCATCAAATATTATTGATTTTTCAATATTTTGTGTTCTGTATGAAATTTCGAATACGTTTTTTTCATTTTGTGTGGCGATTTTGCATGCAGCCAATCAAGCAGCACAGTGTATAAATCTATCGTGTTTGGATTTCAAAGTACTGAATTTAAATATCTGTAGGGGTGAGGAACGCAATATGCCTTTGTTGATATGTATTCGGAATTTATATTTTAAAATTTTTCGGAACGGAAAGTTGAACTATTTTTGAAAGTCTATATGATACGATTAATTTTAGAATGGGTGAACACTCTAGCAAGGTTAGTAGAGTTCTTTGCAGAAACCATCAAACTAAAGATGTACAGAGTGGTGATATATTTTATGTTACAGTTGAACTTTGATGGATTATGTAAGGTAGCTGAACAACGCCATTCGAGAGACTATTTTAAATTTTAGGTCGAAAAATGGAAAGGAAAATAAATTTAGTATAAGATTTAAAAATAAATAATTGAGTTAAATAATTGAGAAAAGTGTGATGTACAGATTTTACCACTCAACAGGTGGATTCCGTTCTCCCATCAAAAATAAAATGTAAACTAAAATTTAGATATTCCATATTGACCATATTGCCAACAGTTGGCGGACCTTAATACGCCCAATGATAATTTAATTTTCGTTAGAAACTCACCCGTTGTCGTTTTTAACTTAGCTCCTTACTTTTCCTTGTACCAGGTTTTTGGGTACAAACACAATGCATCACAATGATAATTCGGTTTAATTCTGCAGATAGACCATGTATGAACGTTCAGATCTGCTTTTTACTGAATTCAATTTCCGATCATTTCCGATTATGAGCTCATCCCAAAATATATCAACTATAATTTCCTTTGTACCCAACCCCGGATGTTGAACAAATTTTATTAACGAGGCAACATTTTTATTTCGTCTAATGGATAGTTTTTCTTTTAGAAGTTTTAACGACTCAATAAAAGTTGCCTGCTATTTGAAATTTGTTAGCAATAATGCTGAAGTCACTACAACTTTGGGTACCTTAAGATAAATTTAGCGGTTTAAGAACATTGTGTCCTCCAGCTGCGGCATTGCTTAATATTTATTCGAAGTGCTACTTTTAGTAATGAACCGTTCCAACGTATTCTCTAAAGTACTCAAGCAACATATTAATCAGTTCTTTACACTCTCTCTAACTCTATAATTTGTCTTTATTTTTTGTAGCGGTTGCCTATCACCGGTGACTTTCTCATAAATTCCAAGAAATTAAAAAATGACGTAAAGGAGTGTTGAAATTGGATTTTGCGTTCCCGGGAAATATTCACCACATTCCCGGGAAACGGGAATACTTTTAAATTCTTAAATTCCCGGTAATTCTATCCTGGGAACTCGCGGGACGCAAGCCCTAGTTTCATCCGCAGATGAATATTCTAAAAATCGTTTGAAACACAACCGATCGTTTGAAACACAAATCGATTTTAACATAAATCTTTATTATCGCCCTCACAATAGGCTCCTTTTGAGCAATACAAGCATGCTAACGATTAATCCATTTTTCCATACGCATGTTATAGGCATAAAGGCCTCTAGTTCCTTCAGCGACTTTCTTTTTATGGCTTCATTCGACTCATGGCGCCTTTCCCGGAGCGGATATTTGAGTTTCTGAAACAGGAAAAAGTCACAGGAAGTCAAATCTGGCAAGTACGGCGGCTGAGTGATGATTTTTGTTTCGTGTTTGCCCAAAAATTTAGTCACAATTCGGCTGGAATGTGACGGCGCATTATCGTGGTGAAAAAACATTAATCAAAATGTGAGTCGATCCATAAGAGATGTTGAGAGTCTCTGATACCTCTCTAATGACAACACTACGATTTTCGAGCACAATTTTCTTCCCTTTTTCAATGTTATTGTCGCTAACAGAGGTGGATATACGACCCGCATAAGGCCAGTTTTCTACAACCCTCACTGAATGCTTTGTGCCACTCAAATACTTGCGTTCTCGATAGAGTAGGCTCCTAAAAACACTTCTGCAACATTTTAAATGATGCCGTAGCCGTAATTCCATTGGAAACACAAAATTTGAAGCAAACTCGTTGTTCAATTTTTTTTTTCCATAGTAAAAATTATCTGACAAACTTTTCGCGTCGTAAACAAATGGCTGCCAAACTCACACATTCACCGATTCAGTTTACGTGCGCGGTTTAGATGTACCACTCCGTATCAAATTTTATCAGATGGTGTTAATCCAAGTACTCAATTCCTTCGTAAATGACAAAAGTAACCTAGCAAGGAGATCCTACATAAACCACAGGGTGATTAATAGTGTAATGTTACCTTGAAATATGCGATAGAAAAATTAGTCAACAAATCGGCCTGTGAGGCACACAGTATCAGTCAAGGCAACGAATAAATAATATCAGACTCGACTGTTTTGGCGATATATAGAAGTCGACATCTATTTTATGAGTGATGGTAAGTTGTTTAAATTTTCAAGTTGTTCCATTGAAAAAAATAAAAAGTGCTGCTAACCAAAAAAAACTTTGTGATGTCTCAACTGTATGACCCTAAGAAAACCAAGTATATTAGTTCCAGCAAACCAAACGATACAATATATTCGTAACTATTTAGGAAAAATTTAGGAAGTAACCCAAGTAAACTTTAGCCAGCCATTCTGAAATTTATATTTTATCAAAATCAACTGTGGTAAATTCGAGAATCAAAGTTTTATTTAGATGATTCTTATTTTAATTGCTTAAGAACTGCTCCATAACGAATTGTCGCTTCAGGATTATATAAGATTCTTATCAGCTTAATAATGTATACGACTTAAGTAGTAAATTTAATTATTAATCTTAAATTATTGTGCTTTGGATATAATAAAACGTGACATAATCGCTTTAAAAATAATATTTACTACCCAAACGTCTTACGATAAAATGCACAAAACTTTCTTAAACACTCCCATCACATTAACGATCATAAAATGCAAGTCGCATAAAACCGTACACAAAACATCATAACTATATTATAAAATAATAATAATCCAAATACCTCAACAAAAACAAAACCTTTATTACTTTTATATGTTTCGTAATGAAAATGGTTCAATAATTTTTATGATTTAAGTGTGATTCTAAGAAACATAAAAAACCGAAATCCCAAAAACTTAAAAAATTAAAAATTTTATTTTGACGTTATATTCAAATTAAGTGAGAATTTATGAGTTACGAGTTTTATACGGGTAGGTTTATCAGTGCATGCAGGTATTTAAGTATGTAGAGTGAAAATTTATAATTTTCCCGCCAGGTAATGTTATAGCCGCAATATAAATTATTAATGAAAATAACTCGCCATGTACCAATTATGCTTTTAAAGTCTCGGTGCACATATTAATAAATTATGATATTAAATTTGTCATACTTGATTTTATATTTTGTTGTTGTTTTATAATATGCAGAAAAATTTTACTTGCGCTTATCTTATGCATATCCAATTAAATTATTGCTCATAAATTAGTCAGTCGCGTCTTTGGGATGTAGGTACGTATATACTCAGATTGGTTTTTTGTTTCGTTCATTTAAAATTTTATGGCATGGTTTTATACGTATATAGTCGTACATACCAACTATTGATTGCACATCCAATTAGAGTTTTATAAAAATAATCCTTATAGTAATATTTTCAGCATTTCATCATTTTTATTATGATTTTTGTGCAAATTTCCGCTTGTAAATTTTTTTTTATTTTTATTTGAGACAAGACAACGTTTTTTTATTGCACTTTTAAAACTAAAAATTTACAAAAAAAAAAGACTTTTTTATATTCATTTTAATTTGAATATTATCTGGTACGTGTATGTTTTGTTCCAAGAAATCGTTAAATTATCTCGTTTTGTTATTTTTTTTATTATTTTTAGGTTTTAGACATTGCCAGATGAATTACTTCCAAACAACTATTAAAACAATAAAAATTCTGTCTAATTAGATTGTAAAATGATAATCATCCCAGAAAATTGTGTTCACCGTCTACTCGGTTTGGGAAAATAAATATTTTATTTAAATTTTGAGAAGCGTTAAATTCACATTTTTTTTAATGGATCTCGTTAAAAACTAGCGGTGGCTGGAATCTAAAATAATTGAAGTACATATATTGATAGTTATCTGACTACAGGTATGTATGTCCATCTATTCAAATAAAAAGTGTTTTATGATGTGTAGCTATAAACATTTTGCTTTTAATCATCACGCCAAAACGTCGGCAATTTTAATACATCGCGCACTGGATAACAGCCCAATTATATCCGTCAAAAGAAAGTAAGTAAATTACACTTTAAAAATTTATTGCTGGTGGTTCACGCGAAAATTAATTATATTTTATGTACAACACAAAAAAAAACGCAAAATGATTGATTGTTTGAAGTGTTGTGAAAGGTGTTTTCCTCGTACAAACAAACATACATATATGTACATACCAGATTACATGTGGTTAAATTTAATTGACCTTAACAATCAGCATGTCAAAGAAACATGCACATTTTTATACAATTCTCAAGTTCAACAACATCGCGCATTTCTCACACATGATCACCAATTTTAATATGTTTTGTTGTTTGTATTCAAAATGTTGATTGTTTATATCGGTCTTGTAACGCACGTTTTTTGCACATATTTTATAAAACCAAAAAATGCCCAATTTTTTTTTAATTTTATTGTTTGTAAAAATACATAACATCACAACAATATTTATTCTTCTATTCAATTTTCATGAATTGATTGGCATGTTGTCATGTATACATATCTTTTCCGTACCATTCTGTTGTTACAACAAAGAATTTGAAAATCGACAAAAATTGCTCTCAAACAATTACAGGTACATATTTGTTCTGTATACATAAGAGTATATGTTGGTTGTTGCATGCTGAAGATACATAAAAAAAAAATGTCTGGTCATTATTGATGTTTTGGTCTTGAATTCGTTTAATATTTTATGTTAATCGTTTTGCACGGTTTAATGAAAATTTATGTTGATTAAACATTTAACTGAAGGCCTTTGTTTTATTAATGTTCGGGTGCAACCAAATCATTTACATCGTTTCCAATCAATAATATTTTAAAAATTTATTGAATAAATTAAATAATCGTGCGATCGTGAATTAACCCCGCGGCAGCAAAAAATTATTTTAAGGGTTCTTTCAACAAGGAGCCATTTCAATTTTGTTTACAACATTTATTCTCTATACACACCTTGTGTTTGTTTGTATATTGTGCGGAGAACTAAAGTGCACAATTCTGATTTTTTTTAGAACCTAGTAGAGTAGGAATGTTTCGTTGAGGAGCTCGTTTGTGAAATGGTCACAAGAGTATCTTGTTGATTTCAAATCTGTTCAGTTTGTTGGTAAAATGTTATTTATACGGTTTGCTTTATTATTTCTATATTCTTGACATCGTACGGAAAATGATCAGCCTGTTTGACCGATGTAAAATTATGAATTGTCGTCACATAACAGTTTTTATATGCCAGCCTTGGGTTGAAGTATATTTTTATACCATTTTAGAATTCGCGCTATCACCATAGTGATCGTGACAAAACTGGAAACACGTTTGCAGGTTTTTTTTATTGTCGTTACGTATACTTCCTTCGGTGCGTTAGGCGTACCTTCCCATATTTCCTCAGGATTTCTCAACCAGCTAGATCCGTTCCACCAGAGACCAGAGTTAATTAACTGAACAGCATTGGTACCTCTTGATACTAAATCAGCCGAGTTTTCTTCTGTTGGGAGGTAATTCCATTGGTTTCTATTGCATGTTTCCAAAATCAATGCGACTCGATTTTTTACAAACACATCTTTCGTCTTGTTATTCGTAGATAACCAATCTAAAACGATTGTGGAATCTAATCAAGCAGTTACGGACCAAATTTTTATGAATTTAAAGCTTTCCTTAATAACTCTCCATATTTTTGTTAATAAGTGAGTTTTCGTTAATAAACAGTGTATCTCAAATTCCTCTTGGAATATGATTCTTATCGGCACTATGCACGGGCCGACCAAACCGACGGGATCGAATATCCTGCTGGCCTCACTTAGCAACTTCCTTTTCGTTAATGGTATTTTCTCCAATTGTATTTCAAATGTGAAACTATCGTGTTGTGAATCCCACAGCAGCCCAAACACCTTCACTAGATCAGGTCGTTCATCAATTATGATCGGTTATTTAATACAATGTGGGTTGATGGTATACATCCTTTAATATCTCGGAATAGTTTGATGTCCATTGTCCATTTCCCTAGTGTAATTCAACAACTTCTGAATATCGTTTCAATATTTTGTTTTAATTTATGTAGATCTGGTTTGGTGCCAGCCCCGGTAATTACATCGTCAACATAAACGTTATTTTTGATCTCATGTGCGGCTACTGTAAATACAAATCATGTATACGGAATTTCAATAATATTGAGTACACTGACGACTGCACTGTTGGGGGGCCCAGTTGTAAAATATTGTTCACAGACTTGTTGTTTGACGTCTTCGTCGACGCATCAAATACTACCCGAATTTTCGTTTCATTGTTTAAGGTTTTTAAAATCCCATGATGCGGTATGTAATAAACTAATAACCCTGTTTCCTTCTTTCATCACTGCTGTAGGACTATATGTACCTTGTGAATCTCTAGTTGTTGTTTTCCTGTATAGGAGTTTTCGGCTTTCCACATAGCTCGTAATGAACGATCTATGTCGTATATTGCTGATAAACTCGTTACTGGGAAGACTGTATGTCGCAATACATTTTTCCAGCCACTACCCATCTAAACTTAGTATTTTCAGCATTGACTTGATTTTGTTCATTTCGTATGTGAGATATTTCCAAAATATTACATATAAGTACGTCTGTATCTCTGGGCACGTCAAACGATGGATCCGCTAGCTTAATGTTGCTTAAATATTTGTGAATTTGTGATCCTCTCGAATAACCGAGCTGAGGAAGCCTTGCAGTGACTATGGGCAGGATATGTGGATCTACCGACCCTACCATTTCATCTTGTTCCAATCAACTTTAACCGGATATACCCTTTCGTTTTTTTTGCTTTCACTTTACCAATCCCGGCTACTGGCAGTTTTCGTTGTGTAATTGATAATTTGAATTTGCATACGAACGACTATGAAGCAAATGATACCTGTGATCCGGAATCAAGAAGTATAGTACATATAGGTATTTGACACATCGGACTGCGAAATATTAGATAATTTGGGTGCTTCAGTTTGGTTTGTATGAAGTAAGGTGAGATCTTCTTACACAGTGTACAGTGTTTTTTTCGAAAGGCAGTTGAGTACTAAATGATTAACATTTAGGTAATTGTAATACCTGCCTTCTATGATGAGATGATCCTTAAACCTACCATGACCCGTCCGTAAGGGTTCCGACTGGCATTTTGAACTGGTTTATTTCTAAAGCTAAAGCAAACCTAGTAAACCTCCGATTTGGCTCAAAAACTTCTTAACTCTTACCGCTATTAAAAGATAAGGGGCCGCTGGTTCGGGCCCGACAAGTGATAATCGCGACCCAGTCTTGGCTTAGGAATCAGTAATCTCATTACCTTCGATTTCAAAATGAGCTGGCACACCTAAGACACTCTATTATTGGATCAAAGAAGGAGATAATGAAATATTTGCAGCCCTTGACAAGTTTATTGTGTGCACGTACTGTTCACTTGCACCAAAATTAGTTGAGTTAAATAAAAACACGTTCGTTTTTATAAAGATTATAA
Source organism: Tipula helvola (assembly GCA_963556165.1). NCBI lineage: Eukaryota > Metazoa > Arthropoda > Insecta > Diptera > Tipulidae > Tipula > Tipula helvola. The sequence goes on along the minus strand of OY744481.1, from coordinate 10,107,159 downwards.
ATTCACAATTTTATTATTTATATAAATTAGATAAATTGATTACACTTTTATTATTATTATAATTCACCACCGTATATGACGCGTAAGAGGATTTTTTAATCAAAAATTAATATTAATTTTATTATTATTATTATTCCACTGGATAAGATGCGTGCGTATATGAAAACGAACCGACTGAATGTGTATGTACACGAGTAAAAAGAAATTTGGACATGCCGCATGATTTGGATGAATTGTGTTTGCGAGTGTTTGTTGGTTCAGCGGTTGCGGTAATGTTGCGAGGGTATGCAAGGCATATGAGAGTGCTGACATATGTGTGTGAATATGTCGCGGGAATGAATGAGTAAATGCGTTGCTTGATAAATTGTGGTGGTGAACGAATGAACGTATTTATGTATTTTGAATACGTGAGCCGCTACAAGTTTGGGAACTTGTCAAAGGATTATTCAATGAGTTGAGTACAGCTGTACTATCCGACCCGAAAAAAATATTTTGGTCATTAACAGTGAGATTTAGAGTCTTAATGGCATTATGTGTCAGTGTTACTAATTCCGCCTGGAAACCCGTGCAATGAGAACCCAGACTACCAAACAAAAAATCCAACACTAAGTTCAGAGCAAGAGAAATCTGCGAAGAAGGCAAGTGACTTGGATATTTTTGTAAGAAGTTGCTGTGAGAACCATGAATCTCTCGATGGATAAACCAACGAGAATTAATTGTTAAAGTTGAACTCAGGCAATAACATATCATTAACCAAATCGGTTTCTGGGATCAATGAATTTTAATTATTGATAGTCTGTCTATGCCCCGCGTAGTTGCACCAAGAACGGTGTTCAACTGAGGCAAACACAGAATAGACTCCATAGCAAGAAGTGGAGTCAAAACCAATTGCTCCATTATTAGCATTATACCAGTAACATTTTGTAGTCCATTAAGTTTAATTAAAGCAGACTTTAATTTGACGATAGGCTCCAAACAATAGAAGCATATAAGAGGACTGGTAAAATCAGCGATTTATAAATAAATATGATCATTTTGGTACTCAAGCCCCAGGATTTCCATTTTCAGTAGCTTTTTGAATTTTACAATCAAGGTGGTAATTCCGGGAAAGTTGACTATCCAAGATGATACCAAGATGCTTGACATGCCCGGATATAGAAATCGCTTACCAAAAAAGAGAGAAAACAGATAGAGCTTCAATATCCATCCACACCTATAGTAAAGACAATTACATGTCGGCTGTCCATTTGGTAGACCTAGACGAAGAGTATTAAGCATTAACATCCGTTCCAGCCGACAGACTATTAATTTAAGCACAAAAATGTATTCACGAAGTTTTGTGAGCAAGCCTTAAACTTTTTTGAAAAACCATTTGAGCCACTAAGAAGTTACACAATCAGCCTAAAGTTTAAATTTGTTGACTTTATTTTTTAGTTTCAACATCAGTGTCTTCTTAGTTCAGTACTCCAGAAAGGTTTATCCGAAACTTCTGGTTAGTAAAAAGGAGACAATAATATTCAAGGGCAGTCGCAAAGGCCTTTGTAAGCAAAAATGTTTGCAGTTCAGCGTCTTTAGTAGACCAAAATTGTCTCGGTGTATAACAAGTAAAGGAACGAGCTGGAGAGGGAAAATATCCCGACTGGTTAATTTCCTATTACGGCATGGTTTAAAATGTGGTCCATCAAGTTTAACAGAAAAAGAGATACACCTATGATCCGGTGTGAGAATATAAACTTTATAGACACAGAGCACAAACAAATATCAATTACTTCCTGCCGAATAGGAGTTAAAAAATGTTAGCTTACAGCCTTTGTTAAGCATTTCAAGCTTGTAGCTGAATAGAAAAGTCTCTCGGTGATTAATATTTGAATTACTCCAACCTATTGAATATCACAACCAATCACAAGGGGATATGATTCTGTTTACTCCACAACACCAGGTTATTCAGCTCATCTGAAGGAGCTAATGCTTACATAAGTAATCATATTTTCTTGTAATTGGGACTTTGTTAATTACGGGTTCTCGACGCTCATAACTCGAAATACGAGAGATGCATAACTGGTACACCCATAGAGGTGAAATTGAAAGGTGGGTTAAGATATGTACAACTTGGTGTGCTATTGAAGTGTACTAGGTTGAGAATTCGCTTGTTGAAGAACTTGTCTTTCTCCAAACCAATTTGTGTATTGTTCAAAAATGAATTCGATTGAATATTTCGATAGCGTGCTTGAAAATTTAAATCAGCATCCGCCACTGGTCGGGCTTTATCTTGTGCTTTTAACCAAGATTCAAGTTTTGCTTCGATCTCGAAATATTATTCTCATTTTCTACCGCATCGATTGCTTCCTCCGGTTTTAGGCTCTTTATTTGAGTGGCAGTTTCTCGATCTTCCATTAGACGAATACTAACAGCTTCCGCTACTACATCATCTTTGAGTGTCACTGAGAAATCATGAATTCTTTTTATTTTTGCGATAAGAGCGGATCGTTGAGCGAACGAACCCTTAATTCTATTTTCAATTATAATTTCACAATGGATGCAGTATCACACTATACTTGTTAATGCACTACTCGTTGCACCACACCACGTTGTTTCACTTTAAAACTAACTGTTTTTTACTAACTGTTTAACTACGCTCAGCTTCCATGTTCAGATAAGGTGTCTTAATTCATCCTTATTTCCCGAAATTTATGTTTTGCTCACGTTCAAGAATTTTCTTCTCAACAAAATTGTATTCACGACAAAATAAAGTTGATTTAAACAACAACATGTGCCATATGATACAAGATCTTCAATTCACTTTTAGCAAACAATTTTTTCCACCACAATTAATTTAAAAAAGGTTTGTTTGGTTGTATATTAATTAACTATATAAATATAATGGTACGTATTTGAAGACCAGTTATCTTCCTCGAGACTTCTATAACAATGGTTCTATCATTTTTCCTTCTTACATATTTTTGTGAAGTTTTTCCTAAACTTTTAAATTTTTCCTAAAAATTGATTTTCCTGAGAATGCATTAGTAAGAATAATAAACACGCGAACTTGCGTATAGGGACGCATCCCGTCTTTTATAAGCCACTTCACTTTTAGATTTTGGCAAGTTCTGATATTTTTTTGATAGAGAGGGTTGTCAGCTACTCTTTAAAATATGTGTCCACTTGGGTACGATCTTTGGGTTAGACGGAGAAATTTTGAAATATTAAACTTTATGCGTACTTACATATAGCGAAGCATCACGTCTATTCTAAGTCACTAATCTTCTAGATTTTTTAAAGCCGTATCATTTTGTATATAGAAGCAGTCAAGGTCTACAATTAAAAGCATGTGTCAACTTGGGTACGATCTTTGGGCTAACTTTAGAAATATTTTAATATCCAACTTTATACGAACTTACATATAGGGATACTTTACGTCTGTCTTAAGTCACGTATCTTCTCGATTTTCAAAAGATGTTTACTTTTTAGATAGGGAAGATTGCCCACTACCCTAAATAAAGTATGTCCAATTGGGTACGATCTTTGTGCCAGATTGAACATTTTTAAAAATCCAACTTTATACGAACTTAGATATACTGACGCAACACGTCCTAAGTGGCTTATAATCTAGACTTTGGAAAGATGTTATATTTTGTAAATGGAGGGGATCGCCTACTACCCTTAAAAATATATGTCCACTTAGGCATGATCTTTGAGCCAGGATTAGGAATTTTTTAATATCCAACTTTATGAAAACGTACATATAGAGGGACGCAACACGTCTGTGCCAAGTGGCTTATCTTCTAGATTATTGAAAGTTCTAACATTTTTAGATAGAGAGGGTTGCCAGCTACCCTTAAAACGATATATGCACCTGCGTACGATCTTTGGGTCAGAATAAGAAATTTGTTAATATCCAACTTAATGCAAACTTACACATGGTATAGAAACGCATCACTTCTGTTCTAAGTCACTTATCTTCTAGATTTTTTAATGTTGTTATTATTTTTAGATTGGGAGGACCTCAGACTATCTGTAAAACATGTGTGCACTTAGTTACCATCTTGTGCGCCTTTACTCAATTTTTATATATCAATTTTCGAATGAACTTTGATTGTGCTAAATTCTTTCTTTGGACAATTAAAATTAAAATTTAGGATTTATTTAGTTGTGTTTTTGCAAATTCAAATTACATAGTACCTAAGTAAAATAATTATTTTACCTAAAAATTCATAAAACCGAGAGGTTTATTATCCTTACTAATACATTCACAGGAAAATCATTTTTTAGGACAAACGTCACACCCGTCAAATATATCATAAAGTTGCCATTTAGATCCGCTGCTAAACGTTATTTAAATGAATAAAGGTATCGCTTTTTCAATTTTGCAAATACTCTGAGATGCAATTTTTTGATTTAATCGAATTTTAAGAATTGGAAGTATTTAAAAACAGCTCTCGATATAGTTTGCAGTCAGTTTTTACTTGAAGAGATTTCATGATTTAATATTTATATACGATTTGCAAATTAAATTGCTTATATAAAATTATCGTATATGATCTCGAATTTTTACCCAGATACCACAATAACTTTGATTCCTAGTTGAGTTGCCATCGTGCTATAAGGAGATCTTAAAATACATTAACGAACTAAATTAAAAGCCATATGAGTATTGTTTTTCAGTATTTTGGGGCTGGTCATTATGTTAAGTTGACGCTTACTAATTGTATTCTTTTGAAATTATATAATCAGGCCAAAATTATTTATTTTGCAGATCTAGTTAACGTAAACATTTATTAATAAACGCCGTCCCAAACTAGAGCAAACATATCATACTATCATGTAAACAACTTGACGTTCCCCATGGCAAAAGTTAAATATCATTACCAAGAGTAGCACATCATAATGTTATGTATAAAACATAAATTTTCATATTTACTCTGTTGTGTTTTTCTGTTAATAATTCATTCTAAAGCTATGTATATATCCAACTATACATGATGATATGACGAGATGAAGAAAATTACGGTAATCATGGAAGCCAATTAACAAAAACAAATAATAATAAAAAAATAATAACAATAAATAATAAAAAATTTATCTTCCCATATCCCACACGATATGTTACATATATTACATTGCAGCATATACATACATACCTATATAATGGTACGTACAAAAACCAACAACAATTATTAATTGTCTCTCCACCAACACAAAATGTAATTACATCGTCCAAACATTGATCAAAATGAGATTTAAGAGTTAATTTTATTAAATTTTATTTTTGTATCCACAATATAGTTTGTGTGCTCTTCTCGAAAGACTACACAAAGTCTAAAAAAAAACATGAAAATTATATTTCCATAAAATTCTTTGAACAAAATTATAAAAAAAAAAAAATTTACATCACCTAATATATAGAAAAATGTTGCTACTAATTCTAACTACACACAGCTATACATGTTATATTGAAAATGATGAAACGTACCAAGTACATATGGAGAACGGGAAGAGTAAAATAGAACCCACATCATAATACAGACATAAATAAGTCATAAAGTTAACATATTCAATGGCTGGATCGTTTTTCGTTATTTGTAATTCCAAATTTCATAATTTCGTGTTGATTGAAAATTAATTATTTGTCCATTAACTCATTAATTGGTATATATAGTATGTAATTAGTAGAAAGCTTTCATGTTTAACAAAATAATAATTTGTGAACAGTCTAATTGGGCAAATAAATTCTGAATAATATTTACCTTGGACCCCCCTCAAACATCTGTTCATACATATAAGCTCAAGTTTATTCCCCAAACATCGATTATTGATAACATAGTTAATTTTTAAATCAAGGTTAAACCAACAAGTGCAACATTTTCAGCTACCGTTCATTATTTTAAAATTGATAGTGATCATTAGTTTATATAAAATTAAAATTGTTTATTAAAGTGATTAATCATTATTATACATTAATAATGATCTTCTCGTATACAACATAATTAGTGTTGAAGTTCTTTACTGTATCCAATAATCATAATTTTTTAATAACATGATTAATTTGGTAATACTGATCAGACACTTAAATTTATCATTATTTAAACTTATTGATATGTGGGGTACGATATACGTTGATTAGTCCAAATTACAGCAGAGTACAAAAATGAAGGCATTCTTCGTTAAAATTTTGAAATAGTCTATAGTCAGGAAATAACACAAATATTCCAATAGAGAGATTAGAAAGAATAGAATTTTATTTTCGAAGTAAAGGGGCGAAGAATCTAAAAATCAAGCATATTCCGTAAGAGCAGGAATTAAAATATAAATGTGTATATTAGGGCGGATTAAATTTTTAAGTGGTCTGGAGACTCCATTTTTCTGTAAATTCATTGTATTTGAAGCAAAAATGTCCACTACACCATATGGCTACGATGAATTTCGAGCCTGCATAATTTCATTTGAAGATTTTTTTTTATATAGAGTTAGTTTTTCAAAATGCCAGGCTTTTATCTCGAGAACGGTGCTGGATAGGAGAAAATTACTTTAAATGAAATTGTTAAGGGTCGAGGGAGCCATCGGATGGCGACCTTCAATTCAACCTTGACTTCCACCTTCAAGGTTATTTGAAGGTTAAATTGAATTTGTTAAATATAAATCCCTAGTTTTGACTAGGGTTTGCAAACCGGGTTTACCCGGTCTCAAAAACCCGGGTTTTTATCAAATGTGATGAACCCGGAAATCCGGGTTTTTTACTTAAAATCCGGATTTATTTTTCAAAATAAATTCTGTTCAAAATACATTAAAAAGATCTTAATCATCTTAAAGAACTCTTACAAAAATTACTTAGGTCTATTGAACGATTTTCGAAATTTACTATCCTAATTAAATTAACGATTGAAGTATTAGGACGGGAGGATCCCACATTTTCTTTAAGAAAATTTGAATTTAAATATGGACTAAAACTGTTAGATGCGCTCAAACTAATAATTATGGAACGTAAAAATGTCAGTTTAACGTGTTGATAAATTATCTGTCTAGTTGGAATTTTGGAACAAACACACAGGTTCGTAAAGTACAAAATCACATGTATTGGAGTACCGAGGAAAATTGTTTAAAAGATGTGTTATTTTTTACCAAATGTATGTTGCGATGTCTCTGTCAAACTATCAATGGCCGAGGCATTGAATTAGGCCTCTTTGCAGCAATTAAAACAAATCCTTCAAAGCTCTAATTTATTTAAAAAGAGTGCGCTATTTTCGAGTTTTTAGGGGAAAGGACCAACAACTTAGATGCCCTATATAGAGCTTTACTATCAAATTAGCCAACTTCGACTGAGGCAGAGCTTGTATTCTTAATTACAGGTAATATTTGAGCTAACACCAGAACGCACTTAGATGATAATGCAATACACGCTTTAGTATTTTTAAAACCTTTTTTACGATTAAAATTTTGCATCAAGGACTTATTTAATTTAAACAAATTTAACATATTTTTCTAATTTACTTTACGATTGAACTGTTACTGCTGGTACTTCATGAATAAAATTGGATTTCTGCCTTCTTATTATATTTTTGTCATTTTAATGAAGTTATACAAAACCCGGGTTTAAGTATTTTCCAAACCCGAAAACCCAGGTTTTAAAATTTCCGGGTTTTTGCAAACCCTAGTTTTGACCCAAGATTCATAAAAAGCGCAAAATGTTACGTTCAGATAGGCATTTTAGGTTCTTCCTTTGGATGACTTTCAGGTGTTAGTTCAAGGACAAATTACTAAATAATTAGAAATGATCTGCAAATAATGAAATGGGGAATATACTAACACAATATTAACTTGGTACCTTTGGTCATGGTGCCAACAAATTTAAATTAAGTCATTCCCCATTAAAATTCATTATTTGCTGATTATTTCATATTATTTAGTAGTTTGTCCTTGAACTAACATCTGAAAGTCATTTAAAAGAAGAGAATAAACTTCCTATCTGAACGTAAAATTTTGTGCCCTTTCCGAATCAGAGGTCCAAAAATAGGGCTTTTCATTTAAAACAATCAATTTGACCATCAAATGACCTTGAAGATCGTAGTCAAGGTCGAACTAAAGGTCACCATCTGATGTCCCCTCGACCCTTAACAAATTTCATTAAAAATAATTTTCTCCTATCCAGCACCGTTCTCGAGATAAAAGCCTGGCCTTTTAAAAAATTCACTCTATATAAAAAAAGTCTTCAAATGAAATTATGCAGGCTCGAAATTCATCGTAGCCATATGGTGTAGTGGACATTTTTGCTTCAAATACAATGGATTTACAGAAAAGTGGAGCCTCCAGACTAAAAATTTTTTCTCCATACAATTTAATCCGCTCTAGTGTATATATTCACGGTATATCATCTAAATGGGAAGTCCAAAATACAACAAAAAAAATTGTGAAACTCGTAACTATTTTCGATCTTTAATTCGAGAAACCGTTTATAGTATATATCGTGGTGTCTAATGTAAAACCCACATGAGACCATTTAATCCACCATAAACCAGTGAGTGTACTTGTTCCTCTTTGAATTACTCTTTTGTTTTGGATTGGAAGTGATAATATCTGGTCAACAAAAAGTGTTTTCCACTATTAAAACTATGTAGTCTCATCACAGAATCTGCAGAATTCTTTTAAAGCCGATTATCTCTGCCTAAACAATTACGTATATACACAAATACTACACCTATTACATCTGTTCCTTAATAGCTGAAACAAAGCTTAACAGTGAATCCAAATTTGTGTTCGCTGTTTCGCATCGGCTGAATATACGCAGAGGGCTTTCTCATTATTGAGTGCAATGCTATTAAAAGATTGAGAATTAATATTATCGATCTTTTATCAAATTTTCTGTTAATCTGAAGTACACAGACCAGGCGCCACTTCGGATGTTAAAGTACTATTACACTACTGCCTTTTTCATCTTCACCTGTTACCCGTTGATTAAACCAAACAATAGTAATTAAAATTGCTCATCATTTAACGGATTTCTTCTTAACACGACGAAACCTGTTTATTTTGAAAAACATTCAATAAGTATTAAGGAAAATGCCAATTTCTCGGTTGTGCGTAATAATCCAAAAATTAAACTCCAAAAGTTTAAATCCAAAAATCACATCACAAAAATCTAAAACGGACAAAATTGAAATCCAAGGTTAGCCTTTTTTTTAGTATGTACTGGGTTTTATTTCTAAAATTCTACAACGTATTTTTATTGAGTTACCTAAGTGTTGAAATATCAAAATATTCAAAAGATTAAAAGTTCGACCTAAAGCCGTGATTTTTGTATTCTTGAGTAAAGGAGAGCTTTTCAAAGCGTGATTCCCTTATGGTAATCACCCACATTGCCGACAACTTTTTACTTTGCCCTTGACGGATCACCGGTATAACCACCGACAATACAAATTTATAACAAAACCAATCAAGACCGATACTCAACGCCATCATTTACTAACACTTTTATAAATTTTGCAAAAGAAAACATTTTATTTTGAAATCCGGCCACAATGCGTTGTCAGTTTCAAAATTGAATTTTCTTCTTTCCATGCTTTACATATAACAAAGCGATCTGGGTTTCAAATTTTAAATTTTCTTAATCAGAATTCACAACTCCGCCGGTGAGGTAGTGATTGGCCATCTAATTTATCGGCGATGTGGTTATGTCGGCCAACTTTCCAGTTGTCGATATAATTGTCGGCAAAGTAACTGGTCGGGACAATTTTTTGTCGGTCTTATGATCAACACACGTCTTGCAGGCCATATGGCTTGTCGGCGGTGTGGCTGGTCGGCGAACTGATTGTCGGCCATTTAACCCACACTAGTTTTTTTTATTGATTTCAGTGGGTTCAATAAGAGTTTTGTCGATCGCGTGGCAATTTTATACTCCGATGTGTCAAATGTAATGTCTTGATCACTTTATAAATTCTGAAAATTTTTACAATTATTAGAGATATCCTTGTAGAGCTCGTTTGATAAGTGTTAGAGATAGAGACTGACTGATGATTCGAGATCTTTAAGCCTATTAGAAGTATATATACGATTGTTCAATATTTTCGAAACCAACTTAGTCTTTTTTTGGAGAATCCATTATCGTTCCAGTTCCCCATGTCTTTTTAGTGAGCTTAGCGTAAATACTTGCCTAATGTTATCTGCTTAGTTTGTGTTGCGCGATCTTACATGCTTACTTACTTATAAATATAAATCGTGATATTTCTGGATTTTGAAGATTTTTTGATATTTGCTCGGATATTCATTGCAGTGCGGTGATTAGCGCGCGCAAGAATTTCCTCCGGTTTTACAAACTTACGAATAATTCGATATTTGTGAGAGTTCTCTAATTGAATTTGAAGCTTATGATAAGTTTTTGAGATGTTTAGTAATTTTGATAGCATTGTTTGATTATATTTTATTCGATGATTTCCAGGTATTAGATATTATTGGTTGGATTGCATAAAATATGATTTTAAATTTACCTAATTTTGAAGTTGTTTTTAGAGTGTCTGACCCGGTTATTTATTAGACTATGTTTGGATCATATTTTTGTGTTGAGCATTTTATTTGTTTTAACATAAAATGTTAAGTGTTGTTTAAATGTGTTAGTTGATATTGTGGTACACGTAAAATAATCATGCATACATTTGAAATTTTGGGACCTGTACTAACTAAGCTTTTTTTTTTTAATCTAGAGGAAAACTAGGTGACATGATCATATTTAAAATATCCAACAGATATTTTCTATTAAATGGTGTTAAGATTAAAAAAAATCAAATTCATCCGGCCTAATAGCATGAGAAATAGTAAAATGGTTTTAATAAGACACAATCAGCATAATCGAAGCTATCAACGACATCAATAATAAAACAATAGTGGACTTAAGTGGCTGCCTTGAGAAACATCAGACAATGTCCCAAAATTCTCAAAAAATCTATCGTCAATCTTGCCACGCATATTGCGATTCGATAAGTATACGATATTAACCAGTTAACCAAAATAATGCCACAGTCAAGTTTACTAATCCTATACCAGCAATAACCGATTAATTAATTATGTCCGATGCTTTAGTAATGTCGGTATAAACAAACTCAACCTGAACCCATTTTTTATGTTGGTTGGTCGCATCAACTCATTTGTTAATTAGAAAAAAAATTCTACAAAATTTTAGACTAAGACCAAGTGGCATTGTATGTATATTGGTGAGAAAAGGCTTTTCTTACATTGATTACTGTCTCTGAGTTGAATATGTGAGTTAACCTTTCTGCTAATCGCATTTCTCTGGTATTTTGTTTAGAAATTTTGGTTCAACGCTTCTTCAATAAATTGATATGCATTATGCAAATTCAAATAAATAAATTTCTTTCATTTTAGAGTATTTACAATTACGACGTCTTGGTTTCTCCGGCCAGTTTCTGATTTTTTAAACTTCTGCGGACGTCCGTGAAAATGTCTTATATTGTCCTGAAAAGTCAGAGGAAGGACAGAAAAATAATAATTTCCATACTATTTAAATGTTTTAATTAAAAAATTAAACTGTAGCCCAAATGATATGGTTCAAAATATTCTTTAAGACGTGATTTAATCTATTTTAGACTTTGAACTATTTATAGAATCGGCGTAGTACATCAAATATAAAATTTCACAAAAGCACATCGATAAATATGTTTATTCCATTTGGTGCTGGAGGTGGCAAAAATTGACCGTATTGGCTGTGAATGGAAAACCAAAATTGGCAAATCTAATTTTTGATTTAACGTATCGACCGTAACACCATTCCAAAATATTTTTTGTTGTTGGGCCATGTTTTAATTTATAAATTCTAATCTCAGCCCAAATTTAGGGCTTTTATATTTGGAACTATTTTTAATAACAACAAAATATTTCAGAGTTAAGAAGATAGTCTGAATTGGCTCAATATGTAAATATAAATTTGGTGAATATAATTTTTGATTTAAGCATGATGATATGACCGAAGAAATTCTTCAGAACCGAAATTTTTTTAATTTTATATTAGGAACTACTTACAGAATCGGCTTAATAACGTAGATATAAAATTTCGCTAAAATTTATTGACAAACGTGCGTATTCCACTTGGCGCTAGAGGTGTACAAAAGGCCTGGATTGGTCATGTATTTAAAAAACAAGTTCCTCTTTAGCAATTTTTTTTTCTTCTTTATTTATGGCTTGTATTTATACAAGAAACTTCATTCCTGCCCCAAATGGAACTTTTGCAATTGTGCACCAATTCCATTGTAATTTGGTATCTGACTAAACCACCAAATTTCATGATAAATGGATTGGTTTCCACACATCCAAATGATGATTCAAGGTGGAGGCTTTTGAAACTTTTCTAGAAGAGATTCCACTACAAATCTGTTTTCTGACCAGTGGATGGTCGTCGCCACCAAACCTTTATTTTTTTTTATCAAATACATAACAAAATTATGATACCAAGTACACCAAAACTGTGTAACCTTTTCGACAGCCAACAATAAACTAAGCATCCAATATGGCTCAAAATGCAAAGAAACATCAGGGAAAGTGTACCAACACGGCCAAAAAGTAATTGTGGCAATTGGACTTAAACAACCTATACGAAATTGTAAAATTCAACGATTTTTTGATCAAGCTATGTATTTTAGGGCCAAGTAATTTTCTTTCGGGCTTTCCGAGTTTGTCAAAAATATTTGAGTATACCGTGATATGACCAAATTGCTTTCACGCGGACAAAATAAAACCAAGCAAATTCATGTGTACGAGGTTTTTCATGTTTTGAATGCTCACATATCCAAATTATTATTACAATTTGACCCATTGGCTGAATGATCGGTGTGACATTTTGTCCATCGTTTGATTTTAATTTATTTTCAGATGGATGAGATGGATTATTATCCTACAATAATAGTGCTTTTACTGGCAGACCTTGGTTTTTCGTAAATGTTCGTACCTAAATTGATAAAATGTTTATTTATTGGTCTAAAAGAATTTTGGTGGTACAATTAATTTATGGAACCTTTATCCTATCGCAGATGAAACAGGATTGTACTGGCTTGTACTTTAGCTTATGCTAATGTGCAAATGGACTTCTTGCATTACAACGTTGATATGATTTTTTCGGCTTTTTTATAAACAAATATAAATATACTATTTTGAACAACATTCCCAGTATTTACGACTTGGTGAGCCAGTAAAATAGAGAGGCCATCTACTCATAATTCATCTACAGACAAAAAGTAGAAATATCAATCCCCCCGTACTTTCCCTAACGATTATACACCTAATCATTTTATATACCCTTTTTAAATGAGAACTTCTCTTCTCATTAAACTTCTGGAAAAAAGGAACTGACGGAAAGTTTTCATTCCTAAAAAGGGTATATATAAAAAATGATTAGGTGCATAACCCTTAGTATGTAGTGTGATGAGTAGATGGCCTCTTTGTTTTACTGGTTCACCAAGTCGTAAATATTGGGAATGCTTTTCAAAATAGTACCTATATTTATTTGTCTATGAAAAAGCCGAAACAATCATATCAACGTTGTAACGTATGAAGCCCATTTGCATTCGTACAAACTAAAGTATCAGCCAGTACAAGTTTGTTTCATCTGCATTATAAATTTGATTTGCAGGCAGGTCAAGTTCAATTATTTTGGGTTGCAATTGTCTTTTAAATGGCTCCACAAGCTTAGTAAAGAGGAAAACTTCTCTCCAGTAATTTTAAGGAACCGAACACTAAAGCGAATTTTAAAACATAGTACCCACCTATCACTTCCTTGAAAAGTGCTCTCGTTTGATTTTATTTTACTAAGTAAAGGTTTTGCGTTTTCTGAAAGAATGTCGCCACCTAAAAGAAAATTTTTATGGCGCTGCCGAGGAAACAACGACCTTCTCCATTTTAAGGTATTCTAACAGTTTAAAGGTTCTTCTCTTACAGGCCCCATAAAGGTGTTGGTAAGCGTATTTAAAACTCCCTCACTTTTTTTATTATTTGCAGAAATAGTGAACTTGGCGCTTTACGAAATTAGTAAATAATTCCCAATTTTTCCTTTAATATTAAAACTGTTAGTTTTTTACCCATTTTTTAATTAGGTGCTATTAATTACAGAGCACATACAACTATTTATAAGCCACACTAGGTCACCGCACAAAGTTTATTTCTTACGGTTGGCTATCAACTATACTCGAGTCAAATTATGAAAAAAGGAGCAAATTGGGAATCCCGGATAACAATTATGTGTGCAATTAATTCAATTATGGACATCCGAGAGTGTACAAAATCTAGTTCACGTTATTTATAATTCTAATTGTTCACAAGCGTTCTAATTGTTCATGTGATCGCAAGCCTACTGTATTTTGGCTTTATCAAAATTCCAGAAACATTTTTTCGTTTTTTTTGTAAGAATAACTGCAAAAAAGGTCGATTTTTTAAAATTCAAAAATTTTTTGACGTGCCAGAAAAAATGTTAAACATGCTAAATTTGGCACGCGTGCAACGTATTTGCGATCACTGCTCTAGAGTCTGCTTGTTATATCAAAATTAAATGTTTTTGAAATTCCCCATAGTTTCTCACAATTTGTCATGATAGAGTATCGCGATGTTTTGCGAAGTACAAACATCTTCAATGCTATCTATTTTAACTTTTGGCTGAACACGATCATTAACAAGGTTCTGCATTATCGACTTTTTAATTTTGGAAACTTTCGGTTATCTTTAATAGTATTAATTTGTAACCAATTTGTAGTAGATTGAATAGAGCTGACAGAGGAATGACAAGCTTCCGTAAGCAAAGTTATTTGAAAATGTTTAATTCGTTTTAAATGTTTAATTGTTTTGTAAATAAGTATTAAAAATAAACCGTTATAAAAATTTTTAAATTAAAAATAATTATGTTTAACAAAAACCGGTTGGGTTCAGTTCAGCAGTCATTAATCGCTTAAGAAATATCCACGGACCACCCTAATTGGTTGTATGTTCTGTACTAAACCAAATCGATATTTCTACACGGTCCACAATTTGTACAGGACAATTGCTCTTTAAATCATTAAAAACGATCTATCTTAATAAAATAAAATCTGATTAGCTATACTTATTTACCAATTAACTGTTTAGTTGACCAGATTAAACCGGTTGATATAAATTCATACTAATAGACTAGTCTGTGGTTTCAATAATCGTCTGTTTAACAAAAATGCCCGACCCAGTAGATTTTGACGAAGTAAATTTGTTCATGTTATTTTCAAGAACTGGCAGTGGTAAAAAAAACGTGGATTCCTTTAGGTGGGAAACGGACTTCTTTCACAAATTTCTTCATTACTCCTTTATTTTAGATTTTTCAAAAAACATCTAAAGACTCAAAGTAATTGGATATTAAATTTCCCATCTAAATTCGGTTTTATGATCCCAAAGGGGGAGTTAGGGTAGGGGGGGAGTGAGGGTAGGTGAGGAGTGGCATCGTAAAACAGAAAGTCATGACTTTTTACCATATAATGTTTTTGAGATTCCATGGAGTGTTCTTAAGACCATTTAACCAGTAACTTTAGACCAGCTTAACACCATTTATAGACTATTCTAGTTTGCATTGGAAAATGTTTGTAGAGCTTTGCTATAGATCCAGTCGATATGGTCATATGCGTCACCGAATATATTTAATTATCATTCCTGTATTTGATTAAACCTCGGTATTTGTACATATTTCATGATTTTTGCCTCAAATAAAAAATTTGAGAAAAGCAATGCAACACCTAATTCTAATAGTGCCGCAGTCATTAATTTTTTTCGGTCTAATTGAGACTTGCTTTATAATTAGCTTATCTGTATATCTCTCCGTATGGTTTTTAAAATGTGTCTAAGCTTCATTTAAATATTTTATCACTAATAAGATCAATTTTTTCACCTAACAATATACATAACTTGGCATTAAGCTTAATTAAGCCAAAATTTTTTTTGTCAACTAAGTTTAGAATGGAATTAGGGCATCCACTACCGGTATAGGTACCGGAAATCGAAATGCCGGAATACCGGACCATTTTATAGCACCGGTATAGAGCGATCACTACCCTGACCCCATTAGCTGACCGAACGAAAACCTCTTTGGTCCAGAGGATCATAGAGAAGTGTACAAAGCTATCTTGACTTTTGCAATATTTGCACAAAGGAAAGCAAGCCCAAAACAAATTTGGAACGGATATCATTTTTAATCGACTAACAAAAAACGAAATAGTTTATATAACTATCCATCTTACACAGCGGCTTTCTTCAATCCCAGCTCCAGATTAAGCTACATACTCAACATCAGAAACTAAGGTTGACAGTAAAATCATTATCGTTAAGAATGCAAAAAAGGCTTGATGTTGCAATAAACGAACATCAAAAATACCGGTATTAATACCGGTATCCCTGTTTTGACATCATGTAATACCGAAATACCGGTATTCATATTTTGGACAAAAATTGAATGCCCTAAACGGAATAGATAATTATGATTACTTACGAAATTATAGCACAATTAACCCGGCTTGAAGGATCAAATTGTATTGCGGAATTTTTGAATGCATCGTTTTGCAAACTCGTTGCACTCAAGCGCTTAACTACAGCAATAATTTCGATATTTTTGCTTTATTTTAGCTGAAGTCTTCGATTTCAAAATTCAAAACAATTTTTAATTGCTTTGAAGATATTAATTTAATTTTTTCTGTACTACACATTTTGTTCTCTGACAGAAAAAAATTAAAGTGTTGCAAAAATTTCTCAACGAATTTAGCTCATAACTTGGTTAAACCCACATACGGGTTTGCCATTTAAAATAATTTGGAGTAATTGTTTTTATGAAATTAGATTTAATATCTTATAGAAGAATTGAGCGTGAATTAGAGTCACTGTTAAAGAATTTAATATTCGGATCTCTTTCATATTAGTTTCAAATTAAGTTCGCCCACAATATAGATTCTACTATTAAAACATAAAAATTTAATCTGGTACGGAAGTCTCTGTTGATCGCGACCACCCAGTGCAAAATTATTTATATCTTATCTTATTAACCCAATAATTTTCAAAATACACCCATTCACACAACCATATAATTAGAAACCAATTTGTACGTTCCCATGTTGTTTTGTGTTATCGGCACATACATCATTTTCTTATATATGCTTCTTGCCATTCACACAACATAAGCAATCAATTATCGCAGAACGTAAAAAATAACAAAAAATTATTGTTTGCTATTTTCATTCCGCCTTAATACAAAAAGAAAAAAAAAAATCAAACTATTTTTGTTACAAATCAATAAAATATAGAACAAATTTTTGTACAGTGTGAAATGTCTGCATGAGAATCGATAAATTTATATAAAATAACTTATCATTTTTAGTGGTTCACTGATGGTAATTTCGAAAAATAAAAAAAACTGTGTTAATCGTATTTTTCTCACCAAACTACCAAAAAAAACGTTTTAATTTATTTTTTTTATGTTTTTCGTTGTAAGGTTATCGAAAATAAATTTCATGGATCATGAAGTAAAAATTAGATTAGATGGTTTTTTATAGATTTTTATATGTTGATAGCAGCGCGAAATCATAATATCGTTTTATACGGGGATATTTTTGTGACGCAACCTCATTTCCTCATATTCATTTTATATGCATAAAACTGACAGTGCGGCAATAACAACAAAATAATGAAAAAAAAATTGTGAAATTGCAAATTTCCTCTTCGCTGCTGCTCGCATACAGTAGAGATTTGATATGACAAAAAAAATGTACAAAACCTCCAATTTAAAGGTAATTTAATAGCTGTTTTATTGTACAATCTATTACTGTATAATTATCTAACGACAATAACAAAGTCATTATTGTCGTTATACTTGGTTTCCTTGTGTATACATTTTGAGGTTTGTGTGTTTCACTTTCAAAGTGTTTTTATATTATATAATAAAGATTGACAGTCTGCTACCTGCCACCCATAAATATAAAAACCATAGTTTGTCTATTATTATAGCCAACAGATCTCTTAAAATACCACACATTGTTCTTAAATGGCGTACACACAACGACAACAAAAATTAATTGATAGTTTTGACATTGAAATTACTTATACCACACAACAAAACAAAAAAGGAAAACGGTTCCAGTAAAGTCAAACATAAAAAGGGATCACATCTTAAAATAGGAATTTTATTAGGTATTATTAAAAACCTATAAACAGTCAAATTACGGAAACACCCCTCAAATTATATACAGAAAGACGTTCGTTCGTCTTGACTTGAGGAAGGAAAATCTGTTATTTTTTTGTGTTTTGTACATTATATAATACAGTCGTCGCACAAAATGACTTAATATACACCCCGTAATTAGTCACAAACTCACAACAATCGCATGATGATTATGATTTTTATGTTTTATACATATTATTGTACATATCCTAATTTCTTAATATTATGTATACACACCGCACAGAATGTAATATGGCATGCGATGGAAATTCCACCAAATTTGGATCTGCGTATATTCAATTTTTTCATGATAAATCGAATTTTAATAGTAGCATCATTGTAAATATTTTTTTTTTTGTTTTTTATGTCGCACTGTAAACATATATAATTTATAAATAAAGTCTAATTAAAGTCAAATTATTACAAACTTTTATGTATACAAAAAAGCTCCAATTAGAAATTGTATTTCGTTAAAAACAGAACTACACGATAAAATAAAGAGATCAAATTTAATTTTTAGTCCAAAACAATTCGTTTGTACAATACAATATAATGATGATAGTTTGTTGGTGTGCAGATGATGAATTTAATAACGATAAAAATTAATTGGTTCTATTTCAAAAAATGACATAATCATCAACCGTATAAATTACAATCTATAATTACCTTCAAAAGTTGTATTTTACAGTTCACCAAAAATTCCAAGATATATGATTTGAATGTGCGTTATTAGGGCTTATAAATTACTTCAAACCGTTACCCCAAGATGAAGACGATTAATCTCAAATTTATGATAGTTTCTAATGCAGTTTTATGTTCAGCGTTTTAATATTTATGACCTATAATATAATAGCTTTTCGTTAAATGATTTTCTATTTTAATGTACTTCCGAGTTTATTATATTTTAAAATTGATGTATTAAGCGTGATTAATGAGATGAGTTAACATTTTAAAAAAAAAGCTTCGTATTACATGTATGTAGGTCTCGATATCTCCAATCAAATACATTAGTAAAACATTGATGTAAAAATGTGATAAACATATCAAATGACGCCACCAAACTGGGGCAGTACAATATATTCGGTTTTTAATACTTTTGAGATATTTGTAAGACATTCTTGTCATCAGATAAAATTAATATTTGGGCCAAAATAGTAATTATCAAATTGTGTTAATTTTAATTTTAATTTGTCTGCAATACTGACCATGGGAAATACTTCAAAAGATTTAATTTCATTGGTAACAATAAGAATGTCATCGTAACTCTCTATTCGATTGTGATGATTGTGTTTTATTTGGTAATTTGAAATATGATATGTCTATCTCTGTTCTGTCTTTCCATACGTGTTGTTTATCATATCAATTATATAAGGGGTTATGTAATTGAACCTTTTATGCGAGCTTCCGCATTTCCATGCTTTCGATCTGGGTTGCGTATATAGACTTTGATATTTATCGATATTTGTAATGATAATTTAAACTTAATCTTAATTTTAATAAAATCTATCTTATTTAGCCAAAATCGATGGTGTGATATCAGCGGAAATTCCCGCTAATGAAGATCCACTGTTTCTTACATGAGGTTGTTACAAAAAATATGATTCATGGTCCCTGTGGAATTTAAATCCCGATTCTCCGTGTATTATCGCCGCCGATGTACTGATTACAATGGAAGGTCAACAATAGTTAAAGTGAATCAACAGGACATTGAAGTTGATAATCGTTGGGTTGTTCTGTTTTCGCCGTTACTCTCCAAGATATTTAAAGCACACATAAATGTGGAATTTTGCTAATCCGTAAAGTCTATTAAATACATTTGCAATTACGTGAATAAAGGTAGTGACATGAAATCACTCAATTTCAAATGGGCCGCTATGTTAGCAGTAACGAAGCGATGTGGCCATACATTTGGAAAATAGTTAAAGAGTGTATTTTACAGCGGAGAACGTATTACAATGAGCTGAGAGGCCGCCATCGACAACATTGATCAGCTTCTTTGAAAGGTGCCAGATTGATGACTTTGCCCGAACGCTGCTTTACTTCGAAATGCCAAGATATATACCTGGAATCAATCGTCAAAGAAATTTCAACGACGGAAACAAGGGCAGCCAGTTCCAGGTTACCCACCAGTATTTTACACCGATGCACTAGGGCCTCTTGAGTGTTTTTATTTGCGTCTACTGTTAGTCAATGTTCGTAGCCCAACATCATTCCTACATCTGCGAACTGTTAATGGTGTATTGTGTGGCACATACAGGCTTGTGTTGCCTGTCAACTTATGGGGGATTGCTAGAGAATGACACTCATTGGGACCACAGCCTTGAATATGCTGTGATTTCGTCAAATGCTAAACAAATACGAACATTGATTTCTATAATTTTGTGTACATGTTCCCCATCAACCCCGATTGATTTATGGAACCGACATAAACATCATATGGCCGAAGATATATCGCATCAGATGCATCTTAAAACATCGAATGCAAACTTGCAAATGAACGAAGAAATTCACAATGAAGCATTAACATTAGTAGAGGACATGCGCTTAATGCTTACCAACAAAGGATTAACACAATTAGTGACAACGCCCAATACACGACGCATTTAATCAAGAGCTGAGACGCGAAACCCAATACGACTCCGAGGCATTAAAAGAAACCGTTCAAAGAAACGTTCCTCTTTTAAATCAGCAACAAAAATATATCTACGATACGCTCATGAAAGTAGTGAACGATGGAACTAGTGGAATTATTTTCTTAGATGCACCCGGTGAAACTGGAAAAACTTTTTTAATATAAATTATTTTGGCAACGATCCGATCGCAAAATTAAATTGCACTTCCACTTGCTTCATCAGATATTGCTGCTACGTTGTTGGAAGGCGATCGAACAGTTCATTCAGCACTCAAATTGCCCTTGCCGTTGAACACGCACACTAATGAAACTCCAACGTGCAAGTGCAAGTCCTCGAGGAATTCTGCGATGGAAAAAGTGTTGCAGCAAAGCAAATTGATCGTTTGGGATGAATGTACGATGGCACACAAAAAATCTTTGGAGGCATTAGACAACACGATGCAAGATTTTCTAAACACCCAAAATCGGTTTTCTCCAAACAATTGCTCGACATTGGTAATGGCAAAATTCTTATTGACACATCGTCTGGATACATTACATTCCCTGCAAATTTTTGTCACTTTACTGAATCAAACACCGAACTCATAGAAATGGTGTTCCCAGACATTGCTCAAAAATACAAAAATCCTGTTTGGTTGAGCGGACGTGTTGTATTGGCTGCAAAAAACGTTGATGTCAACGAAATGATTTTTCAAATTCAAAATAAGATAGCTGGCGAATTGATGACATACAAATCGGTTGATTCCGTTACTAATGAAGATGGTGTTGTCAACTATCCAACGGAATTTTTAAATTCGCTGGAATTGCCGGATTACCATTTTATAAACCAGCCACGTCTTTGGAATGGCATCCGGCTTGCGGTGAAGAAATTAATGAACAACGTAATCGAAACCACAATTTTGATAGGGAACAAAGGCGAAGGCGTTTTGATTACACGCATCCCTATTGCAATGTCGATAAATAAATCGCAAGGGCAGTCGTTAAGTATTTGTGGCATCAATCTTGAAAATCCATGTTTTTCACATGGCCAATTGTAAGTCGTCTGTTCCCGTGTCGGAAAACCATCAACACTATTATTACGCGCCAGAAAACAAAACTAACAATGTTGTGTATCAAAAAGCATTACAATAAATGTTTGTGAAATAATTTTTTTTTTTTAAATATAGTTAGAATTGAATATTCAAAGCTAAGACAGAACACAGAACAACGTCTGTCGGGTGAGCTTTTATAATATTATATTTCATAATCATTTTATTACCAAATTTAAAAAAAATAAATTTTGAATTAAAGAACAGTAAATTTATACGAACTTTCATTTCACATAAAACAGGCATCATTGTGTTGTGTATATTACGAATCATCTACATATATCTTTCCATTGTCATCCTTTAAAAGCAGTTTCCATTCCAATAGCACTAATACAATGTACTTACTGTACAGATATACGAAAAATTAATTTTCGATAACTACATACAGTGCCATCTATTTAAATCGAGAGGCAATACAACACAATAGGCTTAGTTAGGGCCAGCAAGGCTGACTGGGCTCAGCTAGTGCTTTATAAAACTCCAATTTAGGTGGAGTCCAAATAATTCTGGTTACAGCGAAATGTCGTGCAACCGAAGATTAATGGATAAAATCATTAAAATTTATTTACGCTAAAAAACAAATGAGACTTGTATTTGTACAATTACATAATTACTGAAACCTTAACGATTCAAACGGGATGTTTTACAAAAACAAAGGGTATTGATATTCCTAAGAATCATATATCAACATCAACGAAAAAAAGATGAACGGAACAGTTAAAAAGGAATTCCATAGGCAAAATTGTTGTAAAAAGTGAAATGAAGTGAAATAATGCGCCCGAAATAATTTTTTCTCTTTCAATTCGGTATTGTGGCCCTAAGTGAAAACTATCCCTGCTTTTTTTTCTCAATATTCAACAATTCTACCAAAACTTATTACATTTCAAAAATTTGTGACTGAAATGCCTTTCAAGAAGGTTGTTTAGTCCAAATTCACAAAAGGCATTTTTGAGTCAATTTTTTTTTTTTAACCACAAAATTCTTTTTTTTTTTTTAACTGAACTTCCTTTTTTAAACGAACTTTTGTTATAAATTTTGTATGGGAAATTTTATGACTGAAACTCTTTTCGTTTTTTTGGCTAAAATATTTTTACTGAACTGGTATTCCTGGAGTTATGATATAAGCCAACTTGGTCGCTTTTCTTTATTTTTAAAACAGTTTGCAAATACTAAAAGAGTCAACGGTAAAATCATCTTTGATTATCATAGGAGACGAAAAGCTGGTAGCTTTCCTTTTGTCACCTATAAAACTTCAAAAATCCTCGCTTATATACGGATAGGTTGAAACATCTCATACATCTCGAGAGACTGAAGGATTTCTTACAACCTACCTAGAAAATTGTTTTAAATCAATTTCGGAACGGAAATATACAGCTATCAGCACATTTTCCAGACTTTTAGTGAACTTCCCTTAGTTTTGTAGATCAAAATATCCAAAAATTTCTCTAAATTTTTTGTTTGATAATCAGAGGAAAATAATTTTCTAATAATAACTTTACGTAGTAAAAAGCTCGCCTTCTGAATTGAAGAGAAGCTGTTTCATATGTAAATGTGCACCCATCTAATAAAAAAAAAGTACAACATCGAGAATACCCTCAATCAGGTTTCCTCAAAGTGAAGCAGTAGTTCGGATCCACTCTTGAAATCGAAAGATTTCTGGTCATACTTATGTATAAACCGCATGGTGAATTTTAGGTGCACTTCAATTATGGCAGACTGAAACTAAAATTAAATAAACAAAAAACGTTCATGTTCCAAATTCGAATAATAGATGATATATAAATGCATATAGTACATACCTTTATTGAGACAAACTGAAGGTGATTCAAACAATTATACTCGTGATTATTAACAATAACAATAAAATCTTACTCAATTCGCGCACCGGCCACTTACCAAATAATCACTCATAATTTACCCATATTTGTTGTATCCGACCTTATAACAATAAAGAAATCTTAAAATTGTTCAATGAAATCATTTCAGTTAACACAATTCTCTATAGTATCCATGTTAGATCATGATATATCTATAGCATATAGTGTTCGGCTCGAATCAATATTTTCTATTATTTTGGCATGAAACTACACAAAAATTGGTTGTATTACTATTATTATACATAGTTTTCTCTCCAATAAAGAATCAAAACTTCAACAAAAGCTGTGTGTGTGTGTGTGTGTTGTATGTGCTTGTACGAGTATAATACTTGTTGTAATAATAGAACTTTAAGTATTATAACGTCGAATAGAGCACAAAATCGTGACTCTTAATTTTTTTTTTTTTTTCTATACTTTGTGTGTGATTTAATTTGATTGGAATTAATTTTTTCTTTTTAGAAATTCGTCTTCTTCTTTATTAATAATTTTTATTTATAGTACACAGTATTGTGTTGATGATAAATGTGAGAAATTAGAATTTTTATATGTACAAGTTGAGTGTCATTTTTAATATTTTTTAATGTAATATCGAGGAAGATATTGTGCGGGTATTTAGGTCAAGTGTTAAAGGTTTTGGTGCATTAATCATATGATTGACTTTTTTCTTTTTGCAATGTGTTAGGGGTTTTAGGTTTACAAAAATGTGTGGGCTGCGAGAACATGTGTAAATTTGTGCTGATCATCTCGCACACCGCATATATACGTACAACATCTTGTTCTTATCGCGTATATACCTACATAATTTTCTTTGAAATAAAATCTTGATAAGATATATTAAAATTTATAGCCATTTCAACAATATGGTCTGGCTTATTGTGTATACATAAATCCGACATATGATATAAACATATTTTATGTAGCAAAGTAGTTATTAAAAAAACATTTCAATCCATAATATGGGAAATCGAATTAATATTAAATATATCTAATGCAGGGTTGGTTAAAGTTTTTCTAAATGTGGCATTTAATTTTTGATAAGTCGTGGTTCAATTAGGCAGGCAATTATTTAGCTTCGAGAGAACACTAAATAAGCATTCGATAAAGCATTTCGACTGTAAACACCACAAATTTGTTACAGAACACCACCTAGTGACAAAAATCTAGCAACACTTCTTCCCCAACTTAAAATAAAGCTAAATCTTCTCTAAAACTTCTACTCAAACCCGATAAAAATTATTCAAACGGCATTACTCATCGTAACGATAACTCAGTAAAATGTTGTAGTTTGAGCATAGAAATGCATAATTGGTTAACGTCGCTATTGAATTACATGCAGGAAGGGAATATATAAAGTTAAATTTCATCTATAACTTCTATTCGAACCTGATAAAAATTATGCAATCGAGTTATTCACCATAAATGGCATTACACACGACTCACGATAACGATACATTTGTGAAACGTAATTGGTTAAGCGAAGAAATTCATAATTGGTTAACGTTTTCTTTGCCAAAATTTACTACCCTAAATGTACTCCCCGCGGCTTCCAAAAATCTCTTTTATTGACAGAAGTGATTTCAAATCAGCATTAAATTCCCGTACTACAGGAAATTTCATTTGGTGTGTCCCATATCAGATTAAAATACGTTAGAATAAATTCTGGAGGTATTACGGAGTCCATGTTTGTATCGTGATGTCGTTACAGTAAATAAAGGAACAAGCATAACAAGAAAACTACGTGTAGAGCGTTAAAAGGATCCTTTAATAAAGTCTAGTATTTTTCACAGTAATGATTTGCTAGTGGGTGCAATAATTGCAAAAGGCAAAGGAAGAACACATTGCAGGGCAACCACTGACCCAATCCATTTGTTCATGATTAAGGTTGGACTAAATTTAGTTTTGCCCTGAACATGTATTCAAAGATGGGCTAGAAAAATTCATCTTTCTATAATCTTCAAAACCAGCTTATCATAAGCCTATCACCTCATCAGCCTATCAGAATATCAGTAGAATATCCCAGTTATTTGCAGTTTTCGCCATTTTTCCGTTTTTACACATTTTAAAGTTTTTTGGTGTTTAATTACGGAAATGAAGCAGTTTCACACATTTTGTGGCGGCAATATTGCTTCCACCACTATTGGGTCTGGTATTTTAGTTCTAATTATTATATCATATAAACTTGTTTTTTTTAGGAATACCAAAAATATCACTGTGAAAAGCTTTTGTCTAATTTAACATTTTGGGTTAAGTTATATTAAATTCCAGTTAAATGATTTTAAATCGATTAAAACCTTAAATTAAATTTTACACAGTTCTTAAGCTGTATTGACAATTACAATCTAAAATTTTAATCTATAGCACTTTTGCGGACAAATAACCCAGGAATTCTCCAACTTCCAGCATGGCAATTTCAGACTAAGACGGAAACACCGTTGACTAGTAAAATTAACAGGTTTCTTGTCACACATTTTTTAGTCAAAAAAGTTAATTCTGTGACCTTGCCCTAAAAAAAGGTGAGTTGGCTAAAGCGATGATGTCGACAATAAAATGAAATTTGTAATCATCTGAGCATATCTGCTCGCTTATTATTGTCCTTTTCATATTTGTGGCATTTCTGCGGCTCATCGTCAACAACGATAACTGGATACGTCGTTAATGAAGCTGAACAATGAAACGAGGTCAGTAGTAGTGGTTATTTCGAAGGGCTAGACTGTTCGTATTGCACGAAACAAGCCCTATTTCGAATTGTGCGTATGAAACATTCTTAAAAAATAAAAATTAAGTGCTTTTACTATAGGGTATCCAATATTTGGCAAAAATATGATTCCGTAATTTTCGACTTTGAATGCTCTAGATTCCGGAATTCCGGTATTAATTCCGGAACTGATTTTTTCAAAATAATCTTTGATTAAAAATTAAATTTTTCTCATTAAACCTAACGCACCGAGGTTTGTGTCATTTAGGCAGGCTAGAGTTTTAGTGGTGATATTTCCTGTTGCTAAATACGCTCTTCAGGTTCGATACTGATTGATGGTAAAATTTCATAAACATTCTGATAAAGAAGGCCTCGAGGGCACCTCAACCGTCCCAAAATTAAAGCCCCTTTCCGAAACGCAGATAAACCGATGTTACATACGGCTAATTCGCAATGGGCACAATGCATATATCTAAGTTTGTAATATTTTTCAGGAAGCTTGAAAAAACGAGGGAATTTGCCATATCAGAAACACTGAAATGGACATAAATTTGAATAATTTTTTTTTTAAACTTTTAAATTAATTCAAAAGACTAGCAAACACTAATTTTCTTAGCGGTAAGTTGAAGCTACTTAAATTAGTGTCAGAAATAGAAATTCGATAATTCCGTAGTTACTGTTTTCAATTCCTGAATAATTGAAACTAAAATATGGGCCGGTATTTGCGCAATACCTGAATTCCGATTTCCGGAATTGGATGCCCTATGGCTTTGACTGTGTATGATACCTGTTTTTAGTCATATTGAAAATAAATTCATTGTGTGATTGGCGTAGTCGCCTTAGCTCAGTCGCTGTTACGAAGATGCTCTGGAAGTGATTTTAATTCTTAAATATTTTTTATACTAGGACGCCACGGCTTTCTGTTATGCTTTGAATTGAATAAGTTGGTATGAAGACAATTTTTTCTTGATGTTCTTGCTAAAAACCAAAAGTTTTATGTGCATAAGTACCACAAAAATGGGACAAAATTGTGCTCGGCAAAATTGAATCTTCTATAAAAGTATATATGGGCTCGGAACTAGAAAAAGGATCCAATTTCAATTGAATATATATTGAGTTTCATAATAATCGGTTAAGAAATAGCCAAGTTTCAGGACTTCAGAACTTTCCCACTTTCCAGAACTTATCGAATTTTATGAAAATCGGTTCAGAAATTGCCATTCAGCCATATTCCAAAATTTCATCTAAAAATAATTTTAGAAGCCCCTTAATCGGTTAAAAAATAGCCATGATCCATCCTACTTCACCACATGCCAGAAGTTCATCTAAAAATCATTTATTTTTTATTTTTAGATGATGTTCTGGAATGTGGAAAAGCGAATAGAGCAAGGCTATGTTTCTTAATCGATTTTGTTGAAATTCGACCCGTACAATGGAATATGGCTAATTAGGATGGAACTTACGGTTATTCCCTAACTGTTTATGATTAAATTTGACATGAGCCAGGCAATTTCATTAAAATCGCCAATATATCGGTTTTGTGTCTCGATATTTTTTTTTCTAGGTACTCCGCTATAAACATTTTCAATTTTAAAAATCTAAAAGTTCATCGTATCCAGGGTCCATACCTTAAACTTTCTATTAGTAGAGATTAGTTGTGCATAAGAATAACTTTAACGGAATTTAAAGCTATAATTTTTGCTTATTGGCGTATTAGCGAAGGCTGGGTTACCGCAAATTGGTCGTCTTTCTTCCTGAAAGCTTTGAAGCTTAACCATTAAAAATTCTCTGCAACAGTTTAGAAACCAAAACGCCCTGGCCATGTTCCGAGATAATTTTTGAATGCTTTTCGTTTAAGGTTTTGCATTTTAAATAAAATAATAACAACGCGTGTTGGCCGAAATTCCGAAAAATTAAGATCTTCGCGAAATTATCGTGTGATATAATTTCCAATAATCCCAAAAACAGATCCATCCAACGGAGTGGTATTTTTGGACTAATATCAATCTGTTGAAAGTATATCATAATAATATTCAAAAAATCTCAAGAGATCACAAACTAGTGCTACAACTGCAAATATCGAAAAACTCTAAAGCTCGAAGAAATTAGTAAATCACAAACGTTTCGAATATTTAGTTTATCTCATAAACTGAGGCAATCTGTAAAATCGAAATGTGAATAATATTTACTCGGATCATATAATACCGAAAAGCTCGAATAATCATCCATCGAATTTTATCCAGTAAACTAAATAAGTTTGGAAATCGTTGCTGTTTATACGAATCACGAAGAATCACGCTTAAATTGGAAGATTCCATGGATAAAAAAATATTGCTGAAATTTCTGTAGTAATTTAAACTTGTCAGACAAGAATATTTAAGGCAGTTGGATTTTGTTTTGCAGTAACATTTTTCTCTCAATATAAAGTTTTATTTGTAGTTGGAAACTTTAATAATATTGTTGTCTAGGTATTTTGTAAAAAACCAAAAATCATTTCCACCCCCCAAAACATAAACATTCAGAATTTTGTCGTGTCTGGAAATATCGACCTCTCAGAAAATGAATTGAAATTCCTGATCTTCCAGACTTTTATTATGGAATTTCAACAAGCAGTCGTATGTATCTAGCTTCGAGGAATTTCCGACTGACTGATTTCTCACAAGGTTTTCAATAAACGCGCTTTGACAACTTAATAGACATAATGAGTTAGGCAATTATTTCCTTTAAAAATTAGGTGGGATATTTGACTACTGTCTATAAATATAAGAAGTTTTACAGAACCTCATATACTCAAATTCATAATCTGTAGTCATGCAAACATCCAGAAATCTCCAAAATATGAAAAACCGTTTTCGGATTTATTCAAAAATACTTCGGTAACGCAGCCGTTTGAATTTGATAATTTCACGACTTACAGATTTCTCAAACCGATTTACAGACTTTTCAAAAATATTAATTAATTATTATATGCGAATGGGGTTTTTTCTAGTTTACTCTAAATTTCCTAGTTTTTCAACATTTTCGTGATAGTTCGAGATTTTTCGATATTTTGAAGTTTATTCGAATTTTGCATGAACTTATTTTGAACAATATTTCAGTAGCAGTACATATATTATATACACATACAAAGGTGAATCTTGAGTTAAGTAGATTTTGAAGGTTTCTTGAGGTTAATCGACATTTTTAATAACTATTTCGATTTTATTCGATATTTTGGCTTTACAAACTTACTTAAATATATTTCTAAATTTTTAGAAGTTTTCTAAAATTTTTAAAATTATTTGTTAATTATTTGTTCTTTCAATTTTATGCTATATTTTATTTTTCGTTACTTCTGGAGGCCTAAAGTTTGGTAAATTGATTGGTGTAAATAGAAGTTAAATTTTGTTATTTACTTTCGACAAAATCTGCGGTTGGTTTTTTAGTTTCATAATAGGTCACAGGTGATTTAAAATTTTAAAAATAATCCAGTTTTGCATGGTCGGCATTGAGTTTCATCGGCAAAAAGAAACAAAAATTTCGATGCTTTTTGGAACATTGGAAAAGGGTAATATTGCCATGTGCTATCGTTACGAGAAAAAATTCAATTGTTTTACTATTAAACGGTAAATGGAAAATCTTAAACCGAATATCGGTGTACATTAACAGTTCCGAGGACAATAGTTTGTACAAGTCTTCCCTCGATACCTTCTTAAATATTACTTTTTCTAATATTTTATTGAAAATCGGATATAATAAATGTGCATACATACATATACGAGGGAGATGATATCTCTTAAATATCCAATTGTTTTATATTATATTATTCGTTAAGAAGAGAGACGAATAAGAAGAACATTTATAACTTGAGATCGATATTTATATTATACTTTATAGTTTTCTAGTCAATTGTCTTATCTGAATCTTCGGTTTTTTTTTGTTGTATTGTAGATACATATTCCTTTAGGGGACACACAATATTATAAATTTCTTAAATATTAATAATCATAAAGAAATAAAATACCAAAAATGGAAGAATGGTATAAAAATGTACTGTGTGCATATATAGAGGATGGAAGTTGTTGGATATCTTTTCAATATATTATATTATTGTTGTTGTGTTTTTGTTTATTATATTAACTCGATAACAATGGAGATCAAATCGAAACCAAAACAACGCAACAACAACAAAAAATCCTGATAAAATCTTTTGGATTCCTTATAAAATATCCTTTATTTGTTGTTGTAAAAACAAGGTCTCTACCGGTCTGGTCATTTTGGTTGAATGAATAGCTTATCAAATCATGAGATTATATTTTAACCAAGCACCAACAACATTATTAAAATATAACGAGACACTATTTTAAAATTTGTTACTTTATTACGTTTGTATAATCATTTAATTTGATATGGGTTCGAGGTCGTTGTCGATTAAATTATTATATTGTTATTAAATATATTAAAATACTACTTACATACTTATGTATATGTACGTACTTATATAACCAAAACAATACATCCATTGTTTTAACAAAAAAAAAACGCTAAGTCGCTCTTATTTACTTGTCTTAAATAAAATATAGAAGCTAATAAGGTAAAATTTATGTTTTGAGTTTTCTTTTTAATTAAAAAGGATGTAGAAGCTTTGTCGAAAATACATAAAACAAAAAAAAAATTCTTTCTGAAAAGTTAAATCATTGTTGTTGGTTTCTCTTTGCCAAAGATAATTTTTAATTGAAAAAATATATTTTCGTAGAAATTATTAATAATAATAATTTCTACTTGGTGCAAGTGTAAATTTTAATACCGAATTTTTAAAGAATGGTTTGGTCGTGCCCATACACTCGTACTTTTTCTACGGATCCCATTCAAATCAAAATTTTCAGTTGAATAAACCGCTTCATAATTAATTTATTTAATAAACAATTGGAATTCATTAACTTTTCTGAAACAGGTGCTTGGTTATTATAATAAAGTTGCCTAGACTACCATCTCCAGTTTTGTGTAGGCGCAATACCAAAAAGCTAATTAAAATATTTAACCATAAAGAAGTTGTTAATATAAAATTTGGGGTAGTTAATTAGTATTGAATGGATTTACTTCATAACCTCTTTTTAAAGTTCTTCAAAAACGGACTGTTTTCGTTAAGCGACTTTTTTACATAACATATAACTTTACTTTTGCTTTTGTTCTAAATGAATTTCCCGAAATCCGTTTATTTAAATATTTTAATAAAAAATTGTGAAATTCCCATCTATTTTTGGTCTTTTATTTGGTTGTTTATGTTTATGTTTCCAATCTTTCCTGGGGCTCAAGGCACTCCCAACTCTTTCGTAATTCGCTTAAAACGTTCTACCTTCGAGTACAAACGACTATAGACCCGTTTTTACATGGGCCACCTGCACATTGCATTGCTTCATACCAGCCTATAGTCCTGTCATGAAAGGTGGGTCGCCTTGGGCAAACAGGGGGTCATATATGTGTTCATCGTCATCACCGATCGTAAGCAAATGATGAAAAATCCCATTTTACAATGCTTTTGTTAATATATTCACGCTTCGATTTATTGAGCCGCAAATACTTAAAAATACAATTTTAGTATACTGAAGTTTCAACCCAAGCAGGTTTTTAAAATTTGATCTGAATATTTCGAAATTTTTGTTCGAAATTAAAGAATTATTTTTTTAAATGCTGTAAATAATTTTTAGTTTTAATCGGCAACTGTATTTAGGAAAAACATTTAATTACCCTATGAAGTACAATCGACGACATATTGACGCTGCTAGTTGAATGGAAGATTTACCTGCAAATATAAAAAGAGAGAAAGATTAATTTATTATTTTGATTAAGTTTGTAACTGTATTTGTATACTTCAAAATTAACAATGTTGAATTTTCGATATAACAAATATTTATCATTTTTGAATTAATTTCAGACGATTTACAGGTAAATTTACTCTAAATGTACCTCTCAGATCAGTAAAATTACACAAAGCCTTCTATTGACAATAAATATCACTGGCTGCGACCACATGGCGATAATAAATTTAAAAACTTTACCTAGAGAAGGTAACAATAACAAAATGGTTAAACTTTGTACAAAGAGATCGTGTTCGTATAAATTTACTGTAAAATTATGCTCAGACACTTTTCAAAATTATCGAGACCAACTTCTGACCATAAACGGCGCTGGCTGCCGCTCTCGACAATCTTAAGTTCAAGAAATATAGCGGGGGTAGCAGTTTTTGTTACTGTAAAAGGTTTTGGATGCAGGAATAAAATATTTTATAATAAATTTACTCTAAAATTATCATTAAGAGCCATTCGAACCCCCGAAGAAAGAACTGAAAAAAATAAACTTTTACTCATTTCATAATACATCAACCTCAAACATGACAGTCAAAATTGTGATGAGAATGGAGACGTTTTATTTAGTAAAGCGGGCATTCTTTGGAGAAAGTCAGCTTATAAAGCAACAAACACAAACCAAATTAATATCTTTCGGTCCTTTCGGCATTTTTCAGAAAAACCTTTTTAAAACTAAGAATCATTAAAAATTGTACGAGTTTTTTGAATTTTAGTGTTTGTAAACAGTATAATTACAGTTGTTTGTAGTTGCCGGAATATTTCCGAATATTTCCGTTGCCGGAATTCGAATTTGAAATAATATGTAAAAGGGCACAACTCGACTTGTGTCCCTTTGTTTTGTTACCACAGATATATACGTAATATATAGTTTCCATTTGCTTCAGCCACTTCTTGCCAACGTTCTGGTAACAAGTGAATCCCACGATGATAGAAGCTAGCTGGTTTTGTGTTAAAGAATGTATCCGTTTATTTTTGTACTTCGGCGAGATTTTTGAAATGGTGACCAGACAAACTATATTGCATTGGCCGGAACAGGTGGTAATCTAAAGATTCCAATGTCTGGCAAGTATGCAGGAAGTGGTAAAGGTTTTTTGTTTGTGCTGCCACGTCATGCGGTGTGCATATCATGTAAAAGAATGGCCTTATTTCTTTTTGATGGGTATTTTAGCCGTTTCTGCATCAGAATTTGGGCCATTTATTTTTTAATTGCACTTTGTATCGATTCGCAGTCACTGTTTTCCCTGGTTGTAGCAATTTATAGTACACTACGCCTTCCTGATTCCACCAAACACAAAGCACCACCTTTTTGTATGGATGTTTTGCTTTGTAACCAACACTATAAGAT
The DNA here is from genome assembly GCA_963556165.1 of Tipula helvola. NCBI lineage: Eukaryota > Metazoa > Arthropoda > Insecta > Diptera > Tipulidae > Tipula > Tipula helvola. The sequence continues at coordinate 10,073,471 of OY744481.1, read as the reverse complement.
AAGAGAACGAAAACTAAAATGTTTAATATGTATATAGAAAATGCGTACACGGGATAAGTCACGTACCCACCATAAATAGCGCAAACCAGAAAAATTTCTTACAGTATGAGCGCAGACTTACCCACACGAATTTATGCATATATACATATGTATATAAAAGAAAGGTGTTGGTTCGTAAGCGATAAACTCAAGAACTAGCGCATTGATTTTGATAACAATTTAGATATTGTGTTCTATGGGTCACGAGGAGTGTTTTTGTAAAATTTGGTCAAAATCGGTCCGCCGGAAGTAGCAGCTTCCAAAAGAGGTTTCCAAAATGTTTGACCACATGAAAAAACTATTTTAATAGTAAGAAAAAAGTGGCTGGCTTTCCGTCTGTTCGCTAATTTTTTTGCGTCGATTTATACCTAAACCAGTTCCTTCGCCCACTATCGTGACTCCAGCTTTCCCCAGCTTCGGTCAATTTAAAGACTTCAAATTTACCGAGAAAGAAGTTTTGGATCGAGGCGATTGTACCGAGTTACTTGCACGTCTAAAAATCTATGCTCCCGAACGTCGAATGCGGCAACGTGATGGGCTTTTATTCATTGACCCGGTGCTAACTAACTATGGTCCTTCGGAACCTATCCTGAGAACATCACGGATATTCAATTCAGTATTTGAAATGTTCGATTTCCACTTGTCGAGAGATTCATTCAAGAATGTTTTATTTAAAATTTTTTTGTATAATACTAATTAATTGTATAACCGTAATTGTTTGTACCGATTGTAACCACTGTAGGTATCAAATAAAATAAAATAAAAATAAAATAATTATGGACGTCCCGATTTATTCATCCATTTACATGCAATCCGAATTGGTCGGAAATTAAAAATTATTTATTGCCGCTTGCTGATCGACATGACATCACTGCACAAGTGTTTAAACAGAAATTAAAATCTTTGATTGATATTATTGTAAAACACAACGTTTTCGGCTCGTATGGCAAAAGCGAGGACTGCCACATGCTCATATTGTAATATGGTGCATGGATAAGGTGGATTATATCACCAGACAATGGTGGATTATATTTTCTGGATGCTCCCGGAGGTACGGGCAAAACCATTTTAATATCGTTAATTTTAGCTTCCATACGAAAAGATAACTTGCAGCCATTTTGTTAGATGGTGAAAGAACGGCACATTCAGCATTGAAGTTACCTTTAAATATACACCTAACAAAAACACCAACATACAATATTTCCAAAACTTCCGGAATGGCAAATGTACTTCAACAATGGAATGTTGGATGAGTGTAGAATGGCTCACAAATAGTCGTTAGAAGCTTTTTTCAACAACCATTTGGGAGTGCTATTATATTATTGGCAGGTGATTTCAGACAAACATTACCAATCTTTAAAAGATCAACACCAGCAGATGAATTAAATGCGTGTTTGAAAGCATCGTGTTCGTGGCAAAATTTTAAAATATTATCACTTTCAGAAAACATGCGCGTGCGATTACAAAATGACTTATCAGGCCTTTTATTTTCTAAACAATTATTGGATGTTGGAAATGGAAAAATTGATGCAGACAATACAACAGGATTGATAACATTTCCCTCGGATATTTGTACAATCGTTGAATCCAAAGACAATTTAATTTCAGCGAATATTCCGATATTGCAAACAATTATATAAATCATGAATGGTTAAGCGGTCGTGCAATATTAGCCGCCAAAAATAATGATGCCACTGAAACTAACATTGACATTCAAAACACAATTACAGGCCAAATAAAAACATACAAATCGATTGATAGCGTTATGGATCCAGAAGAAGTTGTTAATTACCCAATTGAATTTTTAAATTCACTAGACTTGCCTGGAACTCCACAATACATTTTACAATTAAAAATTGGTGCGCCAATAATTTTATTACGCAGTTTAAATCAACCACGCCTTTGGAATGGAACCAGATTGGTTGTAAAAAAAATTACTCAACAATATCATTGAGGATACCATATCAATTGACAAATACACAGGTGGAAACATAGTAATTCCACGTATACCAATTATACCATCAGATATGCCATCTGAGTTTAAGCGCATCCAATTTCCTGTATGCCTGGCATTTGCTATGTCCATTAATAAATCAGGTAAGGTCAGTCGCTAAAAGTATGTGGTTTAAATTTAGAACCGCCATGTTTTGCACACGGGCAACTCTACGTTGTTATCATTATTCGTTTTCATAGAAGACGGTAAATAATTACGTAAAAACAATCCGTTATTTAAGTGTGCACGGATACCAAAAACAAACAAAAATCTCAAAATAATCTGCTAGTACCTAATAAATGCCACTGGTCATGACTCCCGACGATGATAAATTTAAAAATGATTGCTATGGGAGCGTAAAAGCGTAAATTGTTAATTCTAATAAATGGATTTACATGTAGGAAGAGAATTTGATATTATAAATATTTCCCTAAAATTATTTCTCGGGCCCCTTGAACCCTCAACAATGACAAATTTATAAAAATCAGTCAAAATCAAAATAAATTAAACTACAAAATGTAAAAATTGTAAAGTGTATGTGGTTAAGTTAGTGTAAGATTGGGCCATTCAAGACACATTCGGAAAGTCGTATCGTAGGCCCCATGCAACTGTGGTGCTGTAGGTACATACAGGTATGTGGTTACGCCAATGCGTTAACTATATTCATAGTAAAGTACTGACCTCAAACAAGATTGGCTATGACTATCGATGATACACAGTCAAAAAATAAAGTTGGGGGAACTTTACACAACATTTTATTTAAATTAAAAGCTTTGCATGCAGCAAGAGAATATATATAATTATTTAAATTAACTCTCTCACACATTTTGAACATTATGAAAATAACCGATTGATCATAACTGGAACTCGTTACGACTCACGACGATCATAAATTCAACAAATATATTTAGGGAAGCTTAAAAGCATAACATTGTACTCCAATAAAAGGTTTTACATGCAGGAAGAGAATATGTCAGACACCTTAAAATTTTTTAAAGCTTAACCTAATGATGCATCCATTGATTTTATCAGTACTTTCAAATATTTCAACTATAAAACCCAAATTATTCCAACTAAATTTACGCATTTTTCACATGACATTTTCCCATCGATATACCGCGTGCAGACAAAAATTTCCATAATTCAAATGACAATATTGCGATAAGCAAAAACCAAAACAAAATTAAAACCTTGTAAACAATAAAATTAAGCTTTTATCATTTTACTCAAATCGCACAAAGAATTTCCGAATCAAAATCCAAAAACAAATAACAAGAAAATCCTTCTTCATTCAATCTAATCACATCGGATCGGCAAAAACCGTTTACATGCACGACATTTTTTTTATTATTTCTCACAATCAAAATCCACTTCATTCCTTTCTAATTTATGTTGATAAAAGATTTTTGCGTAAATATAAAATTGAACTTACTGTTACACCGTCGTAACTCGTATATGTACACCCAAAAGTATCGTTCAACTTTTGCAATTAAGAAATTTATCAAAAGGAATTTTATTGTATAAAAAAAAACCTTCTTCGCGACTTATTTGTGTAAGATGATGAAACAAAGACGGAATAAGATGAAGTTAAGCTATAAAAAAAAAATCCGATTTCTTTTTCGTTTGATAATCTTTCGTTCTTGATCAAAAAATACTTCACATCTTCTTCTTCTCCTTTTAGTGTGTGTGCCCTCTTCGATGTTTGATCTTAAGCCGCGGCCTAATTATCTTAAACAATTTGTAATGTTTGGATTTTTTATTGTTAAAAAATTAAAAGATGTAGAAATATATATATAGGTAGTTATGTTAGCACTTATAAAGGATTCCTCCAGTTTGCAACAGGTTGATTCGTTTATTATATTTCGGAATTTGTTAGCTACATACAAATTTTATTTCTCACACTGTGTTCTCTTTTTAAATACTTTTATGCCGAAAATATTTTGTCGGTTTAATATAATAAAAAATACAATTGAAATTACAACAATGCGCGACGTAAGACCGACGAGCAAACGAAACGGAAAAAAATTGTTAACATCATCTTAAGAGTCGGTATATGTATATACCGAATACAGGTGAATCTTTGAATAATTTATATAATTTAAATTAAATTTTATTTATATTTTCGGGTAAGATGATTTTAATTTCTTTTATGTAATCCATCAATCTTATTTTGTTAAGATCACAGAGAAATAATTAATTCGTATACTTTCTGATTTTTGTGTAAAAAGAAAAATAATAAACGGAAATCATATACATAAAATAAAATAAAATAAAAAAAATCCAGGTAATCGTCTTATAAATAAATTTTATTATTTTCTTTTTACAACAACAAGCACCTCATTTCAAAAGCTTTACACAAGACTAAAATAAGCTTCCCATTTTTAATGTTTAAAAAAATTTCTTCGTACCAACTTGAAACATATGAAAATAAGCATGGTAAATATTTCTTCATACTCGAAGATGATAAACCAAAAAAAAAAAAAAATAAAAGGAAATTCTTCTGGCATATTATTGTTTCTGGTGTTCGCGTTCGTTTTTGTCGTCTTAAAATTGTAATTCTAAATCAACATTGAAAATTGAATAAATTATGTTCGTATAATAAAATTGTAAACAACGACAATATAAAACAAGATTATTTGTGATTCTTCTTATTTGGGTGTGTGTGTATGGGTATTTCTGGAAATTAACGGAAAAGAGATTTCTGTTCTCTCGCTTCTACAAGTATATTAATAATGAATGGCTTAAATTGAAAATAAAATAAAATAAATTATTTATGAAAATGAGGCTCAATTATTGATTGTGTGGTTATTAAATGAAGTTGAAGAAGGTTCGTTTAATGTTCATTTTTAAGCTGCCTAGCTATTCACATATGCAAATTATTTTGCTTGGAAAAATTCTGATGAAAACGGATTGGTATAAAGAAATTGATTTAGGGTTTATTCTGCGTAAATGTTATGGTTGGGTTTATTTATGGTTTCTTTGAGAGCGAGTAAAATGATTTTATTTCACTTGAAATTCAACACTTTTGTTGTGATGTGTACATACCTACACGTATGTTTTCTTCAGAATTCGTTGAATATATCCTGTTAATGTGGCTTTATGATTCATACCGTACCTAAGGGTATAGTCAAATTTCAATAGAAGTACATATTGAACTTAGAGGTGGGCGAACTTAATTTCTCAGACGCTCAGGCTTTTTTTAAGCTTCAATATTAGTAAATTAGTAAATTATATGTACATTAACAATTAAATAGTATGCATATTCTTCAAACCCTTAACTATAACTAAATTTAGACGGAATGACCGAAAAAATCAGACCGAAAAAATCAAAAAAAACGTCTGAAAATAGCTTTCCAAGCCAGCCGAGGTGATCAAGAAGAATTTAGATGTGAACAATATGATAAGTTAGCACCTTACTATATAAGCTCTGAATAACGCGAATCAAGAAATATTCGCTCGGGGGTAAAAATTTGGTCAAGGTGCCTGATCGATACGCTACTAAAAGGCCGCCAACCGAAATTTTATCGAAATTTAAACTCTGCCATTATCAAATTTCGGCGAACAAATTAAAACCCATTTTTAGAGGCGACGGAAATTTTAAATCAAAATATATAGGGGTAAAACCCACGATATGTTATGATCAGACCTACAGTCCGGACATCTACGTGCATACATCTACTAGCCCACTCAATGTAACCTTCAAGCCGACTCTTAAACAATTCCCTAACTGATCCCTATAATACCTTACTCTATGATAACTAAATCTCTTAAATCCTAACACAGCCCCAAACTTAACATAAACCTTTAAATCAACATATCATCACGGGAGTAAGTTGTGTTTCCGGTTCCGGTTCTACATTTACCGGAAATTTTTTTTTTTTTTGTAAAATATTCAAAAATGTTAGAACATTAAACCAAAATTGACATTCCATCAAAATTTTATTTGAAATGTGAACAAATTTTAGCTGGAAATCTAAAATTCGATTTTTTTGCAAAATGGCGTATAGGACGACACTAGAATTCACATGTCGATATTCCGGGAAATCGTCCCCCAACTACACTCAATCCCAAACTGATCGCCCGCTAACAGACCATCAACTATGCTCTTGGTAATTCTTCTATTAAAACAACGGTTTTGACAGGAACGGCTCCTAAAGTGGAAGCCAAGACACATAAAGGATTAACCGTTTACGATAAAAATTTTCCGTATTTTATTGTCCATTGTAGTAACGAATTTATCATCAATTTCGTTCAAAAATTTTCATTCAATTTAATTTGCCATTGTCTGATTGTATCTCTCCGTGTCTTTAGAAATATTTCCGATCACCTTCCTTTTAATATATAAAACATGCAGCAAAAAAAGCTAACAACATAGAATGAAAAGTGTCATGTCATGGACGATTAATGAACAATAAAACTGAGCTGAAATATGTCGGTCGCAAAAGAGCTTAAGTTTTGTAATTCTGGACGATTTTTAAAAATGTGCACGGGCAGGACGTTGGTTTATATCTAGGTTTGATAATGGCTGCATCATTGAAAGACCGGCTAAACAATACTCGGCCTTCTGCGCTGAAATGCCAGAGAATCTAAAAATACATTAAACACTGAACGTAATGATCTTTTATTGCTGTTGTAACGCGGTTTTGCTTCTTCATCAGCTGGTCTTATTCAATTTGGCATGCCCTTAATTTGCTGCCTAGTTTATATAATCTCGTCCAAAATAAACTCTATGTGTATATTTGATTATACTCGAATATTTCCTTTGCCCATAAATTTGTGCATTCTTTTGAGCGCTACTATAATGAAAGGTACATCATCTGCCAACGATAGGCCGGAAAATTTCAAATATTCATTAACGCTTCCTACTTCTGGAGGAATGTCTAATAGTTGCTTAATCAGAATCTCTTCCAGATGTTTCCATTTATTTGTGGAATCGTATTACCTTTATAGGTCCAACAATAGCCGCGTTCTATCCATTTTGAAGAACGAATACCAAATCGAGTGAATAAGAAGTTCCTAATCATGTTAAATAAGGCTCCATCGGGCTAAATTACCGACTAAAATTGGGAAACCTTTGGTAACTTTCTTCCATAAATACGTATTAACATTATTGCCTGTTATTATGAAGACACATCGCTCGTGTGTCGAATCTCATTATTACAGATTTTATAATTTCTTAAAGTGTATCACGCTAGGTTTTTTGTCCTTTCTTTAATAAATGCTGCTTCAAAATGTGGTTATTAAGCAGACAAATGGGTCTCTTCCCACTTCCAGGGGCTTTGGTGACGAGGACAACTTGCTCCCCATCATGCAGGTGCACTTGGCGTTAGCATTGTCTTGGAACTATTTCGGGACTTCCGCAGCATATACAAAAAATTGATTCGACAATCATGGCGAAAAACTTTTGCTAGTTTTTCACAAATATTTTAGAAAGGTTTCCTTTCTAGCAGTTCTGTCCTCAAGTTCATATTTTTTGTAATTTATGTCTTCTCGGGCAACACGTTGTTATAATGTATTACTTGTTACTCAACCAGCCGAGCCTCACGACTGTCCCGAGCAACTTTACGCTTCTAGGAGTCGACGAGTCCTGTTTCACTGCCGGCGACACTTATTTCAGCTTTTCTGCACCTGTCATTATATCTTTTCTTTGCATCTCCAACTCTATATATTATTGGAATTAACACGTAAGAGAGACTCACTTTCGAGAGATTTTCTCATTTAAGTCTGCTGCACCTGCATTATCACGTGATGAATGGGTAGACAACTGCTGGGAAGTTTCACTGAGGCAATATTTTGTGACTAATTGAAGGTTGATTCATTTTGTATTTCAAAGTGCAATGATGGTAAAACAGATACTTAAGTCTATGGTGGCTCGTTTTATTTTTCACCGTAACATGTTTATGTTCGACATTACTGCCGGCAGGATTATTTCGGAACAGACCACGATCGCGTGTAACAGCGAAGTTAATGGATTCGGATGCGATGAGTGGTTTCAATAACGGAAGTGCTCTTTTATATGATAAACGACATGACTAGGTGAAACAAAAATTTATTATTGGCCCTCAATCTTTGACCTCCCAGAAAATGACCAAACTTAATTTTTAAAAGATGATTTATACCAATGCCAAATTTCAAGTCTATACCTTTCGCAGTTTTTGTTAATAGTTTGAAAAATCGGCATTGACACACAGACGGGCCATGAAGTCTAACAATAATTAAGATCCCATTAATTATGAGAGACCACATTAATTAAGTAGGATCATTTAGCGAAATAGTTTCTATAATAAAAAATAAAAATAATTAATTTTTTCATTTGGCAAGACTTCTAATATTGATTACAGCAACAGTTTGGGCATAGGTTAGGTTAGGTTAGGCTGGGGTGGCTACTAAGACACGAAAATGGTCCGTAGCGACACCACAATAAAATTTTCTCGACTTTACTCTCTGAACCATCCAGAGCTTACAACGAAGCGTTGATTACGCCTGACGTCCATCCCATTGAGGTTTGCCAGGTCGCTGAACAGAGGAGCTTCTAACAATTTCTATCTGCTTAACGCTAGACGGGGACAAGCGCAGAATAGATGGAGTACAGTTTCTTTTACCTCTACATCTACGTAGCTTCTACAGTAATCTGATCTAGTTTCGGCCGAATCTGCCTAGTTATAAACATGAAGTGCCATTTGACCATCTATACTGCCGTACTAAGAAAGACAGCCTTAAGCGCCAAAAGTCGACAAATATTATATTTCTGGTTTTTTAAAAAGTCAAATATCGTTCATCAAATGTCATAAAATCACGTTATTTATTAGTCAAGTATCATATAACGACATGGCAAACTAAATACAAAAAGGCAGATGTGACTTTTTTTCTTAGCACGGTAGTATAGTTCACTGTTCTCCTAGCTTCTTTCTCAAGCAAAAGTTTGCATGTATCGAGCGGAATTTCAACATTTATTTTTCTTGGTACAGTGATGCAATTTTAACCCTGCCCAACGAGTTCATTTGGCTTTTGATTCCCCGTTACACTGAAGTGCCCTGGCACCCACGTTAAGTGGATGTTGAACTTATCTGCCATCTCGTTAAGAGATGCCATTATCTCCATTATCGCAATTATTTCAGTGTGAAAAACACACTGGGCATAAATACCATAAATTACTGGTAGCGACGAAATTTCGAAACTCAAAGTTTGGTTTCTTCAGCAACAAATTTCTAAATTGTTTCAATGATTCAAAAAATATTGGAGCACCATCAAGGATGTGTACTCAAACCAAACAGACTATTTACTTGGAAAATGATTGACTTAGTATCTTAACAGCCTGAAAATGCATCGATTTTTGGTCCCCATTCTGTTAGTATTGATTTTGATTTAAATACCAGTCTATCAATCTTGTGTTGATTCATAGAGAACCATAGAGTTTAGTTTCTAATTGGAACACAACTTTAAATAAAGAAATAAAAAATCTTGCTAACTATCTAAACCATTCAGCAGCAACAGGTTTAGATTAAATTTTGATTACCTAAATGTATAAAAAAAATTTGGCTGAACTCAATATCGCAAATTTAAGGAAGCCGATTCTAGTGGCTAAGTATATCGAAATTCTGAAACACCGCTGCTGTATATCGTAATGTTACTAACTTTGTGAGTTCTAATTTAGATAAAAAAAAACTTTGACGCTTGCTTGTTCTTAAACATAAGAAAATATTTTGATTCAGTGAGTCACTCCCTATTATTAACCAAACTCAGAAATATACCCGCCTGTCCTCTAAACAATTAAATCTAATAGAATTCCATAGATTGGCCCATATTAGTCTTAATAAATCGCTGACGATAATTTATAGTTCTTTGGTTTTTTCCCAACTTAACTATATCTGTGCCCATTTTGGAATGAAGGTGCCGACTATAAAATCATTCAGTTAGGAATGTTGGTTTGGTAGTCTTCATACACGGAGTACACGCAGAAAATGAAAATCTTCAACATCAAAAATGTGGTTGAATAAAAAATAAAGCTGGTTTGTTTTAATTTTGGTAAGCAAAACGATATACAGCGTATAATACGTGGGACTACTTATAGAGGAATTTATTATTCGAAATCTATGAACACAACAGATGGGATTTTTTATTGATTTAACTGCTGATTCGTATAAACCGCCAAAGTTTACTTTGCCATTGTCACTGAATATGTCTGAAGATACTTCTCTTCTGGAATTTTGTATCGGCTATCATCGTGAATCCATTTGAAAATTATTTCGGTAACCTTTTTATATGCTTCAGGTAACATGTTGGGGTTGCTGGTATTATATACAAAAAGGTGTATAGTCGGACTAATCTGGAAAATTTAGCATTTCTTTCTGAGAGATCTTGCACAAAAATGTTTGAAATCGCAATATCCAGCTTGATTACCTATAAGTTGGTTTTTCTTCATTGGTATTTGGGTTAGTGCACATAAACTGCTGTTGACTGGACCAGGATATCGGATCTTCACGAGACCATGTCTGTCCTTTCCACAAAAAATCATAATTGTGTAATTGCAATGGTAGAATACTTCTTGAAACGCAATCAGCAAGGTTTTCGTTGGTTACTAAATTTTGCTAATTATTCTCGGATGAGAAATATTTCTTTAGTTTCTGGTTAATAACCAGAAATTGAAATAAACTTGATAGGCGCGATTTTGGTTTATGTTTCTGTTCTACAATATACGACGGCAAAGAAATCGAATTCGGACGAATTTGAGAATCCATGTAATTGAAAATGCTCATTTCCAGTAAATAACCACCGAGGTATGGATATTTAACCTATTGCACCTTATTCTTGTCTATGTTGATGCCATTTATTCGAAATATGGATGGGTAATAAACCATCCCATTGTAAATTTAGGAGCAACAAGGATTTAAATATAATTTTTACCATAATAGTGCAAAGTGACAACCAACCAAGTGGATCGAAGATCTTAGATGCCTTGGATAACATCTCTTGTTTGCTGTTAGTTTTGGATTTACTGAAACTTTGAAATACAAACTATCGTCCTTCGGGCACCATTTCAAACCGAATAGCTTGATTGACCGTGTTCTCTCACTAATTTCGGTCAGCATTAATTCTTGGAAATTTTCCGGTATTAGATGTAAGTAAAGATGAACAGTTTGAAGCCCATTTTTTCAGGTGAAAGCCAACGGATTCCAAGATATTAATTATTTGGCTTTATAGCATAAGGACATCTTTGTCACTGTGAGGGCCTGACATCAAGTCGTCTATAGATCTTTGAATGATTTTTGATTCCGCCGCATTTAGATGAATCATGGTCGGCAATTGTTACTAATGCTTTCCTGGCCAAATATGGTACGGAAGCTATATTGAACGTAACTGCCAACAGACTGCTATTCATGCATAAATGCTGTATATTCATGTTTAATGTCGGGATATTTACAAAATTTAGATTAAATTGTCAATAATCGCCTGACAACCATCTATGATACTATCCAAGGGTTTGCTGGATTGTTTAAAAGCCAATCTAAGTATGAATCTGTCTTCTTTGGTACGTTGGTATGTTACAGCAAAGTGGGCTTTACACAGCTATCCTTCTTCCGTGAAATGTATGGTTGTAGGTAATTCCTCGGTTTCCAAAAACTTTCAGAGGTATCAAGCGATATCTGATCCTTTCATTCATTCAGTTATACTAAGCAATTTTCATCCATCCGAATATGGTATTCTGGGCCATTGGTTTTATTCCTTAACTGCACGAGATTTTGCCTTCACTCATAGTTTCGAAAATATTCGGAACCGATTATGGGTTAGTTTGAAAAACGTTAAATCTGCTAACTTCAGCGATTTTAGGTGTTCCTAAAATTTCGGATTAATTTTTGTTGACGGCATTGGTGCTGGTACTTATGTATAATAGTATAAAAGCGTTTTTCGTCTGTTTTCTGCTGGAGTCAAATCTAGATGAGATTTCAAGAATCGTTACTCCTATCCTGGTCACCGCTGTAGCCAACTCTGAGTCTAAAAGTACACGGCATGGTTACTTTTGACCATAAGCATCAGTTACATGAACAATCCCTGTTGGTAAAAGCGACTCTAAAGTAATATTAGTTGCTTGCTTTATTGTTAGTAGTGCTTCTATTTTGGATTGCGGTAAGATTTGGTTTCGCCAGTTTTGATACATCAGTTGTTGAGGTTGACTGCATTAAATCGGTTGCGATATTGATGTAGGTAATGTTGACGGTCGTGATACGAATTATGAATTTGGATACTCGAATAGTATAAAAGGCTATTGTGTCACTTTCGGTCAATCTGGAATGAAAGTTTGGATTTACAATAACTAACTGTATGAGTGTCACTTAAACATAATTATAACACCTCGATTTTTCGTTTACAAGTGATCTTCTTTCACATTTTGGCACTGGTATAGCATATAATCTGCATTACACTATGGGCAATTGCAATTCAATCAATAAATTGAATCAATTTTTTAAGACACCTGTTGAAAAAATTGCCTGCTATATATATCGTCATCTAATTTACTCACAATGATATAAATTAGCCACGGATTTCTTACATTGCACCTTGTAGAATCAACTGCTTTAAGACCACTGATAATTTCCTTAGTGGCATCCGCCAATTTACGAAAAATTCAAGAATTCACACGAGTGATGGGAGGTTATTTAAAGAACGTTTCAATGTATCTATTTATAGAGTTTTTTTTTCCTATCGTACCTTTTGATAAGAATTTGTTAAGCTTCTATATAATTAGCATCTGTAGTGCTTAAATATCTAAAAATATAAAATATTTTTCTTATTATGTGTTTAACAATTTAGGTTTATTAATGTTTTTTAATTTTAATGATAAAGCTTATTATTATCTATCGATTGGCATCAATAACTCAATATGGCCAAAAATTTAATTATATAAAATTTGTTTACCGCGGCAGTATACTAAAATAATCCTTGAAACTTGGATTTTGTCTTATCAAATTATCAACACAATAACTGGCTGCGACTCACGACAATGATTAATTTCAAAAATTTAATTAGGGGACCTTAGAAGTATAAAATTGTACTCCAGTTGAAGCTTTTAAGTGCAGTAAGGGAATAAGTTAATGTAAATTTGTTCTAAAGATATCTCTCAAACCACTTAACACGATTTAAGACGATAATAAATTGAAAAAAAAAAAAAATAGTTAGGGGATCTTAAATCATAAAAATGTATTCCAACAAAAGATTTTACATGCAGGAAGAGAATACTCGACAAACAATTTCTCACCGTATGATCTGCATCGGTCGCATTTTACCCGACACTCGGGTAAAAATTTTACAAAATAAAGTACGAATTCGAAAATATGAAAATGTGGGTTGGCGGTGACACGAAATCACTATTATCAAACTGAAAAATCAAAAAAATATCAAAAAAACTAGAAAAAATGTCGGAAACACATCCCTTAGAATTCCAAAGAAAAATTGGAATGATATCAAAGGGCCGAATGTCGAAGGGCCGAATGGGTCGGAGGGCCGAATTTGTTTGTTTGTTTTGTGTTTATAAATATAATTTTTTAAATTTCTTGTTTTAATTAATATTTTGTAAATGTACTGAATTTGATATTAGGAACTATAATTTTTATTTATTTATGAAAAACAATATTAATTTTCCAGATGTCAATGCCAAGTTGAAATGTTGTTTGTTATAATGATTCATATAAAAATAGGTAATACATTTCAGGTTGAAATAATATTCAAAACAACACATGAGACAACAATGTACTTTAAAATAAATAGTTTCGTTTAATTTACGTAGACATTTTGGAAATTTTGCTTTCAACTGTAATTTGTCTTTATAATTATGTAGTAAATTGTTAGGAGTATATTCACTATATTCATATCACTAAATCACAGATAAATTATTTTATTCATCCAAATAGAATTTTCCTTCACCCTAACGAATAAAAAATGTTCTGATTTTTATGACATTTTATGACAAAACTCTTTTTTGGCTTTGGTGAAATACCTATTATGTACAAATATTTTTTCACTTGATAATTACAAAAAGAACACAAAATATAAACAACAAAATTAATGCAATATTTTTGCCGATAGAATATCCAAAGATTAAACATAATAAAATATGCATAAACTCAAAAGAAATTAATTTATATTTGATAAAAAAATTTACAAAATATTCCTTCAAACAAGAAATTTAAAAAATTATATTTCTAAAAACAAAAAAAAATAAACAAAAAATTCGGCCCTTCGACCCATTCGGCCCTTTGACCCATTCGGCCCTTGGACCCATTCGGCCCTTCGACCCTTTCGGCCCTTTGACATTCGGCCCTTCGACATTCGGCCATTCGATCCATTCGGCCCTTCGACCCATTCGGCCATTCGACATTCGGCCCTTCCACATCCGGCACTTTGAAATTCGGCCCTTCGTCCTCATTCCCGAAAAATTAGGCAACTTTCCGAGGGTTGGCTACCTTATCTAGAAAAAAATAATACAGAAACTGAAAATCCCGAGAAAAAAATTCAGAAAAAAAAAATCCAGAAAACTAAAATCCAGAAACCTAATTATCAAAGTGCGGACCAAATTATAATTAAAATTTATAAAATGTCTATCAAATTTGAGGTTTTACGTAAAGTTCTTAATATTTAAGATAATGGAAATTGCTTCGTCGACCTTTCAGACACAGATCAAAGGAATCGTATCGCTCATATCGCTTCTACTGATAGTTCTACCACAAATGTTTCAAGTGAGGACGTAAGTCTAAAAATTCCAATAAAATTGATTTTTTTAATTGATTTTAAACAAAATATTTTTTCTGGATTTTTTTCTGGATTGCTTTTCCGGTAATTTCTAGATTTTTTTTTTCGGGATGTATTTTTCTGGATTTTTACTTTTCAACTATTCGGGATTTTAAAATTTCCGGATTTTTTTTTTCAGGCAAATGTAGTGATCCCAACTTTCCGAATTATCATTTTTTAAAGCTTCAGAATTTGGAGTATTTATATTGTACTCTGAACCATTTGTATTAAAGGATATATTCCCAAGTAGCAATCTGATACCATAGTTTTATAAAAACGATAAAATTTTGTTCATATTGGTTTTATTGTAACTAGTTATTTTAACACGGTATCTAAATGTTATAAATTTGGATTATTGGAAATGGGTTATAGAGGTTTTTCTGTATCCAAATTATAACTAATTAGATTTTCTAAAAGATATCTAAAACCAGTCAGAAACGGATTCTTTCTTCTTTATGAATTTAATTTGGATTATTTGGAACGTGTTCTAATACGTTTTTATGTAACCAAATGTTAACTAATTAGTTTTTGTAAAATGTATCTAAAACGAGTCCGAAAAGGTTCCTGAAAACCATTATTATTACAAAAATTATAAAAATAAAAAAAAAGGAAAATAATTTTTTAGTAATAATATATGTAATTCGCTAAGTCGGTGTGTTTTGCTTGATAGGCCTCTGTATTTTTCTGATTTGCCAAATCGATAATACTGTGAATGTCATTACCACTAATATTATATTATATTAATAAAGTCGAAAAATCAATTTGATTAACGGACAATTTTTTAACTTCTTGATTTAATTAATATGAATATTATAAGAATTAAATAATATGTATGATATTTTCGTGTGCTTTATTTTAGTACATTATACATATATGTATAAATTATGCTTATAGTGGAAATGAATGTATTACTTGATTGATTGATTGATTGATTTAGTGTGTACGACCAAGCCTAAGGCAAGTTTCCCGGATACGCCGGGTCCACCGTACACCCTCTTACGAATAACAAAATCGAGGGAAAGGAAAGGTATGTTAGTAACAGAGACTCAACCCGGTTCCAGACACCATGGCGGTTGATAGTTAGTAAATAAGACAACACAAGACAACACAATTTCTAAACTACATGATTGTTAACTGCTTGTTGTTCCTGGAGCGTTGAGTCCGGCTATACCTTTGTTACTGAAAATTATGATTACATTTAATCCCTTTAAAAATGATTAATTCTGGAGCAATCTTAAATTCTGAAACAAATTAAATTATTCATCAGTATACTTAAAATAAACCCCTCTAAACACCTAAGATTTTATTAATTTAAGTATACTTAAAATTACATCCGCATCAATCCTAGCCTAGGCCACTTAAATAATTCAATAAATAATTTAAAAAATCCTCTAGTTGGCACCCCTATAAATTTTAACAATTAATTAATTTCATCAGCTTACAAAATTAACACAATTTTTAATTTCAGCTTCTTCACTCCTTGTTGATCCTGGAAGGTTGATTTAAGCTGGAATTTAATTCTGAAACACGGGATTAATTTAATCCCTAATAATTACTAATTCTGAAACTATAATCTATACTTGAAATTAGCTTCTTTATTAGAAAGGAATTATTTTAATCCCTCTAATAATGATTAATTCTGGAACTGAGTTATATTCTGAAAATTAACTTATTAATCAGTGAACTAAAAAAGGAACTCCTTTAGATACTATTCACATATTAACAAAAATAACTGATAAACAAAATCAATAGGGTGCCAGTCCTTCCCGGAATCCCAATTTCACCAATCCGATCCAAAAAACTACAGTTTAACTCAAAACTACTATTATAAATGAACCATTTTCGTGAACCTGCCACTTAAAGTATAGAAGTTTCATCTGTGATGACTTTTCTGGAATGAATTACAATTAATATCACCAGTACCCAAATTTAAAGTTATAAGAACTAATTAGTTTCTAAAGTATGAATTCAGTTTAGGAATTCCGTGCAGTTCAGTAAAATTAACTACCCCGTATTAAAAATAATCATGCTTAAATAAACCAAAAAATTTTATATGAACAGTGAAATCTCGAAACAGCGCAGCCAAAGGAACCGGAGAAATGTATTTAATTATTTAATAATTTAATTTAGTTGTGTATTTACATATGCAAAGTTTTATTATTTTATTTCCTTATTAACCATATATTTTCACATAAACATTTATCACTTTGGCGAATAAAATTTCCTTGCGAAATTACAATTTCCTTAAATCAGTATTCACTATAACGAGACCTCACTGTATTACATACGATAGTTTCTGGTTCAACTCAAATTTACTCGATAATACAAAGTAAACAAATCCCATTAGAATCGAACACAAGAAACTTTTAATTCTAATTAAATTTCCAATTCAACTCAAAATTACTCGATTATACGTAGTATAAGAATCTTATTTGAATTGAATACATGAAAATTTTGCGTTGTGTAGTTCATTGTATATAAAGAGCACTATAAACACAAAGAATACAACAACGCCAAGTAAAAATAATAAAATCGTATTACAGTACAAAACTAAAACCACCAACGCACATAGAGAAAACAAACTTTTCATATAATCCTTCACGTGCGCAGCAGGGAAAGTATCGATGTGTACATAGTGTGTTTTGGTACATGCCTTCTCTATATTATATACATATATAATAGGCTTCACTATATTATATATTACTGTATATATTTCCGAAAATAACCTCGTACACTACACATACACGACTGTGAATACAATTCAGAAGCAAATATCAACAATCGAACACTATAGAACCAATGTTGTCTTGATAGAAATTATATAATAGAAATTATATTCTTTTTATGTATATAAATAAAGAATATATGTGTTTGTGTCGTTTCCACATAAAACAAAAAATACAACACATACATAATCTCGTAAGAGAAAAGAGAGAAACCGAAAACTTGTATATTCATGTACAGAAACAGAAATTTAATGCGTAAATTTATTTATTCGATTTTAATTAAATTTAAATACGAGATAATGTATTTGACCATTCGAATTTTATGCGCCAACTACACAAATTTAAGACATGCATTATTAAGCGAGAAAGCCAAAATTTGACTTGTTTCGCTATAAATATGAGAATAAAAATAAAAATATAAAACAATGCCTGTTGAATGCATCCCGATAGATTGCATTCTATCCATATTTAAATTTTCACTATTCTTATGCACACACTTTTACTTAAATAACTTAAATTAAAATAAATTATATATAAATTATATATTTAAACACTTTACACTACATTAGAAAATAAAATAAACTAAAAATTAATTAAATTAAAATTTTCTCGAAGAAGACGACAAAAACACGTCCTTCTTCTTCGAGCGTCAACCTGTATTTTTCAGTGGAAATGAATGTATTACTAAATAAATTTACTTATGTATATTGAACTCAAGCAGAGTCCGGTGTGTTTTATTAACTAAAAAAGTGGTGGTCGAATTTATTCAGTATTTTTGGTACTTTATTTTATAGTTCTTTGCAAACCGGTTAAAAATGAATTTTTTGTTGTATTATTGGTACATTTTAGTTTTTGTAAAACCGGCTAAAAATAAGTTTTTTTCGGTTTTTTAGTTTCCGTGTTATTGAAACTAAAATAAACTAGCTCTTACACAGTTGCAAAAAAACTGATTGGCATTTCTACACCAAAACATACAAAGGTTTTAAACTCTAACAAATATTTCGGATTTTTTGAAACTAACTAAAATAAGGTCCCAGGTAGTATAAATAAAACGTAAAAGTTTCAAAAAACGCGGCCAAAACTGGGGTCTGCAGCGGTTCTGTACCGTGTCCGAACCGTATCTGAAACAATTTTTGAAACTTTTTGAAAAACGTATTTGAAACCAAAAATTGCTACTTGGGTTATCTACAGCTAAATATAACCATTTTATGCTACTTTATACTGTAATATTATTATTATGCGACAAAAGATTTGCTCTTAATAAAACCGAAATTGCAGCATCTATGATACAAGAATTTGTTAAGAGCACAGCTCGGTTATATGGAAGACATCATATTATTTATAACATGCATTGTTTAACGCATATAGTAGAAGATGTCAAGGAATTCGGAACACTTGATGAATATTCAGCATTTGAGTTTTAAAGTTACATGTATGTAATTAAACGTCTCCCTTGCAAACCAAATCAGCCACTAGCACAAATCTGTAACCGTATGTTTGAGCGTAATAAATTTAAAATGATGGACCTAACTAACAGTAATGTTGAACACCCTATTTTCAAGAAGAAAATTAAAAATATAGATGGAAAAATCATGTACCAAAAAATAATTTATAAAAATTTTGAAATAGACAAAGGAAAATAAATTAATTATTAAATTTCAACATTTAAAAATTATAAACAATGAACCATTTATTTATGGATTTGGAATTCGAGATCCAGTTGACTTTTATAAAACTCCAGTTCCGTCAAGTATAGATTTGATATTTATCAATCCGATTTGGATGGTGAATATACATAATCTGTTGCACGTAAAACTGGTAGACAAAAAAATGTTTGCTATGAATTTATTATGCTGTGCATTTTTTATGCTGTGAATTTATTAAAGATATTATACGACATGACACCTAAAAAGTGTCTCATAATATACTATAATTAGTTGTAGAGTAATAGTGTATCTGCTTTAGTTTAACTAATCTTGCTTATTGTAACGTCTACACCTATTTCAGCTTTATATTTGCATTTTCTTAGTTTAACAGGGTTTCTGTTGGACTTTGGTTTTGACGCTTACTTATTTTTCAATGTGGTTTTACTTTTAATTTGAACTAATAATTGATTTCATTAATTTTTATCAGCCGCAATGTATTCGGTTATAGAAACTACAAATATAAATGGAAGAAAGGAAGTTGCTTGGCCAGATAATTAACATAAAGCAGTAAAACACAAAATGAATTTAGATCCTGCTTGGCAAAAACATAAATGTAAAATTCTATGAAATATGTTCAAATTCTGAACTGAATTTTTGAATTTGAAAAAGGCCGAATTTCAGGTAAATTTCACTCATGAATTTGAGATCTTAGTGTAACAAGCGAACCACCTGCCCTATTGGAATGTTCGACGAATGTTACCGCTAATATTGTTTTTAACACTACGGGTAAAATATATAAAAACTGATGTTGATTGAATCAATTAATAAACCAAATATTTAATTACAGGCAACCG
Source organism: Tipula helvola (assembly GCA_963556165.1). Classification (NCBI taxonomy): domain Eukaryota; kingdom Metazoa; phylum Arthropoda; class Insecta; order Diptera; family Tipulidae; genus Tipula; species Tipula helvola. Next base: position 10,053,430 of record OY744481.1, on the reverse strand, counting down.
GAATGATATAGGGTCTATTTTTTAATTCAACCTTAGCGAGCATTGCGCTGTCAAAATTATACACTGCGTTTTTTTATTCAACCAGAGTAATTTTACTCTATGCACTGTATTTTTTAATGTGAACTGAACATACTCTGAGCTTACTCAGTTTGTAAATTTTTGCTCTGAAATCAATATAAGTGTAGAGAAAAAGCAAAAGATTTAACAAAAACATATTTGACATTTATAAACAAATATTTTTATAAAAACAGATTATAACCAATTTATTTTTATAGAAACATTTACCCTCTGGGTACACTGGACATTTGACACTGTCTATACTCTGTACTCGGTTTACACCGGTTGAGTGAGTATACTCGCTCGGCGTGAATAAAAAAATAGACCCATAAATAATACAACGCTGGGATTGAATGATGTTGAATGTAATAAAATACCAAATTTAGTGAAAGTTTTGGTGCATACTATTCGGCAGAGGATATTATTTCTACTTTTAGTAAGATTAATATAAAGACTGAAATGCCAATTTTTATTTGTATGTGTATAATATTAACTTTCAGATGTACAAGAACCTCCAGTTCCATTATCTTCAATTCCAAAAGCAACAGAAAATTCACAAGCGTCGATAAATCTGCCACCAATATTATCTAAACAAACACTATAGCGTCACCTTCTACAGAACTAGGCCGATCTCCCAGAATCATGCGCATCTTCTAAACCGTTACCATTAAGTAGTACAATCAATGTGGACAATTGTGAAGAATGTGAATAGTTTTAAGTTAATTAAATGAATCATTAATACTCATAATTCAAGTAAATAGATCTTTAGATAGTGAAACTGGAACAAACCATCAAAAATATTTAACATAATAATTCAATTAATTTATTTATCTTTAACGTTGTTGTTCTTAATAAAAAATTATTATTATTTATTTTTAATAAATTAAATTGAAGAGTCATGCAACTTCGCAGCTATTGTAGTCATGCATTATTGCGTCGAAAATTTGATTTTTGAACGTTAAATAAACTACAAGTATTTTTGCTGCAGAAATAATTTGTATTTGAACGGAATGCTGCAAAATCTGTACAGCCGACTGAATTCTACCCTTTTCATGATTTTTAGAATTGTTTATTTTCCCAAGATTAAGTAACAATCAGAAAATTTGTATTCATCATAGGTTGTAAGATTTTACAAATTTAAGTCTTCATCTATAAATGAAACTATAAAATAAATTTTTGAGCATTTATTCGACCACAACTTGCTTCGAAAGTATTCCTGGTCAGGTCAAGCAGGTCTTGAGAAAAGTAAGGCATTGTTAATTTTTAAAAATATTTATTCTAATGTATTTATTTTAATTTTCCAGAAATAACCAAACTCATTTTCGCAGAGCACAGCATCATATTGAAATTAATGGAACTAGTCATGAATTATATGGTTAGGGACCACCAAATAAGCCAAGTCGAGATAAAAAAAGCTGTAGAAGAATATTTAAAAAGATCAGCGGTCAATAAATGTATGAATTTGTATGCAGCATTTAGCTACAAAGAATTTTGATTTTTTTTTGTAAACAGGGATTTCCTAAACATGGATTTCACTACTATGAATTTTACTTGTTTTTGATATTTTGCTTCCAATAGTACATTATAATATTGTTTTTCAATGAAATTTTTCGATATTTTTATAATTATGTACTGTTGTGTTTAGAAGATGTTACAAAAACACTAAATTTTAAATTCAAGATTAAAAAATTGATAATATCTATCGTGATGTTTTGATTGTGCAAATTTGTATCAATATTTTTCAAAATAATAATAATTTACGCCGTTTTACGGTCTAAATTGCCATTAAATACTCGGCGAACTAATTCCCTGCTATACCGTTGTGTCTTATGTCCTTAAATTCAGTTTCATTATTTCAAATTGTTGGTTTAGTTTCTGTTCGAATTTAAAAAAAAACTCGATTTTAACAAATGAAATGTGTCAGTAAAACTTTATGATACTTGCTTGGTTTTCTTTTCTGGGTATGGGTATGTATCTCTACATCTATCCTTCATGGTATTTGTTAAAAATCCCAAATTAATTAAGCAAAATATATATATGGGAAAAATACTAGACACTGATACTCAAATAATTCAGACGTTATAACCGTTTATCCCCCGAAATACGTGCAAAACCTACACCATTAAGGAGACCGAATAATTCTCTGAAACCACCTCCATATTGTCCTCAATTTCACTCTATATTAACCTATAATCGCACAATATTTACTGGTGATTTAGTCCATAAAACGACCTAAATTAACCGAATATATTTCATAAAGAACCCTACATCAGCTTGAGGTTAAACGCAACACGGGACAAAAGCACCGTAAAATATCTGAATCGGTCCTCGTTCGAAAATTTTGGTGTTTCAGAAATAAGATATTTCACGGTACAGCAATCGGACAATCACCGACTCGGTCGTCAGTTATAGTTCAGTTATTTTTTAAAAACACACAAATCTTTAAATTATTTGTCGGATTATGTTAATGTACCTTAAAATTGTCTTTCAGACCTCTTAAAAATTATCAGCCCATCTATTGATCGTAAATGTAACTGACTGCGACTCACGACGATGATTTATTTCAAAAACTTAATTAGGGAAGCTATGCTTCTAATAAAATGGAACTCCAATTATAGGTTTTGGGATCATTCTCAAATGTTGAAGGTGGTATTTGATGCTAAATGAAATTGTATATCCACCAACAAAAATTGGTCTGCCTTGAAACATCATTTGCTAACCTGAACAATTCAACGTAAAAATGTTGTCCAATATAAAATTGATTTAATCAGCTTCTGGAGCTTACAATCATTTCATATTCATTTTTATGTCCCTATAAAAATTTTATTATCTTCGATCGAGTACGATAAATATATTTTGTAATATCTGACTTTTATAAAGTGACGATAATCGCATTTCTCAACGCTATAGTGCCTTAAAATAAGTGCGGTCAATTTCAAACGAAAGATTGTGACTTTATCACATCACAATCATTAAATATGATCTGCAGCCGTACATAAAATAAAATATTTGCAGTGAATACGTTAAGATATACATTTATACAAAGATCCAAGAACAACAAGGAATATTTCACCTGACTGATATTGAACAACATAATATTATTACGAAAATGTACTTTTTCCTATATACAATCTACTTTGGGTGTACACATTTCATCTAAATTACAATATTTTGTCTGTGTATTGTTGTCTTCCGACATATTTTAGAAAATGTTTTATGCAAATTTTAACTTATTTTTGCAATATAATATGTGTAATACAATGTACGTATGTAAAGAACAACATCAGTTTAGTTTAGTTCGTTGTGGCAAGTTGTATAGGTATGTCGGTATATATGTAGTTCAATTCTTCTTCTTCCTCTTCATATATTACAAACTTAACATAACAATAAAACATTTTCTTTTTTATGATGATGTGATCATAATCATATCTATGTATATACATAATGTAGTTCAGTTTTATATAGTTAGTTAGCTTACTGCTAACTTCGTATTATTGTTTAGATTTACCAATAAAACGAAATTATTTAAATTGTTATTGTTGTATAATTTTTATTATAATTTTTTACAAGACAACAAAACAAATTTCTTCAAGATTCATTTATAAACACGCAACGTTCGGTTGTAAACAACATAACTAGCTATGTACATATATTTTGCTTTTATTATCTCCGCTCTATATACATATACACATACAATTTGAATGATAAATATGAGTAAGCATACTAGTTATACAAAACTATCAAATGACGGAAAATAATTATTAATTTGATCATTAAATGTAATTAAAGTTTTATGTTTTTATAATTCTAATTCACAACATATCAAATTTCAACTTTGAGTATTATAGTATACATAAGATATTATTTGTAACAACATAAACGGCAAAGTAATAAAAAAAGATGGTTGAGGCAAGATATAAATAAAGGAAAAAAAAAATCGTGAATGTATCGACCTGATAACAATTTCATGATAATCACGAATATAATACGATTTTTATGTTGTTTCATTTTTTTTAATAAAAATTATGAGATTTAGTAAAGTAGAAACGATAATCAGTATCTTAGTTAAAAATTGGTTGGAACAACGGTGCGCAGAGTTCAAATCGTTTTGTCGAGGTCTTTAAAAATAAAAACGGACGCAATTGCGATTGAAATAGTAAATTGTTATAAAACCTATAATTAAATTAATATAAATGTATAGAACGTTGGAACCTTGTAACACGCAAAGGACTTTTTTTTTACTGTACTCACATTTATACTGCATTTATTTAATTGTATACATAAAATCAACCGCACCAACCTGAAAAGAATAAAAAAAAACGAATTTGTTTGGTTATCTTTTTACGTTCAAATTCTAAAGAAATCATTAAAATAATTAAAATATCCCGACACACTTTTCTTCTCCATCCGCATTCATAAAATTTAATCACTTATCATTTTGCTCTTTATTATAAAGATTTTAATCGAAATTCATGGAATTTTCATCCCGCTTCCCAAACACCATTTTAATTTTCCTAAAAGTGTAAAGAATGTCGATAGTGATCGGGAAAACTTGTGTTAATAATATGAGCGAGATATGATGAAAAAGATGAAAAGTATTTGAACAAAAAAAAAAAGGCAAAAAGGTGTTCTGGTTGTTGTCATCGTCGTATGTATTAAATTTATCCCAATTTCTACGAAAATTTTAATAAAAAAGAAAATTATGTTGAATATGTGGTATTCAAGCATTTATAATGTAATTGGAAGCGTTTTTCAGATTTTTGTTTGAATGCTATTTCTAAATTAAATTTGAGAAAAGTAAAAAAAATTCGATTCCTACATATGGAAATTATTTAAATTTGGTTTTCGTGGACAATTACTAACTGAACAATTGCCAGATCCTAAACAAAACCTATAGCAAAATACCTTGAATTGTCGGATAAAATGTTCCAGGTGTTAAAGGAAGTTTGGAAACAATTGTATTGGTTTTCCGGCTTAGGCCGGTCCTTTCTTGAAATGTTGTCCAGATCGTTTAACAGAATGCCGCCAAATTAGTGAAATATTCAAAGAGATGTGCCAAAAATGCATTTTAAAGTAAAACGTCAGACGGGAGAAACAATCAGAGAGTACGGACTACCGTGTCATCGATTTTCTTTTTAACTTAACCGTACGATAGCAATCAGTGTTACCACTTTACTACAATAGTAGTAGATCTGCTACATTTCTAACCTTGTAAAATTTCAGTACGTACTATTTGATTTCTGCTACATTTAATGTACTTTTTAATTCAATCAGATTTTTCTATATTTCGATGACTGGGAATAAAGAAATCCTAACCAGAATTGATTTTTCCAATTCGAATACGATTGAGAACTGGCAAAACATTAAAAATTTGAAAAATCATTTACGTTGTCTAATGTTTGCTGAATTAGCAGATTATTTTTGTGTCTACTTTCTTTGCCGCACAGCAGTGCAGCCGTAGAAAGAGCGTTTTCCCATTTGAATTTAATAAAGAATCAAAAAACTAATAGACCTGCAAACAGAACAATTGAAAATATAATGTTTTCATACAGATATGTATATGTATATTGTCCTAAAGAAGAGTTATTGAAATTTGCATCAAAATATAAATTTGTAGACGTGGTTTTTCAACTCATTTGAAAATTAATCTAGTTTTTAAAGTATTTACTCTCAAGTTAAAGTGACTTAACCCTCAGGGTACTGACTGGGTTACCGTAACCCAGACAGATTTTGAAAGTCGCGCCATTTAAAAGGAAGTGGAAGGTGGGGCTCCGGAGTGGGGGGTAAAAAATCTATGTGGTAGTGTCTGTGTAAGCCGTGAGTGGCAGCCTCAATCTGCGCTTGGTGCTCGAGTGGTACGAGTTAGAAAGTTGACCTCGGGTATTTCTCACCCAGTCAGTACTAAACGTTACAAAATCCGTATTTTCGGGAGACAGAAATTTTTTTTTTTTTTGGAGTTTTGGCTGGAGTAAAGTGTTTTGGTTTGTACAATTTACTATTTTTTATATTATTATTATTAATTAAATATTTATTATTAATTAAAAATTTATTATTGTGTATCCTACCCTCAAAATTATGCTCTATGCTTATGTACAGTAGAATTCGCATTATTGTCATAGGACAAATAATTTTGTTCATTATAAACGTGTGTTCATTTTAACCAAAAATTTGGTTATGGAATGGAACTTGCGATGCAACTTGTTAAACCTGCGCTAGCTGCTAGACTAGCTACCCCTACGTTGCGAATAAAACTGCGCGGTATGATTGAAGATTTTTTGAAGGCGAAAGATTTACCAGAGGACATGGACATAAGACATGAATTTGTTGATAACAAAATGGCTAAACAAAAGCGCTGCAACTTGTGTCCGAGTTCTCTCGACCGCAAATCATTTTATAAGTGCCTCAAATGTAATAAGGCTATGTGCAGAGACCATGTAGCCAAAATATGCTGCGAATGTGGAAATACAGTCTGATTTTGGTTTTTTTATATTTTGAACAATAAAACTTTCATTCAACAATCAATTTTGTTATTTATTTATATTACAGTTGTGCCTTGTTACGATAAATCAATCATGGAACGTTTTATCGCTATCATAAAAAACGGGTGATTTGAAAGTTAAAAAAAAATATAGTTTTTGGAATGGATCAAAAAACTGATTCGGCCATTTTAAAGAACTTTTTAGCTTTAAAATGCAACAAGAAAAATTTCAATATCTTTATTTTTCACAAAGTTATGCAATTTAAAAAAAAAAGTGATTTTTCACAAAAAAAATTTTCAAAATGTTTAAACTTTTGAATGTATCTTTGTTTAAACAAACTATTCGATAAATCTACTAGCACCCTCGTATTTGTGACAAAATGGACTATCGATTAAAAAAAAAGACGTTTCAATTGGCCAACTACAGCCCAAGATACAGCCAATCAAAGTTGCCGGGTTAGGCTAACCCATGTCAGTACTGAACGTGACTTTTTTATAGTCTGTACCCTGAGGGTTAAATCGGTTTAAGTCAAAAGAGATTTTAGTCCACAATTGACACTATATTTCAATGATTAGAATATTACCCCGACTCCGATGTGTTAATCTTTAATAAAAAATGTGCAAGCTACAAGAAATTATTAAGAGATATCCCTTGTAACGTTTATCCCATCGTTAAAAGAATATTAAACTAACCTTCTAAAAAATTAGCAAATTTGAAAAAGTCACTTTTCCTTGAGCGTAAAGAATTTTAGTGATAATTTGTGATTTGATTGACTGAATTCCTAAGACTAAAAATATTTATTTATTTTATTACTATTCATACATAATTTTTTATAATTTTTTATATTCATACATAAATTTGCTGACAAATGAATAAAAGTGTACATTTTTATGTGAAATAAGTTGTTTTATTTTCTACTACTTTTGATTTTCAAAATGTAGTGATCTACTACATAGTTTAAAAACAATGTAGCAGATTTGCTACACTATTCGAACCAAGAAGTGGTAACACTGATAGCAATCGAAGAGCAGCATTACATGAACGAGGATTATTTTAAACAATATGGTAAATCAAAAAATACGAAGCATTTTTACAAATATTTCGGGATCCTTGAATATAAGTGACTTCTCTCCGAGACTGCAGGCTGGTAATTGATTTAGAAATTCTACACAACTGAAGAACCGCTAGTATTAGCTTGAAATTTAAGTGCATTCTCTTTAATATTTCGGTGAAGTATACAGAAATTTCTGTGTTGCCGTTGAAACGATGAACATGTTAAGTCATATGTTATGGTGGCAAGCCTAAATGGCACAAGTTATAATGTGAAGTTTCTCGCCAACCAATGCACTGATAATCCTGATCTAAATACCGAACTTGAACATACCTGTACATCTTTTCTACATCCAACACATATGTCTCCAAAATCGGCAAATAATTCTAAATAAATCCTTTTGTATGGTTGGACTAGTAAATATTACATAAGTCATTGAGGGATCGACCTGTTGATTACTTTGTAGAACCATCGAAAACGTTGTCGTCCTGATTTCTAAAAACTATTCAATTAATTAGGGATCGGTATGTAATTCTGCTTTAAAAAATTATGTTTTTATGAAATTCTGTTTTTTCGAAATTTTACAATAGTTTGCCGAAAAATTCTGCTTTAAAATATTCTGGTTTACAAATTTCTGTTTTTTAAACGTTTTTTTATCATTAACTTATCCATCGATTGTCTACTCAGATAATGTAAATAAATACTCTTCGGTGCTGAGTCCATCGTTATTTAATATTATTTATGGTGATATGCTTAGACTTCGCATACAGGAGGAAGCAAACACGAAGGGGAGTGGGGGCGTGATGCGGTTATTTTGATGGCCAAACTTAAGGCCAGAATATATCTGTAACGAGGCCATAGCCATTATAGGACTACTGTTAGCCGACCACTAGACGAAGCCGACATTAATATCGAGCAGGAAAAGGTGAGAAACCATTTGGATGACCATGTAGGGTAATTTTAAGATAGGAGAAATGTGGACACAGTATAACGACGGTGTGTGCTAAAAATGATGCGTGTATTTCGCTCGGCATTAGATGATGCAAAGAAGCTACACAAGCAACTCCTTAACGGATTTCAAACAACGGATAGAGCGAATCGCAGTCTGAATAGCAGCAACGTTGAAACGAATGTGATAAGGAATGATTGACATTCTGCATCATACCAATGATGGTTGAACCTCCAACATGGTGAAGTTAACTTCTATCTAACCCAGCTGCTGACCGCACATGTATGTTTCCGGTCACACTATAGGTTAGGTACGGTCACGACGATGTGCCCGCGTGTCCGGACTGTAAGAGAGACAATGCGTAACATGCGTTTTCTTCAGCAGTTATATTCGAGGAAGTTGAACAAAAACTCTCAAGTAGTAGGATTAAGCAGCGCCCGACTCCGGAGGACATCAACTTACGCATGATGGGCTCAACTGATTATTGGTCTGCTGTTTGCAGCTTCGCAGCAGGAACTTTGGTTAAGTCACGGTGTCTGGAGCGCGAGAGGAAAAACCAATAGTGATTCATTATAATGATATGAATTGGATTAAGAGTACATAGATAAATAAAATAAATCAAAGAAGGTAAGATCTCGGTAGCCCCACAAGGGAAATTGTTTTTTAGCCGGTAATAAAACGGCACTAAAATTTGCATGGGAAGATAGTGTATTTCGAAAATGTTCACCCACCTACAGGTAAAACGACACACACACGCACCCACACTTAAACAGACAGACGCATACTTACATACATATCCGCAGTTACACACATACACCGACATACGTATACATAGACATCACGAAACCTTAGATTTTATAATTCTTCAAAAAATTAATTACAGAATTAATACAGAATTATATACAACAGAATTTTGTACCCAACCCAATTAATTATCATATAATGTTGGGACGAAATGGGAATTTCGTCAATTTATGAATTGATGTGTTTTTTTGAAGTCGTCTTCACACGTGAAATCCTAAAGTTTTACGGAATTCATGTCTGCAATTTTGTTAATTTCCCATAACCTTTTCAAAACGTTGCATATTTCGCCTTTCTCAAGCCGTACTGTATGTCCCAATAATGCATTATGTGTATGAGTATTTTCTGTAATACCAGCTACTATCCAACCAAATATGGTATCAAGTAAATTAATATTTGTTTCAGGTTTTATTATTTTCCCCAACACAACATCGTAGAGTACAGCAATCTCAAAAACCATTACAATTGCTTGTGGATAGTGAAATTCGGGATCATCAAGACGCATTTCTTATATTTTATGCATGTCGTTGTCGAAAACAATATTTACAGATGGGATTACATTGGCTAGTTGCTATAAAATTAAAGCATTAGCATTCACTGTACGACGTTTGGTATACTGTTGGTTAAAATAATCGATTGTTCACTTCGCCTTTAGTTTCTCCAGCATTTGTTAAAGACAACGCGTTAACTGTTATGCAGGAGTGTCTACGCCTTAACCTAAATTTGTTTGAAATCCTAACAAAAAGGACGAAAAATTTGGTTGGTCCAAAACCACTTTCCTCGACGTTTTGAAAGTCCCTCAGTCTGAAAAAGCAAAAAAAAATATCCGTCCGTCTGTCTGGATGTCTGGACGTCTGGATGTATGTACCCTTGGTATCTCACAAGAACGCCTTGTCCGATTTGGCATTTTTTTCGCCAATCTGTTTCTATGTTGAAGGCGCAATATATTTGAAAAACTTTTGGAGACAGTATACGTCAAGAGGGTGGGGTACCTGCCACATGTATTGACCCAAAACACCAGGATAACTAAATATTTACGATTTTTTTATATTTATGCTGGTTTAAGGATTGAGTTTGGCTTAGAGTCTGCGGTTGAGCTGAGGGTTGAATTACGATCCGTTTGCGGGTTGAATTAGGGCTTACTTGGGGTTGGATTAACGCTTATTGAGCAGTTAAACTGAGGATTTGTGATTTTTTTTATACAAATTTTATTAGGATTCTATATCTAATCCGATTTTAATGAAATTCAGTATTTCTAATGGAAATGGGATTCCCAAATTATTTTTAGATAAAGTTTTGGAATACGGCTATGAATTTTGATCAAAATTCTTTTTTGAAATCCACTGTGTTTGCCTTTCATATTCACATAAAGTTTAAAGTTTAAAGTTTAAAGTTTAAAGTTTAAAGTTTAAAGTTTAAAGTTTAAAGTTTAAAGTTTAAAGTTTAAAGTTTAAAGTTTAAAGTTTAAAGTTTAAAGTTTAAAGTTTAAAGTTTAAAGTTTAAAGTTTAAAGTTTAAAGTTTAAAGTTTAAAGTTTAAAGTTTAAAGTTTAAAGTTTAAAGTTTAAAGTTTAAAGTTTAAAGTTTAAAGTTTAAAGTTTAAAGTTTAAAGTTTAAAGTTTAAAGTTTAAAGTTTAAAGTTTAAAGTTTAAAGTTTAAAGTTTAAAGTTTAAAGTTTAAAGTTTAAAGTTTAAAGTTTAAAGTTTAAAGTTTAAAGTTTAAAGTTTAAAGTTTAAAGTTTAAAGTTTAAAGTTTAAAGTTTAAAGTTTAAAGTTTAAAGTTTAAAGTTTAAAGTTTAAAGTTTAAAGTTTAAAGTTTAAAGTTTAAAGTTTAAAGTTTAAAGTTTAAAGTTTAAAGTTTAAAGTTTAAAGTTTAAAGTTTAAAGTTTAAAGTTTAAAGTTTAAAGTTTAAAGTTTAAAGTTTAAAGTTTAAAGTTTAAAGTTTAAAGTTTAAAGTTTAAAGTTTAAGGTTTAAAGTTTAAAGTTTAAAGTTTAAAGTTTAAAGTTTAAAGTTTAAAGTTTAAGGTTTAAAGTTTAAAGTTTAAAGTTTAAAGTTTAAAGTTTAAAGTTTAAAGTTTAAAGTTTAAAGTTTAAAGTTTAAAGTTTAAAGTTTAAAGTTTAAAGTTTAAAGTTTAAAGTTTAAAGTTTAAAGTTTAAAGTTTAAAGTTTAAAGTTTAAAGTTTAAAGTTTAAAGTTTAAAGTTTAAAGTTTAAAGTTTAAAGTTTAAAGTTTAAAGTTTAAAGTTTAAAGTTTAAAGTTTAAAGTTTAAAGTTTAAAGTTTAAAGTTTAAAGTTTAAAGTTTAAAGTTTAAAGTTTAAAGTTTAAAGTTTAAAGTTTAAAGTTTAAAGTTTAAAGTTTAAAGTTTAAAGTTTAAAGTTTAAAGTTTAAAGTTTAAAGTTTAAAGTTTAAAGTTTAAAGTTTAAAGTTTAAAGTTTAAAGTTTAAAGTTTAAAGTTTAAAGTTTAAAGTTTAAAGTTTAAAGTTTAAAGTTTAAAGTTTAAAGTTTAAAGTTTAAAGTTTAAAGTTTAAAGTTTAAAGTTTAAAGTTTAAAGTTTAAAGTTTAAAGTTTAAAGTTTAAAGTTTAAAGTTTAAAGTTTAAAGTTTAAAGTTTAAAGTTTAAAGTTTAAAGTTTAAAGTTTAAAGTTTAAAGTTTAAAGTTTAAAGTTTAAAATTTAAAGTTTAAAGTTTAAAGTTTAAAGTTTAAAGTTTAAAGTTTAAAGTTTAAAGTTTAAAGTTTAAAATTTAAAATTTAAAATTTAAAGTTTAAAGTTTAAAGTTTAAAGTTTAAAGTTTAAAGTTTAAAGTTTAAAGTTTAAAGTTTAAAGTTTAAAATTTAAAGTTTAAAGTTTAAAGTTTAAAGTTTAAAGTTTAAAGTTTAAAGTTTAAAGTTTAAAGTTTAAAGTTTAAAGTTTAAAGTTTAAAGTTTAAAGTTTAAAGTTTAAAGTTTAAAGTTTAAAGTTTAAAGTTTAAAGTTTAAAGTTTAAAGTTTAAAGTTTAAAGTTTAAAGTTTAAAGTTTAAAGTTTAAAGTTTAAAGTTTAAAGTTTAAAGTTTAAAGTTTAAAGTTTAAAGTTTAAAGTCTAAAGTTTAAAGTTTAAAGTTTAAAGTTTAAAGTTTAAAGTTTAAAGTTTAAAGTTTAAAGTTTAAAGTTTAAAGTTTAAAGTTTAAAGTTTAAAGTTTAAAGTTTAAAGTTTAAAGTTTAAAGTTTAAAGTTTAAAGTTTAAAGTTTGAAGTTTAAAGTTTAAAGTTTAAAGTTTAAAGTTTAAAGTTTAAAGTTTAAAGTTTGAAGTTTAAAGTTTAAAGTTTAAAGTTTAAAGTTTAAAGTTTAAAGTTTAAAGTTTAAAGTTTAAAGTTTAAAGTTTAAAGTTTACATTAAAAAATTGGTTTTTCCGAAATACATGTAGTGACATGGTGACATTAGAATGCAATACAGGATAATTAAAAATGTTCTTATTTTATATTCAACATTTAGCATGTTCCTTTAAAGTGTAAAATACAATTTTGCGCCCCTCAAAGTGTTGCGCCCTGTACGGCCGCACAGCCCGATCACCCCTCGAGCCGGGCCTGTGATAGAACATCCCTATTTCCTAACCAATTTGGAGGAAATTCGACAAATGGGTTAGAAATTGCATTCTTAAATGAATTTAAGATTAAATTCTGGAATATGGGCAATTAGTATATACCTTCGCTATTTTTAACCGATTATGATCATTTTTGACGTTTCCAACTAATAGAAGGGAATGTGACACACCAATTATTTTTGGATGAAGTTGTGAGGAATATGTCAATATGGCTTTTAAATTGTTGTCTGATAAGGTGTCTGTAAATCATGCAGCTATTGAAGTTTCTTTGAGGTAACGTAAATCTCTATTTCAATTGCTTAATGATCGAGATTATCTACAAAATAATATTCAAGTTCGCCTAGAAACTTTTCTCGCCAATACTTCGCTTTAAACGTTGAGGTATGTTTCCTGAGTATTTACTGTCAGAGCTGTAAATTTGGCCATGCTTAAAAAAATGAAGCGTTTGGCGGATACGCGTTGAAGAATTAAAACTACTAACGGTATTGTAGAGTCTCGGAATTAGTAGTATCATTTTAGAACCATCTTTCCATAGCAAATCTTGAATCTCATCATAATCGATTTAGGAGTAGCCAAGTTTGATCCTAATTATCAGTCGAATTAGCAAACCATAAATTAAACACGATCATTCCTCTCAAATCGGCGGATTTATTATAGAGAATATAAAAAAGGTTCGTTAAATATAACTGGTAAGAAAAACGTTTCAGTGATTTCTTGCTATTTTTAACTTCTCGTAATAGTTTTCTTTCAAGTTAGGAATCAACAGTCTTTTAGTAGAAATTTGTTTCAATTTGTATTCATAAAATTTGCAAGAAAACGTTTTATTGGGTTGCCACAAAGTGGCTGTAATCTAAGTTGGATCATCGGTATATTGACTACTAACCAACAAAAATAATGGATAGGCAGTACTCAAAAGCTTTGAAATTTAAGTATGCCGTTTAGCATCAACAAATTATTTTCCAAAAGATTATTTCAGCAATCACCGAATTCAAAAATAAAATAAAAAAATTTGCTATATTTTATTCATCACATTTCAATTTATTATCGCGATGAATTTTTACAACGTTCCAAGAAATTTACGTTTATAATGATTAAATGTTTCTTTTAATAGTAATTACAATTAAATAGATTAACGCGTTCATATACTTGCATAGAACCAAAGATAATCCCATATTAAAGATGATTCATTCAGTACAAAAATATGACGCAAAAATAGGGTCCCTCCGATGCAATATATAGGGTTCCTTTGATATATACCTAAATATTTTGCATACATGTAGTACAAAGGTACTTTATATAAAGAAATGGGAGGGTTTTCCAATCTTTTTTATTTTTGTGCTGAATGACTCATCTTTAATATAATATGATCTTTGATAGAACGTAAAAAACATATCAATGCAAGAATGGTTGAATATACCAAGACTAATAATAAAATTAGTATCCATTCCTCGTGGTGTTTGAAATCGAATTCTGTTTGGATGGCTTCCAAGCTAAGTCTATTTGTACGGTCTTCATTACTTTCGTACAAACATAATAGGTGCATGGAGTCCAGTTGCAAATCATAAACTGCACAACCAATTTCATATTGTGTACCGTTATGCAAAACATCAAAATTCCTATTTAGATGGAATTTTTTGACAATTGTCGTAATATTGTAGTCACATCCAGATGTATCAACGGGAATGTAATAGTTTTTATAGGTATCTAGAACAGGAAATGAAATGTTGTTAAATATTGTTAAGAATGGAACCATCTCAATATATGCGGCTTACCACAATTTTTCGTTGCATTATGTATTATTCGACGCTGTGCACTGTACTCTAATTCTGTATTCCACTTTACCTGTTTGATGAAATTTATTCCAGCCGTAATAATATGTACAGTTGTATTGCGTAAATAGCAAATATTCGAATTAAATTCACGATAATCACATTTGTGTTTATATGTTGTCACAAAATCGGAAAATTTTGTAAACGGATTGTGTCCAGTTATCAAACATAGTAGACCCGTTGAATTGTTGGCACAACCAATAAATTTCGCATTTCGAATATAATTAGTGCGGCGCTTTGTTAACCTTTCTTTTATATCCTTTTCTAAATTTTTCTTATTTGTGTAAATTTCAGTTACGTATTGATGTTTACCAGTGGCATAACAAATATTAGTTCTCACTAAATTTTGATTTAAAGATTTACTGGCCATCATTTCTAAATAGCCATCCCTCTCTAAACTGATTTTTCCATAATTCAGCCGTCTACAAAAATCACCCAGTAAAAAAATATTTAAGTCAGTTAAAATCTCATCAATATTAAATATGTTTGAAGTTTCTAATTCAGGTACAATATTGTTTTTAGTAGTAAGAATGTGTCCACTTTTGTTTGAACACCATTGTTTGTATAATGAATCATCTTCACCGGATATCAATATCACAAAACTTAATATTTTTGCCAACACGTATAAATGAGTTTGTTTAAACATACTATTATAGAATGCGAGAGTAAACTGTAGCAGTTTAATGAAATACTCGAACCAAACTAAATTACAAATAAAGTTTTTTTTAAATTACAAACCAGATAAATGCATGTGTCAATATATGATTATATAGAATACATTTAAAATACGGTAAACTACATAATTGGAAATTGGAAATTTTAAAGACTAATAATATTGTCAATGTATTCGCTAATTACCTAATAAAACTTGAAATAAATAAGATTTTTGACTTTTTGATTGAACATTGGTCAGGTTCTTTATTCGGATATTGTGCATTGCATACCAATAATTATTTTCGGTGATCCCTGTGCTTTAATGGTCAACGTGAAGGTTTTAATTAAAACCACCGAAATACAAAAAAGAAACATTTTGCAGTATTTCATTCATCATATTATTTCAATTTATTATCGCTATGAATTTGTGCACCGTTCCAAGAAATTTACGTTTATAATGATTAAATGTTTATTTTAATAGTAATTACAATTAATTAGATTAGCGCGTTCATATAATTGCATAGAACGTAAAAAAGTTATCGATGCAATAATGATTGAATAGACCAAGACTAATAATAAAATTAGTATCCATTCATCGTGGTGTTTAAAATCGAATTTTGTTTGGATGGCTTCCAAGCTAAGTCTATTTTCACGGTCTTCGCTGTTTTCGTACAAACATAACAGGCGCATGGAATCCAGTTGCAAATCATAAACTGCACAACCAATTTCATATTGTGTACCGTTAAGCAATACTTCAAAATTTCTATTTAGATGAAATTTTTTGACAATTGTTGTAATATTGTAGTCACATCCAGATGTATCAACGGGAATGTAATAGTTTTTATAGGTATCTAGAACAGGAAATGAAATGTTGTTAAATATTGTGAAGAATGGAACCATCTCAATATATGCGGCTTACCACAATTTGTAGTTGCATTATGTATTATTCGACGCTGTGCACTGTACTCTAATTCTGTATTCCACTTTACCTGTTTGATGAAATTTATTCCAGCCGTAATAATATGTACAGTTGTATTGTGTAAATAGCAAATATTCGAATTAAATTCACGATAATCACATTTGTGTTTATATATTGTCACAAATTCGGAAAATTTTGTAAACGGATTGTGTCCAGTTATCAAACATAGCAGACCCGTTGAATTGTTAGCACAACCAATAAATTTCGCATTTCGAATATAATTACTGCGGCGCTTTGTTAACCTTTGTTTTATATCATTTTCTAAATTTTTCTTATTTGTATAAATTTCAGTTACGTATTGATGTTTACCAGTGGCATAACAAATATTAGTTCTCACTAAATTTTGATTTAAAGATTTACTGGCCATCGTTTCTAAATAGCCATCCCTCTCTAAACTGATTTTTCCATAATTCAGCCGTCTACAAAAATCACCCAGTAAAAAAATGTTTAAGTTAGTTAAAATCTCATCAATATTCGTTATGCTTGAAGTTTCTAATTCAGGTACACTATTTTTTTTAGTAGTAATGTGTCCATTTTTGTTTGCACACCATTGTTTGTGTATTGAATAATCTTGACCGGATATCAATATCACAAAACTTAATATTTTTGCCAACACGTATAAATGAGTTTGTTTAAACATACTATTTGAATGCGAGAGTAAACTGTAGTAGTTTAATGAAATAATCGAACCAAACTAAATTACAATTAAAGTTATTTTTAAACTAGAAACCAGATAAATGCATGTGACAATATATGATTATAGGATATATTTAGAATACGGATGACTACATGATTGGGAATTGGAAATTTTACTGGGTAATTTTCTAGGCTTTACGGGTTATAGGTATATAATATTGTCAATGTCAATTACAGTGGAATTCAACTGAATGAGCAGTTGGTCTATTAATTGTCAAGCAAGATTGTTAAGTCGTCTCATCGAATTGCATTCTCTGAAGGACGTGATCCTGTTAAAACATGCTCTTCAACGCGTATTATTTGGTCCTTTGAGACTGGTAATTCCGGAATAATACTGAGTCCTCGCCAACTGAGACGTGTTATGCGAGTTGGATTCAATTTAATTTCGTGAAGTGAAAGTGTTTGTATGTACATGAGTCTAAAGTAGTAAATTTATTGCTGTGGTGATTAATACAATTTTGCTCTCTACCCAACTGTGGAGGATTGAGGTCTCTGATTACGACAAAAGGAAATGTCTATGAGCAGAATATTGAGAAAATAAATTTTACTCTACTCTCTGGAATAGTTTACTTTGTCTGCTAAATTTGGAGATACTAGGGGTTACATAAGAGGTTTTGTAATAGCGACTGAACATCAAATATGCTTCAATTGTTTTAGTAGCAGGCTCGTTAGGCCAATTTTGTTCAAGTAAGTACCATATACTGTGCTTAATGTTAAATAACCAAAAAATAAAAATCTTCTGAAAGCATTATATCAACATCTAAAACAGGATCAAGAACCTCCAGATCGTTCAGTCCCATGGTGCAGAAACAATAATGTTGCCGTCAATCCTCCCAATTGATTTAATTAGAGTGCTTGATTGTTATGGACGATTATAACATTACCGAGAATTACTCGATTTAGACAAAGGTTGAGTTTAATAAATTTACGTAGAGCGATAAAAGGTCTTGGTGAGTTTAACGCTGACCACCAAATTAATTAAATAGCCGTCCTGAGACTTTAAGATTGGTAAGGCGATTCGAGAGTACTGAATGCTTGCAAATTTTGTATCACACTTTCATGAACGGATTCGAACACCTACGTCTTTTGGATAATATTCCAGGAAAAAATCAACATCGAATATTGAAAAATCTGGCACTACTACGAAGATAAGAATCGTGTTCAATGAATCTAATACAGGTCATTTGCCAATAGTCATCTAGTTGTAGTTGTAGGACCCGCCATATAACCTAATCTTAATGCCATAACCATTCGGTTGTGAGATCACAAATTTGGAATCTGCAAAAGCACACATTTACAACTACTGGCTTCTGACGATCATGAATTGACCTTCCAGTTTACTGTTCCTATAGTACTTCACGATAGAATAGACCTGGAGTTTTACGATAAGAAAGAGTTTCGGTGCCGATTCCAGTTTCTAAAGAAGGGGTTCATTATTTTACCAACACTCTCCGAGAATATGTGGAACGTGCAATATGTGGAACATGAATTTGAAATCGCGATCGGAGATTATTGCGATAATATTTTTGTCTGTTAACGGTATAAAACAAAAAAATATTGGGAGGAAAACAAACAAACAAATTTTACAAATGTCCCAGTAATCAATTATTATTTCGAAAATTGATTTCGAAAATCGCCGGTTTTAACTCCGTTCAGAATTACGGAACAAAAAATCAACGAATCCACTTAAAATTACCAAAGTTAACCTTGGCTATATCAGTGGATTTTCAAAAACCGTGGATTAATCCGTCGATTTATGACTAAATTTGTGTCGAATATCATTTATTTTCCATATTACCATTGCTGACTTGTGGCCGAATGGATATAGTTAAGAGAAGTTTAGAAAAAACTAATATAACTGGTTTCTGGGCAAATCTAAAATCTAAATAGTAAATCATGCTGTGTATGGGCGTCATATTTATATCATGAAGTGTCCTCTTCAAAGCACTCTTCGTAGACTGTAACGCATTTATGCCAGCGCTTGGCCATCAGAGACGTTTTGGTTTTTTCCATTATCTCCTCTCGGCTGCTAAAACAAATCATGCCAATTCGGTGGATGTTGCATGGTTTTCGTTCTGTCTTTGGCCAAAAACATACGGATAATGGTATTGTGTCACGGTGTGTTATCGTGGTTGGCCCACAAATCCGACCTTTCTGGCGAACTGCTATATACACTTACTTCTCATAATACCTAATAAATACCCCTTGTTGACTGTCTAACCTTCTGGCCAGAAATCATGATGTACAACACCGTTGTAATCAATGAAAACAGTGAACATCGCCTTCTTTCTCTATTTAAAGCAAAGTTTTTTTTTGGTTTAGGCTCATTCGGTGTACGCTATTCACTCGATTCATATCTGAATTGCGTGTTATACTTATTATCCCACGTGTCGTCTCCAGTAATGATGCGTTTGATGAACATTGGGTTGGTTGATGCGTTTGATGAA
Organism: Tipula helvola; assembly: GCA_963556165.1. Taxonomy (NCBI): domain Eukaryota; kingdom Metazoa; phylum Arthropoda; class Insecta; order Diptera; family Tipulidae; genus Tipula; species Tipula helvola. Next base: position 10,033,913 of record OY744481.1, on the reverse strand, counting down.
CATTGGGGGCGATGCCCTCTTTTGCCATGAAATACAGATATGCAGCAGCTTTGCAGCGACACGTCTGAGGTCTAAATCATTAAATAAAATCTCGTTGAACGAATCCATAACCCTTTAAGTTCTGTGCTAGCTCTTTGATGGTTTTCATTTGCAGTTTTCGGCCAACATTTGTTTGATTTCATCGATGTCATCCTCGATAGATTCACGACTGCTTCCGAAGCATTGGTGCCACACATAAACGGTTATTTATTTTCGATAGAGTATCGTTGCCGAAACACTTCTGCGACGTTTCTAAGGCCTTCGCACCGTTGAATCCGTTTTTAACACAAAATTTAATGCAAATTATTTAAAATTGATTTCATTTTTCAAATATCTACCTACAGATGTCCTCGAAACGGCATAACTTTAACAAAATCAAGCTATGACTCTGTCATTTGGTGGGAATGCCAATAAGAGATGTGGCAACATAAGAAAAAAAAAATCAAATCAGGTAACTCAGACGGCCACAAGGTGATGGTTCCTGAAACTTTTAGATGAAGGTGGCACGTTGATTATAGTAGACACAAAAGCACTGCAGTTACAACCACAAAAAATATTTTGGATTCATATCCCCAATAGGGGGTAATAAGAAATACATTTTTCACAACCAACCCCTCGCTATACCATCATTTCAGTACTTTGGCTGAAAAGCTATGCAAAGTGCAGATAGCTCACGTAAAAGTGACCAAACGTCTTGCTTTCTCGATTTGGCGATTGCCTCAGGTAGGATGTTAAAATTAAACTGTAAACGTTTTAAGAGTATGTACATAGGATATGTACCCTAAAACAGGTAGCCTAGGATAAACAAACAAATAAACAATAAAACATTTCAAGTAAAATTTGGAAATGTATAGTGTTGTTTAAGGGAAACTATTAAATAACTTATAACAAAGTTGTACCATCCAGCCCCCTATATGAGAAAAATGTTCAGTATAACCATTAATTATTTGCCGTTTTTGAATAGTTTGCGTTTGTTTTAATCCCGTTATTCTAATCCCGTACTTTTCCAAAACAGAAAATTATTTCGGATTGTTAAGGGTGCCAACTCCTTATAATTGTAGGTTGCTTTGACGTTATTTGGTGTCAGTGTCCTGGGATTTTTTCATGATAATTTGGAAAATCAGTTACACTTGCGACAATTTATACAATGTTGACTTGTCCAAATATTTGAAATTATTTTACAAATTTTGGCAATAGCTGATATTCTGTGATATTTTAATGCTTTAATTTTTAATCTGAAAAGTATAAAAAATAAAAAAATCGAGTGTCTTATTATAACATCTTATTTAGTACAATTTTTACATTATTTTTAGTGCTTTTTAAATAATCTAGACGGGGTTGATGGCCATTTTCTGCTCCCTAAGGGGCGATATAGATCTAAGCTTACGTTCGTCTCATTTAAACTTACTTTGGATAGAAGTTTCTCAACTCAAGTTTTATCACCTACATTTTGGCGAAAGGGCGTCCTAATTCAACATTTTGTATGTAAAAGTGGTAGTGCAAAAAACGGCATTGGAGTTGTTCTGCACGAGTGTGGATCGACGGTCATGTTTAGAAAAAATCAACCTAATCGATTACAATCCAACTTTTATCGTTTCAACATCCCAAGAAAAATGTCTACTAACTACATAATCATTGCTATCACAGTAATGACAACAACGATAATCATAATTTATTAACTTCTCTGTGCCATTGTAATATCAATTATGTATTTAATTGTAGTTTTTATAGTTATAGAGAATGGAATTAGTATAACATTATTGATCAATCCAATAAGTTTTATAATCTTCTAAAAGCGAACAATTTAATATCGGTTCCATTTTCACCTACCCATAATCGTACTTGGATCGATCATTTGAACATTAGAATATTTTCGCGATCACTTATAAAGCTAAATCAAAGCGCGGAAAAATGGATTAAAGGCTTATCTACGACTTTTGTCAGTTGGATACTGCAATTATTATGAATTTTCTGACGTTAACTGGTCCTTTTTGCTCTCGTCCAATAATGTCAATTTCACCTTCCGGTGTTTTTATGATTGCCTATATTATTTTGATAATAATTGTGAACCAACGAATAAAATTGTTAATAACCAATCTGTTGCTCCATGGTTTAATCGTAGCATTGCTAACAGTTTGCCAGCGAGGGATCATGATTATATTAAGTATAGAAGAACAGCCGATGTCAAGCCTCTCGTAATAAACGCAATAAGCTTGATAAGAACCTCAAAACAGATACACATTTTTGAAAATAGTAAATTAACCATGAAACGAATTTGAAATAACTGCAATCATGTTTTAGGGGCTGGTAAATCTAGTACTTCGACCGATTTAGGCACTTTAATCATCAATTCTTATTTCTTTTAATGCTTTTCTTTAATTTTGATAATACAGCACTTAAACTTATGTTTAATTATTTAACAGATAGATATCAAAAAATCAACATAAATGGAAAAGAATCGGAACCTGGGCGTATAATGTCAGGTATATTTCAAGGAACCATACTTGGTACAACTCTATTTTATTTTTTATAAATGACTTATCTCACGTAATAAAATATTCCAAATACCATTTGTATGCTGATGATTGTCAAATTTATCTTGGTGTTACTAGTGAAAATATTTTGGAAACCTTCAATAAAATCAATCTGGATCTATCATACATACTAGATTGGTCCAATTCTAATGGAATCTCACTAAACATCGCAAAAACACAAGCAATTTTCATTTCTAAAAGGAGCTTTCCAGTGATTCCTTACATTTTTATCGACAATGAGAAAATAAATTTTATGAATCATGGTATGTAGGAATTTGTATAAATAACAGGTTCACATGGGATTCACAAGTTGTTAATGTATGTGGCAAGATAAATTCCACTTTGAAGCTCCATAAAAATATTTCCACTAAAAATATTCACATTTTGGTGATTCGCCACATGCTTTTTTTGCAAATTCCTTTTTGTTAAGTTGTGATTCTACCTCAAGTGGTTTGCTGCAAGTTACTCGGAATAACATCGTGAGATACGTTAATGTACTGAGAAAATTTGATCACATATCAGCTAAATTTAAAGAATTTTTCGGTTGTACAATACTTCAATTCTTTTATTACAGGACATTGTTGCTTTTATATAACGGATTTAATAATCGAGCCCCTTCATATTTATATGATAAAATTAAATTGGGTTCTAGTCGAAATGGTAGAATAATGGGAGCCGCTTAAATGGCAAACGACATTTGACAAAGTTACGTTTCATCAAAATATCTTTGGCAAATTTACATATTTGGCAAATATCAATATGACGAAACAAATTGAATGGCAAATGTATATATGTTTAATCAAAAAATCTATTATCAATTTGACAGATACGATGTGTAATGAACATCGCTTCTTTTAATTGTTAATATTAATACATTATACATAATTTGTTATACATATTTTATAAACCTGTTCTCCTTTCCGAGCCGTGATAATAAATCAATAAATTACCGAAAAGATAATTTTTGTAAAATGTAAACTCGTTCACTTTTGCTCGAGATTTCAAACGAAAAGATAATATTAAAAATTATAAATTAAATTCAGTTTGTGAAAAATTTATAACATCATAGTACAGTATTTTCTTTCTATACGTTGTAAAATATAATCCTTACAAGTTGAAATTATTCCAAAAATTTCATCCATCGTATATTAAAAACAAGCCAATTGTTTTACTGGAGCTATATTTTAATTATAATAATAAAATATCATAATCGTAAATTATATCTAAAAGTAATCATCGGACTGCAATAATATTTTGTGTACGGAATTTTTAAATATTATATATGTACTGTAAAATCCACTCATCGAGATCATCCACATAAATTCATCATCGACATATAAAAAAAAAAAGAAGAAACCGTCATCTTACAGCTCAAAGGATCATTATGCCGCATAATTAAATAAGATTCAACAACACAACACACATTTTTGGGATCATCAATTATATGACAAGGCATCACAGTCATATTATAAGCCATTTGGATAAATAAAAATAAAAATTGGTAAGTGATTATTTATATAAAATTGATTAGCTGACTTGTTGAGTTTTACTATTAGATTGAGTGATTCGTTATTATCCCGTTTTAAATCCATTTAAGTCGTAAAAATTAAATTAAATATGTGAGTGAAAATAATATACCGTAACATTAATGAATAATCGAGATGCACCAAATAAGAAATTTCCAACTAAAGAACGTGAGTCGCGGAAAAAATTATCGAAACAATTAAACTTAATTGCCGACGCGGATTTAATTAAAGTGAAATCCATTTCAAATGTAAAATTAGAAATTGATCCTGAGTCTAACATTGATAATTTGAAAATTCGTCGTTCTGGTTCATTCTCTGCAGTTAGTTCAAACCTAATTTGAAAAATTACACAAAAGAATTAAAACTTTTTTCTGCCAAACTTGAAAATTTAATTCTATCTAAAATGAGTGATTTCGATACAAACCTTGCATTATAAATTATTCCTGATTTTAATGGTGACTCCTTATTACTCCACAAGTTTTTATATTGTTGTGACTTAGTGTACGATCCATTAAAACCATCCAAAAAACAAAAATTTCTTAAATTCATAAGAGTTAAACTTCCGGGTAAGGCTTATGAAATTGTACAATACCAAGATTGGGATACTTGGGAAGATTTAAAAACCGAAATTCAAACAAAATGCTCTGAAACTAGATCTGCAGAACATCTCCAAGTAGAATTAGTGAATATAAAGCAAAGACATAACGATCATGTGCAAGATTTTGCTTCTAGAGTAGAAACAGTACTCATGCTACTAAATGAAGGATGTATCCGAAGAGAAGGAGCAGCAGCAGCAAAATATATCAAAAGTGTAAACTCTAAGGCCGCCCTTAAAGCTTTCCAAGAAGGTCTTTCAGACCCATTCAAGTTAATTATAAAAGCTTGCAGATATACTAAGTTGAATGAAGCTATATCGAAAGCACTTGAAGAAGAAGTCGCTGTTAAACAAAGCAACTTTTTATCATCTTCTTTAACATCCTCCAAGTTACATCAGAATAAATAGAATCAAAATTTTAAATGTCGTTATTGTCTTAAAGTTTGTCATTTTTGCGAAAATTGTTTTGCTCGCCAAAGATCTCAAAATCATTCCATCCATTCTTAGCTAAACCCATTGCAAAGTCAAACCCAATATCAAATATGGCTTTTCAAAATTTTGCCTCAACTTCGAATCAGTTAATCGCATATCAACATAGAAACAATAACATAACACTAACGTGTGCCTATTTTAAATGTAGAGGGCATCATATTCAGGAGCCGCTGATGAATGGTTAGCTAAAAATCAAAGTGAAAATTAAAACACTTCGGGAAACGCCAATGAACTCAACCCAAATTTGAACACAAGGTCGCGAGTCCAGCAGTTGAAACACTAGATTGTTTAAACAATAAGAATAAATCCGTTTCATTTGATCTCAATATTTTATTTTCAGAAAATCAAGGTTTCTTTTGTAGTAATTCTCCTAATTTCACAGTGATGGAACGACGTTATGTTACTCCTACAGATGATTTACTGTCGGAGAACACCTTAAAAACTGGTCAAATAAATTCATACAATTTTCATGATTCTTTTTTCAATTATAACTCTGATACTTCAATGAAGTCTTTACACTCAGAAGTTCCAAACAATTTAATCGAATCTGTGGAAAATTAATTCAATCCAAATCATAATAATTCAAATTTTTTCGAATCAACTGAAAAATTTTCGGTTAGTCCACATAACCACCAAACATAACAAAATGAATATCACATATTTATTACAAATAATTTTCTTGATAAACGGTTTGTAAAACTTGCGTTAGATATTATCATTCCTGACACGACCCTATTCCTAATTGACACTGGATCCGATATCAGTATTTTAAAAGTTGGTATCATAAAAGACGAAACAAATGTGATTTAGATTTGAAGTGTACCATCAAAGGCATTTCGTCAAAACTAATTGAAACGTTAGCTCTATGTAACGGAAATATAAAATTATCTCAATCATCCTTCATTAATCATAACTTTCAGACAGTTCCCGATAAATTTCCTATCCCGTGTTCAGGCATAATTGGCAAAGATTTTCTTACCAAAAATAAATGTAAATTAGACTTTTTTGATCAAACAATATTTTTACCACTTTGTTCAAGGTTCTCTAAAACAAATGTTCCGCCTAGATCAGAAGCAATGGTTCAAATCACAGTTAATTCTTCAAATAATTCAGAATTGCTCTGTTCTTCTAAATAAATTTTATCCGGAGTATTCGTAGCAAATTTTATAATTAGGATACAAAATAATAAAGTCATAGTTAGAATTTCAAACACTAATGAAGAACCTGTAGAAGTAGATGAAAATATTAGCCTGATTATAGATCCTCTTTCAAATTATGAATTATTTTATCTCAAGAATTCCCGGTCCAACCAAATTAACGAAAGGCGAAAGAACAGGAATCTATACTAAAAATTTGTAGAACATTCAATGATATTTTCCATCTAGAGGGTGATAAATTATCGGTCACAAAAGCCGCTAGCCACCACATTCGTACGCCTTCCGATTGCCCTCCAACTTATATCAAACAGTATCGATTACCATATGCAACAAAAGAAGAAATAAATACCCAAATGGAGGAGATCTCAGATCAAAAGACCATAACGAAAAGTTGATTGAAGTTTTTAAGTGTTTCCGGCAAAATAATCTTAAATTGAATGCAACAAAATGCCAGTTCCTCTGCCGAGAATTAAATTATCTAGGTATAAAACCTGATTCCAAAAAAAATCATGCTATCACTCATTTCCCAGTTCCTCAAAATGTTAAGGATATCAAATCTTTCCTTGGCTTTTCAGACTATTATAGAAAATGTATTCAAAATTTCGCGGAGATTGCAAAGCCTTTAACCGAGCTTCTAAAGAAAAAAACAACGGGCGAGTTCACGCTCAACTCGCAAAAGAATTATGTGAAAACCTGCAACTACTGAATCATTTCAAGTCTCTTCAATCATTTCAAGTCTCAAACTGTTCGCTCAGTACATATTTAAATTACGATACAATTTTGGGTTAAAAGTCAATAAGTTGTTCTATTCTGGATTTGGAGGATGAAAATTGAAATTTATAACCGCCTATATTTCAGTATAGCATGTCTTGGTGAGCCTGAGCAAAGTACAGTTCTGTTAAGTTAATCATATATAATCCTGCCCAGAACGCTTTAAAATTCACTAATACTCATACGAGACAATTGTTGATGATTCCATATTTAAACTTTTGTGAATGGTCGCGGCAAACCAGGGGCCCTATCATGATTTCCGCCGCGAAAGAATTTTTTTACGATATCGTGAATTTGAGATCACAAAACACGACACTTTTTGGCCTTCTATTCAATAGCGACAAAAATTTCGCTAACATAAATAAGGAAATATGGCAGGCGATTTTCCGATTGATTTATTGTTGAGGATTGTGACAAGTTTTTGCATCTAATCTAAACTAAAATCAAAACTAGCCTCAAAATAATGCCGCGTACACTGACAAACGTCATTAAATGAGTGCGTTTATTATGTTAAATGAATGTGTTTGCAGCCTTTTCGATAGCGAAATTCATAATAAGAAAGTTAAAGCGGGTCGAAAAGAAGATGAAAGAGGCCCTGGTGAACAAAGCAAAGTGGCATCGCTGATTTAATTGATTTAAACTAAATGAAATATGGCGGTTTGCGCTAAAAATCACTATTTTGAATAAAAGCGCAATTTTGACTGTAAAACCACAGCAGCTGGAAAGACTGTAGCATATCTCCCTGCGGCTTCTTCCTTGTGCGTATCTTTAGAAAATGGCGTTCGAATCTGTTTGCCACTCTTATACTTTTTGTTTCCTATATTCCCCGCATAACCTAACTCAGCAACAGCATGAGCAATACTAAACATAGCATACCGATTAAACAATTTCAAAATTATTATTTTATTATGTATCAACGTATGTATAAGTGACATTTTCACAGCTCGCTAAGATGTATGATATTTAATATTTAAAGTATGGGTGCATTTGTCTTTGTTTAACGTACTTCCATTTCAGATTTGTTTAATCACTTGTACTACACATGCATACTTTTTGTGTCTTTTCATTTTAATCTGACGGAAATTGTAATTCGAATTAAATCGTATGCAAGTCCGGAGTTCAGACAGTTCGGTACATTTTATGTTCGTTTTTCTCGTATTTAATTTGCAATTTCGGTCGTACCGGATTTTCCGTTCCTTTTTTTACATGAAATTTTTGACTTACCCCCGCTAAAGATGTTTTCACATCAAAAATGTAGATTTCGATTGGGATGAGACTTGTGACGAGGCTTTTAGTAAACTAAAATCTGCTCTTATAAATCCTCCGATCCTACAATATCCCAACTTTGAAAAAGAATTTATAATATGTATATGTAAAGTTGACGAATCCGATCTGCCGATTGCTTATGCAAGTAGAACGCTGAATTCCACTGAAAAAAATAAATATCATACTATCGAAAAAGATCTTTTGGTCATCGTATTTGCAGTTGATCAATTTCGGCCGTATATTAATGGAAAAAAGTTTACCCCGTTGTAACGGATCATTATATGAGTATGAGAGTATTCTATAATTCACAAGCCTAGTAAATTAAACAAAAATGCAGACGCGCTTAGTAGAATAAAAATAGATGATACCTATATGTGATCCAAAACCAAATGTGAATGTAGTTACTCGATCTAAAACAAAGATGCAACATCAAAATCCAACTGCTGCAAATAATGCTGATAATTTTCTGGATAATTATATAACCGAATCCGTTACGCAACCTATCCACACCATTTTCTACCCAGTTCTGATTCTAATATCGTAAATACATCAATATAAATGATATTGAAATCCCAGCGAAAATGATTCCACCTACGCTAAACGATATTTTAGTACGACAAAAAAAAGGACGAGAATAAAGAGGGAACCATTTTTGATTTTGTTCGTGCAGTTTGTCATTCTGGATTAAGCCTTAGGACATGTGATTGTGCCTTAGTTGATTTTGAACCCTGCGAAACCCTACTCAAAAATTATTTACCTAAAGTAAATACTACCGAGTTGGATGAAATTAAAAATTTGATTAGTAAAAAAGTCATTATTTTTGGTAGACATTCCTTTAGTTACTCAGCCAAATAATGCAATTATTGAGAACATTGCACTCATTGTGAAATATCTGGTATTAAACCACCAGCCGTGGTTCCTATTCGCTGGTCTAGTTTATTTGAGAACTTAGCAGTGACTATTAAAATGTGGCGCGGGATAAATAGTTTTTGGAAGATCCTGCGATTGTTCGAAATAACAACGTAGCTGACGTTGGACAAATAATAATCAATTTTGGAAAAGCTGAACTGTATTGTTCTATTATATTTGGAAAACCGATTAAAGCCAATTATTCAACTTCAAAAGGAACTAGAAACCACCAACCCAATATTGTATAAAATGAACCACTCTAATTAGCGTTTCCTTAAACCTGCACATGGAATGTAATTGGCAACCGCGATAAACATCGAAAAGTGCAATACCATAATGGAAACATTATCAGATACTTCTCGAGCATTGGTTCAGAACTGCATGGCAAAATTTTCAAAAGTGCTAAGTGAAAAATAGAACGCTACCATATCGCGAAATATTCATACTGCTACTATGGAATTTTGGAAGTCGGCTTCGATTATTGATCCTTTTAAAAAGTCGCTAATTAAGGAAAATTTACAAATTTTAAAATATTCATCAAACATTACCTGTAAAATAAAAAAAAATTTATCAGAATATTTTATCGAGTTATTTCCTCAAAATTTAAATTTAGATGTGTTCCAATATTGGGATGAAGCGCAAGGCGGATATCCAGAAATAAGTATACATTTGCTAATGCTGTTAGGAATGCCAACAGGGTGCTGTGATGTTGAGAGGAGTTTTAGTCATTTGCGACAGTTTCAATCTCCTGAAAAGCTAGAGCAACTGACGAAACATTGACAATGCAAAAATGATGTTGATTGTTGTATTTTAATTCATTTCTACCGAAAATTCGTTCATTTTTTAAATTTTCGGTATATTTATATTTTTTGACCGATTTCATCCCGAATTGAAGTAAAATATATATAACCCGATAATTACCCCCCGAATGCAACTTTTTTTATTTACCGAAAAGTCATACCCTACCTATAACTTAGCTGTTTCTGAACCTATTGTGATTAAAGTTGACAGGTACAGTGGAAATAGGATTGTTAAATGATTTTTGGGTGTATTTTTGGAATATCGCAAATTAGCCTGAAACTTGGCCATTTATTTCGGGATTATGATACATTTTGACAGGTACGGTGGAAATGGGCTTATTAAATGATTTTTACAAAAAGTTTTTGAAAATGCCCAATTAGCTTGTAACTTGGCTATTTCTTTACCGATTATGATGAAATTCGACAGGTATGATGGAAATGGGATGCTTAAATAATTTTTGGACAGACTTTTGGAATATGGCAAATTAGCCTGTAACTTGGCTATTTCTGAACTGATTGTAATGAAATTTGGCAGGTATGACGCACGATGGAATTAATAAAAATATTTTTGCTTGAAAACGGAAATGTAGAATTATCTGGAAAATAAAGATTTATTAGTAAAATTAGAATGGAAATCTCCATTTTCCAGAATATTTCAACATGAAATTCTGGAAAAGGAAGGTTAAATCTTCATTTATCAGAATTTAAATTTTCATTTTGGAGCAAAAATATTTTTATTAATTCAGGCGCGGCACGCGAGAATTTTGTTCAAATTTTAGAGTAATTACTTTATGACAAATTATTATTCAGCGCGGTCAAAATGCCTCATAATTCCTAGATAATAATTTGCCAAAAAGTAATTTGTCAAACAAATATTTGACATAAGTGAATTTGCCAATCATACTTCTTTGCCAAAGAAATGTTTGCCAAACCTTATTTTTGCTAAAAGTAATTTGATCAAACTTTGATTTGCGAAAAGTTTTTTTGCTAAAAGACGTATACCCATAATGGGAGAATAATACTGTCTGTTAACCGTACACATATGTACAACAATTCATTTTTGTTTACTACTTTAATTTTTTGAAATGAGGTTCCGATTGAGATTAGAAGTATGAAGCCATTTGCAAAATTTCAAAATTTGGTGTTTAATTTTATTCAAAGTAAATTTTAATTATATGGATGTGAAGGGATAGAAAAGCTATATGCTTTATACTTTTTTTGTTAATATTGAACAAATGAATTGTTCTCTAAGACTTGTTCTATATTCTTTAATTGGTATTCTGACCGTTTGGTATTCTTATTGTAGAAAATTAGTACCAGTGAAAATATTTAGAACACAAGTAAAAATTTTTTTAAGTAACCAATTTATTATTGGTACTTTAAATATAATTTTACTTGTGTACTAAATAGTATAAGTGATAAATTTAACATGTACTAATTTGTATTAAATTTTGTTTATTTTTTTTTAATTTGTAGGTACACCCTCAGACCTGCTTCTAGCCTAGTTAGGTCAAAACGCTAACTGAAAGAAATATAGAACTAGTCCTAGAGAACAATTCATATAATCAATATTTTGCGCTACTTAGTTCTGTTGGAACTAGTATTTTTTTAAAATAGAAATACTATAGCTAAATATTAGTAATTTAGTACATAATTAGTTTTTTTAAATTACGTAATATTTATAACAACAATTGGTTGTACTTTAATGTGGCCGCGCGTTTAAAATGTTTAGTAAATTAAATAAATTATCTGAATTCAAGACGGTTCTAATAATTTGACCACCGACTGTACCTTGCATTCCAAAACCAATAATTCTTGAACTAAATTGTGTCACCGCCAAACTGTATATCGCGTCATGAGTTATTATGAAATAATCGCATCTGCTCAAATTACATACATGCATTCCATAAATAATATGTTTTGTCTAAAATTATAAAAAATATAAAAGTTTGCGTTTTGTTTTTAATTTTAATTTTATAATTTTTTAAAATTTCTTTTGTATAAACATTCAAACCTAATACACCAAATGGCTAAAAACTATAAAACTGTATACATTGTGAGGTCAAACAATATACACACACACATACACACATAATACAACAATAAAATTTTATGAATTTATAAGTAAAAAATAAATGTAATGGATATAAAATAATAAAACAACAACAAATAAATTACAAACAGCAAACATAAAAAAAAAATTTCAATCAAACTTGTGTGTTGTATATTAACCGAGAACAGTACAATACACGAATAAGAAGAATTTCTTCATCATCATCATCATCAACAACAGCAAATACAAAAATTCAAGACACATCAAAAATACGTATGGTTCAATGGTAGCTGAGCGCGCGGAATATAACAACAAAATTTGCATTTACTGGTTTCGTTTATATGTACATACAGATGTATTAATAAGGATGATAATAATAACAATAATTTACAAAAACAAAAAAAAAATTCTTAATAATAATAAAAATAATAATAAGATGAAAAATAATAATAAATAAGAAAATAAATAAAATGACAAAGAATTTATTTTTTGATTTATGTTGATTTTATAATATTCTTGTTCTCTCCATCCATATTGGTTCATGTACCTATGTACTGTTGTGTGCTTTGAAATAAATTGCAATTTGGTAGTAAGTTGCTGGTTGTACAACAATGGTTTGGTTCAAAAAAAATTCTTTAACGTAACAACGAGCATAAACAGTAGTAATAATAATGATGTTGGTATATTTCTTATGTTGATGTTTAAACTCAGGTATAGAACTATTGTTTTATGCAAAAACAGCATTTTATGTACTATGCAATTAAAATTAAATTTATTGCACAAAATGCAAATTTTCTGCGCTTTTTTTCTCATAGCTGTTCTATTTGGTATAATTATTTAGCTATTATTTTGACGGCCTATTGAGGGCAAACCTATTTATATACGAAATTAGTTTATGTTTTATTAGCCATAACCACTCTTCATTTTTTAAACAAAAAAATTATTTTTTTATGGTTCAGATTCTGCTTAACTATTTATGTGCACGCACACAGAGTTAATGGTGCGCGTTCATTCATTATTTACATAAAATATTCATTTTCTAAGAACCAAGCAGTGCAACTCAAACACCCAAAATTTAGCCACAAATATTGTGTAAGTTAAAAGTGAAATTTTTAGGTCACGGTTTAATAACCGGAATCATATAGATTGTGGGACCAATAATGACCCTTTATTTAATCCGCTATATGGTTAGCATTTTATAAGACAAGATTTTAAAACATATAATTGATGTGTTGTTTTCATCTTACACTCATCTTCTTCATTTCTTGCGCAAAATCTTCATGTTTTCTTTTTTTTTGTATTTTGATTAACTTCTGCCTTTAAAACTGCAAACTAAAGTACGAAAGGTTACACCATTAACTGGTTATTAGTGGTATATTTAGTTGATGAAGATAAAATCGTTTTGGCGCAAACAAAACGAAGTTGAAAATGTATTATCATAATTTTTCATCTGTCAAAAATAAAATTAAAAAAATTTTATGTAGACGATAAACGTAAAACGAGCTCCAATTCATCTCTCAACCGTGAAGTACAAAACTATAAAGTAACAAAAAACCACTTTATCATGTTACTAATTACAAAATTTATGTTATTTCTTGATAACAAAAATTAAAAATTACACAACCGAATAAAAAAAAAAAAAAAAATTGTGTGTCCTATACACAAACAAAAAATGTAAAAATTAGTTTTTTATAACAACCAACTCTCCAGTATGCAGTTCCCTATATATGTAAATATACATAAAATGCAATTAAACAAACAAAATGAACTGTAACAATACCAACAAAATAAAACAAACAATTTTTAAATAAAATAATAAAAAAGCAAAAAGTTAGTTTTTAGTTGTAACAAACTATATTATTGTTATAAAAATAATAATAATAATAATAACAATACAACAATTTAACAATGACAAATGTCGTTCATGTTGGATTATGTGTTTTATTTTCACCGTATTTAAATTGAAATTTATGTGATTCAATGTATTATAAAATCACCATATGTGACCCGTTTGCATGTGTCATGCATGAATCATTTTTTTTTTTGGTATTAATTGTCATAATCTAATCTGCTTTTAATTTATTTTTTTTTTGTATTATCAAATCATAAAAAATAATATTTGTCATAAAAGAACATTATCTACATACAGGATTAGAATACGGATTAAATTGATCCAAGTTTTTGAGTGGTTTAGTTTTAGTTTTTGTTTTTTTGCTATTAAACCAGACATAATTTGATTCGCTAGAATGTTATGCATTGATGGCTCCAGTTTATGATAAATCAAACATAATATTTATATGACCTGATTCCAAACAAAACAATGGATGTGCAACTTTCACAAACATAACACAATGTGTTACATATATGCACATGTAATAATCATTTCGGTACAATTATTTTGTAATTTATGTTATGGAAATTAAATCAGATTTGCAGATTACATTATTGTAGATTGTTTAGTTCAGATGCTTGAAAGGTTTGAGATTTACTAAATTCGTTCAACAAATTATTTAATAACTGAAGTAGTTACGTTAAATCGATTGTGCATAGTTTAGTTTAGGCAATATGTAATGAATTTTAAATACAAAAACCTAGAGTCGTTTTTCCATAGATGATTATAGCAGTTATGGAATCCCTTTAAGCACATGTTAGGCTAACATTTTAAATGCAGTTCTAATAGAAGCGTAACATTATAATCCAAAACCTTAGTATTATTAGTATTTTCTTGTATTGAGCAATTCTCGTTTTGACAAGAAATAAGTTGGTTGTTATTTGATTGAACTGAAGCATATCTATGAAACTCAACTTTTTGCAGTTTTATTCTGTTATTCCACCTGCACTATTCAGCTAGTTCGGTCTTACATATTTATTTCATTTTTAATTTGTATCTGTTGATATTTTAATGTGCTGTTTTCGAATGCACTCTATTGCACTTGTTGTTGATTTAAGATTACGATTACGAAGCACTGATCAGTAGGGTAAATATAAGAAGAAGGGATTAAATCGTATAATAATTTTATTATTTATCATAATTCAATACACGATACAATCATGAGAGAAACCCAAAAAACAACTGACTAAAATATAATTATACAAAGCAAAATTGACATCATGACAAGACAAATTAAACACAGGGTGTGTAACAATTTTTTATAACACTCCCACTCAGGATGCGTTTTTTTTTTAAATTAATGTGGCTGAAGGCCTAACATACTGCTAAATAATTGATGTTTAGCCTTTCAAAACGATTTGGTAAAAATATTTGCTGTTTGTTCATCTGTCGACATCGACAA
Source organism: Tipula helvola (assembly GCA_963556165.1). Taxonomy (NCBI): domain Eukaryota; kingdom Metazoa; phylum Arthropoda; class Insecta; order Diptera; family Tipulidae; genus Tipula; species Tipula helvola. The sequence goes on along the minus strand of OY744481.1, from coordinate 10,018,478 downwards.
AATCACAGTTCAAAATCGCCAGATTCAAACCTTTCTCGGATGAAATGATAACGAATATCTATATGTTTCGTTCTTTTGTGAAACTCCGGATTTTTAATTAACCGTATTGCAGATTGATTATCCAAGAACAATACTGACGTACACAGTTTATTTGGAATGAGTTCAGACATCAATCGTTTTAACCAGATCATTTCTTTTACCGCTTGTGATGCAGCAATGTATTCGCTTTCAGTTGTTGACAGACAGAAGTTGATCGTCTAGTTTTACCATCACCCGCACAGTCCGCATCGCTGTAGCCACACAACTTCAATGTTTCACCACCTCGATAAATAATATCCACATTCATCGTACCCTTAATGTATTTAAAAATCCTTTTAACGGCATTCACATGAATATTCGAAGGATTTTCCTTATGTCGGCTAGCATTATTCACCGCAAAACTAATGTCGGGCCGTGTACAAATGGCCAGATTCAATAAACTGCCGATAGTCTTGCGATATGGCAAAATTACCCTGTCTGTTGAGTCACCGTCACCTTCACCCAAAATCGTCGATGTATGTGAAGGTGGGCTCACCGGATTGCAGTCAAACATGTCAAAGCGATGCAACACCTTATTTGCATATGCATGTTGATTGATTGAAATCGATCCATATGGTTCAGAATTTACGTGCATACCAAGAAAACAGTCGATATTCATGACTTTATTATCAAAATCCAGCTGCAAACTTGAAATCCCCGTATTGATGTCATCTGCATTTTCAGCTGCAAATCGCTAGTATCATTTCACTACAAATACACATGGATCGATTTCACATGCTTTAAAATTGAAACGTAAAATAAAATCGGTGAACCTTTGTTCCAACAACGAGAAGCTTGTTTTAAACCATGTAAGCTTTTTAACAATTTGCACCACAGCCGTCATCATATCCAATCGGTTGCCTCATAAAAACTGTTTCATTCAGATCACCATATAAAAATGCCGTCTATTATTCTACATGTTTCCTGATAATCCACTCCATATACTTGCGAAAAACCACGTGCTACCAAACGAGTCTTATACCGTTCTATGGAGCCATCGGATTTATAATTAATCTTAAACACCCAGCGGTTATCAATAACCTTTTGATCGTCGGTTTTTTTAACTCAAATTTATGTACGATTTTTATTTAATGCATGAACAGCCTCCTCATAGGCGTCAGGTTCAATTATCGATGCAAGCATCGCCACTTGTTCCACAGCCGTACAACATGAATGCGTATGTTTATGCGCATTCCGATAACGAAAACGACATTCTTGAATGTTTGTAACATTCAAATCACACAACCTTTTGGCGTTGATTTTTCAATACTTTCATTGACCGTTTCAATGATTAGTTGTGAATTGTCAACTTCATTGATCAATTCATTTTTAACAGCATTAGTAATTAAGTCCGAATGTACTTTTTCACATTGATCATCGACTTTTAATAAAACTTTTTCATTTTCTTCTTTCGGAAAAATAACATCGCGTACTATTTCTATAGACCTTACACTTACATTTAATTGATTTTGAATCGATCTTATTCCGTTTTCCTTTCTGAACATGAACAAACACTTTACACCCGAACGCAAAAATCGAAATTTTGAAAAATCATCTCGGAAAGGTAAAAAATATTTTGTACCACCAAATGACTAAATCGGCATCGTACACACGTCGCTATGAATAATTTCACCACAGCGCCAGCGTGTCGCTTTTCCATTTCGATTTTCAAAACTCAAACGATGCTGTTTGCCTCGAACACAAACTTCACATGTATAATCTTCATCTATGAAATGGATGTTATTCTTTTGTGGAAATTTTCTCACGTGTGATAGATTTTGGTATCCAAATCGATCATGCCAAATTCGAATCGAAAGATTATTGCTTGTGAAAGTAACATTTGCTTCAACGCTTTCATCAGTTGAAACCACCTTGAATAATATCCTATTCATTCGACATTGCTTTACTCCCACAGCAATAACACTTCCCTCGTTCAATATACGGCATCCTTCTTTTTCTTCAATAACTTCGAAATGTTACCGCACCCGTAGAGAGTAAAATTGTATGCAAAAAAAAAAAAAAATAAAATTTGTATTTCTTGCACCATTTTTCTCCATCAAATGCCACAATGATTATGTCGCCATGACCATCAGACTTGAGAAATTTTCCATCTCCAATTTTTACTGAGGACGAAGTCTCTACAAAACTATAGTGAACCATTTCCGTTGATTACGCATATGATGTGTCGCACCAGAACCAACCACCACAATTCACTATTGCTTTGTAAATCACCACTCCCACACATCAAAGCGTCGCCATGTTGGTTTTGTGTTCCATGTGTTGTCACGCATGAATCCCAATTGAAAAAAGTACCTCCTATCGGATCACCCTTTATATAAACTCTACTGAAATCAAATCAATCTTACCTTGAACTTAAAAACGACGAATAATTAGCCAACTAAACCCTTTACTCAACCAAAATTGAATATAATTTAACTTAAACTCAACACCAGCTATAGACGCAAATCTCAAACTCAAAACTCAACTCCGACCCATTCAATTCCGAAATCAACTTGATTCGAAAAACCATAGCGAATATGAACTCTATACTCAAATTATACTGATAAAGTTGCCAGACGAAAGTGAAATGGTCGGTAATTATTCTAATCAATCCAATTAATCCAGTGAATTTGGAATTTTAACCAATTTCCACAATACAATAAAAAAAATACAATTTTCCTAAAATAATTATTATTAAGAAAAAATAAAAAATAAACATGACCAACTGACTCAAAAGTCAAGGCCAACCCGAAAGTAAAAAATCGGTAACGTAGATTGTGTTATCACAGTGTAAAATAAAAATTAAGTCGTAATCAGTCGATAGTGTTAAGCTGAAAATTAATTTTGAAGAATTTTGTCTAGAGTGTTATGCAACCTCTAGAGTGGAACGTCTGGAGATAAATTGCTTTGATGTGATTTATCAATATCTATTGCAGGAAAAAAATTCAGTTCAAGTCTCCCGTGGAAAATCTGGGAAAATTCGATTTTCCAAAAATCTTTAGAAATATTATTGAACAATCGATTTCCGCCGCCCCGGTTGCCCCGCCGCACAGTTGTTAGTATGCTTGCTTTAAGCTCTGGAGGTTCCGGGATCGATTTCCGGCGGGTGATGAAAAAATCACGGCTGGTTAATGTAAGGATCCATGAATTAATCACTCATTATCCGTTGTAAAAATGATTACGAAACTTCACTATGAAGCGGCCAAATCCCTCTATGGGATGTAGTGCCAGCGAAAAATAAAATCGATTTCCAGACATGAGGATGATTTTATACAAACTTTCTAATAATTTTTGAAAAACCGAATTTTCTCAGATTTCACCCCGGAAGCTTGAACTGAATTCTTTCAATGCAATCCACCTCTAGACAGTCTAGAGATTAATTTTATACAAAGTTTCTATTGATTTTGGAAAATGGAATTTACCCAGATTTTCTAGGGGAAACTTGAATTGTTTTTTCCAACGGTAGCCATTGACAAGCTCACTTCGAAAACTCTCAACTCGAGCTGAAAATTAATACCCAACCGAACCCAGCACCCAACGTCATCTGTAATCCAACTCCACACATATTCAGTTCAACCTAAACTCAACTCAATTTTTAACTCAACAGCAAGTCAACCCTTAACTCAACTTTTTCACTCAGTGCTCCTAAGGGAATACATGTACTCAACTTAAAATAACTCAACGTAAATCTAACGTAACCGCCAAATAAATCGCCAACAAACTGTTCACTCAACCCTAGACCAACTGCAACTCAACTCTAACTCAACCCCAACTCAACCTGCAAATTGGCCCTTCTCTCAACCCCCGACAAAACCACAACAGCACCACCCAACTCAACCGTCGAACCATCATACACTGCGGTTTTATGATTGGACACACTAACAATTTTCTTTAAAATTTAAACTTCTTTGTCACTTTCAACTAAACAAAATATTTTCATTGAGAAGAAAGAGGAATTTATGCTGATTAAAAAAACATCGAATGATAATTTTGAGGGAAGAAACTGACAGTCCGTGTTGAGAGTTTTTTAGAATAACTTCAAATTAAGTGCACATTTTTAGACGCACCTCATGAATTTTTATTTTATTTTTGGCAAGTTTGGATTTTTTGGAGAAATTACTTGGAAAATTCTGGGAGAATAATATTAAAGTTTTAAGCGATTCAATGATATTTGGGCCCAGGGAAGATCAATTTCTGCAATCAGCTTCCTGTTTCCCTCCTTATTCAGAAATTTTTCGCGTAAGCTAACCCCAAACGTTTTCAATAATAAAATTAAATCGGGTGAAAACAGCGACTTTAGTATAACAAATCTCTATTTCACTCGTGAAGTCTTTTTGGAAATCAATTGAAAAGTTCAGAATTATCAATGCATTTCATTTTACTAGTTACTATATACATATAAGAGAATTATCACTCATGTTGATGATAAAAACAAGTAAAAGCACTCGCGCTTCTATTAAACTGCACATTATACAATAATCTCCCCTTTTTTGGTATAATAAGGAATCAACAAGGGTTTTTATTCCGGAATCATGCAAATACCAACTATAACCACCTTTCACAGTTCTTCATGCCAGAAAAAAAATAAATAAAGTCATCATGCGCAAGATCTTCAACAACCCGCTCTTAAATTGGTTTTTGTTATCATCAAAAGCAACTACAAAAGAACTTGCTTCATTCAATTTTTGTTTTTAATTAATCAGCTTTATGGATATCTTCAATGGATTTTCAAACGGGATAATCCGTCCGTCTGGGTTCACTCGTAAAATTAGGAAGGAGGCAGACACTAAACGAAATCACTGAAGAGCTAATTGCATGGATTGATGTTTCATGGACAGAAATTTCATTGGATTATTCAAAGTCCTTATATAAACTTTACTTCTCTTAAAGGCAGAATTTTCGATGTAATTCCAAAGAACGGAGATAATCCAGACCGTTAGAAACATAAAAAATGATTAAAAGTCAAATGACCCAAAATAACCGTAAATTTGAACTTTAAAAAAATCTTCAAAAGCACTGTTATAGTTTCCTCTCTCAAAATAATTAATTGTATAAAAAAATTGGGCAACCACGATTGGGTCCACGTGGTTTTGGGTCAATTAGTATGGCGCAGGTACCAGATGCTCTTAACGTATAAAGATTCTAAAAGCTTTCCAATTTCCAGTCTTGACCATAGCAACAGATTGGCGGAAAAAATGCAAAATCGGACAAGCGGTTCTCGAGATACCGTGGGTACAGACATTTTCTTCTTGCTTTTTTGGACTCGGAGACCTTGAAAATGACGCAAAAAATGGCTTTTGACCAACAAAAATATTTGGTTGTTTCTGGCAAAACTTCAATAACTTTGGTCCTTGTGGACCGAAGTTAATTGTTACTTGGTCGTGTGACTTTTACGTGACTACAAAAGCATATTTTTACGTATCGATTTGAACAGAGAATAGAACAATAAATAATTAACTTTTTGCATTCGAAATTTCAATTTCAATTACAAGGTTTTGTGTGATTTTGTGGTGAATAATTTTGCACATTGTATTGATTGTTTTTCCTAAATACCTATTTCATCCGGCCTTCTAATTTAAAATCAATAAAATGGAAAATCCAAAATCGAAAAATGAAAACTATCAACATTCTTCTGATCGGCATTCATCACCGTAGCAGTCGGACCATATTGCAGAAACAGATGGAGGCACTGAAGAAGAGCTGCGTAAACGGCGCAGAACGCAGAAGTAGAGGTGGAAAACTATCGACAATTTCAACTATCGATAGTTTCGATAGTAACATAAAAAACAATCGATAGAAAACTATCGACACAAATTAATAGAATATCGATATACTATCGATACTATCGGATAATAAATTTATAAACTTTATTAAATTACATATAGGTTCACTACAACCAGGAACTAGAAAGTCAAGGGAAGGTTATTATAATCGGAAAGTTTCCCAGTTTCCCACTTTGTTTTAAAAGCAGCCAATCGTTTTTATGTAAGAAAATTAGCATCTCAACATTTTTTGGCTTTCAGACCGTTTGGGATCGTTGATCGCCAGTAATTTGACTAGCATACATATAAAAGAAATGACAACAAGAAAAACGTATCTAAAGTTATATCGCATAATAGCCAGACTCTCTTGTACTAATAAAATATCAATATCGACCTATCCAATTAAGACCATGAAAACGTCAGTTATCATAGTTTTAAGGGAATACGATTTTTGGACTCTACGATATCGAATTCTTATTATGATAAAATCTTAAAGTATTATCTCTAAAATTGATAAGGTTATGGCTGATTTTATATTCTTAAAATAATGCGCTTTTAACTAAAAATCGAGTTAAAAGAATTCAAAGCCACTTTATAATAATCTTCAGTATAAACGATACAATTAAAGTGATCCGCTTATTCCTAGCAGCGAAAAGAACTAATTAAACCTTTATACTGCTCTCCTGAAAAAACAGTATTTTTCACTTATCATATTCTTACTTGGATAGGTCGATATATCGATAGTATATAAAAAGTATCGATTGTTTTCGATAGTATGAAACTATCGATATATCGATAGTACTATCGATAGATTTCCACCACTAGGCAGAGGGCATTGAAGCACAAAGAAATTTCCTTGCTGAAGAAAGAACACAAGTTGCTGTCGGAGCGATAGTAGAATATCGTTCAGCAAAATCGAACTTTCTGCGATGTTAATTCGATTATGTGAAGTTCTCGATCAACATATCTAGTGAAAACGACAAATGAATTGAAGACTTTGAACAATAATCGAAATTTTCCATCGGCAAATGACAGAACAGTAAAGAAGCAAGAAGAATCATTAAATCAATATTTATTTAAGCTTGAATATCCAGCGATCAACAAAGCTTGGTGGATATAACCGGATTTACCCTAGTGTAACCCAAAAATCCGATCTATTGTCTAGCCGTCTGGTCTACACTAACCTTGTTAAAAATCAGCTGACAATTCTCAAAACTGTTGGCAAATGCGGTCGAAAATTGAAATTCATACAGCAACTAACTGCATGAACAAGAGTAAATGAAGAGAGTGTAGGAAAGATATCGCTATATGTGCGGTTCAAAATTAAATATCTCGTTGCGGTAATGGTTTAAAGAAGTACTCAATTAATATTATAGAAATTGGATGGGAATTGTCGATAATAGAAGTGATATGAATTTAATGTATGACTCGAAAATTCTAGAATTAGAACTTGAGAATTTTGAAGATTAGGTTACTGCTTCTAACGGAGTTGAATTGAATGGGTTGATGACCGAAGGGTGATTTAAAGTAAATGCAATTATAGATGCAGCCATTGTAACCCTAGCCAGATTATTTTTTACGAAAAGCGATATTATCAAGAGTTTTGAAACTTCAGTTTCGATCTGAATATGAATTACCAAACATTTATTTTCGGTTAATCTCATCAGGCTATAGCGACTGAATTGCTAATTACACCTCTTTGATTACTTTCTATATATAGAAAGTGAACATTAGTGAATTATACGCAATACATACTAAACTCTTAATAATTTTAATTATAGTTTGTAATCAAATGTATAATTAGCTATTCAGCCGCTATACTCTGAAGAGATTGACCGAAAATACATTTTTCGTAATTCTCATTCAAATCAAAACTGAAGTTGTAAAACTCTTGATAATTTCGAGTTTCGTATTGATACGCTTTTGGAAAGAATATTTCAGCTAAACATTTACGACATTGGCACCTGAGATCTGTGATAGACCAATTTCGCACAGGCCGATATGATTATTGCCAGCAAAATCCGATATTGTTCGGCAGTTGAAATGACCAGTGGATATAAGGGAAGGAATTTTGTTTTTCGAGTGTACCCACCTACGCAATTCCTGTTGTGTGCTCGAATATATAGAATGAGTTGAAAAGACTTTGCACCGACTTTTGGAAATTCAAAATGATGGTGATTAGGTAATGCATTTTGTTACATACCAATCTCTAAAGGCTCCATATAATTCAAGGCTTTTTTGTATCCAATCTCCATTGTAAAATCGTCAACGGTACCCCACCACTTCACAGAACTGTGTTCATGAACCATTGCAGATAACGCTTACAAATGATTTGGAGAAAATAACAGTTTGTAAGAATCCCTTAACAAACACCTTGGCTATGATTCTGTTATAGCGGGTTGCGCTAGGCTGGGAAAAGTGATATAAAAGCTATCGTTGGAGTAATTAAGAAGACGAAAAAGTTATATTTTGGAAATGTAGTTTTACTTTGAAATATTAAAAGTAAATCGCAATTTTCCAGTTTTAATTTTTGCTGTTCTAGCAAAAATATTTCTGCTAGAAAAAGCAGATTTAATTTTTAAATATTTCGGAAAATCGAGATTTCCGTTCTAATTTTCAAAAATCTATATGTTCCAGAATATTTTAAAATCTGTTTCTTGAAAATAATTTTAAAACTTTCTTTTCCAGAAAATTGAAATGAAGTAATGTTTGTGGTGTAATTTCAAAATGAAAAAGTCCATAAATTATAAAATGGAACGACTTCCTCAAAAAAAGTAAATAAATTCCCAGTTTTTTGGGATTTACCTATTTCATTTAAGTAAATTTTAAATTTCCATATTAATATTGGAAACTTATTCCATTTGTGGTTTAGGGAGTTATTTCATTTTGGAGCCATTGGCGAAAATTAGAAGTTACGTCCGTTTCGTAGTGCGATACAAGGTGGGCATTACCTACCACTAAGAGATTTATATTAAGAGCCTACACATCGGTCTGGAAATAAGACGGGACTTATTGATGCATTAAGTAGGAGTCTTGTGGTTATGGTGGTCTGAAAGCAGCACGGTCGGAGAACTGATTGAGATTTTAATCCCATATTTCAATAACACCAAAAAGAGCGTCTAACAATTTTATAGCGAATAACGATTTTCTTTAAATTAGTTCAATGCTTGTTGTGTATGTTTGTGTCGCGGCAAATGCTACATGAGGTTTTTATCAAAGGCAAAAAACAAAATAATTGATAGATACACAATTTTATATATCCTATAATACATCCCCTACATTACCTACTAGTATAGGTATCCATTTTATTTCTTAATTTAATTGAAAACACCTTTTCCTTAAAAGGAGTCAAAATCCAGAACTTTGGTGGTAGTCCTCTAAAAGTAAAAACCACAGAAATCGGTTATGAATACAAAAAATCCCTTAAGTTTTAACTAAAGTGCCGTTTGGTCATCTTTTAAGCTCTGGAACTGACATTCCTCTAACAAATTTTACATGACAGTTGATTTATTATTTTTTTCACAAACGAACTATTTTTTTCAGCACGAACATACTTGAAAATATTTATTCAACATCAACAATTACAAATTCCCGATATCTATTTGATATATTTTAGTCTTTTGGCATTTATCACGAATTCATTTCTTGTAATTTTCATGTGCATACCTACACCAAAAAAAAAAACTCATCGCATGCAATAAAAGTTTCTATATAACCTATATATTGATTGCCATAATTTTGGGAGACATTATTTTGCTAACACTTTATTGATCGATAGCGAAGCGCACAAACATACCTCTGCATCAAATTCATACGAGTATATAGCCATACACAACCAAAACTAGGTTATGAACTACAAAACTATTTTTTTATAAATATAAATTCCTTGCAATTCCATCCACCTTATATGTATGCACACAACAAAAACCACACCACACAATATACCAAAACCCACATTTATTTATATGATTTTGTTGTTATTTCGATAAAACATTTTGTTGTATAAAAATTGTATCTCATGACTTAGTTGTTATAATTACTAACCAATAAATCCAACAAACATACATTTTTGTGTGGTTATGTATACGAGTATGTACTGCACAGCACACATAACTCTATAATATAAACTACATATAATGTATCCAGGTTAATTCATTTGAAATCGACTTGACTCGACACGAAATGTTTGTTTAACATTTTTTGTATTTCAGATCAAATTCTATTTTTATCTGATCGGAAAAGTTAAAAAAAAAATAAAAATTAAAATTTCATGTTCGACAAAAGGTTGGAAAAACAAAGAAAAAATACAAACACAGTAATTAAATATTCATAATTTGTTTAAAAAAAAAATTAATTAATAAATTACAACACAAAATATTTTTTTGGTTGTTGTTTTTGTTTTATGTTTATTGGTGACAGTAGTTTTTATTAAACTATAAAGTCATAAAATACCGATATATGTGTGTGCCCCGCGGGAATGTGATACGGGTGGCCGTGCATCCTCTATTGATTTATTAGATGTTTGGATTGATAAATTGGAGACAGATAAACCCTAATCAGTGTGATTGGATCTTAAATAATTTCAAATTTTTATTTGTTTACCTTTCTGTCAAACAAACTCTACTAAGTATAAATAAAGACACTTTTTTGTTGTTAACTGTTAAGTATGTACCATTATTAAGCAGATCTGTTTAATTAAAGCCCCGCGGGTCGCATGCAAACCACAATACTAATCATATGATGACGCAGGTTGTAATCTTTTACATATTGAATGCAGGCCCATTAAAATATAAAATGTTAACCTGGACTGCACTTTCTAAACACTAAAAAAGTTATAAGAAGATGCTTACCTACTATAGTTGTTGGTTTCATTATTATGAAACTGTTAAACATGCCACTGCAAAATTGAAACTAGCGAAAGAACCATCTTTATGTAGTTTGTATACAGCAACAATAAAACGGTGAAGAAAACTAAGCTAAGCACAAAAAAATTACGATAATTTTCTTGTTTTGTAGAGTTTGTATTGTGTTCAATTTTTGTTATTGCCATTATTGTTGTTGTTGTCAATGTGTAGTATCAAGTCTATAAAAATAAAAAGAAACGTGCAACATGCAATCTTATCCCCAGTTATTTGTATTGTTGTTGTTGTTGTTGTTGTTGTGTTGTATTTTTATTCTCTCTAACAACAATTGTCTGTTAAACTTCAAATGTAATTACATTTTATGTATTTGTTGTATATTGTTGGTGTTGTTTTGTTGTTGTTATTACTGTGTATTGGAGCTTATTTTTCCTCGTTGTGTTTTGTACGTATGAAAACTGTTAGTGAAACACAACATTGGGAAAATTAATTGATGATCGAAAAACAAAGTAGTAGAATATTTTCATTGCTTTTATTGTCCAAGTTTTAATGGTTTTTGTGGTTTTGGAGGAAGATACAGGGAAACAATACCGAGATATAGTGTATACACACACATTATAATGGTCTAACAGTCTCTCTAACATATTACAATTTTATTAGATTTTTTTTTGTTTTTTTTTGGTTCATTTGGTTTTTTTAATTTTGGTTTTGTTGATAATTAATTTTTATGCTTCTTGTGATTTGGTGTTGGATTTTTTTTTTTATATCCGTATACGAGTAAACGAGAAAATGAACTGAAGTGTTGATTAAAACACAGAAATTGAAATATTAATTGTGTGTAACTTGGTCATTAACATCTTAATTGTTAACACATCATTATTTTTAGTTTCTCTTTTTTTGTAATAATTTCCTAGAAAAATAAATTCTGGATGTAATAAAAAATGTGCTGTGAGTGTCAAGAAATGTTTTTTATCTATCGGATAATTACTCTTCATATGGGAGAACAATGTTGCTGGATTTTGGTAATAATTAGATTTTTAACTGCACATATTATGGGATATTATCTAACAAATTATTAAAACGATGTGTCAATGGTTTAGTATAGCGGTAAGCCATAACAATTAATTTAATTGCATTTATATACGGATTTATGGTAATGTTCTGCGGCTTATAAAAGCGTATATCTTGTATTACGATAATGATGTGCTAAGAATTTGAGCATCTGGATTTAGTTAAATGTTTAAGGAAACGTTTCGCAATTTTTGGGTGCTCTCCAGGCAAATTCCATTTTGTGAAATGAAGATTCAAAACAAAAAAAAATTTAAAAATAATTTAATTTAACGAATAATATTTGCACATAGGTAGGATAAGAAATTGAAATATTTGAAAACTTTAAAGTGGTAATGAGGTTAAAAGAATGGTAAACTGGACAGAACTCACATAAAATATTTGTTAGATGTAAAATCAACACAAAACATTTGTTAGAATTCTTTTTATACTCTTGCTCTTGATACACTGAATCATCCAATTGAAGAGAATATAAAGAATTAAAGATAATGCGTAAAATCTAAAGAAATTTTCTGTCGGTTTTGTTTTGCCAGAAAAGGAACAAATTTAGGTCTTCATTAAACAAAAATTTGAAAATATTTATTTTTTTAAATTAAATAACTTCGAATAATTGCTAAAGGGATCTATCGAACCAAAGAATAAGATGTGACGATTCGGAAGAACACAAAAGAGCGTTCAACATACTTAAATTGAATTACATAGAAGGCCACACAAACCCTTCATTCAATTTAATTTGGTCTAAATGTCAAGACCTATTGGCTCTAGTTTCAAGGGATTGTTTAAGCGGTAGAATAGTTGTATGCTACAGTACACAAATTATAGCGAATAAACCGAAAAACAATTTACCATTTACTTCATTTAATTAATTTTACGCTGCAACTAAAAAAAAAGTATTTCTTTAAACTGCAATACTATCGTAGGTACCGCCAATCATATAATTACGAAAATTAATCAAAAAATATAGGGCTAAGATCTTACTACAACAAGAAATAAAACTTAAGAAACGATATAGAATTTCCATTCAGAGCGGCCTCATATATAAATTAAAAAAAATTAAACTAACCCTAATTCAAATAGAGTACTCATTAGCTATGTCTATTATTTAAGGATGTATAACATGGCCCAAAGCGGGTCCCTTATAGAACATCTTCCCTCACGATCAATCAAAACGTCAAAATCCAGAGACAGATATTTTATTATACGCAGTTAGACGACTAGTAAAATAGCATAGGGACCGGATTTGAAAATTAATGATAAGAAATCAAAATCAATCCAGTAAATTCTCGTTATAATGGAGATAAAGGCATCGACAAAATTTGTTCGTTATATTGGAATTTTATTCTATAATGGAATTATGAGGCCTTCTTTCGAAGAGAGAGGCTCTCCAGGGACATTAGTCACTAGACTGGCTTTCTAGTTTGGATCCCATTAGGTACGATTTAATCTCTACATTTATTTTCGCGTTAGTAGGTCAGTCAGAATTCTATTGATAGATAGAATGATAGTGATAGAGATAGTGACAGTCATAATGTTAGACAGTGTTAGTAGCGATAAAGTCAGTAATAGTGATCGTGCTTTTCATGATGATGATAATGGCCATTGTGTTGGTGATTGTGATGCTGATGGTGATAAGGTGATAATGTGATACGGTGAGACAGGTTGGTTGAAAACTATTGAAAGCGACACCAATTAACCCGTAGAGCAATCAAAATTTATATGCCATTTTAATATTTCATGTTTAATTTGAACACATGAAAATCTTTATTTCGATTTGGCAATTCATTCTTTGTTTACAAGCCATTAGAAGTTGACGTGTCGGTGTATTCGTTTACAATGGAACAAACCGAATATCGTGCAGTGATAAAATTCTATGTTTTGGAAGGTTTATCAGCAACAGAAATTCATACAATATTGGTAAAAGTGTTTAAGGAATCTGCTCCTTTATTTCCAACTGTGCATCGATGGGTTTTTGAGTTTAAACGTGGTCGTTCAAGCGTTGAAAATGAACCACGTAATGAACGTCCAAAAAGTGCAACAGCAGCCGAAATCATTCAGAAAGTGTATAATATTATTTGTGAAGATCCAAGTTTGACTAAGCGTGAAATTGCTGATACCATAGGATACCATCAAAACTGAATCGAAAACAAATTTCTCAGCGTAATTTGAAGCGTTTTAAGCAGAATAAAACCGATTTTGTGCTTAGTTTCATAACTATGGATGAGACCACCATGATTCTAAACTGAAACAAGAACGTTTACAGTGGACTGAAGCTGGTTGTTCAGCTCCAAAATAGGTGAAGTCAGAACGATCGGCAAAAAACGTCATGGTATCAGTTTTTTGGGATGCGAAAACAGGTAATTTTGAATATTATTGCATTTTGCACCGCAGTTAAATAAAAATGTCGTGAAAAAATACTCGCTTTACAGAAGCAAAAAATAATTGTTCATCAAGACAATACACGTGTTCAGATGGGTCTTTTGGCGATGGCTAAATTGAATGAATTAAAGTACGAATTGCTTAAACACCCACCGTATTCACCAGATTTGGCTCCCAGCAATTACTACCAGCGATTAAAAATTCCTTCGTGGAAAGCGTTTTTCGTCGAATGAAGAATCTATTGCAGCCGTGGAACAGTATTTACAAAAACTAATTTGATTTTTGCTTTCAATACTTTTCAACCAACCTGTATAATTTTTTGCTGATATGGTGATATCGTGCATGATGATATGATGATTCGGTGGCATGATGCCGTCGATATCGTCTGATGATACAGTGATGTATTGATATGGGGTATGGGGATTTGGTGATATGGGACATGGTGATTTGGTGATATGGTGGTTCAGTGATATAGCGATATGATGATATGATGATAGCTTGATATGTTGTATGGGGGTGTGGTGATATGATGACATGGTGATTTGGAGAAATGGTGATTTATTATTGATATAATGATATGGTGCTTTAGTGATATGGTTATTATTAAATTTTTTTTTTCATTTTCATTAAGAATAAAATTTCTTGTAATAAAAAAAATGGATGACCATATTTAAAATTCATAGAAAATGTTCGTCTTTGTTAAATTTCTGGTAAATTATCCTAAGGGCTTCTAGAGAATACATTTCTTTAGCTCAGACTTAAATCACGCCAACAAATCAATATATTTTATCAGCTCTGGTAATCGATTTACTTAACAAGTCCGTTTGTAGTATTACAAGCCATGAATTGATTTAAACATACATAAGATACAATTGTACAAACAGATTTAGTCTGCGCTACTAAAATTTCTATATTTGTTTGGGAATGAAGTTTAATTGTTCTATATTTTGTTGGCACTTCCAGGATTAACTTCAATTTGTTTTGATCTCTTTTATATTAAATAACATAGAACTAAGTATTTCACCTTGTGGAACTCCAGCTGGGATTTCAAACATTTCAAATGCAGCATTATTAATATGAACGACAAAACGTTGCTGATTTAAAAGGATTTAATAATTTTTGTATGGTAAATACACTGGAAATTTACACTTATGCAATTTATGTAGCAGTCCATCAATAAAAACCTTTTGAAAGTTCTTTCAAGATCTAATAGAGCTATCCCAGTATTTTTCTTGTTTGATATTTTAGTTTTGCCAAAATTGAGAATGCGATGTATTTGGTATAGTCGAATGTAAACTCCTTAACCAAATTATTCATTTACTTTATAGCATCAACTATATTATGTTGGATTAAATTCGGTGTTTAGTAACATATTCAAAGAGCTTGCTTAAAGTACCAAACAGGCTTTTAAGGCGATAATTACGTGACGAAGTTGGATTTTTCCCTGGATTTGTAATTAGAAATAACTTTCACAATTTTACAAGATTTTATGAAATAAGCCATATGTAAATAACTAATAAATAGGAACTGGTAGATTTTTCGCTAAGATATTTTGAATAACATCTGCTCCAGGAGCTTTTAATGGTCAAACCGAATTAAGAATATTTTAAATTTCGTTTATGGCTATGCCACAGGGAATATCCGTAGGACTGGTGACATGTAATTTATTGTGCCTAGATTATTTGTAACTTCCATAGAAATATGGGGAGCATTTGCTACATGAGCCAAATGGAAAGTTTTGGCAAACTCTTGGATTTTCTCCTAACATAAAAATTACCTGGTTTGATACCCAGCTACAGATGTCGTAAGTGGAGGAATTGTGTGTTTTTTCTTTCCCAAATTTTTGGTAATATTCCAAAATTGACGACAATGTTTTCTAAATTTACTAATTTAAGTTGCCATTTCTCGTTAGCTAGGCCAAATAATTTATGTTTAATAGTTTTATTTAAAACATATTGTTTCCATTGCAGGAGATGTAGTTATCACTTTATCAGCTATTGACCCTTCTTATATCATTAGGTACAACTACATAATTCTTCGGTCAATATCACACATGAAATTTAAGTTCGAATCTGTTTTAATTACAAGCAGGTTTTAATTTATTTCTCTTCGGTAAGTACCCCAAATAACCTTAAAGTTATACATGTACGAATTATTCTGAACTTTTAAAATTTGTAGGTTCAAGTTGCAAACATGTTACGGTGCGACGGTAATATATTGGTTTTAATTATTAAGAGAGTTATCGTTAAATTCTGCCACCTTAATCATCCAACAGTTAAAATCATCCCCGGCAATGAAAAACTCATTTCGACTTGTTAATTTTATTAAATCACTAATCTGTTAGGATTGTATTTAAAACAGTAGCAAGAGAATATTTTAAATAATTGTCATTATCATTTAACGGGTATCCCTACACTTTCAATTGTATTTAAAGATAGATCACGAATGAGTTGAAGTTGTATATCTTTTTAATTAAAATACCTATCCCACCTCCTATGGTGTTCGGTAAATGACTGATCTTAGCAGGTAAGATCACTACACATTTTTCGTAGAAACTAATCAATAAAAAAAAGTGAATATTGAAAAATTTATTGTACGTATATATTATAGGAAAAGTCGTGCAGTTTAAAGGTGCAATTAAAACAAATAATGCCGGTATCTCGTTTAATAATATTGTTTTAATGGATAAAAAAAATTGTTAGAATAAGTATTTATAGATTGCATTCGGGCTCTATTGTCAGGTTTGTTGAGGATTTATTGCGCATTCTGTTGAATTTAAAAAAGAGCCGAATCAAAAATACCATTATCCTGGGCGACATTAACATAAATATCTTAGACTACACTGCAGAAAGTTATGATTATTTGACTCTATTATCCTCATTTGGGTTTGAATGTGGGGTATGCTACACGTGAGGTATCTGGTTCGTGTATTGACCATACATTTTATAATTTTGGAATAGGTTTCTCAATTAGTTGCACTGTCTTTGATCATGGTATTACTGACCACTCCATAATCACAAGCACTATTGTCGTTTCGGATAAATCACATAAATTAGAGTTTAATAATAGAGTCATCTATAATCCACAGATAATTGATTATAATAAGTTGAATTCTTACCTAAATTCTGAAACTTGGACAGCTGTTTAATCCGTAAAAAACCCAAATCAGGCGTTCAGCAAATTTTTACAAATTTTTAAGGAATACCTCAATTTTGCAAGTACAGGGTGGCTGATGAAAGCCGCTACCAAAAAAAAAATTGAATAACTTTTTTTCTATTCAATGAATCTAGTTAATTTTTTTTTTATTTTGCAGATTGACTTTTACATTTAACAAAAATGGATAACTGGGACACTGAAACAAGAATTTGGATTGTCCGCCGCTATCACGCTCTGGAGTCCGTAGTTTCGGTTCAAAGAGAGTACAGGCGCACGTTTGGCGGCAATCCTCCGAGCAGATGGACCATAATGAGACTTGTAAACAATTTTGCCGAGCATGGGACAGTCAACAGAAGACCTTACCATCGAAACCCTTCAGTTCGAACGGAGGAAACAATCGCTGCTGTAGCTGCTGCCATACAAAACAATCCACGTGTTTCGACAAGAAGCTTATCTGCTCAAATGGGTATAAGCAGACAGTCATTACAGTCAATTATGCACAAAGATTTGGACTTATTCCCATATAAAATTCAATTGGCCAACAAACTGAACGCTGCAGACTTGCCGATTCGCTTGGAATTTTGCCAGAAGATGCTTCAAATGGTGGAAGAGGATGGAAACATGTTGAACTGTCTTTTCATGTCTGACGAGGCCCATTTCGATTTAAACGGCAACATAAACAAACAAAATTGTCGAATATGGAGTGCTTCCAACCCACAGTTACTCCATGAGACGGAATTGCATCCACTTCGTGTCACAGTGTGGTGTGCAGTTTCATCACGCTGCATTATCGGGCCCTACTTCTTCGAAGAAAACGGTC
This sequence comes from Tipula helvola, assembly GCA_963556165.1. Lineage (NCBI taxonomy): Eukaryota > Metazoa > Arthropoda > Insecta > Diptera > Tipulidae > Tipula > Tipula helvola. Next base: position 10,000,359 of record OY744481.1, on the reverse strand, counting down.
ACACCGTTACGGTTACTGGAGACCGTTACTTGAGCATGTTGAGAGAGTTTTTCTATCCAGAATTACGCCGAAGGAGAATTTCTTTCAACTCTGTGTGGTTTCAGCAAGATGGTGCAGCTCCTCACATAGCCCAACCTGTTATGACAGAATTGCGACGAAAATTTCCCAATAAATTGATAAGCAGAAACTCCACATTCCGTTGGCCACCCAGGTCGCCTGACCTTACTGCACCTGACTTTTTCTTGTGGGGTTATTGCAAACAGGAAGTCTACAAAACAAAACCAACAAATTTGAATGAACTAAGGCAATCCATTCGAGAAATAATTGCGGCTATTCCTGTCTCAACTCTCCAAGCAGTAATGAACAACTTTTTGGTAAGATGCCGCACATGCATCAACGAGCAGGGGGGGTATTTAAATTCCATTATTTTTAAAACTAATTAAGCTATATTTAATAAAATTGAATGAGCTTTAACATGAATAAAAGAAAAATGAATTCCATACACTGAAAAAAAAATTATTTGAGTTTCTTAATGTAGCAAAATTCATCAGCCACCCTGTAGTAACCGCGAACAATTTACAGAAAATAAGGCTTTACGACCCTGGATGAATAAACAAATCCTAGCTGAGTGAGCGGTTCAAAAAACAGTCGCGTTCCGTAAAGGTCGAAATAGAAAACCAGAAACGTGTTTACTATAATTCTAAATTTCATAATGTACAAGGTGATAGCAAGAAACAATGGGATGTTGTAAATAATATTATTGTAAAGAATTATAACAATAATGTTATTTCCAGCATCTTTGACAAAAACAACAAGGAAGTTACAGATACAGCTCAAATATCTGAAGTATTTAATAACTTTTGTGCTAATATTGCCTCAAATTTGATCGAATCACATTTTGAACCACATGATCTGACTCAAAATGCTGTTTTCGATTACACAAGTTCTTGTTCATCAATGGTCTTTGAACCTATTGTACCAGATGAAGTAGCAATCGCTATTAATACTTTAAAGAAGAAATATTCCTCCAACTCAGTAGATGGTGTTAGTAACTATACCTTAAAAATGGTTAGTACGAACATTTGTGATATCTGAGCTTATATTTTTAACATTAGCTCACAAACTGGAATTTTTCCAAGTCATTTTAAACATGGTATAGTTATTCCAATTTTTAAGAAAGGTAGTAAAACAGAGTTAAATAATTATAGGCCCATCTGTCTTCTTTCATCATTTTATCTAATTTTTGAGAAAATAGTTAAATGCGAAATTCTAAAATTTTTAAACAAAACAATTTTTTTTTTCTGATAATCAGGTTGGGTTTAGGGAATCTTTAAGCACGGAAACTGCTTTAAAAAAGTTAATGAATACTGTATATGTGAAGCTTAACAGTAAGAATTATGTTATGGCATTGTTCATAGACTTGATGAAAGCATTTGACACCGCCAATCATGCAATTTTATTTAGGATTATAAATACTTTAGGTTTTCGTGTTGTTGTGTCTGATTGGTTTTCATCTTATTTATCGGATAGACTATACCAAATTTAGATTGAAGCCTCACTCAGTGGCTTACAAGATTATAGTACAAGTGTCCCCCAAGGTCCCCAAAATTTTAAAGGTGAATTAATAGTATTTGCTGATGACTTAGCTTTTTTGTAAACTGTGATAAGAGTTATCTGAATATTTAAGAAAATGACGATTTTGACATAAGAATGTGTCGACTCTGGTTGAATAGTCATCAAATGATTGTTAGTAGTAAATCTAAAGCAATGGAATTTAAACTTAAAAGTTTGCCTAATATTAATACTGATCACGAAATTAAATTCCATGCTAGTTCCTGCAATAATAATTATTGTTCAGCTAAATGCTTTTCTATTGAAAAAGTATTAAATTATAAATATTTAGGACTGTTTTTGGACTCACAGTTAAATTGGAAAATGCACTGTATCATACAAAAAATATATTTATTCATGGTTACTAGTTTAATTTGTAAGTTTAGAACACTTGTACCTAAAGATGTACTAAACATGTGCATTCTAAATTTTGTTATGGAATAACTTTCTGGGGTTGTGCATACGATGTAACAACGGCTCCTGTTGCTAAATTACAAAAACAGATACTTAGGATAATGGAATTCAAGAAAACAAATCAATCATCGTGGCCCATTTTTGTGACAAAGGGGATCTTACCATTACACATTTGTTCATATTTAGTGTTTTGAGGCTGATTTTTGAAATGAGTGGTAATAGGTTAACGAGAGTACTGAAGAGCTACAATCTTCGAAAAAATAATGTATGCACTGTTGAACTGCCTCATACCACCCACGCACAAATATTTTCTTGTAACAGCTTCTATTTTGTTAAGGGGTTATACGCAGTTGCAAGGCCAAAAAAAGTCGTTTTGTACGATTTTTTTCTGAAAAGGGATTTTATTTGACAAATACAAGAAGTATCAATAAATGCAGTGGTAACTTTTAACTTTATTTCGGCATTTTTTTTTTTAAATATTGATTTACACTGCTCCTGTAGACGGTCTCCTGGAGGTCCTCCGAAAAAATGTGTCTAGCATTGAGCAAGATATCTCCACTTTGTATCATTTGAAATAAAAAGACCAGAAGATTCTATTAGTGGATAGATAAGTCTAAGTATTGATCGACGGAATAGACGAAATTTTGATTTTTGACGAAATGGCAACTCCGAAATAAATTCCGATTTTTGGCCAACATTTTTTCGTTAAATTGTTTAAAAAAATAAAAAATACTACTAAGGTTTTTATTATTATTATTTAATGTTCGCCCTCTTTTGGGGGTAGTTTTCACCTTATAATGGTTTGGACGCAGTCCTATCAAGATTCGGTTGACGGAAGTACTGTTGCTAGTTTAGCGTTGTCATAGTTGTTAGTTTACTTATTTTGATCTGTGCTAAATCTATTTTTCGTTTGCAAGGTAACTTTTCGAAAATATCCTCTTTAAAATCGAAGGAGCTACATTATGCGAGGATCGCCTACTTCCTACAGTACCAAGCAGCTTCAAGATAATCCAGCTTGAATCCCAGCAGCGGAAATCTTTAGACACACTTTCTTCCTCACTTAATAAACCTTAATATTGAAGGTCCTTCTCTGGGGAAACGTTTTCTATAACTTTTATTATTTCGTATTCCCATAATTTTTTAGCATACCAATTGAACATTTTGCGATAATTACTGAACAATAGGTTGCTGTTTAAGACGTCACCGATCTTTCTCTTTAGCACTTTGTGAATTAGTTTAGCGAGGCCAATAACAATAGATTCTCATGGTCTCAAATTATTGAAGCACATGGAAATCAACAAAGCACGCTTGTTTTTATTACTTAGAATATCATGTAAATGTTAAAAAAAGTAAAATACGCATAAACAAACCATCAAATTATTGATTCGTTAATTTACACAACTAAAAGTAAATCAGGATAGGGATTCCGACTGCATTTTGGGTTAGTTTCTTAAGCATTATTTTTAGCCTAAATGTAGGCAGTAAAAATATATATAAAATATTATTAATTGGGTGCCTATCGCTGAAAATGTAATAAAAAAAATTCGCTTGTTATAATTTTAACAAATTATTTTATGACCGTTGTTTGAATATACATGATATGTACATATATGTACAGTTGACCTCCAATTTACAAAACAAATTGGTCAAAAGATGCCATCGTTTAGTGAAAATGTCTTAAGCTGAAACCAATATTTCCTGACTATTGTATAATTCGTTTAATTGTTCGTAAATCAATATGGAAAATTTTGGTTCAAAACGTAAACTCCCTTAATCTTTATTAAGATTTAATTCCCTTAGTAGCATTTTGTTCATTTATTCGTTTTTGGGGGTGTTCTTCATATAAAAATATTACTTACAATTTGTGAAATCATTCATAATAAAGTTATGGGATATGACCAATTAAGAAGAAACTTGGCCATTTCTTATCCGATTTTGATAAAATTCAGCGTGTACGATGAAAATGGGATTCTTAAATGATTTTTGGACGAAGTTGTGGGGTATGGCCAATTAGGGAGGAACGTGGCCATTTCTTGTCCAATTTTGATAAAATTCATCGTGTACGATGAAAATGGGATTCTTAAATGATTTTTTGACAAAGTTGTGGGATATGGCGAATTAGGGAGGAACTTGGCCATTTCTTGTCCAATTTTGATGAAATTCAGCGTGCACGATGGAAATTGGATTATCATATGATTTTTGGACAAAGTTGTGGGATATGGCGAATTAGGGAGGAACGTGGCCATTTCTTGTCCAATTTTGATGAAATTCAACATTTACGATGGAAATGGGATTCTTAAATGATTTCTGGACGAAGTTGTGGGATATGGCGAATTAGGGAGGAACTTGGCCATTTCTTGTCCAATTTTGATGAAATTCAGCGTGCACGATGAAAATGGGATTCTTAAATGATTTTTGGACGAAGTTGTGGGGTATGGCCAATTAGGGAGGAACGTGGCCATTTCTTGTCCAATTTTGATAAAATTCAGCGTGACGATGAAAATGGGATTCTTAAATGATTTTTTGACAAAGTTGTGGGATATGGCGAATTAGGGAGGAACTTGGCCATTTCTTGTCCAATTTTGATGAAATTCAGCGTGCACGATAAAAATTGGATTCTCATATGATTTTTTGACAAAGTTGTGGGATATGGCGAATTAGGGAGGAACTTGGCCATTTCTTGTCCAATTTTGATGAAATTCAGCGTGCACGATGGAAATTGGATTATCATATGATTTTTGGACAAAGTTGTGGGATATGGCGAATTAGGGAGGAACGTGGCCATTTCTTGTCCAATTTTGATGAAATTCAACATTTACGATGGAAATGGGATTCTTAAATGATTTCTGGACGAAGTTGTGGGATATGGCGAATTAGGGAGGAACTTGGCCATTTCTTGTCCAATTTTGATGAAATTCAGCGTGCACGATGAAAATGGGATTCTTAAATGATTTTTGGACGAAGTTGTGGGGTATGGCCAATTAGGGAGGAACGTGGCCATTTCTTGTCCAATTTTGATAAAATTCAGCGTGACGATGAAAATGGGATTCTTAAATGATTTTTTGACAAAGTTGTGGGATATGGCGAATTAGGGAGGAACTTGGCCATTTCTTGTCCAATTTTGATGAAATTCAGCGTGCACGATAAAAATTGGATTCTCATATGATTTTTTGACAAAGTTGTGGGATATGGCGAATTAGGGAGGAACTTGGCCATTTCTTGTCCAATTTTGATAAAATTCAGCGTGTACGATGGAAATAGGATTCTTAAATGATTTTTGGACGAAGTTGTGGGATATGGCCAAATAGGAAGGAACGTGGCCATTTCTTGTCCAATTTTGATAAAATTCAGCATTTACGATGGAAATGGGATACTCAAAATATTTTTGAACAAAGTTCTGTAATATGGCCAATTAGGAAGGAACTTGGCCATTTTTTATCCGATTTTGATGAAATTCAGCGTGTACGATGGAAATGGGATTCTCATATGATTTTTTGACAAAGTTGTGGGATATGGCGAATTAGGGAGGAACTTGGCCATTTCTTGTCCAATTTTGATAAAATTCAGCGTGTACGATGGAAATAGGATTCTTAAATGATTTTTGGACGAAGTTGTGGGATATGGTCAAGTAGGATGGAACTTGCTCATTTCTCAACCGATTTTGATGAAATTCAGCATTTACGATGGAAATGAGACTCATTCCATTCAAACGTTCATGTTTACTCTTGCTTCTTAGCAAAATTCGATTATAAATATTTGCAAAGACAAATGTTTTTTTTACAGGAAATTTTTCATTTACATCTTTTTACATTAGACGTATGTTTGACTACATTTGATTCTGCTACTAAATACTTGTAAATTTGTATATTCTGTATACCGATAAATATTTTTTTTTCTATGTGTACTATCCATGTGAAAGAAAATCAAATAGATTGCAAATATTTGCAATCTTCTTTTGGTGAGGACCCATAGTTACACTTAGTATAATATACTAAAATTATTTGTAACTATGGGAATAAATATACTTTTATACTAATAAATTTTACTATTTAAACCATGGCTTTATATAATCAAGGTTGTTTTACCTATAGCCTACAAACTAGCCCAGCTAATCAATTGTTTTATCGTATTTTGTATATACTAAGTTATATGGCAAACGAAATTAAATCAATTAGAAATTAAATCAATTAAATTAAATTAGCTAATTTGTGTCGAATAAATAAATATTTGAAATTGGAGGACAATGGTAAGTGGTTTGTAACGTTGAATTTTCTACCATGAATTGCATTATCCTTAAAATGTTTTTAGTCAAGGGAAGGCGCAGGGAACAAAAAAAGCAGACGCATTGGTTTGGCCCAAAAATCCGCACTAATTGATTTAGTTGAGCAAAATTTTCAGTTCTAGGTAATTTCAAATATGTATATCATATATTACTATATTTTACACTTGTTTAATTGTATATACATAATGAAAATTTTATATTTTCAAGGAAAACATGCCTCAGCAACGGGTAAGGCTGATAAAAAAAAGTGTTGGCGAAAAATTGCGGAATCGCTAAATGAAATGAGCCTATTTCTAAAACTGTCGATGAATGGCGAACTGTAAGTGACATAACTATATTAAGGGCTAGCAATAAACCGGCACACAAAAAATTAATATTTAGGATACAAAAAATTAATAAAACGGCACAAATAAATGAGCAACAAACAAAAATTTCTTGGCATCATAAAATTAATTTTTTGGAACAAAATATAATAATTTGGCAACATTTATAATTTTTTGACACTATTTGAAGGGAAAATAAAAAATGCTTTTTGGGCATCGTAATAAGTTTGAGCGACAAAAATAATAAATTTCTAACAAATTTGTAAATAAATAAATTAAAAAATTTAAATTAGTTTTAAAATATTCTGGAAAATGGAGATTTAATTTTTAAATTGCTTCGTCAACCTTGCAGAAAGAGATCAAATGAGCCGTTTATTTTGAAACTGGGGCAAGTCCACAGTTTGTTGAAACGAGAAAATGAAGGAATAGAGAAATAATAAATGCAAAAATATACGGGATTTTGAATTTTCTTATTTTTTCAACAAGCATTAGGGATTGTTTTTTGGACTTATCAGCAATATCTTTTAAAAATAAATTAATTTTATTTAGTTTTTAGCTTAATACTTTATTTTTGATGTGAAAACATCTTTAGCGGCAGGAGTAAGTAAAAAAATTGTATAGAACTCGGGTTACGGAAACAAAAAAGCCGAACAAAAAATATTCCATGTATGTGTATATATCGACAAGAACAATAAATAAATAAAACGTAAAATCAACGCAAAATCTACGCATACATATGCAATATACAACATCATCCGGCATTTTACAAACATCGTGAGCCGAATACAAAAAAAAATTAAAAAAATCCGCCTACTTTAATTTATTTGGTTGTAAAAATATTTTCTATATATGGCCGCAGCAGCAAGTGTTTTTGAAAATGAAAATTACAAGCAAAAGGACCACAAATTATGCTTGTGTAGTGTAATGCACAAACGGCAAACCGGCATTTCAAACCGTCAAATCAAATAATTCGTTATTCTAAAATTTTTTATTAAAATTGATTTAATTTCATTCAAAACTCCAATTTTACGGATTTTTGCTTGACGGCCGGCAAAACATAAAATTGGGGATTTTGAATAAAATTAAATTAATTTTCATAAAATTTTCTTAGAATAAGGTGGAATTTATAGATTAGAACTCTTTGTTAATAATTTTCATATTGCAAAGTGAAGCAACTTAGCCAAAAATTGAGTTTAACGGTTTTAAATGCCGGTTTTCCATTTTGCATGCGGGGTAATGCCTTAAGTGACTCGAAAAAATTAAATGAAAATAGCGAGCTGTGAAAGCTGCATATATACCTACATTGTGCATAATAAAATCTTCATTTTAAAATTGTTTAATCGGTACGCTTTGTTATTAGTGTTTTGCCCTACCGCCTTTATAATTGCTATGAATTTACGGTCAACATTTCGCCCTAATAGAATCGCTTTAGTTAATTTATTTTAAATTGATCCATGACAAAGCGATGCATATTTGCTTTGTTCAGCGGGTTTGCTGTGATCATTCACTATTATGGACTCTCGAACAAGATTGCCGTGTATGAGTATTGATATATTTTAAAGCGTAGATGGCAGGTTTAGGTGATTCACTTAACAGAACTGTACTTTGCTCATGCTCAATTAATGTCAGTAAGGTTCGTCCTCCAAATTCAAAATCGAATAACTTATTGACTTTTTGAACCAAAAATGCAACTTAGCTTATACACTGAGCGAACATCAGCCGTCTGTATGCAGGGGTTTCTCGGTCTCATCGAAATGGCTTGAAATAATTCAATAGATATTTATACATAAAAGTTTTCACATAAATCTTTTGCGAGTTGAGGGTGAACTCGCTCGTTGTTTTTTTTATTAATTATTTAATAAAAATCCGACGTTTGGATAGTACACATAGAAAAAAAATATTTATCGGTGTACACAATATACAAATTTACAATTATTTGGTAGCAGAATCAAATGTAGTCAAACATACATCTAATGTAAAAAGATGTAAATGAAAAATTTCCTGTAAAAAAAACATTTGTCTTTGTAAATATTTGCAATCGAGTTTTGCTAAGAAGCAAGAGTAAACATGAACGTTTGAATGGAATGAGTCTCATTTCCATCGTAAATGCTGAATTTCATCAAAATCGGTTGAGAAATGGGCAAGTTCCATCCTACTTGACCATATTCCAGAATTTCGTCCAAAAATCATTTTAGAATCCCATTTGCATTGCAAAAACTGATATTCATCAAAATCGGATAAGAAATGGCCAAGTTCCTTCCTAATTAGCCATATCCCACAACTTCGTCCAAAAATCATTTTAGAATCCCATTTGCATTGTAAACGCTGAATTTCATCAAAATCGGATAGGAAATGGGCAAGTTCCTTCCTATTAGGCCAAACTAGAGAACTTCGTCCGAAAACCATTTATGAATCCAATTTCCATCGTACACGCTGAATTTCATCAAAATCGGATAAGAAATGGCCAAGTTCCTTCCTAATTGGCCATATTACAGAACTTTGTTCAAAAATATTCTCAGAATCCCATTTCCATCGTAAATGTTGAATTTCATCAAAATTGGACAAGAAATGGCCAAGTTCCTCCCTAATTGACCATATCCCATAACTTCGTCCAGAAATCATTTAAGAATCCTATTTCCATCGTAAATGTTGAATTTCATCAAAATTGGACAAGAAATGGCCAAGTTCCTCCCTAATTGACCATATCCCATAACTTCGTCCAGAAATCATTTAAGAATCCTATTTCCATCGTACACGCTGAATTTCATCAAAATTGGACAAGAAATGGCCAAGTTCCTCCCTAATTCGCCATATCCCACAACTTTGTCAAAAAATCATTTAAGAATCCCATTTTCATCGTACACGCTGAATTTTATCAAAATTGGACAAGAAATGGCTAAGTTCCTCCCTAATTCGTCATATCCCACAACTTTGTCAAAAAATCATATGATAATCCAATTTCCATCGTGCACGTTGAATTTCATCAAAATTGGACAAGAAATGGCCAAGTTCCTTCCTATTAGGCCAAACTAGAGAACTTCGTCCGAAAACCATTTATGAATCCAATTTCCATCGTACACGCTGAATTTCATCAAAATCGGATAAGAAATGGCCAAGTTCCTTCCTAATTGGCCATATTACAGAACTTTGTTCAAAAATCTTCTCAGAATCCCACTTCCATCGTAAATGTTGAATTTCATCAAAATTGGACAAGAAATGGCCACGTTCCTCCCTAATTGACCATATCCCATAACTTCGTCCAGAAATCATTTAAGAATCCTATTTCCATCGTACACGCTGAATTTCATCAAAATTGGACAAGAAATGGCCAAGTTCCTCCCTAATTCGCCATATCCCACAACTTTGTCAAAAAATCATTTAAGAATCCCATTTTCATCGTACACGATGAATTTTATCAAAATTGGACAAGAAATGGCCACGTTCCTCCCTAATTGACCATACCCCACAACTTCGTCCAAAAATCATTTAAGAATCCCATTTCCATCGTAAATGTTGAATTTCATCAAAATTGGACAAGAAATGGCCACGTTCCTCCCTAATTCGCCATATCCCACAACTTTGTCCAAAAATCATTTAAGAATCCCATTTTCATCGTACACGCTGAATTTTATCAAAATCGGATAAGAAACGGCCAAGTTTCTTCTTAATTGGTCATATCCCATAACTTTATTATGAATGATTTCACAAATTGTAAGTAATATTTTTATATGAAGAACACCCCCAAAAACGAATAAATGAACAAAATGCTACTAAGGGAATTAAATCTTAATAAAGATTAAGGGAGTTTACGTTTTGAACCAAAATTTTCCATATTGATTTACGAACAATTAAACGAATTATACAATAGTCACGAAATATTGGTTTCAGCTTAAGACATTTTCACTAAACGATGGCATCTTTTGACCAATTTGTTTTGTAAATTGGAGGTCAACTGTACATATATGTACATATCATGTATATTCAAACAACGGTCATAAAATAATTTGTTAAAATTATAACAAGCGAATTTTTTTTATTACATTTTCAGCGATAGGCACCCAATTAATAATATTTTATATATATTTTTACTGCCTACATTTAGGCTAAAAATAATGCTTAAGAAACTAACCCAAAATGCAGTCGGAATCCCTATCCAGTAGTTTATTATTCTAGTAAAATAAACAACAAACAAATGAAATTAAATAGGTACATAATTGAATTACTTAAACCACACTAATATTTAAAAATATTTTGTTTTAGTTTAATTTTTTAAATAAAATCTATATATAAATTAAATAAAATTATTTAAATATTTAAATTCAATTTTAATTGAAAAAAAAAATGCCATAATATCTTTACTTAAATTCAATTAAATTTTCCCCAAAAACACACAAACAGCACAATAAAAAAAAAATGAGTATTTATGTATGTATGTATATAGTACATGTTGTAAATAGTTTGTTGTGGATTTGGTTCTGTAGTTTTGTGCAAGAGACCAAGCACAATATACAGTTTACACAGCAAACAACAACAAATTTATAGGAAAATCCGGAATTTTATTTATCCTTTTTACCAATTTTATTTTTATCTTTTTGCATTTATTTTGTATAGTTTGTACATTTCAATAATTTTTTTTTTTTACCTACATTGTCTGTAAATGTAATGATTTTTATGTTATGTTGTAACCAAAAAAAAGTGCTTCTATTATTTATATTCATATAGGTATAATAAAATTAACAAAAAAAAAACTTTTTTTTGGACAGACAGACCGAACAAAAAATCAACATATTACTCTCGTTTGGTAGGTATGCACATAGCTTCATTCATTCGGATGCAGAAAGAAAAAGAGAGACGGAGATATTATACATTTTATTTAATTCATTAATCTTTCCATATGAAAAATATTCAATATACATAAAAACAAAAAAAAATAAAATAAATTTAATTAAAAAAAAATCAAACAGATAATAGACGAAAATAATAATATAAATGTGATTAATTTTACGAGTTTTAAAATAAAAAAAAAAATAATTAAATCTGTTATTATATAAAATCGTACTCGTACATCTTCTCTTCGAATAAAAAAAAAATACTCGTACAACAATTAAAAATCACTTAATTAAAATATTTTCTTCTATATACAGAATATATTTAACCAATTAAGTACTAAATTCCCATTAATTTTCTCGTTGTGTATTAAAATTTTATTGCCCTGCCGAAACAAAACAAAAAAAAAAAAAAAATTCGAGGGAAATTAAAAATTTAAACGGAAAATTGTAAATTTTATTACGTTCGGTAGTAGCTAGCTAGTTATTTTTAGTCTAACACCGAAGAAAATACTTTCCTTCAGACTTTTTTTTAATTAGAATGTCGTATACACTTTAAATAGGCTATAATATCACAGCTATAAATCAATTGTGTAGATTAAAATATAATTAAACAACAAAACGAATATTTTATTGTCTTTGTGTCGCGACAATAATCTTTGGTTGCATTTAGTATTTTATTTAGTTCCGATCCTGAATATTATGTATTTTTAATATTTGACCGATAAGCAACTTAGGATGTAGTTTCCACTTTTTTTTTATTAACCAAAACTAACTTCACTAGCACCCGGCAGTAGTCATAACGGAAAATACAAGATCATTACAGAAATTTTTTATGAGCTGTTATGTTCGCTGGTTTATATGTATACGAAGAATTAAAGTAATAAAAATTCATTAATAAAATAACATTAAAATTTAATATTTTATTTATGCGTTTTTATGTATACACAACGAGGTATTACTCGTTGTTATTTTAAAGGGAGCGCAGAATTATGTTATTTTCGTAATATTTTTTGTTTAAGTTTTTTCGACAAGAGGGTAACATGCATGCAAATATCTTTAAAACAATTTTGTTTCTAATTTTTTTGTAGCTTTTTAATTTTATTATCCACCGTGGTTAGAAATTTTAGAATTTTATGACTAAACGGTAATTGTGGCAGCTGCAGACTACTTAAAATTACTGTTTACTAAACGCACTGTAATTCCAAATAATTTTGGTATTTCTCAATTACTTCAACGAAGTAATCATTTATGGCACCAGATTTTCAAAATAGATCAGTGATGTGCCACGTCAACAAATCTCAGCGTCAACAATAATATTTGACGCGTCGACAATAATCGGTGATAATAGTTGACGCGTCGATGCACACGTTTGAATTTGTATCAAAAAGTGTCAAACGTTTGCAATAATAGTTGACGCATCGACAATTATAGTTGACGCGTCGACAATTATAGTTGACGTGTCAATGCCCATCTCTGAAATAGATACATCGAAATCCGACTACTAGTCGAAAAAGAAGAATTTAAAGATATTAGGTGCAGGTAATTTGCAAAACATGGAAGAAAAAGATGATTGTTCATAAGATCTTTACAACAATGATTGTTCATATAATGTTCAGATAATGTTCGAAGGATGATGAAAACAGAAAGGTTAGATTACAGTGCTGGTAGAAATAGAAGTCATTGGTTAGAAAAGTACGGATCTTGGTTCAGTAAGATATCAGTCAACATGATGAATGATGATTAATAAACTTAGTAAACAAAATAAAAAATGCTAAAGAAGAGAAGAGTGAAAGCAAAAGAAGCTTTCTAGCTCCTTTTTACACCAACAAAAAGTTTTGTTAAATTGTAGTTAACAATTTAGTTTAAATGATATTGTTCATAATAATATCATAAACGGTCACATGTAAAATAAACAGCATGCTTCAGCCGAGATACCACTATGTAAAATAACATAAATAAAAATGTTCAAACTGGTTATCATGTAGGAAATACTGACAATATCTACAGTATTTTGAATTGCTGCTTTAGGCTTCCCATTTCTTTTATCAGGTAACGAATTAAGGCTGAATCTTCCCATAACCGCGTCTATCAGCATTATGAAGGGGAGTGGTTACTGTTGTTAAGTTATTTTTCTGGTGACAGATTTTTTATATTCTAGAGGACCGTTTGCTAGGTACGCAATATCCAACATTTTTTGTGCCTTTTTCAATAATATCAGTTGATAAGATGTTAAATCCTCATTCTTTAGAATACACCCCTGTTATTATTATTTTTTTTTATAGGTATAATTTATTTATTTCCAAAAAAAAAATTATGTTATCATACAATATATTTAAATGTTAAATACTTTTAATTGCATGTTTTGTAAAAATTGCAGTGGTATGATAAATGACTGAGGAGCAGAACCCCAAATGGTATTTAAATAAATAATATGCGACAAAATGTGACTAAAATATGTATATAGAATAGGCAGCTTGCTCATTTAAATATTTGCCAATTTTTTTTAAGACTGCAATGTAAGGAGTTACTTTGTGTTGAATGGCATTAAAATATGATTAACAAAATTTAATGTTGGGTCCAAATGGAGACCTAAATAACAAACACATTCTACTTGTTCTATAATTTGACCACTATATTTTATTTCTCTAAATATATTATCAATTTGTATATTTTAAAATATAATGAAACTGGTTTTCTGCGCATTCAGTAGAAGCTTATTTTAATCTAAATAAAATTTTAAAAGTTCCAAACCATCTTCTATTTGAACTTGTAATTCATCGTAAGACCAGCAACTGTAAACTAGTGCAGCATCAACGGCAAGCATATATGCAAAGTTCTATTGAAATTTACTTCGAGTACATCGTTAACATAAATATTAAAAAAAAAAAACAATGGCCCTAAAATGGAACCTTGCGGAGAACCCCATGTTACATTAAGAAAAGGTGAGGAGCTTGATTCATATTTAATATATTGTTTGCGATTCTCTAAGTAACTGTTGATCAATTTTAACCAGTTCCCGTCAATACCGACTCTGATTAGTTTTTCTGTTAAAATGATGAAATTAATATACAGTCAAATGCTTTTTGCAAATCATTTAATAATACTACTGTGGATTTTTTGCTTTCAATACTATTGTATATTTTCTTTGTTAAGTTCAGTGATGCCGACACGTGTTACTTTTTCGCAGGAATTCATGTTGGTCTATTAATAAATTATTTTCATTTAATGCTCCAGCAGACGATTATGAATAACTCTTTCAAAAATTTTGGAGATTACCGGCAAGACTGAGATAGGCATGTAGTTCGATGAACTAGTTCTTTCTCTTGATTTAAAAATTAAAAATCGGAGTAACACGAGCTATCGTTAGTGAATTAGACATTTTATCATACCTTAGCACATGAACTATCTAAACTGTCAATGATCTTCGAAATTCCACTTTCAACAGTATAGGATCAAAACTCATTAAAAAATGTGAAGTCGATATTTTTATAGAAATGTAATTTGGGCGGTTATATTGTTAACTAGTAAATCATTGATCTTAATGAAATATGTCTTTAGTTCCTGTACTACAATTATGGGATCAGTATTTATGACATTATCTTTAAAAATTTCAATTACTGGAACTACATGATTATCTGTGAGGAGTGTATTTGTTAGGGTTTCTTTTATAAGTGACCACATTATTTTTTGATTTGTTTGGTTAACTAAAAATTAATTTGAATAATATTCTTTTTTCAATTAATAAATCTGTTTCCGAGATAGTCTTTTGTAGAAATAAAATATCTCCTTAAAATAAACATTATCTGAGTCACATTGTCACTCATTTGTTGTGCATCTTCTTTCTTTAAATTGGAATAATATAAAACTAAAAAGATTTCTTCTTAAATATTTTATCGGAAATCGTTTTAAAACGAAAGTACATATTTCTATACTTCTAACAGATAGAAGTTATTAAATTCAAAACGGGATCGTATGGACCCGATTAAAATACCTGCTTGGTTTGAAATGGATTGCCTTCTTGGTTTGGTGAATATTATTGGGGAGAAATAAAAAAATTGCAATACAAGTATAAAAAATTCATTTTATTTAATTCTAATATGTAACTACTTTCTAACATTTATTTTAAGATAAAGTTGATAAAGAGCAATCTTAAATATTCAAATTATTAAATTATTCTACCAATATAATTTTAACCTAATTACTCTTAATCCATTATTTAATATATTAAAATGTATGGGCGGACCAACAAAATTAAAAAAACCTAACTAATTTAAATTCATCCGTAATATTTCCTACTACTACTGCTTGGAAATTCTCGCAAAATTCTTTATTTTCCCATTTATTGCAAACAGCTATATGCATTTTATTTTCTATTAAAATTATATCTCTTATTTCCAAAATTTCTGTAAAGTTAAATTCATTTGTAATAGTAAATATATCCCCAATTTTACATGTAGTACTTCTGAAAACAACAGATTTTAATCTTTGTTTTGGAAAATCGTTCGAATTCAATTTGTTTTGTAGTTTATCAAAATAAAAGCTATTTCCAAAATCAAGCTCTTCAAAAGGACAGTTCAAAAAGACAGGACAAATTCAAATTCTTTTTGAAAAAAATTTGTTTTTGATACTAACTGGCTTGAAAATTTGAGAGAGGCTTTAATAGCTAACGTAAGAGGTATATTCAATCTAGATGTAATATTTCTGGCAAATTTCTTGTGGTACTGATGTTCAGCTTCAAAACGAAAGCACCATAAATATTTAATAGATCCTAATTGTCGAAGTAATAAACCAAATTGTCAAATTTTGGTTTTCATTTTTCATCAAACAAACTTTGGTAAAGTTCATTATGACGTTCCACTAAGGATTCAAGCTGTTGTAAAGTTACTACATCGAATCTTGGTAATAATAAAATGTCAGTTAGCTTTACTAAAACTATTAATAATTTGTAAACTTTATCTTCATCGTCGGTTAAATCACCGAACAGAATAAAATATATTAAGGTCTTCATTTGTCGAGCATTAGTTTTAAAAGAAAAATTTGGATTTGAGTTTTCTCTTTAGGAAAACTAAGATTTTTGATTTCACTATCTCCATAGGCAAACATTTGTTTCCTGTAATTGAATACTTCGAAAGTAAAATATTTCTTTTTATATATGAAGTAATTTGAAATACTCGACAAATCATATTTACAAACGCCAAGAAATATATCGTGCATGATATCACAAGTAATATTGATGGCGTGAAAGTTAGCCATTGCATTGAAAATACAATCTTCTTTGATACCCGTTTCGTGAGGGTTATTCTGCAAAATATCAATTTTATAATTGTCCTCATTTCGTAAGAAATCGTTTTCTTGAATACAATCACGATGAGTTTGAAATTAACTTTTGCAAATTCTGCAAAAAGAATTGGCTGAAAATGATTTTACATATCCCAAAATTGTATTTAGACCTAAATTGTCTCCTAATACTTGAGCTAATTTGAAATATAAAATTTTAGGCCCCTCTTTGGCTTGAATTGTTATTCCGTCTGTTTCAAATGATTTTAAAATTTCTAACAGAGTTCGCAAGGAAAGCGTACAACCATGTTCATTAAAATCAGATGATTTAATAATGGCCGCATATTTTGTGGCGGCCACTTTTTGATCCTAAAGGATCGTTTATCTCAAAGTCGTCGGTATACAGAAGTAGTGGAAACACTAGTTTATCCTGTCCTCCTACTGAGAACCGACGCAAACGATTCTGCAATACGTCTGCAATAAAAATACCATGGTTTCATTGTAAATACACGAAGTTAGTCTTAAACAATTTGTATTTCTTAAATTTTCAATTATTGAAAAATTGCTTGTCATTATCGTAACCCAGGAACATGCGATTAAATCAACTTTCAAATTAATGAAAATGTTTCGAAAATACCGATTCAGTCCGAACTGAACATTATTTCGAAAATAACAATACCTGTGTCAAGCTATCAATACTATTTCAGCATGGTGTATCTAACTTTACAAGAGAAAATTGAAATGATTCTGGTTTATGGAGAAGCTGGCCGAAGTCTTGATAACGCTGTCACTCTCTACGCTTCGCGTTTTCCGGATAGGATTCGGTCACGTGCGCCATTTCAGCGTACTGTCAAACAATTTATTACTGATGGAAGTGTTCAACCGAAAAAAAGGACTCGTCCAGCAACAGTCACCGAAGAAAATAATGAAATTGATGTATTTGCTGCAGTAGCTCATAATCCTCATTAGTACACGAGAAATAGCTAGCGATTCCGGATTGTCCCAGACCAATGTTTGGAAAATTTTAAAACGTCATAAGTATCATCCGTATTATGTGTCTTTACACCAAGATCTTAATCATGGCGTTGATTTCCAAAATCGGGTAACTTTCTGTCAGTGGGCACGTGAACAAATACAGCAAAATACAATTTTTTTAAATACGTATTGTTCTCCGACGAGTCGTCTTTTATAAACCATGGAACGGTTAAGCGCCACAACATGCATTACTGTAGTGTTGAAAATTCTCACTGGCTTCGCGAAGTTGAACATCAGCGTTCTTGGATTGTTAATGTGTGGTGTGGAATAATTGGCAACAAACTCGTCGGCCCCCACATTATTGAACGCAACTTGAATGGTCAAATGTACCGAGATATTTTAGGAAATGAACTGCGTAGTTCTCAGTAGCAGAAATAAAAATAAATTGAGTATCGTCAATTACAGCGCCATCTATCATGAATGGAAACAAATGTTTCAGCCAAATCCTACGTATTTTTAGCCGTAGAACCCAAATCTGCAATAAAAATAGGGGTTCCTATCTTAGTTTCAAAGTTATCCCCCGCCCCACCTACAAGGAGGGGGGCGGGAGTTCTAATTTTAACACTAATGTATTTCCCCTGCGGCATAATTAAATTTTGATTTTTACCATTTTTTCATAGAGTGCTTATTTTCCGATATATTAGAGTGTATCAGGTTAAAAAAATCACCCGGTATAAAAATCATAAAAATAGAACATGACTTCTAAAAATTTGTGATTTGGAGTATTTTTCACCAAAACAATCGTATATTTTTTCAAAAGTCGAAGGGCTGGACATCACACGGCAAAAAGTCAGATAATAAAAGGAAACGTAACTCATTAACTCACCAACCAGTTATACAAAATAAAATGACAAATTTCACGAATGATCAATTCAACCAGTTGCTGGAAACAATTAAAACGACTAGTGAATGTGCAAACTGACCTTGTTGAAAAAATACGGGTATTGTTTGCAAAATTAAATGTATTGGAGGAAACGCAGCTGGATATGATATATATGATCTCATATCGGGCAAAATTCGAAACGAGTCAAACGAATTGACTTTGAAACTTATAATCCATAGTTGAAACTGGCCCAAGCTAAAGAACTTTTTTTTTCCAAAGAAAAGTGGCGAACCTTAGCGAAGTCAGAACCAAGGCAGAAAAAGGAAAGACTGAATCAAAATTATTATGAATAGTTCAGTGCAATGATTCACAACTACTAATTTTAGTAGTTTAGACAGTTGTGCAACCAGCAATACTGAGGTTGGCCTCCTATATTATACAGCGTTCCGACTATGTATCGGTAGCGTTTCGTTGACTTAAATCCTTAAAAAAAATATGTGATTTCAGCGAAATGCACGTTGATTTTAAGTTGGCCGATGGGTCATACATGTATCCGAAAGAGAAACGTTTATCCTATAGTCAGTGCAACGTTCCGATACTGATTAAGATGATGATGAAGTACAAAATACAATGCTGGAAATTGAGAATATTTGAGCAGAAGGTTTGCTAACAGGTCTTTCTGATAGTTTCGAACATGTTATTAATATAATTTTCTATGGAGGATGGCATGGTTATTAGGGCCCATGACAATAATAAAGCGTTCGAATATTAATTCAAAGTCAAGATTAGATAGTTGGAAGCTCAGATTAAGCTTAAAATAGGCAACCATTTCAGACTTCCAAAACGAAGACATTTCGAGGAAACTTTTAAGAAAAGGCGGTATAGAGAAAGAAGAAATCGTTCTTGTTGCTATTAAATATTTTTTTAAGCGGCCCAACAATTTCTTCTCGATTGCTGAAGGTAAATTTCCGAGTAATTACACGTAGTGCCACTCCATAAAAATAAAAATGCTTAAAGGTTCTGACAGATATTTAGATTTGGAAGAAAACTTGCTAAACTCGCATCAAACTATAACGATTTTATTTGAAGTTTGTCCCTTTTGCACTTGAAATTTATCCTTTCACAAATCAAATTAGGCATTTAGCCAAACATCTTTTGCAAATTAAGTTTTGATTAGAAAAGACCAAATTTGATTTGAATAAAGATGAATCTGATTTGTAGAAGGGAGCTAATACTAATCTGCTTTGCTGTTAAGCAGCTTGCGAAGTTTATAAGAATTTGTTGAAATTTTCTTCTTAGAAAAATACCTAACCGCGACTGAAAACAATTTCTTATGTCGCTTATTAAGAACGCCGTTGTCTTTAGAAATGCGGAATCAACGGACCAGTTAATCTCTATAATCAATTAGCGTTCGTTCTATTCATAATATCTCTATAACCGGATCTTTTGAATATCTATCATTTACCGTAAAAATGAAATTTACCGGTAAACACGATAAACCCGGTTTATTTTGAAAAACTATTTTAAATGCCAACATTAGTTTTGCAATTAGCGATGTTTTTTCGATTGTTTTTGCAGGGTTCTTCTGATTTTGGGAATTACTGCCGCTTGATTGTCTCTTGATTGTATCGGATCATATATTGATACTTTTTAAAATTTCTCGAGATTATTGGAGTTTAGCATGGAAATGAGATGCGTGATGTTCGGAGCTTTAATCGCTGATTCAGTGTTTCAAAACAGTCATGTTATTCGAGATTTGCGAGAATATTCGAGAGTGTTTGATATTTCGATGCTACTCAAGAATCTTAGAGCCTACTCGAAGTATATGATTGTTGGATATTAAAGAAATCACCATAGTATTACGCTGTAGATATTTTGTTTTATTTGAGGCCATTAAAATAATTCACGTTCTGACAATAGGAAGAAATAAGTTTTTAACTAAAAGCTTTTCATAGGTACTAGAGGCCCAAGAAAAGTTTTGCGGAGGGCCAGAAATTTGTAGCTACGCCTTTAGACATCGCAAAGCAATTTCAAAACAAATAATTGAAAAGAATACTTGATAGCGTCTTCATCGAAGAGGGTGAATCATCTTTGGCAGTGCCTGCCATGGCTATGGTACCTTATAAGAGTATCGAATTTTGTGTGCATGGATTATAGATTTTCATGTGAATGGACGATTTCCGCTCCAATTACTGGCACGTAATCGGCGTTTATCATCTTATTTGGTCTATACCGGTTCGAAAGAATGCCGTTCTCAATTGAAAGATGAAAAGGTTTGTACGATAACACACAGTCTCGAGAAGCCCAATTATCCGGACTACGAAAACTAAGTTTCTCGAGGATACCTTATGTAATATAAGGGACACTTCACCGGTATCATAACGAGAAAATCGAAGAAGCGACTACTAATCAAAGAATATTCATTGTTCTTTCAGTGAGTTCTGTTGCAATTGTGGGGACTACAAGAAATATAAAGTTCGAAATTTAAACCGAGCGTGCGTTTAAAAATCACTTGTCATGGAACAACGAATGGAAGCTGTAGCTGTCGTTCTATCTGAGACATTTTCCGAGGCTGACGGTGGTTATTGACATGTACTTGTAGTCAAAGACCACTCAATGGGTAAAATTATTTCAACAAAAACTTTGATTCACAAAATGTTTTTACGTAATGGTTGGTCTACGAAGGTGATTCATTTCTGACAATGGATTGCAGTTTGTCTGCGAAATAATTTAACATTACATATTGTTTGGGAATTAAGGAAAGTGTAACATTTTTGTGTTACCCCAGGCTAATCAGAAACCTAAAAACTCAATTGGAAATTTTAATTGGGAGACACTGAATGACATTATAGATTCGCTAGGAGCACTACCAAATGTCACGCCACCGATAAACCTGAACCTTTCTAACATTCAGTCACGGTAATCGGAGAATTTCGTTTCACAGATTTCTCCATAGCATTCTGAGCTAACCTCAAACGTTGATTGCGTTGGTTTCTATACGCAAATTATATGCAGTTGATGAACCACGCTGATTATGACAATTTTTGTTTTATTGTATCAAGAAATTCGTTTAGAAATAAGTCACGACAAACTTCTTGCAATTCTATGAATATTTTTGCCTCAAACATAGGAATGAATTACTTTCCACCCCCATATTCTAAAAAGCATTAATCTACTGAGAAAAACATAAAACCGAAACTTTATTTAATATTTACACACCAAAAATGACAGATGATACACTCAATTTAATGACTCGCGCACGCATACACACATCAAATGTTTTGTATATAATTACACAATTTTCAAGTGTACCATCTTATGGTACGTACATAAATAAATTTATTCTTACCGCATGGTGAGAACACCAAACAAAGTGTTTCAAATTATTTTTTTGTGTTTTCTTAATACAAATATTGATCACATTCTGTCATATCCATATACGCCTAGTGTTATTTACCTGAAACAAAACAAAAAAAAAATCGATTAAAATATAATTCAAGTAATGGGACAACATTATTTAATTATTGCTTTAGGTATGTACAATATTATTGATTTATTTAATTGCCTTAAAGGGTTTAACCTAAATATACTTACAAATAATTCTAATTCTAACTTTTTGTTTACTAAATTATTAATATTTACAACAACTACAAACAGACATGATTAAAATATTATTATTCGGTTCGATTACGTTAAGATTAACATAATATTTAGTTGAGTACAACATGTACGTACGTAGCTATAAGAAAGTTGTTAGATTATTGATTTAATTTGTATAGCCGCTTTTTGAATTATTGATATAATTTTGATGTAATAAAACTCTGATTTTAATTTATATATTATTCAAGTAAATAAGACTTTGATTGATCGATGAAATATTGCTACCCTTTTATAATATGTAGCTGCACGAGTGTTTTAGAAGACTCAGAATATTTTTTTTTTCTTTTTTATTATGCATTTATGATAATTCCTGTTTATTATTAAAAACATTAAATTGTTTATTTCATTTATTAGTATTATTATTATTATTATTTTATTGAATGCAATGTTGAATTTTACTCGTATAAATTAAATATGTAAACGTATGATAATCAAAATATTTAATATTGATATGAATATTAATTTAATGTTATGTTTGTTGTAAACGTTATGATTTATACAATAGACAAATAGATAGTTTTCGGTTTATTTGATTTTGTTTATAATAAAAAATTTTATTAGCAAGGTAAATTTCAGTTTTTGTCGGTTTACAGTTAAATGAGAGTTTGGCATGCAGTAAATCGGAATTTTAAATCTTCAATTTGTTTCTAATCGTGGTTCCTTAATATTTCGGCTGGGCGGCCATTTTCTGCCACTTAAAAATGTAAACCTCATAATTGCCCAAACTAAATTCCAAAATCAAAAATAAAAAATGTAACAAAATTATTAAAAACTATGTTTCTCCAAATATTTAATAATAGAAAATTATACGAAAAAAAGGAATAATCAAATATAATTACACCGTGTACACAAAAATATGTTTTTGGTTGACCAGACGCACAACATAATTATTAAACCAAAACATATTCTGATGTTCCATCAATTAATATAAAAAAAAAAAAAAAAAATCCACCAAACATTTTAAAAACTTCTTTTTGATAATGATCTTGCTCGCAACAAAAACGAAACCAAAAGCCCATCAAAAAGACATTCCATTTAATATCATATTTTTATACATTGGCATTTCACTCCGATCATACGATCGAGCATATTAAATATAATTAATAGTTTCATAATAAATATAATGATCATATACTATAAAAAATAAAAATTATACGCGATCGACAAGAAAATATTTTTGTGAAACGAAAACAAAAAAACAAAAAAAAAAAATCATCTCACGATCATCATTATATATATCATATATTTGGACATTGTGCTTCTTTAAATTTATTTATATAAATTATTGATCGAATATGAACGAATCTCATTTTTTTCTCGATTGTCTATTAAAAAAATAAAAATAAAAAAATCTCCTATATAGACAGATAAACTGTCATATTACATTAAAGAATGATTACAAATAATCAATGATCTCGATCTCTCATACAATGTAGTAGTCAATTTTAATGTATATTAATAATATTCATAATACTTTAAATTAATAGTAGTTATATTATTAATAATAATAATAATAATAATAAAAACGATCATCACAAGATCGCTTCCAGTTTATTTATTTTGTGTACAATAGTTTTTCTTCTTGTAGATCGGCGGTTCTTGTACATATTTTGTATATTGAAAAGACAAAATGGAATATAATGAATACAAAAAAAAAAAACTGATCGTGTAATCAAATTTTAAGATCAGCTTCTGCATGTTTTTTTTTCTTAAGAAGAAAACAAGAAAAATATTCTTTCTTATATTATATAGTTTGCGATCGCGATCTTTGTTTTTTTTTTTTTTTTCAATAAAACGTATACAGAAAAAAAATATTGAAATTAAAATCGATCGATAAAATGAGATTTCAAAATATAATATTTATTTTTGTTAAGTTTGTTGATATTTAAGGTACATGATGTTATAATTGTATATCGATATTGTATTTATACATAAGGTGATTATTAAATATACGTGTGCTCGGCACCGGTCACCACCGATTTACGATTAGTCCCGGTTTATAAATATTGGGGTTCGTTTTAACTAAGTTCCATGTCTCTATAATTTTATTAATGTTTCCCGAATTTGTGTGCAAACCAAAAATTATTTATCCCTGTTATTGTGGATGTTAAATTGCAATAAAAACGATTTTGTTTTTTTTTACGTACGACGACATGAAAAACAGAAAAATTGAAACCAATTTCTTATCCCCAGATTCATCTTTTTATTTTGGATTGCATTCAACTTTTTGTTGCATTAATATTCATGTCATAACTTTGGTTTTGTTACAATTTTTTTTTGTTGTTGCACATATTAGAATTTTCTTCTAAACAAAAAATATTATTACTGTACCATGATAACTATCTAGCTCGCAAACATAAGAACACAAAATATAATTTTGTATCATGAGATAGTTCAACATAGAGTTTGATCACAATATATGTATACACGAGTTTGAACATGATCAAAAACAATTTTTTTTGTGTACTTATCAATGTTAAGGAAGTTTATAAATAAAATTCCATAAAAATTATTAAAACAAAAAAAATATTTTATTTCATTTTGTGAAATAATTTTATTATATTTTGGACGCCAGCTAAATTCATGTTCGCGTTAAAAAAAAATCTAAGACGTCTGACGATGATTGCATTCGCAATCTTTTTGGAAATTAATTTATACAATCACTCTATATTATTTTGCTCTTAATTGGGCCTGATATTTAAGCGCGGATTGATTCCCTAAATTTCCGTATGAGACACATATAGTCACGACAAAATTCACAAAGAAATCATTAAAATTTATATTTCCTTAATTATAATCCGCGGAGCAGATGTACAATCAACTTTTTATGTCTTTTAAATGTTCACTAATTTAACGATATAAAAATTAACAGAATTCTCACAAAGCGAATAAGATTAAAAAAAATGTTGTACACAAATCCACACGTATTATTAAACGACCGCATTTTAGACAACAACATTTAAAAAAATTGAATTGATGTAATAAATTTTATGTTCTGGTGGCTTGAATTAAAATGTTTGCTCAAATGATTATAACTCCCTTAATTATTTCGTAATGGACTTTGTTCGTCCGAATTTTAATTCGTTTCCGACCATGTGGCGTCGTATGCCATCTAAGTAGCCTTTTTTATTACATTTATAAAATGCCGGAAATGCAATAAACGTGAAATATGTAATAACAGTTAGCAGAGCTGGATATTTACCATGGTTAGGCGAATAAATTACACTAAGTAAAAAACGTGTAATTTACATATAGAGCCATTATCAAGTTTTAGCATGATTTATCGAACTCTGATTCGAAATGTTGAATTCCGACATCGAAAATTCAAATTCGGATATGATTTAACTAATGACTTATCGCACTATGGCCTGTACTGTTGTACAATATAAAAATTCAAATTCTGGAATATTTATCGAATTCTCTCACGGTATATTGATATTTTGACGTCAATAACTCAAATTCTGATGTCACAAAATTAATTTTTGACACGTTTTATCGAATACCGGTATGATTATCGAATTTCGGCATGACATTTCAAATTTTGAAATCCAAAACTCTAACTCTGACATGAATTATCGAATTCTGACATCATAAAGTCAACCTCTTCAGGTTTATAGAATTCTGACATGAGATATCGAATTCTAACATCGTAAGTTCAAATACGGATATGGTTTATCCAACGAATTAAATGTCCTGTTGCAGAATTCTGACACGAGATATGGAATTATTTAATATATCACATCAAGACTTCAGAATTCGAGATATCATTCCAAAATTCGAGATGTTATGTAAGAATTCGATGTATCGTACCAAAATTCAATAAATTGTGTTGAATTATGGGATGATATATCGAATTCTGAAGTCATGCGATAATATATCAAATTCTGATAAGACCTTTCGAATTCTGACAAGGCACGTCGAATTTTGACCGAATATGTCGAATACGGAAAAAGTTAAAATATCGACGTGATATATAAAATTTTACTCTCTGAAGGCTCCATGACAGATTTGTCAAATTTTCGACAAGACCTTTCGCCAAAAATTAAAATTCTGACTTCAGACATAGTTAATTTATGCAGCATTAACTCTAATTTTGACAGGGCAAATCAAATTCTGGCTTGATGTATCGAATTCTGACTTAACATACATTAATTTGAATTCTGATATGCCATATCGAATTCTAAATTATTTATTGAGTTTTGGATTGGTATGTCAAATTCTGACATGATATACGTCATAACATGACATATCGAATTCTGATATTATTTAACAAGTTTTGGCATATGATATTTGGAACTCTTTGGACAATATATATCGAACTCTGACATCATACATTCAAATCTTGACTTGGCATATTGAACTATGCCATGATTGACACGTATGATGCATATCGTCGGGTATAAATAAGAGTATTACATCTACAAATTTGGCTTAATTTTTTTTTAAATAAAATTCTTGCCACACTTTTTGGGAAGGACTATATTTAAAAAAAAAATTAAGTCGAAATTAGCATTCAAAATTCTAAGGCCTCTCCAAAAAATTTGTGATTTGCAGATTTAATACTCTTATATGGATACGACGATATATTCATCCTAAATTCAAATTCTAACACGACATATCGAATTCTGTCTTGATATTATGATATATCGAATTTTGGCATCTGGTATTCAAATTTTGACATGACGTATCGAATTTTGGCATAATTTATCGGATTCTGGCACAATATCTCGAACATTTCTGGCAAGATATATCGAATTCTGGCTTAGATAATATATAAAATTCTGGCATTATAAATACCGAATCCAATTCTGATATGATTTGGCGATTTCTACCATAACTAACTTTATTCTGGTATCGTGTATCGATATGTTGTATTGAATTTTTGCAAGATACATCAAATTCTGACCTGACGTATCGATTTCCGGCACAATATATGACATATGAAATTCAAATTCTGGTAGAACATAACAAATTTAGATATGGCATATCGAATTCTGACATCATAATTTCAAATACTGATATTTCATATCGAACTCTGACATGGTATCTGAATTCTAACTTGATATAACAATTTCTAACATCAAAAACTCAAATTCTGAGATGACTTGTTGAAATCTTAAACGATAATACATCGAATTCGGTGATAATGAATTTCGATATCATAAATACAAATTTTGATATTGCAAATTTAATTCTGACATCACTTATTGGATTATAACATGATAATTCGAATTTTGGCATCAACAATTATAATTCTGCCATGACTGGGACTAATTTGTCGAATATGACGAATTCTTCATTTACATCTACCATTAATATTTTGGAGGGGTATGTCAAATTTTTAATGTTAAATTTGGCTTAATTTTTGTAAAATAAAATTCTTGCTATACTTTTTGGGAAGGACTGTATTTAAAAAAAAAATTAAGTCGAAATTAGCATTAAAAACTTTAAGGCGCCTCCAAAATAATAGTGATTTACAGATGCAATACTCTTATTCTTTATTACACGACGATATATTCATCATAAATTCAAATTCTGACACGACATATCGAATTCCAACTTGATATTATGATATATCGCATTTTGACATTTGATATTAAAATTCTGATATGACGTATAGAATTTTGATAAGAAGTATCGAATTCTGACATAATTTATCGGATTCTGGTATAATATCTCGAAAATGTCGATTTCTGGGGTGAAAATATAAATACAACTTCTGATATAGCATATTTAATTCTGATAAAAAATATTGAATTCTGACATGATAAATTTAAATGGCATCAGAAATTCATATTCTGACGTGGCATATCGAATTTTGACTTAACACATCCAATTCTGATATGATTTGTCGATTTCTAACATAATTAATTTTATAGTGGTATCTGTATCGACATGCTGTAACATATGTCAAATTCTGATATGACGTATCGATTTCCGGCACAATATATTACATATGAAATTTAAGTTCTGGTAGGACATTTCAAACTCTGATACTTCATATCGGACTCTCGCATGGTATATGAATTCGGAAATCGATGTATCGAATTCTAACACTACAAATTCAAATTCTGATATGACTGGTCGAAATCTGAAACGACGATACTTCGAATTCGGAGATGATGCATCGATTTTTGGCATCACAAATTCAAAATCTTACTGTGGCGACTTACATAGCACATATAATTCTTGCAAAAGATATAGAATTCCGACATCATAAATACAAATTCTAATATTGCAAATCTAATTCTGACATCATTTATTGGATTATGACATGATAGTTCGAATTTTAGCATCAAAAATTAAAATTCTGACATGACTGGGACTCTACATATTTACGACATATCATATGTTCTGACTTGATATTATGACATATCGAATTTTGACATGTGATATTCAAATTCTGACATGACGTATGAAATGTTAACAAAAAGTATCGGAATCTGGCATAATATTTCGAATATTTAACCTGTCAATTTCTGGCATGATAAATCGAATTCTGACATCATAAATACAAATTCTGATATTGCATATCTAATCCCGACATTAGGTATTGAACTCTGA
Organism: Tipula helvola; assembly: GCA_963556165.1. Classification (NCBI taxonomy): domain Eukaryota; kingdom Metazoa; phylum Arthropoda; class Insecta; order Diptera; family Tipulidae; genus Tipula; species Tipula helvola. The sequence goes on along the minus strand of OY744481.1, from coordinate 9,971,541 downwards.
CATGGTAATTTTAAATGGCATCAAAAATTCAAATTATGACATGACGTTACGAATTCTGATATGAAGTAATGAATTCTGATAGGAGATATCGAATGTTGGTACCAAAGATTAAAATTCTGATAAGAAATTTATCGAATCCTGATATGAAGTTTCTGTTTTTGGCATCAAACATTCAAATTCTGACGTGGCATATCGAATTTTGACATAACAAATCCAATTTTGATATGATTTGTTTCTTTCTAACATAACTAATTTTATTCTGGTATAGTATATCGACATGATGTATTGAATTCGGACAAGATACGTCAAATTCTGACGTGATGTATCGATTTATGATATGATAAATTTTGGATAAATTTCGGAATTTTGCATAATACAACGAATTCTGACATGATTTACCGACATTCTAACATCAAAAACTCAAATTCGGACATTAGGTATAAAATTCAGACATATTTTATCGAATTCTCACATCATCAATTCAAATTCTGACATGACTTGTCGAAATCTGAAAGAATGATACATCGAATTGGGAAATAATGCATCGATTACTGACATCACAAATTCATTCTAACTGTGGCGACTTACATAAGATATATAATTCCGACATCTTAAATACAAATTCTGATATTATATATCTAATTCTGACATGATAATATCGATTTGACAGCAAAAGATTCAAACTCTATCAAATCCTTATACGAAAAATCTCTTTCTGGAATAAAAATTCAAATTCTGATGTGACATATCGAATTTTGGCATAATACTTCGAATTCTGATATGATATGTCGATTTCTTACATAATTTAGTGAATTGTGGTAGCTTGGAATATAGGTACATACACATTGGGTTGGTAAGACTGGCAGTTAATTTCTGTCGGTTTTGCGAATGCAGCTGCGGATAGATATATCAACTTAATTTTTATATAAAGCGCCCAGCCAAGCAATACAAGGGGGAGAACCCTATTGATTTGAATGTTACTCGGTTGTAGGTATTTGGTTATATGAAGGTTTAGGAGGTGAAACATTTTTATAACGGTAGCTAAAATAAATTATCTGGCGAAAAAATTATTGCAGTCATTTTACGGTTGAAAAAACACGTCCCAAAATGACAAAAGTTATAAAACTTGGGATTTTGATGAAAATGAGATTCTAAAACGAATTAATTTGAAGTTGTGTCATATGGCCAATTATAGGATATAACTAATTCTTAACCTTAGATTTATATGAAATCCGACATGTGCGAAACTTTTTTACAGATTGACATAAGACATAGAATTCTGACACAAAAAATTCAAATTCTGACTTCAGACATAGCGAATTTTGACAGGATTAACTCTAATTTGCACAGGACAAATCCAATTCTGGCTTGATGTATCGAATTCTGACTTAACATACATTATTATGCCATATCGAATTCTAAAATAATTTATAGAGGTTAAATTGGTATGGCAAATTCTGACAAGATATACCTCATAATATGACATATCGAATTCTGATATGATTTAACAAGTCTTGGCATATGATATTTGGAACTCTGACATGATATTTCAAACTCTGACATCATTAATACAAATCATGACTTGGCATATTGAATTTGGCATGATTGATACATATGATACATATCGTCGTATACACTACAAATAATTAATATCTTGGAGGGGCGTGTCAAGTTTTTAATGTTAAATTTGGCTTAATTTTTATTAAATAAAACTTTCGCCACGCACTTTTTGTGAAAATCTATAGTTAAAAAAAAAAAAAAATTAAGTCGAAATTAGCATTAACAACTTGAAGGCTTTTCTAAAATCTAGTGATTTGCAGATGCAATGTTCTTATTTTCTTATTACACGAAGATATATTCATCATAAATTCAAATTCTGACACGGCATACCGAATTCTGATTTGACGTATCGAATTTTGACTTGACGTATCGAATTCTGACAAGAAGTATCGAATTCTGGTATAATTTACCGGATTCTGGCATAATATCTCGAATATATATGACTTGTCGATTTCTGGCATGATATATCGAATTCTGGAAAAATATTTAAAATTCTAACACTATAAATACAAATTCTGATATTGCATATCTAATTCTCATAAAGTATGGAATTCTGACATGATAAATTTAAATGGCATCAAAAATTCACATTCTGATAGGATGTATCAAATTCTGACATGATGTAATAAATTCTGATATAAGATATCGAATTTTGGTATCAAAGATTAAAATTCTAATAAGATATAACGAACTCTGTTATGATTTATCGAATCCTGATATGAAGTATTTTTTTTTGGAATCAAAAATTCAAATTCAAATTATGTATCGACATGTTGCATTGAATTCTGACAAGATACGTCAGATGTGACATATCGAATTCTGACATCATAATTTCAAACTCGGAAATTTCATATCGGACTCTGGCACGATACAACGAATTCTGACATGATGTCCCGTAATTCTAACATCAAAAACTCAAATTCGAACATTCCATATAAAATTCAAACATAATACTAAATAGAATTCTGACATCACAAATATAAATTCTGACATGACTTGTCGAAATTTGATACGATGATACTTCGATGATGCATCGATTTTTGGTATCACAAATTCAAATTCTAACTGTGGCGACTTACATAAGATAACATATATAATTCGTACATAAGAATCAGATATAGAATTTCGACATATTGCAAATCTAATTCTGACATCATTTATCGGGCTATGACATGATAATTCGAATTTTGGCATCAAAAATTCAAATTCTGACATGATTGGGATTCTTTCTGGAATAATTTGTCGAATATGACGAATTCTGGCGTGATATATCGAATTCTTACATAAGATATAGAATTCTGATATCATAAATGCAAATTCTGATATTGTATATCTAATTTTCACATTCTGACATAAAGTATGGAATTCTGACATGATATATCGATTTGATACCATAAGATTCAAATTCTGACATGGCATATCGGATTCTGATATGATTTATCAAATCATGATATGAAAAATCTCTTGCTGGAATAAAAATTCAAATTCGTGACATCGAATTTTGACATAATACTTCGAATTCTGATATAATATGTCGATTTCTGACATAATTTAGTAAATGGTGGTAGCTTGGATAAGTACATACACATGGGGTACTGCCAGTTAATTTCTGTTGATTTTGCGGACGCAGCCGCGGATGGATATATCAACTTAATTTTTACATAAAGCGTCCAGCCAAGCAATACACATGGGAGAACCCTATTGATTTGAACGTTACTCGGCTGTAGGTATTCGATTATATGTAGGTTCTGAAGGTGAAACTTTTTCATAAACGGTACCTATAATCGAAAAAAGTTAAAAAAAAAAATTATCTGGCGAAAAAATAATTGCAGTCATTTTACGGTTGAAATAACACGTTCCAAAATGACAAAAGTTATAAAACTGGGGATTTAGATGAAAATGGGATTCTAAAATGGATTAAGTTGAAGTTGTGTCATATGGCCAATTATACGATATAACTTGGTTAATTCTTAACCTAAATGGATAAAATCCAACGTAAACGAATTTAGGATGGAACTTGGATCATTCCTATCCAGTTTAGATGAAATCCGACATGTGTGATGAAAATATGAAATCTAAAATGAATTTAAATGTAGTTCTGGAATATGGCCAATTTGGATGAAACTTGATATTTTTAACTGGTTGTGATAAAGAACGATAATTATAAGAAGTTCTGAACTATGGAAGTTCTGATCATTTTGACTGAAATTTGGCAAATTCTTTACCGATTTTTATCTAAAATAACGGATGTACGATGAAAATTGGATTAACTAATAAATCAACAAACAAATTAGCCTGTTTTATTTGCTATCAAAATTATTATATTTCTCATTTGCTTATATAGTACACCAGAGAACAAAAATGATTATAAAGTTCAGGACCGAGCCTTTTCGATCTTTTTTTAAATGCAGTTGGTATCCTCCGAGAATTTCAATATACCCCTCAATTATTTTCTACCGAAATTTTTAACAAGGAATACACAGTTTAGAAAAAGGCGTTTTAGGTTACAAACATTATTTTTGCCCGAAATGTGTTGCTAAGTACAATTCACTAATAAAATATTTAATTAATGAATATTAAAGCAGATGCATAAAATTAAATAAAACCATACCAAACCACAGGCCATTCCCACAATCCAGCAGCAGCATTGTGAATTTGTATATATACTAATCCACAGGATGTATAATCTTGACACACAACATTTGCCAAACATTTTTTTTTCGAGTCAAGAATATATATAAAAAAAACGTCTCTTAAGTTGAAATGCTATTTCCTTACATACATAATCTAAGTTATATTAAACCAAAAAAATCTTACACGTAATTCTTATATTTATAATAAATAACATCAGAAGTTTCTTGTTTCTTATTTTTTATATATTAAATTACCTGTGGTACATACGTAAAACAAAAAAAAAAATTAATTAAAATTCAATTTTATTTAAAAAATTTATTTATTTAAATAAACGAAAAAAAAAAAAATAACGATCGCGTGGATATTTTTTGACAGTCGCGTATACCAAACAGAATATACACATATATCAAGATTCGATCGGTAATCTTACATTTTCCATCGCTTATTTCTTTTTTGTAAACTAAAAACGAACAAATACCTGATTTATAGCTTCTTAATATTTTTGAGAGACTACTGAAGAACAACAAAATAATAAAACGGGGTGGCGATCTTGCAATAAATTTTACCCAACTATGTTAAATATTATAATTATTACTTACCGCGCAATATCGCGATCACCCAGTGTATACAAAATAATATTCTGATTTTTTTTTTTGTTATCTTTTATAGACTATGTGTATATCTCTCTATGTATATACTTTGTGAAAGAAATCCTTGATTAATTATTATTAAATGTTTGCATGTTTGTTTAAAGTAATATGTCGTAATTAAATGTATACAAATAAATAAGAAAATTATGTACAAAACCCAATAGGTGGCTTCTGTTTGTTAAATTTTTTTTTATTATTATTTAATAGAGAAAAACATTATAATAGCGATAACATTAATTTTGTTCATTAACGACAATAAAATGTATCAGCAATTTATTTATGTGTAATGCAATCGTTAACGATATATGCTATATGTCGAATGCAATTTATTACTACGCAAGAAGTTTTTCAAGAATTTTGATACCTTAAGGAAAACAGCAGAATGCATTAAAAATTATTTCCAATTAGGTCTAATATTTTGAGAATCAAGATGTAGTCAACAGAGCATTGGAAAATATATCTGCCAGTCCTGCCAGTTAGCTTAGTAACAAAAAAATTGCAAAGCTTCTTGTTAATGACAGGTGTTGCGATAATAAAAAATTAAAATGGCAAAGTTTTAAATTTGGGAATAAAACAGTAAAACAATTTTTAAATATTAAAACGACACAAAAATAGTAAATCACAAATTAGTTTGGTAACGGTGCAACCTATTCCGAATTTTAACTTAAGATTGAAACAAAACTGCAAATAGCTATGTTGCTATGATTCTCTCTGTTCGAATTTTATCAATTTTGGTTTTATTAGAACATTTATCCATTATCGATATTGAGTTTTAGTTAAGTAATTTTTTTAATTAATTCATAGACCATTGGTCCCAAATACAAATATTTCTCCTGCTTGACAAAGCTGCGCTGTTTTCTGCACTGAAAGAACTACTTAACATTAATTCTTTTCTTATTGATGTTCTAAAATCGTTTAGGCGACAAATTTTACAAACATCGTCCTTATATTTGCCGGTATGAGCTTGGCGCGTGTTTCGATACGTAATTGAATTTAACGATAAATACTTAGTGTCACAGAAGCACACGTATCTTAATTAAAAGCTTTCGAGATTCAGGCAGTAATCGGTTGAATTAATAAAGATTAACGTATTTCGTTCTAATAAATTTAAATACCACAGCTTTGGCATAGGATTTTTCAATTGTCAGAAATTTAACGCTGATTTAATAACAACTAGAAAATTATAAGTGAAGTTGTGCTTTAAATTTATTTAAACAGACCACAAACACATATTTAGTCAAGGAGCGAGTGAACAATACAGTCTTTGGCCAAAAAACTTACGGACCTATTAAAACAACATAAATATTTTTTTAAAATTGGTTACACTGTTTAAATGTAGAAAAAAAATATGCCCAGTTTTCTGGCTTTGACACTGTAAGATTGTTTCCCTCTTTTCCGCCCATTTTTTCGAAAACATAGAATTTGATAATCTTACACGAAATTTTACTTTAACACCACTGTATGTGTGGCTTCTTGACAAGCCGCCGAAAGTGCCATGCATTCGGCCTCAGCACTGGAAAGTTCAACGGCCGGTTGCCTCTTCCTTGCCTATGAGATTACACAGTTTTCAAATTTTAAGACGTAGCCGGTGCGCGAACCAATCCGCGCCGCAATATCCAAGCACATTTGAATTTCCGCCCGATTTGAATGTAATTTTATAATCGCTCGTCTTCTTCAATTATCGGAAAATTCATATTACGGCGTTCCAGTGAGCCTGACCCGGTTCATTGTTGAAGTTTCTTACATTTCCGATCTAAAAGCAATATCAGGCATCGTACCCTGCGACAAATACAAAATTGAGCCAACTGCCTTTAGCACACTGCCTTTAGATATGACGATTCAGCTTTCTTTCAGCTTCCGCTACATGAACCATTGCTGCTATCCTCCAAAACGGGCATAAAACGGGCTCCACAAAGCGACTTGGTTTGCATTGGTGTTGCCAAATCAGCGTGAACGATTTCAAGTAACTCATTTGCTATCGATCCAATTTTGCTGAATTTCAAACGCGATTGTTTATCATAAATGAAATGCTATTGATAGCGCCAAATTTCATTTTCTTCATATCTTGATAATTTAAATGGCCCAAGCGTCAATGCCATAGTTCAAATATCGATCGATGCGATCGCAACGTTTGCCTTATGTTTTACTCGATTTAGGTGATAAATTCCATGGGTTGTTGTGTAGCTTTGGCCAATAATTTTTGAAAATTATGTTTTGGTTCATAGTGAGATGTTGCGTTGCCTGGAATCCAAATACCAATCGCCTCTTTTATAATTTCCGGTCTAAAATATTGCGCTGAATAACATGCAACAGATTTTCGATCGGAATCTCCCATTTTCCTGGTTTTACTGTCCTTTTTCTTTTCAGGGCAATCGGGAGATTTATGGCCTTTTTTGATGCACAACAACGAATGCTTTTGAATTTCGCTTGGCCCTTGTCTCTTTCATTCAATGCATTCGATTTGCCAAAGAAACGCGCCTTACTTGTGCTCGTCGACGACTCTTCCTACAGCAATTTCATTTTGACGGCGTCACTGCTGGACACACATTCTCAATATTATCGAGGCCATCACATGGGCTGCATATTTTACAGACAAACTGTTGAGTTAAAAATATGTAATCAATTTGTCGTCTAATTTCAAGACAACTGCAATTAATTTCTGTGCCGCGCCGACGATTTTGCGAACAAGCTTCCGTTAGGACCATTAGCTGTTAACAATTTTTATCAATCAAAAAATGTTTGCTGTAAACGGCCGCTTTGCTGTTTTGCAAATCTCACAGTTTTTTATAAAATCACCTACATCTTTACACATTGATGGTCAATAATAGTGTCTCCGGAGACATTCTAAAGTTTTCGTCACTCCAAAGTGTGAAGAAGAAGGCAAAGAATGAGCTTCTAAAATGAGAGAAAATACCAAACATTTGGGTACGTACAATTTCCATTCAGGAAGTCTTTGGTGGCGCGCATTCCATAATGGCTGACTTTTTACCCAAGTACGGTTTAAGCACTCCATTTACACCTCCTTACTTTTCTCAATGTTGATCGTGAGATTTGCTTTCGAGATTAACTCTGCAACTTTTCCCAGAAGAAATAAGTGTTCGTTGAATGTTCCTGTGACCAAGTGACCAATAGGTCGTCCAGATATACGAGTACTTGAAGATGCAGTTCATGTGGGATAACTTTATCCATAAGCCTACACATGGTTTGAGGGGCATTGCAAAACCCAAATGGCATGACGGTAACCTGATAGAAGGGTCTACCGGGTACGGAAAAAGCTGTCTTAACCCACTGTTAAGCCACTAAAACCAAATACTTTTATTTGTTGTGGTTTGGGGTGATTTCCTATTTTAATCAAACTTTTGGAATTTGAGGTTAGAGTTTAGTAACAAATGTTCTATTTACAAACTGGATTAGACTGCTAAATAAACATTTTTAATTTTAAGTACAATTTAATAGTCGAATTTATTAGTATCGTATAAAGTAAATTAAAACAATAACGCTAACAAATTACTAAAATGCACACGTTCATTCAAAAGCTTTCAATAATGAATGCCTTCATAACCACATTTTAGAAATAAATTCAAAAGCTTTAAATCATCATATTTATATTTAAAATTAAGTACTTAAAGTGAAAAGTTTCGCGTCGGTAATAAAGCACTTCTTAATATTTTCTATGAAAATGGCAAGCTTATGTATGTATTATCGTAATTGAAAAGTTTTGGAAAGTATGGTTTATCAGAAAAAAATTTATTTTGAGAAATAAATTGTAAAGCTTTTAATAACTTATTATGTAAATTATATTGTAACAAACACAATTCTTTATTCTGTATTGAGCTTTCCGAAAATTTAGAATGTCTCTTGTACTTCAAATTAATTCTATCTCAATTTTATTTTCGCTTAAATCCATAAAGGCCCACTTAATTCTAATTTAACATTAAAATGTTCACGTTTTCTCCTACACCCCCAAAAAATATGCCCCTAATTTTAAATTGGTGTTATATTCATATTTTAGAATATTGTACTTTCAAAACAACACAAAAAAATTTCTGAACCAACAAAACTTGAAATTGAACTCTCAATGGTGCTTGTATGAAGTAGAAATAATTTTACCTTAGTTCGCGTCGTTAATTTTGTTTTCTCAAGTATCAAAAACCTCCAAGTCAAGGGCCTAGAAAACTCCCCTAGTGCCTAGTGTTATGAATTTACGATTTGTGGGCTAAATTCGATTCGATCACTGGATTTTCCAGGTTTTTGGTTAATTAAACTGCCTTCATGCTGCAAATCGGTCGCGTTTAATTACCAATTTGGTAAATCTCTCGATGTTTTTTTTTGATCGTTTCATTTAATTGTGTGGGTTTGCTTCAAGAATGCTTGAAAATTTTAAAGTTGGGCGCTAAGAGTTATTTTCGCAGTCATGATCGCCTTTCATTATTGGATATTAATTTCACTTTTAAACCAATGTTTTGATTTTCTAAGCAAAATGGTATGATGCCGCCAGCCTAGAACCCACCAACGTCCGTTTTCCGCTCATTGTTAACCATTTAAATTTTTTTGTTGAATGTGTGTTTTCGAATTTCTCGAAACTGATTTGCTTCTTCAAAAATATCATCGGAATATCATCGGAATCACACAAAAAAAATTATTGATCTTGGTACCATATCTGGAGAAATTTGAATAACATTAATTTGATTAAGTTAAGCATTTCGAATTTGTAAGTAACAATATTCTCTTTAAGCCCACATCGTCAAATCCGCCACTGTTTTTGTATAATAATATTGTATAAACGATGCAAATGATGATGATGATACAGTTGCCGGGAATGATGCTGCTACTAGAACTATTTATTTGATCTTTAATTACTTCTTTTAATTTTCTTGTCAAAAACGAAAACGGCGCGCTGAACAAACACACACATACATTAAAATACAGAAATTAACGTACATACGATATTTTTAATTTTAATTTATTACATTTTTGCTTGTCTTATTTTTCATTTTAATTTATAATTTAAAATTTTTTTTTACTTGCTCATATATTCTCCGTCTTTTAAGAACGTGAACAACACAGAAATGTAATGATTTAAGATGTTTTTTTTTGTTTTTGTTTTTACCTTACCTCAGCGCGCAATGAATCTGCTGTAATGTAATTAGGTTTAATTTGTTAAAAAACGAAAAACAAAATGCATTTTTAGAGGTAACAATGAACGATAACTGAGTTTACTTGCGCGAACACTATTTCACTGTTCCTCTATATAATAATAAAGTTTAGACGATTCTTTTTTTGAAAGGTAATAAATTTATGCTTAAATCATGGTATTGCATTGGTTTGGTATTGCATCTCTCTAGTCTTTACCACACTTCATCAATCATCCGGAGTTAATTTAAATGAGTAAAACGTTCCACTATATACAGAATTTATGATAATTTGTAAAGCACTCGTTTATAAAATACGTAACGAATATTAAAATTTAGCGTATCGCATTAATTTTTAGAATTCAGATTTTAATCTAATTGAAATAAAATAATAAAATCTTAATTATATCATTTTTTTGTACGCTTCATAACAAAAAAAAAAAAAAATTAATTATCTAATCGTAATAAAAATTAAATTTAATTTAAATTTAGTTCACAAATCTATCTATCAAATTAAATACGATTTTTACCAATTTTTTTTGTTAGCACACAAAATTTATATAACACAATTGTATACAAAATTAAAAATTAAATAATAATAATAATTAAATTTAAATTTAATTTTAAATTATATATAAAAAATAAAAATAAAAATAAAAAAATTGGTGATAAAATGTTGGTATTTTGTTTGTAGCTTTTGGGCAAAATTTCACGTGCTCTTTTATCACACACACACAAACACACACCACACCACCGTTTATTTGCGTTTTCATCGCAGGATTTTGTTGTTGATTTTTTAATGGCATCATGAACGTAATTTTTTTGTAATTTTTGTTAACATAAAGTTTAATTAATACGAGAATATTGTTATTTAATTGAATTTCTTAAGGTGAATAGTATGCAATAAAAAATTATTATAAGGTGATTCGAGTTTAGGTTTCATTTACGTATGTACATACATACATGATATACGAGTTTATAATGTGAATGGTGGTGGTGTTAAGCGAGTATGGAATGGCAGGTTCTATTTTGTACAAGGCTAACGAATGTAATAAAATATTATGCTGATGGTGATTGGTTTAGCTGTGTAAACGGATATTTAACACATTTATGTACAATTTAAAGTATCACAGACACATTAAAATGTAATTCCAGAAGAAAAATGTATTTTGAAATTTAAAATTTTGGTTTCAGGATAAATTAAAAACTGGTTTTCACCGCCATTGAAGTTTTTCGCCACTGAAAATATATTCAGTTCACACCGTAAACAATTCCAGCGCTTTTTCTCAAAAACAAAAATATTCGTAAGATAGCAAAATTGTAAGTCTGAATAATTTGTTTTGTCTGAATAATTTGTTTCTCTAAATATAGAGGCGCCGACCAATTAAGAGCGCTGACAATTCTTCTAAACAAATTCTTCTACTAAAAAAATATTTTTCATTAGAAAATTTGCATTTCAACTCAACTCGATTACACTAGTTTCGTCGAGTTTACAATAATTCAATGAAAACCTAACTCAACCCTGTTTTTATGAACTCTAACTCGTTTTCAAACTACATCGAAATATGATAATAGTAATAGTTTCAATACTCGTCGTGCGAGAGCGAAAACTCACCAAAAAATACAAAATCGCTCACCTCTCAAAACATCGAGATTGGTGGTTATAATACTAATAATTTTTCAAAATCCCGCAACCGAAATATAAAAGAGGCCATCAAGGGCTTAAATAAGTTAATACCGTACATTAAAGAAATGCGAAGGGATGAACGTTTTAACCGTGCTGAAGAAACAGCAAAAGAATTAGCAACTGATTTAGAAATGAATCCTCAATTTAAAGATAATGCTCTGCGAAAATGTAGAAAAAGGCTTTTTGATTACGGATGCTACGACGAAACTCCCACTGATCACATTGTGACGCGTTAGATAAACCAATGGCGATGACAAAGATATTTTTGCGGTAGAACTATTTAACGAATTAAAGATTTTAAAGAACACATTAAATTGTACCTACTAATACTGTAAATATACATTATAAATATTACAATACATTTACTCAAATGCACTAGAGCAGTGCTTCTCAAACGTTTTAATACTGCGACCTCCGAAATCGAAAAAATAAAATCCAGGGCTCCCAAAAATTATATCCAATAATAATGAATTTACGGTTAAGCATTCTTGTTCAAGGATCGCAGATGTCTCATATCCGTGTCCCGCCAATTTAAAAAAATAAAAAAATGTTCTACAAACGCAAAATATTCTTTCGCCTTCACCTGATTTATAGGTAAAAATATTCCTATACGCAAAAATTGTAGAATTCCAGAAAATTGTTAAGCTTGGTTTAAAAAAAATGAAAAGGTTTTACATAAGGAACTATTAAAAATTATATGTAGCTGTCTATGCAAACACAGGAACTAAATATTTTGGTGGAGCAGAACAGTTTCCGAAATGACTAAACTAAAGTTAAAACTAAACATTTTTGTGCTTACGACTATTCTAAATTTGTCAAAATTAATTTTTGCAAGTTTTTCTAATTTGACTGCAACCTCACCCGAATTTGGTTCGTTTTTAATTTTTGTGTCAAATTATTTTTACTTAGGTATTTAAAACTAAATTTGGATTTAAGTAATAGATTCTTCTAGAAATTAGGAGTTATCCAATTTTATATCCAAAATTTGAAATTTTATTTATGACGAGTTATTTAGGAAAACGAAACGTGCCATAGTACCTATATAAAATGATAGCTCAGTAGATGAGAGTAGATCAGTTTTTTTGCTCCCAAATACCTACTGAAAAGAAAATTACCAAACTTTTGAATTGTATGGAGGGGGAGCTGATAATTAGGTTACCGAAAAATTGAATTTTCTTTGGTTCTTAATTTCAATTAAGCTAGAAATAAAAATAAACGTTTAATTTAAATTTTATATGGTCTTTTTGAGTCTCAAACAAAGCTTATCAATAGTTACGATTACATATTATTCTAAGGAAAAAATTTACATTTTATGCAAAACTGCCCTACAGCCGAAAAGGCACTTTCAATTCCACGAAAGTTAGTTTTATAGTTAAAAATAGTGTTGCCAGACTAACTAAAAAGAATCCCTCGTAATTGTTTACTTAAACAAAACTGCTACTCATTGTATAATTCTAGTCAACTATGTTGCGTTGTAGTAAAGGGTTTTATTACTCATACCTGGTGCCTACTTTTTGTCAACTTTCATTATAAATAGATCGAATTAATTGAATTCTCTTTAGATTTGGTAGGTTTGAAAATTAGAATGACACCAATGACGAATATGACATTTTTATGTGTAAAATCAAAGTAAAGCTCGGCAGTAGGATCTTGGAATTTTCGATTTGGAGTTCTCAATACTAGCCTGATAAACAATTTAACCAAATTGAAATTGTTGAAGCCAAATTTGATAAGCTGCAATTTGAAATTTCAAATTAAATTAAAGTACGAGTAACTTTTTAATAACTAAATACGTACATTTTCAATATCCAATTTCTCAAAATTTCATATACCTAAGTTCCTATAGATTTTAGTTTAAAGTTAGCTCCAAAATTTCCGATTTCTGATTAACGAATGTTGTTACTTCATAAAAGGACTCAATTGTAACCGTGATATTTTGTTCCTGCAAATCAAGGTTTGCGATCTGAAATTTCTGTTCATGTTCATTGTAGAATAAGAACTTACCTATCAAAATCCCCGAGATTGTGAAATTGATATACACATCATATATCTTACAAAAACCATTAACAGCACAGAAAATCGTACCGGCCAATGATAGGCAGATTCAGAAATTTTTGTGCGAGGAAATTGTGCGGTTAATTATAGATAGTAATGCAATGATTGAAAGATCCCTGGCAACAGCTCACTGCATTAGAAAATCTCAGGAATAGGGTCTCTGGAAAGGTTGGTTGGATTATCGAATATAGCAATTGAAAAAGAAATTGGTGACAAAATCGGTTTAAGTCAAATGATTGATTAATTTACGTACATCACGCCAGAAATCCCATTTTAGAAAACCCAAGTTTTCTATATATAATTCGCACCATTGGGATTGTGCAATTTTGTGCCTGTGATAACAAAATTTGTGCATAGCCTACTTTAGGGAACAGCGTGGGATTTCTCACATGATTATCACACCAGAAATCCCATATATACCGTTTACCTAATAAAACATATTCTTCAGTTAACAATGATTGTGCAAAATAGTGCGTTACTAAACTTACCTTAGAAAAAGTTAATATTGGCCAAAATCGGCCATAGAACATCCACAATTTGTCAAAATCGCGGTTTTTCAAAGAGGTGGTATCGGTGATTTCCAGAAATCCCACCTTTTATTACAATTTCAATTAAAACATAGCGCAGTCAACATTCTGACCTATAATCACGTTTGTGCATATTATACTTTAGCCAGAATCGGCCATAGAACATCCACAATTTATCAAAATTGTGGTTTTTCAAAGAGGTTGTATGGGTGATTTCCAGAAATCCCACCTTTTATTACAATTTCAATTAAAACATAGCGCAGTCAACATTCTGACCTATAATCACGTTTGTGCATATTATACTTTAGCCAGAATCGGCCATAGAACATCCACAATTTATCAAAATTGCGATTTTTCATAGAGGTTGTATGGGTGACTTCCAGAAATCGCACCTTTTATTACAATTTGAATTAAAACACAGTGTAGTCAAAATTCTGACATATAATCACGTTTGCGCATATTATACTTTAGCCAGAATCGGCCATAGAACATCCACAATTTATCAAAATTGCGATTTTTCATAGAGGTTGTATGGGTGACTTCCAGAAATCCCACCTTTTATTACAATTTGAATTAAAACATAGCGCAGTCAACATTCTGACCTATAATCACGTTTGTGCATATTACACTTTAGCCAGAATCAGCCATAGAACATCCGCAAAACATTTATCAAAATCGAGTTTTTGATGAATTGTGGATGTTCTATGGCCGATTCTGGCTAAATTATAATATGCAAAAACATGAATCTGGGCAAGAATATTAACTACGCTATGTTTTAATTTAAATGTTAATAAAAGGTGGGATTTCTGGAAGTCACCCATACAACCTCTTTGAAAAATCGCAATTTTGATAAATTGTGGATGTTCTATGGCCGATTCTGGTTAAAGTATAATATGCACAAACGTGATTATTGGTCAGAATGTTGACTACGCTATGTTTTAATTCAAATTGTAATAAAAGGTGGGATTTCTGGAAATCACCCATACAACTTTTTTAAAAACTCGATTTTGATAAATTGTGGATGTTCTATGGCCGATTCTGGCTAAAGTATAATATGCACAAACATGAATATTGGCCAGAATATTGACTGCGCTATGTTTTAATTCAAATTGTAATAAAAGGTGGGATTTCTGGAAATCACCCATACAACCTCTTTGAAAAATCGCAATTTTGATAAATTGTGGATGTTCTATGGCCGATTCTGGCCAATAAAAACTTTTTTTAAGGTAAGTTTAGTAACGCACAATTTTGCACAATCATTGTTAACTGAAAAATATGTTTTATTAGGTAAGCGGTATTTATGGGATTTCTGGTGTGATAATCACGTGAGAAATCCCACCCTGTTTCCTAAAGTAGGCTATGCACAAATTTTCTAATCACAGGCACAAAATTGCACAATCCCAATGGTGCGAATTATAATATAGAAAACTTGGGTTTTCTAAAATGGGATTTCTGGCGTGATGTACGCGATTAATTTGCTACTTTAACTGCAAGAATAGCTAAATTTTTGTTCCTGAATTATACGAGTATATTATTTATTATTAAATAAATTATTGAATTGTTCAACAATATTTACTAGCTTTGTTTGTTTGTTTTTGCTTTTAAATTTAATAACTTTTTCCACACCAATAGTGCTTTCAATTCTCTCTGGTAATTTAAGTAATTTTTATTTACCATTTAATTTACAAAAAGGGCGCCTAAGAGAAACTTGAATAGGGCGTAAAGTGTTCTAGAGGCACTAGTGCCATAATCTATAGAATCTTATACAAAATTCATTATGTCATAAATAATCCATCGTTTTGCATTGAATCGATTGTTTTTTTTTATTTCTGCAAGCCGGCTCACATAGATGTCAAAATAAAGATTGCAGAAACTAGAAAAAGCCTGGACTGGATGCATCGTATTTCCTAGAGGAAACCCACTTTCCTTTATAAATGGTGGAAGTCGCGACATTCCTGGATTGTTGATTCCGGTTGTTCAATTATTACCTAAAATTCAAAACTGGAACGCGTCAAACAGCAATTAAATCAGATTCCAAGAGAACCTCACTCAACGCCAACAAGTCAACAAATACCCAATTACACACCATTCAACAACCCCCAAAAATGCTCGTATTGCATGGATTATAAATTTTAGATTAAATAGAAAAAAATAAATCTGAAATCTAAATCTAAAGGAAATTAAAATAATTAAAATTCTAAATAACTTTATAATTTGTACCAAAAACATAACACATTATTTATATGTAAGTACTACAACCGAAATTCTGGAACAAATATAATTAATCCATAATTAAAAAAATAATAATTTAATCAAATCAATAAAAATTAATAAACTAAATAATCTGAAAAAACGCTTTTGCGGTAATCAAATAAATTATGCACAAATTAAATTATAAACTTTAATTAGAATTTTACAGGATTTATTTTATTTGTTATTCGCACTCTTAAAATAAATTTAAATAAATAACCTATAAAAAGCTTATAAGAATTATTACAAGTATTTGACAAAGCGGGAACTTAAAATTTTAGAATACATATCACAATAATGAAAGTTTTTAAACTGTTATTTATTTGTTTAAATTTATTTTTAAAAGAGTCATATAAAATTATAAATAAAGTTTTTAATTTAATTTGGGCATAAATTGTGTGATATAAGCTAAAACACAAAACCATAATGAACTAAAATTATTGTAGTAATGTCAAATTAATTAAATCAATTATTGAACTCAGGGATTAAATAAAATAAATTAAATTAAATAATATGAAAGAAGATAAACAATTTGTTAATGATATAAATTTAGTAAATTAAATAAATTAAACCAATTAAATTATACTTTATTAAACAACAGTAAATTAATTATCTGAAAAATAAATAAATTAGGCAAATAAAATAACTATATAAATAATAAACAAATAAAATAAATTACGGAAATGAAATAATTTAATCAAATTAAATATTCTAAATAAACTAAGGTAATTATTTAAATTAATTCATTAAATAAATAAATTACGTAAATTAAATAAATTATATAAGTTAAATAAATTAAACGAAATGAATTAATAAAATAAACTAAATAAATCAATGAATCTTAATAATTAAATAAATTAACAAAAATAAATATTAATTCAATAAAGTTAAATAAATTCCGCACTAAAAAAAAATTTAATGGTTTTAAGTTTTTATTTATTGTTAGCTTATATAGTGAATTTATGGTTAGTAATGAAAGTGTTGACTAAATTTATTACTTTCGCCAAGACCTACTTCTAATGTATGAACGTGACAAGTTTCAGCAAGCGGAACCATAATAAATTAGTTATTGTAGGATTAGCAATCATGCGGCAAATTAAACCATGGATATGGTCTAAAAGAGCTGAGATTCGCGTGCGAGATTCTCCTGCCCACATTAACCTTTCTATTGTGTTTCGGGCCTATATGACCCGAAGAGTATTTTGTTTACTTATAACTTTATTACTACGGCTTGTATTCAACTGAAATCTAATGACTTTTCATTAATTATGTCAATTCATACTTTAAACAAGAAAATATAAATTTTGTTTAACTTGTTACAGTTTAATCAGACTTTGTTACACGTATGATCTATCGGTTTAATATGATCCGATGTTAAGTTTTGTTATTTGATATACAAACGAACTATAAAATACAATCTTCCGTTCAGTGCACATGTTCAAATTACAATTCTCGATTTGTTTACAAAAGTCCCGTTCAGTTTTCGTCAAGTTGAGTTAATATTTGAAATTTTATTTGTTTTATTCAGTCTGTAGAGTGAATTGGTAGAGGGAGTGTACCCTTTATGTAACACATTTCGGATAGAGATTTAGAAGGACATTTATTGATTAGTGACGATGATGTTAGTGATGTATCCTAAGTTGACCATTTATGTGTGTTTGAAAGTGAGGAAGACGATGGGTTGCCCTACGATGAAGAAATTATTACATCAAGAGAAACTGCGATTATTTCCGACGATTTCGTGTTATCAAATAATGGCGATATCCAATGGAAAAGAAACCTCCTAATCAACACGGACGAGCTCCAAGTGCAATTATTATGATTCTGAAACTGGGTGCTACGAGATACGCTATTTCCAGAATTACAGATATAAAATCAAGCTTTATTCTATTTTTTCAACGAGGCATACTACCAAAAATAATCGAGATGTCAAACAAAGACGGCAAGGCAGTATGTCGTGTTGAATGGAAAACTATATCAGAAGAAGAATTTTTGGCACATATTTATGTATTACTGCTCGCTGCTTGAACGAATCCACCAAAAGCTCGTGGAGTTCTGCTATAGGTTGCCCTATATTCAAGGCAACTATGTCGCTGAAAAGGCTCCTTACTATTTCAAGAGTTGTTCGGTTTGACGATAAACGTACACAAGGTGAACGTCGTCAAAGGGACAAACTTGCCGCTTTCCGCGAAATATGGGATAAATGGGTAGATATACTACCAAGTTTATATAATCCTACAGAGAACTTTACAGTAGAACAGCTGGTTCCGTTTCGAGGGCGGTGTCCTTTCCGTTAGTAAATTCCCAGCAAACCTTCAAAATACGGTATAAAAATATGAGCATTATGTGACTCGAAAAGTGATTATGCATATAATATGCAAATTAATACTGGTAAACAACCAGGAGCTGCACCGGAGAGAAATCAAGGATTGAGGGTGGTTCAAGATCTTATGTCGGGGCTTTCTAAAGGATATCACATGTAATAATTTTTCCACCTCGTATCAGCTAGCACAAATGTTGTTGAGAGGCACTTGACAATGATAGGCACTGTCAGAAAAAATAAACCAGAATTGCCAATACATTTTTCAGACAACAAAAAAGAGGTTTTCTCTTCAATCTTATTTACTGATAGTGAAACCGTCGTACTGTAATGAGCACAATGCACCGTGATG
This sequence comes from Tipula helvola, assembly GCA_963556165.1. NCBI lineage: Eukaryota > Metazoa > Arthropoda > Insecta > Diptera > Tipulidae > Tipula > Tipula helvola. Next base: position 9,952,374 of record OY744481.1, on the reverse strand, counting down.
CTGGCATTAGCGCTAGAGATGATAGAAAACCGAATATGATTCTGGATGATAACCAAACAAAAAGCGCAGTCGACACTTTAGATAAACTGGTTTTCACTAACACCTCTAGGCGTCAGACAAAACGGTGGCCAATGATTGTTTTTTATAATCTTGTGGATAGCTCAGCGTATAATGGGTTTGTGCTTTGGTCTGAAATTAATCCAGAATGGCAAGCTGGAAAACTTACAAAACGACGAATTTTTTTGCAGGAGTTGGTTCGATGCCTCGTGGAACCACTGATTAAAAGCCGACCGCGTATGCCCTACTGTGATAATGCCACTAAAATAATAAAACAAATAGAGGAAAGTACCACAATATCAAAAGAAGGAAGTAGTACCAGCGGGAAGCGGAAAAGATGCAATTTTTGACCGTCGTCTAACGACAACAAAACACATATGACCTGTTCCAAGTGCCCAAATATTGTGCAAAACCCATGTTAATTATTTTTGCTCTATATGCAGAAATTAAAAAAATGTTTTATATAAAATTTTGTATTTTATTATTTGTAAACTAAGTTTAAATTAATTTTATTCCGTTAAATTTAAATAAATTACGTTTATTTTTCTAATTATAACTATTATCTCATATGAACAAATTGTTTCCTTGATCAATAAAAGTTCGGGTCACAATGACCCGAAGGACAAACTGTGTAACAATAATTCAAGGATAATATTAAGGTTAATTAATTGTACTCTAAGCAGACTCGTTTATAAACAGTATATAGTTAATAATTCAGCAGAGTTTTAATATAATTTACAACGGCCAAGATAACCAAGACAGTCATCGGTATTCAAAATAAATAAAAATGTAAGGTAAATTAAATAAATTAAATTATTTGTTTTTAAGGTAATTAAATTATTCTAATAATCTAATGAACTGAACCAAATAAATAAATTAAATAAATCGAAAAAGCTCAGTGAATAAAAAAAAATTAGATAAATAAACTTAAGTATTAAGAACAAAGTGTAGCAAATTGATAAATTAATAATTAGGTTCAACTACATTAAATAAATTAGTTAAAAAAATTAAATTTAATAAGTAAAAGAATTTATTTGAATAACATTAGTCATTTAAATTACTTAAATATAAGCAATAATACGGCAAAAAATAAAATTAATTAAGTAAATTATAGAAATCAAATAACTTAATTGAATTAACAAACATGTTAATCTAACTAAATTGAGGTAGTTAAATTAGCCGATTAAACTAAATTAATTAATGAGTTAAATAATTTAAGCAAATGGAATTAATTAAATAAAATAAACAATAATTCAAATCAGAAAAATAACAGAAATTAAATAATTCAAATAAGTTAAATAAACTAAACAAACGAAATTATGGAAATTATACTGTCGAAATTATCTAATTAATGATACAAATTAATGTTTAAATCAAATATATTAAATTAAAATGAAACTATAATAAGTTAAGGGAGAACACCACTGTGAGATTTTCAAAAAATCGATTTTTTTTTTTGCCTTTAAAAAATCCTTTAGACCCTCAAAAATATGATACAAATTCGTTTATAGCTAAAAAAAATTTTTTTTAGAAGGTTTTCAAGAATTTTCCTGAGTACTCTTATTGAGAAGCTATTGATACCAAAAACTTTAAACGCGTTTTTCTCGAAACCGTGTTTTAGAAATCTGCACGCAGCAGAACTCAATCAATTTTTTTTCAATCGACTTGAAATTTTAACTGTAGCTTCTTAAATAGATTTAAAATCGAAGTACATGAGTTTTTTTTGATTCATTAAAAATTAAAAAAGATATACAACTTTTTATACGAAAATTATAGTCGAAAAATGAAATTTTTTCTTCAAACTTGTCTCAATTTTTTATTTTTTCGAATTTTTTAATTTCCGCATGTACTTCGATGCTACAACTAATATATTTCATGAAAATATTTTATTTTTTGTTCCAGGAACAAATTTAAAACACTTCTACTGCGTACAGCGGAGCGACTCTAGGCAAAATCACTTCTATTAAAGCTACTCTAGCGCCGCCATTTTGTATTTTTTTTTACATAAAATTTTTTTTTTGTTTACTTAAATATATGCCAAATATAGCCTAAAAGTTTTTTTTTCTCTAAACCCAACCCATTTCTCAAAAAAAAATACCAAACTAAGCACTTGAAAATGGTAGGACACAGTGGTGTTCTCTCTTAAACAAATTAAGAAAATGTTTGTACCGGTTCTAAATGTTTCATGGATTGCCAGTTTATGCCATTTTCTAACCGAATAATTTGTCATCGATTTCATTCATTTAAAGCTAGTTTTTCTGTTGTGATCTCAAACAAACGTAAATATTCCCATTCTTATATGTATATTGACTCGCCTGCATAACAAGGACGTAATTTAATATCTCGCGCTATTTGTAAAAACAATTAATTTAGCTTTGTTCGTCTTGTATATTATTTTTACTTTTTTATAATAATACTCTTTTATGAGCTTTTTATAGTTTAGCGCATATCTATCTATTTACACAGCAATATAATTTGTTTATGATTTTTTATGTCATTTAGTAAACATTATTTTCATATAAAAGCTCTACGGAAATATTTCCTTCGAACTAAAATCCTCAAATAAATTCGTTTACATTAATCCTAAACGAATGAAACACAAATTGGTATTATAACGTTGGCTTTTATTATTGCTTAAAATATTGGTAAGCACATAACAGATGAACCATACACAAAAACTATCAATAGATTTACAAAATTGATAAAAAAAAAATTTACTATAGTCGTGGAAAACCTTTCCGATTTTCTTTTTCAAGTCATTATTATTGTTTATATATTTTATTATTTTTATGAGCTTTTTTATTTTTGGTAAAAATATAAAATTAAATAAATATTTAGAATATAAATATAATATACAATTTTTATTGGTTTTATTTATTGGCATTTTCCGATTTTTTTTTTGTTTCTTTTGTATATTGGTTCCTCGTCTAAATGCAGGAAAATTAGAAATTCAAATGGAGAAAAAAAATTGTTTTTTGTGTTTTTCTTCTTAAAATAATACTTTGATTATCACAAACCAACGTAGAACGAGGAGGACGTAGAAATAAATATGTAGGACAGGAAAAATGAATAAAATAAAAATAATTTTTCCGATTTGGTGTTGTTTTTGTGTTTTTTGTTTTTTTTTTTTTGGAGGGAAAGCTTTTTATTTATTTTTATAGTTTAATGCAAATGTATTTTTGGTTGAGAATATAATATCGAAAAATGTAAAGTAGATCGTAAAATGTTAGAGTTTCATGTATATATTTTGGAAAACTACATATTTATTATTATTTACTTAAATTTGTATGTGTGTGTGTGTGTGACTTTTTTTGTGAAATCGGAAGATGAACGATACCAATTTTATTTTTTTTGTGGCATAATAATTTTATATGGTGATTGTGAAACATATCCAAGAGTATAACATGCAATTTTGTAGTATAATATCTTTAAAACCGGCTACATTTTATCTTTCGCAATATTATTGGTAACAAATCGATTTTTAATCAAAGACAATTATAAATTGAAACCGCCTGTTTAACAGAAACCCAATTGACGTTCGATTAATTTCAACAGACAAAAAATACATTTTCCCGATTTTTACAAGTAGTACATCTATACCACACAACTTTTTTGTTTTTTTTTGTTTGTATCAAAAATAATCATTTTATCGATCAATATAATCTTACAAAAATATATTTTCTTGTTGTTGTCGTGTACGTTTTTGAGTTCGATCAATAAAAAATAACTACAAAAGAAAAATTATTTTGTTGTGACAAAACAGAATTTTTTAATCTGCAGTTTAATCAAAAAAAAATAAAAAAATTGAATCTTTGTGACATCGAAATCGTCTTGTATTTTATTATTTTTAATTTCATTTAATAATAAGTAAATAAATCGATATACATCGATAAAATCAGAACACAACAACAAAATATATTATTTGTCAAAATAATGATCTTTGATCAATTTTTTGTTTTATAGATTTTGTTTAAAATCGATCATCTTTCATTTCAAATTACCAATTTTGTTTTATTAAGGCTTTAATTGGTTTAAATTGATTTTAATTTCTTGATTTGTTCGGTTTTTTTATTTTTATTTTTCATAATAATAGTATTTTACATTAATACTCTAATGAAAAGTTATCAAATCAAATTCAATCAAAATTGTAAAAAAATAAAATCAATTAAATGAAAAATAATAATACAAGAGAGCTTGAAAATGAGGTTGAAATAATAAAATGTTTTTATAGTTTTTAATTATAATTGATTATCCGAGTGTTTTTAGTTTTATTTGTTTTGGTTTATTTTTATTTATTTTTAGAAAAATTTTGTTTTATGCTCTCGTGTATATGAACTTTCAACATTAGTTCATGTGCAAAGTTTGTTGGATCACGTAAAGTGGAAAAATATTTATAACGGAAATTATACCATTTATATAATACACTTTATTTATTTATTTTTGTTTTTAAACATAAAATTCCATTGGAATCAGCAACCCCTAAAATTTAAGTGAACAGAATTAAAAAAACAATATTCCAAATATTTATTTGTATTCCTCGGAACCTCGGAAATTACAACTGAAATTTTAATATATTTGACAACAACAACACCTCATATGGGATAGTGACAACAACAAATTCCATTTGAAAATTAAGGATTACTTAATGTGTTTCTAATGGTAATTAAATTTTGTAGCTTGCCCTGAACTGTCGTAAAGCCCTTTACACTTTGAACATGTTTATGCCTATTAAACAGCTGTTCAGTCTAAAAAGCCAAGATAATGAAAATTAATTTAGGATTTGACAATTGCAACGTATCATATAAGATTATGGCAAAACCACGGAATTTTGTAAATTTTAACTCACTCATTGAATACGGTCCTTCCAGCGCATAACCATTTAATAACATGTTCACATTTTATTTTCAAGTAAACGGAATACAAAGCCTTATAGGGTTAATGTAAAAAATCAACCAGTCAAATTTCCAGTTTTCAAAAAAATAAAAGAATATGCGAATTAAATGTATTTATGTCTGATATGTCCGATTATATTTTATTTTTTAAATAAATGTCCGAATGCAATAATATAGTAAATTTTGTATTTCTTCTTATATTCACATATTTCTTATATACATTTCGCTCGTATGGATGTACGTACGAAAGATTATTGCAATTTGATTTTTATCTGTTTTTTTTTGTTTTGTTTTTCTAAAATAATAATAAAGTAAAATTTATTTTTTTGTTATATTCATGCAACAAAAAAAAAAACCGAAGATTTTGATCAGAGTGCTTTTCAGTTTTACCATTTATGGATTATCAATTGAATAAATAAGAATCTTAAATAAAAAAAATATCGGTTGATTATGATAATCGTATGGTATTTTGCTTGCAACATCTTATATAGAAGCGAGGTGGTTATTTATACTTATGTATGTGTTTATAGTATATATTATACCTTTATGATTATTGGTTTTGCTATTTTTGGTATGACATATCAATGACCCTCTACGTACACAATATGTAATCGAATAATAGATATCCATTGAATTGCAAATAATGCGCGCAAAACTATGATTTTTGCTTTGTTTTGTTTGTTTTGGCTTAATGTCAATAATTAACATATAATTGTGGTTTTTTACCAAACTATTACATAAATCGATGTGATAAGTTAATTGTGAATAAGTTACTGTGCAATGATGGTACAACCACACAAGTAGATAAATAAGTCTATTGTCTTAATTTTTTTTTTCGATTGTAATACTTTGTCCATGATACACTAATGTATGGGAACAGAACTTGATAAAATCATGTAAATATTTATTTTTAAAAATGTAAATTGTGGCATTCTAATCGAGTTAAATTTGCAGAATGCAAAATAGTTTTAAAAAGAGAAATTGGAATATGTTTTAAAATTTGAAATTCGGCTCAGAATTTTGAGTCGAAAAATGTGGGATAAAGTGATATTTTTAAGACTTAATTTCTGCCAATCATAGTTTCCACAAGGAATATTTGGATGATCCAAAGATCTATACAACTAAGAATACATAATGCCGTAAACTTCTTAAGAGACTTGAACTGTGACAATATCGGATCGCCAATTTTTTTCGAACCAAACACCTACAGCAGAAACCTCTCCCAAACCAAATTTTGATGGTTCAACCAATATTTTAATAATCTCATTCTGGCAGTATCTCGTTGGTACCAATATTTCCATATGAGGTGACCGCATTCAATTTAGTGCCATGGCAACCAAAAAAGATTCTCAAGATTATGTTGTTTGAGTCGATTCCCTAATTTGTGGTTTGTTTTAAATACCATCGTGTATTAGTGTTTTTTATAATCCTTCGTTATATTCGTTCGTTCGTTTTGCTTGTTTAACGTGGTTATCATATTCTGTTGTTCCTTCCAAACGTACCTACCGTTCATTTTGTATTAAGTCCATGTTGTATCCATTTCTCGTTTGCTGTGTTTAATGATTTTCAGTTCTTCCGTATATAGTCATGATTGTTCGTCGGGATCGTATTTAGTCTGTTTATTGAAAAATTGAAAACTACCACCTTATGTTGATATGGGTGGTTAGAAGATTTATCTGAAGCTTGATCCATTTGCGTGGCTTTTCTGTATATTTTAAACACTTAATGTTAACCTTTGTTATTTTCAAGTTTAAGAAATTAATGTGTTTGTTTGTCTCTGATTCTAGAGTAAACTTTATAGAGATTGCTTAGTTGTCTTATTGTGTCATTAAATATGTTCTAACGTCCACGTATCTGTGCCAGTACCTGTTTAATTGGTTTTTGTTGTTCGATTCTGTTCGATGCTGATTTTTAAAGTTTTTGATGTACATATATGTTACTAAAGGTCCTGATAGAGGAACCTTTCTCATTGGATGTCCACTAATCGGTGAATAGAATTTGTTGTTGTGTTGAAAATAGTTTTGTTCTATGATTGTTGTGATTAGAGTGATACCTTTCTCAAATTTTTGTTTCGGCTTCCGTTTTTCTGGAACAGTTCCTTGGTTATATTTGCATTGTTTCTTGAGTTGGTATGTTTGTTTACATATTGGTTACGTCGAATGATGCCAGTTTCGCTGATTGATTCGCTGAGTTTTCGTTAGTTAGTTCAATGTTGTTTCTGATTGAATGATCGTTTTGTATTTGTACGGTTTTGCTGAGGAAATAATTAAATTCTTTAGCGACATTTTATGATCATTCCTGGTATGTGAATTTTTGGTAGTGGTCTGATTTTTTTTTGTGATTAGTTTTTGGAATCAAAAACTCAACTTGAATTAGTTTATCTTATTAATGAAAAAATGAATTCACCGAAGTTATAGTTTTGCTGTTTTGAAGTAATATCGGATCTATTCAAATTCTATAAAAAATATTATGGTTGATATTGCACATTTAAAAATTAGACAAACTGAGTTTACGACTTCAATAAAACTATTAAAGAAATTGGAAAAAATTTCACGAAAAAGTTGCAGAAACAAAGATAGTCATTTCCGACGTACTTTTCGATGCTGAATCCGAATCTGACCGAAGAATTACTCTATCACGTCAGGATTTTGGAATATCTCAACCTAATAGTGCAAAAAATGCTGTTTTTATGAGTTTTCAATATTTTACGGTATCGTTAGCAGTAAAAACCAATGGTTCCATCATAAAGATTTTACTTGTCTTACTAAAACGTGGCTCAATGTCAATGTTGCAGTGGTTCCAATTGTTGCGGTGTCCATTCCTAAATTTCCATTTGAGTATTGCATGGTTAAGATTGTGATTAATTATGGGTTGGAGATTTTAATCTGTTCTGTATTCAATGAAATAGCCATGAAAATTGTGATGAATTCCCCTACCAAAATGAAGGTCGATGAGCTGAGCTGTTGGTTAATTCGCTTAGCTTGATGAGTTTAACACAAATTAACATTAATACTAATATTATGGCCAGAACTCATGATTTAATAAGTACCAGCAAATGTAGTCAGTACCGTATAAGCCGCATGCAGAAAGTGCATTATGCAAGATTGAAAATCTAAATGTTCTAAATTAATAAAAAACCATTGGGTTACGATTATTTCATGCAGTTAATGATAATATGATTAGTAAAGGTCTGAATTTAATAGATTGGGTCAATTTGTTTGACAACATTGCAGTTGATTCATGTGTAGATATTTTTGCAAAAAAGTTATACATAAAACTCGAATCGAAATAACAAATTTCTGTGGTATTCTGTTCATTTAAGAAGGCAGATTAAGACAAAATCCAAACTGCCAACAAAATCAAGAGTCAATTCAACACTACCGTATGTAATAGTTAAATTTGCGTTATTCGAAAAATAAATCGGATATCAGAACTTGTTATAATAATTATATATGTACAGTTCAGGACTCAATTGAAAGGGATCCTTAATCCTTCTGGAAGTTAATAAAGTCTCTAATTGCCTACTAAATTGGAATTTCCCACCATTAGGAACTATTTATAGATAATAGCTCGAACGATTTCATAAAGATTTGCAATGGTTTTATGATTACTTCAGAAGCTTCTTTAATTTATCATCGACGATTACAAATTTTAATTGTTGTAATTATAAGTTTTTGGGTGAAAACAATCGCATCTCTGAAAATGACGTATGCATATTACAGAACTCGATCAAAAGAAGTGGTCCCAATGGTATTATTTAGGTAAGCCTCAAGTAATCATCTTTAAGTGCTGCTGCTGATGTAACAGGGCGCTACTGCTGATGTAACTATAGTTATCGTGAAATCTTCAAGGGTAGTAAAAACATCTCTACGGCGGAAAATGAAAAGTTGAAACCAGAATAGCCCCGAAATTTCATGTCTTTACCGCCAGAACATCAATGGCCTTGAAGCATGCTGAATTTAAAAGGAGAACGTCATTTAACAACAAGAGCATTGGCCAGAAAGGCTTAACGTTAAAAGCACATAAATAAAAACTGACGTTCACAGTTACCTGATCCCTTCCGATGGATTGGGAAATTAAGCGAGTGGATTATACAAATTAAATCCAGCTCAATATATCTGACGAAATTGTTTTAACTTATCAAGATGCTGCAAGCTACGAAAACCACATAATCGTTGACGGAGTCTGATATAAGACATACCGAGGAGGCTTGTGTTGTTCGAAAATTTAATAATAATCAACAATTATGAGAAGGCTTGCAAAGAATTTTTCATACATATTCGTATTCTTTGAGGTTCTTTAAATCGCATCAAGTTGAATACCGAGGCAACAGAAAGCAGAAATTTCTCTTAGATGGAGCAGCGGTTTGGTATGGATGATATTGACCTTTGCGAGAACGAACAAGACGTTGGTGTTGGGTAGCACAAGCAAGACGTTATACACAGTGCTGCCGAAATCACAACATCAAGTGATCTGGCTGCCTGATATAATACCTTCACACAAGAACCTTGTACTTACGTTTCTTTCATGGCTTGGAAAAGAGGAACTGTCAATGAATGCCATTGAAAAAATCGAATTATAGCCAACCATAATTTTTAATGGCCAGTTTGGGTCCAATTCACGCCTTATTTCTTGAACTTCTTCGAAATTGCTAATTTGCAATTGCATGAACTGATATCAGAATCATAATGCAGATGCATGGCGCATTGGATGTTGCAGAAGGAATCTGCGCTAAAACGAGGCTGATTGTAATCTAGATCTGCAATACAATTATTAAGGCGAACATAAATAGGCGAAACCTCGAAAATTCGTTAGTGGCACAAAATAAAAAATTTGGGACCCTGATATAATTGAAAATCTGTATATCCAGATCGAATTATTGATGTATGAGTGGAAGGAATTAATTTCAAACATCTGTTCAATCCTACAGTAATTTCGGTGAACTTATGAAACAAAATCGAATACCACAACGAGATTGCGAATTCCGAGGGATTCTATACTTTACTCGTAGAATCTGTAATATGCCTGAGGTGATCTATAACCTTACCTAGAAGTTGGTATACTGGTACCCAAAATTGTAGAATTACGAAATTCAGGCAAATGTTGCACATTTATGTGAGGTTAAAAGGGGTCAACAAATTTAGGCAAGTTCAGAGCGGAAACTTTTGGGGAAGTTGCGTTTCTGTCTTGAAGCCGCAATGGTTAAAGGTCATATAAACTCTTATAAGACAAGGACTTAGGCCCGTTGCACATTTCAGCTAAGCTAAGCGAGAAATGTAGTTTTCGTTAGCTTAGTTAGCTCACCTAGCTCATCCCTTTGCACTTTCCAGCTGATAACTAGCCATATATACACATACATTGTTGACTTTATATCTTCTCATTAAAATTTTTTATTTTAAACCGGCGGATAAGAATTTAGCTCACGTCGCATAGCTTAGCTTAGCTGAAATGTACAACGGGCCTTAAGACCTAAAACACTTATCAGAAAAGAACTCCTGACATAAGACTGCTTTTATTGTTTATGGACTTTTTATTTGCGACATTTGTTTTTTAAAATCGAAATTAGTGGCACTACCAATTTTTGCAAATGCACTTTTCAATCAAGAATGTACAATAAATTTAGACTCAGGCTTCTGATCTAGGATTGAGAGCAGTGCTGACCCAGGATGTTGTAGTGAGTCAGAAACTGTTATCCGATAATATTTAGCTGAAGTTCTGGCGATAGAAAAATTTAGACCGTTTGCTGAAGTTTTAACGGATTGCTGACTCTTTACTGTTGACCTTAAAGGATTCGGCTTCAAGATAGGCATGATGGGCTGTGTGGCTACAATCTTAAACGTTGTTGAGATGTTCGACGCGATATCCGATAATAGACCTATCATACAATAAAATACTAAATGGCATTAACGAGCATCCTGAAATATTTCCGAATTTTCAATTGAAGGATGGTAAACTTTACAAATATGGGCAGTTCCCTTTGCTTCAGTCAGGAGGTTTTGAGCAAATGTCATGACAAACACTCTTACGACAAATGAAACAACCTGAGAATGCCAGTGGGACTGCCCAAATCACCCTATCGCCTTTATTACATTGAGAAATTATTAGTGGTTATTGAAGCCGATATATACAGCCGAAACGAGTCGACCGTCAACCTACATGGAGAATTTTATTTTCCTGGTGTTTGGAGTTTCCGAGGTGAGAAGAAATATAAAACTTGATAACTGAAAATAATAAATTGGGAGAGATATAATGGACATAAATATTAACCTAAAAAATTGAAAACTTCCTTGTATAAATTTTTAAATTACTTGCTTGTATAGGTAATTTTAGTTGTTTATGGAAATATTCGAATGAACTGACAGAGATTGAGGAAAATGAGTGGTCAGTTTCAATATACGATCATGTAGAAGTACTTGACAATTTTACTACTCGGCGTTTCAATTGGTATACATAAACATGTCAATGTCACTATACAGAAAGAGAGTGCGAACAAAGCTCGATAATGAGGATATTCTTTACGAGATAACCAAATACAATATATAAAGTACTCCCCCGGGTAATCCAACAACTTTTTAATGTATGTTAACCAAAAAAAAACTTGTCATTAATCTTCTACCCGTTATATATTTTTTTTTTTTTTTTTTTTTAACCCAGGGAAAGCACTGTAATTTTCATCACACGTTTACATCACATAGATCAATGATACCAACCCTTCTTTCTCTCTCGGTGTATAGAGTGATAAACCAAGATTATAATGTATGGTACCGTATAGACATATCCAACAAAAAAATAAAAATTGTGAGTTAGGTGTAGTAACTTTCCGCTTAATGGTTTTAATTTAACGGTGTTATCACACACATTTCGTTCGGTATCATTTCCAAAAAAAAAAAAAAAAAAACACAACAAAAATCCCATTTTCCAGATATGAATTATAATTTTATTTTCCTGCGTACATACATATCCTCTCTTCTCGTGATAACTATAAACTTAATTTTTTTTTTTTTTTTTTTTTGTTCCTGGATATATTTTATTATTATTGTTGATGATGATTGCCTTTCGGTTAGCACGAACCAAATAATAACAGAATTGAACCTAAAATTTATTATACTCATTAATGAATGTTGTGTGTGTATCTGGAATTTTTACTTTTTTTTACTGCCCAAAAGGCTTATTTTTATTTATATTTTACGGTTCATATTTGAAATTTAATATTACATTTGAGTATTATCTTGGCAACGATGTCTACATACGTTTGTTTGTGTGCTTTCTAGCTAGCATTATTATATTGTACAATGATGCTGATTACTAGTTTCGGGATATACAGCAAAAAAACAAAAACGCAAAAATTAGTGGCACAATTTCGTAATATTCACCCGCACCTTTCACAACGAAACGTTTATTGTTAACGGGTGATAATTTATTTAGGCACACAATAAAAAAATATCCCGAGAGAGCTAAAATTTAATAATCGTAACCGTAATCAAATCTTCTGGGCACATGATTTTCTTTCACACCAAATAATATTGGTAGGTGTGCTACTGGTCCATAACAATTCAATCTAATAAAAGTAAACTATTGCGATAATTTGAAATCATAATCATTCGAGAATATTTTGGATGGGTAATGTTAATGGGTAATGATGATGACTAGTTTTACAGTCTTTTGTTGTTAAATGTAGAATAAAATTAACTTAATTTTATTTTATATATGTTGTATTTCATAGAGCTATACATATATCCATTACACACACACACACACATAGTAACAAGCATTGTGTTTAATTTCATTTCACAAAAAACATAACAATAGACACAAACATCCAAATTAGAATATTAGAATCATAATCATAAATATTAAGTATTTTGTTGTTGCTTTATGCACACAGAGTACTAGAGCATATAGACAGGCAGACCAAAAAATTAGATGGATAATTTAATTTATTGGCTTTATTTTATATTGTTTGGTTTTGTATGTATGTATAATAACAATGATTGTATGTATGATGACAATTCGGATGCACACAAAATTAATAAGACTTTAATTTGTTCATATTTATAATTTGGTTAGATGTATGATATGCACGAGATTGACGTATCGCATTTTATTTAAATATTTCGCCATATTAACACCCCATTGGATTACAGCGCACATTAATCTTCCGCGATTATACATTTTCCGATTAAAATTTAAGATTACGTATAGCAACATCAAAATAAAATTAACAAATTATCAAATTACATACGCTAAAAAGTACAAGAAGTTTAAAAGGAAATACAATAAGATATATCTGTGCATTAAAAGATGCATTCGATATCTTTTGAATATACGTGCAATGGTATATACAATAATCTGAAATCAAACGTAAAAATCCAAAACATATAATAACAGTTTTTATAAATATTGTGTACTATATACGACAGTGAAGTACGTGTTAACCCATATGGTGGCAAAGTATTATCCAAACTGTTAAAAATTGTTGTACTTACAAAATAATGAATATATTTTTTGGTTTGTGTTGATTATGTACCTGAAAAGAAAAGAAAACAATTGTTAATGATTAAAGTAAAATTTTGCTAATTTTCAAACAATAATAATAATTTGACCGGATGCTCTTGCTGCATTTAGGTCCAGAAGCCAATCAAAATTGTTTAATGCGGCAGCTGACAAATAAATATTTTGGGAAAAATTAGTGATAACGAATTACTAAGTTTGAGTTAAGGATGGACATCTCACGTGCCGCATAGTGTAGCAGCCAACGGCAGTCATTCGGTTAAATCAGGGAAGATCGTGTATATACATATACATATACTAACAATAATCCAGTTTTTGGCGGAAAAGTAATTCCGGAATTTTCGAATTCAAATGTTCTCGATTCCAGAATTTATTTTATTTAAAATATTAAAAATCAAAATTTTACAAAAAAACAATAAATTTCTCTATTTCGTTTAAAACGATGTACGAACGATAAATACTAAATCGGAGTTACGATTAGGAAATACACAATTTTTAGAATTAAAGGACTTACACGCAATTTTAAAAATTAAAAACAATATAGAATTTTTAAAGTTTATAGAATTTGTTGTAATTATGTATATAAATTCTGAACATTTTAAATTCTTTAAACGCAATAAATTATATCAATAAATCCAGTAAATTCTACAAATTCTAAAAAGTCTAAAAATCCAACAAGTTTCTTAAATTTTATAAATCTTATAAATTCTTCTCTCTTATCGTCTTAGTATGTCTATAAACTCTTTTTAATTATAAATTCCATAAAATCTACAAATTCCATGAAGTCTATAAATTTTATCAATAACACAAATTCTTAAAATTTTGTAGGTTCTTTGTGTTCTATATTTTGTTTCAAGTGAGTCTGTTCTATAAATTCTACAAACTCAAATTCACTTGTTTTATAAATAAAAAAAATTCGAAAAATTCTATAAACTTTAATAATTTTGTAAATTCAGTAATTTCTATAAATTTTATAAGTTCTATAAATTCTAAGAATAGTTCTATAAATTCTATGCATAATGTTTTAAAATTCAGTAAGTTCTTTACATTCTGTGAATCTCATATATTCTACAATTCTTATAAATTCTGTAAAATAAATTTTATAAATCTTAAAAGTCCAATAAACTCTATAAATTTTAAGTCTGTAAATATTATAAATTCTAATATGTTTTCAAAACCTATAAATTCTTTAAATTTTATAAATTCTTTAAATGTTATAGATTATATGGGTTCTATATAATATTCAGGCCTGTCAGTTCTATAAATTCTTTGAACTCAAATTTGACCTATTTACATTATATGTACATGTTTCGAATTTTTTTTTAATTTTTATAAATTTTATAAATTCAATAAATTGTTTGAATTCTATATATTCAGTAAAACCTATAAATTCTATGAATTCTATAAATTTTATAAGTTTTAACATGCCTATATACTCTATAAATTTTTAAATTTTATGAATTTTATGATTTCTATAAAATCTACAAATTCTATAAAGTTTATAAATTGTATAGAAATTATAATATTCTTTAAATTTTGTAGATTCATTGTGTTCAAGTGTGTCTGGTTTATAAATTCTACAAACTCGAATTTTATTTGTGCTTTAAATTTTTCAAATCTTTTTCTTTCTTATTAATTCTGTAAATTCGATAAATTATATAAATTTTACAAATCCTCGGATTTCTACAAAGTCTAAATTCTTCAAAATATTATAACTTCCAATATATTTATAAACTCTATAAATTTTATGAATTTGATAAATAAATTCAAATCGAATCCTATAAATTACATAAACTCTACAAATATTATAAATTTTTTAAATTTTATAGATTCAATGGGTTCTAGGAATTGCTTCAAGTTTGTCAGTTCTAAAAATTCTATACAGTCCTATTTTACTTAATCTAAAAATTCCATAATTTTTATAAATTCAAAAATGTCGATAAATCCCATAAACTTTAATAATTCTTTAAATTTCATAATTTCTATAAATTTTCTAAATTTAATTAATTTTATGAATAAGTCTATAAATCCTATGCATGAAGTTTTAAAATTCAGCAAGTTCTTTAAATTCTTATAAATTCTGTAAATTCGATAAATTCTAAAAATTTTAAAAGTTCAATAAATTTTATAAATTTTAAGTCTGTAAATATTATAAATTCTAATGTGTTTTTAAAACCTATAACTTAAATAAATTTTATAAATCCTTTAAATGTTATAGATTCTATAAGTCCTATAAATTATTCAAGTCTGCCAGTTCTATAAAGTCAAAACGTGCTAATGTTTCTAAAAAAAATTGTGGCACAGAATTTATTCCCGTCACACTTACTGGAACCATTTATCTTACAGTTTAAGCGCTACGTTAAGACTCTCCAGACTAACAAACGATACTAACTCGCAGTTACAATTAAATACTTGTTAAACATTACTTTTTTCCTACTCACTCCTTATACAATTTTCGGAAACATTTTTAAACGTAGATTTAATTGCTACTGCGAGTTAGTACCGTCCTTACAATCGGCAATGATTGAAATCTAGTGTTTTGCTGTTTTTTTTTATTAAACTTGACGCATCGAGGCTTGTGTCATTTAGGGTAGAATTTTGATGGCGATATTTCCCGCTGCTGCGCTCTTTTAGCATCGTAGGGCACTATAATATCATCTCAAAATTAAAGACTTTTTCAAAACGCAAAAACGTATACAACGAATTTTGACATTTTTTAGCTAATGAACTAACAAAATTAAATGTTTTCTGAATTTGTTCCTTTGTCGCTTTATAAGGGGCTGTATTATGAACTAAACACCTTTTTTCAGTTTATAAACTAAGAAACAACACAACACATACTTGGCAGGTGTAGTTTTGAGACGAATTAAATAAAATATGTAAATGCATCTGGTAATTTTCAGGAATGAGCATTTATTGTTCCGTAATCCGTTTGTTAGGTGTCATATCATGGTGAACGGAAAAGAGAAATATTCTATAACTTCCAAAAGTAGCCCTCTATATTTTGTCCAGCTCCCTAAATTGACTACTTTTTGCCACTCTCTGAAATATTACGTATAATTTTTTAGTACAATTGAAGGAAATTTTTGTTTTTAGCCTAACTTTTAATTTTCGAATTTCTAGGTTTTTTTATTACTTAGACTAACCACCTCCAGAGATTGACCAACATTTCTGGGTCCCTTGAATAGTGACTTTAGACAAGATTCCCTTTATATATATATATTTTTAGTCTCTACAAGATAGACTATAATTACACAAAATTTTGTTGTTACTTAAATTAGTTTGAAACAAATAAATTCATTAATTCGGGAATTAGTGGTATCAACTCCGGAATAATCGAAACCAAAATATCGCCGGTATTCCGGAATTGCATGCCCTACTAACAATTTAACGAAGGTTATTCGGAAAACTAAAATAATGGTCAATGGTTTATATAAAAGGCGGAAAGATAAATTTAAGTGAAAATTTTGTCGACGAATATAGGCATTTCGAATTAAAATAAATGTTAGAACTCTGCTTACGAATTTCTTTAACCCCTTAACGCATATTATTTTTGAAAAAAAACCTGCAAAAAACATACTTTTTTTTATTATTGAATATGTTTATTTGCGCACCTATTTTAACACAATAGGTACATTTATATAAACAAAAAATAACGATTTTGTTTTATTTTCCTTCTTTTAAATTGAAATTGTTTGCAACACAAAAGAAAAATAACTAAAAAACAAGATAACGACTTTCCTTTGTTCTTCTTATACCGTTACTACCTCGGTGCATTGCATCAATTGCACGTTATACTGTATAAAATGTTACGAGGAAATGTGCAATCGACATTATAACGCGCGAAAGTTAATATCATTCCCAAATACATACACGTAGAACACTAGTTGTCGGTTGGTGCAGTAAAACTATAAAAGCTATTTGAAATTTTATTTTGCCTAAAGAAAAAACAAAATCTGCGAGAATTCTCTTTTGACTACAGAGAGAATTTCCGAAGGTTTTTGAAAAAACCAAAATCATTCTTGAGATCCCGGTAATGAAATTACATCCTGCAGTCACTTTTTTCCTTTTTCATTTTATGATGAAACATGCAGCCATAAATATGTATCTTATCGATATCATACACCACTGGGCAATTGGTGTCATAAACCATAAAAATCGAAATTGATGAGATAAGAAGCCATAAACTATAGCCGTAAAGTACAATTGATCACAATATTTAAATTACAAAAAACAATCGTAATTAAAACTATTTTTAGTTTAAAATTTAATTACAAATTCGTGTAGTTCCAAGCGTTGCATTAATCTGTTAAAATCCAAAAACGTGACTTATATCAAGGCCGATAAAGGAAACACCTTGGTAATTTTGGACAAAACTGAGTACGAGGATAGAGTGTCTAAAATGATTGCAGAGGGACCATACGAGGAACAGAAATATAGAAACGGAAACACTAAAAATCCATTACCTAAAATGATAGAGTCGGCCAAAAAAATTGCAAAATCTATAGAAGATGTTTTAGAAATACCCTATTTGCATTACAAAATGAACATGCCGAACCCAAGGGTGCCGTTTCTTTACGCGCTACCCAAGATTCACAAAACGGGTAACAAAATGAGACCAATTGTCTCTAATATTTGCACTCCTACGGAGAAACTTTCAACATGGCTAATCAATGAGCTTGGAAAAATAAGAGAACCAACAGGAATGTTTGTCAAAAACTCTTTTGAATTTTTGAACAAGATTAAAGATGTAGATCTAAATGAGGATGAAATTATGGTGTCTTTTGATGTCACAGCCCTGTATCCGAATGTACCAGTGGAGGTTGCGATAAAATGCCTAATAGACCATACAAAAAACCTGTATGGAACAAAGTTTTTTCCAATTCAGAGGTAAAATTTATAAACAAACTTTTGGCACATGTATGGGTAGTAAGATCGCACCGTATTTGAGCAATATTTTCATGTGTCATTTGGAAAATTCAATCAGTGGTTCACCTTTCTTCCCACGAATTTGGCTCAGATATGTGGATGATGTCTTCGCAATTGTAAAAAGGGTGGATTTAAACAAGACCTTGGAATTGCTTAATAATCAGTTCCCAACTATTAAATTCACACATGAAGAAGAGGTGAATGGAATTTTACCTTTTCTTGACGTTAATGTGATACGAAAAGGTCGAGTTTTAGAATTTGGTATTTACCGAAAGCCTACTAACACTCAGAAGTTCATCACTGCGGATTCATATCATAACGGATCGCATAAAAAAGCAGCTTTCCACTCGCTGGCTCATCGTCTTTTCACCTTTCCATTATCAACGGATGAATTTATAAAAGAAGAAAAGTACATTAGGAACACGGCTCTGATAAATGGTTATGATTTACGTTTCATTGAATTAATCTTAAATAAACATAGAAGGAAACAAACATTAACGACACACACTACTCTGATCAATGCAACGGAGGTTAGCACATTGAAACGCATTTGCTTGCCCTTCTATCCAGCTATCACTAATAAATTGAAAAATTTATTAAAAAGATATGACGTAGAGCTGGTCACAAAAAGTGGTAATCTGGGAGTTGAAATTAGTAGATACAAGGACGTTACACTGGTAAATTTTAAATCGGGTATTTATCAAATAACTTGTACAGATTGTGATACTGTATATATTGGACAGACTGCAAGATCTTTCGATAAACGTTTAAAAGAACATATCGTAGCCATCAGAAACCAAGACACACACAGATCCAGCGTAGCCGATCATATGAATAACAACAGAGGCCACCAAATTGATTTTGCCAATTCCAAAATAATTAAAGTAGTTCAAGAGAAATGGAAATTGGATGCGTATGAATCTTTGGAGATGGATAAAAATAAAAATTCACTTATGAATTTGGAAGATAGTCCAATCTGCTCAAATCTATTCAATTTGGCAAATTCTATCTCGTAAATGAGTTTATTTTTGCTTGGTAATTCAACTTTTTTGTAAAATTAAGTAGATACCTAGTCATCTGGTTTTTTATTCAACAAATTAAATTTTTTTTTTTTTTTCGTTTTGACGTTGCATTAGCGCGTTTGGGTTAGTTGCAAATGAAATGTCCGATGATGATCACCAAGTGATCGAAAACGTTCATATAATTTTTTTGTAAATAAAATTGAACTTTTTTGAAAATTTTAAAAAATAAATATTGTATTATCTCAAGTACACTGTAGATTTTTTGGTTTTCGGTAAAAGTTTTCGGTTTTGGTGGTTTCAAGAAGGTGATTGTGACACTAAATAATTATTGTATTTAAAATTTAATTGGACGAGTTAACTCGTTCCTATGCGTTAAGTGGTTAATTAAACGAATGTTATTGTACATTAGGCTACAAAAGACAACAAAAATTAACGATATTGGTGAGGTGAATTGATTTTGCAAAATTCAACATGATATATTCATAAGAATAGAATAACCATTTTAGTTTTAGCGATATAACCTCACTGCGAAAAATAGGTAAACGAAAGCTTATAAAGTTTATAAACTGAACCAACAAAAACCATAGAATATGTGAATAGTGTGTGAACAATGAATTAATTGTGAGGGATATGCATTGAGTAGTCAGTGAATAATCTGTAAATGATCATTCACCAATCATTTTTTACCGCTTATAACGACATATGGAGGTGACATACGAGTTATTTAACTCGCAACGGCTTTTTGCGCAGATATCTGGAAATTATGAAATATGTATTAACTGTTGTGTTATTTTAATTGTTTTAATTTTAATTGATCAATCAATATATACAGTTTATCACAATTTTTGTTTCGATAGACCGCGGCTATAGGGGAACAACACCTCAAAGTCTGGGCTACGTGAGGTCTGGCAAAGCGGGCCGAAATCAATCAAAATGTCACTTTGAAATTATTAATAGTATTAATAATTTCTATTTTTATATATAGGCACGTTTTGTGGGACAATACATTACTTAGAATAACTAATTTTAAATTTAATGTTATCTATTGTACAGGCACTTGAGTAACCGAGCAAGGCTTCCAGAGAAACAAAAATCCAATCAACATGTAGATTAAAATTGTATTGTCTTGTGCTAACTAATTCTGTACTAAAAAGCAAGTGTTACTCAACTGCATTTTACTAGTGTTGAGAAAAGGTTTAAAAAAGGTTAAAGTTTTAAAATCAAATGGGGATACATTGAGAGTATTATATGTATATATAACCTCATAACTTTTTTATTCTTAAGCGATTTTCACCAAAATTTGATAAAATCTAAGTAGTAGACAAATTTATTTATTTATGCGAAATTCATAAAAACCGCTTAAAGTTGGTTAGGCTACTTTTGCTTTTAAATACAGAATTTGTTATAAATGGAACTAACAAACTACTAATTATTGACTATAAAGGTGTCTGTAACCGGGTTAAGTATATCTATACTCTATCCATTCCTACCTCGTCTATCCATTCCTTTCCTATCCTTCCTTTTGTGCTAAATGTAATGGGTGTATGGTGAGCCCAGCGTCATCCGGAAGACAGGTTTAGGCTTGGTCATACACTCCCATCAATCAATCAAATATCGCGTTTTGAAATATCGTACTAAAATATCATAGTAGCTTTGAATAAATGCGGAAAATCTTAAGATGCAGGCTTTCTTAAAAAATTAATTCATAATTCCAAATTGAACATCACTATAAAAATGATGCAGGTACGGCTAGTAGGGTTAGCTTTTGCTTTTACTGTTAACTTGCATCTATTTGAGATAGACTCCATTTTTTACTGCCACTCTTCTGCAAACGCCTATTTGGGCTCATTTTTTATTTGAAATGGCGTTCCGAGTTTTAACTAGTACCACAAGTTTTCTATTACGAAGAGTAGACTATACCCACTGCAGAAGTTGTCATAAAAAACAGCTTAATAGCCTCGCGCCCACCTATATGTCCACCTTCAAAATTACCTATTGAGCTTAAATTACGAATATTCATTTAATTATTTGATTTTCTCCAAACCATAACTCATTCGTCGTATTATCGGAGAAAAAAATATTAAATTGAACTCATCTGAGAATATAACATTGTGCCAAAACCTTGATGGTTTTTTTTATTATTGTTACTTCTCGCGTAGAAACCCAAAAGTAAATTGACACTTCGTAAACGGTCTCGGGCTTTTCTTTCAATCTTAAAGCTGCTTGGTATACCTAAATGGTAAGCTTCGGAGTACTCAACATGCGGTTTTTCCCACATGTTATCCCGATTCACATCTCTCGTCACTTGGAATAAATATTTGTCTGGGACTTGATTACATCGTCCGAGAATACGTTAGAATGTTAGGTTATTGAACTTCTTTTATTTATTTTGTTCATTCCCGCTAAATTTTTCCTCCTCCATAAAATCACTTAGTGACGAAGTTTCCGCTTTTCGATAGTTTAAGGCACACATTTTGCAATTTTTTTATTTTTTTTGCGGCACATAATTCAAGATTTGAATTTTTTTTGCTTTGGTCGTCAACAATATACTGGGTAGAATTAATAAATTATTCAAACTTTTACGTATTAATAATCGGTTTGACTACTTTTGCCGCTCTGCTGACCAATCGATTATTTACTCCTAGATTCTAACGAAATCCTATTTTATTAAATTTTTAAAAAAATCGAAATTGCCTATAATAATTTCAACAAATAAATATCCCACACTTTTACTAAACTATACACACACACTAATAAATAATTCAATCAATATCCGAAAATCTCTTTAAAAAACAAAAAAACCTTATAAAATATTTAAACATTTTAGTATTATTGTTAAACAAATATAAAATTTGTTTAGTATTTATTTATGTATTTCTACGAACGAAAAAAAAAAAAAAAGTAAAATCTAATAAAATATTACTTCCTAGCAAATGCTAAAAACTACTAAAAATTTAAATATATTTTAGTTTTGATTATTATGTCGATTCACAATATATGTACGTCTGCTCGTACGTATTTTAAATATTTATTTTTCTATTATTTGTTTATTTTATAGATAAAAATTAATTTTTCTATATTTGTCCAAATATGTATAATACGTCTGTCTGTACATCCGTCTGCTTGACTATCTTGTATACAAAATATTTGTTATCAATATATAATGATACTAAAGATTTATCTCTTCATACTCTTCGACATCTTATACATATATGTATTGTGCACTTATATACGTACAGCTTATTATATGTACATAGGTGATTTTATATAAATTATTTAACATTTTATAATAAGCAGTTGTAGCGTATAGGGTTCAATTTAGGGATGAGATGATGTTTAAAATGTTATCTTTATATGTCATCAAAAATGTAATCTAATAACACAATTATTATTATTTAATTTAATTATTATTATTTATATTTATTATATTTATTTATGTTTAACACAGGATTGATATTTACTTATGTGTTATACCATTTTGAAAATTTTCGAAATGGTATGAGATCTGTCTAAATTAATTTTTGTGATTGTGTATAAAGACCAATAAAAATCAATTAATTATGTCAACAATATGCTGTTAACTTTGTACAACCAAAATCTCATTGCGCGTCCTAACACAACACAATAATTATTATTAAAATTTAATTAAAATTAAACATCAACGGTCATTAAAATTAAATCTCACCATAACGAAAAGACACACAGAGAACCAGATAACAAATTTTTTATTATTATTATTATTTTGTTTTTAAATTAAAAATTATTTTATTTTAATTTTTTAATATCGTTAACAAAAAAACAAAAAAAAAATATTTAAATTAAATTTTTTTTTGAAATAATTATTTTTCTCTATAAACCTACCTACTTTTATATTATCGTGAAAATTGCAATTTCCATTTTAATACAATTGTCATTATAATAATTTTCATCTCTTCACCAAGCCACGTTTTACTTTATTATTATTTTTGAAGAGACAGTGTTTCTTAACGTTTTATTAATTCTGATCCGCGTATATATTTTGTCAAGCATAAATATGCAGAGTTTGGCCAAACATAACATCAAAATTGCGGGATGGAACTGTTGAAAAGTGTTACTGCAATATTAAAATAACAAAGTTCCGCGGTTCATTGTTTAAGTTTCGCTGAATTATATACAGCAAAGCACCTAAATAGACAAAGAAAATTATTAATTTTCCTACGTATAGGTAGGTAGGTATATTTTGTTGTTTTTCATTTCATTTATTTTTTGTATGTACTATATATGGGGATGCGGTCTAGTTTGGTTTGGTTTTTATGGTTTTTGTATTATTCACGAGGAAAAACTATTACGACAGCAACAACAACTACAATAATATTGCAATTTACAAAAAAAAAAAAAAATTGGAAAATTTATTATTCATGTGGAAATTATTTTTATTCATTTTTTTGTTTTTTTTTGAGAAATTCTTAGAAGACAAAATATAGCAACAATATACGATAACAACAAAAATTTAATTGAAAAAAATAACGATATGTAGAATCAGTACGATTATTGTTGTTGTGTATTTTTATTTTTTAAATTAAAGTTAAATTTTTAATTTACTCAAAATGAAAAAAAAACTGTCGACCATTTGATTGTTGTTCATTTCATGCATATAAGCGATGGAAAGTAATCATTCGATGGGGAATTATTAATTGAAATAGTTTTTAGTACATACTGTTGTTATTGTTGTTGGATTTAAATGTGGCGTATGTGGAAAATTAGAAGAATGATTGTGTCGTGTAGAAAATTGAATTATTAAAATTTAAAATAATTTTTGTCATTGCATACTAGAAATGTAAATTGGATTGTTACAGTAAAATGTAATGTGACGTGGTAATCCCAAATGGGATTAGTAGTTGATTTAACTTGATTGGTATGAGTCAATGCCTCGAGATAATGTCGAACAAATGTTTAGTTTAAATGACAAGTTCTCATGCATTATGGAAATATAACTAAATATTGTAAAAATAGAAGAAACTTCAACCATTTTTCATTGCAAATGTTCTACTTGTGTACAGAAACTAAGAGTCCAGTGAATAGCTGAACAGAACAAAGTATTCACTTAAGTAAAATAAGTTTTTAGACATTTTTAGTTGCAGATCACTTTGGTCTTTTGTCTATCCATCTATCCAATCTGGGACAAGAGGATTCATAAAACCTTAAGGAATCAACGTTGAAGTTGATGCTGGCAATTAGGATTTTGTAGATGGATCGAGAGACGACGACTTGTTAGAACCAAGATACGGTGTTGCAACAACAGGTTAAGTTCAAAATTTCCCAGAAAATAAAGACCACTATCAAGATTGGCTCGTATAGAAAATGAGGGAGAAAGTTAATGCATAAAATCAATGAAGTAAATGTTTCAGGGAGGCAAGAGGGAGCATAGCCTGCTCATTAAGGGGCCGGTGAATTTATTGGTTAATCAACCTCGAACCGAGTCAGTACTTTGGCTGATGACCAATCGATGCTTCGGAGGAAATGGATTACCACACCTTCCATTGAAAATTCCTTTGTGGAACTGTAACTCCAGCTGCATTCTACAGAACAAGTAAGAGCCATGGTCATGGCAGACTAGTAGGTAATGTCGGTCGAAATGAATCCAAGGCTTATCAAAGGTTGAAGATATACTATTTTTTATGTCACAGAGCGTTTACTGGTCGAGATCAAGATCAATTTAAAAACTAAGCAAAAGTCGAGATAGTATCTTGGGTGTAGGTATACCTGATATACTTGCACACTGGGTTTACAACAGCTAAGCGCTATATTCACGAAACTACAACAATCAGTTCCTAATTACATTAAACTTGCCAAATCTGCTGTGTGGGCGGTTGTTGCGAACCATACTGGCATACGACAATTTACACATCGAATATTGATAGATCACCATACGAATAAAAAAGCAACGTGTTTAAACGTGTTTACTTGTGCTTTCAAGCGGCTGCTTACAATTCCTACAAATCATGGAATCTGGTGAACCCTGGTATATGAACGTCGACGTATTCGGTATTTGGAAGGCAAACCTCTCAGATTTAGTATCATGAAAACAATCATGTATTCTGCTGACCTCAAAGACAGATTCTTCCCGGTGATGTCTTTGCCCTATAGAAATCAACCCAAGTGCGCATATCATTTTATGTTAATATTATAAATTTTTAGTTTAAGTTTTCTGTAAAACTTAATTTAATTTTTTCAAAAATTTGATTTTTGATCTGCCAGTTAAGCGAAACTGTAGAAATCGACGGTATCGCGGCAAAGTTACATTTAATGATGGGGCGTATGAAAAATATCAAAGAAGAGTGTACACCAAGAAACCTGCAACAAACATTGGTTTAATGTGTTGTGATTCCGGACTAAAAACAAATCATGTTTAATACATTGTTAATTGTGTTATCTGTAACTCTTGCTGCACGCTTCATTATGAATAAACAAAGGAGACGACTATCAAAATTGGCTTGTGAATAAAAAATGAGGGAGAAAGTTAATGAATAAAAATAATAAAGTTAAATGTTTCAGGATGGCGGACGGAGCATAGCCTGCTCATTAAGAGGCCTGTGACTACCTTCAATTGAGAATACTATTTTGAGGAACTATAACTCCAGCCGCTTTATACAGAACAAGTAAGAGGCATAAGTATGGTTTAGTAGGGCAGACTAATAGGCCGATTTCATGTATTTCCCAACTGAGACTACTACCACCACACTGACACTACTTATCCCAGGCCGCTAGCGATGGTCATCCGAGGCACAGGCGTCATGATTCAGACATTTTTTTAAGAGGTACTTCCCACAGATTAGTTTAGTTCTATCGGGAGTAAATATTCACACCGTTTAGAGTTTTCGATGTCGAAATTGTGATTAAATATGAATTCCGGTAATTCCCTTTCGTTCGGATTTTTTTTTGTATTTTTTAATTTTGCAAAGCATACGAAATGCGCGTTAGTTTCGCTTCGCTATTCACACCGGTTAGCAAAATAGTGCTGTGTTATAAGTTTAATTTAATGTAGACGGAGTAAAACAATAGCATTATCGGTGTGGTTTTGTACAAGTTACTCTAAACTATAGTTTCAAGTTGCGACAGCGGCCAGTATGGCGGAATTCATTTGAATAAATAGCTGAGACTAATTATATTTATTATGTTAGGTCGTTTCTGAGTTACTGATTTATAACTCTTAAGTGGAATTTAAATTAATAATAATTACGATTTTCAAAAGTGACCAGATGTTATTTCAGAATACAGTTTTTACTAAAAAAATAAATTTAGATAGAGAGTTAATAATTAGATTTAGACAGCTGATAATCATATTGCAACAACAAATTTCCGGAGGCGGGCTGGAAGCTGAAGCAGCCATGGGTAACAGACACTAGTATTAAAATTAATTTTGTTTGTAGCACTTGAAGTTCTGGTTTATAGGATAAAAAAAATTGTATCCGATCTTCTTTGACACCGATTCGGTGTTAGGAGAACTCCATTTTTTTCTGTGTACAAATCATGGAATCTAGTGAAGCCTGGTATGGTCGTCGAATTATTCGGTATTTGGAAAGCTAATTTCTCAGATGCTAGCATCTGGAAATCAATCATAGATTCTGCTGACTTCAAAGAACGATTCCTTCCAGGTGATCTTTCTGTGCCAGACTGGGGTTCCCGGGATGAAGTCGATGATCTTAATTTTTAAGGATTCATTGAAAAAATGTCACCGTATAAAAGGAGAAATCAGTCTAAGCTAACAAAGAAACATGCTAATACCGAACGTATTCGATACTTGTCGATTAACCTTGATGTCCAAGCAGTTCTTCACCCGCTTAATGATCAGAAAATTGCAGCTGCTATTAATAATCGATTCGGTAAACGACTTCTCGGTGACAATGATGACGGTATCATTGTGTCACAGATCATTGCAAACAGTCATACCGTTATACCATTTTAAATTATTGGAAACAACCCAGCATTTAATATAAAGCGAATGGAATTGCTCTCTATGTCATTTCCGCGTTTTTTCAAGAGAATCATTCAAAATTAATCAGAAA
Source organism: Tipula helvola (assembly GCA_963556165.1). Taxonomy (NCBI): domain Eukaryota; kingdom Metazoa; phylum Arthropoda; class Insecta; order Diptera; family Tipulidae; genus Tipula; species Tipula helvola. The sequence continues at coordinate 9,924,918 of OY744481.1, read as the reverse complement.
TGTTTATAATTGAAAAAATAATTTGAATATAATTTAATGTACACATTTAACCTCGAAATCCTTACACCACGATCACAGCAAGAAATTTAACGTATTATTGATTATCAGATGACGAGAATGAAATTAATATGCAAGCAAACGGCTAGCTTTACTAGAATTCTAGCAGTATTCTGATATAAGTTAAAATTGCATATAGCATATTAGAGGAGATCGATTCCAAAACTGGCCCACTCTATTTTTGCAAAAAATGATGTTTTGAATTCCTTGTTATTAGTACACATTTTTCTTTCATTTAAGGTAATCAAAACGTTCCTAAACTTACCCAATTAATAGTAAAAATAATTCGAAAAGTAGGTGTCATTCCAAAACTCGTCTCATCCAAAGCATCGTTCAAACCAAAACTCGTTTTATCCAAGCATTAAATCAGAGGAATAATTTTTGATCTGTTACAATCTTTAAATTTTCATAATTTTATGTTAGCTGCTATTCATTACCAGCTAATATCAAGTAACCTGTCATCTGCCTCTAAAACAAGGCTTTGTGCCGATGGTTGTGTTGGTTAAAATCGTGAACTCCACAATGGTTGATTTGGTCAAATTTTTCCTCTTAAAAGAAGTTCCTTCAAATATAAAGAGCGAAGAGTTAGTATTCCCAGTTAGGGGACACTCCTTCCTTCCATCGGACAGGTTCTTTGGGAGAATGGAAAAAAAAGTATAAAAAAATACCAGTTAGCACAGATCCCCAAGATTATTTAAATGTATTTAGCCAACATGGAAATGATTAGAAACAACTGGGTAAAAGTCACATCAAGAATGTCCAGTCATGTCATTTCAAATTCTCAACAGCAAAGAGAATTTTCGTCGAGAAGGAAAATAACGCAATAACAGTGAACTATAATGATAATGATTGAATAAATCGATTTTCAAAAGAGAAAACGGTATTATTTGTAAAACTTTCATGAAAATTGGAAGGAGAGTGAAGGGCTAGATTTTTACAAACACTTAATTAATCCTTGTGAGGAAAGCAAACCTAATAATAACTTAGATGAGGTTGCAAAACAAACGTTTACGACTTCTGTGAAGCTGAATTCCATCAGTAGCTGTCTCACGGGATGATCGATCTAACACGATCAGTGGTTTTAATATCGTAACTTATCTCAAACCTGTTTCAATTCAAAAACTCGTTGGACCCAATTTTACTAATGTTCCCATAATCCTATGAAAGTCAAATGAAGTGTTACTCAGTTCAAAATCCAGTTTAATCCACCATGGAAATATTACATTTTCATATAAATTCAAAAAAGAACAAAAATATTTGGTACAGATTGGTACATAATCAAGAGATTACCCTCTGGTGTTGGCTACATATATGGATGCGTCACAATATGGCATTCTATTCGTATTGTCACATGAAGCGGTTTTCAAAATTGTGTAGCGTTCGCCATAAAAAGGGTGATAAACACAAGAGAGGGTATTTAAAGGTTGGGAGAGAAGCCTCATTGATACGTTTTAAATGTAGAAAGTTTCATCAGTATATAGTCTTTAATAAACGATAACAGAGGAGTACTGTTGATCTCCTAATCGTACGTTCTGTCACGAAAGAAATGATGTCAGAAATCACCAAATCAAGTTTCCGCGAGCCAGTGTTGAAAATGATGAATAAAGGAAAATATATAGTATTACGCTTACTAAATAGATGGCCGTAAGTGCATCCGTGGATCAATGGTCGAATGGTTTGAGGAAAATAAACAATCTTGGAGGGAATTTAGAGAGCCTTCAGTATTATATTTGTTAGCCCCGCAGACTTTACCGTTTCCTCATGTTTGCTAATCGATTGATGGATCGTTGACCGATATTAAAAGGCTTAGGTGGGGCGATAAGTAACTGTCCTGTAGGGTTCGTGAATTATACTATCCAGTATACGTTACGAGTAGCTAAAAGTGATTTTCGTGGTCTGGCTGGTTCTTCGATTATAATTCCGCAGACATCAATTAGATAAGATCGAGACGCGTTCGAGTAATAAATATCAAAAAAATTATCGGCCCAAGGCCGGATCGGGCAATCAGTAGTATACAAGTTGGGTTGGGTTGAACCGACAAATTATGACCACTTACTCGTGATGTTCACACCATTCTAAGCTTCAGCCCTCCAAGATCTTATTCGATTATTTGCTACTACCACCTCCTTCCCGATATGACTTGATCTTGATGATTACATGATTAAATTTACCATATCGGTTATGTGCCAAGTAATGATTGTTTTTCCTAGTATCGCGAATAACAAAAGCTTTGCGTCCTTAATCGTTAGAAGAACGTTAGAAGTTTCAGAGAGTAAAATTTCTAATAACAAATTCAAAATTAAATAATCTAACTTCCGAAATACTGAACAATCTGGACTCAACTCCTCTACTGTTTTTACTATTAATCAATAACTCTCGGAAATTGATTTATGTATATTATATTAGAACTTAAACCTGAATGGTTTTCCGTATAATCCCAGACCAACCATATTCCAGCTTATACATTAAATAAATACATAAATCAAATTTTTAGAGCAACTCATAAATTGTTGCTGCGACAAGCAAATTCAATAAAATTTAAGCAATATCAAAAATGTTGCATGAAATCCAGCAATAAATTTAATTAAAAATAAATTCATTAGTTATGTATATGAGTCCGAAGAAAATTATGCCCGCCATCTGTTTTCCTTGTGGAACTATATTTTAAGAACCGAACTCATCAAATTTACCATATTTCTAAGGTAAACCATACTAAAATATCACTTTGGAAAAGGGTTAAACAAAAAATGTCATGTTTAAATACGTTACACATAACAACAACAAGAACAAAAAAAAAATAACAAAAAGGGGTAATCACCGCATTTTCATTAAAAGAGTGGTGTGAGGTTACAGCTATTAATACCTTCAAGAGTGACAAATATATTTTTAGCCATACAATACAAAAATTCCTTTTACTAAACAACAGTTATAATAACATCATAGAATTAGAAATAAAACAAAGAAATTAATTAAATTTGTTGTTTATTTAGTAATTGTATTGTTGACAAAATATTATGTATTCAGTAATAGCTCAACACAGCCAAGCTGTTTCATATCAGATATAAAAAAAAAAAAAAATCGACCACATACCTTCTCGACAACAGCTACCAACTATACACCGATATACCATTTTATTTGAAATTAAGTTATGACATGAAATAATTCATAACCATTTATTTTATTTATTTATTTATCGTATTATTTAATTGTATATTGTATAAACAAACATAAAATTGAGTTAATTGCATCATCAAAATAGTGGATATTTTTGTATGTGGGGACGACATTTTATTCAACAACAAAAAAAAAAGGATTAAATCATACTTATTATACAACAGAATAAAACATACAAATAATAATTAAAGTTCACTGCACTTAATTAAATTGTTTAATCCTTTTAAAAATAATAACATATTAATAACAACAACAAAATAATAAATTAATGTAAATTTTCCGGGACGATAAACCGCTGGGTTAAACAATATATTTGGGATATATGTACGTGTACAGTTAGATTAGATTTAAATTTTTTTTTTTTACAAACATAACAAAGAGTGAGATAAAAAATAATTAAATTTTAAAATAAATTTATAAAATTTAGTTAGTTTATAATTTATATTCGTACATAATTCCGTATGTATAGTGTAACGATGTTATTTTTGTTTTGTATGAATTTCCTTTTTAGCATAATTTATATCATGTCAGTCAAAAAATAAGATAAACATCCTTTTTTTTTACTTTAGGTTATTTTGGTTTAGTTTTCCCATCTAAAATACTCGTATTTAAATATTATGTATTTTGTATTATGGTAGTAGTACAGCATCGTTCATCCATTCATCATTTTCAAACTAGTAGATGTTTTAATTTTGTATACAAGAGCCAAAGTGTAAGATGGTAGATTTTAGACAGATTTAAAGAAATACAAAAAAACTAATTTTGCTTTTACATTTTACAGTTAATTTTAATTAACCAGATATATCCTTGTATAGCAGTACGGGTAACAGGGGGGTTGTTATTTATGGACTATAAGTGGTATATAAGTATATCTCAAAATTTGCCATAATCACTATTTATCAAAAATTGGCTGATTTTTAACCGGAATATTATAAGTATGTATAAGGCATTTTCCTCACCCATACGAGTTGGTATGGTACAGCACTTTGTTTTGAAACTTTTATATAAGAGACTTCACTACAAATCTGTTTTCTAAGCAGAAGATAGTCGTCACCACCAAACTTCGTTATTTCCACCAAAATCAGTACCGACCGAACATTGCTCAGTGAAAAAATTGTTATAGCTGGTGAAACAATAGGAATGTACGAATATGACGTCGAAATTAAGTAAGGTCCAATCGCCCATTGGAAAATGTCCTGATTTGTGGCGAAACCACTCATTACTATTCTAAAAATAATGTAGCTGTTCTCAGCTTGTCCGTAAATTTTTTTCCAAAAACTACACCATTATGATACCTCGTACTTCCTCCCGTTCTAAAAACCAAATTACATCCCATGGCTACCAATGTCATGTCAACGGCAAGTGAGCCAATACAACAAAAAAGGGGGAAAGACACATCAGGAGCAAGTGAACCAACCCGAAAAAAAAAATAAAAATTGGAAACAACTGAAATTATATAGCCTGCGAAATTCAAAAATTCCAAGATTTATTTATTAAACCATGTATTCCATCACCTAGTAATTTTCTTTCGAGCTCTCCGTATTTTTTGAAAATATTTGAAATTATTTCCAAAGGTAGCTTTATCAAAACTCTAAAATCGTCTTTTAATTTTTTTGTTAGAATTGCTGCAAAAAAAGGTCTCATAATGTTTTGGCGAGCCGGACCAAATTTTTAAATGTTTTAAAAGTCTCGCACCTGTGTACTGAATGTCGGCGAATTGACTATAGCTCAGATCACTAAATCAAGTTTAAAGAAGAATAAAAGCAAAAGATAATTATATAATCTAGTCTTACCAGTCTATTATTCTTCTAGCTAGCGGACTAATTATAAAATTCTAATCGTAAACTACTAGCCAAAATTTAACACTTTAATTGGTCTGTGAACGTATAAAACCAAATCAAATCTAAGCTATTTTGTAAATGGAAGAAAAGTAAATTTTCGCAAAACTAAAATTCAAAAGTTAGATTTGAAGATCTAACATTAATTTTCTAAAGAGTTTTAAAAAAAACCTGTCTCCTTTTTTTAGTTAGAGATCAAATAAACCTTTAAACCTTATGTAGATAACATCACCAAAAATTAAATCAAGTAAAGCCCAATATTAAGCTTGACCATTATATGATAGCTTCTAGTCTCACTTAGTTAAATATACGTCCTCAGTAGATCGATTTTACGTAGACCCCCTACACATTGCATTGCTTCAAGCCAGCTTTTAGTACTGACATGAATGTCGAGTGGGCCTGTGAATTATGATTCCAGAGAAGGGACGGCATAGCCGCCATCACGGATCGTAATCAGATGATGAAAAATTCCTTTTACATCCCGCTAAATACTGCAGCTTAAAACCACTGTTCCACTTGGTCGGTGTTTAAAACTACATTGAAAACAAAAACTTTCATAAAAGAATCACATCATAAACTAAAAAATGTCTACAGACATCTCAAGTACTCGTATATATAATTATGTATAACATTAAGTACCATGATATATTACATGCACAAATCGTGCTCCAGCGATTTTTTTAAAGCATGCCAACAACAAAATAGAAAACTATAAGCGCATCTCTAGCGAAACAAAAATGTAATAAAAAGCTAAATGACGATTGCCACACAAGACACAAAAGTTAAAAAACTGTAGCAACGGAAATATCTAAACTACCTACGAATTGGTTGTAACAGGTCGAATATTTACAATCTGTAGCTAATAGGATAACCCATCATACGCTGCAAACAGATTGTAAATATTCGATCTAGTTTCGGAGCTATGCCGATTCTTCTAAGTGTATGGATGCTATCAGGATGTCTAAAAAATCGACAAGGGTATGGTATCCATAGTATCTGGAATAGCTAAAATATTTTTTTTTCGTAATCACTTAGAAAGCTAATGATTGTGATAATATAATTTATAAATATTAAACCAGCCTTGATTTCCGTTCGCTAGCATAACCCATTTTGCAGAAATAGCTGCTCTTAGTGGACCGTTAAGATACTACAGCAGAATTGGCACTCCTGTTCTCACTAAGCAATAAATTTTGTCAAAAATGAAGACGAAAGGGGAGCCAACACGGCAACAAATTATTCCAGTGATGTAACTGGGAAAAGCAGTAGACAAGGCCTTGTTAACATATTTGCACGTCCTGGGCTTATTCGATGTTAATATATCTTTGTAAAAGCTGTGGTCTTCCATATCGGTCCAATTTTCACCAAATTTAAATTTTAATAAATTTTTCACATCGGTAAGTTTGGCATCGGATATTTGGACAATGGGTGCGATTACCGCTGCATTCATTTGGGCAATATTTTTCCCTTATTTCGTTACATGTTTGCTTGTCGACCCTTTCGAATATTCATTTTCTGTCCAGAGATTAAGAAATACATTTTCAAAGGTCAAAGAAGACTTAGACAAAACAACGATGATTCTAAAATTTAAGGCAAATAATTGACGACTGTAGCAGGCTGCCTGGGGTGCGATTCCGGTTCAGTGATAAAATGATATGATAAATTTGAATCGGTGTAAACAAAGCAAAAAGCAGAATTTATTGTTTTTCGTATTATGCCTACTTTGAAATTTAAAAGTTTGAATTTTATCAAGAAGTAGAGCAAAGGCAAAATAATTATTCATTATGCTAGGTTCACAGCGACACACGACACTATAATATTGTATGAAGTATTGTACAAGTATTCTACACTATAAGCTGCAGTTGCTATATTTATGTCATTCAATAGATGAGCGGTAAATTCAGACATTGCTTCTACGAATCTATTTACGATACCTTACCTTCTTACTAATAAATTACACCGAAACGATAAATATAGAGACATACAAAGCATCAACACAAAAAGATGATAAAATCATAATAAAGTTATTTATCTGATACTCACTTATTTTGCTAGTGCATGTATATACACAGCAGTATGTTCTCTTTGCTTCTCCCAATACAAACATTGTGAAAGAATTTGTATAGTTTGCGACAAATGAATGATGAAGTACCAAAATGTTTTTGAAGGTTGGCCCCCGATGATGGCTTTTATCCTTGGTATTTACTTCTGAGCTCTATCAAAACCAACCTAATCAGCGAAATAGTCACAAAAGTTTGATTTGATTGGATTAGATCACGAATGTAAATAGAACTAGGCCCTCTAGGGTAACAAAACCTTTCTCATAAACCAATTTTTTTCTTGTGCTGTCGTCCGATTTGTAGTGGACATTCGATCTAAATTAAATAACCTGATACTTTGGAATTCCTTATTCAAATAAATTATAATATTAAAAATTTGCAAATTCTGAAAAATGGATCTCGATATTCTTTCGAAGGATGCTTAACGTCGTTATCGGAATATATTCAACTGATGGGTTTGTTAAAAAATCCCAATATTCTTTTAATTTTTCAGAAAGCATTTCAGAAGATAAAGGTGGTAATACCACAGAATATAATATATATACAATTAATTATGTATAGTATAAGCGACATTGCACCGGCCACAAACAGTTTTGCCCGTACCTGTTTTTCACATGTCGAACGAGAATTATTTTTCGAATTCCAAACACTCAGTTCGCTTAACAACAATTTAATATTGAAGAATCTTCTTTCGCCAACCTGACGTGAAAAAATTAAATCGAAATTCTTTCACACAAAACTCGCATTGTGTACTATAATGTAAGGCCAATAAACCTAACATTAATTCTTTTGAAGAATTCTTAAATACTTTATAAAACCATGCTAATCAGATCACAGCACCACAAGCTAAATTAATAAGACGTTGTATTATTTTTATTTTGCAAAATATTTCTTTATAGTTTCTTTAAAATGTGTTAAGACTTTTTAAATTTCCTAGAGTAGATTTTCCGTTAATTTTGAATTTGCAGTTGCTCAATTACACAAATTATTTAGATCCTAAAAAGTTACTGAGAGAAAAACGTTTGTAGGTACACAATATCCAAATTCAAACACATATTTGTTACATCACCTTTCTTAAGAAATAATTTATTTGGAAACTAATTAAATATTTTCTACATACTATATTTCAGTGACCATTTTTGTATGCGTACAAATTTTATCATTGGCGACAAAAATTTTCATCGACAAAAACCAGTCTGATAAATTTATTGAATTTGTTTCAAATTCATCATAAATTTATCATTCGTCGCTTACTTGCAATCGCAAAACACAGTGTATAACAATGATATAATTTTATCAGATTTCATTATCATCGAACCGGAATCGCATCCTAGTGCAATAAGGCATGCATAATTTTGTTTCGTGCAATGAAAAAAATTAAAACGGATGACTAGATTAAAATGAAAAGTTTTTTTATCATTTAAAATTATCACTGAACCAGAATCGCACCCCTGGTCAGCTAGTTTTGGTAAAACCATATTTTTTTGATAGTTAAATGATATTATGATGAGATCGTATTTCTCTTCTTTTAGCAGCTGGTAAAATGCTTGAGCGCATCTCTTATGACAATTTGCTGCACTATGAGTGATTGGTTTTTTCCAGGGTCCGTCAACCTTACACACACAGAACACAAAGCAAACAAATTTTCGGTTAATAAAGAATGTTATTCAAACAGAAATTATTTATCTGGTTTCGTTCTCTTGTTCTGTTCTGGTTAAAATTTTGATCCTTTTTCTGTTTTTCCCTCTTACTGAACAAGTATTTGATTTTGATCGCTTATTATTTTACTATTCAGTAATAATAAACAATAATTAAAAAAGCATAATAATACAATAAAATAATTTAAAAGAACATTTGATTTTATGTTGAACTAAATGCTATAATTGTTATATTTCAATATTTAGCGTTATAATTCGGTTTAATTAATATAAAATATGAACCGTTTTGGTAAATATTGCGATTGTAAAACGCGAATTTTGAACAAAACTAATTTTATTACATACCGGAAATAGCGAGTTTTGCATTTAATTTCAATTTTCAATGTGAATATTCATCAACAAATAATAAAGCGGCTCTATAGAATAGTTCATCGGAATACTGATTCAATGTCAAATGTTGTATCAATGATTAATGAAAAATATCTTACTTTTTTCACTGAGATATACAGAGATCTCAGAACCCAAAATTTGCAAAAAGAGGGTTAAATCCAAGACGGGGTTAATAGGTAACAGATTCGAAATACAAGGTTATGGAGTATGCAATGTGATGGTATTGCTTGGTTTCTAGCATACATGATTTTCTATTTTCAATTTCAGCCATTTGGTTAAAACAACCATTTAATTCAAAGCCAAAAGAATTATACGATTTTTAAATTCGAGGACTACACCAAAAATTGAAATTTGCATTAAAACAAACAAAAAAATTATTAAAATTTTCGAATTAATAAAATTTCGTCTAAATTCAGTAAAACTTCCAAAAGCCCGAGATCGGCACGACAAAGCCCGAGCCCGGTCCGGGAAATTTTCTATTAAAACCCAAAAAGCCCGGGCCCGGTCCGATTAGGTTTTTACATAAATGAAGCCCGGGCTGGGCCGGGCCGGGCCGGCCCGTGCAGGCCTCTATTAAGCACAGCCCAAAACCAACAAAAAGGTTTATACCAGCCGTATTGTACCTACGAAGGACTCATACAATTAATTCTAAATCCTACTATTTCTATAAGTGTTAGTGAGATTTTCTAATATTTTTGATACAAACTACAATTTAAAATCGAAGTATATGTAAAGATTATACTGGGTCACGACACCAATACTTACAAAAATAGCAGGTTTAATTTTGTGTTTGTATTGTCATAGTTCAGCTTGGATAACACAATTTTGTTGATTTGCACAGCCCTTTTTATTCAAAGTATTGCCAGTAGTTTGCGGACCTGAAAGCGCCCATTGAGTGAAACTTTTCTATCACCAACAAAAAATTAGTGAATAAGAAATTTAAAAAACTTAATTCGATAATTGATTTTGAGTCATAATCTAATATTCATAATATTTTTGAAAGAGAAAAAATTGCCTAATGCATTACATTTTTGATACATTAGACAATTCTGTCTTTTTCAAAAATACTAAAAACTGTAATTCATATGAAAAAGTTGTGGAGCTAATATTTATAGGTTAATTGATGTTAGTAAAATAAAGTGGATAAATTCGGGAATGAAAAAGCGTGATTATTACCTAAGCAAGACGAACAATTTCTAGAAACGTTTATTCAAAACAACAATTTTGATATCATATAGGTAAGGTATGCAATATGATAACATTGGCAAAGAGAAAATTTACACGGCAGGATTGTTATACTCTTTGAGAGAAATAAAAAAAGTTTAGCAATATGAAGAAAAATTTAATAGAAGAACCCACCAATCCAGAAATGAGGTAATAAGTCACAATTAATACCGATTTTTCTTTAGAACCCGCAACTTCATAGATATTCAAGAGGCTGTAAACAACTTAAGCGATAACCCGGCAATGATGCCTAACTATTGGGTTTTTCAGTAGGGCAGGCAATTTTCCCAATATTATTATGTTCTAATTCTCTACCGATTTCGGTGTAATGCGACTTGGCACAAGTTGTAGAAAAATTGATTTTTATAAGAGTTCATAGATTTTTAATAAAATTTGATATGATTAACAAGAATCAATTTGGGTTCACAATACATATATTCAAAAAGCCTCCAATAACGGTGATTTTCCTGCAACAATTTTTATGGGTTTAATTCGGTTGATCATCGAATTTTATTGAGTTTTGAACTTCTCTCAAATTCGATTCAAAATCAATTTTATTTTTTAAACCGCAGCTTGTTTCAATTAATGACGTTAAAAAATCTATATTTAATGTTTCTAAAGATTCACCATATGGATCAACCTTGGCAGAACTTTCTTAATATTTTTATTAACGATATTTGAATGTATCAACTACCGGGTAATTGAAACCTTATTCTGATGATATTACTGATAGCATATTGGTAAAACCAACTTTATTATTTTTAACAAACCAAATTTGCCAACAATATCGGAAGAAATTAGTTTTGAAAATAATGGTACTAAGCGTGTATCTACAGTTAAATAATAGTATATAAGATTGGAGATAAACTCAAAGCTTAATTGGCATTCACATATTGTCGCTGTTAGAACTGCGATTCTACCAGATATATCTGCCTCAGCTTTATTAATGATGCGTGCTTATCGCTATTTACTTTGCTTACATTTACTTGGATTCTTTACTTGAACCCTATTTAAAGCTAACTAAATTAAAGGTAATTCAACTATTTCAAAATAAGGTACGATAATTTAACGACTTCCCCAATTGTATCCCCCACCATAAATCTTAGTTATTTTATTTTTTTCAGATATTTGCAAAATAAATTCTGGCCCACATAAGCTACCACTTCCGTTTGGCCGATTTTCACGAAAATTCCTTGGAGCTTCCCAATTTATGAAGAAAGTTTAGATATGATGTTTCAGTTCGATTGGTTAAACCAAAACAGACCGACAGACACCAGTTCGAAATTAAATTTTTCGGACTGGGGGGGAGGGGGTAAACGGTTAAACCTACAACAATCTATAGCTAGAAAATTTTCATGATTACCAAACATTATTTTATATTACTAACGTAAAAGAAAGTAATAAGATATTGCGTAACCGCCAAAATTTGTAAAAAGCACGGGGTACTTTTATGAGCTAGCAGTTTTTGGATATTATTTTAGTAGAAGTCATATCCAAAAATTATACTCATACAACGTAAGTTTTGCTTTTACAAGTTTCCACGTTTATAAATTGTGTTATTTTTTAGAGAACCAGGATACTACAAAATAACGAATTAACTTGAAATTTTTCAATAGTATCGATAGTCTCTGGTAAATTCTATATAAAGCGATAGGTATTTAAATCCGCTAATTTATAGTTATACTAATCCAAAAATTTCAAATTATCTCTGCACTGCATTTTGACGCTATACAACTACCAATAAGACGCTATACTACTACCACACGTTGGGTCCTGTGACGACATGTTAAATCCTAGTGCAAGGATATGTTATGTACATCAACTACAAAATTGTAAATGTAAAAATTTTAACACTAGGTTTACGAAGCGCGTCAATTTGACGCATTTTCAATTTCACATAGAAAAATTTGGAAATCGGTTAGATTTATTTCTTACTACTTTTACTTACAATTATGCATTTCGCGAGACGAATATTTGGCAACATTTATTTTCTTCTACGCCCTTGAATTTCGAAGTTTGCTATGTGGCATACCTATCTCTACGGGGACGCGTCAATTTGACACAATGGTAAGGCAGTGCAAATACTTCGTCATCTCACGTCTCCAGTGGCTGTTTCAGGGTTATTTTATGTTCTTAATTCTTATGTATAGAGTAATGTATGTAGAATAGAAAGCAGAGATAAAAAACGAAACAAAAACAAAGACTTATCCACGTCAAAATCAAAACAAACAAAATCAAAGCAAAAAGGTTCCTCACACATAAATGCGTGGATACTGTACAAAGAATGTACCGGATCAAATATATCCAGAAAGGATTTCATTTTTCAATTAGTCGAAGAACTTGCCGATAAGAAAAAAAATGAAATTGAGGAAAATATTGACCTTCAAGAGCCTCATACATCAGCAAATAGAAGTATGTACAATTGTAGAAATTTTAAGATTGTTGGTGGAAAACGTGCACATAAAATTGAATATGTACATATTATGGAAAAAATGCGTAAATTAAAAAAAATTAATTTAAAATATTTTACTCCTCACAAAAGGACCTATAATACCGTTCTCTTTTTATAGAGATACTAGCTGCGCTATTCCCTTTATTAAACGGAAAGTTTATACCAATTTTTTTTTTTATTTTTTTGTCCGAACTGACCAATCAGCTTGCGAGTTGTCTTTTTATTATTAAGATGATTTTGATGTCAATACACCTGTATGACAATGTTTCTTTATAAATAAATTACTTATTTTACCAAATGTTTATTTTTTTTAACACGCTTCAAATTGCCGCGTACCGTATAGATAGGTATATCAGAAATGTCCGTAAACCTAGTGTTAAGAATAGTGTAATAATTTTTGGTATTTTTGTTTTTTTTTCCGCTGGCGCTACATCCCATGGAGGGATTTGGCCGCTTCATGCTGAAGTTTCGTAATCATTTTTTTTTTTAATATGTATACAATGAATGATTAATTCATTGATCCTACCCTTAAACCAGCCGTGATTTTTTCATCACCCACCGGGAATCGAATCCGGGACCTCTGGAACTTAAGCAGGCATACTAACCACTGTGCCACCGGGGCGGCCATATTTTGAGCCACCTAACAAAAATAGGTTTTGTTTGCACTAAGACTGTGTCCGAAACCTGTGATAAATTTTTTTTAGTACACATTTTTGACATTTCTTTGAAAAATATTCCCCTACATTCACAAATTTTTATTATGCTGACCGAATAGCGTAAATTAATGGTAAATTTATTAAGGCATAACTACGCCAATTAAGTTAAATCGGTACAGTACGTCAATCACACTAGTAAATCAAATAATGAATTTATTCTGTAGCTGTCACAAATTATCATAGGAATTGACTATAGTAATTTGGGTGTGTGCATTTTTCTCAAATAAATGTCAAAAATTAGTACTAAAAAATATTTCTCATAGGTTTCGGACACAGTCTTAATATTAAATATAATGAGTACTAAATAGTACATTTTTTACATATTAAGATAAATATATCACTACTTTTAGTACTAAAAAGTTAAAGTTTGTATTTTCGTATTTGAATCCACGTAATATGATTTAGACCATTATTCGGCAAATACGGGATAATTTAGCAAATCGCTAAATTTTAATTTTGATTTACAATTTTTTACAATTTGGTTGTCTATATATCTGTGGCAATATGACATAAGGGAATAACTCTAAAATTCGCATTTTTCAGGAAAACGTTTTTAAAATTAAGAGTAGTTCAAAATCGTATGAGTTTTTTGATTTCTTGCTTTTTTAAATAATTATTACGGTTATTTGTACTTGCTGGATTATTACAAAAAATTGATATGATATGAATTCGAATATGGAAATTTCAAATTTGAAATAATACGTAAAACGGTATAACTCGAGTTATTCCCTTATACCATATTGCCACAGATATTTATATAATATACCTAATTACCTACATACCGTATATTGCTACAATTTCTAGCGTCCGCAAATCAAATCACCTAAATCAAGAAAATGAAATACTAATTGATAACAATTACTTCTCAGGTATTTTATATATCTTCTTTGAAAATCGCTTGCTTCACATCTCTTTATTATTTACATCGGGTTGTGAAATTTTTCGCCAGTCCTTGCATTGGTATATGAATTTAAATTTTATTAAGGCGCCAAAATAATTCTAATGCTAAGAAGCAAAAACCAAATATTGAATTTCAAATTTTGTATAGTAAATTTCTAACGTCTTATCAAAATTTCAAAAGTTTAAATTTTTTTTTGTATTAGGGACTAAATCAAGTTTATCCAATATAAATAAGCTGTGCCTGGATGCTATAATTAATTGAAGCATAAACCTTATTATTTCATAGTTTTTAGTACTATAATTAATCATCCTATTTACGATCATAATTTGCGAATTTTACTACAATATGAAATGAAAAATTAGGGCCAATAATTTCGAAATAATCTTAGTTAAATGGTGTAAATGTTTACTCCCTAGCAATATTATTATTATACAAAATTAATTAATTTTTACCGATGATTTAAATCCGCAGCTTTTGTAATATAAAGTTATTTAATACTTTCTTATGAGGGTGAAACTAAACATTTCATAGGTACATGTTTGAAACTTCTATGCTAAATATCAATTTATTCTGCGCGAATTTAATTCATTTTAAAAATGAATTAAATTACTGACATCGCATTTTTATTACTGACATCGTATTTTATTTCATGCTGAAAATGAATTAATTTCATGATAAAATTTTTTTCGGCTGTACTGATTTTTGATTTGTTAAACTGTTTTATTGTTCCTTAAACTCTATACGGTTGAATTGAAGTATAAAAGATTACATTTGTAATGTAAAACTTGTATCTAAAATTTTGTTATAAAAGAAGGTTTGGATGTAGAAGAAAACATTGGATTCTAAGGTTATTTTATAAATCATATTACGTACCTAAAACCGAACTTAGTAAATTTTGTTTAAAAACTAAAATAGCAAAACTTCAAAAAACAATTCAATTATTTAAATAAATATAACTATTAAATAAACAACATTTTGCACTAGACAAATTCAGGGAATCAAGTGCATATACGGAGTAAGGCTGGTTAGCTCCGTTTTTACATACATGAAACAAAACTTTCATGAACAGGTATTGGGTGGACGAACGTAGCGAACAGGGGCGAAACTATCTATTGCTCATAATTCATAAAAGGAAAATTGTGGTGAATTTTAATTTATTTTGTTTAAACTTTTTGTAACGATACCAAATTTAACTAAGAATGGCCACAGTTTAATTTAAAAGAAGCTTTATGCAATCAAACAACCATAATTAGTGCCATCGGTATGGTGGGTATTTATTAAATGTTCTACTAACAATTAATTTCAGTGAACCGATTAATCTACGTATCACGCCACTGATTTGATTTTAAACTTGGTACAATTTGCCTTCAATAAATAACAATTAGACTCAAATTAAACGAGGTTAAACAGCTTTTGATTAAGCTTGATATCTTGTCTCCCAACCTAAAACAATTTAAATATTTTTACATATTTTGCCATAAAAAATATTTTAAGCCAAACAACTGAAAATTTAAAGAAATAATGTCATTTTAAATAAATTGTGAACCGAGTGCAATAGCATAGGTAATAGATTTAAAAAGAGATAACATCGTTATAATATTAAATTTGGGTTTTTTGTATTTTAATTGTTTACGCACATAATGTATAAAAAACTATGTAAATTACACAGTGTAATTTACACGCCCAACCGTTCTTATGATTATCCGTCGCCCTTTACTTTGCAGATTCCCCCTAGAAAATTAAAATCCCACAAATTAATCATCAAGCTAGATAAACAAATTAATCATGATTAAATATACGCACGTAATTTGTTCTATATCTGTCCTTAAAACTTGTTACATGGGCCTGGTAAATGGAGTGTGTTACATTTCCTCCTCTATAAATGTAATCTCATACGAAACGTATACACATTTCTCAATTAAACGGGTTACAACCAATTTGAAATGAGACAACTACATACTTATATTCTTCTCTCATTGCGCCGTGAATCGCTCACTACAAGCAATATTCTATAAATTATCTAATTAGATGTAAATATCAACCTTTCCAGTTTAATATAAAGTTCACCATTTAAATCTAAACATCAAGACAAAATAACAGACATTGAACATTTTGTAGTTATTTTAAACCACTGTATAGACGAGGCAACTCGCAGACATCAACTCTAAATAAACATTTTCATCTTTTCCTTTTGAAATTTTTCATTATTAATAATTATCCTGTTAAAAAAAAAAAAATTTAACGAAAAAGGATTTTTTTTTGTGCTTTTATGTTTTGTATGTACATTGTACATATATTTCGTTTTTGATGAAGGAAAATTTTCCAAAAAAAAAATTTAAAAAAAATAATTATTTATATTTCATGTAAGCTGTCCATCAAGAAACTAAAATTTGTTTTATTATGTACAACAAACACACATAGTACAAGAGAGAAGTTAAAACATTTTCACATTATATAAAAAAATTGTTGCTGGGGTGAACTGGGAAAAATAGGAAAAACATTACCACAATGTAATTTTATTTTTTAACATTCTAAATGGTTTTCTCAACACAAAAAAAAAGGAAATTCATAAAATTAGAAACAAAAGAAATTGAGATAAATTTATTTTATATCCGGGATAATTTTCATTTAAATTTGTAAAATATTAAAATAATGTTTTGTGTCTTTAATTATATTTTCATGAGCTTATATAGGATGGGTAAGCTCGAATACACTTTAAAGGTATTATATATAAATATTGTAGGTTTCTTTAAATTAAGTAAAAACCTCAAAAACCGGAATAAAGGTGAAATTGAGTTATTTGCTTTTGTGGGTAGATATATTTCAAAATTTGCACCCAACTTATGAATTGGATTTTCTATTATATATGTATACGTACATAGGTATAAAAATATACGACAGGTTTATAGACGTAGGAAACACAAACTAAGAGAAAATAACGGAACAATAAAAAATATTAATTTTAAAAGGTTTCAATGGTCAACCTAAAAATGTTTACATTTCTTTAAACTCTTATGAAAATTTCGTCACCAAGTTGATAACCGAGTATCTTTATATAAAACGTGTTAGTGTTTGTTCACAAAATTAAAGAAACGTACACTGTTGTATATGAAATCATGAACATGCATAAAAGTATTTTCCGGCTTAGACGAACGAAAAAAAAAAACAAATTCATTTCCTCTGCTATACTATACGTGTATGTATATAGTGGAAGAAGCATAGAGCACAAAAAGCACAAATTTTCTTAAAAGCTTTCCTTTTATACGAGTATAAATATAAATTTTACAAAGTAACATTTTCAATTAATTACATTTTCTATTCCCATTCATTTAAACCAGTTTTCCTTTTTTATAAGACGACGGCGACGACGACGACGAAAGGCGAATGAGACAATAAAAAAAAACTCTCATCTATCACGGAAAGAAAATAGATAAAGGATGAAATTAAAAAAAAATGGTAAAAAAAAAGAAGAAGATGATCTTAATTAAATTATATAAATCCAACAAAAATATGTCTATTATCTTTAAAGGACACAAAACAAAATGATAGGATATAATTATAAAGTAATAAGTAAAGGACTAACGTCTTCGTCTTGTTATTTATTTGTTGAATTAATTAAATCTATTCAGACAAAAATCTTGTAAGAATTCTATCTTTCTTTATCGTATAGTATAATCTCAGCCCCAATAATAAAAGAAAATTAATTATAAATTTAACAGTTTCTTACTTTGATACAACAAATTAAATTATTTAATTATTCCGATGGCACAAAGTCAAGTGATTTTGTTTAGTAGGAGTCAATTAAATGAATGATTGGTTTTATATGTAGTCCAAAAATTTTTGTTGTTGTTCTCATCCGCTTAATTATACATAATGTTGTGAATTTGTAGTTAGTAGGAGGAGGATGAAGATGGTCACTAAATTTGTACATGCAAAAAAATATTAATTAAAATACTTTTTTGTTTTCTTTCTGTTGGTTCTTTTCGCGATCATTTCACCATACAATGCGAAATATACAAAACAAGATTTTAAAAAGCCAATAACAAGAGTGCGTGGGTGCTAAATAGTCTTGTTAAAATTGAAACACCAAAGAACAACAGCAACAAAATATATATGTATGTACATACATACGAAATTATTGTAGTTTAACATGAATATCGTGAATTTTGTGTTCTGATGGTTGCCTTTTATACATAATATCGTACCTCCTTCTTATTCTCGTCGCCTTGCTTCTGCCTTTGTATACAGATAGCTACACAGCTAAGCTACAGACATACACACACACAATACATATTACAAAAATCAAAAACAGTTTGTATTTTTTTTTTTTTTTTTGTTAACTTCTCACAGCAAGACATCAGGAACACAAAATTGAAATTAAAAGTTTGTTTTATTTTTTAATTAAATTTAAATGGTAAAATTACGTTAATTTAAGTTAAACAAAAAAAAAAAAGTTTCGTTGAAAATTAAAAATATGCAAAATAAGGATATTCACCTACACAATACACACTATGGTGTGTATTTATAGTCCAAACTGTTTGGATTTCAAATTAGTTTTGTAATGCTTAAGTTTTTCGTTCGTCTGTACTTATTTTTAGGGAAAAAAAAGTTCACGTTGATGGTGTAACGACATGAAATCAAGTATTTTGTATATTCAGTATACAATGGTTAAAACTAAAGCGATCAATGTAATGTTTTGTATTTTTTTTTTGTATATTTGGTGTGGTGAGAATTTTAAATTCGTTGTATGTTATGCAACACACTATTTGCTTTAATCGTGTTTAGAAATTAGAGTATACTGTTGCGTTGCTTGTGTTTTAATGTTTTTTTAGTTCTTTACATAATAAAATGGTCTTCAGAGACAACTGCGCTAATCAACACTCATATTAGTGTTAATTGGTTTCAAGCGGTGGTTCCGAATATGATAGCAATTTTAAGTCGATACTTGAACAAATGTTGCCTCACTGTAATGATCACAATTTCTGAAATTCATTCCAAATAACTAAGGCGCACAAGTTACTTTCTACAAACAATTAAAATTCGGAACAGTTTCTGACCGTTTGTTCAAAAAAAAAAAAAAAAAAAAATTGGACAGGTTTAATTTTGATTCTAGAGGTCTCATTCATAGAATTTAGTCGACATTGCATTCTAATATAAGTAGATTCATTCCTATTTGGTTAGGGAAGGCATTAGAAATCTGCTAGTCCTAACATTAATATTAATGTAAACTTTGAACAAATTAATTTACAGCAAAATGAATTTGGTTTTTGGACAATATTTTTCTTGTAATTTAGACATTTTTCACATTAGACCAACACGTATTCTAAGTCGATACTAGTTGTCTTTAATTGTTGATATCAGGTTAAGAAATATACTTATCAAACAGCACATTGTGACCATTCCTAAACCAAGGAAAGCTCTGGTGAAGCTCACCAATTTTATAAATAAATACGTACCAAGCTTGTGGAAAATTTCAGAAGTAATTATGATCCCAAAACCTGGGAAACGAACACACATAACCTCATCTTATAGGAAAATTTCGCTATTGCCAGTTATGTCCAAACTATTTAAAAAGCTACTGGAGAAAAGGTCAAATCCGATAATCGAGAGTAAAAACTTGATCCCAAATCATCAGTTCGGTTTTCTTAATCAACACTCAACAATTGATTAAGTGCACAGAATAACCAGTATAATTGAGAAAGCACTAGAGGAGAAAAAAGTCTGCTCAACAGTATTTCTAGACGTTGCACATGCGTTTGATAGAGTGTGGCATGAAGAACTTAATCATAAATTAAGAAATCTTCTACCAATCCAATTTGCTAAAATACTAGAATTTTACTTGAAAGATAGATTCTTCAGGATTAAGTTAGATAATACCTTCTCTGAATTCAAAGAAATCAACGCAGGAGTTTGACAGGGCAGTGGTGTATTAGGGCCGGTTTTATACCTACTGTACACTTATATCTTCCTGCATTAGAAAACAACACAGTGGAAACTTTTGCAGATTAGCTATTGGCAAAAGCAATGAAGAGTCAACACAAAAGTTACAACCAACAATAACTGAAATTTATAAATGATCAAGAAGATGGTGTAAAATAAAGCTAAATCAGTTCATCAATCAGTTCGGACAGCGATGTCCGCAAGCGATTTGCCACCGAACGTCACGACCTCAATTATTAATAAAAGTGGAAATGTGCAGCATAGTCCAAAGCGACAACAAATTTTAAATGCTCAAAAAATTGCTTTACCAGGCAATTTAAATCAAAATGAACTAGAAATTAATTTAAATAACTTTGGTGTGTTGAACCATAAATAAAAGTGCATCGTCGACAAATATTGACGATAATATAAACAATGGAAGTGCATTGACAACAAATGAAAAAAAAAATGAACAGTGATGTAGGTCAGTGTTTAGTGCAAACGGGAATTGACCGGTATATTACTGTCCGATCAAAGCGAAGGAGAAGCCCTAGATCAGCGGCCAGTGCAAGCGCGAACAAATTCACTAAGTTAGCTTCCGTTGAATTAACACATGACAATAGGTATTCTTGCTTGGTTGTTGAAGATCCGACGCCCGAAAAAACTCCAAAAATTGAGGGAAGAATCAAATAGAGAACTTGATAAACCAATCTATTTGAGGGAAGAATCAAATGGAGAACTTGCAAAAACCATCGAGTTTATTACGGAAGGTGCATTTTATATTTCCGTTATCAAAAGAGGAGATATAAAAGAAACAAAAATTCAACCGCTCAATATTGATGCTTACAGAGCGTTAATCAAGCATTTTGATCAAGTTGGAAAACATTACTACACGTACCAACTAAAGAGCCAAGAAGGATTAGTTGTAGTATTGAAAGGAATAGAGAGCTACGTAGATGCAAACGAAATTCAAGCTGCTCTCGCTGAGAAAGGTTTCCAATGTAAATCTATTACCAATATTATTAATCGGGAGAAGGCGCCGAAGCCATTGTTCTGCCTGGAATTAGAACCAGATAATAAAAAGGTCAAAGGCAAACATGCAATATATGACCTAAAATATCTACTGCACAGAAGGGTTACCATCGAAGAACCCAGGAAAAGAAATGGGCCGGTACAGTGTGTTAAGTGCCAAGAATATGGACACACTAGAGCATATTGCATTTTGAACGATGTTTGTGTTATATGTGGTGAACTCCATAACGCAAACGTTTGCAATAAAGCCAAAACGGAAGCATCAGTGAGAAAATGCAGCAACTGCAATGAAAATCACACAGCTAATTATAGAGAGTGCCCAATTTATCTAGAATTGAAAAGAAAAATCAATCCAAAGCAGCGAGCTGAACAACGAATGCTTAATCTCCATTCTTCAGCTAAAAAACAAGCACGCCCAGAAATTGTCAACCCAAACGCTCAAAATGGAAATCAGTACGCAACTGTCAACGGTAGTGTGCACCAAGGGGTTTCATATGCAAGTGTTCTTAAAGGTACGGCTCCTAAAGTGCAAGCAAGTGAAGAGGGAAACATCTCAAAACCTTTAAACAAATTGACTAATATGATGCAAAGCCTCATGGCGATGATGGAGAGAACCATGGATCTAATGATGCAGAATATGAACACGCTGATGCAGATAGTCGTAAAAAGTCAAAAATGACCATCATCAAAATAGCTATATGGAATGCAAACGGCCTAGCACAACACAAAGTGGAGGTTCAAGCATTCCTCACTGAGCACAATATTGACATAATGTTAATATCCGAAACACGCTTCACCAAAAATAGCTATTTCAAAATTAATGGGTACTCTATTTATGACACCAAGCACCCAGATGGGAAAGCACATGGAGGCACAGCTGTATTGATTAAAAGAAGATTAAAGCACTATGAGCTTACGAAATATGAGAAAGAACATATACAATCAACAAGCATCTGTCTTCAGGAGTGGTCTGGAAACTGTGTCATATCGGCAGTGTACTGTCCTCCAAAACATGCTATAAAAAAACTCCAGTTCTTGAATTATTTCAACCAGCTGGGTAATAAATTTCTTGCGGAAGGTGATTACAACGCCAAACATACTCATAAAAGACGTCATGGCATTATCAGCTGAAAGGGTTACACATGTCATAAGTAGTTCTGAAAAAGTTAATAAGCTGTCACATAATATACAGGAACTAATCCAGGAAAAACGGAAAATTCGCCGGCTATGGCAGCAAACAAAATCACCGTTATTGAAATGGAAATTAAATCGAGCTATCAAAGCCTTAAGATTTGCTTTGCGGGAAGAAGAAAACCAAGGCAACAAAACATTTAAAAAGGCCAACAAATTGGAATCCACCGATTAGGCTCCCAACTGGAAATTGGGCGAGAAGTGATGAAGAAAAAGCCAATGCTTTTGCTGATCATCTAACAACAGTATTCGCACCACACAAGGAAGATAATAATTTCGTGCTACCCCAGCAAATGGATGATGGTTTATCCTATCATACAAACCTATAAAGTATAATTGGAAGAAAGTTAAGAATACAATTAAAAATTGCATAAGCCCGAAAAAGGCACCAGGACATGATCTCATTACTGGAAAAATGATAAGGGAAATGCCAGACAAATGCATAAAACTAATAACATTCATATTCAACGCGATCATGCGAACCAGTTATATTCCTCAAAAATGGACAATATCTTTGATCACAATGATACATAAGCCTGGAAAAAATGAAACGCAGATCTCATCATATCGCCCAATAAGCATGTTGCCCACAATATCAAAGCTATTTGAAAAAATGTTACTAACAAAATTGAAACCAATATTATAAAAACGGCGCGTTATACCAGACCATCAATTTGGGTTCCGAAACCAACATGGTACCACAGAGCAAATTCACAGAATTGTAAACGCAATCAAAATCACCTTCGAGGAAAAGAAATATTGTTCTGCTGCTTTCTTGGATATAGCACAAGCATTTGATAAAGTATGGCACGATGGGATAATATACAAAATTAAAGAGCTTCTACCGAAGAAATTTCACTCAATTTTGGGAAACTACCTTATTCAAAGGCAATACATTGTCAAACAAAATAGCGCAACTACTTGCTTAAATGATATTAATGCAGGTACCTATCCCGCAAGGCAGCGTTCTAGGGCCAATATTATACTTGTTGTACACAGCCGATTTACCTGTAACCAACAAAGTAACAATATCAACATTTTCCGATGATACGGCCTTCCTGGTGTCACACAATAATCCCGAAATTGCCTCAAAGGAGTTACAGAATCATTTAAACAAAATCGCGGACTGGCTAAAAACATGGCGAATAAAAGTGAACGAAAACAAATCAACTCATATCACATTCACGCTGAACAAACGCACCTGCCCACCAGTGAAATTAAACAATAAAAATATTCCTCAACAAACGAAGGTCAAATACTTAGGTTTGCACCTGGATAGAAGGTTAACGTGGAAAACCCATATTGAAACTAAGCGCAACCAAATAAAAATGACATTTTCCAAAATGTATTGGCTGATGGGAAGGAAATCTCAGTTGTCATTAGCCAATAAAGTTTTACTGTACAAAGCGATAATCAAACCCATATGGACATATGGTATTCAGTTATGGGGATCCACCAGCGCTTCAAACAGAGAGCTTCTGCAACGAACTCAAGCGAAAATACTTCGAAGTATTACTAATGCTCCGTGGTACATTCGAAATAGTAATATACATGATGACCTTGGGATTAAAACCATTAAAGAAACAATTAAAGAATTCAGTTCTAAATATTATTCAAAACTAGAAGCGCATCCCAACGAATTGGCCAGGGATATATTAAAACAGCCACGATTTAGGCGACTGAAAAGAACAGATCCACTCGGACTGATGAACCTGTGAACCTGTAAATTTATTAAATGTTGTTGTTATACATATGTATGTAAAAGTATAATCTAAATTAATTAAATTGTGAGCACCAACAATAAGTATTAACATTGGTTAAGACTTAAAATTTGTAATAATTTTAGCTTAAGATTTGATTACTTCTTGTTAGTTTCTTATGTAGAAAGATTCAAGAATAAAGCCATTGGCAGCATTTAAAAAAATAAAAATAAAAAAAAAAGTTCATCAACTTTACAACAGGCGATGCGAACATATCCCTCATCAACTTTACAAACAGGCGATGCGAAGATATCCCGTTTACCATAAATCAAGAAATAGTACCGTATGTGAAAAGAGGTAAGTATCTCGGCATGACCCTGGATGCTAAACTGCGATGGAAAGCACATGTCAAGAAGAAAAGTGAAGAACTAAGACTTAAATACAAAACGATGTATTGAGAAGGAACTCTGCTTTATCAACCTACAACAGGCTTCTACTTTATAAGCAAATATTGAAACTGGTTTGAATTTATGGTATTCAACTTTGTTGGGGTTGTACTAAACAGAGCAACGGATATATCATCCAAGGACTTCAGAATATGGTATTAAGGAACATCGCTGATGCGGTTGGTATGTCAGGAACAACGATCCCCATAGGGATCATATCGTAAATGAAATTTAGGAGAAAGCGCGGAAAGATAAAAAAAGACTCCTGCAACATGTGAACATTGAGGCAACTCAAACTTAAAAGAAACAATCCTTTTGAGCTGGTGTAATTGTTAGTTTAAACAGCACTGTACTATCTAAAACTCACTTCAAAGATGTGGTTCACTCCAATTTACAAGACACTATGGAACGCCAATGGGCAGAAGCCATAGATTAATATAAGTTAGTAAATTAAGTCAGAAAAAAATTGCTCATTAGTCCAGGAGACTAGATTGTAATTACATAAAATAAATAAATCCAATTTATTTTAAATTAAAAAAAACAAAAAAAAAATAACCTCTAATGTGGTTTCGTAAAAGAGGAATCGTCTCTCTGACAATTCAGTTGACGTAATTAGCTTCTTGAAAGCATATTTCCTTAAATTAAAATAAGGAATGCATAACGATTTGTTTCTTTTGATGATAAAATGAGATCCTCCTCATTATTTATTTATTTTAATCATTTAAAGAATTTGTTGTTATATATTTCGTAACATGATTTTTATTTATTTCTGGTAACTTAAGGCTCTGTTTCAGAATTTAATACTAAGCCACGATACAGAAAGTACATGCAGTCACTAAGCTTTCATTAAAATAAAAAAACATATAACCATCAATTATAAATAATTTCTGTTTCTATAATTACTAATGGGTTTGCTACATTACATATTTTCAATTAATTTTATTGTCATAATTACTTTTAAAAACTATATAACTGTTCATTATCTGATGCAAGTACAAGATAACAGAAATATATATATTCGGTAAGTTTTTATCCCCAAACCAAAACCCTAAACTTTCCAATATTCTCATAAACTCATCAAAATATTTACTTTTACCAACAAATTCGACTTGTGTGTATGTATTATAAGACACATAAACAACTATCTCATATATCAAAAAATAAAAAAGAATCATTAGAAAATATCGGATTACAAAACTACAACTTAAAATCGAATCAAATTTCCATCAACATTTCCATAAAAACGTAACATAACTTTATTTACGTTAAATTATCATTTTTATGCCACAATAAAATACAATCGTACGATGTACATATATACATAATTATATACACATACAAACAAAGAAATAAAAACAAAACAAAAAAATGTTTTTCAATTTTCATGAAAATTTTTTACTACACACATAACTTACTATACATAATATAAAATATTAACTAATCAATTCGATGTCAAACAGAAATAAATAAACATTATAACAATTTTTTTTTTTTGTTATTTTGATCAACAATTAAATTACAATTAACAATATTGTTCATGTTTTCTCCGCACATATTCACACAAATACATAAAAAGCCTAAATTCATTGTTTTGTAAAATTTTATTGGGAAAACTACAACAATAACAACCCAATATAAAACCAACAAAGTGTTTATTTTTATTATAGCTATGTAAAAAAAGAAAAAAAAATGTTGTTTG
Organism: Tipula helvola; assembly: GCA_963556165.1. Taxonomy (NCBI): domain Eukaryota; kingdom Metazoa; phylum Arthropoda; class Insecta; order Diptera; family Tipulidae; genus Tipula; species Tipula helvola. The sequence goes on along the minus strand of OY744481.1, from coordinate 9,898,464 downwards.
TTTAAGTTTTACCATTCATCAAACAAACAACAAACAACAAAAAAAAAAAACGTAAAAGTTATTCTAAATTCAAGTCGAGTCCACCACGCCAAGGAAGAGGAAAAATACACTTTGTGAAAATAAAATTACGATGGAAATTTTCTCGCTCGCTCTCTCAAGTTTTTTTGTTTTCCATTTATGCACGTTTGCGTGTCACGATTATTAGATTGGAATAAAAATTATGTACAACAACAATTGTGGGACATAAAAATTATAATTCATATTAATTGTGTACGACAATATTATCAACATCAAAATAGTATACACAGGAAATTTTTTTATTTCCTTCGCGGTTCGGAATGGTGTGATTGGATGAAATATATCAGCATAATTAATAGTTTTTGAGCAACTACCCAAAAACAAAAATTTATTATGGGTAACAATGTTATGCTTTGTCGAGTGAATTTTTTTCTATACATTAGCTATAATAGGTATAGCTAGTAGGATTGTTAATAATTAGAGAATGTTATTAACTTTTTTGTTTTTGTAATAGTTATTATGGTATAACTGTTAATCCTGATACGGGTGATTGAATTTAAGGAATATGTCACGAAATGTAAAAAATGTGTACTGTGTAATTTTTTAGGTTTCAGGTGACAACCCTTGAAAAGTTGGAATTTGTTATACGGTTATTATTGTTTTTAGAATACTAATTATTTGTGTTCAAAGTTTATAAGATTTCAAGTTAATGTTGTATATTTAAAATAAATTACATGACTCCGATTGTTTGAGACTATATACATTTCGTTTCGTGATGCATGATGACAGAAATGTAACTAAGTACCTAGCTATTGCCTGAAATCAACTACTGTAAGGTCAATTGTCAAAAAAAAAAAAAACGTAATTGGAAAATAATAAATTACTATAACTGCCACCTATTTCTGATGCCTGCCCCAAACATTTAAACCCAACTAATTGGTTTGTGCCGCCCCGGTGGCACAGTGGTTAGCATACTTGATTTACGCTCCGGACGTCCCGGGTTCGATTCCCGGCGGGTGATGAAAAAATCACGGCTGGTTTAAGGGTAGGATCAATGAATTAATTACTCATTATCCGTAAACAAAATGATTACGAAACTTCAAAATGAAGCGGCCAAATCCCTCTATGGAATGTAGCGCCAGCGAAAAAAAAAAAAAAAATTGGTTTGAACTGCAAGGGCTATGCTGGCCAAGAGCACGAAAAAAAAAATTATTATTAATAATTTTTTATTCGAAACATATGATCAATCCAGAACTTTTTTTGCAAACTGGCGTAACTGTCGGACAATCCAGAGAAATTTTTTTAATTTCCACCATCAAATCGGCGTGCAGAACCCTGGTCGGTAAAATGGCGCAATCTAACAATTTTAAATGATTTTAAATCTATAATTAACATTTTTTTTTTCGTAACAAGCTTTGAATCTAACTATTTATGGTTTAAGTCAAGCTTAATTTAATGATATCAAGTTCCAGAATAGTTGTGGTGTCAATCATTCCAGTGGAAGAGCTACACGAAGAAAGAGATCATTTATGTGCATGCCCGATACCTACTATGGAAACACAAATTAACTATTCGTCGCCTTATTCGTCAGGAAGATTAGCCGGTGTTTATTGTTAAAAACTTAGTTGGCTATACATTAGGAGTGATCGAGATGGATCGGGAATATTTGGCCAATTAGTGTGAGTCGTAAATGTATTCGCTGTAACCAACCCGCTTTTCAAATGAAATTTCACAGCGGTAAATTGATAATATGTCCACATACAAATTGATGACAGTTTTAAATCAAGGGCAGAACGAACAAATATCTTAATTGTGCGAGCAATAATGGGCTAAATAATTCCATTCGGAGAATTATCTGTGATTTTTTTTTTCTGGAGCCACTAGATTTTACGAAGAATCTACTTTTAATCTATACTGTGAAGGGGCAGTACTACATTTAAGAAATGTAGATGCGAGAAATGAAAACTGTTTAGAATCTAAATCATTGCATTGTAAACGATGTCAATTAATCAAAAATGTAATCACCAATTGATAATATACAAGTTTAAACCTCTCTAGAGAGCAAAATTATGCAATACATTAGCCGTCGCGGCTTTTAATCATACTGATAAGGTGAAATTATCAATAAAATTCGCCCTTTCACAGAATTTAAATCGTCAGCCTATGCACTATGGGCAAACTGATTATTTAAAAAAAAATTTATTAAGAAATTTTATTTGTTTTATAAGATGAGTCGTAATTAAAAATATTGATTTTATTTAGTATCAATACAACTTGTGGCGATATAGTGAACAGGAAAATTCGTAAAAATTAGATAGAAACAACATTCGTAAAAATTAGAATATTTTTCAATAATCTGTGGTTTTTAATAATTATTCACATACAAAATTAGAGAACTCTCCAAAGCACTTAGCTCCTTTGAGCAAGGATGGCAGGCAACATCAAAAAATGGATGACAATAATTTAAGTAGCAACCTTTTGTTTTCATATTGTAATTAATACAAATTTAACTGGGTCTTTATCACGGGCACTTTACTCTGTATTGAAATTTTTGATATTATCCAACATCTCGAAGGCTCTGGAGTAATAACGGCATCTGGTTTCGGTAACTCCATCCTAAAGTCGAAACAATTAGAGTTAAACTTGAAATCTAGAAATTTGGAGTAATCCGGCTAGATTTCTGGAGTAGGCGCTAATTATTTAGCAGAATTGTAAACAAAATCGAATTAATTGATTGGAGTGATTTACCTAGCTTTAAGCAAGACCTACCGGAGATGGCCGAGCTTCACCGAAAACATTGTTATACTCAAGTATAGCCAATAGTTAGTAACACAATGACAACACATTAATCTAATTTTATGGTTTATTAAAATTAAAACTGAATTCTGAAATTACATTCATTAGTTTGCTGAATTGAATTTATGAATAATATTGAAAATCGTAATCCTTTTTAATTTACGGTGACTTAAAGGAAAGGAAATCAACTTATAATTTTTAATAATCTCAAATAATGATGAATAATCGCGAAATAATCTATAACAATTTACGAAAGCCTCGCGGCGAATGCAAAATTATGTAATATCTTTAAAGTAATATGACCTGAAAACTCAAATAAATTCCGAAGAATCTGGAAGCCAAGCAATTTGTCGCCATATTAATCTTGAAGAACCCTAAATTCGAAATGTACAAGAATCAAGCCACCAGATCCTTTCAAAGGCCTAGTGATCGGGATTTATAAGGACCTGTTTATATATTTCGAGTTACGTACAAACTGCTACAGACTTATCGACACCAATACAGACGAAAATAAATTTAATGGTTAAAGAATGGGAGAAATCTGGGAATATTGATGTGAAAACAAGAAAAAATTTAACGAGTTTCACCGCAGTGATTTCAAAATTATACGGTTTACCAAAAATCCACAAACCAAATTTGCCGTATAGACCAATTGTAAGTTCCATAGATGATCCCACATATTCATTAGCATCATTTTTACTGAATATTCTAAAACCTAGCATAGGAAAGACAAATTCTTACATACAAAATTCCGAAGAGATCAAAAATAAAATTAGTAATGTTACGATCCCTCCAAATTTTCTGTTAATCTCTTTAGATGTTACCTCTTTGTTTACCAACGACGATAGCCAAATTGTCAAAAATATTATTAGTCAAAATTGGAGAAATGCTAAATCCAAATTAACTATAAAATACAATTTTTTACAGCTTTACATATAGTTTTGAACAATTCTGAATTTTCTTTTGACAAGAAAATTTATAAACAAATTTTTGGCTCACCTATGGACTCACCAATAAGTCATATCATAGCAAATTTAGTAATGGAAAATTTGGAAATTTCGGTTTTAAATTCGTTAGATTTGGCAGCATTGTTTTACTTCAGATATGTGGTCGAAATAATTACGGCAATACCAATTAATAAAATTACCTTAGAAAAAGAAGTAGATAACAAAATATCATTTTTGGACATTCTGCTGGCCCATGAACTAAATGGCAACATTTCATGTGATTGGTACCATAAAAATACTTGATCTGGCAGATATTTAAATTTTCATTCTTAGCTTCCCAACAATTATAAAATTAACACCGTTAAAATTCTGACCCAAAAAATTCTGAAACTTTCCGATACGAAATTTCATAATAAAAATTTAAAAATTCTAAAAGATCGATCCGTTATTTCGCAACCAGTATCCAGAAATTTGGTAAACCACATAATTTGGAAACAAAAAAATGTACAAATAAATTTTGTTTCTCGATCAACAAATCAAACCACAAATTATTTGACCATTCCCTACTTTAAAAATCTTTTCGAAAAAATCAAAAATCGTTTAAAAAATTATAACTTTAAAATTACAGAACGTGCAGCCACAAGCTTAAACAACAAATTGTTTTCTAAAATTAAAGATAACACACCTTTAAAGAAACAATCAAACGTTGTTTATCAGGTACAGCAATGTAGTTGAAACGCTACCTAGACAGGACAGACGAAACAATTTTTAGAAAAAGATATTACCAACACAAAAGTGATATTATAAATAAAGATCAAAATTTAAGAATTAGTGCACTTACACGACATCTGAAAAATACAAACTATTAAATCAGTTTAGATAACATAAAAATTCTCGAGAAACAAAAAAATTTTAGAAAAAGATCGATTGTGGAAATGCTACAAATTAAATCATGTACAAATTCAATCATATGTTGTTGAAGATTATGCTTATATTGACAATTCATATGATTTGTTCGTCTAAATTGTTTTTGCCTGATGCAATTTTATTTTTATTCAAATGTACAACCTTTTTTACATGAAAGCGCCTTAGCAAGGTTTTTTTCTTCGAAAATTATATAGCGGTGCGTTTCCATGAAAAGTCGGTTTATATATGTATTAATGAAAATCTTTAATATGTGTAGATATAAATATTTGAAATCACCTTGACTAATGTCAAAAAAACGGCAACTACAATCAATTACCATTTTTTCACTATTTACTGTACTTTTTAGTACAGTATTTCAATTTACTAATAGCGGATTTACATTCAATCTTTTCGTTCTTTTCTAAAAGATAAAAGATGTACCATAAAAAATGCGTTTTAGTATGATTTCCTTGTATTAAAATCAGAAGGAATACTCAAAAAGTATTATTCAATACTATTTACTGCAATACTCAACTGTTTTTGGTGAAAAAGAACGGAAAAACCTGAAAAAGATGAACTGGTTTGTCTTTTTTCGTGAAAGTTGCTCAAAAGACATAAAATCCAAGTAACATTTTGTTAGGTAAAATAAAAATTTTGAATATGCCCGTCCCATTTTCATATATGGATAAAACGTATTTGCCCTTTTCTTCGTGATTCTATTCTTTTGAAAAAGAACGAAAAGATTGAATGTAAAAGGGCCTTAAAGGCGCATTTTATTTGACCATTTGCAAAAAAATTGCCCTGTATCCAATACCATTTTGGTATTCTATATTAGGCCTATTTTATTTGACCATTTGCAAAAAAATTACTTGTATCCAATACCATTTTGGTATTCGTGAATACCCACTGTGTACTTCGTTTTCAAAAATCCCATAGTATTTTTTAGCAGGGACGCGATAGGAGTCCTTGTGTTCAATCGGGCAAAAATGATAAAAAATATCATGATTTTTTTTATCGCGTTTGCCATGAAACGCACTCATTTATCACGAAAAAAAATCAAGTTTTTTTTCAGTTCTAGCTGTCAGAAGAAATTAATTTTGATTTTTGATTTTCAGTTAATTGTGTGCAATATTAAAATATAATTTTTAATTTATAATTTTTAAATATAATTTTTTTTTATAATTTTTTATTATAAATAACCAAATTCAATTTATAGTTAAGAAAATTTAATTCAAAAATTGACGTTATCGGTTTTATTGTTGTTTGGAAAACGCATTGACATTTAAAATCAATTTATCATTTTTTTATACATTTTGGCTGTTCAATCGGGTTTGACGTACAGAATTACGGAATAAAGTTAGAGTGTCTAAAATATCATGATATTTTTTATCATTTTTGCCCGATTGAACACGTCCTACAGTATATTTTTAGCAGGGACGCGATTCCGAAATGAATACCAATTTTGAATTTGGCAAATAAAATAGGCCTAAATTGTAAGCTCAAATTCTGTGAGTAGTAAAAAGTATTTACAAATTTGTGAAATATAACGAATTTGTAATGAAATGATTTTAATCGGAGCCGGTTAAATAAGGCCAACGGTAAACTTATCAGAACTAGAAATATTTTTTTTATTTTTTGGATTTTTCCTTAACGAGGAAATAACGATAATAGTACATATCGTTGATGTCAATTCATTTTCCCGTATCTAAAAATATTGAAAAAAAATTTAATTATCTAAAAACGTTTATAATTCGTTGTACATGACCAATGTCGATGAAAGTGACCAATAGTAAAATAATATTATGAGTAATAAGTTATTATCATTGGTCACTTTCATTGACATTGGCCATGTACGACCAGTATAAACGTTTAAAGGTAAGTAAATTTTTTTTCAATATTTTTAGATACGGGAAAATGAATTGACATCAACGATATATAACAATGCGTACATAGTCACTTTTTATTCCAATTCATTAGCGCGCTAGTTTTGTTTTTGGAGCTGCGTACATAGTACAATTCTGGTGAAAAATGTTCACCACGAAGTTGACTACATTAGTTTATTATGTAACCAAATGGTTACATTTTGGTTACGTTATATTGGTAACCCTGGTAATTTTTTTTGTTCTAGTTAGAAATAATTTAACTCACACAGCTAACTTCGTGGTATATATTTTTCACCATAATTGTACCAACATGTACGCAGCTTGAATCAAACAGTATTTTTTTTTATGTAGGTATTAGTTTCTATTTGAAGCAATAGGTTATTACGGAATTAGCCAGATCAAAACCAATAAAAATGTATATACAAGCCACGGATGTCCACTACATTATTGTCGCAAGTTTAACAGAAAAGATCGATTTAGGCCAATCATTAACGTACATAAACGTAAAATATTGTAAACAATATTATAGACATTTGTGTATATTATATACACTTTCTGATTTATTTTATACACATTACTAATACTAAACCTTATACGCGTACATCTTTATAGCTTTAGTGTTTGTTCTGCATGGTGTGTATAAACATTTTCGTTGGTTTTGGCCAGACACATAATTATTTTCTGAGGCGCTATAGCCTGATGAGATGATTGAAAAATAATTTATTTTTCACAATCCTCGTCAGATCAAAATTGAATTGTAGAACTCTTAACAATTCCAAATCGGTTAATTTAAAATCCCCTTTCTCCTATTTTCAAACTACAATAATCCTCTTTTGTTTTAAATCTGGGTTTTCTATTACCTAAATAATTATGCTCTATAAAACCTTAATTTCTAATGAAAACTATTCAACCAACCAAATCCAGTGAGCAATATTAAATCGGTGACCACACATAAAACATTCCGAAAAATTTCACTCAACAACATCCGTTTTAATTTTTTAATTTTTTTTTTTTAAGGTTGGTCATCTCATGTAATTTTCAAAGTACTATACATAAAAACGATAAAATTAGCATAAAAATTATTTTTATTAATATAATAATATTATGATTTTCATTATTATATTGTCAACAATTAATAAAAAGAAAATTTTAAATTTCAATTTTTTGTTATTTGCATTGCATGTTGATGTTGTATTATGGTAAATAGCAAAATCGGAAGGAAATTAAAAATGGATCTTTTATTTAAATTAAATTAAATTAAATTCGTACAATATTTGTGTTGATAAAATAAAGATATAAAATTTGTTGTTGTTATTGTTTATCTAATTTACATAACAATAATAAATAATGATAACATTTTAAATAAATAAATTATTGTCTTATATGTATGTACATAGATACGACTTCATCGCGTACATCACGCCAGAAATCCCATTTTAGAAAACCCACGTTTTCTATATATAATTCGCACCATTGGGATTGTGCAATTTTGTGCCTGTGATTAGAAAATTTGTGCATAGCCTACTTTAGGAAACAGGGTGGGATTTCCCACGTGATTATCACACCAGAAATCCCATATATACCGTTTACGTAATAAAACATATTTTTCAGTTAACAATGATTGTGCAAAATTGTGCGTTACTAAACTTACCTTAAAAAAAATTTATATTGGCCAGAATCGGCCATAGAACATCCACAATTTATCAAAATTGTGGTTTTTCAAAGAGGTTGTATGGGTGATTTCCAGAAATCCCACCTTTTATTACAATTTGAATTAAAACATAGTATAGTCAATATTTTGGCCAAGATTCACGTTTGTGCATATTATACTTTAGCCAGAATCGGCCATAGAACATCCACAATTTATCAAAATTGCGATTTTTCAAGAGGTTATATGGGTGATTTCCAGAAATCCCACCTTTTATTTGAATTTGAATTAAAACATAGAATAGTCAATATTCTGGCCAATATTCACGTTTGTGCATATTATACTTTAGCCAGAATCGGCCATAGAACATCCACAATTTATAAAAATCGCGATTTTTCAAAGAGGTTGTATGGGTGATTTCCAGAAATCCCACCTTTTATTAGCATTTGAATTAAAACATAGTATAGTCAATTTTGTGATCAAGATTCACGTTTGTGCATATTATACTTTAGCCAGAATCGGCCATAGAACATCCACAATTTATCAAAATTGCGGTTTTTCAAAGAGGTTGTATGGGTGATTTCCAGAAATCGGACCTTTTATTACAATTTGAATTAAAACATAGCATATGTAATATTTTGGCCAATATTCACGTTTGTGCATATTATACTTTAGCCAGCATCGGCCATAGAACATCCACAATTTATCAAAATTGCGGTTTTTCAAAGAGGTTGTATGGGTGATTTCCAGAAATCCCACCTTTTATTAACATTTGAGTTGAAACATAGCATATGTAATATTTTGGCCGAGATTCACGTTTGTGCATATTATACTTTAGCCAGAATCGGCCATAGAACATCCACAATTTATTAAAATCGCGATTTTTCAAAAAGGTTGTATGGGTGATTTCCAGAAATCCCACCTTTTATTAGCATTTGAATTAAAACATAGTATAGTCAATATTGTGGCCAATATTCACGTTTGTGCATTTATACTTTAGCCAGCATCGGCCATAGAACATCCACAATTTATCAAAATCGCGATTTTTCAAAAAGGTTGTATGGGTGATTTCCAGAAATCCCACCTTTTATTAACATTTGAGTTGAAACCTAGCATATGTAATATTTTGGCCAATATTCACGTTTGTGCATATTATACTTTAGCCAGAATCGGCCATAGAACATCCACAATTTATCAAAATCGCGATTTTTCAAAGAGGTTATATGGGTGATTTCCAGAAATCCCACCTTTTATTAACATTTGAGTTGAAACATAGCATATGTAATATTTTGGCCAATATTCACGTTTGTGCATATTATACTTTAGCCAGAATCGGCCATAGAACATCCACAATTTATCAAAATTGCGATTTTTCAAAGAGGTTGTATGGGTGATTTCCAGAAATCCCACCTTTTATTAGCATTTGAATTAAAACATAGCGTAGTTAATATTCTGGTCAAATTTCACGTTTGTGCATATTATACTTTAGCCAGAATCGGCCATAGAACATCCACAATTTATCAAAATTGCGATTTTTCAAAGATGTTGTATGGGTGATTTCCAGAAATCGGACCTTTTATTACAATTTGAATTAAAACATAGTATAGTCAATATTGTGGCCAAGATTCTCGTTTGTGCATATTATACTTTAGCCAGAATCGGCCATAGAACATCCACAATTTATCAAAATCGCGATTTTTCACAGAGGTTATATGGGTGATTTCCAGAAATCCCACCTTTTATTAACATTTGAGTTGAAACATAGCATATGTAATATTTTGGCCAATATTCACGTTTGTGCATATTATACTTTAGCCAGCATCGGCCATAGAACATCCACAATTTATCAAAATCGCGATTTTTCAAAGAGGTTATATGGGTGATTTCCAGAAATCCCACCTTTTATTAACATTTGAGTTGAAACATAGCATATGTAATATTTTGGCCAATATTCACGTTTGTGCATATTATACTTTAGCCAGCATCGGCCATAGAACATCCACAATTTATCAAAATTGCGGTTTTTCAAAGAGGTTGTATGGGTGATTTCCAGAAATCCCACCTTTTATTAACATTTGAGTTGAAACATAGCATATGTAATATTTTGGCCGAGATTCACGTTTGTGCATATTATACTTTAGCCAGAATCGGCCATAGAACATCCACAATTTATTAAAATCGCGATTTTTCAAAAAGGTTGTATGGGTGATTTCCAGAAATCCCACCTTTTATTAGCATTTGAATTAAAACATAGTATAGTCAATATTGTGGCCAATATTCACGTTTGTGCATATTATACTTTAGCCAGAATCGGCCATAGAATAACCACAATTTATCAAAATTGCGGTTTTTCAAGGAGGTTGTATGGGTGATTTCCAGAAATCCCACCTTTTATTAACATTTGAATTAAAACATAGCATATGTAATATTTTGGCCAAGATTCACGTTTGTGCATATTATACTTTAGCCAGAATCGGCCATAGAACATCCACAATTAATCAAAATTGCGGTTTTTCAAAGAGGTTGTATGGGTGATTTCCAGAAATCCCAATTTTTATTAACATTTGAGTTGAAACATAGCATATGTAATATTTTGGCCAAGATTCACGTTTGTGCATATTATACTTTAGCCAGAATCGGCCATAGAATATCCACAATTTATCAAAATTGCGGTTTTTCAAAGAGGTTGTATGGGTGATTTCCAGAAATCCCACCTTTTATTAACATTTGAGTTGAAACATAGTATAGTCAATATTGGCCAATATTCACGTTTGTGAATATTATACTTTAGCCAGAATCGGCCATAGAACATCCACAATTTATCAAAATTGCGGTTTTTCAAAGAGGTTGTATGGGTGATTTCCAGAAATCCCACCTTTTATTAACATTTGAATTAAAACATAGCATATGTAATATTTTGGCCAAGATTCACGTTTGTGCATATTATACTTTAGCCAGAATCGGCCATAGAACATCCACAATTTATCAAAATCGCGATTTTTCAAAGAGGTTATATGGGTGATTTCCAGAAATCCCACCTTTTATTAACATTTGAATTAAAACATAGCATATGTAATATTTTGGCCAAGATTCACGTTTGTGCATATTATACTTTAGCCAGAATCGGCCAAAGTGGCCGATGCTGGCTAAAGTATAATATGCACAAACGTGAATATTGGCCAAAATATTACATATGCTATGTTTCAACTCAAATGTTAATAAAAGGTGGGATTTCTGGAAATCACCCATATAAGCTCTTTGAAAAATCGCAATTTTGATAAATTGTGGATGTTCTATGGCCGATGCTGGCTAAAGTATAATATGCACAAACGTGAATATTGGCCAAAATATTACATATGCTATGTTTCAACTCAAATGTTAATAAAAGGTGGGATTTCTGGAAATCACCCATACAACATCTTTGAAAAATCGCAATTTTGATAAATTGTGGATGTTCTATGGCCGATTCTGGCTAAAGTATAATATGCACAAACGTGAAATTTGGCCACAATATTAACTACGCTATGTTTTAATTCAAATGCTAATAAAAGGTGGGATTTCTGGAAATCACCCATACAACATCTTTGAAAAATCGCAATTTTGATAAATTGTGGATGTTCTATGGCCGATTCTGGCTAAAGTATAATATGCACAAACGTGAATCTTGACCACAATATTGACTATACTATGTTTTAATTCAAATGCTAATAAAAGGTGGGATTTCTGGAAATCACCCATACAACCTCTTTGAAAAATCGCGATTTTGATAAATTGTGGATGTTCTATGGCCGATTCTGGCTAAAGTATAATATGCACAAACGTGAATATTGGCCAGAATATTGACTATGCTATGTTTTAATTCAAATTGTAATAAAAGGTGGGATTTCTGGAAATCACCCATACAACCTCTTTGAAAAACCACAATTTTGATAAATTGTGGATGTTCTATGGCCGATTCTGGCCAATATAAACTTTTTTTAAGGTAAGTTTAGTAACGCACAATTTTGCACAATCATTGTTAACTGAAAAATATGTTTTATTACGTAAACGGTATATATGGGATTTCTGGTGTGATAATCACGTGGGAAATCCCACTCTGTTTCCTAAAGTAGGCTATGCACAAATTTTCTAATCACAGGCACAAAATTGCACAATCCCAATGGTGCGAATTATATATAGAAAACGTGGGTTTTCTAAAATGGGATTTCTGGCGTGATGTACGCGACTTCATCATGTGGATTTGTCGGTTTGCACACATTAGTCGTCGAATATTTTGTTCCACATTTATATATTATGATGACGCGTCCATGTTATTTTACACTTATTTTAGTGTGCTTTTATTATACATAAATAAATAATGTTGTTCTTATTTCATTTTTTTTATTTTTATTATTAATGTCAGGAAACCATAAAAAATATAAGATAAAACAAAATTAAATTAAATTAAAATTACGATTAATCCAAATATATTACACAGTTTATTATTACTTACATAATACGTCATAATGATAATTTATTTATCACTTTGCACGAAATGGTTGGCGGAATATTATTGTGCGTGAGTTGAAAATTATTAGAAGTATAATTTTTTGTGTTTATGTGGTATAGCTGCTGCCATGATATTGCAGAATCGTAAATATACGGTTAGCAGTTAGATTGAGGTTAATGTGCATGGAAAATTTTAATTGGAAAAGTTTATCGTTTGCGGGAATTATTAACAAAAATAATCTGTAAATTTATGTACGATTTGATATGCAGACATTCTATGTGTGTACAATTCTCCCACTAAACCAAATGTAAAAAGTCACAAACACATACAATAAATCAGGTCTGGTTATGCTATGGCAGTTTATTTATTTTACTACACCAAAACCGACAAAATGGTAAACAGCACTGTATTTCATAGTTGGTAACGTGTATATAACATTAAAAAAAAGTAAAAATTTTAAATGACCAAAATACTAAACGAGAAGAATATTTTGTAAGCTCATTTAATAAAAGCTCGTTAACGAACACAATTTTCATATATAAATACGGCAGATCCACTCATAGAAAATAAATGGGATTTTTTTTGTTCAATTCAATTTAGATGAATTAAAACAACAACAAGACAAAAATATGTATAAAAAGCAGCATAAAACACAAAACGACCTGAGACATGAAATTTAAATTATTTTCAATGTGTAGGTACGTAAATTTGTGGTAAGAAATTAATGTAAGGATGTGCTGAAAAAAATTGTTCGCTTCTCTAAATCAACAAACAAAAAAAAACAAGAAACGGGAAATTTAATATTTATTCACGTAAAAGAATTTTCATTTTTCAATTTTTAGTATGGAGTAGAGGTGGAAAATATGAAACAAAAATTGGTTTATTCATTTTGACAGGGTATGTGGACCAAATAAATGACAAGAGTTCGAACTATAGATGGTCTCTGAAAATTGATCAGCCACATCTCAACAGATTTATGTTCAGATTCAATATTTTGTTATTAGACAATTTTATATGGATTTCTTATATTTATTAAAACAAGAAGCAAGATGAGAGTCCCGTTTGGTTTGGCTTGGATGGTTTGCGGAATAAAAAAAAACAGAGCGCACGTTTTTTAATTTTCGAACAATAAGACTACATAAAAATTATACCTAAACGAATTTGAATAGAGCCTCGTTCTTTCATAAATACATAGAATATACATATGTATGTATATATACACAGAGTTCCATGTTTTATGAATATTAACAGAAAACCAATATATTTAGGTTTTTTTTTTATTTATTTTGTGTACATACAAACGACCAAGTCTTGTGTGATAACACACAAGAAACCAACATAATTTGATTTCAGCACGAGCGTACAAACAAAAAATGTGAAACGAAAAAGGAAAATTGCCTTGGGATTGACTGAAATTGATTTATTACAAAAAATTGAAAGATAATTGAGTTACATTTCTATTGTTGTGTATACAGTTTCTTTGGGTTTAACATGGTTGTCATCAAATAAGTATATAGAATAAAAATCGAATAACCTTGAAATTAGAGGTAAGTTAATGCGAAATAATCTACCAATTATTTTTGTTATATGCCGACCGTATAAAGGGGGGTTGCTTAACCTCTTGGGTATACCTATGAACTTGAAATATATTGGCGCAGTGTACTACTGTAATAAACATAAACTAAATAAATTTCAAATTTACCAGAATTATTTGAATTTTAAATTGTTTAGCAGATGATGAATTTTAATTTAACCGAATAATCTGGTACCGTGACATGCAAAGCTCGGATATTTTCTGCATCATCGTACTCATCAATATTTGTGCGATTATTACAACCTCTCATTAGGAAGGTGTATTCCGTTCTGATCGCAACACTTAAGGAACGCATAAAAGGAATCATGGAAGAAGGTAAAAACAATGAAAGCTCAAATTTATATATCGTATCCTGCTAAAAACCTGCATTATCGACATTAAAACTTGTTTTCTTGCTTGCAAAAAAATAGTCCTATTTTTCATCCATAAATAAAGAATCTCCAAACGCTGTTCAGTACAGTTTAATGTGATAAGACGTAAGATGTTCTTGGGCTACAAATATTGGGCAATCCTTTTCATCTATACAGGAAAACCCAATTCCATCATTTTTTGTGAGCTGCATTTTACGATTTGATGGTATTTACTCTACGGACAAAATCTTGTCAGCGATTACAATTATACCTATCGCAGTAAACAGATTTCTAGCAATTGAAGGTCAGTTTGATGAGCTTTTCAGTTCTTGGTCTTTACTCTAGGAATGTTATTCAGTTTATGAAATTTATCGGAGAAAAAATTCTGATAATCTTTATTGTTAACAAGTGTTTTTAAAAAATTTTCAAAATGTGTGTATTCGCCAAGTGCCTACGGCAGAAAGTGTAAAAAGTATTCTGAAATACATCCTAATCGAGCGGTTCCTCACAAAAAAAACTGCACGAGAGATGGGGCCCCTTTCTAAAAGTTCGGCGAAATGAACATATATACGTACGAGAAATTTTTCATTAATAGGCAGTTAAGCTGGGAGGAAATGTTAATTGAACCAGTTCAATTGCTAAATCGTTTAAATTGGCCAATGTGTTTCATTTTTTAAATGGTAAATCGTTTTATGTGACGACGTACGTTGTTAAAGCGGGACATATGGTTTATGCATGACGAAGCTCTCCTGCATTTTTCAATTGCTGTCCAATAATGCCCAATAAAATGGCACCCATAGATATGCAGATATGAATCCCTTTATTGGTGAGGTGCAATGAAATCTTCGGTTAGCCTAGTAAAGTTAGAATGCCAAATGAAAGAAATCTAGAACTAGGCGTAAGAACAGCACAACTTTTCAATATTTTAAGTTAGCTCTACTAGAAGTAGTTGGTTTTTAAAATAGAAATATAGTTAAATGTAAGTATATTCATACGTCTAGTTCGTATGTGAAGTGGTCGCTGCAGACTTATATTTTCACGCAAGCAATCAATATCAACTAATTTTTTGTTTTTGCAATTTTAACATATCTCTCGATTTGACAAGAAACAGATTGCTTAGTCTTTGGCTTTGATGCTGAAGACTTTATTGGTACGAAAATAAAAACAGGTTATTAATAACTGATTGAAATAAATTTTTGGTTAATAGATCCGATATTAACTGAATATAATATAGGACCTAAGTCCAACTATGAAATTCGGTGACTCCTTTCGATGGATGTCACTTTGTATTAGAAGGTACAACAGTAGGAAACAGTTACCAATAGTAAATTCCTAATATAATTTTAATTTTTCCTCCTGTACCTTACAAACTGACACGATTTACAGGCTTTGAAAATAGTCAACGAATTGCATCGAATTTTAATCACGCCACCGTCCTGAGTTCAATTTTCAATGCTGACCAAAAATTAATTACAACATGCTTCGACAGATATGTATTACAAGTATAACGAATTTTTGTAAAATCGTTCGTCGCGACCACCTACAAAGTTCATCAATATGTTACAAGTAACGTTGGAAATATCTCGTTAAAGACGCGGTAACGGCCGATTTCAGTCTCTAAGACATAGATTTTGTCAAAAATATAATTTTTTCGTCCACATCAAATTTCAATTGGTTCCATTTACTTATATAGCGCAGCTCTCGTATTTCAAGTTACTCAAAATATTTTACATAATCGCGTTTTATTTCAATGTGAAAAAAATTGTCGAAACACGTATAACGGTTACAAAATCAACCCTCAGACGTTTAGATTTTCAAATTTGGTGGTGGTTAAATTTTGTTGGATTTTAGAATTTTGATACTGACAGATACATCGGGATTTTTTAAATTTTGTGCGATTTTTAAGGTTATTCGACTTTATCGATAAATTAAATTTTCTGAGCTTAATTGAGGTTATGCGGTGCATGCTTGATATTTGTTCAGATTGTCATTGATTTTTTTAGATTATTCTAGAATTCTATACGATTACAAAACCATTTCGAATTATTCGAGTTTCCTCGAAATTTGTAAGGATTGATTTGCACCTTATTGCATAATTAGTGGTTTACAAGAGTTTTACTTTGGAGTTTTTTGATACTTGCAAAACATTGTGTTACAGAAGGATAAGTTAAAATTTCTAAATCCTTCAAATAATTTAACCTAACCTAACCATAGCTACTCTTTGAAGTTATTCGCATGAGTTTACAGATTTTTCAAAATTGTTGGAGACTTTCGGTAATTCCACGTGGTTATAACAAATTTTCCAGATGATTCGAAATTTTTTAATATTGATTGTTCGAATTTACTGGCTGGTTCATTACCGTTGAGTTGCTGTTAATATGGATTTTCAATCTTTTGATGATAAACCTTAAAACCTTTAGCTATCTAGAATTAATTCTGCCCTTTAAATAATGTAATAGGTGTAATTTGATCGTTTAAGCCTCAAGATTGTGGTTGGGGTGAAACAACAATATAATTTCCTGTTTTATTATATTCTTATGTGCTTGCTCATTTGAAGTTGCTTGTTTTCTCTATTTAAACAGCGATTCAAAAATTTGCACATGCTATTGAGATATATCAAAATAAAATGAAAAATTTAATTGTCTTAAAAGAAAAGTAGAAGGATAATGAAAAAGTTGTTGGTGAAAAATCAAAACTTCTTTACGCGTTCATAAATTAAATAAATTGGCAGTAGGTATACAAGAGGTACTAATATTTTGAACACCGATTGTACATGTACATGTGGGTAACTGCAGCAGGGAAACTTTCGAATTTAAGCTTGAAATTTCTCATACCGTTAGAACCGAATTTGTGCTATTTAGTACTCATTGGAAAAAATTAGTCCTAGTCCAGGAGCTGAGAAAATGGAAAAAGATTTTTCATACTCCGTCTGAAAGACTGTAAAAAAAACACAAAACCTGACTTTCAGCGGAAACCAAAAAAGATTAATCAATTAACTAACTATTTTTAGTTATTAAATACAATGAAGAAATTTGTGCTTATCACAAAAATATAAATTTCGAATATTTTCATGAATAAACCAAGGAAATATGAAATTTTATCAACACATGTTGAATCATCCAAGACACCTTAACGTGTTCAATAAATCACTTATAGAATTTTTGACTTGATTTTGAAATGATTTTCGTGTCATTAAGGGCTATTGATTGATTTTCATTTTTCATTGTTTTAGCAATGAAAATATTCGAAATTTGTATTTTTGTGATAATCATAAATTCCTTCAACGTGTGTAAAAAATTGTGTGTCGGAAATAGGTTAAATCAATTATTTGTGTTGTTATTGTGTTGGAAATTATTGAACGCAAAATGTGTCTTGGATGGTTCCGTATAGTATCATTTAGGGGTATTGATTGAGTTTCATTTTCCGCAGTTTAATGAATGAAAATTGTCAAAATTTATGTTTTTGTGATAAGCAGATATTTCTTCATTGTATGAACAAACTAAAAATATTTAGTTAATTAGTTAATCTTATTTGGTTGCCGCTCAAATTCAGGTTTTGTTTTTAAATTTTTTTACCGTCGTTTAGGCGGAATATGAAAATTATTTTTCCATTTTCTCGGCTCCTGGACTAGCACTATTTTTTTCCAATGAGCACTAATTAGAACAAATTCGGTTCTAACGGTATGAGAACACATCGTTTGTACATATTTTAAAATAAATGTTTTACTCACACATGCCTAATCCATTTAGTTGTAGTTATTACGAAAATAATGCTTCTTACCTGAAATTAGAGAAAAGAAAAAAATTACTAAATTATTTGGATTTTATATTTCCTAATAATGTTTTTTCGACAGTCGGAAAGTTTAGTGGGACTGCAGAATTTTTAATCTAATATCAGTGAATCAATTTAATTTTCAAATTTAGCTTATGAAAATGTTATTTACCTACGTTAAAAACGGTTCGAGAAACTCTATTTCTCAATGTTATATTCTCGAATTTTTGCGGTTCTGAGCCCGAATTTTAAACTAATAAGAATTAAGAAAAAATAATGGTTACAAATATTACAAATAAGGTTTGAAGCTAAACATACAGTGGGCTTAATTAATAAGATATCTTAAATTAGATCCATTACTGTCGCAATTCATTTCAACATCTCCAAAATTTTTAAACCATGACAATAACATATCCACCTAATTATTCAGTCTACCCTTCTCAATCAATCATTTAAAACTCTAATTAAACTAATAATAGTCTAATGTCATTTTGTAGAGCATTCAGAATTATTTTGTCACAAAACAACTATATAACCAACCTTAACTATAGTTATGTTTTGTACAATAATTTAACAATTTCTAAAAATGTTCTTGTGTTAGAAAAAAAAAACATTAAACGGCGATCGATAACGATCGCAGAACTTCATTATTTTTTAAGCAACAACAATAAAAACAAACAAAAAAATTATGTATTTTTGTGAACTTGACATTATCTCAAAAGAATCTCTTCGTTATTATTTTCTTTTAACAACAACAACAATACGCGTGTGTACTCTCGAAATTTTATGGTTGTTTTGTGTGTACATACGAAATACACGAGACAAGGTATGATCTTGATCTTTTGTGATTTCTTATATATGCATATGTACGTTGTGTTATGTATTGTTCTGTGATTGAAAAATAACGGTTTAATTTTCTTTTTTATCTATGAATTAGAATAGTTTCTAAGCCGGTTGATTGATTGAAAATTATTTTATTTTGTGTGTGTGTCTTGAGTTCGCTTTAGCCTCTTACATATACTTATCTTTGAGATTCTTTGTGGTTCTTTTGATGATTGATCTTGACAAAATAATAAAATGATATATGAATTTTATATTTTTGTATGTTTGTGGTTGATTTTAATCGATTGTTTGGTTTTAGTTTATAATACCGTTTGATTCATGTTTTTTTTTTTCTTGTCGGGAGAGAATGGGAACCATTCTAAATATGGTAAAAGTAAATATAGATTTTGAGTCTGCATTGCCAAAAAAAAAAAAAAATAAATAAAATTTGAACCTTAATCTTGAATATTTTTTGTGTATTTTATCTTGTTTGACCTGGTTGGCATCAAAGCAGCGTGGGGATTAAATAACATACGTTTGTATGTAAAACTTGAAATATTGTGTAGTTTATTATCATATAACACGTAGAGTTTGCCAAACTTTCATGATAGTTTACACAATATGTATGTGTTTTATAGTTTTTAGCACGGTCAATGGAATACGAAAATTGAGATAATACCTGATAATCAACCTAACGACGAAATACTCACATCAGGTTATGCAGATGTCCCATGTTGTACATTGCACAATGGTAACAGCGACTATTGTAAGAGCATTTTTTCTTTCACTAAGAAATGGTCTACAAACATAGATAACATCTGCCATTATCTCAGCCATTATGATTGAATTCATGTTAAACTACGTTTTAATTAATTTCATCCCAACAAATAATTTAGTTCACTGCAAACGTGTTTATTAAATTAGCGTAGCTTTTATATTATTCTGTTTTGTTTATAGTCAAAAATGTAAATGTGACTTATTTAAAAAATTATTTTAATTAAGTTCTCGGCCAAATTCGTAATAACTTAAGGATGAGTTTCAATCTCCATTAGACTCCACTAACTTCTAAGATAAGAAAATGACGGTGCTTGTCATACCATCTGAGCACTCTAAGAACATTTAAACCGATTTATAGTGTAGATTTTATTTACCGGAGATAAACCTAGTAATCCTTGCTCGAGATTTCCTGCTCATTAAGCTGGAGTCGCCGAATATTACGTGCCGGTAAACTGATGCCCAATTCGTCCTAGATGTATACTATGTCATTTACTTCTACTAGAAAAGCGGTAGCATTGGGACTCAAGGGCAGTTCCACTCCCGTATATTCCTACCCGTGCCTCGTCTACCGTTTTGATTTTACTCTTGCGAGTTGCTGGAAATAGAAAGCCGCCTGTAGGTGACCCAACTTTACTACAGGAAGGCTAAATAAAACTGGAGGGTGCCGGGTATCCAAAGTCCGCATATGTGAACTGATTAGCCTATTAGCCATTCATCCTTCGGCTGAACTGATTAACCTATCAGCCATTCATCCTTCACTGGAAGGTTACGGAGCTGGTAGATTACCCATCCTCCAATAGACGCCAAACCACCAGGGAAATGATAAATTCAATTTTAAAAATATAAAGGGCTGAAACCTCACGAGGTGATCAGAACTTCGGTCTTTGGCATCTTCAATAATATCATAAAGTTGGTGTGACTGTTTTGACATTATTGATTTTTATTTTAACCAATATATATTTACTTATACAACAACAGCCAAACAGGTAAAAAGCTTCAACATGGGTACAGGCATCCAATTTAAAACGAAAAATCGTATTCTAGAACTTTATACCGAAAGTAGTATAACAAATTATACTGATACTTCTAACCGTTTAACTGACCATATTCCAGAAATTTATCCGAAAACTCATTTTAGAATCCCATTTACAACGCACATGTCTAACACAATGATACCCGCGGTTAAGGCATAGTCAAGTTCCATCCTACTTGGCCATATTCCACACATATCAAATATTGCCATTTCCAACGCACATATTAAATTTCATTATAATCAGAAATAGCCAAGTTCCATCATACTTGGCCATATTCCAGAACCTCATCCAAAACTCATTTTAGAATCCCATTTCTAACATACAAATCAAATTTCATAATAATCGGTTGAGAAATAGACAAGTTCCATCATACTTAGTCATATTCCAGAACTTCATCCAGAAATCGTTTTAAAATTCCAGAACTTCATCCATAAATCATTTTAGAATCCCATTTCCAATAGAAATGTCGAATTTCATCGCAATCGGTTGAGAAATGGGCAAGTTCCATCCTACTTGGCCATATTCCAGAACGTCATCCAAAATTCATTTTAGAATCCCATTTCTAACACACATATTAAATCACATATTAAATATTTCATAATAATCGATTGATAAATAGACAAGTTCCATCATACTTGGCCACATTCCAGAACTTCATCCAGAAATCGTTTTAAAATCCCAGAACTTCATCCGTAAATCATTTTAGAATCCCATTTTCAACACAAATGTCGAATTTCATCGTAATCGGTTGAGAAATGGGCAAGTTCCATCATACTTAGTCATATTCCAGAACTTCATCCATAAATCATTTTAGAATCCCATTTCCAATACAAATGTCGAATTTCATCGTAATCGGTTGATAAATAGGCAAGTTCCATCATATAAAAAATTTGTTAACTATTCACCACATCCAAATCCAACCCCAACTCAACTCCAACTCAACTTCAACTCAACGCGCAAATTGACCCCTAATTTAATCTTCAAATCAATTCCCAATTCAAAGCCAAATTCAATGCCCAATTCAATAATCAAATTAGCATATATAAAAAAATCGTAAATATTTATAAAAGCAGTTATTTTGGGTCAATTCGTATGGCAGGTACCCCACCCCCTTGACGTACAGTCTCCAAAAGCTTTTCAAATCTCCGCCTTGACCATAGAAACAGATTGGCGAAAAAAAAATCCAAATCGGACAAGCCGTTCTCGAGATACCATGGGTCCAGACATCCAGACATCCAGACAGACGGACGGACAATTTTTTTTTTTTTTGCTTTTTCAGACTCAGGGACTTTCAAAACGTCGAGAAAAGTGGTTTTGGACCAACCAAATTTTTCGTCATTTTTGACAGGATTTCAATACTTTGGTCTTTTTAGACCGAAGTAATTATGCGAACTGGTACTGAAACTGTGGCCGCTGTCATCAAAATCAAGATTTTTTTCACATCAAACTAGGTATGAAACGCGAATATTAAAGAGACAACATTCTGCAATATCGCATATTGTTGATTCAATTTATAACCGGAATGTCTGAAATAATCGTTAAAAAAAAAATTTACTAAAAAAGAGAACAACTTGCAAACAACGATTGCAACTGATGGAGACATAGCTGGGATTGGACAAATTGGAAGCTTTAGACAATAGGAAGCCCTCAATATATTTATGAATACACACAAGATGATATGACGGCTGTTCGTATAAATGAACGTCTTGATTTATTTGAGGCATTTAATTGCAATTAGTAAATTGACTCATTGGCACCTTTTAGTATAACGTAAGGAAACAATTACCCTGAAACAAATTAATAACATCCTTTCGGCTTTTATTGACGACATAATTTTGGGGTGACCTAACCAGGAACAAGATCCATAATTTTTTTTAGATAGGTACAAAGAACATGGCACGTGATGTGGGCTACTTAGAACATCATCACCATGTATGATGCACGATAAACCATCCTCAGGAAATGAAACGAGAAACATAAACGGTGATGACGGACATCCATTAAATCAAACACGTAAATGATGATGTTAGCCAAATGGCGAACATTTTCAAAGATCAGACAAAAAAAAAAATTAACAAAGACGTCAATAAATTGAAAACCTATAAACGTGGAATATCACAATTATGTGTAGACATACAACATTGACGGCATTTTCCAGTTGAGTGAGAACGATTAGTTTGCAAGCGTTTTTTTATCCAAAAGTTGTAGAATTTTTACCTGCAATACATCGACAGACGTTCCACAGAAGAAAATAAGGTAAGTACAGAAGTAGAGGGATATCCTGGTGTTCGTACATCCAATACTTTGGGATTTGTTTATTTAGAGCATCCAAAAAATGCAGAATGTTTCTAGCTATCAATGATTTAAAGAAAGTGAACGGCGAAGTTTCTAACGACTTGGATTGCTTGAGATAGATCAAAATTGGGACAAGATGTTGTCAGATGCCTCCCTTTCACATGCCGGCTCAATTGCTGCCTTTTCATAATAATTGTAAATATATTCTGAGAGAAGCACGAAAAGCCAGTTCAAATATAGATTTGAATTTTTACTTTCTTTTACGTAAGTAAAATAAAGTATAGTAATCATGAAAATTTTCGACCTTGAGATTATTGAAGATTTATCTGTTTTGAGGTCCCCTGAGTCCGAAAAAGTGGGTTTCGAAATGATGTCTGTCTGTCAGTCCGTCTGTCTGTCAGTCTGTGTCCTCTCTACAGCCCAGATGGCTTAACCAATCGAACTGAAACTACAGATTTAAGCTTTTTGGATAAATTGGGAGGTCCCAGTGAATTTTACTTCAAATCGGTCCACCGGAAGTGGCCACTCCCTTGGGCCAGAAAATTTGTTTTGCAAATATCTTAAAAAGTATAAGGTTTACAAAAAATTACTAATACAAAATGTTTCCAAAAATCAAAAAAAAATAAAAATAAACAAATTAAAAATTAAAAAAATTAAAATTAAAAATTAAAAAAAAAAATTTAAAAAAATTTTATAAAAAAAAAATTAAATATTGTTTTGCCAACACATAAATATATGTGTATATATAGCCTAATTATGCTAATTATAATTAATTTGCACACTACAGTGACATACTTCCGGTTTTTAATGCAAATATTACATAATTGAATGTGGATCATTTTTTCATGTTTCTTAACTTTTTTAACGACGTATTAGGGTTTGTAATACTTAAGTATATATATCGTTTTATAATTGCAAAAATATTTCGCAACTCCTGCCCCCCCCCCCACACTTTTTTACAAGGAGTTACAGCAGTTCTTGCATTTGTCATTTTAATTATTGTGTGTATTAGCCCAATTATGCTAATTATAATTAATTGGCACACTTCAGTGACGTACTGTATGTTATAAAAATATTTAGCCTACATGTATGTTAAATTGCCAAATCGGTCAACCGGAAGTGGCCACTCTCGGCCCGAAAATGTGTTTTGCACATATTTTAAAAAGTATAAGATTTACAAAAAATCACTAATACAAATTCCAAAAAATTAAAAGAAAAAATGTAAATTCATAAATATCACCTTTTATTTCTTTTACGTGTGTACTAATGAGTTCAAAAAATTGAGTTTTGAAGTGGTGTCTGTTGGTATATACATATGACTGTCAATTTGTAGTCCAAATGGTTTAAGCAATCAAACTGCAACTTCATGTTTAAACTTTTTACATAAATTTTGGGGTCCCAGTTCCCAGCTCCCAGATTCCGTAAAACAGAAAATGTATTTTGCAAATATTTCAAAAATATACAATTTACAGAAAACATGAAATAATAAAAACAATCTTAATTAAGTTTGCGGGAAATTTGAATTATAAAAGTTTTTCAAAATTTGCTGTTCGTAAAAGAAAGTCGTGTGTTGGCCACACCTCCATTTTTTAAATAAAATTTGCAATCGCGACATAATTTACAGCTATTAGGCTTTGAATTGAATGCATGTTTTGAGCAATTATGTTTATGTATGCAAAGTCTGGTGTCTAGTTGGGCATAAAAAAAATCATAATTTGGTAGCACAGCATATTTATGACCCAGATTTATGAAATACTGATAAAAATAGCAAACAATTTTCCTCCTTTCGTATATACCTACAACTCTGTATACATCCCGGTAATCCCCAACAAGATGACGCAAATTTTCGATAATTTTGCAACAAAATCTTCCCTCTTCCAAAAATACAAATTTTCCGTCTGTTGTTTATTCTCACCAAATTTAATCGTAATAAATACCTATTCACATTCCTTTATAAAAAAAAAACGAAAAAAATTAAACGGGAACAAAAAATAAATCCGCTAAAGTTGACATAAATTTTCCGCTAAGCTTTTACAAATACAATAAGCTATCGCCATTTCGTTTTCCGGCATCGAGAAAAAATTGGGTATAAATCCAAAAGGTATTCAATTTTCAATTTTTTATTTTGTTGGTACTTAGAAAAACTCCGATTTATTTAAGCAAAATGGGATACGTACTTGAAATGAAAATTGATTGACCCGTATACATATAGTTTTAAACTTTTTGTATTTGCTTGACACAACACAAACTTGTTGAATAAATTTAAAATTTTAATATTTTAAAATCACAAACAATTAAATTAAATAATATTATTTTAAATAATTGATTGATTACGAATAAAAATAAAAATAAAAACCTAAATAAACAATTGAATTGGTTAAAACAAAAAAATAAAAATTTGAATCTGGTGTGAAATCAATTTTTTATGAAGTTTTCTTTTGGGGACGATTAATAAAATTTGTTTTTCCCGATTCTTCTCCCCAGTTCAATCATTTTTCTCGCACTTTTCTATTTATAGAGTAGAATTGGATTTAAACGAAAAAAAAAAAACAAATTGCGAAAATTCTATTTACCAATCAGAAAGGAATGGTGGATAGACAACAACAACAAAAACCAAATAAATAAACCAAATTTCCCTCAAGCTAAGATTATTGAATTGTTCATTTTTTATTTCGCGAGGGATTTTCATTTTTTTTGTTTTGTTTTTTGTGCGGTATTGTTTCTGGAATATAAAGAAACGAAAATATACCTCCCCTTCAACACTCTCACTCGTCGTCGTCGTATTATTATTATTATTATCATTTTGCGTCTTTTATTTATCTTAAAGTAATTTGATTGTTTTAAAGAATTGACAAGAAAATCCTGTTTTCATTTTAAACAAATAAATTGACTTTTTATTTTTATTGTATATGTAGCTGTATACCAGAACCAGAATCTTAACGAAAAATAAATAAAGAAAAATTTTAGAACTTAAGCAGATACATGGAAAATGAAAAATAAAAAATTATGTAAGCCCGCATTTAGAAAGAAAAATAATAAAAATTATATTATTACACTTTTACAGATTACTCTCGTATATAACTGTATATGTATAAGGATGAAAATTTAGCTTGATTCTATTTAGATTTTCCTTTTGTTGTTTGTTTTGTCATTAAAAAGAAAATGTTAAAAAAATAAAAACGAGAAAATTAAAAAGTTTTATTTTTCTTTGTTCGGGGAAGGAAAAATTTAGACAAGAAAATGACAAAATTATAATTACTTAAGAAATCAAAAACAATAAAAAAATATTGTTGATGATGATGGTTGTTGTTGATGTTGACTTTTCAGGCAGTTTCGTTCATATATTGTGATTATACATGATGGTTCATGTTTAAAATAACTTTTTGTTTTCGGTTTCTTCATACAATGTATACACACACAGACAAACACACACACACAAAAACCACTCCTTTCCTCTTTAAGAAATTATAGAAAAATTCAATCCAATTAATTTTTATTTGATATAATCCAATTTACATAAGATAAAATTGTGTACACACACCATACTTAAGAGTTTTCATTTGAAACAATTTCTTGAATCATGACAGTCAACAAATAAATAAATTGAATAACTAAATCACCCACTTGTCCAACGTTTTTTTTGTTGTTGTTATTTTTATGTAACTTAATTTGATTTCAATATTTTATTGTTAGTTTCACAATTATTGTTTGCATTTAATGCGCGATATATAACCAAAATATATTGCACTAGTAGAGCTTTAAACAAGTATATCGTTAAAAATTAGACCTTCCGGAACCACAAATATTTGTAGAAGTCTTCTAAAAATTATAGTCTGTTACTTTAATATTAGATTATTAGGTACTTTTGCAATGGGGGAAGTGAATAGTAGTGAATCTACAGTAATAATTATTTCCTACAATATTGTGTACCTGAAGAATTAACTCACTGATCTCTTATTCAGTGTTGCACTAAAAAACGAACGGTATCGAATTTGGACAATATTTTTATTCTCAGTGAAAAAACGACCGAGGACTGAAAGGAAATTAATATCTTTTAAATGGGTTCTGGTCCACTAACAGTGTCAAATCATACAATTTTGGTGGGAAATTAACGTCACCATTTTACAACCTGTTTGACACGCTACGCAGAATCCCCAAAGTAAAGAATCAAGATATTTGGACTTTCAGGCATATTATCGCGGACGGCGGCAATATATTCTCTTTAATAGGAATATATAAGATGATGCCACTTGGCTCAAACTTTTAAAGGCGATGGCGATGGCGATGGCAATGGCGAATATAGCGTTCGTAAAAAATTAATACAAAATCTGATCATTCCGACTGGAAAGCCTCATAATAGCGTTTGGGCACAACCAGTGGAGTAACTACACATTTTGGGCCCACCCGCAACATTTTTTTGGGCCCCTAAAAATGAACAAGTAAAGCTTTAAGTGAAAAACTTATTTCTTCCTATTTTCTAGTCTTGCATTAATTAAAAGTATTTATCTGCATTCGAGAGTAGATGCCACCATAATTTGAAAAATATAAAGAATTTCGAAATAATTCAAAAATGTCGAATTTTCAAAATATTATGCATATTCTAGAAAGTTCTCAAATATCAAATTATCTGTAAGTTTATTAGAAAATGATATAAGCATAAAATATGTATCTGCAAAATTTGTCAATACGTTTTAAGTTGGATAATTAATTTAAATAAATTTGGGTTTTAATTTAACTTTTATTGTTAAACCTTCTTCATACTTTTAGATTTTTGCTAAAATGTTTTATGTATATGCAAAAATTCAAGAACTTTTAATTTTATAAGCTTTCAATTATCAAAGCTTTCTTAACCAAACCATTTTATTCAGAAGTATGATGTTAATATCAGAATTTTGGCTAAAATTTGGAATATTTGATCTTAGTTAATCATCCATCAATTATCAAAAGCTTTTAGTTTTAAAAGATAAATTTAGAATTTTTGCTTACAATGAGCTTTAAGCTTAATAATTAACTTATACCTTTTGGGTTTGAACTTAACATGTTTTACATAATTTAAGGTTTTTTTTAATATTTTATGAGCAAAAATTATGTTCTGTAAAATATGTCACGCACTATTAGTTGAACTTTCAATTAGAAAAGCTTTTTAAACCCATAAATTCGATTTTACATACTATCCCTAGAATTTAGGGATAATTTAGTATATTTGCTCTCAATGTAAATTTTCAAGAGCTTTTAATTAAACCAATCCATTTCACTAGGAAACTTGGTATTATAATATAATCTCGTTTATCGAAGCTTTTGGAATTAAATCATTTTACTCCGAAATTTGGTATTAAAAAGAAGTATGAAATTTTGGGATAAATTTAGCATATTTGTTACAATGAGCATTAGGCTTGATAGGTATAAATTAATACTATGTATTTGGGGTTAAAACTTAACATTTCTCAGACTTTTAATAATTTCAGGTTTTTGCTACACTGTTTTCTGTGCAAAAAATATGTATTTGCAGAAAATTTCAAGAGCTTTTAGTTTTAAGATTTCTCACTGATCGAAACTTTAAATAATTTATCTCAAAGGTACTCTTTGTATCGGAATTTTGGGATATATTTCAAATGATTGTTTCCAATGTGTGAACTTAACATTGTTGAGCCGTATTATAATTTGAGGAATTTGTTAAAATGTTTTATTTCGTAATTGCAAAAAATCCCGAACTTTTAGTTCTAGGAGCTTTCAGGTATCGAAGCTTTTTAACCCAAATTATTTAATTTTTTTATCGTTATTTCAAAATAAACGCTTTTTATTATTTTAACAATATGCTTAGATAATTTGCTGAAAAAGGGAAAAATCGTTCTCGTCGCTCGTTCTCAATGTGTGCCTTAAGAGCTTTCACTTATTGAAAATTTTTAAATAAATCATTTCACTGCGAAATTTCACAAACAAGGGATAACGGAATTTTGGGTATGATTTAGTATAATTGTGCTCAATGTAAATTATGAAGAGCTTTCAGTTTTAAGAGGTTTTCAAACCAAACATTTGACTTTTAAATCTGATATTATAAAGGAAGGTTGTATTTTGGGATTAATTTAGAGTTTTTGTTTCAATGAGCTTTAAGCTTGATATTTTACTTTATATTTTTAGTAGACAAATAAGACAAAGTATTTTTACAATATCTGCTGAAATAGCTAGATATTTTCTTTTGATATTAAGCATAAACGACAAAACTAAAAATTAAAAAATCAAAAATTATAAAAATTAGTAGGTTTTAACCTATACTTTAAATTATATTACCACAATGAAATTAACATCAAAATTTATACAATAATATAATAATAAAGAAGATAAAGAAGATTCGCTAATTGACGTATAAGAGACCAGTTGCTGACCGGAACATTATTAATAAATGCAAATCATGCATATCATAGTAACAAACGTAGAATAGTGGAGTCTTAGCAAGGGACAAGGGAAAAAAAGGAATTACAGTTCCTTAAGGGAGTAATAAGATACAGAATGCTTCTTGAAGATACCGACTGTGGGAGAGGACCTCACCCCACGAGCAACGAACTCTGCCGAATTACAGTTTTACATTTTTTAGGCAGATTTAAGTTTAGCGTCCGCTAAACGGAATGATTTAGAGAAACTAAGCTTACTATGTTGGCTGCCCAGATGTTATTAACGTATAAGTATATAAAGACAGAGACTAAATATTCTAAATAATGATAAAAATGACACCCCCATAATAGATTTAGCTAAGGTAGTAATCGGTTCACCCAATTTCTGGAGAAAATATACCTCGCACAAGAATTTAGAACTACTCTTAGTTTATTTAGCGTTGTTTCCGAGGTTCCAGAAAAGATAGGAGCACAGTATATGAGTAGTTTGCAAAAAATCGACAAAGAGCGAAGCTCGAAACTAGTATTTTTTAAAATAAAATACAAAAAATATCACAATAAAGAAAATTAAAAACTATTTCAAGTTTTGAATAAAATATAAAATTAAATCAAATAATTTAAGTGTGATATAAGCCACGGCCACCACAAATAATAATGTATTTACATTATTACGGAATTTACAGTATACGAGCTGTGGAACTATTAAAGCTTTCACTAATCTAATTTTGGTTTTTAGTGGTGCTAATTTAGCCGCAACACGAAGTCTACCAAGAATACCATAACCTTTTCCGCATATCATGTTCACATGGTCCTCCCAACTCAAGACGTTATTAATAACCACCTCCAAACTAGTTAACTTCTTAACTATTGGAATATTAGAACCGAATAATGACAAACCAACATCAACAGGTGAATATCCTCTCAGTCTGCTGATTAGTAATGCTTTAGATTTTGCAGCATTTATCTTGATTTTGTTACAAATGGCCCAATCACCAATAGTGGCCAGGGCTGTGTTAATACGACTGACACAATATTCAAATGTAATCGGCAAATCAGCATCATACAATTGGAAATCATCAGCAAAAATATGATATCTGACGGACGTTAAAGATGAAGATATGTCATTGGTTAACATACTAAAGAGGATAGGGTCAAGTATGAAGCCTTGCGGTACACCAGAAGTAATTAATACATCATCAGATAAAGTACCAGTAGTATTCATATATATTAACCCTTTGCCGTCTAGATGCTAAATATGATTCAATGAAAGATACTGCGGATACAGAAAATTTGAACTGGTGAAACAATTTATGAAGCAGTATATTATGATCGACAGTATCAAAAGCCTTGGCAAAGTCAAGACATACCAGAATAGAGATTTTACCCTTTTCAGCGTTCTCTGATAAATCATAAACCACATGCGCAAGAGCCGTACCAGTACCCTCTCTTAAACAAGATTGCAAATCGTTTAATAAATTATTATTCGATAAGTGAAGATTAATTTGCGATTTCATGGTTTTCTCAAGGACTTCAGATAAACATGGTAGAATACTTATAGGTCTATATTCCTCTACACTTTTTGGATATTTCGTTTTGTTGATAGGAATAATGATAGTTTCCTTCCAAGCGTCCGGAAAGAAAGACTTGTTGTTGTTAAACAACAATTTAAAATAAAAGTTATGTGGCCTACAACAGTCGGTCTTAGCAAATTAATTATTTGAAGAGCAAGACCGTCCGATCCTACCGCAGTAGATTTAATTGATGCATTTGGTATGATCAAACAAAGCCAGGTAAACAAGATAATTTCAGTGTTTTGGCAACCTTTAAATATTGAGTCATAAAAATATTTTTATGGAAGATAGTGGCAAAACGAATTATAAGCACCGGTTTATTACTATTACTCAAGTTAAAAATGTGTGAATAATTCTCATTATCAAACACTGGTATGCCATCTACTACAACTTCGTAGCTTTTTTTAATCGCGTCCACTTCATTGATGAATTTACTGTCCAGAAAGTCAACCTTTTTAATCTACACTGACTTTTTTATTAAGTTCCCGTTTAACAACTTTAATATCTTCACTCAATGCTGAAATAGACTTCACTATTTGCTGCTGCGACAAAGAAAACCATTTCTCCATTTTGGCATTAAGGTCCTCCAAGTATAACTTTGTTCGACATTCCTATGAATGCCGAAAAACTTGAGAAATCTAGAATAAACCGCGGAACAATTTCGATTACCCCCAGAAAAATTCGAAAAATTACTATAATTAAGTCGAATGAGCGTTAATTGATTATAGAGACTG
The DNA here is from genome assembly GCA_963556165.1 of Tipula helvola. NCBI lineage: Eukaryota > Metazoa > Arthropoda > Insecta > Diptera > Tipulidae > Tipula > Tipula helvola. Next base: position 9,866,440 of record OY744481.1, on the reverse strand, counting down.
ACTTTTCTGGCTCAAGTTAAGACAGTTTTTTTAAATATGTGGGGTAACTATTTTTAATTTTTTTCGATTCCAACTGGAAATTATTTACAGAGCTTTTTTTGAATTAGCTACTAATCGCTTGCTAGTCTTTTATCAAAATGAAGTCAAGATATTCATGCGAAGAACGGATTTTCTGTATGGCGGATACCGAAGCGCAAAACATCACTTTTAGCGTAAATGGCTTTTTGAAGTTTTTATTACTTACGAACTTTGTATAAAGTGTACCTCACGTTGGATAATGTTGGCATTAAATAAACACGACTTAAACAATCACTATAAATTAGTAGAGGGAAACCGAACATATTTGATCAAGCCACGTAATCAATAGAAGACCTGCCCATGTTTTCAACAAGTAAAATGTTGGGTTATTATCTCCTTCTTAATATATCTATTGAATTTCCATACAGCTACTCTAAAATTTTGGGATTTTTTATTTAGCCTTACTAACACAATGAATGTAATGTTGGAAATGTAGGCGACTTATGAATTTTTTTTATATTAATCAATATTACGTTGACAATATCAAAACAGTTGCGTATGATACAAAAAATGTCACATTTTAAAATCCCCAAATTTTTATGAATATATATCTTTGTACTTACATTTTATAGTGTAAACATCCACTATATCGAAATGTTTATCCAATTTTCATCTACGGTCGATTCTATTTAATTATAATTCGGATTTAGGACAACTCAAACAAAAAAAATACGAAATAATATTATTATGCCGGAAGTTACATCCTGGATAAAAATTAATAAACATGTTTCAAAAAATTAGTTTTTCTTTTTAAAATATTAAAAATTTCCAATTTACATAGAAAATTGTGAAAATTTTAATTTTCCATCCTGTTCACTACATGCTCATGTATGTACAATATTATACCAACAAAACCCAAAATTTTTTTTTTTTAATTATTTTATTTTTCACAAGAAAATACATTCTGCCACAAAATAATAACTTTAGGCGTATTATCTTTCACATTGCTCTCTCTCTCTCTTTCTCTTTCTCTCTCTCTGTACAGTAAGTGTCTCTTGTAAGAACATTTAAAATGTTATTATGTCAATATTGAGTTCATGTCACTAAATCATGCTTCCTCATCATTCCGCCAAACTATCCCATATTTATGTTAAACACCAAGTATAAATTACATTTACATGTTTTCGACAGGAATAATTATTATTGATTGTACATAATTATTCCCAATAATTATTTTTGGTTATGTTACGTATAGAAAACCACTGTGTTTAGTATTTAAATGGAATTATTATTGTTTTGTAATTTAGATGATTTCGAGCTATTATCGTTAAAATACAAATTAATTATACATTTTTATATTGTGTGTACAAGCGTGTACGTACGTACCTACTCCAAGCCAAATAAATAACTAGATATTATATAAATTACGAATTGGGCGAATAAAAACTTGTACGGTTTATGTGTGGGGGGTTTATTTTTGTGCAGTTTATAAATAAAACAAAATCAATAAATAATTTTTTATTTTTTTATAATTTTTAATATTTTTAAATACAACAGATAAAATATTAGAGTTGCCAATATAATTTATAAAAAAAAAGCCCGGTATTCGAGTCTATATGGTGCTGGGGGTATATACTATATGTACATACATACATATATATGATTCATTTTTATCTAAATTAATTCAACATTTTTATCATTGTTGTTATTGTTAGGCGAAATGTATGCATATTTCATTATTTTATTTTTGCTGTTAATTTTGGGGTTTTCCATACGTTCAATTAATATCGCGATTAAGCTCGATGTTGTTAGTATATGGGGGGAAAATAAATTGTTATATGTTTTTGATAAGGTGAAATATTGCATAAAATAAAAATTTGGTCGATATGCAGACATCTATAGATACATATACGACGCCATAAATATTACTTAAATTATTCATAATTTAAAAACACTTTTGGGAAATTGAGGATTTATCAATCCATTTTCAATCTTATACTTTATTCATATATTAGCAAAAATCTTTTCTTTATCAACCTGTCATATTTTTGAGATTGATTCGTTAAAAATTTAAAAAAGGGATTATTGAAATTGAAAAACCATTTTAGATGGTAACGAATTTTTGATTCAATTATTGGTGATAATGGTTTTTGATGTCTTGATTTTTATAACAGATTTAAATATCATTTGTACTTTAGTTACAATTTGTGTAACCGATTTTGTGTATACAATTTTTAATTTTAAAATTAAATTTCAATTATTGGTTTTTAAGAATATCGGAAGTCTATATATAGAATTACAAAAATAGATATTGTCCAAAATTATTCTTGGGCAACTCATCTCTTCTTCATTACGTTACCATATTTTCTGGTAAAGAAAAACGCGAATACAAGCATCGTTGATTGTTTCGAGCAACTTTCACAAAGTATTAAATTTAAATAAATTAATTAATTGGCAAAAGGAAAATATTTGGATATGATCACGAGTAGATCGTAAAATGATCAAGGCACCATTAGAACTGATGACATATCATATTTAATCATAACTAGACATCGGAATCATTAAGCTTTTATTGTAGTAAACATGGATCACAAGAAAATTTAAGAAGATTTTGGATTAAAATCTCAACGGACAAAGCAGCAAAAAATGTCGGTGTCGCTGCACAAGTTTAGGCTTTAATCAACCGGAAGTAAAATGTTTTCACAGCTCATAAATTAAACAAAAACATGAAGTAGAATGAGATTAAGCTATTTCTGTAAAATAATTCTTTGGTAACATTCTGGAACAATGACCGCTGAAATAAAATTAGGCTATTTCCTAGAATTTGGTCAAATAGGTTGGAACTTAATGGCAGGGAACTTCAAAATAATCACTTGGCTTTATTTTAATAGTTTAACATTATATCCTGGATAGTATTAAACAATTTTTGTAATCATTTTACACCAACAAAATACGACGTTTTTTTTCGAACAACAGGATAGTGCTACTAAAATTGTTGATTTGTTATTTGAAAATGAAAATTTTGGTGATCGATACTGCGTTCACCTAAATTCTTCCAAAATAAGTATTTCTAGATTATAACACGTTAATTTTTTGAGATTTTCAGAACATCATTTGAGTTTTGGGATTATTGGATCGCTTGATCAAGTAAATACAAGTAGTTTAAAGCTAAAAACCGATTAATCATGGTTTTATAATGATATATTTCAAATTTCAGTAAATATAATATTAAGCTTAAAAATTTTAAAGTTCTAGTAGCTTTAAAGCAGAAATATTTTGACTGTATTTAAATGGTAATTTTTATTGTGGCCTTTAACAAGAATTAAAGAAAACTTTAAAACACTCATATATTCGTTATTTTTGGTTTTATTAATGAGGTTTTGTCTAAATTGCAAAACAAAAGTTTTATTGACTATCAATTGATTGAGAGGCATTTTTACTTTAAAAGTAAAATTTTTAATTCAGTTTAGAGTTCCCAATTTTTCATTTTCCAAAGAATGAACAATTTTTATAAAAAAATGTTATTTAACTAACGGTAAGTTTTTGAGAAAAAAAAACTTTTAAATAAAAAAAACTAAACTTTACCATTTTCCCCTATGTAGGGTTCAATTTTTTATTAATTTAGATCAACTTTTTTGATCCCAAAGAACTATAACAAAATTAAAATTTAAATAATAATATGTAGTTCAAATTCAACGTAAACTAAGCTTAGTTTTACAATAATTTCCGCAGTCGAAAAATTTGAGAGCTGGCTATAATAACTGAACAAAAGTTTTCATAGAAATTAGCGGTGTTTTACAGTTGATATAAATCGCGAATACTAAAATGCATGCGGTTTATTAGAAGTGCGCGGCTTAATAGAGATTAACAAAAAATGTTTGCAGGGAAAATATTCTAAGAAGCCGCGGTTTATTAGGCGGAGGGGAAGCGGCTAATAATAGAAAAACAGGGTATTTATCCATATTTAAATTGGAATTATGATAAAACTAGTTCAACATTTTCAAATTTCAGATAGGTTGTTCTATCCCAAAATTGAAGGTTTTGGTACTAATTTTTTGCGGTGAAATCCAATTTTTTTTTTCAAGAAAACTAGAGATTTCTGTTTCTAAGTATTCCTCCTTGTGATCTGCCTTCTAATCGAGTATTTATATCAACCGGAATTGATCCATTATGGTAAATAAGGGTCCTTACCATAATAATACAAATGTAATAAATCGTGATGGTTCCAGTCTACATATTACATTTTTTGGCATTGCAAGCGCACCAGGCATTAAATAACCAGCAGCGAATGCTGGTTTACATCTTAACGCATGGAATTATCAAATTAATTTGTTTAACAATTTAAAATTATTCTTAAATTGTATTAATAAAAACATTGTTCTGAAATTAACCGATCCGATATTGACTAATTTCTACGAAGTATAAAAAGCACTCTGAAGCATATTACACTTCAAATCTACAGCAAGTTAAACATTTGTGCGGCTGTTCACATATTACGTTACGCTTCGTGGAGTAGGTCAAGTCTCATGATATGTTATGATTTGTTACGGACAGGGGGTTATACAAATATTACGTAACAGATCATTTTCAAATACAATTCTATTTTCATTTACTTCAACTAGACGCATGTATGTCGATTTTGCCGAAATTTATTATGGAAAGCAAAACAAATTCATAACATCGTTTTTACCGCAAATTTATGCAATTTGAAGGCAATTTCATCGTTATGTCGGCATTTCTCAAAAGTCACGCAATAAGTGGTATACAGAGAATAGAAAATATCTTTGATAACCCGTTTTGTTAATTGAGCAATTTGATTTTATGTGATCAAACAATTTTGAAATTACGAGATGGAGGAAGGGGTAAAAAAACAAATAAAAAAACGTGACGTAATAAGTGAACGGTGTATTGTTGGCAAAATCGGCCACCTGAAGTGTCCCGATTTTCGGATTTGATAATTTGAAACATGATAAAGTAAATGTGGATACATTGGAAATGATTTACTAGGGGTTAAACTCCTTTAGTGGAACCGAATTACGATTTTAAGCTCATTCGAGGTTCTTTTGAACTTCAGTATAGAATTTATGCAACATTTTATAGATTTTCGATATCAGAGTTTTTTGGATTTATGTCGATTTTATTCAAAATTATCAACATTTCGATTTTACTTGTTCAAGATAATTTGAGGTATTTGAAATATTTTTTGATTTAGAGGTTATTAAAGATAATTCTACTTTTGTAAGTTTATTCGACATTTTCGGAAATATTCGACATCTTTTGAGATTTCGAGGTTATATGGTAGTTGCGTGATGTTAAAGAATTAGTGGTTCATCGAGTTTTCCGATATTTATGGGAGTACCGAGGTTTTTAAGCTTATAAATAGAAATTGTTCGAGATTTTAATACTTTCCGGGATTATTAAATATTTTCCATATTACTCAATTTCAGCTGTTGAATTTGGCGTATGGCATTTGGTTACTTGATTTTACATTGAAACGAAATAAGCAGTTGCCTTAGGATCAAAGCTGTGTAAGACGCCAAAATCCGCGTTTAAATTTATGTTTAGTGAGCTCCGGCCTCCAGGCTTTTTGTAGATATTTCCAAAATAATACAACACCAGAGAAGGATCTAATTTGGGAAATGCACTTCCGGGATCCGGTATTTTTCCCAGTGTTTTTGTCGATCCCGAAATCCCCAAATCCCTGTTTTTTCTCAATACCGAATACCGGAATCCCGGTATTGCCTTAAATAATACCGGGATTGCATTTTCTAGAACTACTTTGATCTGCGAGAATGCACTACCAGGGACTTTTCGAATATTGTCGTAACATTGCGATTAACTCAAAGGGTTGGAACAGCTTTTCGGAAAAGATTTCTGGAAATTTAAAACGAGCAAAAGAAAATGTTTAAATATTTATGCACTTATAGAAACGTAAAAATGTATTAACACCATATCGGGTTCGGTTTGAAACCCAGTTTTGATGATTTTTATATGTATATACGGTTAAGTGAAATCATTTTTCCTAGAAAGGCACTGTGTTAAAACTTGTATTGGGTTTGGGGAACTATCCTCGAGCCGCCGCTGGATGAAATTTTTGAAATTCAAAATTTTGAGGTTTTGAAATTAATTTGAATTAGTTAGCTTGAAGTTATCCATTATTCTTAGTAATTTCTTAATTTTTTAAGATTATCGAAGGATTATATTACTCGAAAAGGGTTGAGTTGCGTGCGGAATTAACGATACGTCAGTATTTAAAATTAATTGCATTTTGGATGCGTACAGGTATGTAGGTATATTTTTTGCTCAATACAATTTGGATATTTTTTAGTTCCTCTTGAAATATGCATCACACAAGCATTTTTATGCTCCGAATTTAAAATTTTGATATGTTTATCAAGTATCAATCCTAGATTTCCCAAAAAACAAAATCTAAATCCGAAAAAAGTAAATGTTGTTGGAATAATAATTTAAACTAAATTAAGAAAAATCTTAATTTTTGAGCACTTCATATTTTACACATCGGTCATTGATTTAGATGTTCTCAAACAACATCCTCACATACATATAATATTTCAGCTGGTATGCACAACTCAAATTACTTTTTCTCAGGTTGCACTACATGTTGCCTAAAAGTGGTTGAGGATAGTTATAATGGAAAATTAGATAAAGATAAAGAAATGAAAACAATGAGGCTGATTGCCAGTTGGTTATGGTTCACTCAAAAGGTTGCTGGGCAAATAGGTAAACAAAAAATATTTTTAATTTGCGTTTTTATGTATTGAAAAATCTTAATTTCTTTACGCGTGCTATGCAGACATTGCATTCAAGGACCACCCACCTCAGTAAATAATATGCGAATATTTTATAGAAAAAGGACGTTTTAGTTTATATAAAGTGGAAAAGACAAATTCTAGAAAAGAAGGACTGTCCTTCCCAAAAAAGGTCACTTGGGAACCCTAATTCAGTAGAAAACACTTCTAATGAACTGTTTATATTGGCAAAATCATCCCCCGAGTCCTATCGGTATTAATAGAATTGCTGCCTACCGTCGAACTTTTGCATGATACGATATACAAATCCATCGCAGATCATTTGTATTTATTTAAACAAGAAACTTTGTTACATGAAATATTTGTATTGTCTACTATGTACATATAATATAATTGAACTAACAATGAAATGTGTATAACTGTATATGAATCGAATTACCTGAATAGATTCACTAACAACTTTAGATATTTAACAGGAATATTGGCTTAGTAATATTAAACATAAAATCTAAAATGCAATTTGGATAAGGATATTCAGAACTAAATCACTTTTCAGTGATACGTTAGGATGGGTCAGTAAAGGAAATAATTCACTGAATGATTACCGAATTCAACTCCAAAATCTATAAAGTAAGGCAAATCCTGATAATTTTAAAAGAAAAGGTGCTGATTGAAATCAATAAGCTCGATCACACAGTCGACAGCTGGTAGTAGATAAGTACCCTCTACTTAAAATACATATATGAGTGAAGTTTTCCAAAGTAGACTTATCAACAGTTAGTTTTGGATGAAGAATCACGTCCACTATATATTTATTGGCACCGGCACCCGCTATATTTCATCGAATAATGAGAATTTTATTAGCTGGAATTAATATTTTTTTAGTGGACTCTATTATATTTGATGGAAATTGTGGCTATTTAAAAATACAACTTGTGTTAAATTTTTAGAAGACTTTAATTTAAAAAATATTTTGGTTGGATGCTGTCAGTGGTGATGGTCACAATAATAATGAATAAATAGATGCACAGAGCACAGAAAGAGAACGCAAAGTTTCGAAAGTTATGCTCGAACATTTTCCTGTATCTTCACCATGATTCTCGCAGATGTCGAATCGGCGTTCATAAATTTCGAAACTGCATCACATATCAACTTGGACTCAGCTGCCTTTTTGATTTTAAATTTTAAGGTAGAATTGAATTAGTTCTATACGTATACATTTAAGAATTTCATTTAAATTGTAAAATTCTATTCAATAATTTATTTATGTGCCCGAACGCGATCTAGAAGGGGATATTGTAATAAATTAATAAGTTGCATGTCCCTGCATTTGTTTATGCAATTAATGAATTTTTGGGTGACTGTCTGTAATGAATAACCAAAAAAATCGCCAAAACATTTTCGAGCTTTCTGCTTTGTTGTTATTTTAAGCAAATTTTGTAAAAGAACAATCGTGCATATTTACAGGTAGTCTAAAAATAAAATAATGAATCGTCTAAAAATTGTTCGTGAAGTTTTTTGAGATATTTTTGATTTTTAGAAAATTTGGTTTTGGACGATTACTGGTATCCCAATATAGTCAAACGCTTAACATTAATTTTAACTTGATAAATAATAAATTGCAATCAGGTCGTTTGTCCCATTGCTAATTCGGGCCATTTTAAAAAGCTACTTTGTGACCAACATATTATAATTTCATTCTGCCGAAAAATATAAAATAATCTAAGAAACTTTTAGAATTCCTTGATCATACAAGATCCTTATTTGTTAATCACCCCCGCTTGGTCTGCGGATTCCAGACAAACTTTTCTCACGGGTGAGCAAATTACACTACAAATCGTACAGGAAAAGGCATTAGCCACCGAAGCAGACGCAACAAATCAACAATTGATCAAGGAGAATCAACAGCAAGTAAAATTTGTAGGCAAACTACAAAGCAACCAGTCAACTCTATTCAGAAATCAACCTTAACGATCACAGCAACCACAAGGTCGTTATCAACCACGGTCGACATCCACACCAATATGTAACAACACACAACGTAACGGTCAGTGATCTTCATCAAGGTCAACGAATTGCCAAGGCTGCGGAGGTAATCATTCGAGACAGGAATGCTGTTATCGATTCTCAAGATGTAATTCATGTGGAAAATATGGCCACATCGCATCTTCATGTCGCAAAACAACAATTTTAAAAAATGAACAACCGTTATCATTAACAACAAAGATTGTGTTTTTGAGATTGATTCAGGTTCTAACCATACGATCATTTCCGAGAAATGTTTTGACGAAATTTGGTCGCATAATAAACCGTTATTACGCCCCTCAAATTTAAAATTAGTGAATTTCAACATAATTCCATCGAAATTTTGGGTACGACAGATGTCGACGTGCGATATAATAACAAAGTTATATCGCCGCTGCCATTACAAATCACTTCAGGGAGCTCAACCAATGTTCTTGGTTGTGATTGGTTTTCGACCTTAGGAACAACAATTCAAGGGGTTCACCTAATCAAACCATCAGCCATCACTGAAATCGTCAAGCAATATAAGAATTTATTTTCAACTGAGCTTGGCACCAATTTCTCTGAAACTAGATCCGAACGTGGTTCCAATTCATCTGTCTGCCAGAAGTATTCCTCTCGCTATTCGTCGACTTGTTGAGGATGAATTGGAAAAGTTAACAAATTAAGGAATATTAGAACCTGTTGATTACAGCGATTGGGCGACACATATCGTACCGGTGAAAAAAATCGGATGGATCAATTCGTATATGTGGGGACTACAAATCAACTGTTAATAAAGCACTAAGCCCACATTGTTTCCAAATTCCGTCGACAAAATATTTATTGGCAACTTTATCATCGGGAAAATATTTTTCGAAGCTTGATTTAGCTCAAGTGTACCAGCAGTTGTTAGTGGATGATAATTTGGTATTGATTCAAAATAAACAGCTATCATCAACACTCCGGCACCTCAAGACAAAAAGCAACTTCAAGCTTTTTTAGGGCTTCTTAATTTTTATCATGTTTTTCTAGCAGGAAAAGCTACTACTGCTGAGCCGCTACATCGTCTTCTGGTGAAAGATTCACAGTGGAGTTGGAATAACATCCATCAACAGTCATTTGAGGAATTTAAAAATCTTCTCTCCAACAACAACTTCTTAGTGCATCACAATGAGTCACGGCCTCTACTCCTCAGCTGTGACGCACCACCATACGGAATTAGGCTTATACTGGCACATCGAATGGCAGGTGGTGCGGAGCGACCAATTGCATACTACTCGCGGACCCTCACCAGCACAGAGCGAAATTACGCCACGATCGACAAGGAGGCTTTGGCGATTATTGCTGGTACAAAGAAATTTCATAATTTCAATATCGCAAGGCTAACAACAAAAGATAAAATTTTTACACGAGTTTTAAGTTGGGCGATGAGGGGTTGGCCTGACGGCAAAATTGACGATGAATTCAAATTATTCGATCATGTGTATCACATTTATTTTACATAATAAAGTCAAGACATACATAATCAGTGTTAATAGAATAGAATTTATTTGCTGATTGACATACAGATAAAACATGAAAATCCATAACCCGTTAAAACTATTTTTTCCAATTTCAACAAGAATGGCTTTCACTGACAAATAATGTCTAATTCTATCCGACTCACTTCAATAATGAGAAATATAAGGTAAAAAGCAGAACATATAAAATAAAATAACTAAGTTAACAATTAGATTTGATAATTTCCTTATACACTAATTTATCTTGATGATGCGATAATATTGTAGAATACATTCCTATATATAGCTGCCATATGTGTTACATTTAGACCAAAAAAATAATAAAAACTAAACATTATTTGAGACATTACTAGAAACATGTATGTAACCATAATTTTTATGCAATAACATAATATTAATTCTAAAATTCATCCTCAGGGAATGTTTTACTCTGTAAGTCTGTAGATACAAAAAAAAAATAAAATAAAATTTAATCAAAATTTAACTTTAATTCTAGATAAATTTTCAAATGATTGAGATTTTATATGTTGACATAAAATGATATTATGTTGATATGCATATATGTACGTATATTTCTGGTTAGTTAAATTTTTAAGTTAATAATTTAACTTGGTTTTCTAATTTTTTTTTTTTTTTGTAGTAAATTTAAATTTTCTACAATTTATTCGTATATAATATATTTAATATTTAAATTAAAAATAAAATAAAATATTTTAAATTGAGTTATGGTCTGTCGTTCTGTCTATATATTATATTTACTACTCCATACATAGTTTATGTTTATTTTTATGTACCTACATATTTGTATGAGTTGCTATATCATGATGGTTATCTAAAATTTAAATTAAAAGAATAAAAAATTTAAAACTCTAAAAAATCTGCATAAATATTTTTGTTGTTGTTTATGTTTGGTTGTTTTTTGCGAAGGCGTAGCTTAGAGATAAAAACAACATATACTAAACATAACTAAAAAACTTAATAAATAAATTAATTATTAATTTTAGATGTGTTTAAATTTATTTTATCTTATCCACTTGTAAATTTATTTTTATAATTTTTTATTTTTTTTTTTTGAAGATAGCAATACTACATATTATTAACGCCTTAATGTGATCGTAATAAATAACATTTAATTCGTTTTTTTATGTTTTGTGTATGTTGTTGTGTTATCAGAAGACCAAAAATACAACTAAAAAAATTTTTTTTATTTTAAAATACAAAATTAATCCAAATTTGGATATAATTTTAATTTTTATCGATATCATTACCATTTTAATTGTCATTTTTATTATTTTATCTGATCTGAATAATTTACACAGGTAATTTATTTGAGTTTTTTTTATTAACTTTTTTGTAGATTTGGGATATATACAAGCAAGTAACAAATATTATTATCATTGTTGGAGATAATTTTTTTTTTTATATTAAATTCTATCGTTGAAACGGTTGTGTGTTCCAATATTAGTTGTACGTTTCTGCCTTCAATGACCACTTGGGTAAAACCCTTTTTGGAATATAAATGGATTGTATAATATGTAGGATTGCGGATGTAGAAAACTCAATCATCGAGCCATTATCGAGGACGAGCGGATGCTCTTGTTCTCCTATCCCATCATAGGTATAGGGTGTTATACCTATGACTTTGAACTCCAGTTCACAGAATTCTGTTTGATGGTCTAATTGATTTTAGAGCTTAACGAAATTTGGACAGAGAAAAAGCTTTACCGACATAAATAAGCACACAGAAAAATGTCTACAAAGAAGAATTCTCACATGGAAAGTTGAGCACACGGAAAATGCCCACATAGAAAATTTTTGTTTCATTTTTTTTTAATAAGAATAAACTAATAATAGTAACACAGCAAATTTATTAAACATAAAACGTTTATTTAGTATTGTTTTAATTAGATGGGTACTTAAGAGGATGAGGCTCCAAACGCCCTGCTTTTCCATATGCCAGAAAAGTTAGCCTGAAATGTTCATCCCGGAAAAGGTTTTTTTTTGTTTTTTTTTTTTCAAAATATTATAGGAAATTGTAATTCCAAAAAAGGTTGATATTTTACCGCATTTCACATTAAACTAATTGTTTATTAATTTCGGTTGGACAAAATCTAATTTTATTGAGTGAATAGGTTCTAAGCGGTCAAATCTCAGTTTTAACGTATTTGGTTTTGATCTCAGAGATGTCTCCTTGAACTGATTAATATATAATAGATTTTAAAACCTCAGGCTCTTTGAGAAATTACGGGGTTAAGTGATTAAATTCCGACTACCGAACCGTTAGATAATTCAAACCCTAAGTCTTAGGTCTTAGTAATAAATTATTGGCCTTAAGGTTGAAAATTAACTACATATTAACAAAGTCATATACATAATATTTCCAGCAACAGCATATTCAGCGTAGCAGAATACTTAACACTTAGTATTATATCTTATAATTCTAATTATTTTAGGAAAATATGGACTAATTGCTCATGCATAAAAAAATTCGTTACTGGATAATTCAATTTAAATATGATAAATAACAAATTCATTGTTTTTATATAAAATACATTAATCAATAATTTTCTTTTCAGCTTCTGATCCTGAACATCCCGCGGCGGTTGGCTCAACAGAGCCAGAAGGTAGAATACATATTTTTGTAACTGGCCTTTTAATTTCACCCAGTTTTTTTTGATGACCACAACCCTGATTAATCCGATATAATACGTCCCATAAGCCATTTTGTTGGTGGAACATCATTGTCCATCACTACTACCAGATCTCTGATGCTTGGATTTGTTGTGGGATATTTCCATTTATGGCGTTGCTGTAATGCCAGTATACTACTTGAAGTGTTGGACCATCCTTTGAATATGCTGCCAACATGATAATCGACTCTCTTTTAGGGGTAAAAGATTCGGTTCCGGTAGTAAATTAATTGGATGTCCTATTAACAAATGACCCGGCGTGAGGGGATCCAAATCCTCTGCTGACATCTCACAAAGTGGTCGGAAATTAAGAATAGCTTCTATTTCAACCAATAATGTCAGCATTTCTTCATAGGTAAGCCGAGATTCACCAAGTACCCGCTTCATGTAAAATTTTGTTGATTTAATAGCTGCCTCTCATAAACCTCCAAAATTAGGGGCAGCTGGTGGAATAAAATGCCGTTTTATGTTGTTCATAGTGATGTTCCTCAATATTGCCTCATCTTTAGATACCATTTCGAAATTTCGTTGCAGTTCTTTGTCCCGTTGTCATTATATATATGATCGCAAAGGCCGCGCCTCGCATAGAATCGTCTTAACGCTGCCAAAAACGCTTCCGTCGTCATATCACCCACTAATTCCAAATGCACGGCCTTGGTCGCCGTATACACACAAAAAGCGCCAGATAAACTTTGATTAATTTGGCACCTCGCAGTTTGTATGCCTTGTTCAACAGCAGCCCTGCATAATCCACACCCGTGTTGAAAAGAACGGACGACGATATGTGACTCTGGATTACGGTAACTGACCCATCAGCTGTTGTTGTTGTTTAGCTTTCAACCGGACACATTTAACGCATCGCCCAGTGACAGCTCGATTTTGATCCTTGCATCTGAGTATATGAAAATTCTGTTTTAGCATTGAGATTAAAATAGTTTGAGCTGCGTGGAATTGCCTGTGATGTTCGTCTCTTATATGATTAGCTTTGTCACTTGATGCCCTACTGGTAAAATAATCGGATGGTTCATCTCAGATGTAACATTCGTGTTACACAATCGACCTCCAACTCTTAATAAACCAACTTTGTCTAAAAAAAGGAAAAGAGACGTTAGTTCAGCATCAGTATTCTGGTAATGGTGAATACCACTTTTATAAATTTTGAACAACGTTCAATAAGTCTGGAAACTCAATCGTATATGTGATCTTCATTTGGGATGATCAACACCACAGATTTAATTTTTTGTTACTAAGGGAACTGCTTCAGATAAATTTGAATTTGGCTTATAGGTTGATCTGGCCATTCTGCTTCGACTTTCTTCAACCAATACGGACCCTTCCAACCACAACTCGTGATTCAACAATTCTTCCGGAAATAAAACTCTCGAATCGCAGTCAGCCGGGTTGTCGTTTGAGGATACATGGCTCCAATAACTTCTGTTTGTGTGTTGCAATACAAATGACGCTCTATTTGTCATTTACGTTTGCCAATTCTTCGAACACGAAGATAACCAATCGAGCACAATCGAGGAATCTGTCCACAAGCGATAAGTTTTACTGATTTTACTCTTTAATATTTCCAGAATGGATACCATTAATTTCGTTACGTGAAAGTACGTCCAGACGTGGAATACTGAGCAATTGAATTGGTGCCACCTTTGTTTTCGCATTAACTATATTTGTCATGGACCCATCTTTGGTCTTCACCCAAAATTTTTTAAATTACCGAAGAATATGCCAATTCAGAAGCATTAGTAAATCCGTGAAATTCTAGTTCGTAGTTTTGATTCTTTCGTTTGGAATTGCCCAGACTGGATAAACCTGATTTGAAAGGTAAGCTTACAATGTATTTACCATCTTTTGCTCGTTGAACAGTATTTTGATAGTGCTCAAGACAAAATCTTTCTTCATCTGTGTAAAGAACCGTGTTTTTGATTTCTTCGAGCTCCCAAAATTTACGAAGAGTCGAATCGATGTCAACGTGTAGTTTTACCGGGATCACTTTACTACCTTCCATATGCATCGGCGTTCCTGCAATGACCCACCCCAATCTCATGTTATGTGTTATTAGTCTGGACTTGGGAAGTTAGCCTGAAATGTTCATCCCAGAAAAGGTTTTTTTTGTTTTTTTTTTTCAAAATATTAAAGGAAATTGTAATTCCAAAATCGATTGATATTTTACTTTAAACTAATTGTTTATTAATTTCGAAAGTAAATTCACAGTTTTAACGTATTTTGTTTTGATTTCAGAGATGTCTCCTTGAACTGGCATGTACTAGACTTCTGAACCCTTAGAGATTTTAAACCTCAGGCTCTTTGAAATTAAGTGTGAAAATTCCGACTACCTAACCCTTAGATAATTCATAACGTAAGTCTTATTAACAAATTATTGGCCTTATGGTTGAAAATTGGTGACACTAGAGTCGTTGGTCCAAGTGCTATTGTCTGATAAAAATAATTATAATAAATTAAATTTACATTTTTTTTGCGTTTCTAACATTACGAGTTTGGTTAGTTAGTTTAATGCTTGATTTATCTAAAGTTTCGGAATTGTAAACGTAATATTTGTGAAAATCGAAATTAAATAATGCCGTAGATTGGTATAAGCAAGCACATCAAAAAATGGCTGACAGTTTTCTTTGTGACAATTACCAATTACCCATTACTTTACCACAAGTTTTTTGACATAAATCGTCTGGTTCCCGAATTGGTATTACGGATCTCTGTTGAAATTTAATATCAAAAAATGATAAGGAAAATAGTTTTAAACCTAATTTACAAACTGCAAATTCAATGAGTACAATTCGGGCCGCCCGAATTAATAAAAATTTATTTTTCAAAACCGAGATTTTGAAAACCGAGATTTTGAAAACCGAGATTTTGAAAACCGAGATTTTGAAAACCGAGATTTTGAAATCCGGGATTTTAAAACCGAGATTTTAATATCGAGATTTTGAAAACCGAAATTTTGTAGCCAACCCAAATATCACGGTTTAGATTTATATGTATAACATGGCATCCCCAATGACATACTTTCTACTTTTACCTTGCAAAGAACAGATCTTGGAGACTATACTGTGGCAAAATGCAGGAGTCTTCAGAGATGTCCAGGCTGCGTATAGTACTATCTACTAGCCCTTCCATCCCAAGCTTTCTTCAAAGGCCGGATGGAGCATGGACCACAAATAGTATGAGATCGCTGGAACTACTATTGGAGACTCACTTTCCTGGTTGTGAATCTGCACCTAATATATCAGCAGGTAATAGGGCAAGTAGCCTTGTAGGCCAAATTATTAGCAGACGACCGTTTCTGTAGGCGATAAGCAGCTTTAAACCATATAAGTCGCCAGGACCTGATGGTGGTTATCCCTGCAGATATACAAAAAACTATGGATCTAACCATTTCCTGGTTAGAAGTAATTTTTAGAGGCAGCCTAGAACTATGTCACATTCCCAGTAAATAGACGGAAGTGAAGGTTGTTTTCATACCTGAGGCGGGAAAACGCTCACCTTGCAGTACCAAAGACCTTAAACCGATTAGCTTGTCTTCTTTCCTTTTCAAAATACTGGAAAGACAAATAGAAGCTCATATTAGAGGTACGATTGTGCCAGCAAAGCTGTCTAAATCTCAACATGCCTATTGCAAGGGAAGATCTGTAGAAACTGCTCTTCATTCTTTTACATATTTTATTGAAAAATCTTTCGAATATGGAGACTACGCGATGGTAACCTTTTTGGACATTGAGGGAGCCTTTAACAACGTGCTTATGAATCTCTTAAGGAGTAGATAGATAAAATGCTAAGAGGCAGGATCATAAATGCCAGTGTGGGGAAATCCTCCGCCAGAAGATTTGCAAGCAGAGGCACGCCGCAGGGTGGCGTACGGTCCCCCCTGCTTTGGAACTTGGAAATAAATGATCTGTTGCTGAGACTGGAGAATGTGGCTTTAAGGTGGTTGCCTATGCGGATGACGTCGCTATTGGTGTCCGTGGAAAATATCCCGGCACACTTAATGAGCTTATTCAAAATGCTCTGGGTATTCTTTCATTATGGGCCAATGGTTGTGGGTTGAATGTTAACCCCCCCGATCCTCCCATTTTAAATGGGTTCAACTTGGCTTTTATAGATGAAGCAAAGTATTTGGGTCTCGTCTTGGACAGTAAATTAAACTGGAAACCGAATATTATGGAACGAGTAAACAAAGCTACGGTAGCGCTATACTCTTGCAAAAATGCCATTGGGAAAGGGTGGGGGCTGGAGCCCCACATGGTCCTTTGGCTATACACAGCAGTAGTTAGACCCATCCTTCTGTATGGGGTAACAGTCTGGTGGCCTGCTCCGGACAACACTGTCAAACTAAAGTTGTTCACAAAAATTCAGAGAACAATCCCTCTGTGGGGGTGCACTGAGGAACACATCCACTCAGGCACTATAGACTCTGCTGTTTTTGACTCCTCTAGATATCTTGGGAAAACAGTGGATAGCTTGCACTGCAGCCATACGACTGGAATCCACGTTTATGTGGAACTGCAATAATACAGGGCACTTATCTATACTTTGTAACAAAGGGCTTCCCAAGACCACCGACTATACTGTCCCGTCACTATCTTTTGATAGAAAATTCCGAACAATTTTCCCATCCAGAGAGGACTGGATGTTGGATGCAGTTTTGGAACCAGGAGTTTTAGACTTCTTCACTGATGGTTCAAAACGTGATGGAAGAGTAGGGGCTGGGGTGTTCTGCGAGGAAATCATGTTAAACCTCTCCTTTCGTCTCTCTGACTACTGTAGCATTTTTCAAGCTGAAGTAACTGCGATAAAGGAAGTCGTGGACTGGTTGAGGTATAATGTAATATCGATTTGTGATATTCGCATATATAGGGACAGTCAGGCTGCCATTAAAGCGCTTCAATTACACCTTCTCACGTCGAAAGTAGTTCAGAACTGTCTCTCATCTCTTAACGAGATGACAGATTAGTTCAACATCCATATCATATGGGTGCCAGGAGATTTCATTAGTACGGGGAACATCTCACACAGCAAAAAGGATATTGAAATGCCTCTTACGGTATGTAAACTGCTGCTTCAGGAGGAAGCTAGTAAGTTGACGAATGACAGATGGTCAAATAGTACCTCATGCGTAATAACTCGGCAGGTCTGGCCAAAGTTGAACTCGGCGAGATTCAAACAACTGATCTCACTTCAGCGGAGTCAGATCAGTGTGGTTGTTGGAGTGATTACGGGGCACTGTCTCATAGGCAGACATGCGAGTAGACTTGGTTTCTTCTCTCATGACTACGTAGTTGCGAGGACGAAGAGGAGAAAGAGACAGTACTTCATCTTCTTTGCACCTGTCCTCGTCTGGCACGAAACAGACTGAATTTTCTAGGGGCACCCCTTTTCAACGACCTGACAAAGCTCAGCAGGTCACGAGTATCCAGCGCTTCATAGCAAGCTCAAAGAGATTTCAATGAGTTGGAGGAAAATATTTAAATTGTGGTACGGCTACGGACGTTTTTGTGTCTATGCCTGGTTCTAATAGACCGCCACTCAAACCTAACCTAACCTTATGAGGTTATTATAGTATCTATTAAAAATACTGTTCCCAATTTGTGGGATTGGTAGGCAAAACAAAAATAATAAAAATGTGTGACCGGAAGGACGGACACGACATTTTTCTGATCGGTGTTTTGGAGTCCTGATAACCCAATTTGTCAAGAAATGTGAAAATGTGGAACAAAATTTTTTTCGCGATTCCAATACTTACCCAATATAACTTCGTTATAAAACCTTTCCGAAATGAATGCTAACTTCCCATACGTGCCAAAGTGCGGATTTATGGTCATTTTCTGAAAAATAACTTTTAAAATAATTAACCTAAGGGCCGGTTTAAGTGTAGATGATTTCACAGAGTTTTAGCTAGTCAAAAAATCTTCCAAGCAAGGAATTTAAAACATTTTATATGTACCAACATTTTTAAGAAAATTAAAATTCGTTTGATACCACAGAGGAAGTGCAAATCTTATTTGCTTATTCCAGCAATCACTATAATCATGACTCATGTAATTATAATACATATGTGATCAATCTGTTTCCAGTAAAGCAAACTAATTTTAACTTAACGACTGTTCTAAATAGTACAAAAATAAATTTAACGATAAGTATTTCATTGTGACTAAAATTTAAAATGAATAAAAATTGGAGTAAACTTCACACCAAACAAACCAACATATTTATTTGCAGCTCTTGGACATTATTAGATAATTTTTATCTCTTCTATAATAATAAACTGTATATATCGACCAAACTATTATAGTTTGTTACACATTCTTTATGACTTAAACATAATAAGATAGCGAGTTAAGATACTTCATATATAAAGACGCGCGATTGGATTGAGAAAAATTAGTTTTGTTGGTACCATGAATAAAAACACTGGAATTGTACTCATTTTCGTAGCAATCGTTGTTGCAGTAAATTGCGGACGGCACTTAGTGATGGATGGCAAAACCTATTATGTGAGTGAACCACAGGTTTATAACTGGGACAAAGCATACAGATACTGTGCCATGCTAGGAATGCATCTTGTGGACATTCGAACAGAAGAGGAAAACACCAGAATCGCAAGTATGAAAGAAAAGTTTAAGCTCGTTGGGGTAGACTATTGGACAGGTGGCACAGACCGCGGATCAGAGGGACAATTTTACTGGGTATCGACCGGAGAATCGATCGTGTTTGATATGTGGAGTATTAATGAACCATCGAACAATAAACATTCACAAACTAATGAAACCCAAAACTGCTTAGCGATGGATATCAAAACAAAGAAATGGTATGATTTTCTATGTTCATCATCCTACCATTTCATATGTCGCAATGAAACAATGAGGTTTGATTTTAAATCAGAAGGATGTGCAAATTTAATGAATAGCTATTAGTTGTGATTTTTTCAGCTACTATATAAAATAATTTATAACCCAATGAAATTTGTGTTTAATAAAAAGGTCGTCTATATGTAGCAGTTTGTTTCCTTTTCTTGCCCTTTATAAAGCTGACAAAAATCAAATCGATTTTTGATCAGACACAGAAATAATAATAATTCAAATTATGGTAGTTGAGTTTGAGATACGAACCAACGTGGTTGTTATTGTAATTTGAAGAATAATAAAAAAAGTTTAATCGAGCCTCTTATCTGATTATATTATTGGGTAATTAATTGCTCCCGTCCGAAAAAGTGTGTGAAAGTTAATCTTGTAAGTGCAATATCGAGCCTTCGAGCTGAAAAAATGATAATAGGGATAACCGTTTGTTCAAAATAAGCTGGAAAATTTAAAGGGAACGATTCAGAATATAATCATATAATGAAAGTGAGGAAGTCTTCCATTGTTAATTGGAACATGTTGTTTGAAACGGATACTCTCAAAATATGCATACGCGATTTACCGTCCCATCATATTGATTACAGCACATAAACTACGTAAAGAATAAATAGTAATAAATAGTTTTCTGTTTTTTAGAATGCGGAAGGAACTGTATACTGGACCAAATTGTGTATATTAATGACAAAACCGGTTTAGAATAGATACAGATTCTTTAGAGGATTGCATTCATTACGCACATTAATGATATGAATCGGTATAGATTAAGGTGTGCGCTAATGATCCTGACATTTAAAAATGATTCTACCTTACCTCCTTAACGAGTTTCAATTATTTTTCGAAAGCAGAGCCATACAATAAAAATTGCTGTTTTGATATATGCATACAGCAAGACAAGAACATTTCTTGCGCTTGCTGGATTTTCTACACGTTGACATTTGGAGTACCAGGTAATTATCACATTTTGCAATCAGGTACTTGGAAAATCAAAATTAAGTTATAATTATGTAGGAGGTAGATGACACAACTGTATGCGAAATATCGATTGTTTTACAGATAGAAGCAAACATCTAGGTATTATAATGCGTTTGAGGTTATTTACACTGGAGTATTACTAGAAGGTTTTTCATTCCAATAAGTTTTCGTTAACCTACATTTTTGGTAAAATATTTTAAACCAAATGATGATGGAGGATATACCATCCAGCGGATTATACAGCTTGGGGCTTTCGAAAAACATTTCTCTTTGCTCCAAATCACTTAAACGGTCAGAAAATTTAACATAAATATAAAAATGTCGCTTTGGGGATGCCATATTACAATTCCGAGAGATTTAATACTTCGATACTTTACTTTCTACTTCTCCAAGTTCTGGTCTTGGTTTGCTTAATCGTAGTCTAACAATAAAATTTCTCTCTATAGATCATATGGTGGTGAAATGAAAGATTTTAATGAATTATTTTCATCGAGGTGACTGAATTCAACTGGCCCTTCCAAAATCTTTATTAAATTTTTATTAGTAACTATGAGGCTGCTTTTTGTTGACTTAAGTTAACTGTTATTAGCCAAACAAATTTGAAGTATTGTAACACTGGACGGCCTTGAATGAATATTTTCTGCTCAATTAGTTCGATTAAATTATGGATCTACTGAAATAAGCTGCCATAGGTGACGAGATTTGCTCGATTGTGGCCGTTAAATTTATTATGTAATATTGGATTATGTGTGATTTGATTGAAATATTGGCCGGAAGAATGGAAAGTAAAATGATATATTTAAATATTTTCTACATAAACCTGGGCGTTGAATACATGAGTCAATATTAAAGGATGACTACAATCTATAATCGAGCAGTGCCTTTTCTAATAGTTGTGGATTATTTGCATGTTGTATTTGGATTTTGATGTGGACTGATTGGGATGAGTGTTTAATGTTGATGTTGAAGTCACAGTTTGGCGAGTAAATTACACTGTGTATTTTACACAGTTTTTACACATATTAGACTTGTTATTTACATGAAGCCATTTTATGCATTTTGTGTGTACAAAATGTATAAAACTAAAATTTAATGTAATAACAAAGCCATCTCTTACTATATTTGTTGATATTTGTTTAAACTTTCAGCTACTTAACATGAAATATTTTTTATGACAACTTATTTAAACTAATTGTGAACTTGTACAAATAAAAAAAAACATTTCAACGTAGAGTAGAACTATTATACGTCTATGATTTAAGGTATGCTGCTTAATCAGAATCAGTGACAGTTTTATTGCAGTCATGCCCTTATGCATCCAAAGCATATTATCCTAAGTTATGTTCAAATAATCGTTTCTTTCGAATGAATTCGTTGGCGGCATTAAGGTTGGTTAATTGTATGAAGCTTCATTTTGTTCAAGTTTTCACCATTGACAGTAAAATTTGGGGTAGTTTAACAAAAATATTTCGAATCGTTTAAACCGATTTGATTTCAGATATAACAATCTATAATCACAACATAATAATTTCGTCAATTGTTATCGAAACTTTCACTATTTTAGCGTCAACAATTTCACAATGATATTTTTACATACATACAAATTCAATTAATGCTCGTCAAGAATCAAGAGGTACATTAACAAATCACAATACATCCACAAGTTTCAAAAGAACTTAATGGAATAGCTCAATGAAGCAATTTGTGGATTTTACACTGAGAAAGAGAAACTTGATTTACATTTAGTCGTAGCAACAGTGTTCTTCGGATCAAATATAGCATTTGTCTCTTAGGATTTAAAAGGGATAATTTGGAGAACGCTATTCCTGAAAATAGTAAGTAGTTCTCGTATGAAATTAATTCCTTAAACAAAATGATGCCTATCATCGTGATACATTAGAATTTTTTTTTTAAATTTGCCGTCTATGAGAAGAGTTAGGCTGCTAGAAGAAATATCAAGACAATTAAAGTGCAATATTATGTCAAAAATATTTGATGAAGATATTTTGATTGGCCGATTTCTAAATTAACTAAGTCAAAACTCGACTATATCTATTGCCGATGCCGCTAAGAGATGGTTCACCACATTGAAAATGGCCCTTAATAAGTATAAACTAGGCATTACTTGAACCATATGTGCTTGGTAAACAATTTGTTTATTAAAAAATTTAGATTGCGATGGATTAAAAAGTTTTAATGATTACATAGATAAAACTCATTGTTTTGGTTTAATGAATGACAAAAATTTAAAACAGGGAGAATGTATTTTGGGGTAGATCGTCGATGAAACATCAACAACTATCAACGCCAAACTTTTTCAGATATTTGCAAAATACATTTTCTGGCCCATGGGAGTGGCCACTTCCAGTTGGCTGATTGTACTAGAAATAACTGGGACCTCTTAATTTACGGGAAAGGCTTACATATGAAATTTTAGTTTGATTGGTTCAATCGTCTGCGCTGTAGAGAGAACCCAGACCCAGAAACCCAATTTTTTGGGCTCAGGGGACCTTAAAACTCTAATCAATTCGAAAGGTATTCGCTACTAGTAAACAACTTTTCTGTTCTAAATAAATCTCCAAAAATCTCAAGGTTCAAAATTTTAATGATAAACTATAACGTAAGTTTAGTAATCATGAAAATTTTGGACCTTGAGAGTTTTGGAGGTTTATTTCCAACAGAAAAATTATTTTCTAGTAGCAAATAACTTTTGAATTGATTGTAGTTTTGATTGTTAGGTCCGCTGAGTCCGCAAAAATGGGTTTTGAAGTGGAGCCCGTTTGTCAATGAAACTTTATATTTAAATCTTTTTTTATAAATTGGGAGGTTCCAGTGAACTTTAGTGGTAGTGGTCACTTACTTGCAAAAACAATTTTTTTTGCAAATATCTCAAAATATATAAGATTTACAGAAAACATATTTTATACAAAATGTTTCCAGTTTGGTTGAATTAAAACTTCAACGAATGAGAGTTGCTTAAGCACAACGAGCTCTTAAACCTCGTTCTACCCGCTTACCAAAATTTTTTTTTAAATAATTACATCACAGGAATAAAAAACAACGTTTTGCGTTGGGCTAAACATCCACAACTTCAGCAAAATACGTTTTAAGAATATGGTTCGAAAGGTCTCAGTAGAGTTGAAAAAAAAAAAACATTTCGGAAATTTATAACAGCACGCATTCAGAATCCATAACATCTTCTACTGTATCCATCTTAGTATAACACAAACTTATACTCACATCCTTGTAAAAATTCGTTAATTTTTCTTTTTTTCGTATTTGATTGACAATGAATAATGTTGTATATAATCCTTAAATAGAATTTATGGTTTTTGGTGTAACACACATACATGAATTCCCTTAAAAATATATTCGTTTTTAATTTTCCTACATAAAGCTATATAAACGCGTTGGATATATGCAATGGAAATAAATTAAACTCGCAACCAAATCGTTTAATTTTCTCTTCAGTTTTTTCCTCGTACTGTTTGGTGTAAGTGGTGTTTTTTTGTTGTACTCGTAACATAATAAAGAAATATAAACTTGGCGCGCGATTCTTTGGTATATAATAAAAATTTATTCTTATCTCACGAAATTCTATTCTACATACGATTACTTAATATATATTAACACACATTCGACACATTAAAAAATAAAATAAAATGTAGAAATAAAATATAACCACCCTATTATATGAGGCGCGCAAGTGGGTATATAAATCCTAAAACGTATCAAATAAATAGGAAAAAATTACTTCCAACTTTTCCAGTGTTTTTCTTCACCAATTTATAAGAAATGGAAAATGGCAAAAAAAAAAAATTACAACACTTTGAATTATGATTTTGCTATATTTTTCGAATTTTTCCATTTTCACCCCTTGCATATATGTACACCAAATAAAAATATAAATGTACCCTATATACATAAAATACATCAAGGATATTTATAATTTGCCAAGGAAAAACGAAAACCGGTGAAAAATTTAGTTTTTTTTTTTTGGAAAATTTGTTTATTATAACAGGTACAAGATTGATGAAAAAAGATTTGTTTCGAATGCCGGTGAGAGGACGAGAACGAGTGAGAAGCCGACATCTTAGAGGTAAGTTAATAAAAATCCATTTAGTTTTCCCATTTCGTATTTTTATTTTTTTTATTTTTGGGATTCGATCCTTTTTTTTTTGGAGAAAGTGTGCGGCAGCACATGATGAGGTGTGTGTGTTTATATGTAAGGAATTTTTTAAGGCACTAAAAACAATCTAAACACTAATAATTTTACTACAAAGAAAATGGAAAATTTTTAGGCTGCTGTTGTGTGTGAAATGAAATGAAAATAAATGAATGAATGACGTGCTATTTGTTACGGGAAAAATATGTTTTCCTTTTTTGTTTTCCATCCTTATAAATTATTTTGTGTTGATTGAATTTTTTGGTGTACGTTTGCCTTATGATCTTATATAATATCCCGTATGTATAGTACAACAGTGCTAATAGAAAGGTGCAGGTATGAAGGTATTTTCTCGCCCGACCGCCCGGCCATGTTGTGTGATTTATTTGCCATATAAGGAATGAAAAATTGTATCCATAAGGGTTGTGCTTAAAATTGTGGTTCTTGTTATACCTTGATAATACATAGTGCTTATACCAATTCTATTGAAATTTTTGTAAACCTAAACAAATTAATTTTACCTGTTTTCCGAGAAGTTATATTTACAGAAGTTTAAATTGATCTGTTATTTTTATAAATAAACCACATTTTAGTTTTCAAATGAATAATGAATGTTACTTACGGTTTATTATTGTATAGTGTTATCTATCGGGCTTGAGAACATACCTAAAATAAAAGAAAAAATCAAATGTTATAAATTTTGAATTATATACTTAACGCTATATGTTTAACTTGGCAAATAAAGTAAACTTTAATGTACATACTACAGTGACATATTGCATTCTATATTATGTGGAGACTATGCGTGTGACAATAGTTGTTCAGTTATTCGAATCAGTTTTCGATTTAACGCAGAAGCAATCTGAAATCGATCTTCTAAAGTATTATTAAAAATCATTGTTACTATAAGGAAAAAGGAGTACTCAGAAGAATTTTGTATGTAAATTTGAATAAATTTTACAATTAAAAAAAAAAATATTCAGAATTTGAGACTGCAGATGTTTGGTAAACCTTATTCTGTACAATTTCAAATGAATTTAGTGGAACTTACTATTCTGGAAACTTTAAAAATTAGAAATTAGGCCAACATTAGATGAAAATTTAATAATTTTTAATTTAGTGATGAATTTGATAACCTCCTTTTAAAACTTCATCAATTCAATAAAATTTACAAATTAAGAATTATTGTCAAATGAAATTCGTCAAATTACTACGGACAATTTTAAAGTAAATTTTGGCCCAATATAGGCATTTGTAATTTAATTATATTTGTACAGATCTTTTTGAATATAAATTATAAATCTGGACAATTTAGTAAGGTAACTTGTAAAAAACGTTTACCAAATACTTCACGAGCATATTTAAATGTGAAATCTTTGCTAAATATGAAAAAGTGTTGCTAATAGTGCAGTATATTATTCAACAATCATTCAAATTCACATTAACAGGATTTAATACAATTTTGAAAGTGTCATGTTACCAACTGGTAAGTTGTCTGAAAATTAAATACACTTTCAATATTACGTTTAGACTTAAAATCATGATTAAAATTTAGGTCATGGTCCAGTTTTGATTCAAACACATTTTAAATAGCAGTTAACGTTCATTGATTTTGATCATACATATAGCCCTAGACAAGGTCGATTCCCGTTGTGTTAGAGCTCCGTGTGAAAATTGACCGCATGATTTTCATTACAAATACACCGTACTTTGGCAACATTACAAAGTGAAAAACTTATTACATACTTTAGTCCTCCAAGAACAGTTGACAATTGTTTTTATAATTTATATTGATTTAGCCTTTGAGCGCGGAGGATTTACTCGTATAATTTTAGTAGTTAAGAGGTATTAACAACAAAATAATTAAAATTTTAGTGTCCACTATTAACCTCAAATTAGGGATTACACAGGCACACACAAAAAAAAACCTGAGGGTAGACCCCACTATTCCTACGTTTTCGAGGTCGCTGAAACCGAGTATGACCATAAGAAATGAATCCATTTTCCTGTTACCACTCATACCCTATCCCGAGGAGTCGAAATTTCAATTTTCTTGCAAAGTTGGAATGGATGTGCATTCCAAACCCATTCAAATTCGAACCTTCCATCACTCCCTAGTGCCACTTTACTACCTTCAGAAAGGGCTTGAAATTTCAATTTTCATGCAAAATTGAGATCGATGTGCATTTCTATGTTTTTTGGAGCGTTGAAACCGAAAATAACAACGAAAAGTAAATTTGACACTTCCGTTACTCCTAGCACCCCCTTACTATCCCAGAAAAGGGCTTGAAATTTCAATTTTCATTCGAAGTTGAGTTGGACGTATATTGCCACGTTTGTTGGGTCTCTCGAAACGAAATTGACTAAAACACAAATTTGACCCTTTAATTATACCTTGCATCTCGTAACAAACCTCTAAAGTAGGAAGGAGACACTCCTCTATAGACCAATGTATATTTGGAGAGCTTAAAATAGTTTTTTTTTTTTTTTTTTTTACTTTATTACTAGATTTATAGATATTACAATTTTTTTTTTTTTTTACATTATACATAGAATATATTCAATTTCTTTTATCTATAAATTTTTTTTAAGTGCAATGCCTGCGTCGGTCCAAAGAACCGTAGTGCAGTCGCATATTTTGAAACATATAGCGTATTGTAATTATAATGTTAATGTTAACAAATAGGTTGAAAAATTTAATTAATACATAAATAAATAATAAAATAATACTAAATAAATTTTTAGCTGCTGAAATATTTTAGTTAGGCACCACACAAAGTAATATAACAACCATTACAAGTAAATAAATGTTATATAATGAAACTGATGGATGGAAAGAGAATTAACCGCACTTTTGAAGTACATGTTCGCTTTTATAATAGTACACTTACATTTTCAAGTACGTGCGCTGTTAGACACTTCTTGAATAGATTAAGGTCGGATTGATGCCTTAAATAAGATGAAAGATGGTTATAAATCATTAGCCCTCTGTAAAGAACATTGCTGTCGGATGCAGATGTAAGAAAGAGTGTATTTCTAATTAGAGATCGCCTTCTTGTATCATAATCATGAATTTCTGACATACGAGTTAATACAAAATTGTGCTTAATATGGTCATATATAATTTTATGTATTAATAATAATAATTCTCTTGATATTATCATATTTAAGGATAAGAATTCTTGAAATAGGTTGACTGTAGGTGTTCTGATATGCAAACCTAGGACATTTTTTATGGCCTTCTTTTGTAGTAGAAATACTTCATTTAAATACTTTTTTAAATACTTAGTTTAACATGATTGCCATTAACGTTTACATGGGGGTGTGATTCTGGCTTATCGTGGTTATCCTGTAAGTTCCGTATTTGCCGCTCAGGATGGATGAAGCTCTGAAAGCTAGGTTGTCATATTTAAAACATGCCACTTTTTTGGTTCTTATTTGCTGTCGAGTCACTAACAAAAAAATTTTCTTTTGTCCAAATCATAATCCGTGTTTCTTCTTCCTATTTATATTTTGAACTTGAAATTTAATTTCAACATGATTCCTGCTACTAATTTATACTTCAAAGCTACTCAACTTAATTCCATGCCTCCGGAGTATATAACTGATTCTGGATATACTTTTGCGACAAGGACACCTCCACGCGGTGAAGGCGGATAACGGGTAAGTTTCTAGGTAAAAAAATATGCCTTCATGGCAAAAGTAAGGAAGAAATTTACGATGCAGGGGAGGGAGACCCCAGCATCGGCAGCTGGTCTGGGTGAGCAAGTGGACCCGCAGGCGTCGTCATCAAGCAACCACAGCTCTGGAGTAGTGGGCAACTTGGCTACATTAGGGTTTAATGCTTTAAGGTCAGAAACGACTGCAACCGTAGTTCTAAATCGGTGCGACTTAAGACTTCGATTAGCTTCAGATGATGGAACAACAAAGCCATTCATATCTAATACAAGGACAGTTCCATGTTTTGCTACGTATGTGGTAACTATTGAACCGTAAAAACTTGGTGGAGAGTTTTCGCAATATGAGGATAAATATATGTTCGTTTTCTCTTTGTAGGTTGCAAGTGGTAAAGGCAATACATGGGTACCGAGCATTATCTGTAACAAATTCAGGATCAGATTGTATCGTCAATCGTCCGATTCAAGCGCGAAGAGTTCCATGAAGTCTACTGCTGTGTGAAAAGGGTCTGAAACTCAAGCAGATTGCTATGTTTGCATAACTAAATTCAAAGGTATGTTGATTCCCAATCATGTTATATATGCAACAGCTTCCTCTTTTACTCCTCCAATTTATAATGATGATGATGGTATTTCAGCCAGTAATGAAGAAATGAATCCCACTGGTAATACAGTTAAAGATGAAAGTCAGGTGGCTATTGATTAGCCCACTGAGGAGTCAAACAGTTCTGAGGCTGGGAGTGAAATTGATTTAGATTCTGACAGCTATGAAGCGGATGGTCGCTCCAAACGAGACATACGAATAAAGCCATGAGCCAAAATATCTTGCATCAAACATGAAGAAGGCTGGAATTTTGGCAAAAAGTACAAGTGTTACAACTTTCCGGAATCGGGAGAAAAATGTCCTCCCATTTTTCATGAAAGACGAATCTCTGCTACTGCACTGATATCCGAGGCTTCATGAATTGTGTGAAACTAAACATTTACAGAAGTGAAGAATGGAGGCTCTTATTTGCGGCGATCTGATAATACTAACAATCTTTGTGGGACAACAAAGTTGTTTCACAAGGAATCCATGCTTCTTGTGCCTTTGGAATAGTCGAAATCACGAGAAGCATTATAAAAACCATAAATATCCTGATAGAGCCTCTTTAATCCTTGGCTCGGAGGATGTTCTCAATAATCCACTTATACCATCTGAAAAAGTTCTTCTTTTTCCAACACTTATAAAGCTCGGGTTAATGAAGCAATTTGTGTAAGCATTAGACAAAGTGGATGCCACTAACTTATATTTACATTGAAAGAAAATTGCCGAACAAATCAGAAGCTCAGCTTAAAGAAGGAATTTTCGCAGGCTGATTCAATTCTTTGAGGTGCCTCACAAACAAATGTTCGTATAATAGCTGTTTTGAATAGCAAAGTTCTAACGTTTAGTTTCCATGGCAGGTTGGATGGAATTAATTTTACATTTGCCTCAAATGCAGTATGCACCAATTTTTCTAAGTGAGTGAGCTCTTTGGAATTATTTCGGATCCAATCAATGAGAGACTGAATTTTCTCTTGATACAAAAATGGTCACTACTTGAAAACAGGAGGGCATTAGAAAATCTGATTATGGTAGGCTCTTAAATAGTAAATTCACCATCAATGATGTATCAATGATTTCCTGTGTTACGAAGCTATTGTTAAATTTGCTGATAATGTTGGTTGACACGAGACAATCTTTTGTGTTGCTTTTCCTCAACATGATGGAACGATTCATTATCTAAAAGAGAAGAATGTGAATGGATTGTCTATTCAGAAAACTTTTGCAATTACAAGAATGCCATTTACAAAGCAGAAAAACTGTGTTGGGGAATATTTCATTAGAAAGTTAGGGATGATTTGAAATTGCAAACTCCAAAATTACTCTCGATATTCACTTTTCAATTGTGTCTCATACCGTCTTTGGAACCTGGCAAGTGGAATTGCATCACTTAGCTAAATATTTCATATAGGCAAATAATTCTCTCGCTCGTTTTAAATCCCTAATCATACAATATTTCACAAAGATTAACACTTGCATATGACATTTTTTAAGCCTTTCAGCTTGCGATAAGACGAAACAATTTTTTATCTAAAATTTTGAATACAAATCAGCCAAATGCTGCCCTGATTTTAGGAATTGGTTGTTTCATTCGTTTCAGGTACATCGGAATTTTCGATATTTTATGTGATTTTTCGAGGTTTTAAGTGCTTTCTAGGTTTGTATGAGGTAGAAATAACCCAAGATTTTATAGATTTTCTGACAATATTCAAGATTTTCGATATTATTCGAGTTTGTTGAATTAAATTAAGCATAGCATTGTTTTAGGTGAAATTCTTGAAATCCGAAATTTTTCGATTAATGTAGATTTTATTTAAAAAAAATTTCTTCTCTACTTTAACTTGAATTAATTATTTTAGTTTAAATTATCTTACAATTTTCGAAAATATTAAATTCAAATAAATTAAAGATTTTATTTAAAATTATCAACTACAGTTATTTTTAGGAGGAATATATTTTTGGTTAACTATAAGATTTTTGAAGATTATTCGAGAGAGATCGTTACCTTGGAATTAAAAAGATATTTACATATATAAAGAGTTAATTAATTGTTACATCGAAAAGATTTGGCAAAAAAAACCGAACTGGACTTCTGGTCTACTGATTGCCGCAAGCTGGAAAAATATAAATTACTTAATGTAATCCACTAAATTCGAGATGGTTCGTCAAGAGCATGAGCATTCCTTGCTTTAATTAAAAGTTTGATTGCTTATAAGGGGCAAAATGCCTGGAGAGAGATTCAGAAAATACAAAGCAGCTTTTATTTTTCTAAGCCTTCATACAAAAATTTCACTTGTCCAATTGTTCTGTTTCTCCATTTATTGCATTGATGGAAATTTCAACGAGATAGAAATAAACTTGTGATAGAAAATAATAGCAATGTAATCGATTGGTAGTTAGCTCTTTCCATCGCATTATAGTAACTGAAATAAGTCTAAGGGTTTTAGATAAACCATTGGACCACTAATGTCGCAACATGGTTAAAGTTTGCTTTTTTAGTATGGCAATTTCAATAAATAATAATTGAGCACACACCTATACAGTTAACCTACTAATAGCTGTCACAATAACGCTTAAATAAAGGAAATCGACAGCTGTTTCTTAATAGTGATAATTAGTAGTAATTTTTCGATGAATTTTATGGAATCAAATAACTTAGATCATTGAAACCAAAACTGTATGGAATTATTTCTTATTGAGTTTTCTGTATAGACACAACAATTGTATCTATCAATAACTCCAAACATTTTCTGCTATAAAACAGTTCTGCAAAATATAGAACTTATTTTAAGGGGCAGTTAAACGCAACCGATCGTTTTAAATGCAACCGACTAAAACAAATTAAAACCCGAAGCGGGTAATGAAACAAATATTAAATTGAGTCGCTGTACAGTTTGTACTGCAGGTCGGTCAAAAGCTAAATTTTAACAACCATAGAAGGAAGTCTTTCTAGCGAATTTAAATAAAGCAAATACTCGTAATCACAGCGAAAACTATAAATGCCATTAAAGATAAATATTTTACTACCTTGTGTCAGGCTACCGGCCGTAGGTATATAAATGTAGTCGAATTTTATGCATTTCACCTGCATATCGATTGTTTGTGCAGCTTAAGCTGCATGGCTACTGAATTTTAGGCCTGTCAATTTTTGCGTCAGGTTTTATAGAAATAATTCGAAATAGTTATAAAATAAAAATTTTTTATTGTTAATCATAAATAAATTATAATGAAGTAACCTGTAAAGCATAATATCAATATGTTCCTCATCTCAAAATTATTAATGAAACCTAAAATTGAAAAAAAAAAAATCCTCATCGGTGCTCACAGAATTTGTATAGTGATCTTTTTGCTTTTTTATCATGGTGTAAGGTACTTACCCAACTGACCGATTTAATTTTCAATAGAGCTTTTATGTTATTTATTAAATTTTACTATATTGGATAGTTGTGTTATACGACTTCTCCGAAAAGGTTATCCAAAAGGAAATTCAAAAAAATTTGTTTAGATTTTTATTTTCTAATGGCGCAATGGAGCCTTGCCGTCCCTTAAAATCTGAATCAAGCACCTTCGTTATATATCAAACAATAATATTGTAACTGATAACAATACCGAAACCTATGTCACCCACACACAAACGGCGTTTCACACCTCAATCAAACAAATACCTCCAATTTATCTTTATGTACAAAATATGTAATATGTTGTTTCCAGAAATTCAATATAAAATAAAATGTAATAATATTTCATACATGTTTGGATTCTTGAAATTCAAAAAACAAAAAAATAAAAATAAAAATAAATAAAAATTGAATTGATAAAAGAAACATTTTGGTGTAGGTTGACACAAATGGAAATTGTAACATTTTTATTTTACCTTAAACATAATTTTGTATTTTTTATTACTTTTTTTTGTGAAACCAAAGTATTTAATGTCAACAGAAATTCTTTCACATCAAAAAAAATCTTCAACGACATAACGTTATTCAGTTCAATTGACTTCACAGCAACGAAACGAAACATCTCCCGTATAAGTATTCCACCATTTGGCATACAAATTTTACTAACTTTCTACAGATGTCCAGTTAACTAACTACATCTACGTACATTCTACTATATATAACAAGATGATGTTGTTGATGATGATGATGATGATCATGATGACCGGAACAACAGAAATATAAATAAATAACACAGAATACAACAATAAAACTGGATTCTGTGTGTTGTTTTCGTTCGAATAGAAAAACATAATCCGATTAAAACAAAGCAGCATTCAGAGAGAGTAAAAAGGGTTTACGTTTATACAAATTTTATTGTTTTATACCATTCTGGAATTAATTTGGTCGATAATTCCAGCAACTCAACTCTAAAACAAAAAAAAAATTTTTTTTTTAGTTTATGTCTGAAGAAATAATAAATACAAAATTTTTTTAATCTCATTAAAACAAGAATCATCATAAGGTATTAAAATACATTTATAATACACAGAGTATGTATGTATGCAGGGATTTAGAACAGTTCAAATGTAAATATGATGCTGGTATGATAACACTGACCTATGACCTGAGTGGACACCATAACATACTTGCGTTTTAATCGACACACCTTGACATTTTTAAAGCCGATATTTTTACAGTTTATTGGAAAATCATAAATTACAAATTGATTTTAATTTATTCGAAGTGCGGTGTTGGAAATCTTACATTTGAAATTTATTTTTACAACTGAATTTATAGTTTTTTAGGGCAGAGGAGACAAATTTTTGTTGTAAATTTAAGTTTCACCAAGAAATTTTAGTTACTATAAAACTACAAAGCATGCACACCGCTTTTGGAAAGGTTTGGTATTTGTGTTGTACTTAAAAAAAAAACAGTTATACTTAAAATGTTATCAACTTAAAATAAAAATAATTTTGTAAAATACTACTAAACAGTAATTATTTAAAATGGTAATCTGCAGTATCTACAGTTGTTAGTATTCATGAAATATCCTTATTCCATATAATGATAATCTTCAACTAACTAATTTATACAGAATCACCGTAAATCAACAAACCTGCAAAATTTAGTGGACTAAATAACTAAATTAAACAAATTCGGTTAATAGTTATCGCGGCCCCAAACAGCAACTTTTTTCTTGAATAAATTCATTAAACAACACACAAAACTTGGAGTGATATCAAAGCAACCTTGATTATACAAGCTATAATCTAAAAAACGAAGCTTTTTTAAGGGAATTAGAAATGACGAAAAAATCAAAATTTCCATAGTAAAACACATAAAACATATGGGAAATCACTTTTTTTCTTAAGACAAATTTGTCAATGAAAACGTTACAAATTCTTAATTATGATTTCTGAAATATTTTCATAAATGTTTGAATTTCAACATATATAAATGTCGTTTAAGTAAATCGTTTTCATTTTCTTGTAATAATTGATTTATTTAAACCAAAATATAAAAAAAAGTTCATAACAACAGCGCTCTGGTCAAATAAAAAAGAAAAGCTTACTACAAATTGTGTGCATTAAGTCAATATACATTACATAGATGGCAGTATACATTTTTTAAAAATCGTACCAAAAATTGCCACCTGGGGAAATTTTAAGTTCAAAAATTGTAGGAAAAGCAAAACAAATTCTCAAAATATTAATATCGTGTGATAATTTTGTGATTAAACAATTTTTTTTCGTATTTTTCTGTGTAAATCTGAGACATCTAACGTACACTAACGTACACAGCCAACTTTGATGTATTTTTCAAAATGAAAGTTCGAAAAATATATTTTAGAAATAATTTAATTTTAATATTTCTGCAATTAATATTTACTTAATACCAATATACTCTTCCTGTATATTGCTGCTAAAGGTATGTAGAACACTTTTGTATACAAATTTTGTAACATTTTTGCTTTTTTCAATGAAAAACTTGAAGCTAAAAAACACCATTTCTACTATGGATTCCTATGGAAATCAGTGAAAAGTTATACCACTAAAAAAGCTTCTAAAAAATACGTCATAATGAAGCTAGAAGGCTCTGGTGATATTCACAAGCATATAGGAAAGCTTTGAAGCTTTTAAATAATTTCACCCTGATACCACACAAAATATGGCTTGATGTTTTGTTTGTTATTTTTCTAATTATTCCTTAATCCAAATTCATAGTAGCAGTCCCCTGAATTTTCTAATATGGCCGTTTCATATTAGGAGTGGAACGAAGTTTTAAAATACAGTTTTACACATATTTCATATAATGCATAGGTAATTATTACTTTATTTCTAAAAATTTCAACATATTTCAAAATATTCATTTAATACGCTGTTTTGGCTGGTATGGGACATGACAGCAGTTTAAAAATCTGGCTAAAACTCAAGGAGATATTCACAAGTAAAATTCACGATATGTACCTGGGTAAATACCGGTGAAGTGAAGATTAGTCATAAAATAAATTGTAAAATTCTTATAGTCAGTTATTTGTTTCAGTATGATGCTTCTTGAAACATACGGCCTTCAAATTTGAATAACCCGTCATATAGTATAAAGACAGCATAGTGCAGTATAGTTTACTGAATACTTTTAATATAGAAAACCTAATTGCCTATTAGGACATTAATCAGTTCTTTAAACGCAATAAATCGTCGAAAATTATTTATCAATGTTGGAATTCACTTGAATGAAAGGCCGCATCTATTAACTGAAGAAAACTAAAAGAAAGGCGACGAAATATATTATTAATGAACCCTAGTGGTAAGATATCAGTTGGAACTATTTCTTAATTTATGAAAGTCCCAAATATCAGATAAAAAATAACATCAAACAAATTATTTACTTTTTTTCGCTGTTAGTATCATCGGCGACCCACAGCCCCCATAAGCCGAAATCTATAATAACCAAAGCCTTTTTTTAATAATAATGTGCCAAAATCGATAAGGATTGACTGGTAAATAAAATTTAAATTTTTCGTTATTCTCTCACAGATCGAATCTGAAACTTTTAATCATTGCTCCCTGTGTAATAAAAAAATTATTTGGCTAGTACCGATAAACCTAATATTTCAAAAAACAAAAATCGTATTTATGCGTTTTAAATAAAGTAAAATTGAAATTTTTTAAGAATTTAGGCAGGTAAAAATGGGAATTTAAAGATCTATATCTTTAAAGTTAGTATAAACTTAGAAATTCGTCAAATTCAAGACAGCTGATATTTAGAGAGTTTTTACAACATTTTTGAAATTTAGGGTTTGTATTAGGAAA
Source organism: Tipula helvola (assembly GCA_963556165.1). Taxonomy (NCBI): domain Eukaryota; kingdom Metazoa; phylum Arthropoda; class Insecta; order Diptera; family Tipulidae; genus Tipula; species Tipula helvola. The sequence goes on along the minus strand of OY744481.1, from coordinate 9,829,905 downwards.
GTTAATTTAGACATTTAATACTATTTAAGATTTTGAAAATTAATTAACAAATATGGAAATTGTAAATTTTTCGAATATGGAAATTTAAATACAGGTACACACATATAGTATATGGTTCTTTGGTATAAAAGAAAAAAATTGGTAACCAACAGCTACTCATTTCACGAGAACCTGCGATGGACTCCCCCATTCAGTTGCGGATTAAGGAAAAACGGGGTGCCAGGCAAGTTTTGTTCCTCCACCGCCTACCGGTACAAAGAATTGTTTTTTCCTGGTTCATCATTGAATCGAGAAAAACAATTTTTACGCCGCAGACCAATATCAAAAACTTGGACTAATTTAAAAATTTTCAATAATTTCAAAATAATCTCAAAAATAATGGTCACAGAGAATTTTAATTTCAATGTGATATTTTCATAAATGATAAATTTGGATTTGAAAAAGGCTGAATTTGGAGTGCAAAACCTAATATGTATATAGGGAATAATCAAAAGTGTAATTAGCATTTTCAGTCGCATAGTCTAATGAAATTGCCTGGTAAAAAAAAATTAAGATTTTTCGTTATTCTCACTCAGATCGAAACGGAAACTTGCATAATTCTTAATAATTTCTCAATCAGTAATAACAAAAAAATAATTTGGCTAGTAACAATAAACCTATTATTTCAAAAAATCTATAAAGGGTATTTCGTGAACTTCTTCAAGATTAAATTTTAAAATATACTGGAAAAGGTGAATTTATGTATATTCTAATTTTAAAATTAAATTTTTATTTTCTTAAATATACCTTTTTGTAGAATATGAAAATAAACATTAAAATTCGAGATTTTTTTTTTTGGGGAATACCTACTTGTATTTCCAAATTGAAGAATTTATTTCTTTATATAATAAATACCCAATTTACTGCAGGAACTTACTACATTGAGAATATATTTCCTGTAATCATCACAGCGGTCTCAATAGAGACACGTTTACCCAGGGAAGCAGGAATACGATAAATATCAATAATAAGAACTCCTTCTAGAAGCAGCACAGAGAGTTACCAAAGAGTCCTGTCATCTGTGGGCTCTTCGTGACAGATCAGTTATCCAATAAATAGAAAAATTTTAATTCTTTTTCTCCAACATTACCTACGTTGACCTACAATACAATTACCCGTCATTCAAAATCTCACCTAATCTATTTTTGCGATTTACGACAGTAGTTGTCAAAAAATTATTTTTCTAACTAATCTTTAAAATAGGATCTTTAAAATTAATCATCACAGGAATTAATCAAATTATAATTTCTCGAAATTTGAGTTATTCTTGAATAAACTTGTATATTCATGAATATTCTTGAAAATCTCGAAATAAAGCTCTGTAGCGGCTCGCTCATTCATATACATACATTTTACATTCAGCCACCACCATAATCACTTCACACACATTAACCTCGAACACATCTCGAAAACATTTAAAAACAAAAATGAACGCACCTTTTCTTCCAGCACCCTGATTCTCTAAAAAATAAGATAATGGGTAAACGTGTAAAGTTGCAAAAAGGTAAGCCTTCTTTAATGAATTCGCAATTTTTCGATTTTATTGAAGTAGGCTTAGCTTTTTGAAAGTTTACACGTTTACCCATTATCTTATTTTTTAGAGGATCAGGGTGCAGGTATACCAACCGCGCGATAAATTAATAGAAAATCAAAACGTCAATATACTAGTACAAAACGGGAAGTAAAGAAAAGAAACACAGAAACGAGTCGGAAAAAGTGCGTGATTAATAAAATACAAAAATATTAATAATTTAAATAAAATTATCATATTAACTAATAATAATTACCTACTGATAATTTATATCAATAAACAACAATATTTATAAATTAGATAAAAGTGATTTTTATTAAACGTAATTGTGTGTGTATACACATAAAACTACCATTACTCAAAAAATTTTGAAAATCATGAATTAACTCGAAATTGATACTCGAAAACTTCTAATTATACAGTACTGTGCAAAAAAATCCGGACAGTTCGAATTCCTATAAAAATGTTAAATTTTGCTTAATGTTTTTTAATGAAGCATAAAGTCCGTCAAAGTAATCCGGAAATCATCCAGCAACTGAAGCACCAAATTCAAATTGCGTGGAAAGATATTAGCAATGACGTGATTCAAAATTTGATTGGCTCCATGAGCAACAGGTGTGCAGCGGCAATTAAGAAAAATGGCGGTCATATCAAATATTAAATTTGTAGTTTAGTGAATAATGTATACATTTTATATTTTGAAATATGCCTTATTATGAAATAAATATATTTTTTTTGAATTTATTAAAATTAATTCGTTTAAAAAAAATATGGCAATTTTTCTCTATTCTCGCAAATTTGCAAAAATTATTTTACTAAGATCATAAAATTTTAAACCAAATAACATTTTGAATAAATAATGAATTAAATAATAAGAAAAAAAAAATACTTCTTGGTGTTACAACAATTCAGTTTGTGAAAAAATTGGTTTTAATTAAAAAATGTTAGCTGTCCGGATTTTTTTGCACAGTACTGTATATGAAAATCTTAAATATAATTTTGGCAACGTGAAAAATCCTGAATAATTATGAATAATCAGGGCGCCTAACAACTCATCTTGAGTAATCATATGAATATATTGAAACGTTTCTAATAATCTGTAATACTTTTCCATTTTAAAATGTCAAAAATTATCAAAGAACCAAATGACATCAGAAAACCTGAAAACCCAGGTTTTTGCAAACCCTAATTTTGAATAGAATTTATTTTGAAATATAAAGCCGGCTTTTAACTAAAAAACCCGGGTTTTCGGGTTCATCACATTTGGAAAAACCAGGGCTGTGGAGTTCGAGAAAAAATGTTCCACTCCGGCTCCGGCTTCGACTCCGGAAATGTATAGATTTATTCCGACTCCACAGCCCTGGGAAAAACATGGATTTTTGGGATCGGGTAAACCCGGTTTTCAAGCCCTAAGAACAACGATGAAATCAGACTTAGGTTCGAATTTATAGTCGTTGCTACAACTATAACTACTGTTTTAGTAACAGTTTTTGTATTTATAAACCTCACTCTAAGATTTGTTTGTAATGTAACAACGCTTATAGTAATCAAAATCCATCACTATAAACATGGCTACAAAATATCCAAAACAAGAAAGTAAATTCGAAATTCGTGTCGAATTTTAGACTTGATTTTGAAATGATTTTCGAAAAAAATGTCACTTTTTTTCTCTATATAAATTTGTAAATAAGCGCCATACCATGTGGAAGGCAGGGATTATGTTTTCTATGTCGTGGCATATCCATGATTCTAAATTGATCATCTTCTTTTAGCGACGTTTTGTAAAATACTTTATATGGTTCACTTTTAGTATATCTTAACCATTTGACGTTATGCCAAACAAATTTATCTGCGACTTCGTTAATATTTTTTAGATGTATTTGGGTCTTCACAAGGGATACCAAAATTATATTTCCTGTAGTCCAGGAAATTAGACTGACTCATTTCAACTCTTTAGAATTTATATTTCTTGCCGGCCAATCTCATTAAATAAAACCAGTATTGCGGATGGGTGATAGGCGTGCTATATCGTTTTTTTAACTTTTCAGTTTGTGCATGATCAAATTCCATACGACTGTGGCACCATGAATTTGTGATCCAACGTTTCAATGTAATTTTCATGCGTAAGCATACATCAACAATTGCTATATAATATCATGCGCTAAATATTACTGTCCAAATTGCAAGATCCAATCTCATTGGCTCCAGGTTTAGCAATTGTTTTATATCAAACGATGCAGGTGGCTTGGTCATCCTTCAAATTATGGACAGTTCAAGTAAAGGTTCACAATTGTCGCTTATAGAAAGCTAAAGAAGTTACAAGCCTTGACTTGGAGTTGGAACTCACTTTTGCAGGTCAAACGCCAATACTATCAAAGTTGGGTTAAATTTCGCTCTAATTTAATAAGATTTCTTTGCCTCGTATATGCTAGTTCAGCTTCAGTATGATGATATTCTTATAATTTCAATATTTCAGTTTTAGTGACTTCATCTTCGGTATATTTGAGTTGTATTTAAATTTATCACATGTTTGGCAAGTGACTTTCTTGGGATTTTTAATACAATAGTTAAGTTCATAAAAGTTTGAATAACTCACACGTGTATCTGTTGTTGTGCAATATTTTTTGTAAATTTTCACCAGTAAAGAATGAGGGATATGTAAATGTCGTTTATTTGTCTCTTTCAGCAGTAGTGGCTCTCATAAGATGGAAGAGCACTTGTTTTATTTACAGGTTCTCGTCGGCTTCTTTTATCAGGAGTTATTTGTTTGTAATTATTCAAAATCTCAAAACTTCTCTTTAAAACTTTTACGTGTTCTCCGCTTATTGGAACGTGGTACTGATAAGTTACCTGTCTTTTATTTTGCTTTTCAGGAGTATTAATTCGTCTCTTTATTGTGGTACAAGTTTCAGAAAATGTTATCATACCTGAAAGATGGTTGCATTTTCCAATATGAGGCAAATAACTCCAATTACACTAATTGTTCGCTCACTTTAAATGTGCATGCCATCCAGCAGTTTGGTAATCTACGGTAAGCCCCCGCTTCTATCAATTCACTGCATTTCCTAAAACTATAACAGTGTGAAATAAACTTATTATACTATTAAAAGGATAAATAGTAAAAACATAGGACGGATATATTGAAATCAAATATATTATGATTGGGTAATAAGTCAGGTTATACTGTTGGTTATTTTTGCGATTAAAACGGAACAAGTCTGACTTATTTCTCTTTATCCAACGTAATATTTATATCATACATATTGCATTGGCTAAAAAGAAATAAGTCAGACCTATTTCGTTTTACTCGGTAAAAAATAGCCAACAGCATTTTTCGCTCATTTTTTTAAGACCTACAGAAGGAAATTTGGCTAAACCCCTTTTACCTAGCTGTAAATAATAAAAAAATACTACTTATAGACACAATAAAAAATCTGAAAAATTAACTTGTTCCCTTTTACCCTGAAGCCGTCCAAATATACCTGCCAGATAATTTTTATAGTCATAAAGCCGTGCCAGCAAAGTATATGGAAGGCTGGATTTTGTCATGTAGTAAAATTTTTATATTTAGGAGTTATCAATCTAAAATTTTGACCGGTATTATTATATAAGGTATTTTATAGGACCACAAACTCGCCATTTTGCACACATCAAGTCTCACTTGTACAAAATTAATAGCCTATAATTAAGAGAATTTAGCAATTTATAACAGCTTTAACAACATCGATTTTACAGAACATATTTTGCGCGGCCGAAAACTCGCCATTTTCACTTTGCATAAATCCTGATTTCCATGTTTCTTTTTTGTCTGGCAAGGTTTATAATATCAGAAATTGAATGGTCGTATGATTATTAATTTCAGGAGGCACAAATTTAAACTTTTTGCTAAAGGAAGGCTTTGAAAAAGGCACGACAGAAAACTCACCGTGTCTCTTGTTTTAAATGGTTGAAGAACTGCACAATTGTCATAGCATTCAAATTTTTGTATAACAATCATTTGCATCTACCATTTTAGTCAGATTGGTTTAAATTGACATATCTGTTTAGATGACTGACAGATTCCACAAGAAATCAGCTTATTGTTTTTCGTTGGAGGAAGAAGAGAAAATAAACCATAAATTAGTTTGAAAAAGACAGCTATATCTATTTGAAAATGATAAAAGGCTTCGTCAGATTTTATCCGAATATTATGCTTTGGACTTCGTCTATTGTTTTAATCTGACAAAATTGAAGGACTGTGAAAAGTAGAGATAAAGCTGCTGAAATTAACATATCTTGATATTTACGTAAGTACTTTGTGCAAATAAAACAATTTAGCCCATATACAGTCAAACCTGTTTTTGTGCGGTCTTTTTTTATGCGATTTTTTTTATGCGTTTTTTGTGCGATTTTTTTTATGCGGTATATGAATATCGAGATTCTGTTCAGCCATTTTCATACCTATTGCATCAGCCAAGTTCATTAATCATGAGACATGCTCAATATCCTTATATATTCAGCAAATTTTAATATGTAATTACCTATTATCTTGCACACAAAGAATATAATTTAGTTAAAGGAAATGTTTACTTCACAACCAACGAAATGCGCAGTAGGTAATAGCCACACTGATTGTTAACCTTGAACATAAACTAAAAAAATATACATAATGATGTAAGAAAAAAGGAAATTTACGATTTTATTTTAAAATGAGAAATTAAAATTTGTTTAAATGTTTCCATGTGTAATTTAATTTCGTAAAATTTTGACATATTTTCTAAGGGAGACTTTTTTTATGCGGTCCCTATCCACCGCATAAAAGAATTTTTTTTTAAATTTTTGTCCAAAATTACTTACGATTTATGAAGTTTGAGAATATTTTTTTTTTGCGTTTTTTTTTTTGTACGGTCCCTATCTTCCGCACAAAAACAGGTTTGACTGTATTTGACAATTTTTATAAAATTCAAAAATTTCAAAAATTTATAAATAACCTTAAAAAAATTATTAAAAATTATTCATTTTCATTTTCAGATTTGGTGAGAAATTTCAAAATTAGCCGACAGTTAGACCATTTTTTTGGTAACATATTACCATAGACTATCGGCAAATGGGCCTTGACTTTTAAAATGAAAGGCAAATTTAAATAGGGTACCTCCTTAAGGAGTATTGAGTTTGAATTTATCTGAAATTTTAATGATATTGATATTTTGAGAATTGTTTTGCAAATTTAAAAAGAGTCGCCTTATAGAAATCTTACTAAAAATGTTAAGACCGCGTATTTGCAACCTTGGCCAATAATATGGGTTATATATTCTTCATATTTAGCCTCCCATTTATTTTCTGCTCTGAACTCGCAATTTTTTAAAGCATTTAGCTTCGGACTACCAAAATATTTTAATAAATTTTGAAAATTAAACTAAAAAGCGAAGTTATTTGGGCGAGATTATTACTAATTTTGAGGACAATTTAATAAATTCACTAAATGATTTTTTGTATGGCCAAAAACATCAAATACAAATAAACAAGCTGAAAAAATTCGACAATTTAACAATTCGAAAATCCTAAGCTAATTAATTGTGAACCTTTTGAACTAGGAATTTATTAGTCACAACATTTGAAATAGCTTGAATTTTATAATTTATTAGTTTGAAATAAATAAGTAATAATGCAACTTGAGCTTCTAGAAAGCTTGATTAATGCCTGAGTGGATTTAGGTCTTTAATATAAGGAAATTATAATATAAATTATAATCTTTAATATAAGGAAATTATAATTATATTGTAATTCTACATGCTTCTAGCGTCATACCAATTTAGGGATAAGCTTCTGCTGGCTTTATCAAATTAGTTGTTCTCATAAGGAATTGGTAGAGCAACGAAATTTAGATCAAAGAAAATTGATGAGTGATTATATTATCTTATCAGCTCATCGACTTTATTAATAAAATTGAAATTCGGAATAACCATCCGAGTAATAAGGATGAAAATTATTGTTTCCTTCAGAAAACAAGAAAAGACCGAACTTCACTCATATTTACGTTTTATTTGCCGTAGGTACATAAGGCTTTTCTTTTATTTTATTTTATAGTATCACTGACTTCTATATGGCATCTTTGGCATCCATTCTGTATCATTCCGATTCAAAATAGGAACAAAAGCAAAAGTGACTAATTTATTCAGTTTGTACAATTAATAAAATTCTCTCTTCATATCAACACATCCCCCACATTTCCTCAATCAATTAAAAGTAATAATATATTGCGCATAAACGATCACTTCTTGATGATCACATCATAATGTACATACACACACAGTTGGCGATCTATTGATCTCAATATTTAATTTTATCTAACACATTTTGTGTGAAATTCTATTTTTATTATCACGAGCTTCTTGAATTAATTTGTAAAAAAAAAACTTGCACATCATCCTCATCGATACAAACACAAGATTAAATGCCATATTATCAATGATATCTAAAATTCCTTAAGATCAATGATCGTCAAATTTATTAAAATAAATAAATTTTAATATTTTATTAGACATACAAAATACAAACAGTCCGATACAAATGATTTTAATTGACATGACTTTTATATATATAGAGAGAGATCAACGACAAGTGTTGCGTTTGGTATTTCTTAAAAACAAAAAAAAAAAAATCTTGATTCATTTCGAATAATTTAGTCATTTGTTTGATGAGATGCTGTTTTTTTAATGTACTATACACAAACATTAAGATCTAGAATTCTCTTCTCGCGCTTCTTCTTATTTATCGTATTCGTATACATTTTTATTATTTTTTCCGTGTTCATTATTATTGTTATTACTGTATGTGTGTGTGTATGCGTGCGCACATCTTACTTTAAATATTCTAAATTAAATAATTTAGATGTTAAATAATGACGATGATTTCAACGTCGACGCACGATGAGCGAGAAATGCTGGAACGACATCAATATTATATATTATGAATATTCTTGTCAGCCCACGGATTATTTTTATGGTATATACAATGTTTTCTCTCGCATCTTATAAATAAGAAATAAAAATGTCAAATTTAAATGATTATCAAGATTTAGACTGAAGATTAGTTTTTATTTAAAATGTACCCGAACCAAACACAAAAAAAAAAAAAAACAGATAAGATTATGATGAAAATTTTTTTTTGTTGATGAAGATTGGTCTATTAGATACGCAAAGTAGTTCTGTTTAATTGATCGATGAACTTTTAGTGAAAAGTTGTAATTTAGGTTATATTAGTAGTAATGCAAATAATTTTTGTAGCGGATCTCTTGATTAATTGGAATTAAAAATTAAACAGAAACTAGTAGAAAATGGGAGCATAATAATTTGCTATTCTTATGTATGTGTACAATGAAGAAAATAAGCTTTTTTCTGTCGTGTTCATTTGGGAAAACTCCCATCGGAATTGCATGTAATTTTTGTGCTTTCCAAATGACAGAATACTATATACGAGTATAACAATACGAAAACACACAGATGTATTATGTTTTATATAAATAATGTTTCTTCGTCCTGGTTTTTTCTTCACTTTACAATAAGTTTAGTTAAGAAAAATTGTAAAGTAAGAAAAAAAAATGAAAATTGGGTATAACTCTAGTGGTATAAAATAGTAAAGAGACGAAAGAATAAAATATTAAAAATCTTTAAAATGATTATTCCTTAAGTGTCGTAGTAAAAAAAGAGTTGAGTGTAAAAATAGTGTATACGATAGAAATTTGAATTCTGGGAATTTTTATGTCGTTTTCTACAAATGTCAAAAAAAAAAAAAAATTAGGTTAATGTAATGTGATGGTTTATATAGTGTGTTTTGTTGTATGCAATTCAACAAGCATCTCGAGTTAAATATAAATTGGTCGATAAAAATAATGTCAGTTTATATTTTTATTTAAAGTAATGGCTGCATATTGAAGAAAGTTACATAATATATTCCCAGAAGATTTTTCAATTTTCGTGACTAGTGTTGAACGGAAATTAAGAGAAATGATGTATTGATTGTTGATTCATAAGTTCGAAAATATGTATGTTGAATCTTTGTCGTGTATAGTATCATAGAGGTCGGTAAACTATATGGTCCACGAGTCAGGCCTGACTGTCCGCCTACTGTTATAAGACCCGCGTAGCCATATTTATTCTAAGGTTCGATAAAATCGGGAAACAGATTAAATCGATTAAAACTAGCCGTAATTCGCTGATCATTTGGAACCATCTTGATTATAAAGAATGCCAGTTTTGAGTAATCTTAGGCAGTATAAGTCAATTTCAACCTTCTTATAGTCACTTTATATTTTGGCGAATTCATCAAGTGTAGCAAGTTCTGGCTTAATCAACAAATAACTATGTACTTTAGGATTTAGAAAATTTTGTACATTTTAGATACATTAATTGTCGAAAAATAACAAAAATTTGAAATACAATTTTAAATTTTAAGATCATTTGCACTGTCAAGCCCAGTAGTTTCCCAGTAGGTTCACCAATTATGGCTCTAATATGTTACGAAAATGTCTGCAAAATTTTAGCCCGATCGGTTCAATTTAGTTCGTATACCTGCGCTCCGTTCTCGGAGTAGAATGAAAGGAAGTTTTGGAAATTGGCTCTATTTACAAAAGCTTTGAGTTTAACATTTCGATATGGTTGTCCGCCGCGCTCAATACTTTTAACTGTCAAATTTGAGGCAACATACATTTTTCGTTCATTTTAATCTCGCCAACACACGTAAGAACTTATAGTCGTTGTTTGAATGGAGAAAACAACATTAATACTAGAGAAATGATGTTGTTTGTACATCTTTGGACAAAATCGGTTTAAAGCCGCTTTTAAACTTTGACAATAAATAAGCTCTGGTTTGTTTTGTTATTGTGACTTTGATTTAAAATAAAAATAAAAAATCAATATTTAAGGTATCTAGTCATATTCAACGAAGTTTAAAAAATGAATTGACCAAGATCTTTTAAATTGGTTCTAAATTTTTGTTCCAAAAACAACAAATCTTGGATCGATCAACTTCATACTTGATGAGCAATGCTAAATTCTAGATTCAATAAACAAATATCAGAGATAAATTACTTCACTTTATTCTACTTGGAATGTATCGTTGTCACTCAAAATTCTCAAAATCTTGAATTTCTATAGACACATCATATCTGTAAGGTCATATAATATTGTCTTCTGGTTAAATCACCTCGAAATGTTGTTTTTTATAAAATAATATTGTTTGAGATATTTATTTTCATAATATTCAACACCAAGAAATGACAAATATTCTTAAAAATCTCAGAAAATATCGAAAACATCGATGCATCAACAATTCTACATCATCACGTAACTACAACGCTTTTTATCGCGAAACTCCTATGAACTTGAAAAATTTCAAATAATCTTATATAAGGTAATCCTGATCTCAAAAAAGTTCGAATCTGCCGAAAATCTTGAAAAACAACTTAGAATCCTAGAGAACAAACTGGACGAAGTCAGCTAACTCAATGCTAAATTCAGCCCAAACTAAACTCGAATAATCTCGAAAAATCTCGCATAATATCTATTATATATACGTAACATAATGGCACATCATACTTCGCAAGTGAGGGTGACATGTTGTACCATCACTTTCGATTCGTTTTCGATAGTGTTCTATCTCTTGTAACAAGAACCAAATTTTACAAGAAACAAATCTCGAATACGTTTAAAAACATTGGAAATTAAAGTCCTGATTTAGCTATAATTCGATAACAAATAACGCAACTCAGCGTCAAAATTCGAGAAACTCAAATATTCTCCAATAATCCCTATATTAAACTTTATTTAACTCGTTCGCTATACCAGCCGTTGCTTATGTATGACACATCGGTTTATTATCAGAGCCCATCGTCATGTTTTTGTTCAATTTATGCAGACATAGCAAATCCAATTATAGTGTCATAAAATCCCAGAAAAAAAATACTGGGTTGTTGTAAACGTTTTTTCCAAGAGCCGCTGGTTGCTTTTATAAAAAACTACCGAATTCGAAAATGAGGATGCCTGATAGTCTGTTATGTAAGTATTATATGAGTTTCGAGAGTTGTTTCGAAATTGCTTATGTCGAAACATTTGTGAATTTTCCAAACCCTTAACTCAAAATACGAGATATACATAATCGGCGCCGAAAAATAAATCTAGCAGGTGAAATTAATAGCATTTTTCTGTGAAATCAAGATGCAAAAGGTTAAGAATTTGCTGTCGATCCCAATTTTTTTGTCAAAATATTTGTTACACAAAATTCAGTATACATTTTATTATTGGTAAAAATCGGATCGATTAACCGAAAACGAAGGTTAACCTTACCAGTACTACCTTCAGCAGCCGTTCGATAGGGCTGAGCAAGTTATTTCATATTTTAAAATAATTTGTTTGTATAGGCACATAGTTAAATGATTTAGGATTAAAGCGTAACATTTGTAGTTTAAAAGTTTAATGCTCCCGAAAGAAAATTAGGATTCAAAAGTGAAACAGAACAACAAATCCTTTTTTCAAAGTACCTACACAAAAATTTGCTACAAAAATTGATTTGGTTCGAAAAACAAAATCAAATCAAATTAAACAACTTGAATGAATAGCTTCATCAATCAATTATGCGTTATTTATACCAGAATGGAAGCAAATAATGCAAAATCAGTCATAGTGTCCCAATTAGGTCCTTGAAGATTAGTTTTAATTATTTTATTTATCTTCTCCAGCCCTGGGTGTAACTCTAAGCATAATTCATTTAGCGTGAAAATAGCTATCTTGGAAGTAAATGAACGAAGGAATAGCAACAATGATATATTTAAATATATCTGCGCCTAGAGAACGGATGGCCTGAAGTTGACCACTAATTCAGACGATTGCTGCATATGGAATAATAATGAATATATTACGTCCGTTATTGATGTGAATTACATGGATACCAACAATAACAATTAAAATCAATAATTGATATGCAATCAAACGAAAACAAAAATCAACCTAAATTTGAGGCGATTTTGCGTTGCAATGCTGCACATATTATGTAAGTGTTAGTGTATGAATTCTATTTTTCAACAAGGACTTATGACAATTTAATATTTTGGTATTCTCTTAACAACGAAATAAAAACCTTCAACAGACCAACTCCACAATAGTCAGAATTCTGAACAATAATTTCATCTATAAACTTTAAAGGAATAAGTAAAAAAAAAAAATTTAATACACGACAAAATATGCAAATTCATATTTTTATTTGCTAATCATGTAACCTGAATCGAATTTCAAATTTTAAATTAATCCACACAACATTGTAAAATTGGTCATTTTACATTTGGAAAGTTTAGAGTTTCTTAGGATTTGGCTTATAGAGCTCCTTCACTACCACATAGGTATATTTTAACGGTAACAATAGCTCCAACGTGTTTATGTAATAACCTTTCAAATTTTCATTTTGAGGTAAATGAATTATAAGGCTCCTGAACACAAAATAAACCAAATCACCCTTATGGACTAGACTGCAATATTCGAACGCTTAAAGCAACTAATTGGCAAGTAACGTCATATCGAGTAAATCCTTTCTGTTATGTTACAAGAACTAGTACGACCAAATTTAAATCTGTAGTTCACCCAAGCTACCTCTAAATAAAAATATGTCATAACGTTCAAAATAGCAATCTTCGCTCATTGTTTTCAATTTATTCGGCTGTCTCAACATTGCTTAACTTTAACTATTTTCACCAGTGCATATGTAAGTAAAAACCTTAAAATTCTTACGCATTAAGTTCTTAAAAAATTCAATTTTCCTTCAAACAAAAAATTTAAATTTCTAGACGCTTATTAAATTCTTACCTTATAATGCCCGATTTCATTAATCTAATATTACTATTCACAGCTAAGTAATCTCCAATTAAAATATATTTCCTCTCTTTCTTCTGTTATGTCCCGGCGTTTGCCTTAGAGTATTGTACAAATTCAAAGCAAGTTTAGACATTTAGGCAAATATTTAGCTTGGCGAGATGGGGAAGTCACATATTTAGCTCTCCAGTTAAAATGTTCATGTAAAAAAGAAATAAAATTAGCTTGCCTTGGAATAATTGTATTATGAATTAAACTTCAATTTTATAAAAGAAGAAAGAAGGGAAGATATAATTTAACTGGAGATTAGTAAATTTTTTGTGAAACCGGGTATAACAGTTTTACGAAATGTAATGCTTGAGATACGTACAGTTTAGAGTTTATTTAACGACGAAAAATTTTGTAAAACAAACCCTAGTTGAGACATCCTTTGCTATTTCGTGTATTCTCAAAATGGCAAGTAAAAATACTTCTAACAAAAGGATAATGCCCTAAAAATGCATGGCTAGATTCAGTTAATTTCAGAAGCAAGTTTGATATTTTAATCAATGTTGTTGTGGTGTTGTTTATCGTAAAGCCGCAATATTTTGTTTGAAATAACCGAATTTTTTTGAAAATTTGGTATTTCTCAGGATTGTGAAGATTCGTACAATTTGTTTATTTTTCTGAATTCTTTGATCAAAGTAATAAAAGAGATGTGGATGAAGGCCAAAAGTAAGATCAGATTAAGGCCTTCTTCGAAAGCAGATTAAATGCAACCACATTCAACTAACCAACATGATAAATGTCAAATATCTAAAGGATTGTGTAATATTGCCAGAAATACACATCAAAAGATTAACTTTGTTTACTAAAGCTAATAGAGAGTATTTTTCGAATAAAGAGTTTCAGAAGATCGTTGAACTTCGGGAAATCAGTTGCAAATCTAGGGTTAACCTATACTCCTAAAGAATACGAGCTGAGGATTACATTGGATTTAACCGTAATGGATTTAGTATGCAGTCTGTATCAAAGAAAATCAGATGCAACACAATCTGTAGATTGAGAATAATTTTTGAAAGCGTACAAATGGCTTTCAAAAATCTAAATATTCTGAAAATGTTTTCTCAAATTGGAACAATCAAATATTTCTGAAAGTGCTGTGAAAAGGAACTAAAAAATGGCAGTAACAATTCAAATACTAAACTATCACGTTTATCTGCAAGGAATATGACACTCACAATTTTTTATAGTTGTAGGTCATATACGTTGGAACGAGGAAACTCATCGTTCAACAACCTTAAATGAAAGTGCATTTATACTTGAATTTTCAAAACTTCTGCCACCACACAACCTATTATTTGATGCAAATTCATTTTTCGATTTATTAAACCTTGCGAAATCAAAATTGATGGTCAGACGCAAATCCGGACGTGGTCTATTGGCAAAGTATTTTTCTCGTAGTCGTCACGGATGTAGATATTCCTACGTTACTTTTTTTATTTTATATGACTTTGTAGGGGTAAATTGGGTTTCCGTTTCTAATATGTAGGAATAAATTGATTTTTTCTTTTTTGTAAAACAATAAAGTATTTACGTGGTGACTGGGTCATCTTTCCGCAGATGTAAAAAACGTGCACGGACAGATGCAAATTGTTCCGCCCGATAATAATTTTTAGATAGTAATATGGAGGACTCACGGAGAATTTTTTGTGGATAACTATAGCTTACGGGAGTTCTCTAAGCGGGATTAGCTGGCTACTTATGAAAATGTAAATTTAATTTGCTGCAACTTTTAAAAACATTTTCGAATGCATTGAAGGATTTTTTAGATCTGGTTGCTAATAAAAAGGGTATGGTCTTCAACCTGTCGTTTGCGATGAGGTCCAGGAAAAGACTTTTTTTTGTTAAATAAATAAACTGCAATCAAGTGAAACAACAGAACAAAACAAAATTTCAAACACTTCAAACAAGTTTGACTCGACTGGTTGGGTATAGCTTTTCTAGTAATTATGTACCTTAAAATTTGACAGTGATCCCCACTTTGCGGTGGTATATTTAAATACTGAATAGAACAAATGTCTTTTTTAATTTTTCACATTACATGACTATGGCAAACTGAGGGAAACCATTATTACGATTCACTACCAACACATTGAACTACACCATTGAATTTTGAAGTGCTGTATTACATAATGGAAGTATTGATTTGACATGATTTTGAAAAAGGTGAATATTTCTACATTTCTACTCTTTGCAGCAACGACCAAAGTGCTGTCAGAAGTCAATAAATCTTTAAATAAACGATGATGTTTTTATCAAAATTTACCTCTATCAATTTCCGAGTTCCATAAAATCAAAAGTTCAACGTCTAAAATTTTACGACCACATTTATAAGTATCTTTGCATTAAGTGCAATCAAGTACATTAACAGTCTATACTAAAAATTTGAAAAAGAGTAAAACTCATTTATTACCCCATCATGCAAATAAAATACACATTTAACCTTCTGCACTCCAGCAGTTTAGTATATATAGTAAACCAAAATAAAATAAATAAAATCTCATCCCAACCCATTTACGAGACAGGCGAGTCATTAAAATTCCCTTAAAAATCCCAGACATTTTTATTTTCTAAACATTTTGAAGTCTTATCAATCCCAGATCAAAACTAAACTACAAAAAAAAAAAAAACGAAATCTTTAAATTTAATTTAACCTTCATCAAAACCAGAAAAGAAAATCCGCAACCAAACAAAAAAAAAACAACAGAAGAAAATTGTTTCCTTCTTTTATAGTGTATGCACAGATATGGTACATAAAAAACACCAACGTAAAGATAATAAATGGATTACGGATTTCAAAAATTTCCCATCTCGAGGTTTTTATTTGTGTGTTCCTTTTGTATATACGTATTTATATATGATGGAAATATATGTCTCAGTTGGTTGTCGTTTTATTTGTGTAAGAGGAAAATTTGTTTTATTTCTGGTGCTTTTCTTCAGTTTTCCACCACTTTGTAATATTATATTTGCAAAGTGGAAATTTTACGAAAATCTAAAACAAAATGTAAACCCTTTTGTTTTAAATTTTTTATTTTTTTTTTTATTTTATGCTGTGTGAAAATCGAATTATTTATTTAAAATGGAATAAGGGAAAAAGGGTTAATTTTAAAAAGATTGCGTGCTTTCTTTAAGTAAATAAAGAGGTTTTTGTATTCCTGGCGTCATATTTTTTAATAAGTTCTATAAATTTACCGGGTTTACGTTTTCGTTTTTTATTTTGCGTTTTGACGGGTTTGAGATAACACATAATATTTAATAATTAATTTTCCACCCCTTGTGCATTTTGTATTACCCACGTATATGTACGAAAATTCCAGGTTTTTTTTTGTATCACCAATTTTTTATTCACCACAATTTTCTAATTACATTTTAACCATAGAAAATAAAAAATAATTCACCAACCCAATTTACAATAATAATAATTTTCAATTTTGTGTCATTTTCAATTTTTATCATCATCATCATCATCATTATTCACAAAATGAAAATTGTGTAAAAAAAAAAATGTTTTTAAATTGAAAAATTGAATGACGTTCAATTTATCCCATTCCACCTATACATATAATAGTACCACACCAATCACACGAATCACACACTCCGACCAAAACTCACCATCGTCATCATCATCATGATCATCGTATTATGTATGTATATAGCAAGTTTTTAGGTCTGTTAATAGTTAGAGGTAGTTTTTGTTGTTGTTGTTGTAACTACATTCATACACACTATATATGTAGTTAGTAATTTTGAAAATGACATTTAATGTTGCTCTTGGTGTTGTGTGCAGCAAAGTTAAAAATTTAAATATGTTCCCATGTATAATAAAAATAAATTTAATTGAAAAATTATAAAAATAAATTGTTACGATTATTTTATCAGGAAAATTAATTTTTTTTTGTTGCTGGATTCATTGCAGGACAAAAACCATTTTTTTTTTAATGTATTTGAAATAAATTAGATTGGATATGTTGGTGACATTTGGTTTGTTAGGAAACATTTTATTAGATTTTCGACATAGTCAAAAAAAAAATTAAAATTTTACTTTTTTTATACAACCTAATGAAAATTAAATGTAATTTAAATTTTTATTATTTTATTTAATGTTTTTATATTTATGTAAATACATATTACATACGTATGCACATATAGAGATTGTGTGTTATTTTTGATTGGAATATGACACTAGACAAAAGTTTTTTTGTTGATTCCATTTTTTTTTAAATTAATTTGGAAAGAGATAATATGTAAACGATTGTAATTAGGTTGTTTAATATATTGGTTTTTGGGACAATGGAGATTGATCTGTTTGAGGTTTGTTAGAATGAAATTAACTAATTATATTTTTTAATTTAATATAGATATTATGTGGAAATGGATAAGTTCAACATTCGTATTTTTACTACACGTCGATATCAAATTTATTTACAATTATCTAAATGCTCTCATCAACATCGAGCAGTAAGAGACCTCTAATTTTAGCTGAGATTCAAACACCAAATATAGCAATTAACAAAAAAAAAACATAAGCAATAAGAAAGAGAAAGGGCAGTACTTATGCGAGAGCTCCAAGGAAATTGAATTCCCAATTAAACGGATTATTATAACATAAATCGAGAAGCAATACCGGCAAAAATTTCATCCAAGACAGGCTGGTATGGAATTGAAGCTTGTCTTGGAAGAGCTTTGAGTTTTATATTATTTCAAGAATCCAGATAGAAGTTTCAGTTAGATATTGCTTACAAAAACCCAATTTACTTTTATTAATTAAAACAAAACATTCAAAAAATCGTTTCTCACTTCATTTCCATCAAAAGTGTTCAGATTTTGATAAACGTAAAATTAATTTTATTCGTGAAATTTGGTTCGGAAGAAATTTAGGAGCTTAATTTTGAGTAAAAGAAGCTTCTAAATATTAAAAGTTTAAAAGCTTATTTTACTCTAAATTTAGCTTCTAAATTTCTTCGGAACTAAATTTCACGATTAAATTTTAGTTTTAGAGCACTCTTGATGGAAATAGTGGGAAACGATTTTTTAAATGTTTTAATTGAAACCAAATTTTGAAAATTGGATTTTTGGTCTCCAATATGTATCTGAAACTTCTATAAGAAAATAAAATTTCATAAATCCATAAAATAAATAAATCTCAAATAACATTTTATTACAGTACTTTATTAAAATTTAAATTTCGTTAAACGATTTGAGCTTGTCATTCTAAAGCAAATAGTAAACCATTTTAAATAAAATTTGGGTTTTGGAATATAAAATTGGTGAGAGTATTACAAATTGTATTAGAGATGAGTAAAATCGCGTCAATTTTTGAATGTCCGGGAAGTACTTACTTATTTTCTAACTAAAATATTAAGCAGAACATTTCGCAAAAACTTCACGTTGCGGTTGGACAACGATAAAATTTTACTAATAAATTTACAAAACATATTTTATTGTAGATGTATTAGTGAACTACCTGTGTATGTAAGATGAAAACTATTATGCCAGGAGGTTATTCAAGCGATTTTACGTGTCGCAATTTCTAAAATGTCATAAGCAGAAACTACCCGAGCTTCAAAAGCACATCGCTTATTTGTACGGATCGTCAAGGGCATGCAATTTCATTTTTAGCCATATCATTCCCAACCAAACTCAGTTTAAGTCAAAATTTTGTGTATGTGATCCTAGAGATTTTGCCAATTGCCCACATATATCATCAATAAACTAGAAGCTATCCCAATATCAAAAAATACCTCTCTTATTTCTGCAGATTGTCACGGACTTAGAACTTTGTTTGATGGCTTATCGTTCCCAATCAAAATTAGATAAATGAAAAATTCTGCAGTATTAATGCTTGAGATTTAGCCGTTTTGCCACTTACATTAAGTTAACTAGAAATTATTCCAGTATCAAAAAAATACCTACATTATTTTTGCGGATCGTCATGGGCTTACTTTATTTTATGCCATTCCGTTCCCAACCAAAATTGGTTAAATAAAAAATTCAGTGGACCTAAGTCTATTATTTGTGGAGAAACAACAAGTTTTATGTCCTAAAAATTCTTTAGAATTCCATCAGTTTAACTCCATTTATCTAACAAAATCTTCTAAAATAATTTGCTCAAATTTTGGGTTTAAACTTGGCTTGAGCAAAGTTAGTATGAATAATGTCAGGAAATGTCCCAATAAATCATTTAAACGTTATTTCCCTTCCTCAAATGAAATTAATTTACTATAAACAAATTGAATTGGAGCAATTGAACTTAACGTATAGAAAAGCAAGTTTTCTGCACAAGTATCCATGAACGAAAAAATAAAAATCTATGCAAATTATTTCAGCATGTAGACTCAGCCTTAGCAATTTATTAAGTACATACGTAGTACGTGCATCCGAGTTTTCTGTTTCATGATTATGTGATCATGTTTGTTTTACTTAAAAAAATTTATTCTTAATTCATTTTTGTAAATGTCGTTAAGCCACTTCGCCTCGTCAAGGCCTTTATCATAAAGGTTTTTTTTTTAGTGTTTTTGGGATTTTTATTTGTTTTTTTAAATTTTTTATTTTTTTGTTGGTTTTATATGGAGCAAAACATGCAAAGTTGATTAAAAACTTGAATGTGCATTGTATCGTGCACTTTGCGATGACAGGAGGTGCATTTGAAGCTGAATGGTTTGTTCTGAAAATTATCGTAGCATATTAACCTCCTATATACCATGTTCACTGTAATCGTGTAGAGCTTCTTTACATATTGATTCGTTTGCAGAGTGAATATTGTTGAGAATTGTATTACATTATTATTGACAATAAAATCAATTCCGTATATAATTAATACCCCACAATCAAAACCATCACGTTGTTGTGGTAAATATCAGAGCCCTCTGTATATATAAGAGCCCTAATGATGCCGCCATTTTTGAAACGTGCTTTCTATAAGAGGTGTACATTTTGTGATGTTCCATGTAAGCCGGTGTAAAAAAGACTTTTTTAAATGTACATTTTTTGAATGAAAACTCGTTATTTTCGGCAATTTTATTTCACCCATTTGTAGGTGAATAATCATATTTAGACATATATGAAAACCAAACTCGGAATCTATCAATTAATCCGTAAAATACAATTTAAATTTCCCTAATTTTATTCACAACTACATGCAAAACTACAAAAGCTTTTTAACGAGAAAAATAAACAAATCATATAATATTTAATAGATTGGATATCTATTAGAACGACAAGGATGTCTATTGTTCTTATTTATTGTATTTTTACACGTGTTTTTATTTTTATTTTATCGTGTTGTCGCCTTTTTGTTTTCTATATGTAGATCAGACTCAGACAAAGTTATCTATACCTTTTTTGTTTTATATTTTCGTGTTTGCCCGTTTTTACTTTAAAGTGTTCTTTGTCATTTTTAATGATTTTATATTGAAAAGACAAAGACAATCTAAATATTGTTTTTATTTTTTTATTTACGAACTTTTACTTTTACTCTTTCTTTGTTTTTTTGTTAATTTTATATTGAAAAGACAAGGATGATGCTATTTGTTTAAATTTTTTTTATATAAGGATTTAATGGTTTGTGTGTAGTTGTTGAAAATGGAAAGGTTTTCTTTTTTCAATTTATTTGAAAATAAAGACATATTTTCTTCTACGATTTTAAAACCATATCTACGAAACATGTTAAGCATGCAAATTAACAAAAATGTTATTACATTTAATTGAATTTTCATTAATAAACTTATAAATCAAAACTAACAATTTTACATTGGTTCTTATGGGAAACAGAAAAATGTTCACCTCATATAGAAAGCTTCTATTTCTACCTTACGGCTATGATATATGTAAGATGGCTATGTAAATATCCACAATGCCCTGACTGAAGCTTTGTTAACGGTTTTTGATAAAATTCATCTAATATGTAGGAGTACAAGAGCAAAATGTTTTCATTTCTCCAATAATTCTTTTTGAATTCTTTCTGGATTTAATGGGTCATAAGCTAATATCGTTTTATTAGAAAAATCTATCAAGCAAATTTTCCAATGACTATCTTCACAGCTTGGTAAAATTAACATGCTCATGTTACGGCACACATCAAACGAAGTTATGAGCCCCTGATGATCCGCAATAATAACGGAGGTGATTTTTAATATAGGGATAGCTTCTACTTACTTCAAACTGTGTGTGGCCAATTGGCAAAATCTCTAGGATTAATACCGCCGAATTTTTCATTAATCGAAATTGTAAGCCCCTGACGATCGGCAAAAATAAGGAAGGTGTTTTTTGATACTAGACAGCTTCTAGTTACTTTATTATGTATGTGGATAATTGGCAAAATCTCTAGATCAGATCTAAAAAATTTTCATTTAACTAATTGTTGTTTAGAACGATATATCCATGATTGGCAAAATCTCTAGGATCACAATATTTTTATTTAACCTATAGATATCTGTTGGCAATGAATTGTGGCAAATAATTTCCTTTGATGTATTCTTATTTGCTAGTTTTGTCGAGAAGAAATATTAACCATTGATAGTAGATTGGCGTAACAATTTGGCAAACAAACAAATAAATTTTCTATTTATTGATTAAATTATTTTAAATTTAGAGCTTAACTGAGTGATTCTGATTATGCTTAGTTAATTACTTTTTAAATTAATATACATAGTTCATTTTCCGTTTAATACAGGAGTTGATTTTAACTAATACATAGACAGTTTAAAAGTTTAGTAAACATTTTTAAAAATACTTTACTTTCGTAATTTTTGATTATCCAAGCGTGCAAAATTTAAAAAAATTAAAATTAAAACGTTTAGAAATTTAAATTTTTTTTTTTGTCTTAATAAGTAAATTAAAAGTCGGTTAAATAAATCCTCATTCTCAAATTTTAACAATTTAAATCAAAAGATGTACTCACCAATAAAAGCTCAAGAAAATTAGCTATTTGCCCTATCAAAGAATTTATTAAAACCTTTTAAATAAATGAGATAAACCATACTAGATCTTACCTTGGCCGGTCAACTTGGATTACTACAAATTTCAACATTATACATAATAAGTGTAGCTACAAGCTTCCACCAAAATTAGGAATTTCGGATATTTGGTTGGCTACACAAAACAAAATTGTTTCTGCAAGCGTACCCATTTTCACTTTTTACTTCATATATTAAATTAAGTTTCCCAGAAGATTTAAATTTTTTAGATTTTACATTAAATTCAAGTGTATAATTTAAGCTCCTACTGTCAACATTTTATCAATGCTTTTAAAGTTGTGCGAAGCCATTACTCATAAATTAGTCATAATGCCTAATTTTCAGAGTCACCACTATTCATAATATTATGAATCAGAATTGGAGAATAGCGTAACAAACATCAAGCCTCGTAAATTTGTACTGTCTGTATTAACTAGGGGCGGAATGTTTGATTTTTAAGAAAACCGAGATTAAAATTGTTAAGCCTTGTATTGAACTCATTTATAGACAATAGTTTTCTCTCTTTTATTTCAGAATATGCACTAAATTGTCATGCGAAACTCAATTCTCAATTGTATTTACAATTTTCGTATTAATTTTATCCACTAAGTCATTCTTCATGATTTAAGTGGAGTAGAAGCGGATTGTTGGTGATTTTTTGAATAAAATTGACTTTTAGTTTCAAAATTCTCATTCTTTGTTTACAATTTCATATCTTGATTCATGTGGAATGGTATGTAATATATGTCTAAAATTTCCTCCAAATATACAATCGTCTTTTCCTCCGAAGGGTTTGTGTAGCTCTTCCGTTAAATCTCTTATGGTTCAATCAACGGCTTCGAAATTGTATTGTTCATCATTGGAGCTTCGTTTGTTTGTATTTTTCTCTTTGCTTTAAAATATGACACGTCGCTGTGTACAGTTAATATAATGGTAAATTATAACTTCAGCGGTGGATAACTCCTCATTAAATATCGAAGAAACTGTGCTTTGGTTATGATTGACCAAACGACTGATCTTAAATCACTTGGATTTGAATGGGTAATTAAAATGATAAAACATTCATAAAGTTTTTTTTGGCGTTAACTAATCTCATATTTTTAGCAGCATTCTTAAGCCTAATACAATTAACTGCGTTAACAGTCTTTAAATCCATGAAACTTGTGACTCGTGCACAAACAATCTTTCTTAATCAGCAATAGAAACGTTATACATTCTTTCAAAAGCTTCCATGTCCGTTTTCCTATTTTTCCAATTTTTTTCATTCCGAGTACAATGTTTTTGGAAAATCAAAATATAGAATTTCTCGCCCATCAATGTTACGTCTATCGTATTGGAACTATGCAGTTAAAGTGGTTGCTGTTCTAATGTTTTGTTCTGTAGTGCTATTTGCATTAAATGTATAACAATTTGTTGATTTTTGAGATAAACACTAAATTTTTCAATAGATTGTTTGATTTCAATTATTGAATTGTTGAATATTTCCCGTAATCCTTTATATGACGTCATTCGATCATACGATATTTCAACCAGTCGTGTCTTTTGTTGATCAAATTTAAACGGTAATGTGACCATTGCATTTCTTTGACAAATATTTATTGAAAGTCAAAATTTTAAAATTTTCGGTTTTGTTATTTCTTCTGCGATACTCTGAAGGAATCAATCAATCTCTATGAAAACAATAATTCTCTTCTGAAAGCCTTTGGAACAAATATGTTGGCTATTTTTTAAATCATACATGGCGAATTTCGGTTAAGAGTCTAACCAATACAATATATGGCAGTGAACAATCCTCTTTCTTGAAATTCTATCACAGATGTGGGGGTAATGGCTTTTTTGGAGACTCGTTTGTCTTAAGCTTAAGTTTTTCTTCAAAACTGGTCGATGTTTTCTAATAATTTCAATATTTTAATCATAAATATTCAATAGATTATCTACTACCTCTTTCCATTTCAAATTGCAGGTAAATGTAAAAACTATATTTGGTTAACCGTAATTTCTAGAAGTTGTCATCGCCTTTTGATATTTTTCATACATCCATCGAGAATTCATTTAAAAGAATTGCATCTCGTTATATAATTCGACACTTAATTTGTTTTAATTAAATTGATCGAATTTAGATTTAACTGCTCTCATTTAGCCCGCATACCTAAAATTTGTTACGAAATTTGACCAATTGTCTGAATGTTATGAAAATGATTATTATGATTATGATATTTTCATAACATTTAGACAATTGGTTAAATTTCTTAATTATCCGTGTGGGCATCATACACACACAAATTAGATTTCTGCTTGAGTTTTTGAGTTTGATTTAGTTGAATATAGTTCACTAAGTCGATACACTCTAGTTTATATATAATGTATAAATTTAGCGTTGAATTTTTGTAGTTCGGTCGTATAGCTACCAGAAGAGCAGACCTTACTTTTTCTGTACGAAACCGAATTATACACTTTGTATTGACTGTGCGGGAAAGAAAAAGGGGAGAAGATAATATTTCTACTTTGATTGGTAGATATATTATAAGTGGTTGGCCTCTGTTATTTTTCTGATTTACTAAATCGAAAATACAGTGAATATCCTTTACAATTAATATATTGTCTATAAAAAAGCCGAAACATTGTCCTAAAATTTGTTGTTGAAATAATTTTCCTAAATGAAATCGATCTGATTAGCCTTCTTTGAAGTGAAAGTAAAACTCTAATATTCGAGCCATATTATTTTCCTTATTTGAATTTCTTCTCTATTTACTGCCAGATTTATTTCAACACTCCATGCATATTTTCCTATTGGAAACAAAATTGCGGAGAGTAATGGAGAGGGGTGGAGGATCAATGAATTAAAAATCATTATCCGTTAAAAAATTGGTTATAAAACTTCATAACGAAGCGGCCAAATCCCTCTATGGCATATAGCGCCAGCAAAAAAAAAAATGGAGAGCGAGAATAAGTAGCTTATGTATTCGTTGACGTCGGTCTTCTTTGTATTCAATTATTACATCTCTTTGCTCGTTTCCATCATTTGACATTAATAGTATATGTCGTGGCAATCAGCAGTAAGCGTTGAAAATTTGCAAATCGAAGTCTCGACTTGTAATTAATCTTAGTTTAGCTTTTGCATGCCCTTCAATAGATTTGAAACCTTAATAGTATGTAAAATTTCTCTTCCCAACATTTGGAGTAGTTGTGTACTTGTGTTCACATTCAGTAGGTTGCCAAATCTATTTTGTTGAATCCTTACAATGTTATTATCAGTATCAAAGAAATATAATTGCATAAATGCATGTCTCACTTCTCTCTGCTCTCTTGCCACATGTCTTGCGTTTCCCCTTCGTTGGGTTTGAAGTCTATGTGATCTCTGCTCTTATGATTCATTTCTTCTTTTGATTTTGTCTCATTCTCTTGTTACTTGTAATTTTCCGGACATTGTTTCAGGTGTTCCAAGTAATATCCAGCATCAGTCTCTCTGTTGGCTCAATTCATTGACTGTTTGTATTGAGCTATTCGATCATCATACAATCTTAACATCATTCAATCATACCAGTTTACCATTACTATAACATCCTACTATCATAATAGCGTTCTATCAAATCGTTATCATCACATCACTTTACTATCATACCGCCATACCATCCTACGATCCTATCATCATACCAACGTACCATCATATCATCATCCATCCATCATACCATCGTACCATCATACTATCATGCATCATTTCGTCATATCATCATATACCTTCGTACCGCCGTACTACCATATCATCAAACCATTATAACATCATGCTTCGCACCATCATACCATATTAAGTCAGTTTATAACATACCATACCATCATACTATGAAACCACCATACTATCACCATTACTCTTACCACCACCTTAGAGAATTCTATATTCAAGAAAAATAATAACATCAGATAATCATATCTACTTTGTCATAGTTTCGACAAATGAAAATAAATGCATTCTTTCAAATAAATTATTTTCAAAGCCTGTGGCAAAGACTTAAAAGGTGATATCTCAAGTTATACCGTTTTACGCATTATTTTAATTTTGAAATCTTCATATTCGATTTCATATAATGTCAATTTTTTTAACATTCCGGAAACTACACACAACCCAAATAAACGTTTACAAAATCCAGAATTCTAAATAATCATATGATTTTGAATAACTCTTAGTTATAAAAACATTTTCCTGAAAATTGCGAATTTAGAGTTATCACGATTTAAATCTTTGCCGCAGTAATTGGCATAGAGCGGCTAAATTAATATTTTCTATACATGACAATTAAAATGTTCTAAGCTGTAAAGTAAAACGCACAAATTTTGCCAACCCTGGTTATTTGATCGCAAGGGTTTCACAGTTTTAAAATCATCCAGTGGATTTTGCAAAACGTTGAAATCATTTTCTTAATCAATCGCAACGCGTTTGTGGAATATTTTTATTTTCTAATATTAATTTCTATGGTTTTTGTCAATTATAAGATTTTTTCCAACGTAGTGTTATAGCATAGCCTAAAGTAATATTATAGAGACGTCTTAATTCGAATAAAAAAAAAAACAACGAGCGAGTTCACCCTCAACTCGCAAAAGATTTATGTGAAAACTTTTTTGTATAAATACCTATTGAATCATTTCAAGCCATTTCGTTAAGGCTCACAAACCCCTTCATAAAGACGTATGTTGTTCGCTCAGTATTTAAACTAAGTTACATTTTTGGTTCAAGAAGTCAGTAAGTTATAATTCTATTTTTAATTTGGATGACGAACCTTACTGACAATAATTAAGCATGAGCAAAGTACAGTTCTGTTAAGTTAATCACTTAAACCTCCATAGTAGTAAATGGTCACGGCAAACTCACTGAACAAAGCAAAATCAAGTTGCACGTACGTTAAATGATCGTTACAGTACTCGTTCCAAATTCTGAAATAAACATCAAACCGTACTGTACTGTAACTGTAACAACTCATTTTACCGCCCTTGCGACGTAAATAAGTATTACACTTCACAAGCATAATTTGTGGTCATTTTACTCGAATGTAACTTCATTTTCAAAAACACTTGCTGCTGCGGCCATATATAGCAGATATTTTCACAACAAAATAAATTAAAGTAGTCGGTTTTTTTTTTAAATTTTTTTGTATTCGGCTCACGATGTTTTTGAAATGCCGGATGATTTGTATATTGCATGTGTGTGCGTAGATTTTGCATTGATTTTAGGTTTCATTTATTTTTTGTTCTTATCGATATTCACACATACCAGCAATATTTTTTGTTCGGCATTTTTGTTTCCGTAACCCGATTTCTATACAATTTTTTACTTACTCCTGCCGCTAAAGATGTTTTCACATCAAAAATGTCCCAAAATTGGTATACATACACAAAGGGCTGTAACACAAAACCTACACATTTTTTTCTCATTCAGTTTATTTTATGATTGAACTTTGCTTTTGCTTTTAGTATAGAAAGTCCACTCAAGTCCATTTTTGTTTTCCATTTGTTTTTTTTTTGTTAATTCCACTAAAGATTACTACTTATTGGCACCCGCTATGATATGGATTGGCACCCGATAATTGGATCTTTTTTTTATTCGTATTAAGACGTCTCTATAATATTACTTTAGTCTATGGTTATAGCGTTCATATAAAAGATTTTATTTTAAAACGTTTTCACCAAAGGTCTCTTCAATCAAACTAAAATTAGGTTTGGGTTTGGGGTCAATTTCTTTGAATTTAAATTTTAAAATGCTTTTTGGGAGACACTTTTGGTTGTTCCTTTTGCTAGCAGTATTGGGTGTTTAAAGCTGAAATAATTTATCGTAAAATAATACACGTTTTAAGGTAAAAAAAGAAGTAAGATCGAGTAGACTTAATTAATAATTCAGAATGACCTACTTTTCAAGAGTCATTAGCAGTTCTTGCACTACGATGCGAATTATCACCTTTGCGTCCCCAAATATTCTCAAAAGTTTCGATTGTATTTTTCATCTTCTGTTGCAAACTAATCATACACCGAAACATTTAAAACTCAGCCAATCTCAAATATACATATTAGATTAAAATTGAGGCAAATTTTCTAGAAATTCGGGAGATTTGCCCGGATATTTTAAATCAAACTCAAAAAATATCTGAGAATCAGTAATACAATTTATGCAAATGCAGTTACTTTCCAAAAATAGCTAATAACCCAATAATATTATTTTTACCAACAATCCAAAAAGATTATTGTACCATTTTAAATAATACGTCGAAACATCGGAGGATTGTTGCTAATAATAATATTTAGATGAAAAACGAATAAAATAAATTTTTGTTCAAAATAAAAATAAAACAAAATGGTGTGTAATCAAAAAACAAATCTTTACCTCGGAGGCATAATATTACCAGAGCATGTTCCCATTATTAAAAAATTCACCACCAGAATCAACTTTTTCACCACCGATATGAAAATTACGTTTGCCCCAAATATGCATTGTAATGAAGATGTTGATTGTTGATTCTTGACAGTGATTATAATGGTGCATGCAGGTAAGACAATTGTGAACACAAAATATTCCGTGTTGAAATATTCTGGGAAATGGAGATTTCACTTCCAATTTTAATATTAAATCTCGATTTTCTGGATAATTTCAAATTTATATTTTCATTTTCAAGCAAAAATATTTTTAAATTTTGTTTTATTTAAATTTAAATTTAGCCGGATTTAATAAAAATATTTTTGCTTGAAAACGAAAATATTTATTCTGGAAAATGGAAGTTCAATTTTAAAATTAGAATGAAAATTTACATTTTCCGGAAGATTTTAGAATTAAATCTTTCTATCCCAGAATTTTTGGAAAAGGAAGATTTTGTGTTGAAATATTTTGGAAAATGGGGATATTCGTTCTAATTTTAAAATTGAACCCCCATTAAACAAAATATAAATTTTTCTTTCCCTGCAAAAATACTTTTATTAATTCAACAACACCTTCACTATTATCAACATCATCGAATTTTATCAAAATATGTAGGTAAAGAAATAGCCAAGTTTCAGGCCGATTGGTCATATTCACAAAAGTCATTTAAGAATCACATTTCCATCGTACCTGTCGAATTTTATCATGATCGGTTAAGAAAAAGCATAGCTTCAGCCTATTTGACTATAAACAAAAAATGTATGCAAGCACCATTTAAAAATCCCGCGCCGTTCACCTGCCCAATTTCATCATAATCGTTTAAAAAAAACCAAGTTACAGGCTAATTTTCCATATAAAAAAACTTCATCAAAAAATCATTTAAGCATCTCATCATTTCTGGAGCCTGTCAAATTTCCTGATAATTAATTGATTAAAAATTAGCCATTTACAGGCCATATTCCAAAAATGTATCCAAAAACCATTTTACAAGTTGAGAAATATTTTCGATGATTATTCGCGTAAAATTAAATAATTAAGCTTATTTGTATACGTAAGTACTTGATTCAAGTACGTACCCAAAAAATTATTAAATTAAGCAATCGTATAAAAACTGTGTTTGTTGTAACAAAATGAAAGCTTAGTTGTAATAATATTAAAAATTGAATATTGTATAAATATCTCAGAAAATGAATCAGAAACCTTCGAAATCACAAGTATATAAAATTTTAATATATTTGACAACAACAAAATATCGTATAGGATTTTGACTTAATTAAAAATTTGATGTTAAGTTGATGTTTACAAATTTGGAAACGGAAATTGCTTAAGCGATAATTTAATCGTTGTTAGTTTTAGCTGGTTCTAAACCGAAAAGGTTTTAAAGCCCTGTGCAAATTAATCGTATAAGTACTGTATGTTTAGTAATTCCCTCGAAAAAAATATTAATTAGGAGATCCGAAATTTCCAAATACATACTTACCACAAAAATCGATAAAATGAAAACTTATTTGAGCTTTCTGTCTATCATTAAATTATGCAAATTATGTAAAAAATTAAGAATTGAATAACTATGGCGGAAAAATGAATAAAAACCTTGAAAATAACAAAATTTTTTAAAATTGTAATATATTTGACAACAACAAATCGTATAGGATTTTGACAACAACAAATCACTATTTCGAGTTAATTAAAAATTGTATGCAAAATGGATGTCAAAAAAATGGTGAATCATGATTACACAAAATGTTACTAATACGATACTTTAATCGTTGTTAGTTTTAATCTCGTTCTAAACGGAAAAGCTCATAAAGCTCTGCACATTTTTTTATAACTAAAAGGATATTTCTGGTTACTATGCCATTAATTTTATTCTATGATTTTTAAATAATTTGTCTAGGTCTAAATTATGCAAATATTGTAGAAAATACTAAATTTTGAATAAATATGTCAGAAAATAAATAAAAGCATCGGAACAATAAAATTAGTCCACTAACATTGTTTGATTTTTTTTTTCATATTCGTCACCGGTGGTTTATAAATGAAGCATTAAAAATAAAAATTAAACATACATACATTTAAATGTACAATAAACTAAAATGAAAACCGTTACTCAACCCGAAATTTGGAATTACCAAAAAAAAGTTCTATATAAAACCTAAACAATCATTAAAAATTCTACCTTCAATTAATCACATCTATATGTATTATACATACTTTTACTACACAATAAATTTGAATTCATCTCCGCCCATCTGCATTCTAGAAAGATGTTCATTCGAATTAATTTTGTCTTGCGGTCATCCCACAATTCCAGAATATTCATCGCATCACATTAATTAATTTAATTATGCGGTCAACAAAGTTGGATGCTTCAAAAAAAAATAAACACGTGGCTAAAAAGTATATTATGTAAAAAGATTACAATTTACATATTTGGTCTAGATATTCTAGTGTATAGTAAGACGAAAATGTTTAAATCACATTTAAACTTTTCACTTGCCAGATAAAAATTCACAGCGGTAAAATTTATAGAAATCGATTTTCTTTCAACTTGATTTGCACGCATACATTCCTCTAGTGTGTGTGTGCGCCACAACACACAAGTATGTTAATGGAATCAAAATCCACTTGATAACAAATTCACAATATTGACTTGTCCATAAATCATTTTTTTACTTTGTTCAAACCATTTTTTCTTGATTTTATTTTTCCCAATACGTACCTACTAAGTATATACATATAAGAAAATGCCAAAAGGGAAATGTACGTATTTAAAAAGAAAATTGACTTATCAAAAACAAAACCACATGCCACCATATATAAAGCTGTAAAAAAATAACGAACGAACAGAAAATTTTTTGTTGAGTACAGTTTTTTGTTTGTGTTAGCTTTTCCAGTCGCACACACTACGTCAAAAACAAACCAAAAAAAAAAATATATTACTTATCCTGGGATAAAGCATTGTTGAAACAAAAATATATAAAAGTCAATTGTCTTACCTGAAAATGTGCTTGTCCTTGATCAACCCATCCAATTGCTATATCAGAACCATATATAGTCCCATCACGGCTAAAACCTAATCCAATATAACCTAATGTTTTAACTTGTACTTCAAACGTTACTTCTTGATCCCTAACATTCCATAATATACGATAATCTTCATTCAAATCATACGAATGATCCCAATGTGCCATAAGCACATGCGTTACAAAATTATTAATTAGAAATATTTTAAGCAAAACTACGATATTTTTCATTGTAGTAAAATTAATAATTGCAAAAAAAAAACGAAATGAAAATTATAATTTTAAATATTTACAAAAACAACAAAAAAAAAATCACTTTAAATTAATTTTTATTGAAATAAACACTTTACACATAATAATTAAATATTTTATTCACTTTTAATTTTTTTTTTTTTTCACAACACAAAACTTTTAATTATTATTTAGATAATTATTTATGTAGAGACCGAACACTATCGATTCAACACTTTGTTCCAGGCGCAACGATTTAAACAATCTGAAATATAAAGTGAAAAAAATTATTGTTAAATACATCTATTTAAAAATATTAATAACTAAAATATGTCATTTTATTTAAAACAAAATAATTTAGATCATCGTACTAATAATCGTCGTGCGGATAAGAAGAGTGCAAAGTAGATAAGAATTATGACGCCGAATTATTACTTATAGTTTATGTGTGTACCGAGAGAACTCGTGCGACTCGACAAGTGAAATATTAAATATAAATATGAAAGGAACGGAAATTGTTGGTTTTTTTTTTGTTTTTTTTTTTTGTAAAGATACGAAACAAATAGTAAAGTGTTTAATTAAGAAGGTTAATTTTGTCGCTCGGTTCGCGTTCCGATGATGATTAGGCATATGATGTAATTAAGAGTAAATAATAATTTTTTGCCATAAAGAAATTTAATGTTTTTTATCTATTAATTGAATTATTAACGAACAATAGGCCTATGACTTTTTAAATAGTTTTATTTCATTTTTGTATTATTGTTTTTGTCAATTAAATGGTTGAGTTGCGTACAAAGTGGAGACATGCTAATTATGGCGGAAGTTGTAACATAAATATTGCCAATAACTATTTTTGATCAAATTTTATGATCATCATCCGTATATGGGAGGTAATAATAAAATCCTACCTTTTATTTTTTAATGCTTAACACTTCTGAAGTTTTAATAGAATAAAGGCTGGCGGATGTAATTTAAATCTTTTAAAAATCAACCTGATCTGAAATTTATTAACTTTAAAATCTTAGATTAAATCTTATGATATGTAGGAAATTTATCGATGGTCTGGTCAATTAAGAGATTTGGACGAAGCATTAGATTTCAAGGTAAATGGTAGCAAGCAGTACTGAGTAATTGGTAAATCTGCAACGCAATAAAATGAAGTGCTACAATTGTAATGATTAAGGATTGTGAAAGGAAAGCCGATGGTGTAAGTTGCATTAAATGTAATACGGTTGGACATAGAGGTTTTGAGTATCCTTCTCCTAAGAAACCGTTGAAATCCAGATCAACGTTAACGGGACTCGTTGGAAAGGAAATAGAGACATTGTGTAAGTTTGAGGTGAAAATTGTTATAAACGGTAGTCACTTCCATGTGTCTGTTCATGTTGTGTCTAACGATGCTTTTCCAGTAAACCTTTTGACTGGCTGTGATTTGCTTTTTGAAGCAAAGGTGATCATCTATGAAAAGGATGTATTATACGTAAATACAACGAATTCTGTGCAAAGCTAGCAATTGTGTCAGCAGTATTCACCGATTCCAACGAAAACTTCAGATGTACATACAGTGTGGTAAATTATTTTGAAGGATAATACACCAATTAGTCAGAATCCAAAACAGTTTTCGATTCACGAGATTAGCTGGTGGATAGAATAGTGAAAGAGTGGCTGCCGTAAACGTAACGTAATAATTGTACCGAGTTTTTTAGAATTTAGCAGTCCAACTGTTTTAGTCAAGTAAGTTAAGATCATGTCGTTTACAAGATGCTAGGGTATTTAGTATACTTGATTTAATAAACGGATTTTTCCATGTAGCTGTTGATCAAAAAAGTCGCAAATGTGATCCAAGATGGCAAAATAAGCCCATTAGAAAATAAGACGATGGCTGTACAGAATTGTTCGCACCACATGACGAAAAATAAAGCAGGTATCAGCTAGAAGTGGGATCTATTATATACGTACTTAAACATTTTCGCGTTTATTTGATCGGCTCCCACTTTAAAATTATCAATGACTGTGCTGCTTTTGAGAACACAATGAAAAATGCAAGCTTGACGATACGAGTGGCATGATGAGCATTGTCTTTAGAATAGTTAAAACAGATCAAGAATCCGAATGCAACAGGTCGACGCTCTTTTGTGGAATCCAGTTTCAATTGTTAACGATTTCGGGGTGATTGATTAGTCTGATTCCCCTTGCCTCTCACGTTTTAGGACCACCGTTTTTGGTTGTTGAATGTGGTTCTTTTAAGTTAAAAGCTGATTCAAATCTTCTATTCATGTGTCTTATCTGATCTGTGGATCAGTATTTAATCAATTCAGAAACGCTTCTGATGTTAAGGTACAGGGTGCGCCAACTTTTATGTCGGTGTGTAAACATTGAATAACTTTCACATTTGTCAACCGATTAACTTAGTTAAACATGTTTTTGACGTCAATTCAGTACAATTTTAACCATGAATCGTTTAAGAGCGAAGCTACTCGCCGAAACAGTGACGCTGTGCATTTAAAATAATGGTTCAGGTGTTGACTCAACGTGCATATTGTCGAAAATATCGTGGCCAACAGGCATCGTCTGACAACACTATTCGTCGGTTGGTGTCAAATTTTGTTGAGCACGGGACAGTGAGAGATCGTCAACATACCGTTCATCAACGACCGAGACGCGCATCATTTTGGCGCCATTGGAACCACTTTGCGGCGCATTTTGAAGGATGATTTGCATTTGTTTCTGTATAAAATGCAACTAACACAAAGAATATTGTCGGTAGACTGTTCACGTCGTTTGAAATAAGACCAAACAGTCGCTCGAATGGTTGACACTGAACCTGATTTTTGGAAGCAAATTTTGATGACCGACGAGGCCCATTTCACACTCTCCGGCGGCGTTGATAAGCAAAATTGCCGCATTTAAGGCATGGAGAATCCACACGAGATCCATGACGAAAAAGTGACTGTTTGGGCCGGCATTTGCGCTAAAACCATTTTTAGGCCATATTTTTTCAGTGAAAACGAAACAGTCGATGTCTGCCCGCAAATGCATGATAAAGGTCTTTACGGTTACTGGTTTCAACAAGACGGTGCACCATGCCACACTGCAAATCAAACAATTCAGTTTCTGCAACGAAAATTCCCTGGACGTCTGATGTCAAAAAGAGGCGATAATGACTGGCCATCCAGATCTCCAGATATGACCCCTTCGGACTTCTTTTTGTGGGGTTATTTGAAAGGAAAAGTGTACGCCAGCAAGCCTTAGACCATTGACGAGCACAAGGCAAACATTCGTGTCAAAATCATCGCTATACCGCCGAGATGCTCGAAAAGGTAATAGAAAACGCAGCAAATAGAGAGCATTTTGCTTTGGCCACTGCTCAAATTTGTCCAATGCAATTTTACCTTGCGCAATTAGACAGTAATGTCATTCAAAAATCGTTTTTATGGTTCAGTAGATTCGCGGTTTGAAATCGGGTTTTAAAGTGTTGCTGCATTTGTTTGCACATTTTTCTTAATTTCTCGAACAAATTGGTTTTGAACTGTAGAAACTGCAGAAGTATCATGCATCAGACTGTTTGGCAAAAAAAATTAAGCTTTTATATTTCAGTTCATTCATTTCTTTATAGTATTATATAATATTGGTCTGTCGGACTCTTCGAATAACACTTTTCACACAAAGCGTCCGTTATAGATCACCAAACCAACCATTTATATTTTACAAACATTTTCCGTTACTTGGGGCAAGGTCCAAAAAGGCGTCACGCCTTTTCTTAAATTTGGAGACCCTCTCCGCAATATAACAAATGATTCTATGATATTATCGCCACATGGTTGGCTACAAAATCTCGGTTTTCAAAATCTCGGTACTACAAAATCTCGTTTTCTATAAATTCTGGAAAATGGGAAATTTAATTAAAAATAAAAACCGAAACTGAAACGCTCCCTTACATCCGGTGAGGAAATGTTTCAAGTGCGGGGAACTGTACTTCAGACCTTCCAGTAAAAAAAATTCGACAAGAATCGTCTGTTTTTGAAAATGGGTTATATTCTCGGTAATCAGGAAATTCTGGTTAACAAAAAAAATGAAACGAACAACATAAGCAGAACTTTTTCTGGTATTATTGGCTTAATTTCTAAATCTAAAATTTTTCTAATTCTAAAACAGTAACATTTCGGTTTTAGCTACCAAAAAAATTCCGAGTAAACAAATGTTGTATATTTTTGAAATGTTTACGGTATTTTCAAAATTTACCATTGCCTAAATTCTCTGTAACTAAAATTTTTGCTTTTGTACCGTCACTAAAACATAAACACGTAGGTTTGTCCCACGAAATGTAGATTTGAAATATATAAGATAATTATAGAAACGTTGTTTAAATGAAAATTGTTTTGTTTATTGGGTTACAACCCAGGCGTAAATTGTTGATGAACTTTAACAAGACGACAATAGCACTGCAGTATAAAAATCAAAACAATTTAGGAATTTTGGTATAAGAGAAAACATTTAAAATAAAAAGCTAAGAACTATCAAAAACTCCTTAAAAAATGTTAAATGTTTCTTTTAGTCTTGATATTCGGTGATTCTGGGAAAGTTAGATTTATCTTAAATAGCTCGAGTGGTATTAGGGTGTAAATGTAATGCTGCATTTAAAACATCGATATTATAGATCGAAAAATACGCAACATACAATATCAGATAAAACAATATTGAAATTCTTTCAACTTTCGACTCCATCGCATTAGGTGGCCTGAAAAAAAACTCTTGTTGAATCGAGCGTTTCTTATAGGACTGGCGTAGTGGTTACACAGTAAGTGTCCAAAGTTGATTGAACACATTTTCTGCCCGATTTATTTAATCTTTTCGAGAATATTGGTACGTGGTGCAGCACAATATCAACAGCTATATCATTTTGCCGCTAGTGCCGTACCATTAATTCACAAAAATCGTTTAAGAACCTTTTTAAAATGTCTTTTGAGTGCACACCTTAAATAAAACCAAGTCTTCAAAATTTGACAGCCTATCTAAGCTGT
This sequence comes from Tipula helvola, assembly GCA_963556165.1. Taxonomy (NCBI): domain Eukaryota; kingdom Metazoa; phylum Arthropoda; class Insecta; order Diptera; family Tipulidae; genus Tipula; species Tipula helvola. The sequence continues at coordinate 9,792,827 of OY744481.1, read as the reverse complement.
TTAGCAATTTGGTAAGCTAGCGTTTGGTTGACCGCAACTAAAACAATACATTTTGAATATTTCGAGCCACATTTGAATTATTAGACGCACTTTTACAAAACATTTTCGACTTTTTTTAAATAAACTTCACTTTGCTTTACAATTAGATAAAATGTTAAATTAAAATTCAAAATTTTTAGTTTGGCTGAGACATTTTGTCTAATAAATGTGAACGGTTTGTATCTTGAATATTTCTTAAATAATTTTGGATGATTTCTAATAAAATTCACAATAGAGTACAATGTAATTTTTTTTTTTTAATTCATTGGTTCTCCAGTGAGTATTCATCATAATGGAGAACTAAATTTGAAGGATACACCATAAAAAATTGATTTCTTTTAAATATTAATACAACCCATATATTATGATTATATCAAGGGTATTATAGTAACGAATAAGAGGTGGGTGGCTCTGTATGGGAGAGGCACAGGTACAATTGATCTGGGCCCTGAAGACTAATGTTATGAAATTGTTTCTTTTGCGAATGCCTAAAGTGATGAGAATTCCCGATTGAACGGGCACACCACGATGGAACAGATCCACTCGCATTTTGACTAGTTAATCATATATATAGATATACACTCGAAACACATCTATTTTTTAAATCTGATAGTATAGTAGTATGATTTTCAACTCATCATATTTAAATAAATTAATTTCCTTCGTCTAAGCTAATAAAAGCTAGACACAAATCAAATCACAACAAAAAAAAAACAGATAAAGATCAGTTAAACAATAATGAATTTCATGTCCAACACATAACCTTTAGCTACTGAAAACGTCTGGCAAAATATCTTCATATTATATCTTACACAAATCAACAATATTTCAATCAAAATTTGATACCGCCGAGTCAAGTTTCTTGTGTTGTCTATCTAATTTATTCACAAAAACAACAACAACAATAAAAACATATTTATCGTGCGATAACTATCTATCTTGAGCACACTCTTGAGTTTTCTATTTCTAATTAAATAGTTAAACGAAACAAATGTGTTCACCCGCGCGTTTTAACAGGACCACTCCTTAAGCAATCTAGGTACAAATATGTATCTCATAAAAATCATAAATAGCCCATGTCTTATCTTCAAAAAGCGTGATAAAATGTACCAACACTTTTAGTATATATATGTACTATATACAGTGACTATCTTATCTGAATTTCAATCTTTTGAGGATAAACAAAAAATTATTGTAAACTACATAATAAGAAGAAAAGATACAAGATGAATAAATGAAAACGACTTTTATACATAAAAAGCGAATCATTTATTTATTTTTATCTTACAAGATTTATAAATCTATAGTTAACACTTTGTTTAGCTGTTGGAATGAAATATAAAAGCACACACAGTAAGCTTTTCCCATTTTTTCCATCACCCAGTATGTATTTCAATATTATGTACATAATAGCGAGACATAAAAAAATAGATACATCATCTTTTATAAGAATTATCACAAAATATTAAAAAATTATATCAAGACTAACTCTCTTATGTATGTATAACATAACAGCAACATCAACCCGAGAATAACAAAACTAAGAAACAATTTCTTTTCTTCTATATGTTTAAATGTTTAATATTTTATGGGGGTAATGTGGGATGCAGGAAATTTATGATTGACATATTTTGTTACAAATTAAAAGATAAAAATGATAAATCGCTGTAGTAAAATATTTCGTATCGATGTAATTTTATTAAAATTTTGCGAAATATTTAGGTCGAACCCAAAATACACAGATTTATTTTAGATAATTGACAAATTCGTGGATACAACAATCCGTTGAAATTCGCTTTTGTCATTTAGATTTTTTCTATCAAATTTTGATCTATGATTTATCAAGATATTGTCTCGACGACTTGTAAATAACAACCAGAAAATTCTCTGAGTCAGAAAATGTTATTTTCGAAAATATTTGGTTTTTCTATGTTGATCCCTCAGTCTTGAACTTCCTCTGTTTCCAAAAAACGTCTTAACCAGTATCAATTAGCAATCCTTCAAACTAATTACCCATAGCAAATTAGAATATCAATTTTCTTTGAGCCTAGGAATCGTAAATCAGCCATCTTTCAATTAGTTAACTAGCTAACACTAGACTGTTTAAACGCTCGTGACGGCTCATGACTTGTGATCTTTGAAAAATTATTAATGCTTCATTAGTTGTAGCACCTCAACTTTAAACCATTTGTAGGTGTGGAATGTATTGTGTCTCTTGCTGCATTCCACACAAACAATATTTCCTTGGATGTTTAGCATCAATGCAATTGAAGCAAATACAATTTGAAGAAAGCCAATTGCCAGCGATATAAAATACTGAGATTTAAAAACTGCTACATGAAGTAACTCCATAAGCCTTCTATAATAACCACCTATTTAGTTCCTGATTTGATTTCTTGTTTGAAATCTTGAAGGAAGTTCATGTGAACGTTGAGAAAATCAAAGAAATTCCAGAGCTTAGAAAAATCTGTGTCCGCTGTTTTTTTTGCTTTTAGAAATCTAACTTCTGAATAGTTAGATATATTTGCCGTGGATCGCACTCTTTTGCTTGTGGTCAAATTAGTACAGGATTCCGCTAGCGTTTCTTGGCACACCGTTTACATGAACGCTAAAAAGCTACAATGTATGGCTAATTGCTTCTCCTTTCAGTAATCCCTTTAAATAGTGGAACTACTCAGAATGAGAAAGACCAGGTTTCTCATAAATCTTTGATTTGAAAAGCTCGTGAACTGATTGCCATTTCTCATATTTGCCGTTACAGACAGATATTGTGCAAGGTTGTAGTTTAAATTGAGTAGCGAGAGTGTGGCAAAAAGTTGTGTTAACATTTTCACTGTAAGTTTTAGCTCATTTTAATACATTCAATCTATATACAATAGTATTGTTCCGGTACTAATTACTTTTACGGTACTTAATTCTATCTAGATTCAGATCACAGGCACACAAAAAAAAAGTCGTGAACCAGAGGGAAGACCCCACTATTCCTACGTTTTCGAGGTCGCTGAAACCGAATATTCCCACATTCCAATTGCTCATTTTCTCGTTATCACCCCCTGGGGGTTGAAATTTCAATTATCATGCCAAATTGAGAGGGATGTGGGTTTCTATGTTTTTTTGGGCGCTGAAACCGAAAATGATAACGAAAAACTAAATTTTACCCTTTCGTTACCCCTAGCACCCCTTACTACCCCCAAAAAAGGGTTAAAATTTTAATTTTCATGAAAAGTTGAGTTGGATGTATATTACCACATTTGTTGGGTCGCTGAGTTTTCGTAATATGAGGATAAAATATAAGTCCGTTTTCCCTTTGCAAGTTGCAACGAGGTACCGAGCAGTATCTGTAACAAATGCAGGATTATATTTTATCGTCAATCGTTCGATTCAAGCGCCAAGAATTCCATGAAATCTCCTGCTGTGTTGGAAGAGCCTGAAATTCAAGCAGTTTGCAATATTTGCATGATTAAATTCAAAGGTATGTTGATTCCCAATCATGTTATATATGCAACAGCTTCATCTACTCCTCCAAGTTATAATGATGATGATGGTATTTTAGCCAGTAATGTTGAAATGGATCCACAATTGAAGATAAAAGTCAAATGGACATTGATGAGCCAACTGGCTATTCAAACAATTCTGAGGCTAGGAGTGAAATTGATTCAGATTCTGACAGCGATGTAGCGGTTGATAGCTCCAAACGAAATAGACGTGTCATGGTATCAGCAAAAAATAAATGATATCGTGAGGGACTTGGGTTTAGCGAAAAATGCTGCAGGACTTTTGGCAACCAAACATTTGCAGGAGTGAAGAATGATCGATTCGCCCACCCGCAGTCTGACTCTTACACAAGACCAATGAGTTAGCTTCGATATCGATAACATATTCGGTAAATATGCCAGAAGAGTATAACTCATTGAAGCTTTGGCTTGAAAAAATAAAGTATACGGAATACAACTGGCAGATTTGTGGCGATTAGAACATATTAACAATCCTTCTGGGACAACAAAGTAGTTTCACAAGGCATTCTTGCTTCTTGTGTCTTTGGAATAGTCGAGATCGCGAGAAGCATTACAAAAACCATAAATGGCCTGCTAGAGCCTCTTTAATCTCTGGCTCGTAGAATGTTCTCAATCATCCACTTGTACCAACTGAAAAAGTTCTTATTTCTCCACTACATATAAATCTCGGGTTAATGAAGCAATTTGTGAAAGCATGAGACAAAGAGGGAACCACTTTCATTTACATCCAGAGGAAATTTCCGAACAAATCAGAAGCTAAGCTTAAAGAAGGAATTTTCGACGGGCCGGAAAACATCTTTTTGACTCCGAGTGCAACCAATCAATGGGTTTTAAAGAAAAAGTGGCTCAGCTTTTAAAGTGTGGTAGAAAGTTTCCTAGGCAATAAAAAGGGGCCGAACTACAATAGAGAAATAAAGAAACTGCTAGCAAATTTGGCTATTGGTTGGACTGTTGGCTTTCATTATCCATTAAAAACACGTTAAAGATTATCTAGTTAGCCGCAAATTTCAGATTCCAGTAGACCATATTTATGATCAGATCATGTTAAGCAAGATAACATGGACTTTACCTTATTAAAACGACAAAAATTGCATCCCTTTCTTGTTCCGCTAGAGTCATCTGCCACAAAATAAGGCAATACTTTTGTGCTAACAAAATCGATGTTCTATGTTAGTGATCATACTGTGTTTGAGAACTTTACCATATAAGGCTATCTTTTCGGGTGCTATGTTTGATAGATGATGATTTTTCACCAAATTCTTTTTAGTCAAAAACCTGGAATTTTGAATCTAAATTTTCGACAAACCTATGGAACTAAACCTGCATCAGTATTGATATACAATCACTGGAAGCTATAAAAAAATTGACAACAATATGTACACAATAAATAAATCAAACATATAATAGAATTCAAATTAATTTTGATTTATGATGTTGATTTTAATTGGAAAAAAAAATTGATTGACAAAAATTGGATGTAAAAGAGTAATAGCAACAACAAAAATATAATTATGATTGAATATGTGACTGAATGTAGGCGGGTGTCAAATTCAAATAGCTCGATTGTACTTGTGATAATCGCTAAGCATACAGAAACAAATCTAAATATTTAAAAAAAAAAATCGAGTTTATAGTTGTTAAGCTGATATGATACTTTTGAGCTACCGTCAATTTATATATTTTAGACTAATTTGAATTTATTGTATTTGTATTTCGTATAAAAAAATTAAAAACTTAAGCCTGTAATTACAAATTGGGTTTTGCCAATTTTCACAGGCTTAATTTGGACGGTTAATTTTTTTTTGATATTGACAATGAAACAGAAGCTTAGTGATGTTTGCGCTAATTGGCTTTATTCGCATTTCTCTGTGTTGTCTCCAAAATTTGGTACACTATTGGCGTTTAATTGTTTATATATTTAGAAAAAATGTATAAATAAAAACGGGAAGCTGTAATCTTATTTATTAGAAACTTTAATTTCGGCCAATTTCATAGCATATTAGGAATTGAAAATTAAAAAATTAAAATTTATTTAAAGAACCGGTCATTTCGAGAGAGTTTTAGATTATTGCAAATTGGTGGTTTTGAAAGTTTATGACAGAACTAAAAAAATTGCCTTTTCGAGGGTTTAAACACAACAACTTGTGGCATTTTGATTCACTAGGCTTTTCTAGTGCCTTTCTATTTATTTTTTTAAATGACTGTACTAAAGTTTATAAATACAGTTTTTGTGTTAACATCCATTACAATTTTCAGTATTTAGTCTTTATGCACATAAAAACCCAACTGCTTAATTCCAAACTCGAGTAAAATAGCTTTTACGGTTTATTTCATTAAGCCACTGGTCGCGTATTTACAGTATTTATACTTCCTAGAATGTGGGTTTATACATAATTGTAAGAACCAAAACGTTATAACTCCAAATAGAAATGCTTACATATTCCTTTGTGTGGTCTACAGCCTGATTCAGGGCTCAACAGGGAGGCATTACCATCAATTCCTTGCATAGTACTCATTAACTTTTGGTTGGAATCTTTTGGAACAACTGAGAGTATTCATTAATTTTTGAAAAAAAAACTTGAACAAAATATTCTGGTACGTTTAAATTTTAAAGCTTAATTTCAGCTCATATTTTCCCATTTCTCATGCAACTTCATTAAGTATTTTAAATTACACAGGACCACAAAAAAATGAGTGGGGGTTCCTTAAATCAGACCAAGTGGATTACTTGTTTTCTGGGTCGCATAAACCGAATCCGAAATCTGTTTTGCCCCACACGTCAGCGTTGTTTTCTAACCTCAAAAAACAGCTTAAAACTATAAAACCCAACAATAACAACCCTTAAACCTTATACCTCTATACCTTCATAGCTCAATAGCCTTGAGATCGACAACCTATAACCCTAAAACCAATAACCTCCTATAACCGCAAAACTTATTAATCTCACATTCCAACAAACTACAAACCAAAAATAAAGCAAAAAAAAACAAAAAAAAAACTTGCAAGCAAAACTCAAACCTCAATCTCAGAGAGTTTTAGCTTTATAATTCCGTACGTCCGTCACTTCATAACCTCAAAACCCATAAACCCCACAATCCTTAAGTGAAACAAAGGAAAATTGGATGTCACAATATAACTCCGAATCATGTAGAATTAAATTTCATACCTCCACATCATTATAACTCCATACAACCTAATACCGCAAAACTCCATAACCCCAAAAATCCATAATCCTATAACCCCATAGCCTTATAACCCAGAAATTAAACAACATTATAGCCCCATGACCATACCAACAAAAAGACTTACAAGTGAGCCTTAAAGAGCTTGTAATCCGAAAAAGCTACAATTAAAACTTATGCTCGAGAGTTTATTTATGTTTTGCAGAATGTTTTAACCTGAACCTCCAAAATTATAATTCGAATACCCAATAAGGTCAAGATTTCCTGCATTGTAATAACCTACATTTAGCGATACCCAGGAACAACGACGTGGACGTAATAGCCTTCTGCTCCTTTTGGGGTGCTTGATTTACGTGAGTCCCATCATCTCTCAGGATTCTCCAAGAGCTTTACGACTTTGTAAGTAGCCATTTCATCAGTTTTCAGTTTTAGAGTGATAAAGAGTTCGTTTATTTGTAAATGAACTTCGTAGTGCTTTTATTTTGTATTAGTTTGATCCTTTGATGTGTCTCTCTTCCAAGACCAACATATGGCTATCCCAAACACCCTGATATCTATTTTCAATATCTTTTAAATACTGGAGGAATATTTCACCCTGCTCTTCACTAAAATCGCCTAAATTTTCAGGAAAGTACTCAATATTATAATGAAGAATGTCCAGCTTTAGATTCATTAGGCATCCTACATTATTAATTTTTTTTACCATATTTTCAACTATAGTCACGTAATTAGGATCTTTCGTAACGTCTCTAAAACTATACCAATCTGCTTTCTCCACCTTATTCATTCTTTTTTGGAATTTATTGTCTTTCAAAAGTTCTTTAATTTGTGGTCCATCAAAAACTTTTCAAATATGTACATTAAAGCTTTGCTCTCCGTAGCTTTCATTGCTTTAACGAATTGTTTTACAAGCCCCAGCTTTATATGTAATGGTGGAAGGATTACTTTATCTGTTGGTATTAGACTCAGTTTTATGATATTTTTAGATCCTGGAGTTAAATTGTTCCTAGTTAACCAATCCTTTTTCACAAAATGTTCAGCGCGAGCAAGGCTGACCCATTCATATAGAAAACATGTATGTTTAGTAAAACTACTTTGTCGACAATCTAATTGTCTAGTTGTTGTAATCTAACTTTTCAGGTTGTTGTAAGGTTGTGGTAAGGTTGTGGTAAGGTTGTGGTACTCTTCATTTAACACTTCCCAATGACCAACATGTAGCGTAACAAGATGGTTGGCATTATGTTGCAAGACTGCTTTTAAACTACGTGTTGAAGAATTTATGAAGAGACGCCAGACAGTAACTTCATAAGAAACGTTATACCCATTTATTAGTCCTTCAATATTCTTACAGTAAACTAAATTTTTTACGTTTGTAAAATATTTTCCAAATTGAATATCTCTTTCGCGATAAAAAGTTATACGAGTTCCTTAACCTAGGTAATTTTTCTCTTTTAATCTTGGCTGCCATTAGTTCAAAAATTTCTGTTGAAAGTTCAGAACCCATTGGGATTTTTTTGTCTCGTCTTCTGATTCCTCTAATGTTTCATCGTTCATCTATATATCCTCAGCGACGTCATCAGCTTCGATATCCGACATTTTCGTTACAGTTTGATATTCGTTGCTTATAGTATTACTTTTGTTACTCTCTGTAGCTTCAAGAAAGAAATCGAAGATTTTGTTTTTCGGTTGTGCCCAAAAACTTTCATTAAACAAAAATAGCAATCCTTCTCATAATTGTTGGTTCAAGGCGATCACTGGAGAAGCAAATTGCCGTTTCGTTTGTTTATTAAGTTGCAAGAAGCATCCTAAATATGTCGTTTTTGTAGTCCAATGATTGATCATTTCACTTGTTTCTATATACCAAAAAAGTCCTGGTATCTACTTTCAAGTACATTTGTGAATAACTTTCCGCGTTTTGTGGTAATAAATTGATGGACGTATGGAATTATAAAGCTAAAACTCTCCGAGATTGAGGTTCGAGTCTTGCGTGTAATTTTTTTGTTTTTTTGCTGTATTTTGGGTTTGTAGTTTATTGGCATGTGAGATTTATGAGTTTTGAAGTTATGCATTTTAGGATTATAGGTTATCGATCTCAAGGTTATTGAGCTGTTTAATATTTTTGGGTTTTTGGGTTTCAAGCTGTTTTTTGAGGTTAGAAAAAAACGATGGCTTGATGGGGCAAAACAGGTTTCGGATTCGGTTTCAGCGAATCAAAAACATATAATCCACTTGATCTGATTTAAGTAAACCTCCACTCATTTTTTTTGTAGTCCTGTGTCATCTACCAAAGCTCCTTCCAAAATTAGACTTTAGCAGAAACTGTCTCCATAGTATAGATTTCATAGAGAGGTACGAACATTAAAATTTTCAAATTGTCTAAACTCAAATGCTGTTGTAAAAAAACTGTTCTATTTGTTTGGTATTTAGATAAACTGTAGTCAATCTGTTATTATTATGATAATGCTAGATATAATACCGACATTACTGTCTTATACATAAATGCTCATCTCATCTGATTTATCTAATTTACTTTTATATAAGTACAAAAGATAAGCGATGCAATGAAAATTTATTACCTCATATGTTAAAAATGAAATCTGTTTCACAAAACTGTACAACATTTTCCAACTCTGTATAAACACAAGACAGTCGACGGCGACTGCGACATTAAAATGTATAAGAAAACTTTAAATCTTCCCTTTAATCTACTTGACCATTTTTCATTTTTTCCGTATGCGGAGGAGTACATAGATATAGCTAGTACAACATTATATAAATTTCCATCATCTTTCATTTCAATTTAATTTTTATTATCGTAGTAATATTATCAATTTTTGTCTTTTCGTTGACATCAAATTCTTATATTTTTTGTGCCATCGTCTTATTCTATTTCATATTCAATTTAATTTTCTTAATTTAATTTTATTTTTGTAACATTTTTCATTTTATCATTTTTTTTGTGCCCTATACACGCTTACAGTAATAATTCAACTTTTCACTTTGAATCATCATATTTTTTGTAATGGCATAACATTTTCCATGTTTTTACATATTTTTCCTTCTGTTATTACGACTTTTGGATTATTACAAGTTTGTTTTTTTTTGCGGGGAGTCAGCAGGTATGTTAATTTTGTTTTTTTTATTGTTATCGTCTCAAATCTGAGGGTATATATACTCGTATAATAATGTATACTAACCCTTATTGGAATTATAAAGGATATAATTTATCGAGATAATATTATTGTGGATATGTAACAATTTGTTAGTCAATAAATTTGATTAAAATCACCCAAAATAGATGTATGGCGTGTGTATTTATGTATATAATGAGAAAAGCTTCTTGAAAGTGAAATGAAAGTCGTTTGGGAAATAATCTTTGTATGTTTACATAATATGCCATTATAGAGTTTTGTTTATAAGGCCATTTTATCAAGTCCCAGTATCAAAACAGATAGATAAATTTGCCATCACTCTACTATGTATATATACAAATACTGTCTCCTATATACCGATTTATATTTATACTTTTCCGTACACATACATACATACATAATATAGTAGATAGGCAATTTTGATGTTACCAAAACAAAATCATAATTTTTATATCTATTCAGGATATTTACATTTAAATTTCCGCACGCAAACAAAAATTAAGACGAGTCACCAGCAAAAAAAAAATAAAAAATAAATTCAAGATCGCAATCAGCTTCAATTTAAATAATAACATTCTTATAATAATGATAATGATAATATATAAAAATGGCGCCAAAAACTAATTTTCCAGAAAAACTTGAGTCGAACAAAAACGAAAATCAATATTATTAATTTAATGGAAAATAAATTTTCTTATTGTATAATTTAAAATTATTTTTTTTTTATTTTTCTATTTTGATTTGATATTTTCCAATATTTAAATGAAAAATCAAATAAGGCCGAGGGGCGGGGGGGAATGGTGTCGAAACACTGAACAAGTAGAACACACAAAAAGTATAAACTCAATTATTTTCTTTATCTTTCGTTTCATTCACGTTCAACACAAACTTTAAAACCTCCCTCAACCATTATCTGTAAAAATATTTACTAAGCAAAAAAGCAACAAAAAGCGCTTAATTGTCAATCTACAAATGACTATCAAATTTTTCATTCATTTAATTTTCATCATCAAATCTCAAATTTATAACAAACACACAAAAAAATAAATAAAAGTAAGATAAAATTTATAAAATCGATTAAAAACTTAACTTTTTGTTATGGAACTTTTTTTTTTCATGACGTCATTCGTGAAATTATTTAAATAGAGAAAAGCTTTACCGAATACACCTCTATATATATATACATTATGTGATGTGCGCTGTGTAATTTGAGATGATTTGAAAGAAAATGGGTAATTTACTGTACAAGGTAAATTCTTTTATACTATACTTTATGTACGTTCGAACCAGTCAGTCAGTTTGGCATGAAAAATGGGTAATAAAACTAAAGTGGGTATTAACGGGGAAAATGATTTTTTCTTGATTGAAGCGAGATTTTCTTTTTTTTTCTACTTAATACTTTATTGAATGATTTATGGTTATGTGATATGAGGATAATATTCAAAGTAATTTTTTGTGGAGTACTGATATGGGAAATATATTCTCGTGTATGGTTAAGTATATTTAATGGGTCGAATTAAATCGACAAATTGACTAATAAATTGAGATTATTACATTGGCTTTTTTTTTTCTTCAAATTTATGATTTATATTGTGAAAAACATATTCTGAAAATGTTTAATGTGCGTTGTCATAAAATTGATAGTAAGCTCTCAAAAAAGTGAGACAGTTTGAATTTAAAGTAATACCATTTACAGTCACCATTATTATTGGTAAAAAATTTTCCAAATATTAATCGAACTGATAATTGCTTTGTTTACGATTAGCATGGTTTATTACGGCCTACCTTTTAAAGGTACTTAGTGCTGTTCATTAGGTTTCGCTATACAGACATAATATGTATTTTTAATGTTATAGTTATTGAAGAGTGGCCTTTTGTAAAAAAAAAACCATTTGATGGACTCAATCTGGCCGCCCCGGTGGCACAGTTGTTAGCATGTTTGCTTTATTAAGCTCCGGACGTCCCGGGTTAGATTCCCGGCGGGTGATGAAAAAATCACGGCTGGTTAATGTAAGGATCAATGAATTAATCACTCATTATCTGTTGAAAAAATGATTACGAAACTTCACTATGAAGCGGCCAAGTCCCTCTATGGGATATAGATAGCGCCAGCGGAAAAAAAAAAAAAAAATCTGGCCTTATAGAATAACATCACGAAAATGTGTTTTAATTTTTTAGTTTTGAAGATGAAAAAATAATGTAACGTAACCCTTTTGTGCTCAAATTGTATGCATTAACCTATACTTTTGTTGTATGTAAAGACTTTTCTGAAAATAAGCTAGGCACATCCAATATGGATTACAAATATGTATGGTGTTAAATATTGAAAAATCAAAATGGCAGATACAATATGGTTGAATACTATCTGGCATCGTTACTTTTCAAGCAGCTTTTATTTCGTTTGACAATTTTATCTTTATATGATTTTAAAAGAGATTTAGAATATCTGGTCATTATATCATACAAAGTTAGTCAAGGTACATCAATCCATATGAGGAAGATGACATACCTAGTAACTAGGACACAAATCTGGGAAGAATATCAAAAGCACTCCTGGAACATAAACCGAATATTCCAAATACGGTATAGTGTATTAACAAAGATTCATAGGTCCAGCTTAAAACCAGTTGCTGACTTTGAAATGAATCCATACTCGTTCATCGCAAAGTAGCAATCTCAAATTAGTTTGACAATACAGCAGGATTTGAAAAATGAAGAAGTACTCCTTATGTTAGTTTCTCTGAAAATTATTCCTATGTTGTTCAGGATGCATCTCAAGCATTTCATTTCCATAATCAGCAATGCATCGTATTTCCTTTTTTACTTTTCCCACTATAACGAAGTTTAGTTATATTGGGTAAGTATTGTAATCGCGAAAAAAATATTGTTCCAGATTTTCACCTTTCTCGACGAATTGGGCTACGAGGACTCCAAAACATCGATTAGAAAAATGTTGTATCCGTCCGTCCTTCCAGTCATACATTTTTATTATTTTTAATTTGCCTCCATTCTCACAAATATTGATAATTTTGATCGAAATTTTGTACAAAAATAGATTTCAGTAATAGGCAGTTTGTGTTAACTTTTAAGTCCTTTCGAGTTAAGAATATAGTGAGTTGCAGTGGTAAGAGAAAACAGTTAAACAAAATTTTCTCTAAAACGGGACCGACGATTTTTCTGTTATGTTGTTGATAAATTTACACAATATATCATCTACTGGTTCACAAAATTTGAAGTCGATTGAAGCATTGCGAAATGGAATTTAAATTTCTAAATTTATCTAAAATGCTTTGCTTAGCTAATAATTGTGGCTGCGTTTTTTTACTCATCCCACAACATGGCTTATGTATAACTAAATTTTCAAATGTGAATACCTCTGGAACCGCATTTACTGGAAAACAAAATTCTAGGACTTTGAAAATAATCTTACAAAATGTAGGATGCCATGGAAAATTTGAATGTATCGGCAAAATCAAAAATTTGTGAAATTGTTTTTGCGATATTCAATCGTTTTATTGTCAAGTTTACATTTTGTTGTGCAAGTGTGTTAAATTTGTATTAATGTCGCTAAAGTCAGAAAGTGTAGCGGCAAGCGTGGCATTGTTGGAAAATAGGAGAAGCCAATGTTACAACGCTATTATGTTCCGGATTTTCGGTAGTACCGTACAACGTGTTTCGTTCGAATTTTTCGAGACAGGCTATGTGTGTATCAGGCGACTAGGTACGGGGCAGACAAAGAGTAACAAACGATCGAGATGATCATTTTATAGTGTCATCAGCTCTTAGAAATCGCCATGCAACAGCTGTTGAGACATGCAATGAATTATTACACGTACCTAATATAAATGTAAGCGAAAGAACAATACGGTGAAGGTCGGGCTTCATGCACGAAGGCCAGCCACGGGCCTAGAACCTCTGCCACAACACAGATTTGCTCAGAGTATGCTACACAGAGCGGCAAAACAAACCCACCATGTGCCAGCGCGAGCATCTCAGTATTGCGCGGGCGTGGGAACAGGATTGCTATGAGTTCAGTTCAAAGTTCACAGAGTCACGAAGACCCATGAGTAGTAACCAAAGGTTAATAATATTATCACCTTTAAAGGTATTATCTCTGAGTAATAAATTTCTTGGTATTACAGATAGCACATAAATCTTAAAAGCAATTTCTTAGGAGATTCCTTTAAAATAATATCACACCATAAGGGTGGAGCAGGTTAAAGAGAAAGGAGCTGGGTGATAATGAAAATTTAATGCTATGTGACAAGGAGATTCGGTGACCAAAGATAATTAACGTTAGTTCTGATTTTGTATAGTTCGTGTTTTATTATGTTGTACTCTCGACCATTTCGAGTCCTTGCGAGTGAACATATGTGGTTAGACGAATGAACGATCAAGAAATGATAGCCGTGGCTGTCAATGTGTTAATCTAACTGTGGGCTATTTGTCATATGCTGGCCCATAAGTTCTTTTTAATTTTTCGAAGATGATTATTAGCTTGGTTTATTTTTCGTATTGACTAGACTTTCTGTATGCCGAAATTTATAAAGGTTACGATGTAAACTTAAAGGAATCATGTGGATCGCAGTTCTAAACACGCATCATTGATTCTCTTAGTTGACATCCATACGTTTTACTGTGTTTGAACAGAACTTTTAGTTCACTCGCTTCCGATTCCCCTCTGTTATATCGCCCCTTATTCACAGAAAAATACAAATTATGTCTAAGCTTTGAACCGTCTTCAGTGAAGTATACGATGCTTTGAACCTCCACAATCGAATCAGTGAAATTCGTAGAGTTAAGTTAATAACAATTATCGATTTTAAATGTATGGTTTGTTAATGCATAATCGAACTTGTGCGAGGTAGTCACGTTGACTAAGAGCAAAACTGGCAGATGGTCAGAATTTAGTTCCTTTTTTTCAATGTGGCTAAATGGAATTGAGCTGTTTGATATAAAAAGAGATTTATTATTTAATAAATCATATAAAATGTGTTCACACAACAATTCAACAATTTTTAAGGAATATCTGCAGTTAAAGTCAGCAGCAGCCAACCTTTAATGTTTAGGTAGGCAGTGATAAAAGTAAAGATATATTTTCAATACTTTGAAGGACTAAGTTTGGGAGAAGGGAGTGTTTAATGGTGTTTTTAATAAGTATAGCAACTTCCCCATATGCCAGTTGTATACGATCATTGCGATATACATATATGATTATAGACCATATATCGTCGCTTCCAATTAAAAGTATTACATCTGCAAATCATTACATTTTTTGGAGGGGCGTGTCAAGTTTTTAATGTTAAATTTGGCCTAATTTTTTTAAATGAAATTCTTGCCACACTTTTTGGGAAGGACTTTATTTAAAAAAAAATTAAGTCGAAATTACCATTAACAATTTTAAGGCCTCTTCAAAAAATTAGTGATCTGCAGATGTAATACTCTTAATTGGAAGCGACAATATGTAGAAAGCAGGTAATTTAAGATGTATTTCTGTAAGTATCAAAACGGCAATATTAATCTCCTGTTCTGTTTATTCATACTTCAAGTATTCATATTTCCAAGTATATAGTGTATCAGATTTTTATGTACAAAAATGTTTGATTGTTGAACCTAAAATAATCTGAACCTGTTCGGTGGGGCACGACAACTCCTGACATTATTAGGTATTAAAAGTAATTCCATTAAAGTATATAATTTTGTACTCGTACCATTTGGTTGAGCTTGCCGTATGTTAGATGATATGTTGTTCTGCAAAATATCAGCAAAGGATGGACATCTAGTGTGTTCTTCCGACGATGTTGTTGGTTTAACACACTTGGAAAATAGTTTGTTCACAAGTTGCAATTATTATAAAATTAAAGAAGAAACTCAGATCGTTTAAGACAAATTAGAGCATTAGCATATAGTGGCTTCCGTTACAGTTCGCACAAACAATTGGTTAAGGTATCCTTAATTGTGCATATTTATCCTTCAATATGGGAAACGCTGCAATAATAAACATAAAACAATTTATTGTGTTAGCCATTTGGGAAATGAAGTGTATGCAAAGCACATACGAATATTTTTTAGATGGTTCAAAGTGACGGAATTTCGAAACTACCAAAGTAACAACAGAAATAATTTGGGATGTTTATTTTTCATTTTTTAATGTGACATAGTTTTTAGTGAGAGATGGATTGCTATCAAATTTATTGCCTAGCTTTGTTGTTATGGGTTTATAATAACGGATGTCCAATCATGCTATTCGATGTTGGATCACTTGATATAAAGTGAGATTACAGCGGCGGTGTGCAAACGATTAAGTACCGAAAAGTGGAAAGAAAATTACGATACGAAGTGCAGGATCTCAGCGGTAAAATTTACGAGTTACAAGATTTTTCAAAAGAATTTACTACAGAAAGATTTTTATGTTTCAGTGAAATTACGATAGTTTGTAATTTTAATTAAAATTTCTGTGGAGATTAATTATTTTAATTTAAAATAAATTACGTGCCACAGAGGTTA
This sequence comes from Tipula helvola, assembly GCA_963556165.1. Taxonomy (NCBI): domain Eukaryota; kingdom Metazoa; phylum Arthropoda; class Insecta; order Diptera; family Tipulidae; genus Tipula; species Tipula helvola. The sequence goes on along the minus strand of OY744481.1, from coordinate 9,776,432 downwards.
AAAGGTAGTAATACCTTTTACCTTACTCTACCAAAATTCTGACCCAAACGATATTTGCATGTTGTCAACAATATCTCTAATTGTCAATCGACGATTTTTGAGCACTAAATCATTGACTTCCACGACCTGGTATTCATCGGTAGACGTCGAAAGACGGAAAGGACGTTCTACGCCAACCAATCAAAAACATTTGCTGTGGACAGTTCATTGTCACCGAAAGCCTTTTCCAACATTTCCAATGCCTTGTAAGCTGAAATTCCATGTTTTAAGCACAATTTGATGCAACTTCTTTACTGAATTTATTTTAAAAATCGGAAAATAAACTTCTTTAGGTGAAAACAAACAAGCGTATCTCATTAACCCTGTCTGTTAGGCGCCTGTTAAGATGCTACCAATCTAAAAAAAAAACTACTCGTTTGAATATGCCCGCGCGCCATAAATGGAAAAGACTTATTATTTTTGATCACAGTAGTAAATCACTGTTTTGTAGATTTTAATTTTAATTAAAACGTATGTGGAGATTAATTATTTTATTTTGAAATATAACTGCCACTGTTTTATTAAGCAGAAATTGACACGAAGAGTACTATAATTTGATGAGCTGTTCTCTCACTACAAGGGTTCAAGCATTTTAAATCTCTCATAATCAGAGGTTCGCGGCGTGGCTGTCAATGCGATAATATTATGCGTGAAGTATGAGCTCAAAGGACCCACCTGTGCAATCATATATTTAAATTAAACGTAATGTTAAAAATAGAGGTGCTACAGTCGAATGAAAAAGACGTGTCAATTTATTAATTATATTAAGTAAATCATGAATTAAAGTGGTGTATGATAGTTTTATTTATAAGAGTTTAAAATTTTTTTGAAAGTTTGTGTGGTATTATCTTATATACTCTAATACTTGAAATGCCTAATGTGACCGTTGTCAAGAGAAGTTTCATCCTCAATGTAAAAACATCTATGGCCAGCAAATTACCCGTTTACTACTACTGGTACCCGAGAACTACTATGACTATTATTAAAGATACTTACATATCAGACCACAAATTTATTTATTTTAGATTTACTAAAGATAAAATTATTGAGCCATCTTTTATTTGTAGTGCTAAAGAAGTTCTAAATTATGATCTAGTGAATAAAAATGCAATTTGGCATAGAATAGAGAAAATTGATAACTTTGAATGTCTCTCTAATGCGATAAAAGAATCAAAATATGTATGAAACCTTGGACGATTAATGATATATCTAATATTATAAGATTAAAAGAAAAATTTCATAAATTACGGACTAAATATCCTTGTGCTTTGTATTGTATTGCAAAATATGTGCTTTGCTCGAAATTGGCAAAGAAGAAAGCCAACATGGTAAAACGAAATTACTTTCATGGTATATTTCAAAATAGCCTTAACTAACCGCATTACTAATGGAAAAACTTTAGTGAACATATGTATACTAAACAGAGAGCAACACAATAAAGTCGGTTTAATTAAAGATATTTTAACAAGCTGATTAACCCAATAGTGTGAATACCAATAGTTTGTCCGATTGCCTAAAACGTGCCAAAGTCTGTTTAATTCATAAAACCGGCTCGGCTATTGAAATACAAAATAATAGACCAAAATAAAACTCTAATCCAACCGCTGCGTGTTTAAACCTCATTAATAGTTTAGCTTAGCAATGGATAAAAAATGTGTCTTTGTCATTTTTATAGATATTAGCAAAGCATTTGATGCCATAAACCATAAAATCCTTTTGATAAAATTGTGGAAACTGAACATGGATGACAATGGGATCATATTTTTTGAGAATTATATGCAGAACAGAAAACAGTTTGTTAAACTAAGCAGAACTGAAAATGGTTTAGAAACCGTCAGCCTCCGAGTACCACAAGGCTACATACTCGGGCTGACTCTATTTAAAATATTTGCCAATGATTTGATGATGAAAGACATTATTGGGAATATTCAAGTGTATGCTGATGATATCGCTGATAGAGCTGGTTATAGAGTCCAAGTTAAAGTGGAAAAATGATGTCGAAACGATTAGGAAAACATCTTAACGTACAGCTCCTAAATTACTAATCAAACATTTTTTATGCATATATTTATTGTCGTTTGTTACATTTAAACTCAATATGGAGTGGAGCCCCAAAAACATTGCTAGAAGAACTTTTTATCTTGCAGAAACGAGTTATAAAATTTGTATTAAATGTCCCAATAAGAGCTCCAACTAGTATAATATTTACCCATTTTCAAACATTAAATACCATCAATCTATTAGAATTCCTTACTTTATGTTACAAAGTCATGAAAAACATAATTATACATAATTTTATTCTAATCCGATCTATTAAGGTGCATGTCCTCGTTCTTTTATTCGTTTGCAGCTTCTGCATGTAATAATAATGTATTGTTTCGAGGCTAAGTATCTTACAATAAATTGCCAATTTCTATTCACCAAGAAATTAATCTGAAACGTTTTAAACAATTAGCTTTGTAACTTATTGTAAATAGAGATTTGAATTAATCAACAGGTATTTATATACGTGTTGTTATTCCATCTCCCTACCAATTATCTGATTTTTTATCTGATTTTCTTGAGTGATTTGGAGATTTCAACAGCAATGGCTTCTGATTATAATTTAATGAAGGTTATCATTCCAAAATATTTTCAAAAACTAAAGTTCACTGTATATTGTAAAATCCTTCTTAAAGCGCTATAATAAAAAATTTATATTATATTTCTGCACAATGGTTCCAAAGGAATCGACGCAAATATTATTTTTATATTCAGTTAAACTTGCAGTTGAAGTACGCGCTAAATAGTAATATGAAAATTGTATTTTAAATAACTGAATTAGGTATATAAAATAAAAAAAAAATATTTATTCGTAATTGCTCACGACTCACGGCAAAATTCCGTAGCGTTCATTTTCCGATCATTTAACACAATTCAACAAAGTATCCGATTAAGGTGGATTTTCAGTTGCGTTTGTTCGCTCGTTGATTCGATCTTATTATTTTTTTCATCCAATCAAAGGAAGTCCAACGAAAAATAACGTTATTTTCAATTGATTAAAAAAAAAATTAGAAACGAAATAACGAACAAACGAATGCAACACAAAACTCGCCTTTACACTCAACGAGATAGAAACATGAAATGTTTGTGAATTACTAAATATTTATAAAATTCATTTTCCGTCTATCGCAGGAATTTTTATATACTAACCCATAGACAGTATATAAGCATTTAAGGCAAATTCATGGTTGTCTTCGTTCCTTCGGTCTAAATTTTTTTTTAATCCAATCAAAGGATCACGAACGAAAAGAGCGTCATTTTCAAGGAATACGATTGATTAAAAAAAAAATTAGACCGAATGAACGAAGGACCCAAGGCAACCATGAATCCGCCTTAAGAAAATATTTTTAAAAGAAACTTCACTCTCTCTCAATCTTTGTTTTTGAACTAGATTAACCTACGAGCTTCAGTCGTTTTGTAGCAATTTCTAGACAAAAAAAATCATCCGTCTTTTTGTCGGCTAACCAAGCTTATTCAAGAAAAAGCTAACCAAGCAGAAATTTTAAAACCTGGGATAGCCTTACATAAAGGGGTATCCTGGTCTAGAGACATGCATTTCGAGCGTTTAAAAAAACAAAAAAAAATTTTTTTACCATACATTCTTTTAAAACATAAATTTATTGAAATTTTGAAAATATACAAAAATATTTTTTGAAAAAAAGAATGAAAATTAAATAAGTTATAAGCTGGTAAAGTTTGGAGTAAAAAAATACTGGTTGACATGACATCTCAAGTTCTATTTAACCGATCAACTTCACATTTTGTACCAACCTTCAACGTATAACTGCCTATCGCCCTAAGAGAATTATTGTATTAATTTTTAATTGTCTCAAGATTATGTTTTCTACTAGTTAAAAATTTAAAAATTATACAAAAAAGAGTCGAAAAATGCATTTTTTAAGACATCCACCATTTTGTAACAAAAAAAAATCCGTGTTCTCTCTAGGAGGGGCTATAACGACATTCTTACTAATTACGAATCTTTTTTAAATTTTGTTTTAGATAACTAGAGGGGTTGCAATCGTGTCAACCATACCCTTGTTTCGCCCCCAAATTTACCACTAATTTTAATTGTTTTTTTCCAAATTTTTTTTTGATTTATTCTCAAAGTATCAATATGTTGAAAAAAGAGAATGGTAAAAATATTTTTTGTTTGTTTTTTATTGAGCTCGACAAAACGCCCAAAATGTATGCTTCTAGACCAGAATATTCCCTTAAGCCGAATATAGTGTAAGTATACGTGAAATTAAGATTCTGGTTTATAGTTTCTACGTCCCTGGCTCTAATTCGATTTCTCAGTTTTGCGAGTGGCATCTATTTAGTAATTAAATCGCGCTGGAACCAAAAACTTATAGTTACTGTGTGTATGGTGATTATTTCGCAAATTGATGCAACAGTTCGTGGTATATCAACATAGGGTTCAAATTAATTAATTGAAATAAAATTAAATCTTTAAAAAATTCCTTACACATATCACATATTCAAATTTAATAAACAAATTATTTGTTAATTTGATCCAATTAAGAAAAAAAAAAATTGTAAACACTAAATCGTCACTCGCACTTAAATCTCCGACAGTGATATCATTTTTCAAGGAATGCAACAACTTGTATAAAAATAAAAAAATAAACAAATGATTTAATTTAAATGTGTCACCCATAAAAAGATTTATCATTTAAGAAAAACAAAACATAAAAAGAAAATATTAAAAATTTACAAAATACGAAAAATCTCTTTGAATTGAAAATTAGAATGCAATATTATTTTGTGTTGTTGTTTTGAAAAATTATTGAAATTCTTAAAATATTTTATGTCATGTCATTTGAAATTATTATTTTTTTGTTTTTTTATGGTTATGTTAAAAAAATAAATATAAAACAGAAGTTGTTGAGTTCACTCTCAATATATTGTAGTTTGTTATGTATACATATATAATACAAAAATTTATTGTGGGAGGATTATTTTGCCTTTTTTTGTGCAAAATCATTAAAATGTAAGAAATAGTTCTTGGAAATATTAAAAATAAATATAATTGAAAAAGAACTTATTCATGTCAAATTTAAATATTTCGTTTAGTTGTTCAGTTTTGTGTTAAATTATTATTGTTTGTGTTCGAAAAACGATTTTGGAAATTGGAATTTAGAATTTATGTTATGACTTGGTATGTACAATATAAAACATGGGCGATATGAATTTATGGGTTTCAGCAGTGATTTAAAATAGGTTATTTGGGTGAAGCTTGTTAAAATGTATATTAATGAACGAATGAACGTTATGGTATATTTTTAATTTGCATATTATTTCGTTTAGTCTTTTGTTTTTTTGTGTATTTACATAAAAACGTTGGTGGCATTTTTTATACCGCAGGCGCTATAAATCAGACCTCAGATGTGTAATTAAGTGAATCGATCTACAGGAGGTAAACATTTTATTTTCTAGTATCTGTATGTATGAGTAGGTATATATTGTGTGGAGTTTATTTTCTGATGTACAAATCATGATTTATAGACTAAACACCAATGTTTGATATAAAATACGACAAATTCGAATGTATTACAATGTCTGCACGCGTTATTATAAGTCGCCTCTGTCCCAGTCAAGGCTGTCAGAAAATAGAAATGCAAAACGTGTGCAAAATATTTTTTTGTAATATGAAAATATATTACAAAATGATCACGTATTTAATGGGCAAGTACAAAATATTATTTTGTACAATGACGCTGTGACACTGTATATACTACACCATTCCACAATTTCACACCATATTTTTTAACGAGCGACAAGCGCTCAAAATTAAATCACAGAATGAGAAGAAATATTAAATTACATTTCCAATTTAATTAGCATTAACAAATAATTTGTAAGCAAAATATTTTTTTTATTTAATTAAATCATTCTTGTTATCGCCAAACGAACAGAACATGCTAACAACGAACTACTTTGTATTCTGAATAGTCCAGACAAAATAACATAATATAATTATTAATAAACAAACAAACAAACAACAATAAAAAACATAAGAAAAGAGTTATAATGACTTCTTGTTCTTGTTCTTATGTATATGTCGTTCATTATGATGGTGTGCTGCTTATATTTTTATGGCCTTTGGAAAAAATAAAAAAATCTGTCGAAATTAATTTACGATTATGCTATTTTCTGATGTTGGGGAGAACGAGCTCATTAAAATTCTATTAATTAATTTCACAATATTCTTGGAACTAACCAGTCCAATTCACACCTAAATAATATATCGAGATAAAAACCCCGCTGGTCTCGCACTTCAATCATAGTTTTTTTTTGTTATCCTTTTTTGGATATAGCGCGCATCCTTTTCACGTTTGATATATGCCGACCTCATTTTTTTTTAAAGAGTTTTGTTTGATTGATGATGAGTATTGTAAACACATACAAATTGAAGAGGTTTTGCCGTGAAATTGTTCAAAAACGTGCACAATTTGCAGTCTATTGTATTTGGATTTAATTTAATTAGAACGCATCATTCCCATCCCGACAGATAATTTTATTTTATGGGCGGCAAAATATCTTTTTGATCAATGTTAGAAGTTTTTTTCACACCTTAATCTTAATTGCTGTTAGAATTTAGTTATATACTAATAGGTAAATAGTTTATGTTTATAAAGTAAATAATTGTCTTCGGTTAATCCCATGTGTATTTAATAAAGTTGCAAAGAACATCTGCTTTGTATTTAGCGTGGGATGGATAATCCGACCGAGTTGACAAGTATATACCCATTGTATTCGACTCTACGGTAAATCACAACTATAATAATACCAAAAAAACAACCTATTCTGTACAGACGTCCGTCATATTATATTATTACAAAACCATCTGTTAACAAAATACAATACAAAAACTATTAAATCAACTTGATCACAAAATTTATCATAATTCAAATTTATTTCGCAGAATCGAAAAGGTTTCTCCATTTTTTTTTATTTTTTTATGTAAATCCAGCTTGGACATTGCATTGAATTTCAATCGATAATAAATTTATCATATTCTGAATACATAAAATAATTTTATTTAAATTTGATGTTAGTCGGTTTTTGGAAATCTTCCGAAATACATTTTATATTGTAATTCCAGACGTATACTATATCGTATAGAAGACGCATTTTATGGTTTTCCTGCTTGATAATTTTCCGCGCATCATTTATGACGAATTCAAACAAATACATAAATGTTGAATTTATGATTTTGAGTACTCTCCTCGTATATGTCTGGCATATGTATGTATATAAATGTAATACAAAAACCTAAAATGAACATTCAAAATTTAAATGTGTCAATCATCTTGCGGACGGTGATAAAAAAAAATGTTTGCCTTTTGTGTTTGGCTACAGGGCAAAACCACATACGTAAAATTAACATTTACGGTAAAGTAACAATATTTCAATTTGTCTTTAAATGGGATTATCACTTTTCTTTATACATAATAAGTACTGTACCTATGTATGTCCTTTTGTTGTAAATGTAAGTAATTTAAAAATTTGTCACCTTTATTGTAATAGAGAAATTTTTAATATACTGCGGGATTATCTCGGTTTATTTTTCCAGGTGGTCATATTATTATTGTGTCGATGCACTTTTCTTTGGCAGTTCAGCTTCATTAAAACTGGGTAAATACAAAATATTTATAATTTGGGTAAATAAGGCGATGCCAGTCTTTGTCCAATATGTTTGTTTGCTTTTTAAGTTAGAGAAGAGGTTTGTTATTCTTGTCAAGTGTACCTTATTCCCAAATGTGGAAGTTTACTCTTATATTTTAAATGTTGCAGCTCATGGACGATTTAAGTTTCACACATATATAACGGCCAGCCACTCTGACCCATTTATAATTGGGCAGTGGTATTTAAAAAAAGGAAGATAAATCAGACCGTTCGAGATACCGCCTAACGATTAGCTCTGTCCTGGTAAAAACCATCGAATTATTTATAACTTGTCGAACTGTAAAAGTTGGAAACCTTTGACTCACACATTTTCAAATTTTCAATAATGATCTACTGTCAACTACTTTCAAACCAATTCATAACTTAGCTGATTTAAGACAATGAAAGCAATGAATTTGTTCTGACTGAAAGCATTCTCATGCACGATGTAACAATATAAGTTGCCTCATTAGTGAATACATTTTTGTTTTGAAGTAAAAATATGATTTTGTAAGATTTACAATCAGGTTATAACGCGAGCGATTTTCAGCTTGCTAACTATATGTGACGTAATTACTGAAATATTTAGATATATAAATATGGGGTCCGGGTCAAAATGCCGCGTTTTAAAATGTCGCGTTTTAAAATATCGCGTCTTAAAATGTCGCGTTTCAAAATGCCGCGAGGTACAAAATGTCGCGTGGTACAAAATGTCGCGTCTTAAAATGTCGCGTTTCAAAATGCCGCGAGGTACAAAATTTCGCGTGGTACAAAATGTCGCGCCTTAAAATGTCGCGTTTCAAAATGCCGCGAGGTACAAAATTTCGCGTGGTACAAAAAGACGCGTTTTAAAATGTCGCGTTTCACAATGCCGCGACGTACAAAATGTTCAATTTGGATTAAATTGTGTATCTGATATCAACTTCCGATATATAAGGACTTAACTTTAACATTTTAGTGAAGGAATATTCTAATAAATTTCAACATTTGCGTTCTTTTTCTTAGACCCACTTTATAATTACATAAAATTACATTTATAAATAATTTCCATTCAGTGAAGGAAAATTTTACTATATCACGCGACATTATGTACCACGCGGCATTTTGAAACGCGACATTTTAAAACGCGACATTTTATACCACGCGACATTTTTTACCTCGCTGCATTTCGAAACGCGACATTTTAAAACGCGACATTTTGTACCACGCGACATTTTGTACCTCGCGGCATTTTGAAACGCGACATTTTAAAACGCGACATTTTGTACCACGCGGCATTTTGAAACGCGGTATTTTAAAACGCAACATTTTAAAACGCGGCATTATGAACGGTTCCCATAAATATGGTAGTGATAATGGAAAAATGTTTCAGGAAAATGTTATTGGTTTTCAATGGTGGAAATTGAACTGGTTTATTTATTAATGATTTTAGGATAAAGTCATTTCAAGGTCAACAGAAACCTGTATTTTTTTAATTTGAAAAACCGAACCACAAAATAAATTTTTTTTTTCTAACTGTAAGAATATTTTATTATTTGGGAAAATATTTAGTGAATTGTGAAAGAATTTTTTTTACATTTATGCTACACGGATGGTTTGAACTCGTTTTCACCGCGAAGTCTTGGGACATGAAATTTTCTTGCAGGAAATCCTTCCTTCAGTAATCCCAAGTGAAAAGAAATAATTTTTAGCCAAAACCACTGGGCTATTTATTTTCGAATGAGGGCGCTTTTTCGTGAAAAAAAACAGACTTTGTATTATAGAAAAGATGTCAAAAAAATTGAGTGCGGAAGAAATTTTTTTAGATGCCTCTGTTTTCAAAGAGGAAACCGAAAAACGGAGGTCTGAAAACCCTTTCCAGGCAATTGATGTGCCTGACACGACATGACCAATGTAGGGCACATGATAAAATAATTCTCAAATAAAAAATCTGTGCTCCCATCATCCTGGTCTTAAGATCCTTTAGGCCAGTAAAGGCGTTTTTATTCCAATATTTATGTCTTCCTTGGCCAATTGCCATAGTCATGTTATTCACTCTGGTGTCGAGTAACGAATAATTATTGGGTAAATAATTAAAAAATGAACAATGAATTTCATTATTAGAACTATAATGTGTGTTTATATTATGTACTAAATTAGTTATTACAGATGATTACTATCATACAGCCATCACGGCATCGTATAATCTTTGATCATATCTCGAAAGATTTTCTGAAACAGAATATTTTGACCACAAACTGTTCAAATCAAACTGAACCGATTCCGTTGCTTGCTCCCTGTAAAAACCTAAACCAAGTTGTTTGTCCTCACAATCAATGTGGTCATCTTCAATGTGGTGAAATTCGGCATGAACTTTGGGTGTTACGGGCATATTCTAAGCTAAATAATTAATTTTAAACTTCTCTATGCTATTTGAAAAACCGTCCAGCAGGAAGGTCGAGAAACAATTTTGAACCACTTCGTTGAAATCATCTAGAACTTCTGCGTATTTTAGACACTGCAATTAGCAGAACTGCCGAAAAACGTCCAGTCTCTTCAACAAAATCCTGCATGAATTCCCCTTAAATCCAGAACCACCTTGGGCGGCTTCTCTTTCTACACCGCATATTTTTATCCATTTATTCGTGTCTACTTCGTATTCTTTCGCCATAATGCTGACTTCTGCATCGACTACACCCAGCATCAAATGATGTCAATGATTCTTCTTTCATCATTGGTTGATATTATTGGGGCCTTATACAATTCTTGTAATTCTTAGCATATTTCAAGATTGCCCCATTTGTGGTACAGTTTTTATAATTTTGTAGACAGTTGCCAATTGTACGATGAGATCCAGAATTCTTGAGGTTTGTTTTGTGTACATCACACCATGTACATGGGTCCGATGCTGAGTGTGCCTTAACCCCGGAAGGGATGTTTGCCAACATCAAGGGCCAAAGAGAGGAAACAAACATTTATTTATAAACAACTAAACAAAGGAGAAAAACGAAAAATAAACAAAAAATCAAAATAATTAATTTTTAATTTGTTCACTGCATGCTAAATATAAACAAAAGCAAAACAAAAGATCGGCCGGTGAACCAGTATACTGGACAATAATAAAAATAACAACATCACAAATACACACACACATGACCGTAGAACCTATTCTCCTGTAACAACACAACACGTAAAAAAATGTGCCAGTTCAATACAACATACTCACGTGAACAGACTGATAACCCAAAATGTAAACAAATCCCAAACATAAGGGGGGAACAAAGAACCTGGGAATCTTCCTGCATTTCAATAATATATTATGCAACAAGTGCCGAAATTGACTGGCAGCTGGACACGAAAAAACGCCTTAATTCGAAAATAGCCCGGTAGTTTTGACTAAAAATTATTTCTTTTCACTTGGGATTACTGAAGGAATAAGTTCCTGCAAGAAAATTTTATGTCCCAAGACTTCGCGATTAAAACGAGTTCAAACCACCCGTGGCTATAGTTGGGAGAAAAATGCAATAAACGAAATTGCGCTTTGGTTTAAACAAAGTTATTTCGAAATGTTCTTTAAACGGTCACCAAATCAAATCTTATTAAACCCCTTCTGTTTCTTAAATAATTTCAACCACCATTAGTTAAGATATTTTTCCAAATACAACAGTTCGTTTTCAAGTTATTCGATTGTGTCAATTTTAAGCATTTGTGCATTGAAATTTAACATTTGGAAACCCATTAGATCAAAGTACCAAAAGCTAAATAATTGGATTTGAACAATATCTTGAAAAATAAAGAAAATTTCGAATAATCATAAAAAATGTATTTTTAGACAATAGTTTTTTACAATTAAAATTTAAAATATTTTAGTTACTGTAACCAAATTGAGCAAAGTCTTTGTAATTGGCACAATCCTAATGAATTCGAGCTGACTATTAAAAGTTTGTAAAATGTTTCCAATATTAAACTAAATTTGGTCAAACAATTATTTTTGAAAATATTTTCACCTAGAAAATGTCTTTTGACAAATATGGCTTGTTTCAGTCGCCTTATCTTGTACAGTTCTACATATAATGGAAACCCTCTGCTGGATTGTACATGGCTTTTAATCTTTAAATATTTGCCTAAATTGTATTTTTTGAACAATATTTAAGAACAGTCAGCATTTAGATACAAATATGTACTATCGGCTGTGATTTAGTTGCGCTAACCATGTGACTTTAGCGGCAAAAAATTGGTAGAAATGGTAGAAATATTTTCTATTTTCTAGTTTTTCCAATTTTCTCTGGAAATTTTTAAAGAACTAATTTTTTAAACTAGAAAATGTTATTAATTATAAATCTAGCAATATTATGAACCAATTAAAAATGACAGCTTCTCTAAAAAAGAATTTTGTGGTTACTTTGTAAACTTCGGGTTATGTGTTATTTTTCGTATGTTATGGAAATCGAAAATATTCTCAATATCTAATATGATTTTTGGATACATTTCTGGAATATATAAGCCACGTGACATCCAAAATTTTCGTTCCCTTGTAAAACGTACGCGAGTTTTATACGATCGACTGAAATACTCTGCTGTTTTCCATTAATATCTTTTATCAACTCTGATGAAAACATATTCGCAGTCTTTGACGGTATCAGGTAAGTAAATATAAGAATCTTTCGGGATTCTTGGTGGTGTAGGTTTCAATATTCGAATTTTTTCCATTAAAAGCTGTAAGAATGTAAATAGAACTATCTGAAATTGGTTTTGGATTAGTTACAAATAGTCACCTGAAACTCTACTCTAATAGTTTGTCCTTAAACAAGTTCTATCGCGCTACATTTAAGATCATCTTTTATCGCTCGTCCATGCAAAAACAAAAGCTCTTAGCGAATCATTGAGTTGTCGACGTACTCGCTCCAGTAATTTTCAGCGGACACCCAAAACGCGCGACATATGATTCGATAAAAGTCTTATTAATAGTCGAAGTCGTACTATCTTTAATTGGTATTACTTCCGGCCATCTGTTATATCGATCTATTATCGTTAAAAGGTAACGAAATCCTTTAGAAGGTGGGAGTGGCCCTACTACATCCATATGCATTTTTTCAAATCTGCAGTTAGGAAGTTCAAATTTTCCAATTGGTGATTTTATGAGCCTATATACATTTTAAACTTGTGACAGTTTAAGCAAGATCTGGCCCATTTATCCAGTCAACATTAAGCTTTGGCCAAAAATATTGTTCCGCAATTGTGTGATAACGTTAATATTTTCAAAAATTTCGTTACGCATTGGCAATGGTATGTACGGACGGGTTTTTCCGCTGGATGTTTCACAGTATATCTTTTTAACCTCGAAGGTGTCTTTATATTCCAAATACCAATTAGATTTTCTTGGTCTCTCGAGTAATAATTTTAATTCGTCATCATCATTTTGGCATTACATACGTTTTTCTATATCACATGCCGTTAAATATATTCAGTTAATATCATCAATTCCTAAAATAATCTGCAACTATGTTTGACTTTTGCTATGTATTGTACTTAATGTTACTTGTGAATTGGGCGATAAATTCTATATGCCGTGTTTGTCGAGATCTACGCTCGGTCCTGGAATTTAAGCAGTGGTAAGGGGTTTGTGATCCGTTAGTATTAAATAGATCATGTCCTTTCACAAAATGTCGAAAATGTTTGACAGAAAAATAAATTCCCAGCAATTCCCAGAAAAATAGAATAAAAAGCCAATGGCTGCCAGCAAGAAAGTTTATGGTCATATTGCTGAAGTATGGAACCAATGGCAATATTAGAACTATCTGTGGCAGTACAATATTTGGTGTTGTTTGGAAAAGATAATAAGGTAGCTGACGCTAGTTTTAATTTAGCTTCTTCAAACGCATTATTGCATCCACTTGGCCAACTAAACTTGTTCTTATGTTTACCTTGGTTAATCAATAATGTGAGATGTAAAAATCGATTATAGAAATTAATTATTCCCAGATATTTTTGTATCTCATTTTTTGATGTTGGTTTATGTAGAGCTAGTATAGCCTCTATCCTATCTTTGGTAGGTAGGATTCCTTTAGCGGATATAATAAGCCCCAGAAAATCGAGTTCTGAAGCGCCAAATATACATTTAGTAGGTTTTATTTTAACAACGTAAGCATTCAACTTTTCGAAAACCTGTTTCAAATGTGAAATATGATCAACTTTAGATTTACTAGCGATTAAAATATCGTCGATATGTACATAAGCAAATGACAAGCTATTCAATATACTATACGTACGAACTAAGTCTATCATCATCTAAATTAATAGTGAAATCATGCAAATGTGGCAATGGATACCTGTCCGGAATTGTACAGTTGTTCAGAAGACGAAAATCTATGGAGTAGGGAACAAACGGATGAATTAGAGGGTCGGCAGATTCCTAAATCCATCATAATGTTGGAACTCCGATTTAACTATATCAAATTTTATTTTATCTATAATCATCGAGGCCGTGAAAAAGGTAGTTGTTCTGTTGTGTATATATTATGAACCGCACTATGTTTTATTGGTAAATTAAAATTTGGGGGTGAAATAAGCGCAGGAAATTCGTTAATTATACTACCAAATTCTTCAGAAAAAGAAAATAATTTAGAGGGGTTAATGTGTCGACATGAGTTACGAAACCATTAACCTGCAAAGTATAGTATTGCCATCCAATACTCGTTTATTTTTTAAATCAAATAGTAAGCTAAAATGTGATAAGAAGTTAGCGCCTATTATGTGATGATGGACTTCGGCAACTGTAAATACATGAACAAAAGTTCGCCGTAGACCTAAATCGAGTTTGAGTAATTTTGACCCATAAGTTTTAATATGTGAGCCATTTGCAGCAATGAGGTGAAATTCATTATTTATCTTATCATCTATAAAATATTTTTAGGTGGTACAATAGAAATATCTGCACCAGTATCAATTAAGAAATGCATTTTTAAATGTTTTCATCTAATAAATAAGCGGCGGCATTGATCTGTACTACTAGTTAGAAGCCGCTGTTGTAGTAGTCGAAATTATTTTTTTGGATCATTGGGAGAACTACACGGTTTTACGGTTTTATATTCGTCCGTTTTCTTTTTATTTGTTATGGTAAAAGCAGAAAGGGTATTTTTCAACTTGCTTTTGAGAACGCGTTTTGCTATTCTGTCGATATCGGTAACGATGATCTGAATAATTACCGTATCTGTTGTTATTATAATGAGATCTATTACGAGATGATAATCTTTCCCTATACCTCAATAATTATTTCTTGTTGAATTCAACTCTTGAAATTTCTTATTAATAATTTCTTTGATCTGACTGATATTAATAATATTTGGATCTCGTTTTGAAACAGTTTAATTAACTTGAGACGTAGTATTCATTTCTTGAATTTTATCAGCTAATATAATCTTAGTTTCATTGTCTTCAGTCGACACTGCTAAAATTAATTTGATATTAGTTGGTAATCCGTTGTACCAAATTTGCACAAAGAAATCTATATTGACTGCAGCACTGTCATTTCCTATTGCTACTCCATCCAACAATTTACGTATTCTGCGATTTTCAATTTCAGTGAACCTTGACAGAATTGTATTTTTAAGAATGGCATACTGCTCGTCAGCTCGTGGTTTGTTGATAAGGTCAGTGATGGTTATTAAAACATCTTCAGGGAGAGAAGTTAATATGTTCACTAGATTTAATGTTGTTGATGGTAAACGTAGATTCAACGAGCGTGAACCATGTGGTAGAACTACCGAATTTAATAAAATTCAAACAAACCCAAGCAAACAAAATTATTTTTGGATACCATTTCCATCGCGGATATCAACTTTCACTAAAACCCGTTAAGAAGTTCCATCCTAATTGGCCATCCATATAATTTGCTAAAGGTTCAATTTGAAATGTAAAATCAGCATTCAAGAAAGAGCAAACATTTTTATAAATGGTAAAGGTGATGTTAAAGGAAATTGTACAGCTGATTGTGCTGGTGATTATGACGGTGATAATTGTGATGGTGATTGTGATGATTAGTGATGGGGATTGTGAGCATGATTGTTAAGGTGATATTGATGGTGTTGATGTTGATGTAGATGCTGGTGAAGGTGATGTTGTGATGATGATTGTAAAGTTGATTGTGACGTTGATTCTGAACTTGACATTACAGAACATTTGCAATTTTAATAGAATTGCTGTTATGGTTGAATTATGCCATTCCTATTAAATCCTCCTAATTTTTTTTAAATTTATTTTGGCTTGCCTTGTTGTGAGTTTTTTGTGTTTTATCCATTTTCCGAAAATTTAGAGATCCAAAATTTTGCACACATCCTCAGGGTTGACGATAATACAATTTCATGCATATTATACAAAAACTCTCTTTGCTTTCCACAAAGGTATCAACACACATATTGTGTGGCCAATTATATAGAAAAATATTTTGTTTTGTAAATTCTGTTAAACCCGCAGAACAATGAGTTTTATACCAAATCATTCCAAGATAGTATATTTATAGCTTGTAGAATTTGATTAAGTCATAAACTTGAGTAATTTACGATACATACCATTTCGATTTATATATCACCTTACACCACCATAATAATTTAAAGTAATATTCAAACAAACTTTAAAATGAATTAATTCTCATGTTTTATAATAAACGCCGTCCATAAATTTATCAACATCCAAAACAAAACAAAAAATTCTGAATGTCTCAAATCACGATAATAATTTATTTGAAAATCATAATAAAAAATTAACTGCAATCACAACAAGGCATAAACTCAACCATAGAAAGCAATTCCAATTCTTAATTAAATTAAATTTAACTTTTATGCAAATCTTGTATACCATTCAAATGTAAATTTTAACGATTTTTAATTTTTTGTTGTATAATAAATTGTTTATTAACGCCAAATAGAAATATTCTGTTGTTTTGTTTTAAGACCAAAATCAGCAAACTTGAGGTGCTAAAGCCAAATATTATAACATGATGCGGATTCTAAATATAGTAATTGCGGTGATTTTGTACCAAAAAACAATTTTCCACTTTGCATAAATAAAATTTATTTCAAAATATGTATAAAATGTACTCCTATATAGGATCGCATCGCTCTCTAAAAATCCATAATTATTCATAAATTTAATGTCCCTCTACATATTTTTACCTCTTGTATGACAAACCCATAAACTTCAAAAAAAAAAAAAAAAAATAAGACGCAAAGTACTTGTTATTATCTTCATGATTTTAGAATAAATACTCTGATCATCTTGTGTATTATAATGAAAGAGAATCTCATCTCATCTCATCTCATGTACATCACAAGAAGATGAATATTTTTTTATAACGATCGTCATCATTATCATTAAGTTAAGAGTGAAACCACTTCGCATCTCGAATATCTGTACATACATATATAGTACAACAAAAATGATTTTTTTTGGAATTTATAATTTCTACTTCTTGGTGTGTTTGTGCTTCTTCTTAACCATATTATACAATATTTAAGAAGTATTGTTTCAATTTTCTTGTTTACTTATTTGTTTGTCTTTTGTGTTGTCTTTAAGATATATGGATATTTATATACTGTGGCGTATATATTTACAAGGAGAAAGTAAATAATGGATAAATTATTTATTTATTTATTATTATATAAAAGGAACAAAACAATTGAATAAAATATGCTCCAAAAAAAAAAATTATGATGAAGGATCTGTAACATCTTCGGGATGGTTGGGACACAAAAACGTTGTCGTGGAAATGGAATTTGTTTTGTTTTTTGATGAATATTTTGTGTTTTATTTAATTTAATATTTCAGAATATTTCTTTTTGAATGTCTGAAGAGGATATAATTTTAATTCTCGTTTTATATATTATGTACATAATATTTTTTTTTAATGATAGGCTGACGTTTGTGAAATGAATCATCATCATCTGGTAGAAAATGTCAATTTAATAAACATAAAAAGTTTTTTGCAATGAGACGGATAAATAAATCAAATAATTTAAATATGGATTAGCTGATTAGAGGAATTGTGAATTTAATATTTTATTTTTTTATGACAAATTTTTAAATTTACATACTGGATAGTAAATAATTAATATTTAATAGGCTTTAGGTAAATGAACTTCTTATGCTTAAGTCAGACAAAAGAATAGATTAATATTTTATTATGGTTGTTAAAATTTTATTGAATTCCATCCAATTAGTATATACTGGTGTTGATCAAGTGTCGATGATTTGTTTTTAATTTCGTGTTACTATGGATCGACGTTTACGGCCTAACTTAAAATATGTAATATATACCATTTGTTGGGCTCGATAAATAAATCTAAAGACCTGATCTGCGCGAAATGATTGGGTTTGATACCTCCTTGTGAGATTTATAGCCTATATACGAATTTTGTTTTTTTAAAAAAATTATCATCAGCAGGTATTTCATCGAAGCAAAAGTTATTTTTTTGGTGGATATTATTCCGTATAATTTCAAAATAATGAACAAACTTTGGCTGATCCAACACATTTAAGTATATTTTAATCTAAGTAGTATATTTAACTAAGTAGCTAGTTCTGTTTGGAAATCTTAATACACAGATAAAACTTTTATCTACAAACAAGACTGGTTTATGTAGTGCCCCATTCAACCGGCTTTGCCCTAGTTTCAAATAAAATGGATAACATTTGCATTTTTGCTCTAATTAACTTCCAGATTTAATACATCTATAATAAAGTGAAACCAGGTGAACGTATTCCTCTTAAAAATGAATTCAAACATAATTTTCGAGATAACGGTGAAAAATCCTAAATGTATTTGTTCCATCTAAATTATAACATAACAAATTCATTATTATAACAAATAAACGACAACTTTAATCGAAAACACAAATTGACAGGCGCTTTGGCCTGTTAAACAGCTAACTAATGTTTTATTTTTAACAGACAAAATTATTCTCGTTGATTTCTGTTGAAACAGCTACAAGAAGCTTTATTAATCGAATTGACAAATCATTTTCCATATGCAACAGATAGATTAGATTAAGGTTAGTAATACTGATGTTCCAAGGAAATTGGCAGGTGTATTGAATTAAAATAATCTATTTCCGCACCCCAACGTTGGGCAAAAGTCACAAACTGATGTAGTATAACGTCTTATACTTTTGAAGCAACTGATTAGAGAAAACACCACGATTTCACCTCTGAACTAAAAAAGCATTCAATTAAAATAGACGCAATCTGCTGCAAAAATTTAATAACACGTTCTAGAAATTTATGAATCGTTTTGACACCAGTATTGACCAACATTTCGTAGTATCTACAAAGTGTCCGGTTGATCTTAAAAAAATCGTATCGTTTCCAATAAAGCCTATATAGCTGTGTCTTGATGTCATTTGTAATAATTTTGAGTAATTTCGATATAATTTTAGTTGATGGATTCTCGCTGATTCGTTCATTTAGGGTAACCAGGTGAAAACTGACTATACCTGGACGAAGACATAAAGTTTTTAAAATCGGAACGACGACCATCCACTGGTAACAAAATAGATTTGTGGTTAAATCTCTTCTGGAAAAGTTTCAAATTCGCTATCATGAGTAATTCTTAGATTATCAAAAATGTTGGTTAAGTCATAAACCAAATTTCTATGGAATTGGTGCATAATCACAGAAGTTCCATTTGGGACTGGGATGGGGTGTCCTAAATGAAGCATGGCCAGAATTCAATAAATATTACAGGACACTACTAACGATACGTTAGTCTATATAAATATTACATACACCAGAAATCCAAAAATTTAATTTGTCAAAGAAAAATTGCTGTTGGCGTGATAACGTCTTACACCGCATGTTCAGATCATTGACACGAACTTTACCCTTTAGCCGTGAGCAGTTCAACAAGTGTAAGCTTAATTTAATTTACATAAATATATGATTTCTTAGATTGGCATTTAGGCTTCATAACTCACGCATAATATTATCACAATGATAACATCAGGCGGCGAGGGTACCGCGCCACGAATCTTCGATTTCACGCGATTTAAATGCTTCAACCAATCCGAGAAATTCTGGTGTCAATTTTTGCGTAAAGAAGCAGTGGTGGCGGTGGTTAATTTATTTTAAATTAAAATAATTATTTTCCACATAAGTTTATTTAAAATTACCAATAACAAAACAGAGATTTTCAAAGATTGAGAGCACTGTAACGAGAGAATGCGTCATCTGATCGGAGAAATTCTAATCTCAACTTGGGAGTAAAGAAACTGTGGCAAAAATGTATATTAGTGTAGACGACACAGCACACCCAGAATTTTTTTGTTTTGCATGAAGGGAAGATATGCACGTTTGTCAATGGATTTTAATAAAATTATATGTCTGAGATTTCAGATATGAAGTCGATTTTTTATGTAGATCCAATATAAAATTAATAAATTCCGGCTCTGAAGAATTCTTACGGCCACACCAGGACTAAAATTAAAAAAATACTGCGCAACTCTGCCAGTGATGACATTTGAATTCAATCGATACCTTAATTCAATAATTATATTCGCCAATTTTAGTTTTACATTCAAAGCCAAACCAGAAATTTTCTTATTCACCAGCACTCAATGGAACACACACATTTGTCGATGTATTTTAGTTAAAAAATTTTATCTGAGATGTCTAGCCGTTGAATGCTTCTGGAGTAGACATAATTTTCGAGCAATATTTCTATCGGTCTTAAAGAGAGTACGAACGTGGGCAAAGATATGAATCCAACCTTCAATTTATAATTTCTATAGCGGTATTCGCAATGCGATATTTATGTAGCTCCCCTTATGTAATACTGTTCATTATGTTTCAAGCAGTTACGGCCGGCAGATCGAGCTGACTTTAGATTTTTTACCTTTTAATAGCATTGGAAGTATACTGTAAAAATACGTCAGGCGGTGTAAAACACCTTACATGGAAAACTCGATCAAGCAAACTTACATTCGCCTGGCAACAAGTCAGGCCCATCCAATGGCCTGCCAATTTCTTGTATCGGTTAAATGTCTTATCAAAAGCATAAGCGGTATACTTCATTTTGAACTGCCTACGGTTTTATGCAAATTTTGAAATCTCTGAAGAGACTCAGACCCGGTTGTCAATACCATTCATATGTATAAACAAATTTTCATCCGGTATACTAGGTGATTTTAAAAGTTCGTGGGGCGCCATATACATTATACTAGTAGAAATAATTAATTGAATGTCTCATATTAGAATTAGATGTCTCATACTTAATTGAATGAATTAAGTATAAAAAAGCTGTTGACAATACGGTGGATTTATCAAATTTGGATCAAAAACGACTTCGAGTCCAATTTTCAAAACAACAATATCATCGTTGTTGAAAAAATAAAACTGATTTTAAACGACAATTTCTAACTATAGATGAGACTAGGATTTACCAATATGGACAACAAACTACATAGTAAGCTGAGCCCGGCACTTGTGCTCCGGGGCTGCGAATGTAGTCAAAATCCGCAAAGAATTCGGCATCATTTTTTGGAATATGTACCTACTAAAGAAATTTTGGAATTGTTTTCAAACCAGTAAAACAATAACCGGAAACCTTTCGTACAAGACCCGGCAAGGTGATCTTGCAATAGACAAATTGAAGGAATTACAATACGGATTGCTTCAATATTCACCTTACACAAACTTCAAAAGATTTCTGCGTGGAACGCATTTATCATTGAATGACGAGGTTGTATCCACCATAAAGGAGTATTTTGAAGGTCTTCTGCTGTAAAAGCTTGTATTTTTTAGAGGAGTGATTCCTGAAATTCAAGATTTTTGGTTTTATCTATAGATTTCTCAGATTAAATAGCATTGAATAGCTTGACCATGGTATTATTTAATATTACCGTCATTGTTATAGTTTCGAGACTATTCAAGATTTTTTTGATTACTTGATTTTTCAAGGTTATTTTAGGATTTTAAGTTTATCGGAGTTTTTCAGAAAAATTCAAATTTTTTTATAAGTATCGAGGTTAATTTAGAGAAATCAACGATTATACGAGGTTTTCGAGATTACCAGGTTTTCTCAATATACCTGGAAATTTGCAAGGAGTTTAGTTGCACAGCGTTGAGTATAAATAGACAGTTGAGATAAGTTTGGAAAATGCCTAGTTAGTATTTTAGATTTTCGCGACCCTTGCATTAATTTTGTTTAATCATCAATATTGCAAATTTCACGATTATTCGATTCTTTCGAGATTATTGACAATAGTTGAAATTTTCTCGATATGTTTAAATATTGTTCATATCCCATCTATTCCAACCTATTGCTTTAAATCGTGCTACATCATTAGCTGCATTTCTTGGCTTTGACCTAATCCATATTAAATCAAATTTAGAATTTTGACTCAAAAACCAACATTTTTCTAATTTTTGTTCCAGCTTTCAATGTAAACTTTGATCTGATCCCGATAACTGTGCGTCAAGAAATGCTGATATTATTTACAAAGCGACCATTTTATAATTTTTTTGGTTTCTGTATAGATTGATTGATACATTACGCACACACATAGATAGGTAGCAGTCCAGCAATATTGACTTTGCCCAATATTAATTTAATTTTGTCAATTTTTGTGAACTTAAAAGTATTTAGTTATGTTTAGATGATATGACTGATATTAAAAGCTGTACTAATCAAATGTTAAGCTGAACCGACCATTAGCAGATTAGCAGTTTAACAAAGTTGTCATTTGAATAAAAAAAATGTTTTTGTACCCTTGAACAACAAAAGAGACCTAAAGATAACCTTCAATATCGCTGCAACAAGGTTTTAATAAATTATGGCTCATTTCACGACAACATCATTTTTTCATAAGTTAAATTTTCAATAGCATCGCAGTTGAAATTGATAAAACAAAGCAAAAAATTTAAGATGTCTTAAATCAACCTAAGAAGCAATTCACATGATGGGATAATTCAAAAAATTAGCTTTTATATTATAGTGCTTTTATAAAAAATGCTTTAAAATTTCTTTGAAACCTCTAAGCTTGAATAATTTATAAATTATGATTTCCGATCATATAAAGCTTTATACGAACTTTTTAAACTATGTATATGTTCTCTTAATTTTACTAAGTTGTAAGTTGTTCAATTCTCCACCTCCCACACTTGATTTTAGATTTTTAAAAATTAAATTTAAAGCTTTTGTAAAATAGATGTTCTATTGCATAGAGCCTTTATCAAAAAGTGTTAAAAACTTAAAAGTAAAATTTCTATATTTTGATATCTCATACATAGCATGTTTGCACTTCGAAAAAGTTTATTGAAGACTTTTGGGCTTTTATAATATCTAAAATCCTTTTACTGGTAAGCATTCACAATTTCTTATATTCCAAAAAATTTAAAAAATCGTTACTACACTACACTAGTGGCGCAAATTTACTTCTTGTCCACCATTGTAACTTGGAATATTAGAGAAAGCTTTTGACAGCTAATTAGCTGTTAAATGTATCTTTAACTTTTAGGATTAATATGATAACCAAACACAATTTAATATGTAATCTGCATGAGCATTCATGGTTAATTTATTATGTGTAAGTGTTGGGTGAAAATTGTTTCAAAAAACCAGAAGTTAGAACCCATACAAAATGTATGTAAAATAAATAAAATAAAAGCCCTTAACAAAACGGTTTTTGTGAGAGCTTTTGATTTAATTTGCCAAAATTTGTTGCAAAACTTTATATTTCAACATTTTATGCCCTTGTAACTAAAATCGATATTACTTTACAGAAAAGATTACAATAATAAGTTAAACTTTAAGTTTTATACTCCTTATTAAGCCATTAACGCCCGCCGTACTCGTTTGAGTACACCACTTTATAACGTAAATTTTTCGAATCTAACGGATTTAAAATATTTTTGTTTTTCGATTATTGGTGGTTCGATTAAGAGAATGGGCCTTGAAATCAAAAAAATATTTTCATTTGGTCAACAATGATGAAATTGGAATTTCAAAAGAGCGGATGTTTAAAATAAGAGCGCTTATAAATATGCTTAGGAAACAGTTTTGCCAGTAAGTTTATTTTTTACAAGGATGATTCAATTGACGAATCCCAGCGATAAGCCAGTGTGAGGTACAGGTTCACAAAAAGTAGATCATAAGCAGTTTGAGTGGATATTGTTACGCTTTCGACATTTATTGTCGAAAGCCAGCAGACGAATCAAAGTTAAGGACGCTCATTTTTTCGCGAAAATAAAATTTTTTCTTTGAAATTTTTGTTTTATTTATGTTATTTACTTATTATCATCCTTTGAAAGTATTTTACATGTAGTTATTTTTTGGGCGTTAATGGGTTAACTCAAATGAATCAGGAACTTGAAAAGCTTTAAAAAAGTAGTGACAAAATAGGCAACTTTTTTGAAAAAAATAACTTCCGTAGTTTTAGAGCTTTTTTGTAATTCTTACAAAAAGTAAAGTTTATACACAGTTTATAAGGTTCACATTACAGAAAACTTAAAAGCTTAGTGTACCTTTATTGTCTCACATTAAACGAAACGTTTCAAAAGCTCAACAATTTATATTTTGCGATGCTTGTAAAATTGTTAAACAGGTAAACAGAAAGAAAATTCCAACAAATTGAATTCTTGAAATCTAACTTTCGGATCCATTATTAAAATATATATCAGAACTTTGTCTAAATTTCAATTTAATTCGGATTAAACGAGTAGTATATTACGAGTTTAAGGTTTATAATGCTAATAAAACTAACCATTTTTTTTAAGCTTAGATTTGTATTTTGTGAGCTGCAGTTTTATGAAGTACACTTTTTCCAAAATAATTTTGATGTTCAATTCTGACAAGAAGTCACCACGCTTCTCCATAGAATTATTAAGTTTATATTTCAAAAGCTTAAAAATGTATACATTCTACCTCATTAGCCAGGTAAAAAAGAGGTTTTCGACGGTATACAACTTTCGGATTAATTGTCCAAATATTTATTTAAATTTTGTCAAAGCTTTTAAACGAATATAAATGTTTGTTGTTATACTTCCTAAAAAGGCTTTTGGAAAGGTAAATGTTAACACGATATATTCAATGTTATTTGTTATTATTATTATTCTGACAGACTAAAATTACCGGAATGGAAGGTTTGCTTTCTTTAATTGTCAAATATTCAAAGCTTTAAATCGGTTATGAAATTGAATTGATTTTCAATAATTTTTTAAGTTTCAAAACATTTCTTAAGCTTCTTTTATTTTGATGGATGTGGTTTTTATAGAAAAAAAATATTTTGGCTTTTAAGCTTTTATGTTTTATATTAAACTAAACATTTCAATAGCTCAAAAATGTAAATTTAAAAAAAAATCAAACCAGTAATCGATTTCAATAGAAATATCGGGTTATTTGCCCAATTATTTAACTGAACATTATAAAAGCTTCTAGCAGTAAAGATTTTTTTTTACCTCAAATGAGTAAAAGGTATACATATTATATTAGTCAAAGCAATTAACCATTATTAAATATTACTATTAACGTATGTATAAGCTTTTTTCATTATCGTTTTTGTTTGGCTTTATTTCACTTTGATGAATTATTCAGATTGAAAAATTAAAAGCCCTGAAAATATGAATGATTAGCGAACTGAAAAAATTTATTAAAACAAGCTTTGAATGTTTGTAAAATTGTTTGAACAATGGAATTTGTCTAACTTCCAACATAAGTTTCGTGTTTCGTTGTTAAGAGTTGCTTGTAAAATAAACAAATTTTGCGACTTCAATCTAAAAATCACTCTAAAGCTTTACTTATGAAAAAATATTATTTTTCAAGCTTTCAAAACACATTTACTATTAACCCGTGGTACCAAATTGTAGTTTTTTTAACTATGTACCATCATTCCTGCTAAACGAAAACAGATGCACTTTTAATTTCAAAGCTCTAACGCTTCCTTTTTTGTTATTTCCCCAATCACTTTAAAGATTTTATTTGATAGACTTTTTCTTTCTTTGGAAGATAAATTGGATTATTGGATTTGGTGTATAGCTTTATAGATTGTGTAGAGCTTTTGTTCAAATATTTTCTTAAAGCTTAGGTAATAAATATTTTGTTTACAAATTCAAATAAAAAATATTAGCAATTATCAAAAAGTGTTCTAAGTTCTTGGTGTGGCATTCCCTAAATTCAAACCCCAATTCACCTATTTTGTGACAGAAACATGTTATGTGCTGAGCTTTCAAGTTGTTAAAATGTTAAGTCATTCATTAATTCATTAAAATTCTTCTTAAACCTGCACCACAAATCTCTATTATCTCCAAATCAATTTTATTTGTTCAGGTTACCAGGCAACCCCGGTATTCCAAATTTGGTGGTCTTACATTTCTTTTTTTCAAATTTTCGATGGTTTGTGGATTTTTTAAAAGCTTTCCGAGATTTGTTAAACTTTCTCACTCTTAAGCTAGCTACATTTTTATATTTTTAAATCTCATTCCTACATTTTTCAGAGCTTTTACTGGTAAGTATTCACAATTTCTTATAATCAAAAAAATTTCAAAAAATCGACAATACACTAGTGGTGCCAATTTACTTCTAGTTTACTAGAGGTGCCAATTTAATTCTAAAAAACAAGGCTTTTAGCAGCTAATTTGGTTTTATTTGTCGCTTTTACTTTTAGTTGTTGAAGTTCTTGTTTTTAGTATCAATGGTGTTTGTGAGAGCTTTTAAATTAATTTGCAGTTGATTTGACCTTATACCCAAATTAGTTGCCAAACTTTATATTTCAACACTTTATGTCCCCATAAATATTTTAAATGTGGTTTTGATATATGGATTTTCGAGCTTTCAAAACACATTTACTTTACTATCGATTAACTCTCTACAATAGTAGAGTGATCCGGGTACCAACCATTAGTTTTTTTTAGCTATATGTCACCATTTTTCTCCACCGAAGAAACTTGCTTTTTGTGTTTTACTAATCACTTTAAAGATTTTGATTGGTATATATTTTTTATTGTTTGTGTAGAGCTGTTGTTTAAAATGTTTCTTAAAGCTTAGCTAATATTCTGTTTAAACATTCAGGAAGTGTTCTAAGTTTTTGCGGGGAATTCCTAAGCTTAGTTGCTGACCTTTTAAGTTTGGCTTACATTTTTAAAAAAATGTGTTAAATTATCGAGAATTCCAATGACTCGCTTTTCCAGTTGGCTTGAACCATTTAATTATGTGTCCCTTAGCCAAGTTACCAAATCTGCAACGTTTGGCTTGCAAAAGCCTAAAGTTATCCAGTGCTTTAATAAATTATCAGCTGGTGCCTATTAAATCCTAATCATTTTTTTTAATGCGGCTTAAGAAACCTTTGAAATATTTACCAAGCAAAAAATGAAAATTTTGCTGATCTTCCCATTTTGGCTATCAGCTTTTAATTTGTATTTATTGTATAGTCGAATTTTAAAGGGATTTAAATCAATAAAACAAAAATTCGGATCCATTTTCTAGAAGATTGATTTGGTAAATGTGAAAAAAATTGATTATCTGGTCATAATTACCACACTAGCCAGCAGTCATGAAACTTTCGGAATACATTTCGAATAATTAAAGCGGTCTAGAAGTAAAACCAGAGCCTTCTAGAGTATAGAGCCATAATCATTATGACGTATTTTTTAGAAGCTTTTTTAGTGGTATAACTTTTCACTAATTTCCATAGGAATCCATAGTAAAAATGGTGTTTTTAAGCTTCAAATTTTTTATTGAAAAAAGCAAAAATGTTACAAAATTTTTATACAAAAGTGTTCTACATATCTTTAGCAACAATATACAGGAAGGGTTTATTGGTATTAAGTAAATATTAATTGCAGAAATATTAAAATTAAATTATTTCTAAAATATATTTTTCGAACTTTCATTTTGAAAAATACATCAAAGTTGGCTCTGACGAATTAAAATAATACTTGCTACATTTATCTTTAGTTTTACTAGTGTACGTTAGATGTCTCAGATTTATACAGAAAAATACGAAAAAAATTGTTTAATCACAAAATTATGACACGTTCTTAATATTTTGAGAATTTGTTTTGCTTTTCCTACAATTTTTGAACTTAAATTTCCCCAAGTGGCGATTTTTGGTACGGTTTTTCAAAATGTTTACTGCTCACTGCCATCTATGTATATTGGCTTAATGCACACGATTTGTAGTAAGCTTTTCTTATTAATTTGACCAGAATGCTGTTGTTATGAACTTTTTTTTATATTTTGGTTTAAATAAACCAATTATTACAAGAAAATGAGAACGATTTACTTAAACGAGATTTATATATGTTGAAATTCAAACATTTATGAAAATATTTCAGAAATCATAATTGAGAATTTGCAACGTTTTCATTTACAAATTTGTCTTCGGAGAAAAAGTGATTTCCCATATGTTTTGTGTGTTTTACTATGAAAAGTTTGGTTTTTTTCGCGTTTCTAATTCCTTTATAAAAGCTTCGTTTTTTAGATTATGGCTTGTATAATCAAGGTTGCTTTGGTAAAACACAAAGGAGCTTTCAATAAATTCTTTTTTGTATTAAAGAGTTTTAATTAAAAACGCTTTAAAGTATCTTTGCAAACTCTAAGCTTTAATTATTAATAAACTGGTCGTACAGAGCGTTATGTGGACTAAAATTGTAAGTTTTTAAAATCTTCAGTTCCAACGTGATGGAAAACTTAAAAAAATTCATATAGAACTTTATAAGTCAATACTTTTAGTAGGTTTCTTTGTTTACTCCAAATACCTACAATTTTCAATCGTGCTTAGAGAAAATTGAACAAATTCCTATATTTCTAAACGTCAAAATCATAATTTTTAAATCCTTGAATCTCCTAGACTTTTCTAATCCATATCTATTATGTATATATGATTGGTTTCGCATAATAAAACTAGTTAACCGTGATCAGTCAAAAAAAAAAATTTAGTTACTTACATGTATATGCTTTGCTGAGCCAAAAACATGTTTTAAAATGTATTGGCCGCATAAGTCCTTTGTTATGCAAAGTGAATTTAAACAAGTGAACAGTTGAACATTTCAAAAACCTTCAATTTAGTAACTTCCGTTTCAATATTCTCCATCCAATACTTATCTGTATAAATTTCAAAGCAACCTCAAACATAATACTGTCAGTTTTGCGGGGGAGAAGAAAAAACATTATCATCGAGAGTAAAAGTACAAAGTTAAAAATAAAAGAAAAATTATTTTATAATTTTCATTAGGAGTTGGGGAACCGTTACGCCGATAAGATTTAGATAACTCAGCAACAACAACATTAAAATTCAAAACAAGGCATATAAATTTAAGACGATGGTATTTTATTTCGTTAAATTTTGTTAACTTAATGATGATAACATTAATTTTATTTTTTTAAATTTACAAAAATGAAAAAGTGAAATGGATTTCCACGGTAATACTGAAATCATTAAATTATGATAAAATAAAAAATAAAAAATTGATTTAATCCAGCAAAATCAAAACAACAAAAATAAATGTGCGAATCGGAATAAATCTGCAGCCAAGTAAAAATGGTTTGTTTTTAAAACGTTCTATACTTAATTCAATGAAAATTCCACTTGACCTACTAACCTTCTCTATGTATACACTCTATAAATATACGAGTATCTCCTCCAGTTTGTTATTTTGGCTTTTTCTGTATTTTTATATTCTGCGTTTTAAGTGGAATAAATTTTGCTAACACACATACACACGTAACAAAAAAAAAAAAAAAAATGTTTGTGTGTGGAGTGGAGGCAACAAAAATAAAAATCCTGAAATCCCGAATAATCAGGTGGAAACATAAAATTGTGAGGTATGAGAATCGGTTGAAATGGATTCTGTTTTTGTTTATTTTGTATACATACTGTATTCTGTATTATTGTTTTTTTTTTGTTTGTTTGTTTTGGTATATTTTCAATTCGTTTGGAAAATGAAAATGGATTTTCTTTTTATAATACCAAATGTACTTGTTGTTGTTTTGGTTCAGTTCAGAATTCAATTTTTAATTCGCATTGCAGTATAATCACTTTAATTGAGAATTTAGTTTTTTGTATTTTTGGTTTGTATAAATTTGTATGTTTCTGTTTGTTTCTTTGCCAAAAAACATTTTGTTGTTTTGTTTGATGAGAAACATTTAAATATTTTTTTTTGTGTGCATAATTTAAAATTTAAATTATGCTTTAGTTTTTTTTTTTGTGTGATGACCAGGGTTAAGCTTCGATGCCAAAAATCGATTATGCTATATTATGTATGTATATAAAACAGAAATTCATGTTTATGTATCTATCTATAAAAAAAAAAAATAAAAACAATTTTTGTTACATAATTTGAATTGATTGTTTCCGAAAAAATAGATATTTCAATACACAATAAAAATCTGGATGAATATGTATTCCAATTTCAAGGTACCTTTCAATCAGTTGTCAAATATGTTACATCATGACAACAATGTATACACGAGAACGACATGATGTTTTTGTTGAATTGAGATCAAAATGTTAAATAAACATGCCTATACTGTATACAAATAAAAAATCTTCTTCGTACCAATTTCGCTCAAATCAAATATTCTAATTTTTGTCTATATACATACAAACAACAGAGTCTTTCACTTTTTTTTGTTCGTTGCGCGCACGGCTAAATTTAGAAAAATCACGATTATCATCATTATTATGCAATTTTCACTATCCAACAACAAAACTATTTTTATTTACCCCAAGTCGATTAATAATCGAACAAAATAAAAACAACAACAACAGTATACAAAATATGAATGAAAATTGATTTGATTGATTTAATTCAATTCAACATGAAAATTATGATTGATCATTGAATTTGAATAATAGAAAATTGATTTTTTTTATGCTATTATGCTCTATCTCATTCGTACTCTCTGCAGTCGACCATCCATCTATTATTTTGACAAAAATAAATTATTTTAATGATGATTGAATTGAATTTTAGATATTCGACATACACACTCATAAAGATGTTTTTATCTATTTCTTCTGTAATTTAAATTACTTTATGGTGAATTGTGTAAGAGAGGGTAAATATGTATAATGTGCTAAAAAAATGGGGTTGGATACTCAAAGAAGATTTTACATCTCACAATATTATGTCTTGCTTAATTTACTGTAGCTGTATATATGTATATGTTCTGTATGTTCTGATTAATTTCAAATCAATCACTTTTATAATTAATTTGTGATTACGATTGATGGAGTGTTTTGTTTGAGTGTGATTTAAGATTCGGCATTGAAATTATAAAACATGGCCACATGGTCTTGATGAGAATTTTGGCGAACGATTTTTTAGTTTTGTTTTTAATTATGTCATGTTTGCGCAAAGATGCGGGGCTTGTATTTAAATCTGAAAATATTTTGAACGACCTTCAGCTTTTGGGAGGTGGATAGGTCAGTCATGATTTTTGAAAGGAACCAATTTATTTCTATTGAATTTTTATACTTTTGCTAAATTAAATTAAATTTTAATTAGTGAGAACTGTATAGTAATTCATGATGATGGGTTATGTCATCACAGTTTTTGTAATGTGCAACGTGGGAATTTTTAGTATGACAAACAATTGCATTTATTAATGTGGATAAGAATGGGGTAATTACGTAATGGTGGGTAATTTAGTGGAACTGTTTTGGTGGTCACATAATTGTTTAACACTAAAGATCCGTAATAGATTTGCCTCATTGCAGTCATTAGTGATTTTTTATTGTTTTATCAAACAGTTTATTTCATTGTTATAAAAATTGAATAAAATACTATGTGTATCTAGAAATACATGAACTTATAGTAAGCATAGTCCAAACAATTCTTGAACTAAATATAAGATTTCTATGTATTTGTCATTTAACTGAACTAGATTTAGAAACGATATTTCAAATGACTATTGTAGTTTGTTTTTACTGTCTAATAGCTCAATTAGGATGTCTTAGAGGGATTTGGCTGCTTCTTGATGAAGTTTTATAATCATTTTTTTAAAAGGATAATGAGTGATTAATTTATTGATCCTACATTAATCAGCTATCATTTTTTAATCACCTGCCGGGAATCGAACCGGGACCTCTGGGCTTAAAGCAAGCATGCTAACTATTGTTCGACAAAGAGTACCAATCTATTTATCAAAATTGCTCCAGTTACGATGAACTATTTATAAGAAAATTATTACAAATTAGCAGTTTACATGTCGACGGAAACAACTACTTAATTCCGCTAATTCTATTAAATTTCACCATACTGAATTCCTGACTGCCACTTGGCTATCTGAAAATTATACCAAGACACTGTGAACATCGACGGTGGTAAAATGGCTAAAATTCTTAAATTTGTGAAATGCAGAAAAAATTATTATTGATTATTATTTTATTATTAATTAGGTCAAGTTGGCGATATGGCGATATAGACTGGTACTGGGCTAAGCTATCCGTTAGGCCCTGTTAACATTTCTGCGATCAGCATTATGCAATTTTGTAAATCATCGAATTCCTAAATATTGTGAATTGCAGTTATAATTTAGTGAGCTTTCTTCAACTTTTCTCAACCAAAACGCTGATAACTTCAATTATTCGGCCCACCAACCTCAGCTTTACTGATTTTCAATTTGTTAGGGATTGCATATGTATGTGTCATAGGTACTCGAGGTGCCATCTTCCCCAAAAATGTTACCTCATTTGTTGAAGTACTTCGTATCTATTTAGTTTTGCGATGTTTTTGTTCATAAAATTATTTCCAGAACTAATGTTAATTGATGCCCAATAATGAAGTGGGGGTTTGTCAAAAAAAATCACATCATCACGTGACAGCCTGCAGAGTGGACCGAAATTTAGGATAGCTTTATTTCAAATAATGATGCTTGAAATACCTCCACCGTCAAAATAGTTTCTCCAACAACACAAGACAAGTGGAACTTCACAGATTTGACCGCTGCTTCAGGCAATTCGATAAAGTGTAGATCATTGTAAGATTCTAGTATCAATTATTGTTCTTTTTAAATAAAGCTATGTAAATTCTCTTCCTTATTCTTCTTTATAAGGAACTAAATATCTCCCGCACACGGTTGCATGCTCTTAATATGATAATGCTAGAGGTGTGACTAGACACACATACACCTTAAAAGGTTTTGACCTCTCGTTTGTAATATAGGTAGAATGGTCCCGCAAAATTGGTGCTGATCTTTAAAAATGCCCTTATGTGCTCGAATCGATGCAATGGTAAGTGCATCATCTCCTGTTGCAACGGGATTGGTTTGTTTTTGTAGCAAGTCACACGCTTGCCGGTATTTGTTCGATGAATTTCTTACCGTTGATGATCTATTAACTGTGATCCTTCATGAAGATAACGGTGACAGTTTTACTATGATGCGGGTAGAGTTGTAAGATGATTCATTGAACCATCGAGTTGTATATTCAGCCTCCGATGCGCATAATACTCTTCTTAGCCAAAAACAGGTTTAAACCTGCCAATGATGTTTTGTGGCAACCTCTAATGGCAATATTGTGAAGCCGAGATAGAATATAATGTTGGCAGCACTGCTAGTCGTATCATACGTGGATTATTCAAGGAATTTCCTGATGAAGTTTATCATGGTGGGTAAATATTTGGCATATGGATTTTCAGATTCGGGTATTTCCACCATTTGCCCAAGTTGACCCTACTCCGAACTTCATCTACACTACATCTATATAAGTCTACTAATAGCCAGATTCATTGATCGTCTCAATTCTTCAAATTCTTTCTTCATGGGTAGCTGCACCTCTAATCTTCCATCTGCAATTCTGAATGTTGTTTCCTTGAACAAACGCTCAGATCCGCCTTTTTCGATTGTGACAACCTTGGACATTGGAGCGTTCTCTACTTCGCAAAACAATTTGAATACTATATCTATGCCTTCGTGGCCTGAATGTGTCGATGCCAATTCAGGCGATTGCATTTCTGAATCTAACACCCACCCCAATATGAGCTCAAAAGACAATGTCTTAGTATCTAATCCTTCCTTCTACGTTGCGCTAAATTAAGGACCAGCTAAATTTAAAATCTGATTGGGTAAGTTTTCAGTAAACTTCGGTTTGTATATACTTATGTGGTCACTCTTGCTCGTAAAGTTATATCAACTTTCCCCTTCGTGATTTAAGATCCTGATCCAATACCATATTCCATCGTCCTATTACGCCATCATGGACGAGTAAGTCGATTGGAACATCTTTCCGAAATAAACGTAAACACTGAACCAAAATCCAGAATAATTCTGTTCTTTCTCGTAAATTTCTTCACAAAAGCTGTGCGAAGAATATAATTTTTTATATGCGAGCATAGAGAGTTTGTTGAGCCTGAGTATCCATTGACACAGACGGCTTATTTGGATAGTTAATTAGTTAATAACATGGTGTGCAACAGTTTGTTCCTCTGTATCCTCTAAGTACAGGAAATGCGGCATCTCCAGTTCGACAAACTTTTTGATTATCTGGCACATATTCACAATATCCTCAAACTGTTTGAGTAGTTAGCACGTGGAAGCTTGCACTGAAACACGTCTATATGCTCTTTATTGACGACAATTAGGAAGCTTGTTTAATATTTAATGATTTTAATTTTGCTTCTCGCTACATGTACAATTAATGTCAGTTCACAATTCACTAATCACTCAAACGTTCACGACCACAT
This sequence comes from Tipula helvola, assembly GCA_963556165.1. Lineage (NCBI taxonomy): Eukaryota > Metazoa > Arthropoda > Insecta > Diptera > Tipulidae > Tipula > Tipula helvola. Next base: position 9,742,031 of record OY744481.1, on the reverse strand, counting down.
CGACTTTAATATAATTATCACCTTTATTCAGAAATAGTAAAACTTATGCGTACTTGTCTGTTTTGTCGAAATACTAAATTATTGGGCCAATTGAAAAGTCCCCGGTCTGACACACAGATGGCGGTGCTAGCATTAAATCCATATGATTTTTAGTTAGTACCAACCTTCAAACGATACGTGTCAAAATTTGACAGCAGTCCGACCATTAGTTTGTGAGATATTGCGTTGTGAGTGTGTAGCTACTTTTGTTATTTGAAAAAAGATGGGAAAAAAAAGAATTTCGTGTGCTGATAAAATATTGCTTTTTGAAGGGAAAAAATGCAGTTGAAGCAAAATCTTGGCTTGATGAAGAGTTTCCGGGGTCTGCGTCACCGACGAAAACATCAAAAAAGTTCACAAAATAATTTTGAATGACCGTAAAGTGAAGTTGATCGAGATAGCAGACATTGTGAAGATATCATCTGAACGTGTACATCATACATTCACGAATATTTGTACATGAGAAAGCTGTGAGCAAAATGGGTGCCGCCCGAGCTCACAATCGATCAAAAGCAACAACGTGTTAATGATTCTGAGCAGTGTTTGAAGCTGTTCAAGCGCAATAAACCTGAATTTTTGCGTCGATATGTGACAATGGATGAAACATGGCTCCATCATTTCACTGCGGAGTCCAATCGACAGTCAGCTGAGTGGACTGCACACGATGAACCGAATCTAAAGCGAGGAAAAACACAACAGTCAGCTGGTAAGGTTATGGCATCAGTATTCTGGGATGCGCAAGGTATAATATTCATTGATTACCTCCAAAAGGGCCAGACCATCAACAGCGATTATTATATAGCGGTATTGGATCGTTTAAAGCAGTGCTTCTCAAACTTTTTCATACTGCGGCTCCCGAAATCAGAGAAATGAAATCCAGGGCCCCCAAAAATTTTATTCAATAATAATGAATTTACAGCTAAACATTTTAGGCATTTTTGTTCAAGGATCTCAGATGTCCCGCGCAGCTGAGACACTTTCAATTGTAATTCATATCCGTATTCCGCAATTTAGAAAAATGTTCTTGAACCCAAAATATTCCTTCAACTTCATCTTCATCCGATTTGTAGGATTAAAAATTTTTTTTATGCAAAAATTATAGAATTCCAAACAATTATTAAACAGTTTGAAAAAACTTGACTGATTCGGCATAAGGAACTATTAAAAATTGGACGCTTCTGTAAAAACTCCGGTACTAAATATTTTAACTAGACATATGAGTGGAGCAGAACAGATAACGAAATGATTAACTAAGGTTAAAGCTAAATATTTTTGAGCTGGCTAATCTGGATACCACCCGAATTTGCCTCGTTTTTAATTTTAGCGTCAAATGGTTTTTACTTAGGTATTTAAGAACAAATTAGGATTTAATTCTTCTGAATTATCGGAATATGAAAATTCTGGAAATACTTGAAAATTAGGTTTTTCTATACAAAATTCAGAATTAGCAATTTTATAATCAAAATTTGAAATTTTATTTATGACGAATTTCTTTTCAGTAGATGATAGTAGTTCAGTTTTTTTTGGTCCCAGTGATTCAAAAATTACCGAATTTTGAGTTACCGGTTTTCGGTAATTTTTTAATTGTAATATCCGTAATTTACAAAAAAACTGTCAGAATTTTTCCATTATTTGAATTAGTGATTTGATGCACAAACTGTGGTTCTACATTTTTAGAAAATTGACCGACCTCTTTTTTTATTAATGTATTCATACGCCAGAAATAAAAATAAACATTTAATTTACATTTTTCATATAACGACCATTATGATCTCAAACAAAACTTATCAATAGTTAGTGTAGTTTTGTGCAAAACTGCCCCACGGCCAAAAAATCACTGTTTCCACGGAATTTAGGTTTATACATAGTTAAAAAGTTTTGACATGCAAGTTTGTTGCGTTGAATAGTAAATGGTTTTATTCCTCAAAACTATGTTTGTAGTTTCTGCTTTTGCCTTAATTGCCAACTTTTATGATAAATTATTCGGATTAATTAAATTTTCTTAAAATTTGGTAGGTTTGGGCAGATTTGCAAATCAATCTAAAGATTTTTAATCTAAAAATTACACCAATGACGAATATGACATTTTTATGTGTAAAACCAAGGTAAAGGTTTCGACAAATTTATAAAACTTAGTAAAATTGGTATTGGATTCGTTACATAAAACTCGGCATTAGAATCCTGGAATTTTCGATTTGGAGTTCTCAACACTACCTGAAGTCAATTTTGACAAGCTGTCATTTGAAATTTCAAATTAAATTAAAGTACGAGTAATTTTTAAATATTTTTATTACATACTATATAGGTACGTACATTTTCAATACGAAAATTTTCATAGATCTAAATTCCTATAGTTTTTACTTTAAATTTAGCTCCTAATCTTCCGAGAAATTACTTCGGGTATCGACTTCTGATTTAAAAATGTTGTTACTTCATAAAAGGCCACAATTTTTAACCATGAGTTTTTTGTACCGCAGATCAACGGTGGCGAACTTCCTGTTCATGTTCATTATAGAATAAGAACATGCCTACCAAAATCCTCGTGATTGTGGAATTCATATACACATCAGTATCTTACTAAAACCATTAACCCAGAAAACCGTAGCGGTCATTGATAATAGGCAGATTCACACATTTGTGTGGGAGGAAACGGTGAGGTTTATTAGAGATATTAGGGCTCCCTGGCAACAGGTCCACGGCTCCCTAGGGGGCCGCGGCCCCCAGTTTGAGAAGCACTGGTTTAAAGGATGGAATCGTAAAAAAACGGCCACATTTGAAGAAGAAAAAGAAGTGCTGTTTCATCAAGACAATTCACCGTGTCACAAATCAATGAAAACAATGGCAAAATTGCATGAATTGGGCTTCGAATTGCTTCCGCATCCACCGTATTCGCCAGATCTGGCCCCCAGCGACTTTTTCCTGTTCTCAGACCTCAAAAGAATGCTCGTTGGAAAGAAATTTAGCGCCAATGAAAGTAAAAGTCAAATCGTACTATAAAAATGGTATCGAAAAGTTGGAAGATCGCATTAATCGCTGTATCGCCCTCGAAGGCAACTATGTTGAATAATAAAACCGAATTTTGCCAAAAAAATGTGTTTTACTATGGTAGACCGGGGACTTTTCAATTGGCCTTATATCCAAACTACTTTTCTTTTCGATAAAGAATTTCCTTGATGATTTCCTCACTTATATTCACGAGGTACTTTATTTCCTCAACAGTATTTCCGAGTCGTTGATTAACAAATTTTTACTCGTTCCCCTTCCGCAACTAGATTGGAAAATTATATTGAGAATTTACTGTGTACGACATATTATGAATTACAATATTTTAAATATTTACGTAATGTAAAACCAAGTAAATACATTTTTCTAATACGGGTTAAATTATAAATTAAATATTTAATTTTAGATGGACTCAAGATACGCTGTATAACAACAACTCATTATGTGCATTACTGGTAAGTTGCGAAACAAAACATTATACATTTTGTATAATATACAACTAAAATATAAATTATGTTTAAAATGTAAAATGTAAAACGTAAAATGTAAAATGTAAAATGTAAAATGTAAAATGTAAAATGTAAAATGTAAAATGTAAAATGTAAAATGTAAAATGTAAAATGTAAAATGTAAAATGTAAAATGTAAAATGTAAAATGTAAAATGTAAAATGTAAAATGTAAAATGTAAAATGTAAAATGTAAAATGTAAAATGTAAAATGTAAAATGTAAAATGTAAAATGTAAAATGTAAAATGTAAAATGTAAAATGTAAAATGTAAAATGTAAAATGTAAAATGTAAAATGTAAAATGTAAAATGTAAAATGTAAAATGTAAAATGTAAAATGTAAAATGTAAAATGTAAAATGTAAAATGTAAAATGTAAAATGTAAAATGTAAAATGTAAAATGTAAAATGTAAAATGTAAAATGTAAAATGTAAAATGTAAAATGTAAAATGTAAAATGTAAAATGTAAAATGTAAAATGTAAAATGTAAAATGTAAAATGTAAAATGTAAAATGTAAAATGTAAAATGTAAAATGTAAAATGTAAAATGTAAAATGTAAAATGTAAAATGTAAAATGTAAAATGTAAAATGTAAAATGTAAAATGTAAAATGTAAAATGTAAAATGTAAAATGTAAAATGTAAAATGTAAAATGTAAAATGTAAAATGTAAAATGTAAAATGTAAAATGTAAAATGTAAAATGTAAAATGTAAAATGTAAAATGTAAAATGTAAAATGTAAAATGTAAAATGTAAAATGTAAAATGTAAAATGTAAAATGTAAAATGTAAAATGTAAAATGTAAAATGTAAAATGTAAAATGTAAAATGTAAAATGTAAAATGTAAAATGTAAAATGTAAAATGTAAAATGTAAAATGTAAAATGTAAAATGTAAAATGTAAAATGTAAAATGTAAAATGTAAAATGTAAAATGTAAATTGTAAAATGTATAATGGAAAATGTAAAATGTATAATGTATAATGTAAAATGTAAAATGTAAAATGTAAAATGTAAAATGTAAAATGTAAAATGTAAAATGTAAAATGTAAAATGTAAAATGTAAAATTTAAAATTTAAAATTTAAAATTTAAAATTTAAAATGTAAAATGTAAAATGTAAAATGTAAAGTTACTGCAAATACAATTTCTGTTTCATGTATTCTGTTTAGTTTTGTATACCAGATCAATCATAATCGGATTTAGAAAACAAAAAACTGATTGAAAAAATACACTACACCACCGGCACTACATTTAAAGGATTCTAAAAATAAATTCTAATCCAAATCAATCGATTACCCATCAGGTGTGTACGATAAATACACCAACCTGTTGCCGCAAAACCATATCCAAACACTAGTTCAATACCCTCAAAACATTTTGTTTATACATTTTTACCATTTTTAATAAATTCAATAAAAATAAAAAGCATAGGACCACTACATCCTAAGGCCCCACACCAAAAAAAAAACATTGGTATGTATCACATAAAAAACATAAAATATTTTTTTGTTTTCACATTTTCCAGTCTAGGTAATTCCTTTTCAGTGTTAACATTATGCAACAACATATAGTATAGTATAGCGAAAAAAAATATGTAAAATAGTCTTATATTTTTCCAGCGTTAAATGAAAAACTATCCAGTATTTTTTGTTGTCCGTATATTTTATTTGGTACGTCTATTTTATTTGGGGGTAAATTTTTTTTGTTTTTTTTTCTAAAAAAAATGACGATGAGTAAAAAAAAAATTCCAGAGTGAATTTTGTGAATTTGTAACACAATACAATACATAATATAGGGAAATTTCCATTTTTCTCGCAATTTTAGTGCCCTCGATAGGGCTATAAAATTTGATTATAATTTTTTATTTTTTTATTTTTTTTCATTTTTTAGGTTCGTTGAATATTTAAAAAATACAACAACATTGGCATGAACAACTATACAATAAAATAAAAATTTTGAAAAACTAAAATTTGTGTAACATGATGCTGATTATGAAATTGTTAAGATGATGGTGACGATGATGAAAAGAATATGTACATATATCGGTGTATAACGAAGAAAGGTAGTCGAATATTTTATTTCGATTTTGCTTTTGTCATGTTTCAGCAAAAAAAATTTCCAATGAATAAGGATTTTCCGTTTTTATTATGTCAATTCATCCTATCCGGAATATATACTGGTACAGAAAGGAAGGAAGGTGCTTATATATACCAGTGATTCGATTTTTGTAATATTTTTGTTTCGATTTTTTTTTTTCCACAGTCATCATTTTCTATTTGGTAATCTTCATGACGAAAGAAAAGTTTTTATTTGTTTCTTCAGATTTTATTGTTTCCCGTTTCTTGTTTTGTGTGTGTAATTCTCAAGAAAGATTATATTCTTTAACTTCTTTACCCCGTTAAAATTATTCCACTTTTGATGAGTCGTTAGAAAATGATCGTAAATAAAAGTATAAATATTCTTGATATGAAGTAAATGCCCGCCCGGTTCTTATAGATGTTCAAAGCAAATATATAAGTATATTATAATCTCAGTCTTATGATATGTACTATATAGAACAATAAAGTCAAAACAATAAAAAATACACCGAAAAGGTAAGCAAATATAATTCGTATGTACATACCTACGTACAGGAGAATAAAAATAAATCCTTTTTTTACCCTGAATATACGGTTTTGGTAAAGTAGTTATTGTATATTCTGCACCAACCATCCAATCTCCCTTTAATAATATTAAAATATAAAATAATAAAAGGACTATTAAAAAATGTAAATTTGAATAGTTTGGAACTCTTGGAATAAATAAAATAAAAAAATTGAGATATGATGATATTGTGATGATTCTAGCACCTTTTTTCCTTCCTCACAACGGTTAACCATCTCTCATTTTCCTTCCCTTTACGAGTACGTACTATATCCTTTATGTATATGCTGCTGTTTCCATAATAGGTATTCGCTCTCTAGGGTAGAATAATGAAGAATAACAACAAAAATTTCCTATTGTCAAATTCCAGGTACTCCTCATACACTCACATACGTACATAGGTACATATTCATACAGACACAAAAAAAACATTGTTTAAATTCCAATTTGCCATTTATATTTCATAATATAATTTTCAAAAGATGATGGAAAAATATTACATGCTACACCACTTTGTTCAGGATTTTTTTTAATTTTTTTTTCCTATTTAATTCCAACTGATCCTTTTTTTGTTACTCTGGTCGTTATAATAATTTTTATTTAATTTTTTTTTTATGGAAGAGGGATGAAACTGTTTGCACAATATTATCAATTCACATACGTACGAAATATGAGAATATACGTGGATTGTGTTGTACTGTTTGCACAGATTATCTTACAAAATGTTATGATCTGTTTTGCAATGTGGTCGAATTACAGAAATTTAACACTGCGAGACGATCTACTAAAATCTTAATTCTTACGTTTAAAAAAAAATAAATTTTTTTGCTTTGTATTCGAATAATGTTTTTCTCGTATGCTCACTTACCTGAGGTAAATGGAATAATGAGTTCAAATTAAAATATTTATATGATGTTAGACAGCTGCTTGAGTATCAATAATTTTGTTTTAGTTAAACAGATAAGAAAGTATTGAAGCTTATATTTCAAAGATTTTGCAACGGTATCTTGTATTGGAATGGGGCATGATTTTTCACAATTACTCTAGGTTTAAACAAAACGATTTAAATAAATGTTTTAAACAATACTGTGTGTTTTAAACATTTTACAACAGCTTAACTTTTCTGCTTCATTGACTGGGTTATCTTTCTTGGTTTGGTTTTCCAGCATGATAAACTAGACCGATATGGTTGCGCATGTGTAAATCTTTGTTTTATTTCACATGTCGTTTTCCACTTGCACACATGACTGATATATGTAGTCAATTTCAAAAGTAGTGTGTGCAAGTTGCAAACCCCATCATAGTTTTAAATATTACAGTAATTTGTCGGATTCACCATTGGTTAGCTATTATATGTCATTAGTTTTTGATTCTAAAGTTCGATTCGTATATTATTATAAGTCGTCAAATACACAATGATTACGATAGTTGCTTATAGTTGCTTACGGTTGGTTGTAAAAACGTTCGTTGAGCTGACAACCTAAAGCGTAGGCCTCAGTAGATACGTGGTAAGGGTTCCAGCCATTTATAGTATCATAAACATAAAATGGTTAATTTTAGTAAGGTACTTATATGTTTTATCGTATTTGCCCAGCCAGTTTGTTCTCTTCCGGAATTATGCAATTTTATAATTTCATTCAACACACAACTATACATATAATAAAATATAGTCAGGTGCAAGGAAAACAAAAGATCACAAAAAGTAACAAAACCTGGTTTCCATCAAACTTAGTCAAATCCCTTTCAGAAAATGTAGGCTAGGCCTCCTTATCCATACATGAGTTTGGGTCTTTTCAATATTTGCAAAATCAGGGCGTTTAGAGAACTATGCAAGAGCCATTACTTCTTGAACTGCACTAAATAGCTAAAAGAACAGGTTTTAGCGCGTTCAAACCTCTTTCAGAAAATATACTCCTAGATTTCCAGCTAGATCCCAGGGTCAATCTCATTGTACAGGTTTCGGATGTCTTGATGGGAAGGCACATTAGTTTCAGAAATCTTGCTCACGAAATCCTTAACCAACTTAGACAGGCTCTTGTAGATGAGTGAGGTTACATATTTCAAAGTACCGTTAAAATTTTCATTTTGACTGAGTATGAATGAACGAAAGCGAGATGTGATTCGAGCGAGAATGGGACACCGCTATTAATATCTTTTCGCTGCTTTACTGTAAAAGGCAAATTTAAACTGAACACACGTTAGACAATGCTGAGTGTATATTTTTTTAATGTGATATGTATGAACTAGAATCTGGTTTGTGTTTCAAATTTCTAGGCAATGCGGATCACAAGGAATATTCATATGTTTAAATATTTCGATATATGTCAGGATTTTGTGAATGTCAAAAAATGAATTTTGATTGGAAAATTACCCTATTCTACAATAAATTTTTTTAAAGGAATTTGAATAGGCTTGAACGTGCCCCATTAAAAAGAGAGACTCCCTCAAATTTTTGTTAACTAAAATATGAAAATAAAAGGACGCTATATAATTTTTTGTCATATTTGCGCATCGAGTCCAATTCTAAGCGAGTTTGGGGAATTACCTATTTTAGTATGTGAGTAATCATTAAAAAACATAAATTGCTCAAAAATGCTCCAATCTCGATGAATGTTAGAATTTCCGAAAACTCGTCACCGCTGAGCTCGTATAAAATGAATCAAAATAATAATAACGTTTGGCTTTACCTGGTAACGTAAGGTTTCACCAATGCAAGAAAAAACAGTTAACATATCCAGAAATAGTTTAATTCATTGACTGTATTTTAAAATTATTGGGATAATTAAATTTGTAACTACTTACATATATCCAACCACAAGTTTTAAAGTTTATTTAAGCCATTGAGCTTGAAATTGTTCGTAAAATAGTCAATAATTGAGCCGTTTATTTTGAAAGTGGCATAGGTCAGCATATTTTGTTGAAAATAGATAATGATAGAATAAAAAATTTTGTGATTTTGAATTTTCTTGGCAATAAATTATTTACCGTTAGACATATTATTCTGTCAATTATCTATTGCTATCACTAACTTGATTATTTTGTAAAAGTAAATTATGCCACTTTCAAAATAAACGGCTCAATTATCCATGTAATTCAAACTTTTAAAAAAAACGGTCACTTGGGAGTCATAACCCAATTTTTTTGCTTTTGAGAATGAATTCGAATAGGATGGAAGAAAGCTAAAGCTATATACTAATTTTTAAATAAAGAGCTCAAAACCAATAAAATAATTTGTTAAATTATTTAAATATTGGCTTAGTAAACATAAATTTAATTACTAAAAATTGTATTCACGTCTGTTCCAGTTATCTATCCAAATTTTATTGCAAACTTTCTAAATGAGACCGCCAAATACGGAGTGCAACAATATTAGTCATGAATCATGAGCTTTCCTCAGAATAAGATCCTCAGAAAATTAAAGTTGAAAGTATACTATTTCAAGGCCACCCCGAGACAACTTAATTGTTCCAAACACTTTCGTTATTCAACAAGTATTCTTTTAAAATTTGTGCTAATTTTGTCCTAAAATTAAAAAGAACAAAAGTTAGGCTAAACTTCACAAGTCTTCGCAAACTGTGAAATTTGTCTTAATTTCCAATTAAGCCGATAATATATTTAGGCTGCTAAATTCTAATCGATCCTGTCAGTTTCCATCCTCATGTAATTTCTTACGATTTTATAAAGATTATCAATTTGACCCAAATGTCTTACCGAAGAGGACTAATATGCTCAAAACAATTTTTTTTAAATACAAACTGTTTTTGAAATATTATTTTATTCTAATAATACCGTAGAGGATGCTGTGGAGGCTAAACGCCCCCTATTTCCTACTTTGACGATTGAAATTTTTGAAACTTTTGTGTTTTATACTAAATAAAAAAAAGTCTTCAAAGCCCTTTAAAAGCATTTGAAGCATAGTCTTTGGTGCGTAATGTTAACCAGAAATTATGTAGCAGCTTTTTTGTCATGTTGTAGTTCTAGCTAGTACAAATTTAACGGGTCCTTCATTTTAACGTGGTACTTTATGATGTACTTTTTAAAACTTTTCTTTTTGGGAAATATGACCGATTCTCAGCCAAGGATCCCATATAGCCAAGACGAGGCACGCGAGCTCACATTCTATCCTAAACCACTTGTCATTTAGGTTTTAGTTGGCTGATTTATTTTTTTGGCTATGAAGATTCGGCCACTATCCAATAAAAATTGCGTCCACTTGGAAGCGATGTTTGGATTAGATGGTCAAATTTTTATATTCAGATTAACTTAGATATAGGGATGGAGCACACCTGTCACTTCAGTTATCGTCTAGATTTTTGGAAGTTGTTATATTTTTCGGTTACAGGTAGGGTATCCAACACCGATTATCGACTACCCGACTACTCGGATATTTTGGTACTTTTTCGAATACTCGACTACCCAGTAATTTGATAGATTATATTTCAAAGGGGCATGATTTTTCACAACTATTCTAGGTTTGTCTATGGACGACTACACCTAAATTATTTTTGTAATGCTTGGAATGCAGATTTTTCATATTACATTTGGCTTTATGATTTAAACGTGAGGTTTCATTACTGCAAAAAAAAAAACAAATAACTCACAAATAATTATTGTGCTAAATTGTTTAATACAGTATTTTAAAATTATTTGGATTATTTAAATTACTCATATTCAACAAAACTTCTAAAAGTTTATTTAAATCGTTGAGCAGTGATGGCGAACGTTTTTTCTGGTGGGTCAAAATTAATTTAAAAAAATTTCTATTTAGAGTCGCTCGTCAGACTAAATCTCACTCAAATAACCTAAGACCTGCGGGTCAGGGGTTCGTCCTTCAAAACTGAGACATTTTATGTAAAACAGTCTCTAATTTTCCAAAAGTTTATTTATACAACTAAAAGAAGTTCCCATTCAAATTTCACAAAAAAAGTGGAAACTTGGCGTCACATGCATAAAAATTGCGTTCGGGTCCATTTCAATTATTTATCAAAATCTTATTGAAAACTTTCTAATTGGATACAGCTGATACTGGTACAGAGAGTTCATTTATTCTCTTTCAAAGCTCAAGAGCGTTAACCAAACAGAGTTCTGGAGAGAGCATACTTATGTATACGCATTTAACATATATGGTACAAAACATGGTATTTTAAAACCGCGCATTCCTTCAAAACAAAATGCAAATATTTTTCTGCAATTGATTTGACTGGCGTCTGATCTTCGACAATTTGAAGATCATTAGGTTTATTTAGGCATTCTGAAGGATGATTTCCATCATTCATTCAAATGCTGATATATTCTATGCTTAAAATTTTCCATTTTTAAAGATCATGAAAGGAATATTTCGAGGTCAGAGAGAAATATCTACAATATCACAGTGAAACAATATTAATCATGAGATTACTTTAGAAGATATTACACCCTCAGAAAACCAATAGAAACTCGAAACAATATAAGAGTAGCGTCATTTGTTCAGCTTTTTCGTAAAAAAATAATCAAACCTCGAACCAAACTTCACGAGTCTGCGCAAATATGTGAAATTTGACCAAATCTCATATAAATTCGATGTATAAATGAAAAACGTATATGTACTAAATTCGGATAAACTGATAAGATATTGAAGCCACTAAAACCAAATGGGTCTGTCAAGATAGATGTTTTCTATCCATATAAGTAATTTCTTGCGATTTTAAAAATTGACAAGCGTATTTAAATGTCGTACCCAAGAGGACACAATGCTGTGGTCACAAGGCAAAATCGCTAAGAGCTTAAGATTAAAATAATTTTTAATATTCAACGTAGCTCTCTTCTAACGTCTCTAGAAAAATTATCAAATGACTTAAGCGATTTTGCCTTGTGCACACAAAATTATTTACGAGTAGTCAAGGCGGATTGGAGACTATAACCAAAAAAATCTTAACAAACTTTTTAATTCCGCGCCCAAATATCCACTTTGACGATTTGTTGAAATTATGGTATTCTTAGACATTAGAATATTTTTCCAAATTTTCGCTTAGCATTGGTCCTAGATGTAAAAGGATAACAAGGAATGATGTAGCAGCATTTTGTTCTCACATTGTAGCTAATAAAAATCTAATGGGTTCTTCTTTTAATGAGGCGCTTTTCTTCATATTTTTGATAATTTTAATTTTTGGAAATATATCCGATTCAACGTTGGGCATCCCTTCTAACCAAAAAATATAACCACTTCCAAACATTTGAACGAAAAGTGAATAACAGGTGTTTATCATTCCTACTTACATACATACTGTTTTAAGTCAGTTGTTATCTAGATTTTTGAGAGTTAATAAATTTTTTGGCTAGTGAGATTGGACTTTTCCAAATCCCGTATGAACCTGCGTATAGGTACAGGACGCACCTGTCCTAAGTCACTTATCGACTAGATTCTTAGAAGTTGCCATATTTTTCGTTCAGAGTGGTCCCAAAATGCTTAAAATATGTATCTAATTGGGTACTTTGGACCAATTTGATAAATCTTCAAATTATAAATTTCGTATAAAACTTATGTATGTACACATATAGGGACGGAACGCACCTACCTTGTGACTTAACGTCTCGATTTTAGAAAGATATTATAATTCCTAGTTTCCTGACTACCCGTTAAAATGCATGTCCAATTAGGTGTGATCTTTGGGCCAGATTGACATAATTTCAAAATTCAAATTTCGTAAAAACTTAAATACAGGAAGACAAAACATACTTGTCTTCAGTCACTTTTTACAGGAATTTCCATACATTAAAAAGCATGTGTCCAAGAATTTACAGTATGTACTTATCTTTAGTAACAGAATACATCTGTTCTAAATCACTTATCAATAGATTTATGGAAGTTGTTATATTTTTTAGTTAAATGGGATTACCAACTGCCTATAAAATTATGTGTCCACTTGGGTACATATTGTAAGTAATAAAAACTAAGGTTAAACATGCGAATTATGGTATCGGTTGTACTATGTACCTGAAGAATATGGATAATTGCGGAACTACTGGAAACTTATGGCTGGTTGTGTAATACGAGACAAACTAAAAGACAGCAGTAAGTGTGAGCTGAATAAAAGCAAACCAGAGGCTAGAAAATGAGGTAACTGTGGTGAAAATCACACCAATTTAGAGGATGTCTGGTGTACAAAGAGTTAAAAAAAATGACGCCACGTCAAACAGCAAAACAACAAACATTACCTAAACCATATTTTCAAAAGTCAAACCAATGCGAGTCAAACGTCTGCTACGTTCAATCAACAAATATTGGACGGCGAAGCTGTCAGAGTAATTCAATTTGTCAGAGGTTAAAGGGGATAAATACCCTCAGAAGATCAATATAAGTCTAACCTGTTCCAAAAATGAATACCCTCATGGAACTCTAAAGCAAAAAAACAAAAATGAATGAGCCAATGGGTTGGTTCCACGTACACAATTTTTTAATTGACCGCAACATCGCTATTATGCTGATTCCTGAAACACGTTTTTCAACCATGAGCCATCTCAAAATCAAAGGAACCAATTTTAAAGACACTTTGTACTCAAACATGGGGGAACTGGTATCCTTATCAAGACCAGAATAAGAATTTGTCTGAAGGAGTGGACAGAGACTTCTACAACATATCTGCAGTTTATTGTCCACCGAAATATTAAGTTAAAAGACAACAAAACCTAACGGTTTTATTAAAAGAACCTGCAGTGCATACGACACCCATCAGCTTAGTTTACAAAGTTAGACAAACAGTCTCAAAATACGTAGGTAATGGCAACTACACAGATCGCCGATTCTTTAATCAAATTTAAATAAAACGATCAAAATCCTGAAAATGACCTTATTAAAAGAACGTTATTGAGGGGTTCAACGCCATCTCAGTGAAATCACAGCCACACGTAAGCTGATGCGACTACCATTTTCATGTCCTCCGATTCGTCTCCTTGGCGGAAACTTCATATATATGCTCAGAACATTAGTAAGGTATTTCTACCCAACGCCTAAATTGGAATCTACCTCAAGATGCAGAAGCTGTGCTGTGGAAATCCAACCAATTAAATACAAGTGACGTCAAATATAGAAGGAAAAAAAATCATGGAAAACATTGACCCAAGAAATGCATCAGTCCTGATCTGATAAGTGGCAAAATAAAATAGTGACAGGGTATCAAACTAATAATATACATTTTCAACGACGCTGTAATGAGAACAGGCTACTTTTCTGAAACCAAGAAAATTTCGCAAATCATCTTGATTCAAAAACAAAGGTGGTAAAGGTGAAACCAAAGTAAACTCATGTCGTACAATCGAAAAAGGCGCTCATGCTAAAACTTAAATCAGTTCTACATGAAAAAAATTATTCCTGGTCAATTATTCGGATTTAGATAAGAACACCGAACCGTGGAAGAAGTTCATAGAGTGTTTTTGGAACTTGAAACAATTCATAATACGAGAGATTTATAATTTTAACTATTTTAACTATTCTAACTCAATTATCGACATAATGAGCTATACCGACAGGTACATATCGAAATCCAAACCCAGAATGCACTTTAAGTGACAAAGTTTGCAGCATTCTTGTATTACAGCTATAGCAGCTATGGTCGGGCACACATATTTTGCTTCGGAATCGGGTGAAACACTAAATTTTAAAGACCCAGCGAATGCTTTAGCTAGAGCAGGAATAAAACATAAGGAGCAAAGGGAGTGAGACAAGCATGACATATGAAAGCTTTTGCCATTAGCAAATATAAATTTAGTATATTCAGTTCACATTTGTGTATGCCGAGTTAAGATTAATTTATTTGGTAATTTGATTGTTGTTGGTGTTCAGGGTTTCCGGGTCAAAGTAGAAATTGATGATTTTATTGTAATTGTAGTATGTCGCGTCGTTTTCTAATTGGTTTAGATTTCTGTTTAAAAGTTGATGGTTTAGCCGATTTCAATATTAAACAGAAAGCGATTGAGCTGGTGCTCTTTTGAGGTTTCATGATAAGGGGGTTAAGTGATAAGTGAAACATATCTTTCCGGACTATTTGATAGCTTTCTGAAAGGATTACACATATTCTTGTGGTACACCGATAAAACG
Source organism: Tipula helvola (assembly GCA_963556165.1). NCBI lineage: Eukaryota > Metazoa > Arthropoda > Insecta > Diptera > Tipulidae > Tipula > Tipula helvola. The sequence continues at coordinate 9,726,766 of OY744481.1, read as the reverse complement.
AGAATTATTGCCTTTTGGAGCCAAACCCTTGTAAATTTCAAGTATAATTACCAAAATTTAGCTATATAAAGTTAGTCACTTACCATAAAGTTTTGTTGAATTTCACATAACTGAAATGAAACCAAAAAAATTATAATTAGTGAACATTTCTAATTTGCTAAATTAAATATGGGATACATATTGTTATATTCGGGCGGACATATTGCTAGTATAAAATCATATTCCACACATCCCATCATGTATTAAACGATTAATTCAAGTTATCGCACTCATGCCTAACAATTTAATTGGAACATTCAGCAACAACAACAACAACAAAATAAATATTTTTGTGTTGATTGAAAAACACAATTTTTTATTTTGTATAAAAAATGAAAACATTTCCAGTATGTTATTGATAAAATTGTATTTTATTAAAATTTATATACTGAATTCTCTACATATATGTTTTAATTTTAAAACATAACACAACAATCAGCCAGCAACAAACATAACATCATAGCCCGCTCATCCAAAAAATGTGTACAAAATAGTATTAAAAAAAAAGAATTAAACGATTTTTTTTTGTGTGTTAAATTAATAATTCAACCATAAAAATAATTTATAAAAATAAACAATCAAAAATATTATGTTGTTATACCGAAAGAATACGAGTATGTACATGCATATAAAAAAAAAATGTTAATTGAAAAATCCATATGGCCTCCAATTATCCTCTAAAAACATTTTTCTCATCCTTTCATAATAAATTTGTGCATTATATTATGTTGTATTATTGTTTTGAGAAAGATAAAATAATTCCGAAACTATACACAACATATATTCACCTGGTTTTCGGCTGTTTCGTCTTATATACGGTTATGGTAACTAATAAGACGAAATAATAACAACCTTTTACGGAATATCAGTATATTATACAGAAAAAAAAAAAAGGTGAATGCTTTTGACATGAATCTTATCCTCATCATAATAATTCCCTTATTTTTTTTTTTTGCTTATACTTATCTTCCTTTTATAATCTTTATTCCATTCTTCATCCACCATTACACAAGAATAAGAAATATAAAAAAAAAATAAAAATACAAAAATAGAAACAAAAATTTGGTTGTTGTTGCTGTGTACTGTGAATTTTTTATTTTTATTTTTATTTTTTCATCCTAATCCTCGCCAGATTAGAATATGTATATTAGTAGAATATTTATATGCCGCCGCATATACGAAGCAGAACAATGTTTAAATTTTCAAAACGTTATGTTCCGCTAAAATTTTTAGACGGCTTGTCTGTACCAAAGAAATATGTACGTATACAAGTATATTCAAAACAAAAAAGTTTTCGCGAGATATTATCGCAATGAATGTACAACAGCATAAAAGAAAAACAAAGATAACAACGGCAGTAACATAAATATGTACCAAAGAAAGACAAAAGAAATTGTTGTACCAACTTCAATGAGATTAAAATCAAAACAACTAAAATCTATTACAGAATCAAAAATATAATAGAGTAGACAAAAATGTAATCTTGCGCTAAATACTTACGAACTATAAGAATCGAAGCAAAAAAGATTAGAATTTTTTGTTTTAACTTACTTTGCCAGTGTCTATGATTAAAACAAACGGGAAAAAATTAATCGGGAAGAACTCGATTGGAAAGCTTTTTTTGGGGATGTTCATTCTATATCGGGGAAAAACTCCGTTTCAGATTAGCCGCTTTCTATAAAGACGCTTACCAAATAAAACAACACCAACCTCATTGGTTATTGGTATACTGACTACGTATGGTACTGATGAATATTTTAATACTCATACCATTTGCTAATTCAACCAATCGATACTTTTATTTAGATAAACAAAAATTTCGATAATGTAAAATTTATTTATTTATTCATTAAATATTAAAATGAATTAATTGGGTTGCTGTTATCAAAATATTAATTAATTGTGAAAATATCATAAACAAAATTAATTGTAGGATTCGAAGAATGTATCAACCATCGCAATCGGTCCGTTTTTACAGAGTTTAGATTTTTGATACAGAATTTCTGAGTTAAAGGACAATTAATTGTTGATAACATTTAATTTTTTATGAAGTGATAAAAATAATTGAACGACCCAAAAGCAACAACTTCAAAGATAGTTTTCACATTCACTTCACCTTTAAGGCGTATGCGATTTTGTTTTGCTAGAGTGTTAAGTTGTATTATGCCTAAATAATTTTGAGTATGTATATTAGTAATTTTGCTATAAAACCCGTGAAATTAAGTGAAGATACCTAGCTAACTTTTGTAATACAATATGTAGTTGTTTCATTAAAAATAATTTAAAACTTTAGAGGTGTCAGGACTTAAGTCACATTATTGGCCAACATATGTGATTACTTTGTATCCAGAGTTATAGAAAATAATCAGCTATAAATTATGTGGGCACAAGGCATAATCGTTTAGGTCAACTTAAGACAAAAATGAGTTTTCAATATTCAACATTTCCTACCTTTCCTCTAACTTAACTAAATTTGACTTAAGAGGTAACGTTTGTGAACCAAGGATTTGTTTGTAAGCCGTAATAGCCTAAATCGACATAATTAAAAAATGAATTTAATATTTAACTTTTTCTACCTATCTAGAAAATTATCAAATTTGATATATAAACTGTTATGCCTTGTGGCACTGAGTAACAACCAGAAAAAATATTTATTATTTACGGTAACCAAGGCTCTTTTGGTTGGGTTTACATATAAAGGAAATAAATTGGGCAGAAGCTTTTTTTAATCGAAGAATTTGATGATTCCTGAGGTTGGCCGAATGGGGAAAGGATAGAAAAAAAGAAGTTTCATCCGTTTTAGGGGGTCACAATTTTGTTTCCGTAAATAACTTGGTTGCACGCGATTAATAGCTAAATAATTTTTTAAAATTCGCTATAGTTTGTCCGTAATTACGTTTCAACAATTCCGGAAGTTTTTTTTGAAATAAAACGCATTAAAATCAATTTAATAATCAAAGCTGGAACTATAAGAATGAATCGCTTTAATAGCCAACATTAATTTATGGCAAAGAAATAAAAAAAATTCAGAGGTTTCAGTGATTAAGTAACCGCTAGAGATGCGGCATGTATGTAGTAGTCGTATAACTTGACAACCGATCAGCCCATCTCGCTTCCAACTTTGTAGTGTGAGAATCGCACAAGCAATATGTATCGGTTAAACAACAACACATTGTACAGCTTTACATTTATGGATTAAGGGGGGGGGGGGGGGGGAGACTAATCAGCCAATTGAATAGCTATCACCATAGTTTTATTAAATCGAAGAAATCTCACCTCTAAAGCCCAAGACAGACTATGGTTTAATAAATCCGTTTTAGTGAATTTTCGAAATTTGCCATAGCTAGATTTACGATATTTATGCTTTATTTTGACTTTAGTGGCAAAAACGATGTAATTAGAGTGTATTAGTTGACAAATATTAAGAAAACAATAACAGCTTAAGTGTATCTACCGTAATTTAAAACGAGTTTAGCTAAATCGGATTTAATGAATCGCAGTCTGACAAGGTTATAAGATTGAAATTCCATTTTGTTGATTTGGCGGTTTTTTTTGCTCGAGTTGGTTGGAGTATAAAGACAAAATTTTGTTATAAATATTAAAATTTTTATTTTTGATTAGGTTTGTTCCATATATGGGACGTCGGCTAAAAGTTGAATAAAGCGAGCTTTTTAATACGTTTTCTGGAAATGCTATATTATTGTGCCAACTTATCAAAAATAATGGCTAAAATATTTTTAACATCAACCGTTTTAACGACTGAAAGGGTTAAAATAAAATACTAAAAAGCTTTTCATATTTACGAGTGTTAATTTAAAATCATATTTTTTACACATATAATGTGTAAAGCGTGACGATGGGTCTATTTTCTTCGAAAAAATTCACAGTAATAATCACACTCAATATCAATGAATAGCCAAAAGTAACCAGAAACCAATGTGGTGTCAACGAATTTGCTTGAAATACCAAAATACTGGTCGTTAATGAAAACGTATATCTATCTCAAGCGTTAGTGCAAACGGGCAATTGAAGGCTATGTACGCGACGGTAACGTCAAAAAGAAAAAGAAACTCAAAGTCTCGAAGAGTTAACAAAAATGAACTTCAGGATGCAAAATGTAATTAACATTATAAATTGCAAAAAATTTGAGCTGGAACCTTAAGTAATACGAACTAATACTTTCGGATTTTTGTGTAATATGTGGCAAACTTCATGACAGCAGCAAGAGTGTGAGTTGAATAAATGGAAACCATAGGCTATAACATGCAGTAATTTTGGGGAAAATGCATTGTGTTCTGCAGAAAAAAATTCGAAAAAATTTCCCATAAAGGCATTTTTTCACATAATATTTGACGGTTTCAAATAAAATTTTTCAAAATTTGTGTTGTTTGATAATAATTCGCATAAACAGAGAACTCGCCGCAGAGGTGCATTAAATGTTTCTGTTGTTTTTCGGTTGGCTTAATTCATTGTGTTATATTGTTATCCAGGAACGTAAGCGACCATATTACGCCACTTATTTTAATATTTCTTCAAGGAGCAGACATAAGCCTTTGGAAGTCATTTTACGATCTGTTCGTCTCTTCATACATGATTCAACTTCGCTGCCACCTGTCCAAAAGTTTCAGTATTTAAAATAGTCACTTCGACGAGAAGCTGTTAGCCAGTATTTAATGGTATGGATGTTCATCAGAGAACAAAATTAACTAAGAGCGGCAGATGGTGTTTCGATTGATAAACTTGCCATATTTAAACGTTTATCGAAATATTCAGTATAGAGGGGGGTATAACACAGACTGAGGTGAAAACCGATATTATCAAAGTAGAAAGTAAAGAGGAACCTACTACAAGTTGCAGAAATGCAGTCTTGTCATACTGTAATGAAAATAGTACTGCTCAATATATTCTTCCAACTGCTCTAAAAATATCGTATGTTCTTCGGACCAAAACTGTTCGCTGTCGTGCTGTTTTAGATTCAGGCTCTCAAGCAAGCTTCATAATAGAGTCATGTCTTCAGCGCCTTGCAATTCCACGATACAGTGTGAAAGTTTCAGTAAAAGCGATGCGTCTAACTTTAATAATAAAATTGTTTATAATAAAGTGGATGCCAAGCTATGACATTAGCTCTGCAAATGTGAATTTTTGGAAAAATTTCCCATTAGCCGATCAAAAATTTTACAAAGCTTATGAAATATAGATCTACTAATTGGAATTAATAATTTTTGTAACATTTTGGTTGATGGACAGATTAGACGTAATCACAATGACCTTGTTCTACAAAACACCATTTTTGAATAGATCGTGGCAGGCACCATCAACAATAATACAACAAATGCAGAAGCATCTCTATAAATGGATTTAAAACAACATAACCAAATAAAATATTGAAGAGACTGAGAATTGGAATCAATTCCAAACAGTGTCTCAGTTTTATCGCCGCGCCGGAAGAAGAACTTTATGAGAAAAGTTTCAAAGATAGGCATCAGATAAATACGAATGGTTGGTTCTAAGTCCGATTACCTTTTAATAATCTCCATTGGAATTAGGTATTTCAATAAATATAGCAATTCAGCGACTGAAAGTCGGTTTCTTAGAGACAAGCATTTTGATAACCAATACAATAATTTCATGAAGTAATATTTGTCTTTTGGTCATATGGAAGAAATCCCATAAGGACCGTTGACGGTTTCTTTTTACCATACCAAGCAGTCAATAAAAAGATAGTTCTACAACGAATCTTCGCATTGGTTTTAATGGTTCCGCGAAAACTAGGTCTGGCGTTTCACTGAACCATTGTTTAGCAGTTGGCCCGATAATACAATCAATTATATTTAATTATTTTACGTTTTTGGGAGCATTGGGTGATTTCTGTGCATTGAGAAAATGTACAGGTAAATTCGCATTCATGACGACGACAACAAATTCCAAAAAATTGGATGGAGAGAACAATCATCTCATCTTATTAAGTATTATGGATTAGTATCTGCTCCTTATTTAGCCACTAGGGTATTTAATCAAATCGCTCAAAATTTAATAAATTTTGATCTAATTACAGCTAAACCAATTCAGAAAAATATTTATGTAGATGACCATTAGGCGAAGCAAAAAAGTTGAAAACTTCGATGAACATCACGAAAGATCGAAGATTCAGTCATTGACAAGGTAGTACAGGTGTTATGTCTGCAGTATGGCCCATAGAAAGACACTTTAAAATTCCCGTCGTGGTATTATTGAATTCAAGGTCTACAAAACCAACTATTTTTCTGAAGCCGGTCAAAGCGTTGATCCACTCGGCTGCATCGCTCCAATAAACATTAAAGCTACTGATTTTTTAGAGATTGGTCGGACATATTGGTGGGACATTTCTAATATGTAATATCAATATCCAATTTCAGGATTATAAGTTAATCGATTAGAAATGATTTATTCGCGATATCATAAACGCACAGCAATCACCATCATCATATTCTGTTAAGCGATGGCCATACACTATGATTTTAACACATATTATGGCATAGCTATGCCACTTAAATAAAACTGGAACGGAAAAGCGCAGCAATTGAATCACACAATGAATTTAAATTGCAACGATCAACAAGTTTTATAGGAAATAGGATAAATTGGATGTGTGCGGTTTTTTCAAATAAATGTCAATAATCAATGTATTTATCACACGTTTAGGCTTGGTCTAAGAACAATGAATTTAATTAAAGAGTATAATAATTGATCACATCAGTGCGAGTTCGCGACAATATTCTGCTGAAAATTTTTCAGCAGGCAACCAATCAATGTAGACTATTTCGTAAACAAATTTCCCCTTCCGAATAAAATATTTTTAAATCGCATGCAATCCTGCTGAAAATTTTTCCGCAGAATATTGTCGCGAACTCGGACTCAAGATTCAAAATTGAAGCCATAAGCATATTTATTTTCCTCACCTCTTCACTAACGGCATTATTACAACTGGCCCTTTAAGACTTTTTACAAATTGGTGGACATTATAAGTGACCTTTTGTGGAGACTTAGACCACTTAGAATCTGGCGCTGGCTCATTCGAGGTTTCAACAGATTGTAATAAGCAAAAGAACGTTGTGGTATAAATTAGAGTGGATAAATAAACCATACACTTGATGGTCAACTCAGAATAAGTGTGCCGCGTGTGCAGCTACCTCGAACGTAGGTTGTAATAATTCCAGATTTTTTTTTTTTATTACAGAATTTTGAAGTTCGAAATAACAATATTTGTTAGGAGACGTTTCACCTAGTTCTGCGTTAAAAAATTAAATATCCAACTGTACGAAGATTGATAGGAAATTTACCGTAGAAACAACTTTGCTATCACTATGTTTTATCTTAAAATGCAGAATAACCGAGTTATTTGCGTAATCAGAACAGCGATCAAGGAATCAAGACCCCTTTCCTGTCGCTGTACCCATTCGGGCGACCGCGAAAGTCATCGAATTTTTGATCTGCTTGAAAAAGCATCGATAAAAAATTCTTCTGACCAATTTAATTCTTTTTCAAACTCTAACCCTATTGCTGGTCTAATATAAATCGATTATTTACATACAAAGCACATATTGTTGCACCGTTAAGCCTTATGTGATGTGCACTTAGGAAGGAAAAATTTGCTAAAATTAAATGTAAACTAAGACTTCCTTTAACATTTTCTACAAATTTATTTTTCAAAAGTGACTTAATTTAATGCAATTGCATCATAATTAAAAATAACACTGTTGGCTATTTTGTACTAATAGTGTTACAATTTTGTTTGATGCGAAATTAGCATCGAAATCGCATTTTCGATCTAATTAGAAACTACGTATTATTCCATACGATGGTTGCATCTAAATACCGTTTTCAACGCGAATAATATTTAAACAGATTCTATAGGAAGGCTTGTATTATAAAATAAAATGATGTAAACTGGATCAATATATGATGCTAGTAGCATCGATCGGATATGCAATAATGCGGAAGAATAGTCTGTGCAATATTTTGAGCTCGCCTTACTTAGTAGAGATATTTTCTTTCTGAATATACATCTAATTTAGATAAAAAATTCTGGGTTTAGTACATACTATAGTTAAACTTTCGTTCTTGAATCCACCTTCAAACATAACAGTTTCTTGGGTCTGCGCTTTAAAAATGTTTGATTAAACAAATACATAGAAGCCTTGTTTATCATGGGAGCGATTTTTGCAACTTGTTTAGAGTTAAAAACGTAAAATATTCTTTTTAATGAATTTAAGAGAATTCTAACGTAGGGTGTAATAGAGGAAAGGAAAAACTGTTGATACTCCCTGGCTACGGATTGGTGCGGAGAACCAAGAGGCTATTTCTGGATGGCCGAGAAGTGAACATAAAGTCACTTTTATCCATGAATGTTTAGTGAATTGAATTAACCAATAACGCTGAATGCTACCAGATTACAATCACAACCTTCGCATTTTAGATTGGAACTCATTATTTGCTCATGAATCCTTTCAGACCGAAAACAACTTCTATCTATTTAGAACATTTTTTAGTTTTTCAATCTGCTTAAATATGAATAGTATTTTGGTTATGTTTTCGAAGCCTGCCCTTCTACTCTTCAATTATTTAAAACTAAAATAGTAACAAACTATGTATTTTAAAGTAACGTCAAACTCATTATGGCCGTTAGACAGTACAATAAATACATTTCTAAATATATACATGATGACATTTGTATAATATAATGTGCAAGTCTAAATTTACACTGAAAATTTAACATCTACCCCACGCCGCCCATTCAACTATACCCATATATATATTTTTGATACGAGTCAATATTTTAGCTTCATTTTCAGATCGAGTTTGAAAAATTGAAAAACCTTTTGAAATCAGTTTGTAAACTAGCAACAACAAAAAAAAATCACTAGAATATAGTTTTGTAGTTTTAATCGAAAACTAAAAAAAAAACCGACCAAAAATAAAAACTAATAGCTAAAAGTAGATAAAATTTATTTATAAAATAAAACATTTTATTTTGACATAAATCTCTCAAAAGCAATTTTTTTTTGTTGCCATTTTAGTTTGATAAAAACTGAAATAAATAATATTTAGTTTTTTTTAGTTTTTCAAAGTAGATAGAAAACAGATTTTTGTTAGTTTGGTTTTTATTTTCGTCGTCAGTGAACGAGTGAATAATATACAGGATTGGAGGATTTTTCTACACTCCAATATGTCGTTTTAAATTTGAATCTTCCGCACACACCAATATTTTGTACATCTACATTAGGTATGTATAAGCAGCATAAAGACATTAGATGGTAACTCGTCGGATTTTGAATATATTTACAGAGGGAAGACGAGCTGTTCTAGTTTCACTGTCTTGACTGTACAACAGAAACGAAATCAAAATATTGTGTATAAAAAATGTGTAAATAAAATACATTTTGTTAAATCCAGAGATATGGAATCAAAATGGAAAATAGGATGGAAATGATTTATATCCTTTTTTGTGTTTTGTTGTTATCTGGTTGGAGTAACAAAAAAATACAAAAATTCTGTAATCGATATTTCAAGGTAGTTTTTTTTATTTTATTGTTCCAAAGGTAAATATTTTGAGTTATCGATTTCATTCAAGTTTAATGTTTACCAAATACAGTTACATATTGCTGAAATTGATTTAATTATTATACTTTTGAAAAACAAATAAGATTCGATATGGAATCGAGATAAAATATGTTTTTTAACGTATTTGTGCAAATATTTTAACAAAACTAATTGTGTTGGAATTTTGTTTTTACTCGAACAGTGGTAAATAAAATATGTATACATAAAAAACAATAATTTTGGATATACCAATACGTTTCAAGGAACGAACAGAAATGAACTTTAAAAGTTATTGAATTTGCACAATCAATCGTCTTGCAATTTAGTTTTATAGTGCATTCGATGATAATCGATTTTAAACTATAATCCAATAATAAATAATAATAATTCTACGACCCAATTTCCTAGACAAACATTACATTATTTATTTACAATACAAAACTGAGAAATTTTATTTTCGGTCATAATTCCCAGCAATTTCATCCAATTTTTATTTGACTCCCTCCTTCCCCCCGAATTGACCGTATCAAAAATAATAAAAATTGTAAAATTCAATTTTCAGTAAGTCATCAAAAATCCATTTTTCAAACACAAAAATTACCATCAAAATTTTATATTTTCATGTTTATTTCTTATTGTTGAACATTGTGTTGATGTACGGTTATTGTTGGTGTAAAATACAAAAAATTGATAAACGGAGATAGTAACGAGATGTATATAGATATAAGCGAACCAAAATTATTACTATTATTACTACAAATAAAATGGAATAAATAAATAAATTGATGATCCATTCGTTTGTTAAAAAAAAAATTTATCCAGTTCCCAGTGGATAGACGACACGATGATGACGACTAGTATAAGGTTCGATTTTTTATTTTGTTTGTGTTTGCTTACAAATGAAATACAAAACTTTTAAAATTTATCGGATCGATATTTTGGATAAAATTTCATAAATTTCTTGACCGAAATAAATTTAATGGTCATTATTTTGGAAAAAAAAAATAAATTTGAGATGTTTTTTAAAAATTGATACTAATCGTTCAATTGTTAGAATTATTTGTTGGACATTTTCAGTTTTTTTTTTTTTTTTTGATTGGGTACTTATGATATCATATATGAAATTTATATGTTTAAGTATAAAGTTCTTGAAGAGCGGTAAATAGATGGTGTATTCTTTCAAAATAAAAAGTTTTGTTATGATTGTTGGTTTTTTTCTTTAAACGTCTGTATTGTAACACAATACTAATTTTTTACAACTTTCTTCCTTTCGAGGTAAGATCACTTAAAATTTGGAATATAATTTAGCGCGAAGATTTTTATTTTTGATTTTAATATGTCGACACGAATGCACTCTCAAATCGAGACTTGTTTCTTTCGTATCTAAATCAACGGAGTGAAAGACGCAGTCTAATTATGAAGATTGGCCATTTTAAAATTTGCAATGCAATGCACAAGAGCGCCCAGCCCAGATCCACTATTACTTATATTAAAGCAACATAAACAAACAATGAACCCATTATGGTTGAGCTTTCAAAAATGAGCTTTTTGTAAATAATCGCCAAAACAAAACAAGATATCTTAGAAGAATATGCTATGTTCTTTTGCTAGGCCCACAAGACTAAAAAATCTCAAAAATTTCAAAAATGTCGAATAACCTCGAGTATTCGAGTAATGTCGCTATATTGTTTATAAAAATGAGTTCTTCATCATTTTCAATTCAATTTGTTCGAAATTGTCTTTTATATGTTGGTTCCTTCCAGCAGTATCGCTGGAAAAAATCAAAATTCAAAATTAAATTTCGTAAATATCGAATTGAGAAGTATTGTTGAAATGCAGTATTGTTGAATAATTATGAAATTTTGATATCGATCGATGTGGTATATACATAAATTAAATAATATCATTCAGTTTTTCCATAATTTTCGAATTTTAGGTTGAGCTTGAGATGCATCTCATCCTTTTTAGATACAGACTGGCTAGTTCGTCGTAAATGGTTTGAAATTGCACTGTGTGATTGAATACAGTAAGTCCTCGACTTACGCGAATTCGACTTACGTGAATTCGTACATTCCTCGACTTACGCGAATTTGACTTACGTGAATTCCTACTTACGTGATTTAAAAAAAAATGAGTTTTGAGGTTTGTTCGACTTACGCGATTTTTCGACTTACGCGAAAACCTTCGGAACGAATTAATCATGTATGTCGAGGACTTACTGTACAGGTCTTTGAGGGTGGTGCACCCTCTTTTTGAATTTTTTTTTGCTCTTCCACAAGAACATTTTAACTTTTACATTAAATTAGATTGCAACTCAAAGGGGATTTTGTCTTTTAATTTTGCAAAAGTAAAATGTGTCTAAATTATTAAGCGGTCTACCAACAACTTTTATATCATAATTATTTAATATACATTTTATTTATTCGTATAGACTTTTATGTATGGCATGCATCTATAGAGGATGCGACAATTTTGGATAAGGAGGGGAATCTCACTAAAAGGCTTATTTTCAAAAGTATTCTTATAAAAGAAATTCTCAAAATTTAATTAATATACAAGAAGTTTATCTTAAATTGAATTTTTCTGTAATAATCTTATTTCTAAATTGTAACTTTGAATTATATAAAATTGATTTTTGGCGATAAACTTATATAACCAACATAAGCCTGTATTCCATGAGAAAAATTGACTGACAGTCAAAAAATGAAAAGAAAGACAAAAAGACTACGCTTAATTAAATTTTTTATTTTATAGCAAAACAATTTTGCCATATAAAAATAAAAAAGCACGCTGGCTTTGTCTTTTATATACCCGGTTTCACAAAAAAATACAATCTCTAGTTAAATAATATTTCCTCTCTTTTTTCATTTATGAAATTGCATTCTGTTTCATAATACAAATTCAGTCCAAGTTGATTATATTTTTTTTTTTACATAAAAATATTTAGCCTTCAGCCAAATATAAAACTGGGCGAAATTGGACAGCTAAATATTTAACTCTCCAGTTAAAATGTTCATGTAAAAAAGAAATAAAATTAGCATGCGTTGAATTTGTATTATGAAATAAATCGCAATTTCATAAAAGAAGAGATGAAATTGTATTTAACCGGAGATTGCCTCTATTTTTGTGAAACCGGGCAATAGGCCATCAAATTATTTTTCTCTTTTCGTTTTTTTTTTACTATCAGTTAATTTTTCTCATGGAATACAGGCTTTAGATACCTTAGACATTATTGTAAACTATTTAAAAAAAAACGTAATGAACAAAGTTTTGATTATAATTAATTTCATTCGCAACAAACTTCACTGTACAATTTAGGACAAACATTACATATTTGTCGACGGGCGTGAAGTTTGTTCAAAAATTGTCCTATTTTTTTACGTCTGAGAATGTATTGGTTAAATCAATAAAATCTCTTGACATTATGACCTTTTTGCAAAATGTAAAGTTTTTTAATCTTACGTGGCTGCTGACTATGCGCCCCTAATAAACCCAAATTTGTAATTTTTCCATGCCAAAAACTTACAAACATTTTAATTAATAATCGAAAAGACAGTGCGTATAAATATTTTATTTAAAAAACTCACCACTTAATATTGTTTGAAATGTCGTATCCAGGAATTTATCTTTATCGAGATATGATCGATAGTGAAAGTTTCGAAAAAACTTCATCACGCTTTCTGGAGCTTTAGTCTTTAGAAGTAATCCTTATTGGCGATTCGCGAGCACTTATTGGATAACGTTGGGTTTGTTAATGTTTTTTCTATATTTCACAAACCAAACCGAATCATAAAACTATAACACCTAGGCGTTGTATGTACACACAAAATTATAATTAAAAAGACACGACTGTTACTGACACGACTAATTTATTTAATTTTAAATTTAATTTACTATATTTATAAAAATTGGCAACATTTTAATTTGTGATAATAATTATGTTCACATGTATATAATGTTTATTTATTAATTCACCTCCACCATTTTGTGTTCACTATTATGTGCGCGCGTGCGACTGTTACGATATCCGAGACGAGACTAATTAATTTTATTTTGTTTTGTGAATCTGGTACAGAGGTGGCACAAAAGGTATGGCGAGCTCGTGTTGGCGTCGGATGAATTGTAGTGGTGCATTGGATGAAACGCTACAAAACTTTTCAACGTAAATACGGTTATTTTAAACTTACTTAATATTACAAAGTAAATATGCTGTAAAAATCAAAAAATTTGCTTTATTCGAAAAACCAATTTTCCATTACAGCAAACGCAATTGTAGATATCGTAAACGATCCCGATGAAATCAAATTTTCCGTGAACCCGAAGGTTGATTTACTTTTGTCTTATAATACGCAGCAAATTGAAAGCGACATAAATTGGATTATGTTTTTGTCATAATGCAAATTTTAAAAATGAAATGTTGAATGCTTGCCCCGGAGTATATTGAATTAAAAGTAGGAGATTTTCATCCAAACCAAGATGTAGGCTTTTGAAACTTGTAACGATTACAATATAATTGATGAGAATCAGACCAAAAATCTTAAGATTGGCGAACAATATTTACCGAAAAATGACGATAAAAAAAATGAGATCAGAACATGCTTGTCACCTGAATGTGGTAATAGGATAATATACTACATTTTCCGTCAATTGAAAGTCTTAGCGTTGAATTGAACACAGCCATACCTACGTTAGCAAATTTCATTAGGTATTTCATATAAATTGAAGATGTAAGGCACTCTATTACTCTATTACTCATAATCAAGTCATTATCGCAAGATGCAAATATTTTAAAAGTTTAAATTTTAAATGAAACCAAATATTATAATGCAATTTTATACTCCCGATTCAGACATGAATACTCATGGTGTACTGAAAGAATTGACTCAGTTAGGAGGTAACAAAAGGAAAGCGGTTGAAAATGGCGTGAGTTACGTAAATGCGCATTACCTCAGTTTAAAACAGTTGAGCAATATTGGCCAACATCTTGTGCAGAAAGGAAACACACAAACGATTGTTTTCCTAGTTAATATGAAAAAATCAACTGGAATACTGGAAAAATATCTTGTAGTTAGCGACGATGCAAAGACTGCATAATCAGTCAAATGACAATTATATTTACAATTTACTCTCGCTTATCATTGTTGATATCATTGTTACGGCTATCAGTGTAGAAATTATGATACATCCTGATTTTTATTTTATTTTATATCTTTGTTGGTGGTAATATTTATATAGGTCATTCTTGTACATGTTTGATGACTCAGAATCAGATGGAAATTATGTACACAACGAAATTTATATATTTTTTTTTTTTTTATTGATGACAAAACAATTAAATCCCCTCTAACACAAATATTAATATAAACAATCGTTTTGATACTAGCTGCTATGCGGGAATTTCTTTTTTACCGTGACGTAATGAAATCATACGATCTCTTATGTATAAAAAAAGGGGTATATGCAAGATAATAAATGCAATACATGGATATATCCCGCTAAACAGAAGAATTTTAGAATGTTCTGGATATTTATTTATTTTTTTTTAACAAAACACAAAAATCAATTTTTGGACTTCATTTATGTACGTGAGGCCATCGCGGCTACTTATAAGTGAAATAAAAAAATAAAAACGCTAAGTGAAATAAATTGAGCGATATTTATTTTTCTTATCAAGTGTAGTGAGTAGAAAAAAAAATAGTAAACTGGGTGCTCCTATAGGCCAGTAAACCAAATCTAAATATATTTTAGATTTATCAAGAATTTTCTGCTGCCGTAATTCAAAAATAAAACTTGCAAACTTGGATTTATTTTGTTCCTGTGAAGCCGGTATGTGATGTAAATCCAAATGTGTATATGTGTATATATAAGTGATTTTTTTTTCTGTATTAACTAGATTGCAATTGAAGCTCGTATTAAGTCTAGAAGCAATTGTGTTTGAGAAAAGTGTGTTGTCAAACCAAGGAAGTGCTGCGGGCCTCACTTTTTTTTTAAGAACATTAGAATTTCAACAAAACAATACAACAAATAAAATTAATTGTTTTTGTTTTTGGGCGGATAATTTTGTTGTAGACATGTCCCGAACGGACAAACTAACAAAATCATGAGGTGTTAATAATCTCAAGAATCAAAGCCGGTTAGACATTCTTATTAGTCAATTTTGTTTTGATAAGTTCATTTTTGGTTGTTAAATAAAAGAAATATTAAAAAAAAGTTAATTAGTGATTAAGTAAATGTAAAGAGTAAATTGTTTTTGTTGCATTTGTTATACTAGGTGTAGATAAAAAAAAAAGTTTCTTAAAAGTTTTTGCATAGTGAATAAAAAAAAAAGAAATATTGTTGAGTTTAGAAAACCAAGGGCCTTAACTATAAGTGAACAAATAATTAACAAATATTTTTTTTTAGCCACACATAGAGCGACCGAAGAGTACTCGACGGCAGATTTGTGGGTGAGTTTTATTACTATATAATTTTTTTTGTTCCCTCGAATTTTTTTTTTTTGGGAATTCATAATTTTTTTGTTTGATCACTGATAAAGTGCTCTGGTATTACATAAAAAAAAAACAGTCTAGTTAAAATTGAAACTTTGCAAAAACTTTTCCTTTGTAGATAGATTTATGCCACCTATTTGCTTATGGTAGTTTAGAAATATACTTATTTAAATATGTGTGTTAAATTAAATATAGATTTTTTATTAAATAAAAATGTTTGAGTTTCTTAATTAAATATGGAGTAAATTACTTATTATTGAACAATGGTGGTGTGATTAAGTGGGCGATGATGGTGAGTTTCGTTTCATGGTTTTCTTTTTTTTCAACACGAAGTTTTTGTGGTACCCATCAAATAGCAACGACAAAGAACCTTCCCAAAACTGGCTGAAGCCTATCCGCTTAAAACGTGTTGGTCGTTGCAAGTGGTACGTAACAAAATGGCGCCGAAACAGGGACCTGAAAGTCAAGAATATTCCGCGTTGTTTAACCGTTAAATCAAATGACTTTAAGGTCACATAACAAAAAAAAAAATGTAAAGTTTGAAAACAGTTCTTTTACATAAATTTTTTGTTGATTTAAATTTTCAGAATGTGTAGTTCCACGATGCATGAACAAGCAATAGTTAGATAAATTTTCTTCAGTATAGATATTTTCTTTAGTGGTAGACCTAATAAGTCATCCAAGTGGCTTCTCCGCTCATCATAGACAACTGCAATAACCGCTTATCAATTCTAACAGTTTTTTTTTTCATTAGTTTATTTTTATTGGTCATCTATTTTCACTATTGTTACAATTTTTTTTAGCGAATATATTTTTTGTATTACATATTTTCAAAGCGGTTTGTTGTCAATAACCTTTAGATTCAGTTCACATTAAATCATTTTTTTTTTTTTTGACAAAATTATAAATTATTTTTTTTTAACGTTGAATTATTGTCTAACTTTGGAGGAACAGACTTTGCTTTTCTTACTGGGTCAATATTAGTAGATACATAATGATTTTATGGGTTCCTGATTTTGATCTTGTGAATACGGTAAAAGTTTTGTTCTTCTTTTCAAAACCCTACCTAATTTTCCTTTCGAAATTGTGTATTGAAACAGAGTCAAACAATCAACAGTTGATACATGATGATTTCGTGAGTTCCTGGTGATATTTGATTACTGAGTTCTACACAGACATTTTCGCACCCCACTCCTATCAATTTTCCAAACATCCTATTCTAATCCGTCAATAGGCATATTATATGGAAGATTAGACATGAATTGAATTGTCTCAAAACCTGGTGGTTGAATTTACCGTGATTCGGGATTTCTCACTAAGGATTGTTTCAGGATTTCATGATTTTTTTTTTCAGATATGCAATAATTTTTTTTGTTGTTTTTGTATTGTGGATGAACCATTCTGTCAACAAAGTTTTAATTCACTGTTAGTCGCTGGTAACTTAATTAGACATCACATCACCATTGTTCATAATTTAAATAAATATTTCTTTTCTGAATATAATATTCCGTTAATATAAGTATAAGTTTACATTTCGAGCTTTTTCTTATTAATTTCACACTCGTATTATTAAATACATGCTTAAGGCAACTTGAGTTTGTGAAGTGTATTTATTTATTTGTTGTATTATATATTTGTTTTTTTTTGTTTTGGATCAGGGGTTAGTTCACTGATCGGACTTTTGATATATTTTTGATCTATATAATTGAATTTTTGATATTTTTTTTATTTTTTTGTTTATAATTTGATTATTTGATATAAGTTTTCTAAGTTCATTATTTATTATAAGTAAACTACCTACACTGAGTATAATTTTCGTAGCTGAACTTTTCAATTCGGTACCGTCAAATTTAATTGGGAATAATATATAAATTTTTTTTTGTGTTTCGGTTATTAATTAAATATTTATAAAATGGATCCTGCTAAAATTCTGCAAAACCTATCGATCGACGAGCTGGAAATCGAATATTTCGTTAGGGGTTTGAACAGCAAAGCGGTAGATGCGCCCCAAATGTTAATAGAGAGAATGGTAGCGGAAGCGTCGGATAAATCAATGATGCCTAAAAACACACATGCGCAATATCCAGAACGAGAACTAGAGGAATGTAGGGTGAAATATTTCGATTTACACAAAATTACGTTGGAACAGGGGGCAACACCATCAATTGAATTTTTGACTACAGCCTATGCCAAGACTATCCATTATAAGTGCAGAACCGAGAGACTAGCTAGTACTCTGGGTGAAACTCCATTATTTTTATCCATCTTGAGTAACTGGAGACGAGCATTTAATTGGTGTAACAAATTATGGATTGACTTGGTCGTTGGAGCGACAAAGGCTTCGGGAGCAACAGTTGAAAGAGATCATTCACCCCAAAATATAAAGAGTAGTTCATTTGCGGAAAAACTAGACAGTCTGGTAGATATCAACTTGTCGCGTAATGGAGCAGCCGCTTCTCCTACGTCCAATAAAAACATTGAAAATGAACGAAATTTATCATTTGATGAGGCAAATCCTCTCAAAAATTCAGTAGCAGATTTTTTTTCTCAAGCACGTCAACAGTATCGAAATCTTCCTGTTAGCAATAATCAATCTTTTAATGAGCAACATATACAAAACGAGTTCAAAAATAACCGACAACCATTTCCGCCTGCCGAAGCTTACTCAGCTCGTCATATGCACGTTCCAGCAGCCGATAATTTCCGTCCAGCAACATCATTTCGAGTAGACGATTCCTATAAATTAAAACAAAAATGGAATCTGTCATTTGACGGTGGGGACGCGGTTAATGTACACGATTTTATATTTCGGCTGGAGCAAATGGCCTATAGTGACGATTTTCCTCGAAACAACTTAACCAAAGTCTTACACCTATTTCTTTCAAAGAAAGCGGAAGATTGGTTTTGGGTGTATAAGGCGGATCATGCGAATGCTGATTGGACAAGGATGAAGAATGCGATGCTCTCCTATTTTAGCAGTTCAAATTATGAAGAAGAGATTAAAGAACAAATTCTTAAAAGACACCAAGGGATTAGAGAGTCGTTTTCCGATTTCTCATTGAGCATCCAGAAGATGAACGCACGCCTGCAAACACGCTTAACGGAGCTGCAGATCGTTTATAGATTGTGCCAAAATATGTATCCTGCATTAAAAAACGTCACACTTCCTTATCACAGTTCAATGCGTACAGTCGAAGAGCTACGTCTTTTATGCACAAGTTATGAAAAATTATGGGAACAATCAGGATATGACCCAAGACGTTTTGATCATGTACAAATACAAGTGAGACGACGACCACTCATGAACGAACTGAATATGGAATTTCAAAACCTAACTGTTAATCAATCGCCTAGCAACTTCGGTAACACGCACAAATCAGAGAAACTCGATGAACCAATTTTAGAAGCATTCCAAAAGAGGGACAACCGCAAACAGGACAATGAATTTGGAAATGATAACCATTGTGTTTGTTGGAATTGCCGCGACGTGGGTCATCGGTACCAGGATTGCCAGGAGGCCTTCCTAAACATTTTTTGTTTTGGATGTGGAGCTGCAAATGTACGCAAACCCAATTGTCAAAATTGCCTGCAACGTCAACAGGGAAACTTGCCGCCGAGTGCGAATTTGGCGAGGGGTTCGCGCTTCGGGACAAACCACAATCAGAGGATCGAGTCCAAGGACATCAACAATTCTCAACCCTCAAAATAGATTCCCATACATCAGACACAATCACCACCGTAGATAAAATAATAACAAATATTAAAAACAATTCGATCCAATCGTCAACCATAAAATATAGTAAAAAGGCTCGTTCAATCAGATACTTCCGTAAAAAACGAATTTTAGTTCGAAATTGTATTGCTACACTTATCAAATGTACAAAGAATGATCCACGTCCACATGCTGAAGTTTTAATCAAGTCTAGAAAAATGATTGGTCTTTTAGATAGCGGTGCGTCAGTGAGTGTACTAGGCAAGGATTCACTCGTATTTTTAAGCTCAGAAAATTTGCAGATTCAGAAATTGAAGTCACATATTGAAACCGCTGATGGTTCAGCTAAAAAAATTGAGGGTTTCATATGGCTACCCGTCACATTCGGCGATAAGACAGAATACATAAGATTTTTTGTTGTTCCGTCACTTCAATCATCCTTGTATTTGGGCGTTGATTTTTGGGCAAAGTTCAACCTAATGCCAAAAATTTCGGTCAGTGAAATTCTGGGTGATGACATAAACAAACAAGACAATTCACATTCTCTTCAAGAACAGGACCAGCAAAACCTGACCAGAATTATAAATCTTTTTCCGTCATCTACGAAGGAAGGGCTTGGAAAGACCTCTTTACACGAGCATGAAATCGAGCTAATAAAAGGAAGTAAGCCGGTAAAGCAGCGATACTACTCAGTCTCCCCTGCTAAACAGAACGAACTTTACAAGGAAATAGACCGGATGTTGAGTTTGGGTGTTATCGAGGTTAGCAAGAGTTCGTGGAGTTCGCCCGTAACAATTGTCCCTAAAGCTAACGGAAAATCTCGGCTGTGCCTCGATGCACGTAAACTCAACTCTTTGACGGAGAAGGACGCCTATCCATTGCCACTAATTGACGGACTTTTAGGACGACTTTCAGAGACCAAATACATAACAGCACTTGACTTGAAGGACGCTTTCTGGCAGATACCGCTCGCGGAGTCTGCCAGAGACAAGACTGCTTTTACGGTACCGGGACGGCCTCTCTACCAGTTCAGGGTGATGCCGTTTGGGTTGTGTAATGCAGCTCAGTCAATGTGCCGCTTAATGCATAAAGTGATACCCCACGAACTTCATGATCGTATATTCGTATATTTGGATGATCTTCTGATCATTAGCGGCACATTGAAGGTTCACCTTGAGCTGTTGGAGAGGGTTGCGACTTTACTACGGACCGCTGGATTGACAATTAACATCGACAAGAGTAAGTTCGTGATGAAGGAAATTCGATACTTGGGATACCTAGTAGGAGAACAGGGTCTTAGGGCTGATCGCGGAAAAATCGACGCAATTGTGAATCTAGCAGCACCTACAAGTACCAGACAGATTCGACGACTGCTCGGGATGGCTGGGTGGTATCGGCGGTTTATTGAAAACTTTGCCAGTGTAACGTCACCTATAACCGATTGCCTAAAAAAGGGCAAATTTCAATGGACAGAGGCAGCCCAACAGAGTTTCGAGAAACTTAAGAAATTACTCACCTCAGCACCGGTCCTTATAACCCCTGACTATTCGTCAAGATTTTTTATAAGGTGTGATGCATGCACCGAAGGATTAGGAGCAGTCCTATTTCAGAAAGACACAGAAGGAAATGAGAGACCCATATCATTTATGTCTCAAAAATTGAATAGTGCCCAAAAGAATTATTCTGTCACGGAGCTGGAATGCCTAGCGGCTATTATCGCTATAAAAAAATTCCGCGCGTACGTTGAGGGGCATGACTTCACATTAATAACAGACCATGCCAGTTTAAAATGGTTGATGGGCCAACGTGACTTGAGTGGAAGATTGGCAAGATGGAGTCTAAAGTTACAGGGTTTCCGCTTCGAAATCGAACATCAACGAGGGAAAGATAATGTTGTACCCGATATGTTATCTAGAATATTTTGTGACGAAATAACTGAACTTACATCCAGTGTCCCTAAAGTCTTCAAAAAAATCAAAATTAATCCAGACGATTTAGACGATGACTATTTAACATTAAGGAATAATATAACAAATGATCCAGATAAGTATCCGGCTTTTGCTGTCAAAGAAAATTACATATTTATTAGATTGGAACCGTAAATTACGAAATAAAAGATGATGCAAATAAGGTTTTAGGCATATTTCACGGAAAAGATATTCGACTTTGAATCAGTCTTTAAAACCAGTTTATAAAATTACAAGCTACTGGATTTATCTGCGTACTAAGTACATATGTGGATATTAAAACTGTACATAGCGTTTTTCAGCTTCTCTTTGTCATGCGCTTAGCACAGACCCAGAGAACCTGCCCTGTTACGGCTATCAGTGTAGAAATTATGATACATCCTGATTTTTATTTTATTTTATATCTTTGTTGGTGGTAATATTTATATAGGTCATTCTTGTACATGTTTGATGACTCAGAATCAGATGGAAATTATGTACACAACGAAATTTATATATTTTTTTTTTTTTTATTGATGACAAAACAATTAAATCCCCTCTAACACAAATATTAATATAAACAATCGTTTTGATACTAGCTGCTATGCGGGAATTTCTTTTTTACCGTGACGTAATGAAATCATACGATCTCTTATGTATAAAAAAAGGGGTATATGCAAGATAATAAATGCAATACATGGATATATCCCGCTAAACAGAAGAATTTTAGAATGTTCTGGATATTTATTTATTTTTTTTTAACAAAACACAAAAATCAATTTTTGGACTTCATTTATGTACGTGAGGCCATCGCGGCTACTTATAAGTGAAATAAAAAAATAAAAACGCTAAGTGAAATAAATTGAGCGATATTTATTTTTCTTATCAAGTGTAGTGAGTAGAAAAAAAAATAGTAAACTGGGTGCTCCTATAGGCCAGTAAACCAAATCTAAATATATTTTAGATTTATCAAGAATTTTCTGCTGCCGTAATTCAAAAATAAAACTTGCAAACTTGGATTTATTTTGTTCCTGTGAAGCCGGTATGTGATGTAAATCCAAATGTGTATATGTGTATATATAAGTGATTTTTTTTTCTGTATTAACTAGATTGCAATTGAAGCTCGTATTAAGTCTAGAAGCAATTGTGTTTGAGAAAAGTGTGTTGTCAAACCAAGGAAGTGCTGCGGGCCTCACTTTTTTTTTAAGAACATTAGAATTTCAACAAAACAATACAACAAATAAAATTAATTGTTTTTGTTTTTGGGCGGATAATTTTGTTGTAGACATGTCCCGAACGGACAAACTAACAAAATCATGAGGTGTTAATAATCTCAAGAATCAAAGCCGGTTAGACATTCTTATTAGTCAATTTTGTTTTGATAAGTTCATTTTTGGTTGTTAAATAAAAGAAATATTAAAAAAAAGTTAATTAGTGATTAAGTAAATGTAAAGAGTAAATTGTTTTTGTTGCATTTGTTATACTAGGTGTAGATAAAAAAAAAAGTTTCTTAAAAGTTTTTGCATAGTGAATAAAAAAAAAAGAAATATTGTTGAGTTTAGAAAACCAAGGGCCTTAACTATAAGTGAACAAATAATTAACAAATATTTTTTTTTAGCCACACATAGAGCGACCGAAGAGTACTCGACGGCAGATTTGTGGGTGAGTTTTATTACTATATAATTTTTTTTGTTCCCTCGAATTTTTTTTTTTTGGGAATTCATAATTTTTTTGTTTGATCACTGATAAAGTGCTCTGGTATTACATAAAAAAAAAACAGTCTAGTTAAAATTGAAACTTTGCAAAAACTTTTCCTTTGTAGATAGATTTATGCCACCTATTTGCTTATGGTAGTTTAGAAATATACTTATTTAAATATGTGTGTTAAATTAAATATAGATTTTTTATTAAATAAAAATGTTTGAGTTTCTTAATTAAATATGGAGTAAATTACTTATTATTGAACAATGGTGGTGTGATTAAGTGGGCGATGATGGTGAGTTTCGTTTCATGGTTTTCTTTTTTTTCAACACGAAGTTTTTGTGGTACCCATCAAATAGCAACGACAAAGAACCTTCCCAAAACTGGCTGAAGCCTATCCGCTTAAAACGTGTTGGTCGTTGCAAGTGGTACGTAACAAAATGGCGCCGTGGCTATGTGTGGCTAAAAAAAAATATTTGTTAATTATTTGTTCACTTATAGTTAAGGCCCTTGGTTTTCTAAACTCAACAATATTTCTTTTTTTTTTATCTACACCTAGTATAACAAATGCAACAAAAACAATTTACTCTTTACATTTACTTAATCACTAATTAACTTTTTTTTAATATTTCTTTTATTTAACAACCAAAAATGAACTTATCAAAACAAAATTGACTAATAAGAATGTCTAACCGGCTTTGATTCTTGAGATTATTAACACCTCATGATTTTGTTAGTTTGTCCGTTCGGGACATGTCTACAACAAAATTATCCGCCCAAAAACAAAAACAATTAATTTTATTTGTTGTATTGTTTTGTTGAAATTCTAATGTTCTTAAAAAAAAAGTGAGGCCCGCAGCACTTCCTTGGTTTGACAACACACTTTTCTCAAACACAATTGCTTCTAGACTTAATACGAGCTTCAATTGCAATCTAGTTAATACAGAAAAAAAAATCACTTATATATACACATATACACATTTGGATTTACATTACATACCGGCTTCACAGGAACAAAATAAATCCAAGTTTGCAAGTTTTATTTTTGAATTACGGCAGCAGAAAATTCTTGATAAATCTAAAATATATTTAGATTTGGTTTACTGGCCTATAGGAGCACCCAGTTTACTATTTTTTTTTCTACTCACTACACTTGATAAGAAAAATAAATATCGCTCAATTTATTTCACTTAGCGTTTTTATTTTTTTATTTCACTTATAAGTAGCCGCGATGGCCTCACGTACATAAATGAAGTCCAAAAATTGATTTTTGTGTTTTGTTAAAAAAAAATAAATAAATATCCAGAACATTCTAAAATTCTTCTGTTTAGCGGGATATATCCATGTATTGCATTTATTATCTTGCATATACCCCTTTTTTTATACATAAGAGATCGTATGATTTCATTACGTCACGGTAAAAAAGAAATTCCCGCATAGCAGCTAGTATCAAAACGATTGTTTATATTAATATTTGTGTTAGAGGGGATTTAATTGTTTTGTCATCAATAAAAAAAAAAAAATATATAAATTTCGTTGTGTACATAATTTCCATCTGATTCTGAGTCATCAAACATGTACAAGAATGACCTATATAAATATTACCACCAACAAAGATATAAAATAAAATAAAAATCAGGATGTATCATAATTTCTACACTGATAGCCGTAACATCATCGCTATTCGATTTATCATTTTTTACTTAAATTCAAAAAGTATTGTTGTCCACGTTGATTCTACGGAAAGTTTGGTTCGAAACCAAAGAATGTTGTGCCGAACAGAACTATCCGAAAGTTTTCTACTACGCCATAATTCAAAATTAAAGGAAACATTAATGATCGTTATGTTTGTTGTAACTGAGGCCGCAAGTATCACAGAAATCGACGACTATTTTAATATACTATTGTGATTTTGTATTTTTGCAACAACAATATCATGCAATTTCATTCCCGTTTTATGAGTTTACTTAGAAAAGAGCACACCCAGCTCAAACCGAGCCGACAAAAGAGCCCGAAAGGCGATGACCGCATGAAGAAAGTTGGAGTAAAAAAAAATCAACATGGCTTGACTGACATTAAAACTGTAAGTAATTTTTGAAAATTAAGGAAGGTTCATGCTTTTGTAAAAAATAAAACTAAAAAATAGAAAAAGAAAAAAAATATTAAAATCTAACAAGCGCTGGTGAATCGCCTATAAGGATTATTTCTAGAAACCATAATTCGAGATAGTGTCATGGCAATTTATCGAAATTTTCATGAAATTTAGAGAAAATCTCAAAGAATCCAACACTGTGCAATAAGTGCTTACGAATTTTTCATCTGACCTCCATAATTCGAGATAGCGTCAAGAACAATTTTAAAAATGATCATAAAATTTAGAAAATACTACAATGAACCCAACGCTGTGCAACAAGTGCTTGCGAATCGATTGTAAGGATTACTTCTAAAGATCATAATTCGAGACAGCGTAATGGAAATTGTTCGAAATTTTAACAAAATTTAGAGAAAACCTGGACGAATCCAACGCTATGCCACAAGTCCTCGCGAATCTCATATAAGAATTACATCTTAAGTTTATAACTGGAGATAGCATCATGGAAAATTTAAAAAACTAGAGTTATTATATCGATATTTCCTTTAAGTAAAGACATGCATACTTTTGATTTTGACTTTGGGAATTAAAAATGACTAAATGCTTTATCAAAAATATTACAACTTCAGTTTCGATTTGAATGAGAAACACGAAAAATTTTATTATTTTCCAGTCAATCTCATCAGGCTATATAGCGACTGAATTGTTAATTATACATTATTGATTAGTTTCTATATATAGAAACCAACATGTACTTTATGCATTAGCGAATTGTACGCAATGCATATTAAATTCTTCATAATTTCAATTTAGGTTCTTTTATTTGACGCACAAATACGATATTTGAGTTTGAATTTAAAGTTCTTCTGGTAAATAACCAGATAATCATTACGATTTTACGATTTGTTACGGAGAGCGAAATTATCAAAAATTTTACAGATTGACTGGAAAATAATTAAATTTTTCGTGTTTCTCATTCAGATCGAAACTGAAGTTGTAAAATTCTTGATAATTTCGCTCTTCGTAAACGCTTTAACCCGTAAAGAGCATTGTGCGGTCCGTGGGACCGCTCTACTTTTCAAAAAATCAAATTATCCCCAATCCGTTTAATTTTTTTCTGAAATTTTTAGTATCTTTCTAATCGAAATTTTTAGTATTGTTCTAATTGAATAAAAAATAATTAATAAAAAATTGCGGTCCACGACGCACTTTACGGGTTAAATTTTTAAAAATTTTGTTTCTTATAAGAAAAATTCGCGAAATTTATTGAAGGTCGTTAAGTGTTATTATGCTTAAAATTTATCCAATATTTTCAAAATCAGAAATACGCCATTTCATTCAACAATTTTGTAAAATTAAAAAAAAGTTTTGTTTCAAAATTTTACAGTACACTTTCGTAATAAAGAGTAGAACTTACATTCTAGAGTTTAGAATGTTTCTAGGTTCCGAAAATTTTAAGATTAAGGCATCATTTTCTTTCAATTTTGAATTAAAAATTTAAAATCTAGATTCTATGAAGTTTAAGAATTTACTTTATGGTATTTTGGATTTTTAATTTATAATATTATAGAAAACTAATAATTAGAAAATTTCTGAAATTAGATTTAAATTTAAAATATATTTAATTCAGTGCGAAAATTATAGTGTTGGTAAATTGAGAGTTTTAATTATTTCTAATTGTGATTTAAATTCTATTAATTATTCAGAGCTATTTTTTTAAACTAAAGGTAAGTTCAAACCAGTAATTCTAGATATTTTAAATAAGACATGCCTTACTTTTTAACCGAAACTTTTTACCGCCAACCGATTGCTATTGCTACTTCAATAAAATAAACAAATCCTGCTTATTAAGGGTTCCGAACAAAAAATGTAAAAAAGCACCCTAAGGGCATTGCCACAGCTACTATTTTCCACGCGACGCGATTTTTTTCTGTTTCAAATTTTATTGGAATTAAAATCAATTTGATTCTAAATGTTTGAAGAAACTGTCAAATTCTATAAACCGTCTTATTAATTCTTTTGGAAATTAATAATTTTTATTGATAAATTATAAATTTTGTCGCGCGAATATTAAAATTTCGCGCGCGGAATTTGACTAACTATTATTTTCCAAAAAAAATATTAAAAGATGCTATTATTTGAAGTTGAATTTAATAGTTTCTTCAAATATTTAGAATCAAAATTATTTTAATTTCGGTAAAATTTGAAAATAGAAAAAAAAATCGCAGCGCACAAAAAATAGCTGTGGCAACGCCTTAATGGTGAGAAAAACCTCGTTGTCCGTCTGTTTGTGCCAACCTATTTTGCTAAGGAATTACAAATCCTAAAAACTTGAAATTTGACGTTTACCCGGTCAAGTGAGATAGTCGTACCATATAAAAGCACACTTCTTTGTTTTTTGACATATTAGCGAAAGATATCCCTCTGAAATATGTACAATGAGAGAAGGTCATTTTAGTTTTATAATTTTCAATCCTATTCCTATGACCAATATCCCATGAATACCAATATCTTTTAAATAATAGTATGATAACAGTTATAGTACAAATCTTTTTCGTATATGAATCATTTTGTTAATAATAGTTCGACCCAACTCCTGAAAATATGAGATACTAAAAATTTGCGTTATTCAAAAGACGAACTACAGATGTAATCGCAGGGCTATTTATTAACCAAAATTTCATTGTTACGTATATCGAATTATTTATAAATATTTTTAATGTTCATGCTCCAATCGTATTTTCCTGCCTTTTGCAGCTGCCAAACAGGCATTGCAATAGTTAACTTCATGAGGTTAAATATCATCATAAAACTATTACAACACAAAAATATTGCAATGATAAATTCACTAACGTAGAAATATATTGCACTTTGACGTTGTAATATATAGGCCATACCCAATGGAACGCAA
The DNA here is from genome assembly GCA_963556165.1 of Tipula helvola. Lineage (NCBI taxonomy): Eukaryota > Metazoa > Arthropoda > Insecta > Diptera > Tipulidae > Tipula > Tipula helvola. The sequence continues at coordinate 9,698,298 of OY744481.1, read as the reverse complement.
ATTTAATAACAGTTAGAATAGCTGCACTTAGATACAAGTACTTGTACTTCATCACTGGAACCAAATATCTGTGTTTGCGATAAAGAATATTTCCTTTAACTCAGTTACCTATTGTAATCATCAATATAAGCATCCAATGTCACATCACATCCTCTCATATCTATTTATTATTGCTAAAGTTCATTGCGTTATGGTTTTTAAAACAATATAGATCATATATTATGCATCTATTGAAAATTCTAAAATATATAATCAGAAAAAAATTCGTGCAAATCCCACTGTCATCGATATTTGACCTACTGATTCCGTTCAACTATAAGGCGCATATAAAAACTAAAATGTCAGATTACAGAATATTTTATTAAATCATTCAGTTACTATTAGAGCAGTTCATAGAACGTGTAGCTTGGAAAATACATTATCCATCGTTGTCATTTCAACCTTTATTGTCACATGAATTTTACGAAGACGTTTTCTATTATTTTAGTACTTGGAGAGTTGGTTGTTTGAATGTTTGCGGAACTCTACATTAAAATTTACGTACCCCAATTTACAGATTAGTTGTGTTTCATTATGAGCAAACTACTCAGCATTCCAACCGTTTAGTTGCCTTCCATGAAAAGCAATAAAACTGTGGTGATATTCTAAGGCTATCATGATCATTCTGTGGGATTTTCCGCAACATTTGAGTTTTGTCCAACGACAGGAGTAAAATCTAAACATAGAGGGTACCACGAAATACTATTTAAATGTTTTTTTTTGTTTCAAATTTTCTCTATAAAATGTTTAGAGATTTAGTTCACTTATAAAAAAAAAAATTAAAAAAAAATTCAAAAGTAGCTTCAAATAATTGTTTCTCGAGTTTTTGAAATAAATCGGGAATTCAGTTAAAAAACTGGCTCGGCAAAAAATATTGGCTCCGAGTAATTGAGAAAATAAAAATGCATGGGTATCAATATCACAAATTACCATGAATGCAACTTTCGAACTCTATTGTGAACTTATTACTCGTTGAACTGAGTCTACGTTGTGCAGTTGATGGGTGAACATCAATTGTACAGTTTTTTGTGATTGGAAATATACAAGTAAACGGTTTTTAAATACATTGTACTGATTTATAAATACAGTGATAAATTAGTTCCCACTCCCAAGAGGAGTGAGATTTCATTCCCACTCATTCCGACCAATCCTACACAAATAGTTATTTGATATGTAGAGACCTAATCAGCCGGCATCGCATATGGATCTGTATATTAGGGATAATACTGCACATTTCATTCACAATTATGCCAATGCCAGTTGTAATACCAATAAAAACTATTTAAACCAAAAACCAATGATATAGGATATTTACAACGTCCCACACTCAAATCGATGAAATTATTGATATTATTTTAAAATCGATTATTGAAGCAGAGCCACTTTATACTAAAAGCAACCCCCAAAAAATTCTATTATACACTTCCGGACTCGAAAAAAACAAAACATTTAATTAAAAAACGCCGTTCGATGGCAATGGCAAAGAAGTAGAAACCAGTCAACAAAAAACCTTTATATTTATTTGAAAATTATATAGGGTATGATATACAAGCATACAGAAATTCTAAATAGAATGAATATCTCACTTCTAAACTTAAAGGTAACCATCGGTTTTTTAAAATTTATAGAATTCTTAAGAATAAACACAAAATATTTCCTGCGTTAAAACAAGACAACAAATTATTGATAACAACGGAAAAAAGCAAAGGCAATTGCAAAACCAAATGAAATTAGCACCATTATCAAATCAATGAAAAATTAAAACGCTGTTGGAATAGATAAAATTACAAGCAGACTAATAAAAAGATTACCAAACAAAGTATTCCAAGTTTATTTTACGTTAATTTTCAATGCTTGTTTTAAAATCGGTTACTTTCCTAACTACTGAAAATCATTTATTGCGTTTCCGATTTATAAAGCGAATAAAGACCAATATAACCCTAAAAATTATAGGGCTATCAATCTGTTATGTTTACTTTCGAAAGTATTTGAAAAAATTATTCTTAGTACAATAGAATATCCGACTTTGTTTATATCAACAATATTCTTCCAAATGAACAGTTTGGTTTTAGACAGAGGTATTCAACCTGCCACAACAAAAATGGTTAAGAACAGTTTAAATGAAAACAAATTGTGGGAATGCGGCCACTAGATATAGAGAAAGTATTTAATTCTGTTTGGCATAATGGACTATTATTTAAGATGTTAAACTAGGCTTAACTCTAGTAATCTTAAAAACTATTCAGTCATACATAGAAAAAAGAAAAAAATGGGTTATTATTTGGGTAGTGAATATGAAGTAAGGGCGGGGGTACATCTAGAGGGCCCTTATTTATTTAACAATTATACATAAGACATTTCTAAATCACAGAAATGTGAGTTGTTAGCCCTGTATGCTGATGATACAGCTGTATTGTCATCTGATGTACCTACATGTCTCAGAAATTGAACTTAATCTGAAAAATTATTTTCTTTCTCTCGAATTTCTAAAATATTTAGGAGCGTATTGATGAAAAACTTACGTTGAAAATGCATGCTAATGACGCAATTGAAAAAAAAAACGAATAGAAAATATTATACTCGTTAATTTACAGAAAATCATGTTTAGACAATAATTATAAAACAATACTCTACAAAGTTTCCTTACGACCAATTATTTTAACCTATGGCCTCACCTGTGTGGAAAAATTTAGCGTTTTCAGAAAAAAAAAACACTTATCATGATATTAAACCCACCCCCATAGTCAGCGCCGGCTCCAGACCTTTGAGCGCCCTGCGCGAGAATTGTTTGAGCGCCCCTGTTATTTATTTTTAATTGAAAAAGAGACGAATTATGAAATTTTGAGTTTGGTAAGAAAATAAGAAATCAAATTTGGAGCAAGTTGGAATCCGACATTCTGTTAGATCTATATGTAGTTTTAAAACTGCATATGCTGAAAAGAGGGAGAACCTAATGTAGGAATGCTAAAGTAAGGAATTGGTTAGAATAACAAATATTTACAAGCTGACTTATTAGCGAGCGTCTTCAAATCGAACTCGACATTAGTTGTCCCAGATGGAATTAGACCTCCAGTAATTCCATATTGTGGTTCTAAAATGAGCCCCGTCGTCATCTCGGAGGAAATTGTCTTTACTAATCTGAAGTCAATGAATGCAAACAAGGCCACCGGGCCTGATGGAATTCCAGTTCGAATATTGAAGGAGTTTGCCAGTGACTTGGCTCCAATATTATCTAAAATTTTCCTACTTTCATATAAGCAAGGTCACTACCCGAACGCCTGGAAGAATGCAATGGTGCAACCCGTGCTGAAACGGGATTGTGACAAAACTGACCCTTCAAGCTACCGGCCAATATCAATTGTGTCAGCCATCGCTAAGGTCTTTGAGAAATGCGTCAATCAACATATAGTTAAATATCTTGAAATTAGCAAACTAATTTCGGATAGACAATACGGCTTTCGTGAATGCCGATCCACGACCGATCTCCTGACGTATGTCACGAACAAATGGAATCTCGCCCTAGAACACCACGGAGAGGCCTTTGCAATCGCCTTGGATATATCCAAGGCTTTTGATAAGGTGTGGCATGAGAATCTTATTTGTAAACTTGTGGCATACGGGCTGGACTCGATGACCACCAGGTGGATTAAAAGCTATCTCAATGACCGAAAAATCAGCGTCGTGCTTAATGGGAGATCATCATCGACGCACTCCCCAAATGCCGGAGTCCCTCAGGGTCACCTTTGTCACCGACCCTGTTTTTGCTATACATCAACGATTTGCTGGATAGCACTGTAAACCCTATCCATAGCTTTGCGGATGATGCCACATTGCATTCTTCTATTTCATTCGAGGCGGAGCCTAGCATTACAGATCTAAATAATAAACGGTCAGAAGTCGTAACTTCTCTTAATTCCGATTTAAGTACAATATTTGAGTGGGGTAACAACAACTTAGTACAATTTAACGAGAAAAAGACACAAATATGCACATTCTCACGTAAAAAAAGTCGCAACGACTACCCATTTGTGGTAAAAAACCATATCCTTGTGGGTTGCGACTCAATTCGACTACTTGGTGTTCAAATAAGTAACAAACTCAAATGGAATGAACACATTGTTGCATTGGCTAAATCAGCTTCAAAAAAACTCGGGTTCCTGAATCGATGCAGAAGGTTTTTCAAATCGCATCAAGTTCTCCAGATATATAAAACCTTCATCCGACCATGTATAGAGTATTGCTGTCAAGTTTGGGGAGGTGCGTCTGGTACCACACTCCACTTATTGGACAGGGTTCAACGCCGCGCTATCAGAATAATACGGAATCCCAGACTTACTCAAGAACTAGACAGCTTACAGCATCGCAGAGATGTTGCAGAACTCTGCGTCTTCTACAGATGCTTACATGGTAAATGTTCTGCAGAACTATCGGAGAAAATACCACCATTCATTACAACAACAAGAGTAACAAGAGGAACAACCAATGCACATAGGTTTACGGTGAAGCTCCCGAAACCTCGAACTGAAGAAATCAAGCGCGAATTTATATACCGAACATCAAAAAAGTGGAATTCGCTAATACATTTCAAATTTCCGAAGGAATATAAAATGAATAAATTTAAGGTAGCTATTAATCTTTACTTGCAGGATCGCGCATTGGGTGCAGAAGCTCTGACAGTTACAAGGAGCTAGGACCGTTAATAAGTCCGCTCTGTACCCAATTAAAAAAATTGATAAAAAAAAAAAAAAAAAAATGAGGTTAGATAAATTTGAAATTAATACTAGACATTACAATTTTATTTTATTGGTTTTAGATAATAACAGAGATAATTGCACTACATGTCTGATGTCCGGAGTACAGTTAGCAATGATGGAAAAATACTTTGCATTGTGAATACATGAAATTATTTGTTCAGTGACTTTCAGCCATCAATTTAATAATTTTGTTTACAATATTTTTCCACAATAATGAAGAGATAACTCGTATTTTAGGATTCGACGAACGTATTCCTGTAAGTAATTCAATTAGGCCTAAATATTTTCCGTTGTTCTTAGTGTATATAACTTATCAGAAGAACCGCGGAGTATCGTGTTATTTTGCGAAAGATATAGAGCAATACTCATCAATCTATTGAAAATAGATTGCCAACGCTCTGTTGTTTTTTAAATTATAGGCAAGTTGTTCCGCTCGACCGATTGTTGATCCTGGTTTCAGTCTTGATTCCGTTTCTATCCACTATGACTATTTTCATGTTACTTAATCAATTTAGATATGGATTCAATTATTGTAACCAATATTTGCTCAATACGATTTCGATTTCGTACGACCTCGATCAAAACATAAACAACAGGAACAAAATGCACGGTCAGCTGTATTAGAATATAATATCCATAAGCAAAATAACGGTTGTTTGTATCTTGAGGATACCGTGTATGTTGAACTTGCCTGTTACCTTGAACCACCAAGTAATCAGTAATTTTATTTTTAAGGGTATTAGGCTATCAACCTGGATCTGAAAAATTTATTAAGTCTAAATCTGCGGAATTGTCAACATTTAATCGGTCGGATACAGATGGAGAAACCAACTGATCTGCTATTAAAGGGCTTTCGATCGAAGAAACTTCTGACAAATTCCACAAATAACTATATAGCCGCCCCGGTGGCACAGTGGTTAGCATACTTGCTTCACGCTCCGGAGGTCCCGGGTTCGATTCCCGGCGGGTGATGAAAAAATCACGGCTGGTTAAGGGTAGGATCAATGAATTAATCACTCATTATCCATTAACAAAAATGATTATGAAATTTCAAAAAATGAAGCGGCCAAATCCCTCTATGGGATGTAGCGCCAGCGAAAAATAAAAAAAAAAAACTATATAGCCTGTTCACGCAACAATACCTCGTTTCATACCTCTTTGCCTAAAAAGTTTGATTTATTTGTTAAAGTTTGTAGGCAAAGAGGTATGACACGAGGAAGTGTTGGGATGCTCTGTATACACTGTGTGAACAGGTTAATTAATACCAGCCACACTATCCCAAGATTTTTGTTTTACAAAAATCATGATACAAATATGCTTCTACAGATAAGAGATAACCTCTTTAAAAATAACAGATAAGAGATAATTTTTTCAAAAAAATTTCTTATTTTATATTCAACATTTAGTAAGTTCCATTTGAGTGTAAAATACATTTGGGTCTGCATAAAAATTTTGCGTCCCTGAAAGTGTGGTGAACTATGGGGCCGCGTACCTCGATCACACCTCGAACCCGCCCTGCCCATGGTATATTTCGAGAGATATTCATGAACGTACCAAAGTACCACTCGTATGGAAGAGTTTATAATAAAGGACTATAGTAAATTTATTATAGCTTGCGAAATATCTGATATTCCGCTCATTAGCGCAATTTCAATTATTTCTAGGATTTGAATAGAAAAATCGAAAACCTTGATTGAAAAGTTCTAATTTATAAACTGAAAAAATATATTTTTAACCTAGACGCAATAATTACTTCTTGAAAGTAGATGTAAATAGGCAAAATACATTTTAAGAAACATTGTATACGTATAGTAATTTTTGGCAGAGTTTCCACTACATCTGACATTGGAATAATAACTAATTAATTAAAGCTAATTATTAATTTATTGATATTAAAAGTTTTCAAAAAGATTAAAAAAAACGCACTGAACTGTATAAGCCAATCGTTATAGTTTCTGCGGAACCCTGATTCTTTATATTTTATAAATTCTTAGTGGCAGGTGCAACATTCAATTAAATTAAAATTCCACTATTAAATTTGATTTAATGATTAAAATAGGTGTAAAATCCAAACAATTCACCACATGACATCAAACATCATACAACAAAATATCAAGACCAGGTGCCCGTGCTCCGCTTAACCTCTAATTTAATCGTTTTTCATCACATTAAAACGTATAATTGTGTCTTTAAAAATTCTACCAACAAATCGATTTGAACTCGAAACAAAAAAAAAACACAAAAACATAGAACTTTATTTAACCCTGGCAATTCATTAAAAGCACCACCTCACCATCAGTAACAGCAGAAACAACAACAACAACAACAAATTTATAATTCTCATAGTTTATAATAAAATTTTGATTGTTTCTGACAGAATAAATAATAATTTCATTTCTTATCATCGTTAATTATCACATAGCCAGTAGAAAAATATTTTTTCACAAAACAACAACAAAAACCTCGTACATAATCACTCTATGCATGAGAGTAGTTGTGTTTTTTTTTTGTTATTTGGGCCTAGGCACCCGAAAACAATACAAGACGAGTCGAGAAAAATAATGATAAATGATTGAAATAATTTATCATGTTCACACATGGTTTTTTCTTCCTGTTTTCATTAAAACAGTAAACCAAAACAAAAACTTTTATATGTATGTACGAGTATAATATACGTCATTATCCAAAATAAAAACAGAACTATTAACTAAAATTACAAATGTTAATGGAAATTACACATAATTTCCCCTTTTCACTTTGAATACAATCAATCAAAATAATATTTTTTGGTTGGAAACCGTTTCGTTCGTTTGTTTTTAAAAAAAATAAAAAATATCAAATTACCCCCAAAATAGGGAATTTCTTCCTATTCTTGAACGTCGTCGTCATGTACTTATGTACTTGTACCTCCAGCAGAAGAAAATATAAAATGTAAAAAAAATCTTTGTAACTTTTTTTTTTTTTTTTATAATTCTATGACTTTTATAGAAAGAGATTCGATAAATTTAAAAAAACAAAAATAAAAAATAAATTATTTATAAAAATGTTGTTTTTAAATTAATGTAATTTGATAAAATGCTTGACATTTATTTATTATTTATCCCAAAAAAAAAACAAAAACATCGAAGATGAAGAAAAATTACTTTATTGTTCGACTGAATATTGATTTTGACTTCTTAAAAAAAAATAAAAAATAAAACGATTTTTAAATTCAGGTGTGGTTACACATAAGGATATATGTATGTACATACTTTATAAAACTTCTAATGTTTGTGATAAGAATGAAGTTCAATCAACCGTGTGTGTGCTCCGTCTCTTATCAGACGAATCTTATAAATTACTTGTTTATTGCTTTTGTGTTATACATGTGCGTATATAAAGTGATTTATCGATGTATAATTTGAAATTTATAGCTTTTCGTGTACAAATGACCAAGCGCCGCCATGCTACCCGCCTTCTTTTCACTAAACTTATTAGAAATATGTAAGTAAAGAAATAATTTGACCAAGTTTTAAAAAAATTTTGTAATTAACATTTTTAGTTATGGAGAGTTAATTATGCATATCTTGGAAATCATGAGAAAAGTGCTTGGTCATTTTTCAATTATTTCAATCTAAATTTGTATTAAAAGTTAATTATTTTTTCCAAACATGAATATATGGGTCACAGAATTCATTACTAGATGGTTATAAGTTATAGATAAATACAGAAAAAAATTTGTTTACTTCTCAAGTGTGTGTACGTTTCTAGAAATAGTTTTTGGGCCCTAATTAATGTTTGGGTTACTAATGATCCGTTGCTTAATTATGACTACTAACTAGGCTTAGGATTTTCAGGTTCTAAAATTCAAGAACGTGTTCCTAAATATGCTGGAGAAGTAGTCCAAAAATCGTTCCACATCCATACACTTAAAAATTTGGACTGGTAAGCGATACTTACTTCAAAAGAACACCGTAATAGTTGAGACTAAAAGATTCACGGTATTAAAGCAAGATTTAAATTAAGAAAAGCTAAATTGCGCCCGTATTTTTGCTCAATCAAATTGTATTTTAAATTTAATCTTTATTAAATTCAGTTATAGTTTATAATTCATATTCTTTTATACATCGTGCTGATACTAAATTATTTTGTTGTTTTATTGAAATCATGTTTCGTATTGCAATTTTTACTAATTGCAAATAAAATTTAGTTTGCAATATCAAATTTACACTCCTCGATTCATTTTAAAATGAAAGTACAAATTTAACTGTAAATTTGGTATTTTAAATTTCACTCAAAGTTATAACTCAATTCTTCCTTCAATTTTGTCAAATCGAGTTTGGAATTTAGCCTATTTGTATTTAAAATAACAGAAAATGTCTATCTAATTGCAACCAAAATTTTGGAATTCAAACTGAACTTTTTGACAGAATTTTGCCCTCACTAAACGTAAAATTTAACTTAATCTTTAGTTTTTCTTTTGCCAGTCCAATTCGAAATACAAACTCCATTTTTAAACAAAAAACTGTTTTTGCTCAAGTACTGCTTAAAATTCATATAGGTGCTTCGATACTTACTCAGATTTCTGTTCAAAATTCTGATACAAATTTAACAAACCTTTCGATCCATACTAGAGTTTTCAATTCTACTCTAACTCAATATTTCTAATAACAATAAAAAATTTCTTAAATGCACTTGCAACTAAAGCTGAAGTTGTACTCCAAATTTCAAATCAAGCATATTTAGATTAGACAACATTTCTAGCATAATTTCAACCATAATTTTGTGTTAACTAAGTTTGGAATTTCAAATTCAATTTTTAAATATTTTTTAATTAAATTATTAAAAGTTTAAATTTCACTCAAATTTGTTAAAAGTTTATATTTCACTCAAGTTTGATCAAAATAACAATAAAGATTCAAGTACAGTTTGAAAGTTTAATTCAATTTCGGATTAAAATGTCACTCAAAGTTTATTCAAATCCAGAAGGAATTGTAAATTTATTTTACTCTGGATAGGGAAACTCAATTTCCAAGGTTTTATTCGAATGCAATAAAACTGTTTTCGTTTCCAATCTGTTTGATCCAATTCAAATTGGTTTCCAAATATGTATTTTAGCTTTAAATTAACTCAGTACATCCATTGCGCAATTTAAACTTATAATTCTCTATAATTTTACCAAAGATTTTATTTGGTTTGGAATGTCAACACCATTTTTTTAAATTTAAATTCTTAGTTCATTTCTACTTAAAATTTCGAATACAAATTTCTAAAATAAATTCTACGGAAATTTTGTTGATTGTTTGAGATCAAATCTCGTATTGAAACGCATTTTTTACCTAATTGCAATTAAAATTGAGTTTAAATCTAGTTTGGAACACCAAATTTACGCTCAAATATTTGCTCAAAACCAAGTAGAATGTCTCTAATCAATGAATTTAATCTAAATTTCCAAATCAATTTTTAACCCAAGTAACACTGTACAACAATTTGTACCTGTCTCTGTTTAATTTCAAACTGAAAATTTATAAATTTAACACCGAAGGCAATTTTTTTTTATCCACTCAATATTTAGTCAAGCCCTGGTTGGAGTTTTTATTCAAAGAATTGAATCCAATCTATTTATAATTAAATTTCTGCTGAAAACCACGATTAGCTTTTGATTCATGTTAAACACAAGATGTTGTTCAAATCTAGTTTGTATTTCTAATTCAATTTTTAAATTTTTAAATCTAATTTAAGTACCAACTCAAAAATTTATTCAATTACCTTTGGGAATTCTAATTCTCATTCAGATTTTTGCTCAAAATTCTGATTTTATATTCGATATGTTGAAATTCACAATGTTAACAAACAATATGTTGACTTTTTTAACGTTAATGGTATTCAATATTTTACTAAAATTCAAGTTTGAATTCTGAGTTAATTTCATTTCTAAATTAAATTTAAACAATCATTACGTCCAATTCAAAATTGAAGCTAATTTTGTTACCTTTAGATTTCCCTCTAATTTTGGTGTAAAATCCAAAGTGTTTTAATTGTAATTCGAAATCGAATTCTATAATCTACCGTTTTGGTCAAATAATGCAGTTAGTAATTAACACTTAAGAATCAAATTAACATTCAACATTTCAGTCAAACATGTTTTGAAAACTATTGCTTAAGTGCATAAACGGGGTAGAATTGCATTTGCTATGTTTTCATACAAAATTTAAGGAATTTTAATGCTTGTTTGATTCATTTAAATTCTGGCGAATTATTTTACATACGTTTCCGTATTTTGGCCTATTCAGAAAAATATCACAACGTGGAATATTTCATTTTTGATAAAGGCGCGTTAACGAATAAAAACAACAATCACAAAATCTGCTTTTCTAGATTCTAGAACATCTCCGGATCGCCAAATAATGTGCAGTAAACTATTGAGATATTTGATCTAACTTAGTAGAGTTTAGGCAAAAGTAAAACTTGTGTAGGTAGGCGTTTTACGGTTATTGACTGGCAATAATAATTGTAGATCTGATTATACCATTATCTTTAGTTTTTAGTTATTAGCCGAATTGTGGCGCGATCCGTTAAAGTTATTTTTAATGGTGGTTTCTTAAATCAATGTTGATAAATTATAAAATTCTTATCAAACCTGATTTTAGGTTCCTTAGGAAATTAAATGGGGTTTCACGGCTTACTATCAATATAAATTAAAGTTGGAGTGTTAATTCTATTTTCCGAGTTAGTATCCATAATGAATTCGGCTAAATCATCAATGACAAATCACGACTTTGTACATGTTAATATAGTGAATAATACCAATTAATACAAGCTTAGTGAATCCAAAATTTAACTTTGATTGAATTACGTTTATTTCAGTGGTTGAACATTTACTATAGCAAACCCACTCCGAGTCTCAAGTTGTTGGTCATCGGGATTTTTAATTTACGATATTCAATTAATGCAGTTTGAACCGTAAAATTTACTCCAAAGTGGAAGTTTAGCAGAATACCGCAATGCAGCGAAGAACAGCAGAAATTTGGTTGTTTTTCAATTTGTATGTAGTTTGAGAAAAATTGAGGAATTTTTTGTAAACCGGACTTTTTGAGTAATTAATTAGCTTTCTCATTTTTAAATTTATGGATAAGAAGTTTCAAGTTCTTGAAAATTAAGTAAATTTGCTAATATTGCTTTACAGCTTCGGTGTTATAATGATTTGTATACATATAATACAACAATATACTTTAAACAAAGCATATGTCTGTGATCAAGTGTGTCGCAATTTGCTCTAGGTTGAGGAATTTTCTTTTTAATTTGTATCGCTATAATATTCAAAAAATGAGTATAGCAAATAAATACCAACATCTTACTTTTTGTTGGACCTTTAGTGTTATCCAGATAATTATATACGTAATGCATGTAATATGATTAACTCATTTAATTGATTGTATGAATAGATTGAAATGAATGGTATTAAATGGCTTGAATATATGGCCAAGTCCAATCTACGGCATATATTAATGGGTAATACAATTTTGAAATCTGCACCATTTCTGATTTGAAATTAATTTGAAATTGGATTAAACTCATAGTGTCGTATTTGCTTGATATCCGTCAGCATCCGAAGCAATTGTCGTTCCTATTTCTACAACACATGCATAATATGGAGCAAATTTTAAAATCAGCTCTAGTTGGAATCTTAGGAATAAGGTAACAACCAAAAGTAAAGCAATAGAGTGTATATATTTGCTTCCGATCTCCAACTGGTCTCTACCTCATTAGTGAAACCAAATCATCATTTTTTAATACCTTCGACGTGTTTTTTCTCCAAACATCATTAGTAGTCAACTACTGTGTTGTGTTACCACTTTTAATTAAATATAAATTCTTATTTCTCCTCATACCCAAACTGACATTATGAGCAGTGCAGTTTCGTAGTTATCTTTGAGAAAGGTGCGGATTTTTCCCCGAACCTGTTGAAATTTTTTAAAAAGCTGAAAATTAAAACCAAATTTTTAATCTGCACCAGCCATTTGACACTCTCTGACCAATATAGTTTTGTATTTATCAAGCAGAATAGTTGAAGAGATTATTTTTGTCACTATATTACGTTACACAATGAAAATCATTAAAGTATAGAGGATAAATCGATTTCATAAAAATTTGTGTGTATACAAAGCGTGCACGATATCGAACATATAGTCGAGGACGAGGACGGATTATTTTATTCAATCATTTATCAAGTTCACAGTAGCGCGCGTATCTCAATGTTTTGTTTTCAATTTTCCATTCAAAGCTTCTTTGTCGATGGAGATTATATATCATTTTGGCGTCCCATAAAATGAATTTTGTATTTTTTTTTTAATACTGTTCTCAAAAACAACAACACATAGTATCTTCTATCTCCCGTGTTGATTTCAAAACAATAATAAAAAATTCAATTGAAAATACGCGTATTTTACGTTTTTATTTTATTTAATCTTATTATTTAATTTATTATAATGAGATGGATATTAAAAGTGAATAAATAAAGAGACCAACTGCTGTCAAATTTCAATTAAATTCACCAAAAAAAAAAATCAATTAAATAATTGTTAAGTATTACTACAGTGTGTATGTATATGTGTGAGTGCTGTCGACTGATGAAAATTATTTTTATACGCATAAGATGGACGGGCTGCTGCTGCTATTTAGTGATGATGAAAAGCGGTTTTTATATTTCTCGGTAATTAATTGGATAATTGAAGATTGTTTTTAGTTAAATTGTGTATATTTTAGATTGACGAGATTGGTATGATGGTGAAGATTTTTTTTTTCTTTCTTTTTAGAGCTAAAACATTTCTTTATATTTATACATAATGGCGTGCTGTGCTTTCTTCCGTTTATTTTGTGTGTTTTGAAATTAAAATGGATTTTTGTTTTGGTTGTTTATTCAGAGTGTGTACACAGAGTGATGATTTAGTTTAATGGTTGCATGTTGATTTGCTTCATTAAAGTTCTAGTAAATCATAAAATCACTCATCTTAGAAAACATGTTGATGGGTACAAAATTAGGTTATTGTAAAGCATTAGGGAGTAATCAATGTGTTTTGTATAGTTTTGTAACTTTGTTTACGCGTGAAATCGCGTGTACAAACTCAGAGACTTATAAATCTTTACAATTATTAACAGTTGATTCACAACTTTTAAATTTGATTTGTTATATTGAATGATTGACTCAGTAGAGATGCGTTAAGGATGGATTATACGTGTATAACTTGATTTTAATAATTTATCTGAATATAACTCTGAAAATATCTGAAGCACTGTTAATTCCTACTATGCATCGATATAATTCGCAGATAACTTCATTTTAATAATTAAACGGAATTAAACTAAAACCATTCCTAAACATTGTTTTTGTATGTGATTGATCTAAGAAATATTTCATTGGTTTATTTGAATAATATGTATTGTTTTCAAGCAATATTTTTTTGTATAACTCAGTAGTAGGTGTCATTAGATATTCTGGTAGTTGAATAAAATGATTCGTTTTCGTGATATACATCAGTGTAAGTATTTCTTTTTACTGTCTTATCTTCAAATTGTGATTGAGGTTCAAAGTCAATAATTCTAATTATCAGTATTTAAGTTTACTGTGTATAACTTAGCATACTTAGAATTTTAAATGGTAAATAGTTCTATATAATTATAAAGTGAGACGGGCAACGAATAGAAAACCAATTTTCTAAGATGTGCTCGTCCCCTATTGTAGTTGACCGCACTATGTAGGCATAATGCAACAACTAAATGAATCAAATGATTCATCTATTAATTCATTCGCCGCAAAATTTAATTTTATTCTCAAACTGGCAGAGTTGACTATGGATTTGTTTAGTGGATAAATAACTAATTGAAAAAGTTACATTGAAGCACTCAATACTCTTCAGTATCTTAAGAAAATTATGATGTAATAACTGCAACTTTTGAAACATAGATTTTGTCGCAGTTTAGTAGACACAGAAAAAGATTTTTGGTAAACAGACGATTTAACAAACCGAATACACCGAAGGGTGACAGAAATACTTGTTAAAAAAGATTCTCGTTTATGATCCTTTAGAAGCCGTCTAACCGAATATTCTAAATACTTGAACCGATAACTTGTATCATCATAATTTGATGTGAATACAAAAACCAAATGCTGAGAACAGAATCACAAATAGATTTCTTCAATGAAGCGTTCGCAAAACGAGACGGCCTCACAGGATGGCCTGGTGTCTCTGGTGTTCTTATTTCGGCATACGTATACACTTAAGTTCATCAGAGAGCAACCGTCAATTTCAATTGATCCACAATATGGCAATTCCCATCAAACTTACCATTCGTAAAAAATAGATTTATTGCTGGGTGGCAAATAATGAAAGAGTTACCCGTATCAAGAGCAGGAGAATACCACTTAAGTATGTATAGATGAATTATAACAGCAATTTTGGGAGCTATAAAACCTCTATTACAATAATCCGTTGGTTAATCCTGAACATTCTAATTCAAATGATGAGTCACTACAGCTACGCTAATATACTGTTTTCGAAACAAAGCCTCGTCAATTACTTAACATATGGGACAATTACCAGCCGAACGCATACTTCCAAGTCGTGTTTATAAAAACACTGCGGAATTGACTATTGCGGTCCATTGAATGTTAAAATTAATCCTGCTAAAATGTATTTTGCAAAGCATATCTTATAATTTTCATTTAATTTAAGATCTCAAACAAATTTTGTGGGATCCAAGTCAGATTTGGCCAAACTTCAAGAAATATTTAATTTGGAAACTGACAAAATTGAACTCAGACGATATGGTCGCGGAGAAGGCATTTACCGTCATACCATTCCTCTCGCTTCCTACATTTCAGTGGGCTTCAGTGGGCACTATCTAAAACGAAGAAGTTATAAAACTTTATAAACAGGCTCCTCAGTGTTGTGTCTATATCCTCGTTAACTCCATCAGATCATTTAGTGATAGGTCATCCAATTGGATTTAATGCCTGAACCGTCTCTGTTCCATCTGGACTTCAATCGTTTGTCTTGTTAAAATCGCTTCAAACCATGTTGCAATACATTTGGAAGTGTGATTCAAGTAAATATCTCTGCGAATTGTAACACCAACAAAAATGGAACAAACCAAATGAAAATATAGTAATGGTATTGTTAATCCTTGCCGCCCCGGTGGCACAGTTGTTAGCATGCTTGCTTTAAGCTCCGGAGGTCCCGGGTTCGATTCCCGGCGGGTGATGAAAAAATCACGGCTGGTTTAATGTAAGGATCAATGAACTAATCACTCATTATCCGTTGTAAAAATGATTACGAAACTTCAAAAATGAAGCGGCCAAATCCCTCCATGGGATGTAGCGCCAGCGAAAAAAAAAAAAAAATTGTTAATCCTATTGAAAGAAAATTTTGTTCCGCTAACTAAACAGATTGTAGGACGCATAACTACGGCGAATCTGCATGGTGAGGGTTTTGTACGAGTGGTTTCATTAAAAACAAAATCAGGTATATTTACAAGGGCTATAACTAAATCGAAATCCGTTCGGTTGATTTTAAATACCAAATATTCCTTACTATTTTTATTTACTTAACTTAATTCCTTTAATTAAACCTTATCAACTAAGTATCTTTTTAAGTAATTTTGATCTCGTAAATCCGAAATTTACATTACTTTTATCCTATCACCTTCCAAATCTTCCCAAAGATGCGTCAGAACTTCTAGCATCCAGAATTCGTGATAAGAATTTGCTGGCTCCAGGAACATCAACCAGTTTCTACAGAATTCGAGAAAAGGACCTATGTAAGTCAATATTTTCATCAAGAAGGATCTTTTTTATATTGTAACAATATTCTTGAAAAAGTTATAAAGCTAGGAGCTACCTCTTACGAGAAGGAAGAATGACGACTTTTTATTGACTCGAGCAAAAGGAGCCTGAAAGATGTTTTGCTACAAAATAGTAATATGTTGGCCACTGTTCCCGTTGCTCATTTTGTTATAACTTAGAACTTCTCTTAGAAAAAATTAAATACCTGGAACATAACTGGATGCTTTTAGGAGACTTGAAGGTTCTCTGTATGCTTCTTGGACAACAGTCAGGATATACTAAATATCCCAGCTTCATTTGCGAGTGGGACAATCGAGCACGAGATAAACATTGAACTTAAAAGGAGTTGTCTACAAGATAAAAGCTTACGCCAGGAAGTAAAAATATAAAGCACAATACCTTAGTTGACCCTAAAAGAATTTTCTTGCCACCTCTACACATTAAATTGGGTTTGATGGAGCAGTTTGTGAAAGCTCTTTAAACTGTCTCATGCCAAATTAATACAGGGAGAAGCGTTACGAATGTCGATGGAATGTATCAATGATGGCAGACTACTGCTGGAAACGAAGTTTTTACAAAAAGTTCTTATAAAAAGACGAAGATTCCATTGAGTTAGGCACTAAAAATACGTAGTTTATTGTATTTGAAGCACTACTGATCATTGTAAAATAAATAATGTACTTTTATTTTAATGTCTGTATTTATTTTTATTTTGAGATTTGCAAAAATCGTGATACATAAAAATCGATGAAAAAAGTAGAATCAGCGCATAAAAATTATATAAAATCACTTATCAAAAATAAAACATTTCTTAAAAAGTTTCGTTTTAAAGACCTGTAATATCTATTAAATAGCAAATTTTAGCTAGCTAGCAAATTTACAAATTTTGAAAATCTGCAGTTTCTAGTATTAGAAGTAGATTAGAATACAAATTTGACCGTAAACAAATCATTATGAATTTGCCATGACAAAACCGTTCTCTAGGAGCCACTGAAGATAATTGAACAAAATTGGTTGAAAGTACGCAACATTGTTTTGCAAAACTACTACTGGATGTCCTTATTTTTTCTTTAAAACTAAAATGTAAAATGTATTTAGGGCAAACGTTTCCATTGCGGAATTGATTTACAGTGTTTGCAGTAAGTCAATAGTACTCCTGAAATAAACAATTTTGGAAGTAAAGAAATAAATATTTATTTTCAGAACCTATTCAGCCATCAGAAAATGAAAAAAGGTATTTGCTTTAAAAGAAGGCTTCTTCCTTCTAATATGAGCCTCAATTTTGGAGTTTTATATACACCCCCAGACTATTTATACTGTTTTTTACTAAAATATAATCCTTAATGACATTTCCTAGAAAATATTTACCAAACACTGATGGTGTAAGATTAAATATTAAAATAAAATATTGGGTTTGACGTAACCACCCAAGTGCTATCCAGCTAGCTCTCGCATATAAAAAAATAAAATAATATTTATAAACAAAAACCTATTTTACACATAATTTAAGAATAATATGACACAACCAAGGATATTATTTATTGACCCACCGCTGATTTAGGGATTTCATTTCAATATCACCTCTTTTCGAACTCAAGTTACACACAGACAAAACCATTCAAAGAAATGACCACCCATGGTTCGTATTTATAAATTTTCGTTCCTCTTCAAGTTCTAAACATTTTTTTTTGTTCTCCTGTGTATTTCA
Organism: Tipula helvola; assembly: GCA_963556165.1. Classification (NCBI taxonomy): domain Eukaryota; kingdom Metazoa; phylum Arthropoda; class Insecta; order Diptera; family Tipulidae; genus Tipula; species Tipula helvola. Next base: position 9,679,976 of record OY744481.1, on the reverse strand, counting down.
AGAGTAACGTACTTCAAAGTACATATGTATATAGCAAACCGTAAAAATATAACGTAAATATAAATAAATAACAAACCAAAATAATTTTTTTTTCTCTATATATCCTTAAAAAATAATGGTCATTATTATGATCATCATTATCATAATAATAATAATAATAATAATAATCACAGTAATAACCGTTCCAAATGATCATATGTGTACGTAATAATAATAAAAATATCCTTGCTAGTTACTCCGATTTTCACTTTTATCAGTTCGTATCGTCGTACACATATTACACAAAGAGGAGAGATGATGATTTTTGTGCGATATCCTTTTGTATGTGGGTGGTGTGAAAAAATCGAATGTTATAATGATAGTGGTAATAATAATAATAATAATGAACCTTATCATACCAACAAAGAACGAAAAAAAAACACCCGAAGCCCTTTCCTTATCACATATACAAGAATGCTATATGCCTCCACAACACGATATACGATACGTATAATGTTTGAAAATAAGACATGAAATGTCAATTTATTATTATTACTATTTTATAAGGACTTTATATGTATGTAGTTAGCATTCTTCGTTTTCTTCATCTTATTATAATATGTTTGTACGTATATATGAATATATATAGAGCCTCAATTCGAAAACCATCCTTTGAGGAAAATTAAAAGGAAGAAGGCATAATGTACTCTTCCGCATATACATAATTTGGATATAACTGTACGGTGGTTGATATGGAAGAGTTTATGTACCAAATTGGCAAAAACGAAATGTTGTATACTATTGGGACATCGTTGACAATAAGGATGTGTGATTGTTTAATAATAAACGAGACAATTGTTTATACATCTAAAAGCACACATATATATTTTGGAAAATTACTTGAAAATTGTTTTTATTGAAAGGATAATTTGGTTTTTCCGATTTTTTTTGTTTTGTTTTGTTGATTTTATTAAAATTACATTATCTTGATATATAAATTTTCTTAGAATTGAATATTAGACATGGTATGTATAATATACAATATTGTCTTGTATTATTGTGACATTAACAAAATTGTGTATGTTTTGGTTTAATCTAGGGAAATGAAAGCTTTTATTTTATTTTTTTTATGTGTATGGTTTAGAGAAATTCAATTGCCCGAAATTGTTGCTAAATTGAATTTTATCGTATTTGTATTGTGATTGCCTCAAAATTGAATTTCGTTTGTCTATGGAGATTCAAGGGAATATTATTCGGTTACTAACCAAATAACTTTAAGAAGCGCACAGTTTTAAAATTTGGTTAAATTGTTAGTAACAAATAACAAGCACGGGTTATTTGAATTCCAAAATCATGAATTTTATATAATTTCAAATAAGTAGTGCCCAGTGATGTGCTACGTAGTCTACACGAAGTAATTAATCAATTGTTTACTCGTGTAGCCAATGTATGTAGACAATTAAAAAAATAACGTCGGCAACGTAGACAATGTAGACAATGCGTCGACAATTCCCGTATATAATTTTCATTACAATAAATGTATAAGAAATTAGCCTCTGTCTCCTATAAAGGCTTTATCAACAGAAATAGGCGAAAGGTCGCAACATTTAAGTTAACATTCCTAAATTATACAATTTATATTATTCTACGAGAAAAGGATGGACATTACAGAACAAACTCGATAAGTGAGTTTCGAGACGCGATAACTGCAACTACATACTCGGTATAGAATTTTACTCTACAGATCAGTAGATTTGCTAAATTAGAAATTGAATTTCTATTACTATAATCTATTGTTTGTTTGATTTCACTTTAAAATTATTTCCGTTGAAATAATAGTAAAGAAATGTACATACATATTGGACTCACCATCCTGTATATTGGGCTCTCAAAAAAAATTTAATTTTTAGCACGTAAAATGTGTGAGACCTTCTGGTTTTAGTGAAACCTAACTGCACTTAAATTAAAAACATTATAAATTCCAATTGGTGAAAAGGCAAACAACTTTAAAAATATTCTTTGCATTTTCCAACAATTAAGTTTAGAAACGGAGAGAAAAAAATGTTTTACGAAAGAAGTGGCGCTAGCAAAAACCATAAATAATAAGAATTTTGTGCTAAGGTATAGAAAATGGCACATTTATCCGGTTAATCGACATTTATAAAAAATGTTTGAAAAGGAAAATCCATCTTTTCGACCAACAATCAAGAAATTAAAGAAAATTTTTAATTTTGAATATTAATTCTTAAAATATTGTTTGGTTCAATAAGGAAATAAAAAAATTAAAAATGTTTCGACCATAACTCCAAATGACGAACAAACCCAAATGAAAATATTTAAATTGATCTGTCCAGAGGCTTCTTCACCAACGTATAACATCTCACTAGTGCGAGAGAAATAACCGTCTTCAGAGCTATGGGAAACGAAATATTAATGAAGAGAAATTAATCGTAAATTTATCCGGTTTGGAAATTCCGCAGGACGTTTTAAAAACTCTAAATTTAGGCAATACATTTTGTTTACCTTCCAAGAAAGATTTTATTCCGTATCCTAGAATTATAGCTGATTTAAAGGTTGGCATTTCTGAATTGGTCGAGATATTCAGGAAGAGACCTATAAACATTTTGACAAGTTTTAAATTTTACAATAACTGGGCTAATCATTTTTGCATTAAGGACGAGACTACAAATTCGAAAAGTTTACAGGGTTAAACGAATTTTATGTGCCAATCGCAATGTGTTCGTTTTGAAGACTGACAAGAGTCATTTTGCTTTTTAAAGTGATTTTCTCCAACTAAGAAACAAGCGGAATTCTTTATTTATGCAAATATCTAACGTGAATAGAAAGGATCAAATTATCAAGGTGGGGACAGTGGTGAAATTCATAAATAAAGAGCAGGCTTACTCTGGCTTAAATCAATTTTTTGTTAATGATGTTTTAACGAAAAAGCCGAATTATTCTCATTCACTATGGATGAAAATAAAATTTGCGATACATTCTATTTGATCTAACATCCCTTCCAATTAACGAAGTTGAACAGTATATAAAAGATGAGGGGCTTACTCCAACAAAGTTGTCCAAGGTTGTAACAAAGAACAGATCTGAAGTCAGTGCACCATACTTTGTTTCTTTTCCAAAAACTACATCGTTAAATCACTTAAGAAATCACAAATATATTGGTAGCATTGTGTGTTCATGGGACTTATGTACCTCACAGAAAACCGGAGCGGCTCACCGATTGTTTAAATTGTTTCATGTTGGGTCACACATCTCCGAATTGTAACATAAAAAAAAAGTGTAAATTTTGTAGCCTTACTCACTTGAATGGTGTGGATTGTCCAACTTAAGAAACTGAATATGAATATAAGTGTGTCATTTGCAGTGGAAATCACATGGTCAATTCAGTGTTATGCCCAAAGCGTAATGAATTCCTGCGACTTAGGGAACATGCCAACCAAAAAGTTCTACATAAATCTACACATGAGTTTCATGTTTCATCTCATAACTTTCCTCCCTTGGCTGGAAAGGCCTTCATGAATTTAAAACTTCGGCCAGCCTAACATTATCAGTTCATCTCACATCAACCAATGCCCAGTTTATTCATCAGTAATCCACCAACAGGCTGCCGGAAAAGTGAATTGCTGTTAATTTTGGAAAATGTAATGAATGGTCTCAGGAGGTGTCAAAGCCCGGCCGAACAAGTTCAAGTAATTTTAGAGACTGCCATTAAATATTTCTGCAACTAATATTCTAAAAGTTTCTATTTGGTAAGCCCATAGCGTTAAATATAAAAAAACATGAGCTCATTCACTTTCTCGATAAATACGACATATATAGACGTTATGACAGAAACCTTTTTAAAACCGGGGATGCTTTTAATATCCCACGATTTCAAATATATAGAAATGATCGTATCATTCAAATTGGCGGTGGAGTTGCAATTATCATTAAAAATTCAATCAAACACTCAATGGTTTCTATATTAGCATTGCAAAGTATAGAAAATATATCTATTCTGGTTCCCACGTCCAAATTAACAATAACAATTAGTTGTTGTTATGTCCCGTATTCAAACCACCCAAACTTTAGAAGCGATCTTAGTAGGCTTACGAATTCTAACTCACCTTATATACTTGGAGGAGATTTTAATTGTCGTCATTCCTATTGGAATTAGAGTACATGTAACAACGGAGGATGTATTCTCGACGATTTCAGACTCTACCACATACCATCGTTCGAATAGCTCCAATAGCAAACTCGATTTTTATCTAACTAGCCCTTCGTATCCAGTTGGCTTTGTTGTAACAACAAATTAGATCAGCTCAGACCATCTGCTGTTCTGTGTTTTATCAATATAGAAACTTTTCATTTCACCATGACCACAAAGTCATTTAACTACAAAATCACAGAGGTTTTTATTGACAGAAATTCTAAAGCAATTGATTTTGAAAGCAGTGAATTAAATACAAATAAAATTGATGAATCCATAAATCAATTTACAGATTGTATTCAAAAAGCGGCAGATTTCTCTGTCCCTACTATTTCTTCATCATCAAGTTACAACTTATACTCTCGGATGAAGTGTTAACCTTGACCAAGCTCGCAATATTAGGTGGAGGCAATGGATGAGAAAACGTGACCCGTTCGACACAATTATTGTAAAGCTTTTGAATCAGGTTAGTTGACAAAAAACTATGAAATTGTTAATGTCAAATAACAAAATAAACTTGAGCGGCTCGTTAAAGAATCTAAACCCTGGCATGCAATTGAACATTAAACAATCCCCAAGACAACAGCAAAATTTCAAATAAATGTGAAATTCTTGCCAATTTTTTCCAAAAAACATTTTTTTTTTGGAAATCTCATCGGGTGTTATGCAGAATCCGATGATATCCACCAAAATATTCAGTGTATTAGCGATTCCATTCAACCCGATGTTTCTAAGTTTAAGTTTTCAAACGGCCAAAGTAGTGGTGGCTCTGAAACCTGAAAAACTCCCCTTTGAAGATAGAAAATTACTTACTCGGGAGTTCCACAAGGTGCTGTAATTAGTCCCATAATTTTTTGTGTTTTTCTGAATGATGTACCTCAGTTTGAGAGTTGTGAAATTGCCCTTTTTGCGGACGACACAGCCATATATACCTCGGATACTTCTCACGATATAATTTATAGACTAAATACATATTTGAATTTGCTTGCACTCTATTTCCAAAAATGGGGTCTTAAGCTTAATGTTAATAAATCTCAAGCTATTTAGTATTCGTAATGTAGATTACCTTCTAAACTTCCCCAGACAATGTTAATCATTAATGGTCACTCATTAAACTGGGAGAAACAGGTTAAATATTTGGTTATCCTCCTGGATCAAAATCTTCTTACTTTTGTAATCAGTAAAATCTCAAGATTATTTTTTACATTATACCCATTGTATCCATTATATCCATACATTGGTAAGGGTTTGCAAAAAAACCTACTATATTCTATAAATTGTAAAACCGGATTTTAAAATATCCAAAACGTTAAAAGCGGTTGTATATTTCAGATTTTGTAATAATTCGTTGCGAGTGTTGAAGTTTATTGAATGAGGATCGTTGTTCTCTTCTCGGTGCGTTGTTGGACTTTCCTGTAATGAAATTGCGGAGTGCTTGAGCAAGCCAGAGTCACTATATAACTGAAAAAACATATCCTTTGGAACCGCTATATTGTTTAATTCGGTATGCTGAATGAATTATTTTATTATTAATGCAAACTCTAGTGCTGGTGTCTATTTCCAAATATTACCAAAATGATCGAACGAACAATTTTCTAAACAACATCAATCTCATAGATTAATTAGCAAGTGGGAGCTACGTGACGATACGTTGCAATTTCCAATGGAAATAAATTCGGCAACAAAGATAAATCTGGCAGTATTATTTTACTACACATTTTAAATAATATAATGATGACATTCTTTGCTAATGTATAATCATCAATGTTAATTAAGAGTTGGTCGAGATACCATTATTATTTTAACACGATATAGTCCATCTCTGCAAAATTACTGCCCTATTGTGGCAGAGTAGTTTGCGCATAGTAAAGACGGAGTTGGCAATACCAGACAGAGCCACTCATGCTAGAATTGCAGCTCTGGAGCTATCGTGATGGAAAAATCGTGATCACCTTACATATTATTAAATTCACATTATAATTTCGTACGCCTCCTTATTTTTATAATTTCATGCTTGCTTCTGTTATTTTCTTACTAATATTTTTTGTTTACGTCAGATTTTCTGAATTTGTTTTTCCATATTGGAATGCCCGTACTCTCAATTAAAAAATCCGGAATTCCTTCATCCAGCTTCTTTTTTACGCCTACTCTGAAACAAATATTCAGTAAAGGTTTAAATACAATGATGCCCATTTCCGTTCCGTTCGCTTTTTATATCCTCCGTCTCGGCTGTTTCGTCAACTCGAAAATTTAAAATTTAATCCTAATGTGGCATTCGTTTTATTCCTCTTCATTATTAGTATTGAAGTTTCCGTGTTTTGTTCAAAATTATAGAGTTAATTGGGACGAAAAAACCAAGCTGAATTGGATGGATCATATTATAATTGAACATTAAGCTTTGAAATGTGTGAACGAGTCACAGTTTAAAAATTATCCACTTGACAATTTGTCATCAGAGCCCAAATTGTCAATATTATTTTTTATTTTTATGTTAATTTAATAATTGAAATTAAGTTATAATTGTTTAATTGGCTAAAATTGCCTAACTACACCCGTAATTCAATCGGTTATCCAAGATTTCCATCTAAGCCGAATAATCGGGCGATTCATTTACAGTGTTTGTTGTAGGAAAAATTGCATTGTATCATCATTTTTGCTGAAAATGCGAATATGCACGAACCGTGGGTCCCTGTTGTAGTGTTTGAATTGATTCAAAAGTCGTGAAACGAAGCGTTGTAGCTTGCTAATAATGCCATACAGCCATCTATTAGATGAAAAATGTTCCAAGCGGTAAATGTATCAGTTTACCAGTGGCCATATTCTGGTAATTCACGAGGAATGGGGAATATTTTGTTTTAACAGCAGTTATTCACCAGATAAATTTTTCCAACTTTTTATTCCCATTTCCAAAAGTGCATACCGTCAATTGGAGAATAAATATACAGGGGGAATAAACTTAGTTGTACGTGTTCTCCATGGACCCTTACAAAAAATATTTATATGATTAATTATTAATATTATCAACTAGAGATAGACAAACATTTTCGATAAAAAATGTATTCCCTATCAATTCTTTCATAAAATAGGTATATGGAAGAACAAACGTCGAAACTGCTGTAATTGGGAATAATTTTTTCCCAAAAATTTTTTTTCCCAAACGTCAGAATACACTTTGGGGAAAAGGGAATATTACTGCAACAAAATGTAAAATGTCTATTCCCCGGGGATTACTAGAGGGCTACAGATGAATTAAAAGGGTTGAGCAGTTACTGTTACAACTGCCACTTCAAAGTAATGATTGAAAATAATGAAGTCAAACCTAAATTATGGGATACCATGTACAGAATTGGAAAACATAATGTTCGTGTTATTCAGCAAAGTTTAACGCAAACCCCAACTTTCAGCACTTCATTTACTCAAAAAATTTAGTAATAAAAACTTTAGATCGAATGTAAGAGCGTGACATTTATAAAGGTCGCAACTGTCCGCTACTGTTAAACGACAAATAAGCTTTATGTTTTAGTTATGCCCGGTTTCACAAAAAAATAACCATTCTCTAGTTAAATAATATTTCCTCCCTTTCTGCTTTTACGAAATTGAGTTTTGTTTCACAATAAAAATTCAATGCAAGTTGATTATTTCCTTTTTTTACATAGAAATATTTAGCCTTCAGTTAATTATTTAGCTGGACAAAATTGGGCAGCTAAATATTTAGCTCTCCGGTTAAAATTTTCATGTAAAAAGGAAAAAAAAATTAGCATGCGTTGAATTCCTATTATGAAATAAATCGCAATTTCATAAAAGAAGAAAGAGGTGAAATATTATTTAACTGCAGATTGCTTGTTTTTTTGTGAAACCGAGCATAAGAGATCCTAATTCAAATTATTTTATAAATTAAATTTTAAAGCATTTAGTTAAGAATTAGAATTTGAAATTGTTGCATTCCCAGTCTAATACCGGTATTTTTGTTATTGTGAAAAAAGAGAGAGTGTTCATATTTAGATTTAGGGTGTGAATTCGACCAAATTTTTAAAATCCATATTTTTATATTTCATGATTTAATAGGGCGTCTGCAAAGTATTAAATATGTTATATCCATATAGTATTCTAATTCACATCGCATCATTTATCCACTTAACAAAATATGATTTATTACCACTGGATGTTTCGTTCGCCCTTCGAAGTGTTATTTTAATAGCCTCTTAGAGCTCTAAATTTGACATTTATGAAAAAATATTCATTAAAATAACTTCTTTTATGGATCCACCTAAATTTAACCAACCGCAGATACATATTCCCATATTCAACGACAACAACAACAAACTTCCAATTTATGTTCAAATCCGTAAATAAATAAAAACCAATATTTGAATACGCATGTATGTAGCATAAATAGAAACTGACACACGATCATCATTATATATATACATAATATAGCCAAACCATTCCGGAAATTAATGATCATTAAAACGTACATATGTACATATATACGAGTATAATAGATATTTTGATCTTGGAAGCGTAAATAAAACTCTCAACAGGGTGCCTATTTAATTAAATATTCAATAAACCAAATACTCGTAAAATTATTTTTTATTACGAAATTTTGCGTGTTATTTATAGGAGAATTGTTAAATTTATTGTGATTTAATTTAATTAATGATCAAATCAAAATAAACAATCGATCGCGCGATCTAAATGATAATCGGATGTTGATGTACAAAAATAATTTTTATTGTTTTCCTTTTTTACGAAATCAAAAAATTATTAACTCTAAAATTAAACATTTTTCTAATGTATAAAACTATTAAGTTTGGCATTTATGTATGTCACAGATGTTAAATGGTTTGTAAGAGAGAATAAACAAAAAAAAAAAAAAAATTTAAAATTGTTTTAATTTTGGAGACAACAACATCATTTCCACGATAGAACATTATTTACGAGACGAGTACCCAAATATGAATGATGATGAATGGATGAGTAATCCGGTTGTTTTATTAGATAGGCTTTTGAAAACATATTTTGTTGTTTATTACAAACATTTTAGAGATTCATTATACAGCCGAATGAACAGAAATTGTCAATTAGATGTGTAATTAAAACGAAATTAGTTAGACTTTTAGTTTTTAGTTTAGCTGTGTTCGTTGTTGCAATCATTTTTTGTTTTGGTTTGGTGCGACATTCATGGTTTGTAATTTATAATTAGAATAGAATTAGATTTTTGTTATTTTTAAATGTTTTGGGTGTTGTGAATGGGACTTGTGTATATACGCGATGTTTAGATTTGATTTGAAAAAATCATGAATGTTAATGGTCATACAATTAAAAGATTATATTCAGAGGATTTATACGTTTTAATTAATTAATTAAGTTTGCCTTGAATTGTGAGTCTGATGTTTAGTAAATGGTGAAGGTTTTAATTTTATAATTATCACGAAGGTGATTATCAAATCTAGTAAGAACGTTCGTACATTTCATAGTAGATTTCAATAAAGAAAAAAAAAAATTGCTTTAAATAGGTCCATTAAAAAAATGTCTCACAGTTAACTAAGAAGCTATAGGGAACCCGCTTACATTAACTTTTAAATAACCTTAACATTAAAACATTTTAAAGCTTATAATTTATTAGGGGATTATGACCTCAATGGCCCGGAACCTATCATTGAAAAAACCCGTTCGCTAAACTAACAGATAAATATGTTTGATATTTCGCTGAGCGAACTATTAGCCCTATCCGCGCCAATTTTATCGAGTTCTCATTACTGCTACTTCATATTGACTTTAAAGTTGTTTCTGCTGTCGCATTGGTCAATTCTTTAAAATATTAGAAGTAGTGCGAATATTTCTTTATACACTAATCATTTATAAAGTGTTACAAAGAATTGCTTAGATATCTCAACGACCTGTTAAAAGCATTAAAAATCATATTTTAAAATTTCTTTCAGCACAAATAAGGAAATTTTCAATGAACAAGAAATAAATAATGAATGAATAATGTCTAAACAAGTAACGAATCATAAGAGAATAATGAGTAAGTGATGAGTGATTAATGAGCAAATAATAAATTAATAATGATTGGATTACATACAGGGAGGAGAGAGAGTTTATTTTTTAGCTATTTAGTTTTTTACCTCAACAGTCCGGTGTATTCCTATTTATCGAAAACTGCGAAACACAAAATTTCTAAGCTGCCGGACATTGTCAACAAGTGCCGCAATAAACGACTTGATTAATATTTAGAATATTTAGCTTTTAGATATTATATTACAGAAATAATTCCCCAATACTTAATTATTGGAGTCAAATGTACCATTATCATCTGACCCTGACATTCCATTGTTTAAATAAATTTAAGAAATTGAAAGACCAAACTTATTCAATGAGTCTGGATAGGAGTCTGAAAGTATTTCGTTTGAAAGAATTTACTGCACCAAGAACCAGAGTGTTTTATTGTTAACCCTCTTTAAACTTCACCTTACCATTTTTAAGGATAAGGACATTTTTTAAATCGACATCTCATTTTCTCCGAATAGTTCGATTCTGTGTATGGTCTACCATTTTTTTTGTTAATGCTACCAATAACTTTTTACTCTTTTTACAAAAGGAGTTAGCTAAAATTATTTAAATCTTAATAATTACGAATCGGAAGATATATTTATAGTATAGCAAAATGAATAACTTTAAACTTTAAAATACTCAATGTAATTCTTAAATTCATCTGTCCTTTAAATATTTGAAATTGAGGCTTTTGACGTTTTTTTTTAATAAGCAATGGCGGATATATAAATTGCGCCCCCTCCCCCCCCCCCCCTCCACCGCAAAATATTTTTCAGCACCTAAATATGAGCTTATTGTAAATATGAACAAGTACAGATTTAAGTGAAAAACTTATTTCTTCCTATTGGCTAGACTCGCATTAATTAATATTATCTGATTTCGACAGTAGATGACACGAAACATCTTGCAACTCAATGCTCTGACTTTTTCTAATATATCAATAAAGCATCACAAATTTGGAATAAAATTTGAAAAATATCAAGAATTTCGAAATAATCTCAAAAATATCGAATTTTCAAAAAATCTTGCATATTCTAGAAAGTTCTCAAATATCGAATTATCCGTAAGTTTTGCCAAAAAATGGTATCAGCTTAAAATATGTATCTGCAAAAATTGTCAATTAGTTTTAAGTTTGATAATTAATTTAAATAAGTTTAGGTTTTAACTTAATATTTAATGTTCAGCCTTTCTCATAGTTTGAGGATTTTGTTAAAATATTTTATGTATATGCAAAAATTCAAGGACTTTTAATTTTATAATCTTTCAGTTATAAAAGCTTTTTTAACCAAACCATTTTACTCAGAAGTATGAGTTTTGTAGCAGAATTTTGGCTAAAATTTAGGATATTTTATCTTAAAGTTAATCAAAAATCATCAAAAGCTTTTAGTTTTGTTTTCAAACCAAACCATTCTACTACGAAACTTGATATTATAAAGGAAAGTGGTATTTTCAGATAAATTTAGAATATTTGTTTTCAATGAGCTTTAAACTTGATAATTAATTTATACCTTCTGGGTTTGCACTTAACATTTTGGAGAATTTTCATAATTTAAGGTTTTCTTAAAATGTTTTATAAGCAAAAGTTATGTTTTGTATAAAATGTTAAGCGCTATTAGTTTTAAGAGCTTTTAATTAGAAAAGCTTTTTAAACAAAATCATTTTATTCAGAAATTCGATTTTACATATGGTAAGGAAATTTATTGATAATTTAGTATATTTGTTCTCAATGCAAATTTTCAAGAGCTTTTAATCAAACGAAACCATTTCACTATTGGTATTACTATGTATAATCTTTCGTTTATCGTTTTACTCCGAAGTTTGGTATTAAAAAGAATTGTGAAATTTTCGGATAAATTTCGAATATTTATTTGAGCTTAATAGGTATAAACTAATACTATTTATTTAGGTTTAAACTTAACATTTCTCAGACTTTTATTAATTTTAGGTTTTTATTACACTGTTTTATGTGCAAAAAATATATATTTGCAAAAGGTTTCAAGAACTTTTAGTTTTAAGAGCTCTCACTGATCAAAACATTTTAAACAATTTATCTCAAAATTACTCTTTGTAACGGAATTTTGGGATATATTTGGAATGTTCGTTTCCAGTGAGCTTTAAGACTTTTTGGATTTCAACTTAACATTTTTGAGCTTTTTAATAATTTCTGGTTTTTAATAAAATGTTTTATGAGCATAAATTATATATTTGAAAAAATGTTGAAGAGATTTAGTTTTAAGAGCTTTATTTTATTGAAACTTTTTAAACAAACCATTTTACTTCGGAATTTCATAAAACAAGGGATGACGAAATTTTGGGTCGGATTTAGTTTCATTATGCTCAATTTAATTATTAAGAGATTTTAGTTAGTTTTCAGAGCTTTCCAAACCAAACCATTTGACTTTTAAATTTGCTATTATAAAGCAAAGTTGTATTTTGGTATTAATTTAGAGTTTTTGTTTTCAATGAGCTTTAAGCTTGATAATTTATTTATACTTTTTCGGTGATGTTTGTACCTTTGCATAAATTCTGTCTATCGTTAAAATGTTTTAAGAGCTTTCACTTATCGAAGCTTTTCAACTCAAACCGTTTTCAACTCAAACCGTATTTTTTGAGAAAAATTCAGAATATTTGTTCTTAATGTAAATATCCTTCATCCAAAATATGTCTCCATTTTCAAGCGTTCCATGTGTAAAAAAATCAATTGGCTTACTCAAATTTAATTATGTGGTCATATGCGAGCCATCGTTTAAAAGTGGATGAAACAGAACATGATTCATTTGAATTGCATCCAATAAAACGAAACATCTTGCAATTCTATGCTATGATGAGTTCTAAATATAGCGGTAAAGCATCACAAATTTCAAATATAATTTGAAAAGTATCAAGAATTCCGAAATAATCTTAAAAATGTCGAATTTTTAATGTATCTTGAATATTCCTGAAAGTTTTCAAATATCAAATTATCCGTTGTTATTTAAGACCAAAGGAAATCCTACGTGCTAATCACCGCCATGTACAACGTAAATAACCTGGATATTCTTTAATAATCTCAAGTAACCTACAGGAAATCGGAGAAATATCGAAATTTTGGCATAATCTCAAAAAAATCTTTTAAATATCCCCATTTAGATTTGTATGACTCTGCAAGTCTTTACAACTCAAAGCTAAGCGTAGAACAATGCCTTACAACATTCGAATAAATTCGAAAATCTTTAAAAATCTCGAATATTCCTATGAATGTCGAAAAACTTAAGAAATATAGAAATATAATATAATATAAATATAGAATAAACCGCGGGACAATTTCGATTATCCCAAAAAAATTCGAAAAATCTCTTATGTGAATGTCGAGTGATTTGTGTAATTTGAATTTACTGTTCTGCAAATTTGAAAAGGTAAGCTCAGATTAAAGCTATTTATTCTTAAATTTGAACTAACAAAGGATATCTCGTGGGCCCATCCGCGCCCGCGGGTGCTGCGGGGTACCTAGTTACGCCACTCTATAAAGTTTATTTTGGATAAAATTCTTGGTATCTTAAAAAGTTTCAAACATAGTTTCAATCACATTTATTTAAAACATTGAAGGCAATTTAAAGAACAGACACAATTCGTTAGAACGGAAATCTGTTATCAACAGCGTAACATATTTCGGGGACAAATGGGACTCGTTGTACACGATCGCAAAGTACGTCATTCTCTCACTATTATCGATCGCAATTTGGGATTGACAGCATTAACCTATATGTTTTCACATAAGTCAGTTTGATTTTTGCCAGCATTAAACTAATTAATCATCCGTTAGACGCCTTGCTCAGGTATAGTTCTCATCAGATAATGCAAATTATTAAGGTTTGAATTATTTGCATTTTCAGCCACCACTTTGATATATCGTAGGACACAGCTTCCGATTTTTATCGCACCACGATTGCCCTACGTTTCATTCCAAAAGTAGCACTCTACGTTTTTAGCATTCACATCGCTAATGGTAAAATTATATCAGTTTATTTTGCTTTTGTAGTAAAACGAGGAAATTAGCCCTCTTCCGCCCAGCGCACATTTTTCTCCTTCTGGTAAAATGTATGGTTATCTAAAGAAGTTTTTTCCCCTCTTCATTAGCATTTTTAAACGACTCACATAGATCGCATTGTTTTTTTTGGTACATTGAAAGATATGTTGTATTCTTCTCTAAATATGCGATTAAACGTACTGACATATATAAATGGAAGTCTTTGTTCCTCACGTTGATTGATGCTTATAATCACTATATAGATCTGAGATACTTTTGGTATTTTCAATAAACTCCCCCGTGGTTTGGGCTTTTAAGTATTGAGATGCTATCATGGGAATGCTATTTATGACATTTCTAGCACTTTAATTACGTTCGGTATCGATTTTGAAAATGCTGTCCGTATTGGTCGGTTATTTCGAGAGCGGCTTTAAAAAAATTCTTGCAAACTTGTTTGCGTTTGTCATCTAAGTTGAAAAAAATGGCTGAATTCAAATTACGAAATTCTTTAGTGGAGGAATATTGATATTCTAGCTTCATTTGATCTGTGTGCCTTAATATGTATTCTCTCTGACTCTGAAGGTCTGCTAACTTCCAATAGTTATTCAATATTTTTTCACGGGAGGCAGCATCAATTTTACTAGTATAACTACCTACATTTATCTCTACGTCCAGGCCGTATTTTTCTCGCTGTAAAATCGTTCTTTGATTTTGTGGCCGAAACGTAGGCCTTCCCAAAATTTCTTAAAACTTTAGTCTCTCTGCTAATCCAGTTTTCATGTTTTTTAACTTCAGAAGCAAGTTCGTACTGATTTGAATTTTTAGAACTGCCTGCAGAATTTGATTCACTATCTATAAAATCTGGATCCTCATCAGAATCATCTATAATATCACTTTCATTGCTGTGAGTGTGTGACTCAAAATGTATTTGATTATTTGATATATAAACATTACCGGAGTCATATTCAGGCAGATTTCCAGTCTCTATTCGTATCGCGGATACGCTTCTATTGGATCGGGTTGGAAATAATATTTATCAATTTCTGATGAACCCTCATTATTATTTCCGTGACTATTGTCTGTAATAACACCTCCTTACTCGGAAATTTGTCCCGCCTTTAGCATTAGCGTATTCAATTTAGTATTAGCTTCAGGCACATTAACACGTCAATCATTTGCAACTTGAGTATCGTGTGAACATCCTGGCTCATTTCTATTAAAGGTTTCAAACCTTAATATCGAGTTCTTAATTTGTACTTCCAAACTATTTAGATGTTGATTTTCTACGTAACTATTTGTTGTGGAATTATTCCGACAAAATTGATACAACTCGAATTATATAGAACAAATTGCGGAATATACTTCATTCAATAAAAATGAATTAACTAGAAAAATTAAATATTTTGTCTTGTAATTTAAGCCTAAAATGACGCAACTTGAAATATGACGGTTTTGTACTTAAATCGACACGTATTCGTTTGTAGTTTTAATCACAACTAAAGTTGTGTCTCTTTTGTTGCAAGCATTCAAAATACATTTTAACCTTGAAAAGTGGCACAAATGGACAGTTAGAGTAAAGTTTTTGATAAATTTAAATTTGCTATTAATGGAGGAAAACCGATTTCTTGACAAAAAATGAATTATGAGAAGAATGACTCTCATTGTTCCAAATAAAGGCAGTAATTTACTCTTAAAATACATCAGTCACTTTGCTTTCTATTTATTTATACAGACTCCCAATATTCTAAGGTGACATACCTATTCAGATTTCAAAAAATCTTTGTGCATGACAAAATATAATTAATTTAATGTATAGAATGTCAGTTACAAATTTCAATACAAAATACGAAGAGATCGATAATTATGTGGGCGATAACATACTTCATTAAAACCGTGCGAACACACAAGAAATACACACAGTGTACAAACAAGTAGAAAAACATTGCGCGTAAAACATTATTCGTTTCCAACGCTATGCTATCACGAGTGTTAATTGACATTAAAAATAAAAATCATTTGTGTGATGATGGCAGAATGCAACACAAAGTAATACACATACAAAACATTTTACGGAGAAAAAATCATCAAAGATCATTTAACGCAATTTATCTTATTTTTAATTTTTCTTGTCCGCAATCTGGATACGAATAATAAGAAGAAGAGTATACTATATATACGATAAAGCTCATCCATTCCAATAATTGAATTGATTCAAATTCAACAAAAGAAAATTAAGCGTGAAATATAAGTTTTTATTTTTTACGCTAACAATAAATACCGCGAGCTGTACAAAAATATTGTCATTTTTAAATACAACACAACAACAACAATAATAACGCAACAACAAAATTATTTAATTTTAATTTATTCATTGTTACAGACACGATTTCTTATAATTTTTCATTTTTTTTTATGTTTTCTCGTCTTTTGATGTTGTCTAAACGTGACAATATAATAGAGGAAATAACATAAAACGAATTAAATTTGTTCGAAAATCTTCTAGATACGTTCGTTATGTGTGTACGTATGGCTGAGCAACGTATTAAAGTGTTATACAAAATTAATTGAACATAAACTATATTTTGCGTTTTCACATGGTATTACTCATCATGTCGATAAAGAAAACTAAAAATTCGATCCTTTTTTTATTGGTGAAGCAGCATACCTATTTTAGATAGTATGTCAAAACACAATAATACATAAATCACTTCAAAAATTCAAGTGAGACATTTTGTCTATTCTATAAATACGCATTTGAGGTGAAAAGGTGTTTTAAAGTTTCGAAGCACCCTTATAATTTTTAAGATGCCACTATACGATCGCACTTTTTATATATTTTTATTACAATGTTTTTATTGTAATTTGAGATCATTAAATGATAGAATTTTTTATTGTACGTTCTTAACTATAATAAATTAAACAAAAAACCACAACATAACAAAATAAATAAAATATAACGATCGAATCGATCGGTTATGGATCATCAAATTTGGATTCCTGATCAAATACCAAAAAATACAAAATTGCGGTTTGTTTATAATACAAAACGGAAGTTATGCGAGTAAATTTAATGTTTTATTGAGATATTTTGTCGATCGAATGATTTATATTTTATGGTTTTATTTTGTATTTAGAGGATGAGGTTAGGTAGACAGCAATCTTTGTGATTTATATGGCGTTGCTTGATTAAATAGGTTGACCGATATTGCTCAACTGGTCTTCGACCAATATTTTCACCTCAGAATTACAACACTATAGCTCAGCAAAATATATCTTCGTAAACTTGTTTAAATAAAAGTCCGTGTTTGTTAGAAGATGTGTAACATACATTTATACATTTTTATGTTTAGGTATCTGAATATAAAATAAATGATGACAGTTAAAAGATTTATGTTCGTCGACTAAACAAGGTAGTTTTATTAAAAAAAAATGTTTTAAAGCCACCTTCGCAGTAATATACGATAGTCTGCGGTCGTAGACGTAGTTCAATTTTAATGATAATGAGAATGGTTCCCGTAGGAACGGGATGCACTTGTCTGCACTCACCGTAGCTATTGTTGTTGATAACTCAAGCAAGAAGTATGTTTGCAGTTGCAACCTTTGACCATAGAAAAGATAGGAAATATTTATCAACTTTCCTTGAGAAGAATATAGGATTGGACTTGTTATAATTGAATTCTGCTATAGCCTCAAGAATCAAGATACAATCAATATTTAAAGTACAGTAACAGCGCATGGAAAAAGTAATTAAGATCATCGAAATAATCGCTAAATCCATCGGATACAAATAGCGGTAATCTTTATTAATAAAAATGTAACCAAATCCAGAAGTCACCTTCAAGGTGAAGGTGGGAAGTGGAAAATCAAGCCAGTTAAAAATAAAACTGAGGGTTGTGAAAATAAATTGAGTAAATCATTATCTGACCTGTATGAAATAAAAAAAATATTTATTTACTTTTACTATAGTGATTAGTCAATTAATGTTCAGTAGCACGATACTGATTTAATTACTGACAAAAATTCGATGAATTACGGACTAATTTTAATTCCAGATTAGTTCCACGAGCAAGAAAACTTTAAAGCTTACTATGATTGGGGTATTCAAATCAACCGCGAATATCTTTGGGCTGATAAATTCCTAAATCCTTGTCATCTTTGTCATTAAGCCGATACGCAACGTTACCGATTTGTCCTTTAATGAATGCATTTTTTATTTTTGGACCAAGTTTAGCTGCAAACATGTTAGTTGCGTCACTCTGCGCCAAATTTTCAACAAACACCATTTAACCAATCGCAAGATGCTGGCTGCGATCGTGTGCTGTTTTTAATTGACCAAGAATGGATTGCAGCTAATTACGACCGGCTCGCCCTCTCGGAATAAATTTGAAGAAAACTGTTCGCTGTTGTCACTTGAAGGTATTTTCAGCACTGAGAACATGTGAAACATTCGATTTTCTAAAAATGTCGTTACATTTTTAGTAGTGGCTTTGTTCTGCTTACATCATTTATCAGTCCAGGGCAGTAATAACATCGACCAATACTTTAAGGGTTTTTGTATTCTTAAATGTACAGAGGTATGTGGACAATGTGCTCCTCTTAATAGCTAAGTTTTTATCGCATCTGGTACATAAAGTTTCCAATAAAGGTCGTGGTTCAACGAGTCAAATTACGGAGCAGAGTTATTTATAAAAGCTTTTTTATTTGACACTTTCATGTTTAAACTTCGAGCTTGAATTAATGGTTAAACTTTGTACTACATACAAATAGAGTGGATTCCAAATTTATATGAAGAGGTACATGTAGCGGTGAAGCGTCAGTCACATATAGTGGTTCTGCCCAGTTCCTCGAGAATGCATTATTGACTAAATTTTCCTTATCCTTACGGTGCTCTATAAAAAAGTTGAAACCCTGCAATATCATTTGAGTGAAACGCCGAAAAAATTCCATTTGTCCTATTAACCACAAAGGGAAACCTTTCACAAGTTGCCCAAACTTCCCGACACTCAAAACTGCTGCGTAACATTCCAGCTTTGCTACGCTGTAATTACGCTGCGCTGCATTAAGTTTCTGGGAAATGAAAGCAATAAGACGTCCCTCCCCGATGGAGGACGTTTGAAACTATAAACCTCCCACTCCTGTAGTATAGATGTGTCACATTGAATATAAAAAACTATTTTCAAATTTGAATTGCTGCGAACTAGTACTGTAGACAGTACCGACCTGAGTTCGTTAAATTATTTTTCAACTTCTTTCTCCCAAATAATCTCCTGGATTTTTTTAATAAATCCGTTAAAGGTGTTGCTATTTCAGAATATCGAGAAATAAAGCGTCGAATCCATTCACTCAAAACCAAAAATCGCCTAATTTGCTTAACATTTTTCGGATATCATGTGATGAAAGAAATCTTATCAGTGGTAGGATCCCAAGAGGACCCGTATGACCCTTCAAGTGAGGTAGCCTGCGCAGACGCATCTCACAGTAGGATCTAGAGTCTCTCTAGAAAAAATGTTCACACCCAGCGTAAAGAGAGATGGCCTATTGGCTCTTTCAAACCTTTCAAATCCGCTGGATGGCATGGTATCTTTCCAGATTTACTTTAAAAAGGTATTGAGGAAATACTCCCCAGCTTGATCCAGATATTTCGGGAAAGTTGTGCTTTTAACTTTATTCCGAAACTATGGAGGAAAGTAAGTGTGGTCTTTATACCAAAGGGGGTCGTCCGGGTACCCAGCCCAAGGCTTATCGGCCAATTAGCTCCAGATCGTTTTTATTGGAGACGATGGAAAAATTCTGCTTAATAAAGGATATTGCCCTTTGCGAACATGAGGGGGCTTTTGATAATACCTACCAGCAATGGAAAAGGGAGTTCTGCTTTGTAAAATCATGATGCCACTTCGCGAGATTACAGTCAGATTAGGTGGAGCGTCAGAAGCTGATGGCCGTAAACGGCTGTGTCCAAGGAGGCATACTTCAGGGCTATGCGGATGATGTGGCTATCATAATTAGAGGCAAGTTTCATGGGGTCATCCCTAATCTTATGCAAAATGCACTTGATTAAATGGGGACTATCAATAGACATATGGTCACCTACGCATCGTTAGTATAATGGCATAAAACTGAACAGAGGACAGCGCAAACTTTATTGAATAAGGTTCAGCGTGTAGCCTGCATCAGTGTTATGGACTTAATGAAAACATGTCCTACCGCAGAGATAAAGACACTCGTAGGACTTATTTCGTTGCATCTGCATGTTAAAAACGATACTGCAATTATGGCCCTTAAGATGCAGGCGGAAGCAATTATCAAACTGGGCAATATGGTGGGTCATCTGAAAATCCCTAAGGAATTTCAGACCGACCCTACAATAGGAATACCTTCCAACTGTTTGCGAGCTAAACTAAATTTCCACAAATCACTTTCTAACCCGGATATGTGGAGAAAAGGAGGAGCACCTTTAGAGCGAGGGTCAATGGTATGGTTTACAGATGGATCAAAAACGGAAGACGGGCGGGGTGGGAATACATGGGAGTGGGACTGCCCTCTCGAAGTCCTTAGGTAACGACGTTACCGTCTTTCAAGCAGAAGTACATGCTATAGAACTTTGCGGTAGGGTAGGCATAGCAAAAGGCCTAAACGATGCAAAGGTATGTATGTACATATATTGTATCAGACAGTCAATCGGCCTTAAAGGCTCTTAGGTGTTCTACCGTTGAGTTATGGCTGGTATAGGATTGTCTGAAGGTTGTTAAGCATCTGGCAAGCTCAAGTTAGGTAACACTCATTTGGGTGTTAGGTCATGCTGGAATCGTGGAAAATGAGGTAACTGATGGTCTTGCCCGCGAAGGTGCTGCCTCTTCATTCATTAGACCAGAGCCCTTCAGCGGCGTCAATAAGGGACACCTCAGGATAGCGGGAAAACGCTGGGGGTATGTGCAAAAGTACTCCTACTGGCACAGAATTTCAAGTTTGTATATCAGCTTCGTCAGTCAGGATTAAGGAGTATTTTGAACTTAGGAAACCTAAGTTGAGGCCACTAACTGGCTTCCTCAAAGATCACTTCCCCTTAAAGTACCACCTTAAGAAAATAGGTCTAAGTACGACCGACGGCTGCCGCTTCTACGACCTGGAATCCGAATCAGCGGAACATATTCTGCATCATTACCCAGCAATTTTACGACAAAAACTGCAACATCTAGGAGGAAGAATAATGAGACCAGATAGTATGCATCATATACCGGCCGGTAGTATTATCAGGTTCATTAAGAGCCTGAATATTGACTGGAGCATTGTCCATGCACAAGAGATCTTTTATTTTTGAACGCCCATATGGCCCTTTTGTAATAATAGTAATCCCTTGACCCCTCAAATTAAGGGATTTGCCAAAACGCGTCTTTTAAATCGAGGCTTGACGTAAACTTGATTTTTTCAAGATGTCCTAGCAATCCATCGATAAGTGGCAATGGACCAGAATCCTCCACTGTTACCTCGTCGAAATTTGGTGCATCCATAAGCACAATCGCACTTTGCCCCTAGCCTTCCTCAAAAATGCAACAAGTAAACTTCATAAACTGAAACTATCCTCAATGACACCTAGAGACAGCATTTTATTTAGTTCTTTATTAATTTCCTTCAGCTTGGTCTCAAATTGGTTCTTGCTGTTATTAATGAGGCGGCAGTGTTTGATTTAATTGTTTTCAGATATTTACAATATCGAGTATTGCGGTTAGTCCTAGATTTAAGATGGTTTTGTGACCTAAAGGTAATTGTCATATTAGGTAAGTTTGACATAAGAGGTTCGTAAAACATTTATTCGAATTTCTTTTTCTAACGATTCTTGTTCATACAATTGGGCCTTAATAATAATAAATATGAAAATTCAACTTCAAATAGGAAAAAAGAATTTGCAATTTCTCTTTTAAACTCCGAATGAGTCGTCTTAACAGTCACCACTCGTGCGTCCATGATGGATGTTAATAACTCTGGCAATCTTTCTTACAGGAGTATAGCAAGGCAGTAAAACCCATGCTCCAACATTTATATCTTCTGACGTAGAAATCCGTTTTCGATGTTACTACAGTTCTCCGAGATATTTGGGGATCATTGAGCCCAAAACTGCTGCGGAATTGTGCTGCATGTAATATATTTTTATGGTGAAGCACCTGTCGTTTTGGGACAAGACGGTATTTATCAAATTAATCAGGAGAACAGCCTTGAATGTATTTTGTAATGTCTTATTGATTTATTTTTATTATTATGCAAATGGTTCAAAATTGTTGTTTGGACAATGTTTAGTGCCGCAAGATAATATGTGCCGGTCTTCCTCAATTATGTGGAAAATTTAACATCGACATTTCCATAGGGGAAAAAAGCAAACCATTTCCATGCTGCTGATTTTGACAAAGTATCTTCACCATAGAGGCCACACAAGCGTTACGGCGTTGGCCAAAAACGAATTATTACCATGATTATTTTTTAATAATCTATGGACTGTCACCTGTCAAACCCTCTATAAACGACACAAACTTTCTCCCTGACCTATTACTTTGCCATTTATAATTTTTATCGTTATGCCCATTTGACTTGTTAAAAATGGCTAAATATTTTTGATCGGAATTACCGTTATTATTAGGTTCCAAAAATACAATCCGAACTTTTTTACAAAAGTTATCTGCCTCAATTAAAGAGTGCCAGACACTCAGTAATCCATAATAATGCACTTTGTGGAGCAGCGTTTTTAAATAAGTCTGAAAATAATTGGCTTTTGTTGTTTAGAATTAATTCCCAATAATCACATTTTTGATAAGTTGTATATTAAATGTGGTCAGGAAGAAGCAAAAATAAAGTCGAAGAAACTTACAAGCCTAATGTTATGAGACCGGAAAATATTTGTTCGAGCTAGTCTTAAGACCAAAATTGACTTTCTTTAACATTTATTAATTTAGGTTTAAGAATTTTATTAGTTAAGACATTTTAATAAATTTTACCGTTGACTCTTTTAAAATTCTAAATTCGAATGTCCCTTAAATGTTGGACTTGTTTGAATTTTATTCATCTTAAAGTGTTTTTTCCTGTTCTTTTGCTCATCATCAATTTTGCATTATCTCTCAAAGTTTGAAGTTATTCTTCAAACTAGTTCTTCTTCAACAAATTAGTTTTTTCACATTACTTCAGTCGACCTCATGGTCAACCAGCTCAAAATTTAGCCTAATTATTTGGAATGGAGACTTTTAGGTTGATTTTCCTTTTTTCTTATTTTTCTCAAATAACATTTTGCAATTTGCAGTTACCTGAATTTAATTTTATAACATCGGCAGAAATTCCAGAAAGAAACAAAAGTTATACACGGCTATGCATGAAGTTCGAAATGTCGTGTTGTCCTTCAACGAGTTGAAATTTTTTACTTTAAAAATTTGAAGTGATCTTAGATTTTCAACATACACGAGATTTAAGGTTTTACTTTGAAATCGAAATAAATAATATTCAGAAACCAAAAATATTAAATTGTGCGATGCCCTACATATAGTTAAGACCTCAAAAATAATTCAACCAACCAAAAATATCAACAATAATCTTCATCTTATTATCTCGCATCCATTAAGTGTCAACAGAAAAATAAACCGCACATCGTCTACCTAAAGACTGGGGATTAGTTTGGATTCGAAATTTAACTATTATTTCAAACTTTGGCATTAAAATAAAATACTAGCAAAACATTTGTTTGTTTGTTTATTAAATTAAGAGTTAAAAGAGTGACTTTTTTTGCTCATCGTCTTCCAAAAAAGTAGTAAATAAGAAGCAAAAACAGAATTTTATTTTAACAAAATAGGATAAAATAGAACTTAACCTCATGACCTTCTTTCAGGCATTATACACAAGAAACAAAAAAAAAATCTCGTTTTTAAATCTCACGTAAATAAGATTAGATTTTTCTTGTTTATTTCTTCGTTTTCCAACCCTGTATATATTTAAAGATAAAAATGAATTTTTTTTTTTTTATATTTTTGGAAAATTCTCTAGATAATATTATCATTATCATTATTGTTAGATCATCATTAGGGATTTAAAATAAAAAAAAATAAAAATGTTAAGAGTATTTTTATACTTGTTCATGCGATGTACAGAGCACTCCTACCGAATTTTGTACTTTTTTTTTGCTGTGTGCACACTAAACATTTTGTTTTTCTTTCTCGATTTCGGTTTTTTTGAATGAAAAATCGATTGTAAAATGTAGGTATATCTCTTGTTAGAGGAGTTTGTATGTACGTTATAGAAAAAAATCATTCTGCAATTCCCATCGCTTAAGTCGATTTCATATATACATCTACTCTCTAATCTAATCAAAATCATATCAAATTATATGTTTTCATACATATATACCATAGATATATATACACATAAATAGACAGGAAAATATATATTCTGGTGTCTAATTTATACGGTTCAATTAGAAATCAAATATCTAATATTATGTGGATCTGTTTTTACAAATAAATTAAATGGTTCAATAAACAATTTTACTCGATTTAATGGTTCAGTACCTAAACAACAATTTGATTATTTTTTTTTTGTTTTTAATCTATACACACCCAAGAGTAGAAAGATAATATTTTATCAGTTGTCATAACATAACTAACCAAACTATTTATTAACCCTTTCCGAACCCTTTTTCTTATTGTATAGTTGTAGTTTTTCTTATCAAAATAAAAAATCTTCAATTCTATTTTTTTTTTTTTTTTTAATATAATAAAATTCATTCAACCATTTTACTATTATTTAAGTTATTATTATTATTACTATGATTATCGTTATTAATGCTATCATTTATTTTTTGATTGTTTAATAAACTACCCTCGTCGATGCGTACACATATAAATAGTCGCCTAATAAACATCTGGTGCTGCTTCTACTCCTCGAGAAAAAACCACCCGAGAAAACGAAAAAGTAAAGCAATTTAAAGGTAATTTTGTGTGTGTGAGTGGTAGCATGACATGTAGTAAATTATTAAAAATTATTTATTAAAATATTCAATTTCCTGTTGCCAATCCATTAAGCTTTCTAAACATAATATATAAATAAGGTAGGTGGTATGAAGCAGGAAAAAAATGAAGCGAATGAATTTTTTTTTTTTTCTTACTAAGGAAAGCCAGGGGAAACGAAAATAAAGCTCTTTTCCGAGAAAATCGTACATAATTCAAATTTTCAATCAAATGGTTGTTATGTTTTTATGATTTATTTATGTTTCTATTTGTGTAACATACGAGAAACCAAAAATTCAATTAAGAATTATGTTTATTTATGGATATTACATTTGAACGTATACGATGTACGGTACAATATGCTTTTGCAATGGATGAGATCGGTATGGCCACCCACATTCACTTACCAATTATTTTCTTATTAATTTAGAAAATTTTGGTGAAATTATTAATTTTAATTTATATTGAAAAAATAGCAGACTAGCAATTTAAATTGAAATTCTATGTGTATTCAATATTGGAAACTGTTTACTTTTGGAGCAACAAACAGTAAAAAAAACTGAAACTGAGTCCATCATAGTATCCCAACATTAGAATTTATTTTTATTTAGTTTGAATACATTTGATCTTTACATCTCCAATATCTTGAATTGAAAAGTACCGCAGGGTACCTCAAACGAAGGTTTAATACTGATTAAAATAGGAACGTTCTGTTGAATTCTGAGGTACTACTGACTATTAACCGACAAATTGCAAAGAATAAATAATGATCTAAATATCTGCAGTTCAACGATATTCAGTTTGGTAATCTTAACACTACGTGAGATCGGTAATTACGGTAGTATATAGTATAATACATAGAATCAAATAAAACGCTTCAAAAGCAGAGTAACGATTTACAGAAATCAAAACAAGTCGAATCGAATATTTCAATCAGTGAGTTTAAATACCATGATTCTTATGCTAGGTTTTGTAAATTCGAGGTTTTGTACAATAAACTTGAGTCTCAAATGTTGCACCAAATTAGTAAATTAAACGAAAAACTGATTTGGAAACGAAAATTGAATCTGTTATTGTTGGGGCTAAAGAAAATTACTGCGTAAGCACTTCGCATACCATCAAATTACCAGAAATATTGTTTCCGAAATTTAATGGGTCTGAGTTATAGGATAGGGTAGAATTTTTGTGACTCTTCTTTAGTTCACACTAATAAACTATAGCTAATAAACTGGATCAGAATTCACTATTTGATATATTGTCTTGCGTGGGAAACTATATTTCACAATTTCAGTAATTAGGTGTAATTTCAGAAAATCCATATTCAGAGCATTTATGATATAAAAAATTAAATATATTAGTGCCTGCAGGTCGATTCTTTTTCACTATACGTTTCTACTTTTCATTTCGAAACCACATGATGCTCTTCACCACAAGATGGGTAATGAAATTCTATCGAGGTTAAAAGTTTTCTATCGAGATAGGTCGTCAAAATAATCGGTAATCAAAATAATTTTTTTATTTGAAATAAATCAGGTTTGTAGGCCATTAAAACCGATTTACCTATTTCCAGAATATTTTTAAAAGTTCTAACAAATAAAAAATAAAATATTTTTTATGCAAACGTCAAAGATATACAGTTTAGGGTTATGCCATACGCAAAATTTTAAATTTGTGGTTAGCTTTGTTCCCCTCCGTTCATTTGTGTTCACTTTTCCGTTCTTTAGTATTAATTGACATCCCTAATAAACCGGGAGTAGGCGAACTGTCAAGAAAAACGGTTGAATATTTATTTTCTTCCATAATTTTTTTTTTTGATTTGTGTAATTTTGTTAAAATTCAACGTTAGTTTTTTTTCAAATGCCTATGTGGTTCTAATAACTTCTGAGGTCTACCGGTATCTGTTATGGATAACGAAATATTAGAAAAGTATACACCGAACCTGTTCAATTCTGAACCTCCCGGTGAAATAAATATTGATAATGAAGTTGAAGAAGACTATCAACCACAATGGCGTACCGTCGGCGCTGTTATTAAAATATGTCAATTCGTTGAAGGATTAACGAAGGCGAAAGTTAAGTATTTGTCAAGATTTCTTCACACCGATAAATGTGATTTGCTTCTACAGGAAACCCATATGAAAGATGATCTTCAATTTTTGAATTGCGGATTAATAAATGAATTTTCGTGCATTGATTCTATTTATCATGAACGTTATGGAATTGGGACATTTATAAGAAGTAATTTATGTGATGATTGTTCCGTGTTATTAAAATCAAACATCAATAATATTGAAATTCTGGTTATCAAATTAAACGACGTGAAAATTTTAAATGTTTATAAACCTCCTGGCTCTTCTTGGTCTACACCATTGCCGGTATTTAATCATCCCGCAGTATATATGGGCGATTTCAATAGTAATCATTGTCTGTTGGGTTACAACCAAAATGATTTGAATGGAGAATTTATACTTGATTGGGCCAACAAGAAACCGTTTACACTTATTATTGATGCTAATCATAATCCAACATTTCATTCTGGTAGATGGAACAGAGGATATAACCCGGATCTATGTTTTGTTTCAACTGAAGATTCGTTCAATGTCTTATCTCTGTAAGAACTGTAAGTAATAAATTTCCAAGAAGTCAACATCGATGTGTTTTTCTAGAAGTCGGAATTAAAATTCCAATAATAAAATCATTGCCGAAACAGAGATGGAACTTTAAAAAAGGTAATTGGACAGAATTTGCCAAAGCGATAGATTCGAACATCAGATGGATTCCTCCGATTGTTGAAAATTATAATAGATTTGTGGGACTCCTAATAGTGACGGCCAAACGATTCATTCCAAGAGGGTTTCGAAGAACATACATTCCAAATTGGTCCGATGAATGTGAAAGATTATGGATGTTGTATCAAGAGTACGAATCTAAAGAATGTGCAGATGAATTAATTAATGAATTAAATCAGGAGCGTACTGCGAAATGGATAAATTTAGTTGAAACAGTACATCCGAAGGATGTTGCGTCAAGATTAATCAAAAACTCAAAATTTCGTATACCCAAAGATAAAATTCGAAACGTAAAAAATAAATGGAGAAGATCAAAGAAGTTAATTACGGATTCTCCATTGGCTTCGTCAGTATCTTTAGATGAAATTAATAGGGTGCTAACATATCTAAAACCAAGAAAAGCTAGTGGAGTGGATGAGGTGTTTCCCGAATTTTTTATTAATTTATCAAAAAACGCCCGTAATTGGTTGGCGAAATTTTATTCTGATTGTTATAATTGTGGCAAAATCCCTCCGATTTGGAATTTATCAAAAGTTCGTGCCATTTTAAAACCTGGAAAGGACAAGCATCTACCTGAAAATTATAGACCGATATCTTTGCTACACTTGAAGAAAATATTCCAAATTATCAAGCCGGTTTTTGTCCAGGAAGAAACTGTTGTGATCAAGTTTTATCTTTGGTAACACATACTGAAGCAGGATTCCAAGACAAATTACAAACGGCTGTTGCGTTCGTGGATCTAAGTGCAGCATATGTTACGATATGGAAGAAAGGATTGATGTTGAAATTAAGTAAGATTTTAAAATGTTCAAAAACTTTAAACATGATCTCTGCTCTGTTATCGAATCGAAAATTTGTTATACATTTGGGAAATCAGAAAAGTAGAATTCGATGTGTGAATAATGGATTGCCTCAAGGTTCAGTTCTTGCTCCTGCTTTGTTCAATGTATTGTATATACATCTGATTTGCCCGAAACAAAATCTAGAAAGTTTCTTTACGCTGATGATTTGGCAATAGCTTACCAATTTCCTTACAATGACAGAGCGGTGGGTGATGCAGAGCGTACTTTGACATTGGATTTGGATTGACTAAATCAACATTCGCATGCTCGGTTAAATGTTTACATGGATGGAATTTTAATCAAATTTAATAAGAATCCGATGTATTTGGGAGTTACTTTGGATCGAACTTTAACTTTTAGAAGTCATTGTTTAAAACTTGGCCAAAAAGTTAAATCAAGAGTGAACATTATCCAAAAACTATCTGGAACTCGATGGGGTGCGAACGCTAAAACGTTACGTATATCAGCAATGTCACTGGTGTATTCAACGGCTGAATATTGCTCACCTGTCTGGGAACATAGTGTCCATACAAATCATGTAAATACAAAACTCAATAGTTGCATGCGAATTATTTCGGGTACAATGAAAACAACACCATTACCATGGCTGCCGATATTATCCAATATTGAACCACCTCACCTTAGAAGACAGTTAGCATTATACAAAGAACATTTAAAAATTACAAGAAATTTAAACCTCCCTATTCATTTCGACATCGATGGAAGAATAGAAAACCGTTTGAAGTCTAGAAACCCTTTTTGAACAAAAATTGCTGAGTTGGGAGACTTAACCAATTATGACATCAATAACAAAACAACTGGAAGGCACTTTTCAATGAATCAGAGTTTGTCAACAAGCATCTAATCCAAGATCCAACATTAGTTGTCCCTGGATTTACAAATTTAAGATATCGTTGGACCTTAGCCAATATAGATTTAGAATAAATCACGGGGTGACAAATTCTGAATTAAATCGTTACAACCATGAAATTTCAGCTGCCTGTGATTGTGGACATCCTATACCAAATATTACTCACATTTATCAAGAATGCATATGAACCCGTATAACCCACTCCACATGATGTGGTTGTCCTTGGTGTATTTAAACTCGTTGCCGATAAATCTCCCATCAGCAGTTTTGATGATCTCGCATTACTTTTAAAACACGCAACGCATTTATATGCTGCTTCTTCCTCCAACTATCCAGTATTGTTGTCTGACTAACTGCAATGTCAACGATGGACCTGGATGTAAGCTTTGCTCATGTATATGTGCCATATATTTCCACGGCTAAACATAGTACAAGATTATCGTATGCTTGTAGTCGTAAGGGTAATCCTAATGCCTCAGCCTACCTCTAACTCTCAAAAATCCCATAATATACGCTATGGTCCCAAGGATAATATGTCGCTGCTTTAACTAAAATCCATTCTTTTTTGTAAACAATCCATTTCGCTGGCAAATGATTGTCGCTGCACAAGCTAGATGATGCTACTTCTTGACCTCCGCAGCTCCTCCACCGTTAAGAAATTAAAAATTCTATTATCTTTCGATAATATGCTATCAGGTATATTCGATTTTCATTTCCTGATCTTAAAATCTATAGAAAGCAATATTCTTTTTTAGTTGCTATGAACTATTTAAATGGTCACGGCTCCAGAAATGAAATCGTCCACAAAACAATTCTCCAAAATATGATGCACCATGTTTGAATGATTTTGCTGACTGTCGTAGCCTATTTGCTGCAACGTCCTAATTGCCAAAAGTGATGAACTGGCCAATCCAAAATTGACGGTATCGTGCATAGTGCATGGGATTGCTCGGTGATTCATTTTTCCATAATATTCACTGAAAATGCATCTCTTTTGCAGCAACTAAGACTTGGTTGTACATATTGACGATATCGCCGGTACTCCTGAACTTCATCAATATAGACCATTATGTAGGCTGAAGAGTTTGTCCAACCAACATTGTTTGATTTAGGGAAGCCCCTGATAAAGATTTCGCCAACCCATCAAATACCACTCTTAATTTAGTGGTTTCACTTGACTTCTTGAATACATAGTGATGAGGCAAATAAAGCCTTTTATGATCCTCAATCTCTGTATCGTTATTCAGAGGCTCCATATATACCCAACTTCATATATTCGCTTATTACCTTTGAGTATTCCTTGTTAATTGGCGAATTAGACCGCAACTGTCGGAATTAATCGAAATAATTCTTAGAGTTTGAGACATTAGTTACAAAAACCAATATTCCTGGAAACGCACAGCCTAGACATTTTGGTTTACCAAGTCCGTTGTAGTTGCAACGCTACGTGTACTGGACAGACTAAACAATTTTTCAAAAAAAAAAAAATTATCAACACCGATATGACACCAACAAAGATCTAAATTGAAATATTATTGCACTTACAAGGCATCTGAAAAATTCTAATCATTTAATCAATTTAGATAACGTCAAAATTCTTGATAAACAAACCAATTTTAGGAAAAGATCGATTTTGGAAATGTTACATATTAAATTGCTTCCAAATAAATTGCTTTCAAATAAACTACTCCCTGCTTCCAAATAAACATGCAGACCAGTACGGTTTGTCTTCTTAAAGTTGTATTTGATTTGTTGTAGGTGTTCAGATTTCGTTATATAGTCAGTAGTGTCAAATACAATAACAAAAGATTGATGGTTGATATCACTTACGACAAATGGATTGAGGGATTCAGTTATTTTAAACACATCTACTTCATTGGTAAAGACAAGGTCTAAAAACTTCCCCAGATTATTATCAATGGAGTTAATTTGGTTTAAATTATAACCAAGCATTGCATCAACGAGATTCAACAAAGATTCTGCGTCTGACTTTATGTTGTTTGGAAGAATGCAATTAAATTCACGGTCAAAATTCCAGATGATATTCGGAAGATTAAAGTCACCAAGTTCAAGAACCATATCAGATGAATTTGATGTACAATATTAATGACTTCTTCAATCGAATCGAGGCGACGCATGCTTC
This sequence comes from Tipula helvola, assembly GCA_963556165.1. Lineage (NCBI taxonomy): Eukaryota > Metazoa > Arthropoda > Insecta > Diptera > Tipulidae > Tipula > Tipula helvola. Next base: position 9,648,104 of record OY744481.1, on the reverse strand, counting down.
ATAATAATCACAGTTAGAATGAGGTGGTATGTACGCAGTGTACTCATGCACAAAATATTCAGAACTGTTAATTCCCGTATTTAAGTTACTTTCGCTGATTACATAAATCAGGTAGTTTGTTTGAAGAACAGAACGGTCAAATTTAGATGCCTTTGAATCAATCTTGTTAACATTCTGATAATAAATTAAATACAACCCTCTAACTCGTTTACCTGCTGACTTTTCCGGTGGTATAGTTTTAGTTGTAGGCAATAAAGGTACAACATTAGTACATGTAAAGTGGCGCCCTTTCATCACTAGCGAGTGTAGCAAATCATCATCAACGGGCGCGAAATATTTAAATGAACCCGTGTATCTCGATAACATAACGATTGCATGTGGTAAACTACTAAATAATTTGTTCGGATGTACATTAGTTCTTACAAATAACATTTGGTGTAGTTAGTCCTTGCGCCTTATGAATCGTTAAGATTTTACTTGTTGGTGGTAAGGTAAGCTGTTCGATTAATAAACGTTTATCCGCTTTGGTGAAAATTAGATAATACGAATTATCTAGAATTGGTAGTGCAGCGATATTTGGTGGTAACTTGAAGAATTCCATTGATACATTTATTCCGTTTTTAGTGCTGATATCTGGATACAAATTTTTTAGTGTTAACGTAACATCAATAGGACATGTGTATGAAACATTTAATTGCTCCTAATTTGTTATAAATTTATTAGCATCATAAAATTGCAAATTAACATGATGTAATCTATCAATATATGGAATTTGATTTTTATCCCCAAGAAGATACATTTTTGAACATTTACTGAGCATGACGGCAAGTCCAATGTAATGGTACCCCCATCTCAAAAATAATAAGCAATAATCCGAGACATTTTTATTTTCGGCACACTAAACCAATACATAGTTGCAACATCCATAAATTTTTAGGTTCCAGGTAAAATCTTGCAATTACTTTACGGCTTATTCAGCTTGATTCACAAACAATTCAATGATGATTTAAATTTTAATAATTTGTTATGTGAATTTAATTTCATTATATTAAAAATCGCTTTAATTTTACCAGTAGAAGGAGGCTGCCAGTTAGAACAACAACCGAATTACCAAAAAGGCAAACTATAGCTACAAAAATAAGAAACGAGATTCCCAATTTGTGATGCAAAATGTTTGCATTGTTGGGTTTTATTTGGTTCGTTTAAACCAATTTGTAAAAAACAATTTATTACAATGAAACTTTAGGAATCCGCATTTATTTTATGAAATTTTAGCTTATGGCCTATTCAAACGCCTACAACATGAATACCAAAAAAATAATAAAATATTCTACATTAACTGTGGCATATAACCTTGGCTCTTCAACTTAAAACAACTTTTATATTTTGAACTTTTGCCCAGAAAAATATTTAAATATTTTAGAGCTATGCTGACAACTAGAAGATATTTACATTAAAAAAAAAAGTCAAGTCAATTTTCAAAGCAAATTTGTTGTATTCATGATCTCTATAGTCAAATAAATTTCTAGTAGCATGTAGGAGTCAAGAATAAGAAAACATCGAGCATGTACTTGTACGAACTGAAAATAAAAATAAAAATCTGAGAAATTAAATCTCATGGGTGTTCCAGTTGCTATCATCACTATATACAACAGTACTAAATGAATGAACCCACATTATTATAACATCTTGAATATGTATGTATATACTATGTGCAATGACTATAGTATTACTACAAATTGAAATATAATAATAAAAATAAATAAAAAAACAATTTAATTGTAATTTTAATAAGTTATTCTAATTTCATTATGTGAGACGAATTTAATTTGAAAATATATACAAGAAATTATTCTTTCATTCTGTTTTCCTTCAGCTACCAATTGTTGAAATATTTTTTTAGTTTTTTGTTGTTTTGTTAACTTCTTTCATCATTTCAACACTCCTTTTATATACGAATATAATCAAACAAAAGATTTCTGAGATTTTTTTTTTTTTTATCTTTTACCTGCTGCTTGCTACTGGTACCCCAATTATTATTCATTCCTCCGCATTGTGACTGACAAATTTGTATTATTTTGTATATACATACATAGCAAGTAAATACACGCAGCTACCGTGTACAACAAATAATTATTGTTATCACATTGAATGCCAATCCAACAACACAACCTATTGTGTATACTCGACCAAACAATAGTACCTACAAATCCGAAAGATATCCGTATATAGATACACACTAAACAAAACCAGGAAACTAAAATACTAGGGATTAAATAATGTGAACACAAAATTTAATTAAAACAATCATCCAAATCCAATTCCATAAACGGGGAAACAAAACAAAAACCAAAATGTTGTTTTTGTAATCGCGATTTCTGTTGAGTTTTAACTCGTCAGAACTTTGGTCTTGGTTTTTGTTTTTGAGGATAAAAGCTTAAAATCTCTCGCGGGACTCGGGACGACGACGAGTAAAAAAAATGTTTATTACACAAAAAAAATTGACAAAACAAGATACATACAGTACAATGTTGTATTCAGGATGGGCACAGGATAAAAATTAAATAGGGATATGTAAATTAAAATTTAAATAAAATGACACAAAAAAAATGTTTTAAAAATTACAGGACATGAGATTTTATTGTGTGTGTGCTTAAATATTATTTCACTTTTTTTTTTTGTGTTCGTTGTTGTGTGCAGGTCCTGTTTGAAGAGGATTTTGAATTAATTAAATTAATGTTTAGTTAAATGATAGGATGTATAATTTTTTGAACGGAGTAATCATTTTTTTATTTTTATTTTGTATGCCAAGTAATTTCGAGACAGGGGAACGAGCAACACACATTCTTGACTCAGTCAAGGCTAGGATTTTTTTTTTTGATGGTGTACCTACTATACACAAAAAAAAAATATTTGAGCTCCTCGAAAATGTAATCCCCGAAAATTAAATAAAAATATTTCATACCCTTATCCAAATTTAATCAGTTAACACAAATCTTATGTATATGAGTCGTTCGATACCTTATTTTTTACCGTTATATCTGTGTATGGTAAGCCTACCCAAAATAAGCATAAAAAGTCAAAATGTCTGAAATTATTTCGTGCGGTTTCAGTTTCCTCTATTATTATCAAACCCAAATAACATTTAATCTCGTAACAATTTTTTCTTTTCATCTTCACATTATACATACACACATAAATATTGATTCATGAAACATATAGTTTTTAAGTCAAGTCGCCGTATTTTGACAAGTCAGGTAGTGGTCGAGAACGTTTTTCTTCGAATACTCGTTAAAATCGAGATTTTAATCTGTAGTAGACTGTAGCGTAAAAAACAAGAAAATTGCACATTTAAGTCACGTGCTTTAACAACAAAATCATCTACCAAGCCAAGCGAGATTTATGTCACAAAATTATTATCGGCAACAACAACAACAAAAAGCTAGAATTCTCAAAAAGGTTATATCACGATTGGTAATTTGATAGCGCGTAACAAAATAAACAAAATTTTATTTGACAAAACAATAAATTCACAGCATGGTTAAGTGAGAATTTCTTCATAAAAAATCAAAGAATTAATTATTAAAAAATAAATAAATCATCTTTCGTTACAAAAGGTATCTTATTTAATAAATAATTTTTTTTTTTTAAATATTTGTTGAAGACGAAAAAAAACGTTAATGAAATTTTATTAATTTATTCCATAAGGAGATCATGCTGTGATTTGAACAAAGACAATCTTTTAGTTGTTATTATTGTTGTCATCTATGTAACGTTTATTGATCAACATCGAAAGAAATTCCAAAACAAATAAGATGTGCGATGATGATAAGACGAAATGCGCAAATCAATTAGAATATTTTATTTGCGTTGGGTTACGAATATATAGAATTACGCGATCATATATTTTAAATATGGTGACATTTGTTAAATGAAACCTTATTTTTGTATATGAAGATGTATATACATATTGTGAGAATTTTTATATTTTGTTTTGGTTTATGACATGTTTCTTACATTTCAAATGATGTTTACTGATGAGTGGGTGGTGTGAATAAAATGAACAAAGGTTAGAAAGTATATGGGTATGGCAAAAATAAATATGACCAACATGTTGAATATAGAAAATTTCCTCTTCCCTTGTATAAATATGATGTAATTTATTTTCAAACGCGCCGCGTTAAACTAATAAACTTTTTAATTTTTAATTAAACTTCCTAATGTAATCCAACCTCTGTTGATTTTTGAGAAATGTGCATTAACGAATTTATCTTTATTGGTGACACAGATACCGTTTTATTTGATGTTTCACCTACAACTATACCGTAATACTTATTGCCACGTAGAAATAGACAAAATAACAATTAAGGTTGTCAGTTATCGATAGCATTTGTAAGTTCAAAATTTGTCTACTGGTAAGTAAAAATATTCCAACCAGAAATGTTTGATACCCTTCATACCCACCCGTCCTTTATTTCAGAAAATGTATCTAGTCTTTATATATTTATAAAGCGGAACTTCTGTCTGCTTGTATGGCATAATCTTAAAATATACAAAATCGATCTTCGGCTCTCGAAAGCCCTTTCAACTTACAAATTTAGAAACCAGCTTGTTCTACTTTCTTCGGCTAATCCGATTTGTAATTCCAATTTGAGCTGCACTAATGCACATTTAAATAATTGAGCTTTTAGATTTTGGTTTTAATTTATTTAATTGTTACCACACCACAAAGTGTTTTTATGCAACAATTTAAATTTCTAGCAAAAGACCAGTAGGTGGTAAAATCGAGGTGGTTACATTGTTGAAATAAAAGTAAAATTACCGTTGTTACTGATTCAGACTTTGAGAAAAAGATAGTTTTACTTGTTCGAATTAAGCGGTCATTTCAAATAAGCGAGCCATATTCGCCCTAAAATTAGCATACAGTGGAAATTCCACGGCTATTTTAGACTTTCAAAAAATTGTTTGCTTTTCTTTTAAAAATAAATTTCGGATAATGTGTTATTATCAGAATTTTATATTGGCTTAAAATATTGAGAGAAACGATCCTATTAACTCGGCAGATTTTGGGATAGGATAAATTAATGTTTGTTTACAGCCATTTAACGTACATATTTTGAATGCCTCAATTTTCTTTGTAACAAATCAAGATATACTATTCTGTAAAATTCAATCATTTTCTCTGCAAAAACAAATCCAATTTAAGACATGGTTTTGCCCAAAAGCTCTTGAATCCCGAGTTTTATAAAATTAAAGTTATTTCGGATGTTACAAATAATTTAAACTCAGCTTATGAAAATTATTGATGACTGAATTAAAAGAAATAATCCATAATTAAAGCTGTTCACAAAAACCGAGTTAACCTTGAAATGACCTTGAAATTTGACCTCAAGGTCAAATTCAAGCTCATAGGAGTTATTTGAGTGGTTCTTTTAAATTTTAATTTTAAAATAATGAAATTCTCAGAAAAAATCTGAATCTTTAAAGTTTAGCAGCCTTCAAGTTTTCAGACAGTATGATTATTCCATTTATAATTGAATAAATTTCGATTTCAAATTAATTCTGATTTTAAAGTTATTTGGAATTCGCAAAAAAATTACTCAAAATATGCCGACATATTATAACTGAAAGCTCATCGAAATTTCAACAATAAAAATCTGAAAAAACATGAAGTACCTAAAGTAGCAGAACACCCATTAGAATTTTGTAAACTATGATCAATTTTTCCAATGCTAAGCTAGAATCATAGAGTTCTATATTGTAGTTGATAAATAATTATTTAACAACATAAATTTTTCAAAAACATTCTTATTTCTATTACAGTTAGAATAATTATAATAAATGTTTCCTTTTCCAATTCATCATAATTTGTTATGCTAAGAACTACATAAGTTGCGTCTATACCTCTCAAAATTCTTTTATTCTCGAGATGAGATAAAATTTGCCACTTGCGTTTTGCCGAATTGAAAATGCTCAAAATTAAACTGGAAAAATTCGGCAAGCGTATTGTTCATTGTATTTTGGCATATTTTAAATTAGACCTCATATGTTATTTAAAGTTGCCACTGCTTAAAATAGAAAGAGATTTTTAGAGGAGTTTTAGAGATTTTTATATGATTTAAAGATTTTTCGATATTTTTAACATTTTTCTTAAGTTCTATTCGTGGCTTGCGAGATTAACACGGGACCGTGTTGCAAAGAGTTTATTTCAAATTCTCGAACTTAGTAAAAATTATGTTTTCTAAGTAATCCGAAATTACCTATACTGAAGACTGTTAGAGATTTTCGAGATATTTCCAATTTTTACCAAGATTTGCAAGTTATTCTAGTTTTTGGTGCATGATACAGCAAATATCTAATAAATAAATAAATTTTAACTTTTAATAATTTAAAATAAAATATAAATATTTATTTAAAACGATCTGAATTTCAGCCAGTACTTAAAATTCAATAATAAAAACAACATTCTGCATTGAAACACATTATAAACTCGAATTGCTCTACTGCAGAGAAGAACATTTTCATACCGTTTTGATATTATTGTAGAGACTCTGAAGAGCGGTAGACAAAATGAGTCTCTACCTGTTTTATTAGAGATGTGACTAGAGGTGTCGACCACCACTCTACTTATTTTATATATCAGCTTTGGTAGAGCTTTGCACCCCGTCAAATCATAGCAAAAGTTAAGTTAGATTAATTTATTGCAACTTATGGAGTCTATGAATCTTTCAAGTCCAGTACAGCTCATATTTTACGTCAGATAAAATTTAAAGGCTTTGCCTCTTATTTCCTAACAATATCCTTGCTGGTCATATTTAAAAGGAACATTTGTTTTAGGATTTTATTTAAACTTTAGAGAATAAGAGTAGTCTAACAGTATCACTTCCAACTCTAAACGATATTTAACAACCGAGTAATAAAACATAAATATCCACTTTCTTGGCAACAGTTAACTCAAGTACCAGAATTAGAATTGAACATCTTTTAAAACCTTTGCATATACAAGGCGGTTATTCGATCATATTCGACTGTGCAAAATTGGTTTCTGGTGGCCCGTCTTATATAAATATTTTAGATAAGTAAAATATTATAATTTAACGGCTGTTCCCAATTTCTAGTGGTTTTATCCAGATAGTCTTTGGAGTATACCACGCTAGGATCGAGCATAATCTGATTTAAAATTGAAAACTGTAGCTACTAAGGCACTGCAACCTATCCGTCGGTGATTACACATGTGTACATATAGGTTTTAAGCCTTCTTTTTGAGGTATTAAATCATGAAAACCTCGATGGCAAGATTCTGTGGTTGGATGACAGTGGATATTTCACCCAATGAGTTTGAAAGTATGCCTGACTAGGAAGGGAGTAAAAATTGACTATTTCTCTCGCCAAACTCAATTTATCCAGAATGCTGTTAAGCCCTTATGTTGAATAATTTGAAAATGTAGCAGCAATAGTGAGAGTTAGTCTTCAAAAATTTAAACAAATATGAATTAAGACAAAACCATTTTTTCCATTTCTCGGCTGAGGCACTCACCTCTAGGTGGTGAATTTATTATCCTGAGGCACCTAAGAAAGCGAAAAGGAGAACTGTTTTATTAAAGTAAAAACAAAAAGAAGATAATGAAAATACAGCATTGAATAACACTAGGATTTTGAAGTTGAAATTCAACAAATTTAAATTTTCAATTTTGTTTGCTTCTATTTTAAAAATAAACTCCAGTTAATGTGTAACATTAACAAAATTTTAAACCGGCTTTAAAACGTTGAAGTAAACATATTGTTAATATTGGCAGACTTTAGGACTGTTGTTTGTTGAAAGCCATTTGGCTCAATTTTTTAAAATTTTAGATCACTTATTCTGTAAAATTTAACCCTTTTTAAAGATATATTTAGACTTTCAAATATTTGAGAACAATGAAACGCCAATCCATATCTTAATTCTGAAGCAATTGTATTTCATCACACTCCGTTTCCAAGTAGTAAAGTTCCGTTTATGTTGGGCCATTTTCAAGAACTTTAAATACAAATCATTAAAGTAGTTTTAATTATTATTTCCCTTTCAAAACCTATGAGAATAAAAACACAGCTTCCAGTAGGCCGATTTCCCTCCAAATTTTATGAGGCAGCGATCAAAATGAAAATGCTCAAAATTCAACTAAAAAATCAAACTCGGATATGGTTTACCGTATTTTGGCATATCTTAAATTGGACCTTCCTGAAATTGAAAGAGCTTCCCCGAATTTCAAGAGATTAGCATGCGAGGGAAAACACTTAGATTAATAAAAAATTCGATATTTTCGTTGATTTTTGAGATTTTTGGAATTTTTTTGAGATTAAACGAGATTTGATAGGTTTTAATTTGAGCGCTAAATATCTTTATGATTTTGCTAACAAGACTTTATTCGATATATTAAAAACTTTTCTACATTCATAACGTTTCGAAATTATGTTTTCGAGATATTTCCACATTAAGATTGTTTGACTATGAATACCGTTAAATCATGCTGAGTCATACTCCTAGATGAGAATGCAATTCAGGTGTTCTACGCAGATTTACACGTTACTCTTAAAACTAATCATGTTGGCCAGGGTACTATCGATTTATTTAGCTGAATAATACACTTAGTGGGTTTGAAAGACCTAAAGTGTTATTTTTTTCTCCATTTTATTTCCAAAAAAGCTCAAAATTCTGGTAAATAAGAGGAAGGTACATAGTCAATCACAAAGTAGATTACCTTTTGTGATATAATAAACCTTATCTCAGTAACAGCTGCTCTCTCTCTTATAAAATATTACTTGTTTTTAACTGATGTCGTTTTCCACTGGTACATAGACTAGGTCTAAACTTAATCTGCTTAAGATTTGTCCAGATTCTTAAGTGAGGCAATTTGATATGCATAAATAGTGTGTCAAACCACTTTGACAGTGTCGCTTATCGTTGAATGTCCAAAGAAGAAATTTTTTTATTAGAGTATGTTCCGCCAAGTTTCGAAGCAATAGAGATCAAAAATTTTAGAATATAAAGTAACCCACTTGACCTACATAAATTTCGACACGCAAACTGTATAACGATATAAATCGCATACTAAAAAAGTTCTCCTCCATTAAATCCATATAAGACTCACCATAAATATATATCCTTGGCAAATAGTACAATAGTATGTAATGGATTCAATGTCAATCAATAAAAAATGTCAACCGCATTCCCCCCACTACTTTAGATTTCCGGTTTTTTTACGCTAAACTGTACATATGTATACAGATAATCCTCAAACCATTTGCAAAATAAATAAAATATTTTTTTTATAGTTTTTAGCTCATCTCTTATGAGAATAGTTGGTAACCAAGCAAGTTGAATTAAAAAAGAAACTTTTTTGGTTTTGTCTTTATTCCATATAGCTACATACATATACATGCATGTGAAACTGAATAAGCTGGAAAATCTATGAACATATCAACTAATTTAAAAGGTTAATCTAAAATGTGTAGACCATCTTCCCAGTACCTATAAAGTGGATGTAGATAATAATAATACAACACAAGACTGTTATTGTTATGATGTCCGATTTCCTTATTGACTACTATCTTGAATGAAGGTTGTAACAAGAACTAAAGTTGATAACGATGATTTTGTTATGGGAGGAAGGTCTGATGAAGCGGAAGGAGTTTAAATTAATAAAACATTTTTCTATGCACTTATTATCTGATAGAATTTGTATATTTAAGAGGTTTCACTGTATAGTATAATATTAAAAAAAAAGATTTTATAGATTTTACTTTATCTTGTCTCTACATCTCTATGGTATATAGTTTAACAGCAAAATATGATGAAATTTTTATTACATAAGGATATGGCAAATAAGGAAATGGTCAATAATCATTTCCAGTTGGATAATGTTTACTTGTGCATTTTGCTTGTGTGTTCATAACACATATCCATTGTATTTCGCGCTCATTCATCTGAATTTTCATCAAAAAAATTTTTTGTAAACGAATATTAAAATTGGGTCAACGGCGAGGAGTTTGGTTGGTAGATGGAAAAACCTTTTGTTTTTTTTTATTTAATCGCTCAAAATTTTTGCTTAAATAAGGAGATAAGACCGAAATGCAAAAAAAAAACGTTTGCCTTTTGGGATCTACTATTTTTCTATTTTTTGCTTTTGTTTTTGGGATGCTGTTGTTATATTCTTCTGCTCTCTCAAATATATAGCCGAAAACCACTCTAAAATAAGAGTGGAAATATTTGCCGGAAAAATCAATGGGAACATTTTTTTCCCTAAAATAATAACAACGTAAAATTGAGAAAAATTCTGGAAAATTGAAAAACAAAATTTGTTTTTGGATTATTTATTTATTTTATTTTTTTAAGTCTAGACAAGAAGAGTATATGAAAATAATGATAATCATCCTGTGTAGTAGAAACACAATGGAGAGGAGGCAAATAACAACGAAAAATTACTATGCAAAAACAACGGTTTTTTTGTGTGTAGAAAAGACAAAAACCGATCAGATTCGGTAGGATAAAAATTAAGGATAAAAAAAGATATTTGAATATACATAAAAAAAATTAAATACCCGATGGGCTTTTTTCGGTTTTTCATTGGAAATTGGAGGAGAACAACAACAGTAAAAACATAAAAGCATAAAAAATAAAATTTGTTGACCAAATCATTTTCATTTTCAGTCAATTAGGCTGTAATCAAATTATATTTTTTTTTATGTTTTGGAAATTATATAACCGTTGTGGAAATTTTGGTTTATGTAAAATAGGCAGAAAAAAAATATTTTATTGTTCTTCAAATAACGTTTCCTGTCGCAATCAGTATATTGGCTGTGTTGATTAAACAACATAAAGAATCACCGAGAGTCAGTACTGCAAAATTCCTTTAGCACTTACAGAGTTTCATTTTACAAAATTACCATTAGCTGTAAGTATCACTTTTTATTATATTCCAAAAGTTGTGATTACCAAAGGAGAAGACAAAAATTTTGCGTGGATGCTGATAAAGATTTTTAAAAGTTTTACAGCTTGTAATGAATATATTGCGCATCTCTAGGGTGGTATCCAATTAAGGATTTAAATTACACCATATCGGAGTGAGTTAGGAATTACAAGTTACTAGAGCAAACGAAAAGTTGAAAACAAAAATAACCATTTGATAAACAGCATTTAAAATTAATTGCTGCGTGGCTACAATTATACAGTTTTCAATCATTAGCCTTATCTAGAAACTAGAAGATATTACGCAGCACCTTTTACAAATGAAATATTGATGGTCACCCACATTGTGCACCATTTATTAAGGACACACAGTGAGGTATATACTTTAAATGACAACTATGTATAACATCGCTATAGCCTGAGGAGATGTCTAAAACAAATGTTTGTTAATTTTCATCAGATCGAAACTGAAACTGCAAATTCTTGCTTATCTATTATCCATCTATTTTCAGTGAACAAATGAAAAATGCACCCGGTTTGTAATTTAGACTACCTAAATCGTGGAGGATAAATATACTTGATATACCTCGGGAGACTTGTTCGCCTAATGTATTTCGAAAAATTGTGTCAGTTGAAATATTGAGTGTGGCAACATGATATAGCGAATACAATTAAACAAAAATGTAAATCACTCAGTCGCAAAGAACGGGCATAAATAAAGATGAGATAATAATTGTGGTTTGAAATGTTCTGTTTTATTATGCATGGGGAATTGTTTCCGTTTTCTCCTTTATTTCACGTAAATACCTGTTTTTATTTATATTATTTGTGGTAGCTAGAAATTCTAATTCATTGCAGCAGGTACTTATTTAAGGGTTCTGTGAGTAATAATTTGAAAATCTGAGCATGTATTCCAAAAGTACCCTTGGGGATTCTAGATTCGATTTGCTCTGGGAGACGTGTTCGTGAGTGATCAAGTCTCCTTTAGAGTTGTAAACAGTATACTTTCTTAATAAATTATTTTAGTTATTCAGAACAAACCAATAAGTTATAAACGCAAAGGTCACTACTCCGATTGAAAGCCACAAAATGGAACAAGCTGTTAGCCGCGTTGTTGATAATGTCATTCCTAAAAGATAGGGCAAAACGATTTGATTTAAATGTTATGACACTGAAACGATGTTTTCGCACTGAAAAAGTAAATCTAACTAACATCTGTTATCAACTGGATTATGCAAAAGCCAAAATATTTAGCACTGAAGAATTGATGCTGAAAAATTATTTTATTAAGCAATTAAGTTCATGGACTACTCGTAACATCCAAATAAACAAGACAACTGGCATGTGAGTTTGCTATATGTAACTGTACTGGTATGACTGGTTGCATGGGTTTCATGAAAAGAAACTATCATTAAGGTTTTCAGAGACAAAAAGCCTTACAAAAAAGAATGTTGCAAAAATGCTTGAAAATTTGAAAACGGTTTTGGTTGAACATCGACGAAACGGGGCTAATTAATGTGTATAAGCCTAGAAAAGTTATTACTCCTACCGGCAGGGAACAATTTGGAATAATCACTTCTGGTGAAAGAGGTTGGGCTGTAACAGTTTGCTGTGCTATCAAAGCCATTGAAAACCACATACCACCTTTTATGATTTTCCTTGAAAGAACTGGCTTGATTAATAAGATTCCACCTGGAACAGATGATGTTGCTCACAATACTAGATGGATTACAGGGCGAAATTTTTTCACAAACTCTTCTATCAAACCCTTACTATAATTATGGACATCCATGCAAGTTAAACATGACTTTCAAGTCACAACTTTAGAAGATATTTGTTATGCTAAAGGGAATAAATATTTCTTCCGACTCTACAACACAGTTAAATTTTAGCCATTCGGCAGATCAGTTTATGGTCCTCTGAAAACCTACTATAACAATGCTTGCGATAATTGGATGGTTACTCATCCCGATCGAGTACATACTTACCATTGAAATAGCTAAACGTCTTGTGCATACGTTTCCACCATCGTTTACTCCAAGAAACATCAAAAGTGGTTTCAGAGTCTCAGGTATCTGGCCTTTTAACAGTGACATATCAAGATGTATATCTATCAACATAATTATGTGACGGAACTATGAATTATAAAAATAATAATCAAGTCACCGCTTATTTTAAAGAATTGGAACAAAGGATGCTACAGAGGAAATTACACATCGTCATCAAATTATTCCCCATTATTTTCAACAGTTGGAGAAACAACCAAAAGAAATCGATCAAAATCCACCAGAAGTTGCTTGTGCTGTTGATTCGGGGTAGGTGAGACAAAAGATGGTATCGAGGATTTTATCGGACCTTCCGTTTCTGGTAACAGCTTAATTCACCATACACCACAAGCTATATACGTTCGTATCCCAAAGCTCTGCCGAGACGAATTGCTAGAATTGGTGGAAAGAGAGGTCGTTCTGCTATACTAACAACCACACCTGAAAAAATGCATTAGAGTTGCAGCAGAAGCTCAAAGAGCAAAAAATGATAGATAGAAGTAAGGTCATTCATCAGAAGATAATAATATTGTTCCACCATCTTTTGTTGCAAATGGCTGGCCAATAATCAATTTTGCCTCCGAGACAAACAAACTGCATCGCTATGTCGGTTCAATACAAAAATCAGCAATGAAAGTGTATTTGGTTAAATTCGCAAGAAAACGAGGTAATGGTAATTGTGCCATTATGCCGTTCTAAGACCACTTTAATAATAATTAAGATATTAGGGCCTTTAAATAGCATGAGAAGGAATATTTCAGAGGAGTGGATCACAACCAAATAATGAACAAGTTACCGAAATCTTTATTTAATAAGTCGGCATATCGGTTCCTTCGCTTTTCCCAAATCGTTAAAATTAAAATTGTTCTCAACAAGATTTTATTGAATTAAATATTTTAAGTTGATCTTGAATTTATAGCGATAATCAAGAATTTTGTGATTTTTTATTAAGTTTTAATGGGTCCCGGTCGATATTGCATATTTCATTACAGAACAGGACAAAACGGCGTATTTCAAAATGGCATGTGATACATTACGGCATATGGTACATCAGGGCATAACTTACATTACGGCATGTATGATTTGACATTAGTTCGTTAAAAAAAACAACAAAAATTAAAATCTGGATTTCCCCACATATCTTCGTAAACAATAACCCTTAAAGAAGGTCATAAAAAATAAAATAAAAAAACCGGCGAATTAATAAGCGAATTAGCTTGCAAATAATTTTATTTAATAAAAATAACCTCCAAACTCTACGACAGAACGAAAAAGCTACTGCGCTATTTTACTTATTGGAAGAATAAATTTAATATTTGTTAAGTGAAGGAAAATTCTGTTAAGCGAAAGAAAATTCTGATAACTGGAAAAAAAAATCCAATAAGTGAAGGAAAATTTAAGTAAATAAAGAATAATCCTACTAATTGAAGGGAATTTCTGTTAGGTGAAGGTTTAAAGGAAAATCCGATAAGTGAAGGTAATTTCTATAAAGAGAATAGATTTCGCATAATCGGTTAAGAAATAGCCAAGTTCCAGATTAATTTAACATATTCCAGAACTTCATCTACATATCATTCTAAGATCCCATTTCCATCGAACTGGTCGAATTTCATATTAATCGGTTAAAAAATAGCCAAGTTCCATCCTAATTGACCGTACTCTAGAATTTTATTTAAACACAATTTTAGGACCCTATTTTCGTCGAATATGTTGAATTTCACAGTACTCGGTTGGGATTTTTTAAAATTCTTGAATAAATTGGCGATTAGCCAATTATGTTGCTAAATTTTGTAACGAAACCTCGGTGCAGTTGGGTTTGGCGGTGCCACAATACTTCATCCGACGGGGCACCGACCATTTAAACTCCGAACGTGCACCGAAATTCCGATAACAGAATCTCCGATCAGCGGTCTTGGAACGCGGTATAGCTGGCTAGGCTCAGAGCTGGGGTGGGAGATTTCCAAGACATGATCGAAGCTAGAATTACCGCATGAGATTAAAGAAAATAAAAAAAGTAAACATTAAAAGCACGGCACGCTTTGGCTCCGGTAACCACTAGGACTGGGCAGGCACCGAACCTCAACCCATCCTCGACATCCCACTCTGATGCTCCTAACCCCTCATCATACTCTCGGTCTCAGATACAAAAATAAATTTAAGCAAAATCAAATGCTACACCAAGCAAAGGAATGAAGAGAGAGATTGGGCTGAAAAAAAAAATTTATATGTATAAAAAGAAATATAGCCAATTAACAAACATGCCAATTAAAGTGACCACCGAGTGTAATCTAGTAAAAGACACAACCACGAGAAACTGTACGCGCACCCGCATAAACAAGGGTTTTAGTTAAAGCAAAAATAAATTAACGTAAATAAGGCCGATAAAAAAAATTGAATCAAAGTTACGAAACAGAAATATTGATAAGAAAAAAAAATCTGAAGATATTAACGGAAGTTATATAAAGCAAATTTGTGAAAGAACCAATATAGAAATAAAATATAATATAAAATATGCAAATTGAACTAACTGTTTTTTTTCCCTGGTTTGTTATTACTCTCCCGGCTGCTTACAAGATGACCTTCTTCAGGAACTCTGCCACACACAAACTTTGATTAACTGCAATCCGCCAAAATTACAATGTACTGATACCAATATCCGGTGATAATTTATCGGTCAAGTACAAATCGTTAACTCTGCCAACGGAGCAACCGTAGTCCGCAGAGCGGTAACCGGTAGGATAACTCAACACTGCAATCAGCAAATACCGACAACTATCACAACTTACAACAGATAATCCAATCCGCAATACGCTAATCATTAACATATACGACGTCCAACTGTACCGCCAAGAATCTGTACTTCACCAAACGACAATAAAAATGTGTATATGTATCACTAAATGTACAGCAAATCAACGGTTATGCTCCAACAGGTGACATATTAAGAATTTGATCTCATTATACAATAATAGACGTACAAAATTATCCAACTGGTTTTTCTTAATAAAACAAATGTATATTACACTTTGTTGAATCAGTAACAATTATCGGTTCAATATTAAGTTTTTTTTTATTTTATATTTAATGGTACATCACAATTATAAATTAAATTAACATTACACAAATTTTCGTTTTAGTATTTTAATTTCTTTGGTTTTATATTTTTTTATTTTTTATTTAAGCGTAAGCACAATTTAATTTATTTAAGTATTTACTTTATTCGCTTTACCAAGATTCAACTTAATTAATTATCGGGAACAAAAACCAATTTCCAAACAAAAAAATTCAATAATATTCAAAAAAAAAACCCAATAAAAATTATCTCGAGTGGACACCAAAACTCGACTGACTCAAAAAAAAAATTTACATCCATTCCAAAAATATTACCTCTTTCCCCTCTCTCTCTTCGTTCAGTTGCAATACGCCGTAATTGCTCAAATCAAGCTGGGCAGTGCACTGCATTTTCTTACGCGCTGGAAAGACGCACAAAAGCGGCGTAACAATCGTGGGGACGTCCCACACCCGAGAAAGGGTCTCGATAGCCAGGCCAAAATTGATACAACATCCGAGAAGACGAAGATGACTAGGAGGAGCAACAGAGCAAAACGGAGGTATACTGCGGACAGGAGGATATTTATGCGCGGATGTCCTTGGCATGATAAATTCCTAATGATTTTCCAGCCAGATCTTGGAGGTTATAAACTACGTTACCAACTTTTGCCATGATTATGGCCGGTTTGAATTTAGAGGCCAATTTAGCAGAGTACCTATTAGATGCATCACTTAAATTAAAGCATCGAACAAACACGGGTTGACCGACCTGAAACACGCGAGAACTACTCCGTAAATTATAATGTCGCGCTCCTTTGTCATGTGCAACGCGAAGATAGTGACTTATCTGGCTTTTTATCATATTGAGGCGATCTGGCTTAGACAGAGCCTGAACTTCGTTTGCATCGATGCCGCTGAGCAGTCTCCGCAATTCATAATCCGAACCATGTAATGACATGTGTTGGCCGAACACGAGATAGTGGGGAGAGTAATGCACGGAATCATGAATTGCGTTGCGTAAAGCAGCCGCTACCTCGTACAGATGCTTGTCCCACTCACTATGCTCGCGATCGTCTAAATATGATCGAATGGCTGACAACAAAGTGCGGTTTACTCTTTCAGAGGCATTGCTCTGAGGCGAGTAGAGAGGGGTACGAAAGTGTAAGATTCCATACTTTGACAATAGCCCTTTAAATAAATGAGATGTAAATTGTTTGCCATTGTCTGAAGTGATCACTTCTGGAACGGAAAACAGTAAAAATATGTCGTTTTCCAAAAACGTGCATAACAAAGATGCCGATGCTTCGCGTAACGGTTTAACAAGGACAAATTTTGAAAAGTGATCAACGACTATGACAATATAGGAATTTCCTCGTTTCGATCGCGGATACGGACCAAGAAAGTCAACATACAACTTCTGGAAAGGACGAGAAGACACCATCGGATTTCCCATAGCTGGTCTGGTCGAGAAGTTTACAGCCTTATTCATTTTACACTTAGGACAGTGGCTTACATATTGCTTTACTTGTCGTGCCATGTCAGGCCAGTAAAACTGTCGTTGTAGGCGTTCAAGCGTTTTACCACCGCCTAAGTGTGCTGAAGTGGGAGGAACGTGGGCCTGTTCAATCAAATCAAGTGTCAACGAGGAAGGGACAACCAATCTGAACTGAGGAATGTCGGTATCTACGTACCGAATACCGTAAGAAGGAGCGATCAACAACTTATTTCCCTGAATTTTGAAGTTATGTTCACAGTCTCGCAACTGTTCAATGTGAGAAATTCGATTAACATACTCTTCGTCCTGAAACGCAGTGGAGGCAAGATCGATGTGCAGCACGGGAACGTTCACAGGATCCGAAAGACTGGAAACACGAGCCAAGTTACTAAGCTCGGAGACAGTCAAAGGATTACTAGCCGAGGCAGCCGAGCTAGCAGCTTTGATACTGACAACAGGTTCAGATGCAGTTGTAGACTCCTCGCAGAATGCTCGGGATAGCGCGTCGGGAACCACGTTATCCGCCCCCTTCCGGTATCCGATTTGGAAATCAAATGCCTGAAGTTTTAGGCTCCACCGTGCTAAGCGCCCTGACAGATCCTTTTGTGACATCAACCAGCGCAAACTGGCATGATCTGTGTATATCACAAAAGGATACCCCTCTATATAAGGCCGGAACTTTTGCACACTGAGTACCGCAGCGTAGCACTCCAATTCGGTCACCGAGTAATTTCTTTGAGCCGCATTGAGCTTATGGGAGATAAACTCAATGGGGCGCTCGAAACCTTCGGTGTCCACCTGGAATAAGACGCTACCTACGCCGACGGTACTGGCATCGCACTGTATATAGAAGGGCTTGCTGTAGTCAGGGTTAGCCAGCACGGGAGCAGAGGTCAAAGCTGACTTTAACGCCTTAAAGGACGCATCGGCAGCTGAGGACCAACGGAGCTTAGAAGGTTTTCCGGTAAGATCGGTCAGTGGAGCGGCCAGCGAAGCGAAATTTTCGATGAAGCGACGATACCATCCGCACATTCCCAGGAAGCTCCTAATCTGTTTAGTCGTTTTCGGAACAGGGAACTCCAAGATGGCTTTACATTTCTCTGGGTTTGTGCGGAGGCAACCATCACCGACGACATAACCCAGGTAATTCACTTCTTTTAGTGCGAACTTACTTTTGCTGATATTGATAGTGAGTCCCGCGGCTTTCAGAAGATGAGCAACTTCTTTCAGCAACTCAAGATGCTCATTCAGAGTGGCGGATGTGACCAGGAGATCATCGAGGTACACGAAGACCTTATCGTGTAACTGATGCGGAATCACTTTGTGCATCAGGCGACAAAGGGTCTGTGGAGCGTTGCATAGCCCAAAAGGCATGACGGTGAACTGATACAAGGGCCGTCCAGGTACCGTAAACGCTGTCTTATCTCGAGATTGTGGGTCGAGAGGTATCTGCCAAAAGGCATCTTTTAAATCTATTGCCGATATGTATCGGGTTTGATCCAAACGACCCAACAATCCGTTGATAAGAGGCAGCGGATACGCATCCTTGACGGTGGCCTTGTTCAGTTCTCTAGCATCTAAGCACAGACGAACTTTGCCATTGGCCTTACGAACTAAAGTGACCGGTGAACACCAGGAACTCTGTGATTCCTCGATAACCCCCAAAGACAACATCCGGTCCAGCTCGCTATACATGAGTCTCTGAATGGCCGGAGATACCGAGTAGAAGCGCTGTTTAACAGGTTTTGCCGATCCCACATCAATAGAGTGAAACAGATATGAAGTTCGGCCTAGACCCAAGTTATCACTCGAAGGAAATAGTTCTTTGATTTGATCCAACGTTTGTTGATCATCTCTAGAAAGGAGGTGAAATTTAGACGCATCCGATGAGGTATGCAGATCATTGGAAGCACTAAATGAGGAGATTTTTGGAACTATCCCAAAGCGATTCCAGAAATCGATCCCAAGATAAAGCGGCTGCTCCAACGAGGGAACTATGTATAAAATTAAATCATGAGAACTATTGTTAAACTTCAGCCGAGCATTAATATAGCCGAACACTCGCTGAGAATGACCACTGGCAGTACTGATGTGGGACGGAAAATTGTGAAACTTCAGAGATTTATCAGATAGGTATTTTTCGGATCCACAACCCAACACACTCACACTAGCTCCACTGTCTAAGAGACCTCGGTAAGGAACATCATTAACAAGGACATCAGCGTAGGGCCTCACGTCACCTGTTTCAGAACCGAGTATAGAGGAAATGACGAAGGATCTCATGACCCGACGCTTCTCCCAATATTTTTTTGAGCGTGACAAACGGGTTAGGCTGTGCAGCCGAGCAGGCCTAAATGATTCGCTTTGCGGAGAAGTCATGGTGACAAAGTCTAGTGTATCGACGGTGGAAAGAGAAGACGTCTTAGAGTGATCTACGGAATTATCAGACAGTAAAGTCGCCGATGTTGAGCAAACTACATCACTATCAACGGGAGGGTTTAACAGAATGGAGTTCCCTGGTTTAGGAATGTTGACTACTCGACATTCTGGAAGGAGCGAAGATACTGCAGGATCCACAATCAAAGCGTTGGGATCGAATGAACCCGATCCAGACAATAAATCGGAATCATGAGATTCTACGGAAGCTACCGCGGGCTCGTTTGATCCCTTCCCCCCGATGCAGATCCTCGACGAAGCTCGGGGTCCGTATTGCTGGCCGCATCCTCCTTTAAGATGCTGGGGGCATTTAACCGCAGTGGTCCCTGGCTCCCCGATCTCCATTGACCACTCGTTTGGTTTCCCGCACAACGAGAACATCGCGGCTTAATGGTTCCTTTCAAACCACATTTATAGCAAAATATATCCGTTGAGGGAATAGGACAATCTAGGTAAGTGTGGCCAATGTCTAAACAATTGTAACAAATAGGATATTGTCTTGTGCCAGTGGGCTGATGTGGTACGCTTGTTGGTACCGTTCGCTCCGGCGTACTCCCCGAGGCCATAGGGGTAGTCTGAAACGCAGACACTGAATATTCAGCAGATGGTTCAAGTGGGGAAACGTTTGCGAATGAAACGGGCATTCCCTTATCCTCATAAGCACCGGCCGTAAGCTCATTAATGCCGCGTCTGAATTGTAAAGGTTCCGCTGAAACACGGAAGCGCTTTAGGGTGTCTTCCCAAGCCGTACAACTCTTTATCAGGTCCCCTATACTAGCGAAATGGCGATCTGTCAGGTGGTATTGCAGAGAAGGTTTCATATTGGACAGTAATAACTGTATTAATTCTGCGTCGGTATAAGGGGTTTGGCATTGAAGGGTTAGGCCCCACAATTCATGGTAAAAATCCATGAAATTTTCGTTGGGTTGCTGTTTTCTGGCTTCGACTGCCCTACGGATCTCATAAGGAGTTCGACGGTCTTTGAATCTTTCAATAAACTCTCTTCTTAGATCCACCCATAAAGCCTTGGGATGATGCCGACGGTAAATCCAATACCATTGGAGGGCCACGTCCCGTAACACCGTGCTCATTTCCACCATCATTGCCTCTGCGGGCATATTCATCGATGTGGCTACGGTTTCCAATTGGAAAAGGAACATTTCTACAGTGATACCGGACGTGGTTCCACCAAATGATATTCCGCTACGCGCAAGATTCCTATGGCTGGACATATTGGAAGCATAGGCCGGTAAACTAGAGGCCTCACCATAAGGCGGACTAGGAGTTATTATATTGGTGGGGTTAAGCGTGCTATTGAGGGGGGCACTTGGAGACAGATTCCAATCGGCATGAGGTTTTGTACCAGTGAGAGGACCAGCAGATGCCTGATTAATGATGGGAGTGCCCTGTGTAGTGGTCGCCGGTGTCGGATTCGGAACAGTGTCAATAGGAACAATCTCCTGAAATTGGACATGAGCCACCGGAGGAGGAGACGCCGGCCTAGAGGTAGATGGTTGAAAAGCAGAAGTCTTTACGGGCGATAATGGAGTTCGAGTCGACACCTGAAGCTGGAGAGCCTCCTGCCTTTGAGCCAATGCTGCCATTTGCGCGGATAACTGAGTCAACTGGGCCATCATTGCGGTCAACAGATTGGGTTCCGACGGTACGAGCTGGGCCTGAGGAGCGACGATGGTATCAGGCTCATTTTGATTTAGGGCAATTTCATCAAATTGAGGTATTGAGACAATAGCACCAGACTTGAGTTCCGTTGAAGTTTCCGGCTCGATGACCGGCCTAGTTTCTATCTCCACCTGATTAGCGAACTCAATAGATTTATCCAGCGTGTCAGAATTGTCCAAATACTCCTCAAGAGTCTCTTGTAATTTCAAACAAGGTTGCAGCGTCTGTTGTGCCAATTGCCTGTAAGTAGGGGATTGAGTTGCTCGCTCTAATCTGCCACGCACGTGTATTAGTCTAGACACGATTCGATGAGCCTCTTTTACTTGCTCCTCTGTGGCAGTAGTTTTTAGGTTCGCGATCTCCTCACGTAACACAATCAATTTAGCCCGACAAGACTCGATTTCTACATCGGGTTTTTTTGATGCCCGTAGGTGCATTCTCTTTGGTGAGCTAGCCTTGCCAGCTTGTTCTGCCTCCACTTGTTGTCTAAGAGCCTCAAATGCTCCGATATCATCCTGTGATATCTCGCGCAGCTCACACTCGACTCCTATTTCGTCAGGCTTCAACATTGATACGTCCATTTTCAAATATCGATGTACGTTAACACCCGATAAATATAATCCGCAGAAAACAAAAATAATTTAAAGAATTCTGAAAACTCTCCGTTTTGTAACGATTATCTCGTGAATGAATTATACAACCAAATAAAATACCAAACTATGATAATATTTGAACTTTTAAGCTTAGGACTAATTAACCTTTAATGTCGACGGTAAATTCTAGACTAAACAAATCGACCAATAATAATAGAACATAAAAGTAGCAATTGCCGATCCGTCAAGGCAAAAGAAACAAAAAAACAAACAGATATATATCTGAATCGTGGGTTCGTTTACCTTAATAATTAATAACGACTAAAACAAAATATAAAAATTTTCTAGTGCAATAAAATGCGTTGAATACTAGTAATAAAGATCATATACCGACACCAACAAAATTAACAAACCCAAAAAAAAATTCAAAAAAAAAATATCAAAATGAATTAAGCAATAAATCAAATGTGGGTGCCGAGGATAGGATGAGGTGCGACACCCCAAAACAGAGCGCAAATCCATGCCTGCACGCTGCACCGGACCCGCCACGTGCCTAAAAAAATAAAAATTGAAGGGGAAAAAAAAATGTAAAGTTCGAAACGGATGATAGAGCTATCAGATCCAACAACACTGATTAAATCAAACCAAACTAACTTGGGACTCAAAACCAGCTGCTGGAGCTAATCGTACTTGTCAGGATGTTGAATTGACCCAAGTCATTCTGAAATCGACACTTACTGTGGGATCAGTCGACCTTACCAACCAACACCGAATAACAAAAACCTAGAGAATGAGAAATAACGTTAAGGTAAAGGAGAAAAATAAACTCTAACATGGGACCCGAAACATTGAAACCGAGAATCTCAATCACCATCAACACCACACGGTGGAAATTTTTCGGTCTCAGCTCCAATGCCTCTCGGGAACAGGTAACTTTGGCGCGCGCATCCATGCGAACTCAAACAGCGTTAAGCGCCGAAAATCACCGATAAATGAACACCCCAAAGAAAACAGAACAGAAAAATTGGAAAAAAAAAAAAATTTATTGAAACTTTAAACCTAAATCTGAGAAAAGGAACCAAATAGAATGACTTGACACGCGCATCCGGGTGAAATCAAACAGCAAAATTGCTGGAAACAACATCAAATGCGTGCGCCAAGACAAAACTGTAAACTTTAATTAGGAAAGTAAAAAAAAAAAATTAAAAAGTAACTGAATCTGAAAATGGATTAAATGAAAAAACCAATGCCTATTAGACTTGGGGCGAGGTGAACACGAACTTCACCCACAATCAACACCACGCGGTGGAAATGGTGAAAACTCGTACCTCCAGTCGCCCCAAGAATGGGATTATAAAAAAAATTAAAGCTGAGAAGGAAAAAAAAATGAAGTAAAAAAAAGAAATTTAAGCCATTTAATATGTTTGGGCGCCACTGTAACGAAACCTCGGTGCAGTTGGGTTTGGCGGTGCCACAATACTTCATCCGACAGGGCACCGACCATTTAAACTCCGAACGTGCACCGAAATTCCGATAACAGAATCTCCGATCAGCGGTCTTGGAACGCGGTATAGCTGGCTAGGCTCAGAGCTGGGGTGGGAGATTTCCAAGACATGATCGAAGCTAGAATTACCGCATGAGATTAAAGAAAATAAAAAAAGTAAACATTAAAAGCACGGCACGCTTTGGCTCCGGTAACCACTAGGACTGGGCAGGCACCGAACCTCAACCCATCCTCGACATCCCACTCTGATGCTCCTAACCCCTCATCATACTCTCGGTCTCAGATACAAAAATAAATTTAAGCAAAATCAAATGCTACACCAAGCAAAGGAATGAAGAGAGAGATTGGGCTGAAAAAAAAAATTTATATGTATAAAAAGAAATATAGCCAATTAACAAACATGCCAATTAAAGTGACCACCGAGTGTAATCTAGTAAAAGACACAACCACGAGAAACTGTACGCGCACCCGCATAAACAAGGGTTTTAGTTAAAGCAAAAATAAATTAACGTAAATAAGGCCGATAAAAAAAATTGAATCAAAGTTACGAAACAGAAATATTGATAAGAAAAAAAAATCTGAAGATATTAACGGAAGTTATATAAAGCAAATTTGTGAAAGAACCAATATAGAAATAAAATATAATATAAAATATGCAAATTGAACTAACTGTTTTTTTTCCCTGGTTTGTTATTACTCTCCCGGCTGCTTACAAGATGACCTTCTTCAGGAACTCTGCCACACACAAACTTTGATTAACTGCAATCCGCCAAAATTACAATGTACTGATACCAATATCCGGTGATAATTTATCGGTCAAGTACAAATCGTTAACTCTGCCAACGGAGCAACCGTAGTCCGCAGAGCGGTAACCGGTAGGATAACTCAACACTGCAATCAGCAAATACCGACAACTATCACAACTTACAACAGATAATCCAATCCGCAATACGCTAATCATTAACATATACGACGTCCAACTGTACCGCCAAGAATCTGTACTTCACCAAACGACAATAAAAATGTGTATATGTATCACTAAATGTACAGCAAATCAACGGTTATGCTCCAACAGGTGACATATTAAGAATTTGATCTCATTATACAATAATAGACGTACAAAATTATCCAACTGGTTTTTCTTAATAAAACAAATGTATATTACACTTTGTTGAATCAGTAACAATTATCGGTTCAATATTAAGTTTTTTTTTATTTTATATTTAATGGTACATCACAATTATAAATTAAATTAACATTACACAAATTTTCGTTTTAGTATTTTAATTTCTTTGGTTTTATATTTTTTTATTTTTTATTTAAGCGTAAGCACAATTTAATTTATTTAAGTATTTACTTTATTCGCTTTACCAAGATTCAACTTAATTAATTATCGGGAACAAAAACCAATTTCCAAACAAAAAAATTCAATAATATTCAAAAAAAAAACCCAATAAAAATTATCTCGAGTGGACACCAAAACTCGACTGACTCAAAAAAAAAATTTACATCCATTCCAAAAATATTACCTCTTTCCCCTCTCTCTCTTCGTTCAGTTGCAATACGCCGTAATTGCTCAAATCAAGCTGGGCAGTGCACTGCATTTTCTTACGCGCTGGAAAGACGCACAAAAGCGGCGTAACAATTTTGATGTTGGTACAAAATTTGTTCCTTCTTTAAAAATAATTTTAAATGAATAACGGACTAATATACATATTTTTACTTTTAAAATTAGATTTAAATAAAAATTAAAACCTTGGATTTTCTTTACCAATATTTTTATTTCCGTTGGAGAATAAATTTAATTTCATTAAGGGAAGGAAAATTATATTAAGCGAGTTGAATTTTTTTCAGTTGATGACTAAAACCATTTTAAAATCCCATTTCCATCGTACTTATTGAATTTCTTCATAATCGGTTAAAAAATAGCCGATTTCCATCCTTATTGGCCATATTCCAGAACTGCATCAAAAACTCATTTAAGAATCCCATTTTCATCGTATGTATATAAGCGTATTTCCTTGACAAATTTACAACAACAATTGCATAGGATAAACCCTCGCAAGAATATCATTAATCCCAAAAAATATTGGGTTAAATTAAACCCAATTCTATTTTTTGGTTATGATACCTGCCACCAGGTAATATTACATATTAAATTTATATTTTATTTCGAAAAGTTGGCTTTTGCCAATATATCACATTGGATATTTTCTTAGGAAACAAATAACAAAAAATAATTCGAATTCAATTTTGTTCAACAAAATACGCTTTATGGTGAATTTCAGGGCAGGCTTTGACTTTCCTGTCAACATGATCAAATTTTAGTTTCTATGTTTGGCAAAACATTTAGGGTACTAGTTTTGGGTTCATGTTACACGCTGCGTTAGAATGTTATGTTAAATGTTGCGTTAAAATGTTGCGTGTCATGTAAAATGTTATATTAAATAAAAATATTTTCTCTCTTTTTATTTAACACATTAAATTAGAAACAGAAAATACAAAAAACTTAGGAATAGTAGTTCCAGTGTTCATGTTACATGTTTGCTGTGCCAAAATGTCATAACGACATCTTTGAGGCTAAATATTTCTGTGCGTCTGACTTTTCTCAATGTAATATAATTGCATACAATAAATTTTCAATGATCATCATTTTCAAAATACAAAAAATAAAAAAACAAATCATGTCATGTAGCAAAAATATTGTTACGAATTGGGCTACTGAGATCGTTCGGATTTTGCAATTAAAAACACTGTGTACTTTTTATTTCACTCTACTTTTATACACTTTGATATTTGCTTTGACTTTACTATTTAATTCTGTCCGCTTGCTACTGGTGAGGGTTATGACAACAGATTTATTTCTTTATTTAACGATTTAAAATAAACCAAAAACTGTTCCCTGCTTGCCATCGGTCGTGTTTATAATACTTAACCATCTAATGCTATTGCTGTTCATAAAGTGAGCTTGTTATATGATGGCCAAAATCGTCTCAATATTTACCTCTATTTTTAATTTTATGCTTTACCAAACATTTGCGGTTCAGGTGGGGCTTGAACCCCATTTATTTTTTTTAAATAAATTATTTAACTGAAATAATTTCTGTACACAAATGACCCAACCTGATCCATGTGACCATCTTAAAGAGACATGATTTCTGAAACTCTTAGGTGTATCAGGCGATTAATGAATGGGACCCTGTTATTATACTTTTTGAAGGTGGAATAATCCAAGCCACGGTATGAAACTTCAGACACAGAATGGCCGGAACATATCTATTGGATATGCTAGAATCTTTTCTTAAATCCAAAATTATTTTGTGCTATTATCATACTTAACCGCTATTTTTATATTATACTAAGAATGTGCTTAAACTCAAAATAGAGTTTTTATCATAATCTGTTGAGAAAAAGCTAAGTTCCATCAAAATTGGCCATATTCCAGAATTTCCACTTATTTGGAATGTATTCTAAATATTTTTATGTAACCAAATGTGAACTAATTGGTTTCTTTAAATGTATTTAAAACGAGTCCGAAAAGGTTCCTGAAAACCGTTATTATTAGAAAAATTACAAAAAGAAAAGCAAATTTTTAGTGAATATAATTCGCTAAGTCAGTGCGTTCTGCTTGATACTTAAAGTATTAAGCGAGAATTGTATTTTTGTAATTATAAATTATGCTTATAGCGGAAATGAATGTATTACTAAATAAATCTACTTATAAGTCAAGCAGAGTCCTGTGTGTTTTATTAATTAAAAAAATGGTGGTAGAATTTATTCAGTATTTGTGGTATTTTATATCTCTTTGCAAAGCCGCTTACAAATAAGTTTTTTCGGTTTTTCAGTTTCCGTGTTATTGAAACTAAAATGAACTAGCTCTTGCACAGTTGCAAAACAACTGATTGGCATTTTTACAACCAAACATACAAAGCTTTTAAACTGTAACAAAAATTTTAGATTTTTTGAAACTAACTAAAATAAGTTCCCAGGTAGTATACATAAAACGTAAAAGTTTCAAAAAACCGCGGCCAAAACTGGTGTCTGCAACGGTTTTGTACTGTATCAGAACCGTATCTGAGACAATTTTTGAAACTTTTTGGTTTTGAACCCAAAGTTTCGGATCGATTTCAAAACCTATTTGAAACCAAAAATTGCTACTTGGGTACAATACTCCAGGTAATTAAAATACAAGTTACAATTGCTTTGTATTTGTAAATTGATAAATTTCACAAAATTCGTTTTTAGCAAAAACCGCCCTTAGGCTGTTTTCCAATCGATACTTATTTTGTGGATCCTAACTTATTCAATGTTATTTCTTATGAAATAAGTTAGGTTCTACCAATAAGTATTCGTTTGGAAAACAGCCTTAAAATGATAATTGGATTTTAATAAGCTTTGTAAAAATGTAAGCAAAAAATTACCAAAATGTAGCAATTAAAGTACAAGTAAGAATTGCTTAAAATTCAAGTAATTAAAACACAAATTACACTTACTTGGAAAGTCAGTAATTAAAATACTAATTACAAATTGTAATTTAAATTTTCTTTACGTAATACAAATACAGCCAAACTTCCATGAATCGAATCACCATTTGCCAAACATTTTTGTTCGATTTAGAGAAAATTCGAAATGTAGAAGTTAGGAATAATGTATAATATTTAATGCTCCTGCCAAAATATAAATTCGATAAATTCGAATAACAGAAATTCGAGATATAGAAGTTTGCCTGTATATGGAATTTGGTACTGCACAGCCTTACTTACTGATTCGCACCAATATTTACTATCAATTCTCAGTCAGACCATATTCCAGAACTTTATCTAAAACTCGTTATAGAATCCCATTTTCATCTTTCACCCCGAATTTCATCACAATCGGTTAAGAAAATGGCCAAGTTCCTTCCTAATCTATAATCTATAGTTCTCTCACTACAGTGCTCTCAAGCATTGTAAATCGATGTTCTGTAGATTTAATTAAAATTAAAATTAGTGTGTAACTTAATTATTTTAATTTAAAATAAATTAACCACCATTGTTTCTTTAGGAAAAAATTGACTTCAGAATTGCTCGGATCGGATGAGACATTCTCTCGCTACAGTTTTTCATGCATTTAAATCGTTCGAAACCAGAGGTTTGTGGCGCGGCTTGCTTCATTGCCTCATGACGCCATTGCGATATTATTATGCATGCGACATGCACCCTAAGGATGTTCCTAAGAAATCATACATTTAAATTAAAGTTAATGCTTACAGTTGATGAGTAATTGCTTACGACCAAAGGCAAATTTTAAAATTGTTTAGTCCTATTTTGAAATTGTTTAGTCCAATTTGAAATTATTTAAACCCAATTTGAAGAGGTTTTGTTCCAATTTTAAGTTGTAAAGATATAGAACAATTATGGTTCTTTGGGGGCAATCAATAATTAATTTCGAAGGAGTCATGAAAAAGTGATTTTCATCGCGATCCTAAATTATTTGTATATATGGTTGTAAAAATTCTATAGCTACTCATATACCATAATAAAATTTAGTAAAACCCCAAATACCAAATTAAATTATGTGTTCGGCTATTCCATGTTCTCATCGACGCAATAAACAACCAAAAAAAAAAAAAATCACTCATTATCCTCAAACGATCATGGCACTTAAACACAGTTCGCTTTTCACCCAATTAACAAATTTTTTTAAAAATAAAAATTAATAAAATCGAAAATTTAAGACTAATGAAAATCACAAACACTTCAAATTTGTGTACAAAAAAAAAACTGATCTCGAGAACAGCAGAATTTCTTTAATCATCAAGATCGTTAATGATCAATTTCTTGTGTTTTTGTGTTGGTTGTTATTTCGAATTTTTATTTGTTTATATTTAAGTTTCTCGCATTGTTTGTGTATTTACGTACATTTAATGGTCATGCCGCGAGATTACCATTTTTTTTGTTTGTTTGGTTTCTGTACTGTATGTTGTGTTTTTCTAATGATTATCATCATGATATTCGAGATGTTAATGATCATCGCGCACACAGTGTTTCATTTAATGTTCTTTAAGAAATACACATAAAAAAAAAAAAATTGTATCTTTTTACCATCTTCCCAACTTGCTTATTTTATCTCATTAATTCTTTTTTTTATTATTTTCAATTTTAATGTTTTGAATTTTGGTGTGTGTTTGTGTTGTTTTTTTTTCTCGAATTATATCCAGCATACAAAACATTGTTTTAATTATTTTACTGTTTATGTCTGCCTGTCTGTTACGTGTTTTACTCTCTCCCCGGTGTACTCTGCGCGATAACATTTTACTGTATGTGTTTAATTTGACTAATGAGGTAACGCAAGTGTTAAGTATTTTTATTTATTTTCTTACATACGAGTACATATGTACATATATATGAAGGTAGATTAGAGTTTGAAGACTGCAGAACCGATTTAAAAAAAAAAAAATGTGAGAGATTTTTTTGGGAACTGACTTATGTATTGAAAGTAAGAATATTCGTTTATGTTTTGTGGTGATTTTTAACATCTACATACTTTATGTATTTATAAAGATGATTGGTTGTATTTAACGGGTTGTACATTTAAATGTTGTATTAAAGATAATTTGATGTGTTTTTTGTTGCAATTATAATTAAGTGGTTTGTTGTTATTCTTTTTGCTGTATGCATAAAAATTTTCACTAATCAGAAGTAATACACGATTTTATTTTTAATTAGTAGGTAATGTGTTGCTTAATTAGCTGCTAAATACCAGCTACGTTTTTTTCAACATTACAATTCGAGTGAATTGATTCATCGAACATAAAGCCACGAGGTCAACGTTTACTATTTTTAAATACTGTGTGAAACTAGACACTATTACTAAATTTTAGATTTATGTTTTTTATTCAACAAAACCATAAAAATCGCAACAAAAATGCTGACGATAGTATTGCAGAATATTATTTACGAATGCATGCAAAACACAAACTTGTTTACTTTTCATATTTACGTTCGTACAGTCTAGTTTAATTGAATCAAAATTCATTCACTCCAATAAACTAATACCGCGGCAGTTTTTTTGTGTCAACATAACTAACTAACTAATGCTTACAAAAAAAAAAACTACATATATAATTTGATTCTTTGCGATGCTTATAAAGAAAAAAAATGTTCTTGAACATGATGCGCGCATATAACATTTTGTGTGTTGGCGTATCATCTCTACATGTGATGCGGTGTAAGTTTCTAATTTCGACATTTATAACAAAAATGATGTTTACTGATTGATCATAAATATTCTGGAATGAAAACAAGATTCTTGAATCATCTTTGTGGTAATTATATTCATAAAAGTTTCGATTTTATATCAAACAGTGATTTGTAAATAGAGGTACGCGGAACTTTGGAATTTTATATATTGTAATTGTCAGAAAATTTTGGGGCCTAATTGCCTTAGTTATTTATTATTACAGGATGTAAATTAAATTTTTAAATAATTCAGTTGTAATTTACAAAATACAAAACTTAAGTAATGTCAAGCTTACGTTTAAGAAAAATAAAAAAACGAATTTTATTGGTTTCGTTTGCAATCGCAAATTTTGAAGATTTGCTAAATAAAATTGAAATCAGAAATTCAGACCCAAATTACGAATTTTAAAAATGTAAAATAAAAGGCGATATATACTAAAAACGGGTTCTGTTCATCGAATAGTCATGTCATGGGGAATTTTCTTATTGAAAGTTAGCTTGAACTACATAAGTTCCAAATTTGAACAAATATAATTTTAAATTTGGTCAAATCAAATTTACCTTTTAAAATTATAAGACATCAGCAAATCATTTTTTTTTTTTTTTCGCTGGCGCTACATCCCATAGAGGGACTTGGCCGCTTCATAGTGAAGTTTCGTAATCATTTTTTCAACAGATAATGAGTGATTAATTCATTGATCCTTACATTAACCAGCCGTGATTTTTTCATCACCCGCCGGGAATCGAACCCGGGACCTCCGGAGCTTAAAGCAAGCATGCTAACAACTGTGCCACCGGGGCGGCAGCAAATCATTGGGTTTATGAAAAATATTCAAAAATCCACGACTCTTTTGCAGAAACGACTATATTTTGAATTAATTGGTTTAACGAAACTGTGTTGAATTGCGTACTTAGGAAGTGCAGCCAGAAAATTTTTTTGCCTCTTTGCTTACCATTTCTGGCCTAGAAAAAAAATTCGAAGTTGCCGTTATAAGCGCGCAGAGGTACATGGCTCCATATTCATTCTGATGACGGTACGAATTTTGTCGGAGCTGGATTAATACTCGACAATGAAAAGCGTGATTATCTAAAACCGACTACCCTAGAACTGTAGCACTACATTTCGAAGGGCTATTGGAAGCAGCAGTCAAAACACTGAAGCTACGAGTTTTGATTGCCCTTTGAACAAAGTTGTTCTGTAATTTGTGTGTAAGACAGGTAGTTCATGCCGTTTCGTTGGCAGTCCTAAGCAAGAACAACAGGAACATTTCAATGATTCTTCGCACGAGGGAGTCCTATACTGCCATGAAAAAATACGCTTACTCGTTCCCGCTGATTAATGTATTTCTGGGTAGCTTAGATTGAAGCAGATTTTTCTCTAGCCTAGATCTAGGAGTACCGTTTGGTAAACTGCTTTGGACCCAGACTCAGTCAATAGTATTCGCTCAGACGACCTCCTTGTCATTGTTAAAACAATTGAACAACACCCATTTTTTAATAGTAGAAATTGTCAGTGGTTTATAGTCGAAGCAGGACTGCCAGCAAAAGACTGCAAACCTGAAGAGCAATTTTCTACAAGCAGGTCGTGATGAAGAACTACTACGACTTATATGGCGGCTGCTGAAATACTGTTGGGTGCTTTGTACAAACAAAGTCTTCTGTTATTTTATAACATAATTTTCTTAGACGAATGATCGGAAAGAAGAAATCATAATTATTGTTAATTGTAATTTGGCGAAATCGAGTTATAGACTATGTCCAATTTAGTATTGATAATAATTTACCAAATTTTCCAGGATTAAAATTGTATTCAAGATTTTGACAAATATCCGAATTTTTTTCAGAATATTCGAGTTTCTCGATATTACTCAGAATTTCCAAGAGAGCGTTATTAGTTGCATGACGCTTCAGAATTTGTGATAAATCGGGATTTTCCCGTAGTATTTGTAATTAGATTGGCGTTGAGTATTATCAAATGTACAACTTTACAAATTCCAATGTGATCGAAATTTCAGATTTTTGGATATGAATAGCATTTAATGGCTTGGCAACGGAGATTATTCGTGGTTTATACCCATGTTTCTTCGATATTTTTCCAAGTTGGTAAGGGTCTTCTTACAGAATTAATGATTTATTGAGAATTTTGCTTTGGAGTTTGCCGAAATTTGAATAGTTTGACTTATTGAAATTTAAGTAAAATTTTGTGAATGTTTGGTTACACATATTTGCGACTTTCAAAAATATTTGAAATAATTATGGATTAATCCAGATAATGCGAATATGAACGGCATTGCTTTGGCTCGTACATCTTGATTATTCGATGCATTCAAGATTATCATTGAAGATTATGGGATATTTTTGATATTTTTGTGATAAGGCATTCGTTGATGTTCGCACGATATAACTGATAATTTAAATTTGTTAAACATGCTCGAGACAATTGGAATTGGATGTTGGATTGCAGAATGATCAGACTGGGCAAGAGTTTAGATGAACTTTATTCAGATTTTCTATAGTTTTGGGAGTGCCTCAAAAATCCAAAATGCCAAATTTGTTAAATAGAGCTGTTGCCTGGGTTAACCCAGACCTATTGCTGCATTTAAACTTTTTTCTGGTCGAAGGGGAATATCCAATTTTAATTTTATCGATTTCAAAACCAGATATCCGAACAATAATGCGATATTGTGGTAATTCCTATCAAGTTAGCAAACAATTTCGGCTCAATTATCCTAACATAATTTAAGAAGCACTCGGATGTACAAATTTATTAAGAATTTGAATCTTTTTTAAATATTGATTTAGAACAAACATAAAAACTGAACGCCATAGATACAATGCGCACCCAAACAATAAATACAAGCAACGACGTGTGGGCACTCGGTTTATTTTTGTTTCTACTCCTTATGATACATAAGGGGTTCATGTCTTCTTTATCCTTTTATTTTATTATTTAAAAAATGATCTAATCGTGATACGGTTTTATGTGTTTCTATGTTGTATGTTCTTGTATGTTTTTTTTTTTTTTTTTTTCGGTGATTTGTGATTTGTCGATTTTTTTTTAGAAAAAAGAAACAACCAAAACGTACATGAGGATACGTGTATTTTGGATTTAATTGCAATTGTGATCGGAATCTGTATATTATTGGATTTTCAGTTTTATTGTTGCATGACGTCAATACTATCAAAAATGGCATCAATTACCTTTATAGAACGATATAATTAGAGAACGGTTTTTAAAAGCCACACACTATAAAATATAAAGTACTTGACTTTCTCCTTTAATCTTCAAGAACAATCTAACGCTATTGTTAATACCAAAATTGAGTAGATCTTATCTGTGTGCATATATACTTCACGGGCTAATAATAAACCGTACAGTACATAAATTATTAAGAAAGTAAACTACTTATGGACATAAAATTTTAATGACTC
The DNA here is from genome assembly GCA_963556165.1 of Tipula helvola. Lineage (NCBI taxonomy): Eukaryota > Metazoa > Arthropoda > Insecta > Diptera > Tipulidae > Tipula > Tipula helvola. The sequence continues at coordinate 9,613,703 of OY744481.1, read as the reverse complement.
TATTCTCTTATGCATCCATTCACAAACTAATATTGACTTTGTAAACCGTTTGGTATACTTTCTCTATATGCGTATAAAACCTCAGGCACGCGAGACAAAATACAATATAAACATTTATGACATTAAAGTACACTCGTGCGATTTGAAAAAATTAAACTTTTCAGTCTCTATTTGTAAAACCAAAACCATCCTTTTCATTATTTTGCTAAAGTTCTTGAGGCCATTCTCACAATTTTTACAGAAGAATACCAAAAAAATGTATATCCGAAACGAAATTAAATTAGAAATATGTCTATCTGTCTGTACCAAATTTGGAGCAAAAATTGCATGACATAAATACATTCTATAAAAAAAAAAATGTCTAGATATTTATAAGACACATGAAGTGTTTTAATCCCTAAGACAAAAATCAGAGTTTATTATTATCGTCTACCTTTAGAATCTTAATGTACCTCATACAAAATGTCACATGACTTAAGGCTATTTACTCGCTCTCTTCGTTTCTCAAGACGAATACTAATAATACGTGTGTAAAGGAATCAAGTCATATATCCTCTTGAATTAAAAACAAAAAAAAAATGATAAAGATGTTTACACAGATGAGTCGAGAATATTGAAAAATAACAAAACACACCTGTATTAAAATATGTAGAACGAATCGAAATGAAAACACAAAAGTGGAACCCCTCCTTTTCCATCAAAGTCAATTGAACATATTTTTTGTTTAGTTCTTAAAGAAAACCAACCAACCAACCCATCATTATCGTTTTTAAATATATTAATAATAATTTTTATTAAATAAATAAATAAAACAAAACAAAACAAAACAAAAATATTGGTTCGGTATATAATAAGAAAATTTTCTCACCAAAAAGAAAACCAAAACCACACCTTGAATTATGCAAATTTTTATTATACCTACATATTTCTGTTTTGTTCGTTCGTCTATTTATATTGTTAAACATTTAACCCGTTTTTATTTTAACAAGCTGTTCCTGTTTTTTCAATTTGTATTTTACTTTTTTTTTTTTTACAAAAATTTTCTGGGCCAACAGTTTTATCCACCCATTTGGAAAATTTACTTAAAGTACTTTTATATACAAATATAATATAAATGCGATATATTAGGCCTAGCGAACCGTACAATTTTTGGTCGACTATAATATACTCAAGTTTATTAAATATATTAAGAAGGCTCCGACTATCTACATATAATACTTCTAAATTAAGCCTTATATATGTATACTATCCGGTTTACTTGTTCATATTAAGATATTACTTTAAAAACAAAAAGGATTTTTCCGAAAGAAAACAAAAAACAAAAGTTTTTCTTTCTAAATACATTTTATGTAGCATTTCAACTACTTTCCTAAAAGAAAACTTTTTAATTTGTCATTGTTTTTCATCTCTCTAATTTTTCATTTTCATGGTATAGTTTTGTGTAGCGCAGCAGCAGCAACAATAATATTGTGACCGATAACAGAAATGTTTCCTTCCAAACCCAGTATAGTAAGTATACTATATACATAGTATAAGTGTACAGTGGGAGGTGGGTTGGAAAATTACTGTTTGATTTTTAGATTTTTCTAAATTATTTTTTTGTCCTCTCTGTGTATACTTAAAGTAGAGATATTGTTCCATCCTACGTATATATAGTATGTGGTTTACTTATTTCTATGTGTAATAGATAATAGAAATTTAAAAATATATAGTAGTAGTTATAAGACAAGAAGCAAACAAAAAACCAAAAAAAAAAAAACCTTTAACTAGAACACAACACACAATACTGGCAGGAATATGGATTGGATTTTATCATGAAAATTAATGGATTTCAATGATTGTTGTTTTAAGTAATTTATTAAGAATACTGTCCTCAATTGCACAACAAATGGATGTACACATTGTGGTTTATGGGATTCAAAATATTCATTTGTCACGGATTAAATTTAATTAAGAGGATATAACACGAATAAAAAAAATTATGTAAGCCAAGAGTTTTGCACAAGACGGTTTACTGGTTAATTTTTGAAGCTTTTTTTAAATTTTATTCATCTTCAGTTTTCTATGACTAATAAAGAAAATAATTGAGATATTGATTATGGTTTACACAAGCTATCACGCAACGATCGTTTCAAATTATATTTCGGCCAAACAGGCGGATGTTTTTTTCATTTCACAAATTCTAAGCAAACCTAACGATATATTTGTAAAATGAAACGTAAACATCAAAATTATGAGTGTCAAGAACTATCGCCCTTTCTGAATTCTAAAACAGTTTGCTGTTAAATTATTGAAAATAAATAAATTTTATAAACCTAAACTATCATGCGACGACCACTTAAAATTATACATAGACCAAACAGGCAGATCTTTTTCCTTAATATGTAAGGGAGAGTCTCCGGTTATGGGCACAGTTTTGTTTTTGACCCATAATTTTCCTTTGAGTCCATATTATGCGGAGATATGAATATCAATGGAAAGCTAGAGGAATTACATGCAGATGTACATGCAGAATAATTTAGTGGCACTCTGCACACTATGCTTAAAGCATGCCTATATAATTCTATTCCCAGGAATTCTTCGAGTAAGAAGGTGAATCCGAAAAGCAGTTTTAACTCTATACATAAATGAAATTGGTCCATTCATTGAATTTTTTTTGGCAGTGAATTCATTTAAACATTTGAATGGCTTAAATCGGTAAATCGGTGAACGAAAATAGATTTTTGGGTGGTTATAATATTGTCGGCAACAATTGCTATAGGCAACACGATTTTATTAATTTTTATATATATAGTTTAGGATGAAAATGTTCTTAAAAAGTGCAGCGTATTTCAAAAGAATGATTGCTGGTTCTGAAAACGTAATGATATATTTTAATTTTGACATAAGACCATATTTGTTTGCATTACTGAACGGAAGAAAATGATTAATCGTCTTCGAATACCATTAAAACTAAACTCCGTTTGAGTAATTTACTGATTTTCAAAATTTCTGTTCTGCGACCAATGGTGTAAATAGTTGAACCGAATGCTCCCAAATCGATAACATCCTTTATAACCAGTTTACAAGGTATTACCTAAAGTTTTAATTCTAGATAACGGCGGTTTTTTTCTACAGTAGGAAAAGTTCATTTTATAAGCCATATACAGACATTTTTAAATTTGTGGAATAGGAATTAAGCTAGAAAATCCACATAGGGAACTTAATAATGTAACGCCTTAAATTAAATTCGTCTTGAAGAAGAGGAGTCAGTATATTTTCTTGGTATACTATACAGCTGCATTTCTTGAGTTTAATTTGATCTAGATCAAATAATGCTTCATGAAACGACAAAGAAATGCAAACAACTACTCTGGATCAACATTTTGATGCAGAAACAGAAATTTAATAAATTTTTGCTACTGCTTTCAATAAGGGCATTTCCCTGACTACAGTGCTGTCATTTTATTGAATAAACCGTCGCAGGCATGGCCACTGGATGTGTTTTCATATAAAATTTAAGCTTATTTGTATCAATATTTTTACTATTTTGTCCGAATTCCTTAACAGTGTTTGTTATCTACGAGACGTGTTATCATTAGGCAATTCATTGTCCAATGTTCCTTACAGCAAGTATTTCATCACTCTATGCATGTTTTGATGCCGTTGGATCACCAAAAATTTAAATTTAATTTTTAAATTTAATTTTTTGTATTTCTCTGTTATTTCTATGAAAACTCGATGTAGGTCGAGTGCAAAAAAAGACTTTTTGTTCCTCGCCTACCACCGAGCCATTTTTTCATATTTGAAAAGAGGAAGAAGCTACGGGGGCCAAATGGGATGAATTCGGTTTATTAAGCAGCAATTCAAGGGTTCTGAGACGGCTACAATTTTAACAATTTATTTTTACCCGGCAATCAGCCAACTCGTTAGCACTAGCAGAGATTTTGTTCACCATTTCTCCCGTATAGTGACTTCAGAGCGAACATTACGCCATAGTATACTTTTCAACTTTAGAAAAATGATCGTACTATACCAGTGCAAAATACTGAAACTGGGTTCAAGATAGAAATTTGAGATACTTTTCTTGAAAATTTTGACTTTTCAATTTGTTCTAAAAATATCCTGAGGAACCCGATTAAGAATTGACTTCCTTGTGAAAAAGTGACTTCCTTCTGAAATTGACTTGCTTCATATGCAAAATTAGATTTGGTCCTCGTTTGCAATTCCCGTATACATTAAAAATATTTTTTTTACATTACTAATTTAATATTAAGACTAAGACTTAAGTGAGTTGTCTTCAGTTACCTTATTTACACGAAGAAACGAAAATATCGAATGAGTCGATAGCCGCTAATTAAGACAATTTCGACAGTAACAGCAATATCGTGGTTATTGTTCAAATTTACTTTAACTGGTTTTTGCTGATCTCGTATTCATCTTTATTTAAGCATTTTTCAACATTTATCAACAATCGCTTGAAAACGAAAATTCATATAACAGATAATTTTCAGAAACGCTGATATATGAAAAATTGTGAATGAGCTGAAAAAAATGAGTGTGAAGTTTATGCTAAAAAAAAATAACAAAAAATTACACTGTTAAATTTAGAATTTTGAATAATTTTGATGGTTTTATAAATTATTGTATCTCCGATCACAGAGATGTCCACAATGTCTCACCTATATTTTCGAATAAGTTATCCATGTGCCAATATACGTGGCCAACCTGAACCAATCGTGACGAGCTTTACTATAATTCACAGAATTTAGAACTATTCAGAACTATGAAGTTACTTTGGTCTATTTCCGAAAATGCGTATTGTAGCAACGTTTATTGTGATGGATTTTGATCACTATAACCATATTTACATTACAAATAAATCTTATAGTGAGGTTTATAAATATGAAAACTGTTACTGTAACAGTAGTTATAGTTGTAGCAACGACTATAAATGCGGGCCTTAGAGATCGAATGTTTTGCTCATGTCATAATTTATTGTGTGTTTCAACCGAACATTTAGCCGAGACCTTTTTTTGGCACTTATAACTACTTGCGGTGGTCGATTGCAAAGCCATTAATGAAAAATTGCCAACATGGCTTCGAATAAAATAATAAGATTTTTGTTACGGTTTACGAACGAGATCAGAGTAACCTTGATTATACAAGCCATAATGATAATCTATAAACGAACCTTTTATAAGGGAATTAGAAACGAGGAAAAAACCAAAATTTCCATAGTAAAACCAGAGTCTTCTAGATTATAGACTATTACAAAATTTTATAAAACCATCAAAATTATAAAAAATTCTAAATTCTGTGAAGTATAGTAAAGCTCGTCACAATTGGTTCAGGTTGGCCACGTATATTGGCACATGGATAACTTATTCGAAAATATAGGTGAGACATTGTCGACATCTATGTGATCGGAGATAAAATAATTTATAAAATCCATCAAAATTATTCAAAATTCTCAATTTAACAGTGTAATTTTTTGTTATTTTTTTTTAGCATAAACTTCACACTCATTGAAAAAATGTAATTCTTTCTTTCTTAAACCCTTTATACGTTGTGCGGTTGAGCTAACCGAAAGGACCCAATTTGTGCAACAATTGTTCTTGCTTATTTGCTGATGTTTCATACTTTTTGACAAAGCACTAAGCTTCAATAATTATTGTGCATATTAATGCCTGAAACGTTTTGTCAAACCGCGGATAGAGAACACATTTGGTCCACGTCCTATGTACTTCACCAACAGACGGATTGTTTTCTATATTAACAAAAATAGATTAAGAGTAAGGAATTACTATAATAATGAAAATGCTTACTTTATTTGCATTGTAAATAAGTAGTTAAGTACGGACATTCATTTCGATATAAATTTCATTCGTTTCACATTTGATTATACCATGAAGTATGTGGTGATGAGTTTATGACTCGCGCGGTATTTTATCGTTGGGGATAATAGAGATACAAAAAAATGTTTTATAATTTATTTAAGTGATTTATTTATGTATTGCTTGGTATTTATTATAATGAGCGTACAATTTTCTACGACGAGGGAAGGTGTTCGTTATTACAAATACCGGGTGACTCACACGAAGTGTTACCAACTTCAGACTGTCATTGCTGTAAAACCAGTGATCATAGAGTGCTGAAATTTACACTAATGACAGTTCATTCCATTGTTTACAAGCGAACAAAAGCATTTTAGTGGAAATATTCAGAAAAAAGTTGTCCGCAATGGAATTCAAACGAAGTAGTGTGATAGCTCTATATTTGGCTGGAAAACCACAGCCGCAGATTGTTAACCAGTTAAAATATCTGCATGTGAATAAAATGTTTGTGTATCGCACCATAAATCGTTATAACGATACTGGCAGCATTGCAAAACGCCATGGTGGCGGACCGAAACGCACTGCAACATCACCGGATATCATTCGGAAGGTGAAGGCCAAATTGGCTCGGAATCCGGGCATAGCGGTAGAAAAATGGCTCGTGAGGCGAACATTTCGCTCGAACAGATGCATCACATATTGAAACATCATCTTGGACTAAAGGCCTTGAAATTCCAAAAAACGCACGGTCTCACCGATGCTCATAAAAAAGTTAGAGTGGAAAGAGCAAACGAGTTGTTACGCTTGCACGAAAGTGGCGATTTGCCGAATTTGGTTTTCTCCGATGAGTCACCGTTCGTTATTGAGCAATATGTGAACAAGCAAAACGACCGGATTTACTTGCTCGGACGTTCTACTGAAAATTTGGATCAACGGATTGCCACTCGAAACCAAGCACCGCCGATGGTGATGAAGGCCGTTCACCGCTCATTTTTTTGGACCGTGGCATCAAGATAAATGCTCAAATTTATCGGGATCATGTGTTGGAGGGAGCGTTGAAGCCTTGGGCACAAAAACATTTTGGCCGCAGAGCCTGGCCATTTCAACAGGACTCGGCGCCGAGTCATAAAGCGCGCGTCAATCAAGATTGGCTGAGAAACAACGTTCCACGGTTCATTTCCACTGATCAATGGCCACCAAATTCACCAGATGCAAATCCGCTAGATTTCTCGGTTTGGGGTATTTTGAAGAGTAAGGTTGAGACAAAAAAATACCAAAGTGTCGATCATCTCAAGCAAGCGCTTCGCCGGGAATGAGCCAAAATACCGCAGAGCCACCTTCGTGCTGCATGCAATAGCTTTTTCGGCCGTTTGAAGGCCATAATCGCGGCTAAGGGTGGCCAAATCGAAAACTGCTAATGCAATTCGAAAATTTAAATATTTGTAAACATTTTTTACTTTGATTCAATAAAATTCATCAAAAAATAAAAATTCTGTGGCGTTTTGTTTTCGTAACACTTCGTGTCAGTCACCCTGTAGAGGCGGGTGTATCACTCTAAACCAATGATGTTTGAACAGTAATGACGATGGAGAAAACTAGTCTTGCTTGGTGTGTATTATTAAGGCCGATTATAATCTAGAACCTGCATTCAAGATTGAAGAATATAGTTTATGAGGATGAATAATTATGAAGACGTACAAAAAGTTTTAATTTTCGGATCTGTTGGATAATATTTAGGGAGTTGCTTGATTGGGCAGAATAACTCAACCATCGAAAATTAGGCCGAATATGTCTTAATGCAGTACACCTGAATTTCATTCTAATAAAAATATATTTGCAACTGACTAGGTATATATCTGTGTTTAAGCAAGAACTATTTAATAAAAAAAAAATGCGACATGGTAGTGAAGCATAATGTCAAATTTGTATTAATGAATGAATCATCCAAAAATATAAAAATACTCAAGGTATTTTTATTTGTCATTTTTTTTTAGTTCGCTTTCCAATTTCACAATTAATTAATCACAATAATTTGTTTTCAAAATGTTAATGGTTTCTAAACGAAAACGTATAAATTCCCCAATTTCCATTTGCTCAAATGCTAATTATGATATTATTTGACTGATTCGGCTGATTATACGGTTTATCGAAGGGATAGAAATTTAGTATTATTTGCTGGTAAATCTAGCGGTGCATGATCAACCGATACGATAAAATCAACAGATATGGATTTGCTTAAAGCTGAATCATAACAAGATATTAAGTGATTTGATAAATATTTCAAAATTGTCTTCCAAATTTTTAATTCTGTGTGATTTCAACTTGCCTTCAATATATTGGCTAGGCTGTTTAGTCATAAATCCAATTTTTACTTTGGACATAAAATCACGATTATTACTTAAGTTTATGCACTACACTAACTCTAAGAATTACTTTGTATTTGGGGACCATATTAAGGAAACTACTAAACTAGTTTTAACCCTACTTTCAACTTATAAATTTGGAAATTAGTAACACAAATTGGTCTGCTTTGTATCATAAACATTTAATAAAGTTATTTCAATCCAAATTGTTTAATGTTTGTCAAAATCTATATACATTAAAAAAATTAAAGAATGAAAATTGTTTTCTTTAATTTGTTATGAGAGTTAGTCAGTGCCAAATTCAACAAATATTTATAAATTATTTTCGCGTTATTTTTAAATCAGTCTATACACCTACTAATAAAAATTTTGTTGAATGTGATTTGATCACATCGTATATAAAGATAACTAAGCTGCATTCTGTATAACGTTAAACGAAATTATTCATTGCCTTGATACCTTAGATATAAGTGGTACATCAGCGGTTTTCTTTAAAAAAGTGTTATCCTTTGAAATTATTTTGTATAAATCAATTAGAGATGGGATTTTTTCAAAGGGTTGGAAATAGGAAGAACTATAGATCTACATCAATATTGAATACGTGCAGTAAAAGATTCCAGAAAATAATTCATAATAAAATCAGTAATAAAAGATATTCCATTTATATAGCACGGATTTCTTTCATTCCGTTCGACTTAATCTAATCATTTTTATTTTAAAAATTTCATTCATAACTCTATTGAATCTATTTTTTATGTAGATATCATATATACGGGTTTTGTCAAAGCGTTTGATAAAGTACAACCATAAGTTGTTTAACGTCGATGTCGGTTATTCCATTAGAAATAATTAATTGAGTATTTATGATATGTAGTGTTTTCAATCTAGGCATTACGATTGTTAATAAATTCAAATTTGATATTGACATTGGTAATATAACTATAACCACGCCTAAAAAACAGTTGGTATTATTATGAGTAGATGTGCCAAATTTTTATGTCATAAATCATTTGTCCTACATTCTACTTTTAAAACCATTAGTTAGAGCTTAATTAGATTATCTATCTCCTATTTGGAAAAGAACATATTTCTTAACACGTTAAGATCTTTCTTACAAATAATTATCTTAACCATTCAATCAGAAACTACGAAAATGTTGATATACCATTGTATACAAATAATCTAATGTTATTCTCCGGCGATTTGCAAAGAAATCATAATTTGTTGCATCAAGCTTTTAAACTTACATATGTTCGATCACCATCCTTGGCTTCTCTTGACTTTTTTTTATGGAGACGCTTAAAATTGACGGTATACTACAAGCAAAACAAAATATGAACGCATCTTAATTAGTGAATGCAACTTGTAGGCCATCAATTCGAACAGTTACTAACACAATTTGATATCACTTATTAAAAAGGATTCAATTTATTTGTTGATTACGGTTGTAGAGATAGAGAAATTAGAAATTCTCATTATCATAAATCTTGTTGTTCGTTAGATTTTGAAAAAATTATATTATGAGAAGTTTAACATGTAGAGTTTCTGGTTCAGAAATCTAATTTCGAGAAACATTTGTAAATTTTAATTCGCGAAATCTCTAGAAATAATTAATTAAATTATTCGCGATTCTAATTTCTTGAGAAACATGAAGCACAAAAAGTTGAACATATAAATGTTACCAAGTTCCAAAAGTCCTTAGACGCCTCAAAAATCATTAAAAATAAGATCTGCTAAAAATTGTATAACCTAAAAATTTCCAATCAAGGTACAGCTGTTAGTTTTTCATACATGAATAGAAATTCTTGCTTATTAATCTCTTAATTTGTAAACTAGACATTTTTTAAATAAAATAAAATCTGAACATTAAATCCATATTGAGTTAATAACAAAGATGTTTTACAGATACATATACAGTAAATTTCATTAATAGCAATATTCCGGATAAAATGACGTAAAATTGTAGGCCCGAGCATTTCATCGACCATATTTTAGGAGATTTGCTGAAACATATTTTTGTAGAAGCTGCGTATAGTGCCTATACTTTTCTTATACTCGCCTATACTCTCTAATTATACTCGTTGCGAAAAGTCTCCTATGTTGAAGGCCTCATCAACGATTGGTTTACATCGACATCTGATAAATATACATAATATGAAGCAAAATACGAATGTCCTACAACTTCTGCTCCTGAATCGACCACCAAAAAAGGAAAATATATCGAAGAATATTTTACGAAGAAAAAATTAGAACTTGAAAAAATAGTAGCGAAGCTTGCAGCCCATGATTTATATCATTATTTATTCGAAATACCTTTCAATTTCAAGGAATTATATTGCCGAAAAATCCATATCAGATGTAATGAGTTTATTATACAAACTTCATGACAATATCAAAAACGAAATCATTTTGAAGATCAGTAACATGAAAGCGGACCAGCTTCTGTAACCGTAGGCATATTATAAATGTTCTAGAATTGGAGGTTCCTGTCCAGCTAAAACAGTCATAAAAATGATAACTTTAAAGCTTTACTCGTTTGAGTTATGGCTCAGATATTTTTTCGACTACAAGCGATGGAGCTATAATGTTATGTTGAAATATAGTAGGTTGTTTCTGGCTGCCCAATAACTTTGTTACAACCACGTTAGCTGTAATGACAATCTTCTACCAAAAAAGCGACTTCGTGTATCAATACAAGAAAGATTCCAATGTTAACTTGATTCCGATGAACTAGCCAATGGTAATAATGAATTTGTTGCATACAACGTTATTTCATTAACAAAACAAACAATTATTGATCTTTCTGGTCAACCTTTGTTCTGGCCTGAGGCGGACCTGATAGAAGAAAATTTATCAAAGGATATCAAATAGTGTCGAAAGTTTGCATAGACGTATCCGTTAACATGAAATGTCTCATTTGTAAGTGCTAGTTTTCTTACGATTAAAGTTAAAAAAAAATAATTTGTATGAGCAATATTATGAGGTTGGAATTCTGCAGATTCGAATTTTGTTTAGTCGGAATTTTGTGGAACCGAGATGGTTTTGAAATATTGTATATGAAGTCACCGAATTAAGCGAATATATTCAATTAATTGATCTCTTATGTAGGTATGCTTAAGCCAACGGGTATAATCAAATTTCAAATTATGTGTTAGCTGTCGGCTTGGTTTAATTTTGAGGTGAATTTCCGATATCTAATCGTCACTAAAATCAATTAAGAATAATTTGTCAAAGTTGGAATGAAGCAAATATTTGTTCCTGTAACTATGCCCAATTCAAAGATACACATTTTTTGTGCTCAAATAATTTGACGGAGCACTGAGCCGGTCAAAGTACTGCCTAAACATCGATAAATAATTTCAAGAAAAAAACTTTTTGTAATGTGATATTATCGTATTTTAAATACGACTATAGTATCAAGCATATCTAGTTAGATATATGTACTCTCGTTGTTACTAATCGAGTTTTAGTTGTACACTTTATGATAAGCAAGGTTTGCTCCAAACTAACACAAAAAAAGAAGATTTTTTTTAAAATTACTCTTAATTAATAAAATTTCAAATTAAATTCGTATTCACAAAGACTTTTGATGAGCTAATCCAACTTCAAATGTCTAAATTTTTTATTGGTCATGCATTTCTCAATTTATAGCGATCTGGCTCTCTTTAGTGTCATTAACCTACAGTTTTTCACTTCTAAAAATACAGTCAGGTTTAATAGAGAAGGAGTCGCGATGCTCGTTTTATTATATTTGTTAAAGGTCTCCGATACTGTACCGCACAAACATATACCCTAATTCTACCAAACAAAAACTAAGACATTTTGTATAAATACTCTGATCAAACACTAAAAGCAATAAATATTATTTTAAATGGAGGAGTTTATTGCAATTAACATTTGTATTTAAATCGCCCACATTTATTGGTGCAGCTAATAAGCGCATTTAGAACCAACACGTATAAATGGTGTAGTTCACTATTGGATCTCTAGGGAAATTGGGTTTATTTGTTCTCCAGAGTTCTGAATTGATTCTACATCTAATCGACTGGTGGTAAAATGGAATCTTATTTTATGGCGTTCGATTTTATTTTTTAGTTTGATTGTTAAAATTAAATACTTAATTCAACAATATAAATTTTAATATATACGACAGAGCACAAACTGTAGTATAACATTGCTGGTTAATGATTTTATTTCAGACGTTTTTCTTTATTAAACTTCTGAAATAAATAAAAAAAAAAAATTAAGAATAACAGAAAGGTCAAAAGTATTCCAGACCCAAAAGAGTTACCGTAACTATTGTAAGCTCTTTAATTAAAACCTGAAAGAAAACAATTAAATGTCTGACTATTTAGTGGTTTAATTTTGGAATTGTTGTCTGGTAACATGTGCTTGTATGCTAACTAATTTGGAAATGAATCCTTGATTCACTTTGCTCCAATCTGGCACTAGTTTTCCGCCACCAAAATAAACTTGAGTTATTATGGAGTAGTTTTAATAAATATTCCAAGCCATATCAGCCTATAAGTGATGTTAGAAAAAAGTTCCAACTGAACCGCCAACTTTTAGATGCTTTCGTTTTTGTTCATCACAAACGTAACTATAGCTGTATTCTTCAGGTTTATTGGCACTTGGAACACCATAAACATGAATATAATTTAAAATTCTAATTATAACTTCATAAAACTTTTGCAACGAAAATTGTAAGAAAATTTTGAAATTATTCAAATTTGCAGAACAATTGCTAAAATTGAAATCTGGGTTTACTGTTAGTGGAATTAAGAAAAGTTCGTTTAACTTACATTGACAATGTTTCTTAGTTCCACATTTCTTGATATTAATTGTTCCGGATGTGAAGATCACAATTAATTGTTTGCCCTCAGGATAGATTTCACTGTTAGAGGCTTACAAAGACAACATCCATTTAAAACGGTACTATGGGAAGAATTGTGCATGTGAGGCGTAATGAGGATATTGTATTAATCGTTGTTGAACATATTTTTTTAGATAATTCCGTCGGTGTTCAGAGATCGGATTTTTACAACATTTTCAACATCAACCCATGCGATTGAGGTTTCCACCGTATAAAAATTATCTCACAAAAATTAAATCTTCTTCTTTTCTTATAGTATTAACATTTAATCGGGTGCAATATACCGGTGGCAGTATGTGGAAGAAAAAATGCTCTTCGGAAATGTCCTGATATATAACATTTTCTAGCCATATATAACTCCTTGTTGAGCTAATTTTTCAAATGTGATGTTGATACTACAACTCTTTATGCAAAAAAAAATACTCTTATATCAAATTTCATTTTGTTTCCGAAACCCTTAATAAAAAAAAATCTGTAAATCAATTAAACATTAAACAATTTCCTTATAATGTTCCAATTAATTATGGATACTTCGGTTTACCCCAAAAGCTGAGATCCTAAGTAAATATAGGAGTGTTTACCTTTTGCAAAATTAACACGATTTTCTTCCTAAATAACAGTAAAATTCACGGGAATTTTACCTTAATTAATTTATTCAGTGTCTTCATAAATTTGTCGAATTTGGACTTGGTCACTTTTTCTTGTTGTGCTTGGTGTTATCGTCAACAATTTTTTTAAATGGTTCTTTTTTAAATAAATAATTTTTGGAATTTTTGGAATGTTTTAAAATTAATAAAAGTCTAGCGGAAAAATAGTATAAATAAATCTCTTCTAAAATTATCATTACAAAAAAATATTCATGAACGATTTTTGATTCGTAAGCTTGGAATTTCCAATAATACCGCACAGAACATCCTTCCATAGATTGCTCAATTATGATAGAGTGTTTATTGACGGCCACTTAACATAATTTTCTCTTTTAGTTTCATCAATGCAGAACTGAGGACTTCGTCTACAATAATTTCAAACTACAACATTCGATTGTCACCTCCGGAAATTGAGCAAGTAGTCAAACCCACGCTATTGATACATAATTTACAAAAGTTTTACTTTACGAAACTACAACATAAACCTCTAAATTAATTGGTAACTACTATACATAAGAAAACATCTAAATTATTCTCAAACTTCCGTAATAACTATGTATACAACCGGCATATTGCCAAAATAAATATACCCTTAATTGCATCACGATTTATTCACATTAATTTAATTTTGTCATATTTTATAAAGTTATGCTCACTTCTCAGTACCTGTACTATTCCACCATAACACCGTCAACAATAAATTTCCATAGCGAAAAAAAAAACTGTGTCATCGAGCTTTAATATCTATAAATTTTCCGTTTAAATATACGAGACACAAACACGACACAACAAAAACAAATCCATTTATCATATTATCATAATAAATTGGCGCCAAAAATCGTATTACACTTTAAAGTATTTCATAACACACCGCATAACCCAAAAAACAAGAAATCCATAAAAATCCATGTCAACAACTTTTAACGACCTTCACTTGCAGAAGAAGAAATTACAGAAAAAAAAATAAAAACCACTTGATAACAATTTTCTATATTTAATCAATAAATTATTTAGCAGCGAGAATTATTTTTTTTCTTTTCCCATTTATTTTCATGTTGTTGCTGTAATTCAATTAACTTTAATTATCATCGACTTGATAATAAATTCATTAGAAATTTAATTATTATCAGTAAAATTACATCTTGATTAATTTCAGAAGAATATAACACAACAGAACAAAAAAAAACTTAATTGTATAATTAAAAAGATGATCGAATAAAGAAAAAAAAAAATCACTCAAATATTTTGAGTGGAATTTATACTTACTTTTTCTTGATATAAACGATATGAAGTTTCCTCTTTAAAATTCAGGAAAGTTTAAATCATAAGCTTTTCTTGTAGCATATATTTCCGTATGTATATTATGTAAAATATATATAAGGAAAGCTCACAGAACAACAACAACAAAACACTTTACTATTATATTTCCTTTTCTTTTCTTTTTGCGTATGAATAGAAAACTTACATACACAAATCAAATATATTATATAAATATATGCTATATAATAATGAGATGAAAAACCAAAACAACAAAACGGCACAAAATTTTCTTTTTTTAAACTTTTCTTTTATTTTTTAACTTTAATATATTTTTATTTTTCACAAAATAATTTCACAAATAAACCACTGCATTATATAATTTTTTTTTTTTTTCTTTGTTGAAGAGCTTTTATATTTAAAAATTTTCCACACTGTGACACTTAACAAAATATAGAGGAAAATTGTAATTATAAACGAGAAATACAACAAAAAAGTTTAAATTAAATGAACGAGAAATCCGAGATTTTCATGTACATATATTTGTTACAGCAAAATATTATTTAAAGGGAGCTTTTCTTAAAGTTTTTTATTTAGTCTTTCCAAATTGTTTTCGTTCGTCGTATACGACAATACAAAAAAAAAACTAACATAAATAATAATGACAACAACAACAACAATACGCAAGCTGCCGGTAAAAATGTTCGCTTCTTTTCTGTTTCGCGAAGTCGTTGTCGAATATGTACGTAAACGCTTTAACAATATACCCCCCAAAAAAAAATAAAAAAAAACAAAACAAAACAAAATAAAAAATAAATTTTGTTTTATGGAATTTTATCCATTTTTAAAAAAATAAATAAATAAAAGCTCCACAATAAAATGTCAAATAATAAATTTTCCATTTCATAATATACCGAACCTGAAGAGTACAAATAAAACAGCAAAAAAAAAATAAAATCCGCAATCGTTTTTTTTTTTTAATATTTTCCCGTGTATATTATCCGCTCAAAATACGATTTTAACGTAACGTAACATAATAAACTGAAATCATTGAAATTTTTTAATCAAAAACAATTTTTTTTATTTTTGTTTCGTTATTTATTTATTTAATAAATTTACTAATATTTTTTTTTTTTTGTTAAGAAAAAAAAACCTCTAAACTCTTGTTCTAAAGTCGCGACATGACTGAAGTTCAAATTTTTATTTCATTTCATTAAAAAAAAAAAAAAATCGTTGTTGGTTGGATTTCTTATTTTTTTCCGACTTCTTCTTGTATATTCAATTCATGTGATATTTTATTTTTTCTACTTTGCTCAATCGAATCCAAACACACAAAAGTAGTTTTTTTTTTTACTTTATTTTTTGCAGCATAGTGTTAGTCGATTATGTGTTGAGTCTCATCTGAATTGGATTTTAGTTTTGCGCCGAAGCCGAAGTAAATATTTTACACAACACACAAACTATTGTAAGCTTTACACGAAACGCATACATATACTGTATAAGAATATAAAAACAAAAATACTTCCAATAGATTACTGTATGTATACAATATACATATACAGCAAACTATTTTTTATTCTTCTTTACTCGTTATATTATTGTGTTTTGTCTCATTCGAGCCGACACCACAGTCTCAACATAGATTGCATTTAACCTGGGAATATAATTCCCCTACCTCCAATAAAAGTTTACTCAACTTCCAATGGTATTTTGTAAAACTGGAAACATTCCAATAAGAATTCCAATATGTATTTCCATAACGACTGGAAATTTCTCAATCCCCACCCTATTTTTTACTAATTTGCTTACTCTCTTTAATATTTTATATAGTTTTTGATTGAATTGACATTGAATTCTTAAGAATTTTTTGTTGTGGACATCGTCGCACTGTTTGACTTACTAACTTATACTGGTTTCTTATGTTAATAAACATGTATGTATGTATCCATACGATATATGTATGTATA
Source organism: Tipula helvola (assembly GCA_963556165.1). Taxonomy (NCBI): domain Eukaryota; kingdom Metazoa; phylum Arthropoda; class Insecta; order Diptera; family Tipulidae; genus Tipula; species Tipula helvola. The sequence continues at coordinate 9,596,780 of OY744481.1, read as the reverse complement.
ATCTGTCTTGAATTAATAATGATTTTTGACTTAATGAATATTAGTTTAAATATAATATTTGGATAGATTGACATTGATTACGATTATAATGTTGGTTCGAACGATTTAAATACTTTTTGGACACTAAATACTAGACGGTACATTATACTGGTTGTCGTATTTTTTGTTTATTTCTATCGGTTTTGTTATAAAACTTTGAAACAGTCTGCTGTATGTAGTCAAGGAGGTGCTGCCATCTACATTTTTTTTATTTTTTTATTTACTCATTTGTGGTTGCTTGTTATGCATGCCGATCTTAAGTAGACACCTTTAATTTATTGCCAATCGTTTCAATGACTGGAATCAGCCATTATTTGATAGAAAAATGTTCATGGTGGAAGGCACTTATGGTGGTATAAAGGATTAGTTATAGTAAAAATTCTCTTTTCTGTTATTTTCCAAACATTATGTTTCATACATTCCAATGTGTCTTCTTTAGTCTACGGATAGTTAACCGATAGTTTATAATTAGTTTATTCCATAGTTGAAATACGGAGTCGGTACTTGCTTATGCTTAATAATCTATTTTGGTGATTATACAACAGCCGCGTGACTATGGAATATGGTATAGAAAGTGCTGGTTTAAACCGATCTATTCAAATTTTTGATGTCGCTGTATTGCCTCAAAAGGTTCATAACACAGTTGTTAAAGAGGAGGAACGTGTTGTTTTTTGAATTTTAATGTTCTTTTGCTTTATTTTGCCTAACCTATGTCGTTATAAAAATTTGATCATTATACGATTTTAACTTTGTTGATCCTAATTGGTTGAAATCCTATTAGAACAATCAAAGAAGGCGGATTATCCAGAAATTAAATTGTTAATAGCTCTGTCAACCGGGAATAGAAATCGATAAGACATTTACAATTGCCAAAACCAAAAATAAAATATTTAGAGCTTTTTAAAAAATTTCCATCGATATTAGTAAGATTGATATATTCACAAAATTTGAAAGGGCTTATTTGTTCAAGTTATTTTTGGACACTAAAGCCTAGACATTTATAATCAAAATAACCTTTGTGAAAATGAAATCTCAAAAATCATTAGCAAAATTTGAATCACCAAAAATGAACCAAAAATTCTTAAAGATTAGCATATCAGTAGTGGTGGAATTTTCGATTTTCGTTTTAAATTTATCACTGATTGTTTTTTGAACCGTTAATGTAAGAATAATTAGTTAACATTTTGCCGCAAAAAGAGCTTTGTTTTCCTCAAAATAGACCTTGTTTGTCTTGAAAATAAATAGAAGGAATAAGCCGCTATAAGCAGGAATAAGCCGCTTTCCCAAAATAGTTTCTTGCACTTCTGAGTACTTAACAATGCCCGCGACCAAAATTACCGAAACACTGCTGAAAATACATATAATTTTTCTGCATAAGCCTCATTTATTTAAAATGTTCACGTTCATGAATTTTCTTAAGCTTGGGGCCGGAAATTTGGTTTGACCTCTTTATATGTACTAAAAAACAAAATTTGCTTATCTGCATTTTAATAGTTTTGAGAAAATGAAGGTTACAATTTTTAAAATCAAATGGGAAAATATTGAGAGGATTTTCACCAAAATTTGATATAATGGCATGAACAAATTTAATTATTTATGGGAAATTCATAAAATCCGCATAAATTCTCTTAGGCTATTTTGGCTTTTAAGTACAGATATTTTGCATTTTTCTTCACTTTCAAGGGCAAAAAAAATATTAATATTTGGAATAGTGGTAGATTTGTTAGATTTCAATAAAGACAAAGTTCCTAATGCAGTTAGCAGAGCAAGCTAAACAACTTTCGGTACAGTTAACCTTCCTATAACGCGGTGTTATAAGAGGGTTAACTGAATTCTAGTTAAGAAGAGGAGAATATTATTCCGTATTTGTCCCCCTAATGTAAATCAGTTAACTTTTGAAAACTATTCAGACTTTGATGATAATGAACAATCCAAACTCCGCTTACTTCTTTAAAATTGAACCAGCTTACAAAAAATTCCCTCAAACTGATATCTAACAGACTATTAAGATCAACGACTGGAATTCGAATACGCCGAGGACATCAATTAGGTATTACTGTAGCTCAACATTAACTTATTCACCTAAATCATCACAGCTGGGCCCTATGCGAAATTTGGCAATTACAGACGGCACGAAAACTCCAGGATCCGAGTCTAACATCCGCTATGAACAGAACATCTCTTAAACCAGTTTAAGATACACCAAATTTATTAATATCTTGGGATAGTCAAGATATTGGATGCACCATGACAAGACTGTCCGATTGAGATTTCAAGAGTCTTCTGTTTTAGATGTGGCTGCCGGGTCTTAGAAAACCCAACTATTTGCTTGTCAGAAAAGATCGTCCGGAAACTTATATCTGAATCCAAAGGCTGCAAGAATGCATTCGGATACCATTTTAAACAGGCCCAGACCGATAGACCAGCTGAATTTGAAAACCGAGCCAAACAAGTTACCTTAAAATCTATACCATAAATAGTGAATTAAATCTATAGGGTGACTCGCGATGTTTTAATACTAAGGTAAATCGTCATCAATTTTCACGCAATATTTTTGAAAACGAAAATCATTATTAAAAGAAATATTTGCCACTTCAATTCACGATATCAAACGAAATATAACTCACCCACGTCCCTATTCATAGTTCCGATAAACAGAGGAGAAGCCTTTTTGATTCTTGAGCTTCAATAAGCATATTGGGGAAAAATTGTTTGAATTTTATAAAGGAAACCAACAAGCTTTAAAAAAATTACCTCGTCCGCGAAAACCGCTGACGGTACGGCTAATGATATAATTGGTTATATTAATGTGCTTTTTAAGTGTTATAATCGTGAGAATACAACTTTCACAAAATATGCCATGGGAAATTTTACGAAAAAGCGATTATTATAGCAATAGTATTTAGATTGCCATGCAAAATACGTACCACAATACGTTATTATAGCGGTAGTTTTACGATTTTCACCATAGCAACGCGATAGTTTTACAATTTTCACCATAGCAACGCGATAATTTTATAAATGTTACCATAGCAACAAGAAAATCCTAATCAATTACATATATCTAATTTGTAATTGTATTTCAATTTTTTTTATTATGATTGAATTTTTTATACACACATCAAAGGAAAAGCCATGCAAACAAAAGCTTGTCAAATAATTTGCATACAACATGACACAAATGGATGTATTGTGATTCAATCGCTGACGGGAAAGTTGTATTCTCTTACTAAATACAACACGTGCTGCAATTAATGATCTATAATTTTTCGTGCTGCGCACTCGTTGAATTTTCAGCGCGGTTTTAACTCGTAAAAAATTATCGATAATAATTGAGCACTAGTTGTATTACGAATGAAAATATATCGTTTGTTTCTTTTGTAACATGGTATTTAGACATAAACTTTTGACATTTTTCCAAAGGTTGGTTTTGATATTTTCACGAAAATTTCTAGCCTAGCAGTTGAATCCGACCCCAACAAACATATTTTTTTCCCTTAATCAAGAGGTTTTCATCGTCAGGTAGTCTCAGTTTTAGTAAAACAAGGCTCGCAGAACATATGATCGATGTCGTTGAAGCTTCACCTATCAAACAATGCCACAATCCTATATCACCAGCTATTCAAAAATTAGTTTATGCAAAATTGGATAGAATGCTTGAGCTAAGTGTAATCGAAAAAAGCCATAATGCTTAGATTTCTCCGGTTGTTCTTGTTCAGAAAGCTAATGACAAAGCACGCTTATGCCCAGTCTCTCGAAAAATACATGATATTACCGAAAAAGATGGGTACCACAAAATTCACAAGTATCAAGCTAAAAGATGCCTTCTGGTCAACTCCTCTAGCCGGATCATCCTGAGAGATAACCGCATTTAGTGTTGCCGGAAGACCTTTAATTCACTTCAAAACCATGACATAAGTTCTCAGCATTTGAGATTGAAAATGATCGAATATTCCTGCGACTGAGGCTTAAGACAAAAGAAAAATTAACGGAATTGCCGGTATATGGAAGTTGTCCGTACACAGTTGTCTTGTTGGCAACTTTTTCAACAAAACCTTGATGGTTCGATAGCCGCCCACAGTGGTATAGCTAAAATGATTGACCCGTCCATGGCATCTTTACTTCTGGCCCGGAATGGCAATTACTGTGGAATCAAACATAATTATACTGATCACATTTGCAAGATAACCATAAACTGTGCGAAAAGCATATTCAAGAAATTGCTAGATCAATTAAAGAAACATTCATGATTCGACGATTTACCCTGCACATTTCCTTATATACGAATATCATGTAATAAATGGAAATGCATATAACATCCTTCGAGAAGCCATTTGTTTAAGCGAGTCAGAAATTCCTCAGTTACCTCTTCATAAACGACTTTCGATATCCATGCTATAGTTCGGAAATATCTTCAGCAAGTACGCAGATAAAGTGTAAAATTTAAGTGCCTGCCTAATTTGCTGTTCGTCTTGATGAATAAAAAAATGGTTCATACCGCTGATTATTTTCAATTTATATTTATGATTAGCATATCGACCAGCTTTGATTTATGATCTTCTTCTCATCTCTCTTGTCGCTCATAATTATTATCAACGGGATTGATTAATGGGTGGTCAGACACAAGACTCGCTTCATGTGCCGTAATTGCATACAATTTCAGCAAGTGCTCACACTGTCTCTTCGTGGTGGCCTCTAGAAACTACTCTGTTAAAAGAGTAGCCTGTGTGAGGGCTGTGGTTCTTCTACACGAGGTTGGCATTGGGTTAACAGCCCAACCTGTAAAACTTCTTTTGTTACGAAACCTCAACATGCGCATCAGATATTGTTGGATTCACAACAACGACCTCGGACACGAAATAAGGACAACGATTTTAAATTTGGTACATGGAACGTACTCAGCCTAAAACGCCCGGAGAGCCTCTATCAACTCTTCAAACAAGGATTTACGTATATATAAAAGAGTGAGCCACGTACAGAATGCGAATGAATCACGAGATCAGAAATGATCTCAATAAAGTCGACATCATCGGATTCATAAAATCGTCAAAGATAAGATGGCTTGGGCACGTACTTCGTTCACAAAATCGGACCACTAAACAGGCCTCGCGACCTATACACACTCGGTCTTGCGGTGGATCGAATTATTTGGAGGAGCATCGTTAAAGCGGCCAAATCCCTTCTTGGGATGTAGCGCCAGCGGACGAAGAAGAAGAAGATTGATTAAAGATTTGAGACCGATTGCCAAAATAATTATGCAAGAGGTGATTAAAAAATCAATAATATATAATAAATTTATTGTTAAAACATTGTTTCATACATAGTGAAATTAATTGGCATCTATAAACTGCAAGGCTATTTAATTTTTGGTACACTAAGTGAATCTAGGTACTTTCAAAATAGAAAACGAAGAGCATAAGTATAGCACATCTGAATAGCCAACTAAAATTAAAAGGTGAAACCATTTTCCGTTTGATTCACGTGTAATGCTAAATTGTCGGATAAAACATACCGCCGTAAGTCGTGTTTCTTGTTAGTTATGGAACAGGTAATTTCAGTAAAATCCAATTTATTAAATCATCACGAAAAATGCACCGATTGAACGGCTTAATGGTTATTACCAATCCTAACTGGTCAAAACATTTTATTTATTCTTACTTAGATGTTTTACGAGTTTTTTAAAAAAAAAAATCATATTTTACATCTAAATTTGAGTTCGGTGGTGTACAGATACATATCGCACATGACATAGCAAAGTGACAAAACTCAACAAATTGCATTTTTGCATTAATACGTCAGGAAGGTGCGCTGTAATCGGTTTCGAAATTGGTAAAAGATATTTTCATATTTTATATATACAGCACGAGAGGGCTTAATGTGTCGTTCTTCCTTTTTGGACACCAGTAAAATCGAGATTAACAATTTTTCTTTTACTCTCTTGGAATATTTGATTTTTTGAGTTGTGCCACTATTCTTTGTGAAGTGTATATCGTCAAGCTCAAAATTGTAGTGAAAATATTCAGATTACTCCAAATTTGTGGAATATAGTTTGTGATTTAATTGTGCTTATATTGTAGTGTGTTAAATTTAATTTAGTTAGAAAAAATAAACCAAGCATTTTATTATATATAATGGTGTTTACGCAATATTTGAATGAATTGGTTATTCCTGACTAATTTAAATTCATATTTAAAATATGTTTTTCCTGTATATTATTTCACTTTTAATACAATTTTTAAAGATCTTTTTAAAAATCTTCAAATTTGTTTTCAAAATTATGGTTACAAAATTGCTTATAAAACTCAAAATTCATTGGTACAGAAAATAAAACTTGAGAATGATTCAATTTTGGGCATCGGAGTTTATAAATTAAAATGTTCAGATTGCCCTTCATTTTATTTCGGGCGAACTGGAAGATAATTTGTAGAACGGTTTAAGGAGCATACAAGAGATATGAGATATTGGTAAAATTAGGACAGAATCAAATTTCGCTCAACATATAAATGATAGACAACACAATTACCAGGAAATGAACACAAATTTGAAAGTTTTACATCGTATGAAGAAAGGTGACTTATTGGATCGGATAGGAGAAATATTAATTTACAAAAATAGAAACAATTAATACAACAACCGACATAATTTATGATTTTATTTTAAATTCAGCAAAAGTATTAATCAACAATTCAAGATCAATGTTCAATTTTAGTTTAATAAATGAGGTAACATTCTTAGTTAATGATAAATTATTCCGCCCTCAATTTGTTCTCCAGCTCAATAATCAGCACCAATTAGTAACCACGACCAAGGTAGAGATCCTATTTAAAGTCAGTAAAACCAAACAGTTATTGCAGAGTGCTAATTAAACCATAAGGGATAATGTTCCAGGTGATTTTATCAACAAATTTGAACCACTTGCGAGATGTCAAAGACCAGTAATAAAATTTAAACAAGGGAATACAAATATTAATTGACTAAATCACTATTATTTCAATTAGCCAAAAAAATAATAATTTTATTAATTTACTATTTTTTGTCTTATGTACACAAATAATTATGAATACAAATTTGCATGCACAAATAATTTTGTATTAAATTAAATCAACTGTATTTTTTCCTAGAATTAAAATAAAAACAAAAATGTTATTGAATTATAAAGCAAAATAATTAAGCTAACTAATTAAAAATTATTAGGTTCTAAAAGATTTTTATTTATTTAAATTTTAAAGAACTTTGTGTGACGTTGCATTAAAATACATATTAGGGGTTTTCGGTGTAATTTGTCCACTTTACTGAAATTTACGAAGAATCTCAGGAAGAATATACGTTTTACACGTCAAATTGTACATTTCACACTTCCAATTCAACCTTTTACGCTTCAAATTCAACCTGTTACAAATAAAATTTAACCTTTTGCAAATTATATTTATCAAAACAAGTTTAATTTTTTAATTAAATTTAGGGATTCTAAAATGATTAAAGGATAAATAATTTACGGATTCTAAATGATTTTTTTTTTTTTTTTTGGAGTCTAAAATGATTTTTATATGAAGTTATGGAATGTAGGTCAGGATGGAACTTGACCGTTCCTTGAAATTCGATATGTGATGGAAATGGAATTCTAATATTATTTTTTGATTAAGCCCTAAAATATGGCCGATTATAGATGGTTAGTTTCAGAAAATGTCCAAACAATTCTGAAGGTAAAATATACAAGGTAAATCGATACCACCTCCTGGAATATTGCGGCCGTATTTCTTGTGCATCAGAATCCTCGGCAAGCGTTACCGTCCCGAAAATTTTGTCGCCAGATTTTATTTGTAAATTAAACTAAAATACATATATTAAATGGCCCTTGTGGCTTTTGCCAACCTTTAAAGCCAAATTAATATTCACGTTATTTTACGTAAAGGTTTGGCCAAATCCACGCAAATGTTGACATTTTCTATATAACTGATGTTTTATTAATCCAAATATCATATTTAATTTACAATACAATACAAATTTAATACACTGAAAAAGGTGGAATCGATTTACCCTCACCAATATTTGTATGTTAAGCCTTCCGAACTATTGGGCCATTTTCCAGAATTAAATCAAAAAATCATTTTTCAATATCATTTCTATCGCATTAGCCGAACTTCGCCATAATTGGTTAAAAAAGATCCAAGTTCCATTTTGATGGGAGTCATATTTCAGAATTTCGCCTAAAAGTAATTTTAGAATCTCTATCATACATGTCGAATTTGATCATAACCAGTTAACAAACGGCAAAATTCAATCCTAATCGACTATATTTCAGAACAGAAAAATAATTTTAGAATCCCATATTGCACAAGTCGAATTTTACCATAATTGGTTAGGAAACAGCCAGGTCCCATCCTGATTGCCCATATTCTAAAACTTCATTAAAAATCAATTTAGAATCCCATTTCCATTTTACATGTCGAAATTCATTATAATTTGCCAAGTTCCGTTCTGACATACATTCCAGCCAGAACTACATCCAGAAATCATTTTAGAATCGCATTTCCATAGAAATCGTGAATAAAATTTAATTAAGAAATAAAATTTAGTTTGATAAATACATATATGTAATTTGCAAAAGGTTAAATATGAGTTGTAAAAGGATCAATTTCAAGTGTAAAACCTGTCTCCAACGAAAAAATGGAAAGTACAGAAAAGAGAGTGCAAATTTCGATATGAATACCTGAGCAACGATAATTTTAAGAAGCGGCTAATAAAAGTTCCTTCAGACATTACAAAAGCTAAATGTTAACATTGTTTTCAACATTTATTGTTTAGTTTTCGCCGTCAAGCATGAAGGCATTTAAATAAGCATACCACACACATAAACATACGGTACAAACGCATACGATAAACATAAAAAAATAAAAATTAAGCTACCACAAGCCAAACAATTTCCTCCTATTACACTAAGCCAAACATTGATCAAGAATTTGAAGTTTTGGCAACAGAGGTTAGTTTTATCTACCACGAAGTTATACATCATCACAGTTTCTTGTCTCAAGAATGTGGAATTAATTTAGCATGTACTCGTAAGTAATTTTTTAATTTAAGTTAAAGTTCAAAGCTTCATTGCGGCAGAACTAAAATAACGGCAATAATAGAAAATGTTTTATCACCATTTTCTGTTGGTATATTTAACCAAATAATGATAAGCCGTAAGTATGGTGACAAATGCATCCAACAAAGGCAACATTAAATGGTGGCCGCTAGTCATAACGTATTTTTGTGTAACAGACGGAGCTAGAGAAGGATTGTTGAATTTTTGTAATGATACTAACGGAATCTAGGCGGCTGTTTATAAAGTGTATTGAGAATAAATTAACGTCCAATTATTTTATGATTGAGAATATGGTATCGTATAGTGTGGACAATTTCTCTGTTAATTATGGATGCCATAATTCAATTTACCAGAAGCTTCGTGACGCTAATTAAAAACTTTAATATATATTTGCTGATCTCAAAAAATTTAAAATTTTGATTTAATTCTCGGGCCTAGAAGCTAGAACTAATCTCATGGGTGGTATTTTTCAGTACAATGGTCGATCAAACGTAATATTTTCACTTTAATGTCTTGTTTTAAAAGAATTAAATTTTTTTTTATTAAGTTAATCCAGTAGCACACCTTTTTGTTGAACCACACATTTTATGTGTCAACGAAAACACGCGATTCAAGTTAATTTCTCACGAAAGAGTTTTTTTTATTATAATATTCAACTATAGAAATGTTGAAAAGCACCAAAAGATAAACAAAAAGATTCAATTCATTTGAAAATCTATTAACCGATACAATAAACAAACCATTTAGAATAACAGGTTACAAATAAATAAACAAACAAACGAACGCTAAAATATGCGGTAGGGCTGATTAAATCAATACATGGAGCTATACATAGACATAATAAAATAATTGTATAAAGTCATCTTTAATCTTCTTATAATCCAACAACACACAGAAATTATTTTCTTTATTCAAAAACAATACAAAACTACTGGTTTATTGTAATTCCTCATACAAATAACCATCCCATATGTATAGGACACGATCAAACGTAGAACCGGTAAAAGTGTCACATAGATAATCATTTATCTCTTCTCCATACGTATTATAATACTATAGACTTATATCTTAGATTTTATTGTTTTGATCAATTATGATAACAAATGATTATCATTTATTTAATTTTTTATTCTAATTTTTCATAAATTTATATTTTAAGATTATTGAATAAATTTTGTAAGCAAGTACATAAATAATTTTTTTTTAAGTCTTCTTGTGGACTATACTGGGCGACCGCCAACGTTGTCGCATAACAGTTTTTTTTTTTATTTTAGATTTTTGTTCATATTTTGAATATAATATTTCGATGCAAAAGATTTAATGTCCAAAATTGGTAATTTAAGATGAAAATGAAGAACCTGAAATGATTAATGAAAAAACAATCATAAGCATAACTCATCTTGATAAAAATATTTATTGTAGATGGATATCTTTCGTTCACCAGTGTCTTGCGGTTTTGGATTCTGTGGTTTTATGTTTTCTCTTTTTTTTTTTTTTGTATCTAGTATAGTATGTACATTGTTATTGGATGGTTAAGGCTATGACGGAAATCATAACCACGGTATATGGAAGTTGATTAAAAATTTTACAAATCAAAAACCAGGTATATGATTTATGGGTATATTTTCTGCACATAAAACATACAATAGATGAGACACAACGAAAATATTAACCGAAATGGGATCATTAAAACGTGTAATTTGTACGTTTTACGTTTTTTTTTTTTGACGACCTCACACACACTCCATATAGCCTAATAGGAAACTAATAACACATTTCCTATTTCTATTTACCCTATACGCATAGTAACACACCTTTTCTCGTCGTCTTCGTTTTATGTTTTAATCTCAGAACGTAAATTATTTTCAATTGATTTGTTTTTTCTTTTTTTCGTTTTCTTAAGATAAGAGATTGTCTCTTATGTGTGTATATGAATCGAAAGAGTTCTACATGAAAACGGATGTCATCATTTTAAAATAATAATAGCGTTTTCTTTATCATACATACATAAATTAAAAAATAAACGTAATGATGATGCTGGGGTAATTTACTTTTCATAATATGTTCAAACTATGCAATATGTACAACACAAATAGTTTTGATGAATTTAGATGTGCATGTCGTCGTCTGCCGCCGTGTGTACATTATGTATGTATATGAAGCGAAAAACGTCTTTAAAATCAACTTAATCGAGTCACATAAACTACTGCACAGTTAGATGAACTATTAAGTGCTGCTGTTGTTGTTGAAGTTAATTTGAAATAATTTTTTTCATCTCTCTCTCTCTCTCTTATTTGTTTTTCATTAAGGTGATACGGTACTCATGATGAAAGTACTTTTATTCGTTTAAATTAATTGGGGAAAAAACTAATGGCTTTTTAATTTTTCTCACGCGGTGTCATTATGAGAGACATAGGCAGTAATGGATTGATTTTTGTTTAAATGCTTCCTTGATTCTAGTACGCTTGAGGAGAAAATATTTCCCAAGTAATATGAAGTCATTTAGTAAATGAAATTAAAGTATATTGGAATTTTATGATACCGCCAAGAATTTATAGTGGTTGTACAGCTTTAATATCTCAAGGCTTCAAAATCTCAATAAAACGGTAACCATCAAATATGCAATTCAAATCAACCCATGAAGATGAAATTTTAAAAATAATTCGGAAACAAGGTGCTTTGCATAATACGTGTGCATTCTGTAGGCGAAGCTGCTTGTATGTTCCAAAATTCATGCAGATGAAATCAAAGAATAAAAATATAATCGGGAATATTTTGAACTTTATCAACATTTTAAAAGGTATAATGTCGACCCTAAATATTCCAGTTGCATAAGCTGTTAAAAACGTAACCCTACAAATACAATTGTTAAGCAAATTCAACTCCAGAGCAATTCAAATATTTGGAAATGCAACAAAAACGAGCTACACCATCTATAATTAGCTGATGTTGCACGTTTCTCAACCAGCAAAAAAAAATTGATAAATGGCGATTTTAACGGATAAATGGCGAATTCATTTAATCAAGTTATGAAATTTGAGTTTTATTACTTTAGAAAATTGCGATTTGTTAAGGCCCGTTTCTATAATATGACAAACTTATACTACACCAGGTTACAAATTAATAAACAATTGGAATGCAACACTTTGTTAACATGACATGTTATATAGCATGCCATGGAACATATTACAATGTTTTCATAGCATTTTTCGTATAACATTGTAATTTGTAAAGGCGTGTTGAGATGAGAAATTATTTCATGATCCTTCAAACCAATTTTATCGGCATGCACATAACTTAAAAAAGGAGGGAAACCAGCATTTCAGACAATAGAACAAGGGATACATATCGACAAGCGACGACGCTGATAAAATTAGATTACAAACAAATCATATGTTGGTTACAACAAAATGGCCCATATTGGCGGCGACATTGCGTGTATAATTGAATTTGTTCGCAGTATCGCTTGTTTTGTTTCTACCTGTAGACGTAATTTATTTAATTATTTGATTGAAAATTACAGTGAGTGTTTCTAAATGAGTTTCAGTTATTCAAAATATGTAAGTAAATTTAAAGATAAGACTATAAAGCAAAGAGATACCCCTGAAACAATAAATTTGCAGCGATAGGTGGAGAAACAATGTGCTCCTTTTTACATGAAGCAACTAATTTAGCTAATAGAGGGGACAGTGAGATTCACACAATCAATGGATGCCCAAAGTACACAAATTGCAGTATCAAATAGGTTTATTTACATAACAGACAAAGCAGCTGTCAGTCCGTCGTATGTCATATCCAAACCGAATTAAGTCGCGGCAGTGCAAAACAACATTTAATCATTATGACAAAAAGAATTATGTCATAACAATGTTTCTTAAGCAATTTTTGGAACAGCCATCTGTTGCTCGTATTTAGGACAAACGCTTTCATTATTTTCGAATTGTGTCAGATGAAGTTTAGCGAAGAATTAAAGTTTCAGCGTTCAGTCATTCGATCAAACCACCAAAAAGGCATCCGCTCAGCAAAGCCATGGAATCAAATCTCCTAACATTAAAAAATTTCTTGATTTTCTCAACAAGACCATTCAACTTGAAAGTTGTGAACCCTCAGAAAGCACTTCTCATTATCAAACTGTAAATTCAAGTATGCAAGTAATACATCTCGATACGCAATTTGAAAGGTGTAAACGTGTGACCAACACCATTACCTCCGAAATTATAATAACTTTTTACAATTATCCAGAAACGAAGAACAAACCCCTTTTTCATTTTGTAGCAGATAATAAATTAAAAGATAAATAGTACAGTAGTAATTTCCATATCATGGGCGCGGTGACTTGCATTACCCCGTAAGTGTATAAGCAGTAATTCTAAGATAATGTCTTAAAGATGCGTTGAGTCGCTGAATTTCTATTCTGAACAGATAAAGTTCTACTATGTTTACCATTTTGCGAATTAATTGCAGTAAATTTTAAAGAATTCAATAATTTACAATAAGCCGATCAATATTTTCATAAGCCTGACACGGTAGACATAATTACTGCAATGAACCGCGTTTTTAATTTATTAAGAGATGGTAATACAAGTAATTTAAGCGGCAATATAATACCACAAAATTCTATGTTTGAGTGAATTTTGCCTGGCCTATTTTGCCAAGTAATAAAGGTAAGACTCAATCATCTTAAATACAGCCTCGATTTACACGTTGGGAAACCCCTAATTAAATTCTGAGAAATTTAGAACATGTTCAACACCATAGAGTCAAATGATTATCCAAAGAAGAAAGCGGTTGTGAAGATAAAATGTTCTTCTATCTATTGATAACAAATCATTTTTTTAAAAAGTGCTTGAATTTTAGATCACATTTAAATGTGAAAAATTCAGTATTCGAAAACTCCCCCTTTAAAATTTATTATTCGCTCTCCACCGATCGAATAATCATTATCACTTGAAAAATGTTGTTATTTTTCTTAATACATAATTTAATTATCTATACACACATCGAGCTGTTCTATTTCCGACAGTAATGATAACTGTTTTCAAATAGAAAAGATTTCCGATTTTAAACACTTAGGTAATTTTTAAACAATAAATTTAAATTTTCTGAGAACGTCAACATATTTGAAAGATCGAAAGGCTCTATTCACATTTTTGTTCTCTTGTGCTTAACCATATATGCTAATAAGAGGAATACAATTATTTTAAAATCGGTAAAGAAATAGCCAAATTTCATTCAAAATTACCAGAAGTCTAGAACTTCTTATAATTATCGTTCAAAGTTTATCACAGTCGAATTTCATCTAAATCGGTTAAGAATTATCCAAATTCCATCCTAAATTCCCTCGTATACGTTAGATTTATTTCATATCGGTTAAGAATTAACGAAGTTATATCCTAATTGAGAATATGCCGTAACGTCAACTTAATTCATTTTAGAATCCCATTTTGATTGAAATCACCATTGTCAGCGTTTGATATATCGTGTCAGAATTCGAAGTATCATGCCAAAACTTGATAAATCATGTCTTCGGTATGTCGAGTCAGAATATGAATTTATGTGTAGTATGTAGTTCGGTATACCATGTTAATTTGACATACCAAGCCAAAACTCAATAAATAATTTTAGAATTCGATATCAAAATTCAAATTTATTTATTTTAAGTCAGAGTTCGATTTGTCCTGTTAAAATTAGAGTTAATGCTGTATAAATTCGATATATCTGAGGTCAAAATTTGAATTTTTGGTGTCTAAATTCCATATCAGAATTCTAAATACGACGCTAAAATTCGATATGATATGTCAGAATATGAATTTATAATGTCACAAATGTATATCTATCGTGAAAATTAGATAAATGATGACAGAATTCGATATGTCTAACCAAAATATGATTATTTATGTCTAGATTCAATACATCAGGATTCGTGATATCATTCAAGAATTTGAAAGGTCTTGTCACAATTTGATAAAACTGTCATGAAGTCTTCATAGTTCCGTATATCATCTCAAAATTCGATATGTGATGCCAGAATTCGAGATGTTATATCAGAATTTCAATTTTTGGTTTTAGAATTCTTCATATGACGTAAGAATTCAACATCACAAGTCAAACTTTATATGTCACGTTGATATTTTAACTTTTTTCGTATTCGACATATTCGGTCAAAATTCGACATGTCTTGTCAGAAGTTTATATATCATTTTATGACTTCAGAATTCGATATTTATCATCTCAAAATTCGAGATTTCATATCAGAATAAGATATATCATGCCAGAATTCAACACAATTTATTGAATTTTTGTACGGTTTATCAAATTCTGACATAAAATGACGAATTTTGGGATGATGCATATATCGAATTCTGTAGGCTTTAGAAGATATTTCAAAGAATTCGATATCTCATATCAAAATTCGATAAATCTCTTCAGCGTTTAACTTTATGATATCAGAATTCGATAATTCATGTCAGAGTTTGAGTTTTATATGTCAACATTCAAAATGTCATACCGGAATTCGATAATCAAACGAGTATTCGATAAAACATATTAGAATTCGATAAGTCGTAACAGAAATTAATTTTGTGACATCAGAATTTGAGTTATTGATGTCAAAATTCGATATATCGTGTCTGAATTCAAGACGTATTCCAGAATTTGAATTTTTAGGTCAGAATGATATAACAGGACATAGGTTATAGCTCAATAAGTTATGTGGGGTTCGTACCCATTAGGATAGACATAAGCATGAAACTGACAAAAGTATTTAAAGATACAAGTAGCTTTGCAAAATATAAAACTATTAAAAAAAATGAATTATTTTGTAATTATTTCGTACGAAGTTCACACAATTACTCAATAAAAATAATTAAATATAGGCACGGTATAGTTTTTTGCGTTTTTGATACATAATGTATAAAATGGCCTTATGTAAATTATACGTTTTATACGTGTAAAAAACTGTGTAAATTACATAGTGTAATTTACTCGCCCAACCGTGATCTCGAAAGTGTCTAAGGTTTTTGACCCATTTGATCTTGTTCAAAAATTACGGTAAACAACCAGAAAACTGGACTTAGTATAATAGCACCCGATGACTTTGAGTAATTTTCAATCAATTGAAAGCGGAACTTCTTCAGTCAGAATAACATAAAATATATCGTTTCGTGAACAAGAAAACCTGTAGATACACAGATTTATCGTGATTTGGTGTATATTGGAATTGCGGGAGGGGGAGGGGATGACAAAATTGAGTAGATTAATCTACCAGCTCTGTAACCTTCCAGTGGTCATATATTGTACTAGGCAGCTACGTGATGGTACAATTGTGTAAGGGGTAACCTGGTCACAATTCGCTAGTATATATGTTGCCTCCACGTGGCAATGACTGATAACTGAGGCCATTAAGCACATTGTGGCCTTTATGGCACAGGCTAAAGTACGTTGTGTTAACAAACGGCAACGCTTAGCTTAATGTCTTTGAGCGTCCGAGATTAAGCTAACTAAAACAAAAGTTCACATAAACCTTTGCGTCTGAAGGAGTTTCCAACCCTACAAGAGTAAGTAGCTCGGAATGTTTAGGCTTCGATATATTACGGATTACAAAAGGTCTGGGTATTGTCGATAAAATAATGAGCCTTTTTGGATGCCTTTGGGGCAATTTTGAAACTATTTATCCGTTAGCTATTCCGATTAATCAAACATGACATAAGAAACTACCACTGACAGTTGCTTATTTCAAATTTTTTTTTCTGTCGATTGACTGCGGAAGAAAATTAAGGCATTTTAGAGGCATTCATAACTTTAGCAAGAACCTAGCTCGCAATCATATGTTAATTATGTTAAATGGTTTAGCGTAGCGCTAACATTTGTTTATTCTGGTCAAATATGAAAAAAGATAATGTTATTGAATAATGTTCAAATGTAATTTTAAATATTTGAAAAAATAATAACAATTTTATTTTTAATTTCATTAAAGGCAGATTAATACAGGTTTTATTTTACAACTGTCTAAAAAGTTTGAAATATCATCTTAAGCTTTCAAATATGTCATAACTAGAACAAATCACCAACCAATTCTTTTTGGATAATAAGACACACATTTATGTTTCTTAAATATATTGATTCTCAATAAAGCGGCTGTCGCTAATAACAATTTTATTGTCTCCAAGAAAACTATTAACATTGAAAGTTTTGTGACGCGCTTCATGTTTGTATTTGTTGAGCAACTATCATTGATTTTTGTTGGTTTATTACCGATTTAAACTTTTCCATTGGACTAAAACAGCTTTCTAGCAGTTTCACAATCATAACTTAATTTGTTTTTACTTTTTCGTGTTTTGTTATTTAGTCTAACACAAACTTTAGCTATTGGTAAAAATAATTTTTAAACCTAAAACAGAGTAAAGTTCATAAAATACGATATAGTTAATCTGTTGGGTTCATAACATGGTCGTCGAATATCACTATAACTTGAGAAAAACATAACAAAAAATACAGTTGGCCAAATAAGGATTACGGTTTCAAATATTATTAAATAACTTCTGAAGAAAATGGTGACCAATAAATTATTACGAGTACGGGCAAAGTAGCGTTAAGATCACAGACAAATGAGAGTTTTGCAAAATTTTCCAATATTATCTAACATTTTTATTCTGTAATTAAAACTTTGTCCGTAATAATTTTTCGAAACATTTACGCGATATTGGTAATGTATTTGATACCTCTTTGTCTAAATTTTTTTCTGTCGTGCGGTAATTTTTGGTTATAATTAAGTTGATTAATTATGGCAAGCCAAATTATTTGTATGCTAACTAATAGAAAAGTCATTGTAATTGATTCAGTTTTATTTAACTGCTTCAAGAAATGGAATGAGTTATCATGTATGTATGATACCACCAGAACTTTATGCTCTCTCACTAAATTTAAGCAAGCATGACTTGATCCGGCTCATATTTATTTTTATTTTTAAATTTAATTATTTAATTTATTTGACTAATATTTGATTTTGTTATTTTTTAATGTTTTTTCACTTCTGACTTTAGTGTTGTATAAGCCAAGTGCTAAGATTTTGTTAGAACGTTTTTTACAATTTTTACTTCTATTGTTATAATTTTTAAATTGTGGTTAATTAAAAATTTTAACGAAACATGTAAATTTTAATTTTCAAACTACAGTTCGTAGCAAATTATTTTATTTTAATTGAAACAAGTAATTTTTCCTTTTCGTCGCG
Organism: Tipula helvola; assembly: GCA_963556165.1. Taxonomy (NCBI): domain Eukaryota; kingdom Metazoa; phylum Arthropoda; class Insecta; order Diptera; family Tipulidae; genus Tipula; species Tipula helvola. The sequence goes on along the minus strand of OY744481.1, from coordinate 9,578,424 downwards.
TCGTACAATATGGCAACTTCGAGAAAAAAATTTAAATAAAAAATCGTTCAACCGGAAAACGAACTCATCTTCTAGTACAACGTGTTTTTTCGTGGTATACGTGCCCACAAAAGTCAAAACTTCATTTGAAAAATTTTATTTTTGTTGGTGCATACGAGTAGAATTTCGAAACGAATTTTTCGTCTATGTAGCCAGGATTACGGATCGTTTCTGCATGGAGCCTTGCCTTTAGTATGAAAAAAAAATATCAATCAGTGTTGGTGGGTGTTGGGTGCGTCCTAATAGGGTAGGGGTTGACCGTCTATAGCCATGACTTTGGTGGACTATATTCCAACCTTACAACTATGTAAAGACCACCAAACGGGTCTAGTATACCTCCATGTGGTAACACCTGGGCAACGTTTTTTTTTACATTGGATAAATACTAGAGGCGAGTGGATTACACTATAAATATTCAGTATGCAATGAACCAAACAGAAGGAAGAAATACCCCAGGTGGTACACCAATAGAAAAATTGGGCAATGCACTTTCTGATGAGACTGGCTCTATTCTGGGGAAGGCCGATCCTTGCATATACAAAATAAGAAGAATTTGGGAATAATAAGCAGCCCGTTCCAAAGCCGAGAAAATTTTGTTAGATCTCCTGAGAAAACTTTTAATTTCTCATCTGAAAATTTATAACATAGAGCAATCCCAAAATAATTTGGGCGCAATAGCGTCACCCCAACAAACAGGTATAACAACCTCATATAATTATAAACAAACATTATTGTTCTTGAAAGTTGTGCTTCATAAAAAGAGCGAATGTTATACAAAAACTGGCAAAAAGTAACGTATGAGAAAAATCAGCAATCATTATTATTCTCAATTTACAACAACAAATTGGCGAACTAAAAAAAGAAATGATGCAATTAAAACAGCATGAAACCCAAGCTAAGCCATCAATGAAGCAAAATCAGCATACCAAATTTATTTAAAACAATGGTACATGTCAAACCGAATCACTAATGATACAGAACCACAACACCAATTCTAATGTTAATAAAAACGTTGAATATCAAACCGATGAGGAAGACTAAGCCTAATGCTAATACTCAGCCTCAAAAGGTTGAGACAAACGCCAAATCAGGAGAAATAAAAGAAGCTAGTCATGTTTGTACTACATTCTGATGTGACGAAAATTAACTAAAATTTATCAGATCACTAGTTTATTAGGTTGCAAAGTGGTAATTCAACCACTTAGAAAGTCTAAACTAATTTTTGCAATGACTCAAATGTCTGGAGAGGCAGATACAACAAGGCAATGGGCAACCATTTGGCTGCCAACCAAGAACTGAAGGTGTTACATATGCCGAAGCAACGAGAGGCGTAATCAATAAATCCCAGCAAAAATCGATAGATGTAGATAGCAGTCAAACATACAAGATATTCTCATGAAATTAACAACATTTGGTGAGAGGCTACAAAAATTGGAAGACAGAGCATTAGGAGCTAAACCCAAATCTACACAGAAATGAACAGCACAATAAAAATCATGTCATGGAATGCCAATGGTTTGCTCCGGCATCAGCAAGAACTACAAGCAGTCCTCGGCATTGAGAATGTGTGTCTTATTTCGGAAACACATTTTACTAAGCAATCCTACATCACATTTAAAGGCTATTGCGTATATCACACTATTCATCTAGATAAATCAGCCAGAGGAGGAAGTGCAGTCATTATAAAGAAAAATATCAAACATTTTGAAGAAGTAAAGTATGAGAAAGAGGAAATTCCGGCCATAGTGATTTATATAAAAACCAACAACTTTCCTATTATTGTGGCAGGGTTGTACTGTCCACCAAGACATTCTATTAAAAACAAACAATACTCAGAGTACTTCAAGTGTCTGGGAAAAGGTTCATAATAGGTGGTGACTTCAATGCTCTTTCCGATATTATGCAATTTGCTAGAAATCATGAACAACGGTTACTTCACCATGTTAGCATAGAGTCTATCCAGCTACTGGATAATACGGATTTAGTTAGAATGCTCAAAAGAGTACAGCCTTTTGAGTTAGTGTAAAATCATTTAAAATAAATATTTATCCAGCGCACAATAAAAGCGTGATCAAATAATAAAAATAAAGACTAAGGAGTACATCGATGGATGAACCTAATTTAAGTTAGAATAAAATTGCTTATTAGTCTTAGTATTTGGAAGCTTTCATTTAGGCGAAAAGCACACACTTAATAAAATTGCTTCCCTACTTGGTGGTTTGACATTATTTTATTAGAACTAATGTTATGAAATGTTCATATTGAGAAGTGTCTTCACTAATAAAAAATTGTAAGTCTAGCTTCTGAGTGACCACATTGACAGATCAGGACTTTATAATAGTTCATATAATGTTTCCAGAAATGTTACCGAAACAAATAGATATTTTGGTTCTGGAAATTTACTAGCTAAAGGCACAAACATTTGAAGCAGTGCTGCCAGATTTCTGAACACAAATTTCCCGTCATCGCAACAAAAAATCCCGATTTTTCCCGTTTATTATAGGGAAAATTCCCTGTTCAATTCCCGCAAGCGTGTAACCACTAAATTTTGAAGGTATATTTACATATTTAACAAACGTATTAAGTGTTTTGTATGGGTAACCTGGTAGCATCTTGAAAATAACATTCTCATACTTTTTACTCCCACATTTTCAGACAGATAAATTATCAAAGTTGGATTATAGTCTACATATAACTAAACTATAAATAGAAAAATAGAAAGTAAATCAATAATGCAAATTTTGACTATCGCAAAATTGAAAAGAATAAAATAAAACAAAAAAAAAGTTATTTTTATGATAAATGATAATAAATACTACGACTTCTTCTTCATCGTCTTCTATAGTGGCATGTTCTAGTATAATATGTTGAATTCATACATAAAACTAAGTTCATAAATCAAGACAATGATTCGATATATCGTATACGTACTCGTATATGTAGTATACGTTCGAGACCATTTGTTGCATTTATTTAGTTTTTTATCGGTATATTGAATTGTTAGTGCATTTTACCTTCACCCAGGACATTTAAATGTACCAACAACAAAAATATGTCAAATAACGATAAATAAAAACGGATTAAGTTTATAATTTAAAGTATTAATTATATCTACTGGTCTTTCCATACGTCTTCTTACGTATTATCATCATCATTCTATATTTATAAATATTCCTCTTTAAGAACTTACCTCTTTCATTAATTTATTACGATTTGTTGTTGTTGTCAGTATTTTATATTATTATAATAATATTGAAATGAAGATAAAGTTCTTTCACATGTTTTGAGGATTAAATTTTAATATTTCTACTGGTACTTAACTATATACAGTATATATGTATGTACAAGAAGACCCAGAATGTTGTCATATTCCCAGTCTTTGTTCGTACATATTTTGTACACCAGACAGATGTACATACATAATCGTAATTATATTCTCCTTATCATTATTTGAAAAAACAACAACAACAACAAAAAATTCAAAATAATAATTTTATATGTTAAATAGACCGCGAGCACCGTTGTGCTCAACCACGATCGTGGTCTCCTCACGTCTTAATGAAAATAATAATTCTTTAAAACTCATCAATGGATTAAGATAATAATGCAATAAAAAGCCAAAACGACAAATAAATTGATGGTTTTGGTTTAAAAAAACATAAAATAAAAAAAATATAATTTGGAGGCTAAATTTTAAACGAGTTACTGAGTGCTGCTTCATGAAGCGACACGATATATTAATACTTTTAATGTTAATTAGATTTGATTAAACGTTTTAGATAAGAAATTTTTATTTTATTTAATCCCAAGTGAACTAATTCTAATCAAACATATACAGTATTAACCTTGGAAACTACTTAAACATAAAACAGGTGAAGTGAGGTGACTTTTTATATGTGACAATGTTTAACGAAGAATTTTTATTACGCTCATAAAATTCTTGAGAATTAATAATTTATTTGACAACCTCTAGCTAATTGTTCGTCAAATTTATAAGTTGAAATAATCATTAATTTCAATAACTTCCTATGCATATATTCTTTATGACAGATTAACCACTTCATATTCACCAACATATTACAGTAAACAGCGTAAATAAATTAACTGCAGTGAAAACAAAAACAAAAAAAAATATTTTTTGATAATAAATGACACAAAAATGTTAATAACTCACAAAATTCTCTTGGGGTATTAAAATATTTTGATCTCGCGCCCTATTTTAAAATATTGGATATATGCATATAGTTTCAATCTAAAATGCGTGATGAGACAGTGCGTTGTTTCATAATTTTAATAATAAAAAAAAACTGTCATCACTCATCCCGTTGTCAATTACCATCGATGTCAAAACATTTTCAATTTTATGAATATCCATCTGCCTAAATTTTATCAACCGTAAGACATACAAACTATAAAATATAAAAATTCTGTCATTTAATTTAATCATAATTTCTAATCCCATTGTATCTATACGCAACAACATAATCAATTTTGATTTCATCGTTTTTCGAAATTTCCCTAAACCCAACTAAACCAAACCAAAAAAAAAAAAAACACAAAACACGCATTCTTCTTACCAACGAAAATGTCTTTTAAACATGAAATTGAACTCAACAACAACATACAAAAAGACGAATATTAAAAGCATTCAAATCAGTTCTTATTAAATAAATCGGTTTGTTGTTTTGTGTTGTGTATAGTTTGCTTTGTCTCCTTTTTTTTTTTGTGAGGATGACACAATCACCTGTTTCCAAATATGGATACAATTTAGAATAGTAAACTGTCTGTCTCAAAATATAAATATTTTAATCGGGATTTGAAATGTGTATTAGATTTTCTTTAATCGATTATGATAAATTTTTGTCATAACTTGTTCGCGTAGAGTATATAATAATGTATAGTGTGTATCTGTCTCTGCGATGAACGATGATGCACGCCATATTGAAAATCTATAATTGAAAATATGTTTTTTTGTTTACTGTTAGTGACATTATGATACATTTTTTGACAACACACAAATATTTTATTTTATTTGTAAGTTGGAGGATGGTTCATTGGATGTTTAAAAATAAACCAATAACCGTGAAATTTGATTTAGATACCAAGTTTTGGAGAGGTTCAAGGTATACAGTTCAATCAATGATCATACTACCAACGCGAATTTGCTTTCAATCAAAGTGGCCAAAAATATTTAAATAGATACTTCATAGCTATTACAGCTCTAATCGCACTCTTTAAAGTACTTGGCAATGAGCATATATTGTGCGAATGACCAAAAAAATATGTAGGATATTTGTTATTTACAAACCCATTTCTCAATATGGAACATCGTTTCCAAAACAACTCAGCCTGGTAGTCGAACACACGTTGCTCTGAAATTTTTCAAAATTTTGTGGTAGCCGCTAAACTTCGTCAGTCGTATTTAATTTGATTTTGCTTAATTTAACTGAGTTTTTTCTGAAGCCCTAAATTATTGGCACCAATTATATTATGATTTATTGCTAGACTTATGAACTAACAGCACTATGAATTTTATTCAGAATTTTTTCATTGGGATGGCAGAAGTGCGACTTGTACTTCTGACGTATTAAATGCTGATGTTCCCTAGAGATCTATTCTTCATTCTTCTTCTATTCTAATTTATTCTTTAGTTTTAAGTTGGAACAAGCCCAATCCTAATAGACTAGATTCAATCACAATAAGTTTCAATTCTTGATTTCTCAGATGGAATCGATAACTACTACACATGATGAGATTGATGTCAAAAATGCAGAACTTAAGAAAATCCTTAATTAATTTACGAAAATCAAATTATCTAAACCTCACGAAGTTTTCCAGCCATATTTCACCGCGTTTGTTAAAGACAAATTTCTGAAAAAATTATGGAATACTAGCAATTGATAGGGCCAACCTTACAAGAACTGAGAAAATACTTAACTTAAGTTGACTTGATAACTTTGCCACCATATTTGATTGCCATCATTCTCGTGAAATGTTACACTATGTAACTTACACATTTTTTCGTGATTCTAGCTTTATTACCAATTAGGTTGGCAATTTATATAATTCTTAACCGATTTTAATGGATTTCGATATGTGCGATGAAATACCATTCTCATATGAATTTAGATGAAATTTTTTAGTATGGCCAATTAGGATAAAACTTGAATATTTTATAAATGATTTTGGCCAAATTTGAATAATAGTTTCACGAAGATCTGGAATATGAAAAAAACCATGTACGATGGAAATCGGATTAACTAATAAATATGCAAATAAATTAAAATATTTTAGTTAGTAACAAGACTATTTCATTTCTCCTGTTAGCATGCGATTATCCATATAGTTGCAGACAATAAAAATGTTTATAGAGTTTAGGCCCTTTTCGATTTTTTTTAGATGCTGTTTGTGCTCAGAGAATTTCAATTTACGGTTCAAAATAATGCCAAATTATTTATAACTGGCAATCTTTTCTATTTGAAAATAGTTACCATTACCGTCCGAAATCGAGTAGCACATGATGCAGATAATTAAATTATTTGGAAAAATATTCCCATTTTGTATGTGAAACAATAATGTAATACGAATTAAACCATTTTATGAGCTAAGCAAGATTGTATAAATATTATGTAGTGTTATCAGAAACCATTAAAAAATTAGTTGGTCCAAGTACACCAACCATGAGAGGTAGGTAATCGGATAGGTAATGGGTTATAAAATATTATTAATTTTTACCGATTGTGGTCTACAGGATAAATTGGATTTGAACTAATGAAAACTATTCCCCTAATTCCAGCATCACATAATTTATCAATCATCAATATTACCGGCTTTCTTAATACCTAGTGCTGCAGTTTTTTTATTATTATTTAAACCATCGTATATAAAACAAATGGCCTTCGGTGTTTAACTATTCTCTAAAGCATACATTTCAAATTCAGTGAAATCTATAGAAAACTTAATAGGAATTGATGTACAAAATTTATTAAATGTAGATGCAACAATGAAAGTGCATGTTCATCTTGAATAATTCCTTCTTCCTAAATTACCTCGTCCTGATTACCTCATTAATTGTCCTTTAATATTCATTCAAAATATAGAAAAAATAAGTGCCTACCTTGTATCGGTGACAACCAGAATTTTGGCTGGACATAACACGAACAAGCAAATTTGTTTTCATTTTTTTTTTAAATTACGCATTTCATTTACATTACACATCACTAAGCACTATGTTATATGTTAGTTCACTTATTTTAATACCTTTTTATAAGTATTAAGAAACTTGTTCACTATCACATTATCACGAAAAATGTATCACAATTAATTTACACCATTTTTTCAATATACTGAAGAGACAATCATCACGACTTACTACTAAATACACTGACTGATGATTGGCATAACAGTACGCTAAAACATTATTTGCTTTTTCGATTTGATTCTCTCTCGCTTTAACTTGTACTGATCATGATCATACAAACAAACTGTAATCCGAATAAACAAATTGTTTGGCTATTTACCGTAATATATGAATACAGACGTTCATCAAATTTTTAATGATTCTGTAACAGGGTGAGCTCCATATATGCGTAATCTTTATCTATAAAAATCAATAATTTAAATGAAGGTTAGTTATAGTTGATTTGGTAGTCAAGTTTATGATTCAAAATGATATAAGCATGATCGTTAACAACAAGGTATATTTTGAAAAACGATTGACCACGTGACAATAAAATACAGAGACTGATCTAATTCCAATTTTGTAGAAAAAATAAAAAAATATGTATCCGTTATTTTGAATTGAAGAACACGAAAAAAATTAAAAATTAAAATCTAAGAGATGAAGATTGGATGTTGGGTCAAATAAAATAATGGCCCACATGAATTCGTTCATTAAATCCCGCTAATTGTTATTTTTAGTATGAATAACAACGTAAATATTACGTATCTTGGTTTATTATTTACGATATCGATCATTTTATGAATTATGCATTCTCGCTTCCTTTTTTAAATTCTTTTATTTAACACACGGATGTGATCAAATCTTGCATTGCAAAATTTTAATGCTTAGACTTTATCAATCTTGATGAAAATTGGCACGCATGTGTAACTTCGGTGACAATACAAGTTGGTGGTGTTCCCTAAGGAAATCCACCCCCCCCATCCCTTATTTTTCCACCCACGTATCGGTTAAATCATCGTTTTGTCAATTTTAACATATTTATCAGATACAATGATAAAATTTGATTGTATTTCGAGGGGAGCTACCCCTTCACCCCTTATGTTCCACCCACAAATTAAAGAATTTCATAAAAAAAATTTGTTTTCTTTTTCAAATTTTTTCTTTAATTCACTGACCAGTTTTTTGGACATACAAGTGAAATTCGCTCGCCAATGAATTAAACTCGCTGGAAAACTCTTACTTTTCTTTACTTGTAGAACAATGAGTGGTTGAATAGTTTCCTAGAAGATGAGAGAATTGAGTGCGGAGTGAGATAATCGTTTAAGAAATTATTTGTATATATAGATATAACTGGTGAACCCACGTTCGCAGAGGGATGTCGTTTCATAATATTTCCTCCATTACCTTGAAAACAGATGTTTTCAAGGTACATTTTTTAGTTCAAGTGATTTGCTTTTACAATCTGTGACTACATGATTTCCAAAAATTTTTATCTGCATATTTCGAAGAATTTGCTTTATTTCTGAATTCGAACTTTAATGTTAGAAAAATAAAGAGCATGTGTGATACGTTTCACGCAAAGTGAAACTACACAAATTAAGGAAATCTAAGTTGACTGAAAAAGTGAATTTACCTAAAAATGTATAAATAGCTACAGAAGAACCATGGGTAAGGCATTATTTTCATGAAGTGGATAAGTCAAATTTATTGAAACGATTTCTGTTATTAAGATAAAATTCGTGGGGCATGTTCGGTAAATTTTTGAAAACGCTAAACCTGTTATAATTTCTGGTACACTATTATAGTTAATGGTCGATATTAAGAGAAATGGTTATCGTGTAGCATCAGTTTTGTACACATTAAGTGATTTTCATAATTTTCAAACATTTGTTAAACTTGGCCGGTCCTGCACAGCGGAGTTCCGTTAAACAGGGGGATTGGTTTGTCTCGTGTCTTTTTATAAACGATCATGATACTTACAAGGCTGAAGTATTTGTGATACCCGTTAAAAAGATTCCCGAGAAGCAAAAGAGCGAAAGGTCTGAGCACCTTAATTTCCACTTATGAACAAAATTGTTGACAGACAATCTCAGCCTCAGGCATCCGTTCATACATCCCTTTGTAGGCGCAGCAGTAGGCAGGCCTTTATCGTCCGAGATTGATTTAAAAAATAGCAGACTTTCTGATCCACTTTCAACCCTTATCGTGAATGGAACCATCGCTCAGATTAATAATTTATATGATGCTCTTGTAAAAAAATGTCCGGCACTCAATGAGGCTCCAAATTAGAATCTCCCAGTGAACCATAATGTATAGTTCATTACATTGTCACACAATGTAGGTCACCTTGTACCAAACCGCAACAACTAAACGCAACTAACTAACAGCTGCGAAAATCGAATTTCAGTTTATAGATATAGGAATCTGCTGCCCCGCTTTAACACAATATAATATATTTAAAATTGTATTCTCTTTACCATTACATATGGTTCAAAAGGAAGACAAGGAGGTCCCTCGTGGAGACTATCGACATCTCAACATTGTCATGAACCCGGATAGATATCCTATCCTAGATACACACAGTTTGCCTAAAATAGATTTGGTTCGGATCTATCCCCAGATTGCCATGGCTGCGGACGATATTTATAAAACACCCATTACTACTTCCTTTGTACTTTTTGAGTTTACCCAATGCTTTATGGCACAGACAACAATATCAGATGAACCAAGCCCGAATGATTATTCGATTTGTTGAACTAGAACCCAGTATTAAATGTGTTTGCAATATTTTATCTTGGACCCAAAATAATACAAAAATGATTCAAGTAACACCATCTATCGTAAATAACTATAAATATTTTTTCAACAAATATTTACTTTTTTTGAACATTTTTATTTGCTTCCTAGGGCTAACGTTAATCCACCAAACACAGCAGTTTTACCAGCACCCTGATTCTTTAAAAAATAAGATAACGTGTAAACGGGTAAATTTGTAAAAAGCAAAGCTTCTTCCGTGAGCTAGAAATTGTTCGATATTATTTTAGTAGTAAGCCAAATCGAGCAATTACAAACTCATAAAAGTAAGGTTTGCTTTTCACAAGCTTACCCATTTACACATTATCTTATATTTTAGAATATCAGGATGCTGCAGTTTTACCACGTTTAGCCGAACTGTCAGCATATTCGCCCGCATTTGGCAATTTTACTCAAGAAAGGCAAATACAGAAATAATTTCTCTTGGCCTGAAGAATGCACTGAATCTTTCAATGAGGTCAAGCGTTGTATTGCCCCTGCTACCCTTTTAACACATTCGTTAAATGACACTTCCAGCTTAGAGGTTGAAGCTGCCTTACAACAAGGCAACCACTAGCGTTCTTTTCAAAAAAGCTCTCTCCAGCGGAATAAAAATACTTAATCTATACATTCGATAGAGAATCTCTTGCTATATACCTTAGCAATTAAACATTTTCGCTAACAAGAGCCATTGCGTCAACATCAGAACATATGGTCCCGAGCAATTGTGAAATTTCGATTATATTACGTAATTCACGATCGACATGCACCACATCAAAAGTAAACAAAACATCTTGAGCAACCGCTTATCTCATTCTAGTTATTCATCTTCACAAAATCAACGCCTCCTCTATCGACACGAAAGATAAATTTCAGAAATTGATTTCAGTTCAGAATCCGAAATCAAAAGTAAGCCTGCAAGATAGGTTTGGTGTCCCACTCAACGACAGACCAAGGAACACAATTTGATTAAAAAATGTTCCACGAGCTCACGAAGCTCTATAGAGTCACATCGCATTAGGAAAAAGCCTTCTAATCCGAAAGCGAGTGGTCTTGTTGAATGTTTCCATTAAGACCGATTATTTCTAAATGTTTAGTTTGTCGCGATGTTGTATGTTGTTGAAGTCTACTCTACAATAATGTTAAAACTCCACCAACAAGTACATTATCAAATACCTTAATAGTAATCGAGCGAGTGTTACGCCACTTGTACCTGTGTAAAAGCGGTTGAACAAACCGTTAATTCAAACGTGTCAGGAAGTACGTTTCTTCTGACTGCTGCTCTGGAACTTAAAAAATCATCATGGCCAGTTTATTTGTTGCATGTCAGTAATGGACTCGGGGTCTCAAAGCTTTCACTGTGTTGATTAAAGTTTTTATGCCAGGTCTATGTATAAAAAACTTCAAAATACTGGATTTGTCCATTCAATTTCGATTTAAACTATTAAATAAAATAGAAATTCCCAGATATGTTTCAAATTTCCTGGCGAACTACCAAATTCATGGATTTAGCGATGCAACTGAAGTGGTCTGTTCTGCAGCCATAAACATATGTAAGTGTACAAAAGAGTCCTATCCAGCCTGTTAGTTTACCAAGACGAGAACTGTGCGGCTTCAAGAGTCTACATAGAGACACGTGAATGGCAGAGATAATCCTGTTGAATTAGCAACTCGAAGAATTTCTCATGAAACATCAGTAACCAATCAACCCGGCAATTGGAGAAACACTTCAAGAACTTCATTTGGGGATAGGAACAAAATTCCTTTACACTATTATAAAGGCAGGTGAACTTCATCCAATTTGTATGTTATTTGAAACATTTTCAAGTTTTACCAAAATAGTGCGTTTGATGGTTAAGGTTTTAGAGGAGCCAATTCCCGTCAAATTTGAGACTAAGGGCATTAGTGCCGTTGCTTTTATACCAAACAACCTATCATCGTGCCAAAGAGATATTAGATAGAAACACCAATCTTGAATTATTTAAATAAAACGCCTTTGTCCCATCAAAAATTCTAGATATTTGGTTTCCGAACGGCAAGTCATCGTAGCGGCACAACAGAGAGGTAGCTTGCCAGAATCAAGAATTGTAATTCGTTGGTCGTCCTTGTTCTATAGTAGGAGTTGATTATGCCGGATACCTTCTTGAGTCAAACAAGGGTCGTGGAGTGAAGTTAATGAAAGACCGTAGCCTACGCTAATAGCGTAGGATTTCACTACTGATGCGTTTTTAGCAGCACTGGATCGATTTGTGGCGTGAAGAGCACCTTCAGAAATATCGGGTAGCAATAGCGGGCTCCATCAGAATCGTCCTGTACTAGCTTGGTTATCAATTTTGGTTGAATTCTGTAAAAGTTGCCACTTGGTTTACAAATTTTTAAAAAGTATATGTAGGCAATGAACGAAATTTGAATTAAGTCAACAATTTTATTTCTGAATTAAAAACGTATAACATTTTTGCCACCAGGCAAAACCAGGTACTGGTACGATCTAACAAAATTTAAGTATATTATACTTATATGCAAATATGTATATACAAATCACTGGACAATATGATTTAGATTAAAAGCGTAAAACTTTAACTTTAAGCATATTTTGACGATTAATCAATTAGTAAATGAAAACAATTAAAATGTGCCAAAAAAAAATAAAAATTGGCCACTCGCCAGATTTGGACCATACAAATCCTATAAATATAAAAGAGCCAGTTTAAATAATTTTATTGCATATACAAAAACCATATTCATTATTATTGTATCGATTATGGACGATCAGTGACCCAAATATTTTATTAAATTCAATATAATTTTTATTATTATTCCATAAACACAAATACCCATAAAAATAGGAATAAAATCGGGATTAAATAGGGTTTAACAAAATAAAAAAATTAAAATTTGGTCAATTAAAACAAACCAGAAAATTATTATCAATTTTATTTTTTGTGTTATCATTTGTATACGAGACGTGTACACCAAATTATTCCAGCCAAAAACTTACTGAAACAACGACAAAAAAAAAAACAAATCGTATCTATAATAAATTCAAAACAATAAAAATAGTTAAGCTTAAAATTGTAATTAAAAAAATCCAAACTAAAAAATAAAAACCGATTTAATATTATAAAAAATACAAGAAATAATATTTTATTATGAAAATCCAGAAATTTATGAGTTGACAACTGAAGTTTATTTTTGTATTCGATTTTGTCGGTATATAAAATGGGGAAATTAACATAAAAAAATAAACCTCCAAAATGCTACACTAATAATGTATGAGATTATCAATGTACACATGTAGAAGCTATTATGGAATCGTTAATCATACTAATTAGAGGCGAGAGAGTTAATTTTTATCGGCCGAATTGATATTTTTTGTTATTATACCCCCAAAAAAAAAAAATGTCTATAAAAAAATGCTGGAGAGTTAATGATGGGTACGTCATGCTGTGCTATACATAATATGTGATTGACATGAATAACAAACAAACGTATATCGATCGATGCGATGCGGCTAATGATTTTGATTGTTTGTTATACAATTTTTTTATTATACATATTTTGTTGATTAAAATGTCAATTTTTGGCCGCCTTATAAATTGCACTTAATCAGTTATGAATTATACATTTTTTTTGTATATTGTGTGCTGTTTGATGTTTATTGTATAGCGCGCGCGTTCACGTCGTTATATTAAAATATTTGTTTACAGTTTGAATGTTTTTTATGTGTCTAATAAAATTTAATTGAATTTTGAAAGTGTATCGATTGACAAAAAATACGATTTAAAATAATTAAACGTTAATTTATGTGAAGGTCTAAACATGTTTTGAATGTCAATTAAAAAGGTTTATGTACTAGAGTTTTAGTGTTGACATATTGAGTTAATTGGTCAGCCATTTTATTTTAAGCCAAATTGACGAATTTTTGGGGAAAAAAATCTTGCATCTCGGACACAATGGGAAAAAACATAAAATTGAAATGTTAACTCCATTTTGCGATGTGACTATTGCTGGCTCCCAAAATTCCTCCAATAACCAGTCTAATATTAGGGCTAGTCGTATGTTGAAAATCAGTGATTTATCTACCTATACTATCCAATCAATATGCGTGTTTTGTTGATTCGGTACGTTCGATTTCCCACTTTGGAGTTGTCTTACACGTGAGAAACTACGTGAACCATCAATAATCTTTATTTACCGCAACTCGGTATTTTTATTATTTATTTCGATTTATATGGCACACTTTAGTTTTTGTACCGATTTTGAACCAAATCAGAAAATAAAAATGAATTTTAGCTGTTTGCGTGACTCTTAAAATCGGAAAACTGCCAAAAATATCTAATTTTGAAATGTTTTTACAAAAAAACTAACAAATAGAAAAGTCTGAGTTTACATTATGTAATTCCAAGAGAATCTACCTATCAGGAAGCATAACTCGCTAACCTAGAACTCATCTAGTTATTTACTTATGGATGTTTAAGCCAATCTGTTCCAGTTTGGAGTTGCTTTATTCGTAGGAAAGTACGTGAACCATCAATAACACAGCCACACAAAAAAAAAAGTTTTTCGACCCAGAAGACAGACCCCCCTACCCCTATGTATTTTGATGCGCTGAATCCGAATTTCAGCATACAAATTTTTTTTATCGTGTCAATTTCTATGCGAGTTGAAAATTTTCAACCGTCATATAGGGGTAAAATGGGGTTGATAACGGGAAATTGACACGAAAAAATATTTTTTTATTCTGAAATTCGGATTCAGCGCATCAAAATACATAGGGGAAGGGAGGTCTGTCTTCTGGGTCGGAAACTTTTTTTTTGTGTGACTTTGTAATCTTTATCGTACCGATACTCGATATTTTTATTATTTATTTCGGTTTATACAGCAAACCTTAGCATTTGTACCGATTTTGAACCAAATCGGAAAATGAATTTTAGCTGTTTGCATGAGCCATTGAAAGGATTAAATATAGAGCTTAGATCCGATTAGTTGTCAATTTTATCATAGACATAACATAGTTTGATCTTGATAGATGAATTATTTTATTGATACTCGCCTATTTGAGCGAGCTTCTGATATGTCATAAATTTTGATCTATTATAGAATTTTGTTTGTCGTTGGTTAATCGCGAGTGCTTTAGGCTACCGGGCTGTGTATGGGTCTCGTAGACGATGGCGTCGCATGACGAATATAGATTAAATGTTCGGATGTCTCCATTTCTGGGGCTGCAGAATTTAACTTGGGCTATTGGAAATATCCCCATATACCTTGTCAATGGAAATTAACCCTCAATCCATGAAACTATTTTCGGAACCTTAAATCCATGGACCAGGGTCGTTTTCGTCTTTGTGCTATAAAATCTACAAATATTCATAAAATAATCTTAAATAATTCTTGGATTATCTTTAGGCATCCTTATTCAAGAAACAATAGTTTTTTGGCCGGGAAAAAACACCTAGATGGCGCTGGAGTTCTATGTGCCCGCGAAATTACAAAAGGTAGTTTTGGCCAGGACGAAAACGATCCTGGTTCATGGATTGAGGGGCAAAAGCAATTGTTTTTCAAATTTCAAGTTGATACCACATGTGGTAAATCGATAATAGCTGTCTAAAGACTGCTACATTTTATGTACCTCGATACATAAATAATTACCGGTGGCTTGGCCACCATGGAGCTACCGAAAACAGCAGATGACGAGCCAGCAGAGATCCTGTCGGCGTTCTCACTGAGCGAATTTCATGCTATGATCAATATTTAATTGCTCCGTTAGTATAGCATTGGTAGGGAAACTTTCTTATTGTGTGCCGAGCTATATACTGAGATTGATGTATTTGGCATTTATTCACACCAGAATTGTTTGTGAAATTATTGTCTACGAAACTGCAAGTCGCAGCAAACACAAATCATGCAAACAAAAAGTTTAAAAGCTGCCTTACAGCTCCCTTCACGTTTCTCATCATTAGTTTTACATGAAGTCGAGACCAAGGGTATTTTACCAGTTGTTAGAGTATCAAGTCTAACTATACTATAAATGTATAGACGATGTTAAATGTTTCCTCAACACTCTCTAATTTTGAATTTAATAACTGTACTCATAATAATGACACCAGATTTGCTATTAGCATATCATGCCGATTTATCAATAACGAATTTAAACGCAAATGGATAAGGTTTTCCGGTGCTTCAAATTACATTAAGTTGCAAGAATAGCTGAAAGCTCCAATGAGTTTTCTTCAATTTAATTAAATTATCTTTCTTAAATTCTGAAATTTCAAATTTTGTAATGATTGTATATTGCAGTATGTATAATGATCTAATGTATGTTTTATGATTTGAAATTGCAATGTTAATTACCCTTCAAAGGATAATACATCTATTGTGAAGTTTATTTGGATCATTAAGTAAAAAATAAAACATAAAAAATTCCCGAACGATATTTTAAAAACCAAATAGTTAGTAGTCAATCATCATGTTATCTAGAACTGAGCGAGACGTTTGTCGCCAATGCTTATATTTTATAGTATAAATCAACATCACTTTGCACCGAGTGAGCTGTTTCGTCTAAGATCATGAATTTTTAAAACTATTGAATACCATGTCCGGTAATCAATCTGGCCAAAATATTTTGAGAATAAGTTTGGAATCTGAAAATAGGTTTGAACAAGCCTCTTAAACACAGGAATTAGTGTCAAAATTAATATTTGGATTCAAATTCCGTGACTTAATGATATTTGTATTCCACGACTCACCCGACAGAAAAACGACCCTAATCTATTTGAAATTCATCTAAATTAACATATTATCATAAATATTCAACGCACAACTGTGAATTACATACTATGGAATCATAATTTCTCATTCCCATCATAAATCAGAACTAACAAGGCTTCATTGTTCGAAAAGTTGCTGAAGAAGGATACTGGCTAATCAACGGAATGGTCCAGTTTGATATATTGAAATATGTCCCCATAAGGACAACATCTGTTGCAGATTATTAGTAGTCTAGTACAAGCCCGTCCCGATTACGAAAAAATAGTCGATTGTTTCAGCTAAACGGTATATCTCCGCTCGTACAGTAAAGACATTTTTTTTTTCTCAGATAATGTAGGGCATGGTCAATCAGCTGCTCGAGAAAGCATATTGGAGAAAGAAAAGACACAGTCTGATAGGCTTGTGCTCGGACTTCAGGTTTTTGGATGTGCAGATGGGCCCAGGGATACCGGCTATAAATCTAAGAAAACGTAAAAAAATTGTATATTGCTTCCACTTTTGCCTACTGGTTTTAAGCCGTTGGTAAATAAACCGAGTACGTATATAAAATTACTAATTAAAGAACTGGTCAAATGTTGTTTGCCTTGTAGCAAGTTTCTTTTCTTCGTAAATGTTAGTATAGCATGCAATAGCATCATTCACTTTTTGAAACTTCCAAATCATTCTGGATCAGGATCTTGAGCCTCGAAGCCTGCTAAACTATTCTCGATCATATTTAAATATTCAGCCATTTTCTTGGCTTCAAATTGCTTCGGTTGATTATTTTCACCCGTTCCGACTGAAAAGCTTTCTGTTCTTAAATCATCAAGTTCCATCAATACTTCGTTGCTCATTTCTGTTGAATAACTATGTTGATTAAATTGATGAAATTCTTTTCTTCCAGATTTAGGTTCAACTCTGCGTGCAGGTCGATTAGTTCGCAAAAAATTCAACTTCATTAGTTTGCATATTCCCGGCCAATTGGGGGATGAGCTTATTCCATACATTACTCATCATAGATATTAAAATTTTATTCCAGGCATTACCAATATTTTTAACGGCTTTGAAAATGTTATACTCTTTCCAGAATAGCGTTAGCGATTTGCCGTTCTCCCCATCACAAGCTTTAACTGCTTGCCTAAATGTGTTCCGTAGGTAATATTTTTTAAATGTATGAATTACACCTTGATCCATTGGTTGTATAATGGAGGTTTTATTTGGAGGAAGGAACATTATTTTTACGCTTTCATTGTTACAAGGCGGATGACCCCATGCATTATCAACTAACAACAAAATCTTAAATGGTAGGTTATTTTCTTTACAATATTCACCTCTGGCATAAAATGATTACGAAACCAGAATTCAAAAATTTTCTGAGTCATCCATGGTTTTCGTTATCCGAAAAATTGACCCATGTTGTGTTTGACGTTTTCACATGTTGCAATGGTATCACTATACAGTGATGTATATTGCAATAGAACTGAAAGTTTCTGTATAATTTTCTGTAACCAAAACGGACAATATTCGAGCAATCAGAGTTACTGTATATTAATTTATCAAATGAATCGTAAAACCTGAATCATTTTTTTCGATCCCCTAATATCATTATTGTATTACGCCAAATTTGGTCTACAATTGGTTTTGGTTTATATATAGTAAATTTGTTTACATAAACTCACAAATTTCTAGAAGTCATGTTTTACTTTTATGATTTTTATATTTTGAATGTGTAGTACTAATTATTATTTTTTTTTATGGAACATTACTTGTTTTGTGTGTTTTTACAGGATGTGCACTTGGTTTTATATGTATCGGCATAGAAAAAAACTAATTATCCGAAAATAATAAAGTTAGGCTCATTTTAAAGATAAATTAATAGGGATTATAAAATAACTATAATAATACTGCCGAATTTAATTTCTTCGTTACGAAAATGGCCGCCGAAATGTTATTTTCGAATTTTTTCTAATGTGCATTTTTCATCTTTTTCTTCATTTAGTTCCATTGGACATTCTAAAAAAATCAGCGAATCATCCTGTTTCGATTTCTTGTCAAGTACGATTAAATATGCTTATCTATACCATTTTTTAAAGCCCAAATTTATAATTTTCCGATATTTCGTTTTTTCTATAAAAGAGAATACAACATCACGTGTATGAAATAATTAAATTTTTGACAACCCGTGTGAATGAAATATTTAAATTTTTGACAACAACAAAAAATGGCATCACCAAATTAAAACATGACTTCGAATCCCATATAACGAATTTGTGATTTCACCATCTTGCTTTACCAAAGCAAAGAAAGCTTCTTTAACGTCTCGCTGGCCTTCATCTAATAATGTGAACACCTTCCCCACACATAACAAACATTATTTTAACTCTGATAAAGTGGCTGTATTTGTATTGGTGCTTAAAAATTTAATAGCTCTTTTCTGCTCATCTAATCCGTTTTACAATGTCTCACTTCTACCACCAATTTT
Source organism: Tipula helvola (assembly GCA_963556165.1). Classification (NCBI taxonomy): domain Eukaryota; kingdom Metazoa; phylum Arthropoda; class Insecta; order Diptera; family Tipulidae; genus Tipula; species Tipula helvola. The sequence continues at coordinate 9,559,180 of OY744481.1, read as the reverse complement.
GAAATTGCTTAGGCATTTTTGAGTAAAAAAATGTAGTGCGATTTGCTAACCAGATTTATGTAAGAATTAGAGCAGATTTTACAATTAATATTAATAAAAGTTAATTCACATTAGTATTCATAATAGACAGACAAATACATCATTCCATAACCACACAACATAAGACAATTAATCATTGAACTTCAACTAAGATTTTAATTGACAGACCCATAGCCGCACATAAGATAAGACAACAATAATTTGTCATTTTTAACCGCACACCGATGACAAATGTTCGTCATTGTTGTAAATGTCACTGACTCATGAGATGAAGGTGTATGATTAAAAATTTTAAATCAATTATGAATGTATATTGTTGTGGTTTGCGGACAATACAAGAACATTGTCCGAGGGCGCTCAAAAGATAAACTTAAGTCGTTTTACAACCATTAAATCAATTAAATATGAGTAATCTTGTGAATAATACGTTATTCAATTACAATATGACTTCGTGAATCAATCACATTTTATTCTATTCCTATTCAATAAAATAAAAAAAATCGTGATTACTGCATTTAATTAATAGAGCCTCAATTTAAATAAATAGGTGTGAACATTTCAATATTTAATAAAAACTTAACAAGGTGAAGGAAGGTAGGTATAGGTATGTGCACGGGGAAGAATTATATTAATAAAATGTAGTTTAATTTTATTACGTTAAATCTGCTTTAAATATTTAGAAATAAATTTTATTTTTTTATTACGATAATCTCACAATTAAATTATTTTTTTTTGTATTTTATTTTATATAAACTAACCGACCGAACGAGATCTTGTTTATATAAATTAAATTCATAATTTTTTCTACTTTATGTATACTTCAGCAGTCGTTTTGATGTTGGGCGCGCGGGGGGAAAAAACAAATCTGTAGCGCGCATATAAATAAAATAAATCCACAATAATTTTGTTTTTTTGTTTTGTTGCTTTTATAAAATAAATTTACAATAAAAAAAACAAAATCTTAATATTTTCTTTTTGAAATTCTTGTTTACATTTTGGTCTGGACTCGGAATGACAGAAGTAATATTTAAAGATTATTTATATGTTTATGATTGAAAATTTGTGTTTAAATTTTTTTTTTTTGATTTTCAGTTTGGTGTTTGTTTGGTGAATTCCAAATACTAGACATTTATAGAGGGAGATTATAGAAATGTTGAAATTTGGATCGAAATTTATTTTTAAAAATTAAAATTTGATGTTCTAATACAGTGGTAGACATTCGTATAAACGCACTATGTTTTTTGAATATAGTTCTAAGAGTAAAGTGTTTTGATTTTTTTCTAGTGGTCTAAATTGTGTCTATCATCTTAAATCTGTTGCTAAGATAAACTATTAGTAAAAATTTTAATGGTTTACTTTAATAAATTGAAAAATCTAAATTTCAGGTGGACATTCGTATAAACGCACTTCTGATAATGTACTAAAATAAAAACCAAAATTAGCAATTTTTCATATATTATTTTATTTAATATTTGGTCTGGCCCCGACCTTTCTGAATGACTTCGAAAATTCGAGAAGGCATTGAATTTGTTAAATTTTTGAGTGTTTTCGGATCAATTTTGGCCCAACATTCACGAATGGCACTTTTCAAATCTTTAAATGAATTATATTGCTGTTCATTTCCATAAACTTTTCGAGGAAGGCCCTCTAAAGGTTTTCGATAGGATTGCAATCAGGACTGCAAGCTGGCCATTCAAGAAGGGGAATGTTTTTCTCGAGAAACCACGGTGTGGTCTCCTTCGAAGCATGGATCGAGGCATTGTCTTGTTGAAAATTATAATTTTTGTTGATTTTATTATTCAGATAATTTATCAAAACGTCTTCCAAAAGTTTCACGTACATACGGAAGTTCAATCGTGTCGTTTTAAATCAGATGGGAAGCTCCTCGTTATAAGAAAATGCTCCGCATACCATAACACACCGCCACAAAATTACGCTTCGACCTAACGACGCCATGTTCCTCCAAATTATGCCAGTAGCAACTGTAGCAGTCGGGAAAATCCAGATTAATTTTTTCCGTAAGAAAAAATCAAACTCTGCCAATCCGTTATCGACGACATGTATTTACGAGCAAATTTGAGCGGATTATTCGTATGCATGGCCGTTAAAAGTGGTTTGATCCAAAATTTTGTCCATTTTATGTTCGGTGAACTATTAAAAATACGGGCAATGTGTCGGGTCGTCACAGGAAGATCCAATGGCCTGCATGATAGACGGTTTCGTGTATAGCTTCTTTGCGGATTAGACCTTTCTGGCGAGCTGAGATCTTGGATAGGCAATAGTCCTGATTGCAATTCTATCGAAAATCTTTAGAGGGCCCTCCTCGAAAAGTTTATGGAAATGAACAGCAATATAATTCAATTAAAGATTTGAAAAGTGCCATCCGTGAATGTTGGGCCACAATTGATCCGAAAACCCTCAAAAATTTAACAAATTCAATGCCTACTCGAATTTTCGAAGTTATTCAGGAAGGTCGGGGCCAGACCAAATATTAAATAAAATAATATATGAAAAATTGCTAATTTTGGTTTTTATTTTAGTACATTATCAGAAGTGCGTTTATACGAATGTCCACCTGAAATTTAGATTTTTCAATTTATTAAAGTAAAACATTAAAATTTTTACTAATGCTTTATCTTATCAATAGATTTAAGATGATAGACATAATTTAGACTACTTGAAAAAAATCAAAACACCTTACTCTTAGAACTATATTCAAAAAACATAGTGCGTTTATACGAATGTCTACCACTGTAGGTGTTTAATAATTATTTTAATCTAGATTTTTGTTAGATACATATTAAAATTTATTGATGTTGTGGTCTATACGCACAATAAAATATTTATAAGTAATTCATGGTTGATATAAACAGCGAATCAAGTCTTGAGAAAATATAAACAATTTAATTTCACTCGCTCGCAAATCTCTTTACTTAAGATCACATTAATCATTTTCTCCTAAAAATTTTTCAGGAAAATTTAATTAATCTTTCAAAGTTTGATTTGAAGATTTTATTTCGTAAATATTTTTGTTTAAGTTTGAAAAAATTGCTCAGCATTTTATAGGCCAATTTATATTTTATTACTCGTAAAAATTCACGTCAAATATTTCGATATATCACCAGTGACTTCTGATTTATTAAGAATTATGAAAAACATGCCGAAATAGTTGACGTAGATTTTATGAGTAATGAAATATTAATTTGTCTATAAAAAGCTGAACAAACAACAGACAAATCTGAACTAAAATGAAAATATTCATACCCCTAGAGTCCAGAAAGTTGTCGAACAATTTTTGAGATTTCTAGGCGATAAACTGAACCAAGAGATTTTAACAGGATTCTTATGTCAGATTGACACTATTTAAAAAGTTTTGCAGAGAGCGAAACAAATCATGGAGCAATACGGAGGAAGCATCAAAACTTCCCAGAAGTGTCTCTCAAATTTTTTCGAGTCTAGAAAATGAGTGTGTCTTGGCGTTGTCGTGATGAAAGACGACGTCATTCCTATTGATCAATTCTCGCGGCTTTACTTCAATTGTGCGCTTTAATCTCATTATTGGCTGACAGTAGAGAGCGGGATCAACATTCTGACCAGGTTGGAACAGCTCATAAAGCACAATTCCCTTCCAATCGCACCAAATACAAAGCATTACCTTACGTGGCGTCAATCCAAGCTTTGCCGCCGTTTGGCAGCTTCATCCGTATTGAACCGCGATATTTTCGCACCTCTCTCCATAAATGGATCGATTCCGTTTCTTTTCAGCGGCGATTTACAGATGGAAATTCAATCAATTAAATTTTACACTGTTAACTTATGTGGTACCCAAATATCGAGCTTATTTTTGTATTCAGCCTTTTGCTAATGGTTTAAAACTGCTTTTTGGTCAATGTTTAGTTACACAGCGGTATCATATGATGAAATATGCCGATGTTTCTTAATTGTTTGCAGAATTTTGGTTTGGATTTTGGCTCATTTTGAAAACGAAATTACTTCATAATGTTGATTCTTAATAATCTGTGGACTGTCATCTTTCAAGCGCTCTATAAGCCTGATAGGATTAATAGTACCAAAGTCGACTCTAAATCTAGCTATTTTAAAAAACGCCACTGGGACTTTAATTTCTCTTTACCGGCAAAAATATTTACCGTTGATCGGTACATTTTATTTTCCACTTATCATTTACCGGTAAAACTATTAAGTTTTCAGGTAATTTCAAATTGTTCAAAATTTTGCTTTAATTCGTTCTTTATTTTTTTAAAGCCAATGTAAACAAAATTTCATAATTTCTTAATCCAATAAACCAGATCGTAATATATTTAAATACAAAATCTCAGATGCCCAAAATATTTGAGGAATTTTAATAATTATTGTCGATATCAAATACTACTCTACGCCTAAGTGACTTGAGAATTTTACGAATCTTAATTAAACCGATACCTCGAAAACCTCGAATGAAATTTTCATCTTACAATTAACTCAACACTAAGAAAAGTTCTAAACATCTCGCAAAATATCACAAACTTCAAATGTAATTTGAAAGTCCAAATAATTTCGAAATATTTAACTTCAAAAATGTCGAAGTTTCAAAGTAGAAAATGAGTAGTCTTGAAGTTTAATAATCTCAAAAAATTTCGAATAACCTAGAAAAAATGAATAATTTCGAACATCTACAAAATCCACTAAATTCACGATTCAGTGCATATCAGTTATAGTCTGCAAGATCCCTAAAACCCAAAGTTGAGCGCAAAACTTTGCTATAAAAAATTTCAATAAATTCGAAAATCCCAAATAATCTTGAAAATTTATTAAATTTAGAATAAAGTCGAATGGATTACCCCAAAAAACTCTAAACACTCACCTTATGAAATTCGGTAGATCTCGTCTCGATTTCTACAAGTCTGTTGGCTTGTAACAAAAATCTAGAAAACCCATGGAAATTTCGAAAAATTCGGAAAAGTTGTAAATTGTCGAATAATTTAATGTCAAAATGGAATAAACTAATGTAACATCAAGCAAATTAGCAAGAGACTCAACTAAGAGACATACACATCTAGAATAATAAAAAAAAATTATGTAATACTCTCGGATAATTTCGAAAATATTGAAAAATTATAAATATTGATCATAAAGGATTAATCCGTTAGAACGCAACAAAATGTTTTCGAAATCAGAAAAATCTCACTGATATCAAACAAAAACAATAACATTTACTTTATTGGTTATTTATTGCTTCTCTCGGTAACAGGGCAGTTCCTCGCGCACATTTCCTCGCGCACATATCCTCGCGCACATTTCCTCGCGCCCATTTCCTCGCACACATTTCCTCGCTGGGAACATTTCCTCGCCTGATATAAGAGAGCGTTTCTAGAATTTATAATTTTTAAATCCCCATTTTCCAGAATTTATATTTTATGTTTATTTTCGTTTTAAAATTCAAATCTCCCTTTCCCAGAATTTTTAGCGAGGAAATGTTTAAGCGAGGAAATGTCCCCTGCGAGTAAATGTGAAGGAAATGTGAGTGAGGAAATGTGAAGGAGATGTGAGCGAGGAAACCCCTAGGATCAGCCACTCATTTTATTTACTAGGTTGCCTTAAGAAATTCAACGGGCCTAAATGTAAGCAACCACTCCACAAAACGAGTTATTCGTTATTTTCAACAAAGCAGCTGACATCTGGTAAATAAAGTAAGAACACAAAGCAATGTACGATTGCTACCAATGGTATAAAAATCTGTTAAATAGTGGAATTTTATAATTTCCGTTCTCTTTGTAGATACATAGAATCAATGTTGTCCCTACAATAACCAACGAGAATTTTTCTGTAAATTCTAAAATGAAAAACTACAAATGAAATTGGGTTAGTAGGTTAAATAGTCCATAATTCTTAAAATTCCATTTTTCTAATAAGATATATAAGTAATTAAATAATTAATTAATTAAAATACAGAATGAAGGAATGTTTACAACCTTTCAAAAATTGTAGATTGATTGATTTAGTGTGTACGACCACGCCAAAGGTAAGTTTCCCGGAATACACAGGCTCCACCGTACACCCTTTTACGAATAACAAAATCGAGGGAAAGGAGAGGTATGTTAGTAATAAGGAATCAACCCAGTTCCAGACACCATGGCAGTTGATAGTATAAGACAATACAAGACAATGCAATTTCTAAACTACATGATTGTTAACTGCTTGTTGTTCCTGGAGAATTGGGTCGGCTATAACTTTATTACTGAAATTACGATTAAATTTAATCCCTTTAAAAATGATTAATTCTGAAACAATCTTAGATTCTGAAACAAATTAAATTATTTAACAGTATACTTAAAATAAAACTCTTCAAATTCTCTGAACACATAATGTTCGTAATAATCTAAGTATACTTAAAATTGCATCCGCATCAATCTTAGGCCACCTACATAATTCAATAAACAATTTAAAATATCCTCTAGGTGACACTCCTAAAAATTTTAACAATTAATTAACTATTTCATCAGCTTACAAGATTATTGCTAGCTAAGCTTCCTTCTGGAACTAATCTAATAGCCACCAAAAAAGGTTTCAGTAATATTTCCGTCAACCCAATCAGTCACTAAATATCCACTTACGCACCACTCATCAAAACATTCTAGAAAATAACTTTAGAACATAGGTTATGAAATTTCAGCTTCAATCAATGATTTAAATTCCAAGTTAATTCAACACAAAAATTTCTGGAAATCTGAAGGGAGATGATTTAACACCTGCTTTGATGATACCTGCACGCATCCCTTTTGTTGCTACAGGGAGTGTCTGCCGAAAATCACCAGTAATCACAAAAGTAACTCTCCACAGTCGCTTGACTTTCTAAGATAATTTAACGTTCGGCCCATAGCTTCAACATGGGCTCTGTGACCCATGATACATTCGTCCCACATTATCAGTGACGCGTCTTGTAACAATTTGCCAAGAGGTCCATTTTTGCGTATGGAAAATATGGATTGGAGAGACTGATAATGGGAGTTTGAATGTGAAGGGTGTAGTTTTCCCGTCGCCAGATTGTCTTACCTGTGCTAGTAATAAATTGGTGGGGAACTACTTTCCTGTGTATCCTGGAGCTTCCAAAAAACATAGATTGCCTCTTTTATTCGTCACACTGTCAATTATTATATCAGACGCCTGTAATTGGTCTGTGACTAATTTTGGCAAATTTTCATTGACAAAATGTGTCAACTCACTGACGTTGTACTGACGTTCCAGCATTGTACCCATCGCATTATTTTCTATTTGTATCATAACACAACTCAAAAGTAAAAACAAATTTTTCGATCAAAGCCTTCTAAATAATATTGAAAATAATAATTTTCTTACTACTTAGCCGTATAACCGTGATGTTATTATACAAAATTGTTCTCCACGAAAAGCCCTTTTATTTCAACGGAATACATATGTCTACCCTGAAGGTCCATTTTAAATATTGGTGAAAGAATTTTTGAAATCGGATGAGTAGTTTCCGAGAATATTTCTTACATCTAACTGTTATAACAAATTTTACTTTTTTATAATATCTATCTACACTAAGGTAACTCAAATAAAAATAAAAAAACATTATTTCCTTATTTGCACCAATTGAAAAAACAATTAGCACAACATCTACAATTTGACTCATAAACCAAACTAAAATTCAAACCCATAACTTGTTCATCGAAATCCAAATTCAGATTCAATTTGGTTTAAGAATCCCAAAAATTTTACCAACCTTGCCCCTAAGAAAATCGTTTAAACAAACTATTATATTTGAACCTTTGAAAACTCCTGTATTTTGGACGATTAAATAAAATACAATAAAAATAAAAAAAATTATTTTATTAACGCATTTCATTCAATAAAATGCCACAATTGCATTGCATACATAATAAATTGAAAAACAATAACAAATCGCATTTGATTGCCATTGTACAGTAAACTAAAAGCTACGCATTCAAATACAACCATATTTAAATGTGCTTGTTTATAAAAATGTGTGTACAATTGTACATATTCACAAAAAACCGACGGAACTTTTCTCGACGGAAGTAGAAAACTAATATACAATCATACTCCAATGTACATTCTTATTTACTATGTATAGTGTTTTACTTTAAGTCATTGGCGAAAAAACTTGCGCACCTATATTGAAACCACATAAATATTTGTTTTAAAAGTCGATTACACTGTTTAAAATTAAAAAAAAATATGTGCAGTTTTTTGGTTAGAGCACTATCTGATTGTTGCCCAGCTTCACTGACGTCGCTTTTGGCCAATGACTGTATTAACGGAGGAACTGAAAGCTTCCATTGTATTAAAATTTAGCATGCATAAATAAAATTTGTTATGTACCTATTGCGTATTGTTGTTTTTAAATTTGATTTAAACTTACTCGTTTATACTAATTATAAGAATCCCGTTTGGATTGAGCACACGCACATTTGCTCTACATACACATAAAACACAATACACTTGTGACAAACATACAATTTCCAGTTTTATACTACACATATTAAAATGTAGAAAAATTAAAACAGAACAATAAGTTCTACAAATGTCCATGTATAGAGAAATATTTAACTGCGTATATTAATTATTACACAACCCTTACCAAAGCAAAATCATATAATAAAAATAAAAAGAAACAGAAATTTTATGTTTACACAATTCATATCAAATATACATTTATAAATTAGTATATGTGGTATGAAAATACCTTTCTAACGATACCTGGGCAGTACCGTTATTATTTTTTGAACACATACATATTTTCTTGTTCATATCTTTTCTCATCAACTGATTTTAATTACACTTTCACTACACTGTTCACTACACAATCACACGCGATATTAATCAATTTAAACGAACTACTTACTACGCTATACAAATACAATTATAATAACGCACATTTAAACTATAATACTCACTCACTTTTAATGATTATTTCACTATTCACTATAAATTAATTAAAATTAAAAAACACTCAAACAACATCAAAATAAATAAAATTAAATTAAATTCTCGATGAAGACGACAAAATACGTCTTTCTTCTTCGAGCGTCAACGACGAACATCATATTGCAACCAATACTTCAATATATGCTAAAATAAACAATCCGTTATGGTTAATGGAAACCGCACGACCTTTCAAAAATTGCAGAATTATAAAATTCCTTAATTCCTTTTTTCGTGGCGCTCTAAAGGCAAGACTGTCATTAAATGGTGGATAGCTTGATTTTTTGTTACCAAATAATGAACCACCAACGATCGAATATTTCCATCTTAATGGGATCAATAGCTCGCCGCACAGACTATATCAACTGCGATAATGCGTTGTTCATATCTAATCCTAGAGTACCGTCACTTTTATTTCATTTCCTATATTCAACAATTTTATTCGTAAATGTATAAAGTGGCTTAATACTCTCCAGTGAGAATTTGCGTAACGGTTTCAAAGATTTTTAGCAACAAATTGTTGGCCAATTCAGCAAATTCTTTGATACTGATACTATTCTATAATTTTCGAGTTGTACATTAGAAGAATATTGTTAAATCTTCACTATAATAAAAACATGTCAGATTCGATATGTTGCCTATCTGTAGAAAAAATTTAGTTTTAACTAGAATCGAGTAGGGGTGATTCAAGAAGTGTGACCCAATTTCACCTAGCCTATCAAGTTTCAAGACAAATGATGCCCGACAAGTTAATTCAGCGAGATCTCTGATTTTGTGAACCTTCATTCTTATATCAAAACGAAACTACCAAGATTGTGTCATACGCATAATTTTTCAATTTAAACTCACACCTTAACAAAATTGAATCTGGTCCGGTTGAATATAAGAGTACAGATTGGAAACTCTTCTCGGACATTTCTCTAATTTTCAAATTTTTTTTTACAGATAAGCTAAAGAAACTTGTTGAACATCTAAGCATATAGCCGAACTACAGGTAAAGTAACAATGTCCTTATTTAAATTTGAGGAAAGTAACTAGCCCCTTAATAATTCCTCTCTCCAGAACCGCTCTAACATGACCCTCGATGATTTACGTTTACTATGGTTGTATCGCAATTTGTATGCAGCTGCCACAAGAAGCGCATTTCCTACTTGTACAATCGTCAATACCTAAGATAAATACAAATAAAATCATTTTCGTCTTACTCATCATTGAATGATTTTTTTCTAGTTCCATAATTTCTCATCACGATTGTGTGACCCACAAAGATGCAAAAACAAAATATTGTTGTAACGACACATATGTTAGAATAGAATAATTAAAGCTAGTAGCTAAATCGATATTTTTTGTTAAAAGCATACGAGAAAATAAACAAAACAGAACAAAACTGACAGATCTAGCACATTACTTGTTAACTTGTTATGAAGAGTTAAATTGTTGCAAATACATATTTTACTTATCAACATTTTTTTGTTTCGATGTTCGTTATTGCGAAATATTTTCCATCACTCCACCATTCATAAATATTTGGTATGATTTGCGGCTTCAAGCCTGATAAAAGTTGTTTTTTATTTTGATCGAAGGAGAGAGTGGTGGAATATTATTAATTTGAACACGGGCTGCCAATATGTATGGTGCGGTTCTGTCTTTTGCTCTTAGCAAACACTAGTGAAACAAACTTAATCGTCCCAAGCTTATACACATTTATTTTAATTTTATCTTCAATTAATGTCTGCATACAGAAGAGTAAACTAAATCCCACTTAAGGCCGGTAAATTTAGGTTTAATTTATAATTTTGAAACTCCTAAATTTCTAACGGTTTTTATTTTTTAATCTCCATCTTGATTGGCAAATTTCTAAATTTTAATTTAGAATCTATCTTTAATATTTAATTTGAATCATTAAATTGCAAATTTACATCAATTTGGAATTTTTTTTTTTTTTTGAAATTTTGAAAGAGTTTAAGTTAATTTACAGTTTCTCAACCAATAAACAACAATAATCAAATTTTAAGAGTATTTGTTCTAAATTTTAAAGTTCAATAAAAAAGTAGTTTTGAGAAATATGCCCTTGAAATTTTGACCAAATGTTATCAGCAGTCGCAGCGGTCTAAGTCTAAAATTGCTAACTCCGTAAATTATTGGAATTTTAAAATTTTCTTTCAAGGATATATTCTTAAAGGTCTAAACCTTAAGAATATGCAAAAAACAATGGATTTTAATGAAATTATGATGGCAAGACCAATTTTGGTTTGGAAGAATATTTCGGTTTTTGGTGGTAAGAAGAATATTTCGTAAAATATTTCGTTACTTGCCATAAGTAGCAATTATTAGTACATTACATGTAACCTAATACTATAATGGAAGAACCGAAACAGGTCAATTACAAATTAATCTACCTAAAAATAATGCATATTTTAATAAATCAATTTTTATTATGATGACACAATTTATTTAAATTTAGCTAATCGTTTCATAAAAATTATATTGCTCAAATCCAAAACGTTATTTATAGCTCCAATCCGATTAAAACAACAAAATCAAATATAAATTTAATTTTCAATTTATTATACATATACTATACATACACGGTATTTATATAAAAAATCTACAAATATCTCCAAAATACACAAAATTACCATAACTCATCAATATATTATTTAAATATAAATTTAGACGTAATTTAAATTGTCAAATAATTTTTTAAATAAATACAGACAGCCAAATGCTACCAAACCAAAATCGTACGACATGGCGCAAGCAATTTTCTATATAATAAAGATGTTTCTATGTAATTTTCGATTATAATTTTGTTTTTTATATAATAAGACTTAAACATAACCAACAAAAAAACTAGTTTCTGTCTAAAAAAAAATAAATTTATAATAACAGGAAATTTACTTTATTTATTCATTATTTTCCAATTTTTTCCATTTTTTTTTTTTTAACATTTTGCTCGTACAAAAAAATATTTACATTTTTTGGATTATTTAAATTAGACATTGACATGCAACTGGGTATATATATAAGCAGTAAGTACAAAAAACAAATAAATTTGAATTAAACAAAAATAAAATAAGAAAATTGCAATTTTCTTGTCATTTTCCTACTTGAATTTTATTTTTGTATTTTATTTAATATTGTATAACACAACTCACTACCAGAATTTAAACGACAAATTTATATATTAGTTGTACGAGCAGTAAAAAAAGAAAATTTGCAAATCGATTTGTGATTGATATTTAGCTGAGCAAAACATTTTAAATATTTATTGTTCTACTTAAAAGCCCGCCTGCTTTCATGTAATTTAATTTAAATTTTTAATGCAATTTTATTTATGTACACCATTATGTCGTTTAGTTAATGAATTCAAAACAAAGCAAGGCGACTGAAGTCTTCACCTTATTTTACCTAGTCTAAGTACTGGTAATTAGTGTTGAGTATTTTTATTTAATTTTAAAAAAAAAATTCAAGATCACTGTTTTGGTATAACACAACACAATAAACTTCTTTTAAAGTTCAGTGGCCCTATTCTGGCTATTCCCTGGGAATTGGGAATTGAATTATTTTGACAGTATTCTAGCAGTTGGGAATTATTTTTTCCAAAAGTGTATTCTGGCGATTGAGAATTTTTGAATGTAGGAAAAATAATACCATTTTATGTAAGTTTTGACGTTTATTTTTCCCTCAATTTTTTTTTTTTTTTGGGAATTGGAAGAAACTGGTTGCTTTGTGTATTTTCATTAGTTTATTTACAACGTAATATCGGTAAAGTTTTTATTTTACAATATATGTATGTATAAAATAAAATTTTTAAATAATGACGGCTGCAAAATTTGAAATAGTGTTTTTCCCTTGGAAATTATTCCGAACTATGCCAGAATACACTTTTGGGAATTAGATAACAAAAAATTAGGAATCATTGAGGTTTGGAAATATAGCAATATTTTTCCAATTCCCAATTCCCAGGGAATAGCCGGAACCACAGTCAACCCTCGACATCAATGTTCCTGTTGGAAAAATGTTTTGGAATTTAGGTTTGGCGCGCATATATGGAAGTCTACCGGCTAAGAAGTGTATTACTTTAGTCAATAAAAAGATATCGGAGTTTGGTTTATCACTTGATGATGATATCATATGTATTACAACAGATGGTACTGCAGTGATGCGAAAAGTTGGGAAATTATTGGCAGCTGATCAACAACTTTGCTTTGCACATGGGTTGCAATTAGCTATTTTAAGTGTGTATCCAAAATCTCAAAATGAAAATAGTTTCTTACAAAATTTGTCAGTAAGTGATGAAGATAAAGGAACCAAATTTAGAAGACATCGAATCTGACGAGAGTGATAATTATGAAGAGGAAACAGATTTCGACAACAATTCAAATTTTGTAGTTTCATTTGAACTTCAAAATTGCAGTGACCAACTCGTGGTTATAAATCACAATCAGCTGTTGAATCCTCTGATAGTTAAAATTGGAAAAATTGTGGTGCTTTTTAGACCTCTTGAGTTTGGAATAGAGCAAAACTTAATTATGGATTCAATGCTGGAATGATTCTATGAGTTAAGAATCTGTATTCAAAAGGCGCTTATTGATCTAAGAGTAAACCAATCATTCTCCGAAGGCGAATTCCAAAAATTATTAAAAATAATATCTGTTCTTCAACCAGTTAAATTAGCAGTTAAATCGCTCTGTCGGCAAGACGCTAACCTCTTAACAGGAGATGCTACATTCCATTTCATGTCGCAAACTTTACATAAATATAAAACGCCGTTTGCACACGAAATTAAATCAGCATTATCGATTCGAATTAGCGAAAGGCGTACCACAAATTCTAGTTTACTCAATATCTACATAACGGATAGGTGCATTTAAATGCACAGACACATGAACCTAAAGATTTATTTCCGAAATTAAAAAAAAAATGAAATTCTACGTAATCTTGTCTTACTGTTACAAAGAACGTCTAATGCTAAACCATTGGATACTGAAATTATTGTCAGTAATGAACTTGAAGTTGAAGAAAATCGAAAATAGAAGAAAGTTTCAAGAAATTGATACAAAGTGTTATCAATATACAATTATCAGTCCCATCTGGTAAATTCGTTGATACAATGATTACCACAAGACTTCGCTGAGAGTTAATTCAATTTGACGATGAAAGTGTTCGAGGTAAGAATTTGGAGTTGGCATATCGAGCACTGATGTCTATTCCACCAACCAGTATGGAAGCCGTGAGGGCTTTCTGATCAGCGGGCCTAATTTCTGCGAAAAAAGGGTCATGGCTTCGAGATGAAAGCATCAATAGTTTATGCGCGTTGCGTGCTTATTTCAAGACTCAAGCAAAACATTAAACAATTTTAACAACAAACTAGTATTACTTTTTTTTTTTTCTAATTGAAAAATATTGAAATACGTGTGATAACATTTTTTTTTACTGTGATTTTTGAAGAAATGTATGTTCCTTTTAAAAAATAAAATCTATATAAAAAATCTTAAAAATTTATTTTTCTTCAAAAACCGGTTAACCGGTTTTGTTAAATTTAAAAGCCGAAAACCCAGTTTTTGAATTTTGACTCCAGATTGGAGTCCCTTATGGTGAGCTTGGATGTGACCTTGAACCTCATCTTCAAGGTAATTTTATGGTCAAGCTCATTTGTTTAACTGGAAACTCCTATTTCAGACATCAGATTCAAAAAGAGAGACGTAATAATTCAATAAAAACAAATATTTTGTTTTTTCTAAATTAATTATATAATTTATTATTTTTAAAAATTATTCACAATTGTTTATAAATAAATACTAAAAATAATGAATTCGTAATATGCTTTTAGTGATATTATTATTATTTTATTTTTTTTGTTGGAAAACCGGTTTCGGATATTCCTCCTTCATCAGTTCCTTTTTTTTTGTTTTTATAATGTCACTCACAAAGAGTTGGAAATTTTACGTTCGAATATGTATTTTCCATGACCTCTGAAGGTTACCTGAAGAAATATATTTTAGTTATAATGCTTAAAAAAAAAATTAAAAAATATTTTTAAAAATTAAGAATTTATTTTTATTTTTTAATTTTCATAGCAAATCATAAGCATTATACATATAACTAAAATAAATTGCTTCAGGTAACCTTGATAGGTCATGGAAAATACCAATTCGAACGTAAAATGTTCCACTCTTTTCGAATCCGATGTCAAAAATAAGAGTTTCCATTTTTAGAAATAGCCTTGGCCTCAAAATGACCTTGAAGGTGGGGTTCAAGGACACATACACGGTCACCATTGAATTCCTTGTTAAAAATTACCTCAGATTTAAGCTTGGTATTTTGTTTTTTACCGAACTCCCCTAGATTTCTAAAAGTTTCCATACTTTTTCCTCACAATATCCATTCCTTTAACGTCACCTGAAGGTAAAAAAAAAACTTCCCACTCTTTTCGATTCTGGAACCAAAAATTGGAGTTCACATTTAAAAAAATGATTTTTACCTCAAAATAACATTGAAGATGAGGTTCAAACCAGCATCTAAGCTGACCATTAAATTCCTTGTTGAAAATTACCTAAGATTTACCTTGGTTAATTTTTTTTTTTGACCGAACTCCGCGAGATTTCTAGGGGTTTCCTTACTTTTTTATCACCCTGTATGTAAATTAACAGCACTCTTGGAATACTTACTTGCTGCAATTTATATTCAGTAAAATAGTAGTTATACAATATTTTAAACTACAAATCCTACCCCTTACGGAGTGTTGAAAAATTTCCGGAAAGGTCAAATATGTAGTTGGGATTAAGTTTGCGCTAAAAACGTTACGTAGAGAAGTTTAACAAATTGTGCTAGTGGATTACTTTCACATATAATACCAAATTTACTTTATCCGACCAATATACAATTACTACACAAAATGTATTTTGCTTAAAGCAGCTCGAAGAGAAATCCTTATGCAAATTCGTTCAAATATAGGATTTTATAATTTTTAGGATACTTGGATGTTGCTTGTTGGCAAGCAGTTTACATCAAACAACTTTGTTTTGAACGAGAAAGAATATGCAATAAATGTCATGATCTGAAATTCTTTCTTGAGCTTGTTTAGCTGAGAAACAATGATCGGTCATTTCGGATATAGATTTATTCTGAAGAAGGCGAATAAAAGCAGCAAGGTGTTCAGGATATCAGAAGAAACTGGAAAATCAAGCTTCAAGTCGAATTTGTCAGATATGGATACTGAAGGAATTAAACACTAGGAAAGAATAATTTGTGTAACATAGCGGTTACCAGAATCAAAAAATCGTAGAAAGTTAGAAGTATTATAATCAAATGTCAATTCCAAGCGTTGGGATGGTCCGCTTCTTCAATGTATGTTAGTTTGGCGTAGGCACCTACAAGGCCACCAGACATTAAAATATGATTGCAAAATAAACATAGACAATTTTTAGCAGTTATACTGATTGTGAAAGAAAGTTCCAGGTGGCATCAAAACAAATTACGGATGTACTATAAATACTCATCTTCTGGACGTTTTGACAGCCATTTTTATCTTATATTTTATCTTCTTATAAGTTTTCCGGCTTAATTTCTGAGTTGTGACTTTTATCCATTCATTTTTATTATTTCCTTATACCAGAGTGTTCCAAAACAAAGCTGGCGTAGAGCCTTAGCATCTTACAGAAAATTCTTTTAACAGCATACAAAAATAAATTAAAGATCAAAACGTAGAAGTTGGTCATTTGTGTATCTTGTTGTTTGATTTAAATCCCGTGTTCAATTTGTGCATTGCAAATCAGTCAATCAGTATTTCTGCGCACTTGATACACGGTTATGGTAAGACAGCCGAACTAAATAAAAAGACGGGTGTGAAGTTTTCAACGAAAAACAAAAATTTATATGTATTGGTGCAATGGATTTTCCTCTGATGCGACATATGCCAGTTTACGGAATGTGCTTTAATCTTAATTTAGTAAGGTTTTATATTTTTTATCCAGCAGATTTTACAGCAATCGTTAAAAGGCCCAATAACAATTGAGAAATATTTGACGTGTTAAAAAAATTTCCTGTGCAAAGCACTGATCAACTCCTTGTTAATCCTTCAATTATATTTTACTGTAAGAAATAAATTTCTTTAATAAAAAATGGTGAAACTTTAAAAGGTTTTTAAAAATCATAATAATTATGAACTTTTAGTTGCAAATAAAATATAGAACCGACCGACTAACTTTATGGAATGTAAGGACTAACGACGGCGGTCAAGCTTCTGTGTATAAAATGGATAAACATAAGTTTATTCTCTTGTGCCTCAGTTGCATTCAAATTTAGCAACTCATCACACTGCCTCATTGCAGTGGCTGCCAAACAATACACCGTTAGGGGCTTGGTTAGAGGTGTAGGTTAAAGTTGGAGGGCTATGGCTCTCCTACAGGAGATTAGCGTGGACTTACCCAAAACAAATTATCGGATTCACCCACAAAAGACTTATGGAAAGAGAAGTTTAGTTGTCTGTATTAAATCAATAAGATTCTTTCGGCTTTTTATAGACACAATATATTAATAATAATGGCATTCACAACATTTTCGACTTGTCAATCAGAAAAATGAAGAGGCCAGTCATGCATAATATATCTACCAAAAAAAAGTAGAAATATCAAAATCCCCCCCATACTTTAACCCCAGAGTTAATACAAAATGTATTTTGACTCTAAAAAAGAAAACCTTTCCTTGCGTTTTCTGTGGGTAGTTTGGTTTTGTACTGATAATCTCAAAACAAAAAGTTCGATCTACTCATCAGGTAGCTACGAGTAGAGTTTGATCGTAGCTACCTGATGAGTAGATCGAACTTTTTGTTTTGAGATTATCAGTACGAAACCAAACTACCCACAGAAAACGCAAGGAAAGGTTTTCTTTTTTAGAGTCAAAATACATTTTGTATTAACTCTGTGGTTAAAGTACGGGGGGGGGATTTTGATATTTCTACTTTTTTTTGGTAGATATATTATAAATGACTGGCCTCTTCATTTTTCTGATTGACAAGTCGAAAATGTTGTGAATGCCATTATTATTAATATATTGTGTCTATAAAAAGCCGAAAGAATCTTATTGAAAATACTTATGATTGTGAATGAATTTACTAATGATTTAATCAAAGCAAACTCAAAGCAATGTTGAAATCGTATAACTTTTATTTACTCTGCTATTTCTTTTAAATTGGTTTTACCGACTATTTCACTAATGCTATAAGAAATTTTGTACACATATATGTTCTGTTAATTTTGTTGAAAACTTCACATCCGTATAAAAAAAATTGTTTTGATTTATTTCCTTCTTCATTCAACTTTACACCTCCATTTCATCGCGGAGAGACTTCAGTTAAACCATAGACAATCATAATAGATCTCTCATTTGACTAAAAACAGAAAATAAAAACAAAAATTTTCCATTCAAATATTATCGGTGTATTGCATATACGTATTATATTTGCAACGCATTCTAAAATTATTGCCTTATAAAATACACAACACAACGATACATTGGAATTATCAGAAGTTTTTGTTTTTTTCCTTTAGTTACTATGAAATGAGAAATCTAGTATGAATGTCTATGGTTAAACGTTTCATCGTCTCTGACGCATTTTCGATTTGACTGCGTGCATCTAGAAATGCCATTCATGAACTAAATTTGTATCCAAAATGTAAAATTTAGTTTTGTTTCTCTATACTTTAAACTCCAAATAAAAATAAATTCATCTATATCTGTAGCATAATTAATAAGCTCCTGCAAAAAAAAAAAACGAAAAATTTGTGTGCCACGGATACTACAACAAATATGTATTAACTCGGGGACATCGCAAAATGATATATAATACTGAAATTGCATAATTCAATATTTTATCGCATCCACCCGAAAACAAAATAGGAAAAAAATCCGAATTTAAATAAAGTTTTAGCTGCTAAATCAATGTTATCGAAATGTATGTGTATGTAAGTGTGGTATAAGATTATCCAAGAGCAGTAAGCAAAATGCAAAATACCCTAGGGAAATTATTAGTAAAAATTATGCAACTCAACAGAATCTCTCCATAGTATATACCATATATGTTATGGTACGAAATCATTAAAATACAGCAACATTCAATATCCATACATTTTTATTGACCTCTTTTGCCGCTAGACGAGTTCCAAATACGTTTTTTTTTTCGTTATCACATTATGTTTTTTGGTATGGGTTGAATTGTATGCTTGCGAATATTTTCTTATCACTTCCTTTAGATTATTGTACTCGTACACGTATATAGGTATATTGTGTATAGAAGAAAAATTAGAGAAAATAAAACGAAAAATTATATTTTATCACGTCGCTTATTCAAAATCTTTCTGTGTTCATCTTTAATAATACCTTAGAGGAAAATATCCATGCTTTTATCATCGCGCTTTGGTATCTTTGGTTATATTGAAAATCTAATTTTTTTTTTGTTGCAATAACTCAATAAAACTATTATAATAGGTGAGAGTTATAAAAATTATTTTGCGTGATAACACGAATCCATCGTTAAGTTCGTACATATAGCGATATTATATCTTAATTCATGTTATGTGTGTTGAAATTGGATTCTAGTTTCCGCATAATATTCATATACACTTACATATTCGAGTTAATAGCCCCGGTTGTATTGGTATCTATTATATTTTGAACGTACCTTTGGGTCTTTTTACGACATAGACAACCGTATACCAATTATGAACATAAAATCATATAATTGTTATTGGTTTGTGGTACTAAAGATATTATTTTAACGATTTTTGTTTTCTTGTGGCGTTTTGTTTATACTTCTTATGTCTTATACGTGTACAAGTACCAAGAAGTGAACACTATAGAATTATCTTATTTGTAAGTCAAATTTTTGATTTATTGAGAGCAATTTGGACAATTTAGTGTTATACAATTATATAAGTGCTACCTATAAATTATTTATTTATTTGAAAACAGTATAAATTGATCTACATTTTGTAAAGGTTACACGTTAATGATTTCTAGTTTGCGGCGACAAAATGTTTTAGTAACAAAGTTGTTATTTAGCTAATGTTTAGGGAAACGTTAAGGTCAAGAAATAAGGCGGGATGCAAATAGATAGAGATTTACCAAATAAACTGCAAGTAACTATATTCCTGAAAGTACCACCGTAATTATTTATCGTTCTGGAGAAATACCTGAAATTCTTCAGCATATTTTGTTGCAAGCTAGGTTGGTTGTGTTGATTTTGATTTTCTTGTGAATGTGACGAAATTTCACTGGATATTATATACATTAGTCTGGTTGGTCTCTGTGCACAAGCTTTTACAAATAGGCTTAGAACAAATCGACTTTGGAAAATTTTCAGCCGCCAACAATCGATGTACACCATACAAATATTCTAGAAATATTAAATTATAAAATGTGCTGACAGCATATGAAGGTCCATTGTTGAACCGACAAAAAAACAACAAAATGTTACTAATTTCAACAGCTAAAACTTCCACTTGAATACCTTTCTGGTGGCTATTTTAAAATTTTAGTTACATGTATTTAAAATACCATGTGTTACCATTTTTAGCCCTACGCAGTTCTGGTTGGCGTTTAAAGAAAATGTGGACCAAGTTTTAAGACTATACCAATTTTCTTTTGTATATGATGATTTTTGAATCTATTTTTACTGAACTATTTGAACTTTTTATTTAATTTTATTATTGTAATTCATTTGGTGATGGAACTAAGCCACCGAAACGTCGGTGTATAAATAAAAGATAGTATGATAAAACCAACCAATAAATTAATTCATCATAAGTTGTCTTATCTACTGGATATGTGAAGTTTAACTGAAAATTGGTCATTGGACGAACCAATAGAGAGAAGAATACCGAAATATGGTTGCACTTTACTCTTACTTTAATGTTACCACATTCATACGTTGACTGGCAGTTTGGTAAAATATCAGAAGAGAAGAGAAACATTTATTAAGTGATATTACAGAAGAATTAGCAAACAAATCATGAATCGTGTTTCACCGGTACACAGAAGGATATTACAATAAGAATATTAGCTCCACTGATATTTGAAGGGCCTTTTAGAGGTATAAAGGGGCTGGGATACTCCCTGCTTTAATTTTAACGAAATAAATTTTCCATGGCATTAATCGTGGAATGCAATATTATTCATGTCTTTATTCATAAGCTTGGCTGTCCAATTTTCAATTCTGTATTTGATAATGCCAGCTTTGCATGTCTTTCGATATAATTGAGGAAGGCTATGTTACAATTTAAATTAAACCATTGACGATCGTAAATTAAACTTTATTCAGTCAGCATTAAAGCAAACTGACCTGTTTTTAGAAAATAGTTAAAATCCATTGGACAAAGTTTAATTATGACTTTGGATAGTTTAATTTGGAATTTGGATAGTTCAATTTAAATTGGCAAAGGATTATTTTAATTTATAAAAATATTGAATTTATTTGTCGGAAAAATTTAAAGAGTAGGGGCTTTCTAAAAATTAATTTAATTTAATCTTCAAAAGCAGACAGAAGGGAAGAAGAAACCTTTTATAATTTTGTGCTGCTTGTGTGGCCAGGATATTTGCATTGTTTAGTGACGGATTACCACTGCCATTTTGAATATGTAGCTCCACAAGCTATTCGATCCTATTACCAAAATGCTTGGAATAAATATAAATTGAGAACTATCCGTGAGCAAACAATGAAAAAAGATCCAAACTATATACGGAATCCATTACACATCCTATCACATTCTTCCTGGTTAAAACACGAAAAAATGCGCAATCTCATCTTAATAATTTGCAGTTCAGCATTATTAACACTAAAAAAATAAGAGAAAGCAAAAGAAAAACTGAAACATTAAGTTTTTGTGGTATATTCCAGAATTCCAGATATATAAATTGTTTACGAAGAGGAGAAATTGTTGAGAGTCTGCAATTCAGTTTCGATCTATAAGCATTATGAAAAATAAATAACTTTTCAATCATCTCATCAGGCTATAGTGACTGAACAGCTAGCTTATTACCCTGATTTCCTATATATCAACCATGCGCCGGTTGTAGAATTAGCGAATTTTACAATTCCTATTTAAAAACTTTTATCAATTTTTTTTTTTATTTGGGTTAGATACACTACTAATTAAAATTACTAAAAGTTTTCAAATAGGAATTGTAAAATTCGCTAATACTACAGTACAGGTGCATGGTTGATTCATAGAAAAAAATCATGGTAATAAGTTAGCAATTCAGTCGCTCTATATAGCCTGATGAGATGATTGAAAAGTGACTTATTTTTCATAATGCTTACAGATTGAAACTGAATTGCAGACTCTCAACAATTTTTCCTCTTCGTAAATATTTGTATATCTTAAGGGGTAACATCACAAATGGCGGCGCAATGGCTAATGATAGGGAACTTTTTTTTTTGAAGACCTCCACTGGCGGAACAAACAACGAAAATTATATTGGAAAAGATATCAAAATCTAGTGAATTACGTAGGATTTTTAGAAAAATAGCGTCAATGTGAAGAACATTTTTTTTTTCATGAAAAAATCAGTTTTAAATCGGTCATAAATCGTTAAATTTTTATTGATCAAAAAATCCTACATACAATTGACGATATCCTACAATTTAAAAGGAAAATTTGTATGGCAATAGTCAAAATTTGCGCAATTATGTTATTACTACTAAACTTGTATCGATTTCACTGTTCTTACTACCAACTTATTACTCATACAATTAAATGATATTTACATAATTTGATGTAATGAATTTAATTTACAAAGATAAGTATTAATTATAATTGATAACATACTAAAAGCTAAACATAATCTTAATATTCTATTTTATTGATGGAATGGATTCAACAGCTTTGGTAAATATGATTAATTTGGTAATTCAAAATTGGTTTTGTTTATTTTAGCTGTGTGGTTCTACATACGTATCGGATCCAGAAGACAAAAATCCACTAGTTAGAACGCCACAACAAAAGCAACTAAAGTGATAATGTCGATTTACTTCAACAGGGCGAAAGTAGTGTCTGACATTCCTTTGGAAACTGGTAAAACGGTAACTGCCAATTGGTACGGAGAAACTTGTTTTCCACAAGATTTTGAAAAATTGATTGGAAATCTAGAAATAAATGGTACTTCGTTACTACTTCTAACACCGCGATATTGCACTTGCTTACACTGCAGAAAAAGCAAGCAAATTTCTAGCGGTAACACCGATCAATGAAATTTGAAAATGACCTTATTCTCCGAATTTATTCTCATAAATGAATAAAAAAAAAATTGAAGAGCAGGCTCTTCGGCTCAAAGGACGAGAATATAAAAGCAGTCAATGTTTAAATTGAAACTCTCCTAAAACAGGATTTTGAGGAGTGTTTTGAACGGTGGCTCAATCGATAAAAAAATAAATACAAATAAATGGCAATTATGCCGAAAAATTACAAAACTTAGATTAAATAAAATTGAGTTGAAAAAGTTTTTTGTTCCAACCAACTTGACCCCTCATAATATTATTGTGCGGACAGCTAAAAAAAGTATAGTTAACGTAATATTAAGAAATATTGGAAGTAAGACGATTTTAATAGAAATCATTGATAAAGTTGTTAGTAATTATTTTTATTGCATTTCATTTTTACCGCAAAATTATTATTCACATCTCAATTACATAAAATAAAGTAAAATTTAGTATTTTCAGTTCCATGAATGTTGCATTCCATAAAAATAAAATTCGTTTTTCAGCATTAGTAGTGTAGGCCTTTCGAAGAACCTACGGAATATTTTTGCAAAAGCTGGCGAAAGCTGAATTCGTAAAATTCTTATTGCACAAATAAGCACAAAGTGGCTAATTATATGCTGAACTTTATTTAAAAAACAAACATCTTCCGTTGCTTTTAGATGGTTGTCTTCTTATAGCAATGGATTTGGTTTCTCTGATGATGTGGTCATAGCAAATGTTAATCTGACTGAAGGTTGCAACTACTTTTCAAGATTAACGGAAGTCCCATAATCGTAGGTGCTAAATGTAATCGTACAATAAAGCGATGTGATTTTCAGTGGTTCCAGTCAACACTCGAGCAATCAGTAAATTTGGTTTTAACGCCGTTAACAATAATCGGGTTTCGTTGCAAAGACCTTGTTTGGTGTTTAAATTTCTCAATAGGAGAAAGATACTTCTGACCTTTGAGTTCATCTTATCGTCGGACTTTCCAGCTGGAATGAATCCATTTAAAAATTCAATTAGATAATTTTCATTGTCGCTATCATCAAAATCATCAATAGAATCACAGCTTAGGTATGTAACTATCAACGTATTCAATTTTAATTCATTCCAAAGGTTGTTGTGTTTAACCTTCTCTCTATGTATTGGGGTCAAATTAACCCCAGTCGATTTTAAAATGAAAAAAAAAAAATACGTTTCTTATTATTTTAGGGTCCATGCCCTAAAAGATAGCTTCAACTAATATCTTATACATGCAATACAATGAAAAGCGGGATCGAATTACTTGTAAATTTGGTAATTACGATAGTCGGAAATAAACCAAACGCATTTTTGTTTATTGGGTGTAAAATGACCTCAATTTATTTCCATATACTATTTTCTATATAATGTACTATACATAAATCAAAAAATGACTTACTTTTTATGTTTATGAATGTAATGTATAATCTGTGGTGTTTTGTGCAATTTGTATGCTATGATAATTAGTGAGACTGAGAGAGAAACTGCTGTGCACGGTCATTGAACGATATTTCTGGTTTATTTTGATTTTGTAATTCAAGGTCATTACTAGTAAAAATAGTTAGTCCTGGTTGTAAGTATAGTTATTACGGCGCGAAAAAGACAGAGCAGCCAAGAGCTCCGAAAACTTTTCATTAAAGTTTGTATTCCTGAGGAATCGACAATATTGGGGTGAGGGTATAAACATGTTGAGCCGATAAATTTAAATAACAGAAAATACCGTGGTTGGTATATGATACTAAATCGGTGAAAATGTTTGCTCTAATCGGCATTTTAATTTAGGCTGGAGCTCAAAAGAACTGGGACAAGCGATTGGATGAATTATACCGCCTTGGCGACCGTTCATTTTATCGAGCTGTGATATCCGAAAGAAGCGGCTAAAAACCGCTAGATTGGAAGAATTCCGAGATGTTTGGAAAATGTTCTTGGCAAACATTCGAGAGACCCTATTGTCCGTCATCAAATTTAAATATTGATGAGCAATTGGTTCTAATTCGAGGGAGATGTTCTTCCCGAGAGTACATAGGTATACTATCAAAACAAGGGAAGTATGGAATTAAAATATTCTGGCTACGCGACGCAAAGAACTCTTACCCATTCAACGTAGAAATGTATATTGATGGGCAATCAAGGAGGACTAATTCGGTTGAGTACACCTTGAATTTAGTCCTTTGGATAACCGCACCGCACATCAATAAAGAAGAACAATAATTATGAACAACTTTTTCACTATTTGTACACTACTATTAGCCGAGCAACTTTTGCAGAAAAAACTATACTAATTGGAACAATTATACAAAATAAACCCGATTTTCCCAAAGAGTTTAGTACTAGTAAGGCGGAATTAAAAAAAAACGAAAACTAAAATTTTCAAAATTTTGTTTTGATGACAATCTAGCACTTGAGAGTCTTATCCTAAAGAAAATCGTTTCTAATATTGGTTATGGAACTGGTGCAAGCCAACTATCCAACCCTCGAAAGTTAAAAAAATGAAAGGACACCAATCGACCTAATAGGTTATAAAGTGTTACTAATAAGACGGAAATCAAGTGGCGAAGAAGTGACGGCTGAGACCATTAGCAAACGATTATGATGTTACTTGCACCCTTGATCATCTGATAAGAAAACCAGAACAAGATGACATTTTAATAATATGCTAACTTGTCCAAAACACACCAAAATCCTATGCATAGAATGCATCAAAGAAAGGAAATTGTTTCGGATGAAGATTAAGTGGTATCAGATGACGCATCTCGGTAAAAACATAGATTTGACTTGATAAGTATCATTCCAAGTAGCATCACTATTATATAGCCCACGCTCTTGGGTTTTGGCCACGCTCTTTGAAGGTTACTATATTATGCTATATATACAGTTTTACAAGCATCAAAAGAGATAATCCCCGTTATAGATGGCGCAAATAAAATTTTTCAATATCTGAATTCTGAATTCATTCAGCTGTTGAACTTTCCATTTTCGGTTGTGTACATAATGTACTAGAGTTTCAACATATAAATAATATCGCGCTCTTTGATTTTCCTGATATGATTAAAACCATAAAGATGTTAGGTTGGTATCTCGTATAGCCTCTCTGTAAAATAAACGTTTTATTCATTAGGAAGATGAACTTGAACTCGCACGATTATATGAGATTGATCATAGTTTTAGAAACTGAAAATTCTCCAAGCAGTTTTCAACTCACAAAAATATCTCGAATCCATAAAAGGTCGAATTTCATCATGATTCAATATGTTTCCTTCTTCTATTTGAATATTTGCGCAATCAAAAAGGTATAGAATATTACTTAAATGACTGAAGTACCTAGACGAAACTATCTAGAGTTCGCGGGCTTTTTGAAATTTCCGAAAGTCTTAGCTTTGGAAAAGGTCCCATTAAATTTTCCTTCTGAATGCTGTTAAATTTTTTTTTGTAACATAAAGGTTGATAAGATGCCTGACGTCAAGCAGAAATTACGAAACCATACCAATTGCAGCAACCCAATTTTTGATAATAATACCATATATTACATTTAGGACAACTACTCTTACCCGTTGAATATTGAGTTCCAGTTATAAAAGAACTGACAGCGCTGTTGCATGTAAAAGTCTTAATTTTAAAAATTTTAGGCCCACAAAGATTGCTAACTTTAATAATTTCTTTTGTCAACATTTTCAAATATTCATTCACAGAAATAGTCTTCGAAGTGCCTGAGAAACAGGCTATCAGCAACGGACTTTCATTTCTAAATTGTGCAAACGGTATCACTGTAATTTGAGTGATAGGAGCGTTCGACTTTGTTAGTTTCATAGACAGTCAAGAATCTCGTTTACAACCAGTCCGGAAGCAAGAAACGATAATAGATTTCTAACAATATCGTTGTTGAGGCAAAATGGCTGGGGCTTATTGCAATTTAAAGCATTTCGCGTTTCATCTTGCACTAAATAGTATTGATTGTAGTAACACGCATACCTTACTCTATGTACCAAAACCACCCCTACTTGCATCTTCAATCTTAGATTGAAAACCACATACCACAGGAATATTTTGAAAAATTAATAATATTTAAAATCAAGTATAGACGAGGAATTTAATTTTCTCGATACTCCACAATATGCTTTTCACCACACATAGCATCATAATCGAGGCATCATCTATTTAATGTAGCTAATCACCCAACAAAAGCAAAAAAAATAAAAATAAAAAATTAAATAACAAGTAATTTTTAACTTGAACTTTCCATCAGCATCATCTCACACAACATAATCATCATATTTCTCATCTCGTATATTGTAATGGCAAAAATGTTAATAAGACAAAAAAAAAAATTCTTTCAACATGCAAATAGAACATACATACCCTATACACAGTACACATACTCATAGCTAAGATATTACACTAGAATCTATTTTTCTTATTATTTTAATAATAATACTTCTTCGTTATATCTTATAAAATAACGGTAAATATAAATATGATGGTGAATTTTAATGGTAAAAGAAAAACAAAAAAATCCCAATAATCATATTGATGATGACTATATGAAAATCATAATACCAAAATGCATGTTATACTGTATGCGCTTTCTTTCCATAATTTCTTGTCTGCTTATTGTACGAAAAATTGTGCATTTCCTTATTTGATTGATGTCCAAGATAGTGGTTATGGTGAAGGAGAGAATGGATTTTTAGTTTTCTTTTTTTTTTTGCATCATATATGCGGCAGATTTATATACACATACGTATATGTGCGCTTTTTAGCGTGGTCGGATAATAAAATAAAATTTATTATTAAGATACAACTTAATGATAGTCTATAGAATTTTTACAGTTTTGCTTTTTAGATTTTTGGCCAGAGGTCATAAAAAATATTATGCGATATATAGTAAAATTTATTATAAATGTTTTATTCATACGATCCTCTAGTCTCTAGAGTTTATATGTGTGGATAGACAGATATGCTAATTGAATAATTCGCTAGATGTTAATTGGTCACTGGTTTTATTAACATGGTAGTTAAATTTTATATGTTCGCAATAATAAAAGTAAATGTTCATGAGTCATCGTTACCTATATTGAATATTAAATGTTTGATAAGTTCCTGGGAATTTATCGTTTTCTAATAATAATTATATGTAAACTTGAATATAATTTGAGGTTATTTTCAATTTTTGAAACCAAAATGCCATATACGTATAGTGTTTATAAATTGTAACCCTAATTTTGCGGTGTATAAAAATGATTCCTATATAATTTACCCGTAAAATTATCTAGAATTTTTATTAAATTTGCGGTCAGACTTAGGATTTACTTAAGGTATAGGGAGGGCTAGATAGATATTAAATTTGATATAATCTGTGAAGGTTTTGTAATTTTTTACGTGCAATCAATAATTTGATTCTTTGGAACAATCCAACAATATTTTGGGCAAAGTCAATTTCTATTTCATATTCGGCTTATTCCTAGACACTAATCTGAAATTTTTCTCTAAAGCCTAATTAAATTCGTCACAAAATAAAAAAATTCACAACAAAACATCGAAACAAGATTTTCCATTAAATAACGATTATCCTTAATTCTTTGCTATTGACTTTTGTGTTCCCTTTTTTTCTGTTTTTCACTTTTAACACTTTAGCGTTACTCGTTTTTTGTGTTTTTTTATATTTTTTACGAGACACGAATTTCATTTCATTAAGCGCACGATATTAAAAAATTAACTCACGTCGCTCCATTTTTTTCGCTACGCTTTATTTTTTATCTTTTCTTAATTCCGATTATTTTTTTTATTTTTTACGGCAGATAATTTTCATTCTTAATTTTAATTTTTTATTTATCTTTTTTCATTGTGTGTGTGTGTGTGTGTGCTGTAACAATTTTGCTCAAAAAACTTTTTCATTTTCCCATTTTATCGTTTTTGTCATGAAAGATAAAATACCAAAAAATGTTGTAGCGTTAAATTTAAACGACAAAGATGAGATATTTACGTTTTGGTTTTAATGAGAACAAGAAAATTGAAAGACAAACGTAAACAAATATTGCGAAAGTGGAAAATATTAAAGGAAAAATTGTGACGCGCCTGTGGTTTATTTTGTATTTTTTTTTTTTTTTGTTTAACATATTTTATTAATTGTTGTTGCCTTTTTAAATTTTTAATTTAATTAAAATTAATTTTTGTGTTCTTCTGAAAAAAAATGTTTTGTTAAAGTTTCCAATTATTATAATATTATATAATTTTAAAACCTCCAAACCACTTTGCTTGTGCTGACGAAAAAAAACTTTGGCGAACTCCTTTTTTGTGTACCTACACAGAATTTGAATTTTTTTTTTATTTCGATGAACAAAATTAAGAAAATTACGGTGTTATTTACACTATGCGGTTTTCGCGTGAGAGGTTTTATGTACCTGCGATGAAAACGACCGTTTTCATGGGAATTTCAACCTTCTCAAATTCAAGGAATTGGTGTAGTACTTTAATACATTTTAATGCAACGTTAGATTGTATCATATGTCCGTTTAAATTGCTATTACAAAATTTATCATTTTACTGCATCTAAAAGTTCCAATTTCCATTCAATTATTTTCCTATATGGGTATAAGAGTACGATATATACTATACTCGTATATATCCAATTCATATCTCTAATTTTCAATCAACCCATATGTTTATTGCAATTTAAAACGACAAAATAAGAAAATTATCTTATATCGGTATAAACGAGAGATGTTCCCATAAAATACAAAATCGAGAGTAATTTTCAATCAATTTAATTTTATTTTTATTATTAAATCATTATCATCCTGATTAAGTCAATCTGCACAAAAAATAAAAAATAAATAAATAAATAAAAAATGTAGAAAATTTGAAATTCATGAAAATGACGTTCAATCAAATCGTGAAAATCTAATTTATTTATATATTTATTGTGGATCAAAACTTTTTTAGACTTTTCCGGATTTTTATTTTTTTAAATTAGAAAACCCGAGAAGAAAAGCATCTAGCTTTTCCTGTGTATACACAGTTTAACCCTTTTCCGTTTTATAATATATCTTCCTCATCGAATGTTAACCTTTTTTTTGCAGCTTTCCTTCGTGTTCTTCGTCGTGTCTATATAAAAATGTTATTTTCATTGAAATGGAAAATGTCAAAAACAATTTTCTTATATACGTTTAGTTTATTTTTATTTTTTCTTATTAATTTTATTTGTGTTTCGTTTTTTTTTTGTCTCAAGACTAAAATAAGGTTTCAGGATAGAATGGAAAAGAAAAATTAAGATGATGATAAGAATGGAAAACTATACAGCACGAGAAAAAAAAATTCCTTTTCTGTTTTGTTTTTGGTACACGTCGTAGTATATCTGAGATAATTTTTTGGAAAATCAATCCTGGAGGCGATTTTGATTATTCCTTTTAACTTTACATAGTAAAATGTAGTACTAGAATCATGAAAAAAATTGTTCTTCGGCTTTTTTGTGGATTTATAAGATTTCGAGTCATCTGGGACAGAAAAATTGATTTTTTAAATGGTACGATCTGTTTGTATGCCAATTAATCAGCCCAAATATTTCCCTAGAAAATTAAATCAGAATATAAAGGATTTATAAACCAGAATTTACTTGTTATTTTCTATTGAAAAAAAGCTTAAAACAGTCCAAGATTATGGTAATAATGGTAAACAGCAGTATAAATAATCCTGTTTCGGCTTCTAGCAATTTTCAAATGCTCAATTCACAGCCATTATATAATTTTATCACTTTGGTTATTTGTTGTTGGAAAGTTGTTGTTGAAATATAAATTCATTTTCGCACACTTGTTTAAGTCTCCATCTTCTGTAATGTTTTTTGAATTTTATAGCCAATTTATAATGTTTGCATACCTAATTTGCTCTACAATTGGGAAAGTTCAGCAAATCGTCTTCACTTTTATTTTTTGTACTTGTAAATTAACAATACGGAAATCAAATGTAAGGCTGTGCAAAAGTGGTATAATTTCCGATGTAAACAAGTATCCAGAGCTTTAAGAGCTTTTCAGTTTAGATAGAACAAGCTTAAAATCAACAACAATTAGATTATGGTCAGTAGATTTTTAAATAATCCTGTTTCTGATTCTAGCATTTTTTAGATACTATTTTTACAACAAATTTATAATAAAATCACTGTGGTAATTTGTTGTTGTCAAAATCCTAAGTGAAGTGTTGTTGTTGTTGTCAAATATATTAAAATTTCAAATACTTGTGAGTCTTGACAAACTAATCTTCATATTTCCGTTAAAAATTTAGCATATTTAAATTATTTACATAATTTTGACCTCTACACTATGCAAAGCTCGTCAAAGCTTACACCATAGTTTGGTTTATTTAACACGAATTAAATCAAATATGGGACTGTGTAAACAGTGATATATTTTCGATACAAAAAATTCCAAGAACAAAAAGAGCTTTTTAGTTTAGAACAAGCTTAAAAAAGACCACAGTTAGATTATGGGGAAAAGTGTAATTTGTTGTTGTCAATATACTAAGCGAGATGTTGTTGTTATCTAAGATAATCAAATTTGAAATGCTTGTGATTTTCAAAAAAAAAAATTCATTTTTCTCTTCAAAATTTAACCAATTTACAGTATTTGCATAATTTTTACCGCAATTAGCAAAATTCATCAAAGCATTCACTAATTTAATTTTGTATACTGGTAAATTATTTAACAAGAATAAAATAAAATATAGAGCTGTGTAAACAGTGAACAGTTCGATTTAAAAATGTGCCAAACACTCAATGAACTTTTTAGTCTAAAAAAAGCTTAAAACAAACCACAATTAAATATTGGGAAAAGGCAATTCAAATAATCCGGTTTCAGATTCTAGCATTCTTAAATACACATTTTACAACATATTTATAATAAAATCACTGTTGTAATTTATTGTTGTCAAAACCCTAAACGAAATGTTGTTGTTGTCAAATATATTCAAGGCTTTTTTTGTATTAGGCTTGGCTCCAAAATTAACGGGCCATGTTGCCGAAAATTAAATTTTACAATTTTTAGTTCTTCACATTTTATGATTTGAATGAATTTTATTTTTCAATTATTTTATTCTTAAAGGAACCCCATACATATTTTGCTAGTAGTTTCCTTTTATATAACAATTAAATAGTTATTCCACCCATTCTAATATCATATATATTTCCTTATAAACCAAACCTCCCCCATTCATTACTATCGTTAAATTTCTTGCGTTTCCAAGGATGTTGAACGTTGATCTGCATTGGCTGAAATTTAAACAGGCCAAAGTCAGATGCTCAATATCCTCCACACGTCCACACAACTCACAGTCTTTATCCTAACTCAATTGACGTTTCCAAAAGCATTCTTTCCATTTACCGCGGTTTAGCCTGATATTTTCAAAACTTATTTTCAATTTTATTAAAATTTAGCCATTTTTGCGTAATTTTGACCTTCAAGGTTGATTTACATATGCGACGTGTGACTAGTGGAAATAAACATGACGCTTTTTTGACAATAATTTACATTTGTGATGAGTTCCGCCAGGCACACTTTATAAAATTTTTTATATTTTAAGTATTGTTCTTCAAAAAAGCTTCAGCAAGCTTTCGGTGTTTGTGCGACCGTTACGGAAAAGATAAAATTAAACCATCTCTCGACGTGTGGCGTGTGCCGTGTGACGAATGTCAAAATATCCGCCTCTGATTGGCTAGAAGCTCCCATCACACGTCGCACGTCGCATAATCAACCTTCACAATTAGCAAAGCTTATTAAAATGGTTACTAAAATTATTCTTATACTTGTAAATTATTTATATGATTTTACTTGAGGGCCATATGCACGTTCAAGCCACCTCGCGCTTCGACCTAAAAGATCTTTTGTGCATACACTATGAATATAACGTGAATAAAACAAGATAAAAGGCTGTGTAAACAGTGAACAGATCGATATAAAAAATTACCAAGAACCCAATGAGATTTTTAGTTATAACAAGCTTAAAACAAACCAAAATTAAAAAATGGGAAAATCACTTTAAATAATCCTATTGCAGATTCAAACATTCTTAAATATCGGTTTTACACCAAATTTATAATAAAATCACTGTGTTTTTTGGTTGTTGTCAAAATCCTAAACGAAATGTTGTTATTGTCAGTAGAATTAAAATTTCAAATAATTGTGATTTTCAAGACTAATATTTACTTTTCTGTTCAAAATTTAGCTAATGTACAGTATTTGCGTTAGGAATATAAAAAAATTGGCAAAAGCTCAATGAGCTTTTTAGTCTAAAACAAGCTTAAAACCAACTATAATTAAATAATGGAAAAATAACTTTAAATAATCTTGTTTCAGATTCCTAAATACCAATTTTACACCAAATTTATAATAAAATCATCGTAGTAATTTGTTGTTGTCAAAATTCTAAGTGAAATGTTGTTGTTGTCAAATATATTGAAATTTCACATACTTGTGATTTTCAAGACTACTTTTCATTTTTCTATTCAAAATTTAGCCAATTTATCGTATTTATGTGCATAATTTTGACTACTACAATTAGCAAAGCTCGTCGAAGCTTTCATTAATTTTATTTTGTATACTGGCAGAGCCTTCTAGAGTATAGAGCCATAATCATTATGACGTATTTTTTAGAAGCTTTTTTAGTGGTATAACTTTTCAATGATTTCCATAGGAATTCATAGTAAAAATGGTGTTTTTTAGCTTCAAGTTTTTCAATGTAAAAAGCAAAAATGTTACAAAATTTTTACGCAAAAGTGTTCTACAAATCTTTAGCAGCAATTTACAGGAAGGGTATATTGGTATTAAGTAAATATTAATTGCAGAAATATTAAAATTAAATTATTTCTAAAATATATTTTGCGAACTTTCATTTTGAAAAATACATCAAAGTAGGCTCTGACGAATTAAACTAATACTTGCTAAATTTATCTTTAGTTTTACTAGTGTGCGTTAGATGTCTCAGATTTATACAGAAAAACACGAAAAAAATTGTTTAATCACACAATTATGACACGTTCTTAATATTTTGAGAATTTGTTTTGCTTTTCCTACAATTTTTGAACTTGAAACTTCCCCAGGTGGCAATTTTTCGTACGATTTTTCAAAATGTTTACTGCCATCTATGTAATGTATATTGACTTAATGCACACGATTTGTAGTAAGCTTTTCTTTGTAATTTGACCAGAATGCTGTTGTTATGAACTTTTTTTTATATTTTGGTTTAAATAAATCAATTATTACAAGAAAATGAAAACGATTTACTTAAACGATATTCTTATATGTTGAAATTCAAACATTTATGAAAATATTTCAGAAATCATAATAGAGAATTTGTAACGTTTTCATTTACAAATTTGTCTTTGGAAAAAAAGTGATTTCCCATATGTTTTATGCGTTTTACTATGGAAATTTTGGTTTCTTCCTCGTTTCTAATTCCCATATAAAAGCTTCGTTTTTTAGATTATGGCTTGTATAATCAAGGTTGCTTTGATACTGGTCAATTATTTCACACGAATAAAATAAAATATAGGGCTGTGTAAACAGTGACATAATTTCGATATAAAAAATTGCCAAAACCTAAATGAGCTTTTTAGTTTACAATAAGCTTAAACTAAACCTCGATTCTAGCATTTTTTGAATACCCATTTACATACAATTTAAAATAAAATCATTTTGGTAAGTTGTTATTGTCAAAATCCTAAGCGAAATTTTGTTGTTGTCAAGTATACCAAAATTTTAAATACTGATGGTTTTCCCAGCTAACCTTGATTTTTCCTGTAATTTTTATTTAATATTTACCCAATTTACAGTGTTTCAATAACTTTACCTTCTACAATTAGCAAAGCTCATTAAAGCATTCATCAGTTTGACTTTTTTTATTGGTAATGAAAACAGTCATATAAAGAACTTTTCACTTTAGAACAATCTAAATTATCGATAACCATAGGGCTCATATATCGATTTCTCATCAATGTTGAAAAGTAAAATGTTTCTGTATTACAATGGATCTAGACTTTTTGTTAATTGAAAACATTTCGGTTGGCTTTGACAGTTCACGGATTTAGGTGTGTAACGATTGTGATAGTTTCATAAAGAATTTTGAAGAGAAATCCAACCTACAGATGGTAGCATTAAAGTCTAATCTCGTTCGTAAAAGCAAGTCATTTGGTGCCCACACCTCCATTTTTTATATAGTTTCTCTTTGCCTTAGACTTTAAGAAAATACATATTTTTTGTATGTCATATATCTTAGATGTTACATATACCGAAAAAATAGTAATGCTTTAGGAGTATTATAGTCTATTTATAACTTTATCTAGCTATAAATTTATAATATAAAAGTTAGGAAAATTTCTGGATTTTCTTTTTCGCAAAGCAGTAGTAAAAAAAATTGACTGTTTCCTAAATTGTCAATCATGCATCGGTAAAGCGTTATACAGAAAAAATATTTACATGAAAAATCAAAATCTTACTTATATATGTTAAAAGGAAATAAATTTGCAAATTGAGAACATACCCTTAAGGTACATAAACAAACATGAGGGAGTGAACACTTTAAATATAATATAAATATACGGAAATGAGTTTCATTCATCACTTTAATGGGAGCCGCTCTCGATATTGTACGACGGAAATTTGTAGAGCATATCATTCACAATGTCACTTAAAATCAATAAACGATAAATTATTGGGGCTCCTTTTATTTTAATGCGTTGTATTTTTAAAGAACAGTGTTTTAGAACCTATCGTCTCTATATTCTCTAAATTTTAGCAAATATTTGTCAGCAGAGTGAAGCTTCAAAGCCTAACCTAAATATCCAGAAAACTATGTGTATACGCTACTATAACAATGTATTACTAATTTTGGAGTTATTTTATAATGCTGTGTGTGATTTTTCTCCTAAATATATGAATAAGACAAAATTATTTTTGGCATTGAAGCAGCTTCGAAATAAGTTTAAGGTGTAACTTATATAACTGCCATGGAAATAAGCAAATTTGAAAAGCTGAAGGTCCAAATTTTTTTATTTTTTATTCTAGCTGTCCTCTACTACCTGTCAGTCTAATTCTGTTTCTAAACTTTCAATAGCAAATATATAGGGTTATGAACCACTGACATTCCGTAATTTTACTGCTCGCAATCAAATCGAAGAAGAAAAATAGTTTTGTGTTTTTTTCTTGTTTTGGAATAATAAATTTTGATATGTTCATAAATTTTCCACATCAACTAAAAAATTGATTTTTTTTTTTTGTTAAAAGAAAAAGGAAAAAATATTTTCCTTCGTTTCCCATATTATGATGATATATTCCAGAAAAAAAAAATGTAAAGTAGGTAAGTAATGAAGAAGATACAAAATAGAGAGAAACAAAAAAAATTATTTTTAGGTGGGAAACTACACCAGCACTAAAAAACTATCTAGTCCACAATCCATGCAAAAAAATTCGATCTAAGTATTTGTTTTTCATTTGAAACGAGGATTTTTTTTTTTTTGGTATTTGTCTAAAGGATATTATGGAAATGTTATCTACTTTGTTTTGCAAAAAAAATTTTTTTTTTGTATGAGGGAGAAGGTTCATAAAGAATTATAGAATTTTTTTTTTCTTCGATATTCTGCTGAATTTATATCGATGAATGATGATGATGTTTGAAAAAAAATGGTTTGTTATAGTTCTCGTATTACCCATTTCTAGTTTAGTTTTTTTTTTTTGTTTCCTATAGTATAGTATTGATTTTCTGTCTATTTATGGAACGAAAAGAAACGAAAGGGAAGAAAATTTGAATCCATAATAAATTATTAGCTTAAAGCATAAGAGCTTTTGAATTGTCTTATACAAGGATGTATATATAATTTTACACGAGCTAAACTCTTCTTATCTTGTATAAATACATAAATGAAATTTATATTCTATATGTGTGCAGAATGATATTTAATTCATACAGGAATTGATTTACATTAAATTCTGAAAATTTTGTAGATTTTAACGAATCAAATTATTTTGTAATTTTTTTCTTTTTTATTCTGTAAGAGGAAATCAGTAGGCAGATATTTCCTATTGAATACGGATGCTTCGTATGAGAATAAAACTATTCATGGTAATTCATCTAAAGTGATTCAAAAGATTTTTTTTTTTTTTGTACATTGAAGCTTGACTACAGTCTTTTGTTTTCGCACTTCCTGCGATTACTTTGCTATTCTAGATTTGTTTTGTATAAGTTATGGATATTTTGATTTAATGTGAACTCGTTAAATATGTATTTATGTTATCGTTAAAACTCTTACAGTAAATAATATTATGTTAAATGAAACTAAAAATGAAATTAATGAAAATATGATATCACTTTATTAAGCAGTAAATATTAAAGCGTTGCAAATTTAATGAAGTTTTAACTCAGGTAAACCTACCATAGTAAAAATTGCTACAAATTTAAATTAATCGAAAAGAAAAAACGAAAACAAGTCAAACGAATCAATGTAAATATATTTACGTTTCACGACAAATATTAAAGTTTGCATATTTTTATAGTAATCGCATCAGAAACCTTCATTTTTCGTACAACTTACGCATTTCTCTTACTATAGTTTTTTATTTAGTATTTTGACCCATTGATCTGTAGATTGAGTTTGCCTAATTTATATAGTTTTTGTAGAATTTTAGCTATTGGTAGTAACAGGTGATTTCAACGACTTGTGGAGTAACTGAAATCGCTAGGGAGAATCCAATCGAAATTAATACTCCGAGAGGTAACTTTAATTTTGGGTGATAGTTTGGCCATAAATAGTGCATTAATGCACAAATTAAAGCGAGGATGTTGTGAAACAGGATTTTTCTGTAACTGGCATTAAAGATAAAATATTTAACGAACTCAAATATTTCAAAATTACTGATAGTGTTAGTGTCGATGTAGTGCACGATATTTTTGAACGTATTTACCATTACAATTCATTAGTTTAAATGAATTAAATTATAAGGGCCAATAATTTAAATTATGGATCTCTTGAAATAGGAAATCAGTCTCAATCGATAAAGTTAGAGCATTTAAAAAAGAAACGATTAAAGTTGGCAATAGAAATTATGAAATTTACACATTTCTTACCTCTAACGATTGCAGATCTATAGTAGTGGAAAACGATGAATTTTGAAATTTTTTTTATCATTTTTTTTAAAAATAGTGAATATTATATTATCATCAAAATTTAGTTTTCATGATATACAAGTATTAAAAGAATATATTACTACCCACAATTCGATATAATCACCATTATTTAACGATACGTTAAAGCCCAAGCATCACAACCTAGTGAATTACCCGATTGTTATTAAGGGAGCAGATCTACTTTGACAGTTTTGGTGTTTTAGGTTTGAATCTACGATAAATCAAAATGTAATCCCATGCCACATCTTCGAAAAGAAATGTTTGCAAATTTTGTGAGTCCTTCGAAATTACTTATCAATTTCAACGACAAAAAGGAAACTTTAATTAAAAATCCTATCATTTTAAAATCTTTAAATACGACCGAAGATAATTCAAAATGTTTTTCTGAAATAGAATATAAAGGACACTGTATTCGAAAGGCTTTATTTCAAGTTTATCTGCAGATTATGAATCAGTATTCAAAATTGTTAAGGTTTACACTGATTTTTCAGTACAGTAAACGGTAATGAAATTCTACACTTATTGAACTGCTGGAGGTTACCACATTTATTTACAATACATTGGTATTCGATAACAATAATCTTAATTAGTAGAAACCGTTTATTAACAATTTGTTTAAAATGCAGAAAATATAATTGATCTTGAGGGGTTAAGGTATATAAGCAAACCTAATAAAAGCGAACTCTGTAGCAACCAGCCATTAGGTACTCGCACCACATTTCTTACTTTCAACACTTACAACACTAAAAAAAAATAGGAAATTCCAGTTACAAAAATATGCTTACCTTCAGGTGCTGACGTTAACAAAGATTACTGTCATTTCGA
Source organism: Tipula helvola (assembly GCA_963556165.1). Lineage (NCBI taxonomy): Eukaryota > Metazoa > Arthropoda > Insecta > Diptera > Tipulidae > Tipula > Tipula helvola. The sequence goes on along the minus strand of OY744481.1, from coordinate 9,519,930 downwards.
GGACGTAAGTAAGTGTTTTATAAATTTGTTACAGAATTAAATATATAATCCTAAAATGTATTTTGATAGGTGTATATTAAATATATACTGGAGCAAACACCTCATGGTATATAAAGCGATATTAACATTAGCAGCAAAAAATTTAAATTTAAAGGATAACAACAGGTCAATTCTACATCAATAATAAAATTTCAATGAGCATAAATGAGGTGGAGTAATGTAAACTGCGGTAAAAGTACAATTATTTTTTGTAATCTTAAACTACGGAAAGATAATGACATATTTCTAAATAGAGGCAGTACATTTCCAACGTAGAAAAAAATGAGACCCAAAGGCCAGCTGTATGATGATATAATAATCGAATGTCAAAATTAAAAACGCTCTTACCGAAACCAAAACGATTCAAAAATTTGGAGCCTGAACAATTAAACGATTACACTGAAGGTGAGATCAATAATGAAAAATAGTGAAACCTGTATTTGGTATTTACTTACAATAATTTATTTTCAGTATTAAACTCTATAATTGCCGTTATACGTTAGTTATGCGAGGAGCTGAAATACAATATAGTGATGACAACGATATTGAAGGATAATTCGCTTCAAATGGATGATTTCAAATTAAGACACTAATATTCAGTAAGTTTAATAGACATGGACTTTTAACATACTCAGCCTGCTGCAGATAATATTTCCCTAAAATTTGATCGTTTTTGCAATGACGTCTTTCCTATCTGAGAGAAAAAAATTGCAGAGCCGATTGCAAAACACATGCTGATAGATTTTAAAATGCAGAAATATACCACGCCAGGTACAAGCAAATCTAGAAAATTACTGTAAACCACATAATAACTGAGTAGCCCCATAACCATTCTCAAAATTCTTTTATGGTTGTCTTACACAACCCACAAGAAGTCGCCATCTATATTAGTAGCCAAATCAGGACAAAATCACTCCATAAAGCTCCATTACAACCTTTTATTTTTAAAATTGGAGAAAGCTTTTATTCAGACAGCAATCGGTATTCAAATATAAATTGTTAGATTGTGCTTTAAAACTTTTTCAAGTATTTTGGTTAAAATACCCCACTGAAATCAAAGCTGTCTGCCAATTTTTTTTAAAAAAAAGGTTACAAGATTATTACATCCCTTTGACCCTTCAGTTAATTTGCTTCAACACTTAATTTCAAGTTATAATATTATTGCATCAGGCGCAGCGCTGAATATCAAAATCCATTTATTATACAGAATCTTATAGTGAAATATTCGCAGCAACATGACGACTGCAGCAGTATAATCACGTGGACGCGTTTTGGTATCATTAACAGTACTGAACAAATTCGCACTACTAATGAACGCCGACACCACATGTTGTTGTATTGAAGTGGGTTTCAGGAATATGAAACTCAAATACAAAATTTTATATTCTTGCAAATAATCTCACTACAAATGTCGAATTAAAGCAAGAATAGTTCGAAGCAATTATTTTTAAAACGAAACCAATATTTCGTCAAAAAGCAACTACCTCCTCTAGCTGAAACTAATAATTCATTTCAAGACATCAATGAGCAATCAACTATTCCCTCTTCAGAGAATGTTAAATTACCACATGTCCATCCTTTTACGATTTATATACTTTCTTGGTATATAATGTCAACAATATCTCTCAAGTTCACAATTTTTAAATTTTAAAGGAATTGCTCAGGGCCCTCCTTTCAATATACATTAAAAACTTTTAGTCACCGAAGCAAACTATACAGAAGCTTGTGAAAAATATTCAGAGGTATAAAATTGCAGTACTCAAGCCGAGACTAGAGATCTATGTCTCATTCGCATTTTATTGTAGAAGGAGGATAACGAAACTAGTATAAAGCATTGTGCCGCATACTATATATGAAGTAATTAATCAATGTCTCGTGTAGACAATGTATGTATACAATTCACAAAATGGCGTAGATAATGGCCAAAATTTAAACAATGCGTCGACAATTACCAGCAACAGAACATTTTAAAATCGGCAAAAGCAAATAAGTGATGCTAACGTAGTTATGCACGAAGCAGTACACGAATCAGAGTTGCAATCGATTTTTTCGAGACACAAAGCTGGATATCATCTTTTTTAATGTTATTGGAAATTCAGAGAGATTTCGAGAAACTATCTATATGAGATTTTCGGCGAGAACGAAAATTGTAGACTATACCATTTGAGGCCTTGTAAGAGTTTAGTAACAAAAGCAATGTGTGACAATTTACATTGAACCGACAAACACTTAAAGAGTTAATCGCGGCAATGATTTGGATTTGTACTTGGATGTTTCATGCAAGCAAGTGGACTAGAGGAATTATGGGAATTATTACAATACTTTTATTTGTTTTGTTGGTACACTTGTCCAGAGGTATCTTAACATTTACGGCCATATTGGATTCTTAGTTATTGTTGGTTATCAAAAAGGTTACACAGTTTTAGTGTGCGCGGCAATTAGGATTTTGGAACAGAAAGAAGGCGCAGCAAAATGTAAGACGAATAGGGAGATACGATCAAAAAGTTACGAACAAGTAGATATAAAATGTACAATGGTCAAGAGTTGTTTTAACAATAGCAATAAACTTCCAGGTAGTTAGAACTGATAAGTGATAGTAATATTGTGCCGTTGAAATCGAAGATAATAGAGCTCTAAGACGGTAATGAACGAAGACAATAATGAGCCCTTCCCCGATTTTCCCTCTTCAGGAACAGGGTCTTATATATTTAGGCGCCCTGGGCTAAAAATATTAGGCGCCTTTGTAGAAGCTAAAAAAAATGTCCCAGTGCAGAATCATCTTCTGTTTTAAAACCAGTACATTCGACACATACAATTCAGAGCCACAAAAATCGAAAATCTGCAAATGTGCTCCGATTTCGATGAATGATACCTCTATCAATAGGCGTTGAGACCTGTAATTGTCATACCAACGGACATTTGGATCGGTTGAATATTTCTACACGTTTCGTGGAAAATTCAATTTTTTTGAAAATCAACTGAACTATAGCCCACAAATTCAGAGCCACAAAAATCGAAAATCTGCAAATGTGCTCCGATTTCGATGATTGATACCTCTATCAATAGGCGTTGAGACCTGTAATTGTCATACAAACGGCCATTTGGATCGGTCGAATATTTCTACACGTTTCGTGGAAAATTCAATTTTTTTGAAAATCAACTGAACTATAGCCTACAAATTCAGAGCCACAAAGGTTTGCATTTCCTTTGAAGTGAAAAATGAAATTCAAATAAAAAGATGTTCTCTAAAATTGACTATAGGTCTTGGACATTTGGTGGCGCCCTAATAATGCGGCGCCCTAGGGCTGCAGCCCTTATAGCCCCATGGTAAATATGGCCTTGTTCAGGAAGCTTCCATTGAGATGATTGGACCTTAGTTTCGACGTATTATCCGTAATCTCCTGTTGTATCACCAGTTATGATCCGTTTGACCAATTAAGGATCGTCGTTTGTTTCATTCACAAACTTCTGAGCAATGTCCATTCAATTCAATAATTACGGAGTCAAATTTTCTGTCATACGTATTTCATGCCTCTAATATTGGAGAAATGTATTTGGCATCAGACAAATGACATAGCACCATTATCAACAATCTCCCTGATATTAATTGGGCTATTATTCATAACCATTTTGCTCACTTTTTTGATGATGCCGTTGATTTGTGTTTTGCTCGGACATTCAACGAGCTCGTCATATATTCAACGTATGCATGGTCGCCTTTAAAATGCTTGTACTACTCTATAGTATTATTTGATTTGTTCGTAGAAGACCCACTAAATCATTAAACATTTTCAATGCAGCTGTGCACATCATTCCATTCTGAGAGCAAAATTCAAATCAAATTTTTTGTTTAACTTTTTTCCACAAGTAAAAATCGCGCACAAATAACTTTTCGACATCGTAGTTTTAGTTCAGGATTTGTTAACAACAACCTATAAGATGCACGTTTGCGTTGGTTTTAGTTAAAAAAAAAGGACAGCCAATGGGAGTTGTCACTATATGTTAGAAACGTCTAAAGGTAAATTTATTCTGAAAAAGTTTGAAGGACAGTTTCTAAATCTCGAAATTGTTGATGTATTTAATGAAAAAAAAGAACAAGAAATTAGTTTTATAAAATAAGTTTAGTAGTGACCATCCACTTGTTTGAAAACAAATTTGTAGGGAAATTTATTCTAGAAAATTTTCAAAATCCGCCACATTTATTTATAATTTGGACGTGCTGCAACTAATTCATGTATCATCAAATATGTTGGTTAAGCCAGATACCAAATTTCAATCGTTTGGGGCAGGGTTGTAGTTTCTCAAATAAGACATGGCCAGAATTCAGTAAATATTCTGATACACGGCTAATGGTAGTTTGGTACATAACTACAAACCATAAATCATACAATTACATAACCAGTCCAAACCTTTTCAACAATCCAAGCACCAAATGGAACTTGCAACTTTGTTAATCGATTTTAGTGAAATATTTTATCTAAATATTAAGCCGAATCTGTATATAGTTCCTCGTATAAAACATAATTGTTCACGCTCTGCAGAGTTTCTTGGGTCATATCATTTACGGCCGGATTTCTTAAATACAGTAAGAGCCAAATTTAACGAATATTGAAGAGCACCACAAAAAGGAACTGGCTACCATATATTCTTGTGAATAGATTTTAGTGAAATGTTACCTCTAAGGTTTGAGATCCTAAAATAAAATGAATTCCGGCTCTGAAAAATTACTTCGGTCACATTATCTTGGATCGGATTTTCTAATTAAACCATGGAAGAAATTCAAGAAATATGGCGGGACACTTGCAATGATGCTTATTGCTGAATTTAATATCACCTACGATAGCGCTAACAGTTTCGTGGAATTTAATTATTTTAAATTTACTGAGCAGGAAGTTTGCGATTGCTTGCTTAATCTAGATGTTAAAAAGGGCGCTGGTCACGATGGTATTCCGCCGATCCTTATTAAGCATTGTGCCGAGAGTTTGTCCCACCCAATTACATTCATGTTTAATGAAAGTTTACGTATTGGGTTTTTTCCTCAGCCTTTGAAAATTGCCTGCCTCCATCCCATTTTCAAGGCGGGTAGAAGAAACGAAGTAAGTAATAATCGGGGGATTTCCATTCTTTCCATTATATCCAAACTATTTGAATCTATGGTTCATAAGGTCTTGGTTTTCCATACCAAATCAATAATTTCTTCTGCTCAGCACGGGTTTATTCAGGCAGATCCACAGTGGCTAATCTGGTTTCTTTTTGTGGGAAATTATTTAGCAGTTTAAACTCCAGGCAGCAGGTGGATGTTATTTATACTTATTTTGCGAAAGCTTTCGATAAGATTGACCACTCGCTCCTGATCTCTAAATTAAAGAACTTAAATTGTCAATGCATCCCAATTGAATGGTTGCGGTCTTACCTTTCCGACCGTTGGCAATCCGTTAGGATTTTGGATTCTAGTTCACAGCTATTTCGCGTGATATCTGGCGTACCCCAAGGAAGCCATATTGGCCCTTTATTATTTACATTATTTATCAACGATATTGTTGACTGCTTTGAGTTTGCCAGCTTCGCTCCTGTTTGCCGATGATATGAAAATTTTCGCCCGGGTCAGCAGCGTGTCCGATTGCGTAAAGCTGCAAGATGATTTGGACAAATTTTGCAGTTGGTCTATTCGCAATAGATTGAGACTCAACGTGAGTAAGTGGAGGAGTCTTTCATTTTATCGTACCCGGTCACCTCTGTCCCATCGTTATCGTCTGTATGGTGAGGATGTAGTCAGAGTGGAGTTTATATCTGATCTGGGTATAATTTTTTCAGCTGATGCCACCTTTACTAGACATATTAACACCATTATTAATAAGGCATACATTATGTTGGGTTTTATTAAGCGGAACTGTAAGGACTTCATCGACCCGATTACTCTAACATCACTGTACGGTTCTTTTGTTCGTTCTATTTTAGAATATGCATCGCCAGTGTGGTCACCATCTTACCACTGTCATTCAGATAGAAAAGAAAGTGTTCAGAAGCAGTTTGTTTTGTATGCACTTCGTTGTCTACCGTCTACACGGTCTGTCGAATATGTCCACCCTACCAAGATCGCTGTAACCTATTGAATCTGCACAGATTAGATTGTCGACGTGTAGTAGCATCGGCATTGTTCATTTGAGATATTTTCAGTTCTCGAATCGATTGTACTGAGCTGCTTTCATGCTTAAATCTTTACGCTCCGGTACGTCAAATGCGTCCGCGCGATGGACTGTTACTCACTAACCAGGTATCAACTAATTACGGTCTTTCGGAACTACTTTTGAGAGCATCGCGAGAGTTTAATTCAGTTTATGATGTTTTTGGTATCAACTTGTCCAGAGAGTCGTTTAAGAAAGCTTTATTTAAATTTTTATGTAATAATAACTAAATAGTCGGCGTTTTCTATCTATCTTTTATTCCTTTTGTGTTGTATTTCATTTTTTAATTTTTTTTTTAACATGTTTGTATAGCTGATTGTAATCACTGTAGGCTATACATGATATATATATAAATAAATATTTTGCAGACGTTGTATACCCAAGAAAATATAAAGTTACTCATGTTGCAGCTCACGAAACTTTTTTTATAAATTCTGATGAATTGTTTGAGTCTTTAAAAATCCGTAAGAGCTGTAGTCATATTTTAAATATGAATTGGCCTTAACACCGACGTCTTTATTTAACGATGACACTCAATGAAATGACAAAAATCAACAGGAATATCGAAGACGAAAACTAAAGCATTAAAATGCATAGTGAAGATATGACCATTCAATCCAGATTTTAAACCAATCAATGCTACAAAATAGATGCATTCTTTCTTTCAAATTTGACATCAATTATTCCACAGTTCAAAGTTGAAGCGCAATGGATCAATGAGATATAACAGGCAAATCAAACCTTCCTTCCAATCAAATCGTTGATCAACAAGTTTCAGTTGGCTAGGCACTAAGTTTTACCGGCCGGGAGCAACGTACCAACATTTGTAATGATATAAACTATTTGTCGGTTCACCGACTTTAATTACCTTTTAAATATATGTACAAATAAGCCAGCCACTTTATTTACATTCAAATTATACAAAAATGCTTAAATATTTCACCTCAAATTAATGCAATCAAAACAAATTTAATTGGAGTTTCGTGTGCTACAAAAATTCGTCTTTGAAAATTAATTTTATTTTTTTTTATAATTTATAATTTCTTATTTCTTAAACATTTATAATCAGAGAATTTCCAGAAGAAGATAAAAAAGAAAAAAAAAAAATTAAATGTGAACAAATTAGAAAAAAAGTTCATTGGTAAATGTTTTTGGCGTCTTTAAGGTTCAAAAAATATTAATTTTTTTTTTTTTTTGTTGCTTTCCGTTCGATTTTTTATTATAGACGGCAACCTTCGTATTAAATAAATATTTTTTTGTTTTGATCAAACGTTATGTGTTAAATGATTTCATTTTCTTTAACTCAAGTTTTGCTAAATGAGGCAATTAATTTTTTATTGATTTCTTAATCTTATATACATACAATTCTGTATTAAAAAAAAAAAAAACTAAGTGTATAATATGTTATATATGTATAACTAAGATAAAAATTTAAGTTGTATTAACGTTATAAGTGGATTTTAAGTTTTTCATTATAAACACACATGAGATTGGACTATATTTAGAGGAGCCACTTGAGAAAATCAAAGACTGAATACCGGTAGTGAATAAATAAGTTATTGATACAGATTCATCAGTTTTAAAAAAAGGTTATAATTAAGACAAGTTTAGGTAAGGGTTTGACAGGATATTAAGATGTGTTAAATCTGATTTATTAGTGCGCGATAGTATGGGACAAAAAGGTGTTGAAATTTGTTAAATTTTTTGATTTATAACAAAATATTAATGAATGAAACACCTGCGGTCAATACAAAATTATGACAGCATTATTTCCAATAGGATGATAATAATCGAGATTTACTTTTCGACAGACTAAATTTGATAAACCAAATGATCGATTTAACATGCAATAAGATGGCTTGAGGCTTAATTTTTCTTTAAAAAACCTCTAGGCCAACCAAGCATCTCTTTTGAATTTAGAGTATCTAAACTAAAACAATGCACGACTAAATTAAATAATTAAATAATTATATTTTCATAATTTCAAAATAATGAAAATTAGAATAAATAAATTTATAAATAAGGAATTGTTAAATAGATTTTATAAATGAATTAAACGGTTTTTAATAATGCTGTGGAAAATTTAAAATTAAGGTCATAATTGGTAGGAAAATGTTAGTTTCATTTGAGATTTGTGGTAATAGTAAACCATCTGGTGTTTTTCTCGTCCAGTTTCTTGTGAAAATACATTATTCTTGTTCTCTCCTTGTTCATAATAGCTGTATAAAGCTCTTGCGAAAGCTTATTTTTTGCTTTTAATTCTCTTCGTGGCTCCAATTAGATAACTAGCCTGAAATACGTTTGCAGGCTTCGACTTGATCGCCACTCTTGCCTGAGACTGATATTATCCAACGAATGTTCATTTGCACTTGCATTTTTATTATCCTGCCGTAATACATTCCATTGCCACCCCGAGTCTTCATAGTTAACTATGCGGGCGATAACTTTTTGTTTCTGGGAACTGATTTTACGCTTAATGTCCGCTTGAGACATTGGATGGCGTTCCTTTCTGTATGCTTTTGGTTTTGCTATCGAGTTTAAGTATTGTTCCCGTTTTACAAATTGTCGTACATTTCCTTGTGGAAAAAAAAACACATGCAATTGTGCACAAAACAATAAGCTATTTTTTCGCATTTTTGATCCGTTAAGTCTGATTTTGTACCTTTTAAATATAATATAAATTATTTTGTTTAAGCCTTATGGTTATAAGAATTAGGATGGGATGACAAGTTATCAACCAAGGTTCAGGAAAAATGGCTGAAGATCGGAAATGAAATCAAAGATATACCAACTATTGCAATACCAAGATGGATTTTTATGGACAAGGCAGAGTGCCAGCATTTACATGGATTTTCTAATTTCACTAAGGTTTCATTTGCAGCTGCCGTATATCTTCGCACGTATCACAAGAGCACGTACGTGATTTATTTGCTAGGCGCAAAAACAAAGGTGGAACCCATCAAAAATGTACCACTACCACGCTTAGAATTAAGTGTTGCATTGCTGTTAACCAGATTGATAACCCACTTACAGCAGCTATTAAATATTCAAGATCATGTGGCAAACCGAACGACTCGTTCGGAACGAGTGAGATTTTGGTCATACTTCAAAGGTGAAAATAGCGGTAAGTATTCTAGCGAATAAACGAAAATTTCTTTTCTTATGCCAAAAATTCAAAGTCGGGTCAAAAAATATAACCAGTGGTGACTGGCTAGCTACAGAGCTATTAAGATGCGAACAGGAAAAATATTTTCGAGTAGAAATCGAAACCACAGAGAGCAGCATTACTGTTTGTCCAAAAATAGTATTAAATGCACTAGATCCATTCCAGGACAAAATGGGACTGTTGCGTGTAGGTGGTTGCATTGATAAAGCAATCGCACCGTATGACAATTCATCCAATTGTATTGTCGACAAATAGGGCTCTAAATTTGGAAACGTAGCGAACTAGTCTCTTTATTAGACCCGTTTTCAACCGATTTTGGCCAGGAGCCCTAAATGTGAAATTTGAAGTATTAGCTGTACCAGTCACTGGAAGTGATCCAGTGATGCTCCCGCCTATAGACTCCGGACAAACTAATTTAGATAAAATTGCACGATTTGATATAAATTTATGGAGAAAAGTTTACGCGAAATTTTGTTTTGTGAAATTATGTAGGCAAACGTCCATAATGTGGATCGTTGTCCCGATTGTAGATCGTTTAACGTTAATTTGTTAAAAATAAAAAAAAATATTTAGTTTATCAATGTATTGAATATCAAAAAATATCCATTCACACAAAACTAACACCAATGTACTACAAGCCTGATTCAGTGATGACGCTTAATCGCTTGTACTTGAAAGTGTTGGTCAAAAATTCCTTTGTTTTGTTGTATCTGCAATTTGTATGTTTATTCTCACTCATTTATATAGTGTGTCCGATCAGCAATACTTTCATGTATAAGCGAAAAATAAATTTATAATATTGCTGACAGTCAGGCTTGTAGTACATTATTGTTGGTTTTGATTCACATTTGTTATGTTGCTTGTATTAGTTTCTTGGCGAGATAACTTTCATATTAATATTGATTTTATTCTTTAGTTGTTCATCGCATTGCAGGTGTTAGAGCAATTTATTGTTCGGATATTTTGCGATTAAAATTACATTCTTGATAATATTTATTAACTATATTTAATAAAAACTATCATTTTTACAAAATTGTAATGATGTCTCAAATGCGAATCGCTCGATACGAATTAAGTGCTGCAAGGGAATTATTTTGTATTTAAAGCAGATCGTGTTAACCAATTTTTTTTTTAGAGGATGGTAAAATATAATTAAAATACCAATAGAATGGCAACTAAAAATAGTGATGGAGCTAAAGGGAATTTCAAGGTTGCCTAAAAAGTGTCTTAGAAGCTGTAAAGAATAGAATGACTGTTCATACGGCTAGTAAAACTTTCGACGTTCCCAAAACAACATTGTACAACCATTTCAAAATAAAATTTAAGCGCTGACGTAAAACAAGGAGCATCAAGTATTTTTTCTAAAGAACAGGGGGGATATCTATCCTCATGGAATGACCACTTGGCCAAAATTGGATTTCCCATATCGAAAGATATTTTGTTAGACCCTATGCAATTACTTGCTACAGATTTGCAAATTGCATACAAATTTGAAGGCGGTAAACCAGGTAAATAAGTCTCAATTAATATTACATTACAGTCCATCTTATCCTATAATTCTTTTTGATAGGTCGCCACTGGTATAAAGGTTTTTCAGAAAGAAACCCTTCAGTTTCTAAAAGGGTTTCTCAATATTTGAAATAAAATAATGGTTCACTGATATTACAGTTTACCTAGAAGCTAACGGATATTTAACTATATTTAATCATCCCGACCGTATTTTCAATTGTGACGAAACCGCATTTTTTTTAAGTCCAAAAGAAACTTCTGTTTTAGTCACAAAAGGATAGAAAGCAGTTTTCTCGTTAGTAGCCAACGACAAAAAAGAAAATGTAACAACACTTGTCATGGGCAATGCACAAGGAACACTTGGTCCCCAATGGTGGTTCTACCGTACAAGAGAATTCCTGTTAGCGTACACGGAAAAAACTAGAGTTGTTACCACGAAGAAAACGGATTTTTAATTGAAGAAAATGTACTTTTTCTCCATTTAAAACCTAATTTTCTTATTTCTTTCGCGTTTTTCTTCATGTAAGATTTGTGTTTCTTGAAATGATAAAAAAATTCTTGAGTTAAAATTTGTTGCTTAATTGTAATCTGAGATTTATTTTCTTGCATCTATAACTGCTTAAAATTCTTGATTGAAGAAAAAAAAACAACGAATGGAGAAAAATACGATTGTTTTGTTTCCAATTTTTCTTGCAACTAGAAATTGACTCTTTTCTCAAACTATATTGTCCAATTTTCTTGGAATTGGTTATTTTAAAACTAAAAAATTTTCTTGATCAACACAAATGCAATTTCTTGATTCAAGGAACTATTGAAATATTAATGATAAGATTGCATTTTTCTTAAATCTAGAAATAGAACCTATTCTCAAAATATACATAGGTACTATCCAATTTTCTTGAAATCATCCATTTAAAAAAATTAATACATATAATATTGAATTAAATAAATGAATTTCATAAAAGCATTTTTATGTTTTTATTCAAATTTAATTATTTATGGTTTGCAAACATTTGTGGAGAGTACTGTATGCAATGAGAGATTAGGGCATTTTGTACACATTCTGCTAACTTTGTTCTTTTTTATAGCTGAAATAATTGGATTACAATACACAACTAAGTTAAGTGTCTAGAAATTTGATTAGCCGGTATAATAGTATGGTTTAGAATATGGAATAATTTGGAAAATATAGTACAGTATTCCGAATAATTTACATTATTTTTAATTAGGCAAAGTTTACTCTCTCTTCGAAACAACCAATTTTTTATGTTTTTCTTGAACTAAGAAAAAAATCTTCAATTGAAGAAACTATTCCTTAATAAATTCTCTTAACAAGAAAACTATTATTTTACGTCTCTCAGGACAAGAAAACATTCTCTTCTCTTAAACGATCTTATTTAAAAATCGCATTTTTCATTTGAACAAAAATTTCTTAATCTGAGAAAATATTTTTAATTCAAGAAATTATTTCATAATATGAAAAGCTTGTTTCTCATATCAATATAATAAAGTATTTCAACTAAGTAAGCCTTTCTTGAGACGAGAAAATCATCGTTAAATTGTTATAATTGTACGTATATAAATACCATTATATAATGGATGTTCGTACCGAAAAAAATCATGCTATCGCGAACCTTCAACAGTGAGAAATGTAAAAAAGTTTTGTGATTTTGAAAGTAGAATTTTGTGAAAATTTTCTTTTGTTAAAAGTGAACAAACTTAGATTTTTTAAACGGTGGTGTTCCACTTCAAAGTGGTGTAAAGTGACAAAAGAAAAAGGATTTCTGGAACTAGAAACATTTAAAAATGTTTTGAATATTTTCTCTCGCCTTGCTCTATATTCAAAGGTCTCAGATGTTGAAAACATATGTAAGTATTTCTATTATTAAATACAATATAAATAAATACTTTAAAAAAAATCATATTTCCTTTATTTTACAGAAAAAAGAAACTGCTAAAAATTATTGGCATACTAAACACTACTAACAATTTTTTCTTATTACTTAGTACAAAGTTCAAAAACTTTACTAGTCAAGTAATTATGTTGGCACAGAAGAAAGGCCCATATGAATTTATTATATGTAAAGACAACATACATTTAAATCATTTGTTTTACACTTCCAAATGGAATTAAAATATTTAAACTAAATTTATTATCTATTTAAAATCTACAAATTTTTTTCATATATTGATACTTTTTGTAATAATGATTGATAATTAGATTCTTAGTTAAAAAACAAAAATTGAAAGTCTAAACTTAAAATTAAATTACAACGATCATAATATTAGTTCTAAGTGAAAATTATTTATAAAATTATAATTATTTATATTTAAATATAATGAAACAAATAACAATCGAAATTATCAAATTTGTATTTAAATAGTTCCTGTATCTAGTGGTGAAATAAAAAAACACAAAAATAAATTGTCATATAATTGTATTATTTTATAACCAACCATTTCACAAATTGAAGAAATATTTCTGAAACCAAGAAATATTGCGTAACCACACCTGAAGAAATATTGATTTGTCACAAGAAAAACGTTTCTCTAGTGAAGAATATTCAAGTTCCCTGGAAGAAGAAAACCGATGCATACAAGAAAACGCAAACAATAGATTGGTAAATGTTCACTCTACTCAAGAAAATATGTGTTTTCCAGCAAGAAAATATCTGTTTATTTACAGAAAATGCTACTTAAATAAAGAAACGAGATTTCTCACCATAAATATTTCTAGTTTTCAATCAAAAGAATCGGTTTCTACAATCAAACCGATTTTGTTAAACTTAAGAAATAAGAATTAACCATGAAGAAAAACCATATTCTCGATGTAATCACGTTTTCTTGTATCAAGAAATTAGTTTTCTCATATCAAACAAATAAAGATTATTTTAATATTTTAGCAGAATTTCAAATTGAGAAACGTAAAGTTTGTGGTGAGAAAAATTTCGTTTAGCTGAAAAATGATGTACAAATTTTCTTGAACTAATCCGTTTTTTCTTCATATTAGAAATTATTTTTTTCCGTGTAGCTAAATGTTGTTACGTGCTCCAATGACTGACCAACACGTTGTAATCGGGTAGCAATCAGTGGCTATAGGGGGTCCTATTGTCGTCATTTTTCTTCTTTTGAATCGAGACACCACATAAAAAAGACTGTAACTTGCTCAACCTTTGTGTTTTAATAAATAACTTTTTACTGTTCAGTGGTTGAGTTGAGAAGGGAAACAAATATCAAAGCAACTCGTTGCGATCATGGAACAACAGAGCATGATAAAGTCGAGCACGAACATAAACAATAATGATTTTATTGCACCATCACCACCGACAAAATCAAATAACGAAACCGGATAATTTTTTTTAAACGTGTGTACAAACACAAAAAAAAAGCTCGCGTGCAACAACTTAAAAACAACAATTATCAACAAGATGCAACATCAACATCCTTATATATAGGATGCAACATCATTAACGCCGAAAAATTAAAAATTTAATTCAACATTAAATTTTCTTTAAATTGTGCAGAGGCGGCTAATCCCTTTACATACTTTGCATGGTACGAATTAATCATAAATGTGTATGGTAAATGAGTGAAAGAATTGTTGTTGGTGAAATAAATATACAAATTTTTTACGCCAAACAAGATATGTTGGTTAATTATCTGGCCAAGAATAATCTGAATAATACGAATCTGGAATATATAAGCCAGGTTTCGCCAGGAGCGCATGAACAAGATGTTGAATGTGAAACGAAATCCGAAGATTTCGTTTACAGAATAATGAGATTAGAGGTTTGGTGCGGTTTGTGTAGCTGGCTAGAGCTCGCGGTGCTGCGTGGGATTTTCCAGACATAATCTCATGCTTGAATAACCGCATGATTGAAACAGAAGAAACGGTCAGAGCAATGAACATTACCTTTGCCACGTCCTTAGCAGCTAAAGAAATAATAAGCCAGGTGCGGTCGTTCGGAACTACAGTATTCGCCTCCGACGGGGGTTTAAAATACCTTTACGGCCGCAGCGGTTACCGATGCTGATCATATATGGAAGGGCACTCTTGTGACAGACCTAACGGCGCCCCCCGGTTGCGGAAACCGTCGTCCCAAAACGGCCAACACATATATTCGCCGCACCCCAGCCCAGCATATCCTGGGGTAACGAACTGAAATGGAATGACCGATCCCTCACAAGACCCATCTCATCATCACTCGATCAACAAAAGGGATTTACTCACTCATGGTGAGTAAATACCATACACAAAATAATAAGCGTTGACATACCGTTTTGATCTCCAAACAAGGTGACCCTATGAAGGTCACAACGGTACATCAAACACGCCACATATAGAGTAATAAACGAACTGTAACCCAAAACACGCGATTTAATTGAACGGAATAACTGCCCTTTTCACTGTACTTTATAGAATGCAATATTGTAAAGAAAAACGAAAAAATAGAAAACCGGAAAATTATGTAAAATATATCAAAATTAAAAAAAAAATAAAGTAAAAAAACCTGAAAATTTGGATAACGGAAAAGAAAATCGATAAAGATTGATTTGGGTCGTAATACAGGTAGTACCCCAAGCAGATGCTGTAATCAATACGTTATATAGCAAGAAAAAATTTATATAATGAAAATATACAGGAACAAACTGATACGGGGGCACGAAAAAAATTTGATAATTTGAAGCCATCAAGTTAGGCTCACAAAAGAAAAGCTTTACACAGTTTGGATAATTTTAATAAAACCCCGGTAACTCTCAAGTGAGTACCATTGACAAAAGAAATTTCCAAATCAATAAAATATGTACATTAAGATCTTACGTTATACTTTTAAAATAAATTAAAAATTTTATGAATAAACTCCGTTTGCTCTGGTTTTTGTTTTATAAAAAAAAAAAAATACCTTTTTAGCCTGTCCGACCAAACCACTCCCGACGCAGCATCCCCATCAAGCAAACCCCGACCTACAGCAAGGTCAGCTGTCACAAAATACTCCAATCACTGAAACCAAACAGAAAAACACTTAGTTGGCAGGTTGGTTATTGCCAAATACTTTACACAACTTTCCACGGCGTACTTGTTGACAAGAAAGTTTAATACACTGTATGAATTAGAGCACGTAAAGTAATGGAATTATTTCGACAGGATAATAAGGGTTTTTTTGTTTTTCTTCGCGGTTCATACTTCAACACCCAAATATAACCAAGTTAAAATTCTAAATGTATCCACTTGATTTCATCCGGCAATATTACATTGAATCGGATATTTCATCGTTACTAATTATCACCAAACACTAACACTGTTCCTTCAGTTTCTTATATTTTTATTATTATTATCAATCACCAATCAAAAAAAAAAACTCTAATTTCTTTACACATGTGGACATTTGACAAAAAAAAAATTTACTTTTACAAGAATAATTACTTTAATGATTTTTTATTTATCATTAGATATCAAAATGGTAGAAAACAAATATTTTATTTATTTTTGGTTTTCTTGACCGATCACTACTCAAAAAAAAAAAAAAAAAAAAAAAACACTCCCAACTTAATTGTTTCAAAATCAAAAGTAAACTACTCAAAAAAAAAAAAATTTACCCGAAGATTTTGCGTTCAAAAAATTAGTAAAGTGAAATTTTACTTCCCCCGTGCACGTTTCGTCCCACACCTAAATCTGCAAATTTTGAATTCGAAGTAATTCAAGGTTTTATTAAATTCGATTGCCAACGCTCAAACCAATTCTCTTTTAAAGCTCGCCACTGATGACCATTCATAAATAAAAATAAATAATAAAAAACCCCAAGTACTACATATCTTGTTGATCTCACGATTGAGTACCACTTAATCCCATTTTGAGTTTGATGTAAGATGTATGCGATATCAACAATATAAAAAGAAACATTTATTTGTCTATTAAGAAACATTTTGATATCCATAAATATTTATACAAATTAAATACATACATTCGTCTCGTCTTCTATATTTACATAATACACACAACAGAACATACTCACATATGCATAATATAATAAAATAGCATAAATATAAATCAAATTTTAAAGTCAAATAAATTAAATTCTCTTCATCACAAAGAAAAATTTATTTAAAAAAACAAAATAGCAACAACAAAATACCTACAAAGATTTTCTATTTTCAATTCATACAATACTTTTCATCTTAATACTTTATCAAAAGAATTTTCATCTTTGTTACACACATAAGAAAAAAAAAAAAACTTTTAACTTTGTCAATTCATTTTCATATTCCTTCGTTTCGTTCCGTGTGTATTTATATTTTCCATAAAAAGAAAATGGAAAATTTATTATTTTGAAATAGAAAATCTTTATTTTGAATATAAATCAATATAATCTCTTAAAAAATATTTGTTGTTAAGTTTTATTTTATGTGTGGATGTTGTGTGTCATTATATGATTGTGACATATATTTAGATGGGTGTTGTTGTTGTTGTTGTTGTTAAATTCCAATTTTTCATGAAAATGGAATTTTGTTTTTTATTTTTTGTAAAATAAAATTTTCTTTGCGGAGAGAAGAACATTTTAAATGAAATTAAATTTAATTTTATTTACCGCGGATGATTGTAAAAAAAAAAAAATTTGTTGTCGTCTTTACCGGTGAATATCTCAAATGGATTTAATGATGATTGGGAAAAGACGAATTTTTTTTTATTTTTATATTTTTTTAATTTATTTAAGTGATGATGGGTTAAGGTGTCTCGCGTGTATATGTACAATTTATTTTTTTTTATGTTATTTTATTGTGACAAAGTGGTAAATATACGAATTTAGCAAAGGTATTTGAGGAATTTATTTTTTATGCATGTAAATATGTGAATCAAAAATAAATTTTCTTTTCATTTTATTATTTACGACTTTATGAGCATGTGTGATGACATGAAATGTCGTGTGGTTTTGTGTAAATATGTGGGAATTTCATGAATGTTTTATTAATCCATTTATCTCCTTTATTTAAATGAAGTTAATTGATTTAGTCAGGTTTATTCATTTCTAAAGTAATCTGGAAGATTTAGTCAGCGGTTATCTGGAACATTTATTTATTTTTGAATTAAATTAACGGTACAGATGAATGTATTACGAAATTAGAACTGTGCGATCTTCAAAATGCTTGTTGCTTTTCCTTGATCTGTAAAAAAATCTTCCATATGGTTTTGACATAAGAAATACTTTGAAGCACCTAGTTACGCCGGGATGCAGTAGTCTATGCAGAGTAAAGAAAATTGATTATATACGAACCACATGATTGTATCATTGAGTCCTACAACATTATTTGATTTGAACTAGTGATAAGCACATCGTTAGGCTCGTAAAAAACAAGAATTTTTTTTCGTGCTTATCTTTATTAACAGTGACAGTAGGTTGTAACGGGTGTACTACTAAACCAAAATTAAATAAATAATAACCAAATAAAAATAGTTTGTTTTATATTACGTTATAATATTTAAACCCAAAATTTAATAATAAAATAAATAATAATACAATCCCATAGACTAGCTATGCAAAAATAATATAACTATCTCTATATAAACTAAATCTAATTAATTTTAGCAAAATTCTAATAAAATTGAATTTAGTTGAATCGTAAAAGTAGGCTTGCTCCAGAAGTCCCGACAACTTTCCACATGGCATCTAGTCTGCAGAATTCCGACAAAATAAAGCTTGAAATGCAACCTAAGAAAAAAAATAAAAAAAAACTTTGCATTAGATTCAAACAAAAATCATAATTAAAAAAAAAATTAAAGAAACACACAAAATAAATTCTTCAGCTTTGAAATCATTCATGACTTTATTCGGGCAAACAATTTTATTTAATTGGGCGCCATCTTCCCTTAGGAAGAAAACCCGTCACGCGTTTTATCTACCGGCTATTACTCTAGAGAAATTTCATGAGAAACATAGGGCGTGGGCAATGAATAATTTCTCAAGCTTACCGAAAACAACAACTATAAAGATAATAATGAATTAAGCACAAAAAAAAAAATTAATTAATTATAAAACATTTCCAACAGTCCGGATACAAACAAAAAAAAATATTATATGTTTGCAAAGGAAAATTCTCCGGATAGAAACTAATTAACTTGCTTACCGCATGTTCCAAAAAAAAAAATACAATAAATGCTACTTGACCAAAAACTGACCGTCTCGACTAAATTTACTTCAGTAAATTAATTGGATTCGCCTCTCGTTCCGACGTTTTCCATATCAACGACACAATATCATAAACAAAAATAAGATACTTAATAACACCGTTTGACTTCACTGACTGGATGGATGATCTGGTTCTTTCTTCTTTTCCACGTGGTTTTCACTGATACAAATTAGCAATCAATAAATGAACTTTATTTACCACTTTACACCAGCACAAATATTTTTAGCTACCGCTAATTTTTATAACTCGCTTGATCAAAATATAATTATATGTACAAAAAAAAATAATTGTTCTTTCTAAACAATAAAAAAATATGTGTACATATACTGTACCATAATGTTTATGTGCACAACACTAATGATTATTAATCTGCGTTATCATTGTTCGATACACAAAAAAAAAATTGAATGTCTATATAGCTATATAAAATGATACAATATATTTATCTCTGGTCCAAAATTAATGCCTTATAATTTTATAGATGTTACTGCATCGGTGTTCAGATCAAGTCCAAAAAAACCCATCCATTTTCCAAATAAATAAATTGCAGCGATGTTTCTGCTTTGGCGTCCCGGTCAAGAAGAAAAAGTCCAAATCCAAAAATAAATAATTACTCCGATGTTTCTGCTTTGGCGTCCCGGTCAAGAAGAACCATCCAAAAAAAAACTTCACCTCTCTTGATCATCGTAATCTATTTAAAACAACACTCTCCCCCTCTTCCATCTCAAAGTTCGATCAATTTCTCATCTACCAACATTCACGTCACCAAATTTAAAGCAATGTTAATTGTTTTGGAAGGTGTAGGGGAAATTGTATCCAATATTGGAAATATTGTCATTACAATTACAAAAAAACAATATCGATTGAGAGGAATAAATGAAATTATCAATACATAAAAAAAAATGTAAATTAGGGTTTACCAACCCAAAGCTTTGCAGCGCAACCATTAAATTTTAAAATTGTTACAAGGTCACTATAACCACAAGCTGTTGAATGAATTGTTTTCTAATATTTGTCAGAAGAAATACATCGGGCATACAGATCGTGATCATCTACAAAATAATTTATGTTACAACAATGAAAACCATCAAAGAAGTGACGTGTGAGAGCGAGACTCGTTATTTCCTCTTAAGAAGTTAAAATAGTGTCTTGTTGTGCGCGATTTACTTTAAAAAATCAGTCATAATGGATTTTTCCCTTTCTTTAAGTATCACTTTAATTTTTTTAATTTTTAATTACTGTTTATCTTTTCTTTGAAAAACGTTTCTCGGATTTTATATATTCGATTTGAGCTTTTGCCACACTGAGCTGGTTTAATTTTTATAAATCTTATAACGTCAATTTCGGGCATCGTGCAGTAGGGCCGATTCCCGAAAAGCTGGCCAAAATTATAAAATACTCTACTCGGGGATTTTTGGGGTCACTGATCATGATCTGTCGACACACTTACAAAGTTTCACCCCCTTCACCCCTTATTGGCAACCTTTATTCGCCAAATAACATCGAGGGGCAGTTTTTTTTAATTTTGGCCAGCTTTTTGGTATTCGGCCCTGAGCGTCGGTGCCAAGTTGCCACACTATTTGGGTATTCGTGAACAATTATTTGCACCTAAGTCCACAATTGTTGGTGTTGTGGCAAGGAAGGAGTGACAGTGGATCAGTGTTCCAGAGGGCATAAAAGCGAAAATCTTTTCACGGCAGCCACTCACGGAAACGAGGAGACGGGCAATTAAATCTTTATCAATCTAAAGAGACCCAAACAGACGAAACAGATGCACAGTTTTAAACGAATTCTTGGAGTGCGGAATAGGAAGATTGTGTGACGAAAGAAGTTCATTTTTCAAGGCGAATAGCTCAACGAGTGTAAATCATTTGGGAAGGCAAATCAGATCTAAAAGGCTACAAAGAAATAGAAAACGTCGACTAAAACAAGATCATGAAAGTATGTAGTAATGCGACATTGGGTGACAAATTTTTTTGGAGATAAAACGTTGGAGAAAATTAGCTAGTCATCGAAAGCGTGATTGACATCATAGGCGATAATCGGCCACACATATAGGTTGAAGTTCTAGGTTACGCAATAACTGGTTTACTAAATTCAGAAGCAAGCTGTACAATATTCGGCGGAAAAGATGTTTGTGGTTTGTTGAATAGGTTAGGACTGGAATTAGTGCCCATTAATTATAAATCAAAACAGCTGATGGAACAATTCATAAGGTCAATCATGCGGTGAACATACCGTTCGTTGTGGAGGGCAAATGCAGAGTGAATAGAGTATTAATTATCCCATCAATCCCTAAAGACCTGATATGCGGCATTAATTTTTGGAAGGCTTTTCGGATTTGGCCGACAGTGGATAGGGCCGATGACGGTCTTGTTATTGGATGCGTCTTAAATTAATTGATACAGGTAACTAGCATCACATGGACTTATCCTGACTGGCTTGGTCACACGACAATGATTGAACACAATATTGACATGGCGGATTCAAAGGGAGTAAAAATGAGAGCTCGACAGATATTCGAAAAGCTTGAATCTTGAGTTGGTCGTATGATTCGGTTGGGAGTTGTATAGAAGGGGCCGGCCCTACTGAATGGGCACATCCTGTAGTTTGTGTTCCAAAGCAATTGCCATATATTAACAGGATTTTTCAGCTAAACGGTACAAAATACTTGTCCAGTCTCGATCTCAGCGATGCATTTTGGCAAATTGAGTTAAATGCAGCAAGTCGACATAAGCAAGCCAAACCCTTTGCCGAATAATGGACAAGATTCTCGGAGTTGACTTGGAGCCGAGAGTATTTGTTTACCTTGACGATATTTATTATTTGTTTATCTCGGCGTTTCTGTTTCAAGGAGATCAAGTATCTCGGATATATCCTCAACGAGCAAGGGATAAGTATCGACCCCGAGAAGATTACCGGGATTCTGAACTTTCCCACACCCAAAAACGCTAAAATAGTTCGATGATTAATAGGGATTGCTGGCTACCATCCTCTTAAGCAAAGCAGCAAATAGGAAGTTTCAGTGGAACGCCGCAGCTAACGACGCTTTCATCCAATTACAAAGTGTGCTGGTATCTGCCCCGATCCTGGTAAAACCAGATTTCACAAAGATTTTCACCATTCAGACACATGCATCTGATACAGACATGGGTTCAGTTTTAACGCAGGAAGTAGACGGTAATGAGCGCGCCATAACTTACATGAGTCAGAAATTTATATCCACGCAAAGCAAGTATCCAGTAACAGAAAGTGAGTGTTTGGCTGTAGTGTTGGTCATTGAAAAGTTCAGACCGTACATAGATGGTGTCGAATTTAAGATAATAAATGACTGCGCTTCACTGGTTTGGTTGAGAAATCGAAAGGAGCCGGCATACAGATTGGCTCGACACGATTTCGAACTCCTGCACAAAAGGTCAAATTAAATGTGGTGGTATC
The DNA here is from genome assembly GCA_963556165.1 of Tipula helvola. Classification (NCBI taxonomy): domain Eukaryota; kingdom Metazoa; phylum Arthropoda; class Insecta; order Diptera; family Tipulidae; genus Tipula; species Tipula helvola. The sequence continues at coordinate 9,497,409 of OY744481.1, read as the reverse complement.
TCATGCAGTGGAGTCGATTGAAGTGGATGTGGAGAAGCAGAAAGATAAACCATATCACAAGATCAAAAAGAGTATCAATGAATTACCAAAGAAGTACCCGGAATTTCGAATACAAAATGGGATATTGCATAAATATTTTCGGACGATAGAAGGCGTTGGAATAATTGGAATAGGAAATTATATATACCCCTGTCTGAGTGAAAAACAGTGATGTTTAACAACCACGATCATGCTTTAGCTGCACACCTTGGATTTTACAAAACGCTAAAACGCATCCAGCAGCAATGCTATTGGCTAAAATTGGCAAGGGATGTGCGTTAATACGTCAAAGTGTGTGACAAGTGTCAACTAGGCAAAGCGAATTGTGAAATAGCGAAGATAGATATGGGTGAGCCAAACACACCAAGCCAGCCTTGGGAAGTCATTGCCCTGGATTATGTGGGGCCGCATCCTCGATCAAAATCCGGAAACCAACTTGTTGGTAATAATGATTGTTTTTAGCAGGTTTGTCATGCTTAAGGCTATTAGAAGGGCTGAAGCGGTTTCTCTGACTAAATACTTGAAGGAAAGTATATTCCTGGTATTTGGGGCGCCATCGTCTCTGATATCGGAGAGCGACAGCCAATTTGTTTCGAGACATTTCAAGGTTTTAAAACAATACAATGTGGATCAATGGCTTAATGCGAATTATCATTCATAAGCTAACCCTGCAGAGAGATTAAATCGGAGTATTTTGTCGGGAATACGAAATTATCTGAACGAGGAGCATCGCAATTGGGACACAAATATTGCTCACATAGCATGTGCAATTACAGCACTGCACTTTAAATATACACCTTATTGTGTGAATTTTGGTAGAAAAATGGTGACTTCTGGCGCGCGGAAGGAAATCATGGACCATGATAAGTTATATCCGGACCAAGAAGCACATATTTTAAAGATGTCGGAGATCCATAAAGCAGTTGCGGAGAATTTGACCAAAGCGTATGGCCAATATTCAAAACATTATAACCTGAGGACACGGCTGAGACAACTTGCACCAGGTGATATAGTTTTGAAAAAGGCATCTAGATAGTCTCGCGCTACTGACACATACCATGCTAAATTCGACTCAGTCTACGAGAAATGTTGAGTAAAAAACAAAATCGGGTTAAATACATATGAATTGGTGACTTTAGACAGTAAAAAAGTCATCAACCACGATGAAATATTTGTATCAATAAGATTTATATCGGATAACATGTGTGAGAAAAATAATTTTGTAAGTGGAATGTGTTTGTATTTAGCTCAACCTCAAATGAACCAACACGACCACCTAGCTAAGCCCTTAATTCAACCCCAAACTCAATGCACAACCATGATTTGAACAAATACCTCAACTCAACCCTAACCCAAGTTTAAGTCAACCCTCCAACTCATCCAATAACTCAACTCTCAAATCCACTTATTCTGAAAAATTAATTGAGTACGGAAGCCCATCTCAAATAATCCCAAACAATCTCTAACTAAACCCTTAATTCAACCTCCAAATAAATTGCCCCTGAACAACTCATTCAATCTTAACTCATCCTCAATCAACTCCAACTCAACCTGAACACAATCCGCAAATCGACCCGCAATGAACTCTAACCGCAACCCCAAACTTAGCGCCCAACTCAAGCCTTAAACCATCTGATATAAAAAAAAATGTGATCCGTTCATTACGGCATATTTTAGTAAGAAATATTTGATTACGGAATCACAGAGCACAGCATATTTCAGGATGGCATACCAATCTACACTACCAATTATGGGATCCTACGGCATATTACAATATGGATAGTTAATTTTTAACGGCAAAATATTTTTTGTTTTAATTTTTTTTTTTTTGTTATGGTTGAATGAAACACTTTTTTCTTTCACAAGAATTCCGCCATTGGCACAAAACAGCGTATAACACATGTCATAGAATAGTAGGGTGGTAACATTTACATAATTAAGGATTTTACAAAGTAAAAGAGCTATACAGGATGAGGAAAAAGTATGGAAACCCCTAAAAATCTCGCGGAGTTCGGTCAAAAAAAAAAAAAACCAAGGTTTATTCTTAGGTAATTTTTCAACAAGGAATTTAGTGGTGAGCTTGGTTGTGACCTTGACCTTCATCTTCAAGGTTATTTGGAGTTCAAGGTCATTTTTTAAATTAGAACCCCTATTTTTAATAACAGATTCGAAAAGAGCGATCAATTTTACGTCCGAGTATGTATTTTCCATGACTTTTCTCCCTCATCTGAAGGAATTTACATTGCGAGGGAAAAGTATGGAAACCCCTAAAAATCTCGCATAGTATGTCAAAAAGAAAAATGCGCAAGGTTTATTCTTAGGTAATTTTCAACAAGGAATATAATGATGAGCTTGGTTGTGACCTTGGCCGTCATCTTCAAGGTCATTTTAAGGTCAAGGTCATTTTTATAGGGAAACCCTTGTTTTTGACATTGGATTCGAAAAGCGCGATCAATTGTATGTCCGAATATGTATTTTATTTTCCATTACCTAACAAGGTCATCTGAAGCTCATGATTTACTACGAAAATTAAAAAAAATAAAAATTAAAAAAATTATTTCTTTATTTTTAAAAATTATTTTGTTTTTATTTGTTTTATAATTTTCATAGCAACATATTACAATGTTCTGTTATTTATGACTTTTTTTATTTTATTTTGAATTTTCATAGCAAATCATAAGCTTTACAATTAAAATATATTCCTTCAGGTGACCTTGGGAGGTCATGGAAAATACATATTCGGATGTACAATTGATCGCTCTTTTCGAATTCGATGTCAAAAACAGGGGTGTCCCTATACAAAAATTACTTTGACCTCAAAATGACCTTGAAGATGACGGCCAAGGGCACAACCAAGCTCCCCGATAAATTCCTTGTTGAAAATTACCTAAGAATAAACCTTGGTCATTTTTTTTTTTGGCATACTCCGCGAGATTTCTAGGAGTTTCCATACTTCGTAAATGCAATGAAAATTCCTTTAAATGATCTTGGGAGGTCATGGAAAATACATACTCGGACGTAAAACTGATCGCTCTTTTCGATTCTGTCATAAAAAATAGGGGTTCTAATTTAAAAACATTTCTTTGACCTCCAAATGACCTTGAAGATGAAGGTCAAGGTCACAACTAAGCTCACCATTTAATTCCTTGTTGAAAATTACCTAAGAATAAACCTTGGTCATTTTTTTTTTTTGACCGAACTCCGCGAGATTTTTAGGGGATTCCATACTTTTTCCTCACCCTGTACATTGTTCAAAAATAACGAGTAAAAATTTGTATAATGCATATTATATATCATACGCAAATGATTCGACAAAACTTCTATTACCAAAAATTTTTTTCCAAGTTACTAAAATAAAACTAATAAAATATGCTGTGGTGTATCTTACGCCGTATAGTGTACCGTATGCCTTACGAACCGTCCTGCCTTTAAAGTGTTGCGAGAATAACTTAATAACATTGCGAAAATTACGTAATACAGGTTCTGAAAGAGAACACAGAAACAGATTGGCGAACAAAGTTTCAAATCGGTTCAATCGAACCGTACTCAGATTCATAGACCTTCAAAACGTCGAGAAAATTGGTTTTGGATAAACAAAGAGTTTGATAATTTTTGGCATTGTAGGTTAATTGGGATAAATTCGAATTTCGAACGGATCCTTACTTTAGATACATCACAGGTAGCTAATGATTATTTTAGTTAGATTTACAGTAACGTGAAAGCTATTGATTACTTCCATTTTCTAAAAACTTGGTTTGTTTTTAGGACCTGAAAGAGATTTTTACCAAAACTGCAATACGATAATAATTTAATCACGTCTAATTATCAAAAGATAACCGCATAATATTTAGAGCAACAATTTATCCAAAACCGATTTTCCCGCGTCACTGTCATATTAGCTTCAGCTCATTTAGATCACACCAAAAAAATACAAGATTAATAAAAAAAACATGTAACAACAGCAACAAAATTGTGTATACCCAAAAGCCTAAATCAGATCCAAAATACCACCTTGAATTTTTCATACCTTGTTGATTATACGTAAGAAATATGTTTTTAATCCACTTAGAGATTTTTTTTTCTTTTAATCTAATCCTTTATCATAATTTTTAATTTTATTTTATGTTGTACGATGGTTCAATTTAAATCATTCTCAACCTGAAGCGATTGTCTTTATCGTATTATTGTTCTTATGTACATATATGTCTATATAAGTATATGTATGGTGAGTCCAGTGCACAACAGTATAATTTTACGAGATTATGGTCCACATATACAATACATAAAAAGTCTCACTGTCAGATTAATATTTTTCATGTTTATGATGATGCAGTACGTGGAAATTTTTTAATTATACGCTAGGTGTTGTGTATATATTCAAGAAAAGGCATGTGCAAGAAACGTTCCAAATACAATAAAGTTAATTTAATTTGACATTTAATATAAAATTATACATAAATTTATGGTTCACAGAACCACAAGCTCTTCATTAGTAGCACGCTCTCCCTCTCTCTTTCTTGCTCTTTGTACGTTTTATGTAAAGTGTAGTAATCTAATGATGTATATAATTAATGTTTTATAAACACTGTGCGCTAAGATGGAGAAAAAGAAAACAGTTCTTGCCAATTAGCCTTTTATTTATTATTTCTGCCATTCCGCATTTTTAATTATAAATAAAATCCCAATTTTTTTTTTATTTTGGCAATTGTATTATTTATTACATTTATTTACTGTTTCACTTCATCTTTTATATACAATTACGATTGTTTTTGTAAAGTTCTTTTATATAATTAATCCATCGATAAAATTGGGATCGTATGAGGGGTCTAAGCTAATCTGTAATTTTGTATAAAGCAAAATTTGTAAATCAACCTGATATTGGCATGTCCAAGCCGCCAAAATTTAAATTACAAAAATGCCCATAATAACAATAAAAAGAGCGTAAAAAATTACAATTTTAATAATCACAATAATAATAAAAAAGGTGAATACCAACAATCTTACAATAAAACCGGTAGTTTTGACTTAAAGGCATTTCAGTTTTTTTCTTTTTTTTTTTTTGGTTTGTTGCCTGCTTTCCGAATCAACAACCAAATATTATAACAGAAAAAAAAAATGTTTTAATCGATATCGCCGAATTTTTTCTTGCCCAAAATAAGAAAAATTTTGAACAATAACGATAATTTATAACATTTATAAATGTTTTTGTGAATATCAAAAAAGTTTACCCATGAAAATTTCGTAAACACATGGCGCACCTCACAGTCTAGTCTCACTCTATATAGACTTGTAGTTCAATAACACACATCCTCCAAAAATCATGAGTCTGTCATTTATTTTTTGTTTTGTTCAATCAATTTCTTTACCTTTATAGTATACCACGGATTAGAAGAATAAAAATTAGATTAAATTTAATCTTTTCGTTTCATATTTCGTTACTTATTTAAACTTTAACATCATCGCATACCACAATTACATTTCATTGTTCGTCTCCTCATATAATATTATCTTAACAACACAACACAATTTAGAAGAAAAGAAATCATAACTCTATATATGTAGCTATATAAGTACAAATTGAATAAATCTATTAGACACAAAAAAAAAAAAAACGCCCTCCAGCTAGACGAAATTTTTTTATTTTTTCTTAAAACCGTCATTGTCATACTTGTCACCGTCTTTTCAACACAAATTGTCTGTGAACGTAAGAATAGAAAACAATTTTATTTGAAATTCAAATGTAATTCTCGGGAACCATCATGACATGAGCAAATACCATGCGAATATACGCGTGATTTACTAAAGCTTTTTGCGTTTCATCCAATAAAGTTCAAAATTGAAATGTAAGGTAAAATTGAACTGCTAAGTTGTATGCCACAATTTTTGCAATTACGAAATTTCTCGCGCTGATTGCCCCCAATAATTCATATTTTTTATGTGTCCACAATAACCAATATCTGGCTTGAGTCTTATAGGCTAGTTATATAGCCGAAACCGAAACGGAATGAAATGAAACGGACGAATTGATTGTATGAAAACCTACTAGACCAATTATACAGAAGAAACGAAATGAAAATGAACGGACGAATTGATTCAATTCAATTTGCTTTCGTTTCGTCTTTGCGGTTATACACTACCGGTTTTATTTTATTTTGTTATCCTTATAGGCTAATTATATAGACGTAACCGAAACGGAATGAAACGGAAAGAAACGAAAAGACGTAAAGGGGTATAGTTATATAGACGAATTGATGAAAACGTTTTTGACTTTTTCACATTTGTTTTTATATTATTTCAAGTCTACTCGCGTATGTGAAAGCTAATTAAATATTAAGACAATTATGGATATGGATTTTTATTTATTGGTATTATTGCTAATTATAAAAATCAGAAAAAACAAACATCGGCGTATACGGCGTTGGGGAGTTAGGCCTATAAATCAATCCCGAGATAAAATGGGGTTTTTTAAAGTAATTTTTTTAAAAATGAAGAAAGATGATCGAGAGCAATTTTTCAAGTACACCCGCATGTCGGCCAACACGTTTGACTTCTTGTTATCCTTAGTGAAAATCCAGCTGAAAAGGAGATCAAGAAAAGCTATTTCTCCGGAAATGAAACTTGCTGTGACGTTAATGTAAGTATGGAATTTATTACAAACATATTATCGTACTCGTACATGAAACAAATATAAACTAATCTTATTTCTAGTTACCTATCCCAAGGGGATTCTGTTCAGTCGGTGGCATGGTGCTACCATCTTGGTAAAACCACAGTTCGACAAATTGTTTTGGAAACTTGTGTGGCGATTTATGAAAAATTGAAGGGTGCATTTTTGTCACCCCCTTCAACTGAGGAATGGACGAAAATTTCTAATGGTTTTGATACCAAATGGAATTTTCCAAATTGTGTCGGAGCCATTGATGGCAAACATATTGCCATCCGCCTACCACCAAACACCGGATCACAATACTACAACTACAAAAAATTCTTTAGTATCGTATTGCTGGCAGTTTGCGATGCAAATTATAACTTTGTGATGGTAGATGTTGGCTTCTCCGGTAGTGAGAGCGACGGAGGAATTTTTAAACGGTCACAGTTCGGAAAGGCTATTAGGTCCAATAAATTAAATCTACCTAGTAAGCGAACGCTGCTAAATACAGCGGTAAAGTACCCTCACTATTTTGTCGGTAAGTTAATAACAGGAACTATATTTTACGAAATGAAACAATTTAATTTCAGGTGATGCGGCCTTTCCTCTAATGGAAAACTTAATGAGACCATTTCCAGGCAATTTTTTATCAGACGATAAATTAATATTTAATTATCGCCTATCAAGAGCTCGAAGAACAATAGAGAATGCCTTCGGAATTTTGGTTGCCAGATGGCGAGTTCTTTTGACAACCCTTCATTTACGCCCAGAAAATGCGACTCGCATTGTGCTGGCCACCGCCTGTTTGCACAATTTTATTAAAACACATGAGACAAACCAGCCGTTGGTGCAATACTGTCCTGTAGGTTATGGCGATGTGACGTTAGCAAATGGCGAAGTGCTGGAAGGCCATTGGAGGGATGAAATAAATCAACCTTTAGGTTCGGTTAGACGATTAGGGCACAATCGATCAGCGAATGTTGCATATAAACTCAGAGACGATTTAAAAGAATATTTTAATGGAGTTGGAGCTGTACCATGGCAAACAGACATTTTAATCACTTAAATTATTATTATTATCGCAACGTTCTGAATAAAAAATAAAACATACGATTTCAAATTAATTTTTTATTTTGTAAGTTGTTTGTTTTTCTCGACGAGATAATTGGTAATGAAACCTATTGCTTCATTCTGGTCGTTTTTTGGCAATTCTTTTAAATAGTATTTAGCGAAATCGCAAAATTTGTCTATGTGACTTTCTTGGGCAGCCGCGGGTGTCTGACATTTTTTTTTTATTAGCCCAAGAATTTCTGTTATTTCCGTTTCTTCATTGCTCCGTTTGGTACTCGTAGAGTTACTGGAGCTGCATTCCTTGTTGAAGGATTGGTCCCCGCCCTCACTATTATCGTCTTCAAACAAATCATCAAAATTGATAATTTCTTCGGACAGTACAGATTCAGGAGTTTTTTGTTTTGCTGTGGAATTCTTTTTGTAGTTTCCATTGGTTCTGTTTAATATACAATAAAACATTATATAAATTATATAATGCATAAAATATATAAAAAAATATAACTCACACAGAATTTCGTACACAATTCTTCAAAAACGACAGGCTTTCGTAGTGGCTCCAACTTGGACATAAATCAGCAGGGCTACCAGATGGTTGGATTTTCTTATGTTCCCTTTGGAACTTATCCCTTAGATATGTCCATTTTTTTTTTTGTTTCTTTCGGATCTAAAAAAATAATTAGAAATTATAATAAATAATATTTTTTTTTAAATTATCAAATAAAATTACTTTTAATACCCATCTCTTTCGAAATTTTTGCCCAAATAAGGTCTTTATATTGGTTGTTTTTATATCTGGGATTTTTTTTCTCGTATAGCTCTGGATATTTTTCTACGAAAACGATTAACATACCTGCATCTATACATTCCACCTCGACGTCCGAATCCATTTTGAATTTTATTTATTTTGTTTTGCCAATTTGACATAAGTATTAGTAAGGATAACAAAAAAAAACAACCGTTATTGCATAACCGCAAAGACGAAACGAAACCAAATTGAATTGAATCAATTCTTCCGTTCGATTTCATTTCGTTTCTTCTATATAATTGGTCTAGTAGGTTTTCATACAATTAATTCGTTCGTTTCATTTCATTCCGTTTCGGTTTCGTCTATATAACTAGCCTATTAGTAGCACTGATGTCAAAACAATATAATATGTCAATACAAAATGGATTCGGACGTCAAGGATGAATGTTTTTGTCGCGGTAGAATTTTTATAATTAGCGATGAAACAAGAAAAATTGATTATGGCGGTGTGTACACCCTGATATATGTTTTTTAGCAATAATATACCGTTTCGTGCCCATTTTTTTTTTTGAAAAATTTATTTATTTTATTTTAGCGCGGGGGTAAATTTTTGAAATAAAATAAAACCATTTTAAAAACGTCAAAATACGTTTTCGTCAATATAACCATGTCTCTTCCTTCTTTTCGTTTTAGTCCGTTTCATTTCGTTTCGTTTCCGTCTATATAACCAGCCCATGAATTACATAATTAAATGTGATAATCTGACCTTGACATTTTATCGATACTTAGGGTTTGTACTATTCGTTTGTTAATACTACTTACTCTATCAGGTATACTCTCGCTTAGAACATTTTCTTTTGGTATTGTAACGGTTAATTTCGTTCTTTCATTGGGGTTCTTCTTATAGGATCTTGGATGTAATCGCTTATATCGCTTAGGAGGTGATCATCTTTAAAGGAGGTCTAAGAAAATTCGACCTAAAAGAAGGAAAATATGTCAATTTTATTTTAAAGATCACTTGAGATAATTAAACTGAATTTTCCAGTAGTTTAAGTTGAAATTGCAAAATAAATATATATTACATCAATTAAATTCGCAAACTCAAAACATGAAATCTTTTTCTATTTATTGCTGTTCAAAATCTTGTTTGATTATTTTTAAGCCATATTACCTCAATTTGATTGAAGCCTTTTGGCCTAACTATTCTTCACCCTACAAATTTTCAGCGAAAATAATAGAGCCCTATTTATGTTGTTGGTGAGTTGATTCGATATTATTAATAAATATGTTCTCTAGGCTGTTAAGCTTCAACTCCTTTAGTTTCTGAATAACGTTTTAGGCTTACTTTGTTTAGAAAAAATAACAAGCCCCAACAGTGATGCTAGCTTGTGAGTTTTAACGCCTATAATGACTAAAAAGATAGGAGTAATATTTTTTAAAATTGGAGCACAACCATGAGACATAAACATGCGCAGTAATTGAAAATTGGCCTAAACTATTTCGCGATATTTATCGAATGTTCACGATACTCACAATAACATTCATTAACACATAAACAATTTAATTCGACAAAACTACGACTAAAATTACAGATTCAGTTGAAAAATGCATATTCATAACAAGCAATGGGGAAAACCAATTTCTTAAAATGAAACGCTATAAGCAATCACACAATGAATTTATTTTGAATACGTCAATAATTCATAGGATTTGACTGTGACAATTTGGGTGTGTGCGATTTTTTCACAGGTTTCGGACACAATTTTAATTGTTTTATATAGACAAGTGGTCTACATGACTATCTATTGATTATTACGATTTAATCGCCTCATGAAAAGAAATAAAATCTTCAAGGTCGTTTCCCAATTAGATTTTTAATTGTCGACAGTATCTATCCGTTATACGCCAAGAGATTTTGCTATTTTGGGGTGCAAAGATCGAAGTAATAGAATAAATGAATAACATTTGTGTATGAGTAACGATTGGTTTTCCTCAGCTCCCTATATACCAGTAACGTTATGCAGTGTCCGTGATGAATTTAATTCATGGTTGATGGTTCTCAGGATTATGTGTCCTCGGTTTTAACGTTTGTGGAATATCACATTCCACCCTTCTCCGAAACAGCCTGTTCAGCGAGTAAACTATCTTGAAACTAAGCTGCCGAGGCGTTTGGACAAAAGAACAGAGTTGGCTTAATGCTACGTTATAGTTTAAATCAGCTAATAAGCTTTTTAGCTATAATAAAGGATTTACGGATTGGTATATGAAAAATGAAACTAGAATAAATTGACAGCTCTAGGCAACTTTTCTAAGTAAAATTTTTTTTATTTTTTTTATTTAACTAACTGCTAAATTGATTTAGAGGATTACAGATTTGATCACCGGTTTTTCTATAATTTTAACCATCGTTATTTTTAGTAAAATTCTTCGTAGGGCGACCCTTCATTTTTAAGTGTATGCGTCATTTGATGTGTATTAATCGATACTCCTAGGTATGATTATTTAAATCTGGATATGTCACATAATTGACTACGTGTAGGAAAATATAAAGTTGCGGGCAAAAGTTTTAGGCCATCCTAATTTTCAGGTATATTACAAAGAAATACGGCGAAGGGGAAAAATAAACGGGTAATTACAACATGTTTTCACTTATATTTCAAAGTAATTAATTTTCTGCAATATTTTATTGTCCATCACATTTTATTTATTGTGTGTGCAAAAGTATTGGGTCCATACTATTGCGTGTGAATAACAAAACAAACAAATTTGTAAATAACAAAATAAGATTCTAACTTCTTTACTAGACTTAGTACTTTGTTGTCATACCCTTAGCAGCGATAACTGCGGCACATCGACGAGGCATGTTCTTTTGGCAAATTTTTCCACACATGTCGCAACTGATTCCACAATTCCGGCTGATTAGAGTGATTTTCTTTTCCAACACGAACTTTTAGGTCTTGCCACAAATGCTCAAGTGGATTCAGGTCCAGTGATTGGGATGGTCAGTCGAGAAGGCATGCTTTTACAAAACGTGAAGCATCTTTGGGGTGGTTGTTGTGTTGCAAAATCCAACCACGCGGAGCATATAGTCTTCCAATATATTTTTATACATTATAGCGTCCATAGTGCCTTGAATTTCAACCAGCGGGGCAACTCCGTCGTCAGAAAATGCTCCCCAGATTTTAATGTTTCCGCCACCGTGTTTTACGGTAGGAATTTAATACCTTACGCTGAATCTTGCACCTGTTAGAAGTCTATCGTACTTCCGACCATCACTTCCGAATAATTGAAATTTGGAGTCATTGGAAAAAAGCACTGTTCGCCAGTCTGATACTGTCCAATGCTGATATTTTTTTGCAAAATTCAATCTGGCCTTTTGATTTTTTTTACTGATGAGTGGTTTCTTTACACCAATGCGTACAATCAGTCCTTCAGCCTTCAGACGTCGAGATCCCGTACCAGCTAATGTCAGCACGATTTTCACAACGTAATTCTCTCGAAAAGCCTGCTGCAGTTTTTCTTGGATCTATAACGTACTTCCTCTATATAATTTTGACAACATAATGCGTAGTTTTTCGTGGTCTACCACTTCGTCTTCTATCGAAATGTAAAAAAACTCTGTGTACCGAGCCGAGCGCGATAGCATACCGATTCTTTTTCACACCGACGAAACTCATTTGACGCTGTACACAAATAATGCGCCACACAAAATATCATAGCTCTCTTAAAAATTTGAAATGATTAACGAGTTCAGTAATTAAATATTTTATCACTTTAGTCCAAAAAATAGGGTGGCCCGAATCTTTTGCACGCCACTGTATGTGATAAGAATTATTTTAGCACGGCTCTCAGGGACCGATTAAAAAAAAAAAAGAAGTGTTTTAATTTTGAAGTGTAGTAGTCATTTGATGGCAAGTAACAGGTAATCGTAAATGATTAGTACTTCTGTAGAATTATTTGTGGCATTGACTGATACATCGATTTTACACCAGAAAAAAGAATCACTCCATTTTTATAGGTACATATCTAAAAATCTGGGTATACATATATCACATAATTATGCTTACTCTTTAAAGAATAATTGCTAAGAAAATCATTTTAGATGTACCGAGATATGGAATTTGCACCCAAAATTGTTCTAGTTTTAAGTGTAGCGATTATTCGACGGCTAGTAAGAGGTAATCATAGAGACGAATTATTAAATATAAATATGCCACTTTATTTCTTGTTCTTTAAAGAATATTTCTTGTAAAAAACAGTTTAGCTAGATCATCGTGTATTGGAATTTCTGCCTTAATAAATGTATAGGTTAAGTGTAGCAGTTATTAGATGGTAAGTATTTGGTAATAATTTAGCTTTATGAAAATGATTTATGAGAGTGACTGGTACATCGATTATACAACAACAACAACAAAAATCAATCCCAACCTTTTCTCGGGTTTGCTTTTGAAATTTGTGCCTTGAGACAGCTCTGAGTAGAATTGAAAAATGCTTAACCCTCTTTTTCATGACTAGAATAAAAACGTTACTTTTCACTTTGATAAAGGTAGAGTTTTAAAAGTCGTCTAAAATTAGGATTCTCACACTTTTAGTAAAAAGTTATTTATAAAAGCTCTTGCCTAAACTATATAATATATCGTTTTCAGTCTAAATCTGTGTTTAATTTTACGAGTGAAAATAAGTCCTGCAATTAAAGTTTGATAAACGATCTAATAATTTAGTGTCAACCGTTTGCTCTAAAAATTCCCTTCTGTATGCTAAATCCGATTTCCAATTTTTTTTTTTCGTAATTGGGTATTAGTTGAACAACAAATCATTATTTTAATATTCGTTTGTTTTACAACTGAAAGATCACATATGAAAAGCATTGCAGAAGGATGCGAACAGAATTAAGAGAATAACCTCGTTTATGTGTATCAAAATTGCACCATTAATAAGTATTAATAGCAATACCAGCCCGAAGTAGGTATCTGATGCCCAATAATACAATTTTAATGACGACATTTTTTATTCGGACACCTATTAATGCATCACCTGATCTTTCGCTCGCCCGAATGCAATATCTGTTACAACAGTTCACGTCACGTTGACCCAAGGGGTATTAAATTGCCGGTTTTACTTCTAGATAAGGTGAGAAACTTTCAAACAAGTGAGTTAAAATAAATTAGCATAACTGATTAAATATCGAATTCTATAAAGATAGCTTTCGGAAAACTCTAACGAATAGTGCTGCAAATAAATTTTCGGCTAAACTTTCACTTCAATATTAACGAAAGCAATCACCATTTGAAAAACGAAACCAGACTCTACAGCGATTTGAATAAATAATTTAAATAATTTCCTAATCTAAACCGACTGCATTAGCTTTTAGCAATATTTTGTGACAAAATTCAAATAAAATCTGGAAACTGCAAGGTTTATACCGTTTTAAGAAAAATTTCAAAAACGTTGCTGTTAATACTACACCTGCAAAAAAAAACTCAGAAATCCCATCCACTGTCATTGACCAAATGCTGAGCATATCGTGAAAAACGTTTTGGTCTCATTCTTTGATGAAGTCACATTGTTGTAGAGGAGCTTTGTCAGGAAGCTTTGCAGTGCCCGAGTACTACATACGATTTGCATTGATTTTTAGGAATTACAAATACAAACCATTCATTTCAAATCTTACATGTTTTTTATTTACTGCGATTACATCTTCGATTCTTTTTCATCTGGTTGAGTTTTGTAAAATATTCGGTAGCGTATAAATGAAGTTTATGTTCTTTATATGGAGGCATTTAGAAATAGTGTGACTTTCATTTCACAAATTTATTTCTCCTCAGATCAAAGCCTTCATATTTCGTACCAATATACAACGATTTCTATGTTTTACTGCTAAAATATAATTAATTTTACCAAAAGGGGTTAAAGGCTTACCGCTAACAATAACGCCTAGACATAGGATATTTAATTCTAAACCGAAATTAATTTCTTATGGAAATGGGACGTTTGGCAAGTCTAATTGAAATGCTCTCTTGTTGAAATAGTATTTGGTCCTTTATAATTTAAGCGGTTCCCAAAATGTTTTCGCAAAATTTTCAATCAGTGAGAAACCCAACCGATTCAAGAAAATACCAGGATTACTATATATAGTCTGGCTTTGCGGTATTTAGCAGATTTAATTAAACATAGCTGTTTATATGTAATTACAGTAAATGCTCATAAAAGCAACTCGACTGAACCAATTTTCTAAAAAAAAGTTTCTTCTATAGAGGTGGTTGCTTTTATAGAAAAAATCATTTGAAATTTAATTTGTTTTAATTTTATTATAAAATCCAGTTACTATTATTATAAAATTGAGTAAAGCAGTGAATTGAAGTAATTAATTGAATCTCTCCAAGAGATATAAATAAATGTTTGAAAGAAATTTGAATTACGCATTATGGAACGCCATTCCCAGCCCCTCCAATTAAATGTGTTTTAAATTAATTACTTTCAATGTTGAGATTACTGTATCTGCTTTGGTTGCCAGATAAAGAAGCAAGCGTTATAAGGCATTCTCCAGACTTGGCTCCCTCTTATTACTACATATTTATATCGATACTATGGCGAAGGCTCATCATCTACACGATAAATTACAAACGATTATAATAAAATGGCGAATATTTCGATTATTAGTCTTTGTAACAAGTATCTTTTCAATAAAGTGCAATTTGTCCAAAAAAACCGAGTTTCTACTTGCATACCTGATATATTAATTATAGATATTTTCTCTTTTAAATGAAACTTAAAATAAGTCAAAATCGAAAAAACATTGGTTTCTTATATGGAATTTTTGGAATATAAAAAATTGTTGAATGTTGCCTTTATAGATGTTTCTTATACAGAGCGGTTACTGTATTAAACTTTAAAGAATACATGAGAGAGAAGTGGCTAATGTGAAAAACAGTGATGCAAAAATAGTGCGACAACATAAAACAAATATTGCCCTTAACATAAAAGCTCATTAAGCTCCTCACAAATGTGTAAAACTATAAAGTGACATTTCTTAATTGGATAAACTTTGACCAAACATGGCATGCAAATAAATCTGATCTACAAAAATCATACAAGTATTTCAAATTTTGATATTAAATGTTGGCAACAACAACGTCTTATTAAGGATTTTGACAACAACAACATATCAAACGAGTTAAACTGATTTAACTGAATGTTTGTTTCTAGCTTGTGCTGAGCTTGAAAACAGTATAAAATAGCAAAACTTTAAATTGCGTTAAGATAATGAACGTCCATAAATATATAAATTAATAAACTGAAAGCTTTTATATGAAAAGATAATCAAGGGAAGATAGGACATTGATTTCTGTCTAAAACTCACGTTATAATAAATAGAAATTAACAATGTATATTACATTTTAAAATGGGTAGACTACCTACCAACAAAAATAGTATAGCAACATATCCCGAAACATCATCATAAAACTTTAAATTTTTCATTCATTAATTAAAATTCCCCTATACCTATGCATAGTGTACCTATTTGTATATATATTTTATATCATTGGCGCGCATCGATCGAGTAATATAATATTTTTATTACATTTTAATAAGTCTCAGTAGTAATATTGTATTATGTATTATTATTTATAACAGTAGTAAAATTTTATTATACATAACTTTTATTTTTAATAATTAAATTTTTAATTTATTTTCAATAAATAAATATTGGTTGTGGCAAACCTTCAATATAATATGCGAGTACAGAATATAGTCTCGGCAGCATGAATGGTAGAGTAAAAAATAACCGAATCCATTTAACTTTATATAACCAAATATAATAAAAATAAATAATAATAATAATAATTATTATTATTATTATGATTTTTTAATTATTAATAAAAATTCGTAAAATTACAGAACAAAAAAATATAATTAATAAAATTTAATTGATTTTGTTTTTAAATTTATTTGTTAAACATGTAAAAATATGGCAAAAATGTTTTGTTGTTGTTTGGAATTATTTTGTTGTTTAATAATTTTATGAAAATCAGTGATTCCTAGAAAATTGTTCAAATGGAATGTTGATAGGTGATATGTGTGCCGAAATTAATTTGATATTTTGTTTATTTTATCGTCAAAGAAACTGTGCTAGATTTAACGTTTTGGCGGCCAGTTTAACACCACTGACGTACGTTTATTGGTCAAATACGTCCAGTTATACAAATTATTAGGATAAGCCTGTTGTTTCACTTTGGAAAGGATATGGCGTAATATGTAGATGATTTTGACAAAATAGCCTAATTGGCACGGTTGACTGCTATTATAAATATAAATAGGCCAAAATTCTTTGACATTACTCGGCGGTCAATTTTTTAATTCATAATATAACCTGGTAGTACGCTGACTAACATTTGGAGAATAAGAGGGGTAAGGGCTCCAACACACTGTAAATGTATGACCAAATACGATTTTGAGCTTGAACATGCGATTTTGATAGCTTTATAAAACTCACCTAATAGATTTGTCACTGTTTGGGTTAACGCTTTTAATTCAAATAAAGTCCTTTCAATACACTGTACGACCGATGTTTCGAAAGTCGGGCGATAGAGGCTCTATTTCAATTGGTTTGAAGTGAATAGTTAATAAACAATCCCAAATATAATATCACTGCCACTGGCATTTTCTTTAACAAATGCACATTTCCTAATAAAAATTGCAAAAAAGTATTTACTCGCACGAACTTACACAATTGTTAACTGTGTGTACAAAACTTCAACTATCCACTTTAGGAAATTTTTGATGAATACCACTGCAATAAGTGTAGCCAATAAATAACAAACAATTATTGCATTAAAATTCAACAATCGCATTAACGATTAAAATAATCTTCCTACAAGATAACTTACAATTGTACTTATGACGCCTGACAAGGGATAACAACACCAGACAATAATTTTCAACAAATAGCATGTCTGAAAATAAAATTGAATGAACAAGACAAAGAATTTTTAATTTTAACTAATATCAATTTAGTTTCAATTATGACCATCAAATTAAAAAAATTAATTTTTTAAATTTATTTTAATTAATTAATTTTTATTTGCCCGCTTTTAAAGTAAAGGGATAATCGACGAAAACTCTAAGTTGCAGTATTCAGTTGAGATTATAGGAATAAAAGCTTCAGGAATTGGAATCGCAACTTTGCCATTACCACCTATAATGTGGTACCATTTAGTTTGAAGGAAGTTATATAAGAGAATGTTGAAAGCTCATCAAAAATTTAATTTGTATATGCGATTTTAATATGATATTTGAACTTTGGTAAATTTTTAATTTTACTTGCTTCCTTCTAGTGAAATTATTTTAATTTAGGTTTAGCTT
Source organism: Tipula helvola (assembly GCA_963556165.1). NCBI lineage: Eukaryota > Metazoa > Arthropoda > Insecta > Diptera > Tipulidae > Tipula > Tipula helvola. The sequence goes on along the minus strand of OY744481.1, from coordinate 9,479,542 downwards.
TCTTCAGATCGATTTCGAAACAATTGATTTTAAGTTTTAATTCCAATTCCAATTTGTGTTAAATTTCGAATGATAAATCTGTGGCAATAACCTAAAACGACATAACTCGAGTTATATATTTTTCAAATTTATTAAAATTTAGAATAACTGTAAAGGCGAAACAATTTTAACGATAACTAACTGAAACTGTTGAATAAACAAATATGCCGGCAACATAAAATTTAGGCTTCTGTTCACAAAAAATTAAAGCCTAAAAAACTCTGACTATATTTACATAACACATACTCGTGCCCAGTATAGGAGTTAAAATAAAAACGTTAAATTAAAATTCAATAAATACGATGAGGATTTATGTGGCGTGCTTATTATACTTCTCGTTGAATGTAAAGCGAATATAAAAATAAAAATATCAAAAAATTAAAATTCATAATTATTATTAATGAGTTCATGAAAAATAAATAAAAATTTTATTGATGAGTTAATGATGAAAAAATTATAATTAAATTAATTTTAATTATTTGAAATGTAATATCAATGGGATGCAATCGGATATGAGTACCAAGTTTATTTCATACATACCCATCACACAAAATGCACCCACCGCACAAATTAAACACAAAATTTTTCCATGTTTACCAGAATTTTTTTTTTTAATATTTAATAGAAGTTAGATTATGTATTGTGTATGGCCAAAGGGCAAATTAATATAGTTGTTAGATTCTTGTTTATGTTATAATAAATATATTAATAAAGACGATACTTAGTCTTGTTCTACGAGTAACAACTATAGATTTTGTAAATTATTTTGAAAACAACATTTGTCAGGTTGTGGCTTTTGGGTTATATTCTCTCATTGCGCATATCAAATTTTTCGTCTTCATATTTCTAATTCCCATGTGCTTATTCCCATATCAATAATTCATTTAATCATAAAGCTCGACTCTTATTAAATTTTTTATTTTTTAATTCATTTTGTTCAGAATTTTGTCTTATTTGTTATTTTTACCAATCGAAAGAAGAAACAGAAGAAGAATTATATTCTCAAAATCACATATTTGACCGTGACTTAATTGACCTCGTTTAGTATGAAAACTGTATATAACTATGTAAAGCTATATAGCAAAAACGAAACATGAATCGAGAAAAGTTTTTGTTGTTGTTGCTTTATTTCCTTACCCATAGTAATCGTAACTATCATCGTCTTTTGCACTGTATAGTTTTATCGTTTATATTGTATATGGATATGGTTAACTCTTTGGAGGTTAGCCACTCGAAGTATGAGTTACAATATGTGAAGTCTTTTGTTAGCTTAGTTCAATATAAATGGTATTTTTTTTTTTTTTTTGAAAAACGGCAATGCTCTTAATAAATTTTACATACTCGCATGTATGAAACTGTCAAATTATTTTAGTCACATCGGACAGGGTTTATCAATAACAGCAATAGTAAAATAATTCCTGGTGGTATCCAAATAAAACACCTGTAGGAATTACGGCTTTCTTTCTTTTTACTATGCATAATACTTCGATGGTTGAATTGAATAAATTAAAAGCAGTACCTCCAAAATTGGAGGTCGTAGTGATCTAAAAGTCTCAGTACTAATATTGTGATACGATTATTAGGAGTGTTCTTGTGGTACAAGAAACCGGAATCCAAAAGATATTTCTATCAAGTTTTAACAAATGGGAAACATAATCAAAACGATAAAATAATTCGTCAGCGTAAGCTGGTTCAGATTTTTTCCATATTAGTACTTATATCCTAATTTTCAAAGGCTTTATTTAACGTTATCCTAGAACAGAAAATATCCTTTCAATTCGTATATTATGGTTTATTAAAAAGAATGACCATCGGTATAAAAGGGTCTCGAAGTAAGGTCATTGCAACATATCGTGAAGGTAAACTGTGCAACGACAATTAACATCTGCAATATAAGTAGTTGAGATATAGCGAGAAACTTGGTCTTCTACAAAAAAATAAGAGATGAAACCCGAGAAACACACCCTAAAATTGAAAATTTGCGTAAATAAATGCAATAGGGTTACACATGGTTCTCCGTTCAACAGACACATGATAAATTGACAATCCCCAATTTAGAAAGAAATTCGGAGCGAAAGAAATACCGCTCTCACTCCACGTGGATAGAAATTCGCTCCACTCTTGCTCCGCTCTGGTCCTTCAATCCGCTCCGCTCCAATGTTACTGGAGATATTTATGAGAAAATTAATAGATAAATATCGTTATATTTCTGCTATTCTTTTATATAAAACGAAGTAAGTAATGATTGGTTTTAGAAAACACCATCGCTAGACGTCTACATTTAAGAATTAACTTTTAAGCTGTAACCACAGAAATTTATGTGCAATATTATTTTTACAATTTTAGATTATGTAATATGTAATAGTTAAGGAAATATTATAGGAAGTAAAGTGTAGCTTACTTTTTGGGGAAAGCGAAAATATATTAAATTTTTTAAACACTCATGGCTTATTTTCACTCCTACATTAATCACTCCAACTCTGCTCCACGCTCCGACCAAAATCGGTCGCCCCACTCCGCTCCTCGCTCCAACTCCGGTCCGCTCCGAATCCCTGATTTTAAATATTCTGAAAAAGAGAAATTTATTTTTATAAATATTCTGGGAAATGGAGACTTAATTTTCAAATAATGGAAACATTTGTAATTTTAAAGTTTTCTCGAAAAAGGAGATTTTAATTAAAATCTGAATGCATAATAAATAGTTTCAATTTTCAAATATTCTGAAAAAGGAAGGTATGTAGTATAATTTAAAATTATACTAGAAATACTTGGTAAAGATAAGGAAGGTTATTCTGGAAATCTGAAATTTAATTTTAAAATTAAGATGGAATTTCTGGAAAATTAAGATTTGGTTTTTTGCATTCGAGCTCACACACTGGGTTTCCACTTTGAAATGGTAAATTATAATTGTAAAATAAAATTACCTTATAAGGTGAATCGTAATCATAATCAATAAAAATTATATCTGAAACAAAATAAATAACTAGGATTTGTCTAATTTAACAAAGAAAAGTGCGTATTAATTTCGGCAATCTCTATTTAGCGGATTATATTTTAAAATATCTGCAAAAATGAAATAAGAATTAAATCTTAAAAATAAATATTATTAATTTTAAAATATTTATGAAGAGGGAGATTAAATTTTAAAACAAAAAATGAATTGCTGAGAAAGAATGGTTTAAATTTAAAATTAGAATGAAAATATTTTTAATTTTAGAATGGAAAAAATGTTAACCCATTCATTCCCGATGTGTGATATATCGTACCACCGCATATTCAACGATGCAATTCCAATAAGCTTTTGATAATAATATTTTGTTATTACTATTTAAATGCAAGCATGTTTAGTTTGCAAAACATCCATTATCTAAATAAACATATTTTAAAACCGCTATTTACAAGAAAACATTTTGCTTTCCATTTTCGGTTCTTTAAGTGTGGCTATTGGCACGGCCAACAGGTAACTAGATCAACATGTTCCGTTATGTGTTTATATTTTTGAGTTAGTTTGGAGTATTCTTAATGGATTAAGACCAATGCCGACAAAAATATTGAATAGCGGACATAAAGCACGTAAATTAAATATGACTAGTTTGCGTTTGATATATCATACTTCGGATTAAAATGGGGCAAGCAGATCTCAAACCATAAAGTATCGGAACACTGTCTGAAGGATTATACTTTAAATAATATTTTTCCAACCATTAAAATATCATTTTTTTATTGAATGATGAATTATATACAATAAATAAGTGAGAGTTTGTTCAATAAAATTTTATTTTTCCCACTATACAAGTTTTGCTGTTGTTTCTTCCCAATGTATGATATATCAAACCGACCCCTGCGGTACTTTGGCAAGACATTTTAATTTTTTTCTTTCAAAATTATGTTTTTTAACCATAAATATGACTGGCTTGTGAATTTGAATAATATTGTGCAACTAGAACATAGTTCGGGTATGAATAAGTTAATTTTGAAATATTTTGAAAGGGAGATTTAATTTTAAAATTAAATTGGAATTTCTAGAAAAAAAAGACTTAATTTTAAGATATTCTGGAAAGAAAATTTTATTTTTAATTATAAGAAAGACTTAATTTTGAAGGTAGAATAAAAATAATTTTTTAATTGGAAACCTTTTATTTTAAAATTTTCTAGGAGATTTAAATTGAAATCGGAATATAAATAGTTTTAAGTTTTAAATATTCTGGAGAATGGAGATTTAATTTTAACACTAGAATAAAATTCCGGAAAAGCAAGATTTAATTTTAAACTATTCTCGATAAAACAGATTGAAGGGCGAGAAGACAAGAAAGAAGAGATGCAACGACTTCAACAACGATGTCAAGAAATATTTACTACGGTTAGTACAATTTTGGGTGACCGCTTGGGAACATGATGATGGAACGATATCTCGCCCCTCCCACCGCCCAACCGTCGATGGAATTTACTGGAGAAACAATTAAAATTAAAAAAAATTAAATGCTTTTCAGATCTTGCTGTTTATAACAGGGAGGTAATTGTGTTCCCTTGTGATTAACAATAGTGTCAAAAATTCTAACAAAAATTCATCGAGTCTCTCCCAAACTAACAATCCTATATTTTACAGTCTTTTTAAGTGTAAACGGGTGTACAGAGTGGGACCCGGGAGTCCGGGTATTTTGCTATAATTCTTGACCGTACATTTGATGAATCAATCAATCAATCAAACTATTCTCGATAAAACAGATCTCGATTAAAATTAGAACGGGAATAGTTGCAATTTTAAAACATTCTAGAAAATGTAGATTTAATTTTAATAGTAAAATGCAATTTTGGATATTTAAAAATAAATTTTGAAATTAGAACAGAATTTCTGAAAAATGAAATTAGAATTATTTATAAATAAATAATTTTTTTTTAATATTCATATTTACTTATAATTAAATGAGCATGAAGCACATGGCTTTTCCACCTTTTCATACAATTTACATATACAACTATCATTAAAAATTTCTTACAAACTAGTACTAAACATTTCCATACAAATCGAGTAAAATTATTTATTTTACATAATTCAAAACAAGTTTTAAAAACATTAATTGAGCTTACACATCTAATTTCAACCGGCAACCGATTCCATAGAACATAACCTCTAGCCAATTATGAAGAACTGAAATATTATTTTGTATATTTGGCGGTAACAATAAATATTGAGTTCGAGCAGACCTACCCATTTTGACCTTGTCGAAGAGATTGACTGGCTGTTTCACATTAAGCCACTTACAAAATAAAAAAATCATTTAAACTGCAACCAAATATGATCAAACTTGCGTAGATTATAGATATACATATCTGACTGAGTTATTGAAAGCTTTTTGAAGCAAATTAGTACATCGTGAATCATGGTGTTGATAAATCACATCACAGTACGTAAAATGCGGGATAACTAACGCTTTAACCAAATATAATCTTAAGTTATCCAGACGAAGACATCTTTGGATGTAGTCTTAAGCCATACAGAATAGAGTTTAGCTTGCGACAGGTTTCAATTATGTGGTTACTCCAAGTGAAGCTGCTATTCATGAGTAGACCCAGATTACAAACTGTAGCCTGCTAATTTGTCATTATTAATATACAAATCCGGTATTATACCAGAATAATTGCTTCTACAAATAAACATGGCTCGTGTTTTTTTCGTATTTAAAATAAGACCATGAATAAATACTTCTCAGATCTTCATTAATTTTGGAAAAAATTTCATCTATAGTATATTCTAATGAACCACTATTATATAATTGAACGTCTTCCGCGTAGAAGTGGATTTTTGAACCAGAAAAGCAATCAGCTAAATCATTAATAAAATAGGAAATACTATTGGTCCAAAAATAGACCCCTGAGCGACTCGACAGGTAACTGAAACTGTTTATGATAAGGAACGCAATAAATTTACAATCTCAGTCCTACTCTATCCGACAGACAGGAAGATAATAAATGAATAGCATAACCCGAAAAATTGTAAAATAATTTCCATTTTTGCAGAAAAAGTTGATGATTAATAGAATCAAACGCCTTGGAAAAATCCAAGAGGTCAATTACCGCGAAAGATTTAGGTTCATTAAAAACCAGTTTGAACACCTTAGATAGAATAGATAATCTTTACTTATATTTAAATGGATAACTATAGCTTTTCCCAAAATATAGGACAATACGAGTTAGTAATACACATATTAGATATAATAGTTAGATAAGGTAAAATTAACGGCAGTATTAGTTTTAGATAGATTCACCATAATATCGAAGTCTCTGACGCATTTAAATTGGAACGGTGAACTTTGAAATCTAGATTCAGAATCACTATTAAAATCCGATAATGGTAGCACGATACTAGTAGAACGAATGGTTGAAAAATGTAAGTTGAGATCATCTTCTGAAAACGGTATAATATTACTAAAAATTTTATCACCCATGCCTATACTAATCTAAGATTATTCCAAAGCCGCTTCATGGTAACCTTTGGATTACCAAAATAATATTTTTGTTTACCTTCACGAATAAGGCTAGTAACTTGATTTCTATAGTGACAATACTTAGCTTTGTGAACAAGATCACGGTGGTTTTTCCACAATTGATCGGCTTCATCTCTCAGTGTGCTTAATTTAATAATTTTCGTATTAAGCCAGGGTGCTGCTGGATTAAAATCCAGAACTTTTTTACCGGAATACAACGCTTGTATATAATATCCATAAAATTATGAAATAAATTGCAAATTTTGGTCGGATTAGCCATGCTCCTTAACATTCAAAAGTTCAGTTCCACAGAGGTGTTTTCCATTAGCTCCACTTTTCTCTCCGCTCTCATATATTTAATTTTAGAATGGATTTTTTTAATTTATATTTAATTTTGAAATTGGAGATTTACATTAAAATTTTAATTGAAGTAGTTTTAATTTTAAAATATCCTCGATAAGGGAAATTAAAGTTAAAATTTGAACAGAAATAATTTTTAAATATTATAGAACAGGAAGGTTTAATTTTAAAACAAAAATTGAATTGAAAAGTGAGATTTAATTATAAAATATTTTGGAAGAAAGAGACATCTTTAAAATTAGAATCAGAATAGTTTCAATTTTAGAATGGACACATTTTGAATTTCAAAAGTTACTGGAAAAAGGAGATTTAATTAAAAATTTGCTTTTAAATGGTTTTAATTTTTAAATATTCTGGAAGAGGGTGATTTATTTTTAAAACCTAAATGGGAATTTAGAAATGTGAAAATTTGGATTTAAAGTATTCTGGAGAAGATAGATATTTTAAAAATTAGAATATAAGTTCTGGAAAATGAAGATTTAGCTCTCAAACTAGAATTAAAATTTTTTTAATTTTTAAATATTCCGGATATAGAAAATTGAATTTCTGAAAACAGAAGTTTTAGTACTGTGATTATAAGAAGAAAACTTTTGAAGATGCAATCAAAGTTTTACGAAATTAGAACAAGAGAGTTACATGCTAAACAGGGTTTGACCAAAATATTAGTAATGTTCGGCGTCTCCCAGAGCAAACTGGATCTGCTCGAATTAAAACTCACAAAATGGCAGCAGCATGGGTTGCTGACTAAATTCCTAAAATCTAAACTAATAACCAATTGAGTGAATTTAAGCCCAACAATAAACAAAATTGTTTAAATTATCTCCAGTAACAAACGAGAACTTGAATAAATTTTCAGAATTATTTATACTATTATTCACCTCGTTACCATTTTATTTTTATAAATTTCATTCAACCAATGACTTCCTTGATTTAGACACATATTGCAAATAATAAAAATAATAAAAGATAGCACACACAATACACACTGCAGATATAACTACAAGTACATGAAAAATTTAACACTTTTGACCTTTTTCTATTATGATTATTACTGTGTGTTTTCTTCAGAATGCCTTCCTCTTAACCCAACATTGTATTGTTTGTATAATACAAACATACATACCATCACTACAAGAACACACCACCATATCTAACCATATGATTCTATTTTTATTAATAATAATTATTATTATGAATAAGACCTCGATGAACTTTATTTGATTTTTAACTTTTAATACGTAATTTTTGTTGTTGTTCTTGTAATTTAATTTTTATTTCTATGTCGTTTACATGTACCTACCTAGCATAAAAAAGTTGTACATTTCTTCTTAAAATACAAATTTAATTTACAAGAATAGAAGGTAATACATTTAATGTGAACATGAATAAGGCTGGAGTTCACGAAACAAAAAAATACTTAGAATTTTGAGAAATTTGAAAATTTGTAAACGTAAATTTAATTAGGATAGAAATTTGTTTCAAGAAATGTTGTTATTTATATAAGAGGACATATGTCTGAAGTGTATACGATACATACCTATATAATCATAACCAATTCGTCAAGCGTATTCATAACTGTATATCGTACCATAATCACATATTATTATTATGTAAGAGTGTGCAAAAGGAGAATAATGGATGATGCCTTGTGGCTGTAATTTTTGGTGAAAAATTTCCATAAAAATCGAATTACATATACAATCCGTGCGTATGTGTATATAGATATAAACGTTTTTTTTTTTTTTTTTTTTTTTTGTCGACTAACTCGAAACTATACCACCAAATTATAATCATCGGCGTTGACGCGATACAAATATTTTTGGGCGAAATTTGGTTAAACAAAAAAAAAATGTGCGCCTCTTATAATACACAAAGTAAAAAAAATGAAACCTGATTAAAAAAAATATCTTTCCATTTAATTTCAATTAACCCTCAAGCTATAAATATTATATAAACCATTTATATATTATTGTGTGCGAGTACCTCTTTATCGATCACAAACAAATCATCAAGTAATTTTTTAATTTTCTTTAATTTTTTTCGGTTCTCATCTTGTTGTGATATCAAAGCGCGAGATGATTTCTTTGAAAGCACAGATATACAAAAGGCAAAATACAAAAGAACTATAAATGCAAATTTAGATCGAAGTTATTTATATCGTATACAGATGAAGTATTAATTTAAATTTAAATTAAAAATATAAATGATTTTAATACGACAGCGCAATATTATGTATGATACGGGAAACGAAACTGAATAAATGATTAATATTTATTGTTAAACAGGTAGCAAGGTAATTAATGGTATATTTTTGCCACCGGTGCGAAGTGCAGACATTATGTTTTCGGATGTACTGTTATATTCTGTACTATAGGTGTTATAAATATTATTGTAAGCAGAATGATATCATGATTATTTTGGTTAAAGTATTCCGGTATCGCTGTAGTTTTCCAATACAAATTTCAACCCTCTTATAGCGATGCCCTTTTATTTGTTGCAATGCTAAAATTCAGGTGGCTTCAAGAATTACTTTTAGATAATTGTTTCCTTATCCTTTAACAATAGCTATTTGAACTTTTTAAGAGATAGTCTGCGCAAGGAATTTCGACAATTCGTTGCTGAAAAAACAAAGCATTGTTTGTTACATTACATCAAATGGGTAGCCTAGTATTTTATTTAAGTGGTTCATCACTTACTGATTAGTTTCATCAACATTTTAGTGCCGCAGGCTGAATTTTTCGAAAAAATTTAATTCTTGAATTGGCTTAAAAAAATGCAAAAGACTGCTAAATAAATATAAACTCAAGCGTTGTATGACTTGTAAAAGTTATCCTTTTAAAATTTCCTATAAGTGTCTGCTAAACAATATCCAACTAGATGTAACCAATCTTTGTACAGCAAGGTACAAATAGTAATGATATGCCTTTTATGCTTTGGAAATTATAACTAAATGATAACTGGCTTCTTTTTAAATATCAACGTAATATTATTCTTAGCCATGATTCATCCAAATGAACCCGATTACTATACTGACAAAAGAATTTAACAATTTGATAGACCAAATTAATTAGCATTCTAATGTTTTGTACTTTCGGTTAAAATTAATGAACCACCAACGCAATCCGTACCAAAAACACGTAAACAAAATAGTTCTCACAAATTTTCACCTTTAGAAATACTTACTAACATAATTCTTTGATCCTCAAAACAACCGATAAACAAACATATTTATTAGAGACAGTGAATTGCATCGCATGGTGAGGTAGTCACCATAAGATAAATTGATTTTCTTTGCCAACAAGTTGTTCCCATCAGATCAAACATCCAAAAATCCAAAAACGTACATATGCTCACCAAAAAATTTTATTCACCTACAATATATTTGTGAAACCATTTTTAATCCGAAACCATTTATTTAGCATATTAATGACCCGATGCGGTTTGAAGAACATACATATATAGTAAGAACCTAAGTAAAAATACAAAAAAAAAAAATGTCTTGACCTTCCCCAAATCTTGTAAATATACGAACGACATTTAACTTTGACAAATTATTTTCAATTAAAATTCCATTTCTTTGTATTTCTGCTGTTTTTTACAATGGTATTTCCTTTATTTAATCGAAATGATTCCAAAAAACAAAAACAAAATTCTAATGTTGACTTAAATTAATTGATCGTAATTAGTTTTGGAATTAAAATTATGAATAATATTTTTGGTTAGTGTGTGTGTGTGTGGTGAAACACCAACAAAGAGTTGTGAATTCTGCGAATTTTGTCTGAACATGATATTTTGGTGCGATGATGGTGTCATTCGAAATTTCATCAAAACAGTTTACCGATGAGTTATTTATGAGGCACATTATGGAAAGGAAATTATAAAAATTCTAATTTTATTTTTTGATTGTTACGCGATATTATGATTCACACATATGTACTATATAAAACGCGATACACGGCGTATTCGATTGATTGAACAGAGGATTTTTTTTTTACAGTCAGCAATTGTCATGGCATTGTAATATATACAAAAAAGGTATTCAAATTCCAAGTAATATCGTGACTTGATATAATTTCTTTGATTTGATATCATTATCAAGTATTTCGCGTATAAACATGTAATAAAAGCAATTTTTTTTTTGTCTATCAATAAAATGTGTTAAAATATTGAAAAGCAAATTCTGGGAAGTAATCAGAATAAAGGTGCAGGGTATGACAAATTTATTTCCGATACTGTCTCTCTCTTGTATATCCGCGAGCATGGTCAGGAACCACCGGATGAACTAAAATAAAAACGAAATATTAACATTCAGAAACGTTTACTTCCACCCTGTACATTGTTGATTGAAATATTTTATTAGAATTCTGCGTATGATTTGTGTTTACTTAATTGGCAAAATTAATAACAATTCTTTTATTTTATTTTACAAGGGGTGATTTGTGCATTCTGAAAATTGGCCAAGAATTGTTAATTTTATAATAATTAATTTAACAATATTCGTTATTGGAAAATTAATCTTTCATCTTGTGTTAACCTTTTTTCCTATTTAGTATTTTTGTGCTTAAATTTTGTTTAAATTCAGAAATTGTAGAATTTGTAAATAAAATCATACATTTGTAGGTATGTCATCATCATATGTAATCATACAGTTGTAGGTATGGTGGATTTATTAATTTTTATATAAAACTTACAGCTACAAACTTTTACTGATAAAATATTTGTTGACGAGGCATATTCCAAGACGATATCTTTCAAAATGTCGTACCTGCAGTATATATTTTCATTTTCAAAAGAACATTTAAGAAATAATTGGAAATTACAGATATTACAATTCGTGTCAATTACGCCCTACCATGCACAGCCGAATCAAACATTTTATCGCAAATTGATCATTTCCTCCGTCAAAACAATGTACTGGCAAATTTTTATCGAATGATGAATGAGGCTGAATTAAATGCATGTGATATAATACGAAGTAGAAACAATCACAACACGACAAGAACCTCTAACAGAAAATCGCTCTAATTATCTTTCCCTTTGTACTTGGCAAAAACAGGGGTGAAGTAACTTTATGTTCCCGAAAACGGAAAGGAAAACTAAAATTAATTTTTTCCATGTTATTTCAAAATAATTGCCTTAATTTCGCTAAAATCTATTTTAAAATATAAGTAATAAAATTTAAGATATAGTTAAGCAGTCATTTTTGGATTATAATACAAAAGCTAATGCAGATTTAACATTGAAAAAACAGCGTATCAAAAATTATTGTTGAAAATCGAGATGAGGTTTTAAGAAATTTCACTCTTGAATTAACATTAAAACAATGGGTTTGCAACAACTTTAATGCCATTTAAATTGGGTAAGCATTATAAATCCTTTGGAAATACGAATCTGATGGAAAACATGCTTAGTTGTTCGTAATCAACCAAATTGTAGACACACATCCTGCAAACATATTCATTTATTCGAGAAAAGGAATGGTTTTAGTTTTATTGAAAGGTATCGGTCGGATAGTCCAAAGTTGTACTAAACATGCACTAACAAATATTTTATTTTTTTTTTTTTCAAAAATAGGGGACAAAACTCCTGGAGGTTTAATCTCTTCTAGAAAAATTGGTAATGAATTAAACAATTGTTCAATAATTTTAGAATTTAGAAACGTTAAGATAGTACATAATACCTACGACCTGCTATTGTAAAAATTTCAAAAGAATTTAGAATTATAAAACAAATTTTAGTCCCGTCGTTTAGCTTTAGGTGAATTTATAAAGTTTTTAGTGTTTGAAAGAAATTAAGGAACGCAAAAAAAAAATTGTTTGAAGTGTATTACGAAATTGAAGTATGAAAATTTAAAAATTTTGCAAATTTTAGGGAAATGTAAAATTTTAAAAAGAAGTTGAAACAATTTCAAAGAAAATCAATTTTTAATAAGTTGAAAAAATATTTAAGTAATTTGAAGTAAATATTAAAATTTTTTTAAGGAGCAGACAATTTTAAAAATTCAAGAGAATTGGAAAAATTTCAGAGCAATCAAAGAGATTTAAAATAACTAAATTTATGAGAATTGAGTAGAACATAAAAAAAATTAAGAGTTAATTGAAGAAAAGAATGCTTTGAAGCTTTCCAAATCCGAATCTCGTCAAAATTCGGATTCCTTTAAATTTCATAATTCTAAGAAAGTTCAAATATTTGTTGAATCTGTGAAAATTCTAAAACAAACGAATTGAGGATATTTCTCCTGATCAGTTTATTTAGAAAAGTATCAGTTTTCCTCTAATAGTTTATTAGTCGTACCCAAGAATGTTATATTGATCCTAAATTTTCACTTTCAAAATTGGTTACTATTGGCTACTACACCTTCGTGGACTTTTGCGTTAAAAGACTAAAATTTTATCAAAATCAAACGCTAAAATACTTCTCCAATTTTAAAAATTTAGATTTAAGTGCAAATAAATGCTTAAAGAAAATTTCAACAATATTTTTTTTAAGAACTTATTAAAAATCTTTATTTTTAAAATTGTAAAAATTTATGACTTCTAAAATTATTTGAATACATACATTTAATTTTAGAGTCCGACTGCTGTGCAAATATTTTCAAGATATGGTAAGGAAAAGGTAAAAAAAAACAGCGGACTAAACATAGTTGTAATGACTCTTATATTGATCTGTTAGTGAATTGTGATTAAACGAAATATTCGAAGAGATAAAATTGATTGAATATGGGATTACCACCAAATCCGGATATGGAATAAACCTCAAAGCCGTACAAGCGGCAACTCTTTTAAATGTAATCAAGAAAAATGAGTCCAATTCGAAGCCCAACTAATTTATTTAACAATCTCTTAATTAATCAGACACCATCAATCGTCTAAAACTCTAAAATAGCAATTACACCGGCCAATCACTTAAAACTACGATATAAATTATTTTTGATCAACTTAAGATAATCTTTGTAAGTCACTTTAATTTAGAAGAATATATACGCTACACATACGTATATAGAAGACAACCCAAAATATTTAATAATTCTAATTTAGTCTATTGTGTGTTGCCTAATTTCTTGTATTTATTAAGATTTTTTTTTTATTATTTTCTATTTATTTTAATTTCATATTCTAATAAATATTTTGCCTCATCATTATTAGATATATGGAGGAATACAGAATAATTTTTCGGCGCCGTAATACAATTTAAGCCACACTCGCTTACATATTTTTGAATTTTTTATTTTTTTAAACGGATGGAGAGAAATAAATTATTCAGTTTTTTAATTTTTAAAAATTTTCTGATAGTCATTCCTATATGGTCGGGGTACTCGTACACAAATTTTGTTATGGTTTGTAGATGAAAGGGTACTTTTTTTGGTTTCGTTTATGTACATGGTAGGTTGGATGAAAATATCCTATATAAGTACAACAATTTTTACTGGCATTTTGTGTCGGGTCATAAACAAACGCACATATTTCTAGTGTTTATGTTTGATAATGATTAGATTGCAAATTTTATGATATTCCACGAAAGTTAAAGTTAATCCTTTTTTATTATTGTTGTTGTTGTGTAAAATAGACTAGAACAAATTTTAAAGTTAATTGTTTTACATTTTTTTGTATACGTATGTATATTGTACGTTACGCGATAATGATAAGCAAATAAATGAAATTACCATAATGATGATGTCTATGATTAACTGTGCGTATTATCAACTCTCATCCATACATGTATTTACTTGTTTTACTCTCTAGAACGTGACTTTTTCTATGAGAACGAGATTTAGAAATGAAAGAACGCCAAGATTAGAAAGATAGAAATTTATATCTATATATTCAGCACCTGCTGCAGATAGTACAGTAGCTGTACAGAATTACGATATGTACATAAGAAACCGATCAACAGAATAAAACATACAAAACACCATTAATTATATTTATAATATATAAGAGGCGGTGTAATGATATTCATAATTCCAATATTGTTATACATCTGTCTACATTTAAATAAACGGAATATACATTCCAATATACGGATTATGCGATTATGTATTATTATTATTATTATTACTTGAGGGCCACGTGGGGGCTCAAGCCACCCCGCACTGCGACCTAAAAGATCTTTTGTGCATTAAGCCCTACTTAATTATCCGTCCAGTCAATATTCAAGCTCTTAATGAACCTGATAATACTGCCTAACGGTACGTGATACATACTATCTGGGCTCATTGCTCTCCCTCCTAGATGTTTTAATTATCCGTCCAGCCAATATTCAGGCCCTTAAAGAACCCGATAATACTGCCGACCGGTGTGTGATACATACTATCTGGGCTCATTGCTCTCCCTCCTAGATGTAATAACATTTACTTCTGCTAGAAGAGCGGTAGCATTGGGACTCAAGGACATCGAGAGGGCAGACCCACTCCCGTATATTCCTATCCATGCCTCGTCTACCGTTTTGATTTTACTCTTGCGAGTTGCTGGGACATACTATCTGGGCTCATTGCTCTCCCTCCTAAACGTTTACTGTAGGAAGTACTTCTACACGCGTTACATACTATCTGGGCTCATTGCTCTCCCTCCTAGATGTTTTAATTATCCGTCCAGCCAATATTCAGGCCCTTAAAGAACCTGATAATACTGCCGACCGGTGTGTGATACATACTATCTGGGCTCATTGCTCTCCCTCCTAGATGTAATAACATTTACTTCTGCTAGAAAAGCGGTAGCATTGGGACTCAAGGACTTTGAGAGGGCAAACCCACTCCCGTGTATTCCTTCCCGTGCCTCGTCTACCGTTTTGATTTAACTCTTGCGAGTTGCTGGGAATAAAAAGTCGCCTGTAGGTCACCCAGGTTTACTACAGGAAGGCTAAATAAAACTGGAGGGTGCCTGGTATCCAGAGTCCGCATATATAGACTGATTAACCTATCAGCCATTCATCCATCGGCATATGCTGTTCCACCTTAGATTAGGGATTTTTTGTCAAGGTTTTCTCCTTTAGCGTCGTACTTTAGCCTGTCACCAAAGGCCACATTCAGCCTAATGGTTACAGTTACCGGTGGTTGCCACGAGGAGGCAGTACGTACACCTGCGCCTATTGGAAGTTTACGGAGCCCCTTCCAATAGACGCCAAACCACCATGCGATTATGTAATTTAATAAAATAACAATCACAGACCGATTATTTACATTCCAGCTACAAAAAAAAACTGTCGCAAGATAAATTACACGTAATTAAAATTTGTATATTTCACATCGAACGCAATTATAAATATCAAATTTCAATTACAAAATCCAAATCCGTAATATAATTATCGTAAAAATTTCATCAATTTCATACCAAACTAAAATACTAAATTACTATTGAAATCAATAAATTTTATTTGGTATTAATTGACACCTAATATCAATTAAGAAGAAGGTAATTCAGTATAGGTGTATACTCTTATAGATATACGCAGCAAAATGTATATTTTTGGAAGATATTTACTGAAAACACTTAAAAGATAAAATTTTATGTAATCAAATCTTATAAATTTTTAATTACATCATAACATATTAATAAAATAATTACTTTTAAGCAATCAAGATACTATTAGTAAGATAACAGCGTGCGGTGAGACTTATATTAGAATGGCTTTAGATGTTGAGATAATTCGGGATTGTGGGTAGACGATATTTTCGAAAAAATGATTCGAACATAATTTGGCACAATAATAACAGATATCGAAAAGGATTTAACCTCATCGTTGTTTATGCCAATTTAATCTGGGTTCAGAGGAGGGGAAGGGAGAAAGTTGCAGTTAAAAATTGTTTAATGTATGTAATTAAAATTTGTAAAAAGAGTTAACAAATTATCTGGCCAACGTTGACACATATTTTGTTTCGTTGATACCTACAGTTAATTCTCAATTTTTTACTTTTTAGGTGTTAGAAATCCTAGTAGAAATTGCATCTCATCTCAGTTTGAAGTCGTGTTCATATATAGATGTCACGTAATTTTGTTGTTTAAATTCAGTGTTCGCTTGTTTAAAATTATTAAGGCAATTCGCAATTTTGCGAAATTAGAAATATTTAGAAATGTAAACTTCACTCGAACCCGATAAAAATGATGCAAAGCAATTTTTGAGCATTAATGGCAATGAACGCGACTCATCATAACGCTAAATATGTATAATGTAATTATTTATTCTTAAAAATACGTAATTAGTTACTCTCGTTATTAAATTACTTGCAGGAAGAAAACATATAAAATTGAATTTACTCTAAAACTACTGCCCGAATCCGATAACATTAAGCAAGAAAATTATTGACCCTAAAAATATTAAACGTAACTAACGATACCGATTAACTCGTGAAATGTGTAATTATGTAAATGATTAGTCGTTATTGATTTCCATGGAAGAGAATGTAAACCTAAATTTACTCTAAACGAATCACTCGAACCCGACATGATTTAAGCAAGAAAATGACTAACGATATCGCTCATTAAGCTCATGATAACGATAAATTGATGAAATTTAGTTGTTTGAGCTAAGAAATACCTAATTGGTTAGTGTCGTTACTGAATTACTTACAGGAAGAGAATATAAATAAAACTTCAATTACTCTAAAACACAGTTGGGCGCGTAAATTACACTACGTAGTTTACACAGTTGTTTACATGTTTAAAATGTAAAAAATCGAGATTTTATATTTTAACAATGCAGTCAAATCGTTAGCTAATTGTGCTAAGTTACGTTCAAATCAATTAAGGATTACTCACAATGCCACCGTTCATGAATTGGGATTGTATCATTGCATAAAGATTCTTATAAGGGAAATTTTAACCTGTCATAGCTAAATTTTGTATAGTTTGTTAAAGTAATTTAGCAATTAAAGAATATTGGAATGTTGCACTACAATTTTGGGATTTGTAAATCTGCAAGAGAGTCGCAAGAGAAAGTGTTTAAAAAGTCCGTGTTGGACCAAGTTTACAACGGTAATTACAACATTTAACAGTACAGTGAATTCATTTTCAATTAATAACTTATTTTGTGCACGCAAAACATTCAGATCTCACTAAAAAGTAAGATCTCACACGTCTCAAAAGAAACCAACTTGAATTTAACGAAATTATTTCCGTAAGAATATTTGTAACAACTTAAGCCACCAAGCAAATCAATTGCCAGTTAAAAATAGAACGGTTTTGCGTTAATTTCGTTGTATTCAGACACATCTACACTAAATGAAAACGAAAAGTTAGTAAAGAATTGTTGTTTATTAATAGGCACTTTCTCTATATTACTTTTACACATGATGATAAGGTTATGAAATTGCGATGAATAAAATGTACCAATGGTGGCTATATTCACTGAACAAAGAATTAGTCCGGCTGCTAAAAAGCAAAATTAGCCCTCATTCTGCAGTTTTACTAAAAATCAGCATTCGACTTAGTATGGAGAATTTATTTATTCGGAAATTTAGAGTAAATTTACCAGGAAAGAATTAGTCAATTAGGAAAGTTACATTAGATTTTAAATTGTTTTACTAAGAATTTAGAAAATTTATGAAATTTTGAAACTTAGAGAATAGGTATGGGTATACTCAGGAATAATGAAATTAAAAAATATTAAGAACTAAGAAATATTATAAATGAACCTGGTAGCTAATTCAGCAAGGAAATTAAAAATTTAAAAACTTATAAATTTGGGGGTTTGGGTATAAGAACCAACCTAAATTTTCAAAAACAAAACTCCTTTAGTTTGTTTATTGAGTCCTTTTAAACAGAGCACGGTAAAAAATGAGACGTTTCCTCTATTTGGGTAGTTAAAATGTGGGGGGTCAAATGGTATTAAAAAAAAAATGTGAAGTCATTTTTATTACTCTTTCTGTATTGAAAAATTTAGTTCTGGTTTTTCGTCAAAATCCACACACAAAGCCTAATTACAATATCGTTTTCACTTTAAAAAAATGTTAATCAATAAAGATTTATATAAATTTGTCAATTTAAATAATATTCGTTACTTGGTTTTGATATTTATAAGTGGTTTAAATTTAACAAAAATAGTGGGTCCAATTGACGACCCAGTAATAATCCAGAACATTAAATTTGATCACTTTATTTTATTTTATTTGGGCCTGAGTGATTGAAGGACGCCAATTTGAACTCTCATTAGTACATAATTTCTCTAGCTAGCGAATACAATATCTTCTTTCCTCTTCTTTTGTTTTAATAACTGCAATATGTATATTTGAATATTCATCATCAGTCGTATTATAAAGGTCAAAGTGTAAAGATTTAAATACAAATTAATTATTTTTGTAATTATTGTTGTTATTGTGCGTGGAAAGTGTAATAATAATTTTAATATTTGTGTAAAATCATAAAAATTCTTTTTAATTAATAAGTGAGAGTACATAAGTGTGTAATTTAAGAAACTTTAATATAGTGATATTTTTTTCTATTATTAATGGATGATTTTACGAGCAAGAGTTTTTTGGATCAAATTACAAACAATGTTATTGATCCTACATCGTCAGTTTTATTAACTTTACAATATCAAAGTGACAAACAATACGTTTTAGTGCCATACGATAATAATAATACAAGTTTTCCGACATATAACGACATTATTATTGCATGTAATTATGTTTTAACTGAAAAATGAATTTAACTGTAACATTTTTGTTTCATTCCCGCTTACATGTAGTGTTAGAATTTTGTCCTTTTTTATCAAAACCACTGCGGTATTGACGAATAAAGACAAAAAAAGATTAGTCGCTTAAAAATCGGTTAAAAAGAGAAAATCTCTGAGTAATTATATTCAAGCAATTCTCTTTTTTCTTTATTTTTAGTTGTTTATAAATAAAATATATATTAAGTTCCGAAACAGCTTGGAAAATGCTTCGAACCCGTTGATTTCAGCACTTTGATCATTTTTATTCAATACGTAGTTTCTTCTTTTTCATTGTTTTAAAATAGTTTTTGTAAATTTTATTTTACTAATTATTTAGTTATTTATTTAGTACAAATATTAAAGATTTAGTTAATTTTAGGTTAATGTTCCAATAAGGTTTTTTGAAAATTTTCCTTTGAATTTAACAATCAAATGATAAAGTAAAATTTTTTAATGTATAAATTTGTATATTTACCAAAGAGAAGTAAGACAAAGAAGTTGATCTCTCTAAAATAATGTATTTAGATATGTAATAATAATATGTAATAATAAATAAAAAAAAAAAAAAAAAGTTGTTTATTTTGTATAAGCTAGCAATGTAAACTACATGAAGCACGAATGTTTTTAAGCAGCCTGGATATAGTATAGGTATTGCTTAGTATACATTAGTATACATTTTTTTTAATGGATGGCTTGGCCCATATTGGGAGATAATTAATTTTATGCAATTAACGTACAAGTTAGATTAAACATTATTCGAGTAATCGAGTAAATCGAGTAAAATTTCAATTATAAACGGTAAGAGAAAGGCTAAATGTCGCAATATAAAAATTACTAAGTTTCAATCAGCAACTTTGCGTAACACGCTGTATACTACTGAATTATGTATACATCAAACATAACTTCGATAATTTTTTCTTTTCTTTGACGAATGTTATATTGTTTCATTTTTTAATGTAAAAGCACGAACGAATTGGAGAATATCACCTGAAATCTATCTAAAACTTGTTGACTGTAAAGGCATAGAATTTAAGGAAACTCTAAAGAGTTTGTATATAAATTCAATTTCAACTTGGGTCTACTTGAAATCAGACCAATTGAGGTGGTATTAACTGATATCTCGAACTTAACGCTTGCTCAATCTTGCTCAGTCACAACAACCATTACTAATGAAAGCACAACCACAATTACCAGTGTAGATGAATGGAAGAAACCGGAATTTTTAGAAGTTCAAGTCTTAAAGGTAAATATTTGAAAGTGCGTGAGGAAAAAACGAAAGTAATTTAAAGCAAAACATTTAAAATACCTGGCTACAAATTACCATAATTTATAAAATTAGAAAACTAGAAATTAAAAGAACTGTTAAAATTACCATAGAATTTAGAGAAATTCTGAAATGCAATAGCACTGACATAGCTATTATTAGTACGAATCACTCGTAAATATAAACTTTTAATTCCTTTAATATAGTTTTAAGAGCATCCTTCACTAAAATTAAATTTAGTTTCCAACCTATCTTAAAAATTAAATTTCTTGCCTGTAACATCTCTCCGTATATTATATAATTAGTGTGTGTGTGTTCCATACGACAAATGGCCATCTATCCGTAATTTGCTGAACTTATTTTCATGAAAAAATTTGGCTCATGTTTATAACACAAAGTTTAAATTTAGAAGTAAAATTATCTCAGAAGACAGAACAAATAAACCGGCAATAAAATTAATTTAAGATGTTATCATAACAAATTAACAAAAGCAGGCTTGCACATTTAGTAAAATTTGAGTTTGTTTTTTTTATTATATACTTTTCTAAATAAACATACATATTAGCAAGATTTTCCTCCTTATCAAAAATGTTTGCATCCTTGGTAGATAAAATGTGCCCAGTTTGCAGAAAATGGTTTGAAATTGCGCCATATGTGTGATTAAAGGTTTTTGTGGAATCATAAATAAGTTGGTAAACCCATTACTCAAGTATGGTCTAACAAGTTCTCTTCCTCAAGAACGCTTTAATTTTTAAGCTTAATTAGATTGCAATTCTATGGGAACTTTGCAAACAAAAATATATCTAAACTGTTCAAACGTATACCTACAAGTTTTTTATCATAATTACCTGATCAGATCTATCACATAATTCATTAGATACAAATTGTTATTTCCTACAAAATGAGTACTGTGACAGCAAATTCTATTACCGGAATTTTTTCCCTGTATGAATGAGTTATTTGAAAAATCTGAATATCTTAAATTAATTTTGTATACCGGTTTTTTGTTCTGTGATAGTTTAAACAAATAAAAATAAGTTACATCTGTTTAAATATTTACTTTTTATGCATTTTCCGTCAAACTCTAAATTTACGAAATGTTTTTTGACCCCGTCATTGCCAAGGAGGTTGGATTGGCAATCGGCTTAAAACATTACGAAAGAAGGAAGTTAAAAAAATTAAAGTGTTTCAAAACAATGAAGCCAGTACAACGAGAGACGAGATTCAAACGCAGCTAGAGATAATAGACGATCAACATAATTTAGTAGAAATAGTAGAGACACTAAAAATATCGGATCCCAAAGTTGAAAGGTTAAACATTATTGATGGAATGAAAACAACATTTAATCTACGACGCCAATTTATTCTGTCGAATTATTGTAGTTTAGCGTTGTTAGAATATCCTAGGTTTATAGACACATATCAATTGGTGAGAGCTTGTACAATAATAAATGAATAAACAAAATTTTCTACCATCCGATTTTTTCTACTCTTATTTTCCAGATTCACAACGATTTTAAACTCCTGTATCCACACAGCCACAACAATTTAAAACAAAAATTTAGTGCAATATTTTACGCCCATATCAAACAAATTTCAGAAAAAATTGGGAAAAACAAACCAGTAACTGAATATTTTAAAGGTAGATTTAAAACATTAAAAATGTATATATGTATTTTTAGTCTATAATGGTGTTTTCACTTTCTTTCAGATCGGCACCCAGATATTTTGGGAATACTTACTAACTTTGGAGGTGCAAAAAGTCGAGCAGATATCAAATCAACTTATAAGGTTTATTGGTATAATTGGATTGGAAAATTGGTATTGGAAATAAGCTTATAAGGTTTATTGGTATACACGAACAAATAACTACCGATCAACAATTAATCATAATTGCGCAAGGTGAAAGTAAATCAAACATTTCGTTAAATATAACGAAAATCTGGAAAACTTTTTTAAATACATTCAACATTAGATCTTTGAAATACATAGTACTAAACTGTCAACGACTGTAAAATATTGCCATACCCTATTAAATCCAGATTTATAAATTTAACTTTAGACAAATTAGTTTTATTTTATTGAGCCAATGATTTAAAATTAAAACAAATTTTTGAAATATTGGTTTAGGGCTTTTTTTATTTTGAAAAACTTAATTACAGATTTAGCTTTCGATTCCTATTCGGAATCATTCTCAAAAGCGTTATGAAAACCTTATATCAAAATTTACGAAAAGGACAAATAACGCTTTTTTAAATATTTAGTAACATATTTTTTCTAATTTTCTTTATTCAAATTTTGTAAACTTTAAAAATGAATTGTTTTCTTTGCGAATTTGTGCCAGAGACAATAAACTTGTATGTGTATCGCATCTTAAACCAGAACATGGTTTTCGTGAAGGTTCAACTATTGAAATAGTTTTTGGTTATCGAACATGTAGTAAAAGCTTTCGATCAAGCAATGGTCTTGAAATATATATTAAGATAAAATAAAATATATTAAAAATATATTAAGAGTAGATAGAAAAAATATATTAAGATAACTTAAAGAAATTAATTAAAATAATCTTATAATAATATTTGAATAAATAAAGATTTTATATTATTTTAAATTTAACGAATTTTAGTTTTATGCGTTGGTGAACTCCACTATAAAATTGTGAAAACTCCCTCCATAAAATTATGGAAACTCCCTCCAAAAAATTGTGAAAATTATATTCTTCTTTCTACCAAATTCGTTGCCTTTAAGTAGACCAAAATATGCACAAAGCATTGTTAAAAATGACGTTTTACAGAAATTCAAAATTAACGTCCTGGGATATATTTAAATTAGAAATCAAAATTTTACTATGTTAATTAAATAAAATATTCCTATTTGACGCTTCTGGAGAGTTTTTAAATATACGTTCTTTGGGGGGTTAATTTCGAATTCTTTCGTGATTCTCTTTAATATATTTTAAATACTAATTTTAAGCTACACTTCTTAGTTAATTATATATTCACGTCCAAATCAACGTCTTTAACAACCTACCAAAAAACAAGTCTTGCGGATCTACATTTTTCACGTTCGAAAGTTAAGTTCGCGCTGGCGTAAGCCTAAAGACGTTAAAACTCACGTTTAATTTTTAACCGTGAGAACAAACTATTGTGAGTAATGTTCAGGTAGACGCATTTCTTTAGGGCATGTGCTTTAAATTGAAGGGTGTCTTTTTAAGATTGTGTTATTTAATGCTCAGTTGAAATACAAGAAAATGTCCAACTATCCTTGAATATCGGGAACATAAATGATCGGCTATTTTAAACATTTGGGGCACGAATTAAGCAAGGTTTAATAAATAGAATTTTTTTAAATTTTTAGTTTAATTCGTTTTACGTAGGAAACATTACGAATTAAGACAAACTTAATAAAATTAGTTAGATTAAATAAATGTTGCTGTTTGTGTACCACAAATTAATGCAAATACTGTTCAAAAATAAATAGCACATTAAATTATTCCGGATCCTAGAGTCAGATAATTATTATTATGAAGAAGATGAAGTTTATTTGATTTTCAGTTTCGATCTGATGACGAGGCTTAAGAAAAATGTATTCTCAATCATCTCATCGGGCTATAGCATTTTATGGTGTTTAAATTGGTAAATTATCGGATGGTTCAGATATATGTTGTAATTCTGCTTGACGATATTCTTTAATATTAAGGTCTTCATTTAAAATGATTATTTGTGCCATAGTTGTTTGGCTCAAAACGAGCAATAAAATTCTAATAAAATTTCAACTTTTTACTTTATTCCCAATTTTCATCGAAGATCCTACTTTAGGTTTATGGTGTTATGATCTAATCGCTTTCCCCTTTTAAATAGTAATGGATTTATTCAAACTAATATCTGCATTATAATTCTTTTCAACTCTCACTAAAATTAATTGGTTTTCACGCTGTTCAATGAAAATTCAATGAAATGCCATGATTGAACAGATGATTAGTTAATCTTTTCCCCCGCTTGCAAAGGTTTAATAAAAAATTGTTTATTTCTCATATATGTAGGTAGGTAATTACCGGTTTTTTTCTTAATATGTTTCTTTCAATTGTCTGGGTTTCATAGGGAAACGTATAGACACGTTTACGGCTGTTTCCTGGTAAGCTTGGCGAACTACTACTCGTCATATTAATAAATTGATTAATTTAACAAGAACCTTTTAATACTTTATTTGTTAATTATTAAACAATTTATATTATTATTACTAAATAATTTAAAAATCAAACACTTCATGACTCACAACTGTGTTGTTTCGATTGTTTTCTAACTGTAAATTATGACAATTTGAAAATATTAGCTGGTTACATATTCTAAAAATTGCATTTTAATTTACACTTGGATTAAACAAGTTTTAGAATGAACGATACGGTGGATTAGACAAGTTTGGGAATGACACATAATTTTTATTTACTATTACTATGGATGAAGTAAGTTTTGGAATGTTTAAAATAGCCTAAACGACAAAAAATTATATAATTACTAGCGGTTCTACCCGCGCTGCGGTCTCTTATGCAGAAATAAAATTAACATAGAATTCAAGTAGATGACAAAGGACGACTCCTTGACTATTTTTTTTAATGACTGACGACACTTCGTTTTATATGTTAAAGTAGTGACGATTTTTCTAATCAACTCATGATTTTTTAGTAAAGGAGGTAAAAGGTGAAGGGTGCGTAGTCAATGAGAACAGTCAATTAACAAATACATAAAGATATTAATTGAGCAGAAACTGCAGAAATTTACAATACATATTTACAATAATACTTCTTGATAAATTACATTTTTAGTATACCTCTCACCACAAACTTTAACGGCGTCAAAAGGTACGGACTCCCGAAAATTCTACGTAAAGTTGCCCAAGGGTGAAAACCGGCTTGGGGATATTCAAACATATCTGATTAAACTTCTGGCCCTGGACCATATTAATGGCCATCGCATATGAAAGTCTGACCGGGAACTGCTTTCTTCGGAGCTGAAAAGGAAGGTTCGCATCAGATGGCAAAAGACAAATTCGTGGAATGAAAACTGTGCTGCCCACGAATTTTCCTTCAGTTATAACTTTGGCCTCTAAGCTAAAATCCATCATTCTTATAACTGCAAATCTAGTGCCGTTACAATGTTCAAGTTTCGTGTTTAAATGGCGTAGAAGCATTATAACCACTTCAATCTTCAGTCTAAGGCGATGAGCTGGCATACCCATGGGTGTTAAGCTATTCAGAAATTCCATCGGATATTGTCCAAATTCATCAGCCTCTTCTGTGCTGTCACTACTCCTATATTCCTTGCAATTTTCGTTCAAGGTCTCCAAACCTTTTTCGTTCAACTCCAATGCCTCTTGATCTGAACTTTCACCAGAATGAATCACATCTCCATACAAAACTTGGACTGGATCCCAAGCAACTGTCTGAAATCTCCCCCAAAGGCGTAAATTTTTCCACCGAAGATTTATTTCTGCCCCGTTAGATCCTGAAGAAGTGTGTTCACGGTGAGGAAGCATTGTGACGGCATCATGGGTGCCTCATCCCAGATTTTAAGTATAAAATTCCGAATTTTCTTTACTTCCAAAGAGTTTCCCTTCACTAATGTGACCGCTATTCCGGTCGATGCACACGATAGGAAGTAGTCACCATTTCCTTTCAAGATGTGAATCAAGGTGTCACAATTGTCGTCATCAAAATTGTGCCCCATAAAAATATTAACCTTCAAGAAAGAACACAGTTTCGGTCCCAGTCCCTTTGATAGCCTTCAAAATGGTGTCGATTATCTTCCTCTGAGTGTCAGTTTTTTTTTGCTGTAGCAGTCTTCCCCTAGCTTCTTTTCGGCTTCAACATTCAACAATTCCCTCACGGCAACAACATTTTCATTATTGTAGCTTGGTAATCCTATTTTTTCCAAATTAAGACCGT
This sequence comes from Tipula helvola, assembly GCA_963556165.1. Classification (NCBI taxonomy): domain Eukaryota; kingdom Metazoa; phylum Arthropoda; class Insecta; order Diptera; family Tipulidae; genus Tipula; species Tipula helvola. Next base: position 9,452,805 of record OY744481.1, on the reverse strand, counting down.
GCTGTTTCAAAAAACATTCGACATGATGCAAAGCGTTATCTGTAGCTTTTTCCTCGTCCATTGTATGTAAGTTGAAAATCCTCTATCATAAAATTTTTGAACTTTTGCCACAGGGCCAGAGGATTTTTTGGTTGACAAAAGACACATATTGTAGCATATAGATTTCTGATTTGGATTCGCCAAGCTTCTTTCGCATTCTGAATCGTCTTCAAGGAATCCAAGTTCTATAGCTGTTTGTTTGAAAGTACCACACTCTTTCACTGCATTGTTCTTACAATTAACTTTCTTCAGGTCATTATAACTTGTTGCACCTTTCACATGCAGTAGAAGAAGTTAGGACTGACGATTGCCATTCTTCCGATAACAGAGTCTGCTCCTCTCACGCGGGGTGTGTAGTAACCTACCCTTGCTGTGATATACGTAGTGAGTTGGAAGGTCATGGTAGTAGTATTCCCGTGCAGCAGGATCTATTTCATTCAACTCGAAGTAAGCCGTCAGCATTGTTTTCTTATCAGGATTCCTGAGCACAGCTTCATGAATCTGTTCTTCGCGAAAACACACCGTTTGCATATTCTTTAGGTGTACCGGTAAATTGATCACGGTGTGGGACTTGTCGTGCATTTCCCTTCCAAAAGGTGCCACATTGCCACTGGAGCACTTATTATCTTGCTTCAAGAAATGTTTTCACTTTGTCCCACACCAGCTCTCCGTTTCCATTTGACTGTGTGTCAAATTGAATACTGGCGCACGGGAGCACACTTCGACATTGATGTGTGCATTGTACTTTGAACTCAAATATGGGTTATAGGGAACGATCCATTGGTTTGAGACTTCGTGGCATCCGACATGTCAATTTGGTTTAAGTAACAAATAAGATTGATCGGAATGCTATAATTAGACATTAAATAATAATTGCATGTTAATCGTCCGCAACATTTTGACCATTTGCTTGCTTGCTACTAAATAATACAAAAACAAGTATCTACATAGGTATACCATTTTTGATAAAAATAGATACATTTTTCCTTATCAGCAATAAATCTGTTAACTTAGGATATCGAAAAATATTGTTTTTATCTGCTTGCTAAAACATGAAGTAGGTGTATGGCCCAACATCTAAAACATTCAGTTTAACTTCAAATTTAAATATTGCGAATTTTTTTTTTTTTTTTACAATTAATTTGTGCCTTCCGACCATATTCAATACTCATCCCAATTTTTTTTTTTTAATTAATTACTTGTCCCCATAAAATTCGATACCGCAATTAGTTTTTGTGATTAATTATTTTTTTTTTGGTAAATGAATACCACTTAAACTTGAAATCACAATCATTGCCGAGTACAACAAATCGAGCACGAAAAAATATTTTTTTAAAAATATAAATTACATTACAATAAAAATAAATATTTCTATTAAATATATTACAATTGAAATTTATTATTATAATTATGCCACAATAAATATAAAAATTTTCAATTTTAATTTATTTTCTCGTATTTAGAGCTATAAATGCTCTATATACAATATTATAATAAAATAGCTCAACAATTTAATTAGCGTAAAAATAAAATAAATAATTTTCAGTTGATTGGGTAACAGCCGATTTGGTTTTTCTATATAAATTATGTTCAATATATGTATAAACGAGTAGTTTCTCTTGGTTGTCGAGTTAATAGTTGTTACCGATTATGTATAGTGAAATAGAAAATGAAAATGAAAAATAATAGAAAATAAATGCTCTAGAATTTAATTTAATTTTTTTTTATTTTTTTTGTCGAAATTAAGTATTCGAAATCCATATGCATGAAATTTGGTTGTTGTGTTCTCTGTATATTATACGGATTTGAATTCCATGGCAAAAAGGAATAATATAATGGAATAAAATTATGGCGGAATTAATAAATTAATTATTATGCGGATTATGAATAATGGTTTTTCATGTGCTCGATGTATAGATTGATTAAATAAAAAGGGATTTTGTTTAACATGCATGATAAATGGTTTAAGAAAATTGGTAATTTTTTTATTTTTTTTTTTTTTATTTAACAAGGAGGGTGGAAGAAAAAAATTTATTATTCAACCAAGTACAGTATATTTACCGCAGATAACACTTTAGATTTTTATATGATTGAAATAAAAATCAAATTATACCTTGAGGTTATCCGATTAAAATCTCTTCGAAACATATTTATGATTCATACCCATTCGCGTTTGTTTTCATGTTTTTCTGTTTTTAACCATAAATAAAATAATAACCAAATATGTAAGATGAATATAAACATATAAGAAGGCGTTTACACACAAAACTACAAAAATGTATTTTAAAATGAAATAAATAAATTAATAAAAGGAATTTTTAATTATAAATTTTCTATTAATTCCACCTATATGGATCCCTTTTTTTTATTTACGAGTATTTATATCCGAATGATGTATTTATTTTATTGTTATGTCCTTCAAACATATGTAGAATTTAAAAATGGGTTGGTTCGTTTAACCTTAAAAGTTTTATATGGATAAAAGCAAAAGTTGTATTTAATTGTAATACGTCTGAGAATTTAAGTTATACCTACAGATTCCTATATAGTACTTTTCTAAATGTATTTATAATTTATGCAGGAGTTGAAATTTCAACGAATTCTAGGTAGCTGCATATTCAAGAGTAAATCTGATTTTTGGAAATCTAGAAATGAAACATTTATATTAGCATTAATGCCATTGTTCTATACTTTGAAATATCAATGTCTTATTAAATAAAATATAATTAATGTGGCTTAAAGGTACAATTAGACGATATCATTTAAATGAAATCTCACTCAAAAAATTATACGTCTCACTCGATGATAACGTCTAAACTAACATCTCATTCATAAAATGAGACATCAGTTTTACGTCATCTTATAATTTCAAAGTGATATATCACTTGCCAGGTGATAACGTGTAAACAGAATCAAAATGTAAATTGCATCTCAATTTACTTTTTAAACTTGTTTAAATTTCATCTCATTACATTATTCAATTGAAATTTCGATTCATGTTCAATTTATAATCAAATAACATTAAATTCCCATTAAAAGTTTATTCAAGTCATATTTAAGTCGCATTCAATTCATATTCAAACCATAATTAATTTATTCAATTCATATTCAATTGATTTGCAATTCATATTCCTATTGAATTCATATTCAAATCATATTCAGTTTCCATTCAAGTTATGTTCAATTTATTTTTGAGTCATCTTCAACCTTTATTTAAATCATAGTCGATTCATATTTAAGTTTTATTTAAATCATTCTCAATTTTAAATTCAACGCGCAATCAATTCATATTCAGTTCATAATCAATTTAAATTCGATTTGGGAAAGAAACATTTTAATAACAGAAAGGTGGACAATACGCATCACCATAATATGTTACACCTGGAACTGAGTATATAAATATGGAACGCTAAAAATAAAACACATCGTTTAATATTTTGCTTATCGTCCTCAATGGGGTTCAGGTCCTCCTCATCTATTGGAAATCGATGATTTCTGGACAGTGGTTTTCTGGCATATTTATTTAATCTTGTTTCATAATAAAATTGTTGTTGTCATCATCATCAACAAATTTTATGTAATCTGGCTTCGCAACTTCTTGGAGAAACCGCTGCGCTCTTTCGTACGATGCATTGGGATCCCCCCACAATAGACGATTTTGAGTTCCGAGAATGTCTCATATTAAATGGCTTTTGTTTGCCTCGGTGAACTTCAATTTTTGAGGAATTTAATAAGATTACAGTATCATCAATTTTTTCTTCCAATCCACCGCTTCCTTCGTAATTACTGTCATCTGAATCGTCGTTATACAGTGCGTCCAATTCACTATATTCATCTTCGAGTGCAAATGGAATATAACCCATACAAGTTCCAATGAGTTCGCCGGCGCCAAATGGTAATAGGATGTACGTAAAACTGGCCCACGGCGATACAATGGGCCAATGTCAAAGATATCATTGTAACACCCATAACATCCTCTATTAACAAAGCCACCATATTCATAATTCATCATAGCATCCGTTGCAACCCAAACTTTCTGGAAATACACCACAAAGTGTATACGGCCAACGATAAATCGAAATATATCATGATGGTATTACAGGCTCGGCAAAGTCAACGGTATGTCGTCGACATCCATTTTGTGCTTTACATTTCCGCATTACTTTTGCTTGCATGGTGTGCGATTTACTATACATCAGTCACCACAAGTTTCATAACTCCGAACTTGGGTCACAATAATAATTGTGTTTAAATAATTTATCGTTGTAATATTATTCCCCACAGTAAGTCGATATTCTTAAGTGAGCCGACTTAGTAATGAAAGTTGATCTGGTCTAATTGTACGAGTCCCTCACATACCGCAATACACAGAGCTGAAGTAACTATTTTCACTCCCACTTCTATCATTTTATATGTATACACTTAAAGAATAGTTCTAATTTAATCTCAGCGCAGACTTTTCGTTTTTGAATCCATTCCTTTGCCCAGATCCGTTTAGTAACTTTATTTTGTCTTTCATTACGTTTTAGTTTAAGTAAGAGGGCAAACCAAGCTGCAGCTTGGGCTTGATCCATGTCAATAATATAAATGTTATTAAATTAAATTTTTTAATAGCGTAATTGATTACTGCATCGACTACAACCAAATAATAAATTATTAACACCAAACTCGAACTTAATGAAGAAATTTCTTTATCACAAAAGTGTGTACGTCTAAACAGGTTTTTCACTTGAGCAAGTGATGCGAAATTTTACAAATGATATATCACTTTTATTTTTACATTTGACCTCACTTTTGTCCTGGTATAAACATGCACATCATTTTAGTGAGATCTCACTCGAAATGATATCTCACTTAAATGATATCGTCTAATTGTACCTTAAGTCTGATGTCGTATTCCGTGGACTATAACTAAGGGGCATATTTTTGTACAAACTCCGCAGATAATTCTGGAGTAAAATATGTAAATATTTCGCTGGTTGCTCTGCAATTTTAGTCTTCCTAGTATCGCTAACATTAATTGAGTAACTATTTCGTTAAAGTATTCCCTTTAGTCAATAACTTTGGATTTACCATATGATCTTAATAAAAAACCGGCTACGTAACGGTGTTTTCCAGGCACCATAACATTTAACTAGTACTTTATGAGTTTAAGTTTTATTCTTTAAAGCCTATTTGTGGAATATTTACTTAAATCTTCCTGGAAAACAGGTACAAGAGGCATATGCTTACTATGGACCCGACGATCGATAAATATAATAGTGGAATTTGTTGGCTCGGTATCATTGAAGCGGCAAAACACAAAACAAATAGACCCTGTGTTTTGAATAATACAAGCCATCGCATTGCATGATGACCTTTTCCGATTCATCAAAGCTTTTTGATGAAATTTTCGCTTTATAAAGCACTATTTAAATCTTTGGGATCAAGTAAAGCACTATATATTCAAGTCATTGGGAGGTAATTTCGAAGTTATCACTGTATTTATTAATCTACATAACTCATCTTAAAGTGGATTAATAATATATCTAGCTATTCCTTTAGCTTGTTCAACGGTAGGTATTATATCTAGATGTATACTTTTAATTTACGTGGAACTGAAAAACAACCTAATCTTTCGAACACATCCTGATTTTCTTTGATAATTGTATGTTTTTCTTTTTCGCGTAGCATATCATTTCTTTTGAAATCCAGACATGCTGGAAGGCCAGAATGGGAGATAATTACCTATTCAAAACTATAAACTCCAGAGATAGTTTATGATATTGCATCATATTGATAGTTTATGATATTGCATTAGGAACTTTCCGGGAGCTTGGCTTCAATGGAGTCAAGACGGCGAATATGGTGGTTGATTGATGGTATTTATTGAGTTTTATGCCTTATATTCGTTCAAAATCGTAGCTCGGTGTGATGGCGCGTTTTCGTCGTCTAAAATCCACGAGTTGTTTTCCCATAATTCCAGTCGCTTTTTTCGCGTCAGCGTCGTTTGCAACACAAAATTTAAGACAAACTCTTTGTTTAATAATTTCGTTAATCCTAAAAACGGGCGTGCGCTAATGAGGTTGACTGACTTAACCAACTACTGTAAACAGACTGGTTGACAGATCGCGCTCAAAGTTAGCATCATAGTGAAATACAGTCCTACCAATCTAGGAAAAAAAAATTCTCAAATTCCTTCAGCGCAGGCATTTTAAAGACAGAATATAAATCGCTTTTGAATTATGCCTCGAAAATTGAAAATTATGTTTACAAAAAGATTTATTTGGATACAATTTATTACAATTGGTTTCATTTGAACTCAACTTTTGAAAAATATTCTTCCTCGAATCTGGTAGATTTCTGGAAGTACCACACTACCACCTCCAGTTCCGCTACACGGCACTTGTTAATAGCATGTGGTCCATTGTTAAATTTGATGTATTCATTGTCAATTAAATTTGCTTGGTTGTTGTTGTGTATAGTTCCTTCATTTAAAAGTTCATTTATATTTCTCTGGATGATAGTCGACTCCAAAATGTCCAATTTCCTGTAATCCCCCACTTCGGCTTACAAATTCAAGTATTCTTTTCTTTTTCGGTGATTTTTTTACAGCTAAATTGTTTTCGTTTAAATATTCCTTAAATCTTTCACTTATTGATTTTTTCGATTGGCTTATGTATTTCAAGTTAGAGTCTGGGCACTCCACCTTGGTGCTTTCCAAAAGAGAAAGGCCTCTATCAATTCAATCCGTTGCTTTTAAAACACTTTTCCTAGTTAGGTTGACTATCCTGGTTGATAGTTGATTCGATGCCTGTTTATTTCTTCCCCTTGCGGCATTAATTATATTAGGCATGATAGTCTTCGCATTTTCTTTTTCTTTACTTTTTACTTTACGTAAAAGGACGTAGGTCCTCATTTAACGGAATATTGATTAATATGAACACCATCAAGATGAAAGCAGCTTGTTTTTGGTGTTGTAAGTGGTTCAAATCGATGTTTGAACCTTTTTGTAAGCGTATAAAACGTGGTATTTCATTATTCTCTTCGCGAAAATGTCATCTATACATAACACATTCAAATTGCATAATTGTGCTTCAAATTTGCACTATATGTATGTAAATAAATAAAAATGGAATAGAATCGTTTTGCTACAAAGTTGTTGAAATAGATGAATTTTGCAAATTATTAATGTATAATAGATTGGATTTGTTATAACAGACTTATGATTCTTAGTTTAGAAAAATATTTTAAAAATATTTTTGGATTTTCTAGACGAGCTTTATTTTAAGAATCAAAGATTAACATTACTTTATAAATTAGTACTCTCAATAAAATCTTAAATAATATAATTTTGGTAATTCATTTGTAATTCGCAGCATGTTTTTTAAATAAAATAGTTTTAGCACAACAAAGTTAGTTTAGGTTGTAGATTTTAACCCATTGAACAAAACAAAACCCAATCATTATCTTAATTTTTTCAAAAAATGGAGTAGACACCGGTTTGCTTCTGAAAGACTCTAATCTATTGTCTGATTTCAGTCTGCTAATTTGAGACTAGAGAGAAACTTTTCTAGAAGAGATTTAACTATAAATCTGTTTTCTGACCAGTGTATGATCGTCGCCACCAAACCAAGTTTTTGTTTTTTTTATCAAATATTCTTGGTTTTTTTAAAATAATGGTTTTGTTAATATATCAAATTGTCTTGGTTTTTTTAAGTCGAAATTTTCAATTGTTTTGAGATTTCGTTGTGCTTGGCCTGGTCATCCTAGTGACAACTTTGATTTGCTATCCTTTTCTTGTAATAAATACCAACGCACACCCTGAACTTAAACTAAGTAAGTCAATTAAGAAAATATTAATAAAATTGTGTCGCAATAAAAATTTGAGATGGTTTATTGTGGCTGCCCGGTTTGAAACATTTCGGTATCTAACAAAAATAATTTCAAATGGGTTTCAGGCATGAAATGTGTGACAGTAAAACTACCTCCGAAATTGTTGAATTTCGATTAAAAGCAGTGCCGAAGTGCAGACGTTGCTGAATGAAAGCAAGGATGATGCAGAACTGCTCAAACCGGTCGCAACTGGCGATAAAACAGGAGTTTACCAATATGACATCGAAAGTAAGGCTCAATCGTCCACTGAAAGCTTCCTAAAGTAAAGGCGGAAGACCAAAAAAATCTCGTCAAGTAGTGTAACCTGAGTTCTAAGGTTGTTCGATTAATAAGGAGTACTTCCAGGAAGTTATACGCTGTTTGGATGAAGCGATCCGAACGAAACGTCTGGATTTGTGGTTAATCAACTCATGGTTATTGTACCACAATAATACACCTGCTCACACTTCTCTGCTTGTTAATAAAATGTTGGCCAAAATCGACACCGTTATGATAATGAATATACCAAAACTGTATAACCTTTTCGACAGCCAACAATAAACTAAGCATCCAATATGGCTCAAAACGCTAAGAAACGTCAGGGAAAGTATACCAATACAACCAAAAAGCAATTGTGGCAATTGGACTTAAACAACCTGCGAAATTGTAAAATTTGACCAAGTAATATTTTTTATATGACCAAATTGCTTTCACGGGTTCCCATTTCCCAGCATTCCAATACATATTTGGGCTTTATCAAAATTCTAGGAACATCTTTTGCATTTTTTATAAGAATAACTGCAAAAAAGGTCGATTTTTTAAAATTCAAAAATTTGTTTGGCTCGCGTGCCACGTATTTTCACTGATACGTATATAAATGCAAGATTGTGAGTTCATGTTCCGAATAACAATTCTAAATAAGAAAGTTTAACCATAAGCACCTTTAAAATACTAAATGGGTGTACAATTATAGAATGTAAGACTGACTTGTCATATACTGGTGTACTTCCACCCATAAATTCAATAATTTCTTCAATGTAACTAAGAAATCCATCAAATTGTTAACGTTATGTCAATGTGTAAATATTCCCTTTGTTACAAAACAAAACCAAAATGTTGTACTCTTACGTTAAACCTTTTCGTTGTTAATTCATTTTTTTTTTGTTTTTGGTTCTTCTTCCACGTTTCTTATCTACACGAAACCATTAAAAATTTATATTCTTTCTTACAAATTTTAATGTTTCATTGATAAGAGTTAATATTAATAAAAAAAATAAAAACTAATTTGTCCTAAATGATTGAAAACTTTTAAATGACAAAGTGTAGTTTTGAATGGGTCGCTTTATAGATATTACATATCGCCACGTGAATATTAATGTGTCCTATAGACCACTTTTTCCGAAAATGATGTTTTGATGTACTAATATGTTTTCGACTACGCTCTATCAGAATCTCTAATCAGATTTGGCCTATCTCTTATAGTTTTCAAGATAGCTCACTTTGATTTTGTCCAATAAGCCATAAAAATGTGTTTTTTCGAATAATGTTTTATTCTTATTTGTCCAACAGAATGATTTTCTATGAAATAGGACATATTTATATAGCATTAACATAATAAGCTTATTTTATACTTAAGTGTCCTATATCCAATAAACACTGATATAGAACATAAAATTCAACAGTATGAATTGAACTATGGAGAGTATTTAAGAGTCCAAAATCAAAGAAAATGGTGGATATAGGACAATTTACTAAACAATTGTAATTTAGACCTTTTTTAAATTTTATTTATGTCCTATATCAAATGGAAAAATATGTTATTGGTACAAAAGTATATAAAAGAGTCGATCATTGTGTTAAAAAAACATGAAACACGTGAAACATGAAAAACACGAAAATGAGGAATACTTATCAATTCCACTGATGGTTCAAGGCAATCGCAGAACAAAAAGTGAACATTTGAAAAGGTTACTCACTGTGTCAATTCTTAATGTGCCTGGAAATATTTCAAAAGAAAAAATTAAAGATATTCAATCGATGATTCCGTTTATACCAATAATTGAAGACGTAAACTTTTACATTTTTAAATTTCCGTAAGCTAGAATAGCAGTAAGGCCCGTTGCACATTTCAGCTAAGCTAAGCGAGAAATGTAGTTTTCGTTTGCTTTGTTAGCTCGCCTAGCTCACCCCTTTGCACTTTCCAGCTGATAACTAGCCTTATACAAACATACACTTCTGATTTTATATCTCCCCATTAAAATTTTTTATTTTCAACCGGGGGATAAGAATTTAGCTCACATCGCTTAGCTTAGCTTAGCTGAAATGTACAACGGGCCTACCTTTTTTAAGACTGATTCTATTACCAGAGACGTCTTGCAATAATGTATATTTTTTTGTTATAAACAATGAATTATTTTTGTGATTTTTTTATATATTATATTAAATATAATATATTTCTAGTTTTTATAATACATAAATGAAATATATATTTTTGAATCCGTAATTTCGTTTTTAATTATAATTATTTTGAAATTATTTCAGTATAGTATTTTGTGTCCTATATCCCAAAGAAAAAAGATGAAAAAAAAATTGTGTTTTACAAATATATGGGATGTGTCCTATATCCAAATTGGTAAATTTTTATAATTATTAATTTTTTTCTTTAATAGTTAGGCCTAACGGGATTTCTTATATAGTTTTGAACACAGAAATAACCAACCTACTTATAAAACAAAAAAAAAACTGAAAATTGTACACCCAATATAAACAGAATTTGAATCAAACTTTAAAAATCGATTTTTGAACCTTTCACCAAATGGCGCATAGGACAATTAAGTATTCACGTGGCGATATTTAAATAGACCTTTCGGTGGTTTAAATAATATTAAGCTGGTAGCATTTTATTTGATATCGCGAGAGAGTCAACGAAACAAAAGACAAAAAAATGTATTAAGATAAAAAATATATTGGGGCGAACTCTTTTTTTTTTTGTTCAAAGAATATTTTAGATATCTGTCTGCGCGACATTAAAATGCATGATTAAATTATTTGTTCGGTAACTTTCAATATGTACAGTTGAAAGATTAATGGTTTCTGGCGCATGTGAAAGATTCTGATTAAATTATGTATTATGGAGACATTTTTGTCTCAAACTGTGTGTGTGTTCCGCTTTTAGAAGTGATGATCGATTTATCTGTTGTAATTGTTATGGAATTCCATTTTACCTCAAACTGAATTACTATTTAATGTAATATTTAATAATTTAAAAGTAAAAAAAAAATTAAGATTCGTGACCATTTTATTTACAAATTAATTAACACTCGCTTTATGTATTTTATATAAATTTCGATACGAGTTTATTGGCCGATGGCATTCCAAATAATGTTAAGATATACGAGCGCGATGCGCACCTGTACATAATTACATATTATCCGCGCACACCGGTGGCGTATAAATGACTATAATTTGTTAATTATGAAACCGTACACAGTATTTCAAGCGTAAACATGTCATCATAATATTATGAGAAAATACGTCAATTAAATGCAGTCCCGTCCTGCCGCCAACCGCACACATCCACAACAACATAAACATCCTGTTCCAATTACATCCGTGACACCGATTATACCTTTATGACAATTACGATTCCTAAACCACAAACATAAATAACTCGATTCAATTTTCGAAATTCTCCACACCCGATTACTAGTATATTGCGAGTAAACATGACTGGATTCTCGAATATTTAACCGCTTCAATGTTCTTTTGATATTTATTATTATTATTATTACGTTACGATAACGAATTTAATATTTAAATATACAAAAAAAACAAAAAATATTTAATTATTAGTTTTTCTGATTAATTTTCAGTTTTCGATTTCTTTTAATTCAAACGCAAACACACACAGACGGCGAGAGTTAAAAATAAAATGGAATTGATTCCCTACAATTAGTGACAAGCCGACATAGCATGACAATTAATTTTCGAGAGATTTTTTTTTTTTATTGATTTGTGATAAAAATAAAACATTTCTGATTTTTTTTGTTACTTTAAAATGGTTATAAGAGTTTTTAAAGAGTTTGAAATTGAAACTATGTATTATTTATTTATTTATTGATGATTTTATGATTTAATTTCGGATTTAATGATGAATCGGTGTTTTTTGTTATAATATGAGATGAATGTAGGCACATTGCCTCGATGGTTTATGTTTATATAGAATATGTTGTTGTGACACTATCGAGATTTTATTATTTTATTATTTTATTATGACCTACCGGTGATGTTATTTATAAATGGGTTTTAACGAACTTATGCCATTGAATGTGCGTGTGAGAACCGGAATATAAATATTAGGATAAATGTCGTAATACTCAATGTTATTTTCACTGCGCGCTATGAAAATGTTATTGGTTATAAATTGTATGTACTCCGTAAGTGTCGTGTTTTCTAAATTAAATCCGAAATGCTAACCGTAAATTTGGGGCTTCTTTAGTGGGGTAGCTTTTTTCAGAGTCACCACACAGCGTTTCGGGAAGGCAAGCTACTTGCTATACTGGAATGATTTTCCATATTTTTTTATACCATATTTTGGAACAGTTGGTCTAAATTCCTGGAATGTTTCTTTTTTTAATTATCGATTAACTTCTGGTCATACATTTTTCGTTTGGGTAAAAACATGATCAAGCATCTAATTTGTGATCAGGTTATTAAAACTTCACTAACCTAGGTCATATTGAAAGAAAAATGAAACCAGCATGTTTCGAATGAAAAAGCTCCATCACATTTTCGTGTTGGTTCAATCTTTTATTAGCTCTAAATATTAATCGAAAGCTATGTCAAACAAATGTTTCGTAACCCTTGCCGCCCGTCTGACCCGAATAAATTTTACTTCCCTTCTAGGGGACTTTTTCCAAAACGCCAATGATTAGTGTTTTCATTTTAAGTTTGTCTTGGAAATAATTAGCTGTCCAAATTAAAACAGCCAACATGCTACCAAGCATCTTCCCTCTCGGTTGTTTTTCGAGTTCATTCTTTTCTGGGTCTATTTTCGAAAACCAGAGTATCATTTAATTTTCTTTGGGAAAATGAGTGTTATCAAATTACAGGTAAATCGGGACTTTCGATTTTTCTAAGTTTTTAAACGTATTCGAGATTTGTTTGGGGTAGAGGCAAATAGCTTAGCTACCAAACAACTTTCATAAGAAAGTAGTATTCAGTTTGGCTTCCTTATTTTATTTACGGATCAATAAATTAACGGTGTTTTTACTAGAGATTAATTCTATAAACTAAATAGAAATATGTGAATAATTATAATACATACAATATTAAATTTTACAGAAATCAAGTCAATGTCATAATCTTAAAAAATAGTATAGCAAAAGGGTAGCAAGAAATGTGGGCACTCATTAAGAAATTAATTTATAATACTGACAAAATTGATGAAAATCGTATTACTCTAAAGAAACTGACTGATGATCCATTTTCTGTTGGCAATTTATTTAATAATTATTTTATTATTGTATGCGACACATTAAACTTAAATTCCCCAAACAAGAAAGAATTTGTTAAATATTTACTCTCCGTTACATCATTTAATAAAAAAAAAAAATCTTTAATAAAAAGCGCCGAAATTCGTGTAATTATCATAAGTTTGAATATGGATTCAGCTAGGAGAAATGACGATAGCCCTACTGAATTTTTTAAGTATTTTAAAGAGGAAGCTGGATCTATTTTAGCGATTCTAATAAATCAATCGATAAGTATTGGTATATTTCCAAATGTACTTGGGTTTGACCGCATCTTTTTAAGTACGACAAAGTACTTTACCGTTATGCTACATACCTTACTTTTCCATTAAACTTGTCATAAACGGTCAAAATTATTTTCAGTGTAATATAGGAAAAACAGAAATTTTGTTCTTGTTTGTAATCAATCGAAAAAACTATCGTTTAAAATCAGTCGGTCTCACGTCGCTAAAGGGGACGTACGGCTAGCAGTCAACATTACGGGAAAGTAGAAGTTTGGATCTTTGAAGAAAACGGATGTTTTGTCCATGGGAAACAGAGAAAACCTATTTATACGCTTTGTATATAAAAAGGACATTTTACTTTCGGAAACATAAGATTGTTTAGCGCATAGATTTTCCCTAATATGCCACGGTCCCTTTTGATGCAGTTTTTATTTTTGGGATGCGATTCCGATTGCGTCGATTAAATGATAAATTTGATTTGGAGCAGATAAAGAAAAAATCAGAAGCCTACTTTGAAATTTAAATGTTTGAATTTTATCAAGAAGTAGAGCAAAGGGTTAGGTTTACAATGACACACGGCACTATACTATTGTATAAAGTATTCTACAAGTATTTTACACTATACAGTGTATAGTTGCTACAATATATAAATATCATTCAGACGTTAAGCGAAAATTTCAGATATTGTTTCTAGAAATCTATTATCTACTCGTAAATTTTAACTACAGGCAACATTTTAAATTAGGCAACCGGATACTTTGGAATTTCCTATTCAATTAAATTATAATACTAAAATTTTGCGAACTCCGAAAAAAGGATCTCGATATTATTTTAAAAAACGCTTAACATCGTTATCGGAATGTATTCAACTGATGGGTTTGTTGCAAAATCTAAATATTCTTTTAATTTTTCAGAAAGCATTTCAGAAGATAAAGGTATACCACAGAATATAATATATATACAATTAATTATAGGCGACATTGCACCGGCCAAACGAGAATTTTTTTGGAATTTGCGTTCACTTATCAACAATTTAACATTGACGAATCTTCCTTCGCCAACCCGACGTGAAAAAATTAAACCATAATTCTTTCAAACAAAACCCGCCTTGTATACTACAATATAAGGCCAATAAACCTAACATAAATTCTCCTGAAAAACTCTTGAATATTTTATAAAACCATGCTATTCAGACCGCAGCACCACAAGCTAAATTAATAAGACGTTTTATTACTTTGTTTTGCAAAATTTTGCTTTGTAGTTGGTGAAAGTACTTCAGGGTCACTTTTCACTTATTTCTTTCCAATCATTAAAATATGTTAAGACTTTTTAAATTCCCTAGAGTAGATTTTCCGTAGATTTTGAATTTGAAGTTGCTTAATTACACAAATTATTTAGATCCCACTGAGGAAAAACATTTGTATTTTGTAGGTATACATATCCAAATTCAACCATATATTTGATACATCACCTATCTTAAGAAATAATTTTTTTTGGAAACTAATTACATAAATATATTCTACATACTATATTTCAGTGACCATTTTTGTATGCGAACAAATTTTACCATCGACGGCAAAAATTTTCACTGACAAAAACCAATCTGATAAATTTATTGAATTTGTTTGAAATAAATAAATATATTCATAAATTATTATCACTCGGCGCTTACTTGAAATCGCAAAACACAGTTTATAACAATGATATACTTTTAGCAGATTTCATTATCATCGAACCAGAATCGCATCCTAGTGCAATAAGGCCTGCATAATTTTGTTTTGTGCAATAAAAAAAAAATAGAACGGATGAATAGATGGGAATGAAAAGATTTTGGATCATCTCAATTCATCAGGGAATCAGAATGACACTCCTGGACGGGTCTTCATATCAGTATTCACTAAACCACGATTTGGCAAACTCTGAAAAATGTGCACGCTCTGAAAAGCGTAAAGCGTTAATTACCTTATTTTAATATTGGTACTACATGTGCTGGACGCTGCGCCCTTTTTCATTTTACACAAAAAATTACTTGTTCACCATCTCGTAAGATTAATTGCAAAACTATTTGCGGTTCCGCCACCTATGAATAACTGATTTGCGATACAGTATAACTGATTGACCTATATTTGAATTAAAAATCTGTAATAAAGTTACAGAAGGAAATCTTCATGATCTACCCACATACTATTTTCATTTTGGTGTAATCACAAACATCTCCTTCAGTACGCGACACATCGCAGACGGTTCAAACCAAACCCAAAGTGATTGGCAATTAGGACCGGTATTCTTATACCTAACTTCTTTCGGCTAACTAAGAATAGCAACACATTTTATTATATCATTTGCACATACACAAAACCAGTTGAAATAACCTCAATGCTTGTAAAGTAGTTAATGCGATTAGAAGTGATATCATAAACCTCGAAGTGTTCATGATGCAGAATTGATAAAGGTAATCTTTAGTAAGTTTTGTTTCAACAATTAGACGCCCCATTAATGCTATCCTTATATAGGTTTGTCTGATTACTATCTAAATCTTCAGCATAAAGAACAATACTTGAAGGCAGTGCAAGCTCATCATAATGAATGCCACAATAGTTTATAATTGAAAAGGCTGTGTTACTGCTGCTTTTAAAGTAATGGCGCATTATGTTTATCTCAGAAAAATTGGGTAGGCACGAGAGTAGCTAACCGATTAAACAACAATAAAAAGTATACATTCCATTTAGGTGCCAAAAAAGTAAATACTGTAAATGACAAAGCGGCGCTGTATTCAAGACTGATTTTCCTTTATAAGCTTTTTCGTTTTTAAATATTTTGTGAAAAATTTCACATCGGTGATCGTATAGACCGATAGACTAATACCACTCGCACTACCCAAGTAAGGCAGACACAAAATAATTTTGTTGGCTGTAAGCGTTTTCTGGCCGCTGCCACTTTTTTGGTACAATTTATGTTGGCACAAGATATTCAACGTATACACCAAATTGAACTGTACCTCTACACTAGAGGTGAAAACTGTCGACAATTTCAACTATCGATAGTTTCGATAGTAACATAAAAAACAATCGATAGAAAACTACCGACACAAATTAAAAGACTATCGAGATACTACGATACTATCGGATAATAAATTTATAAACTTTATTTAATTACATATAGGCTGACTACAACCAGAAACTATAAAGTCAAGGGAGGTTATTATAATCAGAAAGTTTCCCAATTTTCCACTTTGTTTTAAAAGTAGCCAATCGTTTTTATGTAAGAAAATCAGCATCTCAACATTTGTTGGCTTTCAGACCGTTTGGGTTCGTCGATCACCAATAATTTGACTAGCATATAAAGGAATGACAACAAGAAAAACGTAACTAAAGTTATATTGCATAATAGCAAAACTCTCTTGTACGAATAAAATATCAATATTGACATATCCAATTAAGACCATGAAAACGTCAATTATCATAGTTATAAGGGAATACGATTTTGTGACTCTACGATGTCGCATTCTTATTATGATAAAATCTTAAAGTATTATCTCTAAAATTGATAAGGTTATGACTGATTTTATATTCTTAAATTAATGCGTTTTTAACTAAAAATCCAGTTAAAAGAATTCAAAGCCACTTTATAATACTCTTCAGTATAAGCGATACAATTAAAATGATCCGCTTATTCCTAGCAGCGAAAAGAACTAATTAAACCTTTATACTGCTCTCCTGAAAAACCAGTATTTTTCACTTATCATATTCTTACTTGGATAGGTCGATATATCGATAGTATATAAAAAATATCGATTGTTTTCGATAGTACGAAACTATCGATATATCGATAGTACTATCGATAGATTTCCACCACTACTCTACACGCATTTGGTCTTGCAGTTTTGTAAACAAAAACTTGTCTAAACTTTTTAATAGTCGACCAACAAATTTTATAATTTTGAACCGCACATTTAATTTTTTCGAAAAAAAATTTTACATTTTGGAATTGTCATACAAATCTCTCAAGTGTTTTCAACATTTAAATTTTGCTAATCGGTGGTCGCTTCTAACCGACTATTGCACTTATCGATATCCATCTTTATGTTCTTGAATATTTCACTTTTTAGACAACCGTTTTTATCAGTGCACTTCTGTTGAAAATCTGTTATTTTACGGTATGCTGAGTATTTTAATGAATTCTCTTATTGGTTAAATCTAAACCTAAAAGTTATTTTAAAAATACGGCAGTACTCTCACCACAAGAAGATCCCAATACAGCTGCAAAAGCTTTGCAGGAGAATATTATCAGTATTTAAGTATATAGCTCTTTCAGAGGCGTACTGTACTACGTAGTATACTACGAGACCGTAATTTTGTGCAAACAAATTTTTTGTTATAAATGAAAAAATGGCGAATTAAAGTTAATGATGCTAAATCTAATCATGCAACTTTTACAATGCGAAGAGGTACATGTCCATCAATACAAATGAGTAACCAAAATATACCTTAAACATATTTATGTTTTCACCTCGACTAAAGACTAATATGGCGTAAACAAATATGAACAAGAAGAAAGCAATTAGAAATGAAGCTGACAAAAAAGTATTGTCTGATAGGCAGAAAATCAAGTTTAACGATTGCAAATAAATTATGTTATAGATACAGATGAAACATATCTGGACAAATGGTATACAGCTGTGGGGAATGATCAGCAACTCGAACTTGGACCTTCTTTAGCGGTTTAAGTCTAAATTTCTAAGAAACATAATTGATGTACCATAGTTCGTATCAAACGATTTATGTTAATTCACAGAGATCTACAAGTACCAACAATAAGGGAAGAACCGCGAGTCCTGGCACTGGATCACTCAAGATTGACAATTGATCCAAACCATCTGGCGAGCAAGCTTCTTACTAGAACAACGAGGGAAAGATTAAAACGTAACAAAATTTTTGATTTGCCAAATAGTTCTTCGGTGCACCTTTAGACAATAAGTTTTAAAAGCTCTAATAGATCGAATCAATGAAATTAAATTTATTGGTTAATATTAAAATACAATAATCGTAATGTTAGTGAGATTTTATCAATGGATAGAAATATTGCGATTATTAAATGAGTTAGCGGTATGAAAAATATCTTTACGGAAAGCAGAATTCATTGGCTGTAAAATAAACCGAAATATTTAAAACTATAACGGTAATAAACCTGTATTTATCCGTATATATTGTATCTTTGTAAACAAAAATTGTTGAAAACAAATTCGGTAGAATTATAATTACAACAGTAAATACTGTACAAAATACAGTAACAATAACGTAAAAACAGTAAAAATAACGAGAAATAACGAGAATCCTGATAAAAATGCCAGAAGTTGGAGTTGAACCCGCTTAACATCAAAAGAATTTTATGCGTATTTGGGAATGCTCATTACAATGTGTGTGCATCGCTCCAAATATGAGCACCACGTGTGTTATGGCGATCAGATTCCAACCCACTTTATAGAGCAACCATGTCGAATAATAGATTTCGCAGAAAGGTAATTTGACATAGATTTGACAATGATCCCACCCGAGCCGAACGATTGCAGACGGATAAAGCGGCTGCTTTAGCGACATATGGCTACTGTAAAACAGCAATTTATCGTCAAAATACATTGCATCTGATTGTGTAACCGTGGATGAACAGCTTTTTCCGTTTCGAGGTAGAACTCGGTTTACCCAATATTGTACGTGATTTGTGCCACCAATTTAAAGCTCCCGGGCGAAATATTACGATGTATAGTTTTTTTTCCGCATTACCTTTGGCGCGGTTGTTATTGTCACGGCAATTAATAATGGTTGAAATGATAAAGCAAAGTAAGAAATGTATTCCAAGCAATTTTATAAAATGTTCGGTTAAGCCAGAATATTCAAGTTTGTTTGGATTCAACGAGGATGTGAAAATTAGCATTTGTTCTTATATGTAATAATACAGATGGTGGAGTGAAATGTAAGCCGAAGGCGATTATGTATTATAATGTGACCAATACGGTCGATGTCGCAGCTCTAGCTTCGTATATCATTTATTCTAAAATCCAGTTACTACTAACAATAAGTGTTTGGGCTCCACAAAAACTACACCTGAAGCCGAAAATGGATAAATAACAAGTCAACAAACAATAATTTTATTTCTTAAATTTGTAACCATTTATTATTGTAAACCATTTTATTATTGTAACAAATTGTTGCCACATATGTTGGTGGAATTCACTTAGATTATTGATGGTTTATCTAAAAAGTAAAGTAAAACGTTAATTATATTGTAGATTTGTTGAAAATGTTAACTTAGCTTAGATTTGATTATTATTACGTATTTGTTGACGTCTTGCGTAGCTGATTTTGACACTTTGTAGTTAGATTCTAATATTTAAATGATAGATTTATCTTGGAATTTGAGCTCGACGTGACATCTGATTTTTGGCATTTGAATCACAAATGGAAAAGCTTCGTGTTCGAGCAAATGTCAAAATGTAAAAACTTGTCTCTTCCCCTTTTTTCTTCGAACCACAGCGGCGTCAACATCAAATACAAATTTGTACAAAGAAAGATTAAATTAAAATAAAATTGATTATTGTATTGGCAAATTGGAGAACTCATCTTTTTAATTATCGTGAGCAGCCATATCAGGAACGAGAAATTAAGAGAAATTTAGCGTATATAATTTCCTGCGAGATTCTTGCTCATCAAGTGGTACTGTCTTGTACAATAAGTCTTCATTTATTCGGCGCACATTTTTACAGGATCTGGGTAAGCAATAATTAGTAATGGCAGCAATTGAAGATCGTGCCGCGAATCCAAAAGTGATGGCTCAGTTTTCCAGCAAAACTGGGATAGAGTGCATGTTAGGACATCCGGTAGTTGCTACTGCTGCCTTGGCTCCTTCTACATTAGAAAATTCACGCTCAGCTGCTATGTTTGTCGGTCGATATCTTCATTCCAGCGAAAAACTCGGAAATGTTGTTCGATTTGCATGCGACCAGTTTGCAATGAGCATGCAATAACAATAAATTAATGCAATCAGTGTCACAATTAAATTTGAAATAATAAACTTTAATACCAAATAAATTATGGTGTTTTATAATAGTTGCTGTATACCAATATTTTTCTATATGAGCTGGTTTCAATTTTGAAGTTTCCATACATATTATAAATAGGTACAAATGTACCTTAGGTGTCCGTTTAAGGAGTATTTTATTATTTTTGCATATAGTTAGTTATGAAATCCTATTATTTCATTTCTCATATATAACTACATTTTTATTTTTACAGTTTAGTAGATACTCCTGATGATGGCCTAATAAGCCGAAATCGATCGAGTGATTTTTTAAACCTTTTGTAATTTTGCGAAATATTTAAAGAGAAGTGTTTTTAAAAAATTTTAAAAATGTGTGAAATCCTATTAGACTAAAAAAAATATCAAACACTGAATCTAGAAAGACTAATTGAGGATAAACAAAATATTTGGACATGTAGCTAATCGAATTAATTAAAAAAAATTAAATTAAAAAAAAACAAATAGGTACAATTGTACCTTGCCATGCACATATACGTTGAGCTTGTTCTGAAAATTCATTAAGTTAAATTATGTTGCGCATTCCAGTGCCACCCTCCAAATTGTTTCAAATAAAATTATCAGATTTTACTAGGTTTGTGTTTCAATACTGTTTCTGTTCTGATTTGCTTCAGAGGATCGCTTTGAGGGAAATTTGAGCACCTTATGTACTTGTCTAGAAAATAATTAAAATTTATTGAGTAGTTACTAGTGAGCAGTAAAAGTTGGCGAGCTAATTATCAAATAGTTACTTTTTCTTCGAATTGACTTTTTCGTAAAGATTCGTAAGGAATTTTGGTTTTCCACTTTGAATGTCTTGTTTATTGGCGCTCCCGATGACACAAAAGTGCGTGTATGATTTTCTGCTAAAAGTTTGGTACGGTTTGGACGATGTTTGCAAAAGTATTACCGTCATTTAAACGTTGTTATGGATCCGATGCTGTCAAATTGCTTGCTAATTGAACTTTTGTAAGCGTAAATTTTTAAATTATACTTCAACATTTGAAGCAAGTTAGTGCGACCATATCCCAATAACGATTCACGTGAGCGACATTTTTACCAGCACCATGAACATAATAACATCTTGCATCACGTTGTGTCATGATCTTCAATAAAATTAGCTATCCCATTTGCAAGCCATTGCTAAGGCAATTAGACTGCTATGATACCTCTGTATGGGTAATATACATTTTTGAATAATAGACGAATATTTTATCTCACATACACAATCTTTATAGATGAACAAAAGCTTGATTCCCCAAAATTAACTTACATAAAAAATCACCCCGAAGAACTTTATAATTGTGGGTTCTAAAAAACGATTCTGATCGTCCAAAATGTCGCAAAAAATAATGTGACAAATTGAACCAAATTGTCATCCTGATTTTAAAATTGGTGGCTTTTGTTCAGTATGTTGTTTAAATAGAACAGGACTAGTAAGAAAATTCATTTGGAAATAATTTCGTGCAATACGAATTCTTAACTGCTTTAAACTTCTGTAAATGTCACCAGAATCGCTAATTTTCAGTGACAACATTTTGTATTAATAAACAATATGTTACGAAAAATTGTCATTTCAACTATTTGAAAAGATATTGACCCCAAAAAAACTGAACAACGAAAGAACATAATAAATTTAGAAACATAAATTTTACAATTTTACAAACTTTATTACTACTTTATGTCAGCTTTATAATATAGAAAGACCTGAGTATAAAAATTCGGAAAGTGGAACATTTAAAGAAGAACATTTTTATTTGTCATAAAACTCGGCACAAATTCTTGAAGAATAGCATTTCTAAGTGCAAAAGTGTAATGCAGAGGTTAAGTTGAACGGAGGTTACTGGTAAATTTAATGTTTTTCAATTACAATTTTGAACACAGTTCTATTTTTTATTTCAGCTCTTTTTGAACTCGCGTATAATAGAATTATTGTTGTTTCGCTTAATATTATGTTTTTATATATTTAATGGTGTTCAACCAAGATGTATGGCTTTCTTTTAGTAATAATAATAATCCTTTAGTAGTCCCAATACAGATTATGATGTTTGTCTCAGGCGCTATTTTTTGAATTTGTCCTCTTTCACAACTACATATTATGATTCTACAAACTGTACACTTAAAAGCAAAAGCCGCTTAAGTGACTTTAAACGGTTTTTATGAATTTCATATAAATAATTAAATTTGTCCTCTATTTAGATTGTATCAAATTTGGGTGAAAATCGTTAAAAAATAAAAAAGTTACGAGGTAATACATACAATAGGTACTCTCAATGTATTCCCATTTGATTTTAAAACTTTAACCTTCATTTTCTCAAAACTACTAAAATGCAGATAAGCGACTTTTGCCTGTTTGGTACAGATGTGCGTCGACTTTAAATTTATTTTTAATTCGACGTATACAAAAAAATATCAATTTTGCGACGTTTAAATTTTAATTATTTTACTGTAAAAATCCGAATTTAATGAAATTTTCAAAAAGTGTAGCATTTGTTTGGCCTACACTTGCATGCCTTCTAAAGTTCAATGTTATTTTGAAAATTTTGTTGCTCATGAATGTAATATTTTTTATCTAAGCACGTCTCGGTGACCCAAATGTTTTATGATATGGTGTGACACGGCAGCATAAGGAAGAACATAAAAACAGGCTAAAATTATCTGATCCGGCCCGAAATCATACTGAAGGAAAGGTGTTTCATCTTTATACTCGCAACCTGGTCTAGGTTTGAGCTTTTTACAATAAATAGAATATGGGAAATATTATGTACATTATATTCTGAAACTTAAATTATTACTCTTTGTGAACATTTCAATTGAAGATTAGTGACCCTAACGTACTAGCAGCTTATATGGTTTCTTCGACGAACTCTGAGAGCTATTATCGTTTTGGTTAATTTAATTTTATATATAAAACTCTAAAATCCAATAAAATGTATCCGCAATAACATTCCGGTATGCAATAAACCAATTCAATATGTTCTTATCAGAAACCATCATCAATATTCCCATTGAATTAAGTATGGATGTCCAAAACACCGCTACACAATAATAATAATTAATAAAATACCATTTTTTAGCCAAAACCATGTTCGATCGTAACGATCTTGCAACAAACGTTAATTTTTATTGTTGTTATTGTATATTCAGTCCGTCTTTATAAGTAAAATCTACTTGTTATCTTTCAATAAATTATGAATAATTTACCGTAAAAACCAAATTTATATGTAAATGAATTTTTTTTTATTTTGTTTAAGATTCTCTGATTTCTTATAAACGAACATTATTTTACATACATACATACTCGGACAATGTTGTTGTTGTCTTATTAATTCCAATCTATTAAAATAAATTTGAGTTTTGAGAATATCGTTAAAAATTCGTAACTATTATTTATTATTAAAATTCGATATGCGGCAACAATTTAAATTGGATACATTACGTGTGAGATTTTTCACACACTGGTGTATAGTACAGCACAATGAGAATTTCACTTGGAATGGATGAAATTGTCTGCAAATGTAGTTAAGAACAAACAACAAAATGTTAAATTTTATTGACTTTAGAAAATAAAAAAGTAATAAACAAAAATCTTATTTAAATAATTAGAATTAATGCGGAGAAGAAAACCAATAGAATCGTCTTTATAGTTCTAAACTACATATTTCTAGGAGAAGGAATTAATTAAATTTTTTTTCTTGTGTATATCTACGAGAATTCTTCTTGGATTTGATTTATTAATTTTAATTTCATGGATGAATTAATTTTAGTTATTTATAATAATAATAATTTTGTTTCGTTTTCTTTATAAATAAATTATAAGATATTAATAATGGTAATAATAAGTTATTTGGTTTTTTTTTATTTATTAATTTTTGTGTTTTTGGGAAAATATAGTAAATTCAAAATGAGAGAGATCACTGTGAATATAAAGAGTTAAATACAACTTTCATTACCTAAAATGATTGATGAGTTTGTTTGTTTTACGCTGTAATCCAATACCATACTATAGGTGAATTAAACATGTTGACCTTGTTTCAAATAATCGAGGAGAGGGGGAGGTGTGCAGTGATTCTAAACTAGTAGGTACCTAGGTTTAAGGTAACCAATCACAAATTTATCGGTTCATGACTAGGTGAACTTTAATGACCATCGGTCTAATGATCGTTTTCTATTGTGTACACCATTACCAATGGTATCGGATAATTAAAAAAATGTTACAGCTTTTTACATGAACATGGAATTGAATAAAATTTGTCGTTGAATTTTTACTATAGAATTTCACATGCTGCTAAGATGATCGTTTGATAATGGCTATTACTAATAATCTTAGCAGTTTAAAATATTAGACGTTTTATACATAAAACTGAGATTGAAAATAATGTGATTGCTGAAAGGTGAATGTAGAAATTAACTCGTTCCTAAACAGTGGTGACCTAAATGGCCACAGGTTCTGGTGATCGTTTTATATTGTGTATAGGCTATTGTAAATAATCTTAGTCATAAAAAATATTAAGGCGTCTATAATCAATTATATTATAATTCGCACAGCTGCAGGGAGTACCGCGTCTATTGTATAGCCATCCTACCTCGAAAATGAATCTTCGTGGCTCGTTTACAACCAACCATTACTGACAGTGAATTCAAAAATGTTATCAAAAATAATCTGCGTATTTTGGACGCCAATTGTATACGTTTTGATAAAAATGCTGATTATTTCTCATAAGGTTGGTGTTCCTCTTGAGTACTTTGAAGCTGTAATGAAGGCTGAGGCATGGCCTGAGCATCTTCTTAGTAAGGAATATAATTTCGCGGAGTTCGCCAGTCTCGAAATCATTAAACTTGTATGCTAATAATGCCGATGTTGATATTAATTCTAATTTCATCTATTTTCAAAACGTTCTTGGCATTGCTTCAAAATCTACTGAAGTTTATTGTTTTGTATCCGGTTTATGTGCTGGTTGAAACTAATTTGAATGCGGATATTTACAGCGCGGAGTACATTCTTGCATACTAAATATAGTT
This sequence comes from Tipula helvola, assembly GCA_963556165.1. Lineage (NCBI taxonomy): Eukaryota > Metazoa > Arthropoda > Insecta > Diptera > Tipulidae > Tipula > Tipula helvola. The sequence continues at coordinate 9,427,064 of OY744481.1, read as the reverse complement.
TTAAATCTAGGGGTGGCGAGATACTCACTGCTGTCCATTCTTCTTTCGGTAGTGATATAGTTGATAGTGACCCAACTATTGAACTATTATGTGTGAGGTTGAACATATGTAAGAAATTAATATATATCATTGGTGTATATATTCCACCGAATTCGGGACTTTAGGTGTATACTAGTTACACACAGTGTTTATTTAATATTTCATCCTCAACCAACATGGATAACAACTTGCTGATTTTGCAGGATTTCAATCTACCAAAGGTCAAATGGCTATATGATGTGGAGGTAAACTATGCCATACCATGCAACGTTACATCAACTGTCGAAACCTCATGTATTGATTCCATTTTATCTTATGGATTTGTCCAGATTAATGATGTCCCAACTACATTGGAAAATTTTTGGATCTACTTTTTATAAATTTAATTATTTTTTATAAGGTAATTGAAACATCGGTTCCATATATTGTTAATGATGTTAACCATAAATAAATGGAGGTCAGTTTGAACCAATCGGAATTCTTACTGTCTAATTCAATTAAAAATAATTTTGTGTCTAGATATTGATTTCATATTTCACATCGATTGACTGGAATGCGTGGCTCACATCTAATGACTTATTTTATAACATTTTGTTTAATGGTATTTACAGATTCGTTCCAATCTCTGTTATGAAGCATAATCGTTAGAATCCTCCGTGGTTTAATAAACAATGTGTAAAAGTGACCTTTTCGTCTTTATCAAAGGAATTTGATTGCATGCAGAAAATATCTTATAAGAACTAAATCAATAAGGTTCAAGACGATTTGAAATTAAATCCCAAACCGTTTTGGATCTTTGTTCAGACTAGGAGGAAAACATGTGGCCTTCCGTCGGCAATGTCTTACAATAATGTTACTGGCAATAATTCTGCGAATATAGCCAACTTATTTGGTTCTTTCTTCCAAAATACTTATATAGACTCGACAATGTTGATAAAGGCACATTTACAGATACAACATATGATAGTATAATTACCACCTCAGGTGTACCTTATATCACCCCAGAGGATATTACTGAATCACTCCATCAGTTTAAAGATGGCTGTGGTCTAGACAGGTTTCCTTCAAGCTTTCTAAAAAAACTTAGTTATGAGTTGGCTTTTCCTTTGTCGATATTATTCAATGGATCAGTTTCGTCAGGTACTTTCCCAACTGTCTGGAAATAATTTCATATCGTTCCTATCTTTAAGTCCGGTAATAGGAAGGATGTCTCTAATTATAGGGGCATTTCTATACTATCAGCTATCCCTAAATTATTCGAATCAATTGTCTGTGACCACATGCATTTCGGACTGAAGTCATTCATAATTGACGAACAACATGGATTTGTCCGTAGTAGATCTACTGTGAGGAACGTAATATAATTTTCGAAACGTGCTTTGGAGGTGATTGAGGTTAAGGCCCAACTTGACGTCATTTATACTGACTTTAGCAAATCATTTGACTCGATAAACCATGTCATAATTTGATAAAATGGATTGATTCATACCTTACTGAACGCGTGCAGTTTGTAAAAATTAATGACAGTTCTTCTAATCCGGTTAAGGTGCATTCGGGTGTTTCACAAGGCTCTCATCTTGGGCCCCTCATCTTCATTCTATTTTTTAACGACATCACCAATTATATCAAATCCGCTAATTGTCTAATTTATGCTGATGACCTGAAAATACATATTTTCCCCTATAAATAATGCGCAGGATGCAATTAATCTACAAAAGGACATTGTTGTAATTAGCCATTGGTGTAAAAATAATCGGTTATTTTTGAATACCAATAAATGTAAAGTTACGTCATTTACCCGCTCATTATCGTTTGTAGTAAATGACTATAGCATTAATAATGTTATCTTGTCACGAATATCTGAAGTAAGAGATCTTGGAGTCATGTTGTGGATTTCTTAAAAGAACCATGAAAGATTTCAATAACCCAAAGGTTTTTATTATGCTATATCAGTCTCTTGCCCGTTCGCAACTTGAATATACGTCATGTGTATGGCTTCCTCACTATGCTAGTCAATTTAGTAGAATCGAAACGGTACAAAAAAAAATTCTCATTTTTTATGCGTGGAAAACTCACTAATTTGATCATCGTAAGGCACGGTGGGAGAACGATAGGGATCTGCCTCCTTATGTCGTTAGATGCAAATCTTTAAAGCTTGAGCCACTTGAAATCCGCCGTCAGCATGCTGGTGCCATTTTCATTTCTGAGCTTCTAAATGGCTCATTCTTGTTAATGAACCTTGGATTATATGCTCCGGAAAGGAGTTTAAGATCGCGATCCCTTTTGAAAACAGAACTTCATATGACTAATTATGGAGACAACGAACCTTTGAATCTGATATCTAAGTCATATAATGAATTGAGTAAGCCGTGTGATGTCAATATGAGTAAATGTGATATCAGACGATCATTGAAATCTGAATATTTCAATCAATTCTAACTACATATTTAATTGTGTAATGTTAAATTAAAAATTGCATTGGAACTTCTGGTTCCTAATTGGTTCGGTGATAAACAGGACCATTGCTCCGCAATACGTATTTCTGAATCTGTCTCTTAAGTACCAATTACAGAATGAACATGAAGTCGGCATTCATTACCAGCATTTTTGGAGCTCACGGATATAACGATATGGGTAGACATTTTCAAGAAAGCAGACGAGTGTATCTGTTAAATCGTAGTATTAAAATAAACTAATATTGAACACAAATTTTAGGGACCCTTAGTTTTTAGTTCTTAGGTCATTACCAATATGGTCCAACAAAAATTCTACAACCACCTAATCGAAAGGTGAATTGACGCATTTCTTTCTACAGTATTCTTTGCATTATCAAACAGCTTTCTTCTACATAGTTGTACCATAGAGTGGTCAATAAAACTGGAGGGCGCAGCGGCTAATTATGCTCGAGGGCTGGTATGTAACAATTTTTAGTTGCATAAATATATTAAAGTTCAGGAAAGCTTTGAAATCCTAGATTGTATGTTGAAAACGTTCCCTAACATATATAGTATATTATTATCCCGAAATAACGCTAGTGAGCTTAGATGGGGTTTACCTACGATCAAAATTGAAATTTTTAACCTGTGTACTCAACAGTGTACTCATTCTATGGAGGGACCGGCCCAATTCTTTCGGGTCGCTAATTTTAAACGTAACATATACGAAATGATTCGCTAATAAAGTTTTGCGGATGTCTCTATTGTTTTGTTTCATCAAACAGAAAAAATACTTCACGAAGCTTTAGCCAAACGAAGCTAGTTTTAGCAGGAATGAAAAAAATTCTGCCAATTTTTTCCCAAAGTCAATTTTTTTCCATGCGTATGGGTTGGATTTTTCCCAATGGAAAATGTATCGTGACATGAAAACTCAAATTTCATTTGTAAGTACAAAAAGCTGGTTGATGATGGTTAATGATTATGTCAAGAATCTATCGTTATCGGATGATGAATTAAAATTTATTAAATATGGGCCTAAATTATGCACCAGTGCCAAAGTTTATAGATACAAATAGTTTGATTTGCTCAGTAGTAATAATGAAGTAGAGCCAATTTTATGGAACGCCATCACGGAAAAGCAAATGTTGATCTCAAAAGAGCAAAAGAGAGATGCCTTTTACTTAAAAGGAAATTCCCTGGTAATATTGGATAAATCGGAATACCATCAGAATGCAAAAACACCATAACAGAAAGATCTTTTAAACAACTGTATCGAACACCGTCAACAAAAATGATACAGGAAAAAACATCCATGGTGAATGAAATACATGCTGGAAGTTCCAAAATGCTTGATATCAACGTCCAATTCAAAAATACTTAGATTGTACGGGCTTTCGAAAAGTTGGAGTTAAATGCGCTCTTTAGTTACCAACATCAACGCACCTACCTACGAAATAGCAAAGTGGTTAGTACCTGAATTAAACAAACTCAACCCACCATGTGAGCTCTCTGTACGAAACTCGTTTGAATTCGTCGAAAAATATCTGATATAAAATTTCCGAGATCGTACCGACCAAGGAAGCGTTGCAGTGTGTTGATAACTGGTTTGTGAAGTGCAACAATCATATTAAACAATTCACAGGGAACATGTTTGGGTAATCGGTTCTCCTCTCTCATTTCAAACATCTTTATGAGTAATTTTGAAGAAAATCTACAAGCACGGAATAAGCTACTTCGCGTTTGGACTCGGTACGTTAACGAAGTGTTTACCGTCATAAAAAGAGATCACGTAAATACAACTATTGAAATATTTAATAATGTACATATATATCCTACAATAAAGTTCACGGTCGAAGAAGAGAATGATGTTAAAATTACTTTCACCAATATGCTTCTGATACGCAACAGCCAGAAAATCGAATACGATATCTTCAGAGAACAAACAACAACTCGAAGATACAGTGGACATGTTTTTTGAAAATTTATTTTGCAGATGCCATCCCAAAAACCGATTCCCATAAAAGGTGATGTCAGAGCACAAAGTTAAAAATTTATTTTATGACGATGGACCGAGCAAAGCCAATACTAATGGATGATGTATTCTTAATTCACGAAAAGATTCTAGTTAGGCTGGGGATTGGCGAAGCATCTGGGCTGGGTGAAAGTGCTGTTTTTATTGTTAAATTATCGAGCTCTTTTGGTACGCTCTCTATTATGAATGAGCTGATACTCAAAAAACGTAAATTAATAAGTGAACAATAAATAAATGAAATTTATTAAAAGTTTTAATTTGTTTTTATTATAATTTAAGTAAAACTAATTAGGTGGTGTGTGATAAGTTTGTGAGCTTGTTATATTAGTAACTATCTAATATCTCTCGTGGCACAGTGAAATCTCCAAGACATACATATATAAATACGTAAGAAGCACTATTTTTGACCCTGTGATGAACGAATGGCATAAATGATTAGAATTCGACCTAGTTTAAGCTTTGTTAGAACCCATCCAGTCTAGTCAGTATTCTACGGCACAGCTAAGTGTTTAGCAGTGACTGATATTGAACTATGCTGATATAAAATCTCGATGTCATCATAGTTGTGTGTGAAGTTTGTCCTAAATCTGTCCTACAAAATTTATTAGTAAGAAAAACACGCAGAATGCCTCATTATTACGAATTTTATTTTTTAATATTTTTATTTTTAAGTAAGATGGTAAAGATTACAAGATAGAAACAAATTAAATTAAATGTCTCACCTTTTTGGCGAAATTTTATTCCTAGGAAGCTGATACCAAAATGTTCATTCTGTCTCGTTGCTCAAAATAAAATAATTTTGCAAAAACGCAATAATACTGCATATTTTAATGCTTAATTTTTAATTCAAAAAGTACGAGAAAACATAAAAACGCCCTATTTACACATCGTATTTAAATTTCCTAATTTCATTTTATTACTATTGAACAAATTTACTATAACGAGAGTTTATGGAGATTTGCAAAGTTTGTCCTAAAGAAAATCCGTTTTTTTTATTTATCTTTTGGACAGGTTTAGGACAAAAACCACGCAATTTAAGCAAAACAGCAAATCAATATCCTTTGGTTTGAAGAATTCGATTTCATTCAATGTTATTAATTGGATCAACTGGCTCGTAGTTCAAGATCTTCGATAGCAGTTGAGCGCCCAAAGTTAGGCCAATGAATTTCCAAAATAGGGTGTCGAACCTTGAATGACGCATTAGCCAAGTAGATCATTTGGACGAATGGCTTTTCCATTTGCAATGGGCTATATTAGTTTCGAGTAATTGTGATAAAGTTCATCTGCGTCTCTATAGAAAAATGCATATAGTGCAAAAAAAAGCAGTGTTTGAAGCGAAAAATCATCCCCAGAAATATATATGACTCCTCGACTTAAGAGCGTATTTCTCAGTAAAAGCCATTACCATTCTTTCTTCAGGCATTAAAGCCCATTTACAAAAGAGCTTCCATTTAAAACAACTTGTCAACGTTGAACTGTTTGGTGCTGAGGGGGTCTACTTCGGAAAGTATTATAGACAAATATATAGTACAACCCGCCATATGATCAATGATAATAAAGATTTGATTTGCCGACCATTTAGGGATAAATGTCACATAATCGTACGATAATAAAATTCATAAAAATAACAATAACGCCTAACAAGATCCTAACATTTCCTAATATGTAGCTACTCACTAAACCACCGGTTCGTTAAAGCACAGGCGACTTTAAGTGTCGTAATCAAGTAATTTTATCAATAAAATAAAACGAGTTAACCACATAAACAAAACAGATTACAACCAAACATAATCTCAGAATAAGCCAAATAGCGAACAAATGTAAAACATAAAAAAAAAAAACATTTTTTTGAAAGTACCAGCAAGATAGTGCGAGAAGTACCCGAAATTTAATATAATACAATACAAAAATAAAACACATTCACAAGGGAATACTGAAACACATAAATAAATACTCGTACATATCTCTTCTCTGAAAATAAAACTAATTTTTCGTATTTTTCTAATTTATGTTTTCTAATTACTTCCAGACATAACAACTCGCACTCGCCGTCTTCTTGTGTATGTATAGCTTACAAGAAGAAGAATAAAAAAACAGCAAAAGCAACAACACACAACCAAAACACAAAGATTTTTTTTTTGCTTTTCAATTTTTTTGGTGTCTTGAGTGTTCGGGTTTTGTTCAAAAGACTATATTACAGCTTAGTCGTAATATAACTAAAATATTGTTAAGATAAAAAAAAACCAGTAGTAAAGAAATAAGAAACACAGTTGTAGTGGCATAAAATAATAAAAATTTAGTATAGACGAGTAGAACAATTAGGAGAGACGAATAATAATATTTTTGGTAGAAAACCACTTATTTTATGACACGGATAACCAACAACGAAATCCCTTTTATTTATTTTATTTTAAAATTTTGAGAAGACCCCCGTGGAATTTTTTTATTTTAAAGTTATTTTTGTTTTATGATCATTTAGAATTTAAATTGTTGAATAAATTAACAAAAACAAAAATACCGCTGCTCATCATATAAGAACGCAAAGTATTTTGATGTTATGCTATATTGTGTGCGCGCTTATGTATTATCAGCACGCTTGAACACGACGTTATTACCAAGTATTTTTGGTGGTGTATATATAGGCGGAAAAGTATTCACTGTGCTACTATCAAATAATTATAATAAACGAAGAAGAAAAAAAAAATTGAATTTTTTATTTTGCTTGCTGAATGCTTTTTGCTGGTGCTTTTTGTCATGTTCCTTTATCGTATTTTTTTTTTTTTTTTTGATTTCTTCTGGGATTTGAGGATGAAATGATATGAAATAAAAAAATGGAATATTATGGCAATTCTTAGAAAAGGATATATACCTAATGGGGATGGGGGCTTTATAATTTTAATTACTGTACAAAAATGGTATTTGTGGTGAGGATATCTTGGAATCGGAAGAGAGGTAATTTTTTTTTTTGTATTTGTACACGAGTCGCTGGTTTACTAGAAGTCAGCCAAGGGAACGTTTATGCTATTTTAAATATTCATGAGGAGACATATGTATGTAATTTCTTGGCAAATGTACTTTGGAATGGATTGGTTACTAAACGTTTACGTGCACCAACTTGATTTGCTTTTTTTAATTTATCGCGTATTTATGCAGTAATGCGAGCTAGAGGTGGAAACATACGTTTTTGATTTTTTGTATTATAGTTGATTAAAGTGTTAAATGTTATTCTGTTATAAAACACCGTTTTAGTTTTTGTTGTTTTAATAGATACTTATTTTTTTCGTGTGCGACCAACGTTACGCGGGACTCAAGTATTTGAATTTTTTGTCATGTTTTTCGCTAAAGCTGCAATAAATCAACAGCGATTTGAAATACAACAGTAGTTTTGTTACTTCTTAAAATATATCTTATACCCAAGTTTTCTTGGCTTATTTGGCAAATATTGAAGCAAAGAACATGACCCTTAAAATTTTATAACCAATTCAACGGTCTGCCTTTCTGAGATAGCATATAGCGAGACTTAATTCGATGAAGAAGCGCTGTAAAAACATATCTGTTGGTGTATCTAAATTTTCTGGAAAATTGCTACCCCTATAATCTAAATAGATTTTACGTGTAATAGTCCGGTCTTAGAATCAATTCTACAATAATTACCATATCGTTTGCAACACAGATGGAATTTCATCTATAGATTCATTCTTTGCAGAGTGTACAAATGAGTAATTTTTTCAACCTGAAAACATCACTCATATACGTTACGTAAAGTACCTTCACGCTAATATTTGGCTGCTTTCAATATATTTCAAATGTCTTTGACACTTTGGGTTTAATATTATCATTCATTTGTAGCAAGCGAACTTTAGAGTTGGTAAAGCTTGTCTGACTGCAGGACCAAACTTTCGATTAACATGTTAAAATAGAAGCTCCCCATGATTTTCCAATTTTCATTAAACAAGTTTAATTAAACAATTTAAGTTCACCGCTCTCACCAAAATATAACAAAAGAAGTTATTGTTCACAGGTATTTGCAGTTTGCTGAAACTATATTGCTCCATTAAACATTTTTTTTTTTTATCAACACCACCCGTTCGTTATACAAACAAAATATTTGTTTTCTGAACTTCATTCTCGTACATACTTTTGTAATAATAATTTTCGTTTTATCAATAATTTATAAAAACATAGAATATTTTCGTTTTATAAATAATATTATTGTTTGGTTCTCTATACTTTACCAAATAGTCTGACTAAAAAACATCTGTCGATATACTGTATGCGATGTGCTTTTTTCCCGAAGCATTGAAATAATTCGAAAGCAAGAACAAAAAAAAACGGAATTCTTGTTATTTGAAAGTGTTATTACAAACTTTGAAAGTTCGTTGTTTTTTTGTCTCTATTTTAAGTGTCAGAATGCTTCGAAAAATTATTTAAATTACGACAAAAGTTCTATCACAAAACTTATTATAATTTTTTTTTTATGGATTTAATGGTAAAGTTTTGTACTCTGTGAATAAATTATTATTCGTAAATATGTGTACGAGTATGTAATGGGATAATGATAATTTGTCGATCAACACGCGCCGTCATTCTATGTAGGTATGATACATAATTAATTAATTTGTTACACAATAACATAAATAATTATTAAAAAACCGTTTTTTTTTTCTCGTTTTGTATGGTTTTACAAATGTTATTTGTCATTTGATTACAATAAATCAAATTATATATGTACAACCGCACTGCATATTATGTGTGTGTTTTTGGAACTTGTTTTTTTTTTTTTTTTTTTTGGGATAATCAACTCTCAGTTCATCAACTATCGATAAATTATTATTAATTTATTTTTTATGAATCATTTAATTTATTCACCAATATAAAATAAATTAATAAAATAAATAAAATCAGGAAAAATATTCAAAAATTACGTGAAAAATTATAAAAATAAATAATTGCAAATCATTAATTTGGTACAATATGTATGTTATGAATGTTTGTTTAAATAAATACAGTTGTTTTTTTGTTTATTTATTTATTTAAATAAAAATAAAACAAAAAAGGATTTTTTTTAACCAAACATAAAATTTTAAAACCAAAATAATAAATTTTAAATAAATAAATTTATAATTGATTGACATATTTTTGAGTAAATAATTCCACTAGATATTTGTACTATGTATAGAGGAGGCAGAGTATAAAAATAGATCACATACCACAATATCATAATGATTGAATTATGTTGGGTCGTATGTGAAGGTGATACATAAAGCTAATCTCATCTGTACGAATCTTTGATGTGTTATTGTTGGAGTACTTTTAGAATTGATTTATTTAAACCCATTCAAATTTAAGTCGGAAGTTTATCAACAATTTTTGTAATTTAAAAAATCATTCTCGAATTTTATAATACGAGGTATGTTTGAATATATAAAATAATGAAAGTCAATTTTAAACAGTTTGTTGTTCAAGCAATATTATTAGTCCGTAAAGGACCCCGCAATAATCTTATGGAAATTGAGTTTCGGTCAAATTTTCTGAATTTTTGATATGTTGTATATTTTGACATCCTGAACAAAAGTCTCCATGGGTGCAAAGCTCCAAATTCAATATTTTGGCAGCAATGGAGCTCCAAAGCTCCACAGGTCCGTTACAAAACTATTCATCTTTAATACTATTTATAGATGTCAAAAGCCTATTTTAATTATTTAAATATATAAGTTTATGTTTTTGAGGTCGCTGAATTCTAATCTGATGTAAGATTTAAATTCAGCGATTTTAAAAACATAAACTTATATATTTAAATATAATTAAAATGTGCTTTTGACATCTATAAATAGTATTAAAGATGAATAGTTTTGTAACGGACCTGTGGAGCTTTGGAGCTCCATTGCTGCCAAAATATTGAATTTGGAGCTTTGCACCCATGGAGACTTTTGTTCAGGATGTCAAAATATACAACATATCAAAAATTCAGAAAATTTGACCGAAACCCAATTTCCATAAGATTATTGCGTAAAATCTTTTAATTAACTTGTGTTTATTTGTGATTCAAAATTTGTATTTCTTAATTTTTTTTTTTAAATTTTTAACAATTGTATTATAATAGTAGCTGAGCCCGGTCCGCCTTGCTGGCCCTAAGTCCACCGACTTCATTTTGTACAGCTTGCATGATGGTATCATAGACATGTTTTTGCTGGTCATTTAATTTGGGAACATTCAAATTCACAAATGTTTGCAATTCATTGGGATCATACTGTTGTTCACGTTGCAATTCTCGATCAAATAAATCATGCATTGGACGATTGGGTGGTGACAAACCTAATTGCCCTAATGCTTTATTTGCAATCGTTAGGCACATATCTTCAATCGCTATCAATGCCTCATTATACATTTCCAATGAAATCAGCAAATCAGCGTTTCTTGTGTGATGACGCATTCCAATCAAATAGTCTTCTGCCATAAAATCTTTGTATTTATTCCATAATTCAAGTGGATTTGATATAAAACATGTTGATATGATTATGGCATATAACATACGTATTTGATGTGGAGAAGAAGCAATCGATGCATCATGAAGCGTTAAATCCCAATGCGCATCATTTTCAAGTAAACCTAATTGCTCATATGCTTCACGATACGTCACACATAAATGACCATTTACTCTTCGCAAATGTTGAAATGAACGTGGTCCAACTTACTAACAACAACCGCAAATAATAACATTCTGCATTGTTTGGATGAACAGTGTATAATCTTCCCATGGTATCTGCAAAAAAAACACCCGGATGGAAAAGGAATAAATTCTCCAAAGAGCTTCATTAGTGCTATTGTAGCGCCCCATTTGATATTGGGCGATTTCATCATTGCTATTGTTACCAGTTACTCCAAAAACAGCCATATCACTGCCTTTATTCACATATTTGCAAATGTATTTAATCGACTTCATAGAATTACAGTACTCAACATTTATGTGAGCCTGAAATACTTTTGACAATAGTGGAGAATACGGCACAATCCAACGATTATCAACTTCAATGTCTTGATTGCGTATTTTAATTGTTTTTGTATGGCCATTATCCTCCGGTGACCGACGTCGGTACGTCGGGCTCTTGGATACCGTTTTGTACATTTTCCATCGAGCATGCATGGTGAATTCATATTTATTTGACCGCAAGGGCCATGGATCATATTTTTCGTGACAACTTCAAAATATTCTGGATCGCTGATTTCATCTGGAATTTCAGCTGATATAATGTTATCAATTTGATCGGGTGTTATTTTACGAACCAGCCATATCAAGATGTGCGCGTGCGGCAGCCCTCTCTTTTGCCATTCAATCGAATACATCCAGCAACGCACCTCTCCAAAAATTCGCAATTTGATAATCAAATCCATCAGTGCTTTTACTTTCTGTCGAAATACACGTACTCTTATATCGTGTCGATCTGTTGGATTCTGACCATCAAATAAATTGTTTTTTATGTCAGCCCACTGTGGATTGCATATGAATGTTATGAATAGGTCGGGACTCGGGACTACCATATTTGCGAACGTATGACATTGCATTGATGGTATTATTGTTAAACGTCCGACATCATTAACATTACCATCATTCACTATTGCATCTCGCAAGTGTATGTATTCTTTCGATCGCAATTTGGCTTGATTGAATCGAAGGTAATTAATGCGTTCTGCTTCAATTTTCGCATACATGTCAACAGCGTATTGGTGGAAAAGTTTGCCACATCGCATAATAAAGTTGTCTTCTTGTGGGCGAATCTCGAATCTATACGAATAATAATTCATCCCACTAACTTTATTTCTATCTCACGACCTATGATGAATACATTATCAGAAAATTAAAATCATGCCTTCTTGTTTTTAAATAAATAAATTGAATTCATATATATTTTACCGGTTCGTGGATCTATCATTCGTATATTGATATGATAGCCGTCGTCACCTTTCCAGTGCAATAATGGATATTGTAATGCATCATAGCTGCGGTGAAGCTCTGAAAAACGCTGATGGCCACTTCATCAATTGTTGGTGCATTAAATCGTCTCGCATGCTCTCCAAAGGGCGTTTTGTCAGCCCTGATAATGATTCTGTGATCATCAGATGGCATACGATCGAGATCGGTTTTAAACAATCGAATTAATTCATTGTGCTGATGTAAGAATGTTTGAAGTTCAGAAAAATGTGTCGCCTTGCACGCGCAGCAATTGTACAACGCCGATCCAATTCACGATTTGCATCTCCGACAAAATAGATTTGCAAAAATTGATGATCAGCATCAGGATATGGCAATAAGGAACCAGTTCGATGATAAATCTGACCTTGAATATGTAATATTTGTGACATGTAATTAGATGCTGGATCAGAATTCTTGAACACATCAAAAAAATTGCTGCTCAGATCGCATTTTTCATATGATATTCTGCATGAAGTAATCACCTTAAACGTCGGCATGAAATTGTCTCTTACAATTTTGGTTGCACCAAAAGAAGTTATTTGAAATGCCGCATTGTATTCTTGAATGTGAGACAAAAAATGCTTAGAAATTTGCGACGTTCCAAAAATGAATGAATGAAGTGGATCGGGGGGAGATTCAAATGCTGGCAGTCTCACTTTGCTATTAGCACAACACATGCCAGGCGTTTCACCTTGAAATTTGGCTGCATCACAATGTGGACATCTCACCGTCATTCCACCAATATTGGCATGTTCACTATAATAATTTTAATAATTATTGTAAGCGAAAGCAGCATATTCCATCTCTTGCACAGCACGACGTGAAAGTCATGTCGATCGCCTCGATGCTGGATTTAATGGATTTGGATCTGCCGATCTATGACGACATGCGTTTCGTAATTGTTGTACTTGATTTTGTTGTGAGTGTTCCTCTACACTTTGCGCTCTCCTTTGATTATATCTATAGGTAGAATTTGTTACTGGGGTCTGACGCTGCTGATTTTTTTTTGTTTCGTCGCGCCGCTCAGTGGTAATGGGTTCGTTCTCGCTCGACCACCGGTAACATAAAACCTGGTAACCGGACTTTCATTTGATTTCACCCCGCCTTAATCCCGCTCGCTTAGCACGCACTCATCTTATTTGGAAAGTGGGTAACTTTTCCAGTTAGGCCTATCGTTCCGGATATATGATCCTTCGCAAGCTCCACAAAAAAAAATACCTATATATATATATATATATATGTATATATGTCCGAAAAAAAAAGACTGTGAAATTTCTGGTACGACCAAATTTACCAAGGTTACACAATAAGGGCAAAAAATAATTTTGTGGTTTTTTGATTTTTAAATGACAATGCAAATTAGTTAATTAATTTAAGTAATATAACGGGGTTATATGAATGAAAACAATACACATATATAATTTAAAATACTGAACAAAATAAACCCCCCCAAAATGAAATCAATATATATTTATAATGAACAAAATAACGTTTACTTCCCCCAAATTATGGACTGGCCAAGTGCGTTCCCCAAACTCCAACTCCCAATGCTGCTATACCCCACCACTCGATGCTGCTGATGACACCCTCCGCTAGACCTGGGGAGGCCCCTAGGCTCCCACCACCATGGATGGGACCATGTAGATTTTTCTCTTTCCTTTTTGGATTAGGCGTGGGTACGTCTCAATACCGATGTTGGTGTAGTATGCCACCCTGTGGTTAACACGGTTATATAAACCGTCCCTTTCTTCACCTTGTCCACGACGTAAAGGAAACCAATTGGATTCTTCTTAATAAATTTTTATTTTTTTATTTGCAAACAATTTTATAAGTATAAGTTTTTTTTTTTTTCTCCTCGGAAATTTGGTGGTACGTGGAAATTCACTAAATACCACGTTATAATCACCCCCAACCAACACACGAACAAACCCGCGATCCCCACGCGTAAACTATACTTATATTATTTGTCTCTGAAAATATTTACAGGGATTCCCCCCCAACCAACACACGAACAAACCCGCGATCCCCACGCGTAAACTATACTTATATTATTTGTCTCTGAAAATATTTACAGGGATTCTTTTTTTTATGTTGGTGGTTCACTGCTAGGAGCATATATTCCAGATATAAATGGGCCCCGACACACGGATGCTTACTTATTCACAATAACAAAAAAAAATCCGAAAAAAATCTATCGTGTATCCTGTCACGATGCAAAATTTTTTTTCTCCTCACTTTCCTTTTTTTTTTCCTTCTAGCCTACCAAACCTTTTTAATTTTTCCCCCGGTCTACTTTTCCTAAATATCATTTTGCTATCAACCACTTTGGAACGACGTCCCTTTGATGACACCGTTACAAATTACGCGCACGTCGACCTATAGTTGATCGTCTTGTTGGTGGCATTTTTTTCTAAATCAATGAAATTAATTCAATATGAATTAAGGATTGTTTATTTAAGAATAATTGAAAAAAGTATTGTTGTTGTGTGAGGGCTGTTATGCGTTGCATCCAATTAAACTTTCCCAAAAAATCATTAAAGTAAAACAAATTTGTTTTGTTTATTTGGAAATTATTTTGCACTGAACACACTTAAAATCACTTTTTATTTTGTTAATACTTACCAATATTTATGAAACTAAAAAAAAATCATTTAAATTAATAAAATTCCAATTGGAAAGCAGCGAATGTATGACCGGCTGTATCAGAATCCAAGAGTGAAAGAAAGTGATTGGCAAACATGTAAAATGCACATGACACACAGTTCCTTCCTAATTGGTCATATTCCAGAACTTTACCTAAAAATCATTTAAGAATCCCATTTCCATCGAACATGCTGAATTTCATCAAAATCGGATAAGAAATAGCCAAGTTCCTTCCAAATAGGCCATATTCCAGAACTTCACCTGAAAATCATTTGAGGATCCCATTTTCATGGTGCATGCTGAATTTCATTAAGATCGGATAAGAAATGGGCAAGTTCCTTCCTAATTGGCCATATTCCAGAACTTTACCTAAAAATCATTTAAGAATCCCATTTCCATCGAACATGCTGAATTTCATCAAAATCGGATAAGAAATAGCCAAGTTCCTTCCAAATAGGCCATATTCCAGAACTTCACCTGAAAATAATTTGAGGATCCCATTTCCATCGTGCATGCTGAATTTCATCAAGATCGGATAAGAAATTGCCAAGTTCCATCCTAATTGACCATATTCCAGAACTTCATCTAAAAATCATTTGAGAATCCCATTTCCATCGAACATGCTGAAATTCATAAAAATCGGATGAGAAATGGCCCAGTTCTTACCTTCTTGGCCATATTTCAGAACTTCATCTAACACTCGTTTGAGAATCCCATTTCCATCGCATATGTTGAATTTCATCAAGATCGTATAAGAAATGGCCAAGTTCCATCCTAATTGGCCATATTCCAGAACTTCATCTAAAAATCATTTGAGAATCCCATTTCCATCGTACATGCTGAAATTCATAAAAATCGAATAAGAAATGGACCATTTCTTTCCTACTTGGCCATATTCCAGAACTTCATCTAAAACTCGTTTAAGGATCCCATTTCCATCGCACATGCTGAATTTTATCAAAATCAGATAAGAAATGGCCAAGTTTCTTCCTAACTGGCCATAAGTTGAACACAAACACACAATAATTAACAAAAAGAATTTTTTAAATCAGACGTTTTTCTAACGTAAGAGACACACTGGGTGATTTTTACCCATACCTGTTTTTGCGACGTTCATTGCTCAGCTTCAATAAATGCAATTTATCTGGCCTAAGGAGGGGATATTAGTGGACATTTCAAACTTCCCTAATCCACTGGCCCGATGGTCCAAGGACCACGCGTTTTAAAATGGCACGCGTTGTTCGAGCTGCTCCAATCCACAAGAAGATTCTAACCTACAAAATAAAATGAGAAAGAAACAAAGAATCATCAAACAAAACAAATATTCTACTGTAACACTTATCTGACTACACACAGCTGATACTCGTTCCACAGCATACATTTGGGGTTTTTTGTATAATTTAAAGCTAAAAATTGAATTAATAATTTTTGAACCAAAATGTTTTGTTGTGAATAATTATTTGACATTTGATAAAAAGAAAAAAAAAAAAAAAAAAAAGAAGTATGTCCAACATAAAAACAAAAATATAGTCATGTACTAATAAATTCAGGGCTATGACCATGAAAGATTAGTGTACTAAATGATTGTTTCTAAATATTTTTATATAGATGGCACTGTGTCGTTAAAAGTAAAAATAATTATAAAATGTTATGAAATTAAGGTTCTCTGTAAATTGCCGTCAAAGTGATAACACCTTAAAAAATTAAAATAAAATAAAAAAGCGAAAAGAAATAAAAAAAAGTTTTTGTGTATTTTGTGTATTCGAGACCTTTGCTTTCACCTGGACACGGATATCTGTAAATTAAATTTGAGACATTTTTCTTCAACTGGACACGGAAAACTGCGAACGAAATTTAAGACCTTCTGCTTTGGACCTGGACACGGAAATTTGCCGCCATATTGTACGACGACCACGTGAATGACTGAGGAAAAGATAATTTGCCGGAACCATTTTTTTTTTTGAGAAGTTACAAGCCACGCTATTGTAAACATTCATTACTGGATATTGGAACAGCGATTTATTGCCGATATACCAGTGAATAAGAAATCAAGTGAATTTGAGAGTGATTAGATTGAGAAAAAATCGTGATTTCAAATACAGTCCGCTACTCCAGTGATCAAATCTATCGACGCAGGAAACACTGAGTGAGGCAATTGGTTTAACAACAAATCTGTTATTTCCAAACCAGCTCAGTTGGCTAATCATTGGTCCTTCGAGCCGGATCTGTGAAAACGAGTGAAAAACGCGAATCAGAAAACACGTGCTTTATTTTGTATAATCCTAGTGAGTGACATATGCCAGATAACGGTACAGTGAAGTAGTGAAAAAGGGTTATACAATCAGAACAAAATGGCCGAAGCGAGAGCAGTTAGACGATTAGTGAAAAATCTGGAAGACATCAAGTTACAGATTTGTGTATTCAATCAAGCCACATCAATAAGCGAGGTAAGAGCTGCACAAGATCTTCTAACGGATCAATGGAAGGAGTTCCAAGGCCTCGAGGAGAAGTTAAAGGGAAAATTTGACGAAGCAAATACAGAGTCCGTGGAAAAGATTGAAAACCTCTATTTTGATTTAAAGCGAAAATTATTCAAACGAGAAAGGGACTTTGACGAAAACAAAGAAAATCCGTGCAACAAAACTATGGATGAGTTGGTTTTGAATCAAACAAATTTTTTACACGAGATTTCCGCAATAAACAAACGTGAGGGTGAAGTTCGTTTACCTAGAGTAAACATCCCGACATTCAGTGGAGTATATTCTGAATTTCCATCATTTCGAGATCTGTTTGAGACATCGATACATGATAACGTAAATATATCAAAGGTGCATAAGTTGCAATATCTCAAAGGATTGGTCAAGGGAGAGGCGTTTTCATTGATCAAGCATCTGAGTGTTACGGAAGCAAATTATGGCGAAGCTTGGGACAAAATCAAGATGAGGTACAACAAACCGAAACATATAATTCATTCATTGTTGAAGCAATTTATGGAACAAGCAAATATGCAAAGCTGCTGCTCAAAATCACTGCGACAACTAGCTGATGTGTCGGATGAGGCCATTCGTGGTTTAAGAGTACTGGGTGAGAAGGCTGAAGGCCGTGATCCGTGGCTTATTTATATTCTGGCCAATAAACTAGACAGCGAGTCCAAAGAAGCTTGGGCGCATGAAACAGCCGAAAACGATTTTCCGTCACTAGCTGAATTTTTCAAATTTATCAACAAAAGAAGTGACGCACTAGAAAGTCTAAGCTCTATGTCAAAGAGTAGGTCCAATCCAATGAGAAAGGTTACCGCAATGATAGCTCAAGTTCCATCATCATGCCCACTCTGCTCAGGTGACCATTATTTGGGAAGGTGTGAACAGTACTTAAATCAGGCTGTGACTGATCGAAAACGTATCGTAGCAGAAAAAAGGCTATGTTTCAATTGCCTGGCATCGACTCATCAAGCAAAAATCTGTAAGTCGAAGTATAATTGTGCCAAATGTAGGCGCCGACACCATGTCACTTTGCATTCGGAATCTGAGATAGAAAAGGAGAAAAAGGAAGACCAAGTGGACACTACTTCTTTAGGCGCTATGATGCAACCAATCACAACCCACACTCGAGCTATATTACCGACAGCCATCGTTACTTTGGAAGATAAAGAAGGGAATCATCGGAGATGTCGAGCGCTGTTAGATTCCGGATCTCAATCCTCATTTATATCCGAGGATTGCGTCCAACGGCTGCAATTGCCAAGGAAAAAAGCCAGTGTAAGCATAACTGGCATCACGACGGGTACAATTCAATCCAGAGGAAGATGTGCCGTAGTAATGGGATCCTTGTGTGATTCGCGAGTGCAAATTCCAATAGATGCATTGGTCATAAACCAACTTCCGACTAAAATACCAGGGTATCAGATAAACAAAGGAGATATCCCACTAACCGAGAACATACAGTTAGCGGATCCAGGTTTCAACAAAGTTGCTCCTATCGACCTATTAATTGGCGCAGATAAATTCTTCGAAATCCTCGAGACTGAACAAAGACGAATCGGATCAACGATGTTCCAAAAAACTGTATTCGGATGGGTCGTGTCCGGTCAATTCAAATCCAAACAGAATGCAAATTCATTACCTGTTGCTGATCATACGAAAATCATGTATACACAACCTAATTGCTCTACTCTGACATTCAACACACAATTAGATTTAGATGTTGAATACACTCTTCGTCAATTTTGGGAGATAGAGGAAAAACCGCGGATAACACAAATATCTCCAGAAGAAACGAAATGCGAGACATTCTATACCAACACATTTAAACGACGAGAAGATGGCAGATACGTAGTGAAACTTCCATTTATTGATTCAGAAATTAAATTCGGAAATTCTGTGACTGTCGCGACAACTAGATTGCTATCCTTAGAAAGAAAATTGGCGAAAGATGTAAGTCTGAGGCAACAATACATTGATCAGATGAGAGAATATGTGGAGATGGGACACATGGTAGAAATACCACCAAATGAATTAAAGGTGAACGCTGAGAAATCCTTCTATTTACCTCACCACTCGGTAATAAAAAAGGCCAGTGAAACAACCAAGTTACGAGTGGTATTCGATGGTTCAAGTAAAACCACGAACGGACTTTCCCTAAACGACAGCCTTATGGTCGGACCCACTCTCCAACCGAAGCTATGGGTTGTATTAATGAGATTCAGATGTCACAGGACGGCGATCACCGCAGATATTGAAAGAATGTATCGACAAGTGGTAGTGTCCCCGGAAGATACCGATTATCAAAGGTTGCTTTGGCGTGAGAGCTCAGAAGAAAGGATCCGACACTACAAGCTAACTAGAGTAACGTTCGGATTAGCATGTTCAGCTTACTTAGCAATACGAACTCTTCAGCAGTTGGCTCGTGATAATGGAGACCAGATAGTACTGCAACACGTATTGAACGATTTTTACGTCGACGACCTGTTAACTGGTGCGGAGAACGAGAAAGATGCGAGTAGGATCAAAGAGAGTTTAACCGTGGCGTTACAACAAGGGGGTTTCGCATTGAGGAAATGGAGATCGAACATCCCAAGTTTAAGCGAAGATTCGAACAACTTCACAGTTATGAGAGTGTGTAATGATATGATTCCCACTATCACAGTACTTGGCCTTCATTGGTATGCGGTTGACGACGTATTTACTTTCCGGGTCAGTGCTGAACTTGAAGGGCCAATCACGAAAAGAAAAATAATATCCGAAGCATCACGAGTGTTTGATCCGTTGGGTTTCTTATCTCCGTCAATCATTTTATTAAAAATCTTGTTTCAAAAACTATGGTTATTGAAGCTAAGTTGGGATGATTCACTGCCGGAATGCTATGAAAATGAATACAGACGCGTGAGGGAAGAATTCCAGTACTTCGAGAAAATTAAAATTTCACGATTCACGAACCATTACGATCACGTACAAATACATGGGTTTGCGGATGCCAGTGAACGGGCTTATTGTGCAGTCGTCTACAGCAAATTTGTTGATGAAAAGGGAAACATAGTCGTAAATTTGTTAACAGCGAAGACAAAGGTTGCACCTATCAAGAAAGTGTCACTTCCTAGGCTGGAATTATGTGCGGCGCATTTATTGGCCCAATTGATGCATTCCATCAAAGAGATAACGAATCCGGATGCCAAATATTACGCTTGGACCGACTCGGCCATTGTCCTCGCATGGCTTTCAACGTATCCATCTAAATGGAAGACTTTCGTGGCGAACCGGACCGGTGAAATAATAGACAAATTTCCGAGACAACATTGGGGGCACGTGAGATCAGCCGACAATCCGGCTGATCACGGTACGAGAGGAGTGTCACCGCTTCAATTAATGAATCTAAACCAATGGTGGCATGGACCTGGGTGGTTAAGACGTTTCAATGATCCAAGCTTTGATATGAAGACGCTACCTCCAGAGGTCGACCAAACAGTGATAGAGAAAGAACTAAACAAAGCAGACCTGTCAGAAAAGGTATTCAACGTAATTATCAATGATGACTGGCTGAATGTCCTCTTCGAAAGAAAATCAAATTTAAATAAAATAGTTCGTATCGTCGCTTACGTTAGGCGTTACAGGCATAATCTGATCGCCCAAAATCTAAAACATAGACAGTACGGTGAGCTGAATGCCAGAGAAGTGGAAGAAGCAAGGACTCATTGTATTACATGGGCGCAGAGTGAACAATTTGCAGAAGATTTGACAAGTTTGAGGAAAAATGGAATGGTGAAAAGTAATTCGAGATTAGCAACGTTAGCTCCTTTCATTGATGCTGCCAATATATTACGTGTGGGAGGCAGATTATTCAACGCGGATTGCGATTATGACAGCAAACATCCGGTGATATTGAATGCTGACCATGTACTAACAGAGCGAGTGATATGGGAGACACATAACAAAAATTTTCATGCTGGCCCGACGTTGACAAATCAATTAATAAGACAGAAGTATTGGATAGTCAATGGGCGCGCTAAGGTTCGATCAGTTTTGAAAGGCTGCGTAGTTTGTGTGAAATACGCGCATAGGACGAGTAAACAATTAATGGGAAATCTCCCTGCAGAACGTGTGACTCCAGCTCGTCCTTTCACAAACTGTGGCGTCGACTTCGCGGGACCCCTTTATTTTGCATTGAGGAAAGGGAGAGGGGCAACGAATCCTGTCAAAGGCTACTTATGTATTTTCGTATGCCTATCCGTGAAGGCAATACATATTGAGCCAGTGAGCGACTTAACCAGCGAAGCATTTTTGGCCGCTCTCAAGCGTTTTGTGGCCAGGCGAGGAGTACCGAGTAAAATATATACGGACAATGGTTCAAATTTTATAGGCGCTAAGAGGATTTTGAAGGAAGCTTGTGAACTAATACAAAATATTAATAAAAATCATCTCCTTTCAGAATTTATTAGTAGCAAAAATATAGAGTGGCATTTCATACCACCATCTGCTCCACACATGGGTGGATTATGGGAGTCAGCCGTAAAATCGGTTAAGACTCATTTACTTAAATCCGTGAATAATGTAAATTTGACGTTCGAAGAGATGGCTACACTGATGTGTCAGATCGAAAATATTTTGAATTCTCGGCCGCTGTACACTACATCACACGATGACACTTATGAAGTCTTGACACCAGCCCATTTCTTAATTGGAACCTCTGCAGGAGCTCTCGTCGAAACACCGATCACGTCAAAGGCCGATTCTTTATTATCGAGATGGCAGCGAATACAAAATAGAGTGCAATTTTTCTGGAAGAAATATTCCACCGATTATTTGAATACACTACAGCAACGATACAAGTGGCGAAAACCTAGTGAAAATCTTCGAATAGATGACATCGTTCTCATAAAGGAAGACAACGTTCCAGTGTGTAAATGGCCATTGGGTAGAATAATCCAGGTGCATCCAGGAAACGATGATTTGGTAAGAGTGGTTACCATAAAGACTGCAAATTCTACCTTACAACGTCCGGTAGTCAAGTTGTGTCGACTGCCCATTTGTTGACGTACTGAACGTCAACGGCGGGGAGTATGTTCGAGCTGCTCCAATCCACAAGAAGATTCTAACCTACAAAATAAAATGAGAAAGAAACAAAGAATCATCAAACAAAACAAATATTCTACTGTAACACTTATCTGACTACACACAGCTGATACTCGTTCCACAGCATACATTTGGGGTTTTTTGTATAATTTAAAGCTAAAAATTGAATTAATAATTTTTGAACCAAAATGTTTTGTTGTGAATAATTATTTGACATTTGATAAAAAGAAAAAAAAAAAAAAAAAAAAGAAGTATGTCCAACATAAAAACAAAAATATAGTCATGTACTAATAAATTCAGGGCTATGACCATGAAAGATTAGTGTACTAAATGATTGTTTCTAAATATTTTTATATAGATGGCACTGTGTCGTTAAAAGTAAAAATAATTATAAAATGTTATGAAATTAAGGTTCTCTGTAAATTGCCGTCAAAGTGATAACACCTTAAAAAATTAAAATAAAATAAAAAAGCGAAAAGAAATAAAAAAAAGTTTTTGTGTATTTTGTGTATTCGAGACCTTTGCTTTCACCTGGACACGGATATCTGTAAATTAAATTTGAGACATTTTTCTTCAACTGGACACGGAAAACTGCGAACGAAATTTAAGACCTTCTGCTTTGGACCTGGACACGGAAATTTGCCGCCATATTGTACGACGACCACGTGAATGACTGAGGAAAAGATAATTTGCCGGAACCATTTTTTTTTTTGAGAAGTTACAAGCCACGCTATTGTAAACATTCATTACTGGATATTGGAACAGCGATTTATTGCCGATATACCAGTGAATAAGAAATCAAGTGAATTTGAGAGTGATTAGATTGAGAAAAAATCGTGATTTCAAATACAGTCCGCTACTCCAGTGATCAAATCTATCGACGCAGGAAACACTGAGTGAGGCAATTGGTTTAACAACAAATCTGTTATTTCCAAACCAGCTCAGTTGGCTAATCACGCGTTAAAAAAAAAGACCTGGGTTAATTTAACCCAGTGTGTCTCTTAAGGGTTAAAAATGCTACGCTTGCATCTTATGCTTATCCGTTGGCTCAGGTTTCCCGTATTTTATGATGTTCTCTTTAAATACATTTCCCAAGTGTGGGAAATGCAATTAAGCATTTTCTTTATGTTCGTCTTTTACATGTGACGAATGAGAAATGCTATTATGCACTTTGTTGGAACGTAATTATATATACATATATATATATATATATATATATATATATATATATATATATATATATATATATATATACATATATATATATATATACATATATATATATATATATATTAGGGTGGAGTGAAAAAAAACAAAAATTAGGGGGGCCCCCCAAAAGTTACCTTTTAGTGCCAAAACCACCTGGTTAAAATATTTTTAAAATTCATTAATATTTACCGATGGTATTTTCCATTTAAAGTATGTTTTTTCAACTTATTGCAGATTTTTAACTTAAAGACCGACAAAAACCACTTCGAAACCTAATTTTTCGGACTCGCTGGACCCCAAAATCGATAAGTTACCAATAATGTCAAGGTTCAACATTTTCATGATTTCTATACTTTATTTTATACTTACGCAAAAGAAAGCAAAAAGTGATGGACCAAAATGTTGTTTCTTCTCCCTAAAAGTGGATAGTGGGCGTTTATCACAGGATTGGCATTCGAGACGTTAGTAATTTCAATTATTAAATGGTATTCTATCGGTTTCTAAAGAATCATGTACTTCAGGATTTTTTGTATAATGAAAGTCTAGTTTAATTCGGCTAAAAAGAAAAATTTCAATTGGAAAATACCACCGCTAAATTTTAATGAATTTTAAAAATATTTTAACCAGTCATTAACGACACTATAAAGTAACTTTCTGAAAGGCCCCCGTACCAAAATTGTAAAAAAAAAAATTTTTCACTCCACCCTAATATATATATATATATATATATATATATATATATATATATATATATATATATATATATATATAGATATATACATATATATATATATATATATATATATATATATATATATATATATATATATATATATATATATATATATATATATATATATATATATATATATATATATATATATATATATATATATATATATATATATATATATATATATATAGGTCAACAAACTTTTCGGCCATCAACGTCATTTTATGAGAAATAAAAACATTTTGTTTATTTATTAAGATTTTTGTGTTTTTAATTTATTAAAATTGTTTTGTGTTTTTATTTTTATTTGTATTAAATGTGTCCTAATATCTGATTCTTGCTCGAGTCAAGAGTCAATATACTAACCACCATGCAGTGAAAAACTAAATAATCTTTAACCCAAGTAAAGAATTAATAGTAAAAGCCTTTGTTATATGTTGGACAAAAATAGTTTGTAACAAATAGAGAAAACTTTTATATTGGTACTAGACGTATCATTTCCTATGAATATGACTAACAAGTTGAAATATTAGGAGAAATAATAATTATAACTATGTTATAAATATTTTTTAAAACAATTTTAAATTATTGTCTATAAAAAGCTGAAAAATAAAAAATAATTAAAAACAGACAATATTATAATACAATTAGAAAGAGAAGTTTAGTTGTCTGTATTAAATCAATAAGATTCTTTCGGCTTTTTATAGACACAATATATTAATAATAATGGCATTCACAACATTTTCGACTTGTCAATCAGAAAAATGAAGAGGCCAGTCATTTATAATATATCTACCAAAAAAAGTAGAAATTCCTTTCCCCCCCCGGGGGGGATTTTGATATTTCTACTTTTTTTGGTAGATATATTATAAATGACTGGCCTCTTCATTTTTCTGATTGACAAGTCGAAAATGTTGTGAATGCCATTATTATTAATATATTGTGTCTATAAAAAGCCGAAAGAATCTTATTGATATAATACAATTGTCAACAATACAATATCGTGTGAGCATAAAACACACTATCTTCAATAACTATGGCTGAACGTTTGCAAAGAATAGTAAGGAGAATTAATCAGAACTTTCCAGAAAACACCAACGAAACGGTTAAATCTTTTCTTTCAACTACAAAGAAGTTATCAGTGGCGAAAAAACGTGTTTCATTTTTATTAAGATGCAAGTTTGGGGAAATAAGCCCACAACTTCAACATAACATCCGAAGAATGAAAGAAACAGTGCGAAAGAATGTTAAATTTAGAAATTAAGATTTGTAATTACGCGATTAAATACCTTCAGAATCAGGTGAGTGTTTTGAATGCCAAATTAGAAAATATGTTACCGATAGTTATATACACTGATCTCTTAAATACTCTCAAAATATATAATTTTTTTTCGGTGTCATTACATAAAAAACATTAAACATGAAATTTGAAAAATTGAGTAGACAGCAAAACAGAATGCAACTAAGACTTGATGAAACAGATGTAGTCAATCTAACTAACACACAAATACCTAAAGACTGCTTAACCTTAATTAGTAATGGTCCTAATTTTAATTTACCGCCTGATAAGAAAACCATTGACACAATAGATATGTTAGCAGACTTGGAAGACATTCTCACACACTACTCCGAAGAGGACAATGTCACAGATATTAGAACTACTACAACCAATACTTTAATACAATACAAAAATAAGTGCAAGAACAAAAAACTAACAAAAGTTGACAAAATTTTATTAAAACACAAAGAATCGTTAGATAATTTCCTAAAAGCTAATCCAAATCTAATTACATAATACAAGATCAGACAAAGGAAACAAAACTGTGGTTTTAGAAAAACAAATGTACACCGAAAAAATGGAAAATTTAATTGCAGATGAGACAACCTACAAAAAAATCTCCCGACTGATAAGATTAATAAAAAGGCAAATTAATTGACAAACTTTTCAAAGATAAAATAATTACTCAAAATCAAAAGATAGAGTTAAAACTGGCATCACCAGTACTCGGATGTACGGGCTCCCTGGAGTTCATAAACCAGGAATACTTTTAAGACCAATCGTATCCACTTTAACTTCACCAGTGTATTTTTTATTTAAATTACTAATTAACTTCCTAAAACCATTAGTCGAAAATAGTCCATTCATTATAAAAAATTCTTTCTGCCTAAAACAAATTTTGGATTCACTAACGTTAAATGACAACGAAGTATTATTATCGTTTGATGTAGTATCTCTATTTACTAAC
The DNA here is from genome assembly GCA_963556165.1 of Tipula helvola. Classification (NCBI taxonomy): domain Eukaryota; kingdom Metazoa; phylum Arthropoda; class Insecta; order Diptera; family Tipulidae; genus Tipula; species Tipula helvola. Next base: position 9,400,190 of record OY744481.1, on the reverse strand, counting down.
ATACCAGTAGACATAGCCAAAGATGCTATATTGGAACGATGGTCCGAGATAGACGAAAATATACCTTGTTCGAAAGAAATATTCATAAAACTGTTCGACACTTGCATCAAAGACGATAACTTTTTCCAATTCAATAACAATTGTTACATACAACTATTTGGTTTAGCTATGGGTAACTCTTTATCCCCAATTCTGACCGACATTGTCTTAGAGAAACTATTAAGGGAAAAATTACCGGTACTAACAATACAGCCCTCTACCATAAAAAAATATGTAGATGATTTCTTACTTGTCATACATAAGGAATTTATTGTTGAAACGCTTGAAATGTTCAACACTTTTCATGAAAAAGTAAAATTTACAGTAGAGCAAGAAACAAATAATAGTTTAGCATTCTTAGACATGATATTAACAAGGTCAAATAACAAATTCCAAACCAACGGGTATTGTAAAACAATGGCATCTAATAGAATGCTAAACTACTATTCATCACATCCTTATAACATGAAAATCAATGTGACAAGGTCATTCATTAAAAGAGTCATTCAATTAAGTGATAACTCTAATAGAAATAACAACAGATTATTAATTCAAAGAATTTTAGGTAAAAACAACTATCCTATTCACCTTATTAATAAGCTGATCACCAAATATTTGTACACGTACAAAGCCAAAACTCCACAAACCATTACGGACAACCCACAAAATAATGAAAATAAAATAATATGTGGGGCTATAACATACATACCGAACTAAACTGAAAAAATTAAAAAATGCATTCACAAACCGCAATATAATAACAAACTTGGCACGAAAATTAATAACACACTGTCGAAATCATTTAAAACTTTAAAAGACTGAATCCCTAAAGCAAAAAGAACCGTGGTTATTTACAAAATCGATTGTGAATGCGGAAAGTGTTATATTGGGGAAACATCAAAAACAATAACAATGCGTGCTAATCAACACAAGAATGATGTAAAATTTACAACCAAAAACAAAAACAATATAACGCACAGCTCTATGCAAACAATCATTGGAATGCAATAAACATTTTAATTTTGAAGAAGCGTCAATATTAGCCTTTGAAACAAAAAAACGAAAACGGACGTTTAAAGAGATGTGCCACATCAATAAAAATCTTAACGCGATCGACTATAAAACAGACTGTAGAGGACTTTAAGATAACCACCTAAGTTTGATACGTCAAATAACAACATAAAAGTTTTCACTATTTGTTACAAACTATTTTTGTCCAACATATAACAAAGGTTTTTACTAAAGATTTTTAATTATTTTAAGATTAATTCTTTATTAAATATTATTTAGTTTTTCACTGCATGGTGGTTAGTATATTGACTCTTGACTCGAGCAAGAGTTAAATAGTATGACACACATCACAACATGACAAAGCGGACTATCTGATTTTTGAATCTCGCGTCAAGAGTTTTTTTAGTTCCTAACCAATTTTACACAATAGTGGCTGGTTTATTGTTTTTGACTAGGTTAAGAATCAAATATTACTACGCACACTATTAACTAGCATTATACTGTAAAGAATATAACTAGTGACTAATTTTTTTATTGTTTTAAAAAAATTATTGAGTTTTTTTCACACTCCATATTATAATATTGATTCTTAACTCGAGTAAAAATCAGATATTACGACACATTTAATACAAATAAAAATAAAAACACAAAACAATTTTAATAAATTAAAAACACAAAAATCTTAATAAATAAACAAAATGTTTTTATTTCCCATAAAATGACGTTGATGGCTGAAAAGTTGGTTGACCTCATGATTCAATAAAACCAAGGTTAGCTCGAAATATGTAAATAAATGGCCATCTTTTTTTTTGACGTCACTCAATTCTCAATACGTATATAAATTACAACATCACGAACACGTGTTTTGAAAAATCGTGCTAACCTGGGATTTATAGAATCATGGGTTGACCTACTTATATAATAATTTAGTTAGCCTTATGATCTCGTTCTTACTCATCTTCCATCACAGAGTTTTCTCATTCTCATTTGCAATTTTAATACTTTTCCACATTCAGACAGCTGTTTCCTTTTTTCTTTCCGTTTTTCTATCTCATTTTTGTTTTAATCATTTTTAATTACATACAGGTATTTTTGCTATCTGTTTTCTCTCCTCTATCCTCTTTCATGTTTTTCCTTGTCGATCGTTTTTTAATATATTATACATAATAATGCAACAGCATGATTTGACAAAACAGAGATCATATAAAATTGATCGAACGTATTACAAAAAAATTTTTTAAAGACATAGAATTATTAAAATTTAATACAATATACCTATAGAAAAACACAGGTATTTAATCGTTTTAATTAAATTCAATTTAAAGATGTTTTTAAAGTTAGTTTTAATTAAGTTTTCCTTTTCTAGTTTGTAAGTGTTGATTCCTATGAATATTACTAACAAGTCGAAATATTAGGAGAAATAAAAATATTTTTTAAAAAGTTTTAAATTTTTTATATCAAGTTAAGATTCTGCTATTAAGGTTTAAAACAAACAAGTTAAGGAAAAAAAACTAACATTCAATCGTCGTCTGAATTAAAACATAATTTCACTGAATTTCCAGTTAGCTGCTAAACCAATTAAATCATTGTTAAGGTTAACGGGAAATTCAAGATAGTTTTGCTAAACTTTAGCAGATAATAAACCAATTGCTTCTGCATCGATACATTCGTGATCCTCGGATAGTATTACTATTGGTTTTGTTGTAGCTCTTCTAGATTTTTGTATTTTCTGAGATAAAGAAAGATTCTGTGTTGTATCAGGATGTGCATTACTGTTGAATTGTTATGTTTCCATCTGCGAGTTTTTAGTTGAAATAAGATGTGCTGCATGATGTGTCAAAGGAGATGAATATATTTCCATTTTAGGGCTACAATTCCGTTTGTTTCATCAAGATAAATTAATTCTCGCGCGTTAGCTACATAAATGCCAGATGGAGATCCTCCAGTATAAATTTTAAGGCCCTAGTTTGAATAATGCGTGCCATAACGATGAGATTTATTTCACACCCCAAATCATTAAACCAAAGAATAATTTCATTTCTCCGGTGTCGGTGACAATGTAATTTATCGCTTCTTCAACCACAATAATTCGAAAGATTACCAATGGAGTATAGTTAGGTGATTGTGATATCATTTTTTGTAAATCAAATGAATGGAATCGTTGCACGTCTGCCCATATGTATATTCAGTCATCATCTACCTGGTCATTATCACTTTCATTTAATTTACCTTGTTGCAGAGCAAAATTACAAAGCACTTCATCAATATTTCCTTCGTTTCAAATGTGTTTAAGGGTTTTCGTATTCGGCAACCAATCATGATCAATTATTGAATCATCATCAACCTTTATTACATTTTCACTTTCGTTGATGTCTGTGGTCTTCCGAATCATTTTTTTATTTTATCGTTTCCGTCTATTATTTACTTTATGGATCGCTTGATCACTATTACTATATGAATTTGCTGTACCATTTCCACATTTTATTTTTTACGGAGCAATCGTTGTTTACTCATCTTTATTACACCTCAATTTTTAGGCTGGTTTCATATGATAATATGCACTATTATGATTTTGCGTATATTTTCAATTTTGTCTCGCTACACAGACTGCGGTTTAATAAATCCGATTTAAATAAACTTGTTTAAGTCCTCTATGCAAAATAATGCGGTAAGGTAAAATCAAGGTTGATCAAAGCGTTCCTAGATATACAAGCTGTCAGGTTAAAATTCAGGTTAATAAATAAAGGGTTGAAACCTCACTAGGCCAGGTTAATATTTAAAGTCCCTTTATTTACAAACACATTTGTATGTACCATTCGTTCAAGTTTTTTTTTTATAATAAGCCATTAGTGACACCTACTTATAAACTCGACTAATTAAATATATTTAAAGAAAAACAAAATGGACGTGTAGATTCCGTGTTTGAAATCAGATGGCGGCAATAAAAAATGAAAATAATTCGGCACAGGATTCGAGGAAGAGGAAAAAAGCGTATTTTTATGAATTAGAAGAACGGTAAGTTATTTTAATTTTAGATACCAAACAAAATGACTGGAGTTTTAACCCTCCGTGTGTACACTGGGTCTTTTAACGAACAGTCGATATTTGAAACTCAAATTTCCCTTACATGAATAGGCGGCCAGCTTCGGTTACCTCCTCTAAAAAATCTGGGTAATAGTGGGCACTAAAGGCCGAAATGACGCCGGGGTCTAACAGTTTACTTGCAAACGCCAGCCAGTGCAAGTCATGTCCGTTCCCTAAAAGGGTCAGTGTACACACGACGTCAGTATTTTCGAAGGTAAATGAAAACAGTTTTTTTGCGTTTCTCGTAGTTTTTCAGTTTTTTCATGGCTAACATAAATGTTTTATGTAATTTGATGCTATTTTGTATATTTTTTACGGACTTGTGGCGGTTCACCCAATGAACCACTACAATATTCATTCATAATATTCCTCCGGCACCAACATGAGCTCGCCGCGCATTGCGTGCCTCCGGTGTCATCCGGTACACATTTTTTATTGTACGTCTTCTGCCGGGACCAATCAAAAACACGAAAACAAGAAAAACACACAAACAATAAAAGTTAAAACAAAATAAAATTTATTCAGTCTCGTCTCAAATTTATAAACGACAGCATGTTGGTCGATAGTGTTGCCTTTCGGACATATTTTTAGTTTCGCGTTTCGATGGTGTTAAATAATAAAATATAAAATTGTTCAAAATAATAAATTATTTACAAAAACTAATTTTGTTTGCAGTTGGAAGGAAAATAAAAATCGTTTTCTTGTGCATCGAAATGTATTCTTGTGCATCGTTCGAAATGCCGGCTTGCGATAATCATCGAACGCACTTTTATCACAATTGCGCACTGTAAATTCCTTTTTTGTCGCTAATTATTATTAGTATTTTATAGTTTTTGTATTTGCAACAATAAAGACTCATTTTGTGCCAAATAATTACCGCTCCGTTTATTATGACATGCCTGAATCCGTAAACTATCCCCCACGTTCAGGTGCTTAAATAATTCAACTTTTTGGAGTCCACGCCAAAGACACTATATTTTTTTGAAAGTTTACAGTCTAAGCTACAAAAGCCTATAACCGTTTTTTTTTAAATATTTGTTTAGTGTAGTTACGAATTTTGTAACAAAATTCGATTTTTTCCGTTTTTTCGACTGTTCTTCAATTTTTATTACCAACGGTTTTAAACTTTGGATTTTGGCAACTTCTGGGCCATATAGTAGACACTTCAAGAAGTAACCCAGAATTTTTTCAGATTTTTTGAAAGCTTAGAAAACTTAGAAAACTCAACTGTTCCCTAAAAGATCCAGTGTACACACCGTGTCTCAAAAAATATAGTGTACACACGCAGGGTTAATTTTGTATGGCTCCTAATTTTCTCTAATTCAATAAATTTTGTTGCAGCGTTAAGCGAAACCACTCATTGAAAGAAAAAATGACGAAAGTACGTTTTGAGTATGGTTCTGGTAACCGTACCGCACCAAATATTAAATTGTGTCAAAATTCAAAAGAATCAGAAATTGTTATTGCTATATCCAGAATTCATTATCTTCTGATCAAGAATTAAATAATCTGTCACTGATGAAGAATTAAATTTGATGAAGAATTAAATTTTGATGAAATCATTTCATCATTAAGTAGCTCACACTGAAAAAAAAAACGTCTTTCTTATTGAAAATTGGTACTCCGAAATTGGTGGTATAACACTTTCACTATCATGTTAATGCATAGTTATCAAATTGATCAATAAATAACAAAATTAATATTCATGTAATCATATCGAATGATGTTCCTTTTGTAATACTAAAATTTTTCACGGTAAAGGTTGAAGTTATCATTTTGAAACTAATTATTCATTCATTTGAAAAATAAACATTCATTATGAAAATCAAGCTATCACTTCTTAAATGTCCAACTAAAGATAATTTACATCGGTATTTAAGTCGTACATAATTCTGTAATTATATTGAAAGAAAATTACTTTCAATTTGAATGGAAACTAAAAATGATGCATTTATATTGAAATCAAGTTATTTTCAAATTAATAGAATCACTGTCAATAAAATGAATTTGGAGAGACTGTTCTTATTGAAAGCGCAACGTTTATTGTGAAACTAGGCGAAGCAATAAAATGGTATTGCATTCAATATGAAAACTTACCTTTTTCCGGTTGAAACAAATACAATCATGTTGAATACAAAACAATTTAATTGAATGAATGTTTTCAAAATGAAAACAAAAACATAATAAGAACCGTTATTTTTCCTTTGTTCATTTATATTTTCATTCAACTTATTAAAATTCCAATTTAGATCAATTTTGCAAGCGCGCAGTGAATTTGTAGTTTGTAAAAATTATTAATAAATATTATAATATTTCATAATATAACAATTTTAATTATTGTATGTAACATTATTAAGTGATATACGTAGATTGTGGGTAAGTGAAAATCACGTGATTTCCTAGCTTTGGTTGCAAGGAAAAATTTAATAAATTTATTTTTTTAGTGCAATAGCTATTATCTGTATTACATTGGAAAAATATAGTGGAGTTTTTATCAAATGTGCATCTACCCTCATCTGGGTTTACAAAACAGGGAAGAGGTCTTTAATGCTGAGTTTATGGCATAGGAACATAGAAACATAGGAAGATCGGAAGATGGACACGACCAACCAAATTATATAAAATATTACAAGCCCCGCTTATTAGTTCCATGCTCTAGTTGAAAAATTTCTTAATTTTAATCCAAGTAGGCTAGTACGCGGGGTGGTGACATTTTAAATAATTTGGTTGCTCGTGTCAGTCTTCCTGTTCCTATGTCATAAACGTACCGTAAGTGAGTATTCTTGGTGAGATATTGATTTTATTTTATATATTACATAACATTAAAATTTCAGAGAAATTATAATTTGATTAAATGTTATCCAAGAAACGCTATAGTTATCCTATCGCACATTTACAATTTAACTTGATGGCACAGCTACCGAACAATACCAACTGATCCCAGCTTACAGTGAAAGTGGAGCAACGAACTTAGCAACAAACGATATCATGACAGTATTGCCGACTTATCAAATTTCGGTAACTTACCAATAATCGAGTAAACCCACCGTTAACTGAAATTGCTGCGCAGGAAATTAAAAGTCTTCTCGATAATTGGGGCTTCAATTCCCTTTACGAAATATTTATAGGTAACAAAAACTTTTCATTTGTTTAATTTTTTTACTAAATACATTTTTATTTGTTTTAATTTCAGATGAGCGAATTGTGAAATCGCTTTAAAATATATGACTACGGAGCATTTATTAAAGTTATCTTCACTATCCAAAATTGGCCTTGGTTTGGCAGGCATCCTCACTAGTAATACTAGTGAAGAAACCACTGCACTGAAAGATCAACCAATTAAATTAAAATTAAATGAAATATTATCTAAGAATTCAAGAGGCCGATCAATTATAAATCACTATGAAGTGAATAAGGAATTGAATGGTGGTTGTAGAGCTATACTTCTCGACGTAATTAATAGCTTTCTTATACAAAAACAAATTAAGATGACTACATCGCTGGCAAAATGATTATCTTCTCAGATAATAGATAATTTTCCAGCCAAAGAATTAGTATTGACGTTTAAAATTTATTTGCATAATCAAAATTATTAAATTGACCTGTTTAATTTAAAGGGAATATATTTTGTAAAGCAAGAAGGTAAACGAGCTCAAAAATATAAGCAAAGTATTTTAATTCTCAGAGTACAATGAAAGACTGTTGGCTAATCGAAAAGAGATGTGTTGCTAGTAGTAGTCGAAAGAGTAAATACATAAGAAACCGAGTGGGTTTACAAACCGGTAATGCACACTGAATATTTTCAAAAGCTAAAAATTATTTAACTTCATCTCACTTTTCAGAACCGGAAATTAATATTGACCATAATCTAGAGTGCATCCTTAACGATAATTGCTCCCTTGGTGAACTGGAACATCATTGCTACCTACTAATGAACAAAACGCAAAGCTGTACAAACAATGTCGTGGAAATGTGGCGCCATAATAAAAAAAACTCTTGGCTATAAATTGGTAACTACTTAATTTTACTAATTTTAACGTAACTATTATTTGTATACTTAAACTGCTGATTCTTATTATCCACATAGGTAGACATTGACTTTGAGTTTGTTTGTGGAGCAAAAGAATTTATTAAAAAATTTGAGAACACAAGCAGTAAATTAATTTTCATAATGAGCGGCAACATAAAGGGCGACAAGACACCCAAAAGTTTACTGAATACTGTGGCAACTAACAATGGTTTATCGGAAAGTAAGTTATCTACATGTTTTCTATTTAAAATAACTAATACTAATTAAATATTTTCTTTCATAGATGCTAAAAATGCTTGTTTGTTATATCTACTTCAAGTCATTTTATCTCCAGTATCCAGGGAAGTCGCGAATGTTCCCAGTACTTCCAAGTAGACTTGTGTTAAATATTCTATAAAGGATTCGCAAAGTTTTTTTTTTAATAGGCGACAAAGTAGCTGAAATTGAAGAAAAAATTCAGGCAAAAATTAAATTAAATTTACCAATTCAGCCGTTTATAATTGTACACGGAAATATTGAGACCTCAAACAATTATGTGGTTTATTTTGACGGATATCGTTGTCAATGCAATTGTATTCTGCTTGCCATTGATACTTGCTTCAAAATTTACGTGCTTTTTAATTTGAAATATCCCCAACCATCTACATATTTTAGTATGAAATTTTATTAAAAATTTTTATTTTGATATTAAAACTAATTTGACAAAGAACATAGTCTATAAATTTATTAATTCAAAAATTAAGCGATTAATTTACATTTACTTGAAGAAATAGTTTAACAAAATATTTTGTTTATAATTTTATATTGTAGTAATAACACAGAAAAGAATGAACAGATATGGAAGTTCCATGTCAAGTATTTACATCGAAATATTAACCAGTTAAGACAGAGACAATATAATTCAATATTACATATTTCGTTTCTCTTCTTTGTATAAAAAACAAAAAAGAAGAGAAGCGAAACATATTATTGTATTATATTTTCCCTGTCTTAACTGGTTAGATTAGAGTAGGAATACATTTTTTTGATTGAATATTTCTATGTAAATACTTGACATGGAACTTCCATATCTGTTCATTCTTTTCTGTGGTAATAATATTTTTTTGTTATATCATTATTCTATAGTTAATAAGAATATTTTTTTTTTTTTGAAATCCCTTTTTGGGCAATTTATAATGTTACAGCAGGTAGGTTTATCTTGATGTAGTGAAATAATGTTGAAACAATCCAAATGTGAATTTTTCTTGTACATTGTTATTAAATTAGCTTTTTATTTTTATTTTAAATAAACATTGAAATTATAAAATATTCGCCATTTTTTATTTATTTCATACTCAAATTAGCTTAATTATATAAATTTATATGCATTTTGATTACAGTTGCTTTTCAGTTTGATATCTTAAGTGTCGTTTTTCTGATAAACATATGCATCATTATACTACTATTGGCAGTTATAATGAAATTGCTTCTCTCATATTGAAAAACGGTACGATTGTATTTCGCTTTCGTATTAAATGATTAGTATTCATTATGATAAATTTATGATAGCTTTCGTAATCACAAGGACAATTCATGTTTTCAATGAAAATATTCTTGCCTTTCATTTCAATCTCCTATGTGTTCATTGTGATCAACTAATTTTCAAATGAACAGAAGTATTGGATTGATAGTATTTCTTGTTCTATTAATGACATTTGTTTTCGGTTGTATATTAAATACAAATTTAGTAAATAAATCGTAAATTTATCATTATGACTACAATTTTTTTTTCAGTGTGAGCTCGGTTTTGCTTTTGAAGGTAGTGATGTATCGGTTGCAGCACTATCCAAAAAACAAAAATGCTTATCAATTTTGATGTATAGATGGCAAAAATTGAAGCTCATCAAATTCGAATCCTATAATAAAAAGTTTAACGACAATGCCAATCTACTTCTTAAGAAATACGCTAAAAAAATGTTAAACATATAATCATCTGCGGATTTAAAAATAGATGGTGGCGTGGCAAATTTTTATGATACCGATGCTAGTACCGAACGTGAAAGCAACGATAAAAATACAAGCATACATTCGATCCGGACATTATTGTTTTGAAGACGAATAATTCGGAAAGTCGGTCTGAATTCAACATTGAAAATATTGCAACACTATCGAAACAGGCATTTGGTGATTTTTTAAATCGAATTAATTTGAATAATGATACTCCTATCTATAACGGTGGAAATGAGTACAAAAAGAATTCATCAGCTCAAATAAAAACACGAAAATTTATTCAAGTAAAAGATACCATTCATCAATTAAAAATTAATTAATTTACAAAACATTTTTTTGTGATTTTAATAAAATATTATATTTATTATTTATTTGTATAAATCCGGGGAAAACCAAATCATAAATCAAACGGATTATTAATTTTTAAAACTCACTCGAACAGAAAATAGTAACCGAAATATATAATTTTTGTGTTAAACTTCAGATGTCACTGACATATTGACAGTGTACAAAATGGAAAAGTGTTATGGTTAATTTTTTAAATTGGAGATTTTGAGAAAAAAAGGTAATTGATGTTTTTATAAAATTATAATTTGATTTATTTTGTTTTTCTCCTACATAGTAAAGAAGTTTAATACTCTTTTTAAAATACAAGAGGACAAATTTTCTTAATACGGGCGGCCGATTTGAATGGATCTATTCCTCAGTGGCAATTAAAAGTTTTGAGGTTTTATGTTTGGAACTTCATCTGCGATATTGGAACGGCTCAATACGGTGCTCGAGCCCAATGGAAAGATGTTAATTTCCGAGAAGGGTATCATAGTAAATCAGCAAAGTGAATTGATCGGAAAGCATCACAATTTTCGAATAATTTTAACACTACACCCGCGTAATGGTGAAATATCGCGAGCCATGCTAAATCGTGTCGAAATAAATTTCAATCATGAAATACATGAATTGTTTTTAATCAACACAATTATTTTGATTCAAATCTAAAGTCGAACATTGAATTTAATAATTGTATTGGACTATCGCACATATTAAAATTTTAATTCCTCGTGTTGCACAACTAAAAGCTGGGCAATTCAACTAAAAATTCACTTCGCATAAACTCAAATGAGGCATATGTTATTTCGTGGCCCGTTGATTTAATGGGATTTGGCTTGAAATTCTATCACAATAAATTATCCGAATTTATTGAAGAGTCCCAGTATTGAATGGAAATAACGAGAGTTTGTTGCATTTGTCGACTAACTATGTACAACCGGGCCGTGCATAAATTGAATCATTTCAAATTTAATATTGCCTACTAATTTACTATTTTTTCTATTTTTTTTAGCAGCAATCATTGTGATTTGCGACAGATCTGTTTTGATAAGGTCATTCAAAATGAGTACATAAAATTATTAAATTCAAAGTTATACTGCGATATCAAGAAATCAGGTATTGTATTAACCATATTCCGTGTATTAGAAATTATATTACAAATGGGACGATCGATTTGCAAGACAGGCTAAAGTTAAGCTTAAAACTGCAGCTGCTTCTGCGGGTGATTTTAAATGTAGTTCAGCCAGACGAAAATATGAAAATGGATCATATAACAGTATGGGCCTACTCAAAGGCGGTCAAAGAGAAAATCAACAATATGAATGAATTTTTTTCAGGCTTTGAGAATTATCTATTGCAGCTGATTAATACCGATTTCCAATCTATAGATAAAATTAAAATATTTCATTGAGCTGTTATGCTCATTTTTGTGGTTCAGTCGATGATTAAATTTGTCACATAATAATTTAGTAATAAGAATAAGCTTAATGATCCGATTCTGCCATGCAAAATACTGGTAAACATATTATGACACGTCCAAATTAAACGGGGTCAATCCGGCCGATATGATAAAATAATCATCCCTATTATGATTGTCGAATTGATCGATAATCGACGCGATTCTGCATTGTGTTTTCGTTTTTTCATTTGATAAAAACAATACAAAAAATGAAAAGGCAACAAAGAGTCGTGTCGATTGTCGATCGACTCGACAATCATAACAGCGGTGAATGATATACATAATATGTTGGCTGGTCGCTAATAAAGAATAAAAACAATATCGTACTAGAAAGGATAAAATATATTTTTAGTTTTAAAATTTTGCAATTTTTTAATATATGTACTATACTGTTTTAAATTTACTATTAAACAAAATTATTGCACTGTTAAAAATATTTTCAAAATTCGAAATTCGAATTTTCGAAAAAAACCGTTGTATAGCTTACTTCATAATATCATATGTCATTGATTTCGTTTTTATAATTTTATACTGTATTTACATTACTTTTTTGCATATACATAAAAACAAAAAGTGCATTTGTACAATTTTATTTTTAATTATAATTATCAAATTACTAAATTTAAATTATTAGTTTTAAGATATGTATGTTATACTCAAAGGTTTGATTTAAATATAAACCTAAAAATATTTTCTGTTACGAGTATTTTTCATTCGTAAAATTGCAATCAAAAATGTTCAATTTTACATGGGTTCTTATGGGAAATCGTAAAATGTATCCCCCTTGCCTTAGCCTAAACTACTTCAGTTTATTAAGGCTGCAGCATGCGTTCGCGAGTTAGGATAGAATCACTTGTATGCACCATGGGCCCATCGTGGCATTGAGCGCGGAACCTCTGATGGTTCCAACCAATTTTTAATAATAATAAAATCCCCTTAAATTAAGCTTCTTAATTTATAAGGTCGATGCTGATGGCTTGTATATCTAGGAGCTTTGGGTTGACATACTGCAGCTAAACTCGATAGATTCACTAAATTGGTTTTATTAAATCGCAGTGTACGGTATAAGACCCACCCAATTTTATGATGTTCCTAAATTTAATTGCCACTAAGGGATTTTTTATAATCATTCGATCGTAGATTTTTGAAGACGCCCTAACACGCTCGATCTTACGCAGTTCTTAGGTATCTCAATATGGTCTTTTTATTGTGAATTAAAATAAAATAAAACGTTTTAATTTCACAATTTGATGTATTTTATTTTCAAAAGGTTGAATCTGGTGTGCAAATCTTTGGCCACACTTTTACGTATTATTTCAAATTCGAAATCTCCATATTCGAATTCATATTATATCAATTTTTTGTAATAATCCAGCAATTACAAACAACCGTAATAATCCTGTAAAAAAGCAAGAATTCAAAAAACTCATACGATTTTGAACGACTCTTAATTTTAAAAACGTTTTCCTGAAAATTGCGAATTTTGGAGTTATTCCCTTATGTCATATTGCGACAGATATATATGACTTTAGTAGTCCATAGTTATTTATTATCATGATAGGTGGTTAAGAGTATTGTAACAGTTATTTATTGGCCACTAAACAACAAATCATAAAATATTTACTTTGGAAGGGGTGTTTATATCAAAATCATCTTGGCACGCAATGAGTTAAGTGCACTTATGTGGTTTTCGCTTTTGGACACATGGGAAAATCCCCCAGTTAGCTTGAAGTAAATTTATCTCATTACCGTTTAGTGCTTCCTCACAAAAAAAAAACAAAGAACCAAATTCCTACAGGCCCACACTTTAAATCAAATTGAAATTAAAATAATTCATTTTCTTCAAAAACAAAAATCTTCAAAAGTTGAAATAAAAGTTTTGAAAAAAAATTAAATTTAAATTGAATTTAAAATTGATTTTCTCCATCAAAACAAACAAGTAAATTTCCTCAAAAAGTACAAAATATAAAATAATTTTCTGATGAAAAATTATTAAATTATTACAAACAACAATAATTCTGGTAATTTTGTTATTATATAATACAATATGAATATAAGTTCATCAATCGGCAGAAAAATTTTATTAAAAATTTGTTGCGCGTTTCGGGTTAATTTCCATGTAAATCATTTTGTGGTTCCGATTTCTAGAAATTCCACCATAGTTACTCATTAAGTACAAAAAAAAATTGTTTTGGTTTGTTTAAATTTCTAAATAAAATCTATATAATTTTAATCTCCATTACAAATTAGAAAATATGAGACGAACGATCTGATGTTCCACCTTGAACTAAAACTTCATTATTCATTCACATTAATCATAAAACAATAAATAATGTTACGAGTTGTTGTTGTCGTTTTTTATGTTTTTATGATTTGTTTCATCCATCATTTTATTTTATTTTATTTATTTAGTTTTATGGATATACATAATTTGTTTTTTTTTTTAATTACCGATATAAAACTAAACTGAAAAATAGAAACAAATAAATAATTTTTAATGGTTACGTTTACGTTGCATAAGGCCTTATCATAAAAGTTACTTTTAAAAATTGAAATACATTTTTTTAAATTAAACACTAAAACTATATATAGCTATGATGTGTTTGTCAACATAAATGGAAAACCGTCTTAGTTTACAAAAAGTGATGAAATAATTTTATTTGAGTCAAGCCGTTGCGTCGCCCAAATTATTAAAAAAACAACAATTTTAATGCTGCTTTTACAGCTACATATGCAAATCAAACTCTATTTGAAGAATAATTTGTGATTGTTCTTGTTCTTCAAGATAGTAGCTCCCGAAATTTCCATTTAATGAGGTTATTACAACAATTTGGACTATGTTTTATATAAAAGATTGCCATCTCGCAAAACACCAATAAAATAAATTGGAAAACATTAGCCCGAAAACCTGACAGATTAATGGAATCTAATCAAACACATCGTTGCCGCTCTAAAATTGAAGGTGTATCCATATTCTGCTGATATTTACAATCAATTTACTTTTATCGATTTATAAACACACAACAACAAACTAGAAAGCAATCCATAAATTAAAAATTATTTTTAGCACATTCCCATCATATAAACACACCGCGTACCACAGGCACACACAAAAAAAGAATGTAAAAACCCCATTTAATTGCCATACATATAGATTATTTCACCGATCACTGATGATGAACCTCTTCACTCGTCCAAACTTATTTTTATTTATTTATTTATTTTTAAAATTAATTTATATTGGTTGCTTTGTGTATTTATCTTGATTAATACAAAAAAAAAATTCTAAAATTATGATTCGGCATGGATCAAACAACATGTTGGGATGATGTCTTATAAATAACTTTTTTTATTTTTTGAAAGTTAAAAATACCAAACGCTTACGATTTTAAATTATTATTATTTTATCTGTCTATTTAATACTCTACAATTATTTGTTGACAATCACCCAGACCAAATTATGATGACACATCGAAAAAGAGAAGTTGAATGATATCGATGGACAAAATTTAAAAAATACCGTGTCAATGTTGCGTCTTAAACAATTATGTATACTGCATGACGACAACACCATACGATTGTAATCTCACCCGGTTAATTCGTATTTATGTTTATATAATATTCTCGTGAAAAGCATAACCTACATATTAAAAAAAAAAAAACGCATACGGCAAGGGGATGAACACGGATATCTTTAAGTCGTATTATTACCATTCATTTGGTATTAAGTCAGGTATTATGTATAGAAATGGGCGTTATTCCATTCCTATTTCAATTTTTAATACTTTTTAAGATTTTGACATATGATATCAAATTTCTTATACCTCTATGTATACATACTATATGTACAAACTCGCTTGTATATTTAAGTTCTCATTTAATGATTCTCATAAAATAGTTTTTTTTTATAACAAATAGAGGCAGAAACATTACATTTTAATGGATTTTAAAATATAAATAAATACAAAATAACAATTAAATGGTAAATTAGACGATATACGGAATTTGAATTTAAAATTTGTTAGACTATAAATACCTTTAAGTATATAGGTAGATTTTAACAGAAGTTCACAACCAGTGTTTCGCGGAAGTCTGCATAATATGAATTGATTAATGTCAACTATGGGTGTAATTCAAATTGGATTTATTCAATTTAACATTAAAATTACAACTCTAAAGCAATTTTGTAATTTTCAAAACTGTAAGAAAGAAAGAAAGAAATAGGTTTCACCTTAAACCAATTTATGATAGTCGTTTGAAATGAAAGGAACATTATCTCGACGCAAAAAGTCTACAGAATGAAAATCTGTAAAGATAAAATTGGTACGAATGTGGTGTTCACTAGCTAATCGAATACAAATCACTATATCGTAGATAAAACCCCAAATATTCTCGAAAATTCTCATCTAATATCAATAAAAAAACGAAATCCCGAATAATCCCGATATTCACAAAACACAAAACAATAGTTATAGAATTCGATAATGTTGAATATTCAAAAAATAATCGAATAAGTACTTAGGAAAATCGAGTAATCTCGAAAATATTGAAGAATATCGATAATTTGGAATAACTTGGCTATCAGGCAAATCAATGCTATTAAAATCTGGATATTTAAATTAATCCAAACTTCTCAAAAGTTCGAATTTCGATCAAACCTTGTACCTCTGTATTAAGGTTAATTCAATTTCTTGTCAAACTCGTTTAATATCGAAAATCTCGAAAATAATCAACACCAAAAAAATTTTTAATATTAAAAACGTGTGCTATCTCTAATTTTGTAACAGCCCTTTGTACCTCAACGTCAAATTTTAAGTAATAAATTTGCAAATGTTGAATTATACGGGGAAACTTGGATAATCTCAAAAAGCTTGAATAATCTCGACTTTCCCAAACATCTCGAATTTACTTGGAATTCTAGGCCTTAAGCTATATGTAAACAAAAAATTTAAATTAATTTAAGTGATATAGTTATATCCTGAAGACCGGGGCAAATTATTAATTTCTTGTTAGGCTTTTTCACAATGATAAGTTTACTCATTGACGTTTTCAACTTTTTATTAATTAACTGAACATAATATATTTAGTTTGTTTTTAGAATTTTGTTTCAACGTTATTTGAATATTGTACCAATGAATAAATAGCTATTTTCTGTTCCGAATTTAATTCTATCTAAATCTTTAGTACATATACACACATACATAACCAACATTCAACCAACACGCCATAATCTTCAAAATATGAAGTATTTATCATAGTTTCATCTGTTTTATATAACACTTTCATTTGTTTAAAAATATAAAAAAATATCATAATCCTCAACTTGGTTTCTGATGTTCGCCACCTGCAGCAGGGGTGGCCAGCCCCATTTAAAAGGTTTGGTTCAAAATCATATTCGTAGTTTCTTTAGTAAAAGCCCCGATTTACTTACAAATCGAAGCCGGATGGAGAGTTGGACATAACGATACCGTTTAATTTCGAATTCTATTTTTTGGAAACTCTTTGATGTTGAACTCAATTTTTATTTTAATATTTCCCGGAAAGCATTTCTAATAATTTTGATGATTGTAGTTTCAATTAGAGTTTCTAGCTTGTGCAATACAAAAGAATTTAATTAAAACAAAGAATATGATGAATTGATACTGACAAATTACATGTAAGCAATTTTGAACTAAATTTTAATATTCTTTATATCTGAAATTTCATAAAATCTAATTCTTATAGAGATCGTTTATATGCTCATATGTAAGAGAAACAATTCATTAAAACAAATTCTTTGTATCCTATTTGGTTTGATTAAATTTGTTAGCTCAGAGTGATTGTAAGGTAAGGTGATCGCTGTTTCTTCTGAATTTTAACAAAAACGAATTCGCGTAATCAAAATTTCGAAGATCCCTTATTAAATTAATTCTATACGAAACCAATTATTTGATAAGTTCTAAAGTCAGACACATTAAAAACCAGAGATTTTAGTTCTTCATAAATTACAAAACATTCAAGCACTGTAAAGAGTTTAAAATGTCAAAAATTAAGAATAAAATATGTTGGATTAGAAATAAATTTTATAAACCATATTGAAATTAAATCTCTAGACTATGTCATATACCTAATTTCTAGGAAAGTATGAGCATTGTAATTATGAAATGTCATAAGGCAATGATGACTAGACATAAGATCAAAACTCATAAATTCCATAGCTAAATGTTTCAAGAATTTTTAAATTTTTTTATTTTTATTATTGCATCATTTTATTAATATCATTACCAACAGTTTTTTTTTCCAAAGTTCAAATTCTAAGTTCCAAATTTCAAATTCAACTTCCAAATTGTAAATTTCAAATTTTAAATTTTAAATTTAAATCCCAATTTAAAATTTAAAATTTCAAATTTCAAATCGCAAATTTCAAATTCGAAACTTAAAATTTCAAAGTTCAAATTCCAAACTTCAAAATTTGAATTCCAATTCAAATTATAAATTTCAAATTCCAATTCAAATTCCAAACCCCAAACTCCAAATTTTAAATTCCAAATTTTCAAATCCCAAATTTCAAAATCAAAATTTCACATTCCAAATTTCAAATTCTAAATTCCAAATTCAAAATTTCAAATTTCAAATTCTGTATGCCGAATTTCAAATTTCAAATTCAAATTTCAAATCCCAAACTTCAAATTCCAAATTTAATATCTCAAATTTCAAATTCTAAATTTCAAATTTTAAATTCCAAATTCCAAACTTAAAATTTCAAAGTTCAAATTCCAAATTCCAAACTTCAAACTTTGAATTTCAATTCAAATTCCAAACCCGAAACTCTAAATTTCAAATTTTCAAGTCCCAAATTCCAAAATCAAAATGTCACATTCC
The DNA here is from genome assembly GCA_963556165.1 of Tipula helvola. Lineage (NCBI taxonomy): Eukaryota > Metazoa > Arthropoda > Insecta > Diptera > Tipulidae > Tipula > Tipula helvola. The sequence goes on along the minus strand of OY744481.1, from coordinate 9,381,390 downwards.
AAATTTCAAATTCTAAATTCCAAATTTCAAATTTCAAATTCGAAATTTCAAATTCCAAATTTCAAATTTCAAATTCAAATTAAAAATTGTAAATTTTAAATCCCAAATTCTAAATTTAAAATTTCAAATTCCAAATTTAAAATGTCAAATTTCAAATTTTAAATTCCCATCCCCAAACTCCAAATCTCAAATTTCATATTTTCAAATCCCAAATTGCAAAATCAAAATTTCTCTGTCCAAATTTCAAATTCTACATCCCAAATTTCAAATTCTAAATTCCAAATTTCAAATTCTGAATTCCAAATTCCAAATTTCAAATTCTAAATTCCAAACCCGAAACTCTAATTTTCAAATATTTAAATCCCAAATTACAAAATCAAAATGTCACATTCCAAATTTCAAATTCTAAATTCCAAATTTCAAATTCCAAAATCCAAATTTCAAATTCTAAATTTCAAATTTCAAATTTTCAATTTCCAAATTTCAAATTCCAAATTCAAATTAAAAATTGTAAATTTCAAATCCAAAATTCTAAATTCCAAATTTAACATGTCAAATTTCAAATTTTAAATTCCAAAGTTCAAACTCCAAACTTCAAATTTCAAATTTTCAAATCCCAAATTGCAAAATCAAAATTTCACATTCCAAATTTCAAATTCTAAATTCCAAATTCCAAATTTCAAATTCTAAATTCCAAATTCCAAATTTCAAATTCCAAATTTCAAATTTCAGATTTCAAATTCAAATTCCAAATTGTAAATTTTAAATCCCAAATTCTAAATTTCAAATTCCAAATTTAAAATGTCAAATTTCAAATTTTAAATTCCAAACTCTAAACTGCAAATTTCAAATTTTCAATTCCCAAATTGCAAAATCAAAATTTCACATTCCAAATTTCAAATTCTGGATCCCAAATTTCAAATTCCAAATTTCAAATTCTAATTTCCAAATTCCAAATTTCAAATTCTAAATTCCAAATTCCAAACCCGAAACTCTAAATTTCAAATATTTAAATCCCAAAGTCCAAAATCAAAATGTCACATTCCAAATTTCAAATTCTAAATTCCAAATTTCAAATTCCAAATTCCAAATTTCAAATTCTAAATTTCAAATTTCAAATTTTCAATTTCCAAATTTCAAATTCCAAATTCAAATTAAAAATTGTAAATTTCAAATCCAAGATTCTTAATTCCAAATTTAACATGTCAAATTTCAAATTTCAAATTTTAAATTCCAAACTCCAAACTCCAAACTTCAAATTTCAAACTTTCAAATCCCAAATTGCAAAATCAAAATTTCACATTCCAAATTTCAAATTCTAGATTCCAAATTCGAAATTTCAAATTCTAAATTCCAAATTCCAAATTTCAAATTCCAAATTTCAAATTTCAGATTTCAAATTCAAATTCCAAATTGTAAATTTCAAATCCCAAATTCCAAATTCCAACTTCAAGCTTTGAATTTCAATTCAAATTCTAAATTTCATATGCTTAATTATTCATAAATTTCATATTATTAATTATTATTCTTAATTCAAATTCCAAACTTCAAATTCCAAAATCAAATTTCAAAATCAAAATTTCACGTTTCAAATTTCAAATTCTAAATTCCACATTTCAAATTTCGAATTCTAAATTCCAAATTCCAAATTCCAAATTCTAAATTCTAAATTCTAAATTTAAAATTTAAAATTCCAAATTTCAAATTTCAAATTCAAATTCTAAATTGTAAATTTCAAATCCCAAATTCTAAATTTCAAATTTTAAATTCCAAATTTCAAATCTCAAATTCCAAACTTAAAATTTCAAAGTTCAAATTCCCAATTCCAAACTTAAAATGTCAAAGTTCAAATTCCAATTTTCAAACTTTGAATTCCAATTCAAATTCTAAATCTCATATTCTTAATTATTCATAAATTTCATATTCTTAAATATTATTCTTAATTTCAAATTCCAAAGTTCAAATTCCAAACCACAAATTCCAAATTTCAAATCGCTCATTCCAAAATCAAAATTTCACATCCCAAATTAAAAATTCGAAATTTCAAATTTCAAATTTCAAATTCCAAATTTTAAATTCAAATTCCAAATTGTAAATTTCAAATTTAAAATTCCAAATTCTAAATTTCAAATTCCATTTTCAAATCTCAAATTCCAAATTCCAAGCTTAAAATTTCAATGTTCAAATTCCAAATTCCAAACTACAAACTCCAAATTTCAAATTACAAATTTCAAATCGCTCATTCCAAAATCAAAATTTCACATCCCAAATTACAAATTCGATATTTCAAATTCCAAATTTCAAATTCTAAATTTCAAATTTCAAATTCCAAATTTAAAATCTCAAATTCCAAACTACAAGCTTTGAATTCCAGTTCAACTTCTAAATTTCATATTCTTAATTATTATTCTTAATTTTAATTCCAAACTTCAAATTCCAAACCCCAAACTACAAATTCCAAATTTCAAATTTTCAAATCCCAAATTCCAAAATCAAAATTTCACATTCCAAATTTCAAATTCTAAATTCCACATTCCAAATTTCAAATCCCAAATTCCAAAATCAAAATTTCTCATCCCAAATTTCAAATTCAAATTCCAAATTCCAAACTTAAAATTTCAAAGTTCAAATTTCAAATTCCAAACTTCAAACTTTGAATTCCAATTAAAAAAAAAAAAATCTAAATTTCATATGTTAATTATAAATTTCAAATTCAAATTCAAATTCTAAACCCCAAACTTCAAATTTCAAATTTTTAAATCCCAAATTCCAAAATCAAAATTTCACATTCCAAATTTCAAATTCTAAATTCCAAATTTCAAATTCTAAATTTCAAATCCCAACTTCTAAATTTCAAATCTCAAATTCCAAATTCCAAACTTAAAATTTCAATGTTCAAATTCCAAATTCCAAACTTCAAACTTTCAATTCCAATTCAAATTCTAAATTTCATATTCTTAATTATTATTCTTAATTTCAAATTCCAAACTTCAAATTTCAAACTCCAAACTCCAAATTTCAAATTCCAAATTTCAAATCCCAAATTCCAAAATCAAAATTTCACATCCCAAATTTCAAATTCCAAATTTCAAATTCTAAATTTCAAATCCCAAATTTCAAAAAATTAGATTTGTCATCTCTACTGGACCCGTCTCCGTAACTGCACCTTCCCTAAATCCAAATTGATAAGCATAGTAAAAATTCGCACTATTTAAGAAATTCCTTATGCGAATATTTATTATTTTTTCTATGATTTTATCAAATACAGATAAAGTAGAGATGAGCCTCCAGTTAGAAATAAGACTTTTATCACTACTTTTAAAGATCGGCACCACTTTAGCAAGTTTTAGGAGATTACATACATACCAGTTTCAAAAATATGATTAATCATTTCCGCATAGAAGCATTCCGCTTCAAAACCAGATTACGAATATTATCTGGCCCTCCACTATATTATAGACTTCCGCTGGTATAGTGGGGGACAAACATATTTTATCAGAATTCGAACGCAACGTATTAAATTTATGAATATTTTTATCACTCCCAATTGCCTCGCCCAGTAATACCTATTTTGACAAAATATTCATTAAATAGGTTCACTATATCTCCAAAGTCGAAGATACATATACAATTTGTTCAAGAAAGCGTACCTCAAATTTTACAAATTTTCGTAATTTAAAAAAAAAATCAAGGGTATACGTGAGCATCACGAGTGAGTCCTTCAACCAAATAGGAAAATCGACCCTAAGATGAACCTCGAATTTAAATAGAGATTTCTAGTTTACAAAAAAAACCAGCAAGTTAAGAACCCCTGGAATTGACGCAACACCAAATTTATATAGAAACAGGTGGAATAAATTTATACTTCGCGGTTTTATACAATATAAGCTGATGGAACTGGAAGTGAATAATACTTAAAAGATTAATTGATTTTTATTTTGTTTTTAATATTAAAAAAATAAAAAAATTCAATTATAAAAATAAACTCAATCAAAATTGAATTTGATTTCCATGTAATGACAGACGTACTACTAATATGTGTGTGTGTGTATACACCAAACCGTGTATGTACAGTAGGTGTTTTGTATATTTATGTACGTAATAATATTGATTAGTTGCAGATAAATTTAAATAAATTCGAGACGAGTCATGGAATGAGATGATAAATAATTTGTTTTGTTTTAATTAAATAGAATTAATTATCATTAATTTTGTATTCTACGAAATTTTTCTAATCTTTCTGTATACATATTACCTATAGGCTTATACAGATACGAGTACCTTGATAGAAAGTGATTTATCGGTTTTACTTTATTTTATATATTTTAGAACTAATTATTTAGCGATTTATATTATGTATTCAAATCACATTTTTTTTTTTTGTATTTAGTTAGGTATTGTGTGATTATCCATATTGTACTTTCTAAACATATTTTTGTTTTTCATGAAGATGAATGATTTTGCCAATAAAATATAATTTCGAGTTTTGTTTACGTTGCTAAGTATGTTCACGTTAGTTTGAATAATGTAAGTGTTCTTATCATTTTCCTTGGTGGATTATTTTATCAATGTATTGTTGTTTAATAGTATATGTTCCTTTAATACTTTCAACCTCGCCAGCACAAGAAATAAACCCTTCACTACAATCTGTGAATATTTTCATAACACATAGTAAATTTTTACACAAATTCAAACCTTAGACTATTGTGCCGCATTGTAATTTAGTGTAATGTGTCTTCAGTTAGTCTCATCCTATATATAAGTGTGCTTGATTCCAAGCAATGATTTTTCTTTTATTAGTAAACAGCGTGGTACTTGAGAAATCGTTATGTTAATATCGATTATAAAGAGAGGCGCCATAATACAATTACAAATTTAAAAATAATTTAAACCCAAAATCGTTAAAATCCCATCCGCCGCACATCAAATATTCATTTCAACACCACCCAAATACATAAAAAAAAATATTTCATGTAAATCAAGAGATAATTAAGAATTTAGATAATTTAGGTCTTGAATAAACGTTTTTTTTCATTGATACACCCGCAAAACATTAATTTATCTTGGTTATACGGTACGCTCCACACTTCTAATGTGGGCGGCTTTAGATGAAATTGTTCCTAAAATTTTACATTTTTAGATAATAAAAATAATTATGAACATAATACGTTTGTTTTGAAACAATCTTAATTTGCATCTAGTTTTTATATTTTTTTAATTCCACCTACACGCAATTTTTACCTCAATTATACCAAAATAAATTTGGTTTAGAACAATTATTATACACATAACATACATAAATAAAAATGACTCAGGTCTACCTACTTTGTTCCGAAAATTTTTGTTATTGTTTAAAATTTAAATTATGATGATCACAGCGATTAAAGTCTTATACTCGGATATATAACTTTTACGATATAAGAGGATATAAAGAGCAAACTTTGAACTTTTGTCTATAATTTTATAAAACTCGTATATAATGGACTCGATTAAATTTTTTCCAATTTTCATCACTCTCAACTTATATTCACATCAAACTTTAACCTCTTCACTGATTCGACAATAATTTGGGTCCATATATATCCCAAAAATAAAAATAAAAAATAAATTATAAGTCCCAGGTAGATATTTAAAATTTACGTAAAACTAGGGAAAATTTAATACGGACTTTATTTCAATTTAGAATTGAAACCATGCAAAAAAAAAAAAAAAAATTATTTCCGGAAAAAATTGAAAATTTAAATTGATCATTAAACCCTTTTGTTTTGTGGCCATATTAAAAAACTAGATGTATGCTGGCTTTTATACATATTTGTCAGAATTTATTACCATTAAAAAGAAACAAAAAAAAAAAACTTAAATTATGTCAAAATTTGACTATTATCCTTATTTGTGAATGTGATATCAAGTATGTACAGTGTTGAGAGACAAAGAAACATTTTTTTTAACGAGTATCTTAGCTCATAAAATTCAACCAAATAGAAATAATTCTAGATATTTTCGTTTTACTGTTATTATTTTAGTTAAGTTAAAATAGTTTCAAATTAAATTTTACATTTTAATATGTAGAACCCTTTCTTTTTTTATTTTTTGCTTTATTTTTTTTAGCTAGATACTAAAATATTATAACAATATCCTTTTTAAAAATACATTAAATAAAATTTACTCATTTCTCATCCCATTTAAAAATCAATAAAATTGATGATGGTATACATGTATGTGTGTGTAGAATATACGTAAGTATTACACAGAAGAAAATTTGCCTTCGAATAAAGCAGGGATTTGTTACATTTTGAATATTTTATGTGCTCAAAATTTACTGGACAGTAACCGTTTAAATTTGCTGTAAGCTACCTCGCTATCGCAATATGCCATTAATATTAAATGGGTCGAATTGTGCATAGAAGCGGGCAGCGATCCTGTGATAAGGAATTGGAATGTTAGCCACAGAAACAACTGCGGCAATTTACCTGTAGTTATGCTTGCAATTTACTCGCTCTCAGAAGTCCCTCTTAACAGCTTAATTTAACGAACAAAATCATTCAAACTCGATACTTCACCCCGAATTACACCCAAATATTTAAATCCAAAATTTTTAAACTTTTTAGACATTCAGTCACTTTAGTAAACAACAAACTTCCAAAATTTAAACGAATGGCATGATCCAGTCCTGTCAAATTTACATCAAAATCAAAAAATGTGTCGTCGGCTGATCTAAATTTGGCTAAATATCAACTGATTGTCTAGATTCAGCATCGTGATGTCTGTCGTCTAGTATTGTAGAACTATCGATAGTTTTGCACTATCGATAATTAGTCGATAATGTTTTCCTTCTATCGATATTATCGCTCGTATGTTTTGTTATATTTAAATCTTGAAAATGACAACCCGATATAAATAAAATAAAACTCGATTTGTAAAACGTAGATTCCCACGTTATATAACGTCACGCCTATTAAAAGAGAGTTTGCGATTATAAAAAAAATTAACTTTTACAGGTCCCACGAACACTCCTTTTAAATTATTTTTAACTCACACTTAACCGTACATTACAACCTATACAGCTCGGTCATCCTGACATATATTGCCTCGACATATCCTAGTTAAAACAATATTTGTGCCCTAACTATAGTTTGAAATTATTTTAAAACTTTATCGTCGAACAGTAAAAAAAAATATTAAACATAAATTAACAGTTAAAAATTAACTCAACCTTCTTAAAATTAATTTATTATTAATTAAATCATTTTTGTACCAAACGAATTACAGAAATTACTGTTTTGATCCAGCTGATAACCTGAAAGAAAATAGTTAAATTAGTTAAAATTGTTACCATTTCAATTCAAAATACTTATCTTTTGTTAATTCATTACCACCAATGTAAATAATCCAACCTAAAAGAAAATGTAAGGGAAATATAGAATCTTCGTCTTTTTATCAGAAAACTTTGTTTTGTGGAATTTTTACTATAAGCTTTATGAGGGTTATTACATTGTAACGTTATGCCATCATTGATACATTTCACCGACCTTGGTAACGTCTCTCCAATTCTTTAACATCCTGGTGGAAACGTTCTCCTTGCTCCTCGCTAACTGCGCTAATGTTTTCTGGAAACTGGTTTATATTTGCGAAGAGAAAATGAACCTTCAAACTCATGTTACAGCCTATAACACATGAAAATAAGATCTCGGTTTGTGAAAAATTGGAAGGTGATAAGACAAAACTAATGCCAATTTAGGATTTAGGAGGTCAAAATTACTTAAAATAGATGTTGGTTCAAAAACATCAAGTTTGTTGTAGACCTGTGTCACTCAACTTCATTTTCTTCTATTTTATATCGTGTCCTACCTAAATAATGAGCCTCACATTCAAATATTTATCGTCTTTTAATTTTATATTCACTTCATATTCCTTCAACGGTTCACTTATTCCCAAATCTTTTTCTAAAGCCTCGACCTAACGAGTAAAGAAAACCTGTGGAGCTAAACAAAATTAAGTACAACTCTACGAAAGCTGTTTACACGAAACAACAACTAAGGTGATGGGTGAGTTTTAGTAGAATTTTAATTATCAAATTTTTATGTTTCTCTAAAATTTAGTAAAATTTTTGTTTAATTTTTGAATCAAAAATGTTATCTTCGCGATATGTATGTAATAGGTTTTCCATCAAGAATTTTCTCAGGGCTTATTTCTAATTTTTCTTTTGGCTTTTTGATAGACAACAAACAAATGAATTTTCTTCTGGAGACTGTCGGCCATTTTAATAGATATGCCAATCCCAATCTTGTCGGTGAGCGATTGACGTTCGAAAAGGATAGACGAGTTTTTGTCCTCCTCTTCGAAAATTTAATTAATTAATTTATTTATTTATTTATCCCGGCCATGCATCATCATCGACGGCCAAACCAAATATTCACGGCGCCAAGCTCATGCTCTGTATTTGGTGGGACCAGCTGGGTGTGGTGTATTATGAGCTATTGAAATCGAACGAAACCATCACAGGAGCACTATACCGAACTCAATTGATGCGTTTGAGCCGCGCACTCAAAGAAAAACGGCCACAATACGAGCAAAGACACGACAAAGTAATTTTGCAACATGACAACGCTCGGCCACATGTTGCAGCGCCGGTCAAAACATACCTACAAACGCTGAAATGGGAAGTCTTACCCCACCCGCCGTATAGCCCAGACATTGCTCCTTCCGATTACCACCTTTTCCGATCGATGACACATGGCCTAGCTGACCAGCGCTTCCATTCTTACGAAGAAGCCCAAAAATGGGTCGATGACTGGATAGCAGCCAAGCCGGCCGAATTTTTTCGCGACGGTATCCGTAAATTGCCAGAAAGATGGGAAAAAGTTGTGGCTAGCGATGGACAATACTTTGAATAATTCATTTGTTACCATTTTTTCAGAATAAACGTTCAAAAATAGAAAAAAGTCCCGCATTTTCAATTTGTACTCCTGATAATTATTTAGTGTTTAACTATTTTGTGTTAAAAAAATGTGTAGAGTGTTTTTTTATATATGTATATTTAATTTAATTTTAATTTTATTTAGTTAATTATTGTTGTGAAGTGAAAATTAAATATGGGAAAAATGTAATTAACCGGGATGCATTTATCAGGCAATGTTTTATATTTATAGCAAAAGAAATCAAATGATCAAAAGATCATTTCTCGATTAAGTGCATGATTATAATTTTTGTGTGGCTGTACATAAAATGTAAATACAAAATCTCAATTTAATATACGCAGTTAATTTTCAAACGTTTTATTTTATGTTAACGCATACAACTTGAACTGGTTTTTATAATTTATTTCATGTACAATCGACACACATTCTTGTATATATAATTTGAACAAATCTATTTGCATTGTAATTAGATTTTGTTATCTGTAAGAGTACGTCCCCGGGATACGTCCCCTGCTATGCACATCGAAGATATTAGGAAAACATCTATTTTCTATATGTGTGTTGGTGGCATTAATATTATGCATAATACGTTTTTTTTTTATTGTTATTTGACGGTGTTCTCACTCGTAAGGGGGCGAGTAGACAAGAGAGAAGAGACGCAACAACTTCAACAAGGTTAGGTAGTTTAGAAATTGTGTTGTCTTGTATTGTCTTATTTACTAACTATCAAATGTCATGGTGTCTGGAACCGGGTTGATTCTTTATTACTAACATAACATACCTTTCCTTCCCCTCGATCTTGTTATTCGTAAAAGGGTGGACCCGGGAAACTTGCCTTAGGCTTGGTCGTACACACTAAATCAATCAATCAATTTGGCGTTGTTCTCACTCTTGTTCTGTGTATGTATGAGATAACTATAGTGCTCTTTATATACCAGGACAAGCCGCAAAAGTTTCATGTATTCAAATCAAATAGGGTTCATATACTACGTATAATCGAGTAAATTTGAATCAAATCGGGAATTTAATGAGAATTAAAAGTTTCATGTATTCGATTCAAATGGGATGCTTATACTTTGTATAATCGAGTAAATTTGAATCGAATCAGAAACTCTCATATGTAATACAGTGGGGTCTCGTTATAGCGTATGTAACGAATGTCGATGATTCGACTTTCGTTAACAGAATATTCACATAGAGGCTTCTAAACGGTATTCTTAGCCGGCTAAAACTCAGGGGATATGGTCGTGGGATTTTTAGAAGCATATGCGAATCTTGAATATACCGTCATAGGGGAAGGAACTGCAACGAATCAATAAACCAAGTAGCTCACCTCACACTCATCATCCCGTAAAAGGAATTACTTTTACGACATTTTTTTAATAAATAAAAATCAGATAGAAATAGTTAATAATAAAAAAATAAAACATCACGGAATTAAATCTTTATAATCAAATTCAATTATAAGCTTTATATTTCTAAACTCTACCGATCCCTGATAATTAGTAATATATAAAAAAATTAACAATGTTATAATAATAATAACATAATTAAGATGCTCAATAGCATAAAATGACTATAACTTAAACTTAATAAACAAATAAATTTAGTCCGGACTTTCAAATTTTTAACTGAACTTAATAAATTTAAAAAAAAAGTGTGTATGAACTTAAATACTAAAAAAAAAAAACATTTGAATCTTGCAATTTGAATCAAATAATGAAAACTTAAACTAAGAGAAAAAAAAAAATAGTTTAATAGTAATAATAATAATAATTAGTAATAATAATAATAATGAATATTAACAAAAAAAAAAAATTAAAAAAAACTCATCTATTGATGCGGCTCGATCCAATTCAGTTGCACTGCGCTGATGCCTGATACGTGTATGTATCAATATTATATATATAGGCCAATTATAGTACATAGACCATTGTTTGTACTGACTTTTATACTATCAATGATATTTGAAGGCATACACAATCACTTTTATGTTTTATGAATTAGATATTGTTTATCATTATAACTTCTTGCTTGTGTTGTATTTATTTATTGCCTTTTATTAACATATTTATTTATTTATTTTTTTAATTTTTGTAAAGAATTATGAATATAATATTTTTGTTTTATCACTCAAGATTCTATTTCTACATAATAACAGTTATTAACAAAAATTACAAAATTCGAATTTACTGATATAAACTTATAACAATGTATACCACAAAAATAATAATGTTAAGGAAGTTATATTTTCTTATATATCACTAAATAACTATAGTATATTAAATTCATCGCGGTTTCGTTAAACATTGTGAAATTTCAATACGACTTATTTCATTACCGTTTATATATTTATAGATTATGTTATCTGTGATGTTATTTTTCTTTTTTTTGCACCGTTTCTCTTGGACAACCCAATATTTTCAACAGTTTTTTTTTTTTATAGATTTTATTTTATTTATTGGCATTTATCAATTTTACCAAGAGAAACACAAATATGCTAACGTTAAATTTGCGATCGCCATATTCGTTTCTGATTTTGATAATTTTTTTATTGTCTTGATCACAACACAATAGATTTTCTAGAACAGGCAGATTCGATTGTTCACTAGAATCACCAAACTTCACGAGTTTTAATTAAAAAAAAAACAAATATACATTAGCACCAAAATAATACAATTTGATTCAAAAACGCGATCCCCACGCGTTTAATTATTATTAATTATTTAATACAGGGATTCTTTATAAAAAAAAACTTTGGCTTAATTACACACAGTCTGCATTTTAGAAATTCATTACTAAAACTCCTCCCAATTCTCTGTCTCCTCGGCTATTTATTGATTTATTTTTCCCAATTTGGACAATACTAAATTCTAAAAACGATCAAATACAGGGAAATTTATTAAAAACAGTGTTAGTAACGACGACAACCGCGGGCGCCGTTACAATCGTGGGGACGACCCATACCCGAGATAAAGTCTCAAAGCCGGGCACTAAAACCTGATAATACATAAAATATACGAATTTCCATCCCTCACCAGAAAAATTCATAAATAACGATTGATTTTACGAACGTTCCCAGTAATTTTCCCTCTAAACTTCGCACACTATAAGCGACGTTGCCAATTTTGGCTTCTATAATCGCTGGTAGAAATTTGGCTCCAAGTTTGGCTGAAAATTTATTTGAGGCATCACTGTGCGCAAACGATCTTACAAACACCGGTTGTCCTACATTAAAACTTCTTTTTCTGCTGCGAAGATTATAGCGTTTGGAAACTTTGTCGTGTGCGATCTTTAAATGGTGGATGATACTTTCCCTGACTATGTTTAGTCGATCTGGTTTGGTCATAACTTGAATTTCATTTGCGTCAGCTCCCCACAACAACTTTCGTAATCCATAATCTAAACCATGGAGGGACATGTGTTGACCGAAAACGAGATAATGTGGCGAGTATCGGGTGGAATCATGTACCACATTTCGTAGAGCTGCGGCCACCTCATACAGATGTTTATCCCAATCGTTGTGTTCCTCATTCTCAATGTATGAACGGATTGCAGCAAGCAATGTTCTATTAACCCGTTCTGAAGCATTACTTTGCGGTGAGTAGATCGGTGTACGAATATGCGATATTTTATATTTTGAAATTAATTCCTGGAACAATTTAGAGGTAAACTGCTTGCCGTTATCAGATGTTACTACTTCAGGTACCGAAAAAATCAGAAAAACTTCATTTTCAAGAAATGAACACAACAATGAAGCAGAAGCGTCCCGCAACGGTTTTAGGAGGACAAATTTGGAGAAGTGGTCTAGCACGATTAAAATATATGAGTTTCCGTGTTTCGAACGCGGGTACGGTCCTAAGAAATCCACGTATAATTTTTGGAAGGGTCGCGTGGATTCAATTTGCGTGCCCATAACTGGTCTTGTCGAAAAATTTACGGACTTGTTCATCTTACATTTGGTACAATTTAAAATAAACTCTTTCACCTGAACCGACATTCCTGGCCAATAAAACTGTCTTTGCAGTCGTTCGATGGTTTTCGCGATACCCATATGTGCAGATGTGGGAGCAATATGTGCTTGCGTAATTAAATCCTGTGTCAATGACTGCGGAACGACCAGTTTCCATTCAGGTAGATCCGTATCCACGTAACGAGAACCATAGTCAAGAGCGATTAGCAGTTTATCGTCACGAATTGTGAAGTTGTGATGGCAGTTCTTCAATTGTCTAACATGATTTATTTGGTTGATGTACTCCTCGTCTAAGAACGAAGGTGACTGAAGATCGATGTGCAGGATAGGTACATCACCCGGCTTAGTTTGACCAAATGCAGAAACGAAAACTTCCCGAGTGTGATCTACTGGCGTAGACTGCGGCACTGGATTCCCAGATGAGAAGCCTACGCTTGATGTAATGATACCATCAACATTATGAGTTAGCTCGTCGCAAAAAGCACGAGATAGGGCATCAGGCACTATATTAACAGACCCCTTTCTATAACCTATCTGGAAATCGAACGCCTGCAGTTTTAGGCTCCACCTTGCCAGGCGTCCGGACAGATCTTTTTGACTCATCAGCCAACGTAGGCTGGCATGGTCAGTGTATATTGTAAAGGGGTATCCCTCTATGTATTGGCGAAACTTTTGGACGCTCAGTACTGCGGCGTAGCACTCGAGCTCAGTTACCGAGTAGTTCCTCTGAGCAGCGTTCAGCTTATGCGAAATATATTCTATGGGATGTTCTTCACCTTCGGAATCGGTTTGAAATAGCACGCTGCCTACGCCCGCAGTACTGGCGTCGCATTGGATGAAGAATGGTTTGCTATAATCTGGGTGAACCAATACCGGTGCCGAGGATAAAGCGTGCTTGAGAGAGTTGAAGGCTTCTTCTGCCGCGATGGACCATTTAGCTTTAGCGGATTTTCCGGTCAAGTCTGTTAAGGGAGCAGCTATGGAGGCAAAATTTTTAATGAATCTGCGATACCATCCGCACATCCCCAGAAAACGCCGGATTTGTTTTGTTGATTTTGGTGTTGGAAATTCCATTATTGCCTTGCATTTATCTGGGTTTGTGCGGAGGCATCCATGACCCACCAGGTACCCTAAATATTTTACTTCCTTTAAAACAAATTGGCTTTTAGTCACGTTTATGGTTAAACCCGCTTCTGTTAGTAGACGCGCAACTTCCTCCAAAAGTGCGAAATGTTCCTCCAAACTGGCCGATGTGATCAACAGATCGTCTAAATAAACAAAAATTTTGTCGTGTAGTTTATAGGGAATGACTCGGTGCATGAGCCGACATAAGGTTTGCGCGGCATTACATAGCCCGAATGGCATTACTTTAAAGTGATACAAGGGCCGTCCAGGAATTGTAAACGCAGTCTTGTCTCTGGATTGTGGGTCGAGTGGGATTTGCCAAAAGGCGTCTTTGAGATCAATCGTCGAAATATATCTCGTTTGATCCAAACGACCCAACAATCCATTGATCAAAGGCTGCGGATACGCATCCTTGACGGTCACCTTGTTCACTTCTCTAGCATCCAAACATAACCGTACTTTGCCGTCCGACTTCATTATCAGCGCCATTGGGGAACACCAAGAGCTTTGGCTTTCCTCAATCACATCCAAAGCCAACATCCTATCCAGTTCGTCATACATCACCTTTTGCCTTGCTGGTGACACTGGATAAAACCGTTGTTTTACCGGTTTAGCATCTCCGACATCAATGGTGTGAGTTAGCAAGGTGGTCTTACCAAGCCCTAGTTTTGAACTGGACGGCAATTTGTCTATAATGATATTTAATCTTCTCTGCTCCTCCATTGACAAAATGTGAAAATTTTCCGAACTTGTGGTCTCTAAACTTCCGGAAGTAAAATTCAACGAGGATAGTTTTGGAATGATCCTGAATTGATTCCAGAAATCTATCCCTAAATAAAGCGGTTGTTCCAAAGATGGCACAATGTACAACAGCATAGTATGTGATTGAGTATTAAATCTCACTAGAGCATGAATATATCCGCAAACTCGTTGGGGTTGTCCACTAGCGGTGCTAATATGGGTCGGAAAGTTATGAAATTTAACAGCTGGATCGGATAACAATTTCTCAGATCCGCGCCCTAAGACACTTACATTAGCTCCACTATCAAGGAGGCCTTTGTATGGTTGATTATTAATAGTGACCTCTACATAAGGTCTCATATCGCCCGTGTCTGCTCTAATGATGGAGGAAACGATACTCGATCTCCTGAATTTTCGTGCTTCCCAGTACGCCTTTGACCTGGTTTTCTGCGAAGTACTACGAAAACTAAAGGGACCTATGGCTTTACCGCTATCAGCTTTATCTTTGGTGGATATGTGAGATTTTGTAGTTGAATTATTAAAATCAGAGGCTATTGTTGGGCTTTGATTGGTGGTTACGTCGTATTGGTTGGAATGGGGAAAATCAAGCTTAGCGAACTGGACAGAGCCAAATGGCTCTACGACTTCGATCTCTCGTTGTGCGGTAGATTCTTCGCAGCCAACTCCGGGTCTGTATTGCTGGCTACATCTTGTTGAGATTTTCTGGGTGTTAGTATTGTCGGCGGCCCCTGGCTCCCAGGTATCCAATGACCCCTCGGATAGTTTCCCGAACAGCGTGTACATTTAGGCGTAATAGAGCCTTTTAAGCCGCACCTATAACAAAAAATACCCGTATTCGGAATGGGACAGTCCATGAATGTGTGACCTATGTCGTTGCAATTATAGCAAATAGGATTATAGCCTTGACTAGTCGAATTATTTTTACTACGCTGCCCAACTGAGTTTTCAACACGAACTTGTGGTCTTATCGAATTACCTGCGGAATTTTGCATTGCTGACAGAGAGTAGCCTTTGTTAGCTTCCGGAGAAAATACGCCTTCCGATGTGCGCAATTTGGAGCCTTCGTCATAATAGTTTACCTGCAATTCATTTATTGCTCGTCGGTTGCTCGGGGAAATTTCTGGTGCAACACGGAAACGTTTGAAAGTGTCCTCCCATGCTGTGCAACTTTTTATTAGCTCATTTATGTTAGAAAATTGTCGATCGGTTAGATGGTATTGTAGAGCTGGCTTCATATTCGTCACTAAAAGTTGGAGGAACTCCTCGTCCTTATATGGGATACGGCATTGGAGTGTCAAACTCCATAAACTATGGTAGAAATCAATGAAGCTTTCGTTTGGGTGCTGCTTTCGAGCCTCTACTACTCGTCGAATTTCGCAGTTAGAACGTCTATCCTTAAATCTCTCTATGAAATCACGTTTCAACTCGACCCATGTTGCAGCAGGGTTATGCTTTCGGTATGTCCAGTACCAATGCAAAGCAACCTCTTTCAGCACTGTACTCATTTCTATCAGCAATCCTTCATCGGATAAATTCATCGAATTAGCCACTGTTTCCATTTGAAAAAGAAACATGTCGACTGTGATACCTGAAGGAGATCCATTGTACGATATACCGCTTCGGGAGAGTTGACGGCGCCCGGACGGTGTATTATCGTACTGTGACGAACCTGGCAATGGTAATGGGAATGTGTGACCTACCGGTAAATGATTTGGTACTTCGTGGTGTGGTGAAATAAGTGTGCTGTTATGCTGCGCCAATGGTTCTGACCCGTATGGATTATTAATCGAACTCGGACGATTACCAGCAATATGACCACCAGCGGCTGAAGTGACAACGGATGTAATGAGTGGTTTTGAATACTGCAGCTGGTGTGAGGTAATATTTTTGTTGAGGGGGACATTGTCCAGTGAAAACACTGAGGCTAAGGTCACAGGTGATGGAACAGCTGCGTTAGTCTCCACAACTGGCCTGACTTGATTGGATAACTGAGATTGAATTTCATTTTGTCGTTGAGTCAAAGAGGTGATCTGTTTTGACATTTGTTTGAGCTGAGCCATCATTGCCATCATTAAAGAAGTTTGGTCAGCGGAATCAACCACTTCCGCACAAACTGCTCGGTTACCAGTTTCAATATGTTTAATGTCGGCCTCATTCACTTGTGGTAATGGGGTTACTGAATTTTGTAGTGTTGTAGCATCAGATATTCCAGAGCCAGATGGAACTTCGGCACCAACTGTTTGGTTACCAGTTTCACTATGTTTTATATCGACCTTATTCGTTTGTGGTATTATTGGAGTTACTAATTTTTGTAGTGCTGTAGCATCAGATGTTCCAAGGCCAGATGGAGCTGAATCCGTAACTCCATCCCCCAGGTTATCTAAATAAATAGTCGCCACATCCCCGATTCTCACTTTCCTCGCAGCTTCAATTGACTCGTTTAGGTTTTCTTCATGTTGTAAATAAATATCAAGGGAAGTCAGTAAATCCGTACAAGATTTCAACGCCAAGCGGGCTTGATCTTGGTAAGTCGGTGATTGGCAAGCGCGTTCCAATCGACCACGAACATGTATTAGACGCGAGGCAATTTGATGTGCTATAGTGCCTTGGTCCTCGGCATTCTGCTCTTTCAAACCTTCTAGTTCTTCCTTTAATCGAAATAATTTCGTACGGCAACATTCAATTTCTGTATCTGGCCTTCTGTATGCTTTCGGATGCATCTTTGGAGGGACTGAGGCAGTTCCAGATTTTTCCGCTGTTAACTGGTCAATTAAAGATTGCATTGCATTTGGAGAATTTAAAGGAATGTCACGTATTTCATATTCGACCTGTATTTCGTCCGATTTTAAGACTGAGATATCCATTTTATGTTTGCACTTTTGAGTAAAAATTCCAAGAAATAAAAAGAAACACGAAACTAGCCAAACTAATCGAATTTTAAATATTAGGCGAATTTGAATTGAAAGAAAAAAAAACAAATAAACAAATAGACGATATAATAATCGAGAACAAAAAAAAATTATATGACAAATCATATAATTATATAATTTGATGCGCTAATAAATTCCAACGAAAACAGATTTCGGTAGTGTAATTCAAACCAAATAAATGAATAAAAAAAATTAATCCAATGAATTGTAAATTATAATAATACTTAAATTTCACTCTTTATACCCAAAAACCTAAAAAAAAAAAATATTGAACAAACTGTAATGTCCAGTGAACAACTGATTAATAATTTAAAGTAACAAAATATATCGAATGATTTACGGTGATGATGAGCATGAGGTAAAAGCAGCCATCAGCAAAAATGGTTCATTGCATGTAATAAGGAAAGGAATGAGGGGAAAGAAACAAACTTATTGACAAGTGAACTCTACGGGATCAACTATCCTGGAATCAATTGAAAATTGTTGCTTGGTATTGTCGACCACCCGAACATAAAACATAACATCAAACCAAGTTGGGAATTTAATGCAAATGTTCAAGTCGTCAAAATTATACTGACTATAGTTGTAATGAGAAACCCATTCTGAACTCAATACTAAAAGCAAAATCAGATGGAAGTCTCAACACTAATATATCAATAATCTAAAAATAAAATAATAAAAATTGCCATATTCAAACACTTCAACTCAAACAGTGTAAATAACTGGAAATAAAGTTGTATGAATGAGACAAACCAAAAATTAAATATTAAAATGGAAACTGGGAAAGGAAAGCCATTTTTAATTTGGGCGCCACTGTAACGAATGTCGATGATTCGACTTTCGTTAACAGAATATTCACATAGAGGCTTCTAAACGGTATTCGTAGCCGGCTAAAACTCAGGGGATATGGTCGTGGGATTTTTAGAAGCATATGCGAATCTTGAATATACCGTCATAGGGGAAGGAACTGCAACGAATCAATAAACCAAGTAGCTCACCTCACACTCATCATCCCGTAAAAGGAATTACTTTTACGACATTTTTTTAATAAATAAAAATCAGATAGAAATAGTTAATAATAAAAAAATAAAACATCACGGAATTAAATCTTTATAATCAAATTCAATTATAAGCTTTATATTTCTAAACTCTACCGATCCCTGATAATTAGTAATATATAAAAAAATTAACAATGTTATAATAATAATAACATAATTAAGATGCTCAATAGCATAAAATGACTATAACTTAAACTTAATAAACAAATAAATTTAGTCCGGACTTTCAAATTTTTAACTGAACTTAATAAATTTAAAAAAAAAGTGTGTATGAACTTAAATACTAAAAAAAAAAAACATTTGAATCTTGCAATTTGAATCAAATAATGAAAACTTAAACTAAGAGAAAAAAAAAAATAGTTTAATAGTAATAATAATAATAATTAGTAATAATAATAATAATGAATATTAACAAAAAAAAAAAATTAAAAAAAACTCATCTATTGATGCGGCTCGATCCAATTCAGTTGCACTGCGCTGATGCCTGATACGTGTATGTATCAATATTATATATATAGGCCAATTATAGTACATAGACCATTGTTTGTACTGACTTTTATACTATCAATGATATTTGAAGGCATACACAATCACTTTTATGTTTTATGAATTAGATATTGTTTATCATTATAACTTCTTGCTTGTGTTGTATTTATTTATTGCCTTTTATTAACATATTTATTTATTTATTTTTTTAATTTTTGTAAAGAATTATGAATATAATATTTTTGTTTTATCACTCAAGATTCTATTTCTACATAATAACAGTTATTAACAAAAATTACAAAATTCGAATTTACTGATATAAACTTATAACAATGTATACCACAAAAATAATAATGTTAAGGAAGTTATATTTTCTTATATATCACTAAATAACTATAGTATATTAAATTCATCGCGGTTTCGTTAAACATTGTGAAATTTCAATACGACTTATTTCATTACCGTTTATATATTTATAGATTATGTTATCTGTGATGTTATTTTTCTTTTTTTTGCACCGTTTCTCTTGGACAACCCAATATTTTCAACAGTTTTTTTTTTTTATAGATTTTATTTTATTTATTGGCATTTATCAATTTTACCAAGAGAAACACAAATATGCTAACGTTAAATTTGCGATCGCCATATTCGTTTCTGATTTTGATAATTTTTTTATTGTCTTGATCACAACACAATAGATTTTCTAGAACAGGCAGATTCGATTGTTCACTAGAATCACCAAACTTCACGAGTTTTAATTAAAAAAAAAACAAATATACATTAGCACCAAAATAATACAATTTGATTCAAAAACGCGATCCCCACGCGTTTAATTATTATTAATTATTTAATACAGGGATTCTTTATAAAAAAAAACTTTGGCTTAATTACACACAGTCTGCATTTTAGAAATTCATTACTAAAACTCCTCCCAATTCTCTGTCTCCTCGGCTATTTATTGATTTATTTTTCCCAATTTGGACAATACTAAATTCTAAAAACGATCAAATACAGGGAAATTTATTAAAAACAGTGTTAGTAACGACGACAACCGCGGGCGCCGTTACACGTATACCGATTTAAGGAAATTGAAATTTGGCAATGAAATGTTTATTCGCCAAAGTGTAAATTGTTTTATGTGGTAATGTACTATGGTTAATAAGGAAATAAAATAATAAAACTTTATGACTAAATAAAATAAATGCATTTCTCCGGTCCCTTTGGCATCGATGTAGCGAGATTTCACTGTACCTATAAAATTGTTAGTTTATTTAAACATGATTAATTTTAATACGGAGTATTAATATTATTAAATTTTATAAGTTATATTAAATTAATTTAATTTAAATTAAAAGATTAATAATATCAATAAATTATATAAATAAAATACTAATGTAAAATATTATGTTTTGGTTGAACTGAGTTTTGTTTTGCAAAACATAATTAAAGTATTTAAATATGCATGTCAGATTTTCACCCTATGAACGGGAGCAACTTTGAATTATATAAGTGAAAGTGCGAGATGCTAAATGTATTTAAGTTAATTAACGACAACACTATTTATAGGGTATTTAGGGTATAACTTTTTCGGGAAACATGAAAATTTGTTTTCGGAGGAAATTCCCCGGGTATTATATATTTGGCTCTGTTGGTCATGTTTTATTTTATGTTTTACTAATGCTTGAAAATACTTTTGCATTTTATTATATGTACAATCGGCACAATGTGTTCCTGAATTTTTGTGCATGGATTAGGAGTATTTGTATGATTTTTATTATATTATACAATATTAATATATTTATTTCCGCTGTTACGTGATGTTTCCGCTATTATCCTCCTAAATTACAGAACTTCAGTTCTGTATTCATACTTTAGAAACTGATTGGTGTCTTATAACTTTAATTTTGGGTACTGGTGATATTAATTGTAATTCATTACAGAACAGTCATGACAGATCAAACTTCTATATTTTAAGTTGCAGGTTCACGAAAATGCTTCCTACAGTAGTTTTGAGTTAAACTGTAGTTTTAGGATCGGATAGGATACATTGGGATTCCAGGATGAAGAAACCAGGCGCAGCTCCCTATTTATTTTGTTCGTCAGTTCTTATTTATTAATATAAGTCTGAAGAGTATCTAAATAATAATTTTATAAGGATTAAATTTATTCCTGATTTTCAGAATATAGTTACATCCTTGTTTAACTCTTCAGGATCAACAAGTAGTGAATAAGCTGTAGTTTAGAAATTGTGTTGTCCTGTGCTAACTATTTTATTATATATTCATTGTATACATCCTGTTTCCTGTTATAAATAATTCCTTAATAAAATAAACTTAACTAAGCAGACAATTTAAAATAAAAATAATTCATTTGTACTGTATTAAATTGACCGACGAATTATTTTTTTTCTTTTTCTTGATACATTCAAATTTAACTAAAATTATTATATCTCAACCTATTGGGTTCATTTCTCACCCTCTTTGACTTCCTTATGACTGGACTTGGAGGAGACGTTGAGATAGTATTAGATCTAGTTCTCTTTCGCAAATCTTTCTTAATCAGTATTGAATTTTCATGCTCCGTATTTTAGTACGATAAGTACTAAATTAGTACGATAAGTATGATATTAGTAGAATTAACCAAAAAAGGTTTTACCGGAAAAATGAAAATAATCCAAATGGACTCGTTCCATTGGATGTTGACTTGGCATCCACTTTGAGGTTACCATTTCCTTAGACCTATTCTGATTTCCATGGCAAGAGACGCAAGACTTTACCACCGTTTCGATATCGGCACCAATTTTATCCCACCAGACATAAGATCGCGCTAACATTTTCATTTTAATAATGACCCCAAAAATCACAGCTAGTGCTTCCCAGTGTAGTTGTGACTAATTTTTTCAGCTGGTGAGAGTGTGCTGGAGGCAAACATCACCGGTTTTTCCTCTCCATTTACTATGTGCGAGATTACACAGCCCACTCCATACGGACTAGCATCCGATGTTAAAACGATTGGTTGCTAAGGGTCAAATAACTCTAACACCTGATTACTCAAAATTAAATCTTTACTTTTTTTAAAAGTATTCTCGCATTGCTCTGACATAAGCTAGATCCTCACGTAGCAATTGATATAATGGATAAAGCTCGGAAAATAGGTTTGGAATAAATTTCCCGTAATAATTAATAAGTCCTAAGCATGATTGAAGCTGTTTTAAGTTTTGGGCGGCTGGTGCCTTAACAATAGCTTCGACTTTTGAACCTTTTGGTTTGACTCCATCACTAGAAATTATGTGGTCCAAATGGTCCCGAACCGACCTTTCAAGAAATTTGCATTTATTTAAATTAATGCGCACTTCATGTTGCTCTAATCTTTTTAAAATTTCTAATAAAACTTCTCTACCTTTCTCTCTCGTTGCGCCCCCCCCCCCCCCCCCCCTCTATAATATCATCAAAGTAACATCTAACATTTTTAATTCCCTTCAAAATTTGGTCCATAACGCTCTGGAATACAGAAGGTGCAGAGGACACTCCTAAAGGTAACCAAGTATATTTAAACAGTCCTTTATGCGTGTTGATTGTCAAATATTTATGTGACTGTTCACTTAAAAGAAGTTGCTGGTATGCTCCAGTCAAATCAATGACACAGAAATAGTTGCAGTTCGCCAGACTAGCAAAAATATCCTCAACCGTTGGGATATAGGATAAAGCTCCGTTTGAACAAAATGATTAATTGTCCCTTTGCAGTCAATACAAAGGCGAACTTCACCATCTTTTTTTGGAACAACAATTACTGGACTTGCGAAACGATTATATCGGACTGGAATTAGAATATTTTGACTTACCAACCTCTCAATTTCCCTGTCCACTTGTTTCTTAAGACGATAAGGCACAGTGTAAGGTGCATGAAAAATGGGTGTTGCATTGTCCCGTAATATAAAATCCGCCACATATCCCAAAATCGGAGACGCCAAACTCGTATCCAGTATTTTTGTAAATTTAGATTTAATATAATTTATTATCTCTGTTCTATTCGACTCAACGTCAATTTTATTTAGACCAGAGCAATTTGTAGTTACTATTGGTTTAAAAAGCAAATTATGTCTCCAGATTGGTGGCAAAACATCCAATCAATCACGTCCCAATAAAGCACGAAATGGTCGTTTAGGCTTAATGATAACCAATTCCAAATTTTTTCTTTGATCTAATGGACCCTCTTTAACCCCCATTGAAATTTTCCCAATAATTTCTATGCATTCTCCTGAAACATTATAGAAAAGTTCAAAACTAGGTTTTAATTTAATTAAACTAAACTTATTTAGATACTCAGCTTCGGACATCCCTGACACTGATGCTCCACAATCCACTTCGAATTCCATATTGATATCCCCGACAGATAACTCCAAAATAATTTGATTATTTCAAACCTTTCAAAGGTCATACCTCCACTTTTTGATTACACTTCTAACAAATCCATTTCACCGCCGGGCAATTTATATCCTGATGCCTCCCCCGACTACCGCAGCGACGACAAACATTCAAAAACTGTGAATTTCGAAAACGAGCTCCTGAATTAACACGATAGCCTTGTTGACCGGAATATTTTGCTGGTGAAACTTCTCGATTACTGCTGGTCGACCTTGTATTACTAGTGACCTTGCTCTATTTTGACTATGGTAATTAATCGAAAACGTTGCTCTTCTTCGGCCTTGATAGCCATCCGAATCACGTGCCACAGCAGCTATTGTTGGAGTTACTCCTGATTCAGAAAAACTCATTTCTAAATTCAAAGCGAGTTCACATGCAGACTCAAAACTGTCTTCTCCCGTTTTAACATTTAATAGAGCTTGAAATATTCTTTCATCTCTCACTACCACAATAAAACGAACTAAAAAAGCTTCTTCTATTAGCACATTTTTTAGTGCAGCGTGAGCTTTGTATTTGTCCTTCACCAAAAACCCACCAAAATCACATGATGACGCCAATGATTGTAACCTGATTATAAAATCAGTTAGTGGTTCACCAACTTCTTGTTGGGCCTTGTGAAACTTTGCCCTTTCTGTTCTGATATCCCGTTTTTTTTTTTAAATGTTTGCGTAGAAGCGAAAGACATTCCTCTAATGTTTTTTCAGATGGTAAATGAGGGACTGTTAACTTCATTAATGTTTCGTACAAACCGGCACCTATCACCGGAATAAAATTTGCTAACTGTTCATCCTCCGAAATTTTATTTGCCTTAAAATAATTTTTTAGTCTATCTTCATACGCTATCCAACTGGCCCCTTCCATGAATGCATCAAGTTTTCCGACCGTTTTTCGATGAATTTGTATTTCACCCTCCCCCACTCTACACACTCCACAATCTTCTCTTTCTTAATTTTAGTTTTTTTTTCTGTATCCACCATTCACTATACGAATAACACGGAACAATTTTTATAGCACGATTGAATTGTCGTACTCACTATTATCGACACATGATAATTTAATTTAAGAAGACGTTTTAACTATTAACTGATTATCCGCAATTCTTATGATTACTTGATAATTTAATTTTAGTTTTAGCTTTATAAATTGGTTAACAGCTAAGGCATCCCATTCTCGTATCGCCAATATTGTATACAACCTGTTTTCTGTTTATTCTTAATACCGGCTACACAGACGGTTAAATCTAGACTGCGACTACAATCAATCATTTTGCCTTTTGTTTTTTATCAAATAACTTGTTTGAACTCAATACATATACACAACATTAACACAGAGTTTGCTAGGACATTCTATCACTATATAACAATATTTAGTAACTATTTTACTAACTACCGATCGCTTAGGTGTCTGTAAACCGGGTCGAGTCTCTCTCAACTAACAATCCTATCCCTTCCTTCGGTTTTGTTATATGTAAACGAGTATACAGTTGGCTCGGCGTATTCTGGGATCTTTGCTTTAATGCTTGGCTGTGCATTCTTATCATTCAATCAATCAATTTGCCAATCGCAATCTTGTCAAATATGTGACTTTGTTGCTTAATCACAAGACCTACTTCAACACTTCAAAAATGTCACCTCTCTTATACCAAAGGTTTTATCTAGCTAAACCGTTAGATCCATGCCTCCTGAATATAAACATTTATTTTTAAACTTCCTTTGTGAAATTTTGAGATCGGTCTTATAAAATACTTTCAATAATCAATATTCTGAAATGTTTTACTACCCAAAATTTTGATGTTTTTAAGACAAGCCGCCTGGGGTTAAAAATGGAACTGTAAAGACAATTTTTACATTGGATTTATTTTAACAGTTAAGAAAAAATTATTGATCTCGACCTGCAAATGCATATTTGCTGAATAAACAAATATGACTCCAAGACAATTTTTGCAATCATTTCTTTGCCACAGCCAGCTATCTATCTCTCAGAATATACGGTCTTCCGGATTTTATTTTCTGCTTCTGTTCGACTCTGATTTGTACTACATTGTGTACGGTTTCATTTGCAAAATTAATAAAGTTGTAGTGTTATTGTACAATACGATTGGTATTGGAAACAAATAGGCTTCTATTTTATTTATTTATTAATGTGTTATGGCTGAAATTATAGCCCTTAAATAAATAAATACTTAAATATTTTAGTTTGAATTATTAAAAAATTAAAATTTGCTTAGCCAAGCTTTCCCTGTCCTGCACCATTTTTTGATGCTTTTAAGAATTTTGAAACTTTTTTTTATAATAGGGTAAAATTCGTGCAAGTGAGAGCGCATTGACTACCCCTTAAAAAATCAAATTTTTGTGGTAAAGGGAAATATGTTCAAATTACCGATATTAAAATTATTTAACGGATCTGCAATTATTTTTCAAAATTTAATTGGACCAGAAAATATTTTGTCGCAAAGCTGCCCCTTAACTAATAGTAGGTAAAATGTAAGAGATCATTTAAGCTTTTGGTATATAAGTCGTCCGCTAGTTAAATAAATCAACTATTCACACCGCAATGGTGGTTCAATATTTGAGCCGAAAAAAAAAGTTCTACAAAATCTAAATAGATTAAAAGCATTTAAAAGTTGCATTGAATTAGCTTAGAAAAAGGGGTAAGCCCTTCATTAAGTATATCTCCCATTAGTTAAAAGCACACCGATAAACTACTTATGTAAAGTTCCACAGTGCATACCGTACTGAAAACGGAAAATATTTCCTTGGGACCACAAGCTATATCTTTGATCTGTGAAACTTTTATACCCGTACAACTGCATATGAAATCTAAAGTTGATTCAACTGTATAAAACTTCCAACAATTAACTATTCATTTTCTACTAACTCATATTTTCCTATCTGTAAACTGTCGGCTCATTTTTAATAATTAAGTTCTCACGAAATCCTCTAAGAAGCTTCCGTTCACTTTATTTCAGTTAAAATTTGGTTGGCGAATAAACATTTTACATACTCCGGATATATCGGCGAAAACGGCATATTCCTGGCGGAATAATATTTTATTCGTTAATGTCCTCATTATTTGGTTGTTTTGAACAACAAATACCCATTCATTGGTTTTATTATGAATTGCGGAGGCTGCTATTTGTCCAGTCCAACCAAAATTATTTTAATATATGAGGCTTGAGTTCCCCAAACTTAATGTTGGCAAACGGTTTTCAAACCCTGATAACGACAACAATACAATTTATTTATACATGTAAAAAAAATACAAATAAAAATTAATTTTACATTTAATTTTCTTGAACTTAGGAAAATTTAATTATCCAAGACTACAGTAGTAGGATACGAATCCAAAACAAAATAAAAAATAAAAAAAGGAAAACACACAACCATACACATTTTTCAAGTCAATAATGAATTTTGGTACACGGAGGATGGAATTTGTATTTTGAACTCCTCTCTCAATGTACAAATAAATGTTTAACCTACAAAAAAAAGGATCTCTATATACGTACTTACATACATTTTAATGTTCATTCCCTAAATTTTCTTAATTTCACAGAAAATTAAATTTTGCCAAAGGTCAAATTTGGAAATTTTATTTAACCTGATTCGGAAATAGTTTATACTAATTACTTCCGTTAATGTTGTAATTAACATTTTGTTAATAAATAGAGAGACCGATTAATACAAAATAGGACATTAAATGTATTACAAACCATCTGCTGCCGCCGCTTTTAAGCCACCATAAATCAAATCATAAACTAATAAAATTTTAAAATTGTCTGCTACATACACAAAAAATAGATAACAACACTAATTGCTTTGTCTTAACCCGATAAGAGAGGATGGACACAATGCCGAAAAAAATATCCCGTGAAACCCACCTTTTAAACAGGACATATGTTTTGTTGTGTTCAAATCGGACACGACAATAGACTAGAAAATGTTAAATTTTATTTTTTTTTAAACAATACAATTATTTATATCCCTTCGATGTTTTATTGTTGGTGAAATTCTAGA
Source organism: Tipula helvola (assembly GCA_963556165.1). Classification (NCBI taxonomy): domain Eukaryota; kingdom Metazoa; phylum Arthropoda; class Insecta; order Diptera; family Tipulidae; genus Tipula; species Tipula helvola. The sequence continues at coordinate 9,353,698 of OY744481.1, read as the reverse complement.
AGAACAATAAGTCAATTTTGGTTGTTAAAAAAGAAATATTTTGGGCTACATACATACATGTTAATAAGACTTACAATAGAGACCCTCGCTGCTATAACAATTTATCATGCTACCAAACAGAATGATGTATGTACATTTGGACGCACATTTTTATAATGGTCGTACGAAATGTTTTGTAATTAAGAGGGGACCCTGTAATTCAGCATAAAATCAACATAGAGGCAGTTCATCACATGCAGCTATGAGATGTATTTTGTCATTTATCACACAAAACAGTTAATTTTATGCTTTTTATGCTTCGTCTTTTGTGTGTCGAACGAAATCCATTTTTTTTTTGCATCGTAATTATTTTGTGTTCACGTTACATAGCTGATTATCGAGAATAATAGATTTCTTTTTAAAATATTATTAAGTATTTTTGAATGATTAATGGATGTGGAGTGTTTCATGCATAAATATACTATCGACTAAATAAGTCAGATTTCAATTATCTGTAGACAGATTTTGAATGGATAATTTATTATGTGGATTTTGTTCAAATACAGATTCAGGTGTTTTATATAAATAACAGAAATTGAAATCGGTGCTTTACTGTTTGACACTTTGTCGTTCAAGAAGTACAAAAATTATATCGAGTGCTTTCAAGTTGAACAAAAAATATGAATTTGCAATTTTTATTTTCGAATTGCATGATTTGTTATAGAAATTTTCAAAAAATCGTCAATTGTATATGTAAATAGTATATGTATATGTATATACTAGAACTAGTCAAGAGTATGTACCAACCAAGCCGCTGCAACAACAATAATCTGATTACACCAAATTACACATTATAAATTTGGATTTAAATTCATTGGTAGGTGGTGGTAGCGGACATTTTATACATACAAATAATTTCGAAATTTTTTAAATTAAATTGTAAGTTATGAGTTTAATTTCATTTCTACCAAATTTATTATCGCAATATCATATTGGTCATCACAACATCACAATATAAATCCTCTACCCCCGCCCCACGCTGCAAATCACAGACTCACAATTATTTTTAAATTTTTTAAAATTGAAACGTATTGGACAGCAATCCAAATGGCTTCCACCATTTTTCATCTTCGAGCTTTCAGAATAAGCCAGTGCACATCTCTGCATACTTTTGAAAATCCTTTATATTCTGAAAATTTATGCCGTTTGTTCGGATCACAATATTATGTGAGCTACGTGAGAATTGGCTGATAATTCTGTACTCAGTGCTTCAGTTTGGACGGAGCATCGATATAGACCATTCGAGTAAAATAAAACACAAATTAACAAAATCAGAATAATTGTCAATTATACTTTATGACCGAAACCCCCTCTCATTTTCACATATTATTCCATTTTATATACCTCCTACGGCCTTTCTCCTCAACTTCCTCCGCTCTAATAGCCTGATAATATTTAATGGTGTGACATAGCTATTTGCGATTGAGATTTAAATACGACCCTTAATACCAAGAGAATTTACAGGCTTTTAAATGCACCAGCAAACGTATTCATTTCGTCTTAAAGTCACCTCTACGGAACAATGTTGGAATTAGGAAGGAAAACAGTCCCCAAATTTTTTTTTTACTTTTTTTGTTAAAATAACCCCCCGCAATGCTTTAATGGACTTTGTGTAAACCCGTAATTTTAACAATATATTTTATATAATACAATTTGGGTTAACAATATTCATCAGACGATACATTCCCTTTTTATTGTCTATCTTGTACTGCCGTAGAATACAACTCATGTTCACCACACTCTCAGCTGCTACTCTCTTTGAATCGATGTACAGTCAGTCTTATTTTGTTGTAACTCATTGCTATTCTCCGTATGGACTGGGTGCCACATTCCTCCTATATTTTTCAGGTTCAATAGAAACTTTGAATCTGGAACATGGGTTGACGGTTCCAGTGGTTTAATAGAATCCTCGGCAGATAATGGGTTATCGGCTGGTCTATTTGAATCTGTAAAAGTAAGAGGTAAATTGCCGGAAATAGTTTCATTTGCAACAGTTATGGAATCTTCTTAACATGACTTATATTTCTTCTAATTTTCCTGCCGTTCTCAAATATCACAACATCATTTCCAGTCCGTTCAATTACCTTGAACTGCGTGGATGACTATGCTGATGTCAGCTTGTGAGGGAAAATGACGTTGCCAAGGAGGACCATGTCTCCCACTTAATATCCGATTCTTTGGCTTAACGATTCCTATCCTCTCTCTCCTTTCCTTTTTGTTTATTAATCATGTCCAAGTCTCTGGCCGACGCCCCCAATACATCTGTGTCATCCACGATATCTTGTACTGCGGGAAGTTTATCTCGTGTTACTCTATTGAATATCAATTCAGAAGGTGATATGCCTGTTGTTCCATGAGGAGTAACATTGAACATTAATAAAAATTTCTGAAGTTCCTTCTTGTAGTTGATTTTATTGGAATATACAATTTTAAGACGCTTAACGAGCGACCTGTTCATGTTTTTCACTTCGCCGTTTGCTTGTGGCCAGTAAGGTGGTGATGTCATCAACTTAATGTTGTTATTTTGACAGAAATTTTTAAACTCTCGACTTACAAACTGACGACCATTGTCTGCTGTAATGACTTTAGGATAACCGAGTCTGGAGAATAGTTCTTTTAAATTATCAATTATGATTGTTGACTTTTCAAGTAAATATTTCAGTTCGACATATCTCGAATAGTAGTCAATAATAACAAATACATATATTTGATCCGGTAGCGGTCCTAAAAGATCCATTGCGATACATAGCCATGGCCCATTTGGCATTTTACGTCGATTCATTGGAGAAGGTTTTGACGGATTTAAAACTATTAAGCAATCTTGACAATTTTTTACAAATTGTTCTACTTGACGATCCATTCCCGGCCACCAAACCTTTGAACGAAGCCTTCGCCTCATCACGGTTTCCCCCGGGTGTTTTCATGTGCAAGATGTAAAATGTGAGACCTCATACTGGATGGAATCATAATCTTAGTGCCTCGTAATAACACATATCTGCGGGTAATAAGCCTTAGATGAATATGAATCCCATGTACCTGTCATGACCTGGTTAGCTGCCGTTAACAATTCTTCGTCCATAGAGCTTTGTTGAGCAATTTCTATGACGGTGACTGCTTGTGGCACGGCATCTCTATAATTGTGAATACATTATCTACATAAATGCTATCAAACGATACGGGATTATTGAGTTTGCAAAGACGTGAAACTGAATCTGCTATATTATATTTTCCCGCCTGATATACAGGATTGAAGTCGAAGCACCCATCTCCCAATCCTTGCCGGAGGTTTCGATGTAGGTTTGAAGATTGCATCGAGTGGCTTATGGTCGTTGACCAGTTCGAATTCATTTTACTTGCAAAGGCTATAATATATGGGATCTCCATTTTTATCGAATTGTATTATAACCGCGTCTAATGCAACTGGGCTGGCATCCACAATTAGGCGACTTCGCTTCTTTGGATTAAAGTATGAGAGCGTTGGAATTCTGGCTAACAATTCTTTTAATCGTTCAAACGAGTTTCTTGTAGTTCTTTCCAAACAAATTTCGCGTCACGCTTCATTAATTATCGCATTGGTTCCGTTACGTCTGCCAAGTCGGGAATACATTTTCCACACACGTAACCAAACCTAGGAAATTTCGAACTTCTTCTTTATTCTGCGGCGCTCGAAACCCTAAATTCGTCTTTACATTATCAGAGTCTGGTCTTATACCAGACATTCTTGCATGGAGCAAGAACGTTTTCTAGAAAACGCTGAAACATTTCAGGAGTTGAATTCACTCCAAACATGAGTCTTTTATACCTAAATAATCTTTTGTGTGTTATAAACGTGGTTATATCCAACTCCAACTGAAGATGTGCATCCTTTAAATCCAATCTTGTAAAGAATTTGGCACTTTGTAGTTTAGTCATAAATGATTCGAAAATTGGGAGTGGAAAGTGTTCTCGTAGTATGGCAGTATGGCGTAACTCTTTGTTTTCTTTAAACACAATCACAATGGGTGATATCCAAAGCTTGGTCTATCAACCCTTTCAATAATATCTAGCCCAAGAGCTTCTTACAACTTGGCCTCTACTTTTTCCTCTAACGCTACTGGTATTCTTCTCAAAAACTGTTGTACAGGTTTAGCGGTTTCATCTATACACAACCTTACACAGTCACACTTCCTTAACTTTTTGAAATGGTGCTTTTGATTCAACGCGATTTACATTTAGCCCCAATTTTAGGACATCTAATTTAATAGCAGCGTTACGGCCCAAATGTGATTGTTTCGAATGTCCAATGACGTAGGATGAACAAATTAACTCCGTGGTTTGTCCAACACGCATGGGGGCTTCGAAAACCTTCTTGACTTTTAGCTGTTCACTAGTTGCATAAGGTCGAAATTTGTTTTCAACTGTATCGCGCATGTTCCACATAATAGCTTTGCTGTTGTCCGAATCAATTACCATTTGAATTTCATTTTATGTTGGTGTTCCTTCAGATGGTCATTAAATATTTTTGCATTAGTGATATTCATCATAAGTTGATCTTCTACAATAGGAAATTTAATTCCCAATTTGCATGACATTAAACCTCTGCTAGAGGATATAGATGTCTCTTCGGTGTTGTTCGACTTGAATTATTATGTCCACGATAGCCTTCTTTATAAAGGTTATTACAATTTATCCCATCTACTTTTTTAATTAAATTTAACTTTAATTTGTACATGAATTCAATCTTGCAACTGTTCAATAATTAATATTGGGTTTAAAATTTATAAATTTAAAACATACGATTTGTTTTAATATTCAAAGTTGCTTTTGCAGGTATACTTTCTCCATTAAAAGTTAATAATTTAACCAAAGACTTATATACCTATATATTGACATTTCATATTCAGCTCGTTGTATTCTTGATAGGTATCGTGGTCACTTATGTCCCTGAGTGAAGCTGATAATCTACGCGCAAACCATTGATCGTTAACGTTGATAATGGAATTCAAGTGTTGAAATTAATTCTTGATGATGATGATAATGTTGCAATAGTTGCAGTAGGGTCAATTTCAGTCAATCGTTTCCAAGAAATATAAGCTTGCGTGTGCGCACAGGAATGATCACAACGTGAACTAGATCATATCGACTAAATTCTTTATTATATACATACTCTATACTTTCACAGCTAAATGGCAGTGCTAGAAATGTCACTTTCACAGCAATAATATTCAGCAACACTAAATAGTTAAATTTAATAGTTAGTTTATTAATTAACTTTTTTCTTGTTTTAATTTAGTTTAATAATTATGTATTTATTTTATATAGAATAAATAATTTATTTTAGCACATCTGACGCCACATAATAGTTTGTTAATACCTATTAAGTACATATTTCGATGTATAATATTACCAATCTATAAAAAAATGCTCCAATATATAGGAAGTGGTCTAATTTGGAGGGGACACTTAACTTACTTATTCCTTGAAATAACCTTGACAGACAAATAAAAAAAGAAAGTTCTGGCGTTTAATTCGTGCATTTATTAGATTTAAAAAATTAACATAGTATTTATTATCTTTATTGAATTATTCATTTATCCGGGGTATAATTATCTGAAAATGATTTAATAACATTCGCAATACATCCAATAATGTAAAAATGTTAAAGTAGGAAAAATTAGTCAAATAAACAATAAAGTTACTAATATTAAAACGAAACGAATTTGGAATTTTCGGCAGAGCAGTGTAGCATAAGTACGGGTACTGCTTATTTCGACATTCACAATCTAAACCAACATCACAAAATCGTTTCCCTTTTATTAAATTATATGTTCGTATTGGATCACGATTGGTCAAGCACAGGGTATGTACATAATTTGTCTGTTTAAAAAGTGTACAACCAATTGCCTCAAATTCTGCATCATATATCCATCCAAGTGGTCGATTTAGATCAGATGTCGGTTCATCACTTTCGGCTATTGCATTTTGCTTTAATCGCTTGAACCAATTTGGAATTAGATTAATATATAGATTTGATGTCATCTTGAAATTATCTCGTTTATGTACCAGGTATGTTGATTTAAATTTTTCTAAAATATAGTTAACAATAAAATAGCGGGCATAATTACATAATTAATACTTACTATTAATAAAGCAATCACTCTTTCTTATTTCGGTAATATTAAATCGGCTTAATTCAATGGCTGTTTTTTCCAGGTCATAATCCCATTCGACGTAGTTTAAATTTGTGTAATTTCTTTCAACTGCTAATCCGTTGCGTAGTATATTCAATTCTTTAATTATTAATTCTCGACTTTCCTGTCTAAAAAAACACGATTTAATTTCGAAGTGGACTTCTAATTTTGTCCGAATGCACGGATTTGTATTTAAATCCATTGTACTTTTCGCTGTGAAACCGAACAAATTTGAAACTTTTTATCGATAATTAAGTATTAAATTATTACCAACCTTCATCGAGCAAATTATTCTGATTTTCTAATTCAATTTTTTCATCGACCTTATTTACAACGCACAAAATACCAAATATTTCGCCTTTTTTAAATGAACAACCAATCGTAGTAATTGATGGGTTCCACAGCCAATCGAGTTTTAAATTGTTGAAGTCGTTTACTCCTTTTATACATTTTTCTATAAAATGATTGACGACATCCAGACTTCTGTATTCTAAATTCATTTTGTAATCACACGTTTCAGGTGTAATTTGCTTAAGATGCGAAGGGTTGTCATCCTTACTCTTGTTATTCAATATATCTTGCGCTGATTTTATAAGGTTTGCATTTTCAGAAATATATTTCAGGCCAATCACATGTTTTAAGCACATCAATTTCCCTCGAAAATCGTTGATTGCATTCACTATCACATTATTGTGTTCAGGAAAAAGCAATTCAGGATCGGGCTGACTGCATTTTATTACACTTTGGGTCAAAACGAATATGCCAATTATTAAATGAAAACACTGCATAATGTGGATCTACACTTTATTTAAATTTAATGTTAACTGTTTAGTAATATTGATATTCAACAACTAAATGGAACTTTTTATGCAAATTATTATCAAAATTTCTATACATATAGTTAAAAATGTGTTTATAATACTGTTATCCCCCAATGGATTTCATTTCGATCCCAAAATAACTATTTAAATTAGTAATTCGACCGATTAGCACTATGCACTCAACACACACAAAATTTTAATCTACTAAACCTACAAATTATCCAATATTACCATAAATGGGTACAACATGCCTAGTTATGATATCAATTCTGTATAAATACGCAATGACTACCAAAAAATGTAAAATGCACAGACACACGAGGGTAAAGTAAATATTTCGTACTAAGAAATGGGTTATACAACCAAATTCTAGTAAAGTTTATTCTACTCTAGACCGAATAAAGCTTTGAACGAATTATTATACAAAATTAACGCTGAAACAATTAATTTATATTATTGTTGTTGTATTGTAACTGCCCTAAAATTAAAATTCTTAATTTTTTAAAGTGTTTTTATCGGTTTCCGCACTCTCTGAAAATATCCGGACTACTGAAATTAACAATTAAGCTTTCCCTTCAAAATTCACATAATATAGAGAGTATTCGAATTTTTCTGAAAGAGATATTTCTTAAGCTTTTCGACTTAAAGATTTTCAAATTTATCCGAATTTTGTATGGCAATGTTTTGCGCTTACCTCGTCTATTCTCAACTCTGTGGCAATTTTGCGATGTATATTATTTTTAATATCTGTCCTCCGAAAAAAATTGGAATTTATATCCCAAAGGCACTCATTGCTTTTATAAAGTTCGATCAATTTTAAAATTTCTTCTTTTGAATTCATTTTAAAAAAAATTTTCAAGTCAAAAAATGACACCCAGAAAACAAGAGCGCCATAACTTACTAAAAATCGCACAACACAATTGATTTCGCAATTTTGAAATGTAAAAATTGACATAAACTGGTATAACATGAAGTCGTGCAAAGCCGGTAGAAAATAATTTACGACATCTGGCCAGACATTAACAAATACTACAAATTGTAGAATTTAAATTGTATAACTTGCTTGTAATGACAGGTGGAGAGCGAGAGTTATCGAGACCATTCAAATCGGGTAATGAAAACTAAGAAATTAAGCTGAAATTCTTTGTAATGGCGCATTGGTCTAACAAATTTGGGTAAAGCACACGTAAGAAAGAATCCGACGTTTTCAATTTCACTTCACTTTATAAAAAATTGCAAAACGCAAAATCACAAAGCGAACATCCAAAATTCCTTCCCAAAAGCTATAGATATAAATTAGCTAAATTATAGATTTAATAAAAAATTGTATTTTAAACTATTTCCCACATAGTCGTGATCGACACACACACACACAACATTTTCGTGAAACTAATAATCATTTAAAATATTTAAAAAATTAAATTACGAAAATTAATTTTAAGAAACTATTACTATACTTTAATAAAATGACGACATATAACTGAATATTAAAAATAATAATTAATTATGTGGTTTTTTAAGTACATACATATAAGCACAATACAACAAACTAATTTATATTCCAATTTATTGACAATCGTGCGCTACAAAAATATTTATAAGTTGTTTGTTGTACCAAAACGTAACAAGATTGAACCAAGTCATAACAAATCCAAATATTTGTTGGTTTTCTTCTCCGTTTACGTCTATAATATACCGACCGACACAAACATAGATCCATTCAATGGTAATTATTTGAATCATGACAATGCACTGATGATGATTTGATGAAATTTAAAAATTTATTTCAAAAATTTACATTTAAAATTATTTAATAAAATTATTATTCTGTTGTTATATGTAAATTGTATCAATTATATCAATTATGTTAAGAGGGTACAAAATTATACAAGAAGAAGAACACGAAAATGACGAAGAATTAAAGAAACGGAAAGTTTTGTCTGCAAGCGTTCGTATATATGAAGTACTTTTAATTTAACTGTAAAATGTATTTAATTTCGTTTGGGTTTAAAATCGTTTGGAATTATTTATGGGAATTTGATTGTTGGGCTATTACCTCAGCTACTTAATGTTTACAAAATTATAAACACTTTTACTAATGCATATTAACAATTTATTATTTTTTAAATGTATAGTTATGCTTATGATGAACAAATAAGCTGTAATCTGTTTTGGGTTTTTGGGGTAATTTACTCTTCGAAGATCGTGAAATATATGGTGCTTACTCAAACAGTATGTCTAATGAATTCAATGTTAAAACCAATTAGAGTTTAACATCAAAGTAAATTTTCTGAAGATGCTTTACCATTATGTGACAAATAGCATTGTAACACAACATATGAAACAAAAAAATTGACGCACATCATGAAAAGTTTTATTTAACACTAAACAGTTTTAATTTTTGTGTTTTAACATTTATGATAATAACATTGTCATTTTACACGTTATGCTACATAGTAAAAATACGATTTAATCCGATATATAGAGCTTGTTACATAGTGGAAATGAGCTTTGGGAAGAGAGGAATTTTCCGAATCTTTTATTTGTTTTTGTTTAGTTCTGACAAATTAAGATTTATTTGAAACATTTTATGATAGATTTAGAGATCAATTTGTAATATTTTTAGGGACTTGGATAAAAATAACAAAAATTTCGAGAAATATTTCTCGATGGAACCGAAATTTCCTGATTGGCGTCAGCTGTATAAAATTTTATTTTGATTTTGCTATTTTCTCCAATGGATCTGCTATTTTAACGCATCAGTAAATACTCGTGGAGTTTGGCTTATTCATATTAAATAAATCTCGGAATTTTTTCAACCTGCTTTAATTCTAATTTAATTTATAGAACTCTGAGAGTTCATGAGGTAAATTTTCACCTCATTCAAACTTTAACATCCATAATTTTTGCATATAAAGCTTAAATTGGAAATTAGAAGGCAATATCAACCTAATGGGATCAAAAACTCGAAAAGTTTTTTTGAATATTCGCCGTTTTGATATTGTCATAATGTTTACCGAATTTTGCAATGAAAGTAAATTAATCTTTCGCTAAATTCCCAATATCGGGCATTTCTATTCCGATTTTCGTAGGTAAAAGTCACTTGTACTACTTGCGCTTAATCAGTGGAGCACATTAATTGTAAATTATTGATCGAATACTACATTCGATGTGATACATAGGGCCGTTTGGGGACGCGGTGGACATCACTTTACGGTGGTGAGTGAAATTAAAATTGACACTGGGAGTTTTACGCCTTAATGTATACTCAAGCCGTTAGTGCGAGTTAATGTTATCGAAACATTATGAATATATTGATAAAAATGTTGCTTGTTTATTATAGGACCTATACATATCATAATTTTTTGAGTAAGCGAGGTTTTGGATAAATGTATACAAGGTTATGGTCTAGCTTCCTTTATTAATTTTTCCTCCTGATCAAAATATTTCCTTCATAAATCCCATCCATTATCTTTGAATTTTCCATTGTCAAATTTTTGTTTGACCACAGTTTTACCTTTACAGGTCATTTGTGAGGTAAATTTTCACCTCATTCAAACTTTAACATCCATAATTTTTGCATATAAAGCTTAAATTGGAAATTAGAAGGCAATATCAACCTAATGGGATCAAAAACTCGAAAAGTTTTTTTGAATATTCGCCGTTTTGATATTGTCATAATGTTTACCGAATTTTGCAATGAAAGTAAATTAATCTTTCGCTAAATTCCCAATATCGGGCATTTCTATTCCGATTTTCGTAGGTAAAAGTCACTTGTACTACTTGCGCTTAATCAGTGGAGCACATTAATTGTAAATTATTGATCGAATACTACATTTGATGTGATACATAGGGCCGTTTGGGGACGCGGTGGACATCACTTTACGGTGGTGAGTGAAATTAAAATTGACACTGGGAGTTTTACGCCTTAATGTATACTCAAGCCGTTAGTGCGAGTTAATGTTATCGAAACATTATGAATATATTGATAAAAATGTTGCTTGTTTATTATAGGACCTATACATATCATAATTTTTTGAGTAAGCGAGGTTTCGGATAAATGTATACAAGGTTATGGTCTAGCTTCCTTTATTAATTTTTCCTCCTGATCAAAATATTTCCTTCATAAATCCCATCCATTATCTTTGAATTTTCCATTGTCAAATTTTTGTTTGACCACAGTTTTACCTTTACAGGTCATTTGTGCAAAAATGTATAATCTTACTAACCGTTTAGTTACCATAAATTGATGATAATACTTTAGTTTTGTGACACCTAGTGGTAATAGTAAACATTTCTATAGATTAAAATTTTTGCGTTTTCTCGAGACCGATAGTGCGTACCTCGTAAGAAAACTTCGGTAAAAAAAAATTAGCTAACCAAAATTCAAAAGAACCCTATATCTTAATATTTGTACAGAAGGAGCACAATGCTGGATTGATTTTTGCTTGAGCATAGTTTTCTTTAACTCCCTTAGTAGATTAAGCATATTGGGCTTTAAAACTATGAAAAATGTGTTCAACCGGTACAAAATGACTGTCGGCTCAATAATGAGCCCAACCTCTTTTGATCTCTTTTATAAGCTTTTGCAAATAAATAAATAATAATACGCGTACCATGGTACATTTGGTTAAATCGACATTTGTAAAGTTTATGTAAAATGCCGAAATTTTCGTTTTTTTTCTTTGTTTACAAATTATGCCTATTTTGGGTTGAGAAAGTCAAAATGCGCTTGTCCTCGAAATTCTAAATAAAATATTTAAAATTATTTCTTGGGTCCTAGGTACACGACAATAAATTTCTCTCAAATTTCTCATCTGTGTGCTAAAAATAAACCTTTTTCACATTTTTTTTTTCACATACTAACGCATACAAAAATTTGGAAAAATTCATGGAGCTGAAGGCCCGTAAAATCTGTGAAGTGAATTTTCTTGAGCTACATGAATCAATTTTTGGGTCAAAGTTAAAAAGTTTAAAAAGTTTGAAAATATATTTTTCAAGAATCGATACACAAAACGTTTTAATTTATCGTTTTCTTAACGTCTTCCCAATTTTCTCTCTTGTAGATAACTTTTAGTTCATTTTTAAGACACAACACCCTCGTGCCAATTCCAGCCAGTCGCTGGATTTTTCATAATTATTATAAAAAATGAAAGAGGTTCGATACACAAAAATTCCGTTATATGAAAACAACAAGTTAGTATTTCGGTAACGGAGGATTACATTAGCATGCTTGGTTTAAGCTCCGGAGGTTCCGGGTTCGATTCCCGGCGGGTGATGAAAAAATCACGGCTGGTTAATGTAAGGATCAATGAATTAATCACTCGTTATCCGTTGTAAAAATGATTACGAAACTTCACTATGAAGCGGCCCATTGGAATGTAGCGCCAGCGAAAAAAAAATAAATGTTCAACCTGATTGTGGTCTGGTAATTGAGAGGGTAAATGTAGTCAAATTGGTTGAAATTTCGCAAAACCAGGCTCACCTTATTGGTTAATAAAATATAGTTACAAAACTTTCTGACCAAGAAGGACAGCCAATTATTATTGGTGTGGATTCAAAAAAACAACTGTTGGCAGAAAAGCAAGGTATAATTATTTTTATCTGGGTTTTGCAGAATCACCAAGTAATTCCACTGTATATCGTAACTTCGAAATAAACCATTCAAGCTCATTACGCTATTGAGTTTTAAGGAAGGCTGCGCATTCGTATTCTCTTTCCAAAATGTTCAATTTCGTTATTGAAGTAGTGTGTATGTCTTCTTTATTTATAACAAACAGAATATAGTCCATTGCTGGAGAATAAGTTTCATTTATCTAAAAATTAACCTCTCCAGAAAATAATTCTAGGTTGACATCTGGAAGTTTGAGAATATATGACCCTCCTTCACACGATGTATTTTAGCGATTTAATTTTGTTTCCTTTAAAATTTCAAAACTCTATCGAATAAACATTATCCATTAAAATCAGATAATTGACTAAGTTCCAAAAACTTGAATTAAATCTGTCAATTTTGGAAATATTTCGGGTTTGATGAAACACTTTGTTTAATAAATTTTTGTGTAAACAGGCAGCCAGCCACCCATACCCGAAGGGAGATGTCAACAAGCATTGGCGGATCAAGGGAATCGTTCAACTATTTGAAAATCTTAAAAGATAAAAAATGATTTACGGGTCAGGTCGCTAAGTGCATCAACAAATTGCCATCAAAAATTTAGGTTAAACGAAATGATCAACGGATCTACAAAATTTAAACAAATTTAAAAAATATTTTTCGGCAATTTTTGTGTCAAAACTCAACATTGTCTTGTGTGATAAAAAGACAGATTTTTGTGTCACAATTTGATGGAACTTTTATTTGAAGAATACAATATTATTGTAGTATTTATGAGATGATTGAAAAATGTTAATTTTTCGTAATTCTGGTCGGATCGAAACTTAAATACAGAACTCCTAAAAATTTCTTCTTGAATATTCATCGACATTTGAGCAATTCAGTGTAATACAATCGGCTTTGGAATAGTTGGTGGCAGAAACGACGCATGCAGAAACACGCGCTAAGCTTGAAGAGACGTATTATGAGTTAAAACCCGCTATACTCGATCATATATCAGCGATCATGACGATTGCAAAAAGCCAAACTCACCCAACCATTAGCCAGGGGATAGCTAAATTACCTCGAATATAAATCAACTTGTTTAGTGGAGATTAAAGAACATCAAAATACCTTACACTTCGGCTCTTCTAATGCTTATGATTTTTAGTAACCGCTCTTGTAATTGTTTTGGATCATTCGGGAACAAAAATTCTCGCCAGAGCACTTCTCGATAGTGGCTCACAACTTAGTCTTATGACTGAACATTTTGCAGCTCAGCTAAGGCGCATAAATTTCAACACGGCTATAACTGGAATCGGAGCTTCTTCACTATCATGCCATTCCATGTTAACCGTAACGATTCAATCACGAATTAATGCATATAGCCCAAATTGACGTTCATCTTATTCCGAAGATTTTGGGACTACAACCTACAATTGGCAAATACAAGCCAATAGACGATTCAGCAAAACATCAAAGGCTAGCCAGTCCAGAATTTTCAAGACAGATCTTTACTACTCTCTATAAGTGGTCGACCAAATCCATCTGGGCCCAGATATGCCTATCTTACAAAACAGCTTGCTAGGCTGGGTTGTAGTGGGGAAAACCGCAAATTATTGGTCATCACCACAAAATTACCATGTATGCAACACATTAAAGTGTACTCCGAAATTTTTTTCGCATTGAACATCTCAAAGCCGAATGTCCAGCGATGTTTAAGCAAGAACAGTATGTGGAGGATCATTTTGAGAAAAATTAATGCACGTTACAATTTATTGTAAAGTTTCCAATATCTCGACCAGCCTCGGTATTAGGTAACTCGTAAGATATGGCTCGTTGAAGGTTTAATGGCCTGAAACATCGGCTAACCAAGAATGACAATCTGAAAGGTATATCAAGAAACAATTTAAAAATATTTAGAGTTAGGCCATATGAAGCAAGTCAAAGCAGAAGAGGTTTCCACAACAAATTTCTTGTGTTAAAACCGAATTACTCCACAACCAAAATGAGGATAGTTGTTGACTCCTTGGCGAAAACTGATTCCGAACTACAACAGATATTCTGGAGAAAAATATCGTCAGAAACTCTAAACAAATTTAGATTGCTCGCTTTAACCTGCGGTACAGCCAGTGCTTCAAATCTAGCAACTAAATGTGTTCAGAAGTTAGCTGAAATTCATCAGAAACATTATCCGTCAGCATCGCAAATTATAAAGCGTGACGTATACATCGATGATATACTGACCAGCAGCAATAATTTGGAAGAGGCAAACTAAAAAACTTCTTCAGCTCGAAAATGGCGATTTCATCAAGACACTTGGGATGTATTGGCAGCCGTCATGGGACGTTTATATTTTAATGTTCAGGTTAAAGACAATTGAAGAGGAGTTACGAGAAGAAAATTTTTGTCAGGTATATTCGATCCACTCTTGCTCACCTCGCCAGTTATTACACGAGCTACAATTTATTTACAAAAACTATGGATATTTAAGCATTATTGGGATCAGTCGCTTCCACAAGACTTATATACTGTGTGTAAGATTTTCGAAATCAACACACATTTTTAAACGATTTCCAAGTTAGTCGGCGAGTCACATTAACATTAAGTGGGGTTGCATACGAAGTTCACGGGTTTGCCGACGCCAGCGAAAAGGCATTTGAAGCAGCTATATACTTAAGGAGTCAAAGCGGAACGTCAGTTAACGTTCAATTAATCTGCGCAAAGTTTCGTGTAGCATCTCTCAGAAGAACGGCCGTACCACGTCTATAGAACTTTGTGTGGCTCTACTGTTAGCTGAACGGGTAAGAAAAATTATTCCAGTCTTAAACATCAACATCCATGAACTAACTATTACTGGCTGACTTTGGAATCAAACATCAAAGCCGCCTTGGTATGTTCCCAGGTGATAGAAGACAATGCTGTCTACTGGTTTCAAAGACCAGATGGTATCATTAAGGGCCCAAAAACGACTCAACCTCAAGGACCCATTAATTCCTTTATCTTCCTTCCTATATAGTAGCTGAATCCTTCAAGTTGGTGGTGGACCTTAGCATTCGTCCATCGCATATTCAACTAAATATTCGATTTTATTGGCATTCATACATCCGATTTCCTGGTCAATCCTGTTACATTTTCATAAAAGTGTGCGGCAAGAATATTGGCTAATTAGTGGATGAAGGCTAGCAAAAAGGATATGCCAAAATTATATCCTCTGTTTCCGATTTCGAGCCAAAACGTACCAGCAGAAGATGAGAGACTTTTCCTCAAAAGGATATTTGGCCATATTCGTATGTCTGACAATAAAAGCAGTTCATTTGGAGCTTGAGTCAGATCTTTCTTCAGAAGCGTTTATTATAGCTCTGAAGAGATTCATTTCAATCCGAGGT
The DNA here is from genome assembly GCA_963556165.1 of Tipula helvola. Taxonomy (NCBI): domain Eukaryota; kingdom Metazoa; phylum Arthropoda; class Insecta; order Diptera; family Tipulidae; genus Tipula; species Tipula helvola. The sequence goes on along the minus strand of OY744481.1, from coordinate 9,337,686 downwards.
ATGTGTAAAGGCGTTTTTGTGATAATGGTACGAATTTTATAGGTGCAAATTCTTCATTACACGAGTTGCACCAGTTAGTCAAAACTCAACATTTTAACGGCGATATTGTACATATGTTAAGAGGTATGATAAATTACCGTTTTGCTCTACAATCGGCCGCATATTTCGGTGGAATCTACGAATCTGCCGTAAAATCCGCGAAACACGATTCTCGTCGTATAATGGAGGACTCATCATTAACGTATGAAGATATGAATACAGTATTTGAGCAAGTGGATGCTGTGTTAAATTCACAACCATTAACATCATTATCTTCGGATCCGAATGACCTCTCACAGCAATCTTGGAGCCGAATATCGCCAATGAAAAGGTGCCATATTTAAAACGGTGGCGAAATTTTCAGCAATTACAGCTGCACTTCTGGTTTCATTGGACTAACGAGTACCTCCTACTAGGAATGCAACAGCAACATCGCAGAAAATGGTTATCATCGTGGAATATTGTTGTCGGGGAATTCGTTCTCATCAAAGAAGATAATCTGCCACCTCTGAGTTGTAAAATGGGACGTGCGTTTTGGAGGCTCATCCGGAAAACGATCAAGTGGTTAGAGTGGTCACTTTAAAAACTCAAAGGGATATTACAAAAAGGCTAATCACTAAAATTTGTCCTTTTCCGTCGATGGGTACGGAATATTTAGCAGTAAATCTTCTGATTTGGCTTTGCGTTATATCCATGACGTCACTAATTGTTAATTTCTGTTTTGTTAATGGAAAAAAAAATTTTTGCATATCGAATATAAAGAGAAGTATGTAATAATGAATAAATTATTTTGGATTTAAGACAGTGCGTTAAAATATTTGTCTGGCAATTTCGAAATACCGTAATGGTTTTTTATTAATTAGAATTTGAATATTTAATTTACAACGATAAAACTCGAGAAGGGAAAATACCTGAAACTAGCATCTTACTCGTCATGTCTATAAAATATGCATTTATTTCATTTTTTTTTTGTTCTGTTAGCTTGCAAAATCTCCGTGAAATAGCTTTTTTGATATGCTGCTTTGTCTCGTTTTTCTTTTAAAAATTTTCGCTGAGTCATTGTCTGGCTTGTAACCGCATCACTTTCGAGACACGTGCACAAATTCAATTTAACATATTTACCCAAAACATAAGAAAACAATTCCATATAGCATCCATAACATAATATTATTATGATTGAATTTAATAATAAAATAATATCCATCTGTGCGCTGCTTTATGAAATAATAATAAAATTATGGCATTTTTGTTTGTGCTATTTTGGGGAAAAAAACAGAAGAAAAAAATCTTTAAAAATATATTATTTGACATTTTATATACTTTTCATAAAAAACACATTTTATTTTTACGTACAAAAGCCATTTTTTTTTTACAAGTGCTATATTATGTTCAAAGCACCGAGCAAACGAAACTTATTTATAAGAATGTTTTAAAAATGGAAATGGCGTTCTGGAATAATGCAAACATTAAATATTTTTTGATAAACTCAACAAAATGCGCGGTCTATAATAAAAACCGATTAGCCGAGTAATCAATCTACATGTCTAAGAAGACTCTGGTCGCAATTATATCCTAATTGTTTAACAACTATATACAATTTCGATTTTATTGTGATTGATTATTCTCTAAATATGGTATTTCCGTTCATCTAAGTACTTTTTATATAAATCTTATTCGAAAACTACTTCTAAGCTATATGTACATACAGACATTCTTCTCCCATCTGAATAATATTATAAAATTTAAGTTTTTGGACCAAAAAAAAAAATTTGTATATACGTGACAAAGTAGTTTTATTATTACATCATACAATTTACTAAGAACTAACTATACATATACGAGTAGCTTCATAGTATAAAAGATAAATGCACATTTCAATTTAACACCCCCATTACTATTCAAACTCTTTATGTCAATCACATGTACATATCTTGAGATCTATACATATATGCTTATTTATGCCTAAAAACATAACTAACAGATAACAGAAAAATTATAATCATATAAAATGTCGGTACTTGAAAATATTTTGGGTACTTAGTTCTGATAAGAAATGATTTTTTGTGTATCTAATGTGTTTTGCCATAAAACCAAGTATTCGTATATTTGATTGATATAATAATTTTTTTTGTACTTGGAATGTAGAGGCCACCCAAAAATCCCCTGTATTTGATAATATACAAAAAATATGTCGTCTGATTGTACACAAGAGATAAACCGGTTAGGTCAATCCAAATCAATAATAAATTGAATGATTTCCAATTAAGTATTTTTTACTGTATTTATTCACTTCACACATTTGTGATTTGTGTTTTAAAATTTGGTTTTAATTAAAAAAAAATAAAAATAAAAATATAAATGTCCAAAAAAACAATTTAATTAAGTTTATTTTTTTTGTTTTTGGCGCTATACTACGAATATTATTATGTTTGTGTGAAAATCCGGATTAATTAATTTAATTAAAATGATCAAAAAAAATATTTGTATTTTATATTTAATTTTAGGAATAAAACAGTACAATGTTGTAACCAAATCACTAAAAATTGAATTAAAAAATTTGGTTTGCCATATATCGATGGCGTTGCACAAATACAAAATAAAATTAACGCACAAAACTCTATTGTCGTCAATTTTTAATTAAATTGAAGTGTTAATTTATAGATAATTGTGTGCGGCGAAAAATTAGTTAACCAACCGTTACACTATATATAAAATGTATACAGCATAAAGTATTTTAATATATTATATAAATTTATTAACAAAATTTGGTTAGATTGGTTTACAAATATAAATGAGATTTTTACTCACCAAATGAATGTTAATTAAATAAATTAGGTTTAGACCGAACCCGTCGCGAAATCCACAAATATTTGTGTATTATCCATTAAAAAATAAATTATTTGTTTGTTTGTGGGATAGAATTTCGTAGCAAGTTTCAGGCAAATCACAGTGGCGGATCCAGCTATTTCTATGGGAGGGGACTTTAGAGGTAAACCATTTTGGAAACGTAGAGCAGACAGTAGGGAAGGACGCCATGATATATAAGATGGGCAAGAAGAATGTTGTTAAAATATATATTGCAAATTTCGGACAACATTGAAACCAGGATTGAAAAATTAAAAAAAAAAGATATTTAATATTCATATAATATTTACTAATTTATTACTTAATCTGATTTGAATCATTACTTCAATAATCAAATAATAAAAAAATTATTGTTTTCGAAGAATTAACACTAGGCCCAGCTTATTAAAACTTGAATATTTCTCAATTATATGATCTTGGTAAAAACCAAGTGTGTACCTATTCTTGTAGGTTTGATCAGAAAGAGTTTTCGATGGGCCAATCTTTAGTATTTCTAAGCCATTCTGGTCCATTCCACCACAGTTTATAATCGACGAGTTCTTCGGGGCTTAGACCTCTACTAGTGTAATCTGCTGGATTTTGCTGTGAAGAGACATGCCGCCATTGTGTTCGGTTCATTGCATTGAGAATTTTGGCTGTGTGGTTACCAACAAAGAAGTTCCATTTTTTTGGAGAGTGGCCGAAAGCCAACACAGAACTATCATAGAATCCGTTGAAGCGTCCATTCCATTTATTTGATTTTGTAGTGAATTCTTTATGGTGAATAGCAGCTTTTTTACGAGTACTGCGGTGTACAATGCAAGCCGTAAGTTGGATTTTTGTTTAACAGGTGAGATCTTTGTTTTTGCTGACAATAATTGTATTTTTGCTTCTCCTGTTGAATTTGTAACACGAGCGTATACACTGCTGCATAGGCGTTTTTGAAGGCATCTGAAAACCCGTGAAGTTCTATAGTTTCGTGAAATAATTGGTATTAATATATGTTATGTATATCTGGGAATCTCGAAACCTTCGACGTTCGGTAGGTAGTTCCTGATGGTGAGCCATTCGGTGATCATGTTATGTGGTAGTGTTTAGTCCCATGTCCCATCCCAAATTTTGGGTCCATAAACTCTGAAGAACAATTTTGAAGGAGACGGTGACTGGTGCAATCAATCCCAAGAGACGGCTCGACTCAGATAAGATGCTCCGTTTGGTCATAATGAGACCGTTTAATTGATCGTCGTTGATTTGATTTTTCACCTCAACAGACTGAGATTCTTTAATTACGAGTTCTGGTGCATCATGTAAATCGTGATCAATTTTATTTAGTACAGATTTATCAATGGCTAACCATTTTCTTAGAGTAAAACTTGATTTGGTTAGGATTGAAGTTATTTGCTGCTTTATGTCTCTGGCCTCTTCGACTGTATCAGCATCAACCATCAGGTCATGTACATAAATATTTTTGGTAATGTGGTTTGATGACTTTGCGTATCTTTTCCTATTACGTTCTGCGGTTTCATTAATTGTTCTGGTTGCCAGGAAAGTTGCGCTCGCGGTACCATATGTTACTGTTTGCAATTCAAAATGTTGGAATGGTTCTTTCGGACTCTCACGCCAGACGATCCTTTGGTACTTACAATCTTCTTTTTTTTTAACGTCGGAGGTAAATGCAACTTGAAAGTTGCAACTTTCTGAATGGCAATAATGTTTCAAATAAAGATGATTGTACCATAGGTCCAACAACTAAGCATTCATTTAATGATGATCCTGTTGCGCTTTTATACCTATCAAATACCACTCTCAATTTAGTGGTCTCACTAGACTCCTTTATAACTCCGTGGTGCGGGAAACAGTATCGTCATTCCTGAAATCCTTGTACCGCAAAACAAATGTTGCGCTTCTGGTGAACTTCTTTTTCATCGCACGCATTCGTTGAATTGTAACATCTTATATTTCGCCTAAAACTGTTGGTGATATTTTAAAAGGCCAACGAACGACAAACCTACCTGTAGCATCAATCTTGTTGGTTTCTCTAAAATGTTTTTTCGTAGAAAATGTTTTCTTCTGAAAATTTGGCCATGGATGAATTAATATTTTCTAGGTCCCAGAACTTTCGTTTAGCCCATTAAACATTTTTTCATTAATGCTAGTGCTGATTATAAGCGATTGAACGGTTCGATGATCAGATAGTTGCCCTGCTATCATTCAACCCAATACAGTGTTCTGTACAGTGCGGTTATTTGTTGTGATTTTTCAATCTACTAGCAACTCGAAAAATTTGTCGGAACCAATTAATATATCTACACCTTGACAGTTTGCCCAAATTGTGGTTTCTTAGAAGCCAGTTTTGGCAGAATTAAAGCTTTTATTTTTATGAGTGGTTCGTCGTGATTTCGAGGTGTAATGGTAATTGAAACTGACCCTTTGGTACATCCCGTTTTACAACCTCCGATTCCGGAAACAGTTAGTTTTGCATTACTCCTTTTTAAATGCAATTTTTGGACGCAGCTTTCGGCGATGAAGGAACATTGAGAACCTGAATAATTGTCCAGGTTTGTTTCTTCCTTCTGTATTTGGACGGTTTGCGAAGCTGGATTTGAAATGCTGGAGCTCTCTTGACTTACAACTGGAGCTTTTAGCAAATCTTTTCTCTGTTCCACAGACATCTTTTCAACTTATCACACTCGGTGCAGTAGTGGCAGTAATATGAGTTTTCATATTACAAAGCTTTAATTGTTGTGGTGGTGCAGGTATTCGTCGATTTAAGCTGCATACCGATTCTAATGCATCTATTCGTTGGCTCAAGAATTCGAAGAACTCCTTCAAAGTTCATGATTTTGTGTTAGCCGACGATTGTTCAGTTTCTTCATCCGCAGTTACTTACCCGCGGTTGCACTAGAACGATTTCGTCCGTAGTGAAATTTCACTTGGAAATTCCCGAAAAACAGAAAAGAGACAGGGCCTGGCGCTCCTCTCTAAAAAAATTTAGTACAGTTATGGTCCTGCAAGCGTCGCTTCCTCGCGCTTTGTCAGTTAGTCATGAGCAATACCAGCACAAAATGGTAGAGCGGGCAAAAACGTTCCAGTGCAACCGGCGTGTAAGTTTAGTGTAAATTCAAAAGAGGTGATTTTTTGTCAAAACCTGGTACAATTCTCTCTAGAAAGTTTGCTTGTTTTGCTGATACGCAGATACACATAATATAATTTTTAGGTGTGTTAGTCACTACGAAAACCATATAAAAAAATTATATTTAGCCGGTTATCACTCACACCACTCAATGTGTTATCAAACACACAACTAACAGCGATTTATATTTGAGCATTTTCAGTTTCTATTCTGTGTATACAAAATGTCAAAAACATGTTTTTTATTTTTAGTAATGACATTTTTGCAGTGAACATGGTCTTAATCGAGGAAATCCTCGATTTTTCTCTCGTTGAAATTATGCATTTTCAAGTGGTCAAATAATTAAACTTTTTGGGCAGAAATAGTCAAACCCTAGTTTTTCTTGAACATTAGGTTGTCCATTATGAGAATCCGTGGTCATTTATGTTTTACTATGGCGCATTTTTAATTGTTGAAATTTAGGCCAATACACGTTTTCCTAGCGTTTTCGCTCAGATACCAATTTATTCTAAAAAATATAGTAACTTTTGTATACTAAAATAATTGTGGATTCCCATTCAAAAGTCATCATGATTTTCTTAGATTTTTCAAAGCAGTTTAACTCGTTGAAAATTGTACGTGGACATTCATCGACATTTCGAATTTACAGTGCAACCGAAGAGGGTTTAGAATAAAAAAAATGGATAGAATTTATGATATTTTAAAATTTGTTGGTATTAAATAAATTCTATAAATTTAAAAATTCTTTAAATGCTTAAAATTATATGAATCTTATAAATAGAGTAAACTCTACAAATAAATTCACTTATTTAAGCTTTTTTTTGTTATAATAAAATAATTTTATTTTGTTTTTAACTTAATCTTTTTATTTTTTATTAATTATTTAATAAAAACCCGACGTTTCGACGGTACATTCCGTCATCCTCAGGGGCAAAATTTTTACTACAACTTGAAAAAAAAAAATTTATTTTTTAATAACGAATGTTTTCCTAATGTAACTAGAGTTTAAATTAAAATTTACAAATTACACAGTTTAACCGAAAAAATTTTTAAAGTTATACAATTTGAGTGATAAAATTTTTTTTAAGAAAATCTACAAAATGTTGTCGTAATAATTTAACAAATATTTTGAAACTTCCTGGATATTTAATAAATGTTGAGATAAATTTTGTTGTTTTTTGATGTAAATGCTTTCCAAAATTAACCTTTTATTGCGATTTTGCTCCTTATCAAGTATCTTAGCGTCATCTATAGATAACAAGTGGTTACTTCCACGTAGATGATTCGATAAAGCACTGTGTGATGGTTTAAACTCATACGTAGAATCATAAATATGTTGACGAATTCGTTTTTTAAAATTTTGTATAGTTTGAGTTTGACCGATATACTCTTTTCCACACGAACATTTTAATTTATATATTAAATTTGATTGTAACTCTAAGGGAATTTTGTCTTTTAATTTAGTGAATAAAGCCATGATCAAACTATGAAATGCTCTACCAACAAGTTGTATATCATAATTTTGTAAAAGAAATTTTTTTTTTTCGAAAAGAATTTTAACATATGGGATCAAAATGTAAAATTTGCGATTACATATTTTCAACGATTAAATTTGGATTTACGAGCGTATTTTCCAAAATATTTCCCGAATTACTATGTTTGTCGATAGCCTTTCTAATTCCTCTAGTAACTACACCTCTCGGATAGCCATTTTTAGTTAGAACATTACTTAAAATTTTGAAATTTTCGGCATGAAAACCCTCATCCGATAATCTCAAAAATTTTTCAGCCAACAGAAATACTGTGTTATTTTTGTAAGATGATGAAAGCCACGAGTTATAATTTAGCTACCGACCCGACCAGGTTTTTTTATGATATAAATCTGTAGTTAAACTTCCATCCTCATTACGTATTACCATAGTATCCAGAAAGGCTAAACGACCTTGATTTTCAATTTCACAAAAAATAATCAATTTCCGAATTTGGAATAGCCGCAATAATATCATTCACGTACCGGTAAAAGAAGATAGGTTTGACTGAAGATGTTTTTAACACTTCGGTTTCAACGCGTTCCATTACTAAGTTACCCACTGTTGGACTAACTGGCGAACCCATCGGTGAACCAAACACTTACCTAAAACATCTTCCCCGAAACTAAATTTAGTATGATCTAACACAAATTTCAACCCTTCTACAAATTTTTTCGACTCCAAATTTGTGTTACTACATGCTTTTATGCTATTCCACAATTTTTTAACCAAAATTATTACCGTTTGTAACGTTGTCAAAGTTGTTTTATCTTTTCGAAAATATCAAATTTCTTTTACAAAATTATGATATACAACTTGTTGGTAGAGCATTTCACAGTTTGGACATTGCTTTATTCACTAAATTAATACACAAAATTCACATAGAGTTACAATCAAATTTAATATTTATATAAATTAAAATGTTCGTGTGGAAAAGAGTATATCGGTGAAACTAAACAAAATTTTAAAAAAACGAATTCGTCAACATATTTATGATTCTACGTACGAGTTTAAACCGTCACACAGTGCTTTATCGAATCATCTACGTGGAAGTAACCACTCCTTATCTATAGATGACGCTGAGATACTTGATAAGGAGCAAAATCTCAATAAAAGGTTAATTTTGGAAAGCATTTACATCAAAAAACAACAAAATTTATCTCAACATTTATTAAATATCCAGGAAGTTTCAAAATATTTGTTAAATTATTACGACAACATTTTGTAGATTTTCTTAAAAAAAATTTTATCACTCAAATTGTATAACTTTAAAAATTTTTTCGGTTAAACTGTGTAATTTATAAATTTTAATTTAAACTCTAGTTACATTAGGAAAACATTCGTTATTAAAAAATAATTTTTTTTTATCAAATTGTAGTAAAAATTGTACCCCTGAGGATGACGGAATAATGTACCGTCGAAACGTCGGGTTTTTATTAAATATTTAATAAAAAATAAAAAAGATTAAGTTAAAAACAAAATAAAATTATTTTATTCTACAAATAAACTCTAAAAATCCAATAAGCTTCTTAAACTCTATAAATCCTATAAATTCTGTATATTTGATAAACTTTTTAAATGCAATAAATTCTATAAATTTTATGAATAATATAAATTCTAATTTTGTAGATTCTTTGAGTTCTATTTCTATATTTGAATTTCTATAAATTTTATAAATTTTACAAAGTAATTAATAGTAAATATTATATATTCCAATATTTTTATAAGCTCTATAAATTCAAAAAATTTTATGAATTTTATAAATTCTATCAATTCTATAAATTATATAAACTCCGCAAATGCAATAAATTTTATAAATTCTCTAAATTTTATATATTCTAGGGGTTCTTTAAATTGTTTTAAGTCTGTCAGTTTTATAAATTCCACAAACCCAAATTTACAACTTATTCTAAAATTTCCATAATTTCTATAAATTTTATAAATTATTGGAATTCTAAAAGTTTCATAAATTCAAAAATTTCGATAAATCCAATGAACTTAAATTATTCTATAAATTCAATAATTTCTATAAATTTTATAAATTTAACAAATTATACGAATTAAATTCTATGGATAAAGTTTTAAAATTCAGTTAATTCAGCAAATCTCATAAATTGTTTAGTTCTTAAAATTTCTGTAAATGCGATAAATTCTATAAATTTTATATGTACATAGATTCAAGAACCCAACTCTTTTGGCTTATTTTAACAATTCCTCAATTTCAATAAATTCAATAAATTCGATTAATTCTACAAACGTTATTATTTCTAATAATTCTTTAATTTTTATAAATTTTACAAATTCAATAAATTCTTTGAATTCTATAAATCGAACTAATTCTGTAAATCCTATAAGTTTTATTATTTCTATGATTTCTATAAAGCCTAAAAATTCAGTAGATTGTTAGGTTTGGTTGGAGTGGCACAGAATGTATCCCCTTCACCCTTGGAAAAAAAGCGGCAACATTTTAAAACATACATTTAATTGCTACGGCGATTTAGTATCGTTCGTACAATTGGCCATACATGATTGAAATCAAGTGTTTCGTTTAGACTAGAAGTTTGGTGGCGATTTTCCCGCTGCTAAATATGCTCTTTTAGCCTCGAAGGCCACTGCTATCATTCCGAAACTTAAATCCTCTTTGAAACGCAGAGAAAAGCAATCTTACGTACCGCAAGTGATGATGTAAAAACCTGTACACGGTGTGCGGGAAGCCGATAAAAGTGGGTCTAAAATGCCGAAAAAAAACTAGCATCATATATAAATGCAGCATGCTCTATACAGTGTCATAATCCATTAAACAGAAATAATCGATAGGCAATCGCTAATTTTCGGAATTATATGCATGGTGCATTGTGGAAACCAAACCACGTATATCAGTGCAAACAGTGAGTAAATTATTCTCAATTGATTTGCAAAATTCGTAAAATGACGATGACGATTTATTGCTCCATATATCCGAACATTTGGAGCCAAAATGTTCACTTGTTTTAAATCCTTTGACAAAGGAATGGATTGCCGCTGCGATGGTTTCATGCGTCGTACCATAATATTCAAACGATTTTACGAGATTTCATTGTGATTGCAAGGCGCAGTGACATTTGATGGTTGGTACATTGATCAGGTATTTCTCCGGTTTCATTAGATTCAAATGTTAGTGGTAAATATTCTTCAGTTGGGTTTGATCTTTCCGGAACAGGAATTTCATCTGAATGCGGCAGCGTATTTGAACATATGTATATGTCGTTGCAGTGTATGTTAAAGTACCAATTTTTTCTGTTTGTACCGAGAATATAATTCTTATGGATCTATCCATATCATCGGGACACCAAATGATATTGCGGCTTCAGTATTTTATCATTTATGCAGATGGAAAATGCTTGCTGTACAAACAACAGACGGCGTCCAATTTACACCACTAGTAACATTTTGTGAAAAGTATAGTCGATATAAATCAGCGGTTTCATAACTTATTTTACGGCAATTGGTCATCATTTTAAATTTTCCACACACGTAACAAAAGCAATTGAGTTTAAAACGTCTTTCACTAGATTTCACAAGCCGATTTCTTTTGCCGTGTTTTTTGTCACTTTATATATGTTATTTACCTAAATGAAATGTTTTTTTATTTTTAATTTTATATTGTAGTTTTTATTCTTCCTTATTGTGACAATTTTTAATTTTTTTAGTAATATCGATTTCGAGGATAATTTCTTCTTCGGTTTCTTTTTTACTACTACATATTACCTAATTTATGTTGAAGCTGTCTATACACTGTTGCTGTACGCTGTTGTTTGGCACCTTCATTGTTTTTAAGTTATGGATAAAATTAAGTCCTAATTTTTATTGGGTTTAGTGTTGATTTTGTCGTTAAGTAAATTGTTGTGGTTTTTGTATATTTCCAGCTCTTCTAACTTGTCTAATTTCGGTCCATTTTGATTCTGTGTAAAATGGTTAAATTTTTATTGAATTCAGTATACCTATTTGGCAAATTTTAATCACCGTTCCGTACACAGTACCTTGACCTTTAGTATTGTTTCAAGCAAAGTAGACGGAGTATTTTGATTTTCGGCATTGTATGTTAGTGTATTTTGGTTGTAAAACAAAAACTAGGTATCGCAAAATATTGATATAGGGTTCATTTTGTAGATAAAGGAATACAGATTAAGAAAAAAGTATAAAAGTTGTATCATCTTTAATTGCTTCCTTTTTAAATTGGCCGCCGAAATGATATTTTCAATTAAAATTAAAAAAATCGCGTTTTTTCGCGATTTCTTTGTTAAATGATCAGGTACGATTTTCTGTTTAATGGATTAGGACACTATAGAGCATGCTGCATATATGATGCTAGTTTTTTTGCGGCATTTTAGACCAACTTTCTTCGGCTTCCCGCACACCGTGTGTATCTAGGTTTTGTGATATTTTCCAGGAAGCAGGAAAATCGACCAAATTTGTCATAGTAGAAACATTAAAATGAACTAAAGAAATTAAATAGCTATTTTTTCAATTTTGAACGTTTTGATGTCGCAAATTTAATTAAAAAAGACTAGCAATGACTAATTTTCTTAATAATAAATCAATAAAACGATTTTGTAGATATAATTTTGCATCGTCACCAGTAATTTGTTTATTAAAATAAAATCATAAATTTTTTGAAACAACGTTCCCACAATGAGCATTCTGGGCCAAGGGACAAGATTATTGAATTCATCAATTATATATCGCCGTTCGAGCTAGAATTGATCTCTTCAAATTTATAACTGGAATCGGATGGCAACAAGGAAATACCCTAGAACTTCCAAAAGTAGCCACCTCCTTATTTTGACCAGCTCTCTAAATTTACCACTTTTTTTCAGTCTCCGAAATATTAGTTATAATTTTTTGTTATAATTGAAGAAAATTTTTCTTTTTAGCCTGATTATGAATTTCCAAATTATTAGATTGTTTTATTGCTTAAACTAAGCAACTCGATAGATTGACCAACATTTCTGGGTCCCTTGAATAGTGACTTTAGCGAAGTTTCCGTGAATATATTTTTTTTTAGTACAAGAAAGAATAATTACATAAAATGTTGACATTAATTAAATTAGTGTCAAAAACAGAAATTCATAAATTCCGGACTAAGTGTTTTCAATTCCGGAATAACCGAAATCAAAATATGGGCCGGTATTCCGGAAACCGGAATTCTGAATACCGTAATTCGATGCGCTACTAATTGGTCATTTTTCAGAACTTTAGCTAAAATGCAATTTACAATCCCATTTCCAATGCACAAGTCAAATTTCATCATAATAAATATCACTTGAGAATCCTATTTCCATTGGAAAAGCTGAATTTTATCAAACTCCGATAAGAAATAGAATCCCAATAATATTTTTATAAAAAAAAATCACAAACCCTCAGTTTAACGGACATATTTTTTGGTCAAGTCGATGTCCGTTGTAGTGAGGTTTTCCTGTATTACCCTTTTTAGAGTTCTCTTCCAAGGGCCTTGCTCAAAATAACGGAAAATCTTTGTAAAATGTAAATGGTTTAGCTACCCTCATTTTCTTATTAAATGATTATGATTTAAGTTTATAATTCATTTTTGGTTATTTTCTAATTAAACGCGTTTGTTAAATCAGATCTAGTTGAACTTCCTAATACTGTTGTTAAATCTGATTGTGATATTCAAGGGCTTCTAGAACAGCACATTGTTCCGTCATTCACAAACTGCCTTTATAAATAGCTATAAACATGCACATTACAGGCATTGAGGAGAATTCCAACTCCAGCTACTCCCCGTGGGTTCGTTAAGCAAATCAATAGTTGAGCTATGTTTGGTTCATGGATGGTTAGTGATGAGGTGGAAAACAACGTACGTTAAAACTAGATTTACGCCTCCAACCACAATTCCATACGATTTCGAAATCCAGCACAAACATATTATAGTTCTCAATGAAACAATGTTTGAAGTCCAAAATCACTAATTTCAATTAAACTAGAATTATTATTTACTTGTAAAGCTGCTTAGTACTGCGGAAACTGAACCAAAATTTCTGATAATTCGGAATCGCATTATTTGAATTAAAACCTTTTATAATCGGATTTCTCATGGAGAGCCGTCAGTATAAAATATTTCCCAATTGCTCCATTTAAATCTAAGGACAATTTAATTCTTACTTTTGTACGAATACAAAAATAAGATTTCCGAAAATCGAACCTTATCACAATATACATTCAGACATTTGGGTACACCCGCAGCAACAGGCGCCTTTCTGTAAACCCAATAAAAATATTTTAATATTGGTTTCTAACTTTGTTTTAGACGTCCCAATAATAAAATAATTTTCGGTTTAATAATTATTTCATCCCATGGCGTGAGGTCCAACTGTGTTGTATCGTTTAGAAATAAAACAAAATAAAATTTATCTTTAGGAACCGCATGACCGTAACATGAAAGAACAAAACCAAAAATTGAATCAAACAATCGAGATAATAAGACAATCAAATGTTTGAAATCTCTATAACAAATAGCAACGAACGACGAATAAGAAGTGTTAAGGTGGGACGTTTCAACGTTTTGTTTTTGTATTTCAATTACGAACTGAAAATACAAGTAATTTACATAAAATCTAAATTTATGGTGATTTGTAATTTTAGATTCTTGTTTTTGGACGAATACAATCGAAATGAATTTAATTAGTGAGCTAGTAGAGAGATAGATAGACGAACGTGAATATATAGAACTTCCTGATAATAATGAAATGGGTGTGTGTATGTCTATTTATTCATTTTAGATTCGTAAATTTATAATATTCTAGGTTAGTAATTAATGACTTATTGTTAGATAAATTCCCAAGGACTGATCTTTTCAAAACATAAATCTACTTATATGCAAATTTATCTGTTAGATTTTTTGATTGATTATATAAGAGTTGAAAATGTTATATAAAATTCGGGGTTTTCGGTTGAAATGGGATTTTAATTATCATTTTGTAAAATGATTTTCAAAATTATTTTTTTTTTTGCTTTTTTCAAAACATGTAAAACATTCAACATTTTTTATTTTTTTTTGAAAATGAGGGCTGAAGTATATAAATTGAATTATACGGTATTTAGCATATTTTTTTTGTAAACTCCCCGGAATTTTAATTTTCATGTAGCCTCTATATGTGCATATTCATGTTACATTTATGCTCGTTTGTTAAATAACCTTCGCAAATTATTTGGCTATAGCACAATAATTTACATTTGTAACCTTTAAACTTCTCGCCTTTTTTGAAATGTTGCTATTCTATATAAATGGAAGTGAAAACAGTTTAAATTAAATCGAATTTTAATTATACTACAGGCGATTATAGTACTTAGTGGCGCTTATTAATGTATAACGCCCATTTATGTTCCCATTCCATGAAGCTTGAAAATAATGTTTTATTAAAAGTATAATGCTCATAATATTATGCTATATAGAGTTCATACAATTTTGTTGCCACATTTAACATTATCATTTCAATGGATTTTGTGGCATTTAGTCCGATTGGTGGTATTTTAACTTAAGGATACATAAATACGTATCACCTGCGCACGTAACACAACCTTTGTTCATATTCATCTAAGCGTTATAATTTTACCTTCAACCCACATAATAAATATTATCAAAAACCGAAAAAAACAAATCTTGGATAAAATTCAATAATTTTATCATATACGATCACTTTCAAAATATGTCAAATATTAAATAAAATTATCTTTGTAAAAAATGTATATGCAGCGAGGCATCATAAAATGGGACAACCACTGTCATTTTTATATTCTTATAACCGAAAAACAATACTCAATGAAGACAAACAAACCCAACAGGAGACCTTTGTATTCCGATTGTTGTTTTATTTTTTTGTGTGTATAGGTAGAAGGTGGAATTATTTTATTTTTATTTCTTTAAGTCTCTTCAATATCAATACCGAAAACCAAAAAAATCAATGAATTATTTTGTTTTTTATAATAATAACGTCGTTAGTGTATACTCGTAAGTATTATAAATAATACAATAAAAAATATTTTAATTAAATTAATTAAATTAGATATCATTTTTTGTTCGTTCGTCTTGAAAATTTAAAATCTCCAGGTGATTAAAAAAAAAAAATAAAAAGATTTTACAATTTAATTTACAGTGTGTGCGCGCGTGGAGGCGTAGGTACCTACATTTTTTTCCAAGTTATTTTGATTTAGGCTTTGTTTGTGTATTGTTCGCTTTTTGATGGATTATAAGATTTAATTAGTTAATTAATTTATTATATACATATCTTGATTTTTTTTTTTTGTTGTGCCAAAGGAAACAAAATGAATGATTTGATCTGAAAAATGTGTGATGTGGGTTTATTGTTGTTGGGTGTGCGGTTTATAATGCTGTTTGGTAACGAATGTTTTTCTTAAGTATTTTGTGCTTAATGAGATTTTGTGATATAGAATTAATGCTATTGCGCAAAAATTGTATCGGCAATGGTACAGTAATCTCAATTTTTTGATCGACTATTTAATTTCGTCAGAAAAATAATTTGTTAATTACTGGCAAGAAGTTAACAACGATTCAATTGGTCTAGGCTCTTAGATAGTAGTCTGGTATAACGGTGTAGAAATATTGCACCATCATGTTAAGTTTCATTCAGTTATTTTATGTTTTTGAATGTGGGATGAAATGCAGGTTCTGTATCTGTTTTCGCAAATATCAAACTCTCGTGTTGCACGTCCAGTGAAGGAATGCTCTTTTCACTTGAGTGTTGTAAAACACTCCTCATTTCAACAGTAGTATCAACCGTAACATGCAGATATTGCAAACGTTTAGGCCATAAGAATTGTGCTGCCAGAAATGCCAGCAAATCAAAGGTGCTAACAGATACAGTCCAGAGCGCAACTCTACGAGCAACAATTTTCAGATTTCACAACCAGTATTCGACCAGGAGCTAGCAAAATTACCAACAAAATAATGGACAACGGAATAATCAGTCAAATAGAGCCCAGCAGATCCTCGAGCCACGTATAGGAACACAAATAACAGTTCTGTCAAACAAAATTTTTATGAACCTCCGGTAAATCAAACAAGGTCTTCGCAACCCACGGTTAATCAAAGGAAACCGACTTACCTTAACGGATCAGGACCTAATACCTAATATTAACTATATAGAAAACGTTGATGAAACTTCATTTATCACCAGGGAAATGAAGAAGAACTCGTCAAGCACCAGTAACACCAGCTGTAGTTCAGACGAGTCCACTTCCTGAAAATATAATTTATCATAACTGCCAGAGTTCCACCTCGGTAGTACCTATGAGTTCTGCCTCTTACTCTTCTAATAACTAACAGAATTCCGCCTCGGTAGTTCCTATGAGACCTACCTCATCGCTTCGGGCAAGTACCAGAGTTCTACATCGAAACTGCCATTAAACGTAACTTCAATCATAACAAATAAGGCAGATAGAACTTCCGCCGAACCGAAAGGAACGGGGGAGGTTTGGCCAACAACGTAATTATTCATCACTGCTGCTTAAATGAATGTATCCCCAGACGAATTAAAATCTCACCAGATCAACCTAGTATCCAAACACAAATTTACCCACAATGTGGAAAAATTCAAATTAGCAGCATCCAGAGACGAGTCAACTCTTCTAATAGACTCTTGGGCCTCATTGTCAATAATCAAGGAAAAAATGATTAAAGACATAAAATCGATAGACGACAGAGAAAGAAATCCCTATTAAAGGGAATTGGCAAAGAAGCCACGCCACAACTACTTTAGGGTGTGTGTCTACATACGTAGATATTCTCCAGCACCTAAAAATTCCTCACAAATTCCAAGTAGTTGGAGACGATTTTCAAATCGAACAAGACGGAATTCTCGGGAAAGATTTCCTGAGTGATAATGAAGTTGATATTCTTTACAGTATTTCAGAACTGAGCATTTTAGGGAATAAAATCAAATACCTTAATAACCCAGCCAAGATACGACTTCCTCCTCGAGAAGAAGTCACAGTAAAAATATCAATTCCCACAAACAACCAATATCAATGCAGCTCGTAAGAGGTTATGCAAGGTGTATATATTCAAAGTTGTCTCATCCAACTTGACATGCTGAAAGCCGATATCAGCATAGCTAATACAAATCCAAACGAAGTAAACAATGAGAATTTCGTACCCAAACTTACTTCAATGGATCAATACGATGTCCTACAGTTGAAATCTTTCTCTGAGACAGGGGAAGATGAGCATCTCGAAACTAAACGTTGAATAATCCACTTCACTCCTTGAACTGATCAAGGAATATTCAGAAACTTTCTTTGTCGAAGGCGACAAGCTTTCAAGCGTTCCTGGTATCAGACATCTTCACGATAACTCACCTCCAATTAATACTAGTCCATTCAATAGTCCTTTACTAGTGGTGCCGAAGAAACCTGTCAAAAATGGTAAAATAAAATGGAGCGTGGTTGTTGACTTTCGACGAGTCAATGAGGCGATAATTGACGACTCGTACCCACCCCCACTAATAAATTACATTTTTGATCAGTTGATGGGGCAATCTCAATACTTCTCCACCTTACTTTGAATACACTTTGTATACACTTTGTACACTATACACTTTGAATTTCTGAGAATGCTCTTTGGAATGAAAAATTCACAATGCACATTCCACAGAATGATCAATAGTGTGTTGCTTGGACAACACGACCTGAAATTGTAAGTGGGCCTTGAATGGTATAGACGTTTGCTGAAATACAATAAAAATATAAATTTATATATATAATTGTTGAAACACAACACATTCCAATTATTGTTTACATCACTCATCGCATCACTGAAGAAAATTGGCGGATCATCCCATATTTACATCTGCAAAACACAAACAAAACATCATTAAAATAATTCACAACAAATCAATTCATTAATACTTAACCTTGAACTTGAATTTTTCATTTGTTGTCGCCTGAAATATAGTAAATTTTATCTTGTTAAATTTTTACTTTCTAATCATAAAAATATTTAAATACTTAGCTTGTTATTAACTACATAATACATATTGATTCCATTAAATCTTGTTATCTGAAATAATTAATTAATTAGTTTATATAAAATTTAATTTATAAAATTTCTTACCATCTTTATGTTTGTAAACAAATATTATTTGACATTTATGTAATTGAATTAACAAACGTGAAGATAGTAGTAATTTGTGTAGCTCAAATTAGAATAATGAGTACCTTTCACGTTCATAGATTAAAAAGGCGTTTTTCCATCTATTAGAAAATTTGTAAATTAAAAATATTGTAAAACTATTTTTTAAAGAAAAAAAATAAATTTTAATCGCTCTCTTTATCATCAACCGTGGAAGCGACAACATCGATTTATTTTATTAAAATAAATATATTTTTGTTCAACCATTTTGGTGATATTTTTTTTATATTTAACTCCAAGTCATTGGACAAATTTATCTGCTACATTTTTCTACATGCCATCGACTTCAAATCTCAAATTGGCTAACGAGGTAAACATTGCCGTTCGCTTATAAATTGTAGCACGATATAAAATCCACAAAAGTGATTCGCGAGTTTAACATGGTCCTTCGAGCCGGATGCAACGAGTACAGGATATCGAATAGCAACATTTTCTTCTCTTCAGTAATTTAATTCCTTCTGAACGAGCAAGCAATTTATTCATATGCTGGAACACGCTTTCATCAATATATCAGTTTCCCGGATGCAACGAGTACAGTATATCGAATAGTAAGATTTTCTTCTCTTCAGTAATTTAATTCCTTCTGGACGAGCAAGCAATTTATTCATATGCTGGAACACGCTTTCATCAACATATCAGTTTTCCCGGATGCGACGAGTACAGGATATCGAATAGTAACATTTTCTTCTCTTCAGTAATTTAATTCCTTCTGGACGAGCAAGCAATTTATTCATATTCTGGAACACGCTTTCATCGACATATCAGTTTTTACTGCAGCAAATTTAACAATCGTAAGTTTATCAAACTTTAAGAACATTTTAAATGAACAATCATCGCAGATAATTTAGTGAATATACTTAGTGAGAGTGAACATTTAACTCATTATTTATTTATTGTTTTTACATTTTATTCGAAAAGTGATTCAAAGAACTAAGCCATTTTGTTTAAGATTAGCCTTACGCTAAATTTTATTTCAATTATATATCTTTAATTTTCTGATCAAATATGAGTGCAAAAATGAGCCAAGTGTTGATACAAAAACGTGGTCGCGTCTTAGGCTATTTAACAAGAGCAGCCACATTTATTGAGAATATAGATAATCAAACATCATTAGAAGAGATTGAAGCTAGACTTCTTAAATTATATTCATGTTGGGAAGAATTTAGAAATATAGAAGACGAATTGTTATTATTACCTCAACAGATTTCAAAATCTGATGAATTTGAACCAAAATTCTTCAATATTCAAGCCGCCATGACGCGAGAATTAAATGAACGAAGAACAATTACAATTGATACTTCAAACCATGATGATTTGAACGCCGCAATCAACAACATATATTCTCAACAAAAGGCGTATTTTGAATTTTTACATGTGTTCAACAACACAGCAGAAACAAAACAATTAAATTCTAACCTTATCACTTCCAATAATTTAGATTCCACAGAGAACGATGAATCAGGAAACCCTTCTAGGAACGTGTATACAACGACCAAAGGTGTGGCTAGTGAAAACAAACAAATCATATTACCGACCGTTGTGATGACTACGGCGGACATTTATGGCAAGGTACATAATATCCGTGCACTGCTGGATTCTGGTTCTGAATCCACATTCATTACTGCAGATCTTACCAAAAAACTAGGATTAAAACCGAGTCATGCGCGCTTTTCAGTAAATGGTTTATCAGCTGTTTCGGCAGGACACATCAGGCGAAAAATCAACATAAAATTATCTTCCAGATACCTTCATCAAAACTTCATAATAGCTGACGCTCTGATACTCAATAATTTAACAACTTGTCTACCATCTGGAGCAATATTACTAAACGTGGATGATACATACAAACTTGAGTGCTGTCTTGCTGACCCCGAGTTTTATAATCCAAAACCCATCGAAATGATTCTAGGCATCGACATATTTTACGACGTTATGAAAGAAAAACGAATTCTATTGAAGCCAAACCTTCATTTGTTAGACAGCGTTTTTGGTTGGGTCGTTGCAGGAGTTGTAGACAAACAAACAAATTCTGAGGTTCAAAGCAACACAATGCGAATAAAACAACAAGAACATTCATTTAATACAATACAAGAAAATTCATTTGAGATGCCGGTCGAAGATGACGTTTGTGAAAAACATTTTTTGAGAATCCACAAATTAGTCAATGGTCGGTACGAAGTGGAATCCTGGCATAGATGGAAACGTAAGAGTGATTTCGCTCAATCACTAAATTACCAATAGCATAGTTAAGCCATTAATTGCTTAACGGGGGGAGTATGTTGAAACACAACACATTCCAATTATTGTTTACATCACTCATCGCATCACTGAAGAAAATTGGCGGATCATCCCATATTTACATCTGCAAAACACAAACAAAACATCATTAAAATAATTCACAACAAATCAATTCATTAATACTTAACCTTGAACTTGAATTTTTCATTTGTTGTCGCCTGAAATATAGTAAATTTTATCTTGTTAAATTTTTACTTTCTAATCATAAAAATATTTAAATACTTAGCTTGTTATTAACTACATAATACATATTGATTCCATTAAATCTTGTTATCTGAAATAATTAATTAATTAGTTTATATAAAATTTAATTTATAAAATTTCTTACCATCTTTATGTTTGTAAACAAATATTATTTGACATTTATGTAATTGAATTAACAAACGTGAAGATAGTAGTAATTTGTGTAGCTCAAATTAGAATAATGAGTACCTTTCACGTTCATAGATTAAAAAGGCGTTTTTCCATCTATTAGAAAATTTGTAAATTAAAAATATTGTAAAACTATTTTTTAAAGAAAAAAAATAAATTTTAATCGCTCTCTTTATCATCAACCGTGGAAGCGACAACATCGATTTATTTTATTAAAATAAATATATTTTTGTTCAACCATTTTGGTGATATTTTTTTTATATTTAACTCCAAGTCATTGGACAAATTTATCTGCTACATTTTTCTACATGCCATCGACTTCAAATCTCAAATTGGCTAACGAGGTAAACATTGCCGTTCGCTTATAAATTGTAGCACGATATAAAATCCACAAAAGTGATTCGCGAGTTTAACAATAATATATATAAAATATGGGTTGCTCTAAATGCAGTTTGACATTTACAAATAACCAGACGATCAGCTGCTCTGGTTTTTGTAGCAAAATGTTCCACTATGGCTGTGTTGAAGTGGACCGTGTGGCATATAACCAAACGCGGAAATGCTCAAACATTAGGTGGTTCTGTTGTGACTGCAGAGACCTTATGAAGAATCAGTCATTCCTTAAGGTAACAAGGGAATGTAATTTTAGCGTCAATACTGCCCCGCAACCCTTTGTTCAGAAGCTGCTTGACGAGATTACCTATCTCAAGCAACAACTTAGCATGATCCTCGATCATCTGCCTGAGTTGTCATCCACGACTACCACATCGTCTATGCCTTTAAGTGCTCCTGCAAGGTCACCTAAAAATTCAGCTTCAGGCATTATATCCGATGAAGAAAATAACTCTACTCTCAAGAAAATAACGTCTGACAAAATCGTACAAGGTACACCTAGTTCTGGGTTGTCTGCTATTATACCTATTAGGCCTGGGGTCTTACAATCAGCATTGCAAAAACCTCCGGCCTCTACTCAAATCTTTTCTGATGTGGTGATTTCTTCCTCAATGAGTTGCAATGTTGCCGTGCCTGCAGTTGGGAACAATTTTCAAAATTTGGGCACAAAAACTATCTGTGATACCAGACAATTTTCGAAAAATTTTGGGTTAAAGGTCATTGTACCGACGGTATGGCTACACGTCTCGAAATTTGATCCGGATACGTCTGAAAATGAAATTGTAGCCAATACTAGAACTTGTTTGGAGATTGAAGACTGTAAAGCATTCAACCTGGTTCCTAAACTACGTAGTATCGAATCTCTGGAGTTTGTTTGCTTCAAATTGGGCATAAAATCTGATGTACATATTAAGGCCCTAGACCCTAATACTTGGCCAACCGGTGTACACATTCGGGAGTTTGACGATAAAAACAGCACAGCATTGATGCAGGTGAACCGAATAAGCAATAGTCAAGGGAAATTCTTCGATTTGTTTTTTTTAACTGACCTTTTGTATTTGGAGCTCTCGCCTTGTGAGGACTTCACTGGATGTACGAGCATATATCATACCCCAATTAAGATATACATTTTTCATTAGAATTGTAATACTATGCGCACTTCTACAATACATCATGGTCCACAAATCTTTCTCAACACTACTTGATTCAAAAACATGATTAACGATTTAACGACAAAGCATCACCATACCCAAACAAATTTGCAGATGCACTTCAACCACACAACCATGGTTTTAATTCACCAAGCACAAAACAATGGATAAACACATAAATATTTCCGAATAAACAATTGGTCACATTGGTCCTTGCCAATGAATGACAACAAATGAATTTGGGGCTCAACAAGCAAATCGAATGGCATTAATTTTGTATAAGCGAAAGGCCAAATATTACTCACCATAACAGCCGTCAGGTTAAGGGCGTTTAAGTTTATTTAACGCACGAGCAATTACAATGACCTGATCAACTTCAACCTTGTTATACTCGCTGGAGTATCATAACATAACAGTATTATTGCAACAGTTTTACATATGACGACTCTCGTTTTCTCGTTAAAATACAAATGTCATTACATCACAATTTGCGTTAAATTTCAAACATCATCTCATGGTTCAGAGAAAACATATATACGGCCAGTACAAATGAAGAAGCACTATGCGACGAGATGATGAAAATATGATCATCCAGGTAGCAAGGAGAATTGTTTCAAAATAACCGAAATAAAATACATATGTGGAAATAGGCGTATTTGGAATTCTTGTAGAATCCATGCCACCGCATTAGAGCAATAGTTAAATCAGCCGATCAACAAAATTATGAAACAAAATCACGGCAATTGCAATCAAAAAAGATCAAGGGTTCCATAACCAAAACTTCCAAGATGCGGTGAAATTCAATCCAAAAGTGCAAAGCTGATGTGAAATTGAAAACAAATTTTCTAAAATATTGTGAAATTGAAGCCAACTTATTATAGCTGTGTTTTTTTATTCGCTCCCGATAGCTGCTATCGGGAGCCGATTTTTTTATATGCCTAAATTTAAATTTGGTGCGCTATTTATTGGTAAACTAATTTTATTTAACATCAAACTATCATTTTTAATTCAATTGTTTAGCGAAAACTTGATATACAAAATATTTGGCTCTACCTATTTATACGGAGCGCTATCGGGAGCCACATTTTATATGACGGCTCCCGATAGCAGCTATCCGGAGCGAATAAAAAAACACAGCTTAAACTTCTAAAATGATTTGAAACCTATAAGTATAACATTGTCGAATATGACTCCGAGAGAACCAGAAATAAAATAAAAAAATCCAACACAATCACCGAAGCCACTATAGACTTATAGTCAATTAAAATCCAAATAAATTTTAAGATTTGTAAAGTATAATTGTGTAATTCAAAAGTGTGTGAAAAATAAACTTGTTTCAAGAAAATTAAGACATAGAATTTTGTTTGGTAAAAGAATTTATCCCAGGTGAGGATCTCAACATTTAATCATTTCGTTATAATATTTTTAGGATTATATTAGACTAAGTATAATCCCATAAGCCCAATCGTACTCTCATAAGATCTATTTAACCTCGACTATATTATATAATAAATATAATATCAGTTTAGCATTAAGGGGCATTCCTAAATATTTTGTCGTATTTGCTTGTAGAATTGGTTGCGAATTCAATAGAACCAGTAACCAATTAACATTTTGGTTGGTAAAATTTATATGCACAGATTTAGTTTCGTTGAGTTGAAGGCCCCATTTCTTCGTCCAATTACCTAATAAATTAGCGGCGTTTTGTAAATTACTGGTTGACTCCTTTATGTTGTCTCCAAGATTGCAGTATCATCCTCAAATGTTGCAGTACTTGTTCCTTTTGTGCTTGGCACGTCTCGCGAAAAAATAATGTAGATTATTGGCCCAAGAACACTGCTTTAAGGAACTTCAGCCATATTTTCTTTCTTATCGATCAGCTACATAGATATTCCTTTAAAATCGGGTAAAACTACTCCGGCAGATCTCTGTGTAGTTTATATTCCAGGCCACTTGATCTATGGTAGAGTGTCTCTCTATAAATTCAAATTGGTGAGGAGGAATGAGTTTTCTGACTTCTATTACTGATTTTAACCTCTTGAAGCTTTTCAAATAATTATGAAATTGTAACAAATAGGGAAATCGGCCTGTACGATGTTTTCTTGTTTGGCGGCTTGTTAGGTTTTAGAGTCATTATCACCTTTGCCACCTTCCACTAGTATGGAACGTATTTAAATCTGATCGCTGCATTGATTACTTGCAGTAATTCTTGTCATCCTTTTTCTGGTATTGTTTTAACTATAAGGGGATTTTTTGAGCTTAAGTTGTTATTAATTTCATCTTTTAGCTCTTGTAGTGTTACAGGTTTTATGTTTAGGTTATCCACTTTATTTACTAGAATTATATTTTCTTCAGCTGTTTGCTTTGAAAGGGGTTGAAACATGTCTTCAAGATAGGTTGCAAACAATGCAGACTTTTCTTTGGCACTTCTAACCCAAGTTCCATAGTTATTCTTGATAGGAGCTATTTGTATTTTGAAGGCCTTTTAAGACCTTTAAATGCTTTCCAAAGGAAATAATTAATGTCCTTGTTGACAGAAAGGCCAGCTAGGTATGCACAAAAACATTTGTTCTTGATTTCTTTGATTAGCATTTTTAATTTGTTGCTTAAATAATTAAGTCGTTATTTGCTTTCTGGTGCTCGGTTCCTCTGCCAGATATTTCGCGTTTTTCTCTAAAATTTTCCGGAAGAGATCCTAGTTTGTTTTATTATTAGTTAAAATAGGAAAATTGTCTTTTTTGATGATGGTATCACTGAGTATCATAATGGCAAGCGTATGGTCAGAGTAAATTCCTTCACTATTTGTAAGTACTACGTAGTTTACAGATAAACAAAGAAATCTATCAAATCTGGTATCTTATTTGCATCTCCCGGCCAATATGTTGGTTTACCTCAAAACAGTAACTCAAAGGCTATAGCCCGACCAGCTGCAAATAGCTCCTTACCCTTATGGGTTGTTAGCCTTGATCACAACATTATGTAATTTAAGCGTTAAAATCACCTCCGATTATGGTGTTAAAACCCGAGCAATTTGAGTAACGCAACATAGTTTTCTTTATTCAGAGTATACCGCGGAGGGCAATATATTGAAGATATGTTGATTGCCTTTTGATTTTTTAATCGAACATTAATTGTGGCTACTTGCATCATTTCTTTTTCAATTTTTATTCGCTTTTCCTGATGGATGAATGGCGTGGTAGCACTGGTATCCTCAAATTCGAAAGAGTGAATCTTTTGTCAAATGAGATTCTGAAATTATGTATACATATATCTATCTTCTCTATATTTAGGAAAATTTCTGACTCTGGAATTTTTTGCAACAACCCGTTTGCATTCCAATTGGCGATTCTAAATGTGTTATCTTCTTCATAGATTAGTACATCATAGGAGTGATTTCATTCACTGTTTCTTGGTTGACAACTCTATTTTCATTTGTAGTCACCGATTTCATTAATGATTGGATAGTACCATATTCAGTTACGCCAATATTGTTGATTGGTGGTGGTGCATTTTCCTTAATTTTAGTAGGTTTGTTTTACTGATTGGATATATTTCGCTTGAAAATATAATTTTTGGAGTAGATCCTGCCTTCCTTTTTGGCAGATCTGTTCTTTCTGTACTTTATTAGGATCCAGTAAGTTTCTTCTCTTAATTCTTATTCGTCAGTGTGGAACTCTGTAGCAAACTATTCCTCTGGTTTCTTGGTTTGCAGAGCATTTTTCTTACGGAACTCTGAAGCATCCTGTTCCTCAGGTTCCTTTGATTGTTAGGAATTTTTCAGTTTCTTATTTTCTTAAGAGTTTCTACTTCGTTAATTAACTCCGATGTAATTTTTACAATCTTACAAAGTTGTCTGGGTAGTTCTTCATTTTCAATCTCAACACTTCTAGTTGGGAATGCTGGTGATCTTGGCATTATGAAACATCTTCCAAATTGGTTCTTAGTGTTCTTCACCTCTGAAGTATTGCGGCCGTTGGAAATTGATGACTGGGAGCACCCTTGCTCACCCCTGAAAGTCGCCAGTACTAGTGTATCCATAATCCATTTCCCTGCGCCGTAATGTTATCTCGTTACGAGTCCTCCGTATTGATTATTATATTCAGGAAACCAGCCTTAGCTAGTTTTGGTCCGCGAATTGTATTTCATTTCCCATCTACCTACCGACAAGCCGGATAGCTTTCATCCCTATCCGCCACCTGGGGACATTGTAATGTGAAAGATCCACAAAGCAGGTGTATTGACATTCTCATTGAAAAGGATCATGTTTCGACATAATTCAAGATAAGAACAACACCAGATCAACCGATCATGCATCATAAATCACATAAACGTAGGAGCTCAATACGAATTGATACTTTTAAGAAATACTTGTATTAAAATGATCTCGGCAAAAAATAAAAGTACCTCCCCCCCATCAAGCAACAATCCCTTACTGGCTTGGAACTATGGGCCGCTAATATAGATAACGTTAATGATTGGATTGTTTCCCGAATAGTCCTGAGTTGGTTCTGGAAACTACATATGACAAGAAAAATGCTTTATGTTCCGAATTGCTGGCAATGCTACAATACACCCGGAGTCACGCATTGATGGTACCTATCTTCGCCCAGAAGAACCATTTCATATTTTATACAAACTTCAGCAGAACGAATATCGTAAATATTATCATGAAGTCAGCAAAACAGCAGTCTCAAATCGCAAAACAATTTTGTAGAATAGAATGAACTTTTGGAATACTCTATTTTGGAAGAAGATTAAATAATAATCTTGCTCTGCATCCCACCTAGTACCAAAAAATCCTACATGCTAAATCTAAAATTACACCATTAATATTACTGGACGTGCTGTCTGAGTGCACTCTACAATCATGCAGGAGTTTTGGATACCAAACCAAGTAACCTGCCAAGATCACCAGTCGAGTTAATTCGGAATACACTTAACTAGAGGACAAAATCAGAAAACTTATATGTTTATGTATATGTTTAAACACCAAGGTTGTACACCTCGAATGGGTTAAAGACTGATCGAGTGACAGTTTTATGGGATCACTAGAAAGGTTTATTGCTTCAAGCGCTTCTTAGTGACAGTTGCACTGAGGCAAGAATTCGATTTCAAGCAGTCCAAAAACATTTCAATTTTTTTTTTCAGAAACCGCATTACATGGCATTTTATTCCTCCAAGTTCATCTGATTCTTGAGGTATCTGGGAAGTAGCAATAAAACCTACAGAATTTTATTTAAAGAGAGATATAGGCAACCATATTTTAACCTTAGACGAAACTATTACTTTTTAGCTGAAGTAGAGGTTATTTTAAACTCCAGGCCGACGTATCGCATCAATAAAACCGATGTTGTTCCTCTGCCATTCCACTACGAAGATCTAAAGGAATTTAGGTAACCAAACCGAAGATGTCACAGGTTACACGATGGCAAATCGTAAAGCAAATAAATCACCATTTTTGGAAGCGATGCCACCTAGAATGCTTAACGTCTTTGCACCAGTAATACCAGAGCATTGGTGGTCACTGTAAAGACTAAGAATATTTGTGAGACACAATTTGGATATTGGACATCTAAACAAACTCGTCACCTAAACACACTTCAAATATCTTTGTTACACACAAGAAACCTTCGAAACCCCATAGTCCATCTCAACATAAACAACACATGTTCACTATGAAACGTCACAAATATTGATGAAGCAAAAAATTACCTTGTTGAATCCAAGGCCGGCGGTATGTTGGCTTCCTTGCGAAAATAACATAAAATAAATATTTAAAAATTTGTAAAAGAATCAAGTTTCAAAATGGAAAATTAACGCGAAGGTATATCAACCCACCTAATTACGCACCAATTCACAAAAGGTAGCGTATGTCCCAATATCAACATTTAAAACGAAGTATGCACAGATGTCTCTAGTTTTGATAGGATCTTCTGCTCGTGGAATGAAATAGTGCCTACATGTTGTGTAGAAATTTGCTGCGTTTAGAGAAATAATCATTGATTCCGCTCTTGCCCAAGGTCCAGATGGCTCACGTTGTGAACGACCACAATCTATTGAGAACGCTTTCGATTAAATTACAGCATACAATTTTTTTTTTTTTTTTTTTCTCTGGCGCTACATCCCATAGAGGGATTTGGCCGCTTCATTTGAAGTTTCGTAATCATTTTTTTTTTTTTAACGGATAATGAGTGATTAATTCATTGATCCAACATTAACCAGCCGTGATTTTTTCATCACCCGCCGGGAATCGAACCCGGGACCTCCGGAGCATAAAGCAAACATGCTAACCACTGTGCCACCGGGGCGGCTTACAATTAACCTTCGCCTAATTACGAAGAACAATTTTTTGAAGTCATAATTTCTAATTTTCTTTTGACATCTTCCGATAAAATTCATCACGAGGATTGGTCAAAAACTTACATTTATATTCACAAAGCTGGTTAATGAAATGTTCAGTTCATCGAGAGTGTAAGGTCACGGTTAACATTTAATTCCCCGTTTGTCATAAGCTTGTTTAGAACACAAGTCAAGAACAGGTATTGTAATGGAAAATAGTGGGCAAATAGCAGTCCACGTTTACCGGTTGCAACCAATTAGTTGGTTGACCTGCTCCAATACCTCAACTCGATTATTTTCTCGTATACAGTCTATCTCAACAAATTTTGAAACCCTAAGTAGTAGTCGCAGTGCAGAGTACCATAAAATTTACTAGCTTATTAGCTAATGTTGGTGTAACAAAAATGTTCGTGTCTATTTTAACAAATTCGGTATGACCAAGAATGTGTGCCTTAAAAAACATTTAAAATAAAATATAAAGCAAATGATTTAATCGACTTTTTCTATCGAGATATCAAAACTCGCGAATCCACATCATCGTCAAAATTTCATATGTGTCTGAACCTACTCTCCCGTTCACGCCTCTTGTTAAACATGTCACAAAAAAAAAATCCTTTTCCTATCTAATGTTGTGTTAATTGAAACATCAATATTAGAAATCTTATCGTCAATGACAATATTCCATTCCATTCAATCGAATTTTGACAATAAACTTTTACCATTTCTAATATTTATTCGTTAGGTATTTTTTGCTATTTCTATTTCGGAATAATTTCCGTTTCAATTTTTGTGTTTCTTTCATGACATTGACAACAAAAAAAATTCTTATGTTCAAATAGAACGCCTCTTTTTTGCTCCAAGAAGTATTTCGAAGAAAGGAAGAAAAGTTTTTTTTTAGTAAAACGACATGTTTAGTATCGAAATATGTTTTTGTTGTTGTACGAGTGGAAAGGGAATAACAACTACTTAGTGTTTTATTTTGTTGCACCATATTATCTATTAACTGTGTATGTTAAAAATTAAATATTCGAAATGGTTTACGCTTCATCTCATTTTAGGTAATAAAACAATTACTTACAATTACTAGTATTCAATTAAATTATTAGAGAGCATTACAATAATATAATCTGTAACAATAACCTAATATAATAATTCAATAAATACATTTTTTTTGTGTGTGTATTATATAGATTTTCAAATTCCCATAAAATAAAATACAATTTGAATTGGTTCCAATAAAATTATAACACACTATTGACCCCCATATTTCAAACGTTAAACCATTTTATATATTGGCAGCATAATACTTATAGTTTGGAAATAATTTTGGAATCATATTTCAATATTTTGATAAATAAAACAGTTTTGTTTTTCTTTCAAAGTCACCACCTAGGGTTCTAACTAGTTTTCAATTGAATCTTTTTGAAATTATAAAGATGAAGAAGAAATTATTAACGTAATTTGAGAACATTAAAAATAAAATTGCAATCACGGTTGGATATTTTGATAAACACTCAAAAATTTGTGTATTCAATCTTCTAAATACTTGTTTTACTTGAGTCTGGTTGTTCACTTCAAAGTGTTACATTAAATATTGATCGAATTAAATAAATAAAAGGATAACATAATTTTTAAGCGTGGAGGGATATTTTTATTGATTTGCTAACCCAGCTTGATATTTTTGTAATACGTTTACTCTATATTTGAAACCATGTGCATTCATAATGATAGAGTATTGGCTGATATGGAATAGATTAGTATAATTGCGAAACCCCATGCCGTGTTAAGTTGTACTCATATTTAGTATAAAAGTACAATTTACTAAAAATTTAGCTCTAAGCAAAGCTTAAAACAATTAATCCTTTTAGGGTTTTCTCAATCTTTGGTTTCAGTACATTGACTAATACCACTCGCATATTACATTTATTGAAGTTTTTCTCAACATTTTAATTAAATTTGATTTGTATTTTGGAAATCGAGAATTTTAGTTGAATTTCGCGAGAATCTCGATATTTTGCCAAAACGTAATTATATTAATGAATAACCAGTTTAAAATTTAAACCTCTCCTGTAGATTTTACAGTCAAGAGACAAAATAATTTTTAGATAGGGAAGTCCAACCTACTGAAAAATTCTCAAAAGACACATTTACATATTTTGTACATATGAGTATCATATGATTTAAATAAGTAAAACATAGCAATCAGTCATCTATACTATCTACATATACTATACTTATATTTACTTACTTATACTTATAATATTATAAAGAGAGAATGTATTAGTTCGAAGTAATCTGAGAAACTGCTCAATCTCCTGTTGGTTATAGGATAATTTTTAAAATTATTGGACCCCAAGATCATGGGGCTCTCAAACAAATTGACCAAAATTTCATTATATACATATAAAAAAATTGCATATTTTATGTAAGAGTATGTAGCTTAACTGTTGAATGTCTGCTTCATGTGCTAAAGGGCTCGAGTTAGAATGTTTTTTTAAATTATTTTTTGAATTGACTTTTAATTTTTAGGGTTTTTTGATTTAGCCAATTTCCCAAGCTGCTCAAAAATAAAGCAGGAAGGCTAAAAATTAATGTAGATGTGAAAGACAAAAACTAACTTATTTTCATTTACTTTGTAGTATTTCTTTCTTTCTACAAATTCCTGTTCAGTGTTGAACAAACTAGTATTATGAATTTTGAATTTAAGTTTTTTGATTCACATTGCCCTAGAAATATTTTCTAAGATAAACGGACAATCACTTTAGATTTTATTGCAAGAAACACCTAGAAAAAAAATTATCCACAATGCTAATTCAAATTAGTTATTCTAAACAAAAAAATACACATCGGTACGGGAAGTCGATTGTCCTGAAACGTCCTCAACGTACTTTGTTATCGTTCTACCTATCCAGAACAGGTACTGGCTCACTGATGACGTGTATAGTTCTTTATTTAAACACGTTCAACATGCTGTCTCGACCTATCCGGAACCTCCACTTCACGCTTCTTTGTAAAATACTTCTAGGAGGCCTAGCGGCCCGAAAAGTAGTCAGCTTTATTCGTTATCGTGTCATCTATTCAGAACATGTACCGCTTTGCCCATAGCTATACTTTCTGATTTATAGACATTTTCGCACATCGCTTCTCGCTAAGTCTTCTCCATAGCAGTATCCCATGGCAGAAACTCGAAAATCGACGTTTGAATTTTTTATGCAATTTTTACTTTTCCAATCGATTTCTAAGGCCATTCTATGGATATGTACGAAGTTTCCACTAAATCGAACATGTAATGTCGATTTTAGCATTTTTCATGGTGTATCCTTGGGCAACTGTAATCAACTTCAATAATTTATTACATCCGAACCGGGAAGTCGATTGTCCTGAGACGTCCTCAACGTAACTTGTTATCGTTCTACCTATCCAGAACAGGTACTGGCTTACTGATGACGTTTAAGTTTTTTATTTATACACGTTCAATATGCTGTCTCGACCTATCCGGAACCTCAACTTCACGCTTCTTTGTAAAATACTTCTAGGAGGCCTAGCGGCCCGAAAAGTAGTCAGCTTTATTCGTTATCGTGTCATCTATTCAGAACATGTACCGTTTTGCCCATAGCTATACTTTCTGATTTATAGACATTTTCGCACATCGCTTCTCGCTAAGTCTTCTCCATAGCAGTATCCCATGGCAGAAACTCGAAAATCGACGTTTGAATTTTTTATGCAATTTTTATTTTTCCAATCGATTTCTAAGGCCATTCTATGGATATGTACGAAGTTTCCACTAAATCGAACATGTAATGTCGATTTTAGCATTTTTCATGGTGTATCCTTGGGCAACTGTAATCAACTTCAATAGTTTATTATATCCGAACCGGGAAGTCGATTGTCCTGAGACGTCGACAACGTAACTTGTTATCGTTCGACCTATCCAGAACAGGTACTGGCTTACTGATGACGTTTATAGTTTTTTATTTATACACGTTCAACATGCTGTCTCGACCTATCCGGAACCTCAACTTCACGCTTCTTTGTAAAATACTTCTACGAGGCCTAGCGGCCCAAAAAGTAGTCAGCTTTATTCGTTATCGTGTCATCTATTCAGAACATGTACCGTTTTGCCCATACGGGCTGTACTTTGTGATTTATAGACATGTTCGCACATCGCTTCTCGCTAAGTCTTCTCCATAGCAGTATCCCATGGTAGAAACTCGAAAATCGACGTTTGAATTTTTTATGCAATTTTTACTTTTCCAATCGATTTCTAAGGCCATTCTATGGATATGTACGAAGTTTCAACTAAATCGAACATGTAATGTCGATTTTAGCATTTTTCATGGTGTATCCTTGGGCAACTGTAATCAACTTCAATAATTTATTACATCCGAACCGGGAAGTCGATTGTCCTGAGACGTCCTCAACGTAACTTGTTATCGTTCTACCTATCCAGAACAGGTACTGGCTTACTGATGACGTTTAAGTTTTTTATTTATACACGTTCAATATGCTGTCTCGACCTATCCGGAACCTCAACTTCACGCTTCTTTGTAAAATACTTCTAGGAGGCCTAGCGGCCCGAAAAGTAGTCAGCTTTATTCGTTATCGTGTCATCTATTCAGAACATGTACCGTTTTGCCCATAGCTATACTTTCTGATTTATAGACATTTTCGCACATCGCTTCTCGCTAAGTCTTCTCCATAGCAGTATCCCATGGCAGAAACTCGAAAATCGACGTTTGAATTTTTTATGCAATTTTTATTTTTCCAATCGATTTCTAAGGCCATTCTATGGATATGTACGAAGTTTCCACTAAATCGAACATGTAATGTCGATTTTAGCATTTTTCATGGTGTATCCTTGGGCAACTGTAATCAACTTCAATAGTTTATTATATCCGAACCGGGAAGTCGATTGTCCTGAGACGTCGACAACGTAACTTGTTATCGTTCGACCTATCCAGAACAGGTACTGGCTTACTGATGACGTTTATAGTTTTTTATTTATACACGTTCAACATGCTGTCTCGACCTATCCGGAACCTCAACTTCACGCTTCTTTGTAAAATACTTCTACGAGGCCTAGCGGCCCAAAAAGTAGTCAGCTTTATTCGTTATCGTGTCATCTATTCAGAACATGTACCGTTTTGCCCATACGGGCTGTACTTTGTGATTTATAGACATGTTCGCACATCGCTTCTCGCTAAGTCTTCTCCATAGCAGTATCCCATGGTAGAAACTCGAAAATCGACGTTTGAATTTTTTATGCAATTTTTACTTTTCCAATCGATTTCTAAGGCCATTCTATGGATATGTACGAAGTTTCAACTAAATCGAACATGTAATGTCGATTTTAGCATTTTTCATGGTGTATCCTTGGGCAACTGTAATTAACTTCAATAATTTATTGATGGACATTTTACAGAACCCTTTGATGTTTGCTAGAGAAAAAGATGGATACATCCGGAATATGCCACACACAAATCCTCGTTATAAAACAATTACCAGTATGCAGTTTTATGCAATTAGGCTAATGTTGGAAAACGGTAACTTTAATACGCTCCATTATTACAAGAATTTATTTAACCAGTATTGTGCCGATATGATGGCAAAAATGATTTCGGAAAGGTTACGTTACATCCGCACAAATCAAATGAATGAAGATCAAAATATTGACGCCATAAATATGGGTCAATATGTCATACTGCCCTCAACATTCACCGCATCACCAAGGTACATGCACGAGAAAAGCCAAGACGCTATGACCTATGTCAGAAATTTTAGCAGACCAGATTTATTCATTACCTTTACGTGCAACTCCGAATGGACTAAGGTCAAAGAGGAGCTATTTCCTAATCAAAGATCTTTTGATAGGCATGACATCATAGCACGGGTATTCAATTTAAAAATGAAAAAGTTAAGGAAATTGTTAACCCAAAATGCTATATTTTGTGAAACAAAATCTTTTATATACAGCATTGAGTGGCAAAAAAGAGGGTTACCTCATGCACATATTCTCCTATGGTTGCAAACGAAAATACAACCAGAAGTAGACTCTCTAATATCAGCTGAACTACCAAACCGAGATGTAGATCCTATTCTCCATGACATACAGCTGCGGCAAAAATAATAGTAGTGAATGAATCAAGATTATTCAATACAAACTGCCTGAAAACAAAGCATAGTTTTTAAAAAATGTTGTTTTCCAAATTTACATTATTTATTACATAATAAGAAAATAATATCATAATTTTGTTTAACAGTATGAAAAATTCGAATATGTTGCAATTATGATATAGCACTACTATTATTTTTGCCGCAACTGTAGTTCTTAAAAATATGGTACACGGTCCGTATGGAAAACATATCATGGCTGCTCCTTGCATGGTCAACGGCGATTGCTGTCAAAGGTATCCTCGCAATTTAATTGCAGAAACACAAACTGGAGACGATGGTTATCGAGCATACCGTCGTAGAAACCCTAATAATGGTGGAGTGACTGCAACTTTGACTATCCGAGGTCATCAAACTGTAATAGATAACAGATGTATTGTTTCTTATTATCCTGTATTGTGCCGTCCTGTAATGTGAAGTATTATCGTTCGGTTCAGGCAATAAAGTGACAAGCTACTGTTTCAGTAGAAAACAATCACAGTGAGATCGAAAATTATTTGAATGGCCGATATAGGTATAAGTACATCAGAGGCTGTTTGGAGACTCTAGGATTTGACATCCACCGAAGATATTCAACGATTATACATCTGTCAATCCATTTAGGAAACGGACAGAGGGTGTATTTTAAGGCATACAATCTCCAACAAAGATTCGAAAATCCAGCATCAACAACACTTACGGCATTTTTCGAATTATGCAGAAATGATCACTTTGCGAAAACCTTATTATATAATGAAG
Source organism: Tipula helvola (assembly GCA_963556165.1). Classification (NCBI taxonomy): domain Eukaryota; kingdom Metazoa; phylum Arthropoda; class Insecta; order Diptera; family Tipulidae; genus Tipula; species Tipula helvola. The sequence goes on along the minus strand of OY744481.1, from coordinate 9,301,473 downwards.
TGCCACAATATTACACCTCGGATAATAACAAGTTTTCGCTAAGGAAACGTGGGCAAAACGTCGAAGGACACCCCGGCATTAAAAAAGACTCTGCGCTTGGCAGAATGAACAGTATCTATCCTAACCAATCGAAATGTTTTCACCTAAGGATGCTGTTGCAATATGTCCATGGGACAACTTCTACATATCAAACAGCGTGCAAAGAACTTGGTCTACTTGAAGATGACGAACAACGGAACCATATACGTTAGCAGATGCAGTCGTTTCCAAATCACCTTTAAAATTAAGGGAATTATTTGTGGTCGGTTTGTTATTTTGCCAACCGTGTTTTAAATGAGGCAGATCCTCTTAAAAATTGAAAATTTATTATTTGAAATGGGAAAAATTTGGCAGATTTTGGCCTTCCCTCACCGAATCGGGAGGGTCACTTCACTGAGACGCCCATACGTGTCACCCAATTGAGTGATTTCATCTCAAATAATGTTAACAAAATTAGTACCTGACCAGCGACAAGGCAAAATATCGTTCATCGACGCCCCTGGTGGAACAGGGAAAACGTTTTTGATCAACATAATTTTGGCTAAAGCTAGATCAACAGGTAAAATCGCTTTCGCAGTTGCTTCATCTTGAATAGCAGACTGGTCAGCGGCGGGAAACCCGCATATTCTACTTTTAAATTGCCTCTAAATATTTCTTTCCACCAAGAAACAGAATGTGCTATTTGCAATAATGAGCCACTGGGAAAAGTCAACCAAGATGTTGCTCTAATTATATGGGATGAGTATACAATGAGGCATCGATCGCACATTGAAGCTGTAAACAGAGCTCTGAAGGACATTATGAATTCAGAAAAAGCAATGGTGTATCACCTTGGTATTTGCTCAGACTTTCATCAAATATTGCCTGTAATCCCCAAAGGAACGCGATGGGGATAAAGGATTGCCGATTGCTTGTGTCAGCTACCAAGGAAATTAAACACTTCAATTTTATTTCGTTTAGGATTGGTATAACCCGATATTTGGTCTTCAGGAATGTAAGTGAGGAAGTTTGTGTCCCGTCCGAAAACGTATATCCTGTAGTTCTTGGCTAGTCCTGAGGTCTACACTTACCTCCAGCTACGTCCCGCCGTGTGCTTCTGCCGCTATCAATATGCCAGCCGACCAGTTCTATAACACACTGCAAATAAATCAAAACAACAATAAAATCAATAAGGATAGCTTGCAGCATTATTATTACAACAACAGTGGAATGCGGTCAATGTGCATCATTGTTATGCAATGATTACGATATTGTAATTATTATCGAAACCTGGTTGAATATTGACTTCAAATCTGAGGAATATTTTCCAGGGATGAGGATGAGGGGTTAGGATTATCACGGTGGGATGATGAGGATGGGTTGACGGTTCGGTGCCCGCTCGGCCCTGTTGGTTGCCAGAGCACTTTTCCTTTTTTTATCTCATGCGGTAATTCTAGCTCCGATCATGTCTTGGAAATTTCCCACCCTATAGCTCCTCAGCCAAACCAGCTATACGGCGTTCCAAGACCGCTGATCGAAGATTCCTTCAGCGGAATTTCGGTACAGGTTCGGAGTTTAAGGGGTCGGTGCTACGTCGGATCAAGTATTGTGACACCGCCAAACTCAACTGCACCGAGCTTTCGTTACAAGAAGTTGCATGATAATGTTGATTGGAATTTGTCATTCAATGGGCTGAGTGTTTCGGCCGCCGCCTCTGAATTTTATATGACTTATAATAATGAATTCGTTTCGGATTCATCTGAAATTTGTAATGCGTTTGCTAATATTTTTCAGGGCGTCTTTGACAGTTTCGATTTGTTTAACCCTTTAGGAGATGCCTATATCTATAATTCAAATGTCGTAATCCAACTTTCTGCCTCGGGAATTATAAATGAAATAAACGGTTGAAGTACTGCAGGAAGTACGGGTCGAGATAAGGTGTGCCCTTTCTTTGTGAGAACCGCTTTGTCATTTATTTAATGTTAGTCTTTCTAGTGGAATATTGCCTGATATTTGGAAAAATTCATTTGTTATACCCATTTTTAAGTCAGGTAGAAGAAGTGATGTTACATGTTATAGGGGCATTTCTAGAAGTCTAGTTCTAGTGAAGTCTAGAATAGATTTTCACAGAAGACCTAGAATAATTTCGCATCAACATGGCTCTATACAGGGCAGATCTACGATTACTAACCTTATGGTTTTTTCGAATGATGCATTCAACATTGATGGATCACGTGGACAAGTCGATGTTAGTTATACAGAGTTTTCGAAAGCTTTTGATAGGTTGGATCACAAACTTCTGATATAGAAACTGAATGATTTTGGATCAGATTTTATTCTAATCAATGTTTAAGGATCTCAACAGCTAGATCATTCTTATTTCAGATACCTTCCGGTGTTTCTCAGGGCAGCCATCTTGGATCACTTACATTTTCGATATTTATTGATGATGTTGTCCAGTGTTTCAAGTTTTGTAAGTGTCTTATGTAAGCCGACGACCTAAAAATCTATGCGAATATTAATTCTATAGTTGATTCTGAGCATATGCAAAAGGAACTTGATGTTTCTTGCAAATGGGCTTTAAGGAATAAGTTGCCCCTGAGGCATACAGAACAAGCATACAGATTATATAGTATAGTTTCATCAAGCATAATGGGAGGGAATTTCGTGTCTCGTTAACTTTTAAATTCCTTTAAGTTACTTATGTTCTAGAATATGTCTCAGTGATATGGAATCCGTTCTATCAGGCTCATTCTGACAGGGTTGAGTGAAACCAGAAACAGTTTCCTATTTATGCATTGCGACGTTTGCTTAACACGAATGATAATTTTGTTCGTGAATTAGACGTAGTATCGCTTGTGCCATGTTAGGTCGTGATATTTTATGTTGTGTAAAAGGAGCTCTTTTGTAACTTTTCTAATGTGACAGCACCATATTTTAAATACTAATTTTAATTCAGAGTATTGGGTCATAAGTTTGCGGGTTATATTTGTTTGATTCACTACCCTTAACGGGAACGGTTAAATTGAAACAAATTTCATTTTTTTTGTCAGTCTGATATTTACAGGTGACGATGGCGACATGTAAAATCAAATATGTAAATTAACCTCGTAATCTCATATTATCGTTATCATTAAATAAGATGAAATTGACATGACATTGTCAATATTTCATCATGGGCCAAAAATAATTTACTTTCCCTTAATCCAATCAAAGGTAAAGCATTATTGCTATCTAGAAACAGTTCTCATAATATTGCACCTGTGTTCCTTTTGAACAATCACGTAATCTGATATATCCCAACCATTACCTACTAACTTGGGACTGATATTAAATTCAAAACTTGCTTTTAATGATCAGATGTAAGCTCCTTTTGCCAGCATCCAAAAGACTAAAAATAAAGAAATTTTTATTTCAACAATCAAGGAAGTTTGGTGCCGAGTTTTTAGTAGTTACTTCGTGGTGAATCATAAAATCTTGGCTAGAGTAACACATCAAAATCAAGTCCTTCTAAAAATTTTCTAAAAATCAATCATCCATATTGTGTAATTGAAATCCAGCTTGATCATTTAATGAGTCATTTTGTTAAATTAAAATGTTAGCACACATATAGCCGGCTCCATTTAAAGATATACCAACTTTCTAATTCCAGAAAAATTTGACCTAATTTTACAACCGGTAGTAAATTAAAATACATAATAAAATTTCGGCAAACCTCTGTTTAGTATTTGAACATCATAATCAGGCGTGAAAACTAAATAAACTACTTACTTACTGTTATGTACCTACATGATAAATGCATACACACACATATGAGTATAAGTAGAATCATTAAATCATAAAATCCCAACACTTCTGTTACGTTTCTCGACCACATATGGTTTCATTATTCTTCATTATATCCCAGCAGCAACAACAATTCCATACGTCTACAAAATTCATGCACACGTCTTGGAATTTTTTTTAAATTTTTTTAGACTTACGCCTGCCTCTCATTCCAAAACGAGGGTGTCCCATAACTATTTTCCATTTTGCTGGATAACAATAAAATCATAAATTTTATTTAAAACTCCTTACACATGTCCTTTTGCACTTTTTTTTTTGTGTGTATGCTTTATTCCTTTTTTATTTTATAAATTAAGAAAAGAATTTCATAAACAAAAAACAAAACCAGCATGAAATCTGTGTAAAAGGAAATTTATGTCTCTCAAAGAATCGTACAAGTTATAAACTCTATAGTTGTATACAAAACGCAATGAAAATTGAATATAGACGACACATAAACACAATAATGTACAACAAAAAGGACATTGTGACAATATCACAGTAACATATAAAATTCGGTCAAAAAAATAACTCACCCAGATTCCAGATATTTACGTACGTACGAGTATAAGGCTAGGCTCCCACCCTACAAAAACAAACAAATTAATGGATAAAATGTGAGTTCCAAATTTAGAATTTATTTTCGTTATTTTTGTGTTTTGGTTTGGCTCAAATCGATGAATTTACGAAGTTTTATCAAACCACCGTCACCCAGAGAGTAGTGTATACACAAACAAAAAAAAAATGGAAACTTGGGGAAAAACTGCTGCACACAGTAAAAAAACAAAAAAACAAAAAAAAAATTAAAATGAAATAAAACGAGGAAATCTACTTGTTTGGTTTCTTATTTTGGTTCGTTGGTTGTTTTTTTCGGGAAATTGAAATAAATAAATTGGGTAAGTTGGTTATTTGGAATTAAGCCAAGAAAGGCGACTAGCAAAGAAGAATAAAAACAAAATCGAATCGAACTACTTACTTGGTATTGTTTGTATGGAATACAGAGAAAAAAAAAACTCATAATGGAAATGTGGGTCATAAATTTTTATGGGTTTGTTGTTTTTATTTGGTTGTATGATTATCCTTAGTTAAGAATTTTTTTTTGTTCTTCTGTTTGTTTGTGCTCCTTCTTGATTTTGTTCGAATTAGGATATATCGAATTCATTCATGTTTCTTTTTTATATTGGTAAATTAGGTAATTCGCTTCGTATTTTTATTATTTTTTTATTTTATTTCAGTTTGGTTCTAAATTAGGATTTATTTAAAGAGATAGTGACAGAGAGAGAGAGAGATCCCAGAGTATTTTATGGTTTTAAGAAATTAATTATGGTTATTATAGTGAAATACCCATTTAATTAGAAATATTAGGATTACATTTTGGGATATAATCGTGTAGAGTATCTATTAGGATTCTGGAAGAACTTATTTATGGTAGTTTTTCTTCCCATAAATATTGATGGCCTTATTCAGAAACGGGTGTATGTGAATCCCATTAAATGGTTGACCTAGTTATGTTTTAAAGACCGATCGAAATGTTGGTCAATAAATAAAACAGATTTGTATCATTTGCAATTACAATAAAGTTAAATTTTATGCTTTTCCTGCTTCAATACACCACCATTATTCAACAATATCCACTAGCTTTCATTGTGCTTTAGGTGGTCAGCCGAACCAAAGATTTGAAAAATGGAGCTCGTGCTTACTCATTAACTAGATATACCTAAAAATATGTTGACGAAAGATGATGATTCAGATTGAAGAATACTGTCATGATCTGATAAAGCTAAGCACCAAAAAACGAATTTATAATTAATATTTGAAAATTTTCCCATTTCAAGCTTTTCTGAAGTTCATTTTTGATTCATTTTAAAAATTTTCTTATATAAATACATTTTATATATTTTTAATCCTTTGGATCCGATATTCAATGAAGGCAATGCGTTGACTGCCCTAGGCAACCGAGTTGCGAAGTGGGATCAATAAATTTCACAGAGAATGTTAACTCGGTTTTCAAGGAGAATGAATCTTGGCTCTCTGGTACAGTTGGAAGTTACTGGAATATATTTAAACCTAACATAAGTACCATCGAAATGACAAAGTTTCCAAATTCTACAAGACATGCTTGCAGGCACAATATACGGATTCCAAAAATCCTCTGTTATACCTACTCCAAGATCGCAGTGTAGGAAGTATGAAAAAAATGTCGCATGTGCAAGATGTGTTATCTGAGTCAGTTGGCTTTAGTTTTATAGATAGCTGTCTGATATCAAGATAGTTTTGTGTTAAACAACGGATCATTTTCTTTCTTCGTTTAAAAATTTTAATAAGTTTTCATTTAATTTATTTATTTAATACGTGAATTTTGTGGTATTTTTGGGCATGATGTGTGGGTAAAAAATTGGGAATTTCGAAGAAATATTCGATTTTTGAATGCTTGATTTGCAAGAAATGCTTTCATCCAGCATACAAATCTATTGTTGGTGTTCATATTCAAAAATGTCACAAGATCGTAATTGGACATGTTAGAATAATTGCTATCTGTTAGTTAATAAACTTAATTCAGGTTTACCAGCAAATGATACAAATTTTGAAAGGTAATTTTCAAATATCAAAAATTTGCTAAAGGAAATTATGTCATCTCAAGAACAACTAATAAACAAATCTGAAGACTTGAAGTAGGAATCAAAGGAGATTAAGGACGAAAATAAAAAACTGAACAGGGCTGCGTGATTACCTTTCAAATTGAATATGACCTTTTGAATTATGATAAAATGGCATCTACTGGAAATGCTGTAGTGGTTAAAAGTCCTACGGATGAATCAAACCGTAGCAAAGTTTTTCATGTTGAAAATCAGCAAAACTCAACTACAAGCAGTAATATTATTGAACTTGATAGTCAACAAAGCACCTCAACCAGCAGTAGCACTAATTTAACAGTTAAAACCCTCTCGAGCATGTTTTTTTGGTAAAATTCATTCATACAAAAATTCGCATCATTTAATTGTGTATTTGAACTTTGCTGTCCTCTATGCCTGTTTTGAAGTTATCCTTATTCAATGAATTCCAAGCACCCTTGAATCTAACAAATTGTGACATTTAATCTAGAAATGCTGCCCATTTTGGATTCAAATGCAGCGCGAACTAAAATTCCATAATTGTGGATAATTTCCTTCTAGTTGCTGATCTAAAATGAAAGCTGCACCACTCAATCTACTCCAATTTGAACTTATTGTATCAAAACCAAACGCTACCTTCAATAGCTCCCCAATCGATTAAATTTTCGATAATAGCCCTCGACACATATGAAAAATTAATACCAATTAACGATTCACGGTCTCATTCTCGCTAGATTTAGATCGAAACTGAAAATAATTTATTCTTTCTTATTTATATGATACACTCAGGTAGCTGGAGTATGTAAGACAGATTGTATTGTATTAAATAATCGGTCATTACGGTTTATTATTATCATTACCATTACTATTACCATAACCATTACCATCACCATTAGCACATTAGCATTAGCATTAGCACTACCATTACCATTACCATTACAATTACCATTATCAATACCATTACCTCCTTCAAGCCCGTTTAATTGATTACTGTTCACTTAGTTTCAAACATCCTCTGCAGAGTCCAAGATCGCAGTGTCGGAAGTGTAAAGAAGGTGTACCATGTGCAATATGTGTTATCTGAGTCAGTTGGCTTTAGTTTTATCCATATCTGCCTGATATTTAGGTGGCCAAGTGTGTTATGGGTTAAAACAGTTATAGTAAAATTTCTCTCTGAAAATTATCCTATTCCATCTTCAGAACACAAACTTCGACGGTTTCAGGGCTATGCCGAAATTTAAAAGGTTTAAATGTAAGCTAGGTGTACGCAAACGCCATTACAATGATGTCTGTTATATATTTATTAACTGACTGTATAGTACTTGTATTTATCGATGTATGTACGTCCATATACATATAAATTATAGTTCAATGCACCTTATGAAAAGAGAAAAAGAGTCTTGTTCGATGTACCGTATAGAGATGAAAACATCCATGTAAATTATAACAAATAAATGATAATTATGATGTGTAATCAAATCGTTTCTCTGAAGTGGAGTATGTGGGATCGAAGAGTGGTACCGAAGAAATACATACCATTGGCGGCGAGAGTAAACATTTAAGAACGCGTGAGTGAGAAGAAATGAGTTCAAGAATTTGAACCGGGTGATGATTTTGAACCTTACCTTGATCGTATTCAATTTTTTTCAAAATTAATGAAATTGCGAACGAAAAAAAAAAACGCTGATGCTGCTAAGTTTAATTGACAAGTTAACTTATCATACATTAAAAGCGTTCGTAACGTCAGATGATCCATCCATAAAATCATACGATGATTTAGTTACCGTCTTGAAAGATCATCATTAACCAAAAGTGAATAAGCGGGCGGAACGTTACAAATTTTATAAAACGGTACAACACAGTGGTGAATCAATTACTGATTTGATTGTGCGGTTAAAAGCGTTAGCTGAACCTTCTAAATTTGACGATTATCTGGTCGGGGACGGCAAAGCAACAGCTTTTAAAAGTGAGGCGCTTGACGATGCGCTAATAGATCGTTTTATTGTCGGGTTGCCATGCGAGTCCATTCAATGTGAGCTGTTAAAAGATGGCACCATTGATTTTCATGGTTGTTGTTCAAATGCAATTAATATGGAGGTGTCGTCACGTGAAGCAAGAAATTTGCAGCCTTTACCGCAATAAAAAGTGGAAGATCAGTCGAATAAGGCGAACCAACACACAAGTCGAAGTTCTCAGAAACAATTTAATTAGTCAGCAAGTAGAGAGTCATCACCATATCGTCAAACAAGTCAAGGTCGAAGCAATTCACAAGATCGGAACGGTAGACGAAGTCATTCAAGGCACAATGTGAAAACCTGTCCCGAATTGTGCGAAGACACAATGTGGAATCCTGTCCCGCAGTAAATTGTTGCAAACTAACAAAAAGTTAGTGGGCTAGTCCAATTGTCATAGTTCCTAAGGCATCAGCATTCAGGAGCAATAAGAATGTGTATGGATTGTCGAGTAACCATCAACTCAAAGATTTCTATGGATTATTATCCTCTTCCGAATCTCGAGGACAGTTTTGCAAATTTAGCAAATTCTAAATTTTTTTGCGTATTAGATCTTGCTGGAGCATACCAACAGTTAGCTGTATCGGAACGAAGTCAAGAGTATTTGTCCATTAATACCCTCCAGGGGTTAAACAGATATGCGCGACTTCCGTTTGGAGTTTCTAGTGCGCCTGCAATATTTCAGCCAATAATGGACCAAATTCTATGCAATTTGGAGAAAACATTTTGTTACCTATAGATGACATATTGATTGGAGGTGAGTCAGAAGATGATTATAGGCCCAAATTGATGTCAGCTCTAGAAATATTAGCGAAGTACAACGTTAAAACCAATGTCGACAAACGTAAATTCATTCAACCAAGAGTTTTATATTTAGGTCACACTCTATCGAAAGAAGGTATTCGTCCAAATGAAGGGAAAATTAGGGCCATCGTCGAAGCTCCCAGTCCTAAGAATCTAACCGAACTACAATCTTATCTCGGACTTTTGAACTATGGGAAGTTCATTCCGAATTTGTCTACGGAATTAATGGAGCTGTATAAGCTATTAAAAAGGGATGTTGCATATAAGTATTTGGTCAAAAGCGCGTGATGATGTTTTAAGAACAGTAAGAAATTAATCTTAAAGAATAACCTTTTACAATTATATGATCCAGCCAAATAAATTATTATTTCTACAGATGCTAGTCCATAAGGTGTCGGGGCAGTATTGTCTCATTTAGTCGAAGGTGTGGAAAACCAGTACTTTTTGTCTCGAGTACCATTTCGGTGGCGGAGAGAAATTATTCTCGGTTGCGATCATATTCGCATTGAAAAAATTTTATAAGTATGCATATGAGCATCAATTTACTATATTTACCAGTGAACAAATTTAAAATTTATAATTTCGATTTTCTGTTTATTTTTCGATTCTCTCCTTTGTTTAGTTGTTTACAAATACATTTTTGTTTCCTCTCTTTAGAAAAGAAATAAATCGATCGCTATTTCATTCCGTTCCCTTTGTTTTTTATACGAGGAGAGATATTTTATTTTTTTGAATTTCGTTCCCGGGGAAAGAAATAAAAAAAAATTTTTTTGTTTCCTTTCGCAGAGAGAGATTAAAGAAGGGAACGAAAAATTAATTTAAACACTGATATTTACGGATCATCAGGCTCTAAAAGAAATTTTTCATTCCAAAAAATGAACTCCATCTGTGGCAGCTGCTCGTTTGCAGAGATAGTTTGTTATTTTGTCTATGTGCAATTTTAAGCTGGAATACAAGCATGGTTCTAAAAATGGTAATGCAGACGCAATGTCAAGATTGCCTCTAAATGAGCCTACGACGAAACTAAGAAGAGGATAAATTTTATTAAAGATTCTGTAGATGCTCCGATTGATACGTCGCAGATTTCTCTTGAAACTACTAAAGATCCGATATTACAACAGGTTTGAACGTTTGTGATGTCAAAGTGCATACAGAAATTTCAGAAATTTTTAAGCCGTATTATAGAAATCGTGATAGGTTGAGTCCAGAAAATGAATGTTTATTTTATGTCAACAGAATTGTAGTATACCAGAAAAATTAAAAAATATAATGTTGAATGTGTTACATGAAGGTCACTTAGGAATTGTGAAGATGAAGTTATTAGCTTGTTCTTATGTTTGGTGGAATTTTAAAGACAAAGATATAGAGACCTATGTAAATTATTGTAATGTATGTCAGGCAGTATCCAACGTTCCTGTAGAAAATGTAATTACGTCATGGAAACCAAGTCAATACACATTTGAGCGAGTACATGTGGATTTTTTAGAATTCGCAGGGTTCGTGTTTTTGCTTTATAGTCGATACATATAGTAAATTTTGTGATGTTCAAATAATGCAAAACACTAAATGTATAAAATTGAGTGTTTGTTTTCACCACCTTACCATGTACAATAAAATGGGTCAGCAGAAAGATATGTTCAAATTGTAAAAAAATGTTTGAACAATTTTTTAATCGAAAGGCCTTCCGGTGATATACAATATTATATTAATAAGATTCTTTCGGCTTTTTATAAACACAATATACATATTATCAATAATGTCATTCACAACATTTTTCGACTTGTTAATCAGAAAAAATGAATAGACCAGTCTTTCAATAATATATCTACCAAAAAAAGTATGATAGAAATATCAAAATGAAATTGTGTCTATAAAAAGCCGAAAGAATCTTACTGATTTAATACAGCTTCTGTTTCTAATATAAAATTAATAAATTTTTGATGATACATAGAAACACTCCATGTATACATGTGACCAAACAGACACCAAATGAATTGATTTTTTCATACAAAACGCGATCTATGCTTGATCTTGTAAATAACAAAAAACAAGAAAGATTTAATTTTCAAAATAAGCAAATTGATAAAAAAGTAATAGAAAATAAAAATAATGAAGGTAGATGTAAGCTAATCAGGAAGGAAGTAATATTATTATTATTATTATTACTTGAGGGCCATGTGGGGGCTCAAGCCACCCCGCACTGCGACCTAAAAGATCTTTTGTGCATAAGCCCTACTTAATTATCCGTCCAGTCAATATTCAGGCTCTTAATGAACCTGATAGTACTGCCTAACGGTACGTGATACATACTATCTGGGCTCATTGCTCTCCCTCCTAGATGTTTTAATTATCCGTCCAGCCAATATTCAGGCTCTTAATGAACCTGATAATACTGCCGACCGGTACGTGATACATACTATCTGGGCTCATTGCTATCCCTCCTAGATGTAATAACATTTACTTCTGCTAGAAGAGCGGTAGCATTGGGACTCAAGGACTTCGAGAGGGCAGACCCACTCCCGTATATTCCTATCCGTGCCTCGTCTACCGTTTTGATTTTACTCTTGCGAGTTGCTGGGACATACTATCTGGGCTCATTGCTCTCCCTCCTAGATGTTTACTGTTGGAAGTACTTCTACATGTGATACATACTATCTGGGCTCATTGCTCTCCCTCCTAGATGTCTACTGTAGGAAATACTTCTACACGCGTTACATACTATCTGGGCTCATTGCTCTCCCTCTTAGATGTAATAACATTTACTTCTGCTAGAAAAGCGGTAGCATTGGGACTCAAGGACTTTGAGAGGGCAGACCCACTCCCGTGTATTCCTTCCCGTGCCTCGTCTACCGTTTTGATTTGACTCTTGCGAGTTGCTGGGAATAAAAAAAAAGTCGCCTGTAGGTCACCCAGGTTTACTACAGGAAGGCTAAATAAAACTAGAGGGTGCCTGGTATCCAGAGTCCGCATATATAGACTGATTAACCTATCAGCCATTCATCCATCGGCATATGCTGTTCCACCTTAGATTAGGGATTTTTTGTCAAGGTTTTCTCCTTTAGCGCCGTACTTTAGCCTGTCACAAAAGTCTATATTCAGCCTAATGGTTACAGTTACCGGTGGTTGCCACGAGGAGGCAGTACGTACACTTGCGCCTACTGGAAGGTTACGGAGCCCCTTCCAATAGACGCCAAACCACCAAGGAAGTAATAAATTTTAAGGAGGGAGAAAAGGTGCTATATAGAGATCATTTTAAAAATTCTGTAAGATGGGTGCGATCTCGAATTCTAAAGCGAATCTCTCAGACGATGTATCTCATTAAGGTAAATAATAGTGTCAGGCACGTGAATGTCAATCAATTAAGGCTGTCGAATTTGGCAGATAAATGTCATCCCGCGGTACACATTTTCCCATAACAAGTGAAGCTTCCAAGATATCGGAATCGATAAGAAATTCGAATATTTCGAAAAGAATTCGTAGATCGCCTGATGGATTTCAAAGCACAAATTAAAAATATAAATAAGTCTACCATTTGTTGGAAATTAAACTGTAAATAAAATAATTTTAAAAATTAATGAATAATGTGTTAACCACTTAAAATTGTATGGAAATAACTCAGCATGTATGACTAATTTAAGCGAGCGAAAGTATTATTAACTGACTGTATAGTAATTGTATTTATCGATGTATGTATATAAATCCATATATAAATTATAGTTCAATGTTCCTTTAATCGATCATAGTTATCATCCCTTCCACATGTATCAAATAATATGAAAAGAGAAAAAGAGTCTTGTTCGATATACCGTAGAGATGAGAACATCCATGTAAATTATAACTAATAAATAATAATTATGATGTGTAACCAAATTGTTTCTCTGAAGTGAAGTGTGTGGGTTTGAAGAGTGGTACCGAAGGAATACATTCCAATGTCAAAAATAGGTTTGAAGTTAAATATTCGTGAAAGTGTTTAACAATTATTATAATTAATAATTATTGTAATTTAAATATTAACCCTTTAATGCATGATTTTTTCTTTTTAATTGTAATAGTTTTTTTCTTATAAAGATGTATTTGTTTGAAACGAATTTCAAAGTAAAAATGGTTGGAAGCAGCTAGTTTTCCCGGAAAATTGATTTTATGACATGATGCCTATTTGCATCATTATGCAGTTGTGGTATAAAATTTAAATATTTTTCCATTTAAAACGCTTCTTTATAAAATGACAATTCGTTCAAAATTAAAATAAATATTCAAAAACAATATTCTTATTTATAAAAAATTAATTATGTAAATGTATGTTTACTACTAACTGTATGCAAAACATCGACTAACTAATTCTAAATGGCGATTTTATTTTTAAAACGCAGAAAAAAACAAAAAAATGTGTGAAACAAGGTAGAAAAACAAATGAACAACAGATATACGAAACAAAACAGAAAAAATATGCTCAAATGTAGATGCAGTTCAAATTAGAATAACATGATGCAGATATGCTACAGTATGCATTAAAGGGTTAAAGAGAGTAGACATTATTTAACTGTGACATCGGACAATAATTGCCCTAATATACATACAACATGCCAGTAATATTTTTAAATTATTTTCTAAAAATATAATTTTTGACAATTATTCTATAGTCTTTTATAGTTTTAGCGAATTCTACAGTTTTGCAAAATGATTTAAATTTAAAATGTTCTAACTTTCATGATTAAACTTTTATATTTATGATATTTAACGATAATGATGGAAACAATGTGAAGTCGATATTCCTCTAACAATTTATCATACATAATACTCCGGTCATACAAAGGCATTCCAATGAATTGTCGGACCAATCTAGTTAAACCTTCATTTATTGTACAGACGAGGAGAAAAAACGGTTTTGTTAAGTAGTCTGTTCCACTACACTATAAAACTATTAAGTAAAGGTAAATTTAAAATAAGTGATACAATTAGGTTATAATTTCCTCCTAGTCTGGCTTGCAGGATTTAATTGTAACCTAAACATATATACATACATAAATAGTTCATTGAAACAAAATGATTTTTATCAACTTATCTATATCTTCACTCTGACTATTCACAATGCTAAAATACTGAGTATAAGAGAAAAATTAACTGCAAATTTCTGAAGTTGGCTCAGAAATATAGTTTTAAGTATTGGGTGTAGTTCTTTGCTTAGTGCCTGCTCAACACTTTTTGATGTATGTTGTAATAAACAAGTAACTCCTATGGATCTATAGGTCTAAAAGTGTATTTCATAAGTTTTTCAAGGCCAAATGTCAAACTGTTTGACCTTATAAAATAATAAATACTTAAATCTTGAATATCAAGAAAAGTTTAATATTAATCTTAACACTGTGACATTTTACTTACATGCCAATAATTTTGAAATAGACATGCATTCCTAAAATAAAAATATTCCAGTCATCGACCATCGTCCCCCATATCAGATCCAATAATTATACAATTTTTCGTAGAACCGTCTGCGGTTAAAGAGAAAGTTGAAGATTTTTTGCTTTTCATTTTGTTCGTCTATTCCCCGTTCTCCCAAAAAAAAACATAAAATAAAATATAACATTTCAATTATCCTAATTTAAGGAAACAAGACAACACAAAAAGAAATGTTAGGCGAGAAATTCTTATTTCTTATTATAAAAACATTCGTATACACTACAACAACACGATGACCCTAATTTATGTTGGTCAAATATTATCGATATAAAGAAACTCGAATCTTGTAAAAAAGAATTTAACGACCCTTTAATTATATTTGATCTAGAATATGGTTGTATGTTTCTAATTTCTAATATTTTCTCTCTAATTCGTATAATTCGTTACAAAACATGACTGTATAGTTTATGTCCGTAAACACCAAAAAAAAAAAAAAATTATAGTGTACAATTGTTATCTTAATTAGATCGGACATTTTAAAAATTCATCGTTCGATTTGTAGAACCGAAATGTGTGTACAAAAACCAACCGTATTTTGTGTTTGGTCATAAATTATAATTCTTGTGAATTTCTTGTCTGCTCAAAATAAAATATGTTATACTATATGTATAGATGGTTTAGTTGGCTGGTCCCTGTGTGAATTCGATGAGTTGTTAGAATTTTTTTTGTTTTCTAGTTTTCTCTTTCGTCATATTTTCAACCCAAAATCATTCAGTCAACAACACAAGTATTTCTGATTATAGTGACGATGGCACCTGATTATAGTAAAGTTTTGCTTTTATAATTCGACCGAGTCCAATTTTTTTTTAAATTAAATTAAAATTTAATTGTAATTATCATTTGTGTGTGTGTGTGTCTGTTTTTAAATTAAATTGGTAATAATTTTTTACAATGATTTTGTACTTTGTTTTAATAAAGTGCCGAACGAATTTGTAATTTAAGATATACACACACGCTAGTGTACCTAATTTGATATGGATGTACGCGATATAATTATTTGGTATGGAACATGGTCATGATTGACATCATAAGTGCGGGATGTAATTTTGCATGATTATTTACCGAAATTACTTTATTTATACGGCATAATATTTTAATAATTTCGGAAATTTTACACATGTTCGGTAATGTGTAACATCTTAATATGAATATATATACAGAAGAAGAAATGGGGTCCTGGTGTATCTAATAAACAAAGTAAGGGACGCATTTGCTAATGCAATAATAAAGCGTGAATCATCAAATTTCGAGAATACAAAATTACCGACTGCACAATTAATTATCTATGTATGGTAGGGCGAATATTACCGTGCTCATAGAAATTACGTGCACCCATAATTTGGCATTCTTTGGCAAAAAGGCAGAGTCACTTATGTGATTTTAAGCGAAAATGCTTTTTGTTTGCTTAATCTACTTTTGATATTTTCTTCAAGTATGTATATTTTGTATTTTTTTCACATAACATTTTTAGTACAGTTGTGGCACTCGAATCGAAAAAGAAATCAGAAGCAGATCCTTAACGATTCTAGTTCGAGTGAAAACGTCAATGAATCGTTTGATGACAGCGACATAGACCCAGATCTCGTTCCTCTAAATGTCGGTAATACTATTCCATCTGGCAACGAATTGTCTATTTCCGAAATCGCTCATACCATAAATGGATTTGTAAACCATTGTAAAAGCTTTATTTGACAATTACTGGGGACTTACATCTTACACTTTATGGGCCTTATCTCTGGATTAATGGGAGTGTATAGTAATAAACGAGTTTCATTATTAAAGAGTAACACTGCTTCCGAAATAGAAGTCATTATATCTTGGAACCCAATGGTTGGAGAATATTCATTTGCCACAAATGTTTCTTATATACATTATGAGAAGCGTAAGCTATATGATAAGACAATCGAAAAAAAACGGAAAATCGTGATACCAGTTGATCAGCTTTCGGATAACCAAGTTGAAGAAGGTATAGCTCGTATCCAATTACTGCATCTCATAACAGGGCTCCAGACGAAAGATTCAACGTTAAATTACCATTTGTACCTAATTCACCTCCGCTAAGACATTCTAAAAATCAAGCAGTTTATCGACCTGTCTACAACGTGATGATGCTTTGAGAAATTAATATAAGCGAGTTATGTACGGGTAAGTGGAAACTTTGGCAAAAAGCACAACATTTATTTCTTTTAATGATAAATTATTTGTTGGCCCGACTATTCAATCCTAGTTTATTAACACTATCATATGATTCCGCTTACATAAAATAGCATTTACCGACCATATCATACGAATGAATTGAAAAGTTCGAATCGCTGATGAAGACTGCAGGTATCGGTGAATCTTTAGCGTGATAATCCGCACAAGCCTCTGAAACATTTTCAGCTTCTGACAGCAATATTTGGGACGACTCAGCCCCATTTCATGCGTCGAGTTGGACCATCTCCTGACTGTCGGTAACAACCGCTGCTTTCGCTTAAAAGTTAATTTACCTGTACCACCTAACCAAGTCAATGTTAAGCTACCAGCACCACCTAGCAATCTTACAAAAGGCCGGTTACTTTCAGATGCTTTCCGTCTATTTTATTCATTGGGATGGTTATCCCCAGTACACTTGGGGTGGGATGACGAGCTTCCATCGGATGTAGCTGAAAATAGGGAGAATTTCATGGATCGCTACTGGCAATGAAAAAATTGAGACAACGCGATTCCTCAATACTGAATCACCACTAGAAATACATGGATTCTTAGATGCCACTAAAGTTGCATAATCAGCAGTTGTATACTCTCAGTCTGGTCGCGAAATATATTGTAATGGAAATGTGCACATTAGCGTCATAATTCCAAGAACTCGCCTCGCACTTGTTTCCAATCCAACGTTAGTAGTTTCTAGAATTGAACTTGCTGGAGCTCGTCTGCTATCCAAGTTTATCAGAATAGTCGTCAAATCACTTCAACTCGAAAAATGCATAATTTCTGCGCGGACGGACTCGGAAATTGTTCTTAATTGGCTGACCAACCTTCCTTGCTATATATCAGTCTTTGTTCGTAATAGAACTTCTCATATACTCGAAACAATTCCTATCGCTATTTAGGGTCCAAGTTCGATCCACAGAATCCGATTGATTGTGCCTCTAAGGGAATTCTTCCAACTGAACTTATCAACCATAAACTTTGGTAGCACAAACCGCCATGGCAGCGACAATCAAATCGTTTGAAGAGGTCATCGAGCATCCTGGGACAAAATTAATAAAACGACACAGGTCAAACGTTCAAGTCAAGCTAATTGTCGAGCTAAAAATATCAAATCAACCAAAAGCGGCCATAGAGAGTCAAATTTTTCAGCACTAATCCAAGCTGAGGAATATAATATGCAAATCGGAACAACAAGACGAATTTAAAAAAGAAATTTAAATATTGTCAATGAAGAAGCAACTTCTCAGAGGAAAGTTGTCATCATTAGCTCCATTTTTGGACAAAAGAGGTGTTCTAAGAATCGGCAGTGGACTAAGTAAAGCTGCTTGAATCATGTTCACAGTGCCATAATTCTATCTTACCTTCACAAACGTTATCTGCATCTAGGACCACGCCTTTTATCCTATCTCTCATAAAGTCATAACTATCCTACTGGATTGGTGAATCAAGACCCTTAGAGTGAAAAGTTACTAATAATTGTTCTTTATGTCTTATTTGTTGAAGAGCCTTCCGCCAGTATTAATGATGGGTATTCTACCAGCCGAACGTGTAACGTCCTCTCGGGCAATCAACCATACCGGAGTGGATTTTGTGGGTCCAGTCCTAATTGCAACCAATAAGGGCCGCAGATCAAATATGCACATCTAAGGCTTCATGTCGATTTTCGTCTGTATGACAGTCAATGCAATCCATTTGGAGCTGGTGAGCGAATTATCCAATGAAGTATTGATTGGAGCGTTCAAACGTTTCGTAGGTAGAAAGATGTGCTGGTGACGTGGAGGGGGCCAAATGACAATTAGCTAGCTCACATTACAGAGCATGGTCTATCTCACCTTATCAAATTCTTCGCAATGCGGTCGATTTGGTCTTCCTTACACGTGGTCTCCAATAGGATACTTTCTAAATAGAAGATCTTTCCGACTCGATAAAGTGTAATTTGGCCATTAATTACAAAATTGGTAAATTTGGAATTTTTTTTCGGGAATTCAGGCCCGATTGTATGAACGAGGATAAATGATTAATTCTCTGATTTAGCGTAGTTTGCCTTGTATGAAACAATGCAAACTACGCTAAATCAGAGGATTAATCATTTATCCTCGTTCATACAATCGGGCCTCAGTGTTTCGCGAATTAAGTAGAATTTCATTGTTTCCAAAATCACGACAGTCATTTATTAAATTACAATGAGTTGATATTAAAATTTGTCGGCTTGCTAGAAATTAGTCTGATTTAGAAGTTTAAGATGTATCATAATTCTCAATTTTCGAATTTCTTAGATATTGCTTAAAAATATTTGATTAAATTAGCACTTATCTCTAGCAAAAACTTTATTTAAACTAACCAAATATTTGTCCTTGTTCCATTGTCCTTCTAAATGTTAAACACGACTAAATGATTATCGAGTGATGGGGTTGATATGAAAACGAGTTAAGACTGATTTACATTCAAAGATTTTTGCAGATGCAGATGTCAAATCAAAAATTCATTTTTTTTACACATTAAAAAATAAATTTAAACAAAAAATGTCATAAACCAATACAAATGATTGGTTTTCTTGTTTATGTAACCTTATTATAGTTATTTATTCACGCATTGACGATTTTACAGAAAAAAGATGAAACTCGACATCTCCAAAAAAAAGCAGACGACGACTTTTGGGTTTGTTTCTCGGGTTTCAATTGACTTTTTTAAGCAGATGAATATTTCTTCTCTTTTTGTCTTTGCTGTTTTTCATATGTTGTGTTTCAACTTTTTTGCGGACGTCGAAAGTCGTTGAATGTAAATCAGCTAAATACACATCAAAACAATCCGTTTAATTAAATTTATTAACTAAATAGTTATAACATGCAACGACAAAAATAAAAACCGATAATGTGCCAAATCGTTTTTTGCGAGGTAAACTTATACGATAAGCTATATGGTTCGGTTATACGGCCACAGGCCATGTAGATACTATGACATATCCATGCACAGATATCCATGCATTTATTTATGTAGATTTGAGTAGAATTAAACAGTTTAAATCTAAACCTGATCTGCTAAACAGAAACGTAACGATTTGAAATTAATAATGTTTGTTATGAACTTAAAACTGCAACTTGAAAGGAAAGGCAGTTTTATGCCCATCTAAGACATTCACTGTCGTCTAAGGATAATTTCACTCCCAAAATCTGAGAAGAATTTGAACGAAACTAAATAAAATTGCCTTGTATACTTAATTTATTTAACTATTTAAAATTTTAAAATCTCAACAAATACTGATTTTTAATTAATCACCATTCAAGATTAATTATTTAAAAAAACACACTTTCAATACATAATTAATTATTTCACTTAATCATTTATTTATTTATTCTGTTCTATTCACCATCTATAATGATTACATTATTTCTCATCAACCTGTCATGTAGTTCGATACCTCAAAAAACACAAAACAATGAATAATTATTGTTGTTGTATTTATATTTACTCGTACTTCCTGATCTTTGACCTTGAAAAATTTTGTAAATTCATTGTCCTTGTCCATGCATCTAAGTATAACTAAATATTGATGGAATCAATGTACTTGAACAAAAGGATTAGAGAATTTTTATTTATCGTCGTTATTAGAAATATAACCAAATATTAACCTTTTAGACACCTTTTTTTATTTTTTTTTATAGGTTGATGACGCGACGATCAAGTTGTTATTTTTATATGTTTCATGTATTTAAAATTAACGATCATCAATCAAAATAATTTACAATAATATTATGATTATTTATTTATTTATTTTGTTTCATGTCGATATCTATGTATAATATAATATAATAAATTAGATAGATCGAACGTATGATCGTTTGTATAGTATGTATGATCGAAACATTTTTTTTTGTCGGACTGCGGTCAAAATTAATTTCAACGTTTCATCTTCATATCTTCCTTCTTATGGTACCATTTACAAATTTTTTTTTTTCAAACAAACACCCGATTATTGTCCCTCAAGTTATATACGAAAAAAAAACTTTAATATCAACAACAACAATTGAACGTTAATAAATAATAATAAATTTTATTTGTTGATAACTAAATGCTTTATAAAAAAAATAAAAAAAATTAGACAATAATAAGTGTCTATTTTATATATTATTTCGATCTATTGAACATTAATTCTTGATTGTTTGGAATATGTACGTAGACATACAATAACAAAATGTGCCGAATCACACCTTGAATGGGTTAAAAAAAAATTTACTTTACGTCAAAACTTGATTGAATGTAAGCTGAGATTATGATTTGTATTTTAACAAAAAATTTAAAAATTTCATTGGAAGGAGGTACACGATGAAGAATATTTGATTTTTTTATTCTGTAAGGTAATCATTTTAAGTTGTTGATGATGATGCTGATGATTGATCAAGTTGATCGTAACAAATTTTTCGTATTTGAAGTATTATAGGTTTTTGTATTCGTTCATATTTTAAGGTAATTTTGAGAGCACTTTTAAGATGTATAATGTGAAGTGGTGTTTCAAGCACGAGTACATATTTGAAGTGCAATTTTTTTTTTTTTGGGGCCTAATGAGTTCTGAAGAATTAAATTTGATGAAAAAAAAAAATAATAATAAAAATGCCAAGATGGAAAAAGAAAATCTGAAATTATGGAATTTTATTGGAGCAGAAAATGATATTATGAAAAGTAGTCATTGAAGATACCTCCAACGATATTTTGCTTCAGTTAAGGTAAAGTTACTGTTGTGTCAAATACATTCTGATAAAGCCTATTTCTATTAGCCCAGATTAATGTGAAGTAACTGGCGAATTCATCGTTAAAACTAAAGCAAATCCCAATACAATCCTAATTTCTAACAACTAGTAGCTTGTGGATGTTGGAACTTGGTTTATAGGATTACTGAAAATTTCTTAAATTTATTGGAAATAAATCTAGAAATATATTGTAACAAAATCATGATTCTTTCTCTATATCGGCGCTATATGAACCTTCAAAAATGTAGAGTGCTCACTTTTTCAATTATGCAAGTAGAATTAAGGCTAGCATATTTGAGTCTAGGGTGTACTCATATGTTACTAACATCACTAGGATCATTGTTTGTAAGTGTATGGTGATGGTGGTGGATACTGGAACGTGGATCGGTTTACTTCATACACGGCATGCATACAATAATCAAAAATACTAAATTCCAAAATGTGGTTTGAACAAAAACACAAATGGTTTGTTTTATTGTAATAAGGAAAACCTTACAAAATGTATAATTTAATTTATTTTAATTTTTTAGATTTTATAAAATTTCATTTTTAATGTTGCTTGTATAATGGTCTCACAGGTAATGGCTGAGAAATATAATTTTTGTCATGTAACCTTTTTTATCCGAGCACGAACGACTGGTCGCTAATGTAGTTTTATCATAATCCATGGTACGTTGCGTCGTTCAGATCAGAAAAAATAAATATTAGAATTCATTCTTCAAAAGTGACGTCTTATTATTTTAAATGACAACAAACAACAATTACGTTTCGTGTACATGAAATTGGTAAAAGTTATTAAAATAAGTACTGATAATTTGAATTGACAATATGTGTGAAATACTAGTATGTGTAATTTAATTTCAGATTTACAATAAAAATAGGATTACGTTAAAGAGGAATTTATTATACGAATTCTGCAACAAACGTGTGAAGTTTTTTCTAAAATTTAACATTTTTCCTAAAAATTGATTTTCCAGAGAATGTATTAGTAAGAATATTAAATCTCTAGTTAATAAAAAAATTATTTTTATAATCCAAAATAGGAATTATTTACAATTATTAGCAACCTGATAGTAAAAATTGTGTAAAAATTAAAAGCCGGAGGTCCTCTCTATCGAAAAACAACGATAACGACTTCATTAAGGGTAATGGGCGATTCCGATGTCTAGAAAAAATTACAACTTTCAGAAATCTAGAAGATAAGTGGTTTAGTACAAACGAGTTGAAATATTTTAATATCCAACTTTATGCGAACTTGCATAGGGACATATCACGTCTTTCCTAAGTCACTTATCTTCTAGATTTTGGAAAGATGTAATATTTTTTTAGATAGGATGAGGTTGTAGTGTGTCCAAAATTTCAAAAATTAGACGAAAATTAAAGAAATAAATTTTATAAAAAATAATTTATTTACCAAAAGTTATTATGAACTAATTAAACAATTTAACGTAATTTAGAAAAAAATTAAGAATAAAAATAATTTAAAATTTAAATATAATTATTTATAATTAAATAAGAAAAATGTATGGATAATTTAAAACTAATGCAAAAAAAACCTAAAACTTATCATTTGATAATTATAATTTTGTTTCGGAGCAAATTAAATCAACTGGTGTTTTTCTGGTCATCCGATGAATTTCCGCCAAGACCATACTAAAGAGAAAAAAAAATTAAGAAATAAAACAAAAAAACACAATTAGTAATGTAAAATATGGACCAACTAAACAAGCACAAACCACGGAAAATCTGTTGCTCATTTCATTTATTGGTAGATATCTATGTTTAAAATGCATATGCAATATGGTACGTTACGTACTCCAGCGTGAGTTTGCAAAAAAAAAAAAACTGAACAGATCCTTTCCGAGATCAAATATTTTATCCTAATCTATAAATTTTTTTTTAAATAGGATGTCAATATTTATATTTAATAAAATCAGTCAATCAATAAATAAAAATTAAGGTTTTAAATTATTGATTGAACAAAACCTGAATGCACCATACATTGATTCAATAAAACTTCTACTCACCATAAATTCCGGAAACATCCATCAGTGTAAAATAAATCCATGTGGTTTTCGATTCCCAATTGACTAGGGCTTACCGAAGTAATCGAGGGATGATTTATGACCGTTATTTCTCGTTTTATATGTTTTTTTTAAAATAGCGGAAATCCACGACCGCTTAACAATTTTTTCAATTGTCACTATGTAATTATAATTACCATTTGGTAATTATTCCTTTTTTTTTACACATAAAATTATTAAATTAAGTTGAGTTAATTTTTTTTTTTAAATAAATAAAGTATATATTCAATTTATTTCGATAAAAAAAAAATAATTGAATATCCAAACACAACAAAAATAAATTTCTATATCAAGAAATGCAAATCTCCAAATTAACCACTCAGCATGAACTCAAAAAAAACTCCTCCCTTGTTTGTAAGTGGCTTCGGTTTATATAGGCATTCCAATCAATACGCCGGATGTATTCAGCCTCGTCTAAATTCATATCGTCCCGGCCATGCCATCAAAAAATACATCGAAGCTCTTCTTCATAAACTGTACTGGTATATACATTCAGTGCATATTTCCGAAATAATTATGGAATAAAACAAAAAATTTAAGCTTTGCTTTCTGCACCCTTATTCTCAAAAAAATAAAATATGGTGCGTTTTTTTATTTAGCGTTGTTCTAGTTCGTGAGAGCATTATATCGAATTTAGTCAATCTAAAATCGAATGTTGTCAAATTTTTTAACTGTATATGGTAGATCAAAACTTGTTCTATATTTAATAAGAAAAATCCATAGAACATTTTTGTTAGATTTCTATTGCTACCCTAGTACTTTATAAGCTCTACAATTCGTCATGTCAGTGCTATCTTGTTGTATCTCCAAAATCGTCGCTTTTGAGTTATACATTGATTATTACTAAACAAAGTCTGCTCTTTCCGAATATGTCATCAAAATTGGTGTATCTCTATTCGTTTTGAAAATACTGAGTGGTGATTTTGGTGTATCAACCAAAAAACAATAAATATTTTGGTGTATCTGCCAGGATACTTACTTTATGTACGTGCTTGAACAAAACACCATGAATACGTAGCATTTACATTATATTGCCCAATTTGTTCAATCTCCTACAAAAATTTTTATTTTTGGTGTATTCCCTACTTTAAATAATACCAAAATAAATAAATCGTGTTAGTTTATCTCCACATATTGACCAATGAGAATGCACGATTTTATCCACGTAACTAAATTATATAAATATAAGTGAGGGAATCTCGATTTACTTGATCATTCAATTAAAAGTTTCTGGAGAAAAAACAACGTTTAGCTGCAGTTCAAATATCTTAGAAAAAAAATCACGTGAACAAAGTCATATAACACATGGGAAACATATAAAATTTAAAACACCAGAAATCCAATTAAGCAGAGTATACGAGAACACATCCAGCAATTTCCTGTGATGGAATCACATTATTATTATTATTACTTGAGGGCCATGTGGGCTTTAAGCCACCTCGCCCTGCGACCTAAAAGATCTTTTGTGCCGACCGGTACGTGATACATACTATCTGGACTCATTGCTCTCCCTCCTAGATGTCTACTGTATGAAATACTTCTACACTCGATACATACTATCTGAGCTCATTGCTCTCCCTCCTATATGTAATAACATTTACCTCTGCTAGAAAATCGGTAGCATTGGGACTCAGGGACTTCGAGAGGGCAGACCCATTCCCGTGTATTCCTTCCCGTGCCTCGTTTACCGTTTTGATTTAACTCTTGCGAGTTGCCGGGAATAAAAAAATCGCCTGCAGGTCACCCAGGTTTACTACAGGAAGGCTAAATAAAACTGGAGGGTGCCTGGTATCCAGAGTCCGAATACACAAACTGATTAACCTATCAGCCATTCATCCATCGGCGTATGCTGTTCCACCTTAGATTAGGTTTTTTTTGTCAAGGTTTTCTCCTTTAGCGCCGTACTTAAGCCTGTCACAAAAGGCCACATTCTGCCTAATGGTTACAGTTACCGGTAGTTACCGCGAGGGGGCAGTACATACACTTGCGCCTATTGGAAGGTTACGGAGCTGGTAGATTAATACCAACTTTGTCCCCCCCCCCCCTTCAATAGACGCCATGGAATTACATTACTGTCGGGCAAATCCGCTGAAAAAATATTTGAGTACAGGGCTTAATTTAACTAAAATGTACAATATGTATAAGGTGTATATTGAAAACCCGGTAAAATTTAACATACTTATATTGGAAAATTTGTAACGAGGAATTTAATTGCGCATTTCATCATCCGAGAAAAGATCAGTGTGCATCGAATAGCTAATAAACAGGCAAAACGGAAGAGGGATAACGACCGAAATATTGTAGACGACAGCACTGCGGTACTTTGTTACGATCTTCAGAATGTTTTTGCTCTTCCAAAAGCAAATGCTTCTAGTTTCTTCTACAAAAGAAAATTCGACGTATTCAATCTGACTGGTCACTGTAGTAAAAATAGGGTCACATACTGTGCGATATGGCATGAAGCTTTAAGCGGAAGAACCGGAAACAAGACAGCGTCAGCTCTAGTAAATATCATCGAGAGGGACTTAACAGACAATCCTACGATTACCAAATTAATTTTGTGGTCAGACTCCTGCATTCCGCAAAACGATGAAATGATATCATAATCTCTAAATTAATTGCACATTTATTCTATCTCCAACAAATTAGTGCAAACTAGCGTATTAAGTTCTAAATTATGTTTTAGTGTAAGTCGCAGCATTTTAGTGTATCTCCACCATTTCTGTGACTTAGTGGAGATACCCTATAAATGCACTGAAATAAAAATACATTTTCCTATTTTCCAAATTAAAGAAAAGCAATTTTAGGAAAATTTTAATGTAAGTCGATGCTGCAGGATTTTGTTTAGAAAAATACATTTCTATATCAGTGATTTATTATATAGGTACAGTCAAAATAAAATTTTAATTTCAAATCAGTTTTCCCGTAAAGTGGAAATTGGGACTTACACCAAGATAGCACTGATATGACGAATTGGAGAGATTATACAGAACAACCGTGTAACGTAAAAACTAGCAAACATTCCGAGTGAATTTTTGTTGTTAAATAAAGCAAACCTTTAGATCTACCTTATCCAGTTAAAAAAAATGGCAAACATTCCGAGTGAATTTTTGTTGTTAAATAAAGCAAACCTTTAGATCTACCTTATCCAGTTAAAAAAAATGGAAATATTTGTTATTAATTTGACTAAATTCGATAAATTGCTATCGCGAACTCGAACAGGCCTGAATAAAAAACACACCTATAATGTGTAGACGTGTAAACTCGTAAAAAGCAAAGCTTACTTTTATGAGTTTGAAATATTTCGATTTGACTTACTACTAAAACAAAATTGAAAAATTCCAAACTCATAAAAGTAAGCTTTACTTTTTACGAGTTTACACGTCTAAATATTATTTTATTTTTTAGAGAATCAGAGTGCTGAGTGTAAAGTTGGACTGAATTTGGTCCGACGAACGACAATTTATTATCTCTAAATTCCAAACAAAACACCAATACCTGTCATAAAGTTTAAAAACAAATCTTCGTGAATCAAATTAATTTTCATTCAAGCTTATTATCTTAGGATAGGAAACACAGCAATCATAAAAATTTTACAAGACCCGATATTCAATATCCAAACTGACAAAACATTATGATTACCATAGCCCTAAGTGATAATAGAAACCTTATAAGGTCACCCAGTACTAACAAAAATATAAATGTCCAATTGGTTACGATCTTTGGGGCAGAATGAAATATTTTAATATAAAAATTTATGCGAACTTTCATATAGGGACGCATCACTTCTATCCTAAGTGGCTTATCTTCTAGATTTTGGAAAGATGTTTTTTGTAAATATGCCCACTTGGGTACGATCTTTGGGCCAGAATGAGAAATTTTTTAATATCCCACTTTAGGACAAACTTCACACCACACGTGGGTAAATATTGTGTTTGAAAAAATTATGTTTACTCTTAGGTGAAGATTTATTAAGATTAGGTCCTCACCTTATATCTGCTTCTGACCACCAATCATTTGCCGTTTTATAATCTAAGCCAAATAAAACAAAACTTTTTTTTTTTAAATTCAACTGAAACGTAACTAGCTTCAAATATTAAGAATAAATTAATAATTTTAAATAATTTCGTCAAATTTTAATAATTTCCTGAAATACTAAAATCTTGCAAACTTATGGAATACGTACTTGCTTTTAAATTAAAGAATTGTATTAATTTTACGATTCTAAAAATTAAAAAAAAAAAAATATTTTGTTTAATTTCTGGGAGCGTAAGTTTAAATATTTCAAGAATTTCAGTAAATAGTACCAGAAATTTTAGGAATTTTAAGGGTATAAAATAAATGTATTAATTAATAAATATGTTATTATTTTAATAATAGTAATTTGATAAATAATTAGTTTGAAGATTCTAAGAATTTAAGAATTCAAAGATCTTAAGAAAAACGGGAAATTTAAAAATCTTAATTAATTGGTAATAATTGGAAGAGATTTTACATTTATTTACTGTTTTTATTTTATTAACTAAACTTAAGAAAAGTTCATGTTAATTTTAACAAATATAAGCAAAAAAATTTTTTTACACTAACAAGTAGTTTTAAGCCTGATTCATATTATTGGAATTAAGTAAAGTAATTCATACACTGAGAAAAATTTTAGTAGAATCAAAATCAACGATTATTTAATACACTTTCGTATTATTTTTGGTCAATATATGTTTCATATTGCTTTTACACATTTTTGTTATTATATTAATATTTAAGACAATATTAAAGTAACACAAAAATGTAAAAAATCAACCACTCAGTGATGTTACACGTAGGGAAAATTCCCTACATGTAGGGAAATTATCTCTAAAATTACGGGTGTAGGGAAAAAAAGACAGATTTTTAATAATTAAGCAAAATGTACGGAAATGTAGGGAATTTATAAAATGTTTTTAAATTATTTTGAAAAAATGTTTGATTACCGAATTTTTTCATTACTTCTCTAAAAAAATGTTCGAACATCGATTTTTTTTCGAAATGATATGGTTAGTAGGGCCGTCGTGTTAATTTACTACATACATACATAATAGATCATAGATGTCGCATAGAAATTGGTAGACATTTTTTTTCCCGTTTCATTTTTTTCTGATTGGCTTAATTGGTACCACTTTTGCCGTTATTTTTTGTTTGATGGTTTTTTTCTTGTCAAAAGACTTGAGTTTGAGGACGAAGGTTATTTTCCATTAAAAACGTCGATCGTCGAAAACGATTTGTATTCAAATATCATACAAAAATTTGTTTTAGCTTTAAATAAGCATCAAAATCATTTTAAAAGTTCTTACTAATTCTTTTAGTAGTAAAGTAAAAAAAAATATTAGTGTGCTCTCTGCTCAGAGGATTTTATAAATTTATATTATCCTTTTTTACACAAAATAACGGTTTTTTTGTTCACTGAGAAAGTTGTAAGTACATATATATATATATTCTAATTTTCTAGGTGTTCTTGTGTGTATATCAAATTTAAATAAAAAAATACAATTATGTATTCTAAAAAATCGTAAAATATTTTCTGTCTATATAAATTTGAAAGTGATTCAGAACGAAAGTGATAAGTGTTTTACTACCAAATAATTCCTACCGTTTATCAATTACGTAATTTCATTTTTTTTTACCTTTCCTATTTAGGGATAAAAAACCTACTGTTCTACACAATTGTTGTAATATATAAAATAAATACAAATAAATATAATTTGTATACAAAAGTGCAAGCAGTTATTCCAAAATTATTCACATTGGATCCATTATTAAGCAGTATTCGAAATTCTCAAGAGGCACCCGCGATAAAAATATATATGTTCCTATTGTATTTATTATACATTCAAGAGGTTTATGCAAAGTAATAACAATTAATGACCTATAAATTGTAATTGTAAACCAAATATGGATCGGTCAAACGTAATTACGGATTCTAAAAGTTATCGACAGCAAAAATTTAATAAAGAATGGCTGAAAATTGACAAATTTCAAGGCTGGTTGGAAGAAGTCGAAGGAAACCATTTTAAATGCAAATGCTCAGCGTGCAATAAAATTTTAAGCTGTGGAAAGTCGGACCTTGAAAAGCACAGCCAAACAAAATTACACGTTCAAAAGGTCAAGTCAATCAAAATAAGCAAACCAGTCACAAATTTCTTTATCAAGCAGAAAAGTTTAACCGAGGAACGTCAGATTATGAATTTCGAGCTTCGATTGGGCATGTTTTTCGCAGAACATAATGTTGCCCTTCAAATCGTTGACCATTTACTTCCCCTTTTGAAGGAAATTGTGCCAGATTCGAATATAATTAAAAAGGCTCAGCTAGGAAGACAGAAATGTACCGGGATAATAAAAAACGTATTGGCTACAGTAGAACGGGACGAGCTCGTTAAAAAGCTGAAAGTAAAAAATTTCTCCATTATGGTAGATGAAAGTACCGATATAGGAATTAATAAATGTATGTGCGTCTTAGCACGTTTTTTGGATGATAATGGTCGAGTGGTCGTTAAACTTTTAGAACTGATTGAAATTGGCACCGATTGTACTTCAGCAGCTTTATATAAAAGTTTCCAAGAATTGATAACACGGTTGGAAATTCCTTTCGAAAATATTATTGGTAAGATAACAAGCCTTGGCATGATTTACTGCCTCTTCCTATTGTTAAAAATTTATTTTGTTTATTTCATTCTATTATATTTAAGGTATGTGCAGTGACGGTGCGAGCGTGATGGTTGGGCTTAGGAATTCGTTCGCATCTAGGCTTAAGGAAGATAATCCTGCCGCTATAATAGTAAAATGCATTTGTCATTCATCGGCAATAATTGCAAGTAAAGCTTGTTTGGCGCTGCCTAGAGCACCAGAAGAATTGGTTCGTCAAATTGCAAATTACATTTCTGGAAGTTCAAAGAGATGCAGTCAGTTGGAGGAATTTCAAACAAATTTGAATCTAGAAAAAAAAAAGATCCTTCGAACCTCCGGAACGCGTTGGTTATCTCACCAAAAATGCATTGAACGGATTTTAGAAAATTGGATTGTTCTTCAAGAATATTTTAAAGAAGCTATGGCGGTTGATAAGTTGAAGTCGGCAGAATTAATCTTTAAAGAACTCTCCAACACGTGCAACAAAGCTTATTTACTATTTTTAAAGTACGTACTGAATTATTTTAACAGTTTAAATGCATTGTTTCAATCAAAAAAAGCACTAATACATCAGCTGCACTCGGAATCGATAAAAATTTTTTTAAAACTGGGTCAAAATTTCATTAAGAAATCCGAATTAAAAGTGAACTGTAATGTGAGATCGCCTCACATATTTTTACCAATAAGTGAAATATTCCTAGGATCAGAATGTCAGGAGCTCCTTATTAAAATTCCTAAAGCGGAGTCAGATAGGATAAAATTGGATTGCCTAGACTTCTATATAGTCGCATTAGAAGAAATTCAAAATAGATTACCAATTTCACCGGATTCTATTTTTGGTGAAATGGCGTTCTTAAATCCAGACGTTGTCTTAGGATTAAGTGGTCCGGTTCGATCCCAAATTAAATTTACGAATATTGTTTATAAACTTCAAATCGACGAAATTTCTTTGACCGAAGAGTGGCGTTCAATCGAATATCATTTTTCAGAACTTGAAGTTATCGGTTTAAAAAATTTGGATGTTGAAGAATTTTGGAACAAGATGGGCGATTTGAAAAATTTTGAAGATGAAATCGTTTTCCCTACTCTATCAAAACTGGCAAAATATTGTTTAGCACTACCACATGCAAATGCAGATGCCGAGCGGATTTTTTCTGTAATTACAGATGTTAAAACCAAAAAAAGAAATAAATTAAGTCATAAAAATGTAAACGCAATTTGTGTCGTTCGATCTTCTCTTCAAAATTCCGAAGAAAGCTGCGTGACTTTCAAATGCAACGAAAATCATTTTAAAAAAATGAGAGCCACCAACATTTATGACCATCATAATGAAATTTTATAATTTGAAACTTTTTTTTTTAATTTTATAATTTGAAATTCAGGGGCCTTATTATGTATCTCGTCGACCCGACCAATTTTTCAATCATTTCTTCAAAATTTGCCTATTTAAGCAGCATTTTAAAAAATTATCGAGATTCATATATCGTAGAATCCGACCACAAATTTCTAGTCGTCTTGAAATTTTATTGCGTTGGTTTGAGAATTGAGTGTGAAATGAATATTTTTTTTTAATGAACCAATTTAACGTATTTAATAATTATTGGATAGTTATTATTAGAGGGAGCGGGCACATTGTTGTACTCGATAAAAATTCAGTCGAATTTTATAATAAAAAATCAATAAAAAGTCGTCATGCCTTTTAGTTTTAACTTTAAAGACGGAGCGAGACACATAATAAGGATCTTGTGTAGAATTTTTGGCCGTACATTATATTTTTATTTTCTTGTATTACTGAATTATTTTGTGATATTTTTGGTTTAATAATATTACATAAAAATAAAAAACTTTTTTATTGTTGAAAACAAAACCTAATGATCAGATTATTTTATTTTCAAGCTTTTGAATATGTTTTATAAATTATGTAAATTTATTTTATTTGCTACATAATAACCACATACAAACGTTTCAATTTCGACCTCAGCTAATCTATTTACAGCAATTCAGCATTTCATGTTTCGTAGTTTGGTTTGTTGTTACCGATCGCCGCAAGTACATACTTAAAAGCACTTTATGGATTATGTCTTTGCTAAATCATTGAGTAAGAACTGCTCTGTAATTTTTTCAGCTACAAAAGCAGTTACGTCAACATTCTCCGGTAGGGGATATTTGATAATAATAAAGCTAAAATTTATTTTTTAAATATTTATTTTAATATTTTGTTACCATACATTTTAAAAATTAAAACACGATCGCATTATTTTTGGGTATTACGTATTATGTGAAATATGAATTAAAAATTTAGAGGTTATGTTTTCTCATGTCATAATATTTTGTTTGTTCAAATCGACCATTTAGTCGAGACATATTTTTGACACTTTTACTTGCAGTGGTTGAGTGGAAAGCCACTAATACAGAGTACAGACTACAGTTTGAATCTTGGATTCATTTTTTTTTTAAATTATATATTTAGTAAGAAAAAGTGTAGGGAAAACCGTAGGGAATTTGTAAGTGGAACGTAGGGAAAAGTAGGGAAATTTCGCATTGTCTGTAGGGATTTCAATTTTAGAAGTGTAACATCACTGCAACCACTAATAAATATTATTTTAGAAGGTAGAAGGGTTATTACCAAGAATGCAGTTTAGTCGATGATGCAGAAATCCTATACAGTTAATACAAAATAATGTTAAATTTAAACTTTCCTTTATTGTTTTTATATTTCGTTGATTATTTTAATAACACAGCCACGAATATATTAATACTTACACTAAAAGCGGTTCTTTCACCTGCAGGCATACTTGACAAGCGTAGTGACTTTTGAGTGTTCAACTACTTGACGAAATATCAAACTTGTTTGATTGCAAACATGCCACAGATGATGACCTCTTAAAGAAAACGATTGGAAAATAAATTACCAGCAAATTAAATCGATAGTTTACACATCGTTATACCTTTATATTCATTTAATTCTCAGCTTTCACTATTAACCTCAGTTTAATAGAATCAAATTTGTTTAGCTTGGAAGATCGAGAGGGGGCTGAAATAAATGATTAAGTGCTGCAATATGAATTAAATTTTAAAAATATACAGGAAAAAATATTTTATTTACGATAATGTATAAATAAAGGTCCATTATAGCAAAATTAAAAATTATGATACATAAGCTTAAATAATGAATGTTGATTTTTTAAATATAATTAGTCAAAGATCAAACAACACAGGCAGATAACCCAGATGACAAACCAGAGGGTAGTGACAGTGAAAGCAACACACCTGGGATTTTAAGGCGGCAAAACTGCTTTGTAGGAAATTTTCCTAAAAGGGCACATCATGGCATCAATTTTATAAAATCAGAGCTGGAAAATCACTTGCAACAAATTCAATTGGGCAAACATATTTTAGAAGAATACGCAGATTCCCACACCTTAAAGGATACTTCCAGAAAAAAATTAATAAATCTAACAGTTCAACACGTTAGTGAAGGCAGCGGTTTGCACCCAACCAGGGACGAAAAAAGGCATTGGCGAGGGTATTTACTAGCTTACGTATGGAGGAGACCCCGAAAAATATGTAATTTAATTATTAAATACATAAACATTTTATATTTAATAAAAATTACTTTACAGAATATATTTTACGATTCATATACTAGAGATGGTTATCTTGGCAATCGTTTAAAAATGATGAATTGAGGAAGTTCTGGGAACTGCAAGAAAACGGAATTAATCAAATCTTCGGTAACAAATTCGAACTCTTCTGAACCATCGCACGAAGATTATAGCGAGGGTATACGTTTCCTTAAGAATGCCTGTTCAACAAATCAAAGAAGTGAAATATTTAAACGAATGGCGGAAACCATTTCAGTAAGAGGGTCGTGCACTAATACTTTATCAAATTTTCCGAGATTACTCGGTACGCCTGGATTGGTAAATTTTATAAAAAAAAATTATTTTTGAATCATAATGATAAAAATGTATATAATTTTCCAATAGATTCAACAAGATTTTAATTTGTGATCTCCTCTCACGTCTGAAGAGTTGATCAGCAAATGGCCGGAATTGAAAAAAACATATTATGTGTATTGGCGACAGTTTTAATATAAAATTGTATGAAGAGGATGTTTGTGAAGAGGATAGTGAGTATGAATTACTAAACTTTCTTAAGTAACCCTTATATAAATGTTAGCATGGGATCAAGAAACTACAGCTTTTATGGTGCTGTCGAAGTTGCTACCGACAAGGGGAAAGAAGCATAAAACAGATCAGAAAATTTCTGTTTTAAAATTTCAAAAGGTAAATTATAAAAAATTTCAAATTAAATGTAAACAAATGCTTACCACAAATTTTATTTATGTTGATATTAAAGAAAAACCTGTAGTGGCATTAAGTGGACCAACTATTATCGCATATGGATCTAATAAGGCGGCAATATTCACCTACATTATTGCATTATATAGGAAGGAAATTCAAATAAATGGCAGTTCTGTACTTCTGGCATTCGAAACGCTTTTTAAATCAATGTGAGTAACTTTTTGGATCATGCAATATATCAATTAAATTCTAGAAAACCAACTGCTAGAATAATTGACATAAAAAATCGTCTTCAATTATAAACTAAAGGTACAAGTTTTTTTTTTTTTTTAATTTTATTGTATACTATAGAAGCTATTATTATAAAATGAAATTATCTTGTTTTAAATATAAACAAATACTGAATGGTACTAAAATATACATTAGGCATTTAAGCCACGAAAAAACTAACTGCCGTTTTCTTCCGACTGAGGAAATTAATTCTACTTTGGTACCTAATTCAATTAATAGTATTTCATTAGAAGCAAATAAAATTCCAGAAATACGTTCTGTAGAATTGTCTCTAGAAGAAATCCATCTTTCTTTGGATAACATTGCAGAACAGTGCATGTTAGATATGAATAGGTGAAGTATCCCCGATACCAAAATAAATACAATTATAGAATCAGTTACTAATTTAACTAAGAGTGTTTCAACTAAGTTGTCTGAAGAGGAAAGAAAAAAATTTGGATTCTGCATTAAGTTGTTTTTTAACGGAATTGTTGTTGTAAATGTCTCAAGTAAATACACAAATAGCCGCTACAAATAAACTTTGTAAAGAGTGTAGAATTAACCATACTGGAGCCCATATTTACCTACTTTAGTAGCACTAATATTACTTCTTAAATAGTTAGAATTTAAATTATTTTAGGAGTTCTAAACTTACATCTTAAATAATTGCTAAAAATTCAATGACTTTCGAAGTTTTAAATTGACTCCTTTAATTGTTAGAAATATGACTATTTTAGGAGTTTTAAAATACATCATAAATTGTTATAAATCAACTCTGAAAAAAGCACAGTAATACTCGAAAAAGAAAGTAACTGCAACGTTTAAAAGGTGATTTTATTTCGCGCTTGAAATGTGTTAAATATAAATTCTTATAAGTGGTTATTTAATAACTCAGATTGCCCATGAACTCTATTGAACTCTGTTTCGGTGTGTCATTAACTTCGTTTTTTTAAGAGTGCGAATAAACCTACTAAATACCAAACAATTATACATTGCTACTTACCATATCAGATCGCCATTTATCGATTTTTTCTCTAAGTAGCTCTCCATAATAAATTAATGTAAGATGATCTATACTCATATTGTTAGCTAAAAGATACAACAAAATAAATAAAAATCTGCGGTAATGCATAACTTATGAATTGTTACAATTTTGAAAACATCCATGAGTAATCAAATACAATACAAGTAATACATAAATATCTATTGCTAAACCAAAATTTAAGCATTAATTGATACCAGCAGTCATTGTCCAAGTTAATTTGTTCTATTTGAATATGTGTTTTCGATTAATCGTGTTCCATGAATTTTCGCGTCCCAGACAAATTGTATATGAAAATTTAACAATTCTTCGAAAACAAGATTCTTCGAATATTCATAATAAAAAGTATTTTTTACTGTCGGATTTGGTTTTGATTGAGTTTCTAAGATTTCTGCTAAACAGAGATTGAACAAAATTACAAAAATTAAATTATTTATTTATGATAAATATATAAACACTATAATTGTTTAATTATGCATACTTTATTTGTTATTATCAAATTGTTATGAAGAATTTTATTTAATTTTTGCTAAGAAATCTTGATATTGTTGCAAACCAATTAATTAGTTAATAATAAATTTAAAATATGAATGTTATTGCTAATAATTTATATGTGCTGCCTAATAAAGAAGAATATGGATAGAATTTGTTTCGTAAAATGTACGGAGTACCATAAAAAAGACTAAGCTTTTGAAAACCAGGATTAGAGTTTTCAGCCTTAAACAACGTTAGGAAGACACTCTGGTCTGCGCGATATATTTAAAAATTTAAAAATATCAATAAAGTTTCTCCCAGAAATTTTTTTTTCAAGGAAACTTTCTGTTTATTGACAAGAATACAACAAAATAGAATTCAACTGTTTTGATTTTTTTTAAATAATTGTTCGGAATGAAACCAGTTTTATGTAATTTTTTGAAACTCCGAACTTAGAACAACTTAATTTCATTTATTTTATTTTTCATTCTAGGAAAAGATCAAGACTTCCGACCCAATACCATTCATATAATCTAAAAACATACAGCATATTCTGTAACATTTACATATTTTGTATATACTACACAAATTCGACAATATCAAACATTATACCAAGAAGACTGGCAAGAATATTAAATAAATTTACAGTCAATGAATAAAAAATCATTAATTCGAAAATATTATGAAGAAAATTTATTATGAAATTTTCCATCATTTTTCTTCGTCAATCTTGTTTTTTTTTTGTTTGTACGTATATATAGCTATATATACAAATAAACATAAATATATAAATTTCAAGAACAACACCGCACACAAACAACAAAAATGTAATAAACGAGAAAATGATAACAACACCAAGCGAATGAATGAACATAAATAATTTTCTCATTTATTTCTAATTTCGTTCATTTTTCCAATTCTAATTAAATCAGCTAAGATAAAAATGGAAAATAAAATCACTTTACTTCAAGAATATTAGAGATGTAATGTATTTTTAAAAAGGAAATCTATATAGGTACAAGTATATAGCATAATATATGTATGTCTGGCATAGGTATAGCAGAAACCTTAAATATGATAAGAACGAACGAAATTGTTTTTCATTCACGAAATTTCAAATTAGAGTTTGATAAGAGAATATAATTTACTATATTATAGTATGCTGGAGTACCTACTGTTACTTGAGAGATTATTGTTTCTATATGTGTGCAAAGTGATGATGATGTTTTGTATTTTATATATAAATATAAGGAATAAATTTCTTTTCGAATAGGTATAATGTGAATCTGGTATAATTTATGTGGGTTTTTTATGTTAGTTTAGCTAAAAATGCAAATGGAATAAAAATTATTTTCCCATCATGTGGATTTAACCCTGATTGAGCAATCGGGACTATATAGTTTTTGTTGCAAACAAAAGTTGTTTATTATCTTTCTAAAGACACAATTATGTCACATATGCTTGACACAATTACTACCAGCATTTAAAATAAATATTTTACCACGCTTACCAAAAATTTGCATCTAAAAACTACACAATCTACGATGTTGTAAAAATAAAGAAAATCCTTCCAAAAAGACTCGCTCCACTAAACACAAGATATTAAACACAGTTATGAATTATGACAGACATTAGAACAGGTGTTTCAAAATTAAGTTTTTCTCTGTAATTTTTTTATTTTTGTTCCCAGATTTCCATCATAAACTTTTGTACTAACTACTAAAATTTTTATCTCGGAATACTTTAACGGTTTTTTCCTTATGAAAACCCATAAAAAAAACAAAAACTTACTTAAGAATTGCCTTAAACTATATACCACACGGGATAAAAATACAAGACAGAACAAAACTAACAACTTTTCTGGCACGATTTGAATTTTAAATCGTTGATATTAAAATAAAGATGGCATAGGTGACGGATTTCTTTTATATCTAAATATCTTGGTGCTATTTGGGTTAATCCTTTTTAGAAAAACTAAAAACATAATAAATGAAAATTAATTCATTTCAATTTTCTTCTACAATTTTATTTGATTTCATTATTATTTCAGTTTTTTGTTGTAGTTTTTTTTTAAATGCAAAATTATGTGCATAGTTTTATCCTATCTATACATGTATATAGTGTGTAGATTTTCTTTCGGGAAAATTTTATTCCATCTTTTCAATTTTCTCATTTCAGCTTTTTTTAAGAATATTAATTTATTTTTAACGTTATTTCTCTATAATAGTAACGGATCGGTGTGTGGTTTCAGTGAATACTCCATAGTCTAGCTGTTGTTGATTTTCTTCATTTCGGATTGAATTAATCAAAATATTTAACAGTCTTAACATTTTATAAGGTATACATTAAGTACCTTTCGATGTTTATTTTTTGGACCGAAATATGGCGTCTAACTAAGAGGCATGCAATTTCAGCAAGCTTGCACAAGTCATTAATAGAGGGCTCACCGATAAGTTAAAGGAAGATTACCTCATCTCAAATTAAAACTGAAGGATTTAATTTATAAAAACAGATGTGATTATGAATAGGCATGTCGTTTCATTCGCCGCATTAAAATAAACAAAAGGAAATTATTACTAAGCGAATGACAAATCTTCTCAAATAGACATACATTTCACGGGTAGAGACCCAGACACGAAGTGGTGGCTCGTCCCGTAGTCTGGGGCGTCTCGTGGAAAGTATTGTCACTGTCATATTTTTTTTATATACTGTGTCTAATTTGACATTGGGGATCGTTTAATCAGTTTGTTGAGTTTATTGCTCACGGCACTCAATTGAAATTCCTGAAAATGCCGAACGGTGAAGAAAACAAGCATACCACCGACAAACGAGATGCATAATGATGATCAAACAACTTTGGAGGTCGCGGCTAGCAAAACAATCAAAATTCAACTATTTCGGCCAGGTAATGCCCTAAATTGGTTCTTGCTAGCCGAAATTCAATTTAACCTTCAAGGGGTCAAATCAGAAAACGAAAATTTTTTACTTGTCGCCGGAGACATGCAATATAATTTCCGATTTGCTAACAAATCCGCCCCAATCACTGAGCAGTATACGACATTGAAGAGCACATTGTTGAACCGCTTAGCGCGATCGTCGGAGAGGCAATTAGAGACTCTTGTCACGGGTCAAGACATCGGCGACCGTAAACCGTCCGATGCGCTAGGACACATCCGCACTCTCGCTGGCACAAATTTTCCTGATCACAGCGTAAACCCACTTTGGGTTAGGAAAATGCCCGAGATAATTAAAATCGCCTTAATCGTGCAGCCAGAGTCTGTTACGACTGACGCACTGGCCAAGTAATTTCAATTGGCCAACAGTTTCCAAACGTATCACAAATTAATTTGAGACAATCACGTCCACCTGAGCGCACTGATCGTGTTCCTTCAACTAGCCGAAACACTGGCATAATTGAACAGTTTATATTAGTCGACACTGGCGCTGACCTTTCGGTTATTCCAATTTTCAATTTTAAAAATGAATTCAATCTGGTTAAAAGAAATCCAAATCTATAGTTCTGTCGGCCGCCAATGGCACAACCATCCACACTTACGGTACGAAGTTTCTTCAGGTGGATCTCGGGCTTAAGCGAACCTTCACGCATGCATTTTTACTTGCTGCTGTGAATCGCCCGATCATTGGCGCCGACTTCTTGTATAAATTCGGACTACTTGTTGATCTGAAGAATAAACAGCTGGTTGATTCAGCGACTAAGCTGTCAATCAATACCACTATGGTTCGCGTCGACACACCGACTCCGATGCATTTCACGATCAACAACGGCTACGGCACTTCGATTAAAAAGTTTCCACAACTTACAGCAGAGCCGAATTACAAATTGCCAGTCCGACACAACGTGGTTCATTATATCGGGCCTTGTGTGTGGGTTCCAGGCTAGATCAAATCCGGCACAAAGTCGCATTTACGGAATTCCAACACATGGTTGAATTAGGGATTTGCCGTCCATCCGCATCTCCCGTTTCGTGTCCATTACATGTGGGGATTATCGCCGAATAAACACGGTCACGACATCTGATCGTTATCCGATACCCCAAATTCAATATTTCTCCATGCAAGACTCCATTGTCAAAGCCTACCACTTAATTCCCGTCGCTCCTGAATACGTTTATAAAACGGCGATCACTACATAATTTCGCCTATTCGAATTCACCCGAATGCCATTCGGTCATCGTAATGCCGCACAAACGTTTCAGCGATTAATGAATCAAGTTGTCCATAACCTTGATTTCGTTTTTGTCTACATTTACGATATTCTTGTGGCTTGTCAAACTGAGGAACAGCACAAACTCCACTTGGAACAACTCTTCCACAAGTTAACTGAGTTTGATGTTTACGTCAACAGAGCAAAATGCATCTTTGGCGCTACCACTCTTGATTTTCTCAGCCGCAGGATCATCTCTAATGGTATTCTGCCGTCGGAAGAACGAATTAATGCCATTAGGAAATTCCCAGCTACTAGCTCAATAAAGCACATTCAGCGATTCATCGGTATGGTAAATTACTACCACCGATTTATACCAAAACTTGCTGAAATACTCGTAACAGTTCACAGCCATCTGGCAGCACTGCTACGTAAGCCCATGGCTCAAGCATTCACGTCGCTTAAGGCTGAACTCGCGAAAATAACACTACTTGCACACCCACTGGGCGATTCAAAGCTCAGTTTAACTACTGACGCAACAAACACTGCCTTTGGGGTAGTACTTCAACAGTATAGCA
Organism: Tipula helvola; assembly: GCA_963556165.1. Classification (NCBI taxonomy): domain Eukaryota; kingdom Metazoa; phylum Arthropoda; class Insecta; order Diptera; family Tipulidae; genus Tipula; species Tipula helvola. The sequence goes on along the minus strand of OY744481.1, from coordinate 9,260,230 downwards.
ACAAGTATTGGTAGCCATTCGGATTTTTCTCAAGAAAACTCACGGATTCAGAAAATAAATATTCTGCATTCGATGGGGAATTACTCGCAATATACCTAGCAGTAAAACACTTCAGATATTTTGTCGAAAGTCGGGATTTCATAATTTTTACTGACTATAAACCTCTGACTAGCGCACTTCTGTCTAAAACTGAACGTAACCCGAGGCAATCTCGCCATTTGGATTAAATTAGTCAATTTACCACAGATATTCAGCATGTGTACGGTTATGACAACGTTGTTGCAGATACACTCTCTCGCACAACGGACAATGAAATGGTCATAGTCGAGACACAATTCGACTTAAACAAAATCTCAATTACACAACAAGCTGACCTAGAACTTCAGAATTTACTTTCTGGTTCCGAATGGCCTGGCCTTGAAATCTTCTGCGAAACATCCACCGGTTAGAATCGCCCGTACATCGCAGAATCACTGCGTCTAACCATCTTCGACGCATTACATAACATTTCACATCCTGGTGTCCGTGCAACTCGTAAATTGATTACTGCTCGCTATTTTTGGCCAAACATAAACAAAGACGTAGGCAATTGGGGTCAGTCTTGTTTTCTGGCCAACGTGCCAAAGTCCAACTGCACACAAAATCACCACATGGACACCGGATAATATCACCACTGATCAAAGGACGCAATTCGTATCCAAGCTTTTTCCAGAGTTGACAAAACTCCTTGGTTTAAATCGTATACGTACCCGGTGAATTCTTCGTCGAAAATCTTCTTTCACCTTTACCAACTAGCGACACAGTCGTCGACCAACTGCGACAAACCATGCAGAATCTTGTTCCAAAATCACCACGTCAGTCCAAGCATGACGACCTTTTTGTACCAAAATCACTTGCCAACTGGGATTTCGTGTTCGTTAGAATAGACAAGTTTCGCACGGGTTTACGGCATACTATGGATCGATCAAATATCAGTTCGAAATCCGCATAAAATTGTTCGTATCTCAGCCAATCACACAGTTTTCTCCTAGGGAGAGGGAATCACTTGCAAGGGAGTCCTGTAGCGATCAACTCCCAAATTCACTCATAAGCGACATCTCTTCTAACTAGCCTATACACAATCTATGTCTTTCGTCTCTATAATTACGCCTGTGTTTCTAATAGACACTCACGAAAGACATACACAAAACACACGAAAAACATTACACAAAATGTTTTTACTCTCGTTATGTTTTGTTCGCGACGCATCATCGCTCTTTTTCTGCCCTTTTTGTTTTGTTATCACCGACCGACGTTTCGTCGTCATAACACAAAACAAAAACACTCTCGTTTCTTCCATCAACACAGACGCTTCGTCAGTAAAAAATTATTCATCAGCGAAAATTATAAAAATTAAACTGTTCGTGTACAAGTAATTTCAAGTGAAGTAAAACTCATATATAACATGCGTGGTTGTGGAATTTATTCCCTAATATAATTATAAATAAATTTTGTGTTCAAAAATAAAACCCGGTCACATTCGAAATTGATCAAGAAAATATAATAACCGAAAAATCACGCAGTAAGCCTGATTATTTTATTGAAGCACCAAGCACCTATTACATTCAGTGACATTTGGTTGACGTTCGCAAAGTTGCAATTTAGAAAGATCATAAACCAGGCACGGCATGTCTTACTAAATCTATTGCCATCTATGAATGACTGAGAACTTTTAAAGTTTAAAATATTTACAATATTTGGCACACGTGAAGTTATCAATTGCAAAACTTAAAAGGTTTTGACATGAAATACATGTAGATATTGTATGAGCTTACTTATCTCAGAAGAAAATCGGTACTGGAAAGGCCATTTCGGTGTCTGATGTTAGGGCTGACACATTAGCTGAATCGATTTTTAAATATTGCAACTAACGATATGACACTCCGCCACATCGGTAGTTGCAATATTTAAAAATGGATGGACGTATTTAAACCCAGTTCCCAGTTCTAATTTCACCTATTATTTAATAATCAAAGCTACTTGGATTCAAGCAAAAACGTACCACAGTGGGCAATAAGGTCACTTCCATCTTGCTGGGCTTCCGTCTAGACCCCTCCTAAAAGATTTTGTGGAACACGTCTTGATTTTCTAATGCAGCCCGAAACACTACATAATATACACAATCAGAGTTGGCGAAAAGTTTGAGTAAGGCATTGATTGATGAATTTATTCGATAGAAACCTCTTAATATGATATTTTCATTTTTAAGGTACTTTGACACGTTTTGTACGCACTAACTTAATTCGCGGAACTCTTTAAACTCCTTATGGTGGTCCTTTACAGTGGTGAGTCGTAACGAGAAATACTTCATAAATAAAATCAGGGATATAGACTTAACTATTCCAATGAATCGAATGAAACCATGTTTCATGGAATCGAATGATTTTTTTACCAACACAAACCAATATTCACCTATACATGATGACATCGCGACATCACGGTGCGGATTCAAAACAGGTTATTGGAATATTGAATAAAGTCACCAAATAAATTAAAAATTCACCACACTTTAAACCAGGCTTGAGATGTCTTTAAGGTTCTGTATTTCTAAAGGATCCGCAAAAGTTTTGCAAATTCCTACAGAATAATAATTCTTAAAGAATAATTTTGGTCGAGCGCCATTTACTAGAATATTTTTCGGGGTTGGGGATATTAAAATTGTATTACAGATAACGTATGGATATAATCAGAAAAACCTACCATAACAATTACTTTAATAGAATACTTCTTATACTTTCTGCCGTAGGCACTTGGCGAAACACACTTAATACACACATTTTTAAAATTTTTTAAAAACACTTGTTAAATATTGCATTTTAATAGAATATTTACCAGTCTTGCTTTGTGGGTGAAATAAATCGATCTGGTAATGGTTAGTATCTTTTAAACTCTAACAATGTTCCATAGGGAAATTCGATATAGGAGATCGTTGATAAAAGTTTTGATTGAACCTAAAAAACGCAATAAACCCTTTTGGCCTAAAGATTTCCCTGCTCCTTTCCCCTCGCAACTGCGAAAATTTGGAGGATACTTCTTTAATGCCATTAAATTCGCACGATTCTTCAATTAAAATGTGCATTGTATCTACAATAACAACGTCTACCTTAACAAATATTTAATTACAATAAGTAACTGAAAGTGTAAACTCTTCTTTTCAAAGGAAAAGCTATCGAAAGTGTAAATCCTGCCCTAGATTTCCCAATACACCCTCCAGGTTACATCATAATATAATCTTACTAATTTCGATTCATTTTATACCAAAAAATATTTATTTCATCATAAAACAGATAAAAATCTTAAAATTATTAAATTTCTAATAAATAAAATAAAAAACCCGGATAAAAAAAAGGATCGTTGGTATAATTTCCGCTTTTTCCCTTTTTTTACTGTTAAACACAAACTATTTAACACACAATAAAAATAAAACGTAGAACAAAAAATCTTCTGCACTAGTTTTAAGAATGGTCTTGAACGAGAAGTGGAAGTAAGAAAAACAAAAGGATATACGTACATATATAATGAATTATTATACGAGTACATATCTATATCGAGTAGAAAAATAAAAAACTTGGAAAATATGGGAGAAAGGATGGAAACGATTGGATGACTCGGGATGATATATAAAAATAATTTCTGGAGATGAACAGGGAAAAAAAAAAGAAAACTCCGATTATTTTTTATGTATATGTACATGTTCTATTTCACATCGGGTTTGTACTTTATTTGGCTGAGGGGTGGTGAAAATTTATTTATTATTAGTACAGGGAAAATTTCACAGTTCTCTGTGTAATATGGTGTAAATTGAGTGGGGTGGAATTTTTCTTTTAAATCCACTTACGTACATTTTCAGTGTGATGATTTTTTTTTATTATCGCGTGATAACATTTTTTTGTACTCTATGGTGTACTTTCAATATGTACTTAACGTGCAATTAATTAAAAAATGTTTTTGATGAAAAATTGAAAATTTAGAGGGATATTGTTTATGTGTTTATGCGTTATTCCCCTTTTTATAAATAATACTGGGACACAAGTTTATGTAAATTAAAGTTTTATCTGAGAAATGTATATTAATATGAACGTGGATCAGTTTCAACGATGAATGTCATAAAACTGTTGTTTCAATAAATATAAATCTTTGCGGGAAGTTAAGTTATTAAAGCTGCATAATAACATGCAAGAATGGTATTTTATTAAACAATTTTTCAAAAATTCAACTTCATCCTTGTGTTGTCGTATATTACCCAAATCCATGCTAGCAAAACTTCTGACTTTATTTATAGAGCTACCCTTTGTGCTTTTTTGATCAAAGACGATTAAGTCTCGGCCGAGTACCATCCATTTCACCTATCTGTATTTTTTGTGTATTACTCCGTCCTAAATATTCAAATTATTGCTTGTATGCAGTATACAACTCTTTGAAATTAATTTAAAATCACCCGATTGTAATAATACCGGATTGACCAAAGCTACCAAACTGAGTATGTGAATTTTACATTACTGTATTCCCACCAGCAATTTAAAAAGAGGACACCAATCAACATTCCCAGTGCATAATATTATTCATTTTCTAATCTTAGACTTTTATTCCAAGAAAAAGTCGAAATCAGAATCAAACGTCAACTCGAAATCTTCCAGCAACCACATTTTAAAGTGAAATTAAAGTAAAAATCGAAATCAAAGATTATTTTTTGATTATGACGTAATAAACGTAGCTAGAAGTAGTAAACGAAGATCAAAATTAAAGCCAAAATCGAAGTTGAATTGAAAAGGAGTGAATTTTAAAATCAAAGCCATAGTTAAAATCGAACTCTAAATAGTTTAAAAAGTCATATTAAAAGTAAAAGTAATAAAAGTAAAGGCCCAAAGTAATGAACTATCAAATGGTAAGTCAGGTAACATACCCATCTTGGGTCATTTCTGAATATCATGCGAATTTGGATTTGATATAACATTTAACTAACTACATGAATTTTCAAAATTGTCAGTAATCAGTTGGGTACGTCATTGAATTTAACAACAAAACGTTGTACGACAACGTTTCATCAGAAAAGTACTCAAAAAAAAAATTTTAAAATATTCAAAATAAGGAGTTAAATTCGTTAGTTGAATTTCCGCAGTACTTGTTAGGTGCCATATATACGGTTAACGGCTAAATGATAAACAAGATTAAAATGAAATATGAATCTTACCTCTGAGACACGAATATACTGAACTCAAATGCGAGACTAACTAAAAAAAATTGTTAAGCCTTTATGGCTTTGGAATTAAACAACAACAAAAAAATGCAGTTATTCGGTTGTTCGGAAAGTAATTTGGTTTTTTCACAACCGACTTCACACTTAAGCAGCATAATCATATGTATTTTGACAGCTGACATAGCAAGGCTTGCTTGTGAAAAAATTTTAATTTTATTTTAAATATGGAAAGTGAAAAACAGCATTTTCGGCATATTTTACTTTTTTACTATACACGGAAAAAAATAATTTCTAATATGAAGAAAAAATCGATTAGTTCAAGAAAATGTGTACATCATTTTTCAGCTAAACGAAATTTTTCTCACGACAAACTTTACGTTTCTCAATTTGAAATTCTGCTAAAATATTAAAATAATCTTTATTTGTTTGATATGAGAAAACTAATTTCTTGATACAAGAAAACGTGATTACATCGAGAATATGGTTTTTCTTCATGGTTAATTCTTATTTCTTAAGTTTAACAAAATCGGTTTGATTGTAGAAACCGATTCTTTTGATTGAAAACTAGAAATTTTCTGGTGAGAAATCTCGTTTCTTTATTTAAGTAGCATTTTCTGTAAATAAACAGATATTTTCTTGCTGGAAAACACATATTTTCTTGAGTAGAGTGAACATTTACCAATCTATTGTTTGCGTTTTCTTGTATGCATCGGTTTTTTTCTTCCAGGGAACTTAAATATTCTTCACTAGAGAAACGCTTTTCTTGTGACAAAGCAATATTTTTTCAGGTATGGTTACGCAATATTTCTTGGTTTCAGAAATATTTCTTCAATTTGTGAAATGGTTGGTTATAAAATAATACAATTATATGACAATTTATTTTTGTGTTTTTTTATTTCACAAATTTAATAATTACGATTGTTATTTGTTTCATTAAATTTAAATATAAATAATTATAATTTTATAAATAATTTTCACTTAGAACTAATATTATGATCGTTGTAATTTAATATTAAGTTTAGACTTTCAATTTTTGTTTTTTAACTATGAATCTAATTATCAATCATTATTAGAAAAAGTATCAACATATGAAAAAAATTTGTAGATTTTAAATAGATAATAATTTTAGTTTAAATATTTTAATTCCATTTGGAAGTGTAAAACAAATGATTTAAATGTATGTTGTCTTTCTCCTGTGCCAACATAATTACTTGACTATTCAAAAACTTTGTACTAATAAGAAAAAATTGTTAGTAGTGTTTAGTGTGCCAGTAATTTTTTGCAGTTTCTTATTTCTGTAAAATAAAGGAAATATGATTTTTTTTAAGTATTTATTTAAATTGTATTTAATAACAGAAATACTTACATATGTTTTCAACATCTGAGACCTTTAAATATCGAGCAAGGCGAGAGAAAATATTAAAAACATTTTTAAATGTGTCTAGTTTAAGAAATCCATTTTCTTTTGTCACTTTACACCACTTTGAGGCGGAAACACCACCGTTTAAAAAATCTAAGTTTTTCACTTTTAACAAAAGAAAATTTTCACAAAATCCTACTTTCAAAATCACATAACTTTTTCACGCTTCTCACTGTTGAAGGTTCGCGATAGAATGCTTTTTTTCGGTACGAACATCCATTATATAATGGTATTTATATACGTACAATTATAACAATTTAACGATAATTTTCTCGTCTCAAGAAAGGCTTACTTAGTTGAAATACTTTATTCTATTGATATGAGAAACAAGCTTTTCATATTATGAAATAATTTCTTGAATTAAAAATATTTTCTCAGATTAAGAAATTTTTGTTCAAATGAAAAATGCGATTTTTAAATAAGATCGTTTAAGAGAAGAAAATGTTTTCTTGTTCTGAGAGACGTAAAATAATAGTTTTCTTGTTAAGAGAATTTATTAAAGAATAGTTTCTTCAATTGAAGATTTTTTTCTTAGTTCAAGAATAACATAAAAAAATTGGTTGTTTCGAAGAGAGAGTAAACTTTTCCTAATTAAAAATAATCTAAATTATTGGGAATACTGTACTATATTTGTCCAAATTATTCCATATTCTGAACCACACTATTACACCGGCTAATCAAATTTCTAGACACCCAACTTAGTTGTGTATTGTAACCCAATTATTTCAGCTATAAAAATGAAAAAGTTAGCAGAATGTGTACAAAATACCCTAATGTCTCATTGCATACTCTCCACAAATGTCTGCAAACCATAAATAATTAAATTTGAATAAAAAAATAAAAATGTTTTTACGAAATTCATTTATTTATTTGAATATATTAAATTTTTAAATGGATGATTTGAAGCAAATTGGATAATACCTACATTTTGAGAAAAGGTTCTATTTCTAGATTTAAGAAAAATTCAATCTTATCATTAACATTTCAATAGTTTCTTGAATCAAGAAATTGCATTTGTGTTGATCAAGAAATTGTTTTATTTTTAAAATAACCAATTCCAAGAAAATTGGACAATATAGTTTGAGAAAACAGTCAATTTCTACTTGCAAGAAAAATTGAAAACAAAACAATCGTATTTTTCTCCTTTCGTTGTTTTTTTTTCTTCAATCAAGAATTTTGAGCAGTTATAGATACAAGAAACTAAATCTCAAATTACAATTAAGCAACAAATTTTAACTCAAGAATTTTTTTATCATTTCAAGAAACACAAATCTTACGTGAAGAAAAACGCGAAAGAAATAAGAAAATGAGCTATTAAATGAAGAAAAAGTACATTTTCTTCAATTAAAATTCCGTTTTCTTCGTGGTAACAACTCTAGTTTTTTCCGTGTAGAAAACATAAAATTGCTGTTCAAGCAATGGAGCCATGTATGGAGAAGATGTATTAAGTGAGCGCCAATGCCAAAACTGGTTTGCAAAATTTCGATCCGGCAATTTTGAGCTCGAAGATGTACCACGTTCTGGACGGCCAGTTGAAGCTAATGAAGATGCAATAAAGGCATGAATTGATTAAGCTCGTGAGATCACTGAGAGATTAAATTTATCGAATTCGACCGTACATGATCATTTGAAATGATCGACATATAGGTTCCTTATCTTCTTACAGAAAAAAGATTGTGCCGTCGCATTGACGTTTGTGATTTGCTTCTCAAACTCCATGTAAATGATCCATTTTTGAAGCGTATCGTCACTCGGGACGAGAACTGGGTTGTCTACAACAGTGTTAAGCGCAAAATATCCTGGAGTAGAAAAGATGCACCGGCTCAAACCACTTCGAAAGAAAATATTCATCAAAAAAGGTTATGCTATCTGTTTGGTGGGATTAGAATCGTTTATTTTGAGCTTCGAACGAGCAACACAACGATCAATTCTGAAGTGTACTGTCATCAGTTGGACAAATTGAATGCTTCACTTAAAGAAAAAAGGCCAGCATTGTTGAAAAGGAAAGGTATAGTGTTTCAACATAATAATGCGAAACCACATACAAGCTTAACCACTCGGATAAAGCTTTTAGAGCTTGGATGGGATATACTGCCACACCCACCATACTCTCCAAACCTAGCACCTTCCGATTATCATTTGTTCCGATCTCTACAAAATTGTTTAGACGATAAAACGTTTAATTCAAATGAGGAGGTCAAAAATCATTAGACGCGTCGATTACGTATCTTATTTAGAAATAGATTTATGCGAGTACACTCCATCCCATTTCTCTCTCAGCCGTTTAGTTTGTAAATGCGGTATCATTTTGATTAAAATTGCATAAATATGTTGCTACCATTTTCTCACTCATAAGCAAGAATTTTATTTCTATTCTTATTGTGTCGTGTTATGTGTTCATCGCACACTCGAATACGGTGTTCGCGCAGCCCGGCCCGCAAATAAGCAATTTAAACTAACACCAAATTTAAAAATAAGATTACCGGTTTTGTAAAGATTCAAAAGAATACCGGTTTGGCTTGCCTCTCTTCTGCAAAGAACCGCAGCTGTCTGCTGGCCGAAATTTAGAATTTCATGGAAGTCAAACAACACGAACAATAATTGTTAGTCTGATAACTACTTGTCAAATGACCTGTAAAACATACACGTTTGCTAGCAAAAATGAAAATGAATATCGCGCTAAACAAAAAAAATGTATTAGGTAAAAATGTCTGTCACCAGTTTCATAATAAATTATTTTATCTGCCATCATTTAGGAACTATGATTTTTGTCTACCTAACAGATAAACTTAATAAAAAAGAATCAAAGATAGCCCTGTTCTAGCGGCAGATAGACACCAATTTGTCAGCGCTTCCATTTACCAGTCGGATTATGGTAGCTCAAGGTCAAATAACTTTTAACAGAAATTTTAGCCTGATACCAATAAATCAACTGAAATTAATAAAATGATATGTGTCTGCTGGGCGGCTTTTAGAATTCAAATATGTCAAACAACGCGAACAACAATCTTCAGTCTGACACCAATTAGTCAAGTGACCTGCGAAAAGTCACACGTTCGTTAGTAAAAAAAAAAAAAAAACGGCCCGCTTTTGTTAGCTTTACACTAATTTATCACTATTTTGGCCACCTCTCTGAATATTTTACATAAAAAATGAAAGAGAAATAAATTTGAAAACTGATGTTATAGACAATAAAGGTATGTATGTAGATATAGAAATCTTCAATAATAAGAAATTAACAACCAAACAAAATCCGTCCTTTACTAATGCAAAGTACAGATTGACTAAACAGATATTTAAAAATAGCATGAAACTAAGTGGCCGAATGGGAACTTTAAAAACGATAAATGGAACGATCTCTCATATGTTGCTAATATGTAGTGTGAAAAGATGAAAAATGTTTTCAGGAACTTTTACATTTTTACGAAATAATACGATGAAAAATGATTTTAACTTAATGGTACCCATTAATGGTAATAGTCCAGGAGCTACGATGCAAAATAAAATAAATAACTAAGATCATAATGGATGTTGGTTTTTGTTGGTGTGATCTTGTCTGCCAAGTTTTGCTGGTCGGGATATTATGGATCGAGACAAAGCACACATAGAATTTATGTATTTTAAATAGGAAACGCAATCCCGGTATTGTATATAAGGCAATACCGGGATCCCGAATTTCGGTATTGGCAAAAAAACAGGGATTTGGGGATTTTGGCATTGGCAAGAAGATCGGAATTTTGGGATTGACAAAAGACCAAGGACAAAAGATCAAGGGATTTGACAAAAATCGCGGATCCCGGGATTGCACTGCCTAATTTTGAATCAAATCGGGAAATTAACAACAAGGTTTTGTGGTTAATTAGAACATCCTGAAAACAAAAAAAATATCAACTTTTTGACTAAAATCCGTGCCTGCCTTGGCTCGAAAATTTTGTTTGCCCACTTAGTGATTAATTAGCATTAACCTAATTTTTTTAAATTAATAAATAATACTTGTACATTTCCAAAAATTGCATTGGCTGACAATTTGACAGAAACGTTCTCTGACGCTCTTCATTTCATTAGTTGGTCAATTTTGATCAAATTGTTCGAAATATTACAAGTACATAAAATATTGGGTCTTTTGACTGTGTTCTGAAAATAAGCTGTGCATCATAAGTTTAAGATTTCTAGTTTTACTAACTATTCTTTGCTGTATACTGTATTGCATAATTGTGTCAGCTCTATTTATAACAAATTATAAGTTATTAACTTAAAACGTGGTAAACACATTTTTAAAGATTTGTTACTTAAAACTTGGTAAACAGGGCCGGGTTTACTCTGGATCCAACATCCAACAATTCCACCATTGAGGCTATGTAATAAATAAAATTAACAATGGAGTATTGTTTCACCCAAATATTGGTACAACCTGCTTGTCGTTTAATCTAAGATTAAGTTGCTTTAAGCTGAATTTCTATGTTTGAGGTGATAAAATATTTTGTTTTTAATTCTACTTCCAAAATCTACTTAATTCCAAAATATCAGCCTAAAGCAACTTTTTCCTGGTTTTGCGCATTTTTTTAGACTAACTAGGCGCCTAAAAAAAAATGTTTTAATGTATGATTAATATAATTTTGAAAAGTAAGGAACTAAAGAAAATATTATCCAGTGCAGAAAATAAAAATAGAATTCTAAATTGTCCCCCACTTACCTCTACTTAGGATTATTCCTAATAAAGTCCTTAAATTGTCTTTTTGTTTCGAGGCGCTAGTCACCCAAAAGCCGGAACTGTAGAATTGAATTAAAATTATTCATACAGTTGAAATCAAAAGCAATCTAGAACAAAAAACAAGAGTTGAGATTTCTAAAGTGAGGTCAAAGATCAATTCAAAATTATAAGTTAATAGCAGGAGCCGGATGGCGGACTCAGAATTCAAGTCAATATAATAGTCAGTTTAAAATAAGGTCGTTGACAAAACCGAAAGATTGAATTTAAAAGTCGAATTCAAATTGGAATCATAGTCAAAGCAAATATTAATTTGGAAAAATGAATTTAGTAGATTTCAAAGATAAAATTAAAGTGAAAGTCAAATCTTGAAACGTGATAAAAGTTGAACCAAAAGTGAAATGAATCAAAGACAAATCGCAGACACACTCAATAGTATGTAACAGTTTACACCAAGGTCGAAGTCAAAGAAAAATCGTTTTGAAATTTGAAACTAAATGATGTACTGCCGAAGTCAAAAGTAATTCAGTTCACAGACTTTTGTTTGAAGAAAATTGAACTTAAATCAAAATTACTCCCAATCGAAATCAAATTAAATGAAAAAGAAAAAAAGTCATGTAAACTGACGGCAATGACACAGGAGACACAGTTTACAACGCCAGTTAAAAGCCAAATACAAATTGTAGTAAGTTTGAAATAACAGTCGATGTCAGATTTAATGTTATAGTCAAGGCGTAAAGAAGTTTGGCGACAAATTCTGGTGTAGATTTCAAAGTTATAATCAAAGTTGAAGTCGAATAAAAAATGAAGTTTATAAGTCGAATCAATAGTGAATGAGTGAGCCGAATTTAAGTAATGTAATATATAAAATTGTACGCCACAAAGTCGAAGTCAAAAAAGACCGTGACTTCAAATTCGAAATCAAGTTAAATCCGATTTATTGAAATTTAAAAGAAATCAAGAAAACCACACCCAAAGTAATTCAAAGATGGATCTCTTGTAAGCGGACGACCAATTGATAATGAGACCAATTTGAAGTTAAATTTGAAAACCAAATCAAAGTCGATTTAAAAATCAAATAACTCAAAACCTGCAAGCGAAAGTCAAAATGGAAATAATGAGGCTACATCCAAGTCAAAGTATAAGATAATGTCGGAATAGTGAAACTAGCTAAAGTAGAACATGAAATGGAAACAAGAGTTGAAGTCAAAATCGAATTAAATATCGAGTCAACCACAAAATCGAAATCACTTCGGAATTCATCTAAGTTTCTTCAAATTCTAAACAATCAGAGAGGAGGAGGTAAAGCAGATCAGCAGAAATCAGAAATATTCCAAATTGAAATAGGACAAATGCTTTTTGTTTTGTAATCTATTAAATAAAATGCAAATCAAACCGAGTTCACCAAAAAAAAAAAATGGTTAAAAGCGAACTTTATAAATTCAATAAGGAGTCAACGGCCAGTGGAACATAAGTTGACTAGAAAATGAACCAATTAACTCCCCTTCAAAACGATCGTTTATTTTCTATTAAAACTTCTTTGATTGGCTTAAAACTTTTAGGGCGATTATAATGTTCATCGGATATTATAATCTAAATTGGATTAAATGGTTTTTATACTTCCTTCTTGATATTAGTCATACAGTAAGTGAATTGAGATAGGAATGCACTAACTAAACAAGAAATTATAAATAATAAGAAAATACGTTAATAAATTAAACAAGAAAAAAAATTAAAGGAAATTGAGTTTTCAATAAAACGACGACAACTATAAATATTCAAATATTAAATTGTTAGATAAAATATTTGTTTTTTTTATGGAGGGTTCTGTATTATAGCATACAATAATTGATAAAATTCTAATTTTCCACAAAAGTTATACGTACTATACAAAGTGTTTCTTTTAATTCAGGGAAATTCCACGCGAAAATTGTTTATTTGTTTTGTTTTTACAGTAAACGTTTTCTGGGGTGTATTGTATATGGCTTATGTCTTCCTCGTTACGTTATGTTGATGGGTTGCTTAAAAATGGAAATCTATAAAAATATAAAAAAAAATTTAAAAAAATTGGAGCAATTTTATTTTAGATTAAAATTATAATTTCTTCTTATTTTGATTTATTGGATTGTTTGTTTTATTTAATAGAAGGAAATAAGATAAAATGAGTCGTTTTGTTATTATTTAAAATTCCGATGGCAGTTATTTTTGGGGTCAGTATGAAAACCAAAAAAAAAATCACATTTATGGAGACAATGAACTTTTATAGAAATTTTTAGAATAAATTTCGAAATAACTTCCAAAATGTATGTGTATCTGTTCTAACATTTGAAGCAATAAGAGAAAAATGAGCATAATTTACTAACTAAGGGCAATTCAATCGAACACAATCTTAATTGTGTTTCAAAATTGTTGCTCTTTAATTACCATTCGTAATATTCGACACAACATTTTTTGATGTTCCTATCTTAAATATACATATAAGAAGAGTGAGGAAATTAGCTTCTTATCTAGTGTGTGGCACTAGTGACTCAACACGCAACTTGTAGACGTGATATTATTAGTATTTCCAATGCATTATAGTCTGTTATCCTTTGCACCTTATAAGGCGGTTGATCCTGGCGGTTATCACGTGCTCCAACTTTACCTACACTCAGTGGCTTAGTAGTATGTTGGATTTATTCCCAAATCTAGCAAATCAGAGTACACTTAATCCAACCTCTAGCAGCCAGACCTCATTAGTGTGACTTTTTCCAATTTTCTTAACAGAACACTGGCCTTATCGATGAGATCTACGCTGTACTTGTCAAAACTTTAAACATATGTGATCGAAGTTTTGTTTGGTTTGTGTAATTAATAATTTTGTACACTACTCATGTTTGTCTATACACATCATCACGCCAGTTGTGGGTCGTTCTTGTTTTTAGTATAGCAAAATTTGGCATAAGTAACCGTTGAAGCCCTCCAAACACCGCTTCGATCTCTTATTAATGACTGTTTAAGAAACGGTTAAATTGATGTTTTGTGTTTTTCAGTTTTGTAAATTAACAGCTTCTTCCCAAAGAAGAGCGAAAAATGTGTGTTCCATGAAAAACTAACATTGATTTACCTACGATTGAGGGCTTGGCTCCTTCCTTAAGGAAAGTAAAAAATAAAACAAACGAAAACAACACCGTACAATTGAAAAAAAGTTATAATTACTAACGCCACTAATTTTTATTACTTTTAAACCATTTGAGTCAAGGTAGCGTATGGCTTACCAGACAACTCAATCACGATAAAAAAAATGGAGGTGTGGCCAACACACGACTTTCTTTTACGAACAGCGAATTTTGAGAAACTTTTATAATTCAAATTTCCCGCAAACTTAATTAACATTGTTTCTATTATTTCATGTTTTCTGTAAATTGTATATTTTTGAAATATTTGCAAAATAAATTTTCTGTTTTACGGAATCTGGGAGCTGGGACCCCAAAATTTATGTAAAAAGTTTAAACATGAAGTTGCAGTTTGATTGGTTAAACCATTTGGACTACAAGTTGACAAACATATATACCAACAGACACCACTTCAAAACTCAAATTTTTGAACTCATTAGTAACCCCCGTATATTTTATAAAAAATACATTACAACTGCGTCATTTTTCAATTAGTTACAAAAATGTCGTTGCTACAAGTAGATCGTCGTAAATTAATTTATAAATTTTGTCAGGAAAATCCAGACAAAAAAAAGAACGAGATTTTTCACTACTTCAAGGATCTTGGATTCAAAAAATCCTTTATCTACAAAACAATTAAACTGTTTGAGAATAATGAACCTGTGGAAAGAAAACCCGACTCTGGTAAAAAATGTCAACTACAAGGTAGCAAAGTTCGAATGAAATTGAAAGGTGAAACAGTGGGTCGAACTGCAAAATCGTACAGACAACTGGGTAAAAAATATCAAGTTGCCCCAAAAACTATCAAGAAATATTTACAAAGTATGAATATTCAACGCAAACCCAAAAAATCGGCACCAGCAACTACAGACAAACAATTAGCTACAATCAAATCTAGATTAAGAGTGCTTTCCCAAACATATTTCGCTGCTTCTTCAGCTTATAAATGTGTGATGGATGATGAAAGTTATTTCACTGTTGAAGGTAATGAATGGCAGCCAAAATACTACTACGAGTCTCCCGATCACAATGCACCAGAAAAGGAGAAGTTTATTCATAAGACCAAGTTTCCAGGTAAAGTTATGTTGTGCTTGGCTATTAGCGAACGAGGTGTCAGTGACCCAGTATTTTTCAAAAGTGGTTTGGCGGTTAATGCGCAAACATACACAAACAAATGTTTACCTGTGCTTCAGAAATTTATAAATAAATATCATAAAAATGATAAAACGATTTTTTGGCCTGATTTGGCATCCTCACATTATGCCAACGCAACGTTATCTGATTTACGTCAACGCAGAATCGAATTTATCCCTAAAGACTATAACCCACCAAATATTCCACAACTAAGGCCCATTGAAACTTTTTGGGCAAATCTGAAGAGAATGGTATACAGCAATGGATATCGTGCCAAAAATGTTGAATGTCTGATTAGAAAGATAAAAAGAGATTTAAAGAAGATTGATACATCAGGAACGCAGGCGGCAATGAAAAGAGTGCCAGAAAGGATCAGGAAAGCGAATCGATATGGAGCGCAAATTTTTCTGTAAATTTTATTTAAGAATTAAAGTTTTAAGTAAATTATGGATTAAAATCGTTTGATTAGTAAATATTTTTTTTTTACTTTTTTTTGTTTGTCCATATTTTATTCCTCATACGTTACACACGTAAAAGAAATAAAAGGTGATATTTATGAATTTAAATTTTTTCTTTTATTTTGTAAATCTTATACTTTTTAAAATATGTGCAAAACACATTTTCGGGCCCAAGAGAGTGGCCACTTCCGGTTGACAGATTTGGCAATTTAACATACATGTAGGCTAAATATTTTTATAACGTACAGTACGTCACTGAAGTGTGCAAATTAATTATAATTAGCATAATTGGGCTAATACACACAATAATTAAAATGACAAATGCAAGAACTGCTGTAACTCCTTGTAAAAAAGTGTGGGGGAGGGGGGGGCAGGAGTTGCGAAATATTTTTGCAATTATAAAACGATATACAGTCAAACCTGTTTTTGTGCGGTCTTTTTTTATGCGATATTTTTTTTATGCGTTTTTTTTGTGCGATTTTTTTTTATATGCGATTTTTTTTGTGCGATTTTTTTTTATGCGGTATATGAATATCGAGATTCTGTTCAGCCATTTTCATACCTAATGCATCAGCCAAGTTCATTAATCATTAGACATGCTCAATATTCTTATATATTCCATATTTCAGCAAATTTCAATATGTAATTAACATACATAATGCACACAAAGAATATAATTTAGTTAAAAGAAATGTTTACTTCACAACCAACGAAATGCGTAGTAATAGCCACACTGATTGTTAACCTTGAACATAAATTAAAAAAATATACATAATGATGTAAGAAAAAAGGAAATTTACCGTTTTATTTAAAAATGAGAAATTAAAATTTTTTTAAATGTTTCCATGTGTAATTTAATTATTTATTTTGTTTAGAAAGCACTTTCTCGCTATTTCGTAAAACTTTGACATATGTATTTTCTAAGGGAAACTTTTTTTATGCGGTCCCTATCCACCGCATAAAAAAAATTTTTTTGTAATTTTTGTACAAAATTATTTATTATAGCGATTTATGGAGTTTGCGAATATTTTTTTTTGTGCGATTTTTTTTGTACGGTCCCTATCTACCGCACAAAAACAGGTTTGACTGTATATACTTATGTAAGTATTACAAACCCTAATAAGTCGTTAAAAAAGTTAAGAAACATGAAAAAATGATCCACATTCAATTATGTAATATTTGCATTAGAAACCGGAAGTATGTCACTGTAGTGTGCAAATTAATTATAATTAGCATAATAAGGCTATATATACACATATATTTATGTGTTGGCAAAACAATATTTAATTTTTTTTTTATAAAATTTTTAAATTTTTTTTAAATTTTTTTTTTAATTTTTAATTTTAATTTTTAATTTGTTTATTTTTATTTTTTTTGCATTTTTGGAAACATTTTGTATTAGTAATTTTTTGTAAACCTTATACTTTTTAAGATATTTGCAAAACAAATTTTCTGGCCCAAGGGAGTGGCCACTTCCGGTGGACCGATTTCAAGTAAAATTCACTGGGACCTCCCAATTTATCCAAAAAGCTTAAATCTGAAGTTTCAGTTCGATTGGTTAAGCCATCTGGGCTGTAGAGAGGACACAGACTGACAGACGGACAGACGGACAGACGGACAGACAGACGGACAGACAGACTGACAGACAGACATCATTTCGAAACCCACTTTTTCGGACTCAGGTGACCTCAAAACAGATAAATCTTCAATAATCTCAAGGTCGAAAATTTTCATGATTACTATACTTTATTTTACTTACGTAAAAGAAAGTAATAATGTCAACCCAAGTCGAGAGAGGCAGCTATAGAGAGTAACAAACAATAATGGTATAGCATAGGGCAACTTGGGTGAAACGGCGGACAAGGGACGACAACAAGAGGGAGTTAAGACTTGAACTTCAACAGAAAGGTTTTTTAAAAAAAAACTAAATAAAAATTAATCTTTGTGAAAAGAGGAACGGTGGCGTAAGCTTTTGGCCACATTTCTGACATAAAAGAATAGTTTAATTGCAAACAAATAATGAACAATAGATCCTTTTTTTATTATGCGCCTTTTTTACTTTGCTCCTTTTACAATATTTTCTGGCCTATCAATTTACCAAGCAGTAAACAAAAGTTAAAAAAAAATTGATTAACGGAATCGTGTTTGTTTGTTTGGTGTGAGGCGTATTTGATTTTATTTTCTTATAGTTAATCGATTTTAAATAGAATAGTGTAAAAAACACAAACATTATAAGGAACGAAGATATTAAAAACCAATAACAATAGCTTGCGTTTTCGGAAATAGATCCTGAATAAATTTAGGCAAAGTTTACACACAAAAAGTTAAGAATACATTTTTAACCCTTACGGGTTACAGGCAACCCAGGTGGCCATTTCGATTTTAAATGCTCGGAGATTAAGTAAATCTGGAGTTAGGCATTTCAAACCCCTTCAAATCCTTTAGATTTGGATATATGATTTTTGCAGAAATGTTAATTACCAATTATTTGTTGGTCAAACGATTCGCGAAAACATTTTGTTATCCTTGTAATATACCCAAGGGATGGCCAGAACAAAATATAAGGTTTATTTCGTAATAGTTTGCTTTGACAATAACAAATAATTTATAAACTAACTGCACGTATAGAACACACTTTATCGCTGAGTTGGTATGTTCCACGCATACTGACCTTTTACATACTCCACAAGACTTTCATTCCTACGTCTGTTCGGATCAGACGATAAACACACCCGGAATTTTCCTGCTTCAGTTGTTGTGTCTTCGTGATTTATTATAGCCATCGGGTTTATATTAGAGGATAATTTGTTTGGTATAAACGCAAGGGTCAAATGAAAGCAAAAATCAAAAATGAATTTTGAGAGATAATTTACAGGAGTACAAAATAATTATTCTAAAACACATTCATATTGATCTAAATTAATTACACTTTATTGTGTAATTAGCTTGAAGGTATCTCATTCATTTGCAACTATAGTCGAAAGTTAGTCTGAAGTTAATCAGGATCTATTTCCGAACAAGCCTAATACACTGTTGTTATAGAGAAACCAATAAACAGTGAGAACCAGTTGTGAACAAGATGAAAAAAACGAATGAACAAGATTGACTATCATTCATGCCTTGGCTTTTTATTTAATGTGCTAAGGTTGCTGGAGCGTGAGCTAAGTTAGAATCTGAGATTTGTACAACGAGATTTATTTGTTTACCCCTTGATTCAAGCGAATTAAGAGATTTAATTATAATTTTTAATTAGATTGAAATGAGGGCATCAATCGATCCAAGGGGGAAATACGTTTTTAAATTTTAATTATACATATCTCAGTGTAATATTCTTTAAAATCTGTTATTAATTGCCAAGTAACTAGTTAACTACCACTTGATGGATTACATGTCAACTAAGGTTGGCAGGAACTCTTGATATGCAAACGCTTATTGGGCGCATGATTGTGAATTTTTGGCCACTGATTTTAATGTACACATAAGTTCCAAAGCTCCATTTGCTAATTCACAACAAAGATTTAAAATTGCATTGAACAAATTATTTGTTTATCTTAGAAGTTAGAATTACCACTATTTTTAAGTTAAGTTCATATATATCTGTTATAATCTCAGATTATTTAATTCTAAGCTTTTTTAAAATTCCTTAAATAAAAAAGTACAGATGCAAAATTGTTTTTATCAATTACCAAACCTAACTGATTTTTTAGGTGCAAACAAGCGGTAGTTGTGTTGGCATTTCTTGTGAGCCCAAACTGATTTGGTAATATTATGTTATTAGCTTCGACAAACTATGCTCTAGTCTTGAATTTATTACATTCTCAAATATTTTGGTCAACGAGTTTGGAATGGAGATTGGTCTTTAATTAATAATTTCTAAGTTTGAGCCGATTTTGTAAATTGGAAATACTTTGACGCATTTTAAAAATTCAGGAAAAGTTCGTTTACTTACCACTCGTTTTAATAAGTCGAGCCAACACGTTTTTCAACCTATTAGAATAGATTATAAATGTTTTTTTGATATACCATCGAATCCTGTGGCTGCCTTGGAATTAAAAGTTATAATTACATTCACAATTTCTTCAACAGTAACATTTTCCAGACAAAAATTATGTGGGTTATTATATTGAATATGATCAAAAACTTGTTTTACTACTTTCCTTTTTAACTTTTCTCTTTCTTAAATCTATAAGACAAAAGCTTATGTTCTGATATGGAAGTGTAGCCATTGCACGTAGCAATCTCTTTATATTTCAACAAATATGGAACAACCCCCATATTCATCTAACCTTACCGAATGATATGAAACGTAACCACTTAAATTATAAAAGTATTTATTGGAAATACTAAGCCATGTTTCAGTCAGCTCAGCACTACAACATCTGCCCCTAAAGGTAGATTATGTAATATTGATTCAGTGTCAGTTAAATTATTTCGTAGGCTTCGTACGTTACGATACAATATACTACCAAACCCTACACAGTTATTGAATGTTACGTTGTAAACACCCGTAAAATATCTATTACTATTTTTCCATCTTTCCATTTTATCTGTCAAATTAATCTTCATTTCAGAAATTGAAATTTACACCAGTTCGATAACAAAACAGCGAAAACTAAATAAAAAAAAAATATTAAACGAAATATAAACAAACAATTATTGTAAATAAAATTTAAAAATGTAAAAGTAAAGAAAGCGCCTCTCGAGGACAATAGTTAAAATGATGCACATGATAAAATGACATTTGTCACAAATGCGACGAAAGAAAATTTAGCAATGCGATAATTAAAAATTGTGTTTACAGATCAAAATTGGAATTATTTACAACAATTTCGAACGTCAAATTATCAGGTAGCTCAGTTTAAAAATGCTCCACTAGGTGGAATCCGTGATGCTCCAATCGTCAATAACAATTTGCTTTTTAATTACATAAGTGATTATGTGATGTTATGTTATAAACTCTGCTAATCCGAGTGTTCCAGTGTTGATAATTTTTCCAAATCTCGGATAGTGTTGATAATCATGACATCAGTATTTTCGATTATTTTAAGAAGAATTTTATAGGTTTTGGTCCACAAAAATTTAAACTTATTGGATTTTTTAAAGTTGAGTACTTAACGAAAAATATTTGCCTCATAAGTTGTTATCTGCTCTCTCACATAAAGTTGTTTAGTATTCTCAACTTTATATCCAACTTTGTTTTGTTTATCTTTTGTGATCGTATGATTTAGCTTCATTTTTTAGTATCAAGTTTTTTTGTTGAAGCGGTTCCTGCATCTCATCAAATATTTTTCCTAGGTTATTTAAAGAGTTCAAAATATCTTGAAGTTGAACTGCAAGGGAAGTGATCGTCTCCCTTACAGAATTCGTATTAGACAACCCAGCTAATGAATGCTGGGTTGTCTAATAGATGTTTCAAGCGATTGACTGGTAGAAACAGTTACAGGTGAGGGCGTCACAGATGTAGTAGGTATATAGTAACGACCACATTTGGTTTCATTTCACCTCGGCATTCAGCACTACAACACCACTTAGGAGAACTTACTATTCGGGTTATATGCTGTCCATAGATGTTTTTACACTGCGGATGGGACTTTTTATTACATTCATTACACTCGAAATAGCTTTGTACGGCATTGTACGGCATTATAAATTAAAGATTTTTACCAAAAAAGGATTAACAGTCTTTACAAAACTTTTGATTAAACAATAAATAGGACTATCGATTTTCAATTAAACTACCAATGTATCTTTTAAATTCTTTAATTTATTTTTAATTATAGCAGCGTATTTTTTTTCTTAATCGCAATTAACAGCGCCACCAATACTGACCAATATATAGTTCTCTAGTTTAAATGTGAATAATTCTTATAAAAACAAATTAGAAATTTTCAAATTTTTTCGAATGTTGGAATTTCCACAATCCGTCAAAGTGGAGGTTTTAAAGCAGCCTCCATCCCTTCAGATGTACTATGAATTAAAAAAACACTTCAAAAATTGACATTTTTGGATATTTTTTCTGTATTTTCAATAGGTTCATTAAGTTTCAACATATTATTGGTCTTAGTGATGTATAATGACGCAACTTCGAAACGGTGTAAATCTAGATGACGTAAATCGAGATATTGGTATTAATTACCAACAAATTTTACTAACTGTCAACTACTTCGGTGTCTGGAACCGGGGTAATTCTTTTTTACTAAAATACCTTTTTCCTATTCCTCGTTTTTGTTGTTCGTAAAAGGGTGTACGGTGAATCCGGCGTGCCTGGGAAACTAGCCTCTGGTTTTATTTTAGGGAAAATTCTTTGTGAAAGGTAAAATATTTTATTTAAGCTAATTCATTTATTTTATTTCAAAATTGATTTTTATTTATTTTTATCTATACTTATTGGATATGGGGTTCAAATATTAATATTAATTTAATTGTAATACATACAAATTAACTTGTAATTTATTTCAGTTAATTAAATGAGGGTTTCGAAGATTAAAAATTAAATGAGGGTTTCGCATTTTCAGCAGTACCGGAACAACCTCGCTCATTTGCCAGTAATTTCAAGCATCCAGCGAACAAGTAGTTTAGAAATTGTATTGTCTTGTGCTAACTATTTTAACGTATATATTACTAACAAAAACATACTAACTATCGACTACTTGCTTAGTCTTGATCGTACACTCAAATCAATCAATCAAGGCTCATTAAATTTCAACATAATGCCTAGAAAAAAGTGTTATAAAAGACAATTTTCTAATTTTCATAATTCCATTATTACAAAATTTCTAAACTTCTGTATTTTTTAAATTTTCTAAATTTCGTAATTTTTTAGATGTCTCCCGGTTTTCTGATTTTATAAAATTCTAAAATATTAATTTTTAAAGATTTTATTGAATTTTTAAATTCTCTTAACATTTCGTATATGCAACCTAATCCTAAATTTAGTAAATATACTTTTTACTCTGATGGATTGGGTTTAGAATTATGTATTAGCACAACAAAACAAAATATAGTGTGAGATTTTTTGGGAGGGTACTGAGTACTACGAATGATAGAAGCGATATTCCAAAATAAGATCTATTAGGGGTTTCTTAATGGTTTGTAATGGAATTGTATTTCTCAGATCCGAATAATAAATTTCAAACAATTGTTGGTAAGTGAATTTAGTCTGCCTAATAGGGACTTCTAATTTGAGTATATTTCTACAATGACCCAATTACTAAAGCACAAGATTCATGTGAAAGTTTACTTCCAATGTTCATAAGAATAAACGTAATGGCAGCAACTCGTAAAAAAATTGTTTGTTAAGTCGAATTTCGCACAAATATTTTATTAAGCAGATAAAGTTGTCGAACAACCTATACGAACGTGAATTCACGTCCCATTACACGAATGTAACGATATAATGACGTAACGGGACAAATCATAACGAAATCTATATGAGTATGAGGTAATTGAAGTACTTGAAATATTACTAAATTTACTTACTTGACCTTCTTAATTAAGACGAAGAAAAAAATGTTAAACTGATTTCTTTACCAAAAATCTGAATATAAAAGGACAGAATGCAATTCAAAGAATCCTCCAAGCACTTTAAATTAAAGGGTCAATAAGACAAGTTGTGCCTGACTTTTCGTTATTCTAAATTCCGAATTTTGGAACGTCAACCAAATTTTATTACTATTTAACGGAAATAACTCGGGATACTATAAACCGGACAGAATATTTTAGCGTTGATAAACTAAAGATGGTCTCTCTGTTCGACCCAAAGTTTCTCGAATCTGTGTTGAGTATAGACGATCTCACTTACCATATAATTCCTAACAGAAAGTTGAAATTAAAATCTTATGTATAAAAATATATAAACTTTAATTAAATATGATACAAATTTTAATTTACTTAATTTGATTAATTTTGATAATTTTTGAAAAATATCGGATTAAACGAAACCTGCTCCAATTTAAGTGAAACAATTTCTAAAATGAATGAAAATTATGATGAATAAATAAAAATTAAATTTAAATCTAATTTCGAGTGGAATGAAACTTTTTGCAAATTAAATGAAACCAAATTAAATAAATTTAAAAGTTAGTTCTTAATAAGTTTCTTCCATGTCTTCAACGTAATTCGGCCTTCATACGTGTTCTATCGGATTTACTTTTGCATATTAAAATAACCCTTTGCCAATTAAAGTTTAAATAATTAGAATGGTTTTAAATTACAAAAAATTAATTGAAACTGGAAATTTCTGCCGCAAAACAATTCTTAGACGATTTCAAAAATTTCGGATCGCCAAACTCGATACATTTCTAACATTTATGCGATAATCGGAAAAATACCGCCAGCAAATTAACGACGAACATTGTTTCGATTGTTTATTGTTTCTTGTGGATACTATTAGTAGTTGTTGCCTTACCGAACTGAACATAAAGTGAGTAAATCGGATTTGTTCCTGAAAGTTGGTTCGGTTGGTATTTGAACCGTATTTTAATTGTCTTTAGTGTCCAAAATTGAATCGAATAAAAATTAAATATTTTGATTCAAAATATAGTTAAAAACAAAATACATACTCGAATCAAAACTAACCTTAAAGTAACATCACTCACACAGTTTGTTTTGTTTAATTGTTCAGGTAAAATATTTTACCTAAGCAGCGCAATCCCGTTTAAATGTTTCTTCCTCCGTTTTATCCGCTCCTAAGGAACATCGAAAAGACCGTCTCAAATATCAAAGGACACTAATTTATTGCATACCATGAGAGAATCTAATTTAAAGGGCGTGATCAAAGGTAGGGTTGAAAAAACCACAGCCACACAGTCTACTCAAATATCATCTTAGTTTTAATAAATTCATTAATGTCTGTTTTATTTAACAAATCATAAAACAAATTTTAGTGATTTATGTACTTATTGGTTTTAAGCCTATTTAATTTGGTTTCATATATTTCGGAAAACGTTTCATTCATTTGAGAAATAGTTTCGCTTATACATAGATTAACCATCGTAAGGTTGTATTCTTGATTTAGAACACAATTACAGAAAGCGCAATGGAATATTATTTGCATAAATCTGGGAAGTTCCTTAACCCTAAAATTGTTCATTTGCTGGCCGTTATACTATTCATAATACCATTTCAAGCCACGATTATGCACCGACCGTAAGACAATATTAATCAAATCAATCAAATCGTATCGTATGTTTAACCATTAATCGGTACCAACTTGTGACACTAATTCAAATTGTGGATAATGAATAGTACTTAATCCAAGAACTCTCCCAATAAAAATGACAACTAAAACGAAAAGGTCTGGTGGTTAATAGCATAATGTTAATGTAGCATAATTAAGTTCAGAAATTTAGTCGAAAATATCGACATGAGGCACACAGCAATAGATTGGAATTTGATATGCCGAAATTCGTAACAAAGAAAATCGATAGAAATCCAATTTCTTCAATCTATCGAATTTCGTTCTATCCTTCTATACAATTCACTAAGCTATCGAAGTTCAATCAACCGATGTTCAACCTTTCGAATTGAGGCCTATCAGTGCAATTTGGTAGATATAAATTCGGAAGAATGAAGGTATACGGATCGAAATGCAACACATCGAATTTAATTTTTCGAATTCATTAATCTAACGAGATTCATTTTAAGCAATTCCCCAAGCTACCGATTGAATTTCAGCCTATGTCGAATTTCAGTCCATCAATATGCTTTTTCTCCAAATATAATTACATAATTTCCAATCTAGAATTTAAAAACATGTACGAGTGTTTTTCTTGAATTCGTAAAATTAACAAAGAGGTCCAAAATGGTCTCATTGGCCTATACGAGAAAACGGCTCTACAGTCTTCATCTTTCTAGCACTTATTATACATTTCCATAAATTGCCTTGTTTAAGGTTCAATCTTCAATTATAGTGTTAAACATTGTATGACCCCGTAAAATTTCCATTTATGTTCTTTATTAAATTGGCGTACTGATTGCTTATGAAATACCTGTTCATCTTTGTGAATTTAATTATTAACCTTGACGAGACATTAATACAAGATCCTTGCACTTGCAACATTCAACTCAACTCGTTAAATTAATTGAATTTTCCAGTGTAATTAAATAAAATCGCTAATTGCATTACAGCCATATAAAGTATAATCGGTTGAAATGGAATTATAATTCCCATGGCTTGGAAAATTATTTTTACTGCTAGTAAAACTCGTGTACAAAACCATAATCGTACTTTTGCAATTTTTTTTTTTTTTTTATGTGTGTATAATGTATATGCTTATTTCCAATTTCCCTTTTGTGTGTGTTTCTTTTTTTGGGGGGTATAACCTCCCCCTTGTAAATAATGAAAATGAAATTAAAATTTTCTTTGTTCTTTTTTTTATTTTACCCGAGAAAATATTTTTTCCGTTTCTGTTTCGGAGAGGGTTAATGTGATTCGTAATACTCGTACCCGGATTTATATGTGTATAAAACGCAAGAAAATAGAGGGAAAATATTTGTTGAAAATTAGTTTTTTTGTTGTTGTTCTATTTTGGGTATTTTTGGAGTTTATGTGTATGTACTATAAATAACGAGAGCGAGAAACAAACGAAATGAAATTATAATTTATTTTCTAGATAACATAACATATTATAATTATAATAAGATAAGCCGTGGATAACTTATGTTTTATGTATTTAAGTATTTTTAGGTGGTTGCTAACAGCAAAACAATACAATATAATATACATGACTCACCACCATCACCATCGCCAACAATATTTTCCAAAAAATTATTGTTGTGTTTTGTCTAAATTTTAATTCAATTTTCTCTATATATAATACATACAACAAGCTTGGCTTATATCATTTGAATATCATCTTTTTATTGTTTTTTGTTGGAAAAATTAAATGAAAATTTGAACGTATACTCATAGACACAAAAATACAAACAATATACATGAATTATATTACGAGATTATTCTCGTCTCTAGTACATCGTGTATGTACGTATATACATAATATGCTACAGATATAACAAGATAAGCATAAATTTGGTTTTCATTTTCTTGTGCTAGCGCAAATTAGATTTTGGCCCTTGGACTTGAAATTTTTCATTTTGGCAAATACAAAATTAAATATGGAAATTCAATTTTTTTTTTACCTGTCACATTTCTTCCCATTGTTTGTATGTATATGCTCGAAATGATTTACGACGAGTTGTTATTAGATTGGTCTTTCCATAAAATAGTGGGAAAATATTGTTGTTTTTTTTACTCGTTACCCTCAAAGTTTTCGCACATCTTAACGCAAGTGACATGCAAAATAATATTTTATATTTTAAATGTTCCATTGAGATTAGACGAAATTTAAATTTTTATTATGATTGGTTTTAATATGCAAACCATTTTAAGCGTTGGCACATGGATTTATTCGGTGTGTGTGTGTGAGAGGTGTTATTCCAATTATAATTATACATTGAGTTTGTTTTAATACTAAGCTAGTTATTAGGGTTCTTCACAACTCAACAAAGTAAAGGAACCTTTATCCATATCTGATCTATTTCAAACATTTTTCATCAAAACGCGACCAAATTTGTAATACCATCCATGGAAAATTCGAGCTGCCGCGTAAATCGGACTATCTGCCATTTAAATAGTGCAAATATTTGCAATATTTGACTAGGAGAATGCCCGCCGAGTTAAACATAGAAAAAATATTAAGTGTCTTATGTCATTTTCTTGGATGTGGAACAAGAAGATTTCTTACGAATTGCCTTTGTACAGCCCGGCTTCGAAACCACATTTATCGTAAAAATGAACATAAATGATGATGACTCAAATCATGGGCTTTCATTCAAAAAGTATGCATGGAAACTTTTGAAGGGCAGGTAACTAATTCAAAATATTTCGTAGATCAACACTACGAAGTAACAACATTTTCAGAATAAGAACAAGTATTCAAACCAAAACCATTGGAAATTCGTTTAGCACCCGTAGAAATTCAATATTTTCACGAGGACTACATGAAGTGAGTAGGTTTCTAGGACACGATCAAACGGTTAGTTTATAACACAATCAGCTTACCACATCGCATAAAGTTAAGGTCAGCTATCGAGAAAAATTCTCAAGAAAACCTCATAGAACTTCAAGAAACAAGGCAATTTTTAAAATTTCTAGAAAATCGATTCCAATTTTTGGAAGCAATCGGTAGTTAGTAATAAATCAATACCAACTCAACTAGTAAAGTTTCAACTACAACAATTTTCGTACCTGCCACACAACCAATAATATTGGCGTACGCTGCCAGGAAAACCACAAAACCGATTCATATCCGCATGTTTCAAAGAGCTGAGTATATTCGAAAGGAACAAGATGATCATGCTGCACAATTTGTGCGGAAATTGTATCAGCCAAAACCATATGATAACAAGTTTTAGCAGTAAAATTGAAAACCTGCAAAGGCACACATCTTACTTTGCAACAGGTGAAAACCCAAGATTACTGTATTGGCAATACAGGCTCACAAGCTGCTTTCTTTACAGAGCAAGCAGCACAACATCGAGGCTTGCCAAGGACAAGGATTTTAACTGAAGTTTCCGGAATTTCAGCAACAAAAGGACGTCCACGTCAACAGATAGCAATAGACATAAGCTGAAGACTTTCATCAATCTTCAAGATAGAAGCTAATGCTTTAGTTCTTAGGACTATCACTAAATCACTTCCGGACAAGAAATTATTGAACTTCGATATCCAACTACATTTAAAAGGAAGAAATGCTAGCCGACCATTCTTTCGATACCCTTGGCTTATTGATCTTTTAATAGGCGCCGACATACATGGATAAGTATTTTTAGAAGGCGTAAAGAGAGGTGCGCGTCATAAGTGCATAGTGCAAAGAACAGTGCTATGAACTTAACAGTAATATTGATCAGATGGAAAAGGCAACGTTAAGTGATTACAACAGACATCGAGGAAATGTTTAGGCAAATCAAAACAGCCTACAAAGATTAATATTTTAAAGAATCTACTGACGGTTTGAAATTAATAAGCCAATGAGCAGTTATAAATTAAAAACAATCACACATTGCAACAATTAGCCACTGATGAACCGTCAAGATATCCAGTTAGTTCGGCACAAATTTCGTTATAGTAGGCAAACAACTACAAAGGCAGGCAAGGCAGAAGAAGGCGGTAATAAGGGTAAAACAGCAGATATGGAAACTGAGGTGTATTTTGTACCCTCGGGAAGTTCTTATTTTGCAGGAGTATGGGAAGCCAGATTTAAGTCAACAAAACAAGACCGGTCGTAAATTCGAACTCATGCATTAACTTTTGAGGCATGCTAGAGCTCTAGGCCATCAGCTCCACTCTCAAGCAACTCAGATAATGATATGTTTTTAAATCCGGCACAATTCCTTATAGGGAGGGCCACCTCATCAATGCCACAATCTGATATTGAGGGTATCCAAACCGTCACCAAATGGAATTGGATGACCAAACTTAAACCAAGGCCAAAATAGTTGCGAGAACAATCTAACCTTCAATTGAGAACTAAAAGGAGGGCTCGTTATTCCTATTTTTTGAAAAGGAGACAAAGCTGATGTTGCAAATTACATACCCATTACTTTACTATCCGTGTTTTCTAAACTTATTGAAAAGGTAGCTCAACAAAGAGTAACTTGTTTTTTAAATAAAACAAATTTTTTGCATAATTTGCAGTTCGGGTTTAGGAAAGCTAAAAGTACTGAGGGTATGCTTTATTAGAATTCACATATTTCTTATATGCAGCTCTTATAACAAGAAAATATCTGTTGGCGTAGACCTGTCAATGAAGTGCAAATTCCATATGACAGGTAGCTCCTATGGTATTATAACTAGCGGCATGATCGACACCCCTCAATTACCTTCGCAACTTCTAAGTGGCTTAGGTTTGACGTTAACATACTGTTGGATTAGAAATCCTCCAAGATGTTTGTATTTGCAAATCATTTATTGTTTGGATAGGTAGGTCAATCGTGACTATTCGAACATCAACAATTCAACAACCACTCTGGATATTTCAAGAGAAACTTTCTTACTGAAACGGTTCAAAACCAAAGCTTTCTCAGGGTTTGAAATCGGTTTCATCGACACATCGACAGCTCAAGTGGTTCGTTGGTGCTTTCATCTTGGAACGATTATCATCAAAACTTATGCTTGGGGGCGGCTAACCACGATAATGAAATTGGAGACTTACGATCATGGAATAAATCGGGCACAATTAATGTGATTAGATGTTGTGTAGACTGCATCGACAGCAAAGATTTACGATTCTTGGTAATTTGAGCTGTTTAAGCTGATTGTTTTGGTTGAACGTTTTGCCTTGTACATATATTTAACTTTCATAAAGAATTGGCAGATGTGTTCGATTTAGTAACTTGAATAGTAGATGACATCAGCATATCACCGAGGGCCATCAATGTCCCTCTTTCTAGTGTACCTATTCATGTTTGGTAAACCAAGACTCAACCAACTCTTTTGGTATTCTCGAATGTAAAAAACGATGGTTCTGATTCTTAATCTTCTAGATAAAGCATCTTTACTTTTACTCCAAGGACTCTTTATCTCTCTTAATATGTAGCTGCCTAGCCTCTTCTAGCCTAGCTAACTCCATATGAATGCGAAATGATTGGATAGACGTAACTATCAATCCATTTTTAGGATTGTGATGATTATTTTCATCTGTGCCAGATAATCAGGTTGATGTTAGTCAAACTAACACGGAAGTGAAGCTTGGGGTATATACCAGAGTGCTTAGTTATCGTTGTTTTGCTCGTCATCAAATGGCGTTAAAGTAGATGTTTGACTACTAATTACTTAAACCTAAAATATATCAAATAAAACGAAAACAACAACGTCACTCGAATAGAAATTTTAATCAATAATCATTAAATGAAAATATCTGCCGTTTGCGTTCAAATGCATTGATGCAATAAAACAAAACGAGTACAGCAATTATATCTGAGCACGTTAAAATTGTGAGTACATATATTAACCAGTAATCGGATGGTTCAAAATCAAAGAATTTCAAAAATTTTTGTATAAAATTTTGTGGTTCTGTCAAATTTCCGGTTAAGCAATATAAATGGAAGAAAGATGTACCGTTTTCAAAAATATCATATGGTGCACATCCAATCCTCTTGTATACAACCCCCGTCAACCAAACACTATCAATGTTACTGATTAAGTCGGTGAAATATTTAACTCCATGAAAATGTAACGCCGATATTATTGGATAGTGTTCTAAAAGTAAATTTTATTAGATAAATTAAATTAGCAAAGCTTGTATTGTGCACTTACCTCTTGCTAAACATTTATCATTTTCAGTTAAATTTTGTGTAACTATGCGTTCAGCAAAGTATTGCAAATCAATGTCCCAGGCAACGCTTCGATTTTCCCACTCGAATTTAGTGATAATATACTTTGTGGCAGTGAAGTCTATTTGGATTAACTCTAAATTATTAAATTTTTGGATTGGATTACTCATAAAGTGGTTAATGTTTATTAATTGAGGGATGATGCAAACTTTTACACCGATAACAGATTTGGTTAAGTTACATTCATTTCCGTATCCAAAACTTTGACTAAAATATTTCAATTCAATCCCATTAATTATGCAGTGTAATGCATTACCATATACTGTAGCACATCCTATCTGGGTTGAAAATGCACTAAACATCCAGGATCTGTTTGTTGATTTAATGTTTGATCTTGGGTTAATAGATTCTGCTAAATCACTTAATCCAATTCTGATACTCTTGCCTGTTAGAGTCAGGTTCTGATTATTTTCGAATGACTGTCTAAAGTAAATCGTATTTTTGAAATTTGTTGTTATGGAACAAGAATCATTGTGACTTTTATGGAATGTTTCGCGAGCCATTAATGCTAGTTCGTGGTTCCATTTTAAATCTTTTAAGTTACACACATATTGAAATTTCCGTAAATTTTGACGGATATTACTCAGTGAGCTGATTACAGCATTAGATTCCTTAAATGAAAATGTTGATGTATCTTTGGGCTGTGAAATTATAAATATTTGTTAAATTAGCCGAACAGATCTAATAATATATTTAAACTCACTTTACACAGTAGATGTGGTTGGTTCAAACAAATTGGCCATCTACCCATCTCACAGTAATCTGGTGCCTTATAAACAGTTTCTGTTTCATGAATCACAACCAAGAGTAACACAAATTTAATTGATTCCCAACTAAACATGTCGTAAATAACACTATACTGTAACTAAAAACTAAATAGTGATACACTTGTTTATCAATTTAAAATTAGTAAACCTGATGAATCATTTGATTAATGATTGTGCTCTCCGACTACAAAAAATATATGAAATTTACATGGTTTTGCATTTTTAGGAAATGTGATAAGAACCCTTCTTTTCAGATAAAACGCTAAAATTATCCAACTGTGGTTTTTAGATTATTGCAGAATAGAATTACAGTTTTGGTTGTTTTAGCTACGATATAATATGTTGGAGGTACACTTAGCGTACTTCAATCGTTCGTCACAGAGCAACAGTTCAGTTTTTATTTGTACCAAAATTGTACCTTATACAAGTCACGGCTTTGGGCGTCTAAACAAAATGAAACAATGAAAAGATTGACAAAACACAGACATTTTCCAAATAAACACCGATTTGAAAACTAAATACGTGCATGAACTAAACTCAAGCTTACTCTAATTCAACCAACAGTTCAACCATCAAATTAATTTTTGGCTGTACTGCACATGAAATCCTAACCCAACCTGAACTCAAATCAACCACTAACTCAACACTAAACTTAATCCTCAAATCAGCCTACATAAAAAAATGGTCAATGTGGTAATATGACCACGTGAATATTACCAGATCCTCTCGACCTACAGCTTTCAAGATCTTTACAAAACCCGTTCTCGAAATACCATGGGTACAGACAGACGTCCAGACAGATCGATAGATATTTTTCGCGAACTCAGCAAATTTCAGAAAGTCGAGAAAAATGGTTTTGCTCATTTTTGGAAGGTTTTTAAGTTTTTGTTTTTTTTGAACCAAAGTACTAATTGACAATTATTATCTACAACCATAATCAAGCAAATGTGTGATGGAACAAAACTCGTCAAAAACGATCAAACATTTTGTTTGTCCAAAGTAGGGTATCCAAATTACTCGAGTTTCAAATTACCAGAGTACCTACTTTAGTACTGTTTTCAATATCCGGGTTACCCGTTCTTTTTTTTAAAATCATAGATCATGCCATTGTCATCCTCTCTTTGGATTAATAAATTGCACATACTAATTCCGAGTCCTATTTCTCTTCCTTCTTAAAATGGTCCCATATTTGTTAATGGCATGCATTAGTTAGAATATATAGATTAGATCAATTTTTTTTAAATCAAATCAATTCAAATATTTGTTACATTTTCTGTTGTACTAATGACTAAAATCCAATCAAATTAAATCATTATACTTGATTAAATTTAGTTGAATCCAATTAATTTTTATTTTACCATGTAATATAAAAAAAATGATTTTAAAATCCTTCATGGATACGAGAAGAATTTATGTTCTTGTATATTTAAAATATTTGTCACCTTCTACTCGTGATTTTCTAAATTAAATAATAAAACAAACTAAAAGTCTAAAACATTCAGTTAAAAACAAAAATTATCGAAATTTTAATTAATTTGGAAAATTGATAGAATGCATCAAATTCACATTTATCACTCGACACAAACTAATGTCGTTTTAGATTTATTTGTTTTCTCTCTATGAAAATTCAATCGCAATTTCGGTGTCAATCGAACATGAAAATCTCATTGATGTCTTTTGTATATGCATTATCCGTCGAAATATAAGAACCTTGCAAATTGCACATATAAAATACACACGTAAAATGCGCACATAGAAAACGTCAGCCAGTTAGCCAAATGTCTAATAAATCTTTAAACATACTTATGTAAAAAAGGAATAAATCTACGAAAAATCTAAATCGTTAAAGTGCTCGCGAGCTAAAATAATTTGCTCTCAAAACAACGTTTTTCTACAATCGATCAAAATAAAATTCACTCTTCCAAAATTTCCGTTGAATCAAGTTACACGGGTGGTCGCTCAAATTACCCGGGTAATCGAGTACTCGAAAAAAGGCCAAAATAGCCGAATACTCGGGTAATCGATAATCGGTATTATACAGGGTGTTCGGCACATGGACCGACACAATTTTTTGGGGAATTGGTTGGGTCATTAGCTAGTTTTCACCCAGACGACCCTACATCCTAAGTGACACGGTAACTGAGATATGATTTTTTTTCTTTTTTTATTTAAATTACCTGAAATTTCGCCTTTAAATCATCATATTTTGTTTGTTTGTGATTGTAATAGCACGAAATAACTTTTATTGTATTCTGCAATGTATTTTTAGTCTAAATAAATCACTATTTGGTACAAATGGCTTCAAGAAAATAAATTATATGAGCTTCGAAAGTCTTGAAAATGTGTAAATGTATGAAAAATTTCTACTTCTAAATTCAATATAAAAAAAAATAAACATTATTTTCAACATAGGTTTGTTTTAAAAAGTTGTCTAGTTTATACTCTTTCCAACGCTATGCTACATGTTGGAGAAATTATTTATAGTATGGTCAAAATGAGAGATAGAAGTTGTCAGGGTCAAGAAAATTCTTTTTATCTTTATTATGTTTTTATTAAATATGAGTTATAATATTTGTTCGAATTGTTCTCCTCTACTCCGTATGCATGCACGACACATTTTCCTTATTTCAAATGTTAGTGTGCGATGTCGCATTTCTCTTTTCATTATTTCAAATGCAGCTATAATTCGCTCCATTAAAATTTCTCGTGAGGGCACCTCTGTTGCATAAACCAATTCCTTTGCACGTCCCCAGACGTAAAAATCGAGGGTTGTCCAAAGAAATTCCAAAAATTCCCAGGAAAAGCCCAAAAAATTCCCCAAATTCCCAGAAAATGCGCAAAAAATTCAAAAAATTCCCAGAAAATACCCAATAATTTCCAAAAATTCCCAGAAAATGCCCAAGAATTTCCAAAAATTCTCAGAAAATGCCTAAGAATTCCCAAAAATGCCCAAGAATTTCCAAACATTCCCAGAAAATGCCCAAGAAATTCCAAAAATTCCCAGAAAATAGCCCTAAATTTCCAAAAATTCCCAGAAAATGGCCTAGAATTTCCAAAAATTCCCAGAAAATGGCCTTGAACTTCCAAAAATTCCCAGAAAATAGCCCTGAATTTCCAAAAATTCCCAGAAAATTGCCTTGAACTTCCAAAAATTCCCAGAAAATGGCCTTTAACTTCCAAAATTTCCCAGAAAATGGCACTGAACTTCCAAAAATTCCCAGAAAATGGCCTTGAATTTCCAAAAATTCCCAGAAAATGGAGAAATTCAAGGCCATTTTCTGGGAATTTTTGGAAATTCAAGGCCATTTTCTGGGAATTTTTGGAAGTTCAGGGCCATTTTCTGGGAATTTTTGGAAGTTCAAGGCCATTTTCTGGGAATTTTTGGAAATTTAGGGCTATTTTCTGGGAATTTTTGGAAGTTCAACGCCATTTTCTTGGAATTTTTAGGCCATTTTCTGGGAATTTTTGGAAGTTCAGGGCAATTTTCTGGGAATTTTTGGTAGTTCAAGGCCATTTTTTGGGAATTTTTGGAAGTTCAAGGCCATTTTCTGGGAATTTTTGGAAATTCTAGGCCATTTTCTGGGAATTTTTGGAGATTCAAGGCCATTTTCTGGGAATTTTTGGAAATTCAGGGCTATTTTCTGGGAATTTTTTGAAGTTCAAGGCCATTTTCTGGGAATTTTTGGAAATTCAGGGCTATTTTCTGGGAATTTTGGAAGTTCAAGGCCATTTTCTGAGAATTTTTGGAAATTCTAGGCCATTTTCTGGGAATTTGGGGAATTTTTTGGGCTTTTCCTGGGAATTTTTGGAATTTCTTTGGACAACCCTCGATTTTTACGTCTGGGGACGTGCAAAGGAATTGGTTTATGCAACAGAGGTGCCCTCACGAGAAATTTTAATGGAGCGAATTACAGCTGCATTTGAAATAATGAAAAGAGAAATGCGAGTTCGCACAATAACATTTGAAATAAGGAAAATGTGTCGTGCATGCATACGGAGTAGAGGAGAACAATTCGAACAAATATTATAACTCATATTTAATAAAAACATAATAAAGATAAAAAGAATTTTCTTGACCCTGACAACTTCTATCTCTTATTTTGACCATACTATAAATAATTTCTCCAACATGTAGCATACCGTTGGAAAGAGTATAAACTAGACAACTTTTTAAAACAAACCTATGTTGAAAATAATGTTTATTTTTTTTTATATTGAATTTAGAAGTAGAAATTTTTCATACATTTACACATTTTCAAGACTTTCGAAGCTCATATAATTTATTTTCTTGAAGCCATTTGTACCAAATAGTGATTTATTTAGACTAAAAATACATTGCAGAATACAATAAAAGTTATTTCGTGCTATTACAATCACAAACAAACAAAATATGATGATTTAAAGGCGAAATTTCAGGTAATTTAAATAAAAAAAGAAAAAAATTCATATCTCAGTTACCGTGTCACTTAGGACGTAGGGTCGTCTCTGGTGAAAACTAGCTAATGACCCAACCAATTCCCCAAAAAATTGTGTCGGTCCATGTGCCGAACACCCTGTATACTCACTTACGATACTCTAGTCCAAAACCAGTCTAGGTCGAGATGGGATGTCTGTACTCGGAATAGGTACGAAAGGCCGAATGTCGAAAGGCCGAATGTCGAAAGGCCGAATGTCGAAAGGCCGAATGTCGAAAGGCCGAATGTCGAAAGGCCGAACGCCGAAATCCCGAATGTCGAAAGGCCGAATGTGTCGAAAGGCCGAATGTGTCGAAAGGCCGAATGTCGAAAGGCCAAATGGGTCGTAAGGCCGAATGTCGAAAGGCCGAATGTCGAAAGGCCGAATGTCGAAAGGCCGAATGTCGATAGGCCAAATGTCGAAAGGCCGAGTGTGTCGAACGGCCGAATGTCGAAAGGCCGAATGTGTCGATAGGCCGAATGTGTCGAAAGGCCGAATGTGTCGACAGGCCGAATGTGTCGAAAGGCCGAATGTCGAAAGGCCGAATTTGTCGAAAGGCCGAATGTGTCGAAAGGCCGAATGTCGAAAGGCCGAATGTCGAAAGGCCGAATGTCGAAAGGCCGAATGTCGAAAGGCCGAACGCCGAAAGGCCGAATGTCGAAAGGCCGAATGTGTCGAAAGGCCGAATGTCGAAAGGCCATATGGGTCGTAAGGCCGAATGTCGAAAGGCCGAATGTCGAAAGGCCGAATGTCGAAAGGCCAAATGTCGATAGGCCGAATGTGTCGAACGGCCGAATGTCGAAAGGCCGAATGTGTCGAAAGGCCGAATGTGTCGAAAGGCCGAATTTGTCTAAAGGCCGAATGTCGAAAGGCCGAATGTCGAAAGGCCGAATGTCGAAAGGCCGAATGTCGAAAGGCCGAACGCCGAAAGGCCGAATGTCGAAAGGCCGAATGTGTCGAAAGGCCGAATGTGTCGAAAGGCCGAATGTCGAAAGGCCAAATGGGTCGTAAGGCCGAATGTCGAAAGGCCGAATGTCGAAAGGCCGAATGTCGAAAGGCCAAATGTCGAAAGGCCGAATGTGTCGAACGGCCGAATGTGTCGAAAGGCCGAATGTCGAAAGGCCGAATGTGTCGAACGGCCGAATGTCGAAAGGCCGAATGTGTCGATAGGCCGAATGTGTCGAAAGGCCGAATGTGTCGAAAGGTCGAATGTGTCGAAAGGCCGAATGTCGAAAGGCCGAATGTGTCGATAGGCCGAATGTGTCGAAAGGCCGAATGTGTCGAAAGGCCGAATGTGTCGAAAGGCCGAATGTCGAAAGGCCGAATTTGTCGAAAGGCCGAATGTGTCGAAAGGCCGAATGTGTCGAAAGGCCGAATGTCGAAAGGCCGAATGTCGAAAGGCCGAATGTCGAAAGGCCGAATGTCGAAAGGCCGAACGCCGAAAGGCCGTATGTCGAAAGGCCGAATGTGTCGAAAGGCCGAATGTGTCGAAAGGCCGAATGTCGAAAGGCCATATGGGTCGTAAGGCCGAATGTCGAAAGGCCGAATGTCGAAAGGCCGAATGTCGAAAGGCCGAATGTCGAAAGGCCAAATGTCGAAAGGCCGAATGTGTCGAAAGGCCGAATGTGTCGAAAGGCCGAATGTGTCGAAAGGCCGAATGTGTCAAAAGGCCGAATGTGTCGAAAGGCCGAATGTGTCAAAAGGCCGAATGTGTCGAAAGGCCGAATGTGTCGAAAGGCCGAATGTGTCGAAAGGCCGAATGTGTCGAAAGGCCGAATGTGTCGAAAGGCCGAATGTCGAAAGGCCAAATGGGTCGTAAGGCCGAATGTCGAAAGGCCGAATGTCGAAAGGCCGAATGTCGAAAGGCCGAATGTGTCGAAAGGCCGAATGTGTCGAAAGGCCGAATGTCGAAAGGCCAAATTTGTCGTAAGGCCGAATGTCGAAAGGCCGAATGTCGAAAGGCCGAATGTCGAAAGGCCAAATGTCGAAAGGCCGAATGTGTCGAACGGCCGAATGTCTAAAGGCCGAATGTGTCGAAAGGCCGAATGTGTCGAAAGGCCGAATGTCGAAAGGCCGAATGTGTCGAAAGGCCGAATGTGTCGAAAGGCCGAATGTGTCGAAAGGCCGAATTTGTCTAAAGGCCGAATGTCGAAAGGCCGAATGTCGAAAGGCCGAACGCCGAAAGGCCGAATGTCGAAAGGCCGAATGTCGAAAGGCCGAATGTCGAAAGGCCAAATGTCGAAAGGCCGAATGTGTCGAACGGCCGAATGTCGAAAGGCCGAATGTGTCGATAGGCCGAATGTGTCGAAAGGCCGAATGTGTCGAAAGGTCGAATGTGTCGAAAGGCCGAATGTCGAAAGGCCGAATGTGTCGATAGGCCGAATGTGTCCAAAGGCCGAATGTGTCGAAAGGCCGAATGTCGAAAGGCCGAATGTCGAAAGGCCGAATGTCGAAAGGCCCAACGCCGAAAGGCCGAATGTCGAAAGGCCGAATGTGTCGAAAGGCCGAATGTGTCGAAAGTCGAATGACGAAAGGCCAAATGGGTCGTAAGGCCGAATGTCGAAAGGCCGAATGTCGAAAGGCCAAATGTCGAAAGGCCGAATGTGTTGAACGGCCGAATGTCGAAAGGCCGAATGTCGAAAGGCCGAACGCCGAAAGGCCGAATGTCGAAAGGCCGAATGTGTCGAAAGTCCGAATGTGTCGAAAGGCCGAATGTGTCGAAAGGCCGAATGTGTCGAAAGGCCGAATGTGTCGAAAGGCCGAATTTGTCGAAAGGCCGAATGTGTCGGAAGGCCGTTTAAGTTTAAATTTATTTTAATTTTTCATCTTTTATGAATGAAAATTTTCAAAATTTATATTTTTATGAAAAAACAAAATTCATATTTTCATCAAAATTTTTGTATAAAAATGTTTAATAATAAATCGCCTTAAATATCATATTAAAATCTTTTTAAGTTTTTTTGCCAAATAAAAATTAATTGATTATAATAAAAGAGAAAAATAAATAAATTTTTTTTCGACAAAACTTGATCACATTAATATGTATGCTAAATACACAGGATTTACATTTTATATTACTAAATAAATTCAATGGCCTTAAATATTGATGTCAATCAATTAAGTGAAGGAAAATTTAATGAAAATTCGGCCTAAAGTTTCATATCTATTTCTGTAAATTGTAATTCATTTTTAATATAATAATAAAAGTTGAATTTGAAATAAGTTAACTTAATAAATAATTTTTAATAGATAACTTCAACTTAACATTTAATAAAACTTAAAATAATCTTAAAAATTTACATTATGCGCTATTCCGTTTAATTTCATCAAAGGAGCTTTTGTTCTTTTAAGCACTTTATAAATATTTATTTTTTTAACTGCTGTAATTTAAACTATAAAATGATATCTTCTCGTAAACATACTTAATAAAACACGTTTAAATTTCGTTCACCCTTAAAAATTACAAAATAAAGAAAAATAAAACAAAAGAAACACTATTATGATAATATATATGTATACTGAAACCTCACTACAGTGGACATTAATGCAACCAAACAACTTTTATACGAGAACGAAAATATTTTTAAAATTCGGCCTTTCAAAATTCGGCCTTTCGACACATTCGGCCTTTCGACACATTCGCCCTTTCGACACATTCGGCCTTTCGACATTCGGCCTTCCGACACATTCGGCCTTTCGACATTCGGCCTTTCGACACATTCGGCCTTTCGACATTCGGCCTTTCGACATTCGGCCTTCCGACCCATTCGGCCTTTCGGCGTTCGGCCTTTCGACATTCGGCCTTCCGACATTCGGCCTTTCAACATCGAACCCTGTACTCATGGTACCTCCAGAGCGGCTCACCCAATTGTAATTTTTTCCGCCTATCTGTTTCTACTATCAACACGAGTACATGCCATACGAATTGGCCCAAAATTATGTGCGGTGATATTACTTCATATTTTTTTATTGAGTTGGGCGATATGTTTGCAGTTGAATTGGGTTTTATTTAAGTGTTTAGTTGGAATTGTATTAGGGCTTAGTGAGCTGTTCAGCTGGGAATTTGTTTGGGGCCGAATTAAGAATTGAATTAGTTTGAGAGTTGAGCTAGCTTGAGAGTTAGCTTGAGATGAGTTCATATACGCTGATTTTTCAAACCCTGTTGATTTTGGAGTTCAGTTAAGCGTTGAGTTTGAGCTGAGGTTGGGGCAGGGTTGAGTTAGAATTGATTGAGTTGGAATACAATCAGCGGTTCAGTAGGAAATTTATTTGGGGTGTTGTTGAGTGTTAAGTTAAGTTTGATTTCAAAGCGTAGGGTATTAAACAGCTCATACTAGAAAATCTTCGTGACTATTAAACTGAAAGATACATTTAAACCCAAATGAAGAATACAATTTTGATGTTAACACTGTTTTTTCACCAAGAAAATTTGGTCCCACTCTACCATGTCTAGGTACCGCTACAACTCTGACTAGTCAATTTTAATGATGTTGAATGAGAAGCTTACTGCAGAAAATCAGGAGAATTAAAAATAATTTGTATAGACCTACAAATATCCCATTGTCATTGAATAGGCTATTAAATTGTATTACGTGTGACTTATCCTTGCAAGCCAGGCACCACATCCATCACTATTTACAACGTTTTTCTGAGATTGTTGGGAAATTTCTTTAGGAGATTTGTTGCATTAGAGGCAGTATAGGCTTAATTGGTGGTCTTGTTACATAAGTAACCGCCGCATGCAAAGTAGCATTCATCAACAATAATGATATTTTAACTCATACACTTGTTCTTGATTGCCACGTTGTTATAGTGATCGTAATTACCAGGCCAACTCGTATATTATACAATCGATTTACGAAAACGCTTTTTTTAAATAACAATAACAACATTGGGATGGCAGTAATATTTTGATTTATTTTACAATTATAAAAGGCCTTTCAAGAGCATTACACATTCGCCGAAGGTTCCCCGTGAGTTTAATAAACTTGTAATTTCCTCCTGGCGTCCCAATTTCAATTTTTGTCGAATATTTTGTACCTAAACCGAAACACTTAACAATGAATGCAATGTGCAACATATGTTTGTACCTTAGTAACTAGTGACTACCCGGTATAATAAATAGCTATTATCTAAAGGTGATATTTATTACCTAAAATTCAGATATTACTTTCTATTTGTATCTGCCAAATTTTCGATTTCCTAAAAATATTACCTTTAGCCACCACAAACAAAGAAAAGGGATCTCGTTTTCTTGACGTCGA
Source organism: Tipula helvola (assembly GCA_963556165.1). Taxonomy (NCBI): domain Eukaryota; kingdom Metazoa; phylum Arthropoda; class Insecta; order Diptera; family Tipulidae; genus Tipula; species Tipula helvola. The sequence goes on along the minus strand of OY744481.1, from coordinate 9,218,240 downwards.
TTCCAATTACATTAATTATAGAGGAATTTATTAAAATGTATAATGGTTTTTCGTATTTATACCGTTCTTATTATATTTAATCACCTCCGACCACTCCCCTCCCAACCAAAACTACACAGTCGTACAACCAAAACAGTAAACAAATAAATTTGCTACTGTGTTCAAATCACAACAAAGCAAATTTTGTGCGCCAGTTTTTCGTATATAAATTTTGCCATAAATAAAATTGAAAATTAATCTTATAAAAATTAGAAAAGATTACTTAAGACTTATGTACGCTATTATATGATTATAATTATAATTGAAAAGTTAAATAAAGAACAAAAATAAAAATGAAATGATTTTCGTGAATTTAAGACGATGGAAGATGAGGAAAATGTAACGCAGAAGGGTTGCTATTGTATTTTCATCACATTTTCGTTGATTCCTCTCGTTGTGTAACACAATAATCAACCACTAAGACGACAAAAAGAAAATTTATTTAGAACTTTTCAATTAAGAAAATTAACGAAACCATTTAAAAATTTTTATATAAGATTAAATTTATTTATTTTTGTATTGTACAACAAAAATAATTGTTAAAATATTTCTAAACTTAAGTAATAATTAAAGCCTAGGTAGGTGGATACAGAATTAAACGCCGGGAAATGGGTGACTTAAGGATTTTAATGAGATTTCAACTAAATAAAGATTTATATTTTGATATAAAGGGCGCTCGTACCAAATATGTTGCTACATTATAAATTGTAATCGAGTGTTGATTTTTTTTTTATTTTTCGTACTTTTAATAAAACGATATCGAATAATAATTAATTATTATGTATAAGTAATAAAATCGTTGTGTAGTATAGGACTGACACACTACATTGAAATTCCTAAACATATTACGACTTCCCAAATTAGGATAGCCGACTAAAAGCAAATTGTTTGTCAATAAAGTGAGTCGTTCATAAAGAAAAACGAAATTCAGATCAGAAAAAGCTTTGAAGTCAACAAAATTATCTATATAGCTTCGAAAGTATATAAATTGAAATATTGTTAAAATCGAGTATAAACATGACATATTGTATTGAAACTAAGTTTAACTCTAAATTTTGAACAGCTATACATACAGTTAGAATACATATGTACGTACGTTTTGTATATTCAGTCTGTTTTAAAATGGGGAAAAATATTACTGAAGCTACTGAGATGATTAGTTCGGCTTGAGGAGATAATTCTGTTTGTGCTTTAACTGCTTGAGAATGGTGTATAAATTTTCGTGATTGAAATTTTAACCTTGAAGACAATCCACGTCCAAGACCTGAAAAATAGTTTGCAGGTTAGATACTTTACGCTGTACTTGATGTAAAACTATATCAAACTCAACAGGAAATTGAAAAACAGTTAAGAGTTTCTCAAGTAGCAATTTAAAATCAATTGAATGCAATGAGAAAGATCCACAATGAAGGAAAATGAATTCCTCATGAGCAAACCGAAGAGAACAAAAATCGCAGAGTCGACATTTGTTTGTATTTGGCTTCTCGCTACAAAAAAAAAAAGAATTTTTTGAACAAAATCATTGCTGGAATTGCATGGGTTGATCCAGGCCAGCCATCTCCATCCATTGCAAAGCTCTATATTCATAACTAGAAAGTTTTATTGTGTGTCTGGTGGGATTGTAAAGGAATCAGTTACTTTATGAACCTAGTTCAACTGTCACTGTTGAATATTATCAAGCTCAACTGGACCAAGTGGTTGATGCATTAGAGGAAAAATGGCCATTCACGAGGCAAGGAACGAGATCTGTCATGTTTCTTCATGACAACGCCCTACCCATTAGTGTTTAGTCAAGTATTTTTTTAATAAATATGTATTTGACCAAAAAAACGCTATGTTTTCACTTAAGCAGCAAATACTTATCTTCCGTTTCTTTCTTTGAGCTTTTTCGGAGTTAATTTGCATTCCATTTTCTCATCCCTAATTTAAATACCAATACCACAGTTTTGTTTTTCACTGTTAATAGTCATGTCAAATTAGCTAAAAAATAAATTTACTCAAGTGAACAATTCATTAGTCTCGCCCTATTAATCGCAGGCTAATAATTTGCATACGACTTCTCAAATTTACCAACGATGTAATTTGTTTGCTACAATACTTCAAAAATTTAAAATTGTAGAGACATACCCCAAATTTGTATAATTCATGCCCAGTAGAGATTTAGAATAATTAGAAATGTGATCGTATTCTCCTTATCTAAACATATATCTACCACCTGCTGTTAAAAAGCATTTGTAGTTTATTGGAATACTGTTTCTGAAGACCAAATAATAAATCTCCGCACATCAAATATGGCATGATGTATGGCGTCATCAACTGTAGTCTAGCTTCATGAGTGAAGAATTTTGTCACAAACCACGTATAGAATTATTAATAACAAAAAAAATAATTATTTTACTGACAGATTCATTATGTGAATCCAAACAGAGAGTTTTTTTCAAAAATGACCCCAAGTTTTTTAACAGAGTCAATAAAGTCAATGCAAATTCCATTGACCGATATTTTTGAAAATCAAGCGTACTACGGTCATATACGTTTTATCAAAATTTAAGGAGAGCCTGTTCCTCAATGGCCAATCATGAAATTCAACTATATCAAGATTTACTTTGTTGATAATATCGCCAAAATCGCTTAGTTTGTAAGTCATCTGCCAACAAATGATATAAGAGAAGTCAGTTTTTTAAATTTAATTGGAATATCATCTACACCTGTTACGTTACATTTCATGGAATTTAGAGCAATAGTGAGTTCAGTAATTTCGATATTTTTAAAGCTGAAGTTACGTTCAAAGGAACCGACTTGCGTAAACCATTTGAACTGTCAATCACTGTACTTGAAGATGTAGTACTGGAAAATCATTTAATTCCTCTGCAAAAAATGGTATATTATGGCCGGCATTTGCCTCAGATAAAAATTTAACTGGTTTCATTAGGCGATTTACGGGGTAGGCTGTGTCTTCTACACGGTCATATCTGTTTTCCGTGATAACGTTTATAAGCGGTGCGACAAATGGCACTGTTTACGCCTAAAATTTAAATGAATATTTAGAAATTAAATAAATTAAATTAATTATTTCATAAAAGCAAAAAAAGAAGATAAAAACATGACAACCAAAATTTTTGTTATTGTTTTGGTCAAACCATGTTACCAATCTGTATGATCGATAGCAGGGTGGTTTCCTTCTTCTTTTCTAAAAGGCTTTTATGGGAAGTTTCGATGCCATAATATTTATGTACTAATTCACTTGTCATTTATTCGTTATTCACATAATATGAAACAATATCATAGTATGAGGTAATATTATAAATATTATTGAAATTAAATAAAGTTGAACAACCTCAAAACGATTAACTACTATATACATTACGATGTACGATTAACTACTATCAGCAATTTTTAAATACAATTTTTATTTTCAGTTTTGTTATATAGTTCTCAATTGCAGAATGCCCAACTTTCGTTTATTAATTTATTCTGTAATATTTGTAATTAAATTATGTAGCTTTATAAATTGTGAAGAATTACATTGCGAATTGTCAAATATACCGTTCTGTTTAAATAAATCTCATATACTCTGCAAAGTGAGTATAAAATCGTCTAAATAAATGAAATAATATTTAAGTACAAAAAAAATGTTTTATTATTTACTTTCAGCCATTCTACAAGTTTCCACCATTAATGACCAATGATACAATAAAGTCTATCTTAAAGCCATTGAACGATTTCCGGCATGATTTGCGACGTTATCAATTCATGTGTAATTTACGCGATTTTAAATGGAACATTGAATTGGCTATAATGGCACGAGAAACTTTAAAGCGTACATATAGCGAATTTTGCTATATCACGGCAGACTTTAAAAACGTTTTGTATTTTAGTCAACAATTTACCGAAAAATCAAATAATGATAAGATACAACAGTTTATTGAACATTTCACAAACCAGATAATTCCTAATCCGTACGAAACGAATATGTTAGGATCGTGGATATTTAGCGCATACTCAACTGAGATAGGTTGTGCACAGACAGAATCAACTCTTTTACATTGTATGGTAAATGGAATTGAATTACAATATTTCAGTCAAAGTTTTGGATACCAAAATGAATGTAATACTGTCAAATCGGTAATAGGCAATAATATTTCTGATAGTGAGAAATTAGCGTGCACCGATCATGTCATGTGTAATTTCACCGAATTTAAAAATATAAATGAATCATTACCAATGGATTTCACAACGACAAAATTTATTTTGAATAAACTTGATAAAAATAAACTTGTTGCGTGGGACATCGATTTACAATATTTTGCCGAACGTGTAGTTAACCAAACCGTGACAAAGAATGATAAACTCCTTGCGTTAAGTGAGTACACGAGTACACTAAATTATGAAATAATTATAAATATTAAAATTTTAGCACATTACTCACAAATGTCAAGGATATATTTTAGTGGGGTCCAATATTTTCGCGAGCAAATTAGCAACATTGATAGCATTTGGATGTCACCGGCAGTCGATAGCAAAATTGGTTGCATCATTTTTAACACTTTCAATGGAAGTACTCGTTATTTCCATTTATATTGCTTAACTGGAAATCCATTTATATTGCTTAAAAGAAAACATAGTTTTGCCGAAGAATTTTTGAAATTCATTCAGTTTAATGAATCAGACTACTGGTTAATCTATGTACTTTTGATTTTAACGTATTTGGACATAATCGCTGTACTGATCGGTTGCCGAATTTTAAAAAATTACGAACGGAAGCGTTTCATATTTTCATGCGATGCTTGACTCCTTATCTCTTGTAGTTTTTTTTTTGTAATACATTTATTTACATAAATACAAATTTGTAACACAGAAGTAAATATATTTTTTGTGTTATCAATTTCGCTATAATTTTAATGAATAGTATATTGTGACGTAGCTACTAAATTTGATTGGGATTAATGCTAACTAACAGAGAGCATTCACAATGAAATTTCTTTTAACTTTTTTACTTGTTATGTCGGAAATTCGTACAAACTTTGAAGTCAAAAGTAAAAAGTGTGTTCATTGTGGTGCTTTGTAACTTTGTATACTGAAACCAATCAAATGTGTAGAATATGTTATGTAGAGTTGGAAAATGAAGGTCCAGTGAAGGAATATAAGCATAAGAAGTAAAGTTTCGAGCTACTATTGGTTCTCACATTAAGTTGATTGCGAATAATCGCAAAGGGCAATTTTCATTTTTTTTGTAAATGCAAAATTTCCAATGGAAAAGATGTGGGCAAGCGCATGGCTACTTTTGATTGCGAATCGTAAATTTGTCTATGGTTGCGTAGACAAATTTATATACCGATCGTGTGAAAAAATTTAAAACAGATTGCGAATAGTCGGAAAGCTGCTAATGGTCTATACACATTAATCGCGATTTTACTCGTACGAGTAAAAATAATTCGATGATTCCTCTTAAATTATATAGTAAAATTTAAACTAGTCACTTACAAAATAGTCAATAAACAATTCCGAATGTAATAGCATTGACAATTTTTCTAGCAAACGCACATTTCCCAATAAAAGCTGCAAAAAATGTTTAAATCGCTGCCATATTGGCAAGTTTGCGCGAGAAAACAATTCTTTGCAAATTTTATTAGGAAATGTGTGTTTGCTTAAAATATTGTCAATAATAATATATTCGGAATTGTTTATTGACTATTTTTTAAGTGACTATTAAATATTTTCTATTCTAAGTATTATTACATCAAAACTAAACGTGGAGCTAACATTGATTCAGACCATTTCCTGGTAGTTGCTGAATTAAAATTTCGTCTATCAACCACATATAATCATCGCTTCCAGCGCATCACTCGTTGGAACACTGCGGCATTGAACGACCAAGTTACCAGAACCACCTTCGGGATGACTGTATCAGAAATCTTGGAAAATAAACCACTTCCTGACTCCGTTCAAGAACAGTGGAACATTATCAAAACGGCGGTAACCGATGCCTCAAAGTCCACCATAGGCCAAAATCCGTCAAGGCCCAAAAATCTCTGGATTGATGATGATTGTATTGGTGCTATTCGGGAAAAAGATCGCGCACGACAACGAGATCTATCGCAAAGAACAAGACAATCCCATAACGCCTACATGACTGCGAGGAGAATCGCTAATCGGATATGTAGACGGAAAAAACGAGAATGGCATGAACAACAGGCACGCAACATCCAAAATTCTAGCCTTAGAGATAGATATCGTTGCATAAGAGAATTAGCTACGGACTTTCATCCACGTAGCAGCGCTATTCGCAACAAATCCGGTGAGTTGGAAATGGACACTAAGACCGTCCTCGAAGTGTGGCGAAATTACTTCTCCTCACTTTTAAATAAACAGGCACCACCTTCCGAGCAACAACCTCTCTTGCTTCAACGCGATATTAACGTCGAGATGACACCACCACCTCCTCCATCATATGATGAAGTGCGGAACGTGATATCGCAGATGAAAAATTACAAGACACCTGGTGAGGATGGTATCTGCAACGAAATGCTCAAATATGGCGGTGATTATCTATTCTGCCGCATGTTTGAGCTAATATTAACAATTTGGTCTAGAGAAGAAAGTAGAGTGGAAGACGGCTCTTATATGTCCACTTCATAAAAAGGGAGATCGATTGAACTGCAACAACTATCGCGGTATAGCTTTGCTGAACACAGGCTACAAGGTTTTGGCCAACGTAGTCGTAGCAAAGTTATCAACTTATAGCGAGCGGATCTTGGGTCATTATCAATGTGGTTTTCGTTCAAATAGATCAACGACCGATCAAACTTTTACGCTGATGATTTTGCTGGAGAAATGCTCTGAAAAGGACATCCCTGTACACAGTCAATTCATATAGACTTTCAACAGGTGTACGACAGCATTAAGAGAAATACGTTATGGAACGTATTGTCCTACCTGGGCATACCGTCAAAATTGGTTTCAATGTGCCAACTTTTAATGGATGGCTCAATATATAAGGTGCTAATAGAAGGTAAAATTTCGGATGCCTTCGAGATAACACCTGGAGTGCGGCAAGGAGACCCAATAGCTCAAACTCTATTCAATCTATCATTAGAGTATGTCATTCATCAGCTTAATATAGCACAGCGTAGCTGCCTGTATTATAAATCAACCCAGCTATTAGCATACGCTGACGATATCTGCATTCTGGGTCGCAACATCATCTCTCTGAAAGAGGTCCTCCTCCCATTGGAATTAACAGCCCAACAAATAGGCCTTCAGATCAATGAAGCGAAGACCAAATACATGGTGACCGCGAGAAGGCAGACTCGTGGGGACTTCATTTCAGGAGATACTCAATATGAAAAGGTGAATGAGTTTAAATACCTAGGATCACTGATCACTGAGCAAAACTCCGTTTCTGTAGACATTTCATCGAGAATCGCAGCAGGCTACCGAGCATTTTACGCCAATATCAAAATTGTCAAGTCTTCTCATATATTGCGCAAAATAAAATTGGACATCTACAAGGCGGTGATAAGACCAGTTGCCACCTTTGGTTGCGAGTCTTGGACACTAACAGTGCAAAACATCCAGAAAATCGCTGTAACTGAGCGTAATATGATAAGAATAATTCTCGGTCCCATTAAAGAGGGAGCCACGTACAGAATGCGAATGAATCACGAGATCAGAAATGATCTCGATAAAGTAGACATCATAGGATTCATAAAATCGTCAAGGCTGAGATGGCTTGGGCACGTACTACGTTCACAAAATCGGACCACTAAACAGGCCTTGGAGTCGGCACCAGCGAAAGTAGGACCTCGTGGGAGACCACCTACCCGATGGATGGACGACGTTGAGAGGGACCTATACTCACTCGGTCACCGTGTCTGGCGTTCTCTTGTGGCGGATCGAAATATTTGGAGGAGCATCGTTGAGGCGGCCAAATCCCTTCATGGGATGTAGCGCCAGCGGAAGAAGAAGAATTAAATATTTTACCATGCAGTTTCAGAGAAATCGGTGAATCATTTTTACTCGTACGAGCAAAATCGTAATTCATGTAAAAAGGCCATTAGTGAGACCCATAGCTATAGTTTCATTTATTTTTTGAATAAAATAACAACAAGAACAATTCTAGTTACAATAATTTTATCAAAATGCATTTAATATAAAATTATTGTTAAACAAATTATTTTATTGGCATATTATGATTTTGACAATGATCATGAATTGGGATTGAAAGCTCAAGCTTATTTCAATTTTAATTTTAACTAAAATTTTAAATTAAATTTTAATTGTAATTGTAATTGTAATTGTTTTTAATTTTAATTCTAATTTTAATTTTAATTTATATTTTAATTGTAATTGTAATTGTAATTGTAATTGTATGTAATTGTAATTTTAATTTTAAATGTAATTGTAATTTTAATTTTAATTTTAATTTTAATTTTAATTTTAATTTTAATTTTAATTTTAATTTTAATTTTAATTTTAATTTTAATTTTAATTTTAATTTTAATTTTAATTTTAATTTTAATTTTAATTTTAATTTTAATTTTAATTTTAATTTTAATTTTAATTTTAATTTTAATTTTAATTTTAATTTTAATTTTAATTTTAATTTTAATTTTAATTTTAATTTTAATTTTAATTTTAATTTTAATTTTAATTTTAATTTTAATTTTAATTTTAATTTTAATTTTAATTTTAATTTATATTTTAATTGTAATTGTAATTGTAATTGTAATTGTAATTTTAATTCTAATTTTAATTTTAATTTATATTTTAATTGTAATTGTAATTGTAATTGTAATTGTATGTAATTGTAATTTTAATTTTAAATGTAATTGTAATTTTAATTTTAATTTTAATTTTAATTTTAATTTTAATTTTAATTTTAATTTTAATTTTAATTTTAATTTTAATTTTAATTTTAATTTTAATTTTAATTTTAATTTTAATTTTAATTTTAATTTTAATTTTAATTTTAATTTTAATTATAATTTTAATTTTAATTTTAATTTTAATTTTAATTTTAATTTTAATTTTAATTTTAATTTTAATTTTAATTTTAATTTTAATTTTAATTTTAATAGTAATTTTAATTTTAATTGTAATTGTAATTGTAACTGTAATGTAATTGTAATTGTAATTGTAATTGTAATTGTAATTGTAATTGTAATTGTAATTGTAATTGTAATTGTAATTGTAATTGAAATTGTAATTGGAATGGGGGTAAAATATATTTCCGACCTTTTTAGATAGGTGTCGTTAGTACCACTGCTTGCATATTATTCAATCGTGCAATACATGTTTTTTGGAGGTTATATGTCAAGCTTGAACAATTACTAGTGCGGGACATTTGTTCAAAGCGTAAACAACAATTATTTTCATGTAATTGAAAATGTCGAATTTTGTTCCAAAAAACGACATTTGCGGGTAGTTTTACTTCATTATTTTTTGTTGAAGAAAAGTGCAGCGGAGACAAATCATTTGCTTGTGGAAGTTTACGGTGAACTTGCTACATCGAATACAACATGCAGATAGTGGTTTCAACGATTCAAAGTTGGTGATTTTGAAGTAAGAGACAAAGAACGTGAAGGTAGACCAAGAAAATTTGAAGATATAGAATGGAAGAATTGCTTGATGTGGACCCTTGTCAGACTGAAAAACAATTGACAGAAGGGTTGAATGTTACCCAACAATGTGTTTCGCAACGTATACATGTAATGGGATTGGTTCAGATGCTGGGAAATTGGGTACAACAAAAATTGAAAGAATGGGACATGGAACGTCGGAAAACCATGTGCGAATTGTTGCTTCAACGACAACAAAGGAAGGGGTTTTTGCATCGGATCATCACTGGGGATGAAAAGTGGATCCATTATGATAATCCAAAGCTCAAACCAGTGTGGGTCAAGCCAGGTGAAACAGGGCCAAAAGCAAATATCCATGGTTCGAAGGTGATGCTTTGTATTTGGTGGGATACGAAGGATGTCGTCTATTATGAGCTGCTGAAAGAACGTGAAACCATTACGGAACGACGACAACTGATGGCTTTAAAGCAAGCTCTAACTGCAAAACGACCGGAATAGGACAAAAGGCACGATAAGTTTATTTTGCAACATGAACACCCTAGGCCATATGTTGCTATACCTGTCAAAGTCAAAAATTACTTGGACAGGCAAAACTGGGAAATTCTACCCTACCCGCCGTATTCACCAGACATTGCTCCCTCTGATTACCACTTGTTCCGGTCGATGCAATCAGCCCTGGCACAGCAGCACTTCATTTCATATGAAAACTTCAAAAAATGGGTCGATGACTGGATCGCCCCGAAACCACCAGACTTATTCCTTCAGGGAATCAGTTTATTGGATGAACGATGTGCGAAGGTTATAGCTTCCGAAGGAGCAGGCTTCGAATAAAACATTTTTTCATTTTCTACTCAAACTAATGTCTTTCATTTCAGTAAAAAAGGTCGGAAATATATTTGTACACCCAATAATTGTAATTTTAATTGGAATTGTAATTGCAAAACCAACACAAATGTCTTATACAAGCCATATTATTGCCATACAAACACAAAATAAAACCTACTATTTCAGTAAGTATTAGCGTCATAATACAGTATAATCTTTACATATGTACTTTGATTTTAAATTATAATTTGTATCAAAAACAGTATAAAATATCACTAACACTGACAGAAAATAGTAGGTTTTGGATTTAATAATATGCGTGCGTCTCGGAAATAATATGGCTTGTATAAGACATTTGTGTTGGTTTTGGTAATTGTAATTTTAATTTTAATTTTAATTGTGATTGTAATTGTAAGTGTAAGTGTAAGTGTAATTGTAATTATAATTGTAATTTTAAATTTAATTGTAATTGTAATTGAGATTGTAATTGTAATTGTAATTGTAATTGTAATTGTAATTGTAATTGTAATTTTAATTTTAATTTTAATTTTAATTTTAATTTTAATTTTAATTTTAATTTTAATTTTAATTTTAATTTTAATTTTAATTTTAATTTTAATTTTAATTTTAATTTTAATTTTAATTTTAATTTTAATTTTAATTTTAATTTTAATTTTAATTTTAATTTTAATTTTAATTTTAATTTTAATTTTAATTTTAATTTTAATTTTAATTTTAATTTTAATTTTAATTTTAATTTTAATTTTAATTTTAATTTTAATTTTAATTTTAATTTTAATTTTAATTTTAATTTTAATTTTAATTTTAATTTTAATTTTAATTTTAATTTTAATTTTAATTTTAATTTTAATTTTAATTTTAATTTTAATTTTAATTTTAATTTTAATTTTAATTTTAATTTTAATTTTAATTTTAATTTTAATTTTAATTTTAATTTTAATTTTAATTTTAATTTTAATTTTAATTTTAATTTTAATTTTAATTTTAATTTTAATTTTAATTTTAATTTTAATTTTAATTTTAATTTTAATTTTAATTTTAATTTTAATTTTAATTTTAATTTTAATTTTAATTTTAATTTTAATTTTAATTTTAATTTTAATTTTAATTTTAATTTTAATTTTAATTTTAATTTTAATTTTAATTTTAATTTTAATTTTAATTTTAATTTTAATTTTAATTTTAATTTTAATTTTAATTTTAATTTTAATTTTAATTTTAATTTTAATTTTAATTTTGATTTTAATTTTAGTAAAATTTTTGACAATAATTTTAGTTTCTTTTGACCTTTATCATTTCCAATTGTCGCCGAGACTTGAATGAGGTGCCGTTAGAAACCTCTTGATCTAAGGAGGCATTGAATGCTTAATAAATATTTTATATTACTTATACAGCACGGTGAGAATTATTTATTTCCACACGATATTACTTATATCGAATCCAAGAATATATTGCTTCTGATATTTTAATTAGCAAATACCCAATCCAGTATTATGGTGGCGTTGGTAGGTACTGTCAAATCGGTAATAGGCAATAATATTTCTGATAGTGAGAAATTAGCTTGCACCGATCATGTCATGTGTAATTTCATCGAATTTAAAAATATAAATGAATCATTAGCAATGGAGTTCACAACAACAAAATTTATTTTGAATAAATTTGATAAAAGTAAACTTGTTGCGTGGGACATTGATTTGCAATATTTTGCCGAACGTGTAATTAACCAAACTGTGACAAAGAATGATAAACTCCTTGCGTTCAGTGAGTACACGAGTACACTAAATTATGAAATAATTATAAATATTAAAATTTTAGCACATAACTCACAAATGTCAAGGATATATTTTAGTGGAGTCCAATATTTTCCCGAGCAAATTAGCAACATTGATAGCATTTGGATGTCACGGGATGTTGGTAGCAAAATTGGTTGCATCATTTTTAACACTTTCAATGGAAGTACTCGTTATTTCCATTTATATTGCTTAACTGGAAATCCATTTATATTGCTTAAAACAAAACATAGTTTTGCCGAAGAATTTTTGAAATTCATTCAGTTTAATGAATCAGACTACTGGTTAATCTATGTACTTTTGATTTTAACGTATTTGGACATAATCGCTGTACTGATCGGTTGCCGAATTATAAAAAATTACGAACGGAAGCGTTTCATATTTTCATGCGATGCTTGACTCCTTATCTCTTGTAGTTTTTTTTTGTAATACATTTATTTACATAAATACAAATTTGTAACACAGAAGTAAATATTTTTTTTGTGTTATCAATTTCGCTATAATTTTAATGAATAGTATATTGTGACGTAGCTACTAAATTTGATTGAGATTAATGCTAACTAACAGAGAGCATTCACAATGAAATTTTTTTAAACTTTTTTACTTGCAGGTTTGTATGTATTTCCAACTTGAAGAAAAATTGTTGCTCGTTATGTGGGAAATTCGTACAAACCTGGAAGTCAAAAGTGAAAAGTGTGTACATTGTGTATACTTTGTAACTTTGTATATAGAAACCAATCTAATGTGTGTAATATGTTATGTAGAGTTGAAAAATCAAGGTCCAGTGAAGGAATGTTTATATAAGCATAAGAAACAATAAAGTGAAAATCGACGAATAACACCTAAAATTGGCGAGTTACTATTGGTTCTCACATTAAGTTGATTGCGAATAATCGCAAAGGGAAATTTTCATTTTTTTTGTAAATGCAAAATTTCCAATGGAAAAGATGTGGGCATGCGCATGGCTACTTTTGATTGCGAATTGTAAATTTGTCTATGGTTGCGTAGACAAATTTATATACCGATTTGTACGTGTGAAAAAGTGTAAACCAAATTGCGAATATTCGCAAAGCTGCTAATGCTCTGTCTATACACATGAATCGCGATTTTACTCATACGAGTAAAAATAATTCGATGATTCCTCTTAAATTATATAGTAAAATTTAAACTAGTCACTACAAAATAGTCAATAAACTAACTAAAAAAATTACACATAATTTTAATTTCTATTTTAGTTGTAATTTTAATTGTAATTGTAATTGTAATTGTAATTGTAATAGTAATTGTTATTTTAATTTTAATTTTAATTTTAATTTTAATTTTAATTTTAATTTTAATTTTAATTTTAATTTTAATTTTAATTTTAATTTTAATTTTAATTTTAATTTTAATTTTAATTTTAATTTTAATTTTAATTTTAATTTTAATTTTAATTTTAATTTTAATTTTAATTTTAATATTTTAATTTTAATTTTAATTTTAATTTTAATTTTAATTTTAATTTTAATTTTAATTTTAATTTTAATTTTAATTTTAATTTTAATTTTAATTTTAATTTTAATTTTAATTTTAATTTTAATTTTAATTTTAATTTTAATTTTAATTTTAATTTTAATTTTAATTTTAATTTTAATTTTAATTTTAATTTTAATTTTAATTTTAATTTTAATTTTAATTTTAATTTTAATTTTAATTTTAATTTTAATTTTAATTTTAATTTTAATTTTAATTTTAATTTTAATTTTAATTTTAATTTTAATTTTAATTTTAATTTTAATTTTAATTTTAATTTTAATTTTAATTTTAATTTTAATTTTAATTTTAATTTTAATTTTAATTTTAATTTTAATTTTAATTTTAATTTTAATTTTAATTTTAATTTTAATTTTAATTTTAATTTTAATTTTAATTTTAATTTTAATTTTAATTTTAATTTTAATTTTAATTTTAATTTTAATTTTAATTTTAATTTTAATTTTAATTTTAATTTTAATTTTAATTTTAATTTTAATTTTAATTTTAATTTTAATTTTAATTTTAATTTTAATTTTAATTTTAATTTTAATTTTAATTTTAATTTTAATTTTAATTTTAATTTTAATTTTAATTTTAATTTTAATTTTAATTTTAATTTTAATTTTAATTTTAATTTTAATTTTAATTTTAATTTTAATTTTAATTTTAATTTTAATTTTAATTTTAATTTTAATTTTAATTTTAATTTTAATTTTAATTTTAATTTTAATTTTAATTTTAATTTTAATTTTAATTTTAATTTTAATTTTAATTTTAATTTTAATTTTAATTTTAATTTTAATTTTAATTTTAATTTTAATTTTAATTTTAATTTTAATTTTAATTTTAATTTTAATTTTAATTTTAATTTTAATTTTAATTTTAATTTTAATTTTAATTTTAATTTTAATTTTAATTTTAATTTTAATTTTAATTTTAATTTTAATTTTAATTTTAATTTTAATTTTAATTTTAATTTTAATTTTAATTTTAATTTTAATTTTAATTTTAATTTTAATTTTAATTTTAATTTTAATTTTAATTTTAATTTTAATTTTAATTTTAATTTTAATTTTAATTTTAATTTTAATTTTAATTTTAATTTTAATTTTAATTTTAATTTTAATTTTAATTTTAATTTTAATTTTAATTTTAGTAAAATTTTTGACAATAATTTTCGTTACTTTGGAGCTTTATCAATTCCAATTGTCGCCGAGACTTGAATGAGGTGTCGTTAGAAAGGTCTTGATCTAGGGAGGCTTTGAGTGCTTAATAAATATTTTATATTATACAGCACGGTGTGTACATATCGAAACCAAGAATATATTGTTCCTGATATGTTAATTAGAATATACCCAAACCAGTGTTGGGCGTTGGTAGGTATGTATTTTGTGTGTTACTCTCTATTAATTGAAAAGTTACCAATATAGCCTAAACCAACTACTTACTGCAAACAAATTTTAATAACTTGAACCGTCCTGTAAAGTTGCTTCCGCTTGTAGCAAATACCTGTTAGAAATTAATGCTGCAAGGCAGTAGTAATTGTGTGAAGCCTCGGTGCTAGAAAGCTGAGCGGCCACGGATAAAACCCTGAATACTAATGTAACTAACTAACGAACGAGATTTTTTGCTAATTTATTGTACGGTAAGGCCCGATTTTATGAACGAGGATAAATGATTAATCCTCTGATTTAGCATAGTTTGCATTGTATTAACGATGCTATTATGTGTACCGAATGAAATTTGTGATTTGTACATGAAGAATTAAAACTAAACGGCAATATATAATCATTATTTTTCTGTACTTGTTCTATTGCACATATTGTACAGTTTTCAAATAATCGTATTCATTCAAACTTTTTGTTCATTTTACGGCGAACATTCACCTTTTCATAATCCCATTTATTATGTATGGATGTGATCTTAAGCCGCATTGGCAAACTGCTTGCCAAACCATATGTTTTTTTGCCAAATTTTTCAACAGCTATGGTAGTAATTGTTCCGTCCAGTTCTTTACCTTTCTTTTTGATGTAATATTGGGGACCTGGAAGTGTCGAGAAATCCATTTTGACGTAGGTCTCGTCGTTCATTACGAAACAAGAATCTTTTCTTTCGTTCAACCATTTGTTGTGTTTCTTTGCTCGATCGATCCCTCTATTAAATAGTTCAACACTTCTTTTGGGGATTTTTGACTTCTTGTATGTCCGTAGATTATTTCTGGTTTTAGCTCGTTCCACAATCGATTTGGTTGTTTTGGTTTTTCTGGCAAAATCTCGCACAGACATCGAGGGATGTTTCGAAATGACTCTTACAATTTTCTGATCCAACATTTTATTTGGAGCACCTAATTTTTCTCCGGATCCGGGCTTGCGTGATACAGAAAGATTGATTTGACATTTTTTTTTACATTTGTTACCGTATTATTGGAAACAACGGCCAATTTATCAATTTTTTTATTGGTATACTCGGGATGATCATTGCACAATCTAATTATTAAATCACATTTTTCTCCTTATGATGCGTCCATTTCGAAACAAATAAAACAAATGCCCAATTTGACGTTTATTCGTTTTTTTAAATTGTTTTTCTACAAAATAACGGTACCAGTTTTTTTCTTTTGCGTAGTAACCTATGAGATAATATAAATTTGGGAATCACAAATTTCATTCGGTACACATAATAGAACAGAAAATTAATCGATGATTTTTGTTACCATCCGTTTTATCCTCTCGTTTTGGTGACTGAATCAGAGAGTTTAAATTTTTATTTAGCAACGTTCATACAATCGACGAAAAGTAAAATCCTTGAGTAGTGATTAATCATTACTCTCGGATTTTTCTTCATTTAGCGGTGTTCATTCAATCGGCCCTTAGTCTTTAAATTAGTTATTAATACAAAATGTAACTATAGCATTATGATGAAGGTACCGGCTTGCTTAAATAATCCGAATTTTCTAAGTAATGTGAGGTTTTGGATGAATGCAATAAATTGATTATAACCCATTGATTTATAAGCACCATAAGTTGAGCAGTACGACAATCAGTGATATACTGCATCCTTTGAATGTTAATCGATCCAGTTTGTGACGTTTTAAATTTATTTTTAATATAAATAATTTTATTTGGAATATAGAGTTTGAGAAAATTGCCAATGAAATATTTTACGATTCACCAATGAATATTGTACGATAACTGAACATCACAAAAATATACAGAAGTCTCAATTAACTATTCCAATTCCATGAACAGTTGACGAATTTTATTCTGAATAAAAAAATGGCTAGTTTTCAGTCCAAAAAATTTAAAAATTGGCCTGATTTATCCTGGGCCAGGAGTGCTTACTCAAAAGAGATTGAATGAAGTTAATTCCTAATGGAAAAATTCTAATTCTCATGAGACTCCCATAGTATTAGTAAGTGTCATCGATGGAATCGCATTGAAGCATTTTGAATAGAGTTTCGGAAACGATCAGAAGGGGAGTACTATAATACATCAATTTGACCATGTAAATTTTAGCAAAGAACGAGTAACACATCCCGATCATTTTATAGGCAAAATATACGATTATTTCAAAATCTAATCCTATTTTCAATCGATTGTAGAACAATAAGATTTATTATGTACAAGTTCGAGCAGAGTCAGTAAAATATTAATTGGAATTATGATTTACAGTACCTATAGCTGAACAGGTTTTGTGGAAAATTTGACAGAAATCGAAAAATATTTGCCAATGATGATGAAATATATTTGCCAATATCTCATCTTTCCATGTTAACGGAATCCAGTTCTTTAGCCACCAAATAAGTAACATAGATAACATCTTGCAGCGACATGATGCTAGTGATGCTACTGGCCAAATAGGTTGTGCGTTATTTAATTTAATTATCAATGTAACATTGAATTTTCGCGAACACTGTCTAACTGGAATCGCGCATACAACAACTATGAATCAGAGCCTAATGGAAGATGCCCTTCTAAGTTTTTGATATTTATTAAATTTGATAGATTCGATTTCTGATTAATCAAGATACATTTGATTTTAAATACAACATATTTAAATATTTTGGCAATCCTCCTCGTTTTGTGTGCCCTACAAGTGTTTGAACGAAATCGGATGAATGGGTCTTATGATTAGCAAATTAACAGCGATTGCGTACAATCTAATTTATGAAAAGTAAATATTTGACTTGATTTAGTTTTTTATTTTGTTTCTGGTGTCATTCCCCGTCACTTCCATCTCACATAATTTTATATCGCACAAATAACACAGAAACGTATTTTATGTCGTTGTAACTGATCTAATTAACAGTTTATGTATTGTTTGTAACAAATGTTTCATCATCTATTAATATCTGTAATATATGACACATATGACCACCCTGGTGGAGTGTAGAATTCATTGGCAGGTTCTCTGCGCAAAACGGCCTTTTATCCATTGACCCAACATTACTGGGTTTTCATTAAACAACTTGCCAATTAAACCGGTATATAAAATTTAAGTTAACATCATAATGAAAATTTCAGTCTCATTCTAACGTCCAGTTAACGAACTTGTATCCATCTTAGCCTTAGGCTCTCACAATTTTCATCCCTTGTCTAATTTTGCAACTAACTACCTTAATCGTGCTTCATGCCTATGTTGATTTATTTTATACTGATTGATTTTTCCGTGGTTGCGGATTTAATTAAGAAGTCGTTGTCAATCTCTTCGTTCATTTATACGTTTGCTCAATATTATCGCTTTAATGATAAATTTAAAACCAACCAATTTACAAAACTAAATATTGCCGCGGTATAGGTTAGTTTATTGTCTTCGTTTTTTGGTGGTTAGGGAAAGCTGAGAGTTGGTGGGCGGATTCGTTTGACTAGGTGTTCTAGGTGTCCAGGTGTTTTTTTTTTGCTTGCCACCAGTGTCGGCCGCATTTTAAAAGATAACTACATTTGTGGTACTTTCATCATATAATCAACAGCAAATAGCCGCCATCATCAGAAAAATTCTGTCTAAACAAGTAGTTCGTTCCTGTTTCACAATAACAGATCATTTTCTAATTCCATTCGAGTTATGTACGTTCCTTACTGTTTAGTTCCTATTCGTACACACATTCAATACCGGCAAACAATAATACGAGTATAGAATGCTAAATTATCAAAGTAGAATAGCAAACAAGTGATGCATAAATGGGTGGCAACATGTTATGTGAATTTGATCGATGAGTTATGTAAAATAAAAAAAAAATGCTTCAACACCTTTCCGTTGTTGTTGTATTGGAATTCGTTTGGAGTATGGTGCGATATCAAACATAAGACCACATCAGATATTAATAAATTCATGTATTAACGCAAAAATTGTTTTAGGAAAAAAAAAAATTCAAGTGGAAAAGGATAAAAATTAAAATTTATTTGTGAATATTAATGATGGAAAATCAATAAGGTATGGTACTCGTATGTATATACAAAAAGTTGAGTTATTTTCCGAAACAAACGGAGGAAAAATCCGTTCTACATATTTGCCTTATAATATTTGTTGTTGTGCGTATTTACTTCAGCATGATCAAAATATGAAAATGTTTCTCCATCCCATTCCAACCTTCATGAAGGAACCAATTTTTTTGCTCTGTGTACTTACGGCATATTTGACTGAAATGCTTATATGCCAGCATACGTACATATAAAAACACACAAATATAGAAAATAAAAAAAATATTTCATTTTGTTTACCAAAAATTCTTTCAATCTCTGGTATTATGTACATCTATAAAAGAGGAAGATGTATTAACTGGCATACGTATTATTTACAGACGTTATATTACAAAAAAAAAAATCCTTACATCTTGATATGCGATGATAATGATGAATTAGGAAGAAAAAATTCCTTTTAAATAATTTATGATAAAAAAAAAATAATTTCCAACATGAAGTTTTTCTTGATAAATTGAAAATTCTTTTCTTAACCCTTTTTTCTACTCTTACCATAATGTTCGCAATAATAATGAGTTAAAATTGATTAAAGAAAATCAAATATGTTTTTTTTTTTTTGGTGATGGAAATTTAATTAAGTTTTCTTTTTTGTTTTTCGTTCGTTTTCTAATCAACACACTCATACACACACACAACCAAATTTGGAGAAAAAAAAATTGAAATTATTGATCTTACACACAACTTTTTCATTTGTTGTTCGATTTTTTGTTTATTAATTAAAAAACAAAAATTTTAAGAATTCTATCAGAAGAAAATGTAAAAATAAATTAAATAAACTTGAAAATAATTATTAGAAATATTTTGCGTGCTTTTAATAAAATATTTGGTTTTTATAAAATAGAAAAGATGATTTAGATAAAAGTGACTTTGGAATTACCACAAGTAAAACCTTAAACCAAAGCTATTTAGTGTGCTTAAATCATATTTCTTCCAAAATTCGTAATTTTAGCAAAGTTAAGTAGCAGGAAAAATTCGGGATCGGGAACCTGATTGATGTGATGTTGTGGCCTCACCCATGGATGCTTTAGGGAAAAATTTGGTGCCAACTTTAAGGCATACGATAATCCATTTCCATTCGCCGGATGAAACAATAAATTTAGCATCTTCAACCCAAATGAAAAATTAAATTTCACAAATAACTTAACATCTGTACAGAAGCTCGAGGGACCAGGAATCGTTTCATCGAAAATGTGGATTTGGTTTAATATTTAAACAATTTTGAGCCTTCTGTTGGCTAGAGATTCCACAAATAGGGTGTCTAGACAAATCAGAGAGTAATATCCGTAAAATTTAATTCCTGAATTAAAAAACTGATGTTTCTGAGTGCAAACAGACGCAATGTAACATTCTGTTGTATTAGTGTAGAAATACAAAATGATCAGTGACGAATTCCTAATACCGGTGTCGGAAAGAGATGAGCGAGCGCACGTCACTTCATCATTCTCCAACGACCACAATGTCTTAGCATGTGGGCGGAACTGTAGAATTTAGTGTGCCAATTGAATATGAGCACGACACATTTACCCGGTCCAGCCGAGATGGAGACCCAGAAGTGGCCGAAGAAGACGCAAAAGTGGCCTTGATAAGTTAAGCACATTAAAGAAAAAATAGAAGGGTGGCCTAAGAAGTGCCGATAAATAATTCACAGCATAAAAACTGCTCCAAGAAATCTTAAAACATTTAGAAGGGGGTTCAAATGGGCTCTTGGAACTGGAGGAAATTATCGATGTAATCGTCGCATCCCAAGACAACTATAGAAAAACAAAGGAGATTCGATTAGCTTCAGAAAGAGGCGACATCATTGCCTTTTTTCCTCAGCCCAGCAGATAAATCTCAGATGCCTTTGTGCAAACGACAAAAGAAAACTAAATAGTTTTCTAACCCCGGAGTGAAATTAATGAAACCCTATAGAAAGGGGTGACTGTTTGTGCGGCAGAACTGCTCTTTGCAACACGTACTCCTATTACTCGGAATCAGAAATTCGCCAAATATGGAAAACGGTCAAACCATTTAAGTTTCAGGAGCATATACAAGCGGCAGTGGGAAAATACGAAGAAATCCGGGGTCTAGCACCGCACGCTTGAAGTAAGAGGATCTTTATTGAAATAGTTTCACTTCCTCGAAAGGTGAGAGGGCGCGCAATCAGTCGCGATTTTGGGAATGCACAGGAGACATTGAGATTTCCCTATTCGCTGTTCATAAGCAAGGGCCGAAGAAAGCGGTTTCTAGATTTAAAAATGCTTAAACAATTTCAGTAATCCTTGCTGCCCACGGTTTGTTGGTCATTTATAATCTAGTGAAATGGAAGGAAATACTTGAGATACTCGAACTATCCTTTGAGTTATCAAACTACATTTGGCTAGTAATGCGGGACTAACGTAGTAGTCAATTCTTGTTCCTGATCTCTGGAACGTCTTTTAGATGTTGTCCCTACTATAATCACCTCAGGTAGACCTGAGTTGGCTCAATAGAATTTTAACCTGGTAATGAGGAGAGTCAACGCCTGATATTGTGGTCCCTGCGATATTGTGGTCCCGTAATAGCAAGTGAAGGCTTTTTATATCATGTAGGTGTCACCTGTATCAACCCAGCGACGAAATAATCATATACGTTATCCGATGCAGCAGTTCTGGTTGTGGCTGGATTAATTCCGATTGATCTATAGAGCGGTGCGAAATTCTCCGTTTGAGTGGCAAATATGGAAGAGAGGGTGGTTTCGGAGGGAAGAAAGCAATAGAAGATGGATGACAAGACTGATCAGGCATTTCCGCTTCAGGACCGATTGTGACGACATAAATTTTTGTCTGAAAGGCCATGCTACTTTACAACCATTCACCTTAAAATGGGCAAATTGTGCACCCCTTGTTGTCGGCACTGCCCATATAAGAGAGATGATTTATGTTTAAGGACACAAAATACTAAGGAGGAAGAGGAAGGAGGGGTTACTTGATTACATCGGTCCCTGAGTTGACAAAATGGTAACACGGACCAGACTAAAGTAATACGTTAGGTGATTTTTTCGATAAAAAACTTGATGAAATCTCACATTGATGCGGGAAATCTATTTCTCTATACTGGCAATCAATTGGCAGAATACGGATTGCATAACATCTGTTTTGCATAAATGGTGCTCCGATAATTAATATTTCAGAAGAACATCATGAAACCTGTTACTTGAACGATAAAACTTTTAAAATATGCTGGTTTCCGATCTACATAAAACCAATTTGAAATAATTTTTTTTAATACACGTGCCCGCAAGGAGTGAAAAATGTGTACGGGAGTTATGTAGCAAGATTTTGATGATGCCACTGAGATTTATTATTGTGCCATAATTTATGATTCTTATTTTTTAGAAGGACAATCGGCTATTTTGGGTGAAGCACAACTTTGGACTAAATTCAAATATTTTAAATTCCTGAGTTCAAATATGTTACTTCTACTTTCACGTCTCATTATTCCACTTATAAACGACACCACATTGGAAATTCTAATGGATCTCTCAGTAATTTCTTTTAAAAATCTTTTTGATTATACAGCTTCAAACAAATTGCTTTATGTTTAACTCAAATAATTGTTATAAACTTAAATCTAATTCAAATATCAATTTAAACCGTTTTAATTCATATACCTTTAGGAAGTATATCAAAAGTATTGCAGCGGTTACACATAAGTACGTCAAAATCAATAGAGTATAAATTAGCCAATAGTCCGATTGGCCGAATCCAATCTGGTAAAAAAAATCATCAAAAAAATGTAACGGTAACTTATTTTCAGTTAAACAATATAAATTAAAATATGTTGTGCCATTAAGTTCAGTGGTATATGTTGCACAACCAATTCCACCTTTAACGGTTTTTGATTTCCAAACACTATCAATGTTACTAATTTGTTCACGGAAATACTGTGTCCCGTTTAAGCGGAAAGTTAAGATGTTTGGATATAGACCTGAAATAATAAATAAACTGTCATAATATCACAAAACTAACGAGCCAATTATCTTACGTGCTAAACATTTATCATTCTCTTTTAGAGTATTCGTCACTATACGTTCAGCAATTTGTTGTAAAATATAATTCCAAACAACTTTTTGTTTATCCTGTTCAAATTTGTACAAAACATATTTGGCCGATGTCAAATCTATTGGCACCATGATTGCATCTACGGGAATATCATGCTCATTGCATATAAAATGATCGATACACGATAAATCCTTACTGTGACATCTTTTCTCATGGTAAGAACAATTTGCTAAATCATGATCATTCTCGTATATATAACTTTGATTAGCATTATTCAATTCCACTCCGTTTATGAGACATACTACACGATTACCACTTGATTTTGAACATCCAATTTGATTCGAATAAGCACTAGCCATCCAAGATAATTCAGGCGTTTTTGAATTCACCAGGAGTTCAAATAATTGTTTTATTTGGATGTCTATGAAACCAATTTCATAACCGAAATAATGTGTAAACTGCAAAATAGTTTTGTGATCAGATGTGACAGTGCAGTAATCAGCTGTTGAATTCTTCATAATCCAATAAAGTTTTTCTCGTGCCATTTCGGCAAATTCACTGTTCCACGTGAAATTTTGCAAATTACAAATAAATTTAAATCGCCGTAAATCATTTCGATACTTGTTCAATGGTACTAATACAGCTTCTATTGTTTCTTTAGTCGTGGGGTTGTGATCATTTGAATTTTTCTTTGGGTAATTAAAAAATGAATTTTATCTAGATAAGCTTATCGAATAAAATAATAATTTTCGCTTACCGTACACATTAAATGGGTTTTATTTAAGCAGCTCGGTATATTCGACAATTGGCAATATTTTAATTCACATTTAGAACAAATAAACTGAATACTAATTATAACAACAGATAGTAAAATTTGCATTTTATGTTATAATGTAACTGAAGCTAAATGACTGTAAATATATAAAACGTATTTTAGTATTACAGAGATAAATTATTAAAATTTCCCAGAATACAGATAATTCAACGAGTAGTTGTATACACATACCTCATACAATAAATCAATATAGCTAGCAAATAATTCGTCATCTATTTATATTTAGTTTTAACCCTTAACGAACGGGGATTACAAAAAATAATATTCGCCTATAGGTCGACAGAAAATTAGATGAAATACCGGATTAGATGATGTTTTAGAATATGGCCAACTACTAAGAAACTTGGTTATTCCTTAAGCAATTGGAATGCAATTTGACATGTCCAATGGAAATGGAATTCTAAAATGATTTTTTAATAAAGTTCTGAAAATAGCAAACTAGGATAGAACTTGTCTATTCCTTAACCAATTTTACTGAAATTTTGCTTGTGCGATGGAAATGGAATTCTAGAATATCTCCAATTATTATGGAACTTGGTTATTTCTTAACCGTTAACGAAATTTGATATGCGCAATGGAAATGGGATTCTAAAATGAGTTTTGGACAAAGTTATGTGATATGGCCAACTGGCATGCGCGATGAAATGGAATTCTAGAATAAGAAGACCCATTATAAACGAACTTCGTTATTTCTTAACCATTTTAGTAAAATTTGATATGCGCGACCGAAATGGGATTCTAAAATGATTTTTGGAGGAAGTTCTGGAATATGACCAATTAGTATGAAACTTGACTATTCCTCAACCAATTTCAGTGAAATTTCACATGCGTGATAGAAATGGGTATTAATATTTTGGGTACAGCTCCGAAATATAAAATATTTCATCATAATTACATAGTTATGGAGTAGCTTAGTTTTATTCTAGTTGGTTAAACTCCAGAACTTCAACAAAACATAGATTTAAAAGGTGTTTGTGATGAATTTTCGGAATGTGAATGATGATAACTCTGATGATAGTAGCAGTTCTGACAGTAATGTAGTACAATATAAACGGAAAAAAGTTCGACGCCTTTCAAGAAACAGTGAAGAAAACCACAACAGTTCCAATGAAAACCTCCCTGAGAACGACGACAATTGAGAGGATGTGACAGAAAATAACCAAAACATAACTAAAATACATTTCACAATACAATACAGTTTTTCCATTTATTTTTTACCGATGAGCTAACAAACAATATAATAAAGGATACAAATGAGTACGCAAATAATCAAATAAGTGCAAAGGAGTTATCTAAAAAATCTGTGTGTAATACATGGAAAAGTGTCAACAGGGAGGAATTTCTTGCCTTCATAGCAACCATTTTAAACATGGGTACTATAAGCAATAAAAATGAATATTGGTCTACTAATGTAGTAAGTTATATTCCATTTTATGCAAATACCTTTACAAGAGATCGATTCAATCCAATTTTTTGGATGCTTCACATTATACAAATCCTAACTACTGACAACACTTTGAGAACGTGCTTACAGAAAGTTAGTCTGTATATAGAATATCTAGATGACAAATTTACCACTTATTTTATACCAGATGAGCACATCAGTGTCGACATATCTGTTGTAAAGTTCAAAGGCAAAATAAGTTTTATTACTCATAATCCGAACATATATCAGGATATATGTGCTTGCTGATGCACGACAGGATATATTTTTAGTATCCTTCCTTATTATGGAAGTCTAACTTCAGATAAATTAATCAATTCAAATTTACCTGTACCTAGCTGCCAGAATGCCTCTAACATTATACAAAAAGTTGATGGATAAGGTTCCCACTGGGTAAAGTTTTCATATGCATACTGACAGATATTATACAAGTATATCATTAGCAGAAGGATTGTTGAAGAATAAATGTTATCTAACGGTCACAATAAAATGTAATAGGAAAGGTATACCTGCAGAAATTTAAAAAAAACAAAATTTATCTCATCTAGAAAATCAGTTTTTTTCTTCAAAATAATTTGTTACTAAATCCCTGGAAAGATAAAACGCACGTTACAGTGCTCAGCAGTTGTGGCCAAGCGACGATAAATACTGTAATACTGTGTGTATATTGTACCTGTTCAAAAACCCACCATAGTTTTAGATTATATCAAACATATGGGTGGTGTAGACCGAGCAGATCATTATGCAGCTTCTTATCCCTTTTTAAGGAAAAGCCTTAAATGGTGGCGTAAACTTTTCTTTTGGGGATTGGAAGTATTCGTAGTAAATGCATACATTCTACATAGAGATACCAAGGAAAAAAGAAACTAGGAACCTATGAATCATCTACAGTTTGTTAAAAAGTTAATTCTTCAACTAAGAGGAGATTTTCGGAGTACAGTTCCACCCCAAGGGCAATGTAATACGTCTGAAACTGAAAATCGACTTGATGGGAAATTGCACATTCTTCTACATGGAAGTGAAAAAGATTGTCGTGTATATACTTCAATAAAAATATTAAAAGCAGCCGTAAACGTACAACCACATACTGTTCAACATGCCCTTCGAATTCATCACTACACATTGGCGACTGCTTTAAAAAATATCATACTCTTAAAAATTATAAAAAACAAATTTGATGTATAAAATTATAAATCAACCAAATATTTTCCATCCTAGTCGGCCATATTCTAGATCATCAGATTAAAATCATTGTACAGAATCCCATTTCTAATGGACATGTCGAATTGCATTATAGTCGGTTAAGAAATAGCAGTTCCATCCCAATTTGGCGAATCTTATTTCCAAAGCACATGTCGAATTTCATAATCATCTGTTACAAAATAGGCAAGTCCCTTCATACTTGGCCATATTCCAGAACCTCAGATAAAAGTTATTGTAGAATCCCAATTCCAACGCATACATATGTCGAATTGCATCACAATCAGTTAAGAAATAGGCAAGTTCCATCGTAGTTGGTCGTATTCCAGAAATGTATCCAAAAATCATTTTAGAATCCCATTTCCATCTCGCATGCCCAATTTCTCTAAAATCGGTTGAGGAATAGCCAAGTTCCACCCTAGTTAGCCATATTCAAGAACTTTGCCCAAAAATCATTTCAGAATCCCATTTCCATCGAGCATACCAAATTTCACTAAAATCGGTTAAGGAATAGCAAAGTTCCACCCTACTTTGCCATATTCCAAAAATTCATCCAAAAATCATTAAAGGATCCCTTTTCCAAGACGCATGTGAAATTGCATGTCATTTTTATTCGGAAACCGGTTATCTCCATACCCTATTTCACATGTCCTCTTATAGAGGCCTTTCGTGCATTAAGGGTTAATCTAATTGCTCTACAATAATTATGAACAAAATCTCATTGAGAGTAAGAGCAATTGCAATGAACAAATTTTTAAAAACAATATTGTATACTCTGCAAAGATGTGAAAGCCCTTGATTTGTAACCCCCTTACAATGATTTGTGTGCCCCCCCCCCATCCCTATGATTGTTGCAGTCTCATTACCTTGTGGTTTTGTTTCGGTTCAGTTCTTTTGTTAAAAGTAGATCAGTCATTCTTTCTTCCTAGAAAGTCAAGCTTTTCTTCATAGTAATCCTCCTGTTCCATTTAGAGATTGAAACAGGCCACAAAATAATTTTCATTGGCCTTGGCTCTATATACGTTATCTTCATTCATTATTCATTTTTTTTCGTTATTCTCATCTGATCGTCCACCCAATTCGAAATTTATAATCTGACTATTCTATTGAATTCCTCGAACTGATTTGTAATCGACGTTATTAAAATATTGTTAATTTTGTCAGTGAAATTTTCGTATTGATTTATGAATTTGTTTTGTTGTTTTTTTTATAAATGGATCTTGTTCAATTATTTTATGGTTAATTTCTAGTCGAATTGGAAGTTCGTAATTTTCAGAGTGCACAGATTTATTTCTATGCTCTACTAAAATCGCAGTTGGTTGCGAAAATTGTACAAACTGTACAAAATTGTAAACTGCAGAGTATTAAACTACTGATACAAGTTCTCAAAAGTTTATTTCCAACGCTGTTTCCACTATTTATCCTCGAACACTATACCTATAGTAACCACTTATTCTCGAAGCGCTCATTATTGGTACAATCGACAGAAAATTAAATCAAAATGCAGAGAAACGATTTTACAGAATAAAATTGATGGAAGACCATATGCTGAAGTGGTTGTCGGAGGTCACATTATGCGCGGATTACTAGACAATGGTGCTAATATAAGCGTTTTGAGAGCAGAAAATCACTATTTCCTAAAGTCGTTTCAACATAATTTTCAAGCCTGTATCTCGGTATATACGGCCTGTATTTCAAGCCTGTATCTCGGCTGCGACCATTGAGGCCTATTGTGCATCCCTATACTGGATTATGTACACATTGAGGAACGACAGTTGTAAAGTTACCCCCCCCCCCCCCCCCCCCAAATACCTATCGCGGGAGGACAGTTTTCCTCCGGTTAGTAAAGAGAGTGCAGTTGACCTTGTTAGGATTTACTGTAAGGCCAACCTCTATGCACCAATCATTACCTGCCTCTAAGGCTTGCGTTGCTTTCTTTTCCCTACTTTATTTGCGAATCTGCCACTAACCATCAACTAGGTCGTCCGCATAGGTAATGTTTGAGAAGTGTAAATTTCTCAGTCTGGTAAGTAATTGATCCATCACGATCCGCCACAATAAGTGAGAGAGGACACCTCCCTGGGGGCAACTCCTTGTGGCCGCTATGGTGATGGTTTTATTTCCAAAGGAAGTCGTAATCCTCCTGTATTTCAGCATGTTTATTATCCACCTTACGGTGGAGGGGTCTCTGCCCCTTGTTAGTGATTGTTCCTGAATTACGTCGAAACTAGTATTATCAAATGCTTCCTGGATATCAATGAAGGAGCATAGTAATAATTCTATTCGGGAGCGTATCTTCGATTACCGATGTCAGGTCGTGTATAGCTGTTTCTGATGAATTCCCCGCTTGGTAAGCGTACTGCCTAGAGTCCAGAGGGTATTTTTG
This sequence comes from Tipula helvola, assembly GCA_963556165.1. Classification (NCBI taxonomy): domain Eukaryota; kingdom Metazoa; phylum Arthropoda; class Insecta; order Diptera; family Tipulidae; genus Tipula; species Tipula helvola. The sequence continues at coordinate 9,189,105 of OY744481.1, read as the reverse complement.
GAGAGTGTTGGATCTAATACAAAATGGTTTTTAGTAAAAATGATGAGAGGCTAATATATAGGTTTATAAGTCCTAGTCTCCTCTGAGGATCTTTTTCCCGCTTTTGAGATAAAAATCACCCGAGCCTCTCTCCAGCGTTTTGGAACATACATCAAGCTGTAGCTGGCTCTGAAGAGTATAGTGAGATAAGGCAACAAAGTCTGCAGGCCTTGTTGTAAACAGGCATACACAGTCCCCTCCCGGAGATTTTAAAGGGCCAAATGATTTGACTGCCCAGCTTATCCGTTCCGGCGCAAAAAACTGCCTCGAGAACTTCTAAGCCCCTTTTGGAACCAGATACGGATGTACACTACTTGCGTTGGATTCTTCCTGATCCCTCAGTACTATACATACTGGGAAGTGACCTCTCACTAGACATTCCAGAATCTCCCCCCTGGTTGTCCCACCACTTGGTTTCCTTATAGATCCCAGAGGATTCCTGTGCTCCAAGAAGAGTGCCTTCTGGAGTCGACACGCCCTAGGTAGTTTGTCTATTTTCTTACAGAAGTCTCTCCAGCTTAGTCTTTTACTCTGCCTAAGGACTATGTTGTATTGGGTAAGGGAATTCTGGTAGGTAGTCCAATCATTCGTCCTCTTAGCCCTGTTAAAAAGTTTACGGACATTTTGCCCCATGTTTTCCAAGTTTTGGTTCCACCAAGGAACATTCCTTGCGCCTCTGATACACACCAAGGGCGAGCTTAAGTGGTAGGCATTGATTATTGGCTTTGTAACATCATTTGCTGCTCTGTCGCGGTCTTCGACAGAGTTTATCGAAGTCTATAGACCAGCTAAGTTACCCAAAAGTGTATCGTCATAGACTTGCCAGTTGGTGTGTTTTGGTGTCCTTAACATCAACTCTTGTCTCGAAGGGATATTGAAATCAAACCTGAGAGAGGGATGCTTCCTTGAACACATACCAGTCGAGAATTGCACTGGAGGTACCCATGTCAGACAGTGTAAGATCCAGTACCTCTCTCCTAACCGCATTTAAAAAGGTCGCATCGCTCCCTTTATTGTTTACTGCTAAGTTGTTATGAATTTTTGGTGATGAATCGTGCAATAATTCACGAAGCGCTGTATCAATTCTGGAGGCGGTCATTTTCATCCCCGGAAAAATACGCAGAAGCGATGTTAATCACCCTCCTGCCTCCTTTGGGTAAGGGCATTTCTATTAAAACAGCCGTGATGTCCCTAGAAATAAATTGTTTAATAGAGAAGATATTGTGTCTTGAGCGACAGAGAATTGCTGTCCTCGGCCTATCAGCAGCCGTGTCGTAGACTACCTTACCTGTATTGGCCGCAAAACCTTTAATCTTCCCATTGTTGGTCTAAGGCTCCTGTATGAGCGCAATATCCCAGTCTTAATCATAAGGAGACGTTTTAGGTTGTTTGTAGCCGTTTTCGATCGATGTAGATTAATCTGCACGAATCTCAATTTAGTTGTTGTTATTGGTTTGGTGTGTATAATCTTGATGAGTATAGCACGGCTCTTCATTATCTTGTAGGTTGCTGTTGTGCCACCCTTCCTCTAGGAGTCAGCCCATGGTTTTTCTCACTCCTTCCTCGGTCTGGTATCCCTGTTCCGGAGGTGCCAGGTTTCCTGGCCTCCCCGGCCCAATGACCCCACCACCGCGGCCATCGTTCTCAGCCAAAGCTGCCCTTGACGTGCCGGGCAGATTCGGCACCGCCACTCTCCCCTTGGCTACATCCACCGCCCCCCTTCTTTGGGAGGAAATGTACAGAGCCGAATATCCAGGTGATCCTGTAGTTGGAGACCTTGAGAATCTCCGCCATTTTATATGAAACAACACCGTAATTTGAAGGAGGTTGCCTTCCCGCTCCTTCCGCGCAATAATCCTCCAATCTGCGTCTCTTAGATCCTTATTCTGGATCGGCAGCCGACGAAGTATCTTTTTGTTTGTCTCCTTACCACCTCGTGGCAGGTAGACAAACATGATTTTTGGGCGAGGCAACTCCTCCTCCCTGACTGCCTTCAGTGATGCCCCGTTCCATGGTTTAAGTGAGGGCACTGTGGCCCTAAGCCACTCTGCCGTGTATTCATCGGCACTGTTGACCGTAAGCCAACCATGTCTGCAACCTGATAACTTTCACTGCATTACTATACGTTATGGCCGTGTCGGCCCTTTTTTCGGGGTAACTCTCATTAATGTCACCCTCAGTTACAGCTATTGGGGTGGCTTATCCCTTTGCGGGTAGAGTCGTCATCCGACCTATTTCTTTTATTAGTTTAGACAATTCCGTGGTAAGGCTGATTGAAGCCGGAGGTCTCCTGGTATCCGGAGTTCCGTGCTAGCGACGAACTATCCCATGATCATTGATCCTTCGGCGCACGTGTCTCACCTTAGTATTGTAGAAAAGTTGAAATTAAACTCGAATATTATATCAAAAATACTATCTCTTAAAACCAAAACGCTAAATGTTTCTCCAATAAGCTTCGAAACCTGGAAAATTTCATACAATATCATGATGAACCTGTAACGATTAATCTCAGAGATCGAATAATAATCACGCTTTAATTAACAAACATAGGTAACCACCCGCAGGTGAAATTGGAATGATACTTTTTTAACATAATCATTCAGCTTCACAACGGATGCATTTTGTGTTTACTGCCCGTTTGTGGGTTCTCTCGCTTCACAAACTACCAATGCATGTTCGGCTATGCTACCTCATTTGGAATTTCAGACGAATTCATAATTTCGAATTAGTCAATTTTCTAGCTAAATCGAAATCTGTGCGTATGATCTTCCTTGGAATCGTTCTATACATTTGGACATTACCTTTAAAATATTTCTGCTTTTCTATGCACATTGATGGTAGAATAAGAAATTTTTGATCACTTCATTTAAATAGATTCGTCGACACCTCCCTATGGTCAAACCATTACTAGGCACCTCAACCAAATTTCCAACTATAAGTAAAATTGAATGATTTTCGGGATTTACAATTCACGTCATTTCTTGGCATTAAAAAAAAATCTTACATTATCATTGATATTTCTTCTAAGCTGCTTATAATGTAGAAAATGAACGATACCAATCCAAACCGCAAAATTCGATTGAAAAAAAAAAATTAACCCTTAATATACCTACATAAAGTTGGAAATTTATTCAAAACGAAAAGAAACTATCAAGATTTAATTTTTGTTTTTTTTTTTTATTTAATTTCATTTTAATAAATTCTTATGAATTGCAATAAAGCAATATTTTATTCAAGAATTTTTTCAGTTTTTTTTATCTGATTGAAATTTATTAAAATAATGATGTTGCTGCTTCTTATGCTGTATATATTCCTTCTTTTAATCTTTTTAATACACGAGCGATTTTTTCGCTTTTCCTCCGTTTATAATCATACCAAGCATAGCAAGGAATGATGACGACGGCGACGATGATAATAATGATGATGATGGAAAATGACTCAAATCGAACATTTCTTCTGTTTATTATTTGATTTCGCGATTTTTTTGTGAGTTTTTTTGTTGTTGTCATTATTTCCAATAAATTATGAGATAAGTACAACAACAAAAAAATAGTTGCTGCTGTTCTAGATGGCACAGCATATTATGTAAGCCTCTCCCGTGTAATGTAGCTATACACAAGCAGCAGACACTTAATATTTATTTATATAATTTGAATTTTCATAGCGTTCGTAATAATAATCATAAAAATTATCATAAGCATTACTACCGTTATTATGATTATTATTATTATTATTATTGAAATTTAATGGAAAATTGAGTAAGCTAAAAAACAAAATCTACAATTGAAGAAAAAATTTAATTTCAAAAAGTTGTAAAAGTTCAAAAACATTATACAAAAGCACAAAAAAACCAGTTTATTTATATTAAATTAAAAAATAAAAATTTTTGTACAAAAAGCATTGAACACAAATGTGCTTTCCTTAATAGGATTAATTTCTTATTCCTGCGGATTTTGAGTTTTGTGCCAATCTTACAATTTTGTATCTAAATATAATTTATTATTTAAGTTGCCATTGTTCAATAATTGAAAATAACATTGGTAGTATTGATGTTAATATTTTATTATAGCGAGAACCCCAACTGTCCCTAGTCCTCCACTATGTAATAAGATGCTTGAACAACTTCAAATAAATCGAACACTAAACGGAGTAATATCAATTTAATCAAATTACCATCATTGAATACCATCTTAATTTACACCAAATCTTAAATAACGAACGATCATGATTCCGTATCGAAAATATAAAAATTATATAAAACATCCTTAACTAATTTATAGATCAATTTTAATCAAATTATTTCGCGTTTAATGATTACCTTTTAACAATAAATTTAATTTTTTATTTTATTTTTCCATTTTATTCATGTACATACATAAATCATGACGCGAAAATGCAAAAAAAAAAAAATCTGCGATTTTCATATTAATCAAAAATATTACGTTTCAAGTTTGTGTATATGATTATTGCGCGATTAAATTTTTTTTTTATTCTCACTTAATTTAATTTGGTAAATTATTATCTTATTTATAACACAAGAATATTATAAATTTGTGCCGAAATAAAAAGAAAACATATAAATTACATATACTCGATCGATACGTTATGGATATGATCATCATAAAGTATAATGCGGTAATATATGATTTGATTGTAGCCGTAATGCAAGAGGAGAACGAGAAAGAGATAAAAATAAAAAAATTAACCTTCGACCCTAAATATTATGAAGGAAAGGAATTTCAAAATTACTGTATATGTGGTTTTGTTGTGGTTTACTTGCAGCTCGAGCTTTTATTTTTCAAAAATTGTTGACCTAAATATTTATTTACTTCACCAAAAAATCCTTTCTATATGCATTTAGCCTAATAATTTCTTTCCCGACAAGTTGTTTGAATTCACTTGTTTATAAATTCATTATTTCCGTTAGATATTTTGCTATTTACCGGAAACCTCAAGAAAATTTAAAACTAAAAAAAAAAATGAAAATTCTTTAATAGTTGTATAATATAAAAAAATAAAATTATAAAATGGTTTTGGCATCTTCATATAAAAACAAAAACCAAAAAAATTTTATGTGGGAAAAGCGGAATGCAGTGTGTGCAAGATACAAACATAATGTATAGAAATACAGTAAAACAATAAAATTTTATAAATTATATTCGGTTTAGTTGTAGGTGGATTCCAAAATTAAGTACAGTCTGGATAGTTATGTATAGGTACTATCCATATACGAGTATAAATATACAAGTTTATATAGCAAAAGGGTAATTTGAGGTGACTTGACTGCATACAAAAAAAAAATATAAAAAGCTAGTTTATAAGCATACAAATATCTATCTTCCCGACAAAAGCATTATTATGATATAAAACATGAAGCAAAATATAATTTTTAAATTATAAATCAGAGCTAGGTAGATAACAGATTATAGTCGGAAAATGTAGAACCGTACATACTAGGATACCCATAGATTAGTATTTGAATGTATAAAATAAAATATAAATATTGAAAATTACTAATTTTGATATTAAGCATGGTATAAATACGTATAGTAGTTCGATAATACGAAACAAATATTTAATCGATGAAGTTAGTAGGTATCTCCCAAATAACACTATGACAGGTTAAAAACATCAACTTTACAGCAGACGATTTTTTTTATTTATCTTTAGAAAAATATTGGATAGAGGTATCATGCCAAGTTCGCTACAATATTCTGCTGAAAAATGTTCAGCAGGCAAAAATTTAATCCAATCGTCGAAGTCTATTTCGTAAATAAATTTCCCCTTCCGAATATAATATTTTTAAATCGCAGACAAATTTTCAGAAGCGGTACCAAAATTGACGAATTAAATGTTGCTGATATTTTTGCTCATTCTCAGTTTTGCAAATTTATTATTTTGCTCAAATGTGGAAAAATGTCAAAATCAAAATGACAAACATGAAACGTCAAAATAAAATTTGTGTTTTGTATTTTTATGTATTTACTCGTACATATTATAGTTATTTTGTGTTAAATATTAAATTCAATTTGTTATAAATAAAAGATCATAAAATACAGGTAAGTAGTTAACATAATATGACATGTGATTATTCGTCATAAAGTATAAAAATGGACAAATAGAATCCATGACATGGAATTGGTATTGGCATAAATATTTTAATTTTTATTCCTTTTGTAAAACAGAAAACTCATCTCAACTTTAAATACGAAGTACAAAATTGTTTAAGTTATATATTTTGTACTTCGTATTGAAATTTATGTTAATGCTTTTAATTTTTTATTGTAGAATCATCGTCATACGCCGAAATCGCGGTTAAAGCAGTAATAGCCGTAGCCGATATTTAAAACATGGATGTGAATTTTCAATTCATCAAGATCGAGAAGAAAATTGGTGGCCGATTAGAAGATATAGTTCATGGTGTTGTAATTGATAACTCTATCAATATGAAAGTGAGAAATTCGAACAAATGGTTAAACAAGTTAAGGATACTGGTGCAACTTTAGCAATTTGTCAATAGGAATTTGACGATGAAGCAAATCATTTACTTTTGCAACAACAACTTCCAGCTGTCCGTTGGGTCCGTGGTCCCGAAATCAAGTTAATTGCTATTGCTACAGGTAGCCACATTGTTCCAAGGTTTGAAAAATTAACACCCGAAATATTGGGTTCAGCCAAAATGTTATTAATTGAGGAATGCAAGAATTCAACAGTAGTAACAATTTTAATCCGTGGCGGTAATCAAATGTTCGAGAAAGCGAAACAATGTTTTTGGGACAACCGTGACAGTGTTTAGGTCGTTTCTGTTAAGTGCCTATTTTGTTTACTACGTATTGTAATTTTTATTAACGATGTTCATTTTTTATTTTACAGCATTACCACATACCACAATTGAAGACGACTTGCATTCCATGCCATCAATTTCAATGGTTTACCAAATAGTTGCGCCTGCAGTAAGAAAATTATTAAAGAAACGTTTCCGTTATACCAAAAATTTCACATAAATTTGGTAAAATTTTTATCTACCCACAATTCAATTAAAGAAATTCAATTTTATAATTTAACGGATGAATTCCAGTTTGACTAATGGCTTAATACATAATATAATTTTTTTTTTGTGAATTAGAATTATGTATTGCAATTTTTTGGTACAACGGAAACATTTTTTTAATAATTTTCTTACCGCAGGCGCAACTATTTGGTAAACCATTGAAATTGACGGTATGGAATGCAAGTCGTCTTTAATTGTGGTATGTGGTAATGCTTTTATAATGTGCCTTCTGTAGGCACAGTAGGGACAGATTCTGTCCCACAAATTTTTTCAACAACCCCCAAATAATTTTAAAAAAAAATTCGAAAAAATGGTCATTCATCCTTTGATAAAAAGAGCGGTATTTTTTCAATTTTAATTTATTAATTACATCGATTTTAATTGATTACACTGATTAATACAATGGCTTCAGAAGTAATAAATTCAACCGATGCTAGGATAATTGAGGAGGTGAAGATGATGGGAAGGGAGATGTTATACCAATTAAGACGTCCCAATTATAAAAATAATATGCTGCGGAGTGTACTTTGGGGCGAGATTGCTGAATCATTGGGGCTTACGGCAAACGAGTGCATGGCAAGGTGGCGAAATTTGCGGTCAAAATATAAACGAATTTTAAGTAATTCAAAATTAATAAGTGGTAGTGCGAGCCAATCGAAGGCAAGAGAGGCAGCATAGTTGATTCGAGAGATGGAGTTTTTGAAAGAAAACGACGACAACAAGTACATAAGTACAAATACAATTGTCATTTTTATTTTTGTTACGTCTTATATATGCACATATTTTAAAAATTATTCTTTTTATAGGCCAACAGATAGCAGCTTCAATCTAAAACTAGTAGCGATCAACAAAAATATACAGGATTTGTTTGATAAAACAGCGGAGGATATTTTGGAAGGCGAAATTTGCAGTTTAGATGATAATCAGTCGGGTGATGTACCGTCTGCATCAAAAACACCTAGTAGGAAGAAGAAGCGCGATATTGAGGATCAAAAATTACTTTCGGTGGTTCAGGAGCTAAATTCTACAATTTCGAGAAATAATGAGAAATTAGCTGTTTACATGGCAGAGGAGATGGAAGAAAAGCAGCGAAATTTGGAACAGCAAAGTACAGACGCAAAAAAAAAATTTGGTGATACAGTTTTTCGAAAAGAGCGAAAGCCGAATAGCTGAGCTGTCATTGCCAACACAAGTCCAAATTATTTTCAAGATGTCACAAATAATAGAAAAATACTCAAAATAATATTTTACAATTTTTTTATTATGATTTTTAATATTTTTGAATTTTTACATGTTTGTGTTACTCGTTTTTGGTTATATTTTATCGTTATTGTTTGTTGAGGATTATGCCTATTGGGGAAGCCTCTTTAAAAAAGACGCATCAATTATCCTACCTCTTTTGGTGATGTGGAAACGGATATATTGTGGTAAAAAATAATAAAATAATAAAAAAAATTGTACTTAAATATGAAAAAAAATTAAAATAATGTTTTCTTAAATAAAAATTTAGACAAAAAAACGAATTAATATCCAAGGCATGAACCAAAAAATATATAAAAATTACATCTAGCGAATGTAGAATCTACAATTAAGTATATATACCTTGAATTGTTATAATTCTTTAAATGTTTAATTTATTTTCATTATTTTTTTTTTTTTTAGCACAATATATCCGTTTCCACATCACCCAAAGAGGTAGGATAATTGATGCGTTTTTTAAAAGTGGCTTCTCCAATAGGCATAATCCTCATTTGAACTTGCTTCTTAATAAATAGAATAATTTTGCCATGGAAGAGTATTTATATTTGAAAAATAAAATTTAAATTGGTCCCGAATACCACACGTGAAATGTTCTCCATTCCGGTAGTATCTTGTTCGCGCCATCTGCCAGGACGGAAATTACCGTCTACTACTCTACTTCATTATCCACCAAATCATGTGTTAAGTAATTTGAACCTTATTTATCCCTTAGCCAGTTGTGCAAAACAACAGTTGCGTTCACTATAGCACGTATAGCATGTTTTGCTAGCCAATATCGGACGTCTATATATTCGCCATCTACTAGACAGAATACCAAATGCATTCTCAACCACCCTCCTGGCTCGAGAAAGACGATATGTAATTGTAAATATTTTTGTCCATTGGCAGCACAGATGTATTTCGACCTGGATACAGTCTCATCAGATTAGGCATCAATGGAAATGCTTCATCTCCAATTAAAACATACAATGCTATAATATTAGACCCGGATAAGAGTGTTGGGTCTGGAATAAATAAATTTGCACCACCATCTACCAAAGCTAATGCAACTATAAGACGCTAATTAGTTCCTAAGGTATGAAGTCCGCGTTGAAGTGCTATAAATTAAAAAGACCAAAATCTAAACAACACAATTTCAACTACATATTCGTTGGACACTTGAAATTTTATCTTAACTTGATCTATATGGTAACCACGTTAACACACGAAAATACAATTACTCCCTACATGAAGCAGGGAGCCTGAAGCTTCAGGGTGCTGGGAGAGGATTTACACGCCCTTCTGAAAGTCCAAATCAGCATCAATCAATAACAACCAACTGCTACAACAGAATTAAACTAAGTCATGTAATTTCATATTTGGCTGATTTCTTCCGATGAACATCCAAGCATTATGGCAGGAAAAACTTGTTGCAAACTCAATCTCAGTTCAGTCAAAAACCAATATTTCAATATTAGTAATTTATTTATACAATTTATAATCTTTTAATTAACTTAATCTAATTTAATTTACACAGTCCAATTCTGTTTCCAACACCCCCGTCGCTAAACGAACCAACTTGAATTTTGAATTAAAAGTAATAATTAATAATTTAGCACCACTCTCCTTCTATTACTCTGAAAAATATTTGAGATAATTGGAACGTAATTCCTCAAATAACTTATTAGATTTAAATATCTGAACTGCATATACTACCTCTAGCCCTTACAACTACACAAGCAATTTTAATTAAAATTAAAAATTTAACGTTAATAATTTAAACCCGTCTTAATTCTTTTAACATATAAAATTATTAGTTAATTAGAATTAAAATTAATATCCTTTACTAAATTATAATTGTGTAATTAATCAATGTAATGTAATTAGAATTAATATCTGAAACCACATAATACATACGTATAACCGTTCCAGATAAACAACCCACACTGCTTCTTTTAACTGCTAAAGAATTTGAGTTATTACTATTATTACTTGAGGGTCATGTGGGGGCTCAAGCCATCCCGCACTGCGACCTAAAAGATCTTTTGTGCATCAAGCCCTACTTAATTATCCGTCCAGTCAATATTCAGGGTCTTAATGAACCTGATAATACTGCCTAAGGGTACGTGATACATACTATCTGGGCTCATTGCTCTCCCTCCTAGATGTAATAACATTTACTTCTGCTAGAAAAGCGGTAGCATTGGGACTCAAGGACTTTGAGAGGGCAGGCCCACTCCCGTGTATTCCTTCCCGTGCCTCGTCTACCGTTTTGATTTGACTCTTGCGAGTTGCTGGGAATAAAAAAAGTCGCCTGTAGGTCACCCAGGTTTACTACAGGAAGGCTAAATTAAACTGGAGGATGCCTGGTATCCAGAATCCGCATATACAGACTGATTAACCTATTAGCCATTCATCCATCGGCATATGCTGTTCCACCTTGACCTTAGATTAGGGATTTTTTGTTAAGGTTTTCTACACAAAAGTCTACATTCAGCCTAATGGTTACAGTTACCGGTGGTTGCCACGAGGAGGCAGTACGTACACTTGCGCCTACTGGAAGGTTACGGAGCCCCTTCCAATAGACGCCAAACCACCAAGAATTTGAGTTAAATAAGATTTAAAATTTAATACCTGAAACAAATTTTAAATTAGTATATAACTGAAGCAGTTGGATTTAACAAATGTTTAAATAACGGTAATCCCGACTTAAGAATTGAAATTAAAAGTAAGTATTGTATTCTTAAGTATTATTTCACTCTTTTTCTCCACTATTTTCCACCGGTAGTTGAGGGAGGTGGCGATATTTTATTCATGCGATCTCCCAAATATATCTTTTCTAATAGCAAAATGTTGCTTGACCTTGTTGTGGTAGTTACTCGGTCTCTTCTTTCTCGTCTACTCGCCCCTTAACTGCCTTTAAGATTATAAAAGTTCGCCATATGATGAACGCTATCCTGTGGTAAAGCGTTACCTTTAATATTCACTGTAACCAAAATAAATGACAAGATGCTGAGCTCATAAGTTCCTAAAATATGAAGTTCGAGCTGAGATGCCTATAAATTAAAATTAAGAAAAACGAACCCATTTATTGCCAAAAGTCACTTCCTAACTAACAGAATCTAAGTTATAAACGCAAAATTATGGCATCCGATTTACACCTATTCACCGGTTTAATTTAATTACTTTGCAATAATTTAGTCCTACAAGTACATACGTGATCTCTATTCCCTCTTTTATACAAACAATATTTATTTTTATGTTTTGTATTCCAACACAACATAAATGCGAAATCTATTTCAGGAGTAGCCTTCCCTCGCATGAAAGAGAATGCATGAACCAATACACATCACAGAATTCAGATAAAAATGTAACATTTCATCCAAATTTCCGCACAATTGATTTATTAAGTGCTTTTTATATTAGTTTCTAGCTTCTGCACAGGACTCAAACTTGTTCTGTTCACTAATATGAGGCATAATAATCCTATTTGAATCACTCCTATATCTAATGCCATATTTACAAAAAACACCCCCGTAATTGAAAATAAATACCTTCATCAATACATGTAAGTATATCGATATTAAAATTAGCTCATTCTTTGAAAACCTAAATAACGATACTTTAAACTATGCGGAAAAATTAATTCAAACTGTATGTTGCAAAACTCCATAATCATATTTATTCCACAGAATTGACAATTTATTTAGTTAAATCTCTTATACTTCCCCATATAAATTGTTGCAAAATAATTTACACGAACTGTATCATTGTCCTACAAGTATCATTCAATAACGCCATCAAATATGTTTATAATCTCAATCGCTACGATCACGTCTCAAGTTCTACTAAGTCAGTTATTGGTTCTATAGCTGCTCCTTCACACTTTATTTTATATTTAGGATGGTTTTATTCATTTAACAAGATTCAATTTGTTTCATCAACTGGAACTGGTCACTTTGTAATACCACGTCGTTTTTCAAATTTTATTAAAATTCGGTGCTCCGGTAGTTTTCGTCTTCGAATCAAATTCCTAAACCAATTAGAGATATCAACTATTTACCAAAGTTTAAAAAATTGGCTTCTGATTATATTGATTGTATATTTAATCAAGATTTTAATAATTTATTAAATTCTGTTTAAAAAATAAAAAAACATAAATAAATAAATGGATGATTTCAGAAATTCAACAAATTTTTAATTGAGCTTATAAATTATAAAATAAATAGAAAGTTCAAAGTTGTCAAGTCCCAAATGGAAAACCCGATATTATATTGACAATGTAAATAAAAACACAATTAAAACTACAAAACGCGCAGTTGCTGATTCAAACTTTGAATATAGTGCCAAACGCACTTGTAATGATAACAAAAACACTGAGTCTCTAGTTGAATCAGACATTCGAAATCAAGTGCAGCAAATGATTAACAATTATAGTGACTATTCCAGTTCTGAAAATGATATGGATGAAGAAGACGATTACACATACAACATAGTGATACCAACAACCATTGGGGGTACATTTTATCGGCTCCCATCAGATGTCGAGTCAAATACGTCGGTTAATATTGTCAATATAATACCAAAAATACCTAAACCAATAATTATCAAAAAACTAAAAATGGTAAAAATTAATAAGCCATACTTGCGAAACACGAAGGATCACTCCTTGTAACGTGCTATCCAATTTGGTTCGTCTACGCGCGGTGATTTGGGTAGACTTTTTATTTATTATCACTGTGTGTAGTTTGGGCGCCAGTCTGCCAGCAAGATACGTTGCGATTAACAAATTTCTTATACACATTTTGAGATTTTGCAAAGTAAATTTGCTGGCCCATAGAAGCTGCCAATTTGTGGAAAAAAATGTATAAATTTGAAGTTTTATTACGTTAAACTAACCGGGCTGAAAAGGGGATATAGACCGACTAACAAACACCACATCAAAACCTAATTTATTGGAATCAAAGACTCTACAATATGAAAGGCGGTACTTAGAAAAAGTAATAATCCTTCGCAATTACAAATTTCATCAGGAGGGACACAAAATCTTTAACCAAGGAATTTTTGTAATGCATTGCCATTTTGATTTGCGTTTGGACAATTCCAGAGCGAGTGCCTTGCATTAAAATCCCCACTATCGTGAAGGTTTAATAAGTTTTGGAGATCCGATAACATTATTTTCCAAAAGTAAATGGAGATAAGCAAAAATGTGTTTTTACCAGTTCCAATGATCACAGTAGTAGCTACGAACTTATCCCTCAAGATTGTTTTGGGATTAGAATATTTAATATGCTCTCTAATCAATATGGCCTGAGTTGTTAACTGTAGAATTTGTTCTGAATATATTGTAACCCTCAAAATATAAGCGGTGCTTGTTTTGTAATTTAGTTTCATTGAAACAAATAATATCCGGATTATTTTTTGAAAGGAAACGACCAAGACTGGCCAGGCTATTACAGTTTAATGTGGCTATTTTCATTTTAAAAATTGCCATATGAAATTAAGATACATAGTTCTTTGTGATGTGATGTCTTTTACCTTCCCAAGCCTATACCAAGGAAGTTTGAAATTGTGCGTGAGTTAGTGAATCAAAGCTCATAACGAAAAGGTCTTGTGACTTTTGGAACATATCTTCCAATGGATTTCCTTTGTTTTTTGATTGATTTGTTGCCTTTGGTGGGAAATTTGGGAAATGTTTAGGGAAGTTTATTGAATTAGTCTTAAACTTGTCTGCAAACGAGACTCCCTTCTTAATATATAATTGGAGCTAAACCTACGTGAGTTATTATTATTACTATGTCCTACTGTTGTTTTAAGCTTATCGGCAATATCTAGCCGCATCGGGCGCTCCAACAAACTGGCGACATGTTCTCCTTCACAGTTAACGCATTTTACTGGAATTTGAAGATTATTGTTCTTGGGGCAGTCTCCCGGTTGATGATTGTTGGTACACTTAAGTTACCTGTATCCCATGTAGCAGTATGAAGCGGCATGCCCAAAGATTTGACACTATCTAAATTGGAGAATTGGTGATTTCTTTTTTGCCTCTTAAGAAATTGTATATCCACAGCAGCCGTTGATTAGTTGAATTTCGCTCTTTTTAGTTGACACCGGGTCCAAAGACGCTGTAAAACATGGCAGCTTTATTAGGCTGTCTTCCCCGTTTTGCTTGATGAATTTGTGCATGGTGTATCTTGATACATTCCTCTGATTATTATGACCTTGGGTCTCATATTTTTTAGTTGCATAGATGAAAAACTGATAATTTACGTTGTTTAATTGGCTGAAGACCTCATTGTGCTGCACCTGGCTTTTGGTGAATATTGTTAGATTTAGCTCCTGATGAGTGCTAGATGTAATTCTTAGGATGTAGCATTTGGGTTTTTGTAAGATGAAGCTACCGTGTATATTTTGGATTTCACGAAGTACACGGCAAGCGGGTCATAAAATTTTTCGGTTGAACCTTTCCCTCCAACATCATCCAAAAATATATATACATATATATCCAATAATTCCATCATTCTTCTTTAAATATATATACCATCCTCCCCGCTCAACTCATCTGGTTGATTGGTGCCATAAAAATCGATGCAATAAAAAAAAAATCAGAGCAATAAAGAAAGAAATGACAATAAATGTTTCAAACAATTTTGTTTGAACGAATAATTAATTGGTTTTCTGTTTATTTCATTTACCATGGAAAGGCGACGAGTGGAGAGAATCGATCTATCAATCCAGGAAACCAACCGAGCATCATCAAAAACGATGGGATATACATTTTCGTGGCAGCAGATGGCGCTAAGGTGGAAGCAAAAATAGTTTTCAAATTAAGCGCGTTAAGATTCAAAAAAAACATCGACCAAAATCGTGAGATGGCAAGAAAAATAGAAAAACAAATCGAAATTGAAGAAAAGGGGATGACGAGGAGAGGGGATGGCACTATATTTGGACGTGAAATGGTATATGACGGGGTAGTGAAGTTTTAATCTGAGAAGCGGTCAGATGGAAAGATAAAAATAAAAATAAAATATCAAATCTTTTGGTGTACCCGTGAACAACGGATTGAAACATGAAATGCATGTTTTCTAATTGTAAATCCGCTGTTAATATTTTTTTTGTTGTACGGGGTCTATAAAAACCATAAGAAATAAATAAAATCTTTAATTAATTTTCATGTATAAAAAAGAAATGTATGTAATAAAATCACATGTTTCATTTATAACGAGTTTAGAAGTGCGTTTTTTTTTCTGTAAATTCGTTCATGAGTTTCGCTTATTTATTTGAGTCCGCAAAATAGATTGAAGAAAATGAGAAAATACTAAGAAAAATAAAGTGCTATGAAGTGAATAAAAAGTAAAATAAAAACCGCAGAAAGTGACAAAACCGCTAATCGGACAGTAAACATTTGTGAAAAGCGTTGAACTAGTGGTCGCAGTGTAAAAGCGACAAAGTGAAAGTGGGTGAAGAGTCGAGATCACAGCATAAGTGACCAACTGACGGAGCAAAACCAAACATTGTTGAAGCAGAAGAGGGTTCACAGGTGAGTTGCAAAATCCTTACTATTGTATTTTTGTCCCGTCACGGTTGTCGCATGGTGTCGTGACACGCTGTTTCATTTTTCGAAATAAGTTATCGCAAATTCCTGTCCACGTTTGTAAAAAAATTTTGTTGGTTGATTTTCTTCACTCCACAAGTTGTGATTAGAGGCAAATGTGTATGACGCAATTAATGTTGATAAAGAATTGTGTGTTCTAGGTCAAATTACAAATGCGCCGCTAGTGCCAATCACAAAAAAATTATGGAATTAAAATTTTTTACTGAAAATGAATATCAAAGCCCAAATCGCTCTCGTAAGAATTATCAAATGTCTGACTACAAGTAACAATATATCAAAAGTAACTAAAACGAAAGCTGTGATTTATACAAAACGTGATTTACACACATGAGACCAGAAACGTATATGTCGTGAAATAAATCTAAAATTATAAATTTTCCATTTTTATGCTTAATCGCGATTGGAATATCGTTTCCTATTATGAATTATTGTGGTTTCATTTACAATTATTTCTTGTTAACACTTCTTTGCGCGATATTTGTTGTAATTCTTTGTATTTTCTTGAAGTTCTTTCTTTAGAAACGTATGTGAGGTAGGTATAGGTAATCAGCATTATATCAAACTCACGATTTTTTTTCTCCTTTAACATTTTCGATGCATTTAATTCAAATTCTTATTAAATATTATTATTAACACCGTTTTACATATGCGGGTGTATTTTTGTGAATAAAATATATTCAGTTTTATTGTTATAAAGTAGTATATATTCCTAACGTTGAATTGGTAATGTTGAAACGAAACAAATAACGCTATTAGTATACGCGAAAGTACTTAAATAAATAAATAATTGTTTTGAAAAATTCAGTCTATCTGGCAACTAATGGGAAACAGCAACTGTCAGCTATGCGAAAATTAAAAGATAGCACGTTTGCCCGTTACACAAGTAATATAAGAAAAAATCGGGATCCATTTGAGCAAAATCTGTATTAAGTACAGGAGAACCTCAGATCTCGAAACAATATTTTAAACTTTAATTAATTCATTAATATTGTTTTTCGTGTACTTAATGGCAAAGAGTGTCATTTCTTGGCTGAAAACAGTAAAGAAAACTGCTACTTTTCTCCTTAGCCACACATTTCTTCACTATAAACACTTTTCTTCATAGAAACGCCTTTTTTCCAAATGATTTTTACATTTTTGATTTTTATTTATTTGCTTACTGCGATTGTTATGTACACGCTATGCATAATACTTTGATCCAAACTGGATCTACGTTTTCTATTTTTACCTGGTTTGTCGTCATATACACGAAAAAATAGCATGTCCGACACGTAAGAAAAGTGGTTTCCATGCTCGTTAAATTGTTAATCCACTCGCTCACTAGAGCTCCCTCGTGAATTAAACAATTACACTCGCTGGAAAACTATCACTTTTCTTTACTTGTAGAACAATCTACTATTATTCTTCAACAAATAATTTAATTTTTTTTTTAGACAGAAAAGGGTATATAAAACATTATGTTATAGTGCAAAAAACTATTTTCTACTATTTAATCGTTTTGAATGACTCATATACTAAAAAAAAGAGAATTATCACTTACCTAGTTTACTAGTGACCATATTTTATGATAATAAATTATTTTTATGTTCGGTTTGCTATTACTTTTAGTGTTATTTATCACCCGATTATTGAGTGAGTGGAAACATGTACGGTCGAAATTTTAATTTAATAATTGTTTTGGTCATTTGTGGATATTTTAAATGTCAAGCCCAGTATTGTGGTACAAATAAAGACCCGCCATGTTTAAATAACAAACGGACTCTATGTTCAGTAAGTACTAAAGGCGTAGCAATAACATGAATAAATTTTTGTTTCTAAAGGAATCGGACATCCTAAAATTTGACCCTCTTTATGTTAGTAGCTACATACAAGGTGTAATTATTAGCCAATTTCAAGATTTTCGGCGCAATTTACGAAAAGACCGATTGATTTGTAACTTAGACGAATTTGACTTTAAATGGAACTACGATTTAGAAAGGTTCGCAGAACACATCTTTTCCAACCGGTCTAATGGAGATTGCCTTATTACAAAAGACTTCAAAAATATTATGATGCATGAAGAAAATTTTTTTATAATTGATAAACCTAATGATTGGATAAGAAAGAAATCTAAAGAAAGTGATAGTTGGATCTATAGTGCATATTCAATCAAATTGGATGTACATTTAAGTGTAGTGAAAACAATTTTTGTGATTTATTATGCTTAATAAATGGGATTGAGTTAAAATATGTTGATCAACATCAGTGTGTAATACAGATTCACACAACTGTAAATCATCGCAACATTTTATATGTCACATAACTGATAAATTTATGGGGCCCAAAATAGCAAATATGACATTTACTGACACAAAATTTATTTTAACTAAATTGGAAGGCGAAAATAAATACGTTTTTTGGGATAATGACCTGCAGCATTTGGCGAACCAAATTATAATGCAAAAATTGACTGAAAATGAAATATGTTTAACACAAGGTATGGACCTGTTTTCTCAATACAATCTATATAAGTTAGCTTACTGATTACAAATTGTTTTTTTCTTTTCAGCCCTTTACCAAAACAAAATAATCAACTCGTTCCATTTAAGTGGTGTTAAATATTTCACTGAAATCATCAGCAATATTGATTATGTTTGGGTCACCTCTAATATACATATTGGTGATAAAATCGGTTGTGCCATATTTGATACCGAACACAAATTTAATATTTACTGCCTATTTACAAAAGACTCTCTAAAATATGAAATTGGCGTTGGATTTTATTTGGATGCATCCTTAATGTTTATGGAACTATGTATTTTCGTGATTGTTTTATACATTTATTGTAAAAAATCGTATGAAATGAAACAAATTAAATTGAAACGTGAACAAGGGTTGCAAGATTAATGTCAAACATTTTTTTTTTAAATTCTGTATTCTCATACAAAAACAAGATTTTGTTTCAACGGTTTCTTATGAGTTTTTATTTTTTAGTTATTCATATTGCGCTTCATTATTACAAATACGCTAATTCTTTTTCTGTAAATGAAAATAAAATAAAATAATAAAGTTTATGTTGCACTTATATTGTGATGTCAATTAATACTATATTAGTCTGTTTAACTAATTGACAAATTTAATAAAATTAGTGTTCCTTTAAGCTGTTTTCAGACTTAATACTCAAAATAATATGTACATTTTCGTTTCATCCAAAGTAGAAAAAAATGCATCATTCAATTACATATATACTGAAACCTATTGCAAATTTTGCAAAAAAATTAAATCTCAACGAAATAATAAAATATAAATACGTAGAAATAGTAAGAACAACTTCTTTAGATTGTGCTGTAATTTCCTGGTATCGTTTTCACGCTTTTCAGTTGTATACAATATATACTAACCCCTGATTTATAACTCCACGAGTTACAAATCAGTGCTACTAAATCTATATCACTAAAGCTTTGTTCAGACTACGTTAGTAATTTAGTCAAGTATAGCAGTTAAAAAATATCCAAGTTGAATTAATTTGTTTTTATTTTAATTGGCCTTACTCGAGAACTTCATCATACAAATTATTCTAGAATCTTATTAAAATTTCCATCGTATCGAATTTAACATAACTAAGTTAAGAAATAGCCTAGTCTGAAAATGTACTATTTATTACCATATGCCATACGGAAATAAGCCGTACTGTACGACATAATGAAAAATGGCTTAGTGAACTATATGCCGCAATGAAATATGCCTTATTGAAACGTGCCGTACGGTCATATTTCGTTATATTTCGTTATGAAATATGCTGTAGTGGTAGTGGTCCCTTACAAAGAATTGTCTGATCATACTCCCGTCGTTATTAGGCTTTTGAACAGCTAACGGAGTAGCGCAAATATTAGACACATATTAGTCTAGTCTAGACTAGTAAGTAAACTTTACTAATTTCGAATATGGTCTTTTGAATCAAAAATTTTCTTTTTGGTTATTACTTACTTTTGTTTTTGTTTACCATATCGTTTGGTTCTGTTAATTTACCTCAATATATGTAGATAAGTTCAACATAAGTTTTAATATTTTACTTTATTTTTATTTACTATGCGATATTTTATTTATGCGATCAAAGAATATTGTTGTTGCTTTTCACGTTTGCCAAGAATTTGTGCATTTGGCATAATGAAGCGCATTATAAATAACTAAAAAATAAAAATTCCTATCAAACTGTTGAACTAGAATTTTGTTTTTGTTTGAGAATACAGAATTTTAAACAATTTCTTGGTAGATCCCTTCTTCCAACTCTTGTTCACATATGAACTTAATTTGTTTCGTTTCATACGATTTTTTACAATAAATGAATAAAATAATCGCAAAAATAGTTCCATAGACATTGAGAATGCATCCAAATAAAATCCAACAGTCCGTTTCAGTTAAATATATACTATCTGAAAAACTTCTTAGAGAGAGGCAGTAAATATTAAATTTGTCTTCGGTATCAAATATGGCACAACCGATTTTATCACCAATATGTTTATTGGAGGTGTCCCAAACATAATCAATATTGCTGATGATTTCAGTGAAATATTTAACACCACTTAAAAGGAAAGAGTTGATTATTTTTTTTTGGTAAAGGGCTGAAAAACAAAAACAATTTATAATAAGTAATCTAACGTTTATAGATTATATTAAGAAAATACCTTGTGTTAAACATTTTTCATTTTTAGTCAATTTTTGAATTATAATTTGGTTCGCCAAATGCTGCAGGTCATTATCCCAAAAAACGTATTTATTTTCGCCTTCCAATTTAGTTAGAATAAATTTTGTGTCAGTAAATGTCATCTTTGCTATTTTGGGCCCCGTAAATTTATCAGTTATATTACATATAAAATGATGCGAGGAATTACAATTGTGTAAACCTGTGTTACACGGTATATTGTTATAGATGAATCTAGATTGGCTACATTGCCGTTCATAGCCTAAACTTTGATCAACATTTTCTAACTCGATCCCATTTATTAAACATAATAAATCACAATAATTTGTTTCATTACACTTAAATGTACATCCAATTTGATTTGAATATGCACTATAAAACCAACTATTACTACCGTTTAATTTTTTGCGTATCCAAAAATCAGTAGATTTATCAGTTTTAAAAAAATTTTGTTCATGCACAATAATATTTTTGTAGTCTTTCGTAATAAGGCAATTTGCATTAGAACGGTTGGATAAGATGTGTTCTGCGAACCTTTCTAAATCGTAGTTCCATTTAAAGTCAAATTCTTCTAAGTTACAAATCGTTTGTTTTTTTCGTAAACTGCTCCGAAAACCTTGAAATTGCCTAACAATTGAATTTTGTGGCCAGTGGTCAAGGTAATTAGGTTCAAGTTTTCGGACATCCGATTCCTATAGAAACAACGTAACAAAAAAATGATGATTCATGTTACTGCTACGATTTTTGTACTTACAAAACATAGAGCCCGGTTGTTATTTAAACACGGTGGGTCTTTACTTGTACCACAATACTGGGCTTGACATTTAAAACAAACGATCAAAAAAATTATTAAATTATAATTCGGACAGTACATGTTTCCAGTCACTCAAAAATCGGATGATTAATAACAATAAAAATTATAGCGAACCAAGCATAAAAATAAATTATTATCATAAAATATAGGTGACTAGTACACTAGATAATGATTATTAATCTTTATTTAGTAAATGATTCATTCAAAACGATTCAATAGTAGAAAACAGTTTTTCCACAATCTCATAATGCTTTATAGTCATTTGTGACTAAAAAAATAATTTTGATTATGATTGTCGTTGAAGCGTCAACCAAATTATCGAATTAATTAACACATTGTTGACCGGCAATTTTACACAGAAACTATGTCTCGTCACCGGCTATTATTTTGTAATTGAATATGGAAGTAAAGTATAAAACATTCTTGACTTGGTTATTTATTAACTGATTTTGGTGAAATTCGACATATGCGATGGAAATAGGATTGTGAAATGATTTTTAGATGAAGTTCTGGAATATGGCAAATAAGGAAGGAACTCAGTTATTTCTTTTTCAATTATGATGAAAAATACGAAATTATGTGAAGATAACGGTTATTAAATACAATGCTGCATATTTCCTAGAACATCTCATTTGCAGTTTTTAGCGAGAGTCAAAGACATGATTACATATCGCAATATGATTATTTCATATATGACGC
Source organism: Tipula helvola (assembly GCA_963556165.1). Classification (NCBI taxonomy): domain Eukaryota; kingdom Metazoa; phylum Arthropoda; class Insecta; order Diptera; family Tipulidae; genus Tipula; species Tipula helvola. The sequence goes on along the minus strand of OY744481.1, from coordinate 9,166,967 downwards.
CAATTGGCATTCCCGGTCGATAACGTGTTAATATTTAAAATATCGAGATCTGAAGTTCTCCTGCACTTAATACAGATAATTATGGAATTAACCCTTAAATGACACACTTAAGAAAAATCACATAAATGCCACACTGGGGTCTTTTAGACTATTTAGCTTTGACAATTTTTTCCCATATAGTTTAAAGCTTACTAAAGGAGATCAAAGTATTACATTAATGAAATTTTAATTTTATGATACCAGAAAAAAAAAGGCTTGTGAAAAAAATAAGAAAATGGCTTGTTTTACATAAATTAACCGTATTTTTTTAATTTTAAATATTTTTAGCTAAAAATTTAGCGGTGTACCCTTGAGATAGTATCTTTTTAAATAAAAATAAGTGCGATACTGAATCTTTAAAAAAAACTATTTATTTTGCAATATGAACGTTGAGTTAATTCTTGTCTTCGAAGATGGCCGGCCACGGCTCTGGCAAGCCGCTTGACGCTTTCCTACATACAAAAGCCGTTGATCCAAAGTACCCTCTTCCATATCTTTCTGGCCTACCTCCATGGCACTCCCTGGAGCACTGCACATCGAAAAGATTGAATCATTGTATTTACCGTCCTCAAACTCGTTACCTTCCCCTCATGAAGATGCTTCGTCGATGGATTCTAGCACTTATCGGATGGTTCGACTCTGCAAATTATACGCCATCTAATAATACGTCAAAATCAAAAGAAATATGATAACCTAAACAAATTTTAACAACGAGCGCAGTCTTACTCACGACCAAACACAATAAAAAAACTCAAAAAACGGCAAAAACTACTTTGAAAAATTATTTCGTATACAATACAAATATGTTCATTCATTTTTTATCAAATCCGACCACCTAGAGATCTTAGTCATATAATAATATTTCTTATTGGTCAAGGTTTATTAGTCTGTGTTTGTTTCTTGAAAATCGGATAAGTACCTTCCAAATTACTTTGTTTACAGACAGATATCAGCAGCGGGGATATTATGCATCTCTCTCGCTCTAGGTCTGCTAGAGTTGAGATGCCTAAAAATTATTCCGATTTTCACACAAATATACGTATATGACACACTGGGGTCCGTTGGACCCCACCGTGATTTTGGACATTTCTACACAGCTGCTAACAGTCAACCGGCTTGCGCTGAGTACGTAAACAGGTAGTGCAATATCTCAACTGTAGCAAGGGTGGTGATACGAGATGCATTTCCGGAGGAAACATTTAAATATGTACGATTGAAAAAGGTCTGGGGTCCACTGGACCCCATGTGTCATTTAAGGATTAAGACATACGAAAACTTCAAAAAAATTATTTATTTTACACAATTTTAGTATTTAGTCTTAATTCGTCGAGTTAGATCTTAAAACTATAAACATATGGGAAAAGCTTATGCTATGTAATTTTACCTACAAGGATTTTTAATTTTATTTGATTCAGAATGTTATGTGTGTAGTTTCCACGGATATTTTAAAATGCATTTGATGCAACTTATCGCGCATGAAGGTTGAATGTAGGAACAGAATGTATATATGAGCTACTTATGCTAATGTAACTACTCCCAGGGGTAAAAAGTTGGTTTAAGTGCCATGTTAATTTCCTTTAATATATTTAAACATTGTTTCAAATCTTCTTTAAATCTTTCCGAGCATGATATTCTTGGTTTTATTATTTTCTTATTTGTATTGCGTTGAAGTATGTAAATATAAATTAACAATAATACAAGAATAACTAATGATAAAAATGATAATCCTCCCTATAAGGTCCATATTCAGTTTTGGTAGTCTTTTTGTGTTTTTGATATTTTGCTTATTAATTAAACTGATACTGAGGAAAGTGACTAAGTTGCGGGATATTTGAAGATTATGAAATGCCCCTTGTATATGTTGTATGTCTCACTTCTGATATCACTAACATTTATTAAATCTTCGTAGAAAACTCCAAAATCCTCAGATGGCGTTTGGAACTAGAAAACTATGACTATGATGTCATTTGCAAAGAAAGGAAAACAAACGTCGTAGCAAACGTCCTTAACAGAATTCCTGTAATTACTAACGAAACAATAGGTAACAAATACACACATCGGATGATTATTATATACATTTCTCAGATCGTCTCATAAATTATTCCAGACACATTAATTTTGGTAGACATATTTTCCCAAATTTAGAAGAGGTATAATTTCCCAATAGTCGTAGGAAAAAATGAAATTGAAAAATATTTAAAACGGTTTTATAATGGGAAACAATCCGCTATTTCAGCATCTGAAATGATATATGTATCACATTCTCCAACTATCATTCCGTGAAAACTTCTCCCGATCGGGTCATTTCGTTTTTATTCGAAAAACGATCGAAGATCTTACAAACCACGATCGTCAAAATGTAGTAAAGAAGTGGAAAGAGAACTTGAACGGTCGTACCTTTTCGCGAACCCGAACATGTTAAATAAAATCAAAACCCATATCAATGCTTGTAATAATTGTAACATAAAATTTATTTAATAAGTACGAAAGGAACTCCTAATTTAAGGTTGTCCATAGATCTATCGCACAGAAACCATTAGAAAGGTTGCATATATGTAAACAATTTTTTTATTATTAAACAAATTTCATGTCTATTATTGATTTATTTTCGAAACATCTTCAGATGTTTCCAATTAACACCAAAAATTGAATAGATGTTATTAGCGTTTTAACTAAATATTTCTCGCTATTCGAGATCCCTAACCAAATTGTTTCAATACAATTTAAAGAATACCTAAATGTAGTTTATTCAACTGTGCACCATCTTCAATATCAAATGTGCAAATTGAAAAAAAACCATGAAACCATAATTGAAATTTTAAACACAAACAAAAATAAATTTCCTAACTGTAATACTCCAACTGCCGTAGAATTATCTATCGTAATGTACAGTAACACGGTGCATACAGCAACTGGATTCACAGCAAACGAACTAATTTTTAACCAAAATAGTCTCTAAAATCCCGAAGAGATTCTAGCGCAAGCGAATAATATTTTTAGGAATGCAACCAATAACGTATAGAATTAGCTAAAAAAAATTACAAAAATAAACAAAGAGAAAGAAGACCCTCCGAAATTTAGTCTATCTAAAGCCAAATGTAAGAATTAAAACTAAAGTTATATGCGTTGAAAAGCAAGTGAAGTAACTATAGTAAAACGTTTAAAACTATCAGAAATATTAAAAGGAATTAGAATAAAATCGAAAATCTAAAATTTAATCATTTTTTTTTGTTTTTAAAATCATTACCTACTTTTAATTATCTTAATTCATTTTTGTAAAAATAAAAAATTAGAAATTAGAAATTTGAAGAAAGACCGACCCAATATGATTTTTAGTACTGAATAAATGTCGAATACAAACAGGAGTAATGAAAAATATTACGACGTTTTAATATTTATGTTCCTCAACACAATTTACACCCCCGGGTACTTCTTCATATTCCGACTACAAGTAGCAACTACAGCTTCCATGATCCTATAGCGCGCATTTAACGAGATCTCAACACCGTAGCGGATTGATTTGATTTTAATATATCCCGAGATGAATTTAAAAACCAATCGCTAGGCTTTTGTTGTTTTAAAATGTTTTGTGTTAATTGTTTGAACTATTGATGTTGTTTAATAACTTTTAATTATTAACTTTTTATTTAATCTCTATGATGTAAGCCATTTTTGCATATACATGCATGCTGCTGGTTGGAAATAAATAAACAAATTAATAGCAGAATAAAATTAGTTACGGAAACAGTTAACATGGTTAACAAAATTCTCCTCACCGAAATTGAAATAATGGCTATAATAATCAATTGTTACTTTATAATCTTCAGAGATCCCTCAACTTAGTCACTTTACTCAATATCAGTTTAATTAATAAGCAAAATATCAAAAACACGGAACAAATAGCATATACATGCATCTCAAACAAGAAGACCACCAAGACGTTGTTACAGAAGTAGTTACATTAGAGTGCCATAATAAATATATAAATTGCATCATATGCATTTTTACATATCCGGGGAACTGCGTACATAACGACTTTACGAAAAGTAGTCTTAGCGAACCGTTGTTTTTCCCGGAGAAAATAAATTGTGCTTTAGTCAAAGATTCGAAGAAAGCGCTTCCCACGTCTTGACATGGCCGGCTGTTCCTGGAAAGAAATGTCTCAAAAAAAAAATAGGAGAAGAAAAAAAAATTGTTATTAATCAGCTGTTGGAAATAATATATGTAATAACGAAAAAAAAAAAATAAATGCGGTTAATGAAAAAGAAAAAAAGAAAATAGATCGTACTTTAAAAAGGCAATATTAACAAATAAAGATTATAAATTATTTAATTAATATTACCACATTAGCATAAAAAGCTAAATTATAAAAATGTATACAGAAATAGATAATACTTATTCAATTAAATTCGAGGGGAACGATGTCATCTCACTATACGATTCCACCAGACCACAAGAAAAACCTCTATTCAACCGCTATAGTCGGTACATAAACTGGCATCAACCGCTTCTCCACAATATCACTTTCCAGTTCAAATCAGCTTCCAACGGGATCGTTTTCCAAAATGTACCAATAGAATACACCGCTTGCGTGCACCCTCACCAAAAATAGCAGTGGACAATAACACATCCAAATTTAACTCAATATAATCCAATACAATTGATCACCATCTAATTATAGATCACTACACGATCCATTAGTCGAGAACCCAATTTATCATCAACACAATGTTTTTAGATTATTTTTATTTTTAGATTAGGCTCCTGGATTACTCTATCTAAGTTAGATCAACATCGATATATGTATGCATAAAAAACACGACTAGTAAAAATTCATAACTCAAATTGACACATAATTCCAAGGTAACAGAATAACACTCACTCAATAGTCTAAATTTCTTGATAACCAGTTAATTTAAGAATTTACTCACTATGTCGATGAGTTGAACACATAACCGTATTCGAATGGCACTCAAGTAATAACGTAAATTTTCTTTTGAGTTAATAATAGCGTTTATGAGTTAAATATGCTCACATTCGAGTGGCAATCAATTAATATTTATTTTCATCACAGAGTTAAATAGCACTTGATACGGGGTTAAATACATACACATATTTGAATGCCACTCAATTATTTGAACCCTTATAGGTTCGTACTAATAAGTTTATTAACAATATTTTAGCACTCAAAAAAAAATGTTCTTATACATATTTCATTCAAGGTAAACTTTAAACTTGCAAACAATCCATTATTATTATTATTTTTTTCTTCACATGTGCCTTATTGGTTGAAATTCCAAATCTTTCTGTCCAAATTTTTGTCTTTATCAAAAAAAAAAAATCCAAAATCACCTCATCGTAAACCGCAATGAGCAGAGATCATAAAAAAAAAATCTCGTCCTTTTTTTTTATTTCCCCGCGCAAAAAAATTGAAACATTTAATAAATTTATGACTCGTCACTTAACGATGTGTGTGTATGTCATTAGAGAAGATCAAATAGTCCTCGATCGGGCCGGTGCAGATAATCGTTATAGGATACAATTTTATATTTTAGGTATACTTGTCGGTCAGTGTACAATGCAATTGACGCACCTAAATTTTTGTTCATTGTGATCAGAAAAGAAATGGAACGGACGTTAGTGTGGCTTGGCGATGGTTGGTTTGCCCCGGAGGAGGGTTGCTGCTGTGCCGATGGCTGCTGGTTGATTCTAAAGGCATTGCAACATGCACAAAGGGCAAACAGGCGGTTCAGAACGTCAAATCCAGTGCTGACCAAATTGTTGGATTTTTTATATCGAGATTGTTGAAAAGTGGTTCGAATCTGTAAGCCTATTTGTTTGTAGAAGACTTATTAAGATTAATTTAATTCATTCGCGGTTGAAATTAGTGCCTTGCGATTAACATCAAAATTTTCAGTGGAGTTAAAAAAAAATAATTTTCATTTAAATTTATTTTCTGGTTTTGTGATATTGAAGGTTATTTATTCTAAATAGAAAGAAAATTTAAAATACATAATATACTAAAATACAATCTTAGAAATTTAAAACTCTTCTCCGCATGTCTTAACGCACTAGTGGAAATTAAATTAATCATAATTCAGACAAGGGAAACAGACCCTAATACGGATTAAGACTGTTCGTAGCATCTACTGAATCTTTAATAATAGGTTTATGCTGATGTATTTAATTTAATCTTAGGTCTAGGCTTAGTTGATTAAGAGGGCGACGGAAGATTTAAGAATCAAGCAAGCAACTAATCGGGGCCGGAGGAAGTGCGGTGGCGGGAAATATAATGGATAACTAATTAATATTGACTTCAGGACGCCAAGAAGGAGAAGCAGGCACAGGAAAAGTAATTAGTAATTAGTAGAAAAATGTAAATACTAACAAATGACCGTCATGGTGTTTGTAACCGGGTCGATTTCAATACTATACTAACAATCCTATCCTATCCTTCTGAGTAAATGTAAAAAAGGCTCTACGGTGGGCCCGGAGCGGCGTCAAAAATTCTTAGGATAACTGGAAGATCCTGCTTAATGCTTGGTCGTACATTCTAAATCAATCAATCAATCTGGGGAACTGCATACATAACATTCTGAATCGAATAAAATCAAAAATTCTTTTAGGTAAAATTACATAGCATAAGCATATTATTTTCCCATGTTTTAGTTTTAAGATCTTACTCGACGAATTAAGACTAAATAGTAAAATTGTGTTATAAAAATAATTTTTTTGAAGTCTTCGTATGTCTTAATTCCATAATTATATGAAACATCGACATAATATTTTAAATATTAATTAATTCGCCCATTTGGTTGATTCTTCAACAAAAATCCTAATTTACGTTTTTTTAGTCACAAGCATTATGAGATTGTGGAAAAAACTGTTTTCTACTATTTAATTTATTTTGAATGAATCATTTACCAAAAACAGAGAATTAATAGTAGTGTAAAAGCGTATGTCCTGGAACACCCCAAATGGGGTGGATTTTTATATGTAAATTACAACAACACAAACGATTACATATGTTTTTTTATATGAAGATTACAGTAGAACCACGATAATTAAATCTCTATATAAAATGTAAACGTAAGTATATAATTTTATTAAAAATCCGTTGTTCAACTGTACATTAACTGTACAATATTTTTTTAAGACATTTTGTTAGATGGCAGCACAGTCATAAACTTTAAGCTTTGAACTTTTTTAATTTTAATTAACTTTTCGATAGATGGTGCACATTTCTTACAGTTTTATTATCAACCACGATAACTAAAACTCTATATAAATGTATCTAAAATCAGGTATTCAACTGTAAATTATTATTATTTTCCAACTTTATCTGTAGATGTCACTTTAAAAGCTTATTTTATGTACATGGTTTGTAACTTGGTTCAATATACAGTTTTATTATCAACCACGATAACTAAAACTCTATATGAATTTATCCAAAATCAAGTATTCAACTGTATATTGTTATTTTTTAAAACTTTATCTGTAGATGTCACATTTCAAAGTTTATGTATATTCTGTAAACATGGTTTGTAACTTAGACGAATAATATTTATTTTTTAATTGAAATTGGATACTACAAAGTTATAATAATATTTTATAATTTTACCTTGACATTGAAAAAAAACTAGTTCAACGTACAATAAATAAAAACTGTAAAATGTAATCAGCATAAAGTAAGAAAAGAAGATAAGAAAAAAAAATTGCATAATTGAAATTGGATAGTACGTTATATGTATTAATATTTTATAATTTAACCTTGGCTTTGAAATCTTGATCATAATTTTTTTATTTTATCAACTTTATCTGTATATCATCTTTTTTTTTTGACGAAAGTAAAATTATGTTCTATTAAAAAGTTATAAAAGGGTACGCATTTATTGTATAATACATTAGAATAATGTATATTGTTAGACCGTTTACAATGATGGTTGCGGGACCATCAGGGTGTGGAAAAACTACTTTCGTTATAAATTTATTAAAACATTTGAATGATGGTAGAAAAGTAAATAAAATTGTATGGTGTAATGGAAACTCAAAAGCGATACCACAAGATATCTATGAAACAAATCAGATAGAAATTATAAAAAATATCCCAGACACTTTTGAAAATTGTGAAGACGGAAGTATCATAATATTAGATGATCTAATGACAGAAGCTTATAATAAAAATATTTGCGAACTTTTTACCAAAGGTTCACATCATAATAATTTGTCAGTTATTTTAGTAACTCAGAATGTGTTTCACCAAGCAAAATATTGTCGAGATATTTCTTTAAATTGTAAATATCTGGTAGTTTTTAAAAATCCCAGAGATAGATCTCAGATTTGTTCTCTAGCAAGACAAATATACCCTGAAAACACAGCAGAACTTATGAGGGTATATAACGAGGCTACTTCGAGAGCTCACGGTTATTTACTATTTGATTTAACACAGTCAGCCAATGATTTATTTCGTTTCCGTACAGATATCTTAAAAAAAGATTATTTTACATGTTATTGTCCAACTATTTTATTTGAAAATAAAAACGTGTGTATAAAAAATGAAACGATTGAAGGCAAACAAACATATTCTACATGTGCTAAAAAAGTGTAACCCACAAACGAGAAAAGCGCTACTTAAGGTCTGTCCCCCGGAAGTTATAAAAACTTTATGTGAAATATCACTGAACACATTAAATGGAAACAATAGAATTTCTAAACAGTGTAAAACAAAATTAAAAAAGTATAAAAGAGAACTTCGCAGCTTGGCTTGTCCAAAACTGGGTCTCTCTTCAAAGCGTAAAATTCTTGTACAAAAAGGTGGATTCTTACCCGTTTTAATCGGTACTATTTTATCAGGATTGATAGGCCAAATAATTAATCAGTCATCATGAGTAATTTACAACGGATGATTGTTATACAACCAGAAATTTTCGAAAAAATTAAAAAATATTTAATTGATGATAGTAAACTATCGGAATTAGATAAAAATATGAAATCAATTCTACATAACAACAAACTAACTGATTTGAATAAGTGGCATCTATATAGGCAGAACTTATTAACATATTCATCAATGAAAAGAAAAAATGCTTATAAGAATAAATTTAATTGGCATCAACCAGCAATACGTCATGTTCAAGGAGTGGGAGTTCAAACTAAAAGAATTTTTTATACAGACCAAGAAGCAAATACAGATTCATCATCAGAAGGCTTTGATATTGGTACACAAACTGATATACCTAAAGTTGAAGAGGTGTACACCAATGTTGATGAAAAAACTAAACCAGATTTTACACAATTAGACACAGAAGAAATATTTGAAAATAATGACGGTGTATTTGATGGTGATGATGGTGATGATGATGATGATGGTGATGATGATGATAGGATTGTTTCTGAGGAGTATATTGATCCAAAAGAAATTTTGCGGGAAAGAGCTTCTTCAGACTCTAACATGTACAGAACATTTGAAATGAAAGACGGTGCAACAATCTCTGTTCCAACAAAAAAATATATTTTTAAAAACTAAAGATCTTCAGCCTCCAAAACCAGGATCAATGCAATCATCTCAGGACCCACCTAAGAGGAAAAGTGAACGTACGTTAACAGTTCAAACAATAAAACGTAGTGAACAAGAACGCTTACGAAAACATCCTTGGACAAGAATGAAATAAAAATTATAAAAATAAAAAGTTATATAAAGGATAAAATCGGTGTTTTTATTTATTAATTTATTAGTTATTAATGAGAACAGTGATGGATAATTTCACACACGTAACTCTTTTAAGTAACAGTTCTTTAAAATATTACCCAAACAATTCATTATCGAGGTTCACGGTTAAACTTCCTAACACTATAAATTTGGATCCTAATGAGAAATGGTATGTTGGTCTAACTAACGTTGCTCATACTTCCATAAGTGAACAAACAAAAATTACAATTAAAACGCCATCAAAATACATACTTCCTTTAAACGTTGAATTAATAATATTTTTATATGCAACTACCCCTAAATTTTATCAACCAATCGAAGAAGCTAATTTCTTTGATCGGTATAACTCATCAACTAAATTAGTTAGAATCAATTATAACAAAGAAGAACCATATATTCAGCTACCAGCGTTGAAAGGTGTTAACCCTTTAATAAAATGTCATCAAGAGTACACACTTGAGGAATTTTTTGATGTAATATTTTCTCAGATTAAAATAACGAGATGGCCAGAGTTTATAGAATCTTTACAAATGGAAATTAAAAATTTCAAAGCAACCAAAGAGAATGAAGCTAAAATAAAAAATATTAAAGATAATTATATTGATGTGAAGACTAAGATCAATCCATTTCCATTTTACATGTGTTTTTATTGTAATATAATCAAACCGAGAACTATTGGGGATGCATCTGTATCATGCTTGTATATGCATCCCCTAGGAACAGACGTTGATAGAAGCATATCTCGATCATATCAAATAGATAATGTTCAATATTGCCCCATTGAAAAGTATAATATATCAGAGATCAGTATTTTAATAACTGATGAAACTGGTGAACAAATTAATTTTAAAGATGGACTTTTTATGACCTACCTAGTACTTCACTTTCGCAAAGGTATATAAAGAGGTATCTTACGGATTTCATTAATTACAAATGGATAACTATTACGCAAAGTACTACGCTAACCAATCCGGCGGTGGTGGCTATAACAATGAAGATTTTGGTCCACTATTACGATCTCAAAGAGTATATCAAAAGGGAAGAGGATTAGGAGGATTTTTCGGCGGAATATTCCGTTACTTAAAACCAATATTAACATCAGCCCTTCATGGCTTAACAAGTGAAGCACTTCAAGTTGGTTCAGACATTCTTCAGACACAAAAGCCGATTAATGAAATACTTCGTGATAGATCAATACAAGTGGTTGATAAATTACGAGATAAAGCAGCAGACAAAATTAAACAAATGTCTGGTACAGGAGCTAAAAAATCAATAAAAGGCTGCTTGAAAAGCCGTTGTAAACAGTTGAGAGTTGTTCGTGACAGCGTGAAAAAGAGAAAAAATATATTAAAAAATAAAACAAACAAGAAACGGATTATTGATATTTTTACATAATGGCGTTTACAGAATGCATGAAATCGGAGCTAGATTTATTTCAACCACCTTCAATTCAAACAAGTATTTTAAAAAATGAAGAAGTAGCATACAAACCTATAACCAGTTTAGAAAATCAGTCGGTTATTGAATTTGCTTGTTACAGTCATGGTGATTCATATTTAGATTTATCATCAATAAATTTATGTCTGAAATTTCAAGTAACTAAAAATGATGGCAAATTATATGTAGAGGCCGACAAAGATCAGCCTAGTTTAGTTAACAATATGCTGCATTCCCTGTTTCATCAAGTCAATATTTCTTTAAACGGAAAGAATATAAATTCAACAGATGGGAATTACAGTTATCGAGCATATTTAGAACAATTATTAAATTATGGTGATGATGCATACAAAACACATTTGCAATTATCAGGATGGAGTTTGGAGACAAAAAATCTTGATAATCTTGCTGAAAACGATGGATTAAAATTAAGAACAGCATTAACTAAAAACAGTGGAATTGTAGAAGTATATGGAAAATTGCATGCTGACATGCTCAATCAACCTTTGCTATTATTAAACAATGTAGATTTACGAATTTCGTTAACATTGAATAAACCGGAATTTTATTTACTCGGTGCTGATACAGATACTTCGATTGTCAAAATTACAGAAGCTACACTTTACTTGAGACATGCTCATGTAAATCCAAATATTTTAATTGCACACCATAAAATGCTTGAAAATACAACAGCAAAATATCACTATAAGCGTAACGAAATTAAATCATTTACAATTCCTGCCGGAGGAAACTCAATTTCACTAGATAATATTGTTCTAGGACAGCTCCCAACAAATCTAATATTTACAATGGTAGATAATGATGCATATTCTGGGAAAAGATCTAAGAATCCATATAATTTTAAAAATAATAAAATAACATCGTTCGCAATTTATATAAATGGGGTTCAAGTTCCTAGTGCACCGATTGAAATGAATTTTGCAGATGGGTCCAGTTACGCTAGAGCGTATTCAACAATATTTACATCGAGTGGAATTTTACACACACCTCAAGGAAATTTGATTACCAAAGAAATGTTCAAGAATGGCTATTTCCTGTTAGCTTTTGATCTAACTTCGGACATGTCAAGTACTTTATCATGCAACTCTCTAATGAATCAAGGAAGTTTGAGACTCGAGGCACGATTTGGGGAAGCTCTTAAGACAACTAAAACATGTTTAGTGTACTTGGAATATGATACAACTCTAGAAATAGATAAAAATCGTAATATTGTAACGAATTATTAATAATATAAATACCTCTTATATCCTAAATAAAAAGTTAGTTTATACTAATACACATGATGATTGCCAATACAACAACTACTTTAGATATTCAACAAGCATTGAAAACACATAAATTTACTAAGAAGTATTTTCAAGGTGTTTTTGCAATAAACACAATCCCAAAGAGGGTTAAATCAAAACCTGCTTTATATGTTATTAATACGGACAAATCAAATCAACCAGGGCAACATTGGTTAGCTGTTTATTTTCCATCAAATGGATGTGGAGAATTTTTTGATTCTTACGGAAGATCACCAACGAAATATCCTGAGATTAATAGATTTCTAAAATATAACAGTAAATGCATTACATACAATAATAAACAATTACAAAGTTTATTCACCGGAGTTTGTGGCCAATATTGTTGTGTATATTTGTTAAATAGATGTAAACGTAACTCAATGAAAAAATTTATAAAATTATTTAATGTTAAAAACCATATTGAAAATGATGTAAAAATAAAGAAACTTTTTAAAAAAGAATTTCCTAAGATTTTAACTACAAGAACAAAAACAAACATGATTCATCACGTTTTAGGAATTTTGTAGAAAGGTTATTTAAGTTCATCGATAAGAAGAATAAAATATGATTTTATTAACATGTATGAAAGAGATAGTACCACTCTTGAAGAGTATAAATACGGAAGTTATTTTTATGAAAAACTAGTTTACATTTACCTTGAAACACAAACAATATGCTTAAAGTAAAAAGCGTTAATAATTTAATTAAAAAAAAGATGGCAACCATACCTAATTTATTGTTGTCTCATACATATTTTTTAAATGATCAACATACAAGTTATCTAAATGTTGGTTATGATATTAACACTTTTGAAACTACTATAATCTTGTTCAAAAATACAATATTTCATACACTAAGTGCTGAAATGTGGACGACTACAATTTTCAATAATTTATCAACAATAAACAACCACTTCAATGGTAACATTTCCTTTGCTGAATTACCAAAAACGAATGGAAATTGTGATGTAAAGCTAACCAGCAGAAATAATGAGAGACGTATTATATTTACGAGTGGAGGGAAGAAAATCGTTTTAAATTCCAAAGAATGGGAACGCTGCTCATCTTTATCATCATTTTTACAATCAATCATTATCTGGAGCGAAACAGTACGGACTGATGTTGCTAATTATTTCTATTTATACAAAGAAAAATGTTTCGATCAGCTAACATATTCTCTACAAATACAGGATTTTTTTATACCGCCAGTAACAGGATATAACTATTTTAATTATTCAAGATTGTTTAATGAAATACCAGTTTTATGTAAGGAAAAATTAATAAATGAACTTTGTACTCGTACACTAAGAAATTAATGAATAAAAACAATTTATACTTTTTTCAAATCAATTTTTTATTTCTTAAATATTATTTTTACAATGAATTACACCGTCTTGAATCCATTTGGTTTGAATATTATCGATAAACTCTTCACCTCTAATGTTTTTAACGTGTCGGCATGCGGGAAACCAAAATGCATGTTCCGTCCATATTTCATTGGTGATATTCCAATCCTCGAGAACTCCTTTGCAGCTGAAACACTTGATGCAGTCGTCCATGCCTGTGTAGTAAAATCCAGCTCGAGATAGTTCTAATGGATCGATGAACCATTTGTTCCATAACTTCTCGAATGATTTTAGCCGACTCTGCACCTTATTCATTCCACCTTCTAACCCGTATAAACCGCATGTATCTCCTTGTTCCTCTCGATGTACTGGTGAATCCATTTAAATGAGGTTTTTTACTTTTCTCGTGTGACTCGAACAATGTACAAATCTATACTAGATCTAGATAAACTCTCGTATATTTGAAAATGATGTTTTCAGAGGGGCCACGTGATGTACATATACATGTTGACTTGTTTGATTAACCATGATTAAACATGTTTATTGACCTTATTTTACGAATATGGATGTTGAAATCATTGAACGTAACTTGATATGATGACAAAGGTTTGTATTTAATCGATACTTCGTAATATTTATGCTGATGTGGTAAGATTGGAAAAAACTGCGCGTGTTTAAAAGTCAACTTAAACCATAATAAGTATAAATTATAGTGAGCTTCTTTGAAAATTATCAGTTTGATAGTAAGCATAAGATTGTTAACAACCAACCAACCATGGATATTCGTCAACAACTTTTAGAAAAACTCAACAATGTGCCAAGGTTTGCTGAGAAAAAAATAACCAAATTTGAAGATCTGGATGTGGGTAGAAACTACGTGGTACAAGAAGTCAAATCAGTCAACACGAGATATGGCGTGAAAATCCTAATAGAGACTGATGAGAACATCATATTTATGCCGGAGCGATTCAACGTTTTTAATGATCGAGAAATACAAAATTTAAACCATTTGTGTAAAGAACACTTAACTATGGTAAAAACTGATAGATATAATGTTCATTTTATATAAATAAATAAATAAATAAAACAATATTATATATATAAAATTATTTAGAAAAAGTATTTAATTTCAAAACAATCTTATTATGGTTTTCGACTCCGCTACTTCTCTGTTTTCAACACTATGGGCAAATTAGCTAACATTTATTATGTTAAAGATCATTCATTTTGATGAATGTTATAGTGATCATAATCCAAGATATCTCTCGTTTTAAATAAATCCTAAACATTATGAGGAAACAATATTTTATATATACCAATCCAAAATTCATATGCTTTCATTATTAATTCATCCACTTACATAAAATGAGTCGGATTCAAATAGTGAATGAATTGCATAAGCCAGCACGTAAAAATTTTATACGCAGACATGTTAAAATTAAGGGTATTGATGACTTATGGCAAGCAGATCTCGTGGAAATGATTCCATATTCAAGAGAAAATGCTGGTTTTAAATATCTTCTAACTGTAATCGATGCTTTTTCTAAATTTGCTTGGGTTGAGCCTATAAAGAAAAAAACATCACAGATGATTGTTGGTGCTTTAAAAAAAATTTTCAATGAGAGTAAAAGAGTACCAAAGAATCTACAAACGGATATGGGAACTGAATTCTATAATAAAGATTTCAAACAGCTTGTGAAACAGAAAAATATTAACCACTATTCAACATTTAGTCCAATAAAAGCATGTATAGTAGAAAGATTTAATCGAACTCTTAAGGAAAATATGTGGAGGAAATTTAGTCTTCAAGGATCTTACAAGTGGCTGAATATTTTAAAAAAATTAGTGAAAGATTACAACAATAAAAAACATAGGACAATTAAATTAGCACCTGTAGAAGTTACTATGGCAAATGAAAAACAAATTTTAAAACAAGTGTATACATATCCTAAGTTAATGCAAAAAAATAAATTTAAAGTTGGGGATTTCGTTCGAGTTAGCAAATTTAAAACCGTTTTCGAAAAAGGTTATACTCCAAATTGGACTACTGAAATATTTAAAGTTGTTAGTATTAACAACAAATTTCCTGTAACGTATTTACTTGAGGATTATAAGGGACAGCTAATATCAGGCCGGTTTTATGAAAAAGAGCTGCAAAAGACAAATCATCCTGACACTTACCTCGTAGAGAAAGTTTTGAAGAAGAAAGGTAATCAAGTTTATGTTAAGTGGCTAGGTTTTGAATCATCACATAACTCGTGGATAAATAAAACAGATTTAATTTAAACTTTATATTTTTTTTTTTTATTTTTTTTATTACCGATTAAAATTTTCTTAATTATTAAAACTACTTAATATATAATTTTGGTTTAATATTTTAATTTAAAACTAAAAGACATTAAATGTATTATATATATTATATTTAAGAAATATAAAATGTATTATTAAACTAATTAAAATAAAAATTATCAATTTCTTTATTACCCCATGCCAAAGTTTTGTATGAATTTGGAATTACAAATCTTTTATCATCAAAATTTGATAACGCTACTTTGTTTAACAATTGAGTATATAGGTTGTGTCTAATACTTCTAAAATTTAATTGTGATCTAATTATATTATCATTTTTATTTAAACAATTTTTAAAATCATTTAATGATATCGAATCTGAAACTACATTTTTTTTTACACCTTTTATTTTCTTAATAATTTCATTATCATCTTCTAAGCTTATACAGTATGATTTTGCTCTAATCCCAATAAATTCTGTCAAAATTTTACCACAACATTCATCTTTAAACATTCCTAAAACTTTTTTATTAACTAATGGAAAATTATATAAGTTGTTATGTGAATAATCTGAAGTATCAAATTTCTCATTTAAATCTGGTTTTATATCTTCATAAAAATCTATAGTTTTAATATCATATATTAATGAATCTGTGTCTGTATATAAAAGTGTGGCATTATCATCATACTTCGTCTTAATATAATCATAATGAAAATCATACATTAGAGTTTTCGATAATTCTAAAACACAGAAACCCACATAAATGGGTTTATTATACGTAACCGATAATCTATTCATTTGAATAGCTACCAAATTTTCGTCAAATATTGCTGAAGAATGAAAATTAGGTTTGCTGATCAAAGTATTTGCTCCAAATCTGTTTCCAATATTTTCCCAATGTGATACTAATCTTACATCTGTTCTCTTGTCAACATTTTCAATTGTTTTACCAAAAACACTATTATTTTTTAATTTATACAAATCTTTATCAAACGCATTTAGAGCTTTAGTCCTAAGATCGGTATTCAAATCTATATATGATTTGAGCCATGGTTTTTGACTAAACTTTAAAACTCTATGTATTTTAGATAATATTAGTCCATTTTTAATACATTTCTTTAAATTTGTTTGATGAATGACGTATGCTTTTTTAGGTTCTAGGTTAGCAATTAATTTATTTTGTTTTGCACTTTCGTATGGTGGCTGTATATTTTCCATACAAAATGGTAAATCATTATGCTTTTGGTGTAATTGATCAGGATATTCTAAATCAACTTCTAGAATATAACCTGATTCTGATTCATTATCTGTTAAATGATCGAAATTAAATTTATCAAGTTCTGCTGAATCAAGAAATCTGAAATCAGCATAAGGGAGTGATTGGCTCATAGCCCAGCCATATAGATTATTAGCATCTAAATAAACAAGAAAATTAGAATCTATATCATTATTATAATTTTTCATGTATTTGTTATTTGCTTTAGCATATCGTTTGGAGCACTGTGTTAATCCGCCACGAATACCTTTTTTAATAAAATTTATCATATCAATGTCTTTTAATAATTCTAATTTGATTTTGGTGAATTTAAGCATGGCATCCCAACTTAAACCTGGGGCTGTGAAATAATGGGCCGGGTCTAGATCGTATGTTTGCATACAAACTTTCCGGAAATTTTCAAATATGTCGGCTAAAATAAGTACATCTGATTTTAAATATAAGTCGGAATAATCACCTAAATTTTTACATTTAAATGTTTTCCATACATTTAGAGCATGATTATATTGCTCATCAGATATATCAGTATTTTGTAATTTGTTAAAAAAATGATTTCTGGATGGTAATTCAGTTTCATCATATTTTTTAAAACTATCTACATAATCGTATGGGAAAACACCTTTTTTCTTTATAAGATTAAATTCATTTTGATTAGAAAAACTCTTTCTAACTTCATCGAATTGAGAGTCATTAAGATTGTTAGCTAGTTTATCAAGACTAGCTGCCATAAATTTAAATGAATCTACAAACCTCAATTTAATTTTTTTAATCTCATTAATTTTGAACATTTTTGTAAATGAAATATATCGCTCCTTATTCTGAGCAATTAAATCTATTTGTTCCGTATCAAAACCTAATTCTTTTATGATAAAGTGCGAATCATAGCCACTTAAATTGTGAAAAAATATTGGTATGAAATCTGCTATCTTATAATTTAAATTGCATTTAGTATGCGCAGCACCTCTAAATTTTCCTGTTAAATGGCAATGGTCCATAACTTTATAGTTTTCATCATCATTAAAATCACCGTTACAAATATGACATTGATTTGATAAATTGTAATTTAATTGCTCCGTGCAGGAAAGTTTTTTCATTTTTCGATTTATGTGTAGGTCATTGTATATAATTTCTAAATCCTCTTTTATTTTATCAATGAAAATTTTTCCACAATCACTACCTCTGTATGTAACAAATTTAGATTTACTATCATTATATGAACATTTAATGTAATATCCAAAACTACTGGGTTCATGTTTTAAAATATTTTCAGTAAATGATGTTATAGGATTTAGAGTACACGAATCAATTGGTTTTAATATTGCTTCGAAGTCGCAATATATCACGTATGGGACTTGTAATTTATGATTATAATTTCTAAATTCTAAAATATCATTATCTTTATTAGGGAGCACACATTTAATTTTGTTACATCCATGTTGTAGATGAATATTTAATTTTTCTTCAGTATGAAAAAAAATTAAACATCCATCACAAATGAATTTTTTATTTGTTCTTTTTGATAATTGTTTGTGCACTAACGTATTTAATTTTTTTATAAAACAATAATGACTATTTACACCATCGTCTATATACAACAAATTAACGTGGTGTGATTTTTTCGAATTTGTATAATATAAAGGTCCCACAATTTGATTACCTTCTATCCCATACACATTTACACTTATATTATTCTGATTTTCAAATTGTGGGATGTCTTTTAATGGCATGGGGAAACTAAGATTACTTAAATTTAAGATAGAACTATAATGAGGATAAGAATTACACCGTTGAGGATTTGCTACATTAAGATATTTGCTAGCCATGATCGACCAGGCGAAGCAGGCTTGATCTGAATTTTGGACATTGATTATAGCCTTTTTATCTTTAAAAAATTTTGGGAGAGGTATGTAAGAGGACCCTCTCATAGGACTATATTTATTAAAATTCACTTCAATGAACAATACTTTGTCCATAGCCCATCCAGACTCTTTCTCCTGAAACTCCTCACTCAGAGTATTGAGGGTGCAAACAATCTGAGAAAATATCTCATTCAAATCAGTAGCTTCCGTTAAAATTGCATTTTTAGTATTAAATGATTTTATTGAACTAACATTTGATTCATTTTTCAAATCATATTTGGTGAATAAACCAAACAATTCAAAATTTGTTTTAACAGCTTTAAATGATTCTGTTTGAAGCTGTATTAATTTGATTATTTTATGTTTTATAGAACACATAAAATCATTTATACTAATATAGTTATTAGGTACATCTGAAACCCTATAACTAATTATTCTGGATTTAAATGCATTGCTAATGATTCGAATGTTTTCATCATCATTCTCATTATAGTTTTGTAAACAATTATTTTTATGTAATAATGATCTATAATGATTAAACAGATTTTTTTTTGGAACACTTACATTACAATCACCACATAAAACGTTAGCAGCCTCAGCGGGTGCATCATCCGTTTTCCTTCTCTTAGCGGCTACTACAGCTATCCTTGAATTTGATGGAATAGATGGTCCTGGCTGTTGTAAATTATCAAGACGATTACATCTCTTTTGGTGATAATCCAGCTTTCGTTTATTGATATATGTACATCCACATATATCGCATAACGTCTTTTCTGTTGGATGCTGATTTTCCTGGTGACGTTTTAGATGGTCTTTTGACGAAAAAGTGAACATACATAATTCGCAGTTGTTCATTTTAGTATTAATTATCTGTAATATAGTAAATAATAATAATAATAATAATAAATATTTCTAATAATATAATAAAAACTTTTTATATATTTAAACTTACTTTTTCTTTAATGCTGAAATTATTTTTATTTATTCAAATTTAATATATTTAAATTGATATACAATAAAAACAGTATTTGAATTAAGTTTTCTTAATTTATTACAACACGTATAAATCAGCTTCGCAAATCTGTATCAATGCTGATTTTATTTTTATTTATTTAGATTTATTAATTCACAAAATAATTAACAAAACGTTTCTATATTTATGCAATAACACTAATAACAGAACTTCACAAATTTCTTGTAGATTTTAATGACCTTATTCACTTTAATAATATATTAAGTCATGTATATTAATTAATGTGTTAGATTTTAATGACCTTAGCAGTTTATTCACGATGATTTTTGTTATATGTACATGTATGTATATGTGAATAATTTTATTTTTTATGAAACGCGATATATCAGGTTAATACACTTCAAAAGCGAATATTTTTCTCTTACATAGACAGAAATTAATCATAATCAATATTTTTTACTTTATTACAGTTGAGTACCTAAAAATAAACTTTCAAAGACACTTGAATACTTGATTTTGGATAAATTCATATAGAGTTTTAGTTATCGTGGTTGATAATAAAACTTTATATTGAACCGAGTTACAAACCATGTACATAAAATAAGCTTTTAAAGTGACATCTACAGATAAAGTTGGAAAATAATAATAATTTACAGTTGAATACCTGATTTTAGATACATTTATATAGAGTTTTAGTTATCGTGGTTGATAATAAAACTGTATATTGAACCAAGTTACAAACCATGTACATAAAATAAGCTTTTAAAGTGACACCTACAGATAAAGTTGGAAAATAATAATAATTTACAGTTGAATACCTGATTTTAGATACATTTATATAGAGTTTTAGTTATCGTGGTTGATAAATGAACTGTAAGAAATGTGCACCATCTATCGAAAAATTAATTAATATTAAAAAGTTCAAAGCTTAAAGTTTATGACTGTGCTGCCATCTAACAAAATGTCTTAAAAAAATATTGTACAGTTAATGTACAGTTGAACAACGGATTTTTAATAAAATTATATACTTACGTTTACATTTTATATAGAGATTTAATTATCGTGGTTCTACTGTAATCTTCATATTAAAAAACATATGTAATCGTTTGTGTTGTTGTAATTTACATATAAAAATCCACCCCATTTGGGGTGTTCCAGGACATACGCTTTTACACTACTATTAATCATTATCTAGTGTGCTATAGTCACCCATAATTTATGATAATAATTTAATTTTGTGCTCGGTTCGCTATTATTTTTATTGTTATTAATCAACCGATTTTTGAGAGACTGGAAACATGTACTGTTCAATTTTTAATTTAATAACTTTATTGATCGTTTGTTTTAAATGTCACGCCCAATATTGTGATACAAGTAAAGACCCACCGTGTTTAAATAACAACCGGGCTCTATGTTTTGTAAGTAGAAAAATCGTAGCAATAACATGAATATATTTTACACTTTCTGCATTAGGAACTTGGCGAAACACAATTAATACACACATTTTTAAAATTTTTTTAAAAACACTTGTTAAATATTTCGCAAAATTACAAAAATTTTAAAAAATCACTCGATCGATTTCGGCTTGTTAGGCCATCATCAGAAGTGTCTACTAAACAGTTTAGTAGATACTCCTGATGATGGCCTAACAAGCCAAAATCGATCGAGTAATTTTTTAAACCTTTAGTAATTTTGCGAAATATTTAACAAGTGTTTTTAAAAAAATTTTGATAATGAGTGTATTAACATGAATACATTTTTGTTTGTTACTTTGTTTCTAAAGAAATCGTACATCCGACAACTTCACGGTAGTTCCGTTGATATCGATATACAAAATTCAATTGTTAGCCAATTTCAAGATTTTCGGCGCAATTTACGAAAAACCCGATCGATTTGCAACTTAGACGAATTTGATTTTAAATGGAATGCCGATTTAGAAAGGTTCGCAGAACACATCCTATTCAACCGTTCTAATGGAGATTGCCTTATTACAAAAGACTTCAAAAATATCTTTGTACTTGAAGAACATTTTTTTAAAACTGGTGATTCTAATGATTTTTGGATACGTATGAAATTTAACAGTAGTAATAGTTGGTTTTATAGTGCATATTCAAATCAAATTGGATGTACATTTAAGTGTAGTGAAAGCAATTTTTGTGATTTGTTATGCTTAATAAATGGGATTGAGTTAAAATATTTTGAACAAAGTTTTGGCTATGAACAGCAATGTAGCGAATCTAGATTAATCGATAATAAAATACCGTGTAGCCCAGATTTACACAATTGTGAATCCTCACAACATTTTATGTGTCACATATCCGATAAATTTACGGAGCCCAAAATAGCAAAGATCACATTTACTGACACAAGATTTATTGTAACTAAATTGGAAGGTGAAAACAAATATGTTTCTTGGGATAATGACCTGCAGCATTTGGCGAACCAAATTATTATGCAACAATTGACTGAACATGAAATATGTTTATCACAAGGTATGGACCTGTTTTCTCAATACAATCTATATAAATTAGCTTACTTATTACAAATTGTTTTCGTTTTTCAGCCCTTTACAAAAACAAAATAATCAACTCGCTCCATTTAAGTGGTGTTAAATATTTCACCGAAATCATCAGCAATATTGATTATGTTTGGGTCACCTCTAATAAACATGTTGGTGATAAAATCGGTTGTGCCATATTTGATTCCAAAGATACATTTAATATTTATTGCCTATTTACAAAAGACTCTCTAAAAAATGAAATTGGCGTTGGATTTTATTTGGATGCAGCCTTAATGTTTATGGAACTATGTATTTTCTTGATGGTTTTAGACATTTATTGTAAAAAATCGTATGAAATGAAACAAATTAAATTGAAACGTGAACAAGGGTTGCAAGACTAATGTCAAAATTTTTTTTTTTTAAATTCTGTATTCTCAAAGAAACACAAGATTCTGTTTCAACGGTTTCTTATGAGTTTTTAATTTTTTAGTTATTTATATTGCGCTTCATTATTACAAATACGCTAATTCTTTTTCTGTAAATGAAAATAAAATAAATTAATAAAATTTATGTTGCACTTATATTGTGATGTCAATTAGTCTTGCTCCAAAAAAACTTATTCGAATCTTTTATGAGTTAAGAATAAACCATAATCTAAATTTTATGTCAAAAAAACATATGACGTGTGTACCCCCGAGAAACATTCAGATCAGTTAAGGATGTACACATATTAGTAGGTATACGGTTGAATGTTACCGTTGGATTATCCCGAATTTTTTCTAGGTGACAGTGCCAATCACCAACCTACTATGCGGGAACGTCAGTGAAATCAAAGGAACCAAATTCCATTGGCCATCCGATACTCAGGAAGTTCCCGCTGAACTAAAGTATATTTTGGTGTTCGAAACTATAATAGTAAATCCCGATTTTATCAAGGGATTTACGATCCCGATTGATGCTTCTGACACTGGTGTAGGCTTTTATTATCCAGAAGCTCTCATCAAGTTAATGAAAGACTCCGGACAAGAGAAAGAGTGTAGGCTATACAAGGCTATACAAATGTGCTACTTGCAAATCTGACGTGAACTCCTTTGAGTATGAACCACGAAGACATGACTTGCGGATCACTTCGGTTGCTACAAGGCTTTGAAATAAATTGATTGGGAGAGTGTGAATAGCATCAACTCAACAACGTGGGCGGGAGGGGGGGGGTGGAAAAAAGGTCTGTTCAGCCCTGGGAAAGTGTGCCTGTTGACTTTATGGGAACTTTCCCAAGTTCCAGAAGTTTTATCGATATCTATTAGTGATAAACCTACATTTTTTCGGAATTCGAAGAGTTCCTATTACGATACCAAGTCATTATATCTAGCTTAATGCAGCTTACCATCCACAGAGTAATCCAGCCGAGCGAATGCATGGAGTCGTGCTATCTGCGATCAGCCGCTACCTTTGTAACGACCAGCCGTGAAATAAGAACATCCAAAATGAAATTCACAATGAAAACCATCTTCGAGCAAGTTCAGTTCTCTGTTACGCTCACAATTTTAATCAAAGTTCGTAGCCGAAACAATTTCAGGTGGGACTTATCCTGTTAAAGACAAACTTTAAATTATCTAAATCCGGTGATAAGCTGAACCATGTTCATGAGTACAAGTTACAAATGGGATCGGTGTTTCAAAATAAAGAGAGTACGCAAAAATGCAAATGCGCTGATAAAAATTATTGCAATGGTTATTTTACAAGAAGTGGAAGAATAAATCAGTGTTACAAAAAAGAATGAGCTATGGGTACGAACATAGATTCAGAGAACAGATGAAATAGGAGCTACTAATTCTCTTCTAAGGGAAGATCCTAAAGAATACTTTGTAACTTTGAGAATGAACGAAAATTGTTATAATTTTCTGTTTGATGAAAATGCAGTCGCGGATTCAATGTAAAGATACCCATTTAAAAAGTGCAATTCTCGCAAAAACAAAACTACAGGTGGTTCCCTACTTTCTTGCTACTGGATGCAGTTTGAGCACCCTTACACATATATTTCGAATTGGAAAATCAACTATTTCAGAATTCATTACAGAAGTTTGTGAAATGATCATTAAAGGAAGTGATCAAAGTAAGATTAAATAAATTACTAACATAATTTGAGAATCATTTATTAAGGAAAGAAAATAAGTTAACATATAGGTATAGTTATTAATATTAGCATTATTCATTGCATTTTATTATTATTTCATTCAATAAAATTATAACGTTTCATTGCGTTTCTATTTTACACATTTTGTCATTTGTAATATTATCGAAAGTGTCCGCAATATATTCCAGTTATTAATGGATTCTTGTATCGGCAGCTCTTCTTAATAATAATTATCACTATATGTTGGAGCATTACTATTAATATGGCGAGGCTGGCGAAACGTACGACGACAATGGTTCGTATAGTGAATCGATCTGGTATAGATGAGGTTTGGAGATGCTGTAGTCGATTTTTATTTATGTACAATTGAATGTGTTGTTGGGCTTCTAGCGCTATTATGAATGGCACCGACTTAAGTTAAAGACCGACGTGCTTACCGAAAACCTCAAACTTGTTCTCTTCTTCTGTATACTTAGCAATAATTTTGACAGGGTTAAGTAAAGTAAAACTAAAACATATTAAAAATTGATAAAATCACCAAAAACACATTGATCTATTCATATTGTCATTTACACTTGGAACTTTTCTTCTTAAGTAATTAGTTGGCCCTATTAGATTTATGAACATAAGGATACCTTAGAGGTAAAATGTTGCAAGCCCGAAAATGTGGTAATGTACTTCGAAATCTATTGTACATATTAAACATTATACGAATACTCAACTTTTCTGCTTAAGTGAACAAATGAAGATGCCTCCCCAATGAGGGGTACACTTCCGATTTATTCCGCAGCCATTTCAAGAAAGCTTCTGAGCTTGACTTTCAAACAAATTTTCTAAAAGCTTAGAGAATATCGAAAATATTTTATTGGCGGATAGATAGTTACCGAAAACATTAATTTTAAATCAAGGCAAATTCCAATCTATGAAGGAAAATTCGATTAAGTGAATGAATTTCTGAATAATCAGTTAAAAAAAACCCAAGTCGCATCAATTAATTTTTTTAAATGGCCTTACTAGAGAATTCACCATAAAAATTATTCTAGAATCTTATTAAAATTTCCATCGTATCGAATTTAACATTACTAGGTTAAGAAATAGCCTAGTCTGATAATGTACCTGCTGTAATGGTCCCTTTCAAAGAATTGTCTGATCATACTCCCGCCATTATTTGGCTTTCCAACATCAAATGGGGTAGCGGAAATATTAGACACACATTAGACTAGTAGACTAGATTAACTAGACTTACACTAGTTTCAAATATATTCTTTTGAATCAAGCATTTACTTTTTGATTATTACTTACTTTTGTTTTTTTTTTACCATATCGTTACATTCTGTTAATTTACCTCAATATATCTAGATAAGCGCAACATAAATTTTAATATTTTATTTTATTTTTATTTACAACATTATGCGATAAAAGAATATTGTTGTTGTTTTTCACGTTTGGCGTTAAAAAAATAAAAATCCTTATCAAACTGTTGAAATTTGTTTTTGTTTGAGAATACAGAATTTTAAACAATTTCATGGTAGCACCCTTCTTCCAACTCTTGTTCACATATGAACTTAATTTGTTTCGCTTCATACGATTTTTTACAATAAATGAATAAAATAATCGCAAAAACAGTTCCATAAACATTAAGAATACATCCAAATAAAATCCAACAGTCCATTTCACTTAAATATATACTACTCGTATCAGAAAAACTTCTTAGAGAGAGGCAGTAAATATTAAATTTGTCTTCGGTATCAAATATGGCACAACCGATTTTATCACCAATATGTTTATTGGAGGTGTCCCAAACATAATCAATATTGCTGATGATTTCAGTGAAATATTTAACACCACTTAAAAGGAAAGAGTTGATTATTTTTTTTTGGTAAAGGGCTGAAAAACAAAAACAATTTATAATAAGTAATCTAACGTTTATAGATTATATTAAGAAAATACCTTGTGTTAAACATTTTTCATTTTCGGTCAATTTTTGAATTACAATTTGGTTCGCCAAATGCTGCAGGTCATTATCCCAAAAAACGTATTTATTTTCGCCTTCCAATTTAGTTAGAATAAATTTTGTGTCAGTAAATGTCATCTTTGCTATTTTGGACCCCGTAAATTTATCAGCTATGTTACATATAAAATGTTGCGAGGAATTACAATTGTGTAAATCTCTGTTACACGGTATATTGTCATAGATGAATCTAGATTGGCTACATTGCTGTTCATAGCCAAAACTTTGATCAAAATATTTTAACTCAATCCCATTTATTAAGCATAATAAATTACAAAAATATTTTTCACTACACTTAAATGTACATCCAATTTGATTTGAGTATGCACTATAGAACCAACTATTACTTTCGTTAAATTTCTTACTTATCCAAAAATTATTAGAATCACCAGTTTTAAAAAAATTTTCTTCATGCACAATAATATTTTTGAAGTCTTTTGTAATAAGGCAATCTCTATTAGATCGGTTGGAAAGGATGTGTTCTGCGAACCTTTCTAAATCGGTATTCCAATTAAAAACAATTTCTTCTAAGTTACAAATCGATCGGGTTTTTCGTAAATTGCGCCGCAAGTCTTGAAATTGGCTAACAATTAAAATTTGTGTACTGATATCAACGTTACCAACGTGAAGTTTTCGGATGTCCGATTCCTTTAGAAACAAAGTAACAAACAACAATGTATTCATGTTATTGCTACGACTTTTGAACTTACTGAACATAGAGTCTGTTTGTTATTTAAACATGGCGGGTCTTTACTTGTATCACAATATTGGGCTTGACATTTAAAACAAACGATCAAAAAAATTATTAAATTAAAAATTGAACAGTACATGTTTCCAGTCTTTCAAAAAACGGTTGATTAATAACAATAAAAATAGTAGCGAACCAAGCACAAAAATAAATTATTATCATGAAATGGTTCACTAGTATACTACGTAATCTAATCATTAATACTCTTTTTTTGGTAAATGATTCATTCAAAATAATTCAATAGTAGAAAACAGTTTTTTCCACAATCTCATAATACATACATAAATACCCATCATTTTTGACTAAAAAAAATTAATTATGATTTATTTATTTATTTGCACGAATACAATTTCGAGACACCCCATTTTGATCGTAAGCTCATTCAGAATGGGTTGCCAGTGAACAAATAGATAATTTTTAATCTTAAGTGCAAATTCATTTCGATCTTTATGGTATTCTGTAAGGTTGATTTAAGAGTTATCCATTATTTTCGGAGATTCGGTCATTTTAGATCCTTAAAAATTTGATGAGGCCAACTTCATTTTTGAAACATCCGTACATTTTGTCGTACACCCGTAACAATCAATCAAAAACCAACGTCATTTTCTAAACGATAAAAGTACATCCCAAGCGTTTTCAGCTTGAGTTCATTGATAACATCCAACAATTGATAAATAAATAAATTTAACAAAAAAAAAAAAAAAAATGAAGAAAGATTTTCCATTTTCGGTTGGTGCTGATCATCTCATACCAGGTTTCCGTCACTCTTCAATAAAACGAGAGAAAAAAAAACCAGTAAAATAAATGTAGAAAAATTCTTCGAAAAGAATTAAATAGAAAAAAAAAATTGTTGATACGCTAAAGAAGACAAAAAAAAATAAATTTAACTTATCAATTCACCGAATCTATAAATTCCAATAAATCCCCTTTTCGGTCAAATCAGGTTTTCCTTCTGGGCGCCACTCTGATAAATCAGAGAACCGAATTCACGCGTCTTCAATGATACCTCGGCTGCTCATGTGGGCGTGGATTGCGTTTGAGGATCTGACAAAATTTATATGTTAACTAAATACAAAAAAAAAATTAACAATTTATTAAATATAATAATAGGAAAAGTTAATAAAAATTATATTCAGAATAAAACAGAAATCAAGAAATATTATCACTAACCAAACAATTTTTTAAATAGGAAAATAATCGATGAATCATAAAAGGTAACACAACACAATCAGCAATATCTCAAGATGGCTGTTTTGATTTTTATTCCAGCATTCAAAAATTACAAATTGTCCTCTGTGATCCAATTTATATCCAAGATGTGGCTCGTTCCGTGTCTCGATCGCCAAAAAACACAAAACCTTCATTTCACCAAACAGCATCCTCTTCCAAAAACAAGAATCAATCACCTCTCCTTCCCCACTCTAAATGATTATTACTAATTTTCTTTTATAAGGAGAGGAATGGGAATTTCGAATTATAAAGGTGATTTATAAATCCATACATAATCAAAATTATGGGGGGGAGGGCGGGACAGTGAATGTTCGGAAGAGCGAGCCGTCACAAATTGTTAAAGGTTAAAGTCTCATATCCGGAATGTCCCATTGTTTACTAAGGAAATCAAACAACTATAAGTCCTGCGTAATAAATGTTATAGGAAGTATATAGGCGTACAGGGTTGGCATACGCTCACAGAAATAATTTTGTGCTTAATAAAAAGCAAACCAGTTTAGTAAAGTTAGCTTGCATTTTATTATAATACAACTTAATATAGACAAGTTGAAATTACAATTGTAAAGTTCATATCATAGCTAATTTAAACACGTCAAGATCAACTTAGAAAAGGGGTAAATTCTACATTACTCGTGTTTTCTAAAATAACCAAATTAATTAGCTAAATTAGCTTGTGTTAAGTATTGCTACATTTATTGAAAGTTAAATAATATATTTAATAATATAAATTAACTTAGAGTCAAAGTAAAATTAGATTGGTTTAGATATAATCTGTTCCAAATAACGGTAATTTCTATTTTTTCTATTTTTCTTTCCATCTAATTTCAACGACAACGACTCGTTTGTATAGTAATTACCGAAAATTCAATTTTATTAATTTAATAATATTCTGTTGAACAAATTTAACCTAATCATGGTTTCGTGGCTTTAACACGTTCGCCACTCATCGTCACATATATGGGACATCCAAGTTTAAAAAAAACTCAAGTCACAAATATATGACGCAAAATGCTACCACTTTGAATTGCTATAACTTTTTTGTGGTTTGTGTTACAAGATTTTGCTTTGCGCTGTAGTATACAGTACAGTACACGTATTCGAGCCATGCGGTTTATGTGTATGAGTTTACGTTATTGAGATGTTTTCATTTTTGTGGGACTCCCCGAAATGATTTTGAATAAAAGTAAACCGATATATTTTCAGTTTTTGTTTCAGTTGATCGTAGATTTTTGTATGGTGTGCACGTATTTACTTGTGTTTTTATTGTTATAACAATTTTAATTCTATATTCTTAAGTTTTAGTTTCTTGTTTAGATAGTTATATTGAAAAGTTTTTATTTTTTTAGTTCAAAGTAATTAAAAATTATTGATTTTATTATTATATTGAAGGTAAGGATCGCTAATTTTTTATAACTTTTTAACAACATGTTCCTCAATTCATAAAGGCAGTTCTGCATAATGGAGCATGAGAGCAAGCGCAAAGCTTCTGTCAATAAAACTGTTGAATCCACTTTGGATTCAAGCGGCAGCGAGGTGGATTTTGAAGATTCTGCAAGTAGTGCTCGTATCTATGATACCGAAAGTGAGTCATCGGAATTCTCGGAAGTATTGGATTTGCAAGATATTGCAAATGTTGAAGTATCCGATAATGACCTATGGACCGATATTGAGCCTGAAAATAATAATATTGTATTTACGGGTGCTGAAGAAATATTAATAGATCTACCATCCAATGCAACACCAATTCAGTACTTTTCGCAAATGTTTGACGATGATTTAGTGGCAAAAATAGTAACGTGGACTAACGCACGTGCTAAACTTATTTATACTCATAAACGAGTAGGAGCAAAATCTAATTTTAACCGTTGGAAAGACACAACATCTCTCGAGATTAAGCAAGTGCTTGCTCTATGCATGCTTATGCCACTAAATAAAAAACCCATGTTACAAAATTACTGGAGCAAAAACGAGCTGTATGTCCAAAACATTTTTGGTCAAACAATTGATTGAATACGATTTGAAAATGTATTAAGAAGCATGTGTTTTTATGATGAAACAAATGATGACGGTTCAACTAGATTATATAAGATTCAAAACGTTGTAAATCACATTTTGAACAACATAAAAAACATTTATAGACCACCACAAAATTTGTCTTTGGATGAAGCTCTACTGTTGTGGCGGGGAAGACTTACATTCCGACAGTATATTCCAAACAAAAGGCACAAGTATGGTATAAAGTTTTACGAACTATGTACGCCAGAAGGATTTTTGATAAACATGCTTATTTATACCGGAAAAGGGACGGTATCAAATGAACACGGTCATTCATTTGGTGTAGTTAAAGAACTTATGAAGGAGTATTTGGGAAAGGGTCATACACTCTATATGGATAACTATTATTGCAGTGTGGACTTGGCGGAATTTTTAGTTGGTTCTAAAACAAATATGTGTGGAACTTTACGAGCAAACAGAAAGCGAAACCCGTCATATGTTATAAAACGTAAATTAAAAGCAGGCGAAATTGCATGGCGGCGCATTGCCAAAAATATTATTGTCTTGAAGTGGAAAGACAAGCGTGACGTGTTATTGATCTCTTCGAAGCACAACGCCGACGTCATTAATTTAACGACAAAACGAAATAAAGAAGTCACCAAGCCAAAAATTGTTGCGGACTATAATGCGTACATGTCAGGCATCGACAGGGCTGATCAAATGATCTCATACTATGCTTGTCTAAGACGCTCCATCCGCTGGTACATGAAAGTATTTTTCCATATGCTGGATATTTGCATTTGGAACTCATGTTGGATTTACAACAAAATCAATGTAGACCAAAATATGTCTTTATTGGGGTGCCGAGAAAAAATTATCAAGACTTATTTAGGACAACCTCCACCTCAGCAACGTAGTTCCAATTCAATTAATTCAACAATGGGACATTTTCCAAGCGTGATAAATAGTCGCAAGAGATGTCGCCAATGTAGCAAAACGGGAAAGAGGACTGCGACCAAATACATTTGTTGTATTTGTAAAACCAATGCAGGTGAGGAGATTGGATTGTGTGCATATCCATGTTTTAGAACTTGGCACACTGAATAAATTGCGAAATTTGCTTTTTTATTTATTTTGAAATTTGAAATAGTCACTCGAATTACGCTTTGTTTTATATTTATAATGAAATATAAATACATAATACAATAATATAACCATAAAATGTTTGACTTTATATGAATCATAATTTGCAATTTATATATGTCCATTGTAGTATTTCAAAGACTTATATCACGCATATGAGTTGCATATACTGTACAAACTAAAGACTCAGACCGCGTAAACATGACAAAACACCATTCATAGACTCATGTCACACAAATGTGTCGCATATATTGTACAAACTTAAGACTCATGTCGCATATACGTGACGTATCGACATTCAAAGACTCATGTCGCATATATGTGACACGTTGTTGTCCAAGAAACTCATGTCACATATAAGTGACTTGTTATTGCTTATATGGCTATGGTTTTCTGAATATTGAAAAAATGGTTGAGTGGCAACGTGTGTTCAAGGTCCGTAGAGGACCTTAAGATTGCCCTATTCAAACTAAACAATTTTATTAATTTGAACAATTCTGTAATTCAACCTCCGGAAATTCTAAGGAATCTAAGTTTCATTAAAATGGGACGCTTAGGGATCGCTTATATAAGCATTAAGAGTTTCGAGTTGCGAGAAAATGCGTCCAAACTTGTTATTGTAATTTTAATAGTGTACTAACTAACAATAATGAAACAAATTATTTTATGTTAATGCTCACAGAACCTCGCGGTTCCCTGTAAATGATCCCTATCTCAACTATACAAAAAAAAATAACTTACCAAATGCTTGATTGAGTCTATTCGATTAGTTTTACTAAACAAATTTGAATTTCAAATTAATTTTTTTTAAACTTGATAATTAATATTTAAATTTTAATTATTTAATTTCAGATACGTACTACATTGAAATAATTAAATGTTTAAATGTTTTGTTACCACCGTCGCTGATCAACATAAATTCGAAAACAAATAACTTTGTAAAATACACTATTAAAGACAGCCAAAACTCGTTTCTAATTCAGGTGGAGACACTCGCCGATAATATGGAAATTGAACTGAACAACATCAAAAAAAAAAATGTTTGATAAATGAAACACATCTTCAACCATTATTAATGTATGTATTTAGGAAAGCCAACTGATGCCATTCAATTTATAATAATACCATCTATAGCTGAGCTGAGCTCAGTCCGCCTTGCTGGTCCTAACTTAGCATTTTGTGTTGTTTTTACTCTCGATATCTGCACAGCTGTCACCGTGTGGGCAAAACACGGCATAAGTTTATATAAATATTATAGCGCGTAATCGAATTGTTGCTCACAGGAATAGATCAGCTTTCAATTTTGATCCAAATATAGATTATGCTCGGCAAAACACTGTACAAATCGGGTAAATGAATAAAACTTACCCTAAGTGCTTTTCTAAAAAATGGAGTGATGAAGCAAACGGTATGTGTTGTGCTGGGGGCAAAGTGGTTCTCCCTAATATACAGGAACCACCGTAATCAATAAAAGATCTTTTGTCAGGCAGTCTATCTGCGCATTTTTTAAATAACATACGCAGGTATAACACACTGTTTCACGTGATGTCATTCGGTGCTAAAGAAATTCGGAAAGGAAAATTTATGCCTACATTTAAGGTAGAAGGGGAGGTGTTCCAATTGATTGGTAGTCTCCTACCACGTTTAGGTCAAAGTCCGCAGTTTCTACAAATTGATTTCATATCTGATGCCGATCAACAGTGTGTGTGTACGAAACAGTCAAAAGTAAAAACAAATGTTTCGATCAAAGCCTTCTAATAATATTGAAATTAATAATTATCTTACTACTTAGCCGTATAATTATGAAACAAAATTGATCTCTACGAAAAGCCCTTTTATTTTAACGGAATAATATACAGCCTATGTGCATCCTGAAGGTAAACATATAAACTTTAGCTCTTTATAATATTATCATAGTATAGATTAGATTAGAATGTATATGCGGCAGCTTTTAGAAGCCGTCGACATTCATTTTAAATTATTTCAAATTTTTCAGTTGGAATACCCTAAACCATGCTTTAATGTATTCATTCAACTTTACTTTTATGACATAAAAAATAAATACGACAAAAATATACTTTCAGTTTTAACATTAATTATACAAATTTAGAAAACACACCATAATAGGCAATTTTATTAAACAATCAGAAAAATGAATTTATTTAAGTTAACTCTACTAAACATGCTCAAAGTATTTTTACTTTTATTTAGTTAAAAATACACTGAAATTGACTAAAAATAAAAAAGTTAAATTAGCAATTCAATTATTGTTAAACTACCTTAGCGCTAAGTAAGCTGAATTTTAACTAATTTTTTTGCTAATTTTACCCAAATTTTTTATGAACCGTTTCCTTAACAATTACATAATCGACATTGAAGACGATTTGCGATGTAATCTGAAAAATTTCTGGAGATTTGACAAAATTAAGAACCATAATAACGGCTTGCCGTCATTCCGTATTGTCAAAGATCAGATAATCCAGAGACAACCTGTGGTTTCTTTTCTGAATACTTTAACAGTGTTTTTGTTAAGGATAGCTCATTCACTCCTATATTAACTCCAATAATTTAAAAAAAAAAATTTTCTGAGCTTGACGTGATGAGGGTTTTGATAAACATGGACGTTTCTAAGGATACTGTACCAGATGGTTTACAGTGTCTCTATTGAGCTGTGTGCTGATGGTTTTGCCGCTCCTTTATGTCATTTCGGCATCCAAGACAAATTTTCGGATCTTTGGAAAATATCAAGTATCATGCTGATCCACAAAAATGGCCCCCGCAGTGATGTTTCGGTCACTAATTTAGCAATTTTTCCAAATAATTTAATTAATTTAGTTAAATTAATGCGGATCGCAAAATGTATGTCAATGTTAACGATACGCTCTCAGAATGTATCATTGCAACATCTGGTGTGCATCAAGGCAGTCACTTGGGTCAAATATTATTTTTATTGTTCATTAATAATGTTGTGGATTGATTCAAATTCGCAGACTATATTCTATTTGCTGACGACATGAACATATATGCAAACATATCATGTGAATTGGACACATTTTGACCTGAACATATTTTGCGGTTGGTGTGTTGCTAACCTTATGTTTCTGAATGTTGGTAAGTGTCATGTAATCACCTATTCCAGGCCTAAGTCTCCAGTAGTTTTTGACTACTTCCCAAATGACGTTATATTGAAGAGAGTTAATGTGGTTACTGGTTTAAGCGTTAAATTTAGTTCGGATTTAACGTTTAACTCTCACATCGATGCGGTTATTAACAAAGCCTTTTCGATGTTGGGGTTTACTAAACGAAATTCGAAGGATTTTCACGGTACATTAACTTTTAAGTCACTATCATTTATTCGTTCTCAGCTTGAGTACGCGACTATCATATGGTCTGCATTATAGTCTCATTCAAACAGAATTGAAATTATTTAAAAACAGTTTTTGTTATTTGTACTCTGAAAAATACCGTCATTCGACGGTAACAATATTTTCAGTCTATCACCATATATAGACAGATGTCGTTCCTTGGATCTCCAATCTTTGTGCCTTGGCGTACATGCGCTAGTGCCACATCATTTGTGGTAAAACAGAATGTACTGACATTCTTTCACATTCTAATATTTATGCTCATGAACTTCTTCATATTTTGACTGCAAGTAGCAACTACAGCTTCCATGGTCCTATAGCGTGCATTCAACGAGATCTCAACACCGTAGCGAATTGTTTTGATTTTAATATTTCCCGAGATGAATTTAAAAAACAAATCGCTAGGCTTTTGTTCTAAATATTGTTTTAAGATGTTTTGTGTTAATTGTTAGAAACATTGATATGCATATACCTGCTGTTGGTTGGAAATAAATAAATAAATTATTAGCGGAATAAAACTAATTACAGAAACAGTTTATAGAGCAGTAACCGATAGCAATATGGTCAACAAAATACTTCTCACCGTAATTGAAATAACGGTAACAATAATCAATATAGATAGTATAGTTGCCTAGTAAAAAAATGTTATCACTCAAAGAGATACTCTTAGTAATAGATCTGCTAGTCAACCAGGGAGCATCACACTTCCCAATAATGAAGCACAAAAATATGTTATACCCGAAATAACGATTAATGATGAAACCCTATTATACGTAACAGAAGTTCTATCATCCGATTGCGGACCTAATAACTGTACATTAATTGGAAACTCATAATATCATTTTCGAATTGTACAATAACGGTTAAGAATTCTAAATATCGATCCTCAATATCAGTTTAATTAATAAGCAAAATATCAAAACCACATAAGAAGACTACAAAAACTGGATGTGGAGAGAGGATTATCATTTTTATAAATAGGTATTTATTGTTCATTTATATGCATTTTTAAATATCCGTGGAAGCTGCACACATAACATTCTGAATCGAATAAAATCAAAAATTCTTTTAGGTAAAATTATTTAGCATAAAATCCGCCACTGAGCATAAGCAATTTTTTTTTCATGTTTATATAAAATTTCAAATAGAAATATAGTTTGTAGATCTAACTCGATGAATTAAACAAGATAATAAAATTGTATAAAATAAATAATTTTTTTGACGTTTTCGTATGTCTTATTCCATAAGTATCTGTAATAAGCGCAGGAGAACCTCAGATATCGACATAATATTTTAGACATTACTTAATTCGTTAATTTGGTTGATTCTTCAACAAAAATCATAATTTAAAGTTTTTTAGTCACAAATGGGTACAAAAAGCATTATGAGATTGTGAAAAAAACTGTTTTTTACTACATATTTAATTTGTTTTGCATGAATCATTTACCAAAAACAGAGAATTAATCATTATCCAGTGTGCTATAGTCACCCATATTTTATGATAATAATTTATTTTTGTGCTCGGCTCGCTATTATGTGTATTGTTACTAATCAACCGATTTTTGAGTGACTGGAAACATGTACTGCTCAATTTTTAATTTGATAATTTTGTTGATCGTTTGTTTTAAATGTCAAGCCCAATATTGTGGTAAAATTAAAGACCCACCGTGTTCAAATAACAACCGGGATTTATGTTTTGTAAGTACCAAAATCATAGCAATAGCTAACATGAATACATTTTTGTTTGTTTCTTTGTTTCTAAAGGAATCGCACATCCGACAACTTCACATTAGTAACGTGGATAATTATATACGAAATTCAATTGTTATCAAATTAGAAGATTTTCGGCGCAATTTACGAAAAATTCGATCGATTTGTAACTTAAACGTATTTGACTTTAAATGGAATTACGATTTAGAAATGTTCGCA
Organism: Tipula helvola; assembly: GCA_963556165.1. Taxonomy (NCBI): domain Eukaryota; kingdom Metazoa; phylum Arthropoda; class Insecta; order Diptera; family Tipulidae; genus Tipula; species Tipula helvola. The sequence goes on along the minus strand of OY744481.1, from coordinate 9,129,677 downwards.
GTACACATCCTTTCCAACCGTTCTAATGGAGATTGCCTTATTACAAAAGATTTCAAAAATATTATGATGTATGAAGAAAATTTTTTTAAAACTGATAAATATAATGATGTTTGGATAAGTAAGAAATTTACCGGACGTAATAGTTTTTTTTATAGTGCATATTCCAATGAAATTGGATGTACATTTACGTGTAATCGACCAAATTATTGTAATTTATTATGCTTAATTAATGGGATTGAGTTAAAATATGTTGATCAAAGTTTAGGCTATGAATAGCAATGTAGCCAATCTAGATTCATCTATAACAATGTACCGTGTAACACAGATTTACACAATTGTGAATCCTCGCAACATTTTATATGTAACATACCTGATAAATTTACGGGGCCCAAAATAGCAAATATGACATTTACTGACACAAAATTTATTCTAACTAAATTGGAAGGCGAAAACAAATATGTTTTTTGGGATAATGACCTGCAGCATTTGGCGAACCAAATTGTAATTCAAAAATTGACTGAACATGAAATATGTTTATCACAAGGTATGGATCTTTTTCTTATTATAATCTATAAACGGTAGCTTATTGATTACAAATTGTTTTTGTTTTTCAGCCCTTTACAAAAACAAAATAATCACCTCGTTCCTTTTAAGTGATGTTAAATATTTCACCGAAATCATCAGCAATATTGATTATGTTTGGAACACCTCCAATAAACATATCGGTGATAAAATCGGTTGTGCGATATTTGATACCGAAGACAAATTTAATATTTACTGCCTCTCTCTAAGAAGTTTTTCTGATACGAGTAGTATATATTTAAGTGAAATGGACTGTTGGATCTTATTTGGATGCATTCTCAATGTTTATGGAACTATTTTTGCGATTATTTTATTCATTTATTGTAAAAAATCGTATGAAATGAAACAAATTAAGTTCGTATGTGAACAAGAGTTGGAAGAAAGGTTCTACCAATAAATTGTTTAAAATTCTGTATTTTCAAACAAAAACAAAATTCTAGTTCAACAGTTTGATAAGAATTTTTATTTTAGAGTTATTTATAATGCGCTTAATTATGACAAATGCACAAATTCTCGGCAAACGTGAAAAACAACAACAATATTCTTTTATCGCATAAATAAAAATCGCATAGTAAATAAAAATGAAATAAAATATTAAAATTTATGTTGCACTTAAATATCTACAGATATTGAGGTAAATTAACAGAAAGTAACGATATAGTAAAAAAAATACTAAAGTAAGTAAAAATCAAAAAGTAAATGAATCGTTTATTCTTGAGAGGGCTCATGTCGACTTTTTCAAATTATTCAGGAAATAAAAAAAACTTTATATTGCCAGCAAAAGTAAGTTTAGGAGGAAATTTGAGTTTGTTGATGAAAATGTGGCCATTGCATAATGCGTCGTAAAAATACAGACCATGAGTAGGTATGTACTTTAGGACTTTTGGCAGGACACATATTTTTTTAATATTTATTACGTTTACAGTATCAAACGCTCTTTGAGAAGGTAATCAATCTTACCTCGGTAGTATTAAACCGTAGAAGTTTCAACGTAAAGCTTTCCAAACTATCAATAAATTCCCGGGCTTCCAAATTTTCGCCGCTGGTCATTTCAAAATGTGAAAATTCCGAAACTTTACATTTGATTTTTATTTGATTTTCTGCCTTTTGATTGAACAGCAATTATCTGCTTTTTGAATAAAGTAGGCCACCAATCCTTAAAGTTTAATATTTTATCATTATTTGATAAAATGTTTGTATTAATTTTTGTATTGTACTTGATCGGTTGATCAGGGCCCCATATTCCTCTGAGAAATAAATTTTGTCAATTTACTTTAAATTTCTCTTGATTACTCCAAACACACGATCACAAGGTAGAAAACTATGGCCTTGAACGGGGAAATACTGATAGATTTTGGTCAGGTTTTTTTCAAAACCAAAAGCCATTACAAATCGTAATACCGTGTTTTTACGATTTTGACCAGGGCATTACTCTTGAAAAACCCGATATACATTCTGGCACTAAATAGAATAATTAGCGAAGCTGAGTTTACTCAAAACCAACTCAAATGTCTATACAAGCAGTGCTGTCTCTATAAACATAGGATATATTACGGTAGATTAGTTTAGTGATTTGTCCCTATATACTACTGTGGCCAAAAAGTAAAGCCAGTCTTTATTTATTTCACAAAATATTTATTTATTCTTAAATCTATTTCGCCGCCTTCAAAGTAATCCTCTCCTGACACAATACACTTATGCCAACGTATTTTCGAATTTTCAAAACAAGAATTAAAGTCGCCCTCCGGGATAGCCTTCAGAGCGCGTAACAATTCACGTTTTATCTCTTCTATCGTCTCAAAATGATTTCCCCGCAGTGATCTTTCGAATTTCGGGAATAGCTAGAAGTCACACGATGCTAAATCGGACAAACACGGAGGTTGTGGAACGATATAGATTGATTTTTTGGCGAAAAAGTCACAAGAACGAGTGCAGTGTGAGAAGGTGCATATCGTGGTGCAAATACCAAGAATTGTCTGCCCACAATTCTGACCTCTTCACTCTGACACTCAAACAATACTATTTGTTGACGGTTTGGCAGGGTGTAAGGAATTCTGAATGGACAACACCACGATAATCGATGAAAACTGTAGACATGACCTTCAACACTTTCACGACCTTCTTTGAACTGTTTATATCACTTGTAAACATTCCTTTCCGACAAAGCATAGTCTCAGAAGGCTTTCTGCAACATCCTTAATGTTTCTGCACCCGAAATTTCATTCCGCAAACAACATTTAATGCAACTTTCTTGCTCAATATAATTAGACATTGTAAAAAATCGCCGAATGCACTTTTAGCGTCGTACAAAACCAAGCATAAAACAAAAACTTGTAATGACCCAAGTGTGCCAGTTTCCAGGAATTGGTGCGGGATTGCTAAATTCGGCTTGGGAGGTTCATTATAGCACACCAAAGCAAAATAGGTCGTACAAAAAAATTAGATCCTGGATTTTCGTTCAGCTCATCGTCATTCACACCAATAAAAAAATTGCTCGCTTAAATATACATAATTGAAACTATATTTACTGGATCATAGTTAACAAATTTTTTATGAAATTCATCCCAAATTATTATTTTCCCTTAAAATTAAAAATATATGTAATAAACTAATAACACAAGCAATTAAAGATAATTTAAAAAAAAAAAATTAAACAAAACTACCACCGATTAACATCTATTGACCGAGGAAAAAAAAAATATGTCAAAGGACAAATTAACTTAAATAGTAATGTATGTAATTTGTGTACTACATATAACCTAAGTGCAAAATTTTAATTTATACATAAGACAACTATTAACATGACTTATCCTAAGACACAAAGAAAAATTTAAATCAAATAAATCTGATTAAAGAAATTTGCAAGTAATTCAAATTAACATAACTGTATGTAAATGTGGAATAAAAGTAAAGATAAAAAAAAAATTACTACGAAATTTGACAATTGGCCAGGTGTTAATTATCCCGAGTATTGACACTTTGATCCAGTATACGACAATGTGAATTTAGAACCAAAAAGAAAATAAATAAATATAATTTTTGTACTCACTCAGAATTTCCTACGAAGAGCGCTCCTGGTATCGGAAATCTGGCGGATGCTTCTGAAACAAAAATATTTTTTTCTTGCTTTGGTTCCAAAAAAAAAAATTTAATAGCAAGGCGGAGTACTTGGACCAACTGTATCCCCAACGAACGAATTATTTTTATTAAATCCTTTTTTTGCTTTAGTTTTTATTTGAACTCGTGGATTTAATACACTACACAAACCAGAACCATTAACACCTGGCTATTTTTTTTAAAATTAAAATTAATGAACAAGAAACTTAATTAACCAATTTGTTTGGAACGTTAGATAGCCAAACGGTAATTAAAAGTTAACACTTAACACCCAATTCTTAACACAGTTTTATTTTTTTTCCGCTACTGGCGAGTAGTCCCGTTGAAGTCGTTGGTATCCTTGAAGCCACGTACGTGGTACCCTCGTAAATAACCGCTGTACACTATATATTACAAGGAAAGAAGAAAATAGAACTAGGTAAATTCCCCAAGGTGTCAAAAAAAAATTTGTGTGTTTTTATTCGTGTTATGAATCTAGGTTTACCTTTTTTTTCGTATAATACGTGTACCTGTATCAGGCCGGACGACTTCTTTTTTTTTTGTTTTGTTGGTTTTCAACCAGCAACAAGTTAACTTTTCGCACGATCACTTGACTCAGAGGCCAGTCTCGGACGTATACACTTGCTTCAGCCTGCACCCAAACAAGAATGATTTAAATGGTTTTCACTGGTGTTTTAACCCACCACAAAAGTAACAAATTTTAGTTGCTCACTGTATTTAATCAATCATCTGTATTTAATAATTACACTCTAATTTTTATTTTTTTGTATTATTATTATTATTATTATTATTATGTGGTATAGACCATCCGGTTTTTTTTTTCCACCGTTGCACTTGCTTTAACAATTGTAAATATGGTCTTGATGGCCACCACGAACAAATGTAAATTTTTTTTATTTTTTTATTATTATTTTATTGGTTCCATTCGCGCCACAATACACGTCAACGCCAAATGAAATTTTGTTCATCGCACGATCATGTTTTTCGGGTTAACATGTTGCAACCCACTTGTCATACCAGATCATTGCCAATTTGGTATCGTGCAATTTTTATGGCAAGACATAAATTAAGATTTGAACAAAAATATGAAAAAAAAATTATCAGTTATTTTATTCAAGGCGCATCATAAACTATGGACCATTACAAACTGATGAATGTTTTGAAATAAAATTTGTCACAGATGTATATCACAATACTGCCAACCTAGAAAACAAATATTTATGATGTGCGGTTTACTCGCGCGATTTAAATTGAAAACTGGCTTTACTTTTTGGACTCAGTAGTATAAGCTATAGTTATATAACATAATATACGAAAAAGTAAAAACACAACAATATTTTACTTTTTAAATATTAGTTTAGTATTTATAGGGCACATGTCCTGGACATGAGCCCTTTCTAGAAGAAATGTTTATTTTTTGCAATGTAGGTGCCGTTCCATTAACCATATGGTAATGTCGTCTTGTCATAAAACGTATGTACGTGTCTGTGATACAAAACCGTCATAATACTAATTTTGACAAAAAGTCAACATGAGCCCTTTCAAGAATAAACGATTCAAATGCTTGACTCAAAAGAATATATTCGAAACTAGTATAAGTCTACTTACTAATCTACTAGTCGAATAATGACGGAATTATGATCAGACAATTCTTTGAAAATATATGCCGCAATTCATTGCGGCATATAGTTCACTGAACCATTTTTCATTATGTCGTATAGTATACTACGGCTTATTTCAGTTTGGCATATGGTAATAGACGGAACATTTTCAGACTAGACTATTTCTTAACCTAGTAATGGTAAATTCGATACAATGGAAATTTTAATAAGATTCTAGAATAATTTTTATGACGAAGTTCTCGAGTAAGGCCAATTAAAAAAACCAAATTAATTCAACTTGGATATTTTTTAACTGATTATACAGTAATTCATTCACTTAATTTAATTTTCCTTCATATTAATTTAATCAATTAGAAGCATTCAGCGCTTGTGAGTAATTACTTCCTTTTATTACGTAAACAACAATTACGATTTAATTAAAATAATTTAGAAGACAGCAATCTTGAGAATGGAAATGGAACTGTCAATGTCCCAGAACCCCACCAACATAATTCGAGGTAATTTTGAAATTATTTAATTTTGCAACAAGTTACTATTTTTGATATGTACAGGGGAATTGGATCACTTTAATTCTGATGTAACTAAGTAGTACAAATAATCAACAGCATGACAGATGTATCTAATTATTTAAATTCTTTATTTTCTATCGTAAATTACGAAAATAGACACTCAACTATTCGACTCATTGAATATTCCCATGACTTTTGTAGAAAACACCAAGGATAATCAGGATAACTTTGAAATTATTAGTTTTTTGAAAGTAAACAAAACACAGGCAAGGAGTTAAGATTGTGGAAAAAATCCTCCATATAATCCTATATTGTCCGATCAACCCTTTTCCAAAAACTTTAGAAACCCAAAATTGATGAGAAAGCGGACAATAGAGATATATTTTTCAAACTAAACGGACGCTTCCTGTGTCACGAAACTCAAAAATAATTAGCAACAAAGAAAACGACAATTTGGAAAATATTTTTAATTTCCAGTTGTACAATCAGTCCAGTAGCCATGGCCTGATGAGAGGATTGTTGAAGACCTGGATTAAATTCTCTTACAACTTTTCAGAAAAATATTAACGTCATAATATATGCTTCATTTTAGCTGTAACCAGGAAGAAAAGTGCTGTATCACCGAAAAAAGTAGAAATAAATAACCCGATCAAACATCCCCTTGTAAAAATATAACATCAGGGCTGTGCTTTCATGCGCTCAGAACTTGTCTTAAACTTAAGTAGGTATTTCATGTTCTGTGTGTAGCAACCATTTAGAATGTTCAAAATTCTCTCGAGATCAGAGAAAAATATGTATTTGTGTGAAATTGCAAAGTATTTGACTAAAAAATTGTAAAATTTTTTTTTTCAAAACCTACCTAGATAAGTAGGTCTAATAATAGCCGCATTTCTTGATGCATTAGTGATCCGGATTAAATTTTTGTTGTTGTTTTCAATGTAAACTTTGATCTGATCCGGATCACTAATGCGTCAAGAAATGCGGCTAATATTGAAACGCCGAATTCGTGCAATATTTTAAGTTTATTTTACTTAAATGTATTTCTGTTATTTATTTTAATTTTATTATTTAACAAAAAAATATTTGCACAAAGCTAAATTCCGAAATAAAATGTGTGTTGTAATATTATGTGGTAGACATTCGTATAGACGCACTATGTTTTTTGAAAAAAGTGTTTCGATTTTTTTCAAGCAGTTTAAATTGTGGCTACCCTCTTAAATCTGTTGCTAAGATAAACCATTAGTAAAACATTTAATGCTTCATTTGAATAAAATTGAAAAATTAAAATTTCAAGTAGACATACGTATAAACGCACTTCTGATAATGTACTAACTAAAATGAAAAACAAAATTAACAAGTTTTCATAATATTATTTTATTTAATAATTGGTGTGGCCCCCACCTTTTTTGTATAACTTTATAAATTCGAGCAGGCATTGGGCCAGATACTCGATATTCTAGCAATTCGCAACTCTGCAAATATGGCGGATTTGCTAATCGAAAATTTGATTGCGTAAACTACCAAAGCAACCTTGATTATACAAGCATTAATCTAAAAAACGAAGCTTTTTTAAGGGAATTAGAAACGACGATAAAATCAAAATTTCCATAGTAAAACACATAAAACATATGGGAAATCACTTTTTTTCCTAAGACAAATTTGTAAATGAAAACGTTACAAATTCTTAATTATGATTTCTGAAATATTTTCATAAATGTTTGAATTTCAACATATATAAATGTCGTTTAAGTAAATCGTTTTTATTTTCTTGTAATAATTGATTTATTTAAACCAAAATATAAAAAATAGTTCATAACAATAGCATTCTGGTCAAATAAAACAGAAGAGCTTACTACAAATTGTGTGCATTAAGTCAATATACATTACATAGATGGCAGTGATGGCAGTACACATTTTATAAAAATCGTATCAAAAATTACCACCTGGGGAAATTTTAAGTTCAAAAATTGTAGGAAAAGCAAAACAAATTCTCAAAATATTAAAAACGTGTCATAATTTTGTGATTAAACAATTTTTTTTCGTATTTTTCTGTATAAATCTGAGACATCTAACGTACACTAGTAAAACTAAAGATAAATGTAGCAAGTATTATTTTAATTCGTCAGAGCCAACTTTGATGTATTTTTCAAAATGAAAGTTCGAAAAATATATTTTAGAAATAATTTAATTTTAATATTTCTGCAATTAATATTTACTTATTACCAATAAACCCTGCATGTATATTGCTGCTAAAGGTATGTAGAACACTTTTGTATAAACATTTTGTAACATTTTTGCTTTTTTCAATGAAAAACTTGAAGCTATAGAACACCATTTTTACTATGGATTCCTATGGAAATTAGTGAAAAGTTATACCACTAAAAAAGCTTCTAAAAAATACGTCATAATGATTATGGCTCTATACTCTAGAAGGCTCTGAAACTACTCGATTATTTTAGCAAAGTAAAATATATTTTTGTATTCAGCACAAACGTTAAAGTGCGTTAAAGTATCCCATTTTCAGAAATTCAGAAACAAATTGGGTTGCTAAATTATCGTGTATAACATTTCTAGCAAATTCGCAAGAAATAACTGCTTATCTGCTTATCTGAGTGTCGAGTATCTAGCCCATTGAGTTTGTTAAAATTTAATAGCTTTTGGATCAATTTTGGCCTAACATTCACGGATGATACTTTTCAAATCATTAACTGAATATTGCTCTCCATTTCCATAAACATTTAGGGCAAGGCCCTCTAAAGGTTTTTGATGGGACTGCAAGCAGAACTGCAAGCTGGCCATTCAAGAAGGGGAATGTTTTCTCGAGAAACCACTACTGGGTTTCCTTCAAAGCATGGATCGAAGCATTGTCTTGTTGAAAAATATAATTTTCATTTGTATTATTATCTAGATAATTTATTCTTCCAAAAGTTCTAGGTACATACGGAAATTGATTCGTGTCGTTATAAAGCACCATACCATAAAACTTCCGCCACCAAAATTACACTTCAACCTAACGACGCCATCTGCCTGAAAATTATGCCAATAGCAACTGTAGCAGCCGGGACCATCCAGATTTAATATTTTTCGTCAGAAAAATCACTCTCTGGTAATCCATTGTCCACGACATATATTGACGGCAAATTTGAGCCGATTATTTGTATGCATTACTCTGGTTTGCTCCGAAGTGTTATCCATTTTATGTTCGGTGAACTATTCAAAATGCGGGCAATATATCGAGTCGTCACAGGAAGATCCAATTTATCCTTTATTTGCCTGCGTGATAGACGGTTTCGTGGAGCTTCTTTGCGAATTACAACTTTTTATAATGTTCCGTGTCAGAAAATAACTCGCTATGCTACAATCGATGGTGGTTACCATGCTTAAAATCGATAGTGGTTACCATGCTTAAAAGTTTTTTTTTTCGTATGTTAGAGCGAAATTTTGTATTGGACTGAGATCATTCATAATGTCGACCTTCAGACTCAAACAGACAGACTTTTATTTTGTCAATTCATAGTGCTTTTCTGCAATTTTTTGGCTTCAAAATTTTGCTTGGATAAAGAAGGAACGGCCCGGGCATTTAAATCTATTTAATAATTAAGATAATTAATTATTTTTAAATTAGGTTGCCGTACCAGTGGTTGAAAATTGATGTAAATAATGTTTTCAATACGAACTGAATTAACCTCTATTTCTTCAGCCATGCTTGATACAATTTCATGTGAGGAATTCTTGCAATCTAATGAATGTCGTTTCAAGCTTCAAAACGAGCAACCTCGATTTCCACAATTCCTGTTTGCAACACATTTTAAATTTAAATTATTTAGTTAATTATTTATTTATTTTGTGCAGCCCTTGCAGATGGTTTTGTACATCGGAATATGACATTACATAAGTAACAAGCAAAATTTATTTTAATAGATTAATTATTATACAAAATAATGAGGATAGCAATTATACTTTTCACAGGCGTTAATGGCTTATTATCAGGGTTTTCTAATAAATAATACTCTAGAACCGAATAAAATAGATTTAAATTAGGTTCTTAATCTAAATTAAATATGTAATGAATTTGTATGTTTCTACTGCATCAACAATACTTAATTTAGCTGGCAAAGGTACTTGGCGGCGGTCCGCTTCTATTAAATATTAGTGTACTGCCGATTTTTATCAGTTGAGGTTTCTCTATGGTATTCCTTTTCAGTAAGTCTAATCTGAAAAAAAGCATTAAAATAAAACAAATTCTAAAACAAAAAATTACATTCTTTAATATTACCTTGATATACACCCTGCGCCATTGAAATGTTCGATTTCGATTATTTACTATTTCATGTAATTCTCTCATAGATTTTACCTCATTCGCTATTTTTTTTTGTTTTTTTATTTTTCAGCATATTTCACGCCTTATTAGGTATTTAAAACCAAACTAAGGGTGAAATATTCATTCGGTTTCAATTAAGTAGTCAAAGAGTTAATTTTACAAAGTGTCGCTCTAAATTAAATGCTAACGAAAAAGCCAAAATTTTGCAAGCAAAGGCAAAATGTACACACATTCACAAATTGCAAGAGTAATTTAGTGTAACCAAACAGCAGTTAGAAAGTTTTTAAGGCACTATTCCGAAAATCAAAGGATAGTTTGGCTCTGATGCAAGGAGGAGAACTTCTGTTTCAACGAATCGAATTTCAGATATTTAGATCTTAAGCAAAGGTTTGCTACGGCTTTGGAGCTGAGAAGTTAGCTTCTAATAGCAACAACCGACACTATTTCAGTTCATACTATTAAAAGGAACTTGGTTTATATGCTTGTCGACCTGCGAGAAAACCATTACTGACAGCAAAAATGGCAGCTGCAAGCCTCAAATACGCAATAGAATGAAAAAACTGAATGCCCAGGGACTGGCGTTGGTTCATATTCTCGGATAAATCCAAATTCAATATCTTTGGACCCGATGTAAGGACAAGGGTTCGGCGACGAAAAGGCAAACGGTATTTAACAGAATGTATTTCGCCGACAGTGAAAAATTCACCATATGTTATGGCCTGGAGAGCCATAACAGCCTTTGGAGTTTGATCACTATGCCTTTTGGATAGTTCAAAAAACGGAGGAAAATATAAAAAAAAATTCGAAACCTGAATCGTGACTATTGCGGACCCGACTCAATACATCGGTATTCCACTCTTCCAGAACGATTACTCTCCGTGAGTTATTGATGTTATTTGTGAAATAAGAATGCTTAATTTTAATGTCTATTCTGTTTAGGTAGCCGAATTTAAAAATAGCTTGGTGATTGAGTCGTTACCCTGGACAGGAAATAGTCCTGACCTCAATATTGTTGAAAATATTTGGTCCTTCATGGGAACGAAGATTACAAATTACAAGCTGAAAAGTGCCAAAGAGCGGAAATAACTTATAGAAAAAGTCTGGTTTGAAGAAATAACAATATATTATGTAATCAAACTTTAGAATTCAATGCTGATCGGGTTTAAGGCCATCATAAAAGCCAAGGGCTGGGTTATTAATCATTGATTTTAAAAAGTTCAATTTCTCTCAAAATATTTTGGTTGAGATGAATTATTTTATTTCTGTTAATTCTTATTTTGAATAAAAATTACCATTGTCAACAAAAAACTATTTTTCAATTGAAAAAACTTTGTTAAAAACACTGTAAAGACCTACCAAATTGTTACGAGGTAGGGCGGTAATATTCCTTATCCGACGTTATGTAGGTCTAAAATGTCGGATTACCGTTCTTTTTATTTGAATATATTCGGAATAGTGTAAAAATTGTTTTGATAATCAGAATCTATCATTTTTACCATCTACTTTTGAAGCAAACGGTGGTATTTCCAAAATTTACTTTAAAAATTCAAACCGAACATTTCAATGGCGCAGGGTGTATGTATCTCTCGGTTGATTTCTATTTCGACCTATTAGTTGGGATAGTTTTCGTCTTATTACATTAAGGGAACACAGGATTGACGAATTTGCTTCAGTTCTAATGCATGCCTTCCCTGATTTAATAACAGGCGGATTCAATATATTTTTCAATTCTTTGAAAGTTTTTCGAGATAGAAATATTTTTTCATGCAGGATTCGAATTCTAATAATATCTGTAATTAAAACAAGATAATCATTTATGTATTTGAATTGCTATTACTTTCCTAAATTTAATTTTTTATTTAATTTGATAAGGTAATTTTATTCCACTAAAAAGGAAGGAGATCCTTATCTCTATTCTGTTCGGTCCACTAAATATTCCTGTAATAAAAAACATGATTGCGAAATGAAATTTCATTTGAAGAAAACTTAGATTCGAATAGATTCAAACACCAACCTTCTTTTATTTTCATTCCACTTAACCGTGGAAAAGTGCGACGCAATTTGATGAACGCATTTCCATCTGGGTTCGGCGCTTTATAAAATGTTTAACTATTCCAAGCTTGATATGAAACGGTGGTAACAAAATTTGTTCAATTGTCACAAGAAGAATTTCAACGATATTGTTGTGTCGCAATCTAATGTTCTCATCTAAAGCCCCGTTCCGTTCGTTGTATTGGTCGCCTTAAAAATGTGCATTCCACAAGCACCTAAAACGCATTTTTAGTGTAACCCAATTGCCTGCCTCTTAAAGGAGCTATCACTTTTAAGTCTGCACAAACTTTCCACTAATTGTCGTTGTATTTAAACAAATCAATGATTTTTTCCATTGATGCATCAGTTTCCTTGCATTTGTGCGGGGTGCAATTGGAACGAAATTTTTTGAGTTGGTAACGTGGAGGAGAATTGCGTTCAAACTGTTTTTGGAGGAATCGATAAACAATCGCACATCTTCGGAATTATATGCCTGGTGCATTGTGGAAATCAAACCACGGATATAATTGCAAAAGGCGAGTGAATTATTCTCACTTTATTTGAAAAAATTCATAAAATTATGATGACGAATAATTGCTCCATATATCCGAACATTTGGAGCCAAAATTTTCACTTGTTTTAAATTTTTTTTTTTTTTTTCGCTGGCGCTACATCCCATAGAGGGACTTGGCCGCTTCATAGTGAAGTTTCGTAATCATTTCTTTCAACAGATAATGAGTGATTAATTCATTGATCCTTACATTAACCAGCCGTGATTTTTTCATCACCCGCCGGGAATCGAACCCGGGACCTCCGGAGCTTAAAGCAATCATGCTAACAACTGTGCCACCGGGGCGGATCTATATTTGTTGATGCGATGTTTATTAGACCGATTTCAACCGATTTAAGTTAAATGGCCAAAAAATGATAAAAAAAATATGTTTTTCGCCGAAATGAAAAGAAAAAAAAAATTAATACAAAAATGTGAATATGGATGAGGTTTTTCGGTTTTAATATGTTCGGCAAAGTTGTTTGTCTTGACTCGAGCAACAACTTTGCTGAAGAAAGCATAACGAAAATCTTAATGGTTCAAATACTAATGGTCAACAACGAAAAAGAATTTTGTTTTTTAGGATATTTTATATAAAAGACCCACTCACTGGAAGCAATTTTTCAAATTTAATTGATCGGCAAAATTGTTGGCCGGAATAATAGGAACAACTCTACTGGAAAAAGCAAAACGAAAATCTTAATAGTTCAAGAGCTATCAACGCGATAACTCAAAAATGGGGACTAACTTTGAAATTGAATTAGCACCATTGGATTTAGCGTATTCGAATTATAGGTTTACCTCCTCGGTGCGCAACTTGTCCAACTAGCAGAGTGTAATTAAAAATTATTAATAATTAATTAATATTAATATTAATAATAATTTAATAATTAAAAATTAATTATTAATTAATAGAATATAATTAATTAATTAAGTCCCTGACAGCTTTTCAGAACTTGCGGTGTGGCATTAGGATTCCAGATATCTACAATAAATCGTATTGTCATTGTTCCGTCATAGAAAGAACAATTAAAAGTACTTACTTATCGCTCGCTTAGGTGTCTGTAACCGGGTTGAAGAGATCACATTAGGCTTTCCAAATCTAGGATCAAATTTTAAAACTTTGGGTTGACGAAACAGCCGAGACGGATCAGTTAAAAAGCGAATGGATCAGAACGGAAACGAACGTCACTTTGCTTAGACCCTTACTGAATATTTATGTTACATCAGAGTGACGTACAAAAGACTAGTGTTGCCCAGATGCGGGTAATCTGAATATTTAAATGGAAAAGTACAGAAGAATATTAAATAAAAAAATTGAGAAGGAATCACGAAATTATAATCTGAATTTATTATTAAGGTAATCACGATTTTTGGACAACTCTAGGCCTGTGCCGCTTTCAAAGTTGCATTAAAATATAGGCTGTTCAAAATGAAGTACATAAACTTCTTGAATTTTTTATAATCTGAATTTAGACCTAGATTTCAAAGCGTGGCAAGCGTATGTTGGCACCGCAGGAATATTAAGAGTAATCATTGAGGTGGTACATTGTGTGAACCGCCACAAATTAAGTATTAAAAATATTTAGAAAAACTCAAAACATTTGTTCTTATGTGTATTTCAGTTTCTTGAAAAATGTTTTATTGCAATTCAGGAAGCTTCAGAAGACATAATTTTACGACGGTTGCTCATGTTTTACCGGAGTGACTGTTTCATCTCCTATTACAACATGGAAGCTATTCAGGGTAAAACTCTACATAGTTTCGCTTAGTGGTAACACCACTTACCTTCATAATAATAAACCATCCATATCAATACTATTTAATTTTGATCTTAAAATTATTTTTTGGTTGTTAGAAAATGTAAATGTATTTGCATAATACTCTCTTGTTCCTTAAGACTATAATTCAATGTCTTAACACAAGGAAACGATTGTAATTCGAGATCTGCATAGAAACGGTAAAAATAAGAAATTTTCGTTCATAATATCGTAAGACGACAACAGGTGAAAGGTAACATAAAATATAATATTCGTGTAAGATGCACGAAATATGTTTCTTTAAAACTTGAATTTTCATGAAGACAAGGAGCATCTCACGTGAAGAATATAGCACACAAAAAACTTATAAATCGTCGTTCACAATTATAATTATATATTTCCAAAGAAATCTAAGCAAATCACAATGCTCAAAGCTGTTGTATTGCCATACGACAGATTCACACTATTCAGCCCTTGATACAAGAAAAAAGACACAAACGATTAAAAATAAGATTTGTTATGGTTTTCATATTTCTGTTAATTTAAAATTATTTTCGTTGTTGTATAACGATGATACAATCCCTTCGAAATATTAAGATGAAATAAATAAATATACGCAATTGTTAATCTTTAGCTAAAGGGTGCGCACGCAAAACAACTTGCAATTTAAAACCCGAAAATAGTTTGTTTTTGGTATGCCCAAATTTTGGAATGTAATAAAATTCAAAGCAAAAAAAAAAAATATTTTTAATTTTAATCACACTTGTTATCTTATAAAATTTTCATTGAAATTCAGAAAACCACAAATCTTCAACAACTAAAACTTTTAGGGATGTTTAAAATAAATTTTATTACTTTTCGTAATTTTTTTTATTTTTTTTTTTTGGGGGTATTGTAATACAATCAATATGGTTTAGTTTGAGGAATGCAATTTACAAGGATAATACTATGTACTATATACACATCTAATATTTGTACAAACAGAAGGGATGAATTTTCGGAAATCGTGGTAAAAAATAATTTAATTAGGAACTATATATTATTGTTCTTAGATGAGGGTTGTATTTGAATAATTTTAGGAGCGTATATGCATATAGCAGATGAAATGATTTAATTTCACCGAATCGAAATCTAATTTAAATTTCAACGGGAATATATAAGTCCGGTACAGCGTAGCAGTATTGATATATCCGTAAGTGCTAAGGATTCCCAAATTCTAATAATGGAACCGAAAGCTTTACATGACCAATGACAAAGAAACAATTTATGTATATGAAATTATTGATCTTACCTTTCATCCTGGCAGCTTCTGACTTAAATTATGAAGCATGTAATAAATCCCGTTTTTGCCTAAATTTATTTACCAATTGAGTTATACGGTCTAATACAAAATCGTATGCAACCAATACGGACGGGTGGTACAGTGCGGAGCGGAGAGCTTTGCTCTTCAGCTTGGAGGTCCCATGTTCGATTTCCACTGGCATCAATCTTAACGCATTGCTCTTACCATTTAGATCGCGTTCACTGAAAAGTTTAAATTGATAAAAACGGTTTAATTTACCACGTTGCCAACGTTGCCAGTAGAACAGCTTGAAAAAAATTTGTATATTGGGTAATTAATCATTAAACCTGTTTTATATTATTGTACTTGAGAAAGAACAGAAAATAAATATTACAATTTTGATTGTCAAAGCTGCAATACGTCATTTTAATTTTTACGTATAAGAAAATGAATCAACAACGGGATTTAGGTTCATTGTATATTTTAATAATTTTGATACGCCAATTTGTTTTGGTTCCGAAACCCAGGACAATGCTAGAGGGCAAGCAACAACCATACGTGAGTAAGTTGCTATCGAATCACAACAACAAAAAAATCCTGAACGTTTCATCCCATATGCTCTGGAAAATTCAATCGCTTTTACGAACAATTAGCGAGAAGTGTTTCATTTCGCCATTTTGATCACTTGTAATGTTATGATTCAATCCTAATTGAACTCTTGCTGTCTTTCAAAACATAATATAGTGAATTTGTACCAAAGTTTTTTATAATCGTGATGAACAATTTACACTACATGAAAAAATGTACATAATTCCTGAACTTTTCGTCTATTTGTTTTGGAAAATGCATACGTCATCACCGTCAGTGGATGTACAAAACCATTAAATTCATAAACCATCAGTCACAATATTTGGCTTTGTTTTAACCACTAACAACCAGCAACCATTGAGTACTTTACATAATAGTAGATAAAACATGCTCCAACAAAAGCCAACCACACTCGACAGTGTCGAGCACTATTATCTACTGGGCAATGTTACGCTATCGATGTTAACAATCAGCTGCAAAATGCCAGAGCTTATTGGATAGTGGATCACAATCCACTCTAATTACAGAATTTCTGGCACAAAGGCTCTCAGGCGACAGATTAAAGACAATTTTTGTTCGTGGTTGAGTTTCGCTGCAAATGGTCAATTTATTCTATTACCCGTTTGTTTAAAGTTGATACCCTAATTTTGCCAAAATTAACTATACAAATTGATATCATACTAGGCAACGACGTATTTTTGGAGATGCTACTATTGAGGTCAAATTTCTAATTCCACCCAATTTAATTACGCAACACCCAGTATTTGGCTGGGTTATTGGGGGAAAAATAACCAGCCCCGAAACAAACAATGAGGTACAAGTGTTACATGCCACAACAATGACCCATCACAAAAAACTTGACATAATTTAAAAATGCAAATTAAACCGAATGACGCCAAATGTCAAAAATTATTAAAATCTAAAATATGTCGAGAGAATGATGTTCGATTATCTGTCCGACTTCCATGTAACAAATCACCTAATGTATTAGGATTATCATATTTTAATGCAGATCATCGACTTATGGCAATAGAACAAAATTTTCAAATGCTCTAGGATTTCCGAAACAATATCACAATTTTCAGTCACTAAAGATAACCTAGTAATTAAAACTATTCGGTTAATCAATCCGATACTAACCGATTTTTACCGAGTGTAAAATTTATACGAATTATTTACTAAATTTATTTATTTGGTCCGCAAGGATATTGTTAGCCCACAATAATCTACTAACTTGCACAGCAAGTTTAAGCTAATTATAATTTATCGAAATTTGAATTTTATCTGCTAGGGTTACTTCTGGTTTGATTATGTGGACGGAAGAGGAACTCAAAATGTATCGAAACTCGACTAATGCTTACATAATCGTCACGAAGCGTCTCGATTTCCGATTTTTTTTTTTTTAAATTTTATTCATCAGAATTATCTTAATAGGTATTAATTCACTTTCTCGAATTTACCGACTAACCATCGGAATTTGAAATATATACGTTGAGATTAACATTGCGTTAGGTGAGTTTTGAAAGTTAGGTGTATTAATGAATTAGTGATGTATCGAGATTTCGATATTTTTAAAGGTTTTTAAGTTTATCGGTTTCGAAGCAATCTTGTAGTTGAATTACAAAAAAAAAGCTTACACTCATTTAAGTTATTTACGGAACAGATATTCTAGAAATTTAAGATTATTGGATTTATCTAGTAATAGAAATTTAAATAGCATTGGATTGCTGCTGTATATAGGCCTGAATATTATTCCAACCTATCGTCGTTGCCAAATTTTCTAGATTATTCGAGGTTTTGACTGCAAAATATTTTTAAAATTATTCCAATTATTTTTCAAAATATTTCTATGTTCTTGATTTTATCCGAATTTTTCGTGATTATTCGATTTTTTTTTTTGTAAGTATCGAGATTATTTTGGAAATCCCAGATTATGCGAGCTTTTCGAGATTCCACGAAATTTGGAAAGAGTTTAGCCCTATCTTGTTACAGAATTAGTGATATATCGAGAATTTTAATTTTAAGCCTTTCAAGATTTGACCGATTTGACGTTAGACTGTGAGATTATTGTTGATGTTATTGATTATTCAAAGTGGTCGAGTATATTCGTGAATTTTTCAGGATTATTTCAAATTTACAAGATTTACTGAGATTTTTCGATATTATTGCAAAATGTTTGAAGATACATAATAGTGTTTGTTTGTTGAGTTACTCTTTTTAGTTGAGTCGTATCATGTTCTGTAACAAGGTCGTTTCTCAGTGTTTACGTTATAGGTAGCAATACAACAATATTTTATGCAAGTCGTTAAGTAACTGTCTCACACTAGGGAGATCATCAAATATTATTTTTATGACTGCAGTGAATTAACGAGGAGATGTTAATGTTCCACAAATTGAAATTGGAAGTTTAAATCGAACCCCTACCCCGCCCTAGACCACAAATTATATTCTAGGTATTTCATTAATTTCATGGAAATGGCTCTTCTTATCTACGAGAGAATTATTGTGCTGAAGAACTAATTGAGAACCGACTAGCTTATCATCAACCAGGAATGTTACCTCATTCAGTAAACCGAAATTGAAGTAAGGCGACGAACAGTTTTAGTTTACAGGGCATACACACAATCGGAATATGATCTATCGTCAGGAAACAAAACGCGAAAAACGGCATCATTATCTTGCCCGTTGAAATTTGGAGGACTGTTTTATGCCCAAATTAGCGCGTTTTTGTCTTAATTTGATTTTAGTGGAAATATTTTTATTATAACATTAACATCGAGTATTAATTATTGTGGATACTGGTTCGATTAGTTTCTCTTCCGTAAGAAATAAAAGGTTATGCGCTGTGCAACCTATAAGGAGAATGTTTAATTTTGGTTTATTGAATGAGGTAACATTCCTAGTTATCATGTACCCGGCCCGCAATTTGCTGTTCAACACAATGTTGCTCCCGTACATAAAAAGAGTCATTATCATAAAATTATTCAAAAACCTCGAATATAATTAGTGGTCTTGGCCAGGGCTGGGTTTAGATTTAAACTTGCGGAGGTTTAAATTAAAGTAGAAGATATCCACGATGTAAAAATGCCAAAAAATTGTAGCAGAATGCCAAGAAAACCGAGTGAGATCAGTTTCTAGATGATTTTATCAACAAATTTTTAACCACGTGTGGGATGTTACCAAGGTGCAATGAAAACTGACCAAGTGCACACAAGACATAAGTGACTAAATCACAATTTATAGTTAACCAAAAATAATTTTAAATTTAATTGATTTACCGTTTTGTTTCCATATTGCACAAAACACTTTGCGTGCATAAATAATTTGATGAAAAACTAAGTAATTTTTCCTAGAGTTAAAATTTAAAACATTTTTTGATTGGAATGTAAATACCCACTATTCCATTAAATAAAACCATTACATTATAAAGATTGACTGGTAGAATTAGGTTGTAACAACTTAGTTTGTGTCCAATATACTGTATAGTGTTATCTTATATTTGGATTACATATTATATCTATCGTTAACATCGTGGCGATATCAATTTTTATGATAATCTCAGGAAAGTTTTATTAGTGCCCTATATTGCAAACATAGATGTCAAAATTACGCTGCAACAAGATTATGTAGAATAGTTTAGATGATACTATAAATAAAATTCTAGTTTGCACAGTCATGTTTAAGTTATTTATTTCATTTGTGTTTTTCCAGTTGTTATCGCGTATTACTATTAAATAAGGTGGTTGCTGCGTGCTGTTCCAGGAAGTTTATAATGTTTATTTAAACGTGTATTTCATTTGCAACTACAATTAGTGAGATAAGCACGTTCACAAAATTGCATAGAACACAACTAACATATCGACGCACCAATCGTTGAGTAGACCAGCACTAATAACAAAATCAGTATCAATTTATCGAGACTAATCAATAATTCACTTTGAATTTCTTCCAAACTAATTCCATTTTGACGGCCTTCATTATTTTCGTCCAAACACAATAACCAAAATGAATTCAATTGCAGATCGTAAACAGCGCAGTCAATATCATATTTTTGTATAGCTACACAATATATCAAAATTCGGATTGGGTTTGATTTTTTTGATAAATCTATTAATGTTGTAGTTGGATCTATTAAATGAAACATAGATATTCGTTTTATATTCGATTGGTGGGTCATCTAATTTTGTAAAAAAAAATATTGTGTACAAGGGCATCTGCCATAAAATAATCCAGCAGAATTACGTTAAGTATACATGCAGTTAGGGTAGAGCTGTTTACCCCAAGTGATATTTAAAGACAGACTGATTTCTCCGATTAAAAGTGATTAACTGAGTAGCTGGACAATTTAATTTTCAATTATCTCAAATCTATTTTTAATTCGTAGTTACCACCCATCGCCCGATGGCGATGAATGCACAAACACGAAAAATGTAACGATTTCATTTACTGTGACTAACACAAGAAGGTAAGTTTAAAAATCAAAATAGATAAACAAGAACAGCAATCTTAAAAAAAAACATTTTGAAAGTTCATTAATTTCTCTATTGTTTATTGCTGAAAGTTTATTATCAGAAAATTTATCATCATTTTGTTTTTCCAAATGTCTTTTGCTAAATTTTTTTTTGCCTTCATTCGAATATGATAATAAATGATAATGATGCTGATCATCATTGACATTATATTACAGTTTATTATTTTTACATTTTTTATCCATTCAGGACCCTCGGTGAATTAAAAACAAAACAAAAAAAAAAGTTTTTGCCTTTTTTAAAATTCAATTTTCTTCTTCTATCTACCTACGTAACAATATACATACTGCAAAGTACTTTTTTCTCGTTTATTATGTTTCGAACACACACTCGTATACGTACGTAGCACAACTGACGAAGAGAAATTAAGTGAAAATGATTAATCGTATTTTTATGAAAATTTTGTATAAAAAAAAAACTGTGACGCCCGCTTAGGGAAAATGATAATAATGATGAGAATTTTTAATGATGATGATGATGAAATGTCAATATGCTGGTAAGGGTAATGTTTTGGTCCATGATATTTAAAAATTATGATGACCGTTGAAATAGTTGAACTTTCGATTCAGCAAAAATTTCCGAAGTTTTTATTTTCCCACTAGAACGTATATATCAGAATACAGAAGCATCAAAAACGATTCATATCCATTTTTAAAAATTTTATGAGAACGTTTTACTCAATTTTAATTTAATTTATAAATCAAGATGATTGTTTACTCAAAAATTAAAATAAAATTATGATAATTAAGAAGGAAAACCGTTTTGTTTAATGCATCATCTAGTAGAAAAAGGTGCATTTTGTTGCAATTTTGAGAACTTGTGTGAAATAAAAATTCATTAGATCTCTTCCTACTTGTAAAAACTTTTCTTAGAATACAATTTTATGCTTCTAAGTTTCTTAATTAAATTTTTAAATTAATTATTGTAGTGAGCCGCAGCCAGTTACATTTATAATCAATAGGAGACACTTTATAGAGCAATGCTTAAAATCAGAACTAGTAAGCCACCTGTCAAAAACGAACCTAAGGGCCTTGTTTTGTACCCTCTGAAGTATATTCATTTGGCCCTTAGTCAACAGGTTGTACTATGATGGACAGGCGTAGGTAATAATTGGGCAAATGTAAAGCTTGTTACCCGAGTGTAGACCATTGCGGTGATTTAGTACTGGGTATAGTACTCCGAACGCCATTGCTGCATATGTCTCCTAATATTCTCTATGTGTTGTCTGGATAGTGTAATACCCGGATATTTATCCTTGTCGACCACATCAACAGCCTGCTCGTCGATGTAGCCTTTTCAGAATTGTTCAATTTATTCCTGTACATGTGGTGAAGATATAAATATATCAATTAGGCCTTGGAAGCGTTTATTTGTATATACCATTTTTATCGAAGTACCCCAGTAATTACTTATAAGCAGATTGGAATTCACTATAATTTGTAACGAAATTGGATGTATCATCAGCATATAGGTCTGGACGTTGTACAAGACTCCATTATGCCACACAGAATCGGCTTTTGGAAGGCTTTTTAGATATAGAGTAATGCTACCGCTGCTATTTGCCTTGATTTAGCAAGCTTTAGTTGATTCAATAACCTCATGAGGGTATCCGTTGTTGATTTGTGCTGAACAAAGACAAATTTTTCTGCAGCGATTCGATGGTTAGTGGCCTCAAAAAGCCTACGATAAATTATCCTTTCAATAAGTTTACCAAGCCCGCTCAGTATGCTCATCGGTTTGGTATTTTCTGGAGTCCCCGGCTTGCCAGCTATCGGTAACGGAATAAAATTCGACAACTTTCATCCCATCGGGAAGTAAGCGAGGGTGAAAATTGCCTTGATTAATAAAACCAGTTGTAGAATTGCGCATATATTGGGAGGTTCTTAATGGTCCTGTTCGAGACACCATCAACATTTGGGGACTTTTTTTCCTGAGCCTGCGGACTATACCCATGACTCCATCGGAGTTTGATACTGGACAAAACTGTTTGTTGTTTCAGGGACGGTCTGGTCAGAAATATGGGATGAGCTGCCAAACGTAGACTCGTAGTAGTCTGCAACCACTTCTGATATTACAGCAGGGTCGATCACAGGCCCATCCTGACCCTCCAAAATCAGCCTAATGCAGCCGGTCTAATGAATTAATTCAAGTTAGCCCTGTCGGGGTCGATATTCTTCATCTTTCTATGGGCCTGGCCAAGTTAAGTATATCACATACTGTGCAATAGGGGAATATGACGCCGCTTATTGCTCCACATGTTTCTAAACTTGATCAATTATAGAATGACTTCAGATAGGTATTTGGGTGTTCGCTCAACAAATGGCACGAACATTTCGATAGCATACTCACAAGGTGGTGAAGTTTGCAAGTCTATGTTCAATCTCCTCGTCAGATTTTATAGCTGTTTGTTTAAAGGGACCATCTTGTAATGCAAAAAATTCCTAAAGCAACGCCAGTCGGCATTCTTGTAATCCCGCAATCTATTGCCCTCTTCCTGCTGATATAATATGAAGCGACATATCCAGTCCATGGACCTCCTTTACGACCACCAAGTCCAAAACTGTATTATCCCGAGTGCTAACTGGGGAGAAACAAATCTATACACCGTTCCCCCTCACAAATATTTCACAATTTCGACCGTTTTCATTTTCAGTATGGCAAGTAACCCTCGCAGACGACAACACTATCTTGGGAATTCATCAAGCCCAAAAGGTCAGATGGTTCCAGCTTATGCATCCCCTGCTGGAACCAGGAGAAAAGAATTTCGTCCCTCCCCTAGCTGGAGAGGAGCTTCCAATTGTAAATATGGTTTTCAAGCGAGATCATCAAACGAAAATCTGAAGATCCAAATGAACGAATCGTCGACATATATATTTTACGTCCTAACTATCCGAATTCGTATCCAAACGGAAAGCTTGAATGGCCGCCAAACTGGCAATGTCAGCATACTGCAATACAAGCACAAACAGGAATTTTTGTTGAATTCAGCAGAGTCATGAGCTCTGGAAAGCTAACACAGTAGTGGTTAGTGGATTCGTACCTTCAAACTACATCCATCAACATCAAAAAAATTTAAAAGTGGAGTTGCAACAAGGATTGGTGGATCACATGACCCCATGTCTCAAAATTTCAACGTTCAAGCAGGAGTCGGCGTAATTCTCCAGGCTCGCCGTAAAATATGCGTGAACGGTACAACGACGGTATGCCTATTTTCGCAAGTTGGAGTACACCTGATATGTTCGTTACATTTACTTCGAATCCCAACTGGCCGGAAATAACCGAAAACTTGAGGCCTGGAGACCAAACAGTGGATCGTCCTGATTTAGTCGCACGAGTTTTCAGGTTAAAGTTAAAATCGTTTATGGATGATTTAACAGTTCATGGTGTGTTTGGACAAACAAAACTTGAATCATAGTTTGATCCCTCTTCACTACGCGTACGTGAGGGGAAACTGGCAGAAACGAGAGCGAGATGGAAATAAAATTTTTTCACGCATGCATTAAGTGATTCCAAGAGATGAAGAATGGATCTATCTTCAGCTACATGTTACTGGAGCCACAAGTTTTCATGTTATTAGAACTGTCAGTAGAGCTATTGGCAACTGGTTTAAAGAAGCCGCATCTCGACATGAACTGTTTGAATCAGGTGATGAATGGAAACGTTGCCTTACTGAAGCTGCCACTTATCAGATGCGAAACCATTTGCGGGAGACATTCGCTTTCGTCAGTTGGTTTCGCCAGTATTCAAGTCCGTTTGAATTGTGGATCAGACTCAAAGACAACATGTGACTTAATCAAACATATGTGTTTTGCCAAGACGATTAAGCTACAGCCAAATCAACGCTACTTTACGTCAACACGAAGTATCATGAGATCGAACTGGTTTGCCAATAATCGAACAGGTATACGGCCCTATCAACGAAGAAAGAGACCTTGTGGAATGATCCGAAAACTAGAATCAAAAGCAGCTTGATGCATTCGGGAAAATTGCATGTGGCACATATACTCCTATTTGTATAGTCCAGGTGATTCCGGAGACTTACCTTTACAGTACCCTGATGGCACTCAATCGAGGTAGAGATCTCAAGCGTGCAAGTTCCCGTTTTTGATACTTCCGTTTCTTCGATGCGTCTTAATTCACCAGAAGCTGAAGTTATAAAACCGGCCCTTATCGTCATGGATAAGATAACATCAACCGGATTCTGCAAGAAATTGCCACATATAAGCTGCCATTTGGAGAAAAAGTGGTAGGTGCGTTGTGGGCTATTTTCGACAAATTCTACCAGTTGTTGCCAGAGAAACGCGCTTGGACATTATGGAAACTAGTTTCAAATCAAGTAGATTGTGGCAGTATTTCATGACACTATCACTCAAAACGAAGACACGTAGCGAAGAACAGCAATTAGCTCTTAGATGTTGGAAAAGGAAACCATCCACCAATTACTGGGCTAAACGGTGACGACACAATTGAAATCTCTCAATGGTTAATGTTGATATCTTTAGTGCAGCGATCTACGGGGGCAACATTCAGCAAATGACTGTTGAGTGTTGAGGAGTTAGCGGAACGAGTGATTTTGGCTCCAACAAATTTCTTCCATCTACTGTAGTGCAGATTCTGACGTCTCAGAAGATCCCAGTGATGCATTGAACTTTCCAGCAGATGTGTTGCTGTTTAAGAAAGGAATCATCATAATACTGTTGCGAAACTTGAACTGAAAGAAGGATTATGCAATGGCACAAGCAAGATTGTTAGAGGACTTTACCAATCAGGGCAGAAATTATTTCCGAATGTATAATCGTAAGTTAAATATTTCTACCCTCACGAATCGATTTGGCTCCACCAGTCACTAACTTGCTATCCATCCTGCGATGACGATAATTTCGGATGATTCCAGCATATGCGATGGCAATCAACGACAGACTTCGTCTGTTTGTTGGTCTGTAACATTGTGTGGTGCCCCCAACAACTGTAAAATCATCTTTAAAAGCTTTTACTCGTTGGTTTGAGGTTTATTTAAGGTATAAGCACCCATAGGAGCCTTTAATCTCGAGATACACCTACTCGACAATGAATTTAATTCAATTAGCCTTTCTCTTTGTTCCACGTAATTTTTCTGGTTTGACATTTGCTTGTTTCCAGGCTAACTCTTGTAGTAAATACTTGTTGTAATACAAGCGAATCTAGGCGATACCGAAGAGGTTTCAGTGGCATTTATTCTGCTCAATAATCGCAGAAAATCTAAAAAAGGAAGCAACGAGTAAACTGGATTTATCTTCAGAATTAACACTGGTTAGTTACCTTTTCAGAAAGCGATTCTGAACTCCTTTTGAATATTATTGGCCCAATAAATTAAAAAATAATAAAAATACATGAGGAGAACTACACCAATAGAGTATACGATTGGTAATCAGTAATCACTCTCCGTTTTTTAGCAGATGGAGTCATTAAAGTAACGTTTAGTTGAGAAATATTTTCGTTACTTGTAACAAACATCAAGCTACTTTACCAAGCCAAAAGAAAATGTTTCAATATGTGGCTGCAACATTATCGGCTATACACTGATTATAAACTTGTAGCAAAACATTTCGATAATTTTAGATTACAGGAACGTCGAACTGCATCAGGAATCTAAATAAAACTTGATATTCAAGCTATTTTTAATATCTCGTAAATTCAATAATAACCAGATTCAAGGCAGTCGTAATGTTGCTGATCCAAAATATACAGATATTTGCAAAACACAAACGGGGCAATAGTTAAAATTAATCACATCTAAAACAATTTATCCTTGAATTCCAACTTGATTATTTTGCCTACTTACTTATTGTGATATTTACCTGAAATCACATAAGAAAATGTATTAGTAAATACTTATCTTGTGACGTTCTTGATCATGACACACGGTTGCAACTGCCGCTCCCCGGAATATAAAGAACATATATTGCTTCCTAGTAAAATATTCAATCTTCCACCTGTACAAATGTCTAATATGGCATAAGCTTAGTATACGGCTGAAGGGAATACAAATAAGGGAAGAATAATTACCTGTTTCGAAATATGTTGCTGCATCTAAACTGTATTGGATTAAAATCCACTTTTAAGGGTGAATTTAATTCATTCTAACTTTAGAATTAATTTCATTCATTAAAATTATGATGATCATCGAATTCAATTATGCAACTTGATGTAACAACGAGCATGACAAATTTATTATTTCCATTATTTCAGAGAATTAAAAACAATACAAATTTATCTACATTCTATTTTCGAATTGAATAATATTTTCCTAAACGAGCGATTTATTCCAGCCAGTGTTTTATTAAACTTCAAAATGATCATAAAAATTAGCTTAGCTTTCTTAATAAAAGTATTAAGTCTTGTGATATTGGTGCGCGGTGAAGATTGTGAAATAGACAACCAATGGTGTTCTGGCAAAACTCAACATATTAAGTGTGCAAAAACCGACAGCCATATATTCGAAGCTATGGTCATTGATACTGAATTTATTTTACCTCCCATAAATCATTTTATACGGATAAATGATTGTACACGGCTAAATAATAGAAACAACAACCGTCTAAAAATTGATAGATATTTAGAAAGAATGGCCGCTAAATCATTAAGTTATAATTTAGTGAACACTGATGTTTGTTATGCCACCAGTACATATCAGTACATAATTGAACTTTATCGACCGTTCAGTTCAGCAGAAATGATAAAATTTAATACCATGGATATGCTAAAATCCGATTCTAACTTTAAATTTCTACTAAATGCCAATACAATTGGTTGTGCGAACAATGCAACTGATATACTATGTTTGATAAGCGGAGAAGATATGTTTACAAAATTTTCCAAATATGTCCCAACATATAAACGTAAATGTGAATTGGATTACAGTAAAATGAATTCAAATATATGCTACTTAAACAATGCGACTATAGATAATATTGTGAGCGGGGTGTTAAGCTCTACCAAACAAGTAAAGTGGAATCTAGAATTAGAGTACAATGCACATCTTCGAATATTATTTAATGAAATGGTTTGTGGTAAGCCAGCCAATATATGTAATTGCTTTGTTTTTACAATGTATTTACTAAAAACTCTTTTAGAATTTGTATTTATAGATTCCTACAAAAGCATTCATGTTTCGATCACAGGCAACAACATTGAGGGAATTGTCAATGAAATTCGTAAATATGGTACATTGTCTAATAATATAAAATATGACATTGGCTGCGCAGTTTATAATATGGAATTTCATTCATTTCGCTTATTATGTTTGTACGAAAACAGTGAACACCATCAAAATAGGAGTAGATTTGAAAACGTACAAAATGAATTTAATTTTACAAGCCACAATGAATCAATCAGCCCTCATCAGCCTGATTCTGAACAACCGGTTTTCCTTTATTGGGTGCTCTGTGGATTGGGGTTCTTATTATTCGTATTCATGGCTGCAATTTCATATTATCCGCAAATATTATTCAAAACTAACCACACCCCGACAATGGAAGAATTATACCAGATGCATATATACAGTACGATTGAATAAGCTCCTCCACCACAGAGCCACACAGCCAAGTAATTGATTAAATTTTGTAAAGTTTGCATTTGTATTTTGAGATAAAATAAATCATTTTTAGATATTCATATTAAATATTAAAATGTTGAGTTGTTTTTGTGTTACATAGCAAGGAGTTATAAAAAAAAATTGCAAACCTAAATATAAATAAAATTAGTAGAATAAATCGGTTTCGCACTATATTTACAACGATTCGCATTCAAATTACAATGAACAGAATATTTGCGTACACCACTATTATCAGGCCGTATGTGATATACGCGTTATTATTTGCCATTGTTTCAATTATATCCATTATATCACCATTTTCCAAGTACTTATCATATATGCATAGTACACGCAATGACTTTAAATCATAAAAAGTACATCCCAATGTGTTATTGTCTAAATCATTTAGAACATCAAATACTCCATTATGAATCATAAGTTTAATAACGTTTTTCACGTTCAGTATACTAGAAATTATCATTCAGCCACCAAATCAATCAGCCTATACCTTTAGTATAACATAAATTTGTTGTATTAGATACGACACTACTCTGTGCCAACTATTCCAATCTTTCGTATTGTTTCAAATCTGTTTAATTATTGTATTGGCCGTTGTATTTGTTAAGTAGCATACATCCTAACAAAATTTATTTTAATCTAATCCACATTGTCGACTATCATGAGCGACATACTTAAAGTTAGTTGAATTATTTGCACAGCCTAAAACTCTGATATTAATTACTGATGTTAAATCATTAGTGGAAATGGTGTTCATTGAATTCGAACATAATAATGAATTAATCGAACAATGGAATAATACTTTGTTGTGAAACATATATCATTTTGATGCCACAAATCACTACCGATCGCTTTAATTGCCATTTCAATCAAATATTCATCCAACGGCAACATAAATATCTCGTCGAGTAGATCTTGATTAAGTTCACATCATTTTCAGCGCTTATTATATCATATTTATACAAAATAGTAACAGATCTGTGCATGTTTATCTAGCACTTAACTAATTTTAATGTTGCATAACAAATATTTGATGATTTCATAATTTCTGATCAAATATTGGTATTTCTGAAAAATTGGAAAAATTTCAAAATTGTTGGTTCATTCTCTCGAGCGCATTTCTTTTTAGCGTAGGGAACTACAATTTTACTCCACACCAGGCATAAGTTTATGTTTAGGTGATATTGGCTGAAGTTGATAAATATGATATAATTAAAGCTATAACCAAAATTGGTTCGTCTTAGCTGACATTAAGTTAACCTTTAAATACGTACATATTTCCTAAGTAAAAAATTTGTAAACAACATTTATTTTTTTATTCTCTTCACCCATATTGAACAACCAAACTGAGAAAAACACCTACTGCATGCTAAATTAGTGCGACTGGTTTCAACTATTTTATGCAATATCAACAATAGTGAGGACTTAGCTAGGTTTAGATATACATCGGTATATCCAATAATTAGTAACACAATCACGATACATTTCTAATCTACTTTTATGAGTAACTGAAATTGGAATACTTCTGAAAATCGCAATCATAATTATTTAAATTTCACTTACAGTTTATAAAAAACTGCTAACTCAACCAACTTACTACCAATCTACAATTTAGCTCGAATTTTTATTATAATTGTGGATATCGTAAAACCTGCCATTATAGATTATATAAATTTAAATTTAATCTGTGGTGGATGTTGTAAAGAATTATAATTAGTGTTACCAGTATAACCAATATTAAAAAGTTAATAGGTGCCTCTGAAAATCGAAATATGAATCAATTATCATTAAATAATACTTTCCTGAACTCGAAAATTATTTGAAATTTAAATCTCTCAAATAAATTAAAAATTAATTCATTAATTAACTTCTCAAGCAAAACAATAAAGATATCGACTTGTTCAAACAAGAGTATGGCACAAACAAATCCCAAACTCGAAGGAGACACGCTCAAAGTTTCAAATGCTAAATCCGGCCCAACATTCTTCAAATAAAATGTTTGCAACACATCTTAGTTTTTCAATGCCCTATTTGGACACGACTATATCTATAACATATCCACAAGCTAAATAAGGTTACATACAATGTAAGGGTAGTATTACACAGTATCGGATGTTATTCAGTGCATAATTGAGTGGTTTTGCAGATATAATATTGAAGTTTATAAAATGCTATTTTTTTACTCTACCGTTATTGTTTAGAACTCCAGTTTCTTTATTGAGTAACCGTTCATTATCATTTGATATTTTATTATGGCACGTTATGGTTAATTTACACTATCGTTATTTTCATATCCAATAATATGGCTGTATCACAATGATATCTTATATGCTTTAGATAGATTTTGTTATGATATTTGTAGATTATTATTTTATTGTTTTTTGTGCGTTATTGTGATGAGTGAATTTAATTTTGTGTATCAGAATATAAGAAGCATAAGGAGGAATTCGGATAAACTACTGGCTTAGCCAGCTTGTGTTGGTATAACTTTTTCTTGGTATTCGAAAATGTTATGTGCTGCGTGTATTTACAGACTGCTTGATGCTTATATTCCAAAGTCCATTGAAGATTTCACTATAGGCTTCAAAACAGTTTGAAAAAAATGAAAATGATGCTCACAAAAACTGGCCAGATATGGTTATAATGATGATAAAATTTCCGATCGTGTGGTTATTCCTAATGAATTTTATGATTTTTCGTATCTATAGAGAACTCCAATTGGCCAACTGTGATGGATGAGTTGGATAGCAATCGAACAGTTACCGAGCATTATTAAAATGTTACGAACAGTTATTTCTCACCAGTTGCTCCAAATGTTACGAACAGTTATTTCTCACCAGTTGCTTCTAGCTGAAAAATAAATCGTTTCTTGGAATATGTAGATGGAATTTGAAATAGTGTTGTTAAAATGCTGGCTTGCTACCTTGCGGACGTCTTGTGTTTTGTCTTTAAGTGTAGAAACAGGAGTTATTCCAGCAGCCTTAAAAAGTGCTGTTGTTGTTCCAATATTTAACAAAAATATCGAACTATCGACCAATATCTCTTCTTTCCATCTTCTCTAAAATATTTGAAAAGGCTATGAAGAACAGGATTGTGGATTTCGTGGATAAAAAAGAATTTATATCTCCAAAACAGTTTGGATTTCGTAAAGCAATAAAATTCTGTATTTTTGGAATTTCTGGAACAGATATTTGATAGATAGCATTTATAGAGGACTTAAGACTTCAGCAATGTTTGTTGACTTAACCAAAGACTTCGATAGAATTGATCATACAATTCTCGGATAAAAACTTTAAGGTTGCGGTTTTCATGGAATGATACGCAAGTGGCTTTGTGATTATCTAAGTGATCAAACTCAAATAGTTCACAACAATAATCTTCTGAGCAAGGAGCTGCCGTGTAGTCTACATGAAGTATTTAATCAATTGTCTACTCGAGTAGACAATGTATGTAGACAATTAAACAAATGACGTCGATAACGTAGACAACGTAAACAATGCGTCAATAATTCCCAGCAGCAAAAAAAACTATGATAATAGTTTCGATTTATTACGGCAATAGTTGTATAAGGAATTAGCCTTTGTTGCGTTTGTAAGATTTATCAACAGAAATAGGCGAAAGACCACAACATTTACCTTAACATATTTATGCATATTTCAATACATACATTTATTTTACGTTATTCTTAAAGAAAAGAATGGAAATTATAAAACAAACTCACTTATTGCAACAGTCGTTAACTGCAATTACATGATAGTTGCATCACAGGGAATTTAACTCTAAAAACCAATATACATTATTTGATAATTTAGGAATTGAAGTTCAATAACCGTAATTTGTTGCTTGTTTCATTTCACTTTGAAATTATTTCCATTAAAATAATAATAGAAAGGAAATGTACTTATTGGGCTCACCAATGCGCTGATCCTGAGAAATGGATCGAAGAAATAACAGGTTTGGGAATTTATCAGGGCGTTTTAAAAATTCTAAATTTAGGTAATGCATTTTGCTCACCTTCCAAGAAACGCTTGTAGCGGATACGATCGCATTTCTTCAGCATCTGGAAGAGACGTAAACATTTTCACACATTTTAAATTTAATATAACTTGACTAATACATTTTGCACTAATAACGAAATTCGACAAGCTCACAAAGTTAAACGAGTTATATGTGACAATACCAGTGTGTATGTTTTGAAGACTGACAATGGTTATTTTGGTTTTTATTGTGATTTTCTGTATGTTCTAACGAACAAGCGAAAACAAGCAGCATTCTTTATTTATACAAATATCTAACGTGAGCAAAAAAGATGAAATTATCTAGTCGAGGAATTTTGTGGAATCCATATATGAAGGTTACTGTTTTCACGCTGTTGAATAAAGACTTATTCTTGAATTGAACAAACGGGGATTGCTTGCCTTGTGCAATTTTATACTTTTAACTGTAAGGTATAGAGATAAAATAGGTTTTTTTAAACTTACAATTTTAAAGTAGAAAGTGATAGAAACCTGATTTTATTAGAGAACTTTAACATACCAGATAATTCGGAATTCTATAGGTATCAATAATGTTACCCGTTATTTTAAGACTAAACAGTTAATAAATGATTTCTTTATAACTAATCGCCTGGGGTTTAATTAAACTGCCTTCACATTTTCTGCTGGCTTAAGGAACCGCAAGGGTTGTTGCTCTCGGTTGAGCTTGCCATACTTAAAAATAACACGTAGAGCTATTAATATGTTTAATAAGCAAAGTTTTATCGCTGAAATTATTTCTGGTTTAATTGAATACTAGTTATAAATCTGTTGAAGGAACTTGTTGATTATTTTATAGTTAACTAGCTGACCCGGCGAACTTCGTACCGCCTCAAAATTAATAAATGTTGTGTTAAGATATTAGCTGAATTAAATTCAAATTTTTATTAAGATAAAATGAATTCAATAAATGTACAAAAATCAAAATGAAATGTATTTTAATTAATTTGAAATGAATGTAATTCACGTGGCAAAAAGGCATTTGCTTTATTGAAGTGAATCGAAATGGTTCGTGTAGCATTGTTGCACTACATTCTATTAAATTATTTGCTGGATGGGTTGCACACGGGTCGATTCAAACAACATGCGAGAACAAACAAAGCGGATGGTTTGCCGACACGTGAACATGCTACGTACAATTGACCGTGAGAGAAACATTCATTTTCTAGATTTAGCCCACAAACACTCAAGGATTGGCCTTGTGATTTGTTGATCGTCATGGTGAATGCAAGACGAATCGGAAATTCAATTCGTTTAAACTCAAATGGCATATCGGTTGGGATCATCGGAATTCTCGGAATGAGAACTTCCTCACCTTTGAACTTTCCTTTGAGTATCGTCGCGTGAATCACATTGCCCATGAGATTTCTCACCACCAAACGCTTTCCGTTACATAGTTTTGGTTGGTTCAGACTTCGAAGCATGATAACTACTGATCCAACCTTTAGTTGTAAATTGTGAGGTGGTAAGCCAGGCAGATCCAATGAGTTTAAAAATTCAGTTGGATAGTTGGTTGCTTCGTCTTCGTTTGTTACACAGTCGATAGATTTGAAGAAATGCAGTGGACCAACGATCTGATTTTGAATTGTGAAGTTCAAGTTATCCATATCTTTGCTTTTTGCAGCAAGAATTACTCGTTCACTCAAACAATTGTGATTTTTGTTGTTAGCAATGATGTTCGGGAACACTTTGTTGGTGAGCTCGTCCTTCGTTGGTACGAAATCGCAAAAATTTGATTATTTAGCAATGCAACACGCATGTTTGTCGTCAGCTGAAGTTTCTTCACATAGCGCCACAGAGTCGATGATTTGAGGCAAGCGTTTATTTCATCGGCAGCGGTCGATCTTGGAATGACTGGTAGTGTTTGACGGAAATCGCCAGACAGTAGAATCATTGCGCCTCCAAAACATCTTGAGTCATTGCGCAGATCTTTCATAGTTCGATTGAGTGCTTCCAATGCGCAAAACTTTGGCTATTGCTGAGTGTTTCCCAATGTTGCATGTCGGTTTTTCAGTCGTTTGAAGGTATAACGGCAATTTAAACGCTGAATGAGCCGTTCGGCATCCTTCTAGCAACGTGGCCGCTATCCCAGAAGAAGCAACTGCTACAGCAATTTCGGATCTCGCGCGAACAGTGGCCAAAATCAATGACATGAGGAATGTCTTACCAGTTCCACCGGGCGCATCGAGGAAAAATAAGCCACCATTTCCATCATCATTTGCCTTCATTAACGTATCGAACACTTCTTTCTGTTGGGGGTTCAACAGTGGTACATTCGTTTGAACTGATTGGTTCAACGCATCTCGATCGTATTCACGTTCACGTTCCAATTCTCGATTGCTGTATCTGACTTGGATATGCAGAAACAATTGCTTCAGCGATTGTCATGTCCCAATGAGTATCGTTTTCAAGCAAATTGATTTGTTGATATGCAGCACGAAATGTTGGGCACACTACACCATCGACAGTTCGAAGTGATTCAAATGATGTCGGCCCACGAACATTCACCAGCAACAACCGCAAGTAGAAGCATTCGTCATTCTTCGGATGAATTGTGTAAATGCGACCAAGAGCATCAAATCCGCTTTCTCAAGCGTGGACAGTTGCGGACAGATGACTATAGACAAATAATATATGGTTGGTATTTTTCTGTAAACAAACCATTTATTTTTTATTTTTTTGAAAAAGTGAAAATTAAAAATTATCAAATAAAACAAACGATAAAAAAACTATATATATGTATATAATTAATTATTAATTTAAAAAATTAACAAAAAAAGAAAATTCATCGAAATCAGTCATTCCGTTCTCGAGATATCATCAAAAAACCATTCCATACAAAATATATGAGAAAATGAATTTTCTTCATAAATTTTTTTTTCGTGAATTTTTCAGATGTTTTAATAGTTATTCTCTTATTCGGGACGGAGACAAATCCAACAAATCAAAAATCATAAAAATCGGTCCAGCCGTTCTTGAGTTATAAATGGTGTAACTAACCCGACAAGCATTCTAAAGTTAAGTCAATGCTGGTGATGAGTTCTAATTTCCAATACATATTAGCTCGACCTCCAGTAAGTTTATTAGTTTATTGAGAAAGAAAAATTATCTTAGAAAGAAACTTAATCGTAAGGAATACAATTATTTAATTATAAAGCAATTAAACGAATTTCAGTTCGTAATCAACAGAACCAAAGGTGATACATTAAAAGAAATAAGTATCACTCGAGGCACTAGTTGGCTTTAAGTAATCTAATAATATTTTGGAATTTTTTGAATACAGTATCTACAACAGAAATATTCTATTATGATAGCACTAACAAATATCTAACTGCCACATTTTTAAGTGAGTTTTTCCAGAAAACACCTTCGGCTGACAGTCCGAATAAATCCATTTTGATTGTCTTTTGTGGACGAATTCATGGCGCCGCTTTTAGGTTTTACCCCAATCAATATAGAGTAATTTAATTTGATTATTTGGAATTAGTTTGTGCCAAATAGATCGCCAGACTGCGATGGAAGTTTGACTCAGGGTCTTGACTTGATTAATTAATATTTTTGATTTAATACGTTCTCGGATTGCCTCAAATTTGCTAATACCTCATGGGCCAAAATTGTTAGCTGATACGGAGTAAAATAAATAAAGGTTGCTGTGTTTTTCACCTCACTAAAGTGTTAGGACACTTAACCATGAAGAAATAGCATTACAATTATTAGGTGACTGTATCTATCGAAGGAAACATTAAGTGATTTTAAATTACATTAAAAGTATAGCTTTGTTGACGTGAATTGTGCGTGGTTTGTTTTTTGGTACCCTCTAGTACTAACGTATGCCAACGACATGAACTTTTGTTATCGTAATTGGAAAGCGGACGTTTTCCTATGTGGGGACGATGTTGTTGATCTGAATTACGCACATTTAGAAAGACCTATCATAATTCAAACTGTAAATAAGGCCTTAGAGTTTATTAAAAATTAAATAATCTCAAAACAATTTAAAATACAGTTAAGATGGCAATCTTTTCGCAATTTTCAACCGAATATTTTGAGAAAATGGACTTGCTCTTATCAGACAAATACACATACGTCGAGAAAATAAATCTATTGCTAAGAACCTAAACTTAAATAGTACAACTCCAAGGATATGCGGTCTTTCTAAAACACACAAAAAACGCAGTTATTTGATGCGGCAATCCATTTTTTGGTCAATAAAAAATGCAGAAGATTTCAAAATTAAAATCAAATAAAGATATTATCATAGTATCCCACCAAATTATTTGTACATGGATCAGTTTCGTTGTAGATTCATTAGAAAGTTTTAAAATTGATTAACTAATTATGGAAGAAAATAAAATTATAAAGCTTTTTCAATTTGGATTAAAATTGTTGGCTGTTCCACTTAGCGTCACAATAGCTAACTTACTGACGTATAGACTTACATAAGTGTTCATTGAGACTAGCCGTATTCTCTTAGTCGTATCATTTGTCCCACCAAATAGCATTTAAGTCTTAATGTTCCTTCTGTAAACTAAAGCCGGCTGATATGAAAATCAACGTATTGCACTATGACAATGGTTATTTAAAATGGGTTTTATGTCGCATACTCGAGAGCTTTCGCCAGTAATTTTTTTTTTTAATTTTTCAACAGAATAACTTGACGAAATTTATTTTTCCTCATATTTTTTTAAAAATTACTAAAATAAATTCAGGCCGTCAAGTTAATCTGTTGCGAGATTACGATAAAAGTTACTATCGACAGTTTTCTAGTATGAGGCATTAGTGTCGTGATATATTTTCGAATGAGGAGTAGCTGTGCTAGTAATCACCTGATTGTCGTAAAAACTCACTGCAATACTAAGTTTTTCATAGCTAGGGTTTATAAAAAAAATTAAAAAACTTGACGGCTTTTTGGCATGTAAACGACGCTATACTAATGGTGCCTTTACAAAATGCGATTTGCACGCAATATCTCTTGTATAATATTTTGCTGCATGGGAATCATGTAGTGTAAACGTCAGAAAATCATGCAGAAATTGCAGCCAATCGCATTTTTAAAAATGTGTGTTCGATGTTATTAACAGCTACCTCAAAATTGGATCTGTATAATATTTAATAATATTTCGAAAGACGAGTGAGTCATTCTTGCAAAATTTTTAAACGTTTTAGGATTATCCAATCTTAATTCATTAAAAACGAGACTTTAAATATCATTTTCCCCAAAATCTTGTCTTTGTAGCCAGTTCCTTGCCTACATCGTCCTATTTTTAATTTTATATCGCTTTCATGTTTTTTTTTTTAATAATTGCAAACGTATTTACGCATAACCCGATTAACGTTAAATTTGTTTGGTTTTCCATTCTAAATAAGTAAAAAATTAAACCACTATTCTAATTTTTCTAAAAGCCGGTATTCACGTACAATTAAATTGCACAATATAATTGTGTCACGTCAATATTGCACAATACAATCCAAAATTGTTTAATAAAATTTGAGTGTATTGTGCAATTTTCTGACGTCACACAATTATATGGCGTACTTTAATTGTACGTGAGTACCAGCCTTTAGGCAGCTCGTTCAATTTTTAGTTGTATACAGTGTAGACAACAACAAATTCAAATTTCACCAAACGTGTGGCGAAAATTGTAACGATTTATTTCCCCTATTGTACAATAAAAATTGCAAGCAAATCGTACCGTGTAAATGCACCTTAAAGAAATAAGGCTGTAAAGCATTTTCGGTTAAACCTAAAAAACGGAGCGGTTGGTTAAAAAAAGGCCGAACCGAAAGTTTTCCTGTCTTTCTTCTTCATAATGGAAGCCGATTATGTGTTTTCTTTTTACATTTATGTACTATTTCGCTTTCAGCTAAATATTTAACCGAATGAATTTAACATTTGTAAGGCCTATGTGGTTTTTACTTTCTGTACTTGTTTGAAAAATATTTTTGATTTATTATTGTAATTTACCCTGCCTGATGATGATGGAATTAAGCCATCGAAACGAGCAAACGTGCTGTACAAATAAAAGACAGTAATAAAAGCTGAAAACTAACAAATAAATTGTTTCTATTATTTTTAGCGTTTCTTTGTATCCCTGGAAAATGATATTGTGCTTTATATTATCGAGAACAACAACAAAAATAATATTTTCATTGTCTACGAATTTTCTACATTTTCTAAGTTGAACACTATTGTCTACGCTAATATCGATATTTCGGTGTAGACAATCTCAAAGAAGGCGTAGACGCACAACACTGAGGAACTGTATATTAGGGTTGAAGCTCCTCAAGGTTTGGTGTTGGGGCCGTTACTCTTTCTGGTTTACATAAATGGAATATTCAGTCATCATTTTTGTGGTGCTCTCACTGCGTTTTTGAATGCTTTTTCATTTGTTTATCATGACTTAGTTGTGCTGGCGATTAGGCCCGGGAAGCTCATAATTTGCTTTTGAACGATAACACTAAAGTTATGCATTTCAGTTATAGCTAGAGTCTAGAGATCCCAAATACCGATTACCTATCATCCATTTAGCTGTAATAAGGGTCCAATTTGACCAGTATGACCATAAGTTCAGTTAAAGAAATTAGATATTGCTAGGTACGATCGTTGATAACACAAAAATACTATTGGTTTCCAGCAAAATGTAGGTTTTACGATTATCCTATCTGGTATTTCTTCTGAAATTAGTTTAATTTTCTCTAGTTGATTATATCCTCTTGTATGGTTTAGCATGTTGGAGCGGTGCTTGTAAAACTCTCTTACATTATCATTTCATGTGAAAGCATGTTTTGCGACTAAAGACTTATAAATCATTGCAAATATTAATTGGATAGTCTGCCTTTACAACACATGTATGTTTTCAAGGTCTTAAAGCTTTTTTATAAAAACAACTTTGTCAATTATTTTGTTTGTAATCTTGGTTTAAATTTTAAATTTATAAAGTATGTCCCCAATGTTAGAGTTTCGTAAACATTTTTTTCTATACCTATTATTTTTAACAACTAATTGTTTGAAATGTGAGTCTGCAACAAGTTTCTCCGCTTTCTCTAAAAATATAAAAAAAAAATAAAACATCAGAAGTTATGAATTGGAAACCAAATTTTTTGAGATAATTGATTTTAAAATTGAGAGTATAAAGATGATAAAAGACACCAAAGCTAGAAGGCTTTAGAAATTTTTTTTAAATATTTGGCCCTGTTTCAGATACAACTTATTGGCTCCCGCTAAAACGAAGAATTTCAGCCGCCGCAAATTTGTATTGCTGAAACTAGTATGAAATTAAAAAAGTTTTGAATTTTTTTTATATTACCTCCAAATTAACCGCCAACCAAATCC
Organism: Tipula helvola; assembly: GCA_963556165.1. Classification (NCBI taxonomy): domain Eukaryota; kingdom Metazoa; phylum Arthropoda; class Insecta; order Diptera; family Tipulidae; genus Tipula; species Tipula helvola. Next base: position 9,089,828 of record OY744481.1, on the reverse strand, counting down.
TCAATCCAATCATCAAATCAACCTCAAATCGACTTTGAAATCAACCCTTATAACCCTAAATAATTTCCCAACCGAACCTTTGACTTAATCCACAACGTAAGCTAACTAAACCCTGACTCAACTTCAAGTGAACTTAGCTTGAACCAAATCTCAACCCTCCACTCAACTTCACACCTAACGGCAAAGCAAACCCGAAAATTAACACGATGCGGAAACTATATGTGTGTTAAAACTCAAGTAAAACCAACTCAATCTAACGTCCCACTAAACTCTAAACTCGATCCCAAATTAAACTCTAAAATCGAAAAACTCACTCAGATCCAACACGAAAGAAGCTAATGCCGTGCATCTGGTGAGATCAGTTCAGAGTGATCTACTATATGAGCAATTCCAGCATCACGAAACCATCACTGGAGAACGTTATCAACAACGATTGATGGAATTATGCCGAGCGAAGGTCAAACGCTCACAATATTCCGTCGTCAACGAATCTTTAGAGGCGGCAACGAAACTTTGGAGGCATTTCAATTAGATGTCCTATCACAACTGCTGACAGTTCAACTAAAACCTATCCGCTGGCCCGTTTATGTGTGAACAGTGAAAGCTAGAAGTGGAAACTGTAACACAGAAGCAGTGAAACAACAACTCGCATAAATATAAAGTATATGGATTCTTTCACAGTTTAAATTGTTGATAGTCTGGTAGCTTATGGTAGTCTCATGAGAAGGAATAGAACAATATATATATATATATCTTCAGAAAGATTAAAGTAAATGTAAACAATCTTTATGATATGTGAATGAATAGCCTCAAATATGAATGCGTAAATTTGACATTTATTAAAATACAATACCAAAACTAAAATAAAAAAAATAAAACAAATAATCATAAACTACAAAGTTTAATTATCCGTCTTATTGTTGTGTATTCAAGTATAAAATAGACTCAACTTAGACTTTAGCTTACATTTAATCTATGTACTTCCTATATCCTTTTTATTCTTAAACCAAATTTTTATTAGAGACATTGAGGTTGCTAAAACGACAAATATAGCCGACAAATAAGAAATGTTCTGCAACAAATATGATTAGTTTAGAAATTTTATTTTTGTCCAACTATTAAACGATTATGTTAGTTCGTCGTCTCTTCTCGTCTTGTGTGCTTCTACGTAGCATTTTCAAAATGATACTTAGTTATTTTAGTCTAGGAAACCGAACAGTATCAACAGAAAAAAACTGAAAATATAACTTTTCTAATATTTTATATAAATATGAGACAGACAGATAGACATTATTGTGGTGTAATTTCCAACATAAACGTTGTGCTCTGACTCCCGGTTAACATTCGGCTATATACAATTTATAAACGATACATAAATAATCGTCTTACATTTGTTTATTTATGTATATTATATTTAATAACTAAAGTAAAGAAAATATAAATTTTCAATTTTCAATTGGTATACCACAATAAATTTAAACAAAAAAAAACAAAAGAAAGTTCTTAAAAACAAAAAAAAACTTTTCTTTCCTGCTTAACTTTTCTTGTTGGTATAAAACTATTATTAATTTATTGGTTTTTTTATGAATATGTATGTATGTACATATTTATTAAAATAGGTGAAGCTAATTTAACAAATATAAATACACAAACACACACACACAGAAGCACAAAGTTGTTAATTAAATAAAATTATTTATTTTCTTTTATTTATACATTTTTAACTATTATGAATTAATTACAATTGAACATGACATCTGTTACCGTAATTTAACTTTTTCAGCGATGTTTTTCAATTAAAATATGAAAAATGAATAAAGAGGTGAAAATTTTAATAAGTTTATTATGTACAGCAGTTAATAATTATATTTTATATTTATTAGATGGTAGTTCTTGGATTTAATGTAAATTTATGGATATTGATTCGTACGGCGGGAGGGAATTAAAATAGAATCGACAAAAAGAGGAAACATTTTGTTAAAACTATAATTATATAGGAACATTTTGAGCTTCTTTGGACATTCTCGAGATAGCAGTATATTAAACTGTGGTCGGTATCTCTATCCACATAGTTTATGTTAGTATGGAGTAACTTGCAACCACTCAAGTAAATACCAGCAATTAACAAAACATAAATTCAATATTTATTAAATAATAAAGCAGAAATACTTCGATAATAAAATAAAATAAAAAATAATATATTTTTAACAATTTAACTAAAACAAAATTAGTTTGTACATTCGCCGTGAGCCCATAGTTTGCATAGCACACAATACTCAACATCCTCCAGCTTTACTGCGTGAATAAGCTTCACCACAAACTACACAAAACCAGTCGTGTCTTTTCTGTAGAACTTTGCGCTTAACTTTTTGTCGTTTATCCAATGCCTCTTTTTCTATAGTGTATCAGTTAGTATGTCACTTTTCCTCTTCTCCCGTCCGCATCGATTTTCTTTCCTGGGACCTGCTTTTGGGAAAGTACGAACGAAATTTGGTTCAACAATAATTATATTTATTTTATTTGGTGGTTGTGGAGTAGACATTGGTGATTGATTATCCGATGGCCCGGGCAAATTTACTTCCAAATTATTTACTTCGTCGAGTTGTTAAGCCAACTCCTGTTAATAACGTATAATTTGAATATATTTATTCTTAACAAAATATAATGTACTTACCAGTCGGGATTTTAAAAAACTATTCTTCTGGTAGCATATATAATTGTTAGAGACTCAATATAAATTTCTTCAATTGTATTGACCGCGTTAGATAATAGTTCATCATCGTCCAATATGTTTAAAATTTGTAGCGGGGCATCAGTACCTTCGACTAATTGAAACTTCATTCGGTCCAATAGCATTACCATGCGTTTGAATTGAAGAAAGTCTGCACCTCCAAAAATATGTTCATCGAAAAGTTGTTTTCCAGATACTCTACAGCCCTTGGTAATCGACTGTGGTAGTAAGGCTCGTGGTAACGCTTAAGCCAATAAATGGGATGTTCCATCCCCCATAGGACCCACGGGTGCATCTCTAATAAAATGTAGCTGAAACCTTTTTCTTGAGAAAATAAATATAGGTGGAATAGAGTCTCCACCAGCACTTACAACACAACAAATCGTCACAAGCACTCCTCTTTCAATTGATGTAAGTCCCCTTACTTGCTTGACTCCTTTTCAGTAACGACTTTATTTAATTTTTGTATCGTAGTTACTCCTCTTTCATCTATGTTCCAGATATTGGCAGCTGTAAAGTTAAATCTATCGCGAACTTCAGACCCTGTTAAAGTTAGCCGAAAGCTTACAGCCGAAAGTAAAAAGTCGATAATGCAGATTACCTTATTACATTCCAGCCGAAAATAAAAAAATTTGTGGTTATCAGCCGAAAGAAAATAGAATACATGGCTTGTAATAAATAATTTTTTAAATAGTCTTACGTGGAAAATTTTGTTTAACCTAATCGCGGAAAATATTGGAAAATCAGAAGAATTCCCAAAATTGGAATAAAATCAACCTCTATCTGAAGATGAATCGTTTTTATTGGATTTGTCAATAGCCATCGCAGTAAATAAAATCAGTTCAAGTTTGCTCTGGGAAATCTCGGAAAATTCGATTTTCCAAAAAATCTTAGAAAATTTGGAATAAAATCAGCATTTAGAGTGTTATGTCTGGAAATGCATTTTATTGATGTGACTTGTCAATATCTAGCAAAGATAATATCTAGCTATAGTGATAGCTATTGACAAGTCAAATCAATAAAATGCAGACATAACACTCTAGAGGCTGATTTTCTACAAATTTTCTAAGATTTTATAAACTCGAATTTTCCGAGATTTCTCACGGGACACTTGAACTGATTTTTGTTCCTGCGATAGCTATTGACAAGTCACATCAATAAAATATATCTCCAGAGATAATACTCTAGTCTAGAGGCTGCTTTTATTCCAATTAAAATATTTTTTTGGGTTTCTCGAGTTTTCCACAATTTTCCACGAGGAACTGCAACATGGTTTTGCCATATAAGAATATTAACAAAGGTATTCAATGATAATCATGCATCCTTACATTCCTTAGTAGTTTTTAGGCTAAACACTACCGATCGATATCGACATCATTTTTTATTTTTGGCTGGGATAGCACAATCTGCTTTACCGTTGTTCTACTTCCGGCTGGAGTAATACAATCTACATTATCGACGTTTCACTTTCGGCTAACTTTAACAGTAAGAATTTCAGCTAGTTTTTGGGAAAAATTGCCCACATTTGTTTTAATAGAGCTACTTGCTCTAGCCAGGTTGGTAACTTCGGTTTTCAGGTGAAAACTCAATTTTCAACTTGCTCAATGTTTCCACTGGCCCCGGTCTCCCCTACTACTTTTAATTTTTTTTTGATTTTGTTCAAATAAAGCACAATGGCGACTACCGATAAAATAGTTTAAATATCTCAGTGTGGGGAACACACATGGGAAACATCTTGAATTAGTGGATAAAAATGGCAGAGTGAATAAAAGACAAATCCGGACCCGCAAAGTGTCCGTTATAATAGTTTCCATTATTTTGGGCAAAGCGGTCCTTAAAAGATGATACGGGTTAAAGTAGTTTAGTAATGCAAATAGTATATTCATATCTACAAACGGTTAATTTATGTTTTTCGTAAAATCCTTTGAATTTAGAAATATTACTTTGTAGAATGCACTTACATATCTTGGCAACAACAAATTTAAAATCAAATGCTATTATTTGGTTATTTAGAAAATTTTTGAAAATAATTTTTTCTGTTGTTGTCAAGTACATTCTTAACTAATTCAATACATTTTTATGACTGCGGTTGACTCGAAAGCCGATGAAAGTGCTAAAATTTTACCAATTAGTAAAGTGTCATATATTATACGACGTTTGTGTATGAGTTTCAAACTATCAGTATGTTGCTTGCTTTATCTAAAATCTTTGCATTTATAATGAAATATCTGAAGTAAAGTAGTGTACGGGGCAACCTTAACAATATTGATGAATTGCGTAGAAATTTGGAGATGAAAAATTCTTTATTGGTCGTATTATTTCATTTAAAGAAATGTTTTAATTTAATAATTAATTTTTACTTATCACATTAATTAGTTGCAAGAAGCTCACACTACTACAATATTGCTTAAGTTACGTAATAATTAAGAAAGAACAATCTTGAGGTTTGCCAAATATTATCTATTTTCAGGTGCTCTCCAAATATACAAATTTAATAACTTTCAGAATTTTTAGGAATCAGATTCCTAATGAAAATAGAGACGTTCGAGATATCATCGTGTGGGTCTAAAATTCAATGTATAAGTTGGCCCGTTTCAATCGATCCCCAATAGGGAAACGAACATTTTTGGGAAATCAGTTTACTCACTCCCGTTTTTATATTTGTTAGCCTTCCCTTTAAAAAATTGGTTTGTTTTCCCCTACTGATCCGTTGACTATGACTATAAATTTATTCAAGATAATTTCTTGAACAACCATTTTGTGATCGACTTACCAATCTCTGACGTTTCAATTGCTTAATCAAGGGAAACAATAAATTACGTCATTTACATGGAACTTCCCAATCACCTTTCCGTTTGAATTTCCTGACAAATACATATTTGTTTCTATTGCTCTTAGAACCCTACACTTTTCATAAACACCATCTAGTTTGGCCGTACAAGTTTCCGCAGCTTTTGACTGTTTATTAAGTTTTCTAAGCACTACATATTTCCCGAGGTATAAATAGTTTTGGGCAAAGATACTTGCAAAGAAGTTTAAAATACTATTTGTATCTTTCTCGTTAAACATTAGCTTGGCTCCTTTATGGACCTTAGGGCAGTTGGTTGCAGTTACGCCCCCATTACCATAACACCATTATTCGGTTCTCGGCTCCGGGCAATCAATGTGTCCGTGACATCGCTGGTGACCATTACAACATGAAAATGCTCTTCTTTGGAACTTATTATGAATGAATCGTTTGGCACTTGGAGTTTCCGGTTTTTCAGTTTTTCTGCACAAGAGTTACTTCTTCGGTTGGTGTGTCTTCGAGCCTAACTTTAGAGTAATTTCGTGAGTCTATTTTTTGAAGGGAAAGTCGACGACTTCATTGCTCTGCCTTTCATTTGGAGCTGCTGTTTTCTTGCCTGAAGAAATTTAGCACCGCCCAACTTTTTGCATTATCATGAGATCCGCTACTGTGTTTATATTAGACAATAACAACTGCATGTCATATTGCTGCGCCATATTTCTCTATAGTACGTACAGTTTGTAGGCTTCATCTTGGGGTGGAAATTTTGCTGAACAATTTCTTTATCGTCTTTCAGGACACAATATTCCCGAAACCGGTCGTTTTCGTAATTAACAATCGATGTCGTCAATTTGTGACTTACATCATGTCTGTCAGCAATCGGATTTGTATACTTAGGTTTTATGGGCGTCACGTTAACATTACATTTTGTGCACGTCCATGCCCCCACTGAGAAGAAGATCAAATCAAAGACGCTTTCTACGAACATCTAGAAACCGTTCTGTGCAAAATTCCGCAACAGGTCATTAAAATTACTGGCAGTACATATTGTAGCACTATTGGTCCAAACACCTAGCACCCTACATTAAACAACCACGGGATGTGCTCAATCGAGCCACCTTTACTCTACAACTTAGTTGTTGCTAGCACATACTATTCCCATATAAGCGTATTCACAAAGCCACTTGGAAATCAAAAGACAGGGCAACGGTCAACTAAATTGACTACAACCTCTTGTGCAAAAGACATTGTTCTAGCCTTAAAGACATCAGGAAATAAACGTGGAACTAACATCGATTCAGACCACTTCCTGGTAGTTGCTAAATTAAAATTTCGTCTATTCTCCAGGCGCTGCGGAATTGAACAATCAAGTTACCCGGGACACATCAATGTGGATCAAAATTTTGGAAAATAAACCAATTCCTGGCCCCGTTCAAGAAAAGTGGGACATCGTCAAAACGATATGGCAAAATTCATCTAGGCCTAAAAATCACGGATTGGATGATAATTATCTTGGTGCTATTCCAGAGAAAGAGCGCGCACGACAATGAAATCTAATTAACAACAGGCACGAATCTGGTGAATTAATAATGGACACTAACACCATCCTCGAAGCGTGACGGAAGTATTTCTCGCCATTTCTAAAAAGACATGCACCATCATCCGAGCAACAACCTCTCTTGCTTCAATGCGATATTAACGTCGAGATGACACCACCATCACTATCATCATATAATGAAGTGCGGAACGTGTTATCGCAGATGAGAAATTACAAGACCCGGTGAATATCGCATCTGTAATGAAATGCCCAAATATCGCGGCGATTATCTGTTCTACCGCATATTTATGTAAGCTAATTTCAGTAACTTATTCTAGAAAAGATATCCCACTAACTAGAGTGGAAGACGGCTGGTACCCATCTGTTCACTTCATAAATAGGGAAATCGATTAAATTTCAACAACTACCATGTAATAGCTTTGCTGAATACAGGCTAGAATTTGTTGGTCAATGTCGTGGCGGCAAAGTTATCAACTTATAGCGAGAAGATCTTGTGTGATCATCAATGTCGTTTTCATCCAAATTGATCATCGACCGATCAAACTTTTACGCTGAGGATAGTGCTGGAGAAATTCTATGAAAATGACATCCCTGTGCACAGTCTACTAATAAACTTCCAACAGGTGTACGACATCATTAAGAGGAATATTTTATGTCAAAATTGGTTTCAATGTACCAGCTTTAAATGGATGACTTAATATGTAACTCAAGATAATGTCTGGAGTACGGCAAGGAGACCCAATAGCTCAAACTCTTTTCAACCAATCATCACCTATCATTCGTCAGCTTAATATGGAATATGGCGTAGCGCAGCTGCCTGTATTATAAATTAACCCAGCTATTAGCATACGCTGAAGGTATTTGCATTCTGGGTCACAGCATCCTGTCCCTGAAAGAGATCTTCCTTTCATTGGATGTTAATTCCAATTCCAACAAATTGGCCTTTCAATCAATGAAGCAAAGACTAAACGCATGGTCACCACGCGAAGACAGTGTCAAAATATTTAAGCCTTCACGCCAATGTCAAAATGTTCAGGTCTCCTGATTCATAGCGCAAAATAAAACTACATATTTACAAAGCGCTGATAAGTGTGATTCTTGGACAATGACAGAGAAAACATCCAAAAAATTGCTGTAACTGAGCATAAGATCGTAAGAATAATTCTCGGTCCTATCAAAACGGGAGTCACGTACAGAATGCGAATGAATCACGAGATCAGAACTGATTTCGATAAAGTCGACATTATTGAATTCACGAAATTGTCAATTCTAACATGGCATGTGCTTCGTTCACAAAATCGAACCACTAAACAGGCCTAGTGCTAAATCCCTTCATGGAGTGTAGCGGCAGCGGAAGGAAAACAAGAAGAAGGGGTGTACCATTTCTAAGAAGTTGTTCTTCAAAAATAATTTCTTCCAATGTTTTTGTAATTGACAAAGGAATTTCCAACTTTTCATTCTCGCAACGTTTGCCGTTTTCTTGAAAGTATATTATAGCGGATGTAACAAGACGGTAAATTTGGAAAAAGTTTATGTAATAATTTGCTAATTTTTATTATTTGGTCCCTGGAGACCATGTGATCAAATTATTATTTATAATAATATGTATTTGGCTTAATCTGTTAGAAATTACCTCTAATCTAAGCTTTCTTTACATCCTATGAACTGATAATGTCGTCAAGATAACGATAGAAATATTTTCGAAACCTTCCATAAAACGTTTTGTAATATAACTGGAACGGTCGATAGCCCAAAAGGAAGCCTTTCAAAACGAAATAATGATTTTTGCATATAGAATAATACAAGATCAGTTGGTAAAAGCGCTCTATAGATTATTTTAACAGAAACCGCAATTCCTCAGGGATGCATTTATGGTCTATGAAAAATTGGATGGAATTTTTAGGCCACAACAATTCATTTTTTTACCATTAAGCTCGAAATATTATCATAAATCATTGTTACTATAAGGAGTTTTTTCAATTACATTACCTGCGGTTTTCAATAAATTGTAAATAAATTGTCCGCTTTACGTACATAAATAGGCCACTATAACAAGAAACAACCATCTGAATTCCATTCGTTAACATAAATTATAATTCATAATTTATTTTCGATTCTCTTAATTAAATATTATGGTTTTTTACGTATATAATAAATACAACAACAACAAAAAATTAAATAAACATATAACATATAATTTTAATTATAAATTATGTACACAAATTTTTTTTTTTTTTTTTTATTTTTGTCGAATTATGTATCAAACCACTATAACAATAATAGAAAATATCATAAACAATTAAAATTTATCTAAACATTTAAAATTCAATTAACTCAATCTGAATACAAAACATTATGTTGAATCAATTTTTATTTTTTTTTTTGGTTGGAAAACCTCAAATAAACCAAACAACATAAAATTATCATAACATTACCAGCATGAGAATGAAATTACATATTTTTTTTTTGGTTCGATCATTATCATGTACTCGTATGCAGCATAAACGTTTATATTCGATTATTGTTAATCAAATTTTTTTTTTTACATAATGGGTACTCTTAGTTGATGAATCGTTTTGGTTATATTGATTCACTAATATTCAGTGAAAAAGGCGCCAACTTATGCACGTTAGTCTTACATTTTTATTTAAATGTGCTTACATTTATCTTAATATACAGAACTCCATACCCCCCATAACTAATTTCATTCGAATTAGTTGATGTAATGTTAAACGTTTCACCTAAAATTTTCGTATAAGCAGATGTCGTAATAAACTTATACGGTAAAGGCGGATTCATGGTTGCTTTCGTTTGTTTCAGGAGTTCAGAGAGCACCGAAGTTCAAAGAGCATCCACAATGTTTAAAATTTCTTTTCTCAAAAAGTTGTACCGTTTGTTCGGATCATACCATTATGTGAGTAACGTGAGAATTATCTGATCTAATTATTTACTCAGCGCTTCAGTTTCAACAGAGCTTTGGTGTGGACCATTCGAAAATGGAAAAAAATTAAACACAAACAATCATCCAAAATCAGAATTAACGTCAATTATTTTTTGTGACTTATATCCCATCTTCTTGTCACATAGTCACATAGCATTTCATTTTCTATATCTCCTACGTCTACCTCCTAAAAGATTTTATTTTAAAGGCCGTAAAGACAATTATTGTTGGAATTTGGAAGAGGAATACCTGTAACGTCGCTTGCGTTTTGCGAGCGGTCATCACGATTATAACGTCACTTGTGGAAACGCTATTTTGTTCGTACACCAATTAATTGATCGAATTATTTTGATTGTACGACCAAGCATTAAGCAAGATATCCCGGTATTGAATTTGATGCTTTTTAGTTGGAAGGGTTTGATAGGATTATTAGTGTAGAATTGAGAGCGACCAGATTACAAACACGTTGGCTGTCCATTGTTAGTAGTTACATTTTTTCGAAAAAAACTGCTTTCAATCTAATTCAATATAAATTAGTCATCAATTACACCACCAGCTTACTTCTTCCGGCCGTTTTTAATTGATTGATTGATTTTTAAATAACTAATCATACTCTCAACCAATTAAGCTTAAGTTTAATATAATTTCTATAAACCTGTTATGAATTAATCTTAGGGTACTACAAAACCTTAATGTTAATATTAGGGTCTATTTTCCTTCGCTGATTTAGATTCCAAAACCCACCTCCGGGAATTTGTTGTTGCACTATGATTACAATCTGTTTAAATCTAATTATTAATTGACTATCTAAATCTAATTTTGTAGTTTATTAGACTTACAACTGCATTCTGAACTAACGTTTATTATTGTGCTAGGTCAGATTTCTGCACACTCATTATTAATCATTATTAATTTAAATTTCACTTCAAACTTAACAACAGTAGTTCGGAGACACCATAGCATACTAAATTAGTATCAGACTTAGTCAACTAATTTCTACCATATAGGTCACTATCGCCATTTAAACTACAGTTTAGTGCAACTACTATTATAAGTGAAACATTTCTGCAAACCTGCCTCGAAGCTTATATACGTTTGATCTGTGTTGGATGATGTCTTGTAATGAATTACAGTTAACCCCACCAGTAACCTAAATCAAAATGATAAGACACTAAATAGTTTCTAAAGTACGTAGTCCGACCTGAAGTTCCTGTGAATTAAGATGACAAAATCAAGACAACAGAATTTCTAAACTAACTCTCCTCTGGGTACTTAAATTTGTGGAAACCTGCATTAGGTTCCTCCAATATTCTGAAAATTCAAATCAAATTTGTTAATTAGGTACTAATTTAAAATAAACTAAAAATTATTAATCTCTGAAATCCTGATGGTTTAGTTCATTTTAATTCATCTACATACATACACCTTGTAGATGAAAATACCAGCACAAGCAACAATATTCAAACTACAAAAACTTCTAAGTTACGTCTACTTTGCCTTAAAATGAAGAATCGAGATCAAATCCAGAACAACGTCTTCACCTTCGACGTTCGTGCGCCGACCAATTAACAATCCCCGAGATGTTCCATCAGGTATTGACGAGAAAAGAAGATCCACCCTGCCAACGATTCCTCTGGCGTGATAACAGTCAAAATCGCTATCCAGATGTGTATGAAATGAATGTGATGACCTTTCGAGCTGCATGCTCGCATTCGTCGGTAAAGTACTTTAAAAATAAAAATCCAAAAATCAATAAAGAAAAATATTCGCGTGCAGTGAAAGCAATAGTTGAATCGAAGTCTCAGCACAAGTCAATTAGATCCGTTCACAGGCTGGCTGCGAAATGAAGGGTTGGAGTACAATTCTAAGACCCTCTGGACATCGAGGATTAATTTGCCGTTCAGAAAGTCTTTGGACTGCGATGGGATTCTATAATGCAAACGTTTTTAGGTATCGAAACAATATATATTTACATTTGATTTGAAAATTCTCGATCTGATATGCATCTACGATCCAAATCCTTTACGTAGGTTTGCTGATCATTCATTTCAAAATGATTTTACAGGAGGTTTGAGATGGGATAAGCAAATAAGAGCAGAAGAGTGCACCAAATAGGTAAAATGTATTGGGTTGCTCAAGGAATTGAAAAATATCAAAGTCCAGATATTATGTTATTCATCGCTGTTGTTGTCATCAGCGCTAAAAAACGTGCAACTCCATGTATTTTGTGAGTATAGTAACCTCGCGTATGATTTGGTTGTATATTTCCGTATTTTCCATTGGTGATTGGAGCAACAGTACTCAGGTGGTTGAATTTGGATCCGGAAAATTTTCATCAGTATGTGCCGTATATGTAGTATAAAAGGAATCTAAGAAAAACAGTGACTAAAGATCGGAACTGGGTTCAGAAAGGGGAGCTATCGGCGTATAGCGATATAGAGGAACAATCGGTGCATAGTGGTATAGTGGTTGCTAAGTATCTCGAGAAGAATTTTGAAGAAATAATACGTTTGGAAAAATAAGCCATATTCATGAAGGCTATAGCAGAGTAGTTTTCAAAATAACTAAACTTTTACTTGAAAAGGATCGCAATCTTAAAATCAAAAGGTGGGTGTAGTTAAGTTGCTGTAATAAAATCGAAATTATCACCTTGCAGTAGGGTGGTCGATTTGGACATAAAAGCAGAATTTACAACTTGTCGCCATATTGGGATAATCAAAACCTCCTGTTGAGAATAAAGCGAAGAACTAGCCAGCTTTCGGAAGTCGATGGGTTTCTTAAAAAAACAATAATTTTGGCCCAATATGGCACAGTAATAGAACTATTGGTGGCTCACTATCACAGCCGTTTATGATTCCAAGGCTGATCTACATAAGTTTTAAAATTATTCCGAAAGCGATATCAAGTTATCAAAAAGAAACGGCAAAACCAAATCCACCACTTTCGTTAGATCTTTTACTTACGTGTAAGTGAACGCGTTTGGTCCAATGTTAGTGAAGATTGGGCGCCACCAGGAAAGAAGGTATGGAATACTGTTTACCTGCTTGAGAGTAAGAGCAATACATTTTGAAGTAGTGCATAGTATGATGACGGATTCCTTCAATATTGTATTGCGAAAATGTATGGCCTATTTAGGGGTGCACCTGTGGAAGTGTGATGCGATAATGGTATTAATTTTCGTGGTGATACAAATGTGTTGGCCCCCTCCTATGGGCGCCCCATATGGGAGGGGCCTAAGAACGATTTTGTCACACAGTAAAGTCTGATATGATGAAAGTGCTGCCTTCGCGCACGCCTAGTGACGTGCTTTTGCCTCATTTAAGTGGAAAACATGGTGCACTCCAAACCATTTTCCTACACCCCAATTGAGGTTGGAGAATCAGAGACTCTGAGTCACAAGCACAGTGAGGAGGACATGGTGCTGTTTAAAAATTGGAAGATAACGCAAATGGCGTCTCAACATTGCTGAAGATGATGTAAACAAGAGGTACCCCTGATTTTAATAAGAACCACGAAATGGGTTGAGCCAATGCATCGGGTGTAAAGTATGCATTTAAACGATTTAACATAAATTTTACACAAGAAGACAAACTAATAATTCTCAGATCTATAAGCTTGGACGAAATTGCATCAAGATTATCTGCTTTAGGCGGTTTATCTATTAGACAAATTACTAGATCCATCTTTATTCGGGAATTAATAAATGCTCGAGGTTATGAGTGTAAAAAGTAAAATGAAAACAATTCAATAAATTATCATCAACTTTTGAAAAGTGGATAAGCTTACGGGCCAGAAAATACCTGAACGTATAGGTAGTTAGCACGAAATGTTCATTCCGAAAAGTCTTTTTTTCAAAATGTGTGTCTCGGCTAAAATTTAGGGAAGTTTTCATTCCATCCAGAAAAAATTATTCAAAACTATTAACCAATGAACAGTTCGTGTTAGCTTCCTATACATTATAAATTTTGGCTTATTCCACATATACGGAAGTTGTGATTCATATAACACGAAGCAACTAATTGATCAACGACTTAACAAATTTGGATTGGTTTTGAAAAATGATATTGTGGCCACAACATGTGACAGAGCATCAGTAAAATTTAAATTTGGTAAAGAATCGGAAGCTGAAATTATTCTATGTATAAATCATGGGTTACATCTTGACCTTACAGACATTTTATATAAAAAATCAGCCCGAATATTGGAAGCAACAATAATCAAATGAATTCAACGAATCTGATTTTGATTTTCAATATGATGATGAACTCGAAAATGAAGAATACAGATTATGAAGTTGTATATTCTGACATTTCATTCGAGTTACATATATGTATTAATTCAGTTCGCAATATTACACAATTTTTCAAGCGTTCCCCTGTAAACGTAATACAATTTTACAGCAGTATATTAAGCAAACGTTCAATATTGAGATTGGAATAATTTTAGATCCTAAAACTTGTTGGAAGACTTTACTACTTATCATCCAACGATTTTTAGAGCCATTAGTTGCGTAAAAAAAGCACTGGATGATTTACAAAAATTAAATATACTCGAAGATATTTCTGAAATAAAGCTTATAGATATTTGTGAGGCTTTGTCACCCGTACAAGTAGCAATGGAAGCTTTGGGACAACAAGACGCTACAATAATAACGGCCGAGACCATAATCACATTTATATTGAATAAAATTTATCAGCTAAATACGGAAATCAGCAAAAGTATACTCAATTAAAAAAGAAGATGCTGGAACAGCAAAAGCAAGCCAAAGTTGCATACAAATCCATAATTATTTACCGGCCCCTTTTAATATTCTATAACATACAATATATACGTTTACTTCCATCCAGCCAAACTACACACATTTATAAATTCAAACACAAACAACAAACTCACACTGCTACATAAAATATATAAATAAATGAATACTTAATTGAAATCCTAGGAGCAATTCTTGCTTCCTTTTCCTTAACTCTAGTAGGAGTTTTTTTGTCATTAAGAATGTTAGGTAAAATCAAGGAATTAAAATCGGAAAATTTATTTCTGGGTTCAACTTCATTTTTGTAAGAATATTTCCCAACTTTAATTTCACTTGTTCCTCGAACCAATGTTTGAAACTCCCTATAAATTTTACGAATTTAACTCCATTTTTCCACATGCTTAATTCCTGCGACTTTACTTCGCGGAGCCTTTATTATATACCTAGTGTCACTTCCACTATTATTAAAATTTCACTATTAAAAGGCACGGGGTCTCCCCATTTACTCATAAACGGTCTTAATTTACACAATTACCCTCGTCACCGCTTCGGATG
This sequence comes from Tipula helvola, assembly GCA_963556165.1. Classification (NCBI taxonomy): domain Eukaryota; kingdom Metazoa; phylum Arthropoda; class Insecta; order Diptera; family Tipulidae; genus Tipula; species Tipula helvola. Next base: position 9,074,499 of record OY744481.1, on the reverse strand, counting down.
TGGCTAATGTTTGTGTGTCTGCTGTCGTAGCGGTCCGAAGAAATCGAAATGTGAAATACAAATATGAGAACGCATACCTTCAGAGTGTCAAAAAAACTACTCGATCGCCGTCGAGATAATTGATTGAAAACAATAAAGTTAGAGAGTGGAAAACAAGACAAATCGAAACACCCAACGATCTTGAATGAAATGCAAATGTTCACTTGGAGATAAACACGGAAAATGGTGTTGAGTAAAAAAAATATTTGCAATGTTGACGGAAACTTAGAGCAAGCTGTTAAAAGATTAAATATTTGGAAATTTAAAAATTAAAAGAAAAAATGTTTAGTAACAAATTTGAATTAAAATTTAAAAAAAATCTAATTAATAATAATATAGTTAAATAAATGAATTGATTCAAAACAAAATGTATCTGCTCGTTATTATCCCACGTTGGGGCGAATGATTGCCCGACGCTAATACATATATAATTTAATTTTAAATTTGTACAGTACCAGAACAGTCGTAATACCGTTGATATTATGGCGTACGACATACCGCGTAGGCTCTTGAAGGTTGTTGATATGGAGGAATAAATATGGAATGCTACTTAATACCGTTTATATATTGGGGTAAGGTATACCCCAGGCGAGAGATTTTCAACAGACTGTAAATGAAAAATAAAATGAGATTTATTCAAAGTATTTCCGCTATAAATAGTGACACCTCTTTCAGATTTTTGTGAACCTACACCTAGTCATTGTATTATAAAAGTTCCATACTTTTCTAATTCAATAATGTAAATTTTGTTTAGTTGGTTTAAATATGATAAAAAACAATCTTCTATAAATAGTGAACTTACTCATGTTATGTGCTATTGAAAACAAATCAAAACAACAATTAGCGATAAAATACGTTATTAATTACAACAACTTATTTAATAAACACGAATTTCAATTAAAAATAGCCACTGTTTAAATAACTGAGATTAGCCTGAAAGGCTCGCATTGTTAAGTTAAGTAGTGAACAATTAAAACTTCTATTATTCAACTTGTTTATCCATAATTATGAAATGGATCCATTTAATATTTGTCGTAATCGTTTTTACAGAAAGGAGTGTTAAATGTAATACGGATACTCCTATGTCAAATAACCTCTTCCATAATGTAATCGTGAATGCAGTCAATAAGTATCGAGACGATTTGATGTGTTTAAAACCTGTTGTTGGGCTGGACTACATTTCGGAAAGTGCACACCTCATAGATATTGCTAATGGTTTAGTAAATAGCAGTACAAATTTTGCATATTTTCGTGGTAAACAAATTAAATCTGAAACGTGCGATTACAAAATAGACCTGGATTATGGTATTCTGGCAAACATCGAGAAGTTTATAAATAATTGTTTAAACTTGACAAAAAACACAAATAATTCAAATCTCAGTTGGATGTGGAATCCATCAATTAATTCGATTGGATGTGTGTTTGATGGAAGAAACACAAAATTTATATTTTGCGTGGTAAATGACGTTGATGAAAAAATCTATACGGAAGTCGAATTCGAAAAGCGGAATGATTTGCTTGATAAAGGTTCGTTATATGCAGTTGAATGTATAATTTCATAACAAAAATTCAAATTTATTAATTTTAGCGAGCAATGAAAATGATGTATACATAAATTTGTGCAATGGTAAAAACCTATCGAACTACCACCTAATCAAATGATGCTTCTTGCGACAGCAAAGTAGAACTAATATAATCCAAGAACTGAACAAAATACGCAACAAAATAGCAGTGGGGAAAAATTACAAGAATTTAGAATATGTTGAATGGGACTATGACCTAGAAATAGCTGCTATCGAAGTTAGCCGATTTGACCGTAGAGTAACAAAAGTGGGCGACTGCTTTATCACAAGTAAGTAATTCAATTTACTAGAATATACCTACTCTCTATTTTATTATTTACTGCTGTTTTAGAAAAATTTGGCCATGAAACTGGCGTTTGGTATTATGAACATGCAAACTTCACCATGTCACTAGATCTATATACAAATCTAATTCCAATTTTGTTCAGAAATATTAAGCAACCATATGGATGGATGTACAATGCAAAATTACGTGCAATTGGTTGTACATTTTTTAAACTGTCAAATGATGTATATGTTTTGTGCTTGTTCAATCGTGATCCGGAATATGAAAATGTATGGAACACAACTGTATTTAACGCTGCCCTGGCAAACATATTTCAAATTCGTTTCATTTTAATATTAGTAACAATTTACTTCAGTCTACATTAACATTTCTATATTATTGCATTTATTGTGAATATAGCGAAATAATTTACTAAAGATAATAAAACTTTGTTTGTTGTTCAAATTTAATAACTGTAAGACTTAAACGCCAGAACTTGTGGAGGTTATAGTAAGGTATAATAACAGGCAACTTCCTAAATCGTCGGTTTGCGAGAATAGTGACACATCTCAAAAATGGCCAATTTTGAGATAATAGGAAAAAAATCCTTTAAATGTAACAATCTTTTATCTGGCATAGTGTCACTTCTAAACTACCCATAGTTTTCAATAGATACGACGTTGAATTTGAGGAATTCAACTATTTTATACCAAAAAAAAAATTCAAATCGATTTCCTCAAAAATATGATATTTTGAGATGTGTCGCTATTCTCGCAAACCGACGATATATTAAAATATTTTTGTATAGATTAGATATATTTAGGTGGCCTAACTTAATTGGTTCATCCTTTATAGTGATCATCTTCCTTCAAAACAAAAATCTTAATGTTACCAAAAGGTACTGCCTACGAAGGGATTTTGGCTTTAGTTAATATAATTTACTTACTATGTAGATAATGTAGGACAAGTTAAAAATTAAATATGTTATAGAATTTACCGAGGTACTATTACATAAAGCATATACCCAACCTTTCGCTTTCTTAAGAACCATTTTTGGTAATACATACATTTTTTAAATTTTGTAAACAACCCTTGTTGAATATTTCGCAAAATTTGTGCAAAAGTGTTTCGCCAAGTGCCTACGGCAGGAAGTATAAAAAGCATTTTAGGTAATGTGACTGTTCTAGGACTCTGAAATTTTGAAAATACTTTAAAAAATAAAAAAAAATCGTGGAATAAATTTGAATTTAATAGTGATATACCTATTGTTAAAATACGTTGTAAATGTAAAAATTAAAAGAAGAAGACGTGTATAGCTACCAAGCAACAACCTGTTCGGAAAACCGCGATTTTGATAAATTGTGGAGATTGGGCACTTCTTGCCAGTATATTAACTACATTTTGTTTTAGTTCGCACCTTAGTAAGGTGGGATTTCTGGAAATCACTCATATATAATCTCTTCGAATAACAGCGATTTCCATGAATTGTGGAAGTGCACAATCATCACAAACCAAAAAATATGTTTTATTACGTAAACGAATATATGGGATTTCTGGTACACGGAAATAAATATTCCAGAAGTAGAATTATTTCTTGTATTCCTTAAATTATTTTGGTATCTCTATTCGGCCGCCAATTTTTACATACATGAAACGTCTGTTAAATAATTAAACATGACAAATTTGTTTACTGTGGTTTAACTACTTTCATTAACTCAATAAATATTTTGGGGTAACAATCTTTTAGGTTCTAACGAATTTTCTTTAATCCTATACAGAGACTGGAACCGAAACTGAACCGAAAACCGAAAACCGTAATTAACCGCTATTTTCAATGAACCGAAAACCGGAACCGAACCGAAATAAAATAAAAAATTGAACCTGAACCGAAACTGGAATCGAAATTAGTTTTCGTTCCGATTCAAGTTTTTGCTATCCGAAAAAATTTATACAATTATTTTCAGTTTTTAAAATTATGCAAGTTAAACTAATCGAACTATCCAAGACGGTAATTTTTCGTTTTAGACGGTTCCGCTTCCAACTTACGCAGATTTTTGTATCTATAATAAAAACTACTTTCGTATGCTAAACGGATTATACTACTCAGTGGGCGCATTTCATAATTAATCCGGCTGTTCACACAAAGTTAACACTGCAATACATCATTTCCTCGTGTTTTACCTCTTTGCCTATAAACTAACTGGAGAGGGAAAATATTCTTGTTGCACTTTTTCAAAGTAAATTTTAGGTGATGATTATTATGATACTTTAATTAAATTTTGAATAAAAAATTTGGAATCATAAATAGAAATGTTTATTAACAAACAATTCTTGAAATTGTTTTGGAGCCGAACCGGAACCGAACCCGGAATCGAACCAATATTTAATGGCCGAACCGGAACTGAACCGAACCGAAATTTAAAAATTAGGAACGTAACCGAAAACCGGAACGAAAAACATTTCGGTTCCCGTCTCTGATCCTATATATTGATAGTTAATATTTCAGAGTTTTAAAGTAAGTATAACACAGTTCTGCTAACATAACGGATGTTTGTAAAAATATAGTTTTAAGGCTAAAAGAATTTCTTTATTTTTAGTATGACATTTTAATTGTCCCAATGAAAAATATTTTAAAGTTTATTTACGAATTAATTCTAGGAATTATTGTTAATTCATGACGATTATTAAACGCAAAAAATTTGTTGTAAATATTACATGTTTTTATTCGTCGTTTCATTACTAAATTTGATGAAGATTAAATAGATTTAATGAGATATCGTTGACCCAATATGCAAAAGCACAATAACGAAATATCATGACAATATTATACCACTATTTAAAATTTACTGCGTAATTTGTTTAAATGAGTTTAAAATTACTAAAGTTAAGGAAAGTGTCAGCGAATTTTCTTCGATGATATTCTAAATGATGACCATCTTGAAACTCACTATGCGAGAAGTTTATTTTACGTTTTATTCTTCGACATGAAACGGAAACTAACAAAATTGAAAATAATGGAGAAGAATGTTTGGATAAAAATCTATTTTATTGCAGATAATTTGTATTATTTACCATTCATATCTTCCATTATGGTGAATCTGCTTCTCGAGCTATGTAAATATTGAAGGACGGTTTTCAAATTCAAAAGTGGAATTGTGGTTCCGATACGTCAAGCATAAGAAAATATTTTTGAGAGCTGGGAGATTCATTGACTTAATGAAGAAAAAAATAGAGCTACTCGTTAAGAGCTACTCTCCTCTTTCACATTAAATACAAGAAAAACTAAAACAATCAACGAATCAGATGAAGAACCAGGTATTATTAATAATAGAGAACATTGGAACAAATAATTAAGGCTATTCGATTCTCCAAAGCATATGAGGAGGAGGGTTTTGGCAAGGTAAACAAATAAATAAATGAAAAAAGAAAATGTCGAGAAGGAATTGGAAATCGAGGAAGTTGATATTGATCATATTCTGCAAAATGGATATACATTTATATATCAATGTTATCGAGTCTCTATTACTCATATGGGCGGTTTCGATGCACTAGCGTAATGTCATAATATTGTCTACTCACCTTTTGTTGTACATTTTATTGTAAATGAGCTATTGCTCAAAATAGAATGTGTATGCATGAGGTGGAAATTGTTTGAAAAAATTTAAGAGGTTTTTCTGCCTAATGGAAGCAGCTTTATTATTTGTTTTGATTTTTCTTTTGTTCCGTTTACTCTGTTTCCATCTGTGCTTTTCCTTTTAACACTAAGTTATTGTTAAAGTACAATAAATAAATAAATAAACACGTATTCGATAAGATCAGAGCAAGTAATAACCTCAAGAGATATTAACCTATGTGCTTTAAGACAGGCAGCAAACCAATATGTATTGCTGGTATTCCCTACTTAAAGGATTTAAGGCAATATTTAGAAATTATAGCATCATGAACCTAATATTTTTCAGAAACACGCAAAATTTTTATTTACTTTCTATGAAATTTACTTTTCATAATATTTTAGTATTATTTATCAAGTACTTTATAAAAGTATTCTTATTTTCTTTAACTTCCAGTGGATCTTGTAGCATCCAATGAAGCGTAGTTTAGAAATTGTGTTATCTTGAGCTAGCCAATTTATTGCATATTACTAAAAGGAAGATGATTTAATGAAATTTATATAAAAGATGTAATCTAAGTGGTAATTGGATTGGATGCTGTTAATTAAGTAGTATATATTTAGTATCATGTAATGGGTTAATTTTGATTTTAGTAGCAGGGATTCCTCAGAATTTTGATTTAGCAAATTTTGACATATTTCAAATATCCAACGGATATGTAGTTTAGAATTGTGTTGTCTTGTTTTAGTATTTTACTATATAAGCACTTCAGCTCGGACTTCATACTTTAGGAACTAGTTAGCATCTTATCATTTTAATTTTTGGTTCTGGTAACATTGATGGTAACATCGCAAGCTTGGGAAACGGTCCATATAGTTTGTAATGGTAAAATTAATATTGTCTTTAAAAAATTGAGCTCGAGCTTCGACAGTATCAATCCAATATTCTTTTATGTTTGGTAGTGGTTCTAAATACTTCTCTAAAAATGTCAACTTTGTAAGTATTTCTTCTGATTAGGACCATTCTTCATTTGATTCTGCACGTTCAGAGTTATTAATGTCTAAATTCTTCCCACGTACACTAATTAATTTCGATGAAATTCATCTAGGCCGTTATTTTCTTTAATAAATATGTGTCGTTTATTTATAAGCCGGTAGGGAACGACGAAAATCCTGTGTGTCCCGATACTAGGACGACATCAAACTTCAAATTTTATGTAACTTCTATGATTATACTGATTATAATTTATATTACTTAAACAAGCTACCTACTATAATAAACTGTTATCACAAGATATATCAGATCGTTTTATGTATGCCTTCTTTTGTATAAAACTGATGAAAACATTAAAAAATCAAAACCAATAAAAGTCGCGCTGATCGCTCGTGTAACAGCTGCACCAACAAAAAAAATGTACACTTATTGGGTATTTCTATGAATAATATGGAATACGAATATTTATGTTAGTCAGGTGATGTAAGTTTACGGCGACATATTACTAATACTAATATACCAGTTTGTTATATCCTATATGCATCGCACACCGCGGCTTATTTATATATTAATTTGTGTTGGTTTTGGAATTAAAATTCACTAAAAAAATTAAACCTATATTCTATGCACCTTCGTGAAAATAATGTTTGTTTAATTAAATACAAATTAACCAGGCGATTAATCGATCTTTCCACAAGCTCATTTTTAATATATGTATCTATTTTACGGATTTACACAAATCAAGATCACTATTAACTTAACAACGTAGTATTCAAAAATACTTTTAAAATTTTAAAAATTTAACCTGGGACAATGATTGCATCCGTTCAATCTAATTTCGTAGAGCGAATTGCATCAAATGAAATATTCTATAACGGGGACATAAAACTAAAAAATGTTTTTTTAATTTGATGAATCCCGTAATCTCGTAAAATACGGTCGTACAGAGATGAAAAGAAAAGCATTTTAAAGCTTCGAATCACTTGTTTTGAGATTTTTGAGCGGACAATTTTTGTAGGATACCGTTATCACGCAATCACAAGAAAGAGCACGAAGAAAACGATTTCGATTTTTTTTTTGTTTTGCTAGGATCCATGGGCTCGGGAAATTTTTTGAAGTTAAACCAATGCAAAGTCGGTTAGCCTGTTAATTAGGCGTAAATTTATGGTCTTTCTGGTTTATCTATGTCAACTTTTTGACGAGATATCTGACTTTAAATCAAAAAAGATCCTTTGATCATCGATATCTCAGCAACCGATTGCGCAGTAAATTTTAAGGTAGCCTTAAAAACTTCAGTAAATTTCCTACAAGACCCTTTAATGATTATTCGAGAACAAATTTTTTTTCACCCTCAACACTGATTTGAAAAAAGTACAAAAAAACGACATTTTAGGTTGTTTTATTAAATCTACCGTTACTTTACAAATATTGTTGAAAATACTAATGTTGCCAGGTCATTTTACAGCTAAATGTACCACTAATATCCCTGTATCATATATATATATTGATCCATCCAACCGTTTTTCCCGACAGATTGATCAAAATTTTAAAAAACAATTAAAGGAACAAGTGATCATCAAAATAAAAAACCGACTTTTTTCACATTTGCGTTAGTTACTTGTTAACCCTTAACGATCGTAGGATTTCTTTGTAATACACGACCAATTATTAAGGAACTTGGCCATTTCTTATCCGACTTCAGTGAAGTTTGGTATGCGCGATGGAAATGCGATTCTAAAATGATTCGTAGATGAAGTTCTGGAAAATGGCTAACTAGGAAGGAACTAGGCCATTTCTTATCCGATATTGATGAAATTCAGCATGTACGATGGAAATGGTATTCTAAAATCGCCATTTTTTATCCGATTTTGAGGAAATTCAGCATGCACGATGAAAATGCACGATGAAAATGAGATTTTAAAATAATTTATAAAACATATCATTAAATACATCGAATAACGATTTTAGTATTTCACTTTTAACGCAGATGTCGAATTTCTTTTAATCGTTTAAAGAATAGGCAAGCGTCTTCCAACTTAACCATATTAATTTAACCAAAAATATTTTTAGAGTTCCATTTCTATAGTACATGCTGACTTGGTTAAAAATCGGATAAAAAATGGCCAAGTTCATCCTAATACGGCTTATTCCAGAACTTCATCTAAACATAATTTTTAAACCCAATTTTCATTATATGCACATGCTGAATTTCAACAAAATCAGATATGAAATGGCCAAGTCCAAGTTCCATCCTAGTTAGTTATATTCCAGAACTTTATCTAAAAATTATTTTAGAATCCCATTTCCATCGTGCTTACCAAATTTCACTAAAATCGGTTAAGAAATGGCAGACTTTCATAATAATTGGTCATATTGTAACGCTTCGCTGACAGCTCCGGTTGCATGACCTTGTGGCATGCGCCTAGAATTGTATCGCAGCGTTATCAGAATTCTCCGAGTCATCATTGGGTAGCTGCAGCACATTTGATGGCTAGGTGACAGGGTTGGGCAGGGTTATGCTACCAATAACTCAGAGCTTGCTAGTGCTGCAATTTCAGAATTATTACATGCGGATGAAAATTCGGAAAATTATTGGAATAGTTAAAAAAAATTGAATCGCGCACTATATAACAGACTCTACTCTACAAACAAAATCACTAGAGATATGACACTGATAATTACCACAGCCATACTTTATTTTATTGTGGTCCAAGATGGTACTGACCACATGCGTTCCCCTCCTCCCATGAACGTTTGTACGCGACATTTATTTCACGTCCCCTGTATAACGCGGCACTAAATCACTTTAATTTCACGCACACTTAACACATTTTAATCACTAAACCAAACATAGAGAGAAATGGCAACTGTGACGGAAAATTAATAAATTAACAGAAATTAAAAAAAAATCATCTTTCGTATAACGATATAATTTTTGTGTAAAAGTAAAATCTTTACATAATACAAAACTTATCAAAGCCTTAGCTTACATAGTATATACTTATATACTAGAACCGGTTCAAGTTCTTAAATCTAATCTGATTTTGCTTTTTTTTCTAAAATTTAAGTTCAAACTTAACTTAACTTTGATAGTACAACGCTATCGGAGTTAATTTACTTAAGTATAATAATAAATATATAAATAAATATGTAATAATATAATAATAATAATACAAACAAATGATATGACACTTAGCTCTATAGATTTTGCAGCTGATGATGACGATTGTTAATCCTCACCCTGGTAGGTTTTATGATACCGGAATCCAATAGATCTGGAATATTTATTCACGCGTTCCTAACAGATATAGTTGACCTTGGCCTCTCGAATGATAAGGAAAACACGCTTGTCGATGTAATATCCACCAGTAAAAATGGCGTCACTGTTTAATCAAGCCAAATTGCTATGACTACAAGATTCACTTTACTCGGTTTACAGACCAGAATATTTTGTCACACACCGTTTTTTTTATAATTCCTTGTTTTTGTCACAATTATTTTTTATTTTTATTCTTTATCACTCGATGTTACACAGGCACGTTCAATGATCCACTAAATCAATTTTCAACCAAAACAAATATATCCAATGCAATCCGTATTGCAAACGTATTGAATTCCAGTCTACCACCCATACAAGGCTAATTAGTTTATCACAACATCATATAATACAGAAGTGTATATACGATAGATAACATTCTCTTCTCCGTTCATTCAATGACGTCTTAATACATAATAAATTATAATTTCGATAACAATCACCAACATCATTATTGCCCAAATATTTACTAGCGGTATGGAATATACGACAACACTTGTAACCAGCAAATGTTACAATATTGCAGAACTTTATTTAATTTTCTGTCGTCTCTTCTAATTTTCTGTCGTCAAGTAATTAACGAAAAACGTGAAAAAGGTCGTTTTAATATTTTATTTCATACTATACCGAAAATCAATGTTTACGTGATTGATTTCAGTCCGGGAAATTAATCATTACGTCAGAGAACAAAAGTGTCCGGAAAACGAGCTATTACAGTAGAGTAGACTGTAAAACCAAACAAAAAAAAAAATAACTAGGGTAACTTGATAATTTTAAAATTATTTGGATTGATTTTCTCTAAATTTCAAACTCATGTTTTTACTTTAAAATTTAATTTTAAATGAAAAAATCGAATTAATGTCCCATATAGTATGAAATAAAACGTTGTACGTTACACGTACGTTAAATGATCGTTACAGTACTCGTTCAAAATTCTATTATAAACGTCGAACTCGTACTGTAACAACTCATTTACCGCCCTTGTGACGTAAATAACTATTGATTATCACTTGTTCCTTTAATTGTATTTTAAAACTTTGATCAACCTGTCCGGAAAAACGGTTGGATGGATTAATATAAACATAATACAGGGCTATTAGTGGTACATTTAACTGTAAAGTGACCTGGCAACATTAGTATTGTATTTTCATCAATATTTGTAAAGTAACGGTAGATTTACTAAGACAACCTAAAAAGTCGTTTTATTTGTACTTTTTTCAAATCAGTATTGAGGGTGAAAAAATATTTGTTCACAACTAATCATTAAGGTATCTTGTAAGAAATTAACTCACGATTTTAATGCTACCCGAAATTTTACTGCGCAATCATTGGTGGCTGAGATATCGATGATCAAAGACAAAAGGATCTTTTTTGATTTAAAGTCAGATATCTCAGCAAAACGTTGACATAGAGAAACCAGAAAGACAATAAATTTACGCCTAATTAACAGGCTAACCGACTTATGCATTGGATTAACTTAAAAAAAATTTCCTGAGCCCATGGATCCTTGCAACAAAAAAAAAAATCGAAACTTTTTTCTTCGTGCTCTTCCTTATGGTTGCGTGATAACAGTATCTTACAAAAGTTTTCCGCTCAAAAATCTCAAAACAAGTGATTTGAAGCTTTAAAATGCTTTTCTTTTCATCTCTGTACGACCGTATTTTACAAAGATACAGCTCTTCAAAAAACACTAAAAAAATTGAAATAAATTTGTATTCCTTTAATTTTTTGGATTAGTGTAGAATCGAATAATTGTGGTTATTAAAATTGTTTACCTAACTTGAGAAACGGCATTAAAAAAATTGCATGCATAAACAGCAAATCGGAATTTCAAACCGTCAAATGAAACTAATGACAAAGTTCAACTCTAAAAGAATTATAATACCTAATCTTAGAAAATTTTATTAAAATTGATAATTTCTCAAAAAAAAAACACTCCCATATTTTGCATTCATAAAGGCTAAAGTTCGTTTGTCAAAATTGCACTAATTTTTCGATTCTTTGGAGCTTATCGTAGAGATAAACGTTACGAGCGCATATGCCGAGCGAAATCTTGTCTTAGTAGGCGGCGAACAGATTCCCTGCAGGCCGGTTAATTGTCTCACAAACAATTTTTATCTAATTTAACTGAAAAATAAATGTTTCAGGCTGCCTAAAAAATGGAAGGAGCAAATTGCTTGATAAAATCAAGCTACCAGAATCCAAAAGCTACAAGAGAAATTGTTTTTGAAAATCTTCAGATACATTATTAGTTAAAGCTCCGGGAGATGTCTTATCGTTAAATCGACATGGGGTGGGTTAAAAAGTAAACCTCCTGAGATACTACCAGATCCGAGAACAGTGATACAAAATTTTGTAGGTTTAAATCCACCATGTACATACATGAACGTCTTTTTATGTTAAAAATTTCCGAATACAAATCTATGTTTCTTGGTATCTGGTATTCGCCTCAGACGAATTTAGCGTATTGTCGACTTTTAAGTAATTTTGTACATTTGCGTCGAAGATCAGCTAATCACACGATGGATGGAATAATACTGTGGTATTAAACAAAAACAAGATATCTGCAAATATCAAAGTTTTGAGAAAACGCATTTAAAGTTTGAGTTGAGTTTTTTTTTAATATTTTGAATTATTTTACGTATTGCATAATGTTAAACTTTTTAGTTACATTGAATTCAATTACCAATTATGCATAAAATTTATTAATTAAAACAGTAAAATAATCCAAAATATAGCTTTATTCCAATAATTACTAAGATACCTAATTTTGCCTTTCCACATATTGTTTCGAAATTAATGAAGATTTTGGAAAATTATTTAGATTACAAGGTGACGCTTCAGATGCTGGAACGAACAGCAGCAAAAACTGAAAAAGTGAATTTTTGCAGATATCCTGTTTTTGTTTAATACCACAGAATTGTTTGCGATATTAAAAATTAAATAAATGACTCGCTACTATTGGTTTTTAAACACAAATTCAGAAAAACTATTTTAAAACCAGATGCAAAGAAGAGTTGCGGCTCTAAAATACACTCAGCGTATAAATTTTGAAAAAATAATTTCAATCGAAGAGTATTTTTCAGAGAGTACGGAAACCGAAAAAAACACAATTATGAATTTTATTATTAGGGTATTTACATTTACTATATCTGCCTACAGTAGAATAAACTTTACTAGAATTTGGTTCTCTTAACCCATTTCTTGGTACGAAAATTTTACTTTACCCTCGTTTCTCTTTGCATTTTAAACTTATTGGTACCCATTACATATATGTATGTATACAGAATTGATATTATAACTAAGGCTATAAGCATACAATATTTTATTGACATTTATGAAGTTTGAGATAATTTTTTTTAAATACATCACTATGACAAATACGAAATTCAATTGAATTTTATAATATGGAAAAAATGTATTTTTGAATGGTTTTGGGTTAAATAGTGGAACAAAAAATTCCCGCATTAATAAAGAATACAAAGAAATTTATGTATTTTTAATCATATAAGAATTGTTTTAATTTTTTGGTGGCAGTCGGTAACATATAGCTATAGGGGAGGATTGTTCACAATTGATTAGGAAATCGAAGAAAATTGCGTTTGATATATGTTGTACACATTTACAATTATATGAGATAATTTATAGGTTTAGTAGATTAAATTTATGTATGTTTTGAGTGCATAGTGCTAATCGGTCGAATTACTGATTTAAAGAGTTATTTTGGGATCGAAATGAAATCCAGTAGGGTATAACAGCATTATAAACTCATTTCTAAATATAGGAATTTAGATAATAATGTACATAAAAAGTTCCATTTAGTTGTTAAAGATCAATATTACAGTTAACATTTCATTTAAACAAAGTGTGGATCCACATTATGCATTGTTTCCATTTAATAGTTGGCATATTCATTTTGACCCAAAGTGTAATAAAATGCAGTCAGCCCGATCCTGAATTGCATTCTTCTGAATACAATAATGTGATAGTGAAAGCAATCAACGATTTTCGAGGGAAATTGATGTGCTCAAAACATGTGATTGGCCTGAAATATATTTCTGAAAATGCAAACCTTATAAAAGCAGCGCAAGATATATTGAATAAGAAGAGTAAGGATGATAACCCTTCGCATCTTAAGCAAATTACACCTGAAACGTGTGATTATAAAATAAATTCAGAATACGGTACTCTGGATTGCGTCCATCAGTTTATAGACAAATGTCTAAACAGAACAAACGATTTAAACAATTTAAAACTCGATTGGCTGTGGAACCCATCAATTACTACGATTGGTTGTGCATTTAAAAAAGGCAGAATATTTGTGATTTTTTGCGTTGTAAATGAGGTCGCTGAAAAAATTGAATTAGAAAAACAGAATAATTTGCTCGATGAAGGTTGGTAATAATTTAATACTTAATTATCGATAACAAGTTTCAAATTTGTTCGGTTTCACAGCGAAAAGTACAATGGATTTAAATACAAAGCCGTGCATTCGGACAAAATTAGAAATTCACTCCAAAATTAAAACGTGTTTTTTTAGACAGGAAAGTCGAGAATTAATAATTAAAGAATTGAATATACTACGCAACGGATTAGCAGTTGAAAGAAATTACACGAATTTAAACTACGTCGAATGGGACTATGATCTAGAAAAAACAGCCATTGAATTAAAGCGATTTAATATTACTGCAATAAGAGAGAGTGCTTGCTTTATTAATAGTAAGTATTAATTATGTAATTATGCCCGCTATTTTATTGTTAACTATATTTTAGAAAAATTTAAATCAACATACCTGGTACATAAACGATATAATTTCAACATGACATCAGATCTATATATTGATCTAATTCCAAATTGGTTTAAGGAATTAAAGCAAAAGGCACTAGCCGAAAGTGACGATCCGTCTAATATTAGTCGACCACTTGGATGGATATACGATGCAGAATTTCAGGCAATTGGTTGTACACTTTTTAAACAGACAAATTATGTACATACCCTGTGCTTGACCAACCGTGATCCAGAACAAAAATTTAACTTACTAAACGGGATACGATTTTGTGATGTTGTTTTGGATTGTGAATGTAGAAATAAGCAGTACCCATATTTATGCGCTCCAAAAAGTAATGCAATTCATTTAAAATACTATGACATGTACATAATTTATGGGTCGATCATTTTGATATACGCGTGTATTATTGTGTTTATTATATTTATTCGTTCGGTTTCCTTTTTTGAAAAGCAACAATCATTATTTGAGTCTGATTACTAATACTAAATGATGTAAATGTAATTATTTAGATAAAATTAATATACGTGATAATTTTGTGTTTGATAATAATACCTGGTACTATATGTTTTCATTATCTCAAAGAATGTTTGGCTACTTCTAAGTATCTAACAGTGACGAATCTAAACGAACATTTATCTAAATAATAAAATTTAATCGAAATACATAAATGTATTTATATTCCTAGTTACAAAAATAATTTAGTCAATTGAAAGTAATTTCTTTGTGACTAAAATCAGAAATGCTTATACTTCCATCATAATAAATACCCGAAGATGAACACTAGTTTAAACATCTCCGGAGGATGCCTTCCAGTACCACCAGTTTTAGATGGTTAAATACCAATCATTATAAAAATATCTTACGAAAGTTTATTACTGGATTGCATTATTGGAATAAATTGATTATCTATAATTTCGGAAGAGATATAAAATCTAAATAATTCTTGATCTGATTATACCTATGCCTTACAAAGGAACACGTCCCTTAAATATTCAAAATATGAAATAACCTTATAACCAATTAGCTGTTGAAAAACTTTAATTCAAATACGTTCATTTCGGAAGGACGATCAATTTAATCAATATCTCAAAAGTTACTATCAGACTCAAAATGTCACATAGTTAGGGAAAGTAAATAAGCAGAGTTTGTAAAAGACGAGTATATAGTAATGGAAACCCCCGAGCAACCCCATATTGTTCAATGTAATTTAAGGGAAACAACTTTTTTCCTTATAGTAACAATGATTCTTAAATAAATTTTAAAAGATTGATTTCGATTCCTCCTTCTTCAGTTCTTTTTTTCAACAACTATTGTTATGATACTATAAGAAATATATGAGGAAGCAACCTGAAACCAATATTTTAAAATATTATTAAAATTCATTGTTACTACAAGGAAAAAGTAGTAAGTTATTTTTATAAATTTTACAAGAGGTACAAAAAATGCCGGAGATTGAGATTTCAGTGATGTCTGTTCTTAGGAATGCTATATGGTTCAACAAAACAATGGTTAGTCTCCAAAAGAGCGATACAGATATATTTTCTAATAAATTTCTAAATAAGCCTCTTTATATATTTAAAAAAAGCGATATTTTAAGCAAGCACCGAAAGAAGATGTGTCAACGAACACAATACACTCAGCTAAAAATAATTTTCAAATAAGCATTTTCTGTATAATAATTGATTGCCATTTGCAACTTATACAATTGAAGAATGGTTAGAATTTATAACAAATTAAAACCCGCGAGAACTTAACGAAGTTCTACCCCGGGAATCTGAATAACGATTTTACAAAGGAATTTATTAAAGGCTTACCATTAGTAGTTTTTGTAAAATACTCAACGATTTCGCTGTGAAATACTACCGAATGAAAGCGATGTAGTAATATAAATTTTTTTTGACAAATAAATTTTATTTAAGTAATTGTTTAATGCTGAAATGCTGTGAATTTAATCCTGAGCCTGTTGCTGAAGATTAGTAATGAAGCTGAAAAACATGGTTGGATTAGGCTCTGGAAAGCAATTAAACAGGATTCTCTAAGTTGCTAAAAGCTCCACATCTCAGTCATACAAACTAGAAAAATTCCATGGGATCGAAACTTATAGGAACACCTTATTGGCGGTTTGAGCTAAATTGGTTATTTTTCAAATATTTCATTATCCGATGTTGTTTCCTTTTTCGGAATTATATAAATACGAGCTATTTTCCATTTCGATATGTATAGTCATTGAAAGCCACGGACGGGCATTTTAAGGGGCGTCGCTAGCACATTACAGCGATTTGTGAGAACGATTGCAGGGATATCACCGGAGTCAGCAGATTTGTTTAGATTTAATCCTTCCAGCACTTTATGAAAACAACACGCAGTCGAAAATAAACTCGTTTTGTACTTATTCGAATAAATAGAATATAATAATTTTTCGGCTGGTGTTAGATCACATTGGTAAATTGTTACTTTTTGTTTTCCAATAGCTGGAAGGTTAACTTATTCATTGAAATAATGTTACTTATATAAAGGGAGGTACAGTATAGGCATGAGCAAAGCTGTGTTACCTATACATTTTTGGTTAAAAAACGTGATGACCTTTCCAATGTCTGTAAGAATTCATTCAAAGCAATCCAGTCAAATTAGTCTGCTCGTTTAACAGCAAACGTTCATGATGCGGCATTTTAAAAAAATGTCAATCTCATTTATACAGGAAGGCGAAGGATATTAAAACTAAAAATAACTTTCGTTTTCGCAGGAGTAATGTGACGTTGTTAAAAAAAGATTGTACTGCCCTGTGCGATATAGACTATTTCTTTTATGATTGCAACTTATTTCGCGCGCGCTAAAAGTAGCCGAACAGGTTGTACAAGATAGAGAATTATGAAAATTGAGTGGAAGAAGGGGAATTAAAACCGCCGAAAAATTGACGCGTAACGGCCGAAAATTTGATCAAATTTCGAGTGAAAATTCTCTTTAGTTACATAAATGATTCTGAAGTTATTGCTAATAGTTCTGGAAGGACCGTTAGTTATTTAAGGTTACATGGTTTATTTTATAGTAGTTCATTAAATATATCTAAGTATAAGATACTTATCTGATACTTTTTTTATCATACCTGATGTGGATCTTGTTTTCTTATTTGGGCCATATTTACATTTTAAATTTCAATTCAATAATTTTAACCACATTCCAATCCAATTCGTTTAGAGCAGGACATATATGTTATAAAATAAAAAGTTATTTGAATTTGTTTTGTATTTGCTTATACGTCTTAGTCTAAACGGATTGGATTGGAATTTGGCTAAAATTATTGTATTGAAGTTTGGTATGTAAATATGACCCATACAAGATCCACATCTGTCTATTCTTAACTGTGGTATTAGTTTCACTAGGTATATGCTGAAACATAATATTGATTTAGTTTCATAAGCTATCGATCATGTAGTAAACACTTGCTTTGTAATGGAAATGTTGTTGAAATTTTAAAACTGCTGTAAGACCGTTTTAAAAATTAAGAAAAAAGCTTCGAAGTGTAAAATCCATGGATGTCTACGTAAGTAACATTTTTTGAGTGCTAAGCAATGTAGGTTCAGGGCTGGTTATAGAATACTTTCTCATTTAAATAGTCAATTTTTAACTGTTACGTTTTTATTGACATCTGGGCTCCTATTCTTGAAATTCACCGAAAAAAGTCGCCGGGACTTTGGTATAAAACAATTTAAATTTTCGACTGAAATGATGTATTTCACTAGAAAATTATCGGCGACTTTTTCGGGTGAATTTCAATAATACGGGCCCAGGAGGGTTTTAACATTTTCGACCAATATAATTAAAGAATTGTCTTTATTAGGAGCATTCCATATAAATGGTTTCCTTTTTATCATGAAAATAATTTCTTTATGATACAAGTTCATAAACCATATCGCAAACATTTTCGGTTTGAACATGATATACCTCATGGTTCAGTACGTGGCCCCCAACTTTTTTCACATATCAATAGAATATTTGGCCTACCTCTTAGTGGTAAAATAACGGAATTTGTTAATGGCTTTTAGTTAATCTGCTACGGATTTTTAATGATATAAATCATGATTTAAAAGTTTTATGTTCGTGGTTCAATGAGCAATTTATGATTTTGATTGAGAAAACGCAAGGTTGATCGGTTTCCAAAATCTCGATTTTCAAAATCTCGGTTCTCAAAAGCTCAGTTTTGAAAAATACATTTTTATTAATTCGGGCCGCCTGAATTAATACAAATTTATTTTTCAAAACTGAGCTTTTGAGATCCGGTTTGCGATTATGTATGTCTCATGCTGCGAGTGTATGAGTGTATGGTATGTGTATGTGTAAGTGTATGTGTGAGTGTATTTTTTTTTTTTTTTTTTAAGGAAGGTGGAAATCCATCATGGACGATGTAGGGGATAACATAGCTTTCCACCACACCTGTGTGAGACTCCTACTCACTAAAACCACCTCCTGCATCCTTTCCCCCGGAACGACCGCTAGGTATTACTTCGAAAGGGAAGGAGTCTGTACTAACTATACGGTCACATCTCCCACGCAACTGAAGGGTACGAGTTATTGTTGCAAAATTTGCTACAGCATTCCATGCTTCTGGGGACGCTAGCATTGCTTCAACTATGTTTTCTGGGGTAATATCAGATGGATTGAGGACTCCAGCAAGCACTCCTCTATTTCCCTGGAACCGTGCGCATACAAAAACACGTGTTCAGCATCTCCTGCGGAATCTCTACAGGATGGACAATACGGTGAATCATCATGCCCAAAACGATTAAGGTATTATCGAAAGCATCCGTGACCTGTTAAGAGCTATGCGATACTGGCTGATATGTGGTCTGCGATTGAAGATATCAGTTTGCTGAAACCTTCTTGATACTCTTGAGACAGGAGATTGGCTCATGTTTAGCTGACGAGGGCAACAACTTGTGCGGCTTTTTCTGGAGTAGTATCCATGATTTTGAGGAAACAACGAATGAAACTGGTAGAGATTTGTTCAGGTCAGTGTCTGATAAATGACTGATGGCAAATATCGGTCAACGTGGTATTATACAAGAGACTGCAGCACGACAATTGTTTTCACCGAAACATCGCTATTTGCTAAGATTGCTTTGATTTGAAAAGTACTGTATAGTATTTAATGATAAAGATGTCCTTGTAAAGATAAAATACTAAACTGTCAAAAAAAAGTTGTTTTACGAAAATCGGATAAGCCATTTTAAAAAAATATGACTTTTTGTGCGCGCGGAGGTTTGAGTCCATTTAGTAGCTCGGGAGTGTAGACTAAGCTAACTTCAGAGTAAGTTTCGAATATTAAAATTACCCATCTATTTACGAACGATTAAAGTAGCTTTAGAGTAATTTGACTCTCAATCCATGGAGGTATTTTAGGCACCTTAATTCTATGAATCAGAGTCGTTTTCGTCTTTGCGCTATAAAATCAACAATTATCATTAAAAAGTTTTAAATAATTCATGAATTATCTTTAAGCATCTTTATTAAAGAAACAATAGTTGTTTTGCCCGAAAAAAAAAACCACCTAGATGGCGCTAGAGTCCCAAGTGCCCGCGAATATACAAAAAGTAGTATTGGCGAGGACAAAAACAACCCTGGTCCATGAATTGAAGTACAATGATAAAGATGAGATACCGCATTAAAGCACAGAGGATAGTTTATTATAGGAGAAGAATCTGGTGAATTTTCTGAGACTGCTGCAAGCACAAGCAGTTTGGAAGGCTCCTGCCAAATCGAAGTATGGTATGTGGACAACAGGCGGAACCGAGCTATTTCTAAAAAGCTACGAGAAATATAAAGGCTTGGTCCAGTAAAATATATCACTTTTTTATGAGAAAGTACATCGTCACTTTGTTGCCTTGCGGCTGATGTTCCTCAATTGGCTTAGCTGAGCTGAAGATGTCAACTATGCAAAAATAGAAAACAAAATAAAAGAAAAATATAAATAGCGGGCAACTGAGGCTCGGAAAATCGAACAAGATTCTGTCAGCTTAGCTCGTGGATTTCCTAACAGGCATAAATATTTAGATAAAATTAGGCGCCACCTCAAAGAGTATGACCGTTCAATGCATTATGATTGCCCTGCTTCGCTCAGTCGAGCAGTCAACTCGGCGCGGGTTGAATTGGAAAAAATCTGTCACGTGTGCACGGAATCCGGCTCTTTGACTGGAAATAATGAGGGAAGGTTAGAGGATACTCACCGCTGCTTACCCTCTCCTTCTAACGATCCTCGCACAGGTGATACGGTCTCGCTGATCCAACTTCCCTGGATGCTTTAATCACTCGTCGCTGGAACTTTACTGGCTAATTTCAACTTGATTTTCGCTTCGTCACACAAATACGTACCGTCTATAACCCTCCAAAAACTAGTAAAAGGTCGTATGCCCAATTTAAAAAATCCCTTGTAGACTTAGAAAGTTTGTTTAGTTATTTCTCTTGTAGATTCGATGAAATATATATATCAGGTGACTTCAATTTCGATATACTTCAAAATTCCGGCTTCCCTCGTGATTATTTGAATCTTTTAAATAGTCTTAATTTATCCGTCCACAACACTGTGGCGCCGACGTTTTGTTGTCCAACCGCTAGCGGTGCCTCTTATTCCCTTATTGACCATATCATCTCTTTTACTGATAACTCTATTTGTTTTTTCAATCAGTTGTCTCTCGGTATGGGATCCCATCATGATCTTTTAGTTTTTTCTGTAAATTGTTACTCCCCACCTAAGCCTAACAGTTTTAGCTTTAGAGATTTTGCTAGTATAGATAATTCCCGCCTTTACTTAATTTGTAACTCGGTTCCTTGGGAGGATATTTTTTGCCTTAGTTCTGCAACTACCCAAGTAGAATTTTTCAACTCGTATATTAGTTTGGTCTTTGATAGTTGCGTTCCGCTTAAAAAGGTTACTTTCAAAGCGAAATCTCCGCCTTGGTTGTCTCAGGAAGTTTCGAATGCCATAAGTATTAGAGTTAGTAAATATCGTTTATGGAAAAGGTATCCTAATAGTCAGTCTCATTTAGATTATAAGCAGGCTCGTAATAGAGTTGTAGGGTTAATTCGGATTGCTAAACGTAATTATTTCAAGGACAAGTTAGACCCCTCCCTTCCTCCCAAGGTTTTTTGGCGTAATGTTCGTAATTTAGGCCTAGGCAGATGCAACAGTAGTTCTAGTGGGGTGTTTAAGCCAAATGATATTAATAGTTATTTTTGCTCTAGTTTGAACTCGGGTAGTAGTACCGTCGATTTGTTCTCTAATGCGTCCTCTAATTCGTTTTCGTTTTCAAATATTTCTGGTCTGGATAACGTCAATTTAAAATTCGTTAAACGAGTTTTCCCTTTCGTCTCAAAATATTTGTTACATATTTTTAATTTTATTCTCACATCCTCTTCCTATCCAGATCAGTGGAAGCTAAGTAAAATCATACCCATCCCAAAGATTAGTAATCCTTCAGAGCTATCCCATTTGAGGCCAATTAGCATTTTAAGTTCTCTCTCTAAAGCTTTCGAGAAAGTTGTTAAAACTCAAATTCAATCGCATCTAAATAGCAATAGTTTAATTAGTTTCTTCCAATCTGGGTTTAGAAAATTTCATAGCACTTCTACTGCGTTATTAAATGTATGTGATGATATTAGGCGTAATATGAATAATAGGGAATTGACTTCTTTAACTTTGTTAGATTTTTCTAAGGCCTTTGATTCTATTAATCACAGAATTCTTTTTAACAAACTCTTATCTCAGTTTAGATTTTCGGTTTCCGCTGCCAGACTAATTTTTAACTATCTTTCTAATCGTTCTCAGGCAGTTTTTTTCGACAATTCTTTGTCTGATTTCCTTCCTGTAATTTCCGGCGTTCCTCAGGGTTCAGTGCTGGGTCCCCTATTGTTTTCTATGTACATTAATGACATAGAATCCTCTATTCACCATTGTTCATTTCACATTTTCGCTGATGACGTCCAAATTTATAGAAATAGTCGTTTAGATCAGGATTCTATTGATAGGAATATTTCTCTGATAAATGAAGACTTAAGTAATATCGCTAGTTGGTCGGTCTCTAATAGGCTCGTTTTAAATGCGAATAAATCTCAGTCGATCATAATTTATAAAAAATCGTTAGACACCTCGTCCTTTCCTGGTATTTTTCTGCAGGGTTCGCTAATTAGGTATTCAAATACTGTTAGAGATTTAGGCTTAGTTATTAATAAAACTCTTTCTTGGGGTGACCATTTAGTTAGTATTAGTAAGAGGGTTTTTGGTATGCTTAGTTGTTTGTATAAAGTAGTAGGATTTTCTGATAGTCAGTTTAGGAAAAAAATGTTTTTGTCTTATCTTCTTCCTCATTTTATTTATGGTGACATAGTTTTATTCGGTATGCTTCAGGAAAATATGAACGTTCTCCAAAGATGTTTCAATGCATGCACTAGGTTTATTTTTGGTATTAGGAAATTCGATCATATTTCTGCCTACTCTAGCCTTGTTTTAGGATGTAGTTTATCTACCTTTTATGAATTTCGCGTTTGTCTTTTTATTTTTAAACTTCTCAAAGCTAAAAAGCCTTGTTATCTTTATAGGAAGTTACTGTTTAGTTACTGTTTAGGTTTCATTCCTCAAACTTTCGCTTGATTCCGGCCAAAAATTGTTGTAGGTCGCTAAATAAATCTTTTTACGTTAGGGGAGTTTCCCTTTGGAATTCAATTCCATTGGAAATTAAGAGATTAGGATCGGCCAAATTATTTAAGTCAAAATTTTTGGACTGGCGTGATTTATGGGCAATACGTAGTTTTAAATTTATTTTTAATATTATTATTATTATTGTTAAATTTTAATATTATTTCACCTCTTGCTGTACATTTTATTGTAAATGAGCTATTGCTCAAAATAGAATGTGTATGCATGAGATGGAAATTGTTTGAAAAAATTTAAAAGGTTTTTCTGCCTAATGGAAGCAGCTTCATCATTTTATTTTTGTTCTTTTGTTCCGTGTACTCTGTTTCCATCTGTGCCTTTCCTTTTAAGTCTAAATTATTGTTAAAGTACAATAAATAAATAAATCTTATGAACAATACGGAGGGCACCGTGGCGGCTTAGATATCTGCGCCTGAGTAGAATGTATTGTCACCGGCACTATATACAGTTTATACTGCTGTGTTTCTTTGATTCACCACAAACGCACTATATAGTTAGTTTGATTTTTTTTTTTTTTTACAAGTTCCCGGTTTTAAATCGGCAACCTTAAATCACTTTTAATGTTATCACATTTTATTAAAATAAATATTTTACCATTGTATTTTTTGTTGCTTGTCCGTCTATTCGTTCCTTTGTTGGTTTTATTTTTTTTTATTCGCTCGTCCGTTGTTATTTTTCTGTTTGCTCGGCTTGGCTTACCGCTTGGAAAAGAGACCCGTTTTTGCTTCGCACCACTTTTTAATAATTTTTTCCATATTTGTGTAGGTGTGCAATATATTTTAGGATGTTACAATTACAACAGCCGATACTTATCATCAGTTGAAGGAAATTTTGATGTTTGGAATGATGGAAATTCAGGGTAGAGAACCCAATGTATTTCAATTGCCAATTAATTTCGGCCACTACTCGACTGAACCAGTTTATTAATTTAACTTTTACTAACCATTCCAGCCCGTGAACTTTACTTCGTTACACTTCTCCCTAATACCGTAATTGCTGATATTCGGGTTTAAATTAATTCATTTAGTTTCTGCTTAAGACTAATGAATCGATGTATGCGGAATGCGGATCCTTATAGGTATTAATTAACTCGAATTCGTATCAAAAAGACTAAATGTTTGAAATATTTCGAACTTACCACAAAAATTATACAACCAAATTACAACAAATTAACTAATTCGAAACTCTATTATCCGACCGCAGATAAAGTCATCTATTACGAGGAATTATATCATAAAACATACAAAGTTTATGAAAACCTTTTCGACACAAAGTCATCCAGATGAAAAAAAAAGTCTTTCCATCAAATGATAACATATCTCATTAAATAAATGAGACATAAATTCCATCCATTAGAAAGTCTCATATGTTCTTGGAAAACACATACCATAGAATACATACATAAGTGTATAAGATAAAACTCTCATAAATCCGAACCATAAATTCAATAGTTTTGTTGTTGTTGTAATGTACTTTATCCCTTGCTTTCAACTTTTCGTAATTCATTCATTGTTTGCATCATTGCGTTCGTTCGTTATATTCATCTCTATGGTCTCCATGTATGCAATCCATGCAATATATCCCGATACACGGTGTCTCGCATACAGTATAGAGATGAGATCTCGCACTCACGATAAATACAATCAACCCTATTTGAGTTTGGTATTTTATCATTTTCCCGTATAATATTCAGTCTTT
Source organism: Tipula helvola (assembly GCA_963556165.1). Classification (NCBI taxonomy): domain Eukaryota; kingdom Metazoa; phylum Arthropoda; class Insecta; order Diptera; family Tipulidae; genus Tipula; species Tipula helvola. The sequence goes on along the minus strand of OY744481.1, from coordinate 9,049,500 downwards.
CCACTACTTGTTGTTGTTCAACTTTAAAATACAAACAAAACTATAGAACAACAACAATAACAAAATGATACAGGATCAAAATGATGATTGATTAAAAATAAATTGAAGGATTTCTTGTTTCGATTTTATTTAAATTTAACAAGGTTTTTACTATACTATAAAACGGTATACAACAGAGAAAATGATGGGTTTGAGTTTTTCAGGAGGGTTGAATGAAAATGCAATACAACCGTTTGTTTATCTACTGTTTGTTTGTTTGTTTATGTTTGTTTTATATTTATTTGTGTATTGTACAGTTTTTTTTTTTTGTTAGACAATCTAAAGTAATCGGATAATAAAATTTTATTAGAATTTGATTGAGATTATTTTCTGTTTTTTTATTTTGCCGAACAACGATTTTGTTCTAGATAAAATGATAGAGTCATATACATTACATACGATGTGTATACACTAATATAAATGATGAGAGGGTGATTGGTATTTTATCTTAATTTTTAATTGGTTTGAATTTGGCCGGCCGACTAGAGTTACTGTTTTAAATAAGGAAATATTTAAAATACCTCTGTTTAAAATATTTTTTATTATAGGATTTCCAAAATAAATTTGAATAATTATTACTTAATTTTACAGTGTGTTTCAAAAATTTCCGCAATTCCGCTAAAATTAGGCATACCTCGAACGACACTTTCTATACAAAGTGTCCATTTTACGCCACTAAACCAACCATTTCCATTTTACAAAATGTGTGTATTTATTCCAGAAATGATGTCATGAGTTTCCTTAAATTTAGAGCCCCTTCCTGAGTATCACAATTAGCCATACTAAGTCCTTTACATTATTTGATGTACTGAATACTAATAGCGATTAAATTACATCCAACACTCGACTCGATTTAAATTGCAATAGTATACTACTTTACTTAGTACTTCAGTCCGGGTGGAACACTGAAATCATTGAAAACATAACATTCCCTTAAAGTAAGTTTCGTTTCGGAATGTTTTGCTATTTACTGCTAAGCCATTTTTATTGATGTCATCAGATTTTGTGATGTTTGCAAGCTACAGAAGATGTGGTTTTGTGCTAGTCCAGGTGAAGTCCAGTAAAAATTTTTTCTAACCGATTTTTGTGGTTTAACATACAACGGAGCGTTAGTCGCTCTATGTAAATTTTAAACAGCTACACCAGCTATGTCGACCATATTAAAAGTTAAGACCATCGGCCATCGGTAGATTTTTCTTTTATACAACTATAAGTTTTTACTAATTTATCCAATGTACCAACGCCACCTTTATTTTCATTATAATCTAGTAGTATACTTTGTTTTCTAGTCTCTTCATCGATATTATTGTTGTGGTGGGGCGTTGACAGCAGTAGTTCATTTCTACCAGGCTTCGAAATGTAGCTTACTAAAGTAATATTTTCATGAAAAGCAAATATCGATGAATTTGGCACCCTCTCTTTGGTTTCCGTTTATCCTACTAGTTGTCGTGGCAATTCGGGTTTGCTTGCTCTTATCGTGTCAATATTTGTAGTGTATAAGCTTAACATCTGCTCAGCGAGCTTGAAAGGCATGAAGTAGTTATCCATTATAATTGTACGCCCTTTGTTGAAATATTCGGCAGCCAATCTATGAACTAATTTGTAGCTCGGAGCTCCTCTGAGGACCGACCGATGTAAATTTTGTCTTTCAATGGAAATGTGATCGTCGAGTCGGAAATCCAAAATATTTTTAACCCGTATTTCCCGGGTTTACTGGAAATATATTGTCGAAACTAACAACGTCCACGAGTGGTTACTAGTTGCTCAACAACGGTTAAATTTTAATCTGGTTTGTATGGCTCTTTTAACAAATTAAGAAACATAACCCAAATATCTCGAAATGCAGCCAATTTACCAGATTTTAATCGTCTTTGCTTTGTGTTTTGATTAACAAATCGCATAAACCTTAAAATTTGTTCTGCTCGTTGTAACGACATTGCAGCTTTGTTAAATGGGTGACCGTCGGGTTGCCACAGCTCATCCAATCGCTCATCTCAATTTTTTAGTGCACCAGCATTAATTAGGATTCCGATAAGGGCGTATATTACGTCAGCATTTATACTTTGCCAAATCTGCAGCCGTTTACTATTTCCAGCAGTTGTTCTATAAAAATCAGTTGCTTTTCTGTTCGTCTCGTGTTCGTCTCGTGTTCGTCCCGTTCTGTTCGTCTCGTGTTGCTTTTCTGTTCGTCTGTTCTCGTGAAAATCACGTTTGAAATACTCTAAGGTTGTTGTGAGCTGTTTTTGATCTGTTGCTGGAATACCACGTTTTTCTCTAATGATTTGAGATCTTGGGAGTTTTGTATTTATAGATATGCTTGGTTCGCTAGTCGATTTCCACTTTTCTGCATATTTTTTGTTCTGTGCATAATAATGTTGGAGATCGAATTAGACAAAAAAAAATTAATTTAATTTTATTATGTAAATAAATAAAAATAAAACAAATCAATTCAACTTTTAATAAAAATACCAAAAAAATAGATTAAAAATATATGGGGCATTCTCTGCCAAATCGGCCACCCCCTTGCACATTTCATTTTTTGAGATAAATAAACGTTTTTGGGCTTAAAATTTTGCTTAGAATGTCTACTTTTTAATGCCGTATGGCGTTTTTATGGTGTCCTTGGATTTTCAAAATGGCGAACCGTATCTTCTAAGCAAGTCTTTAATTTTTAATAAATTTGATTTAAAAACGTAATTTTAACTCTTTTAATTTAGTCAAAAGTGGTTTTGGTGTCATAGATTACACATTTTTTATTATTTGTTTACAATTCCAAAATAGCGGATCCAAGGTGGCCGCCAAAATTGGCAAATTTTTTGACGTTCATAGAGATCATTAGAAACATGTCCTAGAAGATTTTCGGGGTCGCAGATCACGAATTTGAGGTCAGAATTTTAATATTCAAGATGGTGGACACAAGATGGTGGCTGAATATGGCCGAAAAAAGGGTTATTTTTCGACATTCATAGAAATCAAAAAAATTTGGTCTAGGGGGTTCGGTGGTGGTCGGTGATCATTAATTTAGAGTCAGAATTTGACAATTCAAAATGGCGGACCCAAGTTGGCCGCCATAAAGGTCAATTTTTCAATAGTTATGAAAATCGTTAAAGACATGATCTAGGAGGTTTTTGGGGTCGCTGATGACGAATTTGAGGTCAACATTTAAAAATTCTCTCAAAAAAATACCAGATTCTCAATAAAATGTGTTATTTTTAGACATTTTTTTAGAATATATCTAAAAATAACAGTTTTTATCGTGAATCTGGTACTTTTTTGAAAGAATTTTTAAATGTTGACCTCAGATTCGTCATCAGCGACCCCAAAAACCCTCTAGATCATGTTTTTATCGATTTTCATAACTACGACCCCTACGATCACCGACCCCGAAAACCCCTTAGACCAAATTTTTTTGATTTCTATGAACGTCGAAAAATAACCCTTTTTCGGCCATATTCACCATCTTGTGTCCGCCATCTTGAATATTAAAATTCTGACCTCAAATTCGTGATCTGCGACCCCGAAAACCTTCTAGGACTACGATCCTTATGAACGTCGAAAAATTTGCCAATTTTTGCGGCCATCTGGGATCCGCCATTTTGGAATTGTAAAAAAATAATAAAAAATGTGTAATCTATGACACCAAAAACACTTTTGACTAAATTAAAAGAGTTAAAATTACGTTTTTAAATCAAATTTATTAAAAATTAAAGACTTGCTTAGAAGATACGGTCCGCCATTTTGAAAATCCAAGGACAACATAAAAAAGCCATACAGCATTAAAAAGTAGACATTCTAAGCAACATTTTAAGCCGAAAAACGTTTATCTATCTCAAAAAAAGAAATGTGCAGAGGGGTGGGGAGGGGGGGGGAGGGCTGACCGACTTGATAGAGAATGTCCCATATATATAAAATAAAATTTCAGTCTTTTAAAAATGATCACAAATTCATATTGCACTGATGTGCTTTTACTTAACATCCTAGTAATTAGTACGTGGTATACTAATTCCTCTCTTGCAACGCTAGCTTCCTTTCTTTATATGTATTCTATTTCCCTTAGTTTTAGTTCGAGTTTGTCTTTTTTTATTATCCGCTCTATTAAAAGATTTTCTTTATCTACTCGTATCTTAAACTTTTTTGATTTAAGTTCATATAGTTTTCGAGTATAACGGGCAGTTTCTTTTGTATTTTTTTCAGTTTGCAATATGGCTGTTGTTTGCAATTCTAGTAAACGTCTTCGTTCATCTTGAAATGATTTTTTTGAAGTCTAGTTTTCATTTGTCGATTCATAGGGACTAGTTTGTGGTTTTATACTGGCTCCGGTTCGGGTATTACATCGTCCAGTTCTATCGAGAAATAGTTTTGTTCTACTTCGATATCGACATATTCGCATCTGGCGTCATCTTGCACTGTGTCATTTTTTGTTGAAAAACTAGGTATTAGTGTGCTGATGTTTGGTGTTTGTTTTCGAAGCTGACTGTTGAAAATTTGAATTATTTAACCCAAATATCTTCCTCGCTGGTTGAGAAAGTTCTCTCAACATCAAAATGTCAACTTCATTTTAATTTTGGCTTTATAATCATTCCACACATAAGAAAATCGGAATTCCTCATGAATATTTTAAGACAAAAAAAAAAAAATTACCTTTTGCCACTCTGTATTACTTCTTCCTGGAGGACCGATACTGTTTAATTGGTCGGTGAAGCCGTTCCATATATTATTAAATTCGTCTTTGGAACTGCCGAAACTCGCATGTAGCCTTTTGCGATTTTAATATTTTTTTTCCATTAAACTGACCAGCATCTCGAATTGTTTACAATTCGTTATTTTATTACCAGGAAAAAAATTAACAAAAAAACTTATAAAAAACCTAACTTACGTTTTACGTCCTTCAATTGTCGCTTCAAAATAATTTGTAACTTGAAAAAACTATGTGACAGAATTTTGTTTAAAGTGGCATCTGTCGTAAGAAGTGACTTTAGACGGAACAAATGACTAAGAAAATAGGAAAATTGATTTGACGTGATTTTAGTCATGAAAAATGGCATGATACGACTATGGGAATTGGGGTGTAGGTATATGTTTAAATTCATCTTAACGGTACTGGACGCAAGCACTGTTATAGTAAATGAAAGAAATGCCAAAGAAAACAAAACAATGAAATATGTAGTGTAAAAAATGTGCACATCGAGCTCATACATCTAAATGTATTGAGAAGTATTTGGGGTTAGGCTGACCCCATGTCACGGTTAAGCGTATAATTGCATTTGAAAGCTGGAAAATACCATTAAATCAACCGATTTTGATGCAGTTTTTTGCAAAGTGTACTTAATTTGTAATGACTAAGGCATATCTAATAGAATTTTGATAACACTTCTGTTAAACACTTTTTTATTTAGCTTTTAAGATGTCTGGGGTCAGCAAGACCCCACGGCACGAACTGAAAGTTAAAAATATGGTTGAGCCTCCTCTCGCTTTTTCTGCTGGATGAATGGCGTGGTAGCATAAGAATGAATCTTTTGTCAAATGAGATTCTGAAATTAGACATATATCAATTTTTTCTATATGTAGGAAAGTTTATAACTCTGGAATTTGGCTGCAATAGCCTATTTGCATTCCAATTGGCGATTCTATATGTGTTATTCTGCTTCATATATTAGTTTCTTGCTTATTTAAAGCGTTCAGGCTTCATTTTAGTTTAGTAGCTTTAGTTTAGTAATTTGTCTCTGGCTTAAGCTTAGAAGTTTATTTTCTTTAAAAAAATTTCAAGAACTAGGCTTTGGTGGTTGTCCTTTTACTTACTGTTTCCCGCTATTATACAAACTAGGAGTATGTATTTCGGCCTGCTATTCCACTTATTTGTGGTAGTTTTACCACTGGGTTTTTGGACATTGCCCTATTACTGGGCATCCCATGGTTTAGCGGGACCTGCTGTATTTTGAAGTTCTCTGGCTACTTCACATTCTCTATAGTTAGAAGGATGCTCCCCGTTACAATTTACGCATTTTGGAGGCGCATTTTTTTGTAAAATTTCAAGCTTGGGAGGGATGTTTCCTTGAACATTTCAGAAATCTAGGCTCTCGTTTGCCATATTTCTGCGTGTGTTTATATCCTCGGCATTTCGTACACTGAAGTATCAAGCCTGTGGATTTTCTTAACGCTTCTATTGTAACTCTCATGTTAAAGAATGCCTTAATATTCAAATTTTTTTCCTCCTTCCATATTGATTATTATATTCAGGGAACCATCCGTAGGTAGTTTTGGTCTGCGAATGGTATTTTTCCCATCTATCCGCCTACAACTCGGTTAGAGTTTACCTCTATCCGCCACCTGGAAACGCGCCCGATGGAAGTCTAGAAACTCCGCACGAGATTGGCGCATTACGAACTAGAATAGTCACTGGACGCCTAGGAAGTTAATTTTATTCGAAGTTGAAGAAATGTTCGGTCATTGGAATCAAGGCCACCAATATAATAATGCTAACGCACCAAATTATTTCCGTATTGAACGCCCAATACCAGATAGCCCTATACTTTTCACTTTGATTCCAAAGTTATTTATAATTCAGAATCCGATGTAAAGTTAATTTAATTCAATTTGGTTAAAGTCGACAAATATGTAGACAAATACTAAAGGTGTGAAAATAGTTTTCATTTATTTTTATCTATTTCCCTATATCTAATATTGAATCCAGTAATTGAATTTTCTTAAATACACACGTATCCGGTATAAAGAAATGTGATTTATAATCAAATTACATCAAATATTTATTTTTATGATTAAACTACTTGGTTTTGTGCTTTAAATGCTTATTTGTACATCTTTGAGGTATTATTAATCAAGACCATCACCAATTTCGAAGAATTGTATTTTTGAATATACATACCTCAAAAAAAATAAAATAAAAATCGAATTGGGAAAACACTAATCTAAACTAATAAATAGGACTAAACGAGGGATTCTATCTATAAATACAAATAAATTTTCTTTTATGCCTTTAGATATTTACGGATTTTTCTTCTTTTTTTTTTGTGTTCCGGTGGAGACTTCAGCTATGTTAGGTATAAATACGCAGAGAAAAATACCAACAACGCTATATAGTACATACAGATTCTCGACTAAAACATCGACGAACAAAACATTTCAGACATTGTAGTGTTTTTATTTATTTTAGAAGTAAAAATAAACATGAAATCATTTATTTAGTAGCAAGACGGACGATAAACGTAAGAAAAGGTTAACTTAATGTTAGGCTTTTTGTGTATATTCTGTTCTTGTGTAATTTTCCATTTCTACGCAATAAATCTTTTTTTCATTTTTTTTTTCTTCTGTGTACTCGATCTCGCTTGCTTGTGCACACTTATTTTTCGTATTTCTATTGTATTGTGTGTGTGTGTGAGTATTTGTATTTTGTACATTTGCTCAAACTTTCATTTTATAACAATAAAATCTTCATGTACCAAGGTATTATTAAAAAAATATTATTGTTTTCTTAACGTACATACACAATTTTGCCATCCTTTAAGAGGGTACTTTTCATTTATTATTTTCTTAACAAGTTTTTTTTTCTTCATTTTTTCTTGCGCTAGGGAAAGTGGATTTTGATGGTTTTGATTAAAGATTTTTTGTTTAATATTTTGTTGTTATGGGCATTGAAATAGGTTTGGCTTTTGTAACCTATAGACTTTTAATGTATTTTCACGTTTCTTCTTTTAAGAATCAAAATTATTAAATAATTTGGATCTTTTGTAACTGTACTTAGAAACGGAGTAATTGTCGTCCCCACCACCCTCAACAACGAGCTTTTCTAATTTTAGGTTGGTAAAAAAATCCTACCAAAGATATTTAGTACCATTAGATTTCCAAAAACTTTATTTCGACTAAACATTTTACTCTAGTATCGGTTAATTAATCATAAATCTTTGCCTTAAAAGTTTTGCCTTAATGTTATTTTACTGATCACACAAATCTTATAGAAAATATGTATTTGGTAATGCTATTTGAGCTGATTCACCCAACTCCTCTCTAATTCGAACGGAAGTTTCACCGTATATTAAATTGTTTTCATCCTTCATCTAAAATCTAATTTCACTGCGTAGTGGTTATCTCCTATCTCTTATTGTTACTATTACTTCGGACTAAAAAAAAATTGTGTCTAAAATTACTGAAAATTTGGTTAGTCCAACGAAATTCTGGGTTTTCTCGACGGTTAGATTTCCCTATACTCGAAAAAGAAAAAAAGAAAAAACATATCTTTCCACCTGTCTGGATGTCTGGACGTCTGATTCAATTAAACGCTTGAGCAAATATCCTAAAATGTCAGGAAGGGAATGAAAATAGTGATGGACAGTGTGCCTGTGGTTCTATCCCTATGTCTGGTGCGTATACACTATTACTAAAATTTGTTGGAAAGTTCTCTCAAAAGGATTACGCTAATAGAAGAGCCTTTTAAAACTACTATACATACGCTATTAAGCCGCTTATTGGTACTAATGAACGTCGCGTCGCATAACACGTGCTCAGACCAGGGCTCTCGTAACCATTCATTCAGTGGATACGTCACAACCTACTCCATCATCGAAAATACAAACTGAACAGCCTATCACCGTAACGCTCGCTCAGACCAAACCTTATATTGGCATGCCATAGTCATTACAGACGGTGGACAAAATGTTGCCAACACCTTGGTTTTTAATATTTTACTACTTTAAAATAATAAAATATTACAGCCCTGGGGTTTACATAAAACCCACAATTGGGGGGTATTCGAAAAAAAATATTTTATTATATTAAACACCGAGGTGTATAGGCACCATTTTGTCTACTGTCTGTAAATCACAACCGGCAATACCTGCAAAATTATTCCAAACTTATAGTATAACGCAAGCGGTACCACAGTTACCAACAACAACAGCCGCTAAAGCGACAGTAATCGATATCGATTAGAGAGATAATTCGATTCGGTCGACTTTCCAGGAAATTTTGACCGTTGCCCTACGAAGGTGGCTTTTTGTAAGTAGAATTGCTAAATCAGTCACAAAATAGCAATTTGAAAATTTTATTAATATTTAATACAATAAAACTTTGACGAAGCTGTGTGTGGAGCTGAACAATTTACATCTGCATTACAATCAGCAATGTGGCCATGTAAGCAAAACCCGTAAACTTGCCTCCAGCACGAAAAGATTTTAACCTAAATATCACAGCCCTAATAATTTCCATTCGTTATTAATGATATTAACCGCAAAGCCCTAGGAGTAATTTTTGAAAAAAACGACAATAATGTTATTAATAGTCACCAAAATTGCAAGCCGTATTATACTTGCACAAAAACCGACACAATAAGCTTTAGCTAGAAAAAGGAACTTATTAGCAGCAACATAGCTTTTAGCGTAGAGAAAGCCTATAAACTCATATTTACGGGGATAGAATTTTTTGTCAAACCAAACAAATATCCGCCACGGTGCAATAATAAACTTACCAATCTAAATAACAAAAATGAAATTCTATTCCGAGGAAAGCAAACACAAATTCACTGCGTGTAACCAAAATTTCGAAAGCAGCTTTGAGATCAAATATAAGAGCTACAGTTTACACATGAACCATATAAGGAAAAAAGAAGAAGGTATCCAAAATATTTTTGGGGTTTTTTAAACTAAAAACCTGAAAGAGATTGAAGGAACATAAATCTTGTGACCCGTAGATTATAGCAAACGTATAGATATAGATAAGCCCAAAGTGAAAGTTTAGTATCCCAATCCAGTGTGAGTAACAATTGCTTTTGAAACTATATTGTGATTGACATGGTAACTGATGACACCACCTCATAGGGGTCGTAGATTTCGAGATACTTCTAACAGAGGCTTTCTTTTTGTCGGTAAATATGCCTCATCAAAACTTACAAAACATTTGAAAATGTCACGTGATGGATGCCACTGTATACCCAATACCTTAGTCTTGGTCGTGTTCGTCAAAGTATTCTAAAGTAATTTTTCTGTCGATGTCCACTACGCTTGAAAGAAACTCCTTATGATTAGATGCCCATTTTCTCAAATGGAAGCCATGCCTCCGCAGCATCGAGCATACGTACCCCTTTAACTATAGAGCATAGTCGACATTTTCGCCCCCCCACTCATCACACCGTCAACTTATATATGTTGTTCCTCAGTAACATCGACGTTTCTATTTCCATCATTTCTCTTGTGGATAGAAATTGTGGTTTTGAGGTATCATAAGGCAATTTTAATAATTGATAATGTTGAATTTCGTGACCTGGTCTTTCTGGCCATAATATGATTTGATACTTAACATCTCTTTCATCAAATATAACTTCCGGTACTGTATGGTGGGCCCGACTTTTAGAGCATCGTTTAATTGATTACAAGAGCTGTCTCCTCTGTGCGGTTTGATTTGACCAGAATAGATCGACTCTTGGTGTCTTAAAAGGAAGTCACCCTACAAATCTATTGTTTTTGTTGACTTTGGTGCTTTCGCTAAGTGTGGTCGATCTCCTAAAATTGCCTCAACATATGAAAGAACTCAATTTTAGCGCACATTGAAGTCACTTTATCACCCGGCTCTACTAAGTGGGTGTATGGCCCATCTAAAAATAGTAGGTTGAGCAACTCGTTGCTTGTTCTCACTGTGAATACTTCCATCAGTAAAAATATACATTTGCTGCTCCGGTTAGTAAATCAGTCTCCCTTGGAGTCCTATAGCTGGAGTCAGCCAGCCGGAGATCCTGTAGATGTTGGCAACCCCTGAATTTTGTTTCTTTTTTCGTGCTATAGAGGTGGTTTTTGGTGTCAACATGTTTTGCAAATGTTAGGTTGCAAACAGTTGCTAATTGCTGGTACTAGATTAAGTGTTGTAAATACCTGAGATTCATTGACGATTGTAACTTCAGTAGCCAAGATAGGCTGAATGAGTGAGTCTGCGTTTGCTTGGCTTGAGTTTTTAATGCGTATGATGTATACAACTACACGTTAGACACCTATGTATCTATTATTTAATTTTTCATCCCTTTAAAGACTGACTTATATTGATTAACGATGGTACGTACAAATCTAACTATAAAATTCACAAAACAAAATTTATTGTTACTGTACGATCGGTACCCTAATATAAAATATGTGCCTTGTTTAGTCTTGAAATTTGACAATTTCACATTATGACTAAAATGGTAAGTAAACAAAATGTATAATTATTCTTGTACACAAACCTAAACTAAGACCATCACAGGCTATCAGATAAGTGTTTATTACACTACCATTTAATGAGTTTAATTATTTTTCATTTTTCATTCTCTTCCAGCTCATGAACACCGATATTCGATATATTATTCTAAAGCATCTAATTATCTTTTGACATAAGTTTTTTACCAATGATAAATGTCTAAATCAATTCTGTTAATACCCAAACAATAACACTACGAAAATTCAACAAACATTTATTACACTTAATTTTAATGTCATCACTCTGATCAGCTGATAAGCACTACCTGAACAGGATGCCACTTTGATTATGAATAATTATAGCAAATTATTTTGATAAATTATGTATATAAAATGGTTTGATTTTAGATAAAATAATCGATCAAAATCGAATCAAAGTATTAATTTGGATTTTAATATTAACTATTGATACAGGATTTAACACAAATAATTTCGAGCTTTAAACGACAACAATACTTCCCATTTATCTGTGATAAAAAGATCTGTGATAAAAGTGATAAAAGAGATGTGTTGTTGTCGTATACAATTTAAATAAATAAAAATGATAAAGTTGTGTACTTCTGTCTGTTCAAAAAATAACAGTAAACATTGCTTTAAACGAAAATAAAAGTTTATTAAAAATTTTCGATTGAAAAAGGCAGCCTTTAAGTATGTATTAAACGAAATAAAACAAAATTACCCCAGGTGGTAAAATCTTCGTGATTAACGCCGGAATTCAAATTGGTGGCCACTCTCCGGTTTTTGGCTGAAGGCGGCTACCTAAACAATGTTGGCCAGGATTGCTTTGTAGGAATGGCTCAGCCAACAGTCTCAGTCATACTATCCGAAGTGTTGGTTATTTTGGAAAATTTTATGCCCAACATGGTTAACACTAAAGATGAGCGAGGCTGAGAAAAATGAGGTAAGATTATACTTTTCTGCTAAAACAAAAATTCCTGGCATAGTTATGTGCATGGATGGTACACACATTAAAATTGCAAAGCCAGCAAATAACCCTCATTTATTTTACAACCGTAAAGGATTTTACAGTCTAAATGTCATGATACTAAGTAACAATTATAATTATGCTCTATTTTAAATTTTTTTCGGTATAAAAATTTATTTATTTTTAAGATATGCAGTTAAGAATTCGTTGTGTGGATGCCACGTATCCTGGGGCTAGTCATGATTCCTTCATTTAGGGAAACGGGGATGCCGCCCAATATTTTAAAAACATTTATAACAACGGGGATAGGAACCAACGGGTACTCGGTAAGGATGTTACTTACACATTGAATTTCTATGCTAAATGTTAAATTTTTTTAAGCTGACGCGAGATACCCCTTACTGCCTTGACTTATTACACTATACAGAAATGTAGGAGTGAACACCCAAAAAAATAGTTTTAACAAAAGCCATAGTCCGGCCGAAATATTCTAGAATGTACAATCGGAGTTTGCAAAACTGGTGTCGTTGCCTTCTTGGTGTAGCCCGACACCTACAATATTCGCCTGAGAAATCGATAAAAATTATAAACGTTGCAGCCGCTATTCATAATATTTGCTTACATTTCAATGTTCATTGATGGCAATGATGACCCAATGCCAGAAAAATTTGAGGAGCATGATGATTACAGCGAAGTAGTACACTCCCAAGAAGATCAACGATACTTGTCCAAAGTAAATGATTTTCGCAACCAAGTATTGTTAAATTTTTGAAATCCAAATAAACAAATAACTTTAATCTTTTAATCGTTAATTTTAAAGGTACTTAAGTGTCTTAATTCATTTATATAACAAAAACAAATATAAATATAAATCAGCCTTTTTGGCAATTATCACAAGATAAATTCTGTTTATAAGTATCGCTATACAAATTATAAAATAATCTGCCTTCACAGCTTTGGTATTGACAGAACGCTCTTCTATTTCTAGACTTTTTTCCTTAATCTTATTTTTTTCTAGAGCCAACTGCTCCTTTTTTGGTTATGCCGCTTGGTCTCTTCTAACTGAGCTTTCAATATTTCATTAGCTTCTTTTTGACGGTCACTAAGTTTTTCCTCTATATATCCTTTTTTGATATGAGTTGAAATCCTCCCATCGCTGATTTTGAGTGTTAACAAATTTAGCGATATTTTCGTATAATTTTTGTTGTATATCGATTTGCTTTTCTAAAAGTTTCAGTTGCTCTGGCCCTTTAGTTTGCGGTGATTTCGGTGCTTGTTTCGATGTTTCGAATTTCGACTTCGAAATCATTTTCAACTAATGACTCATCGTCCCATCCAGTGGCAACCAATTCATCAGTGGTTGGCAAATTTTCTATTTGCAAACTAGCGTTATTAGCATCGTGCATTGTCAGCTTTCAGGGAACTCCGAACTTATTTGTATTCGGTAAACGCGGTGTAAATACAACTAGATTATTGTGAGCCAGTTTAGCATCTACCAAAGCTCCAAACGTTTTTCTATTCCACGCACTCTTTTATTGGTGGCCCCAGCGCGTTTATTTCGTCTTTTAGTTGTTGACTATTAGTTGACCCTCTTTGATTAAGTTTTTGGCAATATCTGGGGTCTCTTGTGCCCGATTTGTTGTACGGTTTCTTTAAAAATTAATTTTATTTATTTAAATTTTATATTTCTTAAAAAAATACATTTTATTTTTTATTTAGTAAATTCTTAACTCACAACTTTTTATTATTTTCTATGGTAAAAAAATTGTATACATCGAAATGTAACACACAAACTTAAAACCACTTCACAGTAAGAAATCCGCTTTGAATCTGATGCGTATTTAAAATAATTTTTATTGTATAGAGTGCGTTTCACTCGCGAGTTCTATAATATGAATTTTTCCACCTGCATTACCGTCATTCGCTCATTTTTGATTCGACATTTTTAATAATTACTTTTCTAAAAAATATTGAATCATACCTATGTGACGCAAGAAAAAAATATAGCACAAATGATTACCGGTGAACTTGAACTGGATACTGGTCATGTGAATAATACTATCATGTCTGTTAAGGAATCAGTTCAACCAGAAATTGTGAGTGATAGTGTACCTAAAGGTGAAATAGTTATTGAATCAAATGGTTTGCCAATTTGTTATGCTCGACCTGATAGTAGTTCTTTGCCGCCAATTCAGCCTGTAACGATGAACGCACGCAAGAAAATTATTAGTGCTCCCACGAGCAAGAATACTCCTGCTCAGCAGTCTACATCTTCATTTTCAAAATCTGTTGGGAACAACTATATTATTGGCACTGGTAGTGGTGGTATCTTACGTGCTGTGGAACCTCGAAAGCTGATTTTTGTCTCCAGACTTCACCCGGATGTTACTGAAGCAAATATCAGCCAATATTTGCTGGACAATTTCAATTTGTCTGAAGTATTGGTTCATCGGTTTATTCCAAAATTAAGTGATAATTTCAAGCAGGATTACTCATCATTTAAAATAAAAATTTCCGTTACTATGTTTGATAAATTGATGGATCCAACTTCTTGGCCAGCTGGTGTTCTAGTGAAGGAATTCCAAAATAAAACGAAGAGTCATCCTTTTTTAGGGATACGCCAACCCAATCCACAAGGCTTTTAGATTGTTCTTTAAACTGTGGTAAGGCTGTTCCAGGTGATAGTCTGCAGGTAAGTGCTAGTTCTTGTTTATGGTTTGGTCATTTAAATGTTCGCAGTTTAGTTAAACATTTAAATGACATTACTATACTTTTGGATGTTTACAAATTTGATTTCCTTGCGTTGACGGAAACTCTACTTAACGATAAAATTTCAAACAAGTCACTCCATATTAATAATTATAAATTAATACGTTTCGATCGTATAAATAATACACGATGGGGTGGGGTTGGTATTTATTTCAGGGATACTTTAAAAGTATGTAAACTATTTTCTGGCACACTTGGAAAAGTTGAAATTTTGGCTGCTGAACTTATTGGACGGTTTGGAAAAATTCTTATTTTGATTGTTTATAACCCGCCTCCGGCTTGTACGGAGGATATTAATAATTTACAAATAATTTTTTCTCAATATGTGTTACAGTATGAAAAAGTTATTTGCTGCGGTGATTTTAATTTTAACATGTTGGCTAACAATAAACTTAGTGATTGCTTGAGTTTGTACAATTTATGTTATCTACCTTTTAAACCGACTAGATTGGATAACAGCCTGTTGGATTTGATAATTTTGTATGAGCCTGATAGGCATAATATTGTGTCTTTTGGGCAACATGTGGTTCCTGCTATTTCTGATCACGACTTGGTTTTTGCGTGCTATAAATTCCGTCGTGTCAGCAGGGATAAAATTTCCTATACTGTTGTTCCGGATTTTAAAGCGATCGATCGTGAGAGTTTTGTGAGTTGTTTCTTTTCGTTGGACTGGTTGAATTTTTGGTTTTATCCGGATGTGAATGATATAGTTGAGGAATTCAACTTAAACATTTTACATTAGATAATATTTGTGTGCCTCGTAAGAGGGTTATAAATAGGTGTCCTACTGCTCCGTGGTTAAATACTTATACTTTGGATTTGATGGAGTGTAGAGATTTGGTTTATAAAAAATATAAAAAATATGGACTGGAGCATGATTTGGTTTCCTTTAAGTTCTATAGAAATAAAACCAACAAATGCATTAATGAAGCTAAGCATTCATTTTATTTTGGGAATGTATACAATTCTAAAAGAACATGGGTCAATTTAAGAAAACTTGGAGTTTTAGGTACATCAAATGAGGCAGTCATTATGTTTTCTGCCGAGGAAATTTTGAATGGAATTTGTAAGTTTAGTGATTCTTTTGGTGTTTTACCTTTACCTGATTCGTATTTTATTAGTTCGGTAAGCTACGCGTTTGCATTTGATTGTGTTGATGAGCTTATGGTGCTGAATGCGATTCGTGCTGTTAAATCGGATTTGATGGCATATGATAATGTAAACTTTAAAGTACTGAAATTGTTTATTGAATTATTTCTGCCTCATATCACATTTATTATTAACCAATGTTTAACGAAATCGGTGTTTCCTGATTTGTGGAAGGTTGCTTATATCATTCCTCTACCTAAAAAGGATATGGTTTCTGGTATTGGTGATATTCGTCCGATAAGTATTTTGCCGGCCCTATCAAAGGTACTAGAGAAAATCATTCAACTCCAAATTACCGAGCACCTTATCCGGTTTGATTTTTTAAGCAAATTCCAGTCAGGATATAAGCCTGGTCATAGCACTACCACTGCACTGGTAGACAAGGGCAATTCATTCGGTATTTTAGTCCTTTTAGACTTTTCTAAAGCTTTTGATTGTGTTAACCATATCCACTTGCTTCAGAAGTTACATTTGTATTATAAATTTTCGAGTTCTGCTATTATGTTGCTTCATTCTTATTTGAGTGACCGCAAACATTTCGTAAAGCATGGAGAAGCTCAATCTAGTATTCGAGGAGTATTTACTGGGCTGCCTCAGGGTTCTATATTGGGGCCTTTACTTTTCTCCATTTATGTTAATGATATGCTTTGGCATATTCGGAATTGTCGATATCACCTTTATGCTGATGATTTGCAATTGTATATTGGTGGCGACTTTTCAGAGTTGGATGCGATTGTCATGCGACTTAATGCTGATCTTAAAAATGTTTCCTTATGGGCCAAGAATAATTCACTTGCTATTAATCCCACTAAAAGTAAAGCATTATTGCTTTCTAGAAATAATTCTCATAATATAGCACCTCTGATTTATTTAGACAATGATATTATCTCATTTGTGCCGACAGTTAATAACTTAGGACTAATATTAAACCCAAAACTCACTTGGATTGATCATATAAAATCTCTATGCCAGCGTGTTAATTATAGTTTATACTCGCTAAGGTTAATAAAAAAGTTTTGTCCAGTGAATTTACGCATATATCTTGTTAAAAGTCTGATTATACCAATTTTCACCTATTGTGATGTAATATTTAATAACTGTGATAGTACTTCAAGGCGTTTACTTGAGGTTACGTTTAATAACTGCATCCGGTATGTTTATGACCTTAGGAAGTTTGACCATGTCTCTGAATTTAAGGTTTCTATTATTGGATGTGACTTGTTTGAATTTTATTGTTACAGAACTGCGGTTTTTATTTTCCGTATTATTAAATCGGGTATACCATTGTATTTGCATGAGAAATTATATTTTTCTACATCGTTGCGAACAAGAAATGTCAACTTGCCTATCAATAGGACAAAGGTTTACAATAACTCCTGTTTGGTGAACATGATTGTCATCTGGAACAGCCTACCACTGGTACTAAAAAATATTGATTCTTTGAATATTTTCAAAGGATTAATGTTAAAATTGGTAAAAGAAAACCAAAATTTTTGATTGATTGGGTTGTAAATAGTATGTATATAATGTATATATGTATGTTTATGTGTATATTTTGTATATATATTATGTTTGAGTGTTATTTCTTGTTATATTCTAAATGTTAATTGTAAATTTTATTATTCTTTTATTATTTTTGTTATTCTCTACTTTGATAATTGTATATATTCTTGTTGTACAAAAACATTATGGTTTAAACAGCATTGGCTTATGAATAAATAAATAAAACATAAATAATACGAAAAACGTCAAAATCGTATCATACTCCCACCGCAGTATGTACATCCGGCGAGTTGTATAATCGACGTGGTTATATTTCTTAACAACATTTAATCATTTATTTTTAAAAAACAATATATTCTGGCTTGTTTCATTATTATTTCTAATGATGGTTTTTTCATAAATTATTTCATATTTCTCATATTATATTTCTTATTATCTTACATATTATCATATTTCCGAGCCACATTGCCCATCAATTTCATCTTCACTATCAGATAAAGAATGAAAATACTCAACCATATATTGTAGACTCAAATATTCAATTCGAGATGCAATTTTTGCTATAAACAAAAACAAAAAACCAAAAAAAACATAAATAATAATATGGGGTACAATAGGTCCCCCCGAACGAATAATTTACCTTTTCATAATAAAATAAACGGTTAAAATACACTATTTGTTCCACACTACACGAACTCTACTATATGTATAAATGAACTATACGAAAGGAGAACATAATTAAACAAATATTGTGAAATTCATTTAAATTTTAAAATTACCGCCAAATAAAACAGCACTTTCAATGATTTTAATTTCAAATTTTCCGATTTCAGGACACTCCCTTCAACAAGGTTCACTATGGTTTTTTTTAGTGACAGCATTTTTCATTAAAACTGATTTCCAGCACACCTAACATTCAAGGTGGATTCACGAGGTCGGTTTTTTACCCTAGGGTATTTTTGTCCGAGCTCCTCTACCAATCAAACAGATTCACGAGGCTGGTTTTTTACGTTTTGTAGTTATTTATTTCCGTTCTGCTCCATCTAGTGATTGAAATAACCAAAAAAAAATGTGTTTTGATTGATCTAGGAGCTCGGACAAAAATACCCTAGGGTAAAAAACCGACCTCGTGAATCCACCTTCAGGCGAATTTGATTAACTCATTTCTTTTTCGATTGTTTTGATCGAATTGTTCCCAATTGTTTTGAAAAACAAACTACTCAGCAACCTATCAGCGGCTACTAATACGCATCGTACATACAAATTACTGGATTACAGGATCATCGTTTTTAAAGCGGCCATTGTTTAATCTCCTCAAATTATAATTATAGTGATAAAATATTTATTTAAACATTACAATTATTAATTTATTAATATTAATTATTTAAAATTCAGTGTAATTGTTGATTTATAATATTTCCAATAAATACATACATAACTGCAAGTAATAATATTGTTAGTTAATTTTTAATAAAAAATATAAATTATAATTGATTAATCATAATTATAATTTAATTGTCTTTAATTGATTTGACATTGTTAATTTTAATATATTTATATTTGTATATTTACATTACTCCATCTAGATTATTTAAAATAAATGTTGGGTGTCGGTTTTTGTATGTAAATTACATAAAAACATAATAAATTAATTTATTGCAAAATAATTTTTATGGTTTTGATTTAATTTATTAATAAATAATAAAATAGGAATTATTTATCATTTGATTGATTATTTTATTACCATTATAATATCGATACATATTTTATTTATTTTTTTATTTTAATTAATTAATTATACAATAATTCGATTTATCTGTTATAACGTTGAAGATAAACTCGTTGGGTAATTGGGTGGGTTCGATTTCGATGCTGATGAGTTAAATACAATATCAGTAAACAAAATAAAAATAATACAAACAATTCAGTTACTCATAGTCTGGAATACTGAGAAACGTTAGTCGACCTCATTGTTTATGAATCACTGCATCTAACAAGCTGAAAATATCAATCTGTCATTTAATTGTCTTTTTGGTACCTACAATAGTATGCTTCTCGATAACAAGGTTCATGTAACCATGACAAAATCATCCACAAATAGTAATCAAAGTCCAGTTAAAATCTATCTGCATGTATATGTACACAGTGTATGCAGATTAAACAATAAATATCTGAAAAATTCTTTAATTAATTCAACTTTCAATGAAAAATGAAAATAAAAAATTGGAAAATCATAAAACAGGAAAAATGGTTATCCTATTAAAATTCAAATTTGATTTAATTTTTTGCTGTTCATTGTTTTGTATGTATATATATGTGAGTGTGTAACACAGTTATTGTCAATTTGACGTCCAGTAATTTCCAATTTTATTATATAAAACGTTTTTGTTTTTACTGTTGTTGCTTCGAGTAGATTCTGTTCCCATTATGCATTTTTTGATGCGCTATTATTGTTATTTTAAAGGATATTTGTGTGCTGTACTATTGTTGTTGTTGTTGTCGAATTGATTGATTTTACTCGGAAGGAGCTTTTATCATTAAACTGAAAAAAATAAAATCAAACAGCTTTTGTGCTTTTTATTTATAAAAATGTATTTTATGATTTTTTATTTTTTTTAAAGAGTCGTCGAGAGCAACGAGGATAAGATTGGCGAGATAACCGGATAACCAGTTTTTTTGTTTTATTTTTGCTCAATATTGACTTAAGTTGTACATATCAAATTTTAATTGGAAATTGACATAAAATTGAATACAAATAATATCTTTCGGAAACGCCGGTTTTTATTTTTAATAACCATATGTATTTTGGTACAATTTCAATAAAATACTTGAATTTTAAGTGCTCATCCACTGTACCTATAGAAACATATACTCGTTTACCTTTTCAAGTATTTTAACGAACCATTTTCCGTTTAATCTTTTTGACAAAAAAATTTTTTTTTTCCAAAAACAATACAAATTAAATATTGAAATATTATTAAATTGTATTTGCATTTTATTAGTATTCATCGATGACGGTGACACAGACAAAGATCAATCGAATACCATATACAATACAAACAATTGAAATTTTAATTATATTTAAAATCATAAAAATAAATATTTTAATAATGGAAATATTAAAAAAACGTTGTTTTTGTTTTTTTTAATGAAATAAGCTTATTTTTTTGGAAGGATTTAGTGAAATACGTTACACAATGCGATAACTATAATGAAATTCTCGTTACCTGATAATACCTGTATAATGAATCGTTTTGTTATTATTGTTTATTAATCAGTATAGTTTTCATGAATTTGCCGAATTTTTATTATTGAACTCTATTATAATTAATTTGAATTCAGAATCTATAAATTGAAGAGTTGCTTACATTAGTTTGAGTAAATAAAATACTTTTACGAATTAGAGCAATCTCATCCTAAATGATTGATTTGCAGTCGGGTAAAGATAATCAATCGGATTTTTTTTAATATGATTCAACACGAATGAGAAATATTAAAAAAGATTTGTAGCCAAAAAAAAAGAAAGGTTTTGTTCAAAACAAGTAAGAAACTTTTTACAAATTTTTTATAAACACTTTAAATAAGGCCACCAAAATTGTACAGATTTTACAATTGTTGTAAAACTTTACTTTAACCTACAGTCACATACGGTTTTCACTGTGTATTGACAACCCCCGACAGCTCTAAAATCACTAAAAGTATCATTTAGTTTGACCCTTACTGTTCTACTATCTAGGTAGGAACGAAACCCACGCTGATGAACGCTTAGTGTTTTACAGTGCTCTAGAAATACGGTAACTCTGTTTTTAACTGATTTTTCGAGAACTTTGACAATAAATGGTTGGATTACAATAGGTCTATAGTTACCATTATCACTACGATCGCCTTTTTAAAAACATGAATAATAGTTGCGGATTTCAATCGCTTAGGATTTTAACTCATTGCTCAAAGAAAAAATTGAAAATATGAGCAAGAACAGGATCGACAAAATTACAAACAGCTTTCAAAATATAATTACTAATTCGTTCGTTGTCTAATGACTCTTTAGGTTTCAACGATTCAATAAAAGTAATTATTTCATAATTGAAAACTGAAGTCACAAAAAAAGTTTTTGAACAATAATCATAAAAGAGGTCGTAGTTTGTTGGTACACTATTCAATAAAAAAAATTACTAGTAAAATAAATATTGAACTCATTACAAATATCAACATCGTTTGTAAGAAGAGCACCATTATCGGATAGTATATTTCTAAACGAAGAAGTTTTAGGTTTATTCGTTATAATTTCATTAACAAGGTTCCATTTCCTTTTAAGAGCAACAATTAATATAATACATTTCTTCCTCTTAACATCAAAATTAATTTGTCTGCAAGTGATATCACAGGTTTCACGAAGAATAACATCATTTGGATACTTTTTGTAATTTTTTTAGCGCTTGGTTTCTTTTTTAATTCGACTGGCAACTTTAAAAGATATCGAATTCTGCAAGAGCCTGCTATTATTCACCCGGGGATAACTATTGAGTAGGAACATTAATCAATGATTCAAGACCAAAAGAAGATATAAGAAACATATAATCATCGCCATGCGATGGAAAGTTCAGGATTTCAATATTAATGTCACCAACAACAAAGAGATTTTTCGACTTAATATTGCTAATAAAATCCAGAATTTCACGCAAAAATACATTAATTGGGGCATCATGTAATCAATAAATACATAAAATTACATAAATTTCACCAGAGAGATGCTTCAATCAATCCTGCATATAAAAGACAAAATTCAGCACGAAATTAAGTTTTATATACATTTTATTATGTAACAATTTTGGTGGTTTGGCGTCTATTGGAGGGGAGGTAACCTGGTCACAATTCGCAAGTATACCTCGTGGCAGCTACTGGTCACTGAAGCCACTTGGCACATTTTGGCCATTTGGCACAGGCTAAAGTACGGCACTAAAGGAAAACCCTTTAAAAAATCAAATCTCGCGGAATGCGGACTCTGGATTCCAGGCACGCTCCAGTTTTATTTAGCCTTCCTGTAGTAAAGCTGGGTGATTGTTAACTCCTCTACGAAATATAATTAATAAATATTTGATTTCTTAAGTTATAAGATTATTCTTTAATAAGGTTTATATTTGTATGATTTTGCCCCCCCTTTAAAATTATTTAATTTCCTTGTATGTTTTGTATGATATTTTAATTTTTTTGAGACAGATTGTAAATGGAGCTTTGCTCTGTATTCTGCCCGAGTTATACATAAAATAAAATAAAATAATAATATAAAACAAATGAGGACCAAGCCATAGTGGATCAAATTTGGTTTTTCTAACTTCGTTCTTTAATAACAACACTAACTGATCTTTAAAGAACAGTTTATCTTTCGGCAACTTAAAAAAAATTGAATTTGGAATTCTAGGTTTATAACCGGCACAAAATTTGTCGATGAGTGTGGCGTAGAATTGTAAAAAACATCGTATACGGTACTAATTTATCCCAATTCATAGGGTGTTTATCGCTGTAAATTCGTAGATATTCAACGAGCGATCGATGGCTTCTTTCACGCGCTCCATTAGGTTCACGGTAGTATGCTGTTGCATAATTTTTTTTTATTTTTAGTGTATACGCACAAAACGCTCACTCATAAAATGTATCGCTTGCCAGTAAGAATTGATTCGGGTTACTGAGAGGTACTGTCATTCAAAACTTAGTTAAATCGCATTGTGCTGTAAGAATATATTTATTATTTCGGTACGTTGGCACCATAGGTCCGATTATATCCAAAAATATTTTTTGAAATGGCAGTTTGGCTGTTTTAGGTATTTTTAAAGGCGGTTTACAGTTTATTGGAACTTTACAGTTTATTGGAACAGTTTATTGGCAATTGTGAATGCAATTTTCTATAGTTGTGAACATTTTCTCAAAATAATAATAATGTTAATTATTTTATAAGTGTTTGAGATACCTTAGTGTTTACTCAAAGGATTTCATGATGTTAGGTAGGTTGGTTAATCGTTTCGATACATCAGAACAATGTGGACAAAACTTACTACATAATATTCCACTAAACCCGTAACCGAACGAACTTCCTTTATTGTTTTTCGAGTAGGATAATACATAATGGCGTCAATGTTTAATGGATGATGCCCTCATGAGTAATAATGTGCCCAAGGTAAATAATTTCTTTCATAAGGAATTGGTACTTTTCTGGATTATGTTTTAAATTGAATTTTCGGAGGGTAGACAGAATTTCACTAAGGTTATTACTATGATCTGTGAGACTTCTCCCATAAGTGACAACGTCGCCGAATTAAATCAGTAAGCTCCGTTAATACACTACTCATGAGCCGTTGAAATGTGCTTGGTGCATTTTTCAAACCCATGCTCTTTCTTTTGAATTGATAATGTCCGGAGTGGGAACTAAAAGCAGATTTTTCTTTTTCAGGAGCATTCATTGCCACTTGATGATCAACTGTGCTGAAATATATGGCTTGGCTATTGCTTTGCACTTGCTCTAAAATATCGATGCCTGAAGGAATCGGGAAAGGTTCACTAATAGTAATCTCATTTAATTTACGATATTCAACAACTATTCTCCATTTCCTTTCCTTCGTGGTTGATTTTTTTGTTTCACATAAAATAGGAGAGTTCCACGGCAAAATGAAATATTCAATAATATCATCTTACAACTTTATTTTCTTGCGGTAAACGATATTGCCTTGTGTATACCGGTTTAGTATTTGGTTCGATATTTATTTTGTGCCAAACTGATTCAGTAACCGTGAGCTTATCACCTTCGACGTAGAAGTTGAAGCAGTCATTGTAATCGCGTATAATTTTCAATACACTTTGTTTCTCTGCGAGGTTTAAATGATCGGTATCAATTATTGATTTAAGTAATCTTAATCTATTTCGTATGTTATTTGATGTTAAATGGAAAAATTCATAATGGTCTACTGCCTTGGTTGGAATTTAAAAATTAGAATCTATTGGAATTTCATTACCAATGTAATTTATTAACGAAATATGAGCTATACTGTGATTAATTTTGAGAATTGAATTTGAAATATACACTCCAGGAAAGATTTCTTTAGATAGACATACACGATCACCATCGGGCGAAGCTACCCTAACAGCATTGACAAACTGCGAACTGCGATTTAATAAATCGAATTTAGTGAATTTTTCGAGTTTAGCTGTAGTGTGTCAACCCTAATTTTTGGTAATCGCGTTTTGTTTCATAGAGTACCTGAATCAGTTTATCTAAATCGGATTGATTGAACTGCAGTCTGGCAACGCTATAAGGATACCCAATATTTCGCTTCTTGACGGAAGTATAATGTCGTTGAGATTAGTATTCAATTTATATGTACGATTTTCTTGATTGATTAGGATTCTAAATGATAATGAGTCAAAATTCAAAAAACATTTAAACTTGTTTTTGAAATCTAAGTCCAGAAATTATTTGAAATTCATGTGTTACATATTTAAAATCTCGACAGATTAATTTTAAACTGCAAGCTGCAAGTGTTTCTAGAATATTTGCAGAAATTACGGTAATTGAGCATTTCCTTTCCGCATAACAAAATATATCACCATCCAAAATATTTAATTTCACCAAAATTACATCTGCTCCAGAATTAATTAGGTATTATTTTCAAGTATTAAGCTAATTTACATGTTAGTATTATTTCGTTGTGAAACGGTTACAATTATATTTTGAATTTCGTTAAAACACCCTATTTTTGCAAATTTCGGAGCCTCAAAGGAGTGTTGTTCGTCTTTTCGAGTCCCTGGGAGTTTTTCTGAGGGA
Source organism: Tipula helvola (assembly GCA_963556165.1). Taxonomy (NCBI): domain Eukaryota; kingdom Metazoa; phylum Arthropoda; class Insecta; order Diptera; family Tipulidae; genus Tipula; species Tipula helvola. The sequence continues at coordinate 9,024,071 of OY744481.1, read as the reverse complement.
AAATCGATTGGGAAGTATTCGAATTATTATGATTATTTGGTGATGTTAAATATTTACGAGATTGGTTAGCACATTGGCGTTTAAAGCATTCAGAAATTTCATGTCCTGACTTGCGACAATCAAAATTTCTGGAGGTATAATACTGCCGTATTATTCAAATAACAGTTTTTCACCTTTTGTCTGCCTACAATTCAATAACTGTAACTAAATTACTTCTGATGATCAATTAGAGCCAAATTGTAATTCTAATTCCTTTTTCAGTTTAATCCATGTGTTAAATTGTTGATACTTTCTAATTTCATAAGCTTTACCTGTAAGACTGGTTTTCAAAATATTTAAAAATGCTGCTGATCTTTTTCATGTGGTATAAATTATGTCACAACTGGAAATGAAGCGGTGTAGTATATCAGAATTACCGTCGCATTCCGGAATTACCTTTATGGCAAAATTAGCATTTAATTCTGCCATTTTCCAATTATTTGACATGAGTATGATCAATTTGAATCCACATTTTATTTAATGTTTTGGTGCTAATATTGGCTGTGTGAATTAATTTTTAGACTTTTTTTATAAAAAAGAAATGTTTATTAAAAGATAACGATACAGTATATTTTATCCAATATATTCGCCATCGTTAGCTATGACTTCCTGCCATCTCCTGGGAAGTTTGTAGATTCCTCGTTTGAAGAAGCCTTCAACTTTCCCAGCTATCTAGCCATCGATCCAATTTCGCACTTCTCCGGCGTTTCGGAAGCGTACGTCAGCCAGGCCTATTTGCATTGATCGAAACAAATGGTAGTCGGAAGGTGCAAGCTCTGGACAATACGCAGGTTGTTCAAGCCGATCCAAACCGAGTTGCTCTACCTTGTTTTGAACGGTTTTTGCACGATGTTGTCTGGCATTGTCATCATGAAACAAAACTTTATAGCTTTTGTTCGCTATTGCTGGCCATTTTTCGTCTAATGCACGTGCCAAATTGTTCAGTTGGCGTCGGTAGCGATCATCTGTAACCGTTTCATTTGGATTTAACAGCTCATAATACACCACACCTTTCTGGTCCCACCAAATACTCAGCATAATCTTATCGCAATGAATATCTTGTTTTGGCTGCGATGGTCCTGCTTGGCCTGGATCGACGACAGCTGCTTTACTTTTGGGGTTGTCTTAATAGACCCACTTTTCATCACCAGTAACAATTCGATGCAAAAAACTATGTTTTTTGTACTCAGTAAAATTTTTTTTGCATGCTTCAATTCATGCTCTCAATTGATTTTCGGACAGTTGATGTGGGACCCATCTTCCTAGCTTTCGAATCTTTCCCATTGCGTGCAAACGATGAGAAATGATTGACCGGTCAATGTTTAACTGCATTGCAAGTTCTTTTTGCGTTTGACATGCATTTTCATCCAATAATGTTTGTAATTCGGCATCTTCAAAGTTTTTTGGCTGACCTGGCCGTTCTTTGTCCGTCAAGTCAAAATCACCACTTTGGAATCGATGAAACCAATTGAAATAGCTTGCTCTCGATGGAGCTTGATTACCATAAGTATCCGAAAGCAATCGGAGAGCTTCAGCGGCAGTTTTCTTGGAATCAAAAAAGAAAAGAAGAACCCCTCGAAAAAACAACTTATCACGATCCATTTTAAATCGATTACAAAAAAATGACATAATACGAAAAATAACACTTTCTGCTCTGAATTAGATTGACAATTGTGACATCTACAAAATGCAATTGGAATTGCTTGTCAAATATACGCAATCTCACGTAGTGACATCTAAATATCGAGTCTAAGAATTAATTCACCCACCCAATATAAGAACCGTTATCTGTCGAATCAGTTTTACTGTAAACTCTTACAATTTATCAGATTCAGTATTTTTGTCATTTGAGCCAGCTGAAATAAAATATAGTGACTCACCCCAGATGTAGATGTCATAATAGTAAATATATAAATTAAAATATATGAATTAATATAATTAGGCAAGTAATCCGCTTAAAATTTGATTATTGTTGATTTACAGATAAATGAAAATATTAATTAATTAGTTCTTTACTAATTAGTTCATAATTCTATGAGTTTCTGCTGAGATGATGTTGCAATGTGTTGTTTCTTCGGTCGTTAAAAATTCCATTTATTATAGTATTCGTCTAAATGGAAGAGTCCATCGCAGTTTCTCGTGAAATCAGTAGCTGTTGGTTTCTAAATTTTTTCTTTTACACTAAACAACCATATAATATTTACAATGTACATGTTACTAAAATGAAAAATTCTAAATAATATTCTATATTTTTTTATTTATAAATTATCTAAATTTCCATATTCAATTACGAGTTTATAAAATTAGTAAAATCTTAAATTATTTTTTCCGCTATTAAAATTTCAAAACTCCAGAATCCTTAAATTTGCTAAAATTCTTGTTTAAGCTTCTAAGGGTTTTCGCTTTCTAAAGTCCTGACACTTAGGGTGAATTTTAGAGCTAAGTTCACGGTTAATTTTAGAGCGGGTTTTCCAGTGAATTTTAGGGTAATTTCTAGGTAGATTTAATTAAAGGTACATATATTTTAGAGTGAAGCTTAAGTAAAATTTTAGGGAGGTTGAATTTTAGAATTAATTTGCCGTAATTTTAGGAAGAATTTTAAAGTAAATTTGAGGTACATTTATGATGAATTTGATGGAGAATATGAATTGATTTCGGAGTAAATTTTAGTATGAACTTTAAAGCTGGGTTTTATACGGTGAAGTTTAAGGTGCGTTTTAAGGTGAATTTTTAGTTAGGAAGACATTATATGGTAAATTTGGGAATGCATTTTAAATTGAGTTTAGATCAAATTGGGTAGAATTCTACAGTAAATTTTAGGATGACATCTAAGGTGAAGTTTATAACAATTATGGGGCGAATTTCAATTTATTATACATTTATTTTATTATAGATAAATTTAAATTCAGTAAATATTCAAATATCATCGACTGATTAATTACGACGGCTATTTTGAAAGTTCTAATTAAAATTATATGAGGTTTTTTTAAAAATCATATTACTATATGCAAACACACCCGAGAAAGATCAAATTGAATTTAATTAGTTTAAATTGCACCTATCATGAAAAACCAGAACACAACAAAAAATTATTTTTTGCCACTACGATAAAATAGAACCAGCAACATAATAGAACGACATACAAATTAAGGAACACTACTATTATCATTACCATTACTATTATGTATTAATATTTTTCTTTGTTTTTGTAGTATTAGAATAGAGAGATGATAGTCATATGTATAATCATGATATAATTTAATACGAAACAGGATGGAAATTATTTTACAAAACTTATCATATTCACTTTCCTCTTGTTCCCAAAACCTGTATGAGGTACAATATATAGGTGCGACATGCTTCCAAAAAATTTCTCATCGACATTTTCTCTTTCGATTTTTGGAACATGTAGAATTTTCATTCTGGAAAATTGTTGAAAAACAAAAAAACTAAAAAAGGCTAATAATGTTATTACAAAAATATGTTAATTAATGTCATTAATATGCAGTTTTTGTTGTTTGGTTTTTATGTGGTTGCATGTAATTTTGTTAGTGTGTTCAGCACATAGATAATAAATTTTGATGAATAATGTATATAAATTATCAATATTATAAGGATAATAATTTTAGTCCAATAGCCGGATATAATTTTTTTTTTGTAAATACAATTAATTCGCATTGTCAATTTTATTTATTTTGTATGGTGAGGGACTTTAAATAAACATTCAAAATGTGGCTTTAACTGATTCAATTGAAAATGCCAATTTTGTAATTATATTAGGGAATTATAATGTGGTAAATTACGGCGTTTTGGTGTTTTACCACAGAATATATATAAACAGAACAACATCTTCTATAGCGCTTTAGTCCTAAGCTGGTGAACAAATATTTTAGTTATTGTTTTTTTCGACTGATTTTGATTTAGAAAAGATAGAAAAATCATTTTATATGCAATCAATGAAACAAAAAAAAATTACAAAAATATTTGTACCCACCTTTTTCTATTGTAAAATAAAAATCAGTACAATTTTAAAACGAAAGAGAAATCTTTACACATTATAATGTGCTTAAGATAGATAGACATTCGTAAATAATTTTTGATGTTGGTCTAGTTAGCTTTGCGAAACTTTAAAATCAAATCAACAAAAATAAACAGAGGACCAATGCAAATAAATTAGAAATGCTACACAAACTCATACACAACCTTATGGGAGTTGCAAGTTTTCTTTTTGTTATTTCTTTGATATGATTTTAAAGTTTCGCGAAGCTATAACTAGACCAAAATCAAAAATTGTCTACGAATGTCTGTCTCTCTTAAGCACATTATAAAGTGTAAAGATTTCTCTTTCGTTTTAAAATTGTACTGATTTTTATTTATCAATAGAAAGAGGTGGGTACAAATATTTTTGTAATTTTTTTTTTGTTTCATTGATTGCATATAAAATGATTTTTCTATCTTTTCTAAATCAAAATTAGTCGAAAAAAACAATAACGAAAATATTTGTTCACCAGCTTAGGACTAAAGCGCTATAGAAGATATTGTTCTGTTTATTATATTCTGTGGTTTTACTGTTTGTACATTATACCAATTAGCTATTTCACATGCTTGCCCTGTAAATGGCAAATTTTGAAGTTAAATAATTTTCACAGTTTAGCCATTTTAATCCGTTGTTGAATGCATTTAAGGCCAAGAAAGGTGGAGATGTGATAGTTATTTTATAAAATACTCTTTTTATCTAGAACACTCCATACCAAATTAAGCTCAATACCAAACCACTTTTATATGAAGAAAGAAAGATAATCTAATTTCAAAACTCCTGTTGTAAGTGGAAAACAGATGAAACAAATTACTTATTGATTGTCTTTCAAAATGACAGGATAAATCAACTTAAATTGGAAATTTGGTCCCATCTTCGATGGGTATTCTCTCTGAGAATTGCTTTGAAAATATAAAGTAATAATTGACATAAAGCACAGTAATAAAAAAAAATACGGCCTCGAGATTTTTGGAAATTTATGTGTTTTGGTGGTCTCCTGAGTCCGAGAAAGTGGGTTTCGAAATGGTGTCCGTCTGTCTGTGTCCACTCTACAGCCTAATGACTTAACCAATCGAACTGAAACTTCATATTTAAGCTGCTTACATAAATTGGGAGGTCCCAGTGAATTTTAGTTTAAATCGGCCAAAAGTAAGTGGGGAATTCGGTGGGCCAGAGAATTTATTTTGCGAATATCTCAAAAACTGTAAGGTTTAAAGAAAAACTATTTCCAAAAAAAAAAAAAAATCCAAAAGAATAAATTTGTAGACATTTGCAAAATAACTTTCTCATAATTCACTGTTCGTAAAAGAAAATCGTGTGTTTTTAATTTTTTTTTATTAATACAAAAGAAAGTTCCTGGGAAATTTTAATTTTTGGTGATAATGGCTAATATCCACGTCTATAAAATTGTAATACGATGTCACAAAAAATGTCATTTTTAGTGTCAAGGTAATCCTAATTTCCTCAATTTGTACCAAAACCGAATCAAATGCCTTGCAAATATGCAGAAAGAGGCATGCACAAAACTGCTTTTTATCAATTTCTGTGCTAAGCATGTCAGTCAGGTTTAGGCAGACAGCCATTGTATTGGCCAAATTTTGCACTTGCAATCAAAACATTTCTTTGCAGACAACTACTGAATTTTTGAATCATTATTTTTGTCAAAATTGAAAATTTGGCGATAATTTCCCAATTCAAATTAATTGCCAGATTTATATAGGAATAACTCTTGTTTGTTTAAAGAAGTTTGTAAATATTCCTGAGTTGAAGAATTCTGAGAATTTTAAGAATGTAACAGAAATTGTATCTTCCCCATGTACGTCATTTTCCTTTAAATCAAGTAAAATATTTTTGACCTCAAGGAATCTCTCTATGGATTTCATGTGATCCATTTTTTTTTATTCGATATAATCTGCAGTCGGATTTTCATCTGCAATAATTTGTTTCTCAATGTGCTTCTAGGGTTACAGGTCAACACGATTGTTGTGAGATTTCCGTAGTCGAGTTTGGTAAATTGTTCATTGACCATTACAAATGGTTTATTTGTAGATCCCTTTTGTCTTCTAATATGAGATTGGTTGTGTAAGCGGTTTCGCGACGATATTATAATGACGATGTCCCGAATAAACCCGAGGAGTACAGGAGTAACGAGGACAGTTATCCATATCAAATCAAGAGGTGTTGGTATACTTGATAATATCCCGATGCCCAGCCGAACACGAAGAAGTGGCTGGTTCCCGACAAACGTTAAAATAGGTCTTGCTTAATTTCTAATGAAAATCGATCTTATAGCTGTTATAGCGTTTACGCTTCAATAGTCCATACACATTCATTATTTGCCAGTTTTTTGTTTTGACAAGTAAAATCAGATTCTTTTTTACTATTACAATTCAAAATATTAATTATTTTTCTAAAATTTCTCACGGGCGGTTGAATTCTCTCCACGAATCTATCCACTCCTACGCTGTAACCAACTCGATTCACCTCGAATTATTTAGCGGTTCTATTGGGTATTTGGCTCCTGCTATATCACTTTGGGCAATTAATACTTTACCATCAATCAAAACCTCTCTTGGATACACATGGCTTCGTCGAACACCATTTATACCCTTTTCGAGAGATTCTAAACTTTCTGATTCTGAACCCTTTTATATGTACCATTTGACAAGTCACACAACGTTCGCGCTTTCATGGTTTTAAATAATTTAACGATATGTGACCTATTTCGCGGCAATTATGACATTCAACAGTATTCCGTGGTTAACGTGCATTCAGTTTATTTGGCATAATTATTTTAAAGGTGGTTTAATCGTACTGCTCGTTACTATCTTTGGTTTTATTCGGTGATCACGTGGCCCCTGAATACTCACATACCAATTAATTTTATTCCGTAATTGATTCAAATCTATACTATGACTGTTGTTCGTAACTCTATGGCCAACCCATAATCAATTTTACCATGAGGAATGTACCTTTTCTAAGCTTCGTTAGCTAATTTGAGTTTGCCAATTGCACACTTTTCATAAAAATGTTCGATTCAATTTTGATCGCGTTTTCTAATTTTCTCACCGCCACTCGTTTTTAATTTGAAATTATTCATCAATTTGATCAATGTGTTGCCACGATAACTAATCATATATGTTGGTGAAGCGATTCAATTTTTGATAAGAATTTTTGCGAATTTAGCAAATTTGCTTTTAATGGATTGAATCCTGGTAAAATGTCTGTTACATCTTAAGGATACAATCGAATATTGTCCAGCATGTAGTTCACTTTTTTTCGCAATTCCGTAGAAATTTTTCGCGTTCAAACACTTCTCGTTTTCGTTTAATTAATTTTTGATCATACTTTATCAATGAAATATTAAAAATATTCGAGTTTTTGGGGCATAAATTCTCGTTCTAAATTTCCAGTAATCGATATTTATTTTGGAGCTGGATGGAGCGTCCTCTCATTCGTTTTCATTTTAAAATATTTTGCTCGAGGATTTACAATCTGCTATTTGAAAGGTTAAGGGTGATTCTCATTATCCGTTCCGTCTCTGTTCCATTACCGTTACATATACGTTCAGTTAAATTCTTGTCTATTCACATTTACCGTTCTTGATCCATCCATGAAGAAGCTAAAAGAAAAAAATGACGATTTTGGGTGCACAATATGTTAAAGAAAAGAAATGCTGAGGAGGAATATACATACATACAACATTATCTAGAGAACTGAGTGACGAAACCAAATTTTTTCAGTATTTAAGCATGTCAAAATACAAATTCCACGAATTGATATACAGGAGGTTGTGGAAATTATAACTGTTGCTAGTGTGGGTTGTTGTTGTTGAAACTGAGAAGGTGCATTTCAACGTTGATTGGTTGTTTGAATTTGTTGCAGTTCCATATCTTGCACCAAATTAAAGATCTTACTTTCAGCAATGTTTCTATAATACGGCGTGAACCGTTTAACTTTAGCACCAATAGTTTCAAAAAATAAATCTATTAAATCTCTTACTGCAGGGAGGCTCTTTTGTTCTGCTTTTTGCTTTTCAACAACGTATTTCATGATGATGATTTATCCTGTTTTCTTTTTGGTGGTTCGTTTAGATTTGAAGAAAATCGCTGCCTTTTAGGTATTGGCGTAGATACTGTTTGAGCAGGAGAATTTGTAACCACTTCCGTGTTTTCCTGTACTTCAGGCACAAAATTGTTTTCCTGGGTCCCAGTAGCATCGGTTTTTTTCCCTCGTTCTATTTCTTCATTTTCTGTATCAATATCGTCTAGATTCCCCATTGTTTCTCTTTGGCACGAAAATGGTTTTAAAAACCCCATGTGTTCCTCGTATCGCCACTTTTTTACTGGCTCATTAGCTTATCCCGATTTCGTCAATTGTTTTCTTTTATTTTTTCGCTACTGATCCCTCAACTGATTCCATCCGTTTTTACATGTTGATTGTAGAAGTATTTCATAACTATTGTAAAAGTCTAAACTCAAATTTTTACTATTGTATGTTTTTTAGGTTTTTGGCAACGGGCGATTCTTTCCGCACAATAGCTTTCAGCTACAGACTTGGGCATTCAACAGTATGCACTAAAGAAAAGAAGTTTGCGACTGGAGAAGAATTGCTAATCAATTTTGGAATATTTGGAATTTTCCTAATTGCTTGGGAGATCTTGATGGAAAACACATCATCATACAAGCTCCAGCTAAATCGGACTCTCAATTTTTCAATTATAAAAAAAACCTTTTCGATAGTCCTCCTAGCACTGGTCGATGCGGAATATAATTTGCTTACTGTTGATGTTGGGTCATATGGGAGAAACAGCGATGGCGGTATTTTTGCACACTTAAATTTAGGAAGGGCTTTTGAACAAAATGAGTTAAATGTCCCCAACCCCGTAGAACTTCTCGGTATGAACCAAATGGAAAATTTTCTAATAGTAGGATATGAAGCTTTTCCCTTAAAACCAAATTTATTAAGGCCTTTTTCTTCTGCTCACCAACGAAGAAAATATTTATTTATAGATTAGCACGTGTTCGAAGATGCTGCGAAAACGCTTTTGCTCTTTTAGGTCAACAATTTCAATTTTATTATAGAAGATTAAAATCTGCACCACAATATGCAGATAAAATTGTCTTAACTACATGTTTATTGTATAAATTAATAAACAGCTACATATAAACTCTACCTTACAAAATTTGCCACAACAAGGAGATAATGCAACATCAACTGCGTTTCAACTCAGAGACATGTACAAAGATTTTTTTAATTCTCCAATATGAGCTGTTGAATGGCAAATCAGTGCAATTTAATAAGTTTTGTTTCAAATTAATCAGAACTTAGTTACATTTCATGTACACATACATATATACAAATTTTCTTAAAATAAAATAATCAGTTAAACTATGCGACGTTAAGTTCCTTTGAAATAGCCGACCAGATTTTCTCTTTATAGTGAAAGTCACTGTATTTAAAATTTTCTAAATCGCAGAGGACCGTATATTTGCTCACAAGTTCAATTAATTACTCGTCATTCATATTTAGAATAGATATAAAGTCGAAAAACAATTTTGAACTGATTGCACTTGTACGTAATGTAGAACCACAATGTATTGTTCTCACTACCAATACCGTTTCCGACACGTGTCAACCTGTCCATCAAGGATACGTTTGCATTAATATCTAACGTAACTGATTGGACCCGGAATGTAAACGGGGAATGGAAGGTGTGCATACGTCCATTCATTTACAGGCAAACATATTTTACGTAAACAGAACGGAACCGGTATGAAACGGAGCCGGAACGTATAGTGAGAATCCACTCGAAATTTTCTGGTCTGGATAACGTCAATTTAAAATAATTTTAAATTTAAACGAATTATTCGTTAAGCGAGTTTTCCCTTTCGTCTCAAAATATTTGTTACTTATCTTCAATTTTTTAATCACGTCTTCGAATCTAAGTAAAATAATCCCCATCCCAAACATCAGTAATCTGTCAAAAGCTTTCGAGATTGTTGGTAAAAATTAAATTCAATCGCATCCAAATAGCAATATCTCATAGCACTTCTACTGCGTTATAAAATGTGGGTCGCATTTGAAACGCGATATTTCAAAACGCGATATGGTACAAAATGCGATATGGTATAAAACGCGATATGGTACAAAATGCGATATTTCAAAACGTGATATTTCAAAATGCGATATGGTACAAAACTCGATATGGTACAAAACGAGATAATTCAAAACGCGATTTCTTAGTTCTGATCGTATAGGTTCAATTTTACCATTTTGGTGAAGGAAAATTTTATTAAATAAAGAAAGATTAATAATTATTATTATTTTAAAATAATATTATTATTATTTTAATTTTTAATATTATTTTAAAATTTTAATTTTAAAATATCGTGTTTTGTAGCATATCGCGTTTTAAAATATCGCGTTTTGAAATATCCCGTTTTGTACCATGTCGCGTTTCATCATATCGCGTTTTGAAATATCCCATTAAATGTATGTACTGATATTAGGTGTAATATGAATAATAGGGAATTGGCTTCTTCCACTTTGTTAGATTTTTTAAGGCCTTTGGTTCTATTATGCACAGAATTCTTGTTAATAAACTTTTATCTCTGTTTACATTTTCGGTTTAGGCTGCCAAATTGATTTTTAAATATCTTTCTAATCGTTCTCAGGCAGTTTTTTTTCGATAATTCTTTGTCTTAAAAGTGCCTAAAACTTTGTAAGATTTTTATAGCTAAAACGGTATCTCACCAAGCCATATAAACTTCAACGATGCATAGCCTAAAAATGGAGCTAAACTTCAAACATTGTATTTGACATTTTTACTAATTTGACAACAACAAAGTGTCAATAAGGATTTTGACAACAACAACACATTGTATAGTGGTAACTAAAAATTTTAAGAAAAATGGGGGATACAAAAATACTGGTATCATAATAAACATTAAATTGTAGTTTGTTTTAGCTTTTTCAAAGCTTAAAAGCGTTAATGAACTTTTCGGATTATTATATTGTTTTGTAATTAGATAATTGTCCGATTTCATTTAAAACTTCAACATTACTTCCTTCAATTATTTTAAGTTTTTTAAGTTAGAAATTGTGTAAAATTTTGAATTCTAAAAATATCGAAATATTACAATTATTTAGAAAAACTCTTGGCTTACGGAAGAGGATATTCAACCGATATTTACTTGATGCATAATGCATTCTTAATTAAAATTCAACGCTCATCTGATGTACAAAACACAAAGCATATCTATGTGTAGCTTCAATCGACGCAATTCATTTATATGATTGAGAAATTGTTAACAAAAAAAATGATTCAACAACAGTACGTTGTACAAGACGAGAGTAACAGAATAAGCGAAATGAAAGATTTAATGATGGAAAAGATTATTTTACAGTAAATCAATAAAAACAAAAACAGCAACAACTAACCCAGCTTTACACAATTTTCAATTCATACATTTTTCAATTTAATATCGATTTTCATTCTTGATTGAAATTTTATATTTTTGTTGTTTTGTTTATTATTTATATTTATTTATTCCGTTCATTCAATTCATTCTAATAAATTAAATAATTTTTCCAATATTGTGTTTGAACCTTCATCAACATCATCAGTACTTTGCTCTACATTTACAAAAAAAAAAAAAAAACTAAAAAAAATTAACATCCAGCGTAATTCGATGAGGCCGCACGTTTATTAATTTGTTGAATTTCTCACCCCGCACAAACACACAACATGGAACAACAACCAAAATGGATTGGTGGATTGTTTTTGAATTCGATTAAAAAAAAAATGTTAAAGTGTTTTTCCTGTATATAACACCGTACAAACACAATTTTTATTTTACGATCCTGTTCATTTTCACTTAAGACAAACACCTGTGATTGTATTAAGAGATTTGAGATGATTTTTTTTTTGTTTTTGGTTTTTTTTCCTTCCAAAAAGTGAAAATAAAAATATATTTAATGTGGTTTTCCTGTTGAGACCAAAAACAACAACAAGGCCACAATACCAAGACGAAAATTTGTTTTTATTTGACCCAAACTCTGTACGGAGAAATTTTTTTGTGAACGTCCTTTTCATTTTCCTTTTTACATAAAGCCAATTCTTACTTTTGTGTTTCGAAAAAATCGAATTCCCATACGGTTTTTACGGTTATATTGTTTTGTACTATAAACTGTAGGTAAGAATATATAAGAAAACAAAAACAAAATCAGGATTAGATATAAGCATTTATGGTAATAAAATTTATGAAATATTTTCCCAATGTTCTGTTTCTGTGTATAAGATGAGAGGAACTGAGACAATTTTCTTATTGATAACAAGTAAAATCCATTATCTTTTTGTATCTTACCTGAATATGTGTATGTACATATATAGGTAAGTAGTTTTGTTTTGTAACATATTTATTTAGAAAAATATCTTTAGTATTTCATATGGTTTAATTTTTATCGAAATGAGAATGAAATCTCAAAGGTTTTATCAACCGAAAATTAATTCGGAAAAATCCAGAAAAGAAATTCAAAATGAATTACCTGTCGAATTAAAATAAACACACAAATAAAAATCGAGTATGTATTTCGATATATATAGTCAGAGTCGTACACACCAGAGAGACAGACACATATAGTACAGTATAGAGCTACAAAACAAATGTGGAAGAAATGGAAACAATACAGAATGAAAATTGGTAAAATGGTAAAATCCTTTACAATAAGCTACAATGTGTTATTCCATTGAGATTAAAGGAAAATAAATGGCTACTTGAACTGGAGCAACAACAAAAATACAGAAATAATAATAATACCGTAATAAGAAGGGATAGTAGTCTGAATAATAAAGGATTTTTGGATACCAAATTTTCTATTTGTTTCCGATTTTTCCTCGGTGGATACCGTATTTAGCAGGCTTGTTTATACAAGCAATTTTTTTTTTTTTTTCACAATGATTTATTTATTTGAAAAAGATTTTCGGGGAGGATTGTTGTGTTAACGAATCTGTCACACGGATTAGTTTTGCTATTGTTGTTGTGTGCTTTGATAATTTTGTTTTATTTATCTCGGTTATAATTTGTTTGGTGAAAGGATATATCCTACCTTACAATGTTTATTGTATACACAACAAGAAGTATGCTACATACTACAAAATACCTCGCATATTTTTTTTGTTTTGTTTTATACAATTAAGTCATAAAAGAAAAAAATTTTAGATCCAATTTAAAGGTGAAGATATTTTGAAAATATGCAAAAGAACAGAATATGAATACTCAACCACAGACTTAAACGAAACACTAAACTCCATATAAAACTTAAGCTCCAATTCAATAAGAATTAAAGCAAAATTTATAATTAAACTGTTATTCAACACACAAACAAAGCTTTTAACCTCAAGCTAACACTCAAATGAAAATTTATACTGAACTACGATTAAAAAATTAACATTAAACTGATCTCTACATTAAACTAGAAATGCAGGACTGAATCAACCTAAACAGAATATACAACGTAAGTTAGTTCGCTTAAAATCATAACTAAAAAGTATAATTATCCCGAATTAATTGAAATATCACGAAATATTTAACTTTTTCAACCTTTGCTAGCAATAAATGAACCTTTTACCTACAAAACTTTTACTATAAATTCTGTTATTGTGGTTGAAACCCGGAAAACCCGGGGCCAAACAAGGAAAATTTTGCTGCAACCTCATCCAACATTACTTTTTTCAAATTATATCTGATGTATTTGGTTAGGTCATTTAATTCACATCAAATGTGGTTTTCTGTTTGATTAGAAAAAGAGATTAGACACATACAGATACGAGTAATTTAATAAAACTCAAAATTACCAAACATTTTTCAATTAGTTATTGTGTTGATTTAGTTGGCAGATTAAGCATATTTTCGTCATCCTCCATGTTTTTTGTTTCTTTAGAATATTTATGTCTCAGAAGTACAAGTTTTCGCATTATATGCTCCTTTGATTCGATACTATTGTATCACATGTGTTTTGTAACTTCTCGAATTTTTCGTCGTGTTTTTTTAAAAGCTTATAGTTTCTTGCTACAGTTGGTTCTGATAATTTTTCTATAAAAAATATATATGTATTATAAATTGAAAATATTGAGAAAGTTTAAATTTACCACAAATTGAACCATCTATAATTCGCATTTTTATGGATTTTGGAGGATCCTCTACGATTTTCTCGTTGGATGTGGTTGGCATTGTTTTATTAATTTTTAAGGAGTTATGGTATCTCATCTCAACGTCGGACCAGCAAAATGATTATTCGGCAATTGTAGGAGCACTAGGGTTAATTTTTTTAACTGAAAGTAAAAATATTCAGGTTATTTTAATTTGGAAATTATTATTTTAATAAAATCACCTGTTTTTGCAAAAGCAAATATACTTTCCGAATGTTCCTGGGACTGCGATATTCTTCGTAAGGAAAACATATTATGTCATAAATGGTATGAATATCATTTCTAATTAAGTTTCGAGTGCCACAAATTTATATTGGATTGCACTAATATCAAATTGTCTTGAGAAATTATTTTCAGTAATCGTAGGGCTTGTGCAATAAATTTTAAGATCTGCAGACTCTTTTTTTTGGGGAATTGAAATACTTTTTAAATTTGGAATAAAGTAGCCTATAATTGAATTGTCACTATTTACTTTTTCAATTTTGAATACTTCGTTATCGATACAGCAATAATTGTTTGGTCGAATTATGGAAAATATATTGTTTTTGATTAACACTTCTCGGTAGGAAAAATCATCTAATTGGTATTGAACAATAGCATATGGCGTGACATAATTTATATTTGTGATGTGTTGTTCAGCTTCCAGTTGTCTGTTTCTGAGTTATATGTATTAAATTATGAACATTGTATGATACTGAATGTTCTCCGTACAAATCTCTAAAGTTTCTCACATATTCCCTAATCATAGCTGTTGAACATGCATTACTGCGGGAGCATTCATTCTTGTCACCTAATATTCGCATCGAACAAAATAGTAATAAAAAATGGTTGTAATTTCAGTTGCGGCAATATTCCGTTTCAGGCATAAATTCAAGTATAGCAGAAAAATTTCCGTAGCTCGGTTGCTTTCCATCTGTCAAGCTCTTTTAGGGATCGTGGATTTCTGGAAAATTCTTTGGGTATCGATGATTTCATCAATCTCTTCAAGATTGGATGATGACAACGAAAATTGTTTCTTTTTGACGGATACCCAATATCTTTATGTTTGTCGCATTACACCCAGAAGCACGCAGTGCATAAAGTCCACATGAAATTGTGATACACATCCAATTTTAATTTTCTCTAACTCGATTTCATTAAATTCCTTATGATAATAGACTTCTTGCCTATTTCGAAAGCTAAAGTCTGTTCTTAATGGCTTATCAATCTCAGGATATACCACCCTACGATCTATATAATTCCCTTTAATTTCGCATTTAGGACATCGGTAATATCCAGAATGTCCTTTAACTTGTAAAATGAATGATATGGCTGGAGCATCACACACAAAAGCACGAATTTTGACTATAAGCGTCTTCCATTGGCGAAAGCAAACTACTCGCAAGTACTTGTCTCTACTCACAACTACCCATGCTCATACGATGGTGTAGAAAACAGAAGTAGTTACGCATAAAATTTGCGCTAGTGAATTTTAGTTGCGAAAATTCCAATAGATGGCTTTTAGACCTTTTTCGATATTTTTCGGGAGTTTTTTATTACGTTCGAGTTTTTTTATTTTTTGATGATGTAAAATGTCAAAATTAATACAAAATTATTTTGTTGTTGATGATACATTTTTAAGAAAAATGGATTTAAATATCAATATGGTAAATAGCAATGCTTTCCTTTTATTATATGTCCATTTTTTTTTGTCATATTTTGAATCTAATTTTAAATATCGCCATTACTATAATAAACAACTTTACAAAAGACAAAAAAACAACTAAACAGAAGGCTGTGTTTTACTTGTGTTACTCAATTTCTCGTTCCATTGGGTAACTACTCGCAAGTACTTCCAAGTAGCAAATTTTGCCCATTGGAAGACGGCTATTATACTATACAACTTGATCAATTTGTATACCATGTGTTTGAAGATCTATGGTTTCCCTTACAAATTACAAGAAAGAATTTGCACAGTTAGGTTTCTTGAACCCGTGATATGCTCCAATCAAAAATGCATCTTCTAAACCTACGACGTTTCCTAATATAGGCCACAATTGACGATTGGAGCTTTTTGACAGAGGGAGACGATCTATACCAATAATTAGGTCTCCGTTAAAATTTTTGTATTTTTGCAATAATAGCTGCAATTTGTGTCTCAGCCCAAAGTGTAAATATGACCCAGCGGTGTCAATTCTATTTTTTGGAGTTCTTTTCACTGTCCTACAATCTTTCGGAAGGCTTGGGTGGTATTTCCTTAGCATTTTCAGTAATTCATTCATCGCGTCATTTGTCGCATTATGTTTTATCCCCCATTCTGCTAATTCTATTTCCAAATCAAAACATTTATTGATAGTTTCATGCTCATCATCTTCGCAGTTTATTGTTAAATTATTATTCTCACTTTCAGGCGTCGAATCAATATTATTGATAACTTCTACAACACTATTATCACTATTGGGGTTTTCCATATAATTTTTCACTGATGTTTGTTATTATTAATATTAGAATTATTTTCACTATAATTTGTACTATTTACAGGAAACTCTATTAAATTGTCTACTTCACTTTTTATTTTTCTAAAATAAGTTCTCTTTGACATTATTGCAATAATTATATAATTGCCTGATAAATAAAACTGTACATAAATATCTGCTATTTATAAATATTTATTTATTTATTAATATTTATATAGTATTTTATATATAAATTAATTAATTGATCGACACATAAAAATGGCGGTTCACGTGATTTCAGTGATTATACGTAAATAGCAGTAGATTAAGTATATACATACACATACATAATATGCATGTATATGAAATTTTTTGTTCTGCTCCAATCTTATGTATAGGTGCATATAGACGATTTCAAATTGGATTTCCGTGTTAACCTTCATCCGTCCCTCGCGTCATTTTTGACCAAATCGAATATTATTTTTCAAATATCTTGTTAAATTAAAGCTTTAAACATGTTTTCCTTTGTGACTTTAATTTATATGTATTAGTTATGATTTACTCAAAGAGTTGGAATTTTCTGATTAACCGTTACCCTGCTACGAAATAAGTAACACTAAAGATCTTGTGGTCAAAAATGACCAATAGATGAATTTCACATTATTTGCTATTCCAATTTTCGTCTAATGGTAAACTAAAATCATTTTGTACATATACATAATTCATAATATTTTCCAAAGATGTCAACGGCAACTGAAGAAGAATTAGGTGAGGGAGGGCACATCATTTTCACCTGATGATACATGTTCTGAAATTTCGGATTATGTGAACTTCATGTAGATTCTTGGGAAAGTAATACTTCTAAAACGGTTCAAAGTAATTTCAAGAGTCATGTCATGAGATTTGATGATTGTAGCACACGAGCTAGTCGTAAATGCATCAATAAGTTAGCACCAATTGGAGAAAAACGAATAAAGTGGGTGGATATATTACCATAGCAGTTGGTTGGATTTCGTGCACGGTGCCCTTTTCGACAATATATACCGAATGGTATTATGTTTTAGGGATCGCCAAGTATGGGATTATGTTTTGGCTGCTCTGCGGTAGTGAAAGCTCTTACGTTTGAAACGTACAGCTGTACATAGGAAAGGAGACAGGCACAGCACCTGAGAGAAATCAGGGTTTACTTGTCGTCGTTGGTTTGTCTATCACGCAGCTTATAAAAGAGAGAAACGTTACATTTGATAACTTGTTTACATCCTACGAAAAAACATCAATAGCACCGATTATTTTAGAAATCAGAGACAAGCTTTTGTATTCCTCTACTTTCGCTTTTACTAAGGATACAATCTTGCTATCATACATCCCAAAAACATTTCTGTAAGTGTGTACTTTTGAAGAGATACCGAAAAAAAACAATATTTTATTGAACTGCAATAAAACGAAAGGCGGTGTCAACATGGTCGATAAAACGATTGCTTGCTATACTTGTACGTGTAAAACAAATAGATAGCCAGTATAGGAGTGTTCACTAACATATTGGATCAGTAATAAATGCGCTCGTGCTATTCACTAGTGTTTGCCAGAATGGAGTAGAAAGAAGTATTATAAAAGCCAACTATTTATTGTAACACTGGGTGAGTCGTTGATCAAGCCAGGTTGGTCTAGAAGGGTTTACCTCTCACGGTCTATATTGTCGCAATCTGTAGCAAATTTGACATCAAACGTTGCAAAATTTTCAACCCCGTCATAATCTACAGAATTAGCAGGAGCACAAAAAAGAGGCCGCTGCAGTTTCTGACAAAATTCGTACAACAGGCACATATGTAAGAAATTCATTTGCATAGCTCATACTAAGAATGTGTGCTATCAGTGTACGAAATAAAATATGAATTGGTCTTAATAAATAAACATTGAAATTGTTTTAAATTACTGTGTTATCTTTGGTTTTAATAATTAAATTTGGAAACAAAAATTTACATCGTATTGCTTAGCGTAAATTTGCTGTTGAATTTATTTTGGTCATTTTTGACCAAAGGAACTTTAGTGTTACTTTTTTTTAGGGACGGATGAAGGTTAAATTCGTAATACTATTTCCGAGTTGGAAATTATGCATATTCGACAGTTACAAGAGATATCTCAATAATTTCATCTAGTTTGCACATTGTAGGTTAAAGTCAGTTTTGACCGTAAAGTCACTTTAACTTAAGAGTAAAGATGTAGAAACTTAACTACAAATTTAAATCCCAAAGGCGAAGTTAAGGCTCAACAATCTCAAAATATTAAATCATTAATCATTCACATGTTGCATGCAGGACTACTCTGGCAATATCGATCAAACGTTCTAAGTATGATCCAGACTTAACAATAGAATGCTCGCGCGTATAGCATTTTGCTGCCCGCCTAATACAACTTTATTAAATGTTACTTTTTTTCTAGTTTCTTTTTTATTGTGTTCCTTTAAAATAATTTTTAATTTATTTAACTGTTATTTTCAATAAAAAAATCATTTTATGCCGCGAGCACTCTAGGATTAATATGAACCAGCTGATCAAATAACTTGTGTCGGCTCTAACAAACACATAAAATGATCCAAACACTTTTTGACCCATTTTGGAGATCTAGCAGATAAAACGGCACACGTAATGGTTCTCGTAAATTCAGAAAATGAACTTTGGTTAATTCTAGTTTATTTTGAAATGCAGGAAGAAAATAAAAATTTTCAAATTAACCTTAAACTAACCCTCAGACCTTCCAAATAGGATCTAAAAATGTTTTGGGTCATTCTAAATATCTAGCAGATAAAATGGCACGAAACGGGGTTTTTAGCTATTTGTAAATGCTGAAAGTGAATACATAATTTAAAATTAGAGAGATGTAAATGATTAAATGATATCGCGGTTCGAATAAATTCTAAAAAGGTATTTGTTGAGCTCAAGCCTACTTTATATGCTGGGAGAGAATATAAACTTTAAAATTATCCTTAAACAACCGATCAGATATGCTAAACATAGTTTAGACCATTCCATAGTTATAGAGGGTAAGAGTTAGTCGTGCTTCAAAAATTCATAAAATGTGTTTTATTGAATTTTACCTTATTTTTACATGCAGGAAGAGTATAAAAACGTTAAAATTAGCCTTATACTACTTGATCAGCAATTTCTTCTTGTTGGACATTTTCACCCGTTTTGTACTAATTACTTCTTATAGTTAAACTCGGTTATTTGCACCAGTGCTCACATTTTGGAGATTAGTCCCCTCGATGGAGTGAAAATATTAAAATATTCTCTTACCAACATTAATTGTGATGAAACACGAACACTATACCTCACATTGAATTAATTAACAAGTTTTAACAGGAATAAGTATACATTAATCATTTAAATGTAATATAAAAATTAGATATTAAAGTCGATTTGTACATATCCAACCTAACCACTAAATCAAAGTTAGTATATTCCCAAATTATATCTCGAAGATTACCCTCCCATTGTAAACAATTGACAATATACTGAATTTCAATTAGGCTGGCTAATCCTAACACTCTAATAAAAATGTATATTCCGTAAATTACATCAAATCTATCATTGTCTATCCCCCGGGCGATAAACACTATCCTCGTCCCGTGTACACGTAACAATGAACCCACGAATTTCGGTTTATTTTTATATTTTTATTTTTTTTTTGCCTTGCCACACCGAATCGAGCAAATAAAAGAATTTTTTTTTTTTGTAGACACTTAAATTATTTCATCTTATCTATTGGATTTAAACGGAAGGAAAAATAGGTAGCTCAAGAATTTTATTTTCGGTCTTGTTGTACAAAGGGACTTACGAGAATATGAAATAAAGTTGACATGGTGGAATATCCTAAAGGGAAATATATACAAAAATTGACATGTGGTTAAACAATAAGCTTTTATTGAATTTTCGACAAATTTTTTTGTTGCTGTCGAAAAATCTGATTGTTACATTACGAGTTGTAATTTTACGTGATAATTTTATATCGCATTTGTATTACCTCAGGTGATTTTTTTTATTTTTATACTTCTATATGACGATAAAATCCAATTACATAAACTCATATACACAAAACAGCCGTCATTTTATATATTAGGTACATAAACATTTATTTATCAAATAACTGACTGCATACTTTGTGAAAAATGTCAGATGCGACATATTTGATAAAAACAGAAAATATTTAATCCCATTTGCGCTAAATAGTTTCTAATCAATATAAACAACTTTTGTCTATCGTATGTCTAAAATAAATATTCGTTCCTTCTAAATTTTCTTAATTTATATATAAGAATGTTATCTTTCTTTAAGTCAAGCAGCTCAAAGTAATAATGTTAAATACATACATACAATACAAAAAAAAAACGAAAGGTGAAGTGGTTTCGAATTCGAATATGGGAAAATTGTATAACGTTGGTCTTTATGTTCGCAACCAAAATCGAATTTTGTAAGGGCAAATATTTTGTCTCCCATCCTAATAATAAAACGCAGAGACAAAAAGAAATTAAAGGGACGAATTTTTATTTTTATCTTATACAATCGTATAAGAAAATGGCAAAAAAAAAAATGAAACGAAACTCAAATCCTTCTTATTTTATTGTTATTTTCTTATGCCATCTAATTCTAATGTTCGGTTGAACGTTCTTCGGGGTAAGACGTGTGGGTTGTATTTTTTTTGGCTTATTTTACAGGTTTTCTTAAGCTTGTTTGAAATACGTTACATAAATTGATTAGCAGGAGAGCAAAAGTTGAAAGAAATTTGTTATTACGCTAATTTGTATAATGTTGTGATCCTTTTATATTTTTATTATTAAGGTACGCAATATTTAGGAAAATTGATTGCAAAATTACTAAATGCTAAAACAAACTCCGCTCAATTTTCTTACGTTTTTAAAGCGATACTCATGAGATACTATAGCGCACAAATTTGTTCCAGTACTGTTACAACAAAACTGGTCCATTTATATATGTTCCAATACGTGTGTCATCTTTAAAAAATGGAGCAACAAAGATCCCCTTCTTAACTGTAAATGTATGCTTCCTCCAATATTATACTTTTTATTACCCCAAACCTTTAATTAACCAGTATCTTATTACGTCGTTGTTGTCAAAATCCTAAATAACATTTTGCTGTCCAAATTTAAGTGCTTAATGTAGTAGGCTGTCCAAGCAAAACAAAGCTTTAATTTATTTTTATTTATACCCGTAAAGTATTAGTTATCGTTATATCAAACTGTGTAGAGCTTCATGAGCTTTTCAGTTTAGAAAAAGCTAAAAAGAAACAATGATTAAATTATTTAATTAAAAATTATATTTTAATGTTAATCTAAATTGTTCCATGCATGTTAAGTATTTTTAGAATATTCACATTATTATCAAAGCTCAACTAAACTTTCAATAATTCGATATATAATTATTAAAACAAATTTATTTGGTATTTAGGTTATTTTTTTATTAATTTATTGTCGACGTTTCAACGGCTTTATTCCGTCATCCTCAGGACAATTTTTTTTTACAAATAAAAAAACATACAAATTTCAAACAAAATAACAAGTCCTTACAAATATACACTACTTGATTTGAAAAAACCCGTTGGTCAAAAGTGTAAATTAATTTAGAATAACATTGTCGTAGTAATTTAACAAGAATTTGGAAATTTCCTGGACATTTAACAAATTTAGACCCCGCATTTTCTTAATATAAATATTTTCCAAAAATAAACGCTTTTCCAAATTACTTTCTTTCTCCAAAATTGTAGCATCCTCTAAAGATAATACGTGGCCACTGTCCCGTAAATGGTTTTTTATTGCACTGTGTGAATTTTGAAAGTTAAAAATTGAGTCATGAACATGTTGGTAAACACGCTTCTTTAGGTACTGTTTTGTCTGTCCAACGTATTCCTTTCCACATGAGCAATTTAGTTTATACACCAAATTTGATTGTAGTTCTAAAGGAATTTCGTCTTTTAACTTAGTAAACAAAAACTTATCTAAACTTTTTACTGGTCTATCCACAACTTTCATCTCAAAATTTTGACAAGTTCAAAAAGAACTTTTATGTATGGAATCGATATAAAGATTTTCCAAGTATTTTCCACCTCTAAATCCTGAGTTTCTAAGCGATTATTTTTGTCAATAGCTTTCCTTATGTTCCGGCGTATCGTATTCTTTGGAAAACCATTTTTTAATCGTATTCTTTGGATAACCATCGATATATAATATGTAAAGCTATGTTAATATTAATACATTGTAATTTATAAGTCTTTATGTTTGGAATAAGCATAATAAACATCAACAAAAATTAAAATTAGAACAGTATTCAGATTCTAGTATAACATTTATTACCTACATATATTACAATCAATTGGCATTCAAACTATTGATAAATGCTGTTGTTGTCAAAATCGAATATCAGATTTTGTTGTTATCAAATCTATTAAAATTACAAATTTTGATTAATTTCTGATCATGCTCCTTAAAAATTTTTTTAATTTTTTTTAGGTGGACATGGAATTTAAATTCCAGGAAATTGTTTATGAAATTTTTTTGTTTCGCGGAAAGCCATTTACGAATCGCTGGTCTATAAACGAATAAAATAAGATTAAAATAAGATTTTTATTTGTTTTTTATATACATAGCTACCTATTTTGGTTTTACGAATTTCAATTCATTTGACATTATATAGTACATTCCGTCGTAAAATTAAGAAAACTTTTCTAAAACTTCGAAAAGCTCTTGAAATGTGATAATACACTAATTTAGGAGCGCGTAAGATGCACAAAACAAACAAAAAAGGTACAAAGAAGAGTGTATCTAACATCCACCCCATCGTACCTTTTGTTGTGATAGGAAATTAAATGCCAGGATTAGAATAATTTATTGATACTTTTGTCATTTGTTTTAATTTAACTTAAACGTAATTTTCTCCCGCTATATATAATAGGTATTCACTTCTATACAATCATATTTATCTCACTTTAACCATAGCAAAAAAAGTAAAGCAAAAATATTAATGTTTGATTATTGTTATTCAGAAGGATTTTCGCCAAAAATATATTGGATTAACATAATTATATATAAGATCGAATAAATACATAAGTACACCTATACACATATAACTACTTATGTTTTATTAATTATTATAGATTTTACCGATTTTATTTTTTAATTAGAAAATCTCAAGTAGATGAAATTATTAATTCGTTCAATTACTATGTTATCGAAAAGAAAGTCTAAAATGTGTATAGAAGAATTGTTTTGTTGTTAGTTTAATTACTTAAGCAATCAAAAAGTTCAACGACTTAGACGTTTGGAATAGTAGTAATAACACTAAAATATTGCGGAATATCTGCGTAAGTTATGGTTGCAATCTCAAACATTTTTAAACATATCTGATTATAAATTAACAAGTCTATTTTTTACAGAAGGATCGTGAATGGAATAAAAAATGCTTCAGCTTTATTGGAACTTAATTCGATTTTTTTTTTTTTTTTCTAAAGTTAAGATATCGGATTGCGTTTAATAAATTATTCGTGCTTTATTTATAACCTTAGCATGGGTGCAACAAAACTGAAAAAAATTATTTATTGATTAATTCAGTTTGAAATTTCATTTGTGCCGAAGGTAAGCACGACCAAAAATTAAATACCTGCTCGTATTATTCTACATTCAATAAGAGATAAAAATGTCACGTTTATGGCGGTCTTAATAGATCAGAATACCCATTATAAAATAACATCAAATTAAACAAACAATGCAAGTAAATTTTACGATTACTTTTCAGAGCCAATTTTATGTTTTTCAGATATCAAATGTTATTTTATAATTTTTGAAACATCACATTCAATTATTTCCACTATATCCGCCGGTGTTAATGTCAAAAAACTTCCGATACAGCTTCAAATTTGTTTAATTTCGCTTTCGACTTGATGATGATACTCCAGTCTCAAGCAGCAAAATGTATATAAAGTTAGCCCAGGATTCATCCCAGAAACAAGATATGGTAACACCATAACTATCGCGAAACAAGCTGTCATCGCATGAAATTACTATCAGCCCAGAAAATCTCTATCATCCCAGGAAATCATTAATCATATAAAATGTTATACCATAAATAATTACTTAAGTAATTATTTGTGGTTATAGTATATTGTGTTAGCCCAGAAAATAACTATCACGATAGTAGATATTTTCCAACAGCCCAGAAAAAATATAACGCAATATTTATAACAAGAAAATGTTTACAAGGTCTTTTTTCATGTAATTAATCAAAATTAAATTTAATTAAATAATTAAATTTTAACTTATAAAATTCTTCTAAAAGGAAAAAAATAAATCCTTCCTTTAACATAACGCGATTGAAAGCCAAATCTCACGCATGTGTGTATCTCATTTAATAAGAAAAAGTTGGGCTCGGTTGACGATCTTTCTAAAATTTACAAAATTGTCAAAAATTGTATGTGGAAGCGCTGTGATACAAAGTCAAATTTTACGAATCTCAGAGATTTTCCCGTATAGTGACTACGATAGAAAGTAATTTAATCAGGCTTTATTAATATGTGTGTCCCATTTGATCAAAAAGAGTTGGGCTCGGGTTGAAGATTTTTCCAAAATTTATAAAATCGTCATCGATCGGAGTACATATGTACAATTGAATTTATCAAAAACGGATAAACCCAAAGAGATTTTTAGGCTTGAGCTCTTTTTATTTGTAAGTCAAATATATTTTTTGTAATTCAAAATCGTTAATATGAAAATTTCTAATTTACTCTTCTGTCTAATATAATATTAAATGAGGAAGGACTCTATGCGATAATGCAAGTCTTTGAGAAACTATACAAAACTAACAAATTAGTATCGTCCAAACAGTCAACACATTTTTTTAGCCCTAGTCTATCCAATTTAAAAAGGTTTTTGGGAATATAATTTAACCAATCTATTACTGTCTCATCGCAAATTAAGATTTTAGAAACGATTGAGCACTGTAATAATTTAATAATTTGAGAACAAATGTGGACACTTCTGTTATATTGCTAGACAATCTCTTTCAATGCCAAGTAGCTATTTGTGCCAAAATTAAGAATCGGTGTTGCTCTGCCCTGGGTATATTATCGTCTCTCAATTTTTCTAATAAATTTATAAAATCATTTTCAGAAATGAAATGGGTTAACGTCTTCAAATTCAGAATGTATGAATCACACGCACACGTGTTATAATAATCCTCTCCGGTAACTGAACCATTTCGTAAATATTAAAGATATACGGACTTTGGATCTTTAGTTTTTTTCTTTTATGTTTCTCTATTGTAATTGATTCCTCGTTAAACTTTTTATTGACAGTTAATGTTTGAATAAGAGAACTTTTTCGCTCTTGTTCTGTCATAGAGTTTAAAGATACTAAGATGGGTCGATCAGAATCAGTAGATTTTTTCGAAGTGCTATTTCGTTTCTTCAATTTTTTTCAAAATTTAAAATTGAAACATAAGGGTTTTCTTCTTTGTTGTTACTAACATTTTTTTTTTAGTTTCACTTAGTCTCGAGTTCACGTGCTATTTTGGAATTTTTAACGTAAATCGTTTTAAGACAAATTCATTTCGAATATTAATTTCTTTTAAATATCTTAACGTTTTCCATTCCGATTAACTCGTCTTTTAATGGTAACAAAATAATTTTCAATGTGGCTATTACTAAGCCTTCGGGTATGAAAAATACCCGACCAGAACGGGAGAAAAGTAAGGTACTTTTGGAGAATCATCTCAAGTAACAGAAGATTAAAATATACATTTAGAGGTTCCTCAATTGCTGATAAAGAACAGGATTCCGATTCAATATTTTTAGAAATTGATTTAAATATTCCGTAGAAAGGACTTTAAGAGTAAAGCATCTTGTTAAGCTTCCTAACATTGTCGGGGTTTTCTTTATCGTTATTGCTAAGCTTCGTAATTTCATCTAGTGAATTCAATACCGCTGACGTTAAATGTTTAGATTTTAACAACTGAGAAAACAATTTTCAAACTAATTTTATTGTTTCAAAATCATTTAATTAAAAATAATGAAGCCAATATTAAGCCAATAAGAAACGACAAAAAACGGTTTAATAAAATTTTTTGAAAAAGGGTAGGTTTTAATATCATTTTCTTTTGAAAATCTAGAAAATCGTTAGAATCATTGTCCTGCTGTTTCAATGCATCCGAACGGAGTTGTCTCAAAACATTCATAGATTTTACTTTAGTAGATGTATTCAATTTGGTTAAAAATACCGAATCCTTATTTTGAACTATTGTTTCGCAAACCTCTTCAGCCGTTTTTGTTGAAATTTCTTTTTTTACATTTTTCCTTTCAGATCCTGTCGTACTAATCATCGAAGTTCCACAGTTTAAATAAATTGATTTATCAATTTATATTTTCTATAATCATAATGACCACAGTAAGCTCGAATGCTAAGAGCAAGAGGTGATTTTAAGTAATCAGCAGATTAATATTTATTAAGCATCCGGCATTTATTAATTGGGTTTCGTTGTGCCTTATAATTATATTTTAATGACATAATTAAAAGTAAACTGAAACTGAAACTGAACAAAAGCTATTAAGTAAAAATAATACTATAGAATATCCGGGTAAAAGCTGAGGTCAAATATTAAAGAAATCAATCAAACAGGGTTTTAACACTAGGTTTACGGAAATTTTTTATATATCTATCTCTACGGTACGCGTCAATTTGACGCGTGTTATAAAAAATAAACATTTGGTATAATAAGTAATTTATTTTTAAAGGAACATTGTCATACAAGTGTATTGATATCAAAATCATCATAATAAGCTGCGAGCTTGGTCAAAAATTACATATTGTTAGGCAAGTCCCATGTTCTGAAACGTTCTCAGCCGTCTTTTACCAACGGTATTTAGAGAAAATATTATTGCCGGTTAAAAATTTTTTTTTTTTAGCCCATAATATAGCCAAAGGGTACGGTATTTTATAGGTCCTTTTGTGAGGTGAGGAGTAAAATATTTAAAATTAATTTTTTTTAATTTGCGCATTTTTACATATGCACGTATTCAATTTTATGTGTACGCTTTCCACAAACAATCTTACAATTTCTACAAGTGTACTCACTTCTATTTCTTTTGCAAAATCCAACTTCACAAGTTTGATGCTGTGCTGATGTATGAGGCTCTTCAAGGTCAATATTTTCCTCAATTTCATTTTCTTTCTTACCGGCAAGTTCTTCGGCTAATTGGAAAATGAAATCCTTTCTGGATATATTTGATCCGGTACATTCTTTGCACAGTATCCACAGACTAACAACTCTTTAACAATCAATTTTTCTAAGTGTAATTTCCTAATTTTTTATTTGAATAGTAAGCCTGATTATATTCTAAATGAAGTGAGTTTGAACGGTCATACAATTAAACGAGTCGATTCCACTGCCTATTTTGGCCTAAAAAATCAATTTGGAATTAACATGGATTGGTCATATAAATCATGTAAAAAAAAATTTCACCATTTATAGTAGAGTTGGTCGATTCATTCCGCATTATTTACGTTTAAATTTATATTTTAGTTTTATTCATTCCAACTTAACGTATTTGATTCATATTTGGGGCGCTGCCTACCCAACACATTTAAATGATTTTCAAATTCTTTAAAACAAAGCTATAAAGGCCCTTAGAGGTTTACCACCCTGATCCTCTACTAGGTTACTTTACAACGAGCGCGTTCTTCCGATTAAACAGTTGGTTGATTTTAAATATATTATGAAAATATTTAAAATTCGGGCAGATTTAATTAATTGTAATATTTCGGTCCTGATAAATCAAACTGTCACTGACAAAATTACGAGGAATTCGCTAAATTATCGATTTCCTAATTATAAATTGGCAATCAGCCAGAATAGTATATTTTACAAGGGGCTTAATTTATTTAACAATTTGGATGATTCCAAAAGACTTAAGGATTTCTGAGTTTAAAAATTATCTTAAAAATAAACTTCACTTAAATTTTATAATTAATTACGATCTATATGACATTTAATTTGTGTTATGCTGATAAATTTTGGGACCTTTTCATTTCATTTTTCATTTTACTAGTAAGGTTATGTATATTCGTTTTTCTTGGAAAATACAATAAACAAAAAAAACTTTCCATTGTATATGTTTATAGTCACAATACGTGGAAAACTCTGAGGTTCAAGAGATTCGACTTTGTATTGCAGCGCTTATGGTTCGCAAAATCATTTTCTGCTGAAAATACATACAACGGCTTAAAGTATTTGTTCAGCAGCTACCACAATATAATAAACCATATCCCAGTGCAGACATTACCCGTGAATAATACAACAATATCAAAATCGAGACTGGGCATAAATCACGAAAGAGAT
The DNA here is from genome assembly GCA_963556165.1 of Tipula helvola. NCBI lineage: Eukaryota > Metazoa > Arthropoda > Insecta > Diptera > Tipulidae > Tipula > Tipula helvola. Next base: position 8,994,953 of record OY744481.1, on the reverse strand, counting down.
AAAAAGTTCCGGAAACTTGCGTATAATTTTAAGTTGGCCACATAAGTTTTTCAATGAAGATTAGTGTCCAACTGAATACCAAGATATTTAAACTCGTCAACTTACTCTCTCTTTAAAACAATTAGTTTGGCACTTATTGGTAGAGAAATTGTGAAATGTTACTAGGTTACAACTAGGCAAACTTGGGATACCACAAATTTAAAAAAACATAAATGTTGTCTTTTCACTCAGAATTAAGCAATGCTTATTGAACCATAAAAGTAATACCTAAAGATCCAAATAATTCATTGGGACTACCTCAGACGAAGATGCAGCAACATATTTATGTTGACTCTCACCGTTTTGTTGGTGAGATAAGAAGCAAACAATGTGTTCGAAACCAACAATGTTATTCAAGGACTTCAACAAAGCCGTCTCAGTAATCATATCTTCACGAAATCCGGGTTGATGAGTACTAAGAATAGCGAACCGATCTAAAAATATGGTCACCCTATTTTTGACTACTTTATCAAGAACACTTGTTACACTTTCTGCCGTAGGCACTTGGCGAAACACACTTAATACACACATTTTAAAAAAAATTTAAAAACACTTGTTAAATATTTCGCAAAATTACAAAACGTTTAAAAAATCACTCGATCGATTTCGGCTTATTAGGCCATCATCAGGAGTATCTGACAGTTTAGTAGATACTCCTGATGATGGCCTAATAAGCCGAAATCGATCGAGTGATTTTTTAAACGTTTTGTAATTTTGCGAAATATTTAACAAGTGTTTTTAAAAAATTTTAAAAATGTGTGTATTTTATCAAGAACTTTCAGAATCACTGGCTGGAGAGCAATAGTTGTATTTTGAATAAATAATAATTTTATAAAATTATATTTTCAAATTGGAAGTTTTCTTTTTTTCTATATGTGTCCCTAAATCCAAAATCGTTACCTTCCTGGCCGAGCTTCACAATGGTGGCCTAAGTTTTTTTTTTGCTGATGGAAGATTAGAATTCTAAACCGTACCTTCTTGAAACTAAAAAATAATTATGGATATTTAGAAATACGGGCGCATAAGACCAAAAATAATTCAAATTTTTTAGGATACTTTCGGAAGTGCAAAGTGCCACATTAAATGTTTCCGTCGTGTGTTGAAATGTTTCCGTCACAGTAAAAACACTGTAACCCATTGTTCTTACGTGTTAACTTCATGCCCATACTGGTCCAGATCTAAGCTTTAATTAGTTTTATTCCAGATTATGTTGTGGTTGGTTTCCATATACGTGAAGTTTTCTTGATTATTGAGGCTTTTTAAAATGTTTTAGATTAGCTTTGCAGTTTGGTATTAATTCGTATTACTGTAGGTTTATCATACTTTCAAAATTATTTTTCCACTTCTGAAATTTTTGATATATTTTGGAGACTATACAAATTTATGAGATATTTTCAATATTATTTGAAATTTTTGAAATTATTTGGTTGGACTGATTTAATTGAAAGAGCAGCTATATCGGAAATATTTGATTAGGGAGGCTTTTGTTAAGTGAAATCAATTGTAGTGTCTAAAGTAAGCAGTTAATTCAATTATCTAATGTGAAGGGTTGTAGTATTCACTTAAATCGAATACGCCTTTACTTACTAATAATTAAAGATTTTTTAGATACTCCAATTTGAAGATTAATAAGGTTAGGATTTTTAGGATTTTATGTTGAAAATTGAATAAGAGGTCTTTCCATATTTTTCGAGAATAACCACTCGACTTATCGTGAAAGGTTGTGTCACTTGACTTTATAGCTTGTAGTTATAGATAGCCTGAGATTGTTTAATTAATTCAATATTTCTCGTGCGATTTAAAGTGATCCAGATTTTCTAGAATTTTGAGATAATTTGAAGAATAATCTTAAAAGTTTGTCGTTCGACATTTTCGAAGGGTTTTCGTAATTTTCCTAATTATTCAAGATCCTCGAGATTTTACTTTATTTTATTGTTGTATATTATAGACCTTTTCATGTAATGGATGGACTTGAAATGCAAAATTATTTAAGATTTCTCCAAATGATTATCGTGATTATTCGGTATCTGTCGTGTTGTATCGCGTTATTATTTGGTTGTTCAAGTGGAATTTATTACTATCTGAAATGACCGTGCAAACGATTCAAAAAGTAATTAGATGGTATAACGACCGTATGCACCACCAAACTCTTGTACATGCCATCTTATTAAAGATAATAGTCTTGAATGTTAATTGCCTCGGAGGAAGCAATAACTAATCAGGAGATGTTGATGGGTTTAAAATTGCTTTCTACGGTGATGCAAGTGTATAATGATTTCAGACGAAATGGAGAAACCCAAATAAAACTCAGAAATATCCGTACGTGAGACACAATATCAAAAAGTACTCCATGTGTGAATTTTACATTGTTATCATAGGATTTATTATCGAATAACTTCCCTTCAAACATGTTACATTAAATCTTGGCTTCCGAAAATTATTTGATGCAAAAGCTTCGCCTAGGCAAGTAAAATACCCGATTATAGAGAGAATTGCAAAAACCCAAGGAGCTCAACGAGTATTCAATTACCACCAAGAAAAATTATAAAATTCCGATAAATATTTTCCTATCAATCGTAGTACTACACATTTGGGTCTTGATGTTCGAAACTTTTCGGAAAAATATTAACTTCAAATAAATTAAAAATTAAGAAGAAAATTTCTGTCCTATACGAATTTTCCAGTAAGAGAGTAAATTAAAAGAGCTAAAAAAATATCGAGCAAAATGTAATTGATGTTAATTGACGTCACTGTGCTTATTACATAAAAATATTTCATAAGTCAAAAAATACCTAGGGCTATAAACGCACTGAAACGTTATATGTCATGGGCCTATAACATGCCTACACTATATTCTCTAAATATATACACACTCATCATTTCCGATACGTGACAGATTGAATTATAACAAGAGGGTAGCAGAATTTTGTTGTTATTATTTTTGCTTTGTTATGGACATAGAATTTCTTAATAAATTTTTATTAGATTAGTGTACGAAAATTGGAAAAACAAACATGAAAGACAAATCTAAAATTCAAATTCAGTACTTTGTTTTTCTAACATATTATAGTAGCCTCAAGGTATATATTTTCCAGCAAACACAACAAGAACACTAAAATTTATTTAAAAATTCAATAAAACAACAAAAAATAAACTAACCTGACATAATATGTACATACTTAATTTATGTAAAGCGTACTATGTACACATATCTTTAATCCTAAGTACATAAGCAAACATGGATTAATATTTAAGGGAGGTTTATCTCGGGAACCCTAACAATAATTATTATTTTTTTGTTTTAGCAAATTTATTTTATCAATATTGGCAAACATTACACTTGAACAACTCTTTTGATTAATAATTTTTACTTTTTTGTGTATTAAAAATACATATTTTAAACCAAAGGGATTATTATTAAAAAGAACATCGAAATAATAAGGGATGTATCCTTGAATAAAACTATATTGGGGAGCGCGCACCACCACACGACTTTGAAGTCTCGTTTCGAATTAATTAATTTCAATTAAATCTAAACATGTAAATATTCCAGTTAAATGATTAAAAAATTAAATTACAAAAAAAAAACTTTAATTTAAAAATAAGGGAGGTTTGTTTTTTTATAGTATATTATGTATTAGTTATCTCCTCGTATAATAGTTACCCATCCTTTTAGTTTGTATACAACAAAAATAAATCAAAATGTGTCAAAATTAAATCCAATAATCAAATAAATACGAGTACTCCTAGTTACTCTCAATTAAATCACATTTAAATCATAATACTCTCACATATGTGCGACATCCCTTTTCCCAGTCACCCATCCTTATCATTCACAGCTCGCACTTTTAAGTAAGTAAAATTTCTTGTTACTTAACAACAAAAAATCCGTAAATTGTCACCCCTCGCTATAATAATGATGGATGTCAATCATGTCTATTGTTTTGTGTGTTTGTGTGTAAGATGTGTCTCAAGCTTAAAATATTCATTTTTCTTTATTTCGGTATTGTTGTTGGTGCGTGGAATCTTAAATGACGTCTCGCGTGGAAATGGAATGGAATTTGCACACAAACAAAAAGGAAAAATGGAAATTTTTCACTTTTCCCTATATACTCTCCGTCGTCTGAAAAACAATTTTCACTCCCTAATTGTTATTTTGTGTTGATGACAATGATTGTTTCATTTTTTTGTTGTTGCTTTTTGTTAGCATATAGATTTAAAATTAAGTGAAGCCGTACTCTGTATAGTGTGTATAGCGCGGCACCGTTTTAGTTTACGGGATTACGGCAAAAATTGATTTTGCATAATTAGATTAATTGTCACGTAGCTAATTTTTTTGTATTTTTTTTTTTTTTTGCCAATCTGCCTGGATTATACGCGGATTGCATAATTTTTTGTAGGCGCCATACGATGGTGTGTGTTTGTATATGTGCAGAGAAAATCATTAAACCATGATTAGAGTGCGGATCAAAATAAAATTTGGTGGTGAATTGATTTTTTTTTTGGTAACGGATAATAATTAGGGGATTTAAAATTCATCTTAAATGTTTGTTTATCGCACAGGTAATCTAACCGGCTAAGACATGACTATAAATGTTGTAAATTGGTTTAATTTATAAATTATGGCAGATATTATTTTATTGATTTTGTAATCTTATTCGTAAAATGATTTGTAAACTTAGAAAATTTTAATTATCGAACGGTGATTTAAGTTATATTCGCTTGACACTTTAAACTCCCAAAATACCAAAATTTTTATAAAATAAATTTAGTATCAAAAATATAAATTTTTAAAATTCGCAAAAATTAATTCTTTCAAAATTTCCAAACTGTAATGTAAAATTTCTAGGATTCCAAGAATCTGGATTTGTAACAATTGAATAATCTGACCAAAGGAATTTCAATTTATTATCAAAATTTCGTTTAATCTAAAAGAATTTGAAATTATAATGACAACTTAGAAAGAATATGCAACCTTATATACCCTGTACCTCTTTCTGCACTTGTTCAGCAATGTACTACTAAATTAGGTATTCTAAATTAAGTCGAAAACTAATGTTGAAAATTAAAACAAAAATGTTAACGAAATATTTTAACAGCAATTTAAGCCCAAAAAGTCATACACCACGTGATAACCAAAATTAAAACTTATTTACATGATTTATTGTTGACGTAATATTAAAATTAGATGAAAAAGGCCCCGCAAGAATCATTGTAAGGCCCATGGTCTGATTGCAATATACACAAATTTATTAACCATATTACGAGTAAGTACTCTACTTTTAATTAAAATGTTTCATGTTCATTATGTAATGTATGTACAATAAATATATTAAAACCTGAAGCAGTTTTTAGTTGTTTAGTTTATGTATGTACTCGAATGTAGCTATAATACATAAAAACAAAATATTATGGTTTAAGTGGTATTAAATAATGAAATTGTATTATAATGAACTAAATAAATGTTTATTGTTAATATAATATTGTTGTTATTTGTTAAACCAAAAAAAATAAAAATAAAAATCCAATTGAAATGAATCCTTATGAAAGATTTATTTACATATTTAATTCATTTCAAACTCTATAATAAATAAGTTTATTGAGAAAATCTGCTTATTAAAAAAACCAAATCGAAATATTTAAATTTAAATAAGCAGAAGTCGTAGAAATTTTATTTTATTGACATTTTAAAATAAATACGTATTTAAATTGATTTTAACTTATGCCCAGAAAAATATGTACCGCACATTCAATGAACCATTTAAAGTAACATACAAAAATTAAATATTAGCGAATTTCATAAAATACGAGTGATATTGTGTCTTTGTAGTATTTACCACACAAATTTTCATATAACAATTTAAAATCTAAATTAAGTTATAAACATTTTTTGTTTTAATTTAATTGCCGGAGAAAAATTAACCACGACTAAGCTTTATCCGATTATTATGTATACAATTTTGTCAGTTCGACCGATCCTAATTTTAGTGTTTTCTGGTGAAATAATTTATATTACCGAATATGAACCCAGCCAAAGGGAATCGAGTTTGGTATTTTTTGCTTCATTTTTCAAATACATATATACTTGATCTCCGATGTTTAAAAATTTGTCAGCGGTATTCAGATCATAATATGGCTCCGTTCTTATCGTGTGCTATTTTAAAACTATTTTGAAGCTTAAATTTGAGATCAATAAAGTAATCGTCATAACTATAAAGCAAATCCACATTTTTTGAAACAGAATCGGGTAAATTTGGTTTATGACCAAAACCATTTCATAAAAGGCATGAATTCCATGCTTGTATGTGGAGTGGTATTATATGAAAACATTGCATACTCGAGCGAGGAATTCCAATCAAAAGGATCATTTTGAACATAATTCCTTAAATATTCCACTAGGGTTTTGTGGCTACGTTCAAGTGCTCCATTTGTCTGTGGATGATACGTACTAGTGTTAATTTTTTTAATTTTCAACATTTTACATATTTGTTTGAATAATTTTCCCATAAAATTAGACCGGTCAGTTAAAATTGAAGTGGGAAAAAACTTTATCACAAAAAGCATTCCACTCAAATTTTGTATCTTTTTTTAAAAGATCCGTCAGTGATCAAGGAACAAGATCAAGGAACGATTTCACATCGCGCGACGTTTTAGGTATTGGATATGATTTCACTAAATCGATTTTTGTCGGATCTGGCTTAATTCTCGTTTGTGTTATCAAGTGACCCAAGTAATAAATTTCTTTACACAGGAATTGACATTTCTCGGGATTCACCACAGTAAAAAAAAACGCGGTGTGAATGGAATTTAATCCGAAAAAATACTTTACATTCTATCCCATTACGTCAAATTAACTCCGTAAGAAAGGGTACTATTTTTAAAACATTCGATAGGATTAAACAATATACTGTGTACACCGTTTGGTGTAAAAATAATAGTTCTTACTCTTCATTAGTAATAGTTCTAAACATTTTTATTAAAAATGTATAAAAGGGTTCTTCCCACAATTAATTTCGGTTATATCGGAGTCAAATATTCACACCGTTTTGAGTTTTCTTTGCCGAAGATATGATTCGGTTAATTTCTTCTCGTCCGAAATTAAGTTTTTTTGTGCGAATCATTAATCATTTCATTATATGTAAATCGAAATCGTTAGTTTCCTTCGACTATTCACACCGGCTAGACAGATAATAATTAACGTTCGCGATATTGTTAATTAAATAAATTTCTTAATGTTATAGTGAAAAAACTTAATCTTATAGTGATCCAAAGTGAATAATAATAATATAAGAATATTTATATAAAATTTATAAAATATAGTTTATAAAAAATAAAATATATACCTAGTTTATAAAAAATGGAAGGACAAAGATTATTTAATATAATTTATAACGGTCAGCATAAATATGTTGTTACTCCGAACACGTTAATTGTTGATATTTTGCGTGAAGGTGAGTAATTATTTTTTCTGCTTAATTATTTATTATATTAGTGTTACGTGGGATAAAAACAATTTTATCCATTAGTGTGTTTTTGAATTGTGTGTTTTTATGAATTAACGTACTGTGTGTTGTTTTCAAGGGTGGATTTAGTGTAATAATAAATTCATTTTAAATAGAATTCAATTTTAATATTTAATCGGTTAATATTTTTGGTGTGTGACTAACATACTTTATGTCGAAATTGCTAGCCAGTTTAGCGTATCATTGGCCAGTTTAGTGTGCATACAGTAAAATCATGTTAAGAGGAGTTCAATTTTAATATTTTATCAATTAGAAATCTGTGTGTATGGTCATTAACGTACTGTGTGTCTGGAATGAGGGAGGCTTTATAGAATACGTGTTATATAAATTTGTAAATTTAAAAATTGTATCCGTTATAAATTTGTGTGTACCCGAATTTACGTTTTTTTTGGTTTGTGATTGTGGTTGGATTGAGTGCATCCGTAATTTAAATTCGAGCATATGTAGTGGAATTCAGTTTTTGAAAATATTTTTTTTTCTGTGTGTGTGTGTGTGTGTGTGTGTGTGTGTGTGTGTGTGTGTGTGTGTGTGTGTGTGTGTGTGTGTGTGTGTGTGTGTGTGTGTGTGTGTGTGTGTGTGTGTGTGTGTGTGTGTGTGTGTGTGTGTGTGTGTGTGTGTGTGTGTGTGTGTGTGTGTGTGTGTGGCTGTGTGTGTGGCTGTGTGTGTGGCTGTGTGTGTGTATTAGTCGCTGTAGCATGTATCAATTTCAGCAGATCCATTTATAATAGATTATCTTATCTTATCGTCTTCAGCATCACATGCATTCAATATTTCGGTGGAAAATTATGACCTATGTTTATTTACGGAAACCGATATTGAATTAAATCAAATTGTTTTTGATATATATTTGAAAGATATGCAATTAACCTACGATCGACCTTTCATTGTAAAGATTTTTCAACGTAATGGTAAACTAACATAAATGCTGTTTTTATTATACCATATACATATGCTTAAATGTTATTTAAATTAAATGAATATAGATAAGCTTAAAGACGTTTCAACACAAACTGATCAGTTCTTAACATTATTCGAAGAGGTATTTACCCAAACGGATGATAATTATGAAGCCACTCCAGTTTTCAAACAGGACTGTTTTATCGGTTCATTACCAAAAAAGATAAAGCTACAAAAGGAAGTACTAAAAGAGGTATAAATATAGACAATAATTGATATTAATTTGGATATATTATACATCAAACTTCATAAGTTTTAATTTAATTATTTGTACTTATAGTATCAGAGCCACCTAACTAATAGAGAATTAATGATAAATCTTATTTTACTGTCTAGTTACTATGTGTATATAACTTTTTGCGGTTTTTCTGATTAGTTAATATAAAATACGACGTATTGTGACATAGCCACATATTAAATAAAAGTAAAATTGATTGATTTAGTTAATTGGTAATTAAGAATTTGTTATGTTATCATTTAAAATTAAACTTAAAAAATGTGGTTTTCCATATGATTTTTATGGAAATTTTGATTTTTCTTGTTTATAATTCTCTTATACATGTGTAATGTGTATGTATTAATTATTTTCCATTACTCGATAAAATATTGGCAGCTCTGATACTGAAACCAATTCTAGAATGACAAAATAAATGTTAAATTGTTTATTTTACTGCTTCCTATATGGAATTCTTTTGTAAAATCAACCATAACATAACAATATTAAATTTTAGAAAACAGAATTGGGCATGTATAATTCGAATATTTAGTAACAGTTTTATTTATTTATCTATTATTTTATGGTTCCTTGAATTTTAAGGAACTAGAATCTTTTCTAAAAGGTCATTTCGAAGGTCAACATATAATAAATAATTATAACAACACGCCAATATTAGACAAAAAATATCGTGTAAAGCTAATCAATATAATCGTAAGCCATTTAGTAGCAATACATGGCTCTTATCCATCAGGTGAAAATAAGATCTTATGGGCCCAAGCCATAGCGCTACTTTTCCCGAAACTATGTGAAGACCAAAATCCAGATCGGTTTGTAAGTATCAAGAATTAATCGGAATTAATTATTATGCAGAATATAAAATACTGGTTTAATCATTTAACATCACCAAGCATATATTTTTTATTCAAAATTTAATCAGTTTGAAAAATATGTGTTAATTCATAGAAATTGTGTCTTATATTAAATTTTGTTTAAATCAAAGGAAATCTTCTACAATCCGGCAAACCGTACTGGATTTTTTGCATTTCGCTTACGAACACTTAATCGTTCACTGAACAATTCTTCACGAAAATCACAATCGGCGGAAATACTTGAAAATAATGATGATGTTTCAGAGAATGATGAAGATGATAACGATAAGCATAAAAAGTGGCTTCACCAGGCTTGCCTCAAAAATGATCATAATAATATTTTTATAATAATGGCAAAAACGGTGAATTTGCGAAAAAAAACATTTTCGATAAATGAGTACCCCCGATTTTGGGATACTCAAGGATTGGTATTATTATTTTTTTTTTTTAATTTTAATTTTTTTTTGTTGTTAATTTATTTAATTTGCAAAATATCAATACACATAAATTTTAAATATAATATTTTACCTTTATTTTATTCATATAGGTCGATCAAGATTTTAATCTACGATTTACAAATGTTTCATTTTGCATCGATAAATGGAATAAAATCAAAAAAAATATTATAAAACTGGCAGAATCCAAAAACATAAAAATTTACGATGAATGTACCGAAGAAGATGATAGTAAGTTTACTTTAAAATATTTATAGTCTATTGGTGATAAATTATAAAACTTTTAATATTTAATTAGCTGCCGGAAAATTTGGCAGGAGAATTGATTCGATCACTTAAGGTGATCTCTCGCTAGCATAATAAATCGCTCGAATCTCTTGGGAAGAACCGACCTTCGCAACTATATATTTAAATTAAGTGTAACGGTTATACTTAACGAGCAATTATAAGAATTATGTGCTCAACCAAGTGCTAAATCAATCTTTTATTGTTAAATTGACTTTTTCGTAATTTTTCACCAATTTTTCACCAATTTAGCACTTCTAATAATTTTTAATTTTTTTATTTTCAGAGTTTGATAGTGATATAACAGCTCTAATTTTGTTAACAAAATTTTGCAGAACATATGGTAAAAAGAATAATACATCTATTTACCAATTTTTTATTTTTGAAAAGGTAATAATTACATAATTTTGACAAGCTTTGACAACCGAAATTAACAAAAATTAAATTTTTTAGACAGGTTCTTTTACGCAGCATAGTTTGGACTTTCCTCATCTTATTCTTCGAGGACCATCTCGGAAAATTATAACAACAGCCAGCATCAAAATCGATGGGAAAGAGATTCCTCTGCAAGCCGATTCACGCAGCATTGAAAAATTTATGTCACTTTTCAAATGCTACTTTGTTTTTAATTGCAAATATCCTGAGGATATGCAAAGTTTCTATATATTTATTCAAGAGGCTGTACTTCAAATGGGACACTCGTCGTTGACGCCGAGATTAAAGGAATTTAAAAACCACTTAGAACTATAATTTTTTATTATATATCACTTACTTTTGTTTTGCTATTTTATACAATTTAAATTGAAATTTCTATTTTGTTATATAACATACATATTTTGTAATACACTAGGACCTCGCTTTGCATCTGGGTTTCAAAAAATTATAATTTAAATTGAAACAACACAGATCCAAAATATTGTATGCACACAACATTTCTATTGTGGATTTCTCTATTTATATTTAAATTTATAAACATATTTTCGTGAATTAAATCAATTGAATTGAAGTACAAATTAAAAATTACGCAAATTGAAGTAACGTGAAACGAGTGTAGTGTATACATTTTTTATTTTTAATAATACGAGTATATAATATCTTAAATATTTTGCAATAAATAGGATGTTATTTTGCAAAATAAAACCATGTTCAAAGTCTTTTAAAGACCATAAACTATATATAAGACATTTACGACTTATGCATGCTCTTATAAATATAAAACAGGAGAATTTATTATGTGGAGATCAAAAGTGTGATGCTCGTTTCCAAACTTATAGTGGCCTTACCAAACATTTACTTGGCAAACATAATTATTCTACGGAGAATAATGTTAATCATATTGATAATTCGAACCCGATCGATATACCCAATCAACCAAATATTTTGGAGTCTACTAAAATTGACGATGGCTTTTCGAAACCCGATCAGGAACTCCTAGGAAAATTATTACAGTTAAATTTAAATTATAATCAAATGAACTCTATATTAGAATCATTTTCGAATTTTACCCAGTCAGTTGAATTGAATATCCGTAAAAAAATTTTGATGACTAAGAACAGCGACGTTATTAATGATATACAAGCAGAACTAAACATCCTAAGAAATCCGTTTCAATTTCAAAAAACCACTTACTTAAGAAAAAAAGATTTGTTTTCGAAAGTTCCTGCCCCAAGAGAAATCGCCATAGGTGTAAGAACCGACAAAATATGGAATAAAGACCAGAATATTTATGATCAACGTCCTGTGACTAATACTTTTTCTTATGTATCGATTGTCGAAACACTTAGTTTCCTGTCAAAAAATGAATATTTTACTAACAAAATATTAGAAAGTGACCTCATTGGCAGTAATGCATTTCATTACTCGCAACGTAATTATTTTAAGCAAAACAAACTGTTTGCATCTGGTCCTTGTTTCCATTTACAAATATACTGCGATGAATTTGAAGTAGTTGACCCGTTAGGCAGTAAGACAGGTGTTCACAAAATTCTAGCATTTTATTTAACCATCTTAAATCTGGGGTATCATAATAATAGTTTGTTAAAAAATATTCATTTAATTGCACTTTGTCATCACGCAGACGTAAAGGAATATGGGTATAAAGCGATTTTGGACCCCATTATTAGTGATATTAAAATTCTGGAAACAGAAGGTATTAATATAGAGTATAAAGGATCACTAGTAAATATTAAGGGTACAATTTTCTCCTTAAGTCACGACAACCTATCGACGAATGCTTTATATGGATTACAGGAATCATTCAAGTCTAACTATTTTTGTCGATTTTGTAGAACACACTCAAAAGATATAGCACAATCATTACTTATTGAACCCGAATTAATTCGAACAAGGAATGATTACAATCTTTATGTCCCCGGCCGAGAATTTGGGCTACAGAAACTGTGTCCTCTAAATGAACTGGAATATTTTAATACCTTCGAATCCCACAGCGTTGACATAATGCACGATATCTTGGAGGGCGTTGGACAATACGAACTAAAATTATTTCTTTTATATTTAACAAAACAACGAAAATTGATTTCCCTAGAAAATTTTAATAATAGAATTAAATCTGCAAATTTTGGATATCTTAATCGTTCGAACATTCCTTCATTAATAAATTTAGAGAGCAATACGAAAAATTTGAAACAAACGGCATCACAGTTTTGGTGTTTACTCAGATATTTTCCGATATTAATTCACGATTTAATTGAGAACGGTGATACCGAATTCTTCGGCAAATTTAATGTAATTTTGCTTCTCATTAAAATAATGAATATAATATTTTCAATTGAATTAAATCATGAATCAACTGAAAGACTCCAAAAGCTAATTGTAGAACATCATACTGAATTTATACACAAATTTCCCGGTTGCAACGTTATTCCAAAACATCACTTAATTTTACATTACTATTATATTATTCAAAATATGGGCGCATTAATTAATATGTGGACTATGCGATACGAGGGCAAGCATGCAAAATTTAAAGCAATTGCGAGAGCAAGTCGTAATTATAAAAATATTACTAAACTTTTAGCTTCCAAACATCAACAAATAAATTACATAAATTACGACAATAGTAAATTTGATATTAAGTTAGAAATCAAAATAGAAAAACGTGTTACATTTCACATTTTAAATATAAATTTGGAAAACGTTAAAACTAAGTTAAATTTTAATACTGCTGATGAAGTTAAAATTCTCAAAGAAATTAAGTATGGATTTGTGTATAAAAACAAATTTATTATTTGTATTATCAAAAGAGATCCAATGAATTCGGGTCTACCAATTTTTGGTGTAATACAACATATGATTGAAAATAAAGGTGAAGTATATATATTTCACCGTTTACTTCAAACAATTTGCTTTAATTATAATTTAAATGCATATGAAACCAAATTGAAAAATGAAATAAATGCTATAAAATTATATGATTTAGAATTTAAGCCTTCATTTGAATTTACATTTCATCCAAAGCATTCAAATAAATTTATTGTTCCGAAATTTGATATTATTTAATTATTATTATTATTGTTATTTATTATATGTATTATAATTTTTATTATTATTATTATTTATTATATGTATTATATAAACTATTTAAAAATAAATTTAAAAGAACTAAATTTATTTAAACACTCCAAAACGTTTGTTTCATTCTACCCATTTCAATGACTTTTTTAAATCCGAAGAGTGTGTAATAATTACTTATATCTGTGAAATTTTGCTCTATAAAAATATATTTGTTTTATCCTTATTTCGTAAATATATTTGTCTAAACATTCAAAAAAATATTATATTTTATTCGTGAGTTTTTTTATCTGTTGGATGTGAATAGGTATGTAGTATCCTTAAAAAGTAATTTGTGTTTTTTTATAGTAAATAATTTCATCCGAAAAAAGTAAATTACGATCAAAATAAAAACTCCATTGGGATAAAAGAAACTTGTATCCGATCGGTGGGATATTATTTGACACCGATTCGGTGTCAGGAGAACTCCGTTTTTTTTTCTGTGAGGTTGTACTGCTTTAAACAAGAAAATACTTCATGTAATCTTTCGTTGTAATCAAAAGACTCCTGCCAAAAATATCAACGTCGTCAAGGTAAACCAGGCATTTTATTCCATATAGTTCACACAAGACGTTATTTATCAATTTTTGAAATGTACTGGGTGCATTCCGTAGTCCCATACTCATGCGAGTAAACTGGTAATGTCCCGTTTCAGTACTGAAAGCTGTTTTTTCGCGATTTCTTATATCAGTAGTGATCTGGTGGTACCCATGGTCCAAATCAATGGTCGAAAAATAATGAGAATGACCCAATCTGTCAAGGATATCCGTGATATTTGGTAAGAGGAAGATTTCAGGAATAGTAACATCATTCAATCTCCTATAACCGAACCATCATTCAATCTCTTATAATAATACGAATTTTTTTTCATTAGATTTTGGTTTTTTAGGAACGCGCAACATGGAAAGTTCCATGGCGATTTTGAATCCTCTATTATTCCATCACTTTTCATATCTGAAGCTTGTCTATTAATTTCAGTTTTAATCGCTTGTGGTAACCGATATGGTTTGCAAAAAATGGGATTGGAATGCGGGGGTATATTTATTTGATGTAATGATGCATTTGTGACCGATAATTTGTCACATAATTTTTAAAAGATAACCGATTTTCGATATTAGGATTAGTAGAATTTGTATTAAATACATGAAAATTTTCTATCGCTTCAGATTTGAATTTTAGATCAAAGTTTACATCAATTTCGTAATCATTAGAAGTTACCAGACTAACGAATGTACATATACCCATTTGCAATATTCAAAAGACAGCTTGCGATGTAAACTCCAGAAAGCACTTATTCCGAGTAACAAATTTGTTTTGACCCATTAGGGAAAGAACTTCTAATTTTAAAGATTTTTCTGTAGGTGCTGGAATTATAATTTAAGAAGACTGTATTGAATTTTGCGAAAGTGTATATTTAACTAAGTTATTATTAATAATTAATTGAATGCTGTGTGAAGTGAAATCTAACTTACAATTATAAAAATTTAAAAAGTGTTTACCTAAAATGCCGGAATATTGGATTGGGAATGAATTTGAAATTATCTGAAAATGTTGCCTAAGTTAAATACAATCTGGAAAGAACAATTCTACAGTAGATAATCCAATTGTTTGAAAAGTATCATTTGAAATTCCTGTAATCATGCACTTAGCGTTAGGAATATAATACACAAAATCAGGATGTAAATTTTCAATTTTTATCAAACTTTAATCCGTGCCGGAATCTATTAGAAAACATAATATTTTATTGTGATCATGTGGTAGGTATACTTTTAAAAACATCGTTGGATTTAAATTTGTACCACAATTTTGAAATGTTGAAATATTATTTTGTGTTAGAGTCTTATGTGTTTGGTTAAAAAATTCTAAAAATTACTACATTCGGATGCAAATTAATTCTATTTTTATCTAAAATACTTCATTATTTTAATTATGAATTATTGAAATCTGAGTACTCTTTATAGGTTTTTGATAATTTCCCACTCCATGTATTTGGCTTTTGTTTATTTGAATTTAGCCGTTTCTTTTCATTATATTGTCTTTCCATGCAATTTTGAATCAGATGACCTTTATGATGGCAATACGCACAGGTTGAACTATTAAATGTTTGACGGTTATTTGTACAATTAGCAAAAGGTTTGTTTAATTTTGAATAATTGAGAGAATCTAGCTTGAAACAGTTTGAAGCTTGATGTCCAAGTTGAACACAAAGTTGACATTTTAAACTATAAGTAGATGAACCGGATTTTATATTAGACAAAAACGATTTTGGATTTTTTGATATATGTAGCATATTTTGTAATAGCTTCCTCCTCCAATGCTTTTGTTATAGCGTTTTGAATCTGCAAGCTTTTACAAGAAGTTTTCCTTCATGGAATGATCTAAGCGCCATTTTCCCATTCAAATTTTTAATGTCCTTAATTGATCAATATTTGGTTCTGATAAGCAAGCTTCATTCATCTGGTATGTTTCAATGTGATTTGAAAATGTCTTAATATCTTCGGTGGGTTTTATTTTATTGAATTTAGTTCAACTTGAATTGACTCAACCGAACGCTTTGACGTAAATTGAAATGTTAATGTAGATTTAAAACTTTTCGAATTGTGATATTCTTCAAATTTAACAATTTCGTATAGGCTTATCCCACAAGTTTAACTCTAAGAATTTTCAGGAACGAATTTATTTCTGACGGTTTCAATGAATCATGAACAATATCGCAAAATGATAAAAATTTGTGTAAATCCATCAAATTCCGGAATAATTTTGAGAGTTAAATTTATGTCTAAGTTTGCCATATTAATTTGTTCCTCTCTAATTTTTGATATTACACTGGTTTCTACGTAATTTTGATTTTCGCAATCTATATGAATAGGATTGTTTGGCACAGTACCACGTTAGTTTTCGGAATCTTTTATAATAGGTTTTTAGAATCACTATTGCTTTATATGTTTTAGAAAATTCACAATACCTACCCCATATAGTTTTATAGTTTAATTGTTTTAAGAAGTTAAAAAATTGTCTGTTATCAAATTGATTTTTCGGCTTTATTATAGACAATATATTAGTAGTAATGACATTCACAATATTTTCGATTTGGCAATTAGAAAAATACAAAGGCCAATCACCCGTAAATATCTACTGGGAAAAAGTAGAAATATCGTTACCTCCACTTTACTTTACCCCAGAGTCAATACAAATGTATCGACTTGCAAAAATGAGAACCCTCTTTGAGTTCTTTTTGTGGTAGTTTGATTTTTTACTGAAAAGTTCGGTCTACTGCATCGTTAATGACGATATGTAATTTAGATTTATTTTAGATTTAATTATTAAGTGTTAACTGTCAAAAATGGATGACTCGTTTCAGATAGATTTCGATCCGCCACCACCATATAGTGAACAAATACAAAATACAGCAGTACCAATGTATCCCCAATATTATGCTAAGGATGAGTATCCAAATAATATTGGTCGGACTATGGTTCCGAACCAGCCAACTCACAGTACAGTTAAATCAAAGGGAATCTATGGATCTTGTTGCTGTGCATTTTGTTGTATTTTTATTATATTACCATTGCTCAATTTCAGTACCATTTATTGGCATGGGCCGGGTATTACTTTTCTAGCTTTTTAATAAAGGTACACAGTGTTTGTAAGTAGGACTATCCTAAATAAATTTCATTTCGATACGAGTGAAGGCGATAAGCAAACTCAACCTCACCGTTCGCACCAAATGTTGTACATCACAAAAATTTATAAAACTCTGTAAATGTATAAAATAAATTGTTGTTCTACTCATAAGGTAGCTACGACCAAACTACAAAAATACAATTTTCGCTTAATAATGGAAACAATAAATCTAACAATAAATCATGCGAAGCCATTGTTACGTCCTACCAAATTTTCCTTTAAACGAAATTTGATAAAACATTTAAAATATCGGGTTATTATCAGATAATCCTGCACTCCACAATACAATTTGTACCTAAAGTAATTTTTTTTGTTTCAAAGACTCCACAACACAATATGGACTGCACAAATACTCGATTGTACCTTACCATTCATCTCCGGGAAGAAAACTGAACCTAAAAATATTAAATTTTAAAATATTTTCATGTTAACTTTAGTTTAAATCTGTATTTTTCTAATTTCAAATTAAATACACCCTCTCCAGAACCTCCCATTTAAATACATATTCCTATTAAAATGAATAATTTTTCCAGAAAATTTTAGAATATTTTAATAAATATTCGAAGCGAAATTCTACTATTATACTGATAGCTTGTCAGAAGCTCTTAAAGCGAACTTTACACGATCATAATTAATGTCATGATGTACATAACTTTCTAAATAAAGTGAAGTGAATGTGTAAAATTTTCTGGATCTACTTCCTTTTAGCTCATTTGGCAATTTTGTGCGCTTCCATTTAAAAAATTTGAATTCCCTGGAAAAGCCATTGTTACTTGTAAAGAGACGTTACATTACCAAATTCAGTGAAATTTCTTTACAACGAATACCAATTTACCGAAATTTTCAGTACAACAAAGATTCGTAACGAATTATTATTTGCTAAATTGGAAATATTGTTATTTGAAAATAATGGCTAACCAAATGAGTTGTAAGCAAGTAAAATAAGAAAATTTTATATTTTCATAAGTTCACAATCACAAAATTAAAATCTGATGTATCTTTGTTTATTCGGCTGTCTATTTCTCTCATAATTGTTTACTTAATGTTAGATGAAGCTTGCTGAAACTGCTCTCATTATTGCCTCCAATCCATGAACCATATCCAAAAAAAATTTTAAATCGGTTATCTTCAACGACACGGATGCCATTATAAACTCAATCCCAGCTTTAATAAAAAATTTCCAGATTTTTAAATATTCCTTGCCTCAATACAAATCTGATGGTTATTAGATAAACTTACACCGTCGAATTTATTGTTCAGACGATATTTATACAAAAATGCTGAGGAGGAATATGTTGAACTTATGTTAATATAAATATGTTTGATGGATGAGATTCAATTAGCCCATCACAACATCACATATATTTTCGTTTTCAATCAACCAATTTGATTGTTAAAGATGTTAAAATTTTTAATCCGTCAATTTTTAATTTATCTGCAAATAGTTGAAATTTGACTTCAATTTTGTTCACCTTTTGTTCAATATTGATGAAATATAGAAGTAACTAATTTTGGTTTCGTAATTTTTTTCTCTCTCAATTTGTCTCTCTCAAATATGATAAATCCTCTCTACATAGGTATATAGTTGTATGATCCTCTACGTCTCCAATAAAATATATAAATAATGGGGCATATTATGCGCCAATTTTTTGATCAACATCAATTTTAATTCCAAGATGACAATAACGTAGAATGGGTATTCCTTTACATTATTTTGTTTACACTGAGTTGTACCCCATTTTATTATTTTACATTTAAATAAAACTTAAATACACTAAAAATTAACAGCGAAAATAAAATAACGGTAAAATAAACGGCAAGTATATAAAAAATCGCCCTAACCTACGCAACACTCCAAAAATTATATCATTTATAATCCAACCATATCAGAGCTTATAGCAAATCTCTCATAGCAAATTCCCAGCTTTTGTCGTTCTCTTTCAGGCCTCACATCACTAACAAGCTTTTCGATAAGTTTCACAAATATAGCCGTCGACAGTCCTTAGATCTTCAAAATATATCGGACCATCAATCGTATGAAACAGTAAAAGCAATTAGAGGCTGCAAGTGCAGAACCGCCCTATTGCCTTTTTCTTGAAGACTTCGTCTTTTCCTTTCACTGCGATCCATATTTTCATCGACTGTTTATTCCTCAACTAATCCTAAGTATATGTAGTAGTTTGTCATATCCGGGTAGAGTAAAGTCCTGGCAAATGGGTCATCTTGGCATAGCTCGAAGAAGGCAATCAAAGTTGTTCTTGTTCATAGTTCCGTCACAACACTTTTGTCGTTTCCCTGGTAGAATACAAACGTTTTCAATTTTCTAGGCGGCTCATTTGATATTTTACTATTTCGTCGTGATGGTCGCATCTCTGCATATAGACTTGCAGATGTATTTAATCGATTTTGTATGGGCCTTAAACATTTTCGATAGGAGCGGATTATCTTCATGGCCTAATGTTCAATCTTTTCCTGTGATCGACGTCTCTATTTTTCACCAATTTAAGTTTCGTTAAAAATAATTTTGGATAACGTTTCGCCACATGGACAATGGACCATATTGATGACGTCGTCTATTTGATTCGGTCGAATTTGTTCTTGAAACCTTGAAGTTGTATGAATGTCACAGTTCTCTAAGCTTTTGTGAAACGGTGAACGTTGATGGCCAGGTGACGAATTTTCCCATGTTGCCGGCGATTCCATCAGTCAATATGGCCTCTCTTAAATGAATATATTCATCGAAACGCCTCCACGTTGTTAAACTCATCAACAATATCCATCAATTCAAAATGTGATTTGATTCACCATCTTTAAGAATAATTCGGTGAGCTTAGAAATTAAATCGGTGAGCACCGACGATACTTTCTTAGTTGATTTTGACACCTGTTCTTGGATTGACTTTTTGGGTGTTGAAGTGTTAACCGTCTAATAATGAATAATGATGCATTGGTGCATTAAACCTTCGTTCTTACTTATCGGCTGGTTCGAATTTCGAACATTTGTCAGTTCGACGGAACTTTGGTCCACTTTGAATTGTTCATCGCCAAAATTGAATGAATTTCGGCGTTTAATCTTGTTTCGTGGAAGCGAGCCCACCTGACGATAAATTTATACTTGAACTTGGAAAACACGGCTTCAAACGTCTTTGTATAAATGAAGCTCCGAACGATGTCTTTGGGAAACATGCATTGTAAAGGCGTTTATTTTGTAGAAAGGGTTTTGATTTCTGAATGACTTTTTGTGTTTTAATTTAAAAATTAAATTTTCCAGTGAAAGATAAGTCCTAATTGTATATTTATAATTATTTTTTGTAATGATCGATGATTATTTTGTAATGATCGAAATTTAAATTAACATTTTACTTGAAGTTAGAGCATAAACAAATTTTAACATATTTATTTAGCTTTCAATTTATAGAGATATAGCCAAAATTGAAGAAACATAATATTGCTTTTGTAGAGTTAAATTTTATCATTTACCTTAGCTGAAATGCAAAATAAAATGTATATGGAGCCTAAGTGAAACTGTTCAAGAGTAGTGAAAAAACAGATGCTCTCTTTAAAACCTTGATACGAGAAAATCAAAGGGGGTTTCTTCTAATCTATGGTGAGCAACCAAAACACGAATGATGTCAAATTAATTCACCGATTTTTAGTCCTGAACGATGGTGCCTGGATATAGAGGTTTTGAGGTTTTGTTTTGGGAGTTCCTTCTCGAGAAACTTTGTTTTGTTTCCTTTTCGTTTCAAGAAAACATTATCCCAATTCTCATTTCGCAAAATATTATTTTTTTGTGAATTTGAAATGTTCAGTCGTATTACTGAAAACCACGCAAAACTTCAAGAAGTTTTTTAGTAGGACTTTTACCGTAAAACCTCCCAATATTATTTTAAACTGACAGGTTTGGGAACTATGACAATACTTAATGTAATATGGGATACCTATGTACATATTGCCCCTATACTAAGTCAGTCACACATTAACCGATGCTCATTGAATATTGAAAGGTATAATGATAGCGATTCAAATTTTGTTGACTAAACCTACAGTAAAATCAAATCCTTCCTATTCTATTTACTCCTTCTGTCTACCCAAAAACGTCAAATCGTAAAATACATTAATTTTCCCAAGAATTTCAACCTTCAACTCGATAAATCATAAAACCTACGCGAAAATTTCCAAACAAAAGAATTGCTAATTTCGCATGAAACCCGTTGATTCGTAAAATACAAATACAAAAAATAAAATCTTTCAATTTTACAATAATGAAGCAAAATTTTTAAGCACCCACGTTAAAGAAAAACAGAAACCCCATTTCCTATTAAACACCGTTATCAATTAAATCTCGCAACTCAAGGTACGCCTCAAGTGGGCCAACCCTCCTATACGTCTTCTATATATCCACACTATTTTTCATCTGAATATTTACTTCATATCGACGGGTTCAATACTCGATAACAAATAAACTAAATCAAATATTTTAAATCAACATCCAGTAAAAAGATAAAAACAAAAAAAAAAAGAAAATTTATTTTACCAGAAGACATTAATTTTTACTCCTCAAACACAAAAAGGAAAAAAAAAAATTGTGTACAAAAACAAAAACCAACAATGATATTTTTCCATTTTAGAAAAACGACGACGATTTTTTTTTTTTTTTTTTTTTGTAAAAGTATTTTTCACCTTCCGGGTAAAAATTTGATGATAAAATTTTTCATTTTCATCTTCATTTTTTGTTGTTAGTAAATTTTCACCCAAGAAAATCTGATAAACTTTTTTTTTTTTTGTTTTTATTTGTTCGATAAATTAGAAGTTTTCCAGTAATTTTTATTCTTTTTTTTTTTGTTTGGTTCGTTTATTATTTTCATCTCTGCGCTTATGATAAAATTACACGGCGGCGGAGAGTAAACGACAAAACGGGAAAATATATTGAAAATATGGTAAAAAACAAAAAGAAAATTGAAGAAAAGTTTTTCGTTTATGGTTGTAATGTTTTTTCATTTTCACTCGCGTCTTCAAGACGAAATTAGATGAATAATAATAATATTTATTAAGTATAGGAAGAAGATTGGTAATTTTTGGTACTTCTACTTAAAAAAAAAAACACAAAAAAAATAATATTCAAATGAAGAAAGTTTTGACAGTAAAGTTTTCTAAATTTTTTTGTTTGGTAAAATCGGAAAAACAAATAAGACGCTTTTCGTTTCGATTTGCCAAGGCTTTCCTTCGCTTTTATTTTGCGTATTTATTTAATAATGAATTTAAGCATGTGCGTTGAAAAGTTAGTTGACAAATTTAATTATATAAAACCACCAAAATATTTGGTGCGTGAGTGTTTCAAAAGTGGAAATTGTTTTTCCGAATGCATTTTTGGTTTTTCAGTACGATAATGTTTTGAATAGGTGTGTCTAGCAATTCTCAGTAATTTGAAAGAAAAGTACAAAGGAAGAAGTCTGCAGGTTTCTCATGCATACTTTTAAGGCGAAAAAAAATTGTAAAGGTAGTGAAATGTTCCAAAGAGTTGTGAATTTGTGAGAATTTAAAGAATTATTTGAGATACTTTTGTGAAAAGGATGAAAAAAAAATTTCACTTATTAAAATTAAAAATACAAGGAAATTCGAAAAAAAATCGTAATAATAAATCCGAGAAAAAGAAATCGTCACAAAAAATCGTGACACAAAACCGATATTTTCACCATAACCTTGGCCATTTCTTAACCAATTTTGATAAAATTTGGCTTGTATGATCGAAATTGGATCCTAAAGTAGCTGGAATTTGGCCATTTAGCGAGGTAAATCGAAAGAAATCTAAACAATTAAACAGAAAACTAAAACCGATATCTTAGCATTAAATTGATTATTTCTTAACCGATTATGATAAAAATCGAAAGTTCTTAATGACCATATTTCTAAGCTATTTATATTACGATGAACTTGGATGATAGAAATGTGTCCTAAAATGATTGTTAGATGAAGTTCTGGGATATGGCCAATTAGGATGGGGCTGGGCTATTTCTTAACCGATTTGGCTGAAATTTGACCTGAACGATGGAAATGGAATCCTAAAATGATTTTTAAAAAATAAGATGTAAATTGGCTATTATACAACCGATTATGATGACATTCTACGTCTAGATGCAAATTTGCTTCATAAATTATTCTTAGGTGTAGTTCTGGACAAGGAGGATGAACTTGGCTATTTTTAACAGAAATGGGATTCTAAAACGATCTGCCTAAATACGGAACCCTACACTACCATAAAAAGCTTCACGTGACTGCTGATGAAAAATTTACCTTCATTGTAGAAAAGTAGTTTCAATTTGTTCAGACATAACATCAAGCAAATCCATGCCATACATGCAACATCCGATCAATATGAAGAAAGACAAATAGGACCAAACAATCTTAATTAATCTTAGAATTTTTCAGTGCTCTCAAATTTTCCTGAAAACTTCGAATAATTTTAGAGTTGTGGCATAATTTCGATAAATCTGGAATAATCCGAAATATAAGCATGCGTTTCAATCTAGAAAGCAAAAAGTCTCAAACAATTAACTGGAAATTCTTAAAAAATCTAGACTTTAAGCAAATCGGAAGCAATTGGAATCTTCAAATATATAATAAGGTTAATCCAATAATTTAAAATAATCTCGAATTTTAGAATATTAAAACGCTATTCGGTATTCCTAGCCATACAAAATTCGAATAATCTCGAAAGTCATGGATGTACACGAGTATTCACTAAAATTTAAAATAATAGTGGAATTGTAGAATTTCAAAAACTGTTGGATGATCTGGTCGAACGAACTTAAGGATGGATAGTATATCAAGTGGTACATGGGTTAACGTGAAACAAGGTGAATCCAATTCGTCAGTCAAATGATTTTTTTATTTCTCACAAATGTTTGAATTTTCCTAACTTTTACGGTACCTGCATGAGACGGTCAATGAGTACATATCAATGAATATCCATACGAGTTATAACGTGCACCACACTAAAACGGTAGTTGGTAGGCAAAATTGAAGAACGACCAATTGGGTGCCAGCCAATTTTTCTCGGGCTAAACTTGATTGGCAGGGGCACTCGGAAATGGTTAGAATTAAAACGACCGCTTAGCACGAATGCGCAATCAACATCAGATGAGGAAAGAAAATTAAGTTGGCGAAAATGGTAGGAAAAAGCACAAAAAAAATTATAAAGCGGAAATTAAAAGGATGACTCACGGTCAACAACCGTCCTCAACTTTTTTCACTGACACTATCTCTTATTTTTTTTATAACAACACTGTATTGTTAGTGGTTAGTTATAACTTTGTTTTATTTTGCTTTATTTTTATGTTTCTTACACTGTTCTGCTCAAATGGTTGTTATGTACAATATGTTAATGAACAATCCCGTTAATCAATTCTTGATTTTTTAACTTTTATTTATTGCTTGCTCCAAATTGATATAGGCTAGAAAATATTGTCAATGGAGGGTATCCAGTGTTGGGAATTGAGAGTATCCAGCACACACGTTTCCATTTATATACCATAACTTTAATTTTATTACACACGCACACAAAAAAAAAAGTCATGACCCTGAGGGAAGACGCCACGAAACATATACGTTCAATTAAGTTTTATTTTTAAGAAAATGAAAAAAGTGACTAAAAATGATACGCCATAATTCTCCTCTATATATACAAACATTAATTTTTGCTTAATTATTTTTTTTTTTGCCTGCCTTTTCTGTTGATGTCCAAATCTTAACTGCCCTTGTCGTAGTACGCTTTTCGCCACCTTCCCAAAATCGTCCATCGTCACCATTATTCTTTACCCGTCTCTTGCGGCCCGCTGTGTACATAACTTTATTGTTACTTAACTATCCGGTTCACAATAGCTTAACTTGCACTCAAATGTATTCATTCAATTCAATTTAAAAATGAAGATCGATGGTAAGAAATGATTTCAAAATGAAGATCGATAGATATGCGATCACTTATAAACTTTTCTGTCTAACCTATACGTGGCATTGTAATAGATATATCTTCTCAAAAATGTATAATTGAAACTTCGACCTTTTTTTAAAGTTTAGTTCATAGTTCAATATAATTCAATTTAGATTTTAAAACATTTAGCCGTTCATGACGACGATACCACCTCAATTAACTTTTCATTGCATTACATTATCGCGCGTTCGATCGTCATATCATCGCCGTATTTTACTGAATTTTGCCTCGTTTGTTGGTAGACATGAAGGAGTTGGATTCTCGTGTCCCTCACGACATTTCCTGACAAGACACTCATTGGGCCGTCGCTATCACCTATTTTTCAACTTAATATCGGTGATTTCTCATTTTTTTCCTTTTTTCTTACCAAGGAGCTGCAGATGTATTTTCAACCCTTACCAAATTGCGTTCCGTTTTATTGCAACCTTCATTGATTACCATCTTCATAATCGTCCACCATTTTTTGTCGATCACTTTGTATTTTTTGTGTTTGTTTTCGGCATTCGTCTCGTACATTATTTCTTTCAACTACTTCGTCTATTCTCAAATCATTTTTGTCTCTCATTTTGGTTTCCGCCATTACTTCAAAACGGATTTTTCCAATAGCCCTGTTGAAAGTGCCATATAAATATCGTTGTACAGTGTTGGCAATTTTAAACTCTTCACGTTTCAATACTCCGTTTCGTCAATATCGGTATAGTAATTTTGTTTATTATCTCGACTTGGCCATTTCCTCTTGAAACACCGGTTGTCACTATAAGTCGATCGACGGTTTATTCGTCACAATTAAACTCATTTGATGTAAAACATGATCTGGCATCGCATATTATTCGTCTTGGGTTTCCTAATGTCTTTTGTTATACAGACATAGAGCAATTATGACTTCTTAGCTGGTAGTATAGATTTTTTTCATCAATTAAAGCTAAGAGATGTTTGTATTTTAATTAGTAATTGTCATTAGGTCAATCGAAGTCAAATAACATTTTTTAGGCCAGACTTTTTGTTTGCTAGAATGCTTTGCATTCACAATTTTGAATGGATTCTTCTACTTTATTGCTTAGTTTTTCAATACAAAACTCTTGTTTGACAACATCTTGAACCGTTTTAGATGAAAGTGACGAGTGTCGTGTATCATTTTGTGCAATATATCATTTTGGACAAAGTAATCGTTATTAAGTAGTTTATCGTTGTTTAACACCCCGTTACCACTTTTGTGTTCGATCTCGTAATTAAATTGTTCAAGATAAAGCGCACTGTATTTTTCCTCGGCAGAGGTTTTAACGCTCATATAGTATACTGAATGGAGCAAACTGTCCTCTCCCGTTTGCATCAATATCATGGCATACCCTATTTTGCTTCCATCTGAATGCAATTGGGTTTCGGAATTTGGACGGCATGTTTGTACAACCAGCGCACCACAGAGTTCATCTTTTAAGTTGATGAATGCTGGATGTTGATCTGGTCTAAACACAAACGGAACATTCCTTTTGAAAAAATTACTCATCACTTTAGCTTTTACCGAAAAGACTTGTATGTATACTTCCTCATGTAGCCGTAGTTAGGCCAATGTAATTTTGCAACTTGTTTGCAATAAGATCCATTAAATACGTTGTTCATAAATCGCATTAATGCGGCAGGCTGTTACAATACCCAAACGGCACTTTGATAAATTGGTATTAGTTTGAGTCTGTAAAAAATACTGCATACGTTCGACATTCACGTTCTACATTAACATGAAAGAAACCATTTTTCAAGTCCAGTACACTGTATACTTTCGCTGTGGTAAATTTATCCAACTGTGCTTAAATATTCGATATTAGGTATTTATCTTTCACAACTGGCGCGTTTAATTTTCTGTATTCTACGCGCACACTCTGTACTTTCCGTTTTCTTTCTTACTAAATACACCACAAAAGGATTTGCAAATTCTAAATTGGATTCGGCTAATATTCTATCTTGTAACCTATTCGTCACTTATACAAACTTTTCTTTCAAAGGGGTTCCAAGCGTCTACTTCGCTGTGCGACCAATATTTCATCTCTAAATAATATTTTGGCTACAATTTCATTACCAACCCTCTTTTTCGGATTATAAAATCCTTTTAAATATTGGACAAATTAGCAGTATTGTATATTCGCATCCAATTTAAAAGTATCTATGTCAAATGAAAGATTTCATCTGTATACTTTTTTCAAAACTATGTCGTCTATGGTTTGATTTCGTGTTTTGTGAAATTATGTTACATTGGTCGTATAAACCTTCAATTGAATTCCTCAAATTTCTTTCTGCATCCTGACGCAGTCTGTCTCAAGTTGTTCACTTTTGCCCATCATTGCGTCAAACAGTTTCGTACGAAGTCTAGCTTTTTAACCGTTTACACACAAACCTTTCTTCCGCAGTTCGTCTTTCAAATCATCAACGCTCAAATGTGAAATGCTCAACACAATGTTTCTCAATTATTTGTCTTTTCTTTTTTTTCATTTTTTTAAAGAAATTCGTCTTAAATTTTAAGTAGCTCGGGTTATTCCTTAAAATTTCGCCTTAATTCGCCTTTGGAACAAAAATATTATCGTCTGTCTTTCAATGTTCATCAAATATTTAAAGTAATTGTCTCTTTTACTTTTCACATTTCAAAAATTCTCCTCGTCGTTTGTTTTGATTATCCACAATAATTTTTCAGTCAAAATGGCTACCATTCTAACATCACTCTGCGTCGGTTTTGGCTCATTAATCCCGTACGAGTCCCCATATAAGAATGGGCTTATTATTGAAACTTCTACCTTTTTTTAACGAACTTTTCATTGAGCATTACATATCGCTCGTTCTCTCTTCATATCATCGTCGTAGGTAGGGATTCCAAAACCGGTAACCAGTTAACCGGTTAAGCGGTAAATTGGTTGAAATTGAATTACCGGTCATTTTAACAGTTTATAAGCGGTACTTCGGTAAAAGTAACTTTTAAAATTCAAATTATATTTTCGTTAAAAACAAGTCCATACAATTGCAAATGCACGCTAGTTTGAGAAACATAGAAAATAAAATCGAGTTTGAATCTAAGGATAATTGTGTAAAAATGTGTAGCAACAATTCCTCTATTTGCATTCGATCTGATCACTCATTCTTGTCTTATTGACAGATGACACGAGCATACTTAACAGAACAAGATTTAATTTCTTTTTTGTTGGAGATCCGACAGACTTTGTAAGTAAATAGCGTTTAGTGTTATATTTATTTGAAATATATTTCATCAATAATAAAAGCTTGTTGTTTTAAAGCCATTCAGTATGGGAAAAGAAACTGTTGCAAAAAAGGGCATTTCACCATGGCAATATTTGATCGAAATAAGATTACTGAAACAGGTGTCTGCAACATTAAATAATGCGGAAATTACCTCGTTTGTGTTGATTGTGTTGGTAGATATGAAGGAGTTAGATTCTCGTATCTCATATACAATAAATTTGATGAAAAGGAAGCTGCATTTCGGTCTTTTTTTTAAATGAGTCTGTCATCGTTTTTCTGAATTTTTCAAATTTGAAAATCATTTTTATGGTTACATTTTATAATCCGTTATATAACTATGTTCTGGCAATCTGATCCATCAATAGGAAGCTTAATTAGCTTATCAACTTTAAAATAGCAAATTCACTAGTGTCTTAAAAAAAATTATCAAGATCCAAGAACTGTGAAAAAGTCGGTCTATGGACTATTTAATTTTCAAATTCGTTGGCGCTCCCTTTTATTACTTCGCCACATGTTTCCTGTTTCCAGCAAATCGCACTGTGCCGCCGAGTACAAACTTATATATGTACATATAATAAAGCAAAAAAATATTTGGGGAAACGAATTAAATGTAATTGAAAATGTGTGCGTTGATATGTTGTGTAACAAAAACCAAATTCGAGTGTGTGGTTTCTGGAAAAATACTTTCACTCGAATGATAATTTATTTAATTTATTTCTTTCCCTGGATATAGGATTTTTTTGTTTTTTTTTTGTTGTGTTGCCGTTCTACCATATCCACCGTACCATTTTTTCCCGTTTTAGGTTTTTCAGTTTTCCACTTATTGAATAATTTACAGAACGGCATAATAAATATTTAACGAAATTCTACTCTCGCATCATTCCAACCTTGGCAAATTTACTGTGAACTAGAACTTTTTATAAAAATTAAACTTTTCCTTTTTTTTCATCTGCGTTCGGTTGTTTTTTTCTGTTGAGTTATTTTCTCCTCGTCATTTGATGAGAAATCAAACATATGACACAGACCGAACCAGAAAAAAATAAAAAATAAAAAAAAACTTTTATTTTTTGAACTTTTAATACGATTAAAAATTTTATTTTATTCACAAAACGGAAATACACTGGGAACCCTTTCCATCTCATTTGACATCAATTATAATAATTCTTTGGGAGAGAGCAGTGCACGAAAAAGGTCATTGTCAAAATAATCTCGCAACCCTCAAATCAAATTCGGTATTTTCGGTAAGTATGTACATAACATACACAGAAGAAATAGTGGTAGTTTTATGTTTTATTTTTTTTATGCTACAAAAACATTAAATTTATGTTATTTTTATGTAAATTTTATGTTATTCCTTTTACATTGCACACACATAGAGTGTAGTGGAGATACATACATACTATATAATAGTAGTGGTAATAAAAGTAATAATAATAATCATATAACATGATCAAGTAAAGTAGTTTAAATATTGTTATTTTAAGTGAAATTTCTTAGTCTGTTGTTACACCATCGTCTTATATACTTAAGTATGGTGTTCTCATACTGTTTTTCACCATTCAAAGTTCAAAGATAACAACAAAACGAACAACAAACCGAGTGGATGTTTAGCAAAGAACATAACACATGCAGTGAAAAATGCTATATAGGTATGATGGCTAAAGTGGGTGGGGAGAAAAATCTAAATGGAAAAACAACAATATGTGTGGGTGTGTGTGTGTGCGGTTATTTAATCTGGAGTGTATTATGGAAATTACATACATTTAGAATAATATGTCAGAGAGAGATTTTCAATTTTTATTTTTGTATTTTTTTTTTTTTCAATCAAAAAATATTAAATCTGTTTTTCTCGATTCTACTCCTCGTGGTTGTTGTTGTTCTTGTTTGTGTTGTTGGAAAATTGTTGACACTTTAATATTTAATTTAGTTGTTTTGGGGAGTATACAAATGCACCACATACGAGTAAACGATATAATATGAATATCCAGATCCAAATGAAACTGATAAATAGTTAATTTTAAATTCAAATTGTAATCCTTATGGGTTTATAATTTAAAGGAGCATAATATAGAGCTTAGGTGTCAACAGTGAATCGGTGAGGATATCGCACGTTGAAAAATTATTTAAAATGACAAAAATACATAATATAAATATAATTGTTTATGATTGTTGTTGAATTATAATTATTCTTTGAATGCGATTTTCGGCTTAGTTCAGAAATTTATTGTTAATTCCTTTTAAGTTAGGGAAATAAATTTTAGTAGAAAGTTTTGCTTCGAAGTGATGTCTTCCGATCTGTTTGTCTGTCTGTCTATTAGTCTATATATCGGTTTGTACTCTTTAAAAATTAAAATAAAAAAATTAAAAAACATTTTACAGTAGATAGATGAAATACGTGCATTAATCTGAAGAGCAAAATACTTGTGCTGGTTTACGATAAAATATTTAAATTAAAGTATATTACCATAGTGTGAGACGTAAACACGTTAATTAAATAAATTTATTACAAAATATTTACTTAAATAATTGCATTTTAACAGAAATATTGTTTATCGAAACATAAAATTAAACGTTAGCCTAGGTACTAACATGATCTTCAAAAGCGAGCAGCGATTTAATCAATTTGATTAAAAGTAAAAACTTACAATACATTTTTAAAGATTTTTCTAATCGAAAAACAGTTTTCGTCGCAATGATTTTATCAATAGAATCAGTCTAATGTACGGTTATTACCTCTTGTTTAGAGTATTTTTAATCTGAGTAGAGCAGAATGATAAAAAACGTGATACTCAATACCATATTGTGAATACTGAACAATTTTTTTTTTAAAATCACTAACTCGTCTTTTACATCCAACAAGATTTGAAATTATTTTTCATTCCTATAAGTATTTTGTCAGTAGCTATATGGAAATGGTTGCGAATTCAGTCGAACCGGTAATCAGTTAACATTTTTAACTAGGAGGAACAGCATACTGTTAAAGTTAGCCGAAAGTTGGCAGCTGAAAATGAAAAGTCGATAATGCAGATTGTAGTATTCCATCCGAAAGTGAAAACCGGCAATGCAGATTGCGGTATCCCAGCCGAAAGTAAAAAAAAATCGGTATTGCAGATTGTGTTATCCCAGCCGAAAATAAAAAATGAAATCGATATCAATCGGTAGTGCTTAACCTAAAAACTACTAAGGAATGAAAGGATGCATGATTATCATTGAAAACCTTTGTTAATATTCATATATGGAAAAACCTGGCTGCAGTTCCTCGTGGAAAACTCAGTACCCCCAAAAAAATATTTTAATTGGAATAAAAACAGCCTCTAGAGTGTTATGTCTAGAGATGTATTTTATTGATGTGACTTGTCAATAGCTATCGCTGGAAAAAAATTCAGTTCAATTTTCCCGTGGAAAATTTCGGAAAATTTGAAAAACGTTCCAGCCGAAAGTAAAAAATAAATGCCAGTCTCTAGAGTGTTATGTCTGGAGATGTATTTTATTGATGTGACTTGTTAATAGCTATCACAGGAAAAAAATTCAGTTCAAGTTTTCCCGTTAGAAATCGCGGAAAATTCCTATAATTTTTGGGAAATCGAATTTTCCGCGATTTCTTACGGGAAACTTGAACTGAATTTTTTCCCTGTGATAGCTATTGACAAGTTACATCAATAAAATACATCTCCAGACATAACACTCTAGAGGCTGATTTTATATAAATTTTGTGAATTCTTCTGATTTTCAAATGTTTTCCGCGATTAGATTAAACGAAGTTTTCCACGTAAGACTATTTACAAAATTGTTTATTACAAGCGTATGCTATTTACTTTCTGCTGATAACCACAAACATTTTTATTTTCGGCTGGAATGTTAATATGGTAATGTGCATTATCGACTTTTTACTTTCAGCTGGAAACTTTCGGCTAACTTTAACAGGGTGGGAAGAGCCCGTCCTAGGACAGATACAATTTATATATAATGGTGATATCCAGTGGTCGCTGCCGCAATCACCATTTGAGCATTTGATATTTTTTTAGCTCACTTTCGCTTTTTTTGAATAGCTCGAGATTATAGGCTTTTAAAGATTATTGCACCTTAAATAGACCTCAAACCAAAGAGTAAAGGATTTTAAGGATCATTTTACATGTGTAGGAGCACCCCACAAAAAACTTTACAGACGGACAAACAGCGGGAGCTGTGCTTTTTTTCAAAAAATAAAAAAAAATCGGGGTGGGCTGGGTCGTCTACACGGCCGTAGCTCTTATGCGTGATACCGTTTATAAGTAATGAGCTTAATTATTTTAATTCAATTTAAATTAGAAGCCACAGTTTCTTTACGCACAAATAAATCAGGGCTTCTCTCTCTCTCTACAGTGTTCTAAACTATATATTTTAAATCGCTATTTTGAAGATATCAAATTGATTTAAAATTTATGTGGAGGGTTATTACTTTAATTAAAAATAAATTATCCACCACAGTTTCTATACTCACAAATTGAGATTAGAATTGCTCCGATCAGATGAGGCGTTCTCTCGCTACAGTGCTCTTAATCATTATAAATAGCTATTTTGTGGTTTGTAATTTTAATTAAGATTTATGTGGAGATTAATTATTTTAATTTAAAATAAATTATCTGCCACAGATTTTTATGCATAAATCATCACCAGAATTACTCCGATCAGAAGAGGCATTCTCTCGCTATAATGCAGTCAAGCGGTCAAGCCCTGTAAATCTCTATTTTGTAAATTTAATTTAAATTAAATTTAGTGTGGAAATTAATTATTTTAATTTAAAATAAATTAACCACCACTGTTGCTTTACGCAAAATTTGACTTCAGAATTGCTCGGATCGGCATTCTCTGGCTACAGTTCGGATCGGATGAGCTTTTCTTTGATTCAAGCATTTGAATCGCGCGAAACCAGAGGTAGAATAGTAAAATGCATAGTTTAAGTTTCTCGCTCTTTTTTTCGCTCTTTATAAAAAGTTTCGCTCTTGCTCCCAATAATATATTTTTCACTATTCGTTTACGCTCTTTCTATTTAATGATAAACACAAAAACAAAATTATTTCGCTCTTTCAAAGTGATTTAAATTTTTATTTTTAATATCGCTCTAGAAACAGGGAGCGTAAAAATTAAACATATCGCTCCCTATCAACACTACAGAGCGATTGAAGAAAATGTATTAGGGAACAATATATTAGGGAGCAATATTTTTTGTAACACACGAGCTCTTTCAATATCATTAACTTTAGAAAGTTCAATAAATTGTAGTTAGATAAAGGTCGGGAATATGGTCAACTTGGATGGAACTTGGCTTTCCCTTAACCGATTTTAGTGAAATTGGATATGTGCGATGGAAATGGAATTCTAAAATGAGTTTTAGATAAAGTTCTGGAATAAGGCCAATTGGGAAGGAACTTGGCCATTTCTTATCCGATTTTAATGAAATTCAGAATGATCTATGGAAAAGGGATTCTTAAATGATGTTTAGAAGGAGTTCTGGAATATGGCCAATTAGGAAAGAACTTGCCCATTTCCTCTCCGATTTTGATGAAACTCAGCATGTTCGATGGAAATGGGATTCTTAAATAATTTTTAGATAAAGTTTTGGAATATCGCCATTAGGAAGGAACTTTGTCATTTCTTATCCGATTTTGATGAAATTCAACAGATACGATGGAAATGGGATTTAAAATTGATTTTTAGATGAAGTTCTGGAATATGGCCAATTGGGAAGGAACTTGGCCATTTCTTATCCTATTTTGATGAAATTCAGCATGTATGGTGAAAATGGGATTGTTAAATGATTTTTAGATAAAGTTCTGGTATATGGCAAACTAGAAGGAACTAGGTCATTTTTAATCAGATTTTAATGAAATTTACTGGCCATATTCCAGAACACCTTCTAAACATTATTCTAAAATCCATTTTCTGGATCAATTAAAAATTTAAATTAAATCGTTTAAGAAATAACAAGTTCCATGCTACTTGGCCATATTCCAGAACTTTATCCACAAATCATTTAAGAATACCATTTCTAACGCAGATGTCAAATTTCATCAAAATCGGTTGAGACTAGGCTAAGTCCCATAATAATTGGCCAGATCCCAAAACTTCATCTAACAATCAATTTAGAACCTCATTTCCACTACACATGTCAAATTTAATAATAATAGGTTGAGAAATAGGCAAATTTCATCCTAGTTGGCCATATTCCAGAACTTTGTACAAAAATTATTTTAGAATCATATTTCTATTGTGTATGCTAATTTCATCAAAATCGGAGAGGAAATGGCCAAGTTCCTTCCCAATTGGTCATATTCCAGAGCTTCATCCAAAAATCTTCATCTAAAATTGGTTAAAAAATAGTAAAGTTCCATACTAGTTGGCCATACTCCGGATTTATCCAAAAATGATTTTGGAATTCCATTTCCAATGCACATATAGAATTGCATCAATATCGGATCCAAGTTATATCCTAGTTGGCCTTATTTCAGAACAGTAGATATTTTTAAATGTGTATTAGTTCGCTAACAAATCAGGCTTTCTAAAGAGAGAATTTTAGAAGGTTTTGAATACCGTTTGCCGTAATAACAAGAGCAAGAGCGAAATAATATAATTAATGATTTTATTCAACAGAGCAGAGCGTATTTGGTTATTCAATATAGCTCAATAAGAAAGAA
This sequence comes from Tipula helvola, assembly GCA_963556165.1. Lineage (NCBI taxonomy): Eukaryota > Metazoa > Arthropoda > Insecta > Diptera > Tipulidae > Tipula > Tipula helvola. Next base: position 8,959,451 of record OY744481.1, on the reverse strand, counting down.
GGAAAATATGGTAAACAAACGCAATAGCGGAAGAGCAAGAGCCTTATAATAAAAGTAATGCTCCTGCTTTTCAGAGCGATATCGTCGTCTTAGGACTAGAGTACGCTAACCACCAAATTGCCATTTTTCGGGTTTTGATGGATTCTGAGGATTTAAAATATCCTCTTTCGTTTGCGCGTATTTACGTCTTAATCAGTCTACCCATTCCTGAGGGAACTGGTTTTGTGTTTTCCGCTATCCACTATGTCATAATGACCTCGCAAACTTTAATTTTCATTTTTCTCAAAATAGTGATTTTGTCGCTTAGCGTACTCTAGTCCTGAGACGACAATATTGTTTGTTTTACAATATTGCTCCTTATGAAGAGCCTTTTAATATTTTATTGAAAAGATCAAGAGCGAAGAGCGAAATGACATCCCTTTTTAGACTTTGGTAAAATGAAAATCTTTACTAATCACTTCACGGTATATATGTACAGTTGCAGACCAAAACCGTTTATATTACCAGTGCAACTTGGATTATCAGTTTAGCTTCATCGTAAAGTGTAGATTCTAGGCGTGTCATGGATTTATATGGGTATATGTTCATCGTAGATAAACAGGCTAATAATTTCATTATGGCAACAGAGTTTACCGAGCAAGTTGAAAAAAATTGATTCATGTATTTGATAATGCAGATGTTCGAGTATATGTGTGCTCTAGGTGGCTTAAAATGCATTACACCTTCTACATCAGCTAAATTTTACATAACCGCAACTGTCCATAACCATTTTGTTTACTTTTTCGTCGATGTCATCGTCATATGTTTAACGTTTTCATTGTTGTCTTTGAAATGCTTGTACCACTGGTAGATGCTCGATTACGTCATAAAAGACTCACCAAATCACTCAAAATTTCCAATCTAGCTGTGCACTTCATTCCATTATTAAAGCAAAATTCAATATAAATTCTTTGTTCCATTTTTTCCACAAGTAATAATAGCCGAGGACACCAAACCACATATAACCGAGCACATCAATCGACACCCCACATTTAACTTAGCATCCAGTACCACCATAGGAAAAAATTTTGTAGAAAATTTTCGCGTGTTTTGATCAAACCTCGTATTTTCACCATTTCAAACAATTTTTGGTAGATACACCGATGTGTTTTAACCCGAGCAGTCAGAAGAAACTGTTGCAAATTTTTTGATTCAAGCGATATTTTAATCATTGATCAAATTTGAAAACCAGGATAGTTTTTAAGTCTCGAAATGTTTTGATATTTGATGAAAAAACGGAAATAGCTGCATAAAATTGGTTTGGTGCGATAACTATCCACTAGTTAGAAAACAGATTTTTAGTGGAATCCCTTCTCTCATATTGATTCATAATTTGGAGGTGCTGCAACTAATTTAGTTATCGTCAAATATGTTGGGTAAGTCAGATATCAAATTTCAATGGAATTGAGACATTGCCAGAATTCAACGAATATTTCAGGACACTGCTAATGATACTTTGGTACACAAATGCAAACCATAAATCATAAAATTAGATTTGCCGAAGAAAAATTGTTTTTTAATTGCTTAACCAGTCCAAACCATTTCAACATTTCTAGCACAAATTGGGACACGCACGTTTGTCAATCGATTTATTGAAATTATATATCTAAGTTATTAAGCCGAGTCTGTAAGTAGTTCCTCGTATACGATAGAATAAGTCACGTTCTGAAGAGTTCCTTGAGTCATCGCATTGGCGGTCGGATTTCTTAAATAAATTAAGACCAAAAATTCAAGGAATATTACGGAACACCACAAAATGGTACTGTGGATGAATTTTAATAAAATTTTACATCTAATGTTTTAATTTTTATCCTAAAATCAAATGAATTCCGGCTCTGAAAAACTCCTTTGGTTATATTATGCGGGATTGGATTTTTAATTAAACCAAGGCTGAAATTCAAGAAATATTGTGGCACTTATTACTAATTCTTAAATCACAAGTTGAAAAAATGTTGTCAAATATCGAGCTAGAAAAAAATATGACATGCGCCACTACGGTACTTAACGGAACTAAAAATTGTATGCACAATTTAATTCTGCGATAAAATGCTAAGATCCACAATCATGTAAGATTTCGTTTCTATTGGAATTGCTTAGTACTTTTGTACAAAGTACCTGAGCTATAAAAGCAACAAACAAACTGTGTCCATTATTTTTAGGGTTTTTCGTACACATATATGTCGTTTAGTAACTGCAAACTTAAAATATTTTTGATTCCGGCCATTTGTGATTTATATTACCGAAAAACAACAACAAAAATAATGTTACCTTGTCTACGAATTGTCTAACCTTTTCAACATTGTCTACATTTGCGTGTAGACAATCTCAAAATAGGCGTAGATGCACAGCACTGATCAGAATGCATGCTAACTTTTCACTTGAATATAACAAAACATAAATTTAATTTAATAAATTACGGTTTTCAAATTAAGGATTATTAAAAACAATTTGCACTATAATCTGCGATAATAATCCAAATGCATTTAAAACTAATATTTGTACAGAAGAGTAGCATTTGAATGTAAATTTACTTATTGAAATCGAATGTAAAATAGTTTTACAAATCCAGTAATGTAAGTTCGTAATTAATTTTTGATTTTTTAAAAAGAAATCAAACCATTCCAAATTATTTGAACTTTCACGGAGAATCAACCAAATCAACCCAATTTCCCAAAGTACAGTATAGCAATAACTAATTGTATCGCCTTATTGCACTTTAATAAAGTACATTAAAGCCAGAACGGCAAAGGTAAGACGGCCATAAAAAATTTTATTTTAATTTAAAACTAAACCGTCTTGTGACGAAATTTGCAAAGTACAATGAAAATAATTATGGCGTTATTTGGAATTTCATGCAATAGATTTGTACGAAGTCATACAATTTATGAATTTTTTAAATATTTTGGGCATTTTGTAGAACTTAAGTTCCTTGATATTCCAAAATTATTAATTTCTAAGGTTTCTTTCATTTGTTAAAATACTTTAAATATGTGAAACACATGGAATTATTTAAAAGCTTTATTTTTTTTTTTAATTTACAATAAATTACTGATTCAACATAAGACGTGAACCAATCGTATATAAATTAAATGAATTTAAATTACAAATGCAACTGCTCCCCAAATATAAATTTAACAGCTTACATCACATAATACTCCAATATTTCCGCTTAACTAATTTCCTTGCAAGTCACCCGTTACGAAATTTTCCATGCACATATGAGGCTTAAAATTTCAAATTCCACCTTCTGCAGAAAAAAATCAAAACAAAAAACCCTATAACTACCAATTGTTACAAGTGCATTATTCAATTTAAAAAAATAAAATCGGAAAATTTATAATACTATTGAGGAAAAACATTAGGGGAGAGCAACAAAAAATGGAAATTTCAAAATGGATTTTCCAATTTTTATTTTTATTGCAAAGACAAGAAAATCCAATCACTTTGGTATTGTGACCGTTATATTCGTACTCGGCTGTAAATCGAAGGGTAGATTATGGTTTTGTGTGCGTATTTAAATTAAAAAAATTTTTTTTTGGGGAACAAATATTCTCTGTGTGTGTTATCGTTGCATAAAGTATCAGATTTAATAGTTTTTGTGCTCGGATTTTTATTGAAAACGAAGTTATTGAAACGTTTAAGCGATAAATTTTGTATATGCGTAAATCCGATCACCTTTCTGAGATTTGAATTATTTATGAGACGTTTGTTGTGTACGGATAAAACTTAAGTGGGTCGTAGTTTAATGTCCCCCTTATATTTGTACACACATGAAGTAACTAACTTCAATTAATTCGTCTACCGGTACATATATACCAATATAATGAATGACAAGAATAATCAACGTTTGTATTATTATTCGTATAGAAACCTCTTCCTGACTTTTTATACAATTATGTATAACCGGGATGTAATAAGGATATTCAATCCTTTTCTACCCTCATTAAAACCATGAATCGCAAAAGCTAGAAACTCAAACATAAAACCAAAAAAAAAAATAAAAACGCGACGACGATACCAGAAACCAAAATAAAAAAACGTAAATCACATACAATATTTGGACATTTAAATTTAGATTTTCCCAATGAAAATCTTTGTTGATATGTATGTATTTGAATGGGCACACGGTGTTATTGTCTTTTTTCCATATACATAGATACATATATACATTACCTTATGTACGTAAACGTATTTTATCCAGATTTTTATGTTTTGTTTAATGTTCGATGCTGTTGTTGTTGCTACTCCGGATTGTATAATATTTTTATTCCTCTCGATGAATTATATTTAATAAAAAATAAAAAAAACGAACAAAAACAAATTCTACATTGTACAGTATAAAGCCATCATCAATGTTTGGCAGCAGTAACAAAAAAATATTATAACCAAGCACACACATAAACCAAGTGAAATATATGAAGAGGTGGCGGCGGCAGTACCAGCAAAAAAAAAAAAATACACACAGAGTACACATAACATAACACGCAGCAGGTAACCTCGAATAAAAAACAATAAAAGCGAAATTTTTTGGTTGCCAGTTTTTTTTTTTTTTTTGTTGAGTAGATTTTATTGTATTCTAGGCGAGCATGAGGTGGATGATGCAGTATTGGGAACGAGATACGAGATACACAATTTTGATAGATGGTTAAAATATTGTTACGATAATTTTTTTTTGTTTTTGTTTTGTTTTATATTTCGGTAAATCTTGTTTTTTTTTTTTTGGTACAACTGTGTGTGTACGTGGAAATCGGCAAGAGAGATTTTATTTCGCTGCCACGAATTCCATATTTTATTCTGTGCACACGTAGGTAATATATATATATTTATATATATATATATATATATATATACCTACCTGTCATTCGTTTAATTGAAAGATATCGACTAACTCTGCAACGTTTTTTTTTGTATGTTTATCGTATAGTTTCTAACTCAAACTTGATAATTTAATTTGTTCGTTACTATATCCCCATCCATTTGTAATTGGGTAATAGTAACTTAATTTTATTCAATTTATGTAATTTTGACAAAGACCAGATCAGAAAGCAACGATTTATAAACACTTGGGTAACAAATGTAAGTGTAAAACAAGAAGTATAATGTATATTGCAATCAACATTCTAAGTTTTAATGGTTCTGAGCTCTTTCTAGTAAATTACAGTAACACTGTAAAAATATTAATTATGGTTAAAATTGAGTCATTTTATGAAGTAACAACATTTTTAAATCAGAGGTCGAATTCCGAAGTAAATTCTCGGAAATTTAGGAGTTAAATTTAATCTAAAAGCTATAGGAACTTAAGTCTATACAAATTTGCGAAATTGTACATATTTAGTATGTAATTTTAAAAAGTTACTCGTACTTTAATTTAATTTGAAATTTCAAATGGCAGCTTGTCAAATTTGGCTACAATAATTTCAATTTGGTTAAATTGTATATCAGGTTAGTGTTCAGAAGTTCAAATCGAAAATTATAGTATTCTAATGTCGAGTTTTTTTTTGTAGGGAATCCTACACCGATTTTCGGTAAAACGGTTTATTACCGAAATATTGGTAAATTTTAGGAATACTTACCGAAAACTTCTGTAACTACATATCTTCAGACAAAATGCCTATAAAAAACTGATCTACATATCATTTTCTCTACTATGGTACAACCCGTTTTTTTTTTTTTTTTGGAAGAACTGGTCATAAATAAAACGTCAACTTTTGGATATAAAATTGCTAAGAGGGACAAAGCTATCAAATTGGTTGATTACATTGAAAATTGGTAGTTGAAAACATCTAAAAAAATAATTGGATAACTCTGAATTTTGTAGTGAAAAATTCAATTAAATTCGGTTTTAAAACCTAAGTAAAAATAATTTGACACAAAAATTAAAAACCAACCAAATTCGGGTCGGGTTGCGGTCAAATTAAAGAAACGTGCAAAAATTGAATTTTGACAAATTTAAAATAGTCGTCAGCTCAAAAATGCTTAGCTTTAACTTTAGTTTAGTCATTTCGGTATATCTCATATATATGTCTAGCTAAAATATTTAGTTTCGGAGTTTTCACAGGTATGCATATCTAATTTTTAATAGTTCCTTATGTATAATCCTTTCATGTTTTGTAAAACCAAGCTTAACAATTTCCTGGAATTTTTTTACCTGTAACTCGGATGAAGCTGAAAGAATATTTTGGGTTGATGGTAGAACGTAGAACAATTTTTTAAATTGGCGGAACACGGATATGAGACATCTGAGATCCTCGGACAAGAATGCCGTAAATGCTTAGCTGTAAATTCATTATTATTGAATGCAATTTTTAGGAGCCCTGGAATTTATTTTATCGATTTCGGGGGCCGCAGTATGAAAAAGTTTGAGAAGCACTGGCCTAGACGTCCAACTTTGTATATAGACCATATTGTTATTTAAATTATTGTTTAACGAGACATTCTGCTTTTTAATTTTCCCACTACAATGAAATTTGAGATTTTCAAATTTATCGACAAATTAAGTTACCACAACTCCAAAACACCGATTTAAAACATGTCGTGTCCGCCCTTCCGTCCTTCCAGTCATACATTTTTATTATTTTTGTTTTGTACCCCATTAATAAAATAATAAACCAACATGTCCAAAAGCACTATTTACCGTCTAAAGTGTGCGTTTGTTAATTCGGTCTTTCGCTCCGCCATTGTACTTATAGAAAACAATTATTACAATTCTTGTTGCACTGACCATAGGTAGGTCGGGTATATATTAGAGTATAATTTTTAGTGTATGAACACAAGGGTTAATTTCTTCTTTTATCCAATTTCCTTTAAATTAGTACTCTAAAAATAATTTGAGACATTATAACTCGGTTGTTTCAACAGAAATTCAAATAATTACACGAGCGGAAACTAATACCCTCAAAACGCTGCAGCTTTGCATAACGAGTTTAGCTAAACGCCAGCTATAGCTACAGTATACAACAAACCACGATTTACGGAAACTGAAGTTGTCGTATTGCGACTTAACTCGAGAAATTCACCAAATCCATGTTACCAAATCGCATCGACCTTAACAGGGGCAATTAAACAAATATTTCGTAAATTGTTTAGATGTGTTAGGCCACTAGTGGTAATATCCCTTAAAAAGTTTTCAAAACTCCTTACGGAATATATTTTAACGATAGAACCATAGAGTAGTATTTCCATATTTCCTCAGCCAACAAATCATCAAAACTGGTACGAAATCAAATCGAAGCTTACTAGAACTGCCTAAACCAACGACAATTGGACAAACTCAGCGATTTAATTATTGTCCGATGGGTATGTTTAATTATATTACACCTCCAGCAAGGCAGCTTTTGCTAAAACAGAGAATTTTCTTGTTCAGGCAGCACTCCTTGCACATCCATATGAGGACGCTTCAATTCAATTTAATTCATTTTTTAAGCTTGTAGGTTGGTTAAGAAATAGCCAAGTTCCATTCTACTTGCATAACTTTATCAAAAATTAATTTGAGAATCCCATTTCAATTAGAAATACTGAATTTCATCAAATTAGATAAGCAATACAGTTTTTTTGAAAAAAATCACAAATCAAGTTTTACTGCTCACTAAACCTTCATTCAATCACAACTCAGCCCTAATTCAACCCGCAAATGGAACCCAACTCAACCGCAAACTCTACGCCAAACTCAATCTTCAAACCAGTATATATAAAAAATTGGTTAACTGTTCACTATGTCCTAATCCAACCTCAACTCATCTCCAACTCAACTTCAACTCAACCCGAAAACTTGCCGCTAACTTAACCTTCAAATCAACTCCAAACTGAATGGCCAATTCAATAATCAAACCAGCATATATAAAAAAATCGAAAATATTTATATAGCAAAGTGTTTTGGGTCAATTCGTATGGCAGGTACCCCATCCGCTTAATGTACAGTCTCCAAAAGCTTTTCAAATCTCCGCGTTGATCATAGAAACAGATTGGCGAAAAAAATTCCAAATTATACAAGCCGTTCTCGAGATACCATGGGTACAGACATCCAGACAGACGGACGGATATTTTTTTTTTTGCTTGAAAAGAGATAAACGATAATGAATGAAATTACTGGTTGGTTGGTCCCTAATACTGGTGAAAAATAAAAATATTGGTTGGTTAGTCCCTACAAGCCTTCACTTCCTACAGAGAGTAAGGCAATATTTCGGAGCTGAGGAGTTAGCAGAATTCTATCGACTTTAGATGATGACAGTGTGGTTGTATGAACAAAGATGGCTGAAAACAAGTTTGAGAGGATTGGATAATGCACAGTTACCATTAAGTCAGTGAAAGCTAATTGATCTAAATCATTAAATTGGCTAGAAGATTATTCAAAGAGCTCATAAAGTGTTGCGTTATTCTATAATTCGTTAAACTATTGCAATCTTAATGACCTTCAAGAGCTAGAGTACGGCCAGTTTATTCAACTATTACACATATTCATTAAAGAAAAAATTAATATTTAGTTATTTAGTAAGATATACAAATGTATTTAATTAATTAATTAATTTAGATAAAAGTAGGTTTTAAAAAAATGTCAATAATGATAAATAAATAAATAAAATAAATAAATAAAGAATGTGTTGGTATACTGATAAGAAAAAGCTGAACAATTTATCACAAACTGGACTCGAGTATAGAACCGACACTGGCAATTTACCGTTGTAGCTGGTCCGATTCAATTAAGCTAAAGTCGTAATGTAACCGGAAAGGACTATATTGCTATTATGGTGTACAATGCGCTTCATTGGATCAGTTCATTAAACATCATTTAGAAAGAGCACGGTTGTAAACGTTTGAATAACTAGTAACGCAATAAAAGACCCACCAAGGATTCTGGGCTAGATAGTATTTGTTAAAAATGAAATCATACCACCTAGTTAAATGAATTGTTTCCGAATAGAAAAAAGAGAACATGCAAGGTTAAGAAGACAACAAACTAATTCGTAATCTGCCTGATTGCTGTTACACATAGAATATATAGCAACAAGTAAAGTTCAACAACAACAAAAACAGTTTGTAATTTGCTTTGATTTTGCTATTGTATACACATAAGGATATACATATAAACAATAATGGCGGAAATATTCATCCGCGTTCATCAACATTTACGTTCTACAGATTATGGATACTTACAATTCCTGTAATAGGGCTATTGGTGCTACCTCCAAATCTTTGCCTTGTGGTGGACGCTGCTTAATTAATAAAACAGCTGTTGACGCTATGAGAAAGAATCCGAATGCCATTTCGGTCTCCAATTCCTGTAAGGAGCTTCTATCAGATTATACATTTCGGAGATGCCTAAGACATAATCCTGCAGTTGAGTTAACAACATGTGCAGACCAATTTGTTGATGTTAATCAATCACTCGGGATTATTTACTCCAATGTAGATGATCTATTGGAAAAAGTTCAGCGTCATTAAACGTCAATCATCCCGGGGCATTCTGATATTGCTGCATCTATCACTGTTGAACCTGTAAGTGCTCGAATTCAACCGGCGCAAGCTGAATTTATTGTTGGCTCTTGCAACTCAAAATTCGCTAACACCACTGAACCGGCTGATTAATGGAATTTTGAAGACGAAAGTGGTGAGCTGGTAATCTCTAAGGATGAGATTGAGTGTCGGGTGCTTGTGCTCAAGTCTCAGTCCATTTTAGTAAACTCCTTCAACTGCATATGGCCCGCCGGAGCATTGATCAGGGTCAGACAGTTCAGACTGGCGGTTGTGGAATAATACCGTCATCCACCAATATTAATAATAACGTTTTCTATCAACCTGAACTTCATAATAGTATGCCCACAATTTCATCAAATAATTCCAGCAATCATAGTTTACACGTATATTACCACAAAAATAACGGGATTCATACCAAATTTCATTCAATACTATCTATGACACGTTTACCAAGAATTTATTGAACGTATTGCCAATAATGTTCAACCACTATTTAATGAAACTGATCAGGTGTTAATTGTAGGCCACTTTAATATGCTAAAAGTCTCTTGGTGCTGGATCGATGACGAGTTTATGGGATCATCCGTTCATATCACTTCTATAGCTATGTTTTAGAAAGTTTTGCGGATTTTGTAACGCGCCAATGCAATACTATTTTTAACGAGTTTGGACGTATTTTGGACATAATTTTCTCATCTTGCGAATTCATCGACAGAGAATCTTGTCCGTATTTAGCAGAAAATTCTATCATATATTACACGCCACTTTTAATTAATTTTTTAATTTTTTAGATAATGATTCTTATAATTTTATTGAGAGCGATTTTAGATTTGATTTTAGGAGTGCTGATGTATTTCACGGCTGGTCAAAGTTGGTTCACGTCAGATTTGCAAACGGAACACTCCTATAGCCTTGTACGGCTAGACACTGTTTCTCTTGACCGGGTTCTTTCGTTAACTTCACGAGAGCATTTGGCTCATGAAAGCCTACCCCAGAGTCAGAACCATCAATTGGGATCGTAAATTCTTTGATAAAATCGGGATTTACTAATATAGTTGCGGACACTAAAATAGAATTTGGTTTAGCGGATGCTTTCTGAGCATCGGATGGCTAATGGAATTTGGTTCATTTGATTCCACTGACATTCCCCATAGTTGATTGGTGATTGCCGCTGTCACCTAGGAAAAATTCAAAGTTAACCGACGGTAACATCCATGTTTCTCGGGGTTTTCACGTCGTATATTTTTTCGACATAAAATTTAGATTATGGTTTATTCTTATCTTATGAAACTGTATCGCTTAGTTGTATTAATTGACATCACAATATAAGTGCAACATAAATTTTATTATTTTATTTTATTTTTATTTACAGAAAAAGAATTAGCGTATTTGTCTTAATAAAGCGCAGTATAAATAACTAAAAAATAAAAACTCATAAGAAACCGTTGAAAGAGAATCTTGTTTTTCTTTGAGAATACAGAACTAAAAAAAAAATTGTTTGACATTAATCTTGCAACCCTTGTTCACGTTTGAATTTAATTTGTTTCATTTCATACGATTTTTTACAATAAATGTATAAAACAATCACGAAAATACATAGTTCCATAAACATTAAGGATGCATCCAAATAAAATCCAACGCCAATTTCATATTTTAGAGAGTCTTTTGTAAATAGGCAGTAAATATTAAATTTGTCTTCGGTATCAAATATGGCACAACCGATTTTATCACCAATATGTTTATTGGAGGTGTCCCAAACATAATCAATATTGCTGATGATTTCGGTGAAATATTTAACACCACTTAAATGGAACGAGTTGATTATTTTGTTTTGGTAAAGGGCTGAAAAACAAAAACAATTTGTAATCAGTAAGCTAACGTTTATAGATTATATTAAGAAAAAGGATCCATACCTTGTGTTAAACATTTTTCATTCTCAGTCAATTTTTGCATTATAATTTGGTTCGCCAAATGCTGCAGGTCATTATCCCAAAAAACATATTTATTTTCGCCTTCCAATTTAGTTAGAATAAATTTTGTGTCAGTAAATGTCATCTTTGCTATTTTGGGCCCCGTAAATTTATCAGCTATGTTACATATAAAATGATGCGAGGAATTACAATTGTGTAAATTTGTGTTACACGGTAAATTGTTATAGATGGATCTAGATTGGCTACATTGCTGTTCGTAGCCAAAACTTTGATCAAAATATTTTAACTCAATCCCATTTACTAAGCATAATAAATAACAAAAATATTTTATACTACACTTAAATGTACATCCAATTTGATTTGAATATGCACTATAGAACCAACTATTACTTTTGCGTATCCAAAAATCAGTAGATTTATCAGTTTTAAAAAAATGTTCTTCAAGTACAAAGATATTTTTGAAGTCTTTTGTAATAAGGCAATCTCCATTAGAACGGTTGAATAGGATGTGTTCTGCGAACCTTTCTAAATCGGCATTCCATTTAAAATCAAATTCGTCTAAGTTGCAAATCGATCGGGTTTTTCGTAAATTGCGCCGAAAATCTTGAAATTGGCTAACAATTGAATTTTGTATATCAATATCAACGGTACTACCGTGAAGTTGTCGGATGTGCGATTCCTTTAGAAACAAAGAAACAAACAAAAATGTATTCATGTTAGCTATTGCTATGATTTTGGTACTTACAAAACATAAATCCCGGTTGTTATTTGAACACGGTGGGTCTTTAATTGTACCACAATATTGGGCTTGACATTTAAAACAAACGATCAAAAAAATTATTAAATTACAAATTGACCAATACATGTTTCCAGTCACTCAAAAATCGGATGATTAATAACAATAAAAATTATAGCGAACCAAGCATAAAAATAAATTATTATCATAAAATATGGGTGACTATATCACACTAGATAATGATTAATTCTCTGTTTTTTGGTAAATGATTCATTCAAAATAAATTAAATAGTAGAAAACAGTTTTTTTGCAGAATCTCATAATGCTTTTTGTGACTAAAAAAAACGTAGATTAGGTTTTTTGTTGACGAATCAACCAAATGAACGAATTAATTAATATTTAAAATATTATACGATGTATCATATAATTATGGAATTTAGTCATACGGAAACTTCAAAAAAATTATTTATATAACACAATTTTACTATTTAGTCTTAATTCGCCGAGTTAGATCTTAAAACTATAAACATGGGAAACTAATATGCTTATGCTATGTAATTTTACCTAAATATTTTGATTTTATTCGATTCAGAATGTTATGTGTGCACTTTCCACGGATATGTAAAAATACATATGATGCAACTTATCGCGCAAGAAGGTTGAATGTAGGAATAGAATGTATAGATATATGAGCTACTCATGGTAATGTAACTCTTCCGGGGGTAAAAATTGGTTTAAGTGGCAAGTTGATGCCCTTTAGTATTTTCAGCATGATATCCTTGGTTTTATTATTTTCTCATTTGTATTGCGTTGAAGTATGTAAATATAAATGAACAATACAATAATACCTAATGATAAAAAAGATAATCCTCCCAATAAGGTCCATATCCAGTTTTGGTAGTCTTCTTGTTTGAGATACATGTACAGTGGTGGACAAGGAATTATCACATCATATGTCGACATTTTTTTATTAACTTTAATTCTTAAGAGAATTTTATTTATCCAAATTTGTATGTGTAAATTGCGTTCTCTTTTTTCTCTTCTCACTTGAAAGAAAAAACAACTGATTTTTCGTTTAAACTTTCTTTATTTTCTTTCTTCTACCAAAATTCCGTTGTGTTGTAATTTTGGTGGTTTGATTGTGCTTTATGCAATCTCACCCACTACATTTCGGGGCATTTCACAATGAAGATAATAAATGACAGATCGATTGATTCAGATGTCTTATTTGTTATCTAATATTGTACGATTTTTGTGTGATATGAATTGGATTCATCACTTGAATATTGGATTATAAAAAAAACTGTTTAATTAGGTATTGAGGTTGCTGATCTTTTGACATAATTCGCTTCTAGCTGATATACAAGATTCTGGCTGCTTTCTGATAGCTAATTTCCTGTCGTTTAGTTTATTGATCTTCAACGCTATCCTACTAAGTTGCTACTATAGTTTCTACGAGTTACGGTGTAATTAAAATGTCTCTGATATGTGCGCGAATGGTCATTTGAGAGTGGTGCTACTTAACACATTGTTATAGTTACTAATCGGATACCTTAGGGGACAAGATAGTCGCTAGGAAAACTTTTGCTTGGCACGTCTTGGTTTCTCTCTCCGTTACTAAATGGAGGTTCGGTGCTACAATATCATAAGGCCTTGCTGTGGGTTATTAGTAGGATGGATTTCGATGAAATAATTACCAAAGCTGATCGGCTACAACGGAAAAAGATTTTATCTTCTCAAGATATTGATAATTGATAAATCGCGGAAGTTTTTTCTTGTTTTGATTATATGTATATTGCTTTATTTGTATTTTATGGATATATTTTTCTTACAATTATACTGGACTACGTTGCGAGTAACAAAAAATGGTTTAATAAAATTATCTAATGAATTTATTTTGAAAATTGAATTTAAGAACAGAATTTTTACGTATATATAGCTATAATTCAACAGTTGTAACGCGTATGCGAATTAAATTTAATGAACCGATTTATTTTATGAACTGACTTGACTTAGTTTCGTTGATCGATGGACTGATGATTATCAACTTCAAACTTTTAGTTTATATACAAAATTTACGTTAATAAATTACACTAATAACAATTGATTACTTATAATTTTGTTATATTCGCATTATTCTAATTGCACTAGGTTATTAATTTTGTAATTTTGTAAAATTAATTATTTCGATTTTTGTCTAATTGCATTTTCATAATTTGTTACTCGATTTTATTGTATTATTCTAATTTTGTTTGTGCACGGTTCGCTTAACACTCAAGGGATAGAATTTTTTGTTCACTGTAGCCGGCCGTTCGTTTTAATCAAATATTCGGTTAAAATGAATCTTATTCGTTATAAGAAAGATTAACCCAAAACCAAATAAAGACGGTTTATTCAAAAATAAACCAAGATATTTTATTAATTATGAACAACTTATACTTGTATGTACATATAATACATTCATATATGTCACGATTAAGCCTTAACAATTCATCACTAAAACGTAAATTACACAACTAAACTAAATATCTATGTACATAGTAAGCGATAGCATACAATTTTAAGTGATTAGGCTGTTTTCGAAACGACTACTTATTTGTGGAACCTAACTTATTCAAATAAGTATCCTGGCGAGCTGACTTATTTTCTATCTCTTTCTTACACAAAAATCTAAATTGTTTATGAATTTGTATAAGAAAATTTGTTTAGGTAGTGTGATAATATAAAATGAAAATTTGTATTTGGAAAAAGTACACAAATGTATTTATTCCTTTAGATTTTTAATATTTTATTCAAATACATATTATTTAAATCATCAAAATTCATTAGACACATTATTATTTCAAGAGTACTCACTAAATATACCGAATACCAATATTGTTGACAACAAGCAATTTTTTGTTACCGCTGTCAAAATAAGAATGTGAAATCAATTCGAACAGTTTTTCATACTTATTTAAGATGTCCATCCTAATTATTTTTAAAGAATTTTCCACTTCAGCACGACTTGGCTGTTGGTATTCTTCTAAGTCCGACGAATCTTCTTCCTGAGTGACTTCATTACGAACTTGGTTCAATATTATCATCATCATCGACTTCTTCGGATATCACGATGTTATCATCTACTATTTAATTCATGTACCGCGGTATCCCCCACAAATTTTTCTAATTGCGGATTATTCTACAATAATTCGATATCGGCATTACTGTCAAGTTGTTGACTCGATGTCCCCGGAAAAAATCCCGCCTTACAAAAACAGTTGTTAATTGTTTCTGGTTTGCCCTGTTGAGGAAATGCAGCACATCCAGCAAATTAACGTTAAAGTGGATTGCGGAAACAGCTTCTTTATTCTCCAAAGCTGCGATTAGTTTTTACACAACAAATTCGCGATAGTACCCTTTTACAATTTTTATAATGCCTTGGTCCATTGGTTGTGCTACGGCTTTGGTATTTGGTCTGAAGAATGCCAATTTAATTGCCCGTAATCGAGGAATTATTACATGTGATGGGAATTTGTCGGTCACAAAAAGCCCGTTTCTCCCTTCCTTTAAAAATTGTGTGTCCATTTTAATTAAAAACTGTTCCCATTCGACAAGTGTCATCCACGATTTCCGATTGTTTTTATACATCCCAGGGAGAGTTTTGATATTTTTGAAACAACGTGGCTTTGCGCTTTTACCTATAACTAGTAAGGGAAGTTTTTCGGTACCATCCGCATTACTTCCGACTAAAACCGTGATCCGCTCCTTGCATAATTTCCCCCTGCGCAATCAATATTTCTAAACACTATGTATTAGGAAGGATCCTATAGAAAAGGCCCGTTTCATCTACGTAAAATACATCGCATTTGTTATATCCATCCAGAAGTAGAGGTAATTTTTCTTTCAACTTTCGCAGATATGGCTGCCTTTTCATCCACAATATTTTTGAATACAAGGTTGTTCCGTTTCTTAAAGCGGTCGAGCCATCCGTCGTTTGGTTTAAACTCAATGTTCAATTTTTCTGCAAATCGCGCTGCGTTTTCTTTTGGGTCAACATTTTATTGGTGTTAATTTTGAGAATGAATTAAAAACATTTCCAACCGTACTACGGCTTCTTTAGGTTTGTGAATTATACCAATACAGAGTCACCATAACATATCGTTGTGTTCTTTCGTTCCTTCATTCGTTCTGATAATTTTTTTATTAAGGCCCGTAATTTAATACGACTATAAACCACTGAATCAAACCTGGATTAAAATTGTATCCTCGGATTTGTACCTCGATATCGATGACAGGAGATACGGCTATTACCTAAAATTCGAAAATATAAAACGTCGTTTATGATCTGTCAAATTACATCTACAAAACTAAATATATGTACATAATGAGTTGCAAATTTAAATTAATTTTTGAAAATTTAAGTTAAAAATGGAAATATATTTAATGAATGTTTACGGGACAATATTGTCGATGTGATCTTTAAATCCTAAAATATTTCACGATGGAATAGACGTGGGAGTTTTACAATAAGGGAGAGTTTCTGCACCAGTTGTTTGAAGAAGGAGTTCATTATTATATGAACAATACTCTCGAAGAAGATTTGGAACCTTTAGTGTCTAAAAGTTCCAAATAAATAAGCGATGATATCATAGCAACCTTGATTATACAAGCCATAATCTAAAAAACGAAGCTTTTATAAGGGAATTAGAAACGACGAAAAAATCAAAATTTCCATAGTAAAACCAGAGCCTTCTAGAGTATAGAGCCATAATCATTATGACGTATTTTTTAGAAGCTTTTTTAGTGGTATAACTTTTTACTGGTTTCCATAGGAATCCATAGTAAAAAGGGTGTTTTTTAGCTTCAAGTTTTTCAATGAAAAAAGCAAAAATGTTACAAAATTTTTATACAAAAGGGTTCTACATATCTTTAACAGCAATATACAAGAAGGGTATGTTGGTATTAAGTAAATATTAATTGCAGAAATTTTAAAATTAAATTATTTCTAAAATATATTTTTGGAGCTTTCATTTTGAAAAATACATCAAAGTTGGCTCTGACAAATTAAAATAATACTTGTTAAATTTATGTTTAGTTTTACTAGTGTACGTTGGATGTCTCAGATTTATACAGAGAAATACGAAAAAAAATTATTTAATCACATAATTATGACACGTTCTTAGTATTTTCTCAATTTGTTTTGCTTTTCCTACAATTTTTGAACTCAAATTTCCCCAGGTCGCAATTTTTGGTACGATTTTTCAAAATGTTTACTACCCACTGCCATCTATGTATATTAACTTAATGCACACGATATGTAGTAAGCTTTTCTTTTTAATTTGACCAGAAAGCTGTTGTTATGAACTTTTTTTTATATTTTGGTATAAATAAATCAAGTATTACAAGAAAATGAAAACGATTTACTTAAACGATATTCATATATGTTGAAATTCAAACATTTATGAAAATATTTCAGAAATCATAATAGAGAATTTGTAACGTTTTCATTTACAAATTTGTCTTTGGAAAAAAAGTGATTTCCCATATGTTTTATGCGTTTTACTATGGAAATTTTGATTTTTTCCTCGTTTCTAATTCCCTTATAAAAGCTTCGTTTTTTAGATTATGGCTTGTATAATCAAGGTTGCTTTGGTAAAACACATAAAACATATGGGAAATCACTTTTTTCCTAAGACAAATTTGTAAATGAAAACGTTGCAAATTCGTAATTATGATTTCTGAAATATTTTCATAAATTTTTGAATTTCAACATACATGAATATCGTTTAAGTAAATCGTTTTCATTTTCTTGTAATAATTGATTTATTTAAACCAAAATATAAAAAAAAGCTCATAACAACAGCATTCTGATCAAATTGAAAAGAAAAGCTTACTACAAATCGTGTGCATTAAGTCAATATACATAGATGGCAGTGGGCAGTAAACATTTTGAAAAATCGTACGAAAAATTGCCACCTGGGGAAATTTGAGTTCAAAAATTGTCGGAAAAGCAAAACAAATTCTCAAAATATTAAGAACGTGTTATAATTTTGTGATTAAACAATTTTTTTCGTATTTTTCTGTATAAATCTGAGACATCTAACGTACACTAGTAAAACTAAAGATATATTTAGCAAGTATTATTTTAATTCGTCAGAGCCAACTTTGATGTATTTTTCAAAATGAAAGTTCGAAAAATATATTTTAGAAATAATTTAATTTTAATATTTCTGCAATTAATATTTACTTAATACCAATATACTCTTCCTGTATATTGCTGCTAAAGATATGTAGAACAGTTTTGTATAAAAATTTTGTAACACTTTTGCTTTTTTCAATGAAAAACTTGAAGCTAAAAAACACCATTTTTACTATGGATTCCTATGGAAATCAGTGAAAAGTTATACCACTAAAAAAGCTTCTAAAAAATACGTCATAATGATTATGGCTCTATACTCTAGAATGCTCTGATAATATGCGTCGCATATTATCGCTTATAATATCGCATACTACGATTTTGTATTCCCGATCAGATTCGAGATAATATCGATACGAACTAAACATCGTAAAGTGCCTTACGATAGGATAGACGTGGAGTTTTAGAATAAGGAATTTGGACGCATATTATCGTTTATAATATCGCATATTACGTGCAGCACTCTCTTTCGCAGCAAGCAGTTATTAATTTAAAAATTGATTTCGAAAATCGCCGGCGTTAACCTCGTTCAAAATTACGCCACAAAAAATTCTCGGATCCATCCACGTATCAAATTACCAAAAGTAATCTCGATTAAATCAGTGAATTTTCGAAAGCTGTTTATTAATCTGTCGATTTATCCTTTTTTAAAAATACGAACCTAAATGATTTTACAAGCGTCGAGTTACTCAAGTTCGAATTTTGAAAGGTTGTTAATTATTTTTGAAATTTTCTTACTGAGTAAACTCGTACTCCTACTTGGATAAATTCGTAACATTAATAAAATTTCGTGAAAATAAAACCGTTTTTTCCAAGATTCTGGGAAATTTCGGTACCCATAATATTACCGCCGTTGGTTCGCATTATTTTATTTATTTACGTATTCCATCGTATTTCAGGTGACCAAATCCTCATCGTACACCGTGACTTTGATTGTTACACCCAAAAAAAGGTATTCCCTGTGTCCACTGATGTAGCGTATGTACCCATTTTGTTTTTTAGTCGCTTTTTATAGTTTTTTTGCACTCGTTGCCGCAATTTTGTTGTTATTGTTGTTGGTGGCATTGTTTATAGATAGAAAAGTGGTTTTAATGGCAAAACATATTCTCTGTTCGTGATACGTTTATAAAAATGTTTTTTTTTGTTTATAGTTTTGAATTTTATTTTTATTTTTCGGTCTGTCATTTTTAGTTTTATGATCGATTTTTGTCATTTTTATTTAACTCTAGATGTATATGATTGATGACTTAAAATTGGTTTTGAAAAAAATAAAAATAAATAAATTTTATAAAAACTAAAACCAATTCAAAAAAATATTTTTTTTTAGTAGTTTTGATATGAAATTATTGATAAGAATAAATGAAAAATATTTTCTATGACTATACATTTGAACATACATACTTACTTATAAGGGACCACAAAATGTTTAGACGGGAATTGACAGCAATCAGACATTATTTTGATGTTTTTTTTGGTTTGTGTGTGTTAATTTTATATATTTCATTAAAATTCCATAAACATTTTTGGAAATTTTGACGATTTGTTGTTGTTTATGTATACAAACAAAAATCGTTTATTAACCATTTCAATTCTCATCATGTATTTATCATTCATTATCCTTTCTAGTACTGTACATAGTGTTGTTGTTTTTTTTTTTTGTTTTTGTTTGCTACCATTATGTGTTGTATTCTTTTGGATCACCACACACATCACCTAATCGGTTTGAACGATCTGAAAAAAAAAAAAAATTTATAAAAGCCAAAAAAACTATCAAAAACACGTTCCATTCTTTTCATGTTTTCGAACAACACAAAAATTATTTCAATAAGTTTTCTAGACAATTTAAATTAGAAACTATTTTTTTATGGTTTTCGTCGTTAATAGCGCAGTATATACATCCATACATATATACAAACAACAAGAAACTACTGGAATTTTTAATGATTTTATTAACAATTTATAAACGAAATTGTTGAATCATGATTCTATCATTCATCATGAAATTAATTTTTTGTGGAATTTTTATTTTTGTTGACTGTGCGCGGTGACAATTAGAATGGATTCACTTCAAGTGTCAAACAGCGGGTTACAATTTATAATTTTTATATATTTTTATTTTCTAATCTTTAATCTGGGCATGATGACGATGAAAGTCTTAATGTTGACTTTTCGGCTAATTACGATGATTTGGTTTGAGAAAATATGCCCCGACTTAAGTGTGATTAGCTTAATTAAACAATTTGATGGATTAGTCGAAAACACCTTGCAGCACATTTTGTGTGAAGCCAAATATTTTACAAGTGACGACTCTAATTTTCGATTGTTTGTTTGTTCATTTTGAAAGAAAATAAATTAACGGATGTGTTTTTTTTATGTTTATCAAAATTATTTACCGATTGAATACACTTTGGGTTTATTCAAAGAAAGGTATTTTCGTAAATGCACCAAGTTGCTTCACTGAAAAATAAAATGGCGGAACTCATTTAAATACCAAGAAGGGAGAGAAGCTAGGAATTAAGGAATTAAAAAGCCAGTAAAGACTGGTAACCCTTAAGACGTATTTTTTGAAAATATTCCTAGCGTAAGAAACCTTCTACCTTATAGTATGTTTTTAAAGTTACCAAAAATCTTGAACTAAATTAAGTAAGGATTTTCGCTATATTTGATCAGCGGCCTAAACAACTATTTTCGAAGGCGATCGTTTTATATTAGAAGGTGAAGGAAGAAAAAAGAAAACAATAGATATTGTTTTCCTTTTTCTTCTTGTACTCTCTAAAACAAAACGATAGCCGTCGAAAATAATCATTGTATTGCATAGTTAGGCCCCAGTATTTTTTTGTCGGACGAATAGATTCTGCAGATAATAATGGTTTCTTAAAATGATTATTATTATGGGTTGTAAGAATAAAAAGTAACCATTGCTACTATTCACAGTAGTAGGAAAAAACCGCAAGATTTGCCGCAACCTGGGCGAATACACAGCGGGAGAGGTGGGTTGAGAATATGAATTTGTTCCGTATACTTTGTGCTAATACCACCGGGAAAACTAAATAAAATATTAGCAGGCTCTGATCTGTTTGGGTTCCCAGTAAAATATTGGATAACATTGAAATTCAACTAATATTTCATCTTAGTTTAAACGTTCTATTATTCTCGTATGTTAGACAGAGAAAATTATATTTTTTATTTTTTGCGCCAGTTTAAATTACATATTGAACAAAATTTCATTAATTGCAATGATGTTATACTGCTAAATGATTCGACAATTGTGCGGGACATTAGCGTGGATGGTTTAACATAATTTAGAAGTTCGAAAACATGTGTTTGGCCAATACTGGATTACTCTGTCAATCGTCCTTATATTTACCCATTTCGCCTACGTTGGAACTGGACATCCCGAATCACAATGACCTGTTTTTTTATGAATTTGCGAAAGAATGTGAGAAATTAGATGCAGAAGGTATTTTGTTTCAAATCAAAAGATCAAAAAAAAAAAATGTAAAGTGCGATTATTTTGTTGCGATGCGCCAGCAAAATCATTTGTGACGTGTACAAAATATCACAATGCCATTAACGGATATCACAAATGTGACCAAACTGGGGTTAGCTACAATCGAAGGACTGTCTTTCGTAAAATCGTTAGAAAGCTAAGAATAGATGAGAATTTTTATTTAAGGCTTGACCCAAACCATCATAACGAAAATTATATAAATCAATACTCGGTCCTTGAAGAATTTGGGTTTGAATTAGTAACTCAGTTTCCACTTGACTCGATGCATCTGGTAGATCTTGGCGTAGCAAGAAAAATACTTTCAATTATATGTTTGAAAAACAAAAAATTTGTTAAGCAAATGTCTGATTTTAATAAATTAATTGCTAAATGCTTTATTCCTAGCGAGTTTAATAGAAAACTTCGCGGATTTGATGAATTACCTCGGTTTAAGGCGGCCACAGCATTCCCTTTATTTTTATATACTATGGGCCTGTTTTATTAAAATGATTTCTTAATGACGAACAATACAATTATTTTTTACTTTTACATTGTGCAGTTAATAAACTTCTTCGTAAAACATTTTTCTAAATTTCTGGAAAGGAATGTTTAAATTACAATGTTCACAACCGTGTAACAGGTGATTGTGTTAAATAATTTGGACCGTTACAAAATTTTTACAGCTACAAGTTTGAAAATTATTTACAAATATTAAAAAGAAGGATCAAAAGGCCGAGTTATATTTTGGAAAAATTGTAAACAAGCAAAAGGAGCTATGGTCCATTTCGAAAACCCGTAAGCCCAAACCCATATCTGAATTTTCCATTTCATTTAAAAATTCGTGTTTTATGCTAGAAAATGACGTATCGTTTAGCATTGATCCAGTATCAAATAAATCAGACAAAGAAACCTTTTTCTTCAAAAGAATACCTAAACATATTCACTGCTGAAATTTCGACGGATGTTGAGGAATATCCAATTAACAATACTATTTATAAATTAATGGTGCAATCTTTTAATGATAAACTTGTATTTTTCCCGATTAGGTACAGAAAGAATAAAGCATCCGAAATGTCTACCCAAAGTAAGTAAACATGATAGTTTTTCAAAAGCTACATCATCTAAATTTTTTTTGCTTATTTACATATGTCGAAATGAAAAGGGATATAACTGAAATCAGTGAAAAACTAAATTATTCCGATGATTTTCGAAACGAAATTGTGTTACCAATTTCAGACGATTTGGAAACATTCAATTTAAGGATTTTGGATGATAATGTTTTAGCTCATCGTTTTGTAAGATTTTATTAATATAGCATATTTACATATATAAGGCTTACTAGATATTTACTTTTTTATAGATACAACTTGTTAAAAATTTCAAGCCAGTATCGAATGCTTTCCCAAATTTATTTGGTTTAGCGAGAATTTTCAGCGATCAATTACTGGCTCCATACAATTGGGAGGGATCCAATTTCCATATTTAAACTGCGTATCACTTTTAGCGATATATTTATGTTCATTTTAAACACACTTTAAATGTGTATTTTATTCGACAATTTAACGATTAGGATTATTTAATATTTCAACGTTTCAAGTTAACGACCCTAGAACATCGTTCTTATAAAGTAAATTAGAACATAATCCTTTTTATCGAAGGATAAACGTTCAGAATTTACGTAATTTAAATGTTTCTTTTTTAATGGGTTGATACATTTCCTTTTACCAAAAAATCAAATCCTTGTTGTTTTAAATAAGGTTATACGAGTAGGTTGATGAAATAATTTTCTGAAAATTTTCGTTTTACTCTGAATGATAAATTCATATACTACTCACTTATTATTTTCTCATTATACACTCAAAATTCACTCATATTTGGTCAATATTCATTCATTATTCACACATTATTCACTTATTTACTAATTATTCACTGATGAATAATTAGTAAATAATTAATAATTAGACTCATTATTCAACGATTATTCATCTATTTACTGAATAGTTTCTCATTATTCAGTCAATATTCACCGATTTGTATCCAGTCACACAATATTCACTGATTATACTTTGTTTACTTCTCATTATTTACCGTTGATCAGCGAATATTGAGAAAATAATTATTTATGAGTTAATAATGAGTGAATATTATTATTCACTCATAATTCACTAGAGTTAACTGATATTTCACTGGATTATAAATGCTGAGTAATGCGATTGTTGGATGAATTGTTCAAGAATAATGACAGATTCACTCATTAGTATAATATATTCAGTGAAAATTTAC
This sequence comes from Tipula helvola, assembly GCA_963556165.1. NCBI lineage: Eukaryota > Metazoa > Arthropoda > Insecta > Diptera > Tipulidae > Tipula > Tipula helvola. The sequence continues at coordinate 8,935,323 of OY744481.1, read as the reverse complement.
AGAAAATACGGTATGCATTTTGGATTAATAATGAAGAGTTAACAATGAATAATCAGTGAATCCACCGTAAATAATCAGTGCGTATTAGTAAAGGAGGACTCGTTTCACTCATTTCCAAATTTTATTCTGCTTTTCCAATCCCAATAGAGAACTAGTTTTGGTCCTGACGAGAAAATCCGCGTCAGCGTTCTTTCTTTGCTAATATTTCCTCTTAGTGGGGTACATTCTTGAGTCCTTCGATTCGCAAAATATCATCGTTGTAAGTTTACCATATTTGTTTGCTCAGATAACTAAACATTAGGAAATTTTGATAAAAACCTCTAGTAGTGTCACGACAACAGTGTTCCAATTATTTTTAGAGACAGTTCAATAAATCAAAATCCGGATGATCGCCCGTCACTGAATGGAGCTACACTAATTTTAGGGCACTTACGACATGAGGCTCCATTCGGACGTATTTTTGCGTAATTTAATCTGATTTAAAAATTTTCATAATTTGATTTTTAAAAGCAGCGGCTATCCAAATCAATTATAAGGCTTTTTCAATAACTTTTTGAGTTTTTCAGTTATTAACGAAAATCGAATTTACAATTTTTTGGAACATCGGCTCTTTGTATTGAACTCCACGAAAGAACAAAACTAAAGGCATATTTTATGGTAAAAATGCCTAAAATACGGGCTGAACATTTCGTGCGAATTAAATAAACTTCCAAAACTTGAATTTTATAATAAAAAATGTGTAACATTTTGGACCCCTTCCCAAAAATGTGTCTGTTGATAATTGTGGTGATAATCAGTATACGGGATGCTATTTTTGAAGGAGTAATAGGTGATAATCTCCTATCACCTTCTGGAGTGGTCACCTATCATCGCTGGATTTTAATTTTTCGCTATAATTCCCAAATGTTTGCTTTATTTTAGAGAAAACACATCTATGATATTCTAGTTTACCATTCAATACAAGTTTTAAAAATCCAGATAAATGTTTAATTGCCTTAGAAAATTGTATTTTAATTTTATCGGTAAAGAAAAAGATTTTTAATTCAAGAACTAGGGTTTTGAGGTCAGCAGTGTTATGTCGTCGACCCATCGTCACTTATAAATTCCTAAGCGATATAACGCCCAAGGTCAATAAGCAGATTCGAAATAAATTAAATGCGTCGATTTGATCTGCTTCGAGAATAATTATATGTTCCGCTTTTACAACATTTGATAAAGACGGTGATTGTTTGTAATACGATATTAATACCGGTTTACTATGTGTGCATATTCAAATATAATAATTTAAATAATGAATAAGTTTAGAATTGGAAATCAAGGCATGAACTCCGAATCATGGTTTCAAATACAACATTTGTTATTTACAAATTAATTAAGTACTAATTGTACTTGTTCTAACCACGACCTTGCTAAACGTTATTCCCGTCCTCAACCTTTTCGAACTAAATTGCGTGAATAATTGTGATGGCTTTTTGCCACCAAAAGACAAATCAAAGAAGGTAACATTGCAAATGTCTTTCAGTTTAAAAACTGAATAAGCAAGATGGTCTTTATCTCCATTATCTAAGTCAGCAAAATTATCATGTAAAAGATGCGGTTAGCCATGCCAATATGTACTTGGTGACCCCAATTCTAATATTGGAAACGTACTTAATGTTGTTGCAAAACGCTTTTATAATTAATTCTTCTAACTGACGATCGGTAAGATCTAATACCGAGAAAGGAATCATGAACCAGCTACTTTTTTATATTTATTGGAATAGGCCTTATTAGAGGAGAATTGGGGGGTGTCAGGGTCACCATTTTATTGGTGATATTAACATTTCACATAAGTTATAGTATGACAAATTTATACTGTACTGAATGCACTAAATTTTCAAGGACGCGTCTAAATTATTCGAATCTGCTATGCTAACGCACATGAGGAGGCCATCTTCCTAACAAGAAATTCATGCCTAAAAGTATGATTGAGATTCTGATCTGATAATTTCTAGTCAGTCCAAATATGCAGATTTCTTCACTCATAAAGTTCAACATTGAATCCCGACAAAAAATAATTTTAACCGATTCGGCACACAATGTGCCACATTTTGTGATTAAGCGAGTTACTAAGTACACTAAAAAATGTTGTTCATTTTCCGATCAAATCTTGAAACTACTATAAAAATACCATTTTCTTTCGCAAGAAGTGAAATTACATAATGTAGCGTATAAATATAGCTTCGACGATGGTGATATAGATCTTTATTTGCTCTCCTTTTTACAAAATTTAATCCTAACTGAAATTGTTTACAAACTAAATATGGCTTCTATTTTTTAACTAAATATTCCGCGATAAATTTATTAAAATTTCATGTACTAATCTGCTAGTATTCATTCAACCTTTAAATTTTCAATTAATTTGCTAAATTTTATTTTTTAGGCTATATAGAAATCGGAGAGTACTTGTCTAGATCAAATGAAACTTCTAAAATATTTCCAAATATTTTTTTATTATGCTACCCCTCGATTCGAAGAACAAGGTATTCTGAATTATTTAACTTGTTCGCTATTGCCGCAAACTAGGCAACACTTATTAAATTCTATATAATCGCTGGCCGTTATTAGAGGCATGATCGGAAGTAAAATTTTGTTATGCTTAAAAAAAAAAAAAAAATACAGAGTAATACAGACCAAGTGGAGTAGAGCCAATTATTCATCACATTTCAAAGAAATTGATGTATAGGGTTTTTCTGACCATTTGACTATTAATTTGAAATTTAACAGTTTAAAACAGTCCTTGAAATATAAAAAAATAATCTTCTTGAAAAAAGAATGAAATTGGCACAAAAATGAACTTTGAAGCAATGCGCTAATAGCTGTATATACCCCAAGTCATTGTGACAAATGTTTCCGAAGATTATCGAACAAGGGTTACCCAAATTTATGTGAGGGGAAGAAATTCGATTAATGGCTGAATTTGGATTTGTTTAATAAAGATGGAATAATAGAATAGATTTTGCTTTCCCTCCAATCAGACTTAACATTAATACTGGTGATTTAATAATACACGTTTCAGGGTTAAATAAAGACGTTAACTTTTTTTTATAAAACTACCTACAAAAGACATATATTCAGAGATGATAATGCTCTGAACCAAAAGTAACGAGAATAAAACAGTGGCAACAACTAAAAACCACTTAAGTCGATTTAATTGAGAACTGACTTAAGTGGTTTTTAGTTGTTGCCACTGAAAAGTTTGAATACTGAATGGCTTGCACAAATTGTTTGTCTACCTACATAAATAGTCGCCATATTTTTTAAATATCCCGATATATATATATTTTGTACTTCACAAATGTTACGTTAATTAAAATAATTACACCGCACAATTGCGATAATTATCCAATGAACAAAAAAAGAATCAAACCGCACACTCTGCGTATATACAATTTTCCAAAATTATGTGAAATGTGCGCGGAAGGGACAACATTCACAAATATTATATAAATTAATTTATCTGTAAATTTTTTACCCATCATTAAACATCATCAGCATCAGCATCTAAACAATTATTTGCAATTTTATTTACTTCTCTCGGGTATTTCCTTTGAATTTTCTTATAACAAATAATTTCGTTTTAATATTTCATAAATACTTGCGCGATGTAGCAAAAAAAAAACAAAAAGTTGGTTCCAAGTCCGCACCAGAAATCGCCGAAATAAATAAACCCAAGTAAAGCAATTAAGTGTCTTATATAACAAGAAGATATGTATGTATGTAATGTAGGTACACAAAATTTACAAGACATACACTTAAAGAAGACAAAAACCGTAATTACGTTCAAATACTTATGTTTGTTTTATTATTTTTAGGTTTCTGCTTTTTTTTTTGTTTTGTCCAACATCTTGGTCTTTTATTTAATTTCTTTACAATTAAACTCATCAAGATTATTTTTGTCATTTCGTTTATATGAATTTATTTGTGGAAGATGTTATTACGGTTTTAACGATACTAGGGATTTCCAGTTCAGATGGCTGTATAGCGAATAAGTTAATGTTTTGTGTCTGTATTTTGTACATATGTAGCAGAGATGATTGATGTAAAATTGAAGTTTCTTAGTGGCTTGTGATTGGTAATAGCTGTCGTATTGATAGATCAAACGAATCGTTTTGCCTGGAGGGAGCACGCAGTATTTTTTTGTTTTATCTTATAGGTAGCATTATAAGTATTATGTCAATTATTATTTTGTTAAGTAATATTTAAGTCGACAGTTGAGTTTTTTCATTGCCTTTATTTTGCTTTACTATATGTACATCTTAAATGTCACTCAATTTGTTGACAGTAAAAATATTAATATTTGCTGATTAGCCACTTAATCTTGAATTACAAAATACTGCTTTACAAAATCTCGCTCAACAAATTTTCCATCCATTTATAGAGTCGCGTGCTCGATTTAACAGGAAACTGTTATTTATGATAACAAAAACCAGTGGTAATTTAATGTCACGTTTTGACAAATTTTTAATTACACTTTAATAAAAGTTTAATCATAACTTTCGTTTGTTAATACGAATATAAACGATAACCGTAAAATGATAACTATAATTATTTAACAAAAATTCGCAAGAATGACTTCCTTTCATTTTTGATAATAAAATTGTGGTGTAGCGTTTGTTGATAATTTGTCAAACTTCAAAGATATAAACTTATCGAAATACCGCTATGATATAGGTTTTCTTAAAATGGTTTATTTTTTGGTGGTACATTCGACGTAAAAAATATAAAAAATACTGGCACATTAGAATTAACGGCCCTTATCGAAACGCTCTAGTACTGAAATAATACATAAATACCTGCTGAAGTACACGGTTCAACCTATAGTTATTACGGCCACATTATTTGAAATGTTTCGTGCATTCCTGATCTGCATAATTTAGAGTTATAGTGTTAGGGGACATGTACCACCAGAATAGTATCGCTGATACAAATAAATGCATTCAAAGAAATTAATAAGCACACCAACGAATGTGGTTGGTAAATGTTCCATGTGAGGAACCCGGGTGATAATAGAAGCAATGTAATATCATTATTTGATAACCTAATATGCATGCCATCCATAGAATCATCAACAAAATAAAACTTCAGACGCACAAACACACATTAACATGTTACAAAAAAATAATTGAAAATACTAAATTATCACCTATGCAGAAAGAAGAACCTGTATTTCAGGATTGCGTAAAGCACTATACGAGTATCAGGCTAAATCTCAAAAACCTTTACTGTTGACCAATATTACAGTATACTTCGATCTGGAATTAATAGGCCAAGCGTCTTCTTAGAACGTCAACCACATGAGAAATAGCAAAACCCGTTCAACACATTTGTATATTGAACATAATGAAATAGAATAGGCTCAGCCGGAACAATTATTATCGCTTCACAAATAATGATGGTCATTACATTACAATGAATATACATATAAAATGTGCCCCAACTGGCAAAATTAGAGTACCAATATCGAACACTTTTTAAATATGCTGAAATAATAATTATCGACGAAATAAGCTTGATTGGTGCTGAGTTACTCGAACAAATTAATTCACGGTTAAAACAAATTACTTGAAACTTCAAAACGAATTTTATTGGAAGTTCGAGATAATTACTACCGATTAGAGCTATACAAGTAGCTAAATCAGAAGATTTTGAAACCAATCTTGTGCAGAGGACACAAATTTTAAGGGTAGTGTTCATCAATAGAATCACGGTTTTCTAAAGTCGAAAAAGCAAATGTTCATTTTCTCCCGTGAAGTATATATTTGCTTAATAGGAACCAGTCTGTCACCCAAAACAAAAATAAAATTTTAACTGAACCACGCGAAAAATTTGTCTCTTTGTCTAAAGATGTTTCATTTCCAGATTGTCTGTCAGACAGCCATATATACGCTTACAATATTTACGGAATACGACTATATAATTCGTATTTATTAAGCGAAGTAGGTTTAAATTAATTTGAAATTATATTAAACCAATTTTATTGCTGTTTGCTTAATTAACTTACGTAATACATATATAACGTCAAAGATCATTCAGTGCAGTAATTCTAATAAATGTAATCCAATATGAAGGCTTGTATATCCGAGGGACATAATTTACTTCTGTTGGCAGAAAAAAAAGCAGTTGTTTAAACTATTCTTAGTTAAATTATGAAAAGCTTAGTATAACAAAACGTGCCGGATCCTAAATAAAGCTTCCTCCATTTCAGAATTTTTAAGTTGCAAAGTTTTAATACGAAGTTCAAGTTTAATTTTATCACGATATGCACAATCTGGAAAGAGATCATTCTACTAATGTTTAATTATGCAGAACATCAAATTAAAGGCAACAGTTTTACTTTTGACACTAACTTTGTGAAACTTCTGTTACGGTGCCAATTAGGCAAAATGTGTGTTTGTCAAATGCAGTTATCGCAGAGAGTTGAAGTTGGTGTTGTTGGAAAGATCTTGATCTGGAAAGGTCAGAAAGATTTAAATATTACTCACCACCCGTACACGGTATATCTATAACAGGTCTCGAAGAATTCAACAATTGTTGGCATTTTAGTTGTTGACATTTGTTGACTGATATTCCTGTTTGGTTACTGGCAGATGTTGTATTGACTTGAAAGTGGTACTGTTCTAAATGACTTGGTTGTTATACAGAAGAAAGTCCACAATTGGGCCCATATCTCACAACAACAAGGTGAAAATATTTTTTTTCCCGTTTGAATATGTAGGTGTTGTTGTAAAGAACTTGGCCTATAGATGCCGGGAGAATTTAAGTATTATTCACCACGGTTTTAAAAATTCAACACGTGTGAGGTGAATATTACCGTAATTTTAGTTAGTTATCATATTTACCGGACCCTGTTAAAGTTAACCGAAAGTTTGTAACGTTAGAGCAAGATTCAGGTTACCTCAATCTTACAATTACAAAAATTGTCCTATAGGGGTGGGATGCTACCGCGACACTAACCTGGTGCTCAGTCAGATAGAGATTGCAGTCGAGGGTTTTGGTGGCACTCTTAGGACCTGGATATTAGTTGTGTAGTTGAGAAAAGGTGGTTAAAATCAACCAAAAAGAGGATCTTGCGGAAAGAAGAAAAACGGACCAAATATGCTTGAAATTTAGCCTACCCCTTTGTAATCAGGTATGAGGAGAACGGATGGATTTACTGATTCATCTGTGAATCACAAAATCCTTATACATACTAATCAAATAACCCAACAAACCAAGGAATAATTTTAAAAATTATCAAGCATATTTCATCTGGGCCCCAGCGAAAATTCGTTTGAACGAAAGGCCTATATACAATTTAAAAATTTGTATTAATGGCGTGTCTGGAAAATAATTCATTAAGGGTTGAATTTATACAAATTTTTAAATTTTATATTGGGATTATTTCATGAAACTTAACGTGTAATCCGTGTAAGCTGTTTTGACAAGTTTTTATTTTATAAAAAACTTTTGCGCAACTCAAATTTATCATTCGATTATAGCGAAGCGGAATATCGTTGTAAAGGTCTTCCAAAATGCAACAATTTTGATCCCATCGCTTTAGTTACTAAGTTCTCCATCACCATTACAACGCTGGTGGCAAACACACTCAAATAAAAATTTAACATGTGAAAATCATTTGTGTTCAGTCAAATATTAACCGTACCGAATGCAAGACAATCTTTATAGCGATACATACAAAAATTGCTAAGTCTGTCTTAGTCGGAATTTTGGTATTTTGGTGACAATGGATGTAAATTGGCCCTGCGCACTCTATACTCACATTACAAGAATGGTGTTGCTGCATTAACTCTTTCTGATAGTAAACCTGTTTTAAGTTGCTCGGGAAGCTATGTTCTTGCTGGGTGTTGTCCAGCGCACATTGTTTTAGCAACTTTTGACCAGTTATTTTGTGTTTATTAGCTAGTAAGCTTGTCGTACGGCCGCTAGTAAGGCTTGTGGCCATCATGTGATAACCGTTTATGAATGAAAATTATCAGTGTGGTTGTAAAATATTAATTGCTAAACAACAGGGCTGGATGCTGACATGTATACGAAATTGATGTAAATTTGAGACGAGCACCTACTCATTTATTTATTTATTTATTTATATTGAGAAAAGTCTACAAATATGACTTGAATTTATAACATATTGAACATGGTAGAATAAAAATTAAATTAAACAAAAAAAAGAATAAAAATTGACATAAAAATATTTTTAGGTTGGAGCAAAATGTTGCTTCAACCTACGTTTAAAGCTGTTTTTACTTAAGTAAAAGTCGAACAGATGGTCGATTTTATTAAAACTCTTCGACATCATGTTTACCGGTTCATTGTCACCATAGTTTGTTCTGTGTTTATTTAGATGAAGGAACTCATGATCTCTTAAATTCCTACTCGGTGCCTTTATTTTAATTGATTCCAGTATGGATGGTGCATCGATTTGATCAAGTAAAATATTTCCAATAAACGAACACTTTAAAAGCTCTCGTCTATTTGCCAATGTTGTCATTTGATAGGTTTTGCATCCAGTAGCATATGATGGTAATCGCTTCAGGTTAACGTGGTGCGGTAAGTCATGGTCATAATCCCATCCGTCTTTACACGTTATATACCGTATAAACTTTTTTTGGACACTCTCGATTTTGTTGATAGGTTCGTCGTAAAAAGGACACCAGATGTTGACAGCATATTCAAGTTGAGATCTCACGTAGGCATAATACAGGATCTTGATTGTCTCTAGGTCATGAATATCCCCAGTCCAACGCTTAATAAAACCAAGCATGGAATTGGCTCTAGCAACGCATTGTTCAATATGCTTAGTAAAGCACATGTTTTCAACGAAAGTAACCCCTAGGTCTTTAATCTCGAATACTTTTTGTAAAAGTACGCCATTTATTTGATATTGTTGTGTAACACTGTTAACTTTTCGATGGAACGATAAACTCTTACACTTGTTGATGTTGAGACTGAGGAGGTTAGACTCACACCATTTCGCTAGATTGTCGATGTCTTCTTGTAGCTTATGGGTATCGCCGATGTTTTCTACTGTTTTAAAGATTTTGAGATCATCTGCAAACATTAATACCTTAGAATGTTGTATTACTTCAGTAACGTCATTGATGAAAATTATGAAGATCCAAGGACCAACATGAGAGCCTTGTGGTACTCCTGAAGTAGCTTGAATTGATTCTGATCTTCTATTACTAAGCTCAATATACTGAATGCGATTACTCAAATATGATTTAAACCACGCAACAAACTGTTTAGAAAAACCGAATCTGTATAACTGTTCCAACGTTTTACAATGACTGATGGAGTCAAAGGCTTTGGCAAAGTCAGTGTACACCACATCAACTGGCTTATGCATTTCAATTTCTTTAATGGTGTTGCTGGTAAATTCAATAAGATTTGATGATGTTGATCTTTTGGGTATAAAACCATGCTGACACTGTGAGATGAATCGAGGAACCAAAGATCTGAATGAGTTGCATACAACCAGTTCAAATAATTTGGGTATTGAAGATATTGATGTAATTCCTCTGTAACAAGAGACATCATTTCTTGCTCCTGTTTTGAAAATTGGTGTTACTCTTGTTACTTTCCATTTCGTTGGAAATACGGCTAGTTGTAATGATTGATTAAATAGAAGACACAGAGGAGTTACCAACGATGTGAAATCTTTCAATAATGAAGCTGGAATGCCATCAGGACCACATCCATCTCCGAATACTTCTAAAGCTCGATGAATATCCTACATATACATTTTAATGTTGGATCACGATTTTAAAATCAGGTTGCTGCAGTCTTCGAATTCGGCTTCGAAATCAATGGATGGTACCAGACACACTAATGCTTCCAATCCGTCTGCTCTTTTATATTCAAAGGCCCGGTTATCTTTGAATTTTTTGAATGTCAATATTTTATGAAACGAAGTAATCACAAAACTCTAATTTTTAGAATACCCAAAACCTTTTGCATGGCTTTGGTCAAAACTGCGCAGTACACAACTTTAACTGAAGCCGCGTAACTTTGTTCAATGTACGATCTCGAGATTTTGAACACATTAAATTAACCGGGCAACCTTCCGGACGCAACAGTCTTACTTAAATAAGGGAATCATATACCTCTCCATTACAGCGTCAGCAAAACCATGCTTCTGAACTCCAGGAAATTTCAGTTCCTACTGTCAAATAAATTAAGCAGAACTTTAAGTTACTTAATTTTGGAAGTTTATTAAAAAACTTAAACCAACAACTAAGCTTAAGCGACCATCACCTTCCGGACGACTACTCTTCAACCTCTTTATTTTTACATGTACGGGGTGCTGGTAAAGACCAAAAGTGTTTATGCCCGACTTATCATCGATTATCATTTTCTAGGATTTCAGCAAGAAACTATTGATTGTTGGAGCTCCATTTAACATATGTAAGGGCAATTTGACGCTTTGCATATGATCGATGCGTGACGTTTGATTTTAGATGTACTGCTTCTCCTAAAGAGTAATTTTCAATAATCACTCTAACTTTAGACGGATCGATTTTATTTGACGGTTTTCTGTCAGAAATTTTAGTTTAAGCGTTATACCTACATTTTGGCACAAAACTGATTCATACGCAAATGGTCCGTAATTGCAAACTTTTCCGTAAAGAAGTAGAGACACAATTTAAAGCCTTAATTTTAACAAACAAAGAATGAGTTTTAACTGATAAACGCTTTGTGGCAGGTGCCACAATTGAATTACTATCTTTACCAAGAATCTCACCAAGGACTGTAACATAAATTTTGGATTTGTATACCCAACAAATGTCGCTGAGTTTGGTTTGCATAAAGAAGAACTAGCAAAGGTTGATGATTTAGAATTATTCGGTGATGTTATTCCGACACTATTTACAGAAACAGAACTATTCGTGTGCGGTGTTTTGATCTTATACAAATCCGACATTCATTTAAAATTGTTCAATATAGGTTGATGAATTTTTGAATCTTTCAAGCTTTATGACGGAGATGGCGCATCCATTTTGTATCCGTTAATTTTGTGACCTCTACTTGAATAAACTGTGAAACATCATCGAATGATTGAAGTGCATTCGTTAAAAGGACTAGACTTATAAACAGTAGCGCGAATCTCGTCGGACGATGAAGATATAGGATGATATTGGGCTGATATTTGAGTATGTTATCGATTCAATACATGAACGCGAGTCGAAAAGGCTTTTTATGTATAAATATTGGATGCTCGAGCATTTAAGTGTGTTAAAGATAAGTTTAATGCCCAAAATTTCACAGTTTGTGAGTTTTACTAGCCGAATACAAGTTGTTACGTACAAATCTTGTATGGCCCAATGCATAAAACGTGAATAACTTTGAAGAAGAAAACCAAAAGCAACCATGGTTAATTTTTATTCATTTTTTACTCTAGCCAACAACAAAATTAAACGAAATTACAAAAAATGCAAACGTTTTCATTAAAAATAAAAAAATGCATGTATAACTAGCCGGGTATCCGGTTGTAAAACAACGTAAATTTTTCTGGTTATGGACACAAGGGTTAATTGAAAACTCAGCAATTTGATTGGGTTTATCAAAAAGCTTAAACGTTTGGCTTCAATGCAATGCGCCTCTATAAAATCTAAATATTCCTAACTAAATCTCTTCCGCTTGCTAATCTCTCCAGTAAATGTATTTAGCATATTTTTTTGATTTTTCTTAAAATTTTCATAACTGAGAATTAAATCATTAAGTTGGAGCTGAGCTTGAGACCTAGGTATGGTATTTGGCTATTTGCATCGTTTTATTTGAGTTTCAGTCGACATATTGAGACAAGGAAAAACTCAAAACAACTAACAGAACCATACGAGGTATAACTGACCCATAAACCGTTGCACAATGAGATATTTTAAAATTCACAAACACAATAGCGATAAATTGAATGGACAGCAGATGACGGGATCTATAGTCATTAAGAAACTAATGTCGGCTCAAACAAATAACAAAACGCCCAAAATTTAAATAATAAATTTAAGTTCTACTTAAAAATTGAACTTGAAGAGAAACTTTGCTGTATTTGAGGTTCAGTAGGTCTAAAACAAAAATTATGTAATACCACTTGAACCCGTTCATACAGCATACCAAAAATGATAGTTTAATGCAGATAACGAGATAAGTTTATTTGGCGTCTAAAATAGAAAACTTTTTTTTATTCTCTCGTATTCAAAAATAATACAATTTATAAAAGCTCATTAGCATAATATAACCAAACAAAAAATAAAAAATGTATAAATTTGTTTTTGGAATCAACATCCATTTTCCATTGACCTAAATACAAATATGTATGTATGTCTAAAACTAAAAACATAATATTTTATGCATCGTACACTGCAACATCTTAAATCAAGTCACGTGTGGTATAAATGATCCATAAACTAAAATAAATCGAGGCTAATTGAAAATTGGTCATTTTGGATCAAATTTAAATGGTTTTATTTGCATATACACCCTTTATGTACATAATAAATCCTATGCCTTACTCCCTTAAAGATTAACCACTAAAACCTTTTTTTTTTTCTAAATTGAAATTCAAATAAAATGAGCATATACGACGGTATAAAAACCTTTTTAATAAAACCAACATCTCTCAGATCTGTGTATTATATAAGACTCATATATATTCATATTCATCGAACCGATTCAATATTTTTGTAACGTATGTACATAAAAAAAAACAGAACTAAACTTAAAAGTAAAAAAAAAAAATCCCTTAGATCTCAATCATAAACACACAAAAGTAAATCAAACAAATAACATTTTCATACATGTACACAGCATATTTTTATTTCCTTCTCCTTAAAAGGAAAATATTTACCTCCTTAACATTCAATAAAAACCAAATTGGTATAAACCTTGAATATATATACGATGTGTATATGTATCACACAAGGAAGAAATCATCATCATCAAAAGACACGCTAATAAAATTCAAAAGAAGAAGACAAATCCAAATCAATTTCAATTTAGATTTCAATTTAACAAACATAACATCGTGCATTACATACATAAAACCATTCGAATGCTCTCGTACTGCGGAATAAGAAGTAAATCCAAATGTTTTTTTTTTGCATCTCAATATTTTCTTTGATTCACAGAGATTGCACCTTTTATGTATGTGGTGTATGAAACTATTCACCACAAAATAAATTAAATAAAAAAAAAAATAAAAAACAGAATCGGTACAAATAACCCCCCTTGTAAAGTTCCTGGTTTTCATCTCTTCCCATCCCTAAACAATATGCCGTTAATACTTTCATTTTCAATTTCGACAGTTGAGCAAAAATAAAACATAAAGTTAAAAATAACATTTGTTATAGACACGTGTATCAATTGTGTTACACGTGCATAAGTAAATGATTGTCAATTGTACTGTGTACTATATGCTGTAACAGTATTTTCATCATTAGACGGCTTACTGATGTGAAAACAACAACTACTCGTCTGTCTGTAAAGGAAAATTAGTTTTTCGTGAATTTCTCTTTTTTTGTTTTTTTTGTTGGTTATAAATTATGGTCTTTGAGTAAATATACGCACAGGACTTAATTTACAAACATGCGATCTAATACAGTAACAATAAGTGTGTTTGGTTTAAACAAAGATCCCAGGGTTAAAATCAAAATTTGATTGTTGTTGCAGTCTCATTCGGTAGAATCGTAATTACAGAAATTACTTATTGATGACGATTTTTATTCATTGGTATCGCACCCTACGTATAAATTGTGCGGGTTGGCCTCAAAGGTATATACTAAATTATTAAAATCTACAAGGGATTTACAATTGTAATATTCATTACTATTGGTGATTTATTATTATTGTGCGTTCACGATATGTTTGGGAAGCAATTAATTTAAATTAAATCGTTTAGGTTATGCAAATAGATGGGACTTAAATATTTTATATTTTCTTCCAGATTACAAAAATAAAATTGGATTATCCAAACAACTGCCAAAAATAAGCTATTGTTATGTTTTGGAAACAAATAGTTCATGAAAAGTTGGAATTTGATTGATCCTCGCATTGTCAATGAAATTAATGGTAAACTAAAAAAATTTCGAGTCATTTGTCACAAGAGTGCCGAAATATACTATTCATCTCGACGATGAGATTATTTACTGAAATACAAACCGAAATCACTTCTAAACGAAATCTTTAATGTAAATTGGTTGCCGAGTTTAAAGAAACCATAATATGTAAAGTTAGACTAAACTAAAAAACAGGCATACATGGAAACGCCTTTTTCTACCCACTCGTGGAAATTATCGGAAAATCTGATAAATATAAAAAAATATTTAAAATTGGTATAAAATTAGCTTACTTTGTCAATAGCTGTCGCTGGAAAAAAAAATTGATAAAGATTCCCGCAAGGAGTTTAGCAAACTCAAATAAAATTTCCAGCGGGAAGTAAAAATATCGGTAATGCAGATTATCTTATTCCAACCGAAAATAAAAAATAACATCATTACTAGCTGATCGCGTTCAGGCAAAAGGTTCCATAGATGAATGGCTAGCATTTAAGACCTTTACCAATAGTCCCACATGGTCCCAGTTGGACGAGCAAATTACACTGGGTAAATTACACTGTGTAATTTACGAAATTATTTTACTCGTAAAAAATACATAAAGCCATTTTATATATTATATAATATGTATAATACAAAATAATTATTAAAATAAAAAAAAAATATTTAAAATACCACGTTTTTAAAATGGACTAAAAAGTAAAAAAAAATAATTTCTCCTAGCCACATACAGATTTATAACCCCATACAAATTCCTAACCCCATACAGATTGTCCTGAAAATTTGTGATTGTGAATTTTTATTAGCTATGAAAATACTTGTAAAATTTAAAACGAAAAACGTGGGGCGCATGATATAGATAATTGATGCATGAATAGTTCATCTAAGTCACTGACAATTTTATTGCATTGCAAATGATATGTATAGTGCGTTGTGTGAGTTTTCTCGACAGCTACTCTTTATATACACTCTTTATATACAGATTTACAATCACAAATTTCCAGGATAATCTGTGTGGGGTTAGAAATATGTATGGGGTTATAAATTTTGCAATCGATTTTAAACATTTTGATGAGATCATGACAGAGACATTGTGACAAATTTCATAATATATCAAACTGTTTAATTCTAATTTTCCTATGTAATCTCTTGATAAATTATGAATAGACTCGGATGCTAACGGAAAATTTTGTTTTTCATCTATTGCCAGTTGATTTAAAATACGTATTGTCAAATACGCTGCAGATGCCATGTCAATTCAAAAGATTGAACTGGATCTAACAAATTTGCACGCCATAATATTCTTTACAATTTAATTTGTGCTGGATCGACATTTACGTGCATATACACATTTGATTAATGTCGGATGTAAACGCGTATGGATTTTTCCGAAATCATAAAATTATGTTAAACAAACTTTATTGTACGTTCGGGCCAACATACATTAATTTGGCCGAGGCATCAAAAACGACTCGCAACTTCGTAGTTGAGATGTTTGGTTTTAAATCGGCTGGTGAGGCATGTAATATGGCTTTAGATTATCAGGGTGAAGAGCTTCGTCTATAAGCTTCATGTGCCTTAATTACAAAGCTTTTGTTCTGAATTGGCTTTTAATGGTATCGGATTTCTGTGATGCGATTCACCAAATGATTCGTCTGTTGGCAACATTTTCTTAAACTGATTTAAACTATTTTACTCACGTGTTTGTTGAGCTGAACAAATTTGGTTCCATATTACTTCCTTTAAATATTCAACCAAAAATAGTTTCCTGGAAAACCGGAAGATTGACATTTAATTGGATTCGATTGTTTGTTAAAATTTAAAAAAAAAAATTCTGTACCTATAAGTACATCAACTGGCTTTGATGTGTTTATGGATCAGCTAGAAAAATATTATTTGGTACTCCAACGTGAAATGTCGATATCATCTTGAGGTAATGCTGTCGAAATGCTCCCGACTGTCGAAGGAAAAAACTATAACGTTGTTGATCGAAAATTCCATTTTATGGTCATTATAGATTTCGAAATCCCAGTAGAGTGGAAGACGGCTCTTATATGTCCACTTCATAAAAAGGGAGATCGATTGAACTGCAACAACTATCGCGGTATAGCTTTGCTGAACACAGGCTACAAGGTTTTGGCCAACGTAGTTGCAGTAAAGTTATCAACTTACAGCGAGAGGATCTTGGGTGATTATCAATGTGGTTTTCGTCCAAATAGATCAACGACCGATCAAACTTTTACGCTGAGGATTTTGCTGGAGAAATGCTATGAAAAGGACATCCCTGTACACAGTCTATTCATAGACTTTCAACAGGCGTACGACAGCATTAAGAGGAATACGTTATGGAACGTATTGTCCTACCTGGGCATACCGTCAAAATTGGTTTCAATGTGCCAGCTTTTAATGGATGGCTCACTATGTAAGGTGCTAATAGAAGGGAAAATTTCGGATGCCTTTGAGATAACATCTGGAGTGCGGCAAGGAGACCCAATAGCTCAAACTCTTTTCAACCTGTCATTAGAGTATGTCATTCGTCAGCTCAATATGGCCCAGCGTAGCTGCCTGTATTATAAATCAACCCAGCTATTAGCATACGCTGACGATATTTGCATTCTGGGTCGCAACATCATATCCCTAAAAGAAGTCCTCCTCCCATTGGAATTAACAGCCCAACAAATAGGCCTTCAGATCAACGAAGCGAAGACCAAATACATGGTGACCGCGAGAAGGCAGACTCGTGGGGACTTCATTTCAGGAGACACTCAATATGAAAAGGTGAATGAGTTCAAATATCTAGGATCGCTGATCACTGAGCATAACTCCGTTTCTGTGGACATTTCATCGAGGATCGCAGCAGGGTACCGAGCATTTCACGCCAATATAAAAATTTTCAAGTCTACTCATATATCGCGCAAAATAAAATTGGACATCTACAAGGCGCTGATAAGACCAGTTATCACCTTTGGTTGTGAGTCTTGGACGCTGACAGCACAAAACATCCAGAAAATCGCTGTAACTGAGCGTAAGATCATAAGAAGAATTCTCGGTCCTATTAAAGAAGGAGCCACGTACAGAATGCGAATGAATCACGAGATCAGAAATGATCTCGATAAAGTTGACATCATTGGATTCATAAAATCGTCAAGGCTAAGATGGCTTGGGCACGTACTTCGTTCACAAAATCGGACCACCAAACAGGCCTTGGAGTCGGCACCAACCGGAAAGTAGGACCTCGTGGGAGACCACCTACCCGATGGATGGACGACGTTGAGAGGGACCTAAACACACTCGGTCACCGTGTCTGGCGTTCTCTTGTGGCGGATCGAATTATTTGGAGGAGCATCGTTGAGGCGGCCAAATCCCTTCATGGGATGTAGCGCCAGCGGAAGAAGAAGAAGAAGATTCGGTTACATTTGTCTTAGTCTCGCTTAAACCGGAAACTGATATGGTACTGATCGTATTTCTGCTAAAATTTATTTGGTTTACAAAATCGGTACAAAATGTGTTGTTTGACTGGATCCCATAATCGGTAACCGTTCAATTCATATCCTACAAATATGAATTTACTACTC
This sequence comes from Tipula helvola, assembly GCA_963556165.1. NCBI lineage: Eukaryota > Metazoa > Arthropoda > Insecta > Diptera > Tipulidae > Tipula > Tipula helvola. The sequence continues at coordinate 8,917,661 of OY744481.1, read as the reverse complement.
CTACTAGATACTGGACAATCTGCAGATTTCCTAGAATTTTAGTGTATGCGTATTTTCCAAAAAAGTCGACAGATTGGGTTTACTTAGTTCACTTTTCTACAGGAGATGTATCCATTAATTCAGTCGGACTTCGATTAAACAGATACTTTGAAGTACGAAGTGCTTCTCCCTATAAATTCTTATTTAATTTTCAATCAAAAATTGGTGATCGTGCTTTGTCCATCAAAGTACTGTTAAAACGTTCCGCTTTCCCGTTTATTTTAGGAGCATGAATGACTTTAATTGTATAATCAAGTAGTATACTAGGGACTATAAAGGCCGGTATGAACCCTCCGCTCTTAATCTTACTATTTTTAGTAAAAACGGGTTTGGTATAGTTGGTTAAAATTATTAGGCAATTAAAAAATATGCTGGATATTCATACACTACTTCTCGAAAATAAAATACTTGGTCAACTGAGAATTATTGCTTCGATTTTTCATGAATATATATAATTCAGCATTGGAATTAAGTCAATCTACCAAATCTAGTAAATTACGCTAACTTAGCTATTTGTATTAAACTATCAGACCAATATCAACAGTCGTCAACTGAACTTTATGAGACTATTAAACCTAACATTAAGTCTCTCTGTAAAGTCTATTATTACGAGTAAGAAGCGAGAAACCAATAAACCAAAAAGAAGAATTCAAATTGTACATTTTTAACGTTTTCGTATTCAATATGTTACAAATTTTGTAATTTTATATTCTGTTGGTTTCGAAATATCAAAAGCTATAAGCAAAACAGTTTTCAAGTGTTATGGTAAAACCAATGAATCAGTAAGAAACCAAATAAAATGGAAAGAACATGTTCGATCTAGCTACTAGCAAGTAAACCATTTTTGTCAGTCGAAAATAGGACGATTTGTAGGTAAAAGTACGAAAGGTGTCCTATGCAATTTTTGAGTATGAAAACAAATAATGATTATCCAGGACAATAAAGTGTAAAGAAAAGTTGAATTGCAAATATTTTATTTTGTCTTATAAAAATTGCTGTTCTTCTTAGCTTTCGAGAAACGAACGCACAGTATCAAAATTATAACGCGAGAATAGGTGTTCGACACGATATTTGTTTTCATAAGTTTCACACAAATACCTATTTTTCTGCTGCCTTTGAGTCGTATGAGTCAATCGATGGGATTACACTATCTTTGTGATAGGCCGCTGGAAGGTGCCCTTTGTTGTCTTCACTGTTACGACCCTTACTATTGTTCTGGATGCAATTCCATTATTATAGCCAATAATCGCCAATATATCGCTCTTGTGGAATGGCCTTCCTCCCTACGTTATCGATCCTAATTTAATTGACTGGTTGAACAAATTTATTGAGTTGATTCAAAGTGGCAAATATTCTTCATACCAATGGCGTCAGAATTACTGCACAAAGTTTTCAAGCATATGCCATCCTGAAATCGTATTTAGTTTCGTGTTGAGTAGTGATGATTTCGGTATAAGTATTAGAGAGTGGCCTATTATTAAATGCGCTGGATTTAATAACTCGTAGGTGTTATCAGTGCGGCATTAAGATCTCGAATTAAAAATCGCTTCGATTTCTTTTAACACTATTAGGAGTTCCTCATATGTGAGTATGGTGTTACTTATAACCTGCTTGAGGTGGAGATTTGTGAATTTCACGGGATCTCCCACAAGCCGCTGTAATTGGGGGACGCTGTAGATGTCAGTTGCCGTTTGGTGCCTTGCTCAGCCATCGAAGTATATAATCAATAACTCTGTTAGTTGTAGCTACTGTTTGATGACTCCGACGAAGTAGATCGCATTGTAGGAAGACAGATCCTTGCTGAATCCTTGCTGAATCCAGTACTGAGATCCGTCACCAAACCATTCCGTCCAACTGCTGTTCAAAATCATTACCGTCTTGAATTAAATACGACATAGGCCTCGTACACTTAATCCTTCTAAAACAACCTCTGTATTGGTTCATTTTATAGCCAAGATGGGCCCTTCCACCATAAGATGTCGTCCTTCAATTCACTTGAGACTTCTTCTCTAGTGGCTCGATCAGCGGGCTTCTCTCTGTTCAATTTGCAATATTTCATAGCCATAATTTTGTCAGTTTGAAAAACCAGTCTAATACTATGTAAGCGTCGGTATATTAAGGTGGCAACGCACAGCTCTATAGCTTCGGAACAGATAACGTCTTTATATGAGCTACTTTTGTTTTCGCTGTGATGATATTAATGCACACTTTCCTCGATTGTGTCACTACTCTTGAATATAGGTAAATCATTTCGTATCCGCATCCACATGATTCTGCATGAATCAGGCAACTCATCATTCCATTTGAGCTTCTCAACCATCCCAACAGACCAAAAGCCTTGAAAGACTCGGAGAGTCGCTGCCGTAATTTCTATAAATTGCTGTTTTCCATTTCGTTGAATATGTAGGGATAATTAGCTGATCATTACATGAGCTTAAATCCCACTTAGCTTAAAATCTCCATCGATTCGTTTCGCAACGCTAACGCATCGTTGAGTGTGTTTGCACTGTAATCAAATCATCCATTTCTGATGTGACTCGATATTCGTTACAGAACTTATTTGCGACATATAGGCTAGTACCTTTGTCGCTAAGAAAGGCGTGGATGACGTTCCATATATGACGGTGAGCAATCGGTAGTGCTTTAATTTGAATTCCGGTGATTCCCTCTAAAGCTGTCTTATTTACGAACCATTATTTGACGATCCGTTTTTTTAATGTCCGCGCTGAACGCGAATTGATGCTTCCTGTATAAACAGGAATTTCTGCACTGTTGGACCGACAAGCAGTTCGTCATTCAATGAGTTTCTTGTGCTCCTTTTCTCGCAGCTTTACGGGATTTCAACCTTTAAATACGCCATGATGAGGCAAATAAAATGTTTGTTTAGCTGGTCTCCTAACAACGTTAATAACGGTTTTCCCGCACAAATTTGATGTTATCGGCCTGTGGCTGACTATTTGACTGCAATCTCTTCTCTAGAGTTTGACGCAAAGCTGCGTTGAACTCGACGTTGAACAATTGCCCTAGTAACGGTGAAATTCTTTTGAAGAGTAAGATAGCTAATATTCCCCATTTCTATTTAACTTAGTTGTGTCTGTATAATGTAGGATACATTCTGATTCTTCTGGTGTGTGTGAGTTTGCCATTGGAATGCTTTCCGTTCCCCTAGAACTGCCTTAGGGTTCTGTCAATCTCTACCTCTGCTGCTCAGTTAGGTACACCTATGCTTAGCCTTAAGATGAACGTCCCCCAGCAAATGTCCATCCTAAGCTTGCATTTTAAGCTGCTAGATTCGGTTGATCTTGTAGCAAATTGCCATCCTTGATAATTTCAAAGAAGTGGTCAGTCCTTATCAACAGATAAATTGGACCCGGTTTATTGAATGTCGAATCGGATAAAATAACCTCGGCTTTCAGTGGTAGCGACAAATTCACTGGATTTGTAGGAAATGTGAGGTGCTTAAACGACGCTTAATCTGATTGTGAGGGTTGAGCCTCCAAGACCAGTAACGAGGACTCTTTCACTCATTGTGTTTAGATTTAGCTTATTTACAATCGATTGCTTTATGAACGGTCTGGTTGAGTTTCATTTTCTGCGGTAGAGACAATATAAACCGTGCTTATGGATGGTTGCGAATTGATTGATTTTGCTTCGGTTGTAGCTAGTTGAGTTTATTTTCATCAGGAGGAAGATGAACAAGAGTATGGTGCCAACGTTTACAGATATAGCATGTTTTCGGGGGATGGGCATTGGCAAACGGTGTGGTTTTCTCCGAACGAATTGAAGCGCCGTGGCTTTTCTTAAAGAAGCTTTTTTCGGTCAGGTAAAGATATTGATTTAAAACACCCGCGCATTCATATAGACGATGACATTCCTATGATTACATAAAATGCATGGAGTTGATGCTGACTTGATATTTAAAACTTTTAATGACAGTGAATGAAGTTAACAGTTCTGCAACAACTGTAGAATACGTATTTTGCAAAAAACAAGTTATTTTGATGGTCAAAAATACTATTTCATGTCAAATTTGGTATTTCTAATGGTAATTTCATTTCCAAAAAATTTGACATATTCCACTCCCCTTTTCGCTCATTAAAATGTTTTACTTTATTATTATTATCCTTGGAATCGATAATTTTTAAATAGTCTTCTTTAACCAATTAAATCATAATAAACGGCCACATTGTTGCTTATCACACTCATATTTTCGTTACAACGAACCGATTTGATGGACATTCTATCCATTACCTACAAACTCCATTACCTTTTATTATTACTTCAATGTTAATTAATTATAAAAGTTTGAACTCAAAAATCTTACTAGAAACATCCACTTTCTGGACGATTGCTTAAAAATATTTTTTTGACTGATTTCACTATCGCTATAGTTTCCGTATCAAACTATAGTAATAATTAATTATATATTAATTTTCACTGTCTTGATACGAAAACTAGAACAAGTATTGCCATACTAAAATATAATCAATTTTCGGGAAAATTTTTCGGGCTAACTTCACATAGCTCCCAAATTAAACGTAAAACTCAATTCTCAAACTAGTATAATATAATAAAAAATTAGGTCATCATGTATCGTAAACATTTGTTAGAAACCGTCAAGAAGACAAAAGCCGTTCTCGAATCACCATGGGTACGGACATTCTGACGGACGGAGGATTATTATTTTTTTTTCGCATTCAGGAACTGTCAAAACGTCGTGAAAAACGGTTTTCTGAAATCCTTCCCTCATTTCCTTGCTGGCCAATGTTAAATGTCATAAAACATTACAAAATAAAGAATTTTTTTTATTTGCATGTATAACCGTTAATTATATCGGTGAAACGTTTTCCGTATTCCTACTTTCCTTTTTACACACTTAAAGCCACCCAGTTACCAAGGGTTAGCAAACATTAAAACAAAAACAAAATATTAAACCCAAACTTTTATTTTTGTTTTCCCATCTTGTTGTTTTACAATTAAGTTTCGTTTCAAGAAATACAGCAACACCAAAAAAAACATTTTAAATGGAAAATCTTGATTCAATAGTTCGTAACTTAAAAATAAAAAAAAATTAAATTGAAAAACAATTAAAAAGATTTGAAATATCACTTAAGGATATTTTTAGTTATAAAATTATTGTATTGTACGAAATTTAAAAGGATTTTTTTCGATTAACCACGCACCACATTTTCAATTTAAATTCAATTTTCCAAAACAAATATATCTCGCTTTTAATTTAATATTTAATATTTTATTTTAAAAAAAAAAAAATTTTTAATTGTAAAAATTATATTCCTTTGTTTTAAAATAAATTTAAAAATCTGCAATTTTTTATTTTTATTTGTTACAACAAGATATTTATCCAATAAACATATACTCGTATGTATACCAAATATATACATACTTTGTGATGAAAGTTTTATGGCAAAAATTAAAACATAGCAACAGTAACAACAAAAAGTTTTTATTAAAATTAAAACAAAACTTTTTCATTCGACCAAACAGGATAAAAATAAAAATTACAGCAACAATTTTTGCACAACAATATATTTGATGTTTCGGTTTAATGCTCTTGTAAATAAATTTTTTTGTTTGTATTTTGGAAGCTTTTAGTCATCGAGTATGACGTGAGGATGGATTTTATTTTTATATATACATAAACTCTCACGATATACGAACAAAACAAAATTTATTAAAACGAATTTTATTCTTAAGGAAATTGCGTATAAATTATATTTTGATTATTTGTAAACTTTTATGAAGCTTTTCCTTTCAACAGTGATTTTTTTTGTAATTTTTTTTAACGTTTTTATCTTATGGATTTAGCAGCGTATTGATATGCCGAGTGAATGGAGCGAAATATGCTAGTCAAACTGTTGTTTATGTACAACTTGAAGTGTTAGGTTAATACTTAAGTGTTAGAATTGTGTGTTAGAAAAACCTGAAATCGAAATAATTGAACCTAAAGCTTTATGTAATATGGGTTCGAATTTAATAGTGTTCTTGTAAATATAAAATCAAAAAATCGTATCATATTATTTGTGGTGATATGAATATAAATATTCTTGATGATCGTTCATCAGCTGATGAATATTTGTTCATAATGTTCTAAAATCGTTGGCTAATACTTCAACTTGTATTACAAATAATTCTTCATCGTGTCTAGACCATTTATTTTCAGATACTCATCTAATTTTCATTTTAGCGTCAGTGCAGAAGTTCATAATCTTAATATCACCGATCATTATATGTCCTCTATTAAATTTTTTTGAATTGTGTATATTCTTCTAAAGTGTTAACTAAATGCCAGATAAAGACAATTAATTATTCAAATTTAACAAATGATTTATCTGCGGAAAATTGGTTTGCAGTATATTCGCAAACAGATGTGTCCATAGCGTATGAGAATTGTATCTTTCTGTTAAAATTGTTTATAAACAAAAATTCCTCGGTGGTTGAATTTAAATCAGAGAACAGAATTATTAAGCCATGGAGTACACCTATATTGCTTAGTAAAATTTGGCTTAAGCCCAAATCACCTAAAAGGTTAGCTCGAAATTTGCATGATTTAATTTAAAAATTCGTTTCAATGAATTAAATAAAATGGTTAAACATGATGTGATTCTTGTTAGGGTGGAATTTTATAAAAACAAATGTGATAGTTGTTAATGGAAATATTTCAGAATGCTGGAAACTAGATGATGAGGTTCTTAACAAAAACCGCAGAAACGCTCAAATTGAAAAAATTGACACTGATGGAAATTGTTCTCTAACTGACACAAGTGAAATGGCAGATATATTCAACAATTACTTTGTTAATGCAGTTCATAATTTAAAACGTACCGTAAGTAATGTTGGTGAAGATTTCTCGGACTTAATTTTTAGCAATTTTACAGTTCTGCAGTTTTCTTTAAAACTTGTCCAGATAAATTACTTAAAGTTATAACAACTCTGAAATCTTCTTATTCTACTGGCATTGATAACTGCAGCAATATCCTGGTTAATAAAATATCTACATTACAATAATATTGTAGATTTTCATACATTATAAATATTAGTTTTGGTTCTGGCATTTTCCCAGCAAAACTAAAAGAAGGGCACGTTATTCCTGTTCTCCTCGTTATTACTTTACTATCAGCGTTTTGTAAACTAATTGAGAAGGTAGCTCCGCAAAGAGTAGATTTTTAAATAAGACAAATTTTTTGCATAACATATGTACAGTTCGGATTTAGGAAAGCTAAAAGTAGGTACTGAGGGTGCTTTATTAGAATTCACAAATTTCGTATATGCAGCTCTTGACAAGAAAAGATCTGTCGCGTCTATTTTTGTGGATTTAACAAAAGCATTTGATATGGTTAACCACAATGTATTATTTCAAAAAACTTTTACTTGCTGATTTTAGAGGCATTACATTACAGTGGTTTCAATCTTATTTATCTGATAGGTCGCAAATAGTTAAAATTGATGAGGTTATTAGCGAAGGTAAAATGATAAAAGATGGTGTTCCACAAGGTTCTATTTTAGGCCCCATCTTTTTTTTATCTACCTGAATTAAATTTTCTATTTGAAACTTTCTTCAAAATTGATAGCTTTTGCGGATGATCTAGTATTTTTTTATACTGACAAGTTGCTTATCTCTAATATTTACGCTATGAATTCTGATCTAAGTCTTCTGAGGAAATGGTGCCTTGCGCATACCATGTTTCTAAGCACAAAAACTAAAGGTATGATTTATAAACTTATTAATGATATTGTTACTGATCCTGGTGTTATTTACCATGATTTGAATTGTGATCACATAACTTGTGACAGTGACCCTTTTAAAGTTGAATTCGTATCTCATTTTAAGTACCTTGGCTTGATTATATCGATTCCCTTCGTAATTATATGTGTGTTCTTATTCAAAATTTTATATTTGGCGTTCAGCCTATCCTCCCGCAGTCTTAAGAATTATTTATTTTGCGCTTGTCGAATCGAGGCTATCATATGGATTAGCCTGCTGGGGAGGAACTTATTATTCAAGAATTCATCCCCTTGTTATAGCTTCAAAAACATATTATTCGTATCATGCTAAACGCATAGAGTTATCTGCTTCGGGGCTTTTGTTTGAGCTGTCGGAGATTTTTCCTATTAGACATCTGTTTGTCTATTTAAAGTTTTAAATTCTTTTTTCCTATTAAAGTCAGTCAGTCTAATGTTACATTCAATTACGACTTGAGATATTATAGCAGAATATACTTGAAAAATTTACAGCAAGAAATCTCCAAAATTCCTTTCTAATATTACCATCTAAAATATTCAATAGCCTACGGGATGAATTAAAAAACTCACGTAAATTAAATACATTTAAGTCAGTTTTAAAATCATTTTTATTTGAACCCTCAGCTGTGGATGATTTGTTGCATTTCCAAGTGTATCTAACTTGAAAACTTAAAATATTGCAAACATTTTTTCAATCGCCAATAGATCTTTGGATTCACAGATTTAATAAAAATAAATAAATAAACCACGATTTCTCCGGTTTTTAAATCATAGAGTAAACATTGTTGTACTCATCCATAGTATCTGACACCCTATATTCATATTAATGGAACTAATTAACAGGTTTTTTTAATTACCCGATTAAATTTGATCTATTTTATCTTGCTAATCTGAAATTGTGTTATCTAAATTATTAGTTTTACAATTAGTTTATGGTTCAATCAAAAATCCTCGGAAGACAAATATAAACTGGAATAACGTGTAAATCAACTCTAAATAAAATTAAAGTAAATACTGATCAATTTTCTATTGTCTCGATCGCGAATATTCTCGAATCAAATAGAAAATTTGAAATAATCTGTAACATAATGAACGATTAACCACGATTAATCCTCAATTAAGAAGAAAATCATTAATAATTTTTAAAATTTTGAATAATGTCGATAATAATTCGATACCAAGCAGACTAAATGTTCCGAGGCAAGGCAATAAGGGTGCAGGAATTAAATTCGAAAATTTGAATTTTGCGGTTCGGCGTTTCATTCGGAGGTTTATGTGTTTCTAAATCAAAATTTATCCTTCTCCAGAATTTCAAAGGTGCGTACAATTTTATATCAACATAATATTATGTGCTTCCGCAGAGCTTTTCAAAAGGAGTTTTCTGCCAGTACCTGATTCTACTGGAATACATCCTTCCACAGAAAAAATCTAAATTCATTCTGCAAGAGTAATAATAAATAAATTCGTAATAACGAGACCTTTACACTAACACAAATAAAAAACTTAGGACGCCGAAAATCCATTTTGGCATACTATTGCTTAAAATGTTTAGGAGCCGAAACCATTTCTTAGGTGAAAGTCTCAACAAGATCGGTTCCGAAATGTTTAGGAATATCCTGAACAAATAGACATACGTTAAGCGAGAAATATAAAAGTGAGGTTAAGCGCCTAGACACTCACAGGTGAGAAAATATTTCTCATTTCGAAGTCTCATTTTAAGATCAACCGAATGTTTTATCTTTTATTGACATATCATCATCGTTGGGTATCGTTGAGCAAGCAAACTGCAATGGCGAAGAAATGTATATCACCTTCGTCAGTCAGGGTTAAGGAGTGCCTTGAACTTAGGAAACCTGAGTTGAGGCTGCTTGCTGGCTTCCTCACAGGCCACGCCCCTTAAAGTATCACCTTAAGAAAATTTGCATAAGTACGACAGACCGATGTTGCTTCTGCAACCTGAAAGCGGAATCAGCAGAACATATTCGGTGCAATGCTCAGCCATTTTCCGCCAAAGACTGCAACATCTAGGACGAAGAATAATAAACCCAGATATTATGCATCATGTACCATTGTACAGTTATGAGTTAAGTCTTTTATATTTGAATTTAACAGCAGTTCTGGGAGTGAAATAAAAGTGCTATAAAAAATATAAAATAGAAGACAGAAGATACTAGATAGAAGGTAGTAGATAGAAGAAAGGACGTTACAGGAGGAAGTTTCGATGAAAAACTCTAAGTAAAGAAAATGTCATAGTTCAAATATGATGCCTCTACGGGCTGCTACATTCCTCTTCTCCCACGTACTCCAATGTGAGCTGGTATGATGTTGTAGACTTACGTACTTACGATTTTTAAGTGCTACTTCATGCTGAGGCAAAAGCGGTTCAGTTAAATTTGAAGCATGGTGCCTCTAATATAGATTCCATAACAAGTATAGATTTGTTAAATTTTAATAGCTACTAGCAATTTTATATCTTAAGCCTTTTCATGTTTAAGTATAAATCGCTTCTGGTGGCATATGATCCCAACCGTCAATAAATACTGTGGCACTGACTAAAAACATTTTATAAAATTAGTGCTGTTTCATTTCCCTCCTGCATCAATCCAATTTACCAACAATTAAAGTCAAAAATATCATAAGATATTACCAAAATGATTTTCTTTTATGTATAAGCATGTACCATAAAACGGAAACAATTATTTAAATTGCAAAAACAGTATCAAAGGCAGCAGCACATTGTTAAATTGCATCGAAAAAAAAAATCCAAATCACAATCTTGCAAAAAAAAAGGAAAAAACCGAAATCCAAAAGATTAACTCAAAATAAGCTTTCCTTCATCATCGTCGTGCGCGGCAAACAAAAAAAAATGAAATCTGTAATTCGTCATCCGGATATATATTTATTATATTTTCATCTGAATCGGGAGTAAAATAGAAAATTTCACAAATAATCCATCACACTCGCATCTACAAGAAAAATCGAGAAAATTCACTTTAATTTGACACGTGTAAAAAATTACATTCAGTGGATTTACTTTGATGAACATGAATGAAATAATAATAAAACGTTTCTTGTTTTGTTGTGAGGGTGAAAATTTGTATTTTTTGCCATCTTCCGTAGAAATCACATACCAAAAGTATATAAACAAAAAATGTATAAAATCCGCAATGAACCCTCCCTACGTACTAATATTTATATTCGTATAATTGTACAATGTAACATGGTCTGTCAAAATTATTATTAAAAATCCGTCCTTTTTTGTTTAATAACCAAATGCTACCCAGCACACACACACACATAAACTGTACAGTAGCAGCAATTGTAACAATAATAAACAATTCGTTTTGTTTTTAGTTTCAATCAAAGTCAAAAAAGATTTTTTGTTTACGGAAATTTACTTCCTTTGTGCTGAACTCATATTGTACTGGTTCAAAATATGACATTTTTAATTTAATGAAGGATTAATGTCCGTTCAATCAAATTGTCAGATTTGTGTATTAAAAAAAATAAATTAATTCGATTTTGGTGAATTTAAAAGATTTTTTGTGACGTGTGGTATTTGTATTTTTAACAAGGTGTGAATGATTGTCGAATATCGATATATACATAGGCGCCTTAAATAAAGATAACACAATTGTCATCTTATATGAATGTGTATATTCAATGAAATAAAATGACTTGCACAATTTTATGATGTTTTTTTCGGTCTATCTAAGTGGCGACTACATTTGCAAAAGAATTAACAAACACAAAATGAAAGAATGGTTTTGTTGTATTTCCGATAGGTATCCTAACCAAATGTTACACTTCTTTCATATTAAATATATCCTATACGTTATATATCTTCCACCTGTCTCACTAATACCTAATTAGAAAAATCAAAAATGCATTTTGCCCAGAAATGATAACAACAATCGAATTAATGTTACATTTCAACCTTCCAGACTAGTTCTGATTAGTATAATATCCATTAACCCATTAAAAAGTGCTAATGGCTCTAAATCATTTCAATACTTAGTTTTTGAAACTCTACTGGGATTTCATACAATTTATTCTAAGAATTTGTATAAGATCGATTCGAAAGCAATATAGGGATCAACATATATCATTTCTCAAATTTTATTATGTGGTTAACTATACTAAAGATTTCTGATTAAACGAAAAGTAATACAATTGCCAAGTTTAGGTTTATATAGGGCGAACAATTTAATCGACGATCGGGCACTTCAATATTTTCGGAAGCGTTAGTTGCTATCGATGAATGCCATATAAAAATTGTTGTACCGACTGCGTTACTCAGTCAATATATAAATCGTAAACAGCATTAATTGAATGGCAGGATGCGACATTTCTGGTAAATTTATTAATATTTGTTGGGGATACCCGAGTTCTGCACATGAGCAAAGGGTTATACGGAATAGTCAATATCGCAAACAAACATTTCCACCTCACGGATTTTTTCTATTAGGTGACAGTGGATACAAATGTTCATTAGACTCGGTAGCTATATTATCACACCGCTTATAAGAACAGGCAACTTAACCGCAGTGGAAAAAAAAATTTAACGTTGTGCATACCAAAGCACGAAACATTGTGGAAAATGCATTTGGAATAATGAAAACACGATGGCGGACGATTTTTTTAAAATCACTGGAATTGAAAATTTCAAATTGCGTAAATGTTATAACCGCATGTTGTGTAATGCACAATATTTGCATTAATGAGAGTTTTGAACTGGAACCATTTGAAGAAGTCTTAGATGAATACTTCTATAATTCTAATAATGATGCACATGATGAAACATCTTTAGCTTATATCGTAGGACGTTGTTACAGGGTTTATTGGCGTAGATACAGGAATCTTTCTATCCAGTCACAGATTGTTAATTTGCGCTGTCGCAAAATGGCGGACTTGCGACAGCTGAAATTGCGACTATAAATCGGTATCCTCGATAACGATCGCAAAACGTTAATTCAGCATTTTGCTGAATACGATTTGCTAATGTCATATCACTTTATTTTGTGTTTAATCATTTGATTTTGAGTGCTCTTCTTGTAATAAACTTATCTTAAAATTTAATTTACGTTAAAATTATTTTATTAAAAAAAAATTAATATTAGCTATTATTTAAAATGGAAGCTAAAAAACGGTCACGGCGGCCCAATTTTTCAGAGACAGATTTGTTGCTCTTATTAAAAATATTAGAGAATCATCAAGATGTTCTCTCTTGTAAGATCATTCAAATTTTTGAAATAAGTTACAAACCAACCGGTTTTTTATTATTAGATGATTCTGACTTATACGGAGATGAAGCTCGGGACAAATTTTCAGCCCTAACCTGTATAGCGCGATCGGGAGAGATCTCCGTCATAAATTCCGCGATTTAAAATCGCGAACAAAAAATCAAATCGCTGAAATTAAAAGAGACCAAAAAGGAACTAGTGGTACTCCTCTGAAAGTGTTATCGGAAGTTGAAAAATGCCATGAGCGGCTTGAATTGCTATGCTGATAGTTTCTCCGAAAACTGTTAAGTGGAAAAGGATTTTGGATTTAAGGATTTTGAAAACTGCAATTTATCAAAATATGTCTGTTCATCCGCCCTCTTGTTCCTGAAGTAGATTGCATTCAACATCCTCTTCGGGACTGTCATCATCGTCTTGTTCATCTTCATTATCGGCATCAAATAAAGAATCATCCCTATCATCTTCAAAATTGTTAGGTTCATTTTCATTTTTGGCAATGTTATGTAATATGAAGCAGTATAATATAATTTTGACACATTTTTCTAAATTGCAGCACAGCATACCACCAGTTTTGCTTATTATTCTGAAGCGGCTTTTTAATAAGCCAAAAGCTTGTTCGATTATCTTCCTGGGTTTTTTATGAAATATTTTATAGGTTTCTTCTCCAAGCGTAGACGGGCTTATTATTGGGGTTAGCAAGCTATGTTCAAGTGGATATCCACTATCACCCAATAACCAAGCATTTTCCGGAAATGCTTCGGAATGAAGAAAATTTAAAACGCGATGAACTTTTATAAATATGGGTATCATGTGTTGAGACGGGCCATCTAACTACCACGTCGGTAAATATGGCATTTAAGTCACAAACCTACAAAACACAAATTTTAATACATACAAAATCTTACTGCTTGAACATTAATAGAATAATAAGACTTTCGGTTAAAAAAAACATACGCATCCCTGCTGCTGGTTTTTGGATAGCGATATGGGTTCCATCGATTGCGCTAACTACATTGGGGAAGCCATATGTGTTATAAAATTTTCATTTTATTTTAGCCATTTCCACTTCATCTCTTAGCAATTTTATGAATTTTTTGGTTTTCATTATTAAAGCCGACAAAAATTTACCCAAAAATTTTACTGATGGCAGATTGCCCCAAACTGTGGTTTAAAATTTGTCCACTCACAAACTGGAAATTTCCAGTTCCCAATATATTGAGAGATGTTAAAACCTGTAAATATTCCGAATTGGCATTAAATTTATAAACAAAATGTTGGTATTGGAGAATACTGAGTAAATATTTACAATTAAATGCGGAGGGAATGCTTCGCTTCTGTTGGTCGGTCTTTTTAGATGAATGTACAATTCATCGGTGATGAACAAAGCTGCCGTTTTTGTAAACCGATATCGCACAAAAAATGAGTTATCATCGCGATCGCAGTCAAAATCACGAAATATATTCCTTTGAATCTGCGCATTTCGTCTGCGTCGCCGAATTGATTCCATTTCCTACCCAACACACAATCACAAATAAAAATTTATAAAGCCTAAAGAAATATTTGTAGTCACTTTGGAAATTTTACAACACAAAAAAAGTAATTGTCAAACGTCAAAATGTTTACAAGTTTGAGGTTATGTACCGTGTTAAATTCGGTTACTATCAAGAAATCGGGATCGCACATAATTACGAAAAATTTAACAAACTGCGACTGTCATTTTTATCGAGCATATCGATTTGATGTTTCAGCGTTGTTAACTTACTTAACACGCTTGCGATCGAATCGAGGATATACCCCATAATATAATAAAACAATTTGAATTCCATTATTAATTCAGTTTTTTATTTCAAAGTACGATATATAATTAACACATAAGGAAAAATAAGTTTTTAATAATTCAGTCTTTCAAATTCATCCCTCATCTTCGCTTGAACTAGAAAGTTCTACCAAACTGTACAATATATACTTTATGTACAGTTTGGTGCAGCACGTCCTACAAATTGAAAATTCGTCGAAAAGTAACCTCGTAAATTGACTTTTTATCTAGCATCTATGAGGAAATAGTGAAAGCTTCAAAATTTGAAAAATCTTCTGAGACACACAGCGTTAGTGCCTTCATAAAAAGAGTTACGGCATCATCGAAAATTAGAATTAAAATTACTTAAACAAATTTTATATACGTTAATATTTTATACATCCATAATTTTCAATAACTGCAGCCAACCTTCTTAACATTCAATTTATTAGACCGGAGACAAAATCCGTTTCACCAAGTGAGAGTATAGTTCTCCATTTTTTCAAAATATCTTGTAGGGCCGAAAAATCGATCTAGGCCGTTTCTTATTTCCAAGTCTGTTTTTATCATCCAACTTATCCAGTACTATGGAAATTAGCCAGGGATTAGGAAATGTCTTCAGGCACCTTATCTCTATCAGGGAGCTCTCAGGTTGAAGAGCATAATTTGATAGCCTATAAATATAGTTTTAATTCTCTCTATACATATGTTTCAAAATTGTGGGTTTCCATTAAAGAAATTTCTATAATTATTGATGATTAAGTTTAGTGCTGGATTCGGGGCTTATTTGGTGATAAGTTTGGGCATTTCGGTAGGTTTGAGTTGGCGATTGAATATGGAGCAGGAGGTTGATTTACAAATTGAGACAAATTGATTAAGCGACTAGAGGTTAGTTGAGGATTGATTTGGAAATTGAGTTGAAGGATAAATTATATTTAGTGTTGATTAAATTTTTATTAAGCCCTAATTAGCGCTGTTTTATTTGCAGTTAATTTGGCAGGTTCCACAACCAAACTTCGTATTTGGACATAGTTAAGATCTAGATAGAAGGCTATATGAACGCTTGTAAGTGACCCATCCGAGATCTCTCGAAAATCTCGATTGAAACGGCTAACCTCTGGGATCCAAAACTCCAAATTAATTATCAGTTCTTCAATAGTTCGGGAACCTATAAAAATACATCTTCATTTTGATAAGATGTTACGCTATCTCTGTCAATTATCGCATAACAGGATCGTTCGTTGATTTACTTCGGTAAACGGTTGCAAATTTCCAATATATTCTTTACAACTGAAACACTTTGTGGTCTTTGACTTATCCGGATAATCTGAGGTATTATGTGCCGGCCTTCAAAAGTTTATACTACTATTATGACCTCTATGTGTTGAATTATTCTTTATCAGATTTTGTCCTTTTTTACTTTTCGGTCATTTAAGTTCCACTTAATCATATATGTAGTTTTACCCGGTCGGATTCCTCAGTCAACCGCTGCTATTCTATTAGTTATTTGGAATTTTTTTTTTTGGCGTTAAGCTGGTGGAAGATACCGCAGCGTAGAATTCAAAAAAAGACAGCGGGTTATTTCGATTTCATTTATGTTGGCCACAGTTTTTGAAACCACCAAGGGTTTCCATCTCATTTTTATAAATAAGTTAGTGTCAACACAATATTAATCAACTAAATTTTGAAATATGTTCTCCTGCTTTACAAACTCCTTAAAAAATGTATAGGACATAAAATAGAGAGGACTACGTCAAGTTTCGTTGAATTAATTTTTTCTCGCCAGTAGATTCTTCTGTTGCATAATTATCCAAAAAGATACTGTCGACTATTTTTAAGTAGGCGCCTAAAAAATAATTTTAAAAATATCCGCAGCCGAAAACAAAATTGTAAGGCAACAAAATAATCGATAGCATTCGATAACTAATTGTGTTGGCATTATGTCTGGCAAAAACTATCAAAATTATTAAATTTCATTTGTATTTTTTCGTCTCAAAAATTAAATTGTTGTAAACTTGGTGTCGGTCCTGTGTATCGCGTTTAGTATCGAGTTAGCTATTCCAATTTACTCATACTTTCATTTGGCTTAGTGGTGTTGCCCTTTATTTTTTATCGCACACATTTAATACAGTTATTGCCAGGCTTCTGTGGCGATTTAACATCAACGCCATGCGATCAGGTAAGCTACAGTAATATTTCCTTTATATTGCGATTTGTAATTCTTTTTAAATTTTTTAATAGGAAGAAAATGCCCTCGTGCATCAAAACGACCCGTATTTTCGATACAAAATTTATTTCAACTGAACAGTATGTACAACAAGACAATCGATGTGTGCTATAAAACGTACACGTTACTATACAAAACATACTATATCGCCTCAGTATGCATGTTTGATTTACTCGCGGTGATTCAAGCTATAAGACGCAAAGAATTCCATCACCTTAAACTTAAACGACAAATAAAAGATGCTGAAAGTCCAAAATGTTTACAGATTTATTGAAATGAATAATAAAGAAATGAAATAAAAATTATTTAACTGTTATTTTACTGTAGGCTGCCGTCATTTGTTCCAGAAATATTAAAGTGAGCACCGTATGAGGTACGGTACGAGCACAATATGGTGTAAACCCTTTCCATAACGCTAATAGGCCTTCATCACCTATTACAGTTGCAATGGCATGCAATGTTCCACGATAAGGTAAATTGCCTAATGGATCGGGAAGTTGATTTTGTATCCGTGTTTTAGCCATATCGATTGGTATTGAGACCACTGTAGTTATAAAGCCTGCTGGCATACTGGAGCAAAAGTGTAATAAAACACCTTCGTGAAAAAAGGCCAATTTTAATAATTCGTATTTTATTTGAGTGTACGATGATAATTGTGCCGTATTTACGACCATTGCTCGAGTAATAGTTGGTACACTACCTTTAAATATTGCGAATAATCCTTCCTCGCGTATAATACGCACTAACGCATTAATAACACCGGTATATTTACGTCGTTTATTTTTTGGAAGGCGCCAATCGCTTGTCAATCGAATCAATGCTAAATCAGCTGGAATTCCAACAAATGCTCCACAACCGCCCGATATAATTCCAATACCAATAGATTCCATTAAGCTCTGAGGCCTTTCATATTTTTTTAGATGCCATTCATTCATTTGCGTATAAACACCTAAACGTGCTGAGGTATAAGTCGCTTGTCGTAAAAGTGCTGCATCCAGGCCCGTATATAGTCCTGCGAAACCTTGCTTCTCCATTATTTTTTGCAGTGCATCAAATGTGCCTGTGTATTGTTTTGTTCTGAAACCTATTCCAGTGATTTGCATGCGTGTTTTAACCAAATCCAGGGGTTGGATAAAAACTGTGGCTGCCATACCCGATAAACCACCAAAAACATATTTAAGCACTTCTTCAAATGGGTTGTGTTCTGGCATTTTATGCTGTTTCCGTGATATGCTTTAGTATTATTTTAAATAAACAGTGAACTGTTAATCGATATACAAAAAGAACATGTTTTAACCATAAATTATGACAAACAATAATATTTTGACATTTTTTAAAGAAGACAAGTCACGTTCATTAAGTGCGGCCTTCTTTGAACTTGGATTTTTTTTTATTGCCGCAAAGTTGAACATTGTAGAAGTGGTTGATGAAAAGTATACAATACACTGGCTGATGCCAGCCTGGACTAAATAATACTTTATTTACTGATATTGCTTAGATTTACTTTTATTGTGCAGAAAAAACCGCTACAATTTACAGAATTTAGTAAGGTAGTCTAATAAACGGTTAGTGAAAGTGGGATGGAAATTAACCTCAAACAATAGACGGTATATGACAGGCAAACTTACGGTTTAAAGAGAGATGTTACGTAATATTACGTCCAACTAAGCTACCAGCACATGTGGCATCTCACGTACATCTATTTCCATAGCTCCAGTTTTTCATTTTAATTTCAAATTCTTGAATTTCGATACTGTACAAAGTCGTTCGATGCGTTTACGTTCCAGGTAAATATTCAAATTAGAGAAGTGATTTATACTAAACGGAAGATGCTCTCAGAGAGCTCCAAATTAAGCTTTAGAGATTGTGGTTAAAGAAAACTGAACCGTATGACGCAGCAACTATAAGGAACTGTTAAATGTATCGAACACAAATTATTTTAATTTAAGCCATGTTCAATAACTCCAAGTACCTCGGTGATGGCTACCATTTACAGAGCCAACCTCTGTGTTGGCTGAGCCAGCCTATATGGCTGCATTGTTTATATCAGGTCCAACAACGAGGGTGACGAAATAATATGTCGAATAGTATGTTCGAAAAGTAAGGTAGCGCCTACAAAGAAAATAAGTCTGTCAAGACTAGAACTTTGTGGGACGGTATACTACTAGCCGATGTAGTAAAATATTGCAAAACCACCTTCATATACATGTTGCCTAGTTGGCTGAAAATTAATCCAATTAATTGGCTAAAACAATAAACCACAACTAACAGATAAAGACGTATGAACATTGAAGATCGCAAAAAGAGATTAATTGCTCTGAAAGAAACAGAAGCAAATGATATTTTTATCCAATTATTAGAATAATATTCCTTTTGGTTTAAAATTAAGAAAATTATTGGGTATATGTTCTCTAATTCTGCGCAGCGGAAGTTTACATCATTTATAACCTATTATAAGCAAATAATTTTTTTAATTCCCCTTAACCCAAAAAATCATCCAGCCGGAGTATCTCTAATGTGGAATATTCTACAGTAAAAATAATAATATCAAGATAATAGGCGGCGCAAACATTAAATGTGCCTCGTACTCAGAGACTATAAAGGTTGATTTACATATCCGCCGATTTTTCTGCGCCGAACATCATGTGACACATTCAACCAATTAGAAACAACTTCTTCGCCGAATTTTCGGCACGGCGAAGACATGAACAAAATTTATCTTTTCGGCGCGACGGCACAGACACACATACAATATTTTTTAGCATCCTCCGTTTTTTTTTTCGTTTTTCGATTTGTAACTATTCCTACAAGTAGCTTGTGTTTTATTTATAAATTATGTGTCAAAATATTGTTTATGTGTGAAAAAACTGCGCCGAAAATTCGTCGCATATGTAAATCATCGATAGTACAGTGCTCGCCGAATTTCCTGCGGCAGGCATCCGCGCCGAAAAATCGGCGGATATGTAAATCCGCCTTTATACACGGTGTCCGGGTTTGGGATGCTGATTCGTCAAAGGGTGATTCCTTGGTTCATTCTGAGAAAAAAATCGTATGGGGAGGGGTCCATTTTTGATATCCTTTGAAATACAGGGTGTTTTAAAAATTTGGTTCCGATAAAAAGTACACCTAAATATTAAACTGTAACTTCCAATATATTCATCGGAGAGCAACCAGCTTAGTCTTATTTGAATGGTAATTGTATGCGCTATTATTAAGATTTAAGTGATTATCTTGCATTTGCATCCGTTTGAGAGCTATGATATTTTAAAGTAAAATAAAAATATTTTTTTTTATAAAATTGAGTTTTTTTCAAAAAAACCCGTTATATATATTTTTTGGTTCTTTTTACTTAATTTTAATTCACCATCCTCTCCCTTACAATCCCTAAATACATTATTTCTACCCACGTGCCATAGTTTTCTTCGTGGTACAAAACTCTTGGAGTTTTGTGAACGATGAAGGCGCTTGTATACTCCAAAGAAATTGAAACAAAAGAAGAATTTATACAACGAATACACACAGCAGCACAACAGATAAGGAAAGAATTACCAAGAATTGAAATAACCAAAGGCATTCTTAAACGAATATTAGCCTGTATTCAATCACAAGGAGGACATTTTGAGCACCTTTTATAACTCCTCGACCGAAACTTTGTATTGAGGGATTGTAGAGGAGGTCCTGGGGAATTAAAATAAAATATTTGAAGTAAAAAATTATAACGGTTTCCTTTGAGAAAAACTCAATTTAATAAAAACATTTTTTTTTTCTTTAAAGAATCATAGCTCTCAAACGGATGCAGATGCAAGATAACAACTTTAATAATAATAGTAGCCTATACAATTACCAGTCAAATAAGACTAAGTTGGTTGCTCTCCGATAAATGTTTTGGAAGTTTCCATTTAATAACCCCCTCCCCAAACGTTTTTTTCCTCAGAATGAACCAAGAAATCACCCCTTGACGGATCAGCATCCCAAACCCGGACACCCTGTGTAGCCACTCTAATTACAGTACATAATGTATAAAGGTCGGATTCAACTTCTAAATCAATAACTAATTGAACATCTCAAGTCAATTTACAGCTCAACCTCCAAAAACAACATTTGTGCAAAGTTTGGTTCAAATCAGCCAAGGCGTGTAGATTTGTTTAAATATCTTACACATATACAGGTTTTACACTCCAAGTTGAATCTTCAGCAAATTATACTACATGTATAGCTAATTAGGAAAAAACTGATCTAGAAAGTTTTAGAATATGGCCAAGTATGATGGAACTTGCCTATTTCTCAACCAATTATGATTAAATGTAACATGTGCGTTGGAAATGGGATTCTAAAATGATTTTTGAATAAAGTTCTGGAATATGACCAAGTTCTCAACCGATTACGATGAAATTCGATATGTATACTGAAAGTGGGTTTCTAAAGTTATTTTTAGATGAAATTCTGGAATATGGCCAATTAGGATGGAACTTGGAAATTCTAAAATGATACATCTAATTCCTAGACTCTACACTACCGTTAATAGTTTTAATTCTCCGGCGCGTGTCCACCCCATACTATATATTTTTTTAAACAATGGCAAAACTTGCCGCTCTGACAGTAAGTCTTGGTTTCGACCGCAAAGTTCGTTGTTATTTTAACAACGGGAAATTTTTTTATTTTTACGATTGTGTCGGTATTTCATTTGTATATGTATTTATAAGTTTTGAGGTTTAATACAATTACAATTGTAATTGCATTACAAATCCATTTACAAAAGAAACATCGATACAACCGCAAAAAAATAATATTTCCCGTTGTTAAAATAACAACGAACTTTGCGGTCGAAACCAAGACTAAATTCTCAAAAAGCATAACCCAGCGTTTAAAGCGGAAGATTGGTGAGAAAAGTTTCTATGTGTTCCATTGGAAACAATTTACTACTTCTAAGTACTTGTGACTACATGTCTATTGGAACGCGAGTTTTCGTGACAGTAGTAAAACATAACCTCAATTTAAATAAAACTGGTACATGCCATTAATAATAATAATAAGTAATAAAACATTAAACAACAAAATAATTAAAATATTTTTGCAATTTAAAAATTGCCATGTCGTCACAACCAACCAAATTTTTTTTTTAACCCTAATCCATTCAGAATATTTTTGTTATGTCAGTAAATGCAAATTCTAATCAAATAACTTATTAAATTGTTACAAAGAATGCCAAGTGCGTTGTATGGAATGTATCGAAATGTTTCAAAATAAAATACATAACTAAATATTATTTTGAAAATCGATGCCTTTGAGCCTTTAGTTTTTTTTTTTTTTTTTTTCGCTGGCGCTACATCCCATGAGGGATTTGGCCGCTTCAGAATGAAGTTTCGTAATCATATTTTTAATGGATAATGAGTAATTAATTCATTGATCCTACATTAACCAGCCGTGATTTTTTCATCACCCGCCGGGAATCGAACCCGGGACCTCCGGAGCTTAAAGCAAGCATGCTAACCACTGTGCCACCGGGGCGGCCTTTAGTTGGTTTAGGGTTAAAAAATGAAATTTCACATAAACAAAATTGGTATAGAGCCATCTATTAGAATTTTTTAAACTAAAATCCCTCTGCCGTTAATTTTGTGCGCAACTATTTTTTAACACCAACGTTTGAGCATGAGTAGCTGCGAGTAGATACAAGTACTTGTGAGTAGTTTATTCAGGCCAATGGAACACAGCAATTATTTCGAAGATAATCTCGATCGTTGGTAAAGCAATTGAAATATACGTTTACGTTTAGCTGCATGATTTACAGAAACCTCATCAGATAACCATTTAAAAGACATACATATTGACATATTCCTTACAACATCATCCAAAAATAATTTTTGTGTAACATTTCCTTGCCTTCTTTGGAAACGTCAAAATTCATCATAATCGGTTAAAGGTATAGCTATAAGGTATATCCTAATTGCCCATATTGCAGAGTTTAGTCTTAAAATCATTTAAGGGGGTATTCTGGTGTAGATAAATAAATATTGGGGGCTCGGTCGAGTTCGATAAAAAAAACAAAAAAAAATCATTACCATTCATTTGTTTACAACATATTTATTGATATTTTGAAAATATATCATAAAAAAAAAATTTGAATGAAAATTAAATAAATTATAAGCTGGTAAAATATGGGGTAAACAAATTGACAGTAGGTAAAGTTATTTCAGTGCCATCTTTGATTATATTTTGGAAAGTGATTTATAAGACAAAATGTGACAGCTAATTCTTCAGAACAATTGTCATCAAGTTTGAAGAAAATGTTCTTTAATAAAAATATTTAAATATTTTTTTATTCTTTAATTTTAAATAAGATTTGACAGCGATAAAAAATTGTGTCTTACAATAAACGTTCAACATAATTCTGATAGGTGGTAGGTTACCTAGTGTCAATAGGTTGTATGCTGGGTGACACGATTGCAATCTTTCTGGTCATCTGAAACAAAATAAAAAAAAAGATTCTTATGTCGAGTTCTTTCAGACTAAAAAAACTGAACTCAAGCAAAAAAACACTGAACTCAATCATTTTCTACTATGGCGAGTTCCGTTTGTTTTGATCGAGATCAGTTTTTTTTAGCCTGAAAGAATTCGACATTAGTTAGTAAGAATGTCGTTATAGCCCCAACCAAAAACAAAACAGAAAATTATTTTTTTCGCAAAACGGCGGCTGTCTGAAAAAAACGTATTGTTCGACTCTTTTTTCATAACTTTTATTTTTTTAAATAGTAAAACGAAATAATTTTGATACAAAAGCACCGTAAAATGGGATGAATAGAAACACTTTTCAAGTTTACAAGCATGTACTGCTAAGAGGATATTTGTTTTTAATGTAATGAAATATCTTAAAATATGGGTCTCGGTGTACTCTTTCCTTTTCAAACTACTTTGATCTATTAGAAATCACTGTTTCTATTCACCTGCTATTGGGGTGAATAGAAACAGTCATTGAATTTCGGTTTATTTCTATTCCTATATTAATTTATGATTTCTGGTGAAACAGCAGCCCGATTTCTTTTGGTATTTTGGCATAACCGGCGGTGAGATAATGCTTGCTTGTATCGTTAGAGAAACGAGTAGAGGAATTCTTTACCAGGTCAGTTGTCCTTAAATTTTTCGACCTATCTCTCTTGTCGGTTTTACAATTCTTGAATATTCATTCGTAATGTTATTGTATCAATGGGATAACCCACTCTGAACAAATGATCAATTTGTCCACAGGGATTTTTTCTTCAGTTTCGTTTAACCAGGTTGGTCCCCCTGATTTTGTATTTTATCACCTTTTTTAAATGGCGATATATCACGGAATGGTGTATACCATATTTCTCCGATGATTTCCTTAATCATAACTTATTATTTATAACATCTTCAACTGCTTGTTTTAATATTAGAGGATCACGCTTTTTATAATGTTTTTGGCTCTTCGACTTGTATTGTCTGGGTATTTTAATACCCTGTAGCAATCAAAAACCGAAATTACATACTATACTAATTAAACATTAGGGAAATTTAGTAATTTGAAATTAAGGAAAACTTGGTAATGTGAATAAAAACACTATTTCTGTTGTTTCTATTCACCCTACACTTCCTAATTTCTGACACTAAACTACAAAATGGTAAAATTTAGGAAAAACGGTAAAAGTTAATTACAATTTTAACTACAATAGTAAAAATGAAGATATAATTGAATAACTTACATGCATTTTCTCTGATATTACTCCAAATATGGCTCAATACATACAAAGTATTCTAGAGTATTTTTCGAACCAAAAAATTTTGATTTATAAATATTTAACAATATATTATTTAAAACTGCGGGTGTTAACCAAAAATCCCTAATACTTCTATTTTTGCACTCATCACCAACTTAAAAAATTACCGTTGCTTTTTTTTTATTAAGTATTATGACAAATTATTAAGTTAAATATGTTTTAAAGTTTTGTTTCTATTCACCCCTCTATTACGGTATCCGATTCTCTTGAAGTTCAGGTTCCAAAAGCTTTCCAAATCTCCGCCTTGATGATAGAAACTAATTGGCGAAAGAAAAAAAAATCAATATCGAACATCCAGACGTTCAGACAGTTTTTTTTGCTTTTCCAGACTCAGGAATTTTCAAAACGTCGAGAAAAGTGGTTTTGAACCAACCAAATATTTGCTCACTTTTGACAGGACTTCAATACATACATACTTTGGTCTATTTAGACCGAACTAATAGTTTCACCAAGGGTTAACAAGAACTATTGTTGTATTCTGACGAAGCTTTTTAACTCTGTTCTGTTCTTTTTTATTTTTATTAAATATTTTATTTTGACCACAAAAGAAACAAAATTTTTATTTCATTTTACAAATTTTAATTTTCAATTTAAAAAACAAACAAAAAAAAACTTTAAAAAAACAAAAAATAGTTTTTTAAGTTTTACATCTTGTTGTTGCTGCTGTTAAAATCACAATACAGAAAAAAATACCGAATTTTAAATTCAAATATTTTGTGAATGCTGTATTTAGTACATATAAGATGCCAAGATGGTATATTTTTGAATTTTTTTTTTTTATTCGAGGAGTTCGTGTATTTTTTAGGAATATGTGTTCATGTGTATGTAGAATGGTGTAAGCTTGTGTATTTCATGATTCTCTATTGGAGAACAAAAATACACCAACATTTAAAAAAAAAAGTTTTGTAATGGGATAAACTTTTAAGTGGATACAAATTTTTTTTTTTATTCCAGAATAACTTTACCATATTTGTTGTACCATTGTGTTATGCTGCTGCTATAAATTTTCTCTCATAATGACGAGTACTTTATATATTTATATATGGTTAATGTTCGTTCCAGAAACAACAACAAAAATATATAACAAGCATAAATCTACTAACGGTTTATAACAATGTTTCAAAACAAATTAAAATAACAAGAAAAGTTTAATACAATTAATTAATTTTCAATTTTCGATTTTCCTTTTATTTATTTATTTTTTTTTTTTGCATACATATATAACAAATCCTAACCATTTTTCCAATATATCCTGTCAAACTCTATATAAACGGAAAATTCACAAGGGAAATTTTACACAAAAAAGCTCAACAAATAAAAATGAAAACCAACAAACAAAACCATAAAAAACGAGGAAAAAAAAGAGGAAAACCCTTTTTTTGATTTGTTTTTATTGAAAATTGAAATAATAACATTGCGAACAATAAAATATAGATTTCCTTCTTTCTCCAGTATTGAGCTAAGGCAGCAAAAAAACTGAAAAAAAAGGTCTCCAATGGAATATTACAATTTAATTTTTAAGGATACAAAATAGAGTTGAAAAAGGATATTTGCACCTTGAGTAATGAAGACAGTTAGGGGTTAGTGTATATCGGTTCGATTTATTATATATACACACGTACGTATACGTTCGCACAAGTTTTATACATTTTGAAAGGTTTTCGATCTATATAATAACCGGCAAAAGGTTAAAATTAGAAAAATTTTCACTTTTCACAAGAACGAAAATGAAAAAAAAAATGAAAAAATGTTTTTTTTTAATTCCCATATGTGTGATCAATTCGGTTATTGTTGAGATTTATAGGTTTTGATTTTTATTCGTATTTTTACCTATGGGTGATTAATTTATTTCTCATTAATCAAATCATTCATCATGTTTGTCGGTATAAACATATTCTTACTTCTTAATTTTATATGAATTTTCCTAATTAGAATGTATTTTGTGTGGTGCCACATGTGGGAATACATGAATTTTACGTTTGCATTGGCCTTTCTAATGGAATTTTTTTGTTAGTTTTAATTTGAGCACAAGCGTAGACGAAAAGTTCAAACTATTTTCATTTTTTCGAAGATTATAACAGCATGACCACTACATATAACTATTGAAGGATTGGATGGTAATTATTGTTCAGCAAAAACAAGGGAAAACCTCAAAAAATGTCCAATTGAAAGAAAGAATAAAACTCTTTTTAATGCATAATTGACATATCGCAAAATTTATTCAAATTTAAATCGATCAGCAACCATTTTCTAGATATTTCTGATGTGAAATTTCGCGAATATGTCTAGCTATCCTCTGGCAATTATGATTCGAAAATTTGTGTGCACATTTAGAGAAGGTTTTGACAGGCAAACTCCATAAAGATAATGGGAATTGTTCTTTTCTTGAATATTTCTAAGAAATCGAAGATTAAACCTGTATCTAGTTCGGAAAAAGTAAATTTTCATATTTTCAAATACAATATGAATATCCAGAAACAATTTTAGATTTGATTAATATCGGAGTTTTTTGAACAAACTGTTAGGTTATTTGAAAAATGTTGAAAATCTGTACCCTCTGAAATTTTATTGGTTTCATTCCGGAAAAATGGTCAATATAAATAGTTTAAGCCATTATTCATGTATAAAGCTTTTGGATTTTGGTGTATTATTTGCCCGTTTAATATACTGTTTTAGAAAAAGGATAATAAAAGCCACGATTACCCTACACAATAGTATAATACATAAACGGCCAAAAAAATGATTTACCAACCGAGGAGATCAAAAGTGTACTCTAGTGAGAAATTTTCCAATCCACTGGAACCTCGTCCATATGGCCAAAAGTTCGATTTTTTTTTATAATTATTTAACAAATATTACAACTGAATACAAATTCATCTACAATAGTAATTAGGAGTATAACCCATCGGTTAGCTCCAGGTTGGTTACTTCATTAATTTATCTGTCCTTGTACTAAGGGTTTCGTTCTTCGTTCTCAGTCCTGAACCCTTTAAACAATTTTGTTCTCTGATGTATAACCACATAAGACAATAAAATAATTTTGATACATACCAAATAAAGCATTTTAATTTGTTTGTTTATTTATTAGTTAATTCAATTTCCATTGTATATGCGTTGTTTTTCATGAAAATCGGTAAAGAAATTGTCAAATTTTATCCAAAATGATCAGAACTTACATAGTTCAGAACTTCTTATAATTATCGTCAAAGTATATCACAATCAGTTAAAAATATCCAAGTCTCATCCTAATTGGCCATATTCTAGAACTTCACCTTAATTCATAGGAGAATCGCATTTCTATCGAATATCTTGGATTTCTTTCAAGTTGCATCCTAAATTCCCTCGCACACGTTGGATTTCATTCAAATCGAATAAGAATTAACCTAGTTATATCCTAATTGACTATATGCCATAACTTCACCTTAATTCATTTTAGACCATTTTCATCGAAATACCAACTTTTGTACCTTATGTCATTTTCGAACGTGTCATTTCAACCGTAAAACGAGTGCGATGATTTTTTCGCCAGGTAATTTCTTTTTCTTATTCTTTCGAATATAGCTACCGTTTATGAAAAAGTTGGTTTTGTGGCCGCAGCTATGGATGGACATATCAACTTATTTTCTACATTAAACGTTCAGCCAAGTAATCCAAGGGAAAGTACTCTATTGATTTGGACGTTACTCATTTTAGGGTGCTGAGTTATATGAAAGTTTTTGTTGACCAACCTCTCTAAAATTGAAAAAAAATTAAAGATGTAGGTATTGATGCGAATTCAATATGTCTTATGAAAATTTAAATCTTTGATGTCAAAATTCGATATCTCATATCAGAATTGGAATTTTTGATGCCAGAATTCGAGTTATCATGAAGAATTCTAAACTTTATGTCAGAATTAGATATGAAATATCAGAATTTGTCAGAATGTCAGAAATCTATATACTATGCCAGAATTCGATATATTATGCCAGAAATCGACATGTGACATATTCCAGATATTATGCCAGAATCCGATAAATTGTACCATTATTTACTTTGTGTCAGAATTCGATACGTCATGTCATAAATTAAATATCAGTTGTCAAAATTCGATATATCATAATATCAAGCCAGAATGTCGTGACAGAATTTGAATATATGATGTCAGAATTGATAAATAGGTATCACGTCAGAATTTGATACATTATGTCAGAGTTCACAGTTTTGTTGTTGGAATTTATGTATTAAATGTGTTAACCATGGCATAGTTCAATATGTCAAGTCGGGATTTGAATTTATGGTGTCAGAGTTCGATCCATCATGCCAAAACTTGGTAAATCATATCAGAATTCGATATGTAATGTTCTGATGTAGTATGTAGTTCGGTATATCATGCCAGAATTTGACATACCAAAGGAAAACTCAATAAATAATTTTAGAATTCGATCTCATTTCAGAATTTGCATTTATGTTTGTTATTTCAGAAATCGATATATCAAGCCAGAATTCGATGTATCCTGTTAAAATTAGAGTTAATGCTCTTCTGGATCAGAATTTGAATTTTTGGTGTCAGAATTCTATATATCAGAATTCTACATACGACGCTAAACGACGGTATCTTATACCGTAGGCAGAAACAAAACGAATAATCGCGAATTCTAGATTATTAAAGGAATTTTGCCTGTCTGTCATTACATGATTTTCACATGAAAAGGATTATTTCGTTTTCAGAACGCGATTTTTGACAATCGGGATAAATAAAAATCGCGATCAATTTTGTGTTTGTCTAAGGTATTATGTCAAAATTAGATAAATGATGACAGAATTCAAGCCAGAATTTCGCTTATTTATGTCCAAATTCAATATATCAAAATTCGATATGTCATTCCAGAATTTGAAAGGTTGTCACAATTTGATAAATCTGTCATGAAGCCTTCAGAATTTCATAAATCATCTCAAAATTCGATATGATATCTCAGAATTCGATAGGTAATCTCAGAATTTCAATTTTTGGTTTTAGAATTCAATATCACAAGTCCAATTTTATATGTCAAAATTTGACATGTTTTGTCAGAATTCGAAAGTTCTTATCAGAATTTACGCTAAAGGTCTTATCAGAACGTATTTTAATCTGAACGCTGCGTTGATTACTTGCAGTATTTTTGTAATATTCTTTCTGGTAGTGTTTTAACTATAAGGGGATTTGCTTGAGCTTAAGTTTTTATTAATTTCACCTTTCAGCTTTTGTAGTGTTACAGGTCTTATGTTTAGGTTATCGACTTTATATATTGGGATTATATTTTCTTCAGCCTTGAAAGGGGTTGAAATGTGTCTTCAAGATAAAACAATTCTTTCTTGTTTTAGTAGCCTTAAGTTTAAGGCTTTTATATTCTTTAGAATTTTTTAAAGAATTAGGCTTTGGCCGTCTTCCTTGTAAGTTACTCTTTCTCGCTGTTGTACAATCTGGGAGTATGTTGTTGGGCCTGCTATTGCGCTTGTTTGTGGTAGTTTTAAAAATAAAATAATTTGCAACAAATGTCGGAACTAGTAAACGGTAGTTTTTTTTTGTGGGTTAAGAGCCCCTTTCGCAAATTGACACATTTTGGTCATACAATCCGCCGATGGTGTAATTTCGATGGATCGTCTTGTTTATGTTTATTATTTTTGAAATATTTTTTCGACGATTGTTCCACTAAACAATTTTGACATTTAAGATATTTGCAAATGGACACTTATAACATAGGTGGTGGAATTGTAGTTGTAGTTTCTAATAAATATTCATTCAGTCGGATAACGTTTGCTAATTGTGATGCAAAAATTGTTGCTGTTCTGATTCCATTCATATTCGCTGATTTCATTTATATTCGTGTTAGGTGCAATTAACCGCGGAAAAATTCGTGGTAAATACCCACTGGAGTTTTAATTGTAGGATTAACATTCGATGGCCATATAGTAAATTTGGGAATGTATAATCATTAATCACCTAGGAGCCGAAATTTACGGGGACACGCCTTTCTTGAATCATCCAATTGATGGTATAACATTTTTGTTTTGTTAGATATTGCGTTAAACTAATCAAAAACACATTAGCAAGCAAGGAGCAGTCTTTCCCAATGGAAATATATCACAAATTTAGTGGCACAACAAAAACAGTAGGAATGCATTGAGCGCAATAAATCTATTTCGCTTCAGCAGCTGCTCAACGAACATCATCAATTAATAATATATTCGATTGTTAGAACTCACGAAGTTTGTTTGCGTTTGATTATTATTATTATTGTTGTAGGGCCATGTGGGCGTTTTGCTACCTGTGCACTGCGACCTAAAAGATCTTTTATGCTTAGACCCTGCTTAATTATCCGTCCAGCCAATATTCAGCATTGGTTCCCAAGGACTTCAAAAAGGCAGTCCCACTCCCGGATATTCCCGATCCCTGCTCCGACTTCCATTTTAATTTTACTCTTAAGAGTTGCTAGGAATGGAAAGTCGCATGTAGGTCACCCAGCTTTACTACAGGAAGGCTAAATAAAACTGGAGGGTGCCTGGTATCCAGAGTCCGCATTCTTTGTGCTGATTAACCTATCAGCCATTTATCCTTCGGCATACACTGTTCCACCTTAGGTTAAGGTCTTTTTTCAAGGTATTCTCCCTTAGCGCCGTACTTTAGCATGTGCCAAAGGGCCACATTCTGCCTAATGGTATCAGTTCTCTCAGTATCGGAGCAATTCGGGTATCAATTTGTGGTTTTAATTTTAATAAAAATTACAAACTACAAAATAGCGATTTACAATGCATGATAGCTCTGTAGCTAGAAAACCACTCATCTGAGCTGAGCAATTCTAGTGTTAATTTGTGCATAAATAAACTGTGGCAGATAATTTATTGTAAATTCATAAATTTTAATTAAAATTTAGATGTACAAAGTGGCGATTTACAATGCTAGAGAGCATTGTAAAAGGAAATTACCTCATCTGATAGGAGCACGATAAGGCATTCATACCGTCATATGTCAGTGTGGACTCTGATGAGAGGGACAAATTTGACTTCGACTGCGTCTCCAACACACTAGACTCTGCGACTTTAAGAGGCACTTGTCTGGATCTCACATTCGTCAGGCACATCACCGATGAGACCCTGCGCTTCATATCGTACTTCTCATACCATCGTCCGGTACCTAATCGTTTGCAAACAACCACTGTACTCTCATTTCATGATGCTAATAATAAATAAATTTATTTTAACAAACCCATTCATCGTGCCATTGCTCGCACCGTTTATACACGTTTTCACCGAAAATACCTACGGCCGTGTAGAAAACACAACCTACCCTAAATTGTTCTAGCTTGATCATTTCACACGTCAGTTTCATGCATGAAGTTAGCGAACGGGTGGTCCATTTTAATTAGATTATAGTCAAAGGGGAAGCGCACTCACTTCTACCTTCCTTAGCTAATATACCATCTTCGTTCAACATTTTGGTTTCGTTACGAAAACCTCACGAATTAAATCTGAGATAAACTTAGCAAGTTTACAATATGATATTAATGGTATACTAAAAGGTTTATGTTTATTTAACCTTAAGGAATGCAGGACGAAGTATAATTAATTTTGATATTATGAATCATATATAAACTAACTTGCCGAAATTTCTTTAAGTTTTAATTTAATTGCTCTCATTTTCGAATGTTCAG
Source organism: Tipula helvola (assembly GCA_963556165.1). Lineage (NCBI taxonomy): Eukaryota > Metazoa > Arthropoda > Insecta > Diptera > Tipulidae > Tipula > Tipula helvola. The sequence goes on along the minus strand of OY744481.1, from coordinate 8,885,133 downwards.
TTTTAATAGGGCTTTCCTGCGAAATTTTGTAACCTAATTAATTTTCTTATTATGTAATTACGAAAAATTAAGGTATGTACTTCCAAACAATTAATATAAAACTACAATGTAAATCATGTGTCTACCAAATAAAAGTCTGTAAATATATGTATGTACCTTGAAACGATTCCACAAAAATTCAGACATACCTATACGCAAATTATGTACAACAAATTCGATTCACTTCACTTGATTGCATTCGAAAATATTAACAAACATATAAAAGCAAACCGTAATTCATTTTTAATTTTAAATTTATTTATTTCGTTTTTTTTTTAATTAATCGCAAAAATAAACAAAAGTCTGTATTAACAAAAATTAAATAAAAATGTAGCTGTACAAAAAAAAAAAAATTTTAATAATAAATAAATAAATAAACATTTTTTTAAATTATATTTTTGTAATTACATTTATTTATTATTTATTTTTGCCGAAATTTAAAAAATTATTAATTTTATTTGCGAATGATGAAATTGATAATTTTTTTTTTTTCGAATTTGTTGGTTAACATACATAATTTATAAAATATCAAAAAATAGCTTTACAAAATATATTAATTTCAGGTGTCCACCAAGAGTGTGCTGGAATATGAATTACCAGATTTGTAATGACGTACGAATCGCAGTAGAATGCTTTAAAAATCTTCACTTTCAATCGACACTCATGTTTCAGTTTCACGCCAGCAAAAACTAATATACAGTAAATTAAAATACAAACAACCGTAAACAATGAAAGTTGTATCTAACCGAGACTAGTCGTAGTGCACAGGGCTTCGTAGCTCATCACTTATAAAAAAAAATCGCGAATACTCTGATGTCTATGTTCAAAATCTACGGCAAATCCTTAGCTCCTTTTGCATTTTTTCTTCGAAACTCATTATACCGCCAAATAACTAATTTTTCCGTCATCTAAAGTTCTAGAAGCAATATTTAGTTTAAATCTAATGTAATAACTGGGTGCACATAATTTAAGGTTTAGGTTTAGCAGAGCATACCACGTCACACAGCGCCAAATTTTTATTTTTTTTTATTCATTACAAATTTTATAACAAATAATCAACAAAAATAATAATTGTACAAACTAACGAAACTGGTAAGATAATTGCACCTTTAGTTTCAAAGAAACATTGTAAGAATGCCACAAAAATCCTGGTTGAACATTCCATTTATGTAAATCAGAAAGAGTAACGGTCCCAACACTGAACCTTGAGGAACTCCAACCCTAATATAACGCTACTTGCTCAACAGATTATTAACGCGGACTACTACGCGGAGCCGGAACGATAAAGTTTTAATGGAGAATTATATGATCAACTCTATCAAAAGCTTTGGTTAAGTCAATATACAATGTTGAAGCCTTAAGTCCCCGATCAATGGTATCGCTAATCTGTTCCAGAACTTCTAAAATCGCTTGTTCAGTATTTTTATTGCTACGAAATCCAAATTGTTTCGAAGAGAGAAATTCATTTCTATCCGAGAAATCAATGATCCAGTTCTTCATTGCCTTTCCAAATATTTTAGAGAAGATGGAATGGAGAGATATTGGTCGATAGTTATTTGTACACGTTAAATCATTCTTCTTAAGCCATTTTTTGACAACAATATTTGAAATTCCATCTATCCCAGGAGACGATTTAGTTTTTAGAGAGATAATGATGTTATACAGTTCCCCTGGAGAAACAGGTGAGATATAATAACTATTCGTAACCTCATAATTCTCGATGAATTTTCGATTTCTTCAAACTCATCCATCACAGTCAGGCCATTGGAATTCCCTATAGACACAAATAAATCATTAAATTCATTTGCAATAGCTACAGAATCGGAAATAGTCACATCATTAAGCCCATTAATTTCTTTGATTTCTGTATAACCAGGATGCTCCCTAATTGTATTATGAACTGTCTATGCCAGGTTTTGCGAGCATCATTGCTATTTGTTTTCAAACTGTTTAAAATAGAAGTGTTTTTTAGTCTGCTCAATTTTAAGGTTTATCATGTCACACAGTTTGCGGCTGTAGTTAACTAGTATATAATAGTTGGGAAACTTTTTCGCTAGGTATTCCTTTTACGTATGTCTCTTAATAAATTAGCAGACATCCATGGCTTAAGCTTGAATACTTTATTGACTGAAACTAAACTAGCATAGTTAGCCAGAAGATCTTAAAAAACAGTTATGAAGGAATTGTCTTAGGCTAACGATATATATGACTTATTTGAGACATCTGCCTCATATTTATCTTAGTCTGTCCTATATTCGAGCTCTGCACAGTATGTCCGATTAATTTGGCATCAATTAGACAGTGGTTTGAAATATCCAAGTTATGGACCTTGTATGAAATATTTTGAAAATATCTGTGGTCAACCCTAAAAAATATATTGGCAATACAGGTAGCCGAGGTTTTAAAAATTCTGGTAGATTCGTCAACTAATATATCAAGAAAAAAACTGGACGAAATTACTAAGAGATTATGTACATGCGTAGTCTTCCGCCCAAAATCAATATGTAAATCTCCCATAATTAAAAGGTTTGGATAAGTCAAGTTTTGTAGTAGCCCAGTGAAATCTATAATGAAAACAGGAATATCAACGTCATGCAGTCTGTAAATACACACAGCACATAGCATATTCGAACACCAAGGAAAAGTTATACCAACACCATCAAAAGACCTAAAGTCAAGATTGAACTGCCAGCAGTTTAACATTTTACTCGCGTAAATTGCAACACCACCGGACCTATAATTTTCATTACATTTAGCAAATAGGGTTATAGTTATGCAGACCGAAATTGTTAATTTCGTCATTAAAGATCCAAGTATCAGACAGACCAATCAATAACGACTTAACGTACGCAGACTCAATATAAGACAGCAGCTTACCCGAATTCCTCCTCATACTTCTTATGCTCTGATACACCAAATAAAAATCACTCATAACGGAAAAGGACAATAAAATAACTGTAAATTATATGTAAATTAAATGAATGAATATCATCTATGACTGTTTTACAATGGTAAATATTTTCAACTAGAAAATAGCTCCATATTTAATAAAGTGCTAATTTTTAGTGCTAATAATAGAACTAAATAAAAATGCCAATTTTCCAAAAAAAAATTATTTTGTTTTTTTTTTTTGTAAACTGCAGGTTAAGTATGTAATGCATCATTTTTCGTATATTTTGGTACGATGGAAAATGATTTTCGATTAAATTGATGGAACTTGGTTAATTTCAATACGATTTTTATTAAATTCGACAGGCACGATTTTTTAAAGTTTTTTCAATTGATTTTCCAGATTGCGTCTTGACTCTTTTCCAGAAAATATTACTAGAAAGAGCAGTTAAATTAACCAAGTTACAAGCTAATCGGTAGCCCATCTTAATCGAAGAATCCCATTTCCATCGTGCCTGTCAAATTTCATCATAATCGCATTCAAAATAACGAAGTTCCATTAATAAAACTTGTAATCAATTCTTTTGCCTCATAAACATCCAGCAAAGTATATATTATCCACATACCATATTACATAAATAATTATTAAAGTAGGCATTTGCTTATAAATCAATAATTCCAAGCAAATGTCAAAAAATAGTTAATTTTTATAAAAGTAGATGGTTCTTATTTATCTAAGAACAACCCTCTAAACATGGCGAAAAGCAAACGTAAAGCAAGCGAAGTTAGTTTTATATGAAGGACTTCGCAAGCGAATCGCCTTGACGAGGCAGTATCGATTCGTTAGTATTTCGTTTGTCATATGGAAATTAAAATGAAAGCGAGCTCGTTTAGTTCGTTTTTTTCTTCACAATAGAGTCATTTACGAAATGTTGGCGAAATAAAATCGAAATGTGGGCGATGTTAAAGTGTATCATTAGGCATCAGCTTCTGTTTATTTATCTCTATTTAAATACGTTATTTAAAGTTACATTAAATTTAGAAAGCATTTCATATATTTAATTTAATTAAAATATAACAATAATTTACAGATAAATACTTATTGAGGGTTTTAATTTCTACCCATAATAATTTCATATTTCAGCTAATTATTTATATTATTACGTGTATTTACGCACGCGGTCCTTCGCATAGTGAAACCATTTTTTTACAATATTCATTATTTCATAAGTACGCACTGATGGGAAACTCTGTATTGTGGTTTCTAGAATGAATTAAACATCCTAAATATCCGAAATCATCATTATATTAACCTTTGATTATGTTCCAATTATGTTACCAAACCACAAAAAATTTGTTGTTTACTATCAAAATTAATATTATTATTTACACTTATTATTATCAAATATTTAATGATCGAATGAATGGCGTCAATTGCCCAGAAAAATTGAGTGACACAACTAAGATACAGCATTTTGTTTAGTTGTTGTTTTTGTCTTTAGTAAAGTTGTTTGTTATAGTAATGGCGATATTTAAAATTAGATTGAAAATATGACAAAAAAATTGGGTCTATCCGACTCTCGGACGATGCTTTTCCCAGAAAGCATCCGTTAAAGATCGCCAAACCAACCATTTATATTTCACAAACATTTTTTCGATATTTTGGATAGGCACAATATGGCACGGCATTTCTTAAATTTCACGACAACATAAATCTACTCTCATACCGCTAAATCACAGACTGACAAATATGTTAGATTATTCAGAACTGACATGTGTTGAGCAGCAATCAAAGTCGCATTCGCCATTTTTCATCTTCAACCTTTAACAATTAGATCCAGTTATACATCTCTAGTATACCGTTGAAAGTCATTAAGAATTTAATTTACTCCATTCAGATAGCATTCAAAATGTTCAAAAACTTATTTTCTGAAAATTTGTGTCGTTTGTTCAGATCACAATATTATGTGAGCAACGTGAGGATTTGCCGATATAATTCTTTACTCAGTACTTGAGTCTGGACGGGGCATCGCTCTGGACCATTCGAAAATACAAAATAATAAAACAGAAATAATTCAAAATCAGAATTAACGTTAATTATCATTTGTTACCTAACCCCACCTCCTTGTCATATAGCATTTCATTTTGTATATCTTCTAGCTCTCCTTAACCTGCGCCGCCCGGCCCTAGTGGCGTGATATTATTTTAAAGCCTCTCATAGTAATTTGCTATTAGAAGTTATATACGACTTTGACTAACAAAAGAATTTATTACTCAGAAATAATACCTTTAAAGGCGATTTTATTAAAGCAATTCACAAATAATGTATCGATCAACATATCGTTGAAATTTCAATCATTAAAATGCCATAAAATGTCAATAAAACGTCACAGAAATGTCAATGCCAAAAATGTCAATGTCATAGAAACGGGAATATCTTGCTATATTTAAAAGCTCACTAGATATAATTATTTTTAATTGTTGATAATATTATTTGCCACCAGCAAAGTGTTTTAGGTAAATTAAAAAATTTAAATTCCATATTACACGGTAATCTATTCATTTTATCTTGAAGATACCTAGGGAACAATTGCTGGAATTTGCAAGGTGTATTAACTGTAGAGAAATATTTCTTCGGAAAGTTCGACATTACCTCGGTAACCAAATAAACAAATTTATATTACTCCTTTTTATCAAAATGACCCCCACGCAATGCTTCAATCGACTTCAAATTTTGTGAACAAGTAGATGATCAATTGTCAAATTCATCATCAACATAACAAAAAAATCGTCGGTCTCGTTTTTGAGAAAATCTGTTTGGCAGTTTTCTCTTCCACTGCAACCCCCTCTATTCTATACTCGAATGGACCTAAAATTTAACACACACTGTTAAGTACTGAAATCTATCTTTGTGCAAAATTTGGACCAAAACTATCAATATTTGTGAGAATGGGAGGCGAAACAAAAATAATAAAAATGTGCGACTGGAAGGACGGACGGACGGAAGGACGGACACGACATTTTTCTGATCGAAAATTCGGGGTCCTGGTAACCTAATTCGTCGAGAAATGTGAAAATCTGGAACAAATTTTTTTTCGCGATTACAATACTTACCCAATATAACTTCGTTATAGTGGGAAAAGTAAAAATGGACATTTAAAGAAAGGAAAGCATTGATATTTAAATTCATTTTTCTTTCAAATGTAATATCAACAGCAAAATAATTTTGTATTAATTTTGACATTTTACATCACCAAAAAATAAAAAACTCGAACGTAGTAAGAAACTCTCGAAAAATATCGAAAACAGTCTAAAAGCCATCTATTGGAATTTTCGCAACTAAAATCCACCTAGCGCAATATGCGTACAGCGTAACTATACTTCTGTTTTCTACACCATCGTATGAGCGTGGGTAGTTGTGAGTAGATACAAGTACTTGCGAGTAGTTTGCTTTCGCCAATGGAAGACGCTTATTGTAGTTCACACTTTTTCCGCATTTTAAAAAATGGCGTTTTCAAATGGTATGGTCTGCTAAACTTTGTCACTGAGCAGTGGAACAGTTGTAATCTGAAACTATTTAAGTTTGAAGCAATTGGACTTCCCAAAATGTTGAAGAGCCAAGCAACGGGAAAAAAAACTTCGAAAACTAGTAGCTTAGTGTTATGCGTTATAAATTTCTATACAGTTTTGTTAGGTTGTTATTTTTATGTTTACAAAAAAAATGTCCATCTGTGTCGTAATTAAATATTTATTTATTATTTTAATTTTATTTCGTAATATTAACTCGCAGTCATGCTATAGATGTTCTTCGTTAGATGATGGTAAAAATGTGTGGTTTCCAGTTTGGAGAGCAGATGTTACGAAAAAGAAATTGGATTGCTTTTTTGGAAATAATTTAAGTTACCAATATCAAACTGCTTGTCCAGCACCAACAGGTTGTGTGAAGCGTATAACAAGTAATGAGGTTGATGGAGTATGGATCACAAGGATTACGCGTGATTGTTATGATCACCAATGTAACCTGAACGAGTTGTATCCCGTACCAACAACAAAACCAGTTCATTACTGCTCAAATTGCATGGGGAGACTATGTAATTCTTCGAAAAGAGAACCGACGGTATCCAATATTTTAATTGTTGTCGGATTAACTATTGGTTTAATTTTTCGTAAACCTTTTTATCTGGAATATTCAAACAAAAATAAATAAATTGATAAAATAGTGATTTTGAAATTTTACGATCAGATTACTATACAGCGCGGTGTTTTGGAGGGCAAAGATGAAGAATTTGAAGAAAAAAACTCTGTATTTAGGTATTACACAACCAAACTAATTCTTGTAGCTGAATCAAGCCAGGAAAATTATGATAATTTTCATTTATATTTCCCTGTTAGAAAACTGATGCTCTGGAAATAAGATGCTACATCGCTTTCTTAAGGAAGGTCAGCACACAATTATTCCGCTGTTTTGTCAACAAACAAAATAAAGTCTTCCGCTCCTGATTGAAGTGTAAGGAATCTCGGCTTAAAAAATGCCCTTACGTCTCTATACTGCTAAGAGGAAATGAAAAGGAAACGGTTAAGGATATACATAGATTTTGTTGAACCTTATCACTGATTCAGCATCAAATCAACAATCGACATCGAGTCAACAGTTTTGTTGATTGCATACAAAGTCAAAGATTAAAATTTCTCGAACAATTTGTAGAAGGTCTCAGGTTATGTCGTTCCAGATGGACAATACCGCATTTATTCATAAAAATAATGACCTATCCATGCAAGGAAATGCCGTTCCGCTTTTAGTTCCTCACACCATACCATATTTTAGCGAATAAGTTAATCGAATGGTGATATCGCATTTTTGAAGGCAGCTATCAGATGGCATAGTACGGATAGATTATCCAAAAATAGCAGACACGACAATCCTAAATTTTATTATACGCATATTTTCCGGTTGGTAACATTATAAAAAACAAATAATCCCCCGAATTAAATTCCAAAATGTAATTTGAATATATTTTTAAAATGCACTACTAACATACATATTTCATTTTATAAATTACACAATGAGGGCTGCCGCCCACAATCCCCCGTTCAGACGATTTATTGAAATTTTTATGAATAACGTTTGTTTTTCCGTCACCTTCTGTTTCGGAAACATTGGCCGTTTTCAAGCTCATTTCCAACATTTAACCATGGTTGCTTACCGTTGGGCTAATAAAAAAAATAATCGTATACGTCTGAATGAGCTGCAGTACTATTATTTCATCAGAAAGGGCGTAATATCACGTCAGCAATACGGTGACACCTAGGGTAGAATAGAATAAATTAATTAATAGCGTTAAGTTTACAATCAATTGCTGCGTTTATACCACTGCTAAACTAGCCGAGCTACAAATATCAGTTTCATAGCAATGATATTTAGCAATGCTATTTTAGTTGGCTGAGCTAGGTATATGTCGCGTTTATACCGTTGCTATAGTTGTCATTTCGGTTTAGCATTGCTAATTTAGCTGCGGTATAAACGCAGCATATGACGCCTATTATTATTATTATTGTTCAAGGGAAATGTGGGCGATCAGCCACCTCGCACTGCCTAAATGATAGTTTGTGCTTGGACTCTGCTTAATTATCCGTCTAGTCAATAGGCTTATTACTCTCCTTCCTAGATGTTTACTGCAGCATGTACTTCTGCTAGAAAGATGGTAGAACTTCGTGAGGGCAGTCCCGCTCCCGAATATTCCTACCTCTTGCCCCGTCTTCCACTGCAAGTGCTGCTTGCAGATATTATGGATGATTCTGAGTCACCAAGGTTATGGGTTGTGGAAGGCAACGAATAGGAGAGCGAAACTCCAACGGAATTTTAATCGAGTAAGCCCTAGTTAAATCAAATACCATAGAGTGCCAATCAGGACTCTGAAGCTCTCGGATTAGAAGGTACAGTTATCTGCACATGTGAAGATGAACAATTGTGAAATGTGAGTAGAAAAGGTCGATTGGAAAAGCCGATACGTAAGAACAGAAAGAAATTGTAGAAAAATTCATGCAGAAATAGACCAAAGATCTTACCGTGGCACAGAAAAATTCTACTCGAAAACATGTTCACTTCCGCATATTTTGCAGTATATCGGATAATAATGGAATAATCACAATGGAAAAAACAAAGAATAGAAGCAGGAACAGAAATGTCGATTCGCTAAGCACCCAAGAGGTTACTATTGGTAAAACATGAAGCAGCCGATCGGATGGTAACAGATACACAGGAGTGCACGATTTATTTTGACATTAGGCCTACAAATCGGCTATTGACAGGTGGAAGTCCAGGAAAAAAATTGCTAGAAAATGGCAGTGTTTTGGTAACAGACTTTGGCTATCTAATGTTGTGCTGATTGGATTATGTAATGCCCTTGCGACTTTTAAACGGTTAATGTAGCGTATGTAAAAGAGATAAAATTGGAAAACTTGCTTTATTTATTTGGATGACATTAGCGTCATGGACAAAGATTTCGAGGAGCATCTAAGGAACTTGGTAGCTTTTTTGCAGAAGTATATAAGCTGCTCTGTACGGAAGTAAAATATTTGGGTCACAAAGTAAAGACCAATGGGATTCACACCGACGATAAAAAAAATGGAAGCAGTAAAGGACTGTGGCCAAGACCTAAAAATGTACATTAACTATGAAGTTTTTTGGGATTGTGTACCTATTACCGACGATTCATTTACACGAGCTAAACAGGAAGAACAATTTCTTTGAACGAAAGAATGACGTGGAATACCCAATGTGGAATTTATTTTGAACTTAAGCACCTCTCCGCCCAAAAAATTCTCTTACGGACGGATCATGGAGCTTTACGTTGGTCTGTTACAATTCAAGAATCCAGAGGGACAGTATTAATACGTTGGATCGAACGTCTCCATGGATTACATGGAAATGCCGATGCATTATCAAGATGATCATGCATCAAAACAAACAAGAGCAATTATGGGACACGGATTTATCGGTAATCATGAAATTTAAGGAAATGGAACCACAGCCCACTTGGAGTGAGATCACAGACCACACTCCCATTGCAGGGCTATTGAGTTTACTGGAATAGCCTCTATATATAGAGTGATGCTTGAAACGAATGTGAGAAACCACAGATGGTAAATTGAAGGAACTGTTGCTGGCGACAATAAAGGCCGAATTGCGGAAATCCTAAAAGAATTTCATGCAGAAGTAATGGAAGTATCGGGGTAATTTCTTACCACCGAGAGCGGCAACAAATGTGTCAAACGTGAATGGATTATTTCAGCAAATGACAGGAGGTGTATCTCATACCCAATCAGCAGATAATAACAATTGCTGACGCCGCCGTGATCAACAGCTGGATTAGCAGATTAGGACAGCAATACAGCAATGCAGGACGAGTGACACCAGCTAAAACCATATGTGGATGTAACCTACAATTACCTAGAGACAAAAAGTTTGGGGCTGAATGTAGACAGGATTACGTAGACTGGATGAAAGAGAAACACAATGGGATACATTAGTTGGGGAGGGAAAAAATACGGATGTCAAGAACCAATGATTCCAATAATTTAATTTTAATAAGCCATGACTCATCGATCGAAATAGGTAGTAGATAATCGGAAGGGTCAATATCTGGATATTATCTGGATATGGCGAGTTTAGGAGGACATCCCAGTTAGGCACTTCTAACATTTCCTAAAACGATTTCGTTACATAAGATCGAGCATTTTCGTGCTGGAAAATCACTTTGGGCTAACGCTCAAAAAAGACGTCTCTTACACTTCTTTGAAAATCCCTTAAAATTAATGCACACTCCTAATTGACGATTGTCAAAGTAAAGAAAGTGCCTCTCGATGACAATAGTTAAAATGATACACCTGATAAAATGACATTTGTCACAAATGCGACGAAAGAAAATTTAGCCATGCCGTAATTAAAAATTGTTTTTATAGTCCAAAATTGGAATTATTTACAACAATTTCAAACGTCAAATTATCAAGTAACTCAGTTTAAAAATGTTCCACTAGGTGGAATCTGTGATGCTCCAATCGTCAATTGTGATTTTTTCTTCGCAATTTGACTGACTGGCAAAAGATTCACAGTTTTCTCTCGTATAAGCTGTACCAGTAGAAACATCACTACAATACAGTGGCTCCGCGTTCGTTTGGTTTGCAGGTTCAATGTACAGGAGAAAAGATGCAATAATTTTACTAGTACATGAATGGATACTTATTCCCACAAATTAACATTAAATCTGGACGTATGCAAACATTGGTGTACATTATTCGCTTGAAATTCGGTCAGTGTTCGTTCGCTCATTGCGGACGCGGCTTGACCGAAAAAGCCAAACAACGGGGAAAAATCAAATAAATGATAAAGAAAAGTAGCTTAGATTTATCCGTTATTCATTTTTACACAGTTTCGATAGGTTGTTGTTTTTCTTATTACGAAAAATGTCCGTCTGTGTCGTAACAAAATATTTATTTATTATTTTTATTTTAATTCGTAATATTTACTCTGATTCAATGTGCTATAAGTGTTCTGCATATGATGACGGCGTTGCGGAGTGGTTTCCTAAAGAGGTGGCAATTGCAACGGCACTAAGACTGGATTGCTTTTTTGGAAATAATTTAAGCTTCCAATACCAAGTTAGTTGTCCAAGCCGAGCGGGATGTTTAAAGAAAATAGTCAATATTATCTTGGATGGAAATTGGACCAGACAAATTACGCGTGATTGTTATTATGAACAATGTAGCCTGCACGAGCTATATCCAATACCAAACACAAAACCATCTTATGATTGCACACAGTGTACAGGACATCTATGTAATTCTTCAAAAGGGAAACCAACGATATCCAGTATCATAATTGTTGCCCATCTGGCTGTTGTTCTAATTTTTACCAGTCCATTTTATTTGGAATTCTCAAATATTAATAAATAATTTAATAAAATTGTGCTTTTAAAATTTTGTGATCATGGATCGCAGTGCAGTGTTTTGGAGCGCCCAGATGGATAAAGATGTCAAGGAAAAAAAAGCATTCGTTATACAATGAGCTCTAAATACTGAGTCAACTTATGTGTTTGAAAAATTGAGAAAGCGCGATGATCCTCTCTTGACAGGCAAAACATACTACTAGGTAATTATTGGGCGCAATTCAGAAATTTCAGAGAGCCTAGTTCTTGCTTAGTCGAGCAGTCCACTCAAGCAGTCGTGATATGGCAAGAGAGGTCAAATTCCATTACCAAAAACCAAATGAAAGAAGGTGAAAAGTGCAAATAAAAATTAAACTTAAATAACCTAAACAAATGTTCATTTATATATCAGAGATAAACTATACGAAAATTATACAGATACCTAATTGTGTGCCAGGTATGTTGCCAATAGAGCCAATTAATGGTAAGAATCATTAATTCATTTTTTTTGGTACACTAATCGGCTCTGTATGGTACATTTATTTTGTGAAATATGAAATTGAGTCTCTTCTCCCAAAGCACCCAACCGTCATGCAACTATTTTAACAGCTTCTTTGACTACGTTTCTAATATAACTTTATATGAAAAGTGCATCTCCTAAACACCAGGTTACAATAACGACCAATTCTTTAATAATGCTGGTTTCAGAATTGATTTACGAGTAGAAGTTAGATTCAGTTGACTTCACACATGCTTGCAGATTTTAAACCAAGTGAATTGAGCGTTGAGTTTGGAATTGGGTTAAGAGTTGAGTAGGGGTTGAATTGGTGAGATTGAGTTGAGGGTTTAGTGAAACAATTACCAAATCTACGCCAATCAAACCCTCAATTCGGGTTAAGAGGTTCAGTTAGGGATTGATTTGGAACTTAAGCTAGAGGTTACATTGAGTTGACTATTGGAGATTTTCATCAAATGTAGTTAGCGTTGGTTTCTATGTAACTAAAGGGGACGAGTATTGTCAAATTCAACTGTTTGACAGTTCTGATCACCCTTGTTCTATGGTTAAATTTTGTTCATATTGTTTTCACCAGATGCCGGCTACTTTGTTGGAAATCGCGAATAGAGATAAGTTCATGTATATGCGCTTAATTTTAAATTAGGACTAAGCCTAAGAGCTTCATAATTTTAGGAACACTTCGTTAGGATTAAGCCCTTTATAATTTTAGGAATATGCTATACGATATGCACTGCCAGAATTGCCAAATTGGTGAAGGCTCTACGGGTGATTTAGGATAAGTAGGTCCTATGTTTCAATTTTTAAATCGTTCTCCCTACTACATATCGTATTCGAGGTCGTTGTTGTTGATATAGTGTTCGAGGTCGTAACAGGTTGTGCTGTTAACCCAATGGTAACCCCCCTATAATAGGACCACGGTCCTTATGATTTAGTCCACTCTTTTAAGGGAATAGTTTCTATCGGCCGTTACGAAATGGCAGCGTGAGTACTTGCTGAAGTTGTATGCATTTACGGTCTAGTCGCCACGTTTACGCCCCACAGAAACGATGTCACGAATTTGAGTACAGAGTTTTCAGTTCAGCGATTTAGAGTGTTTCTTAATTGCACTTTATCCACCGCTCATAGTAGTAGATCGACAAAGAAAGATCTTTTCCATTCATGTTGCTTGACAAAATTGCCGCCTGAGAAGATGGAACACTATTTCAAACCATTTAGGACTAACTACGACCAGCGCAAGTATATTTCATTGTGTTGAGATTTTGCTGAAGCTATAACAGGGTAAAGTTTAAATACAGTGAGCGTAATTTTCTTAGGCGCATCCATAATTTTATAAAAAATACATCATTAGTTAAGAATTAAAAAAATTATTTTATCTTTATTATATTTTAATATTAATATTATATTTATTGTGATATACAGTTATTTAAAAACTTTTTATTTAATGTACTAAATTATAAAAAATTCAAATTTGGATGCGTAATTTATATAGACGCACAAGAAACTATTATTAAAAATTTATTAAAAACAAAAAAAAAATTAAACAAATATGTGCCTTCTTGACTTTTAATATTTAGTTTGGCCTCCTTTATTTTTGATTACAGCAAAAATTCGATTTGGAATAGAGCTTACTAAATTTTGAAGTAGTTCCTCTTCAATTCCTCGCCAGCAATCTAGTACCGATTGTCGAAGCTCCAAAACTGTTGCATATTGTCGACTATTTGAATAAACACGTCTGGCAAGTACACCCCACAGGTTTTCCATGGGGTTTAAATCTGGACTTCTCGCGGGCCATTCTAAAAGAGGTACCAAACTAGACGAAAAAAACTGCTTGGTGTATTTCGATACATGGATACTGGCATTGTCTTGTTGAAAAATGAACTCCTTGTCGTCATTTTCATCTAAATATGTTATTAAAACGTCTTCTAACATCTCCACATATTTTTCCGATGTCATTTTGGTGTCTATATAACAAAGTTGTAGCTTGCCATAATATGAAAAGGCTGCCCATATCATTAACGAACCACCCCCAAAATTTCTACTCATTCTGGGAGGATCATTATGGTGGAGATCATGCCAATAAAAGCTTAACCCATCAGGGCCCTCTAAATTAAATTTCTTTTCGTCTGAAAAGATAATGTTTCGCCACTCATCTTGCCAATGCATGTGATCTTTGGCAAATTGTAATCTGGCAACTTTATGTTCAGAAGATAACACCGGTCGTTTTTCTGGTTTCTTCCATTTCATATTTTTATCTGACCTTAAAATCTGCTGTACACGACTTTTCTTAATTGTCAAATCCAATTTCGAAATAATTTGGGTCGAGTTTAATTGATTTTTTGCGGCTTCGAATTTGATTTGATTACGCTGACGTAATGTAATTTTTGTATTTCTTTTATTTTTCTTCGGTGGTGCTCCATATCTGTCCCCAAGTTTAATGTAATTTCTAATTACATGTTCGGACCGCCCTATTTTAGAAGCAATTGCTCTATTGGAGAGGCCACATTATTTGTAAACGGTTATTTTCGTTTTTTCTGAGTCACTTAAAAACTTTCCTCTCGCCATATTTATTACTTGTTTTATTATTCAATATTTTTGTTCATCAAAATGTTTAAAAATATACTAAATTATTAATTAAAATAAAAATAATCACAATTAGTCGATTATTATATCCAAACCGCTAAGTTCAAATTACTGCGCCTAAGTAAATTACACTATGAAATAAAGAATTGACGTAGAATATAATATAATTAAATACCGTTAGTTTGTTTTACACGCTCATATTTTTTGTTTTTTAGTATATTCCAAAAATTGTATACACATTTTTAACGCAGGTGTTAATTGAATAATTTATTCACAAATTTAACCCTGCGCCTAAGTAAATTACGCTCACTGTAGATTGAAACTGTTTGAGTTTGTTCGCTTGGGTGGTTGGATTGTTTGGGAAATTCATCAAATCTTCCAAAATGTTTGTATTCATCAAAACAATTCCTAATTTCCTCAATCACATAACACCAATCGGCTGTTGTAAAGTTCAAGGAAGTTTTCTTCAACCTTGCAACTGCAATTTACACATTATATACATTTTTTGTGGGTGGGAGAAATGCAACTATTTCAATTGTTAATATCAGATTTCCAAAATGTTTTTCTTTTCTTTCTTAGTTCGGAACGCACTCAGTCACTATCTGCCATCAAGCTAAAGCCGATTAGTCAATAGTGGATGGTCCGAAGCAAACACTTTCTTTGATCTAAAATTCAGCACTAAACAGATGTTGTTTTGGTTAATAAAAACTTATTAAAAATTGTTTAAAGGTTAAATTGGAGATTTTTGGTTAAAAAAGCTGTATGTGAATATTCGGACATTAAGAGAATTTAATAGGAAAATCTAGTTTCTATATTCCCAAGGTAAGTAAGCTAGTTACAAATCTTATCGTCAATTCATCATAAATCTATGATCGACATCGACATAGGCACAGGTGGTGGGCAGAATCAACAGCTTGAACAATCAAAAGATCTTTAATCGAGCACACCATTTCAAACCACCCGTTATCGATTGCAATTTACTGCCAAAGTAAACGGCGAAAAAGATTTCAATGTAGATAAGAACACTTAGTGGCATAAAAGTGAATGATGTGGAAGATTTGTTTGTTGATGGCATACGAGAATATTGCAAGACCACAACGCACTAGCTAATAACGGAAGATCATCCGATTTGCAAACGATAAATTTGCAAAAGCCTGTATACGGCAACTAATAATCGCCCGATAGGCTAGTAGAGGCGATCTCGACGAAATCTATTAACAAAAATTATTTTATGGCCATAAATTATACTTTGTAAACTCCTTTTTTGACCGATTTAAATTTTCCGCCTTAAGGGTCTATCACACCAAGCGCGGCGCGTCGGCGGCAAATTTAAATAAATTTAAATACACGTTTTTTTGCTTATCTAGTGATAGTAAATCATAGCTTGAACAAAAATAAAATTATTATTCATAAAAAAATTTACAAACTTTATATTTTTAGTAAATGGTATAAAATTAAATTTCATCCGCCGCCCGTGAAACTCAGCGGCAAAAAAAAATCGCGTTTTACGCTAGTTTATATTTTTGCACAAGCTATGATTTCCTATCACTACATAAGCAAAAAAACGTGTATTTAAATTTGCCGCCGACGCGCCGCGCTTGATGTGATAGAACCTTTAATGAAAAATATTTCAAGCGTTAAAAAAACTGTCTGGCGGGTAAAGCGCAGTGTGTCAAATGTATATTGGTAAAGAAAAGTAGCTTATAGTTATCCGTTATTCATTTTTAAAACAGTTTTGATAGGTTATTGTTTTTATTTTTACAAAAAAATAAAAATGTCTATCTGTGTCGTAATTCAATATCTTTTTGTTATTTTCATTTTAATTCGTAATATTGCCTCACAATCATGCTATAAGTGTTCTGCAATAGATGACGGTAAAGCGCTGTGGTTTCCTGCTTGGAATGCAGACGTTTCGAGAAAAAAATTGGACTGCTTTTATGGCAATAATTTAAGCATGAATTATCAAATTTCTTGCCCAGGAACAGATGGATGTTTAAAGCAAATAACAAGTACTGCGATGAATGGGACATGGACCAGAAGAATTACGCGTGATTGTTATTATAAGCAATGTAATCTGAATGATTTGTATCCCGTGCCAGCCTCAAGACCGACCACTTATTGCACACAGTGTAAAGGGGGCGCATGTAATTTTTCGAAAAGGGAACCGACGTTATCCTATATCTTAATTGTTGTTGAACTAGCTATTGTTTTAATTTTTGGTGAACCTTTTTATCTGGGATATTCAAATATAAATAAATAAATCGATAAAAAAATGGTTTTGAATTTTTTTGATTAGGGACCATAGTGTGAGGTTTTGGAGCGTCTAGATGAATAGAGGTTTAGAAGCAAAAAAACACTTGATGGTACTACAAGAAGTATTTACAAATACATAGTCTTGCGTCCGTGTTTCAATGAAGTTCTCGTAACTGAATTTGCTATTTTATCATGAGCAGCTAGAAGCAGTTACGTTGACGTCCGCTAGACGATTGAAAGAGGAAATTGTCATTGAACCTTTTTGTTGTTTTTGCATTGCAATTTTAAGTTCTTGTGAGGTGTTAAGAGAATTAAACATAAATAATTATATTTGTGTGATACTAAAATGAGATAAATTTATTTGATTTATAGAAAGCCCTTTTTTATTTCATTTCGAGTATACATTTCTAAATTTACGAAACACAATGTTTTAACGTCAGGCAGAATGAATTCCAAGGCGAAAAGTTACAAGTGGTGAGCAAAAAGGCACTGGTCAAGAAAGTACATAAATTTTGCTGAAGATTATAGGTTTTGCACTCTAAATTCAACATTTTACAAAACACAATCATTCTTTTCCAAATCAAATTCAACCGTAGACGATATAAAACAAACAGAATTTATTTAATTTAATATATTTACTGTATTTAAATTATTCTAGATACAAAATAACAAGTTAATATAATAAAATAAATAACCTTTGCTATAATAGGGGCATAAAATTCATTTTAAAATTCGCGCAATAATTTATAAACTTCACCTTACAGCTTGGTTCACCAGATTTGTCCATTGAGCTTGCCAAGAAAGTGGCAACTGGACTGAGTTAAACATATGATATCTCGCTTTTGTTTTTGAAATGTCAGAAAAAGCAAAACCTCCCGCTAAACAAAAAATGCGAATCGTAAAAAACGATACGTTATAGATACGTAAACGATACTATAATATACACAAAGGGTGTACGTCACAATTCAACTATATACACTTTCTTTCTTGCCATTTAAGTTCTAACACAAAAGCGGATGGACTGGACATATTTTTTGTGTTAAAAGAAAATTAAGTTAATCAAAAATATTTTGTGTTGTAACGTTCGCAAAGTAAGTACATACACCGATATATTTATTTTATTAAACCATTTAAGTTTATTATTTTGATACATTTTATTTTAGGTGCTGTGAGCAGAAAAAAATAAACATGCAAATTTATAAATTTGTATTGTAATTATTCATCTATTTTAAATAAATAAAAAAATAATAATCATATTATAAAAGATACAAAACACGCTTTTTATATTTGCTAATAATCATCGCAATCAACTCGAAAAATAAGATTTGTAAATTGATCGCAAAATTAGGTCTGTTTCCGATACGAAAAATAAGTATCGCAAACGTAACGCAAAAATCGATATATTCCGATTCGTAAAAAATTCTAATTATCATGGGATCGTGAAAACGATTCGAAAACGATGTTTTGTATGAACATCAAATATCGTTTTCGTATCGTAAACGTAGTATCGCTTTGTTTAGCGGGCTAAAACGAGAATGGCAACAGAAAAAACGATGTTGGTATGCCTGAAATTTTGTGTCCAGCGAGATTATTTTTAACTCGGTTTTTAACTCCGTCAAGTTGTCATTTTCTTGACGAGCTCAATGGACAAATCTGGTGAATCAAGCTTAATAACCGCCTGTAAACGAGGGCAACGCCATCTATATGTATATTATTATCATATATAAAACAATTACCTCTCAGTTTCAACTGGCGGTAGGACAAAAATATAGAAAAGGTGTTGAATCAAAACATTGTTGTGAGGTTGAACCAAAGATCACATGTAGTTCTGTATTATTGAAATAAATAATTATAACGTTACGAAATCTGAGTACTTTATTTAAAAATCAGCGAGATCTTTACGATCTTCGAAAGAAAGAAATTAAAAATAATATAAAAAATCATTATGTCTTCGGCAAGCGGTTCCTAGTGTTTATATCGAGGAAATAATTCCCGACAAACTTAAGTTCGACGATAAAAGCAAAATGTGTGTAGAGTCGACCAGTCTTCAAAGAACGATACACCGGTAAGTGATGGTCAAACGAACCGAGATGCTCCGCCAGCGATTGAAGCAAACAAAATTTTTAATTCGGAGAATCACCAATTCAATACTACTGCACATATTCTACAAGCACCGCTAAGTTTTCCGGACCACATGTATAACGGATACAATTCGTACGTGGGAAATGAATGCACAATACCAGAATGCACCTCAATCAAAATCAAATATGGCAAACAACGCAACGAATGCAATTTCTTAGGCCACAGGACAGTTCTTTGTTCCATGGCAACCTCCGATAAATTATTATCAGCCTGTATACGAGCAACCGAATTATCCGCAACCGAATTATCTGCAATATGTTCCTGCTGGAGTTCCAAAGTTTGAAAGCTTGATTTCTAAAAAGAACGAGAAATATTCCCGCAAATATTCGCGTTATGATTTTCAGCCGAGCGGCACCGAGCAAGATTGTGATCAAAAAAAACGATGACAATAATCATCGTTTAGCAAATTTTCAACGTCGTGATAATAATATTCGTTGTTTAAGTGTAATGGTGCAGACTATTTAGCCCGTGACTGTAAAAAAAAACTTACGTTTTCATATTGCAAAGGTGAAGGACATTATGAAGTGCATCGAAAAATAAAAAAATAACTTCCAACATCCGTAGGTTATAGAGTTCAACGAAAGCGAATACAAAAAATTTGTCAAGGTTAATTACTGCAAACAAATAAGAGCATTCCTCGATTTAGGCAGTGACATCGTTACCATAAAATCCTCAATTGAACCGAATCGTCGTATATCTTGATGATCTGATTTTGCCTAACAAAACTATATTGGAAGGAATAGAATTGTTAGAAGATGTGTTGATTAAGCTGCGAGAATATCTAACTCTAAAATTGTCTAAGTGTAGATTTTTACTTCGAACACTTAGGCCATCACGAGATTTCCGAACAAGGTATCAAACCAGGAAAAGACAAGATCAATTGCATAGAAAAATTTCCGAATCCAAGGAATGTACGCACGAAGTGCGGCAGTTCCAAGGGCTGGCCAGTTATTTTCGGAAATTTGTTTTCTCTAATCGGCGAACCCCTTACTCGATTAACTAGAAAAAAATCTAGCTTTCATTGGCTAAGTGAACAAGAACTAGCATTTCAAACCTTGAAAAATAAATTGTGTCACCTTGACATTCTAGTTCTCTACGACAACGATACAAATCACGAAATACACACGGACGTAGGCGCCAAGAGATTAGCAGAAACAGAAGGAGAACTTCATCCTGTTTGTTATTTTAGTCGAAAAACCACCGATGTCGAAATGAAATTTCACAATTATGATCTCGAGGCTCTTGCTGTAGTAGAATCACTAGAAAACTTCAAGTGTTACGTATTGGGAAAAACATTTAATGTCGTGACAGATTATAGCGCGTTGAAAACTGCATCGTCAAAACGCGATATATCACCTAGAATCGCCAGATGGTGGATTAGGGTATTTGAACTCGATTTTAATTTAAAGCACCGACGCTTATATACGCGATATATCACCTAGAATCGCCAGATGGTGGATTAGGGTATTTGAACTCGATTTTAATTTAAAGCACCGAAGCACGAGACGTTTTTAAAATTTCCAGTCTTGACACGGATTGGGTTGAATTTCTACAGTCTAACTACTCTGAAATTTTGAGAATTAAACAAAATATACACGATCCTAAGAATAAAGATTACGTAATTTATAATGGAAAAGTTTATAGGAAAGTGAACGATCGAGTCTTATTTGTAGTGTCTGCGGGAGTCCGAGGACGTATACTATATAATTGCCATGACGTAATGGGTCACTTTGGATTAGCGAGAATACTTGCAATCGTAAACGAAGTATTTTGGTGGCCATGAATGAGACAGTTCTTGAAAAAATATTTAGATACCTGTGTTGAATGTCTGTTCCGAGACCTTTTCACACCTGGCACATTGATCATTTAGGTCCGTAGAGCGATACAACCGTAATCTTCTTCATTCTCTTCGAACAACGAGCGATTAGGAGTAAATACAGTGGGAGAGTAAGCTTCCTGTACAAGAAAAACAGAAGAAGAATTTCGATATGAATCATAAGACCCCTAAGAAGTACAAAGTGGGTGACTGCGTAGTTTTATTTTGCGATTCACCGTCAACAGGAGACAGTACAAAATTGGCCCGACAATTCAGGGACCCTATAAGGTAACATCTAACTTATATGGGGATCGATATAGAGTGGAAGAAAATATAAACGTAAAAGGAAGACGTCGATTTAAAGGTGTTATTCCAGCAGACCATCTTCGTTTTGTTGTTCCTCGAGAACAAAAAGACATTGACGAGTCTGCATCGAGTCTGAAGACTGAGGACAGTTTTAGTATCAGGATGGACGAATGTAACGTCTAAATAAACTTTAACCCTTATAACCGCCTGTCAACGAATGCAACGCCATCTATATGTATATTATCATATGTAAAACAATTACCTCTCAGTCTCAACTGGCGGTATGGCAAAAATATAGAAAAAGTGTTGAATAAAAACATTGTTGTGAGGTTAAATCCAAAGAACACATGTAGTTCTGTACTATTGAAACAAATAATTATAACGATTCGTAATCTGAGTATTTTATTTAAAAATCAGCGAGATCTTTACACAAGTTACTCTAAAATCAACCCTGAAATTTTACTTAAAATCCACTCTAAAATATAACCTTTAATTCAACCTAGCCTATAGAAATCACCTTCAAATTCTCTGGAAAACACTCTCTAAAACTAACCCTGAACTTCACTCTAAAATTCACCCTAAGCATCAGGAATTTAGAAAGCCAAACCCCTAAGTAGCTTAAATACGAATTTTGTCAAATTTAAAAATTCTGGAGTTTGGAAATTTTAATAGAGGAAAAATTTATTTAGGATTTTCCAAATTTTATAAAATCGTTAAATTCAAATTCATCATATATTTGGAATGTGGAATTATTAATTTTTGAAATTAACGAATTTTGTAACGTAGTTTGGAAAAAAAAGAAATTAGTAAATTTAGGAAAATTTAGTAGTTTTGGGAAGGTAATATGAAAAACGGGAGTTTAAAGATCTAATTCTTTAAATTTAGTAAAAATTTCGAAATTCGTCAAATTTAAGAATCCTGATATTTAGATAATTTTTTCTAAATACAATATATTAAATTTAAGATTTTGGAAATTTAGAAAATTAATTGTAAATTTTAGGAATATAGAAAATCGCTGCTACCTTATAAGCAAATATTAAATCCGATTTGAAATTATGGTATTCAGCTTTGGGGTTACACCAAACAGAGCAACGTAAATTTCATCCAAATATTTCAGAATATGGTATTAAGGAACATCGTTGATGTACCCTTCGGTATGTCAGAAATAGTTACCTGCATATTTATGGGTCCTTAAAGTGAAACTCATCTTAATTAAAATTCTGGAGAAACCGCGGAAACATGAAGAAAGGCTCTGGCAATATGTCAACATTGAGGCAACTCAGCTTCTAAGCAACATGAATTTAGTACGCAGTTAACCTAGCCTTTTGAGCTGGTGACAAAAGCCATACATTAATGTTGTGAAATAATTTAGAAACAAATCATCAGCTCATTATAGTCCAGGAGCCTAGAGTGTAATTACCTAAAATAAAAAAAGAATAATGATACGCTATACGCATCATCGCAAAGCTCATACTGTTCGGTTATTCGCCGTGGTGGCTGAAGATTAAGTTTGATTTAAGCATCGCTTGAATAAAATTAAACTACTCTTGTATAGCTTTTATCTCGAACCATTGTTAAGCTCATCCTTTTGAAGAACAAAAGTTTTATTATAGCTAAGAGTGTTTTTATTTCGATTCGAAATTACAATCAAATTTTGTTCCATATAAACAGTTTCAGCGAGTTTATCTCGTTAAAAAATCAAATTGTCTAAATGTTACAGATCTAGTCATCAGTGTAGTATGTCAGTGTATATACCATCGGCAATTATTTATAATTAATTCAATTTGCGGATAATTAATTTTTATAATTCATTAAAATTATGCGTGTAATAAATATAAAACTCAGAAAAGAAAACAAAAAAATCTAATAAATTAAAATAAAATTAATTAAAAATCGTATAATTTAGGATTCGGTGGTGTATAAACCCCTACATCACATCTGGTTCCGCAGCCAAAAATCTTTGAACACAACTTTTATTGAGCAATTCCAATTATTTCTCTGCGTTATAAAAAAAAAAACAAAAAAAATCCTTGATTTTACGTCTCTCCAATAAAAATTCATTACAAAAAATTATTTGTTTTGTGTGCTTTGTGCTACAAAAAATACAAAATAAAAATTGAAAGCTTTTTTATCGACAATGATGGAACGAAATAGCGCAGTTATACTTAAACTATTTTTCCCTTTTATGTTTTGAGGACATCATCAATTTATGATTTTTCTTTTTTTTTTTTATTTATTTATTTATACGATATACTAAATTTAATTGTGCATGTTAATTATTTTGAAGAGACAACACCAACAACAACAACAACGACAATTAAAAGTTTAATTAAATTAAAATGAAATTACAACAAAACAAGAAACGAAACAGCCAAAGTACAATAACAACATCGGCAAGCATAAAATTAATGTTTTTGAAATTGAATTGAAATTTATGTTTTATGTGGAAAGCTTAATGCTTGTATGTATTTAGTATAAAACAAAAGATTTAATTTTTTTATTTTTATGTTTCTAGGAATATGCTTTTGGATTTACGAGTATATCAGACATGCATGAATTTTTATTTGAGCAATGATCCCTAATTAGGGCGATGGTCAGTTGTCGTCAGTATACAGATTAAATTTATGTATGTTTATTACGTATTTATGTATTCATGGAAATGAAATATAGAAAAGTTCAAAAAAGTCATTAAAAAATGACGAATTATAGAATTAACTGCTGTGTACTGCAGATTGTAATCTGCGTCCATAAACTTAACAAAAATTTCTGGGTGAAACTTTAGACTGTAGCTTTCCTTAATTCGATAATATTTGGTTATCAATAGTTTACTAAATTTTAGGTCTAGAGAGCACCGGTCAAATTAATTAAATTCGATTTTTGCCAAAAAAGACAAATTTTTTGTATTTTGTAAACAGTTACCGCCTTTAACACTTACCAGGCCTATTTATTTCTCATTTGTCCTCCCAGGTTAGGGAATTTAACCTACCAAGGGAACTACTTGTATCCATTAAAAAATACAGTTACAGTTTACAGATATGGCTAAATAAATTGTGAATTTGACTTCTAGAAATAGTGTCCAGACAAAATAAAACTAATATCTATTAGTAAAAACAATTGGCACAGTCTAATCTGGAATAAAATGGAATAAACGGGAACATCATTTTCCAGTTGGCCTTAGAACATTAATATTCAAAAACCTTCAGTCCAGAAATGGTTACTACCTTAACCTTAAGCCATAGACGCATTTTCTCGTTTATATCGGAAACATTTGAAAAAAAATTCAGTAAATTTTCTGTCAGTAAAATTCCTTTAACTGAAATAATTATACCTCCAAACAATCAGCTGTCTCTAGTCTATGCCATTTTATATTTACAACGTCCACACTCTGATGCACATAAATACCAGTACCGGTAGAGCGGTTGTTGTAGTTATGCATTTCATTTGAATTGATCCAAATTTCAGTAAGAAAACATAATATTGGTTGACAAGACAAATTTTTTAGCATCACAGTAAATTAATCAAAGTTGGAGCGTAATGATATGTGATTCTGCAAAATAATGTACTTTGAGCTTGACTGTACATTGAAAGATGTTTGAGAGTTGTGGTTGCTTTTCAAACTCAATAGAATGTCGTTTAAGCTACATTTGGGCATTATACTAAATAGAGAATTTATTAAGATCGTCCATTGAGTTTATAAAAACAACCAAGACAGATGGTCCATAAAAATTTGTTACTGCGAGTTTTTTGATTTTCCTGGCTTTGTTCAACAAACTACGATGAAATGCAGTTAAATCATCAGGTGATAAACCTGTTCAACGTGCACTATATGCTGGGAAAAAGCGAGATTATACTTTTAACTTCTCTATGGAACAATTACTTTACGTTATATTTTTTATTTCTCTGACAATTTTCAGAACGTTTACTTTGATTTACAGGGTTGCTCATGTAGATAATCCTTTTAAAGATATTGGATTTTTTCCATAACTTTGTCATAATTCTAAATGTATCATACTAATTACAGTCGCCAGTCGTAAAAATAGCATCAAACAAGATGGAAGCAAAACGTGAGTTAGTACTACATTATTATTAAAAAAAATTTAAAACTGTTGAAATTGTGAGCGCATTAAAAAGTGAAAATGTGGATCGAATATTTATTAAGCGTTACATTAAACGATATAAGGATACCGGAAGTGTTCATATAAAAAACAAATCGGGACGGAAATTATCAGTTCTGCCAATCTCAGAACAAATTGGCTCATTAGCTAAATAAACAACTTAGCTCGATACAACGTATCATAAAAATCAATCTATAGGTGTCTCAGCTTATAAGAAAAGCTAACGTCATGGCCTAAACACCAATCAAATAGAAGAAAGGAAACGAAGATGTAAGTTTCTCCTACAGTGACAAGAAGACCGCGAGATCATATTCTCGGATGAGAAACTATTTATGCTTCGACCCTCATTGAGCATTCAAAATGACCGTATTTATGCTGCATCGATTAATGATATACCGGCGACAACAAGTTACGTTCATCGATTCCAAAATGTTTCGTCAGTTATGTTATATCGTCAGTACATGTTATATGTACTGTAGTATCATTTGAGGCCCCATTATATTTAAGAAAAGAGCAATCCTTGGTCTGCACATTTTTTCAAATCGGCAGCTTCTAAATAGATTTAAATCGCCTGTTTGAACCTTTCCCAATCTTCATTTAGGTTGCCTTTCAATTTAATTGGTTCCTGTTTCATGAAATCACACACGTTTTAGATTCACACGTTTTAATGTTTATTTATGATAAACTTTATATATTTCAATAATTAATTTTTATATGTTTCCTTTTACACAGTGTAATTGTGTCAGTATATTGGCACCCTATAACAAATTATTATTTTACATATTTGTTAGCCGGTGTCACCACCTGTATATCAACCTCTATAATATCATCATTAACTATAGGTAATATTACTGCAGAATTTTCAACAAAATATCATTTAGGGCGAACGGAATTGTAGATAAACTTTAAATTAATTAGCCATATATGTTATAACCAGAGGGATTTGTTTCATTCTGACAAAAAATGCATGTTTAATCGATTCGTGTACAAACTAGACGAAGTACATTTTAATTGAAATATTTAAATTTTGTTGTCCATATTCATGTTTGAAATTGTATTTAGATTATCCCAATCAAACACAGATAATAAAATTTTACAAGTACCATTTAGAAATTGAAAACAAAAAATAAAACTGCAAATATATATTATGAAACTGCATACTATCCAAGTGTAATCAAAATCAGATCATTTTTAGTTTTGGAAACTAACCAGACGAGAATAGTTTCATCTGATGCTGTTTTTATGTATTTCTTGGAGCACAGTAAAAAAGAAAAATTCTATTCAAAAATATTTTTGCTGACTAATTTCTATTTATATTCAAGGATCCGAAATTAGAATGAATCCACAGTAACACCAAAAAAAAAACCTAAACTATTCTTCAATATTTTCAACTTGCTTGGAAGTGGATATTATTGAAAAATGAAAGAAGTTCATAGAAAAAAATCTCATTTTAAGCAAAATAAAGATGAACTAGAGAGGAAAAACTCTAACTAAAATTTCAATCAAATTTTAATAAATATTAAGAAAAGTGCTTTAAAGAAATAGACGACGGATACGAGTAAAGAGAAAGCTTAATTTTTTTTTTTTTTTTGATTGAAAACGATATAAAAGCTATCATGAATATACATTTATTTTTTTACTTTTATTAACATAAGATCTTGAGCATATATGTATGAATGTACGAGATGAATACGGAAGCATAAAAAATGTCATCACTTTAATCCTTTCCTTACACATATCTACATTCAGTATTCGATTTATTCAATTTTAACAAGATTCAAAATCTTTTGTACACACACATATACATAAAGATTTCTTCAATTTCAATTCATTTAAGATGAAGATGATGAAGAAAAGGAAAATCTTTTCTTGTAGTTTTCCTTTCGATTTTTTTTTTTTTAGCTTTGGTTAAAAGTTTAAAAAAAATAATTGAAATAAATTTGAAGGACGAGACAAAAAAAAATATCGGATTTTATATCCATTTAATTGAAATCAATAAGTTTGATTTAAAATGAATTGGATTAGTGTTTAGTTGTGATTATTTGTGCATATACATATTCGGTGAATATATATGGTATATCATGTACTTTACAATTATGGAAATTAGAATAATAACTTTAAGCATGGTTTCCACGATGGCGAGGCGAAAAAATTAGTCAAACTAAAAAGAGAAAGTAAAAAATCACCAATAGTACGATAGAGACAAAATACCATTTTGACAGAAAAATTGGGACGTCCAGTTTTTAATATTTTAATTCAGCACTCCGAAATTGGACGTCTAATCCGAAAAAAAGATGAAATGGATCATCTTTTTTCGAATTAGCCACTGATTTTCGGAATTCATATGTCAATTTGAAGAAAATTTTCGGAATAAAATAAATTTCAAAATAGAACCGTTAATTTGGAAAGCATTAATCCAGTAATGGATGTTAATAAAGTTAAAAAATGTCAGTTAAATTATGAAATGTCTCCAAATGTATATCAATCCAAACACAAACAAAGTTATAGGTGATGAAATCGTAAAACGTCAAAAATAAATGAATAAAAATTCGGTGTAACGACTTGTTGCTGTTTCACTCACTCTCATGTTATTTTTTTTATTCCTTCCTCTTTTTAGTTTGACTAATTTTTTCGCCTCGCCATCGTGGAAACCATGCTTTATAAATGTGTATTGTTTAATTTATAGTTTCTACTTTTTATGTTTTCAATCTGATTGGCATGCCAGTCATGTTCATTGCCAAACCAAATTAATTTGTGTTAGTGTTGGATTTATTTCCTCAGTTATTAAATTATAATTGTTGGTATGATCAAAACCATCTTGATGTTAATAGAGCCGGCATGTGAAAAATGAACTTAAAATAAGGGATATAGAAACACTAAAAATTCATTTATTTTCATAGTGTTTGTATGAAAAAACGCGATTCCGATTGAAGATAAAACATGAATGAAAAGTTAAACCCAGTTGAATATTTTTTTATGAAATCGCTAACAAACTACTCAATGTCTTACTCATTTGAAACACAGATTCTCAAATTTGCCAATTTCCCAGCAAGAATCAAAAGAAAATAAGTGATATTAAATTAAAAAACATTCTACAACAACAACAATGTGTATTAAAAAGCGACAATTCTGTTTAATGACGTCACGATATATCCACGTCTAAAACCAATGGTAGGAAAAAAGACAACACGCCTCCGCTCAACAATTAAACTAAAATAAATCAGAAAGAGCAAACAGAAAAAACTAAATCAATAAAATGAGTGAGACGAAAACAAAAAATCAAAACAATCTAGCATGCTTTGCAAATTCAAAATAACTATAGATCATGACGTTTGAATGTCAAATTTTCAACAACCGCAAGAGCTACCATCTTTCGGAAAACTCTGAAAACATAAGTAACTTTCACATAATACCATTAGGTGTCACTAAATATTTGCTGTCAAAATTTGTGTGACATTTTTATGTGTGCATTTTGTAGCCATAAACAAATATATTTTCGTGTTATAAAAGAGATTATTATTAATACGTGATAATTAAATTGGTTTTGACTATATCCTTTTGAAAAACGTCAGAAATATTTTTTTGATTGTGTAGTGACATCTAGTGGCAAACGCTCAGTACTTCTTTTTTGACCGTGCTGCCTCTATCGGAAAACATGATCTATAGAAACATATTCGAATTCAAATTTGAATGGAGGCAATGAAAGAGGTGATTATTGTACTGTTTATAAATTTCGAGTTATGTTGATGACGTGTATTACAAAAACAACAATATTTTAAATTTCAAAAGTACCTTATTTTTCACGATGATTTTCACTAAGAAATAAACATTTTCAAGACTCGATTTTTCAATCAAATAATATTACATATATTATTTGATTGAAAAATCGAGTCTTGAAAATGTTTATTTCTTGAACATGTTTCATGAACATTTTCATATAAAAACAAAACAAAAGCTCACATTTCTAATAAACTAAATCTGTAAATGAAAATAACCGTTTTTCCATATTGTTTCATAGTAAAGAAAAAATTGTTTGTACCTTATTTTAAGCTTAGTAAAAAATACAGTCGATACTGGAGGCTCTTATTTATACAGTAGGCTCTGGTATGTTAAATACAATTTAAAAGCTTTTGTATAAAATCTGAGCTCGGATTTTGGCAGAGCCTTCTAGAGTATAGAGCCATAATCATTATGACGTATTTTTTCGAAGCTTTTTTAGTGGTATAACTTTTCACTAATTTCCATAGGAATCCATAGTAAAATTGGTGTTTTTTAGCTTCAAGTTTTTCAATGAAAACAGCAAAAATGTTACAAAATGTTTATACAAAAGTGTTCTACATATCTTTAGCAGCAATATACAAGAAGGGTATATTGGTATTAAGTAAAAATTAATTGCAGAAATTTTAAAATTAAATTATTTCTAAAATATATTTTTCAAAGTTTCATTTTGAAAAATACATCAAAGTTGGCTCTGACGAATTAAAATAATACTTGCTAAATTTATCTTTAGTTTTACTAGTGTACGTTAGATGTCTCAGATTTATACAGAAAAATACGAAAACGATTGTGTAATCACAAAATTATGACACGTTCTTAAATATTTTGTGAATTTGTTTTGCTTTTATTACAATTTTTGAACTTAAATTTCCCCAGGTGGCGATTTTTGGTACGGTTTTTCAAAATGTTTACTGCCCACTGCCATCTATGTATATTGGCTTAATGCACACGATTTGTAGTAAGCTTTTCTTTTTAATTTGACCAGAAAGCTGTTGTTATGAACTTTTTTTTATATTTTGGTTTACATAAATCAATTATTACAAGAAAATGAAAACGATTTACTTAAACGAGATTTATATATGTTGAAATTCAAACCTTTATGAAAATATTCTAGAAATCATAATTAAGAATTTGCAACGTTTTCATTTACAAATTTGTCTTAGGAAAAAAAGTGATTTCCCATATGTTTTATGTGTTTTACCATAGATAAGAATATCAGATGAACCAAGCCCGAATGATTTTGCGGTTTTATGAACTGGAACCCAATATTAAATTTGTCTGTAATATTTTATCTTGGACTCAAAATAATACAAAAATTAATCACGTAACACCATCCATCGTAAATAAATATAAATATTTTTGAACAAATATTTGCTTTTACTGAACAATTTATTTGTAATATTAAATTGTAAAGTTAAATTATTAAAGCAAAAATTGTAATTGTAATTTTTTACAGCAAAAATGGGCGAAATCATCTAAAAAATAATGAGCTTATTAAAATGTGTCTCTACTAACTGTCTTTCTTCTATTAAAGACTAGATGGAACCTCAGTATAAATAATTTAAATTGGTTTGAGTTTCAGGTTTTGGGTTCCAGATTGAATTGCCAAAAACTTGTTCTGCTTGAAACATCTGATATTCTTATCTGTAGTTTTACTATGGAAATTTTGGTTTTTTCGTCGTTTCTAATTCCCTTAAAAAAGCTTAGTTTTTTAGATTATGGCTTGTATAATCAAGGTTGCTTTGATTTTGGTCGTAAAATGAGACTTGAGAATTGCAGTTTTTTTATACATGTGTTGTAATCCACCCCTGATTTATTATTTTGTTATTAGTGTAGTGTATTTATGTGGGATCATCCTGTCAATATACTTACCAATAAATCTCCCAGATGTCCACGCAATCCAACCGGTAATAATAATAATATTTTTTGTACATGTACGTACCTTAATTTTGATGAAATAGTATTGGTATATTCGATCTGACCAGTGACCATATTGTATAAAAATGGCAGATTTAAAATAATAAAAAACAAGTCGCCGATGAGTTGGTGAAGAGAAAATTTCATTTTAATTTAAACAAATGATTAAAAATATAATATCGTAATCTTCTTTTAATATTAATTCAGTTCGTGTCAAATAAAATCTTTCAATTGGGGGCTCAACCGGAAGATGCTCCAAAGTTTTGTGATAAATGTGTTTTTACAAATAAATTAAGGCGGGAGCTCTAGCGATTCGTAAGGTGTACGGTCGCTAAAGTCGTGTTAACAAGGTTACCACAAATTTAAACGGGATTGTGTTTATTTTGGTGTCACTATAGCGTGGCGAAAGAAAATACGAATATATTGAAAACTTTGGTGAAAATTGGGTCACAAAGAAATTTTAAATTAATTTTAGAAAGTTTTCTTTAAATATACTACTGAAAGTCTAAAAACGGGCGTAAATCGAAGCACATTT
This sequence comes from Tipula helvola, assembly GCA_963556165.1. NCBI lineage: Eukaryota > Metazoa > Arthropoda > Insecta > Diptera > Tipulidae > Tipula > Tipula helvola. The sequence continues at coordinate 8,853,323 of OY744481.1, read as the reverse complement.
TTTTTTTAAATAAGCTTTCGTTAAGTATTCCGTTATTTTCCGGTAAAATCGTAACATATAATTCTGAGTGAAAAGTGAAGTGCTTACGTGATTTAAAATGAGTCGGAATAAAAATAAAAGTCAAGTAGGAACGGTATACTCAAGATAAACAAAATGTGGTTAATAGTCGTTCAGAAATAGATTTTTCTCGAGAAATGTTTGCAAAATTTCGTGAACATTTGGAAAGTGAATTTTTCAAAGCGGTAAACTCCAGGCGACAACACAAAATACTTCTAATGTGGGTAAACATACAGATTACGAGCAACAAAAAAATGAAGCTGCGAGTTGAAGGACAAAGAAATCGAGCTTCTGACACGAGAACACGAACTTCTTCGACAAACACCTATAACAGCAACTACTGTGAATGTGTCTGAGACGACTTCGAGTGGATCATTATTCCCTTTTCGAGATATTGAAGATTCTCCTAATTCATTTAATGGTGACGATGATTATGCAATTGACAAGTAATGTAAACGAAGCCGCGGTTGGCACAGGATGGAACGAGGCACAGAAAGTCGTTTTAGCAAAAAAGTTGTTATGTGGTACACCGAAACAAAGTTTGCGAACAACTAAAGATATTGGTACATGGGAGAAATTATCTCAATTTGTACTAAAGGAGTTCAAAAAGGAGGCGATCTGTTCAAAGGTGCATATGAAGATGAGTAAGCGGAAAAAAGTATCCAACGAAACATTTCGCAGTTATTTGTTAATGTTGCAAGAGATTGTATTTGTTGCAAACATCAATGATGCTTCTATAATTGATTATTGCATATCGGCTAAAAATGTAGCCGATTTTAAATCAAAATTGGACTTGTATGCTGAGATGAAGGAACGGGAACAAGACGTGGGTACAACTAAACAAAACAACCAGATTTTCCGAATATAAGCTCAAGCGAACGTCGAACTGTAGCTGTCAAATCCTTTAATTGTTGTGGTGTTGGTCATCGTTGCAAAAATTGCAAAAATAAAACAAAAGGAACAAAATGTTACAAGTGTGGTGATTTTTGCCACATTTTGCCGAAAGGTGGTGGAAGGTTAAAAGAAACCAATCATATGCGCTGCAATCAATCAAGGGCAATTAACGTTGGTTTCAAACGATCTGAAAGAAATTATTATCAGAAATCAGAAATTATATGCGATGGCAGACAATGGTTCTGATTTGAATTTTATGGCACACAAAAAATATTCTTCAATTGGAGCTCCCAGTTTTGAAAGCCTAATTGCAACATTTAAAGATCGGGTTCTATAACTTATAAACTTTGGAACGTTACTTTTCAGATGTGGTGAGTGATGGCGAAGTTTCAGTACAACGTTTCACATTGTTGGCGATGATGTATTGCCGGTAGATATCATACTGGGAAAGGAGTTAACCAAACAAATTGTGATGAAAAAATTCGTCCCGGATAACTATATGATGATATAATTGACGAGGAGATTTGTTACTAAACATTTGCGTTCACGGTGGCGTTAAATATAAATATGTGAAGGCGATTAAATAATTCGGACTGTGAATTACAGTCCGAGAAGTATTCAACCAACCGAGAACATGATGATGAAAATTGTTCTTACTGACGAAACACCGGTGGCGCAACGTTGTCGTCGACTGTAATCACTTTAATTGGATATTGTTAAGAATCAAATTGATGAATGGGTCCGAGAAGACAACATACGTCCGAGTAAATCGAATTTTGCTAGTCCGATCGTATTATCGAAGCGGTATATCAACATTGTTTTCGCCCCGCTTAGTGTAAATAAGATATTCTGCATTTACATGGATGATTAGGAGATGCATGCGAGCAGTTTAGAGGAATCAGTTGAAAGGCTCGCAATTGTTCTGAAGGTGGGTCAAGATAACGGACTTCAAATTAAATTGAGCAAAAGTCAATTTCTTTGCAAAACTGTCGAGTATTTGGGATTCGAGGTGGGAAATGACATTATGAAACCATCAACAAGAAAGAAGGAGGCGATTAGTAAATTCTCGAGACGGCTATTTCGGAAGCTATTTCGGTATAATTGTGGAGAGTTACTCCATCATTGCGAAACCACTAACAGATATGCTACGGAAGGAAAATAATTTTGTTTTCAGGGATAAAGAAGAGCAGGCATTTGCAAAATTGAAAGAGAAGTTACTTGAAGAACTTGAGCTATACACGGACGCTTGCAAGATTTTGCTCCAGAAGTCAGACAAAGACAGCAGATCCATCCGGTCTTCTACTATAGTAAGGAAACGACAAAGGCGGAGGAGAACTATAGCAGTTATAAACTGGAAGATCTGAGAAATGGGAGCTGACTTCCAGGATTACCGGATGGGCTCTTCAATTGCAAGAGTTCAGTTTTAAGTTAGAGCATCAATAAGTCGAAATCCTGCGATACTGACTCTTCAGTGCTACCTTATTACAAAGATCATAGCTGCACAGCGTGAATACGACGCACTTAAACCAATACTCGAGCTGTTAAAATTAGGTGAGTTCGATGATTATACTATTAATGAAGGTCTCCTTTTTAAAATGGTCAAATATAGCATATCGCTGGTGATTCCACGAGCAATGGATCGAGAATTGATCTCATAGAATGGAACTCATAGAGCGTGAGTATTTTATCCCGAAACTAAAATCAAAAATCGAGAAGGCAATAAGGAACTGCGTGCATTGCATTCTGGCTGAGAGGAAAGCTGGTAAAGAGGACGGTTTGCTGAATTTATTACCAATTACCAAAAGGAGACACACCACTAGTAAATTACTACATCGTTCATTTGGGCAGCCTAACGGCTACTAGAAAGTCATACAAATACATCCTATGCGTAATCGATGGGTTTTCTGTTACTTCCAAGGAGACATTGCAGAAACTGGATATACAGAAGGCAGTATTCAAAAATTCAGCACATATCATCACTGATCGGGGAACTGCGTTTATTTCATCCGAATTTGAAGAATACTGTAAAGCAGAAAACATAAGGTATTCAAAGATAACAACCGGTGCACCTACTTGAAACGGGCAAGTATAGCGTCGTTTAATTATTCTATAGTGCTTACTAAACTCTCCCTTAACGATAAGGAAAATTAGTTCTTTCCAGCGAAGTATAGCGATGAGCCCATTCATGAATTGGATTACTGTTTAGTTGTGATTATTTGTGCATATATTCGGTGAATTTGTACTATGTACTTTACAATTGTGGAAATTAGAATAATAACTTTTTAAATGTGTAATATGGTTTCTACTTTTCATGTTTTCAATCTGATTAGCATGCCAGTCATGTTCATTGCCAAACCAAATTTTAAAATCTTTTGTATAAAATCTGAGCTCGATTTTGGTCGTAAAATGAGACTTCAGAATTGCAATTTTCTTGTACAAGTTAATGTTGTACATTAAAATTACTGCTTAATTTAATTAAACGTATAGGTAAATGTTTTTTAATTTTTTTATTAAATGATCCATCTATACATCCGTTTATTAAAATTTCCATTTAATCCATATAACTGGGGCCAATTTATCATATACATATCATACATACATAGTGCTTTCATTACAAACATACTACCAGATAACTGCCTTTTGTAAAATAAGGGAAATAAGGAAACAATTTTTCCCATAACACACAATATAAAAATAAAACTAATTTCACTTTTTAAGGGTAGAAACATTTTGTAAGATAGAGCATATTAAAGGTATTAGAACTTAATTAATAATAGAACATCAACATTTTCCCTCGATTTTCTATACACTCGTACATCCATTGAAAGTAAAATAGGGAAATTATTTTACGTTTTTTAGAAGAATTGTCAAAAACACATGAAATTCAATTAACCCTATCCCACACATTTAATTATGTGTACAGTAAGGGAAATATATTTTCCAAACTAAGCGTTCTGCTGTGCAATAATGTGCGATTGTCATTTTTTTTTTATAAACACGAGTTGCGAATCACACTCAGCTGCAAATTCGTGCCAAATAATAATCAACCGAATAAAAATAAATAAATAAAAAAATTAATTACTTATGTATTATAAGTACTGTGTAAACATTTAAAAGGAAAACTTGGAAAAGTTTTTCCAGTTTTTTCTTTATCCGTTTTACTTTTTTTTTAATTCCTTTACACATTTTCATATTAAATTTCCTGTCTGTGTCAGTATAAAAGTATGCGAACAAAAAAAATCCATGGAATAAAATTAAATTAGCAACACTCACTAAGGGAATGAGAACGAGTGCTCTATGGCAAAATCCTTTCATCAAAAGTCATGTCACGAAATCAGCTAAAACAACAACAATATTATTAAGAAGTAAATGAATAAAATACTGTGTAGAAAACAATAAGATGAAGATTTGTTGTTATTGTTGTTGTATATTGTGCTAAGTGTTTGCATTGTAGATTAGAGTCGACGAAAATAATAAAATGTTTTATTGGAAAATAATAATGAAAATTCACGAAAAATTAAGTTTTCATTGTTGTTTGTGTTGTTCTTGTGTTTTATACAATAAAACAAAAAGTTTGTGATTGGCGAACTTAATTTGTTTATTTAAAACTTTTATTGGATTTTTATATAAACGCATGGAATCACAATAAAAAAAAAACTTTTCCTTAAGTTTGTAACCTTCTTGGAACAGATTTTTCAAAACATTGGATTAGAAATCAAAACAAGATTAAGTTATTTCCGTCTTCTAGCACATAGCATAATTCAAAAATCGAAATATTGTACAATTTTATTCTAGTGATTTGGTTAGAAAATCCAAGCTCCAGCTTTTTCTGAATTTGAAATTTTGCTCTTTATGTAGAACTAGAGCGCGCTTCTCAAAATTTCAAATTTAAAATATTTAGGATTATTTTTGGACTAACAGTTAAATTGGAAAATGCACTGTACTATGCAAAAAAAAAATTGGTTTATAGTTACTAGTTTGATGTATAAGTTGAGAACTCTGGTTCTTACATGATGCACTAAACATGAAATATTATGCGCTAATTTGCAATCAAAATTGAACTGTGCATATATGATGTAACTTCGGCCCCTTTTGCTAAATAAAATACCAAATCTGTACTAAAAAGCAAAAGTCGCTTATCTGCATTTTAGTAGTTTTGCGAAAATTAATCACATCATAGAAAATATCACTTCAGAAATCTGTTTGTTCCAGAAGTGAAGATAGCGCCAAAATCACATTCCGGGCAGAAAATCCAATTTATAGTTCAAACGTTCTGAAAAAATTACTTTACTAATTATTTAAATACCATCCAGCAGTCATATAAATGGCAGATAAAAATGATGTTAAAATCAAAGATGTCGCCTTTTTAAAAAAACAACAAGCGGCCAATACCACACTTCAACGTACCATTTTTGAGTCACCGTAAAATTTCAATGAAATCGGTTCGGCAGCAGTGGTTGAAAAATAGATTACAAAATTCCATCCGGAGTTATAAAAATGTAAAATTGAATAATTTGGGATTAGGAGATGCTATTGTGCCATAGTTCAACTTATACCAATATAATATTTTGTATTAAGGACGTGAAGAAGAAACCTACACCAGATTGTAGCTTTGCCAAGTTAAAACTAAACCAAATTTTTGGTTTGAATAGAATACTTCAAATGAAAATGTACGAGATTTTATTTGGAATTTAGATTCAAAAATAGGGCTATATATGAGTGGTATAGTTATATGAAACAAAAATACGTTCATTTAATATTTATCAATCAACACAAAATTACTTCACACAAATTATTTGCACAAACCAAACATACGTCATATTATCCAATTTAATCATCTTTCTCATTTTAACATTCGTGTGGAATATCACGCGCGCAAACACGGGGATAAATGATCATTTAACTGGCAAATTTGTCTGTTGGAATAATATTTAGTATTTACAAAAAAAATGTTTACTCATTACCCTCCCCTCCCCTCAAACAAAAAAAAAACATAGATGTTACGGATGACCTGGATATATTACACATACACAAACATATTCAACATATAGCAGGTTCCTACATACAAATGTATCTACCTAACAAAACTAGATTAAATGTTTTATTTTATGTATGTAACAACGGTTAATCATAATTAATTTATTTAAAAATCATCAATTTTTATTTAACAACACGAAAAAAAAAATTTAACAACGTTTCATCAAACAACAAACTTTTTACGTTTGTTTTGGTATATTCAAACATAAAAAGCTCATTAATTCATTTATCACAACACAATGTACGTATTAAGCATGTTCATATGTATAGGACAACATGCTTATAGCAATAACAATCGGTACACACACACACACACACACATACACAGCGGAAAACTGGAAAACCATCGTATAAATTCTAAATTCAATTTTTTTTCTCTGTGCTTTTACTCACCAAAACCAAACACCCAATCGATTTGTTATGTTTTTTGAATCTCATTTTAATATTTGTATGTGTATCCACCACTCGAAACAAAACAAAACAAAAAAAACGAAAGCTTTATACATTCAATTTTATTAAAATATATAACGGTACCTCTACGAACTGAAAACAACAACAAACAGAAAGCTTGCATTTAAAACACAAATGGACAAACATAAAATTACAAATCTGTTATTTTTGAGTTTTTTTTTTGTTTGGTCTGTCTTTTATTCGTTGTTACTCTTTATGCTGTCGTTTTCATTTTAATTTGTTGGAGAACTTTTATTTTTATTGAGCTTTTTTCGTTGCTTTTTCTCTAGTTTATGCGATTTTTTTTTATGATTTTTTTTTGTTCGTGCAGATTGATTTGTGTGCGGAAAAGTTTAAACCCTTAAAGAAAAATAAAACGAGTAAAGTGTTTAAATATGTGTTTGTATATTGAGTGTGGAGGCGCTCTTCGTTTTGTTTGTAATTTAAATTTTGGTTTTTATTTGCGAGGGTTTAGTCGTGCGTATAGATTTGAAATGTAGAGCTTTTAATGGTGTTTAGGGATAAGTTTTAATGTTGAGTACCGCAATGGAATAATGATTGTATATTTTTTATGGCTTGTGAATAAAAGGATTATTTTACAGAGCACAATTTGGCCAAATGCATGATGTGACCAAATTTAACTGGAGATTATAATATTAATTAAAGGAAAGTTCGAATTCCAATTAATCGTTAGTCATTTGCTGGAATTCTTAGCAATATTACCTAATTTCAAGTCTACCTTAAGAAAATTTTTCTGAGGTTTTTATGGAAAATTGCACACACGGAAAAATGCCCATACAGAAAAATGCTCATTTGGATAATTGCACGCACGGAAAAAAATGTCGGAATAGCAAAAAATGTAGAAGAAAAAAGCTCATAAGAAAAAATATTTGATTTCATCTTTTAATTTTTATTGTGCAAATTTAATTTTGTCCCATTTAAAAAAATAATTTTAAAATTTGTGGAGGGACCATACAGAAGAAGCGATAAGCAAGATTAAATCTCTCTGATCTGTGTCTACAAGGTGGATGAAGCGATTTGATTATACAATTTTGTAGAAATCTCTCGATTGTGAACAATGCAATCCAATGGCAATCGGCTTTGGAGAGTTCTTGGTAAATACGTATATAAAAAATAAGTTTTAAAAATTTTGGTAAATCACTCAAACCCCGATCCTCTAAGTTATCAAACGAATTAAAATTATCTTTGAAATTTTGAAACAGATAAAAAAAATTTAAATTCTTTTTTGGGAGTTTCAGATTTCCCATTTTGTTCGTCGTTGAATCAATCGAGCACAAATAAGTGGACTGTAATTCTTAATCGGCTTGGCTGCACAATAAAACTGCTTATCGATGACGATATGACGATAATAAAACAAATAGCGACTTAAAAAACTGTTTACAATTATTATTGATTTCTTTTATACAATACACTTTGATTTTTTTTATTTAATTATGATTTTTGGTAGAATCTTGTTACTGATGTGAATAGCTATAGTCTCAAAAATGCAATGAATGCAAAAAATAAAAATGGTAAATTATAAACAAGTTATACCAATACACGACTTAATTTACGAGTATGAAGTACTGCTTAATTAATATGCATCTTGCAATACAATTACAATTGGTATAATTAATCACCTACTAAATCTACTATAATGATTTTGGCATTAGTGATTCTGTCAACAACAAACGACAACAAAAATTAATTACAGAAGTAATAATAAATAATATTGTGGTATACAAATAAATATTCAGGTAAGTAAACTATTCTCTAAATTATATAATGTTAAATTTATACTGTAATTTGTTTCAGAACTATTGTATCAAGACGTAACAATGTATACATAGATTACAAGATAAGTAAAATTATTAGATGTCAATTCAGGTGATTAATTTATTCTTCTTTTTTTCAGGTTCAAGCTGAATGGACATCCAAAATTTCAATTCTAAATGTAATAATAATAAGGTTTATAATAAAGTGTTATTTAAATACAAATGTTGGTGTATGTGTTTTATTTCACGAATGATATCAAACATCACGGCCGCCTTGAATATCGCCAGATTTCAATGTACTGGTAGACGGCAAAGCTTGGTAATTGGTCTTCGGATTTTCCCTTGACTGGTTAGTATTTCAGCAACACGAACTCGACCATCATTTCCCGGAAACACTTCGGTAATTTTACCCATTTTCCATTGATTAATTAGCGGATTTTCTTCTAAAACAAGGACGACATCATTAATTTTCAGGTTTTCCTTGGTAGTGGTCCATTTCACGCGAGCTTGCATGGAGGTTAGATACTCCAGATGCCATCGTTTCCAGAATAATTGTGTCATTCGTTGAATAGCATTCCAGTGTGACAATCTATTGTATGGTATGTCAGTGATATCTGGCCGCGGAATGGTGGTAATAGGGTGGCCAATGAGAAAATGCGCTGGAGTTAATGGATCACGTTCATCATCTGATAGCGCACATAATGGCCTGGAATTAAGTAGCCCTTCAATCTGGACCAACAAGGTGTTCAGCTCTTCTTGGGTTAGAGTGTTACTTCCAATTACTCTCTCTAAATGCGTTTTGGCCGATTTGACGCCCGCTTCCCAAATTCCTCCAAAATGGGGCGCCTGTGGTGGGATGAAATGCCACGTAACCTGGTATCTCTTAAATACAGAATTAGATATTAGGTTAATATTGGTTTTAATAAATAAATTTAATTCTTTTAATTTTTGACTTGCGCCTCGGAAATTTGTGCCATTATCCGAGAAGATATCTGTGCTGACACCTCTTCGTGCAAAAAATCGGTTCAGCGCGGCTAAAAATGAGTCGGTCGTCATATCTCCGACGAGTTCTAGGTGGATAGCCTTGGTACTTAAGCATATAATTAAACAGATATAGCTTTTGATAACTCGTTGTCCTCGCCTTCGCCTCAAATATGTCTTAACAGGGCCTGCAAAATCTAAGCCAATTTTCAGAAATGGGCGGATTAGTTCCACTCTTTCCTTCGGCAAATTTCCCATTATTTGCTTTTCGGTTAGTGGCCGTTGTTTAATGCACTGCACACACTTCCGGATCGTTAATTTTATAAAATTTCTACCATGGACGATCCAGAATTTCCTACGGATGATACTTAGTAGCAACGCTGCACCACAATGTAGATTGCTTATATGGTATTTGATGACCAGCTTCGTTGTAATCGCGGATTTTGAAGGCAATATTATCGGGTGAAGCGTATCGTAAGGCGCAACAGCCCTTTCGATGCGACCTCCTACTCGTAACAGTTTCCTTTCGTCCAGAAATGGATTTAATGACTTAATCGTGCTCTTCGGTGGTAGAGGATTACCCTTCTCAATGGCTTGAATTTCCTCTTTAAAATGTTGAATTTGCGTATATTTTAGTATGTCAGCCTCTGCATCTCGCCACTCATAGCTACTGGTAATTCTCGACGATACTTTTGACTTTCTAAAGTATTTCACAATAAATTTTCGAATTATGGTTAAAATTCTGATGATCTTATCGTAACTTGAGTAATTGGATATTAATTCTTCAATTACTGATGGTGATTGTGTGGGTTTAGGACAGACTGCGACCATAACCTGCAGTTTCTCTCGACGTTCTAGATTGCTCGTTTCTGGCTTCAGGAACCCTGGCCAATGTTCGGGTTCTGCTAACAAAAAATCAGGTCCATTCCACCATAACAGATGATTTGCTAATTCATTTGGGCTTAATCCTCGTGTTGCACAATCTGCCGGGTTGAGCTTGGATATGACGTGTCTCCATTTGTCTCGTGGTAGTATTTCTAGGATTTCGCTAGTTCGGTTTGCCACATAAGTCTTCCATTTTCGTGGGTGATCTGACAACCAATCCAGCACAATGGTAGAATCAGTCCAACAGAATAGTTGCGTAGCTGTAAAGTTGAATACTGACTGGATATGTTTCATTAATCGGGATAACAGCAAGGCACCATTTAATTCGAGTCGTGGCAGTGAAATATTTTTTATGGGTGCAACTTTCGTTTTGGCTGCTATCAATGTGGTGACAGTGCGGTCGTTGTAAACGGTGCGAAGGTAAACTGACGCTGCGAATGCAAGTTCACTAGCATCGCAGAAACCGTGCAATTGACATTCTGCTTGATTCATGAACAGCCATCGGGGTATCTTCAAAATTGATATTTCGGAGATTTCATCTCGAAGTTTCAACCATTGGTCTCGAACTGTGTGTGGTAAATCGTCATCCCATCCCAAGTCCAATAACCACAACATTTGAAAAAAACTTTTAATTTTCACGACGAACGGTGTTAACAGCCCCAGTGGGTCGAAGATTCTACTAGCTTCGGATAATATCGCTCTTTTGGTGGTGGGTATTTTATCTTCCATTGTGACGCGGTACGTGAACGTATCGCTTATTGGTTGCCATTGTAACCCCAATACTTTTACTTCGTGTTGATCTTCGGATAATGGTTTTGGTGTGGATGTATAGGTTTCACAGGTGTTTAGTTTGGAGAGGACTTCAGGAGAATTGGAAGACCATTTACGGAGGTTAAACCCGGATTGGGCCATTACCTGGGAAATCTGCTGAGCCAATTTAATTGCTTTAGGTTCGTCGCTTGCTCCGGTTAGCAAATCATCGATGTACATGTCCCGCAGTAAACTTTGAGAAGCGTTGGGAAATCGATTAGCATTATCGTCAGCAATTTGTTTTATTACCCTAGTTGCCAAATATGGTGCGGAGGACATACCGTACGTTAAAGTCCTCAACTCATAATGCTTGATGGTTTCTTCCGGAGTTTTGCGCCACACTATCCTTTGATATCTACAATCGTTAGGGTGTATCCAAATTTGGCGATACATCTTTTCCGCATCTGCAGTAAAAACTATTTGGTGGGTTCGGAATTTTAGCAGAATATCTCCGATTAGGTTTTGCAGCGTCGGTCCGGTCAGCAAATTGTCGTTCAACGAGAACCCTGATGATGTTTTGGCGGACGCGTCAAATACCACGCGAAGTTTTGTGGTGGTGGATGTCTCCTTCAGAACTGCATGGTGCGGTAGATAAACAAATTCAGACGGTTGTTGTGGTGGTTTTACTTCTACCATGTGACCGAGGTTGCTATATTCCTCCATAAATTCGACGTATTGCTTGTGTAATGTTGGATTTCTATGAAGTTTCCTCTCGACAGCGTATAATCGTTTGACTGCAATATTCAAAGACTCTTTTAACGGACATCTTTTGGTTTTGAACGGCAACTTCACCATGAAATGGTTGTCTGCTAATTTCTTGGTGGTGTTTTGGAACAGGTCTTCACAAATCTGGTCTTCAGGTAGCAATGGTGCACTGTTAAACACCTCTTCACATTCCCAAAATTTTCTTAGGTGCTTCTCTAGAGTGCTGTTATCCACCACGGTATTGCATTGACTGGATTCGTCGGTATGTGTAATATTCCCAGTAACAATCCATCCGAAATGAGTGTTGTGGGCGTAAATCTTTCTTGTCGAATCTCTCAATTGATCTGGCTTCAGAATTTCAAAAAATTTGTCGGCACCAATAAGCAAATCAATTTTCGTTGTCGATCTTATAGATGTGTCAGCTAAAGGCCATAGTGGAATGTCCTGGTATTTTATAAGATCGGATTCGTTAATTGGTTTAACCGTGGTAATGAAGGGTACAACATGAGCAGCAATTTCGGTTGCGAATGTAGATTCAAAATGAGGTGAAACAATAATCTCAACTATTCCACGTGTGGTGATCAACTTCTGGTTAGCGAGGCCTTGAATGGAGATTCTTCCATGTCTGCGGTTTAGACCCAACTTTTGAACGAGAGCTTCCGTTATAAACGAACTCTGGGACCCAGAGTCAAGTAAAACTCGACATACTTGATGCTGGCCGCCATTACCTTGAACACGTACTGTAGCGGTAGGTAACACTGCTGGTTGATGGATTGACTTTATGCAGGATTGAACGGTTACTAATGGAGGATAATTGCTTGCTAGGAAATTTTGGGAAGGTCCCGGCTGATTGGCATTGTCTGGTTGGCTTTCATTGGGCGAACCGTCGACCTTGGTATCGAGGTGCAGTAATGAATTATGCTTCCCTTTGCATATGTGACATCTTTTCTTCGAAAGACACTGATTCACTCTATGTGTCTTGCTTAGGCAGCTGAAACAACGGTTGTCGCTTTTCATAAAATCGCGTCTCTCCTCGATTGTCCATTCTTTAAATTTAGGGCACTGAAATAAAGGATGGTAATTATCTTTACAAACCGCACATGACGCAACAACATTAGTGAAGGTTTTCGGTACGGCTTTCACTTGGGGACTAGTCTTTCGAGTGTAACTTCTTGCTGCATCTAAGGCATCTGCTCGTTTCATCAGAAACTCAAGTAATGCCTGACATGTTGGAAATTCGATGTCTCCAGTTTCAGTAGCCCATTTTTCTCTGCTCTCTTCGTCCAACTTTTGCATCAGAAGGTACACTAGCCATGGATCTCGAGTCTCTGCTTCTGGTCCGATAGCTTTTAATCCACGAATCACTTCATCTGCGGTATCCATTAATTTGCGAATTTGATTGGATGTTGGATTATGTATGGTTGGTATCTCGACGAAACTTTTGATGAAGGACTGTACCGTATTCCGCTTTCTATCATACCGGGTCTTCAGTTTATTTAGCGCTTCAATATAATTGGCGTCTGAAATCGGAAGATGCTTTAAAAGGTTTGCCGCTTCGCCTCTTAGGAGCCCCTTAAGGTATTGAAACTTCTGTGCTGGGTGTAGGTTAGGATTTTCGTGAATTGTTGACGCGAACAAATCAAAAAATGATTGCCATTCTTGATAACTGCCGGAAAAAGGAGCTATATTAATCTTTGGGAGCTTTACTTCGACGTTGGAAATCCGTGTTTGATCTGCTTGCGTGTTGTTCATGTCCACAGATATATTCCCGACAGCCAAGTTTGCTTTTCGAATCAGTTTGTTTAAGTCGGCAACAGCGTTATAATAATTGTCTTCAAATTCGTCTTGTTGACCTTCATCGTCTGACTTCATTTCGGAGATAGCTTGCTCAATCACATTGAACTCCAATAACAATGAATCTGTTCGTCGCAATCGAACTTTCAATTGTTCAATATCCAGTTGAGATCCCTCAATTTCCTTTTGATCGGTGGCATATCGAACTATTTTGGTCAGCAATCCTTTGATAGTAGATCGCCGTTTCAACAAAACGTCTACCTTAGGCATTATTCACAACACTGTTCACTTTTTTATCTTGTGCAACCGTTAGATAAAATTTCCGGAAAAGGTTGCACGTGGTTATTGGCTTTCAATAACGTTAACAATTATTTCACAATTGCGGGTAATCACAATTAAATAATCGATATTATTGAAAAAGAAAATCAATATAACTGCACGGTAACAACGGGAACGTATAATTGGGTTGAATATTGCACTAGTACGGTTTATGGGGCAATTATTCGGATTAGATTTAGATTATAGGTTTTAATAAAAATCCACTTACGTTCTTCCTCGTTGTATTCCAGGTAATACGGTATGTATGTCCTTGAATGTAAATTAGCTTCCGTTAGCCAACGCTAATTATTTCCAGAAAATTTGCAAAATGTCTCCTCGTGTCGATTAATATTTATTGCGCGATCCGGCCCGAAGGACCAATGAATCAATCGAGCACAAATAAGTGGACTGTAATTCTTAATCGGCTTGGCTGCACAATAAAACTGCTTATCGATGACGATATGACGATAATAAAACAAATAGCGACTTAAAAAACTGTTTACAATTATTATTGATTTCTTTTATACAATACACTTTGATTTTTTTTATTTAATTATGATTTTTGGTAGAATCTTGTTACTGATGTGAATAGCTATAGTCTCAAAAATGCAATGAATGCAAAAAATAAAAATGGTAAATTATAAACAAGTTATACCAATACACGACTTAATTTACGAGTATGAAGTACTGCTTAATTAATATGCATCTTGCAATACAATTACAATTGGTATAATTAATCACCTACTAAATCTACTATAATGATTTTGGCATTAGTGATTCTGTCAACAACAAACGACAACAAAAATTAATTACAGAAGTAATAATAAATAATATTGTGGTATACAAATAAATATTCAGGTAAGTAAACTATTCTCTAAATTATATAATGTTAAATTTATACTGTAATTTGTTTCAGAACTATTGTATCAAGACGTAACAATGTATACATAGATTACAAGATAAGTAAAATTATTAGATGTCAATTCAGGTGATTAATTTATTCTTCTTTTTTTCAGGTTCAAGCTGAATGGACATCCAAAATTTCAATTCTAAATGTAATAATAATAAGGTTTATAATAAAGTGTTATTTAAATACAAATGTTGGTGTATGTGTTTTATTTCACGAATGATATCAAACAGTCGTGATAAAACTCTGTGAACCGAAAAAAAAACATTTCAAAAGTTTTATAAATTCTGAAGTTCTGAATATTGTAAACTTATGTAAATGATTTCTAATATTTTTGAATGTGAGTGCGCAATTTTTCATGTGAGCTTTTTTCTAGTTTTCAGACCATGCCGCTCCCAAGCAGACATTCGCGAAGTAACTATTTTTACATAACAAGAAATGATTTACAATCTTTCAGGTTGCTTTTACGCCCATACCACAAACTTAAAGTTCTTGATAAACATTTAACAGACTACTTGACAGTGTCTAGTTCAAATTTGTACTGTAAGCTATTTGGACTTACAATATCAAAAAATGTAATTTGTAGATTTGATTTTTTCGTTGATTTAGCGTACATAGTTAAGCTTGTGCCCAAGTTTCCCTGAATACCTTTTCTATGCGAGTGACAAATCTGATTTTGGAATGACAGTAATTTATTCTCCAATTAAAAAATGCGGTGGAGTTAAATCATTGCCATTTCCGGAAATTGTGACAAGTTGAATAGAATTCAAAATGCCTTCTATTTGTAGCAACATGGTTACAAATTCTTCATGAGTTAGGGGTGATGAACAAAAGGAATTTTTTATTTGTTTGCTTTACCAGTTTGGTAGTAGATTCACAAAGTGAGGTGGCTGACATGCGCTGAAAATATATTCGAGGAGGAGATAAGAAACAATTATTTCTGCTGAAATAGTCCATATCAAAAGCAAATTTGATATGTTGACAGAAATATACACAAATAGGGCTATCCAAGCTCCTGAGTTAAACTGAGATGAAAAATGGTATCTCGAGTTTTAATTTCTATCCCAAAACATAGATGTTATGTTTCTCTAATATTATCGGTGTTATTGAAACAAGTTGACTACTTTTATTTAATTCACCACCCTCATACGTATTTCGCTCTCAAATAATTGTTCAAATGTGCTACGATATATAGTTCAAACAGTTCTAAGAGCGACCCTAAAGGCACATATCTTTCTCACTCCCCCTCGATTCTACGTTCACCTGAATTCAAAAAAAAAAAAAAAAAAAAAAATGCACGTCGAATCGACAAGGCTCACATCTCTAATTAACTAATTTGATCATAGAGGAGAACATCTCGAAACTTGATAAATTTCTCTTGGCATAATGGCTTCGTGAAGAAGTCAGCCAAATTTTCTTCTGTGCAAACACTCTCTTTGTATTTGAAAATGTTTTTATCAAAGAAATTGCACTCAAGTTATCTACTTTTAGCATACAACTGGTTTTATTGTTGGATACTTCCGAGCATTCACCATTACTATTATGAGTGCCTGTAGCACCAGACCTACTCAGCTCTGACAAAACACCCTTCAAATTTACTGCTTCTTGTGCTGTTGAAGCTGCAACAATGTACTCAGCTTCCATTGATGATAATACCACACACCCTTGCTTCTTGGAGTGCCAGGCAACTGGATTGCTTGCATGGAGACACATGAAACCACTCACACTTTTTCTGCTCTCTGTGTCACCCGCCCAATCAGCAACTGAATACGATATACGTTCAGGTTTAGAATTCATGAAACTCCTTTTATACTTTTGTTCCAAACTTCTGGTGCAACTTAAGTAACGAGTCACTGTTTTTGCAGCTGTCCAACAATCTATTATTGACTGATCTAGGTATCTACTTAAGGAAGACACCGAATAACTTAGGTCTGACCTTGTTGTTACAGCCAGATACATCAGAGAACAAACCAAACGACGATGCGGTACCTCGATTTTCTCCCCTTCTGTGATTTGGAAATGTATTTCAATAGGAGTGTATGTTAATCTACACTTATTCATTTCAAATTCTGCTAGCAAACGATTTATAATTTTTGTTTGAGAAATATACAATTCATTCCGTGTTCTTTTTACTTCCATACCCAGAAATCGTAATACTTCACCCAGATCTTTTATGTTGAATTCTTTCTTAAGAGCTTTCAATAGAAATTCTATGTTCGCCACTTGTCCCGTAATGATTGCATCATCCACAAATAGAATTAAATATATTCCATCTCCTATGTACAGACAAAATCATATGGAGAACGACAAAAACTTAACTTTTCCATTACTTCACTAAATCGATTATTCCAACATTTAGGTGATGATCTCTAGTAATACTTGTATGGTAAAGAAAGAAAGCAAAATTATGCAGGTCCGCCATATTTAAAAATACACAACAGAAGAGAAAAAAAAAGTATTCTGTGTGTAGCGTTCGGCAAATAAAGTGTTTTGAAAATAAATAAAATATTTTTAAAATTATTAAAGTTCACGAAAATTATTAGTTTTATTGTTAATGAAAAAATAAAGCATTTTCTGCTTCACACATACAGTCCACTAATCAACGAAAACATTGAGTTGTACAAAACACTGGTTTTTTAATATATACATATATATATATGTATATATATATATATATATATATATATATATATATATATATATATATATCACTGCCCGCATATCCATTTAAAAAAGCCGTAGGCACATCGAATTGTCTCAACGGCCAATTATTTTGTAGTGCTACAGAAAATAAAAGACGAACCGTAGGTATTCTACAAACAGGAGAATACAGAAAATCATTTTCATTTTCTACTCTCCATTTTCTTTCACTTTAAAAACCCATTTCGTATCTATAGCTTTAGCATCTTTAGGGAGGTCACACTCTTTCCAAGTTTGTTGTTTTTCGAGGGAATTTAACTCGCTCTGTATTGCCTCTTTCCATTCATCGGACTCCTGAGCTTGCTTAAAATTGTCAGGCACATTTTCATCGGCAGTTAGTATACAATAAGCAGTAAACAACTCAAATTCATTTAAATGAACTGGTTTCTTTATCACCCTTCCCGAAGAAGTTGTTTGTTTTTCAGCTATTGGCTTTTCTATAAGAAGATTCTGCATTTTAGTTGACTGTTCAATAGTCTCGTCCATTTTGGTATTATGATTGTTGTTTTCAATTTCCGGTTCTTTACATACTTCATTAGGTAACGAATATTTATTCAAATCTGCTCTGCATTCCATAAATTTTTCATCAAAAGTTACATGTCTCGATCTAATTAATCTGTCGGTAGAAGGAAACCAAATTTTGTAACCTCCTCCACAATATCCTACCATCACACCTCTTTCTGACCTAGGATCAAGTTTTCCGCCTTTAGGCAAATTCATAGACCAAGTTCGACATCCAAAAATTCTCAACTTTCATAAATCATTTCTTCCATTCCAAATTATAGACGGGGTTTGCCTATTTTCAACCGAATCGTCTAATTTGGTTCTAACCATATTTTGGAGTTTATCGTTCATTTTTTCTGCTTTACCATTCATAGGTGGGTGATGACTTATTGTGTACTCGATCTTTATTCCCTTTTGTCTAGCCACCCCTGTCACTACGTGTCTGTTTTACCGTACTACCGAATTGATTTTCTTGTTCAGCAACATAATCAATAAGATTTTGTGCGGCTTCATTTTTGTTTCTTAGTAGTTTTACTATGACAAAATGCGAAAAATCATCCAGAATAACTTGAAAGTAGCGTTCCCCCTTCAAAGTTGAAACATTTACTGGCCCATTTACTGGTTTTCATTTCGTTCCGTGGAAAAAATTCTCTCTTAGCGCCCCAATCTTTTGTGCCACAAAAACTCCGAAATACTAGTCACTTGATTACACCAAATACGTTCCGCATAAATTACATATACACCATTTGTTTGTTTACACACAATACTTCCTTTTGACATTTGAATTTTCATTTTTTTATTTTCAAAAATTACTTTATTACTATTTTTACTTGTAGTTTGAGAAACTGATAACAAATTCTGTTTTAGACCCGGAACCACAAGAGCTTCAATATTTACAACTATTACTTGAACAGCATTTTTAGGTTCCCTTTTTTATTTGCTAGCGGTTCTGTTCAAATTATGTATTTGATCCTCCAACTCGCCTTTTATAATTTTTCTGGAGAATCCAGAATCCACAGCAAATAAATTATCAGTTTCATTTTGTAGAGACAAACATGCTATAAAATTAACTTCGGCTTCATTTGCATAATTTGACCCCTATAGAAATTTCTATTTCCTCTTAGTGGTCTTCAAAAACTATTACCACCTCTGCCTCTATTTTTGCTCAGCTTAGGACAATTGTACCGTAGGTGAAATTTATTTCCACATTCGTAAAATCCTGACGTACTTAGTGTTTTTGTGCCTGCTCCAAATGAGACATCTCTTTCTCACATTTCAATAACTTCCTATGTATTTTTCTTTCTTCATCTAGCAATCATGATTTCACAAATTCCATTTTTGACATTTTTGGTTGTTTCAATGGGCGCTTTCAGGTCCGCCAACTGTTGGCAACATGTTGAGTAAAATAATCCTGATGTTTTCTGAATGCAACCGATTTATCGAAAATTTCATGGAATCGTGTGATAGACCGAATGTCATTTTTTCGATCAGTAAATTTTCAAATCGAACATGTTTGAGGGACTTAAAGCGCCCAATGGCTGTTATAACAGTATCATATTCTGAGGGTAATGTTAATAGAAGATGGCAGATTTTATCAGAATCATCCAAAAATAAGAAAATGATCTTCCAGGCTACTGTTTTTATCATATTTCAAATTTACGAGTTTTCTCCAATGACTTAATTTTGAAAAAGTGCTTGTTCTGGCAAAAACTTGCTCTAAAGCATCTAACATACCTTTCGCCGTTGTTGAGTCCTTAATTAAGTCCAAATGGTTGTCGGATACATATTGAATAATCAAAACTTTAGCTTTTGCATCTTTCAACAAATATGTCTTTTTGTCTTCACCTATTGGCACTGGATCAGTAAATACTTCTGCGATTTCGCTGTTCTCCATTTGAGACATAATTCTAAATTATTTGAATTATTGAAATTTGCACCTGACGATAATGGCGCAACCACCGAAATATTTGACGAACTCATTATTATTTATTTCTAAATTTTTATTTAGTTATTCGATTATGGCGCTCTGCGCCCATAACCTGATAAAAATATTAATAGACTTGTTATTATTTCCACTTTAGTTTATTAATTATAATATTAAATACATTAAAAGATATGCACGTGTTGAGTAACTTAAGTTAAGTAAGCAACAATAAAATAGCGACCATCTACAGTTCAAACAGTTCAAAGAGCTATCCTTAAGGCATATATCTTTCTCAAGCCTAATCCGTTGATTTAACCGCGCCCTGAGCAAGTAAGATGGAAACTCTATGACTGAAATAATTCCTCCGTTGGTGACAGCTGGAGCCAGCCAACCTAAAGGATCAAAAATCTCTTTATCTGATTATGCAACTTTGAGTAGAAAGCAATCCTTTTATGAATTACAGAATATCTCCAATGGTTTATTGGTGAATTACCCATTAACGTCTAGAATTGCCACCACATGACCAATACGAGCCAAACGTATGAGGTATACAAGAAATTAAAATATTCTTTCAAAAATGTAATATATGTATTTAGAAAGCTTGGTTTTTTGGGATGTTTTGTTTTTTGAAACTTTTTTAGTTTGGATAACCACACCAGCTCACTTTTACACTTTCTTTGTAACCATGGAATAACGCAAATAAATTTACAACATACAAATTTTGAGTAAGTTTACGATCAAAACTCATTAATCTTTCTACAGAAACTGTTGTCTTGAATGGAAGTCTGTCTATACAGGGTGACCTTTAAGTAGTTAGTCCAATAATTTCAGGAGGTGATGGAGAACACTAATCTTTACAAAAAAATTTTGTATAAGACACAACTCTTCTACTGTAAGATTAGTAACTTTGAGTTTCACATAGTACAGTCACACTTGTAAGCGTATATCAATTTTCAACACAAAGTCCGTGGAGGAAATCATATTTCCTATGTTAGTCAATAAACTGTGTAAAAGTTGTAATACAGTAATGAAGTCTATTAATTTTGTAATATGGTTCCGCAGGTAATCTGATATCTCAATCTGACCATGACCTTCCAAATGTTTTCATTGAATAAATTATCGATTAGTTGCAGCCTCGATTAACAATTTTTTCTCGCTCAGTCTATTGATTTCCCAAAACCGTTCGGCGATTTTGATTGTCTTTTACCGATCTCTGTTGAGGATAGTCATGCTGCAGAGTATTTCCGTTAGGATAAATCTATATTACAGCAAATAATTTTGCTAATCCCAAACATACAACACTGATCAGTACGATAATGATGATGCAAAGTGTTTTCAGTTATGTTTTAGATTTTATTCTGTAAGTTTTACAAATCTCATATGACTACACGAAACTAAGCAATGATTTTACAGCAACAAAACAAAATTGCTCTGTTTATACAACATATATCGAGGAAAAGCTTCGATTAAATCACAAAACAATTCAATTCTAACTTTTCGAAAATAGAAGTTTAGTAGTTTTGTATTACATCCAGTAGTGTTGTTGTTTGCAAAACTATAAATTTCAAAATCATATAATAAAACAATTTTCACATGAGATTTCCACAACTTTAATTTCATTTTTTTTTGTTGTTTACTATTTCCAATTGTTTCGTTTTCCAATCCACAAATTCATTTTCGTTGTTGTATTCAGATTGTGTTTGCTCAGTAGTTGTGTATCGTAAGTAGTTTTCTCAAAATTCCAATCTATCTGCATATTATACATATGGTGTATATAAGTATGTACGTATAGAGGAACAAAATGTATACATCTACATACATTATCATTATCAATGAAGGCAGTAACAACTACAACAACAAAAACAGTAATAAAACTAACAAATTTGAAGATGCATAGATAAATTGAAAATGATTCTTATTTACTTTGTGTGAAAAACAACAGCAGCAGCAGCAGCAACACACAATAATATCTCAAGATGTGAAACTCGAAACGTATCTAAAACCAAGAAAATTAAAGATCTACACTTTTCCAATTTTTCTTCTCATCTCTGCTACACTAACTTCGAGTGAAAAAAAAATGTTATTATCAGTAACAATAAATTGAAGAATACAATAAATATATTTTGTGTGTGTATTTGGAATTTGGATTGCACATCTTACGTGATTTGAATTTTATTGAATTTTATCGTTTATTGACTTTATATCTCGGGGTAAAAAAAATTAGAATTTTGCTTGTAAGAAAATATCCTTTTTACATAAAATTTCTTGTTGCTTCATTTGTGTACATAATTATGTATATGTGTGTATCATATGTACACCGTATGTAGATGTGCGGTTTAGAATTATATTTAAAGAGATAGATTTTGCTACAATTATAATGGTTGCCTCAATTAATCGATTTGCCTCTATTTACACTATTGTTCGTTTAAACCCTCAAGCATTATGGTGCATTCATTATCGTTATACGTTAATTCAATTGTTTTTCGACCCCCTCATTCCAAACCTTGTATGTACACTATATAGTGTACATACCTACATATATTGTCAAGTTAATATAAGAATATATTAGATAAAGGAATCGATAATTATTTATCTCTCTTTACCATCTGGAATAAATTTTCGAGTTCTTTTTATTTGGGAGGGTTCAACGAATATCTTTAATTGAATTTGATTGAGTAGGTTATTGCATGTCACAATATGGTGATGTGTGTGCATTCAGTTAAGGAAAGTAAACCCTGCATTGTAAAGTTTTTATTGTTGTTTAATTTCATATTAGTGTGCTCATTATTAATTTATAATAAATTATTAAATAAACTCATTCGATTGTTACAAAGAAAGTTGAAGAGTCAATGTTATACCAAATATCGTTATAATCGACTGATTATATTGTGAGCTATGCTTATTTTTAAAATTCGTTGAGATTCTAAATTCAGGAGGCTCAGATTCATTAGAGGGACTAACCATTTAATCTGAATGATTATTCTCAACACGACACTATACACTGAATTCTTGACACAATTAAGTCAAAAATAAATGTGTCTTACTTCAGTTACCACCACCCGATTGCATCTTATCTATCTTCACACAAATCTTCTGCTAGTTCAGCTTGGAGTCCCTTGTTTTCTTTTTTAGTTACATATACCAATTAAATGTGACGATAAAATTCTGCAAAGGAATTTTGGGTGGATTAGCATAATTCGCTGGTACAACATATAGGCTATGCCCTGGGGCTATGGGAAAACCCATAATGCAACAACCTCAAAAACTTGAAAACAATTTTTTGGGCGATTCTTGATTTTAGGTTTACTCGCTGTAAATATGGGTGATTGTTCATTTGCAAAAATGAAAAAAAGAAAAAGAAATAAAAGAGCTACAATATCATACGAGAAGATAAACGAATACAGGAAATATGGAATAGGGAAATTTAATTAAAATTTATGAGTAATTTTGGTTTACAAATACAAACCGAAAAAAACACAGCAAACCTTCACTAAATTGTATTCCTAAATATAGAAAAAACTCGATGATATTAAACCTCAATGATCAAGGCAATCTTGATTTCTTCCTGGCGCATAATTCAAAATATTTTTTGCAAATTACCAAGCAGTCAATATTTGAATGCGAAAGCTTCGGTTAGGTATGTGTCTACCTATGTCTACCTACTTACCAGCACATCAGACTGATGATTAGAAACTTTAATCCTATATAGTTGGAAAAAACAGACTGACTTTATGAAACATAGATAATTGTAAGCGAACATATACAATAACACAGTGACTAGCACCTTTTTTCAAAACCAGATTAAGGTAATTTACTGCGCTTTATTTTCAACAGAATGAAGTCGGATGTTCTAAAAAGTAAATTTAGCTACAAAGTTTTCAAGGAGTTATCATCATTTGAGCACACAAAGTTTCAAGAAGAATTCAGCTACCGGTATGATAATATCAACTCTGTTTGATATATTTAAATCTTCGGTTGTCTGTGTTACCCAGATAACCCTAGGTAATTAGTAGTAACAAATAAATCTTGAATCAATTGGGCTGATCAGGAATTTTGTCTTGCTACAAACCGGTCCTTACTAGGATAACCAATAAGTTACAGACGGAAAGAGTGAGAATGGCAGAAGGCTTCCGTTGACTTAAAAATCAATGATTTAAAACCAAAATAGCAGAGGTAACTGAACATTTGAGGGTGTGATGGTATAGGAGAGAATATGAAGCTGGCAATCGTGTTTTTTATTTTTTCCTCCAGAAGTAATTTCAAAATACCTCGCAATTGCCGGTAAACTAAAATTATAAAAGTGTTGATCAGACCCTTTATCACGTATTTATCATAATTAATATGATTTTTAAGTAAAATCTCAATAATCTCTTGCATTTGGTTATCCACAGTTTGAGCTGTTCCATGCCAAATTGGCCAAATTTGGAGTAAGTAAAATTAGTTTTGGGTTGGATTAAATCTTATCAGGTAGATCAGAAGGAGGTGGTTTCCACCTGAGGTCTGGCTATTTAATAAATTCATTAATCAAGTTGCTTTGTTCCAGTACTGCTGTTTTGGACGATTTGCAACCATGATTTGAATTGCAGATGAATCTTATTTGCTAAATAGTCGATTACGAATATATCACCTTACAGTTATTTTCCACCCATATCAAATGTGCGTTCAACAGCTACAAAGAGTAAACACTTTTACAGATTTGGGCGTTGTCTTGGATCGAAAGCCAAATTTCCGGAACCATATTGATTTAATAGTGGCAACTTCTTGCTATTATTCGTTGTGTAACCAAACATTTCCGAAATCCTCATTCGGTTAAAAGTTTGTACATTATTATTAGGGGACAACAGTTATATCGATAAAAATACACAGATAATAACATTCCAATGTGGTTGAAAAAAAAAAATTTGCCACCCTATGGCAATCGATATAAAATTGCAAATTTGCACTATTGGCTTCAGGTAGGCATAAAATTGCTGCTTGAACGTTCATTGCTGATTTTCTAAATAATATTATCGATTTCCTGGAAATTCTTTCAAATTTAGATATTCAGGTGCTCTGTAAAATTGTAAAACAATCAGAAACAAATAAAAAAATTGGTTCAATCCAAAACTCCAAATACACGAAAGATATTTCAGTCAAACTTTTTTTTTGGTCTGAAGTTCTATTTAAAAGGAATTTTTGTTGAACAATTTTTGACTACAATACTGCAATATTATATTAGGAAAGTCAAGCTAACCATTTGAGTGACATTTGAATTATTTTAATTTTTCTATTAATTTCTAAATCTATTAATATTACAAATAAAAGTTTTGCTCCGGCCGAAAACCAAAAGATACTCTTTTCTATACTATAATTCAATAGATTTTTCATTTCTTTTCAAAGGAGATTTATTTTAAAACCTTCATAAATGTTGAGGGTTAATTGTGACATCTGATGTTAACTGAACCATAACAAATAAATAGTGTTTGATTGATTTTGAATGTACGACCAAGCATTTAGCAGGATCTCCCGGTTGACGCCGGGCCCACCGTACACCCTTTTTTACATTTATTTGGAAGGATAGAATAGGATTGTTAGTATAGGATTGAGATCGACCCGGTTACAAACACCTTGACGGTCAATTGTTAGTATTTACATTTTTCTAATAATTACTTTACTACATATTTTCTACAGACTTCTTCCCATCCTTGGCATATTAAAGTCAATATTAATTAGTTATCAATTACTTTTTATTTATTTATTTATTTATTTATTATTACCTACAGTAAATATATATACAATCGGCAAGTAAACATACAGAAACAAAAAAAAACAAAAAAAAGAGAAAAGAGACAAAATTTAACAATTACTAGACAGAAATTTAAACAACTCATTTTTAAACGAATTTCTTGTCATGTTAAAGTCGAAAACATCATAAACTGAATTAAAAAGCCGCGACATTCTCAAGACTGGTTCCGAAAGTGCAAAATTCGTAGACACCGGATCAATATGTAGCAAACGACGACCGCGCAAACAGCGTATGGGAGCGTAGATATTGAAACGAGCAACTAATTCGTCACAATCTATTCGGGAAGTCAGAACATCGTGAACGAAGATGGCAGATGCAACGTCTCGTCGGTGATCCAAACGTTGAAGTTTTAATAAACTACAACGATCATTATAAGGTGGGAGAATATATTGATGCACTCGGTCAGTGGGTAATCCACGAAGGGCATATAAAACAAATTGCTTCTGAACACTCTCAATCCTATCTGAATGGCACCTATAAAATGGGGACCAGATCTGAGAAGCGTATTCTAGAACTGAACGAACAAAGGATATATACAGAGTTTTCAGTGTGAGCGGATCGCAAAAGTCCTTACAATTGCGCTTAATAAAACCTAGCATAATGTAAGCTTTTGTAATAATACAATCAATGTGTGTAGTAAAAGTTAGGTCACAAGAAAAGGTTATGCCTAAGTCGGACATGAGCTCAACTCTATCAACAGCAATATTATACAAAAAATATTGCTGGAATATTGGTGAACGCATCCGAGTGAATGACAAAATCCTGCATTTACCCACATTCAGCAACAATTTATTATTGAACGACCAACTGCAAAAGTTATTCAAGTCACCTTGTAATTTCACACAATCACCAACCTCATTAATTGGGGCAAATATTTTCATATCATCGGCGTAAAGCAGACAATGTGCAAATTCAAAACACTCAACAACATCATTTATAAATAACGAAAATAAAAGCGGCCCAATGTGACTTCCTTGAGGAACTCCTGAGGTAACACGAAATGACCGAGAGCTAAAATCATTAATCTTAACAAATTGGTAACGATCAGAAAGGTATGATCGCAACCACTTAATAGGGATGAACTGGCAATCTAGTTTATCCAGCTTATCGATAAGAATCGAATGGTCAATTTTATCGAACGCCTTTGAAAAATCGGTGTATACTACATCTACTTGTTGCCTATGTTCCAGTCTACTATATAAATGCCCACAAAAAGAGGCTAGATTAGTCACCGTAGACCTACCTGGATAAAATCCGTGTTGAGCCGGAGAAATAAACCTTTTTACATGAAAAAACAAAAATTTCTGTACCAAGGATTCGAATAGTTTTGGTATAGCAGAAAGGATAGCGATTCCGCGATAGTTGCTAACTTCACTTCTTTTGCCAGATTTGAAAATCGGACGGATGAAAGATAATTTCCAGAGATCGGGAAAAATCCCAGTACGTAGGCTATCATTAAAGATAATAGTCAGTGGAGCGGCTAGACTCATTGCACAATTCTTAATAAGGATTGGTGGAAAGCCATCCTGTCCTGCCCCCTTATCAACTTCAAGTTGAGATAATCCATCATAGACTTCTGCTTCCGTAAATTTTAAAAAGATAAAATCAGAACGACCGCGGTGGGTTAAATGCTTGTTACATGATACCACTGGCTCTTCATAGACAGACTCGAAAAAATTGGCAAACAAATTGGATATATCAGATGGCTGACTGGCGAAAGAGTTCTGAAAAGCCATTGGGGTAGGAAACCCAGCAACCTTCTTTTTACCATTTATGAAATTCCAGAATTTCTTAGGATGGGAAGTTAATTCTTCTTCGATTTGCAAAATGTAGTTATTGTAAAGAAACCAGTTTAACGTTTTAAACTCCATACGAGCAGTATTGAAACTAGGATAAAACTTAACACCGTGTAACTTATATAAGGTATGTAACTTATTCCGGCGTTTTTCAACACGAATTAGCTGTTTGTTATACCATGGCTCCCGATACCGAGGTTCGTTTCTCACTAATGGAACACATCTTTCAATACCAGACTTGAGAAGCTCGTTGAACAAAAAAACACAATCGTTTAAGTCTCCTCCTCGTTCTAGAAATAACCAGTCAGAATCGACAAGAAATTTGTTTAAAGAAACGTAGTCAGCATGTCTAAAATCGAAATGAAAAGAATCACTAGAAGTGCACATAGTATTACAATTCTCTTGAAAAATGTATATCATAATTGGAGTATGATATACGCTCGTACAGCCAGTGAAGTCCTCACAAGACGAGAGCTCCAAATACATAAGGTCAGTTGAGAAAACCAAATCGAGGAATTTCCCTCGACTATTGCTTATTCGGTTCACCTGCATCAATGCTGTGCTAGCAAAATAATCAGTGACTGCTAGTCCTTTTTGGTCGATGGAAGAGGCCATGAAAACTCCATCAACATCAATCCATGTAATATCAGGAAGATTGAAGTCACCAGTAACAATTAGTTGTTCACCAACTCGAACCAGTGGCACAACAGCAGAATCGATAAAATTAATAATTCCAAGATAATATTCCAGAGTAGATCCGCAGGGAACATATGCAGCAACGACGAGAATGGAGGCACTGGCTACATTAATACGTACAGCAATAACATCATAAGTTGGATGGCATGCAATGAGCTCGTTAGAAATCGAACATTTAACAGCGATCAACACACCTCCCCCCTTCAGGCTGGTACAAAAATCATGTCGATCGTTCCTGTGAACGACGTAGTTAGGTGGAAAATACTCCGCCGAATTGAAACTTTTAGTAAGCCATGTTTCCGAGATAATGATCACATCGTAATCATTGTCCAGAACGCCAAGTAAGAATAATTTAGCTTTACCTCGAATGCTAGAGGCATTATGGTAGTACATAGAGGTAAAAGAGGTTTGTCCGGAACTTATAGGCGGAAGCACCCTGCCTGAAACTACATCACTTAAATTACGGGAGAGTTGACTGGTACAGCTGGTATCCGAAATCTCACACTGCAGGTTATTACTTGGGACAAATTTACTACTTATTAAGCTCTTATAATTTATTCTGTTGACTTGTTGAGAGCAGCAGTTGTCCGAAACTTCACCCGTGGAGGCAACGCTGCCCGAAAATTTTTATCGTGAAACTCCCGAATGTGTACACCGGTTGGCCAAGTATTAGGGTCTAGGGCCTTAATACGTACATCAGCTTTTATGCCCAATTTGAAGCAAACAAACTCCAGAGATTCGATGCTGCGTAATTTAGGAACCAGTTTGAATGCTTTACAGTCTTCGATCTCCAAACAAGTTCGAGCCATGGACGCAATTTCATTTTCAGACGTATCCGGATCAAATTTCGAGACGTGTAGCCATACCATCGATACAACGACCTTTACCCCAAAATTTTCCGAAAATTGTCTGGTACCACAGATAGTTTTTGTGCCCAGATTTTGAAGATGCATGTTTCCAACTGCAGGCACGGCAACATTGGAACTCATTGAAGGAGAAATCACCACATCAGAAAAGGTTCCAGTAGAGGCCGGAGGTTTTTGAATGGCTGCTTGTAAGACCGCAGGACTAATAGGGTTAACAGCAGGCAACCCAGGGCTAGGTATACCTTTTACGATTTTATTAGATGTTGCTTCCTTGAGAATAGAATTATTTTTTTCATCGGATATAATCCGTGAAGCAGAATCTTTAGTTGACCTTGCAGGAGAACTTAAAGGCATAGACGATGTGGTAGCCGCGGATGACAACTCAGGCAGATGATCAAGGATCATGCCAAGTTGTTGTTTGAGACAGGTAATCTCGTCAAGCAGCTTATCAACAGAGGGCTGCAGGGCAGTATTGGCGCCAAAATTACAGTCCCTCATTACTTTGAGGAATGACTGATTCTTCATAAGGTCTCTGCAGTCACAACAGAACCACATAATGTTTGAGCATTTCCGTGTATGGTTATATGCCACACGGTCCACCTCAGCACAACCATAGTGGAACAGTTTGCTACAAAAACCAGAGCAGCTGATCGTCTGGTTATTTGTAAAAGCCAAGCTGCATATACCTCCCTCACTCCACTGCCTCCGGCTGCTTTCCATTGATTAATACTCTCAACCAGCCATGACAACACATCTCCAATCTACTCCCATGCTTTATTAAAATTAAGATTAAACTGCATACTAATTTCTAAAATTCAAAACACATTAATTTAATTAACTAATCTCATCCTTTTAATTAATTAATTTTAAATTTAAGTTTAATATAATTTCCATAAATTGAATCCAATTTCTCGTGCTCTCTGAAACAAAATCAATATTAATATATTATTAGTAAATTCTAATTAATATTGAATTAACTTATGTAAGTTTGTTCATCACCCTAGATTTTCATGAGCCTGTTATTAAACATCATTAGTTGCTACGGACAATCTTAATATTAATATTAGTATCTGTTTCTTGTTGTTTTTTTATTTTTTTTTTGCTTCCCGAAACTATCATAAACCAAAATACATATTATATATAAAATTTGAATTTATGCAAGAAAATGATTTTGCTAATAAATCTCGATTTGACTACAATTTACTTTTGAGCACATTTTAGGAAATAAGCCACCTTCACAATATATTTAGGAATCAATTCTATGAATAAAGCTTTACCTGTAAAAATTATATTAAAAATAAGTTCAATAATAATTAACAACTTTTGATGTTGTAGTTGTAGGGCTACCAATTTAGCGTTCACAAAACAACTACACGATATATGTGAATATTTAATAATTTAATTTTATAATTTATTATGTTAGTTTATAATTTTGTTTTAATTAATATATTGTAGTTTATTTTATTTTATTGTAATTTTTATTTATTAACAAAATGTATTTTATTATATGTTTTAATTCCCCACCATTTTTGTGTCGCGGAATATATATTTGGGCGACCAACACGACGAGCGATGTGTTGCCGCAGTAGAGATCGAGAGCAGACTAATTATTTTATTTTATTTTTGTTTTGTCATGTAATGTGTTGTGGAAGAGCACATAGTTCAGTTGTCTTTGTATTGGGTATATTTCGTTTCGTTTAAATTCTGTTCGCGTTGGAATAGACTATGTGGTGGCGAACGCATAACTCAGGCGCAAGATAAAAATGCGTGAACCGCCACAATGTTATGAAATTAAGAAACGACCAATGATTTGCACATTGTCATACTGCTTCACAGTTATTTTAACTGTCCCCTTCTAATTACCTATGGAGGAATCAACCTCCTATTTATGATTCCATTTTCAGTCTTCATGTTTTGCAGCTAAAAATTACATCATTTGCTTTGCATGATAACAATGTGTTTCCGTTTTGTCATTATCCATTGCATGTAAAGCTTATTCAACATTCCTTGTCCTTTATCCATCAATTTATTTACACTCGATTTACACAAATTTATTATTATTAAGCCGTTTTCCTAATTGATAGTTTAGCCACTGACATCATCGATTTCACTTCACACACACACACACCTAATTCTAACTACTATCCCTTTATGCGACAACTACACTGATCAAGCAACTTGCTTGCATGTTAAAATATGTTTACCAAGGGTCCGCCAAATAACCCGCCGGGCGCGGTGCAGCGCAATACTCTCTCCCTATTTCACCACCAGAAATAAATCAAAGTAGACAAATAAACCATTATGCACCGCGCGAACTACCAAACAGGCGCTAAATTGGCAAACATTATCCGTGAACTAAATTAAAAGCTCAAACAGAGACTCTTGTATGTTTATATACATTAACCCGCACTCAACTTGCATCTTTTATGTCACTTTTGTATCCTTCAGAAGTACAAAATGTACCTATTTATCGTGATTCATTGCATGTAAACACTAGTTCGGACATTCCTTGTTCGTTATCCTAACCATTTAATTACACTCACTACCCTAATTTGGCCACGTACATCGTCAATTTCACACACATTACCACTCCATGTGAAACCTATTACAAATGTGAATAAAGAAACGAAGAAACGACACCACGTATACTAACCCGTATTCTGGACCCGATCCACAACCCGTTCAAAACCATTGGAGATATTTTCGTTTTTATTTTTTGATCAGGCTGCCGGCCGAGCTGATACCAGATAAGTTATTTTTCCTTAAATTTTTTATCGTACAATTTTCTTATCATCACAAGTGTCTTTGTAAAATTCTACGGCTAAACTTAATATACCGACAATTACAATGGCGGGAGCGCTTCTGACCATCATTTTATTTATAAACTCCCACCCATCTTCCACCCCTTTTATAGAAATATATTTCGATTGAATCGGTAGCAATATACCTGATCCAATATTTCTAATTTTCGATCACAAATTAAATTTCGATTTAAGAAGAAAAAATTTTCATCAAAATTATTTTGACTTTTCTGCTCGAAAAAAAACACAACCGTTCGCTAAGGCAATTCGATTCGATAAAAAAAGTAAAATACAAAATACAAAAAAAGTTAAACCGAACGAAACTGTGGGGGCGCCAGATTTTACAAACGAAAAGGAAATTCAATTTTTTCTGAAGAGGTAGGTACACTGAACCGTGGGACAAAATTGAAGGTTGCTGGCAAAACACAATAAAATATAAAATAACAAACTTATCTGATTTGGCAGAAATATTTTTGAATCGGCCTCTTTTGAAAGATGCCAGAGCTACATCATTGGCACAACTAATATTAAATAGTATAAATAATTAGATTGCACCCTCCTTTGATTTATTTCAGTACGACATTGATTTGGAATTTCTAACTATTTAAACTATGGGAACATTTTGCAACCAAATGCATTCCAAAAATGTTACGATGCGGTAAAGACATAGAAACAAAGGAAGCACTAATGCAAATAGAGGATTCAACTAACGAAAGTAAACAAAAATTCATTGAAATGCTGAAGTAATTTTGCTCATTTTTAAAACGTTTCATTTTAGATAATCGAAGCTTAACAATTTTACATAGCCTACATGCATTGGCCAAACCATCTGACCATATTTCCTATCTCAACACTGTTGCGATGAGGCACAATCCGAACACGAAACAACATTGAGTGTTTAAAAAAACATTGTTAAATCTAACTAGTTATATCAAAATTAATTTTATGTGATTAACCGATTATAATTTCCCTCGTAGTAACTAAAAGTAAATTTAATTAGTATATTTATTGTTATTAAAATCTCCTAATTTTATACTTACATTATTTTAGCTGTCAAATGTTTCATATTTGTTTTGACATTTTCACAGCACGATTCTAGTATTTAATTTAGTACCAGAATTATAATTTATTTGTTTAGCACATAGGGAAGCTTTGATCTGTATTATCGGTATACAAGTTCTTGGTGTTGTTATACAGATGGCAGTCAGATTAAAGCTTGCTTACGTAAAAATTATGTTAATATTTTGTTTTTTGTTCAGTGCAAATTTTAATTGTATTTTGTCTTGTCTTGAGTAAAGCCGTCAATACAGTCCACTTTTATAAATATCTAAAATTAAAATAAATAAAATAAGTTTGTTGTATAGTGAATAGCTACTTATTGTTAATTATTGTGTTGTTTATCACCTTGGGGACATCTCTATTGCCTGCTTCAAACTTATTATCACTGCGTATTTACCTGGAGGTATTTTATATGGACATTTTCCTGGCACACGGCTGTATCTGTAATTATTGAATTGAGCTGTCGAAACAAACACTATTTGGAGGCCGAGCATTAAAGACTCTCAAGTTGGACAAATTCAAATTATTGATACATTGAATAATTTAGAAAACATTATCCAACAACGGAAGGATAAATACGTTTCACATGGTTCACAAGTACTGAGAATATCGATAATTGATTTCAAAAATTAGAATCCGGTAGCAGTCAATCAATTTATACACGGTTAAAAATTTTGGTGTAAAAATAATACAATTTTCGTATGCATACAGATTCATAAAAAAATAGTATAATTTTTATATAATTTCAATTTATAAAATTTATAAGTTTTAAAGTATATAGTTGATACAATACTCCTATAAAATAACATGGTATGACGTCATCAAATTTAATATTAAAATTGGATATTTTTAATATTATTTATTTATGAAATTTTTATACTCTAATCGTATAAAAGTTATAAGCCAAAATTATAAAATTAAATGAAGAAAAGATTAAAATGTTTACGATATTTCTCCAAAACGGAATTCAGTAATTTTTTATCGAGAAGAAAACTTAATTAAGGAAACACATCTTAAATTATTTTTAAACACTGTTTTATTTATTTTTCCATTCAATAATATACAAAGGTCCCGCTTTGCGTCCCTGTTTGGTTCCACACGGAGAGACGCAAACTGAATTTCGACGCATATCGAGTTACATGTTATACTACAAATTCGAAGGAAAAATAAACCAAAAAATTATCAAATATTCTGATAGCAACGAAAATTCTCACTAGTTGTATGACAAAACAGAAAAATGGAAAGAAAGAAAAAGGACGCATAACGAAGAACCGACGCTAAGCGGGTGATTGGTTTTTTTTTTAGCCGACGCAACAGCGAATAGACGCACATAGAATAGACGCATAGCGAGACTCTGGTGTACTTAGTTTACAAAATTACATTCTTTCTTAATAACATATAATTTACTTGTCTTATGTGATTTTACAGCTTTGAATGTATTTAAATCAAAATTTGTTGAAAATTTTACAGTAAATAAATTTGCTTCTTCAATATCTTGTTCAATTTCGAAACAGTTGTGAAACTCATCAAATTGTTTTACATTATATTTTCGGCACAAAAATATGTAACTACTTCGATAACTTAATATCTAGTTTATTTCAAAAAAATTTAAGAATTGATTATAATCGGAGAATTTTTGTAAAGTAATAAACAGAGATGGCCTATAATGGATATAGTGTTCAATGAATGATGCTATATATAATGGTTCATCGCTTTTATAATCAAGATTAGATAAGATGTTTTCATAAAATTGGAAAAAATTGATTGGTGGTTGACTAAGTTTACCACAACGTATTTCACGTTTCATTTCGTAAGTCTCCCAAATACTCGAAAACCTTTGTTGGTGTCTGAGGGCCAATGTCTTTGGCAAATTAATATAATTTCTTAAATTTCTACTTAAATTTTTAAAATATTGGTGCTTGGACTCATATCTTATTGTGGAATATTGCCATAGTGGACTCATTTTAGTTAGAACGCCGGGGTAATGAGTTAGAATACGGTGTTTAGGAATTAATTTGCCATTGAATTCATTTAAAATAATATTTAAATGTTGCCTTATTAATCTTTTTAAATCATTGATTTCACTAATATTTACAACCCTACTAAAAACTATGCTCATTATTTTTAGCATTGTTGTTATTCCCTCCCAATTTTAATTGTAGATCATTTGTAATTAAATCACCAAAAATAAAAGGCAAATGTAACATTAGACACCAAGTTTGAGATGCTGAGAGACCTAAGGAATCTTTATTGATATTTGATGATGGAACTACTTTTCGATACAAATATCCGTAATTAAACGAATGAATTCTATCATTTATATCAGAAAAATTAATAATTTTAGAATTGGAAAAAAAATTAAACAATGTTAAAATAATAAAAGTGCAACCCCTTCTAAAATATCATGCATAGGATCGACAGTACAATTTTGAACAATATCATAATAAGTAAGATCAGTTACAACAGATAAGAACCTGATACCTTTTCTGGAAATCAAATCTGATGCTTCTAAACCTAAGCTTTCTTAGCAAAGTATCAAACTTTGAAGTGTTCGTATTTTTTCTGCATTTTCGTCGAGGTTAACATTAATCTCGTTTTTATTAATCTCACAAAATCTACAGAAAAAAGTAGCATTAAACCCACCAGCATATCCCAAAATTTGATTGGCCCCTAAATTGTCATGAGTAATACCTGTTAAAGTTCCATGCACTATTCCAATATCCGTGGTAATACCGTCCGATTCTAATAATTTTAAATCTTGGATGATTGCGTTCATATGATGATGTTATAATTCTCTGGTTTTTTTAAATCATTAGAATTAAACAATGCAACAAGATGCAAGTTTTCTAACTGTGATAAAAACTGAGCAGGTAGGTTTCGAACAGTAAAATAAATCCCTCCAATCTTATGGATAGTTTTATGACTTCCAAGGGGATTTGTGCATTCGAAATCATCATAAAATAATTGAATTTGTAATGCTTTAGGATAATTTTGAAAAAACAAATTAGTTTTAAAAATCTTGCCACAGCAAAAACTATTTAATTCTGGTGTTCCACAATTATGATCTAATAATGAAAAATATTTTTGAAAAAGGACTTTTAGCGTTTCTGTGATGGGGATATATTGGTAAGTGTTCTAAATTAAAGCTTCCCTGTACACCTTAGATTTTCTACAGTATTTCATGTCCCATCTTGTACCTATAACTTTCTCCAATGGCCGGATTAAAGATTTAGAACTTTAAAATGTCTTTGTTCTTTTAAATTTCGTTAGCACACTTTTAAATTGATCTTGATATTGCATTTGAACATTACTTAAAGTTTCACATACAAATTTTGTAGAATGAGTTTGTTTGGGACACTTAAAATGATTCCTCAGCTTTAAAGAGAAATCTTTTAACAGGCCAGAAGAATGACTGCTTATTTTTGTAATGATTGTGTCTGGTAACCCTAGACTATTTAATTGAGTTACAAAGTTTGTGATACCACTTGAACATTCAATACTTTCACTCTCCAATCTTTCATTAAGTTCCGGAACAGGATCCTGACTGAAGTTGCTGCGACTTTGATATTCTTCAATATTTGATGTAGAATTTGTTGTTTGCAGAAGTACTACTGGTTGTGTAGTCAGTATAGGAGTATTGTTTTTCGTAGATGTAAACCTTGTTTTACTATTTCTAGATATAGAACATTTTAATACATGTTTTCTAAGCCCAGCATACGTTTGAAATGTGTAAGGACAATTTTCTGTACTTACACATTTCAGTTCTAGATATTTCGATTCGTGCATGCTGTGAATCAATTTTATATGTTCAAATAACTTTGATAAATTTGTAGTTGACTTTTTACAAACGAAACAAAAATAATCCATTTATTTTATTAAATTCAAAGTAATTTACCCAACAATTCCTTATTGTTTAATGTTTTTTTTTATAATTTTATAACTTACAATCCCTTGCTAGCATACCTAATTTTAGGTAAACTTCCTTTACGGTTGATGAAACGTGGCACTTGAACTCGTATACATAATTTTGTAAGAAAGTCCAAAATAGCCTATAAGGTTATTATTATATTGAATTCCACATAGATAATGTAGCTTGAATAAATAGTCTACTGCAGTAATAATGTCTGTATTCAAAGGCAAAGGTATCCAATTGCTATCCAAAACTACAAGATATTGTGATATGTCTTGTTTATTTTTACCCAAATCCACAATATAGGGAGCTTTATTTTCAGATCCTTCTGTGTACTCCGAATTGGTTTTCCCGGTCTATAAATAGAAATAATGCTACTAATAATAACTTTTTTTTCTTTAATTTTTAAGAATTCTTACGTGGAAAATTTTTATTAAATTTGGGACAGCTTTTTCATCTGATGCCCTACTCTGTTTTTGCTTACCAGATGAGGAAGGTGGTAATAACCGTATCAAATTTAAAAATGTTAAGGTTCATGTATTCCAATCTAAAATTGTATATATGTATGTAAATAGTTTAAAATAGGGATGTGCATAAGTACGAGCTTTGGGGAGATTATTCACCCAGATTTCGGTCGCTTTCCGTGTACAAAATGTTTTTTCCTGAATTCCGCACTGCTGTTACAATATGAACTTCATATATGTCCCATTTTTCCTTTAGAGTAGCGGTACAATTGGGAAACGAAATATTAAAATCAAATAAAATCTGAAAAAAACTAAAATCGAAGTTTATGTTTAACAAATAATAAATTAATGTAGGTATTTACTAATTCTTTGTGTGAAAAATAATAAGGGCTATCAATTTTTGGGTGGTAGCCGGATTCGGAGCGTTGATTTTTTCTGTATTGAATAGTTGCCTTAAGCTTTGCCTTTACTAGAATATTCCAAATCATGCTTTGCTGTCTTGTTATCGATTATCGTTTCTTCAACAACCTCCTCGTCATAGATCGAATCATGGAAATGTGACTCTAATTTCCTTTTTTTTACGCGATCATTCTTCAACTTAATTTGAAGAAAACCATTCGCTTCACGATTAATAATGAGATCCTAAAATTATAAGAAAATCAATTTTAATTGTACTCCTTATTAAGATTTGTAATCATATTATATTTACTAAGAAATATTGTGGAACTTACTATTTCGTTTTTACCTTCTGATTTCAGGCATGGAAATAAATGCACACAGGCTTCTGCTACTGCAATTTGTTGTTCACGAGCCGGCTTGAATCCGAAGGTCTCTTGCGTGTAATTAGCTATAATTGAAATAATTTTTCTCCGTTGATTTTCGGTCAAATATTTGTTTTATTTACTTTCTGCGATTATGATTTTCCCAACTGGATTCCTAAGAAAGTATGCCTCTAATGCCTATACAAAATAATTATTCAATTAATACATTAAATATTAATTCTAAGCTTATTATTTTTACTGCTGAAGTAACCACCAACCCAGATCCAACAGCCGCATTGGATTTTATTAATACTCCATCAGTTTCTTTATACTCTTGATGGTTTAAGCAATTAGTATTTTCGATTAATTCAGCTGTCTTTATTTTTAAAACAAAACATGGATGCCTGTAGTAAATTTTTACATATTCAATAAATATACATATCTTCATTTATAGTAGCCCCGTGAATGTTCTCGAAATGATGAAACTGATCGATTGTTATATTCGTATCTTGTATAGCTATTTCAAATAAAATTACTGTTATAAATTGTAAAGAATTAAGGAAAAATCGATTAATTTATATAGATCTTAGTTTGATATTCAAGCAAATACTCGATTTCTATCAAGTAGGTTAAAACTTGGTTTGTAAATTTGATCGATTGCGTTTTATAAAATTCTCGAGTATTTGCCCCATTGTATATCTTGTACTTTGTGGCTAATGGAATAAATTATCCAACATTTTCTTTTAAAAATCTCATAACAATTATAATTATTTTATATACATATTTTAAACTAGCAAATAATTGCAGATAATTCGTATTTCTTATATAAAACTGACATAATGCACTAATGAAAGAATATTAATTTGATTTATGTAACAACCGAATTTTTCTCATAAACAATTTCTAATAACGTATGTAATATAAAGTTTATTGTAAGTTGTAACACATTTTCTTACCTGAAAACACAAAATCCAAATACTGAAAATCCGATATTTCGGTTACGCAATATTTATTGATGCTGGTAACATTAGCAACAAAAGTAATAAATAAGCTCTCTTTGTCATCAAATTGCATTTTGAAAAGAAACAATCAATATAATAATATTATAACTAAACTGAACTAAAACAACTTTATGCACTTTCACGTCAACTCACTTGAACATATTTCACAAAATGTAGTGGTTTTCTGATGAACAAGAGATTTCCTGAAATATTTGGACGAAATGGTATGTATTTTATATTATTTCCGTATAAAAATAATTTTTTAGTTTTTTTCCTAACAGTAATTTTAGATTTGATGGTTTTTAGGGATCAGGTTTGTAACTTGTTTGTGTAGATTTTATATGAATTTTTGTATAAACTAATTTTTAATAAGAATAAAGTTTACAGTTAATACGAATATTTTATAGACTAATGGTCTATACACATGAATCGCGATTTTTCTCGTACGAGTAAAAATGATTCAACGATTTCTCTTAAATTACATAGTAAAATTTAAACTAGTCACTTCAAAAATAGTAAGTAAACAATTCCGAATGTAATATGATTGACAAATTTTTTAGCAAACGCACATTTCCTAATAAAAGCTGCCAAAAATGTTTAAATCGCCGTCATATTGGAAAGTTCGCGCGAGAAAACACTATTTTGCAATTATTATTAGGAAATGTGCGTTTGCTAATAAAATTGTCAATGATATTACATTCGAAATCGTTTACTTACTATTACTATTTTTGAAGTGACTAGTAAATATTTTACCATGTAATTGAAGAGAAATCGGTGAATCATTTTTACTCATACGAGAAAAATCGCGATTCATGTGAAAAGGTCATAAATGTATTAGCCTACTGTCTTATAATTTTTATACATTGTTATACAAAAATAATACAATAAAACCTAGTTCAGACTAGGGATTAGTAATCTAGATTAACGAGGTAATCGTGATTTTCTTTTGGTCTGAACGACTGTGATTAAAGTAATCTTGATTAGTTGGAAGATTAACTTCATAATCAAAAATTTAATAGATTTATTATGTAATCTCGATTAAATGAATGATATCGCTTGACATTTTGCGATTGTTGAGTGAAACAACTTTTTATTCTAAACACATAGGCTCAATTTTTTTTTATTTTTGTCATATTTTATTATTTACGAAAATCAAAATAAAAATAATGGATGTCACATTAAATTATTTTGAACAAATTGTTCAGCTTCAAAAGCATATTTTTATTGAAAATACCTAACTTTGTGTGTTAAATTGTTTATTTTTAATTTTATTTCGCCCATTTTTTAGTCACACCATTATCGGCCAGCTCATTTTTTATTTTATTGAATACTGCCGATTTGTTTTCGTCCGCCTTAAATCTTCAATATTTTCACTCCAGGACTCCAACTAAATCCTGGTTTCTGATGCGGTCCATTCCGATCTGTGTTTTCAGTTTGAAATTTCAGGATCCATATTTTTTATTTTATAACCTCTACAATGAAAGTGAATGTATTTATTTGTTATTAGGAATATCAAACTAATTTTTTATTTATTTATAAAATTTATACAATACAATTACTTATGTACTAATTTATTTTAAAAATGTTATAACGAATTAAGTTTTTGAAAAATGTGACACAGACCAATTGAAAACAAAACAAAATTGAATCGTTAATGTTAACTTTGCGGTATTATCACCAGGAACGTTACAATATTTAATCGTGATTATCCAGTATAGTCTGAACGTCAAAAAGAGTAATCTAGATTAAAAGTAAACTTGATTAGGCAAAACTGGATTACTAATCCCTAGTCTGAACAAGCTATAAACGTATTAAACTTAATCCGAATTTGTATAATCTCCGTTGATAAATTAGAACTTATAAAAATGTGTACTAAAATCCTTATACATACGGTTTATACGAAAAAAATATTAAAATTTTTCGGATAATTTTCAACCGTGTACTAAATCACAAAATACTAATTTCAGAACGGAAATGTATAATACAATGTTATCTGCAAATATTGAACTCCATTATAAAGATAATTTTAACCGTAAAGATATTCTATTTATTCAAAATTTAATTTCAAGAACAGTACAAAGATCAATAATAAGGATTAAGGACGAATTAAAATATAATGTTGAATTCACAGAAAAATTTGTAAACCTTGAGAAAAAATCAAAAGATGTTCAAAATTTATTACAAAACGGAACATAGATTTTTCGAACAAGTGATAAGTAAAGATTTATTTAGTTTTCCAAAAATATTTATAATTAATAACCAAATTAGTGAAATAATGATCCACAGAATGTCAGTATTAGATGTGGAAACAGTTTCTGGTATTATAATGCCGCTTAAATTCGAAATTCGAAAATATTTCGAGAGTCCTGGTATGCTAAAACAAACAATAGCGCATATGAACTATCTTAAATAATTTGATAAATATTATAGCTGATAATGCCAATTCTTTTATATATAGATGATTTTGGGATACATATTCCTTTAGGACCACACGCTCAGTCCATGTGTGCATTATATTATTCATTCAAATAGATCATTTAAAAAAGAAACGACTGAAATTAACAGGTCGACAAATACAAAGTTTTGTATTTTATTTGCCATTGATGATTGGGTACAAAATTCCTGTCAATGGTCCTGTTTGGGCTTTTCTTTGTATACTAATCGCTAATCATAACTACCAATACCAACAATTATTTGGGGACCATTTAAAGCCCAAGTTTCATTTCATGGTTCATTATGTTAGTGCAATCAAAAAATTTAGTCCATTAAAACCTCTATCTTGCGTGAGGCTTGAAGCGCAGCATCAACAATTAAAAATGTATGCAAATGCAATGAAATCGAGAAAAAATATTTCATTGAGCTTAGCGATGAAAATGTCTTTAAAATTTATGAAACCTGTATTTAACAATTCATTTTTATGTTCAGATGAGTTGAACGACATCAAGCCTAGCAACGTTTTCATTTTAAAAAATACCCATTATTTTTCATATATCAAATTAAACCAAATAGATGGAGAGCTAGATTTATCAAATGCAACTTGTTGCACTTATATGGGCAAAAAATACGAGATTGGATTTTTTTTTAAATAAAATTACCCGCCAATCTGATGTAAAACTTTATGAAATTATTGATATTATTTTAGAAAAAAAGAGAATTATTTTTTGCAGTATACAATTACAAAATATTGTATAAAGCTCACTTAAGAAGTCATGAAATATTAGCAAAAATAAACGAAGTTTATATTTATAAATCTGAATATTTTCAAAGCCCACCAATTCATTTTCAGATACTAGATAATAAGAAATATTTTAGACCTAAAAATAATTTTAATGATATTATTATTATTATATTATTTAATATTTATAAATTTGAATTTATTAATTTTTTAAATTATTTTCTATTTACATACGTCTAATGTCATAATTATTTACAATGTGGGTTATTTATATTATCATATAATATGCATTATTTTATTATATTAGTTTTAGTTCTTATAAGTATCGAAATAAAAAATAAAAAAACAATAAAATACATATATCTTCTAGTAAAAAGAATAGTCGTTTTATTCTTGTAAACTCTGTGGTGGTCAATTTAATTTTCGACGATTGAACGCACCGTTTACGATTTTATGTAAATGTTTGTGTCGAAGAATTGGTATTATTCCAAATGAAACTGCACAAAGGAAACTACACTAAACACTCACAATTTATAGTTATTTATTTATTTGTTTATTAATTTATTTATTTTATACAAACTTTTAACTTTTATCAAAGACAAATTTATAAATGCTTAATTTTATTTTAATATAATTTTTTATATACAAAGTTTTAATGATGCTTCAATAAGCTGTAATAATCGAATGATAATCCAACATATATTTTTTTTTGTTCAAAAAATCCGCAGTAGCAACAAACCGACACATTACTTGGAGACACGCGTTGCCCGTTATCAATTAAAGTTACCATTACAATGACGTTAAGCACATCATAGATACAAATCGATATGAATATAAATTTAGGGCTTTCCAAGTTCATGGGTTTCAGCTGCTGCGAGTATTTTTACATTAATATCAGTATTGCGTAAACATTCCCGGGACCTTGAAATATGTAAACTTTTTCAATTAATACATTTTACTTATAGCTAATACATACATAATATTTTTTCATATTTATTTATACAAATTGTTTCATTAATTAAATTTTTTTTTATTTAACTACAATATTAATAAAATTACACATTATGATCATTTAAATTCAACAAGATTCGAACGTTAGCTTAATTCCTCTGTTATTTTGCCATCATTAGTTTCAATTGGTAATAAACTTATTTTATGTATAGCTCGTTTAAAGACGGAACTAGCAGTTTTAATCGTAACAACACGAACTCGATTATCAGCGCCGCAATGCAGTTCTATTACTCTTCCTAAAGGCCAATACATAGGTGGAAGATTGTCATCGTGTAATATGACCAAATCGTTAATTTTGATATTTTTTGAAGGTTTATTCCATTTATGACGGTTTTGTAATTCCGATAAATATTCGCGATGCCATCTTCTCCAAAACTGTTGTAACATTTGTTGCAGCACTTGATATCTAGATAACCTATTCATTTTACTTTCTTTTACGAAGTAAAATAAAGTATAGTAATCATGAAAATTTTCGACCTTGAGATTATTGAAGATTTATCTGTTTTGAGGTCCCCTGAGTCCGAAAAAGTGAGTTTCGAAATGATGTCTGTCTGTCAGTCTGTCTGTCCGTCTGTCCGTCTGTCCGTCTGTCCGTCTGTCCGTCTGTCCGTCTGTCCGTCTGTCAGTCTGTGTCCTCTCTACAGCCCAGATGGCTTAACCAATCCAGCTGAAACTTAAGATTTAAGCTTTTTTGATAAATTGGAAGGCCCCAGGGAATTTTAGTCCAAATCGGGCAACCGGAAGTGGCCACTCCCTTGGGCCAGAAAATTTGTTTTGCAAATATCTCAAAAAATATAAGGTTTACAAAAAACTACTAAAATAAAATGTTTCCAAAAAATAAAAGTAAAAAAAAAATTAAAAAAAAAAAAATTAAAAATTAAAAAAAAAAAATTTAAAAATTAAAAAAAAAAAAATTAAAAAAAAAAAATTAAAAAAAAAAATTAAAAAATTTTATAAAAAAAATAAAATTGATGTGTGGCCAACACATTTCTTCTACCAACAGGGAATTTTGAGAAACCAATTACGCA
Organism: Tipula helvola; assembly: GCA_963556165.1. Lineage (NCBI taxonomy): Eukaryota > Metazoa > Arthropoda > Insecta > Diptera > Tipulidae > Tipula > Tipula helvola. The sequence goes on along the minus strand of OY744481.1, from coordinate 8,809,229 downwards.
AACTTCTTCCAAATTTATTATTTTTTATTACTTTCTTTTACATAAGTAAAGCTTAAATCTAAAGTTTTGATCGATTGGTTAAGCCATCTGGGCTATAGAGAAGACACAGACTGATAGAAGGACGGACAAACGGATAGACAGACATAATTTCGAAACCCACTTTTTCGGACTCAGGGGACCTCAAAACAGATATATCTTCAATTCTTCATTAATCTCTTACAAAATATTTGGGGTCCCAGCTCCCATATTCCGTGAAACAGAAAATTTATTTTATAAACATTTGAAAAATAGACAATTTACAGAAAACATGAAAAAATAAAACAATCTTAATAAATTTTGCAAGAAATTTGCATTATAATAGTTTCTTAAAATTCGCTGTTCGTAAAAGAAAGTCGTGTGTTGGCCACACCTCCATTTTTTATATCAGTGAGGGTAGGTTCGGGTAATGCAGTTAAAGGAGCTCCAATCAAAAAATGACCTGGCGAAAGAGCTGTCATATCCAATGGATTACTTGACATAGGTGAAATCGGACGCGAATTAAGACATGCCTCTATCTGAACGACTAAGGTATTAAACTCGTCCAACGTCAAACAATGCGTTCCAGCGGCTCGACGTAGGTGAAATTTCGCACTTTTAATTGCGGCTTCCCATAATCCTCCGAAGTGGGGAGAGCGAGGTGGTATGGTCAACCATTCAATATTATGGTTGGAACAGAATTTCATTGTTTCGTTTTGACATGCTTGTGACAAAAATATGCCTCGTAGTTCCTTCAACTCTGACCGTGCTCCTACAAAGTTGGTGGCATTGTCGGAATCAATTTTTGTACATATGCCACGACGTGATAGAAAACGACGAAAGCACGCCAAAAAAGCTTGAGTTGTTAGATCCGGAACTATTTCAAAGTGCACTGCTTTTACAACAAAACAGACGAATACGCAAATATATGTTTTAAATTTTACCTTTGACCGGACTAAATGTTTCACTAAAAAAGGGCCACAAAAATCAATGCCCACTATCGAAAATGGTCGTACAGATTGTACTCTATCCATTGGCAAATCACCCATGATTTGATTAATAAAGTTAGGACGGACATGGGCACATCGCACACAATCATTGCATATCTTTCTACATAAATTTCGGCCAGAAATAATCCAATACTTCAATCTGAGATTGTACAAAAGTGCTTGAGGTGCAGCATGTAATAGTGTTTTATGGGCTTCACGGGCTATTAAAATGGTAAAATAATGTTTTGGCGGGAGCAAAATCGGATATTTTTGGTCTTGTACTATATTTGCATTTTTTAAGCGACCTCCAACGCGAATAAGCCCATCCATATCCAAAAAGGGGGAAAGGGACTTTAGTGAACTTTTGTTGTTAATACAATTTTTGTTTCGTAACGATATAATATCTTCAGCAAATTGTTCATACTGTACGATTTTTAAAATAATTTTTAGAGCATTGGCGGTTTCGTTTGAAGTCAATTCACCAGTTTTTCGAAGGTTCAACGATGTGATTTTACAATTATTGTAAAATCGAAATATGTACGCTATTACATTAATTAATTTTTTAGCCGAAGAAAATTTTTGAATTATATTATATTCAGATGACAAGGTTGCAGTACAAGCTTGATTCACCTTTCGAAGATCTAAGTTTATAAGATCTAAGCTCAATGATTTATTTTCACTTCGTGGCCATTTTGATTTGTCGTTACTTAAATATTCTGGCCCGTTCCACCAATCAGTGGTATTTATAAAATCAATGGGATATAATCCTCTTGACACATAATCGGCAGGATTCATTGAAGTGGGAACATAATTCCAGCTGCTAATTGAAGTTAATTCTTGAATTTGTGAGATTCTGTTAGCAACAAATGTTGCGTACCGATGCGGTTCCGATTTTATTCGAAACAGCGTTACTTCAGAATCAGACCACAGATATATGAAATCAAAATTAATTTTTAGAATTGACAGCAGTTTTTGACTAATTTGAGCTAAAAGCAAAGCTGCGCAAAGCTCCAACCGAGGAATCGTTTGTTTTTTCCGCGGAGCGACTCTTGATTTAGAACAAACTAAAGATACATGATGTTTCTCGTAATTATCAGTCGTTCTAATATAAAATACGCATCCAAAACCAGATTCACTCGCATCTCCAAAACCGTGTAACTCAATTGAATTATGTTGAGGGGATAAGATGCATCGAGGAACGGATATTTGTTTAAGTTGAAGTAGTTGCCCTTTAAATTCACACCATTTCTTAAGAAATGTGCTTGGGAGTTGATTATCCCATGCGAGTTCTGGTATGGTCCATAATTCTTGCATGAAGAGCTTAGCCGTTAAAATTAATGGCGCACATAATCCTAGCGGATCGAATAATTGACAAATTTCAGAAAGTATATTTCTTTTTGTCTGACTTGGTTTATTTAAACTCAATTTATCGAAAGACATTTCCAGATTGTCAGTTTTAGTATTCCATAAAAGTCCCAATATTAAAGACAGATTGCTAGTTGACGTGTCATCAGCAAGATCAGGAATATTCGAAGTAAATTTTCTGAGTTCAAATCCACCGCGTTTTAATAAATCGATCAGATCCTTTTTTAAGGCCAGTGCGTCTTCGATATTATCAGCACCAGTTAATACGTCGTCGACATAGAAATCATCTGTTAATATCTTAGATGCGCGGGGAAAGGATGCTTCGTCAATGGCCAATTGATTTAACGTTCTAGTAGCGAGGTAAGGAGCACTTGCAGTTCCGTATGTAACAGTGCGAAGTTTGTAACACTGTAAAGGATCTAGCTGTGAATTGCGCCACCAAATACGATGAAGATCTTGTTGATCGTCATGTAATAGTATTTGGCGGTACATTTTGGCTATATCAGCCGAAAATGCCACTTTGTATTCACGAAACCGAAGCACTAAAGAAAATAAATCAGTCTGAACCACAGGGCCAACCATCATACAGTCATTCAATGAGATTCGCGAAGATGACTTATGTGAAGCATTAAACACAACTCGTAATTTAGTGGTTAAACTAGATTCTTTCATGACGAAATGGTGTGGAAGATAAAATATTTTGTTATACATACATTCGTTGATGTTCGGATTATCAACAATCTCCATATGATTTAATTGAATAAATTCTGCCATAAAATCTTTGTATTGTTGATGTATTTTTGGATTCTTGCATAATTGCCTTTCAATATTGAAGAATTATCGTCGAGCACTTTCACTTGAAGAACCAAGCTCTTCTATTTTTGAATTAACTGGTAAAGCAACTGAATATCTTCCAGAAGGTAATCGCTTGACATTCTTCAAAAAATGATCTTCGCATAATTTTTCTTCTATCGAAAAATTAGTTTTACAAACGATGGTTTCTAATTCCCAAAATTTTTTAATTTGGGAATCCAATACTTCTACCGAACATAGTGAATTTTCATATTGGCTTACGACATTTGACGAAGGGTATATATTTGTTTTCCCACTTATGACATAACCAAATATACTATCGTAGAACATGGGAAGTTCATCTATTACCTTAAGGGATTTTCCCGTAAACAGCTCGTGATAAAGTTCTGCCCCGATTAACATATCGATGCGATCCGGAGTATTGAAATGAGGGTCTGCTAGGTTTACGTGTGCTGGTATAATATCTTTGTTGAAGTTAATTGGCATCAACGGTAAATCACCAGTGATTTTTGGTATTACATAACATTTTATATTAATATTGTGTTCCGAAGTTCGCGATGCTAATGATAAAAATACCTTATGTCTCAGCGAAGTAATTTTGCCTCCCATTCCAAACACTTGTTTCGATGTCGGATACAATTTTAGATTAAGTAAACGACAGGTTTTATCCGTGATGAAATTCAGGTGCGAGCCACTGTCCAGTAAGACCCGCGCGAAGATATGAGCACCGTTACTAGAATAAGCTTTAACTATTGCCGTTCCAATCATTATTTGATTTCGTGACGAAGATAGTTGTACTGGATTGTGAACATCAATTGAGGCATTTAAATTTCTGCTAAGTGGAACTTCATCAACAGTACCCAACATAACATGTTCGTCAGATGCTAACACCTTGCTTGTATTTTGTACTGATGATTGGTTTGCATTAGTCTTTTGCATTTCATTTGTGGTACCATCAACATTATTTATCGTGCTTTGTGATTGACATACATGCGACGATGTATTTGGTTTACGATCAAGATTGAAATGTAAAAGACTGTGATGCTTTAACTTACATTTACTGCAACCCGGGCTGGTACAATTGCGAACATTATGCGATGAACTCAAACAATTTGTGCATACACGCTTGCCTCTAATATATTCATATCTCATTTTTGGCGTAAGCTTGGTATCACCAAAATCTGGACATGAATCAATCACATGGTTACCATTGCAGTAGAGACAAGACTGAAAACTCGACACCAATGTGGATGCCCTTTTGTGTTGTTGAAAATTATTTAAATTGGGTTTCGATATTACCTTTGATGAATTAGAATATTTCAGAGCCCCTAATAATCGAACACGAGCTTGTAAGATTTTAATAAAACTATCAAAGGTAAGCAAGGTTTGATCATTAGACCCTTTAATTACATCTGCACGCGACGAATTGTCCAGCTTTTCTGATAAGTGGTGTACTAAAAGTAAATTCCAACTTTCAACTGGCACCTTTAGAGATTTTAATGAATTATAATGCTTGACAGCTTGATCTATAAATACCTGCAGAGATTCCGAAGAATTTGGTACCGTTGGTTTAATGTCATACAACTGTTTAAGGTACATCCTTTGTATTCTATTTTCGTTATTGTACTTGTTGTATATAGTATCCCAAGCTAGCTTATAATTATCAGATGTAACTGGTATTCCTTCGATCAAGGAGTAAGCAGTACCAGCACTTATGTGGGAAATAAGATAGTGAAATTTTATGGTGTTATCAATAGTTCGCTTATGAATTAATTCTGTAAAAATGTCGCGAAAACGTAACCAATCAGTTTCTAAACCACTAAAACACGGAAGCTTTATCTCAGGCATTCGCATTTCTAATGATGCTGAAGAAGGATTCGGAATATCTAACACAGAATTATTTTGAATCGATACATTGGAAGTTTCTTGTTTTTTAATTCCGTGAATACTATTTAGAATATCACTTTCAAGATTCCCGTACTCGTCTTCAAATAATTCTCTATCATTAAGTGCAGAAACATCTAGCAACTCAATTTTGGACTGGATATCGCCATATTTATCGTACACACCACGTAATCTATGCAGTATGGATTCGCAAGATCCTATAGACGTAGAACTTCCACCACCATATTTCCTTTTCAAAATTGTCATTTGCCCTTTATAATAACTTCGCTGCTTTTTTAGAACATCTAATTTAACAAGTTCGTCTTGTGTAAGCGGCATTTTTGTAACCAACAGGATCAAACTTAACGCGTGATATTTCGAAAACTTGAATTCTAATCGTAAGATATTTTTGAATTTGAATGATTATAATTTACAAAACTAAACTAATAATCTAAACTGAGATTTATCAAATTAAGTTGAATTGAATCAGAACGCGTTATAAATGTTATATGGGAATGTCACTGAAACTTAATTATTTTGTTAATTAACTTACATGTATACCCAGTCAACCATAGATTTGAAGCTGCTTTGTTTATGGTTAGAGATGTTCATGCGATGCAGGAATTTCCGAAAATAAAATCAGCATATGTGTAGTAAAGCTGATACATCCATATAATTGTAATAACTGCATACACTGCGTTGTTGAATTTTTCTTATTGAAAACTAGTGATTGTTGTTTTGTTACGTCTCGTTTTTACAACCATTGAAGGTCGTGATGAGTTTGCGCACCACGCGATGAAACTTTTATTATTGCGGTTGAAACACGTTCAATTTGTAAACACCACAAATACATACGATGATGATGCTTTTACAGTTGATACTGTTTCGATTGAAGAAGCACAATTTATGTAGTAACTGATCAATTGCAAATTGATTTTTTCATTGAACGATAAATACAATGATTCGAATAATTATATCGACGAATAATATGTATTATTATTATTGCCAAATCACTTATTATGGTAAATTATATTATATACTAAGATGCTGAACCACGTATTGAACATACGATGTTAAATTACGGTCTTGTATAACAAAAGATCAAACTGAATCTTATAACAAGTTCCGTTCACTGATTAATTGTTCAATCGTTGTATTAATCCAAGGGATTTTCAGGCCGCATCCGGATCGAAGGACCAATAATGTAAACTCTGTGGTGGTCAATTTAATTTTCGACGATTGAACGCACCGTTTACGATTTTATGTAAATGTTTGTGTCGAAGAATTGGTATTATTCCAAATGAAACTGCACAAAGGAAACTACACTAAACACTCACAATTTATAGTTATTTATTTATTTGTTTATTAATTTATTTATTTTATACAAACTTTTAACTTTTATCAAAGACAAATTTATAAATGCTTAATTTTATTTTAATATAATTTTTTATATACAAAGTTTTAATGATGCTTCAATAAGCTGTAATAATCGAATGATAATCCAACATATATTTTTTTTTGTTCAAAAAATCCGCAGTAGCAACAAACCGACACATTACTTGGAGACACGCGTTGCCCGTTATCAATTAAAGTTACCATTACAATGACGTTAAGCACATCATAGATACAAATCGATATGAATATAAATTTAGGGCTTTCCAAGTTCATGGGTTTCAGCTGCTGCGAGTATTTTTACATTAATATCAGTATTGCGTAAACAATTCTAAAAGGATTTGTTTCGCAAGATTTTAAAATCTGCAGCTTTATTTAGAAATTAATTTAATCTTGAAATTAGATGATTATGTTTGATTCGAGTCATTTGCTTTATGTTTATTTCGCTTCCTCGGTCCGCGTTTATTTAAGTAATTTTAAGAAAGGCATCGTTTGGGGTCAAAATCATATCAATTTATTTTTTTTGTTATAAAGCGAACAATTTTAAATTTTTCTCTGTGTGTTTGTAGCTTTTGTATATCACTTCGAAAACATTTGTTTTCATTAGACAACTGATCAATTTTCTGTAGTGCTGTTTTCTAACCTCATCTGTTTTTATCGTTTATGTCCCCCATGTTAATGATAATTGTTTGAGATGTTTAATTTCATTTAATACTATTTCCAAAGTTATATTAGTATTTGTACGTCGAGGTCAGTAATACGACCAATTTTTGATTTCATTGCACAATTTTGAAAATTACATAATGTTACAAGCCATGATAATAAGACTGTTTCTAAGACTGTATTTTCACTGTATTCTTCTTCACTTAACACTGTATTTTCACTGTATTGTTTTCTTATTAATCAGTTTTAAATATGACAGATAAAGCTTTAAATCATTCACTTTAAAATATTTAATTGTTCTTGACCATTAAATTAAACTTTTGTATTTGAAAACTATACATACATATTTACACTATAAACAAGTAAAAAAACATTTTAGGATTTAGATTTTTGTATTATGTTAACATTTTTTTTTATTCACAAATATTATAGAAGTACGTAGTATTTGCAAACAGTTATTTTATGTTTTATGTTTATGTGATTCGCTTTTAATTATTCTTTGTGTAGGTTTTAATTTTAATTTTTGTTGTGTACCTACCCTATATGCTACAACGTCTCGATTGAGAATCAATTATGTACATATTCTATTTGGTGTTGTCATTATACCCGAACACGTTTTTGCTTTGACCGAAAGTTGTGAACAAAACAATGAACAAAAGCCAAAGAAGATCTCATGATTAGAGCCTCTGCAGAATGTCCCCGTTTTCCTTGTTTTGTACCGCAAATGAACATCCAGTAATTTGAATAACTGCTACTCACTCTGAAAAGTATGGCCAAAAATTATATAAACGGACAAAGACATCGTAATAGTTCACCTGCACCACAGCATCAAAAAGAGATTAAGATTATTATTGTTAAAATATTAAAACATTTCTTCCATGAATTCTTTTTGCCGTTAAATTTCCTTTTGCCACCAATTTTCACTTCGATTGTTCCTCTAATTTATCACTCTTGTAATATCCACTTACCAAACAACACTGTGAAATTCTCTAATCTAGCAGTATAGAACACACTATTAAAGGTACTATTGTTAAGAGAAAATATAGCCCACTTGACACATTGTTGTGAAACCATGGTTTTAAATTTACTATTTAGCTAAATTAAAAGATAATTTGATTACACTGTGGTGGATCAAACTCAAACGCAAACACAAATTTAATCCAAAATTGACAATGTGTTTGACGTCCGTTTGACAGCGTGGTAAAGTAGACACAGAGATAAATATGCTAAATTCACGTGGAAAAACCAGCGAACTCTTCATAAATAAGGAAGAGTATTTTTTTTCCCTAAAACGCAGCACGTCTTAAAACGGAAAAACAAATTCCGTTGAAAAAAACAATAACCGATAATAAGAAATAAAATATTCAATCCGAGCGGACATAAAAATAGAAGACCGTTAAATAGGCAACCGCCTAAGTAATTATTATAACAAGACGACCCACTGGGAACCGTCTATAGCAAATATATAACACAAGCGGTGTATAAACGTATTATAAACGTATATATAAAATAAATGTGTAAAATTATATAAAACCGTTGTATCAATTAAAGTAGATACAAAATATAAATCGTATATTAAATAACAAAACAGTGTTAGTGCACACAATTACTCACCCTGTGTTAAATTAAAAATTAATTATTTGGGAGTGGACACCACCACCACACACCCCCCAAATAAAATGGTGACCCCTAAGTAATCGGGAAGACCCAGGAATCGGGAGAACCCGATAGTATCGGCAGAAGCCGACGGGATTTGGTGAAAGCAAATCAAAAACCATATCCAAAACACGCAACAGCGAAAGAAGGAAGAGCAAGGCAGTACTACAGCCAAGGGAACGACCTACAACGGTAACAAGGCCAACGGAAATACCTCCAAGTGCCCGAAAAACCAGAGGAGGATACCATCCAACAGGCAGATACGACGCCGAATAAGTCGACCCAGTCCGGACGAGCAACGCAGAGCTCGGAACCAGGAAACGGGTAAGCGTTGTTTTCTTTTTTTGTAAAAAGGAAAGTCAGCAAGCCAATTCTTTCCGGCAAGAGCCCCCACCCGTGGTAAGCTCCCCGGAAGGAATCACATAAAGCCAACAACGGTATTAGTCAAATAAGAGCCCGGTAAGCCCTCGGAATAAGAGTGGGCAAGCCACAAGGGACCAAACGACAGCAGTGATCAGCCGATCGCCATCCGTGGGCAGCCAAATTTATAAACCAAAAATTGTAAAAGACGTGCTGCATTTTAAGGGAAAAGGTAACAAAAATTTTATTTTCATTTTTCTTTTCCAAAATTATTTTAAATTGGTTTTAATAAATTGCACAAATAACATATTTTTTCGATCAATTTCTGTGTGTCGCTTCACCTCGTTGTAAATCGTTCGTCATCCACTTCGAAATTCCACCTCGCAATTTCGTTGTATTTTTATTTTATTAAAAAAAAAAAAAAAGCGTTTCGCTACCGGGCGTTTAAAAATTTTTCGGACATTCGTTTCGCGTTTCAGAGAAGTGATTAGTGAAATGAGTTTTCCGCCGGGCAGTGCTTCCCTGCCAGCGATGGGAACCAGTGAGACAAACAACGAGACAACAGTGACAATGACGACGGAACAATTACGGGCATACGTAGACGCACAGATACAACAGCGACAAGCAAACAGCGATCGACCGGACGAACACAGCACCGCTAGTGCATCACAGTGGAGTAGCCAGCCGAATAATGAAGCAACAAATGTGAGAAACATAGCGCATGTCGCGTTTAAGCCACCACAACCGCTTTATGGTCAAAACCCGAGTGTATGGTTCAACATACTGGAGCAGTCGTTCCAACTGGCAAGTGTACGCAGCGAACAAACCAAATACGCGCACGCCCTCGCGGCATTAGACGCCAGACACCATGACACATTCGCGGACCTAATACTACGCGATAAAGGACCTCTACCTTATTCGGTCTTCAAGGATGAAGTACTAAGGATACTAGGGGAGTCGGAGAAAACAAAACTTAACAATTTGTTACATGGACTCACACTAGGCGACCAAAAGCCGTCGCAGTTATTAAATAAAATGAAGATGAACGCAGGCGGAACATTCGACGAGAATACCTTACGACAACTGTGGATGAAGAGACTGCCTCCGCAGATCCAAATGATCCTTACCACGTTCGAGAAAGACATCCCACTGGCGTCATTATCCAATCGAGCGGATAGCATAATGGAAACAATGACGCAGAGTCATATCAATGTATTGACACACTCGACATCAGGTGCAACCGGAGAGAATTTAGACAACACCCAGGTTAGAGAGCAGAATGAAACAGACAGGAGGTTGGAGAAGTTGACAAGGGTAATAGCCGAACTATGCACGACCATAAAGGACTCGCGCTCTCGAAGTGAGACCAGAGGAGCCAGCAAGGGGAGACAGGCATCAAGATCAACATCACGACAGACCATAAACAAGAAGTTTGACCAGTGTTACTACCACTTCAAATTCGGCGCGAAGGCGAGAAAATGCGTGTCCGGGTGTAAATACTACAACGAGAAAACACCCGAGAAACCAACAAATTTTTAGACCCCCATCAAGAGCTAGCGGCAGGCATTGATGGACCCGCAACCAGCCGACTAATAATTTTTGAACAGCATTCCAAATTGAAATTTCTAATAGATACTGGAGCGGACGTGTCCGTCATTCCCGCGGAATTGTTAGGGGCGAAGCATCCAGTATCCACAAGTAACCTATACGCAGCAAACGGCACCCCAGTGAGGGCATACGGCACAAAGGCCATGAAACTTGACATCGGGCTCCGGCGAGAATTCCGTTGGGATTTTATTATCGCAGACGTATCAATGCCCATGATCGGAGCAGACTTCCTGCGACATACGGGCCTCCTAGTAGATATAAAAGGACAAAGGATCATTGATCCATTAACGAATTGCTTCAACAAGGGCGCCATCGCAAAGGGAAACAACCCCACCTTATCGATTCTGAATAAATCTGCAACGAAGCCAGAAATCTCAGAATTATTGGAAAAGTACCCAGAGATCACCAACAGCGGACTCAGCACGGCAAGGATTAAGCATTCCGTCACTCACCGGCTGGAAACGCAAGGACCACCAATCTCGTGCAAAACAAGGCGACTAGCCCCAGACAAATTGAAGCTAGCACGAGAAGAGTTTGAGAGCATGTTAGCGCAAGGAATTTGTCAACCAAGCAGCAGTCCGTGGGCCAGTCCACTACACCTCGTGGAAAAGAAGAACGGAACGTGGAGACCGTGTGGCGATTACCGCGCCCTAAACAGGGTAACAATTCCCGACCGGTACCCGATTCCACACCTGCAAGATTTCGCGTACCAACTGGAAGGCTGCAAAATATTCACAACATTAGACCTTGTCCAGGCGTACCACCAAATTCCAGTCGAACCAGAAGATATTCCCAAAACAGCAATAACCACACCTTTCGGCCTTTTCGAGTTCACCAAAATGACGTTTGGGTTAAGAAACGCGGCGCAAACGTTTCAACGACTCATGCATTCGGTACTTTTCGGTTTAAAATTCTGTTTTGTTTATTTGGATGACATTCTAATCGCTTCAAAATCTTTCGACCAACACCTAGAACATCTAAAAATTATTTTTCAAAAATTGTCAGAACACGGGCTCGTTATAAATTCGGATAAAAGCGTGTTCGCAGCAGAGAAAATTTCATTTTTAGGACACACGGTCACTGGACAAGGGATACTGCCGAACCAAGACCGCATACAAATCATCAAGGAATTCAAACGACCAGAAACAGTTGATGGCATCAAAAGGTTCTTGGGCACCATCAATTTTTACAGACGTTTCATTCCGGGCGCTGCAGCCGACCAGATAGCACTGAACGACTTACTTAAAGGATACAAGAAAAATAGCAAAAAGAAGGTGGAATGGACAGCAGAGGTCGAGCAAGCGTTCGAAAACTGCAAAAGGAAATTGTGCGAGGCAACATTACTAACACACCCATCGTTATCTGCACGACTCGCGATCATGGTGGATGCCTCAGATACAGCGCTTGGGGCTGTGGTACAGCAGTACGCCGACGGTATCTGGCAACCGCTCAGCTTTTTCTCCGTACGACTTAACGAAACGCAGAAACGGTACAGTGCTTATGACAGAGAGTTGCTTGCAGCTTACTCTGGCATTAAGCACTTCAAACACTTGTTGGAAGGTCGCCAATTCACATTGTTCACTGACCATAAACCTTTAATATACGCATTCCAACAAAATCCGGAAAAAGCATCTCCTCGTCAATTTCGACATCTGGATTTCATCGGCCAATTTACTACCGACATACAACACGTCTCCGGCATAAATAATGTCGTCGCAGATACCCTCTCACGCATTGATCAAATTTCTATCCCTGAAAGTATTGATTATGCGGCAATAGCAGATGCTCAGACCATTGACAACGAACTCCGAGAACTTCTTAGTAATAACTCAACTACATCTCTGCAACTCCAGCAAATACCCCTCACGTTCAATGCAAATAAATCAATTTGTTGCGACGTATCGACAGGTATACCAAGACCGTTCATTCCAATTAATTTTCGGAAAACTGTTTTTGAAACTTTACATAATCTGTCACACCCGGGCGTAAAAGCTTCAGTAAAACTTTTAACAAAAAATGTTATTTGGCCCTCAATTTCCAAAGATTCAAAAACAATGGCCCAAAACTGTATACCATGCCAAAGATCTAAAATTTCAAAACATACCAAATCACCTCTCGGCACATTTAAAGTTGCATCGCAACGTTTCGCAGAAATTCATCTCGATATCATTGGTCCGCTTCCGATTTCCGGCAACAACCGATACTGCGTAACGTTAATTGATCGCTACTCACGTTGGGCTGAAGCGATTCCAGTGCCGGATATAACTGCTGCCACAGTCGCATTCGCAGTGTATGCTCACTGGATAGCCAGATTTGGAGTACCGCAGTTTATAGTAACCGACCAAGGCGCGCAATTTGAATCGCAACTTTTCGAAGAGCTGTCAGCTTTACTGGGATTCCAACACCGGAGAACAACAAGCTACAATCCTAAATGCAACGGGATGATAGAAAGGTGGCACCGTATTATCAAAGCCGCCATTATGTGCTACAACAAAAGGACGGATTGGGCAGAACTACTACCATTGGTCATGCTGGGATTAAGAACGACGTACAGCGAAGAGCTAAAAACGACACCAGCAGAGATAGTCTACGGCTGCACAATCAGAATTCCTGGACAATTTTTCGGTCAAACTACAGGCAACAAAATTATCCAAAACGAATTCGTCAAAAATCTTCAAAATCATTTCGCAGAAATTACGCCGACACCAGCATCAAGACACAGCAACGAAAAAATGTTCATAGCCAAAGATTTACACAACACCACGCACGTATTTCTGAGAACAGACGCAGTGCGAAAGAGCTTAGAACCACCCTACACCGGACCACATGAAGTGATAAATAGAGATGAAAAATCCTTCACAATTGCAATACACGGTAAAAACACTAGAGTATCAATTGACAGACTGAAACCATGCCATCAGGAGAACGCACAGTTGGAACAAACAACAAGCACCAAAGGAAAAAGCACTCAAAACACTGAAACACAAAGGCACACAGCGGAAGACAACACGACAATCACAACACAAAAACCGGTACCGACGCAAAAAGTTTATTTCGATCTCAGTAAAGCACAAGACACAACACGCACGAGAACGGGCAGAACGGTAAAAACACCAGCGAGATTTCGAGATAACTAACAAGACACTACATACCAACACCACGCCGACACTCACGACACGTACAACGTAAATTTCTGGTGAAATTCACTGGAAGGGGAGTATTGTGGTGGATCAAACTCAAACGCAAACACAAATTTAATCCAAAATTGACAATGTGTTTGACGTCCGTTTGACAGCGTGGTAAAGTAGACACAGAGATAAATATGCTAAATTCACGTGGAAAAACCAGCGAACTCTTCATAAATAAGGAAGAGTATTTTTTTTCCCTAAAACGCAGCACGTCTTAAAACGGAAAAACAAATTCCGTTGAAAAAAACAATAACCGATAATAAGAAATAAAATATTCAATCCGAGCGGACATAAAAATAGAAGACCGTTAAATAGGCAACCGCCTAAGTAATTATTATAACAAGACGACCCACTGGGAACCGTCTATAGCAAATATATAACACAAGCGGTGTATAAACGTATTATAAACGTATATATAAAATAAATGTGTAAAATTATATAAAACCGTTGTATCAATTAAAGTAGATACAAAATATAAATCGTATATTAAATAACAAAACAGTGTTAGTGCACACAATTACTCACCCTGTGTTAAATTAAAAATTAATTATTTGGGAGTGGACACCACCACCACACACCCCCCAAAACACCGCCCACATAATTAAAATTATTTATGCTACTAAGTCATCATCGTCGCGACACACATAGTATAACAAAGAATAATGTTTTCTAAACAAACACAGACAATACTCGTATTATGCGTTTTGCAAATAATAATAAAAAAAAAAATCACTGTCACGGTCGATTTAGGAATAAAAATGCGCGTCACCGCATTTTGTTTAATAGAAAGCATGCTCAGCTCGACCATATATACAGGAAATACACAACCGGAAATTTTATAAACAAAAATGATTCAGTCTTTACACTATATTCGTATATAAATGTAAATACGTACAGAAATAATATCACTACACCAAAAAATAATCAGTTAACACTGACCTATTTTTGGTACATTGCCGATTACTGATCCAAATCCAAATATATCCAATATTTCGGTTAATCACCTTTTAGTGCACGTAATAGCGGCAAAATAAAATATATCTAGATAATATTCACAATTTTTTTTATTTTTATTAACGTCCCAAAACATGTTTCAACATTAACGCACACAACACAAATATTCCATAATATTTAAAAATCCCAATTCGCATCGTATGATTACATAAATTTGTGTTACAATAATGGCACTGGATATTCGAATGCAGTGACATAAAATATTTCAGCTCCGCGGTACACTGTTGCAATGTATCGCATCCCCATTGATAATCGGTAACTTCATCATTATCATTGTAGTAAACATTCTTTTTGCATTGCGTTACATAAAAATCACATTTGGTCTTTTGGCACCGGTCCACGATATTTATATCGTCAGCAACTGATTTTGCCAAATTACAGTCATAACATTCTAACGTTTTTACTACGATCACTGTATAAGAGCAAGAAATAATATTTTTTTGATTAACATTTTTTTCATATAAACAAAATTTATTTTACCAAAATTAATTAAAATTAAATAAACAGCAATAATTTTATGTATGTTGATCATTTCAATTGAATTAATAAATTTTAAAGTAGCTATGTACACGCAGAACAATAATATTATTTGTATTGACAATTAATTAACAAACTGTCATCGTGTTTACACTCACTGGCGAATATTTGAATGACAATATTTTTATGGAAATTTTATTTAAAACAATATTTTTGTTCATTTCAAATTAAACAGAAAAATGATAATTTTGATAAGAAAAAATGAAAGAGAATTTTATATAAAACAACAACACAACGATTTTTTTTTTTATTTATAATTTAATTCGCAGAGATTATGTCATGCTCATGATGTATAACATCGTTGTGACTGAGTCAACATTTAGGTGAACATTTTTTTGTATAATACATAATTTGCTGCGCATGTTTATAGAATAGTGGTCTGTGTCATTATTTATCACGTTGTTGGTACATAGTGTTATACACAATCAACTATTTTTGTTGTGGTAATCATAATCAAAATTACCTTGAAATTGTTTCAAAACAATGATTCATTTTATGGCACGCATTATTATACAAAATACGCGTCAAGGTGGTTGAATACCTTTTTGAAGGTAATTGCGTTAATAATAACTACGTTTGTACAATGTTAATTTGACGAGAACAATCTAATGTTTTTACATATTAGAGAAGGTTAAATATGTATTCAACTTGCGAAATTGGCGAGAATAACTTAAGCCAATATACAATTCAAGAAATAAAAACAAATGAGCTGTCATTTTTAAGGGAGAATCAATTTGATTAAGATTGTAATTTTAATTTGACGAAGAAATTCCGCAATTTTTGCTAACAGGTATAGCCAGAGATTGTCTTGCTAGATGAACGAGAATATAATTTTTAAAACAGAAATTATCATAAAATACCATCAAAAGTTTAAAATCATTTCAATTTCAATCAACAATAAATATTTTCGCTAAATTTATGCAATAGCTGGACCAGAGCTCATCTCTAAAAAAATACGAATGTGGCAAATAAGGCCATTCTCCTATCGTGTTTCATAAGGTCCTGGTCTCTGGTTTTCTGAATTTTAAAAACGCGACTTAATTTAAATAACAGTTCAATGACAGTTTATTAACTACATATTTCAGAACTACATATATTATTATATCTACTGGTGTAATTAGAATATTTGGTAGACAATTGTGTTCGACTAGTTTCTATGTACTGATCCCAATTAGTTCGCTTGTTTATAAGATGTTTCGGCATTTCTGTCATTAGGGTGTCGTTATTGACTATGGCTATTACCGGTGAGTGATCAGAAGACAGACCGTAGCAATCGGTGGCAAGTTTTCCGTGAGTCAGACAGCTAAATAAGCCAGGACTGTTCCTATGCAGCGTTGAAAAGTTGTGATGAAACGACGAAATGCGAAATATTTAGTGTCTGGAATTAGGAACAACATTTGCACACTCTTTATTCGATAAATTGAGCTAGATGATTTTAATTTATACCAAACAGCAGAAATTGATATCCTGATTCGATCAGATTATTTCTTTGGATTGTTGGAGAGTGAAAAAATATTAGAAGACTAGGTAAAACTCACCGCGCATAAAAACCTGTTCGGATGAGTAATTGCTGGTGAATTTGACCGAACCTACTTTTCAAATATTTGAGTTACGAACGATTAGCTACGCCTAGTGCTCCATTTATTGGAGCCAGAGCAATTTTGTAAGCAGCATTCAGTACCAAGATCAATTTGCCTAAGCAGTACATATATTAAATTAGTAATGTAATAAATCTGGACTTTTGTGAGTAGGAGGCCGACAGGCAATACACTCTTAAGTAAGCAGATGTTAAAATTGACCATTTCTGGAAAATTTCTGGTATGTTTGTGAATACGAATATATGTACAATCATATACATTTTTGTTCACAAAATTAAAAATAATCACAACGCTTGCAGAATTATGAAATTTTTCTTTGTGGTGAAGGGCAGGCAAAGGGGTTAAGAGATACCAAAACAATTTTTTAAGTAACGTGTAAAATGGCGTCGCCCATTTCCCGACAC
Organism: Tipula helvola; assembly: GCA_963556165.1. Taxonomy (NCBI): domain Eukaryota; kingdom Metazoa; phylum Arthropoda; class Insecta; order Diptera; family Tipulidae; genus Tipula; species Tipula helvola. The sequence goes on along the minus strand of OY744481.1, from coordinate 8,791,743 downwards.
AAAGCAGGAATCTGAAATTGTTTACATTTTCCTTTCACAGGTGACAACACTTTCTTTAAAATTTTAAAAATTTCAACGCGCCTCAGAGTAAAGAGGTCCAATGGAAAATTTTGAAAAATGAAATTACTAATATGTAGACTAAAACTGGCAGTCCGAAAATACTTCTACGTCTTTAGTTGTGGATGACAACATTTTTTATTTAAATTTCAAAGTAATTGGGCGCCAGGAAGACAAAAGTTGGCATACAATTTATTTTGTTCAATGAATCTGTTAATTGTGAAATATTTACTTTAAATACTTGGCTCTTATCAGGTTCAGTCCGATTTTCTGGTTCCCTTGCAAATCGCAGCGAAGCAATCCTGTGTTGTGAGAGAAGTTTTAGCTCGTGGCTGGGGAATTTTGCTACTTATTAGTGGTGCAGCATTGGCTTCCCCCATCCTCCTTTTAATAAAAACGTAATACAATGGCACACAATAATATAAACTAGACAATAAAACGATTGAAAACAATTTGAATTTTTTTTTTTCGATTATTTATTAATTTGTCGATACATTTAAATATTTCATGACATCTCACATTTTCTAAGATGGTTTTGAAAGACCTCAAATTTTGTTTTTGTTTCAAGTTTCCATGTGCGATTCAAAAGATATTGCATCTGCAGAACCGGCAATGCATATCCAGGCTGAACCAATCTAATTGATTGATCGTTTGTCTCTTAGATTTTGGGTTTAGAGTTCTCCTAAAAGTTTTATTATATGATTGTATTCTAGTTAGGGTATACCTTTACAGCAGTCGAGATTGAGGTGGTGCCTTAATCTTAATGTTTCCACTGATTATACTTAAATTTCCTTATTTTATCGATACTATACAGAAGTATTGTACTGATGTATGTCTAAGGACGTTGCTATTGTCTAAAGACCCGATTTTATTTAGTTATGTTTTTGATATGGGTTTTGTGTATCATTTTCTTAGTGGCGGTGGTTACTGTGATTTTATTGTCTTTAGCTACGATTTATTTTTTGATTTTTCCCTGTATTCCCATGTTTTAAGGCCGTAAATATTATTTGCAGTTAGAGCATACGTTTTTGGTTCATTTCTCTCCATATTAATTTTTTGTAGTTTCAGAGTTGATGCGTTGTATTCTTCTAAGAAATATGTCACAGTTTTTTTTTCCGATAACCCAGTAATATGTGATTGTATCCATCAACTGCGTTATTACCCAATTCTTTTATTGTTATAGCAATGACGGTTGAATGAACCAGTTATTTTCTTCCATTTACCTCACTTTTATTCAATACTGTTAAGTTTATTTGGATCCCGAGTGTTTTTATGTAAATCAATTTGGGCTGATAAAATTTGGTTGATTGTCCATTACCCTAATCTTTGGTGTTGTGAAATAGTTTCAAATCTTGATGATTTTGTCCCTCAGATTAAATGTAGAACTGCTCTGGAAGAACTTTACAAATTTGGAAAATTTATCTACATACATAAGTGATACATTTTGTTTTTTTGTTTCTATTACATCATTAACATGCAGGATTTCCGATGGGTAAGTTGAAATTGGTGTTTCATGGTGCTGCTGAACTTGTTCTCATTGCTTGTCTCGCATTCTTTCGTGTATTTTTTTACCTAAGTTGCCATCCGTGGAAAATAAGTAGAGTGTCCATGAAGTAGAGGTTAAACAACACATGCAGAACCTAAACCTAAGTGCTTGTACAGGAATCGATGGGGTCTCGGCGAAATGTATTACAAAGTTTTTTGGAAATCTTGCAAGTTTATTAATAATGCAGTTATTAATAATAAATTTCAAAATTTCTTGAAATTTGGCAAGGTTATTCCGATACCAAAATCTGGAAATTATTTATTGCTTAACACTAACAGGCCAATATGAATATTAAATGCGTCTTCTAAAATATTAGAAAGTGTAGTACTGGACAGATTAAATATTTTCTTATCGATAAATAGGGTTGTCTCAGATTCACAGTTTGGATTTAGGAAAAATCCAAGTACTACTGCTGCGGTGTTGAGACTTGTGAATAGTGTGAATGGAGCTTTTATTAGAAAATGTTACGCTGGATGTAGTTTCGTTGATATTAAGTAGGCATTCGATACTGTAGTGTAGACCATGAGCTACTGTTAATGAAATTGGAAAAGTTAGCTCTTTCTCAATATCAATTAGACTTTTTCGCAGATTATTTAACAAATAGAGAACAAGTAGTACAACTAGGACACACAGTAAGTGAAATTATGAAAATTACTAAAGGTTTTCCGCAAGGCTCAATTCTAGGGCCAACTTTGTTCAGTATTTGTATTAATGACATCACGAAAATAGATATAGTTTGGTAATATTATTCTCTATGCAGATGATGCAGTAATATGCTACGAAAATGAAAGGCTCGGCAGTATGCAGTCTGAAATGGAAAATGACTTTGCAAAAATTAAAAAAATGGTTTGACCTTAACCTTTTAATATTAAATGTCGAAAAAAGTAAAATTTTATTATTTGGAAACAAAAATATTAAATCTGATGAGAAGGCGCGTTTCACATTGTCTTACGATAATCAACCAATTGAGCATGTAACTGAATATACTTATCTTGGTGTGATCATCGATAATTTGCTAAGCTAGAAAAAACATATTGATAAAGTAAAGTCATCTAACTCTCCTTATATTTTTGTTATTAATAGGTTTCGCAACATTCTGCCTTTCAAATGTTTACTTGCAACTCATGTACTTTGTCATGATATTATACGTCCTCCCAATTTGGAGTAACTGTGTTAAATATAAACTTGATGAATTATTTATTTTATACAGAAACGAGCATTAAAGTACATGTGTCATTTACCTTTTAAATATTCTAGTTTGTTACTATTTCAAAATTTTAAATGTTTGAATTTGCTAATTGAAATTGAAAAATTAATATTGATATATAAACTGACCAATAATTTAATAATGCACGATTTGGATTTTCAACAACTACGAAGTCGTCATAACCATGGGACTAGACGTATTTCACATTACTTGATGGCACCAAATACAGATACAAATTTAAATATTTTAAGTAGTAGTTTCTCGCAGTTTAACTCACTGCCAAGAGAGATTAAATTATCAAATAATGTCATAAGCTTTAAAAAAAGCCTTCTGGAGTTTTTAAAGAACTAAAAACCGTGCAAAGCATGAGATAGTTTCGAATTTTTTATTTTTATTATTTTTTTTTAAATAAAGACCCGTCATCTGTGTGAGAAACTTTATGATCTACCGCTTGCAATAATATAATTCAATAAATTACGTTGCAAAATAACACTACCCTGCAAAATTTTAAAAGTTTTGCGCCCCTTGACAATGAATAGTTGTTTCCGAAGTAATCTTTTACGCTCAAACCGAATCCAGGCTCAGGATTGCTCTATCACGTCAGGTTTATGAGATATTCTAACCTAAAAGTGCAAAAAACACTGTTTTTTGACATATTTGAGGTTCTCTAGCACCGCGATTTTTTCTTTTCCAAAACAGCCATGTATGTGATCTTATAGTACAAGTCTTCCTCTTCCTCTTTCAAATGCCGTTGAGTTTGCTCAAATATCTTTTTTTTTCGCCGAGATATCGCATTTTCGAATTTGTATGTTCGTGAATTTCTCCGAGTTCATAGAATTACGGTATGTTGGGAGAGATTTGTAAGTTAGGGATGTTTTGGTTACGAGTTTCTGTGTTAAGGGAGGATTTGTGGTTTGTGATTTTCAATATTATAAATATGTTTTTAGTGTTAGTAAGCGATTTTAGTATTAATTAGAAAAACGTGATATTTGCAATAATTTTTTTAAACCAATAGTTTAAACAACCTGTCTAAACAATTTATGTTGGCGATACTAATGGCATATTTAAATTAAGAAATACATTAAACCCTTTCATATATTCACAGTTTATTAGATAATACAAAATCTTAGTGTGTTAAAAAGTGACCATAAAAACGAACATTTTATGGTCACTAGTTATACAACAAGAGGTTCGAAAATAATCGAATATACAGTTTATAGGACGAGTTGTGTTGCCTAGGAAACACAACGACACCGCAGGTGGAGTTGTGTTTCTTAGGTAACACATCGAGTCCGCAACTGTATATTCAGATGATTTTCGAAGCTCGAGTTGTATATGTTAAGACTATACAACGAATCAAATCAACCATGTCAAATATCAAAAATATTAATTGTTTGTTTATATTCATGGAAGATATGATTTATTTGTTTGCGGCCGAAACACCACTAGTGGTGTTTTGCGAAACACTACTTAGCAATGCAAATAACCGATATTACACAGCGTAACTAAGGAAAATTCAATTATCTGATTGGTTTATTTTCCAATGAGTTGTATAGTCACTATTATGCTGAAAAATTCTCGAATATGAAAATTTGCAAATGCGATATCTCGGCGAAAAAAAAAATATAATTGAGCAAACTCAACGGCATTTGAAAGAGGAAGAGGAAGACTTGTACTATTAAATCCCATACATGGCTTTTTTGGAAAAGTAAAAATCGTAGTGCTACGTAACCTCAAATATGTCAAAGAACAGTGTGTTTTACACTTGTAGGTTAGAATTTCTCATAAACCTGACGTGATAGAGCAATTCTGAGCCCGGATTCGGTTTCAGCGTGAAAAATTACTTCGGAAACAACTATTCATTGTCCAGGGGCAAAATTTTGCAGGGTAGTGTAATTCAAATAGAATTAGAGCAACTAAAAAATGCAATGTAACTTTTTAGTAAATATTGTAAAATTCCTTAATAAAGTAATTCTCTGTCCATTAAGGTGTGCTTATTCGTGTTCTTCTTGAATGATTCTGCATTTGATTCCAAATCCATTACTCACTGCGGCGATTGTTTTCGGAAAATTTCTTGCAGCAATTCTATGTTCTTCTGGGAAGTGTATGCTATTAAGCCGGGTAGTATTTAGCTTTTTTTTAAACTCATTTTATAGACCATTGTTTACATGCGGTATTGAAATGTGCAACAAATTGAATTTCCTTTTGAGATGATCTCTTCATTTTTAAAAATATTTGATCAGTAATTAAGCATCGAGTGCTGTACTCTTCTGCACTGTGTACTCATTACTATATTTATACTCTTCGATTCGGGACTTCCATCTCTCTAACTTGCTGTTGTTATTTTGATAACTAAAAGCAAATATCAACGGCTAGTGATTCAAACTTATCCTTACTTTTTTGCTTTATAAATCAAAAGATAATTTCTCAAATATCTAGGGGCCAAACGGTCGCTAATATTACCTTTACATTTACTGTATAAGTTTCTACGATTTTGTTTAGGGACCGCGACATATACGCTATTGGGTGGTATTTACCAATCTATTTTTGCGAAAGGATGGCTCCGGAAATTGCGGAAACCTCTTAAATTCGTGTTTTCCGCTCAATATTGAGAATTCGTGTTTAGGGATATTGCTTCCTTTCATATCTATGTTTTGAAAACCCGATGTTAAGTCGATTGTTGTGAAATATTTCGAGTTTCCCACACTGGCAATTGTATGTCGGGTGTATGAGGTATTAGATATGCGTCTGATAATTATAGTTACTGCATGTAATATGTTGAAATCGATTATCATTCGGTATTTTTTTATTTCTGATGCATCCATTTTTTTGTCCATAAGCCATGGTCGTAAAATATTGGTGAATTATACGAGCTTCTCCAAGGTCTGATAATGCGACTATTCAAAAGTTTTTTTACTTGTTCGTTCGGTGTTCATATTATCAGGGTTTGGGTAGGATATGAATATTTCTATCTATTACTTGTTGGTCACCAATTGGCCCGAAAGGGCCTAGTTTCCACGATTTGAACTCACAATTATGTCATTGAATTAGACCTAACGTTTAGACCTAATAAAATAAAAAAATCCGTTGAATTATCGTTGCCATATTTCTTACACAGCGGTGCTGTTATCTTATGATTTATTTATACGTCACCTTATGCCGATTTAATGAAAGGCTTCCTTTAGGTTGTGTTACATTGGAACAGGTTTTTGTTTAACGATATTTTTATTGGGGCCAGTGATTATAAGAAATTTAAATATTTTTTTATTGTGATATTCATATTCTGAGTATGGTAGATGCGAGAAGCCTCTTCCATAAAATTTGTTTCGGCGTTCCCCTCTATTCCAATTTGCGTAACTTTGTCGCGTTCTCGATTTTATTGATCCATCCACTTCCATCGGTATTAGTATTTTCGATTATTGTGTTTTGTGTCCTATTTTATAATCTTGCTGTTGAAAGATATTGTATCTTGCTGAATTTTATTTGTTGAGAATATTTGGTTGACTGGAATTGTGACTGTGTTGTGATAGTTCCTGTTGTGAAGTGATAAATTCTTAAAGTTAGGTTTCGGAATTTCTATGCATGACGCATATGTTTCAGATTTGCTGTTCATTGGATCGTCCGCATATTTATACATATATCACCCGATAAACCTCTCACGAAATACATTTAATACTTAGTTTTTGTAGAAATTGCTTAACAAGTTCATTCTGTCTATGTTATAACTCACCGTTTTCACCATGTTTAATAAAGCAAAACTTGCATTGCACGATATACTGGTTTTCCATTATTATTTCATAATCCGCCTGTATTCTTTCTACACTGTTTTTCGCCGTAAATCGATTTTCATTTCTCAACGCGTTATTGGTCTGATCTAACAGTTCCAGATTTGTTTGTGTTTCGATCCTGTGTTTGCCTTTGATTTGAAAACCAAAAATTTTTCAGAATTTTAACCCTTAGCGGCCACACCTCGCTCCCGTAACATGGCGGCCACACTGGGGTGATTTTTCACCCCAGTCAAAAAATCGGCCTAGAAAGACAAATTTAAAATATTGAGACTCCAAAAAATTCATGGACATTCTGAAACATGTTTTTCAATTTCTAATATGGTTTACAAGAGTCAATATCAAGATAATTTGACAAAAAAAAATTATATATGCGCAAAGTCAGGAAAAATGACGTTTTTCAGAAAAAAAATCATTACTATTGAAAAATCATTATTCCTTCCGAAATTCATCGTTTATAGCGCTACTAATACTTTTTTCTTCCTTCTATGTACCATGCAAGTAACCTACATTCCTCGACAACCTATATATGGCGCGACAAGTATGGTTTTCGTAGTTTTTGATAACTTAAATTAAGGTGATTTGGCCTGGGGTACATATTTACCCCTTGTGGCCGCTAAGGGTTAATTCTTTTTAAAAATGTAAATGTTTTGTGAAATTCACAGATTAAATTAGTTTTACAAAACAAGAAGTTTAGGTGTTTTAAAAACAAAGAACTACAAGAAATAATTCAATTTTCACAAAATCGAATTATTGAATTTAAATGTTTTGAGAGATTTTATGGTTGTAGGAATTTTAAGAATTTTGACAAATAAACAATAATATTGTTATAGAGATTGAACAATTCAGGAATTTCCACGAATGTATGTGATAAACGGCTAAATATCGCTCACCGAATTATGAATCGCCATGTATGTGTTATACATACATTTTATTCGTCAATTCATTCTCAGTTGTTTAAACGTTCCTATGCTATATATAGGTCGTATTCTCGTATTTGTATAAGCAGATAAACTCATTCCATAAAACAAAATTTAAATAATTTAATTATAGTTAATTTTATTATTAAAGCATGACGATAATATGAATCACATATTATTAAATAAATGTTAACTATCAGGTAAGATCACAGTAGTAGTCAATTGCAGTTATCCGGAATTTTCTTAAAAATGTTGGTCACAGTGACAGCCAATATCACTAAACCGCATGTTTAATTAATTAGTGAGATAGTTGGCAATCACTAATGAAATAATTTAATTTTATCAATTTAAAAATGCAAGCGTTCATGCATATGATTAAATACCGCAATAAAAATTTGGTTAGCTTAATTGGTATTATTATCTCGATAAAGATTGCAGGGTAGTACAACATTTTTTAAATTCATAATTATTTATACGGGTATGATAACAAAACTTTGTATTTAAGTGTGTCGTTAGCCATGTACTCATTTTGTATACACTAAACTAGACCAAAACGTATCAAATTTATGGTATCTCTTGGGAAAACAATATTTTTTGTGTAAATTTCCTAGTGCGTCGTCTATCTGTATTCCGTGCTCTTTAAATCAACTATAATTAGCAATGGTTCAATCGTCAATTAAAAGATATTTAACAACGTTAACCAACAACTTTTAACATATTCGAGTGTTTTGGAGATGAAAATGCAAAATAAAATATTACGAATTTATGAAGAGAGTTCAAATTTCTCAACGATAACTTTAATAAAATGTTTGTTTTTCAGAGAGAAAGTAAAATTTCTACTTACCATAAAAGATTTTTGGATTTCTTGATGAACAAAATAAAATAAAGTCAGAGAGATATCCGCGGTTTATGACATACAATAATGCTTTGTTTTTAATGCCGATTTGTGTAACACTTCAACTGACTAAAACGGTCGGTACAATACATTGCTTAGAATCCGTTTTATAAACAACTATATCAACAACTGGTAAAAGTTTCCTAAAGATTTTTGGGATAAATAAAACTCTGCCCCCAAATGTTTTCATTATGTCTATTAATAGTCTATTAACAACAATAATGTCTTGAGGCTTAATCATATATTGTAGGCTTCTTCCAAAAATTCATAGATTCATTTAGGAATTTTAAACCGTAGAAAGTGCTTCCCAACTGTGAGTGGCTGCATTTTCTGAAAATGCTACAGCTGAACAAATAATAGTTTCACGATTTTTTTTAAAACCCGGCTTCAATTTCTTGTTCTAAAATATAAGAAAATAATTGACTTTGCTAAACTGATTTGCTACTTGAACCAACAACCCTTTTTTTTTCTTAGGTTCCTACTTCCAACCCAAGTTGCTCGAATTCGTCATTTTTATGTGTCTTTCCTTTTTATAGCAAATGATGGTTTGAACTCGGGCCGAAAAAACTCGTGTAATGTATTTGTCGCACTTCAACGCATCGATGCCTGGAGATCTGAACATGCCTTACTGTTAAATCATTAAATACAGATTGCCGATTGCCAAAGTTTAGTATAAAACCTTTATGCGCTATCAGTTTTATGGTACAAATAGCACGCCCACGACTAAAACTTTATAGCTTCTATTCCGTTTGTTTACAGATCCATACTTTATAATTTCGAGACTCTGGTCATAAAAAAATGAAGTAGAAATGGAACTACTAATGGTAGTGTAAGTGTGCCGGAATTCGAAAAATGATTTCCATCCCAAAAAACCAAATTTCAATCCAACGTCATTTTCCATTTTCAAATCGTTGCTCTTGTAATCGGACAATTTCCAAATAGGCTACCAAGTTTCGAGTTCAAGTTCCATGCATGGAACTTGAAATCGAAACTTCGTAGCCTATTTGGAAATTGTTCGTCATGATTACAGTTTTTTGGGAAATTTAAAGATGGCTGACCCGCAATATAACCCTTAAGTACGTTAAGCATTTCTTTGAGCAAGAATAAATCCCTAGCGAGAATATTTTACGTCAAAATGCACCAATTCATTGGTGCATTGGTGCTAAGACATACAAAAACGCAAACATGAGATTTGTATATTTTTTGTCCCCGCTGCCCTCAGGTAAGCTGAGTTTAAAACGACCCTGTGTAGCCGACTTCTACTTTAAAAAATTGCCATACTAGATCGACTGAACACTCAGGCAATTCACCCATAATTTGATCGTCGTGCAGTCCAACGTTGGTAAGCAGCCATATCAATTAAGATGTTGGTTTTTATGTTGGCTCAGCCTGTTTTCTATTAACAGGTTTTCCTTTTTTATGTTAACGGCATTGTTCTTGAATCTTCCTAAAAAAGAAACTACGCAGGCGTATTCATATCTTAGGCTAAAATGATTAGATTTATACCAGAGGAATGCGTTGGGATGTGTCTCTAGTTTTGACTAATATTTCAAACTGAATCCTTTAATAAATTCTATGGGTGTTAGTGTCAAGGAAGTTATGTTAATGCCATGAATGGGGTTATTTAACCCTATTTCCTCCTATATCAGCCAACACAATATGAGAAATTTTATTTTTTATTTTCTTGCATTTTGTTTCGTTATGATGATTTCATTATTTACATTCCAGACTGAATATTTTTCCAGTGATAGCTAATTGTCAAGTCACATCAATGCAATCCATCTCCTCTAGATATAATACTCTAGATTTTATACAAATTTGAAATATTTTTTTGGAATCAGCGGATTTTCATATTTTTCCAAGAGAAAGTGATGTTATCTACACTACTCCAAAAAATTAAAGGAACACTAATTTTTTTCAATTTTTTTAGTGTTTTTTGAAGAGCTGTATCTTAGTAAAATACGGTCGTACAGAGATAAAAACAAAAGCATTTTAAAGCTTCAAATCTCTAGTTTTGAGACTTTTGAACGGAAAATTTTTGTGAGATACCGTTATCACACAATCATAAGAAAGAGCGCGAAGAAAAAAATTTCGATTTTTTTTTTTTTTTTGTAAGGTGCCATGGGCTCGGGAAATTTTTTTTAAGTTAAACCAATGCATAGGTCGGTTAGCCTGTTAATTAGGCGTAAATTTAATTTCATTCTGGTCTCTCTATGTCAACTTTTTGCTGAGATATCTGACTTTGAATCAAAAAAGATCCTTTTGCCTTTGATCATCGATATCTCAGCAACGAATGATTGCACAGTAAACTTTAGCACAGCCTTAAAAACTTCAATAAATTTTCTACAAGACACTTTAATGATTCGTGGAGAATAAATTTTTTTTTCACCCTCAATACTGATTTGAAAAAAGTACAAAAAAACGACTTTTTAGGTTGTCTTAATAAATCTACCGTTACTTTACCGTTATTGATGAAAAGACTAATGTTGCCAGGTCATTTTACAGTTTAATGTACTCCTAATAGCCCTGTAATATTTTCAAATTGATCCATCCAACCGTTTTTTCGGACAGATTGATCAAAGTTTTACAAAACAATTAAAGGAACAAGTATTCATCAAAATAAAAAAACGACTTTTTTCTCATTTTACGTTAGTTACTTGTTAACCCTTAACGATCGTACGGTTTTTTTTGTAATACTCGCCGATAAGAGACGATAGAAAATTAAATAAAGTTCTGCAATATGAGCAATAATTATGGAACTTGGCCATTTCTCATCCGATTTTAGTGAAATTTGGTATGCACGATGGAAATGGGATTCTAAACTGATTTTTGGATAAAGTTCTGGAATATGGCCAACTAGGTTGGAACTTGGCCATTTCTTATCCGATTTTGATGAAATTCAGCATGTATGATGGAAATGGGATTATAAAGTGATTTTTGGATAAAGTTCTGGAATATGGCCAACTAGGATGGAACTTGGCTATTGCTCATCCGATTTTAGTGAAATTTGGTATGGGCGATGGAAATGGGATTCTAAACTGATTTTTGGTTAAAGTTCTGGAAAATGGCCAACTAGGAAGGAACTTGCCCATTTCTCATCCGATTTTGATGAAATTTGGTATAAGCAATGGAAATGGGATTCTAAACTGATTTTTGGATGAAATTCTGGAAAATGGCCAACTAGGATGGAACTTGGCCATTTCTTAACCGAGTTTGATGAAATTTGGTATGCACGATGGAAATGGGATTCTAAACTGATTTTTGGATAAAGTTCTGGAATATGGCCAACTAGGATGGAACTTGGCTATTTCTTAACCGATTTTTATGAAATTTAGTGTTCGCGATGGAAATGTGATTCTATAATGAATTTTAGCTAAAGTTCTGGAATATGTCCAATTAGGTAGGAACTTGGCCATTTCTTTTAAGATTTTGATTAAATTCAGCATTTGTAATGAAAATTGGGTTTTAAAATTATGTTTAGATGAAATTCAGGAATAAGCCGTATTATGATGGAACTTGGCCATTTCTTCTAAGATTTTTATGAAATTCAGCATGTGTAATGAAAATTGGGTTACTTCATAATGTGTTTCATCGTACCGTTGCAACTATTGCAATTTGGCCCATGGGCCCAAATTCCATACCATTTTCGAAGTAAAATTGGATTTTTCGTCTGTAATACTAAAAGTTACAATTTGTCGGATTAAGGCTCAATGGTTATTAGATGGACATACACATAGCTTACTTTTGGCCAAATTTGAAGAAAATCGTACCGTTGCAACTATTGCAATTTGGCCCATGGGCCCAAATTCCATACCATTATCGAAGTAAAATTGGATTTTTCGTCTGTAATACTAAAAGTTACAATTTGTCGGATTAAGGCTCAATGGTTATTAGATGGACATAGACATAGCTTACTTTTGGCCAAATTTGAAGGAAATCGTACCGTTGCAACCATGCAATTGGGCCCTGGGCCCAAATTCCATACCATTTTTGAAGTAAAATTGGATTTTTCGTCTGTAATACTAAAAGTTACAATTTGTCGGATTAAGGCTCAATGGTTATTAGATGGACATACACATAGCTTACTTTTGGCCAAATTTGAAGGAAATCGTACCGTTGCAACCATGCAATTGGGCCCTGGGCCCAAATTCCATACCATTTTTGAAGTAAAATTGGATTTTTCGTCTGTAATACTAAAAGTTACAATTTGTCGGATTAAGGCTCAATGGTTTTAAGATGGACATATAAATAGCTTACTTTTGGCCAAATTTGAAGGAAATCGTACCGTTGCAACCATGCAATTGGGCCCTGGGCCCAAATTCCATACCATTTTTGAAGTAAAATTGGATTTTTCGTCTGTAATACTAAAAGTTACAATTTGTCGGATTAAGGCTCAATGGTTTTAAGATGGACATATAAATAGCTTACTTTTGGCCAAATTTGAAGGAAATCGTACCGTTGCAACCATGCAATTGGGCCCTGGGCCCAAATTCCATACCATTTTTGAAGTAAAATTGGATTTTTCGTCTGTAATACTAAAAGTTACAATTTGTCGGATTAAGGCTCAATGGTTTTAAGATGGACATATAAATAGCTTACTTTTGGCCAAATTTGAAGGAAATCGTAGGGGGGATTCTAAACTGATTTTTGGATAAAGTTCTGGAATATGGCCAACTAGGATGGAACTTGGCTATTTCTTAACCGATTTTGATGAAATTTAGTGTTCGCGATGGAAATGTGATTCTATAATGAATTTTAGCTAAAGTTCTGGAATATGTCCAATTAGGTAGGAACTTGGCCATTTCTTTTAAGATTTTGATTAAATTCAGCATTTGTAATGAAAATTGGGTTTTAAAATTATGTTTAGATGAAATTCAGGAATAAGCCGTATTATGATGGAACTTGGCCATTTCTTCTAAGATTTTTATGAAATTCAGCATGTGTAATGAAAATTGGGTTACTTCATAATGTGTTTCATCGTACCGTTGCAACTATTGCAATTTGGCCCATGGGCCCAAATTCCATACCATTTTCGAAGTAAAATTGGATTTTTCGTCTGTAATACTAAAAGTTACAATTTGTCGGATTAAGGCTCAATGGTTATTAGATGGACATACACATAGCTTACTTTTGGCCAAATTTGAAGAAAATCGTACCGTTGCAACTATTGCAATTTGGCCCATGGGCCCAAATTCCATACCATTATCGAAGTAAAATTGGATTTTTCGTCTGTAATACTAAAAGTTACAATTTGTCGGATTAAGGCTCAATGGTTATTAGATGGACATAGACATAGCTTACTTTTGGCCAAATTTGAAGGAAATCGTACCGTTGCAACCATGCAATTGGGCCCTGGGCCCAAATTCCATACCATTTTTGAAGTAAAATTGGATTTTTCGTCTGTAATACTAAAAGTTACAATTTGTCGGATTAAGGCTCAATGGTTATTAGATGGACATACACATAGCTTACTTTTGGCCAAATTTGAAGGAAATCGTACCGTTGCAACCATGCAATTGGGCCCTGGGCCCAAATTCCATACCATTTTTGAAGTAAAATTGGATTTTTCGTCTGTAATACTAAAAGTTATAATTTGTCGGATTAAGGCTCAATGGTTTTAAGATGGACATATAAATAGCTTACTTTTGGCCAAATTTGAAGGAAATCGTACCGTTGCAACCATGCAATTGGGCCCTGGGCCCAAATTCCATACCATTTTTGAAGTAAAATTGGATTTTTCGTCTGTAATACTAAAAGTTACAATTTGTCGGATTAAGGCTCAATGGTTTTAAGATGGACATATAAATAGCTTACTTTTGGCCAAATTTGAAGGAAATCGTACCGTTGCAACCATGCAATTGGGCCCTGGGCCCAAATTCCATACCATTTTTGAAGTAAAATTGGATTTTTCGTCTGTAATACTAAAAGTTACAATTTGTCGGATTAAGGCTCAATGGTTTTAAGATGGACATATAAATAGCTTACTTTTGGCCAAATTTGAAGGAAATCGTAGGGGGGATTCTAAACTGATTTTTGGATAAAGTTCTGGAATATGGCCAACTAGGATGGAACTTGGCTATTTCTTAACCGATTTTGATGAAATTTAGTGTTCGCGATGGAAATGTGATTCTATAATGAATTTTAGCTAAAGTTCTGGAATATGTCCAATTAGGTAGGAACTTGGCCATTTCTTTTAAGATTTTGATTAAATTCAGCATTTGTAATGAAAATTGGGTTTTAAAATTATGTTTTGATGAAATTCAGGAATAAGCCGTATTATGATGGAACTTGGCCATTTCTTCTAAGATTTTTATGAAATTCAGCATGTGTAATGAAAATTGGGTTTTAAAATTATGTTTAAATGGAATTCTGGAATAAGCCGTATTAGGATGGAACTTGGCCATTTTTTATCCGATTTTAAACAAATTCAGCATGTACTATAGAAATAAAACTCTAAAATTATTTTTGGTTAAAGTTATATGTTAAAGTTGGAAGGCGCCTGCATATTCCTTAAACGAATAAAAGAAATTCGATATGTGATTTAAAAGTGAATAACTAAAAACGTTATTCCTTGTATTTAATGATTTATTTTATCAATAATTTAAGGATCTCATTTTCATCGTGAATGCTGAAATTCATAAAAATAGGATACAAAACTTCCAAGTTCCATGACAATTGGCCAAACTCTGGAATTTTATCCAAAAATCAGTTTAGAATCCCATTTTTAAGGCACGTGCTGAATTTCATCAATATCGGATAAGAAATGGCCAATTTCCTTTATAGTTGGCCATATACCAGAACTTCATCCACAAATCATTTTAGAATCCCATTTCCATCGTACATGCTAAATTCATCAAAATCGGATGAGAAATGGCCAAGTTCCATCCTAGTTGGCCATATTCCAGAACTTTATCGAAAAGTCAGTTTAGAATCCCATTTCCATTGCTTGTACCAAATTTCATCAAAATCGGGTGAGAAATGGGCAAGTTCCTTCCTAGTTGGCCATTTTCCAGAATTTCATCCAAAAATCAGTTTAGAATCCCATTTCCATTGCTTATACCAAATTTCATCAAAATCGGATGAGAAATGGGCAAGTTCCTTCCTAGTTGGCCATTTTCCAGAACTTTAACCAAAAATCAGTTTAGAATCCCATTTCCATCG
Organism: Tipula helvola; assembly: GCA_963556165.1. NCBI lineage: Eukaryota > Metazoa > Arthropoda > Insecta > Diptera > Tipulidae > Tipula > Tipula helvola. Next base: position 8,776,172 of record OY744481.1, on the reverse strand, counting down.
CCCATACCAAATTTCACTAAAATCGGATGAGCAATAGCCAAGTTCCATCCTAGTTGGCCATATTCCAGAACTTTATCGAAAAATCAGTTTAGAATCCCATTTCCATCGCCCATACCAAATTTCATCAAAATCGGTTAAGAAATGGCCAAGTCCATCCTAGTTGGCCATATTCCAGAACTTTATCCAAAAATCATTTTAGAATCCCATTTACATCGTGCATACCAAATTTCACTAAAATCGGATGAGAAATGGCCAAGTTCCATAATTATTGCTCATATTGCAGAACTTTATTTAATTTTCTATCGTCTCTTATCGGCGAGTATTACAAAAAAAACCGTACGATCGTTAAGGGTTAACAAGTAACTAACGTAAAATGAGAAAAAAGTCGTTTTTTTATTTTGATGAATACTTGTTCCTTTAATTGTTTTGTAAAACTTTAATCAATCTGTCCGAAAAAACGGTTGGATGGATCAATTTGAAAATAATACAGGGCTATTAGGAGTACATTAAACTGTAAAATGACCTGGCAACATTAGTCTTTTCATCAATAACGGTAAAGTAACGGTAGATTTATTAAGACAACCTAAAAAGTCGTTTTTTTGTACTTTTTTCGAATCAGTATTGAGGGTGAAAAAAAAATTTGTTCTCCACCAATCATTAAAGTGTCTTGTAGGAAATTTATTGAAGTTTTTAAGGCTGTGCTAAAGTTTACTGTGCAATCATTCGTTGCTGAGATATCGATGATCAAAGACAAAAGGATCTTTTTTGATTCAAAGTCAGATATCTCAGCAAAAAGTTGACATAGAGAGACCAGAATGAAATTAAATTTACGCCTAATTAACAGGCTAACCGACCTATGCATTGGTTTAACTTAAAAAAAATTTCCCGAGCCCATGGCACCTTACAAAATAAAAAAAAAATTCGAAATTTTTTTCTTCGCGCTTTTTCTTATGATTGCGTGATAACGGTATCTCACAAAAATTTTCCGTTCAAAAGTCTCAAAACTAGAGATTTGAAGCTTTAAAATGCTTTTCTTTTCATCTCTGTACGACCGTATTTTACTAAGATACAGCTCTTCAAAAAACACTAAAAAAATTGAAAAAAATTAGTGTTCCTTTAATTTTTTGGAGTAGTGTATGTTAAATTGCTAACTTTTAAAACTGAACGAAGTCGGCTGATGACGGCATATTTTTTATTTTCGGCTGTTTTGGTTTGAAACTTTTGGCTTACTTTAACAGTATGTGGGTTCAATGCAAACTTTATTCAATGCAAATGGAAGGAAGTTTCCATCAACAAGTACAAAAGTGATCCTTTGAAAAACAAAACTTCCTAGAATTGCTTGAATATTTTTCGATTGGGGACCGAAACTTCGGTCTAAGAACAGGACGTTTTACCAGTGTGTTCAATTAATTGCATTTCGCGCAGTTTCCTTGATAGTGTAGAATAATTCTGATCACTCTGGGCCTTCTTCTTCCAGAAATACAAATCGTAATGCCTTACTAGTTTCGATTTTAGTTTTTTATTTATTTGAGATGAAGGTTGGAATATCATGTTACCAATTTTGAAATTACGATATGTTTATTTACAAAAACACAGAATTAATTTAATGATTAGTACGCGGAAATTTAAAAATAGAAAATCAATTAAATTTGCTCTCTCTCTATCGTTCTTATTTTAGCAACAATTATTGATAGGTTCGCCTAATATTAAACAGTGCCAATGTGTTTTCAATAAAATATGAATCGATTTCGTTGAAAGGTTCATAATAAATGTATCGATACTTTACGAGCTATGCGTAATGTTATCATATAATTTGAAATAATTTTAATTTAGATTGGCTGATACCCAAAAAAGTCTTTTACTGTATACTAATTAATTAGCCGCATGCCGTTTGAAATAATATTAAAATAATTATTAGCTATGCTATGTTGGGTGTGGTCACGTGGACATCCAAAGTATCAATAATTAATAATTAAATAATTAACTTGCTTAGTAATTTTAATTTGCTTTAAAAAACCTACGCTACTTATTTTTGACAACAGTTGAAATTAGCCAGTTTCGGATTACGTGTAGTAATCATTATTCGTCTTAAATGACATTTTATAATCACAGTAGAGTAATTAAAATTGTAATCGATATTCCAAAAATTATTCGCGTAACCGCTGTTTTATATCCAGTATGGTATGTACGTATGTATAGTATGTGTATAATGAAAAACGCTATAAACACCGTAAAGTAAATTTGTATAATAAACAAAACAATTTGGGGAAAGAATCACCACCCATTGAAAAAAAATTTCTGTGTCATTCAAATGGAAATAACACACACAAACTTATATATACTGATGTGTGTTTACTATAATATAGTACCAAAAGACAAGTTCTCTGGTTATTGGGTGTACCCGGCTCAGGCAAACAATTCTCACAAATTCGAAACAAGATATTTGTTGGCACCACTAAGTCTGGTTATGTTTCGATATATGAGTACTCATCAAATTTTAAAATGTAAATAAAAATCATCAAACCATAATATTGTTATCATTATTGCATTCAGAAGAATTTTATTTTATGAAAGACGGCAAACGATACACAACAAAACATGAATGCTGATAAGCCGGCTTACGGCAATTGATATTGTTAAATATCATGTATAAGTACATCGATATACATATCAATATAAGTCAAAGGTATAAACATCTTAAATAATGTGTTTCTAAGAAAGAAGAAGTATAATAATAAGAAGTTATGTTTTTAATGTATAGTTCAGAAAAAACACGAAAACAATGTGAAAACCCCCGAAAAATAAGGCACAATATATACACAAACATACACACTGAGAAAACCTAACAACAATGTTAACAATATAAATAATAAAATAAAATCAATACGAATTACTAACATTATATTACACCGTGGATAAAATATGGAACCACGATGATACCTAGACCTATCGAAATATATCCGATAATTAGGTCACTCAACGTTGGGCGGCCTAGTGTTAAATAGTTATAGTCAGAAAAATAATAATAATAGTGTGTATTGTAAGAGAATATCATAGTCTAACTTAATAATCATAATTTTCGAAATATGTATTAAATTTCATTTGTAACAACAATAAAACTTGCAAAAATATTTAAGCTATTTTTGGTGAGTCAGAAATTATATCATATACATTTTTGTGTATGAATATAACTATTATACGATTTAATATTTTATACAGTGACCTCAGCAAATAGCGCTATAGAGCTGGACGTACAACTACAGTCATGATTCACCAATCTCAAAATTTCGTGATTTCCACCTAATTTTGACTCCGGACCGAAAAACGTTCTCCTTACAGTCTTCGACATTATAAATTTGAGGTGTTTTGTATGTTTTTTAAAAGGATTTGATTTTTAACGGTCTCTAGTTTTACACTATCTAAGGAGCTATTGAAATTTTAAAATGGTAGCTTAAATTGTTTGCTGAAAAAGGCAATTTTTTTAGAAAGATCTAACGCGTAAACTGCGGTTCCTGCATGGGGCCTTGTAACAATTTCTTTATGAATTGTTGACTGGTTAAACAACCTCAATAAAAATTCAACCAGTAAGTTTCCTAGACGTCGGCCAGATGTTGACTTTGGAAAAAGGACCAATGTCTCCTCTCACAAAACGCAGGTAATAAACCAGTCTTCTTTATACTGAAATGAGTAGCAAAATAAACACGGGATATCAAACAGAACGCATCCTTTCGATAATTTGGGATTAATGACATATTGTATAACGAATTTACTGAGAGGACTGATTAATTACAACCACCCTAGAATACCAGCAAATACAATATATACCTTATAAATTAAGGAAAAGGAAGAATGACAGGATTATTTTGAGTTTGTTTTTTTCAAATATTGAGGAGATACTATAGGAAATAATCCAGTACTAAATTTTAGCGACTATATCGCCAAGATAAATAGCTCAAGAAGCTACGGAGAAGGTTCGTCAATCATTAAAGCTGATTGGCCAGCAAAAATATAAAATATTTCTGGCTTTTATAACGGCATCACCATGTTTTCCAAAAAAAAAAAAAAAATTCTCGAATGGGATAAAATCTCGAAAATCGGCTTTAATAATGTCAATCTCACAGATAAAACACAGATTAAAATACCAGAAGACTCCATTAAAATTTTTGTTAAATACGAAAAACTACAAAATTGATAACAATGGATGAGAGTTATTGCTAAGCGGGATACCATCATATTCCCGAACGGAAAAATCCCGAAAAAATACCGAAAAATACAAAGTAAACTACCCCACCGAAAAGGAAGACCCCATTCAATTTTTGTTAACTACAATAACTACGATTTTGATAGTGGCGTTAATGCGGTGGATACCATTTACTGGATGAAATCGCCTAAATTATTACGTAGTCACGTTATCTAAAAGAGGCAAATCCCAATATTGGTCCGGTTTGTCACGCAACGGTTAAAAATGACGTTCTTCAAAAAATACTTCACCTATAAAAATCTATCATTACGTAATATTGGGCTAGATATGATTACACGGATATATTGTAACCACTATTTAACAAAGAACAATTACTCAATTTTACAAGCGGCATTTAAGGTCTAACGAATGGAAAACATAATAATCAACATTCTCTCAAAAGGCGGTTTAGTGCATGTAGTACAGTAACAATAGCAAAGATGTTATACCAAAAAGCATGGATGATTTTCAACGTATCAAAAGACATCATTTATCTGCCGTTACACCAGTTACGCTTGCTAATGCAGATAGTAAACAACCCAATTTACATGGCACTCAACTTGCTGATAATATAACATCGATTCGAACTACTAGTAAAGCAGATGAATCTAATGACGAAATCCACAACATGGTGATTGTACCAATCATAAAGGATAATTTACCTGCGCCAACTACAAGCAAGATAACACTAATACAATGGCAGATAACAGCTCAGAGAAATCAGCTGAAGTCCAAACATTCTAGCCTATACATTTTCAGTTGGATCACTTTACAATATTCCGCAAAGACCGCGACCGATCGGCGTGGTGGTGGAGTTGAAATTTATGTCAAAAAGCTTTTGAGCTCTACAATATTTTATTCCAATGCAAGTAATGCTCCATTTGACATGTTGTTTATTTAAATAGCTAATCATAATAATAAAAAACTTGCTATTGGTGTGATTTACAATCCAATCCGTCCACTTCAACCAGAGTAAATTGATAAACTGGAAATCGTTTTAAGCGATATTATGGTTAAGTATATAGTGAAGTTATCGTGGTCGGTGATTTCAATTTTCGACACCGTCGGCAACTAAACTAAAATCACTGATGTAATCCTTTGGCTTTAACTTAATCTCTAGGGAACCTACCAACTTTACAGGCAATTCCGCCACCTAAATCGATTTAGCGTTTGCCAATCAACCTAGTAACTTTAAAACCTTTACACAAATTTCAACGCCCGGTATTGCTACTATCCATGACATGATCTACGGTTCATATGCGTTTCCTATTTATGGTACCAATAATACTAAACAATACGGTTACGTGTGAGATTTAAGGAATGTTGATAGCGAGTCAGTAATCAAAGCTGCTAAGTCGTTGTGCTGGTCACGCTTGTATTGTTTGTGTGATGTAAATGAGCAACTTTTAGTATTTAATTGCTACGTGAATGGTCTTTTTTAAGCGTACGCACCACTCAAAAAAATTGTAGTTACACGCAAAGAATGTAAGATGACCTACAGCTATGATATTCTCAAGTTCCGCAATATTCGTGATTTTTGACATAAGAATTGGAAGTTGTATCAAACTAAATCTAATCGACTAGAGTATATCAGAGCAAGAAACCAAGTTAATAGCATAATTAGGGCGGCTAAACGCAAATTGTTCAATGGTAACTTTAATAGCCAGGTTCCAAGTAAATTATTCTAGAAAAATTATAAGACTTGCATAAATCAATCAGCTGTGGAACAGAAATGCGAAATCAATTCCTGTGAAAAAAAATGTTAAAAATAAAATTTTAGTCTTAATACATTGCAATTCAGTACGAATCATAACACTTTTAATTTTCGTAATGTTTCTGAAAAGGAAATTTTCATCCAATTGAGCAGTGTAAAATATTTTGCTGTTGGAGCTGATGGCATTAAGGCTTATTAAGTTAATATTTCCGATCTTACTGTCTCACATAACATACTTAGTGAACTCTGGTTTAACAAAGTCTGTGTTTCCTAATGCAAGGAAAATTGCCTTGATTGTACCGATTCTTAAAATACATTCTCCGGCTACTGCGAATGATTTTCGTTCAATTAGTATATTACTAACTTTATCCAAAATATTTGAAAAGCTCCTACATTGAAGTTGGAAGAGTGGCTGTTTTAGCTCTATTAAGCTTTTCTAAAGCATTTGACAAGGTTGACCATTCAATGTTGATATCTAAATTATGCTATGAATTTAATTTTTCCAGAAATGCTTGTCAACTTATATTTTCCTATTTACATTTGCGGCGTCAATCGGTGAAATATCATAAAAATATTAGCGACTCGATTTTAATTATATCTGGTGTTCCCCAAGGCTCTGTCTTGGGGCCTATATCTTATTCTCGCTCTACAATAACCAAATATGTGAATCCATTCAGGGGACGGATGATATCATGTATCATCTTTTTGCAGGCGATTTACAAACATATTCATTTGGTGATCCTGATTCTATCGAGACCGTAATAAATAACTTGAATGTTGCTTAGGGAGTATATTAGATTGGTCCACAGTACATAAACTTCAAATTAATCCAAGTAAATCACAAGCTATTATGTATTTTATCCAATAAAAGACGAGTCACCAGATCAATTAATTACCTAATGATTGATAGTCACAAAATTGATTTCTACATGAGCATGTGGAAAGTTCAGTTCTGGTCATTATTAGTAAACTGAATTGGTCAGCCCATATAAATAGTTTATGTAGTAAAATTTACGGGATTCTAAGTAAATTGTGGGATACAGCGAGATTTTTATCTATTGATGTTAAATGTCATATTATTCACAATATTTTGTGTGGATTTTTTTCATTAAATATAGCAATGATTTAGATCTACCTGACTTAATTCAAAAATTTGTGAACATTTGATTTTAATTTAACTGAATTGGAATAGTTACTCTTGCGATCAAGAGCAGAAACGAATACTAAACTACACCATATGCCTTTCGATCATTTAAGTCGTCTAAATTAGTGGTAAATTTAATTAAAAGGCCGCTATACAATTGCTCTCTTGACGATATATTATTATTATTGAGCCCAATTCTGGAACGATAAAATTCATGTTATATTATTTTGTTTCCCCGCCTCGTATTTGAATTTGTACTGAAGAAGCAAAAATAACATAAAATAAAATTTTGAACTCAGAATCGGGCCCAATTATTCAAAACAAATCATTTTTCTAAACTTTTGCTCACATATTAGATTTTTCTTTGATTTTTAAGAACTTTTTTAATTACTAAAAGCAAATCCCGCCAAATAAAAAGTTGTTAAAGAAGACGACTAAAATCAAAGCAACCTTGATTATACAAGCCATAATCTAAAAAACGAAGCTTTTATAAGGGAATTAGAAACGAGGAAAAAACCAAAATTTTCATAGTAAAACACATAAAACATATGGGAAATCACTTTTTTTTCGAAGACAAATTTGTAAATGAAAATGTTGCAAATTCTTAATTATGATTTCTGAAATATTTTCATAAATGTTTGAATTTCAACATATATAAATCTCGTTTAAGTAAATCGTTTTCATTTTCTTGTAATAATTGATTTATTTAAACCAAAATATAAAAAAAAGTTCATAACAACAGCATTCTGGTCAAATTAAAAAGAAAAGCTTACTACAAATCGTGTGCATTAAGCCAATATACATAGATGGCAGTGGGCAGTAAACATTTTGAAAAACCGAACCAAAAATCGCCACTTGGGGAAATTTAAGTTCAAAAATTGTATGAAAAGCAAAACAAATTCTCAAAATATTAAGAACGTGGCATAATTTTGTGATTAAACAATTTTTTTCGTATTTTTCTGTATAAATCTGAGACATCTAACGTACACTAGTAAAACTAAAGATAAATGTAGCAAGTATTATTTTAATTCGTCAGAGCCAACTTTGATGTATTTTTCAAAATGAAAGTTCGAAAAATATATTTTAAAAATAATTTAATTTTAATATTTTTGCAATTAATATTTACTTAATACCAATATACCCTTCCTGTATATTGTTGCTAAAGATATGTAGAACACTTTTTATAAAAATTTTGTAACATTTTTGCTTTTTTCAATGAAAAACTTGAAGCTAAAAAACACCATTTTTACTATGGATTCCTATGGAAATCAGTGAAAAGTTATACCACTAAAAAAGCTTCCAAAAAATACGTCATAATGATTATGGCTCTATACTCTAGAAGGCTCTGCTAAAATGCATGTTTAAGAAATTTTTTTAATTTTAATTTCTGTCGCGATTAATTTAAAATATTTTAAGCAGTTTACGATTTATTGATTAACGATTAGATTTTTTCTTTATTTATCAAACACTTACAATAACTGTCAATATCATAAAGTAACCTTATATATAATTAAAACTCATTGTTTCTTTTTATAAGTAAATTCACAGTCACAGAAAAGTACAACTCCACTCTAAAATTCAAATCATTTAAACTATCATACAATAAGCGGTCGATTATCAAAGCGATAAAACCATAACTAGCCGCTACATTCGTGCATATATAATCACAAATTTAATTTTGTATTAATATAAAAAGCAAAATAGCATAATACCGCCCCGATGACAGTGGTTAGCATGCCTGTTCTAAGCTCCGGAGGTCTTGGGTTCGATTCACGGCGGGGGGTGATGAAAAAGATCAAGGCTGGTTAATATAGGTTCAATGAATTAATCTCTCACTATCCGTAAAAAAAAATTATTATGAAACTTCATCATGAAGCGGCCAAATCCCTCTATGTGATGTAAAAATATTATCATCATATAGATTATTTGGAATTCGAGGTCAGATTTTTGAGAATTTAAATTCGACATTTCAAATTTTCGATATTTCTAGAGATTTAGAGTTTTTGATTTCGATATAACGATAGTTGAAATTTCACGATTAAGGGATTTTTTTTTAATTTTTAATTTTAATTTAATTTAAGTATTGTTTCAGTGTTGTGAGTGAAATAATAAAAATGCGATAGATATTTAAAATTAAGGATAAAATGTATCCATCAAATACACTAAGCCAAGCAATGTTAGGTTTTTAGCAAAGGGAATCAATTTTTTTTTTTCAATTTTATGTTGTTTTCAATTATTTTAATTATTTATGATGCTTATATTTTTGTCTGGAAGCACAAACATCTTGTCTTTTCCGAAATTTCGCTTTCATTTCAACTGATTATGTGTCTGAAAGTCAGAAATTTGATTTTCGGTTGGTTCGGTAATATTTTGAAATTTACTGCATATATCACAAACATTCTTATATAACTCGTACATTCTTTGAATCGACAGACCTCCATCGAGGTACTGTCTTTGCGTGCCGCCTCTTAAGCAATGCGAACCCAAGCATGTGAAATTTTCGGCATGTTGTCTGACTTGTGTTAAGAGTATTTGACTTATTGTTTTTTTGATATGTTTCCCTCTAGTTGAAAGCTTTGGGACTCCAGTCTCTTGTTCAAAATTATTTTGAAATAATAAATTATCCTTTGCGAAATGGATAAAGTGGCCAAAAAGAACGATTGGCATTCTCGTATTTGATGTTTTCCGTGTTGAAATCTGTATTGAAACGTATTTTGCTTCTGGGGATTTTCTGCAGCTAAGCGTTTTCTTTTCACTGGATAGTTACATATTTGGCATAAAATGTTTTTTTTTTCCTCATCATTCAGAACCCAAAAGTTACGATGCATAGATTTTCATTTTTGTTCGGAATATAAATCAATGCAATCAAATGGACATGATTTATCACACAAAGCAGTCTGAACCGACCTAGCTGGTACGGGTTTTCCGCTTGCGTTCGTGTATTTCTTACCGTATTGCCTTTTTCTCTTTAAAATTTCTCGCTTCCAATTAGGAAGAAGCAACATGCTTTCATCCTTTGAAACATATTCGAAAATATTTGGAGTAAATTGACTCTCTGGTTCTTAATTTGGATCAACTATGGAATCATCGGGATCCGCTCGAAACGCGATATTTTAAAACGCGATATTTCAAAACGTGATATGACGAAACACGATATGGTACAAAACGCGATATGGTACAAAATGTGATATTTCAAAACGCGATATGGTACAAAACGCGATATTTTAAAATTAAAATTTTAAAATAATAATAATTATTAATCTTTCTTCATTTGATAAAATTTTCCTTCACGATGTACGATAAGAACTAGGAAATCGCGTTTTGAAATATCGTGTTTGGAAATATCACGTTTTATACCATATCGCGTTTTATACCATATCGCGTTTTGTACCATATCGCGTTTTGAAATATCGCGTTTTGTACCATATCGCGTTTTGTATCATATCGCGTTTTAAAATATCGCGTTTCAAATGGGACCCGGAATCATCATAGAATATAGGTTAGAATTAAAATCCATACTTGATTGAATCTATTAGTCTAACGCAGTGATTCCCAAACTATGTTCCGCGGAACACTGATGTTCCGTAGACGACTTTCAGGTGTTCCGTGAAAAATTCTAAATATACATACTAAAAAATTCGAAAGCAGATGATAAAGTCTCCAAAGTAATTTTAGAACTGTTTCATGATTTACAATCAAGCATTTTACACTATTTTCCAAAGTCCACTGAGGATAACTCTTGGATTAGGAACCCATTTGTAATAACAAATAAGCCAGTAGCTTTCAGCGCAAGTGATTATCAAAACCTAATTGATTTAATTGCTAACTCTTGCTTAAAACAAAATATAATGAAATTCCACTAAATGATTTTTTGTTAAATTTTACAGAATAGTATTCCAACATGTCAAAACTAGCCGTTCATGTTTTACTTCCATTCACAACAACATATTTGTGCAAGACCGAATTTTCAAATTATGCTGCAACAAAATCGAAGCACAGAAACCGTCCGAATGCTAGAACAGTGGGGTTATTCCTGAATACGATAGGAATTCGAATTATAAGATTCGTATTTGACTTAAATAAGAACCGAGCGAATCTGATTCAATTCAAATAAGAATTTTATATTTACGTATTCGTATCGTATTCAGCAATAGCCCCCACATATAAAAATTTGGAATAGGGCCGAAAAATCGAATGCCGAAAGGCCGAATGTCGAAAGGTCGAACGCCGAAAGGCCGAATGTCAAACGCCAAATGTGTCGAAAGGTCGAAAGGGCGTCCGAATATCGAAAAGCCGAATGTCGAAAAGCCGATTGTGTTGAAAGGCCGAATGTCGAAAGGCTGTTTGTATCCAAATTGATTTTAATTTTTCATCTTTTTTTAATGAAAATTTTCAAAATTTTTAATTGAAAACCAAAATTTATATTTTTATCATCATTTTGTATAAAAATGTTTAATAGTAAATCGCCTTAAATATTAAAATCTTCTTACGTTTTTTTTTGTCATATAATATTAATTAATTATAGTAAATAAAGAAAAAAGAAATAAATTTATTTTCAGTTTGCTAACTTAACTAGAAAAAAATAATACAGAAACTGAAAATCCCGAAAAAAATCCAGACATTAAAAAATTCAGAAAAACATAAATCCAGGAAACTAAAATCCAGAAACAAAATTATCAAAGTGCGGGCCAAATTTAAATTTAAATTTATAAAATGTCTATCGAATTTGACTTTTTTCGTAAAGTTATTACTTATTAGTATTTACGATAATGGAAATTGCTTCGTCAACCTTGCAGTTACATAACAAAGGAATAGTATCGCCCATACCACAAATGTTTCAAGTTAATTTGTGGTTAGCTTAATTCGTTGTGTTAGTATGGCATTGACGATTGTATTGAAGGGAATTTCGGATTTAATGCTTCATAATTGCTTCGTCAACCTTGCAGACACAGATCAAAGGAATCGTATCGCTCGTATCGCTTCTTCTGGTATATGTACCACAAATGTGTGTCGGCCTTTTCAATCATTCGGCTTTTCGACCTTTCTACTAATTCGGCTTTTCGACATTCGGTCTTTCGACACATTCGGCCTTCGACATTCGCCCTTCCAACCCATTCGGCCTTTCGGCGTTCGGCCTTTCGACATTCGGCCTTCCGGCATTCAGCCTTTCAACATCGAACGAAAAATTCAGCTTTCTAATATTGAACCTGATATTAAAAGAAATAGTAGCTCAAAGAGACAAAATCATCAAAGTCAATTAGAACCTAATTTATTTTATTAGTTTCATGTATTTTTATATTTATAATTATATTTCAGAAAAATATGCTTTTTATTTTGTTTATAACTCTTACATGCATGTAGGAAATATACAATTTTAAAAATACAAGCTAATTTCCTATATAAAAAACGAAACTGTTCCTCCAGTAATTTTATTTATACGAAGTGTTCCTCGGTCCAAAAAGTTTGGGAAACGCTGGTCTAACGAGTGCCGAAAAATTTGCTGTTTCACTTTGCATTGTTTTAATTTTGAAATAACCAATTAAATATTTATTTAAATTAATATCGGTTATTTATTTAAATTAATATCGGTATTTATTTAAATTAAATATTTATTTAAATTAATATTTATTTAAATTAATATAATTAGTTACGTTATTTGATATGTTAATAGTATGAATGGCGTAAAGAGACTGATTTTCTTTTCAAAACAGTATCAGGATTCTTTAAAAAACCAGATAATGTGTAAATATGAAAACTTGTTAAAAGCAAAGCGTACTTTTATTAATTTGCAATTTTTCGATGTTGATTTAGTACTGGTCAAATCGAAAAATTGCAGTTCTGTAATGGGTGAAGTCCAATGTGGATATGGGGAGGGCAGGTTTCTGGTATGTAATGAAGGTGGGATGGACGTTGCAGGCTGTGTAAGTGAGTAAATTGGTTGGGTTAGTTTTATTGCAGGGTGCGAGTCATGTTGCTGATTGAGCGGAGCCTTAAGGATGGTTGCACGGTTGGATGCTAAACTAGTTCTCGTAGGGGCATGGCTTGGATGAATTGTATGATGCAGAAAATTATTCGATGGAATTTTGAAATTTTGGGAGTGTTGTTCCGAGCATGAGAGGTGTGTGGTTTGTATTTGGTAGATGGACTTAGTTGAATTGGATGCTTCCGCGTTTGTATGATTTTTTTTTAGAAATATGGTTGAATGGATGTTTTTGTTTTGGAGACTTTTTTTCGATATTCTCGTTTCGAAATTTTATTTTTTGGGATTTCATAAAATTTGATTTCCACATTTTGTTTTCTAGAAATAAATTGGGAGAATTCTTTATAACGGGACCATGACATTTTATAGAAAGACTCCAGAAAATCTCAACAGTGGCTTCGAGATTTTAGAAAATGTGTTTTTTTGTGACTTGCAAATCATACTGTACGAAATGGGGCAAGCAGATCTTAAAAGATATAGTTATGTGAATAAATACGAGTAACGTATAATTTGAACAAAAAAAATGTCCCCTTATGAAAAATCTCGTATGAAAATCGGTGATCAAATATAAATGATCGAGAAAAATTATACCGAAAGAAAAACATCGATTTCCACGCTATTTTAAAATTGAATTTGAAACCACAAATATATTTTTGCACATGAATGGTTAAACTGCTGTATGCCAATAAAACATTAAATTTTGCCTTCCTTTTATTGGTTATAGTTACCTCCACAGACTCATTAATCCTAGCTTTTTCAGCCATTTTTTGACAACGTTACTTTGCTTTGAAGTATTTTTTAAAACAATACGAGAGCACTAGCCATATTTATTTCAAAACGAAATATTTGATTTTTGACAACATTTTATCAACTCAAAAATCGGTTTTGAACCGATATCAAAAATAGATTATTTTGGTTTTGATATTTTCAAGTCGTGACCATTTTTTCAATATTTTTCAAGCTTTCCAGAACGATAGTTTTATTTTCGATCATTTTTCTGTCGATTTTTTTTTTTCGATCAAATGGATTTTGGCCATGAAAGAAAGAGGTTTTTAATGATTAATAATTAGAAAAGAATTTCGACATACTTATTCAAAAGAAGACAAAGATCCCAAAAGCTTTTAGTAATTCGAGATTTTGGTTTTCGGGATTTTTGATTTTCAAGTTTTTATTGTCCGGTCCCACTAATAGAACAAATTGTGTTGTGGGCACACCTCATTTTTTTTTCTTAAAAACATTGTGTTGGACTTATATTATTACTAAAGGTTTTACAAAATGTTTTACAAATAGTTTTTTATGTAAAAACTTATTGGGGACTTATTTTCGGCAAACATGAAACACAGTTTACATTATTATACTCAAACCAAAACTTTTAATTGTATTAAAATTATATTTTCCTTTCGCTTCTGGGAAATAAACTTGATGGGTTGGGAGGGCGAACAATTTAATCACACCAAATTACACAAAGACATCCACAAAAAATATTTATTGGAGTCACGCATGAACAAAACAACAAACCAGTCCCAAATGTTCTAACAGTATTGTGTATCAAATTTCATTTACTATTCCTTACACAAGCATCTGCGCGAATATGTTTGGCGCCACAATTTTTTATTTTTTTATTATTGGTGATTTACAAATTTGGAGCATGAATGTAAAGAATACATACAAATAAGTAAATAATTTTTCTTTCTATACACCCGATTACACACTATTTTCTTTACTATACGCAGAGTCGCAGACAGTGTTATGCGTGTAGAAAATTGTTGTTACCATTCAGGGTTTGCTAAAAGAAGTTAGGAAATCGCACACAGTGTACCTGTCGGGCGTGTCATTGTTGATTTGTTTTGATTTGAATAAAACAAAATTGATCAAATATGTAACATCAGAATTTGTTATTTTCAAAATTATTGTATGAATTTATCGGAAAACTATGTCTAGTTTTCAACCACTGGTTTATTTATAGATTCGTTTACTACGCTTCTAGCCGCGATGACTATAACTTACAACAACAAAAAACTATACTATAGTGAATTTTAGTTGATATTCTTGCTTTCCATTCAATTTGTAAAATTGGATGTTTTTCGTTAGTTTTTGGGGTATGTATGTAATGTGTACATATATACATTTGCTGTAAGTGACGCGCCTTTATTATATTGTTAAGACTTTCCGGTGCTCTGTACCGTATGAGTAAATATTTTAATTACACAGTGTGTTTACACAAATCTTGTTTATCTAACTATAGAGAAATGCTAATAAGGATGCCATTAATTATGTAGTTCTATAAACACAAATTTGTGTTAATTATGATGTTCCCACCTTGACAGTAATTTTTCCAAAACTAAACGACGAAAAGTCCTAACATTTTTTTTTCAGCATTACGCAACTAAATTTTTATAGCATCGCTTTATACTCATGCACACATCGATTCGTATTTTGCTTTGTGTAAAGAGTAACTTGAGTTTGTTTTCATTTTTATTTGAAGCCAACCATTCTCATTATTGGTCTTAAACAAATCGGTTGTGCTTTTTTTGTTGTTGTATATTAAAACTTTGTACAGTTTTGCTATTTGTAATCTTTGAAAAGTGAAAATTATTAATTTCCATTAAAATGAATTCGAAAATAATTAACTTATCAATCTTAGTATTGTTTGTCGCTTATAGTTGCAGTAAGTTTAATGTGATTTAAAATTCAAATGGAGAGAAATCATTTAATTTTTTTTTTTTTGTGGCATTGAATTTATAATTTTTTGTTGCTGTTGTTACAACATGGTTTTTAACGTTTTGTAATATTTATTTTCAGTACCCGAAGTGAATGCACTCCGTTGTTACAAGTGTGATTCGCGTTCCGATAATAAATGTTTAACAGGCAGCGGTGGTAACCAGGAGGAAACATGCCCATTATTTGTTAAATCGTGTGTTAAAATTTTTGGCAAATTGAACAATGAGGAATATGTCGAAAGATCGTGCAGTTTGATTAATCAGTGCGCAATTTCTGGAATCGGCGGTAGTGCTGGCAGTTTTAATTACCAAGTGAATTGTGCAAATTGCGAATCAGATTTGTGTAACTCAGCCGATTCGCTAATTAAATCAAAACAAATTGGTTTCATTGGCGTTATCGTCGCATTTATGATTAAGAAGATATTATTTTAAGATGTCGCATGGTCGAATAGTACACACTGAAAGCTTTTCATAATGTAAGATTACAATATTTTTTTTTTGTGTTGTTTTCGATGTCCAACCAAATTATTTCTCTGAGTTTTATGACATCATTTTAGATTAACCCTAAAATGATATCATGCTCTGGTTAGTTATTTTGTAGTTTGGTGTACTATTATTAGGTTTTCATTATCTCTATGTGTGAAAAATTATTTTAATAATTACTTTTATATAAATTTAATTAAGAGTTTACTGTATGTACAAAACGTTAATTGTAAACAAAACAAAAAAATAATTCTTATATTCATAATAAATTAAATTGTAAAGTACAAAAACGAATTAAAAATTCCGCAACCCAAAAGGTCGAAATATTTTAGAGAAATTAGTATTCCAAAACTAACTATATGTATATAAAGAGCCATGTAAATTTAATTAATGATCCCACACATCAACCAAAGATATTCTGATTACTTCATCATTTGAATATTATTAGATAATATAAATGTGAGACGTATAAAAGATGATGCGAGTTTATATTTTATCCACACCCACTAAACTCAATGTCGAAATTTAAACATTAAATAAATTTTTGTTCGTTTCAGAATTTAAATAATTAATTGGACAAAGCCGACATTTAGGCGATACATTTTTTTTGGAATCATTTATTATTAAATTTACTGTATGCTTCTTATAATATACTCTAATGTAGCTTTAACTATATAACACAACATTTTTACAGAAATTTGGTACATAAAAATTTATTAATAAAAATTTATGATTATTACATATTTTGTTTTATTATGTATAGTTAAACTTCGAAAATGACATCATTAAAATAGTTTGCAGCTAGTTTTTGTATAAATAATTAGCATGCACGCTCAATCACAATACAATATGATAACTAAAAACAATCAATAAATAAAAAGATTAGCACCACATACATACATACATGTGACTTGAAAGTTATACCGCCCAAAATTAACAATCGATCGATTATACTCAACGCATTAAAATAAATTCAAAATTACATTTCTACATATTATGTTGTATACATAAGGTTTCAGAGCACGCAACGTATCCATGAATATTATATGTAGGTATGTGAGTCCATATATAAAATATTTACGATGGATTCGCTTATACCTAGATGGCATAAAATTTACAAATCTTAAACACAATTAAACACGTCGAAATAGTTAGTTTCTTATTGTGAATATTTTTTTTTAAGATGGCGCGCACATTTTTCATGAAAATTAATAAAGAAAATTATTTTTGTATACGAGCGAAAAGGAAATTGACGACATAATGGGGGATGAATTAATGTATTGTAGAATACGAAATATATGTAAAAAATGATTGTGTCATTGGAAATATTTTTACTTGAGGCGAATCTCATTAATTAAATTAACGATTTTGTGTACATAATATAGTTAATTTTTAATAGTTTTATGATTCTAGCAAAGTAACAATTTTTATTTGTAAATTAATTTTGAAAACGGTTAATCACCAACAGCAAAATACTGTATTAGGTTTTAAGTTTAGAACTACCAACCAGTCGAAATGACGGAGTATGAAACACTCTGTCATTGACTATAGTTTTGGCTCTGTAATTTCTTTATATTTGCGCTTAAAATGTCCGGTCGTATTTTGAATTCATTATTTTGTGACTGACGGCAGTTATAATTAGTTGAATACCTTAACGCAAAATAATGGGTTCTAATAAAATCATTAAATTCTATTTATTTATTTTACAAATAACCTAATGAAAAAATATTGTATTAACAATTTAGTTAGAAATAACGTTTAGATTTTTCTGTGCTTCACATAAAAGAGCTACACGAAGAAACTTGATTCAATTTTTTTTTTTTTTTTTAAATATACCACCAGATGCCCAGATGCAAGAGATATTTTAAGCCGTTTTATGACAATAACTGTAAACCTTTTTGCCAAAAATTGTTTAGTCTGTCCTGTATAAGTATAGCGTTGCAACTACAGTGGACCTGGTATACCACATTTGATTGTTTCTTTAAAGGTATGCTATCTTTAATTTTAGAAAACAATTCGTTGTTTAAACTTGTGGCTGCCCGTCCAATAATTTGGAAATTGTAATTTTTGAAAAGTTTTTTAATTTTTTCGTAAAGATTTTTTACATAAGGGATGGCCAAATAATTTGTGATATCATTTTCTGGTCGGGAAACCGGATTATTTATTAATTTTTCAGGATATTGATTGCGAAATAATGTATCTTTTAAAATTTTAAGATTTTTATTGTGAAATTTAGTATCGGAAAGTTTAAGAATGTTTATTTGGGTTAAAAATTTTATGGTGTTAATTTTGTAAGATGTGGGAAGCCAAGAGTGAAAATTTAGATATCTACCAGACCAAGTATCTTTGTGGTACCAATCACAAGAAATTTTGCCATTTGGTTCACGAATCAACAGAATGTCCAAAAATGAAATTTCGTTATTAGTTTCTCTTTCTAAAGTAAATTTTATTCTGTTGTTTTTTGAATTAAAAGCTCCTGAAAATGAATCAATTTTGTTTATTTTTACCGCTGTAATTATATCATCGACGCATAATAGAACAAAGGTTAAAAGTCTAAAGAGTTTAAAACTAAAATTTCTAAATTTTCCATTAGTAAATTTGTAATAATGGGACTGATTGGTGAACACATAGGTGAGTCAAAAATTTGTTTGTAAATTTTGTTATCAAAAGAAAATTCTGAATTATTCAAAACGATATCCAAAGCAGTAAAAATTTGTATTTTTGTTAATTTTTATATAGAATTTCTTTTTATATTTCTCCAATTTGACTAATAATAATAGTTTTTACAATTTGGTTATCGACTTTAGTAAATAAAGAGGTGACATCTGAAGAGTTTAACAGAAAATTTGGAGGGATGGTTACATTACTGATTTTATTTTTCAAATCTTCAGAATTTTGAATGAAAGAATTTGTTTTCCTGACACTAGGTTTTAGAATATTGCCTAAATATGATGACAAAGAGTATGTTGGACTGGCTATGAAACTTACAATTGGTCTGAACGGTATGTCTGGTTTGTGAATTTTGGGTAAGCCATATAATTTTGGGATCACTGGTGTGTAACTTGTTAATTTTTTCTTTGTGGTTAAATTTATGTTGCCTGATTTCTCCCAGTTCCTTACTAAAGTATTAATTTTTGTCTGTATTGGTGTCGAGTTGCCCTTAAAAATCTGTATGCAAGTAGAATTGTTATTTATCAGGTTGGACATTTTATTACTGTAGTCCGTTCGTCAAGTTAACACCGTTGTATTACCCTTGTGACTTCTGGGTTGTTTTTTAAAAAAATATTTGTTTGTTTTAAGTATGAGACAATTTTTATTCCAGAGGTGTTAAATTTCTTGTATTCGATCACTGTCATTCAAATTAAAAATTGCACTTTCAACATCTGATATAATTTTGAAAAATGGTATTGCGGTACCAACTATTGGCGGACAAAATTTATTCCCTAAACTTAAAATGAATTTCACGTGAAATGGAAGATCAATATTGGTAACAGCTGGTTTAGTAAATAAATCCGAATTGGATTGAAAAGCTAAAGCTATAAAATAACTTTTTAAATAAAGAGCTCAAAACCAATACAAAATTTGTTAAAATTATTTAAATATTGGCTCAATAAATATAAATATAATTATAAGATTTAAGATTATCCTAAATCTCGAGAGAAAACAATAAATCATCTGTAATTTTATTAGTGAATAATAAATTTGTGATCGAACGATATTTTGGTGACCTCATGGAGGTTGAGTCCAATATGCTTAAGAACAAATTAATGAATGGAAGTGCATAGTTTTTTTTGTGTTTTTTTTTTTTCTAAAATTTAAATGACAGTGTCGGTAGCTAAAATTACCTATTTAATTAATTAACTTTAAATAATAATAAGTTTAATAATATAATAAGTTACCAGTTAATAAAAAGAATAAATATAATCAAAATTATAAATACAAATTAATTAATTCATATTAATAAGTACCTAAATTATTTTAAGAATAAACTATATGTAATAATTTTTCATTAATAAGTGTTAACCGTAAGCCAATCCTAAAATAGAAAAATAAAATAAAATCATTTGTGGATGAGTTAATTCATTCTTCATCCTTGGGTACAGTATTGTCCACAATTATTTCGAGATAAACTAATACTGTAATCCACGTAGTTAATGAGAATTGTGTTCCGAACTGTATATACAATGTACACAATTAAAATCATCTTTACCATCGATCGTACTGTTTACAATTATGTATGCGGTTCAATATGACAAAATACACCGAAATATCAGCTGATAACACAATAATCATCATCATACATATCATCATTATTTCATCAATAATCAACCATTTATTATTATTAAATTATGTAATTATTATATCTAATATTCTTACAATTATTACTAAATTCACTATAATTAATTAATTAACTTTTATAATTCAAAGGGTGGTGGTAGTTAAGTTTTTTATGTTAAATTCAAATTTGTTTTCGGTGCACCAACCAACTTAGGCTCATCATTATATTCTGTTTTATTTCTTAATGTAAATTTTCTTTATTTCTGTAATAATTTTTTTTGCTACTTATACATCTGTAAGAATTTCTAACCAATATTTCTTGTGATTTAATTAAAAGTGGGATTTACAATCCATTCAATTTTTTTTCAATTATTATCTTTATTATTATTTAATTCCGCCATGAGATAGGTGTTTGTCAAAATAGAATGTAACCATATGGTAGGTAGTTAGGTGTTAGGTAAGTATGGGTATCGGTGTGTGCTGGATCCTTTTTTTTTTGTTTGTTGTCCTTATAGTGTTCATTCGGCGGCAATACAACATGTAACTATGCTTCATTTCCACCCACCCATCCGATGAGCTTTAGCCAAGCTAAAATAGTCCGCCTTAAAGCTTCTAGTTATTTAAATAAAATAATTTGAAAAAGAAAAAAAAATGTTTTTATGAAATTCTTTTATTTGTGGGTGGAACATAAGGGGTGCGGGGGTAGTTCCCCTCGAAATACAATCAAATTTTATCATTGTATCTGATAAATATGATAAAATTGACAAAACGATGATTTAACCGATGCGTGGGTGGAAAATAAGGAATGGGGATGCTGATTCCCTTAGGGAACACCACCAACTTGTATTGTCGCCGAAGTTACACATGCGTGCCAATTTTCATCAAGATTGATAAAGTCTAAGTATTAAAATTTTGCAATGCAATATTTGATCACATCCGTGTAAGTTAAAAATTATTATATTTTTTTGGTGGCCCCTCGCCTACCATCAGATCGTTACAAACTTACCTACAATATTTATGGAATTTATACAACTTATAGAATTAACAGAATTTATAAATTTTATTGAATTTATTAAATTTATAGAATTTTTAAAACTTATCGAATTAACCGAATTGACATAATTCTTGAAAATTTCAAAATGTATAGGATTTAAAAAATTTATACAATTCTTAAGATTTATAGGATTTATAAAGTTTATAGAATTTATAGAATTGAGGGAATTAATAGGATAGTTATGACGTTTAGGTGTGTATATATGTATTTATTTACAATCTACACTTTAATTTTTAGAATTTTTTATTTTTTATCTCAAACTTTTTAGTAATAAATTACATGAAATAAATATATTAGTTATTAAATTTGTTATTGCACTGGTTATTTATTTATTTTGACATTATTATTCCTACATTTATTTTTAATTATTTTTCACCACCGCACCGTCACATTTCATATATGCATGTCATCCAAAAGCAAATAGATGATATTGCTGAGAAACAAAAAACACGATTGCCCGAAAAGCTCGAAATTTTAAGAGGATGAAAAAATTTGAATGAATTGTTTTGTTTTCGTTTTGCTTGCGTGAATTGGTTAACGGCAGTGACCAGCAGCAGATAGTCGAGCAGTTGCGGTTGTATTATGAGTGTATGATATCAATGAGTGAGTGCTGATATATTTGATATTGTAGTTGATGTTTGGAAAATATATGAGTGAGCCGCTACAAGGATTTATAAAATTTATTGAATTTTTGGAATTTATAGAATTTAAAGAATTTTGAGAATTGATTTATAAGATTTAAACCATTTTAAGAATTTTAGAATTTAAAGAATTTTGATGGTCAGTTGATGAGTAATGTATTAGCAGGAGGGTAAACTCAAGACTTGTTTCATAGATCTTAATTTATGGAATTATAATTTCAACCAGCGCTCACGTTTTCTCTTTGCGGCTTAAAACTTTCAGAAATTTATAATTTTTACAATTTTGAAAAATGTATAGAATTTAAAGGATTCAAGAATTTAAAGTAAGGGAGAGTATCCGGTTGTGGGCACAGTTTTGTTTTTGACCCATAATTTTTTTTAGCAAAGAAAAAATCGTAACCGGTTATGGGCACCCTTCGAAAATTCGCTGAAAATGGGAATTGTTTAAGGAAAACGCACCAAATTTAAAGAATTTCGAGGTTTATTCATTATAAAGGCCTTCAGAGCAAACATAACAAAAAAAGGCTTTTTAAAAAATTATTCAATTTCAGTCAACTTCGATGGCAGAGGCTTCAAACAGATGATGCAAAGTCGATATCATCACCAGATGATGGAGAGTTCTTTTTTTTAAAGCGTTTGGCCGACGGGTTGTCTTCTTTTTTACTCTTCTTGGGGGAGGGGGGGGGGGGGGAGACGAACGTTTTAAATGAAAAAAATAGGGTGCCTACAACCGGTTACATTTAAGTGCGCACAACCTGAAATCGCGACCATTCTCGAAGTAACCAAAAAAAAATGTGATGCGTCATGATTTTGAAATCGATGTAGCATCGCAAATCACAACGAAAATACTGTAGAAATATCGATAACACTCACCTATTTGAGATTATTCACTTTGATTTATCGCACTTTTAAAACATTGGAAAATTCCAATTGCGTTGATTTTTACGGACTTTTTTTTTATTGATTTTTTTCAATCACTTTATTATTTATTTATTTTTATTAGCTAGAAAACTGCGTACTGTCAAAATACAAGTACGCCAGCAGTCAGATCAGCCAGATTTGCATTCTGTCAAAAGTTATACAGGGATGCCCAGAACCGGAGACTCTTCTCTATATATATAATTTATAGATGTCGTAGAATTCATAGAATTTGAAAAATGTTGATAAAACTTTATTGAATTTAAGGAATTTGGATAATTTATCAAAATTTCAAAATATGTAGAACTTAGGTAAAGAATTTTGAGAATTTATATAATTCACAACATTTACAGAAGTTATAAAATTTATAAAATTCATACAATTTGTAGAATTATATTGAATTAATAGAATTTATTGGATTTACAGAATTTATTGAACATAATAGTTTATCGAATTGAATGAATTTATATAATTCTTAGAAATTGCAAGATGTGTAGAATTTATAGAAAGTTTATAGATTTTTTAGGACTTTTGGGATTTATCGAATTTATACAATTTAGGGAATTTATATAAAAATGTATAGAATTGATAAAATATTATAACTTATAGTAGTATTTAAAGAATTTACAGAGTTTATAGAATTTGTGGAATTAATAGAATTTACAATATTAAATTTATCGGCCAAATTCTCTGAGAACACATCAACTTCTTCACCACGTCGTACAACGCCAAATAATAATTGAGATGGGGTCTGTTTAGTTGTTTGATGAAATGTGTTATTCATACTAAATTTAACACGAGTCAACATTTTAATTCAGTTCGAATGTTGTACCGGTTCGCTTAATTTACTTAACATTGACTTCAAAACACGATTGATATACGTTCTACTTGATCATTGGCTTGCGGTGACGTAACAGCAACTTTCACATGATCAATAGTTCGGCCTAATAAAAAGGTATTGAAGTCTAATGTTGTGAAACAAGTACTCCGATCGCTTACAATGCGTCTAGGACGACTATAATATTCAAAATATTTACATAAATCGGAAGATGGTATTTTGTTTTACCAAATCAAGAAGTGGTTTGGCAATTTTGGAAACAAATGGAATGAAGCGTCGGAAGTATGAGAAAATCCCCAAATAAAATTGCGAATTCTTCGCAAAACTTTTTGTAACAAATCAAAATATTCCGGAATCATCCTAGTTGCTATCTGAATATCATCCATATAAACAATGATGAGTTCGGATTTAATAAACATTATTAAAACACCGGAAAAAAACAGTTGAAAACTACAGGGACCATTTATAAATCCAAACGGCATGTCAATATATTCAAACTGACCCTGTGGTGTTACGAACGATAAATAACAAATAGAATCTTCTCCCATTATACATGGTGAAAACCTCTGCACAAATCAAGTACTGTGAAGTATTTTTTTCCTTCCAAGTACTCTAAGCCGTCCTCAGTAGAAGTGGGCCCGATAGTCGATACACATCCGTGTCTCACCACTCCTTTTTTATGTGACGTATAGTGTTTCGTTTCAATAGATCATTAATGATTTGGTTAACTTCATTTTTCTCGCGAAATGACAGTCATCTTGGTGAGCAATGAATTGGCACATCAGAGATCAATCTAATTTTCAATTTGTTGTCGTGACAGATAGGCGGTATACATATGTTCAATTTTCATATAGTTTTCATCAATTATCCTAAGTAAACTATCCTGGTGTAAAGTACTCAATCTGGTATTAATATCAATAGCGGAAAAATCCGATTAAACACTAATATTAAAGATATACGGTAATGCAAGGTGGTCAGCATTTACCTCAAGCTCAACTGTCAACTCCTTCAAACGAGCGGAAGCGATCGGAAATTCAGTCCAAGAACGTGGCGAGCAACTTCCAGTGAAACAGACTCATTCACAACAGTAACATCATAGATACAGAAATAACTTCTATACAAAATAGCGGTTTTATTGAAATTTTAGTTTAATTCAATATTTGATGATACCTTGTCCGGTTTTAATGACAAACAAATAGCAAATGCAACCATAAAATCCAGACCAAGTAATATAGGCACCGGCAATACAGCATCTGAAATAATCAAAAGAGACATTTTTTCAAAACAATTTTGTGTTACCTAATTTACGATAGCTTGAGTAAATTTGCTTCGGGCTACACAAATCATCTGGAACAATTGAGCGATGGGTGACGCTAAACGGATTTCTCGTATCAAGTAATGAATAAAACTTATTAAATTCTGTACTTCCTCTGCCACGGTGTGGAAAAGCGACACTTACCAATTGTACGTCAGCTAAAGCAGCATTCATCTCATATGTTCTGGATCATTCTCGTAAGCATCAAATGGGCAATCCTTATTAATGTGCCCGTTTATTCTACACTTGAAACAAGCTCCTGGTTCGCGTTTGGCTTTGTTACAGTCTTTAGTCACGTGTCCATATGTAGAACAATTGTAGCATCGCAATGATCTATGGTTATTTGACGAGACCCTTGCTGCGGAAGTAGATGATACGGTAGTATTGTACGATGATGTTGCTACCAATTTGGTTAGCATTTGTGCTTTAAGGCTTTCATATCGGGGAAGAAGAGCATTAATTGTTCTATTGTAGTAGCGGTATACAACACAGAAACAGCAACACTATTATCCCGAAGTCCCCTGATCACAAAATCAATCAATTCAGTGTCATCCACTTGCGCCGGCCCAGCAATCTCCTGCATGGCAATGACATATCGACGCAATGATTAATTTGTTTTCAATTTTCGGGCGCCTAGCAACTGATACATTTCTTGACGAGTCTGAACACGATCGGATTCTTTCAACAACTTCTCTTTTAAGTCCATCCAAGATTTAACTTTCGCATTTTTGCAGTCCCATCCAATAACCGGCGTGCACTAAGAAAGTGAAATTTCTCACCGCAATTCAATGGTGCCACAACGCACTCGTAATCATCAATTTACTTTTTAAAACAATAAGTGTCGGCATCGCGATAAAAATAGTCAATAAAATACCGTCCACTAGAATTTATTGGTTATTACTCCACATCTGAAGTTATAATTCACTTTTTAATAATTTATTTTAAACTGTTTTTTAATAAATCTTTTATTATTTACGATTCTTCTTTATTCGCTGCTGTTCTGATAATTGTTCTTCACCCATTTTCCTCTTCACGTTATTCTTACAATACCAACCACCGACAAAGTGGTGGCAGCACAAATCAAGAGTGAAGATAGAAATGATTAGATTTGAATTTAAAATGAACGTTTAGTATACAACCAAATTTTTTTTTGTTTACTTGCAATTTCAGAGAACAAGTAAGTGATAGTTGCATATGTCGCCTTCCGAAATATGTACCATCTAACTTTCAAAGGAAACGAGTAATATTCAGTCCATTTAATTTTCACTAGTAATTCCGAAATCTTTCAAATTTGAATTTTCCCCATTTTTTTAATTCCCCCTATTAATGAACTGACTGAAACATTTTAGTTCCTCTTTAAATTATTTTTTTCTGGTGTTATTTAATCTGAGCTATTTATATGGATTCTATTTGATTATGTTACAACACATTTCCTCATCCGCAAATTTAAACCAGTCACATAATAAAGTATCTCTCTAAATGTATAAACAAAAATTCTTTAGTTTATCTCATATTTCTAAAGTAAACAAAAAATCGTATGAAGCAAACCAAATCGAGGTTGAAATTTGTTTATAAACACAAACCAGTTTGATAAATATTTAGCATTTATTACAAGTTTAAGTACGAATCATACGTATCAATTTAGTGTTAGTGCCGCCAGTGCCTCGTGTCAAAAAATATTCGTCAATGTGGTAATTAATAGGAGTAATAAAAATCGTTTCTTTAAATTTAGTTTAATTTCAAAAACTTAATACACAATACCATATTTAAACAGAAGGCACACATAGTGTATGGTACATAGGTTTATATTCGGTTATAATAGATTGTTGATACAACTTGAATGTTTTAGACAAACTTCTAGCTATAGTGTACATATGAACGTTGTTGCATGACTAAAAAACTTTATTTTCGTTAACTATAAATATACATACATATTTTGGTGTCAGAAAAAGTTAACGTCACTATTGGTTAAAGATGGACTGTAAAATATTATTCATTTAATCTCTTTCAAATTTTTTAAAACTCTGCCTGAGAGGCCTTGAACATAGTATAGTGCTACTTAGAGTAGCTTACATTCAGGCGAATTTAATTTTTGTTAAATTGCTGTTTTAAATGATTAAGACGATAGTAGAGTGCAAAGAGAATATTTAAGAGATTGGATTGAAAACTATATCTTACTTAGAAGTGCTAGAATATTTTTTTTTTATTTCCGCCATATACATTTTTAGGTATTTGAACGGTGTTTATTTACCGTAGTGTAGTGATTTTATCTCCGTTTTCCCAATAATTTATTTATATAAATCATCTGTTATGTTTTTTTACTAGTAATAAGCAATCATACTTTAAGAGGGGTTATTATCTGCCTTCAATGCCACAATGGGACCGAGGTACAAAGCCGCAGGATTCTATAAAGTTTGCAGACACTTAATGGCTTGGCAAATTGAATGAGCTTTGGCTTAGGAATAGTAGGGATTGCAATACCTATCGGAAGCAAAATAAACTGTGATAAATCATTGCACAGTTATGATGCTAAACATAACTTTAAAAACGCTAAACCAACATCGACTTAGATAAAATTGAACAATTATTACAAATTAAATAGGTGAAATTATCTACTTAACTTTGACGTTAATTCATATTCAAACATAATAAGCTTATCTGTGTACTTAATACATTTAGTAAATAAATTAAATAATTTATGACTTTTTTTGTTGTTGTTTTTATGTAAAATATGATAACAGAAGTACAGCAGGCGTAATTAATTGGGGGATTTTATAGCTTTTATGATTCTTCGTAAATTATATTGTGCAATTCAAGAGATTATTGGCCGAAATTATGTGGTAAACATATTATCTACATATTACACTTGACAATTTTTTGATATTTTACTGTTATTTGCATATTCTTATCTATGTACAACCATAATATTGACATGATCAATATTTACCACAACAAATTTACTAATTTCGGCAGAATGAACCGTTTAATCTATATATATATACATACTTTGATTTATCAGCTTCGTTTGTTAATCTAAGTAAAAAAAACAAAAACAAAATTAGATTTACAGCGCAGTTTGTTGGCCATGGTGGTCATTCACAATGTATTAAATTATAAGATAACTGTTTCCCGCATAGGTACTGTTACAGGACGAATTTTATATGCATTTAAACTATAGTGATGCATTTTATTTGGAAATGCAATTGAAGAGGACATTAATAAGTAAACAATTAAATTCGACTATCCTTCTTCGTCCTTAATGTGTCTTTTATTGAAAAAATATTTTTCTTGTTCCGGTACCTCCAACATTTTATTTTTCATTGAATAGCTTTTTTTATGTGCGCCTTAACAAAAATCGTTAAAATAAGTTTTAACCAACATACAAAATTAGAGTAAATCTGTTAACTGATATTTACAAAATATTGTTCAGTGATAAATAATCAAGAAATTTTCAAAAATGGTTACTTTACAAAAAGGTCCTAGAAATAATGCTCTGGGCTATACTTCTCTCGGAAAAACAGTTAAACGGTTGTTCCAACAGTACTCAGATAGAAAGTTTATTGTTAAAAAGAGATTCATAAAATACTTAGCGTAAAACATACGTTTTTTTGATGCCTTCCTCCCTTTTAGCACATCTGCAATGAATTCTAAGATCCCAACCATCCTTTCCCACACAAATAAAATCTCGTTTTCTTCAAATTAAAATTAATTTATTCATTCCCACACTAAAAAACATTTCGTAAAAAAAAATCTAAATACTACTGTATGTATAAATGAATATAACGTGTCTACTCAAATTTTACCAAGTTGATCTTTAAATTCAATTCCCTTTAAATTCCGCATAAAAATTCTTATGTTGTGTATTTTCATAAACTCGTAACACTTTTGACGACATTCGATGTTCGTTCAGGCAGACTGTTCGCAATACGAAATGGTCGAATCATTTTTGCAGTAGATACAATTTTGTTGTCAACAGCAGAATCTTCTTTGAGCTTTATTGTGACTGCTGGCATATTTCAGACGTTCGTTTATTTAGCAAGAAAGTGCAGAAGTGATTTCAATCACACATCTGTCTGCAGGAGTGGTAGTGGTATTGGCAAAAGCTTATATCAGAATCTCACATTTTACTATTTGTGGTCAATACTCAGTTGTTCGCTTATGCTTTAGTCGATCTCATTCGAATTCTATTGGCTCGATCTTATTCGGGAGTTTTCGGGATGAATGTATTCGGCGGCAGTAAAATTTCCATTTTCAATCGACATAACAACAGTAATCCAAACTAAGGCAAAGTGTCATCAGTATGGTCGATATTCTTCTTTTCGAGGGCAATATCAACTGTTGTATATAATTAACGTTCAAGATTGTTGTAAATAATACCAATTTTGAATTATAAGAACAATTTTTTACCTCATTTTATCAGTAACATAATTTTAATTTTTTTCTCTACTTTTACAATCGACAGTAAGGTCCAAAATCATAAAGGCATAATTTGAGATTCTTCAGGAAGCAATGGAATGAATCCAGTGAACCCTTAACATAACCCTGCAATGCTTTTTTTGGTAGAATCAATTAGTCACTATGGTTATTGGTTAGTGGTGGCCTTAAGACTGTGGACTGTGGATTGTTAAACGCACATAATCACAAACACCTCTCTTGTAAACAATTCTTAGAACACACACATTTTTAAATTTTTTTAAAAACACTTGTTAAATATTTCGCAAAATTATTTTAACAAGTGTTTTTAAAAAAATTTAAAAATGTGTGTATAAAGTGTGTTTCGCCAAGTGCCTACGGCAGAAAATGTAAAAAGTAATTCTTAGAACTTCGTAAACAAATAAATAAATGCATAAATTGGGGTTTTAAATTTTCAAAATATATCCCACGCCAAATTGACAGATCATAGTTCAATCTTGAGTTAATTAGGGTATTGTTTAAAGATTTATGAAAGTTTGCTAGACATAAAACTGGAATATGAGCAATTTTTGGATTCCAGTACAGGTATTCCTATTCTTACGACCGTTCGACTTATGACCAATCATAGTTACAACCATATATTTTATTGGTCGTACGTACCTTTCGGCTAACGACCATTCCAATTTCATTTTTTTTTGCATTCCTTTTAATTACTCTTTGGGAATATGCATTTAATATATAAATGAAACAAACAACTGCGGGAACCCCTAAACTAACACAAAACTTAAAAGCGCTTAATAAACCAAAAATACAAATCATTTCAGTAAAATACCATACTTACTTGTATCTGGCTTGAATATAATATTGTTTTGAGTCGATATTTTTTTTACCCTGAATTATTTTTTTAATACTCAAAAGAGTTCGGCAACAACGAAATAAGTCAAAAAGCGCAAAATAGAAGTAATATAGACTTAGAAATGAAATCAAATTTAATAAAATATTGCTAGTTATAAATTAAAATCATTTGTCATTCATCGATCAAAAAATCCAAAAGCATTTAAAGAAGTATACCAAAATGTTTCTCGTGCATTACCGCTCTGGTTTATGAAAGTGTTTGCGGCTTAAGTAAAATAATATGTATTGCAATTGAAAGGATATTCCATGTAGAATACCTTTACTACTGGATATGCACCTGCGCATCCAACTCATCTGGACCATTTATACCGAACACCAAGCTTATGTATTTACCTACAAATACTACCATTATTTAAGAAGCTATTGCCACATTTAAGGTTCATTACCAGAAAATTACATGTAGCCAAACAGTTATGGTTTTTGAAAAATCGACGGCATTAAAAGAGTTTTGGTCGAGTTATAATATTTTATAAGGGATCAAAAATACAGCATGTGGATGGCAAGAATTCTCGCCATTTTCTATGAACGGTGTATGGAAAGAAAATAATAAACTGCAAGCAGCACATGTATTTTGAACGCATATCTGCGTGCATCACTGCATGCAGAAATTCTGCATATCTGTTTCCACCATTACTGTACACATAATTTTTAGTATTAGTCAGCTTACTTAGTGAATGCGATATTTATGCTGGATACAGATGTGGAAAATTTTTGCATGCAGTGATGCAAGCAGATCTGCGTTCAAACACATTTGCTGCTTGCAGTTCAATATTTTTGACATTTATTTGATACATATTTAATTTTATTATGGCATTATGGCATTATGTCACAAAAAGGTTATTTTCTGTCAATAAATTAAAAAAATTGATTGAAAAAAATAAAAAGTATACAAATTGTACTAGATCTGTTTTCTTTTATGTAATGTAGCCTTCTGTCATGCAGTAAAATTAGAAATAGATGCTGGAAACACATGAGCAGAATTTCTGCTAGCAGCACTGCCGGCAGAAATTTGGTTGAATTACATGAGCGTCTTTTTTGCCAAGCAGAATTTTAATTTGTCGTATTTATTTGATACATATTTAATTTTAATGTACAATTTTTTTAAATGAATGATGCATTATTTTGTCACAAATTAATTAATTTGTATCCTCCATTCTGGCACTTGTCACATAAAACTTATTTTCTGTCAACAAATTAAAAAAATTTCTTGAAAAAAATAAATAGTATACAAATTGTACTAGATTTGTTATCTTTTACGTAATGTAGCCTACTGATTCGCAGCAAAATTAGAAATAGAGACATGAAGCAGAATTCTACATGACAAGCAGAATACATGTATTTCAATTCATTTAAACTTGTGTATTCTAATTTTGCTGCTTACAGAATTCTGCTCATGTGTTTCCAGAAAGAGACAACTTGCAGAATTCTGCGTGGCTTGCAGAATACATGTATTTCATTCCATATAAACTAGTGTTTTCTAATTTTGATGCATGCAGAATTCTGGTTTATGCGAGAAACAGATGTGCATAGATACGCATGCATCAAAATTAGAATGCACTAGTGCCTATGCAACTATGCAAGTTGTCTCTACTTCTAATTTTACTGCGCATCAGTAGGCTACAATATGTAAAAGAAGACAAATTTAGAACAATTTGTAACTTTTTATTTTGTTTATTTTGACTGGAAGAAACAAATTAATTAATTTGTGGCATCACTGCATGCAGAAATTATGCACTTCTGTTTCCCGCATCTCGCGTGAAACAGAATTCTAATTTTGCTGCTTATAGAATTCTGCTCATGTGTTTTCAGAATTAAATTTTTTTGCCACAATAAAACTTTTTGTCGTTGTACAATAAACAATATCAGATTTAGACGTACCGGCTACGAAAAAACTGACATTGAAGAAATTAAGGTTAAAGAAGTAATAATCAATTTCTGTAACCGCAAGTTTAACTGAGACTTTAGGAAACAAAATTATCGATTATTACGCATTATTTCAGTAATATTATGGAAATCAAGACCCCACGGTTTCAGTGCTATTGGTTTAAATAAGAGGATCGCCCATATGCTCAAGACGAACTGCAATATACTCCATTTATTACCGTAATGCATGATCCAGTATTCGAGGAAAATCTAAATTGTCTCTGTTGGGCGTTTTAGACATTATGATGCCATAGTTGTGTGTGCAAACATATGGCTTACAAAAAAATTTAATTCTGAAGAATACTTTCCATTAGGCTATGTAGTCTAGAAAAGACAGACATGCTTTTGATACCAGCTTTATAAGAGTAGGTGTGTTGATCGCCGTGAAGGAATCATTTTCCGCTGTATACGACATTATGCTGTATACGTATTAACGCCGATATTTCTTTTGGCCCTTATTCCCTTAGTTGTGTCACTTGTCGTTTGTACCGACAACCAAGTTTTGGTATTCTCTTAGTCGATTGATCAGACGTGTGTCGATTTAAATGACAAACGTCGTATTCTCTTAGTCTTTTGAAAAGTTTCTTGTCACCTGAGATGACATTCTAGTCGTGCGGAATTTTTTAGCGACAAGCCAAAATGAAGGGAGAAAAGACGTAAGTTTTTGGTTTTAATTAAATGGTTTGCTGTAAATAGCACATATATTTTATAAAAAATTGGATGTTTCGATTTGCTTATTCCGTCGTTCCATCGTTAAACCTAAAATTTTTTTGTTGTAAACATTTTTGAGGTGGAAGAAAAGAAATTAGAGCTTTAGCGCAAGGAGCAGCTCGCCAAAAGACAGTAACGAAAAGGCAATATGGAGCCAAAATTAAGGACCTTCAAGAACAAGGAAAGAGAGTTAGCCATAAAAGAAAGCCGGTTTTGACATGCACATGTGCTTTGCACATTATAAATATGCCGTTCTTCTGCTGACTCTTGTGTGTGCTCATGCTCATTATCGAGAGATAAATGTGGATTTGTGAATCAATCGTAAATTGTATGTGAAAAATAAAATTTATCCATATTTTGGACAAAATGGGCATCATTAACATTGTCAAATATGAGAAGACACCTTTCCACATTTAATATTATGTCAATCAATTCACACAGAAAATTATGAAATACAAATTTTGAATATATTTTCGATTTTGTAACAACACAATTGACATTTCCCTTGATTTTTAGATGTCAAAATTCCGTCAAATAATAGTAAATTTTTAGTGTTGCCTAAAGGATTCTGGTTTATGACATTAAGGGTGTTTATCTTCGTGGTCGATGTATATGTGTCCTGTGGATCAACTTTAGAAGTTTATCTTGAATTTATTGACATTTTGATTGCGTAATGTCTTTAGTAGATGACTCATGATCATTGATGATACAATCGTCCAGACATTCTTTGGTTGGATGTTGATGGTGCTAGAGTCTTCTACTAACAATTGAAAAGGATTGGTAAACACCGATTACTTTGGTATAGTACAGCGACCAAGCAATTAAACCAGATAAGCAACAGCCGAGGAAAACTATTGGATTTGGTACTTTCATCTGAATATTTCTTCATGTGATGATTTTACTGGATGTAGCAGCGTCTACAATATTCCAGTAATGATGAATATTTTTCATGAAAAATGCAATACTAAGTTTCCCTTGATAATTGTTTTCATTATGATTTTAGGTATGCTGATTAATATGTCTACTCTTGCTTGTAATCGTACTGATTATAATTTATTAAAATTCACTGAAACAGAGGTTTATGACTGTTTGGCTGGTCATGAATGCATTCCACCCATCTTCATTAAAAATTGTGCTGAAAATTTAGCTGTTCCACTGACTCACATCTTTAATGAAAGCCTTCAGACTGGGATTTTTTCTGATTCATGGAAAATGTCATTCATTTGTCCGATTTTTAAATCTGGCAACAGATGTGAAACTAGTATGATCGATGCAAACTTTCATTTTGCCTGCACAACATGGGTTTTATATGGGAAAATCTAAAATTACCAATCTGGCCTCGTTCTTTGGATATTGATACAGCATGACGAGGGCTGGCAATAAATGGATGTAGTTTATAATGACTTTTTACAAGCTTTTAATAAAATTGATCGTTCGACTCTTACCTATAAGCTAAAGAAACTAAATTGTGAGTTCATCCCTCTTAAATGGTTGCAATCTTACCTTTCTGGTCGGTGATGTAATAATACGTTAAGATTAACGCTTCTGCTTTTCATTTATTTCGTGTAATTTCTTCAGGAATAAAATGTAGTCACATTGGTCCACTTCTGTTCTGAATATTTATTAATGATGATGTTTAGTGTTTTGAATTTGCACATTGGCTCCTTCACGCAGATGACATGAAAATATTCGCTCCGATTTCTACAATTTCTGATTGTACAAAGTTGGAAACTGGTTTGAATACATTTTGCAATTCGTCATTTAACAACAAATTGTTGCTGAATGTGGCCAAATGTAAGGTTATTTCTGTTCTTAGAACGCGATCAACTATTCTTCAGCAGTATTTTCTTTATAATATGGCGGTTGACAGAATTGAGTTGGGTTTAATCAAAGATGATATTATAATGAGATGACTCCTTCAAAGCAGAATTTTACTGTATGTAGATATTTTTATAGAAAATGTAAAACTAAAAAGAAGAAACGCATTTTTCTAGTTTACTGTACAATATACACACCTACTTTAATTCTGCTTGTCTATTTTCAATTCGAAACTTTTTCTATTTTTTCATGTTTACTTTTGAAACCTATACCAACTAATTTACTTTTATTTTGTGTATTTGCATTGACATTTCCATTGCATTTCCATTTTAGTTTTAAATCTTTTTTGTGTTGTGAAGTACGCGTAGTCTCTGCAAATATTTAAACAAAAATGAATCAATCAGTATCGGGCTTGAATTGTATAGTGAGTAATTGCCATAACTCGAGACGAAATTCTAAATTAAAATTATTTCGTTTCCCTAAAAATGTCGTTCAAGCAAAGGAATGGTTAATTGCATGTCGCATAATACCTAATCCATTTGTACTTGATAATTTACATAAAAGACGAATATGTAGTGCCCATTTTGATCTCAAGTTTATCGGAAAAAAGAAACTAATAAACACAGCTATTCCATCTCTTCATCTACCTTTGGATAATCCGCAATCAGAGATTGTCAATTTAGAGTCAATGGTTCTTAATAAAGCGTCGACAGCTGAAAGTAAGCGAACAATTAAAACCGTTGATCAATATAAAAAACAAAATCGCGAATTATTACAAGAAATAGAAAATCTTAAATCAAGATTAACTAAAAAATCAATTTAAATTAAGTATCTTACTTCCAAAGTGTTCACTCTAAAACGAAAAATTCAAATTTTATTAGTGAAAAATAACAAAAAATGGAATGATATAATTCTAGAGAGAACTGACCTGGAACCTACGGCTAAATCATTTGTGGAAATGATGGTTGCACCAACTAACAGGAAAATGTATTTACCGATTTACAAAAGCAACTAGCACAGACCCTTTATTTTAAATCTCCAGCAACTTATATTTTTATGAGAAATTGTTTAAAATTTAATTTACCGTCTAAATCATCGATAAATAGATGGAGACTAATAAAAAATTTGAGGCCTGGATCAAATGAAATACTGTTAAAAGGACTCATATTAGCAGTTGGATCTCTTGATGATAGAGGAAAACAGGTGACATTAATTTTTAATGAAATTAAAATTAGGCAAAATTTAACATACAACGAAGTTCATGATGAAATTCAAGGTGTTCAAGATTTTGGTGCTTTTAGAACGCGTTCATTTGCGCAATCCGTTTGTGTTTTTAATTTTTATGGTCAGAAGCATATGCTCACAATGGAAATTTATCTTAAATTATTATTCCACAAAAACCAATGTTTCTGGTTCAAACCTTCAAAAAATTGTATATGAAAATTTAAGAATTTGTGAAACTGTGGGCTTAAATGTTGCTGCAATAATTTGCGATCAGGGTAGCAACCCTTTATGTTATTTTTGTAGTAATTGTTAAAATCGATTGCTTAATATGTTTGAAAAATATGTCGTCTAAAAATAACATCCAGCTGGACAATGAATATTTTTTATACAACAAAAATTATTATAATGATAATAGTTTTGGATCACTAAATTGCCCAAAAGAAGACTTCTTTTTGCTATGTAAAATGCAAATTGAGAATTTTCGCCGCATATTTCAAAAACGATACCACGAGAGGCATATTAAACAAACTATAATGGATAGTTGTATCGAATTAGCCAATAACGCTCCACAATACGCTGAATAGTATTCTTCAAATAATAGCTGCTTAGAACATTGTTTAAAAATTTTGAATTTTATGATTAAAGTTCTTATAAAAAAGCATTGCCAATGGATGCTAAACAGTCTTAAACAACAAACAAAGTTCTCTCGTAATTCACGGTTAACAATTCTACAACAATAGAAAATATCATTGTTGTTTGTGTTTTCTATCAAAACGGATCAGCATTTGTTGTTATATCATTCAAAAGAGAATAAAATCATTTAGGAATATTATAAATTTGTGTTTTTATTTTATTTATAAGGATTGGAAAAGCCCAAAACCAGCTTTAATAATAAAAATGAACTGTTTTTACAAGCCATTGCTTCACAACACGGAACACTCAAAATAAATTGTGGAACACCATTAGGGCCAGATTTATTTTAATATTAATGCTACCTTAACCGTTTAGCACTTTAGAACCATAAACTTCATCCCAGCTTTTTCACAAATGATCAATACCTCGTGCAAGCGCAATAAAATACTCCAACCGCAACAAAATCAACTCACTGTAAACGTTTCTTAAGTATTTGCACGGATGCGATTTTGTTATCCAATAAAGTTCTATTGCATGAGCAATATTCTTAAAATATACCCACAAAATAATTTGCTTGTTAGACTAGCCTTTTATATTTTATAGTTAAAGCAAGCCAAGAAAAATACAACACCATTCAAACAATATGCTATTTTATTATTTATGTTGCACACGAATTACACGAATATTTTTAACACGAAGAGATTGTTGTAAATCCACACGAATATTTTTAACAACACCGTAACAACAGCATTCTGTATTCACACTGTTGCTATTCTTCTTTATGTATGTGTGAATTTACTTCATTTTTGGATTGCTTTGTTCGAGGTACGAACTACAAGGAGAAAAATAATTATTTCATTTTGTGCGGTAAACAATCGAAAAACACGTGCCAATGCACATTCAATTTTTTGATTTATTTAATTTTATATTTGTATTAGTGTATAACAACATGAGAATACCAGAAATGTCATAATGCAAAAGTGCATTACAAATCCCCACCACAAATTTAGGTTTGTAGGCAGAGAGGTAAAGAAACGAGGGAGAATACGGTTGTTAAAAATACTGGTGTGGATAGGCCCATTGATTGTGTGTGAGTATAGAAATGTAGAAAAGGAAACAGCAAAAACGAAATTATTTTGTTGTAAACGTGTATACAGTAAGCAAAAAAATGTTTTTATAAATTTTATTTAAACTGGAGGCTCCCTTCGGTATGATGGAGGTACCCTAGATTTATTTTTATATTTTGCACTGATTGAACTATCTCTATTATAATATTATCTTTGGTTTAATCTTCTCTTCTGATCTTTCCTTTACAAAACAGATTGATTCTATTATTTCTAAGGCTTACATTAAGTTAGGCTTCATTAAGCGCAATTGTAAAGACTTTTGTGACCCGCTTACACTAAAATCTGCCTATGTGTCCTTAGTTCAGTCTATTCTTGGAATTACTACTCTGTTTTTGAAATTTTTTATTTTAATATGTCAAGAAAATCGTTTAGAAATTAATAATTGATAATTAATATTTTTGTATTGCATTATAATTCTTAATTACTGTTTGTACTTTGCTGTAGGTTTAACAAATCAATAAATAAACGAACAAAAGAATGTGACGAAGGGGTTCAAATCTATACAGGTTTTCCGAAATCTAGGGGAGCTGGTTGTTAAGATTGAACATTTCTGAATTCGTTTAGAATACTGATGATTTTTCAGTGAGATTATCATGGCAAACCGATCAAGAATTTCCTTCATTGGGCTTGAGTTTACTCAACCGAAAAAAATACAACCGTTTAAGATTGGAATAGGATTAGCTGAATCATTTCACAAAATTTAGTTTTCCATGTTTCATTCCAAAACTATTTTGTTTCGAATATTAAATATTAGATGGAGTGGAGTTGGGTCTATTTCGTTATTATAAAAGTTACATTTTTCAGTCAAATTAAAATTTGTTACGAAACATTAGCTAGAACTTTAATTTATTTGAAGTTACTATTTCCGAAAAATTGTAAGCAAACTTACTTAACCCAGTTTCGAACTGATGAGCTTATGATTATGAAAAAATCAATCCTTCTCATCAGGCCGCGGTGACTGGACTGATCGTACCACAATTTACATTCTATATAATACAGAATGTACTGTGCAAGTTGTATTAGCGAATTATACTAATGCAGGTAAACTGTCTTACAAATTTTTCTTCATCACGTTCATTAGCTAGAACCTCACCTCTTCAACATATATCACTTTGAAATCAAATCTAAGACTTCCTTCTCTTCCCCTACCCTCCCTCGCATTTAAGTTTCTCCTTATTTATTGTAAAGTGTACTGATTATTATTCTTCGTCACATTTCCAAACGGTATGGGAAAACCTATCGATGTGTAAAATGTTCGTGGAGGATTACGCAATTATAGCTAAACCAAATATTGTTTGTCAGTACGATTGCTTGCAGAATAGGTCACTGTACAAGTATTAGACTATAGAACAATCTCTCTGGTTCAAGAATAAAATTATTTGAATTATTAAAATTTAAACCATATTGTAAAAATTAACATTTTCAAGCGAAACCCCATTTCATAAACCAAATTGGGAAACATTTTACAGAACAGATAAACCCCGTTAGAAATTTTTCAAAAACGAAATTGTTTCAATTTTACCAAATTAAACGGATTTTTTTTTGCGTAAAACAATTGAATCAGCGTTATTGCCCATACAAAAAAAGTGAACTGTTAAGTTGAAGGAACGTTTACTGTATTCTGTGTAGGTACTTATGTATGAGGTTGTATGCTGCCGGATTTTCTTCTATTGTTCTACAGACTTATGTAATGCGGTTGTTGTTTATCGTCGCATTCAATCGTATCGCAAACACTGGAGAGAAAAATGGAAAATTTTTAAAACCCATTAATCACAAACAACAAAACAATAAATATTATGAATCGTAGAAAATATGTTGAAGCAAAACATAAGGCAACCAAAAAAAAAAAAATATTTTCCAGTTGTGTTTTTCATATTATTTTGGAAAATTAATTTTTATATTTATAATAATTGTTAGTG
This sequence comes from Tipula helvola, assembly GCA_963556165.1. Taxonomy (NCBI): domain Eukaryota; kingdom Metazoa; phylum Arthropoda; class Insecta; order Diptera; family Tipulidae; genus Tipula; species Tipula helvola. The sequence continues at coordinate 8,736,164 of OY744481.1, read as the reverse complement.
TAATTAGCATTTTTGTTTTTCATTCATAAATATCAGAAAAACTGTACAACTCTATTACATAATATTCCTCGTATCTAGAAAAACGACTTAGTGGAAAACGATTAAAATACACCTGCTAAGTAGGTGTTCCTTATAAAAAGAACAAGATTATCAAATATGTTAAATTTCTCACTTAAGAACGAATTGTGTGTTTGTTATGCATTCATAATACGTGTATATGTATTTGTAACAAAATTAATTTCCTTTACGGAAAATGTTTTAATATTATTTATCAACTTAACAACAACAATTGTGAAAATTTGTGTACAAAATTTGGTTTTGCCATGGTTATTAGAATGGAAAAAAGAAAATAATTGAAAATTTCATTTAATTTTCTGTGTTTGTTTGGCACAACAGTAAAAATAACAAAAAAAAAATGAATAAAAAGTTTGCAAAAGCACACAAAAAAGCGCTCACAAATAATTGTAAAGTTTATGTACAGAAAAATAGCGTAAATTTTTGTTTTATTTTGCAGCTTTTTGTGATATTTTATAAAATAATAGTTTGTTAGATAATAACAATAGTTTTAACGAGAATTATACCTGCCTGCGCTCTAAGCATAAGTAGGTTAAAATGCATAACAGTTATACGTTGTGTATAGTTGTAGTTGCAGTTGTAGTAATAGTAGTCAAAATGAAAATTTACAGGTGGATGAAATTTATTGTGAATTTTAGTTTTTGTTTTTTGCATCATAAATTTGGAGAGACAACGAGAGAGGTTAGATGAATCTCGTTGCCGTGATCTATATTGTGATGCATCTATGCAACAAAACACGTATTGCGGTTAAATAATTTATGGAAGATTTATGCAATTTATAAAACTATTCGGTGTTAAGCCTAATTATTGATGGATCTCGAGGACGTACAAAATGCATGTATGGAAAAAAATCATCGTGATCTATGGTTAACTTTGAGAAATGACGTGAATTGATGTAAATAATTTTGAAATTTAGGCTATCATAGAGTAACAACATGTTCTTTCCTCAATATGATGATGTCTTCTAGAAGCAGTATGTAAAGGATTATGTAATCATAAAACATTTCGCACAAAAATTAATGTTGATGTTACATCTGAGTTTGCGGCACTCTCAAAACAACGACATATTGAACTGAATTGGAAATCTTGGCAGTTCATCTCTAAACATAAGAAAACTCCTTAATTGCTCATAGATTACTAAATGGAATGTAAAAATTTTTAATTCCCAAAATATAATTTAGAAACCGTAGCTGTTTCTACCTACTTATCGTGCTAGATATAAATTTATGGGGCAATAATTCGAAAAAAAGATTCCAGCATCTATGAACATAAAAGGTAAGGCATATTCAGAATATGGAATACGTTTTGATTGACCTGAAAATGATAAAAATATAATATTTCGATAATAATGCAAAAATCTGTTGCGTTAAGTACCTTTAGACTTCTACAAGGGTTAGGCGGAGCTAAAATTCAAATATAACCACAGAACCATAAAGAGCTGAAACCGCTCCAAGTGATCAAAACTTCAGAACTCCTGAAAATTAATTCAATTCCTAAATCAATCCCTACCTGAGCCTCTTACCCTCAGCTCAATCTCCAACTCAATTTTCAACTCAAGCTTCAACTCAATCGCAATGCAATCAGCAAATTTACTGCTAATCCAACCCTCAACTCAATGACAAACTCAACCCCAAAATAATTTCCAGTTCTAACCTTAACCTAACCTGAAACTTAACGCCTAACTCAATCCACGTATCAACTCAAAAATAATTCCCCAACAAAACCCATCACCTAAGCAAAAGCAAAACCCTTTACTCAACTCTACACACGACATCCAACTCAACCCCGAAATGAACTCGATTCGAAAGTTACAAGCGTCTATAAACTCAACTCTAATAAAACTAAATCTGACGTTCCACTCAAGTTGGGAGTTAACTTGATCCCAAGTTAATCTCCAACCGAATTCCTTACTCAAATCCAGCTTAACTTTAACCCAAATCTTATTCAACCCTAACAACACCTCAACCTGCAGCTCAACCCGCAACTCAATCCTGCAATTAATCTCAAACTCAACGAATCAAGTTTTATATATTATGCTGGTTTGAGGATTTAGTTGGGCGGCTCAGAGTTTACGGTTTAGTTGAAGGTTGAGTTGGGTTCCGTTTGCGGGTTAAGTTGCAGTTGAGTTAAGTAGGCTTGAGTTGAGGTTGGATTGTTGTTTAGTGAGCAGTTTAGCTGGGGATTTAATTGTGTGTTGAATTGGTTTTGGGAAAATGAGTGATTAGATTAGGTTGAGTCCGTGTAAGCAACAAGTTATTGAAACTTTTTGAGTTTTGGTTTGAGATGAACGTTGACTTTGGAGTTGAGGTGAAGGCGGAGTTGGAGTTGAGTTCAGGGTTGGATTGTTGGAAGTTGAATTGGCGTCGACTTAGGGTTGAATAGGGTTTGAGTTGAAATTGAATTGGATTTGGTAAGGAGAGCTCCGGATTTAGTGGGAAGTCATTGATTTTGGGATTGAATTGGCCGTTGAGCGTGGCGCAAGAAGGAATTGAGATTTGGTCCAAGCTAAGTTGAGTTAAACTTAAGTTGGGGTTGAGTGAAGGGATGCTAGGTTGGGAAATTATTTGTTGGTTGATTCGAGAGTCGAGAAAGTCGTTGAGTTTATGGTTAGGCTGATGGTGGATGTGATAGTTGATTTAGTGTTGAAATCGTGATTCTGCTAAAGGTTGGGTTGGCGGTTGATTTGGTGATGGCTATTGAGTTGTAAATTACATAAGTTAGAGGGTGAGCTGAAGATTTAAATAAGAAGTTCAGATACTTATTTATTTGGCAGTCGAGTTAATTTTCCGGACCGAAGTTCTGATCATATCGTGAGGTTTTAGCTCTTCATATTTTACATTTATTGTTTTTTATATCTTGAAAGACTTCTGTACATTCGGCCGATTCCTTTGGTCTTAAGAACACTTTGCTCTATATGTTCAATGGGTATTGCTAATCAAAATGGTGAGCCCTCCATCACATTATTAGCATCATAGACACACTCAATATATACGATACAGCAAAAATATCTTAATGGAAAGCAACACTCTCAGTGCCCAATTTACTAGAAGCATTAAGCTGCATTTTTCAACTTTACTTCTATGATAGCATCTGGTTGGTACAACAGTTACGGGTCCCCAAACCTATTGTTAGATGTATTAATTGTCGCAAACAGAGCACATTTCAAGATTTCGGAGTTTTGACCCAGAGTTTGTTGACTTATAAAATCAATCAATTTATTTACCTTACATCATGATCTGAAATTTATTCATCAACATTTTTTCAATCAATTTTATTTAACATCTAATGCAAAATTAACTTCATTTTCTTAGCCAAAAATTTGTTGAAGCTTTTATTCAGAACAAAACAAAAATGGAAACGTTAGTCTTATGTCATGAAATAACAAAGTTTTGACAAATAAAAATTCCTATCGTTTTCCAAATAGTTCCAGAAAACTTTGCTTTGGAAAAGATGTTGTTGAATTTTATAAAGGTAAAATTGATTTTTATAGGAAACTTTTCTAATCAAGACATCCAATAATTCAAATATTAAGCTTCAAGTTTGTTTCGACACTAGGTTTGGTAAGTGATTATCACCACACTGTACTACATCCAAGTGATAAAAACAAAACCGCGTTTAGCACTCAAGTAAGCCGCTTTCAGTTTCGTTGAATGTCGTTTCAGTTTCGTTGAATCGTATGCTGCCTGGCATTAATGATATTTGATGTTTTCTCTATTTGGATGATGTGGCGTTGTATGGCTACGATTTGAAAGATCATAATTTTAAACAAGTTGACGTAGTTCGTTGCTTTAGAAGCATCAATTTGAAACTCCAACCTTCGAAATTTCAATTCATCCATACTGATATGTTCCTTAGGTCACACTGTAATCAGAGAATGAGCAAATCTCCTGTCAAAGTCTATGGTCTAATCAGAAAGATATTAAACCAGTTGTCATTTTAACTATTAAATATAGACGAGTCATAGAAAATTAGTCAAGAATCGCAGAGCCACTTTCTGCTTTTCTTCGAATGGGTACATTATTCAATTGGGATGCGATAAGCAATGATTCCTTTAATCAGTTAAAATCTCAAATAGTTTCACATCAAATTATAATTTCATCTAGCTAGATCATAGACCTCAGACAACAGATTCCGATATTTTAAATTCCTAACAAAATGCAATTTTAGATTCTAATTCAAACAAACAACCTTCTAAACCTCCTTTCTATGAGAATGCTCTTACGTAATTTGAACAATTTTTCATAAGAAGAATTCATGTAAAACTAAACATATTAGGAAATTTTTGTAAACAAATAATTTGCATGTATACTGGCGAAATTTTTGGTTATATTAAACAACTAATGAGTTTTGAAAGGAACGTTTAATGCATCACACTGATAATTGTTTTTGCTATACGACACTAAATGTAGAGACGCAAAACTATAGTAAAACAAAAACTATTTACAATCAAATCAGCAACTAATCTACTATATTCGTATAATCGTCATTCGTATTTAGCAAAGAATTTAAAAATGTTAAATAAAAATCCTGGAACGAGAAAAAAAAGGATAAATTGAGATGGGATTAATAAAAAAAGTGCATCCACACATAAAATGCAATAATTTTACTTCGTTCGTTCGTCTCGCAAGAATTTCTTTTTTTTTTTTCATTTCATCTTTAAGGTTGATTATTTTATGATGATGATTTCACGTGATCTGAATTACTGAATTACAAATTCCAATCGACAGAACGAAGGATAATTTTATTCGTTCCAATCATCCAAGAAAATATATTTTTTTGCTTTTGCTGCCGTGCGAGAGATCAGAGACAATGAATACGAAATGTACGAGTGTAGGATGAAAAAAAGATCAAAATTATGAAAATAAATTTTATCAATTGAAATCGAAAGTATCCTTATATATCAAGAAATGGTTGAGAACTAATAATAATTTGTTGTATTTGTACCAAGCATAGGGGAGTTTTGCCTATATCAATTCTTTGTTTGAAGTGCTTATAATATTAAACATACAAATATTTGTTCGGTTTAGAATATAATTGTGGGGGATTTATCATTCGATTGGAGAATAATTTCTCGCCAGCATAATACCAATGGTTCGAGGGGAGAAAAAAGGTTGAAGTCCTAAAAAGAAAAATGATGAATAGTTGAATTCTTCTTAAAGTAAATTTTTTTTTTCGTTCCACTTCCTTATTTTTTGTCTTGTTCGCTTCATTCTTTTGTTATTGCTGTTTGAATAATCATAAAACGTGATCAAAATTATGAGTCAGGCAAATGACATAAAAATAATAAAATAAAAAAAATCTAGCAGCAATATACAAACTTTAAGGAATGACACACGAACAGTTCAAAGTGAGAGTATCTTAAAAAAGATTATTGGAAAATGGAAAATTATAAATTTGTGTATGTATGTATGTATATGTTTGTGTGATTTGGTGAAATAAATATTGAATTTTGTTTTTTGTGCGCTCCATTTCAAGATAAAATATACGTCCGTAAGGAATATTATATATTAACGGGCAAATATTACAAAAAAAAAATAAAATAAAAAAGGACTCGGGAGTCTTTTTGTTATATTGGTTTACGTGACTTTGCTGTGTAATTCCCAATTTATTAGTGTGAAATTTAAAATATTGCGATATAAAAACGAAAAAGTTTTCCGTATTGTTATTGGTCCTTTGTTCTTGAAGGAAATGTGCTTTTCCTGTTTAATAAAAAAAAAATCGTTGAATATAATAAATTGACGGTAGAACTTTTTTCTTATATGTATATACGTATTAAGTGTGGAAGTTTATTTTATTGGTTTTATTGGAATTGTTCTATCGTCTGAGATACATTTAAGGAGATTGTAAAATATTGGCCGGTTGATGTCTGCTCTTGCTTGTCGAAATAGCGGATCTATTTTTTGGCTTCTATCTAGGGTCTATTTTAAATACAAAATTTTAATTCTTTTTAGTATCATAAACACATTAAACTTGAAATTTGAATTCATTTCCCTCCTGATTCTTTATGGCATAATTAAAAGTTTGCGGTCACAAATATATGAGCCATTTATTTTAAAAGTGACCTAAGTCCATTGTTCAAAAAAATCAAATTAATGATAGCAATAGATAAATAACAGTATAATCTTTCTAACAGTAAATAATTTATTGTCAAAACAAAAAAAATTAATCTCTAACACCTGTGCAAAAAATAAGAAAATTCAAAATCCCATATGTTTTTTTCATTTATAGTTTTTCTATTCTTTCATTATCTCGTTTCAACAAAATATGGATTCAAGCCACTTTCAAAATAAACGACTCATATAATAAAACTCCAGAGCTGTTGCATTCCATTTATTAGCAACTACTTGGTAAACGAATGCAGGCAGACTGGAGTTTTGTAATTTGAAGAGTAATTTATTTCGATGGGATTCAGAACCTGATTCGTATATCTAAACGCTTCAACAACTGAACGTAAGTCAGTTAAATAAATCACGCGGTTACGGTGCTAGCGCCACCATCAGCTCAAATAGACCTGTAAATTATTTAATTTATCATTTTCAAAATTACAAATAAAACTACTTAGCTAGGGCCAAATTCAACTAACCTTTCCAAATAAATATGATAACTGGGTCGAAAAAACTATTTTTCTCTGGTTTACTCGTTTTCAACGAGACCATAATTTGGTGGTAATGTTCAACACGGGAACCTAACTATGCAATTCGACGCTATTTTGTATGGCTGTGTCCTTCCTTTTCCTATAATAATATAGCTGGTGGAGTGTTGCTAATTGGCGCCCAATGTGGGCCAATTTTTGCTTACTTATGCTATTTAAAGATTATTGCACACCTAATAAATTTTTCATTCAGAAGGAATGAAAAATCGCGATTTATTTAAACAGCCATTAGCCAGATGCCGCCCTGGTGGCACAGTTGTTAGCATGCTTGCTTCAAGCTCCGGAGGTCCCGGGTTCGATTCCCGGCGGGTGATGAAAAAATCACGGCTGGTTAATGTAAGGATCAATGAACTAATCACTCATTATCCGTTGTAAAAAAAAAGATTACGAAACTTCACTATGAAGCGGCCAAATCCCTCCATGGGATGTAGCGCCAGCGAAAAAAAAAAAAAAAAAAAATTAGCCAGATGGCAAGGGATTGTTAAAATTTATTCTAAAACAATTTAAAAACTATTTTAAATAAAAAATGGAATTGAGGAGGAATAAGGAAACAGAATTGAACTAAATTCATAGCAGAGGCAGTTTTACAACAGTTTTATCTACTCTCTAGAATTTGAATCGACATTAAGGCCTACGTTTCTTATATTTATTATCAATATCATAGCTATTTGATGTAATATTTACAAACCAAATGTTACTTTCATTATTTGAAAAGTCGTTATGGTTATCGCTACGTCTTTATTAAGATCACAGTTAGGGATATTAATTATTAGTCCACAGATTTATAAAAATAAAAAAAATAAAACTTAAACTAAAAATAAAATACAAAAAAATAAAAATAAAATAAAAAATTAAAATTAAAATTATTATTAAAACTTGTTGGTAGATCGTTTAATAGTTTAGATACATTTGTATTTACAAAATTAAAAGACAAAATTCCCTTAGAGTTGCAATCTAACTTAGTATATAAATTAAAGTGTTCTTGTGGAAGAGAATATGTTAGTCAAACCAAACAATATTTAAAAAAGAGGCTATACCAACATATTTATGATTCCACAAAAACCTTTAGCCAATCACACAGCGCAATCTCAAACCATTTACGACAAACTGGCCACTCTTTATCTATAGAGGATGCGACAATTTTGGATAAGGAGGAGAATCTTACTAAAAGGCTTATTTTGGAAAGTATACATATACAAAAAATACAAAATTCTCAAAATATACAAGAAGTTTCCAAATTTTTATTAAATTATTATGATAATATTATTTTAAATTGAATTTTCATGTAATCTTATTTCTAAATTTAAACTTTGTATTATATAAAATTTATTTTTGGCCATAAACGTAGATACTTTAGACATAACTGTAAAATTTGAAAAAACGTAATGGAGGAAATTTTGTTTATAATTAATTTACCCCTGAAGATGGCGGAATATACCGTCGAAACGTAGGGGTATATACAAAATAAAAATAAGTTAAAAAACAAATAAATCGTTTTAATAAATTAAAATTATAATACAAATAAATATCTAATAAAATAAAAAATAAAAATTAAATTAAATATGAAAATAAAAATATACATAAAACAAAAATAAAAATAAATATAAAAAAAAAATTAAAATAAACAAAAATAATAATAAAATTAAATAAAAAATAAAAATAAAAAATAAAAAATTATAATAAAAATAAAAATTAAATTAAATATAAAACTAAAAATAAATATTAAAATAAAAAACAAAATTAAAAAAAAATAAAAATATAAAAAAAATATATAAATAAATATAAAAATAAAAATAAAAAATAAAATAAATATGAAAATTAAAATAAAAATTAAAAAATAAACAAAAAGTACAACACAAATATAAATAAAATTATAAATAAAAAAATAAAAAAAATAACATTGAATATTAAAATTAAAATAAAATTAAATATAAAAATAATAAAAAATATATAAGCAAAACAGAAAAAAAATTTTAATTACCTAAATTTAAAAATAAAAAAAAAATATATAAATAAAATAAAATATAAAAATAAAATTAAATATCAAAATTTCAGTTTATAAAAATAAATTTAAATATAAAAATAAAAAAAAATTAAATTAAAATTAAAAAATTAAATTAAATTTAAAAATAAAAATAAATATTAAAATAAAAATTAAAATTAAAATAAAAATTAAATCAAAATAAAGATTAAAGTTCAAATAAATTTCAAAATTTCAGTTAATAAAAATAAAATTAAATATAACAATAAAAAAAAATATTAAAATAAAAAAAAAATAAAAAAATAAAGTACATATGCATATATAAAAATAAAAATAAAAGTAAAAAAAAAAAAAAAATTTAAAATAAAAATAAAAACAAAATAAAAATTAAAATTAAAATCAAAATCAAAATCAAAATAAAAATAAATATAAAAATAAAATTTAAAATAAAAATTAAATTAAATTCAAAAATAAAAATAAATATTAGAATAAAAATTAAAATTAAAGTTAAAAAAAAAAATTCAAAATAAAAATAAAATAAAAGTAAAAATTAAAATTAAAAGAAATATAAAAAAAAAATTAAATATATAAAAAATATATAAATAAAATAAAAAATTAAATAAAAATTAAAATTAAAATAGAAATACAAATAAAAATAGAAATAAAATAAAAAAAACATTAAATATTAAAATAAAATTAAAACTTAAAATAAAAGATTTATTAAAAATTAAAAAAAAAATTATATATAAAAATAATAATACAAGTATAAAAAGAAATAAAATTTAAAATAAAAAAAAAACAAAATAAAAATTAAAATTAAAATTAAAATAAAAATAAATATAGAAATAAAAAATAATAAAATAAAAAATTAAAAATTTAAATTAAAATTAAATACAAAAAAGTACAAATAAAATTAAACCAAAATTAAAAATTAAAATAAAAAATTAAAGTAAAAATAAAAATAAAAAAAAACATAAATAAAAAAATAAAAAAATTAAATATAAAATAAAAATAAAAATTAAAATATAAATATAAATAGAACTATAAATAAAATAAAAAATAAAAATAACAATAAATATTAAAATAAAAATAAAGATATAGATAAAATAAAAATAAAATTTAAAATTAAAATTAAAATTAAAATTAAAATTAAAATTAAAATTAAAATTAAAATTAAAATTAAAATTAAAATTAAAATTAAAATTAAAATTAAAATTAAAATTAAAATTAAAATTAAAATTAAAATTAAAATTAAAATTAAAATTAAAATTAAAATTAAAATTAAAATTAAAATTAAAATTAAAATTAAAATTAAAATTAAAATTAAAATTAAAATTAAAATTAAAATTAAAATTAAAATTAAAATTAAAATTAAAATTAAAATTAAAATTAAAATTAAAATTAAAATTAAAATTAAAATTAAAATTAAAATTAAAATTAAAATTAAAATTAAAATTAAAATTAAAATTAAAATTAAAATTAAAATTAAAATTAAAATTAAAATTAAAATTAAAATTAAAATTAAAATTAAAATTAAAATTAAAATTAAAATTAAAATTAAAATTAAAATTAAAATTAAAATTAAAATTAAAATTAAAATTAAAATTAAAATTAAAATTAAAATTAAAATTAAAATTAAAATTAAAATTAAAATTAAAATTAAAATTAAAATTAAAATTAAAATTAAAATTAAAATTAAAATTAAAATTAAAATTAAAATTAAAATTAAAATTAAAATTAAAATTAAAATTAAAATTAAAATTAAAATTAAAATTAAAATTAAAATTAAAATTAAAATTAAAATTAAAATTAAAATTAAAATTAAAATTAAAATTAAAATTAAAATTAAAATTAAAATTAAAATTAAAATTAAAATTAAAATTAAAATTAAAATTAAAATTAAAATTAAAATTAAAATTAAAATTAAAATTAAAATTAAAATTAAAATTAAAATTAAAATTAAAATTAAAATTAAAATTAAAATTAAAATTAAAATTAAAATTAAAATTAAAATTAAAATTAAAATTAAAATTAAAATTAAAATTAAAATTAAAATTAAAATTAAAATTAAAATTAAAATTAAAATTAAAATTAAAATTAAAATTAAAATTAAAATTAAAATTAAAATTAAAATTAAAATTAAAATTAAAATTAAAATTAAAATTAAAATTAAAATTAAAATTAAAATTAAAATTAAAATTAAAATTAAAATTAAAATTAAAATTAAAATTAAAATTAAAATTAAAATTAAAATTAAAATTAAAATTAAAATTAAAATTAAAATTAAAATTAAAATTAAAATTAAAATTAAAATTAAAATTAAAATTAAAATTAAAATTAAAATTAAAATTAAAATTAAAATTAAAATTAAAATTAAAATTAAAATTAAAATTAAAATTAAAATTAAAATTAAAATTAAAATTAAAATTAAAATTAAAATTAAAATTAAAATTAAAATTAAAATTAAAATTAAAATTAAAATTAAAATTAAAATTAAAATTAAAATTAAAATTAAAATTAAAATTAAAATTAAAATTAAAATTAAAATTAAAATTAAAATTAAAATACAATTACAAATCCAAATACAAATACAAATATGTATTTTCTCTCTATATAGGTGCATTTAATTTGGGTGTTGGTGTCGTAGCTTTCAACTGTTTTCCAGATCAGCAGACTCTTTGATCCTTTGGTCTTAGCATTCAAACTCAACAGCATACTTAAGAGCACATGGTTATTCCGAAGCTTCGAATTTTTACCAGTATAACATAATTTAGTCACGAATTTGAATTGCTCAAAGACATAATCATTAAAATGTATTTTTCCCTCCGGTAGGCAATGACAAGTAGTTTTGTGCGGATCAGCTAAATAACGCCAAATGAATTGCATGTCACCATCCTATTTTTTCCTTTACCCAAAGCGTCCATGTAAGTTGGGGATCGACTATCTTTTAGAGCGTAAATAGGATGAAAATTTCCACTGGACTCTATTAGGTAAAAAATGACCGTAATTTCCATTCTACCGAACTCTCGCACTGCAAATCTCGTTTTAAGTACCGTAATACTTACCGTGACATGCCTGATTTAACGACTGTGGTGAATCTCCACCAGAGGGATCTAATATCTGTATTAGCACCCTATCCTAATTTATAATTAATTGTTCACCTAGTAAAATTACTTGGGACCTATAAACCTGACCAAAATCTAAGGATCCAGATACCCATCAAACTCCACTATTTCGTCCTCATTTGACCTTGAAGTGAGCATGAGTATAACCGTATAATTAGTAAGTTGAAAAGACGAGCCACCATTATTATCAACGTCGAGGGGCCTCACGGTCGCACAGACGGCCCAAGATTTTCTGGTTTCGGGTTGTAATGATTTCGAAAACTTATATGACAGTGTATAGAATCAGTCAAGTTCAGCCCTATTCTATCAAAAGCAATTCCTTTCACGTTCGCTCAATCAGCATATAAAGCTGCTATTAAGATTCCTGTAATTCTATTGCCAAAATTTGATGGTCTCGAACAAAACTGGCTAAAATTTCGGAGAATTTATTAATTAAAAAGAAGTAACAATTTTTATTGAATCTCAATTTTCAGATTATAAATCATCCGTCGAGTGTCTGGTTAAGAATAAAAATACCGCAGCTTGAAACCGCCCGTTCCGTCAGCTTGTCGATCCTTCTGCTTACCGGTTCTTTGAACCAGCTTCAATCGATATTGCTGGGTGCTGTGTAGTTTTTCAGAAAATGAAAAAAAAACGGTGTTGTTAGTGGTATGCTACTTCAAAATATCGAATTTGGTTACGTTGTAATGGCCAGAGCCTCGCATAATCCTCACTCAAGTCAATTGGATGATCAATTATTGTCATACCATGTATCGTTTTGGGAGTTGAACGTCAAAATATAGAAATTTGAGATGATTGAAGACGTTGGCAAAGGGTTGAAATGGATACAGTACAGTTGGAGCTCAGTATACGTTCAATTTATGAATCAGTACAGGAGCTTGAATCATTTGTTTTATGTTGATGACGTTTTAACAGGTTCCGATTCTGTTTAATCCAATGCCAGTTTAAAAGCCGATCTCATTCAATTGCTGTCATGTGAGACACACATCCTGTCTTTTAGAAGATTAAGCACACTCAAAATCAAGTTTAATCCTGGGCATGAACTGAGATACCGAACAATACATGTTGTACTTTTCGTTCAACAAATATTCCACAGTTGGTCAGTGTACAAAACGGTACGCCTTGTTGGAGATCACTCAATTATTTGATCCTTTAGGACTTTATGCCGACTTTATGGTCTTTTAAACTAGATTGGGATGACGATCTGCCTTCGGATTTGCGTGATTATTGGATAACTTTCAAAAGAGAACTATTGTTTATTGATAAATTGTCTATTCCTAGATGGATTATGCATCCACCTCCAAAGAGTGTGGAGCTTCATAGTTTCGGAGATGTGTCCCAGAAAGGGTTCATGTGTTGCTTTTATATTCGCTCTTTTGATCAAGAAAATCGTTGTAAAGTTAGATTCTTATGTTCCAACGTCGAATTTCTCCATTCAAGCCTCAGACTATTCTGCGACTTAAGCTATGTGCTTCGCGATTGTTAGCGTAGCTTGCTCACAAGGTCTAAATTAGTTTTCCATCAATTCATTTTTGGCCAGATTCCCACATAACACTATATCAAATCAAATGAGTACCATCCCGATGTGTGGCTTTCGTGGCGAATGGCATTTGCATAATTCAGGATTTATCGAGCCTTAAAAATTGGCATTACGTTCAGTTAGAGATATAAAGAATATTATGAAAGTTGGTTCTGCGAAATTGATAAACGAGTGACAGTAATCGACTGTCTTTGGACATTCATCAACATTTAATTGTCTCCTATTGAAATCGATTTTGTCCTGAAGAGGCTCATAAATTATATTCAGCTAACTGAATTTTCAGCAGAAATTGAAGTTCCTCGAAAGAGCAAGGTATTATCGAAACAAAACCAATTTGTTGCATCTTTACCCATTTTTATAGCAAAATGACACCCTGAGCGTTGCGGCGGCAGATTAAAAAATTCAAGTATTCCAAAAGCATTAATGGTTGTTTACTACCAGGATCACATTCATTTATTGTACAAAATTGTTAGTTCAATTTGAGCATGTTCGAATCTTGCAAGCATGTTTGGATTTGTCCACTGAAACATATTTAGCTGCTTTTCAGTGATTTGATGCCCGCCGTGGGTTGTGCTCAAGTGTCTATTCGGATAACGCCACTAATTTTGTGAGAGCTAGGTCTGAGTTGCAGGAATTGCACTTAATTTTTACAACAGATATTCACCGAAATGAAATCACAAAATTTTGTACTAATCTAAACATTCAATGGAGAGCGATACCGAGTATGGGAGGCTACAGCCAAAAGCGCCAAATTTTATTTAAAACGAGTTATCGAACGAAATTCATTGACTTTTGAACAATTAAATATTATCGTCGTTGTAAACTAGAGTTGCCTTAATTCAAGGCCCATTGGAGCAATGTCTGGTGTCACTTGTACATTTTTTAATTGATCAACCAATTACATCGCTACCGGATCCATATCTGTTCGACATTTTAATTTTGTTCGACCGTCTCATTATCAGCAATTGCAGGCGATGTTTCAAAATTTTAAGACCGTTGGTCCAAGGAGTACTTACAATTACAGCGATTTCAAATAAACGAGCCTCAAATAAACGAAGTAGTCATCGTTCAAGAAGACAATGGCCTCCATTAAAATAGCCATTACCTCGAATTGTAAAGGCGCATCGTCAGAATGGTTACGGTTCGTGTTCTGCCAATCGATGCGAGTCCAGCATCCGTTGAAATTTTCGTTAAATATTTAGCGTCGTAATGTTTTAGGTTTACAATTTAAATTTGTTAATTTTTTGAATAAAAATCCATACAAACTAGGTATATTAGTGTTTAAACCGTGATTTCAAATATTAAATACTTGAAAGCGGGGAGATGTTTATTATGAAAATAATAAATTTCCTAATTTTAAACAATATTTATAAAGGAAACAATGATCGATTCTCCCGCAATAGTACATTGGAATTTGTTCCTATGCTTTTAAACAAACAGTCCAAGTTATAGAAAAATTTGCAAACCGAGCAGAAATCAATCTCGGAGTAAGACAACAGCAACTCCTTCAAAAACAGGGTTGACTTGGTTTAGGCTGAAACCGCTGCGGTAAAGAGACAGTCAACGTTACATATTTAGATATTTTCAATTTTGTATAACTAGCAAATATTTTTTAATGTTTTAGTCATTTTTACTAAAAATTGTATCTATATGCTATTGCGTTATGAGTCCTTTCGTGTAGGCAGCTGCTTTATCTAATAGTGTATTAGCCCAAATTCCGGGAACCATTAGAATATTTAAAAAAAAAAAACAAATAAAAGAGAATATTTTCTATTTCAGGTAACAATACCAATTTCTCTTTATAAATACTTACCAAAAATGGTTTCTCTATGCTATAAAATACACGTGTATAAAGTTCGTATCGAAACCCACTTAGTTTTAAATACATTCACCTCTCACATTTAAACACAGATAAACATAAATTCCCATATTTTTGGTGTTTTTATGTATATAAACCGAAAAGAAATTCAATTGTTTTCAGAATCGTTTTAGAATCCACACATCAAATTCCATTTCTCGTTTGATCCATCCACATAAATAAAAATGCTCAACACGTAAAATTTTAAATAAATTATAACAATTTTCGTTTTTTTTTTAAATATTTTTTATTTTTTGATAAAAAATCTTTGTTTTCTTTTTTGTAGGTTAGATTTTTGCTTCCAATCTTTTCTTTTTCTCCACACATCATCAATTTTTTATTTATTTATATAATATTTGGAAAATATTTTTGTTTTTACATTCATTCAATCATATCATTTCTATATATTTACATATTACAACTTTAATATTATTTTTAATTAATTTATATATTTTGTAAGTGTATTTTTTTTTGTTGTTTTTGTATTTTTAATTAATTTAACAATTTAATTTTTTTCGATTTTTTATTTAATTTTTTTTTGTTTTTTTGTTTTTTAATATTTAAATTTCAATATAATAATTTATTAAGTATTTTTATATGTTTTATTTTTTTAAATTATTTATAATTAATTAATTATATCAGTTTTGCTTATTAAAATCATAATAATAATAATAATTAATTTGTGACTAGTTTTATAATAATATTTTAAAACAAAGAACTTATAATTTTGAAAATAATTAGAAATACGGAAATTTGGCCAAAAAATTTAATTATAAATAAAAATACGGATTTTTTTTTTAACTTTTTTAATTTTTAATAATAACAAATAATTACCTTTTTTATATGATTGTCTACATATTTTATATTTAATTTACAAACTTAAATTAGATTTTTAATTTTTCTTAAAACTAATTATTTATACTGGACATCAATGTAATATATAATTTTATAAAATTTTCTGTACAAAATTAACAACTAATTAAAAATAAAATATTTTTTATACAAATAATAATAATAATAATTTATAAAACAATAATTAAATTAATTAATATCAGTATGTGAAAAGGCAGAATTTTACAATAATTAAAATTTAATTTATTTGAATTACTATAGCTCATTGTTTCTGGTATTGAGTTTCTAGATACTTTGGTTTTTATAAAATTATTATTATTATTGTTATTATTATTTAAATTACTATTACTATTGCTATTAACACTATCATAATCATTTACAATTAATGAGTCTAGGGTTGACGTAAATACGGTAAACTTTACATCATTATTATTATTACTATTACTAAAATTATCACTACTACTATTATAGTTATTACTATTATTACTATTATTAATTAAATTACTATTACTAAATTTTTGCGACCGATTATGGTTGCTGTGATGCATATTATTACCGTAATATTTAACGGTTTTTGTGATGTTGGGAGGATACGCCTCAATGTTGTCGGTACCCTGAAAATTAAATTAAAAAACGAAATATTATTATTACAGTTTGGCAATGTAGAAAACGTGCGGCAAAGTTTTATTTTCTATAACAATATTTTTCAATTAAACACAGAAACACACACATGTACTATAAACGCAAAAATTTCGACGAACTACTTATTTTGTATTAAAAGCTTTTGCGGAGGACACCTTCCCGGAATACTCCTAACTTGTACACATAAAAGGTCACATACATATATACCTAAACCTAATTCCCCATAAATAAAATATTGTTTTAGTTAAAAATCTTTCAGTTGACACTAATTGCTGCCTCGTTTGTAGTTTTTACCTAAATTAGCACGATCAAACTTTATCATGCACACAAAATTTAGTTAGTTTCTATTTTTAGAAATCAAAATTTTTTTTTTGTTTTTGTTTTAATTAATTAATTTGATAAAATATCTATTGAACTATAAAACTATTCACATCATACGAGTACAAGGACTGCAAATATCTTTTGAACTCGATGAAGTGAGAAAACCAATTTCTATATTATGTTAAATCTGATTAAAGCACAAAACTTTTTTTTTATTTTATTTTTGTGGTTGAATGTTATACCAAAATACAAAAAAAGAGAAAAACTTTGTGTGATAAAATAAAAAAATGGAAAATTAGATAAAAAAAATAAATTTACACCGGAAGAATGGATAATTTACTCGTTTTGTCAATATATAATTGAATGAATATAATACATCGGGGGCCAGGTAGGTATATATACAATACGTACACAAGAGATACAATTTTTTGTGGTTGAAATGATTTTCTAAGGATGTTGTGCTTTCGTTTTTAAATTAAGGATATTAATAACAAAAGACAAACGGTAATAAGGAAATTTTGTTTTCTTTTACGGTTTATTTTTTATTTTTTTACGGCAATCAGCACATATTAAAATTTCTCGATTTTTTGTTCCATAAGATGAATATTTCCAGTTCAATTTATTTCGAAATATAATCGTTTTATAATAAGTAATTAATGGAGTTGAATAATATGGAAAGTTTTGTATTCTTATATTCTTCCAGTATCTAGTTTTGCATCTCTAAATTACAAAAACAACTAGAAAATGTATCAAACCCCAAAATAGATCCATTAAATAAATTAAAATTGTCTCGGAACGTCAACGACACAAATAGAAAACCCAAGTCAAAGAGATTTCTTTGTTCCTTGCACACATATACGTGTGTCTACATAAAAAGGACGAAAAACAAAATCAAACATCCTGTGAGCTATAATACAACAGCACAAATAAAACCAAACCAAATAAATACAAAAATAAAAATTTAATTCCTTAACCAGAACATTTATTAAAATAACTCAATTTGATATCATCTTTGTGTGTTATCCTTCCCAAGTTGCTAGTTACCTCTTTACATATACTTACTAAAAAGTATAAAGGAACAAAAAAAAAACTTTTGCCGATTTCATATTTCCTTTTTGGTCCTTTTTTGTTTGTTGAAAACACGAAATATATCGGAAAATAGGAGAATATTTATTCGTTGTTTGATTTGCAGGATGGGATCCTTTCGCAGTTTTCTTCATTTTATTACTACGGTATACACATAATTTCGCATAACAAAGTCCTAAGCATATCAAAGCTGTTTATGTATATATTATAACAAAAAGGATGTACGGAATGAGGCGTTAAGGGGGGTGTAGGAAATAAGTATCCCTCTCACAGGATTTCGTATATTTTTAGGTTATTTAACTTTTTTTTTGTTGTACTGTGTGCCTAAGGCATCAAAGAAAATTTCACATCCCGTCTCGTCCTTTTCCGCGTGTTTTTTTTCCTTTTTTTGTTGTACTTCAGTTGATTTTAAATCGTCTTTTCTTGTTTTTGTTTATTTATTTAAGAAAATGTTGTAAGGTTATAGTAAAAAAAAAATTCTGTGGATTATAATCGATTTACTTATCGAGAAATTTGGAAATTTATAACAACAACAAAAATATACAAAATAAAGGATTCATTCAAAAAACCGTAATGAAATGGAAAATATACAACAACACAACACCAATGAAATTCGTTAATTTAATTTAAATGAATTATTTGTGATTCATTGAATTTTTATTTCTTCCTCCAAATTAACTCGCAGAAAATATACAGACACACACACACGCACAAACTTCTTGATTGATTGAATTTCTTGAAAGATAATTGAGTTGAGAAATTTCAATGGAGTGCCTTTATATAAGTTATGGATCTGGTATGAGGAATCCCGCCCTCAAGAGGTTTTAAAACATTTACAAAATAAAAAAAAAACTTTCTCGTCTTAATTTTCGCAATGAAAAATAATCATAATTAATAAAAATCCTTTTTTGTTCCTTTTGTTGTTGTTAATACTAAAAATATTAAAAGTTTTCCATTTAATTCAAATTCAGTGAAATGGCTGATGGTGTGGGACACGTCTAAAGAGTAGGGGGTGGTAATTTTATGAATGAAATTTAAATTTAATTATGCGCACAATTTTGGCATAAAATCGTAAGTTTAATTTTAAGTTTGAAAGCACCCACACACAAATATAAGATTTGCGTCTTTAAACACAGCTTTATGGATTCCACTTGTTTTTTATCAACATCGCACACATCTTGCATTCATAATTTTTTTCTATTTTCAAATCAAAAAACTTTTACAATTAATTTCAAAGATTATATAAGATTATAACATGATCTCTAAACCCCCAAGTGTCTAATTTACTAACAAACAACAAAAATAAAAAAAGCTTCGATTCATAAACTTTAAATTTCGATGGACCCTTCTTATAACAAACATATACTGTAATAGAGAAAATGGAAAATCCATTCAGCTGAGATTAAATCTACCCTTCACAATAAAAAAAAATCACAAACTGAAAATCTCATTCAATAATTAGAAAATGAAAATATATTTATACGGGGGATGTCAGGTCCCCCAATTTTCTTTTCTATATCAATCTAATTTTCCGGCTTCAAAACACACAACACAATCATAATAAAGGAAAATTGTTGTATCCACTTACCGGTATTAAATTTGAATTTGAATTCCAACAAAGTGGCATAAAGGGACCACGATTTGTGATTTGTTGAAATAAATCGAAATTATTTGACCAATCGTACGAAATTAGACGTGACTCTAATGTTTGACCGGCAAGTTCAGCCGGTGCTGTTATTATCACTGGATTTGAGGCTCTGTAAATAAATTAATAAAAATTTGTATGAGGTTAAAATCTAACATTACATATATGTATGTATACTTACAATGCCAACTCTCCAATCCCTAACGAATGCAATACAGTTCCCAGACTGGTTAATGAATTGCACGATGTCAATTCCGTAATTTTAGGATAATAAAGTGTAATCGCTTGGCATATCTCTCCTTTAACCGTTGTCCCACCCAGTGTAATTGATTCCCGTGACGAACTATCATACGTACAATCAACACTGAGATGATCACCCGGATATGTTACTACATTACGATTTAATAGCTCGAATTCTTGTCGATGCCGAAGCGTTGTATTACCATTACCCATCAGTTCATATTCAATATTCTTCCTAACTATTTTAAATTTAATTTCTTTACCAATAAAATTCGTACGCATCATAACACCGATTATATTTAGTCCGGTTTCGGGGAATGCTCGTTTTGTACAGTCTTTGATACAATGTCCTACAGAGAAGACATCTGTTTGGCCGGGCGGAATTATATGACGCCAATTTGATTCAATTCCTACTGATAATAAACCAGCATCGTGCTTCCGAAGATTTGTTGTTATGTATAATTTGAGACCGGAACTGTCCACCATTGTGGTTGGGGTTTCGTTGTATGTTAGTGACGGATCAACGGAATCAATGTAACTTAGATCGGTGTAGTGAGTTTCCATCATTAGGAATTTTACCAGTTTTGGATCGACCGGAATGCCCACGTCTTGCGGTAATGAAAATCCCTGGAAATAATACAAAAACAAAAATGATTAAATTAATTGTTGAACGCGATTAAAAAAAAATACACAAATCCGAAACTGGACGGGAAGAATGATTCGATTCCCTTTCCGTAACAAACAGAATTATTAAAACATCATTTTGCCTGGAGTCGACAAATTTTACCCGTACAAATTTATTTAGAATTTGAGTAAATGGCCCGGTGCAAGATGACTATTCAAGTTGTTTATTTGAAAAGCAAAATTCTAATTAAAATTTAAGATTTTGTATAAATTCATCTGAAAGGGTACAAACTAAAACACCTCGTCAAGTCAAATCAAGTCTTTGGTGAAAGTGGTTCCACGAACTCTGACCGATTTACTGAAGAACCTTCAAACTGACGTTCACTAAATCTAGTCTTACGTATAATACTAAGACAAGAAAAAATTTTATCAAATTAAAATTAGAATTTGTAGAGGATTGGAACACCGCTGTTATTGAATTAACATCAAAGCTTTAGAATGATGTTTATACAGGTGCATTTAGTTCCTATAAAATCTATGTGGCACACATAACCACACACCAGGAATTAAAACGTTTGGAAAATAATTTGTAGGAAAAACGAGGCACTATACCGTTGACGAACTGGAGTATAAGGATGATTTCAAACGATAAGACAGAAACCGATTGGATCAGTAGCGAGTATTCAAAATGCTCGAACCGCATAAAGATACAAAACCCATAAAGTTATTTTTCATCCTTTCATTAAAGACATTTTGTATACTATGGAAACTATTGGATATGTTTAGATATAGCAAATATGTTTCAGCAGTTTTTCCTGAAAAACAGGTAGGATGTTAAAATAAAAATGTTAGAATGTATTTCTCAAATTCGAATTTGGTTCTGCGCTATAGAGCAAAAGAAAAATGTACAGATATAAATTCTAGAAAGCCAGAAGCATCCCAAACCAGCAAAGTTGCACACAAATTAATTGATTATTAAAAAATCATTTGTGGATCGCGTCAGTCTTAAAAACTGTTGAATGCGCTACAATTGTCACAAGCAAAAATAATTTCCATTTTTCACCGTGTTACTGCTTGCGACGTTCACAGCACGGTAATCCTCTATTGATAAATTGTGCTATTCGAACCCGTTGAGTGGCGAAACGTCAGAACTAAACCTCAACCTACTTCACAAGCTCATCATTCGTCAAATTATATTCTTAACTAAATTAAAACTCTATGCCACGACTGTACAGTGACAAATTGTGTTTGTCATTTTTCCAAACCGCTCAATATTCGAAGCAGCAAATAGTTGATACCACAAAGGAAAGCTTAAGTGTCTGAAGACCCTCCTTTCCTGTTTATTGGTAATAAACGCTAATTTTCAAAACTTTGGAGCTTCAAGGTATAATGACATAATATTCACAGTCCGACCTTCCATCACACGTCAACTATCAAATGAGATGATTTTCGTGAATAATTACGTCGATTCTTTATGAACGCAATTTTGTCAACTAGAAGCAACAGCATATCAATCTCAATTTCTTAAATCTAAATCTTGTTCCAATGAATTTATACGATTATTCCTGCACAACTTTACCTTTAATAGTAGAATATGAACGAAACTACTCGAAATCGAACATGAAACTTGATATATGGTTCAGAAAATAAAGAAATTAAAACCGAGAGACTCTTTGCGATATTTACTCATCAGCAGCAAATTGCATTTTTAAAGATCATCAAGACAAATCTCGAAACAAATTGGATGTGGGTTATACTCGAAGTCATGTGTCAACCTTTCAGTTCCGTTCGTCGCCACTTCTGTTTCAAGAATTAAACAAACATACCAAGCAGAAGACATGACGACATCCTTAAAATATAGTCCAATATAGAATCCATTGTGACAAAACTTTAAACCAATCGTCTTTATTTCTTATAAGTCAAATCAAGATAAAGTAACGATGACGATAAACTTTCTGTCTGACGGTTAGTACAAATTTGGGTGACTGCTTGGAACACATGAGATGGAACAAAAAATTTCGCCCCTCCCACCGCCAAAGCTCCGATGGAAAAAATACTGAGGACTCGGTTACAACACGGGGGCGGCGCTGTATTAGAAAAAATTGAGTTGTATTGGGATTAACAAATGTTAATTTACTAACTATCTATCGATCGCTTGGGTGTCTGTAGCCGGATTGAGTCTCTCCCAAACTAATAATCCTATCCTGTCTTGTTATGTGTAAACGGGAGTTCGGGAATCTTGTGCTATAATGCTTGGTCTTACAACCTAATCAATCCAATTAAAAAAATTTACTTTTTTGGAAAAAAAATTACGCAGCAGTGCAAACTTCTAAGTTGAGGATAGACAAATGAAATATTGGAACAATGTCTTAAGATATTTAATGTGTACAGGAATTTGGAACTTGCTAGTGGTGAATATTAGACCACTTTACTCTAGCCATTGTTACACATTAGCCAAATTTGTTTTATGCCATTATATTTCACGCAATTGTGATTCATTTCAAAATACAGTATTGAAAAATGTCAGATATTCGACGTTGCATACGAATTTAGCGAGCGCTAAAGTATTTTAGGGCATTTGTACACGTTAACCACAATTATTTTGTGTGTTAAGCCATTATGTTTCTCGAATTTGTGCAAAACATTTCGAATTCTCGAATTCGAAAAATATTAGATATTGGATGCTGGCTGCACAGGAATTTAGAACTGATTTAGTGAATACTGAACTACTTTATTTAATCTGTTAGTAAACGTTAGCCACTGTGAGTTTGT
Organism: Tipula helvola; assembly: GCA_963556165.1. Taxonomy (NCBI): domain Eukaryota; kingdom Metazoa; phylum Arthropoda; class Insecta; order Diptera; family Tipulidae; genus Tipula; species Tipula helvola. The sequence goes on along the minus strand of OY744481.1, from coordinate 8,712,751 downwards.
ATTACGTAGGCTATTATGGTCCATGCATTTGCTTCACACGAATTTGAAACTTATTTGGTGAATATTAAATAAGTTAAGGCCATTTACATATTTGAGCTATTATTTTTCCCGCATTTCTGATATTTCTGTGCGTTTCACGTATTTCTGAAATTTCTCATAAGTTCTAAGTAAGGTATATTTGAAGGATTGAAAATATCAAATACCCGATGTTGCATAGAAATTCGAAACTTATCTGGAGAATTCTAAACTATTTTAGGCCATTTGTACACGTAAACCAGTATGATTTATATGTATTAGGCCTTATATTTAATGAATTTGTGCAAAACATTTTGATCTACAGGGGATATAGTTTTGAAGGTACGAAAATGTCAGATATTTCATAGAAAAATCACCTATAAATCAGCAGTTTCTGAGCCAAAAAATCAAGAATCTTTAATAAATTGTGTTCCGCATTTCTTAGAAAATTCGATTTTTCAGCGCGCATTTAGATTGCTCGATTAATCCTAAACATTTCATAGACAAATATGATTTTTTCAAAATCACCTTACTATAAATCAACAAATTCCAAAGTTCAAAATTATACCTACATTATTAAAAGCCCAATATAATTCTTAGTTTCGCATAGTATCAATTGCCGAGGTACACGCGTTTTCGTAGAATAAAGCAAGTTTGAAAAATAAAAAAACCTTTGATGGGTCGTGCAAATATTTCATCTGGTACTAGTTTCTAGAGATGGTACTTTTGACATAATATCATTTTGTAATCATTCAAAGATATTTAGGGATGCTGTACATTGCATGGGACTTTATGTGTAGCCGCGGTGACTTTGTATTAGGTCACTATGTTCCAAGTATTTGTGCTAATTTTACAATTCCAAGTAGTGGATAGTTGAATTTTGATTCTCCATTATATTTTCATACACAGTAAAATAATTACATACTTTCTGTAAATATAATTCCATAAGTATAGAAGTATAAATGTTACACGTCAAATAAGCTTTTCCATAATAAAATATTGAATGTTCTAGAACACTATGGAAAATATTACATTACACTGAATTTACTAACAAAATTTACCTTTTCATGTAAAAACTAAAATGCTTTAAGCAGAATGATGCTTTAAATTATAATGATTTATGCGAAGCGAATTTCTTACGTTTAATATTGATTGATCAATCAATATCTCAGTTAGTGCGGTTTTTTATTGGCTATTCTTTGGAAAATTATTTATTTAACGTCAAAATATAATTTTTAATTCAACTGCTCAGTGAAAAACTTCATATACAAAATATTTAGCTCAACCCATTTATATGGAGCAACTATCGGGTGCTACTTTAATGTGGCCGCTTTCGATAGCGGCTCCGTAATACTAATAAAAAACGCACAAAGAATTGCTGTCCCATAACTTAATTTAATGTTACCCTTTAAAATACAAACTGACAAAGTAGCTCTTTAATAAGGTGTAAATATGTTTGCAGAATTATTTAAGCATGGATAAGTCACCATTCAGTTTAAATACGTTCTAAAAAACCGAACAGTGGGACGTGAAAGTAACGGTCTGGCATCGTCGATCGAAACGTCAGTTTCTGGCAATTTATTTCAAATTGACTTCTATACTTATTGTATAGCACTTTATTATCGATATATTGTCGATGCTTCACAGTTTGTATTTAGATTATTTTAATTACATTTTTCTTAAGTTTTAAGGTTAATAAATCGAAAACCTTGGTATATCAATTTAAAATCGCCTAGCCATAATAATGTAAATAAACAATTTGTAAATATTTCCAGGATTTTCGAGATTAGTTGCTGGGGTAGAACAAAAGATCAATTATTCAAATTTAAATTTTAGTTATAAGGAGAAGTGCAACTAAGCATCTTCGAAGCGTGAATTAGTATAGTAGTTTTTGTAAATAATATTGTTTGATGAAGCAAATAATTAAATTGAATTTACTTTTCAGAACTGGTCAAGTGGTGGTCCACACCACATCTTTCCAGATAACATGATCAAATTTGGCATTTTAATATTGATAACATTTTAAGGTGAATGTAAATTCCGGGGCTACTTAACACATCAAAGTATAGTTACTTTTAAATTTTATTGGCCAACAAAACGGCTAATCACTATTGCTTAATGTGTACAACTGTTATTACACCGAGGATATCAGCCATTGGAAAGTAAAAGTGATAAACGTTTTACTGTATTGAAAATCCGCCACGTAACGGTTACAGCTTTTAATACAGAAAATGATAAACAATTTGTTTCATCGTTGAAAAGCAGCCGGGCAAATCAGAAGGAACTACAAGTTTGATAAAAGCCGTTAAATATTGTTATAACATGTACATACTTATAAAATACTACGAATTATCGTCGCCTCAGCATTATCTTGTCAAAGGGCCAAAATTAGGTTTTTCCGTTTTTTATGTAAGTATTCTTAGTTTTTCTCACTCTAACTATCCAAAACTTTCATCGATTTTATGTATTACGGTTGTTGAGTTATAGACCAATTTATAAACAACTTAAACCTGCAGATATATACAGTCCAGTCTCTTTAATGTGCCAACTTAATTCCTGTAATTATCTGAATGTATGGCAATAGACGTATTTAAGATAAGGGATAGCGATTATTTAAATTATGACGTAGGTCCCAAAAACTGATCATTTCCACCGTAAACGTCTTCAAAAGCGTTGATTTATACTAAATTAAACCCAATGACCGTACGATATAAAACTCATCATACGGATGAGATTTTTGAAATGCAAGGAATGCATAAACTATAAAGATACCAGAGGTTGAATTAAACCAGGTTGCTCAAAAAATCCAAACGACAATAATTTATTACCCAAAGTTATCCAATGCGGTAGTTTCATCCCATACATACATATTGACATTGTCATTGCAAACCCAAGTTATACACATACATATTTCGCATGATAAGCTGCCGAGACTCTAAATTTCATACAATCCATAATATTCATCGGGATTTTGTTTTGTTTTTTGCTGGTCTTCTGCAAGACATTTCCTAATTTGCCCGGCATTTATCGAATGAAAATCATGACTTTGTTTAAGATATAACCTCTCTTTCTCATGCTTCTAATTTTTCCTTCATTAAAACGCATTATTGGCACGTGTCTTTTCTCGGGGAATGAAAATTTAGGTTAAACTCAGTATTAACCCTCTAATGCATGAGTTTTTTATCATTTTCTATCAAAACTTTCACTTTACCTCGTAGTTGTTCAACAAATGTGCATATATTACAACAACAAAAACCAAACTGTTTTGACGAGAGTACTTTAAAAGAGAATAAACCATGTAAAAACTACAGAAAAAAATATTCATGATAACGTAAAGTTACACAATTCAAGATAACGTAAAGTTCGCCTTTAAGCGGATATATGCATTACAGGGTTAAATACTTTCCTGTAAACCCACTTTTTAACAAATGATTGATTATTTTCTTCATATTTTGCTACATGTAGGATGTAGGCGATACATCCAACTGATATCAAAATCAGGACTCAAATATTTTCGACCTGGAGTGTGAGAAGCTCTGGTGTAGTGGCTCTCATATGCTGGAAAACTTAAAGTATATGTTCTCGAACAGTCTGTATCTTAATTTGGTCTGATTTTTGCGAAGATCCAAGCATTATTCCACCACGATCACTCCCAGAAGATTCAGCATTCAATGAACGAGTTCACCGGTCTACAGATATTTTAAAGGTATCTAAAAAAAAAATTTCTGCAAACAGACACTTCTGAACTATTTTGGACAGAAAATAATTGAACTTTTGAAGCTGCTTTTCCTCATCGGTCTTCCATAATTCATATGAGAGTTGTTTATGAACTGTAGTACATAGAAATAGATTCTGCGTTTTAAAAATTTTTAGTTTCCAAAAATTTTCAAAATTAAATTTTCTTTCTTGATATTCTACGCGATCGAAACATTTTCAAAAGCAATCCTTATTTTCAAAAAAATTTAGCACTCACAAATTTTAGTTGTTAGGTTGTATATTCTTCACCTTTATGTTTCTTAATTTTTCTGGTATTTTGTGCATAAGTTCGTGTCCTCTTTTTTTACATTGCTCCATTTCTGGGGTTTCTCAATTTGTAATGAAGTTCTAGTTTGATTCATTTAAAGGTGAAAATTGTCTTATTCTTTTCCATTTCTTAGAAATATCACGTGGCCTTAATTATTTTTCCACCGATATCTGAATTAGTTCACTTTCAAAATAAACTAAAATAATTCCATATAATGACAAAATAGCTAACATAATCTAACGGTTATTTTTTTCTTTGTTATGAGCAATAGTAATGCGTTTTTAGTTCAAAAAATGTGTAATAGCCGATAAAGTAATTTGATTTCTAATAATCAGGGGCCCTATTCTGGAATTTCACATCCATTTTTCACATGTCAAAATTCATAAAAATAAATGGAAGAATGACATTTTTTCGGTACTGAGAGAATATTTCCGAATGGGTATAAGATATAAGTCAAGATCCAATTCTCAAGCAGAGTTGAAGCAAGCAGAAAGCTACAAATCAAGGTCGGATTTTCAGAATATACAACACCTCAACCAAATACCAAGCTGTAACCGAATATAGGTTGTAATCGAATATAGGCAGAACGCGCTAGATTGTCCAGATCGATAGCGGCAATTAGAACCTCAGACGAAGACGTTAAAGGAACAAAATCCATTATCAGTGAAACAAACAAAAACATGCGGCACAATCACAAATTAATTGAAATAAATGGTTACGAAATTGAAGCACTTATTGACACGGGAAGTGACCTAACTCTCTTATTAGAAGACATATATAATATCATCGGACCTCCAGAGTTGGAAAATAAATAAACAAAATTGAGAGGAATCGGAGATAGTTCAATAGAAACCAAGGGATACTTCATGACTATGTGAGTAATTCAGTGGAAAAATTAATGTAGTTCCAGAACAATCAATTCAAGTACATAAGTTGCATAATTGGTACAGATTTATTACAAAGAAGTAGTATCATCATAGGCGACAATGGTATTGTGGTCAAGAATCTATCGATAGTACAGGCGATTAAATAGAGAAAGGACCGCTATTCGCTTCCATTAATATAAGTTCAAATTAATCAACTGCACTCGTCAGAAGTTTTCTCAACGCGGGATATACAAAATGGATTTTGTCATGTGCCGATAGAAGAAACAAGCCGAAATATACAGCTTTTGTGGCGCATATGAGACACTACAAATTCAACAGAGCTCCTTTTGGATTGTGTGCTGTCCCAGCCGTTTTCCAAAGATACATAAATTACGTGTTTCCTAACTTAATACAAAACAAAACCACAATCGTTTACATAGATGATGTAATTGTGCCAGCCAAAGATGCTGAGGAGAACATGGAAATAGGGAAAAGCGTGTTGAAGGTCGCCGGAGAGCATGTTCTCAAATTTAAATGGATAAAGTGCCAATTCTTGTGTAATAGGGAAAAGCGTGTTGAAGGTCGCCGGAGAGCATGTTCTCAAATTTAAATGGATAAAGTGCCAATTCCTGTGTAATGAGATCGAGTTTTTATGATACATTGTTTAGAATGGAAAATTCAGGCCATCACGCAGTTCCAACAAATATCAAATCAGTTCAAAGTTTTCTTGGACTAACTGAATATTTTCGAAAATTTGCCCAGACTATTCGATATAATCGCAAGATCTCTATTTTGAGTACTTTTAGGCTTAATGCACAAACAGAATTGCATACAGATGCATCGAAGTAAGGGTATGGCGCTGTTTTATTGCAAAATGATCGAGATGATGTGAAATTCCATCCCGTATATTATTTTAGCAGAAATGCTGGCTGCATTGAAAAAACTGCTAGTGTATCTTTTGGGCTTAAAATTTACAATTGTGAGGGATTGCATTCAAGATGACATTGTTCAAAAATTCACCTTAAATACCTGGATGGGCCTTAGTACTAGAGGAGTTTCATTATATTTTGGAGCACCGTAGTGGTACGAAAATGAAAAAACTCGACGTGTTAAGCCGATACCCCACTACTCTGATTAATGAAGACGGAATTATGAGTCCAATCGAAAAACTGCAGGAGCAAGACGAAATGAAACAGCATATCAGGAACCTGGTGCATCATGGACCGCACAAGAATTATTTTATCAACCGTTGATTATTGTTAAAAGATGACGATAAGGGTGGTCAGCTGATCTGCCTCCAAAAGACTATGCAATACGAGGTTATCACCAAAATTCATCGAATCGGACATTTTGGTACCAAAAAGTTGTCCGAAATCATAGAGAGGGATTATTACATACCAGGAAGATCTGAGAAGTGTTAGAAGATAAGTGACAATTGTATTGAGTGTATATTATGACAATTGTATTGAGTGTCTGGAATGCAGGAGGGGTTTTTACACCTTGCCCAAAGATAATTGGCCTTTACAATACTACCATCTTGACCATTTAAGTCCGTTAGTTAATACAGCTAAAAATTACAAATATATATTTTCTATTGTAGATGCATTCTCAAAGTTTGTTTGGATCCTACGTAGTCAACAACCATAGAGGAGGTTCTTGAAAAACTAGAACGGGATCGTGGTGCAGCATTTACCTTGAACCGCTTTGTTAAATATTGTAAAATGAACAATATTAACCATACTCTAATAACAACGGGAGTGCCAAGGGAAAATGGGCAAGTTGAACGAGTGCATTCTATTATAATATCGGTACTAACAAAATTATCCATTGAGCGACCAGAGAAATGGTACCACCACGTTAGCAGTGTACAAAGATTTTTGAATTGCATTGAACACCATTTCAAGTCATATTTGTTGTTAAAATGCGTAGCCCAGAAAATATCGCAATTGCCAAAATCATATCGGAGGAGGTGTTGGACCAGTTTACGTCTGAGAGAGAAATTGACCGCAGCGAAGTATGACGTGAAATTTTGAAAATACAAGAAGAGAACCAGAAAAACTTCAATAGGAAGCGGAAGAAAGCCGTACTGACGCTAATCCCGAAGTTTATGGTACCGTATAAAATTGTCAACATATGCCCTAACGAAAAATATAAAGTGGAGAAAATTGGGAATCACCCAACTCATGAACTAATGCTTATACGTATTAAAGTCTACAGCAAAATTAAACTAAATTTCAATAAAATCTTTCAAGATAAAAATTCTCTTGCATCACCATCAAAAATTTGTTGATTCACTAATCGTCAATATTTCCCTTTCTAGATCAATTTCCCAAAAAAAAGCACACACACAATATTCTTTAAATTTGCATCCGTATACATATACTGTATGTACGAATAAGAAGACGATAAATATTGTTCCAATTTTCACCAGATCACCCATTAAGAATACAAAAAAATCTTACATTCATTGTAAATATGTAAATTACATTCTGTTAAGACATTTTGCATATAAGACGTCTTGTTGTTCTGTCGATATATGTTCTAGGAAAATTAAATTTACAAACACACACAAAAAAGTATCATTTTTCCTATGATTCTAATACATCATAGAGAGATGAGGGGATGATATGCAGCATTTTCATTAATTAATATTAAACTTTTGCTATATAGAACTTAATATCTTTAAGTAAATGTATGTACATATCAACTTATGTATAAGATGAACAAAAAATACTTAAATTATTTTAGAAAATTTTCAATTTTCTATATACACATACACTCCGATTTAAGGATACAGCAGCAACAAATATTATGCTGAAGAGATTTTTTTTTTGTGTGTTGTTTACTTAGTTGAGTGAATTGTTATGGGGTTGAAGTTTACATATAGAAAATCGAAGAAAATGAGGTTGTTTGTAATAAGTATGTATATACGAGTGTACATAATAATATAAGGTGGACTATTTTCAATTTTCTATTTTAAAATCGAATATAGAAACATAAAACCAACATTACATACTCGTATATACAAATATAACAAAAATCGAGACAAGAGTACTTTTTGAAGGAGGTACAAGGATTCAACAAAATAAAATTATTTTTATTGAGGTAGAATGAATTCAAGAAATACATAAAAAAAAAATTTCCTTCAGATTTGTTGTTATTACTTTAAATTGAAGTAATAAAAATAAAATTTTTGCCCAATTCAAATTGAATCATTTTATTTATATACACATATGTATTTGTATGTACGTAAATACGTTCATCGATGGTAGGCAACAAAAACATAAAAAGGGATATTTACTTTATATAAGTAAATCAAATTAAATGTATTCAACAAACAAAAAAAACTTACCTCTGACCCATTAACCCATGACACAATAATTTGATTACACGAAAATGTTGTCATTTTTGAATCAATACACATGCGTCCGTGTCGCTCTCGTGCCAGCTCCTCTAAATCTTTTTCAGATCCTTGACATTCGTACAAATTAATGTGCCGTATGTACTGTGGTGATGTTTGATTTGAATCAAACAGTGGTTCAAACTGTAATGAAATAAACACAAAAAAAAAAACGATTAATAAATAATAAAAGCTCACGAAAAGCTTAACACGAATTAAATTAATCAACATGCAATAACGCTTTCATGATTATATACAAGTTGTTGTAAATTTGTGGTATGGCGCGTACAATATCAAACAAAGAAAAAGTTTTTCACCAAACCGATTAATCTCAAATAACATGATTAAAGAGTTTTTATTGTATATAAACCATCTACTATATAGTATAAGAGCGAAGATGATCAGCACCATTTTAATCATTCAACTTCAATTTACAAAATCAAAACAAAAGTTTTATATTTCACTGAGCTTTAAAAATAAAACTTTTTTTTTCTAGTTTTTAATTTAATTTCATTTTTGCTTTGATTAATTTCTCAATCAATTTTCATTAGGATTTAAGATGAAGGAGAGTATTCGTTCATATACAGAAAGAATTGTCTTTAAAATCAGAACTAACCGAGACTTTTTTTTTTTTAGTTTTAATAATAATAAATTATAATTATTACTATTATTAAATAAAATATTTTATTTTAAATAAAAATAAAAAACTTTTCTTCATTATAATAATCATGATGATGATGATGATGATGATGAAGATGATGTATTTTCTCTTGTGAATTGAAAAGTTATTTTTCTCTAAATTCTGGTGTTGTGTATGTAAGTTGGTTATGTACTTTACTTTATTCATACGTATGTAGATATATGTATACCAAGTCGGAGATGAAATAGGTTAATGGGATTATGGTTATGTTGAGTTTTGATATTTGAACATACATACATATAACATAAAAAAAAAGTTCTAAACTTATTTTAATTAAATGTGACGACTTACATGTTACTTGTGTTTTATACGAGTACATATAGTTATAAAAAGTTTAAAAGCTTTAGATTTATAATTTATTCATATTTGTGTACACCAACGTGCGGTGGTGTATTTATTTAGTTGGTAGACAATCACTATTTTAATCGTTCTTAAATTTTGACACATCTGTTTAGTGAGCTTAACTAAGCTACACAACCTTCTACTAAATACGCATCTATAAAAATCTTCATATTATCATTAAATAGACTGGTGAGATGATTTAAAACAACAACTATTTCGACAACATAAAAATGGTTACAGGAAAGTATGTAGCTTAAATGCTCCTTGAAAATTTGTATGCTGCTGATTTCAATCGCTCGTGCTAATTTGTACTCAGTTTTTCGTTTAGATAATAATTTTATAGCTAGTTACCATAATGTTATCTAATTAACGGATTATTCGGGTCTGAAATTTAAAAATTTTAGCAAATTTCACCAGTTTTACCACTTCAAATAAAAACATGTCTCTGACTTTCTGCTCAAGTAGATTACCTGTTTGTTCCCGCGTTAAATATTGCCTAGCAGCATTTAGCAAGTTTTGTACATCATACAGCATAAGAAACTTTGAACTCCATTACGGTTCTTGCGGTATGAGACCATTGTTTACCAGAATCAAATCAGTAGGACAAAGTTGATGATGCTTCCAACAACCGACCATTGTATGAAAGACCCTTATGCTTTTAATTCCAATAAGTATGGATTCGTCTGAGTTGCAATTTAGGGCTATATATTTCTGAATCGCCAGTTCTGAATTTGGTTAGGAAGTTTGTAGACGTCGGCTCTGCAAGGAACGTAACAACAAAGGCAATTTGTACAACTTAGGAATTATCAGATTTTTTGACCATTTTTATCTGTTAATATTCATCCGGCTAAAGAAGAGGAACAATATGTTAACAAAACTGTAAGAAGAAAGTATATGATAGATAGTACGCGTTTTGCTATTCTGACAGCAATCATTAGGGAAATCTAATCCAGAGTTTAGTGTGATATTTTAGTGAAGACAGTTTCTTAACTATCTTGTATATTATTACGAACATCATCTGAATCAATTAACAATAGAAATAGTGCGTAGACAGTGCCTCACTCATTTACAGAAACCACAACAGAGAAAACTTTCCCCAAAACTTGGGAAGATTTTTATCTGAAAACCCTAAGCTATGAACAGAGTAACCAAATAATCAGGAATATAGATTCCTGCCTTTGCAAAAATGAAAATTCGTAGTTTGTAGTTATTTTTATCTTGCCGTAATTATGTTGTAAAATATTGCGGGAAGTCAAACGACCCGAGGTGAAAATCAAACACGGAACTTATTAGACAAATTTAAAATTTCGTAATGAATTATTGACAGCTTTAATGGCAACATGGCAGGCATTCCGCAATATTTTGTGCAAAGCGCATTATTGAAAGGCGGCCCAAAATTCAATTGTTTGCTTTAATAATGCGAATAAATATGTAGCCAAAATAGATTTCATGACAATTGATGGTTTTAAAAAAATACTGGTCTGTATTGCGTTAAACCAAATAAATATTTAACCATCTCAAACGCCTTGTACAATATATTGTACATCAACTTTCATCGCTTCGACCAATCGTAATTTTTAATTCTTCTCTCATTTCTCTTATGCGACCGTTCTCTTATGTATTTATGTTCATACTACAGTTTTATGAGCAATGCCATATCATAGCAGTGCATAATTGTGCTACGTATTTTATTTTTGGAAGAAAGTTAATTTTAAATGGCGTTTGAAAGGGTTAAGATGCCACTTCGGTTAAAAACTGCCAGAAAGCAGCCACCTAAATTATTGATAGCACAGTTTTCGATAACGATGCTACTTGTTGATAGTCTGTTTACAATTTACAGTGCTGCGTCTTTTAGGTAGTGGTTTACTTAGCCGTTGAACATTAATCGCCTGATAAAAAAGAAAGTGACGGAACAATAATACCAACAGCTTCTAACAGCTCAGAAATCCTTCTAAATAATAATTACGAAATTATTTGGAACTAAAAATCTCATCGTTTCATCGAAAGCAATTCCCCATAATGCTCTCTTGTAGTTTTAAATACACATAAACGACGAGAACCTAAAAAATATGTGTGCAATTTTCTTGATTAAAAGTTACAGATAGGGACAACTATACAATTTATCTTACCGAGGATCATCTTGTTGCTTTAAAATAATTTAAACCTATAAAAGGATTCCCTTGGAAGCCCAGATGAGAGAAGAAACGTTTACTCACACATATAATTTCCAACCCCTTTGGGGTAATATGGATAAGCTAAAATTAATTTTAAATTTAAAAAACAAACCAGAATTCCAATGGTATGTGTTGAGTATGTGTAAATTCTGAAATCCTACTGATAACACCTGAAACCCATGGAATTTAGTTTAATAATTGCCAATAATCTAAAACATCGATCATGATCAATTTCTTCAGTACTATGAGAGAAAATAATTTGGAAAATTACAAAACATTACCAGGTATGGTGTTTTTTATATGAAGTCAGATATTAGCACGGTTAAAAGATTCTCATCCCTATTATTACGCCAAATGTGTACAGTTGTAATGGATTAAATAATTCAAATATTGTCCAACCATTGGTAAACTCCTGAAGCAGGGCCTACAGGCATATCTAATGCTAACTCTCTTCAGGAATTATGTCTCATGTTCATTGCTTATTAAGAGAACGGCTGAACCTGGAAGTAATGACCTATTTGTCGTATGAACTGGAAACCTTTGCGATGAGTGAGTAAACGAGATAGTAGATCTAGAAATTATCAATTGGAGAGACAGGTCATATAAATATAAAGGAATTTTTGCACCATCTGATTATTGTACGAAGTTCAACCAATGAGATTTCTGCAAGAAAAATCAAATACCCAAAGTCGATTAATTTTCACCCAAAGTCCGTGGTCTAGGCACTTCATGTAGAAGTTATCAAATTGCCGTTCAGTGGGGTTCTCCATATGAATAACAAGCGGTTTTAGCATCAAATGTTGTATTCTGCCGAAAAGTGTCCTTCAATTCATTCATCAAACATCAGAAATCGAAAAATTAAAGATTTTTCTTGAATGTCTGCAGTATGCACGTGATCCAGCAATAATATCAAATGCATAACAAGCATTTTTTTTGCATCAAATATTGTAAGTACTGGCAAAGACATTTCTTCAACAAAAATCAGAAGTCCTAAATTAAAATTCGCAGGAAGTTCCGCTAAAGAAATCTCTTCAACAAAAATGAAAAGTTTCAAAGTCAAATGGATTTTATCAATTACCATTGCGCTAATGAAATTTCTTCAACAAACATAAGAAGGCTTAAATTGAAATAATTTGTTGGATCAAACATATAAATATCAAGTAATTCTTGCATCAAATGTTGTACGAAGTTCAGCCCCGAAACCCTCGTTGATGCAACTTCTTACACGATTGATGCACAAATCGCTTGTTATTTATGTGGTACACTCCAGTGACTGGCCGGTTGACAATTTTTACTTAAAATACATACTCACGAAAAATCATTGAACATTACGCAACTGTTAATTTTTGTTGAAGAAAAGCCGTTGGTGCCTTAGTGAAACTTTGTAGTCGTAGAACATTTGATGCTATTATAGATGGGATCGGTTCACCATGAATATCATTATTAGAAGATATTATGGCAAGAAGACAAATTTTCTGCCTATATGTACATATATAGTCTACGGTCTACATTCGGAACAGTATCCGGAAACAAGCTAAATATTGTGATGTAGCTGGATTTTCGACGATACAGAACCGTCAGATCTTGTGGTTGTACTTGAAAATTTCAATCTGTCATAATTATATCGAATGGGAATTTGATTAAATGCTGAGTTGTAATCTGAATCAAATTAACGTTCGTTTTTTTACCATAATCAATCAAATTGATGGAATAGGTCGGCTTTTTTACTCTATAGGTATTTATTTCCGTGCTGCCCCTTAATCAAACAATCACTAAAATAACGGCTATGAAGTTTTCAACAAAATCAGAAAAATAACAAAACATGGCGGTACAAAATTTGTCGAAATAACAAAAAAAATGTATATGTATTGGTACAGTTGGCAAAAGCAATGTAAGACATTTTTGAAAGTTTCGTTAAGACCCATAATAAAAATTGAATCAAAGTTTTCTTTTTAATTGATTAAGGCACATGTGACATATTCAATGAAATAATTTTTAACTGAAGAGCTTGCTATTCAGACAATATATTTAACGTTCACTTTCTTATGGATTGTTCAAAATACAGAGATGTCTCATAAATGTGAAATACATGGCTAGTTGGCTTATGATAAGGGCTATCAAATAAAATTACTCGATGACCGAGACCCATTTGTTATTGACGATGAATCGGTTTATTGAATATAAAAAGTAATATTTGCAAATTTCAACTTTTGAGATTCACTTTATTAAGGATTAGCCGAATTACAGAGATGTCTGAGAAATGTGAGATACATAGCTGGTGTGCTTATGATAAGGGTTATCAAACAAACAATTTTTTTTTTGCTGGCGCTAAAAAAGTGAACCTTAAAATATGAAATTTGCAAAACTTACGTTTCATCTTCAATAAACCGGTTCATCGTCAATAACAAATGGGTCTCGATCATCGTATTTACATGGGGGTAATTTTATTTAATAGCCCTGATCATAAGCCAACTAGCCATGTATCTCACATTTCTGAGACATCTCTGTATTTCCGCCAATCAGTAGCTATTCAGTTAAAAATTATTTTATTAAATATGTGCCTTAATCAATTAATAAGAAAACTTTCATTCAATTTTTATTATGGATCTTAACGAAACTTTAAAAAATGTCTTACATTGCTTTTGGCAACTGTACCATATGCACAATTTTTTTGTTATTTCGACAAATTTTATACCGCCTTATTTTGTTATTTTTCTGATTTGGTTGAAAACTTCATATCCGTTTAAAATAACGAAAAAAGTATTATTCTGATTGATTTAGGAGCCCGGCAAAAATACCCTAGCTTAAAAAACCGACCTCGTGAATCCACAATTAATTTCAAGAATATTTACCGAATTTAACAAGATTTAAAATGGTTTTTTTTATGGATTTTGTCAAACTTTCAAAATCACATTAAAAATTTAAGTTTGCATAGAATTAAGTTAAGAGCTTAGCATACAATGGTTTGTGCTGAAAAAGTCACAACTAACCAAATTGCAAAATAAAAAAAAACATTGAGTTCAAACTTGTATCATATGAGCTTATTTTACAATAAGCTTTTGAATACCAGAGATTGAGCGAAGCTTAAAACAATTATTTCAATTTCTGTTTCCCATAACGAAAACTATACAAAGAAATCCATCCATCATCCTAAATAAAATACCTCGGGAATTAACTTTCTAAACCAATGCCAACTCAAAGATAATGGCTAACCAATGGGACATATGTTCAATAATTGTTCCTAATTATAATAAAGCTCGATAAATGAAAATCGAATGGATTTAATTTAGAAAACTATACTGCACATAATTTACTTATTTCCAGGTTTTTGTAAGACAAATTTAAATTAAGAATTTCCAGTGTGTTGGCTTAAATGAAATGAAAATGTGGATTGAAATTCGGGTTTCGAAACTTTTGGCACATTATTATGGCGTTTTTCGGCATAGTGATTCATGCGATGTAAATTTTCTGCACAAAATCCGATTTTTCATCAACTAACGCTTTCAGAAGTAATGCTATATTCCAGTGTCATTCCAACTATTCTCAAAAACATTGAGGAAACTTGCAAATTCTTATAAAACATTGTCTTATTTTTTTTCCTTATTGTACCGAGCAAGGTTTTGTTTTATCCCCTGAATTCATTTTATATTTTAAATGATTTGATTTCCTTAACTCTCAGTTCAATTTTAATCAGTTAACATTGCTTGCGTATCTTTTAAACGCGAATC
Organism: Tipula helvola; assembly: GCA_963556165.1. Taxonomy (NCBI): domain Eukaryota; kingdom Metazoa; phylum Arthropoda; class Insecta; order Diptera; family Tipulidae; genus Tipula; species Tipula helvola. Next base: position 8,697,502 of record OY744481.1, on the reverse strand, counting down.
AGTTGGTGGCAAAAGTATGAGTACTCATCTTTGAGGAGTGAACCAATTCCAATTCTGTACTAGCGGAACCGATGGTTACTAACCATCTTTTTTAGATTGGTATCTTCAGTCAATTAAAGATGTTCGGGTAATTTGAATTTATCCATCTGAATTTTTAATAATATATAACACGTTCTTTAGACCCAAACTGAAATAAAACCCCAATATTTTGGAAGTCGCACTAGAAACACATCTAACTACATGCAACCGAGTTCAAAACAGAGCTTTTATTTTAAAAAAAATCATAGTATATGCTGATCGAAGCTTTACGTCATTACCCATATATAATTTAATCGAGTCTGTCACAAATAAAACCAGAAAGTAATGAAGCCGAAACTGATTGGTGAGACATCTCCGCGTTTCAAAGAAGCTCAAAACGGGTCACAAAATTAAGCCTCTGTAGGATTAAACTTCTATATTGTTGGTTTTCATTAAGCTATAAAAAGCTTAACAATTTTTGTATAGGTAATGTATATTTATTTAACAAACTTTTCCTAAACTCATTCTCAAAACATGTTAAGTTTGCTTTTTTTATTTTTCTATATTTAATTTAGGATGTTTGATTTTAAAATATCAACGACAATTATTACTAAATTACGGTTAACTGAACCTTCCTGAGTTGTGATGAATATTTACTCAATTTAATACCAATATAGTCTTCTTGTACATCGTTGTTAAAGCCAAAAACATAATTTTTACTACGAATTTGGATGGCTAACAGTGAAAAGTTATACCACTAAAAAAGTTTCTAAATAATTATGCAGTATGATTATGGCTCTATAATCTAGAAGGGTCTAATTACCCTTATTTTCTTATAATTTGAATTTGTTTTTGAACAAATTAATAAATGAATGTATGAAATCAGGAACGCTATGAGCTAAATTAAATAAAACTAATCCTCAGTCATGTATATATTTGACAAGCCACAAAACTTTAATTTTCCCTGTAGTACAAAAATATTTGCATTTCATCAAACCGCTCCAAATTTTGTGAGTTTCTGGTCTTTGGTTTAGTTTATATTTAGATGTTACACACAAATATAAGGCACCTCAGTAAAGCCAACAGAAGAAAATGAAATTAGAAAAAAAATCACTTTGAACTTTTATTTTTTTTTTGTTACTACTGCTCCTGCTTAATACTAAAGTCAAAGTAAAATTCAAAAACAAAAGTAAAATTTCTTGATTAAAAAAGCTTCCAGGTATACAGAACAGAGTAAATATAAATTAAAAAGTTGTTCTTGCTGTATTTCATATAATATGTGTGTGTGCATAATCTGGATTTTCTTTCGATATCAAAGTTTTGTTTATTTATACTGGATGTATCTGGACACAATAGGGTCGGTCATTTCCACTTTGTTTTTTTTTGTTTTGTTGGTATTTAAATTAAATAAAATAAGAAAATCATTTAAAATTATTTCCTTTCGGTTTTTTGTGCCAACCATTTTCTTGTTTTTTACTTTCTGGTTCTTTTCTTGGTTATTACTCTTGGTTGTTGTTGTTGTCAGGCAACCAAAAATAACTTTATGTGTGTGACTGAATGTGTGTGTGTGTATGTATGTTATTCTTGCACAAAGTTATGTGGGATTATTCTCTTAATTATGATATCACAGACGAGAACTTTTTTATTTTGCAAATTTTTATGTAAATTTTCAATTTTTTTTTTTTGTTTTTTCTGGAATTAGTTTGTCATTTTGTTAAACTAAATAAGTTTATTTTATGGGTTTATATAACTTAACTACTATATAACTTTTTATTGATATTGTACTACCACCACCACCACATATACACTTACATACTCGTATTTAGTACACACAAAATATATGCGGGGAGGGGTGGTTGTTGATTTATATATTTGTGTATACATGGTTTAGAATATGATGATAACACAAAATTAAATTATGATTAAATAAATATTGAATTAATTATAAATGGTACATACCCTTATTATATGTTGTTTACTTAATGATAAATCATCATCATTCATGCTCCCAAACCCATTACTATTACTAAAACTGCTATGATTCTCCTCGAGTAATACTGAATTTAAATTAAATATTTTACACCAGTATAAGGTGTCATCGCCCAATGGCAATTCAACATCTTGATTTTTCAGGTCAACTATTTTAATTCGATCGTTGATGTTGAAATTTTCTTTTAAATTAATTAAATTAACATTTTCATTGTATTTTGAGAGTAAATTAAATTTTGGCAGGCTTTTATATTTCAGTGCGTCCTGTTTTTGATGTTTCGTCGAATACAGCACAAATATATGGACAGATGATGATTCCTGAAATTAAAAAGAAAAAAAAAAACGAAAATTAGTATTTAAATTAATGCGGTGAAATTAAATTGCGGCGGCTATATTACACGAAGAACGCGCGACGACCTGCATAAATTTGTTACAATAAAAAGGTAAAAAATTATACCGTAAACAATTTTGACAACAACAACAACAAAAAAAATAAAAATTATTTCAATCTTTGAAGGATTATAGAGAAACAAAGCAACAAAATTGAATTAAAACGAATGAAATAAGATTATAAAAGGATAATCCGGTGTAGAAGATTTAAGGGACCGTGATTAAGAGTCGTTGTTATTGTTGTATTCTGTAAGAAAATTTCAATTTTTTTTTGTATTGGGGGTTAATGAAATATTAGTGACGCATAATAGGGCTATCGCCCGGATGTAGACTGGAGAACAGCCTATACATACATTTTTAATTTTAATTCTTCAGAATAATCATTCGGCATTATCCTTTTGTTACTAACACTTCGTCTGACATCAAACTATGTATATTTCGTTAGAAAATAATTTCGCAAGATGCTCAAGCTGCAAGATGCTGAATCCTTAATTTGACCATCCGCTTAAAGACAATATAAAGTTAAAGATCTCAAAGTATGATGATACCAAACTTAATAAAGCAGAATCATATCAAAATCACACAGATGACACCTAAAGAATTTCAAAAATAAATTTACAAATTTCAAAATTATTTTGAGATACAAATTTAGAATTTTAATGAAATTTTTATTTTATGGTCTTGAAATATCTAAAATTCGTTCTAGATTAAAAGATTAATTCTATGAAATAGGCCTGAATAGCAAGGCTGTTTAAATTTTCTTATTTCGGGATTTTTCGCTGTGCTGTTGAAAGTCCACTCCGAATTTCCAATGTCTAAAATTCATTTCGAGAGAATTTGTTGTTTAAAATTACACAACAAACCCAAGTAATAAAATTACCTTGTTATTTTGAGACGCACAACTGATTACTGTCCTTTTTAATATTTAAGAGACTAGAGATTGTTTATTGAAGGAACAAGAATTTTTTGGGAGGTTTAGGCATAGGGACCTATTATTGCCAAATTTGCAAACCAATATTACTTAAATCAAAAATCAGATAATTATTTCAATTAGTATTGAATTGAAACTTTAGTTGGATAACTTCAAAATTTTTGAAAAATGAAAAAATTGCAAATTCTTTATAAATAAAATAAGGATTTGTTAAAATTTTACTAAATATCTGAAATTAAGAAAAATTCTTAAATAAAAAGTTTATTAATCAACTTTAAAATTTCGCAAAAAATTCAAATTTCATCTTGGTTGTTCACCATGATTTTGACAACATTTATTACTAAAACAAAAATGTTCGACTTTTTGCAAATTATTTTTTAAGTAAATGTTTAATTTATCTTTGAGAAAATTTTCTATGAAAAATCCAGCTGCCTCTCAAACTACGACTTTGAAGTTCAGAGAATAATTCCATACGTCTCGTCTATATAATATTCATGTGTATTTTGACATTTTAAAAATTTTGTCACTTTACCACACACTTTATCACAATAAAAATACTTTTTTAAATTTCAAAAAAATTTTTTAAAATTTTGTAAATAATTTTCTTTCTTTATTTGTGATGTATTAAAATTTTTTTATTTAAAATTTTACACTACTAGTTTCGAGCAGTACTGCTCATCATCAGGTATATTTTAAAACTAAACATAAATTAACAATTTATACAAATTCAAAAAATTTTTAAATTTTAACTTATACACATTTACGGGATTCTATGTTTTCAAAAATGTATCATTATATATTGGTTATATATTCGTATATTGTGTTCTCTTTTATTATGTCATTTAGTATAGCAGTGTTGTTTTTGTGTTTGTAAATTTCCAATTCTTCAAACCTGTCCATCATTTTGCTCTTATTCATTCTATGTAAAATTTTTAGATTGTTTTCAAAATTGGTAAATGTGTGGTTGCTCTCTTTCAGGTGTAGTGCATAATTTGATTTTATAGTAGACGTGGGCTTTTTTAATTCGTTTATGTGTTCGTTAAATCTTGTTTTGAAATTTCTCCCTGTCTGACCAATATAAAATTTATTACAATCGTCGCACGACAATTTATATACGCCGGAGTCTTTCACTGAGTTCACTTTTGATTTTAATTGTTGTTGTAGTTTATTGTTTGTTTTGTATGCTACAGTATATCCGTATTGTTTGAAAGTTTTTTGTATAATTTTGCTATACAAGTGATTGTAATTTAGTGAGATGTATTTTGGTGGTTCTTCAGTATTTGTTGTGAGTGTTGTCAGCCTTGATCTCTGTATTTTCCGTTTTAGTTTCTCATTCATGTTGTTCACGGTTATAGGGTTAAAGCCATTTCTTGTTGCTATATATTTTATCGTGTTTAACTCTTCGGCGTACTTCTCGTTTGTCATCGGAATATTGTTCAATCTATTTACCATGTGCGTGTATGCAGAAAGTTTGTGGTTTGGTGGATGATTGGAGTTGTTGTGTATAGTGTGGTCTGTGTGTGTTGGTTTTCGATACACACTAAATTTATGTTTGTTTTTTATACGTTTTATTGAAAGGTCCAAGAAATTAATATTATTATTGTCTTCTATTTCAATTGTAAATTGCAATTGTGGATTAATATTGTTGATGTAGTTATGTAGTTGTGTTAATTGTCTTTGAGTGCCATTGAATAATATTAATATATCATCCACATACCTATGCCAATAGATGATTTTATCACGGAGTTTATTTTTGTTGTTAAATATGTATTTACTTTCGTTATGGTTGATAAAAATATCAGCAAGTGTGCCAGATAGAGGATTTCCCATCGCTAAACCGTCTTTTTGTTGGTATATTTTATCATCGTATTGGAAATAGTTTTGATTTGTTATTATTTTGATTATTTTAATTATTTCTTCTATTTCTTCTTTATCTATATTACTATCTGTTAATATTTTTTCTGTGGCTTTTATTGACTCTTTAACTGGTATGTTAGCATACATATTTACTATGTCGAAGCTTGCTAACTTTGCGTTTGTTGGTATTGTAACATCTTTTATTTTGTTAAAGACTCCGGCGTATATAAATTGTCGTGCGACGATTGTAATAAATTTTATATTGGTCAGACAGGGAGAAATTTCAAAACAAGATTTAACGAACACATAAACGAATTAAAAAAGCCCACGTCTACTATAAAATCAAATTATGCACTACACCTGAAAGAGAGCAACCACACATTTACCAATTTTGAAAACAATCTAAAAATTTTACATAGAATGAATAAGAGCAAAATGATGGACAGGTTTGAAGAATTGGAAATTTACAAACACAAAAACAACACTGCTATACTAAATGACATAATAAAAGAGAACACAATATACGAATATATAACCAATATATAATGATACATTTTTGAAAACATAGAATCCCGTAAATGTGTATAAGTTAAAATTTAAAAATTTTTTGAATTTGTATAAATTGTTAATTTATGTTTAGTTTTAAAATATACCTGATGATGAGCAGTACTGCTCGAAACTAGTAGTGTAAAATTTTAAATAAAAAAATTTTAATACATCACAAATAAAGAAAGAAAATTATTTACAAAATTTTAAAAAATTTTTTTGAAATTTAAAAAAGTATAATATTCATGTTATAGAAACTCGAAATAATATCCCGATATTTTTGAGATTTTACCAAAAATTTTCTTTAGAGGTTTTTTTAAATCGGTTTTTGAGCATTTGCACAATCCCGGTTTTGTTCTTTTTGGAAAATGTAATGATTTTGAAAAAGTTTGAGGGCATCTTTTAATAACGATTAATACAACAAAATCGACGTTTCTGGAGCAATTTTGTTGCACTTGCAGTGTGTGGCTCTTATCGCTTAAAACTATTGAAAACCTTGCTGATTCGTGAGCATCATATTTCAAATAAGCAGAATTCATCAATATGCCAAAGTGAGATTTTGAAAGAAAAAATTTGGAAATTAACACAACTAAATTTCAGGTGATATGGCCCATTTGTTAATTTATTTATTTTGCATTTATTAACGATCCAAGCACTTAAGTAGGTTTTCTATCGTTTTAAAAACAGTTGTACAAAAAAGGAGAAAAATGTCATACAATAATACAAATTATATAAAATAAAAATAAAAACTCAATATAAATAAAAGTTATGACATATCAAATAGAATAACATTTAATGTTTAATTTAAAATTAAGTGAGTAACAGAATTGCCTTAATATATGCAAGTGATAACTTTTTGAATAGATTTAGAGAATTTATTTCCCTAATTGATTTGAGAATTTTGTTCCAAAATGAAATGCAACGAACTAGCACCGAGCTCGAACAATTTCGCGGTAAGACAATGTGACTCATTCTAAGTGATGAGGTAAACTCAATCTTATCAAATAGATATTTCGTTTCACGAAATTTATTCAAATTTGAAAATAAATAAAACCATCCTAAAAATTAGATGGTGCGTCAAGGACTAATTATGTTCAAGAACAGATTTGGCGAAACCTGAGACTTGATCATAACGGGAAATTGCTAATTGGGAATTGATTTATTGTCAGTTTTTAGCGTGTTTTGGTTTTCTATTTTCCAAAGCTTACTAAATTTTGGAGGAAAAATAGTTCCATTTAATAGCAATTTTGTTGTTTATTTTTCCCTAAAAATTTGGCTGGGAATTATTTTTTCCCAAAACATGAACAAAATACCAATCGCTCAGTACGTGCCTTCGAAAAAAAACCAAAATACACTATAAACTGACAATAAATCAATTCCCAATTCGCAATTCCCGGAAAAACCAGAATAGTGACACTGATAGCAGTATTAAATGAAACTTGCAAAGTATGCTTAGTCGCGGCATCGCAGATTCAATAAATTAATTTGCAATAATTTATATGCGGAAGAATAAAAGATTTAACTAAATAGATTTTAAACTGTACAGAATTGAATTAATTTTTCCACGTACTTTAGATACATGATTATTCCAGTATTCATTTTCATTAATTGTTAATCCTAAATTATTAACGCTTCCTGAAAAAGGTATTGAGTGGGTTTGATATAGTGTGTTTTGATAAAATTAATGCTTTACACTTAGATATATTTAAAGAAATACCATTTTTAGACCAACCGTGAAGATTATCTAAATTTTCATTTAATTTTTTGAAAATTGACTCAATATGGTTAATTTCCCCACTAATATAAATCTGACAGTCATCAGCATAAAAATTGAATTTACAAAATTTTATATTAGTCACCAGGTCACTAAGATATAGTTTAAACAGGAAAGGTCCCTAAAAAAAACTACCCTGAGGAACACCAGCAACCACAGCCTTATAATCAGACAATGAGCCATTAAGTTTTACTCGTTGTTTTCTTCATGAGGAAACTGATATCATAAGTTTTAACGCAGTTGGTAAAAATTGATACCATAAAATAAGTTTTTGAATAAGTGCTAAACATGGTCATGGCAGTCAAAACCCTTACTGAAGTTTAGAAACACCAGAACAGCAAATCAGCTTTTCGATGGCGAATATATTGGATAAAATATACTGTATCGTTATCTTTTAATAAACATTTCTTTTTTATAAAAAAAGTCTAAAAATTAATTCACACACCCAATAGGATTAACGGCTAATGACTTTAAGTTATTACCGCTTTTGACATTCTTTGTTTTTGCCAAGGGTGTAACCAGGGCAGTTTTCCAAGCACTAGAAAAATTGAATTAGTAATGCAGTCATTTATTGTTATTTTTATTGGAGTTATTACCAATGGTATAAAAGAAATTTAATGAAAGCAGGTCGCAATTGATCATCCCCCATTGCATTCGAAAAATTAGTTTGGCTTTCCTGATATCATCGTAATTAACTACATACGTTAAATTGCAATAAACTTTCACTACTGTCATAATATGAAAAAAAAATTATATCAGGCATAGGTTAACAAACCGAATTCTTAGGAATAGTTGTAAAATGGAGATTTAAGTCGTCAGCCGAAAATATACAATTTACATCGCTTTTCTTACTTCCAATTCCAATATCATCCAGCGAATTCCATAGTCGTTTAATTGCAATCTTAGATGCGCCGAAATAATAATCAATTTTAGCTTTACGTATTAAATAGGTTACGTTATAGCTAGGGTACGATTGAGTTGCGATTTATAACTTGTTTAAGCGCAACACAAGCATTTTATAATATTGTTATAAAATGGTTAACCCTCCGTTACTAACGTTAATTTAACTTACAACGTTACTAACAATGGGTCAAATTGACCAATATTTAAAAAGCCCAATGTTCCGCCACTGTTAATATATTCCACCAAAATTGTTTTTCCAAATTAAACACTGGGTATAATTATACATAAAAAATAAATTATATTTAATGTTTTGTGTCAATCTGTAGAAAATAAAAATATATATCACAAAATGTAAAATATTTCATAAAAAAATTATATAAAAGCAAATTTAAAGCTCTCCATCGCTTCCTATCAGTCAGAACTTCAAAAGGTTGGAATCGTTGAAAAGCTGGAATTATGAGCGAAAAAATATTACTTAATAATTTTTTGGTGTATAAAGTATTTTTTCCCCAATAAATACCTTTCAAAAATGGCAAAATCTAAACTTCTGAATTACCTACATATGTTCAGATTTTCACAAACAGTGCCTATACCAATTAAATGGCTTCCAGAGATTTAACTTTAACTTTCATTGCATTTAAGTTTATTGCGTTTTGTGAGCAAGTTGTGTTGGTTTTGCGGTCTTGAGTCGGTTGGCAGAGTTGGCTATACCGCGTTTATCCAATGTTTTTTTGGGCAGAGACTCGAACGACGAATTTTGCGCAAATTTGTTACAAATAAATTTGAGATTTGTATTTTATTTTGTGTTTTACTACGTCAATTTTTATGTGGTTGCATAAGAGCTAAATCCAACGTTTTCAAAAATAATTTGCGTTTTTTGAATTGTAATGGCGGATTTTCGGTGGATAATAATGGATAATATTTATTAATTATTTACTAACGTGGGTCAAAATGACCCTAATTCACCTTAAAAATTTTAACTTTGTTACTAACGTGGGTCAAAATGATCCAGATACTTTCTAAAATAACTACCCACTTCCTTCGGCAATCAAAACCACTCTAAAAATTATTTCGACATGACAAGTAAAGACTGAGGTTGGATATCAAGTAACATGAAGTTAATTGTAATTCGTTTTCTATGTTTTTTCTTAAATTTTCATCGCAATGGGTCAATTTGACCCAGACGTTAGTAACCGAGGGTTAAATAACAAAACCTTGTCATTGGAGTTGGTCATACAATTTAGCATATCCCAATTTAGCTCATTGTACCGAGATATAATTAAGTTAAAATCAATATTGTTGCAGTTTGGAATTAGGGTAAATTCTAATTTATCTTTCGGAATTTTAAGCAAATAATCCATACAAAGAAGGTCGTGATCAGATATACATGGAAAGTGTTTTTGAAACGTTTATAGTATTCGATTTTTGTTCATTTTATGAATAATAATTTGATCCAGTATATTGTAACAACGGGTTGCCTTAAAATGAACGGAATATAAACTCACGTGCGTTAATTAGTATCGCCACACATATTAAAATGTTGAAATTTACTCGAAATTTTGTCAAAACCTAGCTGTAACTGCAAGATATCATTAGCCTGCACCAGGGAAGGTTTATAGCAAACAAAAATTCCGCCAATAAAAATTCTACTTTACCATAAGTAAAACTGTTCACTAAAGTTACAGTTAAATTGACTTTATACGATAAAGCTACCCCTCCCCAACTACTACCCCTGCCATAGCCTGGTATGGACACAGTTGAGTTCGAAATATTATTGTTGAACTATGATTCCGATATACCCAAAAAAATCAAAGTTATATTTGTTCACCGTCAACCTGACTACATCAATGTGGCAATATAAACTACGAGTATTAATATGTACAACTTTAATCCGATCCTACTGGGATAATTCGTTGCTAATCAAGGCAGGTTTAGTCGTTGTAATTAATTGTTCTTTGGTTAAGAACTAAAAGTTAAGCAAGATTTTAAAATATTAGAAATATTAAGATGAAGTGGCGAATATATATTATTGATAATTAGTATCTTATTTCTAATGGTAGTTGAACCGGCTGGTTTTTTGAATTGTAGTTGACAAATGACTTCACAATTATTCCAGCAGGCCAAAATTGTGGTTGAAATTTTATTTCTCTCCACGTTCTTCGGTAATAAAGTTAAACAACTGACGCCAATATCCCCGTCGAGTTTATATTATACGTATTGAATAAGATGTTGCTCCGTGGTTGTAATATTTAAAGGTGAAACAACAAAATGTTTGTATGAGTTACCATGAGACTTAGGCAACACTAAATTTGAAGATAGTCCAGTACCGACAGTTAGTTTATTTCGGTATATTTTTTATTTTTTTTTTGGTGAAATTAGTATTACCAGTTTCCTCCGAGACACGTGAATTCACCTCCGTTTTATGGAAATTTGATTTAAAGATCCAAACCGCTCAAGTACGTTGTTAAATTTATTGATCGTGTCTTCAATTTTATTTACCAGAACATCGTATTTATCATTAGACTGATTTAAATTTTGAAGAACTTTAAAATGTTGATCAATTAATTTGTCGATTTTGCCAAGCATGTCGGTAAAATGGTTTTGATGCGCATTTCATAATTGAGCAGCTACTGTAGTCAGTGGAACGAGTAAGTACGTTGTTATCTTCAGTGCTGATTATTAAGGATTTGCGACCTTCACTGTTTTTGCATTTTGTGCATAACCAAACAACATGATTATGTCGTCGAATAGATTTTTGCTTACGTCAGCACATTTCCCATGGAAAACTTGGAGCATTTACCCACAAATTGCATACCAGTTTTATAGATTTTTGTTATATTTTGCTGACAAGTTGAACATAGCTGCATATTGATTAACAATCACAAGCTTGAGATGGTGATTAATAAGCAACAACAATAACAACTTTTATAGAGTTAATATATAACAACATATTTATTGCTCGTAGACATACCGGTTGTAATTTAAACAAATTGAAAAAATTTTACGATCATAAAATTTGTTTAAACATACGAAAACTGCATTTTAGTTTAATTTACAGTTATTGTTCGAGGTGTCCAGTCCATAATAAGTTTGTTGACATGCAATTTTTAACTTTAATTACACAGTTCACACTGAAAACGCACAACTAAGCTAAGAACTATCAAGCAATGCGCTATGATGTTATAATTTTCTAGAGTAGGTACATCAGAAATGTACAATAGATAAACGATTCGCTTTTATTTAAGTCACTTGATATAAATTCACATAATACTGATTATTCAAAAGCCACACCTCGTCACGATGCACTATCACCAATATAAAACTTTAAGTTTTTGGTTCTATTATCACAAATTCGAAACTACGTATATCGAAATTGCACTAAGTTAATAGGAAGTTATAATTTATTATAAATGTGGGTGTGAGAAAGAGGGAAAGAGAATTTCAAAATAATATTTCTTTTATAATTATAAAATCAAGGATATCAAGGATTTCTAGAACTATTAAAATTAAGAATTTAATTTAAACAACGGCTTTCCGAGTATCGACGGTAAAAATTTAGAAACTGTAGTCTTTAGAGGACGGTTATATCACTAAAATTCATAAAATCTAAAACGAGACTAATGAGTTATTTCTTCTTAAATAAATATGGCTAAAACTTTTAATTCGATAAAGCAATATCTCTAGTAAAAATTTTTGTTTGATCCCAAAAATTTCGCTCATATTATGATGAAGTTGTTGATCTAACCATAAAAATTAAATGTTTAGTGCAATTATCGACACTTGCTTATAGAATTTTTAATGTTTAATATAATAAATCATATAGAACCAGATTCACGTTTTACTATTAAATCATTTTCACACTGTTTACACATATTGTAACACAATATTCTCACAATCCGAAAAACAAGTTTAATTGAAAAATTTTACCTCAACTCTTTTATAATGCACTTAATAAACCCAATGTAATTAACAATAATAAAGGCACACCGCATAATGAGACATCAAATAGAAACAACGATTTAAGCCACCAAATAGAGAATTCCCGTTTTGATATTAAACTTAGTTCAACGTCCCAATTTTTGCAATCAACTCTAATCTACTTTTCTCAATAATATCATACAATAAAAATATTTTATTCCCATAGCTATAGCTACGAGATATAAATAAATATTTTGCCTTATTATTATTCTAGACCAAGCAAGCAATTAAGAACTTGTTTAATTGCAATATTTTTTGCTATTCTAAGACATTTTGTTGTAAGTTAAAAGCTTTGACATAACAATACACAATTGTGTACAATGTATATAAATAAAATGTAATTTTTGGGTGAAAAATTATTATTATGTATTATAAAAAATAAATAAGAAAATATTTCAATTATATTATTTATGTTCTTTGTTTGTATGGGTGTGTGTGTATGAGTGTATAAAATAAAATTCCATAAACAATAAAAAATAAAATGAAAAATTGTCAGTTTCAGAGTTATGTACGATAGAATATTTCATTTCGGTATTTTATATTATTTAATAGTCTTAATAATTGTTCTGTGTAATAAATGAGGTTATTACTCAGTACATAATTGAAAATAAATTCGTTTTAATTTTATTTTTTATTTTTTAATCATAAGACTAAAAATCATCATTATTATTTAAAGCGTGCTTGCGCTACGAGTATTATCCATGTCTTTAAAAATAAATTAAATTTATTATAATTTAATGTTTTCATAACATGAATGAATAAAAATCGATTTTTTTTTTTTAATTTGTGAATTCACCATATAATGTATTAGTCGGTCAACGAGGCTATCTTCTTTACTATTGTTATTTTTGATTATTGTATATAGAAAGACGCGTGTTGTTGTAAGAATCACCACAATATATACTCTTCAAATCGATTTATCGTATTATATTTTCATCAGAATTAGGAGAATTATTTATTTCTATTAATCACGCTAAAATATCATCAAATTTTTTTTTATATGCAAGAGTTACAATCCCCTTAAAGCACAAAACAACAACAACAACAACAAAAAATTCCTAAATTCTATTTTGATTACAGTAATTTTCTAGTAATTTGATATATCAGCAAATTAAGAAAACAAAAAATGTTAAGAATAATAAGAAGAATTACGGATATTAATTTACTTTTTAATGGAGTTACAATGTTAAGTTTTTTGATGGGCTCGATACGACGATTGGATATATTTGGAAGGTTGAGGAATTTTATTTTTATATGACACAATTGCGATTGGTATAGTTATCGATTTTGTATTTATGGAGTTCCTCCTCGTAATTGAAATTTAATATTAATTTTGAAGAGATTAACTTTTGTTATTGCTGTTGGTTTTATTATTGTTTTAACGAAGTGTTGTTGAAACCAACATACTATTTGAATTATTTTCTTTTGATATTAGTGTATACCCTGAATTTACTTAATTTAAATATAGGAAAACGTCTGGGACTAGACCTCACTCATCACTAGTTACTACTCCGTACGTGCGGCTCTTTATCATTATAGTGATCTGTAACCTTGTTTTTGTTAGTGTTAATGCCTTTTCTCAATTTGTAAATCACTTGTAGGTATTCGTATAAGTTGAGGTGTATATAAAAATTATGTTACACAAAGCAAATTCTGACAACGACACTCATCATTTCAATTTTGCAAAAATGAACATTTTATGGAAAAATGGTTTATTTATTTTACCGATTCATCTGAATCACATTCATTCTAGGAATTAAACAATATTGTGAAATTATAGATTCCTTTGGATAATTTTCTGCCCTGCTAGGAAGAGATCACACGATTACTGGCGATATTAACAAGCTGAAAAAGTTGGTTACCAAAATAGGTGGAGTGATTAACGCCAGTGATAATAGATATTTTACAAAAATGTTGAAATTTCTAAAAATCGTCAAAACGGGACTCTTTAAGTTATAAAATGAATTAAAATAATATTTCAACAATTTGTTTTTAAAAAAATATAAAAAAGAGCGAATGAAAATAATCAACGATATGTCGAACAAACTAATTTTTCAATAAGTAGGATCACTTTTTCGTGTAACGAATGGGGTTTCATATATCTTTCAAATACGCCAGCTTCTAGACAGGTCTGGTAATAAGAACTCATCTTTCTAACACATTTTCTGTTTTACAGTTTAGACCAAATATTCCCCAGTTAAGAAACGTAAATTGGTTTTATTCCTATCTCCGATCAAATTCTGTACAAAATATTATAAAATTTCGGGTATTGTTATCCTAAATAAAATAAATCCCAAAACAAAAAAATCCCAAAAAATGAAGTTTTTAAAATATTATTTTAATTTGTTTTATACCTTAGAGGATGGGAGCTGCCGCCCAAACCCACGCTGAAACGATTTTTGGAAATTCGAACATTCATAGAGATTAGAGCATTTATGTTTTTAATAATAATTATTCACATACCAAAATAGAAAACTCCTCAAAGACGATTAGAATTGGTCCTTCCCGCGTAAGGACGACATGCAATATTGTAGATTGCTATTGTTTTCATATTATAGTTAACAAAAATTTAATGGGTCTTAGTATTTAATACTAAAACCCATGATTCAAAAAAACAAATGGTTAGCTCGAAATATGTAAACAAATGGCCATCTTTTTTTTTTGACGTCACTCAATTCTCAATACGTATATAAATTACAACAACAAATAAAAAAACGAAAAGTAAAAAAGAATTGCATGACGTCACAAACACGTGTTTTGAAAAATCGAGCTACCCTGGGATTTATAGAATCATGACTAAAACTAGGGGTTGCAAATTTACCGAATTTTTCATTTACCGTAAGTGATAAAAGTTCGCTCGGTTTACCGATTTACCGGTAATTTACCGGTAAATCAATACCTTTTAAATGCATATTTAACATAGTTTCCATTGGAAACTTTCCAACCAACAACTTAAAACGATAATGTGGTCATCGAATTTTTCATGTCAGTTAATATTTCTTTAAAGAAATATTTAATTCATTATTCATTTTATTAATTCTAATTTTATTGATGATTTTTAATATAATTACTTTATTGTCATTTCAAAAGTCATCATAAATTTCTAAAATAATTCTTACATAATAATAAAAAAAAAAAATTAATTCAATAAATGTAAATCCGTCATTTTGAAAACGATATACGAGAAATTTTAGAATACAGTATGCAGTCTCTCGATTTAGTGTTTAACTTTTTTGTTTTATCCTGATTTTATTTTGCGCAGAGAAAAAGAGAATTTAACACTTTCGCGGACATGACGGCAAATGCCGTCAAAAAAATAAACTTTCGTTTAGGACATGACGGTAGATACGGTCATACCGTTTTGTGATCGGCGAGACGAAAAAAAATATTGAACAAAACAAAATTACGAAAAAAGTTCTACAAAATGGTCCAAATTAAAATTGCAATACATTTTGCTAGGACATAAAAGTGTTATTTTTTTGACTGTGCTAACTGTCATGCCCCAAAGCAACTTATTTTCGATGACGGTATATACCGTCATGTCCTAAACGAAAGTTTTTTTTTTGACGGCATTTGACGTCATGTCCTCGAAAGTGTTTAAATATCCATGTTATTTTTAATGCATGATTTATTACATAATCTTAAAATTATTATAAAGTTGAAAAAAAAATTAAACTATTTGATTTATTTTTTCTAAAATTGTTCAACTGAAATTTATCGGTAAATATTTAATTTTTTACCGGTAATTCGGTAAAAAAATTTGGACGGTAAAACCGGTAAATCGATTTACCGTTTACCGGTAATGCAACTAACTAAAACCATGTAACACTAAAACCAAATTTTTAAATTTAATAATTTTAGAACTACATACTTGAATTTATATTCAGAAGAGTAAAATTATTCTGAACATAATATACTTTATTGAGCACCCAAACACCAATATTTTTAATTAAATTTAACTTTCAATTATTCTCCAAATAATTCCAATTACTTCTAAATTCAAAATATTCCAAATTTTGTAAAATCTCAAAATATTTCAAATTTTTTAATTGTTGTAAATGCTGAATTTTGAAGGTCTAGAATTCAAAAAACATTTTTTGGTCATACTGGTTTTCTATTGACAAAAAAAACTGATCTAGAGCTAGGAAACAATATACTGTTTCTACCAAGAAAGGGTTCAGTTTTTTTTTGCTCTAAATCAGTTTTTTTTTACCAATCGAATACGACTTAAGATAACTTCAAATTTTTATATATATCTTTAATATTTATATATAATTGATTGTTTGAATATTTTATAATTTTTATATCAACTTTTTACTTTTAGCAAAATGGTCAATTTTGAAAAATATTTGAAATTTTTTTTTTGACATTTGCTAATCAAAAATTAACAATCATTTTCAAGCAGAGCTTTTAAAGGAGTAACATTTTTGTTTGAAGCTCAGAAGTTGAGTTGTAGATCTTAATTGCCTCTTGGCTCAATAAATACCTGTTTATGTGTGATTCTTGCAAATTTGAAAATTGTCGAAATTACATGAGTCGTGAGGTAACAGATAATTCGAGATTTTTTGAGATTATTCAAGCTTCACGAGGATATGATAGTTATTTGAATACATACTCGAATGTCTGAAAAAACTTTTGCAACCCGGAGAATGATCATAATTAATTTTAAATGTGAATGTCAGGTAAAAGTAGAGCACTGCAAATTATTATAAATTGTTTAAGCTTTTTTGAAAATTGAATTCCCGGTTTAAAAAACTGCAACTTACTAAAAATTTGAATTAAGTAGAGTTTGGAATGCAATTAATAAATAGACGTAACCCGTTTCAAAAACAGAATACTCTGGCGACTCTCAGTTTCGAAAAATATATTCATGGCTTTTCCAAAATGTTACACTAAATGGTGAAATTATGACATCAGAGAAAAAGTTCTTTTGATTGTAAGTCAACGCAACTCGAACTCATTCATACTTTAAAATTATTAAAGTTTTTTTCATTATAAACCAAACCAAATTTTAATGAATTCTTTCTTGTTCTAGATTGAGTGATTGATTTATTATGTACGACCAAACCTTAGGCAAGTTTCCCGTACACCCTTTGGCAAGTAACAAAATCGTAGGTAAGGAAAGTTATATTAGTAACAAAGAATCAACCCGGTTCCAGATATCTAAATACTTAGTTAATAGTTAGTATGGTTTTGGTAGTAATATATTTTATTGTAAAACAATAAGAACAAGACAAAACAATTTCTAACTACAGGTTCAATTACTGCTCAAGTTCCCGTAAAGTGGATTCAAGTCAATGAGTTCTCTCTTGGTCCAGATGTATCTAAAATTGGTTAAATTAATTGTTCGTTTTAACGCTCTAGCCAAATGAAACTAGCATGTATGAAAGAGAGAATACACATACGATTTGAGAAATTAGGCCGTTTGTAACTGTTGATGATTCGATATTTATTGATTAGTTTACTCCAAATTATTCGAGAATATACAGATTACTCATTATTGCACAATATTGCCATGGAAGTTTGTCTAATAAAGAAAAAGTTGATTCTAGCTGTTCTTTCTGGCATTAAGCTTTAAGTTCGGGAATGGCATACGAAGGAACTCAATCGCAAGACAAACGGCAGTCATTGAAAACCTTTTATTCGACTAATAATGAGCAGAAAAACATTATAGCCTTAACCTTTCGTATATCTGGGATTTTTAAAATTGGCTTAAATTTATGCAGGTATGTTTGTGGCAATTAGCAAATATTTACACTCTCGATAAAAATCCTAGTAAGTGTCACACAATGCTCAGGCAATGTTGATTGGTACAGCAATGTAAATATAGTACACCAACATATGTAATTGTTTTAATACGAGTTGTGGAAGTGTAAAAAAGTGTAAAAATCTTCGAACGGCAGTAGTTGCCCCAAAAATTATGTATCGTTCTTTCGTGTTACTTCGTTGTTGAGGCAAAATTCTCATCGTTGGCATTTATTATCGACATTTAGTTCAACACGAGCATAAAACTACTGCTCGTCAACACGACACACCATTTAGTCAGTTTTATCATAGTTTTTGAATGAAAAACGGTAAAGCACGGTAATATATTTCGACCAACTGGATTCGGACAAAATGTAGGCTTTCAATGATGTGCTGCTGTTTATATGTGAGAATACATGCTATTGAAATTTTAGAATTATTCAACATTTCACTAAGTTTGCCATTTTTTATAAAATAAAGGACCCTTATATTCTGTAAATATGCTGTTACCTTTAACCACACACGCAGCCAACAAGATTACTTCTGGGTACAGTGTTCACTTTCTGACTAAAAATCTCTGCATTTTTCTGAAATAATTGTATCAAAAGTGAGATAACAAATACATAAGGCGAGGAAATATAAATTATTTCATTATTCGGACAGCATAATACAAAATTTTGAGAATGTAGGAGAATATTTTTCAAATAAATACCAGAAATTTGTACTAAAAAATATTTATCACATGTTTCGGACACGGTTAAGAAGCTCACATCGGAATTTTAGTCATTAATCTCATTTAAAACTATGGAGCTTCAGCAGCATACAAAAAATGTGGCAGCAAAAATGCAAAGAACATTGTTTTTCTAAATTGTATATTAGTAAACGCGGAAAATCTCCAAAGTTTACGCAAAATACCATAAATATTTCCACTTATTCGAGCAACTTGATCATGGTATAGTGTTACCATTCAAATATAAATTAGGGAAGCTTTCAATCGGAATTGCGTACCTAACAATAGCTTGCGATTTAAACCCATTGAATGCAAGACAGTTCTCGTTGGACCAATCTGATATAGCTGAAAGATCACTATTTAATTTATTTATAATTTCATTCTTCTGATGGATGGAACCACCACAATATATTTGTAAGTCATCAGCAAACAAGTGATATGACCATGTGCTAAGTACTCGTGGTAAACTATTAATATATAAAGAAAACAGAAGCGGTCCAAGAACTGAGCCTTGGGGAACACTACATTGTAGATCAGAATAATTTGAAAACACTCCATTGACAGATACTGTTTGTGTACGGCCCCTTAAGTATGAATTAATCAGTTTAATAGCACTTCGGGATAATTTGAATTCATTAAACAACTTTCCAATTAATAAGTCATGGTTAATTCTGTCAAATGCTTTACTAAAATCTAAGAGAACTAAAACTATCATATTCTTAGAATCACAATTCATTCGAATTACACTATACAGATGTGTGTTAGAGCAGTAGAAGTACTATGAAAAGGTTTAAAACCGGATTGAAATTCACAAATAAAAGACCCTGCAACAAGATATTTCATAAGTTGGTCTTTCAGAACATGCTCAAAACATTTAGCCAAACATGAGGAAATACTTATAGGTCTAAAGTCATCAATACCTTTAGCGGAATTAACTTTTGGCACCGGTAAAACCTTGGAAATTTTCCAAGAATCCGGAAAGACAGATGTAGTCAGAATAGCATTAAAAAGTTCAACTAAATAGGGAAATATTAAAGGAAGAATTATTTTCAAAAACCGAAGGTTAATGCCATCAAGACCAATGGAATTCGACTTAATTTTCCTTATAGCTGTTACTAATTCTGAAAAGTCAATATTACAAAATGAGAACCCCACATCATTAGGTAAATTGTTAATGATCAGTTTTTCATTAATACATGAAATGTTTGTTTGCGAACATGCATTTGAAATAAAACCATTAAACTCATTAGGATTAGGTATGATTACAATTTGATTTTTACTACCACAAATTCCTACATTTTTACAGATTTTCCAGAACTCCGCCCCTTTATTAATGCTCGGATCTAACTTTATATTATAGTATTTCAATTTAGCTTCACAAATTAATTTAGTAGTAAGATTCTATTGGTGAACTAAAAGAAAAATTGTACACTGCACCGCACCGTGCGTTTATATCGGCATACATTTTATTAAGAACGCGTTTATAATTTTTTAAAGTACGTAGTTTGGGTCCCCTAAGTATGAGGACACGAGAAACTCATCCTTAGCTTACCCCTCTAAAACTCCTACCCCTCTAAGAACTCGATCCCGATACATTTTTCACAAAGTGTCTTCTATTGTGTCTTTTTAATGCGCGCTAGAAATCAAACAAGATCATGATACAAGTTGATTTGATGTGATCAGTGCATTTTCTTCCTGGTCTAACCCGTGCTTACTTATTTCTTAATTTTACATTGATTTTAGGTGAGATCCTGTCGAGAATGATCATTGCTAATTCTTTTATTGTTGTATTGAGCAAGAAAAATCTTCGCCAATTTTTACATTTTTACATTCCCTTAGGTCGCCTTTCTTGAGGATTGTAATGGTCAAGCCTTTTTCAATTTGTATACCAGAATTTCAAACTTCTGCTATTTTTGGTTGTATACCTTTAGCAGTCGATGTTGTGTCTCATGTGAATATTTCGGCTGGTATGTTATCAGTTCTAGTGACCTTATTGTTCTTAAGCTTCTCTTGGGTGCTATCTTGTTTAAAATATTCCTTCAAAATATTCATTCTATGCATAATCTGTTGTTTAAACTTGACCAGATGCATTTCTTATAGGTGGTATGATGCTTAATTTTCCAGTGGCCTTTCTTACGCATTGATGTAATACGCGCATGTTTATGCTACTGCCTCTTCAGCAGTCACGATAGTACCCTCTTGTACCTCATCTCTGCCGTGTTTTGATGGCACAATTCCAATTTTAGTTGATGACCTTCCTCAATTTTTTTATTCATGTATCATCACAAGTCTAGAGTTTGCGGTTGTATCATAACTAATCCAGGTTTTGTGTTAATGTTGATAGCTGAGTATGTCGGTTGCAGTCTTGATATAGGCTTCTTCGAGTTTGGGAAAGTTCGGGCACTTTAAAAGTTAGTATGGCCTAAAGTATTTTCAAAAGCACGATTTTGTAAAACTGGAAGTTTTCAATAAAATATTTAAAGTAAAGGTGTAGTTGACCTCATTTTTGTTTACATCGAATTATATCTCAGTTTAGTTACAAAAAGTGATTGATTAAGATTGGCGAAGTAAGAAATTATAGTCCGTTAAAAGATGATAGCAAAAAATGTAAAAAGAGCATTTGGATGGAAAGTTTACTAAACTAAAAGGTTTTAAAATGCCGTATAAAATATGAAAATGACGTAGTAGCTCGCATCACAAATAATTTAGTAAATAACCAAAAATTCTTTCTTACCTTCATTAAATAATCCTCGGTCGCATCTTTTGTATCCAATTTCCTTGAAAATTTTAACAACGTATGCGTTCGATTTTGTACAAATTTGATCAGTTCACAATTTTGTTTGACATCAACTTCTAAATCCTGGTCTGGCGTTACATGAAAATCCTGAAAATAAAATAAAAAAAAAAAAAATTTTCATTTGTGTTTAATTAAATAAGAACACGTAGATAATGTTCACGGATATATATACTCGAATGTATGTATAGTGTACGTTGTACACATAATAAATAAAATGAAATTGTGTGTACATATTATTCAAATATAAGAAATGTTATATTAAGCAGAAAATTAAAATTTATGAAGATGACATGATGATGATGATATTTATAAAAATAAAATTGTTTGTACGTATTTTCTACGCTATAAATCTTTCATGTCGTA
The DNA here is from genome assembly GCA_963556165.1 of Tipula helvola. Taxonomy (NCBI): domain Eukaryota; kingdom Metazoa; phylum Arthropoda; class Insecta; order Diptera; family Tipulidae; genus Tipula; species Tipula helvola. Next base: position 8,675,481 of record OY744481.1, on the reverse strand, counting down.
TATATAACTTAATAATTATAAATTTATGTCCCATTGAAAATGCGCCAAACCAATTTCCGTTAAATGACACGAAGAAATAAATAATAAGTAAAATGCGTTTCTATCTAATTTGCTAATTAAGAACAAGGAGACCTCCCGCATTATTAAAGTCACATGTGCTGCTTATAATAATTTATGTGACACATATAAAGTGGAAAATTGTGCAATTGTGCGTTGCAATTATAACTGGGAGGAAAGGCAATTTTTTTTACTCACTAATTGAATTTATTAGGACAATATTTCCCCAGGCCATATCATGCGGTATGAAATAATTAAAATGTATGTTGTGTTTTACTATTGTTCGTTCATCATGTTTTTTTCGGTTATTTTGGATAAATGTTACCTAATCACATCATTTATGTACATGCATATATACAAACACAAAATGTACACCTGAAGTTAGTTTCAATTCAATTTTTAGCACAAAAACTATATATTTAATTAAAATAATATTTTTTTGTTTGCAACAAAAAAACTGTTATATAGTTTTAGATGTTATTTTTTACTATGAAAAACTATATTTTTTTATTTGACGGTGGTGGTGGGTGGTGGATATGTGATACATACAAGTTGAAGAGTAAAAAAAAAAGTTTGTTCGAAAACTCTAAATTACAATATCCAATTCCAACAAATATTTTATACATATATATGGAAAATGTATGTTAACTAAAAAAAAAGTTTTATTTTTATTACTCTCTGGAGACAGAATGTCATAATTTAATTTTTTTTGTTTGTTAATTTGGAATAATGGAATTTTATTTGTTTATTTGACTATATAAATAGGTAACAGCACACACACAAAAAAAAAAAAAAAAAAAAAAAAAACTCACAGAACACAAGAGTAAAGTTAAAGGTATATTATATTCTCCTAGGTAAGTTAGACAAGTACCTAGGCAAAAAATTATATAAATAATAAAGTTTTTCATTTTCTGTTCCTAGGAATGATGATAAATATTTTAATATTCTCAAATGGTACACACGGATGTAACGTGAGTTGCAAGATGCAGTACCTAGTTGTATCCTAAATATCAAGATGACATTTTTTTTTTGTTTGTTAATTAACAAACATTTGGTGGATTGATGAATATGTATGTAACAATGCAAAATTCTTAATTGAAATGTGATGATGCAGTAGAAAAATTGATGCGCTGCTGCACACAAAGATAAAAAAAAAATGTCGGTTGAACAAAAGAAAGGAGTGAATCTATTGTATTTAACACCTTTTGTAAATTCTCGTTCGTTCTGAATATATGCTCGTATAGTATAGTGAAAAGTCATCATAATGTTATTAAAAATAAAAATAAAATTTGTTTAGTTTTTATATAATGTGTGATTTGTGAAGTAGAAATGCATGATAAGATGAATAAATAACATTTTTGTTTTCTCTCTAGTTCTATATGGCGATGCGATAAGAAATGAAAAATCGTCTACCCAAAATAAAACAAAATTTTGACAATAGTTCTATGTTTCAAATAACCAAATAATATAATGGTTTTGCCATGACTTGGCGGAAATTTTTTTGAACAATAATCCTTATATTTTCTCTTATCATCGTCAGCATTCTCTCGGTACACTGTACAGACGAGTAGGAAGATGAACTACGTTTTGTTCACAGATTTTAAAGCAAAAAAAGGTACACAAAATTTTATAAAAAAAAAAAATCCTATTCTTTAATTGTAAGTTTATCAACAATAAGTCAAATTGTTGAATTGAAAACGATTTCTATTCAATTGAAGATTTTTTCTTTTTTTCAAGCTGCGTAACCAAGAAAACTCTAGATATAATAAAACGGTTATATCATACCAAAAAGGATATTCGAAAATGGCAATCATTATAAAAATTGATTGGAATTTTTATTATTGTGCTGTGTGAAAGTGGAAATAATTCTTATTTTTTACGTTCCTATTGAATTGAATATAATTAAAAAGAAAAGTTGAAAAGAAATTTGGTGGAAAATGATTCACCTGTTGGTTGGTTGTGTGTGTGTGTCTGTATGCGGAAGGCGGATTTTTATTATATCTACTTGATAGGTAATCAATTTGGATTATAATTGATGATAGGTTGTATATAAATAATAAGCAGAGTTCCGCAATTAATTTTTTTTTTTTTAATTTAATTACGTCAATTTGGACACGCGATGCTATAACAATATTTATAGCTTTCTTCAAGCAAAAACCATAACAGCTAGATAAGATGAAAACTATATAAATTATAGTAAATCAATATTAAACTAAAATATAATTAAAATATCAAACACCAAATATTCTTGTGTTTAACCCTTTTTGCTTAAATACAATATAGTATAATAAATTGTCTACATCCAACCACCATGCTCCCAAACGCGCGAAAAAAAAACGGAAGAAAAACTCAAAAAAATCTGTTTATTTTTAATTTTATTAAAATACTCTGAATATTATATAACAAGAGAAACAGCTTAGAAAATAAATATTTAGAATTTAATTAAAAACAATTTTTGTTATGATAATAAATTGTGTGAACAATATTATTATAAGAGGTTGAAAAGTGTTGTGATACAAAATATGCCGCGTCGCAATTTTTATCGATTTAAAATCTACTGTTTAAATAACTCGTTTTGAGAGGGGTTTTAAAGTAAATATTTAAGATTTGCAAAGAAATTAGGTTCAAGTGAATAAATCAATGCAACGAAATTAATCTAGAAACAAATTCTGATTAAGTTGTATAACACACAGTATAATTAGAAAGTTACATGATTTATATGGATTACAAACAAAAAATAATAAAATAGGGGTGATTTTTGGTCAGTGAACGTGACTAAGCGTATATGGTTAATTGAAATATACTTTACTAGCACGTAAATAAAATTTTATACATATTTAACGATCCAATTTTATATCATATAAAATGATGTCTGCAAAATCTTTCCCAAATGAATAATTAAAAATGAAACTTTACCAAAAGATGTGATCTAGTTAAAATTGTACCTACTCTAAGGTAATAATAATATAATTGTACCCATAAAATGTTAAATGATTTGTAAAATAACATAAATTTTTATTTTATTTTAATTGAGCTATTTTACAACACACAAAAAGTGTCACCTCCCATGGTGATAAATCATTTCCCTTTACAATACATTAAAACTAGATTTTGTATAAAAATAGATTACTCTTTGTCAATATATATGTATGTATAAATAGATTTTGTGATTGACTTCACATCTAATTGAAAATCACACCAGGAAAATATATTTATGACATTACAAGAAAAAGGTTTGGCCGGGGCTACAAACAAGAGAGACAAAATAAACATTAAATGGTTTGTTTACATTTTACTCATATAAAAATTCTCTTAAAAATTTTAATTAAAATTTTCAAATTTCCATACATATAAGGTATACATATAATGCTCAATTAAATATCATTATGTCGCCTCATATAACTAAATTAGAAACAGTTTCTAACTAAACAACAAAATAAAAAGATCAAAATCAATTTTAAATATTATTATTGGTAGTATTATTACAACTATCTAAATATAAATTAATTTTTGTTTCTTTTCTAAGACTGTATATATACAATATTTAAACATAGATTCTATATTTGACCTTTCTTCTTTCGAACTTTCTTCTTTTTGCTTGTTATGAGAATTATACCAAAAATGTAATAATAATCATCATCATCAGTTAAACATCATGATGGAAAAAACTCTAAAAACGATGTAATTATGGTGTAATCTCGTTGCTGTTGTTGTTCTAAATGCATTTTGAGTATTCTATTAAAATTTGGTATACAGTATCGAGCATTCAAATCGTCGTGGTATCTAAAATAAAATCAAATACAGTGATAATCGCTTTAATCGGTGGTTATATATAAAAAAAAACATAATTTATTCTACTTACCTTAATACAAAATTCTTACCTGCGATTTTACATATTTTAATAAATCACAACTGTTCGATTTAACGAACCATAGTCGACTAATTATTTTTTGTTTTGTTCTTTTTTTTTTTTCTTTGGTTACTTTGATATTTTATTTGTATTGTAAAACATGTTGAAACAAGTTTATTCGCGTTGCTTATTATACAGGATAAAACAAATGCATTTATATCATCATTACTGTACATTAAAAATACCCTAAAAACATCATTAGACTCTGTATCAGACGGAAAATTTATAATTTTATATTTTTTTTGAGAAATGAAATAAAAATATATTTTCCAATATAACATCTTCATTTTAACATTCTTCTTATACAACGTTATAGCGCTGCTACATCCATAAAATAAAAATGAAAATTACATTAACCATATGGTTCAATTCACTCTACTGTCTTGTGTATTGTATTGTATTCTTGTATTATAATAATTGAAAATTAAAATGATTCAGCCATTTCATTCTTATGGGGCCATAACAAATCAATAATTTTCATTTTTTTTTTTTTTTACATAATTTAATTAAAATTTGTGAGTGTGTGGGACACGTTTTAAGAGCCACTAACTAAACATCTGATTTTTAATTTTAATTTTTTTATTTTTCGTTGATAAATATCATGAATGTTGGACATCACAGAGACCGCGGTCATATTAATAAGGTTCCGCCTTTAAGAACAATACGCTTGATTAGTCATCATTCAGTATAAAAGGTAACCTGACCATACCATGTGTTGTGTATTTTAAATTGAAATATTATTATAAATACTACTTAAGTGTATTAATTTTCAGGTGACTCACATAGCAACAACCCTTTTATAATGTTTTGTTTACGTACATAAATTTAATGTTTTATCACAAAATTTGCGTTTATTATTTTTCATTTACATTTTCAACTAATAAATTTGTCTCCACGCATTTAAGTATACATGTGAAACACCTGTAATTTATAGTTTTCTGGTGCGCGGTGTTTCACTCGACTGAATCTCTCTCACATTCAAACATCATTGTGTATTGATTTATATAGAGTTTTATTTTTATTTTTATATCGCATGATTGGTTTTAATTAGATGGGGGTACTGGGTGATCAATCAAACCGGCAATTAAATTTAATTTTTTTTTTTTTTTTTACACAGTCTTGTAACTTTTGTAACATGTCACCTAATTAAATTGGATACTAAATAATACAGAAAAATTACGATGTGTATTGAATTGAACTCTAATCAAACTATTATTGCATCTTTACAAATTTTTATTTTTCTGCAATCTAAGATGAAATTTTGAAGAAAAGAGCACGTACCGCATAAGACGTGATATTTTTTTATTTTGGACAAAAGTTATTTGGATGTATATACATTTGATTAACGGATTGTAATTTTTTTTTTTTTATACAATTTTCCACAAAACATTGTGTCGCTTTATTCAAATGATAAAAGCTGGAAAAATACGAATATAAATTGTGGTTTTCCAAACACAAACTATTTTAGGTGTTGTCCATTCAAACAATATCATTATTATATAAAAAAAAAAATTTGTTGGTTGTCGTGGTTAATTTGGTGTTCGATAATTTGGTTAATTTTGGTCGAAAATAAAATATAAGTATGTATGTTACCAAATTATTCACATAAAATACATGTTGTATGTTATGTTATGATTATTGTTATGGAGTCACGAACAACATAAAATGCACTAATTTATAAACATACATTTAGGTGAGCCGGTTGTTAAAATTCCGAGCCCAGAAAACATCGATATGCACTTTAACGGTTTAACGATAAAGATATATACAATCGAAACGATCGGTTTTTAATACAAATTAAACAAAAGATAACCATAATTAGAAAGAAACAGACCTTTGAAAAGAAATATATCAATTTGATTTATATCATCTGATTACGGGCAACAGCAACAACATACAAATGATCTTAAAATAAAATATATGTATGTAAGAACAAAACAAGACAAAAAACTATAACAATAATAAACGATGTAGCTATACATATACATAACAAGTGTTTCGAGTCTTAAAGTGTTTTTATAATTAAAACAAGAAATTAGAATATTATTAGACGATTAATTAAGGAGGAGTGGCTAATATAATAGGTTCGTTCGTATTATTTTAATGATCTGTTGATATGGTTCTTTATGTTATTTCGACAATAAATTATTGCTATTTTATTATTACTTATATAACATTGCTATATATAATATAGGCAATCAAATTAATTTGTTGTTGTTTTGTGTACATTCCACAAAGATTTCTCAATGTAATTATATAATATACCTGCACAATTAAATATACACGAACGTTTTAATTAGAATTTCGGGAAAAATCACACCAGAATCAAAAAAAAAATTCATTTCATTTTAATTTTATAGTTTTGACCATTAAATCTGAGAAATAATATCCCGAAACAAGAATTTTTATTTTTCAATGAAGTAATTAATTAAAATTAATGATCTGTTTTAGTATTATACACAAAACCAAAAACAAAAAGTTACCATAACAATTAAATTGATTTGATTTGGCATGCTGCGATTGAATAAATTATGACCATGATTTTGTTTTTATGTTTTTCTCGCACTTGTTATCAATAAAAATTGTTTTGGCGGTTTAACGAGGTTTTATGTAAACATTTGCCCAATAAACCAAAATCAAATAAAAGTGAAAGCTTCAGTTATACTTAGAAGGCCTACTTGTCTGACCGTAGTGGAAATTTAACAACCAGGTTTTGAGACATAAAAAACCACTTGATGTTAAGTTTTGTTCTCTAAATTTGCTTAAATATTTTAATTTTTTACAATTAAACTTAAAAACGCTTTTTATGACAGCATCATTCTGGTCTGATTGTTGTTAAAGATATAACCATTTCATAAGATTTTGGGCGATTTTTACTGACTAAAAAAGATAATTTTAACTAAGGAAGCTGAAAAAACCTCCAAATTATATCTCTCATAAAATATCGATATAACCGAAAAATTTCAAGTAATGCCGTGAAATGCTACCAAGCCTGACCTAATAATCTTCAAAAAATTTAATAATCGTGGAATTCTAGAATAATCTGGTCTACACTGAAAAATGACAGAAATTTATGTGCAGCTGTTTCTTCCGCCAAAAATTGACACCAGAACTGCTACAATCAGATTAGGCGTTGAATCACTCAAGTAGACTCAATCATGTGCGATTTTATCATGCATGAGGACCTAAGCGAGATTTGGCAAATTTTACAGCTTATGACCTATTTCCATGTTTATCACATAATGTGTTATTAAAAAAACTTAAATCCATATTTTTCAAATTGGTTCATTTTTATTGAGTTACAGCCAAAAACAACATTTCTGATGCTAGTTGATATTTTTTATTAAAAATCCCTCTTATACAAAGGCGCTTAATTTTAAATTGAATTTGAAAAATTGTCACTTGAGGGTATAGTTATGTTTTTAGGGGGCTAAAAACAGAAATTGCCATTTGAGCTTTGAGCTTAAATAATTCAAAATTTAACAGTTTATTTTAATTATATCGATTATCACGCGCTGTACTATCTACATAAATCCATAAATTACGATAGGTACATCTAAAATAAATTCATCATGCGTGATGAAATCAACATTGTACATTGTAAATTCGCTTGATTAATGAAATACAAAATTGTCGGGAAAAGCCTCGAGATTTATCTAAATTCAATATAAAATATTAAAAGTCGTGTCGAAGTGAATATTTTAGTCGGTTAGTGTTTAGTGAGAAAAGTTGTTAATGTGGAAATTGTAAGAAAATATCTCGATTCGATAAAATTACCGATACTTTTAATTGGTGTGCGACCAATTATTCGATGAAATACCTGAAATCGTTACCGTCAGATAGAACATTCAGGCAGAATTAATCGATTGCAAGGATGAGATGATATTCGTGAGGAATTTAAACGATATAAATTTCATGGTGTTGAATAGGCGTAGGGCCTGTCTGAAAGAAGGCAAAGAGGTTAAATATCAGGTAACTGATTTTTGATTTTTGGTTGTTTTGAGGTTATGTAATGCTGGAGTCAAATGAATTATGTTAATCTATAGGGGATATTACTGTACTTTTCCATAATAAACTTGCGATCAATGATATAGACAGACTTATCGACAATGCGGTGTTGTTTAATACGTGAAGGCTGAGTACGGGTTTGCTTCTGGGGCTGTCAGCTTTAGCAATATTTAAATTTTGGTAAACGAATAGGAGTGAAATTATTTTTTTTATAATTCATGCTTGGTTGTCAGTAATTGGGCATGTAAATACATAGCTGCAGTCAAATCATGAAACAATTGCAGCAAAAAATATAAGTTGTGTTATCTTTTATCCTTATGTAATTGTGTGTTATTTTTATTTTATTTTATGACTGTGTTTTATGTAATGTATTTTTAAATTCAGATGATGACTCGTGTGACGGCGATATGAGGATACTAATTTATTATTATTACACTAGGTCGGATCTGAGATACCGCTCTATATATTTTGAATGTAGTTTGAATTAATAATGATAGCTTCCTTAGAAATAACGAATATCTAATTAATTTGATTTACATTTTCAGAGGGATTAATGACCTTGATGATGTATTTAATTAATTACTTTTCAGAGTTAATTTAAAAGTAGTAGTTGGCGACAATTAAGAGTAGTAATCAAATGCAGATTTCCAGAAACTTTTTTGTCGAATTAATTTGAAATTTAAATCATTAATTGAAGCTGATTGTGAGTAAAAATTATTACCTATGTTCTAAAGTTATTTTTATAAAATGTTTTGCTGAGTGGTGTTTAGTGGTTTTAGTGACTGATTGGGTTACGGATATATCCCTGGACCGTGCTTTTTGGTGACTATTGGATGAGTTCCTGAAGGAAACTGAGTAAGTAATGGTTTTGTAAGCTGATTAAATAGTTAATTAATTGTTAAAATTTGTAGAGGTGTCACCTAGAAGACTTTTTAAAATATTTATAGAGTTATTTAGGTGGCTTAGGATTGATGCGGATGTAATTTTAAGTATGTATATTTAGATTAATAAGTTCATAGTTGTTTAGGGAGGTTTATTTTAAATATATTGATAAATAATTTAATTTATTTGAGAATTAATCATTCTTAAAGGGATTAAATTTAATCCTAATTTTCAGTAATAAAGTTATAGCCGGACTCAACGCTCCAGGAACAATAAGCAGATAACAATCATGTAGTTTAGAAATTGTGTTGTCTTGTGTTGTCTCATTTACTAACTATCAACTGCCATGGTGAATGATGAATAGATTTTTTTTTTTTTTTTTTGAAAATTCATAGAAATTATTTAAAGTAATCGTTGAAGAGATAAAACAACTGATAAAAACTCTAGTTTAGTTGATTTTACTAAACCGGACGGAATTTCTATACTGAATTCATACTTTAGAAATTTATTGGTGTCTTATAACTTTAATTTTTGGTACTGGTGTTATTAATTGTAATCCATTACAGAACAGTCATCACAGATCAAACTTTTATATTTTAAGTGGCAGGTTCATGAAAATGCTTCATTTATAATAGAAGTTTTGAGTTAAACTATAGTTTTCGGATCAGATTGGATACATTGGGATTCCAGGATGAAGAAACCAGGCGTGGCTCCTTCTTTATTTTGTTCATCAGTTAGTATTTATTAATATAAGTGTGAATAGTATCTAGAGGGGTTCCTTTCTTAGTTTACTGATTAATAAGTTAATTTTCAGAATATAACTTAGTTCAAGAACTAATCATTATTAGGATTAAAATGAATCCCGTATTTCAGAATTAAATTCTGACTTAAATCAACCTTCCAGGATCAACAAGGAATGAAGGAGCTTTAGTTTTGAAATTGTGTTGTCTTGTGTTAACTATTTTTCTACTATACATTTACTAACTATCGATCGCTTGGGTGTCTGTAACCGGGTCGGATCTCTCCCATTTAACATTCCTTTCGTATCCTTCGGTTTTGTTATATGTAAAAGGGTGTACGGTGGATCCGGCGTCATCTGGGAATCTTGCTACAATGCTTGGTCGTACATCTAAATGTATCGATCAATCAATTGTACATTGTAAATTCGCTTAAATTAATAAATTTATTACAACCGTTTTAATCAGCCTTACTTTAAATTTAACACCGTCACCAGTTTTAAATAAAACATCACGAATAAAGAAGTTTATGTGCAATGTTTTAAAATTTGAACGGTACATTACTGGAATAATGTGGTTTGCACCCATGGTGTCCAACTTATTCTGTTTTTTGTCATTCGCCGGTAACCCGAATTGTAACTTATTTTTGGAAACTTCTCGAATTTCTCATGTTTATTTATACTTCCTCGTTGTTCTCGATATACGTATCAGCATTTTGAAATTAACGATGTTGATTCTTTTAATATTTTTCAACTTAATATCTTTATAAACGTTTTTAATTCGTTTGCTTGTATTTGAATTTTCCAGTTTTCGTCGTTTTCGTTCTTATTTAAATTTTCGAATTGGTTGTTACATTTTTCAACATCACTAGTGTTTGGTAGCTGCTCCAAATTTTCTTGTAAAGCTACCGAGGTGCTGAGGCTATTTGGTTCCGAAAAAATAAATTCACACAAAACTAGTACATTCTCATTTGGCTGAAGGATTTCTGCTTCTATGGTTTCCTTCTGATAAAATGAATGAATACCACATCGTAGTCCTCAAATTGTCAGTCGGTTGAATTATAACAGTAACAGCTAATATTTCCGGGATTGTCATACAAATAACAATTTGCTCATCCACATTGAGCGTATCAATTTCCAACAGTTACGGTTGAATAAATAATTTACCTGGATATGTTGAAATGGTGAATTGAGTAAACCGCCATAATAAAATGTAAAACTTAAATTAGCGAAGTGCGGGTTAAGCTGCGTGTATTACCTATTGGTCACTTTGGTGGTTGGTTAGTTTAAGTGGTGATTAACTTCAAATAAATTAAAGTTTGTTTTATTTAGAAACAGCAATAAAACTGCTTAATTCTATTTTTTAGTTTGAGGTGATGCTGTACGAGATATTAAGGTTAATATCAAGGTTTGAATATTAACTAGGGTTCCTAACAATTCATTTTCTAAAAAGAGACATGTGAAAATATTCTAATTAATTAAAATACTAACACCATGTGTAATAAAAATCAGCCAATCTCCAGTTAAATAATATTTCCCCCCCTTTATGTATTGTATAACTGTCAATTTCGTGTGAATTTTCTTTTTTGTTATCACTTTATGGATCAATGCATCCTTATCTTATATTTAAATTGGGATTATCTAGTTCTGATAAAACTAGGGCAATATGTTCAAATTTCGGAAAGGTACTGAGGGGTTCAATCGGGATATGCGAGTTGATAATATTGCAAATCCATTTAATTTGTTGTTGTTCATATATTGGCGAATTTAAGAAATGTTGGGCCCTAGGGCAAGCTTTTGAGTTCAAGCGCAAACAAAGTAATAGGAGAATCGAGACCTTAGCAAAACTTTGTGTCAGCTTCGTGACCCCCCTCCCCCCCCCCCCCCCGTGTATAATATACATTTATGTACATATAAGTTTTATTGGCAAATTAATTTCTCTTTGGAACCCTGAAAAAAGTAATTACTCATATTTGCTACCTACTTACCAAGCTCTAGAAATGGGTTTGAGTATGATACAGTGGTAAATCGTCGTGAATTGTGATCCGATATCCCGCATTTCAAAATCCCGCTTTATCAAAATCCCGCTTTTCAAAATCCCTATTCTGAAAAAGTAAAAATCCCGGTTTTCAGAAAATGTCGGTTTTGCTTTTTATTTTACTTATAAAATTTTCCTTCACCAGAAAGCGGGGCTCGAATTAAAAAAAATACTTATTTCATATTTCTAAACCAAGATTTTGAAAAGCGGGGTTTTGAAAAGAGGGATTTTGATTTCGGGATTTTGAAGGCGAAATTTAGAAAAACGGGCAAACTTACCTTCCCCTTTTTAGTAGTTTCGTTTCAAAATTTGTAATCGTTTCTCAAGACAGACTGGAATGTAATTGTAAAAAATTAGACCAAATAGCCTTACGCTACGCGTAAAATAATTTCATTTCAAGGATTTTTTATTAAATTAGAATGAACTAAACATTTATGTGCGGTTTAACTCTGAAAAACCATGGACCTCGATTAATTAAGCACGTGGAATTAAAATACAACGAGGAACTGCAACTATAATCAGCCTAGTCGATATTGTGAGATGTCCATATTGTTTTCATTATATGATTTTAGCGTCAAATAATTGACCTGACAAAACATTTCGTTTGCTACATGAACAAATTGTAACATTCTTTAAAATGTAACTTGTAATGTTTTCCAAGAAAAGCTAGTACTAGCAAAAGACGATGATTGAAGAAAATGAGAAGGTGAAGAAATTTCATGAACATTTCAAGAAAATTTTTTCATTGAAACTTGCCCCCGTCTGATAGTTACAAAATTCTGATTCATTTTTTGTCGTACTAGATCCTGTTAGGAGGTTATCAACATAAAAAATCTTGCAATAAAGTGTGCGACACTAATGGAAATGAGACAAATTCATCCAAAGCCAGTTGTTGTAACTTACGCAGAACATTTTACGATCTCTGATTGATTAACTGTTGACCAGATTCTCTGTAAATCCTATTGAGTTTCATTACTATTTGCCATGCCGCTTGGTAATATCGGTTGTGAAGACTACGATGTGATTCCTAACTCTTAAAATTATTGACAATAATCTTTGTTGCGCAGTAGGACCTTGATGTAAGGGCCATTTTGATGATGATTTATTAGCTAACGGATTGAAAACTACTGGCTCTTTTCTTAGTTTTAATAAATTTACGAAATTTTCAGTTTTAGAAATTTAAATTTGAACCGTTGTCCAACAACGCTCTACATGAAATCGATTATTGGATTCAGAAGTGGAATTGACTAAGGCGGTTATAGCCAATTAAAATCTGTTCTATTCCTTTCGAACAGGAAATGTGAGATGGACTTTTAGTAGGTTCTAGAGGTTCATGTTCGACTCTCATTATCTAACATTTTGTTTAAATACACTTTCTTGAATGGTCGATTGTTAAATGAACGATTGGTAAATATAAGGAATCCTTTAAAAATTCAATTTGGTAGCTAAATGCAAAATTAGGGAGAGAAATAAAATCCCGCGAATCATTATCCCGAAAGTATACGGTCCTGGAGGCTTAAAAACCTCCCTGGAACGTTAGTGTGAAGTTTATGACAAATTGACAAAAAACCTTACAACAGCAAAAAAAGTGTAAAAGCAAGTATTACACATATTTTGTCATTTTTTGTCAAAATTGTGTAGCTTACACATATTAATTGGAAAAAAAATTAATTTTATATTAAGAAATTCTGGAAATTAAATAACTGTGGTGAGTTGTGTTAAAGCTAGAAAATTATATTAAATTGTTACGCAGAAAACTGTTTTAGTATATAATTAAAATTCATTTTTTTTGTTAAATTTTATAAAGCATTAAAACTTAAAACTAAATATTTCAGCCGCGCGACCTTAGATTAAAATGGTTGTAACTACCTTCATGTTTGTTTCGAGATATTGGCTTGCAAAGTTTTGGGATCTAATTTTTTGTATATTACTTATTTATTTTCATATCAAAATTGGTCATATGATCGCATGGATCATAGTTAATAAAATTTAAGAAGAATTTTTACAATTATTTATGTACTTTCCCAGAAATTTACGAAATTAAATTTCAGATAGAACCTTTTAATAAGTTGAAACCATTAAAAATTATTTAATAAAGTTCTAACTAGCCACATAGAACTCGGTTTTATAATTTTTTAAAAATACAAAAAGAAAAATGGTTGTAAGTACTTAAAAAACTTTTATTTATAAAAAATATCATATTAATTCATTTTTATTGCTTAAGAATTCAGTTTCGTTTAACATAAAAAATACATGTTAATTAAATTATAATATATTTTATATAATTATAATTTATGTAAATAATATAAAATTAAAAATAAAAATAAAATAATAAAAAAAGCTTTAGTTTAGAATTCAGTCTTATTACAATAGTTTTTATCATGTCTAGAATGGTACTGGTAATTCTTCGATTGCCGAATTCGATTAAAGGTTGCGAGATGTTGGTGCTATTTTTAATATGTGGTTGTAATAAATAAGGTCTTGTTGAGACATATATTTGAACATTGATTTTAAATGTTGTGCTTTCGTTGACAATCCATTTAGCCTCATTGCTCTCGTTGACAATCCATTTAGCCTCATTTGTTACAACCTTTCTCGGTTTTGACTACAAAATAATAAAGAAATTACTACCAGGACAAAATTAGCTTAAACAATTGTACTTACAATAGGGGTTTCAAAAACAGACTCGAGTGTTGCGTTTGTGAGACCTTGTGATACTTCTTCAGAAACCAGTTCGTATTCGCCACATAATTCCTCTAGATTGTTGTTGTGCTCAACTGTACATAATGTTGCATCACCATTACAGTCAATACTAATTTCTCTTAGCCCACTATCTGCACATGATATGATTACCGGCTTATCAAGGGCCTCAATAAGCTGACGAACCTTAGACATTACCTGGCCGTTCTAATTAATTAAAATAGATATCGAAACCACAGACACAACAGTGCAAATATAAAACAATTATATAAGTACTAACGATCAAATACAAAATATCACCCAAACTAACTAAAATAATGTGATTTAATTAAATACATACCAAATATAAAAGTATGATCTACATTCACGAAAAATCACAAACTGAATAAAATTATACCGCTAAAATATTTGACGTTTATTCAAATGTACAACAAATTTAGGATAAAATGGTTGTAACTCTATTATTTTGTATGAACGAAGTTCTATGTGAAATTATTTTTTTAAAAACAAATTAACGAAGTTCTAACTGTTATTTTTGGTGTAGATACAACTCTGTTTTATGAATTAGAGTAGAAATTTCGTTGACATACACCTGTGTTACATAGTTATTTCGGAAACGGAAAGAGATAGCCTATTTTAAATAAGCGTAAACGAAAGAGAAGGCCTTATTTAGTAGGAATGAACTGAAAACTCATTTTTCCAATTTTTGTTGGTTACAACCTTTTTAATCTAGGGTCGCGCGATTACAAAAGTAAATTAAAACATTTATTAACCAATGAAAGACCATTGTATAGATTGTTCCCTGGATCTGAGTATGCCACTACATTGGTAGGTATTTAGTGGATAATAGAAAGTGATCGTCATATTAACGCGACCCTCAATAAACCGGTGGTCGATTTTAAAATAAGACATACACTAAAATTTGTGTAGTACATACACTAAAATTTGTGTCGTGTATTTTCAAAGGCCAATGACAGGCCATCGCAGAGATTGTTGCCTGGATCTGAGTATGCCACCACATTGGTAGGTATTTAGTGGATAATAGAAAGTGATCGTCATATTAACGCGACCCTCAATAAACCGGTGATCGATTTTAAAATAAGACATACACTAAAATTTGTGTAGTGCATACACTAAAATTTGTGTCGTGTATTTTCAAAGGCCAATGACAGGCCATCGCAGAGATTGTTGCCTGGATCTGAGTATGCCACCACATTGGTAGGTATTTAGTGGATAATAGAAAGTGATCGTCATATTAACGCGACCCTCAATAAACCGGTGGTCGATTTTAAAATAAGACATACACTAAAATTTGTGTAGTACATACACTAAAATTTGTGTCGTGTATTTTCAAAGGCCAATGACAGGCCATCGCAGAGATTGTTGCCTGGATCTGAGTATGCCACCACATTGGTAGGTATTTAGTGGATAATAGAAAGTGATCGTCATATTAACGCGACCCTCAATAAATCGGTGGTCGATTTTAAAATAAGACATACACTAAAATTTGTGTAGTACATACACTAAAATTTGTGTCGTGTATTTTCAAAGGCCAATGACAGGCCATCGCAGAGATTGTTGCCTGGATCTGAGTATGCCACCACATTGGTAGGTATTTAGTGGATAATAGAAAGTGATCGTCATATTAACGCGACCCTCAATAAACCGGTGATCGATTTTAAAATAAGACATACACTAAAATTTGTGTAGTGCATACACTAAAATTTGTGTCGTGTATTTTCAAAGGCCAATGACAGGCCATCGCAGAGATTGTTGCCTGGATCTGAGTATGCCACCACATTGGTAGGTATTTAGTGGATAATAGAAAGTGATCGTCATATTAACGCGACCCTCAATAAATCGGTGGTCGATTTTAAAATAAGACATACACTAAAATTTGTGTAGTACATACACTAAAATTTGTGTCGTGTATTTTCAAAGGCCAATGACAGGCCATCGCAGAGATTGTTGCCTGGATCTGAGTATGCCACCACATTGGTAGGTATTTAGTGGATAATAGAAAGTGATCGTCATATTAACGCGACCCTCAATAAACCGGTGATCGATTTTAAAATAAGACATACACTAAAATTTGTGTAGTGCATACACTAAAATTTGTGTCGTGTATTTTCAAAGGCCAATGACAGGCCATCGCAGAGATTGTTGCCTGGATCTGAGTATGCCACCACATTGGTAGGTATTTAGTGGATAATAGAAAGTGATCGTCATATTAACGCGACCCTCAATAAACCGGTGGTCGATTTTAAAATAAGACATACACTAAAATTTGTGTACTACATACACTAAAATTTGTGTAGTGTATTTTCAAAGGCCAATGACAGGCCATCGCAGAGATTGTTGCCTGGATCTGAGTATGCCACCACATTGGTAGATATTTAGTGGATAATAGAAAGTGATCGTCATATTAACGCGACCCTCAATAAACCGGTGGTCGATTTTAAAATAAGACATACACTAAAATTTGTGTAGTACATACACTAAAATTTGTGTAGTGTATTTTCAAAGGCCAATGACAGGCCATCGCAGAGATTGTTGCCTGGATCTGAGTATGCCACCACATTGGTAGGTATTTAGTGGATAATAGAAAGTGATCGTCATATTAACGCGACCCTCAATAAATCGGTGGTCGATTTTAAAATAAGACATACACTAAAATTTGTGTAGTACATACACTAAAATTTGTGTCGTGTATTTTCAAAGGCCAATGACAGGCCATCGCAGAGATTGTTGCCTGGATCTGAGTATGCCACCACATTGGTAGGTATTTAGTGGATAATAGAAAGTGATCGTCATATTAACGCGACCCTAAATAAACCGGTGATCGATTTTAAAATAAGACATACACTAAAATTTGTGTAGTGCATACACTAAAATTTGTGTCGTGTATTTTCAAAGGCCAATGACAGGCCATCGCAGAGATTGTTGCCTGGATCTGAGTATGCCACCACATTGGTAGGTATTTAGTGGATAATAGAAAGTGATCGTCATATTAACGCGACCCTCAATAAACCGGTGGTCGATTTTAAAATAAGACATACACTAAAATTTGTGTACTACATACACTAAAATTTGTGTCGTGTATTTTCAAAGGCCAATGACAGGCCATCGCAGAGATTGTTCCCTGGATCTGAGTATGCCACTACATTGGTAGGTATTTAGTGGATAATAGAAAGTGATCGTCATATTAACGCGACCCTCAATAAACCGGTGGTCGATTTTAAAATAAGACATACACTAAAATTTGTGTAGTACATACACTAAAATTTGTGTAGTGTATTTTCAAAGGCCAATGACAGGCCATCGCAGAGATTGTTGCCTGGATCTGAGTATGCCACCACATTGGTAGGTATTTAGTGGATAATAGAAAGTGATCGTCATATTAACGCGACCCTCAATAAATCGGTGGTCGATTTTAAAATAAGACATACACTAAAATTTGTGTACTACATACACTAAAATTTGTGTCGTGTATTTTCAAAGGCCAATGACAGGCCATCGCAGAGATTGTTGCCTGGATCTGAGTATGCCACCACATTGGTAGGTATTTAGTGGATAATAGAAAGTGATCGTCATATTAACGCGACCCTCAATAAACCGGTGATCGATTTTAAAATAAGACATACACTAAAATTTGTGTAGTGCCTACACTAAAATTTGTGTCGTGTATTTTCAAAGGCCAATGACAGGCCATCGCAGAGATTGTTGCCTGGATCTGAGTATGCCACCACATTGGTAGGTATTTAGTGGATAATAGAAAGTGATCGTCATATTAACGCGACCCTCAATAAACCGGTGGTCGATTTTAAAATAAGACATACACTAAAATTTGTGTAGTACATACACTAAAATTTGTGTCGTGTATTTTCAAAGGCCAATGACAGGCCATCGCAGAGATTGTTGCCTGGATCTGAGTATGCCACCACATTGGTAGGTATTTAGTGGATAATAGAAAGTGATCGTCATATTAACGCGACCCTCAATAAATCGGTGGTCGATTTTAAAATAAGACATACACTAAAATTTGTGTAGTACATACACTAAAATTTGTGTCGTGTATTTTCAAAGGCCAATGACAGGCCATCGCAGAGATTGTTGCCTGGATCTGAGTATGCCACCACATTGGTAGGTATTTAGTGGATAATAGAAAGTGATCGTCATATTAACGCGACCCTCAATAAACCGGTGGTCGATTTTAAAATAAGACATACACTAAAATTTGTGTACTACATACACTAAAATTTGTGTAGTGTATTTTCAAAGGCCAATGACAGGCCATCGCAGAGATTGTTGCCTGGATCTGAGTATGCCACCACATTGGTAGATATTTAGTGGATAATAGAAAGTGATCGTCATATTAACGCGACCCTCAATAAACCGGTGGTCGATTTTAAAATAAGACATACACTAAAATTTGTGTAGTACATACACTAAAATTTGTGTAGTGTATTTTCAAAGGCCAATGACAGGCCATCGCAGAGATTGTTGCCTGGATCTGAGTATGCCACCACATTGGTAGGTATTTAGTGGATAATAGAAAGTGATCGTCATATTAACGCGACCCTCAATAAATCGGTGGTCGATTTTAAAATAAGACATACACTAAAATTTGTGTAGTACATACACTAAAATTTGTGTCGTGTATTTTCAAAGGCCAATGACAGGCCATCGCAGAGATTGTTGCCTGGATCTGAGTATGCCACCACATTGGTAGGTATTTAGTGGATAATAGAAAGTGATCGTCATATTAACGCGACCCTAAATAAACCGGTGATCGATTTTAAAATAAGACATACACTAAAATTTGTGTAGTGCATACACTAAAATTTGTGTCGTGTATTTTCAAAGGCCAATGACAGGCCATCGCAGAGATTGTTGCCTGGATCTGAGTATGCCACCACATTGGTAGGTATTTAGTGGATAATAGAAAGTGATCGTCATATTAACGCGACCCTCAATAAACCGGTGGTCGATTTTAAAATAAGACATACACTAAAATTTGTGTAGTACATACACTAAAATTTGTGTCGTGTATTTTCAAAGGCCAATGACAGGCCATCGCAGAGATTGTTGCCTGGATCTGAGTATGCCACCACATTGGTAGGTATTTAGTGGATAATAGAAAGTGATCGTCATATTAACGCGACCCTCAATAAATCGGTGGTCGATTTTAAAATAAGACATACACTAAAATTTGTGTAGTACATACACTAAAATTTGTGTCGTGTATTTTCAAAGGCTAATGACAGGCCATCGCAGAGATTGTTGCCTGGATCTGAGTATGCCACCACATTGGTAGGTATTTAGTGGATAATAGAAAGTGATCGTCATATTAACGCGACCCTCAATAAACCGGTGGTCGATTTTAAAATAAGACATACACTAAAATTTGTGTACTACATACACTAAAATTTGTGTCGTGTATTTTCAAAGGCCAATGACAGGCCATCGCAGAGATTGTTGCCTGGATCTGAGTATGCCACCACATTGGTAGGTATTTAGTGGATAATAGAAAGTGATCGTCATATTAACGCGACCCTCAATAAACCGGTGGTCGATTTTAAAATAAGACATACACTAAAATTTGTGTACTACATACACTAAAATTTGTGTAGTGTATTTTCAAAGGCCAATGACAGGCCATCGCAGAGATTGTTGCCTGGATCTGAGTATGCCACCACATTGGTAGGTATTTAGTGGATAATAGAAAGTGATCGTCATATTAACGCGACCCTCAATAAACCGGTGGTCGATTTTAAAATAAGACATACACTAAAATTTGTGTACTACATACACTAAAATTTGTGTCGTGTATTTTCAAAGGCCAATGACAGGCCATCGCAGAGATTGTTGCCTGGATCTGAGTATGCCACCACATTGGTAGGTATTTAGTGGATAATAGAAAGTGATCGTCATATTAACGCGACCCTCAATAAACCGGTGGTCGATTTTAAAATAAGACATACACTAAAATTTGTGTACTACATACACTAAAATTTGTGTCGTGTATTTTCAAAGGCCAATGACAGGCCATCGCAGAGATTGTTGCCTGGATCTGAGTATGCCACCACATTGGTAGGTATTTAGTGGATAATAGAAAGTGATCGTCATATTAACGCGACCCTCAATAAACCGGTGGTCGATTTTAAAATAAGACATACACTAAAATTTGTGTACTACATACACTAAAATTTGTGTCGTGTATTTTCAAAGGCCAATGACAGGCCATCGCAGAGATTGTTGCCTGGATCTGAGTATGCTACCACATTGGTAGGTATTTAGTGGATAATAGAAAGTGATCGTCATATTAACGCGACCCTCAATAAACCGGTGGTCGATTTTAAAATAAGACATACACTAAAATTTGTGTAGTACATACACTAAAATTTGTGTAGTGTATTTTCAAAGGCCAATGACAGGCCATCGCAGAGATTGTTGCCTGGATCTGAGTATGCCACCACATTGGTAGGTATTTAGTGGATAATAGAAAGTGATCGTCATATTAACGCGACCCTCAATAAACCGGTGGTCGATTTTAAAATAAGACATACACTAAAATTTGTGTAGTGCATACACTAAAATTTGTGTCGTGTATTTTCAAAGGCCAATGACAGGCCATCGCAGAGATTGTTGCCTGGATCTGAGTATGCCACCACATTGGTAGGTATTTAGTGGATAATAGAAAGTGATCGTCATATTAACGCGACCCTCAATAAACCGGTGGTCGATTTTAAAATAAGACATACACTAAAATTTGTGTAGTACATACACTAAAATTTGTGTAGTGTATTTTCAAAGGCCAATGACAGGCCATCGCAGAGATTGTTGCCTGGATCTGAGTATGCCACCACATTGGTAGGTATTTAGTGGATAATAGAAAGTGATCGTCATATTAACGCGACCCTCAATAAACCGGTGGTCGATTTTAAAATAAGACATACACTAAAATTTGTGTAGTACATACACTAAAATTTGTGTCGTGTATTTTCAAAGGCCAATGACAGGCCATCGCAGAGATTGTTGCCTGGATCTGAGTATGCCACCACATTGGTAGGTATTTAGTGGATAATAGAAAGTGATCGTCATATTAACGCGACCCTCAATAAACCGGTGGTCGATTTTAAAATAAGACATACACTAAAATTTGTGTAGTGCATACACTAAAATTTGTGTCGTGTATTTTCAAAGGCCAATGACAGGCCATCGCAGAGATTGTTGCCTGGATCTGAGTATGCCACCACATTGGTAGGTATTTAGTGGATAATAGAAAGTGATCGTCATATTAACGCGACCCTCAATAAATCGGTGGTCGATTTTAAAATAAGACATACACTAAAATTTGTGTAGTACATACACTAAAATTTGTGTAGTGCATACACTAAAATTTGTGTCGTGTATTTTCAAAGGCCAATGACAGGCCATCGCAGAGATTGTTGCCTGGATCTGAGTATGCCACCACATTGGTAGGTATTTAGTGGATAATAGAAAGTGATCGTCATATTAACGCGACCCTCAATAAATCGGTGGTCGATTTTAAAATAAGACATACACTAAAATTTGTGTAGTACATACACTAAAATTTGTGTCGTGTATTTTCAAAGGCCAATGACAGGCCATCGCAGAGATTGTTGCCTGGATCTGAGTATGCCACCACATTGGTAGGTATTTAGTGGATAATAGAAAGTGATCGTCATATTAACGCGACCCTCAAGGGTGAGCAGGTGCGTGGAAAACGACGCATTCTCTTCCAAGAAAAATTAAAATATAATACTGCCCATAATGTGAGTTTAGATATCAGAGCCAATTCTGATATAGATTTGATTAAAAGTGGAAATACAATGAAATTGACCACAAATGATATTTTACGAAAAATTAGGTCAGAAGTGTTAAAAAGGGAAGATTTAGTACAAGATTGTGATGTGTATGATTTAATTCGCCGGTGGGATGAAGAACAGTTAGAGGTAGCAAACAAATACATCCATTGTGTTTCCTTGCCGTTAATTGTGACATTATTAAGAAGATCTCAATTAGATCTTATTTCAAAATATGCTCCTTTAATAATGTATTTGGATGCAACAGGAAGTGTTGTGAGGAAACCTAAATGTCACACAGAACACTATTGTAAAAAAATACTATATTATGCATGTGTTGTAAAAGTTGGTACAACAATCGTCCCGGTAGCTGAACTAATATCAAGTAAGCATGATACTAATACAATATCCGAATTTTTAATGAAATTTAAATCAGAAATGGCGGTAATTCCGAAAATAGCTTTGCCCTTAGTGTATGTAGTAGATTGGACTTGGGCCTATATTCAAGCCATTCTATATACATTCAATAACATGAATGTATTAGATTATATGCAATACACCTACAATTGTATGGAAACTCAAAATGTTCCCGCCAAGAATATTGTATCAGTTTTTATCTGCTGCACTCATTTCATAAATATAATATCAATCCAGATTAAAAAAAAAATCCCTAATATTAATACAATTGCCAAAAATTTTGTCCTAGATATATTTTGTGTAATACTAAACTGCGACACTTTAGAACAAGTATACACTCTATTCGAAATTTATTGTATTATTTGTTCAAACAAATACAAAACCGATGCTGTTCTTGCAGCTTATAATAAATTTAAGATATTTTTGAAGTATATTTATTGTCATGAAAATATATCGGCAAGTGATTCTGACAAAAACGATTTTCAAGAGAGTGAAAATATTACATTTGAAAATGACAAAGCTCACTATTCCCAAAGCAAGTTCTACAAAAAATGTTTGTTTTTATACGAAAATTTACAAACTAAAAATAATGATATTGAAGACAGAAATTTAGAGTTAAATGATTTCTACTGTTTAGAATTCTTAACATTTACAATTTACCGTTATTTTGCTTATCTTCCGCTGTGGAGTACATGTTACTCAAAATTTTTAAATATAGAAGGCCGTTTATCGAACTCTAATGTTGAATTGTGGTTTAGCCACGTTAAAAATATTTATATGGAAAAGAAATTTTTAAGGATCGGAAGATTCGTAGCTTTATTAAAGAACAAAACTGACCTTTTAGTCAATTCTATAGCGGTTTCTGATGCTCTGAGACCAACACCTAAATCACAAAAGAGAAAGTCTTTAAAAACAAACCATTCGGATGAAGAGCCAGATAATATCAAGAATTCGGAAAATTGGAATAAAAAAGTACGATTATATGAATCTCCCAAGCACATAGGCAAGCGAGTGATAAAACGATATTCCGCAAAACAATTATTGAAGAATCCTAAATCTGAAATTGTACATAGCACTGAATCCCAATTGCTTATTAACCCACTTTTAAGAAATGGTTTTTCATATACCAATGAAGACAATTTAAAAATAAACATTTATTCTACATGCGGTTTCGATTCTTTATCGCAGATAATGTTTGTGGGTTAGTATCAGATTATCAATACTTATCAAAAATAGAAAAGATTGACTCAGAATTTTTTGAGTTTATTAGTCATTTTATTAGATATAGAGCCGTCCAATCAACTAATATAAAAAGAAGTATTTTAATTTTGAAGTGCTTTAATATCACAAAATTTTCTGAAACTATTGAACATAATTGTGTGTGCAACATTACAAAATATATCGAGTTTTTATTAAAAAGATCGATTCAATTGGATTTCAAGTGTCCAATTTGCTTAATGCCACACGCAATGGACAATTTCTATTTTCCAATTGACTATGTCAATTTTAAAGAGGAAGATTTGAAGAGAATTGCAAGCTCATTCAAATTTTATGGAAGTAATTGCAAGAATTGTAAACAACCCATCGAGAATCCCGAAGAACTGCAAATAAAAACCCGGAATGGATTTGTAATTTTAGATGTTCAATCTATAAATCCCAACACAATATACAGCATTGCAATTAATGAGATTACACACAACCTGAATTTGGGAAACATAAATCTTTCACTGGTCGCTTTTATTCACTACCAACATTCACGAATTCGTAATTCTCCAGGCCATTACATAGCTTACGTCAAAAGAAAAACTGGATCATGGGAGATACATGATGATCTGGCAGAAGATATATTAGAAACTAACTCCCATAGTAAAGTTAACCCGGTGTCCCTCGTATACATTGAGTCTAACCAGTAAGTATATTACGATTATGAATCCGGTCTAAAACTTTTGGACACATTTTTTTTTGATACAAATTAATGCGAGTGTACATTGTAAAGTTCTTTGAACAAAATTGAATTGTTAGACGAAATTAAGTTATTTGGTTTATATTAATGAACTTAGACACATTTGACAGTGTATAAAAAATAAACAGAATAAAGTGTAAAACAACGCTCAAATACCTTCAAACATTAATTTACAATTTTCTTGCTATATTAATACATATTTTTAAATTCTCGTATCAAAATGACACTAAGTGCTATGATTTCCAAATCATAGCATTTAGTGTCATTTTGATAAGAGAAGTAGGGTTTCTTGCAATTTTTTTTTGAAAATTAACAAATCGACGAATCTTGCATGAACAAGGACGTTGTTCTCTATCATACCAAATAGCACGAATCTCAGAGAATAGCTTATTAATTATTACTGATTAATTATTAATCATTAATTGTTAATTATTAATTAATAATTATTATTTATTAATTACTAAATAATAAAATAATTAGTAATTAATAAATAATAATTAATAATTACAAATTATTAATTACTGATTATTATTTATTAATTATTAATGATTAATTGTTAATCATTAATTATTAATAATTAATTATATATGAACCGAACGGCCAAAACAATCGTCAACCAACTGACTACTGGCAAACCACACGTTTCGTTTCTCTTGTAAATGAAAGAGGATCCCTATAAACGGGCTCTCCGTAGTGAGTGAAATGGGTCCCATTGGCTTGGGCGCTCCATACGAATGGTTGTATGAACGAGGATCCCTATAAACGGGCTCTCCCGCATGAATGATTATGTGAATGCTTGAGAACGAAACGTTTGGAAGAGTTTACGGAAATCTGTGAATTCATGTTATTTGGTATAGTAAAGAACTAAATCCTTGTCGGCTTCTTCAATTTCAAAATCTTTAAATTCTCTACAACGGCCTGTCATTGGCCTTTGAAAATACACTACACAAATTTTAGTGTATGTACTACACAAATTTTAGTGTATGTCTTATTTTAAAATCGACCACCGGTTTATTGAGGGTCGCGTTAATATGACGATCACTTTCTATTATCCACTAAATACCTACCAATGTGGTGGCATACTCAGATCCAGGCAACAATCTCTGCGATGGCCTGTCATTGGCCTTTGAAAATACACGACACAAATTTAAGTGTATGCACTACACAAATTTTAGTGTATGTCTTATTTTAAAATCGACCACCGGTTTATTGAGGGTCGCGTTAATATGACGATCACTTTCTATTATCCACTAAATACCTACCAATGTGGTGGCATACTCAGATCCAGGCAACAATCTCTGCGATGGCCTGTCATTGGCCTTTGAAAATACACTACACAAATTTTAGTGTATGTACTACACAAATTTTAGTGTATGTCTTATTTTAAAATCGACCACCGGTTTATTGAGGGTCGCGTTAATATGACGATCACTTTCTATTATCCACTAAATACCTACCAATGTGGTGGCATACTCAGATCCAGGCAACAATCTCTGCGATGGCCTGTCATTGGCCTTTGAAAATACACTACACAAATTTTAGTGTATGTACTACACAAATTTTAGTGTATGTCTTATTTTAAAATCGACCACCGGTTTATTGAGGGTCGCGTTAATATGACGATCACTTTCTATTATCCACTAAATACCTACCAATGTAGTGGCATACTCAGATCCAGGGAACAATCTATACAATGGTCTTTCATTGGTTAATAAATGTTTTAATTTACATTTGTAATCGGCTGAAATATTTAGTTTTAAGTTTTAATGCGTTATAAAATTTAACAAAAAAAATGAATTTTAATTATATACTAAAAACAGTTTTCTGCGTAACAATTTAATATAATTTTCGAGCTTTAACACAACTCACCACAGTTATTTAATTTCCAGAATTTATTAATATAAAATTAATTTTTTTTCCAATTAATATGTGTAAGCTACACAATTTTGACAAAAAATGACAAAATATGTGTAATACTTGCTTTTACACTTTTTTTTTGCTGTTGTAAGGTTTTTTGTCAATTTGTCATAAACTTCACACTAATCCCTGGAACCCTGAAATCCCCAATAAATTTGTTAGCTGCGTGGTGTTGGAAATTTGACTGAACGCTATCCGGAAGACCGCTGGAAGGGCCTCCCTGAAGAAAATTATGCTAAATAATTTCTTACCTTTTCAAAATTTGTACGATTTGCTTCTCGAATTCTGATTTTTTTAATAAAACACATAATTATTTGTTTCGCAAAAACAGAATCCCCTAGTCCTGAGAAAATTCCGAATCCTCGGGATTTTGCATTTTTGCGATTTTCTATCCTTGGGACTTTCTATACCCTCGGGAATTTTGCTTCTCAACTCTCCCGGGATTTTGTCGTTTGGGATTTTGAAATACGAAATTTTCGTAATAACCCGTAAAATAATTGTATTGTAAAGGTTCAAACTAAATGTATTCGGTATTCTCAGCCCATTTTTTATGGCATCTCAGCTTCGGTGATAAAATATTCAGTTTGAGGTTATGTCGCCTAAAAATTTTTAAATTTGAGTTTAAAGAATGCTTCACTTTTAAACTCAGTTCGACAATCAGCGTGCTGAAAGCCACACCAATACATTGGTATAGAGAATGTAATTTTTCGGAAAAATTTCACAAGCAACAGAATTTTGGTAAACTTTCTGGTAAATAAATGTTGACGTCTTGATTCAACATAAAGATAATAGTTACATCGCTATATTAACCACAGTGCTACTGCTGTGTTAGGCCCACCCTTATCTGAAATTCCATTGTCATTCCATAATACCCTCGATGTAAATCGTCTGTTATAAAATTATTATTCCACGGGACATATTTTATAATCTTGCTTGGTACAAAAGAATTTCAATAGCCCGCATAACATTTTGCCAATCTTATCTGTTTATATATGTGTATTAGTCTTATCACAACCCAATAATCTGCTTTTTTTTGTCAAACACATAGCTACTCTTATGTAAATATTCATAAAAGGGTTGGTATTTGTTTATTATGTCAATAATGTCAAATCTACATACTATACAGATATAGTCGTTTATATAAAAAAACGGAATAAGGCAATTGATTATTTAATCGATGATAATATTCGACAATTCGAGTGAAAAATTTTCAAAAAAAATAGGGAGTAAAAAACAATAAAATTATGATGTTTGATTTTCCAAAAAATAATTTTCCCCAAAAAAAAAGAAAATTGTCAGTTCAATGGGTAAACAATTTGTATAACTTTATTATTATGATTATCGAATTTATATTGTATTCTGGCAAATTCTCTGTCACCCGTGGAACAACACAAAAAATTAATGAAATCAAAATATCTTCTTGTCGTTTGGTTGGGTTGCGTGTATATACATATCTAAATAATTGATCCATTCGTGCAATTCTATCTCGTACGTCTACATATTCGCGAGAAAATCAATTTTGTATTTTATATTTTATAACTTTGATTTAAAATTCTAAAAACGTATCCAAAAAAAAAAAAAAAATCCAACTTCCTTTCTTTGATTAAGTCTCCCCTTAAGTTATGGAAATGTATGTGTACATATACTCATGTTCATATACAATTTTTATCTCAATCATTTTATCAATTTAAAAATAAAAAACTCGCGGGGAATTTTTCAATTAAATTTTATCGATTAACCTCGTGCCCTATCCACATACATATAATGGATAATAAGGACTCATAATCTTTATGTAAATGCGTATAGTTTTCCTTTTTTGGGAATATTATGATGATTGCGTGTGACAAAAACTAAATAATTTATACGTATAATAAACAAAAAACTAAATAGTTATGTTAAATATTAGACTAAAAGTTAAATTGAGGGTTTATATCAGTCGGAATGAATATTTATATAAAGACTTGGTCTCCAAAAAAATATGAAGGAATACCGCATTACAAAATTTGATAAATTTTCACAAATTAGCATCATTTATCAATGCGCAGTGATTTGTTATGAAGATCCAATGATAGCGCGAATAGTTTTTTTGCTAATTAGTATCCAATTTAGTTTACTGAGAATTTTATTAAGTTGCCGCCATTTATCATCGAATTTATTTGACAGTTTTAAATAATATATACATCTTATTAAAATTTATATACTTTAAATTATTAATGACCATAAGTTTGAAACTCTCAAACAAGAGAGATTATATGTTTAAAAGTTTTTAATTAATTAATTAATTAAACATAAAATTTACCTCAAGCAAAATGTAATATTAACTGTCAAAAGTTTTTGTTTTGTTTTTCAGTTCTCAATATGATTGATAGTCCCAAAAATCGTTCAAAACAATAAAAATAAACCAAACATTTTGACAGTTTAACCAAAAAGTTTTTTTTTATTGTTTGTGTACCAATTTTCTAATCAAAATCAGTTGGAGTGGAGGGTTGTGCATTTTATGGTATACAAACACAAAAAAAAAGCACAATAAAAATTTATTCAAATTATAAGCACCTGTGACATAAAAATGTGTATTATGTACGTAAAGTTTTTGATTCGATTGAATTCGAAACAAATACATATATACGTAAAGTTTGAAAAGAATAAAAACTTTTGTTCCCTCCGCCATCAATTCGGTTGCTGCGCGCGAGTTCGATGGGTTTATGGGATAAAAGGATTTTTTACGCTTCTCTTTTTTTTTTTTTTTGAAATGTCAAACGGATGAATAGATTTTAATGTGTTATATGTATGTTTGTCATTGTAAATGTACGATAAAAAGTTTGGCAGCACAAAAAAAAAACTTTGTCTGCTTGAGACCTACGTTGATAACACAGAAAAACCGAAATTTATATGTAATATGTGCGCTGAAATATGATTGCTGGATGTTTACTTAAATTTAATTAATTTTGTACACTCGTATCTTCCGTCTTAATTTTAATTACAAAAATAAAAATACGAGCGGGCAAAAAGGGTTGATTGATTCAATTAAATTATATCAAATTTTGCCTATAGCAAACGGCGAAATACTTAATGAGGGTGTATCAACATTTTTTTTTCTTGTTTTATTTTTAAGATTTGTCATCAATTTAAATTAGAAAATTGGGTCCGTTTCTTGTTATCATCACGATTCACAGTATTTTCGCCTAATAGAAGTACAGTATGTGTATTTAGTATACATTCGGCCACTTTACAAGGGCAATCAACATTTATTATTTTTAATTTCCTATTTTTGTGCAAGTTTCAATATTTAATTTTATTCAGCCAGAACTGTCCTGCGAACAAAAAAAATCATCAAATATTTATTATTTAATTAAATATTAAATTAAATTAAATATTAAAACTTGATTTGAATATCAAATTATTATTTTTTTATATTTTTTGCCATATTTTCGTTATTTTTTATTTTTTTTTTTAATAATAAATTTAATTTTTAATCGATGTTGAGAACGTATATAACACAGAAGAACAAAAACAATATTGGCATAATTGAAAATTATACAAAACGTCACGTGCAATTATTATTATTTATATTTTTGCTGTGCCTGTTTTGTGCCTATTTCCGTTTTTGTACATAAGGATTTCAAATTTTAATGATTTTTTGTGCTTGGTACAATGCTTCCTTGTAATAAGATGATTTTCTGCTTAATGAGCTTAAAATAATTGGTTAGATTAAATTTATATTTATGTTACGTTGTTAGCATCCCATATTGAAGTTTAGAGAAGGAGGAGCCCCGTGTTTTAGGAGCGTCTAATTCTCAGACTCGCAATAAATCGCTGATTTACTCTAGTAATTTATTAATAAATACGGCATAATAATTGTAAGGTAAATAAACAGACAAACAATTTTATCGACAGATAAGGATTTTGATCGCAAAATCACTTGAGGGTTGTAAATAATAAATTGTGTACCAGAACTTATTACTACTGTAGGTATAAAAAAATCATAACTCTCAATTCTCATTTTACGACCAAAATGTGTTTTGTTAAACGCAAAGACGTGGCAAAATGATGACAATTTTAATATACGATTTGATGATTCTGATGTTGCCATTTAGCATGTACCTGTGGGTTCTGATATTAAAGAAGGAATCAACGCAATTTTTAGGAATTGTCCACTGATTGGGAAAATAAACTAGTGGCAGCAGTTTGTTGGGTCAATTGTATTTTCGATTCGGTAATGAGGTGCACAAGTAAAAACGTCCCGAGGAGTTACAACGTGCATGCATACTAATAGATTTCAAACTTCATTCCGGGAGTTGTCCATTTTTTAGTGTGTTTTTAAAATTCGACAGAAGCACTTAAAATAAATAACATCCGACCATTTGAAAAATTCAGACTTATTTAGGCAGCGTTAGTATTTATAACAAACGAGAATTTAAGATATTCAATGTTGATGCAAAATGAGATTCCATTTTAGGATTTGTATCGTCCCACAATTTATTAGACATGTGTCCGATAATATTGTCTTGTATACAATTTTCAATACCAATATAAGAATATTATCTTAAGTTCTTTTAAGTTAGATTCGGAACGAATATTTTTAGTCTTCCCAAACTGATGGCTAAATCTTATAATTATTCGAGATTAGTCTTTAAATGCCTTTGATCGATATACCTATTCCATTGGAATCATATATCGATAAATCGAGATTTTTCGGTAATTTTTAAAATTTAACGCTATTCAGAACTATTCGAGGTTCTCTTGCAAAAATTCTATTCTTTAAGGAAGTTGATGATAATTCGATATGTCCAAGACGGGATCCCATCGTATTCCCGAACGGAAAACTCCCCCCAAAAAATACCGAAAAATACAAAGTAAACTGCCCCATCGAAAGGGAAGACCCTAATAAATGTTTGATAACTAAAATATGAAAACAAAAGGAATCTACATAATTTGATGTCATCCTTGCGCAGAAAGGACAAATGCTAAGCGGCTTTGAGGAGTTTTTTATTTTAGTATGTGGATTGTTATTAAAAAATACAAATTTTTCTAAAATGGTTCAATCACTATGAATATTAGAATTTCAAAAAATCGTCAGGGCGGGGGTTTGGGGGCTGCATCTCCCATCCTCCAAGGTATAAAACGAATTAAAATAATATTCAAAAATTTGTTTATTTAAAAAACTTGATTTTTTGGTATTTTTGTTTTTTTTTAGATTTTTTTAATTTGTATAACGATACCAACCCGTCCAAGACGCCCACGAGTGTTGCAGCGGTTGGGCTTGATTTCTCAAAAACAAAATTCCCAAACATATAATCTCCAAATCATAAACCCCAAAATCAAAATCCCCAAAATCAAAATCCCCAAAATCAAAATCCCCAAAAGCGAAATCGCCCAATTTTGGTAAATACATAGACTTGGGTTAGGTTAAAAATTGCCGCGATTTTTACCAAAATTGGGCGATTTCGTTCTTGGAAAACTAACAGTGGTTTCGTGGAACAGCTTTAGTGTCTAGAACAACTTTAGAAGAATTTATAGTTTTAAAATAAGGAACAAAATTTATATATTTACGAAAAAAAATCATTAATTACAGAGGTAAATATTCTATGCAATAGATTTTAAATTTCCAATTTTACCCATGTTGTTAAAGTTTTTAATTACATTTTTTAACTTTTTATAACGCTTTACAGAAGTTTTACTAAGAGATACACTTACGCCTGATTGAATTTGTTCTAACTTCATTTTTACAACAATCAATTTTTTTCCCACCTCATTGATAATTTCGCACACGCCACAAATATTTTCCCCAACAACAATTTAATCCGATGATTGATGCCAAGCTTCAATAGAATTTGATGTGCGTGGAAAATTATTTTTAAAAGAATGTAATACGCACCAAAATTCCGGATAAATATTTCGTACCTTTCGACTGATTTTTCCCAGTTATAAAATTTTGTTTGAACCAGATACTAATTTTTCTAAAGTCGATATCTTCGTAGTTAGCGTTAATTTCGTTGAAATAATTTAGGACTTTTTCAGGAGAAACGAATGACTAGCTGTTACGCATAGGATCGTTTAAATTAAATTTTTCGCCATTACAATATGCAAACCTTCTTTTTGAACATGCCTCCAAACTATCTGTCCAAAATGAAATAGGCATCCTATATACTGAGCATCTGGAAGAAATTCCTTTGCTGTATACAAAATAGATTTCTCAAAATCAATAATAATTCTACTCGGATTGAGGTCAAATTTTCTTTCTATAGCCAATTTAAACAATTTATAAAAAAAATCCTTTGTTGGCTCTATAGATTTGCTTGTCATCAGGCAAAATATAAGGAGCATAAATTGTCCAACAATGTGACTTTGTATGCTAAAGAGCTGTCGAAAAATCAATGGAACAGTATAAAATGTTCCGTCCATTATCCAGCACTGAGAATCACCCAAATCCTCTAGCGAGGTCTACATCCCCATTATTATATTTTTTCCACCTTTGTAATCACTTTCCTTTAAGACGAAAAGACCCCACTCTAAGTACCTATGATATTCGGGTATATCAACTGCGGATAAACTTTGCGGATCGATCATTTCCTCATTTGTCTTTCTGACTCTAGATATTTTAACCTTTTGTGCGTGCTTTGACGGAAGATAAACTCGACAATCTGGTTCATAACTAACAACGGATTCTCGAATAATTTGGGATGGCTGAAGTACAGATGACCTACCCATTTCCTTAAGATGATTATTTACTTTTGTCACAGATAGCACATGTGCAACGGAGTCGTGGTTATGGCAAGAAGGTGACTGCTTAATATGGTGTTGCTCATCATTTATGTTTGTTATTACAACGCTTTTACATAATAGCGGTTCCCTTTGTACACACGTCCAGCGATACTCATCTTTTATATTTTTCTAGTGAAAATGATACCCATCCCCACCCAAAAATAACTTCTCGTTTCCTTTATTAGATTTTTCAGTTGTTATATTCATTTCTAATTTAAATAAAGAAACAGGGTGAATAGTTGATTACCATTTACCGGCACTATTTGTGCATTGCAGGTGATATTACTTTAAATTTTTAGAAAGACAGGCGTGCACACAAATTCACAAGAACTCTTTAAAAATTATTAAATTACAAGCGCTATTATAGTGTATACTAATAATAATAGCTGAGAATCTAATAATTCAAATAAGTGGAATCGCGAAAAAGTAAAAAATTGATACCATACGAGTATCATAGTAACTAGACTAAAACTAAAATAAATATTTACATATAACGAATTGTAAATAAACTTGCAGCAGGTACTTAAATGAAACGTATCAATTGTGAATAGGTATGCAAATACCAAATGCAACCTGCGCAATTTCTGGTTTGTGGATTTTAATTTTGGGGATTATGTGCCCGAGAATTTTAAACTTGAGGATTTTGTGCTAGAGGATTTTTCAAAACCTTGAGGATTTTGTGATCGGGGATATTGTTTATGGAGATTTCGTGTCTCTCCCGTATTCCAGATTATATTTAAATAATCTGAGATTTATATATATTCTTCTTGAGTTGCGCATTATGCCAGAATTTTAATGATTACTGCACCGGCGAAGACTCGGAAATTGGAAGGCTAAAGGCTTCCTATATTTATAGATAGTTTGGCATTTTAAAATTTCGAATTTATTTCCAGCTTTACTAGATTATTCGAGATTTTTTGAAAACATCAATTGTACGAGTTTTGCAGGCTGTTGGCTTGCTTGACAGTTATTCTAGGTTTCCTAATTTGCACAACAAAAAAAATATTTAATAACAAAACCACGAAATTGAGAGATCATCTGTTAAGCTTTCTGCTTTGTTCCTTGTACAATATTTTAGTTGAAAGGAATCTTTTAGTTGGGGGCTTTTTAAGGTTCTAAACGAATTAAAATATTTTTAGTCAAAAATTTACCACTGCCAACCGATTCCAATAAAATTATTGATTTAAACTAAACAGAACGTTCAAATTCCGAATTAAAAATTGTAAAATTAGTTTACACAACTAAATAATGTTTATACTTAAAATTTTGGATTGACAAAAATCAAAGTTTTATAATTCGAATCGGCTAATAGATCGGCTATTTCTATAGCTTGGCTTATTTGATATTCCTTACATTCAGATCAAGGAAGACAATCAAGTATTTAACTGCCTTGAAAAATAACTAAATAATTTATTTAGTAATAAATGTTTACACCTTTGATAAAATTAGAGAAATTATTTTTGTAATCAACCACTTTAATCGCCTATATAAACCAGGTTTAGGTTATAGACCAAACATGATGTTTTTTGATTTTTAGTAGTAGTGACATTCACAGTATTTTCAATTTGGCAAATTAGAAAAATACAGAGGCCAATCACTCATAATATATCTACTGGAAAAAGTAAAAATAATATTACCCCCTCCTTTACTTTACTCCAAAGTCAACACAAATGTATCGACTCTCACAAATGAGAACCCTCCTCGAATGTGATCTGTGAATGTCATTACACATATTTCACTCCTTAATCATTCGTGTTGGCATAAATACACACACAAATGTGGTTTCCCCTTGGGGTTTTTTGATTTTAGTGAATATAATTCGCTAAGCCAGTACGTTCTGCTTGATACGTAAGGTATTAAGCGAGAATTGTATTTTTGTAGTTTGATCGTAGCAACCTGATGAGTAAACCATATTTTTTCAGTACGAAACCGAACTACCAACAAAATTGAACTCAAGGAGGGTTCTCATTTGTGAGAGTCGATACATTTGTATTGCCAAATCGAAAATACTGTGAATGTCATTACTACTAATATGTATATTGTCTAAAATAAAGTCGAAAAATCAAATTGATAACGGACAATTTTTTAACTTCATGATATTTTTATTTAAGAACAACTATTATTGAATTAATTATTACTTGCACCTCGTAATCATAATCCAACACTGCCGATCTTTAATTAAATATGACTGTTACAACAAAAAGTATACCAAAAACATTTTGGCAACGGATTCCCATTTCGTGATATTCTCTCATAGATAACTAATTTTGTAAACAATTTTTATGTTTTATGTATTTTAATTAATATTTTTGTATGTATAGGTATATTATGTAGATGTTACTATATGATGAACAATTTACACAATACGATACCTAGTTAATTTGTTGTTGTCATGTTTTTTTCGTCCGCGAAACATAAAAATAAATTAAATTAGAACAAAGCCATGTACGAGAGAAAATTAGAGTGACAAAATTACAACAACAACAAAAAACATAAACATTTCGTGATTACATTTTTTTTTTGTTTTTTTTTCGAACCAACAATGATAACAAGTTGTTATATTATTATTATGTCGACTGTTTATTGAGCTGTCAGTTTAAGATAAATTGTGTTACAAAGTGATTTGTTAAGTTGTATTGAATATGACATATTTAATTCTATTTGTATACTATACGAAAATACATAAATATTTTAATTATATGTTTTATGCACACGATGCCATGTTGAAAACTAATTAGAATACTAAATATATCGTCACTATAACAATATATGACGACCACCTAACCCCTTTTTTTTTTTTTGTTAGTACAAATTTCAAATGTAATTTTGTTGACATTTTTATTGAGTGTGTGGTCGATTTGCTCGACATTTTTTGATATTAAAATGTCATTAAAAATTTAAAATGAATATCCAAGACAATTTCGAATTCACTTATACCTGCGTCTTTACATGATGATAGATTTTATTTTTATATTTTATATTGTGTATCTCTTCAAGGAAGTAGATTTTCATTTTATTCGTTTCATTTTTTGACAATTTGACACATTAACTGATCAACGGTGTATATATTTTATACTCATGTATGTTAAATTTAAAAAAAAAAAAACAACAAAAAAAGACAAGAACGACCATAAAAAATGAGGCCATTTGGAAATGGATTAGTTATTTATTTGAATCCGACATAATATGTGTTATGTGAGTGTTTAACCCTTTATTTCCCTGTGTGAATTTGAATTTTATAAAGGTATACTTATATATTCGATCAAACCACACATACACAAATCATCTTGATAAGAAAACATAAGAAATTACAACAGAAACGATAACAACTTTTCCATATACCAACAATAATTTGTCATGTTGAACAAGAGAAGACGACGACAAACAGCACAGCAAAAAAAAATTGTATTATTTTCACAGTATAGACACACATACATCATATGTACACATACAAACACACAAGAAGCACAAGAAAAACGGAAAAATAATACAAATCGATCAAAAAATGTTTTCCTTTTCCATCGTCGTCGTCATTTAATATTTTTTTTTTGTCAATTTTCCATCAAATATAAACAAATATGTTAGGATGTTAACATTTATTCAATTCTGGCAAAAATATTTTTTTGTTTATTGATTATATTTGCGATTTAAAAAAATTGATCAGGATTTTTAAAGTATGGGCAAGTTAATTAAACTTAGGGATTTTATAACTCAATAAACTCATCATTGTTGATTAATAATGGAACCTTTACTCTAAATTTATTAAACGTACGTATACGAGTATATGTGTATACCCCAAAAAGGAAAATTTTATCAACATCATTTTGTTTAGTAGGGATGACATTATCGTAATTCTATTGTTTGGTGATGATACATATTATACACAGAATATATATTGTTGGGTTTGGGGGAGAGCTTTCGTGTAATGAATTAGAAACAATTATTACATCCTAATTATCGACAATACATAACACAAATTAGAGGTTATCCCTATATTGTGTATACAAATTAAGACACTTTCCACTCTCTCTCTAACACAATACCCCCGAAAGATAATGATGTTGTTTAGTTACACATTGTGTGGAACATCAACAAAAAAGGAAAATATTGGTCTCGTCTCTCTACTTAAATATGAATTTTTTTTTTCTAATTAGATATTTTTATTGTGAGAACAAACAAAGGTTTTTTTTGTAACATTAATGCAGGATAATAAAAACAGTGTTTCCCATAACTAATTAGCTTACTAAAATTTTGACATTGCGGAAACGAATTGTACAATATGCGGTCCAATGTATAAAGTTTAGCGTCAAATGATAAAATTGACTTAAACCGATTTTTGGAAGCAGAATTTCGAATTATTTTTCAGTTTTGACTGGTTTTAGTTTGGGTTACGTTTATTTAAACATAATTAAAAAATCAACAAAACTTCAACATTTAGGAAAATTTAAATTTTTTATATTCTGTAGAATTTTTAAAACTTCAAATTCATAAAACATGAAAATTCGAAATTTTAGAATTTAATATGGCTATTGGCTACAGTTGTTCTGATAATTGCACGCGCATTGATGAAGTTGATAATTTTAAATATTTAGGATTGTCGATTCTAAGTTAAATTTTAAAAAACATATCTCAAGTACTCAGCTTTATATTTATATGTGTTACTGTAAGGTATACATATTTGTTGAATTATGTCATAACGATTTGGAAACACCTTTATGTAACAACATTAAAAGGATTAATTGTCGCACAAAATGCAGCAATACGGATTCTCGCAATAAGAAATCTTGTTTAACATTATCATTTCCTTTATTTAAAAAGCTGAATATTTTTTCACTAAGGTATCTTTATGTGTTTGAAGAATTAAAAATGTTCCTTCTTCGAAGTGGGAATAGAAACATCAAATGATTAAAATATGAGTTTCCTACCAAAAATAATTGCTCTAAGCCTAAGTAAGGACCTAAAAATACCTAAATTTATGTTTATTTAATTAGTAATAGTGTAATATTGAGAAGACCTAAAAATTGTTGTAGGCCTTTTCCTGAGTTAAACAGTTCAAAAAAATTAAG
This sequence comes from Tipula helvola, assembly GCA_963556165.1. NCBI lineage: Eukaryota > Metazoa > Arthropoda > Insecta > Diptera > Tipulidae > Tipula > Tipula helvola. Next base: position 8,637,196 of record OY744481.1, on the reverse strand, counting down.
AAATGTTAATGATTTGCAAAAATGTATGCATTTATAATGAAAAATGCAAGGGTTTCAATGGAACAAATCTTAAAAATTCAGAATTTTCTTTTAAACTCAGAACCCACTAAAATCATAAAGTTAAACCAAAAATTGACGATAATTTGTGATTATATTTACATAGAGTTGAATTTTAAATATTGTACATCACTCAGGATTACAAATAAAATTAGATATAAAGAATAAATTAAAGTGCGACAAAATAGAATATAAGCCAAACTCGGGAATTACAAATTTACTGGAAATTCTGGATCCCATTCCCAATCGGGGAATATAAATTCGGTTCCTACAAAAGTTATGTGCAAGCTCCTGTTAAATGCATTAGAAACAAATGTATTTTAAATTTCAATTCGGCCCCCCCCCCCCCCCCTCCATTTCCGATAATTAGAAATTGCTATAAGATTCAGAGTGTGCCTTTAAAAAAAATAATTTTTGGAGGCTCATTTCATATCAAAATTTATCTCAAGCATCTTAAATCTAGAATTTGACGATCTGAAAATTAAAAATAAAATAAAATTACTTTACCGGAACAATTTGTTTTGTTTTAAATTAAGTAAAATTTACATAATAAATAAATTTTGAAATTTTGAAAATAAAGAAAACACCGCAAAGCGTTATGTGGAAAACTAATTCCCAGCAAGGTTCACAACCATTTGGGGGTCCAAATCTAAAATTTAGAAGACTGAATTTGAAACAATGGTTTCAATTTTTTTTTATTTTGATGTTTCTCATCCTCAAAAAGTTACAAAAACTTGGGAAGGACGAGGATTCCTGAAATAATGTCTCCTCTATAGTATGATTGTTAAAATAACATATGAAAACTACTTATTTGAAGCTATCAGGACACTAACTTACTATTTAATCTCTGGCAACAGGTTTCGGCTCGACAAATTGATTGATTGCGAAAATTCTTTTCCTCCGAGCTAAATGCCTAATTTGTTGAAGATGTTATAGTTAGCTAGGTCATCCAATTTTTGGCCAAAAAGTAAAATTTAAACTTTTCCAAAAAAATAACTTTTTTATTAATGCTTATTGCTCATATGTATGAACGATATTAAATCGTAGTTACTAATTACACAATTATTAGAATTAAAAATTTTATAGAATTTATCGAGTTTTTAGAATTTATAATAATTAAATAAATTTTTTAAATATAAAAATTATCTAAACGCTATAAATTATAATAATCCTACAGTAAATTCAAACAATTCTATAAAGTTTAAAAATCCAATAAGTTTCTTAAATTCTATAAATCCTATAAATTGTGTAACTTTGATAAATTTGATAAATTCAATAAATTCTATAAATTCTGAAATTTTATGAATTTTTTAAATTCTACTAATTTTATAAATTCTACAAATTCTATCAAATTTATAAATTTTAAGAATAACATAAATTCTTTAAATTTTGTAGATTCTTTGAATTCTTTTAATCATATCAAGTACATATATCTGTTTTATAAATTCTACAAACTCAAATTTTACTTAACAATTTCGATAAATCCTATAAATTTTAACAATTCTATAAATTCTTTGTATTCTATAAATCGAATAAATTCTGTAAATCCTATAAATTTTAATATTTCTATGAATACTACACTGCGCCAATTAAAAAACGGAACAGAAATTTTCTTCGAAAAAATACCCAGATTTGAACACCTGTATCTTGGTGAAATACCACCTTTCCAAAAAAAAAATTTTGTTTCTAGTTGAAGGAAATTTTGTTTTCTTTTCGATACTGGAAACCGTTTTATTTTATTTTGTTTTTTTATGACTTTTATGAGTAAAACAAAAGGTGTCCAAAAAAAAAAAATTTTGCTGCTGTTTGAAACTATAAACGAACTTCCTCGATATTTCATTCAAAAATCCAAATCAGCCATTTTATAGAGAATTTCAAAACCTTGAAAATTGATACTAGGAAAATTTCTGTGCGGCCACTCCTTGTCGAGTTATTGAAGTTTTAGCGTGTTAAAGTTTTAGTGTTAAAGTGACTGAACATTTTATCGTAGAGTGCTAAGTTTACAAGAAAAAAAAATTTACTTCTACGCTTTTTGGTACGTTTTCTCTAAAACTTCAATAACTCGACAAGGAGTGGCCGCACAGAAATTTTCCTAGTATTATTTTACAAGGTTTCGAAATTCTCTATAAAATGGCTGATTTGGATTTTTGAATGAAATATCGAGCAAGTTCGTTTATAGTTTCAAACAGCAGCAAATTTTTTTTTTTTTTGGACACCTTTTGTTTTACTCATAAAAGTCATAAAAAACAAAATAAAATAAAACGGTTTCCAGTATCGAAAAGAAAACAAAATTTCCTTCAACTAGAAATAAATTTTTTTTTTGAAAGGTGGTATTTCATCAAGATACAGGCGTTCAAATCTGGGTATTTTTTCGAAGAAAATTTCTGTTCCGTTTTTTAATTGGCGCAGTGTATAAAGCCAAAAAATTCAGTAAGCTAGGTTAGGTTAGTTATCATGGCACATAATGTATCCCCTTTACCCACTCTTACTGGAACCATTTAGAGCTATGTTTACTGTTTTCGAGAACCGTCAGTTTGTCCATCTTGAGCTTACCTAAGTATTTATGCTGCTAGTTAGAACTTTTGCGTGCTAATGCCGGACATGAGCAGAGGAAGTGAACCGTAGTTCCTTTCTCCTCCTTGTTCAAACAGCTTCAACAGAAGTCATTTGCCTCTAACCCTAGCCTTTTGCATTCTCTCCAAAAAAGGCAGTGTGTCCTCAGTATTCTTACAACCATTCTTAATTCACGAGAGCTTAATGTTCTCGTGTACACTAAGTCTATTTTTGGCCAGACTTGTTTTATATAATTACAGGTGAGGCTGTCAGTAAGAGCTTTCCAGTTTATTTGCTGTTATAGGACTCCCCAGATATGCTCTTTTCGGTTGCAGCAGGTGAAAAATTCAGTAAGTTTATAAAATAATTTATAAAACTTTATAGATTCAATAAATTTTATGATTTTTTTTAAATTTTGTAGATTCTATAAGTTCTATAAATTTTGCTAACTTCAAATGTTTGTCTATTTTTTTTCCTAAAATTCCTCAATTTTTATCTATAATTTCTTTGAATTCTTTCAAATTCTTCAAACTCTGTAAATTCCACAATTTTACAAAATTTATTTTTCTACTCAATCCTACTGCGATTTAACCTTTCGTATAATTGGCCATAAATGATTGAAATCAAGGGTCTCATGTTTTTCTCATTAAACATAATGCATCGTTTAGGCACTTCCATCGTCCCAAAATAAAAGTCATTTGCGAAACGCAAAGAAAAGCAATCTAACGTTCCGCAGGTGACGGTGCAAAAACATTTTTTGTTAACTAAAATTTTGTAGATACAATTTTGCATCGTCACCAACGATATGGTGGATATGCTAAAATTCTTTTTTTTTTTTGAAGAACTGACAAAATCATATATCTTTTGTTGAAACAACGTTCCCACACGGAACATTCTGAGCCAAGGGGCAAGATTATTTAATTGATCACAAATATATAAGGCGTCCGAGCTTGAATTACTCTCATCAAATTTATAACTGGAATTGTATGACGAGAAAGTTTCTGAATTTGTTTGTTTGAGTGCGAAACCAGACTATATACGGGGCTGTACCTATATTATTATGTACTAAGTATCTTTTTCAGTTTAGAATCTAAATAACAGCACGACACGTATTTGTCAGGTGTATTTTAGACACGAATAAAACTAAATATGTGAATACGTAAGGTAATTTTAAAGGATGAACATTTATTGATTCGTAATCCGTTTATTAGGTGTCATGTCATGGCGAACGCAAAACAGAAATTCTCTAAAACTTCCAAAAGTACCTCCTATATATTTTGACCAGCTCCCTAAATTGACCACTTGTTGCCATCCTCTGAAATATTAAGTCTGAAATATTTTGTTACATTTGAAGAAAATTGTTCTTTTTAGCCTGACTCTGAATTTTCAAATTATTAGATTGTTTTATTCCTTAAACTAAGCACCTCCATAGACTGACCAACATTTCTGGGTAACTTGAATAGTGACTTTAGAGATATTTTCCTGAATTTAGTTTTTTTAGTATACAAGAAAGGAAATAATTACATAAAATTACGTCGAAACTATTTAAATTAGTGTGAAAAAAGAAATTCATTAATTCCGGAATATATATTTTCATTTCCGGAATAATCAAATGGGCTTTAAAGTGAATATTTGCCCTGGCTTGGTTTCAGATGGACTAAGCCAACATTCCGGCTGTTGTTCTGCATCAAAATATCTTTGATCAGCACTCCAAAAGGCCAAGCTTCGGTAGACGTAATGTTAGTGTAAGACGAAGCAGGAACGTTGATTTTACATGATAAGTGTTCCGTAGCTATTTTTGGATGGAGCCACAAGTATATGATATCCGCTAATGCATCCTCAGTTTTAGATTTGATTATTACAAATACTGACAAAATTGAATTTCATAGTCAAATCTAGGTGAGGTTCACAGATCATGATCTAATTTATTTCTCCTATAAAGTCAGTATTTTCAAATCAACCCCTATAATACGTTTCCGCAGTTTTAAGGAAATTGATATCCCTAAATTGACTGGGTCCTGTTGCAGCTTTGATTGGAATAGAGTATTTTCAATTATACAACCTTTGATGAAAAAATTCAATATTTATGCTCTAATATATTACACTTATTTGAACAACATGTTCCACTTAAAACTTTAAGTCTTAAACCTTCCAAGCCTCCGTGGCTCAATGCTGAAATTATAATATGATTAAACTAAGGAATTTCATTTTTCAACGTTGGAAATGCACCAAAGACAATAGATTACATACTTAAGGAATTTAGAATTCAGGAAAAAAATTAACGTAGCAAAATCTAATGCCAAACTAAAATATTATTCAAACGTCTTGAATCCGTCGATACCTTCTAAGTTTTTTTGGAAAAATTTGAAATCGATAGGAGCCTGGTAATTTTAACAACTGTCCGTTTTCCATTGATGACTTAAACAATTATTTCAGTTCCCACTCTTCAGGGGTTGGTTTTGTGGATTATTCAACGCAGAGTCCACTTTTTGAAGGCGACTTAAGCTTTAAGAACATTGACATAGTTGATCTGCACCAAGCTCTAGAATTGGTTAAATCAGATGCAATGGGTACAACAACTGCTTTGCTCCAAATCAGCGATGATATTCGGAGGGCAGTTGATAGCAGCGATGTTTGTACTTTGGTGTTGCTAGATTTCAGCAAGGCTTTCGATCGGATTGATCATCAGCTTTTGATTTATAACCTGAAAGAACATTTCAATTTTTCTTCCACTGCGAGTCAATTGGTTCATTCATACTTATCTAATCGCTCACAGATTGTCACCATGCACAATTCCATATCCGGTTCTAATAACACTTATTCTGGTGTTCCCCAAGGTTCAATTTTAGGACCTTTTTTATTTATGATGTATATTAATTACTTGACGAAAGTGATTGCACATTGTAAATATCATTTATTTGCTGACGATGTTCAAATTTATAGATTCTGTAATCCTATGGATATTGTGAACAGTATTAATAAAGTCAATTTGGACAAAGGCCTAATTGTGGAATGGTCCGTGAAAAATCTTCTAGGTATTAATAGTGAGAAGATTCAATCTATTTTAATATCGTCCCACATTCGATGCGTCGACGATGTACTGAAAATTTCTGTCAACGGAGCCAGCATTAATTTATCTGATACTGTTAACCATCTTGGTTTAACTTTCGATCGAACACTATGTTGGAACTCGCACATCGAAGGAGTTAAAAGGAGGAGAATATTTTTACTTAGAATTCTCTGGGCTAAGACTAAATGCTTGTCTAATGAACTCAGACTTAGACTGGTTAAATCTTTTGCACTTCCTCATTTTCTTTATGTTGATGTGGTCTTTTTGATCTGCAAAAGAAATACTTCTCCGAGTTACAAATGCTCTTTAATAATTGCGTCAGGTATGTCTTCAGACTTAGAAAATATGACCATATCTCTTGTTATTCCAACTTGCTATTCGGTTGCTCTCTTCATGAGTTGGATACTTTTCGAGTGTGCTTATTTATTTACAAGCTTTTAAGACACCAACAACCGAAATATATTTTTGACAAGTTGTTAAAATCTCCTGATCGCATGCAAATGTTGAAGCCAGCCAGAAATAAATTTAAATTAATGAATTCGTCTTTCTTTGTTTGAGAGATAAGCATTTGGAACAATTTGGATATTAATATTAGAAGATCTAGTTCCCCGGCCCTTTTTTAAAAATAAATACTTTCAACATTTTAATTTTACTCTTTAACAGTTTACTTGTAACCCCGACAAAGCCAGTTTCAATCGGTTTAATTATGATAATTCATCAAGTTATTCAAATCAGACGTCTCAACATTGAGTCAAACAAGGAGCACTACTACGATTGGAACATGCCGTTTCTCGCTCCGTTTTTTTTAAGTTGTGTAATTTACCTTTTAAATCATTAACACTATTTACATTGTCTGCTTGAGTTTGTGTGATCATTTAAAAATGTATGGTGTCGATTTTACTGGACGCCAGCTCAAAAAAAATTAAAGGTGTTATAAGAGCTGCAATATACATCTCTGTGAGACATATTATCCGATAAGATTCACAAGGTCCTTTGTTCCTGCTACTAAGCAGCGAATTGAGTGTCAATTTATGACGATCAATTGCAGTCGAGGAAAGTGCAATTTCTTGCGATTTCTTTAAAAATAATATTTTAAAACTGGCAAACTGCTACAAAATAAAATTTAAAAATTTTAAATATATTTCTGAGACATGGTTTCAAAAGCTTCAATTTATAATGCTTGAAACCTAATCACAACAATTCCTGTAAACCAAAACAAATTCGATGAAGCAAATATAATTAACTATAACCTAAAATTAAAAGCTAAACTCATTCCCTGTAGGCAAAGAACGCGAAATGTTTACAAAATTTTTTTCTTAATACCCTCCCAAAAAAAAAATAACAACAAGAAGCTGCACAAAATTTCCAGGCAAATCCAAATAATACATCGAAAAATAACAAAAATAAAACCAAATGATTAATTGACTGAATATTGGGGAACATCTCCGGTTGAAGGAGAAGCAACTAAAAAAAGCAGAAAAAAGCACAGAATAAAGCGAATTTACTTATTATCTTCAACCAACCGAAAACAGACAATGACATATTATTACTACAAAAAAAAAGAATATGTTTAAACTTTAAAGTTTAAAAAGCTTTACTTAAAAAAAAAGTAAAATAACAAAACTTTAAAATTAAATTAAGCAAAGTTTTTCGATTTTTTGTATTTTTTTTCCTCTCTATAAAATACATTACATAAATTTTCTATTTTCCCTCTGTGTGTACAAAGATTTCTGAAAGGAAAATCACTTTTCTTTTATATGTACGTACGTAGATCCTTTTAGTTTTTGTGTTTCCAAACTACATCTATTTTCTTAAAATTCATAAATAATGATAACAAAGATATAACGACAAATAGTAATAACAATAATAGATATAAAGACATTCTGTGTGGGTGTGTGTGTGTGTGTTATCGTCAGAATACTTTTTGAGTTACTGTTGTCTGCTGCGAGTACCAAGTAAATTTTTTTTGCGAGAACAAAAAATCCCTGAAGGTTTTAAGGGGTTACTGTTAATTTATTTACGGTACATATTGCAGGTTAAAAGTACTTTAGCTAATCTATCCCTTTTATATAGCATATACATTTATATTCAGTTGTACTTTAAGATAAATGAGAAAATTAAATGAAAATAACACCTTTTTAATTTTTTTCTATTTATAATTTTTCACCCTTGTACTTATTGTCTGTGTACAAAAGAAAAACCAAAAAAACAAAAAAAAAACAAATCATCATTATCATTGTGTATGTACATACGAGCAGAGCTTTTCATTTTCCACATATCCTAATTTAGATATACACAAAACCAACAAAATTATGAAAAATAGATAAAGAAAAACTCTTGGTTTTCCTTTTATACAGTACACACATATACATATTTATTTTCCGTCTCTCTTATCATCCCGACAAGATGATAAGAAAGCATAACAAACATAAATTTATTTATTTTTCTTATTGTCTCATCCTTACACACTCTATATATTCTCCTGTGTTATGTTACATTTTCCATCGTCTTGTGTGTAAAGTTAAAATAAACTTTGTTTTTGGTTTGGTATAAAGAAAATGACAATAAAATAAGAAAAAAATCTTTTGTACATAGCCGTATATAAATATACAATTGTGAATGGAAAATTGGGATTTTTATTTTTATTTTTTTTTTTTTGGTTGATTGTATTTTTCAGGTGTTTTTCCAAACAAAATAAAAAAAAATCACAAATCCCATTTCAAACGGCGCAGGCAAGCAAGCAACTAAACCAACCAAATAAAATAATTTTAAGGGAATTTATACGTCGTATTTGTCTTTTCGCATATGTATGTAACAGTACCAATCTCCTGAGAATATTATATGTGTTTGTGTGTGTGTCTATGTAGTTAGCTGATAAAGCTTTTTCCATTTTTCCACCACCAAAAATCAAAAATTTAAACATGATTTGTACTAATATTCTTGGAAAAAGGATTTTTTGTTTTTGTTTTGTGCCTGCTCGTTTGATTGAAGGATTGAGTATAAAACAAAAACATAAAATAAGATGGAGATTTTAAATTTTCATCGGAAATCCTGACGATATTCGGTTTTGTTTGTGTTTTGTTTGGAAATCCTTGAACTTATATTCGTTACGAGTTGAAAAGTGTATTATAAAGTGAAAATTATTGGTGGGCGTAAATTTCGATTTATTTTGTGTATTTTGTACTGTGTGGTGTATGGTAAGGGAATCATTTTTTTTTTTTTTTGATTTTATAAATGACCTAGATTTTTGTGTTTTTTTTATTTTTTTCATTGTAGAGTGTGTGTAGGTTTTACTGATTTATCTATGGTTCAGTAGATAATTCGTTGTGTTTTATGTGGCTTAGTTATTGTTTTATGGTTGTTTGTTCTTTAAATGGTACAAAAAAATTAGGAATAAATGTTTGATTTTCGAATTTGTGCGGTGCTGGTGCGAAACAAACGATTGCGTTATTTGTTTACAAATGTGCTGACTGTTTTATTGATTTGAAATTAAATATGGTGTGTGGATGTGTGCTCATCATATCAACAAATATAAATTTTATTTATTTAAAATTATTTAATTTATTCGGTCATTTATTGGTAATCCGAGCAGATATTTTAGGCTTGTGTGACGATTCATTAAGACCGATACTTATCCTGCAATTAACATATTAAATTGCAATTTGAAATAGTGTCTAATAGTGACAAAAATCCATAACTCCAAAAAATAAAAAATTTGAAGTAAAGATGCCAAACGATAGATGGCTACTTTTTCTATAACTATCTCCTTTATAAATTGGGTTTCAACAATCAACAACCCCTTATTAACGTTATATTCCCACCAATTCCTTTAAGTTGAGACACTACGTGTAATTTGATATACAAAACAGCACAATTCCTTTAATGTTTTTTTTTTGCTAGTTTTAATGGTTAAGTGTTAGTTAGCTGATTTGGTTAGTTTGATATGGTTGTCCTTAAGGAATAGAAGTGCCAATTAAGTTTAATTTTTGTGCCTTTTTATTTATTAACGGTAAATGTGGGGATTGATAAATCGGTATCTAAACCCAGAAAAGGGATTTTAAATCAGAGTGGTTGGAAAAGAGAATTAGAAAAAAAATCAGGTTTGCTTTTAAGTATTGTAAATTTATGTGAATATATAAGAGTTTAAATAAATTGTCATTTTCTTAAAGATACACAATGGTGCGGATCTTCCTAAAATGCCACAATGTCGACATGCTGGTTCAGCCTTAAATTGTGCTAGTTTAAATATGAAGGATGCTTTAAAATTTTCTAATTCATTTTACATTTCGAAAAATAAGATAGAACAAGGCAAATGTATCTTAACGTGCTGGGAGGTCAAACCACCGAGTAGAATTAATCGCAAGAAGAATGAATCTATTCTCAATAGAGCTATCACCATTCGACACTTCGTTCGAAAAACAAATGGCGGGATTGTACGGGTTTGCCAAAAGGTGTTTACAGGCATACTAAATATCAGCAGATATCGAGTAATTGGCGTATGCAAACGTTTTTTTAATAAGCCTGTTGAAAATCGTGGAGGTGACCAAAAATCCATCCAAAAATATGGTGCTCCCAAAAGTACCGGATCAAACAGCGTACTTTTCTAGGCTATTGTACTTATATAATTTTGGTGTGGTTCAAGGCTCAGCAAATTTTCAAAAAGATAATGTTTCTTCATATATTTGGCTTTGAAATGAGCACATGAAAGGATCGAACGAAATTTTTCTGATTTGTGCCACCGGCTAAGCTCAACTTGATTCTAAGACATTTCGGTCGCCCGGCTTATTTGCGATGGCTACGACGCACAAAATAAAAATGCGGCCAAATTATTGAAATAGGTGGCACCGGTTAATGAGGTCCCAATAATATTTCCGGTTCCTGGCCACTCATATATTCCCACTGACAGAGTGTTTGGTCAGCTCGAAAAAAAGAAAAGCTATAAGGAGCAAATAATAAGGCCAGATGAACATTTTGATCCCTATTCAGAGCATGGGCAGATTATTCGGATAGGGTCGGATAGGTAAATGACTTGAAAACTGTTACTGCAGCATGCGTTAAACCATCGGGAAAATGACATTTTTCAATTTAACAAGGCGATAAGATTTGTTCTCTCCAAAATGATCATTGCGGTACTAGTGCGTGGCGCGTGGAGAGCAAAACTTTAGGTCAAATTTTGGGATAGCCAAATCTGTTCTTAAAAAAGAAAGACATATAGGGCAAATACGGCCTAGTCAAATAAATATCGGAGTGCCTGTGAAATCTGCAAAAATTGATGAAGCCACAAAACACTTTGGGGCCAATTGGGAAGACATGAATGAACTCGACTATTATAAATCGTTTCTTCGATCTGCTTCCCACAAAAAAAAACGTGTATAATGAAGTTGCAGACCATTTGGAAACGGAATACTGGCATTCTGAACACGCTTTAACGATTTAAATTGAAAGATCAATTTGTATTTTTTTATGAACTGAATTTTGTTATTGGATTACAATTTTTTATTTATTTTGTAAGAACACAATTTTTTTACGCAATGATACTGATTGTTTATTTTCAAGGATCAACAATTCTACCATAGTTGTTTTCAAATTCCCTAATTCCTAAAGTTACTTACAAAGCTCACCAATTCCAAAACAATTTGTATAACTTATACACTGTTGCCCATAAAAATTAGATTAGAACGAAAACACTTTATTTCAAAAAAATTCAATAATTAAATGGTGAACTCTTATTAGTTAATTAGATACAGCTGTTTCGAAGTCACAAGCTTCCTCTAAGGTAAAAAAATCGCCACCTTAGAATTACAAAGTTCTATCTGACATTTTCATTTTTTCGAAATTACTTTCGATTTTCGGATTTTTCGTAGCTCTAAATTCAAAAATGTCATTGTAATTTCAGTTCATTTATAGATTATATTTTAAATTAAAAGGTTAACGAAAAATGCGAAAATCGAAAGTAACTTCGAAAAAATGAAAATGTCAGATAGAACTGTATAATTCTAAGGTGGCGAAATAGCGATAAAGTTTTAAAGGTCAAATAATACCCAAACTAATTTTGGCACATTTAATTTTACCTCAATCCTATACCAAACATTTACAAAATTATCAGCATTTACCAATTATACTCACGCCAAACGTGAAATTTCCGACTTTACTGTTCTTATTCGAAATTCTAAAAACACTTCGTATTAAAATTCTAAATTTGTTAAATGCTCAGTGGGAAGATAGAAATGTTCGATAAAAACTGGAGTAATTTATGGGAACAAATTTAAATTTGTCGGTTCTTAGATGTTACCCTTATAATCAAATACACTTTGAGATGAGCACAGAAAATTTGAATTTTGTGATACTCCAGCCTTGTAGAAAAATGTGTCAGTTAATCTGTAATCAACTTAGCTTTATTTTGTTGACTCGGCGTATCAGTCTACAAAGGTTTCAACCTCCGAACCGACAACGGCAACTTTTCACCACATAGCTCTGAAACAGGGACCTGAAAGTCAATGAACACCAAGTTACCATGACATTAAGGAAACTTTTGATTTTGTTATTTTGGTAATCTTAAAAAAGAATCCAAGGAGTTTCACTCCTCAACTATTCTGCAAATATGTAGTCGTAAAATTCGCGTAAATATGTTAAAATTTTGGCGAAAATTTACATATTTCAGATTTTTTTTTTTTGATACAGGTTCTATGTAAATTTGATCTCTATGTTCAAATTTCCCATTTGAATAATCAGCCGACCAGACTGATAACAGTTCTATTGGTTCGACTACAGGCTGGAAATCGAACTAAAATGCAACAACCCGACATATAATAACAGTAGGTGCTATATTAAAAAATCAGTCCAATCCATACATATAATCATGAGTCAAACGAGACAGATGAAAGCCTTAGTGCAACTGCTTCATCACCAAAAATATTAAAGCAGAACATATCTCAAGTTCATCATCGTGACTCGTCTATTATAAAATCAGAAACTGTTTCCTTCCAACTTCATGAAAATTAACGGAAGAACAAATCATAACCGAAGATTGGATTTAATCCAACCGCAGTCGTTTGCCTATAGAAATTGTCAAGCATTTGATATTTCAGATACTCAACATGTTTCTCAACTATCTCTAATATAATCTCTGAGAAAAATTCTCTTCTGTACAAATTAGCTCAACTATACCACAAATTACAATCGAATAAATGTACGCAAAAATAATCTCGACGTATTCAGTGATAAGAAATTCAACACAAGCGAAAAATTTTCAAAGGTGGTTGTAAAAGAAGAAACATTAGCGACTTTATGTTTCGGCTTGAAATGTTGGCTATGCCAAGATATGTATATCTTTGAATCCTTTTCCGGTTATGCAGATACTTTCTTAGGGCATTACGTACTAGAATCAAATGAAGGATGCCTTGTTGTCTTGGTTTACCACTCCTGAAGGGAACGCTGAAACAAGACATCAAGAAATCCATAACAATCGCCTAGTGAGAAATCTTAGCGAACCAGTGCTCTCGACACAGTTTAAAGTAACCTTCAGCCTACTTTTCTTGACAAAATGATAAATGTTCAGGTTATTTCGATCAATCAATTGAGAATTCCAGCTCAATCTTATGAACATTTGGCGCAACTTTGACTTTTACAAAAAAATTTAGAAATTCATTAACGTCCCGAATTTAGCTTTTGCTGGTTTTATGTATTTTATAGAAATAAATAGTTTCGAGTTTTTTAAAAGCATTCGAGGATTGTGTGGGGTTGAAGATTATTTTATACGTATTGACATTACACAGGAGTTTATAAATTTTGTAATATTATTCAACATTTTTGATATTATTTGAATTTGTTTGAATTGAATTAAGCGTATAGCAATGAGTAGGTGAAATCCTCAAAAACCGAAATGTTTCAGAATAATGTAGATTTGATTAAAAAAGTGTATTGATCTTGAATGCTTAATATTGTAACATTGAGTTATTTCAAAAATTTTCTACGGGTTTATGATTGGATTTGTTTTGAGAATACCGACGCGATATGTTACAGAATTACAGCGATACATTATGCACATCGAAATTTTCGATTTATTTGATATTTTATTATTTTGTGAGGTTATTGGAAATTTCCGATATTATTCAAGTTATGCTTGGAGTTGAGTTAAGTATAGCATACATGACCTTACAGAGATGAGACTCTCGAAATTAAAAATTTTAAGCTTTTTGAATTAATCTATTGTAGATTAACTGAGTTGAATAGTGATTCAAAATTCCAAACAAATTCGAAGGTTTTGTCACTTAAGATTATTGTGTACATTTGACAAATAATGAAGTTTTGGGGTTGCAAACCGGTTAGAAACCGGGTTTTAAAAACTAGGCTTTCGTAAAATTTTGACTAACTGAGAAACCGGTTTTTTAACACAAAAACCGATTTTTTTCGTAATTAAATTTCTTGTCTTATATTTTATTGTAAAGATAAATTTGTCTGTAATCGCTATTTTTTAATATTAAAGTTATTGATATGATGATGTACATGTATTACACTGGTCAAAATTTCATGTATAGTGTGCATTACCCTGGCTAAATAAATACACATAAATACATTGCCCAAAAACAAACGAAATCGATTTAATGAGAAGAGAAGCGTATTTTTTTATTTACTCAATCGGTTAACGGTTTTGCAACCGAAAACCTGCTGTTTTTCTCAACTCCACTACACTTTACAAATATTTGGTACTTTTTGTATAAATGCATTCACATTAAAGGAGGAAGCGAAATATATATGTTTATACGTGCGATCATTTACAGCAATTCGAATTATATTTGAGAGAGACATTGTGGCAACCACTAACGATGGAACACCGGTTATGCAGAAATACGGCCGAGAATGTCCCACTGAATACCAACTTTGCTTCAATCATGGTATTCATTTAAGTGTAATTGAGGTTTTATATGAAAAAAAATAACAAAACTAGAGAGACACCGACACGGCAATCGAAATTTGCTCGGACTCAGACTCAGAAGACGAAAATGATGCTCAGGTTCAGAGCATGGAATATGGATTGGAAATAATTTCAAATAATAATGAGGAGTTTGAATTCTCACAAAATTTAGCAATGGCAATAACAGACATACGAGCGATAGTAAAATTGTTCAAGTATTCGCCAGTTCGGAATTCTGTTCTACAGAATAATGTGAGACGGAGAAAGGGTAAAAAACTAGGTTTAATATTGTAGATTCGAACAAGATGGATTTCCATGGAACCAATTACAGCGCGATTTTTGGATATAAAGGAATGCATTGAGGAGCCTTTGACAGAATTAAATTCAATGAATTTATGCAGTTCGGAACACATCGCCACCTTAGAGGAAATACTTAACTGTTTCCGATCCATAAAACTAGTAGTTGAGCTCTTAGCCGACAAGAAGCAACCATTTTATCAAGTGAAGCTATTCTGAATTTCATGTTTGAAAAACTAGAAAAACAAGAATCGCAACTGAGTAGGAAGCTGCTAGATTGTTTAAAAATAATTGGTTTCACTCGCCATTTATCTGAATAGTCCCCATTCGAATTAAACGGATTTCAGCAACAACAAGTTTTTCAGCTACTTGTCCAAAACATCTATTACCAGTTTTGCTAGTTGTTTGATGTTGAGGCTTTTTCCAACAAATAACTTAAATTCAAAGAAAGATGAATCCGACAACACTGCTATAGAAGAAGATATTCTAATTTCGAGTGAATCATCAAGTTTAACCGAAGAACTAAACAATGAGATTTCTTCAATAACATTACCTTATGCTCACTCAATAAATAACGACAACTTATCGTTCTCGTTGGTAAAAAAGGAATTTCAATTATATCAGGCAACTGGAAAGAAAACGGATACCTTAAAAAATCTGCAAAACGCAATAAATTCAGTTAAACCCCATTTCTACCGAAAATGAACGGATATTTTCAATAGCTGGCACATTCATAACGAAAATTCGAACCCGTCTAGGAGACAAATCAGTAGACGCATTAGTGTTTCTAAAGAGCAACTTTTTAAATACTTGTACGTCAAAGTAATAAGCAATTAATTGTGATACAAAGTATCGATATAATTTTGAATATATTATTATATTTTTATTTAACGAATTATGTTAGCCACATGAGCTGATCTCCTAAACCTATAGTTTTGTATTTTTAAGTAATAAATTAAATATTGACTACTAAAATCGTTTGCGTTTGGTTTCATTAAGAAATTTACTAGTTTACAAAATTTAATAATTTCAATAATGTGAAAACCGTCAATCCGTTTTTTTCTAAATTCCGGTTTTTTGCAAACCCTATGCAATACCATTACCATGGTCCAGTTTAGAAAATGCACTGCATTTTGTTGATCGAATGTAGAATTTTGGTTTGTTCGTTAACTAATAACTTTGACCGATCCTTGATTTCCCAAATAATAAACTCAACCAAAAAATGTAAATTAAAAAAAAAATTAATTTTTTATCAATAAGTTGTCATTGGGCCAGATACATGATACTCTAGCAATTCGCAAATCGATAAATATGGCGGATTTGCTAATCGAAAATTTGCTTGCGTAAGCTACTCGATTATTTTAGCAAAGTAAAATATATTTTCGTATTCAGCACAAACGATAAAGTGCGTTAAAATATCTCATTTTCTGAAATTCAGAAACAAATTGGGTTGCTAAATTATAGTGTATAACATTTCTAGCAAATTCGCAAAAAATAACTGCTTATCTGCTTATCTGAGTATCGAGTATCTAGCCCAATATCTAGTAAAAACCGTTGATTCATTTTTTTTGATCAATAAGTCTCAAAATAATCACGAATGAGAGTTTTTATATTCTAAATATTGCTAAAATAACATCATTTTCTGTCATATAATTTCTCGCGTGCATGACAATGCGGACGAAAAATGTATGTTGCTTTAAAGTAACTCAATAATACTTTCGTAATTAAAAATTAGGCAACGAGGAAGAGATTAGAGGCTGATTGCCGATTGGTTGTGGGAGCCAAAGAGTTGATGGAGAAAAACAATGTGGATGAAATTCTGTAATATTGGGACGATATGCGCCAAATCTATGTGCTTGCTGGGACCCGCTCGAAACACGATATTTTAAAACGCGATATTTCAAAACGCAATATAGTACAAAACGTGATATTCCAAAACGCGATATGGTACAAAACGCGATATTTCAAAACGCGATATGGTACAAAACGCGATATTTTAAAATTAAAATTTTAAAATAATAATAATTATTAATCTTCCTTCATTTAATAAAATTTTCCTTCACCAAAATGATGAAATTGAACATGTACGATCAGAACTAGGAAATCGCGTACTGAAATATCGCGTTTCAAATGGGACCTGTGTTTGCTCACTGGCTTCTCTGAACATATTTTCAAAAAATTTACCAACTTTACTTTTGTACAATTGCTATGTATAATCGAGCTATTGTAAAATCAATATCAAATAAAGTCATGTTCATTATTTCAGCTAAATCCAAATCAAGTTCGGTTCGAAATTGTATTTATGAAAGGAGCAATATGGAACCTTTAAATGATGTTTAATCAATCAAAATACTTAAAAGTTAATTATTGTTTATTAATTTTGGAAGCTTTTCCAAAATAATGTAAGTTGGCTTATTATAGCTATTGATGATATAGAATAGATATTAAAAGTAAAATTTTATTTTGTGAGAAGGGAAGTTTTATACATATCACGAACAGAGCATAAGCAAGGCATTGAATCATGGTTTATTGAAGAACTTTATAACTTTAGTCACGACTTAATATTGCCTAAGACGATTCTATAGTTTATCTAACACTCTACTTGTCTGTTTCACTAAGATATTTTCCGAACTATATTAATTGTTGGTATAAGTTATCCGTATAGCTCAGTTTTATTCAGATATAACTTATTGATTTAACGTATCAGAGACGCAGTTTCAGGGCAATTAAAATATAATTTACGAATATCCACTAGAATAATCAAGATGCAAGGGTTATAGTTATTATTCATGTTAATTAAGAGAGTTAATCTGATAATTTCAAATTATTTGGTAATTTGTACATTAAGCAGAGAAATTCAAAATTCAAATAGCCGAAAGTTTTTTCTAGTGCGTTCTGTTTAAAGTTACTGATTTGTCCAAGTTTAAATTTAAATTCAAAATTCTGTACTTGATTCGTTTCGTTGAAAATAAAGTTTTAAAATTTCAAGATTAAACAAAAAAATTTAAAAATTTAAAATCATAATTCAAAAATTAACAAAATTAGAGATGGAACTTGAACATTAAGATAAAACTCTATATTTGAATTTCCAAATTTGGAAAAATTTCAAATTCAAAATTTTTAAATTTACTCGGATTAAATAATTAAGAAATTAACCTCAAAATTTAACGTAAATAATATTTCAAAATTGACTAATATCATGGAAATAAAGGCTGAAATTTCAGAGTTTAGCGAAACGTTTTAACACCCCAAAATCGTTATACAAAAATAATGTTTTTCAAAATTAACCATGGAATTTTAATTTTCAAAATTAACCTAATCTTACTGAAAATTAAGCTTGAATATTTCAGAATCTAATAAGAATATTAAAAATCCAAAATCGTCTAATATTTAAAACGAAACCTTAAAATAGACCAAATTTAGTGCGACTTGCGATTGCGACTTGACAAAATTACTAAGTTTCCTAATGTTAAAGGACTTTGATGCAAATTTTACAAATTGTTTAAAATCACTCTTGATTTTAAAATCCACGTTTAAGAATTAAAAGCTCGAAAGGTGCAACAAAACAAAATTATCGTGTTCTAATGCTCCTGTCGAATTATAATAATTATGAGAAATATGTCCGATGTATTTTCCGAATTATTAAACTCGTAATATGAATATATTGAAATTTAAATATTTTTAACTATATAGGACAAACAAACCTATACGTGCACATAAATAAATTTTAATTCGTTTTCGACATCAATATGCTAAAAACTAAAAATTTACATAAAAATATGATTTGTCTTCTTACCTGTAGTATCCCATCAGTTTCATCATTTATATAACCCAAACATAAATCAATATTTTCATATGGTATAAAATGTTTATTATCCGTATATCCTAATCCAATAAAACCATGTCCTTTTAATAATAATTCAAAATAAATTTTATCATATTTTATTATTGATAATAAATTTATATTATCATTATTTATTATTAATTTGTATTCATCATCACTGTTGCTGCTATTATCGTTATTACTACCACTGCTAAATATACTTCGACATAATACTATAGTTGTTAAAAAATTTAGCAGCAAAATTAGTTTTGTTATCATTTTGTCGAATTTTAATTTTAATTTTTTGTTTTTGTGTTAAATTATAAAAAAAAAACAAAAATCAAAAAAAAACACTTTTTTTTTATTAAAATTGTTCTGTATACAATTTTTTATTTTTAATTATTAAATCAATATTAATAATTAATTAAAGCACTAAATATTATAAATATTTAATTCGTTTTATTATAATAAATAAATAATAATAAAACATTGGAAAATATTTTTTTTTCTTCATGACATTAATGACATGATTTGTTTATTATAATTTTTTGACTTTGGATGGACCGTCGTTGTATTTGAGCTGTTTGTTTAGTGTTGCTACTTTGTTGCATTCAATCTGTAACGAACAAAAAATAAATAAAAATAATTGAATTATTATCCAACTTCGACTTAAAAATCAAATGGGGAGGCTTAAAATTTAATGTACATATAAAAGACAAATATTTTTATGGTTTAACATATAAAACATAACATTTTTTGTTTTTATGTGAATTGAATACATAATATTTAACATATAATAACATTTATGCTATTCTATACTAGAGAGTGTGTGAACGAATGTTATGAATTCGAAATTGATTTTTCCTATACTCCACATATTTGTACCCACACACACACACACAATAAAAAACCATTAAAATTCCCCAAAAAAAAAATTAAAAATGTAGTCGTACAATGACTTGGTGTGTCTGGCCTGATATGGTGTAATTTTAAATGATCATGTCTCAAAGTGCATTTTGTTTGTTGTTCAGGACAAGATTTCCCATTAGTTTTCTCCATTCAGCACCGCACACAAAACAAATCTTTTCAATGAAGTTTAGTAACAAAAACTTGTACAAATTTTTATTTTTTTTTTTTCCTTTTTACACGACACAAAAGGAAAATCAACCAAGTCGTTGATGAAGAAGATGAAGAAGCGGCAGAAGAAGCACACACAAATGGAATCGATAACCTCGATTCTTTTTATTTTTATTTTTTTTTTTGTCGTTCCGTTTCGTCTTTTATACATATAGCTTAAGAATTTTCCACTGTGCGGGAGAGGAAAAGTGTAGATATATCGTTAACAATGGAATAGTGTTGTATAGTAAAAAAATTTATAATTTTTCAGAGTCTCAAAGACATGATAAGAAATTTATTTTCTGTTTTTACTTCACAATGTGAATTTCTCTATCCTATGTGTGGAAAGGAGGAATCATATAAAAATCGATTTTGGAGACTGGCTATGAGTTAGGAAATAAAACAAAAACCCCATTTTATAAATATATGTTTAATAAAGATCATTTACTTTGCATTATAATCCAATTTGTATTTTTTTTTTGGAAGCTGAACAAATACCAAATTTGCTAGTATTTATGTGCGACAATTTAAATGTAGAGAAACGAGAGTAATAGATAAGGATAATTTTAAAACAATGTTGAATTTTAGTCTAGAAAAATGTGCTGGATGTAATTGATATCGGAATAAATCAGGTATGGATCTGGAACTGCTTCGTAAGCTTAAATTTGCTCTTATTATTTATTGGCAAATATCCCAAGTTGTTAAATAAACGATTACCTAATATTGTTTGTTTGTTGTCATCTAATTTATTAAAATTTCAACTATTCCAGTTATTCGAAGTCTAAATTTTCATTTTTTTCTGTTCAAACTTGATCCACGCTTTCATTATGTCATGCGTTTATACTACCACCTTGATATTTTGATTAATATCCGCCAATTATCTTTGTAATTTGTGCATCAAGAATTCAGAGGAAAATGAAAAACTAATTTTCCGGAGAAAAATTACTCTGTTGCATTTTGCTATGGGCATCGTGCGACAAAGTAATTTTACTTTTGAATTATTCAGAAAAAAAATCGTTATGCTACTGAAAAACAGGCTAGTAGCTTCGTTACCCCTTCTTATTTTGTGGTTGAAGGTAACCTTTAATAATTTATAAAATTGTTTAGTATTTCAGTTCATAGTCTTTGTAAGATTCATGGTTTAATGTAAAAATAATTTGAAGCCACCGAACATTTGATGGATATCTTGTCATCTTTTGAGAAATGACGCTCTAAAAACGGGTGATGTACTAAAGGCAAACACAGCTATGGGGTACCACAAAAAGTACCAATTTCGTTATCATTCATTTTATTTTATGATTCAACTTTGCTTTTCCATTTTCCTTTTTCTTGTGTATTCCAGTTTTGAATTTATACCCGCTTTGACATGGATTGGCACCCTCTAATTGGATTGCATGAACATTTTTTTATTATTTTTCCAAACTCATTATTTGATCATAACACACTTTAATATATTGGGATTTTCTTCAATTAAACGATTTTCATCCATTTTTGCTAGACTGATATGGGGTTTCTTAGGAAAGCTCTTTGGATGTACCTATACAATTTATTCAAAATTAGTTTCTCAACTACCGTAAGACAATTAAATGCATACCAATTACATTAATTAATCATCGATGAGGCAACACTTTTTGGTTTTGTACACTATAGCTACGAAGCGATTCGTTCAATAGGCGTAGAATGATGCCACTCTTGAAATGTTGATTTACTTTGAGAAATTCATAATATTCACGTGAAATTTTCGTGAATTTCAATTATTTCTTAATTTGCAATTTCTGTACCTTTATCATTCATAAATATTTTCAAATTTCAAATTATTTGTTGTCATATGAAAGCCAATTCTAAGACCGAATAAGCTTTTCAGTGGAGTGGCCCTTACACTCATATAAAATAACCTCTGTGTGCATAACTTTGGGGGGGACCTTTAAACGTGTGTGATTAGTTAGGCGAAAGACCAAGAAAATGCTAAGTTGCTGACATAATAGTACGGTGAATAGACAGGGGAGATGAAAAAGTGTCAAAGATAAATTTGTGAAAACTAATCGTGGGGAGCGGAGAAAAAGTGGAAAACCCAAAAATTAATTTTCAATGAAGATGTCTACAGCTTGGTTACGAGTGGTGAAAAAGTAGAGACACAACCTAAATACTTTACTCACCACCATGTTATAAGAAGAGAGAATGCACTGAGAAAAAGAGTACTTCAAACGAAATGTCAGATTAGCAGTGTTACGGGGACAAAACACTGATTTTATTTTAATTTAATTTTAATAATTTGTCTTGGTTAATTTGAATTTAATTTAATCTAAGTAAAAGTTTAGGATGTTTATGGTTGTTTAGAACGATTAGGAATTTCTGACATCTCACATTACGTATCACTTGGCTGGGTAGCTTTTACATAAAAGGGTAGTGTGTGCGATGTTGATGAGGTTCGTGGCCAAATTATCAATTGCGGAAAATCGAAATCAATTAATAACAAGTTTGTGCAAATCGAGGGTAAAGAAATTTATTAGATAATGAACAAGGAAGGTCCGAACTAGCTTAGAGACAACAACAAATTTGTGTAAATAAATGTGATTGTAAACAATGCAATATTGAGTCGGATTCTTCTAGGGAAAAGAGCTCTGATGCCACATTGTATAGCTAGTTTTGGTTGCTTAAAAACAATAAATGGAAGAATGTAGTGTGATGAGTGTATTTATGGTTTTAGGGAGGGCCATCGAGAGTATTCACGCCAGGTTCATGCTGTGTCGGAAAAGAAAGAGTTTGGATGAGGTGGTATTGCAAATGTTGAATGGATGATGATGTAAAAGGTATTCGATAAATATTATTGATCTATTAATGAGTAAGGGATATGCAGAAGAGGAAATGAATATGAGCGTCTACGATAAGGTAATGGATAACTTAATTTTAGCTTGTTTGGGAAGAGTACAACAAATGTTCGGAGGCGGGTTCAGGAAGCTAAAGCAGCCAAGGAAAACATACAATAGTATTAAAATTAAGGTTGTTTGCAGCACTCAAAGAGTAATCCATAACAGGTGTATAGAAATCAAATTAAACTTAAATGTAAACTTAGTTGGTTAAGAGTCTGATTAGGTAGCAAGGCGGCTGGAAATATGTATATAAGGGGCAATTAATAACTAATTAATATTGAATTTAGGATGCCAAGGATGGAAAGCAGTTGTAGAAAAAATGTAGTTAAGTAATTATTAGAAAATGAAAATACTAACAATTGACCGCCAAGGTGTTTGTAACCGGGTCGATCTCAATCCTATACTAACAATCATATCCTATCCTTCCAAATAAATATAAAAAAGGGTGTACGGTGGGCCCGGCATCAAAAATTCTTAGAATTACCAGGTGATCCTGCTAAATGCTTGGTCGTACATTCAGAATCAATCAATCAATGAATATGCCAATTCTAAGACCGTTCGAGAAATGTGCTAATTAGTTGGCGTGAGGAATTTTATTTTGCTGATAAGATACTGATAAGGGTAATTCTTGTAATTTTCCATCAAATTTCTTCAATTATAGTTTTTAAAATAGAGAATTGATAGATAATTAAAATCATTACTCTAGATTTTTGAATATTTTGAGTTTTATAAAATTTGTAATTCATATCAGGTACCATCACTCGGCACTCAGCTTTTTTTTTAAAGGAGCTATCAACAAATATTGTTATTAAAACTGAGAGGGTTGAAAGTTTGAATTTTAATTTATGGATCAACTGTCTAAAAAAAATAGTTTCTTGAAAATTGTGTTTGATACTATCATAACACACTATCACTATCACTGTAAACTATCAAAACATCTATCCCTTGAGGGGCAAATACAATTAGACTTTATGAAATATTATCAAATTGAAATCTTCTGAATAAAAGCTATCATCGATCGACACATTTTTGTGCACTGCGTGGAAAGAAGGCTTCAAATAATCACACAAAGGGGGTTCATGTTTTGTGAAATATTTTTTAATATAAATGTTATTGGATGTTCTGTTATCTCAATGAAATTGCTGCGATGTAAAACTTTTCGAAATATTAAGGTATATCTCTAGTAATCAGAACGAAACTTTTGTATGGCATTAATTTGAAAAATATACCCAACTCATCTGCGTTGAACCAAACCTTTATATCATTTACCCCAGCCATTCCAACGAATTTCGATTTAAATTCAGAAACAGCGGTTTCGTTGACTTCGACCACCAGTTAACTCTATAAATTGAAATTATACCGCATGCGAAATTTTTCCAACCACCCATTAAGCCCGAAAATCATACACGCCTAATTTTTCAGCAATATTTCTGGCGTTTCAAATATAAAATATAAAATCTGAATTATTCACTCCAATTCAGAATTGAAAATTCCCATTATATGTATTTCGAAATTTGGCCTTAATTTGAATTAATTGGTTTTGAAATTGTTCATTAAATATTGGTATAATCACTCAATTAAAATTTTCGAGTAATTTTTATGTGGTCTTTATATATTTTACTTACATAATGAGTATGGAAGCCAAAATTGAAAATGTTGGATTGTATAATATAAAAAATGATCGTTTGCACGATAATTGTACCCAACAAGATTAATTTGCTTTTTCTGTTAAGCATTGGATAAATTGATTTCAAAATTTTATTACACCATTTGGATATACGATTAAATATCTTACAGAGGCCTTCCTTTCATCGAGGTACCGATTTTTAAAATAGGTCGAGTAAGTGTTTTCCTTGGAAGTCTACCAGACATCTTGTAAAAGAAATCACTTTATTTTTAGCAAAAATTAAACTCAGTTTCCATTTGGTGAATTATTCAGAAAGAAGTTGAAGATAAAATTCCAATTTTTTTTTTTATTTTAGCACTTAAATCATTAGAATTGAAAATGGGGATATAACTATCGCAACCTGGGGGTAATTCGGCTTAAGTATATTTGGTATCAAAAATTGATATTGTTATGTGTACATGAAGGGTCCGTGATGCAAGATAGGATTTTAAAAATTTTATTATCAAAGTACTTTGCTCGGAATCCACATTGCTCATCAATGAGTATTTTTTAATCTTCAATAAAAGTGCTTACGTTCTTTTTAAATATTGTTCAAATAGTTTATCAATTGTATTTAATAGGCTGAATTGAACAATAATTACTGAGAACGGTTGGTTCTTTTCCATGTTTTAATATTGGGCAAACTTTTAGTGATTTCCAAGAGCTAAGAGAATAACTAACTAACAATTTCTGTTAGGTTATTCAATAGATTAGTTTAGGTTATAGTGGCTGCTTAGGAACAGTTAGACCGGTGACGGCTCATTGAGTTACGACAGTATATATCCCCTTTACCCTTGCTGAAACCATTTTGAGCTACTTAGGTAGCGTAAAACATCCAGCACTTTACTGTTTTAGAGATCCGACAGGTTGTCCATGTTGAACTTACCAAAGTATTTATGCCTTCTGAGTGCCAATGTTGGATATGAGCAAAAGAACAACGTTCCTCCCTCCTCGTCGTCCAGACAAGTTCTATAAAATTAATTTGCTTTCAGAGCCACACCCAGTCTTCTTGTATGTTCACCAAAAAGGCAATGTCCCGTGCGCGCCAAGTCTGGCTTTGGTCAAACTTGTATTGCAACACTACAGGTGAGGGTTTTAGTCTGCATTTCCACTGCTGAGACTAGAGCCTGTTTCCTAAGTGCTAGTTTTAGTGATGTGGTAGGTTTCCCCAGACTTGCCCTTTCCGGTTGCAGCTGGAGAGTCGTACCGTGCCTAGCAAATTCATGCACTCTGAAGTTCCCCATGATCCTCCTGTTAGCTTTATAAAGACAATATTTGAAATACCATCCATTCTAGGAGATGTATACGGTCAAAGTAGTTTAAATATTTCTATTACTTCCGACGTAGGTCATGTTTTATTGCGTGAATAATGTTCTAACCCCTTTAATAAATAATAAACAAAAAACTTAGTCAAACTTCACGCGTTTTATCATAATCCCAAGTAAATATCGATATTTTAATTCGGATAACCCGATAAAATATTTAAGCTTTTAAATAAATATATTTTTGACGAGATTTTGATTTGAATTTTTTTTTCCTCATTTGGTCTAAAGGGAACCCAAAATCATTCACATAGTCAGATGGAACACACCTCTGCTATGTTATAGATATTTAATCGTAAGTTAGGATCCCTGACTATCTAAAAATATTTGTGTATGTTTGGGTTAGATTTTGGGGAAAGATGGATACAATTTTTAAAATCAAATTTCACATGAACGAATGACTTATGGGAACGGAACACACAACCTGTTAAACGATTTTGGGAAGTTATAAAATTTGTTGGTTGGAGAGGATGAAACACAATGGTAAAATTTACCTATAGAACCTTATGTGCTAAAAATATTTAATTTATATTTAAAAATAACGAGTGATTTATAATACCGATCGGCATGAAGATCTGTAATATATTGGTAATAGGCATTCTTGGGTACATCAAAAGTAGTTTAGTTTCAATTTTAACAACATTCAATTATATGTACTTACATATATCACAAGCACGAAGCAAATATCATTTGCTAGGCAGTTATTTTCTGTAAAAAAGATATCAAATTATTTGATAGAATGCCTTAATTTGGAATTCATTCAAATAATAAAATATTTTTAAAGCGATTTTCCTCACTTTCAGAACCCAGTTCAAATAAATTAATTCTTTCGGAATAGTTTTAGTATCCTAAAACGATATTCCATTGCTTAAGTGGAAATTGTGCAAGAAGTTGATATCCATCCGAGAGTTGATGGTCGCGTCCCTGTAATAACCATTAAGACTGCGACTGGTGAATTGAAACGTGCTATTACGAAGATCCCGCACCATTGCCAATTAATCCTATTCATTCCAAGGATCAAAAAGTTGTCCGGCAACTTTAAAGAAACATTTCCACATGGGGCGAACGTATAACATGTATATTTATGTTTATAGATTGAAGTTTTACCGTATTATTGCAAATAACCCAGCATTTAAAATAAAGCCAAGGGAATTGTTCTCTATGGCATTCCCATCTTTCAATAAATTAATGTAGGTATATGAATATGTATTTATTAAAACTTACACGTTTAATCGCGAAATCCTTACATCTGACCACTATAAGACTAGAATTTTACTATATTTCAGGTAATTACATTAAAAGATAAATCGTTCTAAAAATGCAACTAGAATTCAATAATTTTTATTTCTACTGGAAATCTGGTAATACAGTTTAGGAGATTTATAGATATTCCCTTTTATAAACTATTACTGACCATCTAGTATTTTTATAGTATTTTTTTGTGCTAGGTAATCACTGGAATTCCAGTATCTATAATGGGGATGTTGCCTTCAGCGTCGTTTGTCACAGAAAATTAAATTCATATTGCATGTTCCATATACAAATTTGTACAAAAAACTGCCGACTTCTTAAAAAAAAACTGTCAGGCATGCAATAAAAATTTTAAAATCGCTATGCTGCCATCTTAGAAACTAATGGAAAAGGTCATAAAATCAACAAAACTATACACAGTGACCGCACACAACTGAACTATCCGTAAACAAGCTTATAGCCACACATATCCATGAAAGCTGATTTAAACAAATATTTAGGGTGCAACGCACTATAATCTTAAAGTCAAGGCTCTTAGAGGGAAAAATTCAAATCAGTTTTGCTCTAGTGCGTCAATTAATTTTCTCCGAAATTTTTTTTTCCACGAATTAATTTTCTTTCAGAATAGTTCTCACTGTAGATGATTAGACACTTCGCCTAAATATTTTCATTTCGTTAGAATTTATTAGAATATAATACTCTTATATATGCGGATTCAGGGGGAACAAAGTTAGAATATTTATATAATGATCGATTATTACCTAGGCTACACCAAAACAAAACCAACAACAAGCAACGCAAAAATACTTAAAATAATTTAGAAACATAATTTTTCATTCAAAACATTTTTTTCGTTATCGCATTATTATTGTTGTATTGTGTTATCTGTTGTGCGGTATTTTGATATCATTTTATTTCTTTGTTTTTCACTCTCTGCCCATCTCTCGTCCCATTAGCATCCTGCCAATATAATAAATAATATTTTCTGTAAAATGTGAGATGAATTTAAAAAATGTTGATTTATAATAAAACACCTTGAAATATTTTTACCGCATTCAAGTCGGTCGCGTGAATTTTTTTTTACTATCGGTTAAGCACATAGTTTATTAAAAATGGTATATAGATAGGACATCATCATTAAAATGTTTAATTAAAAAATAATAACAAATACTATGGTGATATAGAATCGTGAATAGTCAGGATATTAAATATTTTTTTACATTTTTTATGACTAAAGACATTTTTTTAATTAAACCGAATGAACGATGTCCATTAAATTTATAAAATTAAAAAAAAAACCTTCCGATTTATGTCTGATCTGTACAACAATAGACGATGAGATATCCTTGTTTATTTACTATAAAAAAAATGTCTAAGGAACTGAATAACAAAACAAACATTCACTGTGTGTATTAAGGAGTACGGGAAGACGACGACAAAAAATTCACTTCACACCTTACATATTTGTTGTGTTATTCTATTATTATTGTTATGATTATTATTATTATTATTATTATTTGTCGATTTTATTCTTTTATTCAAATATGTATAACAAAAAATAAGTGTCAAACCAAGTGTGAAGAAGTGTCTGCGAATGAAGTGTTAAAGTAATATAATACCTTTTATATTCAGATATTCCTTTCGATTTTTTCGTTATGTGTAAACAAACCATAAAAAACAAAATTTACGTATAATGATATTCAAGGAGATGTCTTCATACAGGTAACCACTTTGAACATAAAAGGCTAACACGACGAAAGGAAATGTTTAATTAACACACAATGTGTATATCGATGTCTCCATTAAAACAATCAAATATCTATAAAATTTTGTACGCATTATCAATAATACATCCTGTGTCTCAGTATAATATGAACAAACATAATTTTCCCAACATAAAATTAACTTCCACAAACACAAAACAATAAAAACATAAAAACGCAATAAAGACCTCATAATCATGAAAACTAACCATGATAACATAATCATTATAATAATCTACCACCGCATGATTATGTGTCATGATGAGGAGCGTATAAAACAAAAGCATAAATGCTCGTTATGTTTGCTCCGATATATACATAATATAGATACACATACGTGTATTTTATGTATTATAGGATCCAATGAATTAAGATTGAGTTTTATGTACATATGCTGGTTTTGGCGTGCGCGGTATATACAAGAAGTCGTGGTAGTTCGAAAATGTATTTTATTCTTTGTCTTATTTGTCACACATACCTCGTACATATATCACGTACACATTTTACTTCTTTTAACACACAGAAATCGGAGTTACATTTATAGACCCTTTTTGTTCATATATTCATCCAAATTCGTCGTTTGTGCACAAAGCACGTTTTATTCAAAATGATTTTTATTTCTCATGTAAATAGTATATTATACAAAATACCACGATTGTTATAATATACACATCCAACTTCCGTTTTCGCCACGATCAATCCATTTTAATTAATTTATTTTTTTGTTCCTTTGCGTTAACAAAAAAATAAAAACCAACAAATCAAATTTCCAATTCCACCAAAATCATTTTTATGTTCATCAATCAAACTTTTTGTTTTTTTATTTCTGCATAAAATTTGAATCTGTTTATTGTATATATAATAAATAAGAAGGACTCTGGGAACATGAACAAAAAATTTCTTCCTCTCAAGTACCTATAGATGGTAAAATACCACACCGGTTAATTAAAATACGAACAATTTCTATATTCACCGAATAAATTTACATATTTTTGGCTTCGAATAATTTATTTAGGATATAGCTCGGCCACAAGATTTGTTTACATTCATCCACAATAAAATGTAAAAAAAAAACGGTTATAGATTTCTCAAGTGAATTTATGGTACACATTCGAAATGTATACATAAATACATTTTGGTTTTAATTGACACAATTTCTTTCGGAAAGCAAAATATGCTTTAGGGTGCAGACGAAAATTTGATATAAGCAGAGTATTTTTTATTTCATCGCTGATATACAAATGTTGAGGTATACGGATTCCTAACTCAAATTTTCAGACCGAAACACATTGGTTGAACGGGTGTGGTGGTCTTTGAAGATTTAACTATATAAGAAATTTGATTTCCTCCGTAATTCACTCAAATTTTTTTAAATTCTTATTTGTCTTTCATATTTCGAGTTTTTACAATTTTAAAATGCAATTACTAATTCAATATTTTATAAATAAAGTGGTACAAGTATTTCATCGAATTCAAATTCAGATTGCAGCACTTCAAAGATAAATGCGAAATGTGTATATGTCTGATACAATTTTTTTATCATTTAAAATTACGTTTTTATATCAATTTTACTAAAAATTAAAGACTTCCTTTAGCAGATATGGTCCGCCATTTTGAAAATTCAAGGACGCCATTAAATCGCCATACGGCATTAAAAAGTAGACATTCTAAGCAAAATTTTAAGACCAAAAAAGTTTATTTATCTAAAAAAATGAAATGTGCAAGGGTGGTGGCCAATTTGACAAAGAATGCCGCATATGCACATACAAAGCAAAGTGGAGATACAAGTATTTTAAAAAATACAAAACATTTGATATTTTTTATTTAAACCAACATTTTATATTAAATTAATAGCCGAATATTTTTAATTTGTTGAACCAACGAAACACAAATTTTGCAGTTTAAAATATTTTAAATTACATAATAATTCGTCTTCAAGTACGTACAAATTAATAAATAAATATTGTCAGTATGTTCATCTTATTGAAAAATACAAAAATTAAAAAAAATTTAATCAATTTTTAAATACCAAATTATTTTGGAATTTTGATAATACAGTAGCCAAGTCACAATCATATACTTATTTGTTTATTTAAGGACTGAAGGATTTCAAGATTTATAATTTTCAAAATACCTCAGTAATTAAAATTGGTTGTCCAATTTTATTGATTAAAATATTTTCGAAAATAGCCCCATAGTAACATTAGAGTAATTTTAATTTGTATTACATTTGTAACGAAATTACTCAAGTTATTCTGCATAAATACAAAAAAGTAAGAAGGTGAGTAAAACTTAACACAAATTGCATTCAACAAAATGGCGAGAAAAAAATTAGGCTAAATGTGCTATTACATTAGGCAAACATATATTTCAATCCTGGTTTTTTAGGCAGCAATTTACCTTTTAATATAGTTTCAGAAAGAGTAATTACTCCTAGCAAACAATTAACGTTCTAGCAGATTCGAAATTAAATCAACAAGCAATTCCAAATATTTGCGAAGTATATATCTCTGTTAGCCGGTTTACCGGCTCTAATCGGCCACTAGCTTACACTTTTAATATACAGCCTAAAAATTGTCGCAAGATAGTTTTCATGGTTTTTAAATACTCAAAATAATTTCTCACCCCTAAGGAAAATAGTGTACTCCAGTAAGTAATTAATAAATAGCATGGTCGGAATAGTTTTTTTGCTTACAGCAAATGGCGGTAAAATTTTATAAAAATTACCGATAAGTCAGTAAATTGGTAAATACGGTAAACCATTAGCTTAGTTGTGTCTAGGTATAAATAAATAGATTAAATTGTAAGAAACATCGACAAATATTTTCATATCACAAATACATATTCAAATATGTTTATATTGTCTTTTATAATAAAAATTAAATATTAAACGATTAAAGTTTAAAAAAATTTAATATCGTTAAAGCCTTTAATTCTATAGACTCCAATTTTTATTTTTATACTATTTAAATTTTTAAAATTTGAAATCCTTAGAACTCTTTTTGAAAACTATAAATTTTATAAATACATATTTTAAATTCTTAAAATTTTTATGATTCTTTAGACTATAAATAATTTCAATTTTTAAAATTATTTAAATTTATCTTTCTTCTAAATTTGTTAAATTCTTTAAATTTTTAGACTCCTCTTTGAATTTTCTAAATTCTTTAAATAATTATCTTAAAATTCTTTGAAATTTATAGGCTATTAAATTTTTAAAATTCTCTAAATTTTAAACAATCTTTAATTCCTGAAAATTTGTTAAGTTCTTTATATCTTTAAATTTTTTAATTTTCTAAACTTTTTAATTCTTTATCTGAAAATTCTTCAATTTTTAAACAATCTTGTTTTTTTTAATTCTTTCTGGAAAAATAAATCTAGAAACAAATTTAAAGATAAGGATTAAATGAATTTACGGAATTTAAAATTTGAAGAAAATTTATAGAATTTAAGGGAGAAATTATCTAATCTTATTCCTAAAATTCTTGAAATTCAGGTTTTTAACGGTTTTAGTCCTTAAATGGATTAAATCCTTCAAATTCTTTAAAAACTTTTAACATTTTTAAGATTATTATCATTATAATGTTTGTATTGTTTTTTAAATTAGTAAGCATTTTGCTCAATTTTTAAAATTCTTTAATTTTTTTTAATTCTTTCATTAAACCCTTCCGATTCCTGTAAAATCATCGCTTAAATCAATTTAATTTATTTAAATTCCTTAGTTTAGTAGAATTTTTAATATTGTTTAAAATTTCCTCAAATTTATTAATACATTAAATATTTAATGCCCGGTTTCACAAAAAATATTTAACCTCTAGTTAAATAACATTTTCTCCCTTTCTTCTTTTATAAAATTATGTTTTGTTTCACAATTAAAATTCATGCTATGCAAGTTGATTCTATTTTTTTTATTTAGAAATATTTAGCCTTAAGCTATTTACCTCGACGAAATTGGACAGTTAAATATTTAGCTCTCCAGTTCAAATGTTCATGAAAAACATGAAACAAAATTAGCATGCGTTGAATGAAATAAATCGCAATTTAATAAAAGAAAAAAGGGAGGAAACATCTTTTAACTAGAGATTGCCGCTTTGTTTTTGTGAAATCGTGCATAAGTCTCTTATGCCCGGTTTCACAAAAAAATAACCAATCTCTAGTTAAATATTATTTCCTCCCTTTCTTCTTTTATGAAATTGCGCTTTGTTTTACAATACAAATTCAATACAAGTTATTTTTATTTTACATAGATATGCATATTTTAACCTTCAGACTTTTTATTGTTCCCAAAAATTCGAAATGAGTTTCGAATTTATTTGGTTGTGCTCAATATTTTGTAGCAGTGTTTATAGTGAGTTAGTGACTGATTTTGATATAAGGTTCATAAATACGAAAACTGTTATTGTAATAAGGTGTTAGTTGTAGTAACGACTACGTTTAAAAACATTTGGATCATTTACATTTTCTGCAAAGAAAATCATCCTACTTTTTGCTGTACATATTGAGCAGCGACACAGTGAAGCGGTGAGATACAAAAGTGTATAGTATCGTTTTTGCTAACCAGGCATGAGGAAATTTTGCATCGCTCCGCTGTACTGAATGCGAACAATCATTTAAATTGTTCCAAGTCGATACAAAGTAATCACATATTTTGGTCCATACCGTGGTTTGAGCGCAAAAATTTCAAGATTTTCAGTATTAGTCAGGCATTTTGTTTTCTGTTCAACAAATATCGTAGTACTTTGAATCAAATTTATTATGAATGCATATCAATGCCTATCAATGCAATCCTATCAATATAAAGCAATTGCAACTTATTTTGCTACATCGCACAATTTTCGAGTTATAACGGGAATAACATCATTTGAATTGGACATATGTAATATCTGTCTGAACTAAAGTGACTCTCATGGCTGTTTCTTAGTTTTGTTCCACTAATACAGCGCAAATTATTTCCTTCAAATGGCGATCTCAATTACGATTGAAGTTCTTTGTTTTTACCAAATTTAGGGGAATTTTTCCAATAAATCTGATGTTATATTCCTTGATAGTACGAGTAACATCCGTCCTTTAACTGGTCAACGTTGCTGATTGTTGTGATGTACACTTGTATTTTTCGTGATTGTCAAAATCCACTCGTATAGTCCAAAATGAATTTGTGTAAAATTTGTGATAAAAAAATCAATAGCGATGATGACAAAGTAAAGTGCCAAGGTGGTCTAACTCTATTTAACTCAAGCTGTGTGGGTTGGTCTCAAAAAGAAAATTCCAGTAACTCTAATAAGCAACTTCCAGTGTGGAATTGTGTAAATCAATGCAAAAATATCAAAATATTTGCCAATAGAGTCGAACGTCGGAAATGTATCGACACCTAAAGAAAAAAATTGTTCAGAAAAAGAAATGGATGTTAATTCCGTCAACTTTGACTTTGATTTTACCGATAGTGTTGCATCGTTCAAATTTATATATGAACAATTAAAAATAAATTAAACAACCTTCACAAAGCGATTCGACAACAGCGAAATACTCCTCAACAAACTGAATGAGTTACAACTGGAAAATCTAAACTTAAAAAATAGTAACTATATACTGGAATGGCACTTCGATAGTATCGACCAAAACAATAGAAATAATTTATTGGAGATAATTGGAATGCCCGACTCATTAACTCCCGATAAAAAAAACCTAACTGCTAATGCTGTAAAATTAATTAACAACGGACTTAATGTAGGCATTGGTACAAATAATGTATTGTCTATTTACAAAAAAATCGTCAAATTTAACCCTTAATTACTCACCTCGGGTCAAAATGACCCAGCACCATTTTCTTTTACCTTTTTTATTGTTTTAGAATGTTCAAAGAGTGGGGATATTTTATGTAGTCCCATAGTTCTTATTGTAAAACATTTTAGAAATATTATTTGGTTAGTATTTGCGTAAATACTACTTGTGTTATCGTGAATTTGACCCGAGGTGATTAGTTACGTTTTACTTTTTCACTTTATAATAAAGAGATCACAAAATCCACAAATTTTACGCAGAGTGAGAAATAAAATTAAAATTTATTTGCAGGATCAAGGAATTATTGTTCTAAATCCTGAAACTTTAGAGGAAGATACTTCAGATAAGCGTAAACGGTGTAGTGTGTGTCCTAGTACTAAAGATAATAAACACATATGTACTCTAATTATTGTTACTTGTGCAAGAAAACAATTTGCAAGGAGCACTCAAAAATAAGTTGTGTAGATTGTCAAGAAGACAATAATTAGAAATTATTATGAATATATAATATTGTATGAATTATAATGTTGTATTTATTATTCTAAACATCGGGGTCATAGTGACCCGACGTGAGTAGATGTGTAATTATATTCAGGTGAGTAATTAAGGGTTAAAGATCATGTCGTTCGTGATTCAGTTTTGGTAGCTAAAAGGAAGAAGCGATTATCCACTGAATGTCTTGGAATATCACCTGCATCAGATGTTTTCATCAACGAAAATTTGACCAAAATTAGGAATCAACTGTATGCTGAAGCTAGAAAATTAAAAAAGTTAAATAAGTTTAAAAATTTATGGATCCGCAATGGAAATATTCTGGTAAGAAAAACTGAAGGTTCGCTTGACAAATTAATTAAATCACTATCTGACCTGGATGAATTTTAAGTATTATTTATATTTGTAATGTTATTTGTTGATCAACAGGGTAATAGTGATCTAGTTAATAAAAATAATACTTAATAATGAAAATAGTACGGGTATTTCTAAATTTTGTATTATCCATTTTAAAATAAGAAGTATGCGGCCAAATTTTAATTCGCCTCTTGTAAATTTGTCTAGCTTTTCTATTGTCCTAGACATAATATTCTTAACCGAAATCTGGATCAATGAAAGTGAGGCACCTTTATATATGTAAAGTTCCAGGGTATACGTTTTTTGTTTGTTAAGAATAATTTCACGGTAAATCCTTTTAAATATAATACTTTAACGGCTGATAATAAATTTTTTGTTCATTGGTGATATGAATATTGATATATTAGCATCAAATAATGCAATTGGTAATTATGTTATATGTCATCAAATGGGCTCAATTCTTTAATCAATGAACATACGCGTATAGTCAATGTGAGTCGCTCTTGTACTGATCATACGTATTATTGTTCTCGTACTAAAAATATTTCTTTCAGATCACATACCTTTTCTCTTATCTTTAAAAATTGACAGTTCAGATTATCAAAACCATACAAACAATAATGAACTTTACATTTATTAGCGAAGTAAACCTAAATATCTCTTACATAATCAAGCGTGGGTTGACGTCTTTTCAATGACAAACCTAAACGATTCGATTAGTGTTTCCAATCCGGGATCCCGGGATCCCGATCTATTTTATAATCCCGAAATCCCGGGATTAAATAAAAGAAAACCCGGGATTTAAATTGAAAAAAAAATCAGAACCCCGAATTTTAATTTAATACTGAACTTAGATATTGCACTAAATTCCATGTTGGCAAAACTGACGAAGCAGGATTCTAGCATAAGTCGTGAACTTTTCCAGGCGCTTGTTGCAAGAATAAAGGAAAGAAGAACTAATTTAAATGGATTGGCACATTATCTCCACAAACGAAGCAACGATACATTGCATGAGCCCTTAGCCTTAATTCCGTCTACAAACTCGATAAATTTTAAAGTCATGTTGAACTTCCTGGAGAGATTAAATTCGACAAATTTATCCTTGGACTATGATGCCCTTAGCGACATTGAATAATTATCGAGCCAGGAAGTAATTCCAAACCAGCCTTTGAGCATGAGTGATCAATTAAACCAGGCGATGAAAAAAGGTCTTAGATCGACAAGAAAAGTTTCAAAACCACAAAGCTTAAGCTCCAAGCTAAAAAAATGAAATATCATTGTTTGAAAGTAGTGGAAGCAGAGGTGACTATCTGGAAAAAATTTATAATTTTATCATGACTGTAAAGCTAACTAGTGTTGAGTCCGAATAAGCATTTTCTGCTGCAGAGCTTATAACTTGATAATTTCGAATCAAACTTTAAGGACGAGATGATCGACTCATTAAGCTTTCTAAGGGTATATTTTAAGAACAATAGTCAATAACAAATAAAAACAAAAAGCTTCATTATATATTGTTTATTCTGTAACAATTATATGTTTTAAGACAATATTTTATTAATTAAAACA
The DNA here is from genome assembly GCA_963556165.1 of Tipula helvola. Taxonomy (NCBI): domain Eukaryota; kingdom Metazoa; phylum Arthropoda; class Insecta; order Diptera; family Tipulidae; genus Tipula; species Tipula helvola. The sequence continues at coordinate 8,600,301 of OY744481.1, read as the reverse complement.
ATCTATGGTGTAGACGACTATAATATAGGCTTCTACACCAAAGATTGTTTTAATTAATATTGAATAAGCCTAAGATCATCTTAATCAAGATAATTTTCTTATTATTTGGGATATGCGTGAATTTACATTATACTTAAATAAATTAAATTTACATTACTCTATGTTTCTGATGAACTTTGTGATTTACATATACAAAATAAAAAAAAAAGATTTTAATATAAAATCTTAAATTGTACACAAGTACTAGTACTAAACTAAACTAACTTATTACAAAAATTTGAATCGCGGGGAATCCCGGGATTTCCCGGGATTCAAATTTCGAATCCCGAATCCCGGGATTGATATTTTCCGGGATTTTTGGAAACACTAGATTCGATGAACAGCTTTGTAAATATATTTCAAACCTGTCTAGATAGTTGTAAATCACAAAAAAAAATCATACTTGCAATAAAATAGCGCGATGGATGTCTTATGATTTATACTTAAAGGTTAATTTGAAAATTAAGTTGTACAAATAGCATATTAAGCATTCTACAAACTTCAAGCTAATTACTCGTTTCAAACGTATTAAAGAAAATTGTACTACGAGAAATAAAAGTGAACGTGCAAGTTACTATCAAAATCTTTTTAAAAATTGTTCGAAAGATAGCAAAAAACAATGGCAATTAGTTAATGCAATAATTGGTGAGGAAACTGGCGCTAAAAAAGAAGTTTCTTCCATAATTAATGATCAAGGAAATTTAATTACCAACCCAGGCAGTCAGAAACGTATTCAAGACACTCGTTCACCTGCCGTAAACTGTTATGTTAAATGGCAAAGTGAATCTGATTTAAACAATACAAAAGCTGAAGGATATGACGGAATTAACTCTAATATTCTAAAATAAACAGCTCTGAGTATTGTCTCCACACCTTCATTATTTAATCACAGTGTGATTTATGGTATCTTTCCCGATGTTTTAAAATTTGCTAAAGTTATTCCACTCTATAAGAAAGATAATAGGTTACATATGACGAACTATCGTCCAATTTATCAATTATTAATTTTTTCAAAAGTTTTTGAAAAATTGATAAAAAGTCGAATGATATTTACTTATATAATCTAAATTTTCTGAGTGACTGTCAATACGGATTTAGAAGGGGTCGGAGTACTTCGACGTTTCTGCCTCCTATATATAATTCATTAAATAATGGTAAGATAACCTTGTACTGTCAACCATGGACTTTTATTGAATAAATTATGGCGAATCGGATATAGGGGATTTACGTATAACTGGCTGAAATCTTACCTACAAAATAGATTTCAGCATGTATAATACCAGCATGTGTTCATACCAGCTCATTCAATGAAATTCTCTCTGCGGTTCCAGAAAGCTCTGTTCTTGGACCTCAGCTTTTCCTAATTTATATAAATTCATTTTTTGACTTAGATTTATTTGGTAAAGTTGTGGAATTTGCCAATAATGAATTTGCTTTAATTTACTGTGTAGATAGTTTGGACGAGCTTGAACTCCAAAAGAATACTGATCTGGAATCTCGTATCTGGTTTATAAATCAACAAATGAATTTAAATAGTTAATCAAAAAGAATGTTACTAAATGTAGGCGTCAAGAACTTTAGAATTTTAAACGTTCATTATCACAATGAAGATTGGACTGAGTTAAAAGATTCTACCAATTGTCTATATTTGGAATTTGTCCAAGAATTTAAATATCTTTGGAATTACCATTGTCTCAAAATAGAATTTTAAACCGCATATTAAAAATATCAAAAATTACATGAATTTGGTACTAACGAGTAACGAGGTGGCATTTTCTTTGACCGATTTGTTCGGTGGATGTAATACTTAAGATTTATTATGGTATTTTCAACTCAAAGATTGAGTAAGGTTTAGGTGTTTATGGTGGAACATATTTTACTAACATAAAACCTCTAATAATAGCACAAAAATTCGCTTTACGAATTATCTACGACAAAGACCTACTGTTCATAGCGTGCCTGAATTTCGAATAAGCATATAGTTTTGCTTCTTAGATATTTCTATTTCTATACGGGTTTGAAGATTTTCTTCTTACGTAGTGGACAGGAAATGGTTAAGATTCATTTGTACGACTTACTTAACAAAGTTCCTTACTCTATTCCTTTCACCCGTAAGGAATACCACAATCATTATTTGTCAAGAGCCCGATTATTTTGTAAAAGCTTCCCACAAGCTTTACAAACTGCACAATTAATCAAGCGTTTTTGTGTTTTGTTAAAGGAATGGCTTTTGTTACAGGGCGATATTGAAAGTTTGTTTCAAGTTTGTCAGTAAAACTATCGAGTTTCGAAATATTAATAAATACATAATTTTGCATTATAGTGAAAAATTTGTAAAAGCTAATTCGTTACTGCAGAGAACTATTTTACTATTTTGTTAAATTTAAAATTTTTGTCGGAATATCGTGTTATAAAAAAAAGAAATCCTCGTGTTTGAACCTAATAAAACATAATTAAAAATCCCATTTACAAAGATAAAAGTTACCGCCGCGAGATTGCCATATATCTTAATACTACAATGATCAGATTTTATTTTTTAATGTTATCTTTCTAGAATGCCACCCACTGGCTGGATTATCTTATTTAAATACAAATTTAGACATAATAAAAACATTTAATATTTGTACATGATGATACGCACAAAGTCATTTTAGGTGTCTAGACGAAATAATTTTTTTTATTTTTTTTTGTTTTATGATTATAAGCGATGCAATAAAGTATATATATGACGTAAAATTTAACCACCCGCAAGAAATTAAATCATAAAAATTCAAAGCACAATACACACATAATGACCATATATTTTAAATTAAAGCACTTTACCTGAGCTATAAATCTACTTCCTTTTTCTCTAAATCATTATGTGAGGTATACACATGTACACGAAAATGATTAACGACAATTACCTTATCATATCTTTACGAAAAAGGGCCCACTAACAACAACAGCAACAACACAAAGTCATTAAAAGTCAGAATTTTATAATCATAATGGATTCATGTCAAACGTACTTATATGACACCAACTAATAACCTACCCTTAAGACATATGTTTAAATTATGTATGTGTACACAGTACCGTAAAGTAAGTACAAAATCTGAATATTTTTATACGGTGTCGAGAGACAAAGAGCGTCGACGAAAAAAAAAAAACAATTCGTTGTATCAAGTTTCACAACTAGTATATAGCATATGTAACATTTAACACCAAAGCAATTTATATTATCTGCCATGGCATCTGCCCTTACAACAATTTACAACAATTTAAAATGTAAAAAAAAAATGTCGACTGTTGTTTAAAAATGAATGAGACACCGCGCGCACCGCATCCATAGTCACATGAAAATATTATTATTTTATCTATTTTATTAATCCATAAATTAATAAAATTTCATTTTATTTCGCGCGCTCATCTCCTTCCCTCACAGAGTACCCAACTCCTTCTCAAGTGTCTGTACGCAGTATTTTTTTTTTGCTTTTTTTGTTTTGTCAAAATTTTTGTGTCAACGTTATGGAAGAATGAATTTTTTCGGGGTTGTAGATATATTTATATGTTGTCAGGTCTATAACTGAATAACAAAAATATACAGCAACAAAAAATAGAAAAGATTTATGATTTTCGGTTAACATTTTTTTTTTTTTTAGGGATCGGTAGGATACACAACACCACTGTATGAGTATGGGTATAAAGTAGGAAAGGTCCACATACAATATTATATTGAACCTCCTAAACGAAATTAAATACGTATAAAAGGGTTGATTAAATGACATTTTGAGAAGGTATATTAAATTTATAGGCGATTGTTATCGAAAAGTAGTGTATCGTTATGATTATATATATTGATCTAAGGACTAATAAATATTTGATTATACCTCTCGAGGGACAGTGCCGGACGATTAATATCTTTTTGATATTTGTGAACAGAAAAATCGGCTCTGCTCTAAATTACAAGTCACACATACCTCTATTGTTTTATCGTCGTCTATACATATTAAATTACATTTCAATATATCATCTTCTAACCCCTTTATTCAGAGGATATATACACAGCTATTTATAAAATATTTCCATTCAACAAATTTATCAAACATATACTTCAAGCACACGCACTCATCCTTATACTCGAACGTATATACTCCGATATACCTATACAAAAAAATAAATTATAATATTATTATCTATATACAGGAAAATTGTTTTTCACTTATCGATCCAATTCAATCATTTATATAAAACAACAACAACAACAACAACAACTCAAATCCATTTTTCAAATTATACTCATTTTCGAACCGTAGGTAGGTTCACTTTCGCTCGCAGAAAAACAAAAATAAAATCAAGTAGCTTCAAAAATTATTTTCTTTGTGCCATCATCGTCATCATCATCATCATGATCATCAATAATATGTAAACAACAACAAAAATATTCCATCATTCCTTTCATTTCCGCGGGAGCATATTTGTTGGTGTATAAATGGGCGCACGGTGCGTAGGAATATCATTTTGTGCCATTCTTTTAAAATATTAAATTATATATTTGTATATATGGTGGGTGTGTGTGTGTGTGTGTCTGCGTTTACGTATTTAGGAAGAAGATTTCCAACGTCTTATATAATTAAGTTAAACAAAATAATGTTACAAAACGAGAAATTTTTTCTTCGTTTTAAGCCAATTGGTTTTTATTGCATTGGATTATGATTTTCTTTTTTGGCTTATTTTCGCCAAAAAAAATTTTTTGGGGGTTCTTGAAATACAAACAAACGTACACGTATCTAGTGATTGTTTACAGCGTGTGTATGTAAATCAGATAAATCTTTGAGATAAGGAATAATTTATTTGCTGTTTCTTATCAAATCGAAGATGCGCTGCACTTTTTACTGCAATGTACATTATAGGGCGAAAGTCTTACGTACTTAATCGTGCAAAATTGATACAGTAAATGCAACCCTTGAAATTTTCTTGCTGAATCTGATTCAAAGGGGATCGTATTTTTGGGGTTAATCTATAATTTAATATTTCGATTTTTGCTAATAGAATTATTTTAAAATATTCATTAAAGACAGGATATTTACAAATAGGGTACCAAATCGTGTAAAACCAATCTAGTCTTAAATTAAGCTCAACACAAAAACAAGCAGCGACCTAAGAGCTAATTATTGTATAATCCGTGATGTTGCCTTATTAAACGTAGTCTATATGTTGGAGGGTTTAATTGTAGGATTTCGATATAAATTTTCAAAATATTGAATTGAAAACTTAATTTTATTTGACATTATTACCTAGGTGCGAGCCATGCTTTTCGCCGTAGTTTTTTTTTGTTCTTCCGCAAGATGTGCTTTATCTGTTCTTGTAAAGTCGAGTGCTACAGGATTAAGTTCATTCAATGTTAAAATAAATTTTATCTGATTAGGGATCCGTTTCAATTTAGTCTTATAATAAAACCTCTTATCTAAAATTAAACTTGATAATTGCTAAAATTGCCTTATAAAGCCTTCCTATAGCTTCGGATAAGCTTTTGAAAATAAGGTGTAGAGAAATTTGAAACAAAATTTTCAAAATCTTCAAAAAATGAAAATTTTCTAAAATTTAAAGGAATGTATACAAAATAAAATTATTAAAAAAAATTAATTAAATTAAGTGACATAGAGGCCAACTTGCAATCATCAATCATAATTTATCGACAAATTTTTTTAATGTATTTCCAATTATATGAATAAAATATAATTGTTGCAATTGCAACGCTTCTATGTAACCATTTTAACAAATATCATTCAAAGTTGTAAAACATACTAAATTAATGTATTTGCTAAAAAAGCTATTTTTGAAGATTTGGAAGGTATCTTGACCAAACCTGAATTATCACAGCAAAATGATGTCAGTAGTCTATAGGGATGCCAGATGCGCCAAATATGTCGATGATTTTATCTGGCTGAAACACCAGATTCAGACTACTTCCATTTACACAAAAATATGGAAGCCAGATATTTTCCACATTCCAACCGTTCCGAATGAATGGTTGACAATAGAGCACTCTGATAAAATTAAGATACCAGCATTTTTTATTCAATAGGTCTGAGTCGGATGTTTTAGCCGAAACAAGTTTTGAGAATATTTATTTTACTTGACCAAAACTTGCCTCCAAACAAAATCCAGACTTTCAGATTTCAGTATTGCCTCGGCTAGGTTAAAAGGCCTCGTATTTGTATATTTACGAGGCGTGAATGTTAAGTTATAGCTAAAATGAATCAATCTAAAGTCAATCAAATTTGTATTAGTGTTAATTAAGGTTCCGTATTAAGAGACACTAAAAATTTACCTCAGAATATTCTTAATCCTGTTCCGGTGTAACAAACCTGTAAACTGGTTTATAGTATTTCAAGGGAAAAGCGATCTTCCTCAGTGGAAGTTTTGAAAAATATTGCTAATCTTTTCTTGAACCGAATGCATTGAATATTATATCAATTAACCATCTCCCCTGGAATAGCGATCTTACGATTAATTATGGCTTTCTCTAAATTGCTTGTGCTAACAAAATAACCGTGTTTCATTTTATAACTTTCAAATGACTTTTTTGCTTTGCACCTTTAACAATGTTGATCCAACAGAAAGGACTTAAATGGTTTTGTTCTTCCATACTTTCATTTCAACAATAGCAAAACCAGGGTCGTTTGGTAGATGATCGATTTGGCTACCTTATCGAGCTGATTTGATACTTTCAGGAAAAATAATTGAATTTTCATATTTTTGTTTTGAACTGTGTATATGTCCAAATCTTCCGAACAAGACTTCAAGTGATTCTTACATGTATGAAGGTTATTGTTTCATATTATTCAATTGGAAGGTTTTACGTATCGAAAGGCACGAAACTAAGTGTCGCTGATTTGTATTTTCAATTCCACTATAATGACTATTATATCGTTGGAAAATGATTTGATGTGTCTTTCACATCAAAATTGTCAATATTAGGTACTTGGGACTTCGTTTTTCAGCTGCGGAAGCTTCAGCCAAAGCTTCGTGACATTTATGAAACCGAGCATTAGATATTTAAAAAATTGCAAGACAAAATTTGTTGCATATTTGAATTTATGCGTACACTTGAGCTGATGTAGAACAGGCAGTTAAGAAATATTCCTACTTTCTTGTTTTATCTTGAATATTCTGAATGCCGTTGCCTAATGCCAGCTAAATGAACAAGCCTACGAATGTAAATATTTTGATTAATTTAGTCTGACAGAGAATAAAATAATTTAAAAAAAAATCTTGTTAATCACTTTTAACAGGTCGTAAACATTTGCAACGTCATTTGCTACCTGTATTTCAAAACAGTTTTGCTACGACGATTTTACCACTTCCCCATATCATTTCTATCGATTTTTACCTTTTTTGATTAATTTTGGATTTTTGGGACTTTTCCGACCACTATTTTGGTAACTCTTCATTTTCATTTGTCTCAACTGGGGCTTAAACTAGCAGCCGATTTTTAGCAGTTTCGTTTGGTATACAGCAAGTACAAATAATATAATATATTATACATGGATTTTATTGTTTCAAAATCGGGCCCAATACCGATGATGATACTAAACTTTTGTCATAGTTTCAAGAACATAACGTTTACAAAAAGTATGAAATTAATTTTTTTATGCTAATAGCTTTATTGTTACATCATCAGTGATAGCAAATTAGTGTTTTGAAATCATTTGATTTTTGGGATATCCAAAATTTTTTAAAATCCAATTCAACATTTATCACTATTAATTGCCATTTTAATACACTTATCTTTATTATGCCTTAAGCATAGCATCGACCTCATTAGTCAAGTTACTTGATTTCAAGTTTTTGTTCATATATATTCAAGTTAATTTAATCAAGTAATTTTTTAAAATGTCGGCCGACGAGTTGGAAAAATATTAAATTTAAATCGATGTTTCGGTTAAATCAATGTTTCACAAAACTCATAGGAAAAGTAAATTTAACAAAAAAATGATTTCATCAATAATCCACTTCATTTTTGAAGATACAAACAAAATAAACTTTGCCTTAACACCACCATAAGTGGTGGTTCGCCCAAAAAGAGAAATATTACTACTTCGGAATTGTCTGATATGATTTCGTGATTTGCTTAGCATCAGGTTAAATTTCCTGGTATTATAAACTATTTGAGATTGCAAAGCTTGATTTCACACTTCATTGGGCAGTTTGAGATTTTCGATAGTATTCGAGATTATGAAAAATATTTAGAGATTTTCCTCTTCGAGATTTGCTACTATTGATTTACAATTTTCTAATCGTGTTTTTCAATATAATTTGGTTCTAAATTCACATTCGTATTAGAATTTATTTGAAATTTTCGACCTGAATTGAATCAAAAATATCGAGATGTTATGAGGTTAATGAAGATTATTTCGGATTTCAGAAATTATTTGAAATTATCCTAGATTTTCTATAATTTTTGAGTTTGTTCGATTGTTTCGGGTCTTTTCGGGATGGTTTGGTATTATCAGAATACAAGGATTCAATGAGTTTTGTGCTAATCATCTTTTAGGAGAAATCCAATATTCTATTTAATTTAAAAGATCTCATTTAGGCAGCTTTTATTAGTCAAAATGACTAAAGCAGAAACCGTTCATTGGCTTTACATTTTGATTTTATGTAAAATTAAATAAATAACAGGCCCGTTCGAACATATTAAATACAGTCAGTTGCATCAAATTCTACGTCAAAATCTGTTCATAAAAAATCAAAAGATTGACATTCGACTATGGTCTCTGGGATCTCTATATTACCATACATTCCATCGCCGTTCATCATCAGAATTACAAAAACTTCCGAAAAACATCAGATCTCACAATAGCTCTGTGGCGTTCGCGCCAATGGGAGAAAAATTCGGAGGCCTCCAAGTTTCGGCCCTTATGTTTGGCATGTTGATGCACAGATTTATTATCTCACGTGCTATTTGCATCCTGCAAAAGGAGAAATGATGGTTAGCTCGTCGCTTAGATCAAAGACACTATAACCATAGACTTAGACTAAAGTAATATTATAGAGACGTCTTAATACGGAGAGCCGGAATGGCAACCAAATGGGGGGGGGGGGGGGGGGGGGTAGCTATTTCACGATATACAACGGATCCTGCAAAAAATTAGCATGCTGCAGTCTAAAGCTTTTCAGCTGGCCTTTAGAAATTCTTTTAATCCAATCCTTAATGACGCTCGTCTTATTCAGCAATGGATAGTAGATTTATATTTGCAAGTTGAGGCAAATAATTTGAAATTCATTCGTTACTGTCAGAAGTCAGAAAATGTTGCAAACAGAATTATACCCAGGACTTGCAGATCGTGTGGCTAACCAAAGTGCAAATTGGTAAGTTCAGGCCGACATTTCGGTGATTCTGCCATCGTCATGCGAACGTTCACCTAGAACATGACAGAAAGGTGATACAATGTCAACCCTTTTGGAAATTCGGTTTGATTGTTCTTTTCGTTACCGTTACGGCAAATCTCAAATGACCTGATAATGTTAAGAATCCCCAAAGGGAGAAACCACATCAGATTACCCAGATTTAGTTGTTCGAGTATTTAAATGGGAAACTCGACGAAGGACGGAGTGCTTTGAAGGTGCCCACCTAGCAATTATTACAAAAGATAAATTTAAAACTTCTGAAACCATAGATTGTATCGTCCCGTGCCGAAGTTCCAGATATTTACAGCCAGCCAAGAGTGCATGAGATCGCCCTCCATTGAATGATGCATCCCATTGTTCCATTTTAAATTTAAGGCCTATAAAAAAGAGATCCAAGAACCATAGTCGAATATCAGTCTTCTAATTTTAGTTGAACATATTTCGTCGTTGAAATTTGGTGCAACATGCCGTATATGCATTGCCTGTTATTTATATCGCTAAACCCTAGGATTAACCATGATTTGACTTACATGACCTATGCGATATAAATCCCAGAAACCATAATCGAATGTCAATCTTTTGAGTTTTGTTGAACAGATTTCGTCGTTGAAATTGGCTTGTTATTCATATTAATGGCCCGTAGGATTGACCATGTGATCGACCTTGTGACATTTACCGTACTGGTTACTAGAGATACACAGCTTGTAACGTAATATTCAATATTTAATAGTTCTGATTTCAATGAATGCAATTTGTTGAAACACTTATATACATATTTCTTGTTATTTGGGAAGAATTTCACTTCGGTGTTATCATTGTAACTAATAAATAAAAACTCCGCTGGGTAAGTACGGCCAAACCTTTAATTATAAAATTTTTGATGAACTCAGACAAATCCCATGAAATTTCATAAAACTCTGAATATTGAAAATTAGGTCAATTTCTATTGGTGAACTTCGATTTTAAAGTTTAACATTTTTTCAACCATAAGATTTATATTTTGCCTTCTAATTTGTAAATAAATGCCAAAGATTAAAATTTAGTAATTTTTGTTTAGAAAATTTCGCTATTTCCATTAAAATTTCATATTCAAAAGTTTTCAAATTCCGAAATTTCCGGTCTGACTGTCTTAGGTATTCCAACAAAACGCCCTTCTCGAGCACAACTAATACTAAACACCAATTTAATTAAACAAAACGTAAATTTCCCAAACCAATTCATTCGCATCCCACATTTGGTTTATGCATCCAAAAATATCTCAAATTTAATTTCTATACATATAGTCAGTTGTTTAGAAAAACAAATCCAGGGATGTTAACCTGGTACATTACTTAAATGATTTTGGTATTTAAAGTGATGTGTAAAGGCGGGATGTGTAATTTAAGATGATACATGTAAAAGGTGACAAGTGAAATATGTTTATGTTTCTGTGTAAATTAAAGACACATGTTTTTGAACCAAATTATATACATATATTTGACCTTCAAATGTTGGGTATAATTACATTTTTTGTCGTTACGCGACGACACGTGGAGGGTGAATATATTATTGTTGTTTACATTACCCGCTTTGATAAATTTACTTTCATTTTGGATAACAACAACAAAAAATGTGTGTAATTCAATTTACAAATGAAAATACACGGATACGTCAAAAATTTTCGTTTTTGTTTGATAAACATCTTCCAGGAGTAATATAATTTGAGTTGTATAAAGGTATATAGAGATACCTATATACAACATTTATAATGGAAGTAACAAGGAAATGTTTAACGCATAAGTGCCAAAATTGTATATAACAGAGCAAAAAAATAATTTGATTATAAATCAACGTTGCGCCTATATACTTTCTGCTTTATGTACAAAGTATTTCATCTCCATTCATTTTGTGTTGTTATCGTACACCCATATGTTGTATTGTACTAGTATATAATACCAATTTGTTATTTTCTTGATATTATTATTTAAGAACCAAAGAAATGTATATGTATACGTATATATTCGAACGTTAACAATAATAAAAAAGTTTGTTATAAACTCTCTAAGGACTCAAAATCATATATATTACGTATTGTTTTTCTTAAAGATTAGAACAAAACACAAACCCCCAATAAAAATGTGATGCCAAACTTATAAGTATAACCACAGTCAAGAATTGTATATAATGTATGGCATATAAGACTTGTAGACAAGTATTACAGGTTAAAAGGTGTTCAACTTTTTTTCCTCGATATATATGGTATGTATGTTTGTGTATCGCATTGTAATCGATATCATAATATTTTCGTTCTACCCGACATACTCAAAAATATATACACACAAACCACCCTTAAATCTTATTTCGAAATTTTTTTATTTTTATTTTTCTTATTTTATTTAAGGTAAACAAAAATAAACCATAACGTAAAATTATGAAATATAAGAGTAAAGCTTTTCTTTTTTCCAGAGGTATACAAAAAAAGCTCGTGTATGTAAGCATATATTGAGTTGATTCAGATGATTGTACGATTGTATATAAATAACTCTTATAGTTTAACCCAATTTGTGTGTATGTATCCTCGAAAATAAAATATTTTATTTATTTATAAAATATAAAACCCGAACCCGAAAACGACGAAATCGAAAATCGCAATGAATATAAAAATGAAAATAATTTTTCCATTTTTCTGCGCTTAGTACAGTGTCATAATATGTATGTATTTGTATGGATTGGAATAAGAATTGAAAAGCTGATTGAATTTGGTTGCATTTTTTTCAATAACAACTCATATATAATATGTACGTATTTAGGGGATGATTGTTTAGGGTTTTTTTGGTTAAGATCTCTTGTTCAACTTTAAAGAAGGTGACCAGAATTTTAATGAAATTCGATGTGTGTGCGGTTTTTATTAATTTATTGCATACGAGTAGACGATGAATGTAATATCCAGCTGCTTGATATACTTATATATAAGAGGGATGGATTACTTTTATACAACAATGTCTTTTGAGGATATTCTATGTTGCGGTTTGCATTTTGATTGCGTTTTCGTTTTTTTAGTTTTCAGTTTTTTTGGGAAAACATACACACGCATGATGTAAATAGACATTAATATTCTTAAGCAATAATAAATGAAAATGTCTGTAAAGATAACAGTCATCATGGATTTGTATAGTATAGACAAACGATAGGTATAATAAATTGATTTATTTAAATAACCTTTTATCTTGACTTAACTTACGTGTCAAAGAGGAATGCATAATTCCAACAAAAAAATAAAAATAAAAAAACGGTTTGTGCCCCTATTTTACTATAAACCTTTTTGTAGTAGGACGAGTTTACACGTAATTTAATTGTTAACGCACGTTCGAACAAGCATTTTTGTATGTATCATTTCAGGTAGCAGATTCGAATTTTTAAGTTGTAAATTTATGTTTATAAAATTTGATCACAGATGGCATTATAAGATACCTTAAATTAACATATTTGATCAGTTACTTACGTTTTAAATATTTATGTGAGATAATCCAACTGTAGGTGGCGTTCTGAAAAATAAAAGAAAATAAATCGATTAGAGCTTGTTTCTGACATAAAATTTGTAAAAACTTAATCTAAAAAGAGTTTTTGGTATCAATTGTGCACGATGGGATATGTAGAACCCATTGCGATTTTATAAAGAAGTTTTAAGTTTGATTTATCATTTTAATTGGAAAACTAAAAAAAGTCAAGTTTAGCAAGAAAATTATCGGATACAACCCTATCGAATCATCATCGTGATTTACAGTAGAATCTAATGCAAAATATTATCTAATCTGTGCAGCTGCATAAAATAATTAATTAATCCATACCTCAATTACCGTAATATTAACTAACAAGCGGCAGGTTGGCATCTCAATAGTTTTCTACGTCATATTATTCGTCAACTAGTATCTAAATATTCACAAAAAATATATTTAATTTCCAACGTTTACATGAAATTTTAGTGGGACCTCATTAAAATCAAAATGAGGGTCATATGTAGATTCCGAGCTCTAAAGGGGTCACAAACCCTCAATTCTACATACGAAATAAAACTATAAAACTTTAAGGTTCTTGCTAAGGTTTAACCAAATTGTTCTACACAGTTTTCTTTTTAACCAATCCACAATAAATAGTCTGAAGTTATATAAGTTTAAGAAAACATATTTAAATTTGTCTGAATCTAAAATTGAGAAAGGCGTCGAAAGGCCATCGAAACTCAACGGGGTTCTAGTGAACGGACCCCAATTCGAATCATGTGAAGGATTTAAATTTGTTTTTCAACCTATCGAATTTCAATTTATGAAATTTTAATTTATCGAATTCATCAATTTATCAAACTGATCAATCTACCAGCTAAGATTCAATATATTGCAATCTAATTTATCGAATTTCAATATATCAGATATCAATATCTATCAGTTTCCGTTGAATTTCAATCCATCGAATTTTATTTCGAATTTAAATCCGTCGAATTCTAACTTATCGAAATTTGTAATCTAACGATTTTAGAAGTTTCGGATATCTACCGAATTTTTCAATCTATCGAACTCCAATCAACCTATTTTCAATTTATCGAATTTCAATATATCAGATATCAATATCTATCAAATTCATCGATAAAGAGAATTTCAACCAATTTAAGTTTCTATTGAATTTCTACCTATTTGATTCGGGTGAATTTCAATCAATCAAATTTTTTACTCTATTGAATTTAATTGTGGGATGCCATCATATTCGACATCATATTCGAAGACTAAACTTGGGCGAAATCCGAAGAAGTTTAGAAAAACCAGACCATTTCGATTTAAAAGAACCAAGATAGTTACTAAGTCTCGAAATATGTTATGTATAGTAAAAAATTACTGGTTACAAAAAGTTTCAAATCCGCTACTTTGATTCATTATCTGGAAGTGTACTACAACTAATTCATTGATCATCGAATATGTTGGTTAAGTCAGATACGAAATTCACTAAAATTAATGCTTAATCGCAGAAGTTCCATTTGGGTCAGCGATGGAGTTTCTTAAATAAAACATGGCCAGAATTAAACAAATGTTACTGTGTATGCTAATAATGATAATTCGGTCCATAAATACAAGCCTTAAATCAAAAATTCAGATTTACCAAAAAAAATTAGTTTTTTAAATACATAAATTGGTAGCTATGTATTACTTTCCCAGCAACAAATGGAACCATGTGCATGTTTATCAATGGATTTTAATGAAATTCTATATCTGAGTTAATATAAGCCGATTCTTTAAATAGTTCATTTAGTATGGGGAGGGGGAAAGGGATGGGGTGAACACAATTCTAATTTCATTGAAATTTATTATGAAAAGTTAAACAAATTCAAAATATCGTTTTTACTTCAAATGTATCCAATTTAAAGGTAAGTTCATCGTTATTTCAGCGATTCTGAAAAGTTACTCAATAAGTAACTGGTATTCAGAGAATAGATCATATCTTTGACAGCCCGATTTGTTAATTGAAAAAACCTTTGTTATGTCGTTAAACAAATTTAAGAATGTTTATACCTTCTTGTTACGTTGCGCCTGGGACGGGGGAACGATATATAAAGATCTGTTACGAGGGGCAGGGAGGAGTCAAAAAACAAAACAAAAAACGTTACGTATGTTAGATTTTTTTTGGTCAAATCATTTGGTCTGGGGTTCAATTTCTTAAATAAAATTTTTAATTTGTGTTGAAATTATCATTTTTCTGATTCCTTCGAAATTTTACCTTGCCGGGACGTCTGGTCACCCTTAAAATGATAGACTTAGGCGGTGAATTTCAGTAAGTTCTCGACTTACGCGAATTCGACTTAAGTGAATTCGTACTTACGTGATTTAAAAAAAAATCAATTTGGAGGTTTGTTCGATTTACGCGATTTTTCGACTTACACGAAACCCTTCGGAACGAATTAATCACGTAGGTCGAGGGCTTACCGTATTAGTACACATTAACGATTTCAGTTACTAGAAAATAACGAAGCCAAAATTTTCTCAGAAATCGAAATATTTATAGGGACAAACCGAAAAAAATCGATTAAATTAATCAGAAACAAGTAAGAAAAGCGCTTAACTGCCCAAATCAATATGAG
Organism: Tipula helvola; assembly: GCA_963556165.1. Taxonomy (NCBI): domain Eukaryota; kingdom Metazoa; phylum Arthropoda; class Insecta; order Diptera; family Tipulidae; genus Tipula; species Tipula helvola. The sequence continues at coordinate 8,584,763 of OY744481.1, read as the reverse complement.
CATGTACTTTTGATGTAGATCTACATAAAATAGTGACAACTATCAAATTGTTCTCTTTTAAAATTTTGATTTTTTTTTTGAATTATTGGAAAAAGAGCACGACAACTTGAATGAAATAAACTAAAGAAGTTATTTGAAACCACAAGTATGTTCCTCCTTGCAGGTGGTTATACCTATGGTATCCGGGTTCATACCTATGTGACCCAATATTCACAGTAGGTAACGAAAATTATAAAACCGTAGCAGCGAAACCCATTTCATTATCTCTAAGGAATCAAAAATTAAAATATTAGAAATTAAAAAATCTTTGGTCTGCGGAAAATAAATCAAACGAATTAGTGGTCCTCGGCGGGATTTGTGTTGATAACCATTGCTCTAAAGTATTAAACGATATAAAATAACTTTTCAAAAATTTGTTTTATTTAAAAATGTTTTTTGGTGAGCTTTGTTAGGATAATGGTACCAACCCTTTAAATCTATCGAGTTTATCATTCGATAGAATTTCAAAAATCGAATTTCAATTTATCGAATTTCAATATAGCGAAGTAAATTGATCATGTCGAGTTGGGTTGGGTATAATATCTTAACAAACATCAACATTTTAAAAAATTGTTTGCGCATAATTTTACAAAATTAAATTATATATTCGGAATTCGAGGTTATAATTTTTAATTAAAACCATTATTAAATATTTAAAAAAAATCGGAAAAACGTTAAAATAAAATTTATAAAATTTATAAAAAATTCGATTTTTTTCTTAAGAGTTCTTAATCCAGAAAATCGGTCCATTAACTTTACAGACACGCTTCTACAGATAGACATACCGATAGATATAGAAATATTTCAAGTTGCGTTTTAGTTGGTTTAATTCGTTGGGTTATTAAGGAATCGACGAATTTATTGAAGAGGATTGCAAATTTTTGTTAAATTGGTTAAGGCTTCGTCAACCTTACAGACATAGATCAAATGAAATGTTTCATTCGTATCGCTTCGTGACTAAGTACAAATGCTTAAAATTGAATTTTTTTATTATATAAAAAAAATATGGAACGGAATAATTTCTGGGTTTTTTTCTGGGAATTTCTGGATGTTTTTCAGGCAAATGTAGTGATTCCTCAAAAAAAATGTTAATTTGAATTTTTGGTGTTTCGAGATGAAAAAATTCGAGAAATTTTTCAGCGATATTCTAAAATTCGATATTTTGGAACTGAATCAAAAATTGTATACGATATTTTAATTTTTCGAGGTAACGGAGGGACCCGTGTCGCTGTTGCCAGGGAGCCTTAAAACCTCGCCTAACATATTTAGTAAACCGCACAATTTCCTCGCACCCAAATTTCTGTATCTGACAATTGAATCGTTTATTATTGAAAGGGCACATGTCCACTTTAAGTCAAAATTAGTATTTTGACAGTATTGTAGCACATATACGTAAATACGTTATGTGACATGATGACACTAGCATATGGTTAATATGGATCTAAATAAATAAATAATAGGCGACCTTTCATTATCCTTTTTGACAAAAATTGTACATGTGCCCTTTCAATAATAAACGATTCAATTATTATCAATTATCGCTATGGTTTTTTGTGTTAATGGTTTTTGCAAAAATATCTGATGTGTCCCCAAGTATTTTTATATCCGGAAATTTTTGTATTTTTCTGACATTTAGCTGAAAACATGATTTTTTTTCCGAATGTTGGATAAAAAATTCAGAAATGATGAAATTTGGGTTCCAACTTTTTTTTCATCATTTAAGGCGGCCGCATGTATGCGAGATAATATCTGGATAAATATTTATCCTCTATTTCAACCAACTAAAACACTGAAAATGAAAAATAATTTCCCCTCCCAAGTTGGATGCTTGTGGATAAAATTGCTCAAAGATACAATTTTTTTAACTTGGGAGGGGAAATTCTTTGTCATTTTCAGTGATTTTGGTTGGTTGAATTGCGGATAAATATTTATCCGGATATTATCTGCATACATGCGGCCGCCTTTACCGATTTTTTTGTCCAACTTTCATAGTATATCTTATAATGAGTCGGACATTATTGCTGAAAAAAGTCGGTGATGAAATCAGCTTTGTTATACTTGCGGTAAATAAATTGCATAATGGGATATACCAGAATAATTTAATGTTTGGACAAATTATTAATTAGTTTTATAAATTTGTCTAAACCTTTACCTTGAGTTTACCCATAAAAAGGTCATATTCGTCATTGGTGTCATTCTAATTGTTAGACTAAAAATGTTTTGATTGATTTGCAAATCTACCCAAACCTCCAAAATTTAAAGAAAAATTGAATTAATCCGAACAATTTATCATAAAAGTTGGCAATTAAGGAAAAAGCAGACACTAGGTTTGAGGAATAAAACCGTTTACCATTCATCGCAACAAACTTGCATGTCAACACTTTTTAACTATAAAACTAATTTCCGTGGAATCGAAAGTGTTTTTTCGGCCATGGGTCAATTTGGCACAAAACTGCACTAATTATTGATAAATTTAGTTTGAGATTTAAAACGAACATATGAAAAATTTAAATTAAATGTTTATTTTTAGTTCTAGCGTATGAAGACATTAATTAAATAATGAGGTCCGTCAATTTTCTAAGCAAAAAGCATCAAAGTTTGTTCATCAAATTACAATTATAATGGACAAATTCTGACAAATAGACTAGAATTTATTAGGGAAGGGAGACAATTTGTTTGGTAAATTACGGATATTACAATTAAAAAAAATCCGAAAACCAGCAATTTTCGAATGCCAAGTTCTTTGAGACCAAAAAAACTGACCTATTATCATCTACTAAGAAGAAACTCGTCATAAATAAAATTTCATATTTTGGATATAAATTGCTAACTCTGAATTTTGTAGAAAAAAACTCAATTTTTTTTTTAATGTTTCAAGTATTTCCAAGATTTTCAGAAGAATTAAATCAAAATTTGGTCGTAAACAACTAAGTAAAAACCATTTGACGCTAAAATTAAAAACGAAGCAAATTCGGGTCGAGGTATCGAGAACACTCAGCTCAAAAATGTTTAACTTTAACCTAAGTTAATCATTTTGTTATCTGTTCAGCTCCACTCATATGTCTAGTTAAAATATTTAATATCGTAATTTTTCCAGAAGCATCCAACTTTTAAAAGTTCCTTATGCCGAATCTTTTCAAGTTTTTTAAAATGTGTAACAGGGTAAAGTTAAAATAGAATGCAAATATTGGAGTTTTGTTCGCTTGGGTGGTTATATTGGGTGAGAAATTCATCAAGTTGTCCTACCGTCAAAACAATTCCTAATTTCCTCAATCACATCACATAACACATACCGGCTGTTGTGAAGTTCAAGGAAATTATCTTCAACCGTACAACTCCAATTTACGCAAAATAGATCGAAAATGTCAAATAGAAATTGAAAAAGATGTATTTCACACACACACACAAACACACATACATTTTCGAAATCGATAAAAGGAGGTGTTTGGACAAAGACTCGGTCTCTTCCATGCGGCAAATCATACAGATCGGACGGACATATGTGCGGTGAGAAAACAACAAAAAATTGGGATACACGAGGCAAGCTGACAACAATGGCCGGAAAAGAATACATGGATTAATTTTTTCACGAGAATCATTCAAGCGTTATGAGTAAAAAACTTTTATTTGTATATCGGTGTTGTTATTTTGCTCGTACAAACAAAAAGCCATATATTTCGTAAGTCGAGCTAATGTAAAAAAAAGTAAATTAGTGAAAAGTACAAACTGTGAGTGATCTCGATTTGAGTAATATAACACAGAAGGGTGTGAAACGAGACAGTTAAAGTGATCAGTGTGTGAAAAGTAGAGGCCATTGTAGTGATAAAAAAAAAAGGTGGTAACTGAGCAATTGTCGGTAGTATTTCTCGTTAAAGGAATTAGTAAAACTAGGCAATCGACCTCGTCGAGTACAACGAACGGAAAATTCCCACAAGATATTACAAAATCAAAAAATATTAGCAAGTGTCTCGCCGACAAATACCAAGTGCAGCTGAAGGCTTACTGATTTTCACGAGATAGAATCGGTAATTACACACATATCATCGCAGAAGTCCGCATCCAGTCTGAAGACAACAAAATCGAGGTATATAGCGGCTATAAGTGGAGGAACAGTCGTTCGAAACGCACTCAGTCACAACCAACTGCCATCAAGCCAAGCGCGCCGATTAATGAATAGTGGATGGTAAGAAGCAAAATATTCTTGGATCCAAATTCAACTCTTACAACTGATGTTTTTTTTTTGGTTAAATAAAAAAAAAATTGTTAAAACTTGTTTAAATCTAAGTTGTAGATTTGTATTAAACAAAAAAAAAACTGAATGCGAACACTCGGATATTTTGAGAAATCATTTGTGAATAACCAACCTCTGTATTCTCAAGGTAAGTAAGCGCGTTACAAATGTTTAATAATTTACAACTACAAATCGGATAAAGTTGAAGGAATATTTTGGGTTGGTAGACCATTTTTTAAATTGAGAAATACTTATATGAATTACAATTGAAAAGCTTCGGGGGATATGTGAGATGCTTGAACAAGAATGCCCAAAACGCTTAGCTGTAAATGCATTATTATTGAATAAAATTGATGGGGGCCGCTGTATGAAAAAGTTTGAGAAGCACTGCTCTAAGGTATATACAACGAATTAAAATAACCTTTCAAAAATTTGTGATAATCAAAAAACTTGCTCGAGATATTTTTTTGGGGATTTTATTTTTGAGAAAACGAGTGGCTCTTATTGAGAAATTGTTAAAATTTCATTATTCTGGACTTTAAAATGTCTGAAATTTTTTTTCGGTAAAATTTAGTGGTCCCAAAAAACGATTTCCTACTTAAATTTAAAAAAGTTTTAGTGCGAATATTTTTAAGTTTCGAGATTATAACATTCGAGAAATTCTTCAGCGATATTTGGAACGAGTACAAAAATGAATAAATGGAAACAAATTAAAGTTAAATGTTAACAAGACAAAGTGTATGGTTATTGGTAAAGCAGATCATAATTGTGACATTAGAATTAATCAGAGTAACATTGAGCAGGTAGACACTATCAAATATTTAGGGGTAATAATTGATAAGAGGTTAAAATTCAGTGATCATGTGTCTTATATAGGAAGCAAAATAAATCAGAAGATTGGTGTACTGAAGAGATGCCATAGAAATTTGAGCTATTTAAGCAAAAATAGTATATATAAGGCAATAATTGCTCCTCATTTTGAGTATTGTCCATCAGTGCTATTTACATGCAGTAGAGAAGATAAGGAGTACCTACCTCCAAAAACTTCAGAATAAAGCGATGCGAGTCCTGCTAAATGTCCCAAAAACAACAAGTATTCGAAATATGTTGGAAACATTATGTTTTATGAGTGTAAATCAAAGAATAGTATACAATGTATTAATAATTATTTATAGAGTTAAAAACAATTTGGTTCCTAGTTATTTAACAAATTTTATTTCTTATGTGAAAGATAAAACTGATTATAATTTAAGAAATAGAGATCAATTTTTGTTACCATTTTTTAAGAGAACCGAAAAACAAAATTCTTTGTTTTATAAGGGAATTGACTTATTTAATAAAATTCCAAGTGATGTTAAAGTTTGCCCTAAAATAAATGTATTTAAGAGGTTGTTAGTCAAATGTATAAAAGAAAATGTAGATTAAATTTTCTTAGTTAAATATTAATTGTTAAATTTATTATAATTATGTAAAGCAAATATTGAAAACTAAATAGCTTCAAAAGCTAAATAAATAAATAAATAAATAAATATTCTAAAATTCGAAATTATAAAATTTGTATCTATCAAATTTTAATTTAACGAATTACAGTCTTTCGAACTGTAAACTATGGAATGTATCTATTCTATCAAATTTCAATCTGTAGAATTCACCAATTTATCTAATTGAGCGTAACGAATTCTCCAATCTATTGAATTCTTATTACGATCGCATATCGGTCTATCGAAATTCAATTTTTCGATTTTCTATATATCGAATTCCAATTAATCGAATAAAATTATATCAAATATCAATTATCGAATTCACTAATCCATGGTTAATTGAAGGCAATGCATTAGTACTTTGCATTTTTATTTTAAATACACTGTATCAAAAAATTGTCCGTACAGCACTCGGTCAAGATTGATAAAAAAAATAATTACAAATCAAACAAAAACTCAACCAGAACTCAACGTCATCCAGAACTTCCAAACAAACAAATTCGTAGAGATGGGGTCCAATTTTTTGATACAGTGTATATATTTAATATTTTGAAATTCACTTACATTGCCTCTTATACGGCAAACTTTATCCAATTCATATCCAGCAATATGAAACGAAAATAATTGAAGTAAAATCACAAAATAACTGCTTAAAATGTAAATTTTTTATTTAAATCTAAAAAGGCTTAACAATTTCAAAACACATAAAAGCTTAGACACTTCGAAATGTATATTAAACGTTAGCACGTTAAATAAAACTTAAGCCGCACTAATAACTGTAATACCTCAAACCGTAAAACAAAATTATCAAGCTTTTATTTTCATTACCACCAAAAAAAAAAAGCTTCTAAACATTTTTTTACGATTATTACAACCATCTTAATTTATCGTACTTTATGCGACCGCACCGATCTCTACAAAGAAAAAAATTAAAAGGTCTTAAACATGCAATTTGCACACGCGGAAAACCCTGTTTGTAATTAAAATCAATTACATGATGTGGATTTATAAATATACTTTTTTGACACTCTCTTCGGAAACATTATTAAACATTTTAATAAACTAAAACCACGCAAAGCTTTACTCGTTAAAGATTCATTATCATCATACCTAAAAAACAAAAAAAGTTTAAATATACGAAAGCGCCTATGTATAACGTTGTATATACTAAAACAAATCAATAATTTCGTGTTTTTCTGTGATAAATATTTCATTGCAATACACACCTTCCCTTATTTTAAAATCAGTCGCATACGTATACTCGCGCTTACATTTAAACGTATACCTTTATCTCGTTTACGCGTATATTCAACCTTTTTTCTATTCGGTGCGGTGTTTAGTACGCCCCACGAAATACTCAAACCCGCATTAATTTTAATTTTGTTCTTTTATTATTTTTAATAATTAAGACAGCTAACTGTCGTATATCAAATTTTTTTATTTTTTATTTTTATTTACAAGAAAAGCTCTCCATATTTTCTCGGCATCGTCGTTTCGGAGATGAAAATGTATATATGTATATGTATGAACATTTTTTTTTTTTTAAATAATTAAAATCTAATTAAATTTTAAATCTCTTCTCATAATAAAAATACAACAACAAAATAAAATATAAACTTTTAAGCTTAAGCTTTTTACTTTTTCTTTGTTTTGTTTTTTTTTTTTTTCAAGATTTATCTATCATTCTGTGTGAGTTTTAAATGCTGTAAGAACAAAAAAAAATGTTTTTAACAATAAGGAGCGAATTTATATGTATATTATTATAAAGGATGTATGTTCGTACGAAACATAAGAAGGGAAAAAAGCTTTTCACTTTCATTGCGAGAAAATAAATACATTTAAAGGCTTTATGGCGTTTATGAATATGTATAGTATGTGTATATATATATATATAGGGTGGCAGACGTTAAAGCTCCAACCTTAAGCTTAAAGAATTTCGATTTTTTTTTTTTTATATATTCCTACGTGTGCGCATACCTGGGAATATTTTTACATTCGTCTTAAGGTTAAATGTCAACTTAATATATATAAAAAAAGAAGTTTTTTTATAAGACGCTCACATACACCATATGTTATCTTAAAAACATGCAAAATATATACATTCTTATTATATTGTATTGTTTCTTGAAGATGAGAATTAAACTAATTACGTAAAGAAGACAGTTGGTTAAGTAAGAAATAATTAGGTTTCTTTGCAATTTTGTATTTATTTGTATAAAAAAAGTGAAAGCAAACAATTCTATATAGGTACACACGTATGATTGATTGACAGTTTGGTTGTTACTGCTGAATAAATTATATATATGATAGTATTTTAATGTTTTCAAAAAAAACCGCAGTAGCTAATTTGTTGGGTTGGTATTTTAAATGTGAAGAAAACTTTCCATCTTGCTTGAAGATAATCATAATAGCTAATAAAACTTTAATAATAATAGTCATTAGTTAATAACAATAAAAGGAAATAGCAATATAAATAATTTATATGTATACCCATCTATGTAAGTATCATGCGCATTGTATATGTATGTAAGAAGACTAAAATTAAAAGTGATTAAATTTGTATTTTTTTGATTGATTAGACAGATCTCATCTATATACTGTACGCAATACAAAACAGTACACAATGTATAGTACATACAAAACAGAGTGCCGAAGATTTTTTTTTTTTGTTTTTTATTTAAGATAAATTGTTTCCTTTGGCATTCTAATTATTTTTTATTTTTATTTTGGTTTTGTCTTAAAGATCTTTCGTCTGGTATATGTATAACGAGAAACTAGTTCAAGCTGATGATAATTTGAGAGCTTTAACTTGATGAGTTGTAATATTACAGATTATATTGACTAAATTTATTAACTAACTTTTGATTAATGTCTTTAAATGAGTTTTTATTTTGGGAAAGGGGGCAGAATATTATAAATTTTCGTATCTCTTTGAGTAATCTGAGAATATGTCAAAAGGTTATTTTTGAACGCAGATTCATAAATAGACAAAGATATTATTTTGTATACACACGGCTATGTATGTAGGTATATCAAAAGCCTCGCATTCATCAAAATAACTAAACTAAAAATACGCATTGCGATGATTGGTGATGGTACAAAATTATTTATTTGTTAACTAGTAACAGAACTTAAGACTTAAGTTTTAAAGGTTGACAACAATTTCATCGTTTCAAGAAAATATTACGAAACCTGTTGCACATTATTATTAAGCATGAATTGTGTTTACTTAGGTGATTTTAAAATATTTTTAGAGCCAATACTAAAAAAAATTTTTGAAGGTGTGTTGTTGAATCCAGCTCAATTTGCGAAGTAACCAATTTGAAAATTTTATAATTTCTACAATTTTATATTCAACATTTCCAATTTAATGTACAAATGTATTTATATTTAGGTTTGAAATAATCAGCTCTATTAACGACATTTAAATTTAGAAACCAACATTGACAACTTAACATTTGAAATTTCAAATTGAATCAAAATCTGAAATTTTTAAAATTCTTTGCGAAGTGTATAATAAAATTGGAAAGTTAGCTCGCAATAAGTTCGGAGTTTGACCTCTTTTTATAATGAACGAATTTCTCAGCTACCTGAAGCGTTATAGGTAGTTCTGGAAACATCTTTTGTTGAAAAGTTACTTAGAAATATTTATCAGGAATTTCTATCGGTTTACTGTGCTCCAATTTAGCTCTAATTTAGTATTTAAAAAAATGGAATGGCCAAAAGAAAAAAATAGGCCAGTAGTCACGATAAACTACATTCAATGAACTCAAGTCCTAACTTTGGAGCGGTGTCCAAGCCCGTGTTACATAACTTAATATTTTTGACTCTAAATCGTTTGCTCATACACCCACAAATCATAATGTTGTGGGATTCAGTATCGAGTCGCAGCAAAGCTGGCTTACGATATAGAGAGCATTTGAAAGTATTGAACCAATCGAACATTATCTGGGTATGACTGAATACATTTTATTAATGGATTTCATGTATACACCGATAGATAGAATTTCTGCATTTTTTGACATCAGTCGAATTCTATTTCCGAGTAAATTTAATGCATAATGTTTATTGATGAGAATTCTTGATGCTTAGAGGTGAAAATCTTCATTTGTGATTTCGCATATTGAAATTCGAGACAAAAAGCATTCTTAACATGAAGATCTTTATAATTCGTCGGTAAACAATTCTACCCTGTGCAGCAATCACATCATTCTTTCCGTCGTATTGGTTGTCAGGGCTCGGTTAATAAATAATGAAACAGTAGCTTGGTCAGTATTTAGTTCAACGGATAAACTCCAGGTGGTCTCATTGAGAACAAAAGACTCTTTCGTATTCTTTATGTCGGGGTATGTTTCAAGACCCCTATTCCGATCCATATCATACGTTCTGCTAGAACCATCCAATCATATGTTTCAAATTGTTCATTGATAATCATATGCCTAGACCAAGTGCAGAAAATATTCTAACCAAGTGCTATGCATCTTTAAGATATTGAACTAATCTCTCTACGTAACATTGTAAACGAGTTCGTGCAATAAATTTCATTTGTTTCAAAACTTTGGTCAAACGTAACTTCTGGGATAACCTTCCTGGTTTTTGTTGTTACAGAAACATATTCTTGGTTCGAAATAAGCAGCTTAACAAAAAATTAATTGATTGGTGCCCTTCGCCAAGTAATACAGGCTACTTTGTTAAAGCTTTAGATGAGGCGTCTATTTTAGAGTTTCTTGAATTTGGCTCGATATTTGAAGCATATTTTGCGATATGTGAGGATAGCAAGCTTTGAGCTAATTATTAGACAATCTCTTTTATCTCGCCATAGTTGTGATACTATTCAATTGTAAGGGTTGAGCAGTGAGTCATTGCGATTTGGGATCGGTGGCTTCCTTTGAAGTAAAAAAACATGGTTTCCTTTCAAATTTCTGTCTAAATATAAAATTATCATGTATGGCTTTGGTAAACCAAATCTGCACTTCACATTGTTACCAGGGCCTCATAGATAATAAGTCTTGGAACACCCTGTACGTTTTTGTACTCAATTTCATGGCTGTGAGAGATGTATCACTGCTCGTTCAGCAGGAACCGGATCCAATGCACTCACCAATGTATCATAGAAATCTTCACGTGAAATCAAAGCGTCTGTTTTATTTTTAGAATCGTAACAAGTCAGCCGCGCTCAATGTCAAAAACATCGTTGGTACAGGTTGTAAAACCATTGATCCTAATTCGTTTCGCCGAGAGTACCAATATGGTCCGATACCCATTATGTGAAGCAGTCGTTTCATCATTGCTGGATTTCAATATACTTCAAGTAACAATTCATCTACGGTACAAGGTAAATTGTGAATGTTTGTGCAAATTGTTCATGTCTTTGAATTGTACATATTTAGGCAAAAATAACGAAATTTTGAATCTTGCGGAAAGCGTTGACGAGATTGTCGTAGCAAGTGAAACCACGCAAAGAATGAATTAGGCCAAAATTCCACGCGTTCCAGAGATTTTACGGTAAAGTGACAATGGTTGGAGACAATTAGTCCAATTCAATCAATTTAGAAAGAAACAGAAACAACGGAAACAATGAATTAAGCTAAAATTCCACGCGTTCCAGAGATTTTATAGAAATATGACTTCAAAGTCTCTGAATGCCACTTTATCAGATCCGTATAGTCATGGAAATCAGCTTTACCAGAAGGAAATAAATGAGGAACCGCTTTAAGTATATAACGTGTGTTGTGAAATTCATTGATGGGACTTGAATTTCCCTACGGTTAGTTTAGGACAAGTGGTATGACTTCTGCCTGGTTTCGAGTTTCCCGCATTTCCAGGAATTCCTTCTTCCAAATACCTAAAATAGCATACTTCCGTCAACAGGCATCAGGAGAAAGTCGCCTATGTCGTACCGGTGCTTAAATTGTACCTCAATGATTTCAAAAGTACTTGTCCCGCCACACAAATTGCACAGTGTATAGTTATCCTACTCGGCTGTACCTATGCGCACAGGCAGCGTTTCAATGAATTTAGAATGTTTCTGCTAAACAAATTCATTTATAGTCGTTTGAGTTTAATTTTCTTATGGTGTGTGGAAGCTTCTAAGGTATGAAAGCACAAGTTAAATACATTTTGGTTTTTAGTATGTATAAGTTATATGTCTATTAGTAATTTGTTTGGATCTAGCAGTTTTGTGAAAGATTTTTTCCAAAATAGTTTTGGGGTTTTATGAACTTATATGACTTAAGTAGTAGGGAGTACGACTTAAGGTACTGGATTCCTTAGTCGTACCGATTTAAATTTATTTAATTTGATGAGTTTAAAGAAAATCCAGACTATATTGAATTTTTTTGCAATAAATAAAAGCAGGATTTACTTAGGTTTCCAATGATACTCATAAGTATTAGTTTACTAATATATTCTCTGATTTCCGGAAGCGTTTAAGGGGTACGACCTGAGCAACGTCCGAATAGAATGAATTATTTGGCTTTAGCTAAATTAAAGCATTAAACACGTTTGCTCGTCTTACTTGAAAATCTGTATAACTGCCAGTACTTAGCACTAAAACAATTGCAAGTTCTTCTTGGAATAAAGATTGTTGTAATGGATTGAATACTTTGTTTAATGTTCAAAATATTTCACGTGTACCTGTACGGCACTTAACTTCCACAAGCTCGGAGTTGAACCATACTCGAAATACTAATTAAATTCTTTTAATTAACATTTGTTCAACAGGTGGAAACTAAAAACTTCATAGGCTTTTTAAAGCACAGAAAAAATTTACTACTCCGCTTTGAACTTAAACATTGATTGCAGATTTTGTATGAACAGCTTGCTAGTTCAACATAAACCTAAGTCTTTTTTCTTATATCTGATGATCAGCGTCGAGATTCACGCTATACATCGGCAATTCGAATCCTTCAACTTCTCGTGCTGTTCTTTTTGTTATATTTTCAATATGATGTATAGAAGTTGCCGTCTGCCGACCAAATCGACGTAAGACTTGCTAAAATAGGAAGAAAATTATTTTATTTTTACTCACAAGATACTTAAAAAAGAAAAAGTTATGAATAAGTTTTCAGAATTTTGTTTTATGAGTAAACCTCCCAAACTACAAATTTGCAAATGATTGGTTCACTAACCACGATATTTACGCGGACTTAGTTTCAACCTACGGGGTTTTGTCTGATGCATTCTGCTAAAATGAAAAATAAAGTCTGGATTACTTAACCCGACTTTGAACATTCTGTTATTTGATGCTGTCCATATACTCCGAAAACATTTTTTTTTACTGGATTAGTCCTGTAAAACCTTATTTGATTTAAATTAAGCAAAATTAAAGTTATATGCAAACACCTCGCTGTTATAGTCCAAATCGGAAAACAACATTCTTGCAAAATTTAAATTCCCTAAAATCTGATAGTTAGATCGTGAACCTGTTGCAAATTACCCCTTATATTTTTAGTAAAGTTTCCCTTGCAACTTTTTTTTCATAATTGAGATAACTAACTGAATTCTGTCTGTTCATTTCGAAATATGTTCAACTATGTAAGTATATTAAGAATTACAGAAAATTTTAAAGTTTGTTATTCCTAAATTCCAATAAACTAAACAATACTCAACTCAAATTTAATTTAATATTTTGCAGAAACTAAGTCCGTACTAACTAAGCAAAAAACTAATCAAAATGTTTATTTTGGATATTACTATATGGATGGAAATAAAACAAAAGGAACTAAAAAATTTCGAATCAATACTCGTATTCACTATTATACTCGGATAAGAGATATCTTATTTTTATCAATTGTTTATTTTTTTAATTTTTGTACTTTAATTTACTACAACTAGTTTAGCTACACAATCCTAAATATCATATCATAACATATCATCATCGGGGTATATCATCATGAAGATAGATAATAGAAAATTTTTTTAGAAATACAAAACTATTATTTGTTATTTACATTTCAGGATGTACGAGTATCTCATTGTATCCTTTTTTTTTTGTGGATTAATAATTGTTTAGAATAGAAATTATACCTATATGGGATACGGTATGTTGAATTAGACCAAAATTTAGGGAATGAAGAAATTTCTATTTATTTCTCTCGTTCACATATACGATATAACCCAGCCAGACCAGAAAACCTAACCTTACTTGAAATATTTTTAATTTTTTAATTTTTTTTTTGGTTTTGTAAAATTTGTTCAATGAGGATAAAATCACAATAACAAAATGCCGATAAAATTAGATATATACATATGCAGCATATATCATATATATATGTATACAGCATATGGTATTCTGCAATGCGACCAAACCAAAAATATTTTTTTTTGTTTTTTTGGTAATTTAATAAGATTGATATATAAATATATTTAGTAATTAAATCTATTTACCAAATGAAATTAATTCATCCATAACAAAATCAATATACGTCTGTATTTATGTAATATAGTATAAACGATATGGATAATTATTCAACCGACCAACGATCCAAAACTAACTATATCTAACTTCAAAAAGCATTACAAATCAATCCGTAAAATTGTTATTGAACATAAAAACCCAAAATATAGCATTTGTCACGGTTTTACCGCAGTTGCAGGCAAATACACACAGACACAGAGTATAGAGTAAAATTATAATTTGATCTTTTATATCCTTCGGGATAGCTGATTGATCTTTTAAACGTATATAAACACAAAAGTGAAGAACATCCTGTATTTTTCGGTGGGTAATTTATCGTTTCCTTTTTTAAGTTTGGTATTTAAAAACCACGTGCCAATGTGTGACAGATGAGATTTTTTTTATTTTAGATTAGTCATTAATACATAAATGTACAAAGTAAGTAGTGTAAAATTGTTGTTTATATACGTGCACTTGATATATTAACAATGTGATATTTTAATTATGTTGAAGGTGTGTTTGGGTATATTTATGGAGGAACTATGGTTAAATGATTTTTTCGTTCGATCGATTTGATGGTTAATCGATTAAATTGAGGTACCTTGGAAAATAAATTAATTGTATTTAGGGTGGGCTGCTCCTGTTCGTTGCTCTGTATTTAATTAATTTATTTCTTATTTGAGTTCATACAGACCAATTTAATTCAGTTTAATTAAAATCAAAATTTGGTGTAATTTTTCTTATCGTAATTTACAATATCCATTTGCTTGAAAATGCTTTAAATTAATTTGGATTTTTTAAGGTTACACGAAATAGTCGTCAGGAAATAAATATTTCACAATTAGATTAGCACCATTGAAAATTACTGTTACGATAAGTGGAAATCTATTAATTTAGGCAAGTTCACAAAATTTAAGAAAATCTGATCCTGAAATGAAATAATTTTATTACTTTTGTAATTTGTTATCAAAAATACAAGAATGGTCCAGGAGCTAAAGCATCTCAAAATCCCAGTTAGCATTAATTATATTTAGTACAAGCTCAAAAAATAGGAGAAGTCGGTTTTATGTCAATTTCGACTCAGACCAAAGTTCAATTTGCTTATATGTGGTTTTCAATTAGGAATAACAAAAAATATGAAATACGTACGCTGCTCGACTATTGGGAGACGAAAACTACTGGGTGAAGTAGGTAAAAATAATTAAATGCATTTACTTAAATTTTTTCAAACAACTTCTTATAGTTAGTGAATTTACCTAATTCGATTTTTTACAGGACAAGACACACCGTAACATTTAATTGTTGTTAATCCTTTACGGAGATATTTGTAGACATTGATTAGTTATTAAAAAAAAATCTTGAAATATTTAATATTGAAGTAAAATTAATTTTTTTTATTCACCCATTTTAGAAAAAGGCAGTTGAAAATTGGCATAAATTATCTTACTTAATGAAATCATGATAAAGATTTTCAATTAAAATTATCTATGATATATTATCTAAGATTGGCCAAGATTAAAATGAGGGAGAAAGTTTACGAATAATCAGGGTGCGCTAACAGTTACTCCATGTGCTCATGTCTCCTCAGTGATATATTACCTTGGATATGCTTGAACGCTGGATCACACACTTATTTTTTATATCCTATTACGCCGAACATTTTCTGAACATATTTATGCTAAAAACTTTATTTAGTTTTTAAAAACTCTTTAACGTACTTTATGGATGACTTCTTGGCCAATTTAGAAGGGTATATGACTAGAAAATATTAGGTAAACGTTTTAGTTTTAACCTGTTTCAAACCAGTTTTCTACCGGAACTAGATCGAAACCAAAATTGTTAAAGAAATTCAGAACAACAAGTATTTTGCAGCTGCATCTAAAACTCGTCTGACCCGGATAGACTGTAATGTTCTAAAATATTATTTATTTCTTAAATTTGTGACTTCAATTCGAACGTATTCGAGTCTTCGAAGTATTGAATTCTTGTTTGAATTAAATCAGATTCGTGCGTTTCTTATTTAAAGCAAATATGGATCTTATACTTCGAAGAGTCGGATACGTTCAAATTAAATTTACAAATAGCCCCCATGCCAATAGCCTACACATTTCCGGTTGAAGTTGAAAAAACATATTTCCTAAATGTATAATAACCCAAACTGAATTACTAATCTGTTAAGGCTAACATAATCGTTGTATTGGAAAATAAATATTTTTAATGTTTAAGGTATATGATTGAAAACGTACGGATTATGGGTATAATTTTGGCCCCAATATCTACACGCTATTTCTCGATTTTTATGAAGATTATAATGAGATGTGGTGGTTGCATACTAAATTAATACCATAATATGCAGCTGAAACCGATAATGCTTCAAAATACCACATTTAGGTCAGTACTTCAACACTAACAGCTAATTGAATATTTAATCAGGAATGGCTTTGTCTTTAACAAGTTTAACAAATTACATGGAATTTTTTGACATTCACCTTAAACAACTTATAAGAACTTTTTGTGATTTCTTCATAGATATATTATAGAAAAACTCTTAATAACGATTGCAAGCAATTTTTTGACTTTCTTATTAGGAGCATTGATGTGCCTAACTGCCTACATACAGTAATGGGGCAAATGAGGTGAAATAAAATACTTTCTTAAAAAAAAATGTTTTTCTACTTGGACGTGGTTATGAAAAATAATGTAATCGAACATTTTTGAGCTTTCACTTTAAATTTTTCTATTGAAATGTGGGCTAGGAGCGCCGGGCTATGATTTGTATGGGAAAAATCTAGGATAAAGCTCATTAATTTTTTAAGAGAGATACACTAGTAGCACATAACATTGAGGTTTCATGTATTTTATATGTTTAAAAACAATCAAACAAATTTCAAAAATTTGTTCAGCAAATTTGTATAATTCAGTAAAATTGAAAATTTTACAAAAAATTTTTAATTTTATTTCTTAAACTCCCAAGATTATTTTTTAAAAACTAAAAAACACAAATTTTTAACAAAATAGTTGGCTTGATAAGATGTGCTCCTCGCTTTATGTTTACATTTTTACACAGTTTACCACAAACCCTAATTATTACACACTAACCAACAACTCACAAACACTTACACTTCAATTATCATAGTTGTGTCACGTCATGTATCATGTCTATAGTCACGTCACATCAATTTTGTCATTCCCTTAGTCGTTTGTCAAATCTAAAGTCACATTATACGATAGATGTCATTTGATTGTTTTTTGAATAATTTTGCACACTGTTTTAAATATGTTGTTGTTATAAAACAATTTTGTTTTTAATTTGCCTATATTTCAAGTTGCATTCGTGTCACTTGATACGCCTTCAAGAATATTCATTTTCAAGTGATGTGATACGACTATAGTCACGTCACTTGAAATGTAAAGTTAGAAAAATTTCAAAAACTGGAAAACGGTAAATGGAAGCATTTAATTCAATCCAAAAATGAGAGTAGATTAATGGTAAAATTTAAATTTTACTCGAAAAAATTAAAAGAAATTGAGTAAGGCCATGCCCAAGGACCAGTATGATGTGAAAAATGTGTCTTAAATTTAAATTTGTTGAATGCTACTCAAAATCGTCGTTTAAAAAACGGTCAATTTATACTAAGGCAAATTATTAACAGATAGACTGGTGGTTAGAGTTTTTTATAACTTAAAAACGGTGGAAAATGGTAAATATAAGAAAATATTGTTGAAAGAAACTTGCACAAACAAATTTACATAACTTCAATGGTTTTCCAATTTATCAACGAAATCATTGATATTTAGCTGAGATTAATGGTAAAATCATGATTTATCGTTATGTTAACATAAATATTTAAATGTACAAAATGGTGATAAAATGCATTTTTGCCCAAAAATCATGAAAAGTAGGCTCTACTTCTTCCAGTTTTAACGTCCAAAACATATGTTATACATGTTTGGTTACTTGATCGCTTTTCTGCCATAAAAACATATGGCCAAATGATTTTGCATGATAATGTTTACCATTCAACAGACCCTTTTCGCAAAAAAATATTTACCACTCGCAGGTTTGAGGCACATTTGTGTCATTTTGTTTGCTCTAAATACGATTTAACATAATTATGTAAAAATAAGATTTTGTTAACTACTCCCATTTCGTTTTTCGCGGAGTCAGATCAGTGTGGTTGTTGGAGTGATTATGGGGCACTGTCTCATAGGTAGGTATGCGAGTAGACTTGGCTTCTTCTCACATGACTACTGTCGTAGTTGCGAGGACGAAGAGGAGAAAGAGACAGTATACTTCATCTTCTTTGCACCTGCCCTCGTCTTGCACGAAACAGACTATAGTTTCTAGGGGAACCCCTCTTTAATAACCTGACCGACCTGAACAGAATGGGCGTCAGGAGTATCCAGCGTTTTGTTAAAAGCTCAAAATGGTTTCAATGAGTTGAAGGATAAACAATAAATCGCGATATGGCTATACGGACCATTTTGTGTCTATGAGTTGTCCTATAATTGGCAGTTACACCTAACCTAACCTAACCCCCATTTCACCAGCTCAGTAATTAAATGATACCTATGGAATTTTCTTTCACTTTTGAGTCTGACGGACACATTTATTTTCTTTTAAAAATAAAAATATATTTATAATAAATATAATTCAGAGTTATTGAGGTGTGAACATCCGCTGATTTTACGTTTAAAATCGAATACTGTAACAAACGCGCAGTACAATGCCGTGTGAACCCAGCCTAAGCCGAGGACACCGTCTATTGATACATCCACATCTCTGTGAATATTTAATATAGCCAATCCATTTAGCCGCTGCTCGCCGATTGTGTTTCGTACGTAATTTTTAAGGCACCTGAGCGCCCTGGAACCCTCCAAATGAAGAGGTTAAGAGTCCTTCTGGAAGTCTGACAAATATTTTGTGCGAATTTTATTATTATAGGTAGGAGTGTTCAAGCTCTACCTGACATTTTAATTAACTTCGCTTAGATTGTTGAATGGTTTGATTCGTACAGTTCAATCTTTGAGAGTGGGACGATTTTTTTGGGGCGTGACAGTTATCTCAAAATTGTTTAATGAAAACAGTTTATTTTAATGCATACATAAGAAACAAACAAATTGAAAAATCATTTTAGATGATAAAAAAATAATAATTTATAAACAGTCACAGTATTTTATTGTCAACTGGTACTACATTAGATTCATAAAATTCTTAAGATTCCTAAGATTTGTTTAAGTTCATACAATTCAAAAATTCATAACATTCAAATATATTCTGTAGATTTCGTAAGATTCAATTGATCCACAAAGTTCAAAGGATTCTTAAGATTAATAAAATTCACGAGATTCCTATTATTCAAAAGCTGCAAAAGATTCAAGAGATTCATAAGATGTATACGATTCATATTATACATAAGATTCATATGATTCATAAGATTTATAAGATTCACAAGATTCCTAAGATCCATAAGACTCATAAGATTCATAAGATTCATAAGATACATAAGATTCATATGATTCATAAGATTTATAAGATTCATAATATTCATGGGATTCATAGAATTCTTAAGATTCCTAAAATTAATCAAATTTATAAAACTAGTATGTTCACTAGATTCGAACGACTCATAAAATTCATAAGATTCATAAGGTTTGTAAGATTGATAAAATTGGCAAGATTGACAAGATTCCTATAATTCAAAAATTCATAACGTTTAAAATATTCTTGAGATTCCAAAAATGCATAAGATTTAGTTGATCCACAAGTTTAATAGGATTCGTAAAATTAATAAGATAAAGGGTGGTCCATCTAACGTTTGCAATTTAATTTGGCTCTAAATTCAAAGATGCATGAATATTTTTCAAAGCAGTTTATTTTATTAGAAAGAGTATTGCCATTAAGTATGGAACACAATTTCATTCAAATGATTTCCACGGCTAGCTTTACTGTACCCCATTCTGTCAACTCAATTTTTCAGAACATTTTCAAGTGTATGGAATCCTATATCTCAACAATGGCAACTTCGATTTCATCTTTCAAGTTTTGGATTGTTAGCGTAACACTTATCCTTAACTCCCCACAAAAAAAGTTCAACGGAGTCAAATCGCCAATCTGCGTCGTTGGTATCTCCGTTACAGCTGATTATTCGATCCCCAAAGACAGTGTGCAAAATACCGATGGTTTGCTGTGAGACCGATTGTTTGTCTGAGTGTTCGTTTCGTTTGCTGTGTGGACGGCTGTTGAAACCAAATGTCGTGTGTGTCCTCTTGATTTCTGTTCTCGTTTGGGAGATTTAGTGGGTCTTAAATAAATAAATCGGAAAAAAGCTTCTAAAATAAATTAATTACCAAATCATTATTGAAAACAGCAGCATCAAGAAACCAATTAACGAAGCTTAATACTTAATGAAAAAGAAGAAAATTATACAAAAGACTTCAGAAAGTCTCAAAAAGACTTCACAATTATTTTGGACTTTTAAAGATTGATTTGAAAAATATTTATACATACTTGAGGAAAATTTATCAGATTTTATGTGTTCCATGGAAGGAATCTATTCAAAGGTGGCTTAATAGCAAATTTTTATTTTTTGAAAACATATAAAACTACTCAAATCACGGCGACCGGAGTGGTGCCAACTACTCCTGCAGAGTTTGATGTAAGATCTAGAGTTTGAATTTTGAGTGTTTAACTCGGCGATGGAGGCGAATAAAATTCCAATTTAAGTAAAATGTAAAATTTTTTAAAATTTCCATGATTTCATAAAAGAATTTAAATGTTTGACAAATACCAAATAGTAATAAACTACTGAGAGCGAATTGAAATTTAAAATTATTTATTTAAGCAGGTGATTGGATATTATCCATAAATCAGTAGCCTTGTGTCCGCGTATATACACGTGTTACAAACAAATTATTAATTTCAATGTAATACATACATTTGAAGTGTATAAAAGTCTATTACACACTCTGCTCTCACACAAAACACTGACATTTCAATTATTTCCCATTTTTTTTTTTTTGTGTTTTGTACGGCAGAGGCTCACGAAAATATGTTAAAGTCATTAAAAAAGTAAAATGACATGACACACCAAAAAAAAAAATAAAGGAACCAAATTATTATTTAAAAACACCAATTTTCATTTTTTATTTGGCCACTACTGCTGACAACACCGTTTTTCCAAATCTGTATTTTAATTTAGTTAATTAACAAAAAAAAAAAAATCATACAACAGTCTTTTACCTCCCCCCTCTCCCACCGATTATGTTTCCTTCATTTTATTTGTTTGCGCCCATTGTCATCATCGGGAAAAGTACCAAAAAAAAAAATTTTTTTTGTCCATCCAACCGCTTGCAAAACATGGAAAATTATTGTTAAAATGCGTTATATTCCAATCATTATATTTCAGGAAAACCATGTATGTTATACATATACGTAGGTATTGTGTATTTCAGTGTGGAAAGGTGGAGTTAACAATTTTCATTGTCATAAACGTATACGTACAAAAAAACAAAAAAAATTAAAAAAATGAAAATATGATGACCATGTGTTAAAAAATACAGTGAATAATAATGAACTGTATATTTTGTATATGTATACGAGTGTATGTCCGGTACTTTGGTAATGTAATTATTTTATTAAAGCCGATAGATTTGTCACCTGCTTATATGTAGCACTGAATAATGGAGTACATATATCGCGCGACCCCTTAAAATTTAAATCAAATTCCGCCATTTTATCAAACCAAATAAATGAATTTCAATTAAAAACCGGATGTACAAATATGTTGATTAAAATGTATAAAAACAGAGGCGTGGCCAACACAATTCACTTTAAGCGGATTTTTTCACGGGCTCTTGAATCTCAATTGTGTTTTTTTTTTTGTTTTGTTATTATACACAACCAATCCATTAAACCGTGACAAAATGAAAAATGGCGTATTTTAAAGATGCTTTTTGAGAATTTGAACAAATTTTTCTTTTGATTTCGGCGGGCGTGTGAATTTGTTAAGTAGTTTCTGGTTTTTAATTTATTCGTAATTTGTGCGCGAGATAAGCAAATGAATGGTCGTGTGAAATTCCATAAAAAATGGTTGGCTGATTAGTAAATTTGTATTTTAAGTGGTTCACTTATTATAAATATATTTACAGCGACAGTTAGGGTCTTAAACCTTTACCATCTTAAATCTTTTCTTTGCATTTCATCATTAAATAAAAATCCTTTGAACTTTCCGCAGCAGCGCTCATACAAAATTAAATTAATTAAAGTTAAAAATAACTCAAACTCTCGGTGATTTTTTTTTTTTTTTTGTACATCCAACCTGGATGAAAAATAACAAATTTATTTTCCATCGACACAACAACAACAACGAAAACAATTTCCATTCATTATATGTACGTACAAAATTTAATTTCGAAAAACAACAACACCAAAAAGTAAAAGTGTTAATAAAATAATTCAACATTAAAAAAGTAAAAAAAATAAAAAAAAATTTGTTTGTTTGTCGGTTTGAGATGCTGTTGCTGTCTGCCTGTGTGTTTGTTGGAAATGTATGGAATGTGTTATTATGGTTTGTTTTTCATTTTCCCAACTTTTCTTTTTTTTTACTTTAAAGCATAATATTTATGTGTATACTATATGTCTATTTATAGTGTGTGTCTGTTTGAATATGTGTGCACTTCTAATTATGATAAAATTACATACAATTTTATGTTTTATGTGTACATAAAATCATAAAACAAACGCTAATTATTTTGTTAAGAAAAATCTATTTGATGATGAGACTCCTATGTAAGAGATGAGACATTTGGGGTGTGTAGATATACAAGAAGACTAAATATGGTGTGAAGATTTACCTTGATTGAAGTGTGTGTATGCGTCGAATCGAAAAGAAATTTCCGCCACTTTATCAAGAATATTTTACGCTTTTGCAATTATTCAAAATTCGGCTGAGGTGTGTGATTGAGTGCTTCGTTGCCGTAATTGAATGCGTTATCTTCTTTGACTCGTCTTTCAAGTTTAGTTTTGTGGTAACGTATGTCAACCGACGGCATTTTTAAGGAATTGTCAACATTGAAACAAGTTTTGTAATACAGAACGTTTGCAATACAGCTCAAAATTTACAAATGTTTAAGTTCGTAGCTTTTCCAAATATACACTTCAGCCTATGCACCAGAAAATGAATTCAAACTTGATTTAGAAACTCATTTTGCATTCGGTTTTATGTATTTTGAGGGAAACTAAAATTCCTGTAGGCTAGTTTCCTAAATTTATGGTCACTAACTTGATATAACTTTACTTGGGCCACCAACTCAATCAAAAGCTTACAGAAATTCGCGGTAGTTAGTTTATTATAACGTTAACCAACCTTAGCTAACTACTGGATCGTGTTTTAAAATGGTTTTCATTACGTTTAAAATACATTTGTAAAACGTTCTCTAAACCGTTTATGTTTTTACTTAACCATGGTTTGCAAATCATTGAATAATTTTTAAATAAATTTTAAGTTTCAGACATGATAAATCATCAGAAAGTAACGAATGGTTTCAAAATAAACGTTGGTTTCTTAAAAAATTATAAAGGTAAATACAATTCGTTGAATTTTGGTTAAAATTGGAAAGTTATAGTGCAACCCATAACCATATACGGTATAGTTAGAACGTCGAAATTTTACCAGCCACTAAAGATTTTATTCGCGTCGTTCGTATTAAAGTAAAATTTTAAAAATGTTAAATAAAGGAGATCATGGTTCAAGTAAAATTCGCGAACGGCACTAAACAAATTAGCAGAGCAGCAAATTTCTGGCATACTCAATTTTCTGGCAAGCCGGTCTTCCCGAAACACTAAATAGCTTAATATTGCATGAGGAGCAGTTCTTCTCGCAAGTTTTAAATTCATATAATGAACTTAGAAATCACTATCAACGTTGAATGCTTCCTCTATAACTTAATTATTATCAAACCACTCAATCATATCGCAAGTTTTGAGTATCAAGTGAGATTTGATAATTTTAAATGTTTCAGAAATTTCATAAAATGGCATTAAAGTCAATGTAGTAAAAATAGGGGGACAAACTTTATTTGCCACTTCTGGGAATTGAATTTTAGGCGAAAGACCGTCAAATTTTATGAATTGTACAATTTAAATCTATTCGTCAAGCTACACCAAGTATTGAACCAATAATTTGTAATATTTTGTAGAACTCGTAATACCACTATAGTATCAATCGATAATTTTCAAATGTAACAAGGTGTATAAATGCAACTTTAAAGCGGATTAAATGTTCAACTTTAGACTTGGTTAAAAGAACCAGCAATCTTTCATTTCCCATTGCAGGACATTTAATAAGAAATGGTTCTCAATTTAATATAAAGCAACTGGAACGTAATTCCATTATGTGTGAGAGTGTATTTCCGGTAGTGCGGTTTTCGTCTTACTCGATTTATTATCTTTCGAAGAAAATTTTTGGACAAAGTGTTCGGCTCAATACGTTATGGGGCTACCACTAAGGATCCAAGAACACCCTTAGGTGATGCTGTTCATACAAATTTGTTGTGTAACAAATAGCCGATTAAAACGCAATGGAAATAAATATGTTGGCTGCAAATATTTGTTCTGGCGGTAACCTGGACAAATATTTCTATAAGAGAGCTGATATTTTTTAAAACTACATTGCTGCTAAATATGCAGCTATTTAAACAGAGCCTGAAAAGCCATATAGGCGGAAAATTTATATTTGGGCGGCTATTTTTTATAAATCACATACTAAAATGGAGAGCACCCCAACAAATCCTAAAGCATTCTTTTAATTTTCTGTCGCATTTAATATAAATTAATTACGATATTTTGAAACTTTTAGTTATTTTATGAAGAATTTAATTCAATCCATCCTAAAAATGGCTTAAAACGAAAAAACTCCTAGATAGAAGGCTTTTTATATGAAGATGGAAGCCAATAATTATAATTTATTACCTATAAAGGCTTGGCCATGAATTTTTATAATACAAAACTGCTTTTAAAGTTCAAATTCATTTCGCATTCAGTATGCAACCAAAAAAGGTAAAAAACCTTGGTTTTTAATTTTACAAGTAAAATTTATTCGTGGAGTAAAACTATTGAAAATATTTTTAAAAAAGTCGCAAAAATATCATCCACATGCTTATAACAGAAAATAGGTTTGGAAAATGCTTTCTAAACTTCAGTTTCAACATATTTCATTAAAATTGGTCACTATTGGAATAATTGGAGAATCGAACACTTGCTTGATAAATCTCGTATGATTTAAAACAAATTTGAATGCTTTCAAAAATCATGCAAACCTATATTTGTGTGTATTTGTATTGCATTCCCAAATTGTTTAATGAAATTTTAAACCAAAGACGAATCCACATCTTTAAACAAAGATATCCAACGATATTAATACATACATATAGTACAACAGCTCTTCCACGATTTTTTACATATGAAAAATTGCTTCACTCAAAAGCAGTCTCGACTAACATGTCCAATTTACGAATTAAATTATTCCAACTTCACAAAGCTATTAACACATTAGCGTAAAGTACGATAATTCCACAGTCCATAGCTTCGGGTGAGCTTTTACGTAATTTTAACAAAAACCTTTCATTAGGGTAAAACGTTACATTAAGGCCAGTTAAATACAAACATCTGAATAATTCACAATTTCTGCTGTTATTCAGTCAGATTTTCCGGATTTAATGAAGTATGAATTTTATGAAGCATAAGACGGCAAGGCTTTAATCGTGCAATATTTAAGATGAATTCATACACTCAAAATTATTATCAGCCTATGTCTGCATGACAATTTTGTAGTCCTAACTTTGACCTCCGGTAAAATTATGTGGAAGTCTCGATTATATGCTGTGCGATCAGGCAAATTACTTAGTCGATCAATACGCGATGTAACCAGTTTCGGTTTAATGTTTTGATTAAGATTTTAACACAAAATGTGATGCAATGCAACGTAATTTTTGCAGCCATTTAACCTTGCCAGATAAGAAATATTTATAGGAGAAGTTTAGATTTTATGCCTGCTTAAATAAAATACCTCGAAAGGGAACCACAATTTTTTAAATAATTTAGTTAATTGTCACACAGCATAAGTTTTTTGTTCAAGTGATTGTAACAACCGCTTGTGGTTGTTATGATCTGTTTAATTTAAATCTGTAATTACGGTTGAAAATCCCAACAAGGTTGCATGTTTATCCACTGCGCTGCATAAAATCTCTTCCACTACACGTCATTCTTTCTTTGGCTTAATTTGTAATAGAAAATATTTTTTTTTTTTGGTAGAGTGTACCATTTAGCATTTTGTACTTCTCCGTATTTTGGTCTGTTACTCGATTCGTTTTATCATTTTTTGTTTGATGGTATGTAATGACGTGTAGTGGTTGGTGTGTTGCTTCATCTGTTTTGTTTTGGTTAGCGCGTGGATTTTCCATGTAAATGGAATGTTCCAGTGATTAAATTAAATAGTGTTGGTGTGTGCGAGTCGATTTTGGGTGATGTCGTATGTGTACGTCAGCCGAAATCAATCGGTCGGGTTTTTTCTTTAGTAAATAATTTTTTGGGTGGGGGAAAATTTATTTTTTTTTTTTGGTACGCGTCGATTAAATTTTGGATAGTCTAGTTTTGTTTTTTTTTGAGTTAACAAGCGTCTTGTTTTTAAATTTAAAAAGAAAAAAAAAAAAAGTCAAGCTTGGAGTTTTTTTGTGAACGCAGAGAACTGCTAATTGTTTTGCTTAAAAAAATATGTTAAATGGCGGATGGCCAAAGTTTGGATAATGATGTAAAGTGCGAGTGAGCACGTTAATTTTTTGAAATCTTTGATTAGCAATTAATAATTTTTGTGACATAATCCTAAGTAATAATTTATTGTCGTGAATATAAAAACATTTGTCTGTGTTGATGAAAAACTTTAATTAGGCCATGAGCTATTACTTGTGTTGTATAAAATTATTTTTTTTTTGAACTGTGTTCATGGCGTATAATGTTGTATCTTATGCCAGAGATGAAACTGGTTGTTATTGTAAATGGTACTGTAAGTACCAAAGTTATTATTAAATGAATAATAAATAAAATAAAATACAAATATAATAATAAATAAAAAAAAAAAAAAAATTATAAAATAACCGTTTTCTTAATATGTATGTGAAATTTTCTGAGATGTTGGTTTAATGGATGTGAAGAAAATTTATTGTCGATTCATATTCTATATTGGAATTCCGTAGAAAAAAAATTTGGTGGAGCTAGTCCCGTAATATCTGATACGGGCTTGCTTGTTGGGTTTGTGGCAGCAACTCTGCCTATCAGAGTGGGGTTCGAGAAGCCAGAGGGGGCTGCTGTGTTCCTGCGTCGGCGCTGGTAGCTGTTTTGTTGGTCGGACGGGCCCAGTTTATCTATTCAGGTAAGGTGTTTGGAAAAAAATATAAAATAATTTCAAACACCGCGTGGTTTTTTTATTTTTAAAAGTTTTGTGAGCCAAACTTGACTCTTTTGTTTCATTATTATAGTTTTTTTATTAAATTTATAAAATTTTTGCGGTTTTCAGATTTCGGGTGACGTCACAGACGACGCACCTCAAAGTTGATTCGCACCACATTTTTTTTCTGGTTTTATTTTCATTAACGGTTCATTTTTTTTTCTTTCAAATTTTTGTTTTTCTCATTTCATTATTCTCATTTCATTTTTTTCGATTTGGGTTTTTCCTGCGTAATTACAGTTTTTCCCTCTTTTATCATTTTCAAGTTTTTAGTGATGTGTAACTAAATAGTTTTGTGTGATCGCGTGAGGATGGGCGGCCTTATGCTGACCTAGGCCTTGAGCAGGGTCGCCGGAGTGGCACCGGCGTCCCTGTCGAACGCAAATTTTGTTTTTATGATTTTCTACCACTGTGGTCGTGGCACAGTAGAATAATTTTCTTGTCCCCTTCGTTTTATCTCTATGCGGTTTTCAAGCATAGTAATATGTCTGGTAACCCCCACGCCTAGCGGCGAGCTTCAGCCAGTGCAATACCGCAACCAGACCTCTATTGCTGTGTTCTGTTAACAAAATCCCTTTTGGGGGATTTTGTTACAGTGGCGCCCAAACATTCGGCTAATTTTGTTTTGCTTTTCGTCTTTAATTTCACAATTTTTTTTTTCAGCTTGCTTGTTGTGAGTACCACGTGCAAAGTCCAACGCTTGCGTTGTTTGAGCTTGCACGGGTGCTCACATCAACGTTTTCTGCCCGATCAACATTCAAATCTGCATTGCAACCAGCGTAAGCTGTTTGATTGCATGCAGATGAGAATGTTGATCCCTATTCTCAGCTCGTCTGATGAATGGGCTTACCATTTCTGCCATGTGGCATTGATTGTGGTTAAGCTCATTCTTCTTTCGTTCTGAGTTTAGTCTTATTAAATTTTTAGAGTCTTCGTACCTTTTAATTAACGTAATTTTCTATTTCAGTCCGACTACCTTCATGGGGAGGGATCACAGCATGTTCTAACCTTTGGTTATTTGATCTTGCTGGATCGCTCGTCATGTTGGTTCCATGTGTCATGGGTGTTGGGATCGCGAACTTGTTGTTTCCACCAATGTGGTGTTGATTGGACAGTTCGTGATCGCAGTACTCATTGGCACATCTTTAGTCAATTTCTACTTTCAGGTAAAATTTTATTTTTCAAATTTTTTTGTTCAATTCTAATTAAACTACTGGGACCACAGTGGTAATTTTTATTATTTTTATTATTATAGCGTTCGTGTCTGGCTCAGCATGGGGCCGTGCTCACTTCTCACGTGATCACATTTTTTGTTATTTTTTTGGTACAAGTAATACGCTTTACTTATTTTTCTTTTGCTTTTTCATTTTTTTTTTGGGAATTTTTTTTGATTATTGGTTGTTTTCAGTTTTGGTTAATGGAGCAGCTAAAATACTATTAATAATTTTGGTCAGTTCATTTTTTTTATAATTCTATTTCGGTATTTTG
Organism: Tipula helvola; assembly: GCA_963556165.1. Lineage (NCBI taxonomy): Eukaryota > Metazoa > Arthropoda > Insecta > Diptera > Tipulidae > Tipula > Tipula helvola. Next base: position 8,555,624 of record OY744481.1, on the reverse strand, counting down.
ATTTTTTTGTTTTTGGTTATATTTTGCGTGCGAATGAATTCAGGCAATAATAATCTACCGTGGGATAGACCGGCAAGTGCGGTTGTTCATACAGTGTTTGAGTCGAGTGATAGTAGTGCTTTACCGCGGATAAGTCCTTGGGATAACCATAGTAATTTTCCAGCTCCTCAATCCTTCCGACTTGTTGATATCTACGTGATTATTATAGTTATAATTTAAAAAGTTCATTCTAATTTTCATTATTTTGTCAAATTATTTTCATTAATTTTTTTTTCGGTTTTGGGATATTGATATTTAAATTAATTTTTTTCTTTCGGTAATTTTTTTGTGTATATACATATATATATATATATATAAATATAATTCATTTTCTTTATTTTATTTTTTTTGTCTCTCACATTCAGTTCAATAGTAAACTCAGTAAACATAAATTCTTTTTGTCCTTTAAATTATATTGAGGTATTAAGCAACACTTTAGATTCCAACACATTACCTTGGGATAGACTGGCGAGTACGGATGAGAAAAAGGTTTTGAGTTGAGCGCTAGTTCAGTATTGACGCGAGTGGTCCAGTGGATAGTAATTTGTGCTCGCAGCTCCTCAAACAGCCCGGCTTGTGGATATCTACTTGGTCATAGTGAGTCTAATTTGAGATTGGTGCTTCAATATATGTTTTCAATAAATTTCTTTAAATAATTAATTAATAATTTAAAAAAATTTTTTTCTGCTTTAAATTAAGTAATTCTATCTTGTTTTTTCATATATATATATATATATATATATTCAAATATTTTTATAGTTAATTTTTTTTTTTGATGGGTAAAATTTATTTTTTTTCAGTAATTGCTTCAATTAAATAATTTGTTTGATTTTTTTTTGTGGAATTGCCAGTATCGCTGGTCTTCATTTGGTATTCAGTTGTAGCTTTAAATTTTACTAACTTTTGGTTTAGGTAACTTTAATTATAACTATAATTTATTCAGTTTTCTATAAAGTAAATATAAGTTAGAAATTTTTTAAAATAATATTGTTAATTTACATTTGTCGAAAATTAACTCTCATTACGTTTAAAATCACGTTTAAATTCAATTTTGGTTAATTTTTTTTTGTAGCTTTAAATTTTTTTTTTCTTCTCTGTTTCACTCAATCTTTTCATAATGGACGAATTAATTAAGGCATTTAATGTGGATCCTAATTCAATTGATCAGGCGGAAATGATGAGAGTATTGACGGCTCAAGTTCAACTGCTGACCAACGAAGTGAGAATACAGCTGGATGCGGAACAAGCAGCCGGTGTGCATAGTCAGTTAAATCCAACGTTAAAAATTCCTGTTCCGGAGGTGTCTTTTGGGCCACCTCCTCACCCTGATTTTGCTGGTCCTGCAAGAGATCCACTTGTTTCCACGGCGATAAACCCGCAGGACAATAATTTGCCTGAATTAACTCATTCTTTCATGGAACCTGTCTCTAAAGAGCGTTCATCTCCGGAGCAGGCCACCCAACGTCCTAATTTTCAGTCAGCACCAGATGCTAGAGATCTTCATAATAGTACTTTGAATCCCGTGCCTTCAGCAATTCATAATCCACCTGTTCAGTTCAACTCCGATTTCAATAGACGTTCCTTATCTCGATGTGGGATTTCCTACACAGGTTCACCTTCTGGCATAACAGTGGACATGTTCCTTTTTCAGCTGGACTCTGTAGTGAAATCCAACAATCTCTCACCTTCTTCTGTACTTCTGGATCTGCATCTTGTCCTGAAAGATGTGGCACTGCAGTGGTACTGGACCTACCGCAGGTATAATCCTTCAGCACCTTGGGATAGCCTCCGATTAGCCTTCCAAGAAAGATTTAAAGATAGGCGTACTCCCTACGAAATTCGTCGTATGGTTGAGTCTCGCAAACAGTTACCTAACGAATCATTCTTGGAGTTTTATCATCACATGTGGAATTTGGCCCTGCAGTGTCACACCCCTTACAGCGACGATGAATTCATACAACTACTGATGAACAATATGAAGCCTGTCCTTCAGTATCAACTTACTGATCGACACTTCTCACATATCAATGAGCTCATCAAAAGTTGTACTTCATGGGAAGATTCGCTAAAACGTTTTCGTTCTCCACCTGATTACTCGATGCACCCTCGTCGTAGTATCAATGAACTCGGTGTTGAGAGTATGTATGATTCAGAACCAGTCGTTCCAATTTCTAATCCGTCAGTTCCATCCGCAGATACGTCAGGAACCGCATATCGCGTTCCATCTGGTGTTTTTGTTCCGACGTCCGAATCTGTGCAACATATTTCTGCGATTAGTCCAAGTCATTCTTATCGTGCTCCAATGGGAACGACTATGACAAACTCTAAGTCTTTTAAACCCTCCTCTATTTCTCCTTCAACTAATGTAACCAATACCTCTAGATCTGGCCGTAATTACATTTGCTATAATTGTTCTGATATAGGGCATGGTTTTCAAGACTGTCCTCGTCCTCACTTGGGTGCCTTTTGCTATCGTTGTGGTCTCAAAGGCACCATCTCAACAAATTGTGTTCGTTGTGCGGGAAACCAGACCAGTGGTTCATGGAGATCGGGGAACCAGGAACCACAGACCATCTCAACCCCAACAATAATTACCAAAGTAGATGCAGTCAGCAATACCGACCCAGAGTTTCGGAAGAGACTGATGCCAGATGGAAAGAATCAGTCGAACCAGTGAAAGTTCGCGTTGAGTCCTTTGATTCCGCAATCTCTTCTGGATCTGGTTCAGCTGGTTCCGACCTAATGGTATCGGACTCTTGCTTGCCTGTTTCTCCACCTGAATGTCGAGTAAATTCCTTTTCCAAATTGGAACACTCCATTCCTTCAACTTCTTCATTTAACAATAGTTCTAATTTTTCTGATTCCGTTCCGTCTCTCCCCAACACTTTTGGGAAACTCATCTCAGCTCAGTTACTTCGCTCAAAAAAATACTGGGAGCAACGTCGGATTTTGCGATCCTTTGTTGTTTCTTCAGTACTCGGTTCTGAGACAAGCGATAAACGGCCTTATGCCGATATTCTTGTCAATGATGTTCCCTACCGAGGTCTATTAGATAGTGGAGCGAGTGTAAGTGTGTTGGGTTGTGGTTCTGAAAAGTTGTTGGCGGACAACAACCTTCATATTCATAATTTTCCTACTTCTATTCAGACTGCGAGTGGTCAATCTCAGAACGTCATTGGTTACATAAATGTTCAGGTTAGCTTTAACTCCCAATCTCATTACATGCGATTCTTTTTAGTACCTTCTCTAAAGCAATCTCTTTATTTAGGGATTGACTTTTGGAATAAATTCGGCATTACTTTGCAATTACCTGCGTTGAGTGAATTATCGGACTCCGCAGAAATATCTTGTTCTCCTAAATTCCATTCTCTCTCTCCAGATGATAACTTAAAGCTCTCTACAATAGTTAAAAAATTTCCGTCAAGTGCTAAAATGGGTCTTGGACGAACTACATTAATCTCTCATGAGATTGATGTTGGTGAATCCAAGCCTGTTAAGCAACGTTTTTACTCTGTTTCTCCTGCTAAGCAAAAACTAATGTACGATGAGCTAGATAGGATGTTATCACTGGATGTGATTGAAGAAAGCCACAGTTCATGGTGTTCTCCTGTCACCATGGTGCATAAGGCTAATGGCCAAGTACGCTTGTGTTTGGATGCCCGGGAGGTGAACAAGGTGACGGTCAGGGATGCGTATCCGCTTCCCCTTATCAACGGATTGTTGGGTCGTTTGGATCAAACTCGCTATATATCAACTATTGATCTAAAAGATGCCTTTTGGCAGATCCCTCTTGACCCGCAATCCCGAGATAAGACGGCGTTTACTGTCCCTGGTCGTCCCTTGTACCACTTCAAGGTCATGCCCTTTGGGTTGTGCAACGCTCCCCAAACCCTGTGTCGCCTTATGCATCGGGTGATTCCTTATCAACTGCACGACAAAGTATTCGTCTACCTTGATGATTTATTGGTTACTTCGTCCACTTTTGATGAACACTTGGAACTTTTGGAAGTTGTGGCTTCGTTGCTAGTAAAGGCTGGTTTAACCATAAATTTAGAAAAGAGTCAGTTTGTTTTGAAGGAGGTTAAATACCTGGGTTATTTAGTGGGTGATGGTTGCCTTCGCACCAACCCAGAAAAATGTAAGGCAATTAGAGAATTTCCTCGACCAAAAACAACTAAACAAATACGTAGTTTCTTGGGTTTATGTGGGTGGTATAGGCGTTTTATTAAAAACTTCGCGTCTTTAGCTGCTCCACTAACCGATCTGACAGGGAAAAAATCTAAGTCTAAATGGAATCTTCACGCTGAGGAATCCTTCCAATCTCTTAAAGTATCTTTATCGTCTGCTCCTGTTTTAGCTAATCCTGACTATGGGCGCCCTTTCTTCATCCAATGCGACGCAAGTGCTGTTGGCGTGGGTAGTGTACTTTTTCAGCTTGATCCTGATGGCGCTGAACACCCCATTGAATTCTTTTCGCACAAACTTAATGCCGCTCAGAGGAATTATTCTGTAACTGAGTTGGAGTGCTACGCAGCAGTACTTAGCGTCCAAAAATTTCGGCCCTATATCGAGGGATACCCGTTCACGATTTATACTGATCACGCTAGTCTCCGCTGGTTGATGTCCCAAAAAGATCTATCTGGTAGACTCGCCCGCTGGAGTTTAAAACTGCAAGCGTACAAATTTGATATCGGATATCGTAAAGGAACGGTGAATGTTGTACCTGATGCCCTCTCCAGAGCTTTTTATAGTGAGCCCACAGACGATGTAAGTAATGATCAACCTTTTCCTCCTGTTGAAACTACTTTGAATGATGATTCCTCCTTACCTTGTAATTCTCCTGTGATACAAGAAAATGTGTCCAGTTTAAATTCTTCAAGTGACAATTCGGTTCTACATATTGATCTTAACTCTTCAGCTTTTCAGGACGATGAATATGTACAACAGATCAATCGAGTACGACTATTAAAAGATTGCGATCACAACTTCAAAATTCGTGATAATAAACTCTTGATCTTACCTTCCTACGCTTCTCGTTATACGTCCACTGATTTGTCTGAATGGAAGTTAGTAGTTCCGTTGTCCTTGACTGCAAACTTAATTGAACTGGCTCATTCTTCTCCTACTTCTGCTCATATGGGTATTAAAAAAACTGTGGAACGACTTCAACGGCAATTTTTCTGGTTTGGTATGACTAAACAAATCAAACTTTTCATCTCTAATTGTTTACAATGCAAGATGAATAAGCCTGTAAATTTTAGCACTCAACCTTTGATGGGTTCTCAAACTGAGTCTACCAGACCTTTTGAAAAATTGTTCGTTGATTTCCTTGGACCATATCCTCGCTCCAAACGAGGTAATACCTGTATCGCTATAGTGTTGGATCATTATTCAAAGTTTGTTCTAGTCAAACCATTGCGTGAAGCTTCCGCCTCTTCTCTGTGTAACTTTTTGGAAAATGATGTGTTTTTACTTTTCTCTGTACCTGCAGTGATTACTTCTGATAATGGCAAACAATTCATATCTAACTTATTTAAAGATCTCTTGAAAAAATATAATGTTGATCATATACGTACTCCTATTTACTCTCCTCAAAGCAACGCTTCTGAGAGAGTTAATCGGACGTTACTGTCTAGTATTCGGTCTTATCTTGATGATCATGCACATAATGAATGGGATTGCCATCTGTCTGAAATCACTGCGGCATTGCGAAATGTTAAACACGACGTCACGAATTTTTCTCCTCACTATTTGGTCTTTGGTCAACACATGTCCTTAAACGGTTCAGATTATGCTTTACGTAAACTTTTATCTCCTCAGGATGATAACGAAATACATGTGTTGTCCAAGTCTAATAGATTAAATCTTATTCGTGATCAAATAACTCATTACCTGAAAGTCGCACATGAGAAATCCGCTGCTCGTTATAATTTACGAAGTACCAATAGGAATTTCCTGCCTGATCAACCTGTGTTTGTCCGATCCTTCGCACAAAGTAGTGCTCCTGATAGATTTTCTGCAAAGTTAGCTGCTAAGTTTATTCCTGCTTTTATCACTGATAAAATCGGAACAGTCTCTTATAATATCAGAAATCTTGATGGAAAACCTTTGGGAGTTTATCATGCCAAGGATATACGATTGTGACAAATTATTAGTGAAATTTTTTTTTCTCCTTCCCTCTTACTTTCATGCCTGGCTTTGAGATCTTTTCTCGGGTGTGAGTCGTCCCCACGCTGTAACAACCGCTTGTGGTTGTTATGATCTGTTTAATTTAAATCTGTAATTACGGTTGAAAATCCCAACAAGGTTGCATGTTTATCCACTGCGCTGCATAAAATCTCTTCCACTACACGTCATTCTTTCTTTGGCTTAATTTGTAATAGAAAATATTTTTTTTTTTTGGTAGAGTGTACCATTTAGCATTTTGTACTTCTCCGTATTTTGGTCTGTTACTCGATTCGTTTTATCATTTTTTGTTTGATGGTATGTAATGACGTGTAGTGGTTGGTGTGTTGCTTCATCTGTTTTGTTTTGGTTAGCGCGTGGATTTTCCATGTAAATGGAATGTTCCAGTGATTAAATTAAATAGTGTTGGTGTGTGCGAGTCGATTTTGGGTGATGTCGTATGTGTACGTCAGCCGAAATCAATCGGTCGGGTTTTTTCTTTAGTAAATAATTTTTTGGGTGGGGGAAAATTTATTTTTTTTTTTTGGTACGCGTCGATTAAATTTTGGATAGTCTAGTTTTGTTTTTTTTTGAGTTAACAAGCGTCTTGTTTTTAAATTTAAAAAGAAAAAAAAAAAAAGTCAAGCTTGGAGTTTTTTTGTGAACGCAGAGAACTGCTAATTGTTTTGCTTAAAAAAATATGTTAAATGGCGGATGGCCAAAGTTTGGATAATGATGTAAAGTGCGAGTGAGCACGTTAATTTTTTGAAATCTTTGATTAGCAATTAATAATTTTTGTGACATAATCCTAAGTAATAATTTATTGTCGTGAATATAAAAACATTTGTCTGTGTTGATGAAAAACTTTAATTAGGCCATGAGCTATTACTTGTGTTGTATAAAATTATTTTTTTTTTGAACTGTGTTCATGGCGTATAATGTTGTATCTTATGCCAGAGATGAAACTGGTTGTTATTGTAAATGGTACTGTAAGTACCAAAGTTATTATTAAATGAATAATAAATAAAATAAAATACAAATATAATAATAAATAAAAAAAAAAAAAAAATTATAAAATAACCGTTTTCTTAATATGTATGTGAAATTTTCTGAGATGTTGGTTTAATGGATGTGAAGAAAATTTATTGTCGATTCATATTCTATATTGGAATTCCGTAGAAAAAAAATTTGGTGGAGCTAGTCCCGTAATATCTGATACGGGCTTGCTTGTTGGGTTTGTGGCAGCAACTCTGCCTATCAGAGTGGGGTTCGAGAAGCCAGAGGGGGCTGCTGTGTTCCTGCGTCGGCGCTGGTAGCTGTTTTGTTGGTCGGACGGGCCCAGTTTATCTATTCAGGTAAGGTGTTTGGAAAAAAATATAAAATAATTTCAAACACCGCGTGGTTTTTTTATTTTTAAAAGTTTTGTGAGCCAAACTTGACTCTTTTGTTTCATTATTATAGTTTTTTTATTAAATTTATAAAATTTTTGCGGTTTTCAGATTTCGGGTGACGTCACAGACGACGCACCTCAAAGTTGATTCGCACCACATTTTTTTTCTGGTTTTATTTTCATTAACGGTTCATTTTTTTTTCTTTCAAATTTTTGTTTTTCTCATTTCATTATTCTCATTTCATTTTTTTCGATTTGGGTTTTTCCTGCGTAATTACAGTTTTTCCCTCTTTTATCATTTTCAAGTTTTTAGTGATGTGTAACTAAATAGTTTTGTGTGATCGCGTGAGGATGGGCGGCCTTATGCTGACCTAGGCCTTGAGCAGGGTCGCCGGAGTGGCACCGGCGTCCCTGTCGAACGCAAATTTTGTTTTTATGATTTTCTACCACTGTGGTCGTGGCACAGTAGAATAATTTTCTTGTCCCCTTCGTTTTATCTCTATGCGGTTTTCAAGCATAGTAATATGTCTGGTAACCCCCACGCCTAGCGGCGAGCTTCAGCCAGTGCAATACCGCAACCAGACCTCTATTGCTGTGTTCTGTTAACAAAATCCCTTTTGGGGGATTTTGTTACATGATTTTAAACTAAACATTAAGCTAAAATAGGAAGATTTCAGCATATTGCTGGATGTAAAGTTTCGGCCAGGTAAATACTCTGAGAAAATTACATAAAATATTGCTCCATATTCTAGAATTGTTAGTATGATTTGATGTCTACTATACCTACCTGCTACTGCTAGAACCGTCCTGCATTCTCATTTTCTAAAGCTGCACCAAAATATCTTAAAATTCTCAAAAAATTAGCTTTGTGAAAATGACATAAATGTTTGCATATTTAACATATTTGAACTAATATATATGCCAAAATGACTGCGAGCACATAGCAAGAAAAACATTTAAATTTTTGATCTTCAAGATAAAGGAACAAATTTATAAATGGACTATGAAAAAATTATGTAAGCAAAAACCCAGCTAATAATGAACCTACGTCTAAATTCTCTTTAGCGTTCGCAAGAAGAAACAATTAAATTTGGATTGGTTTGCATTGAAGTAATGCTAACTGTCCGTATTTCAATAAATGGCTGGTTTTCCTATAAAGGTTCAATCATTTTGTCTAAATACTTTGTTTGCGGCATAAGCTTGCAATACAAACACCTTTCCAAAATCAGGTCCTCTTGGTGTGTTACATTATTTTGAGAATTTTCAAATTTTTTAAGTTGATTATCGATTTTTGTTCAACAGTTTCCACAGGACTGGAACTTGCATATCTCAACCGTTTTACTTCTCTCGAAATTATGATTATTCCATAGTAAGAAAATTCCTGGCAGGTTTTTGTTTGATGTCTTCAAAAAAGTATTTGTCCCAAATTGTTGTAATTGCCAAAAAATCTTGGTAAAACTTTGGAGAAATATAATTACTTCACAAATTTCCTCCCTTTTCACAAATTAGAATTTTACTTATAATTATACTTATTATGAAGAACCTTAATAGTTTTTTGAACAATGAGTTCCTATAGTTCCTGAAGTGGAGTTCGAGTATCGTTAGTGAACGTTTCCGTTTTTTTTTGCCTTTTAACAGTGAAATTATTAACGGATCCCACAAACAAATTAGTTTCCGATTTCCATGATTTTACCTACTTAAGTTCCATAATGCCAAAACAACAACGAAAAATTCCTACTAGCCCTCTAGCAGGCAGTCGCGCCTTTAGACAGGGTACAAAAATACAACAAAAATAAATAGATACTTGTTATTTTCTCTTTTACCTTCGACATAGAGTTACGCACGTATAAGTTCTTAATACTACTATAGTTTAGATGTGTATATGGTAACGGTTATCCTTTGCGTTGTTCAAACAGTAGAATTCGAATTTTCATGTCAAAATTATAACAAAATTATTTTCTGTGCATTAGAATTTTCAAAAATAAATAAAAAATATTTGGAGTCGTTTGATTTTATTCAACAAATTATTGGTAAGTAGGAAAATTTGTGTACATATGTTCATGTTGTGATAGTGAAATTAGTTTAGTGATTAAAAAATATTAGCATGCCTCTGTGTCCCATTATGTAAACACCGTCCAAAGGCGGACTTGCCGGTTGATGGATTTTTTTTATATATACCTATACATGTTTGTTTATGTTGGAAAATATTTCAAGTGGATTGGATCTATTTTTGGTTGTTTTCGCTATTTTGTGAATTGGACTGTTGCTTTCAGAAATGCCACGAAATAGGAAACAGAAATAGGTTAAGGTACGCCCAACACCGATTTTTGTCGACCTTACAACCTTAGCTCTATGACTGATGAGGAAATTCAGGATATGTGGACTTCAATAAACAGTGCATCAAGCGACAGTGAAGCAGATGATGGCGACTTTGATGACGATGACTCTATTGCTGATCCCGATTTTAATTTATCAGTTAAAGATCATCAAGGGATAAACCTTCAGATGGGTCTGTCAGAGAGAAATACTTCGGCTGGAATTTTTACCGATAACATAAATACGGGCCTCGATTCACCTCCCGTTGAATTTTCATCACAGACACCAACAAGAGAACAACATATACAGCCAGCAGAAGTTGAGACACAGCCAGAGGCCTCGTCGATGCAATCACATATAAAACAACAGCCACAAGCACAACCGATATCGAAGCTCCCGAAGAAACCTGCAAAGTGGCCCCGTTCTCCTTTACTTGTGTTTGAAGAATGCGGTCCTAGCTTGCGGCAAATATTGACTTGAAATCAACAGAATTTTCAAAAATAACTTGGATAAAAAAAAATTTTGTTCTTCATCGAAACGAAATTGTGTTCAGGGGTAACTCGAAACTTCCAGAGAATTTTAACGATCTCAAGTCGCCTTATTACTGTTTTAATTAATTTTTTAATGATGAGTTGTTGGAAAAAATAGCCGAAGAAACCAACTTGAATGCTCTCCAACAGGACATTCAAACCAAATTTTCTGTAAATTATGTTGACATCCAAAAAAAAAATCGGCATTTTGGTATATATGTCTATTTACCGTTATCCAAGTCGGGAGCGTTACTGGGGGCAACATTCATTCGAGGCAATAACGAATACAATAACGTCAAAGTGATTTTACGAAATACGGCGCCATCTTTGTTTCAACAACATCACATCAATTCGGCCAGTTGTTGATCATTTGAATCACAGGTTTGATTCAATTCCAAAAAATGCGCAACTCTACTAAAATGAAATCGCGATTTCGTCAGTATATACCAAACAAGCCACATAAGTGGGGCATAAAATTATTGGTTTTATGTGACTCGTACGGTTTTTCGTATAAGTTCGAAATATATACTGGATCAGGAACTGGATTGTGGTAACATTGTTGTTCGCTTGTCACAGTCTATTATTGACTTTCAATATCATATCCTTTATTTTGATAATTTTTATACGTCGCTACCACTACTAGTGTATTTACGAAGTCGAGGAATATATTCGTAAGGCACAATTCGCGCTAGTCGCATAAACAGCTGCAAACTTCCAAGTGACAGAGACAAGAAGCTTTAAAGAGAGTGTAGAGGGTATCAGTGGAATATGTGGGGCGTGCTTGTGGAGTTGATTTAACAGCTGTTTTATGGAAAGACACAAAAAATGTAAGACTAGCTTCAACTTATGTTGAACCGCGGCCAGTTAAAGCGAGTAGATATCATCGTAAAAAAAAAAATATTTGGAGGTTGATTGCCCTAACATAATCAAGGAATATAGGTAATTATCATATGGGAGGGGTAGATACGATATCACATACAATTGAAGACGAGAAGTTATTCATTGTCACCATTCTATCATTTAATTGATATGACAATAGTAAATGCCTATCTTCTCCACCGACGCACCCACCCAGGATTCACTTCATTTGAACTTGCTTATTTTCGATCGGAAATTGCTGATATTTTGTATCGTTTCCAACAACAACAGCAAAAAAGGGCGTTAGAAGGCCATCTCAAAGCACGCAAAAACGATGACTGGATATGCTGCTTCTTTGAAGAAAGTGTCTGCGCCACCGCGAGATATTTGATTTGATGGTGTTGGCCATTGGCCTGATATGTTAGACAGAACTGGCAAAATACTGTGTAAATTGCCTGGTTGCAAATTCGAGACACAAATGATTTGCGTGAAATGCAAATTGAATCTATGTTTGTCACCAGCCAAAAAGTGCTTCCAAATATTCCACAATGTTATATAGATGAATTGTGCACAATATGAATTAATATTTTTTTTTTTTTTGTATACCTTTACTAATAAAAATTTGAAAAATTAAGTTATAAATTTGTATTATTTCTCCCGTGTGTCGGCCAACTCGCCTTTTGGCGGCCTACCTATTTTCATTCCTGGCACTCGTAGTTTTTATCTGAAATAATTTTTGACTTCGTTTTTGACGTTTTTGCATTAAAATTATCGTACCATAATTATCTCAATCAAAAAAAAAAAATTGGCCGGCTAGAGGGCTAGGCTAAGGATATGGAAGCAAGAATTGCTCCTGGAAATTCAGTTAAGTATTTATTTATATATGCAGTAGCTGGACTTGGGTGGGTTTGATTTAATTTGTGAATGTGTTCTAGTTTGTTTGGATCGACGTAACTGGTAATGTCGAATGCTATAATTTATGAAAAGGGACCAATCGTTGATTTTGGAAAGTGCTTGTTCAAATCTTAATTTTGCATTCACCGTTTGCTTTGGCCGTCTTGGCGTATTCTAAATTGTTTATTGATTTGGATGCAATTTTGGCTTGAATTTTATTCAATTTTGGTATATTTTATTGCAACATTTTGTAGGTATTGCATAATTCTATTACAGTTCTAGTTACAGTGCTTACCACCAGAATAGCTAAATAGATCATTTTAATTTCTAATAGTTTCCATCGTGGAAAAATACATTTTGAAACATCGTTTGTAAAAAACTAAATGCCTCATTCAGTCAATAGCAGAAATTTACATATAACGTAAAAAACAATTTTTAATGAGGAAGATAATTTAGATGAGTTGAGAGAAATTAATCGAAAAATTGGAAATAGAATTTTTAAAAAATTTACATTTTTTCGAATTTCTAAATTTTAATTGTATTAGTTCACCAGTAAAGCCTATTTGTTCTAAAATAGAGTGATTTTCCGTTAGGGTATTTCTTTAATTCAGCTGAAATGATCCTATTTTACGAGTAATAATGATGAACAAATGTTGATTGGTAGAAGACACCAAGAGTGTTTTTGCGTTAAATGTTTTACCCATTATTATCGTAGAAACAAAATAAAAACTGTTCTTGTTCATTTTTTGAGTTTGATTTTCAATCCAATTTTTATTCTTATTCCTGTAACCAATAAAATGCCCAATGTTTGCCTTAACTTCCAGATCGGTCGTATTTATTTTAAATTATGAGTTTGCATAAATTATATTGGCGTTAAAGATAGAGAGGGGTATGTATAAAAATGTTACGTAACAAAAAAATTGTCAAACACAATTCTTATTTTATTTAATTTTATGTTCTGTTATATGTTACGAGAGAGGGGGAAAAGTACAAATTAAAAAAAAAAAGTTATGTAACATGTGAACCCTAAAATGTGTTTTTTAAATGAAATATGTTCATTTTATACTTAGCCTTAGTACAAGATTAAATACAAATTGGATAATCTCATTTGCGTCGCAAACTCAATGGATTGGCCAAAAAACAAACACACATTTTTCTACTTTTGCCTTTCTATGCTTAAGAGGTCGGTTACGAAACTCAACGAATATAAAGCAAACAGGTAATCTTGAGTAAACACTACAAAGCTAAACTCAAAATGTTCAAAGCTCAAAAATGTTCTCGTGTTAGCTATTCACTTCTTTGCCCATGGTACGTCAAAAAGCTTAATAATAATAAGAGGAATACAGCTAAGGTTACAAAAGCACTACTAACATCCAAATAAGAGCTATTGGTGCTTACAAGACGCTACTCATTTAAACGAACAAAGTATGTGTGATAGTGTGATGCTCAAAAGATGCACAAATATTGTATTGCACAAAATGGTATAAAGACCAAATATCAAAGGAGGACTAATCAAAAAAATTTTAGTTATGCGTATGTTATCTGTACCTAAATGTACTTAAATATAAAATCTTAAATTCCTTTGATCAGACACTTTTTAACAACCACCCTGTAAAGTTGAATTTCATCGGAAATTATTATGAAAGACGTAAAAAAATTGTCTTAAATTCAAAGTAAACACTGGAGCGTTTTGAAGCCAGGGGTCCTTTCCTGCCCGATTATATTACAACCAATACAATTCCGGAAACTAACCGTATCCATCTCTTTTTAAATTCTCTTAAAAGTTATCGATATAATGGCAAAGAGACATCACCTGATTTACAATGTGAGGTATTGTGTACATTTTTGGCGTAATCATAACAAAGAGGCAAATTTGCAAAGTTTTTTTTAGGTTTTCTTTGTTCTCCCAAACTCAAAATAGAAATGTTGCTACAATCGAACACATCAGGTTGATATAAAATTATTGTTACATTTTACGGCTTTGTAAATTTAGGGAAATAAAAACACCAACATCCAAATTTAGACGACAAGACATTTTTGTTAATGTGAAATTAAATTATCATTTACAAGACTTTAATTTCCCATCATATAATATACCAAAAACTGGAAAATCTCAATTCTTCAGAAAAAAAAATTAAATTGAATTTCCCATCTATACACACAGGATGCACAAATAAACAGATAACAGCAAAATCTTATAAAATTCTATTTCCAATTTAAATGAAATCAAATTCAATTTCTAAATTTCTATCAATCGTACTCTTAATTTTCGGTTAAATATCAATTTTCATTTCAATTTTCTTGATTTTTTTTTTTTTTTGCTATATAGACATACATACATAAATATCGTATTTTCGGTTCGTCTTTCAAGAATTTTCTTCTTTTTCTATGAATTTAATTTGACTTGTAACAGACTTTTTATGTGTACATGTACAATTCCCAACCAGAACCTAATGCGCGCTTACAAACATACATAAATATGATACATTTTAATTTTTCAATTTTTCCATTTCCATCTTTAAATCAAAATCTCCATGACTGACATTTTTTCCCGTATTTTAACAATTTCTTCTGTTTTTTTTTTTTTTGTAAAAGGGATTCTGTCAATCAAATGTGTATTATTTATAAAAAGGAAAGTCGAGAAAATCTATGTGGATATGAATTTTCTTGTTTTATGATTGAATTTTGATTTTGATTTTAACTTTTCAATTTCTGACAGTATTTCAATATGATTTGTTTTTTTTTACCACCCGCAAACGATGCGTATACCTAGTTGTGTTGTGGAAAATCGTTTTTGTTTTAGTGAATTATGTATTATTTTTGGTATACATAATGAGGAAACGATTTTAAATGTCTTTGTGTAATTTGAGATCGGGCGCATATCACATTCAGATAAATAAAATAAAGATCTTCACAAGAAATATAATTCCGTCAACACTTGAACGCAGGCAGTCAAATCTCAAAGTGTATTTTCCATTCTATAAGTATTTATAGGGAATATCATTATCAGGATGTTTTTCATTTCCGTTCTCAATAAATGAAAAAAAAAAATCTTGTGTACTTATAAAAAGACGTCGCGAGAGATATGGTATATAAAATAAACATTAATATCCTGTTAAATAATTTAATTTAGATTTTTATTTTTTTATTTTTTCTTAATTTTCCACATCTGAAATAACAAAACGAGAAAAATCCTTTTGTACGAAATGCCAATCAAACTTGGGACAAATGTACGCGTGGGGGAATTTAAATATATTTTTCTCTGAATATTCATAATGGTTGTTTTCATGAGAACTGCAGAGAACACTAAGTAGGTGGGCGTAAATAAACACTTACTGTTTAGTAGGCGGGGATTCGATATCCTTATTTAGAGTTTATGTGTTGTTGTAGTCAGTTACCTGCTGCTTTTTAGAAAGTGCATTCCAGGAATTGAACAATTTATTGTGTAACGACCACCATCGTCCGACTACTAAATAATGGTGACAGAATTCTTTGAAACTGTGTGTATAGTCGGCGATAATTACACCATTATCGTTTCCAACAAATACCCATTAAATTACTCGTCTCTAAAAATACTAAAATATTTACACAAACACACATACATATATAGGTATATACAAATTACCATAAATTAGAATCTTCCAGTTGAACGCTAATCCCTCGAACAAATTTCCATTTTACCCAAAATTTAAAAATAACTTTTTTTTTGTTTTTTTGTTAAAAAACTATCAAAATAATTAAATTCATTTTAAAACAAAATCCTTCACTTCCTTCGACAAAAAAAAAAAAATAAAAAAAAATTTAAGTAGCTACAAATTAAAAATAAATAAATTTTATATCTCTGTATGTAAAAATATATCATCAAACCGAAGACTGAAATTAAATTAAATTCACCTGACAGAAATCAAATTTAATTACAAAAAATTATCATAAAATTTAATTATTTTTTATTAAATTTCCTTTATTTTTAAATAATTATAAAAAGATGGAAATTTTTTTTTAATTTCCGGATGAATTAAATTTTGATTAGGATTTTTGGTTATTTGAACAATTAGTTGGAATATGAGATGAGATACCGAGTAACTATGCTTATACATATATTGTATGTAAGCTTATATACAACACAAGGTGAACAGAATGATAAAATGATTGATGTACGTGTACAGTAAATACTGTAAAGCGCGCGCACTCATCATTGTATATAAAGCAAAATTGATCTATCACGAATCTCTCGATTTTTTTTTTTTTAATTAAATTTAGAAATGAAAAACAAAATAAAAAAAATTATTAATTAAAAAGCAGAAATGGCACACGTGCAACATGAAAATAGAAATTTTCCCATTTAATCATAATATTACGTGTGTTTGAATGTGATTCATAAACGGGTCGGCGATGGGTCAAATGATGAAACGGTTTTTTTTTTTTGGTATACTCGGATGATGTTTTATGAGCAAGTGTTTCTTTAGAATTTTTTTTTGACATAATTAATAATCGAGTTTTCCAGTTGGTAGGGCGCGAAAATCTAGTTGTAACATTAGTATCTATTTGTGTTCTGCCCACGCTTTTATTAAAATTATGTATGGGCCAATTAGTTACAGTTTTCATATTACAAAACATCTTTTCCATTTGAGTCAAATTTAAAATTATTTTGAATAAAAACTCAGATTAGTTTACAAAAAAAAAATTAATGAATCGAATGATAATTTTCAGATTCTTAGTCGGTATATCATATAAGTAGACTTGGAATTCAATGTTTACAGTTTTGTTGTTATCTATTTCATAGTTACACAATATTCCATTATTTGAGTGTCTTACTGATAAAGAAATTATTTATTTAATTGAGTATTTACAATAATTATCATTAGTTTGGTCAGTACTGAATCTCACAATATACAATTGTTGTTCCAATCTGCATTATTTATTGAACTGGTCCAGACAAAAGATAATCAATTTTAGTATCAACCTGGATAGATGATGTATACTGATTTTTTTTCGACTTAAAGCTTAGTATTTGCTAGAAATTAAAATTTTTGGGGGAAATATATTTTTTGACAAATGTTTGGAGACTGAACTCTTTAGAATATCGACATGGTGGTTTTCTACGTATCGACTCGGTGCTAACCAACTACGGCATCATTCAAGTTTTCAATTTATAGTTCCTCACCAATCGCATTTTTGGATTACTGGTAAATGGTAAATAAAAACTGATTTATTTGGAAAATCATATACTTAATGTAAGGAAATACAGATTCTTGTAAATTCTCCCGATTTTGATCCTTTTCTCCGATTTCGATTTTTTTTTCTCTGGAAATATGCGACTTTGATGTTTGAAACTGGTTAAGAAATGCATACAAATATTCTAATGTATTTTTGAAATCTTGTGTGAATTAAACAGTTGGGCTCCATTGTTAAAATGCATGTAATTTATTTATCTGAAACGTTTTTAAAGGAGCATCATGCTACGTCTCAATTTGACCTTCCAGGTTTAAGTTTGGTCAGAATTGATAGAACTATGAGTAAACGTGGAGGATTGATAATTATTGTTAAGCAAAATGTTTCTACTAAAGTTGTTCTTAGGCAATTCAATGCAATTTAGAGGGCATATTTCTTGATATTAAAAAAGGCTCCTCAATTTGATTCCTTTCAAATTTTGCTTGAGCTTTTATCGGAATTTGCTGTTAAATATGACGAAACTGTTCTCACATCTAACTCTATTTCTAATAATTTTCTTTCGATTTTGGATAGTATCGCAGTTAGATCTTACTATTAATAATATCGATAATATTAAATTTCATAACCAATTGTCTATTGGTTTGGAAGTTAACATGGTTCGCGGTTTTAAAACAAATTGACTTTGTTGGCCTTTCAAGTTACTGTTTTAGTCTATCGTTGCACCGCAGTTGACTTGTGAGACATTTGTGAACGTGAGGATTAATTTGTTAAATAAATGTATTATTTCAAACGGTCAAAAAAATTGAGAAATCTAGTAACTGGTGCTATAAGAAGGGCAAAATCTGCAATTTTGAACAACAAATTAAAATTGCCTCAGAAATCTTTGTGGAATCAATTTTCAAAGTTGGGTTTCGGTAATAAAAAGGTTACAATTTTCCCTCTCATAAACTTAACAGGCCAATTATATCATCCTAGTAGTTAGTTTAACGACCATGATTTGCCACATAGAAAACGAACGAACGATTTGTTAAACCGAAAAATAAATTTTTTGATAAAACTGTTACTTCTATAATGCCAAAATTATTAAAAACTGTTTCAAATTTATGAAAGCCATCATAACAACAACAAAAAAAATTTAAAATTCCAAAATTTTCATTAAAGAAAATCCATTTTTATCTTTTGTCGGACGAAATTCGACTCGTCGTTCGACAAAAGATGAAAATGTAGTTGGTTTAATGAAAATTTTGGAATTTAAAATTATTTTTTTATTACTATGGTGGCTTTCATAAATTCGTACAATTTTTAAATAATTTTATTATTGTAGAAATACAAAATTTGTTAAAAATTGGAAATTTCGATTTAAAAAATCGTTCGTTCGTTTTCTATGTGGCAATGCCTTACATCCGATTATTTTTTTTTTCAGAAAAGCTGATTCAGGCATTATACTGCATTAAATCAATTGCGACCGGTTTAGATTTGATTTCACCCAAATTTCTCTAATTAATCTGTCCATTGATCAGCAAGTATATTTTTCACTGTTTCAACACGAGTTTAACAACTTCTGAATATCCTACTATGTGGAAGGTAACTAAAATTATACATATCTGCAAAGTTTCGCAACCTTAGTCATTAGCTGATTATAGACCGATTTATCTAAAGTTTTGTCATAAAAAACCACTTACGAACTATTTAGAAAAATATAATCTGTTATGCAAATTTCAATTCGCTTGTATACCTTTCATTTTATACTATGACTGCTATGAATTATTAATCTAAATTAAAATTTGTTTAATTTTGAATACACTGCTTGTAAGTTAATTAGCTCCTATCTCTCAGGACGGAAACAAAAAATTCAAACGAGTCTTCTTTCTTGGGAGTTTCAAGTTAAAACTTTAAAGCAACTCGTTATTTAGTAAGTTCGCCTCTCGACGGCTCAATTCTTTAACAGTCAATTTAATTGGTTTAAGTACATTTACCAGTTGTTCGATGATTCTCAAATCGTTTGCAATGAATAAATAATGTAGGCCTATGTAAATCAAGTAGCGCCTTTTACGCTAATTACAAACAAGTATGGTGGTATGTATTGGTGAAGTTTTGTAGCAGTTTACTATGTCTTGCATTCTACTCGGTTTCCATAGATATATAGTGTTTCAACGTGGTTTATAGTGTATCAACAACCAAACGAATAAGCAGCTAAATTATAACCGTAATTATACCTCAGCTGCTGATTTGTTGAGGTCGGCAGCATGAGGCGTATTCGGTTTCGGTTCAAAAAACCTTCAGCAAAATGGATTATATTTGGAGACTTTGGTAATAATTCTCCTTGTCCCTTTGCCGGCTGAATGATAATCATATTTCCACCTGAACCATCGTGTGTAAAATTGTAACAGCAGTATCTTTTGGTTGTAATACTCCAGCGAAAAACAAGGTTGAAGTTGATCAGGTTGTTGTAATTTCTTATATACGTTTATTAAGCTTAATTGGTTATTAATATTTGGCACCTTTCCAGAAGCGAAATAAATGCTATTGGTTTGCTTGCTGAACTCTAAATACACCTAAAGATTACAATTTTGATTCTGATCGAATAAAATTATTACGAACTGAATTTTAGGTTAGGAAGATCGGTTTATTTATGGCTTGATTTTTTTTCATGGTTTTGTAATTAGGAACATTGTTTTGATAATTAAATTAATTGTGATATGGATCATTTGTATGAGTTGTATTGCTTCTCAGAGGAGTTATTATTGGGATATTGTCTGCTATACAACTTTATCGGGATGGAATTTGAAGGATTCTTTAAGATTCATAAATTTTTCGCGATTGAACTCATTGGATTAATTGCTTTTGAATTATTCGAAGCAACGCTCGATTCGCTTAAATAACTAATCGATCGAGACGGGACTTGTTATGTTGGATTGTTTGTTAATACTATTCAAGAACGTTTTCAGACTTTGTGCATTTTTTGTTTTTCGTAGGATTGCTTCATAGGTTTGGAGGAATATTACCTCTATAACTATTTACATTAATGTGGGACTCGAATGTTTGGTAAGAGATAGCTCGGAAGGGATAATACCTCTATTAGAATTACGAGTATATGTTTTGCATAGACGATTATCTTTATTGTATAGATAATAAAGAGTTTTTCTTAAGACATTGCTTAGCGGTGTTACCATTTTAATTGCACAATTGACATTGGATTACTTGAGAGTGCATATTTTCAAAAAAAGTAAGTTTTTCAAAATTGAGATTTTTTAGAACGGATTCGAGTTTGTCGGCAAGTTGAATTAATTCTGATCTATATATATGTTTGGGACATCATTATTAAATGACACTGCATGGTAGGATTATTTAAACCTTAAATAAATACATTTGGACAATTGGACAAAAGCGGTTTGGGTAAGACACATTCGTCGTCATAATTATTATGGATCCTACTGTTATATTCATTTGAAAATGTTTGATCTCTATAGCGCCAAAATCAAAACAGGTTTCTGTTTTGCCTCGTTTAGCATTATATAACCGATCTCTGACATTTTCCGTTGAATATACAGAAAGAAAATGTATTTTGATAATTTTAATAAATGCATTAAAATTTTCGATTAGTTGGGTCCTGTTAATTTCCTTTCGCTTGATTATAAACGGTTGTTAGGCATCCAAAACAGAGTAAACATCATCTCTTTCTATGTTGGCTTGCTTGTAAAATATCGGTTCTTGTCTCTCAACCAAATTGTCGATATCGGATTCTCTGCGACCCATGACGAATGCTTTTTAGAAAATTGCTTTTATATTTTAAGGTGAAATCATAAATAATTTTATTTGGAATTTGGTTATTTTTGAATAAGAAACTATCATAAAATTACCGTCGGCTACTATAAGAGATGACCAACTTTTTAAAAATAAAAATGAACAGACATCTATAGTGTGAAATAAAAAGATTGAAATAAATTCAAAAATTTCAGAATTATTAATTCATCGTCAGAATTATTTAGTATAATTGTTGCTGTAAATTTTTCGTAGAATGTATTAATCGTTTGCATGACACCTTTTCTTACATATTTTACCTGCAGCTATACTCCTTGCTTTTTTCGTACACCTTGAAAATTTTTTCCAAATATCAGACTTTACAAGGATATCATCAACAATTCAGATAAATAACCAATAATTTTAGAGTTAACCTGATGGTACGCAAGTTTATTTTCCACAAGGTGGACAAAGAGTAGTGTGCTTTCGCAATGTAAGTTATGATCGTACTAGAATTAGATCGCATAAAAAACATAAACCCTATTAACTTTTTACTATTTTCAAACTCGAGCAGCTCGAGCTGCTTAAGAAACGTTCGAGCTAGATTTAAAACAAAAGTTACCAGTCAGCTTGAGCTTTTGGCGTGCAGATGTTCAAAAGTATTCGGGAATCTTGTAGCCTATTTCATTAGGCTTAATATTATTTTCACAAATACTTCGATAATTAATCGAGATCTTTCGTGTTTTATACAGAATTATTCTAGTTTTTCTGAGATATTTCGAGATTTTCTCGATTTATTGAGACTTTTCAATTTAAGTTCGAAATTTGTGATATTTTATTGAGATGTTTATAAATTTCCTTAGCGTTGAGTTAATGTTTGTATAATATTACTTATCGGGATTTTCGACACCTTTGATATAGATTGCTTAATATTTCTGTCGGAAATTATGAAATTTTTCGATTTCGGATTTTTACATTATCGAAACTTGCTCAATTACCTACAAAATCTGTCAACTAAATAGCAGTTGAGTTATGTCATTTGCTTTCCGTTGAAGATTTGTTTCTTTTAGTTTCATAATGTGGTTGGCTTATTCGACTTCGTAAAAATCCGAAATCGAAAAGTTTCACAATTGGTCCCCGAATATTTAAAAATTAGTCCAGTTTCTCAAGACGTTCTGCTATACATCAGAGGAAACAAGACCGAAAATATTTTTCGAATATTTTCAAATTTGGTTAGAGAATCGGAGACGGTAATTGGCTTAAGTACTTATAAAACTGTGCTTGAATAATGAAGCACAGTTTTGATTATTTTAAACACATTTGCCACTCACCTCACATTTATACAAAATTGAAGCTATAACGGATGGGTTAAAGCTTACACTATGCTGACCGAGGTAAATATATTTTTAGTGCGGTGATTATACAATTTGGTTCGTGTTAGAATATGACAATTCGAGTTAAGAAAAAAAATGTTGGCTCATTTAGTAATTTAGTCAAGGGATACAAATTGGTAAAAAAACGTTTTTAACATATTTGGTTTATTTTGAATGAATAAGAGCATTGAATGTGCTTACAGGCTACATGGTTTGCAAAGTATGGTCTTGGTTTGATGATGGTAATTTTTTCAATGTTGAGTGGTCGTTTAGTTGTGGTACCACGTGACGGATGACGGTGACTGCGGTTGATGGGTAAGATAATACTATCGTGCTCTTCTCTACTGCAAGTCAACGTCTCAGACATTTGTATCAATATAAGAATGGTTACAGCGACCTATCTCGCCAACTATTATGTTTCAACCGATTTCGTCCGGATATTTACGATAGCCTGTTTTTTTGAATTGTGGTTCGTAAATTTGTTACCTTTTGGGAGATGAGAGTAAAATTTAACCCGAAACGACCTTGAAGGTTTCGTAAGAGTATTCATGGTATTTGAACTGCTTCATCATACGTGTGTGTTTCCTTGCGCTATGTTTATCCCTTATTTGTTCTAATTTATGCATTAAGCGATTTTTTTTTACATCAAAACACAAAGGCAAACTTCCATCAAATTCAGGTTGCTAATTAAATCAATCACGAAACAGTGTACCAACACATTTTTCTAAATTTTATTTGTCTTAAAGGCATGCGACATAATATGAAAGGCATGCGACATATGAAAGGCATGCGATATAAAGCATATCAAATGTAAATGTCTAATACATTAACCGAAAGTTAGATTGTAGTTTAACCATCCTAAGCTAATACAATAAAACCTGATTTAAAGAATGTCCTAAATGTTATAGCGCTACAAGATGTCTGATTGAGAATAAATAGACTTAGCCGGATGCCGGATGATAAAGGCAGATTAGAGATTAATAGTTTTAGGTATAATTTAGTCAAGTAACCCCATACAAGAACAAAGTAAATTTTTTGGCCGGAACTAAAATTCGATTTCTGTGGTACAATTAGTGCAACACTTGTTGCTACAATTCGTCGTGTGATATGGCTATAGATTATCGGTTTAAAGGTGGAATCGGTTTAAAGGGCGCAGGAGAGTATTTGGCAAGAAATAATTTACATTTTGTCACCTTTCAAATAAGCTTCTCAAACACGTTTCAAAGAGTTGATTTCAAATTGTTTTCCAAATTTTTCTGGTAGATTTTAGAAGGTATAAATTACATTTTGTTTAATAAATCTAAAAGAACCATTTCAACATAAATATTGTACTCTGTGGAAGACTTATGACTAGCAATGTAAAAATCATTTAGTTACACATGGTTTAAAATAATATTTTAAAGTGTTTAATAAAACTTGCAATAAGCCTCCTTAAAATTGTTGATCAGTTTTTAACATTTTTGGTGAAACAGAGTAAGAATCAAGCTTCATTATGCAACCTATTGATATTAGTCATATGGCATCTGATCATACTGTTTGCCTAAGTGCGTTAAATAGCTCAATCTCGCTTTTTTATCTTTCATTTTCAATTATATTTATATCTAAAATAACTCAATTCAAAAATTTTAAAACTAGTGATAAGCAACTATGACTAAAATATTGCGCGATAAATTCGAAATGTTTTGTTTACCGTCCAGGATGGCCAGTTTTACTATTGCGAGATGTTGTTGCTTGTTCCCGATTTCTTGTTCTATCCGTGGATTCCTTTTTCGAAAGTATCCGTATTTAGCGTAGTGTGATAATCTATATTTAGACATGCTAAGAATATTGATACGTTAAACGCTTTGAAACCTAATTAGTTTTAACAACTTTGCGGCAACTAAATATATTCTTTTTTCGGTAATCTACTTAAGGCGTTTAAGTGATTGTGGGCTGAAATTGTTGTAATAAATAATTTATGGTATAATATACCTGTGATGTTCAGTTGCAATTATCGACCTTTTATTCTTGTTTGGATTCTTGATGTGAACTAGATAGTCAGCCAATCCATTTTTATATATATCTTCTTCGGCTGCGAGAATGGGTGGACAAGCAATAAACCTATAGCTTCCGAAATACTATTTTTAGAGTATTTGTACCTAATCTAGATCGCTGTAGAAATTACTTATTTGAATTTTTTGTTCATGGAACAT
Organism: Tipula helvola; assembly: GCA_963556165.1. Taxonomy (NCBI): domain Eukaryota; kingdom Metazoa; phylum Arthropoda; class Insecta; order Diptera; family Tipulidae; genus Tipula; species Tipula helvola. The sequence goes on along the minus strand of OY744481.1, from coordinate 8,530,954 downwards.
TTTTTGTTTAATTAATAAATTTAGTTTTGATTTAATGGATTTGATCAAGTTGTAACTCACACTCGTAGAGCTCGCACATCCTCTTATTAAGATCGTTCATCTGAAAAGTACCGCAATGTTCTCAATAGAGAAAAGGAAAGTTTGTAAAATATTTCATCCGCTAAAATAAAAAATGATCAACATATTTTAACGATGGGTGGGCCCTAATTTTGTCGGCGAATAGAAATTTGATCTGGATTAATAATTTTGCGTCAAGGATCATCATTTAAAAACAAAATATCTGTGTAGTTTTCTCAAGTGACTTACATATTGTAGTATTTGTTATAAAATTTTCAATAAGATACATTTCCGAATACCCCCTTTTTCCAAATATTGCAAATTAAGTTTGAAACTTCAAGATTCTGTTGTAAAGATTTGATTTTATAGATTGTCTTCATATAATTCGCGTTAAAATGTGTGATTTCAAATATCTGACCAATCCGAATATCTGGATAAATGATTTTATGGAATAAATCTAAATTCTCTTAACTTAGAAGATGCTCAAGCTCGTTGAGATATTTTCTCAAATCCTAAAACAACTAAGCCAAGTTTAATTTTGTATTGTACACCTGACAAATTTTTGTTTTAAGGTTTTGTTTGTTAAGTAAATTTTTAATATTTTGGGAATATTAGTATCACTGGATTGGTTCGATCCCTATATAGAACATTTGTCGTCCAATAAATAAATTTTGCATGATGTTAGAAGACAAAGGAGCTAATAGCCATTGAATCTGAAAAATTCAAATTTCAGAATCACTGTTTCCTTTAGTCTAAAAATATTTTTCTCCGAAAAGATAAATTCAACCTTAACTTTCGTTCGGTGTTCACATAAAAAGTACCAATTTAGCTTAAAACCCGCTCACCATCAACATTGTGCAAATTATCAAAAACGAGCTGACGCACAAATACTTCACCAAAAATTTAACAAACAAAACAAAAAACTTAAAAATCAACAAATCACACCCTCTTATGCAACTGTCACAACCAATGCAGCTGAAATTACGTTGCATTAAACCAATTATCTTTGATTACAACTGATTGCCGCCGCCTATATAGTTATGAAGTCAATGCGCTCAAAAAATTTCAAGTTCGTCTTCGTGCGCTACTCTCCCATGATATATACAACACAAATTAACACTTCTTACAATTTCAAATTTAATAAACACATCTGAGTGTATTATGGTAACCGAACGGAACACAATAATTATCCGTAATTTAGTGAGCCGCTAATTGAATAATTTACATTTATTTGTGTTTTGTTTAGAAAAAAAAAAATAAAATTATTTCGTGGCAGCACCTACCGGCATAAATCATTTATTTGATAAATCACAATGTATGTATGTATAGAAAGGGGACTGGCACCCTTTCTTATTATATACAAAATAATTACATGTTTATTTAATGAACCGGTTGCATAATATGGGAAAGCCACTGTTTCATATAGTTTTTCAAATTTCTCTCACGATCCATCACGTGAACGTACTTGACCCATTAAAAATCGATACAAAAAAAAAAATTCCCGCCACACACAATTTTCATTCATAAAACCAAATAAAAATATTTTTGGTACTTTAATAAAATGAATATAGACGGCAGCACCGACTGGATAGCGATCGATATTTTTAAAGAACATTTTTTTTTTGTGTCACTTTCACACCTAAATCACAAGATCACAATAAAATCGGTACCCATCACAAAAAGGCGGTTTAAATACACAACTCTATGAATTATTTAGAAGGGCATAATTAAATTTTATTGATTTATGGGTCGCATTACATATAATTCGTTGCGCACATCATGTCTTAAAGATAAATAAAAATGTTTTAACAGATCACAAATACACACATACACATACACACGCACTATTCGAGAGAACATAAAAATCTTCATCGTAAAACATTTTTTGTTATATTCTTATGTACATATTTCGATTAAAATCTTATACACTTTCTAAACAACAAACACACAAAATTCAATATTCTGCTGTGTATCGAATAACTCGAATCAAACGACAGCAGAAAAGGTTATGAACTTACGGAATATAAGGTACGACTATATACACACAGTAAAAAACAATCATTCATCGTCATATACACAAGAAGAATGGTGTGCGGAGCATTAAATGAAGAAATCTTATTATTTTATATATATGTTCGTACAGTATATGTAGGTAGGTAGGTACGTAAGACGACGATGATGATGTAGAAAAGTGGAAAATCACAATCACTCAACATAACATCATAACATGGAAAATATTTCGTCGTTTTATTTTTTTTGTTCCAGAAAAATTTTATTCAAGAAATAAAAATAAAAACGGTTCGAGATTTACGTGATTGATACACGAACCGAAAATACAAAACGGAAATTCCATTTTCTCGCACAAAAATTTGCTGCCAGCTATATAGAAAAGGGGGTAGCAAAAAAACTAGAAAATTCATCACTTTATACGGAAAATCACGCAAACTGAATAACAATTACTTGACTGTAGGTATACATATATATATATACCATATACAAACAACAAACACATATCGCATAGTGACATTGAATTAAAACGATTTTCCCCAAAAACTAGCGTATTTCACTTCGATCGATTTTATACAGTCGAACAAAAAAAAAATTTAACTAAATAAATTTCCACTTACAATTAAACTTGAATTAATTTTCTTCTGTTTTTCGTTTTATTTTTTTTTGTTGTGAAAAATCAAAAAAATAAATAAAATTCGAAAAAATTAAAAAAACAAAAAATGGTTTAATCCAAAAAGCTTAAAAAATATTGTTTTTTGCACTTAAGTCACAAATACACCATAAATTTTCATAAAAAACATAAATTTTGCACTTTATAAATAACAAAAAAATAAACAAAAAAATTTCACTCAAATTTTATTTTATTTTTCCACTCAACTTTTTTTTTTTTTACATTTTCCGATATAATTATAGATTTTCACAGAACACAATTTTTTCCACAAAATAACATAAATTTTAATTTTTTTTTATTTTTTTTATTTTCCAGCAAAAACTTTCTTGTTTGACGATAAAATAAAAAATAAATAAATTTTCCAAACCAACCAACTTTAAAACCAAATAAAACCAATTTTTTTTTGTTTTTTTTTACACTTTTTGTACGATTTTTTCCCTATAAATATTCCACTCTCGAGTCGTGTGAAATGGTTGTCGGTAAAGTCGCGACGCAACTAATTTGTGTTCGTTACAAAAAATTGTGTTGAACCTCGATGATGTTTGTCGTGTCCCCAGCCATTTGGTAAATATTTCGTCGGTCTGGTACATATGTAATTGTAAATCGTTCCAATTTTACTAATACCAGTGTAAGAGAAAAGTTTATGCTCGTTTGTTGCCCCTACTTCCAGCTACTTCCAGTGCATATTCCAAGTGGGGTAATTTTTGGAAGTCTAACAAGAATTTATTTCCCCTTCACAAAACGTTATTTAAAATCAGCTGATTTATATATAGTGTAACGTATTGGAAGTAGGGGTATGATGGGTGAGTTGGTACATGAGAATAGGGGAATCAAGTATTTGAAGAGAGCAATATGAGATTTTTGTTGATTATATTTTGTGTTTAAAATGGAAAGGTATATTTGTTTGGTTGGATATAGAAAATTACATTATATTGGAATGCCAATCAGACCAATTATGTATTTGCTTTGAAATAAGACGATGGTTTACACTATGTATTGGTGTTCAATTAATGGTTTTTGGAATTATGCGATCACCGGCACCTTATGGCTGAATCTTAAGAACGGTTTACTACTTTACCTGTTTCATAGTTGTTTGACTTATTCAGGTATTCTCATTATTTTTGCGGTACGAATGTTATAGTCAAATGAATGAATATAGAGCAGAATCACAACAAAATTTGAAATTTATTTGGAGTTAATATTTCCGAAAAATGTATGAGAATTTAATCCAGTTTCGTAGTGATGAGCTCTTGATTATGAAAATAATCAATCCTCTTATCAGGCCTTGGTGACTGGACTGACTGTACCACAAATTACATTCTATATATACAGAATGTACTGTGTGAAAACGAAGAAAATGATGTATCAGCACTGGCAGATGGTTTTCCAAATTCGGCTTGTTGACCAATTACTGATGTGTTGTAATTTTATTGAACAGCAAATAAAATAAGGTGGATATGTAACCTAACTCTAAATTAAAATCTTTGTTTAATTAAGTGTTGGATCACTTTAAACATGTTTGGATTTGTTACGCTTTAGAGGAAAGACTTGTTTTCTCGAAGGCAAGATTTTTATTAATATTTTATTCATTTTTAGAGTTTAGCTGAGTTTAAACATACTCCCCGAGTTGAGATCGTCATCAGATTCAAGGATTGACAGTCGGCACAATTTTTGAATTGGTCGCTTGAGTGTACCGTTTTTAGTCCTGACTTCAGCCACTCGCACATAGCCGTCATCGCCGATAAATACTTTAATAACTCGCCCCATCAGCCATTGAGCGAGTGGATGATTCCAGATTTTTGTGTTGTGTTTTCCATTTGAACCTAGATTTTTTTACGATATTATCGTATATATTGCAAGAGGATTCAAATTTTGCTCAGCTGTTTCTTCGGGTAATCGGTGAATAGCACGTCCGATTATAAAATGAGCAAGAAATTCTAAGTCATCATGCCTTCGATCTGCACTGTTAATGTTAAGAACTCCTCAAGCGTAAGTATTGTGTCGCCGATAGTTCTGGTGATTTGGGTTTTGGTTACCTTGATTGCACTTTCTCATAATCCCCCTTTATGAGGTTTGCTGGTGCAATGAATCGCAAATTTACTTTATCCTTCAATAGACTGGAAAGAATAAAGTCATTATTATTGTTCAAAAATCTATAAACTTCAGCTAGATAATTTTTTGGGCCAGAAAATTTGTAGCGTTGTCGCAATAAATAGTATGGCACAGCCCTCTTCTGCTTATAAATCTCCGTATTACGCCTAGAATATCTCGGTGCTGAGATTCAAGCAAATCTCGACATGTATTGCATGTGTACTGAATCATGCAAAAATAGCCAAGTATGCTTTAGTAGGTATTGACCCTTATCGACGCACAGCATGAACTTTGAATGGCCCACAAAAAATCGAATCCGACTGCACCAAATGCCACCGTATATTTTACTCGATCTTCAGTTAGCTGGCCCATCATTTGATTCATCATTTTTGGCTTCTGACGGAAACATTTAATGCACCGCCGGAATATTTTCTTCGCCACGCCTTTACCGCTAATCACCCTAAAATTTTGTCGAACTATAGACTCGTTAATAAATGTGTGCTTGGATGATGGTTTTGAATGTGCACATCATAAGTGATTGTTGTCGCAATCGGTGATTTTGATGAGATAATTATTGGGTGTTTCGTACTGTACGGCAATGCTGTTTTGTGTAGTCTCCTGCCGACCCGCCTTTACTCTGTTGTAAACATCGATATTCTTCGGAAAAATCAACTGTTTACTAATATACAACTATTTTTCAATTTGCTTCTTCCATATAGAGTGATATCTCAGCACATATAAGAGGATTCTTTTTAGATTGAAGAAGCTGGAATACTACAAACTCAACTGCAGCATGAGTCGTCTTCTGACTTCAGTTCGGTTTTCGCCTTTAAAGTCGTAGTGTTATATACGTCAACCTCGATTTCTTCATTCGTTTCTGCAAGATCTCTGGTTGATTTGGCCAAAAATGTTCATCTTTTGCTAACCATGCCGGTCCATTCCACCACAATCTATTATCCGAGATTTCTTCAGCAGATTGTCCACGATTTGTACATTCGGCAGGATTTTGCCTGGATGGGACATGACGCCATCGTTCTCTTTTATACATACCGATGATTTCTGCTGTGCGATTAACGAGAAATGTTGTGCAACGTCTTGGTTGACTGGATATCCACTCCAGTACTATTTTAAAATCGGTCCACATTGTTACCGAGGTTGTATTAATTGATAAAATCTCCGTTATTTCTTTTACCAATCGACCAAACAGTATCGCTCCCATTAGTTCAAGTCTCGGAATACTGACTTGTTTCAGTGGTGACACCTTGATCTGGGCAGAAGCTTCGTTTGGTTTGCGGTTGTTTTCATATAGCTTTAGCTGGATTATGAAATGATCCGAAGTTGCATTCCACGCTATTCCTAACACCTTCAATGGCTCTGGATGTTCGGAGAATAGTTTTAATGTATTGGACGGATTATAACAATGTCCGCAATTCAACGATAGTTTCCATAAATTGAACTGAAAATATCGTTTTTCAGTTTCATCAGGCCAGATAAGGTTAGAACGCCAGTCATCAGATCATCCACGTATAGGTGTCTCGAACTATGGTCCAGCATGCTTCTGGAGAATTTTGTTGATTTAAGATAGCCAGTTATTTTAAGCATCTAGTGGCCATGAATGATGCAGACGCCATGCCATAGGTTACTGTGTTTAACGCGTATGGACGTATTTGTTGCTTGTCGTCTCGCCACAGAATTATCTGATGCTTCGTATCTTCCCTGTCTTCCCAAATCTGGCGATACATTTTTCAATGTCGCCTACCACAGTACGTAAGGATGGAACAATGTTGATTGCACGTTTCGTGGGTCCTCCCTTTAAATTCTGGTCTAAGGGCATACCTGCGGTTGATTTTTCAGATCTGTCAAATACTACGCGAAGCTTCATTGTAATGCTACTACTTTTAAATACTCCGCGATGTGGTAGGATGTAAGTTGATTGTAGTTCGGTGCCATTTAACGAGAGTTTCGTATTTCTTCAAAAATAGATGGTAGAGCTGGCGGAATTGACCATTTATCTTAGAGCGTTTCTCCGTTGCCAATAATCTCGATACTGCTTGCTGATACGTTGATCCTAGGGTCTTCGATGGCTCCTTGAATCGAAGCTTAGTTATGAACCTTCCATCTTTTGCTCGTTGCGTGGTCGCCTTGAACTAATCTTCACATTCACGGCACTTCAATCCCCGAAAATAAATAAATGTGATCATATTAAATCGCTTATAATGACTCGACATACCGAGAGTGAAGAAAAGCGGCTAAAAAATTGTTAAACGGTATTGATATTGGTAACGAACTCCTTCTCCATATTATCCGTAGCTCGAGAATATTGCCGGAGTGACAGTGGTGAAAGCAAATTTAGATGAATATAGTTTACCAAACCTACAACAAAAAGAATTCTAGATCCTTTTAATCAGGACTTTTAAAAAAATTCGTAAAATCTAACGTTCGCTTGGTGTAGAGGAGGTTTAAAACATTGCAAGTAACTCCATAATTTCGTCAATTGAGCAACTAATCTGCAATAATTTTGCACAGTTGTCGATCTCAGAAGTTTAGGGGCAGAAATCCATTCCGATATGATCATAAGCCAAATAGAAATATCAATTCACCTCATCGAAACCGATCTAAATCAAATCGTATACTCATAGTATAGTGGTCAGGTAGCACGGTACCCGTATTGCTATTAATATTTTGAATTTTTGCGTAAACTCTAGAAATTGTAGAAAACCAAAGATTTACATATACGTGGTTCAAAGATTTACACATATGGAACGCAATTGGTAAATTTAATTAGTATTGCTGAATGCATCCGTTAATCGACCCATTATCATGGCATATTTTCTTAGCAAATTCAATATTTATGTATACTGGTAGATATCAAGCGGAAGAGGCTTCATGATTCAAAAATATCGTTGAGTCTTGTCGGTCTCACAGCATCGGTCAACAAATGAGTTTCAACACATGATCGATTTGAGAATCTGCCAATGTACATCGCCGTGCGTTTCTCGTCTCCGCATTGCATCTTGTTAAAAAGAAAAACAAGAATGATTGGAATGCATGTACGGTGCCCGACCGGTATCCAATCCCGGATCCAATCACAGTCACGATTTTAAAATGAAACTAAATCGTACTACTGTGCTCTCCAAAATCGGCCTTATAGGAGCATATCTTCAAATATACCCGTAGCGTTGGATAATATTTGGACATCTATTTAGGACAATAATTATTGTTTCAATATTTAAGCGATTTCGATCTTAAAATCATAGTTTTGAAATGTGAATTGGGAAAGCAAATGCTCGAATTTCTATCTCACGTTATTTCGAAAAATGAAATGTTACCTTCTATGTGCATCGTGTGAATGCAACAGTTGCTCTTTAACCACCGAAATATATCAAAGAAATTGAGAAGTTCGATAAATTACTATCAGCGATCTATCCCCAACATTGCGGAGATTCGTGCCACATCCATACACATTTAGCCGAAATGAATAAATTCCCTAAAAATCGTAAATCATTTGGTCGGATGATTGTTATTGCGCATTTGAAAGAGCAAAAGCTGCCTTATCTTCAGTTACTCTGCTGGCTCACCCGAATAGTGACCCAAATCTGAGTGAGTTCGATTATAGCCATTAGTACAGTACTGCAAAAGCGGCCGAATATTCTAATGTATAGGCACGTAAAATTCTATAGTTCAGGAGGCCTTCTTCCTCCATCGAACGGTTATATTTATATTTTAACCATCATTGATAGATTTACTTTAAGGCGCGTATCCTATGAAGGATGCATTAGCAGCAACTGTATAGCTCAAAGGTTTATCCGAGAATACATTTCTCATTTTGGACGCTCGCAAGAAACTACTACAAAGCATCAACCGCCTCGTGTCCTAAGTCAAATTCGAACCTATAGGGTGCCAGCCAGATGATTTAATTACATGAAAATATGTGTTAATTCGAGTGGATCGAGTTAAACTAGGTTTAGAACCGCCTTACGAAGTTAGTATTGAAGTTGTTCGTCGATTTGAGAAATTTTTTGCCATAAAAGTTACAAATAAACATCAATCCACTTCCATAGACAGAATCATTTCATTTTAAGTATTCAGTTTATCAAATGCTCATACATGTAGTTAGAATAAAGAATGCTGGATTCAAAACGATAATTGATGGCGTTCACTTAATGATTGTTTTCTAGCGAGAGCTATTAAGAAATCATTTCAATCGAATCCATCTCCAAACATAATATTCGACAGACTAATTCTCCATCAATTTTAGGTTTTCTGAAAATCTGGGAAATTTTTTGAAAATCTGGGAAAATTCGATTTTCCAAAAACATTTAAAATCTTTGTTTAAAATCAGCCTCTAGAGTATTATTTCAAGAGTATTTAATAGGGTCGTCTTCAGCTTAAAAAATCACAGACGTACTCGCAGACGTTGTTCATCACTGCATTTGGCGTTGTCAATAATTGCTGTAAAATCAAAATTTCTAGGCGAAATGGCGTTTAATTCGATTTTGTCGCATAAAAACTTCTTAGAAAGCTTAGTTTTTAAATGTGAGGTATTTTTATAATTAGCCTCCAGATAGTCTCAGCATCGTAAAAACATAATAGCGTAAAAGTTGAATTACCTTAAAATACAAGTGAACTCAGATTTCCGAACTAAAGTTACTAAATAATTTTAAATCTGGTTCTAAACAGTTTAGTGGCTAATTTTAATTCAGATTACGTATACAATTCTGAAATTTAAATACAAAATCCGAATTAAAATTTTTTTAATTTTGTATTATTTAAATCTCTGATTATGAGCTAAATTTCAAACTTCGTATTATAAAAAATTGCAAATTTAATAATTTAATATTTCACAAAATTTTCAAAGTTTTGATTGTGCATACATACATATATAAATTTTAACTTTTTGGCTTTCTTAAATTTCAGAAGGCTAAACTTTTGAAGGTAATTATCAGTAAATCTTAATTTGAACAATTTCAAGCTTCTTCCATTTTTGATCTATTGGTGAAAACACCCTTTTACAAGTAAGATATTTTTAAGAAATGAAATGTGGCACAATTGCTTCAAATAGATTTTGGGAATTGGTAATTTCATTTCCGAATTTTTCTAGGAATGCACAGCTTTTGAAATATAATTAAACCTACCTTGTCAGGCCCATAATCAATATCCGAAATGAATTATTAGGAGCCTGTAATAAAGCAGCCATAAAAATAGTTTGGTCAGAAATGACCACAACTCGGAGTATTTATGGCATTAAAGTCAACCATGGTCACGAAATATTGCCCCTCGATTATTAACTTTTCGGATTGGCATTAAGTTTCATATATGATAGTTCTGGAAAATGAAGATATAATTTTAAAATTAGATTGGAAATATTCAGTAAATTATCAGATTAAAATTATTTGTATGACCTTTAATTAGGGCGCCCTTTATTGCATTTTCCAATTGGCATTGGCAGTCAATTTTGGCAAACCCACATGAAAGTAGCATTAAATACCTTGAACTTAAAATAAATAACGTCCATGTATCTTAATTCATTTTTAAACAAAAAAGCCCGTGTGCCTTGGAATCGCTATGCTTCTCACACTTTTTGATACCGTGGCCCCCGAAATCGAAAAAATAAAATTCAGGGCTCCTAAAAATGTTATTCAATAGCAATTAATTTAGAGTCAAGCATTTTGGAAATATGAGTAAAGCAGAACAGATACCGAAATGACTAAACTAATGTTAAAGCTAAACATTTTCTAGCTTACAACTATTCAACATTTGATTTGCGTTGCTCTAATTTGACCGCAGCTCGAACCCAAATTTGATTAATTTTTAATTTTTGTGTCAAATAATTTTTACTTACGTATTTAAAACAAAATTTGGATTTAATATATTCTTCAGAATTATCGAATTTTAAAAATTCTGGAATTACTTGAACATTAAAAATAATTAATCAATTGAAATTGATCATTTTAAATCATGAATGTAACTTTATAAATCATGAATGTGATAGTTGGGCATTCGAGAAGAAGCAATTGTAATTAGATTTTTTTGTGAGCACAGCTAATTGATGTTTTGTTGATATCTGTGTATAGAACCTATGTATATATGCCGAAAATGCTTCAACAAAATGAGTTTTGCACTCGATCATAAGACCGATCTTTGGGTAAGTGGCGTTCACTGGCGGTTCTGGCGTACTTTGGATTTTGTTTCGAGTAAATCACGAAAGGACGGTACTCTCGAATTTTGCCGATACGTGCTTTTTAGTGAAACGTTCTCAATTCAATCTATTCACTAACATCAGCAACCAAACATTCAATAAACATTATCAAGCATAATTTGCGCGTGACTAAGTAAAATAAATATTTTACAATTGCATTAGTCAAATATTATGGATGAAACAAAAGCGCCAACCAAATTTTTCTTCCTATCCATCAATTATCCAACCATAAAAATGAACGTTTTCACATCCAATTAAAAATTTACAAGCATAAATTTAAACAACATCATCTCATCTTGGAACTTTTTTTTTTTGAATCGAAAATAATAAAAAAACGAAAAATTCGCTCCTTCCTATCTTCATATATAAATCTGTCCTAATCATTTATATATCATTCCGCTCGTACCCTTACTTGTATACATCGTCGCATCATCATCAATTTATGAACTTCATTCGGATTCTGTCGTTTCTCCTTTTTTTAATATTTATCTATGATTTCCGGATAAAGAGGGATGTATGATGCATTCTTTATAAATATTTCAAATTGCTGGACCATAACAAAATTTTTCTTTTCCAGAATTTGGTCATCATCGGCATGGTATGAAGATGAACCGTTGGCTTTTTGTATGTTATTCGATGAAAACCAAATGAAAGGAACAAAAAAACTCGTAATGCAAAGAAAAAATAAAATGTTAAGATAAATTGGTGGCGATTAGTTTTCTTCTTCGCCTTATAGTTTTTGGTGTTGTTTGTGTGTGTGTGATGCTCTCGATTTTTCCATTTTCCTATATATTCCTTATGTTCGTTTCTTAATGATTTTCAATTGCTTATCCTTATTTCTTCTATACATATTTACTCTGTGTGTGTGTATATATGAGGCGAGTTTATTATGGTTTGCATTGTTAGTGTAGGCCGGTAAATTGAAAAATATGAAAAATAGGAAAGGATGGAAAAATTGAACGATTTCGACGATATATAGATACTGTTTTGGGAAAGGGGAATTGGTATGGGATATCCGTCTTAGATTGGATTCTTATATATATGTATAAGCAAGGATATTTATGAGACAAAACAGTAAATATATAAGGCAGATTATTGAGATGAATGATGATGGAAAATGAAAATTGATTGTTTCATCATTTTTTGTCGACACACTATGTGGGATAATACACAAAAGTGAGTGAGTGGATTTGAGTTTTTCTTATTTTCTTCCGATTTTCGTTTTGTCGTTCCTATGCGGCGGAACAAAATTAATGTTCGATTTTTAATAGAGTTTAATAGCCAAGTTAATGGACAATCATGGTAAAGTAATATACTTAATGCGATGGGAATGATGATGGTGATCATTTTTTACCAAATTGGTGCGATGTTTAAATTATGAAGTAAATTTGTTGTTTGATTGGTTGGGCGAGGAGTAATAAATGTGAACATCAATTGGATTGTCTGTAGAATATATAAATTGTATGTCTGCTGTTTGATTCGGAACTACTACATTAAATAGTTTTGCAGTTCATAGTTTATAAATATAGAAAAGACATATATCCACACCACAAAACAATGCTTTATCCATTTCCTTTATTAACATTTTCAAAGCTTATTTATATTTTCACAAGGTAAACAAGATCGAAAAATCAGAATGCTACTACAACTGAATTATCACAGAATTGAAAACTAATCTCTAACTCATAGTATTTTAACATAAGCAGAAATTCGAAGGACCATAGAGGAGTTCTGGAAATTGAACTTTAGAGTTAGTAGAAACTCAGCTAACGTTTATGAAAAACTGAAGCCAAATATATCAAATTCAGGAAAAACAAAACGGTATGATTTTAAATTCAAGGTTGATAGGAAGTTTATCTGAAATCCGTGTAATGTTAATATTCTAAAAACTATGCATGAAAACTGTATCTATACGACAACTATACCTAAAACTATTCATTCAACCAGATTCAAATTTTGCCTGGACGAAACCCCTAAAACCAAAATGTGCAACTCCCCTGGATACGTGCCACGAACATTTTTTTTTCTAAAATTTAGATTTTATTAAAAAATTTTACGAGACAGAGTTTAGATAAATAGTTAAATTTAATTAATTGTATTCAGGGATTCGAGGGATCGGCCTTAGGTGGATCTAGAGGAGTTCTGCTGCAACATGAACCTGTCTAAACATTGTTTCGATATCAGCTGTGAACCATATGGTGGTGTGGTATATCCTTTAAGTCTTGCTGCAGTATCGCTTATCACTCTCGTATGTCCCAGCGATATGTTTATTCTGACATGAAATCTTTGTATCTTGATGCGTATTCTTTGTCTTTCAGGAATCTTCTTTCTACTGACTACATCCTTTGTACTGCTTTTGGAATTAAATTTCCCAATATGGATGGGAATAACTTAAATGGCAGGCGTACTCTAAATCGACCGGTGCTGTCTATCATGGTGCTGATTTTAAAATGACTTTCCCAAAATTCTTCTTATTTTGATAAATTGAAGTTTGTTTCAGCAACTGCTTCAATTCCCAAAATTTCTTTAATAATTGATCCAAGCTTTATTCTGGTTAGTTGATGTTAGCGGTAATTGCCTGCTGTGATTGATCTTCAGTGCATTGTCCTGCAACTACCCACCCCAATAGGGGTTTTTGCATGTGTAGGTTCTGGGAAATTAATTTTCCTTCTGAAAGGATATCGAAAAAAGTATCAGCACCTAATCGATGTCTGATCCTTTATAAAAATATGGTTCTGCTAGCTCAAATTGCTTGAAGTGGTTTACATCTATATTTTGGGAAACTGGCGACTGTTTAGCTGTTAGTTTGGGAAAGATAAGTACCTCAATATTTATGCGTGGTTTATCTCTACTCCATGGCATTAGAACTAACGATACTAACCCCTTCGTGAAACCTTTTGTTGCTGCTCCTATTCCGGATACGGAAATTTTCGCTTTTGATTTTTTTAATTGGAGCCTCTGTACACATGTCTCAGGTATTAATGAACTTTGTGAGCCTGAATCAAGAAGTACTCTACATAATTGAATTTATTCAAATTTAACGATTACATTTACAAATGCTGTAAGTAATAGCGATACGCCTATTTTAGTACTGACAGTAGTTGAGTATGACTTGACTGTTTTGGTTGAAGATTTATGGCCGTAACATTCGAATCTGGGTTTGTTGGTGAATTCTTATGGACTAACCTATGGTGTTTTCTATTGCAGTACCTGCATCGATATTTTGATTTGCAGCTATAGACACTGTGGTTATTATTGACACAATTGGACCAACTGTTTTTTTTTCAACAAGCCCCTTCTATTTGCTAAAGACATTTCCTTGAATTTGTCACATTCAAATAGTCTGTGATGCTTTTCAGGACATATTGCACATGGTTGAACTGCAAAAGTCCCAACAGCGTTACTTTTGATGTTAAACTTTGGCTGATTGGTTTATGGTTGTGTGCGTCTACTTGGTATTTTTGGAAGGGTATTTTCAGCAGAATCTTGCGCCCATAAACTGTTAGTCTCGTCATCCAGCTTGTTACTCATGATATGAATTAGCCAACGGTCTCTGGTTTTTGCATCTTCTCCTAATGCTTTGAATCCACGGATGATTTCATCTGAAGTACCCAGAAGTTTTCGGACGTTTGCACTATTTGGTGTGTTCACTGATGGTTGCAACATAAAATTTCTAATGAAGGCATATATGGTGTGTTTCCTCCGGCCGAATCGTTTTCTCAATTTCTTTAGCATCTCGATGTAGTTACCGTCGGTTATGTTGAAGTGCTTCAGTAAGCCTGCTGCTTCGCCCTTGAGGGATCCCTTTAAATATTTTAATTTTTGTGATCCGGTTAGTTTTGGGTTATCATGAATAGTTGAGCAAAACAAATCGAAAAACGATTGCCATTCCGTGTAGTCGCCACTAAACACTGGTATTGAGATTTTAGGGAGCTTTACTTTCGTATGGTTACCGCCGATACTGGTATTTCCGAGTGTATCATTCATTGATACTGTAGTATCCAATTTTACCCTTAGCGCGTGATGTAAATCTGCAACGGCCGTGTAGTAGTTCTCCTCGAAATCTGTATCTAGCTCTTCTTTTCATCCAGGTGTACTATTTTGTCTTCTATCACCTTCTACCATAGTTGCATCGCTTATTGTTTTAATGCAAATTTAGCAATTTAGTTACATTCCCCTTAATGGTAGCACGTCTTTTCTTTAAAGATACGAGTTGCGCCATTTTGTACGATTTTGTTTATCACAATATTTAACTTAAGTTCATACAAAATCGGACGATTTATAAAACGATAAATTAGCTCGAGGGTTAGCGTACTGTACCAAAACGCAAAAGGCAGCAGGTTCGATGCTTATCGGCAGTTATCTTACAAGATTTCATTAATAAAGAAAAAATTGTCAATCTGAGCAAAATATCATACCCATAAGTAGCCAAATATTTTCTTAGGTAGTGAGGGTCGCCTTTAACGAAAAAACATAACAACTTCCAAAAATCTAAACGATATGTGACTTAGGACAAGTGTGTCCTGTCCCTATATATAAGTCCCTACAATATTTGATTTTAAAAAATGGGTCAATCTGGTTCAAAGATCGTACCCAAGTGGCCGCATATTTTTTTAAGTGGCAGGCCCGTTGTAGATTTCAGCTAAGCTTAGCTAAGCCATGTGAGCTAAATTCTTATCTCCCGGTTGTAAATAAAAAATTTTAATGGGAAGGTATAAAATCAACAATGTATGTGTGTATAAGCGTAATTGTCAGCTGGAAAGTGCAAATGGGTGAGCTAGGCGAGCTAACTAAGCTAACGAAAACTGTATTTCTCGCTCAGCTTAGCTGAAATGTGCATCGGGCCTCAAGGTTTGCCTCTAAAATAACATGTGGCTACTTGACCGGCAATATTTTTTAAATGAAATATCGTATCAACTTAGGGACGCAACACACTTTGTCATCCGTTTTCGTAAGGCAAGGTCCTTGACTAGGCATAAAATATGTGGCCGCTTGCGTACGATCTCTGGAATGGATTAACTCAATTTTTAAAACCAATATGGACTTATAGGGACGTGACACATCTGTTTTAAGTCGCTTATCGTCTAGGTTTATGAAATTTGTTATATTTTATTGATTAGAAGACCCTTAACTACTCACGAAAATATGTAGCCAGTTGGGACAATCTATAGGCACATTTTTTAAAATCAAATTTCGTATAAACTTACATCTACATAAATGGACACAATACGATTTCGGAGGGTTCCTGACTTTATTAAAAATTCTACATATTACATATATTATACAATTGTCCATAGATGCCGGATTAAATTGAATAGCTTAAATATTTTATTGGCTTACTAAATTTCATATATTATTCTTACTAATACATCGATATTTATTTAAGATTAGGACAAACTTCACGCGAATTTTGTACCCCATAAATATTTTTACCTCTTCGATTTCGTTTAACTTTTTTACGGGGATCTCTTTAAATAGAGCTCTTATACTCAAATTTGCCGTGAGGCTGTTTATGTAACCAAATGATCGAAATATATTTTAAAAGCGTTTAGTTCTTCGCCTATTGATACCAGGCTTGATTAAGTTATAGACGAACGATGTCATACTGTTCTAGTCATCCGAGCTCAAACCACTAATCGCTAATTAATAATAAAATATAATTTTAGAAATTATTTTCTAAACTGAAGTAATATCTTCATCAGATTATGGGTAGCTCGGGTATTAACGTAAATGATTCTGATTTAAGTTTGGGAAATTTTAGTTATTATTTGAGATATTACAAATCACCAGTACTATTATTGCTACCTTACGTTTTAGACAGCTATTATAATTATATGGCCACAAATTCAATTCTGCCCTTAAACTAACTGCCTTTCATTCTACGGCCATCTAGGTTTTACTATATACAATTCATTCATTCCCAGAAATGGTTCTGGCCTGAATATAATTTAACTAACTATTTCTATTGGTCCAACCTCGCTCATAACTTATTTAGGATATGGCTTCTAATCCGTTTCGTATATCATTCGTTTAATATCATGAGGCAGTCTAAGTAAATATTTTGCAGTCAAAAATGTTGAACACTGTTCGGACACGATTGTAGGTAAAAACTTGAAACTTTAGGTGGTTTTTCAGCAGAGCCAAGATTCAAATATTTAACTCAATCAAGTGCATTAATATACAATGGTTCAGATAGTATTAAACAGAAAATGAAAGCTGCACATTTTTAAGACTTTGTTGCAAAATTCGTTATCAATACGTTCATTCTAACCGAGCCAGGAAGATATAACATTGTATTTATTTTTAGCCAACCAATTCACTCAAACAGTAATAAAAACGCCCCTTTAATCATCAAACTGTAGATAAAATATATTTTTCTCTAAAACCAAAAACATCTGCTCGCAAGACCAACTTAATAAACCCAAAGTAAAATTTTGAGCAACAGTTTTCCCCATAAATTAATTTTTGTTTATTTAATTTATGGAAAATTTATGATTATTAGTTGTATTTGTTTTTCGTTTATGTAAAATCTCTACGAATGTACACAAACACTATTTGGATAAAATGTTTGATAAACCGCCACTAATCAGTGTAGTGAAGTAGAGTTGTGTTGTGAATTGCCGACAAAATTTAAAAATGTGATCGATCTTACTAAAACATACTCCTAAATGTAGACTTAATCCAAATAAAAATAATTTACAGTGCTGGAAAGTTTAAAAAAGTAAAATTCATTAAATTGGGCAACGACTTTCGTACCCTAAACGAATACTTAATTACCATAGTTACACGAGCACATATCTACATTTAGGCAAACATTTGCATTCTTGTAAGTGCTTCGAAAATAGATTTTTCTAAACCAAATTAAAAAAAAAAATAATTGAAGACAACTAAATTAATTTAGAAATAGAAATTTTTTTTTCCTCAATCATGATGAATCAATATAATTCGTATGTCTCTTTAACCAATTTAAATAAACAATCGATCTGCATATAGTAAAATGTTAAAATAAACTCCAATTCAATTCATAAATCAAGACGTAAATTGATCACGGTAATTAGTGTAATACGGTAATTTTGGTCAAGTGCACATACCTAAGGTAATCACTATATGTACCTTAATCGTATTAGACGGCACGTTTTTAAATGTAAAGTCAATGCACTTTAGGTCATTTATAAGTTACAAATCCAACATAAACCAATAAACACATACATTATTATCAAGGTAAACAACTGTGCATAGTGTATTGTACAGTATATGACCATATAATAGTTCGTTATATAGTTATGTATTATCAATTACATTTAAGAATTTCATCACACACGATTCGCAAATAAAAAATGGCAAAGACACATTTCTTTTGTGTATGCGACCACACAATTTATAAGTAATCAACCAAATATAATATGTACAAATAACCAAATATGCGAAAGTGAAAGTTGTTGTATTGTACACATCAAGAGGTGTATTTTTTTTATGACTTTCTTACCGCCAAAACGGAATGGGCAAATACAATCTGCGTGTTTTTATTGTAATCGATATAATAAGCGATAGATAGCTCCGGGAGCAATATTGCTATAAATTATTTGAAATTTATACAATATACAAACAAAATGTTTTACCAAACATAACATTTAAATTTTTGTGCATTCACTAAATTTATACGGTTCCGGCTGATTATTGACGTCATAAAATTTACGTCTTAAACAATTAACATAACAAATTTATGCATGTATGTATGTATAGGGAATGTAACAATCCCTGACATTTAACAATGTATATGTTTACTTATTTCAATGTGTGTTTTACTCAAGAAGTATATTGAGACGTAAAGAGAAATGGTTTCATTATTTACACACCTATTAAGTATACGACAAAAGTTAAAAATCGAAAAAAAAGGTCTACCATGTTTCAATATAAACGATGATGAATTTGATGGAATATAAATGCGACTGTATACGAGTGAATAAGACGGAATGATATGAATAGAAAAAGAGGTAAGAATAACAGCTTAAATATAATATACAAGAAATCTTAAAGAAATAATAAATGTCTTGAAGGTTATACATTTTACTTATTGTAAAAACCGTGTACAGACATAGTAAAACGAAAGATTTGTGTATGGGTATAGGCGAGAAACCCGATTTTTAGTGGTACATTTTCGTGTTTATATTCAGATGTTTTGTGAGTCATGGTATTTTATTTAGGAGAGGCATTTTGGAAATAATATATAAATCCTCGTCTGTAGTATGGTTTTTTCCACTAACAAGTGTTGCAAACAGGTTATATTTTGTTCGGGAGATTGAGTTGAATATTTACATTGTAATGTGACGGATTTAATCTAACAGTGTAATGCAATTTTTTTCTAAATAGGATAATATTCGAAGCGCTTTAAGCGTACATTTTTTACCTGCTGTCCGAAAACGGCCTTCATTAGGCGAGCAATTCAATTAATATTACTGCTTTGGAAGAAGTTCCTCCCAAATGTTTAGTCCACCAATGGTAGCACTCTCAAAATTTTTCTTCGGATCTGGTTTCGTTCTTTTTTATTTATGATTGGCGTTAACCAAGATGCACTACCGGTCTATCAAGTTCACTATGACTGTGTCGCATATCACGCCGACACTCTGCAACATTTTTACTTCACAAATTTAATATACAAATAAAGGCTGTCAATTTTGTGTGTATGACGAATTATGCATAACTTTATTATGGTAATTTTAAATTAATTTACTGTAAATAATTTTAAACTTACTGTTTGTGACGCACCCGATTAAGTTAGGTATAGCCTGACCCAAATCGAATGAAATAATAAATATAGCAAACCAAACATGGTTGATTACTTGTGTTGCTTTTGTTTCGGTTTAAGACATGTACGAACGAGCATTTCGATTAGTGGAGATTTGATTTTTCGGACGGTGGAAATTTCAACGACAATTTAATGTTTTTCACGATAATTGAATTCGGCTTTACTGTACATCATTTAGTTTGGCCATCTATTTCTGATTGTAATGCTGACACTTTATACTATTTAATACATAACGAGACTGGAATCGTTCTAGCATTCCGTTACAAAATGTATTGAATTAAGCGTTTAGATTTGTCTATAATATACAGCGGCATAAAGCATATCGAATTATTTCAAAATATGTAAAATTGAATTAGGTTCTAGCGACCTAATTTGTATAGGAATAGCTACCGATGTGAAGTTACTCGGTTACAGAGACTAAGTGGTACGTTTGTTTAAGCATGTGCTACAGTAGTAGCGATGGAACCATTCCTCTCATTTCACATTTAAGTAAGTGAATTTTCTCTATAACCATTCAACATACTGGATGGAAAAAATGGACAAAAGCCCGGAAAATGGTCATTTTTTGGCCGAATGTGTACTATGCCAAATCGCAAGAAAACACAAGCCATTTAAAACCCCAAACACTACAGAACAAAAAAAGTTTTTCGTTTACTTAAAGTAACTTAAGTTTTCATTTTAATGTTGTGTTCAACGGTGAACTTACAGCGAGTCAGATGAAGGCACATCGAAGAATAAATATTTCAATTTTACTGTATATCTAAAGTCATATTCACAATTCAAAAATTTGATACGGAATCTATTATGTACATAATTTCATGTCATCCTCGCGCGGAAAGGACCAATGCTAAACGGCTTTGGGGAGTAATTACAGTAACCTTTTAAAAATGCAAGTGTCCCAAATTTCTAAATTTACTAAAATTGAATTAATATTTTAAAATTAGTGAACAATTTAGAAAAGTGTAAAACAGTGAAATTTAATAGAAGTAATCTATGTCCCATAATGACTCAAATTTAACTGACGTTATTGAAGATATTAATTTGGATCAGGATCACTCAGGTAGTATAAAGCATCTACTGAGACTAAGGTGATTAACTGTAGAAATTTAGTACCTCAAAAATTTTAAAGTAGTAAACATGAATTAAGGCCCTTCCAATAAGATGAATCAGCAACTATTTGGTACTATACCGTTGCCTTCTAAAATAAATGGCTTCAGTTCCGTATCACAATATCCATAAAATAGAGTGTATAATCCTTTAAATATTGGGGAAAACCTGTATAATGGCATTATTAATAGAAGTAATTGGCCGCGTGCCAAGCTACCTGAACAGTTTCAATAAAGAAATTTTTATTTTGCGAGTAGGTACATCCTGTTGACAAATAGACGAGAGCTTTTAAAGTGTTCGTTTATTGGAAATATTTTACTTGATCAAATCGATGCACCATCCATACTGGAATCAATTAAAATAAAGGCACCGAGTAGGAATTTAAGAGATCATGAGTTCCTTCATCTGAATAAACACAGAACAAACTATGGTGACAATGAACCGGTAAACATGATGTCGAAGAATTTTAATAAAATCGACCATTTGTTCGACTTTTACTTAAGTAAAGACAGCTTTAAACGTAGGTTGAAGCAACATTTTGCTCCAACCTAAAAATATTTGTATGTCAATTTTTATTCTCTTTTTGTTTAATTTAATTTTTATTCTACCATGTTCAATATGTTATAAATTCAGGTCAAATTTGTAGACTTTTCTCAGTATAAATAAATAAATAAATAAGTGATGTCGTCATCAATAATATTGGAGAATATTTAACTAATACATATTTTCAATTTATGTGATGCTATAGGATACATCGTTTTAATTTAGGACTATCCTTCGATTAAAATGATGGTGTTAGATTCCGATTTCCAAAAATTGATAACTCCAACATTGTGGCCAGCAAGGACTCTGGCAACTGAATTTCAAATCAAACCTCGAAACCGTCCTTCATAAGGAATGAATTCATCAATCGCTTCAAGAAAAGCATTCATTAAAATATTAGAAGCCTTCGTGCTAAATGTATGCTATTTCAAGCCAATATTACTACCATACGTAAATTGCGGCAGATCATTCTACTCTCTGAACTTTCGTTTGAGCAATATGAACTGGTCAACTATAAGATGCCGGAATTTAGTATACTTGCTCAATGTAACTACTCCTATAGAGCAAGTGGAGTTGTTGCTTACATTAATGATGCAATTAAGAATAGCGCACTTATATTGATGCTATTGGTGGTCATAAAAATTAAAGTTATCTGTATTTAGTGCTGTGAAAAAATTGTATAAATAATTGTTATAACTTAAATTAATTGTCAATTCATCTATATTTTTAATTAGTAATATATTATCTGTGTCTACTGTTATTATTTTACAATTTTGTGCGGATTTAAGTGGAAAATTACACAAATTAAATAAAAGTTTTTTGAGTATTGTCAAGCTGTCAAATTTTCCTACGGCTTTTGCATTTTTGGAGAGTTTACAGTCTTAGTCGAGTTACAAAATTTGTATACCGTACAACAAACAGTCAAGAGCGACACCTGTTCTCAAATTTGTGGTGGAACGTATCTTGTTTTCATCTCAGTATCAAACCACGTACATATAATGGGTGACAAAAAATGTGCTATTTCTACGTGCAACAGTTCCGTATCAGATTAAATCATAAGCTGTAGTGGGCAATGCAACAAAATAGTACATGCTGGATGCGTAAAAATTTCCAACAATATGCTCACGTTATTTGCTTCTAAGAATGTGAAATGGTTTTGCGATGATTGTTCCGAAATTTATGATAAGCTAACTCAACAAATGGCAGTGATGCTGAAGTTGCTACAGTCGTTATCTATTGATGTCAAAAACTTTGTTAGTTCTGGTCAAAAAACTGAACCTAGAATTACTCGCCAAACAAAAAAGAAACCGGCAACGGATGATGATGTAACTTCAGCCAGATCAAGTGTCTCGTCTCAAATCACCGATAACATAGAGACCAACGTAAGCAATGTCATATTTGGTTCGTGTGTTGATGATTCTTTAAAATCAGTTCCTGAAAGGAGATATATCTATGCTTCAAGATTTGTGTCATCTACCACCACCGATGCAGTGCGAAAATATCTGAGCAATAAACTACCGATACATGAAGATGAGATAAATTGCCGCTTACTAGTTGCTGCGAATCAAGATGTTAGCAAACTTAACTTTATCTCATTTAAAGTTGGAGTTAGTCCTACAATCTTCGACAGGCTATACTTCAACCTGATGGATGGCCAGTGGGGGTATTGATCCGTGAATTTGAAATTCGATCAAAAAACGTACGAGCTGCGGTGTCGATTTAACAATATATAGACCTAAATCATCAGTTTCTAATAGTATTTCTAAGATTCGTCAATCCAAAATTGATCAAAAATTCTTATTAAAAATGTATTACCAAAATGTTAGAGGGCTTCGCTCGAAAACCAAACCATTTTTTTTTAGCGGTAATTGAAAATGATTTTGATGTTATTATTTTAACTGAAACATGGCTTTCTTCTGATATTTTAAGCGCTGAATTATTTGGGACCGAGTATGTTGTTTTTAGATATGATCGCGTGCTTTCTCGTGGTGGTGGCGTCCTGGTGGCGATAAAATCGTGTTTTAGTAGTAGTATGATTAACATCAGTTATGCTGGTGAGTGTGAAGTCATTTGGGTTAAATTTAAGGTATTCTCACAGAATTTTGTAGTCGGCGTTCATTACATTACTCCTGGTTCAAATTTGGACCGGTACAAAGAGCATTGTAATATAATCACGAATACTGTTGTAAGCTTGGATGATAACACAATTGTATTAGTTTTTGGAGATTTTAATTTACCCCATTTGTCTTGGACACAACATTCTCATGGTATGCTACCCAGTAACTCTTTTTCTGCTATTGAATCACGATTTATTGACACCATGTCGTCATTAGATTTAATACAAATCAATAATGTATTTAAGTCTCGAGCGCGTTTACTTACAGTATCTACTTGAGGAAAGCGACTATTTAGTGAAAAATGATGAACATCACAAATCGATTTTGTTAACTTTGGAGATTGCTAAAACGGAGTTTGCAAATACTGTTAATCACTCATTTTATGATTATTCTAACGGTAACTTTCTAGGTTTAAATTCGTTTTTCAATTCTATTAATTGGACTGAGATGTTCGACTATTGTGATTTAAACGGCGCCGTAAGTAGATTCTGTGAAACGGTTTTGGTTGGAATTGAAAAATTCATTCCGGTTAGAATTAGTCGTCAGTTAAATAAAGCTCATTGGTTTGATAAGGAGCTGCGTTCTAGCAAGAATAAAATGGATCGGTTACGTAAAAAATTCAAGCACCATCCTGATGCTCTTTGTTATCTATCATTTCAAAAGGCACGACGTGAATTCCGTAAATTGCATCGTTGTAAATTTCGTCGCTATATCAATGGGGTTGAAGATAAAATCAAAAGCACTCCTAAATTTTTTTGGTCGTTTATCAATTCTAAAAGAGGAGTCAATTAGAGGAGTCGTTTATCAATTCTAAGGAGTCTGAATCTACTGCTGAGATTAGTGAAATGTTTTCGATGTTTTTTTCATCAAATTTCTTATTATCGACTGACCCCCTCATTGTTGATCAACCTATTGGCAGTTGCTTAGGGGTTAGTAGTTTGGGTTCTATTTCTTTGGATACTGAATTCATTTTTAAATATATCTCTAATTTAAAGCTAAATCATAATCCAGGTCCAGATTTAGTTCCTGCAATTGTATTACGCGAGTGTGCGCATTCATTAGTATTCCCTCTGGAACTAATATTCAATAGATCACTGTCTGTAGGTTACTTTTCTGATTCTTGGAAAACTTCATATGTCATCCCGGTTTTTAAAAGTGGTAATCGTTTTTTAATTGATAATTACAGACCTATTTCTGTGTTGTCTGCTGCCCCAAAAGTTTTTGAATGTATGGTTCGCGACATAATGTTTAATGAGTTTGGTAAAATAATTATACCACAACAACATGGTTTTTTCCCAGGTCGGTCAACTGCTACTAACCTCGTTGAGTTTATACATTTCGTGATAAATTCAATAGAGAGTGACTCGCAAGTTGATGTAGTTTTCACAGACTTTAAAAAGGCATTTGATAGAATCTCTCACGAGATTTTGTTATCTAAATTGCAGAAAGTCGGTGTTCACTCACACTTGTTGTTGTGGTTAAAATCTTACCTCTGTGACCGTAAACTGTTTGTCAAATTTAATGATTGTCTTTCTAGCGAGTCTAAACAAACGTCTGGAGTTCCCCAAGGCAGTCATTTGGGCCTGTTGTTGTTTTTATTGTTTATCAATGATGTTGTTACCTGCATTCATTCATCAAAATTTCTGTTGTATGCGGATGATATGAAAATTTTCATTAAAATTGATAGTGTACGCGACTGCGAACGTCTACAGCAAGAATTAGATAGATTTTTCGTCTGGTGCGAACTCAATAGATTGGAACTAAATATTGGAAAATGTCGAATTATGAGGTTCCATAGAAAGAAAAATCCAATTGTGTTTAACTACACATTGAACAATATTGTCATTGATCGTGTTACTGAGCTTATGGACCTCGGCATTTTTCTCGACGATGGCCTGACGTTTATCCAACACACCGAGAAGATAATAAATAAATCCAACGCAATGATGGGATTTATGTTTAGAACCTGTAAGGATTTCAAAGATTTGGCTACGTTTAAAACAGTTTATACAACTTTAGTAAGAGCACAAGTTGAATATTTGCCAATTATCTGGGACCCTCAATATTAGAATAAGAATTTGAATCTGTTTTGTTGTCGGTAGAGAATTCAGTAATATAGAGTAGTATATAGAGTAGTAGAGTAGTAGAGAATTCAGTAATATACTGTCATCAAAGCAAAATGCCTATTGATTTTAAGTAATATGAACATAAATATTTTAGGCCTTTCATCATCCTTGTGACTATATGTTCAATAGTCCAACGAGAATTTTGAATAATTCTTGCACATGCTAAGACCATATTTCTGGTAGACATGCACTGAAGTTAGATTATAGTTTGATACTTTATATTTAAAATTGAAACATTACGTATCACTATTATGTACGACTTCTGTTGATGTTCTATCATCGCATTTCTTTTGCTAATTCCTTGCCATGCACATTGAAATGGAGTATCAAAACACTTCTCACACGTCAAAATACTTCGCTGATAGAAATTAAAGCAATGGATAGATCCATTAACGTGGATGTCTTTTCATACATTGTAAATTTAGGTTTTTCTTGTGGTATTTCCCCTGCTAAGCTAAAAGAAGCTATCGTTATTCCTATATTCAAAAAGACGATAGAAAATTTAAAAATTAAAAGTCAAATTTTTGTTCTCGGTGTTTACTAAAATTATCGAAAAACTACCCCATTGGAGAATCTTTAGTTTTATGTTAAATGTAAAGCAGTTTGGTTTTAGGAAAGCTTTATTGGAATTCACAAAACTTACAAATAAAAGTCTTGATCAGATAAATTCAGTTGTTTTTATTCATGTGGAATTAATTAAAGCATTCGATAAAGTACGTTCCTTATGCGGGCTTTCATGTGGTTATCTTTCTATGGTTCAATTAGTGTCGATTCGAGCGCTCACAGGTTGGTTAGTTACATAGTGTTTTGACTTTTGAGTCAAGGCAAAACTATTAATGATGGCTTCCGGCAAGGTTCGGTTAAGGCCCGTTGCTTTTTTTAATAGATTTAAACTCTAATTTGTATTTCGATTTTATTAAAGTATTTATTAATGTATAAATATAAAAAGCTGAGAC
This sequence comes from Tipula helvola, assembly GCA_963556165.1. Taxonomy (NCBI): domain Eukaryota; kingdom Metazoa; phylum Arthropoda; class Insecta; order Diptera; family Tipulidae; genus Tipula; species Tipula helvola. The sequence goes on along the minus strand of OY744481.1, from coordinate 8,504,272 downwards.
GACTGATTCAAATGTTATTTATAATGAATTGATCAAGCGATCAAGTGGTCTATTTTGGCGGTTGTTTTAAAATTGATTTTGTCGAATCCTTTAAATTACTTGGATTAACAGTTGGTAATAAAAAACTTTGGAGATATCACATTGATACTTTGACTATTTTAGAATTTATCTACCGTTATTGCTTAAAAATATATTATGACGTTTAACTCCGACGTGGCCTAAATTTCAGTCTTTGGAGATTTTTGTAATAAGGCATCTATTTCTGTTCAAAGTAATATTTTTCTTTTGTAATAAATGTCAAGCAAACAAATTTCGTAGTTAAAATTTTGAGAAATAACAGATAAACAAGATGTGGAAGTTGATAGAGTTACTCAGCTTATTGATTTAGGTGTTTTGTTTACAGGTAACCTAAGTTTTGCTAAACATATAGAAATGATTGTAGCTAGGGCTGGTTCGATGCTTGGTTCGTAAAGAGACATGCTCGTCAATTTTCTGACCCATACACTCTCAAGACATTATATATTTCTTTTGTTGGGCCTATTTTGGAATACGCTGTAATTATCTGGAGTTCAAGTTATAAAATTTTTAGCGATCGTATTGAACGGATTCCAAAAAATTCTTATTATTTGCCCTCCAAAGACTTCCGAGGTCAAATGCGGGATTTAGTTTACCTCCTTATGTTGATCGTTGTACACTTTTGAACCTTCGTAGTCTTAAATTCAGAAGGGTGGTGATTCATGCAGTGTTTGCTCGGGACGTAATTTGTGGTAAGAATAATTGTCCGGTATATTCATTTTACATTCCTGCGAGACGTCTTCATCATGTTAGTGCTATGGTAATAAATAAATAAATAATTTTGGCTCCTATGATTTTCAATAATTACCTGGTGAGTTGAAAATTTGACGTAATTTCAATAATTTAGCAGGTTAACAAGTATTTCTATTATAATGCTCAAGTGTTAACGATTTGTTGCTATAAAGTGCCGTTTCACTTCACGATCAATCGCATGTACAGCGTGTACAATCGCCTTGAACTGAAATGAAGAGACAGCCAAAAATGTTTGATCATACTGGGCAAATTTTAATTTTTAATTTTTGGGTTTAGCGTTTTATACAGAGTGAATTTTTTAAAAAATACCAGGCTTTTATCTAAAGAACGGTGCTAGATAAGGGAAAAATACTTTAAATGAAATTTATTAAGGGTCGAGGGGGACATCGGATGATGAGCTTCCATTCGACCTTGACATCGACCTGCGAGGTCATTTGAAGGTCAACTTGAATTGTTTAAATAAAAATCTCTATTTTTGACCCCGGATTCGGCAATTAATCGGATTTATTTTCAGATAGAACCAAGATAAGTTACCAAGTTAGTATTGTGTTTTGAAAACAAGGTCGAATTGATGGTTATACCATCCAATGTCCCCTTCGACCCTAAACAAATTTCAATATAAATAATTGTCTTCTATCTACCACCGATCTCGAGATAAAAGCCTAGCATCTTTTAAAAGAATCACCCTGTATTATAGGTGCAGTTTGTTGAATTACGATCATTTGAAATTTGATATTACCCTTGACAAAACCCATGCCAGACTTATTATTTACGAGAACATTTAAAGAATGGATTCAAAAATTACAAGTCGGATTAGCTTAACCCTTGTGTACACATCCGGCTACTCGGGTAGCCAATTCAATTTTAAATATTTATGGTGATTGCTATTTTGAAGTTAGATGTTTCTAGCTTCTTTCGTTTTTAAACACCAAAATACAAAATTTATAAAATAAATGCAACAACATAGCGCAACCTTACAAAAATCGGTTTTAAAGGAAGGAAAAGCCGAAAAAATACACTAGGTGGGTCGGATGTGTATACTAACGTAATTTTTTGGGTAGACACACAAGGGTTAAAAAATGATTACTTTATATTTCCGATGGACTAAAGGCTGGAACAGCGAGTCAGTAAGAACTTAACATAAGACTACGATATATGGACTTTGCATAAAACCGACCACCGAAACTTTATGAATTGTTTGTTAAGTTTCGTTAAATTTAGTTGTCACTTTACATCATTTTAAATAAGCGAAATTTTTCAGATCTCCACCGGATAAGAATGTTCAATATGGACATATTATAGGATAACAATATTTATATTAATTTGTATAAAGTAAAATGGAAAATAGTAAATTAAATTTGTGTAAGTAAATGGATATTATCAGTGTAGTGTTTAGTGGATATATGTTTATGACAAGAGTCATACGGATTTATTCTTTGAGCCACATTATGAAATTTGAATGAAATAAAAATGGTTTTTATAATTCTTTAAATTCTTGCCATGTTTTTACTCAATTTTCAATTTGTGATGTTTGAAGTTATAAAATACAAACCGGCTTTAAAATTGGCTCTGACCTTGAGGTAGCCAATAAGAAATATAAAATAATCATTGTTAAATGATCGTCGGAATGGGGTTGTACTCTCGTACACTATAAATACTAGTAAAAAAATTCTAGGATTAGTATTCACGCTCGTGAAAACTACATTTCCTGTGATGGAAAACGGGGATAACTTCAAAATATTTTAGAATACGTAAATATAATAGCAACAGTTATTATATCTGACCAGCATCTTCAATTTACCTCTGCTTGCCGTTTTTCATCCCAAGCCCAACTAACAAATTTTCATTGCGGTTTAACTGTGAAATTGAAATTGCTGAAGTGCTATTTGACTGACCCAAACAATAAGTTATAGAATAATATTTGATTAAAGAAACATCAAACATTTTGGAAGCAGTATATTGTATCATCATTTCAAATTAAAGTTTTTCAAGTAGTTTTTCTACTTCTATTACTTTCTCCTCTCATATTACTAAACAAACCTAAAAAAAATATTCTGTTTTCCACCGGTGACAAATTCTCTCCCCAATACATGGCTTATGGTGCAAGCATTTGATTTCCAAAATTTCCAAACATCAACATAACGGTAATCCTATCATTCTTGATAATTTCTATAATATTTGAAAAATAATTTCAACGCTTAAACTTATCAAAATTAAACCATACTTCTGTTTGCACTTCATTCTTTTGTATACATGTGTTTGTGCAGGCCGTAGTCGGATTCGAGTACTTAACATAATTTTCACCAATCCTTCCACAATACATACAATCAATCCTTCGAAATCCGGTTCCTCAAAACCGTAAAAAAAAATTTCCTTCCGCTATACTAGAATCCCACTACCACTTCTCTTTCAATCGCAACATTGAATGGCTTAAAGAAAAATATCTTCACACAGTCTCAGCTAAACTCTTAAGTCGGAAAGCCATTAATTTGGAATATTTTGTTTTGTTTTGTGTGTATTTTACATAAATTCGTGCTTATTATAAAAAAAAAAAAAAATATTTTAAATTAGTTTTGTGAATTTTGTAGTGACGAGTTTTCGTAGTTTATTTTTTTTTTTTTGATACCTAGTAAAGAAAAAAAATTGTGATTGTTAAGAAATTAAAAAAATAAAAACAAAAAAAAGGTGAAAAAAGAGAAATCGAATAACGGTGTATTTTGATATTAAAAACAAAAACAACAACATAATTCTTTTAAATCAGACAACCATAATAAGACTCTATTTCTACTCTATACGATATATTGGATATTCTTCATCGCCGATAACATCTTCTTATTAGTGTCTTATATTGATTATCACCATTTTCTTACTTACATGTAAAAAAAAATAAAAAATAAAAATAAAATTGTGTTAACAACTACACGAAAGAAAAAAGTTTAAATAGTTGTGGTTTAAGTATAGTGGTTTAATAGTGTTAAAAATTCGTCATTTATGACGCAATCTACATCTTTTACTTGTATCTAATGGATAAACGAAGTAAGTGTGTAAATAGTAAAGATACTCTCATACATTAAGTTCTATTTAATTAATAATAGATTTGATTTATTCGTGAATTTGTACTGATTGGAAAAAAAATGAATCAAATTTAATGAACACGAAGAATAAGATGATGGAAAAAAGAAAATATAAATTACTTTACTTGCTATACTATATACATATGTACATACATATGTGTGTAAGCCGTCGCTGCAACGCTTTCTTTTGGAAAGTGAAAGAAATAAAAAATAAAAAATTATGTGCAACTGGAATAGTTTTATATTATATGAGATGCTGCGCGCGATATACATAATTGTTTGTTTAAGGTCACCTTTGAATGTGGTAAAGATATGCGATTAGAAATTGTAGCCGGATAATTAGTTTAACATTCGATACGACTAGACATAATGTGTACAGAAATATTTAAAACAACCTGATTGTGATCTAATCCATGCAACTATATGGTATACGCCAAATACGGACATTGTCCAAACTAGTTGTATATACAAATATAATTTACACGAATTTTCGCTTATATTAGCAAACATATTGCAAAACTTCTTGTAACACCTCTCTCGTAAATTTTAATGTTATAAAATTTATAGAGTTTACGAATTTTAATTGGCACTTAAATTACAGCCTCTTACTTTTGTGAGTGAAATGGCTGTACACCTGCTGTATAATTATACATTTTATGATATCATTTATAAATTGGCTAATTTAATGTAAATAAAGCTGTATAGTAACTATTATAATGTAAGTAGTTGTGTCTGATGGGTGAACTGGATGACTGCTATCGCGTTATAAATTGTTCTTGTTAAGAAATTACTGTATAAGATTTTCTTCAAGTAAAATTATTAATTTATATACGCTCAACATTTCAAATTTTAATTTATTTTTGAAAATTCTAAAGTATTAGAAAACTAATCTATGTAACTTTAGACACAGATTTCAGATGTTTGGTTTTGTCCTGTTCGATAAACCTTTACCTGATCCGAATTATATTCACTTACGACTACGACCGTCCATATTCAGTATGTCAATTGTTTGAGGATCGATGAAGAAGAAACTGTTCCCTATTAAAAATGTCTAACAGGGTCTAACTGCAGGTGGGTGGTTTGGAGCTTTATTTCGACCTTTAGAATTATTTTTAAGTATCGCACAATTTCTGCAACACAGCACTCAATTTAAAAATAATTTCTCAATATTTTCCAGCGTGGTCCAGTCGTAAAACGATTCATTTTTAAACGTAGTAGTTTGATTCAAGGTCAAACCTATATGTTATCATTATAAGCATACTAGGGTTGGCAACCAAAGTATATGTATAAGCACTATAGGTTTAATGAACCAATACCAGAGAATGAAACTTGAACGAAAACCGAAAGGTATAGGTCATATGAACGAAAATTTCCATCGATTTATTTTCGGGTTTGTATTTTGATAGTTTTGTACCTTTATGCTGGTAAATTTTTGTTTTATTCAGAATAAACATAATTTTGTCACCAAAAAAAACAGAAGCTTAGAAAATGTTCTCAATATTTTCGTATTTTATAAAGCAAGGTTTCAAACGTTATCGAAATCGGTTGATTTTATTCTGCTATATTCCATAGAATATAACGTAGTTCTTTAAATAGTCATAGTTGGTAGTTCTTTATAATTTTAGATAACTGATCTATCCCCCCACCCTCCCCCCACCGCTTGCAAGCAGGACAAGTAAAGTTTAAACAATTTGCAGGGAAACTGTAATTTTGGGATTAGATACAGCAGAACAGGGTGGTTGGATTAAAGTGTGGATCAGGTTTTACATTTCTTTAAACGTCAAGGAACACAGCTAATACAAAAAAGACCTTCATTTCCCACTATAGGCTGGTAAGATGCCAGAAGACATTTTAACGTTTTTTTTGTTGTTCTTTTGTTTTGATTTAGAAATGTTGGGATGCTCTATATACACATACTCCACATATTTCCAAAATGTAGCTACATCAAATTAGTTTTCCTCCAAATAGCATATAAGAAAAGTGTAGTTACACAATTAACAAATTGTGCAGCAGTACACAGAAAAAACGTAGCATAATAATTTTTATAGAAATTGCTAAGCAGCTATAATATTTTGACGTGATAACGTCTTCACCACATGTTAAGAAAATGAGTGACACGAAATTTTGCCTTTGATCGTGTGCAATTACTAATCAATTATAACCATCATCTTTAATTTCCAGCGTGCTTAGTGCTCGTAGGGACGCGGCGATTGCTATGTTTGCGCGTGACATGATTCTGGGACACATTGACTGCTCTGAGCTTTTAGAGCTATATTCGTTTTATGTACCGTCTCATAATTTGAGAAGACGTGCATTTTTGCAGTTACCTAATAGAAATACAAATTACGGGAAGAATGAATTGATCTACAAATCGACACTTCTGTTGAACTCGGTCGAAAATTTGTTCGATTTTGACATATCGAGGAACGTTTTTCAGAGAAACATTCTCCATTATTTTAAATTTTAATTTTTGTTTCTTTTTCTGTTCTTTTTATAATGACTTTGATTGTATTTTATGTTGACGTGTGTCGATCAGATGTATTTTGTACTGTTGATCTAAATAAATAAATAAATAAATTTAAATATATGACTGCTTAGGTTGGTCCTTAGGGTTCATGCTTCGCGCATAATATTATTGCAATGACGTCACAAGGTGGCCCGAACCTCTGATTTCAAGCGATTTAAATACTTAAACCACTTTAGCAAGGAATATCTCATCCGACCGGAGCTATTCTATTTGGCGGTTAATTAATTTTAAATTAAAATAATAAATATATTCAGTCTACCTCGCCACTTTTGAAATATGTGGAAAACAACGGGTGCCAAATCCAAATGTTTCTTATGGCCAGCGCAATACTAGTTACAGCGATTAAATTTCCGTAGCCGCCTTGATTACAATTCAAATGCCGTGAACATGATTAGCTATGTAACATTTTTACTCGAAAAATTAATAGAAAATTCCTGTGTCCTATTATTTCAAAAGATCCCAATATATAATTAAACGCCTATTAGATTTTCTGCATAATTTACATAATGTAATTGGACTCTCGGAAATCTTTCGTTCAAAACAGCAAATTTAACCCTAAAGGCAAGGCTCCATGAAAGCTAACACGAACGATTTTGTTAGAACGTTTTTACAATTTTTAGTTTTATTGTCATAATTTTTTAAATTGTGGTTAATTAAATATTTTAATGGAACATGTAAATTTTAATTTTCGAACTACAGTTCGTCGCAAATTATTTTACTTTAATTAAAACAAGTAATTTTTCCTTTCCGTCGTACGATAAGGCGACTTCGAGAAAAAAAAAAATTAAAAACATCGTTCAACCGGAAAACGAACTCACCTTCCAGTATGACGATTTTTTTTTTGTGGTATACATGACCATAAAAGTCAAAACTTCATTTGAAAAAATTTATTTTTGTTGGTATACGGGTAGAATTTCAAAAAGAAGCTTGAAACGTTGATTTCATAAATATTAACCTGAACACGCTGGAGTGGAATGTTATGTAAGAAATAATTAATCATTTATACCCCTGGAATAACCTTTGGTACGCACGCATCTAATATTCAGGAGGTTAACCTTAACTGCCAATCCCCGATCATTTCAAATTTTCACGTACCCATTTAAACTTATATTCGCTTCTTTCGATAAGTTCAAAAGGTTCCTATTTTCCAAAATATGTTATGATACCATTATTTTTCTAAATGTGCCTGTTTGGTTTACCGTTCAAACCGTTTATTAATACCAATTATGTTCGTGTAAAGCTTATAGCCTTTTCACAATTTTTATTACGGATAAGGAAGCATGCAGGAAGATTCCTCTGGTTACTCTGGTGTGCTTTACATTTGTCAGCAGATGCACTGCTCAGGAAGTATGTAGATGCATTTGTGCAGCCAATTCAATTTAACTTCGTGGAGGAAAGCGCAATGAATATAAACGTCCATTCCCACGCATCTGCCGCGCCCAATTCGCCAGTGTTGTGTATTTTGTGAATTTTAGTGAATTTATGATTATTCCGAATACATTTCCATAACTTAACTATTTGTTCGACGTTTCTTTCTAACATGAATTTTGCTTAGCTCAAGTTAATGTCTTCCAAGATATTATATTTTGTGTTGCAAATTGGAAATGTCATAAGATGGATATTATAAAACAATATTTATAATCAAACATCTTTTCTATGCCACGTTACACCAACAAATTTTTTTAGAAAACGGCTATTCGAACAACACAGTATAATTAAATCATGCGTGTCAATCTTATAAAAACACGCGTAGAAAGATAAAAAGTTAAAATGTTAACATTTGTGCCCTCTCTACTCTACGTGTGATTTATAATAAAATTCATCAGACGTTTAAAACTTGCCCTCTAGCCCTTTTTCTTTCTTTAATCGAAAAAATTACTAAGAACTTGTCCTAGATAAAGAAATTCAAGATTAAAGATCGAAAATTTGTATCAATATTCTCGAAATATCGTTTTTAATGTAGTTCGAGTTTCAATCAATGCCATTAGCGATCCTGTAAAATTGTCTAAGCTATTTTCAAAATAATTTAATAAATTAATCGAAAAACTGAATAGTCCTAATCGGTCTATTTTCAAACACCAGGTGAGAAATGTTTTTCTGGAGTATCCAGTCTAGAGCAAATTCTTTGTGGTGCGGGGTCCTCCTTGTTCGAGAGAATCAGATGCTCATTAAACCTGGAATAAAATTTAAAACTTTGAAATATTCATAAATTTTATCGTTGGCCTCCCTGGTACATTATTCGCTCGTGCTTTATAAATCTTACAATTTCGTGTGTGAAAATTAATTCGTGAATTAGGTTGGAAAATCATGATTATGAGGCATAGCTTGTAAAATTCACAAATCTTGTGGTTCCAGAGCCTAACCTAAGAGGCCTCGGTATTGTTCTTCGACTTCGTATAAAGCTTCCATTGTTTCCTTTAGTTTTTTTTTGTCCTTAGCTATAGAGTTCCTCAATCCTCTTCCTCTACATACATTAAATTTTTTGAAATCTCCTTTTATAAGCCCCTGGGCTTCCCGACTTTTCCTTCTTTGTGTGAATATCGTTTTACCGAGTTTAATAAATGTCTCTTTTTCATTCGCCCAATAGCAGATCCTATACGTCATTTATTGGATTGCCGCCCCTTTCTGTACCTTTTGAAACCTTTGGCAGCAGGTATCTCCGTCATATTTGAGGCAGGTTTAGGCAAGTAACCTACATTTCTAACTGAATATTCTCTGCCGATCCTACTCTCCACTATTGTTTTTGAAATGCTCATCAGTTCTCTCTGACAGGTGGCGCATCTGATCGGTGTGTGAGTATCCGCGTATCTAAGGCAGTTCCTTGGTTCAATATATTTGTAACTTTAGCTACAACAAGTTGCAACGTATCCGAATTATTGAGATTTTCATAGTACCTTTGTATTTGCTGGTGTATGTCTGAGCATTTTGTTTATGCAGGCTTCAAATGTGGCCGTAAATTAGGACAGCTGGACTATTTTATGTAGACTAAATTCTAAATTCTATATGTGTTGCCCAATATTTTGTGCATATCATGTTTATTTAGCATCTATCTCAATTTGGTTATAACCTCCAGAGTAAAGTGATTCAGGATAATGGATGGTGGTTTTCTGTTAACATCCTGCATGTTACTACCAAGATTGTATATTGTAGGGTTGCCCATTATCGCATACTGAATCTTCCCGGATTTCTTTTGTTAAATTGATTAAGATTGTCTAACTCGCCTATTTGCTTATTTATTTCATTATTGTTCAGGGTTGACATCGATTTAGACTGTCTTTGCTTTTTTGGATACACTGATGTCCAATTCTAAAATGCGGCCCCCTTTTTAATTGTACGAGTAGAAACATTGCCATTACCGAGGCTTTGTATCACTTGCAGCCTGATTTGATTTCTTTTGATTTCTTTGGCTTTTCTATTTCGAGTGATGCAAACTAACTTGGAGTTGTCTTTGCCTTGATATATCAGCTATATCGCTCACAAATACATTTCTGTTTTCCTATATTTTATTATTGACGCTATTATAAGAATATAATAAAGACATCATGAGCGATGTAATTAGCTCAAATGTATAACGGAGTGAGCTAAGCGGACTAAACTATGCTAATATAAATTACGTTTTTCTAGCTCTATGAAAATGCTAATGAAAATCATGTTTTGTCGGTTCGCGTAGCTCCACAGTGAAGTTATTCAATAAATGTACTAAAGTGATGAGAGGTCGGTTTATTACCGTCCCTAAAACTAAAAACAAAACAAATAAATGCTAAACTCTATTGAATTACAATTTAAATAATATGGTGCTTTCAACCAAAATGAGTTAGATTTTTTTTTTTGGTTAACGGCAGTCCAAAGTAACAGCAAAAATTAACCAAATTTTGTTCTAATTTGTTTTTGTATATTTTCTTGCCAATTCGAGTCTTGTGGGAGGTATTAAAACTAAAAATTTGGTTAAGATTTGTTTAATCACTAATTTGTTTTTGGGTTAGCTAAACTATTTTTTTTTTTGTCTACAAAATGTGATGCTATAATTTTTGGTAAGAACCACTAACCAGGCAATATCAATAACAAAGATGCCATCTGTGTGTATTGAAAAAAGACACAAATACCTTGATTTAATTTTTTAAATTGTATGACCAAAATTAATGAATTTATAAATTATCGAAGTAGTAATCAATTGTTCAAGTATTAGTGAATTATTTAAAGTAAAATTATACAGTCAAGGGGCATTTATATTGCCTCTTAACTTCCTCTTAACTTCCGCGTGGCAAGAAATCAAAATTTGGTTGGACAACGCTTATTTGCGATAACAACAGCCAAGTGATTTGGCATGGCTTTTAGCAAATTTTGGTAGTTTCCAGACAAATTTTTTGACATTCTTCCATAATTGCCTTTTTTAGTTGAACTTTTGGTCCTGAAAGTGTGGTTGGCTCTTGGTGTTAGGTCTAATAGTTCCCAAAAGTGTTCGATTATGTAAAATTTGCTTTATAATGGAGTTAGGGTAATCGTTTAGGACAGTTGTACAGTAGCCAAACCTTAACAACTGAAGCTTTATGCTTTGGGTTGTTTTCTTGGTAGCACGAAAACATAATTTATATTCCGATTTTTCCAGCAGAATCTTTTAAATTGCTTTTGAGGATGTTTAAACCATCTCTTTGTTCATATTACTTGTAATAAAAACCAAATTTCATACAGCACCATTTCGTTCTGACCTCCATGTTTTACGGTAGCAGTTAAATTGTTCGTCCTCTAAATGCTGTTTTGCGCTCCCACCACACGTTTTCCTGCTTCTTATAATATTAAAACAAGGCAAATTTATTTCCATAGAAAACCACGCATAATATTCCAAAAATCAGACGTCATATGTTTGGATCTTCTTGCGCAGTTTAACCCTTTTGTTCGAAGAATTTAAAGACACAATCGATTTTCGCCTCGAAACACGTAAAAACAATTCAATTACATACATACTTTGAAGTAAACATCGATCACCAGTTATTGAACTTACCTTTGTACCACTCATACTGTTAGCCACGATAGCTTAGCAGTCAAGTGTCTTGACGAGAGTATTCCGGGAGAGAAAGGGGCACTTAAAATGACACCAATAAATGAAAACACTTTAATTAAATGCAACGCACATTAACTTTATTTTAATTGATATGGATTATTATCTATACTTGTTATTATTTTACGGATGATTATAATTTCACTCGATTATTAGCGATGATGTTTTATTTTTGATTATTATTATTGTCGAAAATGGCCACTGATTTTAGATAGACACGCGTTTGTTCCTTTTGTCTTTTTACGAATGAATGATGATGATGAAGAACGAATCAAAACGTCGTGTATTTTGACGTTTTCGGTTTTTGGTGTTGCCTGACGAATTGTTTACTTTGGTGTGGTCGCCACCAGGTCTCGCACCAGTCGTGTATTCAGTGGTGGCGCCAACACATACATCATCTTTGTTAGTCCAGGTTTGAAGTTTTAGAAACTTCTCGTAAAAAACATAAATCTTTCATCTGACAAACTAATCTTTCGCCGCCACGAATTTTTGTTCAGCGGAGAATGTTCCCTTTCACATTATTTTTTGGCATAATTGCCCTATAAAATGTATTCCGTTTACTGTTCGGAAATGGATTCGTTTTTGTCAGGATTAGGGTTTCTCTATATCTCATGATACTACTCACACTACTAGTTATATCACAAATTTATTTTGTACAGAATGATTAGCACCGTACAAATTATTCTCTTTACTATTACCATAGACAATCATAATAGATCTCTCATTTGACTAAAAACAGAAAATAAAAACAAAAATTTTCCATTCAAATATTATCGGTGTATTGCATATACGTATTATATTTGCAACGCATTCTAAAATTATTGCCTTATAAAATACACAACACAACGATACATTGGAATTATCAGAAGTTTTTGTTTTTTTCCTTTAGTTACTATGAAATGAGAAATCTACTTTCAATTGCTTATGAAAATTATTTTTCTGATTTTTTTTATGAACATCTGGTGGAGAATATTCATGAATTAAAAACCTAAAAATATTTGTGTTTGCATTTTAGCCCCTCATTTAGCCCATTTTGATTTTATGTTGTTTCATGTTAAATCACAAAAGTGACCTTTATGTGTCGATAATTTGAATACATCTGTAACAATTTCTTGGGTGATATCTGCTTTTGTTTTGTTTGGTTTCAGGTAGTAGATTGATAGTTTGACAGCTAGAATATCGTCATATGGTGTCCTTTGGTCCTATAGACCATTTTATTTAAAAATGTGGTAACCATTGGTTCTGATATTTTTGACCATGCTCAAAATTGGCGTATCTCTTACAGTTTCGAAAATATTGAGTTTTTTCTATAGTCCTATACACCACAAAACCTTGTTGAGCGTTTTAGTTCTATTTGGTCCTATGTGTTAAATTCTTTCAAGTAGGACGCAAGTCCTATGTACGTAATTTTTCTTATCAGTTATTTAGCGTCCTATATCCAATGAAACGGACATGTACAAATTAACAATATTTTTTTTGTGTCCACATTTTTTTTACAAATTCGTAAATACATTTCGGAGCGCTAATTGAATTTGGTAATTTTTGTTTATTTTTTAATAAAATCGAGAATAAACTTAATTTCAAAAAAATTTATTTAAGATTGCGATGCTAAAAATGCATTTCCGTGCATCTACAAATTTTTATCAAAATCGTTACTTTATCGATGAGAAAATTAGTGTTTGCTAGTTTTTTAATTATATTTTTAAATGCAACTGTAAAATACAACTGTAATAAATTTTTGATTTTTTTTTAAATGCTGCCAATGCCTTTATTCTTGAATCTTTCTACATAAGAAACCAACAAGGAGTAATCAAATCTTAAGCTAAAATTATTACATATTTTAAGTCTTAACCAATGGTAATACTTATTGTTACTGCTCACAATTTAATTAATTTAGATTATACTTATGTATACACACATGTATATAATCAACATCTAATAAATTTACAGGTTTACAGGTTCACCAGTCCGAGTGGATCTGTTCTTTTCAGTCATTTTAATCCCAAGGTCGTCATGTATTATTACTATTTCGAATGTACCACGGAGCATAAGTAATACTTCGAAGTATTTTCGATTGAGTTCGTTGCAGGAGCTCTCTGTTTGAAGCGCTGGTGGATCCCCATAACTGAATACCATATGTCCATATGGGTTTGATTATCGCTTTGTACAGTAAAACTTTATTGGCTAATGACAACTGAGATTTCCTTCCAATCAGCCAATACATTTTGGAAAATGTCATTTTTATTTGGTTGCGCTTAGTTTCAATAAGGGTTTTCCACGTTAACCTTCTATCCAGGTGCAAACCTAAGTATTTGACCTTCGTTTGTTGAGGAATATTTTTATTGTTTAGTTTCACTGGTGGGCAGGTGCGTTTGTTCAGCGTGAATGTGATGTGAGTTGATTTGTTTTCGTTCACTTTTATTCGCCATGTCTTTAGCCAGTCCGCGGGATTTCGGGATTATTGTGTTACACCAGGATGGCCGTATCATGGCCAAATGTTGATATTGCCACTTTATTGGTTACAGATAAATCGGCTGTGTACAACAAGTATAATATTGGCCCTCGAACGCTGCCCTGCGGGACACCTGCATTAATATCATTTAAGCAAGTAGTTGCGCCATTTTGTTTGACCATGTATTGCCTTTGAATAAGGTAGTTTCCCAAAATTGAGTGAAATTTCTTCGGTAGAAGCTTTTTAATTTTGTATATTAGCCCATCGTGCCAAACTTCATCAAATGCTTGTGCTATATTCAAGAAAGCAGCAGAACAATATTTCTTTTTCTCGAAGGTGATTTTTATTGTGTTTACAATTCTGTGAATTTGCTCTGTGTTACCATGTTGGTTTCGGAACCCAAATTGATGGTCTGCGGTATAACGCGCCGTTCTTCTAATATTGGTTTCAATTTTGTTAGTAACATTTTTTCAAATAGCTTTAATATTGTGGGCAGCATGCTTATTGGACGATATGATGAGATCTGCGTTTCATTTTTTCCAGGCTTATGTATCATTGTGATCAAAGATATTTTTCATTTTTGAGGAATATAACTGATTCGCATGATCGCGTTGAATATGAATGTTATTAGTTTTATGCATTTGTCTAGCAATTTTTTGTTTTTTTTTTTTCGCTGGCGCTGGCGCTATATAATGAGTGATTAATTCATTGATCCTACACTTAACCAGCCGTGATTTTTTCATCACCCGCCGGGAATCGAACCCGGGACCTCCGGAGCGTAAAGCAAGTATGCTAACCACTGTGCCACCGAGTCTGGCAATTCCCTTATCATTTTTTCAGTATGAGATCATAACCTGGTGCTTTTTTCGGGCTTATGCAATTTTTAATTGTATTCTTAACTTTCTTCCAATTATACTTTATAGGTTTGTAGGATAAACCGTCATCCATTTGCTGGGGTAGCATGAAATTATTATCTTCTTCGTGTGGTGCGAATACTGTTGTTAGATGATCAGCAAAAGCATTGGCTTTTTCTTCATCGCTTCTCGCCCAATTTCCAGTTGGTAGTCTAATCGGTGGATTCGAATTTGTTGGCCTTTTTAAATTTTTTATTGCCTTCCGTAAAGAGTAATCTGTCCTCTCGGTTGCCGAGAGATCACTTAAATAATGATCACTTAAACAGTGATTTTGTTTGCTGCCATAGCCGGCGAATTTTCCGTTTTTCCTGGATTAGTTCCTGTATATTATGTGACAGTTTATTAACTTTTTCAGAACTACTTATGACAGGTGTAGCCTTTTCAGCTGATAATGCCATGACGTCTTTTAAATTTTCGGCCGCCGCAGCAATTGATCAATTGATTGTAATAAATAATATAATATTCACTTCCACTGTAAACAAATTATTCAAACCAAGTCAGCTAAGCTCATCTGGAATTTTACAGAATAATTTTAAAAATACTGCACCAACGACCTAATTAAAAAAAATTATATTTTATGAAATATTGATAAAGTTAATTGGTTAGGTATATAAAATATAAAATTTTAATTATTAATTTTTATTGTACCCAATTAAATTTCTGAATAAATTTTCCATAGTTATTTTTTTGTTCTCCTTCTCCTTCTTCTTTGGTCCGATATAACCATGCACTTTATTATTATTGTAACTTAAAAAAAGAAAATAAGTTTAACATAACTATGAGAATGGTCCTATATCCATTTAGGCCATTTTTGCTTCAAAAAATTTTGGGGCTAGTGGAATTTTTATCACTGAAACATGGAAAATAATGACAAGGCTTTTTATAAAATAAAGAACAATTTAAAATTATCTTGAGAAGGTTACCGTATTTTTGCTAAAATTTAAAATTTGATTTCTGAACAATTTTACAAATGGGGTATAGGTAAGTCAAGAAGGAATTCACATGACGATATGGCAGATTTTTTTGAGTGTTAGGAATATAACTAAATTTTAACAAAAAATGAACCACAGAAAAAATTCAAATGCCGCAAGATTAAACCTAAAGATTACGAATCTGTCTTCTTCTTATGTTTTAATAAAATTGTATCTGTGCCACTTCATACAAAAGATATGAACAATATAATACTTATAAGGCATACGCCTTACGTATGCCTTATAAGATAGCCTCAACTAATATCTTATACACGCACTACAATAACAAGAGAGCCTAAGTTACTTGTAGATTTGGTAATTTAGCAGTTTTTATTTACTTTCTCTATAAAATCTATGAAGGTATCCGTGGGTTCAGTGGGACAACGTGATTATAAGCTATGCACGGAATAAGGGTTATATTTAAAGGTCCCATAATATAATTATATTAATTTGGTTACAAAATTATATTGAAATTTTGTTTTTGCCCGAAAAAATTATTTAAAACCGGTAAAATTAATTTTCCATTTACTCAACCAATTAAATAATTATTTGGAATTTTTTAAATTGGCATTCAGTCACAAGTAAATTTCAACAATTTGACGTTTCAAACACATATAATGTGGTGAACGTTTTGTGTTGTGGGAGTTTGCTTATACTTTGCTTTCAAGCTAATGGATTCCATGATCATAGGGAAAACTCCCAACAGCACGAAGCATGTTGCCTTTAAATAGCGATAATCTCGTCATAATAAAATTATACAGTTTTATGGAATGAAAGAACAATTAAATAATAAATAATTAGGTATAAATACTTTAAGCAACAATTAGGTCAATTACCTAAAAATTCATGAGAGGAATTTTAAATTATTTGAAATATTTTCGACTTACAAGCTCTATATGGAAAATAGTATTTACATTTAAAATAATTTACCAACCAAAAAAATATTCAAGCGGACACAAATATGTAAATAGATATTTTACATAATACATGTATAATGTATTTACAAAAAATGAGAAGAAATAAAAAAGATCATGGCCACACTATACACATGATCTCATCTTTAAAATAATTTTGGTTTTCTTTATCAACCTATTGATTTTATATAGTTTAGAACAACGTGGATGTCTATTTTAATATCAGATGATTTATTTCTTTAAATACCGTGTGTGAACTAGAATGTCGTTCAACTCGCGTCACGATAAAACACGTTTAAAGAAAATTATATACAGTCACGTATCGAACATATAATCATCATTTGTATAGTGACTAATTTTTAACCAAAATCACTTTTATTTCTACAGTTAAATTAATTTACAATAAAAATTAAGAAAGGCTGAATCTAATTTTGCATACCAACGAGTAATCAGAATGTGAAAATTATAAATTCACGAATCCAAGACAACGTATAGCAACAAAAAAATTGAAGCAACGAACAATTGTGCGAATTGAATTACCAAGAGTATATTTGAAATAATTTTATTTTTTATTTAATTTACAATTTATGTTGTTGGTGGTCGATGTCTTTAAAAAATTTAGTCAATAAGAAATTTATTTGTTTAGAAAGTCGTAATTGATTGATTATTTGTATTTCGAAATTATGTTGAAATTTTTACGAATGTGTAGAATAGCGGTTGCCGCAGATAAGAGAGTTATTCCCGTTCTGCCGTATTAAATTGGTTTCAATGAACCTAATCGTGCATATTTTAGAGCAGAGATATAGAAATTTGTAACGGAATTTGATCTAAATTTCAATGAGAAAAATTTTTTGATTTTGAAAGGTTTGATTGGAACTTATTTAGGTCCTCTCAATTAATATTTACATAAATTTAAGCATAATCGATTATGAATGGTTTTTGTCAAGAGAAATTTTAATAATAATAAATTAAGTTGGGTTACCTTGGTATTACAGTAATGCGGCCTTGCATTCTATTCAAAGATTTTATAAGGTTAATCAAATTCCCAATAACTCTTAAATTAGTCTTTTTGTACTGATATTTATGGAGGTTCCATCGATCTGATCTGAATCCATATATGATGGATGTAAGAATTTTGGTATCAATCTAAAATGAATGAATTTAAATTTTCATTAGAAAAAAAAATCGATCATATACTTTGGAACACACCTTTCGTACAAAATTCAGATTTATTAAAATTTAGGTTTTTTTATTTTCTAACTTTCTAAATTTTTAAAATTTGAAATATTATTTTTTTATCGATAAATGGTTCTAAGTAAAGGTAAAATTCTGCTGTTGCAGGCCTAAAGTTTCGGCGTAGAATATTTGATTCAAATCTTTCTAGCTAAGGTCCTATCACAAATAATTTGTTTATAGTTGAGGTATCTATTAGAGCTGGGGCCAACGCTATTAAAAGGTGAATTATTTATTTTCTCAGAACCCTTCGTAACCACCCCACATAAGTTTCATTTGTTGTATGCAAGAGATATGGAATTCTCTAGTGCACTTGCCACATTTTATTCCTAATCTTATTTTTAAAGAAAATGTGCATTTATAGCACATAGATCCAGCAGCAATCGTATTCCTGCCAATGCTTTCAAAATTCTCAGTTTCTTGATAAAGGTTCTTTACGTGAGAATGGTTGAGATTTGGTGAAAAACTTTGCATATTATCACAAAGAATATATCAATCGAATGTAGAACTGCAACTGAAAACAAAATTTGGTCAGTCAAATTTAATTTAATGAAATCTAAAATTATTGGAATTGTACTTACCTTGGTCTTGACTATTCCGAATATCATTTTGAGACTCAAAATTTGAAGCAACCGGTTGAATTTTTGGGTCATTATTGATTTCTTGCAATTTATTTGTAGCATCTTGAAGAGTACTCGTTACTAAACTTGGAGGTAATATTTTTTTCGTCTTTTCTAGAAAACTTTGGTTTTAACACTTTGCCTTTTTCTTTAATTTTTTGTTTTTATTTTCCAACCTTTTAAGTTTCTTTTCTTCTTTGTTAGTAATTTCTAATTCTGTTTCTCTTCGTTTTTTAATTGTTCAGCCTTAATCCACAAATTCACATTTTATCTTAATTTATTAATAAAAATTCATCAATGGAATTTATCAGTAGTAACGACGTGTGAATCAACAAAATTAACGAAAGACAAAATTTCAGCTTCTGAAATGGTTGTTGTTCTGACAGAACTCTTATCCTTGATTTTTGGTATAAAATCGTTCGGTTGAAATTCGAGAAATATTTTATATAGAATTCAGGAGTCATCCGACCACTTCGCAGTGTTGCATAGGCCATTGCTAGCATCTCCAAATTGATTTAATTGGTCAGAACCTAGCAATTCTAAAAATGTATGATAAGGCAATTGTTTATCCGTCTTACTGACTGGTTCAAAAACTGGGAGATTACTGGATGTTTTTCCTAAACAGCTGTAAAAATCAATGGCATTAATTCCATATGCTCGAAAACCAAGCTTAATTATTGCCGGATCAATACTGGAATCTATCACCCAGACAAACAAAGGAGCAAATTCTCCGGAATTTTGTCGCCGCCACTCAAAAATTTTTTTGTTCCAAGTGTTTTTTAAAGGCTTGAATGCGCTTACATTGCTTCATGCTATTAAAATAATTCCAAGCTGAACGCACAGTTTACTCACAGCTAATGTTTAATGAGTGGTATGGCCGTCAACAATAACTATAATCGGAAATTGTGTCCCAATCTTGATTAGATATGGATGGAGGACTTTTGAAACATATTCATAGAATGCCTCCTTCATTATCCACCCATTATCACTTATGCCTAAACCTCAGTCTTTTGGCTTTGATTTAAGGAACCATTGTTCCATCAGCGCAAAATGTAAACATTAGAGTAAGGTTTGCTTTTGCCACACCTCGGTCAACCTCGTAAATATTGCGAGACACTTTTGCTGTAAGTATCGTTTTAGTTTTGGGGCAAAGTAACTAATTCGTTTCGTCTCCATTGACGATTCGGTTTGGGTCCACTAAAATATCAAAACAGCTGAGTTCTGTCAGATAATTTTAAATTGAGCTAAACCAAGTTTTGATATCGCTAGCACACGGTTGCACTATCAGAGGTTACAGAATATGGTGTCCTTAAAGAAATATACGGATGTCTAGCTAGGAATGCCCGAAATCATCCATTTCCTGGCACATTTTCGGGACCAAACAGATGTTCCCTCTTATCCAGATCTAGAAATTCCTTTATGGAATATAAAACATCTTCTTTTCTCTTAGGAAATCCATTTTTTTGTGATGTGATTATTTATCCTTCAATCATTTTCCTTAATTTTAGATAAAATTGTTTGAGGACCAGGTCTGACGAATTTTGAGCCTAAACGAAAAATTATTTTTACTCGTGGAATCTTAAAATATTTAGATGTCTAAATGTAGCTAGATGTAGAATATAATCCGAATGTTGACTCAATTGACAACTTTTGGAATACTTATAAGCGCAGTGAGGGCTCCTATTAGATTCAGAATTCGGCTGTGTTCTCTCACTACTGGTCACTGCTATTGCACGTTTTGTAACGCTTCATAGAAAATATTTTGTGTGACACAAAATATGTTAGACCATTCTTGCATACAAATGATGAATATTCCAAATTAAATTACAAATTTGCAGAAATTTAAAAACTAGTTTGACTAATTAGGAAATATTAAATTACTAATTAAAAATTAAATTTTATTTTCGATTTCTAAAACATTTTCATTTTCAACTTAATATAATATGAACCAGAAATTTTAATTTTATTTGACTAGACTATTAAAATGTATGTAAACATTTTGAAAATTCAGTCCAAAATTTAAGATTGTAGCTGGTCTACGAATCTTAAAATTTTGTGATTCTAGGGTTGATAAAATAGCGGTTTCTAAACTACCAAATTTTAAAGCTTCCTTGAATATCTAACATACTGATATAGATCCATAAAATCTTACATTTTGAGAAGTTTTCAAAATTGAACTATGTACATATCTTAAATTTTAAATAAATAATAAATTTTTTAGAATTTTGAATTTAAGAAACTTAAAAAATTTTAAAATTTGATAATCGTATATACGTTTAAGGTGGTTCCGTTTCTAAAGTTTAAAATTCGAGGCTTAAAATTTTCAAGCTTAAACCAGAAAGTTTAATATAAAATAAAGTTTAAAACTTTTAGATGCAGAATAAATTTTAGAATTCAGAAAGAGAAAAAATCTTTAAGTTTGATAATAACTGTAAGTGTTGTACAGTCTGTACACTTTTTAAATTATAAAAACCGAAAACTGCCCCGAAATTTGTAATATTTCAAATTCCAATACGTACCTACCTTGAATTTTGCCACAGGTCTCAAAATTGAATTTTAAAAATCGAATCTACATCTAAAATTTTAATTTACATGAAACTCGATTTTTTTTCGATTCCGGTTAAAATTAAGAATTCTATCAATTCAAAAAATTTTAAAAGTTAAATTTGAAATTTTGATTTAAAGCCAGGTTTCAAAATTTCAAAATTAAAAAAGCCGCGAAATTCGACGCAGTTGTGAAAGTTTTGAATTTTGAAAATCGAATATGTTTAAATAGAGAATTTAAATTTTTACAAGCCTGAATCAGAAATTTTAATTTAAACTAAAATTTAAAATTTTAGAAACAGAATATAAACTTTAGAATAAAAAAAAAGTAAAAATCTTTAAGTTTGATAACAGTGAGTGCTGTACAGACTGTGCACATTTTAAATTTATAAAACCGGAAACTGCCGCGAAATTTGGGATATTTCAAGTTCCAACACGTGCGTTGAATTTTGAAATTTTAATTTAAAGTCAGCTTTCAAAATTTCAAAATTGGAAAATGTCTCGATGTTCGATGCAGTTTCAAAGTTTTGAATTTTGAAAATCGGATCTATTGTAAAAAATTCAAAACTATTGACTTTGTATCTTTCTGGCCTTTCAAAATTCTAAATTTTCACAAGCTTAATCGGAAATTAAAGTTAAAATATCCAATTTCTAATAAAAATTAATTTTCTAATTTTTTAATTCCCAGTTTTGCACGAAAAGTCGAAATATGGAAACTTTCTCTAAACTCGATATAATCTTAACAATTTCAGAATATCCCGTATTGCAATGCAGTTCTCAAAATTGAATTTTAAAAGTCGTGCATTGTACGTAAAACTCAGCTTTATAAAATTTGAACATTTTTCGATGTCCAAATATTGCAAGCCTGGACCTAAAATTTTAATTAAAATAAAGTCCAACATTTTTAGAATTTGGCTAACATTCTACAAGTTTTGTTCTTGAATTTTAAAATTTTATAATTCTGAGTTTTGTAAGCACGGTGTTCTAAATATAAAATTCGAAAACTACCTCGAAATTAGACAAACTAAAATTTCCATATTATCCGGAATTTCAAGGCAGTTCGCAAAATGTAATTTTAATAATTGTATATTTTGAACAAAATGAAGCATTTTCAAATTTTAAGTTTCTTTGACAGGTACATTCAATTCAAAAACTTATAGATTCCGGTAAAAAATTCAGAATTCTATAAGTGCTAAAATTTTAAAATATAATAACTGTTTTGTACAAAAGATTCGCTTTTGAAAATTCTATTTTGAAAAGAGCTTCAAAATTCGTGATCCTAAGAGTAGCATAAATCCTCAAATTTCGGGGCAACTTACAAAACTCAATTCTAAAAATTAATCCCTTGGAAATTTCGAGATTTGTTTCAGAAATTATAAATTAGAAACCAAATTGTACAATTCTAATTTTGAAATCTTGATTTCTTTTCCTTTTAATGAGCTCAAATTTTTAAAGTGAATTTTGAAATTGTGAAATCTTGATTTTTAACCAATCGAATTTTGAAAGCATTCGAAATAATTATTAAGTTTTGACCATTTAGGTTTTCAAAATTTTAGAATTTGAATTCTTTGTTAAAAGGCAAATGCTAGTGTTACGTTTTACCTTTATTATTTAGATATGGTAAAGTATGTGAGAAATTCAAAAATTTGGAAAAATACCGTACTCAATAATGACGCTTAATCAAATCTTATTCGGGAAGCACATGTCGACTGACGCCTATTTACAAAATGCCATCGATATTTAAATCACAAACTGTGATAAATTGCAAAAACCAACAACTAAATAGCGCACATGTATTTTGTTACAAAGAGATAACTGTCTGTCATATATACTTTTGCTTAGAATTAAAAATTCTACGCCAATTCGCACGAGTATATAACATGCATACCAAGACTAAATTCTTAAAATCGTTGTATACAAAACAATTTGATGACCCAATTAAGAAGAATTTTTCCAAATTGCAACGTAATTGACTTTTACTCTCAATTAATTTCGTATACGTCATTCAACCATAAAAATTTTGTTGACTTTTTAAGCCTAACGAACTGTGTTTTAAGCAAGCAAACAAACCACCAAAACCAGAATTACAATTATTCAACAAGCACCTGCGGGAAACGTCCATCCATCTGTATATAAACATGAAATAAGACGATCAATTTGTCATTTACAAATATTTCTTTGGAATTAACCTTAATTACACGCATACACACCTACTTACCTTCTTTATTGTATTATATATAACAAGAAATTAATAAGAAATACAAAAAAAAAAAAAAAATCTTGTACACAGCAAGCACACCAACAAATAAATTCACTCTCAATCTTATTGGATATAATGATTAAGTCGGAGTATTCGCAATTCTTAATCATTTCGGATTTATAATTATTTCGCAATCACCTGTGAAAAAATACATCTTGCATAATTGGTATTTTTCTCATTTCAACACAATTTTTGTTGACCCTGATAAGTGGCGACATCGCGTTTTGCAATAATACAAGTATTTCGTTTTTATGGAAATTCCAAGAAAAGCTTTTTATTAATATTTGATTTTTTTGGTTTTGTTTCAGATATGTGACCAATTCGGATTTTATCAAAATGACGGCATTATTTAACTGAATTTATATATAAATTTCGTGTAGACTAAACTGCAAACTAAATATTTACGAAGATGTCAATAAAATGTAATTTATTTATTTTGATATTTATCGTAACGATAAAATCATGTTACCTATTTGGTGGGGTACCCATCACCATTTCGATGAAGAAAGATTGGGAATTGTATGATAATCTACCGATAAACACAGTTTTGGACCAGGCCAAAGTTAATTCACCGGTTGATGTAACGTTTACGCTTGAGCCAAGTCGTGGCACAGATAAACTACCATTTGCGATAGATCCAGATTCAGGTGTGATACTGCTGACGGATAGTCTTAAAGGGAGGGCTGGTGAAGAATTTTATTTTTATGTGCTCGCCAATGATGGCAGTGTGGATACCAAACTCGAAATTCGGGTACAAATAATGGATAGCAGTGGGCATACAAATTTTAATTCACGCCCACAAAAATCATTTCAACCGACATTGGCTGATGTACGACAAAGTTTGCCGATTAATAATTTCCCCGGTGGATATTTAAATCACAATCCACCATATTTGCAACAGTCGATTAATTATCGGCCACCAATCGATAATACTCAATCAGCACTACTACTAACCAATGGTAATAATCTGAATGGGTATAAGCAACAGAACACATATGTTGTGACTACAACAATAAAACCACCACTGGAATTTGACTATAAAATTACCACAGCCAAATCTATAAAATTAATACCGATTGAACCTGAGACGACGACCGTCGTGCATCAAAATTCAACCGGAACCACGAGTGAGCGTCCAATAATTGTACAAAAAATTGAAAATAATCCGTTAGCACTCGGCAGTCCTGTTACCATATTAATCATTGTGATCGTTTGTATATTTTTGATTGCCGGTGCCCTAGCTTTGTATCTCTTCCGACGACATTTCTGCACAATTAGTAAATTTCTAAAAAAGAAAAGCAAAGAAGAAATGACAAAAAAATCAAATCTATCCACAATCAGTGGTAATCTGACGGAAGATTCGAGTCAAAATTCGATTGGTATGCAACACTGGAACGGACCATTAGCGTACAATAATCGTTATGTACCTGGGTGGACTGATCGCGAAACTAATCAGGTAAATATTGTAACTTTCACTATTTTTTAGTGTGTGTATTGTTAATAATTTATTTACAGCTTACCACCGCAAACAGTGTTATCTCATCGTCACCCGACAATAACGATATTAACAAGGCGTCGTTAAATTTTAAGAAAACATGGGACTTCCCACGGCACCGTCTAAAATTCTACAATATTTTGGGGGAAGGTGCATTCGGCCAAGTGTGGCGTTGTGAGGCTACAAATATTGACGGGTATGATGGTTTGCAGACCGTTGCTGTTAAAACGTTAAAAGAAAATGCTACAGAATCAGAAAAAAATGATTTATTGTCTGAATTACAGGTGAGTGGAAAATAATAAACCAAAACACTTTGTGAGGTTGATCACTATAATTGTACACTTTTTAATATTTAAGGTCATGAAACGATTGGAGCCACATGTAAATGTTGTTCGGCTGCTTGGTTGTTGTATCGAAAAAGAACCAATATTTGTTATATTGGAGTACGTGAATAAAGGAAAGTTACAAAGTTATTTGCGTAACTCAAGGGTAGAAAGGTAATGAAAAAAATTTAACACATGCCCACTTGTCTAAATGTGTTTCCACTAATTATCGTTTAATTTACGCAGAAATTATGGCAACATGCATGGCAAATCAAAAACGTTGACGTCTGGTGATTTAACATCGTTCATGTATCAAGTAGCGCGGGGAATGGATTTCTTGACATCACGTGGAGTAAGTGTGATAAATTTATACGAAGTCACATTTTCAAAATTATTTTCTAATATCGTGTAATTGATATTTACAGATAATTCATCGTGACTTGGCGGCACGAAATATTCTAATTACTGACGATCATACATGTAAAGTAGCTGATTTTGGATTTGCACGTGATGTGATAACATCGAAAATTTATGAGCGCAAAAGTGAAGGTCGCTTACCGATACGATGGATGGCTATAGAATCACTTTACGATAATCTATTCTCTTTAAAATCCGATATCTGGAGTTTTGGTATCCTGATGTGGGAGATCGTTACCCTTGGTAGTACACCGTATCCGGGCATGGCTGCCGCCGATGTAATGAAACATGTACGAGACGGAAAGCGGCTGGAAAAACCAGAACATTGTCGTCGTGAATTATACAATATAATGTTCTATTGTTGGGCAAGACTACCAGAGGAGCGGCCAACGTTTTCCGAAGTTGTTAATCTACTGGATAAGCTTTTACTCACTGAAACTGATTACATAGAGCTGGAACGTTTCCCAGACCATAACTATTATAATATGATGGGCATGAGCGGTGAAAAATTATAGACCTCGGTGCGCCATTTCCAAAAAAATAAATAAAAAATACTTAAGACTATATACCTGCGATGTGTAAATAAGCTGAACGATTATATATGTGTGATTATGTCTGATTAGTTATTAAAAATTTTAATTAATAATTTTTTTGTTGTTGTTTTATTTTACGAATATAATAAAAATCTAGTTTTAAGTTAACTTTAATTACAAAAAAATTAATTAATTAATAGTTTTTAGCTTTAAAATGAGATTATTATTAAATGAACAAAATTGTTTATAAAATTATCGAACTTGTTTTATTCAAAATTCCATATGCCTAAGAGCTTTTTTTTTCCTAATGATACCTTCATTACCTGCATGCACACCTCAGTAATTAATAGAAATGCGGCGAAGTTTAATAGGTTCAATGGTAATTGCGGGTGTGGAAAATTTTTAAATTACTTGAATTCGTAAATTATTGATTATTACAGTTCCTAACCAATAAATTGTAAATTAAATGTTGGACGAAAATTTTTCCTTGCTTTTAGTGATCATGTTGTACTCTGAAATCTAAAGACTTATTATTGTAGAAATTAATTAAAATTAATTCCAAGATCTGTCAATCATTATTTACAGTATCTGCGCAGTGCAGATCTGTTTAGTTATTATTTACAGGAAAACTGAATTTAAAATTAATTTGGAAATTTATCCAAGTAATTCAAAAAATACATCAATCTTGACCAAAGGAAACCGATTTATTCATGTATACCACACCACATGACTTATGCTTGCACTTTGCTTGACAAATTCTGTTAGGATTCGATTAATTGTTCTTCCATAATTTTAAACCGACTGGATACGACTTATGCAAAATAGTTTTTTTTTGGATAACCTGGTTGTTTATTCTATTCTTAGTTTTTCGGAGGCATATTTGAACAATCGGTTTTATAAATATTTCAAAATAGACCAGTTGTACTTTGCGAGAGCAATCGAGAAATTTTGTTTGAGATGGGCACGTTGGAAACATGAAACAAAAGTATATAGTTTTGCCAATAATTAGCCAATAATCAACTACTACAAAATAGTTTCTGATAGGTGACCAATAAACATGCATTAAACGCATTTAATAACAGTAGGCGAAAGCAACCTTGATGATCTGCTAATTAAAGTCAGCAAGATTAAGAAGAAGTTTATTAAGAAAATCCACGTTCACAAATAAATTACTTCAGCCATTAAACGAAACATTTTATGGCCCTTCGACCATTTTGATAAAGATAGTTTTTCGAATAGAAACTGGACACTAATTTTGTTCAATGTGAATTTTTTTTATTTTACTATTTTTAGACTGTCGTTCTATGACCGGCTATCCGGGTTACCAATAGAAGAAATACTTGATGTATTGGTTTTGTAAACATTGAGTTGACATAAAAATTTGATTTCACATTATTTCTCAAGTAAAACAGAAACAAAATAAACTAAAACTAAAAAAAAACAAAAACTTGAATAATTTAGACTGGACACATGAGGATCTTACAATTAAAATCGTGGTTGTGTGATCCGTCCCCACTGGCTATTTACAGGCACAACATGTTTTCTGCATAGTGGGCCATTTCAATGTTTCCAAAAACTCGTATCTATCGCGAATCTATTACATTCAATACCTTAACGGGAGTCGTGACTTTATATGCATAATTATTGGGGGGCTGATGTTCGAGAATTTAAGTATGAGATAAAGCTTAATGCCAGAAATTTCTCAGGTTTAGTTTTACTAGCCAAGAACGAGTTTTTGGTGTAAAATTCTTGTATGTCGCAATGCACACAACGTAAATAACGTTAAAAAAGAAAGCCAAAGGCAACCATTTTTAATTAATTAATTTGATTTTTGTACTCTATGCAACAACAAAACTAAAGAAATTTTACAGTGTGGCTGGCTACCCGGGTCGCCGATTACGGAACAACGCAAATTTTTCTGATTACAGACACAAAATTAGGAATAAATTTCGTCGTTTCGAAAATTTTAAAATTACGCTGAATTCATCGCGTGTTCGAGAATGGTGGAATTTCATATTTTCGTAGATGCAAGCAAAAAGGCAGGGGCATCGCATCAGCTGCAATCCTTACCACGGGTGGTTTTAACTCAATACAACATATAGTAAGTTTGGATGAACCAATTCATCATTCGTCGTATCTTGCAAGCCTTAGTGAATTCCAAATTGGAGCAAACTATTTAAAGGAATTAATTAAGAAGTTTTTATTAAATTTTAAACTAATGAGAATTGCCTTTGTATACGCAGTTTTTGAGAATTCACACAAACCGGTTTTTACCTTAAAATTTTTGAGTTTACAGTAGAAATCAAAAGAATTACGACATTTTGCTCAATAATAACTGGGCTCTAATTAATATAAAACAAATATTGCAAAGTATTGGATATTGAAGTTATGTAAATGTAGTTCGCATGTAAGTTAGCATCTGTACATCAAGTCTGCTAGTGATTTGCTATATAAAATGAATCAAAAGGCAGTACCTCTAAAAAGCATATGCGCATCAGTATTTTACGCATATATAAGCAGGTATCCGAAATAGGAGGTTAGTTTTTGCAACAACAAAAATATTAAACAATTTTAATTGGAAATAGTGGAGAATTTCATTATACGAGTCAAAATCAACACAAACAAATAATAATGGTTATGGTTTTATTCAAAGGATGCAAGAATTCTTTTTCGAGAGCTTGTTTGTTTTGCTGACACGCGGCTATATATTTAAAAATATCAACAATTAGGTGTATTAGTCACCAAGCTAAGAACGGTAACAATAATAATAATAAAATTAATAATGGTAGTACAGTAACGTCAGGACATATTATCGGAGGTAAAAACTAGTAACGTTAGTGGGAAGCTAAATAAAAATACAAAGGAGTGAAACACCGAAGTACCTGTAACTTTACCAAAACAATCATTGATTTATAAAAATATGGCTTTACAAAACAAAATTCTTAAACAAGATGTTATTATTGGCACTAGTAGTATGCAATACATCTATTGGAGCTATTCCATCGCGTAAATGGCTATTTGTATCGAGGCTTTAGCCTTGCTCTACCGACACAGATTTTATAGAGTTTGTGAAAATAATCCCAAATTTCGGATGCCAATTGTGTGCGTATATTAAGGACCTTTGGAATCTTTTGAGCAAGTTATGAGTGCTGATGCTTAGCCGGAACACGTACTGATTAAGGAATTTAATTTCAACCAAAAGAGACGAAATTTTCAGAGGGGCCGCCAGCTCCCTCATCGGATACCGTAAAAAGATGACAACGTGCTGTTACTTGGTGAGATCAACTATGTGGTGGTTGATGATTATGTAAACTGCGTCATTCCGCACAATATAAAATCGGGTGCTGAATCTATCTGTATAGATTCTATTTTTTCGTATGGCCTTGTCCAGATAATATTCCCAAATATAATGAAACATTTCTGGATTAATTTTTCGCAAATTCAGCTAATCTATTTATGATAAATTAGGTGTGTCCTGATAGGTGTGCCCCAATTTCTGTTAAAAAGGTTAATCTTAGCAATCATCCGTGGTTTAACAACGGCCTAATAAATCTTCAAAACTGTAAAAAAAAATTATATCGAAGGTGGAAGTTCTCCAAGAGTGCTGTCGACAGGTTATCATTTTCAGATCTATCGATACAATTTGATAGTTTACATTGTAATGCATACAAGAATTTTATTACCAAAGTTAAAAATAACATGGTATCAAATCCAAAATCATTCTGGAATTTCATTGACTCAAAAAGAAAAACTTTTGAATTTCCGTCAACAATGTGTGAATAATTCTGATGATAATGCAAACTTATTTGCTTCGTTTTTTCAAAATGTTTATAAACGAACTGATGCTGTTGTACACCTCTCATATATCTCCAGATGATATCATTAAATCCCTTCAGCTTTTTACGGATGGATGTGGCCCAGATAGTATTCTTCAAATTTTCTTAAACAATTCTGTAACAAAATTGCTCAGCCTTTGTCAATTTTATTTAATAGTTCACTTTTGAAAGGTGTTTTTCCGGTTATGTCTGGAAATCGTCTCATATTGTACCGTTATTTAAATCAGGAAGTCGAAGCGAAGTATCTAACTACCGAGGTATTTCATTATTGTCGGCAATTCCTAAATTGTTTGAGTCAATTGTTTATGAATATATATTTTTCGGTCTTAAGTCGATTATTGTAGATTAGCAACATGGTTTTTTCCGAGGACGTTCTTCTGTATCAAACTTAGTAGAATTTTTGAAACGTGCAACAGAGGTGGTTGAAGCCAATGCTCAACTTGATGTTATTTATACCGACTTTAGTAAGGCGTTTTACTCAATTCATCACTTTGTCGTTCTGCAAAAATTAAAATTACTTGGTATTAATGATAATTCGATCAAATGGCTTGAGTCATACCTTACTGGGCGGATTCAACGTGTAAAAATTAATAATAGTTTATCTGATCATAACGGCTAATGTTTGGCGTCAGAACAATTTGTTATATTTAAATGTAACAAAGTGCAAAATGATGACTTTTACGCGTTCAACATTGCATCTTATTTATGATTACAATATTGCTAATAATAATTTGACACGAATTAATGAAATAAAGGATCTTGGAGTTACATTTGTGTCTACCTTATTATTTAATCGTCATTTCGCTAACTCTATGTTAGGATTCCTAAAAAGTACCATTAAAGAATTTAATGATCCTAGAGTTTTTGTTTGCCTGTATCAATCTTTTGATCGCTCACAGCTCGAATATGCATCATGTGTATGATCTCCCCGGTATAGGGATCCCATAAATAGAATTATCAGAACAAAAATCTTTTCTAATTTTGTATGCAAGGAAACCAGGTGGGTTTGACAACCGATTACTGTTGTGGGAAAGTTTTAGGAATCTACCTCCATATGTTGAAAGATTTAAATCCTTGAAAATTGTTTCTCTTGAAACTCGTCATCAGCACGCTGGAGCTATTTTTATTTCCAACTTACTTAATGGGCACATTTCAAGTTCGTAGTTTTTATTGAACTTGAAGTTGAATGTTCCAACTAGAAATCTTCAAACTCGCACACTCATGAATAATTCTCACCAATTATGGAAATGACGAACCTTTGAATGCAATGTCGAAATGTTATAACGAACTAAGTAGTTTTTGTGACTTTAATACGATGAAATTCAGACAATCATTAGAAAACAGTTATTTTAGTAATTAAGTAGTTTTTGAGTTATTTACTTCGGTCTAAAAATACCAAAATATTGAAATCCTGTGAAAAATGACGAAAAATTTGGTTGGTCCAAAACCACCTGTCTCGACGTTTTGAAAGTCCCTGAGTCTGAAAAAGCAAACAAACAAAAAAATATCCGTCCTTCTGTCTGGATATCTGGACCCATGGTCTTTGGAGACTGTACGTCAAGAGGGTGGGATATCTGCCATACGAATTGACCCAAAATATCTGGTTTTATAAGTATTTATAATTTTTTTTATATAATAATGCTGGTTTGATTATTGAATTGGGAATTGACTTGAAGGTTAAGTTAGTGGTCAATTTGCGGGTTGAGTTGAGGTTGAGTTGGAGTTAAGTTGGGGTTGGATTAGGATGTAGTGATTAGTTAGTAAATTTTTTTTATGATGGAACTTGCCTATTTATCAACCGATTATTATAAAACTTGACATGTGTGTCGGAAATGGGAATCTAAAATGATTTTTGGATAAAGTTCTTGAATATGGTCAGTTACACGGTTATAAATATCAACTTTCGGTATAAAGTTCTAGAATACGATTTTTCGTGTTAAAATGGATGCCTGCCCATGTTACTGAAGTTTTGCCCTGTTTGACCGTTCTAGTATAAGTAAATAAATGTTGGTTAAAATAGAAACAAATACTGTCAAAACTATCACACCAACTTTATGACTCAGGTGAATGCTATCCCCATTGAAGATACCAAAGACCGAAGTTCTGATCACCTCGTGAGGTTTCAGCCCTTTATATTTTAATATTATGTTCTTAACCGTTTGTACAATACAACTAATTGTATTTTTTGTTTTTGTTATTTATGTTTAAAATTGTATTGGAGCTTATAGTTAATTAATTTTTCTGATATAAATAAATAAGTAGATAAATAAAGATGTAGGTTTCATTCTTAAAATGAGAGATGGGGGTATAATTGTGGTGCGTGTGTTAGTAAACACAGCGAGAGAAAAGAGAAGAGAAATTAAGCAAAGCAAAAACTATCAAAAGTAAAGAAAATGGTTTTATATAATTTGGCATATTTGCTCAGTTTGCTGCTGAAATTTGTGATATCACTATTGTGATCACATTTTTTCCTTTTTTGTTCCAAGTTAATATTATTTTTGATTCTAAACACAAAATAATTAAAATTATAAATTGTATTAATTAAATTAATATTTTAGTTTGGTAATTTTATTGTAGTAAATCTCAAATAGGGCTTGTATCTGAGTCGCGGCCTTTAACACACAGCTGTTATTGATTGTTGTAAGGCATTTGGTGTTAGCAATTTTTTTGGGAGACGAAATGTGCTAATCTATTGACCCAACTGGAAATTTCTTGTTTACATAAAATTTGAGTTAAAACTTAAAACACTCGAAAAAAGATTACAATTATTATTCATTAGATGATAACGATCGCCTCGAAATTTATTTCCCAATTCTTCCACGATTCGACGAACTTCATCCTCCTTCAATCACTGACTGAGTGAATAATGATTGACTAACGAAGAATATAAATGATGAATAAATATGAATAAGCAGTAAAAAAAAATGAGTGAATGATCAGTGAATAAAATGTGAACTATGAGAGAATACCAAGTGCATATTTTACGAATAATTGGTGATTAATAGGCGAAATCATCATTCATCACTGATAAATGAGGAGTACACTTAATGAATAGTGATTGAATAATGGAAGAATAATAAGTGGATTGGACTAGACAATATGAGCGAATGATCAGTGAATAACAAATGAATTATGAGTTAGTAATGACTAAATATTGCTTTCGTACAAATAGATTAGAATTAAGTTTTCGGTTTAATATTCCCAAAGCAAGAGGCCACGCTGGATTTAATTCTATATATGTAGATTTATTTTTTGTTTAATGTATTTCTTATTAATTTAAGTATAAGAACTTCGAATTTGATTCACGTTAATTTTTTGGATTTAGCTAAATTTTTTTGTATCTATCCTATACATGTACGCAAATGTGGAAAGACTAGAACATATTATGTATGAACTGTTAATTAAGAAAAAATAGCCCACCCATTTTTTTTTTTTTTTTATAAATAACATTTTGATAATATTTTGCCTTACATGAAAATGAGCTACTGTAAATCGAAAAATTCTTTTAGATTTACCTTCAGAGTCACCTGTTATACTTGCGTGACAAATCAATTATTTGGCTTAAATAAACTGTGAAGTCACTCATTTACAAGTTTTAAATTATAATATATTTGGAAATGGTTGAGAATTTTATTATGCATCAGCACATTTTTTATTAGATTGCTTAGCCCTTTTAGCCTAATGATTAAGCGGAGTTTGAATATATCTTAAATTTATCTGCGCATGCCTAATAAATCAACTATAAATTGTATTATAGTTTAACCATCGTACGGCCATATTCCTCAGGAATTTGCTTTAGAACCCAATCACAGAGAACCCAACGGAATGATATTTTGCCATAATTTTTCCTCCATCCTCTCCTGAAGTTCTTCTTAAGTTCTTCGTTATACTATACCTCATTATGCAGTACAGAGGCATTTTAAATGTATGAAACAATAAACTTTATATGAG
Organism: Tipula helvola; assembly: GCA_963556165.1. Lineage (NCBI taxonomy): Eukaryota > Metazoa > Arthropoda > Insecta > Diptera > Tipulidae > Tipula > Tipula helvola. Next base: position 8,470,324 of record OY744481.1, on the reverse strand, counting down.
TACTATAGTTTTATATATTTGACCGACTTACTATATAAATTTCAATTGCATATGCATTGATGGTTGTATTCGTAGTCTCTAGACTTTTTCACGATATATAAAATTAAAATTTAGCTATCTTACTTTCAAGTCTAATTGAGATTCATTAGAGGACTGTATTATTAATAAAGGACGAATTTTGACCCCTCCCGCTTTAAGACCATATAGTTCGATTTTAAATTTGCTCAAATTTATTTAACATTTTGACTTTCCTTGGACACACCTTCATTTCGATATCTTAAAAATTGAGAAAATTATAGAAAAAGCATCATTGCCAGAAACAAATGACTCACGCAACAAAAATATAAAATTTCAACAAAAAGAATGTTTCGTTTGTATAATTTGCTACAAATTAAAATGCTTCCGGTGACTTTCGTATAAAGCAATTTAAATTTTCGACTTAAATGACGTTTTCTTCAGAGTAATTTGCAAACTATAATTTGTAAAAACTTTTGAATTATTCTGGTGTATTGCTGATTGATAAATATTTAAGAAGAGGAGAAATTGTTAAGAGTTTGCAATTCAGTTTCGATCTGCGAGCATGTGAAAAATAAATCATTTTTTCAGTACATCTCATCACGCTATAGCGACTGAACTGCTAATTTATTACACTGATTTTTTCCTATACATATATAGGAATCAACCGTGCACTTGTAGTATTAGCGAATTTTTACATTCCCTTTCTAAACTTTCATTCCTCTTACTTCCCCTTTCTAAATCAGTGTAATAAATTAGCAGTTCAGTCGCTATAGCCTGATGAGATGTACTGAAAAAATGATTTATTTTTCAATTGCTCGCAAGTCAAAACTGAATTGCAAACTCTTATCAATTTTACCTCTTCTTATAATTTGTAATTTCAGTTAGCAAATTAATCTGAAGATGATCACTTACCTGATCAAAAATGTTTAGTTTTTATAATTGAAACCAATAATAATTTAATTAAGACCATACTATTCTTTTAAATATAATTTCTAGGAAGCGATCATATATAAAATAATTGTAGATAAAACAAATTAAACAATTTGTACGCATGTCTCATATCGTAATGGTACAAAGAACAGTTGCAAAACAGTAATATGCGTTCACGATAATTATGAAGTATAGTTTGGAAGTCTGGGTTCGTTTAGACCGAAACAAAGACATTTTAAAAGAATTTAGCACTATCATAAATTAAATAAAATAATTAAAAACAAATTAAAATATTCTAATTTGTTTTTAATTATTTTAAAGTATCGAATTAAAAGCGAAATAACAACATTATAAAGAAATTATGAATTCCATAAATTTGTAGATGCCTCACAGTTGTAGCGCGATGATTCCACGAAAGCTTATGTACTCTACCACAAAAGTTTAGTAGCATCATGAGAGCGAACAGAGAGAGATAAATACTTAAATATTTTTACGTTAGCAAAGGCAAATGAAATACCTCCAGTATAACAATCCTCTTGAAATAGTTGAGTATAGGCCAAATTGTAATTTCAGGGCTTCCTTTGAATACCAGCAAACGTAGAATACAGTCCAAATGATGACATCTAGTCGAGGTGTCCTAGTGTTGCTTATATCAGTCAGTGAGGGATTTTTGGAACACACCTATAAATGCCAAAAGTGGATACCCAAAGTGCTAAATCCATGGTTCTTTAAAGTAAATTATCGTGTATGAGATTTAGAATTTTAGTTTCATTCTTTCAATATGAATTAGATATAGGCAGATAGAAATCAGTAAAACGATTTTTCATTAGATTCTATATTCGACAACAGTTTGGAAGTCTGGATTCACTTATCACTGTTTTTCAAAAACCAACGACAATTAGCTCCAAAACCAGCACCAAATCGAACAGAAGCCTACCAATCTAGATATGTTTTTAATAAAATGTTAATAAAATAACATTTTTTAAGAATTTGTCTATTTCGCAATAAAATAAATTAATTAAAAAATAATTAAAAACAAATTAAGATAATTTGTAGGGGTATTTCCTCGTTAAACGATATTTTAATTCGTTTTTAATTACTTTATGTTATTTATAGTTATAGAGCTCGAATAAATGTGAAACATCCACGCAGTAGACAAATTATGAATTTTATTAATTTGTGTATGCCCTACAGTTGCATCGCGAAGATTCCACCAAAGCTTTTATAGAATACCGCTATATGACAGTACAGCCTTATGAAATTTGCAGTTAAAGTGGTAAAAGCAAATGAGAGCGAACAGATTGCAAAAATCAATAGCTCATTTTAACAGCAGTTATCCTAGTCTGACTATTTGGCTTTTGTAAATAAACAATGTTGTCTCTCTCTCTACCTCAATATTTCTGTCCTGGTCACCAATTACTTACTTGTATTGCCCTTTTTCAAGCCAATGTCATAATACAATTACATGCCACAAATTTATTTTACTCTAAAACCCAAGCATAGATTTCAATAATCGGTCATCAAAGCCTAAACTAAACGTATGGATTTGATACCCTTAATGATTATTTTCAGATTTATCAGATTTTCGTAGATTTCAGAAACGCCAATGGTTATATTATCTGCCTAAGACACCTAAAAGATTTTCTAAATCCCTTTTTCTGACATAGTTATGTTTCTTTAACCCAGTATTTCACTGTTACAAACGCCTTTTCGTAATTTTTCAAAGAACTGTCGCCTTACGTAAAAATGTAGACTGGATCATAAAATTAGATCCCAAGATTTCAACTGAGGCAAATACATTTAAGTCAATTTGGAGTTAGGACCGTCAGATGATATAATGTCAGACCTAACTAAACACGAGTAATACCAGAGCCTTCTAGAGTATAGAGCCATAATCATTATGACGTATTTTTGAGAAGCTTTTTTAGTGGTACAACTTTTCACTGATTTCCATAGGAATCCACTGTAAAAATGGTGTTTTTTAGCTTCAAGTTTTTCAATGAAAACAGCAAAAATGTTACAAAATGTTTATACAAAAGTGTTCTACATATCTTTAGCAGCAATATACAAGAAGGTTATATTGGTATTAAGTAAATATTAATTGCAGAAATTTTAAAATTAAATTATTTCTACAATATATTTTTCGAACTTTCATTTTGAAAAATACATCAAAGTTGGCTCTGACGAATTAAAATAATACTTGCTAAATTTATCTTTAGTTTTACTAGTGTACGTTAGATGTCTCAGATTTATACAGAAAAATACGATAAAGATTGTTTAATCACAAAATTATGACACGTTCTTAAATATTTTGTGAATTTGTTTTGCTTTTCCTACAATTTTTGAACTTAAATTTCTCCAGGTGGCGATTTTTGGTACGGTTTTTCAAAATGTTTACTGCCCACTGCCATCTATGTATATTGGCTTAATGCACACGATTTGTAGTAAGCTTTTCTTTTTAATTTGACCAGAAAGCTGTTGTTATGAACTTTTTTTTATATTTTGGTTTAAATAAATCAATTATTACAAGAAAATGAAAACGATTTACTTAAACGAGATTTATATATGTTGAAATTCAAACATTTATGAAAATATTCTAGAAATCATAATTAAGAATTTGTAACGTTTTCATTTACAAATTTGTCTTAGGAAAAAAAGTGATTTCCCATATGTTTTATGTGTTTTACTATGAAAATTTTGGTTTTTTCGTCGTTTCTAATTCCCTTAAAAAAGCTTCGTTTTTTAGATTATGGCTTGTATAATCAAGGTTGCTTTGCTAATACTTCAAACCCTAGCAGTAAAAGCTCGAAATGCGCCGCGAAACTAAAATGAACTTTGACGTTTAACGCAACAAAGTTATTTTATGGCTACTGATATAACCGAAATTGTTTAATGTGTCTTTGTTGAATAATGTGGGTGAAATTTTGTGGAAAGGTTTTAAAAGAAGCAGCTAACCTATTCCTAATCTATTGAGGTTTTAGAGTCAGTTAAGATCGAGTCAGTCTGGTGTCATCTTTTGCTAAATACTATTGGAACCAAGTTAGTAAAATAATTAGTTGCAGAGCCTAATAGTTTGGAATACATAAAATTAAAATTAATTGAAAACAAATTAAGGGGACAAATAGCTGTTAGAATTAAATTTAAGCGAGGCTCGTTTAAAAATTAATTATTCGTGCCTGTAGCAGCGAAAACAATTGCCCATTGACTGATGGATGATATTTTTAGTCGTGCAGAAAACAAAACAAAATTAGAAAAAATCTAAGCCATCAAGCTTTTACAGGAACCTACAAATGTCAAGGAAGTTCAGAGGTTATTGGGAATGGTAACTTATTTATCGAAATTTATAAAAAGTGTGTACGTCATTACAGAATCATTTAGAATCCTGTTACTGAAAAAGAGAAGCTTTGCATTGGAAAGTTCAACAGAAAGAAGTGTTCAAAAATATTAAATTAATTTTGTTTTCAACGCCTATTCTTCATTATTATAATGTCAATTACCTGTAAAATTGTCAGTAGATGCACGCTCGAAAGCAAGCGTATGTTACGAAAGCCCTGTCGTAAGCAGAACAGAAATACCCTTAAATCAAAAATTAAGCACTAGTAATCCAATTTGTTTGTAAAAAATTTCACCAATATGTCTTCGAAAACAATTGTTAATTTTAACTGACCACAAACCATTTGAATCTGGGGCTTCAAAAAATAATTTGGAGCATTCTTAATTTTTCTGCAAAAATCAAATATATCAAAGGCGCATCTATACCTATTGCTGATGCATTAAGTCTTCTTTGTCAATCAGTTATCCAGGAAGATGACGACGAGCAGCAGTATCGTATATTAGCGGTTTTCTCAACCATTATTTAACTCAAAAGGACAATGAACTTCAACTCCTAAAAAAATTCATCATATAAGGTTGGCAAAACACGGATCCAGTTGCAGAATGTGAAAAGATTGAGACGCCGGTATCAACACTTTTTTGGTCAGAGCAAGACAAAGCTTTCTCTAGCGGGATATTACTTAGGGGATTGAAGAATACATCGAATCTTGTTTAGTGTGCCAACAAACAAAACGCACTAACCCCAAACTATCAATTTTGAAAAAGGGAATTCCTCAGGTTCATTTCCAAAATATATATTTAGAGGGCAATTATCTTTTCATTGCAGACCACTATTCTGGTTTCTCCGATATAGCAAAGTTTAAAACCAAAGCATCCATCTGAAATCATAACAAATTTGAAAAAATGGTTTTCTGTACATGCGTAGTCCGGAAGTACTCGAAACCGAATGAGAACCATATTACGCTAATGCTAAAATCAAAGATTTTGCTGAAATAAGGGATATTTAACACCAAATCTCAAGCCTATATATACCATCCAAATCAAACGGGTTTGCAGAAAGAACGCACAGACTACTAAACATCTGCCAAAAAATGCTTTATTGGTAATTCGGGCGTCTACGAAGTATTATTAGTTCTCAGGAACACCAACCACAACGAAATACTAAAGTCGTCAGCCAAACGTTTATTTACTAAATTAGCCTTTTATTCTTATTGATAAGAAAGAATTAACGCCTAACGTTGTCTAACATGGAACTACTGTACTAAAGAAACTTAGGCATGTTCAAGAGTTGTATTCAGAAGATAGAGAGTGTCACCATCTATCACAGTAATAAAAAAAACGATAACGTGAGGATGCAAATTGGACACCGAAAATGGATTTAAGTTATGGTGGTCAAGGAAATACCATGCCCTAGATATTTTATTGTTCAAATTAATGAAGAAAATAAATTTCGTCATAATACTTCACAACTACTTGTTATAAAAGCGGGCATCTATTCACCACATTCGTCTGATTTGTTGAATAATTAGGCGCCAGCTATATGAAAATACGTTTCAGTAAATAAACAATTTTGAATTTAAATGGAAATAGACGTTCAATTGAATTTAAAAATTTCGCCTATTTCTAATCTAAATAAGCTAAAATATAAATATCCAATTTTAAGTGAAAGTGCGGTATTATGTCTGCTAGCTGCTACTAATCTTCACATAACTGAGGATATCGTCCCCAATCGCTGTCTGGATTTAATATTTAGGCCAAATTTTCAAACTAAATAAAGACCGCACTCTTTAATAGAATTTGATATTCTTCTTTTAAATCCTAAATCCTCAGAATTCAAGCCGTAAATTATCGCGATCGACCGATTAAGGCACGATCGGCACGAATCGGTAACCTGCCCATTTATTTTTCTTTATCAAAATTGTCAAGATACAAAAGTAGGTACAATAGCTGTAATTACAGCTGCCTAAAAGTGTGGGCGCATTGTTGATGAAATGTTTTGTGACTTCTACATAAATGGTTAGTACTAGATTAACTCACTATTACTAAATATTGGAAGATACTTTGGTGTTTGGTAGGTAATAAGGAAGTAAAAACCTATTTATAACGACATTATTCTAGGTTTACCTGTCTAACAGTATATACTAACTAATAAATTAACTATAATTTATTAGCCGTTAACTAACCAGAAAGTAATCAAAAAATGTTAATAAACTAACTAAAAATATTTATTGCAATCTAGCACGCATAATAATCGAGTCTATGGTAATTAACATACCAGCCGTTTTGGGAAAGGTAAATTGTATGCATTTCCTTCATTTGAATACTAATCATAAATTACTAGCTAAATGTTTGTCTATGCCAATTTCCTCGATCTATCCTTTTATGTCTATCAATAATTTGCAGTCAAAGTAAAAACCGATTTAACGAAGCAATATACACACAGTTAAAGTACTGTGAGAAAGTAGTATTACCAAGTTACTTACAAATATTTTCGATATCTTTACTCAACTCTTTTTTTTTTGTATCCTTTTTAATTCCCTTTTTATATACATACATACATATTTTTAAACATTATACAGACATATCTAGAAAAAATGTTTATTGTTGCCGTCTTTTGTGGCAAAAGAAGCAAAATTAAAATTCAAATTAAAAATGAAAGAAGCAAGCAAAAAAAAATGGGGTCTGCGTGAATATTAAATTCCTTTGATGTCATACTTCATTTACATTTATTACATTGTGGTTAGAATTATTACATGACATGTTAAGGATATAAGCTACATACATAATATACTCATACACCAAGTCTACGAAGAGAAATCGAAAAAAAAAAATAAAAAATCGAATAAACAATAAAAGCTGGATAAAGCACATAATTTTTATATGTTTATAACATTGAGTTCATGCAACGAACTCAACACACCCCAACATGTATACATATGTATGTACATATTGTATATGGAAATACATTTGCGTGGTGGCGGCAGAGCGAAAATAAATCAGCTCATAAGTGATAAACTTTTTTTTTATTGTTACTGATAAAAAAACAATAAACGATAAAAAAAATCATCAAAGTGTTAATTTCTTCCCGCGCCGTTTTCAATTGGAATCTGTCGTTTTGTTGTAATGTATATGCGCGCTTGTAAAGGCACAAAGAAAATTAATAATTTCTTCTGCATAGAGAGGGTCGATTTAAATTTTAAGATAACGAATTTATTATAGACGTACACAAACATACATATACAGATATTTTATAAATTTATATTATAATTGCAAATTTTTTATGGATGTGACAATTTGAGTGAATTGATTAAGAGGAAGTGTTTGGTATCATCTCGACTTAGATTGTTAAATACAAGACAAAAAAAAATCCGTATTAGTTGATGACAAAGAAAGGTGTGAATATTGAACACTTTGAAGTGGTTATTAAAAAAAAAAAAAAAGTTTTGTATTTGTCACATACATAGAAGTAATTAAGTGTGATATGAAATCAATTGATGTTTGTAAATGTTCTAGATACATAAATTTATTTTGTATGGTTTGGTATATTGAGAAAAATACACATCTCAACTGATTGTTATCCTTTGAAGTATGTACTTGACTAGTAAAAATCTAACTAGATATTTTTAACCTGAATAATGGTGTTATAACACACATAACTATTTTCGTGTTTTATCCTTATCACCTGTTAATTTTTCTTAAATATTTGTGCAGATTCTTCTATCAGCTAATTGGTTTATTTTAAATAACAAGATTATTTTTTTAGAAAATCTCGATTAATTTTTAATTTCCAAAATCTTGTATATGATTAGCGTTAACACGCAACTAAACGAATAATATCAATATTCTTGAGTTATCTCAAATACTTTGGAGTATAACTTCATTACCCTGTTAAAATTAGCTAAAAGTGTTCAGCCGAAAGTTAAAAGCCGATAATGCAGATTACGTTATTAACATTCCAGCTGAAAATAAAAATGTTTGTGGTTATCAGCCGAAAGTAAATAGGATACATGGATTGTAACAAGAAAAATTGTAAATAGTCTTATGTGGGAAAATTTGTTTAACCTAATCGCGGGAAATACCGGAAAATCAGAAGAATTCACACAATTGAAATAAAATCAACCTCTAGAGTGTATATTCGAAGTTGAATCGTTTTTCTTAGATTTGTTAATAGCTATCACAGGAAAAAAACTCAGTTCAAGTCTCTCGTGGGAAATCTCGGAAAAGTTGAACAAGTTTTCAGCTGAAAACAAGAAATAAATGTATAAAATCAGCCTTTAGAGTTTTATGACTGGAAATAAATTACATTGTTGTTAAATATCAATAACTATCCCAGGAAAAATTTCAGTTCAAGTTTCTCGTGGAAAAACCACAATTTTCTTTTCGCGAGTTTTCCACAATTTTCCACGAGGTACTGTTTATTATATTAACAAAGGTCTCTATGCTATCCATGAATCCTTAGTCATTTTTATGCTAAACACTACCGATTTATATCGATTTCTTTTTTATTTTGGGCTGGGATAACATAATCTGCATTACCGACCTTTTTAATTTAGGTTTGAATGACACAATTTGCATTACCGTATTTTACTTTCGGATGGAGTAATACAATATGCATTGTCGACTTTTCACTTTCGGCTGGCAACTTCCGGCTAACTTTTACAATATAAAATCCTTTATATACCCAGAACCAAGCAACCCACCAACCTTATATCTTCAAATAATTTGCAAAATGTTGACAAACCTTATTCAGCAATTTAAAAATCTCAAATGAAATATAAACCTCAATACAACTCCAAGTAAATCCTTGACTGAACCGTTGATACAGTCAACCATCAATTCAACAATCCATCTGAAATCACCGAATCCGATTAGCAATAATTTTACACTGAGCTGTTCCTAGTGAAAAACATACATAACTTCAGGTGCCAGGCGTGATATGACTGACCCGTTGGGCAATCAAATCGACGAAGCTCCTACATAAAACTATTTTTTTATTCGTGCGAGTTAAAAGCTTTAGGCGATCCGTTGGATTTAATTTACAGCACAAGAACGTTATAACTCAAATTATAAGAATTAGGTATCATGTTTTGCATTTAAGTCCCCTCCTTGCTCCTGTTAATGCCAAGCTTTCAGATTACTTTGTGAAATTCATTCATTGTCACATTTTCCTTATTCAAGATAATGATCGATTAAATTTCCTTTAAATTAAGTCACTGCTCGGTGGTTATAGTATAAGAAAAAAAGTAAAAAATCGCCCCAAAAAAATCTTCAAGATCGGTTTGGCGATGAATTAGTATAGTTTAAAACGATGAATCGGCCTCACACAAAGATATTTTTGTGTCTAGATTTCTATTTTTGATCATATCCTAGGTGCTAAATGCCTGCCGTGTTATTCCGAATGGTGCAAGTAAATAAACCGTGAAAGGCGAAAGCACTCATTATGGCATCCGTTCAATCTTTTTGCCAGTCATTTGCTTTTGCCAGGTTTTCCTGTGAAGTTTCCAACAAAAAATCTACCAAACAAAAAATTATTTCAATTAAAAATGAAATCATGTTGAGTATTTCTGATGTTGAGTTCTTGATAGCCCTGGCTATATGGGGTGCATAATCCAGAAGAAGCTTTTCCAAATGGACGACTTACAATATTGTTAATTGCAGTTTCAAGTTAAAATATTAAATATTTTTTTAGAATTGCCCAAATAACAAGTACCCTAAGAGGTTTAGGCAAGGTTCGGTAATATACATATATGGGTCAAATAGGTCAACGTGATAGGTCGAAATGACTTATTTAATTTGTATAGCCGAACCTCATCCAATGAAACGAATCAGTGGAAGGCTTTTTGAACGGACCATAATTCTTATCAAGAGATCAATTATTCTTCTTTATGTGCCCCACAAAACTCTGTCACATCTACTAGTTTTTAGGCAACTTAAATTTGTCGTTATATTTTCATTCATCAGGTTACTTCGTCAGAGGCAAAAACTTGTATCAAGTCACTGGTTTGAATGCTGAAAAAGCGATTTCAATTATGCATGCAAGTGAAAATGTAACATAAAAGGAAAAGTCGTTGTTTTGGGTGTCCTCAACCAAAACCGCATAGTCGTAATATTTAGAGGACATATATAAGCGTTGTTTTAGTCTATTGGTTTAAACGACCGCAAGTGTTGAAACATAATTTGTTTTCAAAATTTTTGTTCCAATAACACTTCGCTTTTCTCAGTTTTTTTTTTTTGGGTACTCTAAATAATTTTCAGTAATAACAAAAAGTCACGAATAATCTGGAAAATCTCGAAAATTTAGAGTAGAGTCTAGATTCTATAATAGTCTTCAACAATAATCTCGATAACAAAAAACCCTGTAAAATTTTAAATAGGTACCCCCAAACTTATCAGTATAGCTAAATGCTATGCAAATTTCGAAAAGCTAAAAACAAAATAAAGTTTCGATAAATCACTAATTCTGTAACAAGACGAATCTCAAACCTTTGCAAATTTCGAGGAAAATCTAAAAATTCGAATAGTCACGAAATAGTCAAATATTTTTACAATTTTGGAATACTCAATATTTTAAATTTTAGAATTAGAAAACTCCTCTAAATCTAGAATTCTATAATAATCTTGAAAATTTGAGAAACCACTAAGAATTCCGATTAATCTGAAAAATATAAAGCAGACTTTGGATAATCTTGGATAATCTCGAAAATGTTGAGTAATTGTTATAATTTTGGTGTCCTACGTCACTCAATGCTATTTACATTTGAAAATGTAGATAAATCCTCAAATCTGAATTAAGATTCTCATTGCTGTAAGATCACAAAAATAAATTTCAAAAAAAGTTCAGAAAAACAAAACGAAATTAAAGAATGCGCTCGAAATAGAGAACACACGCTCAGATTCAGTTGAAGTCGGCTGGGGTCATCAACGAATTTTAAATACGTTTTAGTGTATTTGATACTGTTCCGGTACCTTCATAGTGTTTCATCTCATTTATTGTAGTTGATTTTGATTGACCAGATTTTAAATTCCATGTGTCCAACTTATTATAAGTTGCTCTTTCGAACGGAATAATACAACCATCATTGTCAACATCATAATCCGTTTCTTCGATTAAACCTGACGGTTGGTTCTGGTGAATCTGCTCTTCATGATCATGAAAATATTTCTTAACTAAACCGTTTGCATATTTAGGATGCAGGATGATATTGATGATTTGAAGCTGGTGGTTTTGAATTTTCCGGGTTCTGTAGAAACATCACGAGCGTAATGAGGTCCATGCAAGTTGCAACGAACGTGAGTTTAACAAAAATTTAATAATTCCCTCAGAAGTAACTATAGATTACAATTTCTTTTGTGCAAAGCTTTAACTGGTATTTCCATTGGTTTCAAAACGTGAAGCAATCAATTCTTTTATCTTAGCAATTTCCTCCTCTACCAGCTTTAATGGTAAACTTAAATCCCTTAAAGCCTTTTTGATGCTGTATATCATCTACAAAAATCGTCGAGCAGCGGAACAATACTATTCCATCGCTTTTGAGTATTAAGCATGAGATTTAGTTCTTTCCAAGCTCGAATTTTTTGTAGCTCAGAGTTCTTTACAGCTGATTTTTTGAACAATCTAATGGTTTATCTAACATTGTTCAACATTGTTTTAAAATATCCAAGCATTTCAATGACAGTATCAGTTTTGATAGCAATTTCACCTAGCGCATCGCCTTGGTTATATTCTTCCTCGTAGTTTTCTTCAGTATTTTCACCTTGTTCCTCCGAAGAGGATATCGAATAGATGTTCAATAATCAATACTAATGTTGGGTTTTGATATTAATGTTGAAGTTCAATTACTTGAGAGTGAAGCGTCCAGCGGGGAAGAATTTTACAGCAATGAAAATGAAACGGAGGAGAGTGAAGAAGAGTATATTGCACCTAAAGAATATAGAAAGTCCCAATAATATTCATTCAGAATGACCTCAATTATTTGATAAGGAGATATGCATTACCAAAAGATGTATCTGAAGACTTAGTTCACACATTTTTAAAAATTTTTAAAAACACTTGTTAAATATTTCGCAAAATTACAAAAGGTTTAAAAAATCACTCGATCGATTTCGGCTTATTAGGCCATCATCAGGAGTATCTACTAAACTGTAAAAATAAAAATGTAGTTAGATATATATATATAGTTGGAAAAAGCAAAAAATGAAACCAAAATATACCAATAAAAATATGTGGGAGTGGTAAACAATAAAATTGGTGACAGCAATAAACATTAAAAATTAAAAATTAAAAGGGGGTGAGTTAAACACAGGTATATGATTATTGATTAGTCAACGGTCGAATAACAAAATTCCAGATGTTGATTTTTTTTTATTTATTTATTTTTTTTTTTTTTTTTTTTTTTTTTTTTTTTTTTTTCTCCCTCTTCTTTATTTTATTATAACCCGACGTAATAGTAATTTTATGGTATGGAATGAGTAAGTGAATAAAACAATGCGGGGTCGGTAATTGGTGAGAAACGGATTTCTCTCTGTTCGTTGAGGATATTTTGGTTAAGAAATATAGCTTTTCGGATTTCGTAAGATTCTAAGTTGTCTAAACGTCTGCTTTTTGGTTGTACATGTAATATTTCTAAATTGTTTAAACTGGATGTGTGATTTTCTAACGTTAAATGATTATAAAGGGATGATTCATGGCTACCAGATAAATGTTCTTTAACTCTAACTTCAAAATTGCGCCCAGTCTGTCCGATATAAGAGGAACTACAATCATTGCAATTGATCTTATAAACGCCAGACTTGGAAAGGCGATCAATTCTTGGTTTATTGTTAAAAATCATTTTCTTAATTGTATTATTGTTATAAAAAGCAAAGCTAATATCTGTATATTGTGTCACGATGTTACTAATCCGTTGACTAGTTTTTCCTATGTACTCTAAGCGGCGCCAATTTTTCGGCATTGTGCTATCAGGTGGATAAATGTTAGCTAAAGCTTTATGTTTCAGTTTTCTGTTTAATAGCTTTAATATAGTCTTAGCTGCATAACCGTTATTCGCTGCTATTTCTAAAATTATATTAAGCTCTTTGTTATAATTGGATATGGTCAAAGGAATGTTTATTAATCTATCTAAGAATGAGTGGAAAGCTGACATTTTAATATTATGGGGATGGTTTGACGAGTTAGGAAGACTTAGTTAGTGAACTGAAAAACTTCATTGGTGTATTGCACAAATATACAAGCACTGATGAATGATTTAAAACCTAATATTTACAAACTAACGAGTGGAGATTATTCATTGACTCCACAAAACTCAGCCTAAAATCGGTACTACTGCACAATGGAAATAAATATGCCACGGCCCCAATAGTCCACTCAATCTCTATGGGAGAGAATTATGGAGATCTACTCGGAGCACAATGGGAAGTTTGTGGCGATTTAGCCTGGTTTTGTGAAGTAGGTACCCTTGTTTTAAATGTCTCTGGTATAGTAGAGACCGAGAAAATCATTACATTAAAAAATAGTGGCTGCTAAGAGACTGTCTTCAGTAAGGAACACCTAATGTAATTGAAGAACGTTTATTAGATCCCTTAAAAATTTTGTTACCTCCACTACACATAATACTTGGGCTGATGAAGCAAAATGTGAAGGCATTTGTTAAAGAATTTCAAGAGAAAAATTTCGTTAAAACTGTTGGCATGGTTTGAGAAAACTGCCTGAATCAGTTTTAAAGCAGTTTGTGAAAATTTCTTAGGAAATACCAGAAGTGAGCATTACAAAGACATTGTTACAAAGTTAATAGAAAATTATAGGCAATTGGGATATCGTATGAGCTACATTTTTTGGATTTCTGTTTTGATTACTTCGTAACAATTTAGGCGATTATAGTGAAGAGCAAGGGGAGCAATTCCACCAGGATGTAAAGGAAATGGAAAGGAGACATCAGGGAAGATGGTAAGTTAACATGGTTGCGGGCTATTGTTGGGTACTCAAGACAGATGAAAAAACAAATTTGAGAAAAAGACTTAGAAATCTACTTCATGGGTCTTTCGAGGACAAGAGAGTACGTTATAAACGCATGAAATGACATCAACAAAACTTTACTTGAACGCTCGTGATAGGTCAATGCACAAAAAGTTGATAAAAAGTAACAAACTGTAACTCAATCTTGAGCAGACAAATTCAAACTGCAGCAAGGTCAGGGAAACTCGTTTTAGCTAAACTTTCTGAGTTAAGTTTCACTTTCCTATTGCCAGTATCTCTGTTTCAGCCACATTCGCGAATTTGTCTTATTTGTCTTCTATTTGTAACGTATATTCTCTGAATTTCAGTTTGCTTGTCATAGTTCAAGTGTGAGTTTTGCATCTCGGTTTGAGTAGCATTTTGATTGACTGAGTTTCAGTGTAAGTTGTGCATCTAGGTTTCAGTATGAATTTCTTTGTCTGACTTTCTAAAAATGGTATAGTCAAAAGCCATCAGTAAGCAAAATAGAAAGGTAAATTACTTTGAAATTTGTTTGCCCACTTCGACCTAAAGTTGGGTTTTGTTTTAGTTACTCAAGTGTCACAAGTGCGGTTAAAAATACTGCGGGAACGTTATATCTGTACCAAAACGGTACAAAAAATAGACTTTGGTATTTTCTTAGGCAATTTGACCCGAAATTGGGGTTTTGTGAAACACTGGTGGTTGGAGTAAAACGGACATCGGAGTCGTATTCAGCTCATCAAAATGCATTACAATGAGGATTGACATGTCAGTTTAGAATTTTATTTTTTTTGTATGCCGGTGTAATCTATGTAACGTGCTATCCAATTTGGTTCGTCTACGCGCGGTGATTTGGGTAGACTTTTTATTTATTCTCACTGTGTATAGTTTGGGCGCCAGTCTACCAGCACGATAAGCCGGCTTAGCTCGTTTTTGAGCAGTCTGACTCGGGCGGGGTGCAAATAACACCACTGAAAAACCACCGCGTGTATCTTCTCGAAATGATCGCGCTTACGGTAAAAAAAAAAAAAATGTCTCGCACCAATAAAGCGAAAAAAGAAACAGCGTGTCACGACACCATGCGAGCGACAACCGTGACGGGACAAAACACAATAGTAAGGATTTTTGCAACTCACCTGTGAACCCTCTTCTGCTTCAACAATGTTTGGTTTTGCTCCGTCCGTAGTTCACCTATGCCACGATCTCGACTCTCCACCCACTTTCACTTTGTCGCTTTTACACTGCGACCACTAGTTCAACGCTTTTCACAAATTGCCAATGTTCGATTAGCGTTTTGTCACTTTCTGCGCTTTTTATTTTAATTTTTATTCACTGCACAGCACTTTATTTTTTTTTTTAGTCTTTTCTTAATTTTTACAAACCATTTTGCGGACTCTAATAAATTAGTGAAACACACAAATGAATTTACAGAAAGTAAACGCACTTCTAAACTCGTTATAAAACATTTATTTTTGTTACATACATTTTTTTTTTATATATACTATGTTAAAAATTAATTATAGATTTTATTTATTTCTTATGGTTAACAAAAAACCCCCGTACAAACAAAAATTATTATTAAAAGCGGATTACAAAATGGAAAACATGCATTTCATGTCTCAATCCGTTGTTCACGGGTACACCAAAAGATTTTCTTTTACAATTAATTATTTTATATTTTTATTTTTACATCTGACCACTTTTCAGATCAAAACTTCACTCCCCGTCATATGCCATTTCACGTCCAAATATAGTGCCATCCCCTCTCCTCGTCATCCCATTGTCTTCAATTTCGATTTGTTTTTTTCTATTTTTCTTGCCATCTCAAGATTTTGGTCGATGTTTTATTCTAATCTTAACGCGCTTAATTTGAAAACTATTTTGCTTCCACCTTAGCGCCATCTGCTGCCTCGAAAATGTATATCCCATCGTTTTTGATGATTCTCGGTTGGTTTCCTGGATTGATAGATCGATTCTCTCCACTCGTCTCCTTTCCATGGTAAATGAAATAAATAGAAAGCAATTAATTATTCATTCAAAAAAATTTGTTTGAAACATTTATTGTAATTTCTTTCTTTATTGCTCTGAATTTTTTTTTATTGCATCGATTTTTATGGCACCAATCAACCAGATGAGTTGCGCGGGGAGGATGGTATATTTATTTAAAAAAGAATGATGGAATTATTGAATTTTTTTTTTCTTAGATGATGATGTTGGAAGGAAAGGTTCAGCCGCACAGTTTTATGACTCGCTTGCCGTTTAATTCGTGAAATGCAAGATACACACGGTAGCTTCGTTTTACAAAAACCCAAATGCTACATCTAATGAAACTCAGGAATCTGTAGGTTAATTCAAAAATATCAAAATCTCTAATTCAGGAATCTATCACAATACTACCCTTAATTCAATCCAAAGTAAACTGAAGCAATATCAAAAATATAAAAAATATCGCTTAATACATATGTATGTACATAACATTAAAACCCCTTGAATAAGCTTACATAAAATATCGAAAATATCCATGTAAGTGGGCAACTTATTTAAATCCCTAAGGCAATTCCAATGTATAAAATTAAACTTTATTAAAACTAAACTTTAATTGCAACAAAACGCGATTACTTAAGATACAATATTTTGAGTTCTCCAAGGCTTACATACGTCTTTGTAAATTGAATTCTAGAAACTCGCAGCTCGAAAAACGGGAGATGCATAATCGGCACTCTGAGATTAAAATTGAAATGATTCAAAATAAATTTTATTTTCGGTATGGATCGGTTATTTGCAGATCGATTAATCGAAAACTTCGGATTAGTTGGTTAATCTTAACAGACTTGATTATTCTTTCCATTTCTATATTTAAACTTCAAATAATAGCCAGCCACTATGTGACCTGGTCTTAGCATAAATAAAAAATAAAAAATTAATTTAGTGCATGCGTGAAAATTTAAGTCTGCAGCCATCAATAGTTATTAAGGTGAAACCTGGGATGTAAAATACAATAGAACTTTGGTTTAAAAATGAGTTTAAGAGAAAGTTCTTGAACATGACTCTTTAGAGTTAAAACTGGGAACCGGGCATACGGCAAAAACTAAAATCCAAAAAAATTCAAAGTAAAATGTCCCGTTAAAATGGAAGACCGCAATAAATTTTTATTAAGTACAAAATGAAAATAAAACGCTTATACATAATTTTATTGTCATCCTTGCGCACCGAGAACCAATGCTAAGGGCCTTTGGGGAGTTCTCTATTTTAGTTGGTGAATAATTATTAGAAAACAAAACTTTTTGAAAATGTTCTAATTTCTGTATGAATTCCTTTAATTAATTGGAGCTTTTGTCATAAATATCTAATTATAAGTTATAAAGCTTTATGATTTGCATGCCACCAATTCGATTTGCTATTTAAAATTTCAGAATGCCCAATTTGTATAGATTCTAATTCGAATGAGGTAAATTAATTTTTTGATTGAATTACTAACGCGAAGAATACGATTAAAGAAAATTTAAAAGCGGTAGGGGCCAATACAAAAAAAAATTAAAATCCAGTAGAAGTCGCATCCATAACACGGATTGCTGGACACAAAAATCACAAATATTGTCCAAAATCGTTTTCCACCAGAATTTTCAAACCCGCCACCCAAACCCAATAAATAACTAACTTAGTTACGTAATAAAATTCATTTTATTTTAACCACAATAAATCAAAATACATAAATAGTGAAAAATTAATAAACAAAAAAAAAATAACAAAAATAAATTAAAAAAATTACAAAATTATTAAAATTTTCCAATATAATAAAATATTGTTAATAATAAACTACAAAATAAAATTTTATAGAAAATTTATTACAAAAATTATTTTGTAAAATTGAAAATAGAATAATAATAATTTTGGTTGTTGTTGTTGTGTGTAAAATAAAAACTAACCAATAATAAACTTTTGAGATTTATTTTATTTTTATATAAAGCTTTTTTTTTTTTTTGCTTGCACACACAAACTAAAATATAAAAGCTCAAAATGTGTTCGTATGTAGTTTATATAAAAATAATGAATAAAATCGACAATAAAACAAAAGGTTTTTTCAATTGAATTTGGATGATGTACGTATGTACATACGTAATAGATTTTGATGGATTAAAAATGTGGTGTCGGTGGTTATGTGGTATGAGGGGTATATATAAACGCGCGGTTAAATTGATGGATGTCGGTGAATTAATATATATTTGAAGAGATTAATGCTATACTTATTGATTTTATTTATATGCAATTTGAGAGTACATTCACCTAGATATAGTTAATTATTTTCAAAAATACTTCCGACTTATTTCGAAACAAAGCCGGCTAATTACATAAAATGATATGACACGCATCTCGCCATCATCACGGTTGATGATCAACAACAGCATTATCATACTTTAATTTTTTTTTTGTTACATCTTATCTATTGTCTGTCTACGTCTCTTTAGCATGAAATATGCACACAAATATTACAGAAATGGTACAAACAACAACGTTGCTTTCATTTAGTTGTAACGAAAAAAACGAAAAAAGCTTTAAGACGACTTTTACAATTTTTTGTTTTATTTTCTAATTTTTATCGTAGTGTTGCACAAAAGTAGACATACATACACAAAATTCCTTTGATGTTATACATTTTCCTGTAGTTATATAAAAAGATGAGTTGATGAATTGAAGTCTTTGTTATAATCGCGCTTGATGACGAACGTTATAGATGATGATGACGACAACGACGTTGACGATAATAGACGATGCTGATTATTTTATTCACTTTGTAACTAACAAATACAGCACCCAGGACACAAACAAACAAACAAGAAAAAAATTGTCTTTTGTATGATAGTTCTCTGACTTTGTGACTGTTACCAAATGTATTAGTTGTTGTGAAGCTTTCGAGTATTACAAAACAACAAAACAAAAAAAACTGAATTGAGGAAAATAAAATTTTCTTTTTGTAGTTTTTTTGTTTATCTCTTAAATTTTCTCTGACTTTTATTCATTTACATAATACGTAGCTACATATATGTAATATGTATGTACATACTCGTATGTTGGAATTTAAATTGGTAGCTATTTTAATTGAAATAGATAAAAGTGAAATTTTCTACTCTTTTATGGATAAAGCTATAATTGTGCTTTGGTTGCAAATTGAGTTAAACAAATGTTTTTGTTTATTTTGCGTTAATTATATGAGATGAATATAATTAATTTCATTAAAGAATAGACCATACAAAATGGTGTTTAAAAATATGGGTACATACCGTATAATGTTAATTTGTTGTAATTTAATTCTGAATAAGGTTTTTAATTAATTTTAATTGAGTTCAATTTGAATTTTCATACTAATACGTACTATATATGTATGTACGATGTAAATAATGTTAACAACATTTTTAAATAATGAACTACTAAGAGCTTTCACATGAATAAAAATAAAAATTGTTGCAATTTCCGCAATTAGCCATTCATTTGATATTGATGTTTTAAACATAAAATGTAACCAATAAGAAAAATGTTTCCCGTTGTATTCCGTTGTAAGTGAAAGCAGAGTTTGCAAATGTATTGAAATTATCAAATAATTACTGTACGATAAAATTTCGCTTTTTCGTAACCAGAATTCATTAATATAAATGGTCTCAGTTCATCCCATCGAGAAATTTCCTCAGGTTAACATAATCTCCATTTCTAAAATATAAATAAGAAGACATTAAACTATTAAAACTAAAATAGAGTTAAATGAGTCGCTAAAACAATTACAAAAAGTTAATTCTAATTCAATCCACATCCACTAAGCAGAACGTCAAATCTAGCAGTCGGCTATTTATTTCCTTTAAGGATAGTATTGCATTGTTTAGTACCCAAGCCAAATATAGTATCCAAAATGATAGTTGCGGTTACGATTGTTGAAACTGGATTAATATTCGTGTCCAAAAATATCCAATCAATCTTAGGTAGTTTGACGTCGCCGGCAAACATTATCTAGTAATCAGTATTAATTATAAGTACTACCTTGTTTACAATTACATTTACAAGATGATCATATAACTCGGATACAGTAGGTAGATGATGGAATATATAGTAACTACACGCATAATAATATTTGTTGAGAGAAGACTTGGATTCTATAATAATATAGGATAATTCAGGTTCATTCGTATAAAACACAGAATCACATCTTATTGACTTGAGACTCCAATAATTAATCCATCTTCCAACCGATCAATGTCGGCTGTCAACAGGCCCCTATTTAACCATCAAATCTAAGTTAGCAACTTAGCACCTATCACTTTACAAAATTTTGCTAAGCGAAAATATATTTTGATAAGTTTCAGAGTTTTATTCCATAAAGAGAAAATTACTTATGATATTATATAAAAAATTATATTTTTAGCTTCCAATACATATTAAGCAAACGTCGATGCGATTTAGATATTAATGTTATATGTGATTTGTATAATTAAATATTAATAACGTTGTACAAAAATCTCTTTGCAATCAATATTATTTGCACTGAGATATATACATGGAGACGACATGCAAAATATTTATCATAGTAAACAGCAAAAACGAATGGTACAAGTTTTTTTTTAGTTGTACCGCTCATTTTATATATGCCTCACACTCTAAAAAGCTAATTCCGAAAAAGGGCCGTACTGGATTCGAAAATAATTTTATTAATATTAAACTTGCGCTTGACTCATTAAACATACAAAGATTTTGAGACTGATTAACTAATTGAAGCATTATTTGAACTATCCGCACATTGCACTACTTATCTTCGGAAAATATTTAAATTATTTTTCACTATTTTTCCTTGAAATTTTCAATACACACCTGGAAAATAAATAAAAACAAAAAAAAAAAAATTGTGAAACGTCAAACTTTCGAACATAAACAAACTTGTTTACTAAACATTTGTAAAAACAAAAATGTGAAAGAACAATTTAGTGTATTGAAAAAAAAACAACGCATTTACGTGACTCAAAGGTCATAGCCTACTATATAATTATAGCGGTACGAAGGTTAGGTTTATATTATTTCATTTCGGAAAATTCGAAACCAATTCAAGACAAGGAAAATAAATACGTTCTCTGTCATACAGACGCAAGCTTTGTTAACTTCTTTTTCGTTTTTTTTTCTTGTACCATGAATTTTTGCCTATGCCGTATCCATGTATATATCTCAGTGATTATTTGCTAACTGATAATCATTTCTATACAATAAACATTTAGCAAATTTTCAGTAGAATTGAAAGCAAATCCACTGCGTGCAGATCTATAACTCATGGATACGGCATGAAACTAAATTACCATGGAAAACAACAACAAACAATGGTACAACTTTTTTATGGAAAACGGATCTTTTATCTAAAACAATTTACCTAAAAACAATTTATCTAAAACAGTTTATCTAAAAACATTTCGTCTAACTACAATTGATCTAAAAACAATTTACCTAAAACCAATTTAACTAGAAACAATTCGTCTATACAGAATTCATCTAAAACAATTTACTCAACAACTAAAAACAATTTAACTAAAAACAATTTGTCTAAACTCAATTCAACTAAAAACAATTCATCTAAAATCAATTTGTCTAAAAGCAATTCATCTAAACCCAATTTATCTAAAAGCAATTCGTCTAAAAACAATTCGTCTAAAGCAATTCATCTAAAATCAATTTGTCTAAAAGCAATTCATCTAAACCCAATTTAACTAGAAACAATTCGTCTATACAGAATTCATCTAAAACAATTTAACTAAAAACAATTTAACTAAAAACAATTCATCTAAAAACAATTTGTCTAAAATCAATTCTTTAGATGAATTCGTCTCAAAATATGTAAAATTATTTAAATAAAAATAATTACCGATTAAACTTGGCCATTCCAAAAAAAGTTTTTAAAAATGTGTCTTTATTAAATATTAGAAATATGTAGGTAGGTACCAAGATATACAGAAAAAAGAGGTAGTAGTTCCCGTGTTTCATTTTCGTCTTTCTTTGCGCATCACGTCACGTGAAGACAAAAAAGCAGACATTTATATGAAGTTTGGCGGTTTTTTGATTAATTTTTTTAACAAACCGTATTTACAATTGATAATGATAGTTTACCGAGACCCTTTTTATGCTTTATATTTTTTTTATGGTCCAAATATTTGAGAAATAATTCTTTCGAGTGTATAATGTCTAAGATAAACGGAAAAAAGGGTAAACAAAATTATGAATAGATAACATAAAACAATTAAATTATTAAATGTTTTTGGTCATTTACGTACCAATTATTAATTTTATTTTTTTTTACGTTATGTACTCAAATTTTTGTCATCTATTTTCGTTTGGCTTCAAATTATTGGTATCCACGTACCTATTCAAATATTATTTTCATATTCAACGTTAAATATAAATGAAAAAATATATTAAATAATAATTCAATAATATAAATTTGAAAAAAAGGAAATTAAATAAAACTATAAATTAAAATTAAATCTCTGGCTTACTTCATTTATTGTCTTATGGTTTTCGCTACAAATAAATCAAAACACCCATTCACTGTTTAGCGTTCTATATGTGTTCTTATCAGAAGTACAATTGATAGTTTTGTTGCAATAGGAATTATTCAAATTTAGTATATTTAAAATCGAATACCCCCAAATTTTTGAATTAAACAATTAAAATCTAAACGTTCTCTGCATTTAACAAAAAAATTATACTCATAAATTTCGAAGCTTGTTATACAATGTGCTTAAACAGTCTGCTCTAGACACGAATATTAAAAAATGCCTCTTTTCGCGATTAAATTCCAAAAGTTTTGCAGTATATAACTAAAATCAAAATTGAAATGTTTAATTTTAACATAAAGCCGAAAAGCAATTAATGGCAAGAATAAAAAAAAAATCATTTATTTTCCATTTATTTAAAAAATTAATAAAAATATCACGAAACTCCATATAAATATCAGCATTTTTGTCTTCACGTGACGTCAAATTGTGAAAAAAGGATAGCAACAGCATGCGCAATATTATACCTTATTTTCTGTATATCTTGGGTAGGTACCAATTCAGCTATTAAGGCCCTTTTACATTCAATCTTTTCGTTCGTTTGCAAAAGAATAGAAACACGAGGAAAAGGGCAAATACATTTTACCCATATATAAAAATGAGACGGGCATATTCAAAATTTCATTTTTATAAATTTTGAGAAACTTTAACGAAAAAAGACAAACCAGTTCATCTATTTTAGGTTTTTCCGTCCTTTTTCACCAAAAAAAAGTTGAGTGTTGCAGTAAATAGTATTGAATAATACTTTTTGAGTATTCCTTCTGATTTTAATACAAGGAAATCATACTAAAACGCATTTTTTTTCGTACATCTTTTATCTTTTGGAAAAGAACGGAAAGATTGAATATAAATCAGCTATAACCGGTAGTTCCCGCTAATAGTAAGGTTTTTGTCTTTGCTATGTAGAACTGGACATAACCTAGAATTATTTTTTAAATATTATCAGTCAAAAAATTATATTTTCTTTTTGATACACACAAGACGTGTTTTTTATTGGGAATTTTTTTAAACAGTTTATGTGATTATTAAAAATAAAACTATGTATTTCTCTTTGATTAAATAATCTAAACGGTTGAAATTAATAAATAGCGGCGAAATTGAGCGGGACTACTTAAAACCATGAAAAATAGCAAAAGTTGTTATGACTAGATAATTTAGCAAAGACAAAATTTGTCTACTAATAGCTGATTTACATTCAATCTTTTCGTTCTTTTCCAAAAGACAAAAGATGTACGAAAAAAAATGCGTTTTAGTATGATTTCCTTGTATTAAAATCAGAAGGAACACTTAAAAAGTATTATTCAATACTATTTACGCAACACTCAACTTTTTTTGGTGAAAAAGAACGAAAAAACCTTAAAAAGGTGAATTGCTTATCTTTTTTCGTAAAAGTTGCTCAAAAGATCTAAAATCCAAGTAACATTTTGATAGGAAAAAATGAATTTCGTCTCATTTTTATATATGGGTAAAATGTATTTGCCCTTTTCTTCGTGATTCTATTCTTTTGAAAAAGAACGAAAAGATTGAATGTAAAAGAGCCTTAATTCACAGTCAACGGAATTTTGAAGTTAAAGAATTCTTCCACATAACAAATAAACTTTAGCAAAATATGTCATAAAACGTAATAATTATTTAATTGTCACAAATTTATAGCTGTATCTTGTTATTTTATGCATTTATTTATGTTTATGCAGAAAATGATACCAACCGTCGTCTTATCTTGAAAAGCTGATTTTAGGATTTGTTTCCCGGGTTTCAACTCAGATTTACCAATTGCTTTCCAATCGACCACCGCGAGTACTTATAGATTGTGAAATTATTTCATAAATCTTTTACTAGCTTCGCTATATAAAATTCATTAGACCGTTTGCTTATAACCTATTGCCAAAAATATGTACTACCAAGTGATACCAAATCATTTAAGATATCGTGTGGTCAAACTAAAGCCGAAGCCTTTGTTAATGAACGTTTTATATCCTCAAATATTAGTGAACATTTTCAAATTACTCGATTAGAAAGAAATTTGAATTTTTCAATAATAACGGATGCATTAACAAGAAAACAATAACAATTAAATTTTTTCTATACAGAACGGTTTAGAACATAAAATTATCAATTTTTATGAAATCTCGGATGGAATGTTTAAAAGCATTTGTAATTCGACAAAGGAACTACATTTAGGAACGAATACACTAATTCCAATTTTAGTCGTCATCATTCCCTGTTTACAAGTTTTAAAACCGTGAGCAAAAGCATCGTAAAATCAAACTGTTAGGCTCATATTTTGTACAATTGTCTCAGATCCTTTCTGGAGGAGTTAGGCGTCGATATCGAAAATATCGTGTTGAAAATCAACTCTCATTTCAATTTTTCATCACAACGAAGAGAATCTTTGAATGAATTTTGCATTTTTATGAATGATTTTTCATCTTTAGCGAGTTTTCGAAAGACGTTGTAGCTTGTTGGTTATCTTTACATCCTTGTATAGCAAGATTATTAAAAGAATGACCAGCATTACAGCCTTTTTTTATAGTTTGAACGATTTGTCAGTCGCACTGAAAAAAATTTTACATATAAAAAATGATGAAATCCCACTTAAAATCGAAATATATAGTTGTATGTACATATCTGCTCTTCGCAATCCATATATTATATTTTAGAAAAAAAAAGTCTTTGTCTGTTCTGCTATTGTACAAAATTTGTTCAATAGTTTATGTAATTTATCAAATAAAACAATATGAAAAAGGATAAAAATGCGAACCATGGCTTGAAGTTCAATCTCCAAAAATGTCCTACTTTGAACTTTTCAATAAATGGCAACCCTGCTCCTAATAGAAAGTGGCAAAAAAAATTGAAATTCTTGACCAAAAAAAACACATAAACAATCAGATATAACCTCACAATACTAAAATAATTTTCAATGTTTATACATTAAATTCTAAAACCAAACATTTTTGTAATTATTTTATGTTAAAAGTATATTAATTATTCTTTTATTAATCAATAATTATATTTTGCATTTCATATCACAGTAATTTTCTTTGATTATTTTTCAATTTTAATAGAGCTGTTTTTGATCAAACTCCATATAAAAAATGTTATCAAAACACATTGATCCAACGTTCATATACTCTGGTGCTAAGTAGGCATACTAATCACACGCATTTATAGTATAGTTTATACTCAAAACTAATCTAAACTTTTTTCCAAAATTTCTTTGGATCTATTAATTGGTTTTAGACGAATTAATTTAGAAAAATTATTTTATCCATTTTTTTTTGCGATTTTTTTGTTGAATTGTTTTGGACGAGTTGATTTAAGACTGATTTACATTCAAAGATTTTCGCAGATGCAGAATATGTCAAATCAAAAATTCGTTTTCTTTACACATTAAAAAATAAATTTAAACAAAAAATGTCATAAACCAATACAAATGATTGGTTTTCTTGTTTTTGTAACCTTATTAAATTTATTTATTCACGAATCGACAGATGACGACTTTTGGGTTTGTTTCTTGGGTTTCAATTGACTTTTTTAAGCAGATGATTATTTTTTCTCTTTTTGTCTTTGCTGTTTTTCATATGTTGTGTTTCATATGTTGACGTCGAATGTCGTTGAATGTAAATGAGCTATAATATGAATATAATCGTTTTAGATGAATTGATTTTAGATAAATTGGTTTTAGACGAATTGTTTTTAGATGAATTGATTTTAGATAAATTGCTTCAGACAAATTGTTTTTAGACGAATTGCTTTTAGATAAATTGGGTTTAGATGAATTGTTTTTAGTTGAATTGAGTTTAGACGAATTATTTTTAGTTAAATTGTTTTTAGTTAAATTGTTTTAGATGAATTGTGTATAGACGAATTGTTTTTAGTTAAATTGTTTTTAGATAAATTGTTTTTAGATCAATTGTAGTTAGACGAAATGTTTTTAGATAAACTGTTTTAGATAAATTGTTTTTAGGTAAATTGTTTTAGATAAACTGTTTTAGACGAATTGCTTTAGACGAATTGTTTTTAGATGAATTGCTTTTAGATAAATTGATTTTAGGCAAATTGTGTTTAGGTAAATTGTTTTTAGTTAAATTGATTTTAGTTAAATTGCTTTAGTCAAATTGGTTTAGATAAATTGTTTTAGACCAAAAGTCCGCGAATCCTTTTTTATATATTTCACTCACTTGAATTGTACCTATATACCTCTTACTCTAAAATCGTATTTCCGAAAATGTAAAGTAAGAGCCGCACTGGTACAATTTTATTTCCGAAAATTATTCAAAATCATTTTTTTTTCTAATAAACTTAAGATACACAGAAAGATATTCAAAATCTTTCATTTTTAAAATCATAATTTAATAAATAAACCACTTTACTGCGTATTTTCAGAAAATATTTAAATAAACTTTCATATTTTCCCCTTGAAATATTAAGTGCATATCGGAACTATGAACTAAAAAAAACACAACAAACGAAAAATTCGGTTTGCAATGTCAGTCAAACATAAATAAACAAAGTTGATTATTTCAAAATTTATTGTTTATTTGAAAATGTTTAATATGTACAAATATTTATTCTGTACATAATAGCTACATATATCAATTAATTTCAAATCATTCGTGTCGGAAAATAATTAACCTGCTTAGCTGTGGCGGAAAATAATTAACCTGTTTAGCTGGTTAATAGTAAAATAACGAAATTTATTAGACACAACACAATAAATGTATTTTGTTGACAAAATTTCAAAAATAGTTGCATTGCTCAATAATTGCTCGCCTACGTTTTTAAATAAATTTGAATTTGATTTCCGAAAATTCGAAATTCTAGACAAGGAAGATACATTTTTACTTTCTCTGTTGCACACTAAGAATGATTTTTAGTTTTCTTTTTTATACCATAGTTTTTTGGGTATACCGTATCCATGAGTTATAGATCAGTGCTTGCACGTTAATGTGTTTTTTTCATGGCCAACTAGATAAAATTTGCTTTATTCGATTCACAATAAAAACAAAGTGTTCTTAATTTTATTTAAATTGTTTTCTTATTCATTCGCCTGTGTCAGGATACAGATATTAGTCACAGTAGTTAAATATTGCTGTGTTACGCAGAACCAAAGAATCATGCACGCTTCCGGGCCAATTGCAATTAACTTCATAAAATAAATTGCTCGGTCCGAAAATCATCATAACATTTAGTAGGTAAATGGTTTCCGTGTCTAGTCGCAAACATTGCTTATTTGCTTTATTATTTTATGGTGCATCAATATTGATGATTAGGGCTGTGAATTTTAGGTCCTATAAAATGCATTTTAGGTACCTAAAATATGCTCTATAAAATTAAAAAAAGGTGGTAAATTGGTTCCAAAAATTAAAATTATTTGAGTAAAAAAGCTGTTTTTAAATAATTTATTAACTTAAATTTGTTGTTTTGACTATTTACTTTGGTGTCAAACCCAGTTCAAATTCTCTAAAAAGTTGGACTCTCAAGGCGTTTTTAAAAATATTTTTTTGACGTAAGCAATCATTTCTCTACATCGGGAAGTGTTGATCTTATAGTTTCGGCCACTCGATGTAATCCCGTGTGCCAAACAAATAACGTGTAAAATTTTCGTGTATACAATTTCAATTGCAGCAGCCGCCTACACCATAAAGACACAGCATCCGATAAAACATTAAAATTTTGTATATCTTCGCCTAAAATTTTAACGGGATCGTCGAAAACTCTAGCCACTGTGAAACTATTGGCTTTGTCTAATATAGCAAAAGTTTTTGCGGCTTTCATCTTCATCCCTATTTAAAACACCTTCCACAACATTACCCACATATGTTCTTCTTATTGTATATATTCGTATTTTATCGCACTTGTTACTTGTAAAATAGTTTCATCGTTTATAGGCTTTTTGTAATTTATTCGAAGAGTCGTTTATTCGGGTACTTTGAAGTTGTGTATTTGTAAATAAAATGAGCGAAATATGGATTGATCAATTTATTTACACGGATGTCAGAAGCTACTAGCAGTTTGCATAGGTTTAAATAAAAAATTCGGGTACGTGACATTTCCATTCTTCACCTCAGATATAAACGTCTGATTTGTAGTTCTGTGGTTTTTTGTGGTATTTTTTTGTGTTTTTTTTTGGGGGTCTTATATGTTGATCTTCTGGTGATTTTTTTGTGGGCAAAGATTGTCACATTACAAATTGGGCAAAATAACATTTGTCCATCGGTGAAACCGTCTGAAAAAAAATCTATTTATGCCAAATTTTTCCTCATGGATGCCAACAAAAGAAAAAAAAAATACATTTAAAGTAGTTTTGGAACTAATGTAAAAACTTTACATTTTAGGAATAAAACCAAAGCAACCTTGATTATACAAGCCATAATCTAAAAAACGAAGCTTTTTTAAGGGAATTAGAAACGACGAAAAAATCAAAATTTCCATAGTAAAACACATAAAACATATGGGAAATCAATTTTTTTCTTAAGACAAATTTGTCAATGAAAACGTTACAAATTCTTAATTATGATTTCTGAAAGATTTTCATAAATGTTTGAATTTCAACATATATAAATGTCGTTTAAGTAAATCGCTTTCATTTTCTTGTAATAATTGATTTATTTAAACCAAAATATAAAAAAAAGTTCATAACAACAGCATTCTGGTCAAATAAAACAGAAAAGCTTACTACAAATTGTGTGCATTAAGTCAATATACATTACATAGATGGCAGTGATGGCAGTACAAATTTTTGAAAAATCGTACCAAAAATTGCCACCTGGGGATATTTTAAGTTCAAAAATTGTAGGAAAAGCAAAACAAATTCTCAAAATATGAAGAACGTGTGATAATTTTGTGATTAAACAATTCTTTTTCGTATTTTTCTATATAAATCTGAGACATCTAACGTGCACTAGTAAAACTAAAGATAAATATAGCAAGTATTATTTTAATTCGTCAGAGCCAACTTTGATGTATTTTCCATAATGAAAGTTCGAAAAATATATTTTAGGAATAATTTAATTTTAATATTTCTGCAATTAATATTTACTTAATACCAATAAACCCTTCCTGTATATTGCTGCTAAAGGTATGTAGAACACTTTTGTATAAAAATTTTGTAACATTTTTGCTTTTTTCAATGAAAAACTTGAAGCTAAAAAACACCAATTTTACTATGGATTCCTATGGAAATCAGTGAAAAGTTATACCACTAAAAAAGCTTCTAAAAAATACGTCATAATGATTATGGCTCTATACTCTAGAAGGCTCTGATAAAACTAATGATCAAATAATGTGTTGTCTTATTCGTATTTTCTAATCGAGGAAATTTTTAATATCGCGTTTACATTTGTCTCTTGTTTTAAAATTCATTTCCGTAGACAAAACATATACGATACCAATTTGATATAAAATCCGGACATTTCATGATTATTTTCGTTAGAAATATTAAAATTTATCCTGTTGCGGCAAACATTTCCAATTATTGTATCGTATCTAGGGCATGCAATTCCGGAACTATCGTATTCCGTTATACCGACCTACATTTTGGTTTCGATTATTCCGGAATTAAAAATTTCCATTTTTCACACTAATTTAAGTAATCTCAACATAATTTTATGTAATTCGTTATAGTCCTTCTTGTACTAAAAAAAAAAACTATATATTCATGGAAACTTCTTTAAAGTCACTATTCAAACGACCCAGAAACGTTGGTTAATCTATGAAGGTGGTCATTTCAAAGAATAAAATAATCTAATAATTTGAAAATTCAAAGTCAGGCAAAAAAGAAGACTTTTCTTCAATTGTAACAAAAAAGTATGTAAACGTAATATTTCAGAGACTGACAAGGATCAAAATAAAGAACTGGCTACTTTAGGAACTTTTAGAGTATTTCTCATTTACGTTCACCATCACATGATACTTAATAAACCAATTACGAAACAATAAATGCTTTTCCCTGATAATTACCATTTGCATTTACATATTTAATTTTATCCGCCTCTAAAATACACAAAAACAAATTCAGAAACTTTCTCGTCATCCAATTCCAGTTATAAATTTAATGAGAGGAATTCAAGCTCGGAAAGCGATGATTTAATTGATGAATTTAATAATCTTGTCCCTTGATCCAGAATGCTCATTGCGGGAACATTGTTTCAACAAAAAATATATGATTTGATCAGTTGTTCAAAAATGAAAAAAATAAACATATTATTATCCTTTTATTGATTTATCGGTAAGAAAATTAGTGATTATCCTTTTTAATTAAATTTGTGACAGCAAAACGTTCAAAATTGAAAAAAAAAAATTAATTTTGTTAATTCATTTTAATATTTCTATTATGATAAATTATCTCGTTTTTCCGAATTAGTATAATTTATAGGATTTACAGAATTCAAAGAATTTATTGAAATTAAAAATTGTAAAAATTAAAGAATTTTTAAAATAAGTCAAATTTGAGTTTGTAAAATTTATAGAACTGAAAGACTTGAACAATTTATAGAACCCATTGAATCTATAAAATTTAAAGAATTTATAAAAAAATGTATAGAATTTGTCGAGTATTTTAATTCGTAGAATTGATGGAATTTATAAAATCTTCAATATTTATAGAATTTATAGGTTTTATAAACATATTAAAATTTATAATATTTCAAGACTTGGTAGAACTAAAGAATTTAGAGATTTTTGAAATTTAAAAAACTTACTGAATTTGAAAACATTATCCATTAAGTCTATAAAATTATTCATAAAACTTATTAAATTTATAAAATTTATAGAAATTATTGAATTTAGAGGATTTAAAGTTCATCGGATTTAATTTTTGAATTTATAAAATTTGTTAATTTTACAAATGAATTTATAGAAATTATGAATTTTTGTGGAATAAATAAGTAAAATTTGTGTTTGTATAATTTATAGAACTGACAGACTTGAAACAATTTATAGAATCCACATAGAATCTATAAAATTTAAAGTATTTGTCTAGTTTATATATGTTAGAGAATTGATTTAATTTGTAAAATTCATAAAATTTATAGAATTTATAGAGTTTATAAACATATTAGAAATTATAATATTTATAGACCTTGTAGAATTCAGAGAATTTATAGAATTTATTAGATTTTTAAAATTTATAAGAACTAAAGAACTTATGAGATTTGTAGAATTTAATACATTTACCGAATTTTTAAGCTTTATTCATAGAAATTATTAAAATTTATAAAATTTATAGAAATTATTGAATTTATAGAATTGTTAAAGTTTATAGGATTTATCGAATTTTGTATTTATAAAACAAGTAAAATTTGACTTTAAAGAATTTATTAAATAGACACACTTGAAATAATTAATTGCAAAATGTGAAGAATTTATATTATTCATAAAATTTATACAATTTTTAAATTTTATAGCATTTATAAAACTCTTAAAATCTAAAATTATATAGGTAGAGCTTATAAATATATTAAAACTTATCAAATTTACAGTATCTATAGGATTTATAGAATTTACAGAATATATAGAATTTAAGTAACTTATTGGATTTTTAAACTTTACAGAATTTGTAGTACTTATTGAATTTTATAGGATTGTTATAATTTATAGCGTTTAAAAAATTTCTAAATTTAAAGAATTTTTATAATTACTACAAAACCTATAAACTTTATAAATTCTATAAATTTTTTAATTTTAAAAATTGTGTATATCCTAATCGTACCTACGATTTAGTACCGTTCATACATATGAGCATTAATTATAAACTTATCTAATCTTTTAAACAAAATAAAATAAATTTGTTGTTGTTTTGTAAAATTTTACATTTTGTGATTCTGGAATTCCGAAATCGAAAATATTCAATTTCTAAAATTTCGGAATTACTTTACGATCAAAATGTGGATGCCCTACATTTCTGAGTAAGAATTCACGTCGAATCATTTTTACGAACGCACATATAGCGTTATACGAGTATCAACTACACTTATCACAAAATGCAATGCAAATTTTCGTTTAGCAAAAAACATGAAAAAATATCAAACAACAGAACAATACAAACCCAATAACTGTTTGGTTTTGTATTAAAATTGCAGTCTTAGCACATATCACTTTGCACATTTGCATTTTTCAGTAACAGTTTGCACGATCGAAATTGTAAGTTAATTTGCGTTTATTGTAAAAAATCTTTATTATTCTAATAATTTATTTTTTATATAAATGTTATTTCGTAAAATTAACAACTATAAGTGATTATTTTTTACTAATCATTAATAAAAGAGCAATAGCAACGAAGTTATATTTGCAAACTTTTATGACCAGTAAAATCCTTAGCACTTATCAAAATTTTGCAAAGTGCAAAGTGATAAGTTTTTGGTTAAATAGGCCCCAGCTCAGAATACTGGTTGCAATTCGCACTGGTCATGGCCGTTTTAAAGATCATCTACATCGATTGGGATTGGCTCAAGATGATATATGTGATGACTGCCTTGAAGAAATAGACTGCTGAATTCACTTGCATTCAATTAATTGCAGGACTATTGTTATAGGTAGGATCTGATCCAGTTTGCCAAGGTTGCAGTACGCATTCGTGAGTTGGGATTGAATTCTAGGTTTGCACCATGGGTCCCTGTAGCATTAAGTACGGAACCTTAATGAGTTCCAACCAATTTCAATCATATTAAATAATCTCACCGTAATCACCACTTCATACCACATTTTAATTTACTCTCTCATTTGAAAAACGGAAGGTTTCATTTTTATACATACTTTATACTTCTGTTTCATATTTTTAACTCAAATTAAATTTCTCGATTACTCGATGTTGAGGGAATTTTAAAATTTCAGTTACAACGGATGAGCCTTGCCTCAGGGAAATTAAATGAACACTTATCACTTGAAACTATACACAACTATTATAAACAATTTATGTTTTATTCTAATTCAAAGATTAATTTCTTTCTATATTATAATTTATGAACAACATCATTCGATCATTGCTATTAAATAATAATAAACAATATTAATAATAATACAATATTTTTCAATTAAATCTAGTTATGTTAAAGATAGTTGCAATAAAAAAATTAAAAATTATCATTCAATTTTATACTGTATAAAATGTTGCTGTTGATGTTGTTGCTATTCTTCGTGATTTTGAGACGATTATTGGGAACAATCCTTATTTGTTTTCCCGCTTTAATGGCTGTGTTTTCAGGTGATAACGCTTCGATGACTTCAAATGGTCCTAACCAAGCTGCGCCGAATTTTTCATCTCGTTTTTCCTTTTTTAACCATACTTTATCGCCTGAGTGGAACTGCACATCAGAAGCATTTCGATCGTAATAAATTTTTGATTTTTCCTTTGCTTGTATATTATTTTCTCGTGCTATTCTGTATGACGTCTACATTTTATGTGTTAAATCTGGAAGAAGATCATCATAATAGGAAACAAGATTAGGTTCATTTAAAAAAAATGATGGAATGTTAGGTTTCCGTCCGAATATTAATTCGTAAGGCATAAATTTCGTAGATGTGTGGGGAGTAGTATTAAAACAAAACATGCAATACGGTAGCCACCTATCCCAATCTAATGAATCAGTACTGACAAAATGTCTTATATACTCAGCTAAAGTACCGTGAGTCCTTTCAAGACCTCCATTAGTTTGTGGATGGAAAGCAGTTGAATTAATTTTTTTGATTTTTAGGAATTTACAACATTCAGCGAAAAATTTACTGAGAAAGTTTGATCCTTGATCAGTTAAAATGATTTTAGGTGTTCCATAAATGCACACAAAATTTTTGATGAAACCGCTAGCGACAGTTTCAGCTTCTTGATTTTGAATTGGAATTGCCAGGGAATATTTCGATAAATCGTCCTGAATAGTTAATATATATTTGTTATTATTGAAACTTGGCAATAATGGTCCCACGATATCCATGAAAACTTTTTCAAATGGTTCATTAGAACTCATCGTGATTTTCATGGGGAATTTTTGTAGATGGACTAACCTTATTTTTCTGACAGGACAAACAAGATTGGATATATTTTTCAATTTTTGAATACATTTTCGGGAAATAATAATATTGTTTCATCCGATTAAAGGTTCTACTAATTCCTTGATGGCCACCTAATGGTGAATTATGAAATTATTCTATTAGATTAATTTCAATTTCGGGATTATTTATTTGAATTAAGTTATTGGCTGTTTCATCAGATTCATTATTAATATTCTCATCTGGATTTTCTAAGGTATGAGAAAAAGGTTTTGGATTTAAAGCTGATTTAGTTTGAGATCGCGTTAATACATTGATTGAATCATGATTTAAATCAAGATCAAAATTATTATATTCAAGAGGCTCGAAATGTTTGTCAATTAAATTTTTGTGTCTTAAAACATTGATATCAGAAAATTCATTTTTATCAGAACAATTAAAGAAGTTCTTTTCAAAGAACAAATTATCAAACATATAATTATTAGAAAGATTTGAATCTGATATATTCTTGTCATTATCCTTATTTTTTTTAGTGTGCTTAAAGCATCTGCATTTGTATTTAAAGCTCCCGGTTTATATTTAATTTCAAAGTCATACTCATCTAGCTCTTAAGTTTCCATCGTAAGACTCGAGATGACGTATCGTTGTTTATTTTTAACGAAGTTAATGGTTTATGATCTGTTATGACGATGAATTTTCGACCATAAACGTAAGGACGAAAATTTTGAATAGCCCAAACGATTGCAAGTAGTTCCTTGTCCACGGTTTGGTAATTTTCTTCAGCTTTCGATAATGTCCGGCCGATAATTGATAGTTTTTTTTTCCAGTCATTTACTTCTACTGAAATATTTCAAATTATTAGTTCTCTCAAAGATAAATCTTCCGTTGATAATTTTGGCTTGAGTAGTATAACTTTGAAAAAGATTGTCTTTAATATTGTAGATCCATTAACTAAATTATTTAATCGTAGTATTAATGAAGGTGTATTTCCTGATGCCTTAAAAATCGCAACAGTTATTCCGCTGTTCAAAAATGGTGATCGCCTTTCCATAAGCAATTATCGTCCGATTTCACTTTTACCTATCTTATCAAAAATTTTTGAAAAAGCAGTTAAATCTAGGTTGGTTCATTTTTTAAATAAGATGCATTTTTTTAGCGATTCTCAATTTGGGTTTAGGACTGGACTTAGTACTGAATCTGCGCTAACCGAATTATTGAATCCACTTCATGAAGGGTTGAATAATAGTAAATCGGTTGCTGCTCTTTTTGTGGATATAAAGAAAGCGTTTGATATGGTCGATCATCAGATTTTATTACGTAAATTATGGAATATTGGTTTAAGAGGTAGTATGTATAATTGGTTAAAACAATAAACATCGTAAATAAAATAAGAAATTATAACGTGCTACAATCAGTTGTTTAATTAATAAGTGAAACTATTGGAAATTGTGTTCATCAACCAAACATACAGTCCACCTCAACACTACGTGGGAATAATTGCACAGCATTTATAATAATCCATCATCATCGTGGGATTGTTTCGATACTAATCGGCGTGTGCCCCATCATTTGTTGGTCCTTCGAGCCGGATCGAATGCATGAAAGTGAGAAATTTCATTAGACTGCTCAATACAATTCTCGAACGATTTTTGAAGTTGGTTGTTTCCCCCCACAAAATTGGACCCGTTGTCGCTATATATTTCTTGGCAGCATCCACGACGAGCAACAAATCGTTTTAAAGCGGCAAGAAATGCATCACTGCTGAGATCGGTCACCAACTCAATATGCACGGCCTTTGTGCTGAGGCAAATAAATAAACATATATATGCTTTGTATTTTTTCTGCCCTCGTCCCTTGGTTAAATGGATTAGCAATGGCCCGGCGTAATCAACTCCAACTTTCATGAATGGTCGAACTAGCTCCAGTCTGTACTTTGGTAAATTTCCCATCTGTTGTGTTTCACTCGTAGCCCTTTGTCTTGTGCAAGTAACACATTTATGAACAATTTGTCTAATTAAGGTTCGTGCGCCAGGTATCCAATACTGTTGTCTTGACAATGCCAGTAGTAGAGATGGGCCAGCATGTTTATGACATCTATGCAACTCTTCAATAATTAATCTAGTTAACGCTGACTTTGATGACAAAATAATAGGATGCCTTGTAGAAAATGGTGCTTCACATTTCTCCAACCTGCCACCGACTCGTAAAACTCCTGACTCATCTATAAATGGGCTGAGCGCCTTCAGATTACTGGATACCTTGACCATAGTGGACTTCTGAATATCTTCAATTTCTTCCTTAAAAAACTTCCGCTGATCATATCGACATATTTTGAACAGTGCCTCATATAGTTCTTCTCTGGTTAAGAATAATGCATTGCTTCCAGTTAGCCTTTGTTTTCTTGAACCTGCAATAAATCTTAGAGAGTATGCTATTATTCGTTGAACTTTGTGGAAAGAAGAGCATTTTGCAATTAAGCTTTCAAAAACATCATATTCGATAACGGAAGCATGAACTATAGTTTCTGTCTCGAGGTCGAAATTGGTGTAATCTCTTTGTTGAGGTGGCCAAAACTGTTTTGGGTGTAATAGCCACTCTGGTCCGTTCCACCATAACTTATTTAATTTAATTTCGTCTGGAAGAAGCCCTCTTGATGCACTGTCTGCTGGGTTTTGTGATGATGGTACATGGCTCCAATGTGCTCGATTAAATGACGATAATATTTGCGACGTACGATTGGCAATAAATGTTGGCCAGCGGCGAGGATGAGATGTAAGCCAATCCAGTACAATTGTCGAATCTGTCCACAAGAAAATATCTTTAATATTTATGTTTGTTTCTTTTTTGACCAGGTTCATCAGGTTCGTCAATAATACTGCCCCACATAGTTCCAGCCGTGGTGGCTTTGCTGCTTTATAGGTGCCACCTTCGTTTTGGAAGAGATCAAATGACTATAGGTTTGCCCGTTCTCTGTGATCACCTTGTAATAGATAACAGCAGTGTACGCGAGTTGGCTGGCGTCGCAGAATCCATGTAGTTCTACAGATGAACTTTGGGATGTTTGGACAAAACGTGGAATAGAAACTTCTTCTAATTTAGGAAGAGTTAGTCGGAGTATTTCCCATTCATTTGCCTCCTTTTCTGGTAGAGGATCATCCCAGTTTAAATTCAAAATCCATAGTTGTTGAATGAAGATTTTTATTTTTATGTTTACTGGAGCGATCCAACCCAACGGATCAAAGATTTTACCTGCTTCCGATAGTACTGTTCTTTTCGTCGGCCTGGAAGTCATTGGTAAATCAACTCGGAACTTAAATATATCTTCGTTTGGATCATATTGCAATCCTAAAATCTTTACTGCTCTATCCATGGGTAAGTCTTCGATTGATCTTGCTTGATGTTCTCTGTCTTCAAGGGGAATATCATTTAAAATTTCAGGATCATTGGACACCCACTTCCGCAAGTTAAAACCATAGCTGGATAAAATTGTTTTTATTGAATTTTTTAACTTTTTTACTTCATCAACCGTGTCACCACCTGTCATGAGATCATCAACGTATATGTCTTTCTCAATCGTTTTAGCTACAATTGGATCAGAAGTTTTAAAATCTTGAGCGATTTGGTTAATTACTCTTGTAGCCAAATAAGGGGCAGAGGCCAATCCATACGTTACCGTACACAATTTGAAGTATCGAAGCGGACGAGAGGGCTCTTCTCTCCAAACAATTTTTTGAAATTTCATATCGTCTTCATGAAGTAGAATTTGTCTATACATCTTCTCAATGTCGGCACAAAAAATTAGGCGATGTTCTCGAAAGCGCAAAATTATTGAATAGAGTGTCGATTGGACAGTAGGACCAACTGCTAAACAATCGTTTAATGATACACCAGAGCTTGATTTCGCGGAACCATCGAATACAACTCTAAGTTTAGTTGTCGAGCTATCATGTTTTATGACTCCATGATGCGGCAAAAAGAAACCGCCATCATTAACTGTATCGTATGGAATTTCTTTCATGTGACCAAGAGACAAATATTCACTTATGAACTGTTTATAAAGCTTATGAAACTCCTTATCACGAAGAAATCGACGTTCCATTCCTCTGAATCTTTGTACTGCCATACTGAGTGTTGTTCCTAATTCCGTGGTAGATTTTTTAAAAGGTAATCGAACTTGAAAGCGTCCATCCGAATTTCTCTGAAGATTTCCTTTAAAACTTTGCTCACAAAGTTCTTCCTCTGGTGATGGAAAATTGACGTCATTTGGAATTGACTCCAGTTCCCAGAAGCGCTTTAATGTCTCGTCTATGTTGAATTCTGCCAAATTGCTAGTGAATCCAAGCAGCGAATCTTCTCCACTGGGTGTACTATCGTTAATTGTACATGCCACAACCCATCCAAATATCGTATTTTGAAGAATAGGGTCATTATGAGAACCCTTAATCTGTCCATCGACTAAAATATTGAAAAAATTGTCAATACCAATTAGTATGTCTACCTCGTTGGACTTGTGAAATTCCGGATCAGCTAATGGTAAATTTTTCCAATTATTCAACTTTGAAGAACTAATATCAATTTGAGGAAGTTTCGTTATTTGTTTCAAAATAAATACTTTCACGGTTAAATATGGACCTGATTGTGGTTTGATGCGTATGGTTGTAGTTCCGTTGGTGACGCCTGCTTCGACTTTCCCAAGTCCTTTAACAGTAATTCTCCCATTATAACGTGGCAGTCTAAGACGCCTCAGGCATGATTCGGTGATAAAGCTTGCCTGTGAGCCTGAGTCCAAAAGAGCGCGACAATGTACAGCTTGGCCCAAAGAACACATGACCTTTGCAAGAACAGTTGGTAGAATGGATTGACTTATGTTATTCTGACTATTGTATGACAACACGGCATTAGCGGAACTTGTAGTAGGTTCATCTTTCTTTTGTAGTGTCACGGTTTTGTTTGTAACCTCAGATTCTGACAAATGTAGGAGGGTGTGATGCTTCCCTCTGCACATTGGACATCTTCGCTTTGATAAACACCGATATATAGCATGCTTATCGCTTAAACAATTAAAACAACGTTTGTTGTTCTTAATGAATTCGCGCCGTTTGTGCACATCCATTCCATTTAACTCTGGACATTGGTATATTAAATGCCCGTCAGCTTCACAAATAGGACATTTACCATCATGTACTGCTACGTGACCTTTAATTGAGGACGGTTTATTGACTGAACTTGAACTGCGTTTAGTTGAGCTGCGTAAAGATTCTAAAGCATCACCTCTTCGTAATAGAAAATCAAAAAATTCTTGAATTGTCGGACACTCCTTTTCTGCTGTGGATTGTGCCCATAGACCCCTTGATTCATCGTCTAATTTGTTAACTAGGATATAAACTAACCACGGATCTCGTTGTTCACCTTGTGTTCCCATAGCCTTCAAGCCTCGTAGTACCTCATCGGAAGTGTCAAGTAATTTCTTGATGTTACTATGGTTAGCCAAACTAATTGATGGTTGCTCTATGAATGTTCTAATGAACGCATTTATTGTGTGTCGTTTTCGATCGTATCGTTGTCTTAACTTCTGCAAAGCTTCAATATAATTCGCTTCGGTTATGCTAAAATGTCGCAAAAGACTGGCAGCTTCACCCTTTAGTAATCCTTTCAAGTATTGAAATTTTTGTACCGGTGACAGCGAGGCTGAGTCATGTATGGATGACACATACAAATCATAAAATGACTGCCACTCGGTATAGTCACCAGAAAATGAGGGTATATTTAATTTTGGTAGCTTTACGTCTGCACATGCTTGCGTTGCATTTAATGGATTTTCGAAGCTTGTATTACCATTCGCATTGTTAAATCCCAGTGTACGAATTAACTTATTCAGTCCGGTAATTGCTTTATAATAATTTTCTTCGTACTCCAAATCAGGTTCTTGTGCTTGGTCGAGTTCAAATATGCGATTTTCGATCACTGTAAACTCCTCCATTAATTTCTCCACGCGATTCAATTTGGCTCTGCATTCTTCAATAGACATTTCGCTTGATTTTTTTGCGCTATTTAATATCAAGGTCAGCTTGCCTTTGTTGACAGACCGTTGCTTTTTTAACGCATTAATTTCTGCCATTTTGCCTTGTTTCTGACCAAGTTTGCGGTTTTTCAAATACAAGCTTTAATTATTCACTATAAGTTACGGTTAATTATTAAATTCAAACGCGGAATTGTTCAAATTGAAGCAACTTATTTAATGATTTAAAGGGCTTTTCACTAGTTTGCTACGCGTTGGCAAAGTTCTCGGCACAAAGAAACAGTTATTAAATTCACTTGGCGAGTTCTTGAGTTGGAAATGCACTTTAACGTTTTTAATCACTACTTTAAATAATTTTAGAACCCCACTGTAACTAAGTCTATGTTCTTTAAATTTAAATAATTTTGTTTATATGTATTATGTAAAAAATATAATATGTATATATTAAATTTAATAACGTTATTATAATTTAGAGTGTAATAAAACAATACAATAAAAATGGCTACTTATCGAATGTGGTACTGGCATGTGTTATACCACTAATGCAAATTTCCAGTTGATAAAAACCAATTGTATTTTCGTTCAGATCAATTTTTCCTTTGAAATTATCAATTCCTTTAGAAATGCATTCGATCCGGCTCGAAGGACCAACAAATGATGGGGCACACGCCGATTAGTATATCGAAACAATCCCACGATGATGATGGATTATTATAAATGCTGTGCAATTATTCCCACGTAGTGTTGAGGTGGACTGTATGTTTGGTTGATGAACACAATTTCCAATAGTTTCACTTATTAATTAAACAACTGATTGTAGCACGTTATAATTTCTTATTTTATTTACGATATTTATTTTTGTTTTAACTTGATCGCTTTGAGGTCACAAAAAGAGTGATAAAAGCTAATGACATTCAGCAAAAAGTAAACTTCCAAGTTTGTAACCAAATGCCATTCTAACTGCAATAATAAACTTAACGCAAATTGGTTGCATACTTGGTTGGTCTTATGTGCCGGTAATACAGATTTCAAATGTAGTGTTTACAATGTAACATAATTTTTAATTAATAACAATTTAGTACTTCAAAACTCAAATGTCATAATTTGTTTCTCAATGTTGACAAATATTTAATAAATTAAATGTAATTATTTAATAACTTAATAAAAATAAAGTAAGTACTTGATATAATTTTAATTAACAAAATCTATATGTAATTCAAAGTATTTTCTTCTAGCCATGCAGTAAAATTGTTTGCTAATTAGAATAATTTAATTAAATATTGGATCTTAAAGCTAAGTAGTAATTATTTGACCATACAAGTGGTGTCTAATTTAAATGTATTCTAAATTTCAGATTCTTAATAACTAAGTTTACGAACACTTATCAAAAATTTTTGAAAAAGCAGTTAAATCTAGGTTGGTTCATTTTTTAAATAAGATGCATTTTTTTAGCGATTCTCAATTTGGGTTTAGGACTGGACTTAGTACTGAATCTGCGCTAACCGAATTATTGAATCCACTTCATGTAGGGTTGAATAATAGTAAATCGGTTGCTGCTCTTTTTGTGGATATAAAGAAAGCGTTTGATATGGTCGATCATCAGATTTTATTACGTAAATTATGGAATATTGGTTTAAGAGGTAGTATGTATAATTGGTTTAGATCATTTATCACCAGTCGTGCACAAAGAGTTCGCATTGATGATTGTCTGAGTAATTCTGTTGTGCTGGATGCCGGTGTCCCTCAGGGATCAGTGCTGGGACCAGTATTATTTTTAATATATATTAATTCAGTATTCAGGCAGCATTTCAAGGGAAAGGTTGTAGCATTTGCAGACGATATGGCATTTGCTTATAACTGTTCTAACTATGCTTCGACAGTAACTAGTATCAATCATGATTTAGAAATTTTAAGTAAATGGTTTGCAGTTCATAGATTATTACTTAGCCCAAAAACTAAAGCTATATGTTTTAATTTAAATGAAAATCGTTCGTTCGGTAATGAATTAGTATTTCACGATTGTGAATGTCCTAAAATAATTCCATGTACTCCTGGATGCTTACTGATTGAATCAGTGAGTAACATCAAATATTTGGGTTTGAATGTTGATTGTCGACTCAACTGGAAATGCCACATAAGTGATTTAGAAAAAAATCTTCATGCGTCGGTTAGGAAAATGTATCTCCTTCGAGCACATTGTCCGCTGTCGGTTCTTAAATTATTCTATCATGCATTAATTGAGTCAAAATTGCGTTATGGCATTTCCTGTTGGGGTGGCACGTATTACGCAACTTTGAGACCTTTGGTTATAGCCCAAAAACACATCATTTGTTTGATTAAGCGGATACATTGAACACTCCTTTAATTGGTACGTTAGATCCGGCATGGAGTGCTCCTTGTAGGTTGTGGTTGCGAGGATCCCGGTGAATTTTCCGAAACATTTGAATCCGGAATTGTAAGTATCTGATTTGGTTGATTGAATTTTTGATCACTTTTTTTTTTCTTGAAACACTGGGTAATATGGTGACCAATTCGTTTACAATATGAACACACTAATTGAAATTGTTTGATGTGACTTCGACT
This sequence comes from Tipula helvola, assembly GCA_963556165.1. Lineage (NCBI taxonomy): Eukaryota > Metazoa > Arthropoda > Insecta > Diptera > Tipulidae > Tipula > Tipula helvola. The sequence continues at coordinate 8,426,910 of OY744481.1, read as the reverse complement.
CGTTTGATTAGCGAAATTCGAAAGTGAATTTCCATAATTTGGTTTTACAGGGAAACGACAATTTCGCATAATATGACTTAAATTTCCACAATTTAAACATTTTGGTGATAAATTTGGTTGCTGCATTTGTGACTGGATAACTGGTTTATTATTTCTAGTGGATATCTCTTCTTCGAATGCTTTCGAAATTGCATCTTGAAACTTGTCAAATCTGTATGCTTTCACGATTAATTTAATTGGTTCACGTAAACCTTCTTGAAATGCTTTAATCGCTGTTTTTGAGTTGAGATTTTCAATTAATTCGGCAGATTTAGCACCTTGCGATTCCACACAAGACTCGTTTAATTGAGATAATAGACTTTCGATCCTTGCAGCATACGTGCGTACATCCTCATTTTTTAATTTATATATTGAAATAAGTTCCATTTGAATGTTTTCTAAAGCTCGAATTTCACCAAATTTATATTTAAGAGCTTTTTTTAAATCAGCCCACGAGACAAATGTTTTATAACGGACTAGATCGTAAGCTTTTCCCGTTAGCTTAGCGGGAATAAAAAGCATGAACTGTCGATTATGATCACCCTTTAGATTAGAATTAACAATTTTACAACAACAAAGTATTTATGTAAATTTTCTGCGCTACCATCATATTAGGGAATCAATTTAATAGCGATAGACAGGTCAAATTCAGTCATTTTGAATTTTTGATTTTGAAGTTTGGTTTCACTATGACAATTGCTTTTAATAGAGACTAGATGACTAATGGCTTTTTTTTCAATGTTAGTGTTTCTATCATCAATTAAACTAGATAAATCAAAATTAATTCGGGACTATTTAAACTATGATATTCAATAAAATCATTAAAGATAACCGATTCACAATCACTTTCACTAGAGGACGTTATTTTACTCATAAATAAAATTGTAAACTTAAAGTATAATGGATTAGAAATTGTAAAATTAAAAAAAAATAAAATAACTTAGCTGTGGTTCTCGTTGAACGTTGATTTACGACACCCAGTTGATACTCTTTGTTAATTCCAAGATTGCACTGAATGCATATAAAATGGTAAAGTGAAGACTTTGATACCGTAATGACATTGACATCGAACCATAATTTCGTTGAGTTTCAAGCATGTTCCATTTATTGAAATTCACTATAGGTCTATATTATATGGTTTACGCCTCGACGAGTAATTGCATTTTCACATTTGCAACTCGTACAATGTGGTGTATTAGAAGTATTGTATATTGAGAAATTATTTTATTATCTCCTAATACAACGAATGGCCTGCTGCACGACCCCACATCTGACACCAATTTTTGTTGTTGGAATTTTAAAATTCCAGTTACAACGGATGAGCCTTGCCTCAGGGAAATTAAATGAACACTTATCACTTAAAACTATACATAACTATTATAAACAATTTATGTTTTATTCTAATTCAAAGATTAATTTATTTTTATATTATAATTTATGAACAACATCATTCGATCACTGCACCAATCTATCTGATTTCATCGTCAGCTTTTTTAATGTTCCTTTTATTTTCTTAATTAGCTTCAACAGTAAAAATGAGAGATGAGATCATTAGAGATTGATTACCAATCGATTAGCTAATTGTTTTATTGTATGTAGAGCATGTTTATGGGTATTCGTAAGTCAATCCAAATTTATTTTGGAAATAATTAGAATACAACACACGCATATCCATATAGTATACAATGTACAACTGGGTTTGTTTTTTATGTTTTGGTCTGTTTTTGGCCGTCGGACAGTCAAGCGGCCCATTGCCGTAAAGCTGGTTAAAATGCTGAAATTTTCTATAAGGGGGTTTTTAGTCACACTTACAAAATTTCATCCCTTGCGTTCCTTATTTTGACAACCCCATATTTTGAAAATGCTGTATATATCATATTACAATTAGGAGGCATGCCATTTTTATCACCGATTACGAATCTTTAGTCACATTTACAAAAGTTTACCCCTCCATCTCTTATTGACGACACTTTTGCATAAAATACCGTTTATATTTTATTACAGTCAATACAGTTTTTTCTCAATCAACCTTTTCTCAGACAAACAGAAAGTTACAACCAGAGAAAACATTTGGAAATCATTTTTCTGCATAATTATATATTATGCTTTCATTAGTCGGCATATGTAATTATATATTTCATGAAAGACTTCATTATAACAATTTTCGGTTTTCGCTGTCATTAAATAGTAAATGACCAGGAGTACCATATAAGTATCATTTAATCTTAGCCTGCAAAAAATTGAAAATAACTGTTTCAATATTTCGAAAACAATGCTAAATGCAAGTATGATAATCAGACCACCTTAAATAATTTATCTGCTATTAAAATTTCTTGTTTTTAACCTTTTGTAACATGGATGGTATTTCCCATACATCTAAATGGTTAGATTCCGAATAAGCTGATTGTAATATTTTGCAAGGCTTTCTAATAGATTGTACTGCACTCTTTTTAATCGAGCGTTTACTTGATTAACATCCTTTTCATGCGCTGATGATACACATCATCCTTTGCCAGGGATTTCATGCAAAATTCTAGCGGTACAAGAATGACTTTTACTCTTTGTACAACGCCAACCGCACACTTTAGTTTCATTAATCGAAGTCATCTTCTCACAATGAAATATATATCCTCTAATCAGTAATTGTTTACAGGTTTTATTACTAATAATTATTTGCCCGTTCATTTTTGTTCGCGGACAATAAATTATTTGAGAAAAGGTTGATTGCGCAGTATTTTCTCAATCAACCTTTTCTCGGGAATCATTTTTCAGTCACCATTTTCTCAGACAACATTTCCTCAGTAAATTTTTTCTTAGTCGGAATTTTTCTTACAGTCGATATTTCTAAATATCGAACCACTCGACTTTTTCTAAATCAATATTTACAACTGTATCGATGTTTTGGTTATTTCGTCCAAACTTTTTTTTTTAAATACAATAGACTAAAATGTTCTTTGTGTTTCAGCGAATTGAAACAACTTCTAATTCTTATTCAAATGTTTATGTAATTCGAAAAGAATTAAACCTCTCAAGTTAAAAACATTGAATGATATAAGTAATTATGCAAAGTTTCCTTTACGGAAATTATTTAAAGTTATTAATTTTAAGAATTGACTTTTTTAAGCATAGAATTCCTCTTTTCAATTGTAACATATTTAATACACGTTTTAAAAATACCTGCTAACTAGAGTATGCTTCTCAATATCATGGAAAATATTCTCAATTGGAGTTTTAAAAAACAGGTTTTTAAGAATTTGTTTACTTACATCTAAAACTTAGTTAAAGTTACCAATAAACCATTTTCCATGAATTTCTTATACTTATTCTCAATAAAAAATTCATAACCATTAATGAATTTTATCATATAAATCTCACAGCAAATGTTCTCTTCTTTCAGGGAATCGGTGAAAATCGGTCGACCGAAATAAAATATGCAAATAAGGCGGAAAAATATCAACTTAAGATTTTGTCACAAAGAAACGAAATTTTTAGCATTTCGGAATCGCATGTTTTTGAGATTTTCGTTCCGAAAGCGGCTCTTGACCCTTATCCTTTTTGCGTTGTGGACTTTAACAAGATTTCAATTAAAAATTCCTTAAGGAGTAAAAGCGTATGGATTTACAAAGAACAAAATATTTTTTTCGTTCAAAATTTTGAAAATCTTAGACAAGTTATTAATACAAAATGTAACCACTAAATTAATACACTATGTGATTTCGAATATTTAATTATGAAACAAATCCAAAATCCGATTGAATAAATATTATTTTATAATCCCTGTTATAAACTTTTATAAATATGTAACGGCAATATGTATTTACCAGCAAAAGCCCCTAAGCTAATAATATACAAATAAACAAAACAAATGCTACGGATAATAATAATTTTTAAATTTTGGTAAACATATTTTTTTTAATTAATAACACAAACCACAAAATACCTATACACCTTATCTCATTCATATAATAATAATAATATAACTAATTAAACTTAAATAAATAATTAATTTTAAATTAATTAAAAATAGACAATAACAAATAACTATTTGCCACAAAATTAAATACGCATACCAAATATGGATTTACCTAATAAAAATAAAAAATTTAATTAAAAATTTAGTTTGTGTACACACACATGTACGTTTATATTTATTTTTTAATCAATTTGATATTAGCTATTTAATTAATTATTATTACTTTTTAATTAGAAATTTTATTTATGTACACAAAAATAAAATAAATTATTAGACATATTATGTATGTATATACATAGAGAGTATTTAGTTTTAAGCTTTTGTAGATTTTGTAAACTTTTTTTTTTTTTTTGTAAAAGCTTAAATTCTCTCATAAAATTATATTTATGTATGGAATTTATAGTACTGATTTATTCCGATAAAATTATTTCGAATTTTGTAGCGTAATTAAATAGACATAATTTGTATATTGTGGGAGGGATATTTACATAATTAACCGTTCCAGTAATTTACAAACTATTCACCTCTATTGAACACGTCAATCACAAAATTGATCAACATTTTATTGGAACTTCACACAAAGAGACTGCTTTCTTATGCAAAACCAATTTAAATTGTACCACAGAAGACAAAAAAACTGAAAATGCAATCACTCAATGTACAAATCAAATAAAATACATATTACACATACACACATATATCTCGATAACCAAAAAACTAAAACATTTTGAAACTGGCAACAAAAAAATTGCACAAAATGTAATATCTTCATTTTTTCACTGTAGGTACGAGAACGTATATATTACAATAAAAATGTATCCATATTTAGTTGGGAAATCGATCAATTCAATTGTAATACATTTTATAACAAAATACGATTCTGGAGCTGATCCACAATTTTTCTTCAACAAGAAATTCATAAAAAAAAAATGCTGCTGCAATAAAGAAAACTTTTTTTTTGGATTGGATTACACATTCAATAGATATTTTTTTCTTAAGAAGCTTTCAATTTTAGTTTTATTTTCAAAAGTTTCTGATTTTCCAAAACACAAAAAAAAACACTCAGTTTGTATTTGGAAAAAGATATGAAATTTACAAAGTAAAATGTGGGTTTTATTTATCCATGGCTGTCTGCAAATGAGAATATGTATACACGAGAGAAATAAGTATTTTTGCCTAATCGATAGTCACTCCAACCCGGTAACAATTATAAAAAACATACTTCCCAAAAATAGATACAACGACAAGCACAAAAAACACTTTGCAAATCTGGTATTAAATGAAAAGCTTTTATTTTCTCGTTAAACTCAAGTAAATTAATTATTATTTTCTAGTCTGTCTCAATAAACATCTGAATATATACGGAACAAGTACAACTACACACCACAAGCTAAATTTCATTCACCAAAAAAAGCTTACAAATGAAAAAATAAAAAAAAAATTATGAAAATAAAATCCTTTATTTTTGTTTTAAGTTGTGTTTATACAGTTGTTTTTTTTTAAACATTCCTGTCTGGAAAAATGTGCTTAATAACATTGAAAATGATGAATGAAAAGCTTATTCACTTTGTACACTCTCTTTGGTTTTTTGTTTATGTTTTATACTGAAAGGTTGCTACTGAATGATTTTGCTTGATTTTTTATTTTTTGTTTAATATACATAATTGGAAAAGTGAAAGTTGTTTGGATAAAAGAGCTTTTATATTAATAGTTAATTAATTTTAATTTTTAAGAGGTGCTATGAGGTTGAAAAATGAAATTCTGTGTACTAAAATTTTTTTTTGTACAAAATATTTTTAAGACTTTTTTAGGATTTTTTTTTTTTTTTATAATTTTTAATGTAAATTTGGTTTGGATGGTTGAGGAAAATTAACTATGAAGTAGAAAATTGAGTCTGATCTGTAAATATTTATTTTTCACTTCATAATGGTAATTTACGTTGAAACTGTTTGCACAACAAACTCTTGTACTCATACCAAATAATAGAAGCGTGACAAGAATCGTACCAACACAATGAATCAATAGAAGTATTATTAAAAGTGTTACTATTCTCAATACTGCTAAATTTACAAACTAAAATCGATCCAAATTCGGTTTGAGCCTTAAACTAGGAATGGACAATGTTCTGAATCAAGCCAATTTCATTATACTTATTAATTTCCAAGCAGGATTTTTAAACGACCGGATGCTTCAGCAACTTATACTTCTCAGACATTGGATTTATTATTGCAGACGGTTGAATATATTTTGGCGCAGGCGGTAAAAAATGACTGGAACAACTGCTTTAAGACTGCATTCATAATTTGTACGTCGAATTTCGAGTATTCTACTGCAGAATTGATTCCTGAACGCAATAAAAATCTACGAAGTTTACTGAATTTTAAAATATCTTCCTATCTGGTTCTCTGTTCAAATTTTAATAACTGGTGTGTGATAGTCCTAAACTTTATTATTTCTTTAGCTTTTAACATTATCGTGTAGCATCAGAAAGTACCAGTAATACTGGTTTAGGTAAATAAACCAACAAGTATATGTAGATGAAATGTTAACACGAGGGATAATTGAAATAAGTTATATTTGAATTTCGTTTGAATTTTCCACATTTAGCCGTACATCGTGGAAAAATTGGATCAACTGGGAAATGCATCATATTTTGATATCATCAAGTGCTACTTGAAGATAAAGCAAAACCAAAAATAGCTTTCAATACAACCGCTGAGCATTTTCATTTTAACCGTATCCTTTTTGTTTTGAAGACAGAAATGCTAGACAACATAGTCGAATATGGCCAAAATGTATATCAACATAACCAAAGACTGAAATAAATTCTCGAGTGTTTACGAAAATTTAAGTTAAAGTTGAATTAAGAAAAGTTTAAATTTCTTGTGAATCATGTCTTTGATTTCAAGCCAACCATATGCTTCACATTCTCCAGATAATCAAACTAAATTGCCATATGCTAATAATTCAAAATGTAATTTTTTAATAATTTTGACTATCACAGTAACCAAGCAAGTCTTTGGAGGCGATCAAGGCATCCAATGAACTTACAAACGTATGCTTAAATATTATTACTTCCCAAAAATGCTTGTGATGATTGTCCGATAACCCCATCTTTGAATACGCCTTGGAAAGAGACATTCCTGATATCGTTGGGTCCTTTACTGTCAATTTACCATCAGAATAAATATTTATTAAGCATTATGGATGATCTTTAGAAATATGAGATGGCCGTTTCGATACCAAGCCATACATAGTTGACCAAAATCAATACTAACCAACCGATCAAGGTGCTAACTTTAAGCATTCAGTTTTCCATAATCTTTGGAGCTCTTACAAATTTCAAAAATTACGTCTTCGTCCACAATCCCCAAAAACTAAAAATTATTCTGGAAATTTTTTGTACCAATTGAATTTTTAGCTGACCTATACTCCTTCGTCCATCGACCTTAAGAGCAACCCTTATCCATGGGGAATAAATTGTATTGGGAACTTCATGTACAAATTGAGATTTTCACCGAAAGGGATAAATGGACCGTAGCACTGCTTGGCAGAGATTTGTATTCAGTGTCAGAAGAATAAATTATTCTTGGAACTTTATATACCAATTGACTTTTTGACTGAAACTGATTAAATGGCCTTAGCACTCCTTGCCAGAAATTTGAATTCAGTTTCCGATAGTACATTAAGTAACTAACTTGCCCTTTCGTCGATCGAGCTCCGCAAAGGTAACTTGTATCCTGGAGAATAAATTAGTCTGGCAGCTTTATGTGTCGATTAAGATTTTGACTGAAACTGATACATGGACCTCAGAATCTCTTGCCTGAGATTGGCACACAGATACCGATAGTACACGTATGTATTAGCTGAAGTACTCTCCGGTAACGAGCCCTATCAGTATTCATTTTCAGGGGCATAATCAAGCATTCCCCAAATCGCGTACATTTCGCATTATTCTTGTGAAATGTACGAGTGCATGTGTATCCATAAAGTAACGAATTATCTACAAACATATAATATGAAAAGGTCTACAAATTCCGACTGTCTGGCAGAAGAAGAAATAGACACTCTCAACACAAGGAATTTTAATTCGAATGCGAGTAGGTTTATAGGCGCATCAAGAAAATCTGCAAAAAAAAATCCATAAGCAATTAGAAGAATATTTTGAAAAATTTTATAATGATATTAAAATAATTCATTTTCCAGATCAGGATCTAATTTTAGTAAATCTCGGGAAACCAATTCCCCCAAAAGGTTCGTGTATATTCCACTTGTTTAAAATTTTGATAAATCCTGAGATGTTTGTAAGCACGATTGAACAAGAACTACTTCTTTGCTTTTTGATGTGGTTCTGGCTTTTTTGTAGGGTGGATTGGAACTGGTTTCAACTGGGCGAGTTGACTTTGCCTTAGGTGTTGGACAAGACTGTGGCCGAGATGGGGTTTCGTTAAATCTACTTAAATGAAAAACATGTCATTTAACCAAATAATCTTCATATAAATCTTCATTATCGCTAAGTATAATTGAGGAGCATGATTCGTCTGCCAGACTGAGGTAATGTTGCAAATCTGATGAAGCTCCTAGCAATTCCTAATAATAAATATAAATTTAAAAACTAAATGTATGTACATGTTCATTCATGTAATGAACGTTTATTATAATTGTTCACCGAAGGTATGACATCACAGGATTCTTTTAAAAATAAAAAGTCGCCATAAATTTTCATGTGCTTTGCTTGCATAGTGGTAGCTTATGTGAGTTATATATACCTATATCGAGCAAACACAAAAATCTCTGAACAGACGATTTTTGATACTATGATAGTAAGTCTCGAACGATGATTGCGCTAATTTCTATCCTACGAATAAAAAGATGCTCAACTTTTACTAATTTACATCTATACCTCAATAAGCTGGAGGTATGAAAGCAGGTGCGCTTGTATCTCTAGGTAGCCTTCGTAGAGCTTACATTAAAAAGAGCTTTTGTACTCTCTCTATACGACCTGATTATTTAATATAAAACGGATCTGCATCATAATCCACGCACAATTCAACAAATTTTAATTATAATTTATAACTTAGATCAAATTTCCATATTACTAAAGTTTATCAGCCCACCTCACCTATACGTTTACAGTTTACATACAAAGCCTAACCGATTTTCTGTTAAAATTTATTCAAAACCAGGTAAATAAATAAACAAAAGTTCTAAATTCTAAAAATATAAACATATGCCTGAAACATATCAGATAAAAATGAAAATCCAGCAATGTTGCGAATAATTTCTCTAAGGTAACATTATAGAGTTGCCTCTCGTCTTATTTTTATTTTAACAAAAACGGAAGTTGATTTATTTTAGTCATGCTAAGAATCCAGGTAAAATTTATTACAATTCCTCTAGCTCACATAATACTCATATATACATACTTGTACCTGAGAATGTATATATGTAGTACTATATATCAACTTATATGTGAGAAATATTTTATATTTACATAATTAGATATGTAAAGCATAATATTCATCGACTGAAATTTAAAATATCATTCAATTTACCGCATGGCAAATTTTTGAAACCGTGCACTATACCATTTTGATTTGGTAACCAGAAATGACAATGTAGTATTACTGATATAATACAATATAAATTTGTGTCTCTCTATACAGCTTTTGTACCAACAAAAATAAAATAAAACTAAATAAATAAATTATCTACTGTTATATGCAATATTGCAAAACTAAACTATAGTAGATATATTTTGCAATATACAGCGAGTTTTCGTCTCAACCATTTTCTTTTTTTAGTTTTCGCAAAGTATATCACATCAATGTCAAATGATATCTCATACAATTTTTAGAGTAAAAGCTGAAAAGAAATAAATTTATTTATTTTCCTCTGCTGTGTTTTCCGGGTTTGTCTTTTCTTTTTTTTTGCTATGAGAATATGTATAGAGGAAAATATTAATTCCATATGGAAAATATAGAAAATTTGTAAGCAATTGATACAAAAGTTTTGACGTTTTATAATATTCTCATATTTATGGTAAGTGTAAAATATTGTGACCCAACCAAATAATCTAAGGACAACAACAACAACATGTCACATATTTCTTTGCTGCAATAAAACAAGTACAACGTATGTAATCTTTATGATATTATCTATGACGTGAAAATGTATGATAAGTCTGTGTGCTACTATATATCTTTAATATGAGGTTGGAAGCAAATATTATACAAAATATCATGTCTGACACCATAAAAGCTTGCTCTATACACCACCAACAACAACCATCTACACCAAATAAAATAGAAATAAGAACGAAAAGTACAAATAATTTTAATAAAATTGTAACAACATAGAGCTTTTGTATATATTCCAGGTAAATGAATAAAACGTTTGGTTAGCATAGTTTGTATATAAGACATAAAGGTATGTATGATGCTGCAAAAAATGCATAGATATGATATTTCTAAGCTTAGACTTTAGAAACATACAAAATATTTATATTGTTACATTTTAAATTAATAAAACATTTAATTTGAATTTAAAGTGGCATTATTCCTGTGGTTTTGCATTAACTTTTTTAGACGAAATTTTGCTAATCTAGATTTCGGCCAAAAATCACACTTATCGCTGAGATGGAATAGAATGTGGGTTGGATAATCAAAATCTACTTTTAACAAATATAACTCCTATGATAAAAAATATCTCCCGACAAACAAATCATTCTCAAGATAATACCATGTAATAAATAATAAATTAAATTGTAAATTATTTGTCTTGCCGCACCGCAACCATTTAAATACGATGTCAAAATCAATTATAATTAAAATTAATCACCTTCTTATACAATCATCATCATTAATCATCAAATACAATAGAAATAACTGAAAAATATACAACAACAACAAAACTATGTATACACAATAATAAAATATGTAAATAAATTATATTTTTTCGGTTTTCCATTTTTCCAACTCTCTCAAGATAACAAAAAATAAAAATAAAAATTTATTTTGCAAAAACATATCCAAAAAAAATTAAATAAATAAAATTTAATTATCTAGTTTTTTTTTGGCCTTTTTTGTAGATCCAGAAAATAATAAAATTTTGATGGAGTTCTGATTATATGCTTTACATACGAGATACGAGAGATGATGATTCTATTGGGAAAATAATTTTAAATTGAAATTTTGTGTTATTTATTATTTTTTTGGAATATTTTTAAATTTATATAAAAATAAGAAAAGATTTTATTTTTAATTTGTATTTTAAATTTATTACAGTTGATTATAATTAATTTTATTTTTTTTTTGTTGCTCACTAAATTACATTTTTGGAAAATATGTTTTTGTTATACGTAACAAAAAACTTTTTAAATTTTTCAGGTTTTGTGTATACGTTGAAAAATTTAAATGAAATAATAACAATTTTTTTATGTATTTACAAAACCTGCCAAATAATTTTTCTTTAAAATTTATAATTAAAATAAAATCGTTCTGTTTAATAAACTACGGAAATATTTTTTGTTCATTTTACACCAGCAAACGAGAAAGTGTGCCCAGATATTGTGAACACGAGTAAAATTAACACGCAAATTGCAAATATACGTGTGTAACTTGCAGAAGAACGAGAAAAGCAAAGGCGACGCACAGTGGGACCGATTGCAACAAAGCTGGCCAAAAGTAAAACAATTTTTTTAATTTAGGTGTTTTAACGTTGGATTGGCTTTAGTAATACTCTCTAAAGTAGGTACCTAGAACACTCGTAAGAAGGTCAAACTACCTTTACCTGCCCTATAATTTTAGTTGCAATTGCAATGTACTTTCGCGCAAGATGCAGTCATCGCAAGATGCAGTCATATATGTATATAAAAGTCAATTTATGTCTGGATGTGTGTTCCCAAAAATCTCCAAGACTATACGGCCGATGGACATGAAACTTTTTACAATAGGTGGCCGAGTCACACTACCAAATGTCCGAATCGCTCAACCGATCGTCATGAAATTTTTACCATGTATAAGTTGCATGTCCAGAACCAACCTAACGATATTTTTGAAGTAGTTGGATCCCGGGCCTAGGGGTCCCGGTACAAATTTACTTAAAATTAAAATTATTGGGAATGAGTTTAGGAAAGAGCTTATATGATTTTAGTGACATGCTTAAATCCGAGGGGTCTATCCCTTGGATCAAGGGGACCCTTCTTATAAGTTTCTACACAATTCTCCCAACTTTGGATACTGATTTTATACCAATGCCCCCTGGGTTGTACGTGTAAAATTGGTTTAGTTTGAAAAATATCTTTGGTTTTTCGTAAGGTAATTTTCACGACACGACTATACCTTCGTCGATTATTTCAACATATATTTTAATCGTTTTGTGTAAATTAATACTGATTTGTGTTAATCCGAATGCCCATTAATCTCGATTACTTACATAGGTACAGTGAAATAAAATAATTGTTTGGGACCTATGTATATTTCAGGTATATATTAAATATTGTTTCGTAAAGGACCTACCGTATCGATGGATACTATTTCAAAACTAGTATTTGGTGTATCTGTTATCATCGACAATTCTCTGTTATGTTTATTAATCTTTGTTCTAGCACAAGTGTCACAATTTCTTACGTATGTACTTATAATTGTATTCATATTTTTAAATGTATATTTTTGTTTTAATCGTTTAATTAAACGTCGTTGCCCAATATGACCACCTATAGGCGTATCATGGTATAAACTTATTATTTTATTTATTTCATCTTTATTTTTCAATAATTTAGGTACTTCATATATTATTATTTTTAATGTATCATTTGGATTATTTTGTTTTTTACAAACATACTCATACAATTTTTTATATTTTTCGCGCGTTATATACTTTAAAATGTCATCATTAATATCCATGGACAATTCTTTTACACTGTTCCTATTCATACATTCAATCAACTTCTCAAATACCAAATTTAGTTCTGGTTGAGTTTCGTCAATTGTAATCATTAATTCACTATTATTATATCGCACCTTAGTTAAACCTTTTCTATAATAAACTTTAATTTCTTTAATTTTCTAACATCATTATACGATGTACTTTCCCAAATATGAAGATGATCAGGCTTCAATTCTATTATTTCATTATTTTTGTTCATAGGTACTTTGATTGTTGTTTTGTGATTTGTTTGTCATCGATCTTGTTATAACTTTAACATCAGCATCTTTCGGTATTAATGCCTTGAGCATGTCGGAATCCCACTTGATACGTGATAACGCGTCCGCCCCAACATTCAAGGAACCTTTTCGGTATATTATCTCATATTAGTATTCACATAGGTTTGTCTCATTCACGTCATTTTTGACGAGGATTTATTGTCTGAAAATAGGCTTATTAACGGTTTATGGTCTGTTATGACCTTGAACTTTTTACCATACAGATATGGTCTAAAATGGTTAATGCCCCAGCCCCCAATGTATAGCAAGTAATTCTTTTTGCAGTATATCTTTATTTAATTCGTGCTTATCGAGATTTTTACTCGCATAAGCAATTGGAAGATCGTTTCCAATCTCTCCTTGTGACAATACTGCACCATACGCATAATTCGACGCATCGGTTGTTAAAATAAATTCTTTTTCCCAGTCTTAAGACGAAACTAAAAATTGAGCTACCGTATTTTCCTTCGACTTTTGAGAAAATAATCGAAAGATAACTTCATTGTACTCATGATTAGTATTGGTGTGTATAATATACTATGTAACGTGAATTTGGTTTGACATAAAATACACTGCGCCAATTAAAAAACGGAACAGAAATTTTCTTTGAAAAAATACCCAGATTTGAACGCTTGTATCTTGGTGAAATAACACCTTTCAGAAAAAAATTTTTTGTTTCTAGTTGAAGGAAATTTTGTTTTCTTTTCGATACTGGAAACCGTTTTATTTTCTTTTGTTTTTTTATGACTTTTTTGAGTAAAACAAAAGGTGTTTGAGAATTTTTTGTGTTTAAGAAATAATTGGACACTCGATATTGATGCCAATAAATTGTGATTGTGTTTGATTTTAACATAAAAATCAACAAAGTTATGTTGATTCAATTTACTTTGAACTTTATATTTTCTGTGCATCTTCAGGAGGACTTCTACGTCATTTTCTTTGTTTATATACGTGCTTATGTAATTAGGAAAAATCCAGCTTCAATTTATTTTAACTTATTAAATGTCTTTTGGCTTTCTTAAATAAATAAATTTTTTAGATTTATTTACAAATATATGTAGCTATGTACATAAAATAGCAATATTTTAATAAAATTAATTTCAAATTGGAATTTGTCGTTTGTTTCATTATAAAAAAAAATTACAGCCGTATTTCTAATTTGACATTTACACATACACATGCTCAAAATTAGCCCCGCCTATTTTTATTCCTTATTCACAAATACATGCATACAATTTTTTTTAGATTGAGTTTCGCCCAGTTTCGACTTATCGTGACAAGACTCATACGCTTTCTTAGCTTAAGTCGAAACTTAAACTTAGTTAAAGTCGAAACTAAGTTTAGTTTAAACTTCGAAATATAACGAAAAAGTCGAAAGTAAAAATACTTGGGTAAGGAAATGTATTTAATTTTCATTCTTATATTGTTTCGAACATAGCATGCTTTGAAGTTTATGATAGAAAAAAACAATTTTACCGAAAAATTTCCATGGCTTACTACAGCTCATAATATAAAAGTTTTTAAATAATTTGTTGTGGTGTTTAATCATAAACGCGGACCACGTACTTTCTTGTGTAATTAGTAATTACTGTAACAACTAAAAAGCGGAATGTTTAATTTAACGTAAAATATTTGGTCATTACATGAATACTAAAAAAAAATAATAATGAAAAAAAAAAATTAAATAGGTTGAGAATCGAACCGAGGACGTTACCACTAAGCAACAAACATTATAATAACATTGTTTTTATTTGCATTGTTAAATTCACAGATGATTTCGTTGCGATAATATTATGCGTGAGGCATGAAGCCTAAGGACCAACCTAAGAAATCATACATTTAAATTAAAGGTAATGCTCACAGTAATTGCCCACGACCAAAGGCAAAATTTCGTTTCAATTTTCTGAACATGCGGTGTAAGACGTGATCACGTCAAAAAAATATAAATTGGAAAAACTAAACTAAAATGCCTTGGGCACAATAGAACCCCAGACATTAGCCGCTCTAGTCCAATAGACCTTTTTCCTTAATTGTCAATCATAGTGAATCATCAGAAATATCTGTAGGTGTTGCATAATATTGGAATCTTGTTTTCAGTGTTTTAACTAAATAAATTAAATTTTACATTAAATTTAACTTTAGAAACGCTTTTGCGGAATTGTGAAGTTGCTTCCCGAAATACCGGGTGTTTCTTTTAAACTGAGACGATCAAATATCTCGAAAAATAGCCACTCTACGGAAAAAATGTCCATAATCAAAATTTAATCATACCGCGGGGGAAATACATTAGTGCAAAAAATAGTCTCCCACCCCCCGCTTTGTAGGTGGGGCGGGGGTAATTTTTAAACTAAGATAGGAAGCCATATTTTATATTGCAGATACGGATTCTACGACTAAAAGTACGTATGATTTGAATGAAATATTTTGTTCGGTTCATGATAGATGGCGTTGTAATCGACGAAATTCAATTTTTTCAATTTCTTCTTCTTAGAACACCGCATTCGATTCTGCAATACGTTTGAAATAAAAAACATCACGTTTTCATTGGAAATACTCGAAATTCGTCATCAAAACAATTTATTCAGTTTTGTAAATCACATTTAACGTTTGTGTTATTTCTTATTTTCATGTTTTTCGCAATTGCAAAATAAACGATAAAATACTTTAGAATGGACCGTTTAACTGTGCCAGAGAAAATTGAAATGGTTCTGGTTTATGGAGAAGCTGGCAGAAATCTTGAAAATTCTGTTGCTATTTACGCTCAATGTTTTCCGGATAGGATTCGTTCACGTGCTTCATTTGGCCGTACTATCAAACAATTTATTGCTGATGGAAATGTTCAACCGAAAAAGAGGACCCGTAGAGCAACAGTCACTGGAGAAAATAATGAAATTGCTGTATTAGTACACGAGAAATAGTTCGCGATTCCGGATTGTCCCTCACCAGTGTTTGGAGAATTTTAAAACGGCACAAGTATCATCCATATCATGTGTCTTTACACCAAGATCTTCATGGCGCTGATTTCCAAAATCGGGTAACTTTTTGTCAATGGGCACGTGAACAAATACAACAAAACCCCAATTTTTTTCGTTGCGTAATGTTCTCAGACGAATCGTCTTTTATAAACCATGGAACGGTTAATCGACACAACATGCATTATTGGAGTGTTGAAAATCCACACTGGCTTCGCCAAGTTGAACATCAGCGCCCTTGGACTGTCAACGTGTGGTGTGGAATAATTGGCAACCAACTCATCGGCCCCCACATTATTGAAGGCAACTTGAATGGTCAAATGTACCGAAACTTTTTGGAAAATGAACTGCCAATATTACTTGAAAATTTGAACTTAGAATTGAGACGGAACATGATGGTTGTCCTGCACACTATTCGTTGGTAGCACGTGAGGTACTTGATCGTGATTTCAATGGTCGGTGGATCGGTAGAGCTGGTCCGATAAATTAGCCCGCCAGATCACCAGATCTCTCTTCGCCAGATTTCTTTTTGTGGGGCTATCTCAAAGACAAAGTTTACAAACAAGAACCAACAACACGTGAGAACATGATTGAGCGAATCAGAAATGCGTGTGCTGAAATTCAACCAAACACACTTCTCAGTTGTGTACAATCATTGGAAATGCGTATTAATAAGTGCATTGAAGTCGCAGGCCATCATTTTGAACACTTATTTTAAGCTAAAATTATTTTATTCACCTGCCATTTACATTAAATAAATTGTTTTAATGACGAATTTCGAGTATTTCCAATGAAAACGTGATGTTTTTTATTTCAAACGTATTGTAGAATCGAATGCGGTGTTCTAAGAAGAAGAAATTGAAAAAATTGAATTTCGTCGATTACAACGCCATCTATCATGAACCGAACAAAATATTTCATTCAAATCATACGTACTTTTAGTCGTAGAATCCGTATCTGCAATATAAAATATGGCTTCCTATCTTAGTTTAAAAATTACCCCCGCCCCACCTACAAAGCGGGGGGTGGGAGACTATTTTTTTGCACTAATGTATTTCCCCCGCGGTATGATTAATTTTTGATTATGGACATTTTTTCCGTAGAGTGGCTATTTCTCGAGATATTTGATCGTCTCAGTTTAAAAGAAACACCCGGTATAATTAATTAATTATTTTTCTACAACATTAATTTTTAGTTCGGACCACCTACGGATCGCCGATCTTACTTGTCAAATTTTTTTAAGGAAAAAGGTCAATACGTTACTACTACTGTACTACATCACTTTCAACCCATGATAAACCAATTTAATAGGTACGATCAAGCGCATGTATTGCTATCCCTTTCACTAAAAAATTATGTCATTCGGTGCTTTTTTCTTGCTATACTTTTTTTTGTAATCACTAGTTCATAGCAAACAAAAACAAATCGAATTGTTTTGCGGTGATAGTTTTTGTTAAAACAACGAAGCCTTGTGATTTTATCGCACCGAATGACGAGATGCGCAAGAAAAGACGAATTTGAAACAGCTGTCAATCATACCTATTAAATTAGTTTATCATACGTTCAACCTAACAAAATTTATTTAACTTTCATTGTTATATTGTTTCAATCATAGAATGCTATGAAGTTTATGATTGAAAAAAAATGTTTACCAAAAAATTCTTAATGCTTACTACAACTCAATATAAAAGTTTATAAATAACTTATAGTAGTGTTCGCATACATTTAGGCGCAAAAATAAACTTGTACCACGTATTTTCTTGTATAATTACTGTAATAATTGAGCCGTTAATTTTGAAAGTGGTGCAAGTCCATTTTTCAAAAAATTTAAGTTAATGATAACAATAGACAAATAAAAGTATAATCTTTCTAACGGTGAACAATTTATAGTCAAAATAAAAATAAAAAAATCCCTAATACTTGTTCAAAAAATAATAAAAATAAAAATCCCGTATATTTTTGCATTTATTGTTTCTCTATTCCTTCATTTTCTCGTTTCAACAAAATGTGGACTTGCCCCACTTTCAAAATAAACGGCTCAATTATTAAGCGGAATATTTAATTTATAGTAAAATATTTGGTCATTAGGGCAGATTGTATGAACACCGCTAAATGAAAAGTAATGATTAATCACTACTCAAGGATTTTACTTTTCGTCGATTGTGAACGTTGCTAAATAAAAATTTAGCCTCTCTTTTATTGCAGTTTTATAGCAATTTTTTGTATGACTGGCAATACTTTTTCTATGACGTTTACTTTATTGATGTTATGATGTTTATTAAACATTTTTTTTGTTTAGTTAGAGGAAAATAAAATTTCAATTTCCGAATTTGATATTTTCTTCCTTATTGAGTCCATTTTTTCTAATTACATTCTTTTATAAAAAATGTCTCGTTTGTATGATACACCACATTTGAAATGTCAAAAAAACAAAAACACATTTTTTAAGTCTCTAATTCAGTCACCAAAAAGAGAGGATAAAACGGATGGTAAAAAAAAAATCATCGATTAATTTTCTGATTTAGCATCGTTCATACAATGCGCAAACTACGCTAAATCAGAGGGTTAATCATTTATCCTCGTTCATACAATCGGGGCTAAATGAATACTAAAATAAAAATAAAAATGAAATTTGGGTGAACATCGAGAACTCGAGATATCTTCCGTTCGAAATTTGTTGTTAATAGGTCAACACCTCTATCACTTAGGTTACTCAGTTATAATAATTTGATATGTAAATTAGAAATATAAGAAAAGTGTTCCGGAGTTAGTGAATGAATTGGGTAATTACTAATTATATATTAGATTAGTGACATGCTTGAATCCAAGGGGTCTATCCCCTGAATCAAGGGGACCCTTCTTATAAGTTTCTACACCATTCACCCAACTTTGAATACTGATTTTATACCAATGTCCCCTGGGTTGTACGTGTAAAATTTTTTTAGTTTGACAAATATCTTTGGTTTTTCGTAATGTAATTTTCACGACACGACTATACCGTCGTCGATTATTTCAACATACATTTTACTCATTTTGTTTAAATTAATACAGATTTGTGTTAATCCGAATGCCCATTAATCCCGATTACTTACATAGTTTACAGTGAAATAAAATAATTGTGTGGGACCTATATTTCAGGTATATATTAAATATTGTTTCAATAGAAACATATATGTTCAGTTTATAAATGTGTCAATTTGTTATTACTTTTTGTTTGTAGTTAATACTAGAAGAAAAGATCTATTGGGCAGGCGCTTAGAGTCGTGCGAACAAGTGAGACCCAGGAACAACGCTCACAACGAATACAAAGTAAAAACATCAATTTAGCGCAATTCCGAGCAGCGCAAATGAATGAAGAGGGTGAACTACGTTTAAGTGCCACTCGGCTACGCTATCAAACAGTACGAGTGCAAACTGCATAATACTTTTATACGATTAAAAGAAAAGAAAGAATTAAAATAAATTACAATTATTTACAAATATTATAATCCGAAGTCGATCCGTACTCCTCCCACCAAGCTTCATCTGTAATTTTAGGGAAAGCCCAAGGATAGCTCTTATATTTGTTTAGATCAAAACAATTATTTTATTGGTATAGGGCTCTTTATTTTTATTTTTATTTATTAGTACTTGAGCTTTCAATCCCACTTCGGGATCATTTTCAAAAGCATAATGAAAAATTATTTCCAAAATAGGTTCCTTTTATATAAAAATTTTTTACATAAAACAATCAAACATTTGTTACAAAAACCAATTTTTCATGGAAACGCACAGCCTAGACAATTTTTCGAAAAATAATTTTCTTTTCCTGGCTAAAGCGTTTTTCATGTAGAAAGGTTGTACAATTGAATAAAAATAAAATGAGGTGAGACAAAAAACTTATATAAATAAATCATACGAGTTGCCAATATAAGCATAATCTTCTACAATGTTAATCGAATTTTTACTTGATTTAATATGTAACATTTCCAAAATCGATCTTTTCCTAAAATTGGTTTGTTTATCGAGAATTTTGACGTTATCTAAATTGATTAAATGATTGGAATTTTTCAGATGCCGTGTAAGTGCACTAATATTTGAATTTAGATCTTTGTTGGTGTCATATCGGTGTTGATAAATTCTTTTTTCCAAAAATTGTTTTGTCTGTCCAGTATACGTGGCGTTGCAACTACAACGGACTTGGTAAACCACATTTGATTGTTTTCTTAAAGGTACCTTGTCTTTAATTTTGGAAAAAATATTTCCATTTAGGCTTGTAGCTGCACATCCCACAATTTTGAAATTATAATTCTTGAACAAACGTTTTATTTTCTCATAAAGATTTTTTATATAAGGAATAGCCAAAAAGTTTGTAATTTCATTTTGTGGTCTAGATATAGTATTTCTGTGAAAATTTCTTGTTTTCCAAATTACCTTTTTTATTAATTTTTCGGGATATTGGTTGAGCACTAAAGTGTCTTTTAGAATTTTTAAATTTTGTTTGTGAAATTTTGTATCGGAAAGCTTTATAATTTTTTGGGTTAAAATTTGTATAGTGTTAATTTTGTAAGTGGTGGGAAGCCAAGAATGAACATTTATATATCGGCCTGACCAGGTATCTTTATGATACCAATCACAAGAAATTTTGCCATTTGGTTCGTGAATTAATAAAATGTCCAAAAATGCAATTTTGTTATCTACTTCTTTTTCTAAAGTGAATTTGATTCTATTATTTGCCGAGTTAAACGCTTCTAAAAAATAATCGATTTTATTTATCGGTACCGCAGTAATTATGTCGTCCACATATCTAAAGTAGAATAACGGTTGAAAGTCCAAAGAGTTTAATACTGAGATTTCTAAATTTTCCATTACTAAATTTGCTAATATGGGACTTATGGGAGAACCCATAGGTGAGCCAAAAGTTTGTTTATAAATTTTGCTATCAAACGAAAATTCTGAATTGTTCAACACAATGTCTAAAGCAGTAAAAAATTGAATTTTTGTTAATTTAGATTTAGAATTTTGCTTTATACTTCTCCAATTTTGACTAATAATATTTCGTACAATTTGGCTATCAACATTCGTAAACAAGGATTTTACATCCAAAGAGATTAACATGGAATTTGGTGGGATGGTAACGTTATTAATTTTGTTTTTGAAATCTTCAGAATTTAGAATGAATGAATTTGTTTTTCCCAAACTTGGTTTAATAATATTTCCTAAAAATGATGATAACGAGTATGTTGGGCTATTTATCGAACTTATAATTGGTCTGTATGGTACATTGGGTTTGTGAATTTTGTACCATATGTACCATACAGACCAATTATAAGTTCGATAAATAGCCCAACATACTCGTTATCATCATTTTTAGGAAATATTATTAAACCAAGTTTGGGAAAAACAAATTCATTCATTCTAAATTCTGAAGATTTCAAAAACAAAATTAATAACGTTACCATCCCACCAAATTCCATGTTAATCTCTTTGGATGTAAAATCCTTGTTTACGAATGTTGATAGCCAAATTGTACGAAATATTATTAGTCAAAATTGGAGAAGTATAAAGCAAAATTCTAAATCTAAATTAACAAAAATTCAATTTTTTACTGCTTTAGACATTGTGTTGAACAATTCAGAATTTTCGTTTGATAGCAAAATTTATAAACAAACTTTTGGCTCACCTATGGGTTCTCCCATAAGTCCCATATTAGCAAATTTAGTAATGGAAAATTTAGAAATCTCAGTATTAAACTCTTTGGACTTTCAACCGTTATTCTACTTTAGATATGTGGACGACATAATTACTGCGGTACCGATAAATAAAATCGATTATTTTTTAGAAGCGTTTAACTCGGCAAATAATAGAATCAAATTCACTTTAGAAAAAGAAGTAGATAACAAAATTGCATTTTTGGACATTTTATTAATTCACGAACCAAATGGCAAAATTTCTTGTGATTGGTATCATAAAGATACCTGGTCAGGCCGATATATAAATGTTCATTCTTGGCTTCCCACCACTTACAAAATTAACACTATACAAATTTTAACCCAAAAAATTATAAAGCTTTCCGATACAAAATTTCACAAACAAAATTTAAAAATTCTAAAAGACACTTTAGTGCTCAACCAATATCCCGAAAAATTAATAAAAAAGGTAATTTGGAAAACAAGAAATTTTCACAGAAATACTATATCTAGACCACAAAATGAAATTACAAACTTTTTGGCTATTCCTTATATAAAAAATCTTTATGAGAAAATAAAACGTTTGTTCAAGAATTATAATTTCAAAATTGTGGGATGTGCAGCTACAAGCCTAAATGGAAATATTTTTTCCAAAATTAAAGACAAGGTACCTTTAAGAAAACAATCAAATGTGGTTTACCAAGTCCGTTGTAGTTGCAACGCCACGTATACTGGACAGACAAAACAATTTTTGGAAAAAAGAATTTATCAACACCGATATGACACCAACAAAGATCTAAATTCAAATATTAGTGCACTTACACGGCATCTGAAAAATTCCAATCATTTAATCAATTTAGATAACGTCAAAATTCTCGATAAACAAACCAATTTTAGGAAAAGATCGATTTTGGAAATGTTACATATTAAATCAAGTAAAAATTCGATTAACATTGTAGAAGATTATGCTTATATTGGCAACTCGTATGATTTATTTATATAAGTTTTTTGTCTCACCTCATTTTATTTTTATTCAATTGTACAACCTTTCTACATGAAAAACGCTTTAGCCAGGAAAAGAAAATTATTTTTCGAAAAATTGTCTAGGCTGTGCGTTTCCATGAAAAATTGGTTTTTGTAACAAATGTTTGATTGTTTTATGTAAAAAATTTTTATATAAAAGGAACCTATTTTGGAAATAATTTTTCATTATGCTTTTGAAAATGATCCCGAAGTGGGATTGAAAGCTCAAGTACTAATAAATAAAAATAAAAATAAAGAGCCCTATACCAATAAAATAATTATTTAAATTAAAAGATTTGGCTCAATATAAATAAAAATAATTAATAGATCAAAACGTCGATCATTTCGAAAAATTACTGTCAATAAGAGATCTTAAAAACTGTCTTGTTTGTTCTGCGTGAATTGTATACAATAATGAAAATTGCGAGAACGTTTTCGTATATCATCCTTTTTTTCCAAGGTAACAAAATATTGGTCAATATCATTTTGGAAAACAATATTGAGGTAAAATATTGAGCATAAACCACTGTTTTACTACAAAATGTCAACATCTTAATTTAATCTAATTTAATAAGTATCTTAAAATATGAGTGTGGAACCAAAAAATATTTCAAATAAAAGATTCTCAATTGTTTACGTAGGTTGTTGAAAAACTAGTTTAACCTTGAAATAACCTTTAAAATAGCTCCAAAATAAAAAATTTATAATAGTATTCTCCTTCCCCCTCAAAACCATCAAACTTTTGTGTGGAACATGTTTTTCAGAAACGATTGGTTTCCGAGATCCACCCGGATTAGCTTGGATCTCGGAAACCAATCGTTTTTGAAAAACATGTTCAACACAAAAGTTTGATTCGAAGGTTTGAAATAAACACACGGTATAATAAAATTGAAATTGCAACTATAGTTAGTACTGTAAAAAAACTAGATGGTGAGGGTTCCGGGACTCCGAAAAGAAGTGAAACATCTCGTTGAGAAATTGAAATTTTTGGCCTATCTCGGCCTGAATTATACTTCGCCGATAAACATGAATTTGTTCTGCGCGATTTTGATTCGTGTTTGGAGGTTTTGGAAACTGAAATAAACTGGAGCAAAATTTATTGCAAATTAACAAGTTTGATGTGTTGAATTGGTTCCCTCGGACTTAATTCGATCCGTCTAATTTTTGTGCTTATTTCCTTTTGTCTCGTTTATATCAAAGACCATATGACAGTTCCCAGATTGACCACGGTCGCAACATTGGTTCTATGATCAATCAATCGAAGGCTACATAAATCGACGAATAAGTCAGACAAGATAGTTAGAGTTGGTGTGATATGATGGATAATAATCGAGTTAGAAACGTTTTTATAAAGTTAACTGAATTTAAAATTAAAATATTAAAAAATATAAAGTAGGTAGATGTAATAAAGTTTAATCAGTGTTTAAGGTATCCACAAAATAAAAGAATAAACGGACGATATTTGATAAAGTCGTCTACCTCTCCGAGTGTGTATAGAAAACATTTTTGATAAACCATTTGGTGCACACTACCTAGTATAAATTTCGCCTCCGCTGATTTTCTTTTTTTGTTGCAAAAATCGAAAACGGGGTATCGATGCCTGGAATATATTTCTCTCCCTAAACAAATAAATCTCCATTTGGGTTGCTGGGTTTTCAATTTCACCTGGACTCTCTTCAACTGTTTCTGCACATAAGTTTCTCTCAATTAATGCTCCCATTTGGTCAATATCACATGATGTGAGTCGCTTGCCTAGAAAACAATTTAAAGATTGATTTGAACATCTATGGAATTTAAAAACTTATTCGAATGAGATATAACACGACATATCACTTAAGTGTACTTAAGTGGTTATTGTTTGTGGCCACACAAATAATGAGTTAATGTACCTACAAACCATTCATATTCACTTTGTTGCCTAACGTTCTATGTACTTCTGGACATCTAACTAATTCATCTGTTGATCATCTAGTTTTAAATTCTTCCCACATTTAAGGCTTTCGCTGTATGTTGGCTTAATGAGAAAAAATCATTCTAGATCCGTATCAAAGTTATGTCTTAAAACAAGAGCACGTGTAAAATACATTTAAGGCCCAAAAAAAACTTAAGATTAATTCCCATACACAAATAATAGATATTTTAAGAATGGGAAATTTCAATTTTCATGTAATTTTATGTTTTCTAAACATTTTCATCACAATTATGTATTATAGTACAGTGATGAAAATGAATAGAAAACAAAAAACAACAACGCAAAAGCTTAAATGAAATAAAACGAAATTCATTGCAAGGAAGAAAAATAAATTGTATCATGAGTTAAGAAAACTAAAAAAAAAAAAAGGAAATTTATTTTCATCTTGAGACTACGGAAGCACATGATACATCCACAACCGGTTGCGATGTTGCTGTTATATCGTATGAAAAAATTATCCATGAATTACTTACATATATTAGTTTTCATCACAGTGTTTAGTTTATGTATAACTAAGAAAAGACCTAAACTATTTTGCTCCTCTATTCCTATATATGTACTATACTACTACTGAAGGTACTTTATGGTTGATGTCTTGTGATGATGGGGATGATGATGATGATTATGTGATGTAAGACAAAAATTGATGGTCCAATTTTGTGTTTAGCGCTGGTGTATAATAACTTTTCTTCACAAACACTATATAAAACAACAACAAACTCTCGACATTAGATTTTTACAATATAACAAACGAAATTGAAGCAGAATTTTCTTTTTTCCTTTTCATAAACTGTTTCATGCTGTCTAAACATTTAGGATAATAAATCCGTTAGAGAGCTGCAAAAATAAAATTATTGTATGTATATGTAGGTAGGTATGTATGTATTATCATAAAAATATTAGAAAATATTTTTCTTGATGTACTTTACAACACGACGAGATTATATATTACACCGTATATCTGGGTATGGTTTTCACATGTGAAAAAGCATAAAAATGATGAAAATGTAAAATGTCGCGACACCATTTTCAATTTATTCATGAGAAATGGAAATGAAAAATTGGAACAAAAATGTTCAGCTGTTTTGTTGTTGTATTTATTTGAGTTAAAAAAAACATTTTTGTGTGAAATGCAATGTGCCAATTTCAATTTTTTTTTTTGTTTTCGTTGGATTTTGTTATAAGATATTTGGTTCACCTTTGCATTGTTTTCATTTAGACTTTAGAGTACGGGTGACTAGAGATGGAAAAAAACCTGTTATTTTGCAATCACTGTTCCTACCTGTTCCTGTTATTTTAAAATAACAGTGGTAAATACTTGTTCCTAAAATAACAGTTGTTCTTTTTTGGTTACTTATTCTGACATATGCGAATCGCATATGTCAGAATAAGTAACCAAAAAAGAAAAACTGTTATTTTAGGAACAAGTATTTACCACTGTTATTTTAAAATAACAGGAACAGGTAGGAACAGTGATTGCAAAATAACAGGTTTTTTTCCATCTCTACGGGTGACACTGACAGGCTATATGTAGAATACAACTGCATATAATGGATGGTTTTTGTTTTATAGATTTCTGATTGGATTATTGTTTGGGATATACTATATGCTTTTACCTTCAGAACTACACTGATACCCTTGAGCATTCCAGTCAACCAAATGACAATTTGTGGAGTTGCAATAATTTATGGTCTTCAAGAAACACTTCTTTCTTCTAAAACGTAACTTTTTCTCAAAATTAATAAAATTGGTTCGAGGGACACAAAACTCGATTCAAACAAGTTTTGAAATTTTTAAGAAGGAAAAGTTTCAGTTAAAAACGATTTTTTAAATTTTTAAATTTTAATTCGCCATCTTCGGTATTCGGTTTAATTCGCCATCTTTGGTATTCCACAATAAGAAAGTGTTTATACTTTTATTTAATGTATATTTGTATTTTAATAATAAATTATTTTTTATTGTTTTAATTAGTTTATAACAAAAATTAGGTCAACGGAAGTAAAGTCAATTGCCTTTATTTTCTTTTAAATGGAAATGAAGCTAATTGATTTTATTTTCAATTTAAAGTGAATCGTCCAGTATTTCAGTTTCAAATTAATTACTGCCGTGGACTGCAGTGCCTTTTAAAAGAAGAAAAGAAGTTCTGTCAAAGGAAGTTCTAATTTTAAAATAGCATTTTATTTATTTATTTATTATTACTATTAACAAGTATACAAATAAGACAAAGTCTTTTTACAATATCTGCTAAAATAGCTAGATATTTTCTTATGATACTTAAGCATATATGAGAAAATTAAAAATTTAAAAATCAAAAAAAGAAAAATTATAAAAATTACAAATAATAAAAATTATTAGGTTTGAACCTATGCTTTAAATTATTTACCACAATGCAATTAACAACAAAAATCATAAAAATAATATAGTAATAAAGAAGATTCGCTAAGTGACATATAAGAGACCAGTTGCTGACCGAAACATTATTAATAAATGCAAATCATGCATATCATACCAACAAAAGTAGAATAGTGTAAGACTCCACAAGGGA
Source organism: Tipula helvola (assembly GCA_963556165.1). Taxonomy (NCBI): domain Eukaryota; kingdom Metazoa; phylum Arthropoda; class Insecta; order Diptera; family Tipulidae; genus Tipula; species Tipula helvola. The sequence goes on along the minus strand of OY744481.1, from coordinate 8,399,511 downwards.
CAAAAAAAAAGAATTAAGAATTAAAGCTCCTTAAGGGAGTATCAAGAAAAAGAATGTTTCTTGAAGATACCAACCGCGTGGAAGAGGACCTCACCCCAGGGTCAAGGCAATTCCAGATCTTCACCCCATGGACGAGCAACGAACTCTATGCCGAATTACAGTTTTACATTTTTTAGGCAGATTTAAGTTTAGCGCCCGCAATGATTTAGAGAAACTGAGCTTACTATACAAATATGTTGGCTGCCCAGATGTAATTAACTTATATATAAATACAGAGACCAAATACTCTAAATAATGATAGAAATGACACCCCATAATAGATTTAGCTAAGGTAGTAATCGGTTCACCCAACTTCTTGGAGAAAATATATATCGCACAAGAATAGAATTTAGAACTACTCTTAGTTTACTTAGCGTTGTTTTCGAGGTACCAGAAAAGATATGAGCGCAGTATACGAGCTGTGGAACTATTAAAGCTTTCACTAATCTAATTCTGGTCTTTAGTGGTGCTAACTTAGACGCAACACGAAGTCTGCAAAGAATACCATAAGCTTTTCCGCATATCATGTTCACATGGTCCTCCCAACTCAAGAGGTTATTAATAACCAGCCCCAAACTAGTTAACTTCTTAACTATTGGAATATTAGAACCGAATAATGTCAGACCAACATCAACAGGAGAATAACCTCTCAGTCTGCTAATTAGTAATGCTTTAGATTTAGCAGGATTTATCTTGATTTTGTAACAAATGGCCCACTCACTAATAGTGTTCAGGGCTGTTTTAATACGACTGATGCAATATTCAAATGTACTTGGCAAATCAGCATCATACAACTGGAAATCATCAGCAAAAATATGACATCTGACGGACGTTAGAGATGAAGATATATTATTGATAAACATATACTCAAGAGAATAGGGCCAAGTATGGAGCCTTGCGGTACACCAGATGTAATTAATACATCATCAGACAAAGTACCATTAATATTAACCCTTTGCTTTATCGAAGGCCTTGGCAAAATCAAGACATACAAGAATAGAGATTTTACCCATTTCAGCGTTCTCTGATAAATCATCAACCACATGCGCAAGAACCGTACTAGTACTATAACCCTCTCTGAAACCAGATTGCAAATCGTTTAATAAATTATTATTCGACAAGTGAAGATTAATTTGCAATTCCATGATTTTCTCAAGGACTTTAGATAAACATGGTAGAATACTAATAGGTCTATATTCCTCTACACTTTTTGGATACTTCGTTTTGTTAACAGGAATGATGATAGCTTCCTTCCACGCGCCCGGAAAGAAAGACTGGGTTAAACAACAATTTAAAATAAAAGTTAGGTGGCCTACAATAGTCGGTTTTAGCAAATTTATAATTTGCAGAGCAAGATCGTCCGATCCTACCGCAGTAGATTTAATTGATGCTAAAGTTCTAATAACTGCGTCTTGATCAACGTTTTGAAAATAAAAGGCGTCCTGACACCAAAAGTCTGCAGATTTTTCCATAAAGTCTTTGATGGCAAATTAGCATCAAATACTTTAGAGAAAGCAAGGATTTTACCCTTGCGAATAAGTTGGTTAACAAAATTGCGATACTTCCCAATCCTCCACTCTTCTAGACCGACGCCAACAATAATGCAGGCAATTTTTCCTATTAATATGCCACTGGATTTCCTTGGTTAGCCATTGAATGTAGTTATTACTCTTTAACTGAACACTTTTTAACGGAGCAAATTTATTTAATATGTGGAGTATCAATTCGTTAAAGTGCTTAAGCTTATGATTAATATCAGGAAGGTGATAAATGCTACTCCAATTAAATGTAGCCGCATAAGAATTCAATGTTAACTCGTCAATATTACTAAAATTTCTCACCCTATAACAGGCTTTTGGCAATTATTGAACTCAAAATCATATGAACCATAAATAAAATCATGAGTTGTGGCGCAAGCAATAGATATTTGCGAAAAAATATTAATTTTGCCTGATTTTGGATCAACACAAGATCAATAAGAGTTGGATTCAGTCAGACCGGCACTAGATAACCCATAACTAATCAAAAATTCATTAAATTTCCTGACGTGGCTATAACCACTTAACAAATCCCGATTAAAATCACCCAATATTAGAATATCATTATAATTTTTAAATAAACTATCAAAACCTTTACTCACTGAATTAATAAATTTGGTACGAGCTGACGGTATAGATAACACCCACCAGAATTTTACAGCCGACAGAGTTCAATATCTCTATAAACAAAACAACAAATTTAGAATTTGATGCGTTTTGATAAACTAAATTATATTTAATTCCCTTACGGATATAAAGCGCTACGCCACCCCCCATCCTATCAGAACGGTCTTTACGAATCACCTCATAACCAGGCAGCGAAACAAACCCATCAGTATGTTTATCTGGGTACAACCATGTTTCAGAAATACTAATCACATGCAATGGAACATCCCTAGTAATAAGCCTAAGTTCATCCAAATGAGTCAGCAGACTACCTGGATTAATATGCGCGAACTTCAGACCCTCATTATGCGTTTTATAAGTTGATTTGAGTACTAGGTTGCGAATGTCCATGTGGTAAAAACCATTCCTATTCCCCGAAGGAAACATACCCATCACCAGTCAATACGTTCAAGAAGCACACAAATATAAAACATTTAAAAAAAGGGAAACTTCATATTCTCTTATAAAAGTCCCCATACTAACGCCGACTCCAATACCCAAACCGCAGATAAGGTAGTTTTAAAGAAGTAAACTGGTCATATCTTCGAGACTAACGCAGATTACATATTTGCCATTCTTAGAAGCTTGAATTCCAATTTTGCCATCAATGACTTTTACACTCGCAACTTTATTCTCCCTTAATAATCTCAAGGCAGCTATTTTAATTTTGTATGATGCAGCAGTCAAATTATGTTGAATGTAGATCCGTTCATCAATAATATAGCCAGGTAAACCAGTTAATTTCAGAGTTCTAGCAACCTTGAAATACTGAGTCATAAAAAGATTTGTATGGAAGACAGTGGCAAAATTAATTATAAGCAACGGTTTATTATTATTACTGGACGATTTGATTCGAAAAATGTCGGCTTACACATTACTTTTGATATTCAAACAGCTGCAAATCAAGTTAAAAATATGTGAACAATTCTCATTATCCAACAGTATGCCATTAACTACAACCTCGTAGCCTTTCTTAATCGCGTCCATTTCATTGATGATTTTCACCATCCAGCAAATCAACCTTTTGAACACCGATTTGTTAAGGACAGATTTCACTAATGGCATAACTAATACCACAATTGCACAACTTTAGCACAACATATTTATTATCATTAAAATGGATTATCACATTCATTAAATAGTTATGAAATCATTACTTTAACAGTTATAAAATCCAAATATTAGTCCATAAATTTATTTTATTTTCCAGAGAAAGAAAAAAAAAACAAATCCAATCGCAAAGGGAACTAGGCTAAAAAAAGATTTTTCTCTTTTAAACAGACTTTAGCAACAGTTGCATCAATTAATTTGAAACTGAAATTCTTGCTGAAGTCAATTGGCTTTGATAAAGGTTCTAAATGACGTTAGTTTGAAGTGAGTAAATATGGTCACTGTTTTGGGCATTATCATTAGCTAGAATTTAACGTTTAACTCTCACATCGATGCGGTTGTTAACAAAGGTTTCTCGATGTTGGAATTTATTAAAAGAAATTCGAAAGATTTTCAAGTCACTGTAAATTTCATTTGTGCGTTCACAGCTTGAGTACGCGACTGCCATATGGTCCCCATTCTACGAGTCTCATTCAAACAGAATTGAAGGTATTCACAAACGGTGTTTGTTATTTGTTCTCAGAAAATTACCGTTTTTCGAGCGGGACAATAATTTCAGACTATCATCATATGTAGCGCTATATAGATGTACATGCGGAAGTACCACATTTGCGCGTGACATCATTTGAAGTAAAATAGACTGTTTTCATATTCTTCCACGTTTTAATATTTATTTATTTATTTATCCATTCATTATTTAACCAACATACAGAGATTACCTCCAATTACATGTTGGCTTAAACATAAGGTGTACAGACTACTTATCTTAAATACATAAATTAAAACTAAATAATAATCAAAGATCATTAATGCCCTGTCGAATACAACATTTAAATGAGGTGATTGATGTGAACGAAAACAGATCAACGGAATTAAAATGAGAATTGTGATTAAATTGAAGTCGAATTAATGGTGAGTTATTTCTAAGATTAGTGCGACAGGCCGGAAGGTTAAATGTTAAGGCATCCCGCAACAAATATCCTTTGTCAGGAGCAAAATTAATACGATTTAAAAGAGAAATTTCAATAATTTGGTTAACTACCTTAAATAGAACTAACTCGTCAAATTAAATTCTTCTTACCACCAAAGTAGTCATTCGAAATCTTACAAGACGAACACTGTAGGGCTCATACATAAATTTAAATTTGAAATATAAATATCGGGTAAATTTCTTTTGAACTCTCTCAACATTAAGTTGATGAATATTATACGGATAATTCCATATAGTCGTGAGATATTCCAGGTTAGGGCGAACTAAACCATTGTAAAGGCTAATAAAAGTTTGAAGCGCGGTAAAATTGGAGCCGATTCTCATGATGAAACCCAAAATTTTATAAGCCTTATTAATGATGTTGAAAATGTGAGTTCTAAAAGAAAATTGATAATCAATTGTAATACCCAAATCTTTAATTTCGGAAACAAATGATAAACTATGATCAAAAATCTTATAAAAATTCAATCCAATTTGCACTCTTGGTTTAATTCTTAAAGCGAAACATTTATTAATATTGAGATCAGATTGGCAGTACACCAAATTGAGATTTTGTTCAAATCCGATTGCAAAATATTACAGTCAGAAATAGAACAAATGGATCGGTATAACTTAAGATCATCAGCAAAAAGCAAAACCTCACTGTCAATATTGGTTGAAATATCATTAATAAAATAAAGAAATAGAAGGGGCCCCAATATTAAACCTTGAGGTATCCCCGATGTTGGTTTAAACAAAATTGATTGATGGTTATTGATTTCCACAAAATGGGATCTATTGCTTAGGTAAGAGCAAGCCCATTGAACAAGAGTGTCATCAAAACCAAAACTGTATAACTTGTTCAGAAGAATGCAGTGATTTACTTTGTCGAACGCTTTTGCAAGGTCAGTGTAAACAACATCAACACCACGCCCGGCATGTAATGATTCATAAACATATTCACCAAAATTCATTAAATTAGTAAGAGTGGATCTATGTTTCAGAAAACCATGTTGCCTGGATGAAATTAAATGAATGGTCCGGTCAGTAAACTTAGCATGAAGTATGTAGTTTCTCAAAAATTTTTGAAATAACACTTAGAATTGCAATTGGTCTATAGTTAGCGACATGTCCCCTATCACCAGATTTATAAACAGGAATTATTTTCGCAATTTTGAAATCGGCTTTATTAATTGATTGAAAATTAATGAAATTTATGCTCCTCAATGCAACTTACGCCCCGGACACTTCTTCATATTCCAACTGCAAGTAGCAACTACAGCTTCCATGGCCCTATAGCGCGCATTCAACGAGATTTCAACACCGTAGCGGATTGTTTTGATTTTAATATTTCCCGAGATGAATTAAAAAAACCAATCCCTAGGCTTTTGTTCCAAATGTTGTTTTAAAATGTTTAGTGGTAATTGTATACATTTTATTAATTTTTTATTTAAAATAATAATTTTTAATCCCTAAGCCATTTTTGCAGATACAAATAAAGGTTAAATAAATAAATAAAGCCAATTACCTTTATTTCCATTTACTTAAATACACATGACACTATAATTATTATTACTAGAGGACCATGTGGGCGTTCAAGCCACCTTGCACTGCGACCTAAAAGATATTTTGTGCATCAAGCCATACTTAATGATCCGTACAGTCAATATTCAGGCTCTTAATGAACCTGATAATACTGCCGATCGGTACGCGATACATACTGGCTCATTGCTCTCCCTACTAGATGTAATAATATTTACTTCTGCTAGAAAAACGGTATCATTGGGACTCAAGGACTACGAGAGGGCAGACCCACTCCCGTGTATTCCTACCCGTGCCGCGTCTACCGTTTTGATTTTATTCTTGCGAGTTGCTGGGAATAAAAACCCATCTGTATAGGTCACCCAGCTTTACTACAAGAAGGCTAAATAAAACTGTATCCAGAGTCCGCGTATATGGACTAATTAATAAGATTCTTTCGGCTTTTTATAGACACAATATATTAATAATAATGGCATTCACAACATTTTCGACTTGTCAATCAGAAAAATGAAGAGGCCAGTCATTTATAATAAATCTACCAAAAAAAGTAGAAATATCAAAAACCCCCCCGTACTTTAACCCCAGAGTTAATGGCGATATTTAAAATTAGATTCAAAATATGACTAAAAAAAATTGACATGTAATAAAAGGAAAGCATTGATATTTATCGCATTGATATTTAAACACATATTCCTTAAAAATGTATCATCACAACAAAATAATTTTGTATTAATGTTGACATTTTACATCATCAAAAAATTAAAAAACTCGAACGTAATAAAAAACTCTCGAAAAATATCGAAAAAGGTCTAAAAGCTTCTGTTTTCTACACCATCGTATGAGCATGGGTAGTTGTGAGAAGATACAAGTACTTGCGAGTAGTTTGCTCTCGCCAATGGAAGACGCTTATTATAAGCTATCAAAACTTGTTACTTTGGAATTTCTTTCAAATAAATTACAAAACAAAAATTTCCAAGCTCCTAATATAACTTTCCCGCAGTTTTTTTAAATTGCTGCGATGTTAAAAGTAGAACTACATATCGCCCGCTTCGCGACAATAATTCCTATATCTGCAATTTTTGCATAAATGAGATTTTGACGTAGAAAAACGGAAATGTACAGAAACAGAAACAACAACAAAAAATTCAGAGATAAAATTATTACTTTTATAAAGGCCAGCCACTCGTTGGTGGTTTCTTTCACAGAAGTTTCGTAGAGCTTACTTTTGTGCACTACCTTATGAAACACTATATTCTCTCTCCACGGTTTTCATTTATCAGAAGCTACTTCTTTTGATTTTAGAACTAATTAAAATCTCAGATTGAAACGACATATTTTAATATTTTGATAGTTGTTTTTATAAACAATGGAGATCGGTACTTATAATCCAGGGCTTTCTCGCCTGTCAATAAATTTCGAACCAACTTTCAAAAACTTAGGTCTCTCATGAGCTCCAACGGCTTCGCAAGCAGATCTCCTCCATATGTCCGGAAATATAAAACATTACTGAAAATAAAATGCAAACGGAAATTAAACGCAGTAAATAAAAACGAAAAATTCACATAAATGTTATCAACATTAAACATCCCACTGTCTAAGACAACACAACATTATTCACTTTAACAAAATCACCCTAATCACAAAATGTAACGAATCAAATTACCGTTGACACGACAATTCATTCTACACTCGTCGCTAAACTCTCAAATAAAGTTTTATTTTACTTTGTATTTTCTTATTGTCTTTCCAAAAGGTTGCATCCTTAAGTTTAACGTTTCACAAAAACTAATTGTCTAATTTTTTTAATTTAAATTTTTTAAAACGTTTCTTAATTTCAATATTAAATAATATTAAAACAAAAATTGACTTTAATAAAATTTAAATTAAATATCCATGTAATTTTTTATTATTTATTCACAGAAACAAGAAAATTCATTTCCTATAATTTTTTTTTGGTTCTATTTATCCGCAAAACACAAGAAGGTAGAAAAAAACTCAAATTACCATGTCAACGTAATTTCCTATTTTTATTTTGCGCTTATTTCAATAATATTCTCCATTATGTAGATGTGTATATAATATTGTAATCACAAGCATAAGAAAATGAAAATAATAATCGTTGTCATATAAGGTGAAATATATATATTCAAGAATTTTTTATTTTTTTTGTTTCGTCTCATAGCTAATATTATTTTGAAAAGGTGGAGAATAATTTTCTTATCATTTTGGTATTTGTAGATCTTCCGTAATATAGGGTATAATATTTTCTATGTAGGATGAATTAATGTGAACATAAAAGAAACTCATGCGAACTCAGGATGTAATTAGTAACGACATTATTGTCATACACATCGAAGGTTATACGAAATCGAATTCTCGGATGTGTAATTGGATGCCTAATATACTCGTAAAGTAATATGGAGTCAATTATACAGACATTTTTGGTACATGCTTAAACAAACCATAATAAATTGGTACAAGTAAATCTTATTTCCAAAAACTGTAAACAGTATTTAAAACTTGAAACTAGTAAATTGAAAAATCTTTATGCAATCAGAAAACATTTTCTTTAACATATAAATACACTTATCATAAATAATTTTCATTGCAGTATGTATGTATATGTACTTGCATACATATTCACAAGAAAACAAAAAATACTTAATTCAATCAACCCGACAAATTAAACTTTTTTACAACAACTTGGAGCATAGGAACAAAAAAACTTTATCGTTTCATCAGTGAAAATGAAACAAAACAACATTAACAAAATAACAACAACATTTCTTATAATTTAAGCTTTAACTCTTTCTATTTTTACTATATACACTACACTACTATTTGGAAATAAAACAAAAGAATGGAAAATTTTTCATAAACAAAAAATAAAAGAAAATCAATTTTCTTAAGTTTATGCTTTTACATAAAAACTGAACGAACAAAACAAGAAAAAAAGCAAACAAAAAAAAAAAAGATTTTAACTTCCACCACTTTTGAGTTGTGTTATTTTTCTTTAGCTATACGCTGCTTACTGCTGCTGCTGCTCTATACCGTTCATTCAATGTTGTAATTATGCAAATTGCAATCTTTCGTATTTTAAAGAAATAATATACACAAAAAATAAATGTATGTTGGTTAAGTTTTACATTTTCCTTTTTTTTTTTTGTGTGCGCTCGCTGTCTTGTGTAAGTTAAACAACACCAACAACAATATAAGAATAGTGTAAATATGCATTAAAATAATAATATTAAACGACATAACATCTTGGATTTCGTTTCTTGTTTTTAATATAATCATCATTATATTATGAACAGAGAGAGTTTTGTGGTATCCTCAAAATCTGAGTAAAGCGTTTTTTTTTTTGTTTCAATTGGACTTTCATTTTAGAGATTTTTGCTGTATCGTCAACATCTTGACACCATAAATTTGAATTAATTGATTTTTATTTTTCGTTAAGTTCAATCTTTTTTGTATAATTTTCAAATAGCCGTGTCGCCTATAAGTCTGTGTGAATTGGTTTAATGTTGTCTACCCATAGACGGTGCCACATTGATTAAATTGTTTGATCATGTATTTGGCTGGTGGAATTTACTTTGGAACAAGTCATATTGTTGGTGAAATCAACAATTCAAATATACAAATGGACACTTGATGAACTTTAAAAGCATGAATGTGCTTGAATCTTGTTGTTGTTAAATCTATTGAAATTTTGAATAAGTTCATTTGGTAAAAAAGGTACACTTTGTTGTTGTTATCAAAATGCTCATTTGAGACGTTGTTATTGTCAAATCTAATTAAATATTAAAAATAATTAATGAAAAAATAAACTGCACAGGACATGATTCGCGGCCACGATAAATTTGTAAAATTTGGTCGTTTGAGCCTAGAATAAAAAAGTTGGCTATCACAGTTAATAATTTCATGCAGGAAGAGAATGTAAAAAATATATATATTAGGACTTCTACTGCGACCTAATAAAATTTTTTCAATCAAATAATGAACAATAAACTGTATTGAATACGATTCACGGCGACGATAAAATCGTACAATTTCGTAAGAATTGATGGTTATCACTCTTAATATATTGCATGCAGGAAGCGAATATAAAATTACAAATTTATTTTAAAACATCCACTGCGACCCAATAAAAATTATTGAAACAAATAAAAAACAATAAATGGCACTGAAGACGATTTGTGGCCACGATAAATTCGTAAAATTTGATCAGTCGAGCCTAGAATATAAAATTTATTATCTCAGTTAATTATTACATACAGGAATACAATATAAGAAATTATATACTCTAAGACGTCTACTTCGACCTTATACAAATTATTCAATGAAACAATCAACAATAAACGGCACCAAACACGATTTCAGCCTAGAAAATAAAAATTAATTATCACAGTTAATGCATTACATGCAGGAAGAAAATATCAAAAATTACATTTACTTTAAACTTCTACTGCGACCCAATACAAATTATTTATATAAATAAAAATAAAAATAAACTGACCTGCAAACGATTTGCGGCTACGATAATTGGTAAATTGATCAGTTAAGCCTATAGAATTTAAAAACTGGTTATCACAGATAATGTGTTGCAGGCAGAAAAAGAATGTAAAATTTCAAATTTACTCTAAAACTGTTACTTCGACGCAATACAAATTATTGAAACAAATAAAAAACAATAAACTGCGCTGATCATGATTCGCAACCACGATAAATTCGTAAAATGTGGTTATTTGAGCCAAGAATATAAAATTTATTATCACAGTTAATTATTACATGCAGGAAGAGAATATAAAACATATAGATACTCTAGGCCTTGTAATAAGTGGTGGTAATTTAGAGACTGATGTTTGTCTCTTGTTTGGGCGCCACTTTGTAATAAGTGGAGAGTGGAGTAAGGCTGAAAGCCGGCTTCCAATTATTACATCGAAAATTTGTTACGGTACATTGGAGGACTTACACGTTTTTAATATTTTTTTCTTAAGGTTAGCAGATCAGTGGATATGGCGGGTTATTTTTCTCCAATAGTAAGTATCGAATAAACAAATACGTGTAACAACAATAATTATCGATAATCCACCATACTTAATAAAAAAGATTTAGCTTTGCATTTTTTGATTTAATTTAATTACCAAGCAAATTTTATTCATATTAAGTTAAATTATTAAGAGATAACCTTGGGCATTAATTAAAAACTAATTAAAATACTACATTCTACACTAAACTAGAAGACGTAGGTTCAAGCTCTACTACGGATGGTACCATAGAGGCAGAAACGTTATCCAAGCTTCTTCTTTTTTTTTTTTCTTTAATTTATTGTGTATGATTATGATTCACTCGTAAATTATATATTAGTAACAAAAAAATATAAATAAATATTTGATAAATGAAAATTCAAGTATGAAATGAAGTGGCTTAGGCACCCAAGTAGACACCGTATTTAATATAAAAACTCACCTGCCATCTCCCGAAGAGCGCTCCAAGGTCGAAAAGCCTGAAAAAAAAAATTATCTTCGGCATATACTGATTAAACCCGGATTTGAATTTTCACTTAAACACCGTACAAGAATAACTAAATCGATCTAACACGACCATACACAACATATACAAATTTTGTTTTTTTTAACGTTATATTAATTAACTCTACTTATTTGATCTTAATTTGTTTTTTAATTAACAAAATTTTTTTTTTCGAGGAATTTAAATTTTCCGTAGGAAATTATTAATTGGAAACCTTAAACGGTATCCTTAACTTTATGCACTATTTGACAAGGAAACACTTAAACTAATAACACATATATTTGTTGGTAAGATCTCGAAAATGCGAGGCTCTGCATCCAACAGCTGATAGCAAGCTGTGATTTAATTTTGCTGTGAGGATATTTTGATCGACAACGCAAAGCCGCGCCGCTGTTGATTCGCTTTTCCAAAATCTTCGCGAAATTGTTAATTGCAAGAAATTGACCCATTCTACTGACGCTAAAATAATTTAAGATAAATGTATTTCACTAGAAAAGCTTTCAGCTTTAACATCAATTAAATTTACCTTCCGGTATGTGGGTGGATCCATTAAGTAAGAATACGTACAATACGTAATATGAGCCGGCAATGGCCGGTGAATAGAGCCGGCATGTGAAAAATGAACTTAAAATAAGGGATATAGAAACACTAAAAATTCATTTATTTTCATAGTGGTTATATGAAAAAACGCGATTTTGATTGACGATAAAATATGAATTAAAAGTTAAACCCAGTTAAATAATTTTTTAAGAAATCGCTAACAAACAACTCAATGTCTTACTCATTTAAAACACAGATTCTCAAATCTCCCTATTTTCCAGCAATAATCAAAAGAAAATAAGGGAAATTAAATTAAAAAACATTCTACAATAACAACAATGTGTATTAAAAAGAGAAAATTTAGTTTAATGACGTCAATCTCCACATCTAAAACCAATGGTAAGAAAAAAGACAACACGCCTCCGCTCAATAATCAAAATAAATTAAATCAGAAAGAGCCAAACAGAAAAAAAATAAAATAATTGCAATGATGCAAAGGAAAAAAATCAAAACAATCTAGCATGCTTTGCAAATTCAAAATAACTATAGAAACATATTCGAATTCAAATTTGAATGGAGGCAATGAAAGAGATGATTATTGAATTTTTTATAAACGAGTTATGTTGATGACGTAGTATATTACAAAAACAACAATATTTTAAATTTCAAAAGTACCTTATTTTTCATGACGATTTTCACTTAGAAATAAACATTTTCAAGGCTCGATTTTTCAATGAAATAACATTACATGTTTCATGAACATTTTCATATAAAAACAAAACAAAAGCTCATATTTCTAATAAACTAAAACTGTAAATGAAAATTATCGTTTTCCCATATACATATGTACGTTCATAGTAAAGAAAGAATTGTATGTACCTTATTCTAAGCTTAGTAAAAAATACAGTCGATACTGGAGGCTATTATTTATACAGTAGGCTCTGGTAGTGTCCAATATCACTAAGCTTTTGTTTGCGTTTTTTATTTTTTTATTTAGCCAATTTGCTAAAAAATTAGCGTATCCCGTTACAGCAAACAAAATTATGCAATGTAATTTCGGTTTTTTATTTTTTAAACCTTTCACTACGGTTGTTTGACCTGCACCCGAATTCCGGTTCAATGATAATTGAAAATGAGAAATGACTTGATTTTTTATTTCGCCTACTCTAAATAAAAATGCAACCGGCTAGTTGAAATAAAAATTCAAGTCATTTCTCATTATCATTTGCCATCGAACCGGAATTCAGGCCCAGATAACAAATTACAATTGCATCTCAATCGCATTGGAATTTGGTAATTGGTAGTGGCGAGAATTAAATTTTCATTCCATTACGCGGACGAATATAGTTTATGATGAGATAAATGATAAACCGATTCACATCAGACAAACATCCTATTATTTTTGGGATAGTCTAAGCTTTCCATCACCTAAACATTTGTAGTATTACAATGACAGTGTATTTTTTACATGTTCGAATTCATTAAAAAGACGTATAGCATATAGATTCATTATTAGGATGTGGATTCTTATTTAAACACCAGTAAACATTATTTTGGGTCAGTCATTATTCGTTTTTTAGGAAATAGAAAGAAAAAAAAGGAGTTGTAACAAATTTATCTTACGTGCTTATTAAGTACCGGCGGCATGATTCCTGCAGCTCGGTCAGGTAGAGGGAAATGGTGTGGGTAGAGGTACCCATAAGTAAGATCTTATTAGCCGCATGGGTTGAACGAATTGTGAGCTAATTGCTCAAGGTTAGTACGAGTTTATGGTGTGACTAGAGCATCCAATATGGTGGAACTAGGCAGGGATTGTGAAAACAATATGAAGTAGCTTAGGGTAGCATAAGGCTACTCTAACCTTTGTTAAAAAAAAAAAGTTTCACCTCTGGCCGTGGTTGTAATTGCCATTGGTCTCTAAATTGGGATTAGTTATAGTTTGGACTGGTGGACGTTGTTGGCGGAAAGGTGGGTATGATGGTTAACCTTTTGCGAGGCTGCCAACAGACCTGAGAATTATCTGATTTGTTCCTTTGTTAATGCAAGAAAATAGTTTATTTCAAAATTTAAACTTATATATGAATTATTCCTTTATATTGAACAACATTAAAAAGAAAAATTTTTAAGTACCTAAATTATCTCCAGAAGAATCCAAAATTGACGTCAAAATGAAAATTGCTGATTTAGAGAAAAAGAATGTTTTATGTTTATTTACGGAAATAAAACTAAATTTGAAATTATGTATCGCGTGCCTACAGATAATTTCAATTGTATAACGAAATTGTTACACGCTAAGTCATGTGGATATCACTGTACTCGGAGTGTCATTTAGAGTTTATTTGCGGAGATTGATATATTATTTAAGGTTGGGTAACAGTTTTCTACTGTGAACTAATAAAAATTATTCATCCAAACAATAAACGGCACTAAAAACGATTTCAGCCTAGAATATCACAATTGGTTACCACAGTTAATGCATTACATGCAGGAAGAAAATATCAAAAAATTAAATTTATTCTAAAACTTCTGCTGCAACGCAATAAAACATATTCACATAAATAATGAACAATAAACTAAAGTGAACACGACTATGATTAGCGAGTAACACGATTCACGGTAACGACAAATTCATAAAATCAGATCATTTGATGAGCCTAGAACATAAAAATAAGTTGTCACAGTTAGTACATTAAATGCAGGAAGTGCATATAAAATTTTACTCTGAAAGTTAAACTGCGACCCAAAAAAGAAATTATTCAACGCTCTGTCAAGATAAATTATAATCTACCATGTTAAATAGTTATGTAAAGTTTACACGAGCAATCGATGATTAAATATTTAAAATGCAAAAAAAAGTCTGTTCAAAAAATGAATTACAAAAATTATTTGAATATTTAAGACCCTAACGACATATCCATGGTACCAAGACAATAAAAATTATTCAGAAAAATAATGAACAATAAACTTTATCACGGCTAATGTATTACATGCCGGAAGAGAATATACATTTATTCTAATGTACTTTGTTAAAATAATTAAAATAATGCTTGTGATTTCGTAGTTTCGCCGATTTAAAATGCATAATATGTGGGGCTGCATAAACAGCAATTTAATTTAAATTACAAACACCAATTAAATTATCTGAACTAACCGTATTAATAGTCGTGTTCCAGTCGACCACATCAAGTACTTATGAACTAAGGTTGCTTAAATTTATTACTCGTAACTGCTCTTGCATTCTGGCAAGAGCAGTTACGAGTAATAAATTTAAGCAACCTTAGTACTCATAAGTACTTGAGGAGGTCGACTGGAACACGACTAATAATTCGGTTTCTGATCCTACAGTACAGAGTTTCCTTCACTGATTCCACAATTGTTTTGTAATGGGTAAAAATGTGCCCAAGTAACCTGAAACAATTTGTTGGGAATCGGATAGAAAAAATTCATAGTTTGACACATGATGCGGAATGGTTCAAAATCGAATCCTGCAGATATAGTATCACGAGATCTACTTCCGAATGTTCTTAAGAATAACAGTCTTTTGTGGAATGGACCTGAATTTTTGAAGGCAGACATAGACCATTGGCCGAAAAATCCAACGAACGATATCAAAGCAACCTTGATTATACAAGCCATAATCTAAAAACCGAAGCTTTTATAAAGGAATTAGAAACGAGGAAAAAACCAAAATTTTCATAGTAAAACCATAGACATTCATACTAGATTTCTCATTTCATAGTAACTAAAGGAAAAAAACAAAAACTTCTGATAATTCCAATGTATCGTTGTGTTGTGTATTTTATAAGGCAATGATTTTAGAATGCGTGCAAATATAATACGTATATGCAATACACCGATAATATTTGAATGGAAAATTTTTGTTTTTATTTTCGGTTTTTAGTCAAATGAGAGATCTATTATGATTGTCTATGGTAAAACACATAAAACATATGGGAAATTACTTTTTTTCCGAAGACAAATTTGTAAATGAAAACGTTGCAAATTCTTAATTATGATTTCTGAAATATTTTCATAAATGTTTGAATTTCAACATATATAAATCTCGTTTAAGTAAATCGTTTTCATTTTCTTGTAATAATTGGTTTATTTAAACCAAAATATAAAAAAAAGTTCATAACAACAGCATTCTGGTCAAATTAAAAAAAAAGCTTACTACAAATCGTGTGTATTAAGCCAATATACATAGATGGCAGTGGGCAGTAAACATTTTGAAAAACCGTACCAAAAATCGCCATTTGGGGAAATTTAAGTTCAAAAATTATAGGAAAAGCAAAACAAATTCTCAAAATAGTAAGAACGTGCCATAATTTTGTGATTAAACAATTTTTTTCGTATTTTTCTGTATAAATCTGAGACATCTAACGTACACTAGTAAAACTAAAGATAAATGTAGCAAGTATTATTTTATTTCGTCAGAGCCAACTTTGATGTATTTTTCAAAATGAAAGTTCGAAAAATATATTTTAGAAATAATTTAATTTTAATATTTCTGCAATTAATATTTACTTAATACCAATAAACCCTTCCTGAATATTGTTGCTAAAGATATGTAGAACACTTTTGTATAAAAATTTTGTAACATTTTTGCTTTTTTCAATGAAAAACTTGAAGCTAAAAAACACCATTTTTACTATGGATTCCTATGGAAATTAGTGAAAAGTTATACCACTAAAAAAGCTTCAAAAAAATACGTCATAATGATTATGGCTCTATACTCTAGAAGGCTCTGACGATATCCACAATAAAAAGGAGCTTGAAACAAAAACAATTAATTTGTCATACTACATGTATGCCACAAAAAAGCGATATCATCAGTCGTTTTAGTAGTCTTACAAAACTTCAACGAACTATCGCCTTTGTTTGAGATTTTTAAACAGTCTGAAAAAAGGATCAAGTAAAAGATGCAAGCAAAACACACAACCTGCAGAAATTCCTTCATTAAGTGTGCTTTACTATAATTTCATCGGACTTACATCTGCCAATCTTTACTATTTGTTTTCTATTACTACCATTTATTCCATAAATTCTGGCACTACCATTTATTCCATAATGTTCAAGTTTCACTAGGAGCAATTTGTGATCAACACAATCAAAAGCCTTCATGATATCTAGGAACAAGCAAGACGTTATATTCTTTTCTTCCATATAGAAGGTTCCAATATAGGTTTTTATGAATAATTTTGTTAGACTCCAGATGATCTATAAGGTGGTTATAAATTACACGCTCATATATTTTATTGATTGAAAAACAGAGATAGGTCTATATTTATTTAAACAAGAAGGACCGTCCGATTTACAAATTGGTGTGACCCTAGCAACTTTAAGGAAATTGGGGAATATACAATGATCGTTTATCCAAAAATTCAAAGTTTCGGTAAGTAGGGGACATATGGAAATAGTCAATTCTTTAAGTAATTTGGGTGGAACATTATCAACACCTTTCGCAGAAGACGATTTCAAATTTGTAATTATCTCAGTAATCTCGTTTTGCTCCACCAGGTTGAAGTAACTCAGTTTAGAATATTGCATGCCTGAATTATTTAAGTACGTGGAATTAATTGCAGGATTACCTAAATCAGCGCCTACATTTTCAAAGTATTTATTTAATTCATTTACTATTAACTGGAGATCTGAAACAGTGGGATCATTTATTTTTAGGGTTAGAGAGATTAGAATTAAATTTCTCACTATAATAATTCTTTTTAGATTTACTAATTTCTGTATTAATTTCTGACGGTATCGACTGCGTTAATTTTTATTGTGGTGAATAAAATAAAATGTTTAATTTGATCTGTCAAAATTTTCATTTTTAACTAATTCTATTCATTCTATTCAAATTTTAATTTCAAATAGAGCTTTATGAACTTTAAAGTTGATAACCGGCTTAAAAGCATCAACCACTAGATTATCTGAACTACCGCAGTACTGGTTCGGTTTCAGATGCGGCTTATGGTAAATTTTTATATAAAACTGAGCGCTTTGTTTGTGTTGTTGTCAAAATCCTCATTCAGGACGTTGTTGTTGTCAAATTTACTTGAATTTTTAAGTAATTACGTGTGATTCACCAGGTTACGCTAATTTAACAGGCGTAACATGTATGTAAGCCTGCATAAGGTACAGTTAAATACTTAAAATTTTAGAATTTTATTTCAGAGCTTTGTGAGCTTTTAAGTGTATAACAAGCTCAACACAAACAATAATGTATATTTTGTTGTTGTTGTTGTCAATCATCGTATATTATTTTTTTAAATTTTATGTTTCACGTCCAACGATCATTTAATGTAATACGCCAAAAAATATGTAGTGAAATTAGTTCTATTCCAATATGATTGAACTTAAGAAATGGCCACAGTCACTGAATTTTATTTCTATTTTGAATTGAGTTGTCTTGATAATGTACAGAATAACACCGAAAAACTGATAACCGGCAAATAATATTTCAAAATATTTGTAACTAAGAACAAATAGTGTGGCCGTTAAAAAATAAAAATAATCCCAAATTTTTAATCCGCCAACCGGCCCGGTGTCAGACACCTATTTAGTCAATATTTAGTAAGTTTCAAGCTTAGTTACAATTTTCAATACATTAATATGGGATTAAGATACATCATTTTAAACTTGTTTTGAAAAACTGATTATGTGCTTCCATCTCCCCCAAACCTATTCTGCCTCTGAGTTACACGAATCATTTATTTTCAATTATCGTTTCGAATGATTTCATAATATCTTCCCAACGCTAAATTTAAACAATATTTTACCTGCAGAACTATTAATTTGTAACTATTTCATTTTTTTTTTTTGCTAAACTTAAAACTAAAATGACTTGTACAATATAACCGTAATATTAACGATAATCCGAAAAAAAAATGTAAAAGCTTACAATTTATTATTTTATTTTATTAAAAATATAACGTTAAGTTCAGTAACACTTCTTCTATACAACACATTTCATTTTGAATTGAATTTTCAGTGAAATCCAATTGGGAAAAAATTCATCTGACATTGATGGAAATCGAGTAAAACTTAATTTTTTGTTTTTGTGTTTAAGCTCCAAAGCTTTCAAAAAAATAAAAAAAACTATTTTTCTATTTAGTTTTTGTTTTTTTTTTTTCCTTTCTTTTCATGGTTCGAACACATATATCGCCCCGCTTTGTATAGAGAGGATATAAGTTTTCGTGGTATTTATTGGAACTGAAAATAAATAAAAATAGAAGAAAAAAAAGTTTGATATTTTGGAGCTTGGAAATTGAATTGTGTACGATTCGGTTTTATTCTTTAAGAGAAATTAAGATCTCTTGGGTATGATTGAATTGAATTGAAAATTGAATGAAAATTTGTTATAATTTTTTTAGTTCGATTTCTTATTATATTACAAAATATAATAGTTGTTGTAAATATATATTTTTTTGTCTGTTAACATAAAATATTAATAAAGATGCAATCATTACAATAATTTCGTATTTCTACTAGTTCCAAAGAGAATTTGCTTAATAAATGATATTTTCATTTTTTACGACTACATATTTCAAAATAGTTTTTTTTTGCAGAAAACATTACCACTTTGAAGATAAAAGTTTGCTATTCAAATTTGTACTTTTCTATTCTCTTTAAAAAGATTTTCTTTTTGATAAAAGTAAATAAGATTTTTGTATTATTTATTCCATAAATACAGTGAAGTATTTCAGTGAAACAACAATGACTTACAAATATACTGGATAAATTATTTTATCATTAAATGATTAGTTCACAGCTTAGCTAAATTTGAATGTCTATTTAAATCATTGAGAGAGTAAAGCAAATAATCTGCGCATGAAGTAATTATACAACAGGAAACAACTTTCAGCATATTCCTATATTCCATATCCAATGAAATACAAGAGTCACAAAATTTTATCTAAAACTTTCAAACATACAGTAACATTCCAAATTATCAAAATCATGTGTCCATCAACGTTTGGAGGCCGATTTAACTATCTCAGCGTTGATGCCGAAGCACGATACAAAACGGTACAAAATCGCAACCAATTGGCTTGAAAGAACACGACAACAAAAAAAAGGCTTGCTGAAACACATCACTGACTTGCACAAAGGCACTCTAATTAAAGTACTATGTAGGCTGTTTTCCAAACACCGACTTATTGACTTATTCGAACTTATTCAAATAAGTCTGCTGAAAAGGAGACTTATTCTTTAGTAATTTTTCCTATAGAAAACTTATTTATTTTTGGTGTCATGGAAACATTCTGTCTAATTATTGTGTATTGTCAACAATTTTCAAAATAAGTCGATAAAAGCAATTGGAATGACTTCATTGACTTATTCAAGATGGCGTCAAATAAGTCAAGAAGTCTGAAATAAGTCGGTAATTGGAAAAGGGCCTAAGTAACAGCGTAATAGCGTAATAGTTTCTTTACGCCAATAGAGGTACTCAAGACAAAGATATCGTCTGCAAATTATAACAGGCTAACATTCAATTCTTCACCTCCTCGGCCAAAAATCAGAGACCTAAAGTGAGGATTTCGAAAGGAATACATCAGAACACAGCTGGTGAAGACATCAAAAACAATCTTTCTAAAAAACAAATTAGTTCATATACACCCCATGGCAAAAAATCTATTGGCTTATATGGTATTACGAAACAAGTGAAGATCCTTGTTTCACAATTACTTTCGAACGAGACACAAAAAAGCTGACCTCAAGCAAATCATCGATTGCTATGGTTAAATTGGATGGGTTGCCAAATGGAAATAGGCTAAAGCTCAATAACTAACTTGTCAATAAAATAAAGACAAGAATGACGAAGTAGCTCAAGTTCAAATTAAATGTGCAAATTGCCGAGGTATCCATGTGTCGAGCTATTCAGGATGCCAGGAGAGGAAAAATTATCTAGGTTAGCTAAGCAAATCAAAAAAATCATTTAAATTTAGATGAACGATCCACAGTTGGGGTGTAGAAGTTGTTTGAGTCTAATTTTATCAGATTCGGAGTATCCTTTTCTGAGCACTTTAGGCTAAACGACCCTGTTTCGGTTGTCTAAATGTTCCTTCAGGCTCTACCACACAGATGGGGAATCCTGTTGGAGAATCGGCTGGATTAAGGGATTTTTTATATCTATTGCAGCAGCTCCTTGGGATAAACTTTTTTGAACTTACTAGTCAGGTGTCAGGGTTTCTTTCTAAACTAAACATGGTTCGATCGTAAGGCGATATATTTTAATTTTGTATATCAATTTCTAAAATGAAAGGGGAGGCATTAAATGTTATATTATTATTAGACTCACCCACTGTCAGGAGTAGGTGGGATGGTCCTTCTTACCAAACACAGGTTCTTTCATGCATTCGAGGACACTGCTTTACTGGTCAATAACTCAGTTACTCATTCAGCTCCTAGTGCATTATTAAACCAAAAAACTTTGTGCGACGATGGTGCATGTTGGAGAGGGCATTGACTCGTTCCTTTTAATTTATATCTACTTTCATAAAATAATTACATCTGGTCTAACTAAACTATTAAGTTAGCCGACAGAGCTGTCCTTTGTGGCAGATTTCAACGCCAGGCATTCGTTTTGGAATTATCGTATAGCGATTACATAAATGGCAAAACACTATTTTAATATTGCGAAGCAAATGGGCACAGTTTTTTTCCCATCGGAATACACTAGACTGTTGGTTACAAAAAATGTTCTGATTAAGGAACACGTACCATTCTCCAATTACTTTTGAAGTTTCTGATCAGAAGTCCAGACATATAAAGCGTGGACTGAGGTAGTTTCAGAAATTCAGGCATATACATAGTACATTATAAACTATCCCATCTAAATGAAACGAAGATCAAATCCATTAATAATAATAACCTAGGGGTATTTAAATTTACCAAAAATAATCAATAATGATTTTGATAGCTTTGTCCCCATCCACGAAATAAACAATAACACAACGTCGAATGTGATTCTTACTCTAATCAAACTCAGAAAATAAGAAATAGAAGGCGGAAGGTTTTCACAATTTATCATCCACTCAGATAAACCGGATAACCAACTTAATTCATCTAAAAATCCGTCAGACTTGGCGAGATGACTTCACTAAAAAACTATCCAATATTACGTCAGATAGGTCTAGAAGCCATCAGAACGAAAAGCAATGTTTTAAGAGATCAAAAAGTTTCGATCAATTATCCCTCAACTATTACAAACAAAATGGCGGTATACTATAAGTCGGTTAACAGTGGTTCTGATCATATTACAAACCCCCAAATAAATAATGAGTTTGATATTTTTGCTCAAGCATATCCTGCCCCATTCTTGTACGATAGCATTGAGAGCATCAAAACCAATTTTGATGAGTTTGCTAATATTGTCCAGAGAAGCTCAAAAATTAAGAAACAAGGGAAGTGGATAGTGTTTCAAATCGTGCCGCTGAAAGTCTCCTTTCGTCTGGGTTCCTGTTCCTCTCAAACATCATAAATGCCATGTTCTAATTCGCATATTTTCCTTATACATGAAAGTTATCAAAAGTAATGGTTATCCCTAAACCTGGTAAACCGTTCAAAACTGAATACATGAGACCAATTAGTCGGAATTAGCATGATTGCGGAAAGGATAATATCCTGAAAGTTCCTGGAGACACCTAATCACAGATTTCCAGATTAGGTTTGTCCACCAAAGTTCCACTACAGAGGCAATCATCAGACTAGCTAACCAATTAATAAACGCATATCTCAGCTGTTTCACTATTTGATATTAGGAACGTTGGCCGTCACTCTTGATAAACATGTGATGAAATTTGCAGCACACATTGATGATCTTAGGAGAAAAACTGATCTGGTTTTTCACTTCCTCTTCTCGTTACTTTGCCAAAATAACGCTCTAATCAGACTCTGAACAAACTTTTAATATACAAGCTATATAAGACGCTATTATAATGTATGCGATACCGGGTTGGTTTGGCTTAGCAACTATTAGCCAGAAACGTACCATCCAGAGGGTTCAAAATATAGCAATTAGGTTTATTTGTGGATCATGGCCTCGTCCTTCTGAATCTCGCCAGTTATAGTGCAGGATTCTTTATGAGGCGGTCAATTTTCTGACTATTGACGCATCGAAACAATTTTTTTGTCTCTTAAAATTTTATCTGCAATAGCTTTAGCTTATAAGTTTCATAAAAATATAAAAAACTGTCTATAAATTCAATCATGTAACCTATTCGTTCCTGTTGAATATACAATAAAGTCAACTACGAAGAAAGTACTTGTAACTGTGATGAATTTGTTCACAACAACTTCTCTAATTATTTGATGTAAGCAAAGTACTGTTTGACTTACGTGCTAAACTTGAAAGCTCAGAATGCTTTATATGATTTTAGTGAGGAAAATATTTACCAGTAATGTGATGAATTTGATAGAATATGATAATATTCTGAAACATTTGTATTTGCTATATGTAACTAATTTAATAATTTGATTCATAACCAATCTTTTCATTGAAAACGATTGATAACAAAAGATTTAGCTAAATTTTAAATAGTCCATTCAAAAACTACAAAAAAAAAATTAAAATCAATTTTTATTCAATTCCGAGTTTGTGATAAATTGTCGAATTTTTTACGAATTTCAGAACTACATCTTAAAGCTAAAATTTAAATTAAAACAATTATGACTGCACCAGTCATTCAAAATTAGAAGGAATGTTAAACATTCCTTGGCAGTAAATTAAAATTTAGTAAACTGACGGTCAAGGGACGATCATGTTTACTAAAATTCGATTTACAGCAAGATTTACTGCAAAGAAGTGTTTACCATTCTTTCTATATTATTAAAGATTCTAGGGTAATTTTGAATCACTGGTACAGTTAAAAATGTTTTTTAATTATTTTATGATATAGTTCTGAATCCGTAAAAAATCCGTAATTTCATAACAAAAAGCTTACTTTTAAAAGCTAACTAAACTGTTGTATCAAGTTATTCAATTTCAATTCCGGATTTCATTTCTGAAATTGATTTATTAATCCAATATCCTTCTTATCTGTTTAACTATACAGTATAAATTCTGCTATATCCTGAATTGTTTGCTTAATTTGAGACCATTATCAGAAGACAAAGTCATAAATTACATTCATAAATAAATATCTGCACAATACAATAACAACAGCAAAAAAAAAAAAAAATTGAAATCATATCATATACACATCTGTATTGTTGAACATAAATCCTTTTATCTTCTAAACTTGTATCCTTTTCAAAATCTCTCAAAAAAATCTATTCTTCCCGAGCAGCAGAATATAAACTCATTGTTTTTTTTTTTTTGTTTGTTGGTATCTAGGCTATATATGTATATCTGTACGCAAATACATTCATATACACGAAATTCAAATTGAATTTTATTCAACCGCACAAAGAAAACACAACGCAAAAAACCTATAAATTGTTGAGCTAAATTCGAATGCCCAACAAGAGCAACAACAAAAAACAGATAACCACATAGCAAGCATTTAAACGTTCCTGTATATGAAGATATGTATTTTTTGTTGTGAAATTACAAAATATTTTAAGCGCTCTATACAAATTTTAGAAGTTTGTATATATTGGGACATAAAACCAAAGACCACAACAATTTTTATTAATAACTTTGGATGTAATAAATAATTTTTGTTTTTAGTATAAGGATGTCAATATACGACATCTTTTTATATATTCGCTTCCCCCGTAACTATAAAACCGATTTGAATTCTAATCTTTGAATTTGAAACAATCAATGAATGAATGACTGCTGGAAATACCTTCCGAAAATTAAATGTTTTGGGTGCTGGAATATTTCCATTTTTATTGTTTTTTATTTTTACCTTTCAATAATCATAATCGTAATCGTAATAATAGTAATAATCATAATCATAAAACTACAAGAAGGATATGAATATTGGGTAATATCCTTTATTGCGATCGCCCCGGTTGCTGTAATATGAGATATATAAAATATCTTATCTCTTGAAAATATTCTAATAAAAAAATTTCTAATGCTAATATCTAAATATCCAAGACAACAAAATTTTTTTGGATAAATACCATAAAACCGTAAAAAAATGTTCGATAAAAAATAAAAAAAATTTTGAATCCTTTTTTCAATTTTTTTGTGTTGTATTTTGTGTGCGGATGATGGCTTTGGATATAGATGAATTGAAATAATAATAAACAAAACAGAAAAAAAAAAAATTGGAAAATAACCAAAATTGTGGTTTTTGTTTTTTGCGTATTTTGGAAAATATTTTATTTTTAACAATAAATTATTTTTCCAGCTCTGGCTGTTATTGGATAGGCGATGTGATTAATTTTTGGTTTGGTATATATTGTAATGCTATCTATCTACTTTGGGTAATAAGAGTAAATCCTTCATAATTCACAGAGAATGACGGTTTATCACATTACAATTAGTGTTACGCTAACGATTAGATGGTACTTATGAAATATCGTTTAAACTCATTGTGGTATTTTTGAAAAAAAAAAATTATCAAAAGGTTCCGCAATACCACTTGTGATTGATCTGTTACGTAGAAGCTTTGATGAATTGATAATTTGAATTATGCTACTTATAACATTTGTTTGCGAAACGACACACACCAATGATCATTGCATTGAAAATCACTAAATCATTAGTTGATACCATCTGCTTAGGTGGTACTACTGCCAGCGTTAAAAATTGGCTGCTGGCCACATTGTTTATGATTGTACAATTACACACATAAGCAATTTTATTAGAAGGTAACTTTCTACCATGGCTAGTGTACCACCTAAGCCGATATTAACAATATCTTTGAGAGAAAAGTGTGAAGCATCTAAATGTAAAATGTAAAATGTAAAATGTAAAATGTAAAATGTAAAATGTAAAATGTAAAATGTAAAATGTAAAATGTAAAATGTAAAATGTAAAATGTAAAATGTAAAATGTAAAATGTAAAATGTAAAATGTAAAATGTAAAATGTAAAATGTAAAATGTAAAATGTAAAATGTAAAATGTAAAATGTAAAATGTAAAATGTAAAATGTAAAATGTAAAATGTAAAATGTAAAATGTAAAATGTAAAATGTAAAATGTAAAATGTAAAATGTAAAATGTAAAATGTAAAATGTAAAATGTAAAATGTAAAATGTAAAATGTAAAATGTAAAATGTAAAATGTAAAATGTAAAATGTAAAATGTAAAATGTAAAATGTAAAATGTAAAATGTAAAATGTAAAATGTAAAATGTAAAATGTAAAATGTAAAATGTAAAATGTAAAATGTAAAATGTAAAATGTAAAATGTAAAATGTAAAATGTAAAATGTAAAATGTAAAATGTAAAATGTAAAATGTAAAATGTAAAATGTAAAATGTAAAATGTAAAATGTAAAATGTAAAATGTAAAATGTAAAATGTAAAATGTAAAATGTAAAATGTAAAATGTAAAATGTAAAATGTAAAATGTAAAATGTAAAATGTAAAATGTAAAATGTAAAATGTAAAATGTAAAATGTAAAATGTAAAATGTAAAATGTAAAATGTAAAATGTAAAATGTAAAATGTAAAATGTAAAATGTAAAATGTAAAATGTAAAATGTAAAATGTAAAATGTAAAATGTAAAATGTAAAATGTAAAATGTAAAATGTAAAATGTAAAATGTAAAATGTAAAATGTAAAATGTAAAATGTAAAATGTAAAATGTAAAATGTAAAATGTAAAATGTAAAATGTAAAATGTAAAATGTAAAATGTAAAATGTAAAATGTAAAATGTAAAATGTAAAATGTAAAATGTAAAATGTAAAATATAAAATATAAAATATAAAATGTAAAATTTAAAATGTAAAATGTAAAATGTAAAATGTAAAATGTAAAATGTAAAATGTAAAATGTAAAATGTAAAATGTAAAATGTAAAATGTAAAATGTAAAATGTAAAATGTAAAATGTAAAATGTAAAATGTAAAATGTAAAATGTAAAATGTAAAATGTAAAATGTAAAATGTAAAATGTAAAATGTAAAATGTAAAATGTAAAATGTAAAATGTAAAATGTAAAATGTAAAATGTAAAATGTAAAATGTAAAATGTAAAATGTAAAATGTAAAATGTAAAATGTAAAATGTAAAATGTAAAATGTAAAATGTAAAATGTAAAATGTAAAATGTAAAATGTAAAATGTAAAATGTAAAATGTAAAATGTAAAATGTAAAATGTAAAATGTAAAATGTAAAATGTAAAATGTAAAATGTAAAATATAAAATGTAAAATGTAAAATGTAAAATGTAAAATGTAAAATGTAAAATGTAAAATGTAAAATGTAAAATGTAAAATGTAAAATGTAAAATGTAAAATGTAAAATGTAAAATGTAAAATGTAAAATGTAAAATGTAAAATGTAAAATGTAAAATGTAAAATGTAAAATGTAAAATGTAAAATGTAAAATGTAAAATGTAAAATGTAAAATGTAAAATGTAAAATGTAAAATGTAAAATGTAAAATGTAAAATGTAAAATGTAAAATGTAAAATGTAAAATGTAAAATGTAAAATGTAAAATGTAAAATGTAAAATGTAAAATGTAAAATGTAAAATGTAAAATGTAAAATGTAAAATGTAAAATGTAAAATGTAAAATGTAAAATGTAAAATGTAAAATGTAAAATGTAAAATGTAAAATGTAAAATGTAAAATGTAAAATGTAAAATATAAAATGTAAAATGTAAAATGTAAAATGTAAAATGTAAAATGTAAAATGTAAAATGTAAAATGTAAAATGTAAAATGTAAAATGTAAAATGTAAAATGTATCATAAAATGTAAAATGTAAAATGTAAAATGTAAAATGTAAAATGTAAAATGTAAAATGTAAAATGTAAAATGTAAAATGTAAAATGTAAAATGTAAAATGTAAAATGTAAAATGTAAAATGTAAAATGTAAAATGTAAAATGTAAAATGTAAAATGTAAAATGTAAAATGTAAAATGTAAAATGTAAAATGTAAAATGTAAAATGTAAAATGTAAAATGTAAAATGTAAAATGTAAAATGTAAAATGTAAAATGTAAAATGTAAAATGTAAAATGTAAAATGCAAAATGTAAAATGTAAAATGTAAAATGTAAAATGTAAAATGTAAAATGTAAAATGTAAAATGTAAAATGTAAAATGTAAAATTTAAAATGTAAAATATAAAATGTAAAATGTAAAATGTAATATGTAAAATGTAAAATTTAAAATTTAAAATTTAAAATGTAAAATATTATTATTACGGACACAACGCACTTACGACAATGTGTTTGTACATATATGATTTAGAACAACAACTACATAATTCCTGATTACATATTTTCTTGCACTGAACTAACAATCATGATTTGGATTGTAACACATCTATCAGCACTATTGCAGGCAGGCATGTCACAGACTCTTGTGTGGTGAATCCAGGCAGCATATTTCGGCCGGCCAGCGGTCAATGGTGTGGGAAGGTCCTTTTTGGGTTACACAAGAGCTAGAAATTGCTGCTATTTGGTGGTTGAGCTAACACATTTTAAAGTAAAAAAATCAAATAATATACATTCAGGCGTTTAAAAATAGAAATACAATTTTCAAAAGATATGATCAAATTCGCCACAAGATTTAATTAAAAAACATTAAGTTCATTGAAATCACTAAACTCAGACTTAATATCGTGATTCTGGTTTTCATCAGTTCCAAAGAGTTTGACTACTACTAAATAAAAAAATAATCTGCAGTCACTGTTATCATTCTTTATATCTTATGAAGATTATACTCCACAAAAATAACAAAGCACTTCATGGCTTGAACACGAAACATCTATAGACTCGTCGCCAATATTTCTATACACCGCTACACATAATTATACTTGAAGAGTTTGTTGCCGGATATTGAACATTCTACTGGTATCTATACCCTACGTAAATTATATTCAATTTTCGCTCTGCATAATTTTTGTTTTGCCATTTACCTTTGCGCAAAAAAATTATCTACGCTAACAATTCAATTTACTTGTAAAAACAACAAAATAATTGTTGTTGTTTTATTTTTAATTTAAATTTTAATTAATTTTTTATTTTTTTAGGATTCTCAAATTATTAAACACAAACAAAAGGTGCAAGACTGAAAAACGAAGATTTTGATTGCTCGCGAAAAACAGGAACATAAAAGCAACAACAAAAAAACCAATTCGTGTTTGGATGTAGGTGTATATCATCACGAAACAAAAAAAAAAATGTTTATACAGAGTCAAGTGTTTTTATTTCAAAATATTACGATTATCATAATTATATCTTCTTCATTTCAATTAGCATATTAATGAGCTTTTCTTTATAATATTATATCGTGTATTATGTATTTACGAATATAAGATACATGTTAGAACAAAATCTAGCACTAAGTTAATTAAAAGTATTAAAATTCAAAACTTTTCATTTTTTGCCATAGTACTACAGTTAGTTATTTAAAAGTATCATTTAAAATATCTCAATTAAGTTAATTAATTTTTTTGTTGTGTCTTGTGCTTTTAAAGTTTTTTCGTATACTATATTTACTTTCAAACTGTAGAATATTCCAATCAAATGGAAATCCTTTTCATTGGACTTTTGCTAATATACGTATACGATTTTATTTTTTTATTTTTGTATTCATCTAGCACATTGTCTTTATACTCGAACTGGTATGTATACTTTGTTTGTGTACAATACATACAGTTCGTATAATCATTTTTCCGATAGTTTGAACCAAAAGCACATTAAATTTAAGAAAGTTTCTATTGTATTCTTTAGAACAAAAATAAAATAAAATTTTATATGGTATACAGCAAAAAAAAAAAAAAAAGTTTATCATTTGGACACGACAGTTAATAGAAAGTTTCTGGTTTGTTCTTGTGAACAGAATTGGATTTCAGATTGAATTTTCGAGATGAGCAACTAATCTTATTTAAACGATGAAATATTATTATTGTTATTATATCTAGGAATTGGCCAGCAAAGTTAAAATTACAATTTTAGATAATTCACATCTCACAGAAGAAAGTGGTTGCTATTTGTACTAAGTTTTTTCAACTCATTCTAATTCACTATACGCTTCAAAAATTAAAATTTTCGTGCAATAATTCAACACAATAACGAAACAGTCAATGGTAAGCAATTTTCTTCAAAATGTAACAACTTAATTTGTATCCAAAACAGCCTAATTGGATTGTAGAAAGTTGCTAAGTATTATGACAGTGGATCAGACTTTCTGGTAAGCGAATTACATTGAATTATGTGATGAGGTAAGTAATTTCACCTGTCTGATGAACTGATCAACTAGCTTTCCCATTAGTCTTAGGCAAAACACATTTTTTTTAAGCCAGTACAAGATACATCGCCACATCTTATCTGGGTGCATGAAATCTAAAACACACAGTTGCCCATGTTACACTCTAATTGTTATTTTCTTTACAAAAATTGTACCCTTTAGGTTTACTGGAATTATGATACCATTCTACAGAAGTGATCGTGCTCTTTGTTGTTATTGTCCCATCGTGGATATTGCGGGTTTGTTTTAAGTTCGCAATTTCTCGGTTCCACCTTTTTATTTGTAGTTTCCTAACAATAAGTAGAGCAAATAAGAATACTAAAACACGCCTATACATAAGAAAAATTTAATTTGTTAACACTTTAAATAAATGATTTATTAAATTTATTTTTAAATAATTATTTTTATTAAACATAATATTCAAAATTATTATTAGCAGGTTTGCTCAAAAAATCGTTTTACTAATTTTGTTTAATTTCAGGAATTTTTTGGGTGGATTTAAATTTTTATACATACATTGTTTTGTGGGGTTTACGAAGAAAAATCTCGAAATACAATCTCGACAAAAAATTTCGACGTATTCATGATTTTATATGTTGATTTTTATGACTTTTTAATCATTTTGTATGAAATGGAACAGCTGGGACTGGGATACCATCTTATTCCCGAACGAAAAAATCTCCACACCCCCAAATACCGGAAATTACAAAGTAAACTGCGACATCGAAAGGGTGGACGCTATTAAATTGAAAGGAGCAATGCTAAACGGCTTTGGGACGTTTTTTATTTTAGTATGTGAAATACAAACGTAAATATTATTAAAAATTTAAATATTTTTGAAAGTTTTGTGACGTTTTCCTGTCATCCTTGCGCAAATGGTCCAATGCTAAACGGCTTTGGGGAGTTCTCTTGGCTAGTATGTGAATAATTATAAAAATCATAAATTTTTCAAAAATGCTCCAGTTTCTATGCATATTCGATTTTCTAAAAATAGTCAAAGCGGGGGTTTGGGGAGGTAGCCTCCACCTTCTAAAGTATAAAACGAATTAAAATAATATTTCAAATATTTGTTATATTTAAAAAACTTGATTTTTCGGGATTTTTTGTTTTTTTGGAATTTTGTAATTCCGAATTTTGTCACCAACCCCGAAAAAATATTTAAATCAACTGTTTTTCAGTATTTTTCGGGAAATCGTTTTCAGGAATTTTAGAAATTAGGGATTTTGAAGTACAAGATTTCGGGATATGGGATTTTGGAATAAAGTATTTGGGAATCCGGGGTTACGTACCAGACCGTACATATTCAATATTGCAAAATATTCAATACAAGTTTCTTTGGGGATCACCTCAAATTCTCAACAATAAAAATCCCAAAAGAAAACCGATATACACAAATTTAATTGCTAGAAGACCCCATTCAATTTTTGTTGAATACGATCAACTACAATTTGATAACAAAAGGATGCTACATAATTTCTTGTCATCCTTGCGCGGATGAAACCAATGTTAAAGGGCTTTGGGCAGTTCTTTATTTTAGTATGTGAATGACTATTAACAAACACAAATTTTTGAAAAACGTTTTAATTTTTGTTAATATTGGAATTTTAATATATCGTAAAAGCGGCGGCAGCCCCCCCTCCTTGAAGGTACACGACGAATTAAAATATAACTTTTCAAAAATTATTTAATTTTGGGATATTTTTGCTTGCCAAATTGAGGGTAATCCGTTTCCTTGGAGATGTAATGCATTGATTTGACTTTTTAATAGCTATAGCTGGTAAAAAATGTAGGTTAGATTTCCCTTAAGAACTCAGGTAAAATTCGTTAAACTTTCCACCCGAAAATGATGAAAAAATGATAATGTAGATCGTGCTACCCAAGGGGAAAGTTAAAAATTAAATCGTTATCAACCGATAGTGCTTAGCCGAAAATTGCTATGGAAGCATGACTTTTGTCAATATTTTTACTTGGCAAAACCTCTCGCTTAGTTTCCTATTCTTCACATTCATTTGGATAGTCAAATTCGGTATTACCATGAGGAATGTCTTTATAAAATTTATGAAAGCACGCTAGTACCGACTTTATAGATGTTTGCCGATCTTTGTATTTTGCTGAATTTGGTTCGGAGGTTTCAGAGTATTCCGGATAGGTTAGGTTTTAGTACTTCAGACCAAGAAATTGCTCTTCGTGGAGACCTATTTAAATCCAAATTCTAATCGGTAAAATAAGTTTTGTAGTACACGATTCTCTTTTAACCAGCTCGAATTTGAATATGTACCATTTTTAAAATAAAAATTGGCTGATTTTCTGTACGCTTTTTTTTAAAATCAAAGAAGAATTTGTGTTGTCGTATAATGATTTATAATTCATAAAATCGTTAAGACCTACATCGTAAAATGTAATAGGATTTTTATTTCTAATAAACGGTTGCCAATCCCAAGGAACCATTATCGCTGAGTTGTTCAATTTTGTCTTGGCTTGCTCATTTATGGAATGGATACCGTCAACTTCCACGTGTATTGCCTCTTAAGAGAAACTTGAGATTTATGATTTTTAAAGTTGGAACACATTGAATTATCCAAAAATAGCTTGTTGCAATAATACAATTTCTATTTCGACCTGCATAGTTGTCCATCCAAATTATCAACTCCTCGATTTTGGTATCTGGCAATACCGCACATCTGGAGGACGAACCTTACTGACATTAATTGAGTATGAGCAAAGTGTAGTTCTGCTACGTACGCTTTAAAATATACCATTACTCGTACACGGCAATCTTATTTCAGATTCTATATTTAGACTGTAGTGAATGGTCATAATAGGGAGCAATGTTGACCGGAAAATCATAGCAATTGGAAAGACGGTAGTGCGAAACCCCTATCATTTTCGCCAGATAATTTCTTTTTCTTATTTTTTTCGAATAAAGCTACTAATTTTAGAGAGGTTGGTCAACAAAAGCTTTCGTATAACCGAAAACCTCCAACGGAGTAACCTACAAATCAATAGTATTCATTCTTTCCCTTGGATTGGTTGGCTGGACGTTCAATGTTAAAGTTAAGTTGATATATCCATCTGATATCAACCCAATGTTTATGTATCCAAGCTACCACCATTCAATAAATTATGCCAGAAATCGACAAATTATATCAGAATTCGAAGTGTTATATCAAAATTCGATATGTCACGTCACAATTTGAATTTTCATACCAGAACGAGATATTTCATATCAGGATTATCAGAATTCGATATGCCATGTCAGAATTTGAATCTTTTAGTGTCAAATCGTTATCTCAGATACAATATCAGAATTTGTATTTATGTTGTCAGAATTCTATATTTTATGTCAGAATTCGATATGTTACATCAGAATTTGTCATGTCAAATAGTCGAAATATTATGCCAGAATCCCAGCGACGTCAAATTTGAATTTTTGATGCCAGAATTCGAATTATAATCCGATAAATGATGTCAGAATTAGATTTGCAATATCAGAATTTGTATTTATGATGTCGGTAGAATTGAAATTTTTGATGCCATAAATCTATGTATCATCGTTTCAGATTTCGTCATATCAGAATTTGAGTTTGTGATGTCAGAATTCGATACATTATGTCAGAATTCGATATGAATTATCAGAGTTTGAAATTATGATATCAGTATTCGATATATCATGTCTGATTGATGTAAATATATCATGCCAGTAATTGATACGTCATATCAGAATTTGACGTATCTTATCAGAATTAAATAAAACATGTCGATATGTTATGTCGATAAATTATGTTACAAATCGACAAATCATATCAAAATTCGGTATCTCGCCAAAATTCGAGTTATCATGTCAGAATTTCATACTTTATTTTAGAATTAGATATGCAATATCAGAAATTGTAATTATAATGTCAGAATTCGATATATCATGCCAGAAATCAATAGGTCACATATTCGAAATATTATGCCAGAATTCGTTACTCCTTGTGAAAATTACATAGGTCATGTCAAGATTTCAATATCAATGTGAAAATTCAAGTCAGAATTCGATATATCGTGACAGAATTTGAATTTATGCTGAATATTATGTATCATATGTGTCAATTATGGCATAGTTCAATAAGTCAAGTCAGATTTTGTTATTTGTATTTATGATGTAGAGTTCGATATATCGTGTCAGAATTCCAAATATCATGCCAAAACTTGGTAAATCACATCAGAATTCGATATGTTTTAAATCATAATTCTATATACGAGGTTAAAATTCGACATGACATGTCAGAATATTAATTTATAATATCAGAATTGTATATCTTATGTCAAATGATTATTTGATAAATCTATCATAAAACCTTCAGAATTCCGTATATCATCTCAAAAATCGATATGTTATATCAGAATTTGAATTTTTGGTTCCAGAATTCTACATGTCGATATTTTAACTAATTCTACAAATTCTGTCAAAATTCGACATGTCTTGTCAGAATTCGAACGGTCTTATCAGAATTTGATATATCAGGAGTACAAATTGAAAATGCGGGATTTTTTTCTATTTTTGAACGTTTATTCTGAAAAAATGGTAACAAATGAATTATTCAAAGTATTGTCCATCGCTAGCCACAACTTTTTCCCATCTTTCTGGCAATTTACGGATACCGTCGCGAAAAAATTCGGCCGGCTTGGCTGCTATCCAGTCATCGACCCATTTTTGGGCTTCTTCGTAAGAATGGAAGCGCTGGTCAGCTAGGCCATGTGTCATCGATCGGAAAAGGTGGTAATCGGAAGGAGCAATGTCTGGGCTATACGGCGGGTGGGGTAAGACTTCCCATTTCAGCGTTTGTAGGTATGTTTTGACCGGCGCTGCAACATGTGGCCGAGCGTTGTCATGTTGCAAAATTACTTTGTCGTGTCTTTGCTCGTATTGTGGCCGTTTTTCTTTGAGTGCGCGGCTCAAACGCATCAATTGAGTTCGGTATAGTGCTCCTGTGATGGTTTCGTTCGATTTCAATAGCTCATAATACACCACACCCAGCTGGTCCCACCAAATACAGAGCATGAGCTTGGCGCCGTGAATATTTGGTTTGGCCGTCGATGATGATGCATGGCCGGGGTAACCATATGATTTTTTGCGCTTCGGGTTATCGTAACGGATCCACTTTTCATCACCAGTGACAATGCGATGCAAAAAACCCTTCCGTTTTTGCCGTTCGAGCAGCAGTTCGCATGCAAAAAAACGGCGCTCGACGTCTCTCGGCTTCAGCTCATACGGCACCCAATGTCCTTGCTTTTGGATCATTCCGAGGGCTTTTATACGATGGGAAATGGCTTGATGTGTCACTCCCAATGAATCTGCGAGCTCTTGTTGAGTTTGACACGAGTCTTCATTGAGTATTGCCTCCAATTCAGCATTCTCAAACTTTTTCACTTGGCCCGGCCGCTCTTTGTCCTCAACGTCAAAATCACCACTTCTAAACCGCACAAACCATCTCTCGCACGTTGAAACCGATGGAACATGACTCGGATAAGTCTCGGAGACCAATCGATGTGCTTCAGCATCACTTTTCTTCAAATTAAAAAAGTAAATTAAAACTTCCCGCAAATGCTGTTTTGTTGGCACGAAACTCGACATATTGAGAGCTCAAAAAAACTATGAATTTGACACTGCGACAAATTGACACATACTGAAAATTAAAGCTATAAGACGTAGCTTTGACATGAACATAGTCACAGTACTGCCTGATGCGTATAGCGTTAGTAACGCCATCTGTTATCAATCCCGCATTTTCAATTTGTACCCCTGATATAATCTCATGACTTCAGAATTCGATATAATATCTCAAAATTCGCGATGTTACATCAGAATTGGAAACTCATCCCAGAAATCCACACAGTTTTTTGAATTTTGGTACTTTACATCGAATTCTGACATAACATCTAGAATTTTGCGATAATATATCGAATTCTGAAGCCTTGAGATGATATATCAAAGATTTCAATATCTCATGCCAGAATTCGATAAATCTCTTCAGCGTTTGACTTTCATCACTTGCTGTTGCGGCCATATATAGTAAAAAAATTTACATAAAAATACAATAAAGTAGGCGGTTTTTTTTTAAAAAAATTCGTATTCGGCTCACGATGATTTTGAAATGCCGGATGATGTTATATATTGCATGTGTATTTGTAAATTTTGTATTGATTTTAGGTTATTTAATTTGTTTTTCTTGTCGATATTCACACAGACACATGCAATATTATTTGTTCGGCATATATGTTTCCGAAACATGATTTCTATACAATTTTTTACTTACTCGTGCCGGTAAAGATGTTTTCACATTAAAAATACGTTACTTTAACAAAAGTACTGGAAGCACAAGGAGAATCAAATATTTTTGCAGTAAACAATCGTGACTCATCAAACGATATTTTATCTCACAGTAGTGAATGCACATACGATAGAATACTACTTCTTAGCTCAGAATCTTGAGCAGGTGAGATCATTGATAATTGTATACCAGGAAGTTTATGTGCAAATTTGGAGTTACGATAGTTTACTTCTGAGGTACAGAAATATTTTTTGGAATTCCTGGATTTTCGACAATTTTACACGAGAAAGTAAAACGATGTTTTGCCACATATAACTATCGACAAAATCTATCGGCTGATAGGTGATAATGACTGTATGTTTTATTTTTGACTGAAATAACACAATCTACTTTACCGACTTGTGTTTACTTAAGGCTCGCAGTAATATAGTTCTGCATAATCACCATTTACTTTCGACTAACTGTAACAGTTTAATTCTAGCATGACCACACCAGTTCGCTTGTGTGCAATAAACCGGAAGGTTATTGAGCTTTTATTTGACCTCTAAGCTTTGGTTTATCTATCGAGCAAGCATCTAACATGACAAATATCTAGGATCAGATTAGGAAAAGAAGTTTTTTACTAAGCCAATATTTTTAGTTATGCCTCAGAATTCGAAGTAGCTAACAGCTAACCTTTATTCAAAGTGGCACATTTATTTATGTAGCGGAAACGGGTTTAAACTTTACCTCAATCAATAGAACGACATCAGAATTATCCGGCACTCTCCAAATTGGAAGCAGAGTATTTTTTTTCTTATTTTTCAAGTGGCAAACTGGGAAGGCAAAAAATGAAAACCGCTTGAATTTTATCGAGTTTCAGACTATTTTCTAAAAGTGCGCTCAATTATTATAAATCTCAATATGCCCAACAAAGTAATTTCAGTAGGAATAACGTTCAATATCCAATTCCTTAGATACCTAAAGCATTTGTTGAGAGTAGTTTTATCGAAAAGAATTTCTTGCAGTAACCTTTAGTCCTTGTGAAACTATTTGTGTCACTGCATTGCAAACCTTCAATATCAAAAAAAGAAAACTTATAATTTGGTGCCGAATCATAAAATCCTTGTAGCATTTTGTTACCATTATGTTTGTCAAATTAACTGATTGTGACAAACGAACCAACGAAAAAGCAAACAAATAAACTTTCAAACTTTATTTTCCCTATCATACGCTACACATATACAAACACACGCCACATGAAGAGAAATAGACAAGAACGAAAGTTTTGTGCTTAAAAAAATAAAAATTTCTTTACTTTGAAAAACTTTTTTTTTTTTTTGC
Source organism: Tipula helvola (assembly GCA_963556165.1). Taxonomy (NCBI): domain Eukaryota; kingdom Metazoa; phylum Arthropoda; class Insecta; order Diptera; family Tipulidae; genus Tipula; species Tipula helvola. The sequence continues at coordinate 8,361,610 of OY744481.1, read as the reverse complement.
CTCAATTTTAACGAGGTGAATGCTACAAATAAAGAAAATTTGTGATCAAAATGAATAATTTTTTTATTAAATTTTTTTTTTTTTTTTTTTGCTTTTTTCGTCGAGTTATTTTATGTAACTTTTGGAGAGAAGAAAAGTTTTAATATATGTAAAACAGTTGAGCTTTTTATTATTATTTTCATTTTTTTGTTCTTTTTTTGAGTGTTGTTGTTGTTCTTCGTACGTATGTACTCTTGCATTGTTAAATCGGAAATTTAAAAAAGAGTACAAAAGAAGGAAAATAATAATAATAATAGGAAAAACTCAATTGGGATTTCTTTTTTGTTATGCGAGTTAAGCAAGTTAAAGTTTATATTGTTGTTAAATAAAATAGAGTTGAGAAACTACAGTAATAATAAAAACAAAATTTAAATTTTTTTTTACATCCCAGCGATGATTTTTAACGATAAAATTGATTATAAAGTGTTCAAGGTGTTGTGCATATTTATTATTTACAGGTCGATTTGTAACTACAATACACAAAATGCTATTTACCTACCTAAAAGATAATTAGTGTTACATTTTCAGGTTAAACTTTGTAAACATTTTTTTTTGTTTTAATTCTATGTAGGTACGTATATTGTTTGGATGCAAAACAACAAGTACTGAATAACAACTATTAAAATATTAAAAGAATGGAGAATTATAGAAAACTTTATATTTTCTTATTCAACGACGAACTTTTTTTTTTTTTTTTTTTTGTGAAAGAACTTAAACCAATTTATTATTAGAAACTTTTTGGTTTCCATCTTTTCCTCAACTTATATTTTTCCATCATTTTGTGTTGAGAAAGTATACATACACACACAAGAAAGATGGAAGCATAAAAAATCGAAATAAATTGATCAATCGATCTACTTCTTATACTTAGTATATGTATTGCATTGCTGACTTTTTTTTTTGTTTACTATATAGTTTTGTGTTGTGCTTTAAAGTTAACCATTTAGCTTTTTCCTCGTTCATTTTATATCAGAAAAAAAAATATTTTTATAAAATTTCAACAAAGTAACTTCACAAGACACACCACCGGAGTGAAACATTTTTTTAATTTATTTTAACTTAAATAGTTGGTTTACGTTTTTTTTTTGCTTTTAGAAAACTTATGGGATTTTTTATGCTTGGGATATAAAAGTAAATGGCTTTAGCTGAATATAGAGGTGATTTGTCTTCAGGTTTTTAAAAATTGTCAAACGTGCAATTTGAACAAACAGCAGAATATGTATCTGCGATTTCGAAAACTTAATTATAGATTTGTTAGTCAGCAACGCTCTAAATAGGGCAACTATGTAACTGTACAAACATAATTGTGCAAAACGTGATTCCAAATTTACAGCGTGTTTCTAATTTAAACTTTATAAATTAATAGTAATATGCTACTACTCTCCATTTCGCTGGCACAGGAATTTAACATGTATGCCAACTATCTCATTCATAAATGTTAACACTTGATTCAATTTTAACAAAATTGAGGAGCAAATTTGTGACCTATTCATACTCATTTTGTTGTAGCCTTTTAATGAAAGCAGGTTGAGTTTTGAAAGTTTACATATTATAACTAAGCCTAACCAGACATTGAACCAAAATAAAGCTTATTTTTTAAAATCTTAAACATATAAGAATTTGAAATTATTAATAGATCTGACAACCACAAGATTTTAAAGTGGTGTAATACAAAAACCAAATTAGTAAACATTCTAAACTTAAAAGCTCATACATATTATACACCTCGTGTGGAGCTGCTAGTCTCCCATCGGGCGCGTCCCCAGGTGGCGGATAGGGGGAAACCCTAACCGACTTGTCGGAGGGTAAATGGGAAATAAAATACCATTCGTGGACCAAAACTAGCTAGGGGTGGTTCCCTGAATATAATAACCAATATGGGGGACTCTAATGGAGAAAACCTTACGGCGCAGGGAAACGGATACCCAGTGCCGGCGACTTTGAGGGGTGAGCAAGCGGGCTCCCAGTCGTCGTTATCCAATGACCGCAATACTTCAGAGGTGATAAGTTCTGTAAATCCATTTGGAAGAAGTTCCATAGTGCCACGATCACCAGCAAGACTCTATGCAATGCATAAGTCCGAGAAAGTTATTACCCCAAGTGGTACTCCAGTCAGTCGACTGGACAATACATCCGGGGGGGATCCATCCTCTTCGAAGGCTGGCCCTATGGATTTTGAGGAGGGCCAAACACTCCATGAAAGAAGTGATGCCAGCGGAAATTTCACAATGCGAGCAGTAAAATTCAGTGAAAGAACTGTTGACCTAGAAAAGGAAAATATGGATCTCTTTGAGAGGCTACAGAAGATGGAGCAATCATTTGCCAAGCTAAGCGAAGAAATTGAGTATCTAAAGCGAGAAAATGAACTTCTAAAAATGAATCGGGATGCTAAAGAGCAAAGCGAATTAGAGAGTATTGAACCAAAGAAAGTCAACTATCTCACTGATGAGGATGAATTAGAAAGGGAGACGAACTGGATCCTAAAGAAGAAAAAAAAACATTCCAGGAAGGGTAAGAAAAGAAAAGCTGAATCGTCACCTGAGGTTGAACAACTAAATGTTAGTGGAACTACAAGTACCGAACCGGAAGTTGTCCAACCTGAGGCCAATCAACCGAAAGGTAGTAAATCTACCAAGAACATTGCACCAAAACTGGTGCAACCGAAAGAAAAAACCCCCCCACCAATAAGTATCGTGGGAGTAACCAGTTACCCAATAATTCAGTCACTGATGAAATCGGTTACTGACAAAGAATATAAGGTAACAGCGCTAAACAATGACGTTTGGAAAATTAATACTCTGGACTCAGAAACCTATAGAACATTATCTATGAAGCTGAATGCTGAAAAGTATCAGTGGTTTACCTATGAGGACAAACAGGCTCGTCCGATAAAAGTTATGGCAAGAGGTTTGCATCACACTTGCTCAAGCGAAGAAATAATGGAAGACTTAAAAAATAAAGGTCTTAAAATACTAGATGCTGTGAATATGATTAAAAAAGAGAGAATAGAAAACCAAGAAGGAAACCCAACTTTCAATAAAAGGGGACTCCCTCTTTTTATGCTAGTATTTGATAACTCAGAAAATGTTCAAAATATTTATGGTATAAAAGCAATTCTTCACATGAAGGTAAAAATTGAACCTATGAGGAGAACCACTACACGCATACCACAATGCAAGAAATGTCAGGGATTTAATCACACCCAAAAATATTGCAGCCGGGATCCGAGATGTGTAAAATGCTCAGGTAAACATTTTACCCAGGCATGTACAATAGGGAGAGATGTACCAGCTAAGTGTATAAATTGTAAAGGCCAACATCCGGCCAATTATCGGGGCTGTGAGGTTGCTAAACACCTACAAAAATTAAGAGATAAATCACGAAATCAATCGCAAAATCATGAAATTCGAAGGATTCAACCATCAAATCAGATGGATCAAAATCCACAACCAAGCAACGCAGGGCAAAGAAGAACATTTGCTCAGGTAGTGAAAGGCTCGGGTTCAACCAAATATATGGGCTCTGAAAATAATCGAATTATGGAAAACATTATGAACAGCATCGAAGCTATTACAAAGCGGCTAGATGACCAAAGTAACCTGAATAACATGATATTTGATCAACTGAAGAAAATGCAACTCCCACAACGCAATCCGATAAAAAATGTTAAGTAAGAACACAACTTTCAGAATAGCAATCTGGAATGCGAATGGACTTATGCAACATATTCCAGAAATAGAAATATTTTTAAATACAGAAAAAATCGACATTTTTCTAATATCCGAAAGCCATTTTGTTAAATCTTCGTTTGTTAAAATCCGGGGTTATAACTTATATCATTCCATTCATCCAGCAGAAAGAGCAAGAGGTGGTTCAGCATTACTAATAAAAGAAAATATAAAACACCATGTAGAAACAGAAATCGAAGAAGAAACAATGCAAGTCACCACTGTTAGGATTCACATTAAACACAGACAGCTTACTGTCTCCGCAATATACTGTCCTCCCCGGCATAACTTGAAAAGGGAGGACTACATTAAACTATTTAAATCATTAGGACGTGATTTTATTATTGGAGGAGACTTTAATGCAAAAAACACCTATTGGGGATCTAGACTTACGACGTCAAAGGGTAAAGAATTGTTTCAAGCAGCCCAGACATCAAAATGTGAATTTTACTCTGGTGGTTCCCCAACATACTGGCCCAGTGACGAAGCTAAGATACCGGACCTAATCGACTTTTATGTAGCAAGAGGTATATCTCAGAACTATATTCACATTGAAAACAGCAATTCTCTAGTATCGGATCACTCACCGGTTATCATGACAGTCAGTGAAACTGTAATTCAAAGGGAAAGTGCACCCAGATTAACAAATTCAAAAACAAACTGGGATCTCTTTCGTGAAATAATGGAGGACAAAATCAATCTCCAGGTACCGATAAGAAATTCTCGACAGTTGGAAGACGAATTGGAGCAACTCAATGAAATAATTCACTATGCTGCATTGGCAAGCACTCCCATTTTACAAAATAAGAAGACGCTTAACATATCCTACCCAATGGAAGTTAGAGAGTTGGTAAGAGAAAAACGACGAGCTCGTAAAACCCGGCAAATTAATCGAACACCGGAGAACAAAACAATTCTTAACAATTTATGTAACAGCCTCAAATCCCTTCTTAAAGAAGTTAAAAATGAATCAATCAACAGATATCTAGTTAGCCTAACTGATGAAAAAAATTCTGATTACTCACTGTCAAAAGACCCAAAATGCAAGTGCCTCCACTTAAAAAGGATGATGGAACCTGGGCAAGAGGCCACAAAGAGAAGGCTGATCTATTTGCGGAGTATCTCCAGGAAACCTTCCAACCACTACCAAGACAAACTGCCAATGAAAATATAATATCTATTCACAAGCTGGATGAGTTTGAAATACGGCCAGTAACTCTCAAAGAATTAAAAGAAGAAGTGAAAAGTAACATGAATGTTAAAAAAGCCCCAGGGTATGATTTGATTACTTGCCAAATTATCAAAGCTCTACCTAACAAAGGATTTCGTAAGCTACTACACATAATCAATGCGAGCTTTCGGTTAAAATATGTTCCGAATCAATGGAAAGTAGCAGAAGTAATCATGATACCAAAACCTGATAAACCACCTAACGATAAAAAATCATACAGGCCAATTTCTCTGCTGCCAATCATGTCAAAACTCTTTGAAAAATTATTACTAAAGAGACTTAAACCAATAATTGAGGACCGACAACTAATTCCTCCACATCAATTTGGATTCAGAGAAAAGCATTCTACAATTGAACAGGTCCATAGAATCACCAACATAATTGAAAGAACGTTAGAACGTAAAAAAGTATGCTCAAGCATATTCCTGGACGTCGCGCAAGCATTCGATAAAGTCTGGCACAGTGGTCTGGAATACAAGCTGCATAGAGATCTACCGAGACAATTATATGCCATACTAAGATCTTATTTATCCAATAGACACTTTCGAGTGAAATATGAGGATGAATACTCTGAGCTAAAGAAAATCTCTGCCGGTGTCCCGCAGGGGAGTGTCTTAGGACCAATTCTGTATTTACTATATACAAGGGACATACCAACCACAAATGAAGGAACCATAGCCACCTTTGCAGATGACACAGCAATTATGGCAGTTGGAAATAATGTCGCTGATGCAACGAGCAAACTCCAGAGGATGACCAATGCGGTTTGTAACTGGACAAAGCGTTGGCGAATCAAACTTAAAGCTTACCACCTACATATAGAAATTAACTCGCGACTCGTGCCATATGCAAATACAGCTAAATACCTTGGCATGACCCTCGATGCCAAGCTTAAGTGGAGAGAGCATGTCAAAAAGAAAAAAGAAGAACTTAACATAAAGTTCAGAAAAATGTATTGGCTCATAGGTAGAGGCTCTGAGCTTACAATTCACAATAAGCTGCTGCTATATCGGCAAATTTTGAAGCCGATATGGACCTACGGTATACAACTCTGGGGATGTACCAAGCAAACAAACGCCAAAATGATACAGACGTTTCAAAACAAGGTTCTTCGTAGCATCGTCAATGCTCCGTGGTACGCAAGAAATGAAGACCTTCACAGGGACCTACGGATGGAATACATCAAAGAGGAAATAAAAATGCATGCCGCAAAACACGAAATAAGGCTCCAGGAACATGGAAACCCCTATATTCGCCATATGATAGATAACCCTGTCGTTGAAAGAAGACTCCAAAGAACGAGGCCACTTGACCTAGTGAACTTACCAAACTAAAATTAGTAAATAGGTTTAATTGATTATGGGGCTAACCAGTGGGTTACACCCCAACAAACGTGAATTTTACTAGATATATAAAAATTTGTATTTGAAAGAAAAATTGCTAGATGAGCGCAGTCTCAGTCGTAATAAAATAAAATGAAAAAAAAAAAAAAATATTATACACATTTTATAACTAAATCGAATTTATAGCCTGATATATTTGATGTAGGTACGTTAAAATAATTCAGTAACATAAAACTCGAATTAAAAAATGCTTAGTTGATGTTTGACAGTCTTCTAGGCCCTAGATATAATTATTATAAAAGTTGAACCTGTAAGTCTTGTGTAAGAGTTTGTCAACCACAACATACCTGCCAGATTCAAATAAAAATTTGATGTAAACAAGATTTAATCCACAAACTGCAGCGATTGGACGTACCGGAAATTGGATGCGTTTAAATTCAAATGGCGTCTCTGATGGAACGATTAAAAAAATAATTATTGCCATACTAATTTTTGATTGTAGAATGTGAGGTGGAGTTCCAGCAAAATCAAAGGAATTTAAAAATTTAATTGGGTAATTAACAACTTCATCTGGATCCATAACGCAATTAATGAATTTTTAAGTTTTTGTTTGGCCACAAATTTTACTTTGAATATCAATATTAATATTTCTGAAGTCTTTGTTTTTGGCTGCCAATATAGCGCAATCGCTTAATCATTGATAAATCGTATCATTGCATACAATATTGCGATTTACACTTGAAATTAAATCCTCTTTTGATTCATTGGTAAGACAAAAATCGGCAGGCAATTTTTCCGTTTCCAATGTAGTGATGTGATAGTATCGATAGTGGACACAATCGATATTTATCGATATTTTACATTTTGCTATCGATAATTATAAATCCATCGGAAGTTGAAGTTCGGATTATTGGTCGCCTTTCTCAAACAAACAACAGCAATCCTGGTGCTGTATCTCCAGAATGTGACGCATACATTGATTGATCATTTAAAGTACTGCGATGAAGTACATGATAAAATTTCGTTAATAAAAATGAAAAATGTTTGGATCTTTGTTTTCAAACGATCTAAATTTAGATTAGGTTACCACCATGACGATGGTTCGTTGAGCTTATGGAAACAGTCTAAATACTATAGATCGTTTTAGCTCATTCATTATTTGCTTGCCGATGTCAGTCTTAACGATGGAGACTGAGGCATCAAGTTTTAAGACTATTCCGTGTATTAATGTGACATATTGGTCTCCAGAGATTTCAGTGAGTGCATTTTCAAACAGTTCCAGTAAGTCAACAATACCATTTAAATTTAAATAACATACGCATTTTTTTCAATAACATACGCGAGTATAAAACACTGTTTCAGATGACGTCATTCAGTGCTAAAGAAATTTCCGAATAAAATTTTATGCCGACATTTAAGGTAGAAGGGCAGGTGAACCATTTGATTTGTAGTATCCTCTCACCCTCAGGTCAAAGTCCGCAGTTGCTACATATTTATTTCAGGTATGGTAGTTAATCCCGATTCAAAAAATTCGGAGTAATAAAATTTCACTCCACAAAATCCCGATTGAACGATATCTCGATCCAATAAATACTCGTCTAAATAAAATCCTGATTTAACAAAATCCTAATGCAACCAAATACTGACGGCATAAAATCTCGAAAAAATCCCGACTTTTAAAAATTAAATCTCGTGCGAGAAATATTCTGGAAAAAAGCCGAGAAATATTCTGAAAAAAAAATGAGAGAAATTCCTTAAAAATATTTCGGAAAAGGGGGGAATTGACTGCTATTTCTAGTAATATATTCTGAAAAATAGCCAGGTTCATATTCTGGAAAAACACAAAAAAAATTCTATAAAAATATTTTGAAAACTCGTTTTTATAAGCAACTAGTTGGGGTGCCCGTCACACAATGTGACGGGTCTAGGAACCTGAAAGAGAAACCTGAAAGAACTCTTTAAAGGCTTGCCCCATCTCCACCCGATCACTTTGATCTCGTCAATTATGATGTTTTTTTATTTAGAATTTATAATATGTGATCGCAAGCCTTTGATTTGATTTTTTTAGTATTTTTGGAAGTAAATTGGTGTTTCAATTGGTGAGAAATGTACACAACATTTCGGGTAAAAACCTTGTCACTTCCTTCTATACGATTTATCTGTTCTTTTGTATTAAGTACTTGTACTTTTATATTTGATTTAGATGTCACTGTGGAGAAAGCAACATACAATTGTCCATGAGAGAAAACGGGCTGTGGCAAATACAATCCCACTTTATCAAGGGTTTGTCCTTGAGATTTATTTATTGTCATCACAAAGGCTACGCGTATTGGAAACTGTCGCCTTCGTAATGTAAAGGGAAAATTGCTGTCAGAAGGAGCTAATTCAATTCTTGGAATTGCAATTTCATCTCCTTTTGATCTCCCTGTCAACACTTTAGCAAATATAATGTTTGCTTTCATATGAGTAACAATGAGCAAATTCTTTCGTTTCTGCAAATATTTCGGAGCAATATTACTACTGCTCCAACTTTTAGCTTTAAAGCATCTACACTCGTACAGGCATACCTGATGGAGTAATGGAGTTTAAAAATTCCGTTGGAAAATTTGTTCTCTCCTGTTCATCATCATTGATTACTATGATTAGGTATAGTAAAAGGAATGGAACATACATTCTTTTTTATTTTTATAATAATTTGATTAGCTTGAGATTTTCTAGAGTCGAAATTTTGTAGAGTCGGGAGTTTAATAAGTCTTCTTGTCAGGATTTTCGAAATTTTAGGATTCATTTATTTCATATATGATGCCGATCAACAGTGTGTATACGAAACAGTCAAAAGTAAAAACAAACCTTTCGATCAATGCCTTTTAAATAATAATGAAAATAATTTCTTACTAATTTGCTGAATAATTATTATACAAAATTAGTCTCCATGAAAACCCCTTTTATATTTTATGGAATAATATACAGCCTATGTCTACCCTCAAGGTTCACTCTAGATATTGGCGAAATAATTTTTGAAATCGGATGAGTACACGGAAAAAAAAAACTGGTCCTCAGCTAAGAAAACGGACTTTTAATTCAAGAAAATGTACTTTTTCTTGATTTAAAAGCTAATTTTGTTATTTCTATCGAGTTTTTCTTCATGTTAGAATTGTGTTTCTTGAAATGTAGAAAAACTCGAAAGATATAAGAAAAATAGCTTTTAAATCAAGAAAAAGTACATTTTCTTGAATTAAGAGTCCATTTTCTTAGCTGAGCTACATCTATACTTACAAACTTTACCTCTTTATAATCCTTAACGAACGAGATCTTTTTTTGCAATTCTCGCCTATAAGGCGATAGAAAAGCGGGTAAAAATTGTAACACCTTTTAACTGTTTTTTAAGATGGAAATTGAAGGCATTTCAATAATTAATTGAATTATTAATAATAGTATAGCGACATTCCTTTAGTACGAATATTATACATGACCTACACAAATGTTTATGTGGGTATTTAATGGGATATAACTCGAAATATTTCTTGTTAGTGCCTGATGCAATTGTCTAATGTGTTAAGGTGCAATATTTGATAAAATAACTGTAGCAATGATAAATAAATAAAATTAAAACTAAATTCTTTATACGTTCTCTCAGAGAGGCCTTTCGTTCGTTAAGGGATAATATTAGTATAGATAAGCTAAACTTTGAATACACATAACAGAAAAGTTAAGGCAAACCTATAAAATATCAGGGATTTGAACATTTAATTGATTTGACAACAACAACATACCTGAAACATATTTATTTAAAGCGGTACTTAAATTCAAAAATTAAAAGCTCAAAAGCTCCGTCCCATTTTTTATAACTAATATTATCTTAAAATTTACAGATACTTGCATTTAATGAAAAAAAGCTCGAACAAATGAAAGCTTAGTTACTGGTTGAAAGTTTAATGCAAATATTATAAATAAGCTATACATTGAATAAACATAACAGTAAAATCTATTATTTATTATTAAGTATTTAAGAATAAACAACAACTACGGGTGCATTCGGGTGAATTTATTATACTTCAAGTAAAATCAAAGCTCTGGTAAAATTCATTGAAATTTAAACTTTATGCTAAATTAAAAAAAAAAATCCAAACACACAAAATTTATCCAGACTGAAACTATTTGGACTTTCATAAAGCCAATCCGCTCCAAACCTAAGCGATTTTGGGGAGTTCTCTATCTCTTTTTTAATATGTGAATAAATATTAAAAATCATAAATTGTTGAACAACGTTCTAACTTTTATTAATATTGGAATTTTATTAAATCGTCAAAGCGGGGATTAGGGTGCGTTAGCCCTCATCCTACAATGTATACCTTTTTATAAAAATATTTATCTTTAAAAAACTTGTTTTTTTGTGATTTTTATGCTTGTCTTATCGAAGGTAATCCCTTCGGGTTGCTTATCATCCAAAAAAAAATTCAGGGAACAGAAAATTCCGAAAATAAACACAGAAAATAATTGAAACCGAAAAATGGAGAGGAAAAGTTCAGAAAATGAAAATCCAGTAACATAACACTTAAACTACTTCGTGAACTTTGCCAGAGTACCGACGATATGATCAATACAATTGATCTTTTTCTATCAAAGAAACTGTTTTGCTCGTATTGCTTCTACTGAAGGCATGTGATATTACCCCAGAATTTTATCCCAAAAAATAAAAAAATTAAATTTGGCAATACTAGTAAAATAATGCCAAAAATTCGATTATCGAATAGTTACTTATAAAATACCAATTGGTTTTAAACGTAACATTTATAATTATCTCAATGTCTAATAGCTTTAGTCTGAGAGACTTTTATTTTCGTCAAATCAGACAGACAATTGAACCTAAATAATATTGCGATTTATGTTCGAATTGCGCTTAGATAATTTTTATTTTAAGTTGCACCTATTTTTGTGGTTAGATCCACGATCACTCACAATACAATTTGGCAACCCGAAATGAGGCCCGAACTCTACCGAATATACTTCTTGCATTGACTGCCTTTAAATAGACGACCTTGTTAAATGCGTCGATCATATCTAAAATGTTTACAATTTCGCACGAATGGAACCAAATAATCTAAATAGCAGGTGCAAAAAAGGACGAGTGGTGTCTCGATCGGATGCAGCGCCATTTGATTTATCAAATTCTGAGCTGACTAGGTCTACTGTAATCGAACGCACAACGTACCCAATTACTATTTTCTTACAACCGCGATGGCTTATTATGTGTCTATCTTCACGGGAATACCGCTTCATTTCGTGAAACGTTTCTTAAGGTATGTAACCACGGTGAATTGTTGCCCTAAAACAAAAAACAGAGCTTCGAGTTCGTTACTGTGCATTTTTCCTACATACGACGTTTACCTAAAAAGGCGTAAACCGTCATTAACACAATTTAATTTTAATTCACTAAATGTATAATCTTTGTCATTATTCCAAGTGGTCCTGCCAAAAACGACAATTTTTAAGCCTTATATCGCCTAGATAAGCTATTCTAAAACTATGTCTCGTGAATTGTTTTGTTCTTAAAATTTTTATTTGCGTTCATAAGAAAACTTGTGATACGCAGAATTATCTTATCTTCCAGCGAAGAGTTAGTAGATTAATGATAGTGCCAGCTGATGATTTATCACTGAGTTCCCGTCCTTGTTATCGTATTTCACTTATTATCAACGTATTATTTCAATAGGAATTTATCTCCAATGGTTTCATCCATCACATTTATTCACTTTTACGCCAATAAATTGGAGCGAATGTAGTGATTTGTTGATTCATCCTCGTATTACCACACACAAAATATTTGAGCAGCTAAAACTATGGCTTCCTCTCGTTTAATTAAATTTACTTCTATCCCTTGTGCTGGACGTTCGAAATAATATGGAATGGGTTTAAGGCCCAAACAAATTTTAAAAAAAATTATGGGTCGATCATTATTCGATTGCGCATGAGCTGCGGGAGAATTAGCTAAACCGAATGTCTTGCATTGAAATTCATACTTTACTCCGACGGTTACAAATGAGGTGAGCTTCCTATAGAACTTTCTTCTGCAACACTCAAAAGCTAAATTTAAAGGGCTCAAACCTCATGAAGTGATCAGAACTTCGGCCTTGATAATTAGTTGAACTCGCAAATCAATATCCAACTGAACCTCTTAAGTCAATATTCGGCTCAAACTCTCAATTTACAACTCAACCACCAACTCATTTCTTTGACTGTGCTAAATTCATTACGGTTGCTTTGAAACCGTTTCCCCCATCAATTACATTCGCCGACATTTAAAATCAAATTTTAAATGCTCGAAATTTTGCATCGATAGTTAAATGTTTGTTTTTCAACGTGTCACTGCTCTTTTAGCTGAATAACGGATTTGAACACTAACACTTGCATTGAATTACAATCACTTTACAGTTCACTCTTACTCGGAAAATCTAAAAAATTATCCAAATTATTCAAAAAGTTTGCAGGTACGTCGTCTTGCTCAAAATAGTCGTCAGAAAAATTAAATATATTTTCGTTGTCCGTTACAAAACCTTTACTACTGTGAAATTGTTTCATTTTAACCTGTCGAAACTTCAGAACACGGTCTTTAACAGTTTTGAGTATTTCAGGTTACTTTTTCAGGTTGGTGGTCACAGGTAGTAAATTTCTGTTGCATTTGTATTGTTGGTATTCAAGTTCATTTACACACTTAACTGACCATTAAAATCAATAAAATTAAATACTGAATTACTGTCACTCCATTCAATCTTTAAAGGTTCACGCTGATCAGTATCATACGTACGTTTAAAGTAAATTGATTTTCTATATGATACTCGTATATATTTAGGTATATATTTATATATATTACAACGAAAGAATGTGTTTATGCTACATCAAAATTCGTAAAAGTTGGTTCCAATTTTTTCATTGTCTATACTGAATTCCATTTTTTGCCTTCATCGTATGAGATTTAATCTTATTACACAACATTGTGTAACAACCGCTTGTGGTTGTTATGATCTGTTTAATTTAAATCTGTAATTACGGTTGAAAATCCCAACAAGGTTGCATGTTTATCCACTGCGCTGCATAAAATCTCTTCCACTACACGTCATTCTCTCTTTGGCTTAATTTGTAATAGAAAATATTTTTTTTTTTGGTAGAGTGTACCATTTAGCATTTTATACTTCTCCGTATTTTGGTCGGTTACTCGATTCGTTTTATCATTTTTTGTTTGATGGTGTGTAATGACGTGTGGTGGTTGGTGTGTTGCTTCATCTGTTTTGTTTTGGTTAGCGCGTGGATTTTCCATGTAAATGGAATGTTCTGGTTATTAAATTAAATAGTATGAGTGCGTGTGAATCGATTTTGGGTGATGTCGTATGTGTACGTCATCCGAAATCTATCGGTCGGGTATGTTTGTATTTATTTTTTTTATGATTAAATATTATTTTTGGGAGGGGGAATTTTTTTTTTTTATTTTTGTACGCGTCGGATAAATTTTTTGGGTAGTCTAGTTTTGATTTTGGATTAAAAAAGTCGAGTTTTGTTTTTTTTTTGAGTTAACAAGCGTCTTGTTTTTAAATTTAAAAAGAAAAAAAAAAGTCTAGTTTGGAGTTTGGAAAGTGACGAGTCAAGTGTAGAGAGTAGTTTTAAGTTTAGTTTAGAATTAAGCGAAAAGTTTTTTTAGAGTTCTGATTTATAATCTAAGAAATTTTTTTTTGTTTGAGATATTTATTGATATACCTATGGTGGGAAAAAAAAAATATAAAAACCCAAACCCAAGTTTTTTTTATATAAATATTCAAGTGGGAATTTCTTTGGGTGTTTGAGAGACATTTTATTTGTGTTAAAAATAATAAAATTGAAAAGATAATAATTAAATAAAAGTTATTAATTATTAAGATTTGCTTAATTTTGTTGTTGGTTACGGAATGTTATAATAAGATGCTGTTTTTATATTAAATAAATCTAAAGATGTATTAATAAATAGCATAATGACATTGGTTGGAATTTTTTTCCGTTATAAATAAATAAATAATTACTTAAAAATCTGTGTAGTGATTCCTCGAATAAATATGTATTATTAAAACTTAAAACGATATTTGATGCTGTGTTTTTTTTGTATCCTGTGATTTGGATAATCTTATGAACGAGACAAGACGTTATATTGTTGAGCCATTTCAATATCTGGGTATCGACCAGTTGTGTACGATTATTATATACCCGTGTTTTGGTGATTCAGCATCTGAGTTTCCGTGGATTTCGGAAAATTAGTGAAAGAATTGGGTTTGTGGCAGCAACTCCGCCTAACGGAGTGGGGTTCGTGCGAGGGATCCTGCGTCGGCGCTGATTGCTGTTGATTGGCGATAGGTCGGACGGGCCTAAACATTTTTTGTTGTTCAGGTAAGGTGACCATTCGGTAAAAATAAATAAGAAACCGGTGGCACCGCGTGTTTTTTTTTATATATTTTTTTTTTTTTTAAAAAAAATTTGTAATCTCCACACTTGACGGGGATTTTTTTTTGTTTTATTATTATATTTTTTATTATATATATATTATTTTTGCGGTTTACAGGTTCCGGGTGGCGTACCGTATGACGCCCACCCTAATCGATTTGCACCACGTTTTTTTTATTTTCTTTGATAACGTTTTTGGTTCAATTTTGTTCATTTCATTTTTTCCATTTCATTTACCGTTTTGTTGGATTTTCAATCAGTAATTACAGATTTTTTTTTATGAGTTTATGGTTACATTTGATTTAAAAGTGATGTGTGTGTAAATAGTTCTGTGTGATCGCGTGAGGATGGGCGGCCTTGTGCTGACCTAGGCCTTGAGCAGGGTCGCCGGAGTGGCACCGGCGTCCTTGTCGAACGCTCCCATTTATGATTATCTACCACTGTGGTCGTGGCACAGTAGAATAATTTTCTTGTCCCCTTCGTTTTATCTCTATGCGGTTTTCAAGCATAGTAATATGTCTGGTAACCCCCACGCCTAGCGGCGAGCTTCAGCCAGTGCAATACCGCAACCAGACCTCTATTGCTATGTTCTGTTCAACAAAATCCCTTTTGGGGGATTTTGTTACAATTGAAACTATTTATCTAACTATTGATTTAACAATTTTCAGGAATTGTTATAAAGGCCCATTCCACCTTGTGGTTTGATTAATCCAAACTAAATTGTAGTCGATGGATTAGAATCCAGATTTCAGAATTTCTAAAACGCAGTTAAATACCAAGTTGTTCCACCTCTTTCAATGATCGACCAACCATATTAAAACTATTGAGGAATTAGTACTTGCATAAATGGAAGTGATAGATGTTGATTAAACATGATGCCTTTTATAAGATGGCTGAACTTGAGAGTAATTTTTTTATTCAACAGCGCTGTTAAGGATTGCTCCAGTTTCAAATATTTCTCTTGCATAAAGCTACGTGGATTTTAATTGTTCAGTTTCCAAGTCTTTGTTAATTTTATTCCATTAATAGGAAATATTTTGATATATTCCGTCACTCCATGTTAACACAGTGGACAAAGACTTTGAAACTATATTTTAATGGTGGGGGGGGGCGGGGGGGTTCTTCCTCGCTCGAGTATACGTAGCTACCTTACTGTTAAACGTTCTTAAACATTATTTTGACGTCTTTGATTTTGTGTGATAAGCTCGGTTATATACAAATGTCCGGTCAAGACAATTTATTGGAAAGAGTCTATACTGTACAAATGTTTGAGTGTGTCCTGAAAGCGGGTATCGTAAATTTTCTAAGTATGAGGATTTAATTTGACTGAAAACGCCATTTTTCGAAAACTTTCAGTGTAATTCCCTATTTAAAATTAAATGCGACATTTTTATAGGAAACATACATAATTTAAAAGTGGAAAATTCGAGGGGCATATTCAATTTTCCATAATGCTGAGATACCAGATCATATAGTTATGCTTTGCCTTTGCAAGAACTCACATATTTATGTATGTACATATTTATAAAAACAAAATAAAAGTTTAAATGGAAATTTTTAATTTAATTTTTTGAAAATAACAAATTTTTTAGTTTGTTTCATTTAATTTTTATCTAAAATGAATAATTAAAATAAAAATTACATAACATGTCTGATACAACAAACATAAAACGTAACTTTTTTTGTCCGTTTTAATATTAAAGTAATTTAGATGTTTTATTCACATGAGCTTTTTATGGATTATAACTGTAAACAGAGGAAAACTATCCACTTTGAACTTTATATTAATTTAATACAGTCTACATTAATGTAAAATGTTTGTTGTATGTATGTATACATCCCATCCAATTTTTACTCATCTTAAAATAAATGTATCCCAAATGATTTAAAAAGAGTTAGTAGGTATAAATTGAATCATTCAAGCAAAACCCGTGAACTATCCACATAAATAAATCCATTCAAAACTTTCAAAAGCAAACAAAATTCTTGACATTCGTGTTGTGTTCTGTTGTTTATCTGCGCGATTGATAATGATCGGTGAATATAATTAAAATTGACACTTTTTCGTAAATTAACATTTTGTATATAAATACAAAGAAACTTTGTGTTATCTCCGTTATCTAAATTTTTAGAGACAAAAGAAAGGGGGGAAAACATCTTTAACAGAAAATTATTTTGTTTAAAAAGAATTTAAATTAAATAAATTAATTTCGAATTTTTTCGAGTGAATGAAATTAAGATAATTAAAAATTATAGTATTTTTTGCCTGTTGTGTTTTGTTCTCGATTTACATTTTTTGTCATTTTGATAAATAGAATTTTATAGATGTAACAGTGAGATAGAATCTTGAGTCCTATAATAGTGGTGTGAAGGTTCTGATTTCATTTTGGTTAAAGTTAAGCTGATTTGGTATATGCTTTATTGATTAGTGATCCTGTTTTATAACTGTTAAACCTGTTTTATATTTTCAGATTCGGGGAGATGCAGATTGATTCACGAAAAAAATAGTTTAACTAAAACTTATCAAAAGACAACTATTCATTAGCAGTTCCTCTGTATTTGGAAAAGGAACTCGGTCATCTATGGTCATCATTTTTGGCTTTTATTTCCGCTTCTTGTGAATTTGGAAAACTGTACTGTTTCATATCTATCGGTGTTTCATTACAGAGTTCGATATGGTGTCCTATTGTTCCATTGTTTGGTAGCGTCGAATTTGAGTCGAATATTTCTTTGTGTCTATTAATGTTGCTAAAAGGTAGTGGTAGTCCATGGGTTGGAAATACTAAATAAAATTGATTAAAATTATTTTTGTCATGGAATTTTAGTTTACCTTTCGATTAGAATTCTTTGAATCCTTTTAAATAAATTATTTCATTCACCGGTATGTCAACACTGTTGGTTTTCACATTAATTATTTTTATTTTTTCTATTCTTTGTTGGTTTATTATTTCGGGGAACCAGTATCTACTAATAGATTTATTGAGAAAATTTTTAGTTTGTATGGTAATTGGTTTAGATTGCTGAAAGTTCAAAAATTGTATAAGCAGTTCAACGAGGTTGAGTGCTGTATTTATGACATTGACACCACTTTCCTATTTGAGATTGATGTAATTGATTACGCTTACTTCCCGATGGTACCCAAACTTCAAGGCCTTTATCGAGAAAAATCACATAACACCCTGAACGGTTCAACCAATCCTGCAGACTATAGTGTTAATAATTTCCAAAACGAGGCCGTTTCCTTTAAACCCGACTTTAAGCTACCAAGACTCAGTCCTCCTATTTTATTTATGGATCGCAGAAAGAATGACATTCCTTTTACGATATATTCGTATCGATCTTACATGAGAATACCAGAATTTGTCCGGCTCAGAAATTTAAATACCTACTCGGTCAGTTAGGAGGTCCACCTTACAAATTAATGCCAATTAATATGAAGAGTTTCAGCTTTTAATCAATCGACACGACAAACAAAAACTAATTGTGAATGAATACATCGAAAACTATTTGCATCAATATAACGTTAATAAATCCGTGAATTATATATCTGGCATTCGACAAATTAGACAAAGAAACCCAACAATTGTGAAAATATAAATCGCCTGAAGATTATTTCTTTATCGATGATACATTTCTGAAGTTTTTACTAACGCTCATTGATGCATTTACATAGCCGTCCGTTCTGTATTGGAGAGCAACACAATTTGTATCAGTGTACGAAGTTTATAAATAAATCACTTAACAATCGCACAGAGAGTGCGTGGCCAAGAGAAAATGGTGTTCAAGTGCTTGAGCGAATTTCACGTTCCACAACCCAGTGTTGACACCGTTTCAATCACCACTCCCAATACCCAAACAGCGAATTACTTACAACCCATCAAACCAATGGAAATATTCATAACTTACCAACCGCGAATAAACAGGTTATGGATAGTAAAAGAAATTGGATTGTACTTCGAGCTTTATTGGATTCCGGTCCGAGACATTCGTTTATTACTGAAGCTTGTGCTAAACGTCTCAAAATGTCACGATTAAAAACACAAATTTCTGTGGGAGCCCTAAACAATTGCGAAGCTTGCGTTTCCCGAGTAGTAACAAACTTTAAAATTCGATCTAGTTGGGACCAGGAGTATCAGTTACAAATTAGTGCGTTAATCATACCTACCAAGTTACCATCAACAAGTATTGAATCCAGTTATTGTCAAATATCCAAACTTATCTTTACCAATATTCTTATTGTTCAAAATACCAGATTTGGTTGGATAATTGGCGGAAACTATTTTAAAAATAATCCATTATTAATTCAAATGCCAGACCCTTTGACCGTGTCATATTTACACATTCCGGCCAATTTTCGTAGATAATCCGGACATCGACTACCACATAATATTGTGAAGGAGATCTCCTGATGAATTCGAAAAGTATCGTTTATGAACTGTAACTTATAGAACTATACAACCGGTCCGGTTTTGGCTACCTATGCTCTTCAACTGACTTATCCGAGCATCGGCCGGACTTTTATATGGATGACCTTATTTCCGGCGCGAATACCCTAGAGGGAGCATTAATTCTCCAAATGACCTAATTGCTCTACTGAAGATAGATATAGGTTTATGTTACGCAAACGGTCGGGTATCATCCAGCTCTACTAGATACCATTGCCATCAAATAAAGGTCAAAGATCTGGTTATAAAACATATCCGATGGGATCAAAATGATTTCAGTGTTATAGGTAGCATCCAATTAAAGATTTGTTTTATTTAAAGATCGAGCTAACTGAAGTACCAAGTTCATCAAAATGAGTTTTTTATCGGAGGCGCCACATATTTAAGTTCCTTTAGGGTTTCTGTCTAAAAATTCTGTACCAAAAATTATGGATTGCAGGGATTAAATTTGATGGTAAGATAACTACAGATTTACAGCAAGGCTGGCTGGAGATAAAAAATCAACTCGACCATTCATCCGAAATTTAAATTCCAATATGACTTTATTTATCACAATCAGATGCAGAGTTGTACTGTTTCCAAGGCGCATTAAAAGACGGCTATGCTGCTGTGATATATTCACGTATACGGTTAATGATGGCATTGTCAACACTAATCAAATCGCAGCCCGATTTCACCCAAAATGGAATTATGCGGTGCAACCCTTCTAACCAGATTATAACGCCTAATTATTGAGTCTTTGAAATTTAAACCATCCAAAGTGTGGGAAACATATACAGCTAACCGCACCTCCGAAATTTTAACCTATACCAACAGAAGCCAATGGTATTATGTGAAATCATCCCAAAATCCGTCAAATCTTGCCACTAGAGGTATGTTTCCACAAAACCTGGTTAAAATTAACTTTTTTTTCAGTGGTCCTGAATTTATCTCGAAACACCTATAACAATTTAAAGCGACCGTAGAACCAAGCATAGAGAGTTTAGTGCATCATTCGACAATTAAAAACCCACACTCTGTGCTACTACTTACTTTCATAATGACGAATATTTTTAGGATATACTCTGAGATTTTTCAAATATTCACGAAACAGACCGGGTAAAGAAAGTGAGCTTCAAAAGGCTTAATATTTTATTTTTAAAAATAATCTACCATTTCAGCCTTCTTTAAATGGAAACCAGCTACTACACGGTTGAGCGGCACAGAAATAAATTATGATGCTAATTACCCAGAAATGATCTGTCTCCGGATTCTTATGTCCACTGGCATTTCTTAATTACCCAACCATTCTTCACATTACCAGAACGGATTTGTGTCTTACCCAGTAAATGTATCAACATTTTTGGAATCGGTGGTCAAAAGAGTATCTCACGTCATTACATAGATTCCAGAAGTGACACAATCTATGTAGATCTAAATTTTAAATTAGGCGACTTGGTGCTCATTTCAAATTAAAGTTTAGCATCAACCAAATGGCCACTGCTCGAATATCATGAGATCATCCAGGAGACGATGGTGCCGGTAGGGTCGTTACCCTGATATTACCAAATGGCACTATTATGAAGCGACCGGTTAAAAAATTGTGCCTCTTACTACCATTTCATCAAATAGATTGACTTTATTAATTCAAAGGCAGCGGAATGTTGCATAACATCATTAAGAGTCATGAAATATTAATTAAAAATTGTATTTCTTAAGACAATTGGATTGTAGATTGCATATCAATGACAATCTAACCAATCTAGAATACAATATTTAAAATCGGATCTACATTATGATTTGATTATACTTACCTGATCCAATATCCAAATTAGGATGAATTCCATGCACATATGTGCATGTCTGTTGCACCTGTGGCACATGTTTATACCACTTTGAATATTCATCCACCGCCATTTTAGTTAGTACATTTTGAATAATGCGGATTAGGCGCTCAACCTGACCATTGCTGAAAGGAACTCCTGTGGTAATTAAGACATGTTGAATTTCTTCATATTCACAATATTTTTTTAATTTGCTGATCTTCGGACTCCGGCTGATGATAAGGTTTTTATTGGATACCGTCTATAACTGAAAATATATATTTTTGCTGCTTTGCGGTATGGTTTACTATGGCCTTTTATGATCTATATGGAAAGCCTGCAGCGGTTTCTCACCTTTGTCAAGGAGTTCCAAGAAATCTTCTTATTTACCAGATTTTTTGTTGGATAATATGCATTTTATACAATTGGTTATTTATAACGGTTTGATTTTTTTCACCCTTTCGGCATGTAAAAACCTGTCTTACATTACGCTTAAATATTATCGTCGATCGGAACAATCATGAAACATCTGCTTAGGAAGTTAACGTGACGCATACGTTCATTTTTCCTATCTTGTACATCAAAATTATATTCCTGAAAATATAATACTCATCTGGCAACGGCTGCTCATTTTTTTCTTCATTATGCTTATTAACACTTGGCAATCTGTTTGGAGCTTAAATTGAATACTTCAGCCTTCTGCATAAGTATACCGTCAAAATCTTTCTGACTTGCATCCATATGCAACTCTGTTTGAACATTCTCCCTATAGATTTGAAGAACACGAGAATCCGTCAAAATGTCTTTCAATTTTAGACAAGCTGTTCTCTGGTCTAGATCCAAACGAAATGGAACTTCCGTATGAAGCAAATCTGTTGACGGAACACCGTGAATATTTTTCGGTTCCGGAAATTTTTTAACTGCTATTATTTTTCCGTCTGATCAACGTAAAACCCCACCTTTAATCACGTACCCTAAGAATTCGACTCTTCTTTGAAGAAACTGACATTTACTCAACTTAATGTTGAATTCGTTTTCTGCTGCTTAATTTGTATGTAAGTAAATACAAAGGTCATTATTATTTATCAGCTCCATGAACACTATATTAATGAACCTTAAAAATACTGCCGGTGATATTTTTAACCCAAATGGAATTTTGTTGAATTCGAAATGACCTTAGTAAGTGACAAATGTTGTAAATTTTCATCTACCGGTACATGAAATAAGCCATTTTTTTAGGTTCAACGTGGACAAAACCTTTGCTGCTGCTAATTTATCCGCAGCTGCTCCTCTATTATAGGCATCGAAAACTGGTATTTAATTATTAGAAAATTTAGCTTACAGTAATCGATGCATACTCTAGATTCATTATCGTTCTTTTTGACTACAACCACTTGACTACTATATTCCAAGGTCGACGGCGCGACAATTCCTTCATGCAGTGCGACTAAAGGCAGTCTCCTTGGTCTTGCGGAAATAAGAGTATGATTATTTAGAATACATAGAACGCACATAGATTCGCGTTGATCGCCTTATAATGTCTAACCGTCAAATTCTTTTAGCGCATCCTCAACAGCTTGAAACGAAAAAACATTTTTAGAGTTCATCATTATGGGTTGTTGTATTTGCTTTAAATTGTTTACAATTGCTATATGATATTACCAAACACTGCATTCACCTTTTTGTTAGCGT
Organism: Tipula helvola; assembly: GCA_963556165.1. Classification (NCBI taxonomy): domain Eukaryota; kingdom Metazoa; phylum Arthropoda; class Insecta; order Diptera; family Tipulidae; genus Tipula; species Tipula helvola. The sequence goes on along the minus strand of OY744481.1, from coordinate 8,338,867 downwards.
TTTCTAATTGTTTTGGATCGTTGGTATCTTTTTCTTCCGAAATTAACTCATGCAACGATTTATTTAGTTCAGAAATATCAATATCTGTTTTATATGAAGAGAAACAATCAGCAGATATAGATCCCTTTAACTTTAATATCAAATTAATTTTCTTTTTGTAGTATATTGGATAGCCACGATTTTTTAAAATTTCCTGTAACTGTCCTAAGGCATTGCCACATAGAAAACGAACGAACGATTTTTTAAACCGACAATTCCATTTTTTGACAAAAATGTCATTTCTATAATGCCAAAATTATTAAAAAATGTTTCAAATTTATGAAAGCCATCAAAACAACAACAAAAATTGTTAAAATTCCAAAATTTTTATTAAAGAAAATGCATTTTTACCTTAAATAGGTGGGTCTTCAATATTCAAAAGTTGCCGTTGTTTTGTCACCTCATTGATGAAGATTGATTCATATACGCGTCCAATTTCCACATTTGTTGAATTTTCTTTAAAGGCTTAGAATTTAATTTATCAATGGTGTGGTTGTGTTCAATCATATGCCATGCTACACTTGGCTTATTTGCATGGCATTTCTCTGTGGCTTTATAATGATTATTAAGCCGAACCAGAAAAAATCATCCGGAAACTGATTCTATAACTTCAGACCTGAAGGTGGTTAAAAATTCCCTCCTGGACTAAGCTCTATGTTTATTAATAATATTTTGTAAAAATATTTTATCAAACCCATTTATTTTGGCTGCGTATGTATATACTCCTGGTGAAAATCGTCTTCTACCAGAGGGATTTTGTATAATATATTAACCATTGAATGGAATGCTGCCCGTTTAGGTTGCAGTTAAAAGCCCGGCCGTGTGATGTATCTACTGGTGCTAGTTGCTTTTCTACAAATACTAAATTTCAAGAATTCACCAATTTTCCGGGATATTCTTATGTCAAGAAACGGTAGAAACCCTTCCTTTTCCAATTCATTAGTGAATTTAATAGAAGAGTGCTGCGTATTCAATAAATTTATATAATCGTTTACTTGATCCCTCCTGACTATTTTGTAAAAACTTTCTTTTTTAACTACTTCACATAAACACATTACTCAAATAAGGGGCTAGTTTCCTGTATGCGATGACTTTTGCCAAATAAATGTCCCGTATTAAAAGGTGATCTTCCATGCAATCAATTGCTAAATCAACTGGTACGTTTGGCGAAAGTGCAGTGACGTCAAATGATACCATTACCTCATGACCACTAAGCACAATATTTTGCAATCTATTGGTGAGTTCCAATGAATTCTGGATGGTTGTGCCAATATTAACTGGGGTATTGCTTTAGTTCTTGAATAAGCCAATTAAAAATTTTCTCCGTTGGTGTGGAAATATTGAATCAATTGGGCGCATTTGTTCACCCGATTTATACGTATTTTAGGAAACGCACAAAGTTCAGAATCTTTTGGGCTAGGAACCGAAATATAAATGTGAGGCTGTTTTTATTTAGCAGTTTAACCACCTGCGATGTTGTTTTCTTATCTCCTGCAATCATCTCATTTAATGAGTTCCGTACAGCATCACTTCACCATGTATATGCCTAATATAAGGACCTTCTCTCAACATATTTTCTACTCGTGTATCATATTCACGCTTATTCAAAATGACACCTTTATCTGCCTTAATGTACTATATACCACATCTGTATCTCTCAATGACTTTAACATCTTTGTTAATTTAAAATTTCTTTCATCTGATTTATCTGTACATTAATTTTCTTGTAAAGCTGTAAAAATGTGGAAATTGGACGCGTATGAGTCAATCTTCATCAAACCGGTGGCGCAATCATACTATTAATCGAAACCGGTAGGTTAATATAAAAAATTTTTTTGGTGGAACTATAATTGGTGCTTTTGTTTACTCAAGAGAAGAACTATATACCGGGTGATTTTTTTAACCTGATACACTCAAATACTCGTATCTCGGAAAATAAACACTCTACGAAAAAAATGGTAGGAAGTCAAAATTTAATTATTCCGCGGAGGAAATACATTAGTGTTAAAAATGTATTTCCCATTAGTGTTGAAATTAGCACCTCCCCTCCTCCTTGTAGGTGATACGGTGGGTAACTTTGAAACTAAAATAGGAACTACTATTTTTTATTGCAGATTCATATTCAGAAACATTTTTTTCGTTTCATCATATATGATTGAGAACCTACGCAAACGATTCTACAATACGTCTGCAATAAAAATACCATGGTTTCATTATAAATATTCGAAGTTAGTCTTGAACAATTTATTTATTTTGCAAATTTCGAATAACTGGGAAAAGGTTGCTTGATTTACATGAGTCCCCTCGCCTCATAATCTTTCAATTAAAAAGTGCTCAAAATGGTGGTCTTCGACTTCAATGCACTTATTAATCCGCATTTCAAATGACTGTACACAACTGAGAATTGTGTCTGCTTGAATTTTAGCACAAGCATTTCTGATTCGTTCAATCTTATTCTCACGTGTTATTGGTTTTTGTTTGTTAACTTGGTCATTGAGATAGCCCCACAAAAAGAAATCTGCCGAAGTAAGATCTGGTGATATGGTACGCCAATTTACCGGGCCCGCCCTCCCGATCCATCGACCATTGAAATCACGATCAAGTACTACATGTGCTACCAACGAATGGTGTGCGGGACAACCATCATGTTGAAACCACATGTTTCGTCGCACTTCTAAGCTCAAGTCTTCAAATAATGTTGGCAGTTCATTTTCCAAAATATTTTGGTAAATTTGATAAGCCAGTGCGGATTTTCAACACTCCAGTAATACATGTTGTGGTTCCATGGTTTGTAAAAGACGACTCGTCGGAGAAAAATACGTAACAAAAAAAATTTGGGTTTTGCTGTATTTGTCCATGTGCCCACTGACAAAAAGTTACCCAATTTTGGAAATCAACGCCTTGAAGATCTTGGTGTAAAGACACATGATGCGGATGATACTTATGACGTTTTAAAATTTCCAAACACTGGTCTGGGACAATCCAGAATCGCTAGCTATTTATCGTATACTAATATGAGGATTATGAGCTACAGCAGCCAATACATCAATTTCATTAATTTCTTCGGTAACTGTTGCTGGACGAGTCCTTTTGTTCGGTTGCACACTTCCATCAGTAATAAATTGTTTGACAGTACGCTGAAATGACGCACGTAACCGAATCCTGTCCGGAAAACCCGAAGCGTAGAGAGTGATAGCATTATCAAGACTCCGGCCAGCTTCTCCATAAACCAGAATCATTTCAATTTTCTCTTGTACAGTTAAATACATCATTCCGAAGTGGTATTGATAGCTTTACATAAGTGTTGTTGTTTTTGAAATAATCTTCGGACAGAATCGGTATTTTTCAAACAAAATACAAACAAATTCATTATTTTGAAAGCTGATTTAATCGCATATTCCTGGGTTACGATAATGACCAGCCATTTTTCAGTAATTGAAAATTTAAGAAATACAAATTGTTAAGACTAACTTCGAGTATTTACATCGAAACCATGGTATTTTTATTGCAGACGTATTGTAGAATCGTATAGATCCTCAGTAGGATAAATCGAAAAAAATTTAATATCGTCAATTACAGCGCCATCTATCATGAAGCGAAACAAATGTTTCAGTCAAATCGTACGTATTTTTAGCCGTAGAATCCGAATCTGCAATAAAAAATAGGGGTTCCTATTTTAGTTTCAAAGTTACCCCTCGCCCCACCAAAGGAATTTTAACACTAATGTATTTCCCCCGTGGAATAATTAAATTTTGATCTCTACTATTTTGTTCGTAGAGTGCTTATTTTCCGAGATATTTGAGTGTATCAGGCTAAAAAAATCACCCGGTATAATAGTTTTAAAATTATTTATTGAAAATTATCCGCCTATATGTCACCAGTTTTCATTGTTTACTACATCACATATCCTGTTGCTTTTATTGGTTTTGTATTTAGGATAAACTTCATAAGCGTCAATTAACTTGCAAATAATGGCCAAAGTATTAAAAGCGAAATATCAAAAAAAAAAAAATATTCGCGATACTTACACTTTGGTAGTACTGAGAAGAGAAAAATCAATTATGTAAACTGTCTGCACCACCAAAAAAATCATTTTCAAATTTAATGAAAAACTATTATACAATTTACGTAAAAGCTCACCAAAAAATAAACAGAAAACTTTTTTGGTGTACTGTTACTGCTGTTATTGGAAAAGTTGTAAATTATTTAAATTTTTCAAATATAGAGGATATAGCTATGTATTAATTGTTGTGTTTAGTATGTATAGTGTTCTACGTCTACAAAACCAAAACGATATAAAAACACTCTAAAAACTTTTACACACAAGTTCCTATAACTTTTATTGAATAAAAATCAATTTTCAAACCTTTTAATCATGTCGAAAATTGAATTAAAATATACGAAATGAAAAATTTTTCGAAATTTTCCAACTCATTTTCATCAGGGAAAAATTATAAGACAATAACACAGATGAGCTACAAGAAACATATACAATTATATATGTACGTATATATGCGGTGTATTGTTATACATACATACATAGAATCTATGTTTATCTAATTATATTTATGTTTATGATGTTATTAAAAATTGTGTAAATTTTCGTTTTCTTATTTTTTAATTTATGAAAAACTTATCATGAAAATTTCTTTATACTCGTACTCCTCATGAACATCGTTTCGTAGTCAGTTATGTGCTGTGTGCTTTAATTTGCTTCCCAAAAACTTTGTTTTCCTATTTTTATTTCAATTTTTGTATTTCCGTATATTTTCTTCGGGAAAATTATGTAGAGAAAAATAAACTTTAAAATGAATTTTCCAGCAACAAAATCCAAATTTTGTAATTTACTTATAAATATATAACATTTTCTTTTATTTTAGTTATAACTTATTTTTTTTTTTTGTTTTGTTTTCTTTTAAAATTTAATTGTTTTTGTTTTGGTGAAAAGAAAAATTTTAAGAAACTCAAACTAAATCTACACAAAAATATAAAAAAATGTATTTTTGTTTAATTTTTACTTTATGGTTGAATGCATGATTTATTCCGATCGACAACATATTTAAGCTTTTCTCCTCTCAAAATTCTCGACAGAGAGATGAAAATGAATGAAAAATTATATAAATTAAAATTTATGCTAATTGATTTGATTTTATTCGAAATAGGAAAAGTTGAAAAGAGTTTTTCTTCACTCTCAAGTATATATAGTATATACAATATTCGTTCATCGTGTATTTAATAAATGTAAATATGTATATAGCCTTGCCATGGAAAAGTGGTTATGTAAATTGGAAAGAATAACTTTTAATTGGAAATAAAAAAAAAAAGAAAATCATTTCGAACTATTGGTTCGCTTATAATAAAATTTACATAAATTAAGTATTCGAAATTAAAGGTCGATGGGGGGATCGACAATAATTTTATTTTATTAATTACGGTTCTGGTATTTAAATATATAAATACAATCAGTGAATCGAAAACAAGGGCTCCTTGAAAATAATAGTTCCCATTTTATAAACCGATTACAACACAAATTGCCCTATATACCCTTTTGTTAATTACACACAAAAATATTAATCATTGATTTCGATTTATTGAGTACTCACTATACATCATTTTCCTATTTCTAATTGCACATTTCGAACAGAATTAGTCATTTATTGATTTACGACAATTTTTATTCGCATCCTTTTATACCACTGAATTTCCCAGCATCCAACATTTTCAAATAATTTTTCACTTTGATGCGAGATGAAATAAAATAAAAAACGAGTTTTTCCATTTTTTCATTTTACGTTTTTAAATGGAAAACATTTTTTTTTTTGTTCCTTCAAGTACTATGGAAGGTAATTAAAATCCATAATATTTCTATTAATTAAAAATTGAAATGTGAATGTAAAGAGAGAGATGTTTTAATATGGGAAATGGTTCGGTACTACATTATGTATAAATAAGAAAAATGCGGAGACCAATGATTTGCAAGCTTTCTTCCTTTCAAGCTTTGTGGTATAGTATTTCAATTTTTTTTTTAATTCTCCAGTCTTCCGTTTCCACATAATATATCAAACGGGAAACAACTTTGTTTGATTTTTCTGTTATTTGTCTGTAATGTACTGAATGAATAAAGTTTTATGGGTTTTTAATCAATCAAGGTACGTTTCCATCGATTGCTCACATTTCTAAAGTGTAATCTTATGAAAACAAAATATATTTTCTGTCGGTGGAGAATAAATTGTAGGTGTACAGGTGAAGATTCTTAAAGGAGATAATTGAACTGTAAGTTTAACATCACTCTTCTGAAATAACGAAGGCGTATTGCGGTTTGATCAAGCTGTGGTTTATTAGAATATTGAAAAGAATATTGCGATTGATTGATTTCCCAGAATTTTAACCTTAAGAGCTAATCGCAATACATATGTATATGTATCCAATTCTTAATAAATTTTTTTTTGGTATGGGGTCGGGTTAAGCCAAACAAATTAAGCCCGTCCAAGTCTCTATTTCGTAGGTAATATTCAAGCCAATATTGGCTACATTGAATCTTGAAAAATGCAATATCAATTGTATGTGTAGTACCGATAAATCTTATTTTGAGAATCTCGAGAAATTCGTCATTTTATGTTCTAGAAAGCTCGAGAAATTAATTTTTATAATTTTCGAGGATTCTCATTTTTCGAGAAAGTTGTATATCAAATAACAATAATTTGCAAATGTACATTTTAAAAGAAATGACAAAATTTACCTAGTTTCAAATTTATCTTACATAAAGATAAAATCGCTTTGAGAAATGTGTAGGGATAAAGTAGAGATAACTACCTATGTATGTTGTATTATGAAAAAATTATTTTCGCCATATACTCGTAGCTAGCCATGTACAACAAAGAAAAATTCAGCGGTGAAACTTTCTTTTTGAACTCGCTTGTGTCATGGAAAATTTCATTTCACGTCAAGTATGTGCTAGGCCTAAAGCACAAACAATTTTGAACAATTAACCAATGCTTACAAAGATTTCACATAAAACGTTAAAATGGAATTCTACATAGCCATAATAAAAAATTAAAATAATTTGAAAATCAATAACCGCAGCAGCTGGCAATGTTACTAATCGGTGTTGTAAAAAAAAATTTTTATATAATATACTGGCGAGCAACTGCTTACGTACACCCTCATATTTCAAAATTTTCTAGAAGCCGGAAGGGTATACCCAAATAAATCGTTAATGGTTTTATGACTTATGGAATCCCAATCATAAAATGCAGTTTTACGTACGAGCGCTTACCTGGATGCATTTGTCTGAAACTAAGCATATAAAAGCGGAGCAACTGATTATAGGTAAATTATCCATTTTTGGACTGCGAACAGTGAATGTCATTTTATTTGACGGCGAATATTTGTGTTTGGAGGAGTAAACATATCGATACCTTGGAGTACACAAGCATACTATTTCCATTTTTACAATTTGTGGGAAATACAAATTAAGGCCTTCAGAAATGCATTCTTTATCATTTTTTGTTGTGTTATTTGGTACTATAGCACACACTCATTTATAGCACTATTTCCAGGGCATTGATTGAAAATTCCAAATATTTTCGAATTTTGAGACATTCTTGTGGACATTCAAAATATGAACGTAGCACTTGTGTGCTCTAAGGTATCGATATTATCTTAAATAATGGGAAAAAGAAATCAGTTGATAACAGAAGAAATTAGGAAAATAATAGCATTTAAGGAGGAAGGATATTCCGGCAGGAAAATAGACGAAAAAATCGATTGTAGAGCCAATGCAATGTGTCGTTTTTTCCGAGAACCGAAAAACCACGGCAAAAACTACAAAGGGAAGATCAAAACTGCAACCACAGAGAGAACAAGCGACACAAAATTTTGAGGTTATCGTAAACTCTGCACGACAAATTGGAGATAAAGCAGGAACTTCGGCAAGTGTTTGTATGTTACGACGGGTAATTAAAGAGAGTCCAACAATAAAGCGATTTCTCTTTGAATGGTCCTGACGGATTCTCATATTATTTCCTTGATATTCGGAAGGGGACGAGATACTTATCACGCCAACACAGCCGACAAGGCTCAATTATGATATGGGGAGCCATAACCTACAACGGACCTGTGGAGCTGAGAATTTTAAGAGGGTCACAGGCCGCAGCAAAGTACGTAGAGGTGCTACAGACAGCAACAGCATGATTTTGATGACATATGCGTGGATTGGAGTATATAGATTCATACTTCCCATCGAGTTAAGAAGTTTTTTGAGGCAGAAGAATCAATATTTTGGATTGGCTACCACTTTCACCCGACCTCAACATGATAGAAAATCTGTAGGATGGTTGTCCAGAAAAATTTACGATAATGGCAAGCAATATAAGTAATGCATCATTAGAAGAAGCGATAAATGCAAGGCTGCGTGACATGAGTAACTAACTAACATTTGTACATGTTGTGTTTGCTATACTCGATGGTGGAAGGTACTCGGTTTTGAATTTTTTTTTTGTTTTGATTACCTTGTTGATCATACCGAATTTCACTTTAGCTGTGATAATTTCATGTTTTTGTAACATACAAGACCACAAAAAATAATAATAATAAAACACAAAAATTTGAAGTTACGTGTCCGTGGCTTTATTGTTAATCATTTTGTGGAAAAAGTTTCTATTTTCTCGTAATTTGTGAGTGTAAAATTGCGGGACCAGCTCTAGCAAATAGTGATCGTGCTTTTAATTGATAGTTGGTGGCACACCCTAGGATTAATAGTTGGTGCTAGGATTGTGTAACCTTTCTTGGCCTTGGTTTTGTGTTAACCGTGCGGGCGGCTGAGTATGTCCAGGGTCATACGTTGACATTTTTCCGTTTGATTGAGCATTGTTCCCGTTCGTCACCTAGCGGACGTGTGTTGGTGCCGTTGTTGAGTGAGGGTTGGTTGCTGTTGGTGGTTATACCGTGGGCGTTGTAATTCGTGGCTCGTGACACTGCCAGTGTGTGCCTTTTGCTATTTGCAACGACCATAAAAGTGAAAAAGCCAAAAGAGACAATCGTGTGTATGTTCCCAAGTGGGCATTCAATCATATAATTTTCAGGATATTTTTATCATACTGCAATTCTTAGATCTAGTTGTTCAAAATTTTTGTTATCTTTATGTTATTTTAGCTTTTGTTTTCTTTTCTAAAATTAATTCTTAAAATTCTAATTTGTATATATAGATTTAGTGTTATCTTAAGTATTTCATTTTTTTTTTTTTGATCAGCGGATATTCTAATGGGATATGGTGTTTTTGCTTATCCGATTCTAATTAATAACAAATTATATTAGCATTAGTGGAGCGCTTTGCCGGTGTTTGGGGTAAGTTTTTTTTTATATTACATTTCATAATATTTCTTTTGGGTGTTGGTTGGAATGGATAAGCAGGGGCATTATCTCGCCATCTTACCATTTATTGATATGATTTCTGTCTTTCTTTAATTTTCAATATTAGATTATGTACGTTGTTTTGTAATTAATTTGATGAATTATAATGTGTATTAAAATAAGCTACTTTTTTTTGGGGAAATAACGAGTGGTCTCGACGTGGAGAACAGCTACCGCCGTACGGATGGTAGGTTTAAATCTGATTTAATTAATTCTCGGTTTATTTACAACGACACTCTCTGACAGAGCAGCTGATCACAACCGAGGTTTTACTCCTAATCCCATACCCATACCGACTCAGCTGGCAGGCTAATGGCTGCTAAGAAGATCATCCATCGGTGAAACCTAGGATTTCTGATAACGGATGTCCGACCGGGGTGGTGAATTTGTTACAAAGTTTGGCCAACCATTCCTCCATATCTTTATAAAAATTTGTATAATTCTATTAAAATAGATTATTTGAAGTAATTCGAAATTACCCATTATTAATAAATAAGATGCACTGTAACAATGTCCTTGTGTTTTATTTTTCTAAATTTACTGTGCGGAATTTCACGATTTTTTGCGATTTTCTGCAGTGAACCTTATCAGTTGCTCCTCTTTTATATGCTAAATTTCGGAAAAATGCATCCAGGTAAGCGCTCGTATGTGTTCCATAAGTCATAAAACCATTATTGATTCATTTGGGTATACCCTTCCGACTTCTAGAAAATTTAAAATATTAAGGTGTATCTAACCAGTTGCTCGCCAGTGTATATCTTACATCCTTCATCGTTATATAAATGCAACTTTTTTACCGGTAAAAATTGGTTCATTCGATGATCTAAATTCTTTAAGAATAAGTCTTGATTGCGGGCGAACGGTATAGTAGAAAACGATGGTGCAATTGAAGCTCGCAACATTTCTTGTAATGATGATAATATTTGAAGATTTTGTTTCATCTACCTTTCATTTTCATGATGTCTGGGTATTATTTTGATTAATTCACTGTTTCTAACATTAATGTTTATTCACTAACTTATATTTATTTTTTTTTTTATTTTATTAATTTATATTCTTATAATTCTTTTTTTTTTTTTTTTATATTAATTTATATTGTATCATTATTTATCCAATTTATTTCTGTTTTTGTGTTTTAGGCATCTGATTTTTCCAATATGAATTTATATTATCAAAATAGCCGTGGCTTAAAAACGAAGTGCACAGAATTTAGATTGTCATTACTGGAGGTAAGTTATGATTTTATTTGTCTTACTGAAACGTGGCTCAATGACAGTGTTGGCTCTTACGAATTATTTGATAATCGTTATTTAGTTCACCGTTGTGATCGTAACCTTAGTGTGAGTGGTTCCCTTGATGGCGGTGGAGTGTTGATTGGTTATAAACGTGAACTTCCTGTTGTTATGGTGCCCATTCCTAATTTTCCATTTGAGTGTTGCATGGTTAAGATATCGCTTATTGATTATAGATTTCTATATATATGTGTAGTTTATTTCGCCTATGCTACATATGATTATTTACAATTATTTTTTGAATTTTTAGATGAGTTTTGTTGTAAAAATATAACTTCTAGCAGTGAGTTATTATTGGTTGGGGACTTTAATCTGCCCTCTATTCAATGGACTAGCGATGAAAATGGTGTAGTATTTCCCTTACAATATGAAGGGCGTTGTGCTGAACTACTAGTAGATTCGCTTAGCTTTTTGAGTTTAACGCAAATTAATATTATTACTAATTTTATGGGCAGAACTCTGGATTTGATAATTACCAACAACTTCAGTCCGTACCGTATTAGCCATGCAGAAAGCGTATTATCCAAGATTGATCAATATCATCCACCCCTTAATATTAAATATAATGCTAAATGTTCTAAATTTAAAAAAATACGTTTGAGCAATTCGATTAATTTCCAGGCAATTAATTATACTAGGATTAGCAATGATCTGAATTTAATAGATTGGGACAATTTGTTTGATAACATTGCTGTTGATTCAAGTGTTGATATTTTTTACAACAGGGTTTTTGAAATTATACATAAAAATGCGTGCAACTCGAAACGAAATAATTCCAAATTCCCGACATGGTATTCTGTTCGTCTGAGAAGATTGATTAAGACAAAATCCAAACTGCTAGCAAAATCAAGAGCTTTTAACACTACCGTATATGATAGTCAAATTTGCGCACTTCGTAAAATAATTAAGTCGGATATCAGAATTTGTTATAATAACTATATATGCACAGTTCAGGATTCAATTAAAAGTGATCCGAAATTCTTCTGGAAGTTTAATAAAGCATTGTCTACAAAGTCGGAATGTCCCAGCGTTATGAGCTATTTAGATAGTAGCTCTAACGATTCCATAAAGATTTGTAATTGGTTTTATGATTACTTCAGAAGTGTATTTAATTCATCATCGACAATTACTAATTTTAATTATTGTAATTATAAGTTTTTGGGCGGATATAATCGTATATCTGAAAATGACGTTCACTTGACTATTAAAGAACTCGAAGTTAACAAAGGTAGTGGTCCTGATGGTATTCCGAGTAAATTTGTTGTTCAGACTAGCCAGTCTTTAGTTAAGCCTTTATCGATCATTTTTAACAAATCAATTAATAGTTGCATATTTCCTAAAGCATGGAAGACCGCGTTTATTATTCCTGTTTTTAAATCGGGTGCTGCTGGTGATGTAACTAATTATCGTGGAATTTCCATAAGTAATGTGTTTAATAAAATTTTTGAAAAGCTTATGTTCAAAATTTTATATAGTGAAATTCGTCACTTAATTAATATATCTCAACATGGATTTGTACCTGGTAAATCAACGACTACCAATTTGTTGGAGTTTTCCAGTTTCCTTTTAAACCAGATAGACAATAACGGTCAAGTAGATTGTGTGTATACTGATTTTCAAAAGGCTTTTGATAAGGTGGACCATCAATTGCTTATAAATAAATTGGACCTCTTGAATGTAACGAACAAATATAAAAATTGGATAATATCATATTTAACTGAACGTTCAGTTTATGTCAAATTTAATGGTGTTTGTTCTTCTACATTCTCTCCTACATCCGGTGTGCCACAGGGCTCTATACTTGGTCCATTATTATTTTTAGTATTCATAAATGATATTGTCCTTAACATGTCTAGTAAATGTCTATTATATGCTGATGATCTTAAGATCTTTCGATCTATTAAATCTGGCAATGACTGCCTCCTCTTACAGAATGATTTAAGTTTGTTAATGAATTGGTGTTACCTAAATAAACTTGATTTAAATATTAATAAATGTAATATTATTACCTATACTAGAAAAAAGAAGCCCATCTTATTTAATTATTCTCTTAATGGGGTTGTAATAAATAGAGTTGAAATTGTTAAAGATTTAGGTGTTACTTTTGATAAAAAATTATCTTTTACGACTCATTTGGACAATATTTGTTCGAAGGCTAATAAGTTATTAGGTTTTGTATTACGACGTTGCCAGGATTTTACGTCGCACCGTATCATATTAATTTTGTTTAATTCCCTTGTAAGAAGCCAACTCGAGTATTGCTCACAAATTTGGAATCCATTTTATGCCAGTAATAGTGCTAGAATTGAATCTATTCAACGCAGATTCACTAGGAGTCTATTTAGAAGATTTCGTTTTGAGGATTCTGTTCCACCATATATAGTTAGACTTGAAAAACTAAATTTATTAAGTTTGGAATCACGCCGATTGTACTTGGATGAATTGCTCTTATATAAGGTCATTAATGGAATTGTTCACACTTCTTTCCTTACTGAAATTAACTTTTATGTTCCAGCCTACCGGTCAAGAAATTTAAATTTATTCAAAACTTTAACTCCAACCACAAATATTGGTCTAGCCTCGCCACGCTGTCGGTTATTAATGAATCATAACTTATTCTTTGGTGATAATAGTATTGATATTTTTAATAAATCTGTTTTTCATTTTAGAATTTCTTTACTAAACATTATTAATAAATATTTGATGTCTTAATAAATGAATCAATTTAATTTAAGCAATTTAATATGAATTATATCACTTTAATTTTATACTAGTTTATTTTATTATATTATATTATTGTTGTATTATTATTATTATTATATTATCTTTTCTTCAAATTACATTTTTCTTTTTTCTCTTTTGAAATTATGTATTTATTAACCATATTATTGTGTGAGGCAAAATGTAAATGGAGCTTCATGCTCTGTATTATGCCCGAATTATTTATAAAAATAAAAATAAAATAAAAAATAAAAACTTCTAAAAATTCTTATATATAGGACAAAGTCTCGAAATATATATAAAAAAAAGTGTTAAAAGTGAAATAATTCCAAAAAGTATTCATATGAAAGCCAAAAACCGACCATCGACTATTCTGTCCCGTCAATATATTTTGATACAAACTTCCGGACTAGTATCCCATCCAGAGAGGACTGGATGATGGATGCTGTTTTGGAACGAAGTGTTTACTTTAAACTTCTTCTAGGTAAAGTATTATTAATGATCACTATTGATAAAGTTGAAGAATTGTATATAGCGGTATAAATAGCAGAATTATGCCTGGGCAAAAGGATAACATATTTGTCAAAGTAAATGGCATTGAAATGAAACTGCTAAAACGGATGTTGCACCTGAATCTGAAGGAATTATATTCATGGAAAGAATCTCACCATGAAATTGAGATAGGTTTTAGTACCTTTGGTGAATTAAGTCTTAAACACATAGTGGTTGCTGAAGCTACTGGAACCTATAGTTACATCACTGCAATCCGAAAACAAATGTTCGACCAATTTTTGAATGATTTTTGGAAAATCGTATTTTCCCAGATGTCCTACGGAAAATTAATATTCAACTGTTTTTCTTACGATAGCTATTGATATAGCACTCTAGAGGCTGATTTTATGCGAATTTTAAATATTTTTGTTGAGTTTCGCGAATTTTCCACAATTTTCCACGAGGAGCAGCAAGCAGGTTTTGCCACTTGAGAATATTGATATAAGTCTTCAATGCTATCCAAACGTTCGGCTGGGATAACACAATCTGTATTACCAATTTTTCACTATCGGCGGACTTTAACAGAGTTCTGTGGACTTTTTGCTTTCGGCTGGCAACTTTCGCCTAACTATAACAGTATTAACTAACGTAAAATATTACTTCCGATTACCCTAAACTGAAATTGATACAGTTCAGCCTTTTTGTTTTTAATTTATTCTGTGTTTGCGTATTCCACCATGCTTCTAATACACTGGCAGTTTTGCGTGGCGGTGAAATCAAATAAGATAATAATCTCCACTTCCTCAATTGTTACGTTATCTAATTTACTGATAAATTACACGGCTCATAAATAAATTTCTGGCATTGAAGCGATTTTTGTCATTTTATTTACGGGCCGCTTAGCTGCAAGCAATTGGTCTCATCTTAACATCTGGTAAGTTAATTTTTAGGGAGAGAATCAACAAGGGAACACCAATTTAGAATATAAACCAAAAAAATAACCTCACTTTATTCAACGAAAAAGCATACATGTGATACTTTTAATCAGGTAATTACCAATTTGTTGGTAATTTTGCCTTCGATTCCACTCTGGCAGACCATATACACAATAACCTTGGTGAAAAAATAGATTTCGCCAAATCAAAAATTATTAAACAAATCACCGAGAGTTGGAAATTAGCTGCGTACGAATTACTGCCGACGAACAAATATAAGGATAAGTTAATGAACATTGACACAAATCATTAAACCTTTGCACCACAATGATTTCCATTGGTTAAATCACATCACAAATCTGTGTTTACATTTTGACAAATTGCATTTTGTTAATTTTTTATTCTAAACGTACCACCGTAAAATTTTATTTGTACTGTAAATTAGATCTTGACAAGTGCAACAATTGCATAAAATTGGGAGAATATGTTTCGAATACGAATTTTAAATTTATTACGTATACATACTATAACTTTCCACATTTTCCAATAGTGTGAGTTTGTAAATAATTTTCTAGAATAATTTTAAAGTGGTCAAATTTTAATTGTTTTTTTCTAGAATATTTTTTTAGTTTTTAATTTTCTTTTTTAACTATGTAAATGTTTAGTTGTAAATTGAACCTGATGATGATCGCATAATGATCGAAAATTTTCGCTTTGTAATTAATTAATTATTATAAAAGAAAGAGTTTCCAAATTTTGATTGCCAATTTTATATTCTTAAAATCTAGTCTTAGATTTCGTTTTAATTTAAAGAGCATAACATTTGCCAACGTTCAACTCCATTCTGTTATAGTCACACCCATTTACAATTATAGTTATGCCATTTTGTATACTCACGCCACCAGCAGATATAACGCGTCCATTTAATGTCAACAACTTCCGGAGGACTGCAAACAGTTGGCAAGTGCATAAACAAATTTCAAATGGATTTAATTAGTCACTACAAGATTTGGTATCATTCGCGAAGGTACCCTATTGGCACCTTGTTATACAATAATTATAACATAATAATCAATTATTTTGCATCACTCTGTGCAATTTCTAACATCTAAAATGTACATACATTTTAATTTATAATATGTATCTCGTAAAACTAAGTAATGAAGATAAAATCAAAAAAAAAAAAAAAAAAAAATGGTTTTATTTTAACTACAATAATTAAGGTAAATGCATAAAATTTTCATTAAATTAAATGTGAAAAAATTGAATTTTATTCCGTTTTCCACAATTTTGTGTTGTACAGTATTGCAAAGTGTTTTCTTTTTTTTTTTTGTATAGCTTTGTGTGTATTTATTCAAATGAGAATGAAACAGATAGAATTTGCATATATGCTTTAAAAGCACATAAAGATATTTGTGAGCTTTTTGTGTTGTGTCGCACACAAAAGAGATAACTTAATCAGAATTTTTATTCTTTTGTGTTCTGCTTCGGCTGTTAAATTTAAATCATTGGAAAATAGAATTATTCGATTGTTGAATACAATGAAATGATGTTAACTGCTTTACATACATTAAAAACCATTACGAACAAAATATAACATACATGTACGTATATAATACGGATAACACACATATTACACCAATATATACGGGAGGCGAAAAAAAAAATATTTTCCAGGATTATTATTAATGAAATAATATTGCATAAATTAAAAAACGATAAATTTAATGATGTCGAATATATGAAAATAATTATAATGATGATGTACTCTCATTATACGAGTACATATAACAAAAAATTATTAAAATAATTATTATTGTTGTGTACTATTAATAATGACAAAAAATTAAATTTGTTTTTTTATTATGATACTAAAATTAAACAATAAGCGTATTTCCTTGAAAAATTTACAACAACAATTGCATAGGATAAACCCTCGCAAGAATAACATTAACCCAAAAAAATATTGGGTTAAATTAAACCCAATTCTAATTTTTGGTTATGATACCTGCCACCAGGTCATATTACATATTAAATTTATATTTTATTTCGCAAAGTTGGCTTTTGCCAATTAAATCAAATTGGCTATTTTCTTGGGAAACAAATAAACCCAAAATAGTTTGGATCCAATTTTGGTCAACAAAATACGCTAAATAGCGACAGTAATTGTTCGGAATACGTATAAATTTTATTTTTTGGAATTAAACAAATTGTTTGCACATAATTGTTAATTGCACATTACGAATTTGTTAGTGTTATATTTGATCCACAGCAATCAACAAGAACACTTCATATTAAAATGCATTGCACTATATACTGGGCATATAAATATTGAAGAAGTTGCATCTTTTACAGCTGAACTGATCCAAACTTGGCGTTTTGAACGTTAATCCTATTTCGTTAATATTTAGCATAAATTAACTGGATACTATGTAGATCTAATCCATTTGATGTTTTATTGTTATAATTAAATCAATTAGAATTTAATAACATTTTGTTCTTTTACAATTTTTTGAAAATCGAATTAATTATGTTGGTAGGGAGAAGAGTTATATAAATGAGAAGGAGAAAATGGAGGAGATCGTGGTTATTCAAGAGGAGGATTTACATTTACAACGCAAAACACATTTACTTTGCAATTGCTTTCTTTTCAAAAAAAATTTATGTAAAAACTAAATAAGAGTTCACCTACCCATTCAACCAATCCACAAAAATGGCAATAAATTCAAATACACTTCAAAATTAATATGTTATATGCTCATACACATAAATTTAAAATTTTGATCTATGTCTCACGAACAATGGAACCATGCACTATATAAAATTATGTGTACATAGTTTGTAAGTAAGTAATAATTCTAATAAACTAAACATCTTACATAAAATCTAATAAAAATTATATTTTCGTTGAATAGGGTACATAGTAAAAAAATGTAACGTAAATTATTACAAAATACAACCAACATTGAAAGCAGTAAATATAATAACTTTTGGAGCAAAATTGTAAGAAGGCGAGCAGAATTTTTTTTTGTTGTTTAGCACTAGTTATAGATATAATACGAGAAACTAGTGTAGTACACATAACATACACGTCGTACAATATATTATGTAGGATGAGTTATATTCTACATATTCAAGCCTGTTTCTTCTCTGTAGTCTCTATATGTATGTATACTTGCTTTCATTCCTTTATAGTCGAGCAAAAACTAAGTATTTCAAAATAAAGTGTGATGTGGTTTTTTAAAATGTTGCAATAAATTGCTTGTTTTACCCCATCCGTGTATATATACGAGTAGATGTACTAGTTTCTGTTGTTGTATGTATAGTAAAATGAAAAATTGGGAAAATTACAATAAATTTTACAAAATTAAAAAGGAAAACGAAAATGTTTTTTATACATATACCTATCGTACAAAGTTTATAGGTTGATTTTCTTTTTCACTTTTTTTTTTGGAAAATTTATCTTAACTTTGTGGTAGGGCTGAAGGAGTATGCTAAATTAAAAATGAAAACTATGACGTAAAATGTCACGGAGGTTTTCTTTAGAATTTATGTTAATGATAGTTTATTATAACACTTAACATTTTTTGTATGCTTCTACGTACATGACACACTAGATTACCATGTAACGCAAACAGACACTGACGGTAATATATTTTGCTTGTACTAAGCCTCAGTACATACCTACTACATAGTTGACTTTATAAAATTTGATTCTCAACCAAAAAAGACAAAATTTATGCGAATGTTAGATTTACTAAATTAAAACGTTCTTCAAAAAAGTTAAAAATGTTTTAAAAGTGTTTAGGTTAAAACGTCACTCTATTTTACATAAAACGTTTAAATTGAGCCAATTATGATTATCATTTCGTCATTATAAAATAAAAATAGGACCGCGCATACAAAACTTTATACTAAAACTAACGTTAGAGTTTAGTTCAGGAAGTCAGTGTTCAACAGTTACTGAACGCTGAATCGATATATGAGACAACAGGGCATTGCCGCTTACAAATTCAAAGCATGTAAATTCAAAATATTGCTAACCATAGTCACAGAAAATGTAAAACGTAAAAATTATCTATTCTTTGTAGAATATAAAAAAAAAGAATATACATATTCGTATATTTGCTCACAAAATAACGTTGGTTATTCAATATAACGATTTTTAAATTGATTTATTAACCCAAACTGAAATTTATTTATAATTCATAAATGTATAAAAATATTATTTTATTGGTCACAACCAACAAATTTCTGGATTTTGACTTAAACATGGGCAATATTTAGATTATCTGTGCAGTCTTCTATATTACAATGGCAAATGGTACACCCGCAGTGAAATTATATTTTTATTCGTTATTTACAACAAGTGAGTTTGTTTTTACTATTCTTCGTGATCGATATTAAATCGATTGAATCGATTTTAATCGATTAAATTTTACAAAACATGTGATTTTATTTATAATTCACATACTCTAAATAGCAAATTCTTCAAAGCCGATCGACTTAACCATTAGTTGAAAGTTTGGACAGGTTAAATCAGGTTAACTATAATCTACGGAAACAGTTCAACATTAAACGACTGCAGGCATAAAAAAGTTGTCGACGTTGTCTACGAATAGTTGACATGGTCGGCGAGTTGTCGACGTTGTCTACGAGATGTCAACGTTTTCCAACGAGTTGTCGACGTTATCGACGGTTGTCGACGCATTCGCGTTAAAATTAGTAGTCGACGTGTAATCGCCCACCTCTACTCGATGTCCACAATAATTAGTTGTAATAGAAACATGGGTTACGCCGAGCATGGAACCATCGACCTTTATCTTCTTACTACGCGCCAATCGTCTGAGCTAATGCTGTGCATAATGTGAACTCGTTGTATGATGGGCATAATCGTCACACTTATGAACCTATTCGCTCGTATACGTTCAATCAGGATGTCTTTGTTAAAAAGATTATTCATCCGAACCTTTAACAACATTGTGTCATGGCCATTTTTGTGTTACTTTTGGTATAACAAAATTAAGTACCACATGGAGTTGTTGGTGAAATTAATTAATGAGTATGTTACTAAATTGTGAAACATAGTAAATAAATTGAACCATAAAGAAATAAACAAATTGTTAAATAAATATAAACTATAGTATTTTATTGTTAACGTACCACGTACACAAAGGTACGGCAAAATGTCATTGAGGCCATATATACTAATAGACGAGAGCTTTTAAAGTATTCGTTTATTGGAAATATTTTACTAGATCAAATCGATGCGCCGTCTATTCTGGAATCAATTAAAATAAAGGCACCGAGTAGGAATTTAAGAGATCATGAGTTCCTTCATCTGAATAAACACAGAACAAACTATGGTGACAACGAACCAGTAAACATGATGTCCAAGATTGTGGGAATTAATAATAGACAAAAGATTGTTAAAATTATTTTAATATCATTGGTCTAAGAAACACGCAAAGCTCAATTTTCCAAGAAATAATATTCCAGCATTTATAGAAATGACCAAATTTTCCAACAATATACATATAGTACTCTAGATTTTTTTATAGTTGACGTAATAACATTGAGACATCCACAAAGAATGCCAGGGAAGTTTTTACTATTTTTTTACTAAGTGACGTCATTTGTAGATAGTAAATTTTTAAAATAATCTTCACACGCCTATATAAACCTTGGAAGTTTTTACTAAAACTTTGTAAATTTTACTAACTATTTATAAAGCGTATAAGTATTAGTTAACAATTTAAATAAAGGTAAACATTTAGGCGTTTTATATAAAATGGAAATGGTACATTATTTAAGTACATACAGTGAAAATCCTCTATCCCGGAAATCCGATATTGCAGAAACTCCACTATGCCGCAAACAATAAACGAATAAAGTTCCTTTCAAACTAATTCCCACGCGTTTTTGACACTTTATGAAGGAATTTCTGAGACACGGACGGAAATTTACTTCCTAGTACAAAACAAAAATGGTGAACTCCACTTTGCCGGAATTATTGATAACTTCAGGCTAGTTCAAAATAAAAAAATAACACAAAATAAATGTGATTATTGGCGATCGGATCATTTTTTCAACTTCAAAATTGGTAAAAAATAGAATTGATAAATTTATTGCCAGGTATGTGCATAGCTCGTTTGTATAATAAAACTGAAATATGTATGTAACATTAATAAATATATCACCCAGTAAATTTATAATTTTAGAGATGGGCAAACTACTCATAAATAACCTAACATTAATGCAAAAATACAAAGTTATTAAAATAAAAGCAAACAAGAACACTGGAAAACAGCTTTGCGATAAATTTAAATGCGGAAAATTCAATCTATGAATTTTTAAAAAATTCAAATGAAATATCATTGCGATATTCAGAGGGGAACGAGAGTGGCTTGATGTGTAAGAAACGTCGAAAAACTGACATTGGCCAAATTGATGCCACTATAATGACATGATTTTCGGCCGCCAGAGCCAATAATATACCTATCTCCGGCCCTATATTGCATGGAAAAGCCAAAACATAATACAAAATATTTGAACAGGGTCCTGAAAATAATCAAAACAGATAAGGATAATTTTTATATACATATGTATGATAAATTTATTATTTCATACTTTGGTGGTTTGACTCCGGTGAACTCTCGTTGCTGTTTCTTTACCGGCGTGTTTAAGGGCTTATTTAAATGTTTATATTTACGCATAAACTGTAGTAATTCTTCTTGTTCAGTCCTCTTCGCCTCCCCATTTAATCTTTCAATATATTTGTTCATGTGTTTTACATAATTCTGGAAAAGTTCATATAACTTGTGTTTTAATTTCTGTTTGTCGTCCTTTTTCAATGCTTTATATGCATTACAAAAATCTATATATCCACTATGTTCATTCTTATACAAACTATGAACAGTCAATGGAGGTCTCTCTGGTTTCCCGTACTGTTCATCTAACAATTTTTTTTCTTTTTTGGTGATTTTGACCTCGTTATCAGTTTTATTGTAATATCCGGCCCTATATTGCAGGGAAAAGCCAAAGAAGTAGCCGAAAGAATGGGGTTAACTGATTTTAAAGCGTCAAACGGACGACTAAGATGCTTTAAAAAAAGGCACAATATCGGATTTAGTACATGTTCGGGAGATGCAAATGATGTGAATCCAGTGATGGACAGAAAAACTTAAAGAACTAACTGCCGGATACAGACCACATAACATCGCAAACAGTACATTTTTTTTATTGAAATGTTTTTTTAAATGTTAATATTTATTTGTTACATATAAATATGTATGTAATGTACATACATTTGTGAATACATATGGTGATATGTACGTACAGTATACATTTTTATAATAAACGATACCAAATTCCCAAAATTTATTGAATAATTTTTTCAATTGGAATTGAATTAAAAAAATCTTCAAAGGCCGAAAAATCACGAAAGCCGGAAAAATCCGCAAAGCCGGAAAAAAAATCGGTCCAACTGAGTTCCGGCTTAGAGGATTTTCACCATAAGATTTCAATTATTACTGAAAAACTTATAATACTTATAACTTGTATCAATGGTTGGAGCGAATAAAAAGAAGTAGGTACTGATAAGAGACACCATTCCCATAAAAGGTACTACTTTTAAGTAAAAGCTTTCTCTTATTTCGAAATGAATAATAACTACCTTGTGCTTACAAGTAAGTACAGGAAATAATTTAAGTAATACCTTTAAGTCTTTATTTATTGTTAAAGGCAGTACTTCTGATAATTTAATTCTAATTATTTATCTAAATAATTTGATGCTTATTTTGTGCCAAATCAGTAAGGATTTTTTGTATTTAATCCTCAGTTATTTTTCGTTTATCTCGAATTCGTAGCTGTTTATCTTTATTCTCGCCTTCTCCATGGAAGACTTTAACGTGATTGCCTATGGTTCAGTATTCACGAGGAGTTCCAAATTCCTATACTACATTCAGCATGTGACATTTTTCAATATTTCAATACCCTATCCCCTACTTAGAATTCTAAAAGTTTGCACAAATGCGTGAAACATAATGGCCTACCATAAAATCATAGTGGCCTTCGTGAACAAATGGCCTAGAGTGGTTTAGTATTCACGAGAAGTTCCAAATTCCTATACTACATTCAGTATGTGACATTTTCAATATTTCAATACCCTATCCCCTATTTAGAATTCTAAAAGTTTGCACAAATGCGTGAAATATAATGGCCTACTATAAAATCATAGTGGCCTTCGTGAACAAATGGCCTAGAGTGGTTTAATATTCACGAGAAGTTCCAAATTCCTATACTACATTCAGTATGTGACATTTTTCAATATTTCAATACCCTATCCCCTACTTAGAATTCTAAAAGTTTGCACAAATGCGTGAAACATAATGGCCTACCATAAAATCATAGTGGCCTTCGTGAACAAATGGCCTAGAGTGGTTTAGTATTCACGAGAAGTTCCAAATTCCTATACTACATTCAGTATGTGACATTTTTCAATATTTCATTACCCTATCCCCTACTTATAATTCTAAAAGTTTGCACAAATGCGTGAAACATAATGGCCTACCATAAAATCATAGTGGCCTTCGTGAACAAATGGCCTAGAGTGGTTTAGTATTCACGAGAAGTTCCAAATTCCTATACTACATTCAGTATGTGACATTTTTCAATATTTCAATACCCTATCCCCTATTTAGAATTCTAAAAGTTTGCACAAATGCGTGAAACATAATGGCCTACTATAAAATCATAGTGGCCTTCGTGAACAAATGGCCTAGAGTGGTTTAATATTCACGAGAAGTTCCAAATTCCTATACTACATTCAGTATGTGACATTTTTCAATATTTCAATACCCTATCCCCTACTTAGAATTCTAAAAGTTTGCACAAATGCTTGAAACATAATGGCCTACCATAAAATCATAGTGGCCTTCGTGAACAAATGGCCTAGAGTGGTTTAGTATTCACGAGAAGTTCCAAATTCCTATACTACATTCAGTATGTGACATTTTTCAATATTTCATTACCCTATCCCCTACTTAGAATTCTAAAAGTTTGCACAAATGCGTGAAACATAATGGCCTACCATAAAATCATAGTGGCCTTCGTGAACAAATGGCCTAGAGTGGTTTAGTATTCACGAGAAGTTCCAAATTCCTATACTACATTCAGTATGTGACATTTTTCAATATTTCATTACCCTATCCCCTACTTAGAATTCTAAAAGTTTGCACAAATGCGTGAAACATAATGGCCTACCATAAAATCATAGTGGCCTTCGTGAACAAATGGCCTAGAGTGGTTTAGTATTCACGAGAAGTTCCAAATTCCTATACTACATTCAGTATGTGACATTTTTCAATATTTCAATACCCTATCCCCTACTTAGAATTCTAAAAGTTTGCACAAATGCGTGAAACATAATGGTCTACCATAAAATCATAGTGGCCTTCGTGAACAAATGGCCTAGAGTGGTTTAATATTCACAAGAAGTTCCAAATTCCTATACTACATTCAGTATGTGACATTTTTCAATATTTCAATACCCTATCCCCTACTTAGAATTCTAAAAGTTTGCATAAATGCATGAAACATAATGGTCTACCATAAAATCATAGTGGCCTTCGTGAACAAATGGCCTAGAGTGGTTTAGTATTCACGAGAAATTCCAAATTCCTATACTACATTCAGTATGTGACATTTTTCAATATTTCAATACCCCATCCCCTACTTATAATTCTAAAAGTTTGCACAAATGCGTGAAACATAATGGCCTACCATAAAATCATAGTGGCCTTCGTGAACAAATGGCCTAGAGTGGTTTAGTATTCACGAGAAGTTCCAAATTCCTTTGCTACATTCAGTATGTGACATTTTTCAATCTTCAATATAATAGTATCTAGTTTTACCTGTTAATATATGTATGGTATTTTTTTATTTTGTTTTAATTACAGTAAACAACTTTTTTGAAATTTTTAAATTATTATTATCAATTATTTTTAAATAATACTCCTAATTGTTTTATGTATAGAAATGTTTTCCATTTTAAATATAGACATTTTGTAAGTCGCCCGAATGTTTACCTGAGTACGAATACACACCAATACAAATACATATACAATTTTTACAAAGTTAGTAAGATTTTAGTCAATATAGTATAAACTTCCAACTGGTCACAAAGACGCTTATGAATTAAGCGTGAAAATAGAAAATGTTTAGTGATTTTTGGGTTATGGATATTTCTTGTTTTTGGTAAGTTTCTAAATATTTTTTACAAGATATGACGTTGAAAACTTCTTCTTAACCATTACCCATCTTGACATGTGCAGTAATATATACTTCGACATCGCAAAAAATTTTATCAGTACGAAGAACGAGTCCCGCGACGTATATCTGCTCCTTAATTTTCAGCGGCATAAAGTTTCGCTAGCGGCATGTCTACATCCCAAATAAAGCTTGGGACCGCATAGTGTCAACAGATAGCAATTTTCCGTCTCTCAACGTACCTATTATTGTCTGATAAGAGTAACTACATTTTGTCAATGAAGCCTTCATAACACATAAACGTCAGTATAGTGAATTAAAAATCCTTTAGCTACGCGAGCTTGCTGTATATTTGCTGTATTTCATCGTTTCCCCAAAAATGTATTTGTCTTGTTATCACTAAATTTAAAGTTCATCAAAATGTTCACCAGTCTATTCCTAATGCTCCCCTGAGTCGTCTCGTCTAATTTTGAAATGCCTCTCTCCAAATCAGCTACAATCCTATTACCGAAAAAAATCTTTTTTGAAGGGTAAAAAAACATATTAGCTACATAGGGTATCTTACATGAATCTATTTTTGACTTCCAAAATTCACATAGCGTCATTACAAATCAGTTACGGGCCAGTGGTCACTCATTATCTTTAGGGACCTTACAATTTAGGAGAAAGAAGAAAATCTTGATAAACGGCTATTTTTGGAGACCTATTAAACGTCCAAGAAGCTTCCAAATTTTTGTTAAATTACTACGACGAGAGAAATATCTAAATTAAATTTCTATCAATTTCGATAAATATTTTAGTTGCAAACCCAGTGAACATTTTGTAAGGCCTTTGTTTCTTTATCATTGTTTGAAAAATACGTGATTCTAATTGACACTAGGTAAAGTGATTTCAGTACCATCTCTGATTATATTTTGGAAAGAGTTTTATAAGATAAAATGTGACAACTAATTCTTCAGTGCAATTGTCATCAAGTTTGAAGAAAATATTTTTTTATTCTTAAATTTTAAATAAGATTTGGCAGCGATAAAAAATTGTGTCTTACAATATAGACTTTCACCATAATTCTGATAGGTGGCAGGTTACATAATGTCAATTTTGTTACATAAAATACGATTTTTAAAAATCGTAGTAGGTTGCAAAACGGCATAATATTGTTCATAACTAGCTAGCTAGTTATGAAATGAAGAATATTGCACAACTGCACCGTGATTCTCTAAAAATGTAAGTTTTTGTGTAAAAGTAAAAATTCGTTGAAATCAAGGCTTGCTTTTGCAAATTTTTATGGTTTCTCGAGTTTTTGTTATAAAATATCGAAAAGTTGTATAAACTCATTAAAGTATGCTTTGCATTTTACGAGTTTTTGCGCGTTTACATTTTGAGAGAATCTGTTTGTGCCTACTAGACTTATAAAAAACATTGAAATTTATTTGAAATTTTATTTGTACGCATAAATGTCATTTTGTCGTTTACGAAATATCACTTGTGTAACTTTCGCACTCGTTACACAAAATAAGGTATTTCTTAACTGGTAGCATAAAAATAGCTATTTATTGATTATTGTAAAATGCCTTGACAATGACGGAATGAAGCTATCGGAACGTTGGAACAAAATAATTTGTTTTAATTAATAAAAAGCTTAATAAATTTAAATAAAAGTTGTAAATGTCTGTCGAACCCTATTTCGAATGTTTTCCTCCAATTTTAGTAACAGTTTAATAAATATCTCCGAATGTCGAAACTGTAATTTGCAAACCTTTTTCGTCCTATATACATTGTTCTCGAGTCGTATATACTATATAGACAATGAATGTTATTATGTAAAACTCAATAAACTATAATCCCATATGTCGAATACCATAAAAATTAAACTTTTAAAAGCATAAGCACATACTAAATCGCTCAAAGTAATATCGTCTACCCCATATACAATACTTTTCGAATGTACTGTCATATACAATACACAAAGTACCTCCTCTTATATATAGTATATACAATATGAACAGTAGCGTAATGCAATAAAATTATTGGACCAAAGACAATGTAATCAAATTTTATATCCCTTCGGAGACTTGTAAAGTAGACAAAATCAACATGAAAATGAAATTTTATTTTTAGATTATGATCCCCATCCATACTCCTTTATTTTCCTACTCTCTCAAATTCACATTTTCACTCCATCTCATTTAAATAAATTTTTTCTTTTTATTATTCGGGTCCTTTCTTGTTCCTTTTGTGTATGTTGTCTTGACTTTTTTTCGTTATTGTTTATTGCAGGTTTATCCATTTTCTATTACATTTGTGTGCAATTTTATTTGAAATTTTATCCGATTTAGTTTTTTTTTTAGAGTACAAGATTCATCCTTAAAATAGGATTAATAAAAAAAAGGATCATATATTCACATTTACTATACAAAAAAAAAAAGGGAGAATTTTGGTTTCATATAGAATTTAATTTTTGTTTGTACCCAATTCTTTTAATTTTTCAGTAAAAAAGGAAATGTTCTTCCTCGAATTCCTTTATTATTAACCATATCTCCCTGGTATGGTTAAGATGGAAAATTTACCACAAAATCGTATTAAATGTGTATCAATATATACAAAATTGTATTTCCATCAAATTTTGAGTAATTAGGAAACCAAGGTTTTATAACTTCTGATGCTCCCTCACATAATGAAATATTTAGTTTCCATTTATAATTAAATTTTTTATATACAAGACGTCTACTTGCTTATCAGTAAATAATTTTTTTACACTAAAAATTTGTATATCATTTAGCTTGTGGATGGCTTAACATTTAAACCAAAAGCTGAAAAGCGTTTTAATTTTTCAATTATAAAAACACAGATCTATGTACTGTTATAGTAAATATTTTATCTGACCAAAGATAAACAAAAAATTTAGCTTAAATTCATTTTGGTTTTGTCTCTAGCAGAAAATTGACATTAATTTGAGTAATGTAGGGGGTATAGAAAATAATAAAAATTGATTGAAATTTTTATTGGGTTATTCACTTGATTTAATGAGAGAGCTATACATAGAATGGTTAAATCTGATCTTTGTGCTGCAGACGTCCAAATAGATAAATTTTATGATTGAATGCCGTTTTATTTTTGTTTCGAACAATTTTTAAATAAATCATAGTGCATCTTTTTGATGAGTGCATTGTGTGCCAGTTTGTTATAAACGAAAAAGTTACGTAACTAATTGTTGACGGTTAAGTAAAATTGGAAAACTGTAGTATAGTGTCCTACTTTCATCTTCTGTGCGGTTGAAATAATGTCATAATTGTACGCTTTGGCATTAATTTTAGGTTAATAACCCAGTGAGATTTAAATTGATACGGATGTTTGAGATGTCGGTGGCTCAAGTGTTATGGGGTGATTAAATAACAAAAAATAAGTAAATTAGAAATAGGGTATACTCACAAATTTACAAAAATAGAGGGGGAAATTTATCATCTTTAAGAGAATGTAATATAGTGAAGATGAGCACGTCAAGACTTTGTTTCGAAATGTCTCGAAATTTATGCGTTTAATGAGAATGCAAAAGTGGAGACGAGCACATCGGGAGAAAAGGCATCCAACAAGACTAGCTATAATAATATGGAGCATAACATATAGGGGATTATCAGATATGTATTGCATTACAAAGTATGATGCATTTTATAATTTATATTGCCATTACCAAAAAAAAAAAAATTAAACAAAATATAATTTGGAAGCATAGTATTCCATATAATAAAAATATTTAGTCATCAATTAAAAATTATTCAATCATTTTTGCTGTATCCAACTTTTAATCAAGTCTCTTGAAATATTAAAATCAAACCTATCATAATTTTCGTCAACGCATTAAAACATTTAATGATATACATAAAAAAACAAAACGCTTTTTGAGGTCACAGTGATGAGTACACAGTGATGATTTTTGAGCACTCATGGTACGTTTGATAGATTGGATCACCGAAGCACACTCCTCAACTGACCTAACATAAGTAACGTACAAAGACGAATGATGAATCTTGTCATTAATAAAAACTATGCAAAGTAATGGTGCAAAATGGCTGCCTTGTAAAACAACAGTTATACATAGATATGCACACGCATGTGGGTGAGATGCCACTTCTGCGTCTCCGTTTAATCGTTATTAGCTATTAACTGAGTTAAAATAAATAATATTTTTGTTATACATTTTGTAGATGTTTGTCTACTGTATACCATCAAACAATGAAAATTTAGTTTCACGCATTTGGGTACTTTTTATTTAAATTTTTTCCTTAAGTGTGGCATCTTCCTCCGCTTTACCTTATTCTTTACTTTGATTTTTAATTCTTGTTATGTTTAAATTATGTCCTGATAGAATTAGAATACGAGCAGTAGTTGAATTTTATAATATTTTGATTACATGTAGAAGTTGGAGTTGAAGTCGGAATCGGAGTTGGAGTCGGAGTCCGAGTCGGAATCGGAGTCGGAGTCGGAGTCCGAGTCGGAGTCGGAGTCGGATAGTCAATTTTTATACATCGGAGTCGGAGTCGGAGTCAAAGAATTATTTTACCGACTCCGCAGCCATGTCGGTGACAATGGATTACTCATAGCAAGTCCGAATTTTTGTTTATATTATATTGTTGGTAAATTTAAAATAATTATTGATATCAATTACGAAATTAAGAAGTTTAATAAAAGTGGTTTTATCTACATCTGTCATAAACTTAATTTCCTCCCACCTCATCTCTACTTCTGGTATGGCTATTTTGGTTCAACATCAAACGATACTAGGGCATCATCCGTATCCAGTGTCATATCGTTAAGTACACTTTTTAAATGAAATGAGTTTCTAATATTGTATCTACTATTTGTGGTAAAAATTTTTAGAATCCCGCAAAGGTATTTGGCTAAATTGCAACAAGGGAAGTTAATGGTTGACACTATTGGCCTTAACGGATTACCGATCTTATGTATTTTAGGTAGGCCATAAATTCTAGGACTAGTTGTATTTTTAACTGTAACTAGTAATGTTAACCTTGAGCTTATATTAATTTTAGTTAGTAACTTATTTAGTTCGTTAGTAACACGAGTCTTTATTGATTCGTTCATAAGTTTCTGTATCACTAAGAAGCAGGTTAAGTTTGGTTTCATATTCATTTTTCATTTTGGTCCAAACGAAAGTAAAATTTTAATATCTTGTGCCACTTCGAGGTCCGTTAAATTAACTGAAAAATCTTCATTATAAACTATGTCAGTTTGATCTTCCTCCGTTAGAATATTAAATTTTCTTGCTAATATAATTTTTTGTTCATCATGCATTAATTTATTGTATTCACGGTAGCGGTAGGTTATTATCTATTAAGGTAATTTCTTGGTTCCAATAATTTAGTTGAAAAACACAGATTTTAATCTCTAAATTTAATAACTCCTTAATTACTCTTCGTTGTATTTTGTTGGCTGTTGTAATAAATTCATTAATTTGAAGCGTCTACATTTTAATAGGAAGAATCTTCTAGTTAATGCGTTGGTTATTTTGTTGTTGGTCCTTATAAATTTGAGAATTACGTTGTTGGTATTTTTATGGTAACTATGGTGCTGTCCTAAGTAAAATATAATTTTTTTAAAACCAACTTTTGAATTATAAGCTGATTTAGAATTATAAAAGATTATAAATGTAAGTTTTTTATTAATCCTATAAATTATTTTTAAACTTTTAATTTCATACAAAAGTTTTTGACAATAGTTTTCTAATTAAGTTTTAATTTTGTTCTATTTAAATTGATGGCCTGAAATATTGTACAATAATAAAAATTGTTTAATTTTGTAATAAAAAAAACAATATTTTTTTAATGTTTGGCTAGAAAAACATGTTAAATGAACCAAAATAATACAGGCATAAATAATAGTCGCTCTGATTGGTTTAAGGTTGGCTATATTTTTCTATCTTACGACAAAAAATTAAAAATTGATCATTGCTCAATTTTGTATAAGATAAATACATAACCTCGATACATAAATAAAGTTTTAGCATTTTTCAAAAACAAAAAAATTCAAAATGCTATAAGCAAATTTTCAATGTGTTGTCTTTGACAGCAGTGAGATCAAAATAATATTCTAAAATATAAAAAAAAAATTCTAAATAAAATATTTTGAAAAATGAATTCGCAAAGTGAGTTTATGGATTTATAAATTTGTTTCTGGATTTATTAATGTCAAAAAATATCCATACGACAAAATTGTATAC
Organism: Tipula helvola; assembly: GCA_963556165.1. Taxonomy (NCBI): domain Eukaryota; kingdom Metazoa; phylum Arthropoda; class Insecta; order Diptera; family Tipulidae; genus Tipula; species Tipula helvola. The sequence continues at coordinate 8,307,476 of OY744481.1, read as the reverse complement.
ATATATCGCCTACTTAGGTATGAATTTCGTTTTTATCGCATAAGACAAAAAAATATTAACCAATCAGAGCGATTATTATTTATGTCTGTCAGACAAAATTTGTACATGAATCATCGCCTAAATAGGGGTATTAAATTAAACTAGGGGACCCCTGTGCATTTGCACAAAAAATTTTCAATCGTAAGTTTCTTTATAAGCTGCAATAGCGCAGTAATCCTGATGGATTTATTGAGTTAAGATATTCCACTGGAAAATGAACTTGCGTGTTTTCATCATCAAAGCCGTCATCGGCCTTACCTGAATCGATATTTCATTTAAAATAAGTTTTTGAAGAACATTATCATTTATTAATCGAACATGCTGATTTTTCGGACACAAAATTGCACGTTTTAACCAAAAATATCTGTAATAAGATCATCGGAAATATAACCTGAAGGTATTGGAATAGAGTACCTATTGTGATTTTTTAGTGTGTGAGGTATTAAAATTCTTCCCATCACCAACGTTCAAAAGCCAACTGCTAAAATGTGGATCATTTATTGCCTTCATGTTTGTATTTAAGCTTAATACTTTAAAGTGATGCCACAAATGGGACTTTTTAATAGTCGCATTTAAAAGACGCACGATTTCCTCTTCTAGCAATAGGTAAACCTGCTGAAAATTTTCTCCTAAAACCATTACCTTTCCACCAAACAGTAAATCATTTTCCATTAAATCGCGAAATATTAAGTCCATAATTTCAAGTGCTATGCCTGAAGCCATTGTAGCTTCATCCCAAATTACGCAACCAAGAGATACTTAAAAGTCACGTTTTTTGCTAGTAAGTTGTGGAAATTTCACGACATCCATATTGAGAGGCAATGAAAACGCAGAGTGACATGTCATTCCTTTGGATAAAACAGTTGCTGCTATTCCTGTCCATGCAACACATAATACATTTTTATTTTCTGCATCGATTTTTTGAATTAACGCTCGGTATAAAAATGTTTTTCCACTTCCACCACGTCCATCTAAATAAAAACACTTTTGAGAAATTCAATTATGTAAGGATGAAAATATCATTGATGCTGCGACATTCTGATCATTGTTGAGTAATACCCACAGATTAGGTTCAGTTGTTGTTATAATAGGAGCAAAATTTATGTTTTGATTTAAGATTTCTGTTGCATTAGGAAGTGGTCCTAACACTGCTCTTTTAATTTAAATACGCAACGAGGCAAAGCTTCATTTTCAGTCATACCTAGATTAATAAAGTCTTCCAGAAGATGGTTCTTAAAATCATTAAAAAGTTGAATAGGATCTGATGGATTGCAATAAAACAGTATAGTAACGAGTAATGCTCCCAACGATTTTGGCAACATATGAGTGTTAGATTCTGATAAGCAATTATGCCACTCAACGCTATCATTAATTGGGCCTCGTGCCTTAGCTGCTTCTTTATTAAAAGTTTAAGTATCGAAAGATGTAGCATCAGAGCCCTTCAGATTAAGAAGTAGTAGTCGTAAATGATACAACTCAACATTTTGGCGGTCTGGAGGATTTTGAAAAGTTTTAAGTTCTTCTTTCATTTCTGTCCACGATGGATTAAACGTGAATGTAATAAATAAATTAAGACGACCAAATTTGCGAACCATTGCCATATTATCTTGATATAATTTTGCCATAAACCGTGGCCCGCCAGTAAATGAAGAGGGCAGTATATACAAATTGCCTACACTAACATTTCTATTTTGAGCTAAGTTATTGACATAATCTAAAAGACCTTGACAAGATTCCACACGAAGAGATCGCTGATTGGTTCGTATAAAATTTAATCTATTTGCCTCAACTCTAGCGTAGCAATAAACTTAGTATTGCTGAAATAGTTTCCCACCATAATGCAAAGGATTAAAAACGTTTAAACGGACTGCAATTTTATGGGAACAGTAGTGCTGCAATTTTGAGATTAGAAGAATGATTCATATTAATTGTCCATTAGAAAAAAAAAGTGGAAATATCATTGAATCAAGGTGTTTGGATAATGGATTAATTTTTTTCATGGTTCTAGAGTCAGCTGGATGTACAGCCAAGTCAAGTGTAGCTAGTATATTACCATCGCGACTTGGAACAAAAATCAATACAACATCATCAGAATTCGTCGGAAAACACGTTGATCATCGTGTAAATTTGGAGTAAAAATTATTGATACGTTATTTATAGGACGACCATTTAGTGTAGCATCCTCAACTTCATTTTGATAAACATCTCTAAGTTTCTTGTAAGACATAGCATAAGAAGAATTTTGAAGAACGGTAGAAATGATTGACATTATTTCACGATTGCAAGATGCATTAGCTGGATTATTCATATGAATATTAACAGCAGTATCCAAGTCATAGATAAATGACTCTGCGTAAGAAATTTCTCTACAGCGATCGTAGTAGTTTGCTGAATTTAAGGAGATGTCAATAGGAATATTTTCAATTGATCGATGATACACCTTACCTGATATTCTAAAACAATAAACGCTTCTTGGCATGTCATGTATTGTAGCACCCATAGAAGAAAATGCATTGGCATTATTGTATTGACGAATAAATTGTCGAAAATTCTTACTTTTATTATCAGTTCTAACAAATAAATTTTTTAATTCAACGGGAAAATTTTCGTCTCCTGTTGGTAAGTGTGATAATTTCGCATTATGACAACAATTGCTTTTAGATTCCATGGTAAAGAAAAGAGCACCGCAGTGACTAGCAATGGGTTTCTGGTACAGTAAAATTATCACTACCACGAACAGCGCACCTAAATAGTGATTGCAGTCTACGATTACCTTGAACAACCATATTTACACGTTCTTTCCATTATACTTTTAGTATATTTGTAATGTTTGTTAATAGATTATTTTATAGAATTATGATGAGAGTATTTATATTGCCGCCCCGGTGCGGTGGCACAGTTGTCAGCATGCTTGTTTTAAGCTCCGGAGGTTCCGGGTTCGATTCCCGGCGGGTGATAAAAAAATCACGGCTGGTTAATGTAGGATCAATGAATTAATCACTCATTATCCGTTGAAAAAAAAACGATTACGAAACTTAATCTTGAAACGGCCAAATCCCTCTATGGGATGTAGCGCCAGCGAAAAAACAAAATGTATACTGAGAGGAGAGTGGAAATGCCCTATGGCTACGCTTTTGCTTGGCTAGTAATTTAATATTTAAATAATTCTTCTATATCTTTTTGCTAAAGAGATGTTGAAAATTGTATACAAACGTTTTGTAAGCTCGAAGCTTTTCTCATTGCAAAAATTAAGTTTTAAATTTCATTGAAGTTCTAATGGTACAGGGTATAATAATAGGGGAACATATGTAAATTCTGGTTTAACATTTTTACACAAATTAAGCAAACATATTTTAAATAATTAAGTGAGTTTTGATAGTATGCCACAACTCTGATAATCCCATATCAAATTTAAAACAAAATTATAATTTAATCGTTGCATGTTACCATATGCAAATTTATGTACACATTTACAAAATTATTAATTCAAGGATAAACATAAATAAAAGAGCATTGAATTCACATGAACTCATTAAATTTCTGATAAAAAACGATAACCGAAATGTTCCTAACTTTAAACATTAAATTACATTCCGTTGAGCCATGCTACAAAAAACAAACACTTTACGAAAATTAATTAATTAATTAAATAAAAATAAATAACACGAATACCAAAAAAAAAGTAATTTATTTATTTTAATTGAAATATTTATTTAGATGGAAAATTAATTTTTCTGTATCATTTTTTATTTATTTGCGTTTCTTCTCTAATTGTAAAACGTAAATCAAAAAAAGCTCATGTTGGGAAAAAATATATTCCCTGTACACATAAAACAAGAACCTCAGACCGCATCCAAAAAATAAAATAAAAAAACCAAACCACCCCCACCAACACAACACTAGAAGAAACAAACAAAACAGTGATATCTTACTTGAAGTAAGTGAAATAAAAATTATTTATATCATTGAAATTTAACAATAAGCATACCTACCACACAAATACATATACAGACATAAAAAAAAACTTATCATATCATAATCCACGCTATATGCCCTGTCTTGTGTAATAATGAACAAAAAAACAAAAAGATAAAAGATGAATAAAAGACACGAATATTTCCATGTTCGCCACCTTATTCCCAACCCCCGTAAGTTACTCTTGTTCACATCATTAAAAAAGGATATAAAAATTAAGATAAGAAAACAGGATATCCATGCGAAATCTAAACAAATCAAATTACAATTATAGATACTGCGTGATTAGGACCAATTCATTTGTCTTATACACCAAACAGACACACGTACTTGAGAAAGGTTTTTCACGTATAGATAATTTTATTAATGTTTTGCGGTTGAATTTTCCTAGCTCTGTTACATGCGGCAGTTAATTGAGTTTGTTTTCATATTTAATGAAATTTTCGTATGTCCTGGTATACTGGTATGGTTTTTTGGGTATAATATGGGGGATGTGATTTTGTTAATTAATTCTAATAAGATTTATGAATTAGCAAAAAAAAATAAAATTCTAAAACTAAATATGAATGAACGAATAAGCGCCATCATATCAACATAAATGTATTATAGTCACGATAATCTTTGCTCAGGTATTATAGAGATATGTATTTGGATCCTGGTGGTTAATTTGTACACTTAAGCCACCTCTGAAATTTCGTGTAAGGCTCCCATTCTCTTCACCAGTCAATTCATTAGGCGATTCAAAATTAATGGCTCAGTGCCAATTTTTGATTGTGGAAAATCGTATTGACCGTGATTCTTTAATTTAAAATTGCGGTATGTGAAATTTATGGACGATTATATATCACGTAAGCACATGGCACTGTTGCTGAAAATAACATCAGGTTGCCCAGTTATTTGGTGCCACACCATTGTGTTTTAAAACCAGATATCTCTAAGCGCGTTTGCGTGAAGCCTTCGATCCTGTCATAAAATTACCGGCCTCATTACTGTTACGGCGGCCGCTCCATTTATTGCAACATACTGTGTAAAACAGCAGAAGATATTATTAACAATTATATCTAATGATTGCTTGGTTGGTTTCGATAATTTATATAGCTACAACTTTTTAGGTAAAATCATAATTAATACGCCAAATACTGCTGGAAGGAGTCTTCACCAATGGTTCGCAAATGACCTCGATAATGAAAAAACCGTCATGTGTTAAGAATGCGAATCGGTGGAAACATCGGGCATGTAGCGGGTGAACCACTTCCTAAACAACTATACATACTCGATGACTTCATTACAAACAAGATCTTGGCCAATTAGCTAAAACTAAACTAAAATAGGTGAGAGAGAGGCCAAGGGTTGCGGCTTTCCAAGATGCGACTAAATTAATTGTTCCTGGGTTATAATTCCTCTTTATAACAGCAATCTCTAGCTGATCCTTATCTCGTATTGAACGAAGTACAAATATGGTTTTAAAGTTTAGCAGATCCGGTTTGCAGGACCCCATATATTTGGTTATTGGTGTACTTAGTTGAGAAAAAAATGAAGCTAGCATCCTATATGCAGTTTCCTATGTTTGGAAGGCAACAGCTTTGTCGAAATTGGTACCTGCAGAGCTCTTTCAAATCCGAGTATAAAACACACATTGCTAATATTAAGGAAAAAATTGTTTGTTACATACCAATGATTTAGATGAATAGAGGCACACTTATAGTCATTAAAGTCAATCTTCCACGACTGACATTATACGATGTTTTATATGAAATGATAAGACTTCTACTACACAATCAACGCTTCGTAACTTTGACATTCTTATATGTTACAAATGAAAAAGAGAAATTTCTTAACGAATTTCACCGATGAACAAGATTTTATAATACAATATTTCTCGTTCTGAAATGAACTGATATTGCTTGTTCAAATTGAACCTGTCCAGATAGAGATAAACTCAAATGTGTTATGCTTTATCCATTATTCTATGCTAATTACAAAAATTTTAGTAGGAAGTTGTAAATAGAATTGCCGGCCATACGAAAACTGAATATTTCTGTTTAATTGAATATTTTCAATTTTATTTTTCGAAACCTTTAAGAATTTACTGTTTGTAGGTGCAGTAGCCTCAGAACCGAATAGTTTTGTTCTTTTTTTCTTTTTCTTATTGTTTTGTACAAATTCCTATTCTTGTTTAAATACAACAGTATTGTAAAATAGTTTTGTGTGGTAAATGTTATTCACTGTGTATATAACAAAAAATTAAAACAAAACATAAAAAAGCTTGACAATCATAAAATGGTTTTTATCTTAAAAATATCGTTGCTTTTTGTTATTATTTTAGTAGGATATGATACAGTGTACTGGTAAAAAGTTTGCTTCATCGGGTTATTATTTTAAGACAAATACACTGTGTACCCCTACATTTGGTGCACACGCTAAATGAAAATTGTATGCACATATGTATAACGTGAATATGTTTGCATAAAAATGAAAATGAAAGCTTAATTTTTTTGCTTTGGTTTTATTTTAAGCTTTTTACTATATCAAGAGCAAGTCAAGTCAAGTCAAATTGTTGATGACAAATAATACAATGAAAACTTTTAGTAATTTAGTGTGTCTGTGTATATGTTTAGTTTAAAAAAATGAAAAAAAAAAAAACAACAACAAGAATTTACTTTTCATTTTGTTGTGTACAATACAATTTTCTGTGCAAAATGAAAGCTTTTAGTTGAGTTTATTTGGTTAGAAAGGAAAACAAAAAGACAAAGTTAAATTCTACAGATTCTGTCGTGGTCTAGAAAAAAAAAGCCATACACAACATTTTTATGCTTTTAATCACATTTTAAATTTTAACAAAAGCGTATATTATTTCTATTTGTTGTAGTGCTCCTTACTTACATGTGGTTTTATTTAGTGAGTTATTACACAAATTAAACTCTTTCGGTTGTCAAGTTCACGTATTAGTTATTAAACACTTCGTTCGGTCATTTCCTATTGGCTAATCGCTGTGAGGCGAACATGAATCAGTTTATTTTGTATGAAATGAACATTTTCCGTATTAACCACTGAATTAAATTTACCACTAAATTCGAAATTGGCACCAAATCCTTTTCCATCGAACAGGAATGTCAGGCGAAATAACTTGGTTGTAGCAAAATTTGAGCCGAATCAAAATAGGCGATTAAAATTGTTTAGTCAATTTTAAGACTCAAATAGTAGCTCAAAGTCAGAGAAGACTATGTGAAAACTGATAAGATTGAAGTTAGTAAAAATCATGTCGTAAAAATAACAACATCCAATTAGTTACTCTAACACAGATTGGTTTTAATAAAATATGCAGGCGAATTTGAATTAAAATCCATAAATGGGTTTCTAACTGGTCCTATCGAAGTGTTCGAATTGATTTCAAGAAATTCTCTTGATCTGACAGAGTACTGGACAAAGGTCACAGAAAAAATTCAAACCGTCGCTCGAAATGTTCGTAAGCCGTCCTAACTATCTTCTAAACATTTATCATATTTGTGTCTATGGTTGCACAGAACGGTATATCTACAACACGCAAGCAATAGCTAAGGCGAACACAAAGTCAATGTTGAAGTTGTCAAAGGTGATGTAAAATTCAAAGTCCAAATAAAAGTGAAACCAGAAACCACTTCAAAATCCAAGTTAAAGACACACAAGCTCGTTTTCAAAGCTCCAGCGACTGTAATAGACACTGAGGGTATCTAGATAATTTTGCATTCTGGCCGTACATTGGAATTCGCTTCGGCTGTATGTGAATATTGTAGTGTCGTTCGTGAAAATTTGGAGTCTCATCTCAAGTGTTACTGGGATCGGAATGTCATGAATGAAGGAGATATACAGCAGTGACCCTAAGATCGAACCCTAAGGGACTTTCACCGTTGCACTTTATTTGGCCGACCTGTTAGTGTTGTTGATACTTACAAAAAATTTCCTTTCTGTCAGATAACCTTTGATTAAGGACGGTATTACTGGAGTTACTCCGCAGGACACCAGTTTACTAGCCCGTCATGCCACACCGATTCGAACGCCTTTTTAACTTCCAAGAAGACGCCAGCCACGATTTTACGGTGTCTTTTTGCTTTTTCTGCATAATTTAAGATTCTCATTATGGCATCTTTTGTGGACCTATTTTGTATAAATCCGAACTGCTTGTCGGGAATTACTTTTCGAATTGAGTCTAACAGTCTTCAGTAAATGACTCGTTCTGCCACCTTGCTCATACCACATATAGTAGGCTTATGGGTCTGGTGTTCTCCAGATTTCCTGGCTTTCCAGGTTTTAGCAATACAAAGGTTTTTGAGAGCTTCCAAGTGATTGGGAAGTGAGCGTACTCCAACATGGAATTTATTATTGCTACCAGTTGCCTGATACCTAAAAGCGGCAGATTGTTTATGGCTCTGTTTGGAACTGCATCAACATGTGGTGCTTTTTTATTCTTGAGCCGGGAGATCAATGTCCTAACTTCGTCTACGTCAGTGGCAACCTAGCAGGAGTTATATGGGATACATTCGCCTAACGCAAATCTGTAACGGCTGATTTCTTGTTTTAAATAATTTTTCATAGTGGTCTGCCAACAAATATGTAATCTTCTGTGGGTCAATAATTGGGTCCCCTTCGTCCTCTAATACTATATTTGTCTTCCAAGCCGGTTTTAGGTTATTTATGCATTTAACCCCCCGTTACTAACGCCTGGGTGTAATTTACCCAACACACTCAAAAATTAAAAATAAACATATTTTATTAATTGCAACCAATTTCATACTTTATGTAAACTAACCTCAATCTACTTGTGTCAAGTTGAACATTTTTTAAGTTGTGTTTCACAATTAGAAGGATACAGTCGCACTGTTTTAAATACTGTCTGGATAAATTTCGCTCGCATTAGTAAGAGTGGTATAATTTTTTAGTAAAATTTGGGTGGATTAAACCCGCGTTAGTAGTTAAGTTAAGTTACAGTGACTTATTTAAATAACAAACCAAATATAAAATGGGTGATTACAAACGGGAGCAAAACCGATTACGCGCGATATTAGCTGAATTAGATAGCGAGGAAGAAAATTTGGATGGGCCAGATTGCAGTAGTGAGGTAGACGATCAAGAGATATTTAGCGAGCACGATTCAGAGACAGAGCAAGAAGATGATGATGCAGAATACGACGACATTGCTGATAATTTCGTGGGTAAAGATGGAAGTATATGGACAAAAACACCTTATAAAGCAACAAGGCCAAATGTTGAAAATGGTCTAAAATCCAACTTCAACCCTAACAGAATTTTCAAAATTTGTGAAATCTCCTCTTAAGAGCTTCGAAATATTTTTTAACTTCACCAATGAAAAAGTCACATACCATTTACATAAAAAAACAACAATCCAAATTTGCTGATATCAAACATGCCGCCTCTACAGATTTGGTTGAAATAAATGCGCTATTTGGTTTACTATATTTGTCAGGATTACATAAATCCTCACATGTTCATGTGAGGGATATGCGGGTTACCGATGGGACTTGCTTCGAGATTTTTCCAGCAATGATTAGTTATAATCGTTTCCAATTTTTAATGAGATGCCTTAGATTTGATGACCTTGACACTCGGTCGGCTCGACGATTGGTTGACAAACTTGCGCCTATCCGGGAATTATTTGAGGCATTCAACCATAATTGTCAACGGAATTATAACGTCGGATGTTTTGTTACCTTTGACGAAAAATTGGAAGCTTTTCGAGTGAGATGCGGATTCAGGCTATACATTCCCAGCAAGCCTGCGAAGTACGGAATCAAAATTTTTTCCGCAGTCAATTCCGTGTCATTTTATACTTCCAAGCTAGAAGTTTATTGTGAAAAACAGCCACCAGGTCAAGCCATTTGCAAAATGCGGGACGAAATGTTACAATAGACAATTGGTTCACCAGCTATCCTTTGGCTTTAGCCAAGGGAAAATTTATTTGGACGTCATGAGTCTCACAAAGGCCATACAGCACTCGACCATTTTGGTTTTCGCCATACCTGTCCCAGTTCCTGTGTCTGGCATTAAAGTCGCCACACATCACAAACCTGTCCTTTTTTAGAAAATCTAGCAGGTAGGAGACCACCACCTGCCAAAAGTAAACTGACAAGAGGATGAAGGAATTTCTTCCCTGACCCACTCTTACTGATGTACATGATTGTGTAATTTTCTCTTCTTGTAGCCCTTGATTCTGAGTGTAAAATCTGTTTATTTATCAGGATGGCCGTACCATCCGAAGTTCTTTTTGCATTAGTTCTATAGATTGTGTATCCCTCAATATGAAGCGAATGTTTGTTTCTTAGTTTAGTCTCGCTCAAGCACATGATGTGTTGCTTTGAATTAACTTGGCCAATTCTTGGCATCTTGCCAGATTAATGAGACTATTGCAATGTACATACCAAATAGGGCCTGGAATTTTTGAAAAAAGTCTGTCGTTTCGCTTAGTTTTGAGCTCGTTAGTACTCCATTTCAGTGCCCTGCCAGGCCAGGGCCACTGGGAATGAAGTGAAGCTTAGTAGACTTTGGCCGCAGAGAGTCAGCAAAAGAGACACCCATTCTGATGTAGTTTGAGTTGAAGACTCTTTGACTCGCGGGGGTAAATCTCGGATTAAATGCATTATTGATTTGTCTTGACTTACCTTCATATTTAATTTTCTCCGGGCACCTGTTGTAGCTGGCCATATAATCTCCTCCATAGTTCTCACATAATACCAGAACCTGTTTGACGGTGTTCCTGGGGCCGTTGCCCGGTGCGTGTTGATTTGATGAGCATTTCAGGCATGTGTATTTCAAGTTGCAGCTGGATGCTGCATAGCAGAACGCCAGACATTTCCTGCACTACGAAACAGCTGGTTTCTTTTTTAACTCCCAGCTTATATTGTAGTTGCAGCATCCCTGTACTATTTTAATGTCTGTCGTTTTTGTCGTTGGTACGAAATTTACCGTAAAACACGGTAGTTTGATTTGTTTTTCTTCGCCGTTTCCTTCCGTTGTTGTTCTGGTCATTGGGTTAGTGTATCTACACCATTTATTTGTAGGTCCTCTTTTATTACTTCTGCTGCGATGCCTTGGTAGATTCCCCGAAGGATCATTAAACAGTAACATTTATCTGTTTGTTGTGAATCTTAGCATTGCTCCGGCATGTTTGGCAATGGTTGTTTTAATATTTGAATTTTATTTGCCACCAATTTTCTGAGTATTATTGAAGGGGCTGTTTCGTTTTTGCTCTTTTGTTGAGTTTTAGCTGTAGCATCTGGCGCGACATCAATCGGCACTTTATTAAATTTTGCGCCTAACTGTGCTGGTATTTTTAGAGTTGTTTCCATCTCATCTCTCGTATTTTTTACCTTGACCGAAACTTTTAGCGGAGTCCATGACTCTCCGTCGTCATTTGAGATAACGATATTTTTATTAATGTCTATCTCGTCTTCCGTCTCTTTGGAATAGTCCGTCAGAGCACTCATAAATTTTTTAACATGCCTTGTTACGTCTACGTTGCTTCTCTTTGCCGTTTTGTGCTTTGACTTTCGTTTTCGTTTGCGTCTGTACTATTTATCTGGCCGTTTTCAGCTTGCGGCTCGCTTGTATTGTTGGAGTTTCCATCATTCGCCAGCAAAGGGACTTCTAAAAATCTAGTAAATATTATATTTATTATATTTATAATAATAATATTTTTGCGCCCGTTATATGACTCCAAAATAACAATTCTTAAACAGCGTAACGGATTTTCCTAAATTTGAAGATCCCTACCCCAATATCACAATTGGTCATGCCAATACGAATCCTGTACCCCAAAATCGCCATATTTCGTCTAAGACATTTAAAAGTTAGCTTTAGCTATATATCTTTAGTTAATACAATTAAAAATAAATTAAATGCGGGAAAAACTCCAGCAAGATGTAGGTAACAATCATTTTTTTATACTCAAACTAGATACATGTGAATAATATCAGACAGGTCTCCAAATCCAAGCAAATAGTAAGGGCCCGTAGTCACCTTATTTAGTGCGCCAGCTATTTGTTAGACAAAGTTCTGTACCACTTCAGCTACCTGAAAGGAGTACAATGAAACCTTACTGCAAATCTACACTGCAGGACAATTAACGTAAAGACAAGTATGCGACACAAAAAGTTAAGTTCCGACTTAGTCGAATAAATAAAAATGTACAAAAATGTTATGTGTTGGAAAGACAGTTTGTCTATATTTTTCAACTTAGTTAGAGGATGTACCAAACCAGAAAAAATCGGTAGCAAACGAAAAAATTCTGTACAAATAGACTTTGCATGACTTCACATAATACACAAGAAGAAATCGAAATACAAAAATTCTGAAAACAAATTTTTCGGTAAAATTCAATTTTCTCTCTTTGTATGAATTTTCCGATTTTATTGTTATTGTTATGTACTACAGTTTGGTTTTTATTTTCACACCTCTTAATGCAATATTTATTTTTTTATGTTTACCTTAAGAAACATGTTTATTTCTAATTGTTCTAACAGATTTTTGGGATGTGCTTAGAAATTGAATTTTTGCAATCATAGTTAGTTATACCTATATGGTACTGAATTGGCATTTGATCATGCATTTAAAATCGGTTTTGCTTTTTTTTTTGGGTATCTAAAATGAAATATGCTTAGTATAATACGGATGTCCGTTATATGGTTTATAATCTTGGTCTAGTAACTATAAGCTAATAAATTATTATAAATCACAATTTCCTTTACTTCCTTTATGTAGTACGTACATATGCTGTAAAAAATAATATGAAAGGGGACATGTTGCAGTTTCAGTAAAATCGACCTCCCCAAAATACTTTCATCGCCTTATCTATTATTAATGCGGATTTTAATTCATGAAATGAAATCCATGCTAATTTCCTTTCCGCAACTCCTTACAAACAAAAAACAAAAAAAAATCGGCATACTATTAATTTTTTATAAGATAAACATTTTCAGGAGAATTTCCTTTTTTTTTTTTTTTGTATTCCGCCAATCAAAAAATCTCAAGAGGGATGAGGTCATCAGATGAATAAAATTTAAATGATTTTTCTTGTTTTATCTATTTGGTGTTGTTGCTATTTTGTAAGATAAATAAAAAGATTTTTTTTTTCTTTTTGGGGGTACAATCGAACAAAATCTTCGTTTTGTACTTGTGCGGAGACAAATATCCTTAATAGAAGAAAATGATTAAGTAGATAACAAGAAGAAAATGTATGTATATGGATGTATATTATATAGAATTAAAATTTTTGGGTAATTTCTATGATTTTTTGTTGGTGTTGGTGTTGTATTTTTTTAGGGGTGAATAAATTAAAGTAATCAATCTATTCCGTGTGGTGAGAATGAAAGAAATTTTTCTTTACTTTTAATGTTTTGTATAGAAGGGTGTCTTTTGCTCCGGCATTGAGGAATGATCGTGAGAATTAAGACAATATTTCCATGTCAATTATAGTATTTTGGTTTATTTATTTTTTGTCTACAAAAATCCTTATAAATAATTTATTTGATTGGCAAACTTATAGGCAGTACTGAACTTTATTTGTCGAGGGAAGGAGAAGCGAATAAAATTTAAGAAATCCGAATTCATGATCCATCACTGATCTGTTTGTCCCATACTTAAATCCTTTGCATAATGAATAAGGGAATTCCAGCAGCTATCAAACGTAGCTATAACGCTACGAGAAGAAGGAAACAAAAATTAATTTCCAATAAATATTTAAATTGCTAGACACAAAGTTATTACATCCCCGGAGGATAGGTCGTTTTAAACAAATATAAATAGAAATAATATTCTTTTAATGTATTATTATTGTTATTTGATTAAGACACGAAAAATCTCTTAATTTTTTTTATAAATTCTTGTTCTAGATAAAAGCGAGGCAAAACTAAAAAAAAAAGTTTTAAGTGATTTTATTTTTTAATTAAAGCACAGCAAAAAAAATAAAAATGATTTCGAAAATTTATAATTTTTAAGTTCGCCTACAGTGAGATTTTAATGTCTTTTCAGTTTTCCATTAAACACATTATCTGTCAGTGGTTAGTTTTTTTTTTTTCAAATTTAGATAAATTTTATTTGAGAAACAATATTTTTAACATAAAAATGTAATTTATACAATAAATACGTAACTTCCTTGAGCATTTTTGGGGAAGTAATAAAAATAAAACTTTTTTATGATAATACGTTATGAATATAAGTTTGATATGTATGTTTGAGATACATAAATGGATCCTCCAGTCGCTTATATTTTTATGAAATTCTTTATTAAAAATTTTCGTCACGCTGCGGCCATTTAATAAAAGTAACAATACGTTTTCGGTTTGTTATACATATCCATGTAGATACTACATTATCAAAATTTTTTATTTATCAATTTTCTATGTGCAAGTAGATAATAATTTATAGTTGATTAACTTATATATGATTTTGTGATATGATGTGTAAAAGGCAAGTGAAGGTAGAGGTCAGAATCTTGTGTTTAAATCTGATCGAGCGAAGCGAGATTTAAATAAAGATCTCGGCGGCGCAAGTCCATCTGTGAGAGTTGTATCTTAATGTTAACTGTATGCTAGACTGTATTCTAAAATTCAGCGCCCCAAATACCAAACAAAAATGTATAAATGTCCCCTCTCTACAGTGTTGGTAACTATGGTAAATCGTTATTTTGCAGGCGTCTCTTGCTACAGTGATCATTGTAAATTGCCATTTTGCGGATTTTAATTATAATTAAAATTTATGTGGAGATTAATTATTTTAATTTATAATAAATTATCTGTCTGGATTCTCTACGCATAAATTGATACCAGAATTGTTCTGATCAGATGAGGCATTCTCCCGCTACAGTGCTCTCTATTATTATAAATCGCTATTTTGTAGTTTGTAATTTAAATTAAAATTAATGTGGAAATTAATTATTTTAATTTAAAATAAATAAACTTCTACTATTTCTTTACGTAAAAATTGACTTCAGAATTGTTCGGATCGGATGAGCCATTCTCTCGCTACAGTTGTTCAAGCATTTAAATCGCGTGAAATCAGAGGTTCGCGGCGCGGCTGGCTATTGTATTGCAATAATATTATGCGTAAGGCATGAAGCCTAAGAATCAACATAAGACATTATACATTTAAATTAGAGGTAATGCTTAGTTGATGGCCCACGAAATGTAACTTGGGAGCCATGACATCATCACGTTTTTAAGTGCACCGGCTTAATACTAGAAGCAATCCACACTGGCGTTTCAAGTTGCTAAGGGTAAATATTAGGAAATTTAGGAAAAACCTAAAGTGAAATAAAAATAAAAGAAAAATTTGGAAGTTAAATGTTTGGGTAACTTACCGATGTCCAACCTCTGTTTCAATATACACAATGGCAGTTGGTAGCTTAATTATAACTAGGTGACACGTCTACTCCACCAATTAGGCTTACTGATGGAACTTCTTTCTTTGGTTGGAGATCTTCACTCGCAACTTTAGACTGAATTGATTTTGACTCATTTGAATAAATGTCCCCATGGAGTAGTGTATTGTGTTTCCTCTCGCAGGTTGTACATCGGACCTTCGATAGACATCTAGAAGCTCTATGCTTTAGTTTCAAACAGTTGTGGCACAGCTTTTCACGTTAAAGTTTTTTTCGTCGTTCTGCTACCGACCAAACATTAAATGTTGGGCATTTGTACAATACATGATCATCTTGACTGCAGAGTGGACATGATTCAGAGTTTGAAACTACATGGCCTCTTATTGCCTGCTTAATAGTTAGATTACTACGTTTTACCGGCTGTATTGACCGAATATTCAAGAAGTCATCGACAAGACTTTGCAAGACTTCAAACAATCTGTTAATTTTGGGAAAATCTTCATCCCTCGCTTCTTCCATCCATTTTGATTTTGTCTCACAATCTAGTTTATTCAAAATAATTCGAATGATCCATGGAGGATCCATCTTTTCAGCTTCTGCTCCAAGATCCTTCACTCCCCTTAAAATCTCGTTCGATGCTACTACCTTTCGAATGACGCTCGCTGACGGAGCACTGATTAATGGTTGGCCCAGAAACGTACCCACAAATGCATCCACAATTTGTTGATCCCGTAACTTTTGTAATGCCTCATTGTAGTTGGCATCACTAATCTTTAGATGCTTGACCAAATTACTGGCTTCACCTTTCAAATACCCGCGAAGAAATTGAAATTTTTGTGATGGACTTAGGCTTGTTCTATCGTTGGTGTTTGCACAGTAGAGGTCGTAGAATGTTTGCTATTCAGCATATTCACCCGAATAAAATGGCACCTATGATCTTGGTCGTTTAAATTCCTGGACTCCATATTGACCTATATGCGATGCTTCATTTATTGTGTAATTCATGTTTGATTCTGTTGTTTTCAGCCTTATCCATGAACCTAATTCTGCCTCAATTTCAAAGGATTTTTCTTCCATCTCATTAATCTCTAACGGTTCATTTGGATTAGCAAAAATCAGATCCCGTTCGACTTCCTAAAATTGAGTTAAGGTTTCACGCATGGATGTGAGTCGAGCTTGAACACCTTCTGGTATTGCATATTTAGGTATTTCATTCTATTCTTGTCGCAAACGACACACGTTGAGCTGTCCAAGCTTTGATTCTCTTCTCCATTTTCTTTGTTTTACTAATTTAACTTCACTTATTTTGTTAGGTTAGCTGCCTTATAGTTGGATGAACTGTTATTGCCCGTTGGTAAACCGGTAAATTTTTGATACTAAACAATATTAAATGATACAATATTATATGATGGCAACGTGTACTCATATATTTGTACCCGAAAATTGATGTCTCTTGCACACGTTCTATGTAACTTTCCTGAAATAGGTGCTGTGCACCTTGTTACACTATCAAATCCCGTTAGTACACTGGTAACTTTCGATAATTCACTTAACAATATTAATACATCTGCGTGTACTCTTATATTTACACAAGAAAATAACTGTTTATCGCGCACGTGCAACGGAACTTTCCCGAAATAGTTTGTTGTGTCAGCAAGCGTCAAATCCCTATCGCACACCAGCACTTTATGACAATTCACTAAATAGTACTGTGTACTCAGATCATTCACCGAAAAATAACTGTTTATCGATCGCGCACTATAGAAATTTCTCGAAATATGTGTTGTCAGTTTACCACACCAGTAGTGTAAAAGCGTATGTCCTGGAACACCCCAAATGGGGTGGATTTTTATATGTAAATTACAACAACACAAACGATTACATATGTTTTTTAATATGAAGATTACAGTAGAACCACGATAATTAAATCTCTATATAAAATGTAAACGTAAGTATATAATTTTATTAAAAATCCGTTGTTCAACTGTACATTAACTGTACAATATTTTTTTAAGACATTTTGTTAGATGGCAGCACAGTCATAAACTTTAAGCTTTGAACTTTTTAATATTAATTAATTTTTCGATAGATGGTGCACATTTCTTACAGTTTAATTATCAACCACGATAACTAAAACTCTATATAAATGTATCTAAAATCAGGTATTCAACTGTAAATTATTATTATTTTCCAACTTTATCTGTAGATGTCACTTTAAAAGCTTATTTTATGTACATGGTTTGTAACTCGGTTCAATATAAAGTTTTATTATCAACCACGATAACTAAAACTCTATATGAATTTATCCAAAATCAAGTATTCAAGTGTCTTTGAAAGTTTATTTTTAGGTACTCAACTGTAATAAAGTAAAAAATATTGATTATGATTAATTTCTGTCTATGTAAGAGAAAAATATTCGCTTTTGAAGTGTATTAACCTGATATATCGCGTTTCATAAAAAATAAAATTATTCACATATACATACATGTACATATAACAAAAATCATCGTGAATAAACTGCTAAGGTCATTAAAATCTAACACATTAATTAATATACATGACTTAATATATTATTAAAGTGAATAAGGTCATTAAAATCTACAAGAAATTTGTGAAGTTCTGTTATTAGTGTTATTGCATAAATATAGAAACGTTTTGTTAATTATTTTGTGAATTAATAAATCTAAATAAATAAAAATAAAATCAGCATTGATACAGATTTGCGAAGCTGATTTATACGTGTTGTAATAAATTAAGAAAACTTAATTCAAATACTGTTTTTATTGTATATCAATTTAAATATATTAAATTTGAATAAATAAAAATAATTTCAGCATTAAAGAAAAAGTAAGTTTAAATATATAAAAAGTTTTTATTATATTATTAGAAATATTTATTATTATTATTATTATTATTTACTATATTACAGATAATTAATACTAAAATGAACAACTGCGAATTATGTATGTTCACTTTTTCGTCAAAAGACCATCTAAAACGTCACCAGGAAAATCAGCATCCAACAGAAAAGACGTTATGCGATATATGTGGATGTACATATATCAATAAACGAAAGCTGGATTATCACCAAAAGAGATGTAATCGTCTTGATAATTTACAACAGCCAGGACCATCTATTCCATCAAATTCAAGGATAGCTGTAGTAGCCGCTAAGAGAAGGAAAACGGATGATGCACCCGCTGAGGCTGCTAACGTTTTATGTGGTGATTGTAATGTAAGTGTTCCAAAAAAAAATCTGTTTAATCATTATAGATCATTATTACATAAAAATAATTGTTTACAAAACTATAATGAGAATGATGATGAAAACATTCGAATCATTAGCAATGCATTTAAATCCAGAATAATTAGTTATAGGGTTTCAGATGTACCTAATAACTATATTAGTATAAATGATTTTATGTGTTCTATAAAACATAAAATAATCAAATTAATACAGCTTCAAACAGAATCATTTAAAGCTGTTAAAACAAATTTTGAATTGTTTGGTTTATTCACCAAATATGATTTGAAAAATGAATCAAATGTTAGTTCAATAAAATCATTTAATACTAAAAATGCAATTTTAACGGAAGCTACTGATTTGAATGAGATATTTTCTCAGATTGTTTGCACCCTCAATACTCTGAGTGAGGAGTTTCAGGAGAAAGAGTCTGGATGGGCTATGGACAAAGTATTGTTCATTGAAGTGAATTTTAATAAATATAGTCCTATGAGAGGGTCCTCTTACATACCTCTCCCAAAATTTTTTAAAGATAAAAAGGCTATAATCAATGTCCAAAATTCAGATCAAGCCTGCTTCGCCTGGTCGATCATGGCTAGCAAATATCTTAATGTAGCAAATCCTCAACGGTGTAATTCTTATCCTCATTATAGTTCTATCTTAAATTTAAGTAATCTTAGTTTCCCCATGCCATTAAAAGACATCCCACAATTTGAAAATCAGAATAATATAAGTGTAAATGTGTATGGGATAGAAGGTAATCAAATTGTGGGACCTTTATATTATACAAATTCGAAAAAATCACACCACGTTAATTTGTTGTATATAGACGATGGTGTAAATAGTCATTATTGTTTTATAAAAAAATTAAATACGTTAGTGCACAAACAATTATCAAAAAGAACAAATAAAAAATTCATTTGTGATGGATGTTTAATTTTTTTTCATACTGAAGAAAAATTAAATATTCATCTACAACATGGATGTAACAAAATTAAATGTGTGCTCCCTAATAAAGATAATGATATTTTAGAATTTAGAAATTATAATCATAAATTACAAGTCCCATACGTGATATATTGCGACTTCGAAGCAATATTAAAACCAATTGATTCGTGTACTCTAAATCCTATAACATCATTTACTGAAAATATTTTAAAACATGAACCCAGTAGTTTTGGATATTACATTAAATGTTCATATAATGATAGTAAATCTAAATTTGTTACATACAGAGGTAGTGATTGTGGAAAAATTTTCATTGATAAAATAAAAGAGGATTTAGAAATTATATACAATGACCTACACATAAATCGAAAAATGAAAAAACTTTCCTGCACGGAGCAATTAAATTACAATTTATCAAATCAATGTCATATTTGTAACGGTGATTTTAATGATGATGAAAACTATAAAGTTATGGACCATTGCCATTTAACAGGAAAATTTAGAGGTGCTGCGCATACTAAATGCAATTTAAATTATAAGATAGCAGATTTCATACCAATATTTTTTCACAATTTAAGTGGCTATGATTCGCACTTTATCATAAAAGAATTAGGTTTTGATACGGAACAAATAGATTTAATTGCTCAGAATAAGGAGCGATATATTTCATTTACAAAAATGTTCAAAATTAATGAGATTAAAAAAATTAAATTGAGGTTTGTAGATTCATTTAAATTTATGGCAGCTAGTCTTGATAAACTAGCTAACAATCTTAATGACTCTCAATTCGATGAAGTTAGAAAGAGTTTTTCTAATCAAAATGAATTTAATCTTATAAAGAAAAAAGGTGTTTTCCCATACGATTATGTAGATAGTTTTAAAAAATATGATGAAACTGAATTACCATCCAGAAATCATTTTTTTAACAAATTACAAAATACTGATATATCTGATGAGCAATATAATCATGCTCTAAATGTATGGAAAACATTTAAATGTAAAAATTTAGGTGATTATTCCGACTTATATTTAAAATCAGATGTACTTATTTTAGCCGACATATTTGAAAATTTCCGGAAAGTTTGTATGCAAACATACGATCTAGACCCGGCCCATTATTTCACAGCCCCAGGTTTAAGTTGGGATGCCATGCTTAAATTCACCAAAATCAAATTAGAATTATTAAAAGACATTGATATGATAAATTTTATTAAAAAAGGTATTCGTGGCGGATTAACACAGTGCTCCAAACGATATGCTAAAGCAAATAACAAATACATGAAAAATTATAATAATGATATAGATTCTAATTTTCTTGTTTATTTAGATGCTAATAATCTATATGGCTGGGCTATGAGCCAATCACTCCCTTATGCTGATTTCAGATTTCTTGATTCAGCAGAACTTGATAAATTTAATTTCGATCATTTAACAGATAATGAATCAGAATCAGGTTATATTCTAGAAGTTGATTTAGAATATCCTGATCAATTACACCAAAAGCATAATGATTTACCATTTTGTATGGAAAATATACAGCCACCATACGAAAGTGCAAAACAAAATAAATTAATTGCTAACCTAGAACCTAAAAAAGCATACGTCATTCATCAAACAAATTTAAAGAAATGTATTAAAAATGGACTAATATTATCTAAAATACATAGAGTTTTAAAGTTTAGTCAAAAACCATGGCTCAAATCATATATAGATTTGAATACCGATCTTAGGACTAAAGCTCTAAATGCGTTTGATAAAGATTTGTATAAATTAAAAAATAATAGTGTTTTTGGTAAAACAATTGAAAATGTTGACAAGAGAACAGATGTAAGATTAGTATCACATTGGGAAAATATTGGAAACAGATTTGGAGCAAATACTTTGATCAGCAAACCTAATTTTCATTCTTCAGCAATATTTGACGAAAATTTGGTAGCTATTCAAATGAATAGATTATCGGTTACGTATAATAAACCCATTTATGTGGGTTTCTGTGTTTTAGAATTATCCAAAACTCTAATGTATGATTTTCATTATGATTATATTAAGACGAAGTATGATGATAATGCTTCACTTTTATATACTGATACGGATTCATTAATATATGATATTCAAACTATGGATTTTTATGAAGATATCAAGCCTGATTTAAATGAGAAGTTTGATACTTCTGATTATCCATCCAATAACATATATAATCTTCCATTAGTTAATAAAAAAGTTTTAGGAATGTTTAAAGATGAATGTTGTGGTAAAATTTTGACAGAATTTATTGGGATTAGAGCAAAATCATACTGTATAAGCTTAGAAGATGATAATGAAATAATTAAGAAAATAAAAGGTGTAAAAAAAAATGTAGTTTCAGATTCGATATCATTAAATGATTTTAAAAATTGTTTAAATAAAAATGATAATATAATTAGATCACAATTAAATTTTAGAAGTATTAGACACAACCTATATACTCAATTGTTAAACAAAGTAGCGTTATCAAATTTTGATGATAAAAGATTTGTAATTCCAAATTCATACAAAACTTTGGCATGGGGTAATAAAGAAATTGATAATTTTTATTTTAATTAGTTTAATAATACATTTTATATTTCTTAATAAATATAATATATATAATACATTTAATGTCTTTTAGTTTTAAATTAAAATATTAAACCAAAATTATATATTAAGTAGTTTTAATAATTAAGAAAATTTTAATCGGTAATAAAAAAATAAAAAAAAAAATATAAAGTTTAAATTAAATCTGTTTTATTTATCCACGAGTTATGTGATGATTCAAAACCTAGCCACTTAACATAAACTTGATTACCTTTCTTCTTCAAAACTTTCTCTACGAGGTAAGTGTCAGGATGATGTGTCTTTTGCAGCTCTTTTTCATAAAACCGGCCTGATATTAGCTGTCGCTTATAATCCTCAAGTAAATACGTTACAGGAAATTTGTTGTTAATACTAACAACTTTAAATATTTCAGTAGTCCAATTTGGAGTATAACCTTTTTCGAAAACGGTTTTAAATTTGCTAACTCGAACGAAATCCCCAACTTTAAATTTATTTTTTTGCATTAACTTAGGATATGTATACACTTGTTTTAAAATTTGTTTTTCATTTGCCATAGTAACTTCTACAGGTGCTAATTTAATTGTCCTATGTTTTTTATTGTTGTAATCTTTCACTAATTTTTTTAAAATATTCAGCCACTTGTAAGATCCTTGAAGACTAAATTTCCTCCACATATTTTCCTTAAGAGTTCGATTAAATCTTTCTACTATACATGCTTTTATTGGACTAAATGTTGAATAGTGGTTAATATTTTTCTGTTTCACAAGCTGTTTGAAATCTTTATTATAGAATTCAGTTCCCATATCCGTTTGTAGATTCTTTGGTACTCTTTTACTCTCATTGAAAATTTTTGTTAAAGCACCAACAATCATCTGTGATGTTTTTTTCTTTATAGGCTCAACCCAAGCAAATTTAGAAAAAGCATCGATTACAGTTAGAAGATATTTAAAACCAGCATTTTCTCTTGAATATGGAATCATTTCCACGAGATCTGCTTGCCATAAGTCATCAATACCCTTAATTTTAACATGTCTGCGTATAAAATTTTTACGTGCTGGCTTATGCAATTCATTCACTATTTGAATCCGACTCATTTTATGTAAGTGGATGAATTAATAATGAAAGCATATGAATTTTGGATTGGTATATATAAAATATTGTTTCCTCATAATGTTTAGGATTTATTTAAAACGAGAGATATCTTGGATTATGATCACTATAACATTCATCAAAATGAATGATCTTTAACATAATAAATGTTAGCTAATTTGCCCATAGTGTTGAAAACAGAGAAGTAGCGGAGTCGAAAACCATAATAAGATTGTTTTGAAATTAAATACTTTTTCTAAATAATTTTATATATAATATTGTTTTATTTATTTATTTATTTATATAAAATGAACATTATATCTATCAGTTTTTACCATAGTTAAGTGTTCTTTACACAAATGGTTTAAATTTTGTATTTCTCGATCATTAAAAACGTTGAATCGCTCCGGCATAAATATGATGTTCTCATCAGTCTCTATTAGGATTTTCACGCCATATCTCGTGTTGACTGATTTGACTTCTTGTACCACGTAGTTTCTACCCACATCCAGATCTTCAAATTTGGTTATTTTTTTCTCAGCAAACCTTGGCACATTGTTGAGTTTTTCTAAAAGTTGTTGACGAATATCCATGGTTGGTTGGTTGTTAACAATCTTATGCTTACTATCAAACTGATAATTTTCAAAGAAGCTCACTATAATTTATACTTATTATGGTTTAAGTTGACTTTTAAACACGCGCAGTTTTTTCCAATCTTACCACATCAGCATAAATATTACGAAGTATCGATTAAATACAAACCTTTGTCATCATATCAAGTTACGTTCAATGATTTCAACATCCATATTCGTAAAATAAGGTCAATAAACATGTTTAATCATGGTTAATCAAACAAAAAAAGTCAACATGTATATGTACATCACGTGGCCCCTCTGAAAACATCATTTTCAAATATACGAGAGTTTATCTAGATCTAGTATAGATTTGTACATTGTTCGAGTCACACGCGAAAAGTAAAAAACCTCATTTAAATGGATTCACCAGTACATCGAGAGGAACAAGGAGATACATGCGGTTTATACGGGTTAGAAGGTGGAATGAATAAGGTGCAGAGTCGGCTAAAATCATTCGAGAAGTTATGGAACAAATGGTTCATCGATCCATTAGAACTATCTCGAGCTGGATTTTACTACACAGGCGTGGACGACTGCATCAAGTGTTTCAGCTGCAAAGGAGTTCTCGAGGATTGGAATATCACCAATGAAATATGGACGGAACATGCATTTTGGTTTCCCGCATGCCGACACGTTAAAAACATTAGAGGTGAAGAGTTTATCGATAATATTCAAACCAAATGGATTCAAGACGGTGTAATTCATTGTAAAAATAATATTTAAGAAATAAAAAATTGATTTGAAAAAAGTATAAATTGTTTTTATTCATTAATTTCTTAGTGTACGAGTACAAAGTTCATTTATTAATTTTTCCTTACATAAAACTGGTATTTCATTAAACAATCTTGAATAATTAAAATAGTTATATCCTGTTACTGGCGGTATAAAAAAATCCTGTATTTGTAGAGAATATGTTAGCTGATCGAAACATTTTTCTTTGTATAAATAGAAATAATTAGCAACATCAGTCCGTACTGTTTCGCTCCAGATAATGATTGATTGCAAAAATGATGATAAAGATGAGCAGCGTTCCCATTCTTTGGAATTTAAAACGATTTTCTTCCCTCCACTCGTAAATATAATACGTCTCTCATTATTTCTGCTGGTTAGCTTTACATCACAATTTCCATTCGTTTTTGGTAATTCAGCAAAGGAAATGTTACCATTGAAGTGGTTGTTTATTGTTGGTAAATTATTGAAAATTGTAGTCGTCCACATTTCAGCACTTAGTGTATGAAATATTGTATTTTTGAACAAGATTATAGTAGTTTCAAAAGTGTTAATATCATAACCAACATTTAGATAACTTGTATGTTGATCATTTAAAAAATATGTATGAGACAACAATAAATTAGGTATGGTTGCCATCTTTTTTTTAATTAAATTATTAACGCTTTTTACTTTAAGCATATTGTTTGTGTTTCAAGGTAAATGTAAACTAGTTTTTCATAAAAATAACTTCCGTATTTATACTCTTCAAGAGTGGTACTATCCCTTTCATACATGTTAATAAAATCATATTTTATTCTTCTTATCGATGAACTTAAATAACCTTTCTACAAAATTCCTAAAACGTGATGAATCATGTTTGTTTTTGTTCTTGTAGTTAAAACCTTAGGAAATTCTTTTTTAAAAAGTTTCTTTATTTTTACATCATTTTCAATATGGTTTTTAACATTAAATAATTTTATAAATTTTTTCATTGAGTTACGTTTACATCTATTTAACAAATATACACAACAATATTGGCCACAAACTCCGGTGAATAAACTTTGTAATTGTTTATTATTGTATGCAATGTATTTACTGTTATATTTTAGAAATCTATTAATCTCAGGATATTTCGTTGGTGATCTTCCGTAAGAATCAAAAAATTCTCCACATCCATTTGATGGAAAATAAACAGCTAACCAATGTTGCCCTGGTTGATTTGATTTGTCCGTATTAATAACATATAAAGCAGGTTTTGATTTAACCCTCTTTGGGATTGTGTTTATTGCAAAAACACCTCGAAAATACTTCTTAGTAAATTTATGTGTTTTCAATGCTTGTTGAATATCTAAAGTAGTTGTTGTATTGGCAATCATCATGTGTATTAGTATAAACTAACTTTTTATTTAGGATATAAGAGGTATTTATATTATTAATAATTCGTTACAATATTACGATTTTTATCTATTTCTAGAGTTGTATCATATTCCAAGTACACTAAACATGTTTTAGTTGTCTTAAGAGCTTCCCCAAATCGTGCCTCGAGTCTTAAACTTCCTTGATTCATTAGAGAGTTGCATGATAAAGTACTTGACATGTCCGAAGTTAGATCAAAAGCTAACAGGAAATAGCCATTCTTGAACATTTCTTTGGTAATCAAATTTCCTTGAGGTGTGTGTAAAATTCCACTCGATGTAAATATTGTTGAATACGCTCTAGCGTAACTGGACCCATCTGCAAAATTCATTTCAATCGGTGCACTAGGAACTTGAACCCCATTTATATAAATTGCGAACGATGTTATTTTATTATTTTTAAAATTATATGGATTCTTAGATCTTTTCCCAGAATATGCATCATTATCTACCATTGTAAATATTAGATTTGTTGGGAGCTGTCCTAGAACAATATTATCTAGTGAAATTGAGTTTCCTCCGGCAGGAATTGTAAATGATTTAATTTCGTTACGCTTATAGTGATATTTTGCTGTTGTATTTTCAAGCATTTTATGGTGTGCAATTAAAATATTTGGATTTACATGAGCATGTCTCAAGTAAAGTGTAGCTTCTGTAATTTTGACAATCGAAGTATCTGTATCAGCACCGAGTAAATAAAATTCCGGTTTATTCAATGTTAACGAAATTCGTAAATCTACATTGTTTAATAATAGCAAAGGTTGATTGAGCATGTCAGCATGCAATTTTCCATATACTTCTACAATTCCACTGTTTTTAGTTAATGCTGTTCTTAATTTTAATCCATCGTTTTCAGCAAGATTATCAAGATTTTTTGTCTCCAAACTCCATCCTGATAATTGCAAATGTGTTTTGTATGCATCATCACCATAATTTAATAATTGTTCTAAATATGCTCGATAACTGTAATTCCCATCTGTTGAATTTATATTCTTTCCGTTTAAAGAAATATTGACTTGATGAAACAGGGAATGCAGCATATTGTTAACTAAACTAGGCTGATCTTTGTCGGCCTCTACATATAATTTGCCATCATTTTTAGTTACTTGAAATTTCAGACATAAATTTATTGATGATAAATCTAAATATGAATCACCATGACTGTAACAAGCAAATTCAATAACCGACTGATTTTCTAAACTGGTTATAGGTTTGTATGCTACTTCTTCATTTTTTAAAATACTTGTTTGAATTGAAGGTGGTTGAAATAAATCTAGCTCCGATTTCATGCATTCTGTAAACGCCATTATGTAAAAATATCAATAATCCGTTTCTTGTTTGTTTTATTTTTTAATATATTTTTTCTCTTTTTCACGCTGTCACGAACAACTCTCAACTGTTTACAACGGCTTTTCAAGCAGCCTTTTATTGATTTTTTAGCTCCTGTACCAGACATTTGTTTAATTTTGTCTGCTGCTTTATCTCGTAATTTATCAACCACTTGTATTGATCTATCACGAAGTATTTCATTAATCGGCTTTTGTGTCTGAAGAATGTCTGAACCAACTTGAAGTGCTTCACTTGTTAAGCCATGAAGGGCTGATGTTAATATTGGTTTTAAGTAACGGAATATTCCGCCGAAAAATCCTCCTAATCCTCTTCCCTTTTGATATACTCTTTGAGATCGTAATAGTGGACCAAAATCTTCATTGTTATAGCCACCACCGCCGGATTGGTTAGCGTAGTACTTTGCGTAATAGTTATCCATTTGTAATTAATGAAATCCGTAAGATACCTCTTTATATACCTTTGCGAAAGTGAAGTACTAGGTAGGTCATAAAAAGTCCATCTTTAAAATTAATTTGTTCACCAGTTTCATCAGTTATTAAAATACTGATCTCTGATATATTATACTTTTCAATGGGGCAATATTGAACATTATCTATTTGATATGATCGAGATATGCTTCTATCAACGTCTGTTCCTAGGGGATGCATATACAAGCATGATACAGATGCATCCCCAATAGTTCTCGGTTTGATTATATTACAATAAAAACACATGTAAAATGGAAATGGATTGATCTTAGTCTTCACATCAATATAATTATCTTTAATATTTTTTATTTTAGCTTCATTCTCTTTGGTTGCTTTGAAATTTTTAATTTCCATTTGTAAAGATTCTATAAACTCTGGCCATCTCGTTATTTTAATCTGAGAAAATATTACATCAAAAAATTCCTCAAGTGTGTACTCTTGATGACATTTTATTAAAGGGTTAACACCTTTCAACGCTGGTAGCTGAATATATGGTTCTTCTTTGTTATAATTGATTCTAACTAATTCAGTTGATGAGTTATACCGATCAAAGAAATTAGCTTCTTCGATTGGTTGATAAAATTTAGGGGTAGTTGCATATAAAAATATTATTAATTCAACGTTTAAAGGAAGTATGTATTTTGATGGCGTTTTAATTGTAATTTTTGTTTGTTCACTTATGGAAGTATGAGCAACGTTAGTTAGACCAACATACCATTTCTCATTAGGATCCAAATTTATAGTGTTAGGAAGTTTAACCGTGAACCTCGATAATGAATTGTTTGGGTAATATTTTAAAGAACTGTTACTTAAAAGAGTTACGTGTGTGAAATTATCCATCACTGTTCTCATTAATAACTAATAAATTAATAAATAAAAACACCGATTTTATCCTTTATATAACTTTTTATTTTTATAATTTTTATTTCATTCTTGTCCAAGGATGTTTTCGTAAGCGTTCTTGTTCACTACGTTTTATTGTTTGAACTGTTAACGTACGTTCACTTTTCCTCTTAGGTGGGTCCTGAGATGATTGCATTGATCCTGGTTTTGGAGGCTGAAGATCTTTCCGGTTTTTAAAAATATATTTTTTTGTTGGAACAGAGATTGTTGCACCGTCTTTCATTTCAAATGTTCTGTACATGTTAGAGTCTGAAGAAGCTCTTTCCCGCAAAATTTCTTTTGGATCAATATACTCCTCAGAAACAATCCTATCATCATCATCACCATCATCATCATCATCACCATCATCATCATCATCATCACCATCAAATACACCGTCATTATTTTCAAATATTTCTTCTGTGTCTAATTGTGTAAAATCTGGTTTAGTTTTTTCATCAACATTGGTGTACACCTCTTCAACTTTAGGTATATCAGTTTGTGTACCAATATCAAAGCCTTCTGATGATGAATCTGTATTTGCTTCTTGGTCTGTATAAAAAATTCTTTTAGTTTGAACTCCCACTCCTTGAACATGACGTATTGCTGGTTGATGCCAATTAAATTTATTCTTATAAGCATTTTTTCTTTTCATTGATGAATATGTTAATAAGTTCTGCCTATATAGATGCCACTTATTCAAATCAGTTAGTTTGTTGTTATGTAGAATTGATTTCATATTTTTATCTAATTCCGATAGTTTACTATCATCAATTAAATATTTTTTAATTTTTTCGAAAATTTCTGGTTGTATAACAATCATCCGTTGTAAATTACTCATGATGACTGATTAATTATTTGGCCTATCAATCCTGATAAAATAGTACCGATTAAAACGGGTAAGAATCCACCTTTTTGTACAAGAATTTTACGCTTTGAAGAGAGACCCAGTTTTGGACAAGCCAAGCTGCGAAGTTCTCTTTTATACTTTTTTAATTTTGTTTTACACTGTTTAGAAATTCTATTGTTTCCATTTAATGTGTTCAGTGATATTTCACATAAAGTTTTTATAACTTCCGGGGGACAGACCTTAAGTAGCGCTTTTCTCGTTTGTGGGTTACACTTTTTTAGCACATGTAGAATATGTTTGTTTGCCTTCAATCGTTTCATTTTTTATACACACGTTTTTATTTTCAAATAAAATAGTTGGACAATAACATGTAAAATAATCTTTTTTTAAGATATCTGTACGGAAACGAAATAAATCATTGGCTGACTGTGTTAAATCAAATAGTAAATAACCGTGAGCTCTCGAAGTAGCCTCGTTATATACCCTCATAAGTTCTGCTGTGTTTTCAGGGTATATTTGTCTTGCTAGAGAACAAATCTGAGATCTATCTCTGGGATTTTTAAAAACTACCAGATATTTACAATTTAAAGAAATATCTCGACAATATTTTGCTTGATGAAACACATTCTGAGTTACTAAAATAACTGACAAATTATTATGATGTGAACCTTTGGTAAAAAGTTCGCAAATATTTTTATTATAAGCTTCTGTCATTAGATCATCTAATATTATGATACTTCCGTCTTCACAATTTTCAAAAGTGTCTGGGATATTTTTTATAATTTCTATCTGATTTGTTTCATAGATATCTTGTGGTATCGCTTTTGAGTTTCCATTACACCATACAATTTTATTTACTTTTCTACCATCATTCAAATGTTTTAATAAATTTATAACGAAAGTAGTTTTTCCACACCCTGATGGCCCCGCAACCATCATTGTAAACGGTCTAACAATATACATTATTCTAATGTATTATACAATAAATGCGTACCCTTTTATAACTTTTTAATAGAACATAATTTTACTTTCGTCAAAAAAAAAAGATGATATACAGATAAAGTTGATAAAATAAAAAAATTATGATCAAGATTTCAAAGCCAAGGTTAAATTATAAAATATTAATACATATAACGTACTATCCAATTTCAATTATGCAATTTTTTTTTCTTATCTTCTTTTCTTACTTTATGCTGATTACATTTTACAGTTTTTATTTATTGTACGTTGAACTAGTTTTTTTCAATGTCAAGGTAAAATTATAAAATATTATTATAACTTTGTAGTATCCAATTTCAATTAAAAAATAAATATTATTCGTCTAAGTTACAAACCATGTTTACAGAATATACATAAACTTTGAAATGTGACATCTACAGATAAAGTTTTAAAAAATAACAATATACAGTTGAATACTTGATTTTGGATAAATTCATATAGAGTTTTAGTTATCGTGGTTGATAATAAAACTGTATATTGAACCAAGTTACAAACCATGTACATAAAATAAGCTTTTAAAGTGACATCTACAGATAAAGTTGGAAAATAATAATAATTTACAGTTGAATACCTGATTTTAGATACATTTATATAGAGTTTTAGTTATCGTGGTTGATAATAAAACTGTATATTGAACCAAGTTACAAACCATGTACATAAAATAAGCTTTTAAAGTGACACCTACAGATAAAGTTGGAAAATAATAATAATTTACAGTTGAATACCTGATTTTAGATACATTTATATAGAGTTTTAGTTATCGTGGTTGATAATTAAACTGTAAGAAATGTGCACCATCTATCGAAAAATTAATTAATATTAAAAAGTTCAAAGCTTAAAGTTTATGACTGTGCTGCCATCTAACAAAATGTCTTAAAAAAATATTGTACAGTTAATGTACAGTTGAACAACGGATTTTTAATAAAATTATATACTTACGTTTACATTTTATATAGAGATTTAATTATCGTGGTTCTACTGTAATCTTCATATTAAAAAACATATGTAATCGTTTGTGTTGTTGTAATTTACATATAAAAATCCACCCCATTTGGGGTGTTCCAGGACATACGCTTTTACACTACTCACACCTTCTACGTCAATAAATTACCATTAATACACTGGAGATTTCAACCATTCACTATAACGTTATCCGTGTGTACTCCGATATTTTCAACAAAAAAATGTTCTATAGAACTTTCCCGAATAGTTCGCAAGCCAATCGTTTCTTTTCACCGTTTTATTTTTTATTTAACTGGTAAAGTAATTTTACGATTTTCTCACAAATAATACCGGTGGTTTTTCTCCTGATTCTTTATGATCCGGCTCGAAGGACCAATTTGAATGTTCGCACAATGGATTCTATTAAGAGTTTTTCACTACTCCAGAAAACAACAAGCTCGTAATTTACCTTTATCAATAAATTTTAATATAATTTTGTATACATTTCTGTTTTTTATTGTGTTTTTATATTACGACGACAAGTTCGCCAAATTCACGTTCGGTGTTGACACTTCGATAATTGATACACAAGAGCAGCGAAAAATGTAATTTCTAAAATTAAGTTTATATGGTACAAAGAAAATTAAATCAAAATAAATTAGATGTCATACAAGAGGCATATTTAACGAACTCATTATCCTATAATCTACATGAGTCACGCTTCATTTCAAATGTCATCCCATACAATATAAACAATAACTGATTGAAATTTTCGTAAAATAAATTTGAAATACAATTTGCATAATTAATATTAATTAAATTAAGTGGATTAATTCAAGTAATTGTGGAGAATTACATTAAGCTAATATGACTACAGATTAAGTATTAGAAAAGGCAAATTTAAGTGATCTTTCCAATTTTCTGAAATCCTCAGATTATGCACCTATGGTAGATAGTTCTGGCTCTATGCGCAAACACTACTGGTAGGTCCTCTCTTCAAAGAATTGTGACCATGCTTGCTGTCTATCTGATGTTGAAATATGGCCGCCATTCTAAAAAATCTCATTAGACCTTTCCGATTTTGATCCAAATAAATAAAGTTTATGATTAAATTGCTGATTTCTTACGTAACTGTAAATCAACTATGAGTGTAACTACTACCTTTATATGTATCAGCCTAAACATTGATTACCCGTTGTACATAATTTTTATTATTTTATATATTTTACTGTTTATACAATAATAAATTTTATATTTCTCAATTCGTTATGCCGTTTTAAAATAAAAATAAAAATGGGTCTATCCGGCTTCTTGGACAACACTTTTCCACAAAGTGGCCGTCAGAGATCCCCAAACCAACCATTTAATTATATTTTACAAAATTTTTTTGTTATTTTGGGAAGACATTTTCTTAAATTTGGAGACCTCTTCCCCAATATCGTGATTGGTCACGACACTATCAATCTTCTGCTTTCATGCCGCCAAATCACAGACTCATAAATAATTTTACAAGGGAAGCTTTTATACTGTCAAATTCAAAAAATTATAAAAACTATTATAAGTTGTAGTACTCTGCGAGCAAGGGTGGGCAGTAATTAATTACATGTAATTTAATTACGTAATTAAATTAGATTATGACATTCAGACATAAATATAATGTCGCAACGAACACTACTTTGGCTGAAAAATTAATGACTAACTTTTGTAATTATCGAAAGCTTCTTGAATGTTCTTGGATATTGAAGTTATTAGATAACCGTTTTTATCAGTACACTTGTTAATTTAAAATTCATCTGATAATTTAAAATTTCTTACAGCTACTCTATGTAGATACCGAGGTCAGTCACTGGCCAGACGGTTCTGTTTTATGATATCAATCAGTGATTAAACTTCCATCTTCATTTCGAAACAACCATCACATCCAAAAAAGCTAACCGATTTAATTTTTCAATTTATGAAATATTTTTGTTTATAACAATTCAGATATGAATTATTATAAACAAAAATATTGACTTAATAGTTTGGTATAGCCGCAATAATACCGACCACATTTCTAAAACAAAATACATTTAAGCGCAGATGCTTACACAACTTTAGTTTAAAATTATTCGTCCAGAGAATTAAATACTGTGGGTAGGCCCACCAAACACTTGCTTGAATCATTCTCCGTTAAAACTAAATACTGGATGATCAAAGACAAAATATTTTAATGCTTCTAAGAAGAAAAAAATTTATATTGGTTTTAATTTAAATTTTATATCATTCTGTTGATCAACTTTAAAACTAAATTTGAATCATCATCTAACGAAACTTTATTTAAATTTGCGGAAAACTAATATGTGTTTTCGATTTTAATTTTTTTTTTTTTCGATCGGGAATATCACTTAGAAATCGTTTACTCTGCTCCTGATGCTGATTTTTACTGTATCGTCTTATTTAGAAATATCACTCTTTAATACAGTTAAACAATTCTAGAATACGGAATAAAATTTTTTTTCATTTCTCTGCGTTCGTATTCCATGTAGCCCTGGACAAGGAACATCTGCAGCAGTGATTATTATATTGCGTTAGTGAACAAATCTTGCGACTGAACAGATCAATTTTGAAAATCTTTTATTTCAATTTGTTTTGTTGCTTCAAAAATGAAATCGTATCAATAATAATAAATAATACAAAATTTTGGTGTCGTTTGCCAATAGGGCCGGATATACATACATATAATGGAAATTTTATGATCTCACTTGGGTTTATCGAAAAACGGAACAAGAAAATACAAGAGGTCGTAATACTACGATTTGTGGTTTTATGCAGCTCCGATTCCACTGGGGCGTATTTTTCACTATCCGCAGCAATTAAAAAAACATGTCTCTTAAATTCTTCCACTAATAAATTTGCAGTCATCAACGAAAATTAAAGAAACCAAATTTTCCTGTAGCATTCAATATTTCCGAAACGACGCTAATACTTGATTTTGTATCAAACAGTTTTTGTAGTCTGGATGCTTTTGGTCGTAAAGGCGTTGGTATCATTTTACTTGTACAATAATTATATTCTCAAAATCGTTTGTCATTCGTTTTTATTGTAGTTCTTTAAAGCACAAGGACATGATCGCAGTCAAAATTCTGTTTAATTTTTTTTAGGTTACTACTATGGAAACATTTGTAGAAAACGAGTGGAGGAATGTATTCCAAATTGATAGCTACCATTCATAATTTTTTAATTTGCGGCGATAAACAGAAATTTGAAATTCAATCCTGTAATTTATATTTTGAATAAATATAATATTTATGAACTATGAGTAGTTTAAATTATCCGGTTTGAATTAATTTGCCGATTTTGTGTCATTATTTGGTTAAAAATAATCTAATCGTTGCTGTCACTCGTTCATGATGAGTACCGGCCTTAAAGAGAAACCCGGGTAGTTGTTCAATCGGTTAGTAATCAGCTGATACACTCTCATTAATTTGACCAAGCCCACGAACAGTATTCAAAAAAGATTGTAAATTCGTTACCTTCTTGACAGCTGCAGTACTAGAAGATAGCAGAAGCGGGAGCTGTTATTAACTCAATCTCCAATGAGGTGTTGTCTCCTCTCCAAATTGAGAGAAGAAAACACCTCATTTTTTAATTTATCCCCTAAAAGTTGAAATTCAACTTCAATTTTGTGAGAAGACAGCCACGGCACACTCGAATTAATTTTTAATGTTGCCGAAATATAGAAGTATGTAATAAATGTTTTTTAACTGATCGTTTTGTGAATGGAACGAATATCGCAGTAACTGTTGACAAGGCTTTACTGATAAGTAAAAAGATAAGTAAAGATTATTATTATTTCTTATATTAACTACAGGCCCATATATATTTATTATTATTCACTGCGTTGAAAATTAGTTATAAACTGATTATAATTTCATTATTTCATTGAAAATTCGTACACAACAGACAACAAAATATAATTGTATGTTAGTAAGAAAAAGCCTGTGCATATACGCTTACAAACAAAACGCAATTCGAGGGCTCTTCATATATACAAATGAATGCAAATACTTGCCTCATCTGATATAGCATTGCATAGTTCCCCTGCTTTACCTTTGACAGCTTTCTTAAAGGTTGAACAAATAACGTCTTCTGTGGTATATGTCCTCAAGTCTTCACAGCAAGTTGCCCCACTCTCATGACTAGAATACGCTATTTAGTATTTTAGCAGACAAACGAGGAGCTGTTGATAAAGTAATACTTCCACCTGGCTATAAAGTCGAAACCCCAGTGGATTGCTTTAAATTATTTATCACGGACTCTGTAATCAAAACTATTATAAAATACACTAATATAGAAGCAAATAGAGTACTAGGGGCAAATAAAAATTGGAAGAATATTGATGAAGTTGAGATGTATGCTTGTCTCGGGATTCTGATTACCACAAAACATTTAAACTGGAATGCAAAAGAATATAGAAGCTTCTGGGATCCGTTGTATGGATCGCCAATTTTTAGAGCCACCATGGGTCTCATCCGTTTCGAACAAATAAAAAGTTTCTTACGCTTTGACAATAAAGCGACTAGAAGTGACAGACGAAAGGAAGATAAGCTTTGTCCCGTTCGAGATGTATGAGAA
Source organism: Tipula helvola (assembly GCA_963556165.1). Lineage (NCBI taxonomy): Eukaryota > Metazoa > Arthropoda > Insecta > Diptera > Tipulidae > Tipula > Tipula helvola. Next base: position 8,271,374 of record OY744481.1, on the reverse strand, counting down.
ACCGTAAATAAAAACATGGGGAAACATTACATTCCTTCAGAAAATTTGACGGTAGATGAACAATTAATGCCTTGTAGAGCTCGTTGCTCATTTATTCAGTATATGCGAAGTAAGCCAGATAAATATGGCATAACAATTTGGTAGATTTTCGATTCCAAAACTGCGTATCCCCTAATGGGCATACCATATACAGGTAAAGAAGGCAATACGAGAACAATCGGTTTATGCACACCATGCAGAAAGTTTATTATCGAATCGTTTGACATTGGTAGGAACTTTGCGATAAAACAAAAGCTGTATTCCTATCCAGTTTCTACCAAATAAAAACACGGAAAGAGGATCAACTTTATTTGGCTTTAAAAAAAATTACCCTAGTATCGCATGTCCCTAAACCTCGAAGGGCTGTTTAATTTTTGTCAACTATACATCAAAATGCCGAAATTATAGTTGAAGACAATAAAAAGCCAATATCAGCCATAAATAAATACTACAACAAAACTTAATCAGGCGTTGATACTCTTGACCAAATGGTTCATGAGTACATGATAAAAAGAAAAACAAACCGTTGGCCTTTTTCATTTTTTATGAATCTCATCGACGTAACAAATATAGCAGCATATATTATATGGTGCAAACAATTCCCTAGTTGGAACTTAAAAAAGACAAATAAGAGAAACTTGTCCCTTAGAGAACTTGGTGATGAACTACTAATATCATTAATAAAAAAACTAGTTAACAACTCAAAACTTCAAACAGCATCTCGTCAAGCAATGACAAAAGTATTGGGACAAGTGCAAGGTATACGGACGATGAAGTTGCGGAACCTAGTTGTTCCAATGAAACTGCTAAGCGTCGAAGATGTCATTTATGTCTATATTCAAAGTCAAGGATGCAGAAGCAATTTTGTGATATCTGCAAAAAAGTGTATGTAATCAACACTCAACAACAATTCGAAAATGTTTAGTATTCAGTGATAAATAAATAATTTTAATCTTTACAAATTAACTATAATGAAAGAAAATTGTTATTTTAATAATAAATGAATTAATTTTATAAAATAATTAAATGTTTACAAACAGTTCCATGTCAGAGACTGAGAGGCTCTTGCTAAGAAGATATGTTATAAAATATGTTAAGAGCTTTAGGGTTAAGATTACCAAGGTACGTTTGTAAATCATTTTCTCAACTATCGTTAGGGTATAATTGTAAGAAGTTATGTAATTCTTTCAGTAACTATTGCAAACTTAATAACATTCAAGAGCAAGAGTATAGAGCCAGTTTATTCAACTATTATACACATATTCATTAAAGAATAAATTAATATTTAGTTATTAGTAAAATATAAAAACGTTTAATAATTTAAATAAAAATAGGTTTTAAAAAAAATGTCAATAACGAACAAACAAACAAAAATTGTCTGCCAAAAAATCTCAAAATTATAAATTTCAAGCTTTAAAATATTTTTTTTTCATCTCTACATATATGACCGTTCTTCACAAAGATATAGCTTTTCAAAAAACACCGAAAAATGTTGTTCCGTTAATTTTTTGAAATCGTGTAGAATCTCCTAACATTTTAAATATGATTTACATCATTGGGCAGATTCCCCAATCTTTTTATAATTTTATTATTATTTTTATACTAAAACACTAAACGAAGACAAAAAAAAATCCTTATTTTCCTAACAAAAATTGCTCTAAGTTACTTGTTCTCCAAACTCCAAAACGAAAAACTTTTCATTTTAACTTTGCATCTTATTTTTTTGTTAATTGGAAGTTTTAAGTTTTTCTTGTGTAAAATACAGACTACAAAAACAAAACAAAAGAAAAACAAATTTATTTTAATGTTTTAAACAGAACAACAAAATTGTTGTAAACACTGTATCCTTTATTGTTCTTGTATATATTGAGAGAGCAAAGTAAAAAAAAATTATAAAATGTAATTAATATTTTAAGGCATCTACAGTATAAGAATAAGAAGATCACAAGAAAAAATTAATTTTTTAAAAGAACTTAACCAATATTAAAATGTACTTTGCTTGCCACAAAATTCTTTTGCCGAGGAAGTATCAATTTCATCTTGTAATTCTCTATGAGTGTGCTCCTGTATATAAAACAAGATACATAATTTTGCTTTTTGTTTACAAGTTTGACAGTTTGGTCTCCTTCTCTCGCTCTAAGTATTTTACAATTCATTTTTATTTTACTATCTCGTTAGGGTTGTTATTGTTGTTGTCAAGTTTTTAAACTAAGCAGGAAATAATGAACGTAATACGTATTTAAAGTTTAAACATAGTTGTTTTTGTTGTGCTACAATAAAATTTCTTAAATTGTCATGTTGACTAATTTATTTTAGGATTAAATATATAAAATTTTATTTTTTACTTTTTTGGTTAGATGAGACGTTCTTCGGGTTACACAAAAGTTTTCTTGTCTTTAATTGCATGTACAGTGGAATAGAAATGCAAATTTTGTAGAAATATGTTGATTTTGTTTAATGGCCGTCGAAAATTATTCAAATATGTATGTACCTATACCTTAAACGATGGAACGCAAATAAATCGTCAACGCATCTTTCGTACTTATGTATGTATGTAAAATAACATAAAAAAACACTTAGCTTAAATTATGTTAATTGCCCTTTCAAAGTTGTATTCAACGAATGCCAGCCAGATAACAAAAGACTTCATCTTCTTCGTACCTCTTTGTGCCAAACAAATCAAAACTTCTAAATCCTTTTTATTTGTATTTAAATTTCGTCTTTTATCAACAACAAAAACACACAAATCTTTAGGAATACATAAACATAAAAAAAAAAGTTTTTCTTCTCCAAGAAAATCAAATTTATTTTCAATCAAAAAAAAAAAAAAATCTTCGTTTCTCGTTCATTTTTGTATTTTTGGAAAAATCGAGAATTTTCAAAAATCACTTCATAAAAGAACACGAATATACTTAATGTATGTATGTATACATAAAAAAAATATTCTTCTTATATATGTATTTATAAAAAAAACAACACAAAAGGATGAGCTGAATTCAATTTAAATATGAAATAAATATAAAGTTGGTGAAGAAATCGAACAAGACGAAGAAGAAAATATGAAAAACCACTTTTCCTTTTTCATGTAAATTATAATAAGTCTCTTTCGTTTTTTGTTATTGTTGGCGGCGACGGCAATGGTAGATTATGGTCTTTGTGTATATATTTACTTTTATGTTTCTAAATTCAATTTTAAATCATATTTCTTGTTAAGGCAAGCACAATACATGCAACGGAATAATGGAAATTAACTCTTGTAAATACGTTTGATTTAAAATGATTTTGTTGTTGCTGTTGAACGAACCATAATCTAAAGCAACTAATGAAATTTTCTTCATCCAAACACCTCTCTATATATAAAAAAATTAAGTTAAATATTTTGATAGAGCTTTTCGTGCATAAAGTAACAAAAAAAAAATCAAGAGGAAAAATCTTATTCGAATTCAGAATCAAAGTTTACGAGGTGTGTAAAGCACAAAAAAAAAACAACAAATACCGTAAAATATGTAAATTTGTCCCGTATAATTTTCGTTTGTTTTATATTTATTGTTACACTTGCACACTAATACCTGTATATGTACACGAAAATCACGTAAACAAAAAAGTTGAAAAATTTCCAATTTTGTGTGAATCCTGGAAAATCTGCTTTAGTATTTTTTTGATTAGGTTGATTTGAAGTGCATTGCGCCATAAGCATTAAACTTACGAAACATTCGAGTATTATAAACATTATCGAGTAAAGCTTTATGGATGGTGTAGTTTAATGTGTGTAATTTGAAATGATCAAACCTGACGACACAATCGATGCCAATGGGTTCATAAATCAAAGTCGATTACATAGGCGAAGGGAAAGATGTGGAAAATATCTGGATTCCCCCTCCTACGCTTCATCTAAGGATTTTGATAAAAATGATTAATGGAATTGTTTGTTTGCCGTTAGGTTAGGATTTGCTAACAGCTTTTATTGTTTGGCCACTTGTAGTTTTTAAAAATCAATTTTAAATCTATAAGAATGCTTTGCCCAGGTTCACACAGCATTAATAAAAATCGAATAATTTTCACATTTTTACTGGTTATCATTTACTTTCGTTTGGTAATCCGCAAGTATCTTTTTTTATTACCACAAATTGAGAGAAAAAATGGAAATAAAGGTTAAAAATTAGAGTTTGCTTATACATACCATACCCAAATTCCAATTGGATTTTCCTTATAGATTTCTTAATGTGGTTTTTCCAGTTGGAATAATTTTAATATGAAAATTTTATTTAACGTAATTAATATGTTAATAATTTGTAGGGTTCCCAACTCCGGGCCAAGTTATATAAACGTTTTTGCGTTAAACTGAGGCAAAACAGTTAAACTAGAGGGTGACCAGATTTTTTTGGAGAGGATGTGGTACAAGTAGAATGTAGATTTTGAGGACAAAATCCTCCCTTTTTAATGATAAAAAGCTATTTAATATGGTTGGCAAAGTTTTAAAGTTCCTTCAACCATCGGCATTAGTGACAGCCAACGAGTTTTTAGAATTTTAAAATTATTTGTTTCGAGTTAGGGGCTTAAATTTGGCTTAAATTTAATTGGCTTATTTTTTTCTGATATGGCATAAAGTCCATGGTCTTTAGTGCCTTTCTATTGTGGGTTTTAATGCCAATTGGGAAAATAAATTAATCCTAAATAGTATTAAAAGTCTACAACTCCATGGACATTAACCTCAATTTGCTTTTTGGGTATTATGTCTCTTACAAAATATTTCGAAATTAAAAATAAAAAAAATAAAAATAAAAATTACTCGAATGTTATTTTATAATATTTTATCTTAGAGGAAGGAGGTACCATCCAAAACTGGCGATTTGTAGAAATTCCACCCCCCCCCCCCACCCCCCCAGAAATTTCAGTTTCAAATCAGGTTGTTTTAATCCGTTGTATTAGAATAGAATCGACGATTGTATTGGAGCGGATTGTCGATTTTTAATCAAGGAACTGTGTCTCGCTCATATAGTTTCTAATCACAGTTGTACCACAAATATGTCAAGTCGGTTTTGTAAATTAAAATTTTCAAATATACTGAAAAATGGAGGGTGGACCTTTCAGGAAGAAAATTAAACCGAGAAGTCATTCCTAAGAAAAAGGAAATAGGCCGTTAATACCACCGGCGTTTATTCACTCCCCCGTTTCCATGCCTCTCATAAAGCGATTTCTGGACAACCGCGCTGAAGGAGTTTTATTAACTAAAAGAGTTCTAAAGGTCGCGAAACATTGAAGACTACAGCTCTAGAGCTTTGATGAACCACCCCTGTAAATGTTTTACCTTGGTAATGAAGAAACCGATTATGCAATTCACGCAACTTTTAAATTAATACATAAAACCATAGCTCAGAGCTTTTAAAACTTTAGCATATTAACTTAGATCAAGTTTGGCATGTCATTCCTCTCAATACATCGCTATAGGTCCATAGAAAAGGCCTTACGTTTTCAAATTTGATTTTAGTTCGGGACAGACATCTCTCTGGTGTGAAAATCAAGGTAGATTTCTATGACAAAGAGATCTACTGATATAAAACACTGAAATACACCTGCCAAGTAAGTGTTGTGTTGTTTCTTAGTTTATAGATTGAAAAAAGGTATTTAGTACTCTTATCCATTTTTGCTCTGTACGATGTACCGATAACGATCATAATAAACAATCAGCCTTGTGATTTTGAAATCGACTCAGGGTTTAATTATACTATTATGTCATCTCGGACTTATAACAATATTTGGCCAGCCTCAAAACTAGATATTGCCAAGTTTGAATTGTAGCTGGTCGATTTTCAACGAAATCATATACCAATCGTAGGTATAATTGACGCCGACGTATCATTCAACGACCTCGAAATGTACATATAATCTTCCCATCGTAATCGTAGATGGAATCTGCACAATGTTTTGAGGTGCAATTGGTTTTCGCCATTGGGAATAAGTTTACAAGGCGTCCACCTCAATGCAAACGGATCAAAAATGTAATATCCGAATTTTCTTATTTGTTTTCTAAGGAATTGGGTTGTTACACAGGTCAGCCCGTTTCACTACAAATTGATGAAAAAAATCAACCAATTCGTTATCCGCCCCGCCGTATACCATTGACAACAAAGGGATTAGTCGAAGCTGAATAGAATCGCGCGTTTTGGTTTCTGTGGAATACTCTGACTGGCCCACTCCAATTCTCCCGGTTCAAAAAAAAGATGGCAGCTTAAACAAAGTTTTAAAGTCACATTGTTTCCAAATTCCAGCTACCACAACACTATTGGCTTCGATTGTCGGAGGCCAAACCTTTGCTACGCATATTAGCAATTATCAGTCGGCGAGAAGTCATCTTTACTCCAGACAATTGTTACTCACAAGGCTGCGTTTAGAGTAACCCGTCTTCAATTTGGTATTTCGTCAGCACCTGGAATATTTCAGTCTTTTATCGAAAATCTTCTGAGAAATATCCCAGGGGTATTACCATATTTCGATGACATTGTGGTTACAGGACATACTGAAATGGGGCTTGCAGATCGTTTAAGTGAAATTTTTTCGCGTTTTGACAAATCTGGACTATGTTTACGCCGAAATAAATGCAAATTTGGAGTTTCATCAATCGATTTTCTTGGATTTAAAATTAATGCTTTGGGGATCAGACCTACATCCGATAAAATCCAAGCTATTCAAAATGCATCGCAACCAACCGATAAAAAGCAACTCCATAATCATTGTTGGGATTGCACAATTTGTATCATTCTTTTTTGATCGTTTTCTTAATCGTTTATTGGATAAAATCAAAAATGGATTTGGACGGAAAATCATAAAACGTTGTTCAACAACCTAAAACAGCTGTTATCATCGGATCGAATATTAATTCATTACAATCAAGATTTGCCACTTCTTCTTATTTGCGACGCTTCGCCATATGGTCTTGGTGCTGTGTTATACCATTTAATGGAAGATGGAAGTGAAAAACCTATTTCATTTTATTCAAGAACACTGTCGAAAAATGAAAGGAATTATTCGCAAATTGACAGGAAGCGGTAGCTCTAATTGCAGGGGTAAAAAAATTTCATGAATTTATCTACGGAAGACATTTTAAAATAATCACTGATCATCGACCGTTATTGGGACTGTTCAATCCGCATAAACAGATTACAACTGTAATGTCTGCTCAAATGCTTAGAAGAAGAATTTTCCTGATGGCATACGATTATGAGATAATTCATCACGTTTTCCATTGTCTGACTCACCAACATCGCACATCCATGAAGAAATTCTTACGATAGAATACTTAGGAAGACCAGTTTTAGCAGCTGATGATATAGCTAAAATGACATCGAATAACCCAGTTTTCGCTAAATTGTTTAGCTGGGCGTCAAGAGGATGGCCAGACAAACTATCTGCAAGTGACTAAGCACTAAAATCATTTTATGTAATTTTATGATCACCACACTTAAAGGATGTCTACTTTGGGATAATTGCACAATAATTCCACCGGCAGGGCAACAAAAAATCCTCGCAGCTTTACACTCTGGGCATCTCTGTACAATAGAATCATTACGAGTGCTTTTCGCGACACATGGACTTCCGGACACCATTGTTTCTGACCATGAAACCGCTTTCACCTCAGTAGTTTTCGGAGTATTTTGTGAAGATAACATAATAAGACATATTCGCTGTGCACCTTTCATCCTTCTTCAAATGGACAAGCCGAAAGAATGGTCCAAACCACCAAAAGTTATCTGAAGAAACTTTCAAATAGCTCTGGCATTAAACTACATCTCGCGAGGTTTTTGATGGGCCAGCACATAACTCCTTCCTCGTCTACGGGACGATCACCATCTGATTTACTGTATAATCGTCAAATTAAGACATATTTCGATAAAATTCATCCGAACTCCATTGCCGTAACCGAAACAAAGGGACCTGAGAACAAATTAACCAGGTGATTTATGGAAAACGATTTAATATGGACTCGAAGTTAATCATCTGGAGCAAAATGGATAAATGGAGTGGTAATAGAATGCACGTGACCCGTTTCGTATAAAGTTTGAATCGAATCGGGTCAAACTATTTTATTTGGATACAAGTATCACAGGAGACAGCGAATCGAGTCATCCTACAGAAGCAGTTGCTACATATGTACATAGAAGAGTCCAGTGCCTGCAACTTCATCAACTACTTTCGATCCGACCGAAGAACTAAAGACGTCTTCATCTTCATCAGCAACTAAGGTGGAAACATCTGAACCACTGAGAAGATCATCGCGTGGAAAAACAATACCGCAGTTTTTCACAGCTGGACGTTAAGTGGCGTTGCGTACGAAAGTACTAAGAAAAACAGGAACCACTCAGTGCCAATAATTGTAAAAACGGTACTAACTTAATGTTTAAAAATGTTTCCGAATTTTTTTTTAAAATTCATTTAAATAAATGTATAAACAAGCATTAATTGACGCTGCGTTTTAGTATCGTTAGTCAGTCAGGGGAGCCCTATCGCAGCGCTTAAACTGCGAGATACATGGTTCCAATAAGGGTGAAGGGAATAAATTCTGTGCCAGTTTAACTAACCTAACGTAACTCACTGAATTTTTAGCCTTTATAGAATTCATAGAATTTATTGGATTTGCAGAATTAATTGAATTTATAAAATTTATAAAAATTAAAAATTTTTTAGAAACATTAGAATTTTTTGGATTTATTGAACTGACAGACTTGAATAATTTATAGAACCCATAAAATTTACAAAATTAAAATTTATAAGATTTATTGGACTTTTAAAATTTATAGAATTTATCGAATTTACAGAATTTATGATATTTATAAAACTTGCTGAATTTTAAAACTTTATAGGATTTATAGAATTATTCATAGAATTTATTAAATTTATAAAGTTTATAGAAATTATTGAATTTATAGAATTATTAAAGTTTATAGGATTGATCGAAATTTTTGAATTTATAAAATTTATAGAACTTATAAAAATTATAGAATTTTTACAACAAGTAAAGTTTGGGTGTATAGAATTTTAAAAATGTTGTTAAGTTTATCTAATTTATAGGATTCTTTGAATTTATTTATCAAATTCATAAAATTTATAGAGTTTATAAATTTATTAGATTTTATTGTAGAATTTAGAGAATTTACAAAATTTATAAGAAAGAAAACGGTTTGTAGAATTTAAAGCACTTACTGAATTTTTAAACTTTATTCATTGAATTTATAGAACTTATAAATTTTTAACGAAATTATTGAATTTACAGAATTGTTAAAGTTTATAGGATTTTTCAGAAATTTTGTATTTATAAAATAGGCATACTTCAAACAATTAATAAAAGACAAAGAATCAACAATAATTACTATATTAAATAGCCATAATAGCCATATATTACGATTAGCGTATTAGCGTATAATACGATAAATTGTAGTGGTACAATAATGGCTATATTAAAATATCCTCCAAATTTTGCTAATTTTAATAAATTATATTGAAAATGTGATATCTACACCCATTGAACAAAACGATTTAATAATGGCATAACCATATTCATGCAGCCCCTAGAAATAATTGCACCTCATACATTTATCAAAACATAAACTAAATAAATTACGAACTAGGGATTTACAAATTTAAATTGAAAACACTTTCCCAGCCCAAAATCGATGGAGCCGAACTATAACTCATTGCTTCCAAGCAATTAATTTCAATATTTCAATTGCACCCTTTTGCTTATAATACAGATAATCAAATAATCGAATTTTTATTATTATTATCAGTTACCATTTACCCAAATATGGAGAAAAAAAAATATTTTTTTGTGCTATTTATAAAAAGGGTTTAGTAATAAAAATTATATGCAAAATTATAAATTTGCATCAAAATATATTGAGAAGGAAATTGCATTTATGTACAATGTTTGGTAAAAATATGTAATGTACTCGTACCGTACATCTGTACTCGTATCTCTATGCATATACGTACAGACGTATAATTGCCAATCGATCGTAAAATTATATCTCCCAACAATATAAATTTGTATAATTCAATTTGATATAACTTAATCTGATTATACAAAATAATACAAAAAATTATTCCATATAACTACTTAGTACTCGTATTTATGTATGTCTAATATGTTTTATGTATCGTACTCGTATATGGAAATATAATTATTCAATCTAGACCAAAGCAATTGATCTCAATAAAAAGTTTTATACATAATACATAATTACATTACTTTATATGTTAAGTACAAAAATGTTTTGAAAGCAGGTTGGGTAAGTAGTTCTTAATAGCAGTGCCTTTCAACAGAATTCCATCGTTCCGTTAAAAAAAACAGAACGGACATCAAGATCAGGTTAAGGTGATCGAAGAGATGAAATTATTTTAAATAACTTATTCAACAAAATACTATAAGCAGCACCCATCATACACGTATACGTGTCTTCATACCAAATACCAACAAAGAAGTAAAAGCCAAATTGATGTGCAGCAATATCGTCTAACTGACATATTTGTTACATAAATTTTTCTCGAGAAACATAATTCTGTCTATACGTAAGTCAATTTGAAAATAAAATTAAAATTTTGAAACGTGAATGAATGCTTATGGTGGTTTTATCATTTCTGACCCAAGACAGTTCGTAGCAAGATACAAATTTTTTTTTTCTTTTTTTTTTTTTTTGTTGCATTTCCGTTCTTGTGATACATAGTAGAAGAGGATATTTTTTATAAAATAAGTTACGTGACGCTCATGTAATTGAATACAGTTTTACTTTTATACTTATGTATATGGATTAAAAATTTTTTTAAAAATGTCTATGGTGCACGAAAAAAACGGAAATTTAGTAAAAATATTGATTAAAGGACAAATTGTCGCCGGACAATTGTATATCTAGGTTGATTGGTTAGATAAACGGAATTAGCCCGTGATTGGAGGAGTAATAATTCATTAAAGCCACTCAAATTAGCTGGTTTTAAGGTTCCTTTTTCTTAATTTAATTAATCTGAACATAATACAAATCTAGACCATGTAAATATACTTTTGGAATTTTTCATCTCAAAGCTAATAACCAATAAGCTTCACGATGTGTTTGCGTGTAGTTTCCTTTAGCCAGACTTAATATTTAAAACCAAAAACAATACAATCATCACCTTTCCTCATTTTATAATGAATTTCTATGTCTAGAAATAAGTGTGTCAAGTTGGATTGATATGAAGAAAAGAAAACAAATCTTTAAACGAATAATCTACCAGTTTAACCAATATACAGATCTGAACAAGTCTATTTGTGGTTGTTTTTGATCTTAAATATGATTGCGACTATGTGGCCAACATTTCGTCATATTTTTGTAGTAATACTCACGGTTCCTTAGTAACACCTCTACATACATGTTGGTCACTTCAAAATGTTTCATACAAAATGTTTTAGTTCCAGGTAATTAACAACCAAAAAAAAGTGTAAAAATAATATTAATTTACAAATTGACATATCATTGGAAAACCAAAATATTGTTGATGGTTGCCTTAGTATAAAGAGGTATCCAACCTAGTAAGTTTGAATGTATGTAAAATAATTTAATTTGTACCCATTATTTTTCAAAATTATGTCCTACATAAATTTACAAATTTCAAATTAATCGAAATTAAATTCCGATTTAGAATTTTTCGGCCAATTTGTAGAATATATTTTGTAATTATCGAACCTCTTAAAAGATTAGGGTTCGATATTCTCGTTATTTTAAAATTTTAAAAACACGAATATTTTTTTTAATTTTGTATTCGTATAACGTAACTAAAAAAATTAAATAATTATTTAAACAAGTTGTATGTATCCTCATGTAAATTAATTACATTTTTATTAAATAATTTACGATAGTTTTTTTTATAATCAAATAAACTAATTAAAATGTAGTAGTGAATTATTTTTATTTTGTTTATCTGTTAGAAGAGAATTTTTTATAATACTTGGATTATATCGAGAAGAATGCAAATTCCCCGCAGATCCGTAAATTAAAAAATACCATAGCATATAAATTAAATTCATTGAAATATTGAATTTTTGTATTTAAATAAAAAATAATTAAAAAATGCGTTGGTTACATAAATTTCAATAATATGTGCATATAAAATTATTTAGAGTTTGTTATATGATTTTAGCTAAAAATGTAGTACATATTTCCAATTCATGTTTCTATTTTATTAAAAATAAAATATTAAAACAAAAAAAAATCAATGTCTCAATATAATTAAAAAGTTCATAATTAAAAACAAGGGCAATGACATAAAAAAGCTTTATGAAAATTTCAAAAAGCCTAAGATTAAATATTTTTCTAAGACACGTTTGCTTTTATTTTTTTGTACCTACATATGTGCACATTACACTTATATTCGAGTACATAAATATATTGTTGATTATTGTTTCATGCACCCATAAATCTAATCTAATATGTTCATTTGAGAAATAATTCAAAAATGTATTTTAAGATTTTAAAAAAACATTTTTTGTCGTCTAAAAATTTTGACACTATACTCAGAAAGTTTTCGGCAAAATCATGAAAATTAGCTGAGCCAATTTCAATTATTTTAAACTATTGCTTAGTTTGCCAAATGTCATAAAAAAAACTGGTACTACTCTGGTAAGTAACTACTACTCTGGTAAGTGTTTAAAAAGGCAGGAGGAATACTATCGATTCCACCACGGGCTCCTTCTGCTTCATGCTACATATATACATAGTATAGCATCATTTTTAGCTCAATCATGGATTTTAAGGTTATATGTCCAGAGCTGTCTATTATAAAATCTAATCGATGCTACACAAATTCATTACTCACTCATACTTCATAAATTATTCACTAATTGTTTATAATCATAGTTCACTGATGAATCTATTCACTTTTAACCATTATTCAAACAATATTCACTCAGTATTCCCACAGTTATTCATTCAGAATTTGTTGATTATTCACCAAATATTGACTAAAACTTCTGTTGTTATTTATACATTATTCACTAATTATGCACTCACTATTCACTGAATCACTAATTATTCACTGATAATGGCTCATTATTCATTCACATAGAATTCTCTCATTATTCACTGATTATTGACAAGTGTAAAATCTGAATCATCAGTAAATAATAAATGAATTATGAGAGCAAAATGAGTGAATAACTAGTGAATAATCTTTGATTAATGAGTTATAATCAGTGAAAAGTCTTTGATAATGGATAATTATATATGGACAATCACTCAGTGAATAATGACTGAAAAATCATTCATGATTTATTCATTTTACACTCATTTTAGATCTGACAGGGAAAAGTTGCTGCAGTTTCCTTCCGTTGTCTACACTCCTAGAACAATCTACAGGAATGATTTTCGTGGTATTCGATTTGAATAAACTTCGTCTTTTTGCGATTAGTAAAAATTAGAATTGACACACTACGGCTAAACTCGAAAAATTCACTAAATCCGATTTATTAAATCGCAGTCTGTCAATGCTATTAAACATAAAGCGTGTTCGATTGGACTGAATTAACTGAAGTAGTAGCTGTATCTGAAGTAACAGAAGGGAAGAGACTGTTCGTTTGAGAACTCTTCACTTCAGTTAAAAATTGAGCAACTGAATTAACTGAAGAGACATTTTGCTCGTGTAGTTATTTCAGATGAGTTATTTGTTTTTCTTTTTTAGGATTTCATTGTTTTTCGCTTTTGAAAAAACAGTAAATAAAATAAACAGACAAATTTCAATTATAATTTTTAATAAAAATGTTTACTATAAAATAGAAAATAAAAATTTCGATTATGACAATTTAGTTGATTTTTGGTGAAAGCAGGAAAATTATTTTTGAAACTAGTTCTTCTAAATACAAGCCGCCTTAAAATAAATTGTTTTATTTTGACATTTATCTGAAGTAAAGATACCAACCGAACAATCTCTTCTCTTCAGTAACTCAATTAAGTGAAGAGTAACTCAACTAACTGAAGTGAAGAGTTTATACTCTTCAGTCCAATCGAATACGTTTATAGAGTCAACCAACAAAAACAGTTTCTGGCTATAATATTGGTGTTCTTTTGGATACGTTTTTTGTTTAAACGGATAAAATTGTCCAGTAACGAGTACGGTCAACCATTGTTCATCCAAAGGAGGATTAATCTATGATACCCAGAATAGCTCAATTCTAAGTTTTGTTATTGGAAGTGGTAATTGTTTTTCGGATTTTCAATTTTTTTTTTTTGAGTTAAAGTCATATGTAAGCTGTAGTTAATTAACAATATTACAGCGGGTTATTTCAGGAGTGAATTAAATTTAAATATTTTAGTAGGGTTAAGGCCATTATAGGTGTAGGTATGTGAGTATTTTTGTTTATTATATCTTGTTTTGGGGTTAGACTGCCGTTGCATCCCTGGACTAATTAGATAATTAACGCTAGCATTGAATTAAAATAAAAATAAAATCGTGTTTTCTTCCCTTTCTGCTTTCAAATTCATTTTTGTTTTAGAAACAGGTCAATATAAATGATTGAAATTTTCGATTATTTTTGGTGTTTGAATTAAATTATGTTATTTTGAAATTCAATTATTCATTTGATGTTCTTATTGTTACTATATTTTCAATGAGAATGAGGATCTAAACAAATTATTTGGCCTTGGAAGGTTAGTTGAGTGGCTTGGTATTTAGATGTTGTAATTCAGTATTTACCATAGCGTAGCTGTGATGAAACCTACAATTCACGACCAAAGACATATATGTACCTCAAACGACTGAGTCGGGTGTGCTATGGCATATTTTTTTTCTGCATCACAGCAAACATTTGTTTTATGTATCACCATTTATTATTTTTGTTTTAAGGCTAATGTTACACTTTACTTTAAACCAAAACTAAAGACGTACTCCACGTCAGAGCAAACAGAAATAAATAAAAGCAAGTACCTTTAGGCACCCCTTTAGGTTTTTCGTTTCCTATTTGAACGTAGTGTTTCCGATTATTCAAGTAATCTTATAATATCAAAAGAGCGTTTTCACTAATTCCAATACTACTTAATTTATGTATTAAAAGTATATGATCTATGCAATGAAAGGCTTTAGCCAGATTAATGAAAATGCACGAAGTACACTTTTTAGCTTGTAGATTATTGTATATAATTTCCATTAAATTCTAAATAGCAGAAAGAGTACTGGAATTTTTCTGAAAATCAAATTGATTAGGGTGGATTAATTGATTAATATCCAACTTAGACCCAGATTTGAATATTGGAGTTATACGTGCTATTTATAGTTCATCAGGCAATTTGCTGAGGAGTTATTGTAGAATTAACCCTCTTAGATGAGTTTTGTTGATATAAAATCCCACCCCGATAAACAAAATGACTCCAAGCTACAAGTGATTGTATGCTTAATTTTTTCGGGTGTTGAGGGTTCAAAGTTACAAAATTTGGTAGTCACTGACATTTTAGGCACATTATTTTTGGTTGGTGAATCAGACATTTTGAAAGAATTTGCCACCTAACTATATGATTACAAAGCAGTCCAAAAACCTTATGATTATAAATATAGCACGTTTAAGCGTGATTTACACGTAGCGAACAAAATTATTGTTCGATGCCCAACAATTTTTGTTAGCACTTATAGATCTACGCGCATTATAAAAAATTATCATTAGACCAAAACCAACACAAATGTCTTATACAAGCCATATTATTGCCATACAAACACAAAATAAAACCTACTATTTCTGTAAGTATTAGCGTCATATTACAGTATAATCTTTACATACTTTGATTTTAAATTTTAGTTTGTATCAAAAACAGTATAAAATATCACTAACACTGACAGAAAATAGTAGGTTTTGGATTTAATAATATGCGTGCGTCACGGAAATAATATGGCTTGTATAAGACATTTGTGTTGGTTTTGATTAGACAGAAAGAAAAAAAATATTAACAAAGAAGATGGCTTGCTTGCAGTGGCGTAACTAGGTACCCGCAGCACCCGCAGCCGCGGGGGGGCCCACAGCTAAAGGGGCCCACGAGAGCTACCAGGCGTTCGAATATTAGTTCAAAGACGAGATCAGATAGATGGTAGCTCAGATTAAGCTTAAAGTAGAACACCCTAAAAAGAAAACCATCGTTCCTGTTGCTATTAAATATTTTCTTAAGAGAAGTCCAACAATTTCTTCTCTGTTGCTGGAGGTGAATGTATGAGCAATTACACGTAATCTGACTCCATAGAAATTAAAATGGCTTTGGGTTCTGACGGATATTTAAATTTAGAATACAATTTGCTAAACTCGTTTGAAATCAAAGCTTTGACATCAAACGATAAGGATTTTAGTGTCTGCTGGGTTGATTTATTTGTAAAATACATTTTGCACTCCAAATTTACCTCTTTTGCACTTCAACAACCTTTTACAAATCTAGTTTTGATTAGAAAAGGTTGAATTGATTTGCAAAAGATTGAATGTGATTGATATAGTTTCTCGTTTGCCGAATCTTTTTTATTACCGGTAAACGGTAAATAAAAACTTAATTTACCGGTTAACCCGGTAAACCCGGTTTAATTTGAAAAACTATTTTAAATCAGGAAATTGAAAATTTTCTTATTTCATATACCCTGTCTCGGATTTCATCTTTTGATCATTTTTTTAAATTTCTAGAGATTATTGGAGCATAGCATGGAAATGGGATGCGTGAATGGTGCGAGACTTAGCCTTAACTTGCTTCATAAGTTCCAAGTTTTTTTCCATTTATCAAAATTATCGTTTCAACTTGGGTAACCCACACCTATCAAGTTCCATAGGTTTAGAATTTTTGTTTCACTTTTCATAGGAAATCTTATAATAAAATGGAATTCAAACTTGGAACTCAGTTCCAAAAAAAATCAAAATATATTTGAAGTAGTGATACTTAGGTTAGTGAAGCATTTTGCTTAGTATAGTATTAGTAATATTAAATTAATTGACAAATAATTCGATATTTACACAAATTTTCGGAATTTTTTGAAATTTGCGTGGGATTTCTAGATTTTTACTTGCTTACCGAAACTCTTTATTAATATTTAGATTTTTCGGTATTATTGAAATTTTTCGAGATCAATCGAGGTAATATAGAGATTAATCGAATTGTTCTGGGGTTGGGGTGATTGTTCCGCGGTTTGTTGTTGATTTTTAAAGTTTTTCGACATTTTTAGGTTCTTCGAGATTTTCAAAGATTTTCCAATTTATTCGAATTTTGTATGGCAATGTTCTGCGCTTAGCTTTGAGTTGTGGGAACTTACAGAGTTACACATATAAATCTAAATCATGATATTTAGTTGATTTCTCGATATTTCGATATTTCTCTAATTTCCTAGGTTATTCGAAATTATTCAAGAATGTCCAGGCTATTTACAATTTACAAGGCGGTGATTAGCGCGTATAGGATTTCCTCTGGTTTTACGTACTTATGGATAACTTGATATTAGAGAACCTTCTAGAATATTCGACATAATTTCAAAATTCAATATTTTTGATATTTTTCAAATTATACTCGAAATTTGTGATGTTTTATCGATATATATAGAAATATTAATAGCATTGAGTTGATTGTAAGAAATTTCGAATTGTTTGAGACCATTGAACGACCATTGATGAATCATGTGCTCTATCGGACTCTCGAAATTAGACACTTTTAATTAATGCGAGGCTGGATAATAGGAAAAAATAAGTTTTTAACTAAAACTTTACTTGTTATACAAGAACATGTTTAGGGGTCCAAGAAAAATTTTGCGGGGGGGCCCGAAATTTGTAGTTACGCCACTGCTTGCTTGGTCCGTCCGTCTTACAGAAGTCGGGATGAAACCGGGGCACATCGACTTGTGTTTTAAACTTTAAAAATAACTGACCCATCACTATTTCATAACTATGTATATAAGAATGTCATCTGATCACTTCGACGAACTTCTTTCGTTAATTGGTCCGGCAATAACAAAAGAAAATTTTATACGAAAATCGATAGAACCGAGCACAAGATTGGCAATAACACTCAGCTAAGAATAAAAATTTGTTAATATTTTTAGATTTGATAATTTGAATTTTGATCCTGTTTTAGATATTTACAGTTATTGTACACTTTATAATCAAAGAAACGACAATTGCGATTATAAACGGATTAAAAAAAAATATTCAAGGAAGTAAACAAAGAAATGTTCCTAGATGTGGCCAACGGCTTCGAAAAGCGCTAGAATTTTCCACATTGTATTGGCGCCATAGATGGAAAGCACGTTGCTATTCAGGTAAGATACTGCGTGATTCATAATTAATATAATTATAGCTAGAACTTTCCTTTATAAACAGGCTCCAGCGCATAGTGGTACAATTTTTTTTAATTATAAAAAATTTAACTCCATTGTGCTCATGGCGATAAGCGACTATGATTACAATTTTATCATGTGTGATATAGGGGGGCTGCTGGAAGGCAAACCGACGGCGGGATTTTTCGTAATAGTCATTTCGGAAAAGAATTTTATTCTAATACGACCCCACCATCCAATTTATCAGATCGTATTGAGAATGCGCCATACGTTTTCGTGGCAGATGACGCGTTTGGCATGCATACAAATATATTGAAGCCGTATTCAAAAACCCCAATGCTGGAGCAAAAGATTTTCAACTATCGACTTTCTTCTTTATTCACCATATATATCACTCACATATATATCTTCAGGCCTGGTGGATACGGAAAGTAGCGGTGGAATCCTTACAAATGGGGATTGGACAGAGGCTAAGAAAGTCCGAAATAAATTTGCCGACTACTTCATTAATGAAGGAGCTGTACATTAACAAATTTGCAAAATTTGGTATTTAGTTCAGACCGTACGACGCCATTTGAGCCTGGTGTGCCAAATCTTCATAAAGGGCTTTAAGCTCGGCGGACACCAGTCCCGCAAAAATATCATAAGTCGTTCCGCCTAGCTGCTGTGGTTGAAACCGCCTCTCATGCAATACATCGAGAGCTCGGCTCTATAGCTCTAGCTTCTCTTTCTCGAGACATAGATGAAATTTTTTCTAAAAATATTTAAATACTTATGAATTTGTTTTTAAAATATGCATTGAAATCTCAGTACTCATTCTTTACAGGAGGTGTGGGACTTTACCAAAGATTCCATCCCACCGGCAAAATTAGATGGGGAGGATGTTCTGAAATACAAAAAAAAACATTCATAAAATTATTTTTCAATGACAATTTATACGGTTAATCTATTTACGAACTTGGTTCGAATATGTCGTCCAAGAGCCACAAGCGTGATCTTTTTTGATCTTGTTTAACAAGCTGAACCGACTCCCAACGTCGACGCAGATTGTCGACGTCTTTCTGATCTGGAAATTGTATATGTATAAGATAAATGTCGTAGATAAGTAAAACCTTAAATAAAGCATTGACCACTCACTTAATGCCTTCCATATCTCCTCCCAAATATGCTGCCGACGGTGTTTATTTCTATAGTCCGGGTTGTAAACATCCCACAAGCAGGGATTCCCTCAAACAGCTTCAATAATATCCTCTAAAATTTTATGGAATATGTAAGTAGATAATATTAAATATTTATATCTCAAAATTTGAAACACAAACCTGATACAGTTTCCACCGTTACAATTTTCCCGGGGAAGAATAAATCCAAACCTGCAATGAAATTTTGCAATGATGATATTACGTTATATGAATGAATTTAAATGTATTTTGCGTATACCATATTGATTTGAAGAGTCAACGTCTTCGTCCTCTATAGGTTCTGTTAAATATTCTTCTTCTAACCAAATTTTTTCATTACAATTTTGCAATGCGATCCCAGCCTATTGTATACTTTGCCTTTTCTTCACATCGATGAAATATCGCAAACAAAAATTTGAGTGATAAAAAGTTATGAATGAAAGTAGAAATAGAATGTTATTTTATTCGAGCAAGCTGAGACAGCTTCAGAAAAACAATATTTGAAAAAGCGAAATAGACAGTTTTGTTCTTGTTACAAGAGTCAGAATAATATCGAAAACGAATCGAAAGTGATGGTACAACATGTCGCCCCTGATATATCTAATATAATAATGCCAGCGTGAAAATAGGACAGCAGGAACTAAAAATGTGTACTGTTTGCCCTCTTTCGCAATTTATAATTTGTTTTTCGATGTTATCAAAGCCTCCTATATCTAATATCTAATATAATAAAATGCTAGCCGATATAAACATCCGAAAACGAACCAGACTGGAAACAAACACAATATCTGTACAAAACACTACTTAAAACGATTCGCGAAGAATATAACGTTGTGCTTACCGTTGCTTCTATCACTCCCAGTTTAAATTTCTTGTGACAATCGTAGAAACCTCAACGTCCTCTATGCGAATGACATCTATTGACGCAAAATTAATTCTATGCGATGAAGCTCCAATGGCATCTGGTGGTGCTAAGAATGCTGTCGATAAGCTTTGTAAAGAAATAATTAAAAACCAGAAACCATTTGGCGGTAAAACAATGCCATGTCAGCCTGCAATATTGTTGAAGCTAGCTTAAAATTTCATGGTCTTTGGGAAAAGTTTAATGTTCTCAGGATCCAGAATATCGTAGGTTCAGTGGACCCTAAATATAGTAATTGATTACATAAATTAGGCGATGGAAATTTAACCAACAATTATGGTCTTACCGACGACTTAATTCAAATTCCGAGCAACCTCATTTGCAAAGGCTCTATAATTAATAACCGAAATCTATGATGAAACGCTACCGCCACTTGATGCCGAAACATTTTCAAAAATGGCAATTTTATGTCCAAAAAATGCAGATGTGGAATTGATCAACGAAAAAATGTTGACACGTTTTGCGGAAAGCCCCGTCACATATTATAGCATTGACTAGATTGATGATGCAACTGATAAAAACATTCAGAACTACCCGAAAGAATTCTTAAATGATTTAACGCCATCTGGGATGCCGCTTAATAAATTGAACTTAATTATGGATGTATCATAATTCTATTAAGAAATGTTAATACAAAGCGTGGTCTCTGTAATGGAACTCGATTAAATGTTCGACAGCTGAAAATAAATCTGATCATTGCCGACGTTTTAACGGGAATTGCAAAAAAGGAAACTGTATTCATGCCTAGAATTGAACTTGCCCGATCAACTCGGAATTACCAAAAAGTTGTGTATAAAATTTTTTTTTCATATTAAATGTCATGTTGCAATATCATTATGTTCTCTTTCTGTTATTGTTGTAGAAATTCCACATAATATAAAAAATGAAAATGGCACACTTTATGTTTTACAAATTATGTACATCAAAGCGCTATGGAATTATTTTGTAGAATTTCTTGCTTTGTTGCAATTTGACACTTTACAGTGTATCATTTTCGCTGTACAATACCTTGTTGTACCCATGAATCCGTATGACCGATATTTTTTTTTTAGAATTCTGGCACACCTACAATATCATAAAAATTTGCTTTCTGAAAAAACATTTTCAAAAAAGTTGTTTTTAGTATAGGACAAACCTTACTAATTGTTTTTGATAACCTTTCCAAAAAAAAAACATGATCACATAAAGGCCAACCATTTCTTTTATTAATAGGATTTATTTTCAAGCCCCGTCTTATCCTTCCAGAAAAAAAAATTTTTGGCGTTTCTACAAGTTCAATGAAATACGTTCTGATTTTGATAGAGTGAGGTTTAGCAAAAGTAAATCAAATAAGAGCTAAAAGTATTAACCATCTAACAAAAATCGTTTCATTGTATGTACAGAATTGACTATTTCTCTTTCTACGATTGCTCTAATAAATATTTATAAAAATTTAGCTTTGGGTATTACCTCCACTGTTTTCCAAAAATACAAAATGCAATCATAACACGCTACAGACATCTGGTAACTAATATTTTCTCATGTAATTAGTATAGTAAACCATTTTTCATGTAAACGGATGTTCAACTTAATCCTTTTATTTTTCCGTAAACAACCGTGTTGCAAAACTAATTATTTTTCTTTTGTATTCTCAAGGATTACGGTGGCAAACAAAAAAATACACAGCAGTTAGGAACAACAGAAATAATGATAGTACTAAAAGGAACCTTTTCCCGTTTCTTTATCGTACATCTCTATTTATTTTTTAGCCATATCTGCGTTTTTCTGTTTTCTTATTTATTTATATTGCGACATTAATTTGAATCTTTAAGATTTATTCATTTAATCCTCCAATTAAGATCTGGACGCCACAAAAAAACTAAAATTACGAGGATTTATATTTCCAGAGCTTTTTTTATACAATTATATAAAAAAACAACAACAACTAGAGACAGACAACAGAGTAAAACTTTCTTTATTATCTTGGCTGCTCGCAAAAAAAAACTTTTCGTCCTTTCTTGCATTATTGTTCCCCTTCTTTGTAAATAATTCGCTTTAGTTTCCAGAATCAATGCAAAGTGTTTTTGTTGGTGTTGTTGTTATTCAAATGGATTAATTAGATTATAATTCTTAAGATAGATGAATAAATTGAATAAAACAATAATTATGTATACACAGTTTTTGTTGTTGTTACATTAATTTATATTTAAAAACGAAAGAAAATTATTTTTCCGTATACATTTCCCTTAATACTCTTGACCTCATCAAATAACAATGATTTGTTCGTAATGAATACAATTTCTACTTGTGTACCGTGCAGCTTCAATTCTCTGTACATATTATATTCCTCGTTTTTCATTTCCTAATGATTTCGTATTTCTTAAAGATTTTTTTTTATTTATTTATTTACTTGTGTATTTATTATATTTAAAGGAATATACAAGAAAAAAAAAATTTATATTTATTTATGTAAGTTCGTTCATTTCAGTTAAATTTTATTTGTTGTTTCAATAGAAATTAAGTACACAAGTAAAACAAGTACATGGAAAAGTAAAAACTAAAAAAAAAACTTGGAAATTAAAATTTTAAAGAAAATAAATAAATAAATAATAATAATAATTAAATAAACTATTGCATATATGTATGTACGTACATGCTATACGAAAAACTATTTGTATAAAAGATTATTTTTATTTTTTATAAACAAATGAAACTATTATCATGGGGCATTCAAATAATATTGAGGGCTTGGGGTGGACCCTTTTGTTATTTATGAAATATTAGCCAATGTACATTCCGAAGCATTTAGAACAATATCCAGGTTATACGAAAACAATACAAGAATATAAATTTTAAATATTCATACATACATTGTACTAGTTTAATAAATCAATGCAACAATGTACTGTTTCTTAATTGGCTTAAAATGTAACTTTATTTACAAATGGATTTAATAACACATTTATTTTCCTGAATTTAAAATCCTGTTTACTCTTAACTGAAACCAAATTTTTAAATTAACAAACTTTCCAAAACTTAAAGAGCTTTTAGTTTTCCTATGTATTCCACCTCCCTTTTAATAGCCTATTGCTACAGTTTTTAATAACCTGTTATAAGCGTTATTGTAATTTTTGCACAAGTAGTAGATGGTGGTATACAGCAGAAGCGTAGCCAGAAATATATTGGGAGGGGAGTTCTTAAATAAAACATATTTTTTTTTATTTATTTCCTTTTGGAAATTACGAATTTATTTGAATTCAATTTTATATTAGTTTTTTATAATTTCATTAGGCCAATTCACCGAGAACACCGTCTATTAATACATCCACATCTTTGTGAATATTAATTAATGCCAATCCATTTAATCACTCCTCGCCGATTGTGTTTCGTAGGTAATTCCTAAGAAGCCTGAGTTCAAGATTTATATGACCGTTTTTTAAATATTCTAATTAACTTCGCTTAGGCAATCTAGTTTCGATTTAATTTGGAAGAAAGGTCTACACAGATCTAATCTAGTTCTTATAAAAGCACGACTATTATACCTATAACAGTTGTTCATTATTTTCCTTATTCGAATTATAAATGATTTTGTTTACTGTGTGGATCGACACATCACTATTTAACTATTTTATGATATGAAAACGCAAGGGGTTTTAACCCCCGCAACCACCACCCCTCTTCTCTACGCCACTGGTATACAGGGAACCAGCTTAGTGTGCATTTGATATCCGCAACATTTTCTTTTACAAATTGGTTTCCCAAATTAAATTCGGTTAACACTACACACTTGCTCAAGTGCATACACCAAGTGCGGAACCTTGAAGATGCATAAACGAAAAGTAAAACCTCCATTAAGTTTAAAATCTTTCGATATAACACAAAAAAATTCAAGTCCCCGGTGCTTTAATGGATGCTCAAAACCGAAAAGTTGGAGTCATCGTAGGCAGTGATGTGAACTCGCACATCACATAATATGGGGAAGTACGGGTATAAACGAAAAACTTGAGTTACTCTAGTAATTTGACTTTAAATGATACACATAAGGACTAGGGTTATAGAGTTACAAAACACATTATAAAATAAAAAAAACGAAAAACGGAGAATCACGGGATTTTCCAGTCCCACGTTTGAGAGCGGGATCCCAGGAAACGAACATCCAGGGATCTAATTTGAGAAACCCTAGTACAGAGTGACGGACCGACATTTTTTTTTCTTTCTTTTTCAGGGTCATGGACCTTCAAAATGTAAAGAAAGTTATTTTGGGCAAAAAATATGTTTAGACATTTTTGGCAGGATTTCAAGGCAAACACGTCATCGAATTTGAAATCAGTCCAACTGAAGGGAAATTTATGCCAGCCCTCAATTTGCGGATAATTTCTAATTCCTTTATAAAATTTTTTATGTTCTATGGAAAGGTTCGATGTTCTAAAATTTTAATATGTTCCGAAGATTGTAAGAGAATTAATCCAGTTTCGAACAGTGATGAGCTTATGACTTTTTGAAAAATCAATCTTCTCATCAGGCCGCGGCGACCGGACTGATTGTACCAAAATTTAACATTCTTTATATACAGAATGTACTGTGCTGGTTGTATTAGCGAATTTTACTAAAACAGCCAATTTCTCTTACAATTGTTCTTCTTCACGACATTCACACAGCTCTATTTCTGTTTAAGCTAACTTTAACTTTAACTTTAACTTTAACTTTAACTTTAACTTTAACTTTAACTTTAACTTTAACTTTAACTTTAACTTTAACTTTAACTTTAACTTTAACTTTAACTTTAACTTTAACTTTAACTTTAACTTTAACTTTAACTTTAACTTTAACTTTAACTTTAACTTTAACTTTAACTTTAACTTTAACTTTAACTTTAACTTTAACTTTAACTTTAACTTTAACTTTAACTTTAACTTTAACTTTAACTTTAACTTTAACTTTAACTTTAACTTTAACTTTAACTTTAACTTTAACTTTAACTTTAACTTTAACTTTAACTTTAACTTTAACTTTAACTTTAACTTTAACTTTAACTTTAACTTTAACTTTAACTTTAACTTTAACTTTAACTTTAACTTTAACTTTAACTTTAACTTTAACTTTAACTATAACTTTAACTTTAACTTTAACTTTAACTTTAACTTTAACTTTAACTTTAACTTTAACTTTAACTTTAACTTTAACTTTAACTTTAACTTTAACTTTAACTTTAACTTTAACTTTAACTTTAACTTTAACTTTAACTTTAACTTTAACTTTAACTTTAACTTTAACTTTAACTTTAACTTTAACTTTAACTTTAACTTTAACTTTAACTTTAACTTTAACTTTAACTTTAACTTTAACTTTAACTTTAACTTTAACTTTAACTTTAACTTTAACTTTAACTTTAACTTTAACTTTAACTTTAACTTTAACTTTAACTTTAACTTTAACTTTAACTTTAACTTTAACTTTAACTTTAACTTTAACTTTAACTTTAACTTTAACTTTAACTTTAACTTTAACTTTAACTTTAACTTTAACTTTAACTTTAACTTTAACTTTAACTTTAACTTTAACTTTAACTTTAACTTTAACTTTAACTTTAACTTTAACTTTAACTTTAACTTTAACTTTAACTTTAACTTTAACTTTAACTTTAACTTTAACTTTAACTTTAACTTTAACTTTAACTTTAACTTTAACTTTAACTTTAACTTTAACTTTAACTTTAACTTTAACTTTAACTTTAACTTTAACTTTAACTTTAACTTTAACTTTAACTTTAACTTTAACTTTAACTTTAACTTTAACTTTAACTTTAACTTTAACTTTAACTTTAACTTTAACTTTAACTTTAACTTTAACTTTAACTTTAACTTTAACTTTAACTTTAACTTTAACTTTAACTTTAACTTTAACTTTAACTTTAACTTTAACTTTAACTTTAACTTTAACTTTAACTTTAACTTTAACTTTAACTTTAACTTTAACTTTAACTTTAACTTTAACTTTAACTTTAACTTTAACTTTAACTTTAACTTTAACTTTAACTTTAACTTTAACTTTAACTTTAACTTTAACTTTAACTTTAACTTTAACTTTAACTTTAACTTTAACTTTAACTTTAACTTTAACTTTAACTTTAACTTTAACTTTAACTTTAACTTTAACTTTAACTTTAACTTTAACTTTAACTTTAACTTTAACTTTAACTTTAACTTTAACTTTAACTTTAACTTTAACTTTAACTTTAACTTTAACTTTAACTTTAACTTTAACTTTAACTTTAACTTTAACTTTAACTTTAACTTTAACTTTAACTTTAACTTTAACTTTAACTTTAACTTTAACTTTAACTTTAACTTTAACTTTAACTTTAACTTTAACTTTAACTTTAACTTTAACTTTAACTTTAACTTTAACTTTAACTTTAACTTTAACTTTAACTTTAACTTTAACTTTAACTTTAACTTTAACTTTAACTTTAACTTTAACTTTAACTTTAACTTTAACTTTAACTTTAACTTTAACTTTAACTTTAACTTTAACTTTAACTTTAACTTTAACTTTAACTTTAACTTTAACTTTAACTTTAACTTTAACTTTAACTTTAACTTTAACTTTAACTTTAACTTTAACTTTAACTTTAACTTTAACTTTAACTTTAACTTTAACTTTAACTTTAACTTTAACTTTAACTTTAACTTTAACTTTAACTTTAACTTTAACTTTAACTTTAACTTTAACTTTAACTTTAACTTTAACTTTAACTTTAACTTTAACTTTAACTTTAACTTTAACTTTAACTTTAACTTTAACTTTAACTTTAACTTTAACTTAACTTTAACTTTAACTTTAACTTTAACTTTAACTTTAACTTTAACTTTAACTTAACTTTAACTTTAACTTTAACTTTAACTACTTAACTTTAACTTTAACTTTAACTTTAACTTTAACTTTAACTTTAACTTTAACTTTAACTTTAACTTTAACTTTAACTTTAACTTTAACTTTAACTTTAAACTTTAACTTTAACTTTAACTTAACTTTAACTTTAACTTAACTTTAACTTTAACTTAACTTTAACTTTAACTTTAACTTTAACTTTAACTTTAACTTTAACTTTAACTTTAACTTTAACTTTAACTTTAACTTTAACTTTAACTTTAACTTTAACTTTAACTTTAACTTTAACTTTAACTTTAAACTTTAACTTTAACTTTAACTTTAACTTTAACTTTACTTAACTTTAACTTAACTTTAACTTTAACTTTAACTTAACTTTAACTTTAACTTTAACTTTAACTTTAACTTTAACTTTAACTTTAACTTAACTTTAACTTTAACTTTAACTTTAACTTTAACTTAACTTTAACTTTAACTTTAACTTTAACTTAACTTAACTTTAACTTTAACTTTAACTTTAACTTTAACTTAACTTTAACTTAACTTAACTTTAACTTTAACTTTAACTTTAACTTTAACTTAACTTTAACTTTAACTTTAACTTTAACTTTAACTTTAACTTTAACTTTAACTTAACTTTAACTTTAACTTTAACTTTAACTTTAACTTTAACTTTAACTTTAACTTTAACTTTAACTTTAACTTTAACTTTAACTTTAACTTTAACTTTAACTTTAACTTTAACTTTAACTTTAACTTTAACTTTAACTTTAACTTTAACTTTAACTTTAACTTTAACTTTAACTTTAACTTTAACTTAACTTTAACTTTAACTTTAACTTTAACTTTAACTTTAACTTTAACTTTAACTTTAACTTTAACTTTAACTTTAACTTTAACTTTAACTTTAACTTTAAACTTTAACTTTAACTTTAACTTTAACTTAACTTTAACTTTAACTTTAACTTTAACTTTACTTTAACTTTAACTTTAACTTTAACTTTAACTTTAACTTTAACTTTAACTTAACTTTAACTTTAACTTAACTTTAACTTTAACTTTAACTTTAACTTTAACTTTAACTTTAACTTTAACTTTAACTTTAACTTTAACTTAACTTTAACTTTAACTTTAACTTTAACTTTAACTTTTTAACTTTAACTTTAACTTTAACTTTAACTTTAACTTTAACTTTAACTTTAACTTTAACTTTAACTTTAACTTTAACTTTAACTTTAACTTTAACTTAACTTTAACTTTAACTTTAACTTTAACTTTAACTTTAACTTTAACTTTAACTTTAACTTTAACTTAACTTTAACTTTAACTTTAACTTTAACTTTACTTAACTTTAACTTTAACTTTAACTTTAACTTAAACTTTAACTTTAACTTTAACTTTAACTTTAACTTTAACTTTAACTTAACTTTAACTTTAACTTTAACTTTAACTTTAACTTTAACTTTAACTTTAACTTTAACTTTAAACTTTAACTTTAACTTTAACTTTAACTTTAACTTTAACTTTAACTTTAACTTTAACTTTAACTTTAACTTAACTTTAACTTTAACTTTAACTTTAACTTTAACTTTAACTTTAACTTTAACTTTAACTTTAACTTTAACTTTAACTTTAACTTTAACTTTAACTTTAACTTTAACTTTTAACTTTAACTTTAACTTTAACTTTAACTTTAACTTTAACTTTAACTTTAACTTTAACTTTAACTTTAACTTTAACTTTAACTTTAACTTTAACTTTAACTTTAACTTTAACTTTAACTTTACTTTAACTTTAACTTTAACTTTAACTTTAACTTTAACTTTAACTTTAACTTAACTTTAACTTTAACTTAACTTTAACTTTAACTTTAACTTTAACTTAACTTTAACTTTAACTTTAACTTTAACTTTAACTTAACTTTAACTTTAACTTTAACTTTAACTTTAACTTTAACTTTAACTTTAACTTTAACTTTAACTTTAACTTTAACTTTAACTTTAACTTTAACTTTAACTTTAACTTTAACTTTAACTTTAACTTTAACTTTAACTTTAACTTAACTTTAACCTTTAACTTTAACTTTAACTTTAACTTTAACTTTACTTTAACTTTAACTTTAACTTTAACTTTAACTTTAACTTTAACTTTAACTTTAACTTTAACTTTAACTTTAACTTTAACTTTAACTTTAACTTTAACTTTAACTTTAACTTTAACTTTAACTTTAACTTTAACTTTAACTTTAACTTTAACTTTAACTTTAACTTTAACTTTAACTTTAACTTTAACTTTAACTTTAACTTTAACTTTAACTTTAACTTTAACTTTAACTTAACTTTAACTTTAACTTTAACTTTAACTTTAACTTTAACTTTAACTTTAACTTAACTTTAACTTTAACTTTAACTTTAACTTTAACTTTAACTTTAACTTTAACTTTAACTTTAACTTTAACTTTAACTTTAACCTTTAACTTTAACTTTAACTTTAACTTTAACTTTAACTTTAACTTTAACTTTAACTTTAACTTTAACTTTAACTTTAACTTTAACTTTAACTTTAACTTTAACTTTAACTTTAACTTTAACTTTAACTTTAACTTTAACTTAACTTTAACTTTAACTTTAACTTTAACTTTAACTTTAACTTTAACTTTAACTTTAACTTTAACTTTAACTTTAACTTTAACTTTAACTTTAACTTTAACTTTAACTTTAACTTTAACTTTAACTTTAACTTTAACTTTAACTTTAACTTTAACTTTAACTTTAACTTAACTTTAACTTTAACTTAACTTTAACTTTAACTTTAACTTTAACTTTAACTTTAACTTTAACTTTAACTTTAACTTTAACTTTAACTTTAACTTAACTTACTTTAACTTTAACTTTAACTTTAACTTTAACTTTAACTTTAACTTTAACTTTAACTTTAACTTTAACTTTAACTTTAACTTTAACTTTAACTTTAACTTTAACTTTAACTTTAACTTTAACTTTTAACTTTAACTTTAACTTTAACTTTTTTTTACTTTAACTTTAACTTTAACTTTAACTTTAACTTTAACTTTAACTTTAACTTTAAACTTTAACTTTAACTTTAACTTTAACTTTAACTTTAACTTTAACTTTAACTTTAACTTTAACTTTAACTTTAACTTTAACTTTAACTTTAACTTTAACTTTAACTTTAACTTTAACTTTAACTTTAACTTTAACTTTAACTTTAACTTTAACTTTAACTTTAACTTTAACTTTAACTTTAACTTTAACTTTACTTTAACTTTAACTTTAACTTTAACTTTAACTTTAACTTTAACTTTAACTTTAACTTTAACTTTAACTTTAACTTTAACTTTAACTTTAACTTTAACTTTAACTTTAACTTTAACTTTAACTTTAACTTTAACTTTAACTTTAACTTTAACTTTAACTTTAACTTTAACTTTAACTTTAACTTTAACTTTAACTTTAACTTTAACTTTAACTTTAACTTTAACTTTAACTTTAACTTTAACTTTAACTTTAACTTTAACTTTAACTTTAACTTTAACTTTAACTTTAACTTTAACTTTAACTTTAACTTTAACTTTAACTTTAACTTTAACTTTAACTTTAACTTTAACTTTAACTTTAACTTTAACTTAACAGTTGCAGTAGACTTTGAAGTCTTTGAATTTTACCTTTACCTTTCCTTTTCAAGGCGTGCTGAGGTTATGGCTCTTGGCAAGCCACTAAATGAATTTTACTGGTAAATCTATTAAATACTGCATAAACACCGGCGGTACGTAAAGGTGACGTTAATATTAAAAAAAATTAAATTTGTTACTACTGTAAACTAATAAAATAATTCTAATTAATTATGCCTAACAACTATAATAATGGACTATTGTTTGATTTTGCTCAGAATTTCATTTTGTTGCTTGACCAGTTATTGAACTGTTTGTAAAAATGAATCACAAATAAGTGCTCAACAAAATGTGAAAATGAAAATGTTTGTCCCGAAAAATACACCCGTTTTTTGGCTTTTCATTCTGGTGTAGTCCGTGGCAGTTATGTTTAAAAAATGATTTAATCTAAATTAAATTATGCAAACAAAACTTTAAGTTTTCTATTCCCTCATAAATATGGGACATAATGAATTGATCCTTCTTTCGTTAAATCCTTGTAAATAATTCCTTTTTTAAAAATTTATATGTTGTCTGAGGGCAAGAAAGGTTTATTCACCAAAAAAAAAAAAAACGTCAATGCAATCCTGGGCGTTATCCGGGGTAATGAATATGACCACTTTATCGCTATTTTTTCAGTTTTCGATTAATTCTGACCCGTTGACGAGACGAGTGTATAAAATACAAACAAAGCAAAAACACAAATAATTTTTAAAAGAAAATTGATTGCATTTTTCCAACAAAGTTTCATTTTTTGTTCAAATTAAACTTGACGTTTTAATTTTATTTTTTTTTTTGCTTTCCTTCAACTATAGTTACTATAACATTGGACTACATAATTTCTGTGGGTGTAATAGTTTAATTATATACAAAAAAAAAGTTTACAAGCCTACCTTTATATATATTATGTACGACTTTATGATATAAAACATAATGGTGTAGGTTTGAGTTTGTGGTTCTGAACAATAAAATGTTTCAATAAAAATCAAAAAAAAATCGCGTGAATTTGATTAAGAAAAATGTTAATTTAACAACAGAAAAAGTTTTAATTTATTGTATGAATAAATTTAAAACGGAAATATTTCATAATAAATAAATTGACAGAGAGGGAATTTTGTTTTTAATTCTTCCCCATTTTATACCCTTTATATTTGATGATTTGTTACAATGGTTAATTTATTTACATTGGACATGCTTTTGAGCCATTTGTGAATTTATCGCGTAAAGTACCACATATAATACCCCACAAAAAAAAAACCCGGAAATATTATTTGGCCTTTAAATCCAAATAATGTAAAAGGATTTTACTGATTTTCTGGTTTGTTTGGTTTTTAAGATTTTTTTTTGTATGCGCAATCACGGAAATTGAAATTGTATTATACATAATTATAAATGTAGGTGAAGGAGAGAAGAATGCAAATCAAAGTTAGCTGGTTCAAAATCAACGCCAAGATAAAGTAGTAGTTAATTATAGAGCTTTCCGAACCAAGCAAAATTAATAGCAGAATTATTAGAGATAGTCCCATATTGCATTTTTGTGCAAGTAATAATTAGATCAGTAGGGGGTGTAAAGACGAAATCAGTTATTTTCCAGAAAAATCACGCACCTAGGTCAAGAGGACAACAGTTCACCAGCAGAGTAAACTTAAAAGGTTGACAAATATTGGTCCAAGTTAAATACAATTGCGTTAGAGGTAACCGAAACTTTCAACATGGATGAAACACCATGATACTTGGGTATGTGTCATTCTCGCACCTTCGTTTTAAAAGGCAAAAATTAGTGGAAGGATTGAGCACAAATAGCGCGAAGGACCAATTCACGATCGAGCTGTGCGTTTCGATAGATGAAAATGTTGTAAACATTTTCAAAGGATTAAAACAGGTACTGTATATCAAAGGGGGGCTCACTAAACGAACTCGTCATGAAAATGTGGCTTGACCGATGCTTCAAACAGCGTGGCAAATATTTGGTATGACAAAAAACTATATTGCTGCTAGATTCACACGTATCATACACATCGAAGGCAATCATGAAATATTTAAATTCGGCGTTGGTAATAATTCCGTCAAAAGTTGCTAGTTTTCTACAACCACTTGATGTGACAAAATCATTTACCAAAAAAATTTTAAAATAATAAAATGAATTTTGATGTAAAGAGATTACATCGTAGGTGTTAAGCTGTTCTTTATCTGTACCTAAACTTACTTACCTATAGTAGGCACCTGCCTATTCCTACCTACTTGCATGTATTTGTCAATACAAAACGACATCATAACTCATTTGTTTACTCGAGTATTAAAACTTATATTGTGTACCGGGTATACTAATAGATATTTTTATTATACTGAATAAAATCATATTTGAATTCTGTGAGAAAGACAAAGGACCTTATATTCTTTTAAAAACTATTTTACAAACACATTTCGTTTCATATTTCGCCTCACGAATGCGATTCAAAAAAAATAAAAATCTTTATTTTTAAAAATTGAAAATTTGGGTAAAAAATATTCAATAAATGTGAACATTATCTTACGGAACTCTTGGTAAGTAATCATAGTTAAAATCCTCCTGTACGAAAATTGAATTTTAAGCCTATATTTTAAGATAGAACGTAAAGCGCAAAAAAAACGCGAAAAAAATTTTTGCCACATGATTTTGTCCAAATTTCTTGTTTTCTTTTCCATCTCTAATACATAGGACGGATATATTTTTAAAAAAAAATCGGCCTGTAGGTCGTTTTGCTCATAGTGGCTTTGGTTTTAATTTTTACTGGAATTTTCGATCCACTTTCACTATGCATTTTTTTATTTACTCCACTAAACATTTTTCCACATACCATTTTTAAACGTTTTTCGTTACATGGTAAATAAAATTGAAATAGGCACCCAAGGTGGTCATATCTAATGCCATGTACTCGAATACAGTTTCCACATTCTATATTTCCATTTAAATGCAATTAAAAATCGCCAATTTAAAATCCAATATCGTAAAATTCAGTTGAACTAAATATAAAATACAAACCCATTACCATTATTACATTAAAGTGTGATAAACTGTATTATATGAGTTGAGTATAAAATAAAATGTTATTTCATTGGTCAAAATTACCACTAAACACAATAAATTTCAATTCGCCTTGAAGCAGTTTCCATTTATTTGATTGCACTAAAATATATTATCTTCATTCCTCTAAAAAAAAAAAATAAAAAAATACACAACATAAAGATTTCAAACAATACAACCGAACCGATCAATAAACACAACAATAGTGAAAAATGTATTATCAAACAGGAATCAAAGCTACTCAACTGTATCGATGTACTACCAATTGAAAAAAAAAAAAAAATTCTTCATAATGACAATAATTTCAGTGTGTGAACAGACTACAAAACAAAAGTAGAGAATAAAAGCTCTAAAAAGCTTTTAAAATTTATTTTGTTTTAAATACTCGTATAAACAACTTTTATTATTTTTCTGTTTTATTTGATTGAACTTTTGAACTAAATTAAATTTTTTTTTATTATTATTTATCAGAAATTTTTTTGGGGACAAAATCCAATAGGAAAACAAAAACGAAATGTTTTTGTTAATACAAATTTTTGCTAGCTAGCTACTCTCTCTATATTTTGGAAATGAGACATATGGATGGACTTTATATTGAACCATAAAAAACTATAAATTATGTATTTATTGTATTGTTTTGTTATGATTATATTTACCAGTATGTAAGCTAGTCATTTGTAATGTAATTTGGCTGAAACAAAAACATTATACATTATGTATTTAATAACGGTTTAAAAAATAAAATTTAAAATAACAAGTTCATGACATTTGGATCAGTGTTTTATACAAGATTATCATAGTCTAGCCAAACAGGTCAAATGTTTCTATTTGATATATTTAATTTTGTAAGGCGGGGTTAAAGATGGTCAAAATTTAACTTAGAAACTAAATTTGTATTGACTAAAATCGCCTGTATGTATAACAAGTGTTAACAATTAATGTATAACAGTTGTTTTTTCTACTGCTGAAAAATAAATCAAAGAAATTTAAAAGTCAAAACTGAGCAAAAATATTTTTGGTCCTTTTATTTTTACGCTATTTTGTGCTCCTACTCTCGCATTATTTTTTTTATTGCACCTTTTTCTAGTCATAATGGCCGTATGACGTTGATTTTTTTTGAAGTGCATCAAAGTGCTGCAACGTAAAACCAAACAAAGAACGGGAGCGTAGGTAGGAATATTTTGTTTGATATTCAAAATTAATGTGTAGGCGGTAGGTAGATAAACTCCCAAAAAATAAAAATTAATTTGAAAGGACATGTCATTTTGGATATTTTCTGCCTACAATCAGAGAAATTTGCATCTTTGATTTTTCTTAGAAATTTGTATGAAAGTAATACACAGAACTTTGCAGAAATAATTTTTTTTTATTTGGTTGAGGCATTAATAACATATCTAAATTAAATAAATATTTGCTAGGATTTAAAAGATATGTTTCGCGTTTAGCAAAAGTAACTTCGAAATGTTAAAAACACAACATTAACCGTTATCGTCCCACATAAAAGATACCAAATGTCACAAAAACAAACAAAATGGAAAGTTTCTATGTTCTCATGGAGTTCTCTTTATTTTACTTTTTCAAAGTCCTGATATCTTTTGGATGAAGCACTCGACAATGTCATTTGAAATGTTGATAATTTTAAAATTATCCAATTGGATGCTAGTGTCAGATGCAGAGGAACATAATTCGCTCTCCACATTGTCGTTGTTTTCGCCCTCAAATAATAAATCGTTGTTTTGCCGTTTCACTAGTTTTATACGAATTTCTATTTCATAAGGCATATCACAATGTTTATTAGCACCGCCACAAATGTGTTGAATTTCTTTTTCACTTGATGGAAACTTTTTTTTATCCATATTACCGTAGCGCTATAAAAATCAGTGATCAGTCATTACACGATTTAATATAAACAGAGAAATAATTCCAACCATCTTCGCGGCATCAGAGTGTAATTTTGATATTTTCGAAAAGTATATTTTAGACACAATCTAATTTTAATATTTTAGCAATTAACATTTTATGTAATACCAATAGTTTCCTGTTTGTTTTTGTTGTTAAAGGTACTCTTATGTTGATCCTAGCGGCTCTGATATTAGCCACGACAATTTACTAAAGCTGTTTGCGGAAAAAAATTGTCTTTGTTTAATTATCGCAAGCATATATTATGTCGAAGATACAAAAGCTCTTATAATTTCTTATTTATGTATATCGTATTCCATATTTCATTTTGTTTTATTTGCGATAATTTTGATTAATGAAATCAAATTCAAATCATTATCATTTATGGTAACAAAAATAAAAAATTAAACTTTCGTTTTAAATTACAAATTTCCTTTTTCTGTTTTTTTTGTGCTTCTTCGAAAACTTTGTATAAAAACGATAAAGTTATATTCAACTTTATGTGTATACATATTTGAGAATACCTTGAAGCAAGAAATCTATTATTATGTATTTCCCTTAGATGCTCTAAATGAAAAATGAAACTTTTTTTTTTTTTTTTTGGTATTCTTTCTCGTTATGACTGTAGTAGTGTACATATATAAACGTTTTGATTTGATTTGACAGAAAAAAGCTTTCTACATTTTTCTTGCGTTTTTTTTTTTTTTTACTGTACCGAATAATAAAATGTGATATGATCGAATAAAATTATAAGAATTGATGATGAAGAATTATTTTTAATTGATGTGCTTCATTTTATATATTCATCAATAAAAGTTCCACAAAAAAAAGCTCAGATGAGATAATAATTTTTATTTTCTGTTCAAAATATATTTTTAATTTTATTATTTATTATAAATTAAGTTTAATGAGTTTTTTGTTATGAAAATGAAAAAAATTAGGTTTATTCGACTCCTCGAACGACACTTTTCACATGAAGCTCCTTTAAACGTCACATGATGTACTAAATCGTTTTTTATCTTTCTATTTTGTTTATTTACTCGTATATTTTTAACAAAAAAACCGATTTGGTCCATTGTTTTTTTAATAATGCAATGAACTTCAGTCTGGATACATTATTGGTTTGGCGCCACTCGAGCAAAACGTACAAATAAAATACAAAATCAGAAATAACGTCAATTATCTTTTGTGACCGATACCCCTGTCGCGATCCACGCATTCCAATTATCCATTTTCATTCGTTTATCTCCACAATTGTTTGAAATGTAACCCATTTCAATTTTTAAATATAATTGTGTGTAAAATAACATCTTTCGGTGTGTAATGACACCTCCAGTGTATTTGACTCACTAAATGCACTGGAAGTGCGTATCTTTGCTTTGCAAATTAAATATATTCCACATATGAGCCGTTAATTTTGAAAGTGGTGCAAGTCCATTTTTCAAAAAATTTAAGTTAATGATAACCATAGATAAATAAAAGTGTAATATTTCTAACGGTGAACAATTTATATTCAAAATAAAAAAAATTGAATCCCTAATATTTGTTCAAAAAATAAGAAAATTCAAAATCCCGTATATTTTTGCATTTATTGTTTCTCTATTCCTTCATTTTCTCGTTTCAACAAAATGTGGACTTGCCCACTTTCAAAATAAACGGCTCATATATTTATACATCCCACTACTTTGTGTTAAATGCTATCTTGGATATATTTAATGCAACACCGAAAATTCATCATCGACACCTATTGTCGTCCGGCACAACCAATTGAAAAGAAAGTACCTATACCAGACAAAGTCCGTATTTTCGGAGTTATGAACATCTCGAAAATAGAGATAGAAAATTATTATTTTGTCATTCCTCTGTTCAGCTAGTGCCGTGTCGGATCGATATACTATAAATTAAAAATCAATAAAATTGTTGTCTCATATATATAATTATAGTGATAAACTAGTTATCGTGTTTAAAATTGTACTCTTCTAGCGCAATAGAAATAGTGGTGGTGAATTTTATGCCGGTATAACCATTAATTGTAAAATTCATTGTGAACAATAAATGCGGTACACGCATATGAAATTTGTGTAGCCGCTTACAACTTAACGTAAAGTGTTTCGTTGCAAATTCACCTCCATAATATTGACGGGCAACATACATACATACATAATTGTGCCGCGTGTTATATAAATAATAGGCACTTCGTTCAAACATCATATTGGGAACACCCCCAATTGTATTACTACACCCCACCTCCTTGCTTTTTTTTTCACCAGATTTACATTTGTAAGGCTAAAAATTTGTTGAATTAACGTATCAACTATTTAAATTACCGCTGTTAGGGCTTAATTATCCGAAGAAATCTAGTTAGATTACCGCTGGTGAGGTCTAACTATAGGTAATCGAGCAATAAACGAATGTTTTGATGTTTAAGTTTATTCTGATTTATATATAATGCGATGAGATCCACAATGATTGGTTGGTCGTATATAAAAAACACATCCAAATCCAGCTTCGCTCGCATCACCAACACCATGTAACTCGATGCTGGCATAAACATGGTAGTGGTAGATGACACTTCGAGGAATGGAAATACGATTGATCTACACTAATTGAGATTAAAATTCACTCCATTTTCCTACAAAGGATTCAGGAAGGGCATCGTCCCATTTCAAATCTGGCAGTGTCCATAATTCTTGCATGAATAATTTCACCATTAAAATTAAAGGAGCACATAAGCCTAGAGGATCGAATAACTGCCATATTTCTGATAAGACTCCTCTCTTTGTATTATTACCTTTAAACAAACAAACTTTTCAAACGACATTTCGAAATTATCTGTTTCAGTATTCCACCAGAGTCCCAAGATTAAAGGCAACTTATTTACTGAATTGTCGTCCGCTAGCTCCGGAATATTTGAGGAGAATTTTCTAAGATCGAAGCCACCTAAATTCAAAGTTAATCAATTCTCCCTTTACATGCATCAGAGAACGAAGGTTCGTCAATAGCCAGTTGATTTAATGTCCTGGTTGCCAGGTACGGAGCACTTGCTTGTAAGAAGTCTATAACATTTCAAAGGTTTCGATGGAGCATCGCACCACCAAATGCGTTGAAAGTCTTGTTGATCATTGTGGATTAAAATTTGACGATACATTTTGGCTAGATCAGCTGAGAATGCAATTTCATATTTACTGAAATGAAGCACTAATGAAAATAAATCTGTTTGTACAACAGGATCAACCATCATACAATCATTTAATGAGATGTGTGATGATGTTTTACATCATGCGTTGAACACAACGCGCAATTTGGTGGTAGTGCTTGAAGGTTTTGTGATGAAGTATTGTGTAAGATAATAAGTTATATATATATATAGTCTATTATGCCCAGATTTTCAATAACTTCCATGTGATTTAATGTGAAATATATTCGTTCATGAAGTCTTTATATTGTTGGTATACCACTGGATTTTTGCATAATTGTTCCTCAACAATAAAAAATTGTCGGCGGGCATTTTCACTAGATGAACCAAATTCTGTTATTTTTTGGTTAATTGGAATTGCAACTAAATTTGTTCCTGAACTTAACCTTTTATGGTTCTTTTGAAAATGATTCTCACAAAATTTTTCTTCGAGGGAGAAGTTATTCTTAGCAGTAATAGTCTCCAATTCCCAAAACTTTCTGATATGAGATTCGAGTAATTCAACAGAACAGAATGACCTTTGATGGTGAATTGGATAAATTTAATTATTTTGTACCTTTGTTTTTCCGCTAAGAACATAGCCGAATAAACTATCATAAGATAAAACAATGGTAGTTCCTCAGTTAACTTCAATGATCAGAATATCAATACGATCAGGAATGTTGAAATGTGTCATATCAGATGGTAATGATTTAGCTTCGAATTTTATGGGTAACAATGATAACTCACCGGTAATTTTTGGAAGTACATAGCATTCTAAATTTATGTTATGTTCGGAAATTCGAGGGACGTAATTTTACTTCCCATTCCGGCTACTTGTTTCAAATTTGGGTGCATTTTTAAATTTTACGACATGTTTTATTAGTGACAAAGTTTAAATGGGAACCACTGTCTAGTAATACTCTTGCGAAAATATGATTACCACTGCTTGCAGAAGCTTTCACTATCGCTGTCCTCAGCATTATTTGTCCATTCGATGATTAATTGACTGAACTAATTTCATTAATTGAATTATTTATAGTTTTGTGAATTGAGTAACTATCATTATAAGTTCCTAACATTACCCGATGATTAATAGTTTCTAAGACTTTGACATCTTGTTCTCATTCGGTTGCTCCAAGTGTTTTCTGTGTATCAATACATCCTCAATGACGCTAACAGAGCTGGAAGAGCTCACTGGCTTTCCTGTCACTAATGAATGACGGTCGAAATTTAAATGAAATAAACTATAGTTATCTACAGTTATACATCATATATGATGTTTAAATGAACATACGTTACAGCCAGTGTTGGTGCAGTTGCGAACATTACGTGACGCTGTCAAAAAATTTGTACATAAACCCTTTTGATTAACGAAGTGAAATCTCATTTTTGGAGTCAGCTTAGAGTCACAAAAAGCTGGGCACTTATCGACTGAATGGTTACCGCAGCAATACGAACAAGGTTGAATGTTAGACAGAAATGTTGCGGGATTTCTCCTATTTTTAATTGTTTTATTTTAATTTTGAATATTTACGTTTTTTTATTCATATTGTAGAGATTAATTTTCTCGTTAAGAAATATATTAATCCCCTACACCTTTAACGAATTAAAATTTTTTACCGCTTGATCTACGAATGCTTGTAATGACTCCAAATGGTGTGGTACAGGTGAATTAATGTCGTATAACTGTTTTAAATACATCCTTTGAATTGCTACTTTATTATTATTGTATACAGTGGTCCAAGCTAAATCATAGTTAGCAGACGTAACTGGTATACCTTCAATCAATGAATACGCAGTATACTACTACTCACATGCGATACAAGATAATGGAATTTTATTGTGTTATCAATACTTCTTTTGTGTACTAGTTCTTCAAAAATATCACGAAATCTTAACCAGTCAGATTCCTTGCCACTAAATGAAGGTAACTTAATTTCGAGCATACGCATTTCTACTGAAAAAGAAGAAGCTCCGTTTGCCAAATTTACTACGGAATTATTATGGAAAGAAACATTACTTAATTCTGGTTTTTTGCTCTCGTGTATTACATTCAGGATAATGCTTTTGAAGTTACCGTAGTCATCTTCAAATGTTTCTCTATCCTTCATCGCTACTCCGTATAACATTTCGATTTTTGATTGAATTTCGTCATATTTACTATAAATTATTCGTAGCCGATGCAATAAGGATTCACATGAACCAATGGTCAGTGTGTCTATACGTTAGTATATTTATTCTTAACATTTGTTAATTGGCCTTTATAAGAGGACCGCTGCCTTTTAAGTAACTCTAATTGTTCGAGTTCGTCTTGAGTGAGAGACATTATACACGATTAAGATTAAAAATTAATTATTTCAAAACTAACGTACAGTAATGTAGAAAATTTATGAAAACTCACGCAAACGTTAATCGATATTAAATGAACCACGCGAATATAATTTGCAAAAAATGATAAATTTTCAACTAAACTGTAAAATTTAAATCAACGCATCCTTAAATTTGTGAAGAATGGTCCGATTCAATAATGAAAAATTGTAACTTATGCTAAATTTACTTAAGCTAAAATTAATTAAACTTACAATCTTAAATGATGAATTGATGACCTCAAAATATAATACCGTAATTACAGATGATGTAATGGTAAATGGGAAATGGTAATATGATGATAGCAATCACGCGACGATCTTCACGTTAGTACAGTAATAACAGACGTGCTGGTATATGCGCGGCATTGTACCGTGTAACTGACCGTTATTCCGTTGATTATAAATTAGGATGCAGGTATCTCACGTTGCATATATGTATGTATATTGTTTTAATATTGTATATTAATCAATTTGTCTGATGATTCACGCAAATGTTATGCGTGTAATAATGATGATGTATAACTTCTGATGTGATGGTTCGTATTCACGTTATGTGTGATGGTAATTATTCATATAAATGTGTGAAATTTTATGCTTCACTCATATAGTATTCAGAATAATGATACAGCACAAATACATGAACACGATGATTATTTAGCTGAATAATTTCCACTTTTTCCGATTATTGTTAATTAATTGATTGCACGATTAATTCGAGTAATCCGGAAATGTTTATTTGAAACGGATTATAAATAGTGGATAATTAACTAATACGATGATGTTTAGAGTACACAAATTTGTATGATAAAGAACTGTTTTTTCCAATGGTTGGCTTCAACCATCCGGCTCGACGGACCAATATAACGGCTCGGGTCTTTTAATATTAATATATTTCGAAGAATAAACCCACCATTTAAAGATATCGAAAAATTGCGATTTTCCAACTAGCACAAATCAAAATGCACTGCACTAAATTGGTTACTTTATTTTTTAATTAACAACAAATTATTTAACAAATTCTTTATTTTTATAATTTTAATTTTTTATTAAATTAGCTTTTATTTCACAAAATATTATTTATTGTTGCTTAAACCACCTTATAAATTCGAAAGACAATTCCATGTATTTTCTTGGTTTTATTAATGTTTACAACACCGTCAACAAGATGTATGCCATCACTAATTTTAACACTTTCCATCGTGATTTACTATATAATTAAAAGCCGTTGTAAACATAAATGTTTCTTAATAATAAATGTATATAAAGTAGCAGCAATATTCGATACGATTGGTTTAGTGTCACCTGTAGTTATTATCGGAAAAATGTACATGCAGGAATTATTGAATTAGTGAAATTGTGAAATGGCTACACATAAAATCCATTCGTAATCCAGCGGATTTGGTAGCAGGTGGTCTTTTGCCAGATGAACTCATATCTTCAAATTTATGGTGGTTTGGACCCGATTATCTACGAAATGACAGTGAAAATTGGAACGTAAGTCCCTTTGAAGAATACACCGCAATTCTCGATTCTGATTAGAACTTGCTTGAGATGCGAATTCAAACATATACAAAACTAACAAAATTTGAATAGAAGGCAAAAGAAAAAGAAAAAAATGTATGACTAGAAGGACGGAAGGACGAACAAGTTATCTTTTTAATCGATATTTTGGAGCCCTGGTAGCCTAATTTATCGGAAAATATAAAAATCTGAAACACAGTTTCCTCGCGATTACAATACTTACC
This sequence comes from Tipula helvola, assembly GCA_963556165.1. Lineage (NCBI taxonomy): Eukaryota > Metazoa > Arthropoda > Insecta > Diptera > Tipulidae > Tipula > Tipula helvola. The sequence continues at coordinate 8,228,140 of OY744481.1, read as the reverse complement.
CAATATAACCATGGTATAGTATGGGAAAAATAAAAAAAATGTCGCAATTTAGCTAAACAAAATGAGCAAAAGTTTAATGTTTAATGATTCGTGGTTTAAATTTTAAACGATACATTTAAAATAAGTGGGCATAAAATGTTAAATTGCCCGGAGTTAGGAGGCAGATGTCACTCGTAAAGTGATGAGGCACCAGTGTAACGATAATTTATCCGAATAGGATAATTCCCCCTTCCTTAAATAATTAATTTTACTATAATTCCATTTTATATTCTACATTCTCATAATTAATATTTTCCATTATCAAAATTTACCATTTTATAATTACATTTGAAATATAATCCTAATATTAAGGATTTGGAACGAAAAACTTACACAATAAAATATGAATTCATATAGTTATATCTACATATGTACATAAACAGATAATTGCTGGTCATTGGCTAATATAGTTTTATGTTTTTTTTTTGTATATGGACAACTTAATTCTAAATTATTCGAATTATTGAATTTCTACAATATTATTTCATCATTTCGATTGTATCGTATTGCAATTGAAAACTATTTCTCACCACACGCAGGTCAAAAAACTTCCTAGATTAAGGAAAATTTATTTACTAAAACTTTCCAAATTCAAGATAATAAATAACATACGTTAATTAGATTGTTTGTGTAGAGCTTTTCCGAAAATTAAAAAGCACGCAAAACATAAAATTCAAGATAAATAAATAGAAATAGAAAGGAAATTGGATATTTATATTAGAAAAGATTTGTATCTCGCCTTGAAATGTGTGTATTCACATTTTCTATTTATTTTACGGATGTTGCTAAATTATACAGAAATAGGACCCGATCAGATTTAGCTTTATGTTAATTACGTTGAGATGCTTTATATCGTAAATTAGATTTTATCTTCTGGCTATTTCAATGAATCACAATACATGATAATATCGGACATTTACGTACAAAATATTTTCAACAACAAAAATCACACCAAATCAAGTGGACTATGCACAACATCATTTTGTATGGCAAAGGTAGAGTGAGCACTTGTGTAATAAAAATCAGTTATAATAAAGCTTAGAGAACTAAAGCAAAACAAAAAAAACAACTATTCTACTGACTTACCTTGAATGATACAAAAAAAGGATTTAAAAGTATTTTTTCCGACAAAATGACGCGACATTTTACATGAACCCTATATTATTAGGTTAGATTTTAACAAATATGTGAAAAAAACAAAATTTCCATTGGATGCGTAGTATTGAAAATTACTTTTCTCATTTCGACTGCAAAAAGGTGTAATATACACATTAGATTTTTTGATTTAGTGAATATAATTCACTAGATCAGTGGGTTCTTACTTGGTACTTTTTGTATTAAGTATGGAAATTGCATTTTGTAGTTTGGTCGTAGCCACCTGATGAGTAGACCAACTTTTCAGCACGAAACCAAACTATCAACATAAAGAACTCCAGGAAGGTTCTCATTATACGAGTATATTAGGGTAAAATAAACTTTGTATCGCTCTTGGTGTATAGTTCAAGGGAGGGGGGGGGGGAGGTGGGGGATTGATATATATACTTTTTTTGATAGATATATTATAAATGGCTGGCCTTTTTTTTCTGATTAACCAATAGAAAAATTTTGTTAATGCCATTATAATTAATATATGTTGTCTATAAAAAGCAGAAAAAATTATTTATGGAAAAATATCTCCAATTAGGACGCACGAGATTATGAACTGGTAGCAGTGATTCAGGATATTTTTACCACGCCACCCGATTTTGAAACCTTCGACTAGTACAACTAAATTAAGGGTTGTTTTCGATGCGTCTGCAAGGACAGATAACAATAAATCTTTGAATAATATTTTAATGATCTGTTTTCTTAAATTTATTTATTTGGTTGCTTTACAAACATAACAGTGAGCAATACATTAAGCCAGTAGTGGGTTTCTCTTAAGGGGGGGGGGGGGGGGGGGTACCTTGGAACTTTCAAAAAACCAAAAAAAAAAATTCATTTTGTTATAGTCTAATAAATTAAGAATCATATGCAATTAGTTTGGGGAAGCCAAATTCGACTTATTTAAAAAAATATAATTTTCTGATTTTAATCTTTTATACACAAATTTTAAAGAGCTTAAAACTTTAAACACGTTTTCTCGAAATGACATTTTTGAACCTGGCGTTGCGAGGATCTCCAGATCTACTAGGTTAAATTACTTGAAATTTGGAGAGAATGTTCAGGACGCTTGATCCTTTGGAAGTACCTGTGCATTTTTTGGTATTTTCAAAATTCGATTTTTTAGATCGTTTTAATCTCAAAATGTTTACCGAAAAACGAGATTTTTTTTAAAAATATGTGCCATTCGTTGTAAAATGTATATATCGAAAAACCCCTAGGTACTTCCACATAATAAAACAAAATATTTTTTTTTGTAATCTTGAATGATTAATTAATAAAGTAAAAATACAAAGTAATTGAAAACAATAATATAATAAAAATTGTTTTAAAATCAAAACTACCGGTGCAGAAAGTGACTCGTTAGGTAATACGGTCAAATAAAAATTTGACTGAGCTATGCTGAAAGATCCAGTCCAATTTGACTGTTCCTAAACCTTAAAGTACGAATAGCGATAGGCAGCTTATTAAAAATAGTAGGAACCGCTACTAAAAAATAATTTAAAAAATGAGTTTTAGGAAACTTTGGTACAATCTTAAAATACATTGTACTTTTTCTCAGTGAATAGCGAGCGCAACTCAAGTGACGATTTCCACGCATTTCAAAATATTTATTCATAACTTTAAAGATGTACAAGTGCTTCAATGGAATAATTTTGCCTTTGGTAAATAATGGCCAAGATGAACTAGACTTACTGCTAAAATGCATTAATCAGATAGCATGCGTTTGAGCAATGACGAAAGGCCTTATTGTTTCATAATAAGTCCCACCCCAGCAACAACCGTAACGCAATCTTGACTCAATTAGAACGTGATAACACACCGAGTACAACCTTCTGATATACGAGTGAAGCGTATTTTTTTATTCAGTTGTGTGGCATTTCCAGTTTAATTGACAATCTATGGTTAATCCCAAGTATTTTACTGCCTTACCGACTCTATTATTAGACAATTCTGATGGCATCGAAGGTCGTGATGAACTATATCATCGTTAAACGAATCAAACTCATTTAGAGTAAATATCATGGCTTTAGATTTAGAATTTAATAAGAGTTTGTGTGCTGCAAACCAATCACTTAAAACGTTTAAATCAGTATTCATTTTTAGAACTGCAGTAGGATAATTTTGAGTAGTATAAGCACATGCGATATCATCAGCAAATGCAATTAATTTACCATTAAAATGTTGCCTAAAAATAGAATTAATGTACATATATTACGAATAAAATTGGGCCAAGTACAGGCCCTTGGAAGACGCCTGCTTCTAGAGCCAATGGAAGGCTTAGGTCGTTAACACAACTAACTCTTTGAAAACGATTAATAATAAACGAGTTGAACCAATCAAAAATACAACCTCGGAACCCAATTGAAATGTCGAAAGCTTTAGTAATATCCCGCATATCGAAAGCTTTAGTAATGTCTACGAATAAAGCGGATGCATACGAGATGAATTAAAACCCTCATGAAGTGGATTTATCAGTTCGATTAACGCATCTGTACCCAACCCAGATCGAAACCCATATTGACAACTACTAAAATAATTAAATTTATCTAAAAAAATCAACTATACGAACCTTAACAGCTTTCTCGAAAATGTTTGATACTATTGAGAGAATAGATAATCGGGCTATAGATATCGGGCGATAGTTACCCATTAGCATTTACCATGCGAACAGATACGTCAACTAAATTTAAAGTATCTTGAAACATTGCTACAAAAATATTTGTTAAAACTATTAGCAATCTCAAGTGTGCAGGTAATCCTGTTTCTCTTATCATGAGCAATTTCTATGACTTGACTATGTAAGTTTTCTATAATTAAGATCTTGTTCAACAAAACAATTAATCTCAATATTAGAATTCCTGAAGTAAACATGGTCAATGCAAGTTGACAAAATGTCAGATATTCTAGTTGCTTCATTTATACCTGAAATTAGACCGTGACTTGACATTAGAAATTGATAATCAGCAACTTGAATAGAGCGGTTTAAAATATTGATTATTAACATCCTAAGATTAACAAACTTTTAGACTTAAATTTATCTATAGTAGTAAGCTAAGTTTATCCAGAAGCAACCCGATATTATAACAGTCACTTTAAAATTAATAAAATAAACGTCAATCGCCAATACGTCCATAGATCTAAGTTCAAAATCGTCTACAAATATGTTTTTACAGAAACATTGAGAAAATGTATCGGCAAATTCTAATGAATCCCAGTATTTGTAAAAAATTCTTTGGTATAATTCTGTTACCATACGAGCATTTGAACTCTAAATAGTCACTTATGGTACAGCCTTGGCACCTTATTTGGCTAATCGAGTAATCAAGGAAATTGTTACTGCCAATTTGATTTGATTTTCTAATGCTTCGAATGTTTTAGAGGAGGATTTCTATGTATAGACGATTGCCTTACGGTTTGTGACAGTTTGGATCAATTGAATTGTATTAGGAATAACTTGGTTATAATGTTAAAAGAGGCCGGTATGCATCTTTGGAAATGGTCATCTAAATCGAAATTTTCTTTAGAAAATGTTCCACGATCAGAAAGAATCAATTGAAAAAATCATTTCAAAGCTCTGGGAATCACTTGGAATCCCATATTGGATAGCATTAAGGTCATAGTACCCAATATAATCTTAAACAATAAAACTTCAAAATGATTAATTTGTAGAATTCGTGTTAATTTTTGACCCATTATGATTTTTGTCTCCAATACTTTTTAAAGGTACATTGAACTCTTTGGAAAATGAAGATAAGTTGGTATTAAGACATTCCAAAACATTATGAAATAGAATGGATCATATTTAGAAATTCCGTTTTATTAATAAAAAATTACACATTGGGTAGATATCTTTCACCATTCACACAACAGATAGTACAGTTGCTTTGCAGAGCATCTAAAAAGGCTTTCGATGCTTTTATATACGTTCTTAGTATGAGCTCTACAGGAAACTATAAAACAAAATTAGTGGTTAGTAAATCGCGAGCAGCACCATTGAAAAATATTACTTTGGCAAGATTAGAATTAAACGCAGCTATTCGATGTGCATTCGATTATCAGTTCCAAGGCGTCTTTGTTTGGGTTGATTCGACCATTGCTCTCAGCTGGATAAAATTGTAGCCAATAAGGTAGTAGAAATAACCTGCAATGTAGTCCAAAACAATTAGTGTCTACAGGCCAACGGTGATATTGGCCATTGCGTGCTACACTAATGACCAAAACGATATATCGATTTTGCTTAAAATGCTTTAATACAAAACCAAGCACAATTCACCAAATTATAGGAAATCTACTGGCTGACAGAATAACACCAACTAGACCACTCAAATTCGGGTCTCACATTTTCAGAAGCATTTAATTCTCCATTTTTCCAATTTATTCCACTTCGTAAATTTTTAATGCTAAACTCTAACCAATTCGTCATTAAAGTGGAGTGAATCCCAACATCAGTGTTCATGCAATCTATAACGGGCATTCATTTTCAGAAGTATTCAATTTTCCAGTATCGTACTGAAAGTTCTTGAAGTCACCAAGTAAGGTCGTTTATTCATTTCGAAAAAAATTTCGTTCACCAATCTATTTCCAAAATGACTCAAAAGCATCACTTAAAAAGCATCAAGTCTTCAATAAGAATAGGTTAACACAAATCATTAGTTTCTTGCAAATTTCCAATGAACAACTCGAATCGAATAGTTCAGAACTTGTTAATGCGAGCTCAAAAATTAATGCCGGAATTCACGGCGATTGAAACAAAAATATTCGATGTCGACCCGACAGAAGACTCAGATATGCAGTATGAGTGAAGCTATTATAAGGCATTAATACGTAGATTCGATAAGTATGAATCACTCAGGAAGCGGATAGACGCAGAGGTGAAGAGAATCTAAAGAGTGGCAATCGTTCTACGACCTCAACTGTTCCACTATCCATGAAAATGCTCGATTATCGGGGTGTGGGCTAGGTCAAGCCAAAGCATTATTTACTAAAAGCGCAGTTTGAAATTAGACCTGAAACAGTGCCGAATTTACAATCGAAGAACTAGTTCTGTCAAAAATTATTCAAGATACCTGCACAGAATTTAGATCATACTAACCAGACAAGTTGGGAAAGCATCAAGTTAGCTAATCCCTATTTCACTAAATCAAGTAATTTGGAGGCGTTGACCGCTGGTGGCAGTCTATTAAATTCTACGGTAGTTTTGACCACAGCATCTACAGATGCTCGTTCTTTCATCAAACCAGCAACAAACCGCTTTCTCCAGGAACACAGGTTTGCGAAGGCCAATTTGCAGAGACACTTCAATAGACCAGCGGTAACCGATTCACGAGCCCGAGCCCGATTTTTTAGAATTGTGTCAAACATTCATGCTTGAATATCAAACACTAAAACACGTGGAAGAAATCCCACAGGAGGGGATTAATCCCAACATTCAACCAACCCTTTACGCCATTAAAGTGAGATTTCGAAAACACCACAAAGCCTTTCAGCTGACGATCGAGGTGTGGCTATTGAAATAGGACCAAAATTAAATTGCTGACAATAACATATGGGCTAGCAACTGCTCCATTTTTGGCAACCCTAGTTTTAAGACCTCTGGAGCCAATGTAATTTGAAATGATATGTACATACGAAGATGATCTGATGATGGGAGCAGACAACGGAAAGGAAGCTTGTTTCTATCTTAAAGGAGAGTCTGTAAAAAAAACATTGATTAATTCTTCGAAAATAGCCTTTAATTGGACTGGAAATCCTGATGATTTATTGACGATCCCAAACCATCCACCGATAAATTCAACCTTTCGTCCGATCTCCAATATGATAAAAGGCTCACAAAGGGAATAATCCTGTCACAAGCTTGTTGCCTTTTTGATCTGCTTGGCTGGATAGCTCCAGTTGTTAGTTTATTTAAAATATTCACCTAACACCTGCGTGGGCAGCAAACTTAGGGTGAGACCAGGTGGTTCGGCGTCTATTCGGGGGGGGGGGGGGAGGAGAGGAATAAAGTTGAGTAAATAAATTTACCAGCTCAGTAACCTTCCAGTAGGGTGAGCATCACGTGAGCTGTTCTGGGCATGGATCAGGCAGAAGCGTGATGGGTACAATTGTATTATGGTCAACCTGGTTATAATTCGCAAGAGTACGTGCTGCCTCCTCATGGCAAACACTGGTAGCTGAATCACTTGGCTCATTTTTAAACATTTTGAACAGGCTAATGTATGGCGCTAGAGGAGAAACCATTGACAAAAAACCCTAATGTAAGGTGGAACAGCATATGCCAATAGATGAATGGCTGATAGGTTAATCAGTCCAGACCTTGTATGCGGTCTCTGGATTCTAGACATACACCAATTATATTTAGCCTTCTTGTAGTATAGCTGAGTGATCTACAGGCGACTCACCATTCCCAGAACCACTAAAGATAAAACCAAAACGGTAGACTGGGCAGGGGTAGGGATATACGGGAGTGAGACTGTCCTCTCGAAGTCCTTGGGTACCAATGCTATCGTCTGTCTAGCAGTAGGTACATGCTACAGTAAACATCTAGGAGGGAGAGCAATGAGTCCAGATAGTATGTATCGCGTACCTACCGGCAGTATTAGTAGGTTCATTAAGAGCCTGAATATTGACTGGACGGATAATTAAGCAGGGTCCAAGTACAAATGAACTTTTAGGTCTCAGTGAGAGGTGGCTGAACGCCCACATGACCCTACAATAAGAGTAAGTACGGTGAGATCAAATTAAAATTTCAAGACACTTAAACGCCTTTCAAAGCTCCAAAATCTAAATGCATGAGTTTTGTGACGCACGTCAACAAGCGTATGCAGATGCTGTATTCTTCAAAATTGAGTCAACAACCAGAGAAGTAACGTGCAAACTAATTTCAGCAAGACGAAAGTTGTATACCGACTGTATTGAGTTGCCTTATGAACCAAACTACTAAATTTGGTAAAGAGGAAATCACTTACTCAAATAACCCAAGTGTATTGTTGGCCAGATTCAAAAATTATTTTGGACTGGCTGGCACATCATGCTAGACTATCCGACTATCCAGTCATCCGATTATTGGCCTATTCAACACTCGCATTTTGTGCACATTGAAGGGGAGACCTATCAGCTGTTTCAATTCACCAACAACATTGGCACGGAGAATACCGACTTATGCATGTCGTTTTATCACCAATCTTAAAAAGCCGAAAGAAACACGACATACGGAATATTTCTCCGAGAGAAGAATTGTTTGACGCCGTTCATCGTATCTATAGATAGGAGCAGCTCAACTTCCATCTGGCTAAAGTTGAATTCTTAAAAGTCAAAAATAGCAACTAACAATACTTCAAAATCATTAAATCCATTTATCGATGAGTCAGGGATCGAATGGATTAGGAGGACGACTCCCAAATAGTGCAGTACCATTTTCAACCAAACAACCGATAATTCTTGAAGAGTTTCACCAAGACAAGTAAAATGCAGAAGCTTTGCTTTTGTTATCACTGTCACGGCAGATGGTTTGGGTACATGCTGACAGAAACAGAGTCATAGGCTTCGTGTTCTTGAAAAGTAAAATTTTCCATTATTGAAATATCAATTACAGCAAAAAAAAATTTCAAGGCAAGTGATACAAAAATGTGTTTTCTGTACGATTTTTCACGAGATAAACAGCATGTTTCGTAATTGTAGCTTTCAGAAAAGGTAGGAGGGTCTCAAAATGAATCAATTGAATTTTAATTGTTAAAACGTGAAATGATTTCGTTTAGGCAATCAGCAAGCTTCATTTCAGTATTTTCGATAAAATCCATAATATGTACCATCGAGCTCGAAGCAAGCTGCATACTACCAGACTGCTATATGGCAATAACGCAACTGGTAAAACAAAGATTTCACGGAGATACTGTTCCAATTAATATAATTTCGATAATATTGTTCATAATTGAACCATCCAGAGCTTACAACGAAACGTTGAATACACCTGACGTCCATCCCATTGAGATCCGCCAGGTCACTGAGGAAAGCAGCCCCCAAGAATTTCCGTCTGCTTAACGCTAGACGGGAACAAATCCAGAGAAGATGGAGTACAGTTTCTTCCTCCTCTACATCTTCACAGTTTCTACAGCTGTATTAACCCCCACGATCATACTAATATGGCGACGCTGAAGTGTTAACTTAACAGCTGTTCAGTTCTTTCCTGATCTATGTTTGGCCAAATCTGCCTAGTTATGACGCACGAGGTACCATTCGATGAGGTTGGTTTGAAGGCAATTGGAAAAGGCGTTGTTTCTTTGATTGGATATGGTGACCTTACATAAAGTCCTCCATATCCGTTACAATGTGGATTGTTTGCCATAGTGTGTGCGGCTTGATAGTTGCTCATCGAACTCATTCTCTCTTGTATTACCTGCGACTTCCTTTGGGGTTATAATTGTAGTTTTAATGACAGAGAACATCAGATACAATTGCTTACAAGATAGTTTGATTAGAATATTTTTTATTTAATGATTTAGATTACAAAATTAATTATTCAAATATTTAATTAATCATTGTTAGATGATAAGCATTCAAATATTATTTAAATATCAATATTCGACCATTTCCGCCGTATATACCAAGCAACACATTTATACAAAAATTCGTATTGCACCAAGGTTTGCACCAGATTCATCCGATCATATCGTAAATTTTTCACCGTTTCGCATACATCACAATTTTTGCCATTTTCGATTTGTTGCATTAAAATATCCAAAGCAATAAATGTACCGGTCCGGCCTGAACCAGCACTACAATGAACAACAATTGGTGTTTTTAACACATTACTCCGGTTCTCCGATCGGACAAACTCAATAAGTTCAATTAAATCTAATTCATTATCAAGACCACTATGATCTGACCATTTTTCAAAATGATACTGAACAATTAAACGTTCCACCGTGCCCTAAAAACAAAAACCAAAACAAAAATTAGGATCTCCACAAAATTATTTGAAATAAAATGTTTACCCTCGTAACTTGTATTTCGCGTTTTATACATAATTTCTGGCGAAGGTACATAACATTAGTCACATTAATATCATAAAATTTTCGTTCACCATTCGGATATGGATAGTATTGGTCACATTTTGCGATACCACCTTCGTTTAATTTCGTTAGCATAATAATTTCATGACAATTTTTTTCAATTATCATACTCCAAAAATCATAACATGTGTGAACTGTTGGCCCTTGTGTTGCTATATATTCATCCGGACGTAAAAAGCCATTTACAAATGATGCGTTTATGTAATCGGTAGAGCAGTAGTTACTTTGTATGAGATATACCCGATTTTGATCGTCTGGGGGAAATAAAATGTTTTCATTAAATTTATATTTGTATATACAGCTAAACCTCAACTTACACGGCATTATATTAGCATAACGATTCTTCCATTGGTTTTGTTCTGCCGCGTCTGTTGTCAGGTCGCTTAAATCCAATTCATTAATCGAACGGTATTCATTTGTTATAACGTCTAAATCATACTTTAAGAAATGACGGTATTTGCGGTCAGGTGTGTCATTATCTACCATGTCAGGTATAATCGATGCTGGTGGTTCTTTGTTATCAGGTTTTTTCGATTTATACCACTTGATTCCAAATCCACCGAACAATGCAGAAATAAAGATGCACATGATAATAACAATTAGAATTGTGAAATTGTTTTCTGTTACAAAATAAATTGGATTTGTGTCACCGTATGAATTATTTGTGAAAACTCGTCCAATTATGGAATATTCAGTACCTGAAAATTATATTTTATCTTTAAAAATGTCAAAAAAGTGTCTTAAAATATTGGAGCCACAAATGGCAATAAATATTCTGAAGAAACTCGATTTGGTCAGGAACTATGTATAGTAGTTTCTATGAAATCTGTTTACCGCAACGTTCACTATCTCTTCGATATATTTTTAAAGCCAGTTCGTAGCTTATGTGATTGGCGCCATAGGTGCTTATGTGTATGGATTAATTTAGTCGGCGGAAGAATGTCAAAAATGTTCTGTACAAAAATTATCTGTAGTAACACGAATAGTGTCAATCACTAATATATCGCTAATTTGAAAATGTATTAAAGATGGACATAGTGTAGCTACATTTTCTGTAAAGAACTTCAAGTATAAAACCTATAGGCCTGATTGATTGATTGATTTTGGATGTACGACCAAGCATTTGGCAGGATCTCCCGGTAATTCTAAGAATTCTTGACGGCGGACCCACCGTACACCCTTTTTTACGTTTACTTGGAAGGATTGGACTGGTTACTAATATAGGATTGAGATCGACCCGGTGACAAACACGTTGGCGGTCAGTTGTTAGTATTTACATTTTTTCTAATAATGACTTTTTCTAAAAACTGCTTTCCATTCTTGCCACTCTAAAGTCAATATTAATTAGTTAACAATTTCCCCTTATATATTTCCCAACATTTTACCTCATCCGGCCGTTTTTAATATTTTACTTAATGAACATTTCTCCAATCTTTAAAGATCTTATTATTTGTACATAATATATTACTTATCTGAAAGGATTGCAACCAAACCTCTAAACAGATACAAATCTAAATTAACAAATCGGTAACCCGAATTTAATATCAACCATCACCTTGCTCGTTTAGCCTCCCGACGGTACCTCTCGTGAAAGATTACTATTATGGTTGCAAAACTAGATAATAGATATAAATACAAATATAAATATAAAGAAAATATAAAGGGCTGAAACCTCACGAGGTGATCAGAACTTCGGTCTTTGGTATTTTCAATAGGAATAGCATTCACCTATCACCTGTGTCATAAAGTTGGAGTAACAGTTTTGACAGCACTGATTTCTATTTTAACCAACAGATATTTACTTATACAATAACAGCCAAACAGGTCAAAAGCTTCATTAACAGCGTACTCCAGAATTTTCCATTAAACAGCGAAAAAAAATCCAAATAAGACAAGCCGTTCTCGAGATACCATGGGTCCAGACATCCAGACATCCAGACGTCCAGACATCCAGACAGACGGACGGAATTTTTTTTTTTTTTGAGGTTCCATTAATAAGGACTTCCAGAGATTTGGGCAAGGTTCAGCTGTATAAATCATATAAGCCAAGGTATGGAGCACATTATCTAAAAGATGTTTTTTGTTATCTTTTCTAGATTGCTTGTTATATGGCCGACAATGTAAAATACTCAAAGGTTTATTTGAAATTACTAATATATTTACATTTTAATTGGAATCCTATAGAGTTTTTTTTATTCTAATTTTAGTCGTATACGCGTATACGTTTTCGTTTTTTGTCAGGAACTTCATGGCCTCATCACAACTTAGAGCTGTAATATAGCTTAAGCTACTATCATAGCTCTTGAAATACTGCAAAGCCACTAAGATTATAGAAGTTCGCCTGTTGAGCCTGTAAAGCGTTACATTAACTATGGCCCGTAACCAAAATTAAATGATAAGACTGCATCTAAAACCAATTTCTCGGGAATCTCTGCAAATAAAATCAACAATTACCCCTTATTACTAAATAATGAACTTAATTAACAAAATATAAGTTATATAAATAAAAATTACAAAATTTTTTAATAAAATTTCATTATATCTTCATGTTAGTACTATAAGACAAATTATTTGGCACAAGCCAATACACCTTCCAAACTATACGGCATTGGGTACTTGTAGTTTCTGGAGTGGAGATTCGGTCGGGTTCCTGTTTCTAAAATACAACAAATTAATCGATTATATTATTAATTTTAATAATTGTCATCTTGTTTAATGACCAGCTGGTTCGTTTCCTATTCAATGCAATCCCAAATTTATTTGTCTTCCCAAAATTGAGCCAGTAACATCCTAACATAAATTAAATTCAGTATCTCTTTCCTGAAAGGCCAGGAAATTAATCTCTAAATTTAACAAGCCTTAAAATAATAATCTACTTGGATTAAATTTATCTCCAGCATAACAATAAAATAAGAATAAGTCAGCTTTAATGTTGTTCGGGTTACATACACCTAAATAGTCAAAACCTATTTAATATATTAGTATTTATTCCATTAATATCTCTGAAAATTTAATTCAATTAATCATTTATTAAATTACCTCTAAAAGCAATTCTCATTAATTCGAATTTCATTCAAAATTTACAGAACAACAGCTCAGAGACGACCCAACGTAATAAACCTAACCAGCATTAGCCACCCACCCAAAACACCTCGCCACACTAGTCATCAACGCAACTCAAAAGTACATACACCAACCTGCCGCCAAGAAAAATTACAAATTACATTTTTGCAGCAGTCGCTTCATGATTTGATCACAACTTTTTCCATGCCCGCCACAATTTCAAAATCTGCTAAAATTCTCTGTAGCAAGCCCAATGATTTGTATACTATTGCCACAAAGGAGTACAATCAGAGGAGTAAGTTGTATGATATGAAGGCATGATACCTACTAGATGAGCTGTTATATTTTTTCGAACAGTATTGGATGAAAGGAAAATATGTGTTGTCCCTTGTAACGATGCATCGCTACAATTTGAACGGGTTGATCATCTCTGATGAGTGATGATCATATTTTGCAATTGTGAATGGTCCAGTTTGTCTTACGATTCTCCATGGTTAATTGTGTTGATAATTTGAGAATAAGAGCGATGTGATTGATATAGAAGGGGGGTGAAGAGAAAATAAAGAATTGGTATTACGATTTTTTTGTGGAATTTGAGAAGGTAGTCGAGGAATAACTTGAACAGTGGACGGTAGCGAAAAACAAAATAAAAAATGAAAGAAAATTTAACTAAATAAATAAAATAATATATTGTTATCTAAATTTTTAGCTACTAAACGTCCCATTTAACATTATACGAAAATTTTATTGTAATATTATAACTTTGTTTCATTCATGCATATTTTTTCTTTTATGTATATCTAATTATTTACTATATTAACATTTACTGTGCTAAAATTAAAACCAATTGTAACCAACTTATAAACTACTTAAATTATAAAATAAAAACTAGTGTTAATTAAAAGTAAATCGAATTATTGTGAACCGTATTCTTTATATTTGACGGTTATTCGTGACCGCATAAATGACAGTTAAGAGTACCTATGTTAAGAAAATTATAAACTAAAGTGTTTCATATGGTGACTAATCTGAGTGAGAAATAAAAGATAAAACTAAACCTATCTTGACATGTGATTGCATATCGTATGATATTAAGAAAAAAACAAGGAAAACTGTATTTACTATTGAGTGGCATTAATTACTGTAGTAAAAACAGTCAAATGTACAGTAATAAACAAACCAAATCGTTTTTTTATTTTTAAATTGAAATTACTTAAATCTGTCAATGATACATAAGTAAAGAAAATTTGTACATAATTTATAAGTGCTATAAACATTTATGTGAACGCATATCAAGCATATTGTGAAATATTAAATTTTATCTGGCATTTTGATCATATGATCAAGTTTATGAAATGCTGATGGGAAATGAAATTTCCAAAATTACGCTTCGATTATTGCCATCTATATATGTATATTCTACGACTTTGGAAGACATTGAACGGTATTTTCATCGGCGCCCAACGAATAGCTAAGTGATTTTTTTTTTGTTTATTTTATATATGCATATCTTCTTACATTATTTTTTTTTATTTATTATATTATATTATATCATATTATCCTCATAATTTCTATTATTCCTTGTTGTAGCAAAATATTTCAACTATTTGTTTTTGTTATTGAATTTATAATTTTCTTTTCGAATTTCTATTTTCTTATATTAATTATCGATAGTTCGCGGATTGAAATAACTTGCTATGACAATTGTTTATATTATATATTTTTTTTTTTTGTAGCATTAGGTACTAACTCGAACTAACCCCCATGGTAAATTATTAATTTTAATTTCTTAAAATTTTTTGAATTAATAAAACTTGTGTTAAGTTCATTATATTTTACATAGTTCGATTTTCTTTTCATAAGTTTGTTTTTCTCTTTCGCCAATATGTTCGGTGGTTTAATTGCGTATTCTTTCGATGAGTGATTTAAATATTGTTTTTAGAATGAGATAAATTCCGGAGCATGGGAGGATGTAGCGGCAGAAGTGGGTAGATGCAATCAGGGTAGGTATCATTGTTTGGGTCGGTATAATGAATATTCTTGCATTTTTTTTTTTTATAATTTTCTTTTTATTATTTCCCTTTGGCGGTAAAGCCTCGAGTGACTAATGCTTCGAAACACCCACACCCATCCGCTGAGCCATAGCTAGCAAGCAAATTAACCGCCATCGAAGCCTCTTAGTTACTGAATCCTGACAATTCTCTGCTAACGACTCAGGGTTATACGGAAAAGTATACAGTTTACTGTAGCTGGACCAATTCACGCTGCCGAGTGTCGTTACACCCTTTTGCTACTTTTCTCAAATTCCCATTAAAACTAATGTTAATTTGATGATTTTGAATTAAATATTTATGAATTAAAATTTACTCAAATTAAAAATATTATTCGATAATTTTCATCCTCAATATGTTTAGAATGGATAATTGAAAATTCGTACAAGAAAATATTTCTACATTTTCAGGTAGGATGTAAAATGGAAACCTCCATTATTCATCACTTGTACAATCAAACAATAAAATTTCTGTATACAGAAAAAAAAAATTTAAAAACGGATTACAAAAAAAAAGAGTTATAGATAGACTCCGTTAAGCGTAAACTCTTATATGAACATGACGTTTATATGAACATGAGGTTTTTTATCGTAATGTTCGTAATTTAGGCCTAGGCAGATGCAAGAGTAGTTCTAGTGGGGTGTTTAAGCCCAATGATATTAATAGTTATTTTTGCTCTAGTTTGAACTCGGGCAGTAGTACCGTCGATTTGTTCTCTAATGCGTCCTCTAATTCGTTTTCGTTTTCAAATATTTCTCTCGAGGATTTACAGTCTGCCATTTGGAATGTTAAGTCGGAATCTTCTGGTCTGGATAGCGTCAATTTAAAATTCGTTAAACGAGTTTTCCCTTTCGTCTCAAAATATTTGTTACATATTTTTAATTTTATTCTCACATCCTCTTCCTATCCAGATCAGTGGAAGCTAAGTAAAATCATACCCATCCCAAAGATTAGTAATCCTTCAGAGCTATCCCATTTGAGGCCAATTAGCATTTTAAGTTCTCTCTCTAAAGCTTTCGAGATAGTTGTTAAAACTCAAATTCAATCGCATCTAAATAGCAATAGTTTAATTAGTTTCTTCCAATCTGGGTTTAGAAAATTTCATAGCACTTCTACTGCGTTATTAAATGTATGTGATGATATTAGGCGTAATATGAATAATAGGGAATTGACTTCTTTAGATAGATTTTTTCTAAGGCCTTTGATTCTATTAATCACAGAATTCTTTTTAACAAAATCTTATCTCAGTTTAGATTTTCGGTTTCCGCTGCCAGACTAATTTTTAACTATCTTTCTAATCGTTCTCAGGCAGTTTTTTTCGACAATTCTTTGTCTGATTTCCTTCCTGTAATTTCCGGCGTTCCTCAGGGTTCAGTGCTGGGTCCCCTATTGTTTTCTATGTACATTAATGACATAGAATCCTCTATTCACCATTGTTCATTTCACATTTTCGCTGATGACGTCCAAATTTATAGAAATAGTCGTTTAGATCAGGATTCTATTGATAGGAATATTTCTCTGATAAATGAAGACTTAAGTAATATCGCTAGTTGGTCGGTCTCTAATAGGCTCGTTTCATTTCAGTCGATCATAATTTATAAAAAATCGTTAGACACCTCGTCCTTTCCTGGTATTTTTCTGCAGGGTTCACTAATTAGGTATTCAAATACTGTTAGAGATTTAGGCTTAGTTATTAATAAAACTCTTTCTTGGGGTGACCATTTAGTTAGTATTAGTAAGAGGGTCTTTGGTATGCTTAGTTGTTTGTATAAAATAGTAGGATTTTCTGATAGTCAGTTTAGGAAAAAAATGTTTTTGTCTTATCTTCTTCCTCATTTTATTTATGGTGACGTAGTTTTATTCGGTATGCTTCAGGAAAATATGAACGTTCTCCAAAGATGTTTCAATGCATGTACTAGGTTTATTTTTGGTATTAGAAAATTCGATCATATTTCTGCCTACTCTAGCCTTGTTTTAGGATGTAGTTTATCTACCTTTTACGAATTTCGCGTTTGTCTTTTTATTTTTAAACTTCTCAAAGCTAAGAAGCCTTGTTATCTTTATAGGAAGTTACTTTTTAGCAGGTCTCATTCCTCAAACTTCCGTCTGATTCCGGCCAAAAATAGTTGTAGGTCGCTAAACAAATCCTTTTACGTTAGGGGAGTTTCTCTTTGGAATTCAATTCCATTGGAAATTAAGAGTTTAGGATCGGCCAAATTATTTAAGTCAAAATTTTTGGAGTGGCGTGATTGATGGGCAATACGTAGTTTTTTTAAATTTATTTTTAATATTATTTCACCTCTTGCTGTACATTTTATTGTAAATGAGCTATTGCTCAAAATAGAATGTGTATGCATGAGATGGAAATTGTTTGAAAAAATTTAAAAGGTTTTTCTGCCTAATGGAAGCAGCTTCATCATTTTATTTTTGTTCTTTTGTTCAGTTTACTCTGTTTCCATCTGTGCTTTTCCTTTTTAATACTAAATTATTGTTAAAGTACAATAAATAAATAAATAAAATAAATAAATATGAAAATGACGTTTTCAAATGCATAGATCATTAAAACTTATAATTTGAATTAATAGTGTTATAATTTATTAATCTATTGCAAATACCAAATTAAATTAACACAGAGTTTAAATTTTTCGCTCTTTTTTTCGCTCTTTATAAAAAGTATCGCTCTTGCTCCCAATAATATATTTTTTACTATTCGTTTACGCTCTTGCTCTTTAATGATAAACACAAAAACAAAATTATTTCGCTCTTTCAAAGTGATTTAAATTTTTATTTTTAATATCGCTCTTAAAACAGGGAGCGTAAAAGTTAAAAATATCGCTCCCAATCAATACTACAGAGCGATTGAAGAAAATATATTAGGGAGCGATATACATATTAGGGAGCGATATTTTTGTAATAAATAGGAGCGATATTTTTTGTAATAGACGATATTGCTCTTTCAAAGTTCAATAAATGGTATAGTTCGGAAATATGACCAACTAGGATGGAACTTGGCTTTACCTTAACCGATTTTAGTGAAATTTGACATGTGCGATGGAAATAGGATTCTAAAATGATTTTTAGATGAATTTCTAGAATATGCCCAGTTGAAAAGGAACTTGGCCATTTCTTATCCGATTTTGATGAAATTCAGCATGTTCGATGGAAATGGGATTCTTAAATGATTTTTAGATAAAGTTCTGGAATATGGCCAATTAGGAAGGAACTTGGCCAAATCTTATCCGATTTTAATGAAATTCAACATATACGATGGAAATGGGATTCTAAATTTATTTTTAGATAAAGTTCTGGAATATGGCCAATTGGGAAGGAACTTGGCCATTTCTTACCCGATTTTGATGAAATTCGATATACACGATGGAAATGGGATTTTTAAATGATTTTTAGATAAAGTTCTGGAATATGGCCAATTAGGAAGGAACTTGGCCATTTCTTATCCGATTTTGATGAAATTCAGCATGTTCGATGGAAACGGGATTCTTAAATGATTTTTAGATAAAGTTCTGGAATATGGCCAATTAGGAAGGAACTTAGCCATTTCTTATCCAATGTTGATGAAATTAAGCATGTTCGATGGAAATGGGATTCTTAAATGATTTTTAGATAAAGTTCTGGAATATGGCCAATTAGTATGGAACTTGGCCATTTCTTATCCGATTTTGATGAAATTCAACATATACGATGGAAATGTGATTCTAAATTTATTTTTAAATAAAGTTCTGGAATATGGCCAATTGGGAAGGAACTTGGCCATTTCTTATCCGATTTTGATGAAATGCAGCATGTTCGATGGAAATGAGATTTTTAAATGATTTTTAGATAAAGTTCTGGAATATGGCCAATTGGGACGGAACTTGGCCATTTCTTAACCGATTTTGATGAAATTCGATATATACGATGGAAATGGGATTCTTAAATGATTTTTAAATAAAGTTCTGGAATATGGCCAATTGTGAAGGAATTTGACTATTTCTTACCCGATTTTGATGAAATTCAGCATGTGCGATGGAAATGGGATTCTTAAATGATTTTTAGATAAAATTCTGGACTATGCCAATTGGGAAAGAACTTGGCCATTTCTTAACCACTTTTGATGAAATTCAGCATGTTCGATAGAAATGGGATACTTAAATGATTTTTAGATAAAGTTCTGGAATACGGCCAATTAGGAAGGAACTTGGTA
Source organism: Tipula helvola (assembly GCA_963556165.1). Taxonomy (NCBI): domain Eukaryota; kingdom Metazoa; phylum Arthropoda; class Insecta; order Diptera; family Tipulidae; genus Tipula; species Tipula helvola. The sequence goes on along the minus strand of OY744481.1, from coordinate 8,208,572 downwards.
ATTTTTATTCCGATTTTGATGAAATTCAGCATGTTCGATGGAAATGGGATTATGGAATATGGCTAATTAGGAAGGAACTTGGCCATTTCTTATCCGATTTTGATGAATATCAGCATAAACCAGAGAAATTTAATTCTAAAATGATTTTTAGATCAAGTTCTGGAATATGACAAATTATAAGAAACTTGGCCATTTTCAATCCGATTTCAATGAAATTTACTGGCCATATTCCAGAAGTGTGTCTAAAAATCATTCTAAAATCCCATTTCCTGCACAAATGAAAAGTTTAAATATAATCGGTTAAACAATAATCAAGTTCCATCCTACTTGGCCATATTCCAGAACAATATCCAAAAGAGCATTTTAGAATCACAATTCCATTGCGCATGTCAATTTTCATTAAAATCGGTTTAGGAATAACCAAGTTAGATCATAGTTGGCCATATTCCAGAACTTTATCTAAAAATCAATTTAGAATCCCATTTCCATCGTATATGGTGAATTTCATCAAAATCAGATAAGAAATGGTCAAGTTCTTTCCTAATTGGCCATATTCCAGAACTTTATCTAAAAATCATTTAAGAATCCCGTTTCCATCGAACATGCTGAACATTCGTATAGCATTTCACTCAAAAAATAAACAAAAAAAACGACTCAATTCATTTAACAGTGGGACAAAGAAATATCATTCGTTTCTTTGATTATCAGCACAAAAGACAAAAATAATAAGTCTAATAATGTTCTAAACTTTAATGTTAATATGTGTACATATATGAAAACTAGTTATCTCACTTATTGAGACACACCGTTCCTGAATATTTTTTTCTAGAATTTATGTTTTTTTTCTCTTATTTCAGGATTCGCACGAAACTATTTACTTAACTTGTGTCACTACTGAAACTATTCACTTAACTTTGTACCTATTCATTTAGGTACTCATACTCACGGACCGATTTAATTTTCAATTTTTTTCAAAACGACACGTTTGGCAACTAAATCAAAACTGAACTTTTTTGGAAACCAAAAAAAAAAAATATCCCGAATAAAAAAAATAAAAAAAACCAAACACAAATTCTAGATGTTTCGCGGACAATAAAAACTTGTTCAAAAATAAAACAATAGAACAAAAAATCGTATCATCATAGTCATAAAAATTATAAACAAAATGTTTCGCGCCAAACTAATTATTATTTTTAAATACACAAAACCTTTGGTTGGAACGGTGGAAAAAAAAATTAATTTTGAATCCGTCGTTACATGGTGTCAGCGTATCCATTGGATGAAAAAACACGTCCAATTATCGCGTAATCAGTTCCTGGAAAAAAACATCTCTTTCATTAAAACTTTGTTACACATTCGGTAGTTATTTAATAAAAATGTCAAATCAAGAGTAAAACTGTCGTTCAAACCAATACCAAACAAGTTGGAGGTTTTTCTCAAATGTGTTATAATTTCTTTGTGGTTTCTAATAATGGGTTTAATTTTACCCACTGTTTCTATCTGCATGTTTTGCTGTCTAAAAAGCGGATAGAAATTTGTGATGTTCCATTATCTTTTTTTAACAAGAAGCGAGACGAATTTGAAATTATTTATTAATAAATTATGTATACATACCCGCGTGTACCATAGAGATTGGTATCTCATATTTTGTGCGTTTATCAGCATAGGGTGCCAACCTTCCTATTTTTATTAAGAATGCTAGGTTAACGGCTGGGTTATACTGGTATTTCTTGACTTACTACCGAGACATATGTATGTCCTTAAATATTTATAATATTTATTTTTTGTATATTTAACATTTATTAGGTGGTCTAGGCCTGAGGGAATCAAACTGAGTCGTCAGAACTTACAAGTATGAAATAAGAAGTGCCAGAATATGTACCTGGAGGCCCTATTGTGATAAAATACAGGAATTCTCGAAAGCTGCGACAACCACCACAACTAGTGCTGAATCTATGGAGTTAGTACTGATAACTCACTTTACGGAGTGCTCTGAACTTGCTCCTAAAATTCCAAATGCTTTTATGGGTTCAGGCGTTGAAAGTCGATTTATAAGCAGGAGGAAGGTAGTGTGGGCAATAAACAGCTTTAAGCCATATAAGTCAGCTGGAAATGATGGCATTATTCCAGCGGATGTTCTGCAAGCCACTGACTTTGATCTACCCTGCCTGGAAGTTATATTCAGAGGTAGTCTGGAAAAAGCTCTCATTGCCATCCCAAAGACTTTAGGCCTATAAGCTAATGCACTTTTCTATTAAAGATACGGGAAAGACAAACCGAAGCTACACTACAGGCTCTATTGAGCCGGCTAGTTGGTCGAAAGCTCAAGTGTATTGTAAAGGGAGATCGGTAGAAACCGCGCTACACTCCCTTGTTGTCTTATTGAGAAATCCCTAGAATTTAAGGAATATACGAAGTCTTGTCCCCCGTCATTGAAACTTGGTCATTGAAACTTGGTTCAGTGACCTGAAGGGGCAAGGCTTCAAGGTGGTTGCTTGTGCGAATGACGTTGCTGTTTGCGCAATACTGAAATTAATGTAAAAATACTCGCAGCAGCTGAAACCTATGAACTTGGTATTGTAACATGCAATGCTTGTTTTCCGGTTTGTTGCTACTGCAGATTTTAGAACAAAAAAAAGAGATGTTCGATTTCTCAACATTCGATTATTACAGCTTCAACAAGCAAGATTCAAATATTGTACAGAAAATATATACTGTATATTGAAATAAAATTAATCACCCCTATTATGATTGTCGGGTCGACACGACTCTGTGTTGCCTTTTCCTTTTTCGTATTGTTTTTATCAAATGAAAAAAAGAAAACGCAATACAGAGTCGTGTCGATTATCGATCGACTCGACAATCATAATAGGGGTGAATAATTTATAAACTTATTCATTAAAAGTTAAAACCAAATTATTTGTATAAAATAAATAAATAAATAATTATAAATTGTGTGAGTGTTTAGTGTAGCTTCTTTTGAAGACCTTGTGCAGATTCATTGAAATACATCTCACATCTTCGACATATTAATCAGTTTTCATGAATTCGTAAACGGTGATCCAATAAGTAAGTAAGTTTGGTTTATGACATTTAATATTTGAAAATAATTTCTTTTAAATGTAGTCCGCGACTGGCGCTTAGATGATCTATTCTATGGGTCCAATTTTGGAGCACTCTTTCGAGCATTTCGGCTGATATATTTTTATTGCCAAAAATTCAAGATGACACCAATGTGTAGCCGACTTGTGGTTTCAACAGGATGGTGCAACGTGCCACACGCACGCCAAACCATCGATTTATTAAAACAAAATTTTAATGAGAACATCATATCATGAAAGGGACCCGTGAATTGGTCTTCAGGATCTTGTGATCTGACGCCGTTAGCTTACTTTTTATGGGGGTATCTGAAATCACTTGTTTATATTGATAAACCACAATCGATTCCAGCATTAGAAGCGAGCATAACACGCGTAATTAACGGAATAACGGCCGAAATGCTCGAAAGAGTACTCGAAAATTGGACCCATAGAATGGATCATCTAAGAGCCAGTCACAAATACATTTTTTGATTATTAAATTGATTTTAATGCGTTTTATTTCAAAAAAAACTTCCGGAAGCTCTTATTGGATCACCCATTAGTTTATAGTTGCTATTGATATCTATGGTAAGTATCCTTGTATCCTAAGATAGCGCACTCACAGCGCGCTTGGCTTAATTTCTAAATGGGTCAACAGTTGTGGACTAAATATTAATCCACGTAAAACAGCGGTGGTCTTTTATGCAAACTTCCTCAGATTGATTCTCTTAATTTAAATGGCCTTAAAAGCGAAATACCTGGCCGTTATTTTGTACAGCAAACTTAGCTGGAAACCTAATATTTTAGAAAGTATAAAGAAAGCTACTTTGTAAAAACGCTATTAGAAAAAGATGAAGTATTGAACCCTACATCGTATACTGGCTCTATGCCTCAGTGATAAGGCATATACTATTTTATGGGATAATTATTTTGTGACCAGGTTTAAACAGTATGGCTAACCAAAAGTTGCCGATGAAAATTCAGGGAACTTTCACCTTTTGTATTAGTGGTGCACTCAGGCACTGGAGTACTGTTTCATCTCGAACCCCTAGATATTCCGAGCATTCAAAAAGCAGCGAGCGCAGCTCAAATCCATTTCTATGTGGACCCATAATAATACAGGACACTCATCCATTTTGTGTAACAGAGACATTCGTAGTACCACCGATTACATGATTTAATCACCAGCTTTCGAGGAAAAATTTCGCACTGATATTCGCTCCAAAGAGGACTGGCTGAGTGAAGAGATGTTAAACCCTGAACTTTTGAACTTATTCAAGGATGGCTCAAAAATGGCTGGTAAAGGTTGATGGTGGTGCTTTCTGTGAGAAATTGAATGTGAACCTCCCATTTCGTCTTCCCCCAAATATTGCAGCGTTTTTTCAAGCTGAAATGATTGCGATAATGGAGGCCGTGAATTCGTTGAGGTATAACGTAGCATCGTAAACGCGTTGAAATTCCGCTCGCTATACGAGCAAACTCTTACATCACGAAGAAGCTAGGAGAGCAACGAAATACAGAAGGCTAAAGTTAGATAAGAGAAGGACTGTGAAAAAAAACTGTTGGTCATATCTTCTACCATAATGAGCAGACATTATTTATCTAACATTAATCTACCGATTTCTGATAGATCGATACCTAAAATTTAACAATAAAGTTTTAATAAAAATAAAAATTACAACAAACCAAATTTAAGGGGGCCATTGCAGTAAGGTGAATATTTCATTGTGTTGTCGCAAATTTCATTCCCAATTATAAATTCAAAATTACCATCTTTAACGTTATCGTAATCATTAGGAAATATGTGAATCTGATACTGGCCAGTACATTCATCATCTTTCAAATCAATCCAAGATGGCAATGGCTGATCAAGGTTATTTTTGCTGAAATTGTAATTCGGCCTTGGATCTTCTTGACAATTCTATAATATTGCAATAGGATAAGATTAGGTAGGATTGCGATATATTTGTTATTTCGTACACTTACCCGTTCCGATATTAGAAATGTAAAGTTTCGAATTCTTCCATTTGTCGCATTAAAAAGGTTTTTGTTAATAGTTAATTTAACATGATCCCGTGGGCTCCTTGCCTCACTGATGAGTCCCCAGTTACTTGATAGGTAGGCTGCGGGAACTGAAATATAAAATTATTTAGCATATTTTGCATACAATTATCATTGCCACATAAATTACTTCCGGCTGGTGAAATATATATAATGGACGTCTCATTCATCGGTCCTGTGTAGTTTTGTAATTCAATCCCTATTGTTATATTATAGATATGTTCTGGTTTAATTGGTTTGGATTTATAAAAGTTTGCTAGGGTTAAATCATTAGACGATTTTAATTTCCATTCGTAACTAATTACGCCGTTACTGGTTGGTGGACTTTCGTAAAATGTGCCTTTTATCGCGATTATCTCACCGTTAATTTCGCACGGTAAGTCCCATTTTAATTCGACTGTGTGGTCGTAATTAAGTCGGTCCACCCGAAAATTGTTCACCTGATGAGGACCTGTAATATAAAATAATCTTGTAATTACGATACATGGAAGAAATAAAACTTATTTTCTGGGCCGGTTACTACTTCGATTGGACTGTAACCGCCAATTCCAGCTGAATTCTCGATTGAAATTTGAACTGAATATTTAGTAAATGGTTCTAAATTTGAAACAGTATACTCCAATTGTTCAGCTTTGATAAAAAATGTTGCATTATAATGTATGATTCGGCATAGTACAGGTACAGTATAATTTGTTCCTATTTTCATAATACGAACTTGATAACTTTTTAATCGTAATTTTGTATTATTCGGAGCTTTCCAAGCAATACTTAAAGATATTGATTGTATCGAACTAATCCAGAAGTCTGGTGGATTTGACAATTTTTCACTAGTCTCAAATTCACTTGCCGGACTTTCATCAGACGAATAGTTCGCATTCTCGATTCGTACCGTGCAATTGTAATTAGTTAGATCTTTTAAAGAGTGAATGCGAAAGCGTGACATTTGCCTGATGAAACGTATGATTATCATTCTGGCACTTAAAAATAGCACTTTTTAGTGTGCATTGATCCCGATCGTTTTCATAATACGATTCTAATTCGAGTGATGTTGCTATTTTCTGTATAAGCTTGGGTGCGGATGGTGCTTCAGGTTCTAAAATATAAAATTAGTTAACAGGTTAGAAAGAAATTCAAAATAATTGTCATACTTATTGGTTCGGTTTTAAACCGAAGCTCTTCTGTATCGCCTTGTCCATTATCAAAAGTGATCGGAATTATAGAAACAGTGTAATTCGTACAAGATTTAATTTCCATCTTATCTAATCTAAAGTTATGTGAATTTATCTCTTCCGATATGATTTGATGGCCTAATTCACCGTACATCATCATTACATATTTTTGGACGCATTCAGCACCATAACTAGGGCATTCCCATTCAATCAATGAATTTTTATATCGAAGTTGCTGCATCCCGCTTGAAATTTCGATTGTCGTGTTCATTGACTACCTTTCCGTACACATCCCAGTTTCATTATTCTTCATAAACATACAAATTTGAATGTCGTACGGAAGGCACGGTTCAAGATTTTGAATTGTATACTCTGTTAAATATGCGTACTTTGTATTGTGTTCGTACTTAATTTCATATTCGCTTACACAATTTAGAGTTTTGTATGGAGCATTCCATACCATACTGATACTATTAGGATTTGTAAATAATGCATACAAATTTGAAATGCGATCAGGCTGTTTAAATCCGGTTGCAATCGAAATTTTATGGGTTTCACCGATTAAATTTTTATCCCCCTCTGGTGAAATTCTAATTTCATATTTTGTACAGCCGGGAAGATAAGCAAGATTCAATGATTCGGTTGTTGTGATGTTGGTTATTCCATTGGAATCTACAGAATACCGCCTAATACGTAGGCCACTATTTTCATCAAATTCTATATGGTCTATTTCTGGTATGTTGCGAACCAATTTAGTTATAAACGTTTTGTTGGTGTAGAACGATTGAGTCGTGTTGAGTGAATGGTGAGTTTTAATAACCAAATGGTACTCCGAGCATGGTTTCAATTGGTCGATAACATAGAATTTTTTCAAATCAGATTTGAAATCCAAAACAGTATTATTTAAGATAATTTCAAAATACCAAATGCAACTGGGATTTTTATATGCTAAAGAGATATTGGCAGAAGTTGATTCCGAAATTATCGAATTTATGGTTATTTCTGGAGTGCCTGATTCGCTAGTAATATTTTCGCTATGTGTGGTATACAACCCTCTTTTGTTATTAATCTTAATAATACAAATTTGAATAATGAGTTTAGTACAGGGTACAAGATTTTGTATTGAGTGTGTAGCTAAATGGGTTATGTACTCGGTATTTTCATTGTAAATGATCGAATAGTGTTTAACACAATTTGGATTTTTTCGTGGAACGTTGGTATATTTCATTTTCGACGAGTCCAAGCTGCAATAGTTTTGTATTATGACACAAACGTATATTGAAGAATGCTTCAAAAATGATGAATTAAGACAACGGGACCAAATCAAGTCAAGCAAATTCACTTTAGGAGTGCCAGGAAATGCCACAAAATATTAATCGAATTCAGGTGTTTAAATTACCCCATTTTGGTGCACGCAGAAAATCAAGTCGGTCGATAAAAAACAAACTTATGTAACTTATACCAAATCAATCATTAGTGACAAAAGATAGACAGTCAAATCGAGCTAGGAACATAGATACAATTATTTTAAAATGCAATAATTAACTTACTGTATGGTTTGGTAATCACTTCAGTTGGTTCACTATAGTTACCAATACTCGCCGAATTTTCTACGGCCATCTGAACAGTGTATTTTGTGTATGGCTTCAAATTTGTGATTTCATATTGTAACAGATTCGCATTAATATGGTAGAATCTATCGTCGACTAATTGTGACTCATCTTCACATGTATCTGGCGTCCGATACATCGAATCTGTGATCTCCCTTTTATTAGAATATTTTACTACATACTTTTTTACACAGTCTGGATTTTCGCTTGGACTGCCCCAGCTGATGTTAATGCTATTTGAGCTAGGACTTCCCATCAAATTCATCACACTGCTAGGCTCTTTAACATAAATTAAACTTGAATTAACTAAGACATATTCATAAAATGTAGTGTAACAAACCTTTGATCCCTGTTTGAATATTTATTGAATTAGATTTTGCGAAACGCTTGCCATTTAGACCTTCTGGTGTAATAGATATTGTAAAATTGGAACAACCAGGGTATGCACTTAAATTTAGTGACTCAACATTTGTCGTCTTAGTATCGTCGTGAAATTCTTAAATATAGTAAGTAATGTCACAAAAAATCTGAAAACTAGGCCAATATCATTAATTAGTTACTTACCATTCTCTAATCTAACTTCATAATTCTTAACGCACTTCGATCCTGAAACGGGAGGTTCCCAACTTAGTAAGCCTGTCACATCGTCGAATTTAATATTTTCTATAGGAGGTATATCCACTGCCTCTGTCGAAAATATTTCACTAACACTAGTTTCTTCCTGTTTATTCCAGGCGCCATATCCATAATATGTTTTAACCCTTATTTTGTATGAAGTGCATGGTACTAACCGATTTATTTCTATATACTCTCTCAAATTTGATTTGTCAAATGACGTAGCAAAATTGCTATTTATAAAAAATTCAATTGAATTAGCGCAATTCGAATTTACGTATCGCAATGACACATTTACAGAATTTAAAGTCGGAATTATTTTGTGTATTTCAGTTTTCGGGATGGATTTACCGGTTGTTATATTCTCTTTATGCGAAATTTTTTTCTTCGTTGTTAAGTTTTGTAATATTGCTTCAACGTTATATGTTGTACATGGTTCCAAATCATTTATCCTAAAATTAAAATACAAAATGATCGGCTTGAATTAATTATGTGCTTTGGTATGTGTATCTCCCAACAAAGTTTTGTTTATTTCACCTGCTGTGTAGCATGATTTCAAATCACTAACTAACTATTAGGCTAATAGGATCTCCAACCCTAGGGCGCTGTCAATTTTAGGGTGTCGTTTTTTATTTATTTGATTTTCAAATTTTTATTTGAAACACAAGAAAAATCGTTTACACCCTAGAGTTAAAAAAACAAAATTGACTTTATCTTGGGTGAACCTAGGGACATAAGGGGCTGCTAGAAAATTAAAATTAGAAATAAAAAGTCGACACTAAATATTTCAATTGGGTAAAATATTAGTGAATTTCAGCAGATAAGCAACGAAATCGTTACATCTAAAGGAGACTACTAAAATACCTGTAGAAAATTGCCTGTGGGAGGACAAATACCACTTTATGGTGGATTAAACTATAGACTTTGAATTGAGTAAAATACACTTCACTAGGGGACCCCTGTGCAATTGCACAATTTTAATATTTATGTGAAACATTTTTGCCATAATAAATACAAACAACTTCTGCAAAAGAAATTTATTATGCATATGCATGAAATGAAATTAAAAAAAGAATGTACTGCTAATAAAGGCCAACATTAAATTGAAAAAAAAAAAGACGAAGTTATCGGGAAACGAACTAGAGACCTTTAACTTCATAGCGCATCGCTCTAACACATAAGCTATTGCACTATGCTTAATAATTCATATATTAATGGAAATTTATAGCTTAAGAAAATGTTGAACATTCTTGTATATTATTATATACATATAGTTTTCAGTTTCATAAGATGATGGGAGCATGGGAAAAATTGGGCCCAACTTTCAATGAGAACATACGAAACATAGTTACGATGTTAAAACCATTAATGGTTTTAGATAGATTGTCCCGTAAGATGCATAAAGCAATCTGCGAGGGAACGCTTATTTGAATTCGTGAACTTTCTCGCTCATTAGCCTATTTTGTTGAGATCTTGCTACTGACTAGATCTTGACGAAGTTGATTTTCAATGCCTATATTCAGTCTTCACATTTGAAACATTTTGTACATCGAAATTTCCTTCACTGGGTCGGAAAATTTTACTACGAACAAAATTACAAAAAATTCCTAACTGTTCAATCCCACTTTTGAAATTTTAATATGAATTTACTATCCCGATTTTTTATTATTTAAAGCAAAATTTTATTCTCAACCGACTTCCTGCACAATTCTTCCCGCACAATTTGGCCCTATCACTATTCCCTGAGAAGAAAACTGGACACTAAAGCCGTCCTCGAAGCGTAACGGAATTATTTCTCCTCACTTTTAAATAAACAGGCACCACCTTCCGAGCAACAACCCCTCTTGCTTCAACGCAATATTAATGACGAGATGACACCACCACCTCCCCCATCATGTGATGAAGTGCGGAATGTGATATCGCAGATGAAAAATTACAAGACACCTGGTGAGACTGGTGTCTGCAATGAAATGCTCAAATATGGCGGTGATTATCTGTTATACCGCATATGTTTGAGCATATATCAACAATTTGGTCTAGAGAAGAAATCCCTGTAGACGGCTCTTATTTGTTCATTTCATAAAAAGAGAGATCGATGGAACTGCAATAACTATCGCGGTATAGCTTTGCTGAACTCGGGCTAAAAGGTTTTGGCCAACGTAGTCGCAGCAAAGTTATCAACTTATAGCTAGGGTGATTATCAATATGGTTTTCGACCAAATAGATCAACGACCGATCAAAATTTTACGCTGAGGATTGGATTTCACGACAATTCGCAGAAAAACAATTCGCAGGAAAAGAATTTACAGAAATTCTGGAAAATGAAAATTTTATCTTCCTTATGCAGAATTTTGTGTTGAAATATTTTGAAAAATGGAGATTTCCATTCTAATATTTAATTAAAATTTAATATTACGTATTGTCCTACCTGGGCATACCGATAAAATTGATTTCAATGAGCCAGCTTTTAATGGATGGCTCAATATGTAGGATGCCTTTGAGATAATATTTGGGGCGCGGCAAGGATACCCAACAGCTCAAACTCTTTTCAATCTATCATTGGAGTATGTCATTCGTCAGCTCAATCAGCGTAGCTGCCTGTATTATAAATCAACCCAGCAAATAGTATACGCTGACGATATTTGTATTCGGGGCCGTAACACTATCTCTTTGAAAGAGGTCCTACTCCCATTGGAATTAGCAGCTCAATAAATAGGCCTTCAGATCAATGAAGCGAAGACCAAATATATGGTGACCGCGAGAAGGCAGACTCGTGGGGGCTTCATTTCTAGAAATACTCAATATCAAAAGATGAATGAGTTCAAATATCTAACATCACTGATCACTGAGCAAAATTCCGTTTCTGTGGACATTTCATCGAGGATCGCAGCAGGCTACCAAGCATATTACGCCAATACCAAAATATTCAAGTCTCTTCATATATCGCGCAAAATAAAATTTGACATCTACAAGGCGCTGATAAGGCCTTTGGTTGCGAGTCTTGGACACTGACAGCGCAAAATATCCAGAAAATCGCTGTAACTGAGCGTAAGATCATAAGAAGAATCCCTTATCGGTCCCATTAAAGAAAGAGCCACGTAAAATCACGAGCGAGATCAGAAATGGTCTCGATAAAGTCTAAGATATCTTGGGCTAAAGTAAAGGCTCAGATGGCTTGGGCACGTACTTCATTCGCAAAATCGGACCACTAAACAAGCCTTGGAGTCGGCACCAACGAAAGTAGGACCTTGTGGGAGACCACCTACCCGATGGATGGACGATATTGAAATGGACCTACACACACTCGGTAACCGTACCTGGTGTTCTCTTGCAGCGGATCGAATTATTTGGAGGAGCATCGTTGAGGCAGCCACATTCCTTCATGGGATGTAGCGCCAGCGTAAGAAGGAAGAAGAAGAATGGTACTTTTCGCCGATGTTTGTAAAGTATTTTATTCACAATCAGAGGTTTGTATACAATTTTCTTCAGAATTTGAGGCATTTAATAAAACAAGCAACATTGTAACATAAATAAATAAAAACCTATTTCTATTATACCAACTAGCTCACAGCTATTCTACTTATGCAGTTGCTCCTCGCGTTTCGAAATGAAAGTAATGCTATTATAACAAACTCTAAATTATTTTAAATAAAGATATAAAAATTCACCACCTTCAAATTATCCTAGATTTGTATAACATTATAATAATAACAATGATATTATATAGCTAACTCCAGACCAATCCTCAAACCGGTTTCCCATACTTTATTTTTCGGGGTTCGATTCCGGTTACACTAAATGTGTTAATAGCTTTTCCTACAAAAAACATTTCAAATAAATTGCGACGTATTAAAAATTACATGGCTGTAACGGGGCGTAAGACGAAGTGATTTTCCCAGATGATGAAGCTCGGGCAGGCAGTGCAATCGGCGGATTGGGCAAGAAAATTGTGACAAGCTGTTTCACTTCACCGTTCATGTATATAAGCAAATTAATTTTCCTAAACCACGAGGAATTCCATATCCTATCCTCGTCGGTTGTCAGTGGGACAAATTAAATATGAATGGTAGTATGGCACGCCCATTATTAAAAACCAAATGCACAACTAATCACGTGGGAGATGCAGGTTAAAATTTTAAAAATAAAAATAATGAAGAGCACCCATATTTGGGCATGGCAAGGGCAGTTGATATAATGTGCGCGCGGCGAGCATTCCAGAGGAGAACACTTTTGGAATTAAAACGTAATTTATAACTTACTAACTTAATATTAATCTTTGGCTTCTTCCCATCGGCGTGCCATAGAGTCTGGTAAATTGAAGTAAACTACATATTTGTAGTGGGTTTTAGACAGAACAATGTTGTTTAAGCTAACAATTACACCAACTCAAATGGTTTGGTTCTTTTAAGTCTGCGTATTAAATTCGTGTTGCTGAGGAGCTAAGTTGTCTCAATGTTCATATATTGCCGGAGCCTATCTTCATGTCTCCGCGCTTTCTCCGGAATTTCATTTATCATAAGGTTTACTTTAGGGTCCCTATGGAGATCATTGTTCCTGAATCCTGACGTACGAAAGGTGCAACGACGTTCTTTAATACCATTTTCTGAAATATTTGGATGATATTTAGGTTGCTCTGTTTGAAAACAAAAAACCTCCTCCGACTTCTCGGGATGCTGGCTGGCACAGGAACCAGGTGAAACTGACTGCATGAGCGGATCAGAGATTTCTTCTGCTTTACACGAAGGTAGTGGAAGGACTTGGCGAGGTATGGCCCGGAGCCAGCCTTGCTGTTAAAGCTAGGAAAGAGATCACTGTACGCCACGGGCCGACTACAGGTCAGCCGTCATAACTTTAAACAGAGAATCACTGACTGCACTGGAAAAAACCAATGGTATCGTAAACTATGGTTTCAGTGCAGTCACACTCAAAATCTACAAGAGGACGCGGACAAGCCGGAGACTCCGAAGTCTGAGGAAGCCGTTGAAAGCTCATCTGGGCGCCCTGGAGAAGGAGAAAGCCAGGCGGAAACTATCTCCACAGATACGAAGATGTCAATGTCCTTTGAGTTATTAAAGAGAATCTCAGAGGACTTCACATCAGAGGAGGACTCTGATGATACGGTGGTAGAGAGGAAGATCTAAGAATGGTGACATTCTTGCAGATTAACCTACACCACTCAAAGGCAGCATTAGCTGCTCTCCTTTTTAAAATTGGTAGGAAGGGACAGATATTGCCTTGATTCAAGAACCTTGAGTCACTGCCGTCGTGCATTCCCGTTAAAAATAATATAAGTTGTTTTCTGCTATCAAATTTCAGCAATGAAGATGTGGCAGAGGTCAGCATTGAGGTCAATAAACGGATGGGCCACAAATAGTATGGAATCGCTGGAACTACTATTGGAAACTCACTTTCCTGGTTGTTCCGAATCTACACCTACTATATCAGCAGGTAATAGAGCAAGTAGCCTCATAGGCCAAATTATTAGCAGAAGAAATATTCTGTGGGATATAAGCAGCTTGAAACCATATAAGTCGCCAGGACCTGATGGTATTATCCCTGCGGATATACAAAAAACTACGGATCTAACAATTTCCTGGTTAGAGGTAATTTTTAGAGGCAGCGTAAAACTATGTCACATTCCTAGTAAATGGACGGAAGTGAAGGTTGTTTTCATGCCTAAGGCGGGAAAACGTTCACACTGCAATCCCAAAGACCTTAGACCGATTAGCTTGTCTTCAGTCCTCTTCAAAATACTGGAAAGACAAATAGAAGCTCATATTAGAGGCACGATTGTGCCGGCGAAGCTGTCTAAATCTCAACATGCCTATTGCAATGGGAGATCTGTAGAAACTGATCTTCATTCTCTTAATCTTTCGAATATGGAGACTACACGATGGTAACCTTTTTGGACATTGAGGAAGCCTTTAACAACGTGCTTACAAGGGCTATAACTTGGGCACTTTCGAATCTAGGAGTGGATGAATCTCTCAAGGACTATATAGATCAAATGCTAAGAGGCAGGATCATAAATGCCAATCTGAGGAAATCCTCCGCCAGAAGATTTGCAAGCAGAGGCACGCCGCAGGGTGGCGTATTGTCCTCTCTGCTTTGGAACTTGGTCATAAATGATCTGTTGCTGAGACTGGAGGGTAGTGGCTTCAAGGTGGTTGCCTATGCGGATGACGTCGCTATTGGTGTCCGTGGAAAATATCCCAGCACACTTAGTGAGCTTATTCAAAATGCTCTGGGCATTTTTTCATTATGGGCCAATGGTTGTGGGTTGAATGTGAACCCACACAAAACCGAATTGGTTCTCTTCTCCAGGAAATATAAAATTCCTCATGCCGATCCTCCCACTTTAAATGGTTTCAACTTGCCTTTTATAGATGAAGCAAAGTTTTTGGGTCTCGTGTTGGACAGTAAATTAAACTGGAATCCTAATATTATGGAAAGAGTAAAGAAAGCTATACGGTAGCGCTATACTCTTGCAAAAATGCCATTGGGAAAGGTTGGGGGCTGGAGCCCCACATGATCCTTTGGCTATACACAGCAGTAGTCAGACCCATTCTTCTGTATGGGGTAACAGTCTGGTGGCCTGCTCTTTACAAAACTGTCAACGTAAAGTTGTTGACAAAAGTTCAGGGAACAATCTCTCTGTGGATCCGTGGTGCACTGAGGAGCTCATCCACTCAGGCACTGGAGACTCTGCTATTTCTGACTCCTCTCGATATCTTGGGAAAACAGTGGGAAGCTTCCACTGCCATACGACTGAAATCCACGTTAATGTGGACCTGCAATAATACAGGGCACTCATCTATACTTTGTAACAAAGGGCTTCCCAAGACCACCGACTATACTGTCCCGTCACTATCTTTTGATAGAAAATTCCAGACTATTATCCCATCTAGAGGAATGGATGTTGGATGCAGTTTTGGAACCAGAAGTTTTAAACTTCGTCACTGATGGTTCAAAACGGGATGGAAGAGTAGGGGCTGGGGTGTTCTGCGAGGTACTTATGTTAAACATCTCCTTCTGTCACAATGACTACTGTAACATTTTTCAAGCTGAAATAACTGCGATAAAGGAAGTCGTGGACTGGTTGAGGTATAATGTAATATCGACTTGTGATATTCGCATACGTATCACCCAGAGAACTAAGCGTTTGCGACAACCGAATCAATTGCCCTACCGAATTATTCGGTCCAGTATACATTTTAATTAAACTTTACGACAACCTCTTTTTATTGTTTATCAGAACTGAAAAAGAAGTTGTAACTAACCCTTTTTAGTTAGCCTAAAGGAATTAGCTTGTATGAAGAACGAAATACACTGTATTACAAACGACCATTGGTTGAGCTTATCGATCATTCGGTTGAATTGATCGAATATTCGTTTAGGAATATTACAAATTATAGTTGTCGTGATCACTGATCGATTGTAATAACAGACTTGGTTATTAAAGCAACTTTCTTTGCACGGTTAGTGCAATACTATTTCGGTTACTACATAATCAGAAGTAGTTGACACAACCGCATTAAATTGTTTTCTCCAACCGAATAGGATTGTTGCCATTTCATTTAACCAAATTAGTTTTATTAAGAAAAAAGTAGAAATATCCTCCATCCACCCTTTATTTTACCACAGAGTCAATATAAATGTATCGTCTCTCAAAAATGAGAACCCTCCTTTACTTGAGTTCAATTATATTGGTAGTTCGGTTTCGTACTCAAAAGTACAACCTATACTTATCAAGTAGCTACGACCGAACTACAAAAATACAATTCTCGCTTAATACCTTAAGTGGCAAGCAGAACGTACTGACTTAGCGAATTATATTCGCGTGTGTATTTATGCCAACATGAAATTCGTTTATCATGATTGCGGTAGAGTTTGCCACAAACGCAATTCGTTTGGACTAATCGATAAGGTAGTTGTCCCGACACCAATTCGGTCATCGCAACTAGATTAAGATAAAATTTCATATAAATCGAAAACTACATATAAAAAAAAACAACGAGCGAGTTCACCCTCAACTCGCAAAAGATTTATGTGAAAACTTTTTTGTATAACTATTGAATCATTTCAAGCCATTTCGTTAAGGCTCAGGAACCCCTCCATAAACGAAGTTACATTTTTGGTTCAAAAAGTCAGTAAGTTATAATTCTATTTTGAATTTGGAGGACGAACCTTATACTGACAATAATTAAGCATGAGCAAAGTAAGTTAATCACCTAAACCTCCATAGTAGTAAATGGTCACGGCAAACTCGAACAAAGCAAAATCAGGTTACACGTCTGTTAAATGATCGTTGTACAGTACCCGTTCAAAATTCTCAAATAAATATCGAACTCGTACTGTAACAACTCATTTACCGCCCTTGTGACGTAAATAACTATTACACTTCACAAGCATAATTTGTGGTCCTTTTACTCGTATGTAATTTTCATTTTCAAAAACACTTGCTGCTGCGACCATATACAGCAGGTATTTTCACAACAAAATAAATTAAAGTAGGCGGTTTTTTTTAGATTTTTTTTTGTATTCGGCTCACGATGTTTTTGAAATGCCGGATGATGTTGTATATTGCCTGAGTATGCGTAGATTTTGCATTGATTTTACGTTTTATTTATTTTTTGTTCTTATCGATATTCACACATACCAGCAATATTTTTTGTTCGGTATTTTTGTTTCCGTAACCCGATTTCTATACAATTTTTTACTTACTCCTGCCGCTAAAGATGTTTTCACATCAAAAATGAGAAACAATAATTGTATATCATATAGCGTATTTTGTTGACCAAAATTGAATCCAAACTGTTTTGGGTTTATTTGTTTCCCAAGAAAATAGCCAATTTGATTCATTTGGCAAAAGCCAACTTTTCGAAATAAAATATAAATTTAATATGTAATATGACCTGGTGGTAGGTATCATAACCAAAAATTAGAATTGGGTTTAATTTAACCCAATATTTTTTTGGGTTAATGTTATTCTTGCGAGGGTTTATCCTATGCAATTGATGTTGTAATTTTTTCAAGGAAATACGCTTATAGTTTCATTGAAATTCCTTTAGATTTTTTTACAATTCGTCATAAAAAATTGTTTTTGAAACGCAAGAAAACTATTGCGTTTGTTCGGGGAATCAAAAAATCGCTTGTAAATGTCAATAAAAGTTTTCCAGGATACTTTAATTTACACAAATTGTTTGCTATTTTTGTTATATGCAGTTTTCGATCCGCCATTGATTAGGTGTCAGTATATCGCGTACATTATAAAACAATTTATATTATTCATGTGGTGTTCATGTTTACAAAATAACCACAAATCATTTTGTAATTTTTTCAAATAGTGAATCTACCCTCTCCTCATATAACACCCTCTTCATTTTGTATTATTTAAACATGACATATTCTAAATACGATTATAATATTTAGTTGTAGCAACGGAATTCCAAAATAAATAATTCCACTTTGATATTTTGGTACAACGACAGAATGATATGATTACATTGAACTACAATATTGTTCTCGCAACAGCATTCGTCAGTTAGTTTTGTTCGCAGTTGTCACAAAAGCCTCGTTTAATTGGTGTAACAAAATTACGTTTGTGGCAACTGAAACGAGGTTGATACTTTAAAAACTATTAGGCTCATTCGGTTCTGACAACGAATATCTAGGAAATTAGCATCAACGGAGTTGAAGATTTGGAAACGAAGTTGTTGCAACTATCTGTGCATTAGTGGCTACCGTAGTTTGTTTGTACCAATCTCAAGTCAATTGGTGCTACCGAAATTATGTTGTAGCAACTACAATTCATTCATCGCAATGGAAAGTATTTTCTCGCAACCTCATGCCAACGAATCATTTCTCTCAGTGTACGGAGAGTAATGCTGCCATTAAAGCGCTTCAATCACACCTCCTCACGTCGAAAGTAGTCCAGAACTATCTCTCATCTTTTAACGAGATGACAGATCAGTTCAACATCCATATCATATGGGTGCCAGGACATTTCGTTAGTACGGGGAATATAAAAGCCGATGAACTGGCTCGACGTGGTACAACGGACCACATCTCAAACAGTAAAAAGGATATTGAAATGCCTCTTGCGGTATGCAAACTGCTGCTTTAGGAGGAAGCTAGTAAGTTGACGAATAACAGATGATCAAATAGTACCTCATGCGTAATAACTCGGCAGGTCTGGCCAAAGTTGAACTCGGCGAGATCCAAACAGCTGATCTCACTTCAGCGGAGTTAGATCAGTGTGGTAGTTGGAATGATTAAGGGGCACTGTCTTATAGGTAAAAATGCGAGTAGACTTGGTTTCTTCTCACATGACCACTGTAGTAGTTGCGAGGACGAAGAGGAGGAAGAGACAGTACTTCATCTTTCTTGCACCTGTCTACGTCTGGCACGAAACAGACTGAATTTTCTAGGAGCACCCCTTTTCAACGACCTGACGAAGCTCAGCAGGATGGACGTTAGGAGTATCCAGCGCTTCATAGCAAGCTCAAAGTGGTTTCAATGAGTTGGAGAAATATTTTTAAATTGTGGTACGGCTACGGACCTATTTTGTGTCTATGCCTGGTCCTAGTGGACCGCCACCCAAACCTATCCTAACCTAGGATGCTCTGTTTGGTACAACCTTAAAGTTGAATACCATAAGCCCAAACCGGTTTCAATATTTGCTTATAAAGTAGAAGCTTGTTGTATGTTGATAAAAAAGAGTTCATTCCCATCAGCCCATATGTCTTTTTGTATATAAGGCTTAGTTCTTCAATTTTCTTTTTGACATGTGCTTTCCATCGTTATTTAGCATCCAGAGTCATGCCGAGATACTAGTACGGATGAAAAATTATTGTGACGTAACATTATAAAATAAAAAAAAGGATAAATAATCCAAATACATAGTTTTCGGACATAAATAAAAAAAAGTTTTTTTTAACACCAAGATTTCAAAGTTGTGCGAAAACAATTGTTTTCGTTTTTAGATGGATTTGAAACGTTAATTTTAGAGTTTTATTATTTTCTGGTCAACAAGTTACAGTTTTGAGTACCGCGTATTAGATGGCACTCAGTGCCGCTAAAGATTTTCAAATAAATTTTATAAGAAAAATATCTTCTAGAACGTACTAGTAACCGTTATTTTTTGCCATTATAACCATTGGAAATGTATTTGCTGCCTGACCAAACATCATAAAATATAAAGAAATTAGAAGCAAGTTTTTTTAAGTCGAAGAATCAGAGAAACCAGATAAATCTATATCAGAGTTATCCAATAAACCTACCCTGAAATATATCTGTGTAAAATATTATATGTATCCAATCACAATACAAAAACGTGTTATTAAAATGTACATACCATTGGGAATCTTCTTGGCTCACTTGTATATCTTTAGAATTGAATTTTAGAGATGTAATTCGAATGTCCGTAGGTGAATATGGATACCGCACTCGAAGATTTATTGAATTAGGCTTCTGTTTATAAATAAATTTAAATTCTAAAAATAAAATTTTAATGTTTTTATCAGTCTAATAAATTTTAACAAAAAATAGTATACTTGGTGGTTTCTGGCTTATACTCGTGCTTATACTTGAGCATGCTACAAACAGAATTAATACTAAATTTGGTAAAGTTGTATGAAACATCTTGATTGTAGATTTATTTGGTCATTGTCGTTATTTTGTTGAATAAATTTTTAGCGATTTCAGTTCATCGTGCAGTACACATTTAAGCATTTAAAACAATTATTATCTGAAACATAATTAAATTAGAAAGTTTTAGTGAACATTTTAAATTTTCTGTTATAAAAATATAAGTGGCAGTGTGGTTAAAGCTGCGGCGTTTGTATCGGAAGGTATACTAGGTTCGAATATGGATAGGGAACGAATGAAAAACGGATACTTTTGCTTATCAGTACTAAATGCATAGTGCAGGTGGTCTAAAAGACAGAAAGCCAGAAATTTAAAAAGACAGAAATTTAAAAACAAACAGATTGATGTTAAAACCAACAAACGCAATATTGTCGCCGCCAGAGGTAACACAGAATAATAAACAAACATAAGGGACAATGCTGGTCCTAACGACCATGAAAAAGATTTGACAAGCCGAGTTGTTGTGTAAACAAGTTGCCATCGACGCGTTCTCTGACAATTCCAAAATGATTTTTGGACATTTATTAGTGTAACGCAAATCAATATGTCAATTTATAACTGTGGAAAGAAGTATAAATCCATATCGAAGCGAACACATCAAGACTAAATTACAGTGAAAACAATGGACAAAGCTGGTGAAAGTGCATGACTTGAATAGGATTTCTTATAAAAAGAAAGACAATCACAGAGTATATTACACAGGAACTTTAAATAAACCAAAATATCTCCAATTCTAATAAAAATTGCTGAATTAATAGCACTAGAAGTAATTAAATCGGTGAAAGGTGCACCAACATGGATCTCACCAATCATTGTGATACCAAAAAAAACCAAGAATTTGTATTGACATGAGTTGCGTTAACAAATCAATTAAATGAGAGAACCACCCGCTACCGGTGATTGAAGACTTTTTACCTCATTTGCCCAATGGAAAGATATAATATTCTCGAAGCTCGATATTAGCAATGAATTTTAGCAAGTGGAAATATCAGAACAGTCACAACATCTCACCACGTTTATCACCAATAAAAGATTATTTTGATACACCCGGTTGATGTTTGGAATTTCGTGCGTTCCCGAAATGTTCCAAAAGTTAATGTAACACATTTTGGTGGGCTGTGGCGGTTGTATGAATTTTATTGATGATATCATAGTATATGGCTCAAAAGCCTTGAAACATTAGAAAAATGGGGCGTTATACATTAAACAAAGGCAAATGTGAATTAGGTGTGAATAAAATTTTATTTTTGGGGCGTGAATTGTATATATGGAATAAGTCCAACACACTATAAAGCTCATGCAAACAAGCAATTAGATCACCGTTAAATGCGGATGAAGTTCATAGTTTCTTGGGGGTGGTTAACTATATGGGATGATATATTCCTGATTTAGCGACGATGACATTTTAGTTGAGGAAACTAACAAGAATGGCAGAAAGATTCATTTGGGGCCCGAAACATCAAGAATCATGTGATAAATTAAAATCAAGATTATCAAGTGAGACTGTCCTAGCTTATTATAATGTTGAAATAGAACTCAAATAATACCGGATGCCAGTCCGGATAATGCGACTACAATCGTATTAGTAAACTGTAATTAAACCTGGATCACTGTTGTATATTCAAATTGGCCAACCGCAACCATTCGATGATGACTCTGAGTGTTAAATAAATGAATTAGTAAAAGCGATTAGCTGAATCACGATTAAATTAATGGAAATTGACCCAGAATCGAGAAGAGATGTTGATATACAGAATGTCAAAATTGGGTAAGATTTTGGCACGTGGATGAAAATACAAAACTCTATAAATTATTTGAAAATGAACTGTATATGCTTTTCGGAAAATATTTTATTACGAGGCACAAAAATTGTGATCCCCAGGCACATATCGGGCACTCGAGACGTACTGTAATGAAAAAACGTATTCGAGCTGAGGTTTGGTGGCCTAAAATTGATGAAAAATTAGAAAAATCAGTAATAAATTGTCGTTACCAACACCAATAAAGCGGAAAGAGTTACCAAATCAATCTTGACATGATTTAGCCATTGAGTTTATGGGGCCTTTGTCTTCCAGACATTATTTACTGGTAGTCGTTGATTATTACAGTCGTTATAAAGAAATCGAAATAATGACCAAAATAAGTCCAAAGGAAACAATAAATCGTTTGAAATCATATTTACTCGGTTTGGTGGTGATTGACATTGGATCAGTCAAGATGATTGTCCCTAATTCGACTCTGTGGAAATCAGGCATTGAAACAGTTTTAGTCCAATTTACAAGTGGGCTCGTACCCACGACACCTTACACTGACATCAGTGAATTACCATTATTGGAAGTAGAGCCAGACTCAACAACTATTATGAATAATGGCTGAGTGGCGTTATCGGCCCCAAACCTATTTATAGGGGCCTTGATTAATTTGCAATTTTCAGCAACTTCCAATTTAATTATGTTTAAGTCCAATTTTTCGGCGATTCTGTCCAAAATCACATCAATTTTCTTCAAAAGTTTGGACGTGTTGTTGTAATAAATGCAATCGCAGCAACTAATTTTAATATCAGAGTTTTCATCACGAATAGAAGTGACGTGCAAATTGTCGAAAATAATTTTCTTCTATACGACAATAAAATAATTTGTAATTGTATATTGACGTCATAGTGTAATATATAGTGAGTGTGCTTATTTGGGAATTTTGCAATGATTGTGGAGGGTCTAATTAAGAATAAAATTTTCGTAAAAATATTTTTACCAAATTCTAATTTGAACATTCCCAATCATAAGCAAATTAATATTGCGATACTGCATATGGTGAAGTGCTTGCAAAAACAGACTGACATATCGCCAAAAAAAGCGCTTAACTAGGGATAAAGTAAAGTGGTTAGTGACCGGATGATTCAACCTATTTCCAGTACGAGGTTCTAATATCTTGCCAAATATTATTATCAAAACTGTAACACTTAAATTTTGGTTTCATCCATCAAGACTGGACCCTAAAACAAAAGAGGATGATGTTTTAACTCTGGCTAATACGTGTTTGAGAACAAATTTTCACCATATTGGTAAATTGATCCCCAAAGAGAAAAAAAAATCAGGATTTGAAATACTTATGTTTTAAGTTAGGGGTAAACAAAGATCTCAAAGACAAGGCTTTAAGCTCGGAAACCTTTCCAACTGGCGTATATATTAGACCATTGAATCAAAATTTTCGGAAAGCAGTTACCTGAAACGGAAAATTTCGGAACCCAAATGTGGACATAAAAACTCCTACGATATAATTGTTCTTGTTTATAATAAGAGGATGATCCGGTTCATATGCTCAAGGCAAACTACAATATCCTCTATTTATTACCATAATGCTTCCAATATTCGAGGAAAATCTAAATTGTTTCTGTTGGACGTTCTTGACAACGATTATGATGTCATAGTTATTTGTAAAACATGACTAACAAAAAAATTCAGTTCTGAAGAATACTTTCCATCAGATTACGTAGTCTTTTATAACAGAGTTGAGTTGGGTATAATTTTCTCTTCTGATTTTTTCTTTACAAAACAAATTGATTCTATTATTGCTAAGGCTTACATTGAATTAGGCTTCATTACGCTCATTTTTAAAGACTTTTGTGACAAGCTCACACTAAAATCTTTATATGTGTAATTTGTTCGGTCTATTCTTGAATTCGCTTCTCAGGTCTAGTCACCATTTTATCAGTGTCATTCAGATAGAATTGAAAACGTTCGCAATTTGTACTGTAAACTCTTCGTAGCCAACCTTCTAAACGAGTGAATAACTATGTTCTTCTGCCTTATAAAGATCGCTGTAATTAATTACAAATTACAACGATTAGAACACCAAAGAGACGTAGCATCGGCTGCCTTTATACGAGATTGGAGGAAAGAAAAGATACCCAAGCGAATAGAACGTGTTTGTTTTTTTTTCTGCTGTATAAAATTGAGTATTCTACATTTATAAATAGTGTACGTAAGTGTCATGGATTGGTCTGATTCGAACAATGTCCAGCAATAATTACATTACCTGCAATAACACGGTATTGCAAGAAAACTTGCTAGTGTGTAGTGGTCTTTGCAAAAATGTGGCATATTAGAAATGTGCAGACATCACAAAATCATCATTCAATTTGATTTGTGGTTCTATCAATGTTTGTTGGTTTTGCAATTTGCGCAATGATTTGTGTAATCTACTAGTAAGCAAACTATCTCAAACCACCGAGTTTTCTAAAAGTATTGAAATGCAGGTAAAAAATTTAGAAACTAACTCAGTGACTAACAACCCGCATTTGCTAAATATGAGTGTTGAGGATGATGCTGCGATCATAAATGTTAATGACGTTGTGATTGCCAGAAACTTTATTGTAGCTGATTGTTCCAGTAATGAGCTTCCGACTATAAACTCAGTCAGCAAAGATTCGAAACAGGATTTATATTTTGGAATTGTAAGCCAACGTATTACAACTACATCTTAAGACGTTTCTCATAATAAAGATGCCGCGATAAATGATGAGTGTGGTATTAATTTCAATTTCACCAAAAATTGGAACTCAAATAAAATTATTATTGGATCCGGTATTGGTAGTGATGTGCTGCGTACTGTCGAACGGCGCAGGCATTTATTTATATCTAGACTGCATGCGGATGTAAATAAAAATCATTTGCGGAATTATGTAAATGGCCAGTTTGCTGACATTTATTTATTTATTTATTATTATTTGAGGGCCATGTGGGGGCTCAAGCCACCCCGCACTGCGACCTAAAAGATCTTTTGTGCATTAAGCCCTACTTAATTATCCGTCCAGTCAATATTCAAGCTCTTAATGAACCTAATAATACTGCCTAACGGTACGTGATACATACTATCTGGGCTCATTGCTCTCCCTCCTAGATGTTTTAATTATCCGTCCAGCCAATATTCAGGCTCTTAAAGAACCTGATAATACTGCCGACCGGTGTGTGATACATACTATCTGGGCTCATTGCTCTCCCTCCTAGATGTAATAACATTTACTTCTGCTAGAAGAGCGGTAGCATTGGGACTCAAGGACATCGAGAGGGCAGACCCACTCCGGTATATTCCTATCCATGCCTCGTCTACCGTTTTGATTTTACTCTTGCGAGTTGCTGGGACATACTATCTGGGCTCATTGCTATCCCTCCTAGATGTTTACTGTTGGAAGTACTTCTACACGCGATACATATTATCTGGGCTCTTTGCAGTTGGCTGACATAAAGGAGGTTAAAATTTTTAGGTGGTCATCTTTTAAATTAACTGTTCTGGAGTCAGACTTTGAAATCTTGTTGAATCCGTTTGTTTGGCCAGCTGGAACTCTGGTCAAAGAATTCAAAAACAGAATATGTGAACGCTCTTTTTTAGGGGTTTATTTATTATACATCAAAATATAAGAGGTATCCGTAAAAGTTTTAATTTATTTTTAGCTAATATTGCTGCACTTAATAAAATTCCACAGATCATACTATTGTCGGATTTTTGGATTGAGGATTTTGAACTTGATAATTATAAAATTCCTGGCTATAATATATTTGGTAAGTGTAATTCTACGTATAGAACGGGTGGCGTTGTTGTATATTTTGATGATAGCATTTAGTGCAGGACTGTCTCCTATTTTGATATTATAGTGCTGACGTTGTACTGCTTAATTTTGATTTTGATTCTATTTCTTTCGGTTGTTTGTTCTTATAGATTTCATACCTTAAACTCACCTGTATATGTTAATGAATTTAATACTGTCCTTGCAGGTATTAAGTCGAAAAACCTTATTATCTGTGGGGATATGAATATAAATATTCTCGATGATCGTATATCAACTGATAACTATTTATGTATAATGGCTACACACTACTTAAAATCGTTAATTAATTCACCAACTCGTGTTTCAAAAAATTCCCCTACATGTCTGGATCATTTATTATTCAGATGTTCATTAAACTTAAAATTCAGTTTTTCTGCGAATGTACATAATCTGAATATAACTGATCATTGTATGACATCCAGATTATTTTTGCCAAGTTGGGCTTCTACTAAACCATTACCAAATAATTATTTGACCAAATCTATTATTAATTATTTAAATTTAACAGATGATCTGTTTAAGTAAAATTGATCGGTCGTCTATTCGCAAGGAAATGCGTCTCTAGCATTTAACAATTTTATGTTCAGGTTAAAATTTTATATAAATAAAAATACCTCGATTATTAAAATTAAATTAAAGGATAGAATTATTAAGCCTTGGATTACACCTTCACTATTTATTAAAATTAGGCTGAAGAATAAAATAGCCAAAAATTTAATTCGAAGGGTGAATGATTTAGAGTTCAAACGGCGCTTTGATGTGATAAATAGAGTTGTTAAGCACGACGAGTCTCTTATAATATTTCAGAATGCTGGAAATGGCATTTTAAATAAAGACAGGATAAATGTGCAAATTCAAAAAAATGATATTGATGACAATTGTTGTATAACTGACAGACGTGAACTGGCTGGATTGTTCAATAGTTATTTTATAAATGCGGTCCAAGATTTAAAACTGACTGTAAGTAACAATGAAGATGATTTTTCTTACCCTGGCATTGGCATGTGTTTTCTTTGAATTCTTTGAAACTTATCGAATCTGAAACCGAATTATTCTACTGGCATTGATAATATTGCAGCAATATTCTTGTCAAACAAATTTCTCATTTTATTGTTAAGGTGTTTTCATATATTTGAAATTTTAGTTTTGATTCGGGTATTTTTCCAATTAAACTGAAAGAGAGTCACGTTATTCCCATTTTTAAAACAGGAAATAAAAATAATATTGTAAATTACAGGTCGATTTCTTTATTATCAGTGTTTTCTAAAATTATTAAAAAGGTAGCTCACCAAAGAGTAACTAGTTTTTTGAATAAAACACATTTTTTGCTTACCATGCAGTTCGGGTTTAGGAGATCTAAAAGTACTGAGGGAGCCTTATTGGAATTCACTAATTTCCTGTATGAAGGTTTTGATAAAAAAAGATCGGTTGCATCAATTTTTATGGATTTAACTAAAGCCTTTGATATGGTTAACCACAAGGTATTATTACAAAAAACTGCTACATGCTAGTTTTATTTAATAGAACTCAAGTGGTTGAGATTGGTGATGTTTTGAGTGAATGTAAAATTATCAATGATGTTCCACAAGGTTCTGTTTTAGGCCCATGCGTTTTGATCTAATTAAACTCAAATTTTTTATTTCAAACTTTCTGCAAAGTTGATAGCTATTGCGGATGATCTACTGTTTCTGTATAATGATCGTTTGGAAAGTACGAACATCCAGTGTATGAACTCTGACCTATGTAGTCTTAGAGAATGGGGTGTCTTGCTCATACCATGTTTCTGAGCATAAAAACTAATGGTATGTTTCTTGAATTTAATAATGAATTGTTGTTCAACCAGATATCATTTACCATGATATAAAATGTGATAACATAACTTGTTGCGCGGGTTATTTTAATATTAAATTCGTATCAAAATTCAAGTACTTTGAACTGACTAAGGATGCTTCTATGCGTTGGCTGCCTCACATTGATTCATTACGTATTTATTTGTGTTCGAAAATTTTATATTTTACGTTCAGCTTGTCCTTTAGCAGTCCTAAGAATTATTTATTTTGCAATAGTTGAATCAAGATTGATACTAGAATTTACCCACTTGTTATTGCTCAGAAACATGTTATTCGGATTATGCCAAATTCAACAAGGCTATCGGCTTCGTGCCCTTTATTTGAGTTTTTGGAAATTTTCTCCATTAGACATCTATTTTTCCAATAAATTTAATTTTATAATATTGTGATTTTAATCAAAATAAAGTGTATTCTACTGTGATTTCTGCATTATAAATAATTAAGCATAGAATAGAAACTATAAACAAAGGCTAATTAATATCCAAATAAAAATTCTAGCAAAGATTGATTGTGAAAGATGTGTTGCATGATTTAATACATTCCGTTAATAAAATTTTATTGGTGAACAAATAATAATATATTAAATATGCAAGACAAAAATTGTTTTGAGTGTTCTAGAGCATTTAGCCGTGGTAGTGGTAATTCGGATTATCTAATATGTAATGGTTGTGCTTCGTTTGTTCATTTTAAATGTATTGGTTTATCAGCATATGATTACAATCTTATCAATACAAATCAATTTGTGGTGGTGATGTGCAAAAAATGTAGAGATAGTAATTATAGAATTAATACTATTGAATCTGTTGTTAAATCTCTTGATGATAAGATAGCAATGATTAAATGTGATGTGGGTGAGCAGAAGAATATGATTAAATATTTAATTGACGAGGCTAAGGAAAAACAAAAAAATGATTGTGTTTTGGCTAGTGAAATAAAGAAAGTTTGTGGAGACAAATTATCAACTGTTATGTCGGATGAATCTTCATCGCTTCCTACTGTGCCGCCGATTACAACTTTAACTAGTTTGCCCTCGTGTACAATGCCTCCTGCTGTTGCACCTATTGATGCATCATTACCATTTTCTACGATTTCAACTGGCTTGACATATGCTTCATGTGTGGCATCATCTACCCCACCTGCAATAGTTAATTCGGATTCCAGATTGTTATCAGACATTCCTGCAACTGTACCTTCGGGTACCTATTGTTTAGATATACCACCTGCTGCATTTGATGTATATGCTAACTCTGATGTAGCAATTAAATCGCGGAAGATGCGAGTATTACCAATTTGTGGTACCAATAAGTTACCGGTTAACCTGACTATCAAAACGATTGCTCCGAAGTTTTGGATACACCTCTCCAAATTTGACCCAACTACTAAAGAGGATGATATTTTATCTATGGCTAATGCTTGTTTGGGAATTAATAGTTGCAGGGTTAGTAAGTTGATTCCAAAAAATAGTGATATTAACGATTTGGAATACATTTGCTATAAATTGAGTATTAATGAGGAACTTCGTGAAAAAGCATTAAATCCAGGCACCTGGCCGGCTGGTGTATTAATTCGACCATTTCATTCATCGAATTTTCGTACATCTCGGCCACCACGAGCCAAATTGTGGACACCTACTGCTACAGTGAGAACCGGAATGATTTAAATTATAATTTTGTAAATAATATTAATATTTCAGATGTTGCTAGTCCAGCTATTTCAAAGAAATTGCATTTGCCCAATGATAATATGTTATACTTTGGTCATCTCAATGTTCGTAGTGTGTCTAAACATTTAGATGAACTAACAATTCTATTACATCAATATGAGTTTGATTTTCTTGCTGTGTCAGAGACCTGGTTAAATAATAAAACTTCAACCAAATCTGTTAACATTAATAATTACAAACTACTTAGGTCTGATCGGAATGCTCGAGGTGGTGGAATTGGATTATACTACCGATATACTTTAGATGTTAAAGTATTATCCGCCGGGTTCTATGATAAAGTTGAATTTATGGCGTCTGAATTATTAGGTAAATTTGGGAAAATTTTGATTATTGTTTTTTATAATCCTCCTCCTGCTTCAGATGTAGACATTACTAATCTTAATTCTATTTTTTCTGAATTCCTACCAGTATATGAAAAAGTGATCTGTTTAGGTGACTTCAATTTTAATATGTTGAATATCAATTCGTTGGGGGAGTGTTTTCGTGTACTTAATCTGCATTTTTTACCTTTCGGTGCTACAAGATTAAATAGTCTTTTAGATTTAATTGTTGTGTTTGAACAAGATAAGCATAATGTTTTCAGTTATGGTCAGTGTTCTGTCCCATCGATTTCAGATCATGATTTGATCTTTGCCTCTTATAAATTTTGTCGCACAAGAGATAAGATAACTCATATCACTGTGTCTGATTACAAGCAAATTAATTATGATTTTTTCATGAGTAGTTTTTTTGAGATAGACTGGTCATTACTTTATTGTTGTTCTGATGTAAATACGGTCGTTGATATTTTTAATTTTTCTAATTTATTATATTTGGATTCGGTTTGTGTGTCTCGTAAAGTAAGCATTAATAAATGTCCAACTTCACCATGGTTAAACCATACGATAGTTAATTTAATAAAACAGAGAGATTCGGTGTATAATATTTATAAAAGGTCTGGCTTGGAGACTGATTTGAACTATTACAAAAGGCTCAGAAATAAGACAACTGCATACATCAACCACGCTAAGCAAAAGCATTTTTTTGGGAATATTTACAATTCCAAAATGACATGGAATAATTTAAAAAAACTTGGTGTTTCGTGTTCTGTGGGTGAAGTTGAAATTAAATTTTCTGCTGATGATATTTTGAAAGGAATTTCTAATTTTCGTGAGTCGGTCATTGTTCTACCTCTACCAGATACTAATTTTAATACAAATTCTGGGTGTAATGTTTTTGCGTTTGTTTGTGTTGATGAGTTGGTTGTACTGGGTGCTATCCGTGCTATTAAATCAGACGCTGTGGCATACGACATGATTGACTTTAAAATATTAAAATTTTTTGTTGATCTTTTTTTGCCACATATAACTTACATTATTAATCAATGTTTATTAAAGTCAGTTTTCCCAAATATATGGAAAGTTGCTTCAATTATACCAATTCCCAAGAAAGATATAGTTGTCAATATTGGTGATATTCGTCCAATAAGTATTTTACCAGCTCTTTCTAAAGTTCTAGAAAAAATTATGCAATCTCAAATGATTCAACACTTGGATAGCTTTAATCTGTTATGTAAATACCAATCGGGGTATAAGTCTGGACACAGCACAACGACTGCTCTAGTTCATATAGTGGATGATCTAGCCTCAATGTTAGACAAACAAAACTCACTTGCAATATTGGTTTTGCTTGATTTTTCTAGAGCATTTGATTGCGTTAACCACACTCTTTTGCTTCAGAAACTCTATTTGTATTATAGATTTTCTAATTCTGCAATTACTCTTTTGCATTCTTATTTGCAAAATCGTAAGCAGTTTGTCAAGCACGGTTATGATCGCTCTGACATTAGTGATGTAGTTGCTGGTGTACCTCAGGGATCCATTCTTGGTCCTTTACTTTTCTCTTTGTTTATAAATGATCTTCCATGGCGAATTCGTCATTGTTGCTTTCATTTGTACGCTGATGATTTACAATTGTATATACATATTGATGATTCAAAATTTGATGAGGGTGTTATTAACCTGAACGCCGACCTTAGGGGTATTTCATTATGGGCTAAACATAATTCTCTTGCGATTAACCCAAGTAAAAGTAAAGCATTGCTGCTGTCAAAAAAGAATTCACACTATATCACTCCGACACTTGTTTTGGAGGATGATAAGATATTATTTGTTCCGACGGTAAATAATTTGGGACTAGTATTGAATTCCAACCTCACTTGGAGTGATCATGTGAGCTCTCTATGCCAACGAGTTAACTATAGTTTATATTCGTTGAGATTGATAAAAAAATTTTGTTCTGTTCAGTTACGCATATACTTAATTAAAAGCTTGATTTTGCCAATTTTTACATATTGTGATGTAATTTATGGTAATTGTGACAGTACTTCATTGCGATTACTTGAGGTGACATTTAATAATTGTGTTCGTTATGTTTACGATCTTAGGAGGTTCGACCATGTATCGGCATTTAAGAGTTCCATTCTAGGTTGTAATCTTCTAGAGTATTATTATTATAGAATTGCTCTATTTCTATTTAAGGTTATTTATTCAGGTTTACCGGTGTATTTACATGAGAAGTTGAATTTTTCCAGGTCTCTGCGCACAAGAAATATTAACTTGCCGGTTAACAAAAGTGATGTATATAATCGTTCGGTTTTGGTAAATGCAATTACTGTTTGGAATGGCTTACCATCCGATCTTAAAGGTGTTCATTTGCTAAATATTTTTAAAAAAAAACTTTGGTATAATTTTGTTCTTTCTAGGAACAATTAATTTAATTGTATGTCATATTGCTTTATATAATTATCTATGTTTATTAATTTTATGTATTATGTATATATGATTAGCGACATTTTCATTTTCTTGTTTTTTTTGTTTTTTTTTTTTTTTTTTTTGTGTGCTCGAAGTACAAAAGCTTTGGCTTACACTTTGTATATATGTATAATAATAATAATAATAATAATAATAATATTTGTGTACAAAGTAATGAAATCATTTTTTTTATTATTAAGGACACTCAGTCTCATGTTACAGTCAATTACAACTTAAATAAGAAGAAGTATAGAAATAAGCAGTACATACGGTTTAGAAAAATTTACAATAACAAACTACCAAAACTCGTTTCAAATATTGGCTCCAAAAATGTTCAATAGCCTACCAGATGAGTTAAAAGGCACTCATAAAATCAAGATATTTAAACTAGGACTGAAATCGTTTTTGTTCAAGTCCTCGAGTGTGAATGATTTGTTGTATTTTCAAGTGTACCCTGTAATTATATATATGTACATTTATCTTGTAATTTTCTGCTTCATTAATGTTAGTTTAAAGTTAATTCACAGATAAGAATAGACAGATGTGGAACTTGTATGGCCCATATTTACATTCTAAATTTCAATACCGAATTCCAATCCAATTCGTTTAGAGCAGGACGTATATATTTTAAAATAAAATGTTGTTTGAAGTTGTTTTATGTATGCTTTGATAAGGTCAAAATAGCCATACGTAAAAAAGGATAAAAAGGGACATAAATGTATGTCCTGCTCTAAACGAATTGGATTAGAATTTGGTATTGAAATTTAGAATGTAAATATGGGCAATACAAAAACAAGATAGACCTCTGTCTATTCTTATCTGTGGTTTAATATAAAATGCTTGCGGCTTTCTATAGACAACATACTGTTTGTAATGACATACTCATTATTTTCGTTATTAAAGTTTAAAAATGATTGAAGTAACATGGACTTGAAAGAATTTCTAATTCTATAACTCCGAAGCTTCACTACACAGTATCAAATAGATTGAAGTTTTGAAAAGAGCGGAAAAAATTATGTTGGTCTATCGAAAAAAAGGAAAAGAAAACATTATTTTATGATAGTAGTTACCGGTTAAGTTGGTGTGGTACCGGTTATTTTGCCTGATATTCAGAAATTTCGTGATACAAAATATTGAACCGCAGTATACTAAATAACTCAAGAGTTACCTGTACAATTTAATACATAAATAGAACAAAATTGAGCATTTCTTTTGATTGCATTGTTGATCATTATTTGGATTTTACTTTAATTTCAAATTACTTTAATATTTGAAACTATATCGTGGTGATTTTAAAAAAGTCTTTTGATGAATAAATTTTAGAATTTTTGATTCCGAATTTTTAGATGATTTTTGGAATGTTTTAATTCAATGGTGTTGTCTTTGGAAATTTACTGATGGAACAAATGGCATCAACAAATGGATTCGATCATGGCATTTACATGACAACATGTTTATTTTACTCAACATGTTGCTACCAGTTGGCGGCCCTGAAAGCGCCCAATCGAAAATGCGTATGGAAGGTATTGTTTGCCGTCAGATTTAAAGGGTCATAAATTGTGTATTTTATGCAAGTAATACCATGCCTACTGGGTTCAAGTCTTTTCCAACACTTATGTTGATCCAATTAGACCATTGAATCGGTCTTTCATTCGAACACAGTAACTCTCGACTTAGTTTAGAACCTGAAATCCCTGATAGCCATTTATTTATTTGTCGGGATAGTCATACTCTTTAAATTTTGTTGGGGGAATAACGGATTAACCACTAAAACTAACTAATAAATTTCAAAATTTGATTTTATTGATAAATCATTGGTTAGGTTTTTTTGCGAAAATTACACCACAATAACTTATTGTTTGAAGGAACCAAACTCTTAACATTTTCGGTTTCGTAGCCAGAACTAAGTGTCACACCTTTATAGCAATTTGGGGCCAAAAAATCGGGAAACTAACCGCAACGAACTTCCACAATAATAATCCATCAAATATGGGAACAACCAAAATCATAAAATGATTTTTTTTTTTTGTAAACAACAAATTTCCATGAAACCCTGCACATAAACATTAATGATTATTTTTGGTACATTAAAATATATAAAGGTGACGTCACAATTGTGATACTGAAATTATATTTATCAATCTGTGCAGAATTCTATAAAATAAAAATAGGGAATGCATCATCAGATCACGCCCAATTTTTGTTTTGCTTAAATCATATTTTCATTATAAGCGGATTAACCCACTAGTTTCAATATTACGGATTAATTCTTATATGAATCCTTTAATCACGATATCCAATTATGTATTTTTGTCCACGTAACATTAAAGTATTTCAAGCAACAGAACTATTTCACTTATAAATATTTCATCACAAAACACTTCAGGTGTGCGTAAAAAGAATTTTATCACCTCTAAAAATATCACTATCGCAATCAAATTATTTCACTTCTTGCCGATTAACAATATTCACTTTTAGATTAGATATTGAACAACACTTTACAACACTAATTTCGAACTAAATAATTTTCCGGAGTTTTTCTTTTTTTTATTTATCCAGCTCGGTATTTCAATTGTGACTGAAATGAATTGTATAATTAATATGAGATATAAACACAAATAATTTAGTAATTTGCATGATGATGATGTATTTTCCGAGAAGGTATAGTACATAATAGGTATGTGAATGATATATTTTGTGTGTGTTTTATCAGTTCATTATAATTTGTATACACACGATTTATTATTTTTGATTCTTGGTTTTTGTTGTTTTGATAAATTACCATTTAATAAAATGTCGGGAGACCTTGGCACATCGAATGTTAGATGCTTAGATCTTAATCACACAACTTTAGATTTCAAACGTGTGCGGTGATTTTTCCGCCAATCTAAGTTTTTCCGGAAATTTTGTCGTCTTGATCGAAGTATTGATGCGACTTTTAATGCGTGCTCTAGATATTACACATTCAACATCAAATGCAACTCTATCCTTTTTACCCCATTCCATTCTTTGGATTAGGTCATTACCAATATTGAGGATTTAATTGTACTTAAAGCCATTTAGAAATATAGCAAATTAATATATCGTCGGTGCACAAGAAAAGTGACACAACTGAAAGAGGTGGCTAAAGAGCGTATTTTCACATTTAATAACTAGTTCACGTTAAATTTTTTGTAGTTTAATAATTCAGTCCCTGGCTACCGAGCCTCGCTCTAAAATTTGAATGTGGTTAAACATTTTCTGTTTACAAGAAGAGTTCAAAACTACGACGAGAGCTCAATAAATTTGGTAAATCTATATGAAATAACGGTAAATTTTATTCAAAAATATTTTTATTTTTCAAGATAATTTCCACCCATACGATAATGCACTTATTCACAAACAATCACTTGATTGTTTTGATTGTTTGTTAATTAGTGAAATAATCACTTGGGGTCAGATCTAGACTGTATGGCGGATGCGGTATTTCATTGAACTTGCAATCTCTTACTGCTTGTTGTGTAACATCAAAGCAACCTTGATTATACAAGCCATAATCTAAAAAACGAAGCTTTTATAAGGGAATTAGAAACGATGAAAAAACCAAAATTTCCATAGTAAAACACATAAAACATATGGGAAATCACTTTTTTTCCTAAGACAAATTTGTAAATGAAAACGTTGCAAATTCTTAATTATGATCTCTGAAATATTTTCATAAATGTTTGAGTTTCAACATATATAAATCTCGTTTAAGTAAATCGTTTTCATTTTCTTGTAATAATTGATTTATTTAAACCAAAATATAAAAAAAAGTTCATAACAACAGCATTCTGGTCAAATTAAAAAAAAAAGCTTACTACAAATCGTGTGTATTAAGCCAATATACATAGATGGCAGTGGGCAGTAAACATTTTGAAAAACCGTACCAAAAATCACCACTTGGGGAAATTTAAGTTCAAAAATTGTAGGAAAAGCAAAACAAATTCTCAAAATATTAAGAACGTGCCATAATTTTGTGATTAAACAATTTTTTTCGTATTTTTCTGTATAAATCTGAGACATCTAACGTACACTAGTAAAACTAAAGATAAATGTAGCAAGTATTATTTTAATTCGTCAGAGCCAACTTTGATGTATTTTTCAAAATGAAAGTTCGAAAAATATATTTTAGAAATAATTTAATTTTAATGTTTCTGCAATTAATATTTACTTAATACCAATAAACCCTTCCTGAATATTGTTGCTAAAGATATGTAGAACACTTTTGTATAAAAATTTTATAATATTTATGCTTTTTTCATTGAAAAATTTGAAGCTAAGAAACACCATTTTTACTATGGATTCCTATGGAAATTAGTGAAAAGTTATACCACTAAAAAAGCTTCAAAAAAATACGTCATAATGATTATGGCTCTATACTCTAGAAGGCTCTGTTACTACACGTCGTGTGCATTAAGTCAATGTACATAGATGGCAGTGGGTAGTAAACAGTTTGAAAAATCGTAGCAAAAATTGCGACCTGGGGAAATTTGAGTTTAAAAATTGTAGGATAAGCAAAACAAATTCACAAAATATTAAGAACGTGTCATAATTTTGTGATTAAATAATTTTTTTCGTATTTCTCTGCCAACAATTATAGACATCTAACGTACACTAGTAAAACTAAAGATAAATTTAGCAAGTATTATTTTAATTTGTCAGAGCCAACTTTGATGTATTTTTCAAAATGAAAGTTCGAAAAATATATTTTAGAAATAATTTAATTTTAATATTTCTGCAATTAATATTTACTTAATACCAATATACCCTTCTTGTATATTACTGCTAAAGATATGTAGAACACTTTGTAGTGTTACGTTGATTATGTTATGTTAATGGACAGCACAGGTGGTCATCGTCGGTGGCAATTGTATGTGGTCACTTAAAATGGTCCATTTACCTGATACATCCAAAACAATATTTTGTTTTATTTGTTTCTTCCACCCCTCAATATTTAATATTTTTATTTTTTTTGGTTGTCAGTTGCAGTTCGATCGCGAGTGATTAACCATATAAATAAAACCATAAAATAATAAAACAAAATATTTATCAAAATATAAAAGTAATGATTTTTTTTTTGTTGTGTACAAGTGGAAAAAAATGGATAAATAAATAAAAATTGTTCCCAATTGTTCCAGATTGGTTATTTGTGGAATCGATTGGCGAGAAATGAACAAGAAGCCACCAAATTGATCTTTCGTTGTTTTAATTTTAATTTTTTTGTTGCGTGGTGAGCATAATAATTTTTTTTTATAATCGACATTTTCTTAGTTATCCGCCATAATTGTGATTTCTAAATAATTTTGTTTTTGTTGTTGTGTTAATCACATATATAGATTGGGCACTAAATTGGATAAATTATTGGATACATTCGCCATTTCATCTTTTGGTTACTGCAAAAATCGCATTGAACTCTGAAAGGGAATAAAAATGTGGAATAAATATGTACCATAGACCGTTTCATTCATACGCAAATTCATGAATGGGAAACAAATATTTGTGCGGTCAATTAAAATCCTATCAATAGCTGTGTTCAATCACGTTTTAATTATTTTCGAAATTTTTTTTTTTGGAATTATAATTAAAAATTCTTATTTTATTTTGAATTTCTTAAACTTATATACATAAGAATACTTATATTTAACTTTAGTTTGTAGTGTTTAATATTAGTTTTTTTTTAAATGAGATATTGAAAATAGTGATCTCAATTTTTGTTGATAAAGTAAAGTAATTGGATAATTTGTTTTCAGTAAAATCATTTACTTTAATTCGTTTCTTAAGTATTATACATATACATAATTAAGTCGGGCAAATTTAATTTTTTTTTGGTGCTTCGAACATATTAGCGGTATTTTTTTTTTGCAGCTTCATTCATCGATCTCTGGAAGGCCTTGCGGAGGATAATGATTGTAAGTGTTTAAATATTTTCTTTTATTTACTGCTAATTTAAATTGGGAAAGAAATTAAATTTGGTTCCGTAATTTAATTTTTACTTTTTATATAAATAAATAATATAACTGATAAATTTTGAAATGAAAATAATGGATTAATTAATTGTGATAAGGGGAGTTGTGAAGTGTGTGTAATGGATGCTGCAATAATCGATTTTGATGGGAATCATTTTCTTTTCCGTACGTCGATTTCTTAGGTTGAACATTTTTTTTTCTTATTTATGCTGATCAAAGCGAGCCCCCCTCCTGGTGAGCGAGCCCGGTGCAAGACGTACAACCTGATCAGCATGTGTTCACCACAACTTTTGTATAAACATTTTGTAACATTTTTGCTGTTTTCATTGAAAAACTTGAAGCTAAAAAACACCATTTTTACTATGGATTCCTATGGAAATCAGTGAAAAGTTATACCACTAAAAAAGCTTCTAAAAAATACGTCATAATGATTATGGCTCTATACTCTAGAAGGCTCTGGTAACATTCGCCACCAGTGCATAGTGCGTTGTTATGTAAAAGTAATATTTATTATTTTTTTGCTTGATTTGACCTAGTCGTTTTTCCCTGATAGCATTTTTCAATTTATGCAACAGCCCAACATAATAAGCCCCTGTTATTGTGGTCTTATGAGGCAAGTAGTCAATCATCAAAATTCTAAGAGCATCCCAAAAAAGGGTAGCCATTATCTTACCGGCAGATGGTTGAACCTTAAACTTTTTCGGTGGGGATTTCCCTGCACTATCCATTGCATGGATTCTGGTTTCAACTGTGGATCATAGTGATGAATCCACGTTTCGCCACCGGTGACTATCTGGTTTATAAATTTAACCGGATCGCCTTCACTTATTTCTAATATTACCTTAGAAGGTTCCACTCGGTATTTTTTTTTGTTCCATAGTCAACATTCGGGAAACCCATCTCGCACTAACTTTTAACGCACCTTAAGATGATTGTGTAAAATACTGCTAACACTGCCAATAGATTTTTTTTTTTTTTATTATTTTTTATCACCAATTTATTTAGCCTTCGTAGAGTGTACATTAAAAAGCGATGAGTATATAATGTAATACGGACACATACGGTATGGATGCGGCAACACTGAAAATCTTTGGAAAACCTTTTAACAAACCCAAGCATAGAATTCGCTTTAGAAATGCAACCCTTAATATGCTTATGGAACGTTAGGTTCAGAGTAAAGGTTATAATCTAAATCCTTAATCGTACACTGAAAAAATTTTCATCCTTATTGAGTTAAATCAATATTAATTTAATAATTTCATTATTTATATAGCGCCGATAGAGAATATCTATCAATATAATAGAAAACAAATAATTTTTATATTTTTTAATTATAAAATGAATAATATTTTATTAAAATTAACTATCAAATTATATTATCAATTATATAATGTTATTATCAAACTTATAATTAATTTTCATAATAACAATGTTTTCATTAATTTTTCAAAAATATAATTCTATCATTGTGAAAATTTTATGTCATATTGATATTTTATTAAATAATATTATTATTATTCTGATAAAAGGTTTGAAAGTAATATTTTCAAATAGAAAATAAATTTCAATGATATACATATCTTCAATTTTATAATATCCCATCAGAAATGTTTATTGAGTTGATAATTTTTATTACGCTTTAATTATCAATTGGAAAATATATTTTAACCCTGCGTGTGTACACTATATATTTTTTGAGACGCGGTGTGTACACTGGGTCTTTTAGGGAACAGTTGGGTTTTCTAAGTTTTCTAAGCTTTAAAAAAATCTGAAAAAATTCTGCGTTACTTCTTGTAGTGTCTACTATATGGCCCAGCAGTTGCCAAAATCAAAAGTTTAAAACCGTTGGTAATAAAAATTGAAGAATAGTCGAAAAAGCGGGAAAAATCGAATTTTGTTACAAAATTCTTAACTACACTAAACAAATATTTAAAAAAAACGGTTATAAGCTTTTGTAGCTTAGACTATGAGCTTTCAAAAAAATATCTGT
This sequence comes from Tipula helvola, assembly GCA_963556165.1. Lineage (NCBI taxonomy): Eukaryota > Metazoa > Arthropoda > Insecta > Diptera > Tipulidae > Tipula > Tipula helvola. The sequence continues at coordinate 8,168,441 of OY744481.1, read as the reverse complement.
GTCTTTGGCGTGGGCTCCAAAAAGTTGAATTATTTAGGCACCTGAAAGTGGGGAATAGTGTATGGATTCAGGCTTGTCATAATAAACGGAGCGGTAATTATTTGGCACAAAATGAGTCTTTATTGTTGCAAATACAAAAACTATAAAATAAAATAATAATAATTAGCGACAAAAAAGGAATTTACAGTGCGAAATTGTGATAAAAGTTCGTTCGATGATTATCGCAAACCGGCGTTTCGAATGATGCACATGAATACATTTCGATGCACAAGAAAACGTTTTTTATTTTCCTTCCAACTGCAAAAAAAATTAGCTTTTGTTTTTTGTAAATAATTTATTATTTTGAACAATTTTATATTTTATTATTTAACACCATCAAAACGCGAAACTAAAAATATGGCCGAAAGGCAACACTATGGACCAACGTGCTGTCGGAGTTGCCTCGCAAGGTCGATTGTGTGTGTGACGAGATTTGCCCTATTGTTCTCGTGGTGGTATTTTCTAAATTTTAGCCCAAACGCTGAATTTGTGTTCCTTTTATGGTGTTCCACCCATATGGATGATTATCATTACTTAACTACTCTCCAGTTATAAATTCGCAATTTTGTACCGCAGTTGCTTTTATTTCGAAAACATTGCGCAGTAGTCAATGTTCGGAGCTCGACGGGAACGAAATATCCTTGTCGTACGCTCCTGGATATTGGTTCGCAGTCCAATCTAATCACCGAATCTTTGTGTCAAAAGATCAATTTGCCAAGGAAAAATGTTTCGATACCAGTTATAGTGGTATTAGCCAGTCAATAATCCAAATTAGTCATGCAACAAAAATAACAGTGGAATCGAGATATAATGATTTTGAATTATCACTCAAATGTTTAGTTATTCCTAAAATTGAGATCGATACATCACGATTTCCAACAACATTTCAATTAGCAGACCCTGAATTCTTTCTGCTCCGAAATATCGATTTGCTTATCGGCGCAGAATATATACAAAAGAACAGCAAAACGGGATTACAGTGGCTGGTACTTTGTTTCGCATCCAACAAAACGAAATTTATCTGATCTTAGTTAATCGAAACAAACAGCATACCGCCAATTTGTAAGTCTTGAACATCGGCTAAATAGAACACCAGAAATTTTCCAAATATACTTATATAATCAGTTCATGACGGAATACATTAATTTGGGTCATATGCAACCGTCAAATGAATCGAATACAACAAAACCAAATTCATATTTTATACCTCATCATGGTAGTAGTAGCACAACAAAATTATGTGTCATTTTTAACAGTTCCCTGGCCTGAAGACAAGTTCAGGCCTATCTTTGAACGATGCGTTAATGGTAGTATGCCACGCTCCCAGAAACATCGTGTTGCCCTAACAGCCGACATTGCCAAAATGTATAGGCAAGTTACTATTTGTAAAGAAGGTAGAAAGTTACAAAAAATATTGTGTCTTGATTCATCTAGTAACAAGATCCAGATTTATCAATTAAACACGGTGCCGTATAGGACTGCCAGTGTCTCATTTCTCGAAATGGACAAATATCTAGTTGCATCAAAAATTCTCATCACTGACTTCTACGTTGATGATCTTGAAACCAAGCATATTCAATCTCAATTGAATGAGATTCTGTTAAAGGGGAAGGGGGGGGGGGAACAACATGGAATGATGAGGTGTCAGAACAAATTCGGTTACCGTGGTTAAAGTTTCGGGATGAGCTAGCTGCACTTAACGAAATCGTATTGTCTAGATGTATTATTTATAGCTCACTAGTAGAATCAATAGAACTGCATGGCTTTGGTGACGCTTCGGAGCAAGGCTACGGTCGTTGTATTTATATCAGAACCACCGATGAAAATAATCCCCATACTATCAGATTGCTTTGTGGAAAATCTAAAGTTGCCCCATTAAAAATGGTAACTATACCAAGGCTCGAGCTCTGTGCTTCATTACTGTTAGCGCAGTTGTATAATAAAGTGAAAAACACAGTGGGAATCACTTTCGATCGGGTTATTCTGGTCAGATTTAGAAATCACTCTATATAGAATCAAATCGTCATCTGTCAAGTATTCAACTTTTGTATCTCATCGATGGGTACATGTTCCAACAGCTCTAACGGTCTAATACCCTCTCTTTTGGAATCATCATCAAATTTTCTCGCATTAAACTCTAATCAGTGGCCAAAACAAACAAAGTTAATTTCTTTACCAGACGATATTGAAGATCGAAAATCTGAAAAATTATTAAGTGTCACAATACAAGAAAATTATTTGATTCAAAAATATTCCGATTGTTCGAAATTGCTTCGTATCAGTGCTCTTTGCTTGCGTTTTGTAAACAATTCAAAACTTCCTAAAATTAAGCGTATTATAGGTCCAATTACGAGACGGTAAATCGATGAAGCATTAATAGTTTTAGTGAAATATGTCCAAACACAATCAAAAAATTGCATCCGTTTGTAGACCAAACTGGAGTGCTTCGCTTAGGTGGTCGGTTACATCACTCAAATTTAGAATACGTATCAGCATCCAATTCTTCTCCCAGGTAGCGATGTATTAGCAGGACGCATCGTTCGTAGTGAACATCTTCGTATACTTCATGTTGATCCTCAGGCGCTGTTAAATAATAAGACAACAGTTTTGGTTAACTAATGGCAGGAATTATTTCGCAAAATTGTTTTCCAGTGCATACAATTTTATCGAGCAAAGCCAAAAGGCATTGGTCAACTTATGGGCGAACTACATTCAATTAGGAAACAACCAGATCGACCGTTTACACACGTTGGTGTTGACTATGGTGGCCCGTTTCATGGATCATATAAATTTTGGTTCAATACGACAACGAAGGCATCTGTCAACACCTCCATTTATATTAGCTTTGCGTCATTTTGTCTCAAGAAGAGGTCTATGTACGAACCTTTACAGTGACAAAGCGACTAATTTTATCGCGCTAAATCAGAGTTAACTGATTTAAAGCATCTCTTGAATAATGCATTACACCAACACCAAGTTTTAAAATTTTATACAGACGAAGGTATTCAATGGAAGACAATTCCTCCAAGGTCCTCAAGCTGCAATAAAATTAGCGAAATACCATTTAAAGCGTATAATTGGCAATTCACCATTGAATCTTGAAGATCTAACTAATTTCAACGTACAAATTGTGGCCTGCCTAAACTCTATGCCACTGACACAGATGTCAGAAGATCTTTCAAGTATGGCAGCATTAATTCCTGCTCACTTTTTGATTGGTGATTTCAATGAATTATCTCACTGGCAACGAATTCAATACTCCATGCAACAATTTTGGCAAAGTTATTCAACTGAATACCAAAGCGAGCTTCAGCAAAGGCATAAATGGTATACACCACAAGCAAATATATAAATTGGATCATTAGTTTTGCATAAAGAGGATAATATCCCTCCTATGAAATGGAATAATATCAGCAACGTATGCGAGTTCTGATGGGTTAGCTGGAGTCGTGTCAGTGAACACTCGGAACGGTGAATTCAATAGGGCAATTATTAGAATTTGTCCATTGCCCATTGAATCTACTGAACCATAAAAAAAATGCATATACCTAATGTGTATGTTATAACAGGCCCACGGAAAAGTCAAGCGAAAATGGTAAATCCACGAAATCGGTCATTCAGTATACGGATAGCTTTGGCTGACCAAATGAGAATTTTGGTTTAAAAAAATATACGACAAAATTATAGCTAATTCTACGAATCGCGTTCTATATTGTGCTCGAGAAAGAGAATCTACCGCTTCACACTTTGCATTTGTTTTGTGTATGGATATTTCCAACCAAATCCATAACGACAAAAAAACCAAAAAATGATAACAGCAAACGACTCCACTGAATATTTGAAGTCGAAAACCTAAACACGTTGCAATAACGACAGGCGCGCCAAGAGGCAATGGCGAAATAGGAAAAACGGGCCAGTTAATAATTAATGTCTTCTCAAAGATGGTCGTCAGTGAATCACCCACATTGAGAAAGACCGCCAAAAAGTATGCGAGAGTGCAAGTTGAGAATCGGCGATTATTTGAGGAAAAACGCTAATAACCAACAGTTTATAAAGTCGATGACTTGTTGGATACACAGAGAATGCAATTTGATTCAAGATTGAATAGTATGTGAAAACGAGGTGCCCTAAAAATATCAACGTAGCAGGTGAGATTATGAAGCCCTGAAAAATACTCACTTGGTACCGTGGTAATAACAAAAATCAGAGGGCATACCTAAAGTTGAAAAAAATAATTTCAACTTGGTTTCATTCAACTTTTTCGTCATTTAGTTTCCATTTAATTGAAATGCAAAATATCAAAAAGTTGTTAAGCTATAGACTAAAATCATTTATTATACTTACTCTTAATACCGGTTTTAATAGTTTTCGTAGCAATTTTGCGGGAAGAACCATACGTGTCCATCGCTTTAATTTGTACATCTACGGTTAAGCAACCGGATAAATGGGCTAAGCTATATGACCCGGAATTAGTATAATTTATTGTTTCATTAAACTCTATTCTATAAGTTTTAATACATTTTGATTCAGATTTGGGAGGCATCCAAGTTAGTAATCCATTGACCGTGTCATATTCAATATTTTCTACAGACGAAAGATTAATCGAATTTGTCCGAAATAATTTGTAAGTATTAATTATTTGATTAGAAGAAGAACGTGTTCTAATGGTTAGTTTATAATCAGTGCTCGGTTCCAATTTGGGTATGTCATAATCGCTTCGTATTTTATTAGGACAACTAAAGGCTTCAATAACTGTATCATTTCGTAGAAGTTCAACTTTCTTGCTATCACAAAACACTTTCACTTTTGCAGAACACGATCCTGGATTAATCGTGCCAATAACCTTTTCTCCATCTTTTACCTCAACAAAACTGGAACCTGAAATAGTACCTATCGCTAATTAGTTACCCTTAGGTTATTATAAATGCATATAAGTATACCAATGCAATGAGCACACGAAACGAGAAGATGTACTAATACCAACGTTTGTTTATTCATTGTATACTGTACTTTGTTGGAGTATAAATAATCAACACTATGCAACAACTGAATCACCGTTTTTATTGTATTAAGTATTAATATACACATTAATCACTAACAGAACGATATTATCAAAATTTTGCTGTTTTTATAGAGACTTCCAAATTCCAAGAATTTTCCATTTTCCGTAATTTGTACTCAAGCAAAATGTTTTGAAGGTGGAAAATATTTTACACTTGAATGTTATCACAAAACGATTAGATTAGTACAAAATCTCGCCAAACTATACACTTTAGATCACTGATATCCAATTTTCACTACATCTAATACTACCACATTAAGCACAAAGTTTTAATTTTCTACAGAAACACCAATTTGAATCTGTTCTGTTGTGTAGTAAATTCCGAACTTTATATAATTAATTCAACCTCATATATGATCACTGAATGCATAATTTGGCGACAGCAATACCGATTATTCGCATCATGATTCATTATTTATCAAAGTTTTATATAATTAAATTAATAATCAGCAGTTCGAATAAACGAATGTGCCATCCAAATTATAATTATATTAATACTTGGAAATTAGGGAAATTACATTGCTTCTGTGTGTTATATAACGTATCGTTGATTCATTGGGAAACATTTGTCTCGATTTTAAAAAGCTACAAAAAAGCAATAAAACACTGAAAATAGGTAAACTGGAAACCACTGTAATGAGCATAAAGAGTAGGACAACCTTGTTGAATACTAAAGTTAATTACAAAAACTTTCGAAACATTATTCGCTCGCCTTCAACACTATTATATATTGTCATTGTCACTTTACAACGTTGATACAATTTTTACGGTGTCACTATCATACATTTCATATATTTCGCTCACACTCAATACTATTCAACTAAGTGAAACACAAAGTCATCATGAAAATGTAAAGTTTAAAGTTTATTTATTTGTTGATTTAATACAAGCTTTTGGTACATTCTGTTTTGAGCATGAGCTCATTGATAACAGAGATGCACTAAAAGAGTTGGATAACATATTATGAAAATTATTCAGTCGTTTAACGCCGGAATCACAGCACCAGCCATTCAGTTTAATTAGGCAGCCCCCCATCTTAATCTCGAATTCTTGCATCAGGATTTTTCACATTGAAATCTCTGTATTCTCCGATTAGGCCGCAATTCCCGAATCTTGCTGGGTTTTCCTTATCAATAAACCACAACGGTGATTGCGAATTAGAATTTAAAAAATATACAATAGATTTACAAAAATTAATTTAACAAAAAAAAACAGATTCACGTTGACTCGAAAATCAAAGCCAGCAATCAAGAACAATATATATATATTAACCTTTACGCCATCCATTATTGCTTTACACTATACACTAGTTAGGGTTAAAAATATTCAACTTCCCGTGACACTTGATAACCATAACTACTTCGTTTACAGCAACAACACATTTTTGTTAAATAAGAACCTTTTGATAATTATTATCCTTCATTCCGTTTTCAAGCAATTCATTTGCAGATTACTGTGATTGAGCTAGCTGATAAAGCTATTTGACGACACTGATGTTAAACTGTTTACTACTTTAGTGTGTACAGCCTTAGTGTCTAAACATATAAATACGCATACATAAACCTTGTTAGTTGGCTGGCTCTGACGTGCTGTAATTTGAATTTGAAAATCTATCGAGGTGATCAGAACTTCGACCCTGAAATTAATTCAACTCTCTAACTGAACCTTCTAACTCAATTTACAATTTAAGCTCCAACTCAATCGCAACGCAATCACAAAATCAACATCCAAGGGTCGTTCCATCTACTTTCAAATCAACATTTAACCTTACATCAAACTTAATGCCTATTTCACCTTAACTTGACCCCAATTCAACCTACAACTCAGTCCGAACTTAACTCTTAGCTCAACCTCAAACCCAACGTTCAAGTAAAACTCAAAATTAACACGATTAACTACATGAACTCAACTTAATCAAATCTCCAACTCAACCGCGATTCAACCCCAAATAAATCCCTAACTGGACCCGTCGCTTAACCCCAACTCAACACCCTACTCGACAACAATTCAACTTCGAACGCAACACTCAACTTAACGTCCAACTCAACCCACAAATCAATACGGTCTGACAAACTACATCCGTACACGTAAGTCAACTCAGAATAGGTGAGGCTACCAAATAAATCCTCAACCAAATGGCTTAATAAACGCCAACGTAACCCTAACCTAACCCTTATCCCTTCTCCCAAATCGAACACAAATCAGTGCTTACCTCACCCCCAAACACAATGCCCCAGTTAATCCCCATATCAACAAGGTCCCAAGAAAAACAAGCGGACGTTAACTAAACTCAAGCTAACTCACAAAATAATTGCGCCAATTAACCCCTCACCATACGTCAACTAAACCATTCAACTCCAAGCTCAACCTACAACTTAACCTAAAACTGTAGATTGAGCTAGTATTGAATTGGGTTCATAGACACATGCAGTTTTCTGACTGTGTTGGTCTAGGGTTTGAGTTTGGGGTTGGAATGAGAGGTGCGTTTAGTTGGGGTTAAGTTGAGTTTAAGTGAAGGGTTCAGTTGTGAATTTATTTTGGGAGAGTTGTTGATTGAGTTAGAAGTTACCTTGAGTTGAACGCTTCAAATAAATTCGGACTATATTGATTTGGGGTGTGAGTAAGGCGTTTGGGTAGAGATGAGTTGGGTTGGAGTTGAATTAGCGTTCATCTCGCCATTCAATTGGAGATTTATTTGGGTTTTGAGGTAACATTTCAGTGTTGGAAATTAGCTTGACTTATTCTAAGTTCATTTGAGGATTGAGTTGAGCGTTTAGTCGAGGGTTGCGTTGAGGGTTGAGGTTCTGTCGAGCAGGGTTTAAATTGAGATTGAACTGTGGGAGGGGTTTGAATTGAACTTTGAGTTTGGGGTTGAGTTGACGGTTGAGTTGGGATTAAGATGAATGAATTAAGGTTTGGTTGGATTGAGGGTTGAGTTAAGGTAGAATAGGGTTTGATTTGAAGTTGAATTAAATTTAAGTAAGGGTTCGGCTGAGAGTTAGTTTAGGATCGAGTTGAGTGTTTAATGGGAGATTGAGTTGATATGAGTTGAGTTCATATACGATTGTAGCTTTCCAATCGAGTTGATTTCGGGACTGAGTTAGGCGTTGAGTGTTCTGTTGAGTTGAGTAGAAGGTTAAACCAGCTTGCCATTGGGTTGAGTAAGGAGTTGGGGAATTAGTTGGGAGTTGATTTGGGATTGGTTAAGGGTTGATTTGAAAATGTATTTGGGGTTGAATTGTTGATTAAGTTGAGGGTTGATCTGCCAGTTGATTTAGTAATTGCGTTTAGGATTGTGTTGAGATTGAGTTGGAGGTTGAGGTGATGATTGAGAAAAAGAGGTTCAGTTAGGAATTGATTTATGAGCTGACTTAATTTTCAGTATCGATGTTTTGATCAGCTCGTGAGGTTTCAGCCCTTTATATTTTTTTTGCTTATTCGGACTTTGGGATTTTAAAAACGTCAAGAAAAGTGGTGGACCAACAAAATATTTGGTCATTTCTGGCAGGATCCCAATATTTTTTTTTCTTTTTCGTCAGCGAAGGATTTGTATTGGTCAGACAAACAAATGCGGTGCAAATCATTTTGAATTTCTTCCACTGTTGGTTGAAACGTTATTTTAGCTTCATCAGGAATGCGCAGCGCACCAGCATTAGGTTTGAATTTATTCACACATTTAATTATGACAGCTAAATTGTAACACACTCCATAAAAATTTAAATATTTCGACAAAAATGTATCCATAAACTCATGTGTATACCTAGATTGATGTAATTTTGGTCAAGAAACCAATCTGGTTTCGTCCAATAATATTGGACTATATTATAGTCTGTGTATTATTAAATATTCTATGCTCAGCCCACGTCTGTCACAATCAGCTGAATTCACTTCAGAAGCAACGTGTTGCCAAAAATGTTTTCCAACACTTTGGTAAGGGTGATAGGTCCAGTTAAGAACCAATTTTGAATCAGTCCACAGCGTAATATACTTGCAATGTTGATAGTTGCTGTTTTTGCTTCAAATGACTTAGGCTAACTGGACTATAGTAGATTTCCTTTCATCAACATCACCGGAACTTGTATATATTGTGGCGAAATATACTAGTTCACTGGCATCAAAAATTCACTTAAATCGCTTTAACGCAGGGAATTTAACCATCTTTGTAAATTAATTTTGCTTGTTTGAGACAAACTTTCTCGCAATTAACTTTGGTTTCTATTTGAACATTATTTGGCCGTAATTTTCCTAGATTAAAACTAAATTTTCGTAGTGTTGGTACCAGAAAATATGTTAGATTATTTAATAAGCTAATATTGAATGCTGATAGACATTTAAATGAAGCTCTATTGAACTCTTTGATATATTTTGGTGATAAAAAGTTTATATAAACCATAAGTATTGTGCATAATTCTGATGGTTCATCTGGATTTGTTCACCCAAAGTATCTGTTGATGGTTTGCATCGTCTTCATCGGTCTAGATCATTCTGTAAATTTTGCTGTTTCACTTTAGGCAGTATTACTTCAGACTTCTTATTACTTCATCACGTACAGCATGGATTTTGTGAACATTAATGGGATTTGCTTGAAGAATTCCGTTTTGTTGAAAAAATGAGTTGACAGCATACCATTTACGGTCGTATTGTGAACATTGATGAATTTGTTTAGTAAACCTTTCATGAAACGATTGCTAATCCGTATAATTTCCCGACGCAGTTTTGGAATTTCTAACCATACCAAGATTTTATGCTATCCTATTAGCTATAATGACTGAAACGCCACACCTTCACAACTTATTGATTGTTTTCGCCTGGAAATTCATTCACTGAAGTCACCAATTACTGCGTAATAATTGGATTCAACTTCAAGAAACTTGAAGCGTGAGCAGGCCACATAGGGCTGCCCATGTGAGAAGCATGGATTCTCCAAATTTAATCCACACACTTGCAACGATTGTCCTTGTGCTTTGTTGATAGTTATTGCGAAAGCGAGTCACACCGGGAACTGCAAACGTTTGAATTCGAATGGCACATCTGTCGGGATCATTGGGATACGTGGCAACAGTACGTCTTCACCTTTGAATTTTCCAGTCAAAATTGTTGCCTCGATAACATTGTTCATCATTTTCTTGACTGAGAGTCTGGTTCCGTTGCAAAGTCATGGTGGATTTATGTTTCGAAGAAGAATGATGGGTACGCCAATTTTCAATGTAAGAACGTGCGGTGGTATGCCTGGCAAATCAAGCGAATTCAAGAATTCAGTTGGATAGTTAACTACTTCGTCTTGATTCACCACAGGTGTCGATGGACTTATATATTGTCGTTTCGCCGGGTATTCCATTCTGAATAGTGAAGTTGATGGTATTGACATCGATGCTTTTAGCCTAATATAGCACGCTTACTGAGCCACTGATGATTTTTGTAGTTCTGTGCAATGTTTGGGAAAACCTTTTGCATCAATTCGTCTATGCTTTCTGTGATCTTACAGAAGTTTGCTGGCAAGGTGATACATTGCGTAGATTCATCAATTTACATTAGTTTTGCAAAATTTCCAGCCGATGTGTCCCGTTGTAGTTGTACACGCATGTTGGTTTTCAAAGTCAATTTCTGTAAATGACGCCATAAAACTGATGATTTGAGACATGTATTAAGTTCATCAGCGGGTGTTGAACGTGGTATAACCAGCAGTGTTTGTCGAAAATCACCAGACAATAAAATGAGTGCGCCACCGAAGATCCGTGCGTTTCCTCTCAAATCTCGCAGTGTACGATCAAACGCTTCCAATGCTTTCTTGTGAGACATAATTGTACATTCGTCCCATATGATAATTTGACACGTTTGGAGTACTTTGCCCATTCCAGAGTTTTTGCTGATGTTGCATGTTGGTGCCTCAGTGTTTTGTAAATTCAACGGCAGTTTCAATGCTGAATGCGCTGTTCGGCCACCATCCGAAAGAGTTGCCGCAATTCCAGAGGATGCAATGGCCAGTGCAATATTATTTTGTGATCGTATGGTTGCCAAAATGAGTGAAAGAACAAAAGTCTTGCCTGTATCACTGGGCGCATCTATGAAAAACAGTCCACCGCTTTGTTCTGTGATTACACGCATAATTCTGTCATACGCAATGCGTTGTTCTGGAACCAACTGCGGAAGATTTGTCTGAACAATGTCCCCAGTTCGTCAGAATCAAAGTGTGTTTATCGTTGCAAATCACGATCGAAAAGATCGTTCGCTGGTCGGTTCGAAGCAGGCATTCCCAGTTGCACCAGTGACTTTTTAGCGATTGCCAAACAACATATGTTTTCAATAAAAATCAATGCCTCATTATACACGTTTGGTATGAATTGAATGTCCGGATTTTGATTTGCAGCGCGCAAACGATGTAGAATATCTTCACTCATGTAGTCCTTGTATTTTTCCCAAAGATCTTTTGGATTAGATGGGAAGCAGGTGTCAATATTATGGCAAATAACGTGCGTATTTGCTGTGGTCGAGCAGTATTCGATGCATCAGCGAGTGCAGTATCCCAATGTGCATCATTCTCAAGAAGCTTTAGTTCCTGGCAAGCTTGGCGATATTTGGCGCACAGCTGACCGTTCACTGTTCTTAAATCTTGGAAAGATGTCGGTCCACGTACATTGATTAACAGCAATCGCAAATAGAAGCATTCTGTATTGTTCGGGTGAAAAGTGTACAGACGACCCTATACGTCACTAGAATATAAATTGGGATGTCCTTCAACTGCTTTACGTTATTTGCGACGTTGAAACTTTTTAGCCGATGCATTCCATGTGTAGAATTTCGGTACCTCAAAATAAAGTAGAGTCTTTGCAAAAATATCATCTTGGCACAATGAGTAAAATGCAGTTAAAGTTCTTACCGGTGGAACCAACGCTCTTGCATGAACATTATTTGCTGTGAAGTACACGCGCTGTCCATTCTCGAGATGCACCGCCAAGTCGCCAAGTGTACCACTGTTGGATGTCGTTCATGGATTGGAAATGATAAGATGCGCCATACTGCTTCATTGCTGCTAATGTAGCGTCCAAGTTGGTATTGGTTGATTTCATCGAGCGGTGCGGCCACATTCCCTACTCCGAAGACTGCCATGTCACTTCCTTTATTGACATATTTGCAAATGTATTTGATCGACTTCACTGACTTGCAATACTCAACATTAATGTGTGCTTTGAAGGTCTTTGAGAGAAACGGTAAATATGGCACAACCCAACGATTATCGACTTCGACATCAACGTTTCGTACTTTCAGAACGATTGATTTGCCGCCATCCTCAACTGATCGTCGATGATATAGTGGGTATCCGTCAATGCCAGTGGTGGTATCAGAAACGTATCGTTTGACATTCAACATTCAACAACAATTCACCATGCATTTGTTGTTGAATGTGCCACATGGACCATGAATCATATTTTGGTAACGACGTCGAATAAGTCTGGATCAATGTCCTTATCTGGTATTATCTGGTATGATTTGGTCAATTTGATTTGGCGTAATTTTGTTGATTAACCAAACCAAAATATGTGCATGTGGCAATCCTCTTTTCTGCTATTCAATGGAATACATCCAGCAGCGTGTCTCTCCAAAAACGTGATGCTTGATAATAAAATCCATCAAAGATTTCAATTTTTGTTTAAATACGCATGCGGTAATGTCATTGCGGTCCGAAGATGATGGTCCAGCTAACAGAAGTTCTTTAATTTCATCCCATGTTGGATTGCATGCAAATGTGATGAACAAATCTGGACGACCATATGCGCGAACGTATGTCATCGCATCTTGTGTGTATTCATGGATGTGCCGTGGACTCCCCGTGAATGTAGACGGTAATATGATCATTCTTCCCAATTCGTTTGGATTCACGTTACCATCATTAGCGATTGCGTCTCGTAAATGGATGTACTCCTCAGAACGCAACTTGGTTTGATTCAATCGAATATATAGGAGTCGTTCGGTTTCAATCTTCGCGTACATGTCGACGATGTATTGATGGAACAATTGTCGACATTTTAGAATGTGGTTCTCAGCGTTTTGATGAATCATCAATCGATACGAATAATAATTCATTGCACTGACTTTCTTATTCGTTTCCTCGTCTGTTTGTGGATTTCTCATTTTGATGTTGAAATGATATCCCCTTCTCCTCGACAAAACAGAATCGGATACTGCAATCCGTCGTATGAGCGATGAGTATCGGAGACTCGCTGAACGTCACCCCTTCTGCGATGAAGAATTATGTCGCGCGATTCCAATTCTTCGCCAACTATCACGATCGCCACTTCATCGATTGTTGGTGCATTGAACTGTCTTTCGTGTTGACCAACGGGTCTTTTGTCTGCTCGAATTACAACTGCGTAGTCATCGGCTGGCATTCGTTGAATGGCGGTTTTAAACAACAGAACTAATTCATTGTGTTGATCAGAAAGGGCTTGTAACGCAGCCACGATTTCTCGTCTAGTGCCCGCATTATAATGAAATCGTTGTTCAATTTGTTCGTCACTGTTTGCCATGAAATAAATTTGAAGAAACTTGTGATCTGCGTCCGGCAATGGTAGAAGCGATCCGGCACGATGATAAATTTGCCTTTGGACTCTGAATGTTGGCATGTAATTTTCGCGCACGATGTTCGTTGCACCGAACGATGTCATTTGAAAACATGAATTGTATTTGCGGATGTTTTCCAAGAAATGCTTCGACTCACGTGTAACACCTGATAGCAACGTTGATAGTGGTTCGGGTGGTGGATGTAATTCTGGCAGTTTAACTTTTCCATTGGCGCAGCACATTCCTGGCGTTTCGTTCTTAAATTTTTGGGCGCTACAATACATGCAAATTTTATCCATTTTTCCAATGACGACACTTGGATGAAGACTGTATCATTATTACTGCCATAATGGAATGCACCAAGATTTAAATCAGCGTACAGTGTTCGTCTTGATCGAGCGGTGCTTATTCGAACATTTTGCAGCCTTCTTTCCCGTTGTTCAGTTGTCTCAGACGAACGGGCCAGAGTAGTACGTATTCGATCAGTTTCTAACCTCACTTCTCGTTGTTCTGATGATTCAGACGAAGAGGTCTCAGCGGCATGTACTCGAAGATTTTCCAGCCTTAATGCTCGTTGCTCGTCTGATTCTGAGGCTCGTAATGCTCTTTTCTTCCGTGCTTGAGGTGTAGATCGGCCAATTGCTTGTCGCTTTGGAGGCATAATTGTACGGGAACGACGTGAAAAATGCGTTTGAATTTATTAGATGTCAATCAGCAATCCGAATCTCACAATGTATCCAATCCAATTGAACTGGCTGTTCACACACCGATGGAAATGTTAATATTGACGGTGATCACCAATTCGCTGAGGGAAATTTGAAGTGAAAAAAATCAGCATTCGAGAATTGTTGAAATCGATTTTAATTCCACTCACGATGATATCCGAAAAAAAAACTGCACAGCAAATGCGTTCGGAACGTCAATCAACAGTCAGATCTTTCACATACACATTCGATGATCTTCGTGAATTTACTGTAGAGAATGAATAAAATCAGCTCACGGAAACTACGAAAATTCAATTCGATTGAATTATTTATCTAAATTATTAATTTAACTCACAATGAAATGCACAAAACTATTCGAAAAACCCTCCCAAATATAAAAATACGCACAATATTGACTGTTCAATGTGAGCCGGACATGAATTTCATAATTTACTAAATTCTTAGGTCACCCACAACTCGAAACGTCATCATTCATCAAATCAGCATGAACTGTCACGGCAATATATGAAATTCATTGGAATGATAGTGGCGCCATCTGTCGAAAATTGGGCATACCAACTCAGAAACCTTCGTGGGCTCATGCACAACAACTTTGCTAAAGATGATCACATGATCAAATGCATAGTTTACGATTCTATAAAGGACATACAGACAAACATTCATTTTTATATATGGGGCATTCTCTGTCAAATCGGCCACTCCCCATGCACATTTCATTTTTTGAGATATAAACTTTTTTGGGCTTAAAATTTTGCTTAGAATGTCTACTTTTTAATGCCCTATGACGTTTTTATGGTGTCCTTGGATTTTCAAAATGGCGGACCATATCTGCTAAGCAAGTCTTTAGTTTTTAATAAAATTGATTTAAAAACGTAATTTTAACTCTGTTAATTTAGTCAAAAGTGTTTTTGGTGTCATAGATTACACATTTTTTATAATTTTTTTACAATTTCAAGATGGCGGATCCAAGATGGCCGCCAAAATTGGAAAATTTTTCGGCGTTCATAAAGATCATTAGAAACATGTCCTAGAAGGTTTTCGGGGTCGCTGATCACGAATCTGAGGTTAGAATTTTATTATTCAATATGGCGGACACAAGATGGTGGCTGAATATGGCCGAAAAAAGGCTAATTTTTCGACGTTCATAGAAATCAATAAAAACGCGGTCTAGGAGGTTTTCGGAGTCGGTGATCATTAATTTAGAGTCAGAATTTGAAAATTCAAAATGGCGGACCCAAGATGGCCGCCAAAAAGGTAAATTTTTCAACGTTTATGAAAATCGATAAAAACATGATCTAGGGGTTTTTGGGGTCGCTGATTACGAATTTGAGATTAACATTTAAAGAATTCTCTCAAAAAAATACCAGATTCTCAATAAAAAGTGTTACTTTTAGACAATTTTTTAAAAAATATCTAAAAACAGTTTTTATCATGAATCTGATACTTTTTTGAGAGAATTTTTAAATGTTGACCTCACATTCGTGATCAGCGACCCCAAAAACCCCCTTGAATAAGTGTAGGTATATCGATTTTCATAAATGTTGAAAAATCGACATTTATGGCGACCATCTTGGGCCCGCCATCTTGATTGCCGGGGCGGCAATCTGTATAACTGTTCCAACGTTTTACAATGACTGATGGAGGCAAAGGCTTTGGCAAAGTCAGTATACACCACATCAACTTGCTTATGCATTTCAATTTCTTTAATGGTGTTGCTGGTAAATTCAATAAGATTTGTTGATGTTGATCTCTTGGGTATAAAATCATGCTGACACTGTGAGATGAATCGAGGAACCAAAGATCTGAATGAGTTGCATACAACCAGTTCAAATAATTTGGGTATTGAAAATATTGATGTAATTCCTCTGTAACAAGAGACATCATTTCTTGCTCCTGTTTTGAAAATTGGTGTTACTCTTGTTACTTTCCATTTCTTTGGAAATAAATTCTTTCTTCACTTATAAATCACAAAGAGTCTAACCGCTGCCACCAGTGTTGCGAAAACGGTGGATTTATATATAATAATTTATTTAATAATCTTTGTAGAACAAAATTTAATAGGTAACGAAAAATTTAAACTAAAAAAAAATGTTTAATCCCCAAATGGAAGAACCGGTAAACGAAAAGAAAAACACAAGAAGAACCGAACTGAACCCCCAAACAGAAAATTGTTCAGGTTTTTATACAATTTTCATAAAGAAAACTCCATAATTCCCCCTCCACCATTTTCTGTTTGGTTTTATTAAAAAAAGTGCATTATTGCAATGTGGACACTTTGGATTTAACCCACATTCAAAAAAAAAACTTTTTTACGCTTATTCACCGAATTATTGCATTCACTCCGTTGGTAAATGTTCATAATTCAATAAACGTAAATGAAAACAAAAACGAACAACAAAATTTTTGTTCCGTAAAAAATGTTTTTATGTTTACTTACGAAAAGCTGAGTGCACAATTTTATTGTATACCAACAGACTCGGAAGTAAACATAAATGCAATGAAATTATATGGGTCGCGTGTCAATGCAGAACAGATAATTTACGTCAAATTATTTCAAACAACATTGATTCAAATTAATTCGCGTAATTGAAATAGTAACTGCATCCGGATTTTATCACGGGACTTTAATTGTTTGGAAGAAATTATCTTCAAGGTTGGGATGCAGTTTTATATATATATGTATATATTATTAAATATATAGATTGGGTAACGGGTAATGACATGTGCCCGTTACAAGTTTTAGGAAAAATATAATATTTTTATTTTAATTAGGAAATTATATAATACAAAAATTTAGGGTTTACCAATCGTGTTATCACGTCGACGTCCAGTTGAATAACATTGTTTCTGTACCAATAGGTTGGGCTCCAAATTCTTCTCAAAACTTGGTACAGAAAATGAAGGTTCAATAAAACTTGCAGGTGTGGTTGGTTGGTCGATAGCAAAAAATTGTTTTAAAGTACAGCTATTGTGTACTATCGCTCGAAATAATTTATTTTTTTTTATTTTTTAGTTGTGAACGCTTTGATGGTTGATTTCAGAAGGAATTTTATTTGTTTTTTTTAGAAAAATAATTTTTACAATGTGTTTAGTTAGTACTAATTATGATAGGTGGCCAATAGTTATGGTTAAGCCATAATACTGAACGCACCCGCTAAGTTAATTTAAGTTATAATTAAAGCAAATTTTACATTTGTAGGGTTTTGAAAATAACATGTCAAATAAGATTTTAATTTGTAAACAATACAGAAAAAAAGGTAAACAATTCATTTTTGTTAATTTAATATACAATAATTCAATTAAATATTATTAATTATTTCAGGACATAAATATAGTGTATTGCAGTGAATGTTAAGGTAAATAATTATGTAGATATTAAATTGCTAATCAAATTGGAAAACTAATTAAATTTTACATTCTTATATGATTTTAGGTTATGGCAACAACAAATTTGATAGATCGCAATTCATAATTTAAAGATAAGTACATAATTGAAATATTTTAAACATTAATTCTAAATGGTTTTATTTTGTTTGCAGCTGGTCTTGTTAGTGACGTAACAAATAATAAATACGAGATATCGTGAATATTTTTAAATTATTTAATTATTTTAGCCCACTATCATACTGAAGACAACAACAATACTCATACACATTGTTATGATAAAATAGGAGAGAACGAGGGTGAATGGTACAAGTACAACACAACACCAGTCAAGAATTGACTTACAAAAAAAGTGTATCTATGCTAGTGGACTGGTATAATTGTTCACAAAAAGTATCTTATCGATATCCCTTCAAGTAACTGGGATTATATTTAAAAAAAAAATTATCTAGACGCTATTTTGAGTGTTATTGTATTATTCTCAAACATTATCTGTCAAATTTAAGTATGTCAAAATTATATCAGTATTCGGACAGCAAATGTACTTGTTATAAAATATGGAAGAGAAAATTATTTCACTCACGTAAAATTATTACAAAAAAAATATTATCACTAATTCTGAGCGTGTTTATAAATATCTAATCAAAATTCGTTGTCCCAATAATTATATTGGTGAAACCCAAAATGAAAAGTTTTTGTTCCGGGTTTACTGGCATTCAATTGGTGTATTACGTTAAGTGCCGGTTAATCTTAAAATCAAGGGAAATAAAGTATTGGTAAATCTGTAACCACACCAAAACCAGGAACGGATATAAATATGTAATTATTGGGACGACGAATTGTTCTTCATTTTTTTCTGGAAACTAAAGGCAAATGCATCTACTTCTTCTTCAAATGGAAATAAAGTAAACGAATGTTTGGAAGTTGCTGGCTTTATTTCGTGGGTCGTACAGTATTATTTATAAATTTTACATTGGTGGCGTGTAATAAAGTAATTGGAAGTAAAGTCAATTGGAAATTATGGTAATAAAGCCAGTGACTTTATTTCCAAATATTCGTTGACTTTGTATCGATTTGAATAAAAAAATAAAGGCACTGGTCTTTATTTCGAGATAATAAAACATGGAAATAAATCCAAATGACTTTATTTTCGTTGAATTTATTTATATGCACCATTACGTTATGTATGTATAAAATGATGCCTGCTCCTTCGGCTCCATTTTATTTCGTATAAACTGGGGAATACATTTGTACAAAAACTCGTATTGTTCTGATGTTTGCACCATATCCATCCGTTGATGTCGTAAACTCTTCACCGTTTCGTAAACATCACAATCTTCATCATTTTCGATTTGTTGCATTAAAATATCCAATGCAATAAGTGTACCAGTCCGATCAACACCAGTACTACAATGAACTACAATTGGTACATTTAATGCACCACTCTTACACTCCCATCGAAAAAACTCTATAAATTTTAATACTTCAAATTCATTTTCAGGGCAACTATATTCTGGCCATTTTCCAAAATGATAATGCGCAATTAAACGCTCAACCGTTCCCTATAAAAGAAAATCAAATATTATTATTGGTTTACGTGCCAAAGAGGTATATAAAATAAAATGTAGATACTTTTGTAATTTTTATGTCGCGCCTTGTACATAAACACAGGTCAAGCTGTCGCACATTAGTCACACAGATATCATTAAATTGAAGTTCAATATTCGGATCTGGGAAGTATTTAGCACATTTTAAAACACAATTTTCAAATAATTTCGCCAGCATAATAATTTCATGGCAATTGTTTTCAATAATCATATTCCAAAAATCATAGCATGTGTCAACTGTTGGTCCCTGTGTTGCTATATACTCAGCTGGACGTAAAACCCCATCAATAAATGATGCATTTATGTAACCGGTGCGGCTGTATTGATTTGGGATGAGACAAACACGATTTTGATCGTCTGTGGAAATTAAATTTCTAATTAGCTATAAGCACACTAAACTTTGTGGTAGCCAACTTACATGGCAATATATTCTTATGACGATTCTTGGTTTGGTTTCTTTGTGCAGCTTTCGTTGTAAGAATGCTTAAATCCAAAGCATTAATCGATTGGTATTCGTCAGTTATAACGTCTGAATCAAGTTTTAAGAAACGTTCGTATTTGCTGGAAGGAATTGTTTTATTATTTACGTCATCAGATCCGTTTAGTGTTTGTGGATTTTGTTTATCTGGGTTTTTCGATTTAAACCACTTGATTCCAATTCCAATTAATATTGATAAGAAAACAATAATTGATAACGTAATTATTAATGAGAAAACGTTTTTTTGTGTTGTAAAATTAATTGGATTGGTGTCAGCATATCCAACAGATGAAAAAACACGTCCAATTACCGCGTAATCAGTTCCTGGGAAAAAACATATCTTTCATAAAAACTTTGTTACACATTCGGTAGTAATTTAATAAAAATGTCAAATCAAAGGTAAAAATGTCGTTCAAACCACTACCAAACAAGTTGGAGCGTTTTCCAAATGTGTTCTAATTTCTTTGTGTTTCTAATAAAAAGGGTTTAATTTTACCCTCTATTTCTATCTGCCGTTTTTGCTCTCTAAAAAGCGAGACGAATTTGAAATTATTTATTAATAAATTATGTATTCATACCCGCGTGTACCATAGAGGTTGGTATTTCGTATATTGTGCGTTTATCAGCATAGGGTGCCAACCTTCCTATTTTTATTAAGTATGCTAGGTTAAGGGCTGGGTTACACTAGTATGCTTTGACTTAATACCGAGACATGTCCCTAAATATTTATAATATTCATTTTTCTTATATTTAACATTTACTAGGTGGTCTGGATGTGAAGCTGCCTGGGGGAATCAAACTGAGTCCTCAGAACTTACAAGTATGAAATAAGAAGTGTCAGAAGATGTGCCTGGAGTCTCTATTGTTATAAAATACAGGAATTCTCGAAAGCTGCGACAATCACCACAACTAGTGCTGAATCTTTGGAGTTAGTACTGATAACCCACTTTACGGAGTGCTCTGAACGTGCTCCTGAAATGCCAAATGCTTTTATGGGTTCAGGCGTTGAAAGTCGATTTATAAGCAGGAGGAAGATAGTGTGGGCAATAAACAGCTTTAAGCCATATAAGTCGGCTGGAAATTATGTCATTATTCCAGCGGATGTTCTGCAAGCCACTGACTTTGATCTACCCTGCCTGGAAGTTATATTCAGAGGCAATCTGGAAAAAACTCTCATTGCCATCCCAAAGACCTTAGGCATATAAGCTAATGCACTTTTCTATTAAAGATACTGGAAAGACAAACAGAAGCTCACACTACAGGCTCTATTGAGCCGGCTAGTTGGTCGAAATCTCAAGCGTACTGTAAAGGGAGATCGGTAGAAACCGCTCTACACTTCCTCGTTGTCTTATTAAGAAATCCCTAGAATTTAAGGAATATACGAAGTCTTGTCCCCCGTCTTTGAAACTTGGTCATAAGTTTGTGCAATTTTGAAATTAATGTAAAAAAATTAAATTAAAAAAAAATTTTAATATATAACGTTTTTAAAATGGACTAAAAAGAAGAAAATAATTTTTCCTTGCCCACAGTACAGAAAATTCTGAGAATTTACGATTGTAAGTTTTCAGCAACTATGAGAATATTTGGAAAATTTAAAACGAAAAACGTGGAGCGCATCTAACGAAGTTTTGATACGTGGTTCTTTAACAATTTAATTATGCTCCCTGACAAGTGATGTTAACTATATTTCTTTTAATACCATAGTTAGCTTTCTTTAGTATGTATTATGAAGCCATCAGAATTGTATTGTACCATTATATGCGCTCCACGTTTTTCATTTTAAATTTTCCAAATATTCTCATAGTTGCTGAAAACTTACAATCGTAAATTCTCAGAATTTTCTGTACTGTGAGGCAAGGAAAAATTATTTTCTTCTTTCTTCCATTTTAAAAACGTTATACCATTAAAAAGGTTTTTTTATTTAATTTATTTTCTGCTTTTTAGTGTTGTCAACAAGGGTGCTGATGTATTTTCTAGTACTCGGTTATTTTGTATTCATGTATTCGGATACTTGAATATTTTATGATTATGTATTCGGTTACTTGGAGGATAACAAACTTAGAATCAACTTTTGTTCGGCAACTTATCGAATCTGTCGCCAAATAATTAATATAACTTGGAGGTGCCAAGTAGTTATTGATCGAATTATTTTCTTCTGAATTTTTATCAGGTCTTCATTGAAATACACTTTAAATTTTTCCATAGGCTGTTTTCCAAACGCCGACTTATTTCAGACTTATTGACTTATTTGACGCCATCTTGAATAAGTCAATGAAGTCATTCCAATTGCTTTTATCGACTTATTTTGAAAATTTTTGACAATTCACAATAATTAGACAAAATGTTTCCATGACACCAAAAATAAATAAGTTTTCTATAGGAAAAATTACTAAAGAATAAGTCACCTTTCAGCAGACTTATTTGAATATGTAAGTTCGAATACGTCAATAAGTCGGTGTTTGGAAAACAGCCATATAATTTTGTATGCATAAAAAATCAGCCTACTATATGACGCCGGTTTATTGTAACGATCTCGAAAAACGTAATTTACAGCATCACCTGGAGCCAAAATATATCGCAAACTATTGAATATTGCATTGTCGTCGAGTTCTGAGCTATGTTCAAAATTTCAAGTCTCTAGGTTATCGGGAAGTTGGTTTAAAATCGATTTCAAAATTTGTACCGGACAGACATACAAGAAAGCGAGTTAATAAAAACGTTATAAAATACTCGTAAGCATCTGAAACCCATAAACTTGGAAAGCACTAATGGTATCGTAAAAGGCAATGTTTCATTGTCTTTTTGTGACATCTTAATGATTGAAATTTCAACGATATATTGATCGATACATTATTTGTGAATGCTTTATTAAAATCGCGTTTTAAGGTATTATTTTTGAGTAACAAATTCTCTTGATATAAGGTCGCATATAAACCTTAATAGCAAATTATTATGGGACGCCATTCTGGTGGAGCAAGTTTTGTTGAAAGGCGCTGGGAGATATATAAAATGAAATGGTATGTGAGGAGGAGATGGGATTCGGTGACAAAAGATAATTAACGTTAATTCTCATTTTGTATTATTTGTGTTTTATTATTTTGTATTCTCGAATGGTCCACAGTGATGCCAAACACTGAGAGAAGAATCATATCGGTAAATTCTGACGTTGCTCACATAACATTGTGAAACGGCACAAATTTTCAGAAAAGAAATTTTGAACATTGTGGATGTTCTCTAAGCGGAGTAATTTAAATTCTTAAGGATTTTCAACAGTGTACTAGAGATGTATAACTGAATCTAATTGTTAAAGGTAGAAGATGAAAACACGTGTCAGTTCCAAGTAATCTACCAAGGAAACCTTTGGAACTGTCAAATTCAAAAAACTATAAAAACTATTCTAAGTTGTAGTACTCTGTACGAAACCTTTTATTATCGGTAACCAAGCTTTTTTAAGGTTAGGTTGAAACCACCCCTTAATTTAACCTAGTAAACTAGAAAATAAAGGTTGCATTTCATTGTGATTTTACCTTTTTGTGTCGCAAATTAAGGGGTGGTTTTACGCCCAAATAATACCTGGTTACCGATAAAAAAAATGGTTTCATTATTGTCTCACAGAAGACTACAACTTAGAATAGTTTTTATAAATTTTTGAATTTGACAGTAAGTTCGCTTGTAAGATTATTTATGAGTCCGTGATTTGGCGGCATGAGAGTAGAAGAAATATATTGCCGTGACCAAATGTGATATTGGGGAAGAGGTATCCAAATTTAGGAAAATGCCTGCCTAAAATAACAGAAAATGTTTGTAAAATATAAATGGTTGGTTTGGTGATCTTTAACGGACGCTTTGTGAGAAAAGTGTTGTCCGAGGAGCCGGATAGCCCCAATTTTTTTTTTTTTTTTTAAAACGGCATTTCATTGTGACAACGAATTGAGAAATATATAATTTAGTATTGTATAAACAATAAATATACAAAATAATAAAAATTATGTACAGCGGGTAATCAACGTTTAGGCTGATACAGCCTAATGCATAAGATAGCAGCAATAGACAATTTTTTTTTTTTTTTTTTTTTTTTTTTTATCAATTTTTTTTTAATTGGGTGCAGAGCGGACTTATTAACGGTCCTAGCTCCTTGTAACTGTCAGAGCTTCTGCACCCAATGCGCGATCCTGCAAGTAAAGATTAATAGCTACCTTAAATTTATTCATTTTATATTCCTTCGGAAATATAAATTTTTTAGCGAATTCCACTTTTTTGATGTTCGGTATATAAATTCGCGCTTGATTTCTTCAGTTCGAGGTTTCGGGAACTTCACCGTAAACCTATGTGCATTGGTTGTTCCTCTTGTTACTCTTGTTGTTGTAACGAATGGTGGTATTTTCTCCGATAGTTCTGCAGAACATTTACCATGTAAGCATCTGTAGAAGACGCAGAGTTCTGCAACATCTCTGCGATGCTGTAAGCTGTCTAGTTCTTGAGTAAGTCTGGGATTCCGTATTATTCTGATAGCGCGGCGTTGAACCCTGTCCAATAAGTGGAGGGTGGTACCAGACGCACCTCCCCAAACTTGACAGCAATACTCTATACATGGTCGGATGAAGGTTTTATATATCTGGAGAACTTGATGCGATTTGAAAAACCTTCTGCATCGATTCAGGAACCCGAGTTTTTTTGAAGCTGATTTAGCCAATGCAACAATGTGTTCATTCCATTTGAGTTTGTTACTTATTTGAACACCAAGCAGTCGAATTGAGTCGCAACCCATAAGGATATGGTTTTTTACCACAAATGGGTAGTCGTTGCGATTTTTTTTACGTGAGAATGTGCATATTTGTGTCTTTTTTTCGTTAAATTGTACTAAGTTGTTGTTACCCCACTCAAATATTGTACTTAAATCGGAATTAAGAGAAGTTACGACTTCTGACCGTTTATTATTTAGATCTGTAATGCTAGGCTCCGCCTCGAATGAAATAGAAGAATGCAATGTGGCATCATCCGCAAAGCTATGGATAGGGTTTAAAGTTTTTAATTAAAGTTTTTTTTAATTTGTATTTCTAAATTTTGGTTTCAAAATTTGTGTCTGTACAAATAAAGTTTTCTCAATTATACGTAGTCCTACGTTGATAGGTCGTGTCTCGGATACAAGCTAGTCGGTTTTTTTTTAAATAAAACGCAATAAAATCAATTTTATAATCAAAAATTGTATTTGTGACGTAAGTTCGGTTTATGACATTTAATATTTGAAAATAATTTCTTTTAAACGTTGTCCATGACTGGCGCTTATATGATCTATTCTATGGGTCCAATTTTGGAGTACTCTTTTGAGCATTTCGGCCGATATTTTTTTATTGCCAAAAATTCAAGATATTGGTGTAACCGACTTGTGGTTTCAACAGGATGGTACAACGTGCCACACAGCAGGCCAAACCATCGATTTATTAAAAGAAAATTTTAATGAGAACATCATATCATGAAAGGGACCCGTGAGTTGGTCTAAAAGATCTTGTGATCTGACGATGTTAGATTACTTTTTATAGGCGTATCTGAAATCACTACTTTATATTGATAAACCACAATCGATTCCTCTATTAGAAGCGAACATAACACGTATAATTAACGGAATATCGGCCGAAATGCTCGAAAGTGTGCTCGAAAATTGGACCCATAGAATAGATCATCTAAGCGCCAGTCGCGGACAAAGTTTAAAAGAAATTATTTTCAAATATTAAATGCTATAAACCGAACTTACGTCACAAATACAATTTTTGATTATAAAATTGATTTTATTGCGTTTTATTTCAAAAAAACTTCCGGAAACTCTTATTGGATCACCCATTAGTTTACAGTTGCTATTAATGTCTATGGTAAGTATACTTGTATCTTAAGAGAGCGCACGCAAAGCGCGCTTGGCTTAATTTCTAAATGGATCAACAGTTGTGGACTAAATACTAAACCACGTAATACAGAGGTGCTTCCTCAGATTGATTCCCTTAATTGAATTGGCCTTAAAAGGGAAATACCTGCCTGCTATTTTGGACAGCAAACTTAGCTGGAAACCTAATATTTTAGAAAGCATAAAGAAAGCTGCTATGTTAAACCGCTATTAGAAAAAGATGAAATATTGAACCTACATCGTATACTGGCTCTATGGCTCAGTGATAAGGCATATACTATTTTATGGGATAGTTGTTTGGTGGCCAGGCTGAAACAGTATGGCTAACCAAAAGTTGGCGATGAAAATTCAAGGAACTTTCACCTTGTGTATTAGTGGTGAACTCACGAGCATACCCACTCAGACACTGGAAGTACTCTTTCATGTTAAACCCCTCGATATTCCGAGAATTCAAAAAGCAGCGAGCGCAGCTCAAATCCATTTCTATGTGGACCCATAATAATACAGGACACTCATCCATTTTGTGTAACAGAGACATTCGTAGTACCACCGATTAACCCTGAACTTTTAAGCTTATTCACGGATGGCTCAAAAATGGATGGTAAAGGTTGATGGTGGTGCTTTCTGTGAGAAATTGAATGTGAACCTCCCATTTCATCTCCCCCCAAATATTGCAGCGTTTTTTCAACCTGAACTGATCGCGCTAATGGAGGCCATGAATTCGTTGAGGTATAACGTAGTATCGTAAATGCGTTGAAATTCCGCTCGCTATACGAGTAAACTCTTACATCACGAAGAAGCTAGGAGAGCAACGAAATACAGATGGCCCAATGGTACCTCGTGTGTTACAACTAGGTAGATTATGCTAAAGTTAGATCAGAGCAGAACTGTAAAAAAAACTGTTGGTCATATCTTCCACCATAATGAGCAGACATTGTTTTCCTAACATTAATCTACCGATTTCTGATAGATAGATACCTAATATTTAACAACAAAGTTTTAATAAAAATAAAAATTACAACAAACCAAATTTAAGGGGGCCATTGCAGTAACGCG
This sequence comes from Tipula helvola, assembly GCA_963556165.1. Lineage (NCBI taxonomy): Eukaryota > Metazoa > Arthropoda > Insecta > Diptera > Tipulidae > Tipula > Tipula helvola. Next base: position 8,141,635 of record OY744481.1, on the reverse strand, counting down.
AATATCTCATTGTGTTGTCGCAAATTTCATTCCCAATTATAAATTCAAAATTACCATCTTTAACGTTATTGGAATTATTAAGAAATTTCTGAATCTGATACTGGCCAGTACATTCATCATCTTTCAAATCAAACCAAGATGGCAATGGCTGATCAACGTTATTTTTGTAGAAATGGTAATTCGGCCTTGGATCTTCTTGACAATTCTATAATATTGCAATAGGATGAGATTATATAGGAATGCGATATGTCTGTTATTTCGTGCACTTACCCGTTCCGATATTAGAAATGTAAATTCTTGAATTATTCCATTTGTCGCATTAAAAAGGTTTTGATTAATGGTTAATTTAACATGATCCCTTGGGCTCGTTGCCTCACTGATATGTCCCCAGTTACTTGAGTTGAAGGCTGCGGGAACTGAAATATAAAATTATTTAGCATATTTCGCATTCAATTATCATTGTCACATAAATTACTTTCGGCTGGTGATGTATATAAAATGGCCGTCTCATTCATCGGTCCTGAGATGTTTTTTAATTCAATCCCTATCGTTATATTATAGATATGTTCTGGTTTAATTGGTTTGGATTTATAAAAGTTTGCTAGAGTCAAATCATTAGACGATATTAATTTCCATTTGTAACTAATTACGCTGGTATTGGTTGGTGGACTTTCGTAAAATTTTAATTTTATCGCCTTAATCGCACAGTTAATTTCGTCCGGGAGGTCCCATTTTAATTCGACCGTGTGGTCGTAATTAAGTCGGTCCACTCGAAAATTGTTCACCTGATGTGGACCTGTAATATAAAATACTGTTGTAATTACGATACATGGTAGAAATAAAACTTATTTTCTGGGCCGGTTACTACTTCGATTGGATTGTAACCGCCAATTCCGGCTGAATTTTCGATTGACATTTGGATTGAATATTTAGTTAATGGTTCTAAATTTGAAACAGTATACTCCAATTATTCAGCTTCGATAACAAATGTTTCATTATAATAGACTACGAACTTGATAACTTTTTAATCGTAATTTTGTATTATTCGGAGCTTTCCAAGCAATACTTAAAGATTTCGATTGAATCGAACGAATCCAGAAGTTTGGTGCATCTGACAATTTTTCATTAGTCTCAAATTTACTTGCCGGACTTTGATCAGATGAATAGTCCGCATTCTCGATTCGTACCGTACATGTATAGTTGGTTAGATCTTCTAAATCATTAATCATGGCGCTAAATTTTCTTTCGTTTTGTGTAAGCGATACAATGGTCGAACTAGATTTACTCACATCATCTCTAATACACGTGAAAATAGTACTTTTTAGTAGGCATTGATCCCGACCGTTTTCATAATACGATTCTAATTCGAGTGATGTTGCTGTTTTCCATATAAGCTTGGGTGCGGATGATGCTTCAGGTACTAAAATACAAAAAATTAGTGAACAGGTTAGAAAGAAATTCAAAATAATTGTCATACTTATTGGTTCGGTTTTAAACGTGAGCTCTTCAGCATCGCCTTGTCCATTATCAAATTTGATCGGAATTATAGAAACACTGTAATGCTAACAAGATCTAATTTTCATCCTATCTAATCTAAAGATACGTGAAATTATCTCTTTCGATATGATTTGATAGCCCAATTCATCGTACATCATCATTACATATTTTTGGACGCATTCAGCACCATAACTGGGGGATTCCCATTCAATCACCGAATTTTTATATCGAAGTTATTGTATCCCGCTTGAAATTCCGATTGTCGTGTTCATTGAGTGCCCTTCTGTGCACATCCCAGTTTCATTATTCTTCATAGAAATACAAATTTGAATGTCGTACTCAAGGCATGGTTCAAAATTTTGAATTGTATACTTTGTTAGACTTGTGTACTCTGTATTGTGTTCATACTTGGTTTCATATTGGCTTACACAATTTAGATTTTTTTACTGCTACAATTTGTAAACAATGCATACAAATTTGAAATACGATCAGGGCTGTTTCAATCGATATTTTATGTGTTTCACCGATTAAATTTGTATCCCCTATGTTGTAATTCAGTTGTTGTGATGTTGGTTATTCCATTGGAATCTACAGAATACCGCCTAACACATTCAGCACCAAAATCTGGTCGCTTCCATTTTAGTAGACCACTATTTTCATCAAACTCGATATGGTATATTTCTGGTATGTTGCGGATCGATTTAGTTATAAACGTTTTACTGGTGTAAAACGATTGATTCGTGTTGAGTGAATGGTGAGTTTTAATAACCAAATGGTACTCCGAGCATGGTTTCACTTGGTTGACAACATACAATTTTTTCAAATCAGATTTGTAACCCAAAACAGTATTATTTAAGATAATTTCAAAATACCAAATGCAACTGGGATTTTTGTATGCTAATGAGACATTGGCAGAAGATGATTCTGAAACTATTTCTGGCGTGCCTGATTCGCTTGTAATATATTTTCTATGTGTGGTATACAACCCTATTTTGTTATTAATCTTATAATAAAAATTTGGATATTGTGTTTAGTACAGGGTACAAGATTTTGTATTGAGTGTGTAGTTAAATTGGTTGTGTACTCGGTATTTTTATTGTAAAAGATAGGATAGTGTTTAACACAATTTGGATTTTTTCGTGGAACTCTCCCGCGGGTCATGGGTTGTTTGTTTACTTAATTGTTGTTTATATAATTTTTTTTTAAATAAAAGTGTAATCAAAAAAGTTTTCATTTTAAAGCTAGTTAGTTTTACCCTCAATTCTAAATTAACCCACCAGAAAAAAGATTCGCCATCACTGGTATAGTGTATAGATCTTTAAATCTTCAAATGTAATATTTGGTTCCCCAATCACTCTTTTGAGGTGAAATTGAAAAGAAATAATTGCCCGAACCAGACTAAAAATGAATAAAAATTAAAATACAAATTTACTTTGCCGTATGGCTTCAATTGGTTCTCCATAATTAGTAATACCCAATGTATTTTCCGAGGCCATTTGAACAGAGTAATTGGTGGATGGCTTCGATTTGTCGATTTTATATGCTAATACATTCATAGGTTCGCCTCAATCTGATAAACCCAATTGGCAACTAACTGAAAACTATCTTCATATCCAAATGGCATCCGATAGTTTTCACCTAGCTTACCAATATTTAAATGGAGCTTACATTCAAAAATGCTTCAAAAATGGTGAATTAAGACAACGAGACCAAATCAAGTCAAACAACTTAAACTTTAGTAGTGCCAAGAAATACCACAAAATAATCATCGAATTCAGGTGTCTAAATTACTCCATTTTGGTGCACGCAGATAATCAAGTCGGTCGATAAACAACAAATTTATGTAACTTATATTAAATCAATTATTAGTGACAACAGATAGGCAGTCGAGCCGAGCTATGAACGTAGATACTGATGAAATGTAGTGTAACATACCTTTAGTCGATGTTTGAATATTTATTGATTTAGATTTTGCGAAGCGCTTGCCATCTAGACCTTCTGGTGTAATAGATATTGTAAAATTGGAACAACCAGGGTATGCACTTAAATTCAGTGACTCAACCTTTGTCGTAGTAGTTTTGTCGCCATAATCTTGAAAATATTAAGTAATGTCACAAAAAATCTGAAAACTAGGCCAATATCATTAATTAGTTACTCACCATTCTCTAATTTAACTTCATAATTCTTAAAGCAATTCAATCCAGAAACGGAAGGTTCCCAACTTAGTATGCCGGTCACATCGTCGAATTTAATATTTTCTATAAGTGGTATATCCACTGCCTCTGTCGAAAATATTTTACTATCACTAGTTTCTTCCTGTTTATTCCAGGCGCCAGGATAATATGTTTTAACCCTTATTTTGTATGAAGTGCATGGTACTAACCGATTTATTTCTATATACTCTCTCAAATTTGATTTGTCAAATGACGTAGCAAAATTGCTATTTATAAAAAATTCAATTAAATTAGCGCAATTCGAATTTACGTATCGCAATGACACATTTACAGAATTTAAAGTCGGAATTATTTTGTGTATTTCAGTTCTCGGGATGGATTTACCGGTTGTTATATTCTCTTTATGCGAAAAAAAAATTTTCGTTTTTTCGTGTTGGAATATTGCTTCAACGTTATATGTTGTACATGCTTCTAAATCGCTTATCCTAAAATTAAAATAAAAAATGCTCGGCTTGAATTAATTATGTGCTTTGGTATTGGTGTCTCCCAACAAAGTTTTGTTTATTTCACTAAAAAGCGCAATTAAATTGACTGTGTAGAATTATTTTAAATCACTAACTAGCTAACTATTGGGCTAATAGGGTCTCCAGCCCTAGGGCGCTGTCAATTTTTGGGTGTCGTTTTTTATTTATTTGATTTTCAATTTTTTATTTGAAACACAATAAAATCGTTTAAACCCTGAGTTAAAAAAAAAAGTATCTTTACCTGTAGAAAATGGCCTGTAGGAGGATTAGTACCACTTTATGATGGATTAAACTATAGACTTTGAATTGAGTAATATACACTTCATTTCAGTTTGATAGGATGATGGGAGCATGCGAAAAATTGGGCCCAACTTTCAATGAGAACATACGAAACATAATTACGATATTAAAACCATTAATGGTTTTAGATAGATTGTCTCGTAAGAGGCATAAAGCAATCTGCAAGGAAACGTTTAGTTGAATTCTTGAACTTTCTCGCTCATTAACCTATTTTGTTGAGATCTTGCTGCTGACTAGATCTTGACGAAGTTGATTTTCAATGCCAATTTTCAGTCTTAACATTTGAAACATTTTGTACATCGGAATTTTCCTTCACTGGGTCGGAAAATTTTACTACGAACAAAATTACACAAAAATTCCTAACTGATCAATCCCACTTTTGAAATTTTATTCTGAGTTTACTATCCCCGTTTATTATCATTTAAAGCAAAATTTTAATCTCAACCAACTTCCTGCTCAATTCTTCCAGCACAATTTGGCCCTATCACTGTTTCCCGAGAAGAAAACTGGACTCTAAAACCGTCATCGAAGTGTGGCGGGATTATTCCTCCTCACTTCTGAATAAACAGGCACCACCTTCGGAGCAACAATCCCTCTTGTTTCAACGCGATATTAACGTCGAGATGACACCACCACCTTCTCCATCATATGGTGAAGTGCGGAACGTGACATCGCAGATGAAAAATTACAAGACACCTGGTGGGTGAGGTTGGTATCTGCAATGAAATGCTCAAATATGGCTATTATCTGTTCTACCGCATGTTTGAGCATATATAAACAATTTGGTCTAGAGAAGAAATTCCAGCAGAGTGGAAGACGGCTCTTATTTGTCCACTTCATAAAAAGGGAGATCGATTGAACTGCAACAACTATCGCGATATAGCTTTGCTGAACTCGGGCTACAAGGTTCTGGCCAACGTAGTCGCAGCAAAGTTATCACTTATAGCTTGGGTGATTATCAATGTGGTTTTCGACCAAATAGATCAACGAACGAACAAACTTTTACGCTGAGGATTGGATTCCACAACAATTCGCAGAAAAACAATACGCAGGAAAAGAATTTACAGAAATTCTGGAAAATCAAGATGTTATCTTCCTTATGCAGAATTTTGTGTTGAAATATTTTGGAAAATGGAGATTTCCATTCTAACTATAATATTAAATCTCCATTTTCCAGATATTTGTGCGATTTTCTAGGAAATACTATTATTTTTTCTGTAAATTTTCTGTGAATTGTTTTTCTGTCAATTGGCGGGATACCGAGGATTTTGCCGGAGAAATGCTACGACAAGGACAGGGGCATTAAGAGGAATACATTATGGAACGTATTGTCCCACCTTGGCATACCGTTAAAATTGGTTTCAATGAGCCAGCTTTTAATGGATGGCTCAATATGTAAGGTACTAATTAATAGAAAGCAAAATTTAGGATGCCTTTGAGATAATATCTGGGGTGTGGCAAGGAGACCTAATAGCTCAAAGTCTTTTCAATCTATCATTGGAGTATGTCATTCGTCAGCTCAATCAGCGTAGCTGCCTGTATTATAGATCAACCCAGCAACTAGCATATGCTGACGATATTTGTACTCTGGGCCGTAACACTATCTCTCTGAAAGAGGTCCTCCTCCCATTGGAATTAACAGCCCAATAAATAGGCCTTCAGATCAATGAAGCGCAGACCAAATATATGGTGACCGCGAGAAGGCAGACTCGTATGGACTTCATTTCAAGAAATATTCAAAATCAAAAGGTGAATGAGTTCAAATATCTAACATCACTGATCACTGAGCAAAACTCCGTTTCTGTGGACATTTTATCGAGGATCGCAGCAGGCTACCGAGCATTTTACGCCAATATCAAAATATTCAAGTCTCCTCATATATCGCGTAAAATAAAATTTTACATCTACAAGGCGCTGATAAGGCCTTTTGTGGCGAGTCTTGGACACTGACAGCTTAAAACATCCAGAAAATTGCTGTAACTGAGCGTAAGATCATAAGGAGAAGCCCATATTGGTCCCATTAAAGATAGAGCCACGTACAAAATGCGAATGAATCAGCAGATCAGAAATGGTCTCGACAAATTCGACGTCATCGGATTCATAATGGGTCACGTAATTCTTTCACAAAATCGGTAGTAACCTCGTGTGAGACCACCTACCCGATGGTTGGACGTTGTTGAAAGGGACCAATTCATACTCGGTCACCGTGTCTGGCGTTCTCTTGCAGCGGATCGAATTATTTGGGAGCATCGTTGAGGCAGCCACATTCCTTCATGGGATGTAGCGCCAGCGTAAGAAGGAAGAAGAAGAATGGTACTTTTCGCCTTGGTTTGTATAGTGTTTTATTCACAATCAGAGGTTTGTATACTATTTTATTCAGAATTAGAGGCATTTAATAGAACAAGCAACATTGTAACATAAATAAATAAAAACCTATTTCTATTATACCAACTAGTTCACAGCTATTCTACTTATGCAGTTGCTCCTCGCGTTTCGAAATGAAAGTAATGCTATTATAACAAACTTTAAATTATTTTAAATATTTTTTATTTTTATTTATTTTTATTTTTTATTTATTTATGAATTTATAATATTTTCAGCACACACTACTTTGAGCATATATAAGCTCATTCTCAGCAGAGTGTATCAAAATATGTAAATTGTTAAAAAATATTCAAAACAGCGTTTTCTAGCCACACCATCCACATCACAGTTCTAATTCAACAGCATGTTCACCTGCAAGATTCTGATTCTCCGAAAATGCGACTGATATATTTTCTTTGTTGACTTGTCCTTACTGGGAGCAGCTATACGCATTGTTCCGTGTTAGCGTCACTGCGGTTGTGCCATTTCAACGTTATTCACAATGGAATGGGGTCATTAAAAATTAGAATTCAGACAAATTATTTGATGAAAAAATAAAAATACAAAAAAATATACGTTCAGTTGACTGGAAAGTCAAAGCCAGTTTAAATAAAGATATAAAAATTCACCACCGTCAAATTATCCTACATTTATATAACATTATAATAATAACGTATTATATAGCTAACTCTAGACCAATCCTCAAACCGGTTTCTCATACTTTATTTTTCGGGGTTCGATTCCGGTTACACTAACTGTGTTAATAGCTTTTCCTACAAAAAACATTTCAAATAAAGTGCGACGTATTAAAAATTACATGGCTGTAACGGGGCGTAAGACGAAGTGATTGTCCCGGATGGTGAAGCTCGCGCAGGCAGTGCAATAGGCGGATTGGGCAAGAAAATTGTGACAAGCTGTTTCACTCCACCGTTCATGTATATAAGCAAATTAATTTTCCTAAACCACGTGGAATTCCATATCCTATCCTCGTCGGTTGTCAGTGGGACAAATTAAATATGAATGGGAGTATGGCACGCCCACTATTAAAAACCAAATGCACAATTAATCACGTGGGAGATGCAGGTTAAAATTTTAAAAATAAAAATAATGAAGAGCACCCATATTTGGGCATGGCAAGGGCAGTTGATATAATGTGCGCGCGGCGAGCATTTCAGAGGAGAACACTTTTGGAATTAAAACGTAATTTATAACTTACTAACTTAATATTAATCTTTGGCTTCTTCCCATCGGCGTGCCATAGAGTCTGGTAAATTGAAGTAAACTACATCTTTGTAGTGGGTTTTAGACAGAACAATGTTGTTTAAGCTAACAATTACACCAACTCAAAAGGTTTGGTTCTTTTAAGTCTGAGTATTAAATTCGTGTTGCTGAGGAGCTGAGTTGTCTCAATGTTCATATGTTGCCGGAGCCTATCTTCATGTCTCAGCGCTTTCTCCGGAATTTCATTTATTATAAGGTTTACTTTAAGGTCCCTATGGAGATCATTGTTCCTGAATCCTGACGTACGAAAGGTGCAACGATGTTCTTTAATACCATATTCTGAAATATTTGGATGATATTAGGTTGCTCTGTTTGAAAACCCAGGACCTGCTCCGACTTGTCGGGATGCTGGCTGGCACAGGAACCAGGTGAAACTGACTGCATGAGCGGATCAGAGATCTCTTCTGCTTTACACGAAAGTAGTGGAAGGACTTGGCGAGGTATGGCCCGGAGCCAGCCTTGCTGTTAAAGCTAGGGAAGAGATCCCTGTAGGCCGAGAGCCAGGGTGTGGATCCCTTCGGAGCCTAGCGAAGTGATACTCCAGTTGCTGCAGGTTGGTAACTCAGATTTGCCAACGCACAACTGGAAAGTTGCTAAACTCGAGGAGCCACGGGCCGACTACAGGTCAGCCGTCATAATTTTAAATAGAGAGTCACTGACTGCACTGGAAGAACCAATGGTATCGTAAACTATGGTTTCAGTGAAGTCACACTCAAGATCTACAAGAAGGACGCGGACAAGCCGGAGACTCCGAAGGCTGAAGAAGCCGTTGAAAGCTCATCTGGGCGCCCTGGAGAAGGGGAAAGCCAGGCGAAAACTATCTCCACAGATACGGAGATGTCAATGTAATTTGAGTCATTAAAGAAAATCTCAGAGGACTTCACATGAGAGGAGGACTCTGATGATACCGTGGTAGAGAGGAAGGTCTAAGAATGGTAACATTCTCACAGATTAACCTACACCACTCAAAGGCAGCATCAGCTGCTCTCCTTGTAAAAATTGGAAGGGAAGGGACAGATATTGTCTTGATCCAAGAACCTTGAGTCACTGCGGTCGTGCATTCTCATTAAAAATAATATGTATAAGTTGTTTTCTGCTGTCAAATTTCAGCAATGAAGATGTGGCAGCGGTCGGCATTGAGGTCAATAAACGGATGGACCACAAATAGTATGGAATCGCTGGAACTACTATTGGAGACTCACTTTCCTGGTTGTTCCGAATCTGCACCTACTATATCAGCAGGTAACCTCGCAAGTAGCCTCGTAGGCCAAATTATTAGCAGAAGAAAGATTCTGTGGGATATAAGCAGCTTGAAACCATATAAGTCGCCAGGACCTGATGGTATTATCCCTGCGGATATACAAAAAACTACGGATCTAACCATTTCCGGGTTAGAGGTAATTTTTAGAGGTAGCGTAAAACTGTGTCACATTCCTAGTAAATGGACGGAAGTGAAGGTTGTTTTCATACCTAAGGCGGGAAAACGCTCACACTGCAGTCCCAAAGACCTTAGACTTGTCTTCTTTCCTCTTCAAAATACTGGAAAGACAAATAGAAGCTCATATTAGAGGCACGATTGTGCCGGCAAAGCTGTCTAAATCTCAACATGCCTATTGCAAGGGGATATCTGTAGAAACTGATCTTCATTCTCTTACATATTTTATTGAAAAATCTTTCGAATATGGAGACTACACGATGGTACCCTTTTAGGACATTGAGGAAGCCTTTAACAACGTGCTTACAAGGGCTATAACTTGGGAACTTTCAAATCTAGGAGTGGATGAATCTCTCAAGGACTGTATAGATCAAATGCTAAGAGGCAGGATCATAAATGCCAATCTGAGGAAATCCTCCGCCAGAAGATTTGCAAGCAGAGGCACGCTGTAGGGTGGCGTACTGTCCCCTCTGCTTTGGAACTTGGTCATAAATGATTTGTTGCTAAGACTTTAGGATAGTGGCTTCAAGGTGGTTGCCTATGCGGATGACGTCGCTATTGGTGTCCGTGGAAAATATCCCGGCACACTTAGTGCGCTTATTCAAAATGCTCCGGGCATTCTTTCATTATGGGCCAATGGTTGTGGGTTGAATGTGAACCCACACAAAACCGAATTGGTTCTCTTCTCCAGGAAATATAAAATTCCTCATATCGATCCTCCCACTTTAAATGGTTTCAACTTGGCTTTTATAGATGAAGCAAAGTTTTTGGGTCTCGTCTTGGACAGTAAATTAAACTGGGAACCTAATATTATGGAAAGAGTAAAGAAAGCTACGGTAGCGCTATACTCTTGAAAAATGCCATTGGGAAAGGTTAGAGCTGGAGCCCCACATGGTCCTTTGGCTATACACCGCAGTAGTTAGACCCATTCTTCTGTATGGGGTAACAGTCTGGTGGCCTGCTCTGGTCAAAACTGTTGACCTAAAGTTGTTGACAAAAGTTCAGAGAACAATCTCTCTGTGGATCAGTGGTGCACTGAGGAGCTCATCCACTCAGGCACTAGAGACTCTGCTATTTCTGACTCCTCTCGATATTTTGGGAAAACAGTGGGAAGCTTCCACTACCAAACTACTGAAATCCACGTTAATGTGGACCTGCAATAATACAGGGCACTCATCTATACTTTGTAACAAAGGGCTTCCCAAGACCACCGACTATACTGTCCCGTCACTATCTTTTGATAGAAAATTCCGGACTATTATCCCATCTAGAGAGGAATGGATTTTGGATGCAGTTTTGGAACTCACCCTGACTACTGCAGCATTTTTCGTGGATTGGTTGAGGTATAATGTAATATCGACTTGTGATATTCGCATATATACGGAAGTAAGGCTGCCATTAAAGCGCTTCAATCACACCTTCTCACGTCGAAAGTAGTCCAGAACTATCTCTCATCTCTTAACGAGATGACAGATCAGTTCAACATCCATATCATATGGGTGCCAGGACATTTCGTTAGTACGGGGAATATAAAATCCGGTGAACTGGCTCGACGTGGTACAACGGACCACATCTCAAACAGCAAAAAAGATATTGAAATGTCTCTTGCAGTATGCAAACTGCTGCTTTAGGAGGAAGCTAATAAGTTGACGAATGACAGATGATCAAATAGTACCTCATGCGTAATAACTCGGCAGGTCTGGCCAAAGTTGAACTCGGCGAGATCCAAACAGCTGATCTCAGCGGAGTCAGATCAGTGTTGTAGTTGGAATGATTAAGGGGCACTGTCTTATAGGTAAAAATGCGAGTAGGTAGACTTGGTTTCTTCTCACATGACTACTGTAGTAGTTGCGAGGACGAAGAGGAGGAAGAGACAGTACTTCATCTTCCTTACACCTGTCTACGTCTGGCACGAAACAGACTGAATTTTCTAGGAGCACCCCTTTTCAACGACCTGACGGAGCTCAGCAGGATGGACGTTAGGAGTATCCAGCGCTTCATAGCAAGTTCAAAGTGGTTTCAATGAGTTGGAGAAATATTTTTAAATTATGGTACGGCTACGGACCTTTTTGTGTCTATGCCTGGTCCTAGTGGACCGCCACCCAAACCTATCCTAACCTAGGTTGCTCTGTTTGGTACAACCTCAAAGTTGAATACCATAAGCCCAAACCGGTTTCAATATTTGCTTATAAAGTAGAAGCTTGTTGTATGTTGATAAACAAGAGTTCCTTCCCATCAGCCCATATATCTTTCTGTATATAAGTCTTAGTTCTTCAATTTTCTTGTCCAAATACATAGTTTTCGGACATAAATAAAAAAAAATTTTTTTTAACACCAAGATTTCAAAGTTGTGCGAATAAAAATTGTTTTCGTTTTTAGATGGGTTTGAAACGTTAATTTTAGAGTTTTGTTATTTTCTGGTCAACAAGTTACAGTTTTGAGTGCCGCGTATTAGATGGCACTCAGTGCCCCTTAAGATTTTCAAATAAATATTATAAGAAAAATATCTTCTAGAACGTACTAGTAACCGTTATTTTTTGCCATTATACCATTGCAAATGTATTTGCTGCCTGACCGAACATCATAAAATATAAAGACATTAGAAACAAGTTTTTTTAAGTCGAAGAAACAGAGAAACCAGATAAATGTCATATCAGAGTTATCCAATAAACCTACCCTGAAATATATCTGTGTAAAATATTATATGTATCCGATCACAATAAAAAAACGTTTTATTAAAATTTACATACCATTTGTCGTTTTCTTGGATCACTTGTATATCTTCAGAATTAAATTTTAGAGATGTAATTCGAATGTTCTTACGTGGATACCACACTCGAAGTTTTATTGAATTAGGCTTCTCTGTATAAATAAATTTAAAATCTAAAAATAAAATTTTAATGTTTTTATCAGTCTAATAAATGTTAACAAAAAATAGTATACCTGGTGGTTTCTGGCTTATACTCGTGCTTATACTTGAGCATGCTACAAACAGAATTAATACTAAATTTGGTAAAGTTGTATGAAACATCTTGATTGTAGATTTATTTGGTCATTGTCGTGAGTTTCAATTTTTAGTGATTTTAGTTCATCGTGCAGCATAAGCATTTAAAACAATTATTATCTGAAACATAATTAAATTAGAAAGTTTTAGTGAATATTTTAAATTTTCAGTTATAAAAATATAAGTGGCACAGCGCACAGGCTGCGGCGTTTGTATCGGAAGGTATACTAGGTTTGAATTTGGAGAGGGAAGGAATGAAAAACGGATAGCTATGAATATATCTACGACCATCATGCCGGCGTACTTTTGCTTATCAGTACTAAACGCATAGTGCAGGTGGTCTAAAAGACAGAAAGCCAGGAATTTAAAAAGACAGAAATTTAAAAACGAACAGATTGAATGTTAAAACCAACAAACGCGATAATTGTCGCCGCCAGTGGTAACACAGAATAATAAACAAACATAAGGGACAATGCTGGTCCTAACGACCATGTACAAAACTTGACAAGCCGAGTTGTTGTGTAAACAAGTTACCATCGACGCGTTCTCTGACAATTCCAAAATGATTTTTGGATATTTATTAGTGTTACGCAAATCAATATGTAAATTTATAACTGTGGAAAGAAGTATAAATCCATAACGAAACGAACACATCAAGACTAAATTACAGTGAAAACAATGGACAAAGCTAGTGAAAGTGCATGACTTGAATAGGATGTCTTGTAAAAAGAAAGACAATCACAGAGTATATTATACACAGGAATATTAAATAAACCAAAATATGTCCAATTCTAATAAAAATTACTAAATTAATACCACTAGAAATAATTAAATTTGTGAAAGGTGCACCAACATGGATCTCACCAATGGTCGTGGTACCAAAAAAAAAACCAAGAATTTGTATTGCCATGAGACGCGTTAACAAATCAATTAAAAGAGAGAACCACCCGCTGCCGGTGATTGAAGACTTTTACCGCATTTGGTCAATGGAAAGATATTCTCGAAACTCGATATTAGCAATGAATTTTATCAAGTGGAAATATCAGAACAGTCACAACATCTCACCACGTGTATCACCAATAAAAGTTTATTTAGATACACCCGGTTGATGTTTGGAATTTCGTGCGCTCCCGAAATGTTCCAAAAGATAATGTATCACATTTTGGTGGGCTGTGGCGGTTGTATGAATTTTATTGATGATATCATAGTATATGGCTCAAAAGCCTTGAAACATTAGAAAAATGGGGCGTTATACATTAAACAAAGGCAAATGTGAATTAGGTGTGAATAAAATTTTATTTTTGGGGCATGAATTGTATATATGGAATAAGTCCAACACACTATAAAGCTCATGCAAACAAGCAATTAGATCACCGATGAAGTTCATAGTTTCTTGGGGGTGGTTAACTATATGGGATGATATATTCCTGATTTAGCGACGATGACATTTTAGTTGAGGAAACTAACAAGAATGGCAGAAAGATTCATTTGGGGCCCGAAACATCAAGAATCATGTGATAAATTAAAATCAAGATTATCAAGTGAGACTGTCCTAGCTTATTATAATGTTGAAATAGAACTCAAATAATAATGGGAGTTTTGAAATATATAAATATGTATGTATGTGTTTTCATTACTTTTCGTTGGTGTTGTGTTTTTCTTTGTTGTGTTCTTTATACAATGGCAATGAATTGTGGCAAGCGTGATGTGGATAAATCCACTTTAAATGGGAAAATCGGCTGCTCTGGTTTTTGCAACCGGTAATACCAATATATGGTAGTGCAGAAGTGGATCGAACGTCATTTAACGTTATGCTGCCAACAAAATTTGGTTCTGTAATGATTGTAGAGGCCTAATTAAGAATAAAAATTTCTTAAAAATCCTTTTACCAAATTCTAATTTGAACATTCCCAATCATAAGTGAATTAATATTGCACAGCAGGATATGGTGAAGTGCTTGCAGAAACAGATTGACATTATCGCCAAAAAGAACGCTTAAGAAGTAGTTAATGACCGGACGATTCAACCTATTTGCGGCACTACAACTCCCGCAGAATCAACAACTAAGCCCCCAAATATTGATTCATTCAAGATACGAAATCAACAAGCAGTACGAGGCTCTAATATCTTGCCAGATATTATTACCAAAACTGTACCACTTAAATATTGGTTTCATCTATCCAGACTGGACACTCAAACATAAGAGGATGATGTTTTAGCTCTGACTAATACGTATGTGAGAACAAGTTTTTACCATATTGATAAATTGACCTTCAAAACGAAAAAAAACAGGATTTGAAATACTTACGTTTTAAGTTGGGGGATAAACTAAGATCTCAAGGACAAGGCTTGGCACGGTTTAATTGTTGTTGTTTTAAATAAGAGGATGATCCGGTTCATATGCTCAAGGCAAACTACAATATCCTCTATTTATTACCATAATGCTTCCAATATTCGAGGAAAATCTAAATTGTTTGTGTTGGACGTTCTCGAAAACGATTATGATGTTATTTGTGAAACATGACTAACAAAAAAATTCAGTTCTGAAGAATACTTTCCATTAGATTACGTATAGTCTTTTATAACGGAGTTGAGTTGGGTATAATCTTCATTTCTGATTTTTTCTTTACAAAACACATTGGTTCTATTATTGCTAAGGCTTACATTAAATTAGCCTTCATTAAGCGCATTTTTAAAGACTTTTGTGACAAGCTCACACTAAAATCTTTATATGTGTCGCTTCTCAGGTCTAGTCACCATTTTATAAGTGTCATTCAGATAGAATTGAAAGGGTTCAAAAGCAATTTTTACTGTAAACTCTTCGTAGCCAACCTTCTAAACGAGTGAATACGAGTAAAATTACAACGATTAGATCACCGAAGAGACGTAGCATCGGCTGTCTTTATACGAGATTGGAGAAAAGAAAAGATACCCAAGCGAATAGGACGTGTTTGTTTTATTTCTGCTGTATAAAATCTTTCATTTTATTTATAATTTAAATAAATACTAGAAATTGAGTAAAATTGTATTCTACATTTATAAATAGTGTACGTAAGTGTCAGAGATTGGTCTGATTCTAGCAATGTCAAACAATAATTGCATTACCTGCAATAACACGTTATTGCAAGAAAACTTGCTAGTGTGTAGTGGTCTTTGCAAAAAAGTCAGGAATCAAAAAATCATCATTCAATTTGATTTGTGGTTCTATCAATGTTCGTTGGATTTGCAATTTGTGCAGTGATTTGTGTAATCTACTAGTAAGCAAACTATCTGAAATCACCGAGTTTTCTAAAAGTATTGAAATGCGTGTAAAAAATTTAGAAGCTAATTCAGTGATTAACAAACCGCATTTGCTAAATATGAGTGTTGAGGATGATGCTGCGATCATAAATGTTAATGACGTTGTGATTGCCGGAACCTTTATTGGCCCTGATTGTTCCAGTAATGAGCTTCCGACTATAAACTCCGTCAGCAAAGGTTCGAAGCTGGATTCATATTCTGGAATTGTAAGCCAACATATTACGACTACATCTAAAGACGTTTCTCATAATAAAGATGCCGCAAAATTATTATTGGATCCGGTATTGGTAGTGATATACTGCGTACATTCGAACGGCGCAGGCATTTATTTATATCTAGACTGCATGCGGATGTAAATGAAAATCATTTGCGAAATTATGTAAATGTTCAGTTTGATGACATAAAGGAGCTTAAAGTTTTTAGGTGGTCATCTTTTAAATTAACTGTACTGGAGTCAGACTTTGAAATCTTGTAGAATCCGTCTGTTTGGCCAGTTGGAACTCTGGTCAAAGAATTCAAAAACAGAATACGTGAACGCTCTTTTTTAGGGGTTTATTTATTATACATCAAAATATAAGAAGTATCCGTAAAAATTTTAATTCATTTTAAGCTAATATTGCTGCACTTAATAAAATTCCACAGATCATTCTATTGTCGGAAGTTTGGATTGAGGATTTTGAACTTGATAACTATAAAATTCCTGGCTATAATATTTTTGGTAAGTGTAATTCAACGTATAGAGCGGGTGGCGTTGTTGCATATTTTGATGTTAGCATTCAGTGCAGTACTGTCTCCGTATTAAGTCGAAAAATTTTGTTATCTGTGGGGATATGAATATAAATATTCTCGATGATCGTATATCAACTGATGACTATTTATGTATGATGGGTACACACGGATTAAAATCGTTAATTAATTCACCAACTCGTGTTTCACAAAATTCCTCTACATGTCTGTTCCTCTCTTATCATCCATATTATTTTTGCCAAGTTGGGCTTCTACTAAACCATTACCAAATAATTATTTGACCAAATCTATATTAATTATTTAAATTTAACAGATGAGCTAACAGATGATTTAACAGATAATAATTATTTAAATTTTAATATTCGCAAGGAAATGTACATATCTCTAGAATTTAACAATTTTATGTCCATATAAATAAAAATACCTCGATTATTAAAATTAAATCAAAGGATAGAATTATTAAGCCTTGGATTAGATCTTCACTACTTATTAAAATTAGGCTGAAGAATAAAATAGCCAAAAAGGTAATATTTAGGGTGAATGATTTAGAGTTTAAACGGCACTTTGATGTGATAAATAGAGTTGTTAAGCACGACGTGACTCTTGCTAAGGTCAACTTTTACAATAATAAATTTGAATCTGCGAATGGTAATATTTCAGAATGCTGGAAACTAGTTGATGGCGTTTTTAATAAAAACAGGATAAATGTGCAAATTCAAAAAATTGATATTGATGACAATTGTTGTATAACTGACAGACGTGAACTGGCTGAATTGATCAATAGTTATTTTATTAATGCGGTCCAAAATTTAAAACTGGCTGTAAGTAACAATGAAGATGATTTTTTGACCTAATTTATAGCAATTCCACTGTACAAGTCATGTGTTTTCTTTGAAACTTATCGAATCTGAAACCGAATTATTCTACTGGCATTGATAACTGCAGCAATATTCTTCTCAAACAAATTTCTCATTGTATTCTTAATGTGTTTTCATATATTTTAAATTTTAATTTTGATTCGGGTATTTTTCCAACTAAATTGAAAGAGAGTCAGGATATTCCCATTTTTAAAACATAGGTGGCCTTTATTTGAGTTTTTGGAAATTTTCTCCATTAGACATCTATTTGTGTACAAAGTAATGAAATCATTTTTTTCTATTAAGGACACTCAGTCTCATTTTACAGTCAATTACAACTTGAGAAATAAGCAGTACATACGGTTAGAAAAATTTACACTAACAAACTACCAAAACTCGTTTCAAATATTGGCTCCAAAAATGTTCAATAGCCTACGAGATGATTTGAAAGGCACTCATAAAATCAAGATATTTAAGCTAGGACTGAAATCGTTTTTGTTCAAGTCCTCGAGTGTGAATGATTTGTTGGATTTTCAAGTGTACCCTGTAATTATGTACATATGTACATATATGTACATTTATCTTGTAATTTTCTGCTTCATTAATGTTAGTTTAAAGTTTAATCACAGTCACAGATAAGAATAGACTGATGTGGAACTTGCATGGCCCATATTTACATTCTAAATTTCAATACCAAATTCCAATCCAATTCGTTTTGAGCAGGACGTATATATTATAAAATAAAATGTTGTTTGAAGTTGTTTTATGTATGATTGTTTTGATATGGCCAAAATAGCCATGCGATGTTTGCTTTGATATAATCAAAATAGCCATACGTAAAAACGGATAAAAAGGGACAGAAATGTACGTCCTGCTCTAAACGAATTAGATTGGAATTATTGTATTCAAATTTAGAATATAAATATGGCCCATACAAGAACAATATAGACCTCTGTCTATTCTTATCTGTGGTTTAATATAAAATGTTTTCGGCTTTTTGTAGACAACATACTATTTGTAATGACATACTCATTATTTTCGTAATTAAAGTTTAAAAATGTTTGAAGTAACATGGACTTGAAAGAATTTTTAATTCTATAACTCCGAAGCTTCACTACACAGTATCAAATAGATTGAAATTTTGAAGAGCGGAAAAAATTATGTTGGTCTTTCGAAAAAAGGAAAAAAAAATTATTTTAGTAGTTACCGGTTAAGTTGGTGTGGTACTGGTTAAGTTTGCCTGATATTCAGAAATTTCGTGGTACAAAATATTGAACCGCAGTCAAATGCTAAATAACTCAAGAGTTACCTGTACAATTGAATTCATAAATAGAACAAAATTAGGCTTTTTTGTCATTTTTCACATTCCTAAGGTTCTTTTGATTGCATTGTTGAACATTCTTTGGATTTTACTTTAATTTCAAATTACTTTAATATTTGAAACTATATCGTGGTGATTTTAAAAAAGTATTTTGATGAATAAATTTTAGAATTTTTGTTTCCGATTTTTTAGATGATTTTTGGAATGTTTTAATTCAATGGCGTTGTCTTTGAAAATTTACTGATGGAACAAATGGATTCGATCATTGCATTTGCAAGACAACATGTTTATTTTACTCAACATGTTGCTACCAGTTAGCGGACCTGAAAGCGCCCAATCGAAAATACGCATAAAGGGTCATAAATTGTGTATCTCATGCAAGTAATGCCATGCCTACAGAGTTCAAGTCTTTTCCAACACTTATGTTAATCAAATTATACCATCGAATCGGTCTTTGATTGCTTTTTGATTCGAACACAGTATCTCTCGACTTAATTTTAGAACCTGATATCCCTGATAGTCATTCATTTATTTGTCGGGATAGTCATAACTTTAAATTTTGTTGGGGGAATGACGGATTAACCATTGTTCTATTAATCACTCTACAGAAATCACTACCGTTGAAACAAATTTTATTAATTGCTATCTAATAAAATTCACAATTTTGAAAAATAATTGCTCAGTGAATAACCTGATAAATCATTGGTTAGATTTTTTTGCGAAAATTACCCCACAATAACTTACTGTTTGAAGGAACCAAACTCTTAACATGTTTAGTTTCGTAGCCAGAACTAAGTGTCACGCCTTTATAGCAATTTGGGGCTAAAAAATCGGGAAAGTAACCGCAACGAACTTCCACAATAATAATCCATCAAATATGGGAATAACCAAAATCATAAAACGATTTTTTTTTTGTAAACAACAAATTTCCATGAAACCCTGCACACAAACATTAATGATTATTTTTGGTACATTTAAATATATAAAGGTGACGTCACAATTGTGATACTGAAATTATATTTATCAATCTGTGCCGAATTCTCTAAAATAAAAATAGGGAATGCATCATCAGATCACGCCCAATTTTTGTTTTTCTTAAATCATATTTTCATTATAAGCGGATTAACCCATACTAGTTTCAATATTACGGATTAATCCGTATATGAATCCTTTAATCACTGATATCCAATTATATATTTTTGTCCACGTAACATTAAAGTATTTCAAGCAATCAAACTATTTCACTTATAAATATTTCATCACAAAACACTTCAGGTGTGCGTGCGTAAAAAGAATTTTATCACCTCTAAAAAAATCACTATCGCAATCAAATTATTTCACTTCTTGTCGATTAACAATATTCACTTTTAAATTAGATATTGAACAACACTTTACAACACTAATTAAGAACTAAATAATTTTCCGGAGTTTTTTTTATTTATGCAGCTCGGTATTTCAATTGTGACTAAATTGAATTGTAATTAATACGAGATATAAATACAAATAATTTGCATGATGATGATGTAATTTTCCGAGAAGGTATAGTACATAATAGGTATGTGAATGATATATTTTGTGTGTGTGTGTGTTATCAGTTCATTATAATTTGTATACACACGATTTATTATTTTTTATTCTTGGTTTTTGTTGTTTTGATAAATTAACCATTTAATAAAATGTCGGGAGACCCATTTATTATAGATGCTTAATTGACGATATATAAAACAGACTTAGCGTAAAAGCTTAGATCTTAATCACACAACTTTAGATTTCAAACGTGTGCGGTGATTTTTCCGCCAATCTAAGTTTTTCCGAAAATTTTGTAGTCTTGATCGAAGTGTTGATGCGACTTTTAATGCGTGCTCTATCCTTTTAACCCCATTCCATTCTTTAGATTAGGTCATTACCAATATTGAGGATTGAATTGTACTTAAAACCATTTAGAAATATAGCAAATTAATATGGTATATCGTCGGTGCACAGGTAGAGTAACACAACTGAAAGAGGTGGCTAAAGAGCTTATTTTCACATTTAATAACTAGTTCACCTTAATTTTTTTGTAGTTTAATAATTCAGTCCCTGGCTATCGAGCTCCGCTCTAAAAGTTGAATGTTGTTAAACATTTTCTGTTTACAAGCAGAGTTCAAAACTACGAGGGGAGTTCAATAAGTTCGGTAAATCTATATGAAATAACGGTAAATTTTATTCAAAAATATTTAAATTTTTCAATATAATTTCCACCCATACGCTAATGCACTTATTAACAAACAATCACTTGATTGTTTGGTAATTAGTGAAATAATCACTTTGGGGCCAGATCTAGACTGTATGGTGGATGCGTTATTTCATTAAACTTGCTGCATTAATCTCTTACTGCTTGTTGTGTAACATTCGCCTTATGTACTGGTGCGTTGTTATGTAAAAGCAATATTTAATATTTGTTTGATTGATTTGACCTCGCCGTTTTTCCCTGATAGCATTTTTCAATTTATGCGAAAACCCAACATAATAAGCCCCTGTTATTGTGGTCTTATGAGGCAAGTAGTCAATCATCAAAATTCCATCAGCATCCCAAAAAAGTGTAGCCATTATCTTACGCACGTTGATATACTAGGACCGCAGAATTTTTAAATCTTTCTTCTTGAGAAATTTGGGCACACTGTATATCGCAAGGCCACCGTTCGGACGTGGCTACAGTCGTGGAATAATTCCATCCAAATTAGCAACAATGTTATAAATTAATCAAGGCTCTCATCATTTTCGAGATTACTGCGTATAGTTGTATATGTTAAAAGATGGTTCCAAAAGACAAAGCACAGCCGAAAGTGCCAAAATGTTCAACTTCATAACCACACAAGATCTGAAGACTGCATATAAGATTAGCATCAAGTGGGTACGAGCAAACGAGTTGAGCGATGACATCATAAGTTTAATCAAGTCAAAAACGATATTGCGTTAAAGGCACTTCAACGATATTTAGATGAAAATACAATTTTACGAGTAGGAGGAAAGCTGAAGAACGCACACATACATTATTCTGCTATACATCATATTATATTGCCAAAGAACCAATCCCGTCGCAATTTGGTCAGCCAGGTCGCCCGAGAATGTGTACGTCACAAGTCCAAGGTTTAACGATCAAACTCCCCAGCTGATAATGGGACAGTTGCCAGCTTTCAGAGTAGAATCATCGATGCCATTTACAAACACCAGTGTTGACTTCACGAGGGCGATATCACTTGCAACTAAGCTTGGGCGAAGGCAAACGTCGTTTCGTCTCAAGACGAGGTGTTTCTTCTAAAACGTAAAGCGACTACGGGACAAATTTTATGGGAGCAGACGGAAAGCTAAGAAAGAGAACAATTTTCGCACACAAATATTTAAATCGAATTTAAGAATTAACAAGGACAAAAGGATTTCAATAATGAAATTGCCAGCTATTTAGCAGTAAATTCCATTGAATGACACTAAGGTGGTTTGCGTCTAAAACATCAATTTTTTTATCGGTAAACCAAGACTTCTCTAATTTTTTGTTGTGTTTAGGATCGTTATAAGGCTCCATACACGTGTTTGTCCATTCACTTATTAATTTCTGATCCCAAATCATCTCACGTATGCCTAAGTAGCCGTCCGGGCCAATTAAACAACACTTCGATTCGATGCTTCGGAAACTGTTTTTCTGAAACAGTAGCAGCAAATGCTGATTTTCCCTGGGTAAACAAACTATAGGAATGTAGAATCTGGAGTACTCACTAAATTCACTAAGTATACAATGACTTATTAAAACATTTTATATTTAACAATAATATTACAAAATAATTATTTTAATAACTTCTTAATGGTTGCGATTTAAAAATAAAAAAAACATTGGACTAGATATTCGCAGCCAAATATAATTGAAATTTTAATATTTGGTCATTTCTGACGTAAATACCGTGCAACACATTTATACACAAATTCGTATTGCACCAAGGTTTGCACCATTTTCATCCGTTGATGTCGTAAATTCTTAACCGTTTCGTATACATTACAATCTTGATTATTTTCGATTTGTTGCAGCGAAATGTCCAACGCAATTAGTGTACCGGTTCGCCCAACACCAGCACTACAATGAACTACAATTGGTACATTTAATACACTACTCTTGCACTCCGATCGAATAAACTCTATAAATTTAATTAAATCCAATTCATTTTTGGGACAACCATGATCTGGCCATTTTTGGAAATGATATTGTACCACTGAATGTTCAACAGTCTCCTATGGAAAAGAAAAAATTATCCAAATATTACTGTTGTTAATGTTGCATAATCTAAATTATTTTATTCATATACTTTTGTAATTTTTATGTCGCGTCTTGTACACAAATCCAGATCAAGCTGTCGAATATTAGCCACGCAGATATTATTAAATTTTAGTTCAGCATTCGGATCTGGGTAGTATTGAGCACATTTCGACGTACGATTTTCGAATAATTTCGCTAGCATAATGATTTGGTGACAATTCTTCTCAATAATCATGTTCCAAAAGTCGTAGCATGTATCATCTGTTGGGCCTTGTGTTGCTATATACTCATCTGGCCGTACATATCCATTTATATATGATGCGTTTATGTAATCGGTGGAGCCGTAAGTATTTGGGGTGACATATACCCGGTTATGATCGTCTGTGGGGAAATAAAATATGGTGATTTAATGTATATATATAACAACCTTTCAATAAAGCCCGACCAACTTACACGGCAATATATTGACATAACGATTCTTCCCATAGTTTTCTTCTGCCACTACAGTTGTCAGATTCCTCGAATCCAAAGCATTAATCGAATCGTATTCGTCTGCTATATCTTCTGGATCATATTTTAACAAATGGCTGTATTTATGGGTAGATAGCGTAGTTGTAGATTTAGTTGCAATTTCCACTTTGTCAGCCACAATCAATATTGGAGGTTTTCGATTAACCGTTCTTTTCCGTTTAAACCACACGAAGCCTAATCCAATAACCAATGCAATTATAATGCACAAAACAATAATAATAATTAGTGTGGGAAAATTGTTTTCGGTTGAAAAATAAATTGGATTGGTATCAGCAAATCCAACAGATGTAAACACCCGGGCGATTAACGTATAATCAGTTTCTGAAAATTATATTTAATCGTTAAAACTCTACAAATATAACAATAGAAAAAAAATCGAAGCTACACGTCCTGGAACTGGAAGAAATCAAAATCGAAATTTATTATGAAAAAGGTGTAAGCTAGAAAAAGGCCAATGCCATGTCGAATATTTGCACAGGACCAAATGGCTAAATTGAACTGTTACTGTTGATTTGGATCATGGCTTAATCGATGGATACGGTAGAAACTTTTATTCAGCGTAGGTACTCATTCTCCCTAATGGTCGCTATCTTTCCTTCCTCGGCATGAGTTTTGATACTTCAGGACTTTAACTATTAAGTTTGGTTGGATGCCCTTCCATTTGATCGGTGTTGCATCTTGGTAAAGTTATTCGGAGCACCATCGGTTTGAAAATTTGTAGATGGTTGTATAAAATAAGCGCCAAAGGCTACGCCACATGTTGACTTATTATTTTAAAAATAAATTACGGTGGTGTAGCCAAAATAATCTTCAAAATAATCAGTAAAAACAACAACAAGCAGAGCAGTTGAGAAAGGAAGAAGGGACCCTAAATACGACAGGAGAAATTAAAACACTAGGCACTCATTTAGTGAGTCCCACAGAAATACCAAAAACTACATCATAATCTCGCATTATTTGTTTAAAGTGTACTAGGCCGCTTTAAAAAACGGTTTAACGGCGGAGAAATTTCAGCTTTTTGAAATGTGGCCTCGCTTAGTTGAATAGCACCCAACATCCCTAGAAAGCATCCTGAGAGTAGTCGCAATAACTTGATCGACCATAAAATATTATTAAAAATCCAAACCTGATTTAAGAGGGCCATTGCAGTAGCCTGAATATCTCTTTGTGTTGTCGCAAGTTTCATTCCCAATTATAAATTCAAAACTACCATCTTCATCAGTATTGTAAACGTTAGGAAATTTCTGAATCTGATACTGGCCAGTACATTCATCATCTTTAAAATCAAACCATGATTGCAATGGCTGATCAACGTTATTTTTGTAGAAATGGTAATTCGGCCTTGGATCTTCTTGACAATTCTATAGTATTGCAATAGGATGAGATTATATAGGATTGCGATATGTTTGTTATTTCGTGCACTTACCCGTTCCGATATTAAAAATGTAAATTTTTGAATTATTCCATTTGTCGCATTAAAAAGGTTTAAGTTAATGGTTAATTTCACATGATCTATTGGGCTCGTTGCCTCACTGATACGTCCCCAGTTACTTGAGTTGAAGGCTGCAGGAACTGAAATATAAAATTATTTAGCATATTTTGCATGCAATTATCATTGCCACATAAATTACTTCCGGCTGGTGAAATATATATAATGGACGTCTCATTCATCGGTCCTGTGAAGTTTTGTAATTCAATCCCTATCGTTATATTATAGATTTGTTCTGGTTTAATTGGTTTCGATTTATAAAAGTTCGCTAGGGTTAAATCATTAGACGATTTTAATTTCCATTCGTAACTAATTACGCCGGTATTGGTTGGTGGACTTTCGTAAAATGTGCCTTTTATCGCGATTATCTCACCGTTAATTTCGCATGGTAAGTCCCATTTTAATTCGACTGTGTGGTCGTAATTAAGTCGGTCCACCCGAAAATTGTTCACCTGATGTGGACCTGTAATATAAAACAATCTTGTAATTACGATACATGGAAGAAATAAAACTTACTGTCTGGACCGGTTACTACTTCGATTGGATGACTGTAACCGCCAATTCCGACTGAATTTTCGATTGCCATATGGACTGAATATTTAGTAAATGGTTCTAAATTTGAAACATTATATTCCAAATGATCAGCTTCGATAACAAATGTTGCAATATAATGTGAGATTTGACATCCTGCAGGTACAGCATAATTTGTTCCTTTTTTCATAATACGAACTTGATAACTTTTTAATCGTAATTTTGTATTGTTTGGAGCTTTCCAAGCAATACTTAAAGATTTCGATTGTAGCAAACTAATCCAGAAGTTTGGTGGATCTGACAATTTTTCATTAGTCTCAAATTTACTTGCCGGACTTTGATCAGATGAATAGTCCGCATTCTCGATTCGTACCGTACATGTATAGTTGGTTAGATCTTCTAAATCATGAATGGCGGCGCTAAATTTTCTTTCGTTTTGTGTAAGCGATATAATGGTCGAACTAGATTTCCTCACATCATCTCTAATACACGTGAAAAAAGCAATTTTTAGTGGGCATTGATCCCGAATGTTTTCATAATCCGATTCTAATTCGAGTGATGTTGCTGTTTTCAATATAAGCTTGGGTACGGATGGTGCTTTAGGTTCTAAAATATAAAATTAGTTAACGGGTTAGAAAGAAATTCAAAATAATTGTCATACTTGATTGCAATCCCGGTTTTCGATAAACCGGTAAACCTGTTTTACCCAACAATTTTGATTTTAAAATAACCGGTAATTATCAATAATTTGTACCGATATAATTTCGGCAATTTTTTTTTTCGTATCGCAAACAAATTCAAGTTGCTCTTTCTGTATGTATTATTCTACGATCTCACAGAGCATTCACAATGAAAAAACTTTTTACTTTTTACTTACAGGTTTGTATGAATTTCCAACTTGGCGAACAAAAATTGTTGCTCTTTATGATGGAAATTCATACAAACCTGTAAGTAAAAAGTAAAAAGTGTTTTCATTGTCAATGCTTTGTAAGTTTCAGAGTTTTTTATAATAAAGGGTTATCCAAATGAGACGCAGGAAAATAAAAAATTATTTTGCAAAGACACCATGTTTGTTTTCTGTCATTGCATGTCATTTTGTTGGGTTGTATGTTTACCATTTATCAATATGGAGTCGTATTCGATTGAAGTTTGTGTTAAAGTTATTCAAGAGCACTATGAAAGAGCGGTTACAATCAATTCTACGTGATACCATGCAATGTTAACGAACTATTCCTTGCCCCAGCTTGGTGGAATAGACTTGGGTGATGTTTATTTTCAACAAGACTGTGCAACTTGCCATACTACGCAAAGGTTCTTCGAAAATCGCTTAATATCGCGTCGCGGAAATATGAATTGGCCTGCAAGATTTAACGCCATTAGATTACTTTTATTGGGATTTTTGAAAAGCAAAGTGTACGTTGATAATTCAGCCACCATCCAAGACCCAAAAAACAACATCATTGATGAAATAAATGACATAGCAACATCCTTATTGGAAAATGTAATCAAAAATGTTGAGCATCGGATCGACGTCTGTAAATCCAGCCGTGGTAAACATTTGAGTGATATCATTTTTCATACATAGAAGGCACCGATAATCCTTCAAAATAGAGTACCCAATTTGATTTAAAAATAAATAATTGTAGTTTTAGTTTGCGTTCCTGCGTCTTAATTGAATAATCCTTTAGTAAACAAATACGACTATAGTTTATATTATGAATTTATGATGCATGCGTAATATTGTCTTTGTCGATCCATTTGATGATAGCTAGCAAGGCAGCATTTAGTATAGGGTACAAAATTACAATGTAAGTTTATGAACACACTTCTGGTCTCTTTACTACTATATACAGTTAGAAATTTAATTCGCTGTTTCACAGTCTTCTTCAACGTTGATTCGGAGGTATCGTTAAAAAAATTGGTTAACTTCGAAAATACTTGTAACGACAAAAACTTGATTTCACCATGCGCATTGGCGATAGCCAACTAGTTTTGAAGATATCTAAAACTAGTTGATATTCATTTGATCAGTTGCATCAAGAAATACTTTAAGTACAAGCAAAGATCATATATATATGGGATTATAACATGGGATCATCTTTGGTACAGGTATACTCAAACGTTAAATCTTTAGAAGTAGCCATAAATCTACTTTTCGAACTAACCGGAAGACGTTCAACGGATGTTTGTATTGCGCGTAATACGAAATAAACTCAACTCAAATCATCCCTATAACCTTCAACTCAAGCTAGTTCAACTACAACTAAACTTCAACTCAACCCCGGCTCAAACCAAATCTAAACCCTCTAAACAACTCCAAATTCGATTCTAAAAATTACATGCTTACTGAACTCAACTCAATCTAATCCGCAACCCTTGATCCCCAAGGGAGCCCCTCACTTAACATCAGCCCAATTTTAGCTCACAAGTGGACTAGAAGGACTAGGTATTATAGAAACAGTGTAATTCGTACAAGATTTAATTTTCATATTATCTAATATAAAGTTACGTGAAATTATCTCTTCCGATACGATTTGATGGCCTAATTCATCGAGCATCATCATTACATATTTTTGGATGCATTCAGCACCACAACTAGGAGATTCCCATTCAATCACCGAATTTTTATATCGAAGTTTTTGTATCCCGCTTGAAATTCCGATTGTCGTGTTCATTGACTGGGATTTTTATATGCTAAAGAGATATTGGCAGAAGTTGATTCCGAAACTATCGAGTTTATGGTTATTTCTGGAGTGCCTGATTCGGTAGTAATATTTTTGCTATGTGTGGTACACAACCCTCTTTTGTTATTAATAATCTCTTATGTTATTAATAATTGATAGCTTTAACTGAAATTTGGATAAATGATAACGGGGTTGATAGTTTTGCAATACCAGGCTACAAACTGTATGCTAACTGTAATAACAAATATCGTTCTGGTGGTGTTGCAGTTTATATAGCGGATGACTTAAATGTGAAAATTACAACCGATTTTGTTTTGAATACTGCCGATGTCTTAATGGTAGATATTTATTTTAACCGTTTTAAAATTACTATAGTATGTGTCTATAGATTGCAATCTTTTAATATAGATGCTTTTTTGTTGGAATTTAGCCCTTGTCTGCGTAGGCTCAAATCTAAAAATCTTTTAATCATTGGTGATTTAAACATTAATTTACTAGATAATTCAACTCTAATCGATGAATATAAATTTATGATGTCAAGTAACGGCTTGACTTCGGATGTCAATGTTCCAACGAGGATTGTTAGCTCTCACGTTGATGTGACATCATCTGTTTTAGATATGAGAATTACTGATCATTGCACTATATTTGTAACTCTGTTATTAGAAAGCAACCCTATTGTTCAATCTGTTCCGAAAGTAACAACTGCTAATGTTAAAATAGATTTCAAATTATTAAATAATTTGTTAGTTCAAGAATCGTGGTCCTCTGTGTTGGCCCTAGAAAATATTTCAGATGCGTTTGATTTGTTTCTCTACATTTTAAATAATTATATAGATAATTGTAAGTATATACTTGCAACGCGAAAAAAAAAATGTGAAACTCAAACCTTCGATTACAGATGTTTTGGTTTCTAAGATAAAAAAGAAAAACCAACTTCGCAAGAAATTTTAAAAACATAGTCAAAATTTTAATCTGAAAAAGTACTATTATAAGTATTCGACTGAATTAAATAATCAAATTAAAATCGCAAAATCGAAATACTATTTTAGCAAATTTCAAAGAGCGGGGGGCAATTGTAAAAAGCAGTGGGAATTGGCTAACGAAATACTGAACAAAAGGACTTGTTGCAACGGAATCTCAGAAATAATCGACGAATCGGGTACACATATTTCTTCAGAACTTGATACATATTGCAAATTGTTTTAATTTGTATTTTCAAAACATTGTTACTTCCTTGAGATCTAACAATCATTATTCTCAGTCAACTCGCGCGTCTACCGTGATTTTGGATAATCCCTCCAATAGAAATTGTCTTTTCCACCCTATCACGTCGACAGAATTATTTTTTATTATTAATTCGTTGGAATCCAAATTTTCGGCTGATAATGTTGGACTAAGCAGTGCCATCTTAAAGGAAATTAATTTCAACATTGTTGATATTTTGTGCGCACTATTTAATCGCAGTATTACTGAAGGTATCTTTCCTCATGCATTAAAAACCGCGACGGTCATTCCATTTTTTAAAAAGGGTGATCGTCTATTACTTGCCAATTATCGGCCCATTTCGCTTTTGCCTGTTATCTCAAAAATATTTGAGAAATCGATAAAATCCCGTTTCATTGACTATGTAAATACTTTTGATTATTTCAGTTCTTGCCAATATGGGTTCAGAACTGATCTTGGAACAGAAGATGCTCTTCTTATTTTAATGAATCCGCTACACGAAGGGCTTAATAATTCTCACACTACAGCTGCTCTATTTGTCGATATAAGTAAAGCTTTTGATATGGTGGACCATATGATCCTTTTAGATAAACTTTGGAATATTGGTTTTAGAGGTTGCTTGCATGAGTGGTTTAAGTCTTTTTTGGAAGGTCGTTTGCAACGGGTCAGGATAAGTGGTTGCTTGAGTAGTACTGTTGAACTTAATGTTGGTGTGCCTCAAGGTTCTGTCCTGGGGCCCATCTTATTTCTTGTTTATGTCAACTCTATTTTTAAACAAACATTGTATGGCAAAGTTGTTGCTTATGCAGATGATATGGCTTTTGCTTACGATTGCTGCAACTACTCGTCGGCTGTCTCTTGTATTAATAAAGATCTCGAAATTTTGAGTGTATGGTTTGCTGCTCACAAACTTGTACTTAGTGCCAAGACTAAAGTCGTATTGTTTAACTTAAGCTTGAGTAATCCGTCCTTCAACCGTGATATTATTTTCCACGACGTTAGCTGCTCTAGAAGTGGTGATTCTACAGTTAATTGCATGGTAATCGATTCAGTCAACTCATTTACATACCTAGGATTAAATATTGATTGCCATTTGGATTGGAAATCACATGTAGCAGCTTTGAAATGTGTCCTTCATTCCAATATCAGGACTTTGTATCTATTACGTTCACATTGTCCTTTTGGGTTTTTAAAAAATTATTATCATGCGTTGATTGATTCGCGATTGCGTTACGGTATTTGCTGTTGGGGTGGTACTTACTATGAAACAATTAAACCGCTGATTATTGCCCTGAAACATGCAATTAAGTTGATGTTCTTTAAAAATAAACGTTTTCATTCGTGGCCGTTGTTTGTAACGTGTTCAATTCTTCCATTGAAGCATCTATACGTGTTCAAAGTTATGAAGATTTATTTTGTAATTAGTGGAAATCGGAATTTAAGTTGTCACTATGATCTGCGCAGGAACACTATGTGCTTGAAAGGAATTCCTAAATTTTTTAAAACTCATTTCCTTAATTACTTTTTAGTAACTGCACCTAGAATTTTTAATAAGCTTCCTGAATTTATCCGTGTTGCAAGTTCAAAAAATAAATTTGTTGCTTCACTTAAAACCTGTACGTAAATTTTGTTCACAAACCGAGAATTGAGAGTAGAATAACCGCAAATGTTTAGTAGTGGTAGATGTGCGTATATTAGTGGCCACGTGATTCTTGTTTATTTTTTATGAAATTGACGTCATTTAATATTCATTCATTCATTTTGTCATTTAAAAGTGCTTTTATGTTACAAATTATTAAACAACCGAAAATATTTTATTTAAAAGTTTTTTTTAATAACAGGCACGAAAAATAATTTATTTCTTTAACTAAAAAAAAACAGGATATAAAAAAAAATGTTACTCCATAATCAAAAAGGGGTACCGAATAAAAAAAGGCGGAATTAAAAAAGGTCTTTAAAAATGAATTTAAAATGTTGATTTTTGTATGAAACACCTGCGCCTTTTTAATTCATTTTTTTAACAAATTTTCTGAATTAAAAAAGGCGAATTTGACGAAAAACGTAAAAACGAGAAAAACGTAAAATGAATTAAGAAAGGCTTTTGTTATTTCATTTTATAAACCCATATCTTAATTCATTTTCAAAATGAATTAAAAAAGGCATATATTATTTCATTTTTTAAACATAAATCGTAATTTACTTTTTTAACAAAAATCAGAAATGCGTGTTTGGAAGAAAATGTACTAAATTCACCTTGTTATAAAATTAATACTAACATAATTTAAATGCGTCTCTAGTAAAAATTTGTTTTATATTTACGTTTCATTGGATTTCTTTTTTCTATTGTTTTTTGTGAAATATTCGAAATCATAGAAGATTCTGGGTACACGAATTAAAACGGCTGTCTGAGAAAAGATATTTTTCTGAATTAGAAGAGGGCCTTTTTTAATTCATTTTATAAAATGAATTAAAAATGCGTTAAAAAAATTTAAATAAAAAAGTTAACTTAATTAGGTTTTTATGTTTTCATTAATGAAAGTAAACACTGATCATGAGCGATTTTAATTCGGTTTTGAAATATGTAAAAAATTAATTAATTTGTTAACTAATTAAAAGTTAATTAATTTTTAATTTTTTGCTTAATTTTTTACATATTTTGGAAACGAATTGGAGTCGCTCATGATCAGTGCTTGTTTTCATTAATGAAGGTATGAAGGCCTGATTTGTTAACTTTTTTGTTTAATTTTTACATATTTTAAAAACGAATTAAAATCGCTCATGATCAGTGCTTATTTTCATTAAGGAATAATGAAACGTAAACCTGTACTTAAAAGCAAAAGTCGCTTAAGTGACTTTAAGCGGTTTTTCTGGATTTCACATAAATAATTAAATTTGTCTACTATTTAGATTGTATCAAATTTTGGTGAAAATCGGGTAAAAAATAAAAAAGTTATGAGGTAATACGTTTAATACTCTCAATGTATTTACATTTGATTTTAAAACTTTAACCGTCATTTTCTCAAAACTACTAAAATGCACATAAGCGACTTCTGCTTTTCAGTACAGAATTTATTTACTTTATTTCCTGATACTTGGTTATTCGCGTTTATAATATTATATGACTGTTATTCCCATTTTCCTTCTTTTTATTATCATCAGGACAGCGATTTTGGTCGCAAAATGAGGATTAATTTGAGGATTACCGGAAGGCAATAGTATTGGTAAATTGTATTGGTGTTGAATGTGCATTTTTTCTTTCAGTTTTTCGTTTAATATGATGCAAATAAAAGAGATAAAATGACGCGAGTAATAGGGCTAACATGATACAAATAAGAGGAATAAGCTCAGAAGAGAACGATTGAGAGGATGTATTAAGAGAGACTGAAACAGAACAACAAATTCAGAAGAAAAAAAAATTAAATATATTACGAAGCGAGAGAGACCCAAAATAAAAAATATTAACCAAAAAAGACAAAAAAGCTAGAAAACAAAACGATTTTGTTTATTTTGTTTAGTATTGTGTGGCAACTCATGATGGTCGGTTGCTCCTATACGATGTTATGACCGAGGTTGGAGAAATTTTATTGTAGCATATACACAGCAAGTAAAAAAGCGAGATGGTTTATTTTATTACTTTCCTTTTTAACTTGCGTAACCTTTTTTTATATACAATTTTTTTTGTTTAGAATAAAATGTCCCCATACTTCGACATAACATCGTAAAGGAACAACCCTCACGAGCTGCAAGGCAAGTAGGCAACACAATACTAAAAAAATAAACAAAATCATTTTATTTTCTTACTTTCTGTTTTGATTCCTTTGTTCAAAATTTAAAAATTAAAAATATTACGAATGGAGCCGGCGAAGAATAGGTACATAAATTAAAAATCATTCATTTATGTTGCTTTTTGTTTTTTTTAATTGCGAGAAATTGTTTTGGTTACGTTTATGTATTTTGTTTTGGTTTTTTATTAACGAATGAATTCCACTAGTAAGAAGAAAGGGAAAAATAACCCAAGGCGAGCGTAAGCACCAAAAATTTGAACCGATTCACCCGCTTGGCATGTTTTTGATACTTACCCCATGAGAAAACGCATGAGAAAATACACTAATACAATACAAATATTTGACGGCACACAATAGCACAATGTATATTATACACCGTGTACATATATGAAATTCTCAATCCTCAATCCTCATTTTGCGACCAAAATCCCTGTACAGAGAACAAACCATATTCAACTCCGTTAGACATTTTACCCGAAAAAAACACGCATACATAATGATAATACCATAAATATAATAGATATTAGTACATTTTCACTTTTTGTTTCATTTTATAATTTACATCTTAATTCATTTCCAAAATGAATTAAAAAAGGCTTATATTATTTCATTTCATGGGCACATATTAAAACATTATAAAAATGAAATTAGAAATGCCTTTTTTAATTCATTTTGAGAAACTTATTTTATTTCATTTTTAGTATATATTTTAATTCATTTTTAAAATGAATTAAAATCACTTATTTAAATTCAGAAAAATCGCATTTTTTAATTCAGCCTTTTTTAATTCATGTAGCCATCAAAAACTATAACAAATCTAGTCTCTCAAAAATTATTTTGTTTGTAGAATGACAAATCTCAACTCAAAAGCAAGAGAGAAGTATAAAACACGAGAAGAGAAACGAACATAAGCACCAAAGAATTCAACCGATTTCGCCCGATTTAGTTATTTTTGATGCTTATTCTCCGGCTACATGAATTAAAAAAGGCTGAATTAAAAAATGCGATTTTTCTGAATTTAAATAAGTGATTTTAATTCATTTTAAAAATGAATTAAAATCTATACTAAAAATGAAATAAAATAAGTTTCTCAAAATGAATTAAAAAAGGCATTTCTTATTTCACTTTTATAATCTTTTAATATGTGCCCATAAAATGAAATAATATAAGCCTTTTTTAATTCATTTTGGAAATGAATTAAGATGTAAATTATAAAATGAAACAAAAAGTGAAAATATACTAATATCTATTATATTTATGGTATTATGATATCATTATGTATGCGTGTTTTTTTCGGGTAAAATGTCTAACGGAGTTGAATATGGTTTATTCTCTGATGATAATAAAAAGAAGGAAAATGGGAATAACAGTCATATAATATTATAAACGCGAATAACCAAGTATCAGGAAATAAAGTAAATAAACTGTACTGAAAAGCAGAAGTCGCTTATGTGCATTTTAGTAGTTTTGAGAAAATGAAGGTTAAAGTTTTAAAATCAATAATGTAAATACATTGAGAGTATTAATCGTATTACCTCATAACTTTTTTATTTTTTACCCGATTTTCACCAAAATTTGATACAATCTAAATATTAGATAAATTTAATTATTTACATATGTGAAATTCAGAAAAACCGCTTAAAGTCACTTAAGCGACTTTTTCTTTTAAGTACAGGTTTACGTTTCATTATTCCTTAATGAAAATAAGCACTGATCATGAGCGATTTTAATTCGTTTTTAAAATATGTAAAAATTAAACAAAAATGTTAACAAATCAGGCCTTCATACTAGAGGTGGAGAACTATCGATAGTTTGCACTATCGATAGTTTCCGATAGTACTATAGGAAACTATCGATAACTATCGATAGTTTTCGATAGTTTAACACTAATCAGCATTGGTTTTGATGAAATTCAGCGCGCACGATGGAAATAAGATTCTAAACTGATTGTTGGATGAAGTT
Source organism: Tipula helvola (assembly GCA_963556165.1). NCBI lineage: Eukaryota > Metazoa > Arthropoda > Insecta > Diptera > Tipulidae > Tipula > Tipula helvola. The sequence continues at coordinate 8,106,337 of OY744481.1, read as the reverse complement.
TTGGAATATGGCCGGTTTGGAAGGAACTTGGCCATTTCTTGTCCGATTTTGATGGAATTCAACATATACGATGAAAATGGGATTCTAATTTGATTTTTAGATAAAGTTCTAGAATATGGCCAATTAGGAAGGAACTTGGCCATTTTTTATCCGATTCTGATGAAATTCAGCATGTTCGATGGAAATGGGATTCTTAAATGATTTTTAGATAAAGTTCCGGTATATGGCCAATTAGGAAGGAACTTGGCCATTTCTTATCCGATTTTGATGAAATTCAGCTAGTTCGATGGAAATAGGATTCTTAAATGATTTTTAGATAAAGTTCTGGAATATGGCCAATCAGAACGGAACTTGGCCATTTCTTATCCGATTTTGATGAAATTCAGCATGTTCGGTGGAAATGGGATTCTTAAATGATTTTTAGATAAAGTTCTGGAATATGGCCAATCAGGACGGAACTTCCTTATTTCTTAACCGATTCTGATGAAATTCGATATATACGATGGAAATGGGATTCTTAAATGATTTTTAGATAAAGTTCCGGAATATGGCCAGTTAGGAAGGAATTTGGCCATTTCTTATCCGATTTTTATGAAATTCAGCTTGTTCGATGGAAATAGGATTCTTAAATGATTTTTAGATAAAGTTCTGGAATATGGCCAATTAGGAAGGAACTTGGCCATTTCTTATCCGATTTTGATGAAATTCAATATATACGATGGAAATGGGATTCTTAAATGATTTTTAGATAAAGTTCTAGAATATGGCCAGTTAGAAAGCAACTCGGTTATTTCTTAACCGATTATGATGAAATTCGACATGTACGATGGAAGTTGGATTCTTAAATGATTGTTTGATGAAGTTCTGGAGTATTGCCAATATGGAAGGAACTTGGTTATTTCTTATCCGATTATAATGAAATTCGATATATACGATTGAAATGGAATTTTCAAGCTAAGGAGGAGGGAACTTGGCGATTTCCTATCCAATTTTGATGAAAATCAGCATACACCAGGGAAATTTGATTCTAAAATGATTTTTAGATAAAGTTTTGGAATGTGGCAAATTAGAAGGAACTTGGCCATTTTCAATCCGATTTACTTTATCCAAAAATCATTCTAAAATCTCATTTCCTGCACAAATGAAAAACTTAAACATAATCGGTTAAACAATAATCAAGTTCCATCCTACTAGGCCATATTCCAGAACTTTATCCAAAAATCATTTTAGAATCACATATCCATTGCACATGTCAATTTTCACTTAAATCGTTTTAGGAATAGCCAAGTTCCATCATAGTTCGCCATATTTCAGAACTTCATCTAACAATCATTTTAGAATGCCATTTCCATCGTACTTGTCGAATCTCATCATAATCGGTTGAGAAATAACCCAATTCCTTTCTAATTGGGCATACTCCAGAACTTTATCCAAAAATCATTTTATAATCACATTTTCATTGCGGATTTCAATTTTCAATAAAATCGGTTTAGGAATAGCCAAGTTTCATCTTAGTTGGCCATATTCCAGAACTTCATCTAACATTAATTTTTACATTCCATTTCCATTGCGTATGTCAAATTTCATTAAAATCGGTTAAGTAATAGTCAAGCTCCAACCTACTTGACAATATTCCAGAACATTATCAAAAACTCATTGTAGAATCCCATTTCCATTGCGCATGTCAAATTCCATTCCCAACGCACATGTAGAATTGTATCACAATCGATTAAGGAATAGCTAAGTACCATCATAATTAGCCATATTCCGGAACTTTATCTAAAAATCATTTAAGAATCCCATTTCCATCGAACATGCTGAATTTCATCAAAATCGGATAAGAAATGGCCAAGTTCCGTTCTGATTGGCCATATTCCAGAACTTTATCTAAAAATCATTTAAGAATCCCATTTCCATCGAACATGCTGAATTTCATCAAAATCGGATAAGAAATGGCCAAGTTCCGTCCCAATTGGCCATATTCCAGAACTTTATCTACAAATCAATTTAGAATCCCATTTTCATCGTATATGTTGAATTCCATCAAAATCGGATAAGAAATGGCCAAGTTCCGTCCCAATTGGCCATATTCCAGAACTTTATCTAAAAATCAATTTAGAATCCCATTTTCATCGTATATGTTGAATTCCATTAAAATCGGATAAGAAATGGCCATGTTCCGTCCCAATTGGCCATTTTGCAGAATTTTATCTAAAAATCAATTTAGAATCCCATTTCCATCGAACATGCTGAATTTCATCAAAATCGGATAAGAAATGGCCAAGTTCGTTCCTAACTGGCCATATCCTAGAACTTCATCTAAAAATCATTTTAGAATCCCATTTCCATCGCACATGTCAAATTTCTCTTCCGAATCATCAAATTATAAATGCCGACAAATTTTCCCAAACTATCGATAGTTATCGATAACTATCGATGGGGGTTCGATAGTCAAAACTATCGATAGTATTCGATAGTGCTATCGATAGTTCTCCACCTCTACTTCATACCTTCATTAATGAAAACAAGCACTGATCATGAGCGACTCCAATTCGTTTCCAAAATATGTAAAAAATTAAGCAAAAAATTAAAAATTAATTAACTTTTAATTAGTTAACAAATTAATTAATTTTTTACATATTTCAAAACCGAATTAAAATCACTCATGATCAGTGTTTACTTTCATTAATGAAAACATAAAAACCTAATTAAGTTAACTTTTTTATTTAAATTTTTTTTATCGCATTTTTAATTCATTTTATAAAATGAATTAAAAAAGGCCCTCTTCTAATTCAGAAAAATATCTTTTCTCAGACAGCCGTTTTAATTCGTGTACCCAGAATCTTCTATGATTTCGAATATTTCACAAAAAACAATAGAAAAAAGAAATCCAATGAAACGTAAATATAAAACAAATTTTTACTAGAGACGCATTTAAATTATGTTAGTATTAATTTTATAACAAGGTGAATTTAGTACATTTTCTTCCAAACACGCATTTCTGATTTTTGTTAAAAAAGTAAATTACGATTTATGTTTAAAAAATGAAATAATATATGCCTTTTTTAATTCATTTTGAAAATGAATTAAGATATGGGTTTATAAAATGAAATAACAAAAGCCTTTCTTAATTCATTTTACGTTTTTCTCGTTTTTACGTTTTTCGTCAAATTCGCCTTTTTTAATTCAGAAAATTTGTTAAAAAAATGAATTAAAAAGGCGCAGGTGTTTCATACAAAAATCAACATTTTTAATTCATTTTTAAAGACCTTTTTTAATTCAGCCTTTTTTAATTCGGTACCCCTTATTCTCCTAAAAAACGCACAAATACAACAAACAAAAATAATACAATACAATCATAAAAATGTATACTATACATAGTGTACGAATACAAAATTCTCAATTCTCGTGTCTCGGTTTGCGAACAAAATTTACGTACTGGCTATTGCAAAACGAATCGTTAGATTTTTTGTTTGATCGGATTGTTTAAGTTAAGTATAAAATACTTAATTAAGTTCTTTCACATTTTTTTGTTTTGTATAACCGTCACTTTATAATTATATGACATTCTTTAAATATTTATACTCATTTATGTAAAATTTTTTTTAGATTTTTATATTGTTTTGTACTGTCTTTTTCACCCCCCAAACCATATCATATATAATTTCTTAGCTGAAGAAATGCCTGCCACTGGCTTTTTGTCCATAAGGCATTTTCTAATTTATTTTCAATTAAAATATATTTTTGTTACTTAGTTATTAAGCTATTTTTGATTCTTTTAACTTTATGTACATTTTATTTTGTTTTTTTTTATATTGTTATACTTTTGATGTGCATCATTAATTGAAATAAATAAATAAATAAAAAATTAATCTTAATAATACAAATTTGGATATTGTGTATAGTACAGGGTACAAGATTTTGTATTGTGTGTGTAGTTAAATTTGTGTACTCGGTATTCTCAGTGTAAATGATCGCATAGTGTTTAACACAATTTGGATTTTTTCGTGGAACTCTCCCGCGGGTCATGGGTTGTTTGTTTACTTAATTGTTGTTTATATAATTTTTTTTTAAATAAAAGTGTAATAAAAAAAGTTTTGATTTGAAACCTAGTTAGTTTTTACCCGCAATTCTAAATTGACCCACCAGAAAAAAGATTCGCCATCACTGGTATAGTGTATAGTTCTTCAAATGTAATAGTTGGTTCCTCTATCACTCTTTTGAGGTGAAATTGAAAAGAAATAATTGCCCGAACCAGACTAAAAATGAATAAAAATTAAAATACAAATTTACTTTGCCGTATGGTTTCAATTGGTTCTCCATAATTACTAATACCCAATGTATTTTCCGAGGCCATTTGAGCAGAGTATTTGGTGTACGGCTTCGATTTGTCGATTTTATATGCTAATACATTCATAGGTTCGCCTCAACCTGATAAACCCAATTGCAACTAACTGAAAACTATCTTCACATCCAAATGGCATCCGATAGTTTTCACCTTACAAATATTTAAATGGAGCTTTTTTCTAAGATCTAAATTGTATATTTAGTGGAAATCTTATACTTAAACGTACTTTCAAAAATGCTTCAAAAATGGTGAATTAAGACAACGAGACCAAATCAAGTCAAACAACTTAAACTTTAGTAGTGCCAAGAAATACCACAAAATAATCATCGAATTCAGGTGTCTAAATTACTCCATTTTGGTGCACGCAGATAATCAAGTCGGTTGATAAAAAACAAATTTATGTAACTTATATTAAATCAATTATTAGTGACAACAGATAGGCAGTCGAGCCGAGCTATGAACGTAGATACTGATGAAATGTAGTGTAACATACCTTTAGTCGATGTTTGAATATTTATTGATTTAGATTTTGCGAAGCGCTTGCCATCTAGACCTTCTGGTGTAATAGATATTGTAAAATTGGAACAACCAGGGTATGCACTTAAATTCAGTGACTCAACCTTTGTCGTAGTAGTTTTGTCGCCATAATCTTGAAAATATTAAGTAATGTCACAAAAAATCTGAAAACTAGGCCAATATCATTAATTAGTTACTCACCATTCTCTAATTTAACTTCATAATTCTTAAAGCAATTCAATCCAGAAACGGAAGGTTCCCAACTTAGTATGCCGGTCACATCGTCGAATTTAATATTTTCTATAAGTGGTATATCCACTGCCTCTGTCGAAAATATTTTACTATCACTAGTTTCTTCCTGTTTATTCCAGGCGCCAGGATAATATGTTTTAACCCTTATTTTGTATGAAGTGCATGGTACTAACCGATTTATTTCTATATACTCTCTCAAATTTGATTTGTCAAATGACGTAGCAAAATTGCTATTTATAAAAAATTCAATTAAATTAGCGCAATTCGAATTTACGTATCGCAATGACACATTTACAGAATTTAAAGTCGGAATTATTTTGTGTATTTCAGTTCTCGGGATGGATTTACCGGTTGTTATATTCTCTTTATGCGAAAAAAAAATTTTCGTTTTTTCGTGTTGGAATATTGCTTCAACGTTATATGTTGTACATGCTTCTAAATCGCTTATCCTAAAATTAAAATAAAAAATGCTCGGCTTGAATTAATTATGTGCTTTGGTATTGGTGTCTCCCAACAAAGTTTTGTTTATTTCACTAAAAAGCGCAATTAAATTGACTGTGTAGAATTATTTTAAATCACTAACTAGCTAACTATTGGGCTAATAGGGTCTCCAGCCCTAGGGCGCTGTCAATTTTTGGGTGTCGTTTTTTATTTATTTGATTTTCAATTTTTTATTTGAAACACAATAAAATCGTTTAAACCCTGAGTTAAAAAAAAAAGTATCTTTACCTGTAGAAAATGGCCTGTAGGAGGATTAGTACCACTTTATGATGGATTAAACTATAGACTTTGAATTGAGTAATATACACTTCATTTCAGTTTGATAGGATGATGGGAGCATGCGAAAAATTGGGCCCAACTTTCAATGAGAACATACGAAACATAATTACGATATTAAAACCATTAATGGTTTTAGATAGATTGTCTCGTAAGAGGCATAAAGCAATCTGCAAGGAAACGTTTAGTTGAATTCTTGAACTTTCTCGCTCATTAACCTATTTTGTTGAGATCTTGCTGCTGACTAGATCTTGACGAAGTTGATTTTCAATGCCAATTTTCAGTCTTAACATTTGAAACATTTTGTACATCGGAATTTTCCTTCACTGGGTCGGAAAATTTTACTACGAACAAAATTACACAAAAATTCCTAACTGATCAATCCCACTTTTGAAATTTTATTCTGAGTTTACTATCCCCGTTTATTATCATTTAAAGCAAAATTTTAATCTCAACCAACTTCCTGCTCAATTCTTCCAGCACAATTTGGCCCTATCACTGTTTCCCGAGAAGAAAACTGGACTCTAAAACCGTCATCGAAGTGTGGCGGGATTATTCCTCCTCACTTCTGAATAAACAGGCACCACCTTCGGAGCAACAATCCCTCTTGTTTCAACGCGATATTAACGTCGAGATGACACCACCACCTTCTCCATCATATGGTGAAGTGCGGAACGTGACATCGCAGATGAAAAATTACAAGACACCTGGTGGGTGAGGTTGGTATCTGCAATGAAATGCTCAAATATGGCTATTATCTGTTCTACCGCATGTTTGAGCATATATAAACAATTTGGTCTAGAGAAGAAATTCCAGCAGAGTGGAAGACGGCTCTTATTTGTCCACTTCATAAAAAGGGAGATCGATTGAACTGCAACAACTATCGCGATATAGCTTTGCTGAACTCGGGCTACAAGGTTCTGGCCAACGTAGTCGCAGCAAAGTTATCACTTATAGCTTGGGTGATTATCAATGTGGTTTTCGACCAAATAGATCAACGAACGAACAAACTTTTACGCTGAGGATTGGATTCCACAACAATTCGCAGAAAAACAATACGCAGGAAAAGAATTTACAGAAATTCTGGAAAATCAAGATGTTATCTTCCTTATGCAGAATTTTGTGTTGAAATATTTTGGAAAATGGAGATTTCCATTCTAACTATAATATTAAATCTCCATTTTCCAGATATTTGTGCGATTTTCTAGGAAATACTATTATTTTTTCTGTAAATTTTCTGTGAATTGTTTTTCTGTCAATTGGCGGGATACCGAGGATTTTGCCGGAGAAATGCTACGACAAGGACAGGGGCATTAAGAGGAATACATTATGGAACGTATTGTCCCACCTTGGCATACCGTTAAAATTGGTTTCAATGAGCCAGCTTTTAATGGATGGCTCAATATGTAAGGTACTAATTAATAGAAAGCAAAATTTAGGATGCCTTTGAGATAATATCTGGGGTGTGGCAAGGAGACCTAATAGCTCAAAGTCTTTTCAATCTATCATTGGAGTATGTCATTCGTCAGCTCAATCAGCGTAGCTGCCTGTATTATAGATCAACCCAGCAACTAGCATATGCTGACGATATTTGTACTCTGGGCCGTAACACTATCTCTCTGAAAGAGGTCCTCCTCCCATTGGAATTAACAGCCCAATAAATAGGCCTTCAGATCAATGAAGCGCAGACCAAATATATGGTGACCGCGAGAAGGCAGACTCGTATGGACTTCATTTCAAGAAATATTCAAAATCAAAAGGTGAATGAGTTCAAATATCTAACATCACTGATCACTGAGCAAAACTCCGTTTCTGTGGACATTTTATCGAGGATCGCAGCAGGCTACCGAGCATTTTACGCCAATATCAAAATATTCAAGTCTCCTCATATATCGCGTAAAATAAAATTTTACATCTACAAGGCGCTGATAAGGCCTTTTGTGGCGAGTCTTGGACACTGACAGCTTAAAACATCCAGAAAATTGCTGTAACTGAGCGTAAGATCATAAGGAGAAGCCCATATTGGTCCCATTAAAGATAGAGCCACGTACAAAATGCGAATGAATCAGCAGATCAGAAATGGTCTCGACAAATTCGACGTCATCGGATTCATAATGGGTCACGTAATTCTTTCACAAAATCGGTAGTAACCTCGTGTGAGACCACCTACCCGATGGTTGGACGTTGTTGAAAGGGACCAATTCATACTCGGTCACCGTGTCTGGCGTTCTCTTGCAGCGGATCGAATTATTTGGGAGCATCGTTGAGGCAGCCACATTCCTTCATGGGATGTAGCGCCAGCGTAAGAAGGAAGAAGAAGAATGGTACTTTTCGCCTTGGTTTGTATAGTGTTTTATTCACAATCAGAGGTTTGTATACTATTTTATTCAGAATTAGAGGCATTTAATAGAACAAGCAACATTGTAACATAAATAAATAAAAACCTATTTCTATTATACCAACTAGTTCACAGCTATTCTACTTATGCAGTTGCTCCTCGCGTTTCGAAATGAAAGTAATGCTATTATAACAAACTTTAAATTATTTTAAATATTTTTTATTTTTATTTATTTTTATTTTTTATTTATTTATGAATTTATAATATTTTCAGCACACACTACTTTGAGCATATATAAGCTCATTCTCAGCAGAGTGTATCAAAATATGTAAATTGTTAAAAAATATTCAAAACAGCGTTTTCTAGCCACACCATCCACATCACAGTTCTAATTCAACAGCATGTTCACCTGCAAGATTCTGATTCTCCGAAAATGCGACTGATATATTTTCTTTGTTGACTTGTCCTTACTGGGAGCAGCTATACGCATTGTTCCGTGTTAGCGTCACTGCGGTTGTGCCATTTCAACGTTATTCACAATGGAATGGGGTCATTAAAAATTAGAATTCAGACAAATTATTTGATGAAAAAATAAAAATACAAAAAAATATACGTTCAGTTGACTGGAAAGTCAAAGCCAGTTTAAATAAAGATATAAAAATTCACCACCGTCAAATTATCCTACATTTATATAACATTATAATAATAACGTATTATATAGCTAACTCTAGACCAATCCTCAAACCGGTTTCTCATACTTTATTTTTCGGGGTTCGATTCCGGTTACACTAACTGTGTTAATAGCTTTTCCTACAAAAAACATTTCAAATAAAGTGCGACGTATTAAAAATTACATGGCTGTAACGGGGCGTAAGACGAAGTGATTGTCCCGGATGGTGAAGCTCGCGCAGGCAGTGCAATAGGCGGATTGGGCAAGAAAATTGTGACAAGCTGTTTCACTCCACCGTTCATGTATATAAGCAAATTAATTTTCCTAAACCACGTGGAATTCCATATCCTATCCTCGTCGGTTGTCAGTGGGACAAATTAAATATGAATGGGAGTATGGCACGCCCACTATTAAAAACCAAATGCACAATTAATCACGTGGGAGATGCAGGTTAAAATTTTAAAAATAAAAATAATGAAGAGCACCCATATTTGGGCATGGCAAGGGCAGTTGATATAATGTGCGCGCGGCGAGCATTTCAGAGGAGAACACTTTTGGAATTAAAACGTAATTTATAACTTACTAACTTAATATTAATCTTTGGCTTCTTCCCATCGGCGTGCCATAGAGTCTGGTAAATTGAAGTAAACTACATCTTTGTAGTGGGTTTTAGACAGAACAATGTTGTTTAAGCTAACAATTACACCAACTCAAAAGGTTTGGTTCTTTTAAGTCTGAGTATTAAATTCGTGTTGCTGAGGAGCTGAGTTGTCTCAATGTTCATATGTTGCCGGAGCCTATCTTCATGTCTCAGCGCTTTCTCCGGAATTTCATTTATTATAAGGTTTACTTTAAGGTCCCTATGGAGATCATTGTTCCTGAATCCTGACGTACGAAAGGTGCAACGATGTTCTTTAATACCATATTCTGAAATATTTGGATGATATTAGGTTGCTCTGTTTGAAAACCCAGGACCTGCTCCGACTTGTCGGGATGCTGGCTGGCACAGGAACCAGGTGAAACTGACTGCATGAGCGGATCAGAGATCTCTTCTGCTTTACACGAAAGTAGTGGAAGGACTTGGCGAGGTATGGCCCGGAGCCAGCCTTGCTGTTAAAGCTAGGGAAGAGATCCCTGTAGGCCGAGAGCCAGGGTGTGGATCCCTTCGGAGCCTAGCGAAGTGATACTCCAGTTGCTGCAGGTTGGTAACTCAGATTTGCCAACGCACAACTGGAAAGTTGCTAAACTCGAGGAGCCACGGGCCGACTACAGGTCAGCCGTCATAATTTTAAATAGAGAGTCACTGACTGCACTGGAAGAACCAATGGTATCGTAAACTATGGTTTCAGTGAAGTCACACTCAAGATCTACAAGAAGGACGCGGACAAGCCGGAGACTCCGAAGGCTGAAGAAGCCGTTGAAAGCTCATCTGGGCGCCCTGAAGAAGGGGAAAGCCAGGCGAAAACTATCTCCACAGATACGGAGATGTCAATGTCCTTTGAGTCATTAAAGAAAATCTCAGAGGACTTCACATCAGAGGAGGACTCTGATGATACCGTGGTAGAGAGGAAGGTCTAAGAATGGTAACATTCTCGCAGATTAACCTACACCACTCAAAGGCAGCATCAGCTGCTCTCCTTTTAAAAATTGGAAGAGAAGGGACAGATATTGTCTTGATCCAAGAACCTTGGGTCACTGCGGTCGTGCATTCTCATTAAAAATAATATAAGTTGTTTTCTGCTATCAAATTTCAGCAATGAAGATGTGGCAGCGGTCAGCATTGACGGCAATAAACGGATGGACCACACATAGTATGGAATCGCTGGAACTACTATTGGAGACTCACTTTCCTGGTTGTTCCGAATCTGCACCTACTATATCAGCAGGTAACCTCGCAAGTAGCCTCGTAGGCCAAATTATTAGCAGAAGAAAGATTCTGTGGGATATAAGCAGCTTGAAACCATATAAGTCGCCAGGACCTGATGGTATTATCCCTGCGGATTTACAAAAAACTACGGATCTAACCATTTCCTGGTTAGAGGTAATTTTTAGAGGCAGCCTAAAACTGTGTCACATTCCTAGTAAATGGACGGAAGAGAAGGTTGTTTTCATACCTAAGGTGGGAAAACGCTCACACTGCAGTCCCAGAGACCTTAGACCGATTAGCTTGTCTTCTTTCCTTTTCAAAATACTGGAAAGGCAAATATAAGCTCATATTAGAGGCACGATTGTACCAGCAAAGCTGTCTAAATCTCAACATGCCTATTGCAAGGGGTGATCTGTAGAAACTGCCCTTCATTCTCTTACATATTTTATTGAAAAATCTTTCGAATATGGAGACTACACGATGGTAACCTTTTTGGACGTTGAGGGAGCCTTTAACAACGTGCTTACAGGGGCTATAACTTAGACACTTTCGAATCTAGGAGTGGATGAATCTCTCAAGAACTGGATAGATCAAATGCTAAGAGGCAGGATCATAAATACCAGTCTGGGGAAATCCTCCGCCAGAAGATTTGCAAGCAGAGGCACGCCGCAGGGTGGTCATAAACGATCTGTTGCTGAGACTGGAAGATAGTGGCTTCAAGGTGGTTGCCTATGCGGATGACGTCGCTATTGGTGTCCGTGGAAAATATACCGGCACACTTAGTGAGCTTATTCAAAATGCTCTGGGCATTCTTTTATTATGGGCCAATGTTTGTGGGTTGAATGTGAACCCACACAAAACCGAATTGGTTCTCTTCTCCAGGAAATATAAAATTCCTCATGTCGATCCTCCCACTTTAAATGGTTTCAACTTGGCTTTTATAGATGAAGCAAAGTTTTTGGGTCTCGTCTTGGACAGTAAATTAAACTGGAAACCTAATATTATGGAAAGAGTAAAGAAAGCTACGGCAGCGCTATACTCTTGCAAAAATGACATTGGGAAAGGTTGGGGGCTGGAGCCCCACATGTCCATTCTTCTGTATGGGGTAACAGTCTGGTGGCCTGCCCTGGACAAAACTGTCAACCTAAAGTTGTTGACAAAACTGTCAACCTAAAGTTGTTGACAAAAGTACAGAGAACAATCTCTCTGTGGATCAGTGATGCACTGAGGAGCACATCCTCTCAGGGACTGGAGACTCTGCTATTTCTGACTCCTCTCAATATCTTGGGAAAACAGTGGGAAGCTTGCACTGCCATACGACTGAAATTCACGTTAATGTGGACCTGCAATAATACAGGGCACTCATCTATACTTTGTAACAAAGGGCTTCCCAAGTCCACCGACTATACTGTCCCGTCACTATCTTTTGATACAAAGTTCCGGACTATTATCCCATCCAGAGAGGACTGGATGTTCGATGCAGTTTTGGAACCAGAAGTTTTAAACTTCTTCACTGATGATTCAAAACGGGATGGAAGAGTAGGGGCTGGGGTGTTCTGCGAGGAACTTATGTTAAACCTCTTCTTCTGTCTCCCTGACTACTGTAGCATTTTTCACGCTGAAGTAACTGCGATAAAGGAAGTCGTGGACTGGTTAAGGTATAATTTAATATCGATTTGTGATATCCGCATATATATGGACAGTAAGCCTGCCATTAAAGCGCTTCAATCACTCCTTCTCACGTCGAAAGTAGTCCAGAACTATCAGGAGTACAAATTGAAAATGCGGGTTTTTTTCTATTTTTGAACGTTTATTCTGAAAAAATGGTAACAAATGAATTATTCAAAGTATTGTCCATCGCTAGCCACAACTTGTTCCCATCTTTCTGGCAATTTACGAAAAAATTCGGCCGGCTTGGCTGCTATCCAGTCATCGACCCATTTTTGGGCTTCTTCGTAAGAATGGAAGCGCTGGTCAGCTAGGCCATGTGTCATCGATCGGAAAAGGTGGTAATCGGAAGGAGCAATGTCTGGGCTATACGGCGGGTGGGGTAAGACTTCCCATTTCAGCGTTTGTAGGTATGTTTTGACCGGCGCTGCAACATGTGGCCGAGCGTTGTCATGTTGCAAAATTACTTTGTCGTGTCTTTGCTCGTATTGTGGCCGTTTTTCTTTGAGTGCGCGGCTCAAACGCATCAATTGAGTTCGGTATAGTGCTCCTGTGATGGTTTCGTTCGATTTCAATAGCTCATAATACACCACACCCAGCTGGTCCCACCAAATACAGAGCATGAGCTTGGCGCCGTGAATATTTGGTTTGGCCGTCGATGATGATGCATGGCCGGGGTAACCATATGATTTTTTGCGCTTCGGGTTATCGTAACGGATCCACTTTTCATCACCAGTGACAATGCGATGCAAAAAACCCTTCCGTTTTTGCCGTTCGAGCAGCAGTTCGCATGCAAAAAAACGGCGCTCGACGTCTCTCGGCTTCAGCTCATACGGCACCCAATGTCCTTGCTTTTGGATCATTCCGAGGGCTTTTATACGATGGGAAATGGCTTGTTGTGTCACTCCCAATGAATCTGCGAGCTCTTGTTGAGTTTGACACGAGTCTTCATTGAGTATTGCCTCCAATTCAGCATTCTCAAACTTTTTCACTTGGCCCGGCCGCTCTTTGTCCTCAACGTCAAAATCACCACTTCTAAACCGCACAAACCATCTCTCGCACGTTGAAACCGATGGAACATGACTCGGATAAGTCTCGGAGACCAATCGATGTGCTTCAGCAGCACTTTTCTTCAAATTAAAGAAGTAAATTAAAACTTCCCGCAAATGCTGTTTTGTTGGCACGAAACTCGACATATTGAGAGCTCAAAAAAACTATGAATTTGACACTGCGACAAATTGACACATACTGAAAATTAAAGCTATAAGACGTAGCTTTGACATGAACATAGTCACAGTACTGCCTGATGCGTATAGCGTTAGTAACGCCATCTGTTATCAATCCCGCATTTTCAATTTGTACCCCTGATATCTCTCATCTGTTAACGAGATGACAGATCAGTTCAACATCCATATCATATGGGTGCCAGGACATTTCGTTAGTACGGGGAATATAAAAGCCGATGAACTGGCTCGACGTGGTACAACGGACCACATCTCAAACAGTAAAAAGGATATTGAAATGCCTCTTGCGGTATGTAAACTGCTGCTTCAGGAGGAAGCCAGTAAGTTGACGAATGACAGATGGTCAAATAGTACCTCATGCGTAATAACTCGGCAGGTCTGGCCAAAGTTGAACTTGGCGAGATCCAAACAGCTGATCTCACTTAGGCGGAGTCAGATCAGTGTGGTTGTTGGAGTGATTACTGGCCACTGTCTCATAGGCAGACATGCGAGTAGACTTGGTTTCTTCTCACATGACTACTGTCGTAGTTGCGAGGACGAAGAGGAGGAAGAGACAGTACTTCATCTTCCTTGCACCTGTCCACGTCTGGCACGAAACAGACTGAATTTTCTAGGAGCACCACTTTTCAACGACCTGACGGAGCTCAGCAGGATGGACGTTAGGAGTATCCAGCGCTTTATAGCAAGCTCAAAGTGGTTTCAATGAGTTGGAGAAATGTTTTTAAATTGTGGTACGGCTACGGACCTTTTTTGTGTCTATGCCTGGTCCTAGTGGACCGCCACCCAAACATATCCTAACCTAGGTTGCTCTGTTTGGTACAACCTCAAAATTGAACACCATAATCCCAAACCGGTTTCAATATTTGCTTATAAAGTAGAAGCTTGTTGTATGTTGATAAAGAAGAGTTCGTTCCCATCAGCCCATATGTCTTTCTGTACATAAGTCTTAGTTCTTCAATTTTCTTTTTCACATGTCCTTTCCATCGAAGTTTTAGCATCCAGAGTCATGCCGAGATACTACTACAGATGAAAAATTATTGTGACGTAACATTATAAAGTGAAAAAAAGGAAAAATAATCCAAATACATAGTTTTCGGACATAAATAAAAAAAAGTTTTTTTTAACACCAAGATTTCAAAGTTGTGCGAATAAAAATTGTTTTCGTTTTTAGATGGGTTTGAAACGTTAATTTTAGAGTTTTGTTATTTTCTGGTCAACAAGTTACAGTTTTGAGTGCCGCGTATTAGATGGCACTCAGTGCCCCTTAAGATTTTCAAATAAATTTTATATGAAAAATATCTTCTAGAACGTACTAGTAACCGTTATTTTTTGCCATTATACCATTGGAAATGTATTTGCTGCCTGACCGAACATCATAAAATATAAATAAATTAGAAGCAAGTTTTTTTTTAAGTCGAAGAAACAGAGAAACCAGATAAATGTCATATCTGAGTTATCCAATAAACCTACCCTGAAATATATCTGTGTAAAATATTTTATGTATCCGATCACAATAAAAAAACGTTTGATTAAAATTTACATACCATTTGTCGTTTTCTTGGCTCACTTGTATATCATTAGAATTAAATTTTAGAGATGTAATTCGAATGTGCTTACGTGGATAGAACACTCGAAGTTTTATTGAATTAGGCCCCTCTTGATAAAGAAATTTAAAATCTAAAAATAAAATTTTAATGTTTTTATCAGTCGAATAAATTTTAACAAAAAATAGTATACTTGGTGGTTTCTGGCTTATACTCGTGCTTATACTTGAGCATGCTACAAACAGAATTAATACTAAATTTGGTAAAGTTGTATGAAACATCTTGATTGTAGATTTATTTGGTCATTGTCGTGAGTTTCAATTTTTAGTGATTTTAGTTCATCGTGCAGCATAAGCATTTAAAACAATTATTATCTGAAACATAATTAAATTAGAAAGTTTTAGTGAATATTTTAAATTTTTAGTTATAAAAATATAAGTGGCACAGCGCACAGGCTGCGGCGTTTGTATCGGAAGGTATACTAGGTTTGAATTTGGAGAGGGAAGGAATGAAAAACGGATAGCTATGAATATATCTACGACCATCATGCCGGCGTACTTTTGCTTATCAGTACTAAACGCATAGTGCAGGTGGTCTAAAAGACAGAAAGCCAGGAATTTAAAAAGACAGAAATTTAAAAACGAACAGATTGAATGTTAAAACCAACAAACGCGATAATTGTCGCCGCCAGTGGTAACACAGAATAATAAACAAACATAAGGGACAATGCTGGTCCTAACGACCATGTACAAAACTTGACAAGCCGAGTTGTTGTGTAAACAAGTTACCATCGACGCGTTCTCTGACAATTCCAAAATGATTTTTGGATATTTATTAGTGTTACGCAAATCAATATGTAAATTTATAACTGTGGAAAGAAGTATAAATCCATAACGAAACGAACACATCAAGACTAAATTACAGTGAAAACAATGGACAAAGCTAGTGAAAGTGCATGACTTGAATAGGATGTCTTGTAAAAAGAAAGACAATCACAGAGTATATTATACACAGGAATATTAAATAAACCAAAATATGTCCAATTCTAATAAAAATTACTAAATTAATACCACTAGAAATAATTAAATCGGTGAAAGGTGCACCAACATGGATCTCACCAATGGTCGTGGTACCAAAAAAAAAAACAAGAATTTGTATTGCCATGAGACGCGTTAACAAATCAATTAAAAGAGAGAACCACCCGCTGCCGGTGATTGAAGACTTTTACCGCATTTGGTCAATGGAAAGATATTCTCGAAACTCGATATTAGCAATGAATTTTATCAAGTGGAAATATCAGAACAGTCACAACATCTCACCACGTTTATCACCAATAAAAGATTATTTTGATACACCCGGTTGATGTTTGGAATTTCGTGCGTTCCCGAAATGTTCCAAAAGTTAATGTAACACATTTTGGTGGGCTGTGGCGGTTGTATGAATTTTATTGATGATATCATAGTATATGGCTCAAAAGCCTTGAAACATTAGAAAAATGGGGCGTTATACATTAAACAAAGGCAAATGTGAATTAGGTGTGAATAAAATTTTATTTTTGGGGCATGAATTGTATATATGGAATAAGTCCAACACACTATAAAGCTCATGCAAACAAGCAATTAGATCACCGCTAAATGCGGATGAAGTTCATAGTTTCTTGGGGGTGGTTAACTATATGGGATGATATATTCCTGATTTAGCGACGATGACATTTTAGTTGAGGAAACTAACAAGAATGGCAGAAAGATTCATTTGGGGCCCGAAACATCAAGAATCATGTGATAAATTAAAATCAAGATTATCAAGTGAGACTGTCCTAGCTTATTATAATGTTGAAATAGAACTCAAATAATAATGGGAGTTTTGAAATATATAAATATGTATGTATGTGTTTTCATTACTTTTCGTTGGTGTTGTGTTTTTCTTTGTTGTGTTCTTTATACAATGCCAATGAATTGTGGCAAGAGTGATGTGGATAAATCCACTTTAAATGGGAAAATCGGCTGCTCTGGTTTTTGCAACCGGGCATACCAATATATGGTAGTGCAGAAGTGGATCGAACGTCATTTAACGTTACGCTGCCAACAAAATTTGGTTCTGTAATGATTGTAGAGGGCTAATTAAGAATAAAAATTTCTTAAAAACCATTTTACCAAATTCTAATTTGAACATTCCCAATCATAAGCGAATTAATATTGCACAGCAGGATATGGTGAAGTGCTTGCAGAAACAGATTGACATATCGCCAAAAAGAACGCTTAAGAAGTAGTTAATGACCGGACGATTCAACCTATTTGCGGCACTACAACTCCAGCAGAATCAACAACTAAGCCCCCAAATATTGATTCATTCAAGATACGAAATCAACAAGCAGTACAAGGCTCTAATATCTTGCTAGATATTATTACCAAAACTGTACCACTTAAATATTGGTTTCATCTATCCAGACTGGACACTCAAACATAAGAGGATGATGTTTTAACTCTAACTAATACGTATGTGAGAACAAGTTTTTACCATATTGGTAAATTGACCCTCAAAACGAAAAAAAACAGGATTTGAAATACTTACGTTTTAAGTTGGGGGATAAACTAAGATCTCAAGGACAAGGCTTGGCACGGTTTAATTGTTGTTGTTTTAAATAAGAGGATGATCCGGTTCATATGCTCAAGGCAAACTACAATATCCTCTATTTATTACCATAATGCTTCCAATATTCGAGGAAAATCTAAATTGTTTCTGTTGGACGTTCTCGAAAACGACTAAGATGTCATAGTTATTTGAGAAACATGACTAACAAAAAAATTCAGTTCTGAAGAATACTTTTTATCAGATTACGTAGTCTTTTATAACAGAGTTGAGTTGGGTATAATCTTCATTTCTGATTTTTTCTTTACAAAACACATTGGTTCTATTATTGCTAAGGCTTACATTAAATTAGCCTTCCTTAAGCGCATTTTAAAGACTTTTGTGACAAGCTCACACTAAAATCTTTATATGTGTCGCTTCTCAGGTCTAGTCACCATTTTATTAGTGTCATTCAGATAGAATTGAAAGGGTTCAGAAGCAATTTTTACTGTAAACTCTTCGTAGCCAACCTTCTAAACGAGTGAATACGAGTAAAATTACAACGATTAGATCACCGAAGAGACGTAGCATCGGCTGTCTTTATACGAGATTGGAGAAAAGAAAAGATATCCAAGCGAATAGAACGTGTCTGTTTTTTTTCTGCTGTATAAAATCTTTCATTTTATTTATAATTTAAATAAATACTAGAAATTGAGTAAAATTGTATTCTACATTTATAAATAGTGTATGTAAGTGTCAGGGATTGGTCTGATTCGAACAATGCCAAGCAATAATTACATTACCTGCAATAACACGTTATTGCAAGAAAACTTGCTAGTGTGTAGTGGTCTTTGTAAAAAAGTGGCACATTATAAATGTGCAGCAATCACAAAATCATCATTCAATTTGATTTGTGGTTCTATCAATGTTCGTTGGATTTGCAATTTGCGCAATGATTTGTGTGAATCTACTAGTAAGCAAACTATCGGAAATCACCGAGTTTTCTAAAAGTATCGAAATGCGTGTAAAAAATTTAAAAACTAATTCAGTGATTAACAAACCGCATTTGCTAAATATGAGTGTTGAGGATGATGCTGCGATCATAAACGTTAATGACGTTGTGATTGCCGGAACCTTTATTGGCCCTGATTGTTCCACTAATGAGCTTCCGACTATAAACTCAGTCAGCAAAGGTTCGAAGCTGGATTCATATTCTGGAATTGTAAGCCAACGTATTACGACTACATCTAAAGACGTTTCTCATAATAAAGATGCCGCAAAATTATTATTGGATCCGGTATTGGTAGTGATATACTGCGTACATTCGAACGGCGCAGGCATTTATTTATATCTAGACTGCATCCGGATGTAAATGAAAATCATTTGCGGAATTATGTAAATGTTCAGTTTGATGACATAAAGGAGGTTAAAGTTTTTAGGTGGTCATCTTTTAAATTAACTGTACTGGAGTCAGACTTTGAAATCTCGTTGAATCCGTCTGTTTGGCCAGTTGGAACTCTGGTCAAAGAATTCAAAAACAGAATACGTGAACGCTCTTTTTTAGGGGTTTATTTATTATACATCAAAATATAAGAAGTATCCGTAAAAATTTTAATTCATTTTAAGCTAATATTGCTGCACTTAATAAAATTCCACAGATCATTCTATTGTCGGAAGTTTGGATTGAGGATTTTGAACTTGATAACTATAAAATTCCTGGCTATAATATTTTTGGTAAGTGTAATTCTACGTATAGAGCGGGTGGCGTTGTTGCATATTTTGATGTTAGCATTCAGTGCAGTACTGTCTCCTATTTTGATATTAGTAGTGCTGACGTTTTACTGCTTAATTTTAATTTTGATTCTATTTCATTTTCGGTTGTTTGTTCTTATAGATTTCATGTCTTAAACTCGTCTGTATATGTTGATGAATTTAATACTGTCCTTGCAGGTATTAAGTCGAAAAATCTTGTTATCTGTGCGGATATGAATATAAATATTCTTGATGATCGTATATCAACTGATGACTATTTATGTATAATGGGTACACACGGATTAAAATCGTTAATTAATTCACCAACTCGTGTTTCACAAAATTCCTCTACATGTATGTTCCTCTCTTATCATCCATATTATTTTTGCCAAGTTGGGCTTCTACTAAACCATTACCAAATAATTATTTGACCAAATCTATATTAATTATTTAAATTTAACAGATGAGCTAACAGATGATTTAACAGATAATAATTATTTAAATTTTAATATTCGCAAGGAAATGTACATATCTCTAGCATTTAACAATTTTATGTCCATATAACTAAAAATACCTCGATTATTAAAATTAAATCAAAGGATAGAATTATTAAGCCTTGGATTAGATCTTCGCTACTTATTAAAATTAGGCTGAAGAATAAAATAGCCAAAAAGGTAATATTTAGGGTGAATGATTAAGAGTTTAAACGGCACTTTGATGTGATAAATAGAGTTGTTAAGCACGACGTGACTCTTGCTAAGGTCAACTTTTACAATAATAAATTTGAATCTGCGAATGGTAATATTTCAGAATGCTGGAAACTAGTTGATGGCGTTTTTAATAAAAACAGGATAGATGTGCAAATTCAAAAAATTGATATTGATGACAATTGTTGTATAACTGGCAGACGTGAACTGGCTGAATTGTTCAATTTTATTAATGCGGTCCAAAATTTAAAACTGGCTGTAAGTAACAATGAAGATGATTTTTGACCTAATTTATAGCAATTCCACTGTACAAGTCATGTGTTTTCTTTGAAACTTATCGAATCTGAAACCGAATTATTCTACTGGCATTGATAACTGCAGCAATATTCTTCTCAAACAAATTTCTCATTGTATTCTTAATGTGTTTTCATATATTTTAAATTTTAGTTTTGATTCTGGCATTTTTCCAACTAAATTGAAAGAGAGTCAGGATATTCCCATTTTTAAAACATAGGTGGCCTTTATTTGAGTTTTTGGAAATTTTCTCCATTAGACATCTATTTGTGTACAAAGTAATGAAATCATTTTTTTCTATTAAAGACACTCAGTTTCATGTTATAGTCAATTACAACTTGAGAAATAAGCAGTACATAAGGCTAGAAAAATTTACAACAACAAACTACCAAAATTCGTTTCAAATATTGGCTCCAAAAATGTTCAATAGCCTACGAGATGATTTGAAAGGCACTCATAAAATCAAGATATTTAAGCTAGGACTGAAATCGTTTTTGTTCAAGTCCTCGAGTGTGAATGATTTGTTGCATTTTCAAGTGTACCCTGTAATTATGTACATATGTACATATATGTACATTTATCTTGTAATTTTCTGCTTCATTAATGTTAGTTTAAAGTTTAATCACAGTCACAGATAAGAATAGACTGATGTGGAACTTGCATGGCCCATATTTACATTCTAAATTTCAATACCAAATTCCAATCCAATTCGTTTTGAGCAGGACGTATATATTATAAAATAAAATGTTATTTGAAGTTGTTTTATGTATGATTGTTTTGATATGGCCAAAATAGCCATGCGATGTTTGCTTTGATATAATCAAAATAGCCATACGTAAAAACGGATAAAAAGGGACAGAAATGTACGTCCTGCTCTAAACGAATTGGATTGGAATTATTGTATTCAAATTTAGAATATAAATATGGCCCATACAAGAACAATATAGACCTCTGTCTATTCTTATCTGTGGTTTAATATAAAATGTTTTCGGCTTTTTGTAGACAACATACTATTTGTAATGACATACTCATTATTTTCGTAATTAAAGTTTAAAAATGTTTGAAGTAACATGGACTTGAAAGAATTTCTAATTCTATAACTTCGAAGCTTTACTACACAGTATCAAATAGATTGAAATTTTGAAGAGCGGAAAAAATTATGTTGGTCTATCGAAAAAAGGAAAAAAAAATTATTTTAGTAGTTACCGGTTAAGTTGGTGTGGTACTGGTTAAGTTTGCCTGATATTCAGAAATTTCGTGGTACAAAATATTGAACCGCAGTCAAATGCTAAATAACTCAAGAGTTACCTGTACAATTGAATTCATAAATAGAACAAAATTAGGCTTTTTTGTCATTTTTCACATTCCTAAGGTTCTTTTGATTGCATTGTTGAACATTCTTTGGATTTTACTTTAATTTCAAATTACTTTAATATTTGAAACTATATCGTGGTGATTTTAAAAAAGTATTTTGATGAATAAATTTTAGAATTTTTGTTTCCGATTTTTTAGATGATTTTTGGAATGTTTTAATTCAATGGCGTTGTCTTTGAAAATTTACTGATGGAACAAATGGATTCGATCATTGCATTTGCAAGACAACATGTTTATTTTACTCAACATGTTGCTACCAGTTAGCGGACCTGAAAGCGCCCAATCGAAAATACGTATGGAAGGTATTGTTTGCCGTCAGATTTAAAGGGTCATAAATTGTGTATCTCATGCAAGTAATGCCATGCCTACAGAGTTCAAGTCTTTTCCAACACTTATGTTAATCCAATTATACCATCGAATCGGTCTTTGATTGCTTTTTGATTCGAACACAGTATCTCTCGACTTAATTTTAGAACCTGATATCCCTGACAGTCATTCATTTATTTGTCGGGATAGTCATAACTTTAAATTTTGTTGGGGGAATGACGGATTAACCATTGTTCTATTAATCACTCTACAGAAATCACTACCGTTGAAATAAATTTTATTAATTGCTATCTAATAAAATTCACAATTTTGAAAAATAATTGCTCAGTGAATAACCTGATAAATCATTGGTTAGATTTTTTTGCGAAAATTACCCCACAATAACTTACTGTTTGAAGGAACCAAACTCTTAACATGTTTAGTTTCGTAGCCAGAACTAAGTGTCACGCCTTTATAGCAATTTGGGGCTAAAAAATCGGGAAACTAACCGCAACGAACTTCCACAATAATAATCCATCAAATATGGGAATAACCAAAATCATAAAACGATTTTTTTTTTGTAAACAACAAATTTCCATGAAACCCTGCACACAAACATTAATGATTATTTTTGGTACATTTAAATATATAAAGGTGACGTCACAATTGTGATACTGAAATTATATTTATCAATCTGTGCCGAATTCTCTAAAATAAAAATAGGGAATGCATCATCAGATCACGCCCAATTTTTGTTTTGCTTAAATCATATTTTCATTATAAGCGGATTAACCCATACTAGTTTCAATATTACGGATTAATCCGTATATGAATCCTTTAATCACTGATATCCAATTATATATTTTTGTCCACGTAACATTAAAGTATTTCAAGCAATCAAACTATTTCACTTATAAATATTTCATCACAAAACACTTCAGGTGTGCGTGCGTAAAAAGAATTTTATCACCTCTAAAAAAATCACTATCGCAATCAAATTATTTCACTTCTTGTCGTTTAACAATATTGACTTTTAAATTAGATATTGAACAACAGTTTACAACACTAATTAGGAACTAAATAATTTTCCGGAGTTTTTTTTATTTATGCAGCTCGGTATTTCAATTGTGACTAAATTGAATTGTAATTAATACGAGATATAAATACAAATAATTTAGTAATTTGCATGATGATGATGTATTTTCCGAGAAGGTATAGTACATAATAGGTATGTGAATGATATATTTTGTGTGTGTGTGTGTGTGTTATCAGTTCATTATAATTTGTATACACACGATTTATTATTTTTTATTCTTGGTTTTTGTTGTTTTGATAAATTACCATTTAATAAAATGTCGGGAGACCCATTTATTATAGATGCTTAATTGACGATATATAAAACAGACTTAGCGTAAAAGCTTAGATCTTAATCACACAACTATAGATTTCAAACGTGTGCGGTGATTTTTCCGCCAATCTAAGTTTTTCCGAAAATTTTGTAGTCTTGATCGAAGTGTTGATGCGACTTTTAATGCGTGCTCTATCCTTTTAACCCCATTCCATTCTTTAGATTAGGTCATTACCAATATTGAGGATTTAATTGTACTTAAAACCATTTAGAAATATAGCAAATTAATATGGTATATCGTCGGTGCACAGGTAGAGTAACACAACTGAAAGAGGTGGCTAAAGAGTTTATTTTCACATTTAATAACTAGTTCACCTTAATTTTTTTGTAGTTTAATAATTCAGTCCCTGGCTATCGAGCTCCGCTCTAAAAGTTGAATGTTGTTAAACATTTTCTGTTTACAAGCAGAGTTCAAAACTACGAGGGGAGTTCAATAAGTTCGGAAAATCTATATGAAATAACGGTAAATTTTATTCAAAAATATTTTTATTATTACATACGCTAATGCACTTATTAACAAACAATCACTTGATTGTTTGGTAATTAGTGAAATAATCACTTTGGGGCCAGATCTAGACTGTATGGTGGATGCGTTATTTCATTAAACTTGCTGCATTAATCTCTTACTGCTTGTTGTGTAACATTCGCCTTATGTACTGGTGCGTTGTTATATAAAAGCAATATTTAATATTTGTTTGATTGATTTGACCTCGTCGTTTTTCCCTGATAGCATTTTTTCAATTTATGCGAAAACCCAACATAATAAGTCCCTGTTATTGTGGTCTTATGAGGCAAGTAGTCAATCATCAAAATTCCATCAGCATCCCAAAAAAGTGTAGCCATTATCTTACGCACGTTGATATACTAGGACCGCAGAATTTTTAAATCTTTCTTCTTGAGAAATTTGGGCACACTGTATATCGCAAGGCCACCGTTCGGACGTGGCTACAGTCGTGGAATAATTCCATCCAAATTAGCAACAATGTTATAAATTAATCAAGGCTCTCATCATTTTCGAGATTACTGCGTATAGTTGTATATGTTAAAAGATGGTTCCAAAAGACAAAGCACAGCCGAAAGTGCCAAAATGTTCAACTTCATAACCACACAAGATCTGAAGACTGCATATAAGATTAGCATCAAGTGGGTACGAGCAAACGAGTTGAGCGATGACATCATAAGTTTAATCAAGTCAAAAACGATATTGCGTTAAAGGCACTTCAACGATATTTAGATGAAAATACAATTTTACGAGTAGGAGGATAGCTGAAGAACGCACACATACATTATTCTGCTAGGCATCATATTATATTGCCAAAGAACCAATCCCGTGGCAGTTTGGTCAGTCAGGTCGCCCGAGAATGTGTACGTCACAAGTCCAAGGTTTAACGATCAAACTCCCCAGCTGATAATGGGACAGTTGCCAGCTTTCAGAGTAGAATCATCGATGCCATTTACAAACACCAGTATTGACTTCACGAGGGCGATATCACTTGCAACTAAGCTTGGGCGAAGGCAAACGTCGTTTCGTCTCAAGACGAGGTGTTTCTTCTAAAATGTATAGTGACCACGGGAAAAATTTTATGGGAGCATACAGAAAGCTAAGAAAGAGAACAATTTGCGCACACAAATATTTAAATCGAATTTAAGAATTAACAAGGTCAAAGGAATTCAATGATGAAATTGACAGCTATTTGGCAGTAATTTCCATTGAATGGCACTAGGGTGGTTTGCATCCAAAACATCAATTTTTGATCGGTAAACCAAGACTTCTTAAATTTTTTGTTGTGTGTAGGATTATTATTCTGTTGGAAAATGCCGGTTTCATGTTTCCGAAGGAATAAGGCTCCATCACACTTCCCATGATAGCTATGTACAAGTGTTTGTCCATTCACTTATTAATTCTAAATAATGCACCCACTTTAATCTGATCCCAAGTCATCTCACGTATGCCTTGCCGCCCGGGCCAAATAAACAAAACTTCGATTCGATGCTTCGGAGAATTTTTTTCTGAAACACTAGCAGCAAATGCTGATTTTCCCTGGGTAAACAAACTATAGGAATGTAGAATCTGGAGTACTCACTAAATTCACTAAGTATACAACGACTTATTAAAACATTTTATATTTAACAATAATATTACAAAATTAATTTTTTAATAACTACTTATGTAATGGTTGCGATTCAAGAATACAAAAAACATTAGACTAGATATTCGCAGCCAAATATAATTGAAATTTTAATATTTGGTCATTTCTGACGTAAATACCGTGCAACACATTTATACACAAATTCGTATTGCACCAAGGTTTGCACCATTTTCATCCGTTGATGTCGTAAATTCTTAACCGTTTCGTATACATTACAATCTTGATTATTTTCGATTTGTTGCAGCGAAATGTCCAACGCAATTAGTGTACCGGTCCGCCCAACACCAGCACTACAATGAACTACAATTGGTACATTTAATACTCTACTCTTGCACTCCGATCGAATAAACTCTATAAATTTAATTAAATCCAATTCATTTTTGGGACAACCATGATCTGGCCATTTTTGGAAATGATATTGTACCACTGAAAGTTCAACAGTCTCCTATGGAAAAGAAAAAATTATCCAAATATTACAGTTGCATAATCTAAATTATTTTATTCATATACTTTTGTAATTTTTATGTCGCGTCTTGTACACAAATCCAGATCAAGCTGTCGAATATTAGCCACGCAGATATTATTAAATTTCAGTTCAGCATTCGGATCTGGGTAGTATTGAGCACATTTTGACGTACGATTTTCGAATAATTTGGCTAGCATAATGATTTGGTGACAATTCTTCTCAATAATCATGTTCCAAAAGTCGTAGCATGTATCATCTGTTGGGCCTTGTGTTGCTATATACTCATCTCGCCGTACATATCCATTTATATATGATGCGTTTATGTAATCGGTGGAGCCGTAAGTATTTGGGGTGACATATACCCGGTTATGATCGTCTGTGGGGAAATAAAATATGTTGATTTAATGTATATACTTAAATATAACAACCTTTGAATAAAGCCCGACCAACTTACACGGCAATATATTAACATAACGATTCTTCCCATAGTTTTCTTCTGCCACTACAGTTGTCAGATTCCTCGAATCCAAAGCATTAATCGAATCGTATTCGTCTGCTATATCTTCTGGATCATATTTTAACAAATGGCTGTATTTATGGGTAGATAGCGTAGTTGTAGATTTAGTTGCAATTTCCACTTTGTCAGCCACAATCAATGTTGGAGGTTTTCGATTAACCGTTCTTTTCCGTTTAAACCACACGAAGCCTAATCCAATAACCAATGCAATTATAATGCACAAAACAATAATAATAATTAGTGTGGGAAAATTGTTTTCGGTTGAAAAATAAATTGGATTGGTATCAGCAAATCCAACAGATGTAAACACTCGGGCGATTAACGCATAATCAGTTTCTGAAAATTATATTTAATCGTTAAAACTCTACAAATATAACAATAGAAAAAAAATCGAAGCTACACGTCCTGGAACTGGAAGAAATCAAAATCGAAATTTATTATGAAAAAGGTGTAAGCTAGAAAAAGGCCAATGCCATGTCGAATATTTGCACAGGACCAAATGGCTAAATTGAACTGTTACTGTTGATTTGGATCATGGCTTAATCGATGGATACGGTAGAAACTTTTATTCAGCGTAGGTACTCATTCTCCCTAATGGTCGCTATCTTTCCTTCCTCGGCATGAGTTTTGATACTTCAGGACTTTAACTATTAAGTTTGGTTGGATGCCCTTCCATTTGATCGGTGTTGCATCTTGGTAAAGTTATTCGGAGCACCATCGGTTTGAAAATTTGTAGATGGTTGTATAAAATAAGCGCCAAAGGCTACGCCACATGTTGACTTATTATTTTAAAAATAAATTACGGTGGTGTAGCCAAAATAATCTTCAAAATAATCAGTAAAAACAACAACAAGCAGAGCAGTTGAGAAAGGAAGAAGGGACCCTAAATACGACAGGAGAAATTAAAACACTAGGCACTCATTTAGTGAGTCCCACAGAAATACCAAAAACTACATCATAATCTCGCATTATTTGTTTAAAGTGTACTAGGCCGCTTTAAAAAACGGTTTAACGGCGGATAAATTTCAGCTTTTTGAAATGTGGCCTCGCTTAGTTGAATAGCACCCAACATCCCTAGAAAGCATCCTGAGAGTAGTCGCAATAACTTGATCGACCATAAAATATTATTAAAAATCCAAACCTGATTTAAGAGGGCCATTGCAGTAGCCTGAATATCTTTTTGTGTTGTCGCAAGTTTCATTCCCAATTATAAATTCAAAACTACCATCCTCATCAGTATTGTAAACGTTAGGAAATTTCTGAATCTGATACTGGCCAGTACATTCATCATCTTTAAAATCAAACCATGATTGCAATGGCTGATCAACGTTATTTTTGTAGAAATAGTAATTCGGTCTTGGATCTTTTTGGCAATTCTATAAAATATATCAAAAGGATGAGCTTATATAGGATTGCGATAAGTATTTTATTTCGTGCACTTACCCGTTCCGATATTAGAAATGTAAATTCTTGAATTCTTCCATTTGTCGCATTAAAAAGGTTTTTGTTAATAATTAATTTCACATGATTCCTTGGGCTCGTAGCCTGACTGATAAATCCCCAGTTACTTGATACGTAGGCTGCAGGAACTGAAATACAAATATATTTAGCATATTTCGCATGCAATTATCAATGCCACATAAATTACTTCCGGCTGGTGATGTATATAAAATGGACGTCTCATTCATCGGTCCTGGGAAGTTTTGTAATTCAATCCCTATTGTTATATTATAGGTATGTTCTGGTTTAATTGGTTTGGATTTATAAAAGTTCGCTAGGGTCAAATCATTAGACGATTTTAGTTTCCATTCGTAACTAATTACGCTGGTATTGGTTGGTGAACTTTCGTAAAATGTGCCTTTTATCGCGATTATCTCACCGTTAATTTCGCACGGTAAGTCCCATTTTAATTCGACAGTGTGATCGTAATTAAGTCGGTCAACCCGAAAATTGTTCACCTGATGTGGACCTGTAATATAAAACACTCTTGTAACTACGATACATGGAAGAAATAAAACTTACTGTCTGGACCGGTTACTACTTCGATTGGATGACTGTAACCGCAAATTCCGACTGAATTTTCGATTGCCATTTGGACTGAATATTTAGTAAATGGTTCTAAATTTGAAACATTATATTCGAAATGATCAGCTTCGATAACAAATGTTGCAATATAATGTGAGATTTGACATCCTGCAGGTACAGCATAATTTGTTCCTATTTTCATAATACGAACTTGATAACTTTTTAATCGTAATTTTCTATTATTCGGAGCTTTCCAGACAATACTTAAAGATTTCGATTGTATCAAACTAATCCAGAAGTCTGGTGGATCTGACAATTTTTCATTAGTCTCAAATTCACTTGCCGGACTTTCTTCAGACGAATAGTTCGCATTCTCGATTCGTACCGTACATGTATAGTTGGTTAGATCTTCTAAATCATGAATGGCGGCGCTAAATTTTCTTTCGTTTTGTGTAAGCCATACAATGGTCGAACTAGATTTCCTCACATCATCTCCAATACACGTGAAAAGAGCACTTTTTAGTGGGCATTGATCCCGATCGTTTTCATAATCCGATTCTAATTCGAGTGATGTTGCTGTTTTCGATATAATCTTGGATGCGGATGGTGCTTCAGGTTCTAAAATACAAAATTAGTTAACAAGTTAGACAGAAATTCAAAATAATTGTCATACTTATTGGTTCGGTTTTAAACGTGAGCTCTTTTGTATCGCCTTGTCCATTATGAAAATTAATCGGAATTATAGAAACAGTGTAATTCGTACAAGATTTAATTTTCATCTTATCTAATCTAAAGTTATGTGAAATTATCTCTTCCGATATGATTTGATGGCCTAATTCATCGTACATCATCATTACATATTTTTGGACGCATCCAGCACCATAACTAGGGGATTGCCATTCAATCGCCGAATTTTTATATCGAAGTTGTTGTATCCCGCTTGAAATTCCGATTGTCGTGTTCATTGACTGCCCTTCTGCACACATGCCAGTTTCATTATTCTTCATAAAAATACAAATTTGAATGTTGTACTCACGGCATGGTTCAAGATTTTGAATTGCATACTCTGTTAGATTTGTGTACTTTTTATTGTGTTCGTATTTGATTTCATATTGGCTTACACAATTTAGATTTTTGTATGGAGCATTCCATACCATACTGATACTGTTAGGATTTGTAAACAATGCATACAAATTTGAAATACGATCAGGATGTTTAAATCCGGTTTCAATCGAAATTCTATGGGTTTCACCGATTAAATTTTTATCCCCCTCTGGTGTAATTCCAATTTCAAATTTTGTGCAGCCCGGAAGATAAGCAAGATCCAATGATTCGGTTGTTGTGATGTTGGTTATTCCATTGGAATCTACAGAATATCGCCTAATACATTCAGCACCAAAATCTGGCCGCTTCCATTTTAGTAGGCCACTATTTTCATTAAATTCGATATGGTCTATTTTCGGTAAGTTGCGGACCGATTTAGTTATAAACGTTTTGCTAGTGTAGAACGATTGATTCGTGTTGAGTGAATGGTGAATTTTAATAACCAAATGGTACTCCGAGCATGGTTTCAATTGGTTGACAACATAGAATTTTTTCAAATCAGATTTCTCATATTTATCCAAAGTAGTATTATTTAAGATAATTTCAAAATACCAAATGCAACTGGGATTTTTATATGCTAAAGAGATATTGGCAGAAGTTGATTCCGAAACTATCGAGTTTATGGTTATTTCTGGAGTGGCTGATTCGGTAGTAATATTTTCGCTATGTGTGGTACATAACCCTCTTTTGTTATTAATCTTAACAATACAAATTTGGATATTGTGTGTAGTACAGGGTACAAGATTTTGTATTGTGTGTGTATTTAAATTTGTGTACTCGGTATTCTCATTGTAAATGATCGCATAGTGTTTAACACAATTTGGATTTTTTCGTGGAATTGTCCAATTTACTGTAATTTGAGAGGGGTTGCTTATACCAGCAAATTCAATTTTCACACTGTCCGGTTCTTGCATCCCAGTTTGAATTTCTACAACATTAGGCATACCTGTAGCGCCAAGCCCTCCTACCGGCGTAATCTGAATTGAGAAATTTGAACAACCTGGTAGGTGGCTTAAATTAAAAAATTCGGAACTTGTATTGACCTTTCTTCCTGCGTCATCTAATACATAATGTTCAAGGCACTCCACTCCAACACTAGGTCGCAACCACGTCAGTAAATTTGTCTTCTCATTAAATTTTATGCCTTGTACAGAATGAATTTTTCCAGGTTTAGTTTTAAATGTTTTACTGGTGCTAACCATTCCAACGTAGTGGTCACTGAATGTATTTACGTAGAAAAGAAAGTTAGTGCATGGATTTAATAGGCCGACTCTATAGTTCATTGGTAAATTTGAACTGTTGAATAATGTATCGGTTTCGTTAATAATGCCAATCTGTATCTTCTTGATACAATTCATATTTTTGTATTCCAATGGTACGTCTAGAAAAGTTGGCCCCGGAATTATCGTGCCTATTGTTGTTTTCGGAAGAGCTGGTTTTGTTGTAATATTTTGTGTATTCTGGCTACACGGTCCGGTTTCATTGTTTATCGCAACAATACAAATTTTAATGTTATACTCAGTACAAGCTTCCAGATTATTTAAGTCGTATCTACTGGTATTAGTGTACTCAGTTCTTCCATTATAAAGTATCGCATAATTTCTCACACATTTTGAATTTAGTGCCGGGCTAGTATAACTGATTGAAATACTACTAGGACTATTAGAATTTATCGATGAAATGTTCACGGCTCCAGGTTCTACAAATAAATAAAAATTGTATTAAATATAACAAGCATATAGCACACTAACTTTTAAAAGCAGTTTCGAGTTTTAATGTGTACCCTAGGCCTACTTGGCCATTCTCCCCCATCGGTGTAATTTCAATATCAAAATTTTGACAGCCAGGCAAATATGACAGATCATAGGACTCTTGGGAACATGTGGCTTTATTTAGTCCGTCATAAATTATATAACCTTTCATGCATTCCGATCCTACATATGGTCTCGTCCACTTTAGTAAACCAATTTTCTTGTCAAATTTGACATTTTTAACAGCATTAATGGCCACAGATTTAGTTTCAAATGTTTTATTAGCGATCGCTATTTTGGTGTAGTATAAACTGGAAGTATTTACAATAAGATTATATCTAGTACATGGTCTCAATTTCTCTAGCAAATAATCTTTCGGTAAACTTGATATATCAAATTGTTCTGACCGATTGAGTAATTCAATCTCAATTTTTTGAATGCAATTGCGGTTTTTATATTCGAGAGAAACTACTCCAGAAAATGGTTTCGAAATTATCGAGGCTATAGTAACATCAGGGAGGGTTAGTTGTGTTGTTATTTCTTGCTTGGTACACCCATCGGTTGGTCTTTGTATTATGCCAATGCAAATTAGAATAGCGTACCGTGTGCATGGTTCTAAATTATAGATTGTGTGGTTAGTTAAAGCTGTGTGCACAAACTGGTTGCTATAAAAAATGGTAAAGTTTTTAACACAATTAGGGTTCCTAGTTAGCTTATCCCAAATCACTGTAATACTATTTGGACTACTTGAATCAGCGTGAATAATTTTCACAGGATTCGGCTTTTTAAATCCGGTTTCAATATTTTTTATTTCACTTTTCCCTTTTAAACCATCTTCTCCCATCGGGGTAATTTCAATTTGATAATTTGAACATCCAGCGAGATTTGGTAAATTAAGCCACTCATCATAAACGGTATCTTCCACGCTATAATTTATATAATTTATAATATATCGATTAATACATTGTGCTCCAAAACTAGGTCGATCCCATCTTAGTAAGTCAGTTTCCTGGTCAAATTTTATGTTTTCTACCGGATAAATTTTTACCGACTGTGTTTTAAATGTTTCGCTAGTTAATTTTCCAAAACTGCCGTTAAAGAATGGTTGCATAAATAAACTGTATTTAGTACACGGTTTCAAGAGATCTACAAAATACTGTTGTGATATCGTAAGGGATTCAGTCCAATTATTCCACAGTATTCCATCGTTTAAGCTAAATTGTATTTTTTGAATACATTTCAGATTTTTATACTCCAAGAATATATTGGCAGAGGTTGAACCCGCTACCGCATTGCTATATAATAGTTCTGGAATTTCGTATTTGGTAGTTTCCGTACGTTCAATACATTGTGCATACTTATTTTGCTTGGTGACAATACACATCGTAATGTTATACATTTCACAGGGTTCAAGATCATTAATTGTAAATGAAGTAGAATTTGTGTAATTCACCCGTCCGTTATATTGTATTGTATAGTATTCAACACATTGCGGGTTCTTCTTTGGTCCATTCCAAGAGAGGTCAATACGCGTAGGACTCACAGAGTAGACATCAAAATTATCCATTCCATCAGGATCTGTAATAAATAGATTTTTATTATTGTTTAGTCAAATTTCTGTTAGGCAGCCGATTTAACTTTTGTTGAACGAAAGTAAGATCTAATTCGGTGTAGAATCAGGGCCAATTAGAGGAGGTTCTTCATACTAAGGAGAATTACAAAAAATATTTAAATTTAAATTTTACATTGTTACACTATGTAGATAACTTTTTTTTATTTGCCAGATTTATGCCAGGGCAAGCAGCATTATAGGTAGGTTTAACGTCAAAGAGAATTGATTGGATTTGATGAGAGCCTCAGATTTCCACCACTTTTGAAGAATTAAGAGTGGCTTAGCCTGCTCACTGGAAATTTCGATATAGGAAAGGTATAAATATACCCAATAATCAGTTTAGGGATTCAAATATAAAAGTGACAGTATAATTAATGACTTCATACATTACTAAATTCGCCACTAGAACCTACATAACCGCACTACGTAACTTTAACTAAATGGAAAGTTTAAATGATTGATTTCTTGGCAACTGCACTGTGGCGTGGAAATTACGCAAATAAGAATCTTTAAAGATGTGTTAACGTCAATAGCACCTACTTCCAGAGAATTGTTTAAAATGATTTAATATAACTGCAGGAAGGAATTTAATCTCTGCCACATTTTACGACCTACATAACTGATAACTGAATTCCTGTTTTCTTTTACATTGCTCATATAAAAAATTGTGGAAAATCCATTACAGGATGCAATCGCATATCGATATCAATATAATATACTATATTAATACTATGGTTTATTGACTTTGCTTAATAAAATTTCTTTTCCATAGTATACACCTTTACAAAATCATCACCAATAGAAAGTCATCCTGTATTTTTCGTAAACCAAAACAAATGTCTAATATGTACAAGACTTGCTCCAAAACCAAAAAAATGTCTATTCAAGTTCAAGCCGTCTAGTTCACTCTTTACACAGATCCTATCAAAAGAATTGTGTCTAGTGGAATTGTGCTAGTAGAATCACCACACCCGGTTACCTGAAAACTGAGTACGGTATATTTCTAAAGATTTCAGTTTCAAAAATTTTTAATTTTTGGTTGTTTACATTTTTGTTTCGATATAAAAAAAAAGTTTAAAAAAACTTCTTCTGCCATTTTTAGAAATAATCCAGCTATCGCCGTTTTTTGACAGCAATACCCCTTATAGATATTATAATTTATTTGTTAAAACACTAAATTTGTATATTAGCATTGAACGTGCATTGAAACTATAATATGATTCAATTTAAAATTTATTTATTTAGTTAAGTTTTAAAAATAATTTGTTCATTTTTATAATTATTTTATATTTTGACAGGCAATCATTTATTTAGCTAATATTTACACCATTTGCTGTATCATCTAGCGGAAATATATATGAAACTCGAAAATGTGGGATTGCAGTGTTGCTTACTATGAAAACAACTTATTCAGCGTTTTTTTTCACGATTCTTTTTCATTTGGATAACGAGAATCGCATATTTTTGTTGCGTGATTACATAAAAAAGAAAAAGACGCGATGAAAACCAAATGGAAAGATTTTTTTCATTCAAATTTTTCATAGAACGAGAATGAACCAATGGACCCCTGCTTAGCAAAATTAAACAGTTTGAAAATACGAAATACTCGGTAAATAACAACTATAATCAATACTTAACCTAGTAACTAAGAATTACTTATTAAAAATAATTTATTTGTTGGTATGTTGCATGATTTTATTAATTCACCGTTGTTTCGATGGCTTATTCCATCATCATCAGGGTGAATTACAATATATACAAAAAAACAAAGACCTTACGAATGTTCACTGGGTTTGAAACGAAAATATTTTATACTTGAACTGCTAAAAAATGAGTGAAATTGAATTTACAAGAATGTTATCGTAATAATGTAACAAAATTGTTATAAGTAATCAAATCACTTATTACTTAACTAAACCCAAATGTTATTTTAAATTTAATTCTCTGAAATAAATTATCTAAATTAACAGCCCAATCAGCCAATGATTCCAGCAAATATACATACATAACCAACACTCTCCCTCTTATGTTTAGCATACATCTAACATCATTATGACTACATAATGAAATTCCCAATAACAAGTAATTACCTTAGAATTTCACTATACTATAAACTGAACATATAATTTTAATACGACCAACGCATGTGATCAGGGCCGTGCCGACCCTAAAACAAAAAACATTTTCAGCAAAATATTTAAATAAAAAAAATAAATTTTATCACAAAAATCACAGTTTAATTCATTTCCGTAATCACAATAATTTTAGTTATATTTTTACATTAAGATACTTTGGGGTATATCCTCCAACAGGTCGCAAATAAACTATTTGCGCCTCAAAATCTGACTACTCGATTGATTTTAACATGAGTTTTTCAATTGAAATTTCTTTTTTTTTATATTTCATTTGCTTTTGCGACTGAGTAGTATTAATTTTCTTGACTTAAGCGTGATTTACACGTAGCGAACAAAATTTTTGTTCGATGCCTAGCAAAAAATAAAAAGATAGTATATCATGATTTTCTTTTGCTAGAAAGGGATAAAACGTTAACAAACAAAATTTTGCTCGATGTCGAACAAAATTTTGTTAGGCGTTCTTTTCTTATTTTTTACATTTGTTACTATAAACAGCAAAAATTGAACTATAAAATATACTCGACCCGAGTATATTTTATGAAAACAAAGCAATCAAAATGGCGATTTTTGAAATTTGTATAGCACTTTAATTTTATTTTTTAAAAATGTTAATTCAAAACTAAAATTTACGTTCGAAAGTTTCAATTTTAGGGAAAAAGTGGTAATTTTGATAATTAAAGTAGTATCTTCGCCCTATTCGTCAAAAATATTACATCGTCGATTTTATACCGCCAAAAAATTATAGTATGTCCGACATTTTTGTTTTATACTTTTCTCTTTTTATCACATGAAATTTTTTTCTATTGCGCGTAGCTCTAAGTTTTTAACAAAAATTGTTGGGCATCGAGCAAAAATTTTGTTCGATACGTGTAAATCACGCTTTACTTGATTTTATTTGCATCGTCAAAAAGTCGGTGGTAACTTTTCTATAATGTTTTTACTACTCAGTCGCAAAAGCAAAAAAAAAAAAAATTTCAAATGAAAAACTCATGTTAAAATCAATCGAGTAGTCAGATTTTGAGGCGCAAATAGTTTATCTGCGACCTGTTGGAGGATATACCCCATTCAATAAGAAAATAATAAAAATAGATAGTAAAGTAACAAATTATAAAATAATTTTTCTTGCCCTTTGGCTGGCAAATTCATCGATAATATCAATTAAATTAATAGTTCTGGCAATTGCATTTTCAGTTGACAGGATCGCTAATCCGGAGAGTCTTTCCTGAGACATCGTCGACCGCAGATAATTTTCAATCAGTTTTAACTTTGATAAAGATCGCTCACAATTAGCAACGGAAATTAGTATCGCCAAAATTATTCGGTATTACACACATTAGGATATAATGCTTCCAAATTTATATCTAAAATAAATTTGAAATTTTCCCAAACTGAACGGTTATCTTATAGGACATGTCTCAAAACGGAAAGTTCATTTCTAAACTACATCTCCTCGATATCGTCTTTAATATATTTGGATAAATTTGTACAATGATTGTTAAACTCATTTGTATCCATACTTTTCAACTTTTCATTATCAAAAGGAAACCCCTTGGCCCATTTAAATAATTATACGATTTAAATCGTTCTCGAAATGAATCTTTAATTACGTTTTATATTGTTTTAAATTTCTCTTCAGAAGCCAGATGGTTACCCTCTGGCTCAACTTCAGTTTCGAGTATTAACTCACAAATATTGATATCACCACAGCATTCGATATTTTGTTGTTTCATGACTAACACCTATTCTAATTGCATCAACAATTTCGTCATCTTTATCATTATTTTTTTTCATTCTCAATATAATAACAGTAGTCGCCCAACCTTTTCGGGTTTCGTCGTTTATGTTTAGGTCTGGTTGGTTCAGGATCAGAAAGACGAAATGAACTGCTTATTGTGAGTGGTTTATTATAGGAACGTGTGGTATATTAATTTTTTCCGATATTTCAGTTGATTCTTTTAAAATGCTGTCGAAATTGTTTTTAAAATCTTCAAGTGATAATAACGTGGTCCTTGTGTGACTTAATGCAACATTTAATGCCGGATCTTTTTACTGTAATAATTGGCTTAAAATATGAAGTTTTCATAACAAATGATAGCAAATTGTTGTCAATATAATAAACTCGAATCGTTTATTTGATGTTTTATAAATGTAGCAAGAGCTTTACAGTCTAGGTGGGTAATTTTAAGTTCATCTATAACAAGAATAATTTCGGTTAGCTGGTATTTAACAGCTTTTACACTTTGCAATCGATATTCCCAACGAGTATCGCTAGGTGGTTTTAAATTTATTTTTAAAAATTTCGTCTGAATAGCCCATCGCTTGGTTGATGCAGCAATAATTGTATATAAATAAATTATTTATTGTTGTAAAATAATTCAGGCTTTTAATAGTGTTTTTAACACTATCTCCTATAACTAAATTTATGTTGTGTCCACCATAAAGAGTATAGCATGCTCTGTTGTTGATTTCTAAAATTCAACTTTTCACTCCCTTATATTCTCCTTTCATATTGCTCGCATTGTCGTATGACGGCAGTCAGCAATATTGATGCCTAATACCTCTAATTCGTCAATAAGGGCTTTTGCTAAATTTTCCCCAGTTGAAGACATAATATTTACAAAGCATAAAAACTTTCTACGATACTTAACTTTTGGGATGTTACCTTTAATATCGAATAGTTATGGATAATTGGTTCCTTTTACGAAAATCTAGTGTGGGATCTATCATTATGGAAAAATAGGTTGATAATTTAATATTATTTACTATACTATTTAAAATTGTAGATGCTAATTGTATGATAATTTCGTTTTGAATTTTCGCTGAAAAATATGACTTAATCTTTTTTTGTCAGAATCAATTATTGATTCCAAATGGCTCTTCAGTTCTATAACAAAATCAGAGAGTAACTCAATTACTCCCAAAAAGTTACCATTATTTGATTCAAACAGCGTTTCATTGCTTCCTCTAAAAGCTAAATTACGTTCGCTTAAAAATTTTTTTTTTTTACTTTTCCCAACGAAGTTGTATTGGGTCATACCCGATTTCAGAGCAAATAGCAATTCACCAGTTAAATAATAGTTTCTCTCTTCCTTCTTATCTGAAATTGCAATTTGTTTCATAATTCAAAATCAATGCCTATCTGATTATATTTCTTTTTTACATGAACATTTTAACAGTAGAATTAAATATTTGACTTTTCAATATCGCTTAAATAAATATTTAATTCTCCCTTTAAAATGCTCATATAAAAAAGAAATATAATCAGGTAGGCATTGATTTTGAATTATTAAACAAATTGCAATTAATGTATTTAGCTAGCGAGGCTGTAGAACGCTTTGAAAAAATAAAACAATTTAACAATGCAAATAAAACAAGGGTTGTTATATTGTTTGTGGCGTAGTGGTAACGCATTGGGCTAGATCGGCAAAGGTCTTTTGGTTCGATCCTCATTTAATTTTATTTTTTTTAATTTTTATTATTATTTTTTTTAGTATTCATGTAATGACCAAATATTTTACTTTAAATTAAACATTCCGCTTTATAGTTATTACAGTAATTACACAAGAAATGATGCCCCTAAACACTACAACAAATTATTTAAAAACTTTCATATATTATAAATTGTAGCAGAACCATGTTGATGTGAATAGAGCCGGCATGTGAAAAATGAACTTAAAATAAGGGATATAGAAACACTAAAAATTTATTTATTTTCATAGTGTTTGTATGAAAAAACGCGATTCAGGTTGAAGATAAAACATGAATTAAAAGTTAAACCCAGTTAAATATTTTTTTATGAAATCGCTAATAAACAACTCAATGTCTTACTCATTTGAAGCACAGATTCTCAAATTTTCCTATTTCCCAGCAATAATCAAAAGAAAATAAGGGAAATTAAATTAAAAAACATTCTACAACAACAACAATGTGTATTAAAAAGAAACAATTCTATTTAATAACGTCATCATATGTCCCCATCTAAAACCAATTGTAAGAAAAAAGACAACACGTTTCCGCTCAACAATTAAAAGAAAATAAATCAGAAAGAGCAAACAGAAAAAAAACAAATCAATACAATAAGTATGAAGAAAACAAAAAATCATAACAGTCTAGCATGCTTTGCAAATTCAAAATAACTATAGAAACATATTGACGATTTTCCGCGAAAGGGTTGCCATCTATAATGAACTAACATTAGTGCTATACAATTAGTTTAATGTTTGATTTATTATGTGAAATAAAAATTTAAATGATATACAAACGAATTCAAATGAATAATAATTTAATTTTAATAAACAAAATTGTACCTACCAGCCATTTCATACTAAAACATTATAATCCACTAAACATCAAATTTGATTTGTACATAGCAGTATAGCACTAAGAAGCTAAGAACCTACGCGACATCTAGTAAATAGTAAAGGCAAAATTGTTTGTACCTTATTTTAAGCTTAGTAAAAAATACAGTCGATACTGGAGGCTCTTATTTATATAGTAGGCTCTGGTTGTAGTAAGCCATGAGAATTTTTCGGTAAAGAAACTTTTTCCTTTTTAAAACTTCAAAGCATGCTATGTTTGAAACAACATAAGAATGAAAATTAAATAAATTTCCTTAGGTTGATATGGCTTAGTAGAAATGTTTCGGACTAGAGCGGCTAAAGTCCGGGGTTCGATTGTGGTCAAGATATCGTCCCTCTAGTAATGAAACAGCGTATAAGAAAAATAGTAGTTTTAAAATAATTCGAATTTAAATTTTTTTTGAACAAACATTTTAAAATAAAATCTTTTATTTCACAGAAAATTAAATTTTCTATAAGATTAAAGATTTTATTTCAAAAAGTGTTTTCAATAAACATTTAAATGCGAATTATTTTAAAACTACTATTTTTCTTATACGCTGTTTCATTACTAGAGGGACGATATTTTAGTTTTGTTTTTCAATTTATATTTTTTTGACGTGATAACATCTTACACCGCATGTTCAGAAAATGTTTCCCTTGGTTGTGGGCAATTACTAATCAACTGTAAGCATTACCTTTAATTTAAATGTATGATTTCTTAGGCTGGTCCTTAGGCTTTATGCCTCACACATAATATTATCGAATAATTTCGAGCGATTTAAATCCTTCAACAACTATGTAGTGAGAGAATGGCTCATCTGATCCGAGCACCTCTGAAGTCAATTTTTGCGTAAAGAAACAGTGGTTGTTAATTTTTTTAAATTAAAATAATTAATCTACACATTAATTTTAATTTTAATTGAATCTACAAAATAGCGATTTACAGGGATTGACCGCACTATAGCGAGAGAGCGCTCCATCTGACTTGAGTAATTCTGATACTAATTTGTACATAAAAAAAATATGGCAGATAATTTAGTTTAAATTAAAATAATTAATCTCAACATGTTATAAACGCTATCACGCAAAACACCTACGGCCCTGTTGATGACACAGCCCAACCCGATTTTTTAATTTTTTTTTTTCTGTCTGTAAGGTTTTTTGTGTGATGCCCCAACGCATGTAAAATCGTCCTTAAAAGACCTTACTCTTTGTTTAAGGTCTATTTAAAGTACAATAATCCTAAAAAGCCATTAGTCTCGAGCTATTCCTACTTGGCTAAAAAATAACGGTTAAAAAAAATATCAAATAGTCAAATGGTGATGGTGGGAGTGGCCGCTTGATATCAACATTATATATAAATTGTATCTGTCCTAGGACGGGCTGTACCCCCTAGTTTCATATAAGAAGGAAGAGAGAACATCTTATTTAACTGGCGAATTGCTGTTTTGTTCTGAAATCGGGCATAAGTATTGTAATCGTGAAAAAAAATTTGTTCTAGATTTTCACATTTCTCGAAGAATTAGGTTACCAGGACCCCAAAACACCGAACAGAAAAATATCGTGTCCGTCCTTCCGTCCGTCCGTTCTTCCGTCCTTCCAGTCGCACATTTTTATTATTTTTGTTTTGCCTCCCATTCTCACAAATACTGATAGTTTTGGTCGAAATTTTGTTTGTGTAATCGAGTATAGAATAGAGGGGGTTGCAGAGGAAGAGAAAACTGCCAAACAGATTTTCTCAAAAACGGGACCGACGATTTTTTTGTTATGTTGATGATGAATTTGACAATTCATCATCTACATGTTAACAAAATTTGAAGTCGATTGAAGCATTGCGTGGGGATCCTTTTAACAAAAAGAGTAAAATAAATTTGTTTATCTGTTTACCGAGGCAATGTCGAACTTTCCGAAGAAATATATTTCTACAGTTAATACACCTTTCAAATTCCAACAATTGTACCATAGGTGTCTTTAAGATAAAATGAATAGCTTACCGTGTAATATGGAATTTAAACTCGTTAATTTACCTAAAATACTTTGCTGGTGGCAAATAATATCGTCAACATTTAAAAATAATTATATCTAGTGAGCTTTTAAATATAGCAACATATTCCCATTTCTATGACATTGGCATTTCTGACATTGACATTTCTGTGATGTTTTAGTGACATTTTGATGATTGAAATTTCAACGACATGTTGATCGATATATTATTTGTGAATTGCTTTAATAAAATTGCCTTTAAAGGTATTATTTCTGAGTAATAAATTCTGTTGGTATTTAAAGTCGTATATAACTCCTAATAGCAAATTACTATCAGAGGCTTTAAAATAAAATCACGCCACTAGTGTGGCACAGGTTTAGAAGACCTGGGAGATACATAAGATGAAATGCTATATGACAAACATAATTAACGGTTATTCTGATTTTGTATTATTTGTGTTTCATTACTTTGTATTTTCGAATGGTCCACAGCGATGCCCCATCCAGACTGAATCACTTAGTAAAGAATTATATCGGCCAATTCTTACGTTGGCGTGACCAATTGTGATATTGGGGAAGAGATCTCCAAATTTAAGAAAAGCCGTGACATATTGTGTCGTCTAAAAATAACGGAAAATCTGCAACGGATTCTTTCTGGGAAAAGTGTCGTCCGGAAGAGTCGGATGGACCCAATTTTTTTTTTATCAATTTAATATATTACAACTGAGACCGTGCTCATCTAGCAATTTTTCTTTCAAACAAATTTTTATATTTCTAGTAAAATTCACGTTTGTTGGGATGTAACCCACTGGTTAGTCCCATAATTAATTAAACGTATTTATTAATTTGAGTTTGGTAAGTTCACTAGGTCAAGTGGCCTCGTTCTTTGGAGTCTTCTTTCGACGACAGGGTTATCTATCATATGGCGAATATAGGGGTTTCCATGTTCCTGGAGCCTTATTTTGTGTTTTGCGGGATGCATTTTTATTTCGTCTTTGATGTATTCCATCCGTAGGTCCCTGTGAAGGTTTTCATTTCTTGAGTACCACGGAGCATGACGATGCTTCGAAGAACCTTGTTTTGAAACGTCTGTATCATTTTGACGTTTGTTTGCTTGGTACATCCCCAGTGTTGTATACCGTAGGTCCATATCGGCTTAAAAATTGAACGATATAGCAGCAGCTTATTGTGAATTGTAAGCTCAGAGCCTCTACCTATGAGCCAATCAAGGTATTTAGCTGTATTTGCATATGGAACGACTCGCGAGTTAATTTCTATAGGTAGGTGGTAAGCCTTTTGATAAGTAAAGGCGTGGATTTTGTCTCATTAAGCTTGATTCGCCAACGCTTTGTCCAGTTACAAACCGCATTGGTCATCCTCTGGAGTTTGCTCGTTGCATCAGCTACATTACTTCCAACTGCCATAATTGCTGTGTCATCTGCAAAGGTGGCTATGGTTCCTTCATTTGGGGTTGGTTGCTTAAAAATAATATTGTTTTTATGATGCTTTTCTCTTTTTGGCTTCGATAATGGGGCCATTTTGCCCGTATCTAAGTACGGTCCTGCATGTGATATGAGATTATCTGCCTAACAGATATCCAACAGTACAGTTATCGACATTTTAGACATAAATAATCCTGTAGCATGTCCAAATACCACATTTTTTCGGATACATGTTATCCATTATTTTAAATCGTTTTAAATATTATCACTAAACACAACACATAAAAACTCTCATTGTTACTGAACTCCTTATTATATCAATTAATGCAACTCACTTTTCCACATCCCTGTTTAGAATTTTATTTTATTTAAAAAAAAATTTGTTTGTCCAAATGGAGTACGCATTAACATATTGACTATCCCGCACACCGCTAACATTTTTTAGTGAACTTTACACGATCAATATTATTGTCATTACCAGTAACATTATTACCTCCAAAACTCTTGCATATTACTCCATCATTATTTTTCAAACATACAATAATTTTAAATGACATTAAAATGCACGTTTCAAAATAACGAAGGAATAGTTTTAGAAGTAACGACGTTATCAGTAATGACATTAGTCTTATGCCCGATTTCAGAACAAAACAGCAATTCGTGAGTTAAATAATATTTCCTCTCTTTCTTCTTTTATGAAATTGCAATTTGTTTCATAATTCAAAATCAATGCTGTCTGGATCATAATTCTTTTTTACATGAACATTTTAAAGGGAGAATTAAATTTTTATTTGAGAGATATTGAAAAGTCAAATATTTAATTCTCCCTTTAAAATTTTCATGTAAAAAAGAATTATGATCCAGACGTGTAAAGTTCGCTTTACATTTTTATATTACAAATACACTAAAACTGATTTAAATCAAATAAAATATTATGAATTGCATTTAATTAAAAGAATCAATTTTTAATTTATGGAGAAAGACAAAACACTTATTTCGCAATCGGGCGTCGCTACCCACTCCTCTATATTATTTGGGTTAGTATTTCAAAAACGTTTTTCTTTGCTTTGTTGTTCGCCATAAAATGCAACTGTTGGATATCTCCAATTGTCATCGAAAATAAGTGCTTTCGATTCCTACACTAAGTTAAATTTACGCCAAAAGTTCAAATTTTCGCTCTGCGTTTTGTGTAGTACAGAAATTGCAGAAACCAAATGAGTTTAAAAAAAAACAAAAGATACCCGAATCTAACACTGGTTTTCCGCTGGGATTCTTCAGTTAAAAGATCCTTGTGAAAAAAACACACTGGGAAAACTGTTTCCTGAATTACATATTCGGGAATTTAATAATCAAAATTTTCGAACAACATTGCCTCCACGAGTGAAATTTCGGACAACTGCTGCAGCCAACAGTACAACATATTGTACTGTATATTAAAATTGTTTCAAGTGATAATCTACATAGGTAAATGTAAATTGTTCTATAAAATTTGACCCATTTAAATGTCCGTAGTTTGGTTAAACATTTTAATAAAATTACTGTACTGTTAGAGATACACAAATTTGATTTTTTCGCTTTAACTGAAA
The DNA here is from genome assembly GCA_963556165.1 of Tipula helvola. NCBI lineage: Eukaryota > Metazoa > Arthropoda > Insecta > Diptera > Tipulidae > Tipula > Tipula helvola. Next base: position 8,061,593 of record OY744481.1, on the reverse strand, counting down.
CTCTTCCTAACAGTAAAATTATAAACAAGCCGCTCCATATCAATAGTTATAAACTAATATATTTTGATCATATTAAAAATACGCGATGGGATAGGGTTCGTATTTATTTTCGGTCTACTTTGGGGGTCAGCAAATTGTTCTCTGGTGTCTTTGGTAACGTTGAAGTTTTGGCATCTGTACTTGTCGTGCGATTTGACAAAATTCTTATTTTGGTTATTTATAACCCGCATCATGTTTAATGAGGATATTAATAATTTACAATAATTTTTTCTGAATATTTGCCATAGTATGAAAAAATTATTTGTTGTGGTGATTTTAACTTTAATATGTAGTTTAGCAATAAACTAAGTGCTTGCTTGAGTACATAATTTATTTTATTTACCTTATAAACCGACTAGATTGGATAGCACCCTATTGGATTTGATTATTTTGTATGTGGCTGATAAACATTAAATCTTTTGGTCAGTTTGCTGTTCCTGCTATTTCTGATCATGACTTGATTTTGCCTGGTGACTGAACTTATAGTCGTACCAGAGAAAAAAAATGTTATATTGTTGTTCCTAATTATAACGCAATCAATCATGTGTATTTTAAAAATTATTTCTTTTCGTTAGACCGGTTAAATCTTTATTTTTATCCTGATGTAAATGAAGTACTTGATAAATTCAATTCAAATTTCTTAAAATTAGATACTATTTGTGTGTCTCGTAAAACAAGTATAAATAAATATCGCACTGCTCCGTGGTTAAATGCACATATTTTGAGTTTAATGCAACATATAGATTTAGCTTACAAAAAATATAAAAGACTTGGATTAGAGCTCGTTTTTGAACCATTTAAGTTTTTTTTTAAATAAAACCAACAAATGCATCAATCAATCTAAAAATATATTTTATTTTGGGAATTTGCACAAACCTAAAACAACGTATAACTACGTATTTCATGTAAGTCGACTGAAGCAGTCATTGACTTTTTTGCTGATGAAATTTTGGCGGGGATCAGTAAACATAACGAATCCTTAGGTGTATTGCCGTTACCCGATTTTGATTTTATTAGTTCTGATAGTTATGCTTTTGTTTTTGATTGTGTCGATGAACTTATGGTATTGAATGCAATTCGTATAGTTAAGTCGGATTCGACGGCATGTGACATAGAAAACTTCAAAGTAATAAAATTATTTATTAATTTGTGTCTGCCCCAAATCACATTTATCATTAACCCGTGTTAGACGAAATCAGTATTTCCTGATGTATGAAAAGTGGCTTCGATTATTACCCTACCTAAAAATAGGTAAAGTTTATTTTTTTAATTGGTTTTATTATTTATAATCTAAAATCCTCTTATTTTGGAATATAGGAATACTACTCTTAGAAATTGACTAGATTAGATTAAGGCAAAGATAGATTTACTTAAATCAGGTAGTTTATCGGTTTGTTGAAAATTCAAAATGGTAGATTTTGCCTTACATTTAATTTAATTTAAATAATAATTTGTATGGTTAGTTTGCTGTCGAAGACATCAACCTACATTCGAGATCTATTTTTGCTTCATTCTCCTACAAATCATGCAATAATTACTTTGCATTTATGGTGGCACCCTCACCCTAACATTGGATCTATACTGTGGCACCCAAAATACATATAAGGATTCCTTTCTTCTATCGTTTTCGTAATCATAAATGTACACCAATGTCGCTACAAATAAATAAACAAAAAATATTTTATATCCCACAACTCAGTAGTGGGAAAAACCTGTTTAACTTGTAACGACATCCAAATTTAAATATGGGTAAAGTTGTCATAAATAAAACCTAAGCTTGTTGGGAATTGTGTCCCCTTCACTATTTTATTATACATATGGCTTATAATTGCCCCAATTTTTGCGATAGCACCCAAAACATTCAAAATTCGACATAAAGCAAAAAATTGTTGCAAGTTGGTTTCGCCCTAATCTGTTCACATTTTAGTATTCATATAGATAATTGGAAGCGTACGAGGAATGCAAATAATCAAATATTATATAACCTGGTAGTTATGCCCGACTAACAAAAGTTCTAATAAAAATAATAAAAATCAATTTATATTGTATTTACGTACCTTTATATCTTGTTGTAATATGCATCGTAAACTCTTTACCGTAAACATCTTTCGCAATCACTGGTATAATATTTAGTTCTACATTCGAGCAACCTGGTAAATTGGCTAAACTGAATGGTTCGAGATTAGAAACTAAATTAGTAGTTGTTTCATAAAATACGTAATAACCTAAAATACTGGATGGACCAGTTATGGGCCCCATCCATTTTAATAACTCGTTATCTGCATCATATTTAAAATATGATTCAGGCGGCAGATTCAGACATGTTGTAGTAAATAATTGTTTATTGTATGTAGTTATTTCTGTATAGCGGCGTGAGGATGTCCTAATAAGCAAATTATATTCAGTACACGGTTCCAAGTCGGGTAATACAATAATATGTGGTTTTAAAAAAATTTGATAATTTGATGTTGTGTACTTGTAGGTATACAACAATCTATTATTTAGTGCAATTTCAACTTTCGTAATGAAATTGGGGTTTTTGTAAACCAATCTCACTGTTGCAGGCTTCGAGTCTGGCAAAATTTCTTCAATTACAGTTTCTGCTGCTTCTGGATCGGTATCATGAAAAGTAAGTTTTATTAATAAGAATCTTTAGGTTATCTTAAAATACATAGCAAATAATTACCTTGGCATTGTACACAAGAAGCGAGAGCAAATAATAATAGTAACACTGCATTATTCATATTATACGGTTCTTTGCTTAGTTTCAGCATAATTAATTAACTCCAAATCACCGTGAATCACCGTTGTTTTTTTTTTTATAATATTACACATAATCATAAATATTATCGCATGAATAACACCACCATTATAATTTTTAACGAGAACCCAAGTTTGAAAACTTTCAATATTTAGAAATAAAATTGAATTTAAAAAAGATGATCCCTGATCAATGATAACTTCTAAATTTTCTAAATACCCACAAAATTTTTCATGATTGTAAATTGTGTACTAATAAAAATAATTTGCACATAAATGTTATCACTGTTCGAGTAGTTGAGTTATTTCCGTTCAATGAACACACCCTAATCGAAAACACCAAACTATACACATTAAATCACTGATATCCAATTTTCTTTGCACCTAATAAGACTCCACAAAACATCAAATTATTAGATATTACTCCAAAAACCATCTTTAATAAATTTAATTCGAACGAACGGACATTAATTTTCGAACTTTAGTTAACTCCACCTGAGATAATCCACCGACTGATACAGAATGAATAATTTTAAATTATAAATTGGCGACTACAATCCCGATTTAGTTCCGAGTATTCGCATCATGATGATTTATTGTTTATCAAGTTTGGTATAATTAGATGAGTGTATGGTTCAGTAGTTCCATTATCAGCGTATATACATGTGTGTAACGTGACTAAATTGGTTCGCTTATACAGAAAATAAAATAACTGAACGAAAAAATTGTATTCAGCAATATATGTAGTACTAGGAAATTTCAAAGTTCGCAAAGTGAATTGAAAGTGCTAAATACCTATTAAATTTTAATTTAGTGTCGTTTCAGTGTTCAAATTTGATGGGAAAATTGGAGATTTTAATTTATTTTATTTATTGTATTCCTTTTGTAGGACCCAATATTAACTAAATAAGTAGTTTTACTTAGCTATCACCACCACTAAGTATAAAAAAACTTACAATATACCAGTTAAAATATATTAAAGGAACTTTAGAGAATCATAAACCGAAAAAACAATCTTTTGACAGGAACCCTTTACATCAAAGTTCCACTCAAAGAAATGTGATCGGTGAACGGTGAACAATATAGAAATAGAGAGATAGTCAACAGAAACCCGATCGAGATAGTCACTGTTCTACAGAATGTAAACTTCAACTATTCTTATTAGTTTAAATTTAATATTTATGTAAATAATTACTCTTTAAAATTCTTTTCAAACCACAATGGTGAAGCTCCACCTATATGAGCCGTTTATTTTGAAAGTGGGGCAAGTCCACATTTTGTTGAAACGAGAAAATGAAGGAATAGAGAAACAATAAATGCAAAAATATACGGGATTTTGAATTTTCTTATTTTTTGAACAAGTAATAGGGATTTTTATTTTTTTATTTCGACTATAAATTGTTCACCGTTAGAAAGATTATACTTTTATTTGTCTACTGTTATCATTAACTTAAATTTTTTGAAAAATGGACTTGCACCACTTTCAAAATTAACGGCTCATATAGTAATTCAACTATTCTCTTACCGTTGAAGATACCGTTTATTAACAGCAGTTAACAACAGCGAAATAATCGACTGTAGTGTAAGGTTAGAGCTGAGATAAAAAACAACAAGTTTTAATTGATTGTATATGGTCTTCCAAAACAACAAACAGCTCACCAAATTGGATAGCCACAATATTTTATTTATTTATCTCTGTAAACAACAACTGATAAAGACTAAAACTTACAACTTAACCTATAAAGTTAAAAATCACAATTACTAATATTTTTTACCGAAACACTCTCTAGAAATACCAAATTGAATTAAATGATAATACACATTAAATATACTAGCCATTGAAACAGTCGGTTCATTCGAGCCATAGCATATTTCTATTCAATAGAAATAAGATTCAAACAATTTATTCGCCCATTCACGAATCTCCAACAAAGATCGCCGAGGCAATTTTCCGGCATTTTGCGAGACTATCAATATCAAGAATTTGACATCGGGCATCATATGATCGTAGATTGGTTATGATCTGAGAGATAACCGAGATTTCTATAAATATTAATGTATACGTCATGGTGGGGGTACTATACAGTTACACCGTACTCGAGATGTGACCTGAGAAAAGAAACAATTTTTTTAATACACTCCTTTGTCATTCGAATACGAATAAACCTAACATAGAATTAGCTTTCAGCACTACTGTGTTAATATGCAGACTGAAAGTTAATTTCTAACGCAAGCTTTTAAACTGAAAAGACCTAATAATGAAAACGTCGAAGTTTAATATCCCCGTTACCTAGGCTAATAAGCCACATAGCTTGAACAAAAGCTACGTAGTCACAGTTCACAGAATCCTTCAACCTAGTCTCAAAAATTCCTGTAACTCCATAACTTAAGCGTTTAAATTCCGTACCACTGTTGACTTAAGCTTTTGAAATGTATAGCCTCTTAATATAAGTTAATATATTCAGTTGACCCTTTATCTAACCTTAAAAATCCTATAGCCCCTCAACCTAATCTAAAAAAATTCCTAAAAATTCTATAAAGCAAGCTCTTAACCTTAAAGTTCAACAAGAGTTTTTGTGTGGGATGTTATGACCCTTGTTTTTAATTTATAATAATACTTGATAATAAATTTGTATTTTACCAAAATAAACGTAATTATTTATGTATGTATATTTACTAGAGGGTGTATTGGTTACGGCAACAATTAATAATTTTAGAGAAAGTAATTTTTTTGTAGATCCAATTATGATTAAAGGCTTCAAAAACAAACGAAAAAATATAATTGGGAACAAAATGACAAATGCTTGATTTCCAAATAATAATTTTAAGAAAAACTCTTCACTTTCGCTAAGGCCACTGATTGTTATGATCTGTATTGTGATCATTCACCGGTAATAGTAACAGTGAGTACCGATGTCCTAAGGTGAGTACCGACCATACAGTGAGTGCCTATGTCCTGATGATTATCAGCCTACGGACTCACCTATAAACACTTTTATTTATCTGTTGTCATTATATTATCACAAGGCAACCGGTATTCGTTCTAAATCGACAGACAGATTTCTCAATGATTCTGATGAGGAGTATGACATTATTATCATAACTGAGAATTGGCTGAATCAGTCTTTTATATCGGAGGAGTATATATAGCATTGATAGGTTGGGTTGTGGAATTATGACTGGAGTCTCTAAGGCAATTAAGATGTGAGTCTGCGTTTTATACGAATGAACTTGAATTATTCGTTTTGAGAATCCGGTTTTTCTCTCAACAAATATTATTATGCGTACTATATATTCCTTCATCTGCTGCATCCGAGTTATATATCGTCTTGTCATTATAAATGTAAATGATTTTTAATTAAACCTGATGACCACACGGATATTATTCCAGCTTCAACTAACTTATAACCGCAACTCTCATTTTGGATACTATGTTTGGTTTGGGTACTAAGCAATGCAATAATATCCTTAATGGATATGGCAGACTGCTAGATTTGATGTTCTGCTCAATGGAAATGGACATAAAAGTTTCAGCATGCAATGATCTCGGTAATTCTGGGAGTATTGATCACACTCACCTTAAATTTGATATAACATTTTGTAATTGTTTTAGCTATTCTTTTAACTCTAATAGTTTTAATAGTTTATCGTCCTCTTATTGAGATTTTAGAAATGAAGATAATGTTAACCTGAGGAACTTTCTCGATGGGTGGGCGGGAACACATTACTGTTACCAAACTACGTCGATTGTTGTGTGGATAATTTTTATCGCATTTGATCAATTCATTCCACGTAAATTGACCGGGAAAATTAAATGTGGACCGTCGTATAACAGATCACTCACAAATTTGAAAAACCGAAAGAATAAAATGCATAAGATATATAGTACACACATTTTTAAAAATTTTTTTTTTTTTTTTTTTTTTTTTTTTTTTTTTAAAAACACTTGTTAAATATTTCGCAAAATTACAAAAGGTTTAAAAAATCACTCGATCGATTTCGGCTTATTAGGCCATCATCAGGAGTATCTAAGTGTGTTTCGCCAAGTGCCTACGGCAGAAAGTGTAAGAAGTATTAAGATATATAGAGTGAATCCATCTGATTTAAACTATCGGTTGTATTGTATAACAATCTACGAACGGAATTTAATATATGCAGATCGAAAATGACATAATAAACGACCCTATGCGGTTCTGGTGTTACATGGTATAGTTTCAAATGATAACCAAGCGCCAACCGACATGTAATCTATTTGCTGAATTTTTTGAAGGAGTATATGCTAAGAATAACACAAGTTGCTCTTCGGTTACTTGTGATAAGAGAACTATTAACTCGAACTTAACTTTAACACATCAGGAGGCTTCAATAGTTTTAAATCAGCTTGATTGTAAAAAGAGGGCCAAGCCTGTTGGTATCGCTCCTTATTTTAAGGTGAGTTGCGCTGATGTCCTTGCGGTTCCGCTGGCAAAGATTTTTAATCTTAGTCTTCGGTCTGGAGTTTTCCCCAAAGTATGGAAATTATCATCGATTATTCCAACTTTTAAGTCTGGTTCACGTAGCGATGTTCGAAATTATCGGGGAATTTCTTTACTTTCAAGCATCCCGAAACTTTTTAAAAGTCTAGTTAAAGTCCGATTATTTTTTATAATTAAAAATGTTATAACGACAAAACAATACACAGTTGAAAAAAAAGACATTAACTTTTAATGCAAGCCTTGCATTACGACTCATGTAATGCAAGTTATTATTAAATTGTAAAGTAATGATTGCATTAAACTGAATTTGAACACAATTATGAAAATTTCTAAAGCAACATTTGCATTAAAGTTATTTTAATAAAACTGTTAAACAAAACAAGCGGACTTAAATGCATACCTATCAGTGCTGTCGAAGTGAGTACGATCGGAGTATTTGTACTACTTTCGTCTAATCCGTACTCCTGTACTCCGCTGTCTCATTTTGAACTCCCCTTCTATAATTAATAATATATTAAACCATTTTACACACGTATTTGGATATATCGGATTTTGCTCGCAATAATTATAAGTTTGCTTTTATTTATACCATTAAATCAAACAAATCTACTGTAATAAATAACCGCATTCAGCAACCTGCTTATTTGAACATGGCAATACTTTTTAATTTAACTGAAATTGTCTATTGACGATTGGAAAACTGCATAATGCGATACCTATCGGAAATAATATAAACCATAGGCTCTGCATTTCTCTCCATATAAAACATATGGAGAGTGAAACTATCGGAATTAAATTAAACCCTAAACTCTGCATGCCAAATCATGACAGTCCAATCGTCAATAGGTTAAATTTATTTTGAAGAAATTATAATATTTCATTGAAGAAAAGTATAATCAAGAATTAGATGACGAATAGGGCAATTATTAAATCAGGGGCCTTACTATGCAATTCGACGACTATTTTCGACAGCTATCGTTTTGTATTAGAAAGTACAAGTAGAAAAAGGAAAACAATAATTATTGTTTTCGTTTTTCTTCCTGCACCGTCTTATACAAAACAATAGCAAAGCAACCTTGAGTATACAAGCCATAATTTAAAAAACGAAGCTTTTATAAGGGAATTAGAAACGAGGAAAAAACCAAAATTTCCATAGTAAAACCAGAGCCTTCTAGAGTATAGAGCCATAATCATTATGACGTATTTTTTCGAAGCTTTTTTAGTGGTATAATTTTTCACTAATTTCCATAGGAATCCATACTAAAAATGGTGTTTTTTAGCTTCAAGTTTTTCAATGAAAAAAGCAAAAATGTTACAAAATTTTTATACAAAAGTGTTCTACATATATTTAGCAGCAATATACAAGAAGGGTATATTGGTATTAAGTAAATATTAATTGAAGAAATATTAAAATTAAATTATTTCTAAAATATATTTTTCGAACTTTCATTTTGAAAAATACATCAAAGTTGGCTCTGACGAATTAAAATAATACTTGCTAAATTTATCTTTAGTTTTACTAGTGTACGTTAGATGTCTCAGATTTATACAGAAAAATACGAAAAAGATTGTTTAATCACAAAATTATGACACGTTCTTAAATATTTTGCGAATTTGTTTTGCTTTTCCTACAACTTTTGAACTCAAATTTCCCCAAGTGGCGATTTTTTGTAGGGTTTTTCAAAATGGTTACTGCCCACTGCCATCTATGTATATTGGCTTAATGCACACGATTTGTAGCAAGCTTTTCTTTTTAATTTGACCAGAAAGCTGTTGTTATGAACTTTTTTTTATATTTTGGTTTAAATAAATCAATTATTACAAGAAAATGAAAACGATTTACTTAAACGATATTCATATATGTTGAAATTCAAACATTTATGAAAATATTTCAGAAATAATAATTAAGAATTTGCAACGTTTTCATTTACAAATTTGTCTTAGGAAAAAAAGTGATTTCCCATATGTTTTGTGTGTTTTACTATGGAAATTTTGATTTTTTCGTCGTTTCTAATTCCCTTATAAAAGCTTCGTTTTTTAGATTATGGCTTGTATAATCAAGGTTGCTTTGGTAAAACACATAAAACATATTGACGATTTTACTGATATAGATGTCGCGTAGGTTTAGTGCTATACTGCTATGGATAAATCAAATTTGACGTTTAGTGGATTATAATGTTTTAGTCTGAAATGGCTGGTAGGTACAATTTTGTTTATTAAAATTAAATTATTATTAATTTGAATTCGTTTGTTTATCATTTAAATGTTTATTTCACATACTAAATTAAACATCAAATTAATTGTATAGCACTAATGTTAGTTCATCATAGATGGCAACCCTTTCGCGGAAAATCGTCAATGGGAAATCACTTTTTTTCCGAAGACAAATTTGTAAATGGAAACGTTGCAAATTCTTAATTATGATTTCTGAAATATTTTCATAAATGTTTGAATTTCAACGTATATAAATCTCGTTTAAGTAAATCGTTTTCATTTTCTTGTAATAATTGATTTATTTAAACCAAAATATAAAAAAAAGTTCATAACAACAGCATTCTGGTCAAATTATAAAGAAAAGCTTACTACAAATCGTGTGTATTAAGCCAATATACATAGATGGCAGTGGGCAGTAAACATTTTGAAAAACGTACCAAAAATCGCCACTTGGGGAAATTTAGGTTCAAAAATTGTAGGAAAATCAAAACAAATTCTCAAAATATTAAGAACGTGTGATAATTTTGTGATTAAACAATTTTTTTTCGTATTTTTCTGTATAAATGTGAGACATCTAACGTACACTAGTCAAACTAAAGATAAATGTAGCAAGTATTATTTTAATTCGTCAGAGCCAACTTTGATATATTTTTCAAAATGAAAGTTCGAAAAATATATTTTAGAAATAATTTAATTTTAATATTTCTGCAATAAATATTTACTTAATACCAATATACCCTTCTTGTATATTGCTGCTAAATATATGTAAAACACTTTTGTATACACATTTTGTAACATTTTTGCTTTTTTCAATGAAAAACTTGAAGCTAAAAAACACCATTTTTACTATGGATTCCTATGGAAATTAGTGAAAAGTTATACCACTAAAAAAGCTTCTAAAAAATACGTCATAATGATTATGGCTCTATACTCTAGAAGGCTCTGATAGTATACGCTGCTTAATAAATGTTTAATAATTTAGTTTTCCGAATTCGAAAATGTTTATTATGTTAAAGGTAAGATTTTCAGTTCTTAAATTATAATTTATTACCTTGGGCGACCATGGAAAGATGAATTTTTGAATTTTTTAAGTAAACTGCAAAAAAGTTGGACACTCTGAGAACTCGGCCCTCAAATACAGAACATCTGCAGAAAAAACATGCTAACAAGATTTTATTAACAAAAATAAAAAACAAAATCGTGGCTACAGTTAAGGAATTTTTAATGGCATTTGCTTTAAAATTTAATGCTTCCAAAATATTTTATTAATGCAGTCTTTGATAAACTTTAATGCAGTTGATTAACGGTTCGATTTACAATTTGCATAATAAGTTTCTCAAAATTCGCTGTTCGTAAAAGAAAGTCGTGTGTTGGCGACACCACAATTCCTCGTTATTTTCACTTTATCTGCAATAATTTTATTTTTTTCGGTCAAATTTTGTGTCGATTTTCTTTAAAACAAAAAGTGTTTCTCAATTGGATGATGCCAGAAATTGTTTGGGCTTACTTTAATTTTCAGATTTGGTAAAACATTAAATTGAGATTTTTCCATTTTTACGGGTTCAATTTCAAAAAATTGTCTTATGTATCACTCCTTTCAAGAGAATACACCCTGTATAATACAAAATTAAGGATCACTTTGAGATGTAGTTGAAACAAGCTCCGTTTTCACTCCCACACAAAACCTTTTTACTTTTTTTTAGTATAACGTATTAGTATATTATTGATAATAATTTAAGTAATTTACAATAAAAAATTACAAAGCGTGTTTATAAATATCTAATCAAAATTCGTCGTCCCAATAATTATATTGGTGAAACCCAAAATGAAAAGTTGTTGTTTACTGGAATTTAATTGGTGTATTACGTTAAGTGCCGGTTAATCTTAAAATCAACAGAAATAAAGTAAATTGGTAAAGAATCAGTAAATTGGTAACCACCAATTAAATGGCAGAAAACTAGAAATACAACTTTTCATTTTGTTTTTCACCGATATATCTAATTATTGGGGCGACGAATTGTTCTACATTTTTTTCTGGAAACTAAGAGCACTTGCCTTTTTTTCTTCTTCAAATAGAAATAAAGTCAACGAATATTTGGAAGTCCGCTGACTTTATTTCTAATTTATAGCGGATCGTATAGTATTATTTATAAATTTTACATTGGTGCTGTGTAATAAAGTAATTGGAAGTAAAGTCAATTGGAAATTATGGAAATAAAGCCAGTGACCTTATTTCCAAATATTCGTTGCCCTTATATCGAGAGAAAAAACCATGGAAATAAATCCAAATGACTTTATTTCCGTTGGCTTTGTTTCTCTGCACCATTACGTTATATACGTATAACATGATGACTGCTCCTTCAGCTCCATTCTACTTCGTATAAACTGGGAAATACATTTGTACAAAAATTCGTATTGTTCTGAGGTTTGTACCATATCCATCCGTTGATGTCGTAAACTTTTCACTGTCTCGTAAACATCGCAATTTTCATCATTTTCTATTTTTTGCATTAAAATATCCAATGCAATAAGTGTGCCGGTCCGATCGACACCTGTACTACAATGAACTACAATTGGTACATTTAATGCACCACTCTTACACTCCCATCGAAAAAACTCTATAAATTTTAATACTTCAAAATCATTTTCGGGGCAACTATATTCTGGCCATTTTTCAAAATGATAATGCGCAATTAAACGTTCCACGTTCCGTGATAGAGAGATAATCTAATATATTAAATAAAATATTACTTTTGTAATTTTTATGTCGCGTCTTGTACATAAACACAAATCAAGCTGTCGAACATTAGCCACACAGATATCATTAAAATGAAGTTCAACATTCGGATCTGGGAAGTATTTAGCACATTTTAAAATACGATTTTCAAATAATTCCGTTAGCATAATGATTTCATGGCAATTTTTTTCAATAATCATATTCCAAAAATCAAAGCATGTGTCGACTGTTGGTCCCTGTGTTGCTATATAGTCTGCAGGACGTAAAAATCCATCAACAAATGATGAATTTATGTAACCGGTGGGGCTGTATTGATTTGGGATGAGACATACACGATTTTGATCGTCTGTGGAAATTAAATATTTTTTTAATTAAATTTCTAATTAGCTATAAGCACACTAAACTTTGTGGTAGCCAACTTACATGGCAATATATTTCTATGACGATTCTTGACTTGGTTTTGTTGTGCAGCTTTGGTTGTAAGATTTCTTAAATCCAAAGCATTAATCGATTGGTATTCGTCAGTTATAACGTCTGAATCAAGTTTTAAGAAACGTTTGTAGTTGCTGGAAGAAATTGTTTCATTATCTACGTTATCGGATTCGCTCCGTGTTTGTCGATTTTGTTTATCTCGGTTTTTCGATGTAAACCACTTGATTCCAATTCCCATTAAGATTGACAAGAAAACAATAATTGATAACGTAGTTATTAATGAGAACACGTTTTTCTCTGTTGAAAAATTAATTGGATTGGTGTCAGCATATCCACTGGATGTAAAAACTCGTCCTATTATCGCGTAATCAGTTCCTGGAGGAAAAAAACATGTCTTTCATTAAAATTGTGTTACAAATTTTGTAGCAATTTAATAAAAATGTCAAATCGAGAGTAAAAATTTCGTTCAAACTAATACCAAACAATTGGAGGTTTTCCAAAGGTGTTCCAAATATCCAATTTCTTTTTTAGACAAGAAAGGAGACGAATTTGAAATTATTTATTAACAAATTATGTTTGTACCCTCGTATACCGTAGAGATTGGTATCTCGAATATTGTGCGTTTATCAGCATGGAGTACCAACCTTCCTATTTTTATTAGGGATGTTAGATTAACGGCTGGGTTATACTAGTATTCCTTGACTTACGACCGAGACATGCATATGTCCCGAAATATTTATAATATTTAATTTTTTTTAAGTTTAACATTAAGTGGTCCAGTGTAATGTGAAGCTGCCTGGGGAAATCAAATTGAGTTCTCAGAACTTACAAGTACGAAATAATAAGTGCCAGAATATGTGCCTGGAGGCTATATTGTAATAAAATACAGGAATTCTCGAAAGCTGCGAGCCTACGCAAAATACTGAATTCAAGTTCTATCAACCCGAGTCATGTCCAGCGACCGGATGGTTCTTGAACCACAACTAGTGCTGAACCTTTGGAGTTAGTATTGATAACCCACTTTACGGAGCGCTCCGAACTAGCTTCTGAAATGGAAAGTGCTTTGGTGGGTTTAGGCGTTGAAAGTCGATTGGAGTTGTCACATTCTCAGGAAATGGACAGATTTAAACGTATTATTTATACCTAAGGCGGGAATAAGCTCTCATTGCCATCTTAAAGAAGTTAGGCCTATAAGCTAATGCCCTTGTCTATTAAAGATACTCGAAAGACAAATAGAAGCTCACACTAGAGGATGTATTGAGCCGGTTAGATTGTCGAAATTTCAACATGCGTACTGTAAAAGGAGATCGGTATAGAAACCGATCTACACTCCCTGGTTGTCTTATTGAGAGATGCCTAGAATTTAAGAAATACGAAGTCTCTCCCCCTGCTTTGGAACTTGGTCATCATAAGTGACCTGGAGGAGCAAGGCTTTAGGGTGGTTACTTAGGCGACTGACGTTGCTATTGATGTCTATGGTAAGTATCCTTGTATCTTAAGAGAGCGCTTACAAAGCGCGCTTCGCTTAATTTCTAAATGGAAGAACGGTTGTGGACTAAATATTAATTCGCGTAAAACAGAGAAGGTATTCTATGCAAAAATCCTTATAGATTGATTATCTTACTTTAAATGGCCTTAAAAGCGAAACACCTGCCTGTTATTTTGGACAGCAAACTTAGCTGGAAGCCTAAATTTTAGTAAGCGTAAAGAAAGCTACTATGTAAAAACGCTATTGGAAAAAGATGGGGTCTTGAACCCTACATCGTATACGGGCTCTATGCCTCAGTGATAAGGACAATAATATTTTATGGGATATTTATTGGGTGTCCAGTAAATTCAGGGAACTTTCACTTGGTGGTGCACTCAGGAGCACACCCACTCAGGCACTGGAGGTACTCTATCATCTCAAACCCCTAGATATTCTGAGAATTCAAAACAGCAGCGAGCGCCGCTCAAATCCATTTCTATGTGGACCCATAATAATATAGCACACTCATCCATTTTGTGTAACAGAGACATTCCTGGTACTACCGATTACATGATTTTATCACCATCTTTCGAGGAAACATTTCATACAGATATTCCCTCCAAAGAGGACTACTGGCTGAGTGAAAAGATGTTAAACACTGAACTTTTGAACTTATTCACGGATGGCTCAAAAATAGGTAGGGTTGATGGTGGTGCTTTCTGTGAGAAATTGAATGTGAACCTCTTATTTCGCCTCCTTAAATATTGCAGCGTTTTTCAGGGTGAACTGATCGCGATAATGGAATCGAGAACTGTGAAAAAAACTGTTGGTCATATCTTCCACCATAATGAGCAGACATTATTTTTTTTACATTATCTACCGATTTTTGATAGATCGGTACCTAAAATTTAACAACAAATAAAAATAAAAATTACAACAAACCAAATTTAAGGGGGCCATTGCAGTAGCCTGAATATCTCTTTGTGTCGTCGCAAGTTTCATTCCCAATTATAAATTCGAAACTACCACCTTCATCAATATTGTAAACGTTAGGAAATTTCTGAATCTGATACTGGCCCGTACATTTATCATCTTTAAAATCAAACCATGGTTGCAATGGCTGATCAACGTTATTTTTGTAGAAATAGTAATTCGGTCTTGGTTCTTCTTGACAATTCTACAATATTGCTAACGGATAAGATTAGGATTGCGATATGTTTTCTATTTCGTGCACTTACCCGTTCCGATATTAGAAATGTAAATTCTCGAATTCTTCCATTTGTCGAATTAAAAAGGTTTTGGTTAATGGTTAATTTAACATGATCCCTTGGGCTCGTTGCCTCACTGATAAGTCCCCAGTTACTTGAGTTGAAGGCTGCGGGAACTGGAATACAAAATTATTTAGCATATTTCGCATGCAATTATCATTGCCACATAAATTACTTCCGGCTTGTGAAATATATATAATGGACGTCTCATTCATCGGTCCTGTGAAGTTTTGTAATTCAATCCCTATTGTTATATTATAGGTATGTTCTGGATTAATTGGTTTGGATTTATAAAAGTTCGCTAGGGTTAAATCATTAGACGATTTTAATTTCCATTCGTAACTAATTACGCCGGTATTGGCTGG
This sequence comes from Tipula helvola, assembly GCA_963556165.1. Lineage (NCBI taxonomy): Eukaryota > Metazoa > Arthropoda > Insecta > Diptera > Tipulidae > Tipula > Tipula helvola. The sequence goes on along the minus strand of OY744481.1, from coordinate 8,045,835 downwards.
TGGACTTTCGTAAAATGTGCCTTTTATCGCGATTATCTCACCGTTAATTTCGCACGGTAAGTCCCATTTTAATTCGACTGTGTGGTCGTAATTAAGTTGGTCCACCCGAAAATTGTTCACCTGATGTGGACCTGTAATATATAACACTCTTGTAATTACGATATATTGAAGAAATAAAGCTTACTTTCTGGACCGGTTACTACTTCGATTAGACTGTAAATGCCAATTCCGGCTGAATTCTCGTTTGCCATTTGAACTGAATATTTAGTAAATGGTTCTAAATTTGAAACAGTATACTCCAATTGATCAGTTTCGATAACAAATGTTTCATTATAATGTATGATTCGGCATCCTACAGGTGCAGCATAATTTGGTCCTATTTTCAGAATATGAACTTGATAACTTTTTAATCGTAATTTTGTATTATTCGGAGCTTTCCAAGCAATACTTAAAGATTTCGATTGAATCGAATGAATCCAGAAGTTTGGGGGATCTGACAATTTTTCATTAGTCTCAAATTTACTTGCCGAACTTTGATCAGATGAATAGTCCGCATTCTCGATTCGTACCGTACATGTATAGTTGGTTAGATCTTCTAAATCATTAATCATGGCGCTAAATTTTCTTTCGTTTTGTGTAAGCGATACAATGGTCGACCTAGATTTACTCACATCATCTCTAATACACGTGAAAATAGCACTTGTTAGTAGGCATTGATCCCGATCGTTTTCATAATACGATTCTAATTCGAGTGATGTTGCTGTTTTCCATATAAGCTTGGGTGCGGATGATGCTTCAGGTTCTAAAATACAAAAATTAGTTAACAGGTTAGAAAGAAATTCAAAATAATTGTCATACTTATTGTTTCGGTTTTAATCGTGAGCTCTTCTGCATCGCCTTGTCCGTTATCAAAAGTGATCGGAATTATAGAAACAGTGTAATGCTTACAAGATTTAATTTTCGTCCTATCCAATCTAAAGTTACGTGAAATTATCTCTTCCGATATGATTTGATAGCCTAATTCATCGTACATCATCATTACATATTTTTGGACGCATTCAGCACCATAACTAGGGGATTGCCATTCAATCACCGAATTTTTATATCGAAGTTGTTGTATCCCGCTTGAAATTCCGATTGTCGTGTTGATTGACTGCCCTTCTGTACACATTCCAGTTTCATTATTCTTCATAAAAATACAAATTTGAATGTTGTACTCAAAGCATGGTTTAAGATTTTCGATTGTATACTCAGTTAGATTTGTGTATTCTGTATTATGTTCGTACTTGATTTCATATTGGCTTACACAATTTAGATTTTTGTATGGAGCATTCCATACCATACTAATACTGCTAGGATTTGTAGACAATGCGTACAAATTTGAAATACGATCAGGATGTTTAAATCTGGTTTCCATCGACATTTTAAGGGTTTCACCGATTAAATCTTTCTCCTCCTCTGGTGTAATTCCAATTTCATATTTTGTACACCCCGGAAGATAAGCAAGATCCAATGATTCGGTTGTTGTGATGTTGGTTATTCCATTGGAATCTACAGAATACCGCCTAATACATTCAGCACCAAAATCTGGCCGCTTCCATTTTAGTAGCCCACTATTTTCATTAAATTCGATATGGTCTATTTTCGGTAAGTTGTGGGCTGATTTAGTTATAAACGTTTTGTTGGTGTAGAACGATTGATTCGTGTTGAGTAAATGGTGAATTTTAATAACCAAATGGTACTCCGAGCATGGTTTCAATTGGTTGACAATATAGAATTTTTTCAAATCTGATTTGAAATCCAAAACAGTATTATTTAAGATTATTTCAAAATACCAAATGCAACTGGGATTTTTATATGCCAATGAGACATTGGCGGAAGATGATTCCGAAACTATCGAATTTATGGTTATTTCTGGAGTGGCTGATTCGCTAGTAATAGTTTTGCTATGTGTGGTACACAACCCTCTTTTGTTATTAATCTTAATAATACAAATTTGGATATTGAGTTTAGTACAGGGTACAAGATTTTGTATTGTGTGTGTAGCTAAATTGGTTATGTACTCGGTATTTTCATTGTAAATGATCGCATAGTGTTTAACACAATTTGGATTTTTTCGTGGAATAGTCCAATTTACTGTAATTTGAGAGGGGCTGCTTATACCAGCAAATTCAATTTCCACACTGTCCGGTTCTTTCAATCCAGTTTGAATTTCTAAAACATTAGGCATACATCTAGTGCCAAGCCCTCCTACCGGCGTAATCTGAATTGAGAAATTTGAACAACCTGGTAGGTGGCTTAAATTAAAACATTCGGAACTTGTATTGGCCTTTTTAACTCCGTCATCTAGTGCATAATATTCAATGCATTCCCCTCCAACACTAGGTCGCAACCACGTCAGTAAATTTGTCTTCTCATTAAATTGTATGTCTTGTACAGAATGAATATTAACAGGTTTAGTTTTAAATGTTTTATTCGAGCTAACCATTCCAACGTAGTGGTCACTGAATGTATTTACGTAGAAAAGAAAGTTAGTGCATGGATTTAATAGGCCGACTCTATAGTCCATTGGTAAATTTGAACTGTTGAATAATGTATTGGTTCCGTTAATTATGCCAATCTGTATCTTCTTGATACAATTCATATTTTTGTATTCCAATGGTACGTCGAGAAAAGTTGGCCCCGGAATTAGCGTGCCTATTGTTGTTTTCGGAAGAGCTGGTTTTGTTGTAATATTTTGTGTATGCTGACTACACGGTCCGGTTTCATTGTTTATCGCAACAATACAAATTTTAATGTTATACTCAGTACAAGCTTCCAGATTATTTAAGTCGTATCTACTGGTATTAGTGTACTCAGTTCTTCCGTTATAAAGTATCGCATAATTTTTCACACATTTTGAATTTAGTGCCGGGCTAGTATAACTGATTGAAATACTACTAGGACTATTAGAATTTATCGATGAAATGTTCACGGCTCCAGGTTCTATAAATAAATAAAAATTTGTATTAAATATAACAAGCATATATAGCACACTAACTTTTAAATGCAGTTTCAAGTTTTATTGTGTACCCTAGGCCTACTTTGCCGTTTTAACCCATCGGTGTAATTTCAATATCAACATTTTGACAGCCGGGCCAATATGACAGATCATAGTGCTCTTGAGAACATGTGGCTTTATGCAGTCCATCATAAATTATATAACCTTTAATGCATTCCGATCCTACATATGGTCTCGTCCACTTTAGTAAACCAATTTGCTTGTCAAATTTGGCATTTCTAACAGCCTCAATGGTCACATATTCAGTTTCAAATGTTTTATTAATGCTCACTATTTTATGGCGTAGTGTAAACTGGAAACCTTTACAATAAAATTATTTCTAAATAATCTTTCGGTAAACTTGATTTATCAAAGTGTTCTGACCGATTGAGTAATTTAATCTCAATTTGTTCAAAGCAAATGCGGTTTTTATATTCGAAAAAATTGTTTCAAAATTATCGAGGCTATAGTAACTTCTGGGAGGGTTGGTTTGGTTATTATTTCTTGCTTAGTAGACCCATGATTTGGACTTTGTGTTATACCAATACAGGGTGTGAGGGATTTAAAAACTGCGTACGCTTAAAAAAATTTAAAATTTGATCTTTAGTAATTTTCTCCAAAATTTTAGCGAATCCGGAAAGTAGAGAAATAGGCCTGTAATTATTTCGATCACGGGAATCACCCTTTTTATGTAACAGAACAACAATAGACTTTTTAAAACATTCTGAAAAAATACCATAACTAAAACATAAATTAAAAATATAACTAATCGGTTCAGCAATGTAAAAGGCGCATTTCTTAACCCTTTGACTCGTCATTTATTTTAAAACGCCTGTTATTTTGCTTAACTATCTGAGTAATTCTGAAATTTTTTAATATTTTTTGCACTAAATATCTTTTTTTGGTAGCTTAAGACTAAGAGCCAACATAATATCACTTAAAAAATCCATTATTGGTGCATTGAATTCAAAAAACTAGGTTTAAAGTGCATGTACGCAATTGTGTACAGTACGAGTCAATGTGTTAATACAGATATTGGAAAATCCATCAGGGACTTTACCGTAACTATTCTTTAAAGTCATAATAGTGCTATAAATCTCATCAGGTGTAGTAGGGTAGAAAACAAAACTTTCACTTGAACTATTAGAATAAAACAGGAATAAGCGTTGCTGTTCATTATTGTAGTCATGCTTGACACTGTTTTTAGTTATAATTTGGGTAGGAATTTCATAAAAAAACTGATTAAAACATTAGCAACAGCTAATGGCTCATCAACTATCACTCCAGTATCATCAAAAATAAAATACATATTCTTCTTCTTCTCCTTTATACTACCAGTAACATTGTTAATCACTTGCCATTGTTTCTTAACATCGGAAGAATTTAACAAAAACAAGTTTTGATAATACCTACTTTTAGAAGTCCTAATTTCACGTTTTACTAATTTCTTAAGGTTGAGATACCGTTTGAGAATCCCATCATTACTTGGACGAGAGCGAGATAAACTGCCTAATTTATTATTCAACTGAATTAATTTTAAAAGATGGGAGCTCATCCAAGCAAGCAACCTTTATGCCTAGATACCTGAAAGATCATCTTACATTCATTAAATATACGATTCATTATGGAATAAAATCTTTCTAAAACTAAATTAATATCATCCACAGAATAAATCTCATTCCGAGATTCATTGACAAACATGCTTTCGATTTTATTAGAAATATTTATTAAACTAGAACTGGAAGAATTAAGTCTAAACTAGATCATGCAATGATCCGTTATTTGGCGATTTGCGAAAAGTCGTTTGTACTTCAATATTTCTTAAAGAAACTCGAAGAAAATATAATCAAGACACGATAAACTAGTATTGAAAATTCTAGTTGGTTGATTAGCTAGTGAAACTAGGCCATAACTTGCCATCAAAAATAAATAGTCAGATTTAAAACTATGGAGTCAGCAAGCAAATCAATATTAATATCCCCCATTATAATTAACACATCAGCATTTAAACCACTTAAAAGAGTATCCAGTTCTTGAAGAAATACGTTAACAGAAAATGCATGAAGGCAATATAATCCTAGAAAAACTACACTAGCTTTGCCAATTGTAAAACTAATTTTTAATCCATCCGAGCAGTTACCAACCACAAGCACTCAAAAGTATAATTAATGCAATCATTTATATACGCAGCAACCCCAGCATTCCTATTAGATCTGTTACATCTCGCTATAAGGCTATAATCGACTAAATTATCGTACATAGGAAGTTCGCTTTCAAGAACAAAAATTTCCGTAAAAAACATAATAATTGGTTTATAATTTAAGTTTAAATCATTAAGCTCATACAATAATCCATCAAAATTTTTCCTCATACTCCTTATATTCTGATGTACTATTATATAATTACATTAACTTAAATCAGAAATCATTTAAAATAATGTATAAAACTAAAACAGAACAAGAAAAATGCTAGTTAAAAAAAAAATTGTTAAAATTACTGAGAATTCATAAAGGTTAGCGTAACTTTATCCAAATCAAAGAAGCTGTCAACAAAAAACGGTTTGGAATTATCGGTCAATTTCAAAATAATAATGGAATCCTTAACCCAACAATACTTCATTCCCACATCCTTTTTGAATTTCTAGCATTCGTTGTATAACCCAACCTTAGATTTGTCCAACCATTCCCTTACACCAATAAACGTATCCTTTTCACACTCAAAACCAAGATCAGCACATTTAATTAGTCCCTTATTCTTCCTTGATGTAAATATTTTCGTTTTTATTTCTTTGGACTTTAATTTAATTAGTACTAAATTATTGTGGTTTTTGGTAGTGAAAACTTTGGAGTCAATTATTTCTTTTTCTGCATCCACACATTCCAAGTACTGAAATACCTACCTTATTTGTTGATCAACTTGTTCCGATTTAGGCAGTCCCGAAAGGACAATAGTATTGTTACTTTGCTCATCATTTGTCCTATTAGTACATTTTTCCAGGTCATATAATCTCTTAATAAAAACTTGTTGATCACTTTCAAGTTGCTTCACCCTATTCTGTAGTAATTTGTTGTCATCTTTAAGCTCCTTTAGAATCAGCTTTGAATCTTCATATTGACGAGCCAAAAAATCTTGAGATTTGGGAACATCTAATAGAAATCTCAAGATTTTTTAGCTCGCCAATATGAAGATTCAAAGCTGATTCTAATTATGACCATGGTATTGCCTTTGTAATAGCTTTCATAACTACGGCTTCGTTGTCTGATAGATTATTTTGAATGTTTAGAATCATTTTTTTATTTGATTACTCACGTAGGTGATTCGGAAATCTAAAAACCCAGAGATTTCACTGATGACGAGGGTTCTGATCTCATCCTGATGATTCAGGTTCGTTTTTAATATGGCGTTTTCAATATTCAGCAAACGCATCATATTCTGTTTTTTATTGAATTTAGGTTAGATATGAGTTTTAACCCTTTTTCCAGTAATGTTGTTTCATTTTCATTAAAAACAATATCAGTCATATTATGTAACCGTGATGGGTGATGTGTTCGACGGCTGTATAGAACGTTTCAGTACGTGTAACTTCTTCTTGATTGATCTTCTCTTATTGAATACCACCTTGTTGACACCTAATTCCACTTGGTTCAATATGTTGTTATATTCCAAATAATGTAAAATTTTGGATATGTGCAATTGTGCGTTGTTGGTCATTAACGTTAGCAAATCTATTTTGGTGCAAAGTTCTTTAATTGAATTAGCTAACCAAATTTTCTCGCATTTACGTTTGGCATTTTTTGCTGCTATTGACTTGTTCCTTGCTATAACGTTGATGTGGAAAAATGGATTTATACCAGTTTTGTTATTCACATAAAACATAAAATTGTTAAGAAAAAAAATGGTTTAAAGAGTGCAGAGGTGTTTTCTCGTTAGAGTTTCATTCTCTAAGCATATCAAGCCAAACTAGAGGAACTTGTAACGAAAATAATGTCGTCCAATATATATAAAAATCTCATCACGAGAGGCATAAAGGGCTGTTGAAATTTTTTTTTTTTTTTAACCGGAAATCATTTTTGGCTGGGAGATGAGTATTGGATGTCAGTCATCCATCAGTCAACAAAGTGGTAACAGACATATTTGAAGTTTCCGCTATAAGCAAATTTATCCACTCAAAAAACCCAAAATTAGGTCAGCTTTCCTATTTATCATCCAATAGAGCAAAAGATGTTTCGTTCGTATAGTAGATATCAATTCACCAATAGCGCTCTTCGTACAGTTAAGTTAAATTTAGTTTATTTGTTTAAATTGGTTTACATATTATTTATAATCTAAAATCCCATTATTTTGGGTTATAGGAATATTCTTAGTAATTGGCTAGTACCTAACTAGCTGTTTATCTGTTTGTTGAAAATTCAAAATATGTAATACATTTTTCCTGGCATTTAATTTAATTTAAATAATAATACGTATGGTTAGTTTGCTGTCGAAGAGATCAACTTATAGTCGAGATCTATCTTTGCTTCATTCTCCACCAAATTATGCAATGATTAGTTTTCGTTTAAGCAAACAAAAAATATTTTATATCCCACAACTAAGTAGTGGGAGTAACCTGTTTAACTTCTAACGACATCCAAATTTAAATATGGGTAAAGTTGCTACAAAAAACCTAAGCTTTTATAGTAGTGTGTCCCCTGCACTACTTTATTATACAGATGGCTTATAACCGCCACAATTTTTACGACAACACCCAAAACATTCAAAATCCAAAATAAAACAAAAAATTGTTGCAAGTTGATTTCGATCTATCTGTTCGCATTTTAGAATTCATATAGATAATTGGAAGCGTACCAGTAATGCAAATAATCAAACGTTATAAAACCTGGTAGTTATGCCCGACTAACAATAATTGTTCTAATAAAAATAATTTTATATTGTATTTACATACCTTTATATCTTGTTGTAATATGCATCGTAAACTGTTTATCGTAAACATCTTTCGCGATCACTGGTATAATATTTAGTTCTACATTCGAGCAACCTGGTAAATTGGCTAAACTGAATGGCTCGAGATTAGAAACAAAATTAGTAGTTTTTTCATAATATACGGAATAACCTAAAATACTGGTTGGACCAGCTCTGGGCCCCATCCATTTTAATAACTCGTTATCTGCATCATATTTAAAATATGATTCAGGCGGCAGATTCAGACATTTTGTAGTAAATAATTGTTTATTGTATGTAGTTATTTCTGTATAGCGGCGTGAGGATGTCCTAATAAGCAAATTATATTCAGTACACGGTTCCAAGTCGGGTAATACAATAATATGTGGTTTTAAAAAAATTTCATAATTTGATGTTGTGACCTTGTTGGTATGAATCAATCTATTATTTAGTGCAATTTCAAGTTTCGTAGTGTAATTTGGGTTTTTGTAAACCAATCTCACTGCTGCAGAGTTCGATTCTGGCAAAATTTCTTCAATTACAGTTTCTGCTGCTTCTGGATCGGTATCATGAAAAGTAAGTTTTATTAATAAGAATCTTTAGGTCATCTTAAACTATACAGTAAATAATTACCTTGGCATTGTACACAAGAAGCGAGAGCAAATAATAATAGTAACACTGCATTATTCATATTATACGGTACTTTGCTTAGTTTCAGAATAATTAATTAACTCAAAATCACCATGAATCACCGTTTTTTTTTTGTAATATTACACATATTTAATCATAAATATTATCGCATGAATAACACCACCATTATAATTTTTAACGAGAACCCAAGTTTGAAAACTTTCAATATTTAGAAATAAAATTGAATTTAAAAAAGATGACCCTGATCAATGATAACTTCCAAATTTTCTAAATACTCACAAAATTTTTCATGATTGTAAATTGTGTACTAATAAAAATAATTTGCACATAAATGTTATCACTGTACGATTAGTTGAGTTACTTCCGTTCAATGAACACACCCTAATCGAAAACACCAAACTATACACATTAAATCACTGATATCCAATTTTTATTGCACCTAATAATTCTCCACAAAACATCAAATTATTAGATATTACTTCAAAAATCTTCTTTAATAAATTTAATTCTAACGAGACAATAATTTTCGAACTTTAGTTAACTCCACCTGAGATAATCCACCGACTGATACAGAATGAATAATTTTAAATTATAAATTGGTGACCACAATGCCGATTTAGTTCCGAGTATTCGCATCATGATGATTTATTGTTTATCAAGTTTGGTATAATTAGATGAATATATGGTTCATAGTAGTTCCATTATCAGCGCATATACATATTACCTATGACTAAATTTGGTTTGCTTATACGGAAAATAAGATAACTGAACGAAAAAATTGTATTCAGCAATATATGTAGTACATTTGAAATTCGATGGGAAAATTGGAGATTTTAATTTATTTTATTTATTGTATTCCTTTTGTAGGACCCAATATTAACTTATGTACTTTTACTTAGTTATCACCACCACTGTATAAAAAACCTTACAACATACCAGTTAAAATACATTAAAGGAACTTTAGAGAATCATCGAACGAAAAATAATCTTTTGACAGTAGCCCTTTACATCAAAGTTCCACTCAAAGAAATGTGATCGTTGAACAATATAGAAATAGATAGATAGTCACCAGATACCCGATCGAGATAGTCACTGTTATTCAGAATCTAAACTTCAACTATTCTCTTAAAATTCAAGACACCGTTTGTTAACGGCAGTTAACAACATCGAAATAATCGACTCTAGTGTATAGTTAGAGCTGAGATATAAAACAACAAGTTTTAATTGATCGTATATGGTCTTCCAAAACACCAAACAGCTCACCAAATTGGATAGCCAAAATATTTTATTTATTTATCTCTGTGAACAACAACTGATAAAGATTAAAACTAATAACTTAACCTATAAAGTTAAAAATCACAATTACCAAAATTTTTTACGGAAACACTCTCTAGAAATACCAAATTCAATTAAATATACTAGCCATTGAAACAGTCGGTTCACTCGAGCCATAATCCGTTCTACGAAAAGGAACGAACAAAAATTCTCTTTGGCATAGATTTCTATTCAATAGATATAAGATTCAAACAATTTATTCGCCCATTCACGAATCTCCAACAAAGATCGCCGAGGCAATTTTCCGGCATTTTTCGAGACTCTCAATATCAAGAATTTGACATCGGGCATCATATGATTCTAGATTGGTTATGATCTGAGAGATAACCGAGATTTCTATAAATATTATGTATACGTCATGGTGGGGGTACTATACAGTTACAGCGTACTCGAGATGTGAACTGACAAAAGAAACAGTTTTTTTAACACACTCCTTTGTCATTCGAATACGAATAAACCTAACATACAATAGAATCGGATAAACCTAACATAGAATTAGCTTTAAGCACTTCTGTGTTAATATGCAAACCGAAAGTTAATTTCTAACGCAAGCTTTTAAACTGAAAAGTCCTAATAATGAAAACGTCGAAGTTTAATATCCCCATAACCAACGCCAATAAGCCCCATATAGCCCGACATTAAGCTTCGTAGTCACAGAACCTCTCTATCTAATCTCAAAAATTCCTGTAACTCCATAACAGCTTCTAAATTCCGTACCTGTGTTAACTTAAGCTTTTGTTTTTGGTTAATGTTGCTAACGAGTGCAGTTCAAAAGATATTCGCATCAAAAAAAAAAATGTTATTAGGGTAGCCCGTTTTCTGAAGCTATTGTTGTCGGCTATAATTTGCATACCCGTTTTCCAATAGTGGTTGTTCCACTGTGGTTGTTGACAATTGGAGACAACATAGAGAACTCAACCGGTAAATTAGAAAACGCTGTTAAATCATTGAATGGCACATTCAACACAATGAAACTAAATCTATTCATCTAAACTTCATCAATAAAAATGTGAATTAGTTATCTGTTCAAATGAATTCGCAACAAATTCCACATGCAAATACGGCGAAGTACTTAGGCATGACCCTAGATGCTAAACTCGAGTGGAAAGAGCATATTAAAAAAGAGGAGTTAAACATCCAATATAGAAAAATGTATTGGCTCATAAGAAGCTAACATTAAATAATAAGTGTTCTTATATCGGAAGATATTGAAACCTGAGTGGAAGTATGGTATATAAGTAATTCAAACCTTACAAAATAAAGTCTTGCGTAGGATGGTGAATGCCCCTTGGTACATAAGGAACGACAACCAAGACAGTAATGAAATTAAGAATCATGAATCATTTACGGGTTCAGTTTTGAAAAACTATAGTAGATTGGTTTGGTCAGAATATTGTTTTGTATGCTCCCGACACCCTGTGTGTTATACGCCGTCTACACTATGCAAATTCACTGATATTTTCTATCAGCAATTTTATTTTTGTATATGGTTTCTTCAATGTGTTCACAAATATTTGTCCAAAAAATATCATAGCTGGGCATTTCACTATCATAATAATATCTTCAAATGTCACCCAAAATTGTTTCATTACTATAAAAAAATTAGTTGTTTTTTAAAACTTGCCACTTGTGGTTAGGTTAAAAAATAATTAGTACGTTTATACTTCGGGTTCAACCTAGGTTATCTTTCCCCTTATTAATTATTATAAATTTTGAATAATTTTTCATGAAAGATACATAATCGAAAATGATTATGTCTACACTCAAAACCGACACAAATGTCTTTATACAAGCAGTATTATTTCCGTGACGCACGCATATTATTAAATCCAAAACCTACTATTTTCTGTAAGTGTTAGTGATATTTTATACTGTTTTTGATACAAACTACAATTTAAAATCAAAGTATGTAAAGATTATACTGTGGGCGTGTTTTTTTTTAATATCGGAGAAATAAGAGAGAACAGATAGATATTATATCGAAGAAATCCGATAAATATTTTCTCTGAAGTATCCGATAAAAATAAATGACAGTTTTTTTAGTATCGTAAAAATGTAGTTTTATTTGTTAAAAAAATGTTATGTTTTACCTAAATGCACAACAGTCGCGATGTTTGCATTTATCAAAAAGCCCACTGCTTTTAAACAACAATCCGAACTTTTTTTCAGAGAAAAAAGATTGTATGTATTCGAAAATTATCCGAGCGTGAAAAAAAACGACACGGAGAAATATATTTTGTCTCGGATACTAAAACAAAACGCATATCTGTATTTTGACAGTTAAATTATTTCTCTGGTTACTTCGACATCAAAAAAAAACATACCCTGTATTATGACGCTAATACTTACAGAAATAGTAGGTTTTATTTTGTGCTTGTATGGCAATAATATGGCTTGTATAAGATATTTGTGTTGGTTTTGCTACACTATTTAATTCAATCCAATCTAAAAATACGATAAATTAGTAGGCGGATAAGTCTAAGATAACTCGACCCCAGTATAAATGTAGTAAATCTGTCCAAGTGCTTTCAGATTTTTTCTACTTGGTTTTAATTTTTTATGTTCGTAAAATCCAAATAACAGTATGTATTACATCTACAAATCGCTAATTTATTGGAGATGCTTTGAAGTCTTTAATGCTAATTTTGGCTTAATTTTTTTATAAATAAAGTCATTTCACAAAGTGTGGCAGGAATTTTATTTAAAAAAAAATTAAGCCAAATTTAACATTAAAAACTTGACACGCCCGTCCAAAAATTAATGATTTGTAGGTTTCTATTAGTTACAAAAACCCCAAACTCCACATTTAAAAAAAATTGTGTTAATGATGCCAAACAATAGGTGGCATCGTCTTATATACGATAAACATGCATCATCATCGTAAAAATAGGTAATTTCTATAGGAAACGTGACTTTAAAATCATGGTTAGATGCAAAAACCACTAATTCCATCGTAAAATGTTATTGTTAAAAATCAACAAATACTTTGCATCACCAAGTCTTTTTAAAAATTTGAGTTACAAAAAACCACTTATCCTATTGAAATTTTACCGTTAATATTATTGTCAATTTATTCATTTTTATATTAAAAGAATAATAGGTAGGTAATTGAGCAAACTTGGTTAAATTAATTTGTCTAGTTATTCTGGTTTAATTGTTTTCATTGATGTAACAGATATGGCATGAAAAAGTTACCTAAAATGTCGACATGCAAACACGCCGGATCAAAATTAAAATGATCAAGTCTAAGTGGCAGAGATGCGTTGAAATTTTCAAAATCATTTTATGTTTCTCATATCATAACAAAATAGAACAAGACAAATTCATCTTAACCTGTTGTATTATAAAACCACCAGCAAGAACCGAGCGGAAGAAAGATAATTCAACCATATCTAGAAAAATAACAATATACCATTTCATTCTCAAAACAAATGGGGTTAGAATACGGGTTTGCCAAAAGGATTTAATTGATATTTTAAATATTTCCAAATATCGTGTTCTCGGCGTCTGCAAGCGGTTTTATCAACAGCGTTCTTTTCCGACTGAAACGCGCGGTTGTGATCGCAGCAGTAGCAAATTCAGCACAAAAAGGGCTGCTCTTAAATTATTTATAGAAAAATTTCAAGTAGTGGATATTCACTATTGCCGTTCGAGAAATGCTGGGCGATTTATCAATAAACAAGATGTACCGCATGTATATCGCCGATCATCCACCCGAGTTACATGTAAAACCCAGTTATTTCCGTGCAATTTTTAATACGAGTTTCAATCTGGGGTTCAAATCACCATTGACTGACAAATGTTCTACTTGCCGAATGTATTCGGACCAACTAAAAGTGGCTACTGACCCTAAAATAAAATAAAATCTAATGATACATTTTATCAGCTAGCAAAAGAGAAAGTCGAGGAAATGTTAACAATATCAGTTGACTGCCAGAAGAACATGGTTCTTCCAAAAGTTCCAGACGAGGCAGCCGACTTTTCTAGACAGTTATATTTATACAATTTTGGAATTATGCAAGGCTCCTCAACTGGCACCCTTAACAAAGAAAATGTTCTTTTGTATGTATGGCTGGAAAACGAACACTCTAAGGGATCCAATGAAATAGCTTCGGCGCTATACCACGATTATGCGCATCTAATCTTGATAGGATTTCAATCGTGCAGCTCATCTGTGAATTCTGCAGTTATAGGTATGCTCTCATTTTGGCTCAAGGAAATCGCACCGGTACAGGTTACCAAAATTCAAATTATATTTCCAATCCCTGGCTACTCATATATTCCCCCGGGCAGAGTCTTTGCTCAGATGGAGAAGAAAGTAAAATTAAGAGAACTGATAATAACACCACAGGAATACTTCGATTTATTTGCGGATAAAATGGAAGGATTTATACGCAATAATTTATTGCGGAAAATGGACAGCTTTTCCGGCTTGGATCTAATTCATGGGTAGTGCAAGATTGGAAAGCTGCGGCAGCTGCATGCTTTAAAATTCCAGGACAGTGGCATTTTAAATTTAATAAGGCGAAAAGGTTCATTATTAACAAGAAATCGAGCAAGATTCATGTACGTGGCGAAGCGTTTAAAGGGAAAAACCTGTTTTTTTAAACCTAAACATTTATTCCAAATTAATTGGCATCAAAAACCATTAATTCCTAAAGTTACTTGCAAAACCCTACAATTCCAAATTAATAAATAACAAAAGGGTGTTTACAAATCGAATATCATTTATAATTTTACGTTAAAAGGTTTATTGAAACATCGTATACAATGGTTTCATAACAAAAGTTTCCTTGTTTTAAATTTAGTATAATTAATATGCGATTGTTACGTTTATCTTAAAACTGCTTATTATGAAGTTGAGGGTTTTTGTAACTAACAGACATTGTCTCTTATTTGGACACAACGATATGTATTTCGTAGATTCCTTTTTTTTTTTGCTTTACTCACATTTACGTTTATTTCGTCCGCTATTTTTTATAAATGAGAAGCGTTTAAAGCATGGAAATGTATCAGCAGCAAAACCCGTACCACCAGCGAATAGACGTACAAATGCAACATATGCAGATGTAGTAAGAAACAGCACAGAAGAGAGGCAGTGACAGTGCAAAATTTTTTTGCAAAAGTAGATAAAATGGCAACAATCATTGAACAACAAAGTGAGCAAATTGCACAACTTCTCAAAACTATACACCCTGCGCTATTGAAATGTTCGGTTTGAAATTGTGTAATGAATTAGGTTGGGCGGAGCTTTATTTATGCCTTTTGGGTAACTTGAACCGTTCTGGCGGGGTTGGTTTGCCCTTCCTACAAAAAAATAATTCATTAGCTGTAACAAACAATGGTACACGAGTACCTATGTTGTAATTGCACCATGAGTGAACGCATCATTATTTCACCAATCCTCCGATCACATCAATAAAAAAATAAATAATATAATAATAATAACTTATGCTAAGAAAATAATAATAATCTTAAAAAATATTAGCAAACTTATAAAGTTTGGAGAATGATCCAATACGGTGAATACAAAATACCGATTTATTCGATGTATATGTATATGATTCTCAATGTGGGTTCGATTTTATGACTTAACAATTAGATTATACGACTTACTTAAACGTTACCGCCGTTACTTCCGGAATAAGCACTGGAAAATTGTGTGTGTTGATTATTTATTACCTCTTCACCGTTCAAAATTCGATTTACTCGAACTTTCGGGAAAATTTTTAACCGGGTTTGATTTAATATTAATACCCCCTCCGGACAACCTGAGGGGTGGAAAAGCACATCATTTATTCCCTGCTATCAAATCACGAAATCGAAAACAGCCTAAGCAAATTATCAAACAAAAAAACTCACCTGAGGGGAACAACGTAGTTTTGAATACTCTTTGGGTGAGATTTCCCGGTTGTGTATATCCAAAGACTAATCAGGAAAAATTATCCAATACACCACTGAATATGTCACTTATTTCCCTGTAACTAAGCTGACGGGTGTCCTAATACAAAAAGAAACAAAATGTTTCAATTTACACGCACGCAATTACAACAGCACTAAGAGTAATCTCTTATTTACCTTACCTACAGTTGGCTGGCGTGGTGTATTAAATTAAATTTTCACCAACGTGTGTTTTTAATTGTTTTTTTATTAGCACTACTGAAATTTAAACACTATATACATACATACTTATATTACACACTACAAATATGATATTTTATAATTATTGCCACTAGTTATATGGGTATTATTCCATCGAAAAGTAAAATCGAACTAATTAAATTTTGCTTCAGACGCAAGGAAACAAAAAAAAAATTGGGCATAATTTATTTGATCAATAACGGGTCAGATTCAATACCATTACAACAAATGGTGAAACCAACTGACCGACTGAATTTTACTACGATTGACGACGAACATCATCAACACATACAAATCACTATTAGGTATACATAAATCATACGGTATTGAATATATCATCAAAAAGCATGAAAAATAAAAATGTTAGAAGGTATGATCATCGCTGTTTTCTAGTTAAGATTTTGTTTCAAATTTGTGAATGAATGAAACACAAAAATCAAATCGTCAGCCAATTTAAAATTTAAAACCAGTCCTGTTATTAAGGTAAGTTACCAAATTTAAAAATAATTTCCCATTATTATCAAACAGCGAAGAAACAAACCGAACACTGTTTAAGAGTTCGTTACAATTGTTTAATAAATTTTGGAAATACCGCCGTTTGCTTCAAAAGTCTATGGCAAAAATGATACATTCTGATTATCAACACATTTTTTACACTATTCCAAATATATTCAAATAAACAGAACGGTGGTCCGCCATTTTAGACCTACATAACTTCGGATAAGGAATATTTCCGCTCTACGTCGTAACATTTTGTAGGTCTTTACAGTGTTTTTAACAAAGTTAGTCCAATTGAAAAATAGTTTGTTGTTGACAATGGTCATTTTTATTCAAAATAAGGATTAACAGAAATAAAATAATTCATCGCAACCAAAATAATTTAAGAGAAATTGCACTTTCTAAAATCAATAATTAATGACCCCGCCATTGGCTTTTATGATGGCTTTAATCCGGATCAGCATTGAATTGTAAAGTTTGGTTAAATAATATATTGTTATTTCTAATTTCTTCAAATCAGACTTTTTCTATAAGTTTTTGCCGCTCTTTGGCACTTTTCAGCTTGTATTTTTTGATCTTCTTTCCCAAGGCCAAATATTTTCAACAATATTGAGGTCAGGACTACTTCTTGTGCAAGGTCACAACTCAATCCCCAAGCTATTTTTAAATTCGGCTACCTACGAAAATCAGACGTTCGTATTAAGCATTCTTACGTCACAAATAACGTCAATAACATACAATGCGCGCCCTGTAATACATGGAGCTGAATCGTCGTGGAAGAGTGGAATACCGATGTATTGAGTCGGGTCCTCAATAGTCACGACGCGGGTTTGGATAATTTTTTTATATTTTTCTCTGTTTACTGAACTATCGAGAAGGCGTAGTGATCAAACAAAGGCTGTCATGGCTCCTCAGGCCATAACATAAGGTGAATGTTTTACTGTCTGCGAAACACATTCTGTTAAATACCTTTTGCCTTTTCGTCGCCGAACACTTATCCTTACATAGGATCCAAATATATTGAACTTGATTTCATCCGAGAATATGAGCCAATGCCAGTTCTCCGGCATTCAGTTTTCTCATTCTATTGTGAATTTGAGGCCTGTAGCTCCCATTTTTGCTGTCAGTAATGATTTTCTCGCATGTGCATGAAATAGTAAATAATCGAAACCGAACATTTCAATGGCGCAGGGTGTACAAGGGTTATGAATCAGGTCAAAATATTATCAATTAATGTAAATTCAATCGTCAGTATACATAGAGGCCTAAATCTATTGAACTTCATGGAATGCCACAAACCAGACATGATGTTACTAAGCGAAACGAAGCTAGACTATCGGCATAAAATAAAATTCCAAAAATACAACATCATAAGACAAGATCGACCAAAGCTAAAAAAGGTAGGTGGGACAGCCATTATTATTAACCACAAAATAAAATACGAAATTGTAAAAATTAACAAACTACAAAATTGCTGTGGTATAGAAACAACCATAATAAAGGTTGCGCTCAAAGATAAGTCACAATTATTCATAGTCTCAATATATTGCTCAAGTAACCAAAACACAGAAATGGAAAAAAAATTCGAAGCGGATTGGAACCAAATATTTTAAAGTTTAGATCTAATTTCTACAACCAACTAGTATATCATTGCGGGAGACATAAATGCAAAACATGCAAATTGGGGAAACACAACAGAAAAAAAGAGGTACATTAATAAACCGATGGCTGACCAATACAGGATTTATTTACCGATCAAAACTGTATAAGCCTGATGCAACTACATATCCAACAGGAGGTAGCTATCTAGATCTCGCAATAACAGATCATAGGCTGAAAATTAAAACAAACGGACAAGGGGAAATACCATCGCATCGATATGAGAGTGACCATAAAGCCATTCAGATAATAAGTGAAGGTATCGAGCATGTAGAAGAGAGTTTACAGGAAACACAGAACACAAATCACCTCGCTATCACTAACTGGATATGGTGGTCAAACAAGGTGAGAAAGGCGTATTATCAACAACGGAGAAGCAATGCACAGCAAATGATAACACCAAAACGATAGAAACTTATTAAATGAAGAAATAGAAACATCCATTAGCACGTTAACAAATCTCATCAAAGAAACAATAATAAAAACTGCTCCCAGGATTAGACGTAAAAACAACATGCCAGGCTACACCAACAAAATGATAGAAAAGTTATACAGACACAAAAGTTATCTAATAACCCAAATAAAAAAATTAAAAAGGCAAGGTTCACCGATATCTCAGCAAATTAACACCTTAAAAGCACAAATAAAAAGAACAAACGAACTTATCGAATAAAACATAAAGTTAAATAAAATCGAAGAAATCGGGCCAGGTGAAAGAATGTTTTCCCAAATAAACCAAATGAACAGGATTAAAAACTCTAAAAACATAAATCAGGTTGAGATTAACGAAACGGAGATAACGTGTATGGGAGAATTAAACATTGATTGAAACGCTAAGCTGAAAGTGAATCGAAATTACAAGAGCTACAACACTTGTGAAAACCTTGATATTTTAGGCTACTACGTAGAGAAGCAGTCGAAAGGAAGGTCAAGCTCAATTCAGCAATCCAGATATGATCATTTAAGATTCAGCACTGCATTTAGAAGAATGGATCATTTAAAATTCATAAAAAAGAAAAGAAAAAATATTGGTGGCTCCCTCCAGCCATTCATAAAAAAGAAGAGAAAAAATATTGGTGGCACGCTTTACCTATCCCTTCTAGCTCTTCGTGAGATGGTAAATTAATAAATTTGGTTAAAAGGGTTTGAAAATTCTTTAAATATTACAATACCCTGTAACTTGTCCCGCAAGCTAGCCAAAACAAAAACATTATGTGTTCTATTTCTCTTTGATGTCCGGAACGTTTATCTGGTACGAATTCTAGGACTTTTCTTAATGTACTAAAATTAATTCGCAAATGTTTTTTTGCCAAATGGGAATCTCCGATAATAATTTTGGGTATAATACCAAAACTGAAGTTGGGTGTACAATATTTCAAATCCTAGACATAATATGAATTAGACAAAATGCAGTTCAAACTAAAAATACATTTCCAATATATACTCTTCTAATAAGGCGCGCAAATTTCAAATATTTCAGTAATTCTATGTCGTATTCTATGAGTTGCCTAATATTTCTGTTTACTAAAAAAGATACATAGTAGCATCATTTGACACCTGCGATTCTCCATTTTAATGTTTAATTTTACGTAAATTTGTAATTTATGTTTCTGCATATAACAAAAAAGGATCACTAATAATTAGAACTGTCAATTTTGAAATGTATGTTCAAATAATTCTAGATTTGAATTGGACCACCAAATGACTTATTTCATACCGCCATTTTGAATAAGTCAAATAAGTCGACTTATTTGAAATAAGTCGGGAATTGGACCTCAGCCTAAGTAACTGAATTTATGATTTGGCAAACCTGAAACTGATAGAAAAGTCGGAAAATTGCAAATTATCCTAAAAAAAATATGCTGAAACCAATAAATTGAGAAAAGACGATTTGGTCTGGTTTAAATAGGGGATATGGCGTCCACCAAGCAAGACCAAGTTAAAGAACAAAAAAAATATTCGTAATACAACAAAAAATAATCATTCACAAAAAATATCAAAAAAAGAAAAAAAAACTGTAAACCCAACCCGTTATCTATCTAAGAAAATAATGACTGACAATCAAGTCCGGCTCACAGATACAGTTTAACTGTTGCAATTGAATTAGTAATGCACCTCAGAGAGAGAGGCCCAACAACAATTTGAAACTTTAATTAGAGAAAAAACTTTGAAACTTTACGTTAACTTAAAAAAATATCAATAAAGAAAATACCCGAAAAAAAGAAAATTTACAGTTTGTTCTAAATAAAATTTATTACCTTTTGGCCCGTCCGGTATAACCAGCGCCGACGCAGCATACTCCTCACTCCATCAACAATCCGCTTGATTGGTTTGCAGCTATTCTCCAATACACCTGGACCCTGCTTGATTGTCAGGGTATATGACAGATTTATATAATCTTGGTTCAGCAACGATACGATAACGGACCCTGGTTTTATTCACACGATACTTAACAAAAAAATGTTTTATAACTTTTCCGTTTCCTGACGTATATCCTTTATTATAATGCCAAAACACAACAAAAAATCAAAGTATGATTTGCGTACAGAATTAAAAATGAAGGTTGTTAATATATTTTTTTTCACTTTGGTAATGACAGAAAGTTTTATCACTAAAATTATATTTTGTATCATAATTTTTCAAGTTGTTCGAGCTTTTTGAGTTTAAGCAGAATTTCAATTTGTTCAATCAAAATCCATTTTAAATTTTATTCATTTTTAAATTATAATTCTTTATTTTTAATTGACAAAAGCATATAACAAATATCATGATAGTAATGTCCCCAGATATGATAGTTAATCAATAAATATTTCTCAATACATTGAAAAAACCACATACAAACATAAATTATCAGAATAGAAAATATCAGGAAATTTGCATAGTAGAGATTCCGGGTATAATACAAAATTAAGGATCACTTTGATTATGTACATAGTTGTAACGGCTCCGTTTTCACTCGCACACAAAACCATTTTATTTTTTTATTTAGTTAAATGTAATAATAAATTATTGATTTAAGCAATTTAGAATACAAAATAACAATACGTGTGTATAAATATTTAATCAAAATTCGTCATCCAAATAAATTTATTGGTGAAACCCAAAATGGAAAGATTTATTCCTAGTTTGTTGTTGTTGTTGTTGTTGTTGTTATTTTCCTTTGCTTAGGTCGACTAGCACTTATAGCTGTATATGACCTATTTTTGTATTATATAAAACGGTTAGTCCAAACTTCTAGAAAGAAGTATGGATGTCCCGAGTCTAATTATTTACTTTCACTGAGTCGCACTTTGTGATACCACCGACTAGCACGGATATATAGGCCTTAGACATTAAAAAATGCAGTACCTAGCACCACTATCTATTTTATTGAGCTGTTATTTGTGATACCCTCGCTTTTGTACACGATATAACGGGCCTTTTACGTATATTACGCAGTACCCGGGACCACCAGCTCAATAAAGATGTTCACTCTTCAAGATTTATATTGCGACTGATTCCTAGTTTACTGCCATTTAATTGGTGTATGCCGGTTAATCTTAAAATCAATGGAAATAAAGTAAATTGGTAAAGCCTAACATCAATTGAATGGCAGAAAACTAGGAATACAACATTTCATTTTGGGTTTCACCGATATATGTAATTTGTAGCACTTTGCCTGATCTGGAGGATATCCAACTGAAGAATTAACACAAAAAAAAAAATAAACTTACTTTAAATGAAAACAAAATTAAGAAAAATTTAAAAGAAGAAGAAACTACCAAACTATCCTCCAAATCATGCATCTTGCTAACAGAAATTGGACCTACACAGGGACTCTTGAGCGGTTGTTGCCGGCTAAGCATCAGGGTATGGCGTGGGGTTTTAGAGTGTGTGTAGATCGGGTTTAACCGCGAGAAGGATGATCCTGAATACCTACCATTACGCTCACCTACATTTACCTACCCTAACTCATCCGCAGCTTAACGACTAACGCGTCATTCTCATATTGTTTGGCTTCTTAATTGTTATTATATTTCACTATTGAAAACGCCAGTTTAAATTGGATGCAACAATTAATAGAAAATAAACAAATTTATTTTGGTATATGAAAGAAAAACAAAGAAAAATTCTGGTATAATGAAAAATCAACGTAAAACTAAACTAACCTAACCTAGCTATCCTAAAACTACCCTACACCGGAAATTAATGCTAACTTAGAAAAAAGAAAACTATTAAATTATATAATCAAATGGAGAATAAAAAATGTATAGCAAATATAATATGTATGTATATAATAAAAAAACTTATCGATGTTGCGTTGCAGCCTGTTGATTGTAGATGTTGAGGTTGATCGTGTGAGATATTATCCTCATTTAGGCGCGCACATTAAAATGTTCATGATTTATTTTATTTTGATTTATAAAATTCGCTAAGTCGACGAGTTTATTCACAAATGGTCTGAGGTAGAAATTTTTTTTTTATTTCACTTGAACGTTCATGATGGACGAACAATACCAAATGATTAAATTCTATTGAATCTTTCACTCAATTAATTTTGTGTTTTTTTTTTTTTTTGTTTTTTATTTAGCGATAATTTATCGCTCTTCACAAGTTCACAAACACAATTCCACTATCACTCATTACCATTTTATTATTATCCACTAATTAAGTATTTACTGTGAATTTTTTTTTTTTTATTTAAACACATCAAAATTAGCCATTTTAAAAACTTGGCGTGTCTTCGGTTTATTCAAAATTTTTTAATTTTGTTTGAATGTTTTAAGTTTGTTAGAATTCACTTCACTATTTTCAATAAGTGTTTTGAAATTTTGATTTATTTTTAATTAATTTTTTCTTTTTTCCAGTTTTTGTTAATTTTAAATTCAATTATCACTATCTTGAAATTATAGTTTTTTTTTTTTTGTATTAATTAATATTATTATAACTATAACTTATTATAAGTTTTACATAGCAAAGCAAGAAACTTAATTAAAATTAATTACGCATTAAACAAAAAAAAATTTAATAATCGTTACGATTCTGATTATGAGTATATTTTTTTTGTTTTTGTTTTTATTTTAATCCAGAAATTCCTGGAACATTCTTTTTCTTTGGTTTTCTTGCCAAAATAAATTTGACCACTTGCAAGATTAACTAATATTAATTTTATTCACAATTTTGTTTCAATAGGACATTTTCTATTGAATTATCCAAACTTATTCGCAACTTATTTTTCGTAAAAATTTACTTTTAAATCTTTTAATTCACAAAACTATATTCACGGCTTTTTTGTTTTTTCACTCAATTTCTTGTTTTTTAGAACTCTTTTAAAATTTACATCAAGACTGACTCGAAAAATCTTAAACGCCCGTTTTATATTAAACCCCCCACCAAAAAAAAAATGTTTCGCTATTCGCGCGCGCAAAATTTATTACCATCGCCCAACGTCAATTCAAGCAACCACGGCATCTATCAGAAAAAGCATTTATTTTTTTTTCTTCTTTATCGACCAAATAAATTATTTAAAATTACAAACGTTTAGACATAAACGAACATTTAGGCGTTAAAAAAAAAATCAATACTCAAAAATAAATTATACCATTCGCTCGTTGTTACGGCGAAGCTGTTACAAATTATGTAAACAAAGGGCACATGCCTTTATGGAAATAAAACAAATATGTATTTGGAAATAAAGTCATTGACTTTATTTCTAATTTACAGTGGATCGTTAGTATAATTTTTAAATTTTACATTGGTGTCATGAATAAAGTAATTGCAAGTAATGTTAATTGGGTCTTTATAAAGATAATTGACTTTATGTCCAACTACTTTATCACAAGGTACCAATATAAACTTTAGTTATAATACTGTACGATCCACTATAAATTGGAAATAAAGACAGAGACTTTATTTCCAAATATTCGTGCACTTGCCTTTATTTCGACAAAAAACCCATGAAAATAAATCCAATTGAATTTATTTTCGTTGGTTTTGTTTCTCTGATGGGGCAGTTGACGTTATATACGTATAAAATGATGTCTGCTCCTTCAGCTCCGTTTTACTTTGTATAAACTGGGAAATACATTTGTACAAAAATTCGTATTGTTCTGAGGTTCGCACCATATCCATCCGTTGATGTCGTAAACTCTTCACCGTTTCGCAAACATCACAATTTTCATCATTTTCGATTTGTTGCATTAAAATATCCAGTGCAATAAGTGTACCGGTTCGATCGGCCCCAGTACTACAATGAACTACAATTGGTACATTTAATGTACCACTCTTACACTCCCATCGAATAAACTCTATTAGTTTTAATACTTCCAATTCATTTTCAGGGCAACTATATTCTGGCCATTTTTCAAAATGATAATGCGCAACTAAACGTTCCACCGTCCCCTATATAAAAGAAAATCAAATATTATTATTGGTATACGTGACAAAGAGGTAACCTAATATATTAAATAAAATATTACTTTTGTAATTTTTATGTCGCGTCTTGTACATAAACACAAGTCAAGCTGTCGAACATTACCCACACAGATATCATTAAATTGAAGTTCAATATTCGGATCTGGGAAGTATTTAGCACATTTTAAAATACGATTTTCAAATAATTCCGTTAGCATAATAATTTCTTTGCAATTTTTTTCTATAATCATATTCCAAAAATCAAAGCATGTGTCGACTGTTGGTCCCTGTGTTGCTATATACTCAGCTGGACGTAAAAATCCATCAATAAGTGATGCATTTATGTAACCAGTGGGGCTGTATTGATTTGGGATGAGACATACACGATTTTCATCGTCTGTGAAAATTAAATATTTATTAATTAAATTTCTAATTAGCTATAAGCACACTAAACTTTGTGGTAGCCAACTTACATGGCAATATATTTCTATGACGATTCTTGACTTGGTTTTGTTGTGCAGCTTTGGTTGTAAGATTGCTTAAATCCAAAGAATTAATCGATTGGTATTCGTCAGTTATAACGTCTGAATCAAGTTGTAAGAAACGTTTGTAGTTGCTGGAAGAAATTGTTTCATTATCTACGTTATCGGATTCGCTCCGTGTTTGTGGATTTTGTTTATCTCGGTTTTTCGATGTAAACCACTTGATTCCAATTCCAATTAAGATTGACAAGAAAACAATAATTGATAACGTAATTATTAATGAGAAAACGTTTTTTTGTGTTGTAAAATTAATTGGATTGGTGTCAGCATATCCATTGGATGTGAAAACACGACCAATTATCGCGTAATCAGTTCCTGGGGACAAAAAACATGTCTTTCATTAAAATTGTGTTACAAATTTTGTAGCAATTTAATAAAAATGTCAAATCGAGAGTAAAAATGTCGTTCAAACCAATACCAAACAAGTTGGAGGTTTTTCCAAATGTGTTCTAATTTCTTTGTATTTCGAATAAGGAGGGTTTAATTATACCCTCTGTTTCTATCTGCCGTTTTTGCTCTTTAAAAATCGGATAGAAATTTGCTGGAATGTTAGGTTAATGGCTGGGTTATACTGGTATTCCTTGAGTTACGACCGAGACATACATACATATGTCCCTAAATATTTATAATATTTATTTTTTTAAATTTAACATTTATTAGGTGGTCTAGTGATATGTGAAGCTGCCTGGGGAAATCAAATTGAGTCCTCAGAACTTACAAGTATGAAATAAGAAGTGCCAGAATATGTGCCTGGAGGCTCTATTGTGATAAAACACAGGAATTCTCGAAAGCTGCGAGGCTACGCAAAATACTCAAGTCCTATCATCCCGAGTCATATCCAGCGACCGAATGATAATCCACCTTGTACTCCGAACTTGCTCCTGAAATGGAAAGACCGCGTAAAACAGAGGTGGTCTTCTATGCAAACTTCCTCAGATTGATTCTCTTACTTTAAATGGCCTTAAAAGCGAAACACCTGGCTGTTATTTTTGAGAGCAAACTTAGCTGGAAGCCTAAATTTT
Organism: Tipula helvola; assembly: GCA_963556165.1. Classification (NCBI taxonomy): domain Eukaryota; kingdom Metazoa; phylum Arthropoda; class Insecta; order Diptera; family Tipulidae; genus Tipula; species Tipula helvola. Next base: position 8,019,616 of record OY744481.1, on the reverse strand, counting down.
AGTAAGCGTAAGGAAAGCTACTATGTAAAAACGCTATTGGAAAAAGATGGGGTCTTGAACCCTCCATCGTTGGCTATATGCCTCAGTGATAAGGCCCATACTATTTTATGGGATAGTTGTTGGGTGGCCAGACATAAACAGTATGGCTAACCAAAAGTTGCCGATGAAAATTCAGGGAACTTTCACCTTGTGGTGCAATCAGGCACTGGAGGTACTCTATCATCTCAAACCCCTAGATATTCTGAGAATTCAAAACAGCAGCGAGCGATGCTCAAATCCATTTCTATGTGGACCCATAATAATATAGGACACTCATCCATTTTGTGTAACAGAGACATTCCTGGTACCACCGGTTACATTATTTTATCACCATCTTTCGCGGAAATATTTCGTACAGATATTTCCTCCAAAGAGGACTACTGGCTGAGTGAAGAGATGTTGAACCCTGAACTTTTGAACTTATTCACGGATGGCTTAAAAATTGATGGTATAGGGTTGATGGTGGTGCTTCATGTGAGAAATTGAATGTGAACCTCTCATTTCGTCTCCCCAAATATTACAGTGTCTTCAGGCTGAACTGATCGCGATAATGGAGGCCGTGGATTAGTTGATGTATAACGTAGTATCTATAAGAGATATTGGCATTTTTACAAGCAGTCAGGCCGCTATTAAAACGCGTTGAAATTCCGCCCGCTATACGAGCAAATTATTCCATTACGAAGGAGCTAGGAGAGCAACGAAATACAGATAGTCGAATGGTACCTCGTATGTTACAACTAGGTTGATTATACCAAAGCTAGATCAGAGAAGAACTGCGAAAAAAACTGTTGGTCATATCGTCGAGCATAATGAGCAGACATTATTTTTTTTACAATATCTACCGATTTCTGATAGATCGGTACCTAAAATTGAACAACAAATAAAAATAAAAATTACAACAAACCAAATTTAAGGGGGCCATTGCAGTAGCCTGAATATCTATTTGTGTTGTCGCAAGTTTCATTCCCAATTATAAATTCAAAACTACCATCTTCATCAGTATTGTAAACGTTAGGAAATTTCTGAATCTGATACTGGCCCGTACATTCATCATCTTTAAAATCAAACCATGATTGTAATGGCTGATCAACGTTATTTTTGTAGAAATAGTAATTCGGTTTTGGTTCTTCTTGACAATTCTACAATATTGCGAACGGATAAGATTAGGATTGCGAAATGTTTTCTATTTCGTGCACTTACCCGTTCCGATATTAGAAATGTAAATTCTCGAATTCTTCCATTTGTCGAATTAAAAAGGTTTTGGTTAATGGTTAATTTAACATGATCCCTTGCGCTCGTTGCATCACTGATACGTCCCCAGTTATTTGAGTTGAAGGCTGCGGGAACTAAAATACAAAATTATTTAGCATATTTCGCATGCAATTATCATTGCCACATAAATTACTTCCGGCTGGTGAAATATATATAATGGACGTCTCATTCATCGGTCCTGTGAAGTTTTGTAATTCAATCCCTATCGTTATATTATAGATATGTTCTGGTTTAATTGGTTTGGATTTATAAAAGTTCGCTAGGGTTAAATCATTAGACGATTTTAATTTCCATTCGTAACTAATTACGCCGTTATTGGTTGGTGGACTTTCGTAAAATGTGCCTTTTATCGCGATTATCTCACCGTTAATTTCGCATGGTAAGTCCCATTTTAATTCGACTGTGTGGTCGTAATTAAGTCGGTCCACCCGAAAATTGTTCACCTGATGTGGGCCTGTAATATAAAACAATTTTGTAATTATACGATACATGGAAGAAAGAAAACTTACTGTCTGGGCTGGTTACTACTTCGATTGGATTACTGTAAATGCCAATTCCGGCTGAATTCTCGTTTGCCATTTGGACTGAATATTTAGTAAATGGTTCTAAATTTGAAACAGTATACTCCAATTGATCAGTTTCGATAAGAAATTTTTCATTATAATGTATGATTCGGCATCCTACAGGTGCAGCATAATTTGTTCCTATTTTCAGAATATGAACTTGATAACTTTTTAATCGTAATTTTGTATTATTCGGAGCTTTCCAAGCAATACCAAAAGATTTCGATTGAATCGAACGAATCCAGAAGTTTGGTGGATTTGACAATTTTTCATTAGTCTCAAATTTACTTGCCGGACTTTGATCAGATGAATAGTCCGCATTTTTGATTCGTACCGTACATGTATAGTTGGTTAGATCTTCTAAATCATGAAAGGCGGCACTAAATTTTCTTTCGTTTTGTGTAAGCGATACAATGGTCGAACTAGATTTACTCACATCATCTCTAATACACGTGAAAATAGCACTTGTTAGTAGGCATTGATCCCGATCGTTTTCATAATACGATTCTAATTCGAGTGATTTTGCTGTTTTCAATATAAGCTTGGGTGCGGATGGTGCTTCAGGTTCTAAAATATAAAATTAGTTAACAGGTTAGAAAGAAATTCAAAATAATTGTCATACTTATTGTTTCGGTTTTAAACGTGAGCTCTTCTGCATCGCCTTGTCCATTATCAAAAGTGATCGGAATTATAGAAACAGTGTAATGCTTACAAGATTTAATTTTCATCCTATCTAATATAAAGTTACGTGAAATTATCTTTTCCGATATGATTTGATAGCCTAATTCATCGTACATCATCATTACATATTTTTGGACGCATTCAGCACCATAACTAGGGGATTGCCATTCAATCACCGAATTTTTATATCGAAGTTGTTGTATCTCGCTTGGAATTCCGATTGTCGTGTTCATTGACTGCCTTTCTGTACACATTCCAGTTTTATTATTCTTCATAAAAATACAAATTTGAATGTTGTACTCAAGGCATGGTTTAAGATTTTGAATTGTATACTTTGTTACACTTGTGTATTCTGTATTGTGTTCGTAATTGATTTCATATTGGCTTACACAATTTGGATTTTTGTATGGAGCATTCCATACCATACTGATACTGTTAGGATTTGTAGACAATGCATACAAATTTGAAATAAGATCAGGCTGTTTAAATCCGGTTTCAATCGAAATTTTATGGGTTTCACCGATTAAATTTTTATCCCCCTCTGGTGTAATTCTAATTTCATATTTTGTACAACCCGGAAGATAAGCAAGATTCAATGATTCGGTTGTTGTGATGTTGGTTATTCCATTGGGATCTACAGAATACCGCCTAATACATTCAGCACCAAAGTCTGGCCGCTTCCATTTTAGTAGGCCACTATTTTCATTAAATTCGATATGGTCTATTTTCGGTAAGTTGCGGACCGATTTAGTTATAAACGTTTTGCTGGTGTAGAACGATTGATTCGTGTTGAGTGAATGGTGTGTTTTAATGACCAAATGGTACTCTGAGCATGGTTTCAATTGGTTGACAATATAGAATTTTTTCAAATCTGATTTGAAATCCAAAACAGTATTATTTAAGATAATTTCAAAATACCAAATGCAACTGGGATTTTTATATGCTAAAGAGATATTGGCAGAAGATGATTCCGAAGCTATCGAGTTTATGCTTATTTCTGGAGTGGCTGATTCGGTAGTAATATTTTCGCTATATGTGGTACACAACCCTCTTTTGTTATTAATCTTAATAATACAAATTTGGATATTGAGTTTAATACAGGGTACAAGATTTTGTATTGAGTGTGTAGTTAAATTGGTTGTGTACTCGATATTTTCATTGTAAATGATCGCATAGTGTTTAACACAATTTGGATTTTTTCGTGGAATTGTCCAATATACTGTAATTTCAGAGGGGCTGATTATACCAGCAAATTCAATTTCCACACTGTCCGGCTCTTTCAACCCAGTTTGAATTTCTAAAACATTAGGCATACCTGTAACGCCAAATTCTCCTACCGGCGTAATCTGAATTAAGAAATTTGAACAACCTGGTAGGTGGCTTAAATTAAAAAATTCGGAACTTGTATTGGCCTTTTTAACTCCGTCATCTAGTGTATAATATTCAATGCATTCCCCTCCAACACTAGGTCGCAACCATGTCAGTAAATTTTTCTTCTCATCAAATTGTATGTCTTGTACAGAATCAATTTTTACAGGTTTAGTTTTAAATGTTTTATTGGTGCTTACTGTTTTGGTATAGTGTGAACTGAAAACGTTTACAATAAGATTATAACTTGTACATGGTCTCAAGTTTTCTACAGAATAAAAAGGCGGTAAACTTGATTTATCAAATATTTTTAACCGATTGAGTAATTCAATCTCAATTTTGCAATGCAATTACGGTTTTTATATTCGAGAGAAACAATTCCAGAAAATTTTTTCGATATTATCGAGTCTATATTAACTTCTGGGAGGGTTGGTTGTGTTGTTATTTCTTGCTTGGTACACCCATCGGTTGGACTGTGTATTATACGAACACAAATTAGAATAGTGTACTGTGTGCATGGTTTTAAATTATAGATTGTGTGGTGAGTTAAAGCTGTGTGCACAAACTGGTTGCTATTAAAAATGGTAAAGTTTTTAGCACAATTTGGGTTCCTAGTTGGCTTATCCCAAATCACTGTAATACTATTTGGACTACTTGACTCAGCGCGAACAATTTTCACAGGATCCGGATCTTTAAATCCGGTTTCAATATTTACTATTTTACTTCTTCCTTTTAAACCAACTGGCAGCACCGGGGTAATTTCAATTTGATAATTTGAACATCCAGCGAGGTTTGATATTACAAACCTCTCATCATAAACGATATCTTCCCCGCTATAATTTATATTATTTATAATATAACGATGTTGTGCTCCGAAACTAGGTGGATCCCAGGTTAGTAAATCAGTTTCCTGATCAAATTTTATGTTTTCTACAAAATAAATTGTTTCCAGATGTGTATTATATATTTCGCTAGTTGATTTTTCAATATCTTTATAAATGAATGTTTGTTTGTGTTCATGTGTCCAGTTTTTATAATACTGGTGTGATTCATGCCAATTATCCTTGCGCATCGCATCGCTTAAGCTATTGCGAATTCTTTCATTATATTCGTGCCCCAACGGTATATCGGCAAAGTTTGAACTCGCTCTCGCCTTTCTATTTAACAGTTCTGGAATTGCGTATTTGGTCATTTCCATACGTTCAATACAGTGTTCATATTTATTTAGCTTTGTAACAACACATATCACAATGTTATACATTTGAAAGGGTTTAAGATCGATAATTCTAAATGAAGTGGAACTTGTATTCTTCATACGTCCATCATATTGTATTGTATAGTATTGAACACATTGCGGGTTCCTCTTAGGTTGATTCCAAGAGACGTTCATACTCGTAGGACTCACATTGTAGACATCAAAATTATCCATTCCGTTAGGCTCTGTAATAAATAGATTTTTATTATTATTTTAATAATGTTTAGTACGGTTTCCGTAAGGCTGTCGTTTTTAACTTGTGTTATAAAACGGCGATTAGGTGCAGAAGCATTAGAGCGCCCCCCTCCCACATCTCCACCATTTTTCAAGAATTAAGAGTGGATTAGGCTTCTCACAAGAAATTAATTTCATCGATATAGGAAAGGTATACATAAATATAGCCAATAATCAGTTTAGGGATTCAAATATAATAGTGATGGTAATTAATGACATTATACATTACTCAATCATTACTAGAACTTAAATAGGTAGGATTGGAAGTTGCATAAATTACTATTTTTAAAGTTGCGATACCGTTAATAGTGCCTGCTCACAGAGTTTATTGATTAAAGAAATTAATTTTGTCATTATTTAAAAAATAAGTTTTCAAATTTGTTTTGAAATTGTTTTTTGATAGATTAAAATCGAATTGATCCTCTGCGTTATTGAATGCTTTTGCTAATCTATTGAATGGGTTGTTATCGCCATAATTGGTGGAATGATGTTCTAGCGCCAAAAATTGGTGATTACGCAATGTCCTGCTTGGAGCATTTATCTGCTAATTTCATATTCTTTACACCTACATAGTCTGATATGGTGGTAAGCGAGCCACATTTTGATAAAATGGTATGTTATAGTCATATTCCCAGCCAGTTTTTTCCAACAGGAATATCAAAAACTTTTTTGTATACTTTCAATTCTTTTGATGTGCACATTATAATAAGGATTCCAGACGATTACAGCATATTCCACTTGAGATAAAATTATAATAAAGTTTGAGTATCACTGAATTCCCCAGTCCATCGTTTGACAAAGCCAAACTTACAGTTATCGATGTGCCTGTAAAAACTAACGTTTCCGACGAAGGTGACTCTTAGATCAGTAATCTGTTGTACTCTTTGAACCACATTGTCCTTGATGTTGTATTTAGTTATTATCGGATTCCTTTTACGATGAAAACCCATAATTTTGCACTTCTTGATGTTTAAGTGTAATGAGTTTTGGTCGCGCCACTCACTAAGTCTATTGAGGTTATCTTGCAGTTTGTCAGCATCACAAATTTGTTCAATCATACGATCAATTTTTACGTCCTCATTGAGGAACACTCGATGTCACTTTAACAGCGTTGGAATTTTATTTCCAATTATTACATATTGTAGATGGTTTGTTAAGTATGTCTTGAACCAATTAATGTATTCTAATGAAAATCCAAATGTAAATAGACTTTGGAGTGCTTTATGACATATAGAATCAAAAGCCTGTAGCAATTCACTCATTAAATCACTTATTTTAATTCGTTTATCTCTACAATCATTCGAAATGTAACGCATTTCGATTTTTCAAATATGATTGCATTTGAACAACTCTTTCATTTAAGTAGTGACACTCCGAGCATATTAACGTACTAATATACTGGGGTGTGTATGTTTGCTTAGTAAATTATTCCACATATATTTATACGCCTCACTACTCTGTATTAAATTAAATATCTCTATTGTCGTCATCCCCCAAACTAACTCAATCAGCAAATTTAACATTTGCTGGACACAAAATTTAGTCCATTTTCACACAGACACAATTTTGATTTTTGACACATGTAATTTTTACGTACACACTCTGAAGCTACATTTTGTACGTGACGCATCTTCATACACAAATCAATCGGTGATTTTACAGGTGAAATTCGGTGAAATTACATTAAAGTTAAGTTTTGCATTTAAGTTGTGGTGTTGAATTTTAACCAATTAAATTGTTAACCAACTGGAATAAGTAATGTAATAAACATGGCACATAGGATTTATTCTGTGCCGCCATAAATAGAAATCGGAGCGATGAATTTATTCTACGATAGAGCTCCTTTGTTATAATTCCCATCAGACGCCCCCCTACAGGCGTTATAAGCCTTACTGAAATCCGTATAAGCTATATCTACTTGATTATAATGATTTTGTATCTCAGTTAGTGCTTGGCTGGTGAATTCAAAAAAGGTTAGTAGATGTAGACCTACCAGGCATAAACCCATGCTAATTGACAGATATATGAGGTATTATATATATATATATATATATATAGTTGATTTTAAAGCATTGCATACAGCTAGTTCGAATAATTTAGGAATTGATGCTAAGTTGATATTACTCTATAACATGAGACGTCATCCCGTTTGCTTGATTTAAAGATTGGAGTTATTTTAGAGATTCTCCATTTTTCGGGAAACTCAGCAGTGGTTAAGGAATGATGGAATGAATAGTTTACACAACGGATTTACCAAAATACTCGCGAACGCTTCTAATATAGATGAAGGTACATCATCTGCCCCACAATCGTCTCCAAAACCCTTCAAAGCTGTTAGAATATCTTCTTGATATATGACTCTAGGAGTGATTGATATGTTGCTATTGCTTGTTCTATCGAAGTAACCAGTACTAGCGGTTGGTCGATAGACAGATTGAAAAAATGCAGCAAATATGTCGGATATCACTTTGGCGATTGAGGTGCTGATATTGTTGAAGGTCATATTGGCAGAGTACCCCTCGATTTCACGCTTAAACCTAAAATATTTCCAGAACTTTTCTTGGATGCCAGCCAAATAAGACTGTGCTGTAAAAAGGACAGCTTGTCTGTTTCCAAACTTGATTTCGTCATTTTAACATATAGATGGAGAGCTGGTAGACAATTTTGAGTAGGTATTTGAGACAGCATGAAAATTTGTGTGACGCTTCTTTAGCAATGTCTAAACACAAAATCAAAGACCTGCGGCTGAAGGGTAGCGGCGCATTGTCAACCTTTGAATTTTAAGTTGCGAAATTTTTTTTGCAACAAATGTATTTGAGGCATTCTGAAATTTTAATACCTTTTAGTTTAGTATTTAATAAAATATAAAATAAAAATGCCAGATCATTTAGTCGGGTCCAAAATGTTGCCAGGCGGCTTCAAACTTTAATTTCGTAGACTTCTAAAAAATATATTTGAGGCAAGCTAAGACTTAGACAGATAAATATATATACCTAAAAAAAGATAACTTCAAAAAGACAGGTCATTTTGGTGGGACTTTCTACCTGCCAGGTGGTCGGAAATGTACTGAGTTCTTAAGAGCTGTTGACATAATTCTACTTTGCACTTTTCTGTTTTGCTTATTCTATTACATCTAGTTATCATCAACACTACTTCTAAAAATGTTGTTCTCGAAACACTGAAAGAAAGTTAAAAAATCGCTGAAGGAGTAGGTACTGCAGTCTCATATTGAAGTTACTTACGATTAAGCTATTGCTAAAGTTGCGATGCAAATCCAAGCTAGTGAGCAGCCATTATTTGATAACATATTTATTTATTTTGGATCTTTTCATATTATCCTTGCATATTTCAAAGCTGTCGACCAATGAATATTGCTGTTGAAAGTGAAAAATAGCAAATGGATCTGTTGATTCATTCCTTTCTGGCAAGCACTTTAATATATGTAAACGATTTCACCCACTGATGGCAGTTGGATTTGAGATTTTGCATTTTTAATTTTTCTTGAAAAATGAAAAAAATATCGATAATAGAAAATTTACGTACAGAGCTGATGGAGTTTAATGATCAAAAATTATCTTATGGTGCTTTATTACAAAATAGTGAAGCCTCAAACCTCATATCTTCATATCTTCAACATAAAGAAGCCCATTTAAATGGAGCTAATGGTAAAAAGCCTCAATTTTATGTGCCGTACATAAATCTCGTCAATTATTGTCAGAAGTTAAGCCGCAGTATACGGACAGGCGATATTGATCTATTTAAATTTATTTAACCAAATATGGCCAATCTTTTCTTTGTCTTTAATCAGCCAAATTATTCACGTTGGTTGGTTAAATATCACGATATTTTAATTAAACTAGAACAAACTCATCCACGATTACAAGAATCCATGGAAAGAAGTTATTTTGGAATCCAAAGAACGGACTAGTCAATCTGTAGACAGCCAATTGATCTGACTCTAGAACAGACAATCAACGCAGATGCTGAAAGAAGATTAACCGGTGCAGTACATTTTATTTAACTTTTATTTCTGCTCGGCAGCACTGTTGTAAGAGCCACGAGATTCGATCAACTGTTGTATCATATACATATGAGGCTACTTGTCTACGGAAACGGCAACATGTTGCAGCTGATTTGGAAAAATATAATTTAAACAAAGACACTAGATAAATTAAATTATTTGTCAACGCATTTTCCAAATTTATGAATCCATTCGATACTACCATCGACCAGCAACGACTTTTCAATATTTCGAGTGGAAAAGCAGCTTTAAATGCAGAACAAGATTTTTTGATAAATATTGAAGAAGTAGATGCAAAATTACGTGAAATGTTTATTTCTGATTGTAACGAATCTGCTGATAGGTTCGAAAAAATCTATTTCAAAGGTAAAAGTTATGAATTTTTCTGCTTATATAATGAAAAAAAAAACTGTTGAAACAGGTAATAAGGTTCAAGAAAGTAGTGTTGATGATAACTAGATGTAATAGAATAAGCGAAACAGAAAACTGCAAAGTAGAATTACGACAAAAGCTCTTAAGAACTCAGTACATTCCCGACCACCTGGCAGGTAGAGAGTCACACCAAATTGACCTGTTTTTTTTAAGTTATGTTTTTTAAGGTATATATATTTATCTGTCTAAGTCTCAGCTTGCCTCAAATATATTTTTTAGAAGTCTACAAAATTCAACTTTGAAGCCGTCTGGCAACATTTTAGACCCGACTAAATGATCTGGCATTTTTATTTTATATTTTATTAAATACTAAACTAAAAGGCATTAAAATTTCAGAATGCCTCAAATACATATTTTGCAAAAAAAAATTCGCAACTTAAAAAAATCAAAGGTTGACAATGCCCCGCTACCCTTCAGCCAGGTCTTTGATTTTGTGTTTAGACATTGCTAAAGAAGCGTCACACAAATTTTCATGCTGCCTCAAATACCTACTCAAAATTGTCTACCAGCTCTTAGACTAATAGGCCTTACATTTATGAATTTTAGATTTATAAGCCGGTCATCGAACCTTGGAGATGAATATGTACTTGGTGATTTGTTGGAAATAGGCACATGGATTTCAAAGTCTTAGCAGTAACATCTCATAAAATTTGTCGACAGTTTCATTCAGATCCCTTGCATTTAGAATCTCATCCCAATTCACTGCTTCCAAATAAACATGCAGACCAGTATGATTTGTCTTCTTAAAGTTATATTTGATTTGTTGCAGGTGTTCAGATTTCGCCATACAGTCTGTAGTGTTAATTGCAATATCCAAAGATTTAAGGTTGATGTCATTTACGACAAATGGATTGAGCGATTCAGTTACTTTAAACGCATCTACTTCATTGGTAAAGACAAGGTCTAAAAACTTCCCCAGATTATTAGCAATGGATTTAATTTGGTTTAAATTATAACCAAGCATTACATCAACGAACAAAGATTCTGCGTCTGATTTTATATTATTTGGAAAAATGCAATTAAATTCACGCTCAAAATTCCAGATGATACTCGGAAGATTAAAGTCACCAAGTCCAAGAACCAAATCAGATGGCTTGACTTTGATGTATTAATGACTTCTTCAATCGAATCAACGCATTCTGCATAATAATAATCACTGTTAGGATGAGATAATATGTTGGTTGTGTAAATAAATATATGTATATCGTTTGTTGGTTTTAATTTTCACTCAAATCTGCTCAACGCTTAATGGGACTGTAGCGATTCACTCATTCAATCGCTACATTTCGTTACATCACCACAATATAAATAAATAAATTTCATATACAACTTTCCTTCATTGACTATACACAATCTATGTCTTTTCATCTATATAATTACGCCAGCGTCTCAAATAAACACTCACGAAAGACATACACAATATTTTACGCGTATATCAATATGTCAAAAATTAAATAATATCGACCAAGCGTGATAGGACAAATGGGACGATAAATGTTGTTTAGTCCATATTGAGTTTTGATTAATTTAAATTATTTAATAGAAGAAAACGTCTGTTATCGAAAATTAGACCAATCACGAACTTATAATCCGGACATTGAAAATCGAAAACCCCATCTAAAACAATACAATAACAACACATTTCAAATCTTTAATTATTTCTTAAAACTAGAACTGAGCAAGCTTCCAATCTTTTGTCAATCTAAAATTAAGAATTTAAATCAAACTCATCTGGATATGACATCGCGCGGATATACATCGTGAAATATCTGTTCGCCTACGCTTTATAGCATTCGTACAATTGGAAATTGGAATCGTACGAGTAATGCATATAATCAAAAATTATAAAACCTGGTAGTTATGCTCGATTAACAAATTTTCTAATAAAAATCAATTTATATTGTAGTTACGTACCTTTATATCTTGTTGTAATATGCATCGTAAACTGTTTATCGTAAACACCTTTCGCGATCACTGGTATAATATTTAGTTCTACATTCGAGCACCCTGGTAAATCGGCTAAACTGAATGGCTCGAGATTAGAAACAAAATTAGTAGTTTTTTCATAATATACGTAATAACCTAAAATACTGGTTGGACCAATTCTGGGCCCCATCCATTTTAATAACTCGTTCTCTTCGTCATATTTAAAATATGATTCAGGCGGCAGTTTCAGGCATATTGTAGTAAATAATTGTTCAGTTTTAGTTATTTGTGTAGAAGTGCGTGAAATTGTCTTAATAATTAAATTATATTCAGTGCATGGTTCCAAGTCGGGTATTATAAAATTATGTGGTTCAAAAAAAATTTGATAATTTGATGTGGTGGATGTGTACGTATCAATCAATCTATCATTTAATATAATTTCAACTTTCATAAGTTGAATAGGTTGTTTGTATACCAATTTCGCTGTTGCAGAATTCGACTCTGGCAAAATTTGTTCAATTACGGTTTCTGGTACTCCTGCGGATAGGTACCATGAAAAGTAAGTTTTACTAATAAGAATCTTTAGGCAATTTAAAAACTAATAAATAATTACCTTGGACTTCTACACAAGAAGCGAGAGCAAGCAATAATAATAACACTGTACTATTCATATTATTTAGTAGTTTGCTCAGTTTGAGTAGAATTGAATAACTCCAAATCATCGTGAATCACCGTTTTAATATATTTTTCGCATGAATAACACCGTCATCATAATTTTTAGCGAGAACACACAGTTGAGATCCTTCAATATTTAGGAATATAAAATTGAATTTACAAAAGATGATCCCTGATCACAGATAACTTCTAAATTGTCTAAATATCCAATTTACTATTAAATTAACTCATAAAAAAATTTTCTCATGCGGGGTGTACTAATAAAAATAATTTTCACATAAATGTTATCACAGTTTGATTAGTTGAGTTTTTCCGTTCAATAAACACACCCTAATTGAAAACACCAAACTAAACACACTAAATCACTGATATCCAATTTTCATTGCATCTAATATGACACCACAGAACATAACGTTATTAAATATTACACCAAAATTAGTCTTCAATAAATTCAATTCGACCGAATAGTCATTAATTTTCGAACTGTAGTTAACTCCACCTGCGATAATCCTCCACTGACACAGAATGGATAATTTCAAAACATAAATTGGCGACTTCAATTCCAATTTAGTTCCAAGTATTCCCATCATGATGATTTATTAGTTATCAAGTTTGGTATAATTAGATGAATGTTTGTTTAGGTCAGTAGTTCCATTATCGGCGAATAAACGTGTGTTGTGTAACGTGACAAAATTGTGTTGTTAATTATCACGGTACTACTGTTAATAAGCACACTGGTGTTTTTATATACACATATTTAGGCGTAAAGAAAAAAAAAACACAGCAGAAAGCTCATATAAAGTTCAAAATCATACATGTAGGCGAAATACAAATTATACATAACCCCAAATTTAAACGAAGCAAAAAAATAACACATGAAATAGATTTACTAAATTAACTATAGTATGCAATAAAAAAATAATTAAGTTAACAAAAAATAAATGACACAATTACGAAATTAACAAAATCGGTTAAATAATTTTTGTTAGGAATAATTAATTCAGTCAATACTATTCAATTCTTCATAATAACGGTCTCGACTTAAGAATAAACTTACCAGTAATAAGAAGCAATCAAAACTTGTAAAAAATTCCAATATTTAATTTTATATATTTATTCAACAATATTATTCACTATCATAACTATATATTTATTTAATCGAAATCCTGAGAAATATCATCTACCACACATCTGTCACCTATAAACTCAAGTAAGTATAAATAAATGTTAAAAACTAACCTTCTGCCACCGACATTACTGATAAAAATGGGTCTGAGTATCCCACTCATTAACTTTCTAGCCACGCCTATCAGTAATTGTCTTCAGTCTCCTAACACAAACTTTCTAATAACTCACTGTACTAAAAGAGTGGTGCTGCGTAAAATACAACAAATTTTGAATAACATTTCGTTGTCTCACAAGAACTTCTCTATCAAAACTTTATATTGATAACATAATTAAGTACATTTGCTGTAATGCTTAGCACCCAGTTCATTAATATACTTGGTCAATTATAGCTAAAATAAAGTGGTATATACATCGACATATTAGGTATATGCTGTGAGTTGCATTTAGATTAGAGATTAGTTATTAATAAATTGAGATAAGAAAGTTAGTCTTAACCTGGTTCCTACAATATATACAGAAAATAAAACTGATTTTATATAGCAATACACGTCGAATACAGATCGAATGTCACATTTAAAATTATCATTAGTGGATGTTAAATAAATTTTATGAGAGCTGGGCAATTTTAAAGTGCGTATAGTGAAATGAAAGTGCTGCATATTTATTAAATTTTTATTTAGTGTGGTTTTAGTGTATGGTGAAAAATACGTCTACTCACATTTTTTTGGAAGTCATGTTTGAATTTTTAGATTTTTATGTTTTGAATGTGTAGCAGTAGTTAAAAAGTTTGTTGTTGTGTGTTTTGTATTTTAAAATATATTGTGTCAAATATTTAAAAATGAATGCACCTGATTCCCATCCGAAAATTATAAAATTGGGCTCATTTTAAAAATAAATGAATAGGGATTATAAAATAATTATAAAAATTGTACCAACTTTTATTTTTTATTTTTCAAAATGGCCGCCGAAATATTCTTTTTGAATTTTCTCCCAAGTGCATCTATTTTTTATCTTTTTTCTCATTTTGTTCTTTTAAACATACTGAAAAATCAACACAACATCTCATTTCGTTTTCTTGCAAAATACGTTTAAATATGACAATCTGCACATTTTTATAATTGACACCTTGTATCATAAAAAGAACAACAAAAAAAATTATGTTCCATAACCATCAAAAAGCTTCTAACATTAATTTACAATTTTCTTGCTACAATTACCTATATCTAAATTCTCTGCAAATCATAGCACTTAGTGTTATTTTATGAACCGTAGTGGTCTTGCAAGAAATTTTTGAAAATTAACGAATCGACGAATTTTGCGCACAAAGACGTTTTATTCTATTATACTATATGTATAGCACAAAACTCAGAGCTAGTATATATATAGTCACTAAATGAGCCAATCTCTGAGCTGATATTCGTGCTATTTGGTATAATAGAGAACAATGCCCTTGTTCTATGCGGAATTGGTAAATCTGTTAATTTTAAAATTTTTTGCAAAATAGCCGTACGGCTCTTATGAAAATATATGCGGTAACGCTTTTTTTGCACAGGAAGAGGGATTGCCAAATGGGAAGTCTTTTGTCGGGCACATTGGCAAATATATATAAATAACTTTGAAAAGCAATACGTAATCAACCCAAGAAATCCGGTCAAAGAAAATATTATATATTGGCACCGATATGTCGATGACATATTAATATTGTTTAAAGGCACGAACAGACAAATCAATAATTTACTTAATTATGTTAATGGCATAGTATATGTACACTGTAACATCAAATTCACAGCTGAAATAGAAGCTGATAAAGCAATTAACTTTCTGGACTTAACAATTTCCAACTGTAATCAAAAACATAATTTTTCAATTTATCGTAAAGCCACACAAACAGATCACACGATACATAATTCATCCACAATCACCCATTCCAACACAAAATAACTGCCTATCGGCTTAACAATACGCTCATGAATGAGAGGAATTATGAAGAGGAATTTAATTTAATCACACAAATGGCATAAATGAAAATAAAATATAAAATGTCACTGTACAGCCAAACCACATTATATCAAAATTAGAATAGCACCAAAAAATACGTATCAGTCGAATTTGATGATTACAAATACAATACATACATTAAATAAAATACTTAACAGATATAATTATACGATAGCAGGCGTAACCAGAAATAATTTGCAGAGAAATCTGAGACCAAAACAAATATGTGAACAAGAAACGGTATTTACAAGTTAACATGTAACAACTAGGGGGTAAAGCCCGTCCTAGGACGGATACATAATGGTGATGTCCAGTGGTTGCTGCCACAATCACCATTTGACCGCATTTGATATATTTTTAGCCGAGTAGGAATAGCTTGTGATTTAAGGCTTTTAAGGATTATTGTACCTGAAATAGACCTTAAACCAAAGAGTAAGAGCTTTTAAGGATGATGTTACGTGAAAAAACCTTGCAAACCGAAAAAACCGACCAAACGGCTCAGTAGTTAAAGATGTGGCGTTTGGATCGGGAGGTACCGGGTTCGAATGCCGATAGGGGCGGGATACAAAACACAACTATAACCCCCTGTTGAGAGTGCAGAATCCATGGGCCGACCCATCTTTCATGTCAGCACTATAGGCTGGCATGAAGCAATGTAATGTGCAGGTGGTTTATACAAAACAGGTCTATAGCCGTACGTCCTCGATTTGGCAACTACTGCGTAAAGTAAGAAGTTAAAAGTTAACTGCGAAAGAGTTGGGAGTGCCTTGAGCCCCAGAAAAGATGGCATAGAATAAAACGAAAAAAAAAAACCTTAACAGATCGACAAACAGCGGGAGCTGTGCTTTTATTCAAAAAAAAAAAAGCTGTGTCGTCTACACGACCGTAGGTTTTATGCGTGATAACGTTTATAAGATGTTGAGATTAAATATTTTAATATATAAATTATAAGCCAAAGTTTCTTTACGCACAAATAAATGAGGGATTCTCTCTCTACAGTGTTCTAAACTATATATTGTAGATCGCTATTTTGGAGATATCAATTTTATTTAAAATTTATGTGGAGGGTTATTACTTTAATTTAAAATAAATTATCCACCACAGTTTCTTTTCTCACAAATTGAGATTAGAATCGCTTCGATCAGAAGGGGCGTTCTCTCGCTACACTGCTCACGAGCTTTGTAAATCGCTCTTTTGTAGATTTTAATTTTAATTAAAATGTATGTGGAGATTAATTATTTTAATTTACAATAAATTATCTGCCATGAATTTTTACGTATAAATTGGCACCATAATTGTTAAGATCAGATGAGGCGTTCTCTCGCTACAGTGCTATCAATCATTGCAAATAGCTATTTTCTATAGTTTTTAATTTTAATTAAGATTTATGTGGAGATTAATTATTTTAATTTAAAATAAATTATCTGCCACAGTTTTTTTATGCACAAATTAGCACCAGAATTACTCCGATCAGAAGAGGCATTCTCTCACTATAGTGCAGTCAAACACTGTAAATCTCCATAATTTAATTTAAATTTAAATTAATGTGGAAATGGAAATTAATTATTTTAATTTAAAATAAATTAACCACAGAATTGCTCGGATCGGATGAGCCATTCTCTGGTTTAAGCATTTAAATCGTGCGTGATGCGAGGTTCGCGGCTTGCCTCGCCGCCTGATGACATCGTTGCGATAATATTATACGTGAGGCATGAAGCCTAAGGACCAACCTAAGAAATCATCAAATTAAAAGTAATGCTTACAGTAATTGCCCACGACCAAAGGCCAAATTTCGTTCCAATTTTCTGAACATGAGGGGTTAGACGTGACCACGTCAAAAAAATATAAATTGGAAAAACTAAACTAAAATGCCTTGGGCACAATCGAACCCCAGACCTTAGCCGCTCTAGCCCAATACGTTATTGCTAAGCCACGTTCATCCTAAATTATTTAACTTTCATTGTTATATTGTTTCAAACATAGCATGCTATGAAGTTTATGATAGGAAAAAAAAATTTTAACAAAAAATTCTCATGGCTTACTACAACCAGAACCATCTTGATGTGAATAGAGCCGGCATGTGAAAAATGAACTTAAAATAAGGGATATAGAAACACTAAAAATTCATTTATTTTCATAGTGTTTGTATGAAAAAACGCGATTTCGATTGAGGATAAAATATGAATTAAAAGTTAAACCCAGTTAAATCATTTTTTAAGAAATCGCTAACAAACAACTCAATGTCTTACTCATTTAAAACACAGATTATAAAATTTCCCTATTTTCCAGCAATAATCAAAAGAAAATAAGGGAAATTAAATTAAAAAGCATTCTACAACAACAACAATGTGTATTAAAAAGAGAAAATTCAGTTTAATGACGACATCATATCTCCACATCTAAACCCAATGGTAAGAAAAAAGACAACACGTCTCCGCTCAACAATCAAAATTTAAAAAAAATCAAAAAGAGCCAAACAGAATAAATAAAATCAATACAATGAGTGCGAAAAAAACAAAATATCAAAACAATCTAGCATGCTTTGCAAATTCAAAATAACTATAGAAACATATTCGAATTCAAATTGGAATGGAGGCATGAAGGAGATGATTATTGTTTTGTTTATAAATTTCGAGTTATGTTGATGACGTAGTATATTACAAAAACAACAATATTTAAAATTTCAAAAGTACCTTATTTTTCATGGCGATTTTCACTAAGAAATAAACATTTTCAAGACTTGATTTTTCAATCAAATAATATTACATGTTTCATGAACATTTTCATATAAAAACAAAACAAAAACTCATATTTCTAATAAACTAAAACTGTAAATGAAAATAACCGTTTTCCCATATAGTTTCATAGTAAAGAAAAAATTGTTTGTACCTTATTTTAAGCTTAGTAAAAAATACAGTCGATACTGGAGGCTCTTATTTATACAGTAGGCTCTGCTACAACTCAATATAAAAGTTTTTAAATAACTTATAGTAGTATCAGCATACATTTAGGCGCAAAAATAAACTTGTACCACGCATTTACTTGTATAAAAAGCGGAATATTTAATTTATAGTAAAATATTTGGTCATTAAATGAATACTACAAAAAAAAATTAAAAAAAAAATGAAATTCGGGTGAACATCGAACTCGTAATATTTCCCGTTCGAAATTTGATGTTAATACGTCAACACCTCTATCACTTAGCTACTCAGTTATAATGTTTTGATTATGTAAATTAGAAATATAAGAAGAGCGTTCCGGAGTTGGGAATGAATTGGGTATTAGATTGTCCGAATTTTTATGTAGGTCAAACTAGCAGATCGTGCACGAAACGATTCAACGAGCATATAAACGAAATAAAAAACACAACCAGCAGGCAGCAGCACAAATTTTAAATTAAATTATGCTCAACACATTGCCATGGAAAAACATGACTACACCGATATTCAGACAAATATTCAGATCATACATAAAATAGCGGAGGGAAATAAAATGGACCGTTTATAGAAGAATTAGAAATACACAAAAATCGCAACAACCCGTTATTATTAAATCAAAAAATCAACACGAAAACAACAAAATTTATGATTTTATATTGTGCAAGTAATAGTCAAAGCTTAAGGAACTAAAGAAGGAAGAACATCCGAAACCGCTCTCCAATTTATAAAAAATAATCAAATTCAATATCACAAAAAGAAAGGATTGACATTAATTTGTTTTAATACCATATTATACTGTGGTATAAGCCACAGCAACATAGATTGAATTGGAATTATACCATCTTTATAGCAGATACAAATGTTGTAACGACAAGATATTATTAGCCGTGAATAATGGCCAAGATGACTCAAATCTGCTTTTTCTCAATAAAGTTCTCAAAATAATTTTCTGTTGCACACATAAATCATGTAAAGTAGTTACAAAGCACCCACTCCAACATGATAAACCATATTCCCATTTAAACATAAAAAGTTCATGGTAGATAATTTTTAGCATAAGAACAGTGCAAAAATCACCCAGGAGATAGAAAACTCTTAAAGCAGGCAACAAGTAATTTTTTAAAGAGACATGAGTTTTCTAACCAAGATATTTAAACGCGTTGACTAATTGAATAATAATATACTTAGAATTATACGATTAAAATCATTGGAAATTTCGAAATCACTAGTAATAAGCTCGTATCTTAGGGTTCCTAGTTAGAATTTCGTTCACGACATTCCAGCTTTTTTTAGCATCTCCCCGATTAACAAGGAAACGATTGGAATAACACATTTATTTTTCCTTCTTATTGTCAGCATTAATTTGGCTAAAAATACTGTGTCCCGAAGAACTGAATCACCTGCATGGTTGTTCATCTAATTACGCAATTTGTTTCTCTTGTGGATACGACTGGCAAGATTAAAAGAAATCCAAGATTGTAAACGTTTGGTTTTAACCCGACTAAAGATGGACCGTCAAGGGTAAGAACATAATTCCAACTCAAATTTTCAAGAATATCTGTTAACAGTACCAGATTGAGTTTTTTCGTATAACCAACATGCAGCTTATTGGGTGCTGACGAAACTTGAGGTATCTTGAATATTATTTCAATAAAATGATGGTCTGAAATTTTAAGGTTCAATGCTGCTGCTGTTAGACAAGAAAGATCATTAGACTTGAGACGAGCAAAAACATGGTCAATACAAGAAGTTATGTTATAGTCACACGCGTATAGGAGTATTAATCAGAGATTCGAGACTGCATTAAGCCATAAGAAACATGTAAGCATAACAGCTATTTAGAAAATTAAGAATGTCTACGTTAATATATCCAATAATGAAAAGATTTCTTGCCTTAATATTACGAATAATTTCAGAAAATGTTTGCACAAAAGTGTTCAAGTGCGCTGAATGTAACTTATAAATAAAATATCGCAAATGAACAATGCCGATGCTACTACACGTCGACAATCTAATCTGTGCAGATTCAGTAGGTTACAGCGATCTTGGTAGGGTGGAAGAACATATTCAACAGACCGTGTAGACGGTAGACAACGAAGTTGTAACGACCCCTTTGAGTCGATTACATTTCAGCTTGAATTTAACTTACAACCGAAAATTAAATCCAAACCTTGGCTGTTACCATGTTTTTGTTTGCTGTTGATCTATTAATTTGAATAGCGGAAAATGTTTTGCGCGCGAAATCATCGAATGTACCGAGAATGTACATAACGTAAAACAATAAAAATACAAATAAATAAATCAATTATATATTTTGGGATGGGCATTAAGTGATTATACGTTCGAGAAACAAGAAGTGATTTTTTAAAATTTATTTGGTTGGCCTATTAAATTGGCTGTGATTAAGCTAATATAAAAAGATTTAACGCATCTATAAAATTGATAATTTTGAATTGTTAATTGTGAAATAAAACTAAAAATATTATAAAAAAAATCATAAATAATAATAAGAAAAACAAAATTTTAAGTTATGTTCATAAAACGCGAGTGGTAATTTTTGTATGCTGTAATCATAGTATATAAAATTTGTACATAAAAAAAAAATTCATAAAATTAAAGACAAAAACTGTTAAGCTAATTAAAATAAAACAAAATATAAAACTTATAACGTCATAATTATGAACTGTCGTGTATTTGTATGTTGAATTATAAAACAAAATAAATTTTATAAAAATAAAAACTATCACCGAGTTTTGATTAGTGATCCACTCAGTTTCGCTATTTGTCATTACATCGCCCCTCATGAAGAGGAAATGGTGAGAAAATTATAATTCGCAAGTGTAAATTACTCACATTTACAACGCAACGTATGCTGGATGTCAAAGTGTTTATAAAATTGCCATCAAATGTTATATGGACAACATATTCACCAGTGGTGATGTAAATACTATACCGGGTGGTAAAAAAAAAACAAAAAACTTTTGTGTGGACATCTACTGGAATAATCCTCATCGAATATAATAGATAGCTGTGGAATTATTACCAATGATCATCTTCGATAATATACAGTGCAACACTAGCGGCGGGATTTAAGTACCAGCATATTGCAACGGACAATTCAGGTGCTAAATTTTTATTATATTAATTGTATTTGATTAATTTGTTTCATTAGTTCAGTTTGGTTAATTCAATTAATTTCTTTAATTTATTTATCTTGAATTCATGGCTTTATTCAATATGTGCAATATAATTGTAAAGATGCGTTAAATATTTAAATAGGTGGTGTCGGATATAGTGGTTGGGCATGGAACACGTTAACCCCGTATAAGCACAGTTAGACATGTTTGTTAGGAACCTGGAGAATATCCCACCCCCACTACCGTGAGTCAGTAGCCGGCTAAACTGTGCCCAGGATAACCCTAACGAATGATTTTTGTAGCGGTCCCTCAGGAGGTGGTCGTTACAAAGTGCATACAAAACAAACTGCTTCTGAACACTTTCTATTCCATCCTAAATAGGCTTTGACTTTCGAGTAAACTGGACTTTTTTGTTTGTGGAAAACCAGCAAAGGTCGACAATTGCCATCTTTTTGAAGAACGCAGAAATCCAAATGCAAGAAATCGATATGAAGATTGGGGCTGCCAAATGGAATTCAACGGCTGAACTGTGATCCTGGCACTAAACAAGCTGTATTTGTTATATTACTTGATCCAATTCTTGTACATCTCTGTTGTAAATGAGCCCCTGCTCAAAACAGAATGTATCAAAACTTGTATCAAAAGTATGTATTTAAATTTGATGTTCTTCGATAATAATAATAATAATAAACCCTCGCTTCGTTTTCTTGCAAAATACGTTAAAGTATGACAATCGACAAATTTTTTGTATCTCAAAATGAAATTTAAAAGCAAAATTATTGATAAAAAAATATTTTATTACAAAATAAAGACAAAATTAGACAGTGGTAAGATGGTGACCACACCGGCGATGCATATTCTAAAATAGAACGAACAAAAGAACCGTACAGTGACGTTAGAGTAATCGGGTCGATGAAGTCCTTACAGTTTCACTTAATAAAACCCAACATAATGTATGCCTTATGTATAATGGTGTTAATATGTTTAGTAAAGGTGGCATCAGCTGAAAAACGTATACCCAAATCAGATATAAACTCCACTCTGACTACATCCTCACCATACAGACGATAATGATGGGACAGGGGTGACCGGGTACGATAAAATGAAAGACTCCTACACTTACTCACGTTGAGACCCAATCTATTGCGAATAGACCAACTGCAAAATTTGTCCAAATCATCTTGCAGCTTTACGCAATCGGACACGCTGCTGACCCGGGCGAAAATTTTCATATCATCAGCAAACAGGAGGAAGCTGGCAAACTCAAAGCAGTCAACAATATCGTTGATAAATAATGTAAATAATAAAGGGCCAATATGGCTTCCTTGGGTTACGCCAGATGTTACGCGAAATAGAAGCGAACTAGAATCCAACACACACATTTTTAAAAAAATTTTAAAAACTCACTCGATCATACATAAAACTGTTTAGTAGATACTCCTGATGATGGCCTAATAAGCCGAAATCGATCGAGTGATATTTTAAACCTTTTGTAATTTTGCAAAATATTTAACAAGTGTTTTTAAAAAAATTTTAAAAATGTGTGTATTAAGTGTGTTTCGCCAAGTGCCTACGGCAGAAAGTATAAAAAGTATAGAATCCAACATTCTAACGGATTGCCAACGGTCGGAAAGGTAAGACCGCAACCATTCAATTGGGATGTATTGACAATTTAAGTTCTTTAATTTAGAGATCAGGATATTAAGTCACTTTCCATCTTTTGCTTCAGAAGTGTATGATTTTCAGATGAATATGTTAGGACAGCATCGTCTGCGAATAATTGTAACTTCCCTTAAATTTGTCATCAAACAAATCATTTATGAAAATCAAGAATAAAATCGGTTCAAGAATTGATCCCTGAGGTACTCCACAATTTATTGTTATTTATTGTTTAAGATATAAATCTTTGCCTTGAAATCCAGTCCTATTCAACTTAGGGAGTAAGAGTTTATGATTTACACCTTAAAGGCTTTTCTTAAATTAGGCTACACGCTTTTTGTTTGTTTTCCAGGGTAGAATAGATTTTATTTAATAAGTTTAGCGCTGCCGAAAAGGTACTGGAGTTTCGCTGAAAACCATACTGATCTTTGTTTCTAAGTTTATGCTGGTTAAAGAAAGTAACCATCCGATTGTAAATAATCCTTATAGTTGAGATAATCGAGATTGGCCTATAATTATTTGGTAATTGTTTATCTCCCGATTTGTGTATGGGTATAATTCTGGCCACCTTCAATTTGTTAGAAAATAAATATCAAAACACTTATTAATAGATTTTTAAATTCTTTTAAGGTTTTCGCTGATAAATAGTTGAACCCAATAGCGCTAAAAAGTTTCAGACCGTCGATAATACCAACTATTTCATATTCCGCAGTGGGAGTGCAAATATCAAACAGATATTGATGGCTCAATGTATTGTAGTTTACATTTCCAGCATCTACAAAATGTTTATTTAATACATCCGCAACTACTTTTTGATCATTCAAGTTGTTATTATCTACCTTTAATGAGATTGGTGACTTTACGTTGCAATTGGATTTTTTATGGAGGATTTCATTAACCAGTTTCCACACATTTTTATTGGCAGTAATTAGTAAATTTGTAAGTATATTGTTGTTTATTTTGAGTCTATACAGAACGAACGTTTGTTTAAATACCTCATTGCTGGGAAAGTCATTCATTAATTTGGTCAGCGAAGTAAGCTGGTTATAGAAATCTCAAAATCGAGGTTCAAAATATCAAGATTAGCCAGAAAGTTCATTAATTTTGACTCATCGATACTTAATTTGTAGAAGCAGTTATTGGTTTTGCTACATTTAGATAAAATTGGACAGTTTACTATTAGTAATTTGTGATCATTAAGGTAAATTGATATAAGATTTTTAGGGGAGTCGACGAATCTTTGGCTGTCATTATCTGACATTAATAGCGGACAGTTATAATTAAGCAGGTCCAAGCTCAAAAGGTATTTTAGGTTGCAATGCGAAGTAGCTGAATGCACACAGAGCCCTTCAACAATAAAATTAATAATAATACTGATAAAACCATTCAGCGATACACGATAAGAAAATTTCATAGATGCAATTAAAGCAAGGGACTGGCAAAATTTATGATGCCCTATTCGACATAACAGAAGATAAAAATGACGCCAGGCAAAATGTTTTAAATTTTTATGTTTAGTGGTAATTTGGTATGATATTTTAAATAACGCTAATGTAGTTAGTTAGTAAAATAATGCAAAATCCAAAACTAACATAAATTCCTGTATAGAGAAGTTAAATAATTTAACTAAATACCTATGTAGGGCAAATGAGCTGATGATGATTTTTTGGAATTTTTAAATGAAGCCAAACGATTCGCAGAAATTTTAGAAACCAAAACTAAATTTCCCGATATCTCTCTTCTAAGGCTCTTGACATTTTAATCCCAACTCGTCTCTTTTCTTTTTAACATGAGCTTTCCAGCGGAGCTTAGCGTCTAATGACATACCAAGATTTTTGGCAGTATTTTCATGTGGTATTTCTTGATTATTTAGATATTCTGGTTTGCGTATTGTGTACTAATCTCGTATTCGTAAAGTCGACGTGTATACGTCGACGTAATTTCATTGTTGTATCTGAGTTATTGTCACCTACTGCCCACCAAGTGGCTATCGTGTTATTTTGTGGGGTTGGAACATTTCGGGTATAAAGTAAATACAGAAGTGGCCCAAATACAGTTCCTTGTTGAACTCCCGCTCTTATTTCCTTAAGCTCAGAATATGAATATTCATCTTCTTGTTTAAGCCTGAAATATCTTTCCGTTATATATGATTTCAGTATTATGCTGTACTGTGTAGGTAGGATTAATTTGAGTTTACAGATTAAACCCTCGTGCCAAACCTTGTCAAAGGTCTGCGCTATATCAAGGAATTCTGCGGAACAAACTTTTTTCTCTTCTAATGTCTTCTCAATAATATTGGTTGTTCTATGCACTTGATGAATAGTTCAGTGCTCACCAAATAGGTAATTCGGAATTAGGTAGGATTGATTAGTAAAATGTGTTTCCAAAATAAGATACACATCTATATTCTCAATGTCGAGGACTGCTTGTAGTTCTTGTTGATGCCGGAGCAAACCATTAGCATTCCATGACATTTGGGTTTTCCATGATTTGGGTTTAGCTCCCAATGCTCTATCTTCCAATTTTTGTAACTTCTATCGATTTTTGCGGGGGTTTATTGACTACGCGCCTCGTTGCTTCGGCATATGTAACACCTTCAGTTCTTAGTTGGCGGTCAAAGGGTTGCCCATTATCTTGTTTTATCTGCCTCTCGTATCGATTTGCCTGACCAGACATTTGAGTTTTATTCATCCTTTGGATTCTAATTTTCCCTTTGCAACAATACAACCTCGATAATTAGCAGGATGACCTTGTCCACGGTGTACACACTTTATATGAACTTGTGGATTGTCGCATTCTCCAGTTAGGTAGTGTTCGGCACATTTAACACACATTGGAAGTTTGCCACAATATTTTTGTGTGTGTCGTTGTAGTTTAGACTTTCTGTGGTTGAATTACCACTTTGCAACCCAATAAACTTGATCTTATAAATTTTAATTATATTTTCATCACAGCTGAATGTTAGTACAAACATGCCTAGCTTCTTTTTATTTCTTCAGCTAATTTTGTACATTACTGTCCATTTCACTATAATTATATAAGATTGCTGGGGTGCCGCTGTTGCACCCATATAATTTTAGAATTGCTCCATGTTAAGATTTTCAGATGAACAATTAAAATTTTTCTCAGGAGATCTAGCAACCTTTTCTTGCCTTTGGAACGAGCTGCTTATTATTTCCATATTCTTGTTATTTTGTGTATGCAAGGATTGGTCCTCCCCAGAATCCCTAGAGCCAGTCTCATCAGAGATTGGATTGCTCAATGTTTCCATTGATGTACCACCTGGGGTATTTCTCCCTTCTGTTTTGTCCATTGCATATTAAATATTTAGAGTGTAATCCACTCGTCTCTAGTATTTAGCCGATTTTAAAAAAAAAAAAAAGTTGGCCGGATGTTACCACGTGGAGGTATACTAGACACATTTGGTGGTATTTACATAGTTACAAGGTTGGAATATAGTCCACAAAAGTCTTGGCTATAGACGGTCAACTCCTACCCTATTGAGACGCATTCAAAACTGCTGTTAAAATGATCGACGAATTAAAAATACTTCAAAATATTTTAAAGTCTAGATTTAGGGCCAGAAATTTTAGAGTATTTTATTGAAAATAATTTATGCAGTACTTTACCAAACATTGCTCTTAGAATACTCTTCACATTGCCAGTGAGTGTGACCACCGGATAAAAATTATTTTCAAAATTAAAATTAATTAACCCTTTTCTTCGAAGCACAATGGACCAAGACAGATTGGATAACTTGGGATTGGTTGAACACGATCTGGCTGAATCTTTAGATATGCATATGTGATTAAAAAAATTCAGAATTGAAAGCTTGTAAAGTGCAGTGCAATGAGTACTTTCATATACCGCAGTGTATTTTGAAATTTGGTGTTCCACTCGAAATCAACTTCCACTTCGTAAAAAACCGTAATTAGTTTTACAACCGTTCGTAGGTATAGTAATTTTTTATGGTCCTCGGCGAAGAACAAAGGCAGATTGATTGATCTTTAATAACGTGAAAAGCAACAGTAAGTGCGATGTCATTGTGCGGATTTTTCGATGTTGGCGGCATCTAAATCACAAGAAATTTAAATTAACAATTAAAAAGCTTATTTTCTCATTTGTATACTTACCCACGGTCCTAACGTATTAGTGACAGTTTACAAGTTTGTCATATATAAAAATATCAAGTCTCTCCTCAATTCTGTTAGCTGAAGCCAAATTTATAGGAAAATACAGAAAAATGTTGAGAAACTGCGAAGAAAATACTAATAAAATGAAAATATGGAAAAACATATGGCTGATCGTCCGCAGTAGTGAACGAGCACCTTACAATTTACTTTATGGGCGAATTTCAAAAAAGTGCCCCACATTTCGATTGCAAAGGACTTGATAACTTATAATTGAAGGTAGGCACATTAATCTAATTCGCTTATAAATTTTCAACAATTAATTATACATAATTTATTACAATACCACTAGAACATAATAATTAAATTTTAATGAAGATTCTTAATCTATAAATCTCATGCTTCCTCGTACATAGGTCCGGCGTTTGACTAGGCATGTCACTTGTGTAAATACATTTTAAAAATACATTAATAACAAAAATGCATGTGTATGTATAGGGTGTTTGTTTAAATCTGGATACTACTCTGCTATCTTTTGGATGTTGGCCATTTCCACTGGATATATTTCGCAACCGATTTATACAAAAACTCATACTGTTCAAAGGTTTGAACCATTTTGACTCGCTGGTATCGTAATTTCTTTACCGTTTCAAAAATATTCAAATGTTTATCACGTTGCACTTGTTGCATCAGCATATCTAATGAAATTAGGGTACCGGTACGGCCGACACCAGCACTGCAATGCACTACCAGCGGATGTGGTTTACTCTTCTCTGATTTGAAAAATTGTATAAATTTAATTAAATCCATCTCATTTTCGGGACAATCGTGATCCGGCCATTTTTGAAAATGATATTGTACAATTATTCGTTTTGCGATACCTTTTGTAATTTTTAATTCGCGCCGTGTAAATATTTCCAAATCATCTTCTTTAATACTGGTTATTTTTATATCGTTAAACCAAAGTTCAGCATTCGCATCCGGATAGTATTGAAAACATTTTGTGATACCATTTTCGACTAATTTAGTCAGCATTACGATTTTGTGGCATTTCGTTTCGATAATCATATCCCAAAAATCGTAACTTGTCTCCGGCTTTGGACCTTGCGATGCGATATACTCACGTTTTCGTTTATAACCATCAATGTACGAAGCATTTATGTAATCGCCGGTACAGTATATACTTGGGGTAAGAATTACCCGGTTTTGATCATCTGAATGGGAAATAAAAAAAATGTTAATATTTCTTGTTTATAAAGGCCCCAGATATATGTCTAACTTACATGGCAATATATTTGCATATCGATTCTTCTCTTTGTACAGTTTAGCTTCGTTAGTTGTAAAATCTCGTAAATCAAGTGTGGTAATCGCCTCATACTCCTTGACTATAAGGTCAAATTCCATGTTTGAGTAAAATGAGAGAAAAGATTTAACGGTAATGTCGGTCACCGAAAGAGGTATGTTTAAATATTTCACTTTAAATCGCATGTATCCGACGCCAATAAAAAAACCGGCCAACAGAATACTTAAAATTATAAAAATTACGAATAAAGTGCTGAGATTCCATGAAGTCTTAAAAAATAATGGCTGAGTATCAGCATAACCGTTCGATGTAAAAACTCGAGCCATTACAGCATAGTCTGTCCCTATAAAGAAATAAGCAAATGAGTATTTATCATTTAAGAATATGTATTTACAATTACGTACCTGATTTAAGTGGACCGTTACAAAACGTTGGATTCTGATTTTCCTTATCGCACGACTCATTTCCAATTACAAATAGAAAATGATCAATTTCATCAAATGCATAATTATTCACAAACTGTTGAAGTTGATACTGGCGTCTACAATCGTCATCTTCAACGTCATACCATGTAAGCAAACTCGTGTAATCACTTATGTAATACTTTTGTTCCGGTTTTGGATCTTCCTGGCAGTTCTTTGGTAGGGGTTAAATAAATAATTCCGTAATAATAGTTTAAGCTTACTTTGTGGACTTACCCGCTCCGATATCAATAAAGTAAAACTTAAAATGTTGCCTTTACTTGATGAAAATAATTTTTTGCTAATATTTAAGGTAGTATTATTTGGTGGATATTCTTCTTCTACCAATTCCCCCCAATCTTCAGAGTTATATGCATCGGGAACTAAAATAAGAATTTGATTACTTCCAGCCAATATTATTAATTTATAGAAACATTACTTCCAGCATTTGTATTAAATGTAAACGATGTCTGATTCAGTGATTCGGTATTTTTTAATTTTATTCCAATCGTTACATTGTAAACACGTTCTGATGTAAAATTATATTCAATGGTATAATTTGTGGGGAGTTCATCTTGTTTAACCGGCAAACTAAATGTGTAAACCACTTGTGCTGAGTCATTTTCATACAAGTTTCCAGTCATTGAAACTATTTGACCATTAATTTCACATGGTAAATTCCATTTGACTTCTATGGCATTCTCACTCATATTCGCCATGCAGAAATTGGTCACTTGATGTGGTGCTAAAAAAATGTATTATATGTATATTGTTAGTAAGAGTTGGCAAGTATGTATGTATACATTGAGATAGTTTATAAGTGTAGAATAAACCAAAATTTGTATAATTCATTTTGTGTTAATTTAGCTCAAAAAGAATGATTTTCACAAATTAGAACGTACAAAAATGTTCGAGGTTTCAATATTCGTTAACATGAGAAGCCTAAGAAGAAGACTATACCGTCACCAAAGGAACAGCGCCGAATAAACCCTCGTTTTGCAATTTTTTTTTACAAGAATAAAGACGTAAACCTCGATTAATCTCGAAAAATCCAAACCTCACTAACAACTTGTAAGATTAATCTTAAATAAGGTTCAAGAACCACTCTATAAACATTAAGTCATTCTATGCAAACTCGAACAATGAACCTCAAATGGGTTGGTGACAAAATTCCGAATTACAAAATCCCAAAAAAACAAAAAATTTCGATATTATTTTAATTCGTTTTATGCCTTAGAAAAGGGCGCTGCAGTCCCTAAACTCTCGCTTTGACGATTTTTAAAAAATCTAACATTCATAGAAATTGAAGTATTTTTGAAAAATTTGTGTTATTTAATAATTATTCACACACTAAAATGAAAACTCCCATAGCCGCCTAACATTGGTCCTTTCCGCGCAAGGATGACATGAAATTATGTAGATTCTTTATGTTTTCATATTGTAGTTAACAAAAATTAATGGAGTCTTCCTTTTCGATGGGGCATTTTATTTTGTATTTTTCGGTATTTTTTCGGGATTTTTGCTTTCGGGAATATGATGGTATCCCACCTCAAATGAATATTTTGGAAAATTTCGAAAACTTTACAAAATCTCGAATAATTTTGTAATAATCGAAAATCAAGCAATGAGCGTGCTCTTAACACAACGCCCAAGTTTAGCATAAAATCAAATGGGATCACGACGTTTTCTAAAAAGAACCAAAACAGAATTAGACAAAATCTCGAAAACTAAAAATCTCGAAAGACATAATCTCGAAAAAAAATTCGAAACATTAAACGGTTTTGAAAGTTTATAAACCGTTTTACTAATTTACATAAATTTTGAATTATCATGAGCCAAACCTTTACTTCAAAACATCGCGATATTTTGGCGAGATTTTTTTTTTTTTGAGATTTTGTAGGATCGAAATTTAATTTTTCGGGATTTAATTTTTGAGAAATTTGTTTTCCAAATTTAGTTTTCCTGGATAAAGTGCAATGGTTGATAAACACGGCTACTTTTACGTGAGGTATTCAATAACTCGCTTCGAGTTCTTCGGAAGAATTGCTGATTGATAGACTGGGTGCAATCCTTTACGGAATGGCAGCAGACAAAAGAGAGTCAAAATCGGAATGTCGTCGTTTAGAATATTTGTGGATTGAGAATAATTGCATTCCTGAAGCAGAGTTGATGAACAAGGGCGTTCTTGTGGTATCATTAAATGTCCGTAAATTATAATCCACAGACTTTCAACTCAATCGCAGGTATTACCCAATACAACTAGTTCTTTCGATTCGAACGTTTCTGCTATGAGGCATCTTAATCCTTAGTCACATTCGAGAACGATATCATCTACAACCAGGGACCCATCAAAACCTATTTACTGGGGTTGACAGAATCCTGGGCATACTTTTAGACCTTGCACTAATCCGTTAGATTGAATTTTCTGTTATGGTTGGGATAATTAAGATGTTCAATTTTCGGCGTGTAAGCAATGTTCACAAAATTTAAACAAAACATTTCGGGAAACGCAAACCAGAAAGGTTTATTCGATCTTTCAAAATCAGTTTGTCCCGAAAACCCTTCGAGAAGACGCTGCAACAAATTTGAATCCAAAATTTGTTCGATTCACACGCAGAAGTTAAATCATTTTCCAAAGAATGGCATCAAGTCTCTTAAACCTCAATTCCACCGATCTTGGCTTTATTTCAAATCTAAACGTAATCCACGCAAAAATATTTGTTCCTTCTTATTAACCACGGTCGACCGTATGTCGAAATTGAAATATTAAAACTGTGAATATTTCCTATTAAAGCAGCTGGTATTCCAATTAAAAATCTTCCTTTCCTCGTAGCAACCGCCAATGGACAAAACAAGGCATTTTGGGATTTGTACATGTCAGAATTCGTTTCAATGATCGAGTAAAAACTTTGGTGCAGATCTTTTTTTCACTTTTGATACAAAACTTTCTATTAACGAGTTAGTATTACCGCCGACCAATGTTATTCCGAATATTTCTATTTCCGATCCTGCTAAGCACACCCTTTCTGATAACGAACAAGGAAAACTAAGTTGCAACTCGACGGAATACTAAAACTTGGCGTCATCGAGGAGTGTCCAGAAAGTCTCAGGAGTTCACCAGTCACGTTCGACACCCGAAGGGTAAATGAGGTTACCGAGATGGATGCATACCCATTACCCTTCATTAACACAAAAAATTACAAAATACAAAAATACAAAATTCATCTACAGCTTAGATCTAAAGGATTCATTTTGACAGATTCCCCTCAACAATGATTCAAAAATAAAAACAACCTTTACCATTCCTGGAAGACCGTTTTACCAATTTCGGATAATGCCGTTCGGGTTATGCAACGCACCACAAATCACGTGTCGCCTGATACACAAAATGAATAAACGATCTTCTTCTTATCACGTCTAGCACGCTTGAGGAACACTTTGAGTTATTAGAACTCGTGGCTTTGTATTTGCGCAGAATCTGACATCAATGACAAGAAGAGTCGATTTGTATTGAAGCTAGTAAAATATTTAGGAAATCTCGAAGGTGAGGGGTGCATCCGTGTTGATCCTGACAAGGCTCTAGCTATCACCCATTTCTCTGTTCCGAAATCCATTAAACACCTTCGCCGTTTCTTAGACATGTGGGTGATTTACTAAAACCTAGTGCTACAATAGTCTGATAAAGCTTAGATTGCATTTGACGAGATAAAACGGAGGTTTAAAACAGCTTCCAGTACTAGTCCATCCTAATTATAATTTATCATTTTGCATCCTGGTAGACGGTCTTCTAAAGGAGTGGGAGGGGTTATATTCTAGCGGCCTAACGGAAAAGAACATCCCATAGCTTTTTATTCAAGAAAACTAAATGCGTCACAACAAAAATATTCCACAACGGAATTGGAATATTAGGCGGCCGTGAAAGTAAGCTTGTATTTTCATAAATTTACCCGTTTACACATTGTCTTATCTTTAGAGAATCAGAGTGCAGGTCTCAACGCGTTGATGTTACCCAACATATTGCCAACAGTTGGCTTGCCTGCATGCGCCCAATCAGACTAAATCAAATCAAGCAATTTTCTCTTTAGGAGTGCCAGATAATTCCACAAAATAATCATCAAATTTATGTCAATATAGCTGTCTAAATTAACTCATTTTGGGGCATGCTGAAAATCAAGTCGGGCGATAGAAAATAAACTTATGTAACTATGCCAAGTTAATAATTAGTAGAAAAATGGATACAATTATTTTAATATGCAATAATTAACTTACTGTATGGTTTGGTAATCACTTCAGTTGGTTCACTATAGTTACCAATACCCGCTGAATTTTCTACGGCCATCTGAACAGTATAGTTTGTGTATGGCTTCAAATTTGTGATTTCATATTGTAACAGAGTCGCATTAATCTGGTATAATCCATCGTTGTCCAATTGTGAATCATCTTTACATGCATCTGGCGTCCGATACATGTTACCCATTTTAACAACTTTTACAAAGTAACTTTTGAGTTTTATTCTAGGATCCAATTTGTTCCAAACAAAAGTAAAAGTTGTATGATTTGTCGAAACACTGGTGATTTCAGGTGGATCTGCAACTACTTCATACGTCTCAAATACTGCTGAACCACTCTCATCTGACTGATACACTTCATTTACAACACGTACTGAACATTCATATTTTGTATTATTGGTTAAATTATCAAGGATTTCAGTGAATTGCGTTTCGTTATGTGAGAGTGAAATACTCTTCAAATTTATTGTAAATGTTCCCGTTTCTTGACATTTAAAGATCGCTGCTTGTAACGAACAATAATCTTTGTCCACTTTATAATCAGATTGCAGTTTCAATGATGTTGTCGTTGCTGATATCAGCCGTGGTGTAGCGGGTGGCTGAGGTTCTAAAATAAAATTACGGACAAAATTAATAAAATGTTAAAGTTACAAAAAAAAAATCAAATAATTACTTGTTGGCTGTGTTTTAAAAATTATGGACTCGGCCAATCCTGACACATTAAGCTTAGTGATAGGTGCTACAGAAACTGTATAGTTATGGCATGATTTGAATTTATTAGCAGGTATATTAATTCCCGGTCCTTCAACGACATTATTATAAATTTCATTTTTTAATTCGTCGTACACTAGGACCCAGTAACTTTGAGTGCAGTTGGCTCCAATTATGGGGGGATCCCAATAAATTGTATAAGTTTGGCTGGAATTTGAAAATGAAATTCGAATTTCCTTCACATTGCTTGGAATTCCCATTGTCGTGGACACATCAATATTTTCACACTTCCCCAATTTATCATTAATCTTAATAGGGCAAACGTTTATGATGTAGTAATGGCAAGGTTCGAGATCGTATATGGTATATGGAGAAGAATTTGTGATTTCGCTTTGATTAGAATATTTTACTGCATAATTTTTTACACACTCTGGACTTTCGTTTGGACTGCCCCAAGTGATGTTAATGCTATTTGAGCTAGGAGTTCCCATCAAATTCATCACACTGCTAGGTTCTTTAACATTAGTTAAACATGGATTAAGTAAGATATTTTCATAAAATGTAGTGTAACAAACCTTTGATCCCTGTTTGAATATTTATTGAATTAGATTTTGTGAAGCGCTTGCCATCTAGACCTTCTGGTGTAATAGATATTGTAAAATTGGAACAACCAGGGTATGCACTTAAATTCAGTGACTCAACATTTGTCGTAGTAGTAAAGTCGTGAAAATCTTAAATATATTAAGTAATGTCACAAAAAATCTGAAAACTAGGCCAATATCATTAATTAGTTACTCACCATTCTCTAATTTAACTTCATAATTCTTAAAGCAATTCAATCCAGAAACGGAAGGTTCCCAACTTAGTATGCCGGTCACATCGTCGAATTTAATATTTTCTATAAGTGGTATATCCACTGCCTCTGTCGAAAATATTTTACTATCACTAGTTTCTTCCTGTTTATTCCAGGCGCCAGGATAATATGTTTTAACCCTTATTTTGTATGAAGTGCATGGTACTAACCGATTTATTTCTATATACTCTCTCAAATTTGATTTGTCAAATGACGTAGCAAAATTGCTATTTATAAAAAATTCAATTGAATTAGCGCAATTCGAATTTACGTATCGCAATGACACATTTACAGAATTTAAAGTCGGAATTATTTTGTGTATTTCAGTTCTCGGGATGGATTTACCGGTTGTTATATTCTCTTTATGCGAAAAAAAAATTTTCGTTTTTTCGTGTTGGAATATTGCTTCAACGTTATATGTTGTACATGCTTCTAAATCGCTTATCCTAAAATTAAAATAAAAAATGCTCGGCTTGAATTAATTATGTGCTTTGGTATTTGTGTCTCCCAACAAAGTTTTGTTTATTTCACCAAAAAGCGCAATTAAATTGACTGTGTAGCATTATTTTAAATCACTAACTAACTATTGGGCTAATAGAGTCTCCAGCCCTAGGGCGCTCTCAATTTTAGGGTTTGTGTTTTATTTATTTGATTTTCAATTTTTTATTTGAAACACAAGAAAAATCGTTTACACCCTAGAGTTAAAAAAAAAATATTTTGACTTCAGCTATTCCATCCTGCCATCACAACATCACTTTGGATGAACCGATTTGAGGGGTTGTAAAATTTGTTTTGCATAAAATTAAACACAAAATTAAATTTATAAATAAAAACCCCAACATTAAATATTTTGATTGGGCAAAATATGAGTGAATTTGAGCAGAATAAGCAACGAAATCGTTAAATCTAAAGGAGACTACCAAAATGCCCGTAGGAAATGGCCTGTAGGAGGGTAAGTACCACATTGTGGTGGATTAAACTATAGGCTTTGAACTGAGTAATATACACTTCATTTGAGTTTCATAGGATGATGGGGCCATGGAAACAATTGTGTCCAACTTTCAATGAGAACATACGAAACATAGTTACGATGTTAAAACCGCACTACTGGTTTTAGATAAATTGTCCCGCAAAAGGCATAAAGCAATCTGGGGGAAACGCTTAGTTGAATTCTTGAACTTTCTCGCTCATTAGCCTATTTTGGTGAGATCTTTCTGCTGACTAGATCTTGACGAAGTTGATTTTCAATGCCAATTTTCAGTCTACACATTTGAAACATTTTGTATATCGGAATTTTCCTTCACTGGGTCGGAAAATTTTACAACTAACAAAATTACAAAAAATTCCTAACTGTTCAATCCCACTTTTGAAATTTTAATCTGAATTTACTATCCCCGTTTATTATCATTTAAAGCAAAATTTTATTCTCAACCGGCTTTCTGCACAATTCTTCCCGCACAATTTGCCCCTAACACTATTCCCCGAGAAGAAAACTGAAACCCCTTACATTATATTTTGAATTACAGTAGAATCCGGTTAAATGGGCCATCGGTTAAACGGGACATTCATTTATGTGGTTCATCTATTGCAAAACGCGATCTAATTAAGAATACAAATCAAACTTTCCAACATGTTAAATTCAGGATCAAATGCATTTGTCCATGATAAACAGGGAAAATCATAAAAACAATTTTACTTTACTTTTACTTTTAATAGCACCTCCTATAGCCACTGAGTTCTAACCGATTATAACGTATTGGTCAGTCATTGGGGCACGTAACAAAATGGCGTAACAAAATCGTCCCAGTGCGACCGCGGAGGGTTAACATTTCAAGACATTTCGTTAAAGAAGCAACTAATAGTCATTTTAGTTCATGTTGTCATAACGCTATTATATCTCTCCCAGAACTACAGAACACATTCGCAGCTGAGAGACTTAACTCTAAATAGTACGAATTTTATCAAAGACATTCGGAAATATAATAGTGTAATGGCATTTCACTCCCTATCAGCTACAAAAAAAGAAATTCCAGGCAATGGTCTGTACTGTTTTAAAATACAAGGACAGATTTACCGTTACATTTCGAATTTGTTGCCACCTAATGGAGAAAACGCTTCATATGGCCAACTTTATTTTATTGAATCGTCGGTTGCTACTGACTTACGTATGAATTGAAAAGAAAATAAAGGATTACAATGATCAATATTTGCAAGCTTGACTGATATTCTTGCTAACAATTCCTACGTTCAAGCATACAAGACTGCAGCTGAGACGATCGAACAAGAAGAAGAGGCACACGCCGCACACAATATATAGGCTTCGGTTTATTGATAATATTTCAATGGATATGCAGAGATTTAATAGACCCAGCACAAATGAGATCGTCTGAGTATTCAATTCTGTAGATAGAGAACCTCGAGGTCATCGTCATGTCGTTATTTACCACCGGCAAAGTGCTCCGAAGGTACTGCCTGTTTTAAGTTTTCACTGCGATCCTATGTTGTATCCACTACTATATCCGTATGGTGATCCAGGATGGGACCCTTAAATGAATCATAATGGTCCACGTCGACAAAAAAAACGTCAACGTATGACTATGTTGCAATTTGCAAGCTACCGACTTGCTATACATCAAGGATTTTCCCACATTCACAATATCTATTTCAACAATATATCGTCGATTTTCAATATATCGTTGAATTTTATTCGACAGCATCAGTCGGATCTTCGCGTTGAACATTTTAGAGGACTACAGGATTTTGTTCTGCAGCATGCGCAGTTACAAACTCTTGCTGCGGGTAAAATTGTTGTTGTATCGTCTTCTTTTGAGGGTAGCACACGTAATATGGCTCTACGGTATTCGGGAAACCAGACATTTTCTTAACGATAACGTGGGTGAAAAAGAAAAGCCTGCTGATCGTCCAGACATTGTATCCCGGGTATTTCACTGCAAGCTAAACGAATTGAAAACAGATACATATTTTAAAAAATAGCGTCCTAGAAATTGTTGTCGCCCATGTGTACGTTATAGAATTTCAAAAGCGTGGATTACCACACTGCCATATGCTTCTGATACTTGATAAAGACTCCAAATTTCAAGAACCAGCTGATATTGATATATGTGTTTGTGCTGAAATACCTGATCCGGTATATGCTTCCCAAGGCTTTATAGTACTGTCGTTTCATGTATATGATCCATGGGCCATGCGGCCAATCAAATGCGACATGCATGAATAATGGAAAATGCACAAAAAAATTCCCAAAGGAGATTTTGGAGGAAACAGTTGAAAATAATAACGGATATCCAAAGTATCGCAGGCGTAATAATGGAATAATTGCACGAAAGGTATTCATCAAATTGATAATCGTGATGTCATTCGTTATAATCCGTTTCTACTACTGAAATATAACGCTCACATAAATGTGGAAATTTGTTCCAGTGACCTGTCGGTGAAATACCTTTTTAAATATGTACATATATAAAGGCTATGACTCGGCATGTATGGAATTCGTTAAATGAAAAATTCGAAATTGTAACATATGCAAACAATATGTTAGCTCACCCGAGTGTATTTGGCGTTTTCATGCGAACGAAATGCATGGCCGATCACATACAATAGTTCGTTTAGCAGTCCATGATGATGGCTTCCAGAATAAATATTTTCGAGAAGGGGTGAACAAAATGCACTTGAAGTATCAAATTCAAAGCGTACAACATTAACAGCATGGTTTGATTTAAACATGCGTGATCAAAATGCTAACCAATATTTATATAATGACATCCCGCAATATTACAAATTTACTAACAATAAATGGATGCCACCCCAAAGAAGTATTAGCAAAGTGATTGGAAGAATATACGGGGTCGCACCAAATGATCATACCCGATTTTATATACGCATGTTACTACTTCATGTAAAAGGGGCTAAATATTTTACTGACTTGCGCTCCTACAATGGGGTAACCTTGGAAACCTTCAAATAAGCGGCACTTTCACGAGGTCTACTTGAGGATGATTCCGAATGGCACAGCTGTTTGGAAGAAATGCAGAGCACGCATATGCCACGACAACTGCGGAACTGTTTTCTTATATTTGTTGTGGATGACATTCAAAGCGTCTATGATAGAAGATATGGTTGAAGTTGATGAATCTGCATCTGAAAATGCAGCATTGCGGCAAATCGATCAAATTCTAAGAGCTAATGGTTTAGACTGCGGTGGGATCGGTCTACCAATACCGAATATGTTACGATCTATGCTAGCTTGCATATAACCAAATTGAAGAGACTGTTCGAGGTGCTGATATCTATGATCATTTAAATAATGATCAAAAAATGTATTAAATCGGATTCTGGACGCAACCTCAGGTCATACCGAAGCTAATTTGTTCTTCTTGGAAGGTCCTGGCGGATGTGGTAAGATATTCGTTTATTCATGTATTTTGAGTATAGTTAGGGGGCGAGGTGACATAGCTCTGGCAGCTGCCTGGACTGGAATAGCGGCATTACTATTAGATGGCGGAACGATACTCCATCGTTTATTCGGTCTCCCTGTACCGGTAATATCTTCGTCCGCTTCTTCGATAAAACCAGCATCAAATAGAGCTACAGCGTTACGTAAAGCGTCAGTTATTTTAATTGATGAGGCATCGATTAGCAGAAATCCAAAGCAGGATTTGGAATTCTCTCATAAAACTTTATTTAAGTAAAAATATGCGTACTGATGCCAATGAACCAGATTTTTCCAAGTAGTTGCTTCAATTGGGAAATGGAACACTGCAATGTACTCATGGACAAAACATGATTGAAATCCCGACCAGTTTTATATGCGAACAAAACTCAATTGTTCACCTAATTTTTGGTGATTCTTTGGATCCCCGTAATATAGTTCAGTATTCAGTAAGAGCAATTGTTTGCCTGTTAAATGATAATTGCTACCTGATCAACAAAGAGGTGCTAAATTTAATTGCCGGGGATTCCAAGGAGTATTGCAGTATCGATTCGATTATCACAACGGATCCTTCAGAAACATTAAACATACCATTAGAGTATATTAAATCTATTACACCTTCTGGAATGCCACCACATAAACTAATCTTGAAAGTTGGTGCAATAGTCATGCTTATCAGGAATATGAATTTGGGATCAGGTTTCGTCAATGGTGTCCGTATGGTGGTGATTCGTTATTTGAAAAATCTTTAAAAATAGGAGTTATTACAGGTGTTGGGAAAGGTAATATTGTTTTTATGCCAAGAATAAAGCTGATA
The DNA here is from genome assembly GCA_963556165.1 of Tipula helvola. Taxonomy (NCBI): domain Eukaryota; kingdom Metazoa; phylum Arthropoda; class Insecta; order Diptera; family Tipulidae; genus Tipula; species Tipula helvola. The sequence continues at coordinate 7,979,275 of OY744481.1, read as the reverse complement.
ACTACTGATCCAAATATGCCGTTTACAATATCCAGATTGCAATTGCCATTAAGACTCGCATTTGATATCACTATAAATAAAGCGCAGGGGCAGACATTCCAAAAAATTGGTATCTATCTACCTAAACCAGTATTTACTCACGGGCAGCTATATGTGACTTTTAGTCGTGCGAGGGCTCCCACTGATGTCAAGGTAGCCATAAATAAAACGAGTGAGCAGGGATAAGATGAAGACGGCATTTATACGAAAAATAGTAGATCAGTACCACTTAGCAAAATAAATTTGCCGTACATTCGGCCCCATAGGGGCCACAGGCCACTAGTATGGATATATTTGATTAAAATTTACATACCATTTGTCGTTTTCTTGGATCACTTGTATATCTTCAGAATTAAATTTTAGAGATGTAATTCGAATGTTCTTACGTGGATACCACACTCGAAGTTTTATTGAATTAGGCTCCTCTGTATAAAAAAATTTAAAATCTAAAAATAAAATTTTAATGTTTTTATCAGTCTAATAAATGTTAACACAAAATAGTATACTTGGTGGTTTCTGGCTTATACTCGTGTTTATACTTGAGCATGCTACAAACAGAATTAATACTAAATTTGGTAAAGTTGTATGAAACATCTTGATTGTAGATTTATTTGGTCATTTTCGTTATTTTGTTGAATAAATTTTTAGTGATTGCAGTTCATCGTGCAGCATACATATAAGCATTTAAAACAATTATTATCTGAAACATAATTAAATTAGAAAGTTTTAGTGAATATTTTAAATTTTCTGTTATAAAAATATAAGTGGCACAGGCTGCGGCGTTTGTATCGGAAGGTATACTAGGTTCGAATTTGGAGAGGGAAGGAATGAAAAACGGATAGCTATGAATATATCTATGACCATCATACCGGCGTACTTTTACATATCAGTACTATACGCATTGTGCAGGTGGTCTATACGTAAATCCGATGGCCATTCGCCCTCGATTTTATTAGAGCAAAAAGACAGAAATTTAAAAACAAACAGATTGAGTGTTAAACCAACAAACGCGATAATTGCCGCTGCCAATGATAACACAGAATAATAAATAACCATCAGGGACATTTCGTGAACCTAGACATTTATGCTCTTATCTTATTTTTGACATGTTAATTTTGAATTTTTTTTTTCAGCCACTGTGCCACTGCAAGTCAACTTAACACTGAAAATTTTACCTTCGCCAAACTAAGAGCAAAAAAATGAGTCGACGCTTTTCCTTATAAAAATTGCGGTGGTATAGAGAAAGAGTCCTATGGTTTTATTATTTGGTGATTCTGAGATTGGTTTCGTGTTATTATAAGTAAAAATATCATATAAATTTAGATGTTGTTGCACTTATTTGTGTTCCGCTATCTTTCATTGTTTACTTCGGTCTAAAAACACCAAAGTGTTGAAATCCTGTCAAAAATGACCAAAAATGTGGCTGGTCCAAAACCACTTTTCTCGACGTTTTGAAAGTCCCTGAGTCTGAAAAAGCAAAAAAATAAATGTCCGTTGGTCTGCCTAGATATCTGTATCAGTGGTATCTCGAGAGCGGCTGGTCCGATTTTGGATTTTTTTTTGCCAATCTGTTTCTATGGTCAAGGCGGAGGTTTGAAAAGCTTTTGGAGATTGTACGTCAAGAGGGTGGAGTACCTGCCATACGAATTGACCCAAAATATGATACCTGGTTTTATAAATATTTATGATTTTTTTATATAATATGCTGGTTTGATTATTGAATTTGGAATTGATTTGAAGGTTAAATTAGGGGTCAATTTGCGGGTTTATTTGAAGTTGAGTTGGAGTTGAGTTAGGATGCAGTTAACCAATTTTGTATATATCCTGGTTTGAGGATTGAATTTGGCATAGAATTTGCGGGTTCAATTAGGGCTGAGTTGGGGTTGTATTAGGGCTTAGTGAGTTAAACTGAGGATTTGTGAGTTTTTTTATAAAAATTTTATTTGGATTCTATATCTTATCCGATTTTGATGAAATTCAGTATTTCCACTGGAAATGTGATTCTTAAATTATTTTTAAATGAAGTTCTGAATATGGCCAATTAGGACGGAACTTGGCTGTTTCTTAACGGATTTTAGTGAAATTTATAAAATAATATTTGGATAAAGTTCTGGAATCTGGCCAAGCAGGATGGAAATGGGATTCTAAAATGATTTTTAAGTTCTGGAATATGTCCAATTAGGACAGATCTTTTGGTTATTTCTTAATTGATTTGAGTGGAATTTGACATCTGCGATGGAAAAGGGTTTCTCAAATGGCTTTTGGATATATGTACTATAGTTCTGGAATATGGCCAAGTAAAATGGAACTTTGCTATTTCTTAACCAATTATGATGAAATTTACATGTGCGTTGAAAATGGGATTTTAACATGATTTTTAGATAAAGTTCTGGAATATGGCCAAGCAGGATGTAACTTGGCTATTCCTTAACCGATTTTGATGAAATTTAACATGTGTTGAGAGCTGAGTGAGGTTCTTTTTGCCGGTTGAATTACAGTTGATTTGGAGTTGGATTAGGAGTTAGTGAGCACTTGAGCAATCTATATATAGTGAAACCTCACTATACAATGGAAATCGCCGGGACCAAAAAAGTTGTCCGGTGTAGTGTAAGATAGAACTTTTCTATTTCTTTACGGATTTTTGTGAAATTTGACATCTGCGATGGACATGGGATTCTAAAATAATTTTTGGATAAAGTTCTGGAATAAGGTCTTGGATTTTTGGATAAAGTTCTGAGACCTGCCTATTTCTCAACCGATTATGATGAAAATCATGATTTTTAGATAAAATTTGGGAATATGGACAAATAAGTTGGAACTTGGCTATTTCTTATCCGATTATGATGAAATTTAACACTTGGGTTGTAAATGGGGTACTAAAATGATTTTTGGATAAAGTTCTGAAATATAATGGTATGATGATATGACGGCATGATGGTATGATATTATTATAATATTATGGTATGATTGTACGATGGTATAATGGTTATAGTACCATGGTACGATGTTGTGATAGTATGATAGTGTGATGGGATAACGATATGGTGGATTGATGGTAAGATATGCATCATGACGTGATGGTTCGACTTTATAATGGTTTATGGTAAGCCTCATGATGGTATGATGGTATTATGGAATAATGATATAGTGGAATGATTGTTTAAGGTTACGATGGTACGAGGGTACGTTTGGCTAGGGTAGAGAGTTGAGATTTGGTTCGAGCTAAGTTTAGTTGAAGTGAGTTAGGAGTTAGTTAGCTTGTATGGTTAAGTGAGTTGTTCGGTTGGGGGATTTTTAAGGGTTGATTTGGAGTTAGTTTAACGATTGATTTGGGGTTGAGAGATTGAGCTGAGGGTTGGTGATTGCATTTAGGATTGTGTTTCGATTGAGATGGCGGTTGAATTGTAAATTTAGTTGGAGGTTAAGCTGAAGATTGAATCCGGGATTGATTTGGGAGTTGAATTTATCTAGACCGAAGTTCTGATCACCACATGAGGTTTCAGCCCGTTTATATTTTGTGGTTCAATTCTCGTTCTCATTAGTCAAATTACTTGATTTAAAGTACTTGAATTCAAGTATTGTAACTTGAACCTACTTGACTAATATGAACGTGTTATTTTGCTTGAATTCATATTTTAAGTAAAGTATAGGACCTGTCAACTTTTGTATTCAAATTGAGTCGTTTGAAAACTGATGGACTATGACCAACACACGATAAAGTTCATGCAAACAAGCAATTTAGATCACCGATTCACCGCTAAATGCGGTTAACTATGTGGGACGGTTTATCCATGATTTAACGAAACTGACATTTGAATTGAGGAAACTAAAAAGAAAGGAAGAAAAATTCATTTGGGGTCCGAAGCAGCAGGAACCATTTGATGAATTAAAATCAAGATTATCTAGTGAGACTGTCCCGAGTAAAAACTTGACCAAACCAGAACAACGTTATTGCCTGATAGAAAAGAAGGCGCTGGCATTAGTTTGGGCAGTAGATGATTTCAATTTTATGTATTCGGAAAGGAATTTAATGTTTGGTACAAATTCAAGACCTTGTGCAGGAATTGGACGATGGGTAATGCGACTACAGTCGTATCAGTAAACTTTAATTTACAAACCTGGAAAGTATAATATCGTGGATCCTATGTGACGATTGTATACACAAATTGGCCAACCGCAGCAATTCGATGATGTCTCTGAAAGTAAGTCGCGATTAAATGAATGGAAATTGACCTAGAATCGAGAAGAGATGTTGATATACAAAATGTCAAAATTGGGTGCACGTGGACTAAAGATACAAAAATCTGTAAATTATTTGAAAATGAGCTATATGCTTTTCGCGAAATATTATATTACGAGGCACAAAAATTGTGATCCCAGGTCGTTGCGTACTGGAACATTAGAATTGGCACACATCAAGCACTCGAGATGTACTATGATGCAAAATCGTGTACGAGCTGAGGTTTGGTATGGCCTAAAATTGATGAAGAAATGGAAAAATCAGAAAAAAATTATCGTGCCTGTTTAATTATATCGAGGCCGGATCCACCAGATCCAATGAAGCGGAAAGAGTTACCAACCCAGTCTTGGCCGGATTTAGCCATGGATTTTAAAGGGCTTTTGCCTTCCAGACATTATTTAATGGTATAGTTGTTGATTATTATAGTCGTTATAAAGAACTTGAAATAATGACCAAAATAGGTGCAAAGGAAACAATAAATCGTTTGAAAATCATATTTACTCTGTTTGGTGTTCCAATGTTAATCAGTCAGATGCATGATGATGATCCCCAATTCGAGTCAGTGGAAATCAGACATTGAAACAGTTTTAGTCGAATTAACAGGTGTGCTCGTCCCCATGACACGTTACATTGACCTCAACGAATTACCATTATTGGAATTAGAGACAGACTCAACAACTATTGCGAATAATGTCTTAGTGACGTTATCGTCACCAAACCTATTTATAGGGGCCTTGATTATAATTTGCGATTTTCAGCAACTCCGATTCAATTATTTTCAAGTCCAATTTTTCGGCGACTCTATCCATAATCACGTCAATTTTCTTCAAAACTTTGGGCGTGTTATTATAATAAGCGCAATCGCAGCAATTATTTTAAAGCGAATAGAAGTGACTTGCAAATTCGACAATAAAATAATTTGTAATTGTATATTGACGTTATAGTGTAATATATAGTGAGTGTGCTTATTTGGAAATTTTGCAATGATTGTGGAGGGTCTAATTAAGAATAAAATTATCTTAAAAATATTTTTACCAAATTCTAATTTGAACATTCCCAATCATAAGCAAATTAATATTGCGATGCTGCATATGGTGAAGTGCTTGCAGAAACAGATTGACATATCGCCAAAAAAACGCTTAAATAGGAGTAAAGTAGAAGTGGTTATAATGACTGGACGATTCAACCTATTTGCGGCACTACGCCTCCAGCAGAATCAACAACTAAGCCCTCAAATATTAATTCGTTCAAGATGTGAAATCAACAAGTACGAGGTTCTAATATCTTGCCAGATATTATTATCAAAATTGTACCACTTAAATTTTGGTTTCATCTATCCAGACTGGTCCTTCAAACAAAAGAGGATGATATTTTAACTCTGGCTAATACGTGTTTGAGAACAAGTTTTTACCATATTGGTAAATTGATCACCAAAATAAAAAACAAAAATCAGAATCAGAAATGTTTCAAATTGGGATAAACAAAGATCTCAAGGACAAGGCTTTAAGTTCGGAAACCTGGCCAACTGGCGTTCATATTAAACCATTTAAGAATCAGAATTTTCGAAAAGCAGTTGCCTCAAACGTAAAATTTCGGAACCCAAATATTGACATCAAGACTCCCACGGTTTATGTGTTGTTGTTGTTTTAAATAAGAGGATGATCCAGTTTATATGCTCAAGGCAAACTATAATATCCTGTATGAGCATTTGTCTCTTGCTTTTCATTTTGATTTTAGCCATGCTGACCAGCTACATTTCTTTAAACGAATTTCTTGTCAACTCTGATTGGATGTTTCGTTGTTCAACGGACTACTCAAGACTGGTATTGAAACGTATTAAAGAGACATTAAAAATGAAGCTCGGTTTCGCGAACCACGGTACAATATGAAACTATTGCGCCTTTGCTACTATAGACTACATGCTCCTGAGTTTTATTCTAGATTCTATACAGATCAAAAGGAATTTCAAATTTTAAATTGGTTCCTATATAATAACTACATTTTGCAGATTGAAACTGATTTGAATTCCCAACCAAGAAGATCTTGGCATTTCCTAAAAGGTAAAAGGATAGCGGTTGAGTTCCCTTCGCCGATGATTTACCATAATTCATTGTCGAGACTGATATCTACAATCTGTTCGCCAAATATTTTGAGTTCGTGTATGAACCATCCGCGATATCATTTTCGTCACATAACACGTCCACACTTGCTTGTAATCGTACTGATTATAATTTATTAAAATTCACTGAAACAGTGGTTTATGACTGCTTGTCTCTTCTTGATGTAAATAAAGGGGCTGGTCATGATGGCATTCCACCTGTACCCTTATTCAAATTTGTTCTGAAAGTTAGCTCTTCCGCTAGCACACATCTTTAATGACAGCTTTCGGACGGAGATTTTTCTTGATCCCTGGAAAATATTCTTCGTTCGTTCAATTTTTAAATCTAGCAAAAAATGTGAAATTAGCAATTACTATTCTTTCTGCTATACCCAAATTTTTCGAAGCAAGGGTGCAGAGATTTGTTTTTTCTTGTAAAATATTTTATTTTGCCTATACAACATGGGTTTTATCCTGGAAGATATTCAATTACCAACCTGGCCTCGTTCTGTGGCTATTTATACAGCAGGGCCGGCAACAAGTGGATGTATAGTTTACAATGGCTTTTAGAAAGCTTTTCATAAAATTGATCATTCAATTCGTATCCATAAGCTAGAGAAACAAAATTGTGAGTTCATGTCTATCAAATGGTTGCAATCTTACCTTTCTGGCCGGTTCCAATAAGTTAAGATTAACGATTCTGCTTCTCATTTATTTTATGTAACATCTGGAGTTCACTTCTGTTCTCATTATTTATTAATAATGTTGTGGAGCATTTTAAATTGGCATATTGCCTTCTTTACTCAGATGATACGAAAATATTCGCTCCGATTTCTACAATTTCTATGATTGTATAAAGTTATCAAACAAAGTGATTTGAATACATTTTGCTGTTGGTCATTTAACAACAAATTGTTGCTGAATGGGGTCAAATGTAAGGTTATCTCTTTTCTTAGAACGCGATCACAGATTCTTCAGCAGTATGTTTTTTATAATATGGCGGTTGACAGAGTTGAGTTGGGTATAATCTTCTCTTCTGATCTTTCCTTTACAAAACAAATTGATTCTATTATTGCTAAAGCTTACATTAAATTAGGCTTCATTAAGCGCAATTTTAAAGACTTTTGTGACAAGCTCACACTAAAATCTTTATATGTACCCTTTATTCGGTCTATTCTTGAATTCGCTTCTCAGGTCTAGTCACCACATTTTATCAGTGTTATTCAGATAGAATTGAAAGGGTTCAGAAGCAATTTGTACTCTAAACTCTTCGTGGCCAACCTTCTGTCTTATTGAATAACTGCTCATAAAAATCGCAAAATCGCTGTAATTTATTAAAATTACAACGATTAGATCACCGAAGAGACGTAGCATCGTTTGTCTTTGTGCGAGATATTTTGACCGTTGCTTGCGCCGCGGGATGGTTTCTTTTGTATTGATTCTGTTTAATTATAAACTATTTACTTTCTGAACAAGTCTTGAAAATGTCGTCAAGTTTTATCTCTGTTTTTGAAATTTTTGATTTTAATATGTCAAGAAATTAAATTCGCTTAGTAATAAGTTATTTAAATTTTTTACAATGACTATATCTGTACAAGATTTAGAATGTTAGATTTTGATCTATCAAAAATCGTTCAAGTCTAAAAGTTTGCCCCTTCAACATGAGAAGATGACTATTTTCGCGATCTTTAGCGTTAATATTAAAGTTACCTACTAAAATCTTGAAAACCGGACGTCATTTTTAAAACAATTGTGTATAGACTAGACAAGAAGTGAGATATTTGCGATTATATGTAACTACAACCGATTTTCCAGTGATTTAGCATATCTAAGTGTTAAATGAAATGTAAATTGGTTCTAAGAGCCATCCTTTTCTTGTATTGTAATTCTTAACAATTACATCGCTGCTAATTTGAATATACCATAATTTTATAAGTTCGATATTCTGACTCAAACTGAAATGTTTATTTTGAGAATTCAAGTGTACCCCTTGGTTAGGTTATATTTCCACGGTTTACAGGTAAAATAATGCTTTCTTTTCTACAATTCTATAACTCCGAAGCTTCGCAGTACAAAATGGATTGAAGTTTTGAAAAGAGTGGAAAAAATTATGTTGATCTATCGAAAAAAGGAAAAAAAATTATTTTAGTAGTTACAACGTGTAATATACCACGGCGACGGTATGCTACCGGTTAAGTTTGCCTGATTCAGAAATTTTGTGGTTACCTGTTTAATTAAATACATAAAAAGAACAAAATTGGGCATTTCTATCATTTTTCACATTCCTAAGGTTCTTTTAAATTTTTGCCTTTCAATCATATTCATTACATTCGTTTATCAGTCGTCAAACAAGCAAGACGTATTTGGAAATATCTTGTATTGTTAATAATTTTAATTTATAGTAATTGTGATTAAATTGTGATTATATAAATCTATATAGAGATTTTATTGCTCAAAATTTATTTTAATTTAACATTAATTTAAAAAAATGTTATCTATGTATGGTTAAAGAAGTTTCAAGTGTTTAGTTTTACATTTCAATTTCTGAAAAAAAACTAACTGTGATAAATTCAAGTGTTTTGCGTCAAGTTTTAATACCTAACTGTGATAATATAAATCAATTCAGTGAATGATAATAAACTTTTTTTTTTTTTCATTAAACCGGAGTTTAATGTTCATTATTCTAATAACAGTAGAAATCAGCTGTTATATATTTCGCACTTTTATTAATTACACTCATGTTCATTTCGTCATGTCCATTGTAAAATGCGGAAAATGTAATGTAGAATGGAATAATAAAGATAAAATGGTGCCATGTAGCGGTGAATGCCAGGATACATTTCATCTGAAATGTGCAAATATTTCTATGACGGTTTATAATAATTTGTTGAAAACACTGCAATTAAGATTTTATTGCAACTCGTATTCGGACCTCAATATTATTTCTGTTGTTAAACGGTTGGACGAAGTGACGAATATGTTATCAAAATTCGTTGAATCAATTTCACTGTTCTCTGAACTGATGAAATCATTTTTCACCATAAATTAATCACCAAATTACACCGGAATAAATACTGTAGGAGCATCCTCAGCTAACAGTCATAATAATAATATCTATGGAGTGGATACATCGATAGTCTTAAATCAGTTAACGTATCACAGAATAAGTTTTTATATGTAAGCAGGCTTCATCCTAGTACGACTAAGGAGGATATTATTAAGCATATCTCGGCAAAAACTGACATTGATTCTTCTCATAAAATCATCTATAACGCTTTAATTCCTAAACACCGTGATATTAAAAATTTGTCATTTATTTCTTTTAAAGTTGGTGTGAGTGAGGATGTATTTGATAAAGTCAACGATCCTATCATTTGGCCACTAGGAATCATAATTCGTGAGTTTCAAAATCGTCAACGGGGAACATATGTATCAAACGTTCTGCTTAGTCATCCAAAAAACGATTAAAAACGGCAACTGTAACTCAAAGCACTATCATCCAGCCTAGCCCTTCTTTGCTGGGTCGCTCACCATTGTCAATATCATTTTCATCAAATAAAACTAAGTCTAAATTATTTATTAATTATTATACAACAGAATATTAGAAGTTTACGAAAAAATGTTGATTTATTTTTAGCTAATATGGCTGTTCTTGATGTATTGCCGCCAATCATTTTATTAATCGAGGTTTGGATTAATGACTTCGAGTTGGATAATTATAATATTACTGGATTCAACATTTATGGTAATTGTAACTCAACATATAGAGCCGGTGGAGTGGTTGTGTATTTAAATGAGGGTGATACTAGTGCTGATATTGTTCAGTTTAACGTTAATTTTAGTAGTGATTTGTTCTCAATTCTTTGTGCCTTTAAGTTTCATTCTGTGTCAACGTCATTTTTTGTTGAAGATTTTAATAAGGTCTTGAGAGCGAATACAACTAAAAATCTAATCATTCTTGGTGACATGAACATCAACATTCTTAGCCAGCAGCCTGCAGCCGAAGAATATATTTGTATGATGGCTTCGCACGGGTCAAAATCTCTGATAAATAAGGCCACTCGAATAACTAATAATTCTGATGTTCATGACCTCCGAATTACTGACCATTGTATGACTTCTATTTCAATTTCGGCTAATTCTAGTCACCCAAACGGTGCTCCTTTAAAAAAGCCAAAGTTTTGTAAGGTGAATTTCTCAAAATTTTTCTTTGACTTGGATAATGAAAATTGGTTCTCAGTTTATTCGCAATCAAATGCTTCTGATGCTTATAATTTATTGTTTTATCCATTTACTAAAATATTACATTGATAAAAATACTATTTTTGATAAGCGGAAAATCAAAGAAAGCAAAATCAAACCGTGGATTTCTATTGAGTTATGTTACAAAATTCGATTTAAAAATAGATTATCCAAAAAAATTATTAAACACCCGAGCAATCTAGATCTTAAAAAACAGATTAGCTTACTATGCAAAACTATTCAGAAAGATACGAAAATAGCAAAGGAAGGAATTTTATAAAAAGAAATTAGAAATGCTAAGGGTAATACAAAAAAAACTGGAAATTGCTTGATGAATTACTGGCAAAGGATAGGAAACATAATGCCATTGATGAAATTATTATTGATGATCAGCATGTAGTTAATGACATTGAGTTCTGTGAAGATTTAATTTACAACAACTCGGAACCGAAATCGTTTGTCTTCTATGAAACATTTCCTCTTGAGTTTTTGGAAGTAATACGAGTATCTTCATTGAAACCGTCTAATTCGACCGGCAACGATAAAGTTAGTAATTCTTTAGTGAAAAAAATTGCGATATATATTGCTTACGTGTTTTCATTTATTGCAAATACCAGTTATACTTCTGGAATCTTTCCAAATAAGCTGAAACAAGCGGTTGTTATTCCTGTACATAAAAGCGGTGATAAAAAGAGTATTTGTAATTATCGTTCAATTAGTTTGCTCTCAGTGTTTGCCAAAATATTTGAAAAACTAGCTCATTCGAGAATCACTAGCTTTTTGAATCAAACAAATTTTGAACATCTGAAGCAGTTTGGTTTCAGGAAATCTAAAAGTATCGGAAATGCATTGGTGGAATTTACGAACTTTTTGAATAAAGGTCTTGACCAAAGAAATTGTATTGCTTCAGTTTTCGTGGATTTAAAGAAGGCCTTTGATATGGTCAATCATTCAATGTTACTACAAAAACTTTATTTTGCTCGGATAATACTAAAATGGTTTGGTTCTTATCTGTCGAAGAGGTCTCAGATTGTCAAAATTAAAATTAAAGATTGTGTAAGTCAAAGCAGATTAATTAATGAAGGTGTTCCGCAAGGGTCCGTATTAGGACCTTTGCTATTTTTAATTTATTTAAACTTCATATTTAAAACTGCGTTCCATTCCGATTTGGTTGCTTTCGCTGAAGATCTAGTTTTTATGTACAATGAACAGAACAGGATTAAAACCATTGAACGGATTCAACTTGATTTGCGTCTGTTAAGGAAATGGTGTGTTACGCATTCAATGATTTTAAGCTCAAAAACCAAACTTATGTTTTGTACCCGTAATATTTGTTCCAAAGAATGTTTGTAAGATTGAATGTGTCCAAAAGTTTAAATACCTCATGATTGATAACTGCTTGAGCTGAAAGTATCACATTGATGTTGTTCGCAATTATCTGGTATCGATGATTCGTAAAATGTATAGTACATATACGGTTATCTTGTTCTATTGCTATTTGGAAAAATGTTTATTTCGCTCTGGTTTACTTTGCATACGGTTTACTTTGTTTGGAAGGTACATATTACGCTAGAGTGCAGCCCCTTATTATTGCCCAGAAACACATACTGAGAATAATGAATAATAAACCAAAGCTTACAGAGTCCTGACCGTTATTTCGATCTCTAGAAATATTTCCGTTGAGACATTTATATGTTTGAAAAGTTATTAAAGTTTTTTATTGGTTTGAAACTAAATTTAAAAATGAAATTTTTATTTGATAGTATTGAAAGATCGTGGTGATTTGAATAAATTTTAGAATTTTTGATTCCAAATTTTTAGATGATTTTTGGAATGTTTTAATTCAATGGCGTTGTCTCTGAAAATTTACTGATGGAACAAACAACATACGATCATTGCAGTCACAAGACAACATGTTTATTTTACTCAACATGTTGCTACCAGTTAGCGGACCTGAAAGCGCCCAATCGAAAATGCGTATAAGGAAGTGTAGCGGCTCACGCATTCAAAATACATAAATACATTCATTCGTTCACCACCACAATTTATCAAGCAACGCATTTACTCATTCATTCCCGCGACATATTCACACACATATGTCAGCGCTCTCATATGCCTTGCATACCCTCGCAACATTACCGCAACCGCTCAACCAGCAAACACAATTCATCCAAATCATGCGGTACAAAAATGCGGTGCAACAAAAGACAGACGTAACGCTAACAAATTCATTTTCATTCATCCTGTCCAAATTTCTTTTTACTCGTGTACATACACATACAGTCGGTTCGTTTTCATATACGCACGCATCTCGCCCAGTGGAATATAATAATAATAATAATAAATTTAATTTATAATTTCTCATACGCGTCATATACGGTGGTGAATTATAATATCAGAAAGTGTAATACATTTATCTAATTTATATAAATAATAAAATTTGTGAATTATAATCTTTATAAAAACGAAAGGTGTTTTTATTTTCTAAAACTAATTTTTGGTGCAAGTAAACAGTACGTGCACACAATATCTGGTGACCTCCGACGTCCGTGTTTACGGATGACAAATATTTTATAGTGTGTTTTAATCATACACACAGGAAAACTTTGAAAAATTGTGTAAACTACAGTACACTTGGTACGGAAAATTATTTCGGAAAATTAATCCGTAATCCGTACCAAGTACAAAGGTATGTACATATAAACATAAAATATTAAATACAAACAAAACAACAACATATTAGACAAAAAAATAACATTTGTTTTCTCAAATTATTTCGCATATCACAACACAAAAACGAGAAAAATCAGCACCGCCATTACAAAAAATTTCATACAAAAACAAAGTGAAGCGTAACAGTCGCGGGCATAAAAACAGCGGCATCAACACCGAATATAATTACAACGCGCAAATTATATACAATTATATAAAAATTCAACATTAAATAGTATAAATACAATTAAATACCCTCATCGGCCTTTACATTGGGGAATTTACATACTAAAACAACAACAAAATACAGCAGACACATCGAAAACTATATATGTACCTACGTATAAATTTTTACAAAATTCGAAACAAAAATAAAACCAGCGAAGCAGACAACAACAACAACGGGAAAATAATCATCAAGAAGCAGCAGCAGGAACAACGGTATCATCATCAGCAGGGTCAACAAAAGCAACAGCAACAACTAAGTTAAGTGTTTTTTTTTTATCTTTTCAACTCAAATTTCTATTGTTACAAATAAACAAATTCTAGAAAAGTTTTTTTTACATTTCAAACATATTTATCATATATATTATTATATAACCATTTTTCAAAAATAATTTTCACAATCAAAATAAAAAATAATGTAAATTTTTCACCATCGTATTCGGTTATAATTCGATCGCAAATTAATCTACGTATACATATACTGATCCTTATCGTTTTGTTCGGTATTTTCCACCAACGTTTTCGCTTAAACAAACCGCAATTATTTTTTTTGGTTTTCGTTGTTTATTATTATTATTATTGATTACTAAATATTCCTAAAAATTTCAACGAGCCCCCCCAATAAGAGGTAACACGCCCGTTCCGTAATTCGGGGGTATCTCGTCGGCCAACACGTGCCGTCCATACATGGTAACCATTCCACTACTAATTAATTTTCATTCAACTACTATATTCGAACCACTATTGATTGCTTCTTTTGAACCAATGTTGATAGCACTAGGTCCCATATAAATCATTTTCTTCAGAAATTCGGCTCTACTTAAAATATTTGTTCACACGAGACATTTATTTTCTAACGGTTAAGTTTAAATTTCGGGTACATTTTTTTCTTGTGAAGTGACGTATAACATATACACGAATTCGCTTTTATAAAAAATCGAAATGTCAGACGACGAAGAGACCATCAAGGTTGATCAAAAATCAAAACCTGGGACATCAACAGGAGAAGTCGCAACCCAAGCAAAAATCAACTTGCAACCATTCTGGCCACAACAACCAAACAATTGGTTTCGTTTAGCCGAAATTCAATTTGAAATTCGAGGCATCACGTCAGAAAAATCGAAATACTCGTACGTTTTAGCAACAATTTCGCCCGAAATTTGTGACACCATTAGCGACTTTTTACAGCAACCACCAAAAGACAATCAATATTCTGTCCTAAAACAAACTCTGTTAGAACGATTGGCTCCATCGGACGAGCGGCGTTTAGAAGCCCTATTGTCCAGCCAAGCTCTCGGCGACCGACGCCCCTCTGAGGCGCTTCGTCACTTACGCAACCTCGCAGGCCAAAACACTCTGAGCGATACAATCATTCGATCCATTTGGATTCGAAAATTGCCCGAGGTTATTAAAATAGCGATGACTGCACAACCAGTTACCACAACAGTTGAAGAACTGGCTAAAATAGCAGACCGCATGTACGAAGTGACGAACATGGGCACATTACCAAACTTACAAGCAATCAATCGTAACACAAATCCGAACTACACGAATAGACAGAGTCGTTCCCCCACTCCTCATTCAAATTCAATCGAAGATCGCCTGGCGCGCATCGAGGCTCGACTATCGGGCTTGTTTCGAAGCGGTCGGAGTAGATCAAGGGGACGCTCAGCAACACGTTCACAATCACAAGGTAACAACACCCAGAGTGTTAACAATCGATTGGGCAAGTGTTGGTATCACGCTAAACATGGTGCGGCGGCACGCAAATGCATTCAACCGTGCATTTTCAATAACGCGCAGCACTCCATCAACAAGATGGACATTGATACCACACCAGAAAAAAACTTGTAAACCAGCGGGTAATGACGACATCGTCAGACACCTTTAAAAGTTCAGCCCGTCTATTCGTGTTAGACAAAAATAATAAATTCCTATTTCTAATTGACACTGGCGCTGACCTTTCGGTCATTCCAGCGAATTATTTCAAGCAAGCTTATACTTTTACAAATCGAAATAATAATCTAGTTCTCTCGGCCGCCAATGGCACAATAATCCACACCTACGGCACACATTTGCTGCAGGTGGATCTCGGACTCAAACGAGCATTCACGCATGCTTTCATCTTAGCTGCGGTGAATCGTCCGATCATTGGCGCCGATTTCTTGTGCAAATTTGGCTTACTTGTTGACTTAAGAAACAAACGGCTGGTTGATTCAGCTACTCAGCTGTCAATCAATGCCACCTCGGTTCTTGTCGACACACCGACACCGATTCATTTCGCAGTCAACAACGGTTATGGCACTCTGCTTAAGCAATTTCCTTCCCTCACAGCAGAGCCTAACTACAACTTGCCAGTCCAGCACAACGTGGTCCACCATATTGTCACAGCAGGCCATCTGCCTGTGTCAAGACCACGCAGACTAGATCCAGTTCGTCACAAAGCCGCACATACAGAATTCCAGCACATGGTGGAATTAGGGATTTGCCGGCCATCTGCATCTCCCGTCTCTTGTCCGCTCCATATGGTGAAAAAGAAAGATCATGATTGGCGACCATGTGGGGATTATCGTCGCTTAAATACGGTCACAACACCTGATCGCTATCCGATACCCCACATCCAAAATTTCTCCATGCACTTGCATGGTTGCAAAATTTTTTCAAAAATCGATCTAGTCAGAGCTTACCATCTAATTCCCGTTGCATCTGAAGACGTTCATAAAACGGCAATCACTACTCCATTTGGCCTATTCGAATTCACCCGAATGCCATTTGGACTACGCAATGCCGCGCAAACGTTTCAGCGTTTCATGAACGAAGTCGTACGCGATTTAGACTTCGTCTTCGTCTACATTGACGACATTCTTGTAGCTTCGCATAATGAGGAGCAACACAAACTTCACCTGGAACAACTCTTCCACAGGTTAACGCAGTTTGATGTTCATATCAAGAGTTCAAAATGCGTCTTTGGCGCATCCACTCTTGATTTCCTCAGCCACAAGATCACCCCTAATGGTATTCTGCCGTCCGAAGAACGAATTAACGCCATTAGGGAATTCCCAGCTCCAGCATCAATCAAAAGCATACAGCGATTCATCGGTATGGTAAACTACTACCACCGATTCATACCAAAGCTCGCTGAAACACTCGCACCAATTCATTCACACTTGGCAGCCTTACTCAAGAAGCCCAAGACAGCCAAGAACTTCTCTTGGCCCGACGAATGTCAACATGCATTCTCGTCGCTGAAAGCTGAATTGGCCCAGATAACACTTCTGGCACACCCGCTGAGTGACTCAAAACTCAGTTTAACCACTGACGCATCAAACACTGCTGTCGGTGCAGTACTACAACAGTACAACAACGAGTGTTGGGAGCCACTGGGATTCTTTTCCAAGAAACTCTCGGATGCCGAAAAGAAATATTCCGCATTCGATCGGGAATTACTCGGCATATATCTAGCAGTCAAACACTTTAGATATTTTGTTGAGGGTCGGGACTTCACCATTTACACCGACCACAAGCCTCTGACACGAGCAATCCAGTCAAAAACTGAACGCAATCCAAGGCAATCTCGACACTTGGATTATATCAGTCAATTTACAACGGACATCCAGCATGTCCACGGACATAACAATGTTGTCGCGGATACACTATCCCGCACTACCGGCAACGAAACGGCCGCAGTCGATACACACATCGACTTAAGTCAAATCGCAAACACGCAAAAAGTCGACCTAGAACTTCAGAATTTATTTTCTGGTTCCGAATGTCACTCTAGCTCATCAATGAAACTAGAACTTTTTAAACTACCTGGCCTCGAAATTATTTGTGAAACATCTACTGGGAACAATCGCCCATACATTGCAGCACCACTACGTCGAGCTATCTTCGACACGCTTCACAACATTTCGCATCCTAGCGTCCGTGCAACTCGTAAATTGATTTCTGCTCGCTACTTTTGGCCTAACATGAACAAAGACGTAGGCAATTGGGCTCAGTCTTGTTTATCCTGCCAACGTGCCAAAGTCCAACGGCACACCAAATCACCTCATGGACATTTTAACATTCCACCTGGTCGATTCGAGCATATCCATATAGACATTGTAGGTCCACTCCCTCCGTCTAATGGATATTTATATCTACTCACCTGTGTCGATCGTTTTACTCGCTGGCCCGAAGCATACTGCATGACAAACATGTCAGCTGCAACCATTGCCACCACTTTTGTAAACAATTACGTATCACGATTCGGCGTGCCCCTTCACATCACCACTGATCAGGGAGCGCAATTCGAGTCAAAACTTTTCTCAGAGTTAACGAAACTCCTCGGATCTCATCGGATACGCACAACGGCTTATCATCCGCAAGCCAATGGCATGGTCGAACGCTTCCATCGGCAACTTAAAGCCGCATTAATGGCCAGAGGCAACACAATAAATTGGAGCTCGGAAATACCAATCATCCTTCTTGGAATCCGAGCAACAGTGAAAGAAGATCTCAAGTGCTCACCAGCTGAAATGGTTTACGGACAAACCATCAAGCTACCCGGTGAGTTCTTCATCGATAATCCTCTTCCACCACTTCCAACTGCCGACACAGTCGTCGACCAACTGCGACAAACCATGCAAAACCTTGTACCCACAGCAACTCGTCAAACCAAACAAGATGATGTTTTTGTTCCGAAATCACTAAACAACTGTGATTTTGTCTTCGTCAGAACAGACAAGGTTCGCACGGGACTATCTCCTCCTTACGAAGGTCCGTATAAAGTCATACGTAGACTACGCAAGCAATTCACCGTATCGATTAATGGTAAAAACCAAACCATTTCAATCGATCGGCTCAAACCAGCGTACGGAATTCTTAGTTCAGCTGATCTCACATCAAACCTTCGAACTCACAAAAGCGTCCGTATAGCACCAACACATACAGTTATTCCATAAGGAGGGGAAATCACTTGCGGGGGAGTCCTGTAGCGGCTCACGCATTCAAAATACATAAATACATTCATTCGTTCACCACCACAATTTATCAAGCAACGCATTTACTCATTCATTCCCGCGACATATTCACACACATATGTCAGCGCTCTCATATGCCTTGCATACCCTCGCAACATTACCGCAACCGCTCAACCAGCAAACACAATTCATCCAAATCATGCGGTACAAAAATGCGGTGCAACAAAAGACAGACGTAACGCTAACAAATTCATTTTCATTCATCCTGTCCAAATTTCTTTTTACTCGTGTACATACACATACAGTCGGTTCGTTTTCATATACGCACGCATCTCGCCCAGTGGAATATAATAATAATAATAATAAATTTAATTTATAATTTCTCATACGCGTCATATACGGTGGTGAATTATAATATCAGAAAGTGTAATACATTTATCTAATTTATATAAATAATAAAATTTGTGAATTATAATCTTTATAAAAACGAAAGGTGTTTTTATTTTCTAAAACTAATTTTTGGTGCAAGTAAACAGTACGTGCACACAATAGAAGGTATTGTTTGCCGTCAGATTTAAAGGGTCATAAATTGTGTATCTTATGCAAGTAATGCCATGCCTATTCCAACACTTATGTTAATCCAATTAGACCATCGAATCGGTCTTTCATTGTTTTTTTGATTCGAACACAGTATCTCTCGACTTAATTTTAGAACCTGAAATCCCTGATAATCATTCATTTATTTGTCGGGATAGTCATACTCTTTAAATTTTGTTGGGGGAATAACGGATTAAACAATGTTCTATTAATCATTCTACAGATATCACTACCATTGAAAAAAAAAATTATTAATTGCTATCTAATAAAATTCAAAATTTTAAAAAATGACCTGGATATCCTGATAAATCATCGGTTAGATTTCGATAACTTATTATTTGAATCAAACTCTTAACATTTTCAGTTTCGTAACCAGAACTAAGTGTCACACCTTTATAGCAATTTGGGGCCAAAAAATCGGGAAACTAACCGCAACGAACTTCCACAATAATAATCCATCAAATATGGGAACAACCAAAATCATAAAACGATTTTTTTTTTGTAAACAACAAATTTCCATGAAACCCTGCACATAAACATTAATGATTATAGGTATATGTATATAAAGGTGACGTCACAATTGTGATACTGAAATTATATTTATCAATCTGTACAGAATTCTCTAAAATAAAAATAGGGAATGCATCATCAGATCACGCCCAATTTTTGTTTTTCTTAAATCATATTTTCATTATAAGCGGATTAACCCATACTAGTTTCAATATTACGGATTAATCCTTATATGAATCCTTTAATCACTGATATCCAATTATGTATTTTTGTCCACGTAACATTAAAGTATTTCAAGCAATCAAACTATTTCACTTTCAGCACAAAACACTTCAGGTGTCCGTAAAAAGAATTTTATCACCTCTAAAAATATCACTATCGCAATCAAATTATTTCACTTCTTGTCGATTAACAATATTCACTTTTAGATTAGATATTGAACAACACTTTACAACACTAATTTCGAACTAAATAATTTTCCGGAGTTTTTTTTTTATTTATCCAGCTCGGTATTTCAATTGTGACTGAAATGAATTTGTAATTAATACGAGATATAAACACAAATAATTTAGTAATTTGCATGATGATGATGTATTTTCCGAGTAGGTATAGTACATAAATAGGTATGTGAATGATATATTTTTTGTGTGTGTTATCAGTTCATTATAATTGTACTATTGATAAGATATTTGTATACACACGATTTATTATTTTTTATTCTTGGTTTTTGTTGTTTTGATAAATTACCATTTAATAAAATGTCGGGAGACCCATTTATTATAGATAGTTAATTGACGATATATAAAAAGGGCTTAGCACATCGTTTGTAAAACCTTAGATCTCAATCGCATAACTTTAGATTTCAAACAGGTCAAATATACCTTACGAATATTATTTCGTTAAGATTTTCCGGAAATTTTGTAGTCTTGGTCCAAGTGTTGATGCGATTTTTAATGCGTCGTCTAGAAATTGCACATTCAATATAAAATTCAACGCTATCCTTTTAACACCCCGTTACATTCTTTGGATTAGGTCATTACCAATATTGAGAATTTAATTGTACTTAAAACCATTTATAAATATATCAAATTAACATATCGTCGGTGCACAAGAAGAGTGACACAACTGAAAAAGTTGATTTTTCAAGTGAGCAGTTTGAATTTTTTTTATTTCATACAACAACTTAGGATCTCAATCACACTCAAGCGGTTATCTTTGGAGTTTTCATTCTGTCGTTCTGGCCAATAAAAATTTACTTATTCAGCTACTCATATCTGGAAATAACTCAAAATTGATAATTTGTTTAGTTGTGTAACTCTTATTTTGCAATGATGATATATAAATTGTATGTAAATTACCCATTTAGATATTTGGCTCGATCTGTTATATTTCATTGTTGTAAAAGCATCATTGTTTTGGAATTATCGTATTCTATTTAAAAATATCGAAACATATCGATCGTTATAATGACGAAAAATGAGAGACCCAAATATTTCATAGAAAATTCGATTTTTTTGAGAATCACCTTCCTATAAATCAGCAAATTCTGAGCCATAAAAATTCAAGATCTGCAATTTGCGCCGGTTGCGGTTCTTGATACCTCTATACTTAGGAAAAGACGATGAAATATTAGATCAGCACAACAAATAACTTGAACCGTTAACGAACAAATGCAGATAAATCACGAATTTTATCACAGAGTGCATAATATGATGGAGTAAGGACATATATTTAATATTGCTCCTCCCAGCAATTCAGCACAAACTACACTACAACTAATTGTTGTTGAAAACGCAATAAGACGAACAACATCAGGATGTCATACGAACGCTTATTCCAATTGATATCCACAAAAACAAGGCAACTACAAGCAGAAACATCCACAAAACTGTACGACATACTGTGAAAGAAAGAAATGTCAAGTTATTAAAGAATGACAATTTTATAACAATAGCCACTACCGTAATACACTTGTTATAATGAAAACAGATGTCTATAACTCGAAAATTGATGACTATATCGTAAACAATAACATAGTTCAACTCCAAGAAGCAACTGTTTTATGTTGTTCAACCCAGTACAAAAAAGACGATTTAAACCCATAAAACCAACGGCACAAAAATCAGAGCACTACCAAAAATTCAAAAACCAGAAATAACCATAAGACCGATCATAGACTTCACAAAGGCCCCAGCGGAAAGTTGCTATAGAGAAATTAAATATCTACAGCGAAACTGACATCATTTGATATAACCAACAAGTATACAAACATACCAACTCAAGAGACAATTCAAATAACTAAGGAACTGTTACAGAAAAATGGGACCAAGAAAGAAAAAATTGACGAAATTATCACTCTAATCACAACAATCACAGAACAGAACTATTTTCAATACAACAACAAATTCTATTCACAGACTTATGGACTCCAATGGGTAACCCTCTATACCAGGAACCTTAGCTAATTTATACATGAACCACTTTGAAAATCAGCATAATATTAATGGAATCGAACAACAAAAACCAAATAATCAGATACTGGCACAGACTCGTAGTTGATATTCTAATACTATTTAACGGCACAATGAGACAACTCGCAGCCATCTTCACAAGAACATAAACAACAAACATCCCAACATAAAATTTACTCTAGAATCAGAGACAAACAAATCCATTAATTTTTTAGACTTGGCAATAATAAATGTTGACAACAAGCATACATTCAAAATATACAGAAAATTCATGCAAACGGATCACGCCATAGACAAATCATCTAACCACCCATACCAACATAAGATGGCGACGTTCAACTTTTTATTAAACAGACTAGATCCTATTTGTACAGACCATTACAGACCATTACTTTTTATTGGGTCCCATTTGAAACGCGATATGGTACAAAACGCGATATGGTACAAAACGAGATATTTCAAAACGCGATATGGTACAAAACGAGATGTTTCAAAACGCGATATTTCAAAACGCAATTTCCTAGTTCTGATCGTACATGTTCAATTTCATTATTTAGGTGAAGGAAAATTTTAATAAATGAAGGAAGATTAATAATTATTATTACTTTAAAATAATATTGTTATTATTTTAATTTTTATTATTATTTTAAAATTTGAATTTTGAAATATCGCGTTTTGTACCATATCGCGTTTCGTCATATCGCGTTTTGAAATATCTCGTTTTAAAATATCGCGTTTCGAGCGGATCCCCTTTTTATTAAACAGACCACAAATTAGGGAATCGGAATCTATAAGAATACAGATAATGGGAGCTTTTCCATAAAAGGTACTACTTTTAAGCAAAAGCTTTCTCTTATTTCGAAATGAATAATAACTACCTTGTGCTTACAAGTACTTACCGGAAAAAATTTAAGTAATACCGTTAAGTCTTTACTTATTATTATTAGGACAGTACTTCTGATAATTTAATTGTAATTATTTATCTAAATAATTTGGTGCTTATTTTTTACCAAATCAGTAAAGATTTTTTGTATTTCATCCTCAGCTCCTTTTTGTTGACCTCGAATTCGTAGCTGTTCATCTTTATTCTCGTCTTCTTCATCGAATACCTAAATGTGATTGCTTCAGTTGTCTGCATCCTCCTCGAGTTCTCGATCACATAAAGATTTTATAAATACATTCTTCTGTTATATAGAACTGCGCAAAAAATAACAACCATTGAAGCTTTGCGGGAACAACACGCCAATGTCTGGTAGGCTTCTTTATGGAGTAACAAACTTATCCGCTGCCCCAAGAAAAGAAACAAGACCTGAAAACTGCCCCTTTACTATTAATAAAATTGCCAATATTTTCACGTGGGAATGATCCAAAGCTATAAGACTATTAAATGAAATGCCTTACAAACGATAGTTCTATATATCCTTAAGAAAACCACATTTTTTTACTCTTCCAGTGGATTTAATTTCATTTGGAGGAAAGCTAGTAACACTATATTTACAACACCACAATCAGCATGATAAATTTCTTCTTACTTTTACCAGGATCCATCGGGAACTAAAAACAAACAAAAATAGAACCTAAGATCCTTAAGTCGCGAAGCAAAGCTTTACTTACTGTACCCTGCGAGCGACAAACCTTGATACCCAGGATCACTCTTAAGTAGCGTAAAAAATTAAAATTTTTGATATGAACCATAAGAGCTCCACCAGTAAGATCGAATGTTTCAACCAAACAATATTCCTTAAATTTTAAAAAAATAACCCCGCTAAAATCTTTTCATTTTCAGCGATCAAACCTCAAAATTTGTGAATTTTTGGTTGGATCCTCACATCTCAAGGCGTTCACGATAATTTTTCATTTTTCGAATATTAATAATTCAGGCCATTATGCGATCAATATATATTTCCAAACTAAACTCAAGTCTCCTTGTACCCAACCTTGTAAATCATCAAGTAAGTACCGAAGATGTTAGGAACATACTTTTTTTATTCACAGTTTTTAAGTATGTACTGCGAAATATTTAAATGTTTGCTTATAAAGAAAGCAGTTACTTGAACTTCAAGTATCCACTTCTCCATCAAGAATATACTTAAATTTTATTAAGCAGATACATGAAAAATCACCAGATTAAGCACTTACTTGTTTTTATTCACTTCACCCAATGATTGCTCCAAATTATACATCGGACAAACTGGTAGAAGTTTTGAAGTCAAGTTTACAGAGCATATAAAAGAAACCGAAAAACCAAAATTCGACACGAAATATGCACAACACTTGACTACAGAAAACCATAATTACACTGACATCAACACAAACCCACATGTATTGCACAGAATACGAAAAGGACTATTGAACAGGTTATCATAAGAAAAAATAAAATAGAGGGTAAAGAGGATTCACAAGTCACGCAGGCACAAAATATAGGGTGTAAAAGCAGTTTTTTAATATAATTTTAGTTTTGTTAGAAATTTGATAAAGGAGTAACATCCGAAACGATCCTAATTTCAATTTGAAATAAAAATAAATATCACATTAAGAAAGTTACAAAACCAAAATAATTGTGTTTTATTATTATGAAGTGATTGCCGAGTTCCGAGCAAAGCTGGACGCTCTAGAGAATGAAATTATCAGAGGAACGGGAAAGATGGTGGTAGCCGCGGATCTCAATGCAAGAGCTCTTGAGTGGAGTATGAACCTTATGGCATAGGCTTATGGCAAACGTTGGTGGCCCTAGATCTAGTATTCGATGCCTTTTAATGTCCACGGTCCAATCCGTTCTTCTGTATGGAGGTATGGATGGGGAGATTCTTTGAATAAGCAGATATACCGGAACCATTTCACACGTTAACTGTTTTAATTATCTGCACTGTGTTTAGTTCTGGCAAGGTTGATAATGCCGATCCAATACGTTAATAAAAGATATAAACTATAACCATTCATACCTTACCAGCATTCCTAACCACTTCTTGGCTAAAGAGCGCAAAGCCATATACATTAGAAAGGCGGAGGTCGGCAAAATATAGCGAGCCTGGAAGAAAGGGATCACGAAACCAACGGAAGATGGACAGCTAGACCCATCGAACAAAATGTGATAAACGGTTCCAGTCATTCCAGTAGGAGGGGAATGTGTTTTTAGTCGGTAGTCCGAAACGGGAGCGTAAATGCATTTTTACCACCCCCACCCGAAAATATATTTAAATACAAAAATTATATAAAATCATTAATAACAATCCTTAGGACATGGTCCAAAAGTTTATACGAAACTAATTCTACTGCTAAAATATTGTTTATTTCTTATCCCTCATACATTTCAAAAAACCCTACTGAGCAGTGTATCAAGGCCCTGATGTATCGCTCACCACCATCCACGACAAAATCCTCTTACTATAGCTAGCAGGAAATAATACCGCTGCAGGACAATTTCTTCGTAAGTTGGACTGAGGTTAACTCAGTCCCTTGTTAAAATTGCTCGATTATTTCCAACATTTCATAGATAGTTATTCGATTTTTTTGAGAATCACATTACTATAAATCAGCCAATTCTGAGCCATAAAAATTCAAGATCTGCAATTGTGTTCGATTGCGGTTCTTGATACCTCTAAAGATAGGTTTCGGTTGATATTTTATTTGTTTGGTAAATGTAAGACCTAAGAGACATATACAGCTATTAAACACATTGGTTGGGCCGCTAGTGAACGCTCGATGAAGAAAGACTTGTTTTAATCTTTCTCCGTAAATTAAATTTTGATTTAGTTTATTTAATTTATTTCGGTTAATTTTTGTGAATAAAACTGTTGTTTTGTTTTAGTTTATTGTATTTGAGTTTGATTTATGGAGAAAGTGTTTAAAGTAAGTACATTTATATAAATAATAATAATAAAATTCTCCTTTATACAAAAAAAGGAGTTTCTTACAAATGGCGTAAGTTTGTAATTCATTTTTCGCAAATACAGTCGAGAATAAACATTTTTGGTTTAAGTTTCTTTTAAATTTAGGTATATGTGCATAAAGTGCGCGATTTTCTGAATTTATGTACATACATAAGAAAAAATTGTATTAATAACGTACAAAAAATATGTATAAAATGTATCCATTTGGGACTTTTGCCAGGTATTTATGTCAAGGGAACTCATATTTTCCTCAATTTTATGTATTTTGTTTTAAATAATGCGCCTCTAATATATTTAATACAGATTTATGTAAATGATGCTTCCTTAGAGGATCCTTAGATTTTTGTTTAATGTAAACTACTTTTTTAGGGGTTGAGTAGATGAGAAAGAAGAGACGCCATACCATTCATCAATAACGTCAAACAAGTCAAATAACCATATGCAAGGTTAGTACAAATTTGGTTGCCCGCCTGTGAACATCAGTAAGAAAACGGTACAAAGTGATGAAATGAGAATCTCCCCCCTCGTATGGCCAGTATATAGTATACCCTTAACCAGCAGCACTGGAAAACTGGCTAGGATTCGATGGACCAATTGCATTCATCAATCTGAAGTAAAATTGATTACAGAATCGAATGCTAGAGGAAATAATAACACAAACCGGCAATATCAAATATCGACCATTATCGTACACGGACACGAATCGGACACTGCCACGTCAGAACTCTATTAGAAACATCAAAGCTAGCACAAGTGGAGAAAGCATTGAAATGCTATCACATCGAGATCCTGGAAATTATATGATATTCTCAGGTAGAGACGGCACACATGAGCAAGGCGGTGGGATATATTAATAACAAATAAAGCGAATTTAGTTCACTTTTTTAAGCTTTATATTATAATAAAATAATTTTATTTGGTTTTTAAATTAATATTTCATTTTTTATTAATTATTTAATAAAAATCCGACGTTTCGACGGTACATTCCGTCATTCTCAGGAGCACAATTTTTACTACAATTTGAAAGAAAATTTTTATTTTTTATAATAACGAATGTTTTCCTAACGTAACTAGAGTTTAAATTGAAATTTACAAATTACTCAGTTTAACCGAAAAAATTTAAAGTTATACAATTTGAGTGACAAAAAATTTTTTAAGAAAATCTACAAAATGTTGTCGTAATAATTTAACAAATATTTTGAAACTTCCTGGATATTTAATAAATTTGAGATAAACTTTGTTCTTTTTTGATGTAAATGCTTTCCAAAATTTACCTTTTATTGAGATTCTGCTCCTTATCAAGTATCTCAGCGTCATCTATAGATAAGGAGTGGTTACATCCACGTAGATGATTCGATAAAGCACTGTGTGACGAGATGAGAATCATAATTATGTTGACGAATTCGTTTTTTAAAATTTTGTTTAGTTTGACCGATATACTCTTTTCCACACGAACATTTTAATTTATATATTAAATTTGATTGTAACTCTATGGAAATTTTGTCTTTTAATTTAGTGAATAAAGCCATGTCCAAACTGTGAAATGCTCTACCAACAAGTCATAATTTTGTAAAAGAAATTTTATTTTTTCGAAAAGAATTTTAACATATGGGATCGAAATGTAAAGTTTGCGATTATTTTCAACGATTAAATTTGGATTTACGCGCGTATTTTCCAAAATATTTCCCGAATTACTATGTTTGTCGATAGCCCTTC
The DNA here is from genome assembly GCA_963556165.1 of Tipula helvola. Taxonomy (NCBI): domain Eukaryota; kingdom Metazoa; phylum Arthropoda; class Insecta; order Diptera; family Tipulidae; genus Tipula; species Tipula helvola. The sequence continues at coordinate 7,951,571 of OY744481.1, read as the reverse complement.
TAATTCCTCTAGTAACTACACCTCTTTGAGTTAGAACATTACTAAAAATTTTGAAATTTTCGGCATGATAAACCTCATCCGATAATCTCAAAATTTGTTCAGCCAACAGAAACACTGTGTTATTTTTGTAAGATGATGGAAGCCACGAGTTATAATTTAGATACCGACCCGACCAGATTTTTTATGATATAAATCTGTAGTTAAACTTCCATCCTCATTACGTATTACCGCATAGTATCTAGAAAGGCTAAACGACCTTGATTTTCAATTACACATGTAAATTTAATTCGCGGGGTAAAACTATTAAATGAATCCAAAAATGATCAATTTCCGAATTTGGAATAGTCGCATTAATATCATCTACGTACCGGTAAAAGAAGATAGGTTTGACGGAAGATGTTTTCACTTCGGTTTCAACGTGTTCCATTACTAGGTTAGCCACTGTTGGACTAACTGGCGAACCTATCGGTGAACCAAACACTTACCTAAAACATCTTCCCCCTAAACTAAATTCAGTATGATCTAACACAAATTTCAACCCTTCTACAAATTGTTTCGACTCCAGATTTGTGTTACTACATGCTTTTATGCTATTCCACAATTTTTTAACCAAAATTATTACCAAAGATGAGTCAACGTTTGTAAACAACGAGACCACATCTAACGACACTAATATATAACCTGTTGGTAGAGACACATTTTTAATTTTATTTCTAAAATCTTCCGCGTTTTGTACAGCCGAAACGTTATTTCCCACGTAATGGTTCAAAATGTTACAAAAAAATTTGGATAAATTATATAAAGGCGAACCTACATAGCTTACAATTGGTCTCAAGGGAATACCAATTTTGTGTACTTTTGGCAATTCGTGGGGTCGTACGTCGTACCATGATAATTTTTAAGAAATGTTGCCAAATTGTTCTCAATTTTTCCTAAACGTTCCCAAAATCCAATGATTACATTTAATTTAGATTGCCGAAGAAAAAGCATTGATGGAATGGAAACCAATTAACAGCAGAATAATAATGGCAAGATTCCATTCGCAAATAAGAAACACAACTATCATTCAGTGCTATGCCCCAACCGGAGATGCAGATGAAATAACGAAAGATGAGTTCTATGAGCAATTGCAATCCACAATAGCAATAACGCACAGAAAAGACGTCAAAATCATACAAGTAGATTCAATGCAAAAAATTGGAACAGACCAACACCGACCTAACAAAATGGAGAAAAACTCGTCGACTTCTGGCGAGGTATCTCCCTACTCAATACAACAACAAAAATACTCGCAATGAGCATCCTTGATAGAATCTCACATACGATCTATGCAAAATTAAGAAACGAGCAAGCTGGTTTTACACCAGGAAGAAGTTACACTGATCACATCAACACAATCCGTTTCATCACTGAGCAATCCAATGAATAGAATTCACCACTGTACCTGCTCTACGTTAATTTCGAACGCTCATTTGACACGATAGATAGAAACGCAATATGGCAGACACTTTATGAAATGGGAATCCCAAAGAAATTAGTCGAACTCTCATACAAGAAATATATCGGGATGCTGGAAACCGAGTTCAATATAAAGGTAAAATGAAACATACTATAACACTGGTGGCGAGTAAGGCAAGGATGCGTACTCTCTCGCCAATGCTGTTTCTGATCGTGCTGGATAGTGTGATGCGCGAAAACTAGATATCACGTCCCCTAACGGCATCCAATGGGGATTAACAGGTAAACTCAATAATCTGGACTATTCAGACGACATATGCCTGCTCACACACAAACATTCAGACATGCAGCAGAAAGTACAACACCTAGCAGACCTAGCTAATGAAGTTGGTCTCAAGATAAATATTACGAAAATGGAGATGGATTGGCCACACACTGAGAAAATCACCAAGTGATATAACAAAGATGACATTGGACTGGAACCCGCAAGGAAAAGGAAAGTCGGAAGACCAGCAATGCAGCAATGACATGGAAGAATAACACTACTAGCTGAAGCGAAACAAGTCGGAAAATCATGGGTAGAGATAAAAGCAGTAGCACCCAACAGAATAAGATGGTCCAGCCTAGTATACTCCTAAATTGGAGATAAAGGAAAAAAAAATACTTTTTGCTTAATGTTTCTAATAAACGTAATCTGTCTTTTAACTTATCCACTAGTATACTTTTCTTTAATGTAATGTCAGACTATTGTTCTAAAATAAATTTACGACCAAAACCATATACATTCAACAATATTCCATAAATACTTTAAGTTTGTTATTCGAGTTCCATAAATATAGTGAGCAAGTTTAAAATCTCGTGAACCACATAAATCTTTCGATATAAGACAGATAATTTATTTAAAACTCTTTAAATCTTTCTGTTAGTTTTTATTTTTCATTCTATAACTTGACGTTTGAAAGAATATACCTTAAGCGCAAAAAATCTTAAACTGTAAAATTGAATTTATACACTTAGAGTACAGAATAAAATCAAAAACTAATGTTAATAAAAAAAAACGGAAAACTTTTTTAACAGTAACACCGCACCTAATGAAAATTCTTATCTTGCTGCTTATCAATAGCAATAAAAATAAATTGTGCACTCTTTTCTTTCGATATATTTTAGCACAATGTCATGCTTAGCCACAACCAAACAATTCTGAATACATATCAAAAAGCACTAAACAAACATTACACAAGAGATCGAAATAAGAAAAATAAAAAAAAAAATATTTTCACGGCATAAAATGTACAAATGACATGATAAAATAAAATGTACATATTTTCCAACCCGCACGCAAGGTCGAGCTTATAAGTTTTCATCGAAATATTTTCTAACGAACATAAATATTATTACGATAACTTATGTCCCAACCGTATATGTATATCATCGCAGAGTTTTTTCCACCAAAACAAAAAATTCAATTTAGGTACATAGAAGAAAAAATAAGAAAAATGATTTGCGAATTTTTCTTAACTGTATAGTGTATAATATACACAAGTACACAGTGTTTTTATTCCATTCTCTAAAGTTCCTTTTTAAACTCATTTTTATTTTTATCAAATGTCAAATTAAAATCACATTTCTTATCAAAATGTATATAAAAGAAAAATTATTATGTGTATATTGTAAATTATTTTCATTTTTCTTAATTTTTCACTTTGAAAGCTCTGTTGTGTGAGCGCGAATATAAAAGAAATGTATGTATGTATGTATGTGAAAATGGTTATAAAAGGAAATTTATTTATATTTACAACGGAAATAAATTAAAAACCATTTTTTATTGCTTCAAATAAATTTCAACTTGAAATGAATGAATGAATTTTTACAGATCGCAAAAGCTTAATGGATTTTCACAACAAAATAATTATTAAATTTGTCAAACCATATGTATTGTAAAATCAATGAAATAGTAAAAAAGCTGAAACTCACACACATTATAGATTTCATTTAAAATCTTTGTCTATAATCTGAACTAGAGTGAGGACTTTGATATCTCTTGAGATTCTTAAAAATGTTGTTCATCCAAATGTGTAAACGATGCAGGGAGTCGGAACCCCAGTATCGGCGGCTCGTCAGGGTGAGAAAGACGAGCCTGCAGGCATCGTTATCAAACGAGCGCAGCTCTATATCGGTGGGTAACTTGGCCTTTGAAGAGTATAATGTTACAAAAAAGACATCATGCAATAATTGCGTAGACTCTTTCTGCGTTGTTTGTGGAGAATATGTTGTGAGTAAACTTAGAAAGTTATTCACAGATGTACTTGAAAGTAGATACCAGGATTTTGCTGGTATAGAAACAAATGAAATGATATGCTTAAGAAACGATATGCTTAAGATACTCCTTACAACGACGGGAACCAAAAAATCATGAGAAGGATTGCTATTATTGTTTAACGAAAGTTTTTGACCACAACCGAAAACCAAAATCTTCGATTTCTTATGCAACTGTTCAATCTGTGACTTATCCTACCATTCTTGAAGCTGAAGAGACTATCAAATGTAATGCTACTAGCGACGAATATAGAGGTGCAATGAAAATTTCGGATATCGAAGCTGATGACGTCTCTGAGGATATACAGATGAACAGAACAGAAGACAAAACTAATAAAAGTCCCAATGGGTTCTCTCAAGAAGAGCTTAATTACTTGTTCCGAGATGCTGGACTTTCAAAAAACATTCTGAACTAATGGTGTCAAGATTAAAAGAGGAAAATTGCCTAGCTCCAGGAACTCGTTTAAAAGACGTAAAAAATTTAGTTTACTGTAACAATATTGAAGGACTAATAAATGAGTATAATGTTTCTTATGAAGGTAATGACTGGCGCCTATTCATAGATTCTTCAACAAGTAGTTTAAAAGCAGTCTTGCTACATAATGGCAACCATCTTGATCCGCTACCTGTTGGTCATTCGGTTAAATGAGGAGCACCTCAACCTTTACTTCCTACTCGAAAAATTAGATTACGCTAAACACAAGTGGAAAATATGTGGAGATTTAAAAATAATGACAATTTTATTAGGTCAACAAAGTGGTGAACAACTTTTAGCCCTAGTTTAAAATTCGATTTCTCGAAAATTTTCCAAATGGCGTATAGGATACTAATAGTACTCACAGTCACACTCATATGAGGTGCGGCCGGTGGATTAAATTTCCAATTAATGTGGACAAACCGGTCTTGTGCTACTTTGCTGACATTCTGCAGGACCTTTCGCAATTACGCTTCTACACCTCGACAGTTCGTCCCGTTGTCACTGTATATTTCAGCTAGCATTCCTCTTCTTCCTGAAAAATGGTCGAAGGATCAGAATAAATTCATTCGTGGACAGGGCCAAAGCTAATTCTAGATGAATGGATCTTGTAGTCAAACACGTAGAAATTGCACCCCATTTCTTTTTGATACGTCTACCATGTTTGACAGTGATTAGGCCGAAGTAATCTACTCCAATAAACGTAAATGGGCGGATACCAGCCGTACCGCTAGTAGCAAAATTTTGGTGGTACATTTAGTTACAGAAACTTGTGATGGTTCTTGGCGACCCTGCCAACACCATGCATTGTGCAGCCTGCTCCTCATCCTGATGGTAGATTAGGAATCAAAAAATGGAGAAATTTTCGCAATTTGCTGTTGCTCTGCAGTTTATGACCTTCTTTCAGCGTTTTTACCTAGTTGTGAAAAGCTTGGTTTTGTACGCTTTGTTAAGGTATCGTTTAATTCGTTCGGCGCAATTCTGCTCAACAGTTTTTTTACGGTAGAAGGACCGCAGCACCCAGACTCGCGTTCTGATTAATTTCTTAAAGTTCGAAAATAGCTCGAAGTCGGGTGTTACCTCATCTGGTTTCAGTGTGACGGCGATATGCAAACATCGTACTTGCTGCTCTTCATCGTTTGGTTGTGGCTCGTCATCTCGACCCTTAGGCCATTCTCTGCGTGGTCTATGAAGAAAGGTCTATGAAGAAGGCCTTCTACCATCTCTCAAGTATGCAATACCGGCTGGTCAGTTTCCACTTATCCGCAATATTTCTGGCTGTCCGAACCATTCTCCAGTCGTGGCAGTTTGTCGTCTCCAGGATTTCTCAAATCCGGTGGGCACGAAAGGTTTAACTGACCGTAGTGAACAAATCTTGGTGACAGTTAGCGCGTGTTGTTTGTTTACGTAATTGACGAGTCGGGCTCCAAGTACCACCTCCTGCAGCTCCATCAGTGGAATTGAGAACATTTTATTGGACACACTCTTTGTTTTCGAGGAGACGGCCGCTAACTCGAGCACCTCATCTCTTTGTGTAACCATACGTATACGTCTGCTGCTGCTACGTGTTCACTCGCGTCCACAAACACATATACTGGTAAGTGTAGGCCTCAGGGTTAGAAAAATAAAATCTTGGCAAGTGAATATTTTCGATAACTGACAAGGCGTCTAGCTAGTTCTTGAAAGAACTTTCCGTATACCCGTGTAGATCCTGGTCTGCTACTTTGTGATGATTCAATGACATGTAGTTGCCATGATCCGCCCTGTAACGACCACCAATGCGCAGAAAATGATCCAAACCTATCAAAACATGTAGTTATACCCCCGTGAAAGTCGCAATATCAAGGTTTCTTAAATGGCAGAACCTATCTAGCACTTCTCGTTCTCGATCGATTAACTGCAATGGGACGCATAGCTGCTTCATCGTCCTGACCTCCTACAGGTTATATCGGTTGCCGGGATCTTGGCCAGAAATCTGCAACCTCACTTTGAGGCTATATGCTCTTCTTCTTGGTTGATCTAGCTCATCCTTGTAAAAACTAGTTTTTAGGCACTCCTTCGAGACCTAATTCACTTTCTAGAAGTGTTCCGTCTAGAAATGCATGATATGCACTATAGTTGGAGTTTTGGTTTTTGTTGGGTTCCCGGTGTTTGTAATAACCGAGGCTTAACTCATCGATTGCGCTTTGTTATATCATTCTGGAGAGCTTGATCCTGGGGGTTTCGGTTCTATCAATATAGAGGTTAGCTTCTTTGGCTATGAATGTAGCAGCATATCATGTGGTTGGTCGCAAACATCTACCTATTCCGCATTTTGATTTAATTCTGCAGTCGCGGAGCCAATGGTTTCTAACCGACGTTAGGTGGAATTCTTCCGTTTTCGCCCTCTTCCGGTTCGAAGGTATTGGTGTAACTACTCCTACCGGATGGCTGGACAAACAACTCGCCGTCTTAACATTTCCTCGCAACCATACATTAAATACCTCTATACATAGTGACTCCAGGATTTTCGAGTTCCGCCAGTCTCCTGTGACGGCCCCATTCCATCTTTAACATCGCCGGCAACTAATCCACCATCTCGGATAATAGATTAGGGTTGTTAAGATACTTGTGCATCTTGGCCATCTTTACGATATCTCAAACCGCTTTTATTCTCATTGAAAATACGACGATGGTTCCAATCGTTCAGCTTCACGGGAGGTGTTTGCTTTATCTGCTCCAGAGCAGAATTGTAAACTAACTCAGGGCATCCGTAGAGCATCATCAATGTACTCATTGCAGAATATAGTGAGTTCTTACGGCGTTATAAGCCTCTTTAGGGGTTTATCCCCCTTTTGGCACTTGTTCAGTCTTGCCATATTTTCTTCTCCGATGAAACCGCATTGTTGTGTGGAGTTTATAAAGGCTATTATAAACTGTGGCCAATACTGTAGACCACCTGAGAATAGCGGGAGCTCCTTCGCTTGTTTAAATGTATGCGTCTTGGTTGCTCTATAGTCATGGCTGGTGGCTGAAATATCTCTGGTAGGTACTTGCTCAAAATATACCTGATTAGCGTGCGTGTTCACGCAGTTCTTGGTGCTGATTCGTTTCTCTCCGAATTATCTTCGAAGATATACTTGTGCGCTTTCATTGCTTGTCTGTTTTTGTTTCGCAAACAATTATTTTTCTGCGTCCTTTTACCTTCAAACACCTGCTTTCTTAGCCATCTTGCTCTCCTCATCGAGAAGCTTAATCTAATCTCGCATATTGATCCTAGACCACATCGACTTGGTCAAGATGTCCCTTGTCTCAATTGGTAACGTCTTATTTTTTGAATGCATCGACTTCATAGATCTAACACAGGATTATTGGCCTTTATTTATCATGTTCCCTTCGATGTTGATAATGGTACATTGATCACAGTTCCATTTGCCATTATTAAAGTCCTAATGCCAGCGGTTGATTAAGCAATTTATGAGGAATATCCCGAAACGTATTTGACAGTATGCTTTGGTCTGTTTGTCGGCTTGGTCGCATGCTTGGCAAATCTTTGCCATCTTCGTCCAGTATTCGAAAGGCTTCTTGGTTGCTGTATTTATTGGGTCCCCCGAGGTAAACCCAGTCTTCGGGCGTACTACGAAATTTTGTTGATCCATGCTGCACCTGCCTTAAGAGGCGCTTTAGTTAGGTACTTGTACAATCGCCAAATGCGAGATTGTTAAATGTAGATAGTTCCGCAGGTTTCGTCAAAACGAAATTACCGAAAACATTAAGTTATTTTAAAAGTAAAAACTAAATATTTCTTCTAACTCGTAACTTATAGTCGTTAGACCTAAATCAAACAAACGTGTTCACAATGCCAAAAACTTTTTTACTTTTAACTTACAGGATTGTAAGCAAAAATTAGTGTTCGCTATGTTGGAAATTCATACAAAGCTTTAAGTTAAAAGTAAAAAGACTTTGTATTATGAGTGCGATGAATCTTACAATTTTAGAAAATTTTATTCTCATCATATTTAACAAAAATAAAAATAAAAAATCAACACATTTCAATTTTAATCAGAATTTTCACTATCTGAATAAGCACCTAATAAGGCTAAGCTACCAGTCGTCGCTGGTACTGGTGGTACGGGAGGAGTTTCTGCTACTAAAGATGATGACACCTTAGTCGCTTCAGGTACTTTAATTTCTTTTTTCTTGACCAAATTATTTAATGTTTGCTTTGTATTCCGAATACCTCCAACACTGAAATTATCTTTAATCGATTTTGCATGAGTGTTGCTTATTATTAGCGGCTTGATTAGATTCGGTTTTTTTGCTTCCGGTTCTTCTTTTTTTTCTTGTTTTATTTCGATAATCTCTTCGCAAGCAATCCGCTTTGATCCAATCGTTTTTGTTTCGAATTTAATCGATTTAATATATTCCTCGTCCTGTTTGGCAAGTCGCTCCTCTTTTTGCCGTTCCGTCTCTGTATTATCATATTGTGATAGCATGGCATCAAAATCAATAGTCTGTTGGCGGCGATTTAGATCACGTAACTCTTCGAGTGACTCTAATAGCTCAATCTCATTTCTTGACTGTTGTGTTCGGTTTTCAAGCAACTTCATAGGATTGTTGGCCTCCTCCTCACGCAGTTCTTCTTCCTCTTTTTTAGCTTGTTCCTCGGCTAATTTTAAAGCCATAAAATTTCGAGTAGCACCTGCTTCTATTTCATAATCAGTATTTCTTGGATCCGTTTTAAACGAAATCTCCTGAAGGCATCGTGTGCACTTAATATAAAACCGATAGATCCGAATCCCGAGATAATCTTCGTTCTCCACATCTTCTTTGCGCGCATTAAACTTCTTACCTTTGTATATGTATTCACCACACGTAACACATCTCATGTTAAATGGGGCCATCAATCTTACGGTATATTGCCGATTTTTGGCCAATTTCATACGAGGGATTTTGGATGGATCGAAATCCGGTGGATAATATTTCTGTAAATTTGATAGGAATAAATAATCGTTACAAGTAGGGTCAACATACCAAATTAATACTTACGTTTAATACTTTCCGCTCAGACATTTTTTGATTATTTAATTAAGAAACAAGTTAATCAAAATTAGTAAAATGATATCCAACGATTACTGTTTATATTTTTATCGTACGTAATAAACGTCAAAATGACGTTTGATGAAGAAACCCTACAAATTCCAATTCGAGTATGAAATAATTGGGTCTAGGATCATTGATCGAAATTGTAATGCCGAAATTTTCAAAGTCGATTACGGATTTAAGCCAAACAAAATCATCTGTAACTTCATTTTGGAAAAGGAAAATTTTGTTTATATTTTACCTAAATAAAAACATACAAAAAAGATTGAATAACAAACAAAAAAAATTGACGTTAATGTTTATTTCGTTTTGTTCCTAGAGGTGGCTTCTGAAGATTGAATCCGCTGTCCCCGGATAAATTGTTATTCTCATTAAATCCAAAACTTAAAAGATAATTTGATTTGTTTAATGGTGGACATGTTACAAATGTGCTTGCTGTCTGTTGTCCTGTAGCCGAATTTTGTAACCATGGATCCTTATTCGTCGTATTATAATTTGTACCGCCAATATTAATTCCAGATAGAGCTGAGAATGGTGTTGGTCCCGCAAATACCTTAGACATATTTGGTTTTGTTTTATCATTCTCGATCTCTTCGAAAACATTGGTTTTGTCTTGGAGAATTAATTTTCGTAAATTGAGGTACTGTAATTTTTGGTCTTCAACCTTTTGGTGAATATCGTGAATTCGTGCAGCAAGGGATATAAAAATTTCATGTATTTGTTGTAAACCATTTCTAAGATCTTCAGCACTCAACTTTTGAAAACTGGCCATACTTTTCATATGCTTTTCGGTCATCTCAACCTGTTCCCGTAATTTAATCAAATCATTCTCGTATTTCTGTACTAAATTAAGAAAATAATTAATTGGTGCAGTATTCTCATATTGTAAGCAGGCTGGTGTTTTAATTGTACGTTGGGCCATTTCTGCATTTTGAATTGCTTCATTGGTTTCCGCCCGTAGTAATTTTATTCCAGAATAATTATTATCAACCAAATTTGAAATGTCCGCCAGCACATGATTTAATCTTTGAATTTCAGATTGTACGCTAAATAGTTTACTTGTGGATGGTTTAGCTATTTCTGAGCTAATTTCCTTTTGCTTCTTGATGTGAGCTTCCAAATTTTCGACCAACGCGATTATTTCTTGAGGCACTTGCGATTCCTTCACCTTAACATTATCATTTTTTCCTTCCACAGCTTTTGGTTTTGTAGCATTTATATCAATTCCACCAAGACCCATCGATTGTGGTTGCTGAATTTGTTGTTGTTGCTGTTGTAATTGTTGCTGTTGTAATTGGTGCTGTTGTAATTGTTGCTGTTGTAATTGTTGCTGTTGCAATAATAGTGGTTGTGGTTGCGGTTGAGCAAATCCGGTAGCAAATAAACTAGTCCCGCCGCCTACATTCGGTGCTGTAGCGCCAAGGCTAGGTGTTGTTAATGATAAATTGGTAGATTTTCCTATAATAAAAATAAAATTCGATTTAAGTTTTGGACAGTATAGTTTTTGGAATTGGAATTTTCCAAAATATTTTACAAACCAAAATCGAAGCCAGTTCCTGGTTGTATTGCGGCAGCACCAGGAGCACCGAAACCAGTTCCTGGTTGTATTACGGCAGCTGCAGTAGCGCCTAAACCAGCCGGTTGTATTTGAGGGCCGGGAAAGCTACTAGTTTGCCCGGTTGGCTTGCTGAAACTAAATCCCGTTCCCGTGGCAACCGTTGAAGTTATCGGAGCAGCACCAAACGTTGGATTCGCTACACCAAACGTTGTATTCGCCGCACCAAACCCACCACCAAGAGACGGCGGCGGTGCAGCATTCGTCGCTGGAGTAGTAAAAAAACCTCCAGGGGCTGCTGTCGGTGGAGCGGCTGGAGTTGGAGTCGCACCAAATGAAAATCCGCTAGCTGGTTTTAATGCAGCACTGGCTCCCAGTCTATAATACAAATTCAACAATCAAACTAACAATAACATAACCTCATAAATTTTTGTTATTTATTGTAATTACCCGAATCCCGTCGCTTGCCCAGCAGCAGTTGGAGCTGCAAAATTAAATGCCATTGTCGATTGGAATGTAGCCTAATCAATTTTATAGACGTTGTTAGTTTTTTTAATAATTAACAATAATTTTTTTCCAACTCAAATATCAAGATGCGCGATATTTCATAATTTTTCAAATGACACTTGCTTTTGATAAAATGTCAATTTGTTCGTAATTCATAAGGATGAGTTCGGTATTGGAGAATTAACATTGTGGTGGCCAGCGTGTTTCAATTTTAAATTTTGCTTTATGTGAAGATTTTTGTAGAGATCTAACGCAGCTGTACGTTTGATCTACATTTTTTTTTTATTTTGCATAAATGGATTTTAAAATAGGCTATTATTTAAGATATAGATAATCTCAACGGAACTAGTTATGTCGATGCCCCAATTCCATCGTGAATAATTGACTGAGCGGACGTGAAGTTGGTAGAAGACAAAAAAAATAATCCATTAGAGAGACAAAGACAAAGTATTTTGTTATTGTTGTTTTTATAGCAAAACTTTTTGACAGCAAACAAAAACATAACCAAAAATTATAAAAAAAATTTAGGTAAGTATTAGTGTCGATTAGATTATTTTCACGTTTCAAAATAATCTAAATAATTAATTATTATTAATACTCAAAACAGATTTATTTTTTTCGCATATCTTCATAAAATAAAAAATTTAAAAAATCTTTCCCATAAAAATGCCAAACTATTAAAATTATCAGTGTGTGCGAGAAATATTTTTCATCGATAATTCGGTACACAATAGTTACATGGATTAGTTGGACTGCATTAACTTTTGCATTTTTTTGCGTTTTCTCGTTAGAATTGTACACTGTCGAAACTAATACCGTAGGCAGACAAAGAGTTAATCGCGATTTTCAGTTGTCATTTTTGTCAAAAATCGCTTTGTGGCAACAAAATAATACGGTTTCGTTTAGGTGAAAATCGTGTAATGACAGACGACTGTCATTACACAATCTTCACAAAAAACTGGATTATTTCGTTTACACAACGCGATTTTTGACAATCGGGATAAATGAAAATCGCGATTAACTTTGTGTTTGTCTACCGTATAATTGGCGGGTATTCGCCGAGGCGCTACGATCGCCACTAGTTAAAGGTGAACATGCAATTCAGCGTTTATTTTTATGTGTTATTTTTTAATTATTTAGTCGCTGAATAAATAAATATAACTTTTATGTGCAATAAATGATTGTTTTGAACAGAAATCAATAACAAAATTGTCCAATTTTGTATTTTTTTATTGCTGTTCACCTTTAACTCTAGTTTCAATATCGTCCACCAGATGTCAGCCACATTGCGTTAAAAGGCGAATAGCTGTCCGAAAATCGAAAACACTAAACTTTGACTTTGGAGAATTCAACAAAAACCGAACTCTCCAAATTATGTACAATTCCACAGATTTTAATCAGGCAACCCACAACTCGACTGTCAATTTTCAAATATGATTATTTATGATGACGTTTCTTTGCTACGTGTTTTGATCAGTTCAATACGTGGAGTGAAAACGAACAAAAGTGGTTGGTCTGTAACTAGTTTATTTCGAAAGTTTTTTCATTTTAAATAAATTCATCCGCTAGAATTGGATTTTAAATTAATATAGAATTAAAATAAATAATGGTAAGTCTATTTTTGAACATTTATTTGGTGAATTTTATATTTTATTTTATTTGTTGGTTATGTGTTGTATAAGTGCAAAGAAAAAATTGAATTTATAAGTGAAAATGTATAGTGTAATAAAAATTTTAGCCTTTTCATAGTTTAATGTTATGTTATTTTTGTATTTTTAGCCTGTTCCAGCAAGTTCAACAAGTGTTGGTAGCGGTGGCCGCTCACCAAGTAAATTAGCCATGCCCCCACGTTCATCAGCCGGTGGTACCACAGTGAAACAACGTAAAACAACATCATCAGCTAGCTCTTCATCTTCTGCGGCACGAGCTCGTGGTACTGGTGCAGGTTCCGGTGGTATGTGGCGTTTCTATACAGATGATTCACCTGGCATCAAAGTTGGTCCAGTTCCAGTACTCGTAATGTCATTACTTTTTATTGCCTCTGTATTTATGTTACATATTTGGGGTAAATACACTCGCTCTTAGATAGTACGAAACTGGAGATTCATTTATCGTTATGTTTAATTTATTTAGAAGAACAAAAGTTTAATTATTTTGGATCTTTTGAAATTTATAATTTTTTTTTTTTTAATGTATATCAGTCATTCCACGAATGGATGAGTGTAAGAGAACATATAAATATATGAGACTTTTTCTAATAAAATATATTTAATAAATAAAATTAAAAGTTTTTTTTTTTTAATTAGAAAATAAGTTGTCGAGTGTCATCTACATTCTGTATAGCATACATTCAGGCGAATTAATTTAGTACACACATTCGTTTAAAATAAGTTCAGTGTATAAAACAAAAGTCACCAAATCAATTTGTGTTCTCTGCCCTGCCGTAAGTGCGGCTGTCAAAATTTCTTCAGTCAATATTTTCTTCGCGAATGGAAAAGTCTCAGTTTTTGTGTTTTAGTTTGTAAAAATTATTATTTTATTTTTTTATTGTTTGTTTTCTTTTAATTTTCGTGAATAATATATTGTAAAATACAAAACCAAGTGTTTTTTTGTTTATTTTTAAGTGAATAATATAAATCCATATGTTGGTTATTTGTTTTAATACTGAAGTGTTGAAAATTTAAAAAAAAAATTTTTGGTTATTTCGTTAATTGTAAAAAGAAATATTTCCGAAAAGAAAATTTATAGTGTTTTTTATTGTTTTACAGTATAAATAAGAAGTTTAATAATTCATAAAACTTATTTTTATAAGGTAAGCCGCTTTAAACTATTTTAACAATTTTCTTCCGGGTGTTATAATAAAAATGATAATAAGTTGGAAAATTATTGATTTTATTTCCTTATCAAAAAAAATGGTGCACGTGTTTTATATTTTAGGTATTTTAAGTGAACTTAATTGCAAAACACTATGTAATTGAGTAGATTATTTACCGCCTGACCTTATCTTTGGTATGTTGTTTCCTCGATACCTTAAGCCATTTATCTTTTGTACCAAAACGCATTATGCAATACTTATGCATTGTCAGTATTGATTAAATACTTGTAGCCTATATAAATGCAAGTCTTAAACAGGCGCCGGACGCGGTTTTTATTTCGAAGGTCTTTCGCTTATCTCATAACCAGCGCTTAAACCCTAAAGTTCATCCTTTTCCTGGCCAACTAATCCTTAGTAAGGCTGCTTAGAATTAATTTTAATCAGGATTTTTTTTATATAAATCTAAATCAAATAATAGAATAAAAACTTTGGAATGTAAGCCTCTTAAAGTTCACTTCATCTTGAAATGGTTCAGAGTTGACCTGTTAGATTTTTTTATTGAGACCTTGAAAAACAAAAATACTTATTACCGATTTATTAAAATAGAACGAGTCACAGGTTCGTCACTGCGATCTAAGCTAGTAAATGGAAATTAAAAAGAGAAACCCCAGAGCTGAAAATTCAGAACTCCACAGAAAATTTGGTAACACATCACAAAATAGATACAAAAATTTTATATTTTGCAGTCAGCATTCGCTGTACCACAACGCAATATGCACTTTATCGATTTTATGTATCTAGACTAAATCAAGTCTTTAAACGAGAAAAAAAAATATGTAGAACACATTTGCGTCGCAGACTCCAAACTACCTTGGAAACGTTTTTCGCAATTATCTTTGTAGTATGTTACCACTTTAGTAGAATAAAAGTAGCATGATGTAAACTTTAATACTTTATCTAGCCACATATTGGTGTAAACATGGATTAACTAACAATTTATGTTGTCACAATGTATGTAACTATGTATGTAAGTACAGAAAAATTGCATTTTCATTGTCAATGCAGAACAAAACACTAAAAACAGTTTTTCACAATGCACTTGTTATATTGAATTACGTAATTTCTTTGGATATTGAATTAACAAATAAAAGCATTTTCCTATTTTTCGCGAAATCAGAAAAAAATTGTAATAAGTAATACTTAAGTGGTCGGTTTTAATTTCCACGATGAATGTTACTAATTGTTACAGCACGGACGAGACGAACTTCGTCCTCATTCCACTTTCGACAATAATTGCGGAATTGATGTGATGGTTTACAGCTGTCTAAATCCTACCCTGATTAAAATCATACAAAAGCGAATTTATTTATGTACTTAAAAGGTTAAAGTCTCTTTACAGGCAAATATAAACTTGTCATATTAGCATATTTACGAATTAATCTGTTGGTTTTAAAAACCATATCAGATCACGTGTTCCCTTTAAAATGCATTTATGTATTTATTTTTAGTTTTAAATTTTAATTTTCTTAAGCCTTAATTTTCTTTTCCTCGTGTCCATTTTTAGTTTTATTATTTACTTGTTTAATTTTATTAAATAATTCCAGGTAGATTTAGATTATAAGAAATGAGAAATATGGAATACGAAAAGCTATTTAAAGAAAATTCAAAAATTTACATAAATTCTCTGGAATATTTGCAAATTTTTCCCTTTTCTTAAGATAGAAGGTTTTTGTCTTAAGTACTTATTTGAAATAATTTTGGTTGTGTATTGTCGTCAACCACAAAAATAGATTCTAATATTGAGTCCGAATATTCACTCCTAATTTTAAATAGTCAAAATTACAAATTTGTAGTTTTTCGAAATATGAAATTTAAATTTAATAATAGGTAATTTCAAGTTAAATTAGTTTTAATGGTTTGGGTTTGCAAGATCCCAATTCTATATATCGCTTTCGATGCTCAGTCTACTACACACAAAATTTATTATTTCTAAAGATAACAGCCAACTCCCAACGTTCAATGTTCCCTCGCGTGGACATGCTCCCTCCAGTGGAAAACTCGATTTCCACTCCTCCTTCCGGTCGAGGCAATTGCTTAAAATCACAACATTCCGAATTGGGTTTTCACATCAACTTCTCTGACGGTTTCATCCTTTCTGAGAATCGTGTTCATGATCCTTCCTCTAGGCCACCGATTCCTCGGCAAGTCCCCATCCGCAATCAGTGCTAAGTCTCCAGTCCATCTTTTCAGGTCCGTTTACCCATCGATTGGTGGAACCGAATCTACAACCATCAACATCACGCATAGCTTCATCTGCAACATTTTTTTCTGGTGGAATCCATCTCCAGTCGTTAATATTCGTATTCTCCATAATTTCCCCTACACGATGGGTAACGAATGCTTGATACTTTCTTGCATCTGAATGTAACCATTGAATCACCGTCCGTGAATCACTCCAAAAAATTAATCGATCAATTTTTACTCCAGATTCGTGTTGCAGGGTTGTTGGAAGTCTGCGTCCCATGACCGCAGCTTGCAATTCAGCTCTCGATTCTGAAATTAACTTTAGAGGTGATTGACTCGTGTCTTATCAATGACTAACGATGTCACTATGCATCCAAGTGATCCTGAACAGAAATAAGTCATTGCTGAATAAGCTTGTTCACTGTTGTCGACATACAGGTATAGCTGCACTGGAGTTGCATCTTCAGATAAACACCACCGTGGTATTTTCACATCAGCTGGGATGGTCTTCAGATTTCTAGCCATATAGCAACCACTTATCATAAGGTTCCGGATTTAATTTCATCGTCTCATCCAACACCAGACCTTCAGATATAACGACCTGTAGAACTGTAGAACATAACGACCTGTAGAACTCGTGTTTTAGTGGGAATATTCGTTCCATCTAGAAATTCTTTCTTGATTTTCGAGAAGTTACACGTAAGTAAATCGAAAGCAGTCTGAATTCGCTTAGCGCAATTCTTTTGTCTCCAAACTTTTTATTTTATTTGATCTGTGTTCTAATACTTTCTGATTATTACAGGTCCAACCACGAACTCAAATCCTCCTTGTTGGTTGACATGAATAATATCATTTATCAATTTTATAGGTTTCTCATCAGCTGTGCCACCTAAGTAATCGTCAACATACATTTGATTGATTATTATACTTGCTGCTTCAGGAAAATCCTTTTCAAAGTCCAGGACGTTTCTGTTCTTGCTTTTTGACCTCCTGGGCAAGACAGGGTGATCATTTTGCTCCGAACGTCATTACTGTAATTTCTAAGACATCTGGTTCTCGATCTCGATCGAAACCTCTCCACAAAAATTTCTGGGAATGTCTATCTTCTTTGATCTTCACGAGACATCAGTTTAAGTATTCGGGCCAGCCATATTAAAACTAATTCCGTTGACTTTGGCTTTTGGATCAAAAACTAGTTGTAGTTTCCCCGGTTTATTTACATTCTTCACTCCGAAATGGGCTAGGTTGTTCGTAACGTTTCAATTGCTACTTCTTCTTTGAGGATAACTCCTATAATGGTTTATTTTCTTAGTATTTGCTTCTGATAACATTATATACAAAAGTCCAAGTAATGTTCATCCCAATTTGCACTTTGAAAATATTGGACAGTTCGGCGGGCCTTCTACTTTTTGACGTATGATAATTAGATGTGCATTGTCCTGGCCGATTAATATTGTAAGTTAAGCATTTCTTAAACTTGATAATTTTACCTTTCGTAGGTAATTGTATTTTTCACACAAGTCATCCATATTCATTGTTTGGGTTGGAATGTCAAATTTATTCACTGTACGCAGATTATTCATTCTATAATTCCTACTGTCTTCTCCAGCGATGAATAATAATGACACTTTTTCAAACTTCCATACTTTTTTATCGACATAAACGATCCAATTTAATTTTAATGGATAGTTTGTCTCTTTGAGTCCTAGCTTCGTTGCCACAGCTGATCCCACTAGAGTTGTCTCACCATGGCAATATTGTCTCAGACGACATCCGATGTTTCTCCCTCCGTGTTTGAATTTCGTCTGTGATGCATTGGATGATGTAAGTCTTTATATCCCTCTGTTTGGCATTTTGTTTTCCACTGGCACTTATACACTCTGTGGCCTAGTTTGAGGCAAGAAAAACACAAATTCTTGTCGATTAGATTCTACTGCTTCTTTTGCAAACTGTATGCAGTCAACAATGTTATGATTTGTTTCAACTCACAACTTTCGTTTCATGAGACTTTTTCTTTACACCTTCCCGTTTCTTCTCTGGAATGACAACCTTTGTTTACAGTAAGTGTAAAAGAGACATGACTTGCGCTTCTTCGCTGAGCCACTTTGCAAATCATATTGGATCTTCGTCTTCGGGATTCTCCAGTTCATTTCATCTGACTTTTCAATATATTCTCTCACAAGTATTGGGTTTCTCTTGTGACCTGTTTCACTTAACATTTCCATTGTAGTAACAAAATTTTCTACGGCATTAGAAAAATCAATCAAAGATTCTGGTTTTGACACTAAAAAAAAGATTTTTCACTAGTTTGGTAGTTTGGACAAGCATATCAACAATAACTCTGGGACGACATGTACGGAATCAATGGCAAAGCAATATAAAAAATATAAAAAAACAACCTTTATGATTACTATAGTTTAGATTGAATGTTGAACAAAATAACGATTCAGTTTTAATTTTAACCTTACCTTAAATTCATCAATTCGCTTGAATTTTGAGATCAGCGTATGAGTGATAAGTGCACAACCTTATTCGAAAATTTGAAACGGCTAGTATTTTTCTAATTTCAATTTCATGTTTATATGCATGTAAAGTAAAAATCATAAAATGAATTGATTCTAAAGAAAGCATTGTTCATAAAGTCTTTGCGAAAAACATAAAAAAGTTCGCCTGTCGATGTGGATATATTTATCTATGGTATCTCGAGAACGGTTTGTTGAACAAGAGGATCGGAGATCTGTAATATGAGTTGAACAAAACCACGAAGTTATTAATACGTAAGTACCATGTGGTTTTTAGTCCACTGGCCAAATTTTTTGTATATGCTAGTTTGAGGATTAAGTTGGGAATTGAGTAGGGGCCGATCTACTGTTAAAATAAAATTTCTAGCCTCTTTCTTCCGCTCAATAATTCAACTCCGTTGTAGCTTCTGTTTTTCGTTTTATTCGCATTTTGATTTAATTTCTCGTTGAGTTTTCAAAGCACGCCTCAGCGTGAATTACGAATTTATTATATCTTAAACCAATAAATTACATTTCGGTTGTTTTAAACGAGTTCAAAGAGGACACAAACAAGACAAAGGGGTTCCTTATTTATCGAATTCCGCCATTTTCGAACCAATGGTAATGACGATTTGAGAACGTTAGCTACACGAAACAAAAAGGCTGAATTATAAAAGGTGGTTTGTATGAAATGGACAGTGTGATGATTTATCATGTATTATTTTATTTTCAACAGACATCGCATACGCATTCCCTATTTACACACATTTTTAAAATTTTTTTAAAAACACTTGTTAAATATTTCGCAAAATTACAAAAGGTTTAAAAAATCACTCGATCGATTTCGGCTTGTTAGGCCATCATCAGGAGAATCTACTAAACTATCAACAAGACAGTTTAGTAGATACTCCTGATGATGGCCTAACAAGCCGAAATCGATCGAGTGATTTTTTAAACCTTTTGTAATTTTGCGAAATATTTAAAAGTGTTTTTAAAAAAATTTTAAAAATGTGTGTATTAAGTGTGTTTCGCCATGTACCTACGGCAGAAAGTGTAAAAAGCATTCTCTATTTTTGTAAACGTCAATTAAAGAAATGTTTAAAAAATTTAAAAATTGAGAGGTAGGTACCAAATGGACCCATCGGGCCCCATACGTTGAAAAATAAATTACTTATAGGTAAGTAATGTATTACTTACCTATTAATCATTTGTATTTCTATTTCTCCAGTAAATCAATATTGATTGAAGTGTTCGACCAAGCTTTAAGCAAGATCTCCCGGAGTTATTAATGGCCGGGCCTCACCGAACACCTTGTTACATAAAACATAAAGAGGATTTGGATAGGTTTAGTTAGTTAGATAGAAATTGACCCGGTTACAGACACCTAAGTATAGCCAATAGTTAGTAACACAATGACAGCACATTTCGAATCTACTTAAAACTGCACTCTGAAATAAAATTTATTAGTATACTGAATCAGATTCCTGCGCCCTTCTGAAATCCTAATCGTAATTAAAAATATATACATACTTAATAAATATATAATACTCATAAATTAATTTGAAATTGACTTAAAACTAATAAATATAATCGAAATCGACTGATCATTCACATGATTTCCTCCATACTGGTCCCTGTCGCTACTTATGAATATACTTAAGTTCACGCTATAATACATAAGGAGTTTCAGCAAGATTATCCATTAAATTCTATGAGTTTGAAAATTATAAGGCGCTGTTACTAGATATGATTGATGGATTAGGTTGTACGGCCCATCATTATAGCAGGATTCCCAAACTTCAGGGTCCCATTCCGTACACCCGTATACATATAACAAAACCTAAGGCTAAGATAGGATTCTTAGTTGGGAGAGACTCGACCCGGATACAGCCACTCAGCGAACGGTATTTAGTAAAAATTGTTAGTAATTATATAATCGAATTATAATCGCATAGTTAGTACAGAACAACACACTTTCTAAACTACAACTTATTCACTACTTTTTGATCCAGTAGGGTTGATCCAATTTAAAATTAAATTCTGAAAATCAGGATTAATTTTAATCTCTATAATAATGATTAATACTGTAAATATATTATAATCTGAAAAATTAATTAACCATACAATTAACCTAATCAACAATAGCCCACCTATCTTAGAAAGAAAATTAATATAATTCTAATCTACTTTTATGTTTTATTAAAATTACAATTAAAACTGCACTCTAAAATGACCTTTATTAGTTTGCTGGATCAGGTTCCTGGGCCCTTCTGCAAATCATAATCATACTTAATTTAGAATTGACTTAAAGCTAATAAATACAATCGAAATCAGCTGTTTATTTACATGATTCCCTCAATACCGGTCCCTGTCGCTACATATAACTACTATTTAGTTCAAACTATAATACATGTATATAATAGTTTCAGCAAAATCAATATGGAGAAAAATACTCAAATTATAAATTTTTTATATGGGACCGGAAGTCGTAAGTTATGATTTAAATGTGTAACACTGAGTAAAACAAAAAATGTATGGAACATACAAAAACAACTAATTATAAGCTATCACCATATCATTTCTTCCTTTTCAAAATGGCCACTGAAATGATTTTTTCAATTTTCTTCAGTGTTGATCTTATTTTGTATCTTTTTCCACATTTAGTTCTATTAGACATACTAAAAAATCAGCGCAACATCTTGTTTCATTTTCTTGTAAAATACGTTTAAGTATGAGTTTTCTAGCAGAAAAGTGAGCAATTCTAGCAAAAAGAATTGAATTTTGACTTTTTCTGGCATTTAGTACATTTTTGTGTGTTTTTGATTTAAAGCTACGAAGTTATGCCAAAAGCTAAACATATTTTTTGGAACCTCGCGAATATATAGATTTAATTTAGTTACGTTATTAATGTCTCAACCAAATAAAAAAGGGAATGATAATTGCTTATTCTACAATGAATGTGAAAGTTTCATTTAAATTTTTTAAAGAAAAATTAAAGACGAGAATTTGTTTCCAGAATAGCATGTCAATGTGCTTTCATTTTGCTATATTTTTTAGTTCGAAAAAAAATGTTGTGATTTTGTAAATTCTAGTTTTAAAAATATTAGACGTTTAAAAAATCTTAAAACTTAAACCACCGGAATTATGCATTATCGTTAAACCGCCGCCGGCATTGCATTTTGCCAATCTGTGAAATGATGCACGAGTAATTAAAAGCCGGTATCTTTATCTTATTGTTTTTAGTTTTGTGTCACCACTGTCATCAGAAACAATGTAAATAAATATTTACTATGTATTTTAACCAAGAATTTCTTTATTCCCGATCCGTATTTGTCCAGAGTTTTTGTAGTTTTTATGGTTGGCCATGAAATGACGATCAGCAGAGAGACCAACGTCTGTTTACTTATTTAGTCGAAATAATTGAACTAAACGACAGAGAAATTGAATTTTTAAGAGATGCAAAAATGAGATTGTTCAAACGGAGACCGACAGATATGTACTTTAAGAAAGAATGTAAGTTAATTCAAGGAACGGATTGTAGTGTATAGTCAGCCGGTTGTATCAGATTAGAAGAAGTTTTATATTGCTTTGACCTTCTTAAATCAAGATTGGACAATTTAAAGAATAAGTATATCGGACCGGTGGCATTTTTCGAACAATTCTCCTTAGAAAACAGATACTTGGTAAATTTCATCTGTCCGAAGAATTATCCAATTTATTTGGGCTAGAACAATGATAACTTTTGTTCTTATTGTTGAAGAAAATAAAATGACCAATAAATTATTTTATGCTTAATAAATTTTATTTTATTTACTTAATTTCTACGAATCTCATCGAAATAATATTCTAACAACAATATGAATATGACTAATTCTTGAAACTTCTGGAAAAAGGTTGAATTTATTTTTCAAGCGCTGTGGGTAATCTCGGTGGTTAATGCTGAGGTAATTATCATTTTTTGTCCAATATTATTTAAAAATTTAGCTTAAAAAATATTGTTTGACAACAAAACTGAATGAGCATTAAATGTACCGAATTACTTTAACCTATGTACCTAATTGTATTTTTCTCGAAAATTGGCGAATTCTCAATCACCGATTTAAACTACAAATCGATGGCTTATTGCGAATAGGGCGTAACATAAATTTTTCAAAAATTGCGTTCTTCGATTAAAACGACAGATAGAGTTGGTTTGCATAGTATAAATTAGGACAAACATTAGTTTTTTTTAAAAAAGAGACAATTCTTTATGAAAAACGTCATCATTCATCATGATTTAAATCGTATTTTACGTTAAATATAAAGTTTTTTCTCTCGTGTTTAAAATTTACAAAATGCGACTTACGCCCTATTCGCAATAAGCCATCGAAATTAATTTATAGTGCAATATCTAATCGTGCTAGAACGTTATTATAGAGATCCACGTAACGTGAACATTGAACGAACATTGTAATTTCCATTGAACAAATAATCATGCTTTATCATAGCTAAGAAAAAGAAAAAAAAAATTGATTTTATGCATGAATCATCTAGCAGCTTAGACGCCAAAAAAAATGTATGTCAGCAAAATTCAATTAAACATGAAATAAGCGAGTTCAATCAAGGTCAAATATATGGGTGGACAACAAACACCATGTTGTGTATACAATTTTGTGGTTTTAATAAACATACAAATAAAAAAGCGATGGTGGTTAAAAATCACAAAATGTATTTATGCGGTTTCCATAAAATCAAATTTTATTATGTCGATAAAGCATTTTATTCATATACATCAAACTAAAAGTTGTAGATAAGAATATGGGTTATTATTTGAACGGTGATTTTTATTTTGTATTCAATCTATTCAGAGGCAAAAACAATAAATAGTGTTAGTCATAAAGACGCATATTCAGTTTATGAGTCTGGTAAATATGGTCTAATTGAAAACGTCATACTGAACAAACAAAAATTTAGATTTCTTATGTTCTTTTTATATGATGGTGTAATATGGCGAAATTTTTTATCACAACACACTTTGAATTTACATAGTAATCGTTGTTTAAAAGATGAGTAAAGAAATTTAACCAAATATAAGTATGTTAATTTATTGATTTGATGTCTGAGATATACCACTTTTTGAAGAATAGAACGTAACTTATTTTTGGATTCATCCGCTAATATAAAATTTATAAAATTTTAAACGCGAGTCTATTTTTACTCGTACTCGCTTATTTTTTTTTATGAATGACTAGACACATTTTAATTTGTAAACCAAAAACGTGCATGAATACGCCAAATAAAAAATGATAAACGTCTTATCTATTATTGTACTTTGAATAACATTTTCTCGTACAAAGAAGTGTAATTATATAAGTGTGATTTCCTTGAATTATGATTCTATAGACTTAAATAAAACGATATTCTTAGGCCGTGTGTTGTAAAATAAATTGCGGAAATTGATATTTTAACTTGTTTTCAAATGGTTAAATATTTAGTTGACCTTAGACCATCGAATATTAATTTTATATCATTTGTATACAGTAAGTATGCTTACATACCGCCCCGGTAGCACAGTGGTTAGCATGCTTACTTTAAGTTTCGGTCTCGGGTTCGATTCTCGGCGGGTGATGAAAAAATCACGACTTGTTTATGTGGGGTCAGTGAATTAATAACTCCTTATCCGTTAACAAAAATGATTACGAAACTTCTTCATGAAGCTAACACTAAAGTTCCTTTGGGCAATACCAAAATAAATTCAACAGTAAATTTACGCTAAGCAAATACATACATAAGTAGTTCATATTTGTTTTCACTTTTATTTATTAAAAGTAAACGAACGATACCGCCCCGGTGGCACAGTTGTTAGCATGCTTGCTTTAAGCTCCGGAGGTCCCGGGTTCGATTCCCGGCGGGTGATGAAAAAATCACGGCTGGTTTAATGGTAATGATCAATGAATTAATCTCTCATTATCCGTTGTAAAAATGATTACGAAACTTCACTATGAAGCGGCCAAATCCCTCTATGGGATGTAGCGCCAGCGGAAAAAAAAAAACGAACGATAACACAGTAATTTAATAATATATTTGATAAATAATATTCGAGTTTGGTCAAAAATGACACGGGGGACGGATGAAGGTTAAATTCGAACATTCATTTTTGAATTTTTGGCTTCCTGGATTAAACAAAAAAATGGGAATGGGTAAAATAATATACTTAAAAAAATAAATAGCCAGTGAAATTACAAAAATGAATGGAACAGTAATGTTTTTAATGGATTTGCATTATGTGTACTGACCAAACGGCACAGTGATTAAAGCTGCGGCGTTTGAATCGGGAGGTACCTGGTTCGAATCACGATACGGGTTGCAAAAAAGATTTTTCATCATTTGATTACGATCGGTAATGACGATGATTACAACTATAACCCCTGGTTGAGAGTACAGAATTCATGGGCCGATCCACCGTTCATGTCATTACTAAAAGTTGGCATGAAGTAATGCAATATGAAGGTGGTTTAAAATATAAAAAACAGATTTATTGAACAAGATGAACCAGTTGTAGTGGCGATGATAGTACCATGTTATCAGTGTTGAAGGTGCAGGAGAATCCTGAGGAAGTAAATTTGTTTATTTTCCCATCACTCTTGATCGAACCATAACCAATGGGCAGTCAGTCCCCTTGTTCTCATCTCTTTCTCTTAATCAAGTTTCCAATTTTAATAATTCCCTACAACTTTTAGGCAACTTACATCCCTCATGCGCATTTTCATACAGCAAACTATCATAAGCAAACATTTCTATTCGCTGTTTACATAGAGAAAAAGCAAAGTGAATTGTGCATGCAAGCGAGAATATTATATAGTAATTATAGAGAGGAGCAATTAATTTTCCAAAAGGGACTGAAAAACATTCAAATGGCCGTACCACTTGTATTGAGCAACCCAAATACTATCATTCGAATCGAAATGCACTTTATCCTAAATACCGACATATCACTAACTTTATGATGTTCCAAGCAGCTAAACTCCGCGTTTGCAAATTTCGAGTAATATTGAGAAACACGATTATTCGCAAAAAGAAAATGGAATACACCCGAAAAACTTCAAACAAACTTAGAGTCCTACAATAATCTTAAAAAATTAACAAATCACCAAGAAGTTCGAATAATTTCATGCTCATTAATTCAGTCCTCATTAAAAACCTCAAAATCTCAAATTTTAAGAATCCCATCTTTTTGAAGTAAGATCATGTAACTCAGTGCTATGTTTAACTCAACTCCAGCTAAACTCGAGTAATATAATATAGCGAATAATCTCAAACAATTTCTATTACATAATACTCCAAATAAATCTCAAATAAGCTTAAAAACCTCGAAAATTCCACAAATTATCGAAAAATAGCCTCATTCTCAAAAAAATTCGAATTCTCCCGAAAATATCGAATAAACTTAGAATCGTGTATAGTAATATTATTCTTCAAAAATCTCAATAATAATAAAAAATTTATTTTTCCTAATAATAACTGAAATAGCTCGGATTATCTCGAAAATATTAAATAATGTTTGGATAAAATAAAATCTACATCATAAATCCAAAAATTTCGGATTTTTAGAATCTCATCTAACTATGCCTTAATTCAATCCAAACAAGGCTAAACTAATATTGGAAATCTTAAATAATTTCGCAAAATCGATAAAATCTTGCATAAATTATTTAATATTGTATATTCAAATAATAATTTATCCCCCCCCCCCCTCCCCCCACGTGCTTAAAATATCGAAAATCCCAAAATTCCTATAACTCGACTGATGTTTATATTTATACTTATACTTGATTTTAGAAAATTATATAAAATCAAGAAATTGGAAATTCCGAAACACTTGGTGGTCGATGTTGTAAGCAATGATTGAATTTCGAGAATTTTTTGAAAATTTTTCAAAAAGCGATTACTTATAAGGTATTTCTACTTAATGAATTACGAGTTTATGAATTTGACGTGCTTCAGTTAAACATTTACTTGGTAAAAATCGGTTAATATCGGATGGATTAACCAAAACGATTAGATTTATCGGTTAACCTTAACCAGTTTATCTATGCTATACAAGGCCGGCCATACATACTTGGCCCGATTAAAAATTTGGCCATCACGTCAAAAACGAGTTTTTAAAAATTGACTCATTGACTTGAAATAAATAACCAAATAAAAAACTGAAATTTTTTAAGGTTTTTGGGAGTAAAACAAAACATATCACCTTTAAAAACATTAAATTATGAATTAATTTTTTTCCTTTTATGTTATCTCCCAGCTGACGATATTCCAAGCTTTATCGTTATAGAAAGATTTGATTTTTGTTTATTATGTTGAATCACCATATTTGGTCAGTTCAGTTAAGGTTTCTAATTGAAATGATGGGGTGATATTCTATTTCATCTTATTAACCGGCTTTGGATATAAATTAAAGGTAGTTTCTAAAGAAACTTTGAAAGACCCTGTATTAAAATATTTTCTGTTTTTGAAACTATTGTTTGTAGAAACCGATATGTTTCAAAACTTTAAGTGAGGAGCCAGAAGTCTTAGCACAATTTAGCGATGTTTTATCCACAAATGTGTATTTAATTTAAAAGAAAATACGGCCTAATGATTCACAATTTCTAAACAACCACAGAAACATAATGGCAGCTCCTTAGAAAATAGAAAGGTTAACTCTCAGGCTGAGATAATTTGGTAAACTCACTGCCACTATATATCCTCAAGTCGTAGGGCAAATTGATAATGAAACTTGCTGGGCCTAATTGATGAAACTATCAAATCACATCAACAAACTGATGAATAAATACTTATAGACACACATACACTCAAACTTGTTTAGAGGTAGCTTTACACGAAAAGAGAACAATTTTGATCAATGGAAAATAAATAGTTTTTCACCAAGATTACTTAATGTAAAATAAGTACAAATAAGTACACAGAGCTTTGAATACTCTATAAAATTTGCAGGAATTCAGTTTAGAAATTGTACCATATTCTCCGGATAATGCACCATCTGATTTTATTTGTTTAGATATCTACGAATCATCTTAGTGATCAAAAATTTAAAGTATTTGACAAACTTAAAACGCTTTACTTAGCTGCCCGAAGAGTGTTACAAAAATAGTTTATTTAAGCTTCCTGACAGATGGAGGAAGGTTATAAGTAAGTTTGCTTGTTTTATATTGAAAAATTAAAATAATATTTACCAAAAACAGTTCAGAACCCTATTTTCATTTAATTGCACAAAAAATTAAGTTTTATTAACAAATTTGCTACATAATTTTGATAAGTGCTCTCTGTGCGGATTGAGTTAAGCGTAAGCGTATTTAGAATTTAACCCAAAAACGATTCGAAAACAGTTGTTGCCCAATTTTCTAACAGTGTACTATAGTATTTGTCCAGCAAAGTGGTGACGGTACTTGGGTGCTGCTGGTGATGGGTTTTTATTTAATTTTTTTCGTCGTTACTCACCCATACTTGCAATATTTTTTTATGTTCGTTGTAGATGTTTCCGTAAGTACTCCGCTAAATATGTTTTCACATCAAAAATTAAAATTTTTTATAATTTTGTACACATTTTAATTCTTTTATGTAACACTTGTAGGGGTCTACCCTGTAAACTGTAGAAGAATTTTTGCAAAATAATAACTTACTTATAACAAATTCCATGAATATTCAAAGAAACTAAATAACAACTTGGATCACTATTAATCTTCATTAAAGGATTAAATTTAAAACTGGAAATGGTTGTAGGTGTTGCGAGATTAAAATATTCATTCATGGATTATACATTGCGGTTCACCTTGAACACAATCAATATGCAAGTAAAAATTCGCATACCTTGTACAAATTTAACCTTGTCTATATAATTAATATAGTTAGAGTATTAATTAAATGCTATTAATCATATTAAAACTGCCTTCATGGATGCAACAGTTTTCTTGTGTCCAATATAATTTTGTAGGTTCGCACATTTCTATTTTTAATGTCAATTCTGCGAACAGCTAAAACAAATTTATTTTATTTACTTATAATTTTATCGTTACGCGTTTTTTTATTTTTTTTTAAGTATCTTTTACCAGAATAATGAAAAGGTTTTTTTTCGAAATACAAGTTTAGCGTAATTTTATATTTGGCTACTCAGTCCACTGTACACTTTAGGATCATATAGAGTTGAATTTCAAATTGGGTAGCTCTTAAGATATTTATCATAAATAAATTGTGAACTATTTTTAATTAAAAAAAGCGTTTTTAGTTTTACAAAAATTTTTAATAAGTAAGTACCGTGATGCAATCATAAATATTTTTAAGAAAGTTTTGGTTTAAATATAAGCAAATTTAACATCAATGGCATATTTGATAAAAATATTTTATAACGTCTAATGTTCGTCAATCAATATAATTTAATAGTTTTACTGTGAACATTTCTAGTTTGTTTGTATGTACGCCTATTGCAATATGTAATAGTAGGATTATTTGTATGGTGTGATTAATTAGTTTTAGAACAAAAAAAATTATCAATTAATTTGGGAAATCTATTTCGAATAATTATTTGAATCAATTTATTTTCAAACGAATGTTTTTAAATTGATTTTTACTGAATTTATGATGCAAAAAATAATTTATCTTTCGCCGAAAGTTCCTCCTTAAAATATTTTATGCGAAATTACTAAAATTGTTTGTGATTGACTGTGAGACTTTTGTGATTAATTGTATAGTTTTGAGACACAATATGACGCAATTGTGGAAAATGTTCCTCTCGCGGTTTGTTTTCTTTAATTGACTATTGATTTATAATTTATGAAACTTTTTGTATCAACGTCAACAGCAAGTGGTTAAAATAAACATACCAAACAGGGGTTAGTTTATTTCTTTTAAATTGACCTACATATAATCAAATAAATTCTCTAGTAAAAACATTCGAGGGTATCTAGATTTTCGCAAACTATGAATATATAACAGCTACATCTGCAATACTCTCGTTGAAGATCAGAAGCGCAACTCGCTAATCATCTCACATCCTCTTTACCAGCGATGAATTACCTCCGTCTGACAAGCGAATGGTTCGAAATGAGGGTTAAAAAACAGCCGAAAAGCGGCAAAACAAATTAAACGTTTTGCCATTTCATGATTGTTAAGTTAATAATGATTTTATTATTACAACAATTAGTATCAAAAATAAAAATATAGACCTAACCAACCGATAAGTTCACTGAACACACTTAAGTCTTTTTTTTTATTATTTATTATGTTGTCTTAAAATATAAAGATTAGATGAATGGAGTTAATTTAAATATTTTATTTTATTAAAATTAATTGAACTCAATCCAAACATTTTAAAAATTATTTACTATTGGTTACTAATATACAAAACATTAAAATAAATTATTAAAGTTGAGACAACGTCAATATAATAACGTTCAGTCTTTTCAGCACCCTTTTTATTATTATATTGGCATAGCATTACAAAATATAACTGCTCAGCAAATTTTCAATTTTTTTCTCTCTAAACAAAAATACTTAAACTAAATTTTTATGCTGAACTTTGCAAATTATTTAATTGAATATATAAGTTCGATATTTTTTATCGAATCATGCTGTTATTTAACTAACCTTCAGCTTAAAAATATTGTTTTGATAACAATATACAATATCGTACGTAAAATTTGATATTGTCATGAACTGTTTGTAGCTGAGTGTTGAAATATAAATCAAATACTTTTTTGAGTAGTTTCTATAAACCGCGATGATAAACAATTAAATTTCCTATCGTTTGTTAGTAACAAATATTAAAATTACATTTTATCAAAACGGTTTGTAGCATTTATTAACATGAGATACTTCATTATCATGTATTTGTTTACCTAAATTTTGGGTTTTTTTTTCATTCTCGCAATTACTTTGCAGTTATAGTTGCAAGTATTACTTTGTAATTCGCGAAAACAAACAAACTAATTCGTATGTTTGAACTAAATTATTTTAGTGTAAGGCTAGAATTACATTTTTTTTTATCTGTTGAGTATGCTATATGCTAATGTTTCCGGCATTGATTGTTTGATTTTTTACTCGGAAATAGTACAGTTTCTTTATTATCTTTAATAAATAAGAAAATTAGATGCATGCTAAATAAACAAAATAATAAATAATATAACAACTGTACATTATTATTTGATGTGTGGCTTACTAACGGAAATAACAAAAACTACTTATAGTCTGAAATTTTATAGCTATTTCTCTTATTCGCGATTTCCAACAAAGTAGCTGACATCTGGTGAAAACAATATGAACAAAATTTAACCATAGAACAAGGGTGATCAGAACTGTCAAACAGTTGAATTTGACAATACTCGTCCCCTTTACTTACATAGAAACCAACGCTAACTACATTTGATGAAAATCGCCAATACATTATAATTTATGTAAACAAATTATAGTTTTACCTTTTGACAGACATAATATTTACACAAATTTGACATACGTTTGTCGAGCGTCGTGTTCCTTTTCGAAAAAAAAATTAAAAATTATTATTATTTATTTCTCGAGAAAAGGAAAATTGCACAATATTTAGCAAAACCATAATAATTAATTTATTTTTTATAAAATGTCCATCGATTCATCATTTTAGGGAATTTGTATGTATCAGGGGCCCTATTCTCGAATTCCACATCCATTTCCCACATATGGACATCTGTCAAAATTCATAAATGTATGTCATTACACATGCAATCAAATACCCTATAAGGGGAATTTTTTTTTTCATCTGCTTTTACCCATTCGAAAATATTCCCTTATAATACTAAAAGTTGCAATTTTACTACCACCGAGTAAACATTTAAAATAATTTACTTATTACTTGTGTGAAAAGTTGAATCAGCAGTTTTAAATTTTTTTTTTTTATTTTTAAAAAAAATTTTGTGATGTGAAAAGTAAGTGAAATCGTGATGTTCAATTCTCCGCCTCAAATAAAAAAGGCTGGGCTAAATCAGCAGACAGAGATGTCCGCAAGCGATTTGCCACCGAACGTCACGACCTCAATTATTAATAAAATTGGAAATGTGCAGCATAGTCCAAAGCGTCAACAAATTTTAAATGCTCAAAAAATTGCTTTACCATGCAATTTAAATCAAAATGAACTAGAAATTAATTTAAATAACTTTGGTGTGTTGAACCATAAAGAAAATAAAAGTGCATCGTCGACAAATATTGACGATAATATAAACAATGGAAGTGCATTGACAACAAATGAAAAAAAAATGAACAGTGATGTAGGTCAGTGTTTAGTGCAAACGGGAATTGACCGGTATATTACTGTCCGATCAAAGCGAAGGAGAAGCCCTAGATCAGCGGCCAGTGCAAGCGCGAACAAATTCACTAAGTTAGCTTCCGTTGAATTAACACATGGCAATAGGTATTCTTGCTTGGTTGTTGAAGATCCGCCGCCCGAAAAAACTCCAAAAATTGAGAAGCCGCCACCAATCTATTTGAGGGAAGAATCAAATAGAGAACTTGCAAAAACCATCGAGTTTATTACGGAAGGTGCATTTTATATTTCCGTTATCAAAAGAGGAGATATAAAAGAAACAAAAGTTCAACCGCTCAATATTGATGCTTACAGAGCGTTAATCAAGCATTTTGATCAAGTTGGTAAACATTACTACACGTACCAACTAAAGAGCCAAAAAGGATTAGTTGTAGTTTTGAAAGGAATAGAGAGCTACGTAGATGCAAACGAAATTCAAGCTGCTCTCGCTGAGAAAGGTTTCCAATGTAAATCTATTACCAATATTATTAATCGGGAGAAGGCGCCGCAGCCATTGTTCCGCCTGGAATTAGAACCAGATAATAAAAAGGTCAAAGGCAAACATGCAATATATGACCTAAAATATCTACTGCACAGAAGGGTTACCATCGAAGAACCCAGGAAAAGAAATGGGCCGGTACAGTGTGTTAAGTGCCAAGAATATGGACACACTAGAGCATATTGCACTTTGAACGATGTTTGTGTTATATGTGGTGAACTCCATAACGCAAAGGTTTGCAACAAAGCCAAAACGGAAGCATCAGTGAGAAAATGCAGCAACTGCAATGGAAATCATACAGCTAATTATAGAGGGTGCCCAATTTATCTTGAATTGAAAAGAAGAATCAATCCAAAGCAGCGAGCTGAACAACGAATGCTTAATCTCCATTCTTCAGCTAAAAAACAAGCACGCCCAGAAGTCGTAAACCCAAATGCTCAAACTGGAAATCAGTACGCAACTGTCAACGGTAGTGTGCACCAAGGGGTTTCATACGCAAGTGTTCTTAAAGGTACGGCTCCTAAAGTGCAAGCAAGTGAAGAGGGAAACATCTCAAAAGCTTTAAGCAAATTGACTAATATGATGCAAAGCCTCATGGCGATGATGGAGAGAACCATGGATCTAATGATGCAGAATATGAACACGCTGATGCAGATAGTCGTAAAAAGTCAAAAATGACCATCATCAAAATAGCTATATGGAATGCAAACGGCCTAGCACAACATAAAGCGGAGGTTCAAGCATTCCTCACTGAGCACAATATTGACATAATGTTAATATCCGAAACACGCTTCACCAAAAATAGCTATTTCAAAATTAATGGGTACTCTATTTATGACACCAAGCACCCAGATGGGAAAGCACATGGAGGCACAGCTGTATTGATTAAAAGAAGATTAAAACACTATGAGCTGACGAAATATGAGAAAGAACATATACAATCAACGAGCATCTGTCTTCAGGAGTGGTCTGGAAACTGTGTCATATCGGCAGTGTACTGTCCTCCAAAACATGCTATAAAAAAACTCCAGTTCTTGGATTATTTCAGCCAGCTGGGTAATAAATTTCTTGCGGGAGGTGATTACAACGCCAAACATACTCATTGGGGCTCCAGATTAACATCGCCGAAAGGCAAACAACTTTATCAAGCTATAGAGGAACAGTCCCTGGATTATTTATCTGCCGGTAATCCAACTTACTGGCCGACGGATAAAAAGAAAATTCCTGATTTAATCGACTTTTGTGTAACTAAGGGCATTCCACGTACATATGCTAAGGCCACCGATTGTTATGATCTGTCTTCTGATCACTCACCGGTAATAGTAACAGTGAGTACCGATGTCTTAAGGAATGAAACACCCAACCGTCTTACAAACAAGCAAACTAATTGGGATCAATATAGGAGGCTAGTTGAACAAAATTGCCTACTTAATATTCCTCTGACCACACCAGCTGATATTGATGCGGCGGCTGAAAATTTAAAAGACATCATGGCATTATCAGCTGAAAGGGCTACACCTATCATAAGTAGTTCCGAAAAAGTTAATAAGCTGTCACATAATATACAGGAACTAATCCAGGAAAAACGGAAAATTCGCCGGCTATGGCAGCAAACAAAATCACCGTTATTGAAATGGAAATTAAATCAAGCTATCAAGGCCTTAAGATTTGCTTTGCGGGAAGAAGAAAACCAGAGCGTCCAGAACTATTTAAGTGATCTCTCGGCAACCGAGAGGACAGATTACTCTTTGTGGAAGGCAACAAAACATTTAAAAAGGCCCACAAATTCGAATCCACCGATTAGACTACCAACTGGAAATTGGGCGAGAAGTGATGAAGAAAAAGCCAATGCTTTTGCTGATCATCTAACAACAGTATTCACACCACACGAAGAAGATAATAATTTCGTGCTACCCCAGCAAATGGATGATGGTTTATCCTACAAACCTATAAAGTATAATTGGAAGAAAGTTAAGAATACAATTAAAAATTGCATAAGCCCGAAAAAGGCACCAGGACATGATCTCATTACTGGAAAAATGATAAGGGAATTGCCAGACAAATGCATAAAACTAATAACATTCATATTCAACGCGATCATGCGAACCAGTTATATTCCTCAAAAATGGAAAATATCTTTGATCACAATGATACATAAGCCTGGAAAAAATGAAACGCAGATCTCATCATATCGCCCAATAAGCATGCTTCCTACAATATCAAAGCTATTTGAAAAAATGCTACTAACAAAATTGAAACCAATATTGGAAGAACGGCGCGTTATACCAGACCATCAATTTGGGTTCCGAAACCAACATGGTACCACAGAGCAAATTCACAGAATTGTAAACGCAATCAAAATCACCTTCGAGGAAAAGAAATATTGTTCTGCTGCTTTCTTGGATATAGCACAAGCATTTGATAAAGTTTGGCACGATGGGCTAATATACAAAATTAAAGAGCTTCTACCGAAGAAATTTCACTCAATTTTGGGAAACTACCTTATTCAAAGGCAATACATTGTCAAACAAAATAGCGCAACTACTTGCTTAAATGATATTAATGCAGGTGTCCCGCAAGGCAGCGTTCTAGGGCCAATATTATACTTGTTGTACACAGCCGATTTACCTGTAACCAACAAAGCAACAATATCAACATTTGCCGATGATACGGCCATCCTGGTGTCACACAATAATCCCGAAATTGCCTCAAAGGAGTTACAGAATCATTTAAACAAAATCGCGGACTGGCTAAAGACATGGCGAATAAAAGTGAACGAAAACAAATCAACTCACATCACATTCACGCTGAACAAACGCACCTGCCCACCAGTGAAATTAAACAATAAAAATATTCCTCAACAAACGAAGGTCAAATACTTAGGTTTGCACCTGGATAGAAGGTTAACGTGGAAAACCCATATTGAAACTAAGCGCAACCAAATAAAAATGACATTTTCCAAAATGTATTGGCTGATGGGAAGGAAATCTCAGTTATCATTAGCCAATAAAGTTTTACTGTACAAAGCGATAATCAAACCCATATGGACATATGGTATTCAGTTATGGGGATCCACCAGCGCTTCAAACAGAGAGCTCCTGCAACGAACACAAGCGAAAATACTTCGAAGCATTACTAATGCTCCGTGGTACATTCGAAATAGTAATATACATGATGACCTTGGGATTAAAACCATTAAAGAAACAATTAAAGAATTCAGTTCTAAATATTATTCAAAACTAGAAGCGCATCCCAACGAATTGGCCAGGGATATATTAAAACAGCCACGATTTAGGCGACTGAAAAGAACAGATCCACTCGGACTGATGAACCTGTGAACCTGTAAATTTATTAAATGTTGATGTTATACATATGTATGTACATATAAGTATAATCTAAATAATCTAAATTAATTAAATTGTGAGCACTAACAATAAGTATTAACATTGTTAAGACTTAAAATATGTAATAATTTTAGCTTAAGATTTGATTACTTCTTGTTAGTTTCTTATGTAGAAAGATTCAAGAATAAAGCCATTGGCAGCATTTAAAAAAAAAAAAAAAAAAAAAAAAAAATACTAAAAAAATTCCATTATTCCATTTACTTTTATGAATTTTGACAGATGGTAACATGTAGGAAATGGATGTGGAATTCGAGAATAGGGCCCCAGGTAACACTTTTAATGTTTCCATCCTAAAAAAAACACACACAAAATAGTGTTGCGGTTGTTTTGTTAATATTGAAAGTTTTGACATTACAATCTGGGAATTACCAATAAAACCATTGTCAGTTAAGTTTAAGTTTTGTTTCGAAATAAATGCCGTCAATATTTTAATTCAACGAATTTGTAGTTTTCTACGCGTTTTAAAACTACATATTTAAATTTTCTAATAAAGTCAAAGGTATACACGTGCACACATTGTTTTACAGTGGGTAAACTATTTAAATGTTTTTTGATTAATTTATTTTAAATTTTTAAACTGAATTTACGCTTACAATAAATATGAGCAAAGTTGATCAGGATTGTTGAGCATATTAAAAAAAAACAAAGCAATAAACTAATTTTCATGCAAAGGATCGGAAACTATTGCGCTTCGCAGGCATCTTGAAGGTGTATATGAGTTCAAAAGAGGAGAAACTAATGACGAGCGAAGTTGCTGCAGAAATAAAATAGCGGATATAATATGACAATGAAATCATTTTTAAAACGACCTACCATGGGTGAATTAGTATCAAAACTGGCAGCTGTTGATTGTTTTTTATTTAACAGAATTACAGAAATAAATTCATAGCGACCCAGGATTTAATCTTCGACGGAATTCTATACCCATGTGATGCAATTAATGATGTTTTTTTATGAAGATAAGAAAATTACTTAGTTAAGTAGACAAAGATTCAGATAATCTGGGTTTGGTTCCTATAAATGGTAGCTGTCCTGTAGAAAAAGCTCTGGAATTAGTAACGGAAAAACTGGAATCTTAGACATATACTTTAAAGAAGATGTATAGTTTCTACGATGAGTGATGGAGCTGCCGGTATGCAGAAATTTTGAAGATTGTCTCCTTTACTTCACCAGTTTTGTATAATCATGGTTTAAATTTGGCTGTTTTGAGGGTTGAGTGTATTAGAGATGGAGTTTACACCAAATGAAAATATTAACTCTTATGACTCCGATACTGAAATTTTGGAAGTCAATGGTGGTTATTTACAACCCAGAATCGATGAAACAATAAAATTCATTAGGAAAATATCCAAAATTTTTAAAAATTCGCCAATTAAAAATGTAACATACGTAGTGGAACAAAAACAAAAAGAATTGCTGGTGATTTTAGATTTTTGTACCAGATGGAATACCATGGAGGGAATGTTTGACATATTTCTGCGAATTAGCGAACCAACAAAAAAGGCATTATTATTTGATTTAAATTTGAGTAACTTATGGAATGATAAATATGTTAAAGTGCTTAACACTAACACTATTTTATATTAGGAACGTTAAAACCACTCAGGATTACAATTGAAAATTGTAAGGACTGTATCGAAAAGAAAGTAGCCACACAAAAATTTAGTTTTCTTCGCCTTGCTCTAATTCTATTGTAACGGAAAAGTGCCGTTAGATAGAATAGCTTTTTGTAGGTAAATATTGCGTTTGATTTTTATAATTTGTTACCCAGTTGTAATAATGCCAGTAATTGAAGAAGAAGTGCATAAACGAATTTTGCACAAATTTTGCATTGAAATCGGTGTTTCGTTTAGAAATTTAGCAAAGTGCGAAAATATAAGTAAAAATGCAGTGAGAAAAATAATTAATAAGTCTGGGGAACATGGTACGGTAAAGGATTTCCGAAAAAACGGTCGAAAACAAGGTCCCAGCAATCCCAAATTAGAGCCAAAATTGTGAGTGAAATTCGCAAAAACAAATCAATGTCTGTCAAAGATTTATGTGGGTGGTACTAGCATAGGAATGATCCAGCGGGTAAAATAAGGCGTGTGACTTGAAGACATATAAGAAACAAAAAGTTCCGAAACGAAGTGAAAAAAAAAATTGTATGTTAAAACCGTAGAACTGCCCATTATAAATTTGGAGCTGTTAAAAATCCACTGCATCACTTTTGTGGAAAAACAGTAATCTCCGCCAAATTCACCAGAACTTTGACCAATTGAAAGATATTGGGCAATTACGAAGCGTTACTTGAAAAATAATGGTAAACTAGCAGAAAATTTAACAAAGTTCAAAAAGTTAGTCCAAAACCAGACAAATTAATAAAACTACTGTGCAGAATCTAAGTAAAGGCATCAAATTAAAAATTCGCTATGTATTTAGAAAATAATTACTCAAATGTTTTAAACATAAAATCTTCTAACTAGAAGTCTGCTTTATGATAAAACAACATTTTATAATACTTAAAATTATTTTTTTGTGTTTAAAATGGCTGTATTTTGTGGATACTTTCTTTTCGATACATTCCTTAGTACAGAAGATTCCATATTATTAACTGCAGAAGGACTCTCAAATTTTTATTCAAAGCTTTGGAGAAATTAAACTCGGAATTAAGTCGTGAACCCCTCAGTACAGTTAAAGAAAAAATGTCGAGAAGGCGAGATGAGGCTTTAGTGCCACTTATTAGATTCCTTCAGAACGCTGAATCTATTTTACAAACAGAAATCGACGTTTTCTTCACCATATCACGAAGAGGGGTAGTATAACTAAAGATAATATTACTGGTGAAACTGAAGGTGTCCAAGAATATCCAGAAACTAAGGGAACCTTGCATGATCAACTAAATCTCTCGATCATGGAAAGATTGAGTTTGCACTGGAATTTTGCTTAAGACTGTTTTGAGATGGTTTAATAGAAAGCAACTTTAATTTGATCCGAAACTATAATTTGACAAATTACTTTTTGAGTTCAAAATATGAAGGAATTCATAAACTCTGATTGAAGTTTCGGGGACAATCTCAATTTTTTTTTGTTTTTCAAATAGAAAATATAGGGGTATATCCTCTAACAGGTCGCAAATAAACTATTTGCGCTTTAAAATCTGACTACTCGATTGATTTTAACATGAGTTTTTCAATTGCAAATTTTTTTTTTCGGGTTTTATTAGCTTTTTCGACTGAGTAGTAAAAACATTATAGAAAAGTTACCAACGACTTTTTGACGATGCAAATAAAATCAAGTAAATTAAGGCAATTAATACTAAATATTAAATGTGAGTCGTAAATCATTTATTTTTTCATATTAAAATTGGTGACTTGCGAATGGATGGAGGATATATCCCATAGATGACTACTTTGTAAAAATAACAAATAATTCTAACGATAAAAAATTAAAACCTTCAACTTTTATTTGCTGCTTGAACGTTTTACATATCGTCGATATAAGCAAAACGCGTAGTTTATTTTCCATGTAATTAATTTTAGTCGTTACGAATTATCAACAGCCATATTATAAAGCATATTATTTATTATAGACTGCAAAAATTCACGAAAACCTCATTAACCTTTCATTATCCGTGGTTAAAACAATTTTGAGCTAACTTTAAAGTGTCACACTGAGGTTAATAAAACGTATTTAAAGCTTAATTTATTGAACCACTTGAATTCAAAAATGAACCAACACTTATTTAGTTTGGCTAGATAATATTGGATAGCAAGAATTCGATGACGAATGTTTGTAAAAGGAAACGTTCTTTCCTTTCAAAATGTGTTATTAAATTTAACTTCGATTATAATGCAGAAATTTCAAGTAGAACTAGAAACCATTGTGAATTCATGATCACATTTAATAATAAAGTTAACCTCATTACGTAATCTCGTCAAGAACCTTGTTGATTGCTTTCGTTAAATTAATCAATCAATTTCAAATGAAACACCCTCCAATTAATGTTTCAAACAAAAAACCGGCCAATTCTTCAAGTTCACTTATTAAACATGTTATTGAATTTCACATAATTTACTAGGATTTAATATAAGAGAATAGAGGACAAATTTTAAATGTTATTACCGTTTGAAAATGGGAATTTACTATATTCAAATGCAGAAAAATAATTATTTAAGATTATACTTCTGATGATATCCCAAAATAATAAGCTTGGAATTCTAGTTTTATGCAATTTATTGTTTCACTTCATAATGATGCTTTTAAAACAAAACTTCTGTTTATGTTTTTCTAATTAAGTTAACAATAATATATTCCAATCCAAGTTAAACAAAATTGATATTTCCTGTATTGTGCAGTAAGGTAATAATTTACAAGATTAATAAAATTTGCATTCTACATTTCATGAGAACGTAACAAAATAATTACATTAATTATCTTAATTGTTATCGCACATTGTCTAACAACTGTAATTAAATATTCTCATGCCATTTAAATTATTTACGATTATACCTTTAAGACGCCTTGGGAAAATATTTGACAACTGTTAGACATAGTTAAACGCCTTCCACATTTAAAGATTGCTTTATTAATTAAATTGAAGAAAAATTCAACCGTAATTTTAGATACTTTTATAAAGATCGCAGAATAAGGCGTTAAAACGTGATGCGCAAATTTACATCAATAAAGAAAATGTCATTTTTGTAATCAAATAAATCAGGTTTCAACATAGTTTGCGTCTGAATTCTT
The DNA here is from genome assembly GCA_963556165.1 of Tipula helvola. Classification (NCBI taxonomy): domain Eukaryota; kingdom Metazoa; phylum Arthropoda; class Insecta; order Diptera; family Tipulidae; genus Tipula; species Tipula helvola. The sequence goes on along the minus strand of OY744481.1, from coordinate 7,910,678 downwards.
GTTTTGGATTTAATAGTAAAACTAATAGCAGTGATATTTTCTCTGTTAGTATAGTGTTACTCTTGAAATAAGGGCCACCCCAATCTCAACAAACACTTGTTCAGCAAAGCTTCTATAGCAAATTTAAATCAATTATTAGTTTGCGTTTCTACAGTCTTCGACATAAATACCTAAAAACGATTTTAATTATACTGGTTAATATCCGAAAAACTTGCTCTCAATTAGAGACTTAGGGTGCTCTTAGTTTTTTTATATTGTAACAATAAAAATAAAATTAAAAAGTTTCCATTTATTGCAACTGGGGATCTATTTTTTCATTATATTTCCTTGTCTATTTTTGTCATTTTCTCTTGGAAAAACAAGGACAATTTGTGGCCATGTATTTTAGCTTTTATTAATTGAGAGCAAATGTTTCAGATATTAACGAGCTTAATCAGTGGAGTAACTGGAAAAAATTAGGCCCTAGGCAAAATCCGGCCTCCACATAAAAACAGTGGAAAAATAAAAACACGTCCATTGCATTTTATTTTTGTAATTCTGTAAACTTTTAAATTTTTTTTTAATATTTTCACAAGTGATTAAATTCTAGAATGTCTTTTGTCTTGCTTCTTTGTTCAAGTTTTAAGTCGCACTAGCTTCTATGCTAAGCAAAGCTAAATCCGATAAAGGTCTTGCTCGGTGTTTAGTTTTACAATTTTGGCTTTTCATGATTTAACGCTAAACAACCATTAATTGAATTCCAAGTGACTCAGAAAGGTGATTTGAAAATTGTTGTTGCACTTTTTTGCATGTGTTAAAATTGTTTTGTCGTCCATTTTTTAGTTGTGTCAATCACGCGATAGAAAATATTTTTTTTTAAGTTACATTTCATCGTTTTCAAAACGGTGATCCTGTGCCAATTCATCAAAATGTTTTTTCGCAACTCGCCTCCTTTTATTTGCAAATTGGCAAGTTATATCCCACTTTTGTGCAATAATGGTTGATTTTTCAACGATGTTTTTAAATTCCTCTCTTAAACTTTTATTTGCTGTATTCAAGAAGCTTGCCGCTTGACCAATATCCATATTTCGCCTCTACAAAACGGTTGAAGTTGTATTAATTCTAGAGAAAATGTTTAATCACTGTAATTAATACGAATTCAAAATTTTCAATTTTGCCTCTAATTTGAACCGCTTTAGAACGCTCCTCAGCTTTTGACGATTATAAACTAAATTATTTAAAGCTTTTAAGATATTTGAGTATCTCGCCTGTATGTTAATTATGGATGCAAGAAGACTTAACCATCGCGTTGGATTTAGTTTTTTTCAAAACAATAGGATCTCCTGTAATTTGAGGTAATAACGAACGTCACAACGATTAACGCATTCGGTTGTAGTTCTTTCAGACGCTCTTGAACCCCTGAATATCTTCCACTCATTGTTGTGGCTCCATTGTACCTCTGACCGCAGCAGACCATCCGTTACTCGAATAAAACCAAGAAAAATTTTGTCGTCACAATTAGATCTTTTACAATATTAACGTAGCGAATTACTAAGCTCAATTGATCTGTTTTGGAAATATCTTGGGTTGTATCAGCGATGATAGAATAACATGGAGATTTTTTTAAATTTTGACCCAAGCATTTAATTAGTTCATTTTGAATTAAATCACTCAGGTATTTAGTACTTCCCATTGGTAAATCAATTAATTATCTCGTGACTGGATCTTATTCAGCTAACATTTTGACGTTAGACAAAATATTTCCAGTATATTGGAAATTTTCACGGTGCCCTCTTAATGGTAATGCATTTTTGGACAATTTTAAAATGGTTTTAATTAATCGCTCTAACACTTGTCGTCAAAAGTTACGATCTTCTTGAATAGTTTTCTCTAAATCCTTATCAATCCCTTTATTATTTTTTCAAATCTCTTTAGAAATGCATGCCTGAACAATATAATGTGCACATGTCTATTGTTCTCATGATTTTTAATTTTAACAGTTAAATTTTTCCACTTAAGACTGATTTGCATTCAAAGATTTTTGCAGATTCAGATGTCAAATCAAAAATTTGTTTTTTTACACATTAAAAAATAAATTTAAACAAAAAATGTCATAAACCAATACAAATGATTGGTTTTCTTGTTTATGTAACTTCTTCTTCTTCTTCCGCTGGCGCTACATCCCATGAAGGGATTTGGCCGCCTCAACGATGCTCCTCCAAATAATCCGATCCGCCACAAGAGAACGCCAGGCACGGTGACCGAGTGTGTACAGGTCCCTCTCAACGTCGTCCATCCATCGGGTAGGTGGTCTCCCACGAGGTCCTACTTTCGCTGGTGCCGACTCCAAGGCCTGTTTAGTGGTCCGATTTTGTGAACGTAGTACGTGCCCAAGCCATCTCAGCCTTGACGATTTTATGAATCCTATGATGTCGACTTTATCGAGATCATTTCTGATCTCGTGATTCATTCGCATTCTGTACGTGGCTCCCTCTTTAATGGGACCGAGAATTCTTCTTATCATCTTACGCTCAGTTACAGCGATTTTCTGGATGTTTTGCGCTGTTAGTGTCCAAGACTCGCAACCAAAGGTGACAACTGGTCTTATCAGCGCCTTGTAGATGTCCAATTTTATTTTGCGCGATATATGAGGAGACTTGAAAATTTTGATATTGGCGTAAAATGCTCGGTAGCCTGCTGCGATCCTCGATGAAATGTCCACAGAAACGGAGTTTTGCTCAGTGATCAGTGATCCTAGGTATTTAAACTCATTCACCTTTTCATATTGAGTATCTCCTGAAATGAAGTCCCCACGAGTCTGCCTTCTCGCGGTCACCATGTATTTGGTCTTCGCTTCATTGATCTGAAGGCCTATTTGTTGGGCTGTTAATTCCAACGGGAGGAGGACCTCTTTCAGAGAGATGATGTTGCGACCCAGAATGCAAATATCGTCAGCGTATGCTAATAGCTGGGTTGATTTATAATACAGGCAGCTACGCTGGGCTATATTAAGCTGACGAATGACATACTCTAATGATAGATTGAATAGAGTTTGAGCTATTGGGTCTCCTTGCCGCACTCCAGATGTTATCTCGAAGGCATCCGAAATTTTGCCTTCTATTAGCACCTTACATATTGAGCCATCCATTAAAAGCTGGCACATTGAAACCAATTTTGACGGTATGCCCAGATAGGACAATACGTTCCATAACGTGTTCCTCTTAATGCTGTCATACGCCTGTTGAAAATCTATGAATAGACTGTGTACAGGGATGTCCTTTTCATAGCATTTCTCCAGCACAATCCTCAGCGTGAAAGTTTGATCGGTCGTTGATCTATTTGGCCGAAAACCACATTGATAATCACCCAAGATCCTCTCGCTATAAGTTGATAACTTTGCTGCGACTACGTTAGCCAAAACCTTGTAGCCCGTGTTCAGCAAAGCTATACCGCGATAGTTGTTGCAGTTTAATCGATCTCCCTTTTTATGAAGTGGACATATTAGAGCCGTCTTCCACTCTACTGGGATTTCTTCTCTAGACCAAATTGTTGATATTAGCTCAAACATGCGGCAGAACAGATAATCACCGCCATATTTGAGCATTTCGTTGCAGATACCATCCTCACCAGGTGTCTTGTAATTTTTCATCTGCGATATCACGTTCCGTACTTCATCATATGATGGAGGAGGTGGTGGTGTCATCTCGACGTTAATATCGCGTTGAAGCAAGAGAGGTTGTTGCTCGGAAGGTGGTGCCTGTTTATTTAAAAGCGAGGAGAAGTAATTTCGCCACACTTCGAGGACGGTTTTGGTGTCCATTTCCAACTCGCCTGATTTGTTGCGAATAGCGCTGCTACGTGGATGAAAGTCCGTAGCTAATTCTCTTATGCAACGATATCTATCTCTCAGGCTAGAATTTTGGATGTTGCGTGCCTGTTGTTCATGCCATTCCCGTTTCTTCCGTCTACATAGCCGATTAGCGATTCTCCTCGCAGTCATGTAGGCGTTATGGGATTGCCTTGTTCTTTGCGATAGATCTCGTTGTCGTGCGCGATCTTTTTCCCGAATAGCACCAATACAATCATCATCAATCCAGAGATTTTTAGGCCTTGACGGATTTTGGCCTATGGTGGACTTTGAGGCATCGGTTACCGCCGTTTTGATAATGTCCCACTGTTCTTGAACGGAGTCAGGAAGTGGTTTATTTTCCAAGATTTCTGATATAGTCATCCCGAAGGTGGTTCTGGTAACTTGCTCGTTCAATGCCGCAGTGTTCCAACGAGTGATGCGCTGGAAGCGATGATTATATGTGGTTGATAGACGAAATTTTAATTCAGCAACTACCAGGAAATGGTCTGAATCAATGTTAGCTCCACGTTTAGTTTTGATGTTTTTAAGGCTAGAAAAATGTCTTTTGGACAAGAGGATGTGGTCGATTTGGTTGACCGTTGTCCCGTCGTTTGATTTCCATGTGGCTTTATGAATGCGCTTATGTGGGAAGTATGTGCTGGCAACCACCAAGTTGTACAATAAAGCTAGCTCGATGGTGCGCATCCCGTTGTTGTTTGATGTATGGTGCAAGGAGTTTGGGCCGATAGTGCTTCGATATGTACTGCCAGCACTGCCAATTTGAGCATTGAAGTCGCCCAAAACAATTTTGATGTCATGTTGCGGAATTTTGCTCAGGACGGTTTCGAGCTGGTCGTAGAAAGCGTCTTTGATTTGATCAGGCTTCTCCTCGGTGGGGGCATGAATGTTCACAAATGTGATGTTAAAGTGACGTCCATGAAACCTGAGTGTACAAATCCGATTACTGACAGGCATGAAGTCAGTCACAAATTGACGGCATCGATTGCTAATCAAGAAACCAACGCCCAATTCATGTTTATCCATGTTATTGCTATGACAGAGAGTTAGTCCGAAGCGACTATAATCGGTGATGTCATTGCCGATTAGTCTTGTTTCCTGTAGCGCTACGAGGTCGAGTTTATACGTAGATGCTTGTTCGAAGAGTTGATGGAGGCTCTCCGGGCGGTTTAGGCTGAGTACGTTCCATGTTCCAAATTTAAAATCGTTGTCCTTATATCGTGTCCGAGGTCGTTGTTGTGAATCCAAAAATATCCGAGGCTCATGTTGAGGTTTCGTAACAAAAAATTTTTACAGGTTGGGCTGTTAACCCAACGCCAACCTTCTGTAGAAGGACCACAGCCCTCACACTTTAGCCTACTCCTTTAACAGAGTAGTTTCTAGTGGCCGCCACGAAGAGGCAGTGTGAGCACTTGCTGAAGTTGCATGCAGTTACGGCACATGAAGCGAGTCTTGTGTTTATCCCCCTGCATACACAGCAGCCTGACCACCAATTGTTTATGTAACCTTATTATAGTTAAGAAGAGGAGAAATTGTTAAGAGTTTGCAATTCAGTTTCGATCTGTAAGCATGTGAAAAATAAATCATTTTTCAGTACATCTCATCAGGCTATAGCGACTGAACTGCTAATTTATTACACTGATTTTTTCCTATATATAGGAATCTCTTAACAATTTCTCCTCTTCTTAAATATTTATCAATCTGGAATACACCAGAATAATTCAAAAGTTTGAACTTATTATAGTTATTTATTCACGCATTGACGATTTTACATAAAAAAGATGAAACTCGACATCTGCAAAAAAAAAGCAGACGACGACTTTTGGATTTGTTTCTCGGGTTTCAATTGACTTTTTTAAGCAGATGATTATTTTTTCTCTTTTTGTCTTTGCTGTTTTTCATATGTTGTGTTTCAACTTTTTTGCGGACTTCGAAAGTCGTTGAATGTAAATCTGCTATTATTGATATCCCTCTTTTGTCCAATTACAATATATACAATTTGATTTATTAGAGTAACATAACCACTCTTTACTAACCTTTATTCCAGATTTAGTAAAGATAAAGATTTAGTTGGTTTACAATATTTTATTGCTTCATATCTGTTGATAAATTTTGGGGAATTAGCTATATCAGTAGGATAGGTTTCATTTTAAGAATTTTATTTGTAACATGTCATATGTTTTCTAAGGTCCAATGTCGTCCAGCTTCGCTTACAGCAGAGTTAGAGTAAGTTGATAATTCATTATCGCCTGGTGATGATGGTGGGATTTTAGTTTTTAGTAGGATTAATCTGTGCTTCAATCATTTTTTTATGTATGTAATAGTTGGTAAGTTTTATAATTTCTCCCAAATCTGTACAAAATTTAACTACATCTAATAGCTGGAATTTCTCAAGATTTCTTCAATCAAACACACAATTAAAAAGTTCAATTTTGAACAAATTTTAATTTAAGTTGGTCTCATTATCCAATGATGTTGGCGTTTCTGGATTTAGAATTTGAAATTCCACTACGGCTGTTTTCCAAACACCGACTTATTGACTTATTCGAACTTATTCAAATAAGTCTGCTGAAAAGGTGACTTATTCTTTAGTAATTTTTCCTATATAGAAAACTTATTTATTTTTGGTGTCATGGAAACATTCTGTCTAATTATTGTGTATTGTCAAAAATTTTCAAAATAAGTCGATGAAAGCAATTGGAATGACTTCATTGACTTATTCAAGATGGCGTCAAATATGTCAATAAGTCTGAAATAAGTCGGCGTTTGGAAAACAGGCCCTAAAATTGAATAAAATTGAAAAATTGTTTCCTAAGCATACTTAGACCTTTTTCAAATATGCTTTTTCCGTTTAGAATTTCGTAACAAATTGTTTTCCGTGTGTATTTAATTCACGTTTAATAAAATCTATCCATTCTTCTTGATTTTAATTAATTGAAGTAACAACACAAATGAGAAACATTAAATATTTTTATTTACCGACCGGTTTCTTTTCAAAGATCATCATCAAGCCATCGAGTTGCAACCAATACCTCGATGATGACCGAATTTTTCAATTTTAATTGGCATTTAATAAAATTTATCCATTTTTCTTAATTTTAATTAATTGAAGCAGCAACACAACAATTTTAATTTCGTTGGAATTTTTTAATTTAACAACCGGTTTCGATCCCAAGATCTTCATCCAGGTATCGAGTTGCAACTGATGCATTGTTGAATATCTTTTAATCGAAATCAAATTTAATTGATGTGGAATTTGTTCTTTTGATTTGATTTTTTGCTAAAAACTCTAAAACTTTAAGACTTCAAATTTTCTTTTTTGAAATTTGGGTCTCAATTTTTAATAAAATATTTTTGATCAATAAGTTTTGTTTAAATTGTTTTATATTGCAAGAAAACTAAAATATCTCTGTTCTGAAATAACAAAAAAATATTCCGTACACCTCAAAACAAAAATTAAACGTGACGTAATTAAATGCATTGCCCCATGCAAAACGGAAAACCGGCATTTAAAACCGTTAAAAGCAATTTTTGGCTAACATGTTTCTCTTTGCAATATGAAAAATATTAACAAACAGTTCAAATCTATAAGTTCCACATTATTCTAAGAAAATTTTATTAAAATTGATTGAATTTAATTCAAAAAAACCCCAATTTTATGTTTTGCCGGTCGTCAAGCAAAAATCCGTTCGTCAAAATACAAAATTGGGTTTTTTTTTAAATCAAATTAAATCAATTTTAATAAATGTTTCTTAGAATAAGGTAGAACTTAAAGATAGATTTGAACAATTTTTTAATAATTTTCATTTTGAAAATCAAACGATTTTGTTAATAATTGGATTTGACTTGATTTTTTTTTTTGAGGCAATACCTTAGGTATCAAAAATTTTAAAAAAATTATGAAAAATATCCAAAATTGTTGAACGTAATACAACCTTGAAACATCTCTAATTTTAACCCCTAATATTGGTAATCAATGGTGCAAAATAGCTCGTTAGACGAAGGAGTATGAAAATGAAAAAAACAAATAGTGACATTGAGAGTCATAGAAAAAATTTGAAGTTATGAGACTTTGAAAATCGCGAAAAAAAATACAACGAAATTGTTTTTTTGATGATGAAAGATTTTAATAAAAAAAAAAATTAATAGTTGTAGATTAATTGACAATTTTGTTTGCTATTCCTAATACTTAAACGCACGATTTTTAAACAAAGTTTAATTAAAACCATGCTTGTTCCACTATTCTAACAATTTTCGTTAATCGTTCTCAATGAGTATACATGACAAATTAAAACAATTTTATGGCCATTCTTCACAATACTTATAAAATTCCAAAACAAACTAAAATTTAATTACCCCGACTGTGTGACATTAATTTGTTTTTTCTTGGCAATAATAATTATTATACATAATACACAATACAATTCTTTCTATTATTTCGTATTCAGGGAAATCCAAATTGTGACGAAATGAATAACTGCAGTCAAAGGTTAGATAAATATAATTTAAATATCGCCCGCTTCGTGACAAGACCTCCTATCTACAAAAACTACATTTTCCAGGAGACAAAAAAAACTGTGCACCGTGATAACGATTAAAAATTTTCATAAAATTTAAATGAGGATTCTTTATAAATAATCTTATACAACGTATCAATAACTATTTTTGTCAGTTATCTTAATGGTAAAATTTTTAATGTACTTAGGATAATTTGAGTCAAATTTTTTATGCAGATAGGATATATTATTCAAATAAATAAGCTTAATTGTTATGGTAGTTATTTCATCTTTTAATTTTTTTTCATAACAAATTTACATAAATAATTCAAGTTTTTAGATATAAAAAAATTAAGATTATTAGGATGGTACCTATCTAAAACAAAAAAAATCAACTTTCAGTTAAATAATACAAAAGTATTGAAATCACATTCACATGTTTAAAAATAATCTTAAAATTACGACTAAAATCAGTCTCCAAATTTCATCAGCATTATTAAAAAAGTTAATCAACGAATTCAAGATTATCGTAAAAGGCATGACAGTCTGATGGGATCACAGATTTTAAATCTTTTAAGTGATCGTATTTGCTTTTTTTTATTTTGCATATTGTACTAAAAAGAGATGGATAATTCGATATAACATCAATTTTTTTCAATCTTCCAGGTAAGTCGCTCCACTCGTGACGAAACATAATTTGTATTTTATTTTACTTTCGTAATATCTTAAAGCTTTGATGTCGGTAACTACTGAATCATGGGCCCTTCTACCAGGTCTAATTGATGAATATCTAAGATGAAAATTTTCTACCTCATATGGTTTTGGATTGATGCGCGCGGCTTTAGTAAATACTAAATAGTTGCTGGGTAAATGTATTTCCCTATTTTTGAGTTGATGCTCAATCTTACTATGGACACTGTCACACTCCATCTGTGTGTGTCCTGGTTCTAAATACTTTTGAATGATTTCAATATCATTCTGCATAGCAAAATTTAATAGCGCATTAGCCAAAACATTATTTCTGTTTTGGTATCCGCATCCGTCGGAATAAAGCACAACAGTTTTTTTTCTTCGATGCTAAGATTATTGCTTAAGTAGTCGATAATACAACTAGTAAAAGTTGATGCGCATAGATTGTTGCATTGATCTTCAGAGAACCAATAACATTTTACATCTTTGGTGGCTGAGTTATAAAATGTAAAATTATGGCAGCATAGTTTAGTTTTGTAATAAAATGCATTTGCGTTAACGTGTGGCGCCAATTTTACAGCTTGCAGATCTATGCATATGGCAAAAATATTTCCAGAAATAGCAAGTTCCTTATCTCGAGTTTTTTCATCTCGCGCGCGGCTCTTGTTAATAATGTATTTGTTATATTCATCTTCCGCCAAATTCCCATTTCTAAAAGACGCACACACGTTGCATTCATCTTTCTTTTTTTGAAAAATGGACAAATTCTTTTCGTGAAACGTTTCAGTAAACAGCGTTATTCCTAAAGGTAAACTATTTTTGGATCCACAGAATATTTGATATTGTTTAAACACATCTCTAATGGAACTGTAGATCGGTTCCAAAAATAATTTAGATGAATTGGCTTTTGCGTAATGTGAAGGCAACTTTGGTAGTTCTTCAAAAAAGGAATGTAAACATTCTTTTTGAGAATTATTGGCCTCTCGAGTAATTGACTTCCGGGCCTTATTTGAATGAGAAGTCTCCTGATGCAAACCGTGTCGACTGGACTCAATCCAAGCATGTACTGTCTTATAACCAATAGCAAGCGATTGCAAAAGCATATTCCGACAAACCTGAACACGGTCTGTGCCATTGTGCATGAAGTAATCATAAGTTTTCGAACGTCTAGAGCTCGTTTCAACAGTCATTCTGGATGCATGTCTGCATATAACATTTGAGGCAATAAATATTTTTCGTTGGTCCCAATTACATTTATCCCAAAAATCATTGAAAATAGCTTGTCGTATTTCCGGTGTAAACGTGTGACAAAATCGGTTTTTTGACTTGAGGCACTTGTTCGATTTGCAAGAAATACCTTGCACTCTAGGACTTCTTATTTTCTGTTGTTGGTATTTATTATCTATCTTACAGAACCCAACGTACTCTTTCCCATTCATTCGGAGGCTTTTATTTTTATTGCGTTTCCAATTATCAGATTTAGATTTCCTTTGTCGCCGTACGGCATTTACTCCACTCAGACCTGTTTCATCTGTCTCTTCCGTTTCTACACTTTCAGGTACAAATAAATGATTATTTTTATCATTGTCCGCATCCGTAATATGAAGTTGTTCTTCACTACTGTTAGAATCATCAGTCTTATCTCTCACATATTCTGGGTCGTCTTCATAAGCCTTACTTTCCATTTCTAGTCCGTTCTGCTTTGATATATTTTCAAAATTTAAATCCGTAACCATAATAGTATTCTCATTTGAATTATTGCTGGCGCTTGGAATGCAAATATCAGGTCCCATCGCTGTAGGATCCAATTCAAAAGAAAATATTACGTAAAGGTTTTCAATTGGAATTACTGTTTCATTGCTACTTGGGATCACGATTGCCTGTTGTAATTTGTCTCGTGCCATATCTAACATTCTTTGCCCACGTGACATTTTTTTAATGGAATTCCTAATTCGTTTAACTTAATAGATATTGATTTGTTGTCTGTAATTTGAAACAAAAATTAAATTTTTAAATTTTTCGGTGAATTCGTTTAGTAAAAATTGGATGCAAAACCCCCTATCTACATAAATAATGATGTTTATCATTATATTTGTAAATCTCATAAATGAAGCAATTATTTATTAGTGTTTTATTATATATTATATTATAACCACATCAAAATAAATATTTCAATTCAACTACAAAATATCTAAATATTTAAATTTCACTTCACTTCCAATTTAACTAATATCACATAATACAAAACAGATCAAATACTTATCGGCGATCCGCACGCTGTCAAAACACAAGGAAACTGATCACATAGGAGATTTTTACGATTTTTTTTTACTATTTCTTTATAGGAGGAATTGTTTTTTACCGTTATATTGTGTTTTTAGTTTTACTATTACGTTTTAGTTATTATGTATAGGTGCGCCTGCAGTACCTATAGCTATATTTCTACATCAAAAACTCATTTTAGCAAAAAACGCAGATAGGAGTTCTTGTCACGAAGCGGTCGCTATGTAGATGGAAAATTAAAACATTTAAATTCATATCAGAGTGATTCAAAATTGAGAACATTAAACTTTAAAACCTGTTCCTAAGTTCAAAACTAGTAAGAAATGACACAGCTTAAACCCTTAGTTTCCTCGCTATGTCGTATTTATTAAATATTGGGTGCCCTGCCTAAAGACTGTATTCCATGAGAAAAAATGACTGACAGTCAAAAAAATCAAAAAGAAAAAAATAATCTGATACTCCATATAAAAGACAAAGACAACGCTTTTTTTATTTTTTATTTTATAGCAAAACAATTTTCCTATAAAATAAAAAAACACGCTGGCTTTGTCTCTTATATGGAGTATCAGATTATTTTTCTCTTTTCGATTTTTTTGACTGTCAATTTTTCTCATGGAATGCAGGTTTTACTTTTTATTTTTTTTAATAGTTATTTACGTCACAAGGGCGGTAAATGAGTTGTTACAGTACGAGTTCGATGTTTATGGACGAGGCGACAAAGGAGTCGAGATTCTTCAACCATATGGTAGCTGCTGCAGTGACCATACCTATTTATGATCTCAGCAACTTTTCGAAAATTCGTTATACTTTTTAGCGTCATAGCTAGTGTAATAGGTTTACTACCTAGTTTTAATTTTTCCAAGTGAAACATTCAAAATTAAATCTTGAGCCAATAATGAAGAACTTTTTCTTTCGCATTCACTGCTATTTTTACTTTTGTAACGACCACCATGCAATTCTGCCGAAAAAAGTCTTTTATTACTTGTGAATGTGATGTCGTACATTCACCCTTCAGTAAATCAAAAACTTTATAATTTTCTGGTAATGATATTTTTTCCGTATTTAAAATTGAATCGTTTATTCGTGAAAGGGTTCATGCATGTCCACTTTTTGTCAAAATTAGTATTATGACGGTTTTGCATCACAGACACGTATATACGTTTTATGCCAAGACGAAATTACCATATGGTTAATGGAACGGTACCTACCTTGCAACAAAAAAATCATTTATTTCTAGAAAGGTGTCATGTCAAAAAAGTTTTTTTTATTTCCTGAATAATTTGAAAAAGTGGACATGAGCCCTTTCAAGAATAAACGATTCAATTGTACCACCTGGCAGGTAGAGAGTCCCGCTAAAATGTCCTGTCTTTTTGAAAATATGTACATATGTTTTTTTAGGTACATATGTATATTATTCTGTCGTAAATCTTAGCTTGCCTCAAATATATTTTTTAGAAATCTACGAAATTCAATTTTGAAGCCGCCTGGCAACATTTTAGGCCCGACTAAATGATCTGGCTTTTTTATTTTATATTTTATTAAATACTAAATTAAAAGGTATTAAAATTAAATAATTTCGCAACTAAAAAAATCAAGCGTTGATAGTGACCCGCTACCCTTCAGCCAGGTCTTTGATTTTGTGTTTAGACATTAATAAAAAAGTGTCACACAAATTTTCATGCAGCCTCAAATATCTACTCAAAATTGTCTACAAGCTCTTAGACTATTAGTTTTGATCGTATTGAAGAATCACACTGTATAGTTTTGTGTACTCAATTTGTCAAGCAAACAATGGGCCCGATTACGGGAATAGTATTTTCCAAACTAATAACCAACAATTTGTTAAGCAACCCGCCGATGTTAAACAGTGACTGAAATAATTTTAAAAAATCGACACAAATTGCTGAAGCTATTTGTATACATCTCAATAATAATGCGCAGGCTTTGACGCTTCGTTTATTGAATCTAAACCCAATATAAATAGATTAAAGTATTTTCATTGTTGTCTACATTATTTACACTTGTTATCGTTGTGTTTATTGGTATTATTTAACTCATTTTTGTTTATTGTAAATATTTATAGCATTCGATTCACTTTTGCAGTAATGCAAGACAAAGAGAATACCGATTAGTCCTGTTAACTCAACGATGCACAACACGCAACACCCCAGTTTGATCATATTAACTCGAAAGTAAAATAATAATAAACACAGTTTTTTTTATAGAATAAATATCGAATTGGTTTCCTTTCCTTAAGAATCCTTAAAAATCATAAATCGATATTACAGAGAAATGTGCTATAGAAACTCCTACACATTTATCAATTCTAATGATTCTATAGAATTGTATCATGGTATGTTCGTTTATCTAATCAAAAATTAATTAAATGTAAGTAATTTACGTAAACCATAAAAGAAACCCAATGGCGGACTGGTCGAATTATACCATATTACCACATATAGTATACCATTTGGTTGTTCTTATAAGACTCAGCGATTTGGTTAATGACAGTGCATATTTAACCAACAAATCATACACCAATTCATCAATTACTGTACACTTAATATAATTATAAATTGAACAAATCACTTTTATATAATTACCACGTGCTGTTCACTGGACCATAATTCGTAACAATTTATGTTTATTATCGACCGTAATAAACCGAAAACGTTGTTTATTGCTAATATTATCTAAATTACTGTTACAGAAAAAAAAAATTCTAAAAATTTAATTATCTAATACAATTTATAATTTTATTAAAATAATCAAACTTTTAAATTTTTGTATTTTCAGTTTACAGCTCATCATTTCTTGCCAAAAGACATCCCAAAGAACATCAATCAAAATGTTTTGTCGGGTTATAAAATAATTAAGTTTAACAAATGAAATTATATTGCCGATTAATGTTTTGCGTATACATAATTAATAATTATTAGTTTTTTTTTTATTTATAATTAAATTTGTTGTAAATTACAATTTTTTTTTTTGTAATATAATTTTTAAATTATACAAATTTATAAATATTTGTAAAAATAAAATGCGTAACTCAACAAAAATGCACAGTAACTTAAAACAAGTTGATGTCGAGACGAATGGAGGACCATGTTTTCAAAAATATTCATCGTTATCAGGTAAGCCAAATTGTTTTTGATTAGTTTAGTTCCATATCAATACGCTTCGTCATTTTGTATTCCTAAGAAAATAAGTTTGAAATGTATTTCCTAAAATTTGTTATCTTTTGACAGACGCCGACAAATTTAGTTGTGACTCCTTTATACCTTAACTATCAAAGAAAATATGCCAACTTTTGTTTAAGTTGTGCAATAGATGGATTAAAGGCATTGTAAAATGCATGTAGTATCGCCCGGCATTCCAAACTGTTGTGTCAAGAAAAGCCATATTCAAAATTACTAAAAAATAGTTTGACTCCATAAAAACTACGATAATGTCAAATTTGTAATAATGCCATTTAAAAAAGTTTTTATGGAATCGAACTACTTTTTAGTAATTTTGATATTGCAAAAGGAAACAAGTCTGTCAAAAAATGATTTTAACGATTTAGAATGCCAGGAATAAGGTATTGTAAGCACTAATATAGATCAGTGATCTCCAAAATGCAATTTTACACGGCTCGCAACTATATTTAAACGTTCGTTTTAAAAGACGTTGTTTTTACACCAATTTACTGACTCTGAAATTCGAATGTTATTTATTTTTGCAAGCGAATCCAGTGCACAAATTATTCAATAGTTAAACTGTTTGATTTATTTTGATTTAAATGCTAAACTGTTTTAGAAAATATTTGCTCGGTTTGATCTATTTGGCAAAAGTTTTTTGCTCGGTCGTACATACGGCGGGAAATATTTGCCGAAAACTTATTTGCTCCAAGCCATAGCAAAAACGCAACAAAGATATTTGCCGCGTTCGTAGCATACATTTTTGCTCCTAGCTCACACGGTGGCTAATAACGATCGAGCAAAGAGGTGCAAGTAGATATTTTATTTGCGCGCTACTATGTTTGCGTTTATTGTCTATAGTTTCAGTGATCGAGAAATGATTGAACTGAAGTGAAGGCAATCGAATTACAAAAATAAAATGAATAAAGAAGAAACTAATTTATTTTTGCTGATTATTTTTGTTGCTGTGTAGTTGGAGGACTCCGGGAATTCCAGTCAAAAAACGAAAGGCATTTCAGTCATAAATTTTTTTTTTTTTTTTTCGCTGGCGCTACATCCCATAGAGGGACTTAGCCGCTTCATAGTGAAGTTTCGTAATCATTTTTATAACGGATAATGAGTGATTAATTCATTGATCCATACATTAACCAGCCGTAATTTTTTCATCACCCGCCGGGAATCGAACCCGGGACCTCCGGAGCTTGAAGCAAGCATGCTAACAACTGCGCCACCGGGGCGGCAGTCATAAAATTGCCTAGTTAAATATTATGACTAAAACTGTTTAAAAAGAAACTTCAGTCCAAAAAGAAGGTGTTTCGGTCGGAAAATGGTTTGACTGGAATGCCTTTGTGTATTTGGATTGAACAACCTTCTTGAAAAGTACTTCAGTCACATATTTTTGGAGTGGAATAACTTTTTGTAGGTTTGCTTCCATTTCCAGAAATTCTGGAAAAGGAAGATTTAATTTTCAAATATTCTGGAAAATGGAGCTTTAGTTTTAATATTAGACTGGAAATCTGCATTTTCTAGAATATTTTAAAACGGTTTCGGATGTAGCATAACACGACGAACTATAACATTAATTTCACTTTCCACAACAATTTTGCCTGGGATTCCTTTTTAATTGTTTGACAGAATCCCAGTCAAAAAAGTTTTGACTTGAATGACTTTTTAATTTTTTGATTGAAATAACTTCTGAAAAGGGTTTTCAGACTAAAAATAGTTTAACTGAGTTAGCTTTTAATTTTTGACCGAAACTTTTTCATTTTTTGACATTTCTTGAGCCGAAGTGCAGGTCTAAGAAGGGTTTCAATCAAAAAAACCAACCAACCAAAAGGTATTTCAGTCCAAAAGATTGTGATCAAAATGCCTTTCAAGAAGCCAGTTCAGTCAAAATACTATTCTTAAAGGGGGTTTCAGTCAAACTGTTTTCTGAGCGAAATACGATTTTTGGGCTGAACTTCCTTTTTAAAAAGAGTTTTAGTCATAATAACAGTTTAACCTCCTAATAAGACCACCCTTTAATCGGACCAATTCCAAATCGGACCACTATTTGTGTTGTAAAAAGGGTTTGTCATAAGAATATGCCCTTCTAATCGGACCACCTCCAAATTAGACCTATGGACCACATTTTTCTTTAATTTTGAGTTTCTTTACCTCTCAGTGCGACCGAAAAAATTTTATTTTGCTACATATTGTATAAATTACATACATACATATTTTGAAAATTTTAGAACGGTTTTATTCTTGCTACTTAAAAGTATTGCATTGCATACTGGTATTTCTTTTGACAGTTTATTTTGAGTTGTGTGACGTAATGAACACAGCATTTAGACCAGAGAACCATAAGAAGCTCCCAAGATACATTATCGTAATCTGTTAATGAATCGATTGATCGTAGCTATTGATGAAGCAAATAGAGTTGAAGATTTCTAAAAAAAAATCAAAGTCTCAGATGCATGCTCCTGGCTAACCGAGGCATAGACCAAGGTTACGCCTAAAACAATTGGAAATTGCTTTAGAAAAGCGGTATTTGATAACGGATCAGAAGAGCCAGAAATAGAAACCGTTTCTTAATCAAACGAATCCGAAATGAAGTTTCTCAATTTCGACGAAAATTTGCAAATTTTCGGATAATTGTCAAGAAAATTTGTTGTCCGTTGTCCAGCTCAAACTATTTCTTCTTATGAAAGCTCATCATCCGATGGAGATGAACTAATTAATGTTTTTGGGAGTAGCACCTACACAATTGCTAGCTCTTATTGAAGTGCAAAAAAACTACAACAAATAGAAGATTAAGCTAGCGCCAAAGGCTTAATCGAAATATTCTTTCATTTGGAAGAATCCGAATAAAAAAGCAACAAAACGTACTTCCTATTTTACCCCGCCCGTGGCAATTTAATAGAATTTTTGGAAGTTTTTGCACAAGCCTATGTATATTAATGTCGAAGCTACCTTATGATTTACGAATGTACATACATGTATGTACACATACTTCCAATTATCGTTTTATTATTGTTCTAATTTATTTTTATTTTTTTTAATTTCCATAATCGGACCACCTCTTAATCGGACCATTTTCAAACGGTCCCAAAGGTGGTCCGATTAAAGAGGTTTAACATAATATTTGTATGGGCAATTTTATGATTGAAACTCCTTTCGTTTTCTGACCGAATTGTTTTTGACTGTATTCCCGGAATCCCGGAGAACAATTTTGCTTGAAATTCCTTTTTAATTGTTTGACTGGATCACCTTTTCGAAAGGTATTTCAGTCACAAATCCCAAAAGAATTCCAGTCAAAAAAATTTTGATTTGAATGCCTTTTTAGTTTTTTGATTGTACTTCCTTCTGAAAAGACATTTCAGTCTAAAACTGAGTTGCCTTTCAATTTTTGACTGGAATTCCCGGAGCCTTTTGTGTTTTGTTCAACTGGTTTAACTTGGTTACACTACTAATAATAAAACAAGATAACGAAAGCGATTCTGGCTGGTGAGAAATTGGCGTTCACGTTGCAATTTCTCGCCCTTATTCTAATTTTCCCGTGGAATTGGGGAAAACTATTGCATAATTCTAAACTGCAAAAATTCCCAACTTTTTATTTCCTATTTCCCAAAAGTGTAATCTGGTAAATTGATCATATGGTCTATTTTTTTCTCCCTTCTACCGATTGTATTGTTTTGTTTTACATTTTGTTCAGTTTGCTTTTAAACATTGTGTAAATCAGCCACATCTAAACAATTTTGTTTGATGGCAAAAAAACATGTCAGGTGATACAAGACTTGGTTCAGCTAAAAATTATGTAAATTGTAATTTTATTAATTAAATTATAATTAATAAGTCATCGCAATGTCTTTTAATGACCTGAATGTATGACATTTTGTATTTTACTGCGTACCCCTTCCATTTTATTACAGATATATTGATTTCAACACATTTTCTATCCAAAATTAATAAAAAATGCATAAGTAATTAATTATTCAATGATTATGCTGCGTAAACCAGCAATGAGTACATTGATGAACGGCTCTTGAATATTCATAATGAACCTCTTAGAAGTCTCGAGTTTTAAAAATCATTTAATCATAAGAATTTAAAATTTGAAAGACTTCTTAAAACACAGGACATTTGTGGACAGTTAATGGTAGTAAATCGATAAATATAAAGAATTTAGGTAATAAACAAAAGACTTGCTTACCTCAAGGTATAAGTTTAGGTTTTATGTATTGTACCAGACAATTATTAACGTATACAAAAAATGCGGCAGTTAAGGTGGGTAATAAATGTCCATGGAAACTTAATCATATACATTGGATATCAAATTTAACCTTTAACCCGGTTAATGAAATAAATTAAAATAAAATCAATATTAAAATGACGAAATTTTGTTTGCTCATTTATAAAACCATTTCGTGCGCTTGAAAAATTATTCATAATAATACGGAAGTTGGGTATAAACGCAAGTTTTCTTGAAAATTAACTAAAATTTTATGAATATTCATTAAATATCCTTTAAATGAACTAACGTAGGTATTTTGCTTTTGGCTTTTTAAGCCGAACTACAAATATGTATGTAGACTTAACCGTCATAATTCAACCTTTCGACACGTTTCAATTTTCATTTATAATTGAAACATCGTTCAAGTACTTATAAACGAAAATTGAAACGTGTCGAAAGTTTGAATTAACACGGTTAAATTTGAACTTAGTTGTATAAACTCGTAAAAAATCCCAATGTGAGGTAAATTTAGCTGATATTCTGATGATTTCTAGACAATTAGGATATTCGTTTGAACATTTGAGTTAACAAATAAAAATCGAATTTTATTTACAAAATCAATTTATTAAATTGATAATGGTGATAAAGGGTACTGGAATATGTCGTTTTAGTTGGTATTAGTTCAGTCATCACTATAAATGTAATGTAATGTAATAGTAATAGGTGTAATTTAGCTGAAATGATTTAGTTAATTGGATTGTAATGATGTACTCGGCTTCATATCGACTGATTTTGTTGAAATATGAACTTTGTATTACAATAAGAGTCCATTGGGACGAGTAGCATTATTTTATTAAAGCACAAAGAATTTCCCTATTCCCTAGATAAGATCAAAAACTATTTACCTGATTTTGATGAAATTTTTATCATTGTACAAGGTATTTTGGTTCCGCTTTTAATTCTAAGCTAAATGGTTCGTTAAAATATAGTTTCCGCATACAACTTGTTAGTGTAATCTACATAGTTTAGTGCTATACTCAGAGTTCAAGATCTTCCTATCTATTCTTACTCTCAATCCTCACACAATTTGGTGTTTGCTTCTTTTACTCGTTTACCTTCATTCTGATGTGAGTTGGAAAACAAAATAAAATTTAGTCTAACCATAGACTAATGAAAATATTATAAAGTGATCTCAATAAGAATAAGAACGAGAGGGTTCTGTATCGTTTTTATTTAATTTCTCTTATCAGATGACAAACAAACATGGATTTGCCAAAACCCTACGATGTGATAATCCCATAGACAATATAATAATATGTAGGCATATAATATTGTTCAATGAAGATAGCAAAAACGTTATTTAAACCAAAAGAAGATGTGTATCTATCGAAGCCCGTGGTAAGCTAGATAAAAAAAACATCTCAGAACAATTTTTTGGAGTTAATCGAAATGATTCAATCGAAAAAAGCACTTCTATGAAATCTAGATTGCTTTTTTTTGGTCACAACGAAAAATCGAAAACAAGTAAAATTTTTAAATTAATAATCCAGATTTTTCTACTTTTAAGCAATATTTATACATGTTTTTCGAATTATAACGATTAGCCATGATTTACATATTTTAAAGTTGAAATAATAGGCAAAAATTCTCTTTCAATTCGCCTAAATACTTCAGAATTTCTGTTAAAAAGCGAATTAAAGGATAAATTTGGATCAATAAAAAAATCGCAGATTTACAAGCCGGGAGAGGCAGAAAGAGTAGACACCGCCATTTCCGGTTTCCTGGCCTAAGCAACAATCTCAGATATTCGAGATTCATTATGGAAAACAACGGAAATATTCGCGTTCGCGAGAACCCACATGTTGTTGTTACACACGCTATACTATTCTCAAACATGATCTACATAATAATTTGGCGAACACATTAAAAATAGTTACATAATATGTACAAATGATTTAAGCTCTTTTGCACTTTGGACTATATTAAATCAAACTAGTTTTTAAAGTGAATCGATTGCGTTAAGTATAAACGGAATAGCAAATATCACACAATTATACAATAAATTGAATAAACATTAACATAACATTAATAAATTAAAAGTTTAAATTTTAATTATTTATTAAATGAAGAGCACAAAAATAGATTGATAATTTCGCCAATGTCAACTCGGTCTGAATAGTATTCATCAATCTAACTATCTTTTTTCGAAATGGAATTGTAATTATTTCCACAAGCGGTTCAAAGTTTTCCTTCAAACTCAAAGTCCTCTCAAAATTCTCCCTTGCCGTGAAGAAGGCAAAGGGTCAATTGCTGTATTTCTTTTACCTGTTTTGTGTTTTTACGATTGAGCATTCCTAAATGCTCTAAGCTTATATTATTTGTATAAGCATAGACAATCATAATAGATCTCTCATTTGACTAAAAACAGAAAATAAAAACAAAAATTTTCCATTCAAATATTATCGGTGTATTGCATATACGTATTATATTTGCAACGCATTCTAAAATTATTGCCTTATAAAATACACAACACAACGATACATTGGAATTATCAGAAGTTTTTGTTTTTTTCCTTTAGTTACTATGAAATGAGAAATCTAGTATGAATGTCTATGGTATAAGTATGCTAAACGTGTAGCTATGTCTCGATATTATTATTCAATATATTAAGACGTCAACAATAAAAAATTGTTTGTAATGTAATACTTTACAATAAATTTGCAAATCTACAAATTAAAAAAAAAAATCCACTCCATTCTAAGTTGAATCACATTTTAGCAGCTAATTTTTAAGCGATAAGCAGATAATGCCAGGGATTCACAAGTTTATTTGGATCTGCAAGTATAATTTTGAAAAAATGGATTACGTATGTACATACAATTTATGAATATATATCTAAAAATTCAATATAGAGATAATAACTTATCTTCTATTATTAACTATTTAGTTTGGTTTATTTAAGTGAAACTCAATTATCCATATGTCTATTTAGTTGTGAGAAGAAAACACTTGAATTATTATTTATTATCTATACTTTATAAAACAATTTGTTAACAAATTAGTGTTACAGTTTGTAACTAAATATTTGCTTATTTACGTAAGTGTCAAATTAGATTATAGAATAAATAATAAAGAACTGTTTGAGGCTATAAAATTTAAAGATACTCGTAGCTCAAATTTTTTATTCGTATACTCGTACTATTTGATTGGAATTACGGTTTCTTAAACTGGGGATCCCGGTCTCAAAAGTATGAGCGGGATATCCCGGATTTTGATCTATTTAGTTTATGTATTGTACTATGTTAGCTCAAAACCGCATAGAAAATTTAGGGATTCTCAAATGTAACGAGATTTCCCGTTTTACGATTTATTTATTTTCTATTTTGTAAATTAATAGCTGCAAAGGAGTAATATATTAAAGAACAGCCTAGGTTAAAGAGACTAATTTCGGATTAGCCTGTCTCTTATTTCCGAGTGTCCCTTAGATCCGATTGTAGAAAATTTGAATGTATCGTACAGAAATTTATCCATATGTACGAAAATTGCATTTTCAAGACAAATTCAGGCCAATTAGAAGGAAATTTGCTATTTTGTCATTTCACAAGCATTTTAGAATCCCATTTCCACCGTGCTTACCGAATTTCATCACAATCGATTAAGATATGACCATATTCCAGAATTTCTTCTAAATACATTTTAGAACCCCATTTCCATCGTACAAATCGAATTTCACCATAATCAGTTGATAAATAATCAAGTTCATTCCTCAGGAGGATATTCAAGAACTTCTAATTTTTAGTATAACCCTATAATTTCAGTTGAAAGCGCTATTGATATAGATAAACTTCTGTAAGTAAGAAATATTCAAATTTTCTACATTCGAATCTAAGGGACAATCGGAAATAAGAGACAAATCATAATTCAAGGTTCTATTGTAATTTATTATTCTATAGTGCCATTTTATAAGTTAAAATAGAATTTATAAAAGAAAAGAATACCGGAAAATTTCGCGATTTCCCGATCGGTCATACTTTTGAGATAAAAACGCGATCCCGTTTTTAGAAATCAGAATTGGAATCCTCCAATTCCTAAATTCAGGAAGAATTAAATTCCCAAATTCATATAAGTATAATGTACGGTTGTGGGATTATAATTAAGCTACAATTAGTAGAACACATATTTTGACCTTTAAAATTTCAAGTAAGGTTTTTATTCCAGATAAATGAAGTTATAATTCATAGGTTGTCAAATAAAAAAAGTAATAGTGGTTTTGACTGACATTTTAATTAAGCCACTTACTTATAAAAATAAATAATTTAGAAAAAATTCAATATTTGATTGGGAAACCCTTTTGCTTCAAGACTAAACTTCATTTCCTGCAATACTATTTGTAAGAGAGGCATTTCGGGCTAGCGTTGTATTCTTCCAAACCTCCTGAATTTGGGCCCATAATTATTCTCTGCCTGTCATTTTCCCTAGTGACACATTTCCCCTTAGATTCTAGGTTCATTTTTGCCGTTCTAAATACGCTGTTCATACTTTTAGGCTATATTTGGGTTGCTAAAAATGCCACCGTAGCGGATGACCGTACAATCATCTAAGTTCTGATTGAGTTTTTCGTTATATTTAAGGACATCCATAATTCCATCAATTTTACGATAGACCAATACCCCGTAAAATGAAGCATACCCAAAACAATACTGATGCTTTGCTATGATTCGTTGTTTCTTTTCGGCATATCGAGCGTTAAGCTCCTGATTTGGGGGTCGTCTTACGTATGATCTCATTCCTCCAAATTATTAAAATACAATTTGCCCTTGGCCCCCACACATTTCATTAATCCATCTATATCAAATACAAACACACCATCCAGATACAAGTAAATGATTTACGTAATAACTTAGAAAACTGTATTAAATCACCATGCAAATTAATTTATAACAAATCATTATCAGTTAAAAAAATATTATTGAATAAAAATGTTTGATTAGCATTAGCAAACAAATATTTTCTGAAGCGCTAAAATAATTTTTAATAAACGATTAGATCAAGCCAAATAAACCATCAGCAAATAATGATGATCAACAAATTCTTACTAACTATTAACACTTAAATATACTATTAACACTTTCGCGGATGGTGGATGTGTTGGGACAGATTATTTTTCCATATAAAAATTATAAAAATTCAAACCCGTGTTCGAACAGGAACATAAAATTTGAAACACTATGAAACTTTAAACGGCTCAAAATTAAAATCAAACAACGTTTTACTGCAATATAAGTTTCTATTGCAGTTCATTGGAAAATTGCCTTCTTGACCCAGCAGCAAAACGCTAATATTGTACAATAATTTTTTAAATAAATATTGTATTAGCAATTTAGAAATTAATTGTGTTAGAGTCTAATAAAAATATTATCAATTCTTCGAAAAGCATGTCCGCAGCAATGATGAAATGTGTGTTTATCGTCAAAATATTTTATATAATTTGGTCAGAAGTGTCAAAATCTTTTGACTTCCGTACAAATTGTCTCATTCGACAGTACATATTGTTGTTAATCGCTTTATTCAACAATGAAGCCTTGATTGGATTTTAAGATTGAAACTTGAAAACAAACGAACCATGGTGAGCCATGACTTGCATGCATCTAAGGGTAAACTACATATATGTAAGCTTTACGAGTATTTTTTTGGTAAGTGCTACAAATCGCGATTATGTAAGATATTCCGGGTTCTCGTAATTAGCGACTTGGTGTTTTACTCGGAAAATTTTTAAATGCAACAATCAACTCGTAATCAAAAAAATGAGTTATTAGTTAATTATTTATGTCATGGTTTCGGCCGATCCATACAGTATTTTATTGGCAGATTTATTTCTTTTTACTATGAAAAGTGATTACTTGAATCAAATACCCATAATACAGAAATTTATAATTACCTGAATCTGATTCTCTGAAATACCTAGAACATTAATTTTGGTAATACAGTAGGATTTCTTATCATCGAAACGCTTTATGTAATCCAGATTTCCGAAACTTAATATTCGGCGAGAGGGATTAAAAGCGCAATTAGTGCTATCTTTTAACTTTTAAGCGGTTGTGTGATAATTCCCAAAAAACAGCCGTTTCGAGTTATGATTCCAAGTATATAGAAAATTAAGTGAATTTGAGGAGTTCTCTACTACTATGTTGCTTTGGGGAGTTTAAAACAAAACAAGAAAAAAAAATTTTTTTTTTAAACTTTTGTGATTTGTATAAAAGAAGGCTTCAGCCCCATTCACTGAAGCAACTATTCTTAAACTAGCAGGTCAACAATTCTCAAATCAAAAATAATTTCGAAATGAAGCTTAAATTTAACAGTCGGGCACCTAATATAAGCTTCAATTTATCTTTCCAGTGCTTTTAAGGGGAAGGAAGATAAGCTAATACATAGGTGTGTGTAAGGTCTTTGGAAAGTAAATATCCAGCAGAAGTTCCAACGATTCCGCATTAGTACTGATCTATATACTATCCAGCCATTGAAGATAACTTTGGATGGAAGGGCCAGTAGATTGTACTTTGCTTAGCCTTGACATCTCTGATGATTCCTCGATTTTGCCGCAGTATAGTCTCCAAGATATGTTCTTGGCACTTCTTAATTCATATTTGTAAATTTTGACGACTTCCTTATAGTATAGTCCCAGTCTACAGCAGCTCTTATTTCCTTGTTTGTTTCAAGAACATTTTTGACTGATTGTTGAATCTCCTTATACCACCCTGGTGAGATTGACCTCTAGGTCTACTAAGAGAAGGCCTACTATTGCTTCGTTAAAAGCGTTGGACAACTTGTCCGCTAACTGTTGCGGCACGGGAACTTTTTTTTTATGAAGAGTGGACAATTTTCACTGTGACTCACTATATATATGTATGTTTGCGAGATACAGTTAAATGTAACGGGTGAAACTGGTTTCTTCTCATTTAATTCAATTTGTCTTATTGTCTGAAACGACCTATCGATAAGAAACAATTTCCAAGAGCTGAGATTACTCTTTAAGTCCCCTCTAGGATTGTTTGGTAATTTACATGTCAATCAGATTTCTCAATATATTGAAGAGAAAGGAGGTAGGACTAGGTGCGTCTGTCTAAGACTGATAAAATATTTTAGACCAAAAGCTATCAATGTTTTTTAAAGAGATAACAAAAATCTGAGTCCATCCCCGAGCATTTAGCAGTGCCGATGTAACGTCGAATCGTTACCACTGAATTGTGTAAGTGTCTGAGAACCAAATAAAACTTACACGCCAAGTAAAATACAGATAAATAGATTTAAAAACGCCAAAAAACAGCGTCTAAAATCACTTAAAATAATTTCATTGATCAGATGTTTCCAACTTGCATGAAATGACTAACTTATAAATGATTTTTTAGGTGAAAATTGCTCTATTTTAACTAGTTATGTTAACCATGTTAATGATTCCAGCAAGAAATCTAGTTTATTGTTTTTCGCCGGATAACGAAAGAAAAAAAATTTTAAATTAGCTTTGCCAAAAATTGTTTACGACAAAGTCAGTTCAGACTACAGGTTACTTGTTAGACTTTTCGTTAGGCTTTCAATCAGTCTCAAAGGCACGGCTCTGCTTAACTGTTGATTTGATAAGCCTACGTATTGGTATCGTTATCCAAAATAAAAAAAATCCCAAAAATAAGTTTTTTAAAATAACAAATTTTTGTAATATTTTAATTCGTTTTATACTTTAGAGTTTTAGAGAATGGGGCTGCTGCTCCAAACCCCCACTTTGACGATTTTTTGAAATTCTAACATTCATACAGATTGGAGCATTTTTAAAAATTTGTGTTTTTTAATGCTATTCAAATAATAAATTCTCAAAATTAATAATATAATAAATCAGAGAACAAAACTTAATAAATAAATTTCCAAAGTATTATTCTTTAATATTTGATTAGCTAATTAAAGCTCCTTTTACAAATACCTAATTATTCAAGGATGACTGGAAAACATCAGAAAAATTTCAAAAATATTTACATTCGTATTTCACATACTAAAATAAAAAACTCCCCAAAGCCGATTAGCATTGGTCCTTTCCGCGCAAGGATGACATGAAGTTATGTAGATTTCTCTTGCTTTCATATTGTAGCTAACAAAAATTTAATGGGGTCTGCCATTTCGATGGGGCACTTTAATTTGAATTTTTGGGAATTTTTTCGTTCGGCAATATATGGCATTCCTTCAGACACAGATCAAAGGAATTATATCGCTTGCATGAGATCACTACATTTGCCTGAAAAAAAAAACAGAAACTTTAAAAGAAAACAAATCTAGAAAAAATATTTTGTTTAAAATAAATGAAAACAAATCTTCGACCAATCTTCGAAAAAAATTACAAAAAGTAGTTTTAATCAGGACGAAAACGAACCTGGTTCATGGATTGAGGATTAATTTTAACTTGGGCCGTACTTTGATAATTATGTTTCTGGATTTTAATTTTCTCGATTTTTCTTTTCTGTATAATTTTTTTCTAGATAAGGTAGCCAACCCCGCTCATATCGCTTCTACTGATCGTTCTACTCCAATTGTTTCAAGTTGTGTTGTGGTTGGCTTAATTCGTTGAGTTAGTATGGTATCGACGAATGGCGGATTGAATGCTTCGTTAATCCTTCATCAACCTTGCAGACACAGATCAAAGGAATTTTGTCGCTCGTACCGCTTCTACTGATATATGTATATCATAAATATTTCAAGCGATGACAAAGGTCTAAAAATGCCTATATTACTTTTCTGGTAATTTCAAGATATTTTATTACGGGATTTGTTTTTCTGGATTTTAACTTTTCAATTAATCTGAATTTTAAAATTTCTGGATTTTTATTTTTTCAATAAAATGTAGTGATCCCGTTAATTTGTTGAGAAATTTGAGAACCATTTTTCACACAATTTTTTCGTCAGTGCATATCGTAATTGTAACTAATTAATTAATTATTGATCGACGGTGACATTGAAACTCAGGTCGGTGGCGTGCTTAATTAATTTAATTTGTAACATAAAATAAAGCAAATTAATTCGATATAGGTAAATATGTCTGATAAAAATCATACTAATTATATAAATTTTATGCTAAGACTCAAAATTATTAATTAAATGACATTTCAAACTACATATTTACAAAGAGTAAACTTGAATAAATGAATTAAACGTGAATTTAAACAAAAGCACAATATTGATTAAAAACATTAATTTTTTGTGAATTGTTACGTTTTTCAATTAATTTATCAATGTGTTTAAATTTTAAAAGATTATACACCAAACAATTGTAAATAACCGCAAATTACTTATTGATTTATTGTAGACAACACAAGCTACGTTAATGTTGTTATGTATAGAAATAATGTAGATGTTTGTTTTGTGATTAGATGTTTAGAAGAATATATCTACCTTTTTATAATGGGGAAATATACTGAATGTAATGTGTGTGATGATTTTCCGTTTTTGTTTTTTTTTTGTTGAGTAAGTCTTTATTACCAAGCAACCGACACTGTCACGGTCATATTTGTTTGTTAAGCGTTTATAATTTATGTGGTAAATAAAGCATATGGTAAAAGATAATATGGTTGTTGAAAACATGTGGATGAGATATTAATTTCTATTTATGAATTTCTTGTTTTGCAGATCGAATACCGGCCCGTTTAGTTTTATATTTTTTATCATGGTCTGGATTTCTTGTGTCGTTTATGATGCGAAACGATATAAATTTTGCACTAGTCGTTATGATAAAACCACACAATGCAACAATAAACGGAACACTGCGGTCCAACTCAACCATGACCACACAAACAGCTTTACCATTTACAACAACGTGGCTAAATGATAATACAACGGAGTTGTATGAATACAATGCTACAGTGCCGCCGCTAAACGAATATACAGTAAGGCAAAATTTCAATAATTCTTTTTTTATATAAATTTGCATTTTTGGTGGCTATAAGATAATAATTTTAGACTGTATTACCACTAAAAGAATTTACTAGAGTTGTAATAAACGATGGGGACACACAATTTGATTGGTCGCCCCAAATTCAATCGATTATATTGGGATCATTCTATTGGTGGTATGTGATATCGCAGGTGAGTCAATTGTATGAGTTTATTTCAAGGTCTTTGATCTAGACTAATTGTATTTTTCCCTTGCCCTCTAATAAGGTGGTCGGTGGAATTGCCACACAAGTGTTTGGCACGAAAAAAGTATTTGGGTGGTCCCAATTTGCGACAGCAGCTTGCAGCTTAGGCATTCCATATGCAGCATCATTCCATTACGGTGCTTTGATAGTGCTTCGGTCAATACAAGGTTTTGCGTCCGGTTTAACGTGGCCTGCGATGTATGCTATAGTCGGATTTTGGATTCCACCAGCGGAACGAAGTCGGTTCATGTCCAGTTTTCAGGTGAGATATTTGTTCACTAAAACCTAATAAATTCTAAACATTAAAATTATTTATGTCAGAGACATCTATATTTCAATCGTTTAATGTTAATTCTGAAAACTTGACGAATGTCAAATTGGTAGAAAGATTTAGTTTTTAATTGGTAACTCATCTTAATATCTCAAATATTGTTTTATTTTTTTTTATTTACAGGGTTTTAGCATAGGAATCGGGTTAACATATCCGTTATGCGGATTTATAATCGCCCATTGGGGATGGCGTATCGTATTTTATACAACGGGATCCATCGGTATGGGATGGTGTGTAATGTGGTATTTCTTAGCATTTAATACACCGGCGGAACATCCGCGTATATCAACAAGTGAATTACAGTTTATCGAACTTAATGTAAGCCAGGAGATTAAGGATGGCAAAGGAATGAAAGTACCATGGAAATCTATATTCAAATCATTACCTGCATGGTCAATTGGTATTACAACATTTGGTCGAATTTGGGTGCATTACACATTTATTATGTCGGGTCCCGTCTACATGAAGCATATACTTGGTTTTGATATTCAAACAAATGGATTGCTATCTGGCTTACCGTTCTTATTGTCATATATATCATCGGTTGTATTTTGTTATTTTGCTGATGTTATGGTGACCAGAAATATAATGTCAATTACCAATGTACGCAAATTATTTACCGCAATGTCACAGAATTTGCCAGGAATTTTGGTGCTTATTGCCGGGTATTTCGGACACAATTTGGTAATTGTATTAACACTGTGGTTTTTGGCTGTGCCTCTTATTACCGCATCGTACGCTGGAGCAATGGCAAACATTGTTGATTTAGCACCAAATTTGGCTGGACCGGTTTTGGCGTTTGCACAAACTATACATATGACTGCATCATTTTTATCACCTCTCGTAACTGGATTCATTGTGGATGATCCGACATCACAATCCGAGTGGTTAACAACATTTTGGATTGCATTTGTTGTCTCGAATGTAACGTACATTATGTTCCAGATCTATGGTACAGCTGAAATTCAGCCATGGAATTATCCGTCGCGTAGACTACCCGAAGAAAATCGTATGCTCAAGGAAAACTCGAATGTAAATAATGAGGATTAAGGAGACAGAGAGGTAAAATTTATGACATAATCATAGTGCTGTACGTAGTTGTTAAGTTTGATGAATATTTAGGATCGGTAAATATAAAAATTCCTCTTTGATCAGAAATATTACAAAAGTTTGTTAGTTTTTAGTTAACTTCCACAGGACCATTTACATGACAGATCATTTTTATTTTACTTGGAAGGTATTTTAATTTAGTTTACGTGAATTTACTTTAAATAGCGTTAATCTGCAGTCAAAGGTGTGATATATAAATAAAAACTTAATTATTTTTAAAAAAACTATATTTTTTTAAATATTATTATAAATAGAAATTGTTGTTTCTCTCATAAATGTGTAAACTATACAGAATTTCCGTTACTAAAACAAGTATTATAAAATAAACTGTTTTTATCATTCCACTATAAACTATATCTATAAATATATAATACATACATAAATAAATATATTAAAACTATAAATCGGGAAAAGATGGAATGAAATATATTAGATTTTAAATGGCAAACGTTTTTTATCTTTAAAACATATTATTACGAAAGCACAAACATCATTTTCGAATTGACAAACTATACTTAATCATGCACAAGACATAGAAGTGTTCAGTTTTTTCTAAATGGAAAACATTTATCATTGTTATATTGCACCAACATTTTTGTATAAATGGATTTCTTCTGTGTATCTTAAGTAGCCGTACGATTCTCTGTATATAAGCTTTTCTGTCTTGAAGTGCCGAAATATAAGATTTCATACCTATAACAATCTTCTGAGGACTAATTTATAACTCAAACATTTTTATTTATAATTCAAAATTCAGCCAATTTAAATTGAGTTACAAATAAATTTCAAACGAACTTCGTTTTATGTCTGAAGATATTTATTAGTCCAAACAAAAACTTTCCTGATCGTTTAATATTGGTTTTCGGCAGTAAATAGATAGAAATATTCAAAGGTTTGAAATGCTGTAAAATTTAGTATAGGTAATTCCTCGCTGGAAACATACGACGACGTTAGTTTATAATGAACAACTTATTCTCTTTATATTTAACCGTCCACATATAAGAAATTTCCCTTATCATTAAATATATACATAAATAAAAAGTAAAAAAACGAGACTTGATAACTTTGTGTTAAAATCTACAATCGATATTAGAAAATGTTTCTCCCTTTATAAATATTTAAAAAAATTATTATTTAAGTCCTTCGTGGCCTTTAATTGTCAAACAAAATGAATTATTGTAGAATTTTTAAATACATATAAGAAATTAATCAAATTTAATAAATTGAATCTACATTTGTTTTTGAACGGGCTATATACATAATATATTGAATTAAATTTAAGAGAAGGTATTCTAAATTGAATGATCAATTATATCATCACCTAATTTGTACTTAAAATAAATATAATTAAATGTAAATAGACATATTTTAAATTCGATTGTTATTTTTGTTTTATTTCTTTATTTTCATTTTAACTAGACAATTTATCATTATTAATTGTATTGGAAAATGAAATTAAAAAAGTCTGTATAACCAAATATTATGTAACAAAAATATTAAACATTAAAAAAAAAAAAGTTTAAAGAAAAACATGAAATATATTTGTAGTTGATAAAAAAGTTAAAAATTTGTGTTTGATTTGACTCGTGTAAAGCTACAAAATCTGAAAACGCTTAAAATCTTAATGAAGAGTTTATTGCTCGACTTTAAAAGCAAAACACGAACTAAACGGGGTCAACACTAATTTATATGCCAAACCGTAAAAGAAATTGGTTTAATGTCTGCGACGTAAGTAGTATTAATAATAAATAGTTTTCACAGGGCATTCCTTATCCCGTATCGTATCAGCAATCTGGTCCCATCGGTTTTGATCCCGAGCCAGCTCCTTGTATTGCCCTAGATAACCAGAAGACGATAAACCGTTTTCTACGCCGAGGAGCGCATACCAAAAGATTACTTACCTCTCAGAGGTCGCTGCACTAATCATTCCATTCAGCCCACCGCCGCGCCGTCCGCTCTTGCGATTATACAAAACTAAGTAGGGCCAAATATCACTTGCAAAACTCTTATCTCCAAGGTCGTCAGCCACCTTTCGTACTCCTCCATCATGGTCCAATTATAACACCCATATATGCATCAGGCCTGATCAACACCCTGTACAACTTCAGCTTGCCGGCATTTGCAGTATATTTTGACTTTAGCAATAGACAAAGAGGATACAAAGCGCGGCTGCCAGTTACGCTATCCCTCGGGTGAAACAGCAGGGTGTCCCGTATTACGAGCTCCTGCAACCGAGTCAGACCATAAATGCTGAACGTTACAAATATTTGATCCAATAGAGCCTAGCATTACGATAAATATGACTAGAATGTGCCAAAATACACGACATGATTATTTTCCAGCATAATAATGTTGTGGACCTCTTATTGCAATAACACTACAAGTATTTGGGGTTGTTGTAAATTTCATCATTTACGTTGTGTAAAGTCAAAACGGAAATCATTCAAACAAAAAAACGCCGAACATCGAAATTTAAACCCAAAACTATTTTTACATACAAAATTGTTTTCTCAAACACAAAATTGTTTTAATCAAATAAAATCCATGTCCACAAACACTTCCTACACGTGTGCACAAACAATTCCGGATTCTCTGTTTGAAAATCCATCAGAAACCGATAGATCGCCAACATTACAAAAAATGCAACTACTGCGATCACTCGGAATCCCGATCGATAGCACCCGCAGCCAAACAAGACCAAACTCAGCCAAAGATGGTACAACGTCTACTGTCACTGCTAAAGTGATTTACAATCAGAATTTTTTACAAGTAAATAATACACCCACTCAGATAAAAAAATTCGACGAAGAAACAAAATTTTAGGAACAATAAACGCTACAATAAACAGCTTAGTAGAAAACGCAACTACAGAGATAGAGACAACACAAAAAACAGCGACCGGCGAAGTGGAAAATCAATAAAAACAAGGAGAAATAAAACAAATTCAGTAAGATCCAAATAACAACAAGCATAACTAACGCAGAAACGGAACTCAACCAAAGAATCAGCAGTGGCACGAAAACAGTAAAAATAAACCTTAAATAGAACAGATCGGAAAAATAAGTAAATACGTAGCACAGGAAGTCACAAAAGCTACGACAGGAAAAATTATCCAAAACATAAAAATAAGAAAAGAAAAGAATTTAGCGGTGAATATGCAAGCAGCATTAGAGTTGAGCTCGCGCAATTTTTGAACACAGCTGATATCGATCGTCTACGAAAACTTAAAAACAGACGAGGGGCAGAACATATTAAGCAAATTAATAAAATTCCGATTAAAAAGTGACGCCTACGCAAAGATCAGCTATATAGGCACTTGGGCAACTACGACATTTAAAAAAATTCTAGTCAATGTATCTTGTTCGACATATTCAATAAACGAACTTGAATCAATAACAGAAGCACTCGATGAATATAAAGAAGAATATAAAATGAAGTACGATAGGGTTTCTGAAGCCGACTCGACCCGGACCCGGACCCGTCGGATAAAGATCTTAAACACGGATCTGGGATCCTGGAATCATTGGATCCTGTACAGCAACAATATTTCTTGAAGTAGTTACCAAACTCTAAATATCGTTTGAAGTAGACTATTAGCGACAGGCGACGATGTTTCTGTTTTTAACAAATTTGGTATAGAATGTCTGGCATTTTACCAACTTTATCTCAATCGCGGTATTCGCCTTGGAGTAAGTGATATTTTATAATAAACAAAAAATGACTGTGACGGTGGATATGGAACGCGAATCAGAGATAAATGACGCCGAAGATGGTGATCTCTTTAATGAATTGGATGTTGAAATATACGGAATTGAAGAAGAAAACTTTGTGGAAGCAGTAAGCATTCAGATTATCACTGATGTTCGAAAGGTGCTAAAGTATTTTAATTTTTCTCCTATTAGAAAAGGAATTCTAGAAAAACAAAATCAAGGCAGAGCTCGGTCACACCCAAGCGCTAATTTTGGACTGGAAAACTCATTGGAGTTCTTTGGCGAATATGATCAGTGTTTTCGTAAAACATCAGCAATTCATCGAACAGGCTTTGTTAGAGTTAAACCACCCATAAATGTTGGATTTAATAGATTTTGAAGTTCTTAAAAACCTAATGAATGTACTCGAACCTGCCAAATTGGCAGTTGAAATCCGACTAGATAGAAATCCGAGATAATGACTAGAGTTCTAACTCTCTATTCAGCCGGCATCACACTGAATTACATGAAGGAAAGTTTCGCGGTTTGCAAAAATCAAACTTGGACTGAATTGCTGCAAAACATCTAGAAACGTTTAAATGATAGAATGCACTCGAATTTGATCAATTGTTTAAGACGCTTAAATAACCTTATTTTGTTCCTTCAAAACAAGCCTTAAGTTTAGCTGCACATAGCTAATGAATAGAATTTTCCAAATTTCGAACCGGGAAGTCAATCCCATGGATAATTTGTAAGAACCATTATTCATCGACGAGGATGAAATAGTATTAAGTAGCAATCGAAGCTGATGATTACGGATAGCTTAAACAGAAGGTTACACTTTTCAAAAACACAAAAAAACGGACTGAGAATCATTATGACGCGCTATGCACAGTGAAACCTACTTCAATGTACAGCGAAAGAACATTCCCGGTATCTGTAAATTTTTATAGCAATGCTAAGAAAGTCTCTTAATGCTTTGGTGTGCCTTATATACATTATATTAGAGCTAGTAAAATAAAATAGCTTGCAAAATTAATATTTAGTAATAATTTCTTTAAAAAATTTGAAATTTTGAAAGATTATATGAATTGACCTTATGTGATAAATAATAAATGATTTGTGATAAATACCGGAAAATTTGAATGTTTTAAATATTTTTTTTGATATTGGACCCGAACCCAACCCGAATCTATCGGGTTTCCAAAATATTGGACCCGGCATCGTTGAGTTTTCAGAAACCCTAAGTACGACTAAAAAAATCGATGGCACATACAACAAACACCTGGAAATCAACTCAGTTCAAAAGCAGTAGAAGTAGAGTTCACAACTCAGGTATGTAATTACATCAAACCGCTGAAACCAACAAACAAGTGACATACAATACGAATAAGAATATGAATTCATCCAGAACCGTGGGCCAAATCCGAGCGATAACTATTACCGAAAATTAACGCAACCTACAAAGATCAACATAGCAGAATAAATAATACGAGCCAGACTATCATTCACTAGATCGTAAGTACACAAGCAACTCAAAAACCAAAAATCAAACAAATGAGTTTCACATAACCGGCAAACCCCAGGAACAAAGTGGGAAACCAAATGAATTCAAAGAAATAGAACATAACTCGAATCGATAGGAACTGCTGGAAGAAAAGAGAGAAAGAAAACAACCACTACCAACTAACACTCTCTCACAACACAATAACTTTAGACATTGATGTTTCGCATAAGAGAATCGTAAACTTTCTAATTGATTCCGGCGCCTCAATATCCATTTTAAAACGCAACTGTTTATCAAAACCAAATTTGCAGATTAAATAGAAAATTCAGGTAGTCGAGGGGGATTTGCGATAAAGGAACAGGGTATCATAATAAGGAATTTCCTAAGCGAAACTAGAATAGATATTTTTATAGCTCACGACATCTATAAATAAATAGGAAATTACTAAACTTAGAACCAAACAGATAATCCAACCTTCCATATCTATTGCAAAAGATGAACGTCGGTTATTGACGTATTATTGCGTTCAAAGCGCTCGTCATCTTCAACATCTTCATCACCCTCTTTGAAACGTTTGTGCCACTTGGAGAGGTATTTCACAAAAATGGTTTGCCTCTTATCTGAATAATAGGTCTTACAAGATTAAAATACAAAGTTACTTTAGTGTTCCTTTTACATTGAATTGTAGTGGTGTTCCTCAAGGTTCTGTCTTTGGCCCGTTCCTTTTTTTAATTTATATAAATGATATTTTTAGCCTACGTCTACGTGGAAAAATAATAGCATTTGCAGACGATATAGCTTTAAGTTATTCGGGATCTTGTTTGGATAATGCCTCTACCAATATCAACCATGATTTGAAATTGTTACGCGTTTGGTTTGAATGGAATTTTATGATTCTAAATGAGAAAACTAAAATTATGTTTTTCAAGTTATCTGGGAACCCTTTGTTGAATTATATGCTTGAATTTATCTACCACAATTCTGATTGTGATTTTCTGATTTGTAATAATGATTGTTTTATAATTGAAATTGTCAAGTCCTTCAACACAATTATTGGATTTGGTGTTGCGTGCTATCTATATACTGCACTCTCATTGTCCGCAATCTATTTGTTAGATTTGTATCATGCTTGTGTTGGCTCACGTTTGAGTTATGGAATTCCCTGTTGGGGTGGTGCTTTTAATTATACGTTAAAACCTTTAATCACGTTACAAAACCAAAATATTCGTTCCATGTTTTTTATGAGCCGTCGGATTCCTGTTGGCCAGTTTATGTTGCGTATAAAATTGTTCCTCTCCAACATCTATATGTTTTTAGAGTTCTTCGTTTGTTTTATTTTCGCAGTGGTCAGAGAGCAGTTAGGTTTATTTCTGCGTACAATTTTCGTAATAATAATTGGTTTTAAAAATACCAACTTTTAATACCGAAACTTTTAGGCGATCTTTTCTAGTCATTGGTCCGTACTTCATTAATTACCTTCCATTGGAAATCAGAACACTGATCTCCACTAATTCATTTTTGAAGCTGGTGGAAGGTTGGTTATTTGAAAGAAAGATTTTTTAACCTGTAACGATCAAATTCTCAAAGCGTGATTAAAATCATAATCTAATTTGGGGGAAAATAGGTTTCAAACAGGAAATAAAATTTACTTAGGATTTTTAAATAAAACTCCATTTATAAAATTTTTTAATTTAATTTTTTATTATTTTTTTATTTTTTTTGTATTACCTAATTAAATTTTGTCAAGCAATTAAAAGCAGATTAATAAATATGTAATTTACACCTTTTTTGTTTTTGAAATATATTTAAATATATTAATTGATTAAAACAAAACGAAAAAATAAATGTTTTTGGTTTGTAAAATAATTGAATTTAAAAATTATTTTTTAAAACATTGCTAAAATAATAAAATTCACAAACATGACAAACAGAAAAATTATTAATTATAATAATTATGGACAAACAAACGTTAAGTGAAAGACGATAAGTTAAAAAACACAACTTTTTCTTTTTTTAGTGACTTTAAAATTTGTGAATATAGGTAGTTTATAAATATTTTATGTAATTTTTAAGAATATATAATTTGTATATAATATATGGTATTGCGTGTAACTTTGATAATAATTGAATACGATTCTATAAACGCTAATGTTTTTGTTTAACACGCTTACGTTTCGTGATTTTTGTGAATTTGTACCATTTTTAAGATGTTCTACTTTGGTTTAGTTTTTTTTTCTTGCTTTATAACCCTTTGTACATTGGATGAGTACGTATACTGATTAACCCGTTCGGTTTTTTGGTTTTTGGCACATTGTTTCAAGAAATCCATTACGCTTTTTTTTTTAACCGCCCCCCATAGGTATACGATTACTTAATTATATAAGTACAGCAGCAGCGGTTTTAAAACATTAAGCCGTATATTTCTTGAACTGGTATGGTCACCATCTAAAAGGAATGATACAACCACATATGTATAATCCAAAAGTCCAAAGGATTTATAAATTGCGTGATTTTTTTTTTTTTTTTGCTTTTAAACTAATTATTTGGATCAAAATTAGTTTGAATTGTTTTAATTATTGTGTAGATGAATAATTCGGATAAAATCGTCCGGGTTCTAGATTTTTGAATTATAATTTTTTTTGTTCCGAATTATTTCCGCGATAATCGAAACACAATTCAAATTAACCCCCAAAATATTTAAAGAAATATTTTTTATTTTTTCATTTTTTTTTTTTTTGACTGAAATAAAACGTAAAAAAGAGAAATATGTTAATAAGTGTAAAGATTAATCATAATTAATGCAATATAATAATAAATATTCAAAAATCAAATTAATTAAATATGTTTTCTGTTTATAACGTGAGTTTTAATTATCAGCAGAAATCTCTGTGATAAGGTCTTCAATAGCAAGGACTTGCTTGACAAAATTTTCATCGTAAATAACCTCAGCGATTTCATGCAAAATGTTTACAAGGATCTCTGTTTCAAGACGAAGTTGGGGCGCGAGCTGCTCAATATGTGCCTTTACATTATCCGGTATCTGAAATTTAAAAAAAGCAAAAAATAAATAAAATAAATTACTACGAGAACCTTACAAATGTTAAAATTGTATAGCAGTAGATTATCCTTTTAATGGTTTGAGTCTTGGATAAACGTGAACTGAAAATCTTACCTTCTCGACATCCTTAAACACCCCAATTTTCTGTTTGACTTTGATGTTGGAATCATTTGGGCCATCATAAAACAGCGTCATCTGTGCCTCATTTGAATTGGCATTTACTGGAAAGTACATACCAGCACATACTCGACCTTTTGCGTCTCTGGCCAAGAGTGATCTATAAAATTAAACGGGTTAAATACGTTTGGGATAAATAATGGCAATTTAAATGTTTACCTAAAGTTATATACAAGATTACGTCTCACAGTGACATCAATAGCTGTTTGATAAGGCCGTTCCACATAAACCAATGATACCTCATGAGTTTCCTTTCCACCACGCGTCATTCGTTCAGCCCATTCAATGAAATTATCACTGTGCGGACTAAAGTTGTAACAATATTCGCGTTTACAATGTGGCTCATCGGATTGTGTAAACCAACCAGTGTGTGGATAGCATTGATCTTTCATCACGGTAACAGCACGCGCAACATGATAACCAGGATCAAGTACCAGCATACCATCACGACCAGCAACTTGTATTTTCATCACGACAAGGGCATGTTCTTTTTCTAGCGTGTGACGTGCATTATCAATTTTACGCTCTTCACAATTTTCGATATAAGAACGGGTTGAGTCAACCGCTTCTTCGCACGACACTAAGTACATTTTGTCGACAAGTTCAGGCCGTACCTGTGATATACGATGAACAATTTCCATTGCCAAGCTGACACACATGTGATGACGGCGATTTACTGGTGGTACATAATTTTGGAAAAATGTTTTTAGGTCCTTGGTGGATGATGCACGGTATGATTTACGGAAATCTAAAAAATTGTGCACAGTATCGTAGTGCGTCTCTTCAAGCATTCGGTGCAGTAACACTTCAATTTGGGCAACCAGATCTTCATATTGCCAAATCTTTTTGATTACAATCGTTTCTTTTGTTCGCGGCGACCAGGCTGGTAACGGTAATGGATGATTTATTGGCCAATCACCTTCACGTTGATCAAATGCTGTTAAATTGTAGCCATCGTCTGTCACCAATTTACTACCATTGGTGGTAGTGCGATCATCATCATAAGTTGATAATTCCTTTGTCACATCATATATGTGACATTCAGGGTCGGTCAATCGATTATCACTAATGTCATAATTAACCGACCCAATTTCTGTATCTCGAGAGTGCCCGAGGCTGCCAGCGGCGAGTCAACTTGGCCATTCGCTACCCCAGCGGCCAACCGTCGGAACATATCCGGCACATGCTTCATCATTTGAATTGAAATAAATTGTAGTACCGCTTGAGTCATTAAGACTGCTCCGGCCCTGAGTTTTATACAGGCCCGGCTCGTCCCAATTTGCTGTTGATTTTTGTGCCCGCTCTATAAAAAATAAAAATTAAATTTAGTAAATCAATTGACGTCATCTAATAATCGTATAACACGCGACGCGTTTATCTTTACACAGATTTACGAGCTCAAATAATAAAATTAATTAAACATTTTTATTGTTTACATACATTTCAGTCTTTATCATTTTTTTTCGGTGTAATTCGATTATGATGGTGTGAATGTACAAAAAGTTGTTTTTTGAATGAATCATGATTTTGCGCAAATTGGTGATATAGTACGGTGCGTATATTCAAGAAAAAAAAACATAAAGCAAATATAATCTGAATCATTAAATTATCTTGCGAAATAATCCCCAGTTGCTATGGAAAAACATACAAACAATTTTAACTTCCGCTATATAGCAAATAATTGCCCCTCTGTTATATGTATTATATAACTAACTGACCTACTAAATAGTAACCCAAATTAATATTAATAATAGCTTGGGCGGCAACAACTGCTTTATTGGTGCTTGAAATTAGCTCGATCAATGTACATTTCATTATCTAGAATCTAGATCCTATAGAGAAATAAATTTCTTAGATAGAGAATATTTTTTTGGAGTTTAATTTCAAACATTTCTGCTATAAAATGCGCAAATAGGTAGAGTTGTGAGAATTCACTAAATCTATTTCGGTACAAAACAAGAAAACAGTCAAGAACAAAATTCGCTTGAGATTCATGGGGGTCTGGACTTATATTTGTATGCTATTCAGGGCTAAATTGCAATGACGTACCTACCTATGTTTCAAGGCAATGACAATAATTGTATACCCACTGTATACCCATTAGTAACATACATACATATGTAATATTTGTTTTGGTTAAATGAACATGCGAACGTTATTTTATGCTAATTAATTATGAGGAAAATTTTTACGTTTGGATTAACCCTCAATCCATGAACCAGGGTCGTTTTCGTCCTGGCCAATACTACTTTTTAAGCCTAAAGATAATCCATGAATTATTTAAGACTTTTTTATTGATAATTGTTGATTTGATAGCGCAAAGACGAAAACGACCCTGGTTCATGGACTTAAGGTGCCTAAAATACCTTAATGGGTTGAGGGTTAAATCTTTATTACTCCGAAGCATTCACATGAGTAAGTACTCGATAATTTATTTTCATCTAATTTCTAATTAAACTTTATTAAGACATTCACCAACAGCCTCAATAGCCAAATCACAAAATTCTCCACGTCAATTTAAAAAACTAAAATGGCAATGTATTAACAACATAAACATTTAAAAACCGTCAAAACTTTATTGCTGATTGGCAAGCATTATTTATCTGTCTAAAGATCATAAAATGAAACTCACAATTGGAAGGGGGAACAGAACAATAATAGAGCCACCTTGGAAAAATGAATATACAGTAATTAAAAACCCGTATTTGATGGTTATATACTCCAAACAATCTGCCTAATAGCTATGTACTTGAATAATAGATTTCATCGCCGCGCAATAAATTCATATCGTAAGTACGACAAAAGCAATTATTTTATACATAAAGTAAAGATAATTCGTCTACTATATAACCATAAAAATATTTATTAAAGCACAATAACAAAGCTACATACAAAACGTGAGCAAAGGTCACAACGATTCAAACACAGCTTTCTAAAAAGTGTGATAATAAGTTGGTTTAAGAAAAATCGTAAATAAATCTCAAACACAGATAGCATACAAGTAAACAAAACAATCATATCGTGATAATCACGTTTTGGAATTAAAAACGCCTTTATGAATCACGTGAATCGACCATATGATCAATAAATTTATTTTGGAATTAACATTCAAAACTCGTA
This sequence comes from Tipula helvola, assembly GCA_963556165.1. Taxonomy (NCBI): domain Eukaryota; kingdom Metazoa; phylum Arthropoda; class Insecta; order Diptera; family Tipulidae; genus Tipula; species Tipula helvola. Next base: position 7,868,803 of record OY744481.1, on the reverse strand, counting down.
TGTATTTACGTACGTACGCACGTTTACTACACATACCTTTAGAATTTATACAAAGGAAACTGGTTGAGTCAGCTCAAAACTATGCAACGTTACAGCTGTTTTGAGATTCTTTTGTGTTTTGCTTCTACATACAGAATATAATTATGTACGTTATTCCAAAAGTACGTAATGACCAAAAAAAATACCAGGAATTATTCTACATCCAATCAAACCAAAACAAATGATCTAATCCCGGACGTCACGAAATATCATATCATCCAAAATGAACAAAAAAAAAATACCCAAGGACGGCAATAAGTTAGCAATACTTTAATACCCTCATAATTATAGTATCAAGTCAATCAACTTAAATAGAACAATTTGTATGTGTATGCACAATAATTGGTATTACGCCATTTTAACGTTTTGTTGAACAAATTTTGCAACGACGCAAATTAGCTTGCGATCGACAATTTTTGTCCACCATAATGTTAACTCATTAATTTTTTTTTTTGGTTTTTGTGGATTTAAAAAAACAACAACAAAATAATTAGGCCTCGTATTTTATAATGATATTTGCAAACAACAAAAACAAAACAATAAAATAAACTTTCTATTTTAAATTCACGCTTAAAGGTAAGTTCACACAATAAATAGAAAAATGTAATCGTATTCGTTTAAAAGAAACTTACCCATACAATGGCCTAAGCCCGTTGAAAATGAAATTTGTTCTCTCTCTTGTTGAATTTGGTATTTAACTTGATTAATTCGAAATTAATTTATTCACTAATTGATTGCCTTTTGTTAAAATATCAACGTCACAAAATGTATCCAAAACCAAATTAAATTTGTTTTTTTTTTCTATTTGCCCTTCTCTACGAGACAAATAAAAAAAAAAGGTTTGTCTCTTTTTAATTGATAAGATAACACACTACTAAATATTTTTTTTTATTATTTCAAAATAACTTCTTTTTTTATTTTATTTAACGTCTTTACACTTGTAAGTTTTAAATTCAACTGAATTGAATTCGTTATTGTGTCGATTCAATATATAGATCGCGTTTTTCTGTGATCGTATACGTGCGTACATAAGTTTTGTTATACTTTTATATTGATGATTTCACCACAACGGAAAAAACCCCGATCGTTTAAAAATTTGAATACGAAAATGTATGTATGCGAATTTCCCCTTTAAACAGACACACAAGCATCAAGCACGTACAATATTATGATAATGAAAATTTATAAATATAAACAACAATACATAATAATAAACAAAAATTAAAAAAACAAATAATAAAAGATCAGATGATCTGGTTTTATGTGTTTGTTGTCTTATTTTATTTGTTTGTTCAGATGTTTGTTTTTTTTTTTATTAAGACGAGTTTTGTGGTATAGAAACAGATTTGCAATTCTATTTGAAGATTGTAATCCCTCTTTCGAGGGAAAAGCGATTTTATGTTGAAACGTCTCCACCTGGAAAGATAAAAAAAAAATTATGCAAATTAATATTAATTCACGATAATTGCAAAATACATATAAAAAATGATTAGTCATACTAACGCAAATCTTGTACCATATACTAAATGTCTGATCGATAATTTGAAGTTTTGCGAATTAAATTATATTTAAAACCACCGGTTTAGTTTCTTTGTTGGCACATGATTGTTTTGGATCGCTTACAAAAAACAGTTTTATTGTTATTTTTTAAGAATTAAATTTATCTAAATTGGTTATCTAGATTTGCCAACGGCGCAATTGTTGAAAGAATAAAACGAGTACCTAAATAAGTATGTGTTCCAAACCAAATTTCTGTTTACGTCAAGTTCAGTTGTTTCCGTTTTGAGATGATGTATTTATACAATTTTGGTGTTAATTAATTTTTGAATAACCTTCGGAACGATATAAGAGTTAACCTGTAGAATGTAGGTGATTATTATCCGAACATCTTAATTGATCGCTGGAAAGTTTTTTGAAATTTTCGAAACGTTAGTAAAATGAAACATGCGAATGTGTTAAGATAGAATGTATAAGTTTGAACTTTCAATATTCGCGAGTTTGCCACATATGTATTAATATTTTGGAAAGTTGACATAAGTCCCAAGTAATTGGCTTCTGCATATAGCTTGACATATCGGAAACTAAACTAAACAGGTGAAAGATGTATGAAGCTACAGATGTAAGAGGCTAAAGCAAAATTTCAGCAGCATCATAATAACTACGTTTTTCTATAGATTGCTGCTCAAGATCGCGATAAACTTTTTTCGATTTTTTCATTCCAACTGAAATTATTTGAATATTTAATCATTAAATGTGATAGATTTAATGTTAAACTACATAAAGTAATTAATTGACTTAAATTTAAATTGCTTTGTCTTGACGGTATAATCCCGATTTATCGCGATCTCGAGCATCAATCTAATAGAAAAAGGCAGCTAATATACGGAGCTAAGAATTTAAACAAGCCCTACTGTGGGCTAAAAATTAAATAGCTAACATACGCATGGAATTCATTTAAAAAGCATTTAAAGCGGAATTCGAATGGAGCGTCATTGAGATTCAGCAGAAGTTAAAATAAGAGTTCTGCGGATTTTATAAAGATGGTGTCTCGAAAAATGCCAACATAAAGTTACCAGCCATTGAAATTCCTTTATTCTACGGAGATTACAAGCAATGAACAAGTTTTATAGCGTGTTCAATAAAACGGCACATCGGAATGAGAGCTTGGTATACGAAGAGAGGATGTATTATCTCCTTTCCTTATGGTTAGAGGACAAGCAGCAAAACTAATCAATCATCAAAACTATATGACTGCATGGGACACTCTTATCGCCAGATACGTTGCCAAACGATTATTAGCCAGCACGCACCTAAGTGTAAAGTTAGACCTACTTAGTTTGGTATTGCGGCGGGATTCTTGAAGTTACCAGTTGCAAGACATTCCAAAACTTATCAATATTGATTGAAGCGAACTTCAGCTTCCACAGCAAAATCCTTGTGTAGAAGCTGCCTTCAAAAGTATATCATCGAAGTTGTGCAACGTATGCAACGGAGCTCATCATAGCTTACTCGATGATATCGAAAAGGCAACCAAAAATTATCAAGAAACCCCAACCAAAATAACCTTGCAAACAGCTAATAGAGCTGCATCAGGTAGCGTTTTATTAGCTACAACCATGGTCAAAATAAAGTGAATTAATGATGAACATTTGGCCTGTCTTCTAATTGATCCAGGCTCCCAAGCCACCTTCATAACCGAAGATATAGCAAACAATCTTTGGCTTACAAGAATACCAATTGAAGCTGACATTACCGCAATGGGTGGGACAGAAGCCGGTACGGCTCATTGATCATTAGTCCGCGGTTTTATTCAAACGACAAGATCAAAGTGAACGCTATGGTATTCAAAAACATAACCGATAGCATGCCTGATAATGTCATTGAACCAAATTATTGGAATCATACCAAAAATCTTATTTGTGTAGATCCAACCTTTTATGAACCCGATTCAATATTATTAGGCGAATGTATCAGACAGACTATGATTATAACCACCAACGAGATTGACAATCAGTTGAAAATGTTTTGGGAACTAGAGGAAATAAATAAACCAAGAAGTCTTACTAAAGTAGAAAGAATGTAATGAAATTTACAACGAAACTGATATGCGCCTGATCGATGGAAGTTGTAAAGTGAGAATTCCGTTTTATACCGACTTATTAGTTTCCAAACTACTCGGGCAATCAAGAAAATCGTATCGCTCGTCTACTCCAGGTCGAAAAACGGCTGGCCAAGAACCCTGAGTTGGCACTACATTACCAACAATTCATGAACGAGTAGGAGGCATATCCTCATCATGCTGTCTCGAAGGTAGAGTGTTCAATGACAAAACTCAAAGTTATCTTTGTTGCGTCAGTAAAAACATCCACATGGTTATCTTTAATTGAAGTGATGCTGAATGGTCCTACTCTCCAGCAGGACTTACTGAGCATATTTTTACGTTGACGAAAACTTAATTACGTCTACACAGCACAGCAGATTTAGAAAACTTTTTCGACAAATTCCTTAACTTCTTTGTCACAAATAATTATCCCTATAACTGGTTTGTGGTTACCACTTTATAAAAGAAGGTTTGGAGATGGACTTATTTTAAGATCCTTCTGAATATGATGTAAATTTCAAAGTTTCATATTTTAGAGATAATGATGACTACATAATCTGATAGCAATAAACACCAAAAGCGAAACTAAATTTCCCTGAATAGTTCTGCGCATTTTAATTTGTAGAAATTTGCATTTTATAAAATTGAGTTTTTCTAATTAATATCTACCTGTTGATTTTAGATAACATCGCGGTTTCCTGGTAGGACGCGATACCAGCAGAATAATAAATACTAAGTGTGCAGCTATAAAATATACATTCTTTTAGCATCTAGACAAAACATGTAATCATTTATCGGTTTATTGGCGCTTTATGTAATAATAAACATTTTCATCGAGAATCTACATATAGACGACTTTTATTGCTTATAAGTTATAATCAGCTTTCGCCATTGTAAACATTATCAGCGATTCCTATACAAATTTAAGTACTCTGTAATCTTGCAATGGATCTAATTATTAATTTTATTTTTATTTTTGCCACATTAACCGTAATTTTGATAAAAGGGATAAAGGGTGGTCCATCTAGCGTTTGCAATTTCAATTACCGGTTATTTCGAGTGTGGCAACACTTACGCCATTCGTGTTATGACAGAAAATTAGTGACATTTGCGAAATGGGTCGCTTTACGCTTGAACAAAATTGGGAAATATTGAAAACTTAAACTTTCAAAGTGGTTAGTCTTCTACCCAAACTGTAATAAATTTACGTGGAAAGCCATTTTCCAACACGCAGCTGCAGGATATGTCATATGTGTTATGCTAACCATCCAGAGACTATCCAAAACTAGAAAGATCAAATCGAAGTTACCATTGATAAGAGCTCATACAATCGAAAATGTTCTGAAACATTGGGTTGATATAATGGGGTACTGTAAAGCCAGCCGTGAAAGTCAAATTGTCCTCCAAATTCCAACCTTGGACAATTTCAAATCTGTTAGAAAAATGGCATCTTTATAACTCAACATCCTACAAACTTAGCGTAACTGGATCTGTTAAACATCAACATCCTACAAACTTAGCTTAACTGGATCTCGAAAAGCCAGTGTAATATTCTGAATGTAATGAGATTTCTAGAATAATCTCGATATTTACATAAATTTCGAATATTCCAGAAAAACTTATTCATAGAATAATCTTGCAAAATTAAGAAATCAATATTCTAAAAAATATACCATGCAGTCTTCACAAATTCATAAATATTCTCGAAAATACGGCAATGACGATAATTCGAATAATTTCGATATTAAGCTAAGGTAACCAATCTGGAAATCTACATAAATTCAAATAGCTTGAATTTCGGGAAACTCTCCTCTGTAAGCTTTAATTCATTTGAGTGCTACGCCCACTTAATTCAATTCCAAGCTGAACTCGAATAATATTGAAAATATCGAATAACATCGAAGTGTACAAATAATAAATTAAAAAATCTTAGAAAGCCCCAGAAAATATCGAAAATCTAGATACATCACTAATTCTGGATCATCACGCAACTCCATAACTCCTTTCAAAATTCGAGCGTATAAGCGAGCCGAAAAGTTCAAATAATCTTAGAGTTCTAGAACAATCGAGGTATTCTCAAAAAAAAAAAAATGGAAGAAACCTCTTTCTCGCAAAAATCACTAGAAAACCGCTAATAATCTGAAAAATGTTGAGTAATGTTGATAATTTTGAATACGTTAGGTAATAAGCAACACTATTTTGTTCAAACCCAGATACATATTATAAAAATCTCAAATTCTCGAATTTTGGAAATCTCTTATATTTCAAACCAAATAAAACTCGGACAACATCGAAATCTTGAAGAATTTCAAAAAATAATATCTAAAGGCCAAACAAACCTAAAGCTTGAAAGCCTGAAAATATTCCATAAAATGTTGAAAATCCTGCTGAATCTATAAGTCGGTAATAGGACACAATATAACGTCAGAATTCCAGTTGAATAATCCCTATAAGGACTATTCTATTGTACAAAATTAAAGTTTATTTAAAAAATAAAAGCTGTAAGACCACCAAAATTCGCAAATCGAGACTCCTAAAACTCGAAATACGAGAGATAATCTACCAGCAGAGGTCATCCTAGCAGATGAAATTAAAATCTGGATGAATTATAATTAATTACAACTACTACTAGTAATATTTCCAACAACTATGCGGTGGCGTCTAATTTGTTTGTGTAAAATTCTGTTTTATTAGAGCATTCCTAGATACTTAAAATTGATAAAAAAACCAATCGATATATTCCATGCGTGAAAATTTAAATCAGAAGCTGGCGTTGGAACTACCTCCAGCCACCTTATCACTATCAGAAAGCCTTATAGGAAGAAAGGACTAACAACTTCTTCTCGGTTGATGATAGTGAATGCCCGCGTAATTATTTGTGATTTTTCGATTTTTAGCAATATGCGATATTCGCAAAAGTCGTTTGAAAAAAACATCTTTCGACATCAAAAGATAACGATATTAGCGTTAGAGATCTAATCTAAACTTTCGGTAACAATTCAGTGTTTGTATACAAAAGAAATCAATCGGAGGATCAACAAAGTAAGAAACAAATTCAATGTATATACTTCATAATATCTGGAATGCGTCGGTCTCTCTATTGAGGCAATGAGACCGAATTCAGAAAACGCGAGTGGCAATTGATCGGACATTGACAAAAACACTAAATGACATAACCCGGTCATCATTAGAATGGAATCCGCAAGGTAAGCGGAATATGGGAAGGCCAGCAGTGGCCTGGAAAGAAGAGAGCTGAAGACAATATCCTCCAAAAACCAAAAGAGTGAGGTATTCCCGTAAAATAATATACCTCCCTATGCTCATAAATGGAGATAACGGAAAAAAACAACTTAGGCACTTAGGTAATGAAACCAACTTTTCCAGTCTTGCATGTTTTTAACATGCAGGTTGGGGAAAAGTTTTGAGAGATTTTTGTCACTAGATGGGTTTTGGGTTTTTATTATATTTCGAGTAATTCTAATTAGATTGCGTCATACTAACGCGCGTTTGAAAGGTGATACTTTATTCCACAATTTTCATGTAGTTAGTTTTTTAATTCGTCAATCGTGTTAAAAATTATATTAGTGTGAAAATGAGGGAAATTTCTGAAAAAATTTCCTATATTTTGCAATTTTACTACGAAAACAGCAAAAACGCTGCCAAACCCGGGAAAAAATTGGTGGTGTTTACCATCAAAGATGCACCACGCTCTGGTTGACCAATCACTGAAAGAGTCGATGAAATTTTACAAAAAGATGTAAAATTTATGAAGTTCTAAAACTTAGTCAAACGATTGATCCTAATCTCTCCTGTCAGCAATTAACCAGATTTCAGCAAGCAATTAAAAAAAACGATTAGAATTTATCAATAGAAAGGGTGTTGTCTTCCATCATGACAACGCCCGACCACATACTACATACATTTTTGATGACCCGGCAAAAATTGAGAGAAATTGGCTTGAAAGTTTTGATGCATCCAACGAATAGCCCGAACCTTGCATCATCTGACTTGTCACGATCTCTGCAAAATTCCCTTGATGCTCTAAAATTGGCTTCAATAAAGGACTATGAAAATCAATTAACCAACTTTTTCGCTTGATAAACCACAGAAGTTCGATGGAATTATGAAACTTCCCGAAAAATAACAAAAGATCATAGATAATAATGGCCAATATACTGTGGGGGCTACTTTTTTGGAGTACATATATTATGAGTAAATGCTTCCTTATTTCACTGGCTCACCAAGTCGTGAATAATTGAATGCTATTAAAAATAATATATTTGTCTATAAAAAAGCCGAAAGAATCATATTGCAAACGAAATTGTGATCGTGGATTGTTCTGTTTAAATTTTAAAGCGAATTTTGCTTAGGACGAGCATTTTCTTCAAGAGAAATTCACAACACCAAATAATTTACCTAAAGTAATGCAACCAGAGATTGATGCATAGGTGCAGTTTATCCACGTCATTTGGAACATTGTAGAGTTTAATTACCGTATCTAATTTTATAGCTATATAAAAAAAGTCCACTTCTGCTGTACACTTGTTTGAATTTTCAATTAGGATTACTCAATAGAATACATTTACAATAAGTTGCTTAACATAATAACTGCCTACATTATGACTCTATTTACATCAAGATAGTTCTGATCATACCCTGCCTAAGAAAGTTTCACTTGAAAAATAATTATCCCTTCATCTTAAACATTTTCAATATAAATTCTCTTAAAAAGAAGACAGACTCTGTTTACTGTAGGTAGATAAAAATAATTACATTTTTAATTTTTGTTTGATCAAAATTAATTCATGGCATTATTTTCGCCTGTACGCAACAACAGAAACTTTGCTTAATTAATTATTCCACTTAATTTCTTAAACCAAAAGGAATTTTTCAACAATAGATGTGATAAATAATTATAATTTCGGCGGAAAGTCCTTTAATACAATATATAAAAGAATTTTTTTGCCAAGGTGAATTGAGTTTATCCGCATATAGTTAATTGGTGTAGATAAGCTTTCACAAGGTCAAAAGCCTATTTCGAAACTTTTACACATTAAGGCGACAATATGATACCCACACCACATTCATAAAGCTATATAAAGAAAATGAAATCAGAGAAGTTTTTTGTTGTGAAGTTTTAAGGATGATATGGGTATTACAGCAATCCCACACTATGTACCACATATTCATCACTCTTGCCAATCAATATGAGAGTAAATTTGTCATTATCATTCTCCGTATCGCATTATGTATGGATGAACCAGTACAACATAGTTGTTACGTCTATTTTATGTAATGTCGCTTATGTTTATTAAGAAAACAATAATTTTGCTATGAATAATTCAAATTCTATTTATTTAAATAATAATTATTATTTAGTTAAAGAATAAATTTGTGAAATGGCTCAGAAAGAGAACAAGAAACATTAAGACATTAGAATATTAAGATAATGAGATCGTTATGGTAATTACTTTTTGTAGTTTGTGATTTATTACGTATAATAGTTTAATGATGATGCTGGAAAATTTTAGAATTAGGATTTTTTGAAGGATACTTAAGGATGTTAACAGTATCCTATAATGGTCTATCTGTCTGTCTAGCTTAGGTCCTTTCTACATATCAGATGATTTAACCAATAGAACTCAAACTTCATATTTAAGCTTTTTCCATAAATTGGAAGGTCCCAGTGAATTTTAGTGAATATTAGCCAAATAGAAATAGCAACTACAACATATTTCGTTTCTAAGTCAACTTTTTTAGATTATCTGTAGCTTTAAAACTTTAACCTTTGATATATAGATTTTTTTCCTGTTTGAGGTCATATTTTTATGAGTGGCCATCATCTTCATTGCTAACCTCTTAAATATGAGTTCCGTTATTGCGGCTCAATTGACATTCTTACGGTAAATCAGTCCGCATTACTGCAACAAATTCGGTTTACGCATTGGACAAATTGGGGGCCAAATTTTCAAAAAAATTCAAAATTCTTCGAAATTTACCATCATATTCGTATAACAAATACCCTAATAAAACAGCAAATCTGCTAAATTCTATGTGGGTATAACTGCAGTACGGAAACTTTCGAATTTAAGAGTGAACACTTCTCATGCCGTTAGAGCCGAATTTGTGCTAAATAGTGCTCATTGGAAAAATATAGTACTACCTAGTCCACTTTGGCCCTCTCTCTCAAAAAGTCCAAAAAAATTAAATTGCTACTAAGGCGAATACTCAGAGTAAATCCACTCAATAAATTAAATGCATCCTCAATTTTGGGAGCCCCTCGATTTTTTAAAAAATTAAATTCCCAAAAATTTTTTTTTTGAAAACACAAAGTAAAATGCCAGAATGCTCCGTAAGACGTTTGTTAAATATGATAAACTATTACATGATAACAAAAGAATACCACCTACTTTATTGTCATCCTTGACTCTCTATTTTAGTAAACACAAATTTTTGAAAAGTTCTAATATGTATGCTATTTTCTATTTTCTCAGCCCCTGCCCCTGTAACTTGCCCTTTCTAAGTTTCACTGATTTAAACCAATAATTAAGTTTTATCACTACCCTAGTAAATTTAATTTTACCTTAATTACAATAGTTTAAAGTATTTGGTTTTTATCGGTATAATTAGTTCATCGGGCGTCGGGCTCTTTCGCAATGCACTTTTCCGACCGATAAATTCGGCATTCAAACAAAAAGTGACAAATGTACGATTCAAACATCGCAGCTTTAACGTCTGTGCCCTTTAATTGGTTGGTTTATATTGGTTCTGGTCAATAAGTGATTAGCACAAATTCAACCGCATTTGAATGCCTATCAGACAACATAATATTTTACGCCGGAAATAGTTTAAAGTCAATTATTTTTGTTGTTCAATTCGAAAATTATTGAACGAATCATGTGTCTTGGATGGATTCGTTACATCCTCATTTAGGGGCAATGATTTACTTTCATTTTCCATCCTCTTATTAATGAAAATTGTGGAAATTTATATTTCTGTGGAAGGTACCAATTTATTTAAAGTGTTTACTAATAGAAAATATAAAGTTAATTGATTTTAGTTGTCCGTTTTTAGCTGAAAATCAGATTTCATTTTTACATTTGTTTATCGTCTTTCTAACAGTGTAAGTTTCATTCTTAACTTCGAAAGCCTCCCTGTAAGCTATTCAGCAAGCGGTCACAAATGTTTACATCACCAGATGCATCCCGATTCAAATATCATAGCTTCAACAACTAGGTAGGCTGTTTCGTTGGTTAGTTTAAACAGTGATTTTGGACATAATATGTCTTGGATGATTCTATATAGCATCATTTAGGGGTATTAATTGATTTTCATTTTCCATCATTTAATGAATGAAAATTGCCGAAACTTATATTTTTGTGAAAAGTACAAATTTGTTCAGTGAATTTATCAATGGAAAATTTTAGGCTTGTCTGGCATCTTTCAGGCGAAATATGGAAATTATTTTCCCATTTTCTCGGCCCGTATACCAAGCAATAATTTTTCCAATGAGATATAAGACGTTTCATTCTTAAATTCAAAAGTTAGTTTCGAAAGAAAGTATGATTCAATTTAAGCAATAAATGTCAGATAAATTTCATTTATTACTCATAAACCGATTAAGCTTGTTGAATAAAGTTTCAAATTTAGTGTCAACACATTTTGATTAAGTGACAGTTATAAATTCATTAGGGTTTATCGGTTTACGTTGGGTTAAATAGAGTTAGGCGTGTATTAGTGAAAATCAGTTGAAACATAAGAGGCCATCCAAATTTTACATCGCCAGGCGATTTAGAATTGCGAATATATATTTTAGGGAATATTATAAGAATAGCGACTAAACGTTTTACATTCAATCTGTCAAATTGCCTATGCGCATTTTCGTCCCATTCCCTATTATATATCTTGGTATATAAATATTTTATTATTGTTTATTTACCAAAAGCTTAAAAAGTTCCAACAAATTTATTTTCGTTTTTCTTGGTATTTCCATTTTTTTTTTATGCGATAAAATAATTTCAGTGATAAGAAAACCAACAGATTTTCTCTGTTTGTTTTTCATTTTAATTTTTGTTTTTGGTTCTGCTTTTTTATTTTTTGCTTCTACTCGGGTACACTTGGAATGTGAATGAACTGTACATATTGATTTTGATGGAAAATAAAATAATGATAGTGGGTGTACGAATGTGTATATATAATGAGTATGAGTGGGTTTTCTTAATTTTTCCAATTCAGATTTTTTTTTGTTTTGTTTTTGCTGTAGGGAATATAGTCACGTTCTCTTAAATGGTAAACTAAATGAAAAATTGTCTGTTGAAGATGTAATTTCTACTGTCAAGCTGTCATTTATCATTATTATTGTTTTACAATTAATTACCGACACACACAGAATTTCTATTTGTAAACGATTTTGACTATATACAACAGTTCAATCGATAGATACAAAAAAAAAAAATACTCGCCACTGTAAAAATGCAGAGTACGACTAACAGCCTTCGGCTTTATCTACGTATATACACACAAATACTCTAAATAGATTAAAAAATAATTCCTTTATATTTACTAAACTCTTAATTAGACTATAAAGGTTTTTCATTATAAATAATTTACTCGTAATTTATTTATCATTCTTGCTTTTGTGAAATATTACTCTGTTACCGGAATTTTCCATTTGCGTTATTTATTTTGGCACGGTATTATTCAGTTTAAAATAAACACTATATAAATGCCAGGTTTATGATTAAACAGATTAAGGATTAAAGTTTAGACAGGTTCATAATATGAATTATGCAGAAGTTATTACTTCAAGCGATTTTGATATCACAAATTCACAACCCAAAACATCAGGGCAACGGTCAATGTTTAGTTATAGTAAGTGTACAACAATTAAATCTAAGAACTCGTCTCGCATTAGAAAATACATCCAACAAATTTAAGAAATCAACAAAAATCATCCATTTTTCAGTTTGTGTGTGTGGTGCTGTTTAGAGTTTTGGATAATTTGCTGAGTTCCTGGACTCAAGTACGGAGGTGTTCTGGTATTCGTGTCTGCTCTAGTTCGCGAAAGCAATTTTTTGAATTTAGTTACTTTCAAATCAAATACGTATTGTCTAACTTTTGAATTAAAGAATTTAGATCTAAATGGTTTCTACTTTTAACCAAAAAATTCCATTCCGTAAAATTCGTTAGTTTTTATACAGTGCTGGTTCTGTAAAAATCTCTTCAATTGAAAAGTTTATCCAGAAGACCAGAGCAAGAGTGTAACAAGATCTCTAGAGCAGACTCGAATGCTAAAACATGCCTTATACATATTTTACATCTCCCAGTTTGCCTTCCATTTCTTCTGAACGGTGATTCTAGAGTCTAGACGATGTTTAGTCTTTTACATAGAACGCTAACCCTAGCACTGTCAAGAAATTATTTCTACCTCCTCCCGCATAACTTCGTGTGTTTAAAACAATGTAATGTAGTTTGAGTAAAAAATCAGTCATAGAATTTTGTATGCACGTTATAGGCCAGGGCATCTACATACATATATGCACCGCTTTTGTGCCGCAAAATGTCAACTTGTCTCATTTTATTCCTGGGGGCTAATGTACCAATTTAAGCGATTTTTTTCTCTAATTTGTGAGGTTCCTCTAATTTGAATTCCGGTTTCCTTTTTGAGTAGGTCCGATAGATGTTTAACGATGACACTGTATTGAACAAACTTCCGGAATAAGCCTGTTAGCAAGTAGAGATCTTGGAATTTGCATTAGTCTTTGGCTCTGGAAATTTGGTAATTCCTTCTTTGGGGTCGACATTGACAGCCGAATTTTTTTGTAAAAGAAATAGTTGCGTGGCAGAAAAAGGTACTGACTATTAATGATGGCGGTTGTTTTTTCTCCACTCCATGTTAGTGTTCGAGGCTTGTGATGACGGTTTGGGCGGCTGTTTTTGTCGGATTGGTGGATTTGAGGTCAATTTGAAATAGAAATATTTTTTGGTTGAGCAATCAATTTCATTTCATTTAGGCGTGTGGATGACCGCATCACCGACATCAATTATTATATTAATTTTGTGATTTTACAAGGGCAAATTGGTTGTATAGTAATTGGTTGAGTAGGTGATTATAGGTCTTATGTTTTTATGATTTTTTATTTTGTAGTTTTGTTTTATTTTATTCTGATTTTGACATTTGCCCCTATGAACATTACGGTTCGTTTACGATCTGAAAATAATGGTTGTTGTCTTGGATGACAATTAGTTAGAGTTTTTTCACAGGGCAGAATTCGTTTTCGTAAATGTATAGTATATAAATATTATATAAATGGACTTTCTGTCAATTCGGTCAACCCAGCGCGTTTAAATTTTTGAGATAAATAAACCTTCTAGGGCTTAAAAAGTGCGTTAACATGTCTACTTTTTAATGTCACATGTCGTTTTAATGCTATTTTTGGATTTTCAAAATGGCGAACCAACAATGGCGGAAAAATAAAATATAAAATGTTATAAAAACGTAATTTTAACTCTGTTAATTTACTCAAAAGTCTTTTTGGAGTTACTGATTACAAATGTTTTATTAGTTTTTAAAATTCCAACATAGCGGATCCAAACGATGATCCTTCCAAAAGTGGCCAATTTTTGACCCCAGTTCTAAGAGGTTTTCGGGGTCACACAAAACACTAATTTTTTGATGTTCATAAAATCAATAAAAACATGATTGTAGTTAACTTTCGGAGTCGGTGATAATGAAATTAGGGCCAGAATTTGAAAATTTAAGGCGGCAGACCAAAGATAGGCGCCATAAAGACATAACCTATGTGGTTTTCGGGGTTGCTGCAAAACGTAACCAGATTTCCGATAAAAAGTGTTATTTTTAAACATTTTTTGCCCAGAAACAAGGGGCGAGTCCCTACAATTTTTAGTTTTATATGATAAAAGTTTAAATCATAAGTAAATTCTTGATATACATAAGCTACCTTGATATTAGCGACTCGCGATTAAAACAACATTTTTTCGTTAAGAGGCACCATCATTTCGTAGTGATGAATTCAAATAAAAAATCAATTTCCTTGCAAGAAAAACTAAAGATTCTGGAAGATTTGAAAAACAATAAATCATCTAGTGAAATTTTTAAGATATACGGTATAAACAAATCGACACTTTACAAGATAAAACAAAATAAAGAGAAGATTGAAAATGTTGCTACCAATTCAGTTCCCAAAAACAGTGAAAATAATTAAAGAAACAACATTTATATTATGGCGGGCTTGGTCGCCCCGGCACCCTCATCTTTGTATAAAATAAATTTGTTTATCCGAGCAATTTCCTTTTAGCGTACAAAGGATTTTGAAGTTTTTTTAATATCAGCGACTGTTTAAACTGTCACGATCAATGGTCCAAAATCTCTATAGTTTAGTAAACACTCATTCATAGAGCAGTTTTTGGAATGACAGCTCCAAATGTCCACAAACGGTGGACTTTCCAAATTTAGTTTTTTTCGTTGGAAGCCGATCGAATATATAATCGACTATAAAAACTGTCGATACTTGCGATCTTCAAGTTTATCCCCCAGCACTTAGCGGACAGCCTTTAAGATTCTTACCTTGATTCTGGTTTAAAAAGTTTGGAAACAACTGTATGAAATTTCATTATTGAAAATATCTACACGGTAAGAGGCTATTTCTTTGACTATCGCCGATCCTAATATCGGTTTCAATCAATAGTCAAGATTTCGAACGCTAGATTATAAATTTCGATAAAATGCCTACTCCATTGTTGAGGTATACTACATGCAGATATTCTTTATATCTAACCACAACTAACATACTAACAACTGACATAATCCAATCTAATCTTTATCATTTAACTATGTAGTTAGATAATAACTTTGCCGCGGTTATCACCCGCTATTATTTCTGTGACTAACATTCCAATTCTTCAAAAACCTTTTATGTCAAGGATGAACGCATAACTTTCCAGGATATTTATATAATGTTTTGTTCCACATATTCCAGCAGAATGCTTCGAATCATATCTTATGTATACGATACGACAAGTTTACTTTATAAGAATTCGCTTCTGGTAATTATAAGTGATGTTTTACAATTTTAGTCTGTACTTTTAGCCCATTATTTTTGCTAAATTCGTCGAGCTGACTTAATTTTTTTGAAGTTTACTAAAGTCACAAAACAAGGTATTAAAAGAAAATTTCCATAGAGCATACAACCGGTAAACCCCGGATATCTAGCAACCTTAAAAATAGAGGAAAACTATGGGGAAGCTATTTTATTCTAAACTTCCTAAACTTATTCCGGTTTATCATTTTAATACCCGGTTTCACAAAAAAATTGCCAAAATATCCAGTAAATTTCCCTTTTTCTTTTTTATGAGATTTCATTTGTTTAAATATTTGTTTGGCCTTCAGCTAAATATTTAGTTGGACGAAATTGAGCTGTCAAATGTTTAGCTCTCCAGTTAGAATGTTCTTGTAAAATAAAAATAAAATTAGCTTGGTTTGAATTTGTATTATGAGATAAACGCAATTTCATAAAAGAAGAAAGAGAGGAAATATTATGTAACGGGAAATTGTTTATTTTGTTTGTGAAACCGGGCTTTTGTACTGTTTACTATTATGTAAAAATAATTCAGAATAGCTCCAGACAATAAAATGTCAGATACATACAATTTGTTGTATATCTAGAATTCTCGAAATGTCAATATAAATTGCGCACATTTTAAATGTGTGAAGCATACATAAATTCCAAGTAATGAATGTCATTTATAAGATAATCATAGTAATATAAATCCGACACTTCTGTTGCTTTCAATGAGAATGGTATAGAAGGTCGTCAGCATATTAATGAATAGCGGAAGTTGCCGGCTGAAAAATTCATAATTAGGTAAAATGAAATAAAGTCTGTGCAAATAATGTTTTGCCAAAAAAATTTAGTGGTGGACCATTTATTAGCGTTACAACTTATGTGGATTGTCAAAATAATTTTTTAAGTAAAACTTTCGTCAATTTAACTTTCACAAGAGAGACACAAGGGTGTTATCGTACTGTGAGATAAGTGGATTTGTAATTTCACTCAATGAAAAGTCAAAAATGAACAATGGCCCAAAATTTTTTGTTAATTTTTGTTTATAATAATTAATAATATTAAATATAGTAATTGCTTCGTCAACCTTGTAGACACAGATCATAAAGTTTTTCTTATCGCTTCTTCTGCGATCACAAATGTTAATGTTAGCAAGTTTATTAAATACTAGCTGAGCCCAGTCCGCCTTGCTGGCCCTATGTCACTGCATATATAGTTATTAAAAATTACTTTTTCACTTATCTGTACAGTTCCTTCATGTGCGATTACGCATAATGTTGACGGTTTACCAACACGTGAGCAACCAACTTATAATTGTTCATGTGAGAAGCATGGTGTTTCAAGATTTAATCCACATACTTGCAGTGATTGGACGTACCGGAAATTGGATGCGTTTAAATTCGTACAAAAGAATGATTGGGACACCAATTGTTAATTATAGAATGTGAGATGGATTTCCAGGCAAATCAAGGGAATTTAAGAATTCAATGGGGTAATTCACAACTTCATCTGGATCCATAACGTAATCAGCGAATTTGTAGGTTTTTGTTTGGCCACAAATCTTACTTTGAATGTCAATATTAATATCAATGACATCTTTGTGTTTGGCTGCCAATATAGCACGATCGCTTAACCATTGATGATTTGTATAATTACGTACAATATTCGGATTTACACTTGAAATTAAATCCTCTCATGATTTATTGGTAACACAAAAATCGGCAGGCAATAATATTAATGCCGCCCCGGTGTCACAGTGGTGCCACCTGCTTCTCCTGCATCCAAACAGTCGTGTAGTTGCTTGTTTATTTTCTTGGATTCAACCAATGTATTATTGGCTTTACACAATTCATCGTTAAGCTGTTGTTCGTTTATAGAATGATTGTAGTTCTTCTACAACCATTTTTCGGAATAGTTAGCGGTCGTACGAAAATGCGGATTTTCTTTAGTAACGTAACAGTTATACCACCTGTATTAATTTCCATAAATACGTTCTGCTCATTGCTCATTTATGGTGTATTGTATTCGCCTCTAACTAGGCACATTTGATCGTTTCTTTTCTACATAGTTACAGGGTAGAAGGTAGAACACAACATTTACGGCTATAAACCGTCAACCCCTACTCCAGTGATGGTATTTTATTATCGAAAAAAAACGTCTAAAAAGTTTGAAAAACCAGAACATTTCGACTTAAAATACCAGGATAGTTCATATATGGTTTTAAAAATAATTACTATATAAAATTGGTTTAGGGATGACGACCATCCAGTGGTTAAAAACAGATTTGCCGCGAAATCTTTTCTAAAAAGTTTCAAATGATGAATTTTGGATGTGCTGCGACAAATTCATTGATCATCAAATATGTTTAAGTTAGATGTCAAATTTCAATGAAATTGGTCCGTAATCGCAGAAGTTCCATTTGCGGCTAGGATAGAGTTTCTTAAATAAAACATGTCCTGAATTCAAGAAATATTACTGGACACTACTAATGATACTTTGGTCCATAAATAGAAAACTTAAATCAAAAAATTAGATTTGCCAAATACAAATTTGTTTTTTACATATACGTAATCAATCCAGGCTTTTGCAATGCTCACACTTGTCAATGAATTTTAGAGAAGTTTTATTTGTGAATTATTAAGCCGATTCTACAAGTAGTTCCTAATATAAAATTGAGTTACTCACACTCTGAAGAATTCTTTGGGTCATATCGTCTGGGGTCGTATTTCTTTCAAGAAATATTGCGGAATACCACTAATGATTTATGGTCGGTATAATTAATCAGAAATCATCATCATTTTTTATTTAACGCAAAGAACTAAACTAGTAGTTTAGTCCCAAGCTTAAAATGGAATTAGTACGTTTATGGTATGGATAAATTTTAATACAATTTGATATCTGAGATTTGAGATATGGAGTCGATTCTGTAAGTAGTTCATAATATAAAATTGATAATTTCTGGGTCTGGAGAATTCGTTCGGCCACATCATCAGGAGTCGGATTTGTTAATTAAACCATGGCTTAAATCCAAGAGATATTACGGAACACTGCCAATAATATTTCAGCCGATACTTTAGATTAAAAATTATATTCACCAAATTTATTTATACATACTTAACTAATTGAAGAATTCTTCTCAATCTCCAGCAAATGGAACAATTTGTTGTTGGATTTTAGTGAAACTTAAAATATTTTGTAGACCCAATAAATAGTTCCTAATATAAAACCTAATACTAAGATATATTTTGGAACACTACTCATACAATGGAACAGATTTGCGAATTTTGGTTTTCCAAACACAGCCGACCCAGACAATATTTTCCGCCGCCTCTAATTCTGTAAATAGTTTCTTATCTAAAATAGATTAAATCACTACACGTATCATTTGTGTGCATTTTCATAAATAAAATGTTTACGCTAGATAGTACTCACTACTTGGAGACAATTAAAAAACAAAAACTTTACGCAGTACATTTTTAAAGTTCAAAACAAAGTTCAATAGTTTGCGGTTGTCTGAAATATTTCGATCAATTTTCATGAACTTCTATAAATTATCCAAATCCATCTTATTGAAAGTGTCGAAATTATTATTTTTTTAATTCCTCCGGCATATTGCATTGTCACTAATAAGTTTAGCGGCTTGAATGAATACTATCTAAGAACCAGGAAAAAGTAAAACATTTTCCCAGACGCTCGCAGAAGTTTGAAAACTCGGAACATTTCTGGGGAAACTAGGGCGTCTGGTCACCTTGATCGCTGAGTTAAACCGGTTCTAATACTGCCTGTGAATGGTGGTCTGGATAAAAAACCAAACATAAAAAACTAATAAATTCACGACTCATAATGTCTGCAAAGAAGAAATAGATGCCTTCAACTATTAAAAATATGAGCAATCAACATATCGATCATGGCGAATCATTACTTATAGCTAAATTGGCTTTAAATTGTATTCCTCCTTTTATTAAATCTACCAAAGACTAATAATGGATCTAGTTCAACACTATCAATACCAACTTTTATGTACTTGTTTGAAGAACGAATGTTTCGAAATATTAAATTTCAATGCAGTTTTATTTTTTTTAGCGAAACCTTACAATTCTAAAATTTTAAATCAAATTTAATTAATTTAACATACACGAAAGGTAAAGGTCAAAAGCACTAAAAGAATATTGAAGAAAAAAAAAATGGTGAACCTAAACTTCAGTAAAAAAAACTAACAATTTTCAAGTATTGAATGCATCTAGCTAATTAACGATGATTTGTAAAGGAATCGCTACGCAAATAACGAAATATTGACACGTGTCACAAAATTTTGTTACCCCAAACAATTAATATTCTTGAAAATCAAATCCTTGTACCTTGTCTGCATTTTTGTTTCAACAATTACATAATCAAAATACAAAAAAAAAAAAATTTGAATTACAGTAGGTAGGTATACGGCCTAAAACACGTGTCTAATTCGTTTGAAAAATAATTATGTATGCACGTTTTTTTCTGTATTATAATGAAAATTCGGGGGTGGATATGGGCGTTTATTTAAAATGTATGTCTATACACTGTATTTAGATATTTTATATGTAACAATTGTATTCCCCACAGATTCGTATACCTCATTCTCCGCATTATAGTTTTCCGACAGACAAACTTTTCTGTTTTATCTTCTAAACTTCTATAAAGTTGAATTATTGTATAAATTTTATATTAAATGATAAATAAAGAAAGACATAAGATTTTTATTTGAGTTATACGACATTTATTACAACAATCAATATACAAGTAATTTACATAATTTAGTTGTTTACAATTTTTAAATGTACGTAGGTTCCCTATATGATATCACCCTGAAACCACCCCTGAAAATATCGACGTTCGTCAAATATTAAAATCATATATATTTAATGTCAATCGCTCCTCTAGGACATATTCATGTTCGAACGTTCGAAATTATAATGTTGTCATTTACGTAATACATTTAATTAAATGTGATAACGGTACGAGACTATATTTCGTGGGTGGTCGATATTCGTTTTATCGATAAAACTTATGCACGCTATTTCAATATGGTTTTGTAATTTTGTACGTATCACTAAATCATAATAGTTAATCAACATGGTATGCCACATACATACACGGCTACATTTAGATATTATGCGTTACTCTTGGAATATATAATTTGTCATTTTTTTTTTGGGACAACTTAATCGTGACAAGCGATTTTCTTTTCGTTTGAGTCACGCAAAAGGATGATATTTTACTAAATCTTGTTGCTATATATACATATATTGTATATAGTCATATGGAATATTTTGTTTGATATACAAACTAAATTACGATGGGACACCAATTTAAGTATAGCTTTAGGGTATAAAGGTCAAGATATCAAATAATAGAAAATTAGGGATATCTCTTGTCTGCCATTATTATTATATTAAAATTCGTTAAATACCTGACTACCTCACCCCGCGACAGCTAGAAGTAACACGTAAATTCTTTTTTATTTCACTCACATTGAAGGTTTTTCCAGATTTCATATTACCGTAACATTGCTAGATTAGAAACAAACAAGTAAGATTAATAAAGGTTTAAGTTTTACCAACCGCTTGTTTGCATGTCCGCCTAAATGACTGTTGAATAAAGATTGGATTAGGTTAAAACGGTGTTCGCCTGAACGTCGATATGTTACATCCTATATTTTTTCTATTCGCTTATATTACAATAGATGTCTCTACTGTAACTTCAATTTTTTCAAGACTCTTTTATCATGCCCTATAATTTTTACTAAATCATTTGTTAATAAGCGTTCTCGGTCCTCCCTTGAGAAAAATTGAAGTTGAATTATTTTGGATTTAACTGTTTCCCAGAAATTTGGCTAAAATTTGTGAGCTGCCTTTTATCACACATCATTGGGCACATAATCTACAACCATTTAAACAATATCTACAGAAAGGAAAACATCACGGTACAAATGTCCAAGGTGTTCCTGGTTGACGTAAATCTATCTGGATTATAAACAATCATAAACCTATCTTGTCATATGCGCTATTAAAGAAGGACTAACTGACCTTAAATTAAAAGTCGCGTACTGATCCTATTGATAGTCTTCATGTACTAAGATGTTCTTTCAAATTTGTAAAATGGTTTAGCTTGTATTTAACAAACTGCACTCAATATGTGTTAATTGAAAATATAAAATCCAAAGTTATCAGAGTTACCTCGAGTGTTAATCTATGATCCAATGTGTGAGAACTTTGTAAATATATATCTAGTTTTTATTGACCGAGTTTCAGAGGTTACAAAAAATTGTAACGTGCTCATATTGAATGACGTGGTACTGACCAAGAAAATACAAATTGAAAAGAAAACAAGAAAATATGAATAGAATTAGTGAGTGGTGCGACCAATTTTAAATAAAACCAATTGGTAGCCTTTATGAGCCATGTAGCTCGACACATATTTATATTCACTGTCGACAGACGAAATTTATCCTCAACCAAGACCAGTGCTATAAATACATATTTTTGGTTTATCTGGCCTGGGAATAATAGATAATGCTGCTAAGTTAAGCATCGCGTCTCATTCGTTGTATAAAGTTATGATTATAGTAATGGTGCCCAATTTGAATTTAAAAATTTGATAAACATTCATGTTAAAAATAAAGGGTCCGATACAAAGTTGTTGATTTTATCGAAGTGTGTAGGGCATACAATTTTGATGGGTATAGATTTTATTGTACAAGCGAACTTAATATTAGCCTTTTCAATTTATCAATGAAAATTTGGTGATTGTAACGAATCTTATCGTCAATGGGTGTTTTAAGATTGACAAAGATGAGGTGATTTCACCGACAAGAACGGGGGCTCGTAAACAATCTTCTAATACATTAATGAAAATAGTTTATCCGATACTATTTGAGGGTTCCATTATTATTGTATATCATTTTGTTGAGCTAAGACTTAATTTGCTTAATATTTTGCTGGGTTATTATTAGTGACAATAAGTTACTTGACAAATAATACGACATATACATGAATTTTCCGAATTTTTCGAAATTTTCGTGGGTTTTCTAGATTTTTACAGGCTTTCCGAAATTATTGAATTTGTTCGAGATTAATCGAGATTCACGAGATTATTAGGATTTTTCTGGGTTAATGGAGATTGTTCTACGGCTTGTTCTAGATTTTTTAAGCTTTTCAACATTTCTAGGATTATTCGAGATTTTTAAATTTATTCGAATTTTATATGGCAATATTATGCGCTTAGCTTTGAGTTGTGGAAACTTGCAGAATTATATAGTACAGAAGAAATAAGTTTTTAACAAAAAGCTTTACTTGTTCATGGGTACAAAGAAGCATTTTTGGGGGCCCAAGAAAAGTTTTGCGGGGGGGCCCGAAATTTGTAGTTACGCCAGTGCATAGAAGAGTGCAAATCTCCGTAGTCAGCATCCGTCGTCATGGTTCCGAAGCCAGATAAAAGTTACAGAATTTGCATCGATTAGCGGAAACTAAACAGTATAACTATTCCTGACAGGTACCAATGCGCGCATTAATGAACTATTGTACCTGAAGAAAAGGTCGCTATTCATGACAACAATAGATTTACGTTCCGGTTATCAGCTGAATTATTTTAGAAGCAGCGTGTTCATTTTATACTCATGACAAAATATTTTTATCGAATTTTCATTAAACAATTAATTTAAAAGCACGCTCATAAAATATACCGTCAAACTTAATCAATTTATTATCTATATACGATGTTTATAAATGTATGTGTATCATATAACCACGTACTTTTTGATTCCGTTTTATTTACGTTAAATTGACACTTTTGAACTTTTCTACTTATATATTTAGTATTTAGATATTTAGCCGTTCATTCCCATTAAATTAAAGATAAACAAAATTAGTACCTATACAACATATTATGTTTTAAACTAGGCGAACGCGTATCCTTGAAGATTTATATTTCCATTGATGTCATGAAAAATACACGAACGATGGAAAATCAAACTAAATTTACGTACTAAAAATAGAAACTGCCAAGGTTGCATGATGGAAAATTATAACGCTAATGAACGCGTTTATAAGGTTGGAATTTGTACATACATTATATACATTTGTACAACTCGACTTTAATCTTCAAGTTGAATCTAATCATTTTTTTTCTGGTAGTAAAATATATACAGACATTACTCGCAAAGTTCAATTAATTAGCACCAAAAGTTTTCTTTTACTAATAAAAATTAATTAATTAGAACGAGACTCTACAAGCTATACACTCACGTGTGTTGTTGGATGTAATCGAGAAGTCTAGAATAATATATTGATCACATTAATTCAACTTGTGTTTGCAAACATTTTGATTTGGTGGGATTTCGTTCTTATTTTGTACACATCCTGTTAAAATCCAAATTAAATTATTTCTAAAACGACTAAAATCTAATACAAATAAAACGTTTAACCCAAAATATTTTAGAACAAACTCTGATCAAACCTAATCAATCATATTATAAGAAAACATAATTTCCGATACCAAGAATTTCACTTTGTAGCGAAAAATCGTTCATTTACATACCCGTACATACACGATACCAATCCCTCTATAGTTTGCCGCCGTTTATCATATATACGTAAGTGACGCAGAAGGAGGGAAAATCTTATTTCGTATCTAAATCAATTTTACACATTATTGATTTTATATTGTTAATAGAAAAACAACTTAACAACAAAAAAATTCTATATTAAGTATATACAGAGAGGAGACGAGAAATACTTAAGTGCTTTTATTTATTTTATGTTTATGCTTTTTTAGGACCTTTTTCGATTAACAATATTACTCTTTAAGTATAGTGCAAGTATTTTATATAAATCATAAATATTTAAGTCTAAACACAACCGAGTATTTAAAATTTAATCTTTATTATAGAAATTAGTGTTTAATTCGTACAAATCAACTATAAATATATTATTAAGAGCGTGCTTCTTGCCAAATTTAAATTTAAATCCGGAATATCCTTTGTGTGAGCATAAATCCGACGTGTTACGGATCTCATGTTTAAATTGTTTCTTGAAATTAGGAATATTTTCGTTTAGACTGAGTATAGCAGCTCATTTTGTCAATATGACTTTGCAATTGTATTGAGCAAACATAATGGAGTATGGCATTCCAAATGCAGTTTAGTCTACTGAGGTTGTTTATACAATGTGTTGTCACATTATTAATTAGTGAACACTGATACGTGTTTAAATAAGTATCGCATAATCATCCACAATCACTTGAATTTTGTGATGTGAAAAAAAACTCTTTGATCTGTGTCTGCAGAGTTGACGAAGCAATTATTATTAATTAAACACAATGCCATATTGATACATGCCGTAGTGTACCTTATGACATAGTGTGCCATATGTCGTTTTGAAATATGCCGTTTTATCACATTACGTAATGAAATATGCCCTATCGACGGGAACCCTTGGGAAAATCACTTAAATTCGATACGCTAGCATCTTCGTTATTACGCCTCTTGTGTATTTGCCAATCTAATTGAACAGAACTTAGCAAATCACCCAGCACTGCTAGGAATAAGTCCCGATTATTAGTGTGGTCTAGCGGACCCGCACTACTTACATGTGAAACCAGACGCAGACCTCTAATGGCTGCTGAATATCTAATTAATGATCTCTTGTTATTCAATTCTGGTGCTGGTATTTCTTTAATGAGTGCAAGAGCTGCATTTATTATTATGTCGTGTCTACCAAAGAACTGTTTCGATGTTTCGATGGCGCAACAAATCATCTTCCACCATGTCTCATGCCTCGTCTTTTAAACATTCCCTCTAAAGTCTAGTTACCATAATATGACGATATAAAACTTTCGTTGTCATTGCTGCCCGTCGAGTAACAATTATGGGAAATAGGTGGAAGGATGAAAATCCGAAAGTATGGAGCGCAGAATAAGCACAATTCACTTAAGCTAAACTTTCGCTAAGTAAACTGATTTTCGGAGTTAAAATAGAAACTTCCTTTTAATCTATGCACAAAGATGCGAAAGAGACTAGACTAAGTAGACTTAATATTAAAAAGCCCTGGAAGACGTTGGATTATCTCGGAATACCATAAAAAATATGTAAATCTTTGTAAAACTACAGATAGGGCCGTCACAATGAACGAGATGACAACAGTTCATGTGTTACCTTATTGCCGATAGGATTTATTTCATTTAATATAACATCGTTTTCCTTGGATGGTGGTACGAGCCTTATCGTAGTGTTAGTTTCAATGTATCACTGCATTGGCATAAATTTCCAAGTATATAATGAACTAAAAATGTTGGTATAACATAAATTTGGCATTTTATCACGAAAACTGTGTCAAAATAATTTATGTATACAATTATACCTCTGTATGTAGATTTGTGTATGTATGGGTACTATGTTCATAAAAATAAATGGGAAATTCATATATGGAATGCATTTTTTATACATATATAGCTAATTGCGCGATGTACCTGCTCGTACAAATACAAAAATATTCTGAAATCGAAACAAACAAATTTTTCTCTAAAAAATTAACATACAAGGCTTTTTTATAAAATCCAATTTCATACTCGAAAATAAGCTAAATTTTCACCCGAGGCAATTAATCCAAATTAAAAATTTCCCGCACCTACCAAATAACCACCAACCAAACAAGTAGCAGCATAAATTTTGTAAATGCTAATCATAATTACATATAGTATATGGTACGTCCGGAAGGCGCTATATACATACACCCAGCTTGATTTATCCTCTACACATGAAAGAAGTAATTAATGCAGCTTTTCACTAGAATTGTTTCATAATTTTCATAACTTTTATACTTTATATAACAACGCGGTTCTTCGTTCCCATAACGATATAAAAAATAAACAAATGTAGAAATGAGTTGGAAAGATTCCACGAGCTGAGAATATTAAAATAAAAATTGAGTCGAATTTCCACGAACTTTTTTTTTATATTCTTTATACAATAGTTTTTCCAATTACATTTGTGTGCGGGAGTTGGTGGATACATACTGTTCATATATATTTTGTCTGCAACATACGTCTGCAGTCTAGTCAACAAAAATAAAGACAAAAGCTAGTACCTACCTGCAATAAGCAAACACTAATAAGAAATTTTCATTCACTAATACACTGGCGATTATTTTCTAATGAAATGCATCGCTTTTTCCATTGTACATATTGCAATTTATCTATTATAAAATATAACAAAGTGCTCGTCATAGTTTTTAAATCTAAAGGGATTGGTTTTTTAATTCAATTAGATGGCATGTACATAAGTAACAAACCATAGGTAATAAAGAAATTTTCCAACTAACCTAGTTTTTCGTTTTTCGTTTCACCTCCTTCCACTTTACAACTATGCGATGCACGATTATTATTACTATAGTACCTTGTATCGATGCTAATAATTTCATAAATTTAATGTCTGGAGACAATTTTTTTAAAATTGTCTTACGATATAGTTTTTATTAATTTTATTCCAATTATACGATCCACTGTAATATATTAAGATTATGACATATTCGAAGCAAAACATTTTTCTCAAGTACATTTTAGTTATATTAACTGGAGACAACTTGATAAACTTTTCACCACTTCAAACATCAAACAAAAAGCTTTACATAATAAATTGTCTGTCTGGTTCACAGTTTTACACTTTAGCAGGATTTATGTTGGGAAAATAATAAAATGGAAACTTTTTTTTTTTCAATTTCTTTTTATTTGTAACTTTTTTCTGATAATAAATTTTCTTTAATTTTAATGTTCCAAATAAAATACTTATAATAGAAATAAAAAAAAGCAAGACGCCAAATGGCGTATGCTCAATAAGAAACTGATTTGATTTTGTTGGGAAAATTTATTTTATATGTGTTTTGGGTCGGAAAAACTTATTTCTTTTTTTTTTGTTTGGATTTTCTCGATGAATAGCAGTTTTTGTGTTGTTTGAGTTGATTTTGTGCGCATTTTCAGTTTGTGGAAAATTTTTGAGATTTGATGTAAAGTTGAAGGGAGCCTTGTATGGATTTTAAAAAATCGTTTATTTATTGAGATCTTTTTCAAGAAGAAAATTTGAACAGGATGTTTTCTAGTGGCCTTGTTGTGTTAACTTGTTACCAGGGCCGTTCATGTTATAAAAACGTCGTTTTCTTTCTTGTACTGGAAAATTGAAACAACAAAACGGTTAAAAGGTGAGGAAAATTAATATTTTTTACCCGATTGAAACACAACCTATAGTACCCCAAATATTTTGTTCACCTCATTTATCGCATGCACATAATTGTATATTCACCTCGCTAAAATGTAAAAATAAAAAATTTTGATCAATTAATTTAATTCAAACTGTCATTGAAAATATTCGTTTGTTTTCGTTTTCTATTGTTACGGGTACAATAGTTTAAATCTAATCTAATTAATTATTTGGCGTTAAAAATAATATTTTTGCAGTGTTGTATATAAAAGTGGCCAAGCTGTTTGTGTTTTGTTGTAGAATAACATAGTTCCATAAAGTTCACAATAGATTTCACATTTCATTTATGTAAAGTTATAATAGAGGCCAATCATATTAAAATTTAGAGGATGAATAAGTAAAAACCGTGAAATACACCAAGCAGCAAAGACTTAAATAGATGTTAATTTGCTTATGCAGTGATGAAAACCATAGTTTTAGAAGAAGATTAACAGAAATAGTATATTGTGTAACGTGTAGGAAAAACGATATATTCCCTGACGAGTATGGAAGTTGCTGGGACGAGGCGTCAGCCGAGTTCCAGCAACCATAAGAGTCCGGGAATTATAGTTTTTCCACGAGTTGCACATACGATTTTTTCTCTAATCGGCAGTATATCAGATTATCCATTTTATTCATTATATTCTTTAAAATACGCAAAATTTTCCAATTTATATTTTCAATAGATTTCACTATCAAAGTTACCTTAGAATTATAACAATCGCGTGCGATTATACATTTATCATGTATTTCTTAAAAACAGATGATAATCAGTACTAGAAAGTATTCTCTGCCTAGGCAAGGAATACTTTCCAGTACTGTTTTTAGTAAGTTGCCTAGCAACGATGTAGTGTCGTGGAATACTTCATTTTGCTGACAGATAACAAACCAGAAAACTGACGTATTTTATCCGATTTGAGAAAAATACATTTTTTCGTGTACTGAATGGCAAAGAGAGTCATTTCTTGGCTGAAAACAGTAAATAAAACTGCTACTTTTCTCCTTAGCAACACATTTCTTCACTATAAACATTTTTCTTCATAGAAACGCTTTTTTTCCATATGATTTTTGAATTTTTGACTTTTATTTATTTGCTTACTGCGATTGTTATGTACATGCTATGCATAAATACTTTGATCCAAACTGAGTCTACCTTTTTTATGTTTACCTGCGATTTGTCGTCAAATACACGAAAAAATAGTATGTCCAACGCGTAAGAAAAGTGGTTTTCCATGCTCGTAAAATTGTTAATCCACTCGCTCGCTAGCGCTCGCTCGTAAATTAAACAATTTTACTCGCTGGAAAACTATCACTTTTCTTTACTTGTAGAACAATCTACTATTTTCGTGTACTTAATGAAAAAGAGCATCATTTCTTGGCTGAAAACAGTAAAGAAAACTGCTACTTTTCTCCTTAGCAACACATTTTTTCATATAAACACTTTTCTTCATAGAAACGCTTTTTTTCCATATGATTTTTGCATTTTTGACTTTTATTTATTTGCTTACTGCGATTGTTATGTACATACACGATATGCATATACATACTTTGATCCAAACTGGATCTAACTTTTTTATTTTTACCTGATTTATCGTCAAATACACGATAAAATAGCATGTCCAACACGTAAGAAAAATGGTTTTCTTTGCTCGTAAAATTTTTAATCCACTCGCCCGCTCGTGAATTAAACAATTACACTCGCGCTGGAAAACTATCACTTTTCTTTACTTATACATAGGACAATCTACTATTATTATCATAATTGGTTCAGATACTAATTCGACTTTTGCACTAACAATTCTAATTGAAACACATTTCTCAAACATATGATATATAAATAATTTGATAAAATTAGATAAACAAATTCAACAGCGATTTCTAATGTTATAAACTTTCCATATGGTGATAATAGCACATATCAAAGCTTATCATGTGGCATACTTAAACTATTTTGTCAACGTGGTTGGTTAAATACAGCTCAATAACATGTGCAATTTTTGCCCGTTAGGGTAGTAAAAATAGTCGCATCAAGTAGGCCTTTCTATAACTCTTTAATGCTATGTTCAGACAGGAATTAGTAATCTGGATTAACTAGCAAATCAATAGAATTTTTTATAGTGTGAACGACAGAGATTAAGTTAATTATGTTTCAATTATAGATTAAAGTAATCGTCAAAAAATTGATGGATGCAAAATGCTCTAATCAAGGTCAGGATTTTGAATAATTTTCGGTAAAGTCACAATGTGCATCGCCATTTTTAATCTTTCTCTTGCAGCAGATGATTTTCTCTTACAGTCTGAATGCCAAGAAAATTAATCCAGATTAAAAGTATTAGTAGTTAGTAGTAGTAGTAGCAGCTATTAGTTTGTTATAAGTTATTAAATAATGGTGGAACGAAAAGTAATGGAGGAATTCATTCCATTTGGCAATTTAAAATTCCCATTTGGCATTTGCAATAGCCATTAAAACCTTACTATGGCGTTTCTTATAATCAAAAAAATAGGATCCACTAACCATATCGGTGGAACTATTCGACATGTTTGTCGTCTAAGGCGCCCACACAGTATGTACAATTCAATCGTAACTCAAACTGTTGAATAATCTCTTTCCATTCGCCTTCGGTTCGTGGAAACTGTAAATAAATCAAAATATCAAAATTAATCTATTAAATAATATTATATAAATCATATTCTCGCTTTTCGCTATAATTCAATTACAGTATTATATTATCATTTCATTATTTATTTTATTTATTTTTTATTTATTTGGTAACATTAATTTGGAATTTTTACAATTGATATCCACTCCATCGCATAGACACTCTATTTTGAGTACAGAAGCTCATTTATAATAGAGCGTGAATGTAGAAAGTGGACAACATAATTTTATTTAAAAAAAAAAATGAATTATTTCAGCCAAGAGTACTTCTCAGATTGTATGTTCATTCATAATGGTTTATGCTCTTTCCATTTCTGGTGTATGCTCTTTCCATTTCTCCTATACATTTTCTTTTTAGGATTTCCGGAGCTGGAGTTCGATTTTACTATAAATTCAGCGTTAGACAAACAGTCCAACAAATCCCAATCTCAAGTCGATCTTTAACACTTCAATATCATTTGTCGTAACCTCGGAATCTCAATCTGGTATAGAAAAGAAATTCTCTTAGTTTTCTTCAATAGAACCTGAAACGATTCGATGAATAGTTCCGGTTATTTTGATTCGAAGTACTGTGTCGGATATGAGCGTTGGGCATACTAGCGTTGGGTTTAGGGTAAAGTGGAGCAGATTCGCCACTTTTTAGTAAAATCTCGGTATAAAAATTACTATTGATATTTTTTTAAATCAGTTAACGGTAATAAATACTTCCATATTTTCTGAAACAATTGTGAATGTAAGGATTTTTCCTTATTATGTATTACAAAACATTTTTTTTTAATTTCTGCTGGAACTCCATAGAAAGATGAAAGTGCCCCGTCCCGGGGTACTTTCGCCAAATGAAGGGGCACTTTCGTCTACGTAACTATTTTAGTAGAATCATTAGTAATACACATTATAAATAAAATAATTTTTTTAAATAAACAAAATAAAAACATATTTATTCAATAAAATATTAAATTTAAACTTAAACGTATAGGAGGATGCTCTGGTGTTGGTAGCTTCATATAAGCATAATTTCTATAAATTAATGAAATGTCTTCTTTGCTTGGTTCAACAAATAGTTGACTTGTAGCATTTCTGCGCAAGAAGCTTTCGATGTAGGAGTTATTAGCTTCCACTTCGGTTATTTTACCCACGTTTATTTTATAAATGTGGCACGGTCGACAGTATTAAGGGCATTTGTCAAAGACGAAACTGCCCCGTAACAACTTGGCGAATGTGCCCCAAGTAGCAAAAAAATATTAAATAAAGAAATTTAATTAATTATTTTTTATTGATTAATTCACACACTAACACTTTAAAGATAATTAATTTATCTAGCTATATTCAATGAAATGAAACACTCAACAAAACTAAAAAAACGTTATACATACCAAATATTACCCAATACTGGTGAAAAACACGATTATAGGTGTATTCTAGTTGCGTTTTTAATGATGACTGTCAAAGTACAGAGAAACATTTGAAATAATAATGGCATGATTCAGTAATTTTTTCAGATTTTTTAAACGCTGTGAAGGTAGCTAAACATAGCTTGACGAAAGTGCCCCGATGACGAAACTACCCCACTTTACCCTAAGTAAAAATTTGAATAAAATCTAGTTACTAGCGGAATCGAGAATTTGTTTTGAAAAAAAAGGGATTGAAAATGTGTCAGAAAATTTTCGGGGAGTCGAAAAATAATAGTTGTCGAAAAAGGAAGGTAATAAATACCAATAGCGTGTGTGCCACAAAATAAACCAAAATAAAATGAAATAAAAATAAAAACCAAATGATACAACTTGTGAGGAAGTACATATATTAGAAGCAGAAGTACATAAATAAACAAAAATAATCTTAGCCATACCATTTTTTTCTTATCTGATCAAGGTCTATAAGTCTGTCTTTGTTCAATGAAAATCGGATAAGTACTTTTCGATTTAATACTTGTTAACAGACATCAATAGCGGGGACATAAGGCATCTCCCTCTTTCTAGCTCTTTGCTTGAGTTGAGATGTCTAAAACTAAATACCACTGCATAAACATGGAACGCTAGGTAATTAGATAGTAATATCTCTAGTTACCTCACACCTATACCACTAATATCAGCTATACCATCAGAAAGAGCCAGACGGAGGGTCAACCACCTACAAGTACACCTTGTTGGTTTCGTTTTCTTTACCACCGAGTTCAGTTAATTAATTTTGTTTTAATAAAGCCAATTGTAAAATAATTTGTAAATATTCATGTTGGATTTTTGTTTGTTAATTCAATGTGTGTGGTGATGAGCCAGTAAATTTCGAGAGATAAGGGGTGAGATCAGGATAAACAAAGGTGAAATAAACGTATTTTTGTAGATTATATTCCGGCTAAATTAATGTTTCCAAACATGTATCTTTGTATGGTTTATTTATATTATGTATGTGTATTTTTCCTTAGAGTATTTTTTCTTCAATATATATGCGGTAAACGATTTATGTAAACCTCTCAAACCCCACCCCCTCTGATTACAAACCTTAACCCTCTAGATGAGCTACAAACGGGCTTACGACACCTCGATCCATTAAACCACTCACTACCTTATAATAAATAAGAACGATTTGGCAAACGAAGTATTGGTTTATGTGCGCGAATATTGCAAAATTACAGGGAAATAAAAAATGAAGACCGGTACGACACATTTGGGAAAACCATTGCTGCTAAGCTACGTGATATTGACAGTAAAGTTCAAAAATTCCTGGCTGAAAAAAATTATTAATATGGTGCGTTATTCGAAGCAGAGATGGGAACACTAACGCCTAATCATAGAGTAAGCAATATCGAGCCGTTAATAGAACATAACGAAGACAATGGTCATGTGACGGAGCACTCATCACCCTATAAAATGCATTACAAGCTTCGGGTGCTATCACCCTCAGAGATCCAGGAGATACAGAGGTTGAAAATTCAAATCTTCATAAGTACTTCCTGTTGCTAGAAACATTAACGTAGCTGTTACCCGTTCGTGGGGCGTTATCACTTTTCTCATAACGGTATTCTGTTTTTTATTAGTATAGTGAATGTCAATTCTCAAATATTTGTGGCAATCTTTTGGAAATACTTTTAGCTCATTAAGTAAATTAATGTGAGAATAAACATCTCTCTTCAGCAGCCATCCTTTACACCGTAATCGACCGCGTTTGGAACCACTGCTATATGATTTTACTGTTTCTATAGCCACAATTCCATTTAATATCTTCATCTTCAGAGGACACGTTTCAACAACGAAATATTCACAAAACTAAGCTAAAATTGCAACAATAATTTGTATTGCTCAGGTGCTAACTTGCACAAGTTTAGACTTGAGATTTGCGCAACTAAACGTTACGTCTATGTTCGCATCAATGGGCGTTTTCAGGTACCGCAACATGCCGGAATGGAAAGGAAAGGATCCATTGTAATTGTAGTTTGTAACTCGATCTTTCGGCATAAGTATACCTAACCAAATCATATTAAAAAAAATTTCATTTCAGATAAACAAGCCAAAAACATTTGTTTGCAGTGTTACTTATTTTAATCTCAATCGTGTTTTACTTTACCAGTTTCTTTACCGATACAATAGGCGCTTTTAGGTCAGCCAACTGTTGGTTCCACTAAATTAAATATGTTGAATGTTTCCGATCATTTTCCTATTAGTACATTTTCAAAGCCGCATTTTTGATATTGATAAGATAGAGTGGACTTATTCTAGATTAAATGATGATAGCTCAGGACTTCATGCAAATTCGTTGAGCGGAAGTCCAAGTCAGCCAAGCTCGTATGATTTCTTCTGGTAGTATATCCTCCATTCAATTAACGGTACAGTAGTGGGCGTGTTTAGTTTTCACTTCTGAGTGAACAAAATGGGCGTAGGTGCAAGGGGCAACCTTCGGTGCAACACTATTTAGGAATAGAAAAGGGTTGGATCTTCTATCTACAGTAAAATATGCAAGGAATCAGAGTGCGGAAAAAATAGTCACCTAAATTGGCAAGCAAACCATTAAGCCTAGGCGTTTGGTCTAAGTAAATTGACATTTACACAATGTCGTAATTTAAGGCTTGAAAATCAAGTTTTCAACTTGTGGTAAACATCTTCAATAAATTGTGCAAGCGAAATCACAAGTACGATAAATGATAGAAATAAAAACCCCACAACGGTGGCTGTTCATCGAATTGAAGTAGGTTTAATTGACAATAATGACAATGATGGAATATTTTGTATCTGAGATGACGGGAAATGTGATGGGAGAAGTGATAAAAAAATTGGGGCCTTAAAATTCAAATGATAACAGACTCTGGTGTAACAAGTAACATTATTGATCAAAATGGTGTACTAATCAAGTCCTCGATAGGATCGATTGAAGTTACGTTAATAAACTTTGTCTCAAAACAATTCTTCAAGTGCACATTCCAGTAGATCAAAGTTTTATCCCAGTACAAACGGCCATACAGGAGAGTGCGAATAAGAATCAATATGAGACTACGAATAAGAATCAATATGAGACAGGCCAACAAAGCCATTCAATGGGAAAACCATCCACTGTCAATCTTAAATTAAATGTAGGTAAGTACTTTTAAAGACTCGACATAAAAAATGCTTTCCGCCAAACCAAAATTGAACCGTCTAGTCGAGATATTACGACGTTCATTATTTGGAATATCTTGCGCTCCTTCCTGAGATTTTTCAAAGGCTACAAATACAGTAAGAAACTTGTTGAAGGTAAAATATGTTGAATTGACATTTAACATATTGAAAATTAAGTTGTCAGGCAATTCGACTCTTGGATATTATGATTCAGAGGACGTCACTCGTGCAATAACTTATGCTACGTATTCCGATAGCTGTCTGAGCAATTATAATACAAACTAGAAAAGAGTCCCTCTTACATAAACGTAAAAACACTACTATCAGAGAGAGAAAGAAGCACTTGCACTGGCAAGAGGAAAAGCTGAAGAGCGATTTAATTTTTTTTCAATTTGATAGGTTTTTAAATATCAACTTGATTAAGCCAAAAAACTCGCACAATGGTTGAAATTGGTAAATAATCAATACACGGAAGAGACTAAATTTATTGAATCAGACGCTCTTTCGGGAGTATGGACTGATGATTTGAAATTTTCGAAGTTTAAACTTTTTATGGATATAGTTTATTACGCTATACAAAACAAGTTCAGCTCAGTACCTAATCTAATATAACCAAGATTTTGATTGTTTATCGATAGATCAACGTAACCAAGATGACCCGCTTCTAAATAATCGTGTAAAGAGAACAATTAAGATTTTAAATAGCTAAAATCTGCTTGTTCAAATATCATTCCAGGATTTGTAATTAATGAGATTTGCCTTGCAGTGCAATCCAAATTGTTGTTCTTTGTGTGGAAGTGTCAAAAACATCTTCAATCAAAGCTAAATCAGAAAAAATAAATATAATCAACATTTTATTGAAAAAAATTCAAGTAAATAAATCTATTTCTCTAAAATCTAATGACAAATTTATTTCCCAAGATATTTCTGCAAAATATTATAATCCGTTATAAGACTAAATGCCCCTGTACCACTTCGAAAAGGTTGTCCAACAATTAAACGGCTTGATGGCGATTCCAGGTTATCCTTTTTACCTTGCACCGTGGCCGATGTTAAAAATTTCATAGAAGTCTCGAATGACATTTGTTGCAGTGGTGACGCGGACGATGACATTCCACTCCGATTTAGTGGTTTGTACATACCGCTGAATGTCATATAATCAGCTATTAAGAATAAATGTCGTGGATCCACCCGAATCCCGTACACATTAAACACATTTTCAACCTCTTTAACGATTACTTGTCTCGCGGCTTCAATACCATATGTCTGTGAGACGGCGTGAATGTCGTTTGTGTATAGTCGATTTATATCCAGAATTTTACTATAATTGAACATCTCAATGATATTGATGCCCTCGGTTTTAAGAGTTAGTTTTTCTTTGTTTGAATAAGTGATAGCTCGCTTAATATTTGGTGTCTCCCAGATAACGGATTTTTTGGCGACTTCTTTCAAGAGTACTGCAAGGTCAACGGTTCGGTGTTTTACTGGAAGATTGAAAGTGATTTCGCACCAAGAATGTTTAATTTTATCGTAAGTGTAAGTTTCGGCTAGTTCATGATAATCCACAACACTTCGAGCTGCTTCGTCGGAAATTTCAGTTTCATCTAATCCTTTGGTCTCCAATTCTTCTTCGTAATTTTCGTTTTCTAAAAATAAATACGAAAATAATTTTTAATTAAACGTGCCGCACGTCTCTCACTATTATTGTCGATGAGTTTAGTCATCACGAAAAAAACAACAAACTTACCAGAACCATAAGCATCATCCACTTCATCTTCTTCAGGATCTTCATAATCACATTCATCCGTTTGTTTCTTTTTACGTCGATCATCGGTCGCATCACCATCATCCGCATTTTCCTCATCCTCAGAACTCTCATCATTTTGCTTCTCTTCGCGTTCTGGCTCTTTAGCATCGATTTTCGAATCTTCAAAATCTTCGAGAGTTTGCCGCTTTTTTGAAGTCCTTTTCGGTTTATCATCATCCAGATCCACCAGTGAACTTTTAGACTTTGCCGCTTTAATTATAGCACGGAACATGAGCTTAAAGAAATTATTAGTCATGTACCTGAGCACAAATTTTGGTTTAATGCAGAATTTTTTTTCGTAGCCATCGTAAGGCAAAAATTGGAATCGCAGATTATATTGGCGTGCTCTGTAAGGCCGTAATTTTAGACATGACTTAACATCAATTTTTTCGAGTACATCAGCTAAAGTGACGCGAATTAATCGGAGCCGTAATTTTTCGGCAACATTTTCTAAATTACTGACTGGAAGGAACGGAATATCCATTGAAGGTGTTCTAATATTTTTTGAAGCCATCATAAGGATTTCCCGGAGCCGTGGAATACCGAGTGTCACGTTCATTTCACCACGGCCAGCAAAATGGAAAGTGTTCAATGTCATTTGGGTTGATGGTTCACCGATTGATTGGGCGGCTAATAAGCCGACCGGGTCGCCGGGACAGGCAAGTGACATAACATTTTTGGCGTACATCACATTTTCGATTTCGTGCCGATCTGCAGTTGGATTTTTCTTTATATAGTCATTGATTAGATGTAGCATATTCTCAGATACTGAGCCAAATGTGTTGTCAGGTCGAAATTTCGATATTAGAGGCTCTGGACATTTCCGATTTTGTTTGCAATATATTTCTCGCTTTTCGTCGTCCGTTTTGCGCCATAATTTCATTAATTTTTCGTCAATTTTGCGACGCCCGGTAGATTTCACGATTTTATTCGGCTTTTTCACCTGGATTTCATCACGCAGCTCTTTCGAAAATTGTTGGAAGGGTGAATGATGTGCTAATTTTGAATGATCCTTGTGCTTTTTTACCCACGAATGTAATTTCTTGGCATACTGATGCAACTGTTTATTCGTATCATCGGAATTTTGTAATTTTTCTAGCGTTTTCTCATCCACTATGGCCTTTGCATTTGAGCACAAGAAATCCATTTGGAATGATTTTAAAAATTGGGCTTGTGTTATATCCATACCATCTTCGCCATATAAAAACTGTATTACACTATTATCACTATCGCGGACAGTTAAATCATAATTCACATTCAAACCTTCCATGTGTTTGATCAAACATCGCTGTAAATATCCGGAACGACTGGTTTTGACGGCAGTATCGATAAGACCTTCACGGCCGGCCATACAATGGAAAAAGAAATCTTGTGGTTGAATTCCGGTCATAAATCGGCCATCGATAAATCCACCTGATTTTGGTGAGGTCTCAAAGATTGCAAAACTGGGTAATGATTTTCCGGATATCATCAAAGGTGGCCGTTTTCCTTCCAATTCGATCTGCCCGAGCAGACATGATATCTGCATAGTATTGACTGTAGAACCTTTAGCACCAGACTGCACCATCAGCTGTAAGTTATTATCTGGAAATTTTTCTAATAATCCTGCTGGAAGAC
Source organism: Tipula helvola (assembly GCA_963556165.1). Lineage (NCBI taxonomy): Eukaryota > Metazoa > Arthropoda > Insecta > Diptera > Tipulidae > Tipula > Tipula helvola. The sequence continues at coordinate 7,830,152 of OY744481.1, read as the reverse complement.
AAGTCTGATTAATTTCGTTGGTGTAGCTGTCCAAAACTGATTTATAAGTGCGATCTAAAACTGTCCGAAAATTGGGATTTGTTGCGTAGGCTGCTTCGAGCGACTCGGCTAATTTTTCAAGACCTGAATCATCCGGAATTTCTAGTGCCTTCGCCGTAGTTCTGAATCCAATTTGACGGCTTTCCTCGATAATTTCTTTCCTTTTTTTATCCGCATTCGAGAGTACCAATATATCGCGCACACCGAGGGTGAATCCAGTCCATTGGAGGTATAATGTAAAACATCGTGTGAACGAAGATAGGAGTTGTGTGGATACATTACCGCCGTAAATTTCGTAGATGCAATGCACCAAGCTATACGGAGTAGAACCGTAGTGCATTTTGTCTAAAACCCCAACGAGTAATTCACCATTACGAATAACAACCTCGGCTTCGGTCATCTCAATTCCACGTAACTTTGTTCCCCCTGCTGTATAAAACCGCTTCTCGTACTGTTCCCAAGCATTTGCATTAATTTTTGCCTTGCTATTTAAATTTATCTTGGGTTTATGACTGGGCAAAACGTTTATGATAATGGTGGAGAAGATCTGTTTCCCAGACCATAATTTTACTGGTTTTAAAATGGCTGGCGGCAGTAGCGTGATTTTCCCTCGAACATGACTTAAACCTTGATACACGAGTTGCTGGTAATCTTCTTTCGAGAAGAATTTTCCACGCATTGAAATGCATACCCCGGCAATTATATGATCCTGAATTAAACCACCTAGTGGTGTACCATCCTTGGGTACAAGAAAGTTATTTGCCACGTTCACAATGTTGAACGCCTCACTGCGTGCCAAATGATTTTGTGGAAAGTGGGCGTTCATCTCATCTCCATCAAAATCGGCATTGTACGCTTTACAATTTGAATAATGCATTCGGAAAGTTTTCTCGCCCTTTAATATTCGGGCCTTGTGGGCCTGCATGGAGGGTCGATGTAAACTCGGCTGACGATTTAATATAAGCGGATCGCCATTCAAAAGATGACGATGAACGATTTTAATGCCAGTCTCATTTGGTGTCAGCAACAATTTTGCAAGGCTTGAACGTTTAGTCTCATCATCCGTTGGAATTATAACCCGATTTCCATTTTCGTATTCAATGTAGTTGGCACCGGGATGTACATCAGGACCATTTTTAACGAACTTTCGCAATTCTTTAACATTCCACGGTGTTACAGGTGTCGGAAATGTTAGTTTTCGGGCAAATATTTCCGGTACCCCAATTTCATCGACATTAATATTTGGATCCGGCGTGATAACTGTACGTGCCGCATAATTTACTCGTTTACCCATCATATTCTGTCTAATCAAACCGTCTTTCCGTTCGATGATTTGTTTCAATCCTTGTGATTTACCATTTTCGGGCGCGCTCATAGTAGCATCGACCTTGCTTTGCAATGCTTGCCACGCGTTCAACATTTTGTGGTAACCTGTTTGGCCATCATACGACTCGAATTCTTTCATAATGTCGTCGGTTAGTTTCAAATTATTCCGATTGTCTTGCGAATTTAGTACGGCCAAGATCGATTTTAGAGTCGCATTGGCAAAAATTATGTCCTTATAGTTGTTGGTCTGGATATGTTCGGATATTCGATCGGCTTGTTGTATAGGCGGCCGAAGATTTGGTGGTATCACTGGAACTATATCCATGAATAGTGTATCGACCGGCGATTCAATATTTTTGAAACACTTGTCGAATAAAGGGAATAATGATTTCCATAATTCAGGTTCTTGTTCATATGCTTTGCGTAGATATTTACGAGCTTCATCAGCTATCAGCGCCTTATTCACCGATGTTATCTTCCCAGGAGTTGTACCCTCATTTTTATCTTCATAGAATTTTATCATTTCGGATTTTGAAACATTTATGACAAGTTTCCCGTAAGAAACGATCACCTTTTTGATAGCCAATTTGCAGAATATGCACTTCTTAATATTAACTTTGACAGCAGAATCGATCAACCCCATACGATATGATTCGACATTTTGGCTGTTAATATGTTCTTTACTAGGATTGTTATTTAAAAGCTCTTCACATTCCCGCACTTTTTCCTCATAGTATTTATCGTATTCACGTTGCTGTTCCGATTCGACTGATGTCTCTTCCGTATGAACTTGAATATCAATCTGGGTTTTGAAAACCTCCAAACTCTGGGCCTCGGTAATATATCCCACATCTACAAGTCTCAGCTGTAATTTGACAATTTCTTTAACCCGCTCAGATATTTGAATTTTGAAACACTCGAGGCATAAGATTCTCAGCATCTTGTGCACCGTTCTCATAAAAAATGGATTATACGTTAACATACATAGTTCAATATGGCCGATGTGGCCAGGGCACTGGGCAAACGATTTCAAACAAGTTGAACATGGATCATCTCGTTGCGATGCCGGTCCCATTGCCAAATCATATAATCCACCAGGTATAGCATTGCCTAACTGATCATATGTATAGTGAGCTATTACTTTAGCTGCACTCAATTTTAGTATTTCACGGCTGCTGAACACGGAAAATTGCAAATCTGATGGATGAAAATGAGTTTTCAATGATTTCTTATCCATTTTTTGAGGTTATGTTTTAACAGACTAATAATTCGTTATTTTATATTTTATTCACAAATTTCATTCGTCGTTTATAAATAAATCACTTTTTAATATTTTTTGTTGTTTTATTGTATTTATTTAATTGAATAAAACTGATTTTCTTTTCACATTAGGAGATCACATCGCACAATGCAAATCAATAACAGAGAAAAACTGAAAGCATGGTGTTGTTTTGACGTTTCGATAGAATGACGAAAACACAATGAAAGGCAGTGAGTGCTAGTGAGCGGTTGCAATAGCAAAATTGCTACCAAAATAACGAAAAAAGTTTAGTTTTTTATAAGACAAATAACAACAAAAATTTTAAATATTTAGTTATAGGAAATAAAGAATAATCATTTTAATTGGTTTCATTTCTACATTGCAGTTTGTTTATTGCTCTCGACTCCATGGACGAGCACTGGCTTTCAAAGTGTTTGAAGAAATGAATATGGGAAAGTTTAGGTAATTGGTTTGTTTCTGGAATATTTGTGTAGGTATATAAAATTAAACTAGGGAAATTATTCACAATTCATCACTCATCCGACTGTAGCGCCTTTTCATGTACTTAGCGGAGATTTGAATAACAAAAAATAATAAATTCGCCCTTTTCCAAAATACATACCTACATACATATTTATAAAGAACTTTCGCCATTTTCCAGAATATGTACGCATTTCCATGAAATTTTTAAAGCCTTATTTATCTATAAACATACGTCTTTACAAGCAATCTCAGCATAGATTCAAACCAGTATTTTAACCAAACCAAGTGATAAATCGGGCATCGCTTCAGTATTTTGTTAATCAGTACCTACATTTGGTTTTAGAAAAAAATTGTTGCAATTAAACTCTTGTTCTTGATGTAAATTTGGCAGTTGAAGCAATTAAATCTATGGTTACAAGGCGTAGCAGCTTCTTAAGTCAAGTTTGATCATTTTTCTAGAGAGGTAGAAACAGTTAAATATTAAATTCCTTCTTCACTTAAAAGCCGATGTGCGACCACAGCCTTCGGCCACAATGCATTAACCACTTAAATCAAATTTAGTGAAGTTAGAGGAGAGATAGAAAACCGTTGAATATTAAAAATAATTGTTTCTTAAGTTGACTTAAGCGATTATGTCTTGTGGCCACAGAAATACGACGACGAAATTCCTTCATACATGGCGGAAAATATCGTAGGTGGGATTTTAGCATCGAATAAACTTACGGTTTTTTTAAACTGTGAAATTTATTTTGAATATTTGATATTAAAAAAATGAGTCAAATGGAGTCATTTATTGTTAAAATCAACGAAGTAATTGCCCCTGCCTATATTTAGTGGTTGAGAATAATAGTTTCAAGCTGTAGCATATCTACTTTAATTTGGTTTCTAAATTTTTAGGCCTATAAACAAACGTATATATCTACTATTTCAAAATATGATTTTAGATGCTCAGATGAGCCCTAACTTAACGTTCCAGGTCGAGCCAATGTGGTTGTGTTTAGGGTCAGTTTGCGTTTTTCCCATGTTTCACCGGGATAACCTTTTGTTTGACCAAATGAACTGCGGTGAATATCCAATTAACTTTAGAGTTACAGAATCTCTTAAGCGGCATCGCAAAGGTTAGTTGGCCGTTAATTAGATGCCCTCCTACATTCTCCCTGCTCTTATTCTCGATAGTACTTTTCCCTTCGCATTTTTTTGTGGCCCTTTCTGAACTACTTCTTGTTGTACAGTAAAGTAAGGACTAGGGTTGCTATTAGCAACGGGAAATCACTAAATTGTCATATTCTGTTGTTACTTTACCCTCAAAAGTATCCTCCTAGTTTATTCTTATCTTCGGTGATTGGCGCGTTTATGAAACACCGCTGTCGTTGTTGTTTTTCTTTTCTGAAATATCCAAACACTATAGATTTGATTTGAGGAAAAGAGGTCTACCACAGCAGAGCCCCTTGCTGCAGCAAGGCCAATTTAAACAACCAAAATGTTCCCATGTTAATTCATCCCTACGCGCGTGTTTCTCACCTTGTTTGGAGATTATTTTATCGAAGCTGTCTCCTTTAAATCCGTTATTTTCTTAAAATTTGATTTGGTTTGATTTTTCATCAGGTACAACGGTCTTCAAACGGGAAAGTGGTAACTACTTAAAATTTATTTGCTATGTTGCTGTGTTAAGCGTATGTCGTTTATTGACCATTGCAAAACTAACCAGCTATTATTAGAATTTTTAATTTATTGTGAGATTGCAATATATTATTTAGATTTTTTCGGATAATGGGGAAATTAGAGCTACTTCATTGTATATCCAATATTTTTGTTTTTTTATAATAGTCTGGAATTTTTTCTTGTTAAAAGATAGAGGCTAGAGAACGCATCCGTTATTTCGCGTTATATTTTTAATAATATTATTCGAATCTGTTATGGTTTGTGATAGTGTCTACAATTGTAAAGAAGTCATTTCATTATCTTACAATCCTATAGCAGAGTATTTTGAATCATTATTTTTATAGAAGTGAAATGTAAGCATAGGCCTGCAGTTTCTTTAGTAATGGCACTGTTCTTGTTCCCTTCAATGACGGCAGCTTATTATTTTTCAATGAATAAAATTTCTAATTCGACGAATGTTTAGTTGCCACCCGAATTATCTCAATGAATACAATTAAAGATCCTTGTTAGCCGGCTAATATTTTATTTTACACTCATAATTATTATGGTTAGCAAATTAACTCGATAAAACTTTTGTCCAGGAGAAAAACACTCGGGCTATGTTCTTATGTATTCTTCGTTCAAGTTTTGCCTCGTTAAATTGTTAAATTATTATTTGTAAAAATAAAAAAATATCCCTAAGAATTAACTGAAATGGGGAGGAAAAACTTGTTGGACCAATCACATCGCCTTATTAGAAATACGAAGGGTGGTCCATTTTTACTTTGAGTCACTGTAATTTTTATTCATGAATAACATCACCTTGACTGAGTGCTCGTGATCATAATTAAGCAACACCAAAATTCATTAAGTCTCCGACGCAAACAAATCTCACACCTAACAATAATATAAGTTTATACCTATGTACGTTAAACACTTCTTAAAAATTTTGCTGTCGACTAATCGTACCACTTATTAAAATAAATCGATTAGGCTAATTAATTTCTTAACAATTGAGTAAAATAAATAATAATAGACATTTCACATCTGAATTACATCTGCATACCTACTTATATATATTTTTTTATTATGTTCAGGCTTATCATTGTTTTATATTTTTGATACTAGGTTAGTGTACCTCGTGCAAATGATAATATTGATTTTAGGATTTTTTGGCTTGTTAATTAAATACATTATAAACTCGAAGTATATAACACAGAAAATTATTCAAAATTAATAAAAATTTTCCATTCGCCGATAACATTTATTTAGAATTTGAGTTAGTAGACCAATCAGAAAATGCCAGAAATGTTTATGGAAATTATCAAATAACAAAATTCTCTTCAGATAATGTAAGATCAATTAATTAATATTGATAAAAAGTAGGCTAAAGTGATGCCTTTGTTGCTGCGCACTCCGTCAACTGTAAATAACAATGTTCAAATGTAATTCCTAACCAAATAAACAAAATACTTACAGGGTGAAATATAAGTAAAAAAATAAAATGAAGATTTACGTTTTACTTCCGTAATTACTCGGAAATTAAATGAAAACGTTTTACACTTTGGAATGAAATGGGCACGCTAAGTCTTTCGAATACCTTTTCTTTGAACCTCGAGTATGAGAATCCGATATTGGTGGTTGTTTAGCCAGTAGGTTTTTCAGTAAGTTATTTCACATGTCCTCATTTTACTCACACGAGTCTGTGGCGACACCAACGCGTCATCAATACAAACGCGGATAGTGCAGCAACGCATCAACGGTGTTCACCCCTTGGCAAATTAGTTCATGGATTCGCCACTAAGAAATGCAATTATAAAGTCTTAATAAGTTTTTTTGTATAATTAAATAAAATAAAATATTAAACTCAGTGTCTTCGTGTTAATTAATACAGTGATCGAAATATGACGTCATACACCCGAACGATATATGTACATATATTATGATAAAGTTTTCCAACCAGGCTAACACATTTAGTTTATTGAATACTCGGGCTCTTACCCACAAGTCAGCACTACAACACATCATTTCATCGTTTCTTACCTCTTTGCCTGTAAACTATATGTTGGAGGGAAAAATATTTTTTGTTGCAATTTTCGTTGCAAAACAAACAAATGACCAATCAAAATGCAGGTTCTATCCTACTAATATAATAATTCTGATAGTGTGTTTGTATGTTTTGTAACTCACACCGAACCGATTTTGTTAAAGCTTTCACAATTAGATAGGTCCTAAGGTAACACAGGCCATGTGGCTGTGTACCATATCCCTGTCTTATGATGGGCTGAGCAATGATCAAAAATGTTGTTTAGGAAGCATGCAGCAAATCATAGAAACATGTTCAATTTCGTTGTTTTGTTTTGGTTTTTAAAGTGAAATACTTCTATACCTACCGAGAGTAGTTTGGATTTTTTTTAAATCAGGCATACTTTCATCTAATCTTACAAATAAATCTTAAGGTTTAAATGAGTTATCTGATGATCCCGAGAAGCACGAATTAACTGTAGTACAACAAATTCAGTTGAACAACATTATAAATCGGTTCCAATCTTCAAAAAAAGTCGGGCTGGATGAAACATCTAATTATCTCATAAAATTTACATTGGCGCTGCTTCACCTTTAAAATAAGGGCATTTATGATTGAACTTGGCGTTATTGAGGATGGCCAGAGCTCCAGGTCATCCCCAGTGACGTTGGTTAAAAAAGGGAGTGGGAAAAATCTGCTATGTCCTGAAGCTCGCAAGGTTAAACTGGTTACTGTGCCGGATGCTTATCCCTTACATTTGATCGATGGTATGCTTAGCCAACTAGACCAAACACGGTTTATTAGTAAAATAGAATTAGAAGATGTGTTTTGGCAGATACCACTTGATCCGGGGTTCACAGTACCGGGTCGCCCACTATATCAGTTCACTGTTATGCCGTTTGGGCTGTGCAACACACTCCAAACGATGTGCAGATTAATGCATAAAGTAATACCGTACTTGTGGTTTCGGCCACACTTGAGGAGCATCTTTCTATTTTGTCTCAGGTGGCTGGATCGCTGTACGTAGCTAATCTGACTATAAATGTGGAAAAAGGCAAATTTATGCTTAAAGAGACCAAATGTCTTTTTTATATAATTGGTAATGGTTCACCGATAGTTGACCCTTAAAAAGTACAAGATATGGCCAATTTCCCCATTCCTCGCATCACAAAGCAAATTCGAAGATTCCTGTAGATGACTGGATGGTACAGGCAATTTATCTACAACTTTTCCATTGCAAGTTCAAGTGGAACGACCGAGCAAAATCAGCATTTGACTCTTCATGTTGATATGGAGTCACCAGCATTCATGGAATCAGACTACTTAGCAAAATTCAAGCCCTCCAGGAAAATTCGGGCGCCAAAACAAATTATAAAATCGACGATGGTAAAATTTTTATTCACTTATCCAATGATGAAACTCGTTATTATACCAGACCTACTAACTCTTTAATTGAAATGGGGCATAATCCTCCGTCAGCGTCTCAAAGTGCTGCCCCCATCGGTGGCTCAAAGTGCTGCTGACTTTTTTGAATTCCTAGCCGAAGGAATTGACCCAAAAACATTAGCCAAACCTCTTCTCAAGGGTCACATAGTCAGGACTCCAGCGGCTTCATCTCTCAACGAAAATGAATCAAAGTGTACGATATGCCAGAACGAAAACCATTCTTTATTCCAGTGTAAAGTATTCAACAAGCTCAATGCTAATCAGCGCAGAGAATATAGGCAAAAGCAAAAGAATGATGTTACAAATTTGTTTTTTATATGTACATATACTCAATTCTACCAACGGTAATATTTAACGTCATCGAAGCGACTAGAGCGGGTCTCATAAATATCGAGCATTATTAGATTCTCGACTCTCCATCACCGGCGTAGGTCAATCAGGAACAAAAGGGAATAGTGATAACAATCAAACAGAAAGTGCCGTTTAAACCGAATTCATCTATCGAATTAAACGCTTTGGTGTTACCCAAAATTACTAGCGAGCTGCCTTCGATCGACATAAGTGAAACGATCAGGAAATACTGGCGCAAAATACAGCTGGCTGACTCGCAAAATGTTAATCCTGGCAATGTCGACATTTTAATCGGAGCTGATTATTTTTTTGATCTTCTGAAAGAAAACCAGACAAAAATAAATCCAAATCAGACGATTTTACAAAAAACAATTCTAGAACGAGTGGTTTCTGGGAAAGTGAGTAAAGCAAACTACACCAACGGGTAAGTAACAGCCGCGAATAACTTACCACAAATTATTGACATCGACCAAACGTTGGAGTACATTTGTGTGCAATCGAACCGCTGAGATTCTTAATTCAGTTAATCGCAAACATTGGCATCACATCTCATCAAAGGATAATCCAGCAGATTGTACTTCTCGCGGACAGCTGCCAGACGAATTGATAACTAATAATTTATGTTAAAATGGTCCCAGCTGGTTACAACAACAACCTATTTTCAATGATCAACCGCAATAACCATTGGTTCAGTGAGTAGCTTTCAAAATATTCATCCTCTCTCCAACACCATCCTCAGAATAAAAGTTTGATTGGTCGTTGATCTATTTGGACTGAAACACATTGATAATCACCCAAGTTCCTCTTGTTGTAAGTTAACAACTTTGCTGCGACTACGTTAACTAAAACCTTGTAGCCTGTGTTCAGGTTTGTGATAGATTTCGTTGGCGTGCGCGATCTTAACCAGAGATTTTTAGGTCAAGATGGATTTAATGATGTTCCATCCACAGTTCTTGAACGGAGTCAGGAGAAGTGGTTTATTCTCCAAGATTCCTGATACAGTAGTCGCCTTCTAATCCGGGTAACTTGGTTGTTCAATGCCGCGGAGTTCTAACGAGTGATGTGCTGGAAACGATGATTGTATAAGGTGGATAGATAAAATTTTAATTCAGTAACTATCCCGACATGATCGGAATCAATGTTAGATGCACGATTAGTTCTGATGTCTATAAGGCTAGAAAAATGTATTTTGAAGTCGCCCAAAACAATGTTAATGTCATGTTGACCAGGAAGGTTTCGAGCTGGTCTTAGAAAGCATCTTTGATTTGATCAAGGTTCTCTTCAGTGGGGAATGAACGTTCACAAACGCCCCTGAAACCTGAGTGCGTAAATCCGATTGTTGACAGGCATGAAATCAGTCACAATTTGGCGACATTGGTTGCTAATCAAGAAACCGACGCCAAATTCATGTTTATCTATGTTAATGCTGTGACAAAGGGTTAGTCCGTAGCGACTGTAATCAATGAAGTCATTGACGATTAGTCGTGTTTCCTGCAGCCCTATGATGTCGTTTATACGTTTAGATGCTTGTTCGAAGAGTTGATGAACTTAAAATCGTTTTCCTTATATCGTATGACCTCGCATTGTTGTGAATCCAAAAATATCCGAGACTCATGTAGAGGTTTCGTAACAATAAGGTTTTACATGTTGAGCTGTTAACCCAACGCTAACCTCCTGTAGGAAAATCACAGCTAGCGACCGATGGTTTCTAGCGACCGAGACAGTGCGAGTACTTGTTGAAATTGTATGCAGTTATTGCATATAAAGCGAGTCTTGTGCTTATCCCCCTGCAAACACAGCAGCCTGACCACCAAAATTTAGAGCTAACTATCCACAATAAATTGGTCCTTTAATCTGCAAATTCTGAAACATACACGGGCGTACGGTATTCAGCTCTGGGGCTGTGCAAAGAAAACGAACGTCAAAATAATTCATATTTCACCATGGTACGTAAGAAATGCGTAGGCTTAAGGATGGAATATGTCAGCGAGGAAAATAATAAGCATGCCTTGGAACAGCCATTACGTCTTCAGGAATCTGAAAACAGTGAGACATGTTTATATGGTTTAAGAGAATTTTTTAGAACAGTGTGTACATGTGTGTACAATAAAAAAAACATTATCCAGATCTTTTAGCGTTAAACTCAATATTGGTTAAACGCCTCTTAAATATTAGAGTTAGAACGAAAAATAAGACCTACCAACGTATACAATAATACATTGCATGCGGACAGAGATTTTGTTTACAATTAGTCTGACGATATGATAAGAGCAATTTTTTCTTTTTGATTGACATATTTAGCTCACGGACAATTTGAAGTGTTTAGGAATTGCAGTGACTATGATTAAATCATAAGTTCCACGAAATTATCAATGTCAAATCAACCCTTGTCAGTGATAATTATCAAGTTCAAGTTCTAATCTAAAACATTGTTTATATGTACTATCCGCAAGGCCGAAATTTCACTCGGAGATAACCTGCTAATACGTGTAATATGTTTAAAATTAAACATCACCCCTGAGTCTAGACCGTTCAAACACTTAAACTGATTATCATCGAGCAAGATGAAATAGTACATCAACAAATTATTTTATGAATGATTTGATGTTTGGTGTATAGGTATAACTCTTATCAAGCAGACTAGATGTGTATCTTTACATACACACAGGCGAAAATTTCCCATTAATCACCACAATTAAAATTATCTTAAGTCATGTGTTTTCAAAATGTTATTGACTTCAAAATATTTATTGACACCATACTTAATAGACAAACAAACATGCTAATATTAAAGCGTCGCGACTAATGATTGTGTTTTGATTTAATTGAATTACGCTTCTATGCCACCACTCAATGTACACATTTTAAATCGCTTTAACCTAGTGTTAGTGTTCACGACAGTATTAAAAACAAAAAAAACTCTTCAATTGGTAAGATAACATAGAGGTGCTCGAGATATATAAAATCGATTAAAACTCAATCAAATGGAAAATACGAAAATTTGATTCATTTTCTATACTGCACATACATACACATACACACACCTTCTCAAGTATATTTGTTATCAAAAAATGACACGGGTGTGTTGCGTATTGCTTTTAAGTTTCGGCTAAAAACAAACACTGACTCTATATGGTTATATTCTAATCTATATTCGGGAAATAGATATTTTATGTGATAGTTGAAATCCAGTTAGTTGTCATTCGTCATTAGATTGTGGCTTTCAATTTTTTTTTCACGACACACGTAACCGATATTTGTAGATATCGAAAAATAAAAATATATGGTTAAGGTCAACCGTAATTTTCAAGGCAACCTTTTATTAAATTTTGTAGTATTTTCGCGATCTAGAAGATAACCTACATATCTATTGATTTTGAATTGAAAATAAAAAAAATATGCACGCTTTTAGTGGCATTGAAATATGCCAAAACACAGGCATTTTGGGGAGCTCTCAAGTTTTTATGTCAATATTAACAATTTTGAAGGTACTGATGTGAGTGAGATTAGGCAGAAATTAAACCGGACGTGTTAACAATTTATGGCAAGGTAATACCGATTGCCAATTTCATACAGTAAAAAATAATTACCTTCAGTATTTATCAGATTTTCTCAAAATAGGCATTTTAAAATAATTAGACTAAGGTCTTTACACTTGAAATTACGTGTATCACTAAAAATTATTACATTTTAATTAAAATCAAATTATTTTAAATATCAATTGCTTGTGTAAAGCTTTTTTTTATTAAAATTGGTTGGAACCCACCAAGGTTCCATATACTCGATGCCACAAAGAGTCCATGTTGCAAACCGCAGATTATATCACGTCCTGCCGCCTTAATAAACTTAATGAGCTTGATGTATAGCAAAAACAGGGTCGGTGACAAGGGTGATTCCTGAGGGACTCTGGCATTTTGAGAGTGCGTCGATGAAGATCTCCCGTTAAGCACGACGCTGATTTTTCGGTCATTGAGATAGCTTTTAATCCACCTGGTGGTCATCGAGTCCAGCCCGTAAACGCTGATAGTTTAAATTTAATTTTTTCCTCCGGCAGATTTCACATGGTGAGAGAACGGAATCCGCCGATTAAAGGGCTAGTTATATACTAGAAACTGCTAGAAACGATACGAATGAATTGAATGCATGAAAGCATATGAGACCAATTATACAGACGAAACGTAAGGAAGACGGCCGGTGGAATTGATTCAATTCAATTTACTTTCGTTTCGTTCTTCCGGTAATTCATTATCGGTTCTGTTTTTTACTGTTTTTTAAAATTTGTTATTTTTTTATTATGTAATAATACTAATATAAATAAAAGTCGGTGTCCATTTTTTTCAAAACTTATTTTATTTGAATAATATTATAATTGCACGAAAGTAAATTCTTGAAATAAAATATGTATAACCAAATTTCCAAACGTCAAAAAACGAATTCGCCAATTCGTCTATATAACCATGACTCTTTCGTTTTTCGTTTCAGCCCGTTTCGTTTTCGTCTATATAACTAGCCCTTAAGTGATTAAATCAGCATATTGTTGTAATGACATTTTTAACCGCATCTATTTTTAAATAAAACACATTTTTACGAAATACATTAATTTCTATTTGTACTCTCTCTTAGGTGCGTAAATCCAATACTTCCTCTTTTTATATTTTTGGTTTTTAATATTTCAACTTTGTGGTAAAAGTGCCATCTTTATCATATCAATGCAACATTCCTTCGTTTTTTCCAGTTTTGGGTTGGAACGTCAGACATTTGAGGCAAGCCTTGATCGAACTATCAATCCTGCTTTGCATCTTGGGGAACCAATATGTTCGACTTATAAGTTCCAGCGTCTTACCCACACCAAAATGTCCCATTTCTAGCGACTGTCGAATTACACTACCCTCCAAAAGTTTGGGGACATACAACAATATTTTATCCTTATGTTTGCGATAAACAACATTATCTCGCAAAGTGTAAAACTCGTCATCGGTATTCTTTATAGACGATTTGATTCGTCTAATAGTATCAACGGTCATTTGGTTAAAAATGAGTATTTGAACGAAGTCAAACTCCGGTTGAACAACATAAATTTCTGGCGCACGGCTTAAAGCATCAACGTGACGCATTCTAAAACCGCTCCTTTGTATGATCTCATACAGCCAAACGCATAATTTGCGAGTGCGTCTCCCTTTTTTCCATGGTTAGTTTAAAGGACAAACAATCAGTCACAATCTTGAATTTGATGCCATGCAAGTAAATATGGAAACGTTTACATGCATGAACAGCTGCGAGTGTTTCGAGTTCGAAAGAATGTTTATGTTGTTCCGATTCGGTTGTACGTTTTCTAAAACAAAAAGACCGCGTGCAATTTACCGTCTGCTTGTTTCTGGAGGAGTATAGCTCCAAATCCGATTTTGCTTGCATCACAATGAAGCTCTGTTTCCAGACGAGAGTCATAGATACTCAAAATGGGAGAGCACATCAACATTCGTTGTAACGTTTCAAATGCATTCAATTCAGCCTCCCCGAATTCAAAGTGGACGTCACGTATTATCAGATTAAAGGGCAGCTAACGTCGAAAAGTTCTGCATGAACCCATTCTTCAGGTCGAGTAAACTAAAACATATTTTATTTCGAAGTCGGTCGAGACAATCCTCAATTCGTGGTAAAGCAAAGCGATCCTTATTGACTGTAATCTTATTTAAACCTCTGTAGTCTACGCAAAGCCTACGCTACGCAATCCATTCTTTTTACGAACCAAGACAATGGAACTTGCAACATACTATTCGACTTTCAGGCAACATTTCGGTCAACTAACTCCGCTATTATTCCTCTAACGTCTTCCCTGTCTTTATAAGATAGTCGCCTGGGCGAAGAGTAAATTGGCTTGTCGGAAGTCAACTCTATATTTTCAGCCTATGCTTCACCCTAAGTTCCAATGGTTTCTCTTCATGAAATACATCGCCCATCAGAGCGTTTAATTTCTTGGATAAATCGTGATCTTTCTTTGCATCGTTAAAGAAAGGACCTACACTCACAGAATCACTCTCAATATCCACTGAAAAATCTATACTTAAAATCTGATCAAATGAATCGACTAAACATCTTTCATCCCGACTGACACTATTAGAACACTTCCTTGAACAAAACCCGTCATTTTCATTTTTAAATTTAATACAGATCGTATCGTTTACTTTAGAAATACTGAAGGTACTCACACTTGTTGGGAATTCGCGTCCAATCAGGCAATCGTACGAGATCGTGTCGGATGAAACGACGAAGAATCTAATTGGAAAAGAATTAGAGTCAATTAAAATGTTCAATAAAACCAAAATACTTAATTCAGAGTTATTTATCCCAAAATAGTTAACTCCTGTGTACGCCTGCACTTCAACTTGTTCTGGCAAAATTGACTTAGATATAAGATTGATCGGACTTCCCGTATCTACAAGCGGTGAGACATCTTTCACCTTACAATCGAACTTCAAAGTGGCCTCAATCATGAACATGTGCTGAATTAATCCAATTTGTGACTCCTTTTTCCAAAAACAGTTACTCTCGACGTGACCAGTACGATTACAAAAGTTGCATCTATCCTTTCGCTGTGGCTTAAGGCAATTAATGGAACGATGCCCTGGCTGTCTGCAATTGAAACATCTTAGTTTGTTGTCAGTGTCACTTGATTTACTCTTTTCCTTAGTTTCCGGTTTATTTGGAAAAGATTGTGCGGCCCTTATTTGTTGGGAATGATTTTGGTTTATTCGTTGATATAGTTATTCGTATCCGGTGTACAATTTTCATAAAACCGCAATTTACTCAGAGCTAGCATTTCAGATATTTTCCGATCCGGAATTCCATTTATTATGTATTTCATTCGCGCAGACTCTTTAAATCCAGTTGTCAGAAACTTCATATCGTAGAAGTATTCCTAGAACGATTCCGATTGCAATTTCTTCCGTCGCGAAATTTGATTGAATACATCCATTTCGTCGGTATATTCACCAAACTGCTTTATAAAAGCATCAACGAAATATTTTAAGTTCGAAAAATCCGATGAGTTTATGAGTGTGCAGTTCCCTCCAATCGTTGTGCTCCATAATGCAAAACTTCCAAGTCATCCCAGCCGTACGTTTTCTGTAAATTAAACAATTTATCAATCCATCTCTTAGCCGGCAGACGTGTTGACTTTGGATTAAAACTTGGCACAATTCTTTTAACATCTTCGCGATGCATAAATCGAGCACTACGACTGAGTTTTGGTTCTGATGTTTCTTTGAAATGTTTTTGATTTTCTTCTAGTTTACATGACGAAGGTTGGTGTTGTTGGTTTTGACAATAATTGACACGACACAGGATGTTCTGTTGCTCCGGCCTATACACTTCGTCGCACCTGCTCTTGTAGAATGTTCCGATGGTCATGATTATTATGAAAAACGTCGTCTTCTATGTCGCGATAGCGACTCATTGCGTTGATATGATTTTCGTGTTGATTGTAAACATTCAGTACTTTGTAATTAGGCATCTATTTGTCTATAATTTAATTGGTGTCTTACGTGGCCGTCATATTGCACCGACTGAAACGGCAACGGATGCAATAATTTTTCCGTCGTTGATCACGATATAATTCATCACCATTTAGGTTCAGTTCTTTTTTGATTCGTGTTGCCCGTATTGACGATGCATTTTTATTTATGCAATCCTTATTTCTCGCGACTTCAGTTAAAGAAACCCATGGTTGCGATGATTCGTATTTATAATTATTTTCGACAACGTCGTGGTGTTGTGAGGTAGCTTTTTTATGAGTACCGTTATATAGAGTACTAGTTTCGTAGAAGTCCTGTGGTGGCGATTCGTTGGTCAAACGTGACGAGCTTCGTGATATTAAACGCATCATCTTCTCGTTGACAGCCTCAATCTTGGCCTCCAAATACTGTCGAAACTGTCTCAGAACGGCGGCGGACTCGTAGTTTTTCTTCGTAGCCATAACCTCACTTTTTAATTTTTTTTTTAAATAATCCAACGCGCTCGTTGTTTTGTGGGTAAATATTGCAAATTATTTACCAAGATCCCACTTCTGATGTGTTGTAATGACACTTTTAACCGATTTATATTATCTATTTTTAAATAAAACACGATTTTACGAAATACATTAATTTCTATTTGTACTCTGACAAATGAGAGGTGAATAAACACTCTCACGTGCAGGGTAGCAAAGCAGGTTTGGCCAAAACTGGACTTGCGGCGCTCCAAGGAACTAATATCCCTGGGAAGACAAGAAATAGGATGGGTCGTAGGGATAATGACAGGTCACTGCCTTTTTGGGGAGCATGCGAGAAGGCTGGGGATACAGACGAATGACTTTTGTAGAAGTTGCATGGACGAAGAGGAGGAGGAGACTTTGGAACACTTCCTATGCTCATGTCCGGCGCTATCATACAGAAGGCATAAGTATTTGGGTGTGTACGGTATGGATAGCCTTTCGGAACTCGCGGACTGTGGAGTGCGAGATTTATTACGCTATATAAATAGCTCTGGTTGGTTTCAACGGGAGTAATGGGGAGATGGGATCCTGTGGTATCACAACGGGCCATTGCTGGCCTAAGTGTGCGATAGCAGCCACTTCAACCTAACCTAACCTAACCTATTTGTACTCTCTTTTGGTTTTTAATATTTCAACTTTGTGGTAAAAGTGTCATCTATATAAAGTTATGATGAACTTATGAAAATAAAATATTTAAATAAAATTAAACGTTATTAAAATGGCTTACAACAATATCACGTTTTTTCCACTATTTTAAATCCTACTTAATTTGTTTTCTCGGCCTAAAATTTAAAATTGCTTGAATTTTAATATCACATGCACAATTAGGTATTGGCTAGGAACATTGCCTTGTCCCGAATCCCGGGAAATCCCGGGATTCACAAAATTTCAATCATGTTTCCCGGGAATGTAAAAGGTCCGGGAAATGGCAAGCCTTATTGCTGAGTAAATTTGATGCTTAAAGTTTGTGTTTTCGACATTTAAGCAGAAAAATCCTTGATGGTATTTACTTGAATGGTTTGTTAATCTCTTTCGTATAACATTTAATTCTTGCTGCATTGCCTGCCTGCACCATAACATATCCGCCGTTAGGCATTCCGGTTCAATAATAATTAGTTTTTTCTACAGACGAGTCATTGAAAATAATATAAAATTATAACGATGGCCTAACAAATCTGATAAGTACAGTACACATAAATGAATTAAGCTTGTTGTTAACTTCAAATGACATTTTTACTCTACATGATTTGTTTTGTATCTATACCGCACTAATGAGAATTCCCCTTTTTATTATTTGACCGCATTCATAGTTTCATCTTCAAAAATACCAATTCGAAACGAAACGTATTCATAAAAATAGAGCCCCAGAATGCAAACAGTATTTTATTGCAAAGAATATTTTATGGATTACTTAAATAATCTACAGTAGACACACAACTGGCAACAATAAAAAAATAAAACTAAATAAATGATTTACATAGTTCTGATAACGAAAGACAACACCACGCAAATACACACAGTAGAAGATAATCTGGCAAGAAGTGACAATAAAAAGAAAATCTGTTACGATAGAAAAGTGTTTTGATGATAATTAAATTAGCAAAACCAGGAATTCTGTGTCTTTAGAAGTACAAGTAGTTTTTTTTTAATTTGATGGGAAAGCTGTATTCCTTGGAGAGTTTTAATTTGGGCCAAAGATTACTTTTGTGAATGACTCATTAAATCCATATTTGATCCATAATATTTTGAGTATACTATGTAGGTATACGGTATCACAATGTTCAATCAAAAAGAAAATTTCTCAGAAAATTTACCTGCCCCAAATAAATCAATCAAAATCTCTCTATAAAGTCTAGCTAGGGTATAACAATTTTTAATTAATGATTTACACCGTAAATATTGATTTGATTACGCTATTATTGGCTATAATTACCATCATTATCTTAAATTATATCTATATACCAATATATAAAGTAGTGATTGCATACTCTAAAAAAAAAAAAATCAAAGTTTATCTGCTATCTATATGTGCGCCAACAACAAACAGCAAAAGCTAACGAAAAATCCTATCAGACATCACACTTTGAAAAATTCTTTTTTCTATATAAAGACAAGCATTATTTTAAAGATTGGTTCATTCTATTATTTATCATTCACCTGATATACAGAATAATAAGTAGATTTTAATTAATAATTAAAGTACAGTGTATAGTATATTATATACCAAAGAATTAACCGCGAACATTTATTACATCAAAAAAGTTTAAAGTGCGTGTACGCGACAAATATTTTGTTTTTTTTTCTAAATTTCTTAATTTCTAAAAAAAAATTCTTTAAGGAATTTAGTTATGCAAAAGTTGCTTACATTACAAAATAATTCAAATTTATTAATCAATAAGAGTAATTGTAATTTATGTGCAAATAGTTTAAGTAATAGAAGCTATATTAATAGCAAATTACAAAGTGGTTTTAAATATCGTCGAATTAAACAAATCATTTCGATTACAAACAATTTAGAAGTTTTACAAACGGTAAGTTTTTATCTTTGATTTTTATTATATACTACGCCATTTTTGTATAGTACAGTGCTGCGTGATGCATTCCCTAATATTTACAACACCTCACACATCACAAGACCTGTGAATGACATTTGATTATTTTTTGAAGAACTGTAATTTGAATTGTGTACACAATTTTGAAGTACATTATCATGTTTAAATTTCCTAAAATGACGTCACAGTATGTGTGTGTAATGATTACGTTAATTAAATCGCATAAAAATTGTTTAAAATACAAAATAAATAAAAATTCTGGAGCTGCATTGTAAGCATCTTCGCGCATTCACCTGAATTTTTGTTTGATTTGACGTAATTATTGGGCGCCACTTTTAACGAACACGTTTCAAAGTTGTTATAGTCTATAATAAGGATTGTTTAAATAAGGTTATCTTTTGAGTTAATTTATTAAGTTAGTACCGGTTAGTACCGGTAACTTTCCATTACAATTTTTTGTAATATGTGGTGAAATCTTAATTAATTAAATCTATGCAATTGTAAAAAAGAAAAAAAAAATTTCCAACAGGTAATTTTTTATATAAATATTATTGTTTATATTCTAAATATAGACAATGTCATGAAACGAAAAACTCAAATATTTATCAAACAAATTAGCATCACGTTTCTTAAAGATAATAAAAAGATAAAAAAAATTGGAGTAATTTAGGGTAAATTAAATTATTTGATATAAATAATTATTATTCACTCCTGTTATGCCACTCAACGTTATAGTCGGCCGAGACCTTATTGTCAAATGTGCACGCACTATTTGAAATAAGGCGGAAAATAAACCTGTAACCGCTTAATAAATTTCATTAGCTAAAAGCAATACAGCACCAAATATACAAAATCAAAATTTGAGCATGTGCTGTGTGATGATTTTAATATTAAAACAGGATGCATTGTGCAATTGGATATTGGGTAAACAAATTTCTGAAGTTTGATTTAACAATTGCAGTCATCTGTGTCCTCGGAATTGGAATTGTGTTAAGGTAAGAAGGTCTAAAAATTATTTTGATGAGATAAGATTTGGACTTTATCAAGTACATATATTAATACACAGGATGAAATTGTATATATTTACCTTCACATAAAATACTTCAATGACCGATAAACGGCTGACTGTATCTCAAAATCATGACAGTGTGTTTACAAATGTAAATACACAATTGGAAATTTGTAAGGAAACACTTGAGAAAATTTTCCATCATACTTGTGTCTAATGATTAGAGAGTTTGATTATCAAATGTAAATAGAGTGGCGGTGTTTTTAAATTAAAATCACTTCTTTTATAAAAAAAACACTTGAGCAAAACAATATAGATATACCAGATCAGATTAGGCCCATAATTCACTAATATAACTCATTGATTATTTCACTATTTTAGCAATAAATCACTTGCCTGTTATCTCGAGAAGTCTATTTTTATTTATGAGTTTGCATTGATTATCGTTGTGTGTGTGTGTGTGTGTGTGTGTGAAAAATAGTTGGGAAGCGACAGGGATGGATTATATAGATTGCCTCTAATTAATGATTACGATCAGCACTGCTTATCGATATATTTAATGACTTCGTATATTTATTCCAATATTTGGTTAATACTATCACTTATATTTATTATCGCCATGTAGACTAGACAATTTAACAGATAGAAGTATAAATATTTTGTTCTATTAGTTACTTAGAGTGCTTGCTTAGTGTTAGATATCTCCAATTCTTTTGTTTTTTGTTTACACTCAAATCATGGAAACACAGTTTTTAGTTACCACACAACACATCCAAACTACATAATCGTAATAATTAAGAAAAGAATTTAGTTCTGATCAAATTTCAATTGGTAAAAGATGTGTGGTCTGACCGTTTAGATCTATTATTGTGTTATCATAAAGTAATGATTAAATAATTTGTATTTTTTTTTTGTGATGCCAACATTAGGGCGAATTAATTAAGTGTATAGTGCGCGAATCAAATTTTTAACGTTAGTATTTATTTACTTTGCACAATATTCTGCTGGCCAATGTTTATCTCAATTCAATAAAAATTAATTTACTATTTACTAAGTATCGATCGGTTATTTGTTATTCAGTCAATATTAGTCCAAATCATGAATCAATATAAGACGAAATCTTTACTTAATTAAAATCCAAATCTAATTTTGCTTCACGCGATTTCCGTATTTATAAATAAATACCTATTAATAGCCGCCGCCGCCGCCTCTCTTGTACTTCCCAATAATTTTTTTTTTTTTTTGTAAATACGGTGTACAAAACTATAGCGATTCAACTGTATGTATTTGGTAATTAAATATATCTATAAATTTTAAAATGATTATCGATAAGAATTAAGAATACAACATTTATTTTTGGTTTTTGTTTATTCAATGAAAATTTATTGAATGATTTTTGTACTGCTGATTTTCAGTTAAATTCGCTAATTTTACGTTCTTTCCACAACAAAAGATATACAAAAATACAGTATATCAGGTGATCAAAATTGTATCGCATCATAAAATTAATTTTATCAGTATTTTATTAGGTCACTGGATCGAGCACAGTAACACTCGTCCCGTTTTGCCACTGGCAAAAACGAATAATCCACAATAAATATGTTGTACTCAAACAATTTGTAAGCGCTAAAAACTGGCAATTATACCTATACCGGTAATAAAGATAGCTGATAACGCAATTACATAAAGACTATACATTTTTAAATAAAGGTTTATGTCTGTGCGCGATATAATTTGTAATTTATTTGGTCATTTTCAAATATTTGTTTGACGTAGCCACTTTGTTATCAGCACACAATATTATATGCGAAATTGGGCCGTAATATAATAATGAGTATCCCGTGTGTGCGCCGCCATCCAATGCCACCACACAGATAAATATTTGGATAAAAGCTGAACATTTTTTTTTAATTTTATTTTACACACATAAATTTAACCTGAATATATATGATATTTTAGGCACTAAATTTAAAAATAATTTAATTAGAATTGTAACTAAACAGAAATAATTTGTATATTCGCACTATGTGTTTAAAAAAAAAAAAAAAAAAAAAAAAAACTTGAGTGGCAAACAGTTTTGAACGTTTCACACGAATGAAAAACAAAAAACGCAAAATATTTTATTTATTAATTAAAATTAAAAAAATGTTAATCCGGATATTAAAATTTTTAAAATTTTGTGTTTACAGAGTAATAAGATTAATATTAAGAATTATGGCCGGTGGACGACTGATACAGCAAAATGGTGAACACGAAGCTTTACGTCTGGAAATACAAAGACGTCGTGAAGAATATGCACGAAAACAACAAGTGGATTATTCTCATGTATTCCGGTAAATAATATTCGACGACATTTTAATTCTATGTTCATTTTTGATTAATTATAAATTATTTATTTTTGTAGAAAAAAGTCACGATTTGAAATGATAAGATTGTCGTTCATTATATTGGGGATTGAAGTTGCTTATGCCGCTGAGACTGCTTTCGTGTCGCCAATTTTATTAGAAATTGGTATACCACATCAAGTAAGTGTACTTTTTTGTTACGATAACAAAAATATTATCTTTTATATAGTAATTTTAGTACTAATACATAAACCTTTTGTAAAATATTCAAATTTATAAAATATGGTCGATAGGGTGCTAAATATTTGTTTGTGTTTCTTTTTAAGGATATGTCACTCGTTTGGGGTCTTTCCCCGCTTATCGGATTCTTCCTAGCACCAATTCTTGGCTCAATCAGTGATCGTTGTCGCGTTGAACTTGGACGTCGCAGGCCATTCATTATGTTACTTTCAGTTGGTATTTTAATTGGACTCTTCTTGGTACCGTGGGGCACAACAATCGGGAGATGGTTTGGTGACGAAATTGACGTGCTGGCAGAAGAAGCAGAAGAAATAATTAAAAGTTTAAATGGTACCATGGTACTGACAGATAACGACTTAGACTTGGATTTATCGTTGAATTCTAGTGAAGAAAGTGATAGTGCTATACGTGTATGGGCTGCTGTTTTCACAATTATTGGAGTAATTCTACTAGACTTGGATGCAGATACTTGCCAAACACCATCTCGGGCATATTTACTCGATGTTAGTGTACCAAATGATCATGCTAAATGTTTAAGTACATTTTCGGTTATGGCCGGTTTAGGTGGCTGTATTGGTTATGGGCTTGGTGCTATTAATTGGGATTATGTTGGAATTGGAGACTTTTTTGGTGGAAATATTCAAACAGTATTTGCCATTGTGACGGTACTCTTCTGCTTAAGTTTTGCATTTACGGTAACAAGCTTTCGAGAAATACCACTACCATTACTAGAAAAAGATGAATTGTTGCGACCAGTAACTCAGGTTGCAGTCAAAAAAGAGCTCGAACACAAATCGCTTAATAATAAAAATGTAAAAGATCCCGAAAAGATGATGATCCAGGATGAAGAAGAAGAAGAAGCCGTCTCTCTCGGTGAATACCTAAAGAGTATAGTGTATATGCCCAAATCAATTCGAATTTTATGTCTAACAAATTTATTCTGCTGGATGGCTCATTTATGTTACTGTCTTTATTTCACCACATTTGTGGGGGAAGTGGTATTCGACGGAAATCCAAGTGTAAGTTATATCCATTTATGTATAATATTTTACGCACAACTAACCAAATATTTCTTTTTTTTTCATCAGGCCGATTCAAACACCATAGAATATAATCTTTTCGAAGAGGGGGTTCGGTTTGGATGCGCCGGACTATCAATCTATGCAATTTCCTGTTCTGGATACTCTTGGGTGATTGAGAAATTACTGAAAAAATATAAAATAAAATACGTGTACATTGGAAGCATCATACTATTCTCAATTGGTATGCTTCTCTTAGCATTATTCCCAACCAAACCACTTGTATTAATACTAAGTACTACAGCCGGTATTATATACGCAGTCATCTTTACAATCCCATTTATTTTAATATCAAGATACCATTCGAAAAATTCATTCAAATCAGTAAAGGGGGAAAGTGTTCAGTCGACAGAGACACGTGGTTTAGGCACAGACATTGCAATTGTGGGCAGTATGATTTTCGTTGCACAAATTATTACATCGTTGACGGTTGGTAATTTGATTGATCTTCTGGATACAGCAACGGCAGCTATTTATGTGTCATCGTTTACAGGATTTTGTGCAGCTGGATCTGCATTCTTTGTGTTATATTTAGAAGGCTAATTTATTTATATATGTATTTGTATTAAATAGTATTATTCTAATTTTAGGTTAGGTAGGTTTTTTTTATGAATATAAGGACAAAAAATCAAAATACAATATTTTTGCAAGAAAACTAAGCGTTTTATTATTTCTAATGCACTCTAATGCAATTTTCGATAGATCTTAATTTCTTTATTAAGAATTTCTTAAAAATTCGGCATGAAAATGAGCTCTTAAAAACTTGGGCATAACCACTTTACCAGGGAATTATATAGTTATTCCAATTGTCAGCAAAAATTTGACAATGAAATATTAAGGTTACACGAGATGAGAATTGCAGATTCACAGGAATACCAACGATAGACGAATTCCTCGCTTTCTTGGTGCGCCGATTTCCGGCATTAGAGGCGATAAGGACAGAAACACTTGCTCCCTGCTTTACTGGAGCAATCGCCCCATAACCAGCAAGAGTCAAGACCCTCCACACACAACCGCAGGAGCCCTTTTACCATCATTACTAGAGTAACAGCTCCAACACCAACTAAGGTTGAAACCGATGCCTAAACTACAAAGCTACGAGATACAAGATTGCTTGAAGTTCCAACAAAAGTTAACTTAGGAACGCACCAAATTCATCAATCAACATAATCTGTGTAAGATGTGTTTGAAACAGTTTCATGTACAATATTCAATATTCATCACACGCTTACAAACAATATAAGACCAAATGTGTCAGCAGAGAAAAGGTTCTCAATAACAACCCATCTAATGAATAAATCGAAAACCCCAACGGGAAGACTCCCATGGCCATGATTAACGTACCAACCAACAACTTAAGAGACAACCATCCAGAACATCTTCGAGTACTTATAGAATCCGGATCACAGGCATAGAACCACGATTTTCATCAGATTTCTCGATGAGAATAGAGGCTTTGGTATTACCAAGTATAACCCAGCCTCTACCCGAAATGGTTAATCCAAACTACAGCCAAACAAGCAATGTGGACATCTTATTCGGTGCGGATTATTTTTCTCATATGTTAATGAACCAAATTGTAAAAGGGAATCAAGGAGAACCAATCGTGAATAAGTTTTATCTGTATCTCAAACAAGAGATCCTCCAACATCCAGTTAATGATTACGTCTGACCTTGACAATCAACTAAAGAAATTCTGGGAATTGGAAGAACTACTTACCGAAACGCTCTAACAAAAGAAGAGAATCTTTTGAAGACTATTATCAACAGAATTTCAAACGAGGAGCAGATGAGGTTCAAATTCGTTTTAAATCAGATATACCACCAGCACCACTCGGGTCATCCAAACAAAGAGCTTTAGCTAGATTCATATCAATTCACTTCAATCTAGGGCATTCTGTAGAATGAAAAACCGATTCAAACAACAAATATTATAGGTATACAACTAGTTGGGCCCAAAGAACAAGAGGATCTCATGTCTACTTTATTAAGGTGGAGAAAGCATAATATCGCAGACATCAAGAAATTGTACCGACAAATCAAGGTACATCCATGATTTGGGACGGGTTCAACGATAATTCGAAATAATTTCTACTTGGACGACCTATTATCAGGAAATCACAACATAAATGACGCCAAGTAACTACAAACTCAGCTCGTTAATTTATTGAAAACATGTGACTTCAAGCTGAGACAATGGGCTAGTAATCATTAATCATCCACAAGTACTACAAAGTATCAACTCAGACTCCAGACCATTAGAGCCCATCATACTAAGCGAAGAAGCAGCAAAAACACTTGAAGCCAAAATCTTGATGTAAACTCTATGAATCTCTAGCGTTTGCTAACACAGTTAAAAGTGGATATGGTGAATAAATGCCAACAATGTTACACCTATCTCCCAATGTTAGAAGATTATAAATATCACAATATGGATTAATTTCGACCAAAACATATTTTTTTGATAGATCTCAACAAGATAAGGTAACCTTGTTGACATTAAAAACAAGAGTAGCTCCAATTTCAACCAAATTACCATTGCCAAAACTACAGCTTTACGGAGCCAGTCTCCTGGCGAAATTAATCGATATAAAGTACAACAAGAAGGTTGTCATATCCACAACATATTTCTGGTCTGATTCAATAATAGTTCTGAGTTTCTTCAATGACAAATCTAGGGAGACATACCAACAGCACAGACGGGACTCTTCTAATTCGTAAAACAACGGGAAGAGATCATAAATCACACAAGGTATCTGTCCATATTTGTATGTATCTATGACAACCAAGGCCACACATATTGAACCAATCAGTGATCCAACCAAACAGGTATTCATCTCTGCATTCAAAAGAGTCACGTCACGCAGAGGATTGTGCAACGATCAATATATAGCGACAATGGCACAAATTTTGTTGGTGCCAATAATCAGCTTGGGCGAGAATGGGCGTCACACAGTTATTAGTAAATGATGGTAAAACAATCGATGTGGCTCCAAAATACGATTAAAATGGAACGAACGTTTGAGTCAATACCCCTAAATGTATATACATTACAATCATAATTTACTTAAATTATCTGTGTAAAACGTAAAATTAAGGTTAGTTTCCAAAATATTTATCTTCCTTTTGTTTTTTTTAAATAGTGAGGACACATTTTCTTGTGTTTTATTTTGTTTAAATAATTTTTAAAAACTTCTGTACTACATATTCTGTAATATTTTTTTTCTACGATAGTGCAGTAACCAGTAACCTATGCTTTCGATGATGATTTTTGAATTTAAATTATATAAGAAAAGGAGGCTTTGCATCGTATACTAAAATCGTGTGGAAATATTCTCATTACACAACGATTTCTAAATATTGCTACACGATTTGTGAAAACCCAAATGTTTTAATGGTTTAATAAATTTGTGTTGATCCGTACAAGTGTGTAATTTTTTATGTTTCTACTTATTTATAAATGTTACAGGGCTATTGTATCGTAGAAAAAATAGCGTGTGCAACTCGCGTGAAAATGAGTCATTGCAATACTCAAGTGAGTGCAGCCCTCGCTATCGCTCAGGCTGCAAATTTCACTTTCGTATTGCAATGACTCGTTTTCTTCACTTGTTATACAATATACTATTACCCCATTTTGAAGGACTCTGCGAGCCGCAATAAAATCGGTAAAAAATGCTTAATAAAGGTAATTGGAGAAACCAAACTGACCTTCCCCCGCGGATCCTGCAGTTGTGACTTTTAACCCGGAGACATTTTTTTATTGGCACACCTTTACAATCAATTCCTCGAGATACCGTATCAAACATTTGCGGTATATCACGATGGAAACTAGTAGTGAAAATTAAAGAAATTTTTTTGAAAATGTAGTATTCTGATTATTTGAACCAACTTCAAATACCCATCTGAACAACCAAACATGTGAAGATATATAAACTAGTGCATCAAGAATGAAAACATTCCTCCACAAAAATGGTTAACTACATAGACAAGTCGTAGAAGTACATCCCGGAATTGTCCAAAGCGTTTGAGTTGTTTTCTATTAGCCTATTCAGAAACTCGCACGACTACCCATAGAGTCAGAGGAAGCATATGTAACATCTAAATAATCAGATCAAGTATATAACCTGTAAATCAATTACGCCTCCAACCTTAACCACATTAAAGCAGGACCTGATGATGATATAGAATTCAGGACTGGCAAAAGCGTCGACCGCGGTCGACTGGTCGACCGATTAACTATCGAAAGTCGCCCGCGAGCAATATGAGAAAATGCATATTTAAAAAACTTTTTGACTGTTAAATCTCTTTATAAACATATTTAAAAAACAGTTCAGATTTATATGGTAACAAATGTCTAATAAAATAAAGAAATAAACATTTTTCATTTTCAAAACTTTCTAATTTTGTCTTGAATTTAAATAAATAAATGAAATACAGTTAACAATTAAATATAGTTTCTCTGGTAGACCTCCAGATTTAATTTAGTCAAAAGTCGCCCGCAAGACTTGAAAGTTTTGCCACCCCTGAATTATAGATCATGATAGAACTGTCATTGCATGGTATTATCAATACTAGAGTTAACGGCAATGAAGATAACGAGAGGGAAATTGATAATTCTGGTGATACGGCCAAATCAAGGACGAAAATTCCTGATGAAAGTGTACATAATCAAAATGACAATGAAAACGGAGCTGGGGTTTCGCGGTCGATGCGTGAATATACTGAAGACAGGGTAGAATTAATCCTTGATGGTATAAGGCGCGGCTCATGGATAATTTTTGGTGTTTTGTTGAAGGATAATGCTCTAAATTGGTATTGGGAACATCGAGAAAGAATTATTTACAATTATTAACAATCCGGTAAATAAAAATTGTGTTTACAGTTCAAAATTGGAATTGTTTACAATAATTTCGAATGTCAAATTATCAGATAGCTCAGTTTAAAAATTTTCCACTAGATGGAATTCGTAATGCTCCAATCGTCAATAAAATATTAAAACTTTAAATTATTCTGGTATGTATATTCCAGATTGATAAATATTTTTATAAGAAGAGCAGAAATTGTCAAGAGTTTGCAATTCAGTTTCGATCTGCGAGCATGTGAAAAATAAATCATCTTTCAGTACATCTTAACAATTTCTCCTCTTCTTAAAAAAATATTTATCAATCTGGAATATACCAGAATAATTTAAAGTTTGAACATAATAACCGCATGTATGCGTTAAATATACTAAAGGCATTGCCCCATGCACAAACGGCAAAACGGCATTTCAAACCGTCAAATCCAATTATAGATAGAAGTGTTTATTTTTCAGTATGAAAATTGTTAAAAAATAGTTTGAATCTATAAGTTCTACCTTATTCGTAAAAAAAATTATTAAAATTGATTTAATTTCATTTAAAAAACTCCAATTTTATATTTTGACGGACGGATTGTTGCTTGACGGCCGGCGAAACATAAAATTGGTCCTTTTTGAATGAAATTAAATCAGTTTTAATAAAATTTTCTTAAAATAACTTGGAAATTATACATTAGAACTATTTGTTAATAATTGTCATATTGCAAAGTGAAGCAACTTAGCCAAAAATTGGATTTAACAGTTTTAAATGACGGTTTTCCGTTTTGCATGGGGCAATGCCTTAATACTGAAATTGTTAAAAGTTTAAAAAGGGGAATGTAAAATTCGCTAATACATATGTACTACAAGTGCACGATTAATTCCTAGATGTACTGAAAGATGATTTATTTTTCACATGCTTGCAGATCGAAACTGAATTGCAAACTCTTAATAATTGTTCCTCTTCTGAAACCAATAAAATTTTAAAGTACAAATGTGTTTGCGTTTCCGTTGTAATTGTAACAGTTTGCGGCTTTTGAAAACCGCAACTGTTAGCAGAAATATCCGTCTAGGGATTTTAGTGTGGTCATTTAAGCCGACTAAACTCAGGGAAATGGGGTGGGGATTTTCTAAAACCTTGACAGACCTTGAATAGACCACAGGATGGATACGGAAGGAGCAGCGATCAACTTACCACATATTGATTTAAAGCGGAATTTCCATTCCCAATCTCACTCTATGGTCCTTGCAATTTATCTCATTCTGAAATTAATTTATCCACCATTCAGAAAAGACAGAATTTTCCCTTTAACAAAATTTACAATTTATTATGAATTCAATTTCACTTTAACAATTCCAAAAGAAATAAAGATTAAACCTATGATTATACAACAACAAAAAATTTTTAACTAAAATTACTACGAAAAAGAAGCTTGGTACCAACTATCTGCCTAAATTTGTTTCTAACTAAACCCCAAAATAATTAATTTAAATTAAAGTATTTAGTTATATAAAAACAAACAAAATATGTTTAATATAATTAAAGAAAAAAAACTCATCTGTTTGGTCCGTAATCCGGTGTTGAGTGAAGATCCATGTTGATTGAAGAAATACACTAATTGTTTTTGTTTTTTTATTTGTGGTATGTATTATGCCTATATTCCATGGGAAAAATTGACTGACAGTCAAAAAAAACGAAAAGAGAAAAATAATTTGACACCCCATATAAGAGACAAAGCCAACGTGTTTTTTATTTTATAGCAAAATTGTTTTACTATAAAATAAAAAATAAAAAAAAGCGTTGCCTTTGTCTCTTATATGGAGTATCAGATTATTTTTCTCTTTTCGTTTTTTTTTACTGTCAGTCAATTTTTCCCATGGAATTGAGGCATAAAGGAGCTATTCCACTTGACTGAATTGACTGATAGTAAAAAAAGAAGGAAAGAGAAAAAAGTTCGAATCTTTATGTAATAGACAAAGGCAACATTTCTTTTTATTTTTTTATTTTATAGCAAAATTTTGAGGAGAAATTTTGACAGCACACAAAAACATAACCAATAATTATAAAAAAAATTAAATATTCCTATTAATTCAGTTAATTTTGTATCTCAAAATTATCTAAAAAATTAAATATTATTAATAGTCACATCAGAATTATATTTTTTAGTATATTTTCCGTAAAAATTAAAAAAATGTCTACCAAAAAAACGTCATGGGTATTTTTATTTTTACTTTTTTATAGCAAAATTTTAAGGAGAAACTTTGAAAAATATATTAACCGTAAAATTATTAGTGTGCGGGAATATTTCTCATCATATACTAATTTTATGCATGTGTGTTAGTGTCACTGCTATAAAATGTTCTCAATTTGATACTTTTTATTGCAGTCACACTACTACAGATACAATTATTTCTTGACTGAGAATTGTTTTTGTTTCATTCGCCCATCTAGCAAATGTATATTTGTATCTTCCTTTAATTTTACTATCAGTCAATTCAGTCAAGTGGAATAGCACCTTAATAACATTAATACCATGCCATACTAGATTATGATTGTCGTTATTTTTATTAATGAAAAAGGTATGGGCACAGTATGCACTTTATAATTTCTATTTAATGTTATTTTTTTTTATAGTCTGTATTATTATTATTATCAATTCGTTAATATGTACTTTGATTTCATAATTTAAAGAGTAATTTATTAGTTTAGCACAAGCACACACATTAATACTATGGAATGTTAGATTGTAATTGTTTTGGTTTTCCTTATTTTTATCAATGAAAACAAACCTGGGCACACTATACACTCGTATTTATAATTCATATTTACTTGTTATTTAGTATTAGTTTCATATTATTATACATCATTCGATAAGTGTTTATTTGTAATTTAGATATTTTTTTTTCTATTATTTTAGCACTCAATTTAAAACAAAAAAAAATTGTTGGTTTTCCGCTTTGGGTTTCCGTTATACTATCACAAGTTGGGATGTTCTTCAACAGTTTCACTAGAGACAATATTGTTAAATTGATCTTTAACACTGACTCACTTTATTGAAAAAAAAAAAAATACTTAAATACGTGAAACCCAAATCAGTTTTCCGCTTTTAACGGTCTCATAATTTTATAGTCCTTTCGAATGTTCTATTTATATGTAACAGAATTTAATTATGTTATTACTCAAGTTTATAACTTATCTATATTATACAACATTTGCAATTCATCAACTTATTAATAATAAAAAAAAAATCGGTCTTTTCTTTCGCTTGGTCCCGAAAACATGTATTTATACTCATCAACGATGTAGTATCCATATTCATAAAAAAAATGAATTTCAGATATTTTGAGACAAATTGATGAACCCATTCTTCTGTTCACAACAACTTTATTATATCGATATTTATCGATATTTCGATCAATTTTCTTTTCGTAAGCAATTAAATTCGCGGATAAAACTGTTTTTTTTTCTAAATCACACTTGAATTATATTTGGTTGGAATCAATAAAAAAAAAACCCGAAAGCCTTTTGAACTAGCTTATTTTTTCCCAAACGTTATAATTATTTATCACTTTTACTGTTTATCATTCAATGATATTCACACAGTAAAGAGTTCAATACCCTTCTATCTATATTTCTCGACTGACCCCAAAATCAAAAACCTCTTGCATTACATTATCAAAATTATCGCATTCCCCACCCAAAACAACATGAACAATTCACAATAAATAGATTTAGAGTTACAGATTACGAGAAAATTTCTCCAAATTAACACCCTCGGTGACGATGCATCGTTACACCGTGTCAATATACAAATTACAATGCAAGTTAAATTGTGCAAGATAAATTGTTCCCCAGTCGAATTTTGTCAAGTAGAATTGCCCCAGTGAAATTGCGTCCAGTGGAATTGTGTCTAGTGGAATTGTGCTAGTATGGAATCGCCCGGTTACCATATCACATAATTTGTTATAGAATTAAGATTTGTCTGTTTTGAACTCCAATTTTTTGAAATTGAGCTTCATTAATGGTTTTGGATTCTATAGTAGCTAATTCTAAAGTAACAGCTTTCCTGTATGACAAAAGCTTCTTTTAAATAGCTTCTTTCTCAGCGCATTAATTAGAAATGAGTGGAAGCTTACTATGGTTACACTTTACTCGCTATGGTTTCGTTTACCGATTGATCCCGCTTATTAAATTTGAAACGCTCAAAGATAACTAATTTTTCAGGATTAAAATGCGACTTTAACTAAAGGCGAGTCGGGTGGTTTTTCAAGACATTATAAGTCTTTGCGCCCATTAAGTTAATAAACAACCACCACTTATTTTTTTTCTTCTACAGTATTGATTTTAATTAATTGTTTGAAGCGTTCTAAATATGTTTCAAAATTAGATTTACTGACATCAAACGGTTCTAAAGTACCGGTAAATGATATTTTATTATACGAATTTAATGTTTTCTTGATCACAGTCAAAAAACAAACGTTATACACTTTGAACGTACCAAACAAAAAAAATTTAACGTGTTCAATCCTTATCGCCAATACAGTATTCCAAAGTATGTTTTAAATTAAAGATGTTGATTGTTCAGCAACCAAAATAAGATAGAGAGTGAGAGTTCTTCGTTTTATTATTATACAAATTGTTAAAATTTCGTACAATAAGTACGTACAAGCAAAACCTGTTATTAATCAATACAATACGATCAGCAGTGGGAGATATAACAAACACAACTTCCCCCCATAAAATATTCTCCTTTGTATGCACAATTCAAATTGCTCTTTTCCATTTAAATATAACTGGAGAATAGAAGATTTTGCATATGGTTGTGTGATGTATTAGGAAATGTTTGTTGCTTAAAAGCTATTGGAAATTATTATAATTAAAAATTAGATGAAGAGAAATAAACACACCGGCAAAATTAGAGGAACATAAATAAAAGCAATTTTTTTTTTAACTTTCTTCGGTATATCTATAAGTGCTATATACTTTTGGATAACTATCCTCTTAATAAATCAGTTTATAAGAAATATTGAGAATTTTCAATATTTTAACAATTAATTATAACCTGTTAAGTGTTTGTTGACATTTTACGCGTTAACCGTTTCCGATAATAACTTTGTTTCACGGCCATATTGCGTTTTGTGCTCATTTTACTGTTTACCGTTAGAGAGTTTACATTGTATTGAATATAAAATGAGTGACTTACCGGCAACTGAAGTCGCCGGAGCTGTAACCATGATACAGGAAGGGCACACCTACCGTTCAGTAAGTCGTTTGTTAGGTATGT
The DNA here is from genome assembly GCA_963556165.1 of Tipula helvola. Taxonomy (NCBI): domain Eukaryota; kingdom Metazoa; phylum Arthropoda; class Insecta; order Diptera; family Tipulidae; genus Tipula; species Tipula helvola. The sequence goes on along the minus strand of OY744481.1, from coordinate 7,796,203 downwards.
CAGTATATGTGATCCACCGCAATGTTCAACGATACAGACAGACGGGATTTTACGTGCGGAGGCGAGGACAAGGCAGGAATCGGGCAACCAGTGCCACAGACGATCGTTTTATAAAGGTTCAAACTTTACGGAATCGTCGCCAAACTGCTGTTCAGACCCGAAATCTTTTAGAAGAAGTCCGTAACGTTCATGTCAGTGAACGTACAGTGAGAAGACGGTTAAATGAAGCTGGTCTGAAGTCATATGTGCCAGCCAAAGCGCCGAAACTCGAGGTGAGCCACCGAGCAAACAGATTAACTTTTGCTCGTCAGCACCGAGATTGGTCAGATGAGTGGAGAAGAGTTTTATTCAGTGATGAAAGCCGTTTTTGTGTTAATTCCATTGATGGTAGGGAGAGGATGTGGAGATATCGGGGGGAACGTTACCACCAAGCGAACTTCTCCGAAACGGTATCATACGGTGGAGGGTCCATTATGGTTTGGGGTGGCATATGTTTGGGAGCACGCACGGAGCTGGTGGTAATCGAAAACGGCTCTCTTAACGCACATCGGTACATAACAGAGATCTTAGAGCCTCATGTAATGCCTTTTGCCCCATTCATAGGCGAACATTTTATTTTTACGCACGATAACGCCCACCCTCACACGGCGCGGATAGTGCAAGAATACCTTAATGATGTCGGTATTACCAAAATGGATTGGCCAGCGCGTTCCCCGGATATGAATCCAATAGAACACATCTGGGACATTATTGGAAGAAAGGTACACCAGAAGAGTCCAGCCTCTAAGGATATTTCAAAATTGAAATCAGCCCTGGTGGAAGAGTGGGAGAATTTGCCCCAGGAAATGATTGAATTTGCCCCAGGAAATGTTTCATAAGAGTCCGCGGAGGGAACACCCGCTATTAATTTGATAAAAATGTACCTAATTAAACAAAAAAAGATTTTTTTATTATTTCTTGTAAAACGATAAATTTGTACTTTTTCACATTTCTCGCATTTTTTTCTGAAATAAAGGATAAATAAACTTAAATATTGTTTTTCTTATAATATTTCGGATAATTATATAAATAAATTATAAAAAAGTTTGTCAAAGAACACAGAACATTAAAAAAAATTGTTATATTTTTATGTTCCCCTAATTTTGCCGGTGTGTTAGATGAGAGCAATGAAGATGATTGCCGATTGGTTATAGTATGCGCAAAGCCAATTAAGTTGAAAATCATTTTGTTCCAATTCCATTAATTATTTTATACATACTTACGAACGCTCCAAACCTTTTTATTAATCTAGTCTTTTACGTGGGAAATAAGATTTCACTTCATATATTCTTTCTCTAATTACTTGTTTCTCATCTACTTAGTTGAATTAATTGATTCATTTTTATTTGAGTAATCTACAATTATTGATTTGATTAATTAGACCTATATCTATAATAAATAGTTTCAAGTGCAGTGTTCACATAAATGTCTGTATAATTCACGTTTACATAAATGTCTATATAATTGACGCGCAAGAGTGTCACAAATATTCGGTTGTATCAAAATTTATCATTGAAATATTCGAATTATAACTTAAAATGGGGCTGGGTACGCTATCCCAAAATCAAATTCCCAATTACAAAGTCCCAAAATTAAAATCCCAAAATTACAAAATCCCAAATTACATATTCCCAAAAGACAAAATCCCAAAAAAATTCCCCAATTGAGGAATTTACATTTCTTAAATGGGTTGATATCGTTATTCAAAATAAAAAAATCCCAAAAAAGCAAAAATCCCAAAAAACCAAGTTTTTTAAAAATTACAAATTTTTGAAATATTATTTTAATTCGTTTTATACCTTGGAGAGTGGGGCTGCCATTCCCAAACCCCCGCCCTGACGATTTTTTGAAATTCTAATATTCATAGTGATTGAACCATTTTTTAAAAATTTGTATTTTTTAATAATAATTCACATACTAAAATAAAAAACTTCTCAAAGCCGCTTAGCATTGGTCCTTTCCGCGCGACGATGACATGAAATTATGTAGATTCCTTTTGTTTTCATATTTTAGTTATCAAAAATTTATTGGAGTCTTCCCTTTCGAGGGGCAATTTACTTTGTATTTTTCGGTATTTTTTTTTTTTTTTGGATTTTTCCGTTCGGAAAATTAAGGAGTTTGGTACGTTCTCCCAATTACAAAATCCCAAAATTTAAAATCCCAAATTATGAAATCACGTGGTTAACAAGAATATTTATTGAAACGCATGCGCGCGTGTTTATTTATCATAATAAATACATAATTTTATAAATTTAATATAGAATTGGCTGATTTTCAAAAACATAGGTTTATCAGCCCGAAGCGATTAACTATCTTAAAATTTTCAGAAATATTACTTTGTTCAAAATAATTATTACAAGAGTCGCACTCCCATCTCTAGGTACAAAAATAATAATATAAATTAATAATATAATTCTATCCAGGGGGATAGGGACAGGAATATAGGAATGGATTGCATCAGTTCTATTTTACTGTACTATAAAATTACCATCGCAAATATCTCGGGAAATAATTTTATTTAGTGAAGATTTTAATCTCCAAATTAGGATGATAAAACGCCTTGCATTTGTTCCTCCTGATGAAATGTGATGGTTAAATGTAATTACATAACCGGAAGCAGCTGTAACAAAAATCCGCGTTATGACCCTAGTTTGTTATGACCCTGTCGAAAACGCAGCAAAAGGCAATTTCCACCATACTCAAAACAGCGTCGAGGCTTGGCACCGTCGCCTTAAGGTTATTGTAGGAAAGCAGAACAGTGGGCTGTACCAAATAATATCTCGTCTTGGAAAGGAAATTATTGTTTATAAAACAATTATTGAAAAAATTAATACCGGACAAAGATTTCCGAAAAAGAGATAAAACATTAACAAATATAAAACCATTAAAGACGAACTTCAACTATGAAACTAGAATATTTAAGAAATATTGCTCGCAATATTCATCTTATTCGCTAATTTTGTACTCTACCTAACAAACTACTAATTTGAAATAAATACATTTTTAATTTCTGCTCTTTATTAATTTTGTGTATTTTTTCAAATGTTGTATATCAAATTTGGGATTTCCGCCGTTTTTGAATTTATGGGATTTTCATATTTGGGATTTTCATTTTATGGATTATGCTTTATGGGATTTATTTTTCGTTTGGGATTTTGTATACATGGGATTTCACTACGCTCCCAAAATTAAGTATATTATTGTAATGTTATTATTATTGGTGATATCGTAGATGTCCAGGGAAAATTTTAAACCAAATAATACCGCTACTATTTTGCTTAATGAGCAAGAAAAATAAAAAATGCTATGCAGAATTTTTTTTTAACTTCATCGTATAGCGGCGGACAACCATATCCTGAAAAAGCAATTCATTCTGCAGCTCGTGAATTGTTTCCGTCGACGGATTTTAAGGGATGTCTTTTTTAGGATGATTTGATAGGAAAGCCTCGCTTTGTCCCTCCTACCGAAATAAAAATGTATTATAAAGAACTATATAAGCATTTAGATGATACTGATTCCAAAAAATTTGCAAAGTGGTTAAAAATCAATTACATTGTAGGACTAAATAACACTGATCCAAATTAAGACCCAAACTTTTGGTCAGTTGAAGATGCGTGGAAGGAAAATTTTCCGAGTACTCAGAATAGCGTCGAGGCATGGCATCGACGAATCAAAGTTATTGCGGGGAAACGAAACAGTGAGAGGCATTTTGGGCTGGCGTTGTATTCTTTCAAGCCTCCAGAATTTTGCCCCATAAATATTTTCTTGCTGTCTTTTTCTTAGTGGGACTTACCATTTAACATTTCCCGATAGATTCTCGGTTCTTTTTATTCGATTCTTTGCCTTTTTATATACGCCGCTTATACTTTTAGATAATCTTTGGGGTGCTGATAACGCCACCATAGCGGAAGACCATATATAATCATCTAAATCGTAAGGACATCCATAATTCCATCGATTTGGATGACAGGCCAAATCCTCGAAAATTGTAGCTTCCCCAAACCTTACTGATGCATTGGTATGGTATAATGTTTTTTTTTGACATACCGATGGCTAATTTCCAGTTTTGGGAATCATATTACGTATAGTCTCTCATCACCTCCAACTACGTTGGATTTACTCTTATCCCTCCAAATTATTAAATTACAAAATGCCGTAGGTTTTGCTAAATGCTCTTTAGCAAAAGCAATTCTTTTGGCTACGTTCCGGTTGGTTAATTGTGATTTCCTACATGAAAATCCTACATAAACTTATATATCAACCCAATAACAAACTTAAATCGTTTTCTTTACATATTATGCGTTGTACACATTTTCTTTCCAATTCTCCTATTTGTAGTACCTATTCAGCCAATTTCTTCTACGGTTCTACCCATAGTGTGCGGTTAAAAAAAAAAAAAAAAAACTTTACTCTTGAAATATGAACCACTGAAAATAGTAAACTTTTATGGTTTTATTTTAATTTATTACAAACTAAAGTCAAATTTAATCAGTTTGATATCGCATTAAGACGCGGCCAATCAATTAATGTGGATATCCCGGGAATTAAATAATATTAGTGATTTACAATATGAATATCGGCAGTGATTTAATTTCGAGTGAAACGTCGTTAAATAAAAAAATTTCCAACTACATTTTCAAAAGTGATAGTAATAATTATAACCCTGGTAGTGATAGTGATAAAGATGTGAAATTTACTCGGGATACCTGGAATAAAGATATTGAGTTTTTATTCTCGTGTATCGCGCTGTCGGTTGGTTTAGGGAATGTTTGGCGTTTTCCATTTACTGCATTGGATAATGGTGGGGGTGCTTTTGTTATACCATATATTATTGTATTGATCCTAGTAGGAAAACCTGTGTACTACATGGAAATGATTCTCGGACAATTCTCCAGTCGTGGCAGTATTAAAGTTTATGATTTCTCTCCAGCTTTAAGAGGTATGTAAACTATGTTATATTATAATCTATACAAGTTTTATGGATTCGTTTATATGATTTAGGGATTTATATTATCTCGTGTATGCTTATTAATAAACGTGTAAAGTATATTTAATCTTTGTCGCGCGGAACATAAAAGAAAAATTGAATCGCCTTAATATAAAAATATGTAGTATTAACGTCAATTATCCAACTTTTCTTTTGTGTGGTTTTCGTTTAAGTTCATTCACGTCATGGATATATTGGAAAATGATATAAATTACAAAATTTTCTATTTTGTCGCTTTTATTTATTTACTTTTAGGTATTGGTTACGGGCAGGTAATGGGAACCGGAATTGTGTGCACATACTATGCATCTTTAATGGCTTTGATGCTACGCTATATGTTTTATTCGTTCAGCAGCACACTGCCATGGTCGGAATGTAATCCGAACTGGAATGAGTCGTGCGTTGATTCGAAGAGCTCGAGTAAAGTTTATAGCCTCAATAAAACAAGTTCATCAGCTGAATTATTCTTCTTGTAAGTATTTTGTGAAGACCACCGCCTTTTAAACAGCAAACAAATTTATTTTTTTTTTATTCTAGGAAAGAAGTTCTTCATGAAAAAGATACAATTCATGATGGTATTGGCAAACCTAACTGGGAATTAGTCGGATGTCTAGCATTTTCCTGGGCGATTGTTGCTTTAGTTTTAATTCGGGGAGTTAAAAGTTCTGGTAAAGCTTCATATTTTCTAGCCACTTTCCCATATTTTGTAATGCTCGTGCTATTAATACGAGCTGTAACATTACCAGGTGCTTTTGATGGTATTCTTTATTTGATAAAACCGCAATGGGATCAGCTGTTAATCCCTAAAGTATGGTATGCGGCCATAACCCAAGTATTTTTCTCACTTGCAATTTGTTTTGGTAACATTATCATGTATTCGTCCTATAATCGATTTTCACACAACATTTACAGGGACGTTGCAATAATTACTGCACTGGATACATTTACGTCGCTACTAGCTGGCTGTATTGTATTCGGATTGCTTGGACATTTAGCTTACGAGACGGATACAAAAGATATTCAGCATGTCGTAAAAGGTGGGACTAGCTTAGCGTTTATTGTTTATCCCGATGCGATTGCAAAATTTCAATATGTTCCTCAAATATTTAGTCTTCTGTTCTTTGCTATGCTTTTTGTTCTGGGTTTAGGGAGTATCGTTGGCATGACTAATGTAGTGATAACAGTGATTCGAGATCAATTCCCGCGTATAAAGCCTGGCATAACCGCTGTGGTTATATCAACAATTGGATTTAGTGCCGGCTGGATTTATGTTACACCGGGTGGTCAATACCTATTAAATTTAGTCGATTTTTTTGGCGCCTCATTTATGGCGCTTGTATTAGCTGTCGCTCAACTAATTGGATTTGGATGGATTTATGGGGTGAATCGATTTTGTAAGGATATAGAATTTATGCTAGGGTTAAAAACTGGAATCTATTGGCGTGTGTGCTGGGGAATTGTTACACCAGTTTTAATGATGGTTATATTGATATACACCATTATCGATATGAAGCCATTGCAGTATCGTGTCTATATTTATCCGGATACAGCTTATGGTAATTTATAGTATATTCTTGCGTATAATAAAATCAATTAATTATTGAAATATTTTACTTCTTTTCACACACTTAGCGTTTGGATGGTGTTTGTTCGCGATCTTAGTACTGCAATTTCCGATTTGGGCTGCATACGTAATTTGGAAGAATCCGCAAAATGGATTAAGAAAACGGATAATAGCGAGTTTTCAACCGATGGAGAATTGGGGACCAATAGATCCATCACTTAACGAAAAATATCAAGAGTTCCGTTTCGAGCAAGGCCAGCTTGAAGCACCATTTAAACAAACAATATTTGATAAAATTAAAATTAATTTATTTGGTTAATAATAATAAAATGATGATTTGTCTTGCCTAATTTTATTGGTATACATATTTTCATGGTTTTGCGATATTTTCTTAACCCTTTCAGTCCTAGTGGTTATAAAGAATAACCACAAATTTTAAATCCGTTGCGTCCGGAGTTTGTTTTTTTAGAATAAAATAAGTTTGTAAATTAAAAAAATATTTATTATAATTCATTCTATACATATATATAAGCAAAACTTTTAAAATTCATACATGAGGGACTGAAAGACGTGGTTTTCTGGTAATGACCACAAGGAAACTACGTCTCTTTTATCTTCAATATAGTTATTACCTATTTGGTATGGTACATGGAAAAACAATGCAGATTCATGTATATTTGGCCCTGATGATTCTGCAAATAAATTAGTCTTGGTGCAGTTCGCAATATCATCCGTCCAAATATCATCTTTGTTATTGGGTACTTCATTAGATGGTGCTATTTCGTCGGATTCGTCGTTACTATTCGATTCAGATTCAATTAAATTACGTTCATTTTGATCGACGTTTTGTTCAAAAATGACTTCCATATGTTCTATATCGAATAATTCATGTTGATTTATCGTTTCAAATTGTTCGTTTTCATCCGACATCGATACTTCTGATTCATTATCAAAGGGAATTTCGTCTATAATATTATACAAATCATCAGAAGTTAATTTTCTGAGATCATAGGATTTCCTTTTCGAACTTTCTGTAGATATAAAAAAACGTAGATAAGTACCTTGTGGTTACCACATAGAACCGCCATAATTTTTTGTGTATAAATAATATGTGTAATGTATTACAATACAATTTCGCACAGTATAAATAAATATACACATTCTCGTAACAAAATAACATCATAATTACCTGACATAATTGTTAAAACTCCACAATATACAATAAAATTGTTGTTTGGATAACAACTACCTTACTACTGCACCAAAAGTCGTAAATATTATGAAATAAAATCTAGAAAAACCGTTAGACTTTGCGTCTGCGCATAACTCATAGTGTAAAGAATATAATGCGCACTGTGGTTACACTATAATATCGTTAGGAACGTAAGGAAAAAAATGTTTATGTGTGGCTTTATGTATTAACCGGTAGGACGCAAAAGCAATTTTTTTCTAATTTTGTTCCGGACTCAAAGGGTTAAATAGTGATATAGGCGTACACCAAGCCTTTAGCCTTTCGTGCTAATTTGTTTTACTGGTAAAACGTAAAATTCGGATCTCGAAACAGCATCGCGAGTGAGATTGTGCACCGTCAACACTCCACAGCTTCGCAACATCATCAAATGTCGGTAGCCATGAGTCTTCAAGTAAACCGCGGAACAATTCGAAAAAAAAAAAACAAAGAACATCTTAAAAACTGCAAAGTGTTACTGAAGTGGCTCGGGGGTAAAAATTCTAGAAAAAATATTTTTACCGATGAGAAGCTGTTGACAATTGAACAATGCTACAATCTACAGTCTTGACGACTAATAATCGTATTTGATCAAAAACCCTTGCTGTGGGCTGAATTTACTCCTCAACTTCATCAATGAAGTGTAGAAAGTGAACCAAGCAATTTATCGCCGTGCAATTCTCGAGAAAGTAGTTGTTCCCTGGACTTGTGAGCATATTATCCAAATGAAGGTTGGACCTTCCAACAAGATTCTACTCCGGCTCACAAAGCGACATTGACACAACAATAGACTTTGACGTTTTGTTGTACAAAAAGAAAAATTCAAAGTCAAATCAATATTTTTTTTTTTTGTTACGTCCGAATCGCGTCGAATATAATTGATTTAATATAAAATCTCATATTCCAACTTTAGTTTAGTTCGTTACGTCGCGTCGGTCGCACGAGTTTATCTCAGCGAAGCGATTAACCTTGTCAAGGTTTTCGTCTGGGTTTCGACTTTAACCCAACCCCGATCCACATTTATATCTAAAATTAGTTATTTTATAAAATGCTGGTGAAGGTTTCCCATCAACATTCCATAAAATAACGAATAAAACATTCAAATTTAAATTGTTACCTACATTACGTTACCCACCGCTACTTGTAATAGGCGCGGTTGTCATAAAAATGAGAAAAATAGCGCTTAAAATCCAAACAGCTGATCGATTTGACAGCTACATATATATTTTCGACGAACTGTCAAAGTCAATGTCAAACGCTTATTTACAAAATACAAATGAGCTAGCTTATTTACAAATTATTTAATTTTAATATAAAATAATGAATTTTCGAGAGAAATTTTTACACAATCTTAAAAAGAAAAGTGGTAATTACAATATAAAAACAAATTTTAGTTCTATTTTCATAATTTTCTTTCATTACAGGCGAGACTGATAATAAGAAAAATGCAGATAATATTGAATATGTTGATTTAGACGATGTACTATTTCAGAAATATTTTAACGAAATACAAAAAAATGATAAATTATTAAAATTGGATAAAATAGATCATCCAACGTATCAAATAATACCGCGATTTTATTACACATTGCCACGCAATCATGAAAGTATGGCCCAAAAGTTACGCGAAGAAGCAAGAGCACTTTTCTTACAAAAACGAAGTAAAGAACTTTTGAATAATATTGAGTTAAAAGCACTTTGGAAATTACTCGAAAAACACCATAGTCTGCCCAACATGGGTGAGGAACAGTTTATTACTTATGATAATTATTTAAAAGTTGTGGAATTATCTGGAGCAAAATGTCAGCATTATTTAACGGCTACTGTATTTGCACGCTTGTTGGCAATTAGTTGTTATCCCGGAAGGGTTAGTATTATGTCTTTATTTAATTATACGATGAGGAAAGTTTGGCTTCAACAAACTCGAATCGGGCTATCATTATATGATTATACGGGACAAGGTTTCCTGCGTGAAACCGATTTAGAATCTTACATCATGGAACTTATACCAACTTTACCGCATCTTGAGGGTCTGGAACGGTCATTTCATAGTTTTTATGTGTGTACTGCGGTGCGGAAATTTTTCTTTTTTCTAGATCCTCTTAAATCGGGAAAGATAAAAATTCGAGATATTTTAACATGCAACTTTCTAGACGATCTGCTTGAACTAAAAGACGAAGAACTGCCAAAAGATGCCCAAGAAGTGAACTGGTTCTCGGCCCAATCGGCTTTAAGCGTGTACGGCCACTATTTAAACCTAGATAAGGATCATAATGGGATGTTAAGTAAAAAGGAGTTGTCTGGTTATGGATCTGGAACGTTGACCTCGATATTTTTGGATCGCGTTTTCTCCGAGTGCCTTACATACGACGGTGAAATGGATTACAAAACATATCTTGATTTTGTGCTCGCACTAGAGAATCGTCAGGAGCCGCAAAGCCTTCATTACCTATTTAAAATACTCGATTTTGAGCATAAAGGATATCTAACAGCGTTCACCTTGAACTATTTCTATAAAGGAATTCAGGAACAGATTACTGCACATCGAGCTGAAACAGTAATTTTCGAAGATGTTAAAGATGAAATATTTGATATGATCAAGCCAGAAGAATCGTTCAAAATCACATTAAAAGATATAATTAACTGCGGCCAGGGTGATACTATGATTTCTATTTTAATTGAATTCCATAAGTTTTGGGCGTACGAAAACCGTGAAGTTATGGTCGCTGAGACTCCAACGAACGAGGAGCCCGGTACAACTGTCTCTTAAGCTTAGATTATATATGTATACTTCAATATTATAGTTTAACAAAAATATATTTTTATATCAAAAGTACATTCCATATTATAAAATTCTTGCCTTTTTTTTAAATGAGTAAAAAATTGGCTGCCATACAGTGATGATCAGAACCGTACACTCCATTTGGTAATGGAAAGCACTCCCTTATATCTGGTGGTAAAAATGTTGAAAGAAGTTTTAAACTTGATTCCATCTCTTTAGTATAGAATATATGATCAACAGTAAGCCATTCTCTATGGTAAGTAGTGGCTCGATATTTTAATTGATCCCTGGATAATACGGATTCTAGATTCATACTGTGCGTTATCGTTTGTAATTTATCGGAAGGCACTGTCTTCTTGAACTGCTCCGCATTACGTGAACCTGTTGGTTTTGATTTGTCAGCATTTTCTCTGACGGTCCTTAGTTCTTCTTGACATACTTTTGTTAAACCCTTGTCCCACAAAATTTCGCCTTGTGTCACAAATTCAAATAAACTAGAGGTGGGTGGAAAATTAAAATCTCCCACTAATATAACAGGATAAGAAATATTCTTACAATCAGAGTGTGCAAAATCTTTTAAAGCCGTAAAAATTGTTTGAAGTTGTGCCAGGCGAACATCATCCCTTTTTGGGTTATAAAGCAGATGTGTATTCGCCACGACAAACGATTTACTCGGATTTAATTTAAGAGATAATTTTATAAATAATGCTATATTATCTCTTCCCAATAGAGGTTCTTCTTTGATGTACAGTTTTAGATTACGGTGTTTTTCAATATGAAAAATCCGTTTATTGATAAATATAGCACATCCATCTGATTTATCACCTGTCCGCTTAAAGTACAACCCTTTATAGTCTAGATCTTTTAATCCATGCTTAATCGCTGCATAGTGGATATCTTCAACCTCCTGCAGGCATAATATATGAGGCCGAATTTTATAAAGCTCCTTAAGGATCTTATCCAACCGATGTTCCCATCGTAAAAAATTCGGATGTACAAGATGATACAAATCTTGATGATACTTTATGTATATCTGTGCCAGAATATTGTAACTCATTACAATGAATGGACTTCCGGGAAACCGCCTATAATCGGTGCGGTATTTGCCTCCCATTTCAGTATCTTCCCACTCACGACACACATTTTCAAAACCTTTTTCAATATTTACCAGCATTTTCCGATTTTTGCGATCTGACATTTTATTTTGATCAATATGATTATTATTATAGTTTTTATGATAGTACAAATACGACAAAAATTTTGTATTTACATCTTTTTTGGTGCTTTTCACATACGATCGAATTGAAAAACAAAATTGAAACGTTCTGAACATTTCTTTAATTATTTCAAAAGCATTGTTGATTTATGTACATTATTATTCCATAAATTTGTTTAATTATTAATTTAATTGAAATAAACTGTACGAAAATAAATAAAAATTGTGTTTTGATTATGAAACGTCAGGAAAAAGAAAAAAATTCAATTTTGTTTTGCTGGTTAGCAATAGCAATGAAATTGCCCTTTTGACCAGGCGTAAAATAAACGTACAGTTTACGCAGACTTTATTTAGAAATAAGGCATTCACAATGAAAAAACTTTTGACTAATTTTTGTTTGTGAAGTTGGAAATTCATACAATTCATTGTGAATGCTTCTCATGCACCTGATAAAATGACATTTCCCTCTAGACATGGTGAACTAAAAATGAATCAAAAATGAACTCTGTCTTATAGAGGGTGTTTTTACTTTGAATGTTTGACGCATGGTGTAGGTCAAGTCGGGGATAAAAACTAAAATGTTTCAAACATTTACACAGGAATCCTGTGTAACGCAAGCTGTAATAAATTTAAAACAATCAATGGTTTTATTTAATTTATTCAATTTATATAGGTGATTGTCATTTACAAAGTGGTGATAAATACATTATGACTTGAATTTGTAAATATTTCTCTATTTTAGTTAAAAATAAATTTAACTCTAAATATCAAGCAAAAGGTATGAAGATATAATTTGTGTTGTTTTATAAAGGCAATTTATTGGTTTTTATGAAGTAATATGAGTGCCAGCAATTATTCAAATTAATTCTACTAAGATTTATAAAAAAATATTTATATGAAATCCCTTACACACCATCTGGGGGTGATCACTGAACTAAACGAAAACACGTCCTGTAGATCATGTTTATAAAATTTTCAACAAACTCAAGAGCTACCATCTTTCGGAAAACTCCGAAAACATAAACAACTTTCACGTAATGCCACTAGGTGTCACTAAATATTTGCTGTCAAAAATTGTATGACATTTTTATGTGTGAATTTTGTAAACATAAACAAAAAAAATTTCGTGTAATAAAAGTGATTATTATTAATACGTAAATAAATTATAATAACCTTTAAAGGACATTCTTGTCAAAAAACGGCGTCAGATGGATTAAATCTAAAGATGGTACTAGTAGTATTTTTAAAATTTTTTTTTGTTGTATCGAAACAAAAATGTAAACAAAAGCAAAAAACACGAATAAAACTTAATTACAAGTACAACTAGACATGAATTATAAAAAAAATTAATTTTATTTTTTATTTATTTACCAAAAATTAAAAATTGTTAAAGCTGACATCTTTAGAAGTTATCCCATACTATGTTTTCATGTATAAAATAATACTGCATAAATTATAAATAAATATGTAATACATTTCACAATTAAAAAACGCATGCCTTTTTTTAAGTGAGTAAAAAATTGGCCGCCATACAGTGATGATCGGAACCGAATACTCCATTTGGTATTGGGAAGCAATCCCCAATATCTGGTGGTAACAATGTTGAAAGAAGTTTTAAACTAGAATCCATTTCTTTAGTATAGAAGATATGATCAACAGTATGCCATTCTCTATGGTAAGTAGTAGCTCGATATTTTAATTGATCCCTGGATAATACGGATTCTAGATTCATACTGTGCGTTATAGTTTGTAATTTATCGGAAAACACTGTCTTCTTGAACTGCTCCGCATTACGTGAACATGTTCCTTCCGATTTTTCGGCATTTTGTCTGGCGGTGCTTAGTTCTTCTTGACACACTCTTGTTAAACACTTGTCCCATAATATTCCGCCTTGTGTCACAAATTCAAATAAATTAGAGGTAGGCGGGAAATTAAAATCTCCCAGCAAAATAACAGGATATGATATACTCGTACACTCGGACTGTGCAAAATCCTTTAAAGCCGTAAGAATTGTTTGAAGTTGTGCCAGGCGAATATCATCTCTTTTTGGGTTATAAAGCAAATGTGTATTCGCCACAACAAACGACTTATCTGGATTCAATTTAAATGATAATTTTGTAAGTATCGCTACGTTATCTCGTGCCAACAGAGGATCTTCATTGTTACACAGTTTTAGATTACGGTGTTTTTCAATATGAAAAATTCGTTTATTGATAAATATAGCGCATCCATCTGATTTATCACCCGTTCGCTTAAAATATAATGCTTTGTAGTCTAGATCTTTCAATCCGTGTTTTATTGCTTCATAGTTTATATCTTCAACCTCCTGCAGGCATAATATGTGAGGACGAATTTTATAAATCTCCTTAAGGATCTTATCCAACCTATGTTCCCATCGTAAAAAATTTGGGTTTACAAATCGATACAAATTCTGATGTATGTATACTTGTGCCAGGACATTGTAGCTCATCACGGTGAATGAACTTCCTGGAAGTCGCATATAATCGGTGCGGAATTTGCGCCTCATTTCTGTATCTTCCCACTCACGATCCACATTCTCAAAACCTTGATCAATATTTACCAGCATTTCCCTTTTTTTTGTAACTTTGCGATTTGACATTTTATTTTGGTGAATATGATTGTTTTGTTTTTATATTTCTTTTGCTATTGTAATTGTCGGGATAATATCCATTATCCACATAACATATGACCTAGATACCCATGCCCATATGTCAATTGTAGACTTTGGGAATTTTACAACAACTGTTGGCTTATACTATAGATACACACAAACTAGATAATCACATATTCTACATTATCTAGTTAATTTTCCAATCTGTCACTGCACGATTTTGGCAAATCAGGATATATAACTCGATTTCAAAATCTAGTTGTAGAAACAAGATAATCATGAAATATGTACAAAAATAAAATAATGAAAGTTTAAATGGGATAACAATTATGTCATTTTTAATAACTTGTAGAAACTTATTGACATTATCTTGTAAAATGAAATTTTGACACGATATAAATATCGTTTATAACTAAAAATTTTATTTTTAATCGGATTTTTGTGTGTCACCATAATTTGCAGATCGCGATCACGAGAACGTTATTCGAAATCGTGATCGAAGATTATCGCGATAATTTTTGTGTGTATCTATGGTATTACTTTGGGAATTTTACAACAACAATGCCTTGTATTTTCATTCCGGAATAAATAATTTCATTCGATGTGGTTTTCCAGTTGACACAAAAAAATCGAAGTCGAATCAAAGTTCAAAAATGACAGTTAATTGTCATTTCTATTTTCCCATTGACCTTTTTTCTTAAAAAAATTTGACAAATAAGATCGACGATCCGTAGGTGGTCCGAACTAAAAATTAATGTTGTAGAAATATAATTAATGAATTATATTTCGGGAAACAACTTCACAATTCCGCAAAAGCGTTTCTAAAGTTAAATTTAATGTAAAATTTAATTTATTTAGTTAAAACACTGAAAACAAGATTCCAATATTATGCAACACCTACAGATATTTCTGCTGATTCACTATGTTTGACAATTAAGGAAAAAGGTCTATAGCAAACATTTTTTCTTAAAACAATAAAATTATTTATTTTGATTGACATTTATCATTTGTTGGTGTTAGTAGCTTGTAGTAAAGTGGGGGTAAAAAAAAATATGGGGGTAATTCCGGTAATTCGGAATGAAAATACATATTTGGCACAAATTATAATAACCTATAAGGGAAATCGCTAAGAATATAGATACACACAAACTAGATAATCGCATATTCTACATTATCTAGATAATTTTCCAATCTGTCACTGCACGATTTTGGCAAATCAGGTTAGATAACTCGATTTCAAAATCTAGTTGTATAAACAAGATAATCATGAAATGTGTACAAAAATAAAACAATGAATGTTTAAATGGGATAACAATTATGCCATTTTTAATAACTTGTATAAACAAACTTACAGACATTGAGCCAGATACTCGATACTCTAGCAATTCGCAACTCTGCAAATATGGCGGATTTGCTAATCGAAAATTTGATTGCACAAACTACTCGATTATTTTAGCAAAGTAAAATATATTTTTGTATTCAGAACAAAAGTTAAAGTGCGTTAAAGTAGCCCATTTTCTGAAATTCAGAAACAAATTGGATTGCTAAATTATCGTGTATAACATTTCTAGCAAATTCGCAAAAAATAACTGCTTATCTGCTTATCTGAGTATCGAGTATCTAGCCCATTATCTTGTAAAATGAAAATTTGATACGATACAAATATCGTTTATAACTAAAAATTTTGTTTTTTATCGGATTTTTGTGTGTCACCATAATTTGCAGATCGCGATCACGAAAACGTCATTCGAAATCGTGATCGAAGATTATCGCGATAATTTTTGTGTGTATCTATGGTATAACAAATTTTGAAGACAACATGAATCTTAGGTAGAGATGGCATTACTAGTAATTGAACGAATCCCAATAAACAACTCAATTAAATATTAAAGCGAATATAATAATAGTCGTGTTCCAGTCGACCACTTCAAGTACTTATGAGTACTTAGGTTTGTGTCTTTGCTTAAATTTAACTACTCGTAACTGCTCTTGCCAGAATGCAAGAGCAGTTACGAGTAGTTAAATTTAAGCAAAGACACAAACCTAACTACTCATAGGTACTTGAAGTGGTCGATTGGAACACGACTATTAATAGTCGTGTTCCAGTCGACCACTTCAAGTGGAAAGCAGGCAAGAGCAGTTACGAGTAGTTAAATTTAAGCAAAGACACAAACCTAACTACTCATAAGTACTTGTGAGTGGTCGACTGGAACTCGACTAATATTAAACGAAATAAAAAAATAAAATCTCGGTTGAAAGGTAGGGAACAATTTTATGTGCAAATACAATTTTTTTGACTTTTTTTTTTCATTTTCTTTGCTCAACGGTTAGTGGTGCCATCTCTACCCAAGGCATAGGTACTAGCATTTTAACGCACCCCAACAAGCAGATGTTTGCTTCAAGCTTTACTATGAGAATTATGACTAATTTCCCTTATAGATATTATAATTTATTTGATTTGGCATTAGTGTTGTGGGAAATGGCGTTGAAGGATACTGCTATCGCCTTTCAGAATTCTGGTCACCTTTACTTAAATGAAGTTACAAAAAACACCATAAATTGTATAAACAACATTCCTGGGGTGACATGTTCTACCATCACTTTCGATTCGTTTTCGATAGTGTTTTGTCTCTTGTAACAAGAACAAAATTGTACTCTATTTCGCTTTTTTAATTATTCTTTTTCTAAAGCTATCTCAGCTTGCTCAAATAAAACAACATTCTATTTCTACTTTCATTCATCACTCTTTATCACAAAAAATTTTGTTTGCGATATTTTATCGATGTGAAGAAAAGGAAATGTATACAGAAGGCTGAGATCGCAATAGAAAAATTGTAATGAAAGAAGAAAATAGCGTACAATTTTGTTCTTGTTTCAAGAGACAAAACACTATCGAAAACGAATCGAAAGTGATGGTAGAACATGTCACCCCAGAACGATAAACAGGAAAACCCAAAGCGAAACACCGTTTCGTGGGATTCAGACAACAAAATTATGATTAGGATAAATCTAAATGCTTTGACATAAAAACGATCAACAGTTTTGAAAAGCAGCACAAAACGAATTCATTTAGAATTTGAAATGCAAACAAAAATTAAATCAACAGAATCACTGAATGTTTGTCATCATAAAATGAATTCTCTCATGAATTATTTTTGAATTCCGGCTATACTTTATTTAAAAGATAATTTTACAGGTGTCATGTTCTTATAAGATACATGTAACACACCCCGTCAAACAAGGTGTTACGTTTACGTAACACTAGCGAAACATTTTGTTCATACAACTCTTCGTAAACGTAACACTTTGGTGTTGCAATAACGAAGCAGTTATGTCGTTCCCGTCCTATGATAATTAGACTTTTTGCGAGGAGTTATCAATGTGTTAGTTGTTCGTAAAAAGTCCGCTTGAGGTGGTGCATTTACGTCCCGTGATTAGTGAAATAATAACGTAACATTTTTATCAATATGGATTTAATGCATTTGCAATTTTTGATTTGCAATTTTTCTTTTCTAAAAACTTATAGTTTCTTAAGTATTTTTGTTTTATTTAAAAAAAAATATTGGGCCACAACTTATATTTTTCTAAATCAAATTGGGACATTAATTATTTGCTTAGAAATTGATGAACACCAAAAATACGTAATGGCGATCGAAAACTCAAAACTAAATGGTTATCGCTTCTTTATATTATTCCATTAATTTTCATAAAGGAATTTTGTGTTACGTTTATGAAACGTTACGTTTAGTTGTAGCAAAAACGAAACATTTATGTCGTTTCTATCTCATGATAATTAAATTTGTTTGCGAGGTATGTTTGTACAACATATATTTTATTGTAGTTTGAGAATGTATTAGTGCAAAGCAAAAAAGTGATACGTTAATACATAGTACGCTTATGCGACGTATTTTGCGAATTCGCTTAAATTGTTTAGCGGGACCTAATCGTATACTATACACGTAGACATAACCTACTAGACATAAGACATAACCTAGTTCGTCTTCGTTACGATATAAAACCATTAATCGAGAGAAATTTCTTCGAACTACTTTCTAAAATTATTTTAAAGGTTATCCTGATTTATGATGTTGATGACATTAACAATGTTTGGCTTAACATAGAAATAAAAACTTGTTACACATTCCGAATTTCAAGTTTATAAACTCATGGGTACACCCGCTATTAGCTACGAAATTTGTAATTTTGATACTAAGGCTGCGGTCGAATTCTCGGGTAAATCATTTACTACGGTAAATGTAGATTTTTAGTATTCGTTTTTTGTTATACTACGCATTTTTTTCTATTTTATGTTCGTTGTGTGTACATGCTCTAATTCTGGTGAAAAAATGTACACCACGAAGTTAGAATTGTTTACTATTTTTCATATTAAATTTTTTTTTTTATTGGTAACCTGATCAACTTTTTTGTTCTAGTTGGAAATAATTCAACTCATACAGCTAACTTCGTGGTGTACATTTTTTCACCAGAATTGGAGCATGTACATTGTACACACCTTCAATTCTTATAACAATAAAAAATAAAGTACCTATAAACGTGAAACATTTATCTTTTTTTATTTCGTTTACCCTCCATTAAAAAAGGTAAATCCATTTACCGAATTTTATGGATTTACTCGAGTATCCGACCACAGCCTAAATAAGTAAATGTATACTAGTCCATAATGTTTGAGAATGAATTTATATTTACATAACATATGCTCATAAAATTGCTTACAAGGCCATACTTCTTTTAAAGTCATTCTGATGCAGTTAAGCGATAGTCATCTAAAATTCCCGGTATATGATGTATTTCGCTACCGCATTAAAAAACTCCGATATGAAGCATTAACCATTAAATAAGCAATTAAATATATAGAAATAAATTATTTCTTTACCAAGGTGACAAAATTGTTGAATCAATGCGGGTTAAGGTCGATAAATTTATAGTTTTCGGGGTATTTCCAGACCTTCAAAACTAAATAGAACAACAACTACGGCGAATTTTATAAGATTAACGAATTTATTTTTATAAAAATTTGCTTGAAATGTAAATAATTTATTCAATTGCACAATTAAGAAACAGCCACCCATATTATCTATAATCTCGAAAAGAGTTTACATCAAAGATTGTAATGCCATTATATTAAATGTGATGTAATTGTAAGGAATCTGACACAAATAAGACGGTTTCTTGATCGCCACTCGCAAATAATTGTTAACCCAACAGTTATCTTGTCCCTCCCAAAAACAATAAACACATTGTAATAAATATTAATAAATAAAGTCATTGTAAATGACTTGATGACTTTTAAGGAAAATTATAGCTAGTACATAGCGTGTCGAGGTTAACCGGATTCGAGTCGAGCATAATCAAGCGTGATGGACTTTTTATAAGAATTATTTATTTCGATTAATGAATGAAGTTGGTATGTATCAGCCGCTCAGGCTGATACAGAATTTATTATTATAATTCAGCAAATATTCGAGAAAGGATACTTTTACATATGAAGAGAATAGAGAAATGCAACATTTTTATCAAATAAACAAATATTTCGTACATCAACAATTTGGTATCCCGTCAATTCACAGAAAAAAAATTCACAGAAAAACAATTCACAGAAAATTTACAGAAAAAATAATAGTATTTCCCAGAAAATCGCGCAAATATCTGGAAAATGGAGATTTAACATTAAAATTAGAATTAAAATCTCCATTTTCCAAAATATTTCAACACAAAATTCTGGATAAGTAAGATAAAATCTTCATTTTCCAAAATTTCTGTATTTTTTTTTTCTGCGAAATGTTTTTCTGCAAATTGTTTTTCTGCGAATTGTCGTGGAATCCAACAATTTTGGTATAACAAGACACAAGGGAAGAGCTGTTTAAATTGGTTGATGTATAATTTATTCTGTTGGATTTATGTAACTACGATACGGTTCACCAAACATCGCATTATAGTTATTGAATATAATAAACTTTAATTTATTTGAAGTTAATATTTCCGAAATTTGTAAGAGAATTTAATCCAGTTTCGAATTGATATGCTGAACATCTTATATGATTATAAAAAATCAATCCTTCTCATCAGGCTGCGGCGACTGGACTGATTGTACCACAATTTTCATTCTATATACAGAATGTACTGTGCAGGTTGTATTAGCGAATTATACTAAAAAATAAAAATTCCATTCACACAGCTCTACATTCCTGTGAAAGCGAATTTTTAATAATTTTGATAAGCAAACTTAATATTTTACCTTAATTTTGAATTAATTATTTTAATACATGTAACTACCAAATATGCAACCAATCCTATAAAGAACATTTAAATGTGATTAACACGTAGAAGTATATTTATCAATTATTCAACACCGCATAGATATTTGAAGTTAATATTTCCGAATTTTGTAAGACACAGTGCATTCTAGAATGAATGAGGCTGACCTGATGAGAAGGATTGATTTTTTTCATAATCATAAGCTCATCAGTTCGAAACTGGATTATATTCTCTTACAAATTTCGGAAATATTAACTTCAAATAAATTAAAAATTATTATTGAACTACCTATATATAGCCCGTCTGTCAAATAGGGTGTTGAATAATTGATTATGCGTGTAAATAATACTAGAATACTTCTAGAGTAAAATATTAAGTTTGCTTATCAAAATTATTATATTAATAAACTGCCGGATCTTTAATTTACCTTAGAATCGTTATGGAATTTTATAAATACAATAAAAAGAAAGATGTATTTGTTTTACTAAATGCATAAGCGACGAACCTGTTTAGATACAACGGCTTACAAGAACAAATAAATTTTGCTGTTTATAATATTATATGTAGCGTGCGTGCATTATTACTGTGAAACGGTACTTGGTTCATAACGACTGTCGTTTTTACCAATAAATTTCAACAAACCTGTTCTATTTCTTTATAAATTCTTAATTTCGTTCAAAAAACGATGAAATTCTCGGAATTTTTTTCTCTTTGCGCGGACTCTTTCTAATTATAGATAAAACTGGGAGACAACAGCTAGGCCAGTTTTACCGTATTTACACTCCAAATATTGTGTTACATATATACAATACATAATTTAAACATTTTTTTAAAAATAAGAATGAATTACTCAAATCGTTAAAAATGCAGATACCCCATTTGCGCTTAGTACGGCAGTATAGTTCTTATTCAAAATAAAATAATATATTTCAATAGACTTCAATCAAATCTCAGAAACAGCTTAGTTTAAAAAATAATACGAGCCTCGTACCCAATTATTATATATAGTAGAAGGTCTTCTGTGATTACGGAAGCAAGATGTTGGAATCTATAAGGATTCCTCGTTATTTTATATAGGCACATAGTCGTTATGTCTAGCATATATCGTTTTGCTTCTTCAACCAGCGGGAAAGAGCTTCTTGCATTTTTATGATTTGTTGTGCTTTTCTCTGTTGTTGGTTTCACTATTCGCGTTTCTAACTTTCAAAGCCTCAATTATTATTTACTCTTGCCTCCAGTATTATTTACTCAAATATAAACATATTTTGAGAAGATCCATAACTATATATAAACATATTTATACGAAAAAATAATAGCGGTTTTTATTTTCAGTTATGCGATTGCAATCAATGGATATTGTTTATCAACGAGGTCTAATCAGGTCTAATCCACGATGTTGTGATGGAAGCAAGACAATTACTGAAACTGCTAAAGTAAGTTAATTAATTATATAAGGCTAACTACAGAATGTAATACCAAATACAACAGCAAGGCGAACTAGCGCAGAATTTTATTTTGGAATAAGATCAAATTTATTTATCTCAAAACATCTTCGGGTCCCCTATATATTATCCCCTACTATATTTTAGGTCATTATATTACATAGACGGAGAGATTTTACGGGATAAGGCACAATTGAATCTAAATTATGTATATACGGTGTGGAACATCAGACTAAATAATTTGGGTGTCAGAATAAATTCAAATTACTTTGATTCAATTCGCACTATCCGTGCAATAAAACGATAAGTGCTAGTTATACGTTTATTGCATGATTACACTTTTGAAATCTGTGAAAGGTTCGCCCTGCCTAACCAGTGTTTTCCTTCAGGTCCTCCTGCACAAGTAATTCAACTCATCAAAGTAGTTTATTTCGTAAACAAATTTCCCCTTCCGAATAAAATATTTTTAAATCGCATGCAATCCTGCTGAAAATTTTTACGCAGAATATTATCGCGAACTCGGACTAATGAAACGTTTTTCCATGGGCTTCCTTGATAATTTCAAACTTCAAAACCTTCTCCTGAAATATGATGTTTTTGAGTTATCGTTTTACAAACTATGTTTATGACAAACGTACGAGTACTTATATCGTACATGAAATATAAAACAATATTTTTAAACACAGCAAATACATACTTTAGACAAACAATAATCCCCTATTAATGATTAGAACTACAAATAAAGTACATATAGGTACTAAATTCAAATAACAGTATAGAACCAAATTTGATTCAATTAGCGATTTTACAACAAAAAAAATTTCGAATTTGCAATTATGAGGTGTCGCTAATTTCAAAAACAAGCCGTTTTGACATATTAAGCGATTGTTTAAACAACTCTTCGGGTAAAAATGTTTGTCATTTAAATTATAAAATTTTAAATTGTTATTCTACCATATAATAAAATTAAAATAATAATAAAGGAAATTTCAAAAACTTTACGCCCTACTTTATTTATTGTGTATTGCAATTTTGTACGATTTGGAAGCCGATCTTTAAAATAATAAATAAACTTCACTTTTATTAAAAAATGTATGGGATCACTCTTTATACAACAATCTTTAAGTTAAAACTAAATAATTAACATTTTATGTTAATCAAATTTAATTAAAAGGAAAATACATACTATAATCGGTATGTTCGTATGGACATTTTGACAAAACTAATTTGTTTGCTCCCTTATACCCTTGACAGACTAGGGATTAGCTGAGCGCGATTAGTGATTTTTTCGAGATTAGTTGTAGTGTGTCAAGTTGAAGATTAGCTAATCTCGTTTTATTTGAGGACTAGTGACTACTCGAGATTAGTACACTAATCTTTGAAAATTTTCGAGCTTATCTCGTTGTATTGAGTTTAGTGATGGTACAAGTGGCACACAATGTGAAATAATTATTTAAACATTGCTGAACAATGCAAGTGGCATGAATTTATGATAGAAGTTATAAAATCAATGACGTCTTAAACAATTTGTGCTGAATAAATTTTGAGGAAAAAGAAAATTTAGTGTGTTTTAATGCATAAATCTTAGAAATATTGAATTAAAAAATGAGTCTATAGCTGATTTACTAGCTATATTTCAGCGAATCACCATAATAATATTTTCAAACTTTAAATTATTTTGGTATATTCCAAATTGATAAATATTTATAAGAAGAGGAGAAATTGTTAAGAGTTTGCAATTCAGTTTCGATCTGCGAGCATGTGAAAAATAAATCATCTTTCAGTACATCTCATCAGGCTATAGCGACTGAACTGCTAATTTATTACACTGATTTTTTCCTATATATAGGAATCAACCGTGCACTTGTAGTATTAGCGAATTTTTACATTCCCCTTTCTAAATTTTTAACAATTTCAATGTTATTGTATTTAACGCATACATGCGGTTACTATGTTCAAACTTTAAATTATTTTGGTATATTCCAAATTGATAAATATTTATAAGAAGAGGAGAAATTGTTAAGAGTTTGCAATTCAGTTTCGATCTGCGAGCATGTGAAAAATAAATCATCTTTCAGTACATCTCATCAGGCTATAGCGACTGAACTGCTAATTTATTACACTGATTTTTTCCTATATATAGGAATCAACCGTGCACTTGTAGTATTAGCGAATTTTTACATTCCCCTTTCTAAACTTTTAACAATTTCAATGTTATTGTATTTAACGCATAACAATTTCTCCTCTTCTTATAAATATTTATCAATTTGGAATATACCAAAATAATTTAAAGTTTGAACATAGTAACCGCATGTATGCGTTAAATACAATAACATTGAAATTGTTAAAAGTTTAGAAAGGGGAATGTAAAAATTCGCTAATACTACAAGTGCACGGTTGATTCCTATATATAGGAAAAAATCAGTGTAATAAATTAGCAGTTCAGTCGCTATAGCCTGATGAGATGTACTGAAAGATGATTTATTTTTCACATGCTCGCAGATCGAAACTGAATTGCAAACTCTTAACAATTTCTCCTCTTCTTATAAATATTTATCAATTTGGAATATACCAAAATAATTTAAAGTTTGAACATAGTAACCGCATGTATGCGTTAAATACAATAACATTGAAATTGTTAAAAGTTTAGAAAGGGGAATGTAAAAATTCGCTAATACTACAAGTGCACGGTTGATTCCTATATATAGGAAAAAATCAGTGTAATAAATTAGCAGTTCAGTCGCTATAGCCTGATGAGATGTACTGAAAGATGATTTATTTTTCACATGCTCGCAGATCGAAACTGAATTGCAAACTCTTAACAATTTCTCCTCTTCTTATAAATAATAATATTTTATTTCTCTGCAAGAAACTAATCCCTAGTCTGTCAACGCATATGGATTTGTGGTGGATTAGCTAATCTCGTTTCACTAATCGCGCTTAGCTAATCCCTAGTCTGTCAGTGGTATTAAGCTCTATCTGGCAAATCCGTATTATGATAGTGTTATTAATAAAATCGGTTATTATTTGGATGCTATGCCAAATGCCAAAGTGCATGAAGCTTAATTTCCCGATTGCTACAATCCCCCTGCTGCCCTCGCTTGCAACCGATTTGTCGACGTTGCCTATAACTATTTCATTTATTTTTAATTACGCATAATAGTGTTTTGCTCGGTGTTATTGCCGATACGAAAGTAAATATTTTAACTGTATCTTCTTTAATCGAAAACTTATAATTGTTATTTGCTGTGAATAATTGCAGATTTACATTCAATGACATTTAACAATCAATTCAATTAATTGAAACCCGAGAAATAAACCCAAAAATCATCGTCTGCTTGTTTTGTAGATGTCGAGCTTTATAATTTTTCTATAAATCGTCGATACATATTACACATGCATATTCTGAATCGATCTGAAAATTTTATTTTTCATTTAATAACAAAAAAGCTGCCTTTGTTATTTGTGTGCGTATGTTCTGCGTTTTACAATATTCTAGAAAAGTCAACTGATTTACAGAAATCATGTTGGTTATCAGGCCATTCTGACCGTGGCAATTAAATATGATTTCCAATAAGTGAATGTGTCATGTGACGATAATGTAAATAAGAACATTTTAGTTTGAAGTGGTTTGTGCCAAAAAGTTGCCCACTACAATGTGTTGGTATACATATCGGGTTTTGATTTAATAAGCAATTCACAAAATGTATATTGGTTTTGTAATAATTGTAAGGATTTATATAAAGTGCATGTAAATAAAATTTGTGAATTAATAGAAATTGTGCGAAAAATCGAAACATCTGTGAATGTAAACGGTATTAATTCGCAATATTTATCTTGACAACGGCAATCTGAGCCAAATGTCAATAGTGTTTCTATATTACGAATTTCATACCATTGCACCAATAACTGATCTGATGTGAGGAAGTGAGGAAATATAATAGCCAGACTTAATGGTAAAAAGTGGGGTTCAAAAACTTACAAACGCTCTTAGTCGGGGTGAAGTTGTCATTTGTAACGATGAGAGGGTCAATGCTTTCATAAATCTGAATGGAACTATAATTGCTAGTGTAAGTTCAATTATTCTGTGAACGCCGATAATCTTAATTTCTTAATAGAACTCATTGCATGACATCCGTTGTATTTTTACCGAGTCGTGCATCTTTTTCTAAATCTTTAAAAATTAAATCTTTGGCCAAATCTATTATTAATTAACAAATTATCTGTCTAATGAAAATTGGTCGGTCCCTTATTCACAAGCAAACGTGTCTATTGCTTTTGCATTTTTTTTTTTGAAGGTTAAAATTTTAGGACAAGTTATCAAAGGGCAGAATTATTAAGCGATAAATGATAAATAGTGTTGTTAAACCTGACGTGGTTGTGTCAAAGGCCCAACTTTTACAAAAATAAATTTGAATCTATGAATGGCAACATTTTAGAATGCTGGAAACTAGTTAATGGCATTCTAAATAAAGATCAGGAAAACGTTCAGATTGAAAAAATTGAGATTGATGACAGTTTCTGTATAACTGACAGACGTAAACTGGCTGAATTATTCAACAGTTATTTTTTAAAAGCGGTCCTCGACTTAAAACCTACTGTAAGCAACTATGGTGATGATTTTTCGAACCTAATTTATAGAAATTTCGCTGTACATTCACGCGTGTTTTCTTTGAAACACGTCCAGATGAACTACTACATAAATATCATTTCAAGTCTGAAACCTATAGTTATTCTACTAGAATTAACAATGTCACATTGTTAATATGTTTTCATAATTGTAAATTTTAGTTTTAATTCTGGTACATTTCCAATTAAACTGAAAGAGGGTCTAGTTATCCCATTTAAGAAAGGAGATAAAACTAATATTACAAATTACAAGCCGTTTCCTTTATTATCGATGTTTTCTAAAATTTAGCGTATTTACTTGAGACAGTTACAACAACAATTACACTAAATAATCCCTGAGAGGGATTAAATAATCCCAAATTTTGTTTGGGATTATTTAAATCTTATCCCATTTTTTAGTTTTCGTTCTTAGCGATAGAAGCCGCCAGATGTCATAATACATGTTAAATTTATGTTTTATTTCGAAAGGTTGGCTTTTGAAAATTAAATCAAATTGGCTATTTTCTTGGGAAAAAATAAAACCAAAATAATTCGAATTACATTTTTAATCAACAAAATACGCTTAATATTGAAAAGATAGCTCATCGAAGAATAAACACTTTTTTAAATAAAAAACAAATTTGTTGCATAGCATGCTGTTTGGGTTTAAAAAATCTAAAAGTAATGAAGGGGGGCTTTCCGTGTTATGTTTATGTCCCATGCTTTTTTAATCTACCTAAACTCAATTTTTCATTTAAATTTTTCTTCAAGGTTGTTAGCTTTTGCCGAAGATCTAGTGTTCTCAGTTGTCTGAGAAAATGGTGTCTTGGTCATATTATCTTTCTAAGCATAAAATTTGAAGGTATGTTTTTTAAACTTAAAAATGATGTGGTTATTGACCCAGATGTCATTTACCATGTTTCAAATTGTGATCACATAACTTGTGATGCTGAGTGCTACAAAATTTTAGATTTTGTCTCAGCGTGTCCGTTATCAGTCTTAATTGACGATTGTAAAAGTAGAGAAAGCGCCTCTCGAGGAAAAAAGTTAAAATGATGCACCTATAATAAAATGACATTTGTCACAAATTCGACGAAAGAAAATTTAGCAATGCGGTAATTAAAAATTGTTTTGACGATCGAAGCATCACGGATTCCACGTAGCGGAATTTTTCGATACTAAAACTTTCTATCCATTGACGTTTAAAATTATATTTCATTGCTGAAACAACTGCAATTCCTTCTTTCAATTTTTCCCATGTGCAGCATAAAATTCAAATGGATGGTTCTTTTAAATAAACAATATTTCCATGAGAGGCGTTCAGTCTACTTTTATAATCGTCAATAGTCCAAAATTGGAATTATTTATAATTATTAGCAATCCGGTAAGTAAAAATTGTGTTTTCAGTTCAAAATTGGAATTGTTTACAATAATTTTGAACGACAAATTATCAGGTAGTTCAGTTTAAAAATTGTCCACTAGGTGGATTAGTATGCTGGGGACTGACTTATATTTGTAGAATTCATCCATTTGCTGTTGCTCAGAAACATATTATACGAATGCTCGACTCAAAAAGGATATCGGCTTCGTGGCCTTTGTTTAAGTTCTTGGAGATTTTCCCTATTAGACATCTGTTTATGTACAAGGTAATGAAAGCATTTTCTTTTATAAGGGATACTCAGTCTAATGTTATTATCAATTTCAACTTGAGAAATAAGCAGTAAATGCGGCTTGAAAAACCTGCAATAACAAACTACCAAAATTCATTTCTAATATTGGCGACTAATATTTTCAATAACCTACCGGAAGATTTAAAAAATACTAGTAAAATCAATATATTCTTAAATCGTTTTTATTCGATTGTTTTTACTGTGAATGATTTGCAGTGTAAATAATGTTGATTATCAATCGACCCTTTATACTGTTGCTACGGTTGTCATTTCGGTTTAGCATTACTAATTTAGCTAAGGTATAAACGCAGCAGATAATAACTGTTTTGTTTCCGCATCGTACAATTAGCGCTGCTGAAGCGGGTAATAAACGAAACATCATCGTTTTACGGAAAATAAATACCACACTGATGAGTTAATAATTTCAATAAAATTTGATAAAGCTGAGCTTACGTGAGTTTTACTTATTTATGCAAAAAAGTACACAATTTGTGCAATTTAAATTAATATAATGAACCAGAAAATTAATATATGAAGAGTTTAAGAATTTTAACCTTGAAAAACATGATAGAGTAATAAGTACATATATAATAAATGTAATTACTATGCAGCAGAGTATCTTTAGTAGTATAGTTATTATGACTTTGAGACTCACTGACTCATAAATCATTTGATCAGTAATTTATAGTGAAACGAAATCAATCCATGAAGAAAGAGTTAAATTAATTTTTGTTCGCTTACTTCAAAGTGAGGGTAGAATTATATTTAAAAACTATGTAGTATGTTGATTATGGGTTGTTCAGGCAAACAATAATTTTGATTTTTGAGATTATCAGTTCGAGAGAACGTATGTTCGGTCGACCGATGAAACAATATTTGGAAGCTTATGCTCTTTACCTTGCATTAATAAAAAAAAAAATGATAATTTTTATTGATTTTTCAACAACTTGGCTGATTTTCTCATTTTTCCCCTTCTCATTCTGGGAATGCTTATTTGAACGGTTTATCAAAGCTAGTGACATAATTCATCTTTCATTCAGACATTAACCTTTACCGCATCTCTATATTGAAACCTTTTGAACTATATTTATGATATATTCTGAAGAATCCTGTTGTAGGAATGTTAACAAATGGAAAACTAATGGGACAAACTATCTCATATTCTATCGACAGAATATGGAGGGTGTCCGAATGAACAGACATCAACTGAAATAATCCAGAATTTTTCTTCGCCGGTTTTGAATCGGTCCGGCAGGTTTTCACAACAATAAGCCGATTACCGGTCAGACAACTGATCGGCAGAACAAATGACCGGTTTTCAGTGAAATTCAGTTAAATTATAATTTTGAATGTATTGAAGAAAATTCGATTTATTGTACCTGTAAAATCGAAATTTTTGGAAGGGATTTATTACCAAAGCCGGTTTGGTATATGAATGCAATGCATATATGAATTGCGCAAGCGTAAAGAAATTCAGTTCAACAAAGAGATAAGCAAAAATATTTTTATTTAATTTCACCGACAACTTTTTGAGAAAGCTGAATAAATGCTCATTTAGGGTACATAACACATTATTATCACCTATCTGTTTGTGTTCATAATATTTAAACATTACATGCAACCAAGAACATGGTAAGATGATCATATTACAGATCCCAATACAATTCAACAAAAAGCAGCTATCTGAATCCTAGTAAATTACCAAGTAATTTCGAACAATTTTTACTTAATATAAAAAAATCTCCTCAAATCTGCAAAATTAGACAATATCATAATCTTGATCTACCAAGCAACCCAATTCACCCGTTCAAATTCACAATATCCGGAATAATCCAAAATTATTTCAAGGAACTCGGATAATCTCAAATATTCTGAAAAAGTCACCTATGTAAATCAATTACTTCCAAAATTAACTTAACTTTATAACTTAATAACTCGATGCTAAGAAGATCATTAATTCTGTAATAAAAAGCAACTCCATTACTTGGAAATTTTGAGAAATATCAGAAACATAAATAACCTCGAAAAATTCGAATACGGTTATAATTCTAGGCAAATACATTATATGTATCGATAATCACAAAAAATTTCGAATTTCCCGGAAAACTCTAATAAGCTCAGAATCCTGCATCATTTACAATTTAAAAAATCCTGATCTACTCGTAAGTCGGTAAAATGACGCAAGTCAACGTCAAAATTCGAGAAACCGGAATAATCCTTGTAAAGACAATTCTTATGAATATAATTCGATTATGAAAGTATTATAAGTTCGAGATTTTTTCCGAAATTGCAGCAAAACGCAATTATGTAAAACATTTTGAGTTCTCGTAATAACGCCTACATAATTGTGTTTTATCGTAATTGCGACTTTGAAAATTGCAGTTCTTGAAATTCTTAGCTCGTAAGTCAAAACACGAAGATACTTTCTCGACACCCAATGAATCGGGATCTATCACAGCTAGTGTCCATAACAACTGACGGAGCGCTGGCAATGGTTGGCGAAAAAAAAGGAGTCATTGCTCTGCTCCAAAAGCATCTGGAAGAACTCGGAATGAAACAAACCTTAAGAAAAGTTCACTGCATGATCCACCAAGAAGCATTGTGCGCGAAGTCCTCAAATTTGAAGGACGTGATGAACGTTTCTATGAAAGCAGTAAATTTCATCTTATCTCGGGGATTGAACCACTGCCAATTTCAGCAACTTTTAATGGAAACAGAAAATCAATACGGTGACCTGATATACTTCTGTAATGTTCGCTGGCTCAGTCGAGGCGCAATGCTAGGAAGAGTGTTTGCTCTGCGGGAAGAAATAGTCGCATTTATTGAGAGTAAAAACGCAAGTTCAGGTGAATTTCGCGACCGGAATGCCTTTCACGCTTTGCTTTTTTGGTAGATTTAACATCGCATTTAAACAATTTGAATTTACAGCTTCAAGGCAAACAAAAATCAGCTAATACACGACATGTGGAGATACATCCTCGCATTTGAAGCCAAACTTCAACTGTGGGAAGGTCAACTTGAAAAATCAAGCTACGCCCATTTTCCAACTCTCCAACTCTCCAGAACACCAAACACCAAAGCACCAGCACATTTGTAAATGTAATAAAAGCCTTGAGAACAACGTTTTCATCTCGTTTCGCTGATATTCGTGCAGCAGCTATCGATATAAAACTCTTCGGTACTCCGTTTAATGTGAAAGTGAACTCCGTACCAGAAAATGCCCAAATGAAACTGATTGAGCTACAATGCAATGATCTGTTGCGAAATAAATTTCAAGATTCATATTTACTAGATTTTTATACAAAATATCTGCATGAAGCTGGGATTTATCCAAAGTTAATAAATCATGCGATTAAAAGTTAATAAATGGCATCGATTTTCGGTAGTAATAAACTTGCGAACAACTTTATTCAAAAATGAAATACACAAAGAAAAAGTTGAGATCCAAAATGACCGATGGTCATGTACAAGGCGTATTGCTTCTGAGATCTTCGAACCTTCCACTTAACATTGAAACACTTTCGAACGCCAAACAACATCAAATGTAGCCCTTGAAACCGAAATAAATATAATTATAATCCTATCTCCATTTTTATTTTTATTACCTTCATTTATAAATTTTGAATGCGGCTCGCGATATGCTCACATACTATCCGTTGGCCCTCAACATGAATAAGGTTTCCGCTTGCCGACCTCTTAATCGATCAACCCAAAACCGGTTTTGATTTCCCAACCAGAAATATATTCAGCTATGCTGCCGCTTAGTTTCAGAAACAAATGTCATATTTTCAAATGATTTGTTTGTATACCTTTGCCTCTTTATGAAGAAAATGTTTATGTCGTCCAATGAAACTTAGGATTTAAATATGTACTTATAACATAAAATAAAACATGAATTTGTTTTTCCAAAGTATATCCAAATCAAAGCATACGTTAAAAAATTGCTAAACAATTAATTCATGAAAATTTAAGAAGCATCTATGCTATGCCGTCCATTTTTACAAATTTTTGTTATCGTGTGTATGCCAAAAATTTTGGAAAACATTTTCTGTATACTTAGTTTACCATCAAACGCTTTAGGAAATTGATCTTGGTAACTTCACGTAAAAATTCGAACATCGTATACTTACCAATCGATTTCTGAACAAGTTTGGTAACTTCACAGCGCTGACGCTGAGTACTAAACAATTTTATGTTTTTTAAATGAAATGTGATAAGAATATAATACCAGTTACTTTATATATAAAACTGAATTATTATTCGACTGGTTATCTGCCAAAATGCATCTTTAAATTTTTTTTAACGTGGCAATCGTCGAAGGATATGGTAGCAAATTTCGCAGCAGAAATAATGCTGCAAATAATGATGTTCATGAAAACTTGAAGATTCCTTGCTCTGAATTTAAAATTTGTTTTCAGAGGAAATTAATTACTGTTAGCATTGGTAGCAGCAAAATCTCACGAAGAAAGAATACGATTCTGAACGCATCCGTGTTAATGTTTCCTTATTACGTTCTTTTTAATTATTTCTCAAAATTCCTGGTTCGTAAAAGAAACTCATGTGTTGGCCTCACCTTAATTTTTTACTTTGGTTAACCTTAGTAATTTTTAATTTTGGTATCCTTTAGTTCAAAAAATTGGGTTTCGAAGTGGTGTCTGTCGGTTTATCTGTCTGTCTATCTGTGTCCTATCTACAGCACAGATGGTTTAACCTTTCACCAATCGAACTAAAAATTTATATTTAAGATTTTCTCATAAATTGGGAGGTCCAAGTGAATTTTAATAAAATCGGCTAACCGGAAGTGGTGGCTTCCATGGGCGGCAGAATTTACAGAAATGCAAAATGTTAAAAAAAAAAATAAATTTTTTATAAAATTTTATAAAATTTGCTTTAATATATCTGACGGTTATATTTTTTACCTCGAGGCGGTCGGACCATTTTAGAATGTTGCGGCAACCTTTAACTCAACTCACAGATCAATCCCTATAAGTGAACCTCTACTTAATCCGTTAATCTACCTCACTTCAATGTCAAACGCAACCTCCAACTCAATCTCAAGATAATTCCCAACTAAAACGCCGACTCAACCGCTTCGAACCCAGCCACTTTTAAAACGTCGAGAAAAGTGATTTTGGACAGACAAAACAAACAAAGGTAAACTTTGGTCCTTGCGGACCGTAGTTAATGTTAAACTTATCAAATAAAAACAAAAAAATTAGGCTTTCGAAAGATTTGTGAACTCACTAATCAGTAGGTCGAATCTACGGAATATACATAAAATTCTGTCTGTAATATGCGAATTCATCTTTGTCCGCGCCATTTATAAATCATTACCCACATGTACTGACAATTTCAACCTTGTAATACATTTTCGCAATACAATTTAAATAAAAATGATACAATTTGTTATATTATATATTCATCTCCAACTATCTTATTCTTCCTAATTTATTCAAACAAAAAAAAAATGTAAATCACACGACCACACGATTTCATGGAATTAAGCTTCGGCGCATGAACTCGAAACTCAAAGAAAATATGTATCAAATCGACTTGCACACACAATTTTTTTACTTACTATACATCAGCTTAAATAATTACATTCTCGCGTATTTTCTTGCTTTTTATTTACCTTTAGTCGCTTTAGTTTCTTGAAAGCGTGAAAAAGCCAAAAACAGTTTAACGTTGAAAATTCATGAGAATGGTCATACAAATTAAAATTATAATTTCGTAAATAAGTAGTTTGTTTTGTTTGTTGAAAATAATTAGTTTTTTTTTTTTTTTTTTGTAAAATGAAATTTAAAATTATAATAATTAATTAATTTATATAAGAGTAAATTATTTGTGATTAATTTTTGTGATTGCCTTTAGTATAATAAATAATTACAATTGTTAGGTTTGTGTAACGTAAAAGAACTCGGCACGAATTTATTTAATGAAAATTTAAAGTGAGTTTATTAGTTTGTAATTACGTAAATAAAGTAAAAGTGATTTGACTAATTTTATGTATCAACCGATGAATAGTTTTAGTTTACATAAATCATGTTTGGATTTTAAGTCTATGTGTACATAAACGACAAAAACAGAGTGTTCAATTATTTTTAAAATATCCTTGAAATTTGCGGCCTAGACACTAGAGATTTAAATCCTATACGTATATAAACACATTTCGTTTTCATTTTTACGCGTAAGTCCAAAGGAATCTAAGCATATGTACATAACATTAACCTCTCTTTAATAATTATAGTGTTTTTGCAGCTTTAAGTGTTATCTCAACTCTGATTACTCATCTTTATTTGAATAAATTAATTTGTGTTTTATTTCCTTACTTCATTGAAGTACTAAATATTTTTTGGTTTGGTTTGACTTAATCATAAACGTAAAATTTTTAAATAAAGCCTGTTAAACAAAACATTTTTTTTTTTATCTTAATATGATAATCTAGAACTATCATTACCGCATCATTTACTATCATACTATCATTTACTACAATTAAATGAACAACTATAATATTGCAAAAAAAAAATGCTAATAAACCTAAAAGTAAAAATAAACAAAATTCAAACAATTGTATTATCTTAAATAATAAAAGTTTGATAAATTATTATTTGTAGTTGTTTATAGTATAAATAAATATGTATATGACAAATATGAATATTCTTTTTTATGCGATTTTTTATCATTTAATTACAGATCATATAACAAAAAATAAAAAGTACAAAGCACTAAGTTAAATCAAGTATATTACTTGATTTAAATTAGTAAATCCATGATATATAAAATAAATTGTCTATTTGAAATTGCATTTAATTTGTATTAGTAATATCAATGCGTTGAACATTGAAAGAATTCTATTCAACTTACTCGACGCCGACGTAGGAATGCTAACTTATCAGAACTTACTGATACGAGTAATTTTCCCGATAAAAGTATATTTATTGGGGTGTCATAAGAAGCTAATCAGCGGAAAAGAAAAGAGATTCTTAAAAGGCAATTAGTTATTGTTCTAGGAGGTTGTAAAATTTTATGAGATTTTTAATGCTTCAACTTTTTTGTTAATATAAATTTAACCCCACTTTCGCCTTTTAGCTTTAGTTATATGTACTTACTTGAAAAGATAAAATAAAATGCGGTTAACCTGTTTTGTTTTAAAGGTTTCCTTTATTAATTCATTAAAAATCTTTCAGCAACTGCGCATATATAGCAGTTATTGGCAGTTAGTACTAGAAGGTATAAAAAACTGTAAAATCTAATTTATGACAGCGTTCTTGATTTTAGAAAGTAAAATTGTAGTATTTTGCTGCAGACTCAAATGTACGCAGTTAATATGTTTTTCATCATCGTGTCGTCGATTCACGCTTAATAGTCGAAATTTGAAAAATGGTATTTTGTCAAAAATTTAATTTAAAATGGTCTACTTTTAAACCAAACATAATATGTTTTAAACTCGAAAAATTTTCGATATGTCGATATGTACCAGAAAAGAATTTTAAAACAGGATCTATACTTCTAAATAAAAAACTCACAAAACGGCCAAAGCAGAGTTGACGGAAAACTTAACGTGTAATGTACTGTAAAGTAGAAATTACGTTTAATTTTAATTTTATTGTTTGCAACATATTTTAAGTTTAAATTTCGTATTATTCCCCTTTCTTAGTTTAAATATTTTTGATCAATCACAAGTAAAAATTAAAAATTAGATACAATTGTTGTATAGTATATATTAAAGACGTACAGATTAGATTACAAACCCACAGTGGTGACAAACAGCGCAATTCAACGTATAAATAGAATGTTTTAACCGGATAATACAATTTTGAACAAAACCAGTTTCAAATTTAAAAACTAAGTTGTTTAATTAAAAATTTACAGAAAATAGTATACTGTATGTGTCATTAGTATTAAAAGTGCATCAAGTAACTAATACAAAAATGCTTCAACTCATACAATTTAATAAAATATGTATATAGAATTTTGTTCAAGTATATAATTTCAACTGCTTAAGTTTAGTAGTACATATTTGTAAAAACCCTTTTTTTGAGTTAGGCCTTCCCGTGGGAGTTATTTAAATGGTTCTTTTGAAATGGGTCACCCGGTATATCTCTTTCTCCCTTCTACCAATTATATCTCAGTTTGTTTTACATTTTGTATAGTTTGTTTTTATAAACATTGTGTAAATCACAGTCACAGATGAACAATTTTGTTTGATGATAAAAAACTTGTATCACCTGTTCAGCAAACAAATTAAGTAATTATAATTTTATTAAGTAAATTACAGTTAATAAATCATCCCAATGTCTTTCAATGAACTGAATGTATGACATTTTGTATTTTACTGCATACTTTTCCTGGCTACACGAATTAAAAAAGGCTGAATTAAAAAAGGTGTTCATTAATGAAATAAAAAAGGCGAATTTTGTATGAAAAAGGAATACCATTTTTATTTCAGAAAAAAATGAATTAAAAAAGGTAACAGGTGTTCATACAAAATCACCATTTTTAATTCAACCTTTTTTAATTCAGCCTTTTTTAATTCGTGCAGCCACTTTTCCTTCCATATTGTTTCTTATATTTTTAACAATGATTTTATATAAACATTTGATTTTGGACCTCTTGCCGAATTACCTATACTATTTTATAATAAACTTTCTATCCAAAATCAATTATGGTAAAAAATGCTTTATAGTAATTATTCGATGATTAAGTGTGAACCATTATTTAGTATATTGATGAATCGCTCTTGAATATTCATATGAACCTCATTTAATCGTTCACAGAAAAATTCATTGATAAATGAAAATTATATAAATGAGTTTAGTCTCGGGCCCTGAATTTAGTTCATCTAATGGGTCATTAGGAATTTCATCAAGATTTCATCGGTGAATTCATCGACTACCACGAAAAAACTGACAACTAATTATTTTTTATTTATATGTATACCAAAAATTCTTAAAGCTGACATATTTAGAAATAATCCCGTACTAAGTTTTATAATTATTTATTTACATATAATATAATAAATATCGAAAAATCTGCCTATATCTACATACATATGACCGCTAGTTTACTATGGAAAAGTATAGTTACAATTTATTTGTTTACATAACTAGGGTTGCCAGACGTCCCGGTTTTCCGGGATTATCCCGGTTTTTGAATAATAGTCCCAGTGTCCCGAAAGATCTCTTCGGGACACCCGATTGTCCCGGTTTTCATTTTTTTTTTTATAACGTTAATCATTTATAACAATTCAAAAACAAATCTAAAAAACCAAAGTTCAAATAATAATAGAATCGCGTGGATGGATTTTGAACATATGGGCACTTCTCTTTTGTACTAAAATTTATTTCATTCGATTTAGTACTTCAACACGGTGTGATGCGAAAGGCAGAGATAATCTCGACGGAACGGAGACGGAATTATGCACGGAACGCAAAAATTTATTTAGTACCTTGAAAATAAAAATTTTGGTGACAATCTCGACGCATGTTTTTAAAATTAAAATAATCTTAAACTATCTAACATGACCTAAACTTTTTAATAATCGAGGAGTGCCTGATCAAAAGTGGCTATTTACGTTATTCGAAAAATATTTTGTAATGATCTGGCATCTAATGATAGCAGTACTGATTATTCTCTTTGGAAACAACCAAAAGAATTAAAAGACCAATAATACAGAACCCTCCAATAAGAGTAGCAGGTGATAAATGGGCTAGGAATAATGAAGACAAAGCTCGAGAATTTGCTGAACATCTTGAAAAAATATTCCAGCCACATCAAGATGAAACATTAGAAGCCGAGATAATATCTGAACAAGCTGTGCAAGAAAGTAAAGAAATCCTACCGACAACACCAAAAGAAGTCGCGTGTGAGATAAAAACTAATATGAATATGAAAAAAGCTCCTGGCTACGATCTTATTACTGCAGAAATCTTAAAAGAACTGCCAAGGAAAGCTCTGGTAAAGCTCACCAATCTTATAAATGCAGCATTTAGAATCAAATATGTACCAAGCTTGTGGAAAATTGCAGAAGTAATCATGATCCCAAAACCTGGGAAACCACCACACATAACCTCATCTTATAGGCCAATTTCGCTATTGCCAGTCATGTCCAAACTCTTTGAGAAGCTTCTGGTAAAAAGGTTAAATCCGATAATCGAGAGTAAAAACTTAATCCCAAATCATCAGTTCGGTTTTCGTAACCAACACTCAACAATTGATCAAGTTCACCGAATAACCTGTATAATTGAGAAAGCACTAGAGGAGAAAAAAATCTGTTCAGCAATATTTCTAGACGTTGCCCAAGCATTTGATAGAGTGTGGCATGAAGGACTTAACCATAAATTAAGAAATTTTCTACCAATCCAATTTGCTAATATACTGGAATCTTACTTAAAAGATAGATTCTTCAGGATTAAGTTAGATGTCACTTTCTCTGAATTGAAAGAAATCAACGCAGGAGTTCCACAGGGCAGTGTATTAGGGCCGGTTTTATACCTAATATACACTTATGATTTTCCTGCATTAGAAAACAATACAGTGGCGACTTTTGCAGATGACACGGCGATCTTAGCTGTTGGCACAAGCAACGAAGAGTCAACACAAAAGTTACAAACAGCAATAACTAAAATTTATAAATGGACAAAAAGATGGCGAATAAAACTAAATGAAACTAAATCAGTTCACATCAACTTTACAAACAGGCGATTCGAACATATCCCGATTACCATAAATCAAGAAATAGTACCGTATGCGAACATAGCTAAGTATCTCGGCATGACCCTGGATGCTAAACTGCGATGGAAAGCACATGTCAAGAAGAAAAGTGAAGAACTAAGAATTAAATACAGAAAGATGTATTGGCTGATGGGAAGGAACTCTTCTTTATCAACATACAACAAGCTGCTACTTTATAAGCAAATATTGAAACCCGTTTGGACGTATGGTATTCAACTTTGGGGTTGTACCAAACAGAGCAACGTAAATATCATCCAAAGATTTCAGAATATGGTATTAAGGAACATCGTTGATGCACCTTGGTATGTCAGGAACAATGATCTCCATAGGGACCTTAAAGTGAACCTCATCGTAAATGAAATTCAGGAGAAAGCGCGGAGACATGAAGAGAGGCTCCGGCATCATGTGAACATTGAGGCAACTCAGCTTCTAAGCAACACGAATTTAATACGTAGACTTAAAAGAACCAAACCTTTTGAGTTGGTGTAATTGTTAGCTTAAACAGCATTGTGCTGTGTAAAGCCCACTACAAAGATGTGGTTTAATTCAATTTACCAGACTCTATGGAACGCCAATGGGAAGAAGCCATAGATTAATATTAAGTTAGTAAATTAAGTCAGAAACAAATTGCTCATTAGTCCAGGAGACTAGATTGTAATAACATTAAATAAATAAATAAAATTTATTTTAAAAAATCTGGCATCTGGCTGTTTTAAACGCACATTTAAAGATTACTTTTTTATAGCTTGCTTTGACTGTTTCTGATTTTAGGGACATTTTTGATAGAGAAATGGCCACTTTTGGTCCATTCTGATATCGAAAAAAAATTATAGAAAAAAAAATAATTACATGTTGGAAAATGTAAATAGCTACTTTTGATCAGACACTCCTCAATCATAGATCTATTATTTAAAACTATTTGATGGCCCTAAAACCTATTTTCTAAACACCTTTTTTAATATAAAATCTACTAATCTAGTTAGTAACTAATAATTTAGCTAGTACTGCCGTTGAATGTGATTGGAATCACTTTAATTTGTATAACTTTAGATGCCAAGATGTCTTTCATTTTGTATTTCCTCACATCGCAAAGTGACACTTCCATCTGTTCTTGCATGCAATATTGATAATAATTAAATTTTAGTACTTGGTCTAATGCGCTCCTTCCGTCGATTTTGTCAATTCGCATATATTTTCATGTAATTTAACTTTTGGGCTATGCGTGACTGCGTTATAGCGTTGACTGGGGGGGGGGGGGGGGGGGGGGGGAATGAGGATAAACAAAATCAAACAATAAGTAGTTGTCACTAGCGTTTAAAAATCACGAAGTTTATATAGAAAAAAATTCTAAAATAAAGAAAAACATTTTTGTTGTGTTTTTCTTTAATTTTTATGTGATATTTTTGTATTTAGAATTATTATAATAAATGATTTAAAAAAAATTATTTTGTCCCGGTTCGTTCTAGCGAAAGTCTGGTAACCCTAACATAACAGCAAAATTCTTGTTTAAATATGAAACAGTTATGTATATCAAATATGTGATTTTTAGTAGGGTTTGTCAAAAACAGGTATTTTAAAAAAACAGCGGTTTTCTGTTTTAGATTTAAAAAAAACCGGTTAACAGCTGTTTTCGGTTATTTTTTTATTTTTCGACCGACAAGGCCTAAATTTTTCTGAAATTTTCTTAAATAATTTTAAACACAATATATTTTCGAAATTCAACAAAATTCTTGTAATATTTATTCATTTTTATATACTAATTCATTATATTTTGTATCATACTCGTACAAACTAGTTTTTTTTGTAATAAAATTTTAAAAATACCAGTGCATTTAACGATGTGTCAGACAAGCGTGAACGAATTTCTGTACAAAAGTTTGTACAAACTGAAAACACACGTTCGACGTCTGTTGAAGTTGGCTTGATACTGAGAAGCGCATCGAATAATTTTTGCAAATTTGCAGTTCTCTTTCCCGTGTTTTTGAACAAGATGAATTCTTGTCTCAGCCATTTGAAATTTCCTGTTGCTGCAGTTGATTGTAATAGATTTTCTTTTTGCAGCAATAAATTCAGCTCATCTCTCAGCGAGATATTAGCGGTTGTCGGTTGACTAGTTTGGACTTCAAAATTTTGTTCATTCTCTGAAACATCAACTTCGTGAACACCAAACAGACGTGATGCTAAATTTCCTGCGAAAGAGATTGTATTTTTAGATGGAATATTTGAAGGGTCTTTTAAACAGCTTATTAGATTCATAACATCGGTATTCCATCTTTCATTTGTGCGTTTTTTTATGTTCTCGTACAACTCCAAACTAATGCTGCTATTTAAATTGGATATC
Source organism: Tipula helvola (assembly GCA_963556165.1). Lineage (NCBI taxonomy): Eukaryota > Metazoa > Arthropoda > Insecta > Diptera > Tipulidae > Tipula > Tipula helvola. The sequence goes on along the minus strand of OY744481.1, from coordinate 7,754,684 downwards.
TTATTAAGCATAAATTCGACTACAGTTTCGGCAGGTTATAATGTAGAATCTTCACGACTTAATGTTTCAACGGCAAGCTTGATTGGTTCCATGGCATTTTGCAGCATCAACAAAGCATCAAAGTCAAGCTGGTTGATAATATTCATTGAATTAAGTTCAGAGAAAGCTTCGAAGAGACAGCGTTTTGTCTTTATCAATGGGGCAATCATAATCGGAATAGAATTCCAGCGGTGTTTCACATCCAAATGAAGTTCGATTTCATTGCCAAATTCAGCGATTACTTTAGACTGGAATATTTGATTTCGGACTGTAGAATTTCTAACGAACTTCACTACATTGCGTGCATTTTGTAACGTTTCATTGAAATCGATATGATCAAGATTTTCTTCTTGAATCACTTCAACATCAAAATCATCATCAAAATTGTCACTTTCATCTGAATCATTGGAATCCACTTCAACAACTGATTGCAAAACACTATTATTTTTGTACAATGAATCACAGACACCCAAATGGATAGCATGATTGAGGCAATACTGGTCAATCACCTTCATAATTTTCATAAACTTGTAATTAATTGCTGCACCATCCTGCGTAGAACCAACTATGTCCTGTACATAATTTATGCCAAATTCTTCCAAATGAGCTTTAACTTTTGACGCCATTGTTTCTGCATTGCATGATCCAAAAATACGAACTAAACCTATCTTGTAGGTCTTCTTATCTTCGCCATCATGTACATTAATTCCAAAATATCTTCTGCGCCGAACTGTAGTGTATTCATCTACTGTCATGCTTAACTTTATGCCTTTCTCAGCTTTTAACTTGATCTCTTGAACCATTTTGCTTTTTTTTTCTTCAAAATCTTCGTGAATCAACTTCATTACCCGGGTTTCGTTTTGCGGCAATTTAAATCCATCTCTTTTGATTGAGTCCCGAATGTACTTATTTCTAGTAATCGCTCTGATTGAAATACCGTCTGTTGCCATATCTGAGATGATTTCCTTAAGATTTTTACGATTAAAAAAATCCGGTATAATCTTAGCTTTCTTTTCTTCAATAGCTTGTTGTTCAGTTTCTTTACTTAGAGCTGCGGTGCAATCAATGCCATGTTTACTTTTCAAAGTTGTTGTTGAACCTCCTGAGCACTTAATAGTACTATTGCAACGACCACAAATTGCATCAATTTCTTGTGTGACAGGATTCTTTCGTTTAGTTGCATAATTCCATACTAACGACATGGTTAACCTACAATTAATAAAAATATTTTAGAATATTCAAGATTATTTAATATTTAAAAGAATTCTGACTTACCTTTTACTGTTAATATTGTATAATATCTTCAAAAAATATTTTTTTTACTCTACGAATGTAATTAATAGAAACCAAAACAGGCTAAATCGTTAATTTTTTTTCACCTTTCAAAGCAAAAATACACAAAGAGACTGAACTTTATAAAATAATAAATATTTTTTCATACCTAAACTTCTTTTCGGGGAAATACCGAATAATTTCACAAAAAAATCAAATTTCCTTAAAAACAGAAAAAACAGAAAAGAAAAAACCGTTGTTTTCTGTTTTTAATTTTTCGAAAAAAACAGCTGTTTTTCTGTTTCTGTTAACCGGTTTGACAAACCCTAATTTTTAGGTTATGTTAAAAAATTACTTCCCTTTTTACAGCATTGTTGGTACAATATAATTGCCCAATTATTTATTGCCTTATTTAATGTTCAAATATTCCCGTTCTGATTTATTTATTAATAATTAATTAAAATGTTATAATTTTTTACCAAACCGGTTTTTTACTGCCCACGGTAAAAATGTGTGCAACTTTTTTTTAAGTTTTTTAAGTTTATACTTTAAGTTTATATTTTAGCTAAAATTTAACGAACCCATCTACAAAAAAAATTAAGTTTCTTATTAAGAGGTATTGCCATGCCACACAGAGACACGGAAACGAAGAGATAATACCATGCCAGATGAACGAAACATAAACGAACGATGTTTACGTCATAAACAAACAAAAAATTGATGAATTTACAAATTTTAACCATGCAACAAAATACGACACTTTTCCTGCCTTAAATAAAAAAACTTAAAAAATCCCTTTTAATCACAAAAGGGAAATTCTTTACCAGAAGATTTTTCAAATTTGTGCTATGTGGCAATGCCAAGGAGCAATCTCGATTATGGTGTTGACGAAGTGATTTTTACAATCAATCAGAAAACTTTAGTTGAAAAAATAACGATTTTTATAGAAAATGTGGAACGAATAGATGGAACTTACCATCAAGATAATTAATTATGTTGGGTAACAAATATGTTTATTTAAAACATTCAAAAATCATTCAACTTTCCTTAATAAACAAATTTTTTTATTTATTTCACATATGTAGTTTCCAAATTTGTCATAAAACGGCTCATAAACGATAAGATTAATTAAATGGGGTTACACATACACACACAGACAAACAAACACAACACCTACGTACAACTTGCCGTACATTCAGAGAGCTTTGATCGATTGTATTTATTTATCAACGTTTTGATACTATTTGTCAAGTGCGTTCTTTTTGTCAAGTCGTAAAAACAGATCGAACAAATAATTGGATAAACAAATCATCTCATTTGTGGAAAAAACAGTCTAAGATTTGTTTGTCCAATTATCTATTCAATTTGTTGTACAACGGGAATTTTACGTGGTCAATCACATACTTTTTACTTTTGCCTTACAGGATTGTATGAATTTCCAACATAACGAATACAAATTTTTGGAAGTCATAATACGAGTAAATTACATATTATACATACTTTCTCTTATCCAAATAGCGAAATTTATCGCTAGGAAAATTTACAAAACTTATAAGCTTGAAGGTTTTTATGGTATGATACCTATACAAAAGTATTACTGCGATCTTACTTCACTAAATAACCTTTCATACTGGTCAAATAACCGATTAATCGGCATACCTAATTTACATAATTTTTGAGAAACAAATAACGTCGAGTTGTTTGTTATTTATTTAAATTTATTTTTCGGTGATTTTTTAAATCTTTAGAGTTAAGACTTAAGCAATTTATATAATAAAAGACATATTATAATGTACTTTGAAGAATCAATAAAATTACCGTGCGTCAACTATAAGGTCGTCGCATAAACTAACAAAACAATTTACGATTGGAATTTACCAAAGCATCATACATATTATAGTACATACATAAGTCGAAATATGTAACTAATTATCATCAGAAAAAATTAAATATTTGATAATGTAAAAACTATAACGGTTGCAAACCACCAGTTATATAATTTTTTTGAATATTCGCTATAGTATCGAATCAACACTTTGTAGTCGACACTTTGGAGGTCGACTGCAATCGTTAATAAAACAAATACATTAAATTGCTACAGGAACGAAACTGAATACTATAATGTACTTGGGTTGCCCAAAAAACCCAACTTCTTAAATTTGTTTCACTTTATTACAAAGTAGCTTTCTGGTTTCAACTTTGGCTATCTTTCACTGTAAACGGAGTCGAGTCACCATTGTAGTTAACTCGGCTCTAAAAAGTGATGTTTTTAAATCAATTTAAGGCTTAAAAATCTATGTATTCAGTTGACCAGCAATTCATTTTCTTCTAAATGGGAAGATGGAAAGCTCATGTTTAACCCTTTGTACAACTATGGTTTGATGACTATACCTTAAGTACATACTTACAAAACCACATGTTGTTTATTTGTAATTATCAGTTTATTAATTAATAATTATTATTAGTTTTATAATTTACGATATTGAATCGATTAATTAATAAAAATTCTGTTTGTTTTGTTTTCGAATATTTTTATTGATAAGAATTATTGAAGCACGAACTAGTCTATCGAATACTGTATTTTATGATCGCATTAGAAATTTTATAAATAATCTAATTATTGAATGTAGCTTTTTTCATTGTTTCTTCATAACTTCTAATATTAGAGGTATATAAGTGCTTGAATGAATGAACTATTTTAACTGTCCAACGCATAATTTATTCATTGATCATTAAAATCCTTTGATCATTCGAATCAAGACCGGTAACTTTTGACGAATCGCTTTATAAATAATGGAAGCTGACAAATTTAGTATAGAAGTGGCATGAACACCGAAAACTGTCGATGTTTAGGTACAGATTCCTACCTTCTGACGTCACGTTTATTTCGGTCTCGCATATTCCTTTTATGTAAAACAAATTAAAATTGACAATTATTAACGAGTATTTGTTGCGGCACAATAATTATTATGTCGATGGTAAAAATTAGCAATTATGTGTTTTACCTGATTTTAATCTAGAATAGTGGAATTCAAGCCAAACAGTATTTTTGACAAATTTTCAAAATAAATAAAGTTTGTTGAACACGTTATCTCATTCTGAAAATTTGTTTGTCTACACAGTTATGTAGAAAATTCACATATTCTCATCTTGGCCATTCAATCATCTAGTTGAATGATAAATATTAATAATCAATTTGCGTTTGAACTAATGAAACAACTCGTAATTTCATAAAAGAAGAAAGAGATGAAATATTATTTAACTGGAGATTAGCACTTTTTTGTGAAACCGGACATAAGAAATTTACGAGTACATTAAAATTCATTCTGTCGTGTATTTTATCATATTCCGTAAAATTTAAAAAAATAAATCAAATTACGATATGTATTTCGAATTTGGACCAATTTTTTTAATAAAGAGAAATGAGATAAATTACAAAAATTTGAAAAAATAATAAAAATAATTTTTTGGTCCTAGAATAAATTTCAACTAGCGAGGAGAAATATTGAAGGGGAAATTTATATTTTTTTTATCAAAGCAGTGATTTCATTGGGTGAAAATGTTGGGATAAAAATAATCTCAGAAATAATCTCGCCCGTGCAGTCGGCTTTAAGGTATTTTTTGGAGGTATTTTCCTGGCATTGGAAATTGCCTATACTCGTCCAGTAAAATGAAATTATCCGGACTCGATACTATTAGCTTTCTGGAAATAGCTTGAACTTAGGCAGTTTTATCCTATTTTTAACGTGGTTAATATTCAAGTCCCACTTCTATGTATGTGACCAAAATCGAGTAAGGGAAGGGTTACGGGAGGCAAGTAATAATTATTAAGATTTGCATTAAGATCAGATTATGTGCATTTATTTAGTATAAAATTACTGAAGCCTACAGGTTTCGACCTAGTTTTAGAAAATTCTATAGAAGTGCATTGTTGCTTCGTTGGGCACAAAAAGCAACGAAGTATAATACAAAACATACAAGTATTTTTGATATTTTCTTCAAAATGTCACTATACTATTGTATATACAATACATTACAATAGGGAACAGGTCAACATTAGATAGTTTGTAAATAATATCACAACCGAAACCGTTAAGCAATCAATAACATTACACGAGCACAATGACCTTACTGAATTTTGTAAATTGATTACCTCATAAATTATTTATGATAATAAGCAAAACAAAACCGATGTCTATATAAATATTTTATCTACTTAAGTATATGTGTATAAACAAACCACTTTCAATGTTAAGGTTATAACGCGCGCTTAATACATTTTACTTTCAATAAATCGTTGAATAACCATATCTACTTACAAACATAGTTTTTTGAACGAGGTATTAATAGTAGGTAACATATTTATTACAAAACAGAAATATAAATTGAAGAACTGGTTAATAAAAAAAAAGTTTGTATGATGATCGACGATTGTAATTGAAAAATTTAGACCAATTGACGTCTAGAAGAATTTATTTATTCATTTAAAGGATAACGTGTTGTCAAGCATGATAAATAATTGTACATTACTTAAACCTTCATTATTTTACTGCAGCTCTACCCATATCTAGGTATTTTTAATAAACAACTGTAATCAAGTCTTTATTACGTTATATACTTATATATTTTACGAATTAAATTAACATTTTATCTACTTACATAAGTATAGTACATACAAAAAACAAGGTTGACGAAAGGTTCTTAAGAAATATTTTGACATATGAGATCACAGTTGTTTATGATCTCGCAAGCAGTTAATAATAGCCGTTTCCATTGACGTGAGCAAACTACTCCTATAAGTGGGTTTGGGTGTTACTAAAATTGCGTTCCCATTACATTCTTATAAGCCCCAAATTTTTTGAAAAGTATACTATAGGCACATACATACTTATAATTGATTGAAAACAATTTTTTTTTTTTTAACAGAATTGGATTATTTTGATGGTATGCATAAGTTTGAAGTAGTCGAGTAAATAAATGCATTTAAAAATTTAATTGACTTGTTTATCGCATTATTAAATGTTAATTTGGTCGTTGTATCCTGTATGTAAACATTGTAAGCTAACTAATATGAATAAATACTGCATTTTTTAATACTTAGGCTGCGGTCGAATTCTCGAGTAAATCCGCAAAATTCGGTAAATGCATTTACCTTTTTTTGCTGGAGAGTAAAGAAATAAAAAAAGGTAAATCTTTTACGTTTAGATACTTTATTCTTTATTGTTATAAAATTTGAACGAGTAAAAAATAGAAAAAAATTTCGCAATTTAACAGAAAACAAACATTAAAAATTTAAATTTACCGCAGTAAATGATTTACCCGAGAATTCGACCGCAGCCTTAGTAACAATAATTTATAGTAAATACAAAATTTTCGTTTGAAAACACCATTACTAATTTTACAGAATTATAGACACAGGTGAAATATATATACATACATACATATGTACATGTAAATAATTTGCTTCCGCGTTTTTTTTTTAATGTACCAAATATTTTTTTTTGCGGTTTTGGCAAAATTATTCTTGAAACTCAACGACATATTTTTATTTGTTTACCTAAATTTGAGTTATGATTGTTTTGCATTAGCCGATGTGAATCATCACATTTGCATAAAAGAAACTCTTATACGTTATGCATAGGGTTTGCAAAAACCCGGGTTTCACCAGGGTTAACCCGGGTTTAAGGATTTTCCAAACCTGAAAACCGGGGCTTTTGCAAACCCTATTTTGGAATAGAATTTATTTTGAAAATCCGGATTTTAAGTAAGAAACTCGGGTTTTCGAGTTCATCACATTTGGAAAAACTCGGGTTTTTGAAACCGTTAAAACCCGGGCTGCAAACCCTAGTTATACATTATGTGGCTTATTGCAAAAGCTGAGACTTATTTTAAATAACACCAAAAATATTGACATTGGACTCGTAAATAACGAATTAATGTGGGGACAGGTCTCATTTTTTACTGAAAAGAAGCTACCATCTATCTATGCTGTCTGCCTTAATTATTCGTAGGTACATATATGTATGTAGGTCATTTGGAAGAAATAAGTGGCAAAATGAAATTTTAGAGTGACAATTGTTTGTTAGATTAAATATTTATCCAGCTTGAAGTTCTAATTTATATTTTATTAATTTGTTTACTATCATTATGTAGTTAGTAAAAAATAATTGATTGGATTATTTTTTTTTTTTTTTTAGTTTTAGTCCGCTTAGAAGAAATATTGAAATAAGTGATTGCTAAATCATTTTAAAAAGATTTTTAATACTTTAAATGTTATTTTAACTAAATGTTATTTTATTTTAGATGGTCTTTGAATAGTTCAAAGCGATCATGCGGTCGTTTTAGATAAAATTAACTAGTAAGAAAAGTGATCCGTGTTAAGGGGAACCCATTGTTTTGACAAGTAGAGATGAAAATTTGTGGACTTTGCAAAATCTTTCGAAATTCAAGCGTTTAAATATTTTGGACAAATTTCTAAAATAAGTAGAGCAATAAAGCTTAAAATTAAACCACACAGCAAGGTAATTATTTATGTATTGAGGGCCAAAAATTTTAGCAGTTGGTATGAATGTAACTATTACTAAAGTTACATGTTAAACCCAAAATTGATTGACTGAGTTTGAACTGAAAGTGTTTGACTCAAATTTCTAGTGGGATTTTTTATTTAATCTGAATTGACAGTTTAAACCTCACTATGCTCTAGAATTTTATTTAGATTATTAAAAAATTGTTTAAAATACATAATTTAGTAATCTCGTCTTAAATTTGTAAAAACCTTTTGCCACTAAATTAAAGGTTACATGTTTAACTCAATATAAAAACTGACTCAAGGAACTTAATTTATGTTTAACAAATTCAAACTACTTTTAGACTACTTTTAGTCAAATCACGACGCAAAACCCTGTAGCTTGATCAGTATTGACCCTATACCGTTTTTTTTATGAAATTTGTTAAACAGGCCTTTTCAAATTATTTTACCTTGCCAGCTGGAAAATATGCTACTTCTTAATGTTTGAACTCAAAAACGTAAACAATTTGTTGAATAAATATTTTGGTTAAACAGAAAATGTATAATGTCCTTTTTTTAAACAAAATTTCGAAAAAATGTATAATCAATCATCATAAGGTGCCGTAGATATTCTTTTGATTAGCCTCGCACATTTTAAATTTTTAAGCCTCTTAAGAATCCTATATGCCAAAATAGTCCAACACTCAAAGTATAGAAGAAAAGGAAAATTACCTTAGTCTTACACTTAAGTACATTTAACCCATTAATACAAATAAGATTTTCACTTTCTATTTCTTCTCACCATCAGCCTACGAAATAATTTTTCTCACATTGAATGAACAAAATGTATTTGCGCTAAAAAAAACTTGAAGTTCTCTGTATTAGTTAATGTTGATAGAAATTAATAAACCATCTATAATGTCCGCAGGGATCGAGATGCCGGAAAATAATTTTTCATTTAAATGCTTCAAGGTAAAAATTAATCAACCTACCTTAAATTATCCGACACATTATTTAGTTTCAAATATGTATATGTACATAGGTAAACTCATAATTTATAATTATTTTTTTTAGATTTTTATTTTATTTACATAATGTGTAGATTTCAAAACAATGAAACGTGTCATATTTTAAACTTTGGTACTCGCTATACGAACTAGGATAAGTCGATATTGTTTCGTGATTTAATTACATACTTTATAGGAAAAGTATAAGTGTTTGCGGCATTCATTAATGAGAAGAGGGTAAAAAGTGATGGATTTGATTTCTTAATTCCATCATAATGAACAATTATTTTTGTTTGGACATTAAAATGAATTGCAGGTTAAGGTTAATATTAGTCAATACCAACCGCATTTGAATAATAAATAATAAAATATTCGCGATTATTGTCGTTGGATACAAGATTATCGTGATTCGATTTAAGATTCAGATTTTAATCAGAAATTATATAATTCATCATTTAACAGAATTTAAACGTTTGGCCTTTGTTTATAATAATTCTCAACGCCAATGGGCGCATGAACGTTAAATTCTTTTTACAAATCGATTTCGTCTGTTTGAAGTTACATTACAATTACAAGCAAAAACTTAAACAAAGACCAAATGTAATTTTTTATTTCGTAATATTTTCTCTCGACATGTTCACCTTATAATGTTATAGAATAGAAACTACTTACAACAACAGCATAGCAAACTATGTACATATATAATTATATTGTAGTTATCTATAATAATATGTATGTACGAATACAAGAAAATTAAGTAATTTTTATTCAATTTCTTAATGAACGCTACTTATAGTAAAGATATTTCCGATTATAGTTTTATATCTTGGGTAATTATTGTTTTGTTGTCGTTGAATTGAATTGTGGCTGTCGCTTGAAATTTATAATTTATTATAGAAATTTTACACCTTCACTTCCTTCGCCTATTTACAAGAATTATGAAATAAAGTAGGAACATACATATGTATATTGAATGAAAAAGTAAATAAATATTTGTTGTTGCCGGCAAAATTTCAAGAAATGTCCAAACCGGAAAAACGCTTTTAAATTCGCTTATTATAAATTATTGTTTAGGTATGTCTAGAAATTGAAAGTGCTTATAGTAATAAGTGACTTTTGAATTCTAATTTCCGTAGTTTTTATGGCGATCAGATCACCAGGTTGGTAATTTTCTACATACACACGTACATCGCTTATAATCAAAATTAGCAATTGCAACTAAAGTGGAAACTACCAGTTGGTATGATCAGCTGCAAATATTTTCTCAACTTCTCTCATTACTCACACAAGTAGATTGTATTGCAATTGGAAATCTTACAGTAGCTCCTCGGTAATTTTAATCCGTAAACATATACATATATGTATATACATGTCTGAGCACGAAGCAGGTTAATGGATGGGAAGGAAAATGGTTTTGGAAATTGGAAAAGCTAGTAGCCCTAGTTATCCTGTTGGCAAATTTATTTTGTGGGATTAGGACGGGCATATTTTTCAAGATCAATAGGTCCTTCATACGAAACTACACTCCATATTGTTACCCCACCAAATATGCTATGACATTTCAAAAAAACTCCTTTCTTCTTTCTCAAACCATGAAAGTAATAATTATAATAAAGCCGTTACAACTAATTTTCTCCACTTCTCTGACCAAGTCATAATATTTTTTGCAAAATTTAACCGAATTTATTTAAGTTGTTACGCCCATATGTAAGAACGATGATAAACCAAAGTATCAATTAAATCCTTGTTTAAAAACTTGATTTACTATACTCACTCCTTATAAAATGAATGTGGAGGGAGAAATCGACAAAATTTTTAAACATGCAGTTATAATTGCTACTGCCATTTAGTACCTACCATTCATACAATTGGCCATTAGAAGTATTCTGTTTCATTTTGAAATATTTTATAGTTATAAGAATTACTATGAGACATAGATCGGATTGCTTAACTACTTACTGAACAACCTATATTGCTAGAGATTTTCATCAGCTAAATTTGAGGCTTTTTTCTTGTTTTTGCCATAATTTTCGTTATTTTTACAAAATATGTTTTCGTAAATCAATACTAAAAAAATAATTTCTGTGCAGCGTTTTGTAGATGGGTACGGTCGAAGTTATCAGAATATCCCTATTGTCTTCGAAAAACTGCCCCAAAATTCGCATAGACATTCCGTATACTCCAATTAATTTGTACTAAACCCTACAGACTAGCAGGTAACACATGACCCCAATGCGGACGACTATGGTACACTACGGCAAAATTGGCAGTGCCATGCCAACGTTTAATCATTACATCATATTTTGGATTATAGCTCAAAGTTCATTTTGCGTTCAATGCTAAGTAAAGCTGACAATTAATTAAAAAGTTTCGGTTCGAATTGAAATCCTTCAGCGATTATTATATGGTTCTCATACTAACTCGCTTCGTTGCTTGCTTTCCTTTCCTTTTTTCCTTCCGTTTTCCTGTGGCTTGTTGCATAGTCACGTAAAGATTTAATATGTCGCGGAGAAATTCCTAAGCGGAACTCATCTAAAAAAAAAGGTTATAGTCCAAACAGAATCTTTATACAAAAATCTTAAATCAGTCTTGAAATAGAGAAAGTTAATTGGAAATTCACAAACCCTTCCATAAGTTACATATCCTAACATTGCGAGTATAATTATGTATTTACTTAATCAATCCTAAGCCGACTTTTCGTATTTTACAATGCTATACAATTAGAAGGATTATAAATGTTAATTACACATTTTAATTAAGTTATAGAGCCAATTATAGCACCCTTGTGCAAACAAAAATTTTGCGCCCTGTTAGGCTAATAGAAATATGTATAAAACAAAGGTGAAAGTCATGGAAGGGAAACCCAAAATGGGTCTTCCAAAATGGATCAAAACAAAACAACAATGACTGTTTTATTTAAACTTTAACTTTTTCGGTATGTATATAAGATGCTCGAATACGAAGAGTTTGTTTTTCCAGTCTTAAAAGCATTCCATTCTAAGTTTCGAGATCCTCCCAGTTCTAGCGCATTCTTTAACTCTGATCCGGTCTTTCATTACAGTTGAAATAAGATGTTATAAAATAAGTGTATCAATAGCAGCTTCTGATGAGCCTTCCTGTTCTAGTTCTTCTTGCATCTCGCATAATGCAAACGTAATCAAATGTAATGACAATGATCAATTATTTCTAATCTCTATCTTTCAGAATAAGACATTTACATCAAAATGGACGGCGGCCGGGATAATCCTTCCTACGTAGCTGAAAGCCATGATGGCTATAATAGAGATCCAAAGTTCACCGCCTCTCTAACGCACAATAAGCAGTCCTTTACAATAAACGAAATAAGCACACCGCACTATGAAGAAAAAGTTGGTGGCCCACAGCAACGTGATCAATGGGGTAAATCAATAGAATTTTTAATGTCGTGCATCGCTATGTCAGTAGGACTAGGTAATGTTTGGCGATTTCCATTCACTGCACTGGAGAATGGAGGCGGTGCATTTCTAATACCATATATTATTGTACTGATACTGGTCGGACGGCCGATTTACTATTTGGAAATGATAATTGGACAATTTTCGAGTAAGGGTAGCGTTAAATGTTTTGATTTTTCGCCCGCCATGAGAGGTATGTTGTGTATACAAAAAAAAAAAATGGGAATACATTAGTTCGGTATAATATTTAATTGTTTTGTCCAAATTACGAAAAGGTGTAGGATATGGCCAAATAATGGCTATAGCTTTTGTAACGACGTATTATGCTGTACTAATGGCTATAAGTATACGTTATTTATTTTCATCGTTTACCGCAATATTACCGTGGAGCACGTGTCGACCCGAATGGGACAGCTGTATACCCTCTGATAAAAATGCATTTCACAACGTAACTTTTACGAATAAGTCACGTACATCGGCGGAATTTTATTTTTTGTAAGTGTATTGTGCTCTGATTGTTTCTTTTTATTTTTATTTATTGCATGTTTTGTACTGTAATTTGTGGTGGAAAATTAATTAAAAGTAATCGATTTTTTTTGTAATTTTAGAATAAATGTGCTTTTACTAACCTTGAAATATATTGGTACTTCAGTTTACGCTTAGCTTGATTTACACTACTGTTAAAAATATATCGTCGGTTTGCGAGAATAGTGACACATCTCAAAAATTGCCAATTTTGAGATAATAGGAAAAAAATCCTTTAAATGTAACAATCTTTTATCTGGCATAGTGTCACTTCTAAACTACCCATAGTTTTCAATATATGAGACGTTGAATTTAATGAATTTAACTATTTTATACCAAAAAAAAAAAATTCAAATCGATTTCCTCAAAAATATGATATTTTGAGATGTGTCACTATTCTCGCAAACCGACGACATAATTGTAACTCTATGACGTATATTATCATGATGTTGTTATTTTTGTTCAGTTTAGAAAGAAAATAAATAAGTAATCTTAAATCAAAAATTATATTCTTAAAGGTATTGGGTACGGTGAAGTTGTGGCTTTAGCATCATTGGCTACGTATTACGGTTCAGTAGTTTCAGTAATCCTCTATTTTCTCATAAATTCTTTCCAAACCATATTGCCATGGAGTATTTGCAAATCTGAATGGTTAGAAACGTGCATGGACGCAACAGGAAGTATTTACAAAAATGGCACACTTTGGGAAAATAGTTCGATATCATCGCTCGATGATAATAAAATTTTTACTAGTTCTGAATTATATTTTGTGTAAGTGCTGACTTATCTAATATAGTTTTAAGTTACTTAATTTAAGGCAGTGGTTCTGACGAGGGGTAATATCTATCTTGGCTTATAAGGCGCAAACTTTAATTATCAATAATTAGTTCCGTATTATTTAAGAACCCGGCCTAATTATAGTTTTCCAAATACAAATTAATAATACAAATATTTACTTTACTCCAGGCGAGATGTACTCAACGAAAAGGACAATATTGATGATGGCATTGGAATACCTGACTGGCGACTTATGCTTTGTTTAGCATTTTCTTGGTTACTCGTAACTTTATCTCTAATAAAAGGTAAGAAAACCTTACATATTTTTTTATAAAGCACAATTAATGATGTTTTATTTTACAGGAATACGAAGTGCCGGAAAAATGTCTTATTTTCTAGCCTTATTCCCGTATGCGGTTATGCTAATCCTTCTCATTCGAGCCGTTACTCTAGAAGGTGCTTTAAATGGAATCATCTATTTTATAACACCACAATGGGATAAAATTCTTGAGCCTAAAGTGTGGTATGCAGCTGTAACACAAGTATTTTTCTCACTTTCTGTTTGCTTCGGTAATGTGATTATGTACTCATCGTACAATCGTTTGTCACATAACGTATATCGAGACGCTAATATAGTGACTTCTATAGATACTTTCACATCATTATTGGCGGGGTGCATTATTTTTGGAATCTTAGGACATTTAGCACATGAAACCGGAGTCGATGATATTGGTAAAGTAATTAAAGGCGGAACTGGACTCGCTTTTATTTCGTATCCAGATGCTATTGCGAAATTCGATTTTGTGCCACAATTATTCTCCGTACTCTTCTTTTTAATGTTGTACGTCCTTGGAATTGGAAGTAATATTGCCATGAGTTCTTGCATAATGACTATTGTTCGCGATGCATTCCCAAAGGTTAAACATTGGCAAGCTGTTGTGACAATCGCAATTGTTGGAGTGGCGATCGGCAGTGTTTACGTTACGCCTGGAGGACAATATATTTTAAATTTAGTCGATCATTTCGGTGGGTCGTTTATTGCGTTTGTACTGGCTGTAGGTGAATTGGCAGCTATTGGATGGATCTATGGCGTTGATAGACTTTGCAAAGATATTGAATTCATGTTAAATCGTAAAACTGGACTTTATTGGAGATTATGTTGGGGATTAATTACACCATTATTTATGATAGTTATTTTACTTTATTCGCTTATATCTATGAAACAGTTAACATACAAGGATATGCCTTATCCAGATGAACTATACAGTAAGTGTTCATAACACTAGGTAAGATTAAGAATTACCTACCAAAATTTTGTATTTCCAGTTGTTGGTTGGTGTATAGCGGCATTTGGTCTTCTTCAACTTCCAATTTGGATGATTTATGCTATTGTGATCGACCGAAGTGAAAAACTAAAAGACAAAATCATAAATGCTTTCCGGCCACTTAAGGAATGGGGACCTACCGATCCCGAAATCCATGACAAATATCTTAAATTTATGGATACTGAAATGTCCACAAATCTAACATTATTGCAACGAATTCAACTTAATTTGTTCGGTAACACGATACACAAAAGTCAAAATTAAGGATGCAGGGCGAACAATTAGGATTAAATAAAAAAGTATTATTTTATGTTTAAAAATTCACAGTTTTTGTCTTTATTTTTGAGACCCTTATTTACCAAAAATTATTATAATAAAGTAAAAAAAAAATATGTTATGTAGTATCGTACCTTCTTAGTAGGAATGAATGGCTTATAATTTTAAATGTAGTGCAGCTGCTTCATCTAAGATCCAGATCAATTTACCGTTTGTTGGTTTCACCAAGCCTGATGGAATTGATTCTTTGTCAACGAAAATTCTCTGTAAATAATTATTAGTTGATTTAAAAAAATCATGAGAAGCCCCCATTTATTATAACAGTTTTTGTACAAACTATACAAACAATAGAAAGTCTCCACAAAACTGTACTAAAAATGGTTCCGCTATTTACCACCGCATTAATCAAAATACTCTGCATGTGCAGACGACATACAGGATGAAAATATAACGGATTTGAAAAACGTAATTTAAACAAGCTTACCTTGATCATATCAGCCTTTCCAGCACCGGCCATTGAAAATATAATAAATTTAGAATTATTCACTATAGGGTAAGTCATTGTAATTCTTTTCGATGGGGGTTTTGGAGAATCATCAATTGGTGCTATCAACTTATCTACTACTTGCAGTAGTGGATGCGATGGAAAAAGCGAGCATGTATGGCCATCTGGACCCATTCCGAGTAGTAACAAATCAAATACTGGGACTGTTTTGTCACCTTCGCCAAGATTAAATGATTTTTTAATTTTATTTTCATAATCAATCGCACATTCATCGAGCGAAACCTTTGTATTAATTACAACAAACTGATCCACTTTCAATTGGCCCAATTTTGGTAAAAGGTCACGCTTGTACAAACCAAATGTTGAATCTTCATCGGTCTCGTCCACAAATCGTTCATCGCAAAAGAACAATTCCCATTTACTCCAATCAGTCTTGATTTTCGGAAGTCCAATTGTTAAAAACTTAATAAGCGAGCCACCTGATAGGCCAATCCGAAATTTTGAACGACTTGTTATTGCATCGGTGGCTATTTCTTCGATTTTCGCACACAATTTTTCAATCACTTCATTTTCACTCGCGACTTTAATAAATTCAGTCATTTTACTTGTGATATTTGCACGGTAATCTCTTAAATTGCAATATTTTAAACTGACAGTTCACCATTTGACCTGGGAGTACGTTCCATAATGACGCAACCTCAATATCGACGTGGAATGTACTCTGTGTGGAAAAATAATAATTTTTTGGAGAATTACAAGGTTTTAAATTAATCTATAGTTTTACGCTAATTTGTCGAATTAGGTTCTGAATCTGGATATCCTCAATGCTATTATTAAAGTTGAAATTATTCGATTTAGATATGGACGACCCATGCCATTGGGCGCTTTCAGAGCACCAAACAGTTGGCAACATGTTGAGTAAAATCACGGCCAATGCTATGAAATTTAAGAATTTTATTAGTAATTCAAATCAAATTAGCAATGATTTCACTAAACATGATGCCAACAGTTTGCGGATCTGAAAGCGCCCATTTTGACAAAAATTATTTACTCCCTCCGATTTCGAAAGTGTTATACAAAATCATCAACTCTCCATAAAACCAAACACAAAATTAAAAGCATGTGTGGAGATTTGCATGCCATGTCATGTCATATATCGCGTTCGTATTTCTCTCTCAGTCTCATCTCAATTTAGTGGTTTTTTCTTTTTTTTTTGTGATTAAAAAATATTTAAAGAAGAAAAAACAAAAAAAAAGTATATTTCTCATCAAAAAAATCAAGTGAAATTAATAAAAA
Organism: Tipula helvola; assembly: GCA_963556165.1. Lineage (NCBI taxonomy): Eukaryota > Metazoa > Arthropoda > Insecta > Diptera > Tipulidae > Tipula > Tipula helvola. The sequence goes on along the minus strand of OY744481.1, from coordinate 7,737,720 downwards.
TAAATAGTTTGTTGTTTTAATAGTAAAAAAAACAGTTTTTCTGTGTAGTTTTGTAAAATATAATTTTTAATAAAATGCCATCGAAAAAGAAAAAATATAATGCAAGATTTCCCGCGGTAATTATTTATTAAAGAAAATTAAAATTTTTTGTGAAAATTATTATTTTTCGATTTGAAAGGAAATTTTCTTTACACAAAATTTTTTTTGTAATTTTTGGATTTTGAAAGTGGATTGAGAATATTGTATGGAGACAAATGTACATATTTTCCTTTTTATTTTAGGGGCGCATTAAGAAAATTATGCAAACGGATGAGGAAGTTGGAAAAGTTGCACAGGCCGTACCAGTCATAATTTATATCCTTTTTTCAAATTACAACAAAAGGGAGAATCTATTTTTGTGTTGTTTTGTTTTTTAGGTTATGTCTGTTTTGATTTTTTTAAATCGACTATTTTTCAATTTGATGCCTTTATTTACGTAAATATTTAGTGATTAAATAAGCGTATACTATTATAAAGTCTTAAGTTAAAAAAAAAATATTAATTTATAGTGGAATCTGTGGTGGAATATTAGAAGAAGTGCATAATTTGTATAACCTCACATTGTACAAAGTAAAAAAGTGACAGATTAGTTTCTGAGTGTTTTGATTGGTCGTCTACAGAGAAGCTCGATTTAAGTGGTTTTTGTGTTGTTGTAGGAGAAATAGCGCTACCAAGTCCAAGTAACAATCTAGGCAAATAGAAATAAAAAATTTATTGATCGCTTTTCAAGGATGTTTATGTCGTTCCAGTTTTGTTGTTCAAATGAATGATTAAATTGTAATTATTTCATCTTCTTTCGGATGGGAACTCTATTTAACGAAGAAAAGATTGATTGTAACTTGTGATTGCCGCTTCTCGAAAAAACAAACTTAATTAATTTTATCAGCTTTATGATGATTAATCAGTTTTATTATATTTATTTCTTGAACATTTAGTCACAGAATAATAAACTTAGTATTCTGTGATTTAGTACCAATCCAGCTATGAGTTCAATATTCGGCTTAAAACACAGAACTAATAAAAGAACTAGCAACCAGGGTAGAGGTGTGATTTCCAATGGCAATTTGTATAGATCGGTTAAAAAGAAATATCCATAGAGAAATAATATTTCTGGATTTGAAGAAGATTTTTTTTCCTTTAAGGATGTATAAACTACCTAAACGTAACGTCTTTCATTCCCCATTGATGTGAGCAAAAGCAAACAACTCGCAGTATTTGATCTACTCACAAATCTCAAATGGCGGTACTTAAATTTGTCCCATTGGGAGGTATAAGTTTTTAGCTTAACTTTAGGTTCAAATTCTTGGAATATAGCCATACAAATATCTTATTTGTCCAATTTAAGTTGTAATTGTTGTAAAGTATGTTGTAAAACATGTATAAAATATACATATGTTGTTATCTTATTCTTTATTTAAAATATTTATTTTATTAAGCAATTTTTGTTTCGAACTAAAGCATGGTTTCCACGATGGCGAGGCGAAAAAATTAGTCAAACTAAAAAGAGAAAGTAAAAATTCACCAATAGTACGATAGAGACAAAATACCATTTTGACAGAAAAATTGGGATGTCTAGTTTTTAATATTTTAATTCAGCACTCCGAAATAGGACGTCTAATCCGAAAAAAAGATGAAATGGATAATCTTTTTTCGGATTAGCTGTTGATTTTCGGAATTCATATGACAATTTGAAGACAATTTTCGGAATAAAATAAATTTCAAAATAGAACCGTTAATTTGGATTTTGTTTTATAAAGACAATAATTAAATATAAAGCATTCATCTAGTAATGGATGTTAATAAAGTTACAAAATGTAAGTTAAATTATGAAATGCCTCCAAATGTATATCAATCCAAATACAAACAAAGTTATATGTGATGAAATCTCGAAACATCAAAAATAAATGAATAAAAATTCGGTGTAACGACTTGTTGCTATTTCACTCACTCTCATGTTAGTTTTTTTATTCCTTCCTCTTTTTAGTTTGACTAATTTTTTCGCCTCGCCATCGTGGAAACCATGCTTTACTCAGAAAAAAAAGAAATTTAAATTTATAGGTATTTACTTGGGCTTGAATTGAACCAAAACCAACCGAAATGTCTGTATAGACATTTTTGTTGGGTTTGTTTGAACAGTTGTGAAAAAGAGTTTCTGAAATCGTATAGACTTTTATTGTTGCTTTGCATCTTTGCTGTGGTATAGGTAAAGATAATTTAGCGAATTTTTATCAATTGAAGATTTTACTCTAGGCATGACCCAAATTCAAAACAAATGTCGAATTGTAGGTATCTTTTATTTTAGCAGCTACTAATTAGGTACTTAGGCTACGCTCAGATTAAGTTGATGTTTGAAAAAGTTAGCGTTTAACTTAAGACTAATTTATTTAAATTTATAGACTAAACTTTATTTTATTTGCTTTATAATTTTATGAAAATTGTTTTCTTTAACTGAGGCACACCTAGAACACTAGAATTATTTGTAGAATCGCTGCTTACAAAAACGCTCCGAGTCACCAATGCGCGTAACGCCAAAACTCTCTCACCATCACACATGAAGCAATGTATTATGTCAGAGAGCCGCTTTGATTTTTTGCGCGAGCTAGTGAAGAATATTCCTGATATCAGTTTGAATGACGAGCTGCTGGAACTGGAATGTGGATCACCAGGCGAGCAAACTGGCGATAATTCACCAACCTCCGCTCCATCATCACCACCACCCGGATTTTCTCGTATGCATTCTTATCCGAATGGACAAAATTCAAATAGACCACTACCTAATTTACACAGTCTTAATATGCGTAGTTTGGATTTACCGTCTACGTCGTCGATGAATTTTTACAAGGAAACAGATGCAAATTCAGTAACACCGCAACATCATCACCAGCCAGTGATAACATCCACAGTGATACAGCATACATCTAATCATAGTAATAATATAAATAATAACCATAGCAGTAATCCTAGTAATAATGTAAATATAAGAAAAGACTATGGTCGACCACCAAAATTAGCACGTTTCGATTCAGCACCGTGCAATTTAACCCTAAATACCGGTTACAAAATCGATTTAACACCAAAAATTAATACTCCTAATATAAGTATTACCAACAATAACAATAATAAACCCATTTATAGTATTGACTTATCAAAAAGTTTTAATTTGCATCATTCAAATTCTTTACACAAGGGTCATCACACTATAAGTACACCTCCACACCAACATGATTTACCTCCAGTACTAAAAATAGATTTGTCTAGTACCTATCAACATTTACCGTCTACTTCGAAAGAGATCCCATCACCTCCGATTATTAAAAGTGATGTGTGTAGTACACCAACTGTTAAAATTGATTATAGTAGTATTGCATTAACATCATCACCACTATGTTCACCAACCGGGCCAGCACCACCAATATCATCACCACTACTGACAGTTTTAAATAAACCCAGTGAAAAACCTAAAATGATTCCACTCCCGGCAACAATCACATCAAATAGTAATAATAATTCGTATATAACGGCCAAAGAACCAACTCCGTCGACCGCCTCCATAGATTTGACTAACATCCATACTAACAGTAATTTTACAAATACTAAAAATATGTTGTCTACTAATTCATTAGAAATGGATGAAGATTATGATGACCTTTAAGTGTGTGTATACAAGAAAATCTGTAATATTACTTTAATATACCTAATAATTCTAGTACACTGGAGAAAACAAAATTGACCTCATGAAATTTAAAATTATTTGCACAACGTAATTATGAATAAATTTAAACATTGTTAATTCTATTTATTAAATTTTATTTGAACTTAAATAACACGAAATAATTCATTTTATAATTGAATTTTCATTACTATCTAATTATAATTTATGTTACAAAATTAAAATTAATGTGGAAATAAAATTGACCTCAATTCAATTTTTAACGCAAAAAGGGCACTCTATTTTTAATAACTGATTAATAGTGAGTAAGACCTCCGTTATTTCCAATGACTTCAAATAATCGATTAGGCATACTGCTTATTAAATTTCTGAGAGTATGCGGCTCGATTTCCATCTAAACAGCTTTTATACGATCCTTCAGCTAGCCAACTGTGCAAAATTGTTTTCCATTTTGATAAACCTGACGTGCAACTGTCCCCCAGAGGTTCTCTATGGGGTTTAAATCTGGACTGCATGTAGGCCAATCTAAAACATCAATATTATCGCGGAACGAACACTTTACCAGCTTCGCAGAATGGATGCATTATTCTGTTGACAAATATAATCATTTTCCATCAAATTTGTCATATGTTCCAGAAGGCTGTGCTTCAAAATGTTCATTTAGTCTTGTGCCTTCATTTTGTTGAAATCCAAGCAAGAGGCCTTTCCACAGTAAGCAAAACCACCCCAAATCATAACTGTCCCGCCACCAAAATTATGACTCATGCATATCTCAACAGATCATGCCAATAGAACTGGAAGCCGTCTGGGCCATCCAGATTAAATTTTTCGTCGCTAAACAGAACTTTTTGCCACAGATCTAGGTTCCGCTTTTGTGAGTCAATAGAATACGACATTAGTTTTTCGATATTTTTTTCGAAAATTTGTGCGCTACTAGGTTATTTTATTACCTAATATGAATACGTAAAATAATAATTCGAAATATTTAACTGTATTGCGATGAAAATACAAATTTTTTTAAGTGAGGTCAATTTCATTTTCTCCAGTATGTATAATATGTATAACTATTAGTAGGTATAGTATAATCACTATTTTAATAAATAATAATAATAAACTATACCTAGTGCGAGTGCGAGCGATAAAGATTTTATTTTGGATTAAGCTTTATCAATCTAATGTTTAAAATATATTTAAGTTTGTATGGAATTATAATTATTACTAGATTCTTTTTTTTTATTAAATTTAAGAGGAAAATTTTCTATATCAAAATTTTTTTACGAATTGGCCCAGACTAATAAAATTTGGTCCATCATTAAAAGCTAAATGCCATAATTTGCATCATAATTCAAATTCTGTATCGAACGCTCTCTCCATCAAATCATTTGCATTATAATTTTATTTTTAATTCAAAATTTAAATCCTAAAATTTGATTCAGAGAATTATTAATTTATATTTACCTAGTTAACTACCTAATGCCAAATGATAAGAATTTGGAGTTTTTTATTTTAAATCCTCTTCATATACCTATATTTTATATTCTGAATTCGTATTAATATAAATCTAGCCATCACATGGGATATTTTCAAAAATTTTAAAATGAAATAACTAAATGTATCTTCGTTATTTAAAAAAAAAAATAAAATAAATAAAGTCAATTAAACAATAAAAATATTTGTCTACTAATTGTATGGCACTAAATTTTAAATTATGTTCCTTAATATTTTTAATAAAATATGTATTAAACTATTATTCGCCTATATTCAATAAAATATGTGCCATTTCATAAAATTTGCTTTTGTGTTTATTCAAATCGGTTGTATATCAGAGATCGTAAGATCCACGCAAAGGAATTTTAATATTTATTATTATTGGTACTGGCAGGCACGCTAAGGGGGGTGCGTGCGAAATGCGAATTTAAATGAACATTTTTTAAATTAAGTTTCATTGAAATTATTAAATTAATTAAAATTGGACAACACCAAATTTATAAATACGTTAATTAAAATTGCACGTCAAAACTGCATCACAAAAAAATTTATCAAATGTGACTATGCACCCTACTTAGTACTGGTCCGGTCTAATTTCTACTTAAATATTTTATTATTAAGCAAAACTGTAAATAAATAACGTATAATTATAAAATTTAGACTGTTTTATTAAGATACACTATTATTTGATATATTATGAATGAATTGTTATAAAATGAAAATAAATTTGATATACTATATGATACTAATGCGAATGAATGTAAATTTGTAATTTTAAATAAGTCTTAGTTTTTATTTTAATTTTACTTTCATTTCGTTTATTAAATGAACATACATAATTTTTTGATGATATATTAATGGACAATAAATTATTTTAAAATATGAGTAACTATGAATTAAATGTTTATTGTAATGACATTGAGGATTATCCTCAATGGTAATGATTTAAAACCTACATGAAGATCTACCATCTATTAAGGATCGGGATCTTAAAAAAAAATACTAAAATTTAACTTATTATACTTATATTATTTTTATAGTTTTGAAGTGTTCAAGATTCCAAGATTTTTACGAAGAACTACTATTTGTAATCTTCAGCGCACAGTGTTTTGGCGAGTGCAATATTCCTTTCCAAAATTGCAGTTTGTTCTAAATATTTAGCTGAAGGATAAATATTTCTACAGTAGGCATTTTCGAAAATACGTCCTGAATAACTTCAGGCTAACTTTCGACCATTAAACTTATTCACCTATTTACGAACAAAAAAGAACTTCAGGATAATTTAGATGTTGTGGTTTTAATTTTTTTTTTATAATTAGCTGTAAATACAAATAATAAAAACGAATACGTTATTAGGATCAATATGAATGTGTTTTCTACAAATTATTTTGTATTTCTTGAATTATCTCCCAAAATTCATTTTCGACCTTTTGCTTCCTTATCAAAATTTATTAACTTTTTGTATTTGATGGATAACTTGGATAATTTTTTACCAACATAAGAAAAGTTATTCAGGATCTATTTCCGAAAACGCCTAATATGTTACAAAAAGTATACCTAATCAACTTGCATTGATTTTGTATTATGAAACAATCCACAAATTCATAATAGAAAAGAGGAACATTATTTCCGGGCATAAGATCGGGCGCTATTGTTTTCTATTCCAAACAATGCCAGTAAAATTTAACAAACTAAATTGGTTTATTATTATTATTGTAAAACTTACTATGTTGAAAAACGTAACGTTTCAACCTGAATAATTTTTAACCTGTGCCGAGAAAGTGGAACAAATTGTGGAGTAGAAGACTAAAAAGGCGAGAGAAAGAAAATGAAAGGTGGTAAGTACTTACTCGTAAAGAGAATCCACTAAATTACGTTCGACTTCCAGGGACTACTCAGAATTGCTGAAGGCATAAGTACTCTGCCGTACGAAGACATGAAATTGGATCTAGCGAAAGGTAAAACGGCCGATGAGATCAAAGAAATCTGGGTAACCACAAGGGTAAGAATGTGATAACCGCGACCCTTACAAAACACAGTTCACCTCACCGATCGCACGTGCTAAAACAAACCATGTATTCTTATTAATCCCTTTATTCTACTATCCACTTTACTCCACTCCTCTGCTTCCAGGTGCACAAAGAAAATGCACCCGAATGCCTTAACATCGTACCTCATACAGAATCCGTGGATTGTGTTTTAATCCAAATGCGAGAAGAATACGACACCAAGGCAATAAATGCTAAGGAAGCAAATATCTGGCTAACCATAATTACAACTGTACAATGGCCCAACTAGCAATTTAAAAATTTACGAAAAATTCGAACTGTTCAAGCACATGGATTTAATTAAATAACACGAAACTTTAATAATTCAATAACCTATTTTATTTCACTTTTGAATTGTAGTTTCAGGATTTTCACTGCATTAAGAAGAATTTTAAAAAGTCTTGATTAATATCACGCTTTTCGAAGAATGTCGCGTTTCCGGCTTGATGTTGTTTAGGCTTCGCAATTTGTTTTGCTGCCGGCTTCTTTCCAGCCGCTGTAGGTTTAATCCACAAAAACTCCTCTTTACGGGTGGTACTTTCGAGCTCAAAGAATGTAGATTGTTGTTTGTTGATGAAAGTCGTGGTTATTTGGATTGACGGTGTTTCATTGAATAGGGATGGTGGAGTGAATGTATATCTTGGCATTTGAAACGGGTCGATTGGTTCTATTTGAGTACACCGATCAAGTAAATCAAATTTTCGGTACTGATTAATCCATTCCAATAAATTCTGGTATCGCTTATTAGTTTGGAGCAGGTTTGAATCCAATTTTTCCATAATATTCGTATTTAGGTGTTGCATCAACTTGGTATACTGTTCCTCAATATTAATATCGGTTATGGTGTAGTCAGTTGCGTAATCATATATCGTCTTGCGTCGAACTACTTCACCAGTAGGGCCATTTGGTATATATTGTTTGGGTGTGTAGCCTGTCTTACCCGCCCGTTCAAAATGTACACTACATAAGGTCTGCTGTTCATCCATTCGCGTCGACGTTAAAACATCTTGAAAATTGATTTCGCTCGGTATTTCCTCACTCTCTATTTCATCGTCTGGGCAAAATGGCGTCCCTGTGTGCATTTTGGTAAAACTAACCTGATTCTTTATTGATCGATTTTCGATGAATATATTTACTTCTGGTTCAAAAATATTCGATTTCGGGGAATGAAATGCAGCCTTAGGTTCTGAGCGTTTCAGACGCGACCGATCCCCATCTAGTTGCTTAATGAACGTCCTGTTAAAATGTTTTGGTCGCATTGGTAACGCAAATGATTTAGGCTTCTCATATTTTAAGCTAGGACGTGGTTTGTTGGGATATCTGCAGTCGATTTTATTTAAATCATTAAGGAATTTTTTAAGCAGACCCGATTTATTAGCTGAACTTTCGCGAGACATTTTGGATTGCACGCTGCTATGGAGTGACAGTCGAAGAACGGTGTTTTCAAAATTCAAAATCTTTACTATTGTTTTTAGTAGTGCCTGATTCAAATTTTGGAATAATTTTTTTTATCCGAGACACATAAACTGTGCTACTTTTTGTGTCGTTCCAGTCGACCACTTCAAGTACTTATGAGTACTTAGGTTTGTGTCTTTGCTTAAATTTAACTACATACTCGTAATCGTAAGTGATCTTGCGACAACGCACTAATACCGATTTTCCATCGTCAATAGTATAATAGCATAATAGTATAATCATATATTATAGAGTATATACATATATACGACATTACGTGGACTAAACGATTTTTTTTTCCTCCCGTATTTTTGACATGATGAAGTTAGCCACACAACAATTAACTATGTAGTTTCGCCATTTTGTACACTGTCATGTTTCACACGACTATAAAACCTCCCGTATTTTCAAATGAAGGTCACAAAAATTAGTCCAAATTTTTCCATAGTAAAAGTAGGTTATGGCGTATATACCCGAGTAACCACATGTCACAAAAAAGCGACAAAAATTTCACATAAAATGGTGATTGGTGGAAAAAAATGTGACAAAAAATTGTCACAATATGGATGAAAAATGGTGGATGGGGTTGACGCCGATTGTCACGCGTAAACGAACATTTGGTAAATCAAATTTGCCGGTTTTTGGTGGAATATTTTTGAAATATTTGTTGAAAATTTAGTCACAAATTCGACAGTGTTTTTATGATAAAAGTGTCACCTAATTATCAACAATTTTGTGGATATTTGTTTTTTTATTGATGCAATTATGCGTAAAAAAAGTTTTTATGACCCTACTTAAATAATTTTGTAAAAAATACTCCATTGTATGTAAAAAAAAACTACCAAATATGTAGAAATATCTAAATCCCCCGTACTTTAACCCGAGCCGAGAGTCCGTACAAAATGTATCCTCTAAAAAAATGAAAACTTTCCATGAGTTTTCTATGTGGTAGTTTGGTTTCGTGCAGAGAAACTAGCACAAACAAAAAGTTCGGTCTACTCATCAGGTACTCAGGTAGTTACGACCAAACACAAACTACATACAAAAATAAAATTCCAACTTCATACATTAAATATGAGGCAAGAACGTAGTGACTTAGCGAATTACATATAAATTCACCAAATCAAAAATGATCAAAATCCCTTTTTTTTTGGGTGGTAAAATCAACATTCATTTTGTCACAAAATACCCACATAAATAAGTTCCAAATTGTCAACTTTTTGTGTGACAAAAAAGAACTTACATTTTGTGACAAATTGGTGACTAAATTTTTTTTTTTTTGGTGGAAAAATCAACGTACATTTTGTCACAAAATACCCGCAAAAATATGTTCCAAATTGTCAACTTTTTTTGTGACAAAAAGGAACTAACATTTTGTGACAAATTGGTGACTAATCTTTGTTTTTTTTGGGTGGTAAAATCAACGTTAATTTTGTCACAAAATACCCGCATAAATGAGTTCCAAATTGTCAACTATTTTTGTGATCAAAAGGAACTTACATTTTGTGACAAATTGGTGATTAAAATTTTTTTTGTTGGGTGGTAAAATAAACATTCATTTTGTCACAAAATACCCGCATAAATAAGTTCCAAATTGTCAACTTATTTTGTGACAAAAAGGAACTTACATTTTGTGACAAATTGGTGACTACAATTTTTTTTTTTTGGTTGGAAAAATCAACATACATTTTGTCACAAAATACCCGCATAAATATGTTCCAAATTGTCAACTTTTTTTTTGTGACAAAAAGGAACTTACATTTTGTGACAAATTGGTGATTAAAATTTTTTTTTTGGGCGGTAAAATCAACATTCATTTTGTCACAAAATACCCGCATAAATATGTTCCAAATTGTCAACTTATTTTGTGACAAAAAGAACTTACATTTTGTGACAAATTGGTGACTAAAATTTTTTTTTTGTGGTTGGAAAAATCAACATACATTTTGTCACAAAATACCCGCATAAATATGTTCCAAATTGTGAACTTTTTTTGTGACAAAAAGGAACTTATATTTTGTGACAAATTGTTCTAAAATTTTGTGATCACCATTTTTGGTTACTCGGGTATATACTCTATAATATATGGTATAATACTATTATACTATTTGCCGTCTTACTTTGGTAAAAGTTATTCCTATCCGGATAGGAATGAAATTTTGCCCAAAGTAAGAACAATTCTTCTTCAGAATAATTTTTTTTTTTTACTTTCAACAGTTGGCACCAAGCTCTAAAATATAATTTATTATTTAGAATTTTAACAAATATAAAATAATGATATCAAATTATTGAATAAGGTATAATTATTCCAAATGATAATTAATAAAATTTAATATTTTGATTTATCGAAAAATTGAAAATTGTTATTTACTACCAACTCATAAAACTAAATATATCTAATATATGTACTCTAGTAGTAAACACTACAACTACGAGAAGAAGAGAATTTTGCTATTCCTACTTCTCAGCGGAATGAATCTCTTCATTCCGGAATGAAAATACACGGCATTGTTGTTGTAAAATTGCCAAAGTAAGACTACAATTATTCCTTGTCGGTTTTCCATCGCGCGCGATGAAGTTAACACCAATTATAGTTCTTTTTAAGTGAACGTAGGTATAATTCCTATTTTGAAAATTTTAACGTATATTCATAAATAATAAAACAATTTTCCATGATTTTTAGAAATAAATGCCGATATTCACAATGTTAATTTCACAAAAATAACTTTAAATTCCATTATAATATTTGAACAAGCCATACAACTCACAAAAAAAACAATCGAATGCTAATTTTGCGAATTGTCAAAATAATACACTTGTAGTCTTACTTTGGCAATTTTACAACAACAATGCCGTGTATTTTCATTCCGGAATGAAGAGATTCATTCCGCTGAGAAGAAGGAATAGCAAAATTCTCTTCTTCTTCTAGTTGTAATGTTTACCACTAGAGTACATATATTAGATATATTTAGTTTTATGAGTTGGTAGTAAATAACAATTTTCAATTTTTCGATAAATCAGATTATTAAATTTTATTAATTATCATTTGGAATAATTATACCTTATTCAATAATTTGATATCATTATTTTATATTTGTTAAAATTCTAAATAATAAATTATATTTTAGAGCTTGGTACCAACTGTTGAAAGTAAAACAAAAAATTATTCTGAATAAGAATTGCTCTTACTTTGGGCAAAATTTCATTCCTATCCGGATAGGAATAACTTTTACCAAAGTAAGACGGCAATTGTTTTTGTTTTCTTTGAATTAATTTTTGTTGTTGGTTTTTAACTCGACTCCGTTTGTATTGCATTTTGTTAGAGTTAAGTTAACTCGACTCCACATTTTTTTAGGATCGAGTCGAGTTAACTATAAGATAACTCGACTCCGTTTTTAGTGCAAGATAACCTAGGTTGAACCCAGGTTGAACCCTAAGTATAAACGTACTATATGAACTTCGGTTTTCCATCGTCATAGTATAATAGCAAAATACTATTATACTATTAAACTATGACGATGGAAAATCGGTATAAGTAGTTATGCTCGCGATGCCGGGTTCTTCATTGTTCTGTTGTCAAGTATCGGGCCCAAGATCAAAATCGTACCTTTACAAATAATAGTAAGTTTAGATAACATAAACTTACAGAAGAGTCTCTGAGACTCCTTATATAGGTTTGTACTAGAATTGTAAAATAAATAATTTCAAAATATTTTATATTTTTAAATTCATAAGTTATTAAAAATAAGGAAAAATTACTGATTTTTCAACTTCATAATTATATTTTTAGCAACTGAAATCATTATAAAATAAAATAAAAAATGAGTCTCAAAGACTCTTCTAGCAGGATGAAGGTTACTGTAAAAAATAGTAGATCTTGCCCAATCATATCAAAAATAAAGCGAAAAATGCACTAAGTCAAATTGAAATTTGCGTGCAACTCAACATACTCAAAATTAATCTGTTTTCAATTGCAAATTGAATGGCAATTTATTAAATAGGTAAATTTATTATGAAATAGTGCGAATTAGAATTAACCTAACCTCTTCGGAAGAGGCAAAAGTGGCAATCTTACTGACAATCGAATCGTCTTTTTGCTATTGGAAGTCTTACATTATCACATTTCTACGACGTAGAAATGGTTCAATATACAGTCACTCACAAAACTGTTCATAAAAATTAAAAGTACAGATAATTTAAGAATAAGCAATATAGAATTTATTTTCCACATTCATTCTTTTAGTCTATACCTATTGTTGTTAATTAACAAAAAAATAAAATAAATTAATAATTTTTTTAAATGAGGAGTGTCTAATCAAAAGTGGCTATTTACGTTATTCGAAAAATATTTGTTGTTTAGATCTAAATGTTTTAAACGCACATTTAAGGATTACTTTTTTGTAGTAAATAGCTTGTTTCGACTGTTTCTGAATTTATGAACATTTTTGATAGAGAAATAGCCACTTTTGGTCCATTCTGATATCGAAAAAAAAAATTATAGAACAAAAATAATTACATGTTGGAAAATGTAAATAGCCACTTTTGATCCGACACTCCTCAAATTATAATACGTTTCACAGAAAATATGAAATAAAGCCAAAAAACTATATGAACACTTTTGAGGTTCATGTGTTTTTGTACAACTTTTGCCCAGTTTAATATTTGGTGGTGGCATCTTTTGCACGGTTAACTGCTTTAATTCTCTTTGGCATATTGTCGATCAAATTTTTTAAAACCTTTGGTTCAATGTTGTTCCACTTCTCTTGAACCCTTCGTTCAAATTATAGAATTCGAGGTGAAAGATTATTTTTCCCCTTTTTTTCTAGAACTAATCTAGGTTTTGCAAATCCCTTATTGAGGCTGCAAATGAATCACAATGAACATTTTGGTAATTATGACCTTTTTGAAGTTTCTTTTAAGCGTTTTAGATCGGCTGTCTTCCAGGCATTTGGCTAAGGTTAAGCACTGAAATCTACATAATCTTGTGATTTAATAGTAGATTTTCTTTACAATAGTGTATTTCATTTTCTTAATTAAGTATTTACTTTATGTTTTTGTAGTTTATTTTATATTTTTTTTTCTTATAGTTTATTATTGTTATATTTTTGGTTTTCTTTTTTTTCTTATTATTAATATTATGTATTTCTTTATGTATGATGAAAAATGTACTAATTTTTTATATTGAGGCGACACGTAATTGGACTTGTTCTGTGTGTTGCCCTTTTTTGGAATGAATAAAAATAAAAAAAATAAAAATAAAATAAAAATAAACCCTAGACCATAATTCATCACAGCTCCTTCAGGAGTATCACAAGGCTATTCAAGCTACTTCAGGAGTACCACAAGGCTCTCATGTTGGTCCTTGGATCTTCATAATTTTCATCAATGACGTTACTGAAGTAATACAACATTCTAAGGTATTAATGTTTGCAGATGATCTCAAAATCTTTAAAACAGTAGAAAACTTCGGCGATACCCATAAGCTACAGGAGGACATCGACAATCTAGCGAAATGGTGTGAGTCTAACCTCCTCAGTCTCAACATCAACAAGTGTAAGAGTTTATCGTTCCATCGGAAAGTTAACCCTGTTACACAACAATATCAAATAAATGGCATACTTTTACAAAAAGAATTCGAGATTAAAGACCTATGGCACTATTCCAGTTTTCCCGGGAAATTGGGAATTGAAATTTTATTATTGTGATTTTTAGTGTATTTTGGTATTATTTTTTCCAAAGCATACTACGGCGATTTGCATTTTTTCAAATTTTGGGAGCAAATAACTCCATTTCATAGCAATTTTTTATTTACTTTTCCCTAAACAATTTGTTGGGAATTGTTTAGTAGGCAGTAATGTTAAAATGGAATTATTTTTTCCCAAACCTTGAAAAAATGCAAATCGCCGTAGTATGCTTTGGAAAAAATAATACCAAAATACACCAAAAAAATCACAATAATAAAATTCCAATTCCCCGGGAATACCGGAATAGTGCCGCTAGGGGTTACTTTTGATGAAAACATGTGCTTTACTAAGCATATTGCTAGATCCAATTCCATGCTTGGTTTTATTTAGCGTTGGACTGGGGATATTCATGACCTCGAGACAATCAAGAACCTGTATTATGCCTACGACAGATCTCAACTTGAATACGCTGTCAACATCTGGTGTCCTTTTTACGACGAACCTATCAGGAAAATCGAGAGTGTCCAAAAAAAGTTTATACGGTATATAACGTGTAAAAACGGATGGGATTACGACCATGACTTACCGCACCACGTGAACCTGAAGCGATTACCATCATATGCTACTGGATGCAAAACCTATCAAATGACAACATTGGCAAATAGACGAGAGCTTTTAAAGTGTTCGTTTATTGGAAATATTTTACTTGATCAAATCGATGCACCATCCATACTGGAATCAATTAAAATAAAGGCACCGAGTAGGAATTTAAGAGATCATTAGTTCCTTCATCTGAATAAACACAGAACAAACTATGGTGATAATGAACCGGTAAACATGATGTCGAAGAGTTTTAATAAAATCGACCATCTGTTCGACTTTTACTTAAGTAAAGACAGCTTTAAACGTAGGTTGAAGCAACATTATGCTCCAACCTAAAAATATTTTTATGTCAATTTTAATTATTTATGTTTAATTTAATTTTTATTCTACCCTGTTCAATATGTTATAAACTCAAGTCAAATTTGTAGACTTTTCTCTGTATAAATAAAAATAAATAAAATAAAAAATAAAACAGCTTCTGGGTACTGTTTTATTGGCAATTATTTTTTCGTTCTTGCATGCAAATTGCGTCCCTTATCTCACAACCAAAACTTTGTAAACTAGTCAACAGTTTTCATTATACCATTAATTTTCCTAACCATTCCCAACTTTTCACCCTTAAAACATCCCCAAACCATTAAAGAACCTCCTCCGAATTTCAAAGTTTTCTGAATATTTCTCTCCTGTAATCCGGTTCTTGCATCTAACCAGGTTAACATGTGTACATCTGATCCCATACGGCAGCGTTTCCCAAACTTTTCGGATCGAGGAACACTTCGCATAAATAAAATTACTGGAGGGCCACTTTTATTTTTTCTTACATGTATGCAGATATAAAATTTGAAAAATACAAGCTAATTTCCTATACATATATATAGGAAGTTAGCTTGTATTTTTCAAATTTTATATCTACATACATGTAAGAGTTAGAAACAAAATAAAAAGCATATTTTTCTGAAGTATAATTGTAGATATAAGAAAACATGAAAATAATTAAAAAATTAGGTTCTTAATGACTCTGATGTTTTTGGCTCTTTGAGTTACTAATTCTTTTAATATCAGGTTCAATATTAGAAAGTTGAATTAATATTGCCAAACACTCGTACTAATTATATGAAGGGGTCATAGAGGTGCTAGGCTATGGAATACTATTCCAACAAATATTAAATATTTAACACGTTTGGACAGGTTCAGGGTGGATTGTGTGAATTATCTTAATGATCAATAGCTGAAGGTAATCATTGCTTTATAGTTACTTATAATTATGTAGTTATAAATTTGAAAATTTGAAAACTTAGTTTTAGTTTTATTTCTTCATTTATTGATTCATATATATTTTTTTAATTTTGAACTATTGATTTGTGGTACGAACTAATGTAGCTTAAGTGGATTTGTTGCTATTTATTCAATGTAATTACATAAAATGACCTAGTTGTCATGCTGTAATAAAAATGGAATATTAAATAAATAAATAATCACTCGCAATATAAATCTTGAAGTGTTAACATCTTTATTAAGTTGGTGGTCCCGGGTACTGCGTAATTTCGTATAAGGCCCATAATATTCGTGCAACTCGAAGGTATCACAAAATGCGACTCAGTGAAGGTAAATAGTTGTACTCGGGACATCCATGCTTCTTTCTAGAAGTTTGAACTAATCGTTTATTTAAACAGTTAGCTGGGTCATATACAGCTATAAATGCTAGTCGAACTTAGCAAATGAAAAAAACAAACAAATAAATAAATATTGCAACAGAAAGCAATATGTGTTGACACTTGAGCAACAAAACTGTTCAAATAGGACTAACGACCAAAAAATAAAAATTCTGAAAGAGACAATGAAAAAAAACAATCGCTACGATAACAGTAAAATCTAATGATTAAAAAAAAATATTTTTATTTAAGGTGTAACGATGAAACAACGAGAAAGACGTGAAATATTTTATTTTTTGATTTTTATGAACAGTTTTGTGAGTCACTGTATTTCTACGATAGAGTAATTTGTATAGAGTAGAATCCGGTTAATTGGGCCATTGGTTAAACGGGACAGCCATTATGTGGTTCATCTATCGCAAAACGGGATTCAATTGAGAACACAAATCACTTTTCAACATATTAAATTAAAGAACAAACAAATGCATTTGTCCATGATAAACATGGAAAAAAAAAAAAAAAATTTTAGTATAAAGCTTCTCTTGTTCCGATGTGTCCCACCCAACTAACCGGAATCTAGTGTATAATGCTTCTCTTGTCCCAATTAAATCTACTGTATATTGCAATATTTCTGTGTTGTATCATTTTTATGATGATAATTAGCCTCATGAAGCTAACTATTGTAACATCTATGTGACAGCTCTCAAAAATAACCGAAAATGATGAATACGACTGGAGTATGAAAATGATAAAAATATTAATTTTGGAGTACGAGAACTACTTAGTTTTAGTTTTTTTCAATAAAGCTATATGTAATTGTAATTGTCGAAATTGCCGCGGTACAACTATAGACTCGCTTTTATTCCATGCTTTGTTAACTATCGTGAACTATATGATTCATTTCATAGTGTAATATAGAAAAACGATTTGTAGCATTTCTGTTATCGTATTTTTATGTCAAAAAATGTTATTATTCTACGACTTAGAAATGTGATAAACAAACTCATGTCGTCGCATTTCCAATGAAATTCCACTTCATAGCGGTCTCCACTTTTCACTGGCACACGCTCTTCTGACATCAGTTAATTCTAAATGGAGAATAAAGCTTCGAAGTTATAAAAAAAAACCTCAAAACTTATTTGTACCCTCAATATTTATGGGTGCCTTATACAATTGCACTTATTGTTTCTTTTTCTCGTGACTAAATTTCTAGTAAATTGTACTTCGACTATTGCGTTTTGTTTTTCACCAGAAACCAATCAGAAAACAAAGTTTGATTCATCGCTTAATTTTAAATATTTAATATAAATACTAAGTAGTTTAATCTTGCCGCATTGATGTTCTTATGATGCCGCATTCGTAACAACACTAATAAGCCGGGCTCATCTAACTAACAATTTTTTCCGGAAGCTTTAGTTAGTCGCTGCTCACTTTCTGCAAGCCTTTTTAGAATTAAATTTAATACGTTTTCTCCTGTTTTATTTTAAAACTACACTTACTTTAGTAAGCCGTGTTTTCTTTAATTAAGCGAGGGGCAATTTAAAAAATTAAAATTCAATTCTTTATTATTTTTACAAATATATAATATATAAAAATATAAAAATTTTATTTCTGTGTATGTAATACATTTCTGATTTGTAAGGCACAAATTATATAAAATCCATATTTATATATCCTTAATACGTTTTTAAATTATTTATAAAAACTATATTATTATTTATATACAAAAAACAATTAATAAATTCATAAAATAGTACTTTAAATTAATTTAAATAAAAATTTAAGTTTATTGTAAAAAATGTTTAAAAATTAATTCCTAATTTTACAAATTTAATAAATTATAATTATTAATAATTAAAAATAAAAGAGTTAATTAAATTATTTTTATATATAAGTATTTTGTTTAAATTTTTATAATTTTTTTTATTTTCAATTGTATTTTTTATTTTATGAAAGAGCTCGACGTGCTCAGATTGTTTATATTCTATTATGGTCAAAGGTGGGAAATTACGTTAAATAACCAAAAAAAAAAAAAAAAAAATTGCAAATTTATTTCGTAACACGTCAAACACTAATAAAATGTACAAAATCGTTATTTTAATAAAAATAAAAATATCATTAAATTTAAAATATGATCAGTCTACAAATTAATTATGTATTAAATTTTTAATTATATTTTTTACAAATTAAATTATAAATTATTATAAAATGTAAAGCGTAGTTTGGTTTTGTGTATAATTTAATTAATTAATTATTTTGTAAGTTTATTTATTTCAAATTCTGTACTGCTTTTTTTTTTTAATTTTTAATTTATGTAATGTTTAATTTGGTTTGCGTTTCGGGAACAAATAGACAACAAAAATACTGTACAAATTATAAAATTTTTAATTATTAAAAAATATTATAGGCAAGATTACTTTATTTTTGTTTTAATTTTATTTTTAACAAGAGGACCTAAACCAGTAGGTTCTTAATATTTGATTAAATACGGACTATCAAATTATTATAAATACATAGCTGCATTGCACTGGTAAATTTATTTGTTTAAAGGCGAAGAATTATTTTTTTATTAAATTAATAATTAAACGCAAAATTTCAAATGCGAACCAACCGACTAAAAACCAATGGCCTAAACATTACCAATTTCAATTTAGAAAATAATTCAAATTTTATATTAAAATAAATATAAAGTTAATTCTAAAAATTTATAAAATAATTAAAATTAAATTTAAAACATTAATAATTAATAAAAATTTCTTGTACTTGTTTGAGGACACATGAGTTAAATAAAATAATATATAATTTAAAATAAATCGGGGGATGCCGCCTTCATCGTCATCGTTGTCGCCAAAGCCTAACTTAATTCATTCCCCTCGTATAAACTTTCACAACTTTCAAGTAATCTCAGTATTGGCGATATATCATATGGGTACAGTGACTTTGAAACCAGCCGACTTATTTTTAATCTCAAACGAATCAAGACTCCCATCGAATCATCAAGCACATTATTTCCGATACCACAATCGCGACAACTTTGTACAAACATAGACCAATTTAGGCGAATATATTTTAAAAATCGGAGTAAATAGAGAAGGAAACATGTTTCGTTATTAACGAGCAGATCAAGAAGGAGATCTGCACTATTCGATATCATTTTTAAGAATTCTAAAAATGTGTAAACAGGATTAAGCATCGATACTAGTTCGGGGAACGCATTATTTCGAAAAGATATACCAGCGGTTACGTCCAGGGTGCAAACCATCGCCTCAATTAAATAATCATCCTGATCGTTAAACAGATGAATAAGAAGTTTACTAAAATGACTCTCTGGATGGAATTCCAGTGTATTTTTAATAAAATTTTCAAGTTTTTTTAATACATCTCGAATCGATCGAACTATTTGACGTAAATCTTCAAAGGCATCGTAATCCGTACTATCGATTGAACTGTCTGATGAATCGGATCGAATTTCTTTGACGGTTACAGCAACAGATTTTAATACTAGTAAGACCATTTTTTGTAGTAGTGTTCGATCCATATCAACAGTGTCGTATGAACCGTGCATTTCGTTTTGTATTAAGTCAAATGTTCCGTTTAGGTAACGCAGCGGACGACCAATGTATTCGATTAAACCGACATGGTTTTCAGGTTGCCGCCTCGGCAAGGAATCTAGTATACGATAATCTTTTACATGCCTTACAACCTGATGGGCCAAGTTGCATGTCTCTTCGGGAAGTAAATCTTGTAAGGCTAGTGTGCTACCATAACACAGTGCTTCATTAAATAGAGTTAAAATTTGTTTATAAATTGTGCACGATAGAGTTTGATTTAGAAGCAGGGCAAATTTATCGAGTTGGGCATAAAATGGTAACGTTTCGATTACGGATAAATTCGCTCGGACGCTTATTATACTCTCCCACAGAGTTAGGAAGGTGGTTATACAATTTTCCGCCGTATTCATATCGTAATGAGATATAATGAGAGAGCTCATATTTTTTACGAGTGCGGGCCATTTATTTTCCAATATTTGGATAGTAACACATTTCAAATGTGTCGTATCAAAACTTTCGGAATCGGTTAGGGCTATTATTTGGCAGTCTGTTGTTAATTGATCGGCATCTGATGATGAAGGAGATGGTGGTGGTGGTGGTGGATGGTTTCGTGATGTGGATGGATGAGGATGTAAATTACGATTATTACTAGAGCTACTACTACTATTATTACTACTACTGGTTCCAGGATTGTTTTGTGTATAATATTGTGCAAAATAGTTTGTTTCTATTGGAGGCAATGGAACATGTTCGCTTTCATCGTTTACATTATCATCGGGGATCGCATCGAGCGGATGTACCTCCACATCTTTCCATTCAACTATTCGTTTAATTATATCTAAACTAAAACTAATTTTTCGCACAGCGACATAATCCAGTGTCTCGAACAGGAATAAATTATTTACTATTTTCTTCAGCCAATTACTGTCCATGCTGTCTTTGCTGATCACTAGGAATGAGGATAGTACTCGGCCCGCTAGGAATGTTACAAAACGATTATTGTAATCGCATAAATCGATTATTTCGTCTATCAAATTGTGTTCGTTCCGAATAAGGGCATCACATACATCCATGATCCGAGCGCATATATTACCTTTCTGATTCTGTTTTAAGTAAATTTCGAATAACAGCTGTAGGTTTGAAAGGAATTGTAATAATTTTGTTTGTGGCCATTCGGTAAGAGGGGCTATTCGTTTAGTACCATTTATATCGTTACTATAGTGACTTTGAAATGGTTTTCGAAGTACTCGTTCACTGGCACTACAAAGGCACTGATTTTTCAGATAATTCTGAAATATCCCAATATCATTATCGTTATTAGCATTAACCAAAACTGGTCTTAAAACGAGACTTGTCGATTGTGCCAATTTTATTATATTCGGATAATTTAGCAAATTCTGTAAACTATGCTCATTCTCACCCAACAATATACGATGATGTCCCATGGACGATGAACTCCGATCCAATTCATCATGTCCGCCATCTTGGTATTGGTTTATGGATGTTGAAGACGATGATGATGAAGATGAAATTTTCGAATTTTCATCACTTTCAGGTTCGTCATTTTCATTGGAATTTTCAATTCGTTGCCTTTTATTAACAGGTTGTTCATTTGTTGACATTGTTTTTATAGTACTGCTTATTAAACTGCTACTGTTCTTATTCCCTGCTTCAGAGGGTGGCCTCTCTTTTCTCAACACCATTAAGGGTGATAATTTAGTGTTAAAAAAAGGCCTAAATTATACATTTAGCATTATAATATAATGTTTAGTTTATATATAAACCTTTTATTTAACCATTTTATCGTAATCTAGAAGAAAACAGAAAAACAAATTGGGAATTAGTCCAGTCAGCCACTTGTTGCTAAAGCACAATATTTAATTTCGTTTCTATAAATATTATTACACTTTTAATGCATTATTTATATAAATTAGCCACAAGTAATATCAAAAATAAACAATTTATGAGTTTTAATCACCTTTTAAATACACAATACGTAAATGCAATTATATTTTTGACAAATGTCAAGAATCCTATTGTTATTGTTTTTATACAATGTTTACGCTATTTACAAAACATTTTCACGATTTCATTTATAATTTCACACATAGTTTATAACTTATAGTCCATATATTCACTATTTTATAATTTAATTCATTTATTTATCCACTAAAATTCAATTTTTTTATGTAAAACGTCGATTTACACAATAACACAATAAAAAAAGATCGCAGACATCTTGGTTTTATAAATGACGCTTTCGAATCATAATCGGAGTAATTTAACCAAAAAAATCTATTTAGCAGAAATGATCATTAAAACATTAAATTAAATAATTTTTTATAAATACTATCATGTATTTTAAAAATATTTTATAAGTAAATATCTTTTAATTAAATAAAATCATTTTACAAAAGAATTCAATTTTGAAGAATGGTTCCTGTGGTAGAGGTTCTCAAACTTTTATTGAAATTCTTAATTAATAAAATTAATTAATTATTTGGAGGTTTTCTACCAAAATTATACACAAATTATTAAAATTATATACACGTATAGTTATTTAAATTAGATTTGTGCTATAAATTATATTTTTTACCACTGGGTTTATTAAAAATGATTTTACACAAATATTTCAAAAGTGACCATATTCAGCGTAATACAGTTGCACTTAACCAGCGTGGCAAAATATAAACGCGCTCGGTATGTAGGATGACTAATTTATATACATTTTACTATAAAATAGGTTATTTATTAAATATTTATAATTAATTAGTTCATAAATATTTATTTAAAACAAAAATTTATTAGATAAATAAAATAACTATTCAAAAAAATTATATTCAGCACATTGTATGAAAAATGCACGCAATCTCGCACATTTCAAGTGAATGTACAGTGCGCAACGCAGAGTAGCCAAAGTTTTTCATTTGACATTGACTAAATTTTTTTTAGTGTAGTTGCCGCTGATACATTAAAGTGATAGGATTGAAATTATTGTCACCTAACACCTAATATTTTATTAATTAAACTTTCAAGTTCTTTTTATAAATTTTCCTAAACAAATTACTAAAATGTCGCAACCTGCGCTTACATCCGATCCGGTTTGGCTACAAATTGAAAACTATTATAAAAATAATGGGCCACAAATTAATATTAAATCAATGTTTGACGCGGATCCAAAACGTTTCGACAAATTCAGGTATGTGTGATGATTGATGATAAGAAAGAAGAAGGTTTATTGTACTCTGTCGAGCCTATTTTTGTAGCAAATCAAAAAAGTGTGAACTTGAAGATACTTCGAAAGGTCAAGTCATTCGTCAGATATGCAAATTTTTGTGTGATGCAAGTTACAGTATGTTGATCGTGATAAGGCAAATATATTGTTCCGTAAATAGATACATAGGTAGATACTACATAATAATTTCGTCATTATCTATTACAAATTTCAATGGAAAAGTATTAATAAAATTTCATTCCTTTTGACTTTTACATCGTAAGTCACTCGATTTGACTTTGGAAATTCAATTGAGATCACTTGATTTTCAACGCTTATACGATTGCGGGCAACTAGAAGGTAAACATTTCAATGACCTTCAGCATAATTAGGTTTTTTGCTTATGCATTTGTTTGTGAACAAGTTTAAACAAGTGAACTATAAAGTAAATTTAAAACGTGATATTTTATGAAAACAACTTTTTAACTATTAACTAATAAACCGCAGCTGACCAATTGTTTTGTCACAGAATAATAAACAATATAATATTGTGTGGTTTTGTGGTAACTGTGCCAATCTATAGTTTTGTATCCGGAACTTTTAATCAAAAATAATTTTTTGGCAACGTACTTTAATAGTTTGACTACAAGTTCAAATTTTCATATCTTGTTTAATTTATTTTTAGTTTGACATTAAAAACACCCAAGGATGGTAATATTCTTATCGATTACTCTAAAAATCGTATTAATGATGAAATCTGGAAGCTATTGCTTCAATTGGCTGAATCACGTAAAGTAGCGGAAACACGCGCTGCCATGTTCTCCGGCCAGAAGATTAACACTACTGAAGATCGTGCGGTTCTCCATATTGCATTACGTCAACGTAACGATACACCAATTCTTGTTGATGGTAAAGATGTTATTCCCGATGTTAAAGCAGTCTTGGCCCATATGAAAGAGTTTACAAATCAAATTTTATCCGGTCAATGGAAAGGTTATACCGGTAAAAGTATAACCGATTGTGTTAATATTGGTATTGGTGGTTCAGATTTGGGTCCTCTGATGGTTACAGAAACATTATTACCGTTTAAACAAAATGTGACTCCTCATTTTGTATCGAATATTGATGGTACACATTTGGCCGAAACATTGAAAAGGTTGAATCCCGAAACTACTCTATTCATTGTTGCTTCAAAAACATTTACCACACAAGAGACTGTTACTAATGCAACATCGGCTAAGGAATGGCTTCTTGCGGCTTCAAATGATGTAAGTATACTGTACAATTATATATAAACAAATGTTCAATTAATACAAATTTTTTATATTTTTCAGCCCACATCGGTTGCAAAACATTTCGTAGCACTTTCCACAAATAAAGAAAAAGCCACTGAATTTGGTATCGATGCGAATAATATGTTTGGATTCTGGGATTGGGTAGGAGGACGTTACTCATTGTGGTCTGCGATTGGTTTATCAATTTCATTATCCATTGGATTTGAAAATTTTGAGAGTTTACTCGATGGTGCATTCTTCATGGATAATCATTTCAAAACTGCACCATTTAGTGAGAATGCTCCAGTTATTTTGGCACTTTTAGGAATCTGGTATTCGAATTTCTATGGTGCAGAGACGCATACCCTATTGCCATACGATCAATATATGCACAGGTTTGCCGCATACTTCCAACAAGGTGATATGGAAAGTAACGGTAAAACTGTAACAAAAGCTGGAGAATGTGTCCGTTATACAACAGGCCCAATTGTTTGGGGTGAACCCGGAACCAATGGTCAGCATGCATTTTATCAATTAATCCATCAAGGCACTCGATTAATTCCATGTGATTTTATTGCCCCAGCACAAACACATAATCCAATTTCGGGTGGTAAACATCATAAAATTTTACTTGCTAATTTCTTGGCTCAACCTGAGGCACTAATGTCCGGAAAAACTAAGGAGCAAGCTCAAAGTGAATTGGAAAAATCAGGTATGACTGGTGAAGCACTTTGTAAACTTTTGCCACATAAATGTTTTATCGGTAATCGGCCAACAAATTCCATTGTTTTTAAAAAAATGTCTCCGTTCACTTTGGGCGTATTGATTGCCATGTACGAGCATAAAATCTTTACACAAGGTGTTATCTGGGATATTAATTCATTCGATCAATGGGGTGTTGAATTGGGAAAGCAATTGGCTAAGGCGATTGAACCCGAATTGGCAAATAATGATAAAGTTACATCACATGATTCATCGACAAACGGTTTAATCCAATTTATCAAGGCAAATTGGTAAAACACAAAACGGCGGCGTTTTAAATTAAAAAACAAATCATTGGCATACATTATGTTAAACAAATAAATCAAAACATTTTATTTTTTGTGTCTAAAATACATTTTATTATTTATAATTATATTTATTGGATAAAAAAGAAAAATTATCTTTGGAATTGTAAAATAAAAATTAATTAACAAGAAACATTAGGTTCAATAAAGCACCAAAATA
This sequence comes from Tipula helvola, assembly GCA_963556165.1. Lineage (NCBI taxonomy): Eukaryota > Metazoa > Arthropoda > Insecta > Diptera > Tipulidae > Tipula > Tipula helvola. The sequence continues at coordinate 7,711,815 of OY744481.1, read as the reverse complement.
ATTTTGGCTTTTTTAAAAATTAAAACCGACGTATTTTTGAAAAAAAGAAAATCGCATTGATTACACCAATTGGTAGGTATTGGAACTACTTAATAAATGGACATAGAATTACGTGTATTTGGGTTAACAAAATATAGTTTTATGTATGTAATAGGTTTAATATTATTTATGTGCAACATAAATGCTCTTAAATTATATTAATTAAATGGATTATTTCTTTATAGAAATCATAGAATTTTAAATTCGTCGTCTTTTATTCGATTGAGTCGGCGGCGGTGTTGTTGATGGGCTATTCGATTCGAGTGACATTGATCCACGGGTACGTTTTGGAGTTCGCTTTGGCGTTTCGGTCATTATTTTGGCGGCCACTTTTTTATCAATCTCTTTCAGTTGATTCGTAATAATTTTACTAGTTTGTTGTTGGATTTGTAGTTTACCTGAAATTGAGAGAAGGGTAGGCAAGTTAGATAATGTACTCCTAATTTATATCGATCGTAGAAAACAAAAAAAAAATGTATAACCTAATTTAGGTGCACCATTCGTATCCGCTAGCTTTGCACCTTCAGTTTTGACCACCTTCGATTGTTCCTCAACTTCACTTCTTTTTTTACTAATTAAAGCACTAAACTCAGTTTCAGGCAAAACAAAATCTTCGACTTTATTTGGGAATGGTAATTTTTCGAGCTCGTCTAATATTTTCAGATTATACATAGATTTTAAATGTGACCATATCGTATCCGTAGATATATCGCGATTTAATGCCTTGGAGAGGCGATCACAGATGCAGGCCATAAAAAAATGTTTGTTTATGCCAACAGGTTTTAGGCCATCGAGGGCAAAAAATAATTGAATCTCTTCTTCAGCGTTCCATTCCATATCGTCACATTCAGATGTTTTATCACGCGGCCGTGAACACATTGAACCGTCTGCAAACGTATTTGCACAAATTTATAAAAGAATTTCAATTTTTTTGGAAAACAAGAATTTGCGTTTTTACACAAAAAAAAAATATAAATTTTAGGTTAGGTTAGTGTTTTGACAATTAGAAAACTATGTCATATTCAGCATAGGCGCTAAATGATTTACCGAAAGACCTTTCATCGAAATGAAAAATTATTATAAAATTCTTCATAAAAACTATAAATTTAACAAAAAATCAACGGTATCATATTTCTTCACGTCGCAAGTAAAGAACAATATATACGTTGAAAATGATTATTGGAAAATTATGTTATCTCACGTTTCGATCAAATGTCCGTTAACAGCATAAAAATTTATACATATTCAGCAAATCTCAATAAGTGTGAAGTTCGCTACAATTTAAGATGTGTCAAGTTTTGTGTACAAATTTATTTATTTGAAATATGGCAAATCAAAAGCACGTGTTGGAATTCTCTCCGATTGGTAAACTGTTTGCTGTAATAAATAATAATGGCCAGTTATTAATTTGGGACACTGAAACAAGTGAATTGAAACAAACTTATTCGATAAGTACAAACACAAATGCTAATTGCACATCATTAACATGGATTCAAAGTGTGAACCCCGTGACATCAAAGAAGGTATTAAATATAATATACATACCTATATATTTTTTAATTGAATATTGTTATAAACTTGTATATAATTTTAGAAAATTAATAAGCGCCGATCAAGTAATGTCGGTGAAGCCAATCTTTTTATTGCGATTGGCACGTCCAAAGGAAAAGTTGTGCTCTACTCTTATGCTAAGGGTGAAATTGAGTACTCGCTGAAAGGGAATGGTCATACGGGTGGGATTACTAGTATTTTCTATGATAACGCTGATTCACTTTATACGAGCGGGTTTGATTTCAACATTATTAAATGGAGTGTATCAGGCTGTAATCAAATTTCCTCAATGAAAATTGGCAATGAAATCCCATATTCGTTACTATTGTTACCCCAATCCAATAGGCTCTTAACTGCTGGGCGCCAAATAAAACTTTGGGATTTGGAAACAGAGGAACTCATTCAAACCTACACTGGTCACACATCAAATATCTTATTACTAAGCACATTCAATGTTAATGGAACGGATTTCGCACTGTCTGGTTCAAACTCTGACCGAATTTTATCGTTATGGTGCTTGAATCCTGAAAAAGATCAAACAAATTCCGTTGCTACATTTTTAATGGAAGATGTAGCTATTTGTTTGAATGCTGTAATCAATGAAAATAATTTACGAATCGGGGCAGTCACTCGAAGTGGTGTAATTCACAGTTTTGTCGAAGATTTTGCTAAGTTAAAAGTCACAAAACCAGTAAAACCTAAAGTAACGCTTGAAATTGTATCGGATTCAACAACGTTGGTAGAACAAATCCCATTAATAGCCGCTAATTTAGATCAGGGTTCAAATGCGATCCTCTTGTGTTATGGTGACAAACAATTTTTGCGATTTGAGTCGATTGTGCCATCAATTTTGAAACGGAATCAAGTTGAGATACGTAGAGATCCGCGGAAGATAAAGAAACAGAAGGAAAAGGCATCAAAGGATACTGGTATACTGGTGCCATCTGTGGAACATGATCAGGTGGAATATCATAATCAGGGATCGTTTAATCGAAAGACGCGAATCAATGATCTACCTATGGAGACGCGATTGGAAAATTTAAAAAATGTCAGTCAAAAATCGTCTGGTGGAAAGAATATGGCTCAGTTATTGATCCAAGCGCTTCATAGTAAGGATGCAAGGTAAAAATTGGTTAAGGTCAGTAATTAACGGCGGCGAATCAGTCAATTAATTTGATTTTATATTTCTAGTATGCTTCGTACAGTGTTCCAGTGTAGCGAGGAGAGCACAATCCAATTAACACTTCAACGGCTTCCTCCACAGTACATAACCCCTCTAGTAGACGAATTATGCATATTGATGAGAAAAAAATCAGCTAGTATACAAATTGCCGTTATATGGCTTAAATATCTACTCCAAACGCATGCCAGTCAATTAATGGCATTGGGTACAACAGAGTTATTTGATCGGTTTGGACCATGTATCGGTATAATCGAAACCAGAATAAATAATCTGCAAACATTATCACGGCTTCGTGGCCGTCTTGATTTATTGACAAATCAAATTAAAAATAAGAAAAATGATGACGTGCTTCAAAATCCAAATCTTTTGGTGTATGAGGATGAGGATTCGTCGAAAGAGACAAGTGATGTGGGGGTTCATGATTCAGCAAGTTCTGATGATCAGTGGGAAGAATCAGAAGATGATGATAACGAGCAGAATAATATGGAAGTTGATAATCAGAATGATGACGAAAGCGATGATGGCGATAATGGGTCAAGTGATGATGATTGATGAATAAAAGCTAATTTTTTTAAAAAAATAGTTGGAAATATTTTGTTTCATTTTTTATTCTCGTTTGTTTGTTTATAATTATAATAATATATAGAATTTTTAATTATCTTTTAATAATAATAATAATTAATTAGACAATAAAACAACAAAAATTAGTAATAAGTATTTTGTTATTAATGCAAATATATTAATTCTTAACATTTTTGTTCGCACATGCTAATTTATTTTAGATAAACTTGCATCTGCGTTGCTGATTGTAGTAACACTTTGATTCCTGGCATAAAACTAGCAATTTGTGAAAAATCGGACCCGGAAATCATTTGAGTGTGCAATGCGATACTACTATTGTAGTCCCCATTGGATACTAATTTGACGAGTTCATTTAGCGAGTCTAAGGTATTTGGTGTCAACTGAAAATAAAAATAATTTTATGAATTAGTAGTGGAACTGTAAAATTATTCTTGAAATTTTTATTTACTCTGGAGTCTCGTAACATATCATAAAGATACTCTAACCTCTTCGCGACATCATCCAATTTACGTTTTAATTGTTGATTATTTGCGGCTTGAATACACCGAACTCGTAAATCTTCGAATGTTTTTTGAATATGAGCATATTCGGCGGGTATTGGCCTCTTTGCAACTGGTTCAGCAACTTCTGCTGCTTTTTGAATCGGAGCCGATTGTTGTTGTGCTGGTGTATTTTGAACCATTGTTGGCAAAAAGCTTGGCGTTGCATATTGTCCTGGTAACTGGTTATGTTGCGGAGGTAATCCAGCTGGATTAGCATTAAAACCACTCGTATTGAAATTATAAGTTTGTGGTGGTTGTTGTGATTGCGACTGTTGTTGTGGTTGGCCATACATTCCGGTTGGTGGAAGTTGTGATTGTTGCAACGGTTGCATCACTGTAGGATTATTGTAATCGGTTTGGGCACCGCCCATACCGTACATTGTGGGTGGCTGTTGCATTCCAGGAACATTTGCGTTAATCTCTTGCTGACCAAATATTGGGTGAGTTATTGGAGCCGCAATATTTTGATTCTGATCCTAAAATTACATATATAAATGTTACCGTCATTATGGGTCTTTAAGATTGGTGCTAAGTTCACAAAATTTGTTTCAGCGCACTGGCAGGAATTCACCTTGTTGTATAAAGAGTTCTAACCACATAACATTATTTTAAGAGCTTCAAGCCAAATTGGCGCAATAAAATGTATGCCTTTGAAAATGGAATCAAATTTCATGCAAATGGAATACAATTTTCAATTCAAATTCAAAAATGCGAAAATATTACTGAATCTCTCTGGTATTGTTGTACTACTAACATAACTCAATTTTTTTTTTAAGATGATTTTTAGAGTGGGAAGAGTAATAATTCCGCAATTATGTAGTTAATTTCAATCGGGGGAAAAACAGACAAAAAAAATCGTAATGCAAAATTAAAAATCGAACGCAAAGCACTTCTCTAACCTTCTTCGAGCTACAAAATTTATCTTTAGCGTGTTTTTGTGCGTTTATAACTTCGTTCCATTTTCGGGTACCAGCGTGTTGCGCAAAAAACTGATCCTTTTGAGTTTGAAGTTGAACATACAATAAAATCGGTGTTAATCTGTATTTTATACCGGCACGGATAATAATCAAATGAACTTACCTGTGATATTGATGTGGTGCGTGAACGGGATCTTAAGGCCGGTGGATCATTCCAACCGGGTGGTGGTGTTGGATTTTTTTCACGTTGCGATAATTGGGACAGTGGTGGTGGTTCAGGAAATGCTTGCGATTGAGATGATATGTAATTACTGTCGTACGTGTTATTGACGGGTGGGAGCGGTAGTGGTAGCGCTGAGCCCATTTGTGGTTGGCTAGGGAGAAAATTATTGGTGGCGGCAGGTGGGGTATAAAAAGCCGACTGTTGATTAGATTGTTGTGGTTGGAAGAATGGACTTGGAGCTATAGGATTTGATACTTGGCCATAATTTGTTGATGGATTGAAATAAGACTGGCCACCTCCTGGTTGATTCGATGATACCGATGGATCCAATACATATTTACTTCGGTGTAAAGATGATCCTTGTGTTCCACTAACACTTGACGGTCGGGGTGGTTGAGCTAATAAATCATTGGTTGGAGGTGGAATTACAGATGCAGGTGGTGGATTAATAGGCCCTGACTGCACTGGTGCAAAAGTTGATTGTGAATTAAAATTCCATGGTTGCGTATTTTGAATAGGATTGGCCGATGGGAACGACGGATGCACGAAGCCCGAACTATTTGATCGAACATTCCGTTGCCCTTGTGAATACTGTGGTTTTTGTTGTTGAGGTAGCATTTTATGACCGATTGCGTAGTAAATTCGTTCACGTAAATCAACCAATCGTTCGTCTGTCGATTCTCCCAAATACGTTAGGGCTGAGTATAGTTTTCCCTGGCCGACTAAGTACGTAGCATAATTGAAAAGAATATCGGCCATTCTGCCTGAAATATCGACAGTTTTTCCACTAGCTTGAATTCCTTTTTGTAGCAGGACAATAATTTCAACTAATTCCTGTAGTTGATCAATATTCGGACTCTCACTATCGTTATCCTTCTTCCAAGCCTCAATCAGCTTATCAATACTTCCAGCACATATATAACAAAGGATCGCATTTTTTAACACCGATTTATCGGCATGTGACTCATTTTCCAGTCGATCGCCTAGTTTTTCGCACAGTATCGCAAATTCATTTGTCGAATGTGTTAGCGCCGCCACCAAAGCTTCCTTCCATGAATCGATCGAGCACTGTTTAACTACCGATTCCCAGTCGTTTGAAATTAGAGCATTAATAACATTCGATAGATAAGCTTCACTATTGGCGAGATACCGATTTTGCGTTCTCTTGAGGAGTTCAGGTCCGGCACTATTCGCAATTATGATAGCCTCAGTTTTTCGCCCATGTTCCATGCATAAATCAACTGCAGCCTCCAAATTTCCTGTTATTACAGCCTCTGTAATCTGGCTATCTGGATCCGAGCCGACCTTAAGGCTATAACTTTTTTGCGCTTTTGTCTCAGCCTTAGCAGTCTCCTTGTATCCCGCTGCAATCGAATCAAACAGATTATCGCTGTTTTGATTTAAGTTTATGTCGTTTACATTATTGGTGATTTGTTCTGCTAAATCATATGACCGCACAGCGTCATATTTTGTCTTAATATCATTCATATCATAGCCTAGCAGATTGAGGAGCTCGGCCCGCGGGCTAAGTTCAAAATTGGATTTTATAAAATACCATAGAAGTCGCTGGCTATGATTTGTTTGTTGATCAGCTCGTTGGCGGCAATAATCCGATAAATTATTTTGTTTGAGTACATTGTCCAGTGCATCAGCTTGTTCCGTAAGTTGAGACTCGGTCGTGACTTGGGTGATCAAGACTTGTTTCGCCGTAGCGCTCGAGAACGAAACTAGTTTACCGCCAAATGCAAAGGAAGCTCCGATTGGTTTTCGTAACCATTTTGGCGGCTTTTTGAGATCAATCGGTTCTGATTTTGTTTGCGTTTGGATTTGAGGTGGAGGCACATTTGCAAATTGATCCATCCCAGGGAAGGAGTCGGCTAATTTTTCATTATTTTGTGGCTGATTTTCAACGGTGTCCGATCCGAATAATGAATATAATGAAACGACCCCGTCTAAACTAGTAGTTGCGATTAGGGCTGGATTTTTAGGACACCAAGCTATATCGGCATACCAATTTTTGGAAGTGGCTAACTCTGATAATATTTCACCATTTGGAAGATCAGATTTTGGATTCCAGCAGAAGATTTTGTAGTCCTTACCGCATGAGACCATCATTTCTGGATCTTTTGGACAGTACGACAAACCTAGAATGCCTCGATTATGAATTTGTAGCGATTTGGCTGGAGCAGATGAGTAACGCAAATCCCAAAGTTGTACAACTGGAACTTGGTCTTCTTCGGAAGCTAACCATAGTTGAGTGGCTACTTCTGGATTCCATTCCATGGAACGCCAACGTACCCGGGATTGTGAATCACTTAATTTGATTATAGGCTCATTTTTACGTAAATCCCAGATAACACAACGGGCTGCGAATACTGAAGCCAAAATATGCTGGACTTGTTTGTTCCAAGACACTGATTGTACGTCTTCGAATGGTTGGGTTTTGGTACCTGGAGTCATTGGTGTCGTAGTATTGTTTAGATCCCAGATTAATATTTCTGATTCCGAAGCTGCTGAAGCTAAAAGATTCGCTTGGAATGGATTAAAATCGATAGCACGAACTGGTCCGGTATGTTTTGTTTGATGGGCGATCAGCGCTTCTTCTCCTTTTAGTAATTTAGCAGCAGAGTATATCTGTAGATGACCTCCATCACATCCACCGACTATAAGCCCATATTCGTGATTTCCTCCCATCCCGGTGGGACTCCAAACTAATTTGTGAAACCGTTTTGAACTTGGCTGGACACTTTTTAGCACCATATCTGTCCCTGGAGTACTTAAACTCACATCGTAGAGTTCCAATACCGATTCTGTACTAAACGTAGAGTCTAGCTGTTGAGCGGCGGTCCCAGCTGCCAATAGTATTGGCGAACACTTGTCTGGAGACCATGCCACATTGACAGTTTTTTGAAGCTCTTTTACTCGCATCGTTTATAACCTACAAGCAAAATAAAAGACTATATTAATCCCCAGCCATATATCACAAGGTTTTTTGATCGGATTAGCATAAATTGCCCTAATAACCTAAACAACAAACCCGAATGATGTCAGCAAATTTTAAGTGGGGATACCACTACTTTGACACTAAAATTAGACCGGCAAATAATAAAAGAAATATATTGCAACGTTTTGAAATAGTTTTATAAATATTTTGATTACTTATCATTAGATAAACGTACCGTTTTTAATTTAAAGATAAAAACAAAATTTGATACCAAAAATAAAATAAAAAATATTTTGATTAAAACAAATATTTACACGATTATTTCTAATAAAATGCACTGTACGAGCATAATTTACATTTAAAAAATTTTCTTAAACTTCTAGTTCATACTTACTTCATTCAAATTTTATTATTCAATTGTAGTTTAATTAATTTAAATAATTATAATTTTAGCGATTTTAATTTTACGTTTGGTTTAGTCGTCCCAATTGTCGCAAATCATATGTCATTCGTCAACAGTTCCAACGTGGCTGATAAGTAAGTAAACCTTATTATCGATGATTACCATTTGCAGTTTACTGTTATAATAACAACTGTACGAATTTAGGTAGAAATTAGAATTTTATGACCGCTTTAATAATTTAATATTGTAATATTATAACTGTAAACAAATTAATTGAATTTAAAGTAAATCATTTTAACTTTAATTCATAATTAATGTTTTGTAGATATGCAATTTTGACACCATTTTATTACACATTTTAAATATTGACGTTTGTCATTGTCAAACATAACCTAGACATTTTAAAAGCGGTTTGTGTGCTTTGCTAATTTTGGTTAAATTAAATTAAAAAATGAATCAAGTTGACGAAGATGTACCAACCTTTGTGAGTATTTACTTTTGGTTTTAAGAGTGATTTTTTATAAATTGAGTTTAAGTTAGGAATAAGATACAATTCGCTATTCCAACTCTATCTCCAACGATTTCAAAACAAGCCACAAAATGTTTCTAAATAATTTGAAGCTTCGCCTATGTCCTACCGGCACCGGCAAAGTTTTGCTTGTGATAAATTAAACTTTGGCTTGCGAACATATTTGATGCTCATTTCAACAAAATTATATTTTTAATAATGTTTTTTAACATGAATTTCTTGTTCTAGTTTGTGCCGGACAATTTATGCACCAAAACTGGAATAACTGCAAAATGGGTTAGCGGCCATAACATTTCGATTCATGCATATCGACATACTAAATTCTCAGATGGAGACCGCCCAACCGAATACAATAATATGTATCCAGTAAACATTCATCATCTCCAGAATGAGTTTATATTCAATGAACCGATTTTACGTAGCCTCATTGGAGAGGCCAACAGCATTTTTGTCTCCGTTCAACGCTTAAAACAAAACGGAACTCAAGCCGAGTTTATTAATATATCGCGAACATATAGAAGCACGATTCGAGCCTGTATTGAAAAACTCCAAGATAAACTTACAACTGCTGAGCCTGAGGAGCGAGATAATAAACGGACCAAAGAGGACTATCAAATATATATCACAGTGTTTTACTATATCGAATGTATTTGGCATTTATGTGAAATCCTGTATATTGATCCAACGCCATCGAATGTAGTCGTACCACAGTTACTCGAATGGAACCGATTCCATTTTCCAACTTATGAATGTCAAGCAGCTAAATATTTGCAATTCGAGGTCGAAGCAAGTTCAAACCAAGAATTCTGGGACGTAGTTCGGGGATTGATCCTCCAAGGAAACAAACAAATCGCTCGTGCTCTTTTGCGGCTACATCCGTCATACAATACGAATTCATTCCAAAACGCCGATGATATTCTAGAAAAAATGCCTGTATTCAATATAACATGCGGTCTGTCCCTTCAGAAATTTAAATCCCAATGGCAATACTGGCTTAACGATACCGATTCAAAATTAGCCTCAGGAATTTTATCCACCGAACCCGAACTCGAGCAAATCATAAAACTTACCACCGGGGACACTACAGCTTGGAATGAAATTACGCGTAAGTCTACATCGTGGTATGAATTCTTTCCAGGATTTATATTCTACACCGAGCCCGGCTGCAAACATTTTGAACTGGGAACGTTTGCAAACAGTTGGCTTACTCGTTGGTTTAAAGTACAAGGAAGTAAGGTCGTGTCACTAAAATTCCTGGATAACGTTATCCTGAATATCATGAAGAACGATATGAATCAAGTGCTACACGATATACAGAATATAAACGATAATCAATGGATTGCTGTACACTTATCCGATTTGTTGTATCACTGTGGGCAATTGGAAATTTTCGACGACAGTCATAAAAATGTAAGCGGGCAGCTTCGAGAATCGTTACTATTCGATTTCGGGTCATCACTAATGTCAAGAGACTCTTTGTGGGTGTTCGGTATTGACTATCTAGAACATTGTTCCAAGGAAGGATTGGCCGCAATGGAGATATTTTTATCTAAAATTCCGCCAAAGAACGAGAAGTACGCACTAAAAATACTTTCGCTAGCACGTAATAAAGGTATGAAGAATCTTGAAATTGAGATTTGTCGAACTCTAGTGTCGAAAAGTTTATTAAATTTGCGATATGGGAATGCGCTGGAATGGGCCTTAAGATCACATGACTACTCGATTATTACGTCATTGGCTGATAAAATTTTAAAAAATTACTGTAAAACTGGGACCATGCTGTGTAAGGACATTCTATCAAATATTGGACCGAAAATGTTAATTTCACCGCGTCTCGTATTTTTGGTGAAATACCACGATTTCCATGATTTATACGTGAAAAAGCGATATGATGAATCATCTGAGTTATTAGTTAACTTGTTAGCTTCACAATTAACTCCAGAATAGTAAGTTGCTTAGTTCTCGACTAACAAACACTTAAATATTAATGGATTTTATTTTATTCACAGTTTTTGGCCAACAGTATTAGCCGATACCATCCCATTTTTAGAATCTGAAGATCAACTAATCTCGTCAAAAGAGACATACGTCATTATTCATAATATTGAACAAAAGCTCTCTCCACTCGTTGAGAAACAGAAACGTTTACTTAAACAACGTCATGTAACCCAACCAGACATCAGTTCCAAAGGGGAATCTGATAGTACATTGTATTTAAATCCAAAAGAGGAATCATATTTTTTTAATGAGAAGCGCATAGAGACAATTGAGGAGTTGATCAAAATATTGAGATTGGCTTGTGCTCGAAATTTAGCGCGAAGTTTAATTACGGAAAATACCTCGTATGCGTCGTTGGATAATAATTATTAATTTTTTGTGAATTTTGTAAAATTTAACTTTATGAATAAATAAAATTTATATTTGCTTTTAAAACAATAATACAGTTTTTCTTTGATTTTCAAGCGCCAAACTTGTTGAACAGACATGCTGTTTCCAATGTAGTGCAAAGACACGGGCCGAAGTTTCGAAATTTCGCAGATACCTACTCCATCGCTTGTGGGAAACTGACGTTCTTTGGTCTCATGGTGCCGATTGAATTGATTTTTCGGTTCTATATTACGATCCCAACTCCGCCCTGAAGCAGGTTCTAGGTGATCCAATTCTCGGGCCTGTGATGTTGTCTCGTACGCGTATCGACTGTCGGTGGAACAGTAATTATGAAGAAATTTGATTAAATTCTCCTCGCTGTAATTTTGGATGGATCTGTTGTGTAACCATTGCACAGTTTCATTAAGGCGTTTGATAAGTTTCCAGAACTCTATCAAACTAGTTAAGTAAACCATTACACGATTGTCTACTGTCAACTCAAAACATTTATGTGATTTATCTGAAACCATTGTTTAGCTTGCTTCGATGAGTGCTTCGGGTCATTGTCCTGTTGATACACCCTCCGAAGCGGCATATATCCTCGGCGAAGGCTGACAATACGTTAATAAGCATTCCTATACGTAGTCCTCTCCTTTCATTATGCCCTCAATGCCCTCTATCCATTAAGGATAGCACCTACACAAGAATATTGCGACATTTGTCGTGAGGCCAGCACAGATGTTGCTTATCGAAATTCAATTTTTTCAACGTACTTCTTTGACCAAAAAGCGACCTTTCTTACACTTCTAACTATTAGATTTGCGCGAATAACCATCTTAGTTATAAATCAAAGGTTTGCAATAAAGCAAAAAAGGAAGCATCAGTGAGAAAATATAGCAACAGCGATGGAAATCACACAGCTAATTATAGAGGGTGCCCATTTGCCCAATTTATTTATAATTGAAAAGGAGAATCAATCCAAAGCAGAAAGCAGAGTAACGAATGCTTAATTTTCATTCTTCAGCTAGAGAAGTAGCACGACCCAAATTGTATACGCAAATGCCCAAAATGGAACCAGGCTGTAACTGAAAACAGTAGCGTGAACTAAGGGGTTTCATACACAAGTGTCCTTAAAGGCATCGCTCCTAAAGTTCAAGCAAGTGAAGAGGGAAATATGTCAACAGCTTTAAACAAGTTGACTAAGACTATGCAAAGCTTCATGGCGATGATGGAGAGGATTATAGATCAAATTATGCAGAGTACGAACACGCTGATGCAGATAGTTATAAAAATTCAAAAATGACCGTCCTCAAAATAGCCATATGGAATGTAAACGACCTAGCACAACATAAAGCGGATGTACAAGCATTCCTTACCGAGCACAATATTGATATAATTTAATATCTGAAACACTCTTTACAAAAAAAACCAATTTCAAAATTAAGGGTTACTGTATTACTGTTTTATGACACCAAGCACCCCGATGAGAAACCACATGGAGGTACTGATGTATTTATTAAAAGAAGATTAAAACACTATGAACTTACGAAATATGAGAAAGAACATATACACAATCAACGAGCATATGTCTGAAGGAATGGTCTGTTAACTGTGTCATATTGGCAGTGTACTGTCCTTCAAAGCAAGTTATAAAAAAACTACAGTTCTTGGATTATTTCAGCCAGCTGGGTAATAAATTTCTTGCGGAGGTGATTACAATGCCATACATACTCAATAATCCAGGTTAACATTTCCGAAAGGCAAACAACTTTATGATATAAAGAAAATTCGTACATTGGTAATACAGTAAGTATGTTCTAAGGAACGAAATGCCAAACAGTCCCTCAAACAAGTGAACTAATTAAGATCAATATAGGAGGCTAGTCGAACAAAATTGTCTACTGAATATTCCTCTTATAACACCAGCAGATATTGATGCGGCGGAGAAAATCTAAAAGTTGTCAAGGCATTATCAACTGAAAAGGCTACACTCGCCATAAGTAGTACTGAAAAAATTAATAAACTATCATATAATATACAGGGACGAATTCAGGAAAAGCGAAAATTTCACCAATAATTTACTGTAAATAAATAAATAAATAAATAATTGCAACAACCAAAATCACCGTTATTGAAATGGAAATTAAATCGAGCTATTAAGGCCAGCACTGTTTAAGTGATCTCTCGGCAACCGAGAGAATAGATTATTCTTTGTGGAAGGCAGCAGAAAATTTAAAAAGGCCAACAAACTCGAATCCACCGATTAGACTATACCAGATTGGTCGCTCTAATTGGCTATCCAGAAGAGAATGTTTTAAACAATGAAAGTTTCGGTGAACGAGATTTTTCAGAACAGCAATGCTAACGAATTAAAATATTTGATGAATCGGTCCTCAATCATCTGTGAAATTGAAAAAATGTAAAGTCTCGTAGATTGAGGATACTTTATGGTGTGAAATATCAACAGGACGCAATCGACCATTTGTATCGAAGAAGTGAAGAAAATCAGTCTTTGATACCCTTCACTCATTGGCGCACCCAGGTATCCGTGCTTCCCGAAAATTGGTTTCCGCTCGGTATTTCTGGCCAAGTTTAAATAAAGATTGCAACGATTGGTTACTAAGCATACGAAATCAGAGCAAGGAATCTTTAAAATACTGCCATCACGATTTGAAGTAATTTTTTAAGTGGCAAATGCAATGGTTTTCTGTGTTGTATAACTAAAATAGATAGGTTGTGAGATCTCAAGTGCCGAAACGAATAATTCTGAAATTTTTTCTTTTATTTTTAACAAAATATCCAAAAAATTTAATTTGGAAGCGTTATTGTAGGGTACGATAAATAATATTTAAGCAGTTTTTTGTACGTTTTCGGCAACAGGTATGCTATGTTCGATTTATAGCGCAACGTGGGATAGTAGGATCGTTCTTGCAAAACCACTATACCACACTATGTTGTATATTCCTTTATTTAATTAATAAAAATGCCCTAGTATTTATTTATTTTAAATATCTGGCTAATTTCGGAATAACCTAATGTTTCATTTATTTATTTATTCGGATTATATATTCTAACATTTATTTTTGAGCTTTTTTACTTTGTTCGATAACGTCAAGTATTTTCCGAATTATTTTTTTTAAAAGGGGAAGCTGCTTCTTAATTAGCAAAGCTTCTTCTGCTTTTTTCTTAAACTAAATGAATAACACATATCTAACAATAGTCGCATTTCTTGACGCATTAGTGATCCGGATCAGATCAAAGTTTACATTGAAAACAACAATAAAAATTAAATTTTCGGTGGATGGAAGTGGATGGTTTTCCGTTACTAGAAAATAGCTCTCTCCTCAGATTTTGGTGCTGCGGTCTGTTTTCATGACTGGTACAATTAGAATATTGCATACTCGCTATTTCCACTTTTATAAAAATTCCCTCATTCTCTAATCGATTCAACCGAACCTTCGAAGGCCACACGCCGAATTCATTCCTCAGAGCTGTTTCAACACACTACGCCCACGTGAACATGAAATATCTAAAGGCATTGGCATTTTTGGGATTTTATTTTTGGGAATATGCTCGATTCCGACGAAATATATAACCGAATTCCTAAACTGAGATTTCCAATTTTTGAATCGTTATTCCTATATGTAATGACAAAATTATTAAAAAGTAAAAAATAATCAAAAGTTCCAGGAATTAATTATTAATACGGCCACATAACAGTTTTTTTTGTTTAAATCCAATTAACACACATCCACAACCCTCGTTAGTTAAATGTCTTCGTAATGAACAATTAAATTAAAATAAAAAAAAAATCAGTTTACTTGAGGAAAATATCATATTTTCATCATACAACAACACCAATAATCTGTGATGTAATCTGATAAATTACAACAAAAAAAAAAAAAATGAGTATATACACAATTAATTTTACTCTGCTTAATTATAATTAAATTGATTAAGAAAATGGAAAATTATATATTTTCCAAAAACATAGGGAAAATGAATGGATATGATGAAAATTAAATTATACAAGGCGAGGAAATATTTTTCGTTACCTAAGCAATTTTTTATTTTTTGGTTACTCAGTAATCACCTGATATTTTACAGTTGAAATTATAAATTGAATGTTACTAAGACGCTAGATCAGTGATGCTCAACCTTTTACGCCTCCAGTATCTATAATAGTTATCGTTTTTTTGTATGATAAACTGTGAACAATTTAATATTTACATCTAACATATTGTGTAGGAATCCAAAAAGATCAATCTCGAAAGAGTTGTTCTAATCGTGCATACATTGAAATATGTATTAGAATAAAATCGTTTACTGTTTGAGATATCCCAGAAAAGTCGCTTCACATTATCTGTGGTTCAAATTCTTATAGACCACAGTGTTGTATTAAATGTGTCGCCAAATCAGTTGTAACCTTAACGTTCAATATGATAGTGTTAATGTAATGCTTGTATAGGAGGAGCGGATTCGTTTTTGGCGGTATGAATGGGGTGGGGGGAGATTTAAAAAACCATACGCGTTCGAATTTGTTAGTTTTCAGAGTTAACTTTAAATTTTTAATTTAATATTTAAAAAAAAAAATAAGATTTATATAAATTCATTTAATACTTATGTATATGTCGAATTTTATAAGCGAAAACAATTTTCAGGTGCGGGTTATACTGATAAGGGACTTGCTATAAAAAAATGTGATTTGTGTCCTGAACCTCTAAGATTTTAATAAAACTTGCAGACTTTGTAAAGAGTCGAAAAACATGAAGTAAGTATTTTTTTGCTTGGCCATCTGAGTCTCCGTTTCGACTTCAGTGCAGCGGCTTAGCCAGAAATTGGCTAAGAGGAGGGGAAGGGAAGAGGGAGGGGAGGGGTTCTTAAATAACCAATTATTTCTATAAGGAAATAATGCTTACGAGTATTTATTTAAATTTAATTTTTTATTAATTTTTTAAAATTTTATATTGATTCGTTGTGACACTAAGCCGAGGACACCGTCTATTAATGTATCCACTTCGTGTTGGGTACGTAATCTTGGTTTCCAAAATCTGGTTTTTACATAATCTTGGATTTTATAAATTCTAAAAAATGGAGATTTCGGTAAATATAAATTCTGGAAAATGGTGGAATTTCATATTTAAATAAATATAAATAAAAGTGAGATTAAAACTACGAATTTGTAAAAGCAAGATTTTGAGAAACATGATTCATGGGCGCTCCCATCCACATACATATTTGTGAATATATTTAATATTGAGAATCCCTTTAGTCGCTTCCCGCCGATTGTGTTTCGTAGGTAATTCTTAAGGCCCGTGAGCGTCTGGAAACCTTCAATTGAATCCTTCTAAAAGTCTGATATATCTTTTGTTCTAATTTTGTTATTATATAGGTAGAAGCGTTCAATATCTAACTGACCGTCTTTTAAACATTTTAATTAACTTCGTCTAGGTTGTCGAATTTCCAGCTTTATACAGTTCAATGTTTGAGAGTGAGACGACTCTTTGGACATGATGGTTAACTAAAAAAATTGAAAAAGCACTCTAAAACAATTAAACAAAAAATATAAACAGCCTCCGTATTTTATTGCCATTTGGTACATTAGATTCATAAGATTCCAAAAATTCTTAAGATCATATAAAATTCAATAAGTTTTTAAGATTCAAAATATTCATAAGATTCATTCGACTCATAACATTTATAAGATTCATAAGACGCACAAGATTCATAAGATTCATAATATTCAAGAGATTCATTGAATTCATAAGATTTATACGGCTCATAAGATTCCTAAGATTCATAAGGCTTATAAGATTCATAGAATTAATCAAATGTATAGAATTAGTAAATTTATTAGATTCAAAAGAATTAATTAGATTTGTAGGATTCAAAAGATTAATGAAAGTTTTATAAGATTCATAAGGTTTTTAAGATTGGAAAGATTCATGAGATTCATAACAACATGGCTTTGATGACATCCTTAATCCGAGTGGGCATAGCATCATATAATTTCTTCTGCAAATATTCTGTTAAAATTTCTTCGAACCGTACTTTTTCAATTAACTTTTTCTGTTCTATAATAGTTTTCGGGTTATATTGCCTAATTTTCTATTCCATGAACGCCCATAAGTTCTTTGTAATTTTGAAGTCTGGACTATTTTCTGGCCATGGTAGTGACTCGATCCCCAAAATTTGTATAAATTCTGTTACCTAAAGGAAAATGGCATTATAAATAAATATTCTTATATTACCAACAACGGCTATATCTTTCATGTCGTGATCTGTGAAATGGAGCCTAACTATTCTCAAATATTGAATTTTTAATATTTTGTGTCAGCTCCTCAATGGTCGGCACGACGCAGGTTTCAACAATTTTTTTGTATTTTACTCCATTTACAGAACCTTCTAGAAGATCATAACGTATAGGGAATGTTTTAATGTCGGTAAAACGCATTGTGTCGAATACCTTCCTCCTTTTCGTCGCCGAACTGTCAACCTTCCGTCGGGCCCAAATAAATTAAATTTGAGCTCGTCCGAAAATATTTCTCTCTACGCCAGTCCTCTGATGTCCAATATTTCCGTTCATTTGCAAATGTTAATTTTTGAGCTCTCATTTTTAGTGTAAGGAGCGATTTTTTCGCCGATCGGCGCGTTCAGACCTACTCCATTTAATCTTCTCTATACGTGTACGAACCCAAATTAAGCCGTTAGTTGTTGCTGAAAGGTCTCTTTTTAGCTCAGCAGCAGCATTGAATCTATGCCTTACCGTTAATCGGTTTAATACTCGATCTAAGCGATCGGAGGTCAGTCTTTCTCTCAATTGTTGAGTTTTCACAATATCGCTTTAAGAAACGTCGTACTCGGGATTCAATACAATTGATCATCTCCGCTATTTTCACATTTGTGTATTTCTTAGCATGAAATTGCTAAATTTATGCTTTTTCGTCATTTTAGTTTACAACGACGCATTGTAAAATTTACTCTCTAATTGCTTAAGGGAGAACACCACTGTGACCTACCATTTTCAAGTGCTTAGTTTGGTATTTTTTTTTTAGAAATGGGTTGGGTTTAGAGAAAAAAAATGTTTTAGGCTATATTTGGCATATATCTAAGTAACCAAAAAAAATTTTTTA
This sequence comes from Tipula helvola, assembly GCA_963556165.1. Classification (NCBI taxonomy): domain Eukaryota; kingdom Metazoa; phylum Arthropoda; class Insecta; order Diptera; family Tipulidae; genus Tipula; species Tipula helvola. Next base: position 7,693,402 of record OY744481.1, on the reverse strand, counting down.
TGTAAAAAAAAATACAAAATGGCGGCGCTAGAGTAGTTTTAGTAGAAGTGATTTTGCATAGAGTCGCTCCGCTGCACGCAGTAGAAGTGTCTTAAATTTGTTCCTGGAATAAAAAATAAAATATTTTCATGAAATGTATTAGTTTTAGCATCGAAGTACATGAGGAAATTAAAAAATTCGAAAAAATAAAAAATTGAGACAAGTTTGAAGAAAAAGTTTCATTTTTCGACTATAATTTTCGTATTAAAAGTTGTATATCTTTTTTAATTTTTAATGAATCAAAAAAAACTCAAGTACTTCGATTTTAAATCTATTTAAGAAGCTACAGTTAAATTTTCAAGTCGATTGAACACAAATTGATTGAGTTCTGCTGCGTGCAGATTTCCAAAACACGGTTTCGAGAAAAACGCGTTTAAAGTTTTTGGTATCAATAACTTCTCAATAAGAGCTCTAAGGAAAATGCTTGAAAACCTTCTAAAAAAAATTTTTTTTAGCTATAAACGAATTTGTATCATATTTTTGAGGGTCTAAAGGATTTTTTAAAGGCAAAAAAAAAAAATCGATTTTTTGTAAATCTCACAGTGGTGTTCTCCCTTAACAAACTGGAAAACTAATATTTATCTCGATTACCATTATAAATTATATCATAACAATTGAAATATCAAAGAAATAAGAAATGAGCGAAAAGCAGAAACTTAGAATAAACAAAACAGGCAAAGTGTAAATAAACCAATTCGTACATTTTTATGGCGCTGGGTTAGGATTAATAAGATTTGTTAGACTCACAAGATTCATAAAATTCATAAGATTCCTTTAATTCATAAAATTCGTTTAAATTCATGGAATCCACTAAATCGTAAGATTAATAAGATTCATGAGATTCATGAGATTCTTAAGATTTATGAGATTCACAAGGCTCATAAGGTTCATTATATTTAAAAGATTCTTAAATAAGATCAACAAGATACGTTACATTTACAACTGATCGACAGTGATGGATAATTTGGAAAATTTAGAATAATTTTGTGATCAATTCGTTTTAAATTCAAAAAGTTTTGTGAACCAATTCAGTGTGTGACACTAAGGCCAATACATTGTAACGAACTAATTCGTTAAAATTTTGTTTTTGGTTTGGATACATGTATTAATGCTGCGAAATTGGCTACCATGGTGTTTTCCACCTGATACCAAAGTGATATTCTCCACCCCCATACATACATAGTGATAATTATGAAGCATATTTTGTTTATTATTTAATATTATTGGTTTTACACAAATCATCTGTACTGCGATTTTGTTGTGTACATGGGAGTATGGGAGTAAATAACCGAAACGTAAAAGTATTTGTCATTGTTGATGTGTTAGTGCACATGCTATTTTTTGTTTGCCTTTTATTTCAGATTGGCGGGAGAATTACTTTTAAAATATTAGTATGGGCGCATCTAGCACACGTAGAGTCTACCGAAAATACGTAGACTCTACAAGTCTACATGTGCTGGATGCAAAAAATCTCAGTAAAAATATGTAGACTCTACGTGTTTTAGTGAGACTAAAAATTTTTGTCTACATTTTTATGTAGATTATTTTGGTTCGAAACTTGGATTTTTTTTTGACATTTGTATTACTATTTCATATTTTCGGTAGATTTTACGTGTACTATAGATGCACCCAGTTCATTTATAAGCCAAAAATAAACATGGAGGTTGATCAACAGTATTCAACGCATTCTAAAGATTATTATATTTATGATAGTATGTTTTATATAATTTCAACAAGTTATCTAAGACAAAAACCAAACTAGATATGTACCTAGATATTTACATCCAGCACACGTAGAGTCTACAAATGAGATTAGTCTACATTTTAGACTATCTCAAATGTAGACTCTACGTGTGCTAGATGCGCCCATTTAGATTAAATATTAGATTTTTAAAATGTAAATAGAAAAAAATCAATAGCTGCCAAAAGCTAAAATTCCGCCGAATTATTTATAAACACACACACTATTAATTAATATATATGTACATATACATATTTAGCTAGGGTGAAGGCTTTGAAATAATATAACAATTTAACAGTGCAAATTAAATGTGAACTATTATGTTGTTTGTGGTGTAGTGGTAACGCACTGGACTAGAGCGGCAAAGGTCTTGGGTTCGATTGATATCCAATTTTCTAATATTTTTAGTATTTTTAGTAATCATGTAATGACCAAATAGTTTACTATAAATTAAATATTCCGCTTTATAGTTATTACACACGAAAATAGGTCGTGCTACGCATTTATTTTTGCGCCTAAAAGTATGCGATCACTATTATAAGTTACGTTTATGAGTGGCAGTAATTTAAAGTTTTAATAGAAAACAAATTAATATAGGCGAAAAGCTAAAATTCAGCCGAGTAATTTATAAACACACACTAAATTGTACATACTATATGTATTACACGCACGTATTACATAAATTCACTAAATACTTACCATATTGATTCAATTTAATTTAATTTTCTCTCAATCTAACAAAACAAAATATTATAATAATATAAAAAAAATTATAAACATAAATACGTACACTTCAAAATGTCAATACTCTCATATTCCCAATAGAAAAAGCATGGGAAAAAATATTCCCATACGAAGATAAGCACCAAAAATTTGAATCGATTCACCCGATTCAATCATTTTGATGCTTACTATTACAAATACTACACACAAATAAAATAAATGACAACACACAGTAACAATATTTTATACTTTACATGATGTACGTATACAAAACTCCCTGTGAGTAAATTCCCATGTACACAACAAAATCGCACTGGTGGTATTAAACGTAAGAGTGAGAAATCTTGTTCCAATGGTGTGGTCAGTAGGGCCTAATACAAATGCAATATCGATTAGATATGTATGTAAGTACATTTCCTCTCTCTCTGTAATCTATAGTCATCGCCCAGTGTTGCCATGATCAAGATACGAAAAAACTGAGTTCTCTTCGAAAAAAAACTGGATTTGAAAAAAAAAAACTGACCCTCCATTTCTTTCATATAAACATACATATACCTACCTACTCCATGCTGAATTTATCTAGAGTGCGTGATATCAGCAGAAAAATATTACTAATCAATCAAGGCTATTTTGTAAACAAATTTCGCAAAGGGAAATTTGTTTATGAAATTTTCATTTGGTTTTTGTTATGAATTTTTCTTCAGGACAGCTTTAAATAGTAGTAGTCGAATATACATAATTATAAAAATAAAACATACATAGGTACTTAGTTAGGTTTATTAATACAAAAATAATGTTTTATTTATCAGGAGTACAAATTGAAAATGCGGGATTTTTTTCTATTTTTGAACGTTTATTCTGAAAAAATGGTAACAAATGAATTATTCAAAGTATTGTCCATCGCTAGCCACAACTTTTTCCCATCTTTCTGGCAATTTACGGATACCGTCGCGAAAAAATTCGGCCGGCTTGGCTGCTATCCAGTCATCGACCCATTTTTGGGCTTCTTCGTAAGAATGGAAGCGCTGGTCAGCTAGGCCATGTGTCATCGATCGGAAAAGGTGGTAATCGGAAGGAGCAATGTCTGGGCTATACGGCGGGTGGGGTAAGACTTCCCATTTCAGCGTTTGTAGGTATGTTTTGACCGGCGCTGCAACATGTGGCCGAGCGTTGTCATGTTGCAAAATTACTTTGTCGTGTCTTTGCTCGTATTGTGGCCGTTTTTCTTTGAGTGCGCGGCTCAAACGCATCAATTGAGTTCGGTATAGTGCTCCTGTGATGGTTTCGTTCGATTTCAATAGCTCATAATACACCACACCCAGCTGGTCCCACCAAATACAGAGCATGAGCTTGGCGCCGTGAATATTTGGTTTGGCCGTCGATGATGATGCATGGCCGGGGTAACCATATGATTTTTTGCGCTTCGGGTTATCGTAACGGATCCACTTTTCATCACCAGTGACAATGCGATGCAAAAAACCCTTCCGTTTTTGCCGTTCGAGCAGCAGTTCGCATGCAAAAAAACGGCGCTCGACGTCTCTCGGCTTCAGCTCATACGGCACCCAATGTCCTTGCTTTTGGATCATTCCGAGGGCTTTTATACGATGGGAAATGGCTTGTTGTGTCACTCCCAATGAATCTGCGAGCTCTTGTTGAGTTTGACACGAGTCTTCATTGAGTATTGCCTCCAATTCAGCATTCTCAAACTTTTTCACTTGGCCCGGCCGCTCTTTGTCCTCAACGTCAAAATCACCACTTCTAAACCGCACAAACCATCTCTCGCACGTTGAAACCGATGGAACATGACTCGGATAAGTCTCGGAGACCAATCGATGTGCTTCAGCAGCACTTTTCTTCAAATTAAAGAAGTAAATTAAAACTTCCCGCAAATGCTGTTTTGTTGGCACGAAACTCGACATATTGAGAGCTCAAAAAAACTATGAATTTGACACTGCGACAAATTGACACATACTGAAAATTAAAGCTATAAGACGTAGCTTTGACATGAACATAGTCACAGTACTGCCTGATGCGTATAGCGTTAGTAACGCCATCTGTTATCAATCCCGCATTTTCAATTTGTACCCCTGATAACAAAATAAAATAAAATAAACTATGTAATAACAAAACAAAAAAAATTTCAGTATTGAAATTAAAATTTAACAGATTATCACAAATTAATGACATATTATATTATTTAATAACATAAAAAATTATGACCAATAAATCAGTTTCGTTTTAAAATCTCAGTCTTACAATTCAGACGACTAAGTAGATAAAAATTTTAAATAAAGCTTATACATACATTTTGTAATTTAATTTCTTTAATAATTTACTGGAATGCTCAAGATTTGTACAATTCGAACCCTTCTTCGAGAGATAATCTTTTGATAACAATATTCCAGCAAGGGTATCTTCTTCTAATCTATTTCGTATTTTTGTTTTATTAAGATTAATTTGCGAAAAAATTCTTTCGACATTAGCTGTTGCTACAGGAACAGATAATACTGCCATTATTAATTTACCTAGCAATGGAAATGCATAAGAATCATCACCACGTTTAATACGCAATATTTCATTCCAAAAAATTTCCACAGAATCTGATGCTTTTACGTTCAATTGGTCGAAATCGATGTTTAGAACTTCACGCCATTGATCATCAATTTCTTGTAGATTATTGTAATATTTATGACATTTGGGAAAAACGAACATAGTTCGACGATGGATTGATTTTTATTTTCAATAACATTTTTAGGAGCAATAGCTTCAACTTCGGAACAAAAACGATCTTTAAAATCAAATCTTTTCAACAATTGATTACATAGTTCAACATAGAAATTTAAACAGTGAATTTTGAAACTGTTTTCATCTTCTGGCAACAATTTATTTTCACGCAAATTCATAATTATTTCAGCACCAAAATAAATTTCTTTGATTTCTTTTACATAATTTGAGGCCAAATTTATTTTATTAAATGCAACTTCGAACAGAAACTCACTTTTTACGAAATAACTAAGAATTTTTAAGTATAATCTAGTAATGTCGGTGCGCATTAAATGAATTTGTGGTGATTCCTTCTGGAATATACGGTTTAGTGTGTTTATATCAGTTAAAATAAATTTAAGAAACAGCAAATACAATTTAAAACTTGGATTATTTAAAGATTCAATCAATCTAGCTGTGGATTCAAATTTTTCCAACTCTTCGTGTACGAAAAATAATTTAAGTACATCCAAGCGACTTAAAATTTGATTAACGGTTGCTTCTAAAGACAACCAACGTGTCTGTGATGGATGGAGCATTTTCCGGGGTTTGTAATCAAGTAAAACTTGCAGTTCTGCGAAAAGTTCTATTCTTTTTGGACTATTTTGTATAAAATTGTAAATTTCTCTTGCTGTTCCCTCAACAAAATCAGGTAAAGATTTACAAGCATAATTTGCGCACAACGCAAAGCTATGACAAGTACATTTAAATATGATTAAGCTTGGTACGTCGTGTTTCAATAAGCTAGCTACCGAATGATTTTTTCCGGTCATCACATTAGCTCCATCCGCCCCGAAACCTACTAAATTATTTTTATAATCAATACAATTTGAATCGAACACATTTGTAATTTTTTCATAAATCGAAACAGAATCGCATGACCGAATCTTAATTAAAGCGAAAAAAAAATCATGAATTTTACTTAAGAACTGTGTTCTAACTACAATGCTAAGCAATTTTGTTGTACTTATATCGGTTGATTCATCTAAACATATTGAGAAAGGCTGAACTCTAATTAAATCACAGATTTCTTCGAACTGAGTTTGGCCAATAACATTGTTAACAATTGATGTACATTTAGTTCTACCACAACTCATGCTTTGAATTATTGGCGAATCTTTAAAAGCAGACTTTAACATTGGAATCATATGGTCCATTGTAAGAAATGATAAATTATGCTCAGCAACAAAGGCACTTACTTGTATTTCGGCTCGACCGACTTGTATCGAATGTGTTGTTTGCTGGCTAAAATTAATTGGGCGACAAAGTTTTAATGCTTGTGATTTCTGAATATGTTTCTTTCTCGTAGCATGGAGATGCAGATCTGCAGTCCCTGCTAGTGCTCGTAATTCCTGTTGACATATTTTGCAGTATGCAAAATTATTTTTACTTTTCGTTATCCACAGTTTGAGTATTTCGTCGTCTTCCCATGTCTTACAATATTTGGCACTCGCTTTGTTCTTTTTCCTTTTAGGTGATTTGTCATTTACCTCCGCAGAAAGATCATTTTGGGATGCCTAAATTAAAAAAAAGTTATTAGTTTGTTAAAAACTAAAATAATAATGCAAATGTAGTACTTACTCTAGTGATACACTTCGCACTCAGTGGCTGTTGAATTTCTCTAGAAATTGTAGCTTCGTTTGAAGAATCCCCGTTTATTACTGTATTTCCATTGCTACTCATGATGATACATTTGTTTCCACTCGTTAAATTAAAATTTGATTGTTGATGGCCAATACCACCACCTGTCGCACTAGGATCAATTTGGGATCTCTAAATTAAATAAAAATTGTTACTTTATTATGAAATTAAATAACGCAATTGTAGTACTTACTCTAAGGGTACAGATCGCATTCAATGACTGTGGCTGTTGCATTTCACTAGAAATTGTAGCTTCGTTTGAGGAATCTCCGTTTATTATTGTATTTCCATTGCTACTCATGATGATACATTTGTTTCCACTCGTTAAATTAAAATTTGATTGTTGATGGCCAATGCCACCACCTGTCGCACTAGGATCAATTTGGGATCTCTAAATTAAATAAAAATTGTTACTTTATTATGAAATTAAATAACGCAATTGTAGTACTTACTCTAAGGGTACAGATCGCATTCAATGACTGTGGCTGTTGCATTTCACTAGAAATTGTAGCTTCGTTTGAGGAATCTCCGTTTATTATTGTATTTCCATTGCTACTCATGATGATACATTTGTTTCCACTCGTTAAATTAAAATTTGATTGTTGATGGCCAATGCCACCACCTGTCGCACTAGGATCAATTTGGGATCTCTAAATTAAATAAAAATTGTTACTTTATTATGAAAGAAATAACGCAATTGTAGTACTTACTCTAAGGGTACAGATCGCATTCAATGACTGTGGCTGTTGCATTTCACTAGAAATTGTAGCTTCGTTTGAGGAATCTCCGTTTATTATTGTATTTCCATTGCTACTCATGATGATACATTTGTTTCCACTCGTTAAATTAAAATTTGATTGTTGATGGCCAATGCCACCACCTGTCGCACTAGGATCAATTTGGGATCTCTAAATTAAATAAAAATTGTTACTTTATTATGAAAGAAATAACGCAATTGTAGTACTTACTCTAAGGGTACAGATCGCATTCAATGACTGTGGCTGTTGCATTTCACTAGAAATTGTAGCTTCGTTTGAGGAATCTCCGTTTATTATTGTATTTCCATTGCTACTCATGATGATACATTTGTTTCCACTCGTTAAATTAAAATTTGATTCTTGATGGCCAATGCCACCACCTGTCGCACTAGGATCAATTTGGGATCTCTAAATTAAATAAAAATTGTTACTTTATTATGAAATTAAATAACGCAATTGTAGTACTTACTCTAAAGGTACAGATAGCATTCAATGACTGAGTATTTTTACAGGAGTTGCTGTTCATTGCCTTTGCCATGCTAGTGGTAAAAGTACCGTACTTGCGCTTATTTTGCTGTGATACCATCGTAATTGTACAATTAATTGGTGAAAATAATAAATAATAGAAAAGAAGTAGATTCTCGATTTAATTTATCTCCATATATGGTTATGAAACTGTTGTACATACTTTGGGGATACCGATGGCGATGGCCCTCATATTTGCATTATTTCCATTTCCCGCATTCGCACTTTGATCAATTCCACATTTATTATTTTCGTTTATCACTTTCTCTTAAATATATTATTATTTTTAAATTTATGTAAGATAGTTATAAGTACTTAATATACAACATAATACGACATACCTATTTTCTTGAAATATTTCTCCATCTTTTTGCAAAATATGTACACCAAATTTCACACACAAAAATAATATATAACGGTTTACGGTAAACGCAATTTTGTCAAATTTACTTTTTTTCTTTCCTTTACTTTCGTCCGCTCGTCGAAATGCCGTTGAAATGAAGATGTTGTATTTTTTTGTAAATTTATACAATGCAATTGTTGTTGTAAATTTAGAAAAAAGTTACCAAAGCAAAACAATATATGGTTGATTGAATTGAAGTTTATAGCAATTCAAAGCCTAAAACGACAATATTCTTTACGAAAGTGTACCAAACCACCCTAAAAGCATTTTAATACAGAATGTAATAGGAAATTTGTAATATGGATTCAATTTATTCCATTTTTCGACAGAACTAAAAAAAATTATCAAATTTTTTGCAGAAAAACTAGGATTTTTCTAAAAAACTGGAATTTTTTAGATAAAACTGGATAACTGAGTAATTATTAAAAAAACTGGGAAATCCAGTTAAAACTGGGAATATGGCAACCCTGCCATCGGTAACAATTCAATTTAAATTATTATTTTTTTAATACATTAGTCCGACCCGAATAACTAGTGCGACAACATCTCAAATAAATATTGTGACAGTAGGTAAAATAATTTGTTGTGTTATACTTATGTAAACTAAAACTGATCTAGAAGATCTTGTGTGCCATATTGGAAGAAACTGTTCACGAGAGAAAAAAAAAACTAAAAGGCCGTTTGGTGAAATACTTATTTCATCATATATACTACCAGGTAATGTAGGGCGTGAAATCTCGATTAGATTAGAATAGAGAAATTAAGTCCGGTTCGTTTTTTTATTGTTTTTTTCCACTTATGTAGATTATAATAATATACATATTCAAAGTATATCAACTATAAGCTGATGCAGGCAGGCTTCATCGTTTGTGGTGTGCACAATTGCGGCCTTCAGTGGATTACAGTGACGCAGTGATTTCAAGGCAAAATGTCTTTCGATGATGTATCAAATTCGAAATTTGAGTTGAGCTGAAATTTGAGCTGTTTTAATTTGACCCAAAAATTTTTTTTTGGGATCAACCACCAGGATTAAATTCTGGAATCACAGCAAAATCAGCTACAGTGACCAGATTTATAGATTAAAATTACGAAGAAATACCGTTGGTCACGCACCAATCTTACGGTTTTCTTTTATAGCGTAAAGTTGTTACGGGAAGTGATTGTAGTATAAATATAGGTGTTAATAATTAATATTAGTATAAATTACGTTATAGTATTCAAGAAAGTTAATTTGTTTCTTATTAGCATTGTTAAGTATAAGTTCCGTTTTGGCTTTATTAAAGCCCTAGTGTTATAGTTTTCGCGAGTGAGTGATTTTATTGTACATATTAGCAATGGTGGTCTGATGAATTGTCATGTGAGACGGTGCGTGAAGAGTTGTTGTTTTTTTGTTTCAGACATCTAACTTAATTTAGAATAGTTCACCGTATTTCATTGGGGAAGCGCTTCAACAATGCAGTTTTGGTGGTAAGTTTTTTATATATTTAACTTTCATATTTTGTGTCTTAAAACAATATAACAATTTTTCACAAGTACTTAATTCTGCAATACGGTCGTCAATGAACCGTCAATTTTCTATTATTTGTTTTTTTTTGAACCGTTGCAATTTATTCTCAATATTAGCATTCCAGCTCAATATACAAAATATCACTTACTTGTTTTGCATTAATTAATTTAAGTAATTATTTACGTATAGACTTTAGATAATTTAGTATATTATGATAATATCATTTGACAAATCAAATGAATTAATATATATCTATAGGAATTGCCACCTAATTAAGGAACTAGTATTTAACAGTTAATTTATAAAAATCTTAAATGTATCCAAATTTATGTTTCTTTAGAATATATTAAGTTTTGTAGAATGATGAATTAATTTTTTTCTTGAGGGGGAGGATGGGTTGATTATTCTTAATGTTTCAGTCGTGTTCACTAATTCCATAATTATGCAGCTAAATTATATCCGTTGCTTACCGAATACCCACCCCAACGCCGATTCTAGCTAGCAGGTCAATGGCTGCAATTCGGACTAAATAAGCAATGGATTTCTGTTAATGGGGAGCGGATTTAATCTGCTTGTAGACGATTTGGATGTGGTTCACACACTTTTCGGTTCGTTAATAAATTCCGGAATAATGTAAGTACCAGGTCAAGACACTCCTGAGTTTCTTGTTCTGTAATGTGACCCTTCCCATTACAACATCGAGGACACCGTCTATTGATACATCCAATGTCGACTTAAGATAAAATTAAAATTTAAATATTCAACATTTCCTATCTCTCCTGTAACTCCACCAAATTTGAGTTAAGTCATCACGTATTGTGACTTCATCCTTTGGTCACAAGGCTAGCGCGCTTAAGTCAAATTTGGTAGAATTACAGGACATATATAAAATGGTGAATATTGATACCTCAATTTTTTTTTAAGTTGACATAAGCTACTATGTCTTATTACCACAGATTTAATAATTCAAATCCATTTAGTCGCTCCTCGCCGATTGTGTTTCGTAGGTAATTCTTAAGGTGCCTGAGCACCTTGTAACTCTCCAATTGGAGAGATTATCCAGGTGAAGAGCCCTTCTAAAAGTCCGACAAATATTTTGTGCTTATTTTTGTTATTATAGGTAATACCGTTCAAATTCTACCTGACCGTCTTTTAAACATTTTAATTAACTTTGCTTAGGTAAGGTAATTTCTACTTAATCTATATAAAATATCTAAACAAATCTACAAAAAACATTGCTAATATTATGCTACTTTGTGTACTTTTCTTTTATGTTAAAACCCCTCCCTCATGAGCTTCAAATATCATAAAATCATTACATGGTGATGTGTCGATCCACACAGTAAACAAAATCATTTATAATTCGAATTATCTAATCAATACCTGTTATAGGTATAAGCCTCGTGATTTATTTTTTGTGTGTGCGAGGAATGTTTGGCGCCTTTGAAAAATGTTTTCAACAAGTTACTAAAAGGCTATAGAGAAGCAAAAACTAGCCACATTTTCTATGGTCTTGTATTATTAACGTTTAAAATTAAAGCGAAGCTATTGTCAATATATTTTGATAGTTTATAATTTTCATTTAATTTTAAAATTAGGTTTATAGTCTTTAGACAATAATATTTTGATTATAATTTAAAGACAAATTAAATTCATTTAGAACAAAAAATTAAGCAACTTATAAAATTTAATCAAAACTCTTTTTTGATTAAAGCTTATTTCTTTATTAATCAATAAAAAAAAAACTAAACAAAAATTAAATAATCCAAGTTCATAACAAAAATAAAATTAATGAGGAAAACATGACAGAACATTAAAAAAAAACATAACAAAAAATATTACTTTCAAACTTGTTCCTTTTACTCTAGATTATTGCCAAACCATTCAATTTTTTTGCCCCATAGTTGATCGCTGGTAATTTTTGATCATTTTTAATTTAGGAAATGTTCTCTCTCTCTTTTAGCAACTGAAACGAGTAAAGTTAATAGCACTCTTAATGCAACTAGTGCATTTTGAAAGAGTTCTTCAACGTTGTACTTGTAAATCCACTTCAAAATTTTTTCTGGGTTAGTATCATCTTCAATTTTTCGAGACAACAATTTCAGCTCTATTTGTAGTTCGTTTGCTTCAAGATCTTTACTTTCTTTATAAGTTAAGGCTGTTTAATAATTTGCATTTTTTATGAGTTCGTTGTTCTCCATTTCATCACATTTTTTAATATCATACAAAAGTTCAAAGGGATTCATTAAATCATAACACTTGCACACGATTCAAAACGTTCTTTCATTAAAGTAATTGCTATTGTATTGTAAATAATACGTCGAAAAATTTCTTTTTGAATTTCATAGACTCAGAGATTTCTGGCTCCTCCTCCCAAAAAAGCATTTTTTTTCGGATCCAATTTTATAGTTCAGGCCTAGAATCATCAGTCAAATTCGCATTTATTGCACATACTTTGGCTTGTGATATATATTTCTGGAATGAATCTTTGGAATTACCAGAAATCAAAATTTCAGTTGTTTGTGTCAAGGTCAACACATTAACTGCTGATTTCACATTCATGCTTTGTGATTGTAACAATTTGCTCGCACAATTTATTTCTGTTAGAACCTCCTGCCAGATCATTAGACCAAAAATAAATTCAAAATTGCGTTTAATTTCGATACGATTGATTCAGCTGTTGTTCGTGTAAGTGTAACTTTTTCCAATTTTTTTTTTTTTTTTTTTTTCGCTGGCGCTACATCCCATGGAGGGATTTGGCCGCTTCATATTGAAGTTTCGTAATCATTATTTTAATGGATAATGAGTGATTAATTCATTGATCCTACACATTAACCAGCTGTGATTTTTTCATCACCCGCCGGGAATCGAACCCGGGACCTCCGGGGCTTAAAGCAAGCATGCTAACAACTGTGCCACCGGGGCGGCAAACTTTTTCCAATTGAACGACTTCTTTTAGCGTTGAACAAATGCGTTTCAATACGATCTACAACGCACTAACGTCAATTTAGGGCTTTCCCATCGAGTATCGTTCAATGGTTTAGCTTTCAATTTACAACACATGGATGCGAAAATACGCTAACAGTTTGGCGATCTTGAAAAAAAAATTACTAATTTCAATAGCTCCTTTTACTGCAACAACGATTAAATTTAAGGGGTGGCAGACACATGGAACGAAGAAATTCCTTGGATGGATATGTATACCACGCATATTGGCTCCATTGTCGTTGGCTTGACCACGAAAATTCATAATAGATTAACAGTTTTGGAGGCACCTTTTCATTTTAAAAATAAAGGAAATAATTGTGTTTAAAAAATTAAAAACTAAAAAAAAAATTATTTTTGTTAAAATTTAAATTTCATATTGTTTTGGAAGCCTTTTCATTTTCGGTGCCTGTGTGCATTGCATACTTCGAACACGCTACGAGCCGGGCCTGGGTATAATACAGTAATCTATATTTATTACATATATTACCTATAGCAGGTACTGATTATTTTCCTAATTCGACATTTTCCTATATCACCATGCCCATGTAATGGTTTTATGGTATATGTATGAATCTCATGAGGAAGGGGTTTTAACCGCTTGCAGCTCTCCTTCACTATACGCCACTGCTTTAGGGTGATTCAAATTTCTCACCAATGGCGCTCCATTTAAAAATTTAATCCAGTTTTAGACATCAACTTCTTTCTAATAATAGCCTTAACGTAATGATGACAAAACATTATCAAGAAAACTCGTCCTCTAATTTCGTAAACTTCGAGTTGCTCACCACTGCCACATAAACCTAGAAAGATACATACCATTTATAATCAGTATACCATATCTTTAAATGAAAATTATAATTACTTTGATTTTTTTTTCTTACAAAAATTGTCTTTATTAAAATTAATTGAATTGTGAACAAATTTGCTTTTCTAACATAAATAATTTGATGAACGTGTACTTATGTACATAAAAAAATATTAAGGTTTTCATTTTTTCTTGTCTCTGTACAAACGAATTTGTATAACGAACGATTTGTATAAAAATGTATTTAACTCGAGCCATGATACTGCTATGTGTAATTATTAAATGTTAATTAATCCTTTTGCTCTTATACGAACAACGCGATAAATCCTTTGTATTTTGTTGTTTTAAATATGGCTCAGCGCGTTAATCATATTACGATTCGTTTAGGTACATGATATACGAGTAAGGAAATGCGATGATTACACAAAATTTGTTAATCTCTTTGTATTAACATACATACATTTCATGGTTTGGTTAACATAATAATAACAGGAACATTTTGTGTTGTAATATGATCTTCAAAGAGTTAATAAAAAAACGAGAAATGTTAAAACATTTTAGTTTCAATAACATTAAAAAGTTTTCCAAATGCAATTATTTTGATTTTAACAATTTTCTTATTTTGTACCATTATACTTGCCATTCTGTAATAGGAAAATGAATAAAATATGTAATAGAATTTTTCTTTGAACAAACATTTAACCGTAAGATGAATTTTTTTTCCTTCTTTGCTTTTCAAATACTCTCGTTTATTGTTAAATATACTGTACATCTTTCCTTGGTTGTTGGTGTACTTGTTATTTAATTTATGATAATTTATTTTTCTTTTATTTTCTTTTGTTTATCAATTCAAAACAAAAAAAGGAAAAATTTATCTTTTGTACGCTACGCTGTGTACGGAGTATTATGAAATTTGATAATGCAAAATTATTACAATTTTTATTTTCTACTTAGAATTATACAAAAGCTTTAGTTTCTCTTGCTTTATTAACTATGGGAAAATGATTGCTTTAATTTGAAAAACTTTAGATGTAAGAAACTGCCTTATCAAAACCACGAAATAAAAGCTTCGTAAATTTAAATAAAAACTCAACAGTTTTTTAATTTATCATTACAAATGAAGTGTTTTATTTTTAAAAGTAACATTTTCGACCACTAAGTACATGAGTACTAACTTTAGCATGATAAAAATATTTAAATTTCTTTACTAATACAGTCAAAAGTCATTCTATTACACTATTACATTATTCTAATTGAGAGTCATCTTGAATGTAAACCAAAAGTGTACATAAAAAACAAAATTATTGGGCGTATCCAGCGGGCTGAGACCTCACCAAAAAATGTAAACGTAATCTGTGAAAATTGCAGAAAATCTCTTTTGAAGGTTCTACACCACCCGCCAGTTGAAATGTAGATCTACATAATTTGGGTTCATAACTTGGATAATTTATCTCGTGTATTTATTTGAATTTGTGAAATTTGACAGTTAAATTCAGTGTTTTTCATTAAGGGCTACGCATTTTTTCTTTTTAATAAAAAGACTTGTCTATAAGATATTGCGATGATTTGTATTTCATATGAAAGTACAATAGATACCATTAATTGTGGAACACAACATCATTTAAATGTCCTCCACGGAAACTATTACACGAGTGAGCGAGCTGAACCCAATTTTCCATAACCTTTTGTTGCATAAATCGGCAGATATTCCATCAATTGAGAGTTTTAATGTTTGTGGTTTATTGGAACAGACCATTAACTTGACTTAGCTGAAAGTACATCTTGGCCAAGTCCAATTCTTCGAATTTATCCCACAAATAAACCAGTCAGCATATCATGGTAGCGGTTTCCATTAACCGTAACGGATTGTTTATTTATTTTTTGTTTTGCAGTCAATTTTTGCGCATGTAATGGCGTTTCGTGAATAGCTTCGCTACTATCGCTTTATACTTTATAAAGGAATATAATCAAATATAAATTTATTTAATAAATATAAATTTAAATTTAAATGTGTGTCCCTGTCACCAATTTAAATTAATATCTCTGTATCACTTAGATTTAATTGTTGGTAATTTTGCACTTCTTAACCGCTACAATTTCCCGGCCACTTCCAAACTTTGGTAACTCAGACAACTGTAACCGCTGCTGCTTTCCACTCTAAACTAGTTATCAAGTCTTAATCTAGACAAATAAATTAATTATAATACAATATACAATAATAATTAGATATTTACTGCAGATAAAATGTCTAAGAATGTGTTAAATATTTGAGACCAAACCAAAAATTGTAGATCAATTTGATTCATAGATTGATTGATTCGTATACACATCCAGGCTTGAGCAAGTAATCCCGCGTTAAAAGGCACAGTGCGCACAACAAAACCGACGCAAAGAAACACTTATTAGTCTCAAAGAGTATCCTCTCTATCTAATTAGACACACCCCCACGAAACCACACTTACACCCATCCCTATCACCACACACATCTACAACCACACCAACATGCACACAAAGTTTCTCCCCGCAGTACACCACCCTATTTCTAATCACAATACAATCCACATCAATCCTTGCATACATTCAACCTTTTTTAATTTTAACTTCCACCTCTCAATTTTGCTTTTCTCTTCCTTTTTTATTTTCTTCTTTCTACCTTTCTTTTTTCCCCTTTTTCTTTTCATTTTTAATTTTAGGTATGGCTTTGAAATGAGTTTCCAGGGGGATAAGCCCCAATCGTGGCATTATATGATTGCAGTCCCAGAATTCCAGTTTGATGAAATTACGTTTAATGGAGGAAAATGAATTATTCAGTTTGCCGATTTTGTTCAAGACTACTTAGGTCCATTGAACAAACTGTTTTTCGGATTGTATTAAAATTAATTTAAAAATTGGTAATTTGATTGATATAAGTGTGAAAATACTGTCTTCGAGAAAATAAAAGGAAAATGAAAAGTGATGCTAGTGCATATTACTTTATTTATTTGTATCTTAATGTCGTGACTAGGGAATGCAAATGAAGTAAAGGTCGCTGAGTTTATTTTATCCAAATTATATTGTGGTTATCTTATCCGTCTTGGATTTCGAATAGGTCAATGGAATTGGATTCGTGAAGAGTATAAAGTTCTTCAGCTGTCTTCTTCAGTTTATTTCGACGAGACAGAAGATTTTCCCATTGATTGCCGTTCCTATTATAATATTGTAAGTCCTGATTAAGTGAGCCATTCCAGGTGAAAGGCGGACGTGCTGGTTTCTTTGGTACAGCAGTATACCTCAAGTGCTCAGAATATGGTTTAGACCACAACGGTGATGTGACTCCAGTAATTTATTCTGTGTACTTCGTTCCTTTTGCGAATGGTTTTACCACGTAATATGCGTTGGGTGCTGGGCTTATTTGTGCTGAATTAGGCTAGCATTTTTAGAAAAAAGTAGCTCATATTGCCTCAATCGCCGACGGTTTGCTTGAGTGACTGCGGCCGTTTTCTGACCATAAGTAATCATCATTATCTTGAAAGGCACTTTCTGTTTTTTAATAAAAAGTTGCATTTTCCGAGAGATGGTGATTGCCTGACGACACCGAGTTCAGGTGAGTGCCCAAGTATCGCATTAAATCGACGAGGATAAAACTTATACTAAGCTAAGATTACACTCGAAGATGGAACGGAATTCGAATGTGGATCTCTGATGTGAGTGGTACATTTGTGGCGGTTGATATCTAAGCCAGCACATCCCAGGGCTTCAATTAATCCCTTAAGAATGAGCTCAATAGTGAGATTGTGGATGATGAGAAAGATGGCATTGGCATAAGGAAGGATGAGTGGCAGCTGCAGATTTTCGCGCGACACGAAATTTTGCCCTGGGTTGTAGGCAATTACTCATCAAAAATAAGCATTACCTTTAATTTAAATATACGATTTCATATGTTGGTCTTTAACTCTTTAGGCTTTATGCCTCACGTATATATAACATTATCGCGATTTTTACGTAAAAAAACAGTGGCGGATAATTTATTTTAAATTAAGATAATTAATCTCTACATACATTTTATTTAAAATTAAAAACTACAAAATAGCGATTTACAATAATTGACAGCGCTACCGGTGAGTTTCTATCAGTGCCAGGTACATCGCCGCTGAGACCCTGCACTTCGCTTCGTACTTCTCGTACCATCGGCCAGAAATTAATCATTTATACACCGCTGCTGTACTCTCATTTCATGAATAATAAACAAATTTACTTTAATAAACAGTGTACCAATTCTCTCATCGCTATTATAAACGTTATCACGTAAAACACATACGGCCGTGTGAACGACACAGTCCACCCTGAATTTTTCTTTTAAGGTCTCTATCAAGAATTATAATTTCTTTTGAATATTGATACGTTTGGTAAAGAACTGAAACCTTCTATTCCTGCATTTTTTCTCTTCCCCATAGGATAGAAGATCTGATTACAACTATTCAATTCACATTTCTCACTATTCTCAGAATAGAATTAAAAAGCTCTTGAAATCAATATATCTGGTTGCTCTAGCTTCTAAATCTGCAATCATTTGTTTAGTTACGATTGAGCGAGCGGTTAAAAATAAGTTTCTTGCAAAAATCTCATAATACGATGCCAATTTTATTTTAATAATTTACAAACATAAACGTAACTATCTTTTTTTCCATACCTGGAGCCTCTTAAACTAATTATAATTATCGTTCGAGTATATAAAAGAAAAGTCGAGTAACTTTTTAAAATATTCATAATTAAATATGAACAACATATATATAACACAACAATTTTCAAAAGCTAAATTAACAATTCAATTTATTATCACAATAAAACTTAACTTTATGCAAGTTTATATAAGATTGCTCTAGATATACATACATATACTAAAATAAAGTCTTAAGATTTTATTTCTGTTAAACTTTTTCATTAAACCAACATTTGTTATTTTGCTTTAATGTCAAAGCAAAAAGTTTTTATCTCTAAATATAGTATGGTAGAGTATACAAGTTCTATGAACTTGTTAAAATTTTCAACTTTATGTAACAATGCATTCATCGATGCTTGTTTCTGGAACATAATTTTTAAAGCGTAACAATTTAGTTTTTATAAAATTTTTGATATTTCGAGACAATAAACTGATTTTAAGAAAAACATCGTTTTCCTATCCCGTCGCATCCACTTCACAATTTTATATACACGATGCGATAAATCTTTGTCAACACAAAAACTGTTATTTTGTTGCCTTGGATATTTCTTTCAATTCAACCAATAACACTACTGATACTTCTCAACATTTTGTTTTAGCATTTATTATCCGGATCGACTATATTCTACTATCCGTAGAGTGTATCGTCGACAATCTTGTAAAATGACAATTTGCAGGTCAATAAAAACTATTTATTGGACGAGAATGATATAAGAACATACAATGAGGATTTTTCGTTTTCAAAGCTGATTTATAGATTTTAAATTGGCTATTAACCAGACATTTGTCTTCTCCATGAACACCAATCGCGTTTTTATTGGAATTTTCTTTTTTGTTACAAATTTAAAATTTCTTCGGAACATTTGTATTCCTTAGAAGAGTTGTGTTAAAATAGCGAAGAAATCATCTGTAGTGTACAGTACTATATCAAAGGATCTCAACAAAATCACGCTAGAGTGGTAAGGTGTTCGATAGTGACATATTAAGTTGTAATAATCATAATTTAATTTTAATAATAGTTGAAGGAATATAACAACATAAAAATGTGATGTATAAAATATCCAAATCAATAAATAACAAATTAGTTATGTATATGGAATAATGTCCGAACCAATTTACAAATAAATTATTCAAATCGTTTGAAAACAATAAATTTTATTTTAAGTTTTAATTGATTTGTTTGACCTATTTCGTATGGCCGACAGCAGACAAATTGGCCGTCTGTATACGATTAATTAATACCAATTTTGGAACAACTTGTATAGATTAGTAACTCCACATAAGAGTATACAGTAGTAGTACATATATTAAAACATCATAAATCTTTTGCCTGTTTTATTTGTGTTACGGGATTTACTGGCAAGCATCAATTACGTTTGGTCGAATAAATTAAACTGTAATTAATTAATAAAATACGAGCATGTTTTTTGAAGCAGACATACATTTTTGGTTCGTTTGTTTATATTTTGTTAATTGTAATTATTTGAGTTGTGAAAGTAATTAAATTGTTGAATAATTATATTGTGTGTATTATTTATCAGTACTGCTTGTATAAACATACACGTAAATTCATTGAAGTATTTTATATGCCGCGATAATAATGTTGGATTAGATGTACGTCGAATGTAAAAAAATATAATTGTGGCGATAATTTTAATCTGCAAGCCTTCAAGGTTCGGTGACATCTTTATTTGGAATTTATTAGAGCAAGCTGCAATAATGCAACAATAATTCTATATTATTTTAGAAGTAGTCCATCAAAAACATTGAAAATTGAGTGTGTTCTTATTGTTTTTCATAGAATCAGAGTGCCAGTAGAACCACTTAAAATCATGGAATGATCATCAAACCAAGGTCGCAATATGTTCATATTAGAATTAATATGGCTGGATATTTGTGAATCACATGAACCATAATAGCTTAATGCCATATCATCAGCAAAAACAATAATTCTGCCATACAAATTTAAATTAAATATAGAATTGATGTGGACCGATGACCGAACCTTGTCGAACCCCAAAATCTGCCTTAAACGTTATGCTGCACGAAGATAATATCTGAACCATTGAAACGGTACACCTATAAAACCACACTCGTAAAGTTTTAGCAAAAGTAATTTGTGATCTATTCTGTGATACTTTTCCCATTTAAATTAATATGAACCTCGATCAAAAAATCAATTAGAGCTGACTCAGTATTTTTCCTAGACGTAAAAACATATTGACAATTATTTAATACATTATATTTAGAAAAAAAGGCACCAACCCGTAAAGCCTTTTCCAAAATTTTCGTAATCGTGGGCTGCAAAGAAATAGGACGATAATTATCCTTAACCAGTTTATCACCCTTTTTGAATACAACTGCGGTTTTCAAAGAATCAGGAATACTACCATTCAAAAACTAATTAAATCAGCTGTTGATCTGAGAGCTGTTATTTAGAATCTTTTAAATTGATTTAGTTTAGTTTTTTATTGTCTTCATCCAAAACCTTCTACAATTCTCTCTTGAGAAAGCCCAACCAAATGTATACTAAGCCATCGTATATATATATATATATATATATATATATATATATATATATATATATATATATATATATATATATATATATGGTTATGATCTCAACTGGAAATAGTAGTGGTAAGAAACGAGAAAATTTGAATTTTTTGTATATGGTTTTTCGTAGCGACCAATACACTTGACAGTATATATTTTTAAATATTTGTAAGAGAGCTATACAGCGCAGTCAGGCTTTCTCAAGAGAGAATTTTAGCAGGTTTTGTCTTCATCAACTAACTCTCAGAATTTATCATCAGCTGTTACTAATGATTCAATTTTTGTTTCTTCTCTTGTAGATAGCTCTATTGTGAAAAATATTTCAACCGTTTATCTGAATGAAACATATTCTGATATCAGTGCTAGCAACCTATTTTCATCCGCAGCAAAACATACCCGAGTAACCAAAAATGGTGATCACAAAATTTTAGACCAATTTGTCGCAAAATGTAGTTCCTTTTTGTCACAAAATAAGTTGACAATTTGGAACTTATTTATGCGGCTATTTTGTCACAAAATGAATGTTGATTTTACCACCCAAAAAAAAAGAAAATTTAGTCACCAATTTGTCACAAAATATAAGTTCCTTTTAGTCACAAAATAAGTTGACAATTTGGAACTTATTTGTGTGGGTATTTTGTGATAAAATGAATGTTGATTTTACCACTCAAAAAAAAAATTTTAGGCACCAATTTATCACAAAATGTAAGTTCCATTTTGTCACAAAATAAGTTGACAATTTGGAACTTATTTATGTGGGTATTTTGTGACAAAATATATGTTCATTTTACTCCCAAAAAAAAGAGATTTTGATCATTTTTGATTTGGTGAATTTATAATTCGCTAAGTCACTACGTTCTTGCCTCATACTTAATGTATGAAGTTGGAATTTTATTTTTGTAGTTTGTGTTTGGTCGTAGCTACCTGAGTACCTGATGATTAGACCGAACTTTTTATTTGTGCAAGCTTATCTGTACGAAACCAAACTACCACATAGAAAACTCGAGGAAAGTTTGGCTCGGGTTGAAGTACGAGGGGATTTTGATATTTCTACATTTTTGGTAGATATTTTTTGTAAAATAAATAATAATAAAAATATCAAATAAACCATACAATGGAGTATTTTTTACAAAATTATTTAAGTAGGGTTATAAAAAATTTTCTTACGCATAATTGCATCAATAAACCAACAAATATCCACAAAATTGTTGATAATTAAGTGATATTATAAAAATAATATCGAATTTGTGGTTATAATTTCAACAAATAGTTCATAATTAGTTCCACAGTTAAACCACCAATTATTCAGAAAATATCGAGAAATATTTGACTTTATTACCATAAAAAAACTGTCGAATTTGTGACTAAATTTTCCTAGCTCATATTTCTGCGCTCAACTATATTCTGCAATTTATTTTTTTTGACAGAAATTTGGATTTTCGATGATGAACTAGTTTCATTTAATATTCTGAATTATCAACTCTTTGCAAATTGTAATAACTCATATCATTCCGAGGGCGCTGCCGGTTTCGTTCACAATTCTATTTCTGCCAATTTTTATAAATTTAATTGTTTTGAGAGCATGTATGTTTTCAAGCTCGACTTTATTCATGGCAATGACAGGTACAATTTTATTTCAACTCAATCAAACAATTTTCGTTAATTATCGCTGATCAATCTATAAATGATCCGTTACAAGTGGCTAACACGTCTAATAATTATTTTTCAAATGTTGCAATCAATTTACGTTCGCAGTATTTTATTAATACAGAAATGAATGATGTAGACAGTGATCTTTTTAATCCTTGTCCTTCCAATAGTTTTCATTTTATTCCATTCAGCTTTCTTGAAACGATGAAAATTATTACGTCACTTAAAAATAAGCGATCAACGGATATATTAGGATTCAGTAGTTTTTGCTTGAAACAAATAAATTTTAAAATTGCTGATATTTTGTCGCATTTATTTAACTCCTCAATTTTTTCCGGTGTTTTCCCTGACTCGCTCAAATGCTCCTCCATAGTGCTTCCTCTACTACATAATAAAAGGTCCAAACACAGAATTAAAGAATTTTAGACCAATTCCTTCGACGGCAGTGTTCTTAAAAGTATTTGAAAAATTAGTTAAAAGTCGATTTAACAATTTCCTCGAGAGTAACAATATTTTTTCTACTCTGCAATTTGGCTTTCGTACTGGTCATTGTACTGAAGATGCTCTGGTAAAGTTTTTGAATTTGTTAAACTGTGGAATAGATCAGAAAAAATTTACAGCTGGCTTATTTGTTGATATATCGAAATCTTTTGACACTGTCGATCATCGTCTTCTATGCATCAAGCTTTATAATTATGGCTTCCACAGATTTTTTTATGACTGGATTGTGTCGATTTTATCCGATAGAACCCAAAAAGTTCTGATAGGCAATCATTTTAGTGATCTTAGATGTGCTGAGTGCGGTATTCCGCAAAGGTCTGTACTTGGACCGTTGTGCTGTTCTTGGTTTATATTAATTCAATTTACTCGCAAGCTTTTTAAGGTTCAATTACTTCATTTGCAGATGATATACGTTAACTTTTACATACGTTAACAATAAGAACAGTAGCAGCATTGATCAATATTGTGAATTCTGATTTGATCAAACTAAGGAAATGTTTTGATGCATACTATTTGATTTGGTATAAAATGATAAAACCAAAATAATGTTATTTAGTCTTACTGAACGTCGTGACATAAATTTTGATTTATCATTTCACAGTTCTAGCTGTAATTACTCATTCTGTTCTCAGATTTGTTTTAAAATTGAGCATATAACTGCCTAAAGGCGGACTTTACGTTATCATGAATTGTGTAACTTCACGTTGTCATGAATATTTTTTTCTTTAGTTTTTCTCTTTTAAAGTACTCTCGTCATAATGGTTTGGATTTTGTTAACCGAAGTGAAATTCTTCCCAAATAACAAAAAATATGTATGTATGTGTTTCTACAAATTGCATTCATTCAGGCGATATAATTGTTGCATATAAATCCCAAAAAAGTTTAACTTGAAATCAGAAGTATTAAATATTGAATATAACGCTACAAGCTGTATACATCTAGTAACTAGTAGCTAAATGTCACAAGGTCGATCACGTGGTCAATCCTACGGGTCATCAATATGAATAACAGGTAGGGGTCAGCGATATAAATAACAAGAAATGTATATACCGGCATGTTGCACCAAATTTCAACGACGAAATCGGTTCAACAAAAATCAAAAGATTGACATTCAACTATGGTTTCTGGAATCTGTATCATAAAGGCCTTGTATGTAAAGCATCACATGGCCAATCCTAGGGGTCAGCGATATAAATAACAGGCAATGTATATACGGGCATGTTGCACCAAATTTCAACGACGAAATCGGTTCAACAAAAATCAATAGATTGACATTCGACTGTGGTTTCTGGAATCTCTATCATATAGGCCTTGTATGTAAAGCATCACATGGCCAATCCTAGGGGTCAGCGATATAAATAACAGGCAATGTATATACGAGTATGTTGCACCAAATTTCAATGACGAAATCTGTTCAACAAAAATCAAAAGATTAACATTCGACTGTGGTTTCTGAAATCTCTATCGCATAGGCCTTGTATGTAAAGCATCACATGGTCACTCCTAGGGGTCAGCGATAAAAATAACAAGCAAATGTATATATGGGCATGTTGCACCAAATTTCAACGACGAAATCGGTTCAACAAAAATCAAAAGATTAACATTCGACTGTAGTTTCTGGAATCTCTGTCGCATAGGCCTTGTATGTAAAGCATCACATGGCCAGTCCTAGTGGTCAGCGATATAAATAACAGGCAATGTATATACGGGCATGTTGCACCAAATTTCAACGACGAAATCTGTTCAAGAAAAATCAAAAGATTGGCATTCGACTGTGGTTTCTGGAATCTCTATCGTATAGGCCTTGTATGTAAAATATCACATGGCCAATCAATCCTAGGGGTCAGCGATATAAATAACAGGCAATGTATATACGGGTATGTTGCACACAGGATATATTTTTTAAATGGAACAATGGGATTGTCGGGACCGCATGGTTCTAGCATCATACAATGGCGGTCGATCTCATGCACTCTTGGCTGTAATAATTGCTAGGTGGGCATATAGAAATTTGCACTTTTAAGATTCATTCGAGTATACATAGTACATACATATGCCATACACTTTCTGAGCACTCCGTGCTTCGTTGTTTCCAATTTAAATACTCGAACAACTAAATCTGGACTATCTGATGTAGTTTATCCCTTTGGAGATTCTTAACAATTTCAGGTCATTTGGGGTTTGCCGTAACGGTATCGAAAAGGACAATCAAGCCGAATTTGCCAAAAGGGTTGACATTGTATCCGGCCCGGACTTACAAATTTGCACTTTGATTAGCCACATGATCTGCAAGTCCTGGGTATAATTCTGTTTGCAACGTTTTCTGACGGAAATGAATGGAATTCAAATTATTTACCTCAACTTGCAAATATAAATCTACTATCGATTGCTGAATAAGACGACCGGCATTAATGATTGGATTAAAGGAATTTCTAAAGGCCAGTTGAAAAGCCTTAGACTGCAGTATGCTAATATTTACCGTTGTATTCATCATTATTAGTAGAGTGTTATAGTGTCTTTGATCTGAACGACGAGCTATCCATCATTTCTCCATGGAGAAATGGCACGTGACATAATAAATATGTGCATCAACATGACACACATAAGGGGCGGAACTTGGACGTCTCTGAATTTTTTCTCCAATTGATGTGTACGCAACAGAACTATTGTGAGATCTGCTCACTTTCGGGAATTTTTGTAATTCCGATGATGAACGACGGTGGACTGTGTGGTAATGGTGGATGGTACAGATTTCGCCGTTAAAATTTGATGCAACATGCCCGTATATACATTGCCTGTTATTTATATCGCTGACCCCTAGAATTGGCCATGTGATATTTTACATACAAGGCCCATGCGATAGAGATTCCAGAAACCACAGTCGAATGTCAATCTTTTGATTTTTGTTGAACAGATTTCGTGGTTGAAATTTGGTGCAACATGCCCGTATATTCATTGCCTGCTATTTATATCGTTGACCCCTAGGCTTGGCCATGTGATATTTTACATACAAGGCCCATGCGATAGAGATTCCAGAAACCACAGTCGAATGTTAATCTTTTGATTTTTGTTGAACCGATTTCGTCGTTGAAATTTGGTGCAACATGCCCATATATACATTGCTTGTTATTTTTATCGCTGACCCCTAGGAGTGGCCATATGATGCTTTACATACAAGGCCTATATGATAGAGATTCCAGAAACCACAGTCGATGGTCAATCTTTTGATTTTTGTTGAACCGATTTGTCGTTGAAATTTGGTGCAACATGCCCAATATACATTGCTTGTTATTTTTATCGCTGACCCCTAGGAGTGGCCATATGATGCTTTACATACAAGGCCTATATGATAGAGATTCCAGAAACCACAGTCGATGGTCAATCTTTTGATTTTTGTTGAACCGATTTGTCGTTGAAATTTGGTGCAACATGCCGATATATACATTGCTTGTTATTTTTATCGCTGACCCCTAGGATTGGCCATATGATGCTTTACATACAAGGCCTATATGATAGAGATTCCAGAAACCACAGTCGATGGTCAATCTTTTGATTTTTGTTGAACCGATTTGTCGTTGAAATTTGGTGCAACATGCCGATATATACATTGCTTGTTATTTTTATCGCTGACCCCTAGGAGTGGCCATATGATGCTTTACATACAAGGCCTATATGATAGAGATTCCAGAAACCACAGTCGATGGTCAATCTTTTGATTTTTGTTGAACCGATTTGTCGTTGAAATTTGGTGCAACATGCCGATATATACATTGCTTGTTATTTTTATCGCTGACCCCTAGGAGTGGCCATGTGATGCTTTACATACAAGGCCTATATGATAGAGATTCCAGAAACCACAGTCGATGGTCAATCTTTTGATTTTTGTTGAACCGATTTGTCGTTGAAATTTGGTGCAACATGCCCATATATACATTGCTTGTTATTTTTATCGCTGACCCCTAGGAGTGGCCATATGATGCTTTACATACAAGGCCTATATGATAGAGATTCCAGAAACCACAGTCGATGGTCAATCTTTTGATTTTTGTTGAACCGATTTGTCGTTGAAATTTGGTGCAACATGCCCATATATACATTGCTTGTTATTTTTATCGCTGACCCCTAGGATTGGCCATATGATGCTTTACATACAAGGCCTATATGATAGAGATTCCAGAAACCACAGTCGATGGTCAATCTTTTGATTTTTGTTGAACCGATTTGTCGTTGAAATTTGGTGCAACATGCCCATATATACATTGCTTGTTATTTTTATCGCTGACCCCTAGGAGTGGCCATATGATGCTTTACATACAAGGCCTATATGATAGAGATTCCAGAAACCACAGTCGATGGTCAATCTTTTGATTTTTGTTGAACCGATTTGTCGTTGAAATTTGGTGCAACATGCCCATATATACATTGCTTGTTATTTTTATCGCTGACCCCTAGGATTGGCCATATGATGCTTTACATACAAGGCCTATATGATAGAGATTCCAGAAACCACAGTCGAAAGTTAATCTTTTGATTTTTGTTGAACAGATTTCGTCGTTGAAATTTGGTGCAACATGCCCATATATACATTGTTTGTTATTTTTATCGCTGACCCCTAGGATTGGCCATATGATGCTTTACATACAAGGCCTATATGATAGAGATTCCAGAAACCACAGTCGAAAGTTAATCTTTTGATTTTTGTTGAACAGATTTCGTCGTTGAAATTTGGTGCAACATGCCTGTATATACATTGCCTGTTATTTATATCGCTGACCCCTAGGATTGGCCATGTGATATCTTACATACAAGGCCTATACGATAGAGATTCCAGAAACCACAGTCGAATGTTAATCTTTTGATTTTTGTTGAACTGATTTCGTCGTTGAAATTAGGTGCAACATGCCCGTATATACATTGCCTGTTATTTATATCGCTGACCCCTAGGACTGGCCATGTAATATTTTACATACAAGCCCTATACGATAGAGATTCCAGAAACTACAGTCGAATGTTAATCTTTTGATTTTTGGTGAACTGATTTCGATGTAGAATTTGATGCAACTTACTGTATGTAATATTTACTAACGGGCCTGTTATTTATTTAATTTTACACAAAAACAAAACGTAAAGCCAGTGAACGGTTTTTGCTTTAGTAATTTTGACTAATAAAAGCTGCCTAAATGGGATCTTTTAAATTAAATCGAATCTTAGATTTCTCCTAAAAGATGATTATTTGGAAACTAAATTTTCTGGAAAGGCATTTAGGCGGTTAAGTTACTACCACATACATAAAATATATACGTATACGGAAAATTTGGGATTTTATTTTGGGAAGTATTTCACAGGCATTTTTGTTATTGTAATATGTATATTTGTTTAACAACTACGAGTTGAAGCAAAACCAACACAAATGTCTTATACAAGCCATATTATTGCCAAACAAACACAAAATAAAACCTACTATTTCTGTAAGTATTAGCGTCATATTACAGTATAATCTTTACATACTTTGATTTTAAATTTTAGTTTGTATCAAAAACAGTATAAAATATCACTAACACTGACAGAAAATAGTAGGTTTTGGATTTAATAATATGCGTGCGTCACGGAAATAATATGGCTTGTATAAGACATTTGTGTTGGTTTTGGTTGAAGTCAAAGTTTTGATAGAAAGTGATTAAAAATGCATGTATTAGAGGGTTAGATTGGAAAGAGCATATTAAAGATTTAAAATCTTACTAGTTGGTTGTTCATTAAGAAGTTAGTTTTGTTAAAAGTTTATGTCGTCCTGAACCGTCCTGTATTATTAATTTCGCTCTTGGTGCTTCGAAGCTTCAATATGGTTTATTATGTTGGAATGGTGCTTACTTTTCTAATATTAAACGGTGAACAATTGAAAATATTATTTTGTATATTTGGCGGTAACAATATAAACATTGCGTTCGGACACACATACCCATTCTGACCTTGTGGAAGAGATAGATTGGCTGTTTCACCTTAAGCAACTTATAAAGAAAGACTAATTTATGAAAAATCAAAAAATCATTTAAACTGCAACCAAGAATATTGTTAGCATAAGATGAAATATGATTAAACTTGCGTAGGTTATAGATATATCTGACTGAGTTATTGAAAGCTTTTTGAAGCAAATTAGTACATAGTGAATCACAGTGTTGATAAATCACATCACAGTATGTAAAATGCGGGATGACTATCGCTTTAACCAAATATTATCTTAAGTTCCCCGGACAAATCTTTCTATGAAGTCTTAAGCCATACAGAATAGAGTTTAGCTTGCAACAGGTTTCAATAATGTGGTCACTCCAAGTAAAGGTGCTATTCATGCGTAAACCCAGATTACAAACTGTACCCACTAAAGCTAATTTGTCATTATTAATATACAAATTCGGTCTAATACCCGAATAATTGCTTCTACAAATAAACATGGCCTGTTTTCTTCATATTTAAAATAAGACCATTTAACGTAGACCATGAATAAATACTTCTCAGATCTTGTGGAATTTTGAGCCAGAAATGCAATCAGCTAAATCATTAATAAAATGGAAAAATACTATTGGCCCAATAATAGATCCCTGAGGACATCATAACGTCAATGTTTAGTTTCGATTGATATTATTTATTTTATGACGAACGCATAGTTGGTTTTATAAAACACAATGTAATAATGACCAAATCGACAGCACAAGTTGGTCAATTTTATGAATAAAGAACCAACCGTATGGAGGTCAGATTATTTTTAACTATAAAATAATTTTGCACTGTACTTAGACAAATTTTAAATAACACTTATTCACAGTATTTTAAATCCTTGCTTAGATGAACACAGCCATTTAAATAAATCGTTTAATTGTATGCGAAATTTTATTGCCGACCTCACGCTCGTCAGAAACCCTCAACATTTTTAGAAGTATATGTTTGTTGTTCACCAAATATTGTAGGTAAAATAACAATCCCAGCTTCCCTTAACATTTTAAACCTAACGTTATTCGTTTTTATAGTAATATTTCGAAATTAGGCTCACAAAAAGTAAATGGAAAATTTATTAATGCTTGGCAGTAAAATTAATGCTATACTAAGCAAAAATGCTCTACCTGAAAACTTTTTAATTCAGAACAAGCCACACACAATAAACTGTAATTAAAAAGTAATGGTAGAATAAAAATTACGTAAACATAAAATAAATTTTATTTACAAAACTTTTTGATTGTGGTTCGTACCCTGATACAGATTTTATACAGCAGATAAAATACTGAAGAAACTAATGGTACAGTCATTATTGTTTTTCCATCCCATTAATATAAATGTCTAATCGGAAAATCTATATTATGTTTATATGTATACAATACATATTGTTATTTTGGTACATATGTATGTATGGTGTACCTACTATATAATACAATATGTGATTAATAATTGTTGCTGGAAAATTAGTTTCCTATATAATACAATATGTATTTACTATATAATACAATATGTGATTAATAATTGTTGCTGGAAAATTAGTTTCCCATCAAAAATTGTGTGTACGCAACATATTTTCATGTCTAAAATTATATCTGTACATATTTTTATTTTCACTTAGTTTTCGAAAATAACAAATCGATATTATTGTATTTGAATATTTATTTAGCACGATTTATAAAATTTTAACATAAACACACGGTTATGATTTATTTGGATCGAACTAAACTAAAATTAATCTAATCCAGATTGGATTTTTCATTAATTGTTTTGAGCTAAACATAAAATGGAAGACCTTGAATTATGAAAATTTTACGGAAATATAACAGAATTTAAGTAAAGCAATAATGCTATATGTACAAACCACTGAACGTAATTGTAAATGTTTACTGCCATACGTATTTAACCCTTAAAATGGGTATGCCCATAAAAAAGTAGGCAATCTTAAAAGGTGATTCAATTCTGTAATAACCGTGTACCACAACAAATCAAATCGTATTCATCGACACTCCCCAATTATCCGATTCTATCAATTAATTAAAAATCGCAAATAATAATTATATAAAATATGTGCCATGAAACCACATATCAACAATCGATTAAATAATAAAAACAAATAAAATATAACCAACGAATAATAAATAAAGCCGCACTCGATTTATTTTACAACATTTTAATGTTTAACCATCAAAATACAATACGAACCGCACGTATATTGTTGAAAATTAAATTTTTATTTTTATTTTTTTTTTTGCAATAATCATATCATGTTTAATTAAATTCATAAAATTACATCAAAAATATACTAAACACGTAACGGGGGCCCACACAATGTTTTATAACACATGCATTGCAGGCGGCAGATAGAATCCACATTTTCCGAATATGTATATCAATATTTATGGGTGTTATTACAGTTTTCCGTCTCTTTAATATTTAGAAAATTATAAATTATTTATTACTACACATATTCTAACTATTTTTATTTTTATTACCGGCAACACACAATAATAATGATATAAGTGATATTGGTTTGGTATCAAGGAGTGTTTAATTTATATAACCTACTTCAATATACAAATTTAATCATCATTTTTAGTTATACATATCTACATAATATACTCGTATGTGTATATTCAGACGACTACTGCTGTATCTGGGAGGAAAATATTTTAATTAACATTTTAATTTAAAATTTGGCCGTCAGACACAGATTATTTAATTTTGTTGGTGCTTTTTAATTCAAATTACATCTTTGGAAAATTATAAAAGCCTGTCGAGCATTGCATATATATGCAAGAATGAATTCGATTATTGGATTGTATAAATAAATAATTAACTTTATTTTATTTATTTATT
The DNA here is from genome assembly GCA_963556165.1 of Tipula helvola. Classification (NCBI taxonomy): domain Eukaryota; kingdom Metazoa; phylum Arthropoda; class Insecta; order Diptera; family Tipulidae; genus Tipula; species Tipula helvola. Next base: position 7,661,262 of record OY744481.1, on the reverse strand, counting down.
TAATATCGTATTTGTTTTATTTTAATAGAAAGTTATTTATTGGAATATTTGCCTTTGATGTTTAATACGAATTTTGGTAAATTACATAACAAAGCTCACGATTGTTTGTGGTATAGGCTATTCATTTTAAACCCACTATTACCGTCATGTTAAAAAGTTTCGGTTTCATCATCTGATTACGGTCGGTTTCATCATCTGATTTCATGTCAGTACTATAGGCTGGCGAGAAGCAATGCAATATGCAGGTATGTGTAATAAAAATAACCTACACATAAATGTTTGACTAAAGGGTGAAATGCTGCAAATTAGACAAACTCTCAAAGCTAAACTTGATACATAGAAAACCGAGTATACCTATAGTATACTGATAAAATTGGCTTGCTCTTAGCAGACAACAACACGAACGGAGATAAGAAAAGTTGGTATTTCGTCAGTTCAAACAAATTTAAATCGAATTATTTCATGTTGGGAATGATTAGGTAAAATAAATAAATCTGTTACTAAAGCCCTTACCGAAAGTTATACTTATTTAATTAGATATACTTATTTAACCCTAATCAGCATGGGCCATTTTACCTACGTAAAGGCATGAGATGAGTCTCTTGGACTCATATGTAATCATATGTAATTTTTAATGAAAAATGTATTTACAGATTACAATTACAAAAATAAAAATTCAATTTGACAATTACACAGTTGATGAACCTGCCCAAATGCTGAAGGAGAAATGCGCCACTTTACCTTTTAATATCTTCAAGACCAAATAATCGTCACATAATATATCTACAAAATTTAGGATGTTTCGCCAAAATATGCAAGGGCCCAGTAAATGCCTTCTGTAAGTTGTTGCATTAATTCCTCCGTCTATTTCTATTTGGTATAACCAATTTCTATTCTAAATTTACAAGAAACATTTTTTTAATCGTCATTGATTGTTTTGCTAATTGTATTGCGACTACACTACCATCTATACTATATAAAGTAGGGTTAACGCCTGGGGTCATTGGTTAGCTTTCTTTGAAGAAATTATCGTGATACGTATAATGCAGAGTCTCAACCAACCTTTCAACTTCCCGTATTATAGACAAAAATAGTTTTTAATTATTGTGGTTTTTAAAATCTGTGTTGGGGTTATTGACGATATAAGTGATGTTAAGCTTCTCACTATTATGTATTTGGTTCAACACTTATAGAATTAGCATTCTTTATTTATTTATAAATATTTATAAACTACTCAATATATTTATTACAACTTTTATGTTAAATACAGTATACTACTTTTATCTGTGATTAACGTTTTTATGCGTATCATACGATATCTTTCTTTTTTTATTATCTGGACACAACTGAGCTTTTTTTCTGTTTTTGTTTATTATGTTTTTCTTCTCAGCTGGTCATCGATCATGTTATTTTTTTAAGTCTATACATAAATACTTAGTGCATTGCTTCGTAATATTATTAATTCTTAAATATACATCAAGTGATCTTGAGCAAAGTTCAATTTTTGAAAACCGGGTTTCACGTTTAGAAAGTGAAGCTTTTCGAATGTGACATTCAAGGACTATTGCAGGGAATACACCGCTATTCTCTGTTTCTGTGAGGACGCTCAATTCCAAAATTAGGAATTCCTCGGATTGGTTGTTGAACTATCGCAAATCTATTGAATTTTCATTTCATATTTATTAAGTTCATGTGGGATTTATTGCTGAAAAGAAATTTTTCTCGAAATTGCTACATCCGCACTTCACAGTATGTAAATTTCTTAACTGCTTCTGACTGATTATTCTTTGATTTTGTTATTGCTGTTATAAACCAAATATTTTATAAATTCATTTATCGCAATTTTTATTTCCAATATTTTAGTGTATAATCAAATTGCATAACATGATAGAAATAACTTTGCCTTGAATTTCTATTTACCAATAATCAGTAAAATGACTAAAATTCTCCATAGCACTGTTCTTTAAAATTCTGAACTATTCTCTTACAAAGTTTAAATTGATCATGTTATTTCCGACATTTATATTGAAATTACCCATTAAGAGACTCAACGCATACTTTTATTTTTGTTTTTTAAAAATGGGCCGGTTCGGTTAGGCTTACATTCGGTTCGATCAAATAAATATTAGTATGTGATTCTAGATCTTAAATAATAAGTATTGGAATACCCAAAGCTCAATTTTCTTAAAAATTTATTTTTCAGTTATTTTTTAGGTAATAAAAGTGAAAGGAGCCTGCGAGACTCAACCTATGCTGATTAGAGTTAAATAAGTACTATATGTTGACAAGGTAATTTAAAATAAGTATGTTTCTATCCCTTTCTTACAAAAAACAATCTAAAATAACAGACTTTCTTCAATTATCATTAACGTTATTAATACTGGGGAGTGATTAGAAGATAGACCGAAACACGTTTCGGTCAATACAGGAAGTATAGCTACTCTTTGTTTTAGAAAAGTTCAGTAAGCCGGAAATTTTTCTTTTTGTCGTAACTACCTACTTCATGTGAATACTGTACAATGTCCTATACTCGTCATTTGGAAAAGTTTCGGGAAATTGCGAATTTTTCCTTTCCTATACTTTGAGTTGTGAAGAAATGAAATTATTTTTTCAGTAACTGCCAGCCGTCAATTCAATAATTTCGTTTAAATACTTTTTCCACAATAATGAAAAGATAACTCGCTTTTTTAGGATTCGGCGAACATCCACGATGAGGTCAAATTTGGCAAATAATTCATTGAGGCCTAAATATTTTCCATTGTTCTTGGTATATAACTTATCAGAAGAACCGCGGAATGCCATATTATTTTGGGCAAGATACTCATCATTCTATTGAAAACATTTTTCCGACGCTCTGTTTTATTTTGAATTATAAATTGTTACGCTCGACCGATTGTTGATCCTGGATTTTAGTCCTAATTCCGTTTCACCCACGTTTGGAAACATATCATATGATTTGAACTATTTTCATGTGACTTAATCACTTTAGATATATGGATCCAATGATTATAACCAGTAGTATTAGCAAGTAAACGGAAAAAATGATTGAAAGTTGAACTTACCTGGAACTTCGAACGACCAAGTAATCAGTAATCTTATTGTTAAGGGTATTAGGCCATCAAGCTGGATCTAAAAAAATTATTAAGTCTATGTCTGCGGAATGGTCAACGCTTAATTGGTTGGATACTGATCTGCTATTGAAGGGCTTTCATTAGAATTTTCGATCGAACGAACTTTTGACAATTTCCAAAGGCAACATAATACAAACCCGTTAACCTTTAATTTAAACGCAGACATGCTCACGTAGAAGCTCTAGAACGGCTAGAACCTCTTGAAAAAATAATATGTTAATTGTAGTCTTACTTTGGCAATTTTACAACAACAATGCTGTGTATTTTCATTCCGGAATGAATAATTTCATTCCGCTGAGAAGTAGGTATAGAAAAATTCTCTTCTTCACCTAGTTGCAGTGTTTACCACTAGAGTAAATATATTACATAATACATATTTAGTTTTATGAGTTGGTGTTAAATAAAAATTTTCAATTTTACGATAAATCATAATTTTAAATTTTGGTAATTATCATTTGGAATTATTATACTTTACTCAATAATTTATCATCACTATTTTCTATTTGTTAAAATTCTAAATAATAAATTATATTTTAGAGCTTGGTACCAACTGTTGAAAGTAAAAAAAAAAAATTATTCTGAAGAAGAATTGCTCTTACTTTGGGCAAAATTTCATTCCTATCCGGATAGGAATAACTTTTACCAAAGTAAAACGGCAAATAATTGTAAACAATAGAAGAACGGATTTCCGCTCTTTATTATTCAATAAAATAGCAATAAATACCATTTCATTTTTCCGTTATAAACTCAATTTTTGATTTACTTTTAATTGTTAGCTGCACTGCTATATCATTTTGAATTTATTTTTGTTTCGTTTGCCGTTCGGTAACAACCTATAAAAAGTGATTTAAAATATAAAAATCAATTTGACGAAGTACATAATTTTTAAGTTGTACGTTTTGGTCTCGATCCCCTTCATTTACCATCATAACCTCATCTCAAGGGAGACAGTAATTGTAATTTTTTTTTATTAAGTGTATTTAGTTTCGCTAACATAACTTACAATTGTATTACCTACTTCTCGTATAGGTACTTAATAATATGAATACGAAAAGGATACGTCTTAGGAATTAAGTTAACTTTTTGTAGAAAATTGTGACCAAAAGCCGCAGTGCCTCATCTGCAAATATGTGATTTCCACGTTTAAAAAAGCAACATTGAGAGACACTATGGGGCAGCGCACTCCAGCGATTTTCAAGCAATCCAGGGAATAGAACGTAGTATGTAAATCAGCCTGCTCCTTCAGTATGTAGTAGCTTGATCAAATCATCTTTTGTAGGAAGCTATGAAATAGCAAAAGCAAAAAAACCTTTTGGTGATGGTGCTTTTATAAAGGATGTTTTTCTGAAAATGTTAAATTGTTTGGGAGAACCTGCAAACAACATTTACCATTTAATTAACAGTATTCCTTTGTCAAGGGCCTCTGTAACGAGACGAATCCAGGACATAAGCCATCAGACAGAACAGACAATGATAGACAAAATAAAAAACTGTTCTTATTTCTCATTAGCATTGGATAAATCACTTGACAATACGGATATAGGTCAACTATTGATATTTGTAAGGTATGTGGACTCTGCATTTAATGTGGAAGAAGAATTATTAAATTTAGTGTCGCTGCATAACCAAACTAAAGGAGAGGATATACATATATAGAGGTGTAGAAGTCTCTGTGATGTCAATAGGTGGATTATTAAAATTGAGTGCCCATCTATGCGAGGTCCTATAAAATAACTTCATGGACAGTTTCACAAAAACAATATAAAAGTACCATTTTACCACTGTATTATACATCAAGAGTCGCTGTGTCCTAAGATAATTGGATTAACTGAAACTATGGGAACAGTAATTAGCATCGTGAACAAAATCAAACGAGGATATAATGCTCGTACCCATCGAAAGTTCAAATTGTTACTAGCGGAGCTTAATCCTAATTACGTTCCCAGAAGTTCTTTGGCTTAGTCGAGGAAATTGCCTTAAACAATTTTTTAATCTTCGCAAAGAAGTGGCTGAGTTTCTTAAGCAAGATGTGCACAATAATGAAAATATGCAGGCTAAAATGAATGACCAACATTTTTTAATGGGGTTAGCTTTTCTCACAGACATTACATCTTTCTTAAATAAGTATATTAAATTTAAACCTTCAAATTAAAAAACAAAACATAGTGGATATGATATCCCTGATTGACGGATTTATAAAAAAACTATCAGTTCTGCAAAGTGAAATATCAGAAAATAATTTATTTAATTTTGAATCTTGCAAGATAATTAAGATTGAATTTGATATATAGCTAATTTTTATTCATTCTCAAATCAACTAAAAAACATAGAAAATGAATTCTTGTCTCGGTTTCGCGACTTTGATGAAATACGAAAATTAATAATCATATTTCGAAATCCAATAAATTGCACTATTTTAGAACAAAGCGAAGAATTTCAGCTAGAGTTGTGCTATCTTCAGTCAGAAATAAGACTGATTTACAGTACAAAAGAAGAGAACGAATTTTGGAAAAATGCTGACAAAGGCAATGTTAAAAATAGCATCAATGTTCGGAAGTACCAACATTTGTGAGAATACATTTTCAATATTGAAATATGTATACCAAAAATGATTATCGAAATAGGCTTTAATTATGATGATATGAAATCACAGCTTATTGATTTCGATAAGTTGGTTAGAGATTTTCAAAGTTAATCGTTACATATTTTCTAATTTAACATTTAACAGTGTATTCATTTTTGCAATAAATTTTGTATTGAACTAAAAAAAATATGACTGCATTTTTATACAATTTTTAAAAAATTGATGTCCGTCCGCTCTTCGGTGTAATTTACATGACCATCTCTGATTTAAAGGATTAGCTAAAATCAAATCATTTATTTCAAATGATTTTCACCCATGGAATTAATGCATTTAAAGGACTTTTTATTAAAAACTAAAGTATGTAATTTGAACTAAAGGATTTTATCCTTTATTCAGTAAAAAGACACACTATTTTTTTATTTTTTATTTTTTTTTTTATTATCAACACAAACGGTTATTTCATGTAATTTTCCTTTGTAACAAAGATTTTTTTTATGAAGTATTAATTTCTTTGAAATAAAATCCCACATTTTTCCCGGTGATACATTATCCACCTTGTTCATTTTTGTTAGCTCGTCGATGATTCCTTCAAGTTGCACAGTCAAGGACTCGATTTATTTGATCACAACCGTGATTCCTTTTGGTACCCTGCAAGCAAGCAGAATGGGTAAAAGTACTTATCGATGTTTTGGGTTTGGTTCATCCGCAAATAATACAGCCTCGTACAACTTTTTGCAAAACTTTAGGGACTGAGAATATTGTATTTATATTTACAAAAATAGTAAAAATGATCATCAATGATAATATTTTATCAAGGTACTTCTTGGACTAATTAAACAGAAAACCGATTTTACCGCCTGGTAAACACTTTTTTCATTAGGTTGCGCCCGGGAATAAAAGAGTAGTACTAGAAAACCAATCTAATAGAGAGATAACTATAGAGATATTTACAATTAGAACATTAAATATTACAAATTCTAATGGTCTGTGTATTTTTTCTAATAGGTAAATTATTATTTATCTTCACCTCCTACGAAAGAAGTAGAAAATTAATTGGGTACATTTTTGTAAATTTTAATAAATAGAAAATGCTTTTAGAAGTTTATTACAATACGAAAAGTTATAACACAAAGCTTTCAATAATAAAACTACATATTTTATCTCATACACTCGGTATACCTCATCCCCGTTAAAAATACCAACCGTATAGAGATAAAATAGAATACAATGTGTGACCGACCATACAAATAATAAAAATGTAAAAATTATACAATTTTACAATTATTAAATAAAAGAAAACCCATAATAATAATTAATCCAAATAACAACGAAGAGAATAATAGAAATATGTAATAATAAAATAATTTAGAAATAAAATTATAATTAATTTCGCATGCGCTACCATAAAATTATAAAATTTTCGAAACCACTTGTTGCATGTTGATTTCGGTCGAACAAATTTCCCTTTCCAAATTCTCTCTCTCTCTCTCTCTCTCTATATATGCACATAATATACAGAGAGCAAAAATATAGAGAATGAGATGTAACCGAATTTTCCGACAAATTTTCATTCTCAAACAATACGAAAGACGTTTTTTTTTTACTATGAAACAACATTACAGCCACAATCGAAATTACGATGACACGGTGATGTACTTGTACTCGTCGTAAAACAGCAGGAAATTTGTTGCCTCTATACTCGTATGTACTATTCAGTTCAGTAAATATTTTGTTTTATTCGAGTTTTTCCACTTTTCCTCGAGTTTATTTTTTGTGTATAAAAAAAAAGAAAAACAAAACAAAACAAAAAATCTTTCTTGTTAACAATATTCAGTTGAATTTTCATATTCGAAGTGATTGGACGCGATCGAATATTATCCGTTTTGTACACCACAATTCCAATCATTATTGTTATAAATTATTTAAGAAGAAAAAAATAAGTTGAGTGAAAATTTATTTTGTTTAATATTTTACGAGTGTTTATTTTGTAGTGAAAATTTAAAAATAAAAAATTAAAACACTCAAACAATTTTTTTCGCGGTATTTCGTGGTTAATTAATTAAAATAACATGATTTTTATTTTTTTTTGTTTGTACAAAATGTTCACAAATTATAAGTAATTTCGAGTATTTTATATTTGTTTGGCTGTGTGTGTGTGTGATTATTTAAATTTTAGTAATTAATTTTTAATTATTTATGATCAAAATTGAATCAATAATGGTTAATTACTGATTTATTTTAATGAGTGGTAATTTTTTGGTGTTAAAATAAAAAAAAAATTTATGTGATAATAAATAAAAAAAAAATTAGATTTAATTGTTGTTTAAAGTGGCTATAATAAAACTAACCGAATATAATTTAAATTCAGTTTTCAAGTGTACATATTTATTACCTACTCTTCATACTGATGATATTTTTATCAAAAAAGTTTAAGGTAGGTTATGATCTTATTGTATATAGATATGTTAAAGGTCTTGGCTCCTGACCAAATAGTAAAAATAAATTAAAACCTTAATTTAATCACAAAACTGTCAAATATATACAATAGTTACAGATTTATACAGAACGGCACAATCCAAAATTAGATTTGGTTTTTATGTCGTTATGAGATATAAAAATATGTCATAAAAATATATTTTTTAATGTCAATAAAAGCTCTGGAGGAAAATATTCTGGGTTGTGTGTATGTAACACGTGCTTGTACAAAATGTTGCTATTTATGTAGAGCTAGAAGCAATATTTATACAAAATAGCAGATGTATTTATCTTATTAGTTTTTCACCAAAAAATGTAATATAAAATGTTAGAGCTCATAACCCAAACTACTCTCAAAATTTTAGAAAAAATTTCTGCATTGCAGATTGTTGTGTGATAAAAAACCAAATTTTATTTATTTATGTTATTTAAATAATTTGTATTTTAAATATCAAGACTACATAAAATTACTTAATGGTTATATGTTTATTATGGGATTATTTTGATTTGTTTAGAAACTTTTATTGTGGAATTTTAATAAAAGCTCCTTGGAATATATTAATTTAAGTACATTATATTGATTTAGGTACCTTGTATGTAACACTATGGCCTAAGCGTTTGAAACTTTTTATCTATCTTATGGCGTTCCGATACTTAGTGGAGCTTTATGAATTGGATATTGTTGTTTATTATTATGAAAGCTATAATGGTAGAGTAAGGCCAATTTCTAATTCTTATTGCAAGTCGAATTTATTTCTCATTTTGGTATCGAATTATCACAAAAGTAACGGTAAAATAGAAGACATGAATTAAAAACCTCTAACTTATCAGAGTTTTTAAAATTATTTTTTTCATATTACTGAATGTATAATTAGTAACCGCCAATTTAAAGCTGATTTTTTTTAGCCCAACTACAGCGTGTCCTAATCAAAACGCGACTACGTTTTTTAAAAACAATAACGCAACCATTTGAAATTTATAAATACATTTTTATTTTACAAAAAGCTTAGTACATGTTTACCATAAATTTCAGTTTCCTTATTTGTGCCCATTGTGATGTTGGAATTTTCCTATAAATAATAAATGAAGTTATCTATCAATGTTGTAATGGAATGTAAATGTTATTTAAGCCCGTTTTTAATTTAACAACTTGTTTCTTAATGTCAGCTGTATTTATAAATTTTAATCTCATTGGTTAAATCTTTTGATACCTTATTACTGCGATAAATAGATAAATTTAACGATGGTATTGGGTATTTAAAGTACTCTTCAAAATTTAAAACTGCCAATATTTTAAACTCACTATTGTTCATACTCGTATCTTGAATTTTTAAAACGGTTTCCTCTACTATGCAGTAGTTATTTGGATATGCTCCAGAAATAGAAAATATTTGCTTGAATACTGATTCAACGTTAGGTTTCAGAAAGTGATCTTTCTTCTTAAACCGGTTAATAATTTGTTGAATTGGATATGCTCCTTTTTTTACCATTGTTTTTTTATATTTTGCATGTAATTTTCGAACTTAAAAGTACTGAACTTGTGGATGTGCCCGAAAACCTTTACGCCATCAGCCAAATGTAGCAAACTATGGACATTATATGACAATATACAAAGTTTGAAATTGAGTAACAAATTCGATAATTAGCTGCATCGCACATTCATTATTTTTGCGGCAATCATCTGGGTCGCTTAAAATGCGAATGGCACAAACCAATAACAAAAAATGTGAGGAGTACGTTTCTTTTACTACGGACTTTAAAGCTACCATCCCAGTGTAACATAAAAACATCCTAAATTCAGTAGCTTTCCAATGTTCTATTTCATTTAATGTCCTTTCCTTTCTTTTAAATTCTGACGGCATGCATTTATGAAGAAACTTTGGTTAATTGTAATTAAAGTATTCTTCTTTAACGAATTTTTTTTTTCTTTGTCTTATTAAAATTGAAAGTATTTGTCTCATTACGCCCAATAACACGCAATGCATATAGTCAATCGGGAATTGACTTACCTACACATCCGATTTTTGTTGATTCGAGTATATTATTCAATCGATGATGTTCTATTTGTGTTTTCTCGACATAACTTTTATCCGCCCTCAAGCACTTTTCTGATAATATAGGAAAACATATTTTATGTTGATAATACACTCCTTTTATAGTACATTTGGTGCAACTGTAGTATCCGGCGTGTGACTTTACACCCATAAAATAATTTTAATTACTTATTATTATTGATCTTATTTAGATTTATTTGAAATTACCTAAAACATATGATCTTGCTGGAGTATCGCATATGAATGATCTAATTTGCACGTCGATTTTTCGAATGTTGAAGATAATGCCATGTTCCTCAAAATTATTGATTTCCGTGATCAGCTCTTACAAAAAAACATTGGCACAGTAAGGCTTCTTATACCCGTGGAAAACCCCTATTAAACAACTTGTGTGAAGGGCACAATATTACCAAGTATTGGCCATAATTGACTGTATGAACTTTTAGTAAGCGGAACGCCATCAATTCCTATTTCAACACAAATTTTGTTTCCGGCATAAATCCAAGTTTTTTCCAAGTTCGATGTGAGAATAAAATCCTTCGTCTAATGGCATTATAGCTCGTAATTTAGGATTCTGTGTTTTGTTTAAGTTTTAATTTCATTACTATCTGTATGCGATATGCTTTCATGATAATTTGAGGTATCATTTTCGCCAAAATCCAAAAAATTACTTCCATTGGAATCAAAATTAAAATGATCAAAATGAAAGCTTTCTTGTCCGTATTAAAATACTGGATCATCAAAATGAGTAACGTTTTGATCACAAAGCATTTCTTCTCTTAAGCTGGTCTGATTTGCAACGTTTGAATTATTTATTAAATAATTTACGCCACACAGATTTTCTATATCTTTTCTAATCCAGTAGTACGCCTTATTATCCATATTGTTGAAATTACGTAATTTCAGACTATTTTTGATGTGAAAACATCTTTAGCGGCAGGAGTAAGTAAACAATTGTATAAAAATCGTGTTACGGAAACAAAAGAGCCGAACAAAAAATATTGCAAGTGCGAGTATGTGTGAATATCGACAAGAAAAAAAACTAAAACGCAAAATCTACCCTTCCCCATGTAATATATGTACAACATCATTCGGCATTTCAAAATCATCGTAAGCCGAATACAAACAAAAAATTAAAAAAAAAACAACCGCCTAGGCCTACTTTAATTTATTTTGTTGTGGAAATATCTACTTTACATAAACATATGTATATGGCCGCAGCAGCAAGTGGTTTTGAAAATGAAAATTACGAGCAAATGGACCACAAATTATGCATGTGTAGTGTAAGTGGTCATAAAAAATTAAATGGAAATAGCGAGCTGTGAAAATTGCACATATACATTGATACATAATAAAATATTAATTTTAAAATTGTTTCATCGGTATGCTTTCTTATTAGTAATGCTCAATGCTCATGCTGTTGGTGAGTTTGGTTATGGAGGGTTTCGTGCAACGAACAACAGCCGTCTTTATGCAGGAGTTTCCTTGCCTCATCGAAATGACTTGAAATGATTCAATAGATATTTATACATAAAAGTTTTCACATAAATCTTTTGCGAGTTGAGAGTGAACTCGCTCGTTGTTTTTAACAACAACTCTATAACACTAAACACAAAAATTTACTATATTTGCAAATTTCAACCGAAAACCTTAATCACAGACGTTAAAAAAATTTGTCAAAATAAAAATTTTTGCAATGGCAACAAGTAATAACACGTTCAAAATGGCGTTTATGTACACATTAAAACAATAAAATTCGCACTTTGGTCGTGTTTTTGTTTTTGTATATTTCTAATAGCAGTGCTACTAGATACTTTTCGTTACGCTGAAGCCGCATACTATACAAAAAAAAATCAGTAACTTTTATGGTAATTTCGCAACAGAAGAACTTGACGGACATAAAATTTTCTCATATACATAATTTGTAAATTTTTTTCCCTCCATACGAACTTAAAAAACATAATTTTTTTTTCTCGTATGAAAAAAAAATTATGTTTGTTTTAAGTTGGTATGGAGGGGAAAAAATTACCGAAAAGTTGAGAAAAGTTTATGTCTGTCAAGTTCTTCTGTTGCGAAATTACCATAAAGTTACTGAATTTTTTTTGTAGTATGCGGCTTGAAAGCGAATACGCTAATTTATTTAGAGGGTAGTGCACGAAGGTTACAATGCGATATGTCCCCTATTTTAAAGTAATTTCACTTCCGTTCGTTTGAATCACGTTTTCCAATTCACTGATATCTTAGCCCCTAGAAAAAATCACAGGTGTTTAAATCTGATGAATACCTTGGTCATTGGGAACCTCCATTAAAACGGTCATTAAAGTATGCGGAAGAGCGCACCATCTTGTATAAACCACGCATCGTTAAATTCATTTTCTCCCATTCATATTACATTTGCTCCAAATAACGATAAAGCACACCAAACAGTTACCTTTAAAAAACATACGAGAAATCCCTTTTTTTATAAGACCAATTTTTAAATATAAATGTCACAACTTCTTAAATATGATCCCTGCGTTATTTTTATAAATGTTCAAATTTCAGCATACGTCAAGCTTATTACAAATCGTGTGGTTACTTCACATGGAGTTGTAACGTAACAAAAATGTAAAAACGTTTTTAAAATTGATTGCAAATGAAGATACTCGCATTAAATCCCTTCGTGGCCGTTTTATGGCCTTATAGCACTTTGAATGCGACAGAAAATAATTACTATTAAGACTATTATGGTTTTATAGCGCTTTGCATATTCGGTCACAGAATTCGTCAAAACTTTCTGGACTTGCTTTACGACCTTTTTACACAGATCTCGGCCGCCCATGATCCAAAAACATTCTCGAATGTGGAATAATAACGATTGTCGTCCACCATGCAACAATCGGACATGCTCTGATCGTACGATCAATAGGAATAACGAATGTGAAGTTGGAAGTAAGCATTGATGTTTTGACTCGTCGATGTTTTGGTACGTTGGAACTCTTTAATCTGAAGGGTTGATAATATAAAATTTAAATAGTTCCTAAAGCTTTTTGAACAAGTTATGCTAACAGAAGAGATGTACACAGTTCAAGCCGAGGAATTGTCTGAGATTTTAGAGGAGCGACGCGAATTTTAGCGCATAAGAATGTTACGCTGCAATTACTTTATTGATTTACAGTCCGTATGTAAATGCAACATTCGAATCCTATCTGTGGCTATGATGCATCTCCGAAACCATGAAGCTCGATCCGCTTTGGACATAAACTAGAATAAACCTTTTTCTGTATTCAAATTCATGCCTAAAATTGAAATTGATTTTTGACTGTTCTTGGCAATCTTCAGATTGGAGTGGCGGATCATTTGACTTGATTTTCTGAATTTTGAAACACCATGTGATAGTAATTGAATGAATTCGCTTTTCAAATTAGAATCAGTTTCAACAGAATTTGAACCAGTTAATAGGTCGTCGACGTATAAGGAACCACAAATTTCAGCAAATTCATTTTCTTCGTCTGCAGGTAATTGATAAACAGTTCTGATCACAAGAAACGGGGCATTCGCTGCACCGTTTGTTACGGTACGAAGGTTGTAATATTTTGTCTTTACGTCTTGCTTTCACGCCACCAGTCTTTTGTAATTCTTGCTGATCATCTTTTATCAAAATTTGCCAATAAATTTTTGCGTTGTCGCCGATTATGCCTATGAAGTGCTTTTGGAAACGCAATATAATCGAATATAGATCTTGCTGAATGGTCGGACCACCGATTAGCAAACAATCATTCAACGAGACTCTCGTCGAGGTTTTTGATGAAGCGGTGAATACTACACGCAGTTTGGTGGCACAATTGCTTTCCCGACTACCGAGTGATATGGTATGAAATAGGATTCACCTTTTAATATCAAACTGTTGGGGTTAAACACATCTGTCATATGATGTAACTCCTTTATATTTATTCAGAAATTAGTGGTATTGATGGTGAATTTCTTGGTTTGCAACTAAACGTTTTTCTAGAGAAAAGAACTGTCGTAAGGCACTAAATGAAGAATCCCCTACATTTTCAAGATTTTGCTTTAATGGGAAAGCAACAATATATCGTCTATTCTCGTCTCTTCGAATATTTTGAACGTAATGTTCTTCGCAAAGTTTTTCTTATATGTAATAAAAGTTTATTCGGGGAATTCTCTTCTGCGATTCGCCAAAAATTTTGGATCTGATCATTTAATTCTTCAAACGAGTAAGCAAGTACAGGGTTTTCCAATAAGGACTTGACAACTTTTTTTTTAAATAAAACGCAAACCATTTGAGATATCTCGAAAATTTTATTATTGGCTCAAAGCACAATTAAAACATTTATGTATGAAATTCGTCGACATCGTTCATATGTCCATCACGGAAACGCTTGCATGTGTCGATTCGTTGAAGCCAATTTTTAATGACTTGGCCACACATTTCGACGGAAATGGCCGCTATCTCTCGTCAATATTGGCTCTGCGCTCCTCTAACGACGCCGGCTTGTTGGCAAAGACCAATGATTTAACGTAGCCCCATAAAAAAAGTCTAGAGGTGTTAAATCACACGATCTAGGCGGCCATTCGACAGGACCATTTCTGGATATAACACGTTCCTCGAATTTAGATTTTTTTAGATTGTTAAGTGTGGTCTGAGCGATACCCGAACGCAGTGGAATCGACTGTTTTGGTTTGTTTGCGACGAACGCTTGAACGGCAGCAATATACTCGGCACTTCGATCAACCCGTTGTCTCACTGGCACGGGAAAATCCGACAGCGAATATTTAGACTCAAATTTTTTCACTAGATTATGAATTGCTTGTCTATTGGGACGATAGTTACTACAAAAAATTGGAATTGACGCTCTTGCAGTTACACTCACCGACTCGGAATTTTTGTAGTACATTTTTGTAAACATTGTTCGTTCGTATACTTCACCATGATAAAAATGTTGTCTTTACTGAATATTTTGGCACTGACAGTTTGGTTATTGGTTTAAGGGTGCGTTCACAGTGAAAGTTCAAAGTTGTCAAGTCCCAAATGGAAAACCCTGTAATTTGGGGATTATCCGAAACTTTGCCCAAGATGACGTACCCGAATTCAGAGTTTTGAAGCGGAATGCCATAAACCATCTTATATTTTCGGGTTTTATAACTGTACACAGAAATGCAGCTGGAGGTGAAGTTGACTTGACTTTTAACTTCATTGTCATAAAAGTTGAATAAACTTTGATACGCTATTTCATCCCGAATACATGTTAATAAATAATGAAATTTAGCGATATCAGTTAATTGAACGTTTGAAATTTGAATGGAATAAATCATTATAAATTCCACGAAATTTAAGCCAATTTCCTCTAGGCCATCGATCTTTGGTAATGTAATCTCAGGAATTCTGAGTGAAATTTGAGATGCCGCTTGGTTTCTTATTAGAGCAATTGAGTTTTTAATCTTGGTGTCCTGAACATTCAACTGAGCCATACGATTTAAAATATCTGATTCAACCGCACCGTACATATCCTCGAACTCAGTGTGATCTAAAACGAACTCATCACCAAATTGTTCCAAATTATTTTTTGCAACCTCAAATTGGGTATAAGCTGACTTTTTAAAGTACGCCTAATGTCGTATAATCACAAACTTTATTTTTAAAATATTCAATTTTATTTTCACAGCATGATACACACAAAAAAATAAAAGGTCACCACAACACCGAATCGGTGTTACATAGTGTCCCACCGATCGGATATTTATAATTTGAATCCAATCGGATATTATAATAAAAATGGCATAAAATACATTTGGATAAAAACTTTTACACCGCATAAAACCCAAACAGGAACATTCATCTTTAGGAAAACACCTAGAGGTGCATTTTATTAAATCCAAAAGGAGTTTTTATAAAAATTTATCTTTTCGGATAGATAAAAATATTTATCAATCATTTATAAATATTTTAGAAAAATAAAATACTTTTTCGGATAAAAAACCAATTAACACCGCACATTTTTTGAGTGTATGGTTTTTATCCCATTGGTATTTTATTTTAATGTATATGATTTTAATATGACTAGACTGATTGTATCACAATTTAAATTCTATTATACAGAAGGAATATGCAGGTTGTTTTAGCGAATTTAAATAATACAGACAAAATCTCTTACAATTTTACTTTTTCACGAAAACTCCAAACGGTGTAAATATTTACTCCGATAGAACGAAAATAATCTCTGGGAAGTACTTTTTAAAAAAATCCGCTGTTGACAACTTTTGCGTTTACTCCGAACGGTGCAAAAGTATACTGTTCGATCCTTTTGGATATTTTAAAATTTGTACCCGATCTTGCGGAGTTAATATGGTACTATTGGATAAAAATTAAAGTTTTTTTCGGATAAAATACCATTCACACCGCAATATTTTTTTGTGTGATATAACTCGTTTTAACTTATCTGTTCCCTTGTACAACTTTTTTAGAAAAAAATTAATTCGAAATTTTTTTTTAATTCTGAGATTTTTTGAGTCTTTTCGAGATGTTTGACGACTTTATTGAGATGGGTACGGCGATATTATGCGAAGATTAGAGTGGCACTTATTCCAAAGTTGTTGTGTTTATTTTTCGTATTTATGACCAAAAATGGGACCTTACTTAAAAAAATCGACGACTATTTTCGAAGTCTATAGTTTGTAATAGTAGACAAAAGAACAAAAACGAAAAAATTTCATAGAAGGCTACAGGTAAATCAAGCATTAAGACTGCATACGGAGAAAAACGTGTCGGGCGTGTCACGCTCGTATTCTGCTAAACGCGTATTTAAGTAAAAATAAGTATTTCAAATCGATCCAAAGCGGATTTAAGCCGCTTATATGTATGGTTGCCTTCGTTCGCTTGTTTATTAGTTTCGATAATTTTTTTGTTAACTAGTCGCATTTCCTCTGAAGAAATATAACATAATTTGCGAGGAATACGATTGGTTAAAAAAAAAAATTGAGAACGGAAGGACGAACGAACAGACGTAATGTTATTTAGTTTTTAGATCAACTGTACCTTATTTTCATTTTGTGTACTTTAAAATTGTTGAAACATAAAAAGTGCAGAAGCATTAATATTCCGAATGAGGAAGAAACTAAACTACATACGACTGACTCTTACTGGTAGTGCGGTAATAATTTACAAGGTAAAGGAATTTTATTTCATATACTAGGTACGAGTATATCTACACAAACATGTACCCAGTTTTAATACTAAACAATTTATGCAAACATTTCTGTGACAAAACGTGATAAAAATTTGTGAATGAAATATTTTGGACATTAGTTCGCTCTACTGGGATATGCACATCCAACGTAATGTTTAACGTTGAGGGATGGATTAGGAAGCAATAAACTAACTTGAATAAATTGTAATAAATTCAACAAAGACAAAAAGATTGTTCGGTAAATATTACGAATTTTGTGTAGTATTATTTGACGTCACCTATACGAATTGCTATAGCACGCGACTATAACAAAAATCCAAACCGAAAAATAAATTTTATACAAATATTCGCATATATCGGAATTTGATTTTTTTTTTTATTTTCCACATATTTCTGTAGCATAAAAAAAATTTGTTAGATAAATAAATAAAATTCGCTCAAAAATTTTATGTATTTAGGTACCAAGCATATATTTATGTATGTTGCTGTGTATACCTATTACCCGGCTTAACTTCTATACATAGGTTTGTCATTGAGTTGAGAGGAAAATGAAATACGGTTCTTAAATACAAACATAAAACCATGCCAATAATAAATCTGGCAAATACCATTTTGGATTTGCAAAAAGAGATAATCAGTTCAACGCGAGTTCACCTAATGTATGCTGATAAGAAAATTGGCATCGTGCATCGATTTTATCGAAAGCTTATCAGTTCCTGAACACATTAAAAGTAAATTAAATGTTTGGTATTTCAATATGTGCTGTGCTCAAACCTTATACGTGGATGATTTTATAACATTAGTGTCATTTAATTAATGCATTTGAGATATGCGAAACAGTGATAATAAAATAAAAAAAAAAAGTTTTAGCATCGTAAAAGTTTATCTCAATTTAATGACACAAATCCCAAATATGGCAAGGATTTATGTATTTGACATTCGTTTTTTTGTTTTTTTTTGCACCTTTCACAACAGCAATAAAATTATTAATTTTTCATTATTCGGTGGAAAATTATTTTAATGGAAAATTTGCACAGCATGAAAAACACGAGAAACGAATAAATTAATTGTGATGTTAATAGATATGTTAAGATTATTTGTTTTTTGAAAAGCGAAGATACAATTCGTAGTAAAGTTGCTGTGTTTCCGTTTGCTTTTTTTTTTTGTACTTTTTTATATTGTTGAATCGTGGGGGGTAATTAGGAGGTATATTAGTTTTAAATTGTTTATCTTTAATTTTTTAGAAGGCCTTAAGAACGTCTAACTTTGTGTTTTTAGAATATTTCTTGTTAGATGTAAACTGAAAAAAAAAACAAATTCAACAAAAGTTTATGTAGCAGCGCCGTTAATATAATATAATTTACGCTTATGGAAGAAAGATTGCCGTTGATTTTTTACTTAATTCCATTGTGGATTTATTTTTATAACGAAAATATTTCGAATGAAATTACAGACATCTGTGTTAATATGAAATTTGTTAGAATAATAACGCAGTCGGTCTTGGATTTCTAGGTAATTTATTGAACTTTTTATTCGGCATATTTTTGGAATAGTAATAATATTAATCTAATCGAGGTCATTACCACAATGATTAACTTTTGACCGAAGCCTTTTTTTTTACCAATGTTAAGAAGGATTATTAAACAATTTGATGGAGTTGTAAGCTGTTCTCATTGTCATTCAAACTGCAAATTTTATTATTAGCATCTTTAATGCTTCACTAAATAAATCGAGGACTCTGTATAATGTCCATAAAAATTACAGAAACAAATTAATTAATTTTAAGTGGGTATATGTACTGTTCATCTGGTGAGAAGTGTTTTCGGCATCTAATTTTTACCAATTTTTATATTAAATAAATTTAAAGGTAGGCATCACCCAAAAAGCTAGTATTCATCAAGGTAATTTTTTTTCTGTTTGTTCCAACCTGCACTGGCGTGTTATTTATTTAATTAATGTATGTTCATTGTACATACATACATCTATTTCGCTTTTGTATTCGTAATTTAATTTTTAGTGTTCAATCAATTCACTTAATCAAACCTGTGATTACATAAAATATAATCCAAATTCAATTATGTGATATTAGTGCAATCAATAAAAGTGATAATTATCTATGACATTTTAATTGAAAACTGAGCTTATTTTACATACAACTATACACAATATAACCGCTATCTGTTATCCATAAAACATTATAGTCATTTGTATCCTAAAATATAGGTAATTCATAGAAATGGATTTGTTAACAAATCATATCAAAATTGACATAGGGGAAATAAGAAAAATTTGATTGTCTTATCAATGAACTAAAAATATAACAAACATCTGAACATAAGAAAAAAAATTAAGAAATGTAATCTTCCAAGACATGTTTCCAATTTTTTGTAAAAAATTTCAGTTATTTTCTGTAATCTGTTGCAAAAAAGATCAGAATCATATAGGCTACCGAGACTGTAGTTGTTATAAATTTTATAATCTGAAGACAACAAAATTGATGATCAGATCACATATCACCTCTAACGTTCCGATATATTGAACTAAATCATTTTTTTCCATGAAAATCTCGATATTTCGAACGATGTAGCTTCTGAGGTGTTAACACAAAGGTATACATTTATAAAAGGATTTGTTTGCAAAAATGTGGGAGTTGAATTGTTATTATTATTAAATTTGGCTGGAACACACAGAGGACCCGCACTCATTGCCACTATGGGCTCATGGTGGAAACTGGTGTTTCTCTCCCAACTCATATAAGCCTTAACAAACTGAATAAATTTAAACCAAGGTACAGATGAATATTGCTGCTCTTAGCAAAAGAGACATTTAACTATTGAATGCAGTTATCCTTGAGATAGTGCTCGCATATAGAGTCTTGGGGTAGTGTCGCAATTGCTATTTCCTCAAACAGGCAGAGCAAACTTCAAGTTGGCCTCACTAATAAAGTATTTTGCCATAAGATAATCAGGAGCATCGACCCACATAACTGTCGCGGGAACAAGGAATGTTGTTGCAGCATTTACGTTGCTTGACGTTGAAGTTGAGCACAGGTTTACTATCTTTTTACTTAATAATATTTTTTAAATTGTTAGAAGGAAGGACTGCAATTGAGAAGGGAACAGAATGCATGCTGTATGTTACTGAGTGGCGTTTTAGACAAACAGTGATTTCTAATGTACCTGTCGGCAATTATTTTCAATGACTTAAGAAAGGTAAATGTTAGGGTAATAGACCGAAACACTTTGGGGTCAGTGTAATCTAACCTGTAAGCTTCTGAATAATTACAACTCCACTTCTGCTCAGTGAGAGAAAATGATTCTAAATACAGAGCAAACATGTTTCAGCTCTAGAAATGCCATCAGGAACACATTAGCTTTTTTGAATGGATCACCAATCTCCATTTTGAAATGATTACCTCCTCCTCCTTCTACTTCTTCTTCCCATTTAGAAGACGGAGAATATCAAGTCAACCACCATGTCTTTAAACCAATGTTTTGTTGATCAAACCTTGCGACATCCGAAAGACTATTAATTTCCTCCCAGAAGTTGATCCACGAAGTTTTGTGAGTGAATCGTAAAGTTCTTTTAAAATATTTTTGAGCCACAAAGAAATGTAACCAATCAGCCACAAGATTAGTTCTTTTGGCTCTATTGTTGAGCCTCCTACAACCTTCCTTGATTAATATTAAACGCAATACACCATTGATCTGAGATGAAATTAAGACGCTTTTGAGTGCTGCAAATTTATCTATGTATAAACCGAGCGCAAGCCATTTAATCAGATTATTTCTAGCTACTTTGAAAGAATTTTGCATGCGAAATTTTAATTCGAATAGATATTCGTCATAATTGTAGACTATTTCAGGTTCACGGATTAAAAAATTGGTATAACCAAAGTCGCACTATGCGGTGTAGCATCGAATGTAGAAAATTGCAAAAGGTAACCACGTATCCCAATTTTGTTCTTCTGACTGAGTGTAAATCCTTAAATATTCTGACCAAGTCCGGTGCGAACACTCCAAGGTTTCGTTTCTCTCCGGATGGTATGCTGACGAATTTAATTTTTTTATTTTTAATAGCGGCTCCTTGGTCCGAAAATATTTGTTGTGGAACTCCGAAGACACAAAAATTATTTCTCGACAAATAAGCGAGCTATTGTATCGGCTTCTTGATTATTAGTTGGAAATCCTAAAAAAAATTTTGTTAAGTCATCTTGTATTGTCAAAATATATTTATTTGCTAGAAATGTTGTAGGAAGGAGACCGACTATATCCAAGAATATTTTTTCAAATGGCTGCTACGCCGTAGATGTTATTTGCATGGGCACCTTTTCCCATATTTATTTTTTTGGCATTGTTCACATGAATGAATAAATTTTTTAATTGGTAATAATCTTGTTAATCTTTCAGCTGTTTGGAATACACCTTGATAACCTCCTGAATGGCTCATATGAAATTTTTGAATCATTTTAGCGATTTCCTTATCATCAGTTAAATGAATGATTTTCAAGTTAGAATTGGTAATATTATAGGAATTCAGAACTTGATTCGTTGACTAAATTATTCTGTATTGATTGCTTGGTCTGGGATCGTGTCATAACATTTATTTGCCTCTAATTTAATTCTGCTCAAGGAATTTGAGTTAACATTTTTATTTCCAGGCTTATGACTGATTGTGTAATCAACAATATCCAATCTTATACGCCACCTCATCAAGCGGGATGATGCATTTTTTAAATTACAGAGTCACATCTATGGCTTATGATCCGTCAAAATTGTAAAATGTCACGTAAGCGCGGAAATATTCCACAGCCCGTACCATCACGAGCAATTCCTTCTTAGTTGTGAGGTAATTTGTTTCTGCCTTATTCAACGCACAACTTACATAAGTTGAAAGTAAATCGAAATTATTCTTAGACTGAGATAAGACTGCACCAATGGCAATGTCACTTGCATGTTGCATCAGTTGTTATTATAAAAGGTTCAGAAAAATCTGAATACTCTAAAATGGGTGGATTAACTAAAGATTTTTTTAATTTTGAAAATAATAAATCGCAAAAATCGTCCCATATAAAAGGTTGCCCTTTCTTTGGAGGGGGGGGGGGGAGGTTAAAAATTGTTAAAAATTGCGTGGCATCATTAAAAGACGTCCCCATAGAGAAGGAACTGGGAAAATTTCCCAGTTTTGATTAGCATGATAACTATTGCTAAGGTTTCGATTGTTTCCGTCGTATAATACCCTATACAATACATTTTTTGTCAGGATGACGCAATGGTACCGTTGTTTTGATAAAATTTCGTTTAAGTATGCTGATGTCAGCTCCTGTATCGACCAAAAAGAACTAAGCGTTAGATTTTAAAATGTCTATCATGATTCAATAAAGAATAACGTCCTTGTTCCATGCGAAATTCTTGATTTTTGTAAGACCCTTACGGCTCGTATTAAAACCGCACTGAGTGATTTAAAATCCACAACATATACCCCTTAGGTACAAACTATTTAGTCACTATATGAGCCAATCCATTTTTTGTTCTATTAGGTATAATAGAGATCCATGCTAAATTCGTCGATTTGTTAATTTTAAAAAAATTTTTGCAAGAGCCCTATGGCGCTAAGTTGTTTGATTTGTAGTGAATATAAAAATAGATTATTGAATCAAGAAAATTGGAAATGAATGTTACAAGTTATTTGAAACTTATTTTATTTGAATAACTTTATTTTTGTTAAATACATAAAATAATTAAATATATGTATTTCCAAAATTGTATGTTCACAAACTGTCTAAAAACTTCAGTCCAGTCAGTAGAACAGCATTGACTGCAATTCCAGGGGAACAGTGGCAGACTGGTAATTTTACATCCAAAGAATAGAGCCACCATTGCACTTTGGTTGTTTGAAGACAAATCTGGACAGATCCATTCAGCTGATTGACGGTTGGTTTCGACTATTTCTTTTCAGTTGCGTGTGGACGTTTTACAATAATTTTAATTTAAGAAACTCCTGAAACCACTGTTTTAACCGCTTTTATAATTATGGGTACAATTGCGTCCATTAAAACATTTTCTTTCTCTCATTTATGGTTTTCTATTGAAAGAGTTCTAAACATTTTTTATCAACAACCTTCACTGTCAATAACATTTATATTATATAGGCTGGGACAAAATTATTTCTTTTAAAAAAATATAGAACACAGTCAGTTGTACTTCTATTTTTGTTTACGTAAGCAGTCTGTGTTAAGCATATGATATACAAAGAGGACATATTTTCAGAGAATGTCCACACAAAAAAACGACAAAGAATCCAAAACAATAATGCCGTATAGATTGTTATAAAAATAAACTTTTTGGCACTCAGAAAGCGTTGTGATCCGGTCTCAAAATTAAAATTTTCCTTTACTAGAATTTATACTACAACTTCTGACTTTCTGAGCATGTATCAGAAAAACTCAGTAGTGGGTTTTATGTTAAAAATGTATGTTATCAAAATGGTTATTCTGAGTATCATTTATACTGAGGATATTCTTCTTATTTTCGATTTTTAGTCAACCGATGGTACATGTTCCCGTTAAGCTAGGCTCTTTACCAAAAAAATACTTACTATATAACGTGTGTTGCCCTAATTAACGCGAAACGAGATTTTCAGTATCTCGTAACATGAGACGAGCAAAATCCAATTTTTAATTTAATTTTCTGGAATTATTTTTGTGAAGTTAAAATGTATTTGTTTCATTTATGTTTAATTTGGCATTTAATGACAATTTAAATTAAGACTCCTCAATTTTTGTTGTTAAATTAATTATTGACGGATTAAATTAAAATGTCAATGTACAATACATACATAATGTACATATTATCCTACCAAACAACAACAAAATTATTACAAAATACAGAAAGCTTTTAAGTAGATTAAAAGCCGATTTTTATACATTGTTAATTTAAATTTTATATTTTTATTTTATTACAGAAAAGTACAAAAATTCTTTAAGCTTCTTAAAAAACCTCTTCCAAGTACTTGACACACGTTATATAAAACGTGCCACTAAAATCATATTTGAAACCCGGCCAGAGTTATGTTCTCAAAGAAAGGTTTAAGATTTTGTATTGTTGTTATTCAATTTCCGCAAAATCTGTCCTTTACTCATTGTAATTACCCGGTTCATCCACATTTTTGTTTATGTTTAGTAAAACTTTTTTTTACGTTATACACTTTCAAGTTTAGAAAGAAAGCGAAAAGCATTTTTTTCATATTCATTTTACACAAGAATGTCTTCTTTTTTGTATCTGTATAGATATAGAAAACCTCAGTACCTTTCCCACTAAAAAACCTTCATCACATTATCATTATAAAGCTACAAAAAATGAAACCGTGATGTTACGCAATAAACGCTCCTTGAATTTCAATGCGTACAAATATTTTATAAAAAATCATAAATTTGCGGGTGCACTGGGAATTATCCCTATTTGTAGTGAGTGAAATAACAATAAAAAATCTTTATATTTTTATTAGATAATGTATCTCACCCACCACCCTATTTATCGAAAGTATATCTCTAAGATGAACACTTACAAAAAATGACGAAACAATTAATTGAAATATTTAGGTTAAAGTAGTTACTTTTTATTTTATTTAATTTCAATTTCCAGTGAGACTTTGTATATAATTTCAACAAATTTTTACTTTTAAAATATAATTTAAATGCGAAAATTCAATTTATTATTACAACAACCAAATAGCGTATAAAATATACATAAAATAAATAAATAAAACGATTTTTCCCACTTTTATTTTATATGGGGTGGATATATTATATTATGTATGCGGATGAAAGTTATTAATTTTGTGATGTGATAACGCAATTAGGATCGATACGCAAAATATAAAATGGTTCTTGTACTCTCTTGTTTTGTATTGTATTTTATTTTAAATTGTAATTTCGTCAAGATTTTGCGTTGAAATATAATAATTTGAAACGGTGGATGGTTTCTAATGTCATCAATATCACATTTACTACCCGCGTTTTTCTTATTTCGCTTTTAATTGGAACAAAAATTGATATTGATATATGTCATTGTGACGCAGATTTATTTTACATCATGGATGTAAATGTGTAGCATAGTTACGATTGAGCTTAATTAAATGTTATTTGAAATAATTTAAAAACAACAGGAATATTTCTAAATAAACTTCAACCTTTATGCCAAACCTGTAATGTCGCAGTGAATGATGTTTCATGAAGGCTATAAAAGAGCAGCCCAAAGATTGAAATAAACGTACAGCACATTTTTAACTATCTTAAGATTTAATGGTATTACTTTATTTCAAAAGTTTACTATAAGACCTGATCCATCTTGTTTAGAAGTTATCTGCAAAAAAAACCTTAAATGAAATGCCTATCAATGTAAAGAAAGTCAGATTTTTCAATACAAAAAAAAAAAAAATAAACAAAACAAAATGGGTTTTTAGATGCATTTCCCGGTGAACTCGATGAGCGAAACATAATCAATTGGCGATCACCCTCATTGGCCTCGTCTCTTTTATCTATATATATCTATAAGTGATTGTTTGTATGTTTGTGTGTTTGTTATATAAATCCACACGCATTGACCGATTTGAACCAAACTGTACACATTTATTGTTTAAGACCTTAAGACCTTCACTGTCAATATCTTACGTCTCCACCTCCTTCCTTTGGGGTGATAATCTGGTCCAAAGTTACCATGGAGGAATTTATAAAAATTCACCGAAGTCGAATAATGTTTCCAGTTTTTCTATTGATTCAATAAATACATATTTCTTAACCAATCCAGTTAAACAAGTCAATCTTCCGTTGCCTGATAGTAAATTTGTTTTACCTTTTAAATCAACTCAACAATTTACATTTCACCAAATGATATTGCTTTAGCTATAAATTACATCAGATCTAACTCAGTTGGACAAGATGGAATTAACAATAAATTTATTACAATGTTATGGGAATACTTTCTAAAATATCTCACACATATAGTTAATTTTTCAATTATATCCTCAATATTTCCCACGTTGTGGAAAATATCTTCGGTTTTACCAATTCCTAAGAAAACGGACGTTTTATGGAAAGTCTAAGACCTTATTGTCGGTTTTATCAAAGGTCCTTGAGAAAGTCCTCTTTGAGCATCTGCAAATCTACGCCTCATCGAGATAGTTTTAACGGCAACTTGTTCCACAAGGCAGATCAAGAACCAAGAAGATAAAGACAATGAAGAACTTGAGGGAAATTTTTTTATTAACATAGAAATCAATTACCTAATAAGCTCACATTTAATATTTATTTCTTAGGGACACGACCTCAAACAAATAAATTATCAATTAACATTGCCAACGAAACATTATGTTTATGCAGTACACTATCCAATATATTAATAGAACT
Organism: Tipula helvola; assembly: GCA_963556165.1. Classification (NCBI taxonomy): domain Eukaryota; kingdom Metazoa; phylum Arthropoda; class Insecta; order Diptera; family Tipulidae; genus Tipula; species Tipula helvola. The sequence continues at coordinate 7,634,428 of OY744481.1, read as the reverse complement.
CTATCCTCTTCTCATTAGGTATTCTAAGTATGTGGCTACATAAAGGAGAACGCACCTTTATGTCGAAGATTCCCACTAATACACGTTTGCATCCAAGCGATTGTAATTTCCAACGAAGGATAAGAGCAACCGTTGGAAGTAAAGCAGGAAGTAATTTTAAGCAAAGGTTGTATATTCAAGGACTGACAATCTCTTTTCTTAAAATTAAAAAAAAATTCAAAATATTATGTTATATTCCGGGATTTAAAATTGTATGTTATATTATATTTGTTTTTTCAAGACAAATTTAAACAGGAAGCCGGAAAATAAAATAACTTAAAATGAATTTTATTGCACTGGAAACGAGGTAATGCCCTTTATTATGGCATCATAAATCCATGTTATATTATGAAAGGGTAAATAGATGTTTTTTGAGTGATCGTGGTACGAGGGGAATGGGGATTTTAAATGTGTGTGTATGTGTGTTAAACTATTTTTATTTTTTTATAAAGTTTCTCATATAAAGGTTAAAAACAAAACAGTTTCCAACTAATGGTTAATGGCTAATTGTGAGGTATCAAAGGGAAAAAATGAAGATTTACTTTGGCCTTATTTTTAGCGACAAAAATAGCTCTTCAATGGTTGGTAAAGCTGCTAGATTCCTTCCACCATTGGCAATAGCGCCAGCCTGCGAGCTCTGCAGAAATCTAAAACTGTATTCAAACTTTTGTAGTAGAAATAACTATAAAAGCTAATTATTTTTATTATTGGCAATCAGCAGCAATGCATTATGGGTACTTCTACAAGACCATTCCTTAACGCGGTACTTCTACAATGCGGCATCAGTATGCGACGCGGTTAAGAAATTATAGATATTTTAAATTTTTTTCCTCAAATTAAAAAAAAAAAAATCCAACGTTCTTTTAATTCATTTTAAACCTTAGAGGAAGGAAACTGCCCGCTGCCGGGATTTGTAGAAATTTCAACACCCACAGAAATTAGAACATTTTTCAAAAATTCAAAAATTTGTTTTTCTAATAATTCGTCTTTTATTAAAATAGAAAACACCCCAGAGCCTTGTATATTTCAAGTGATTTTGGGGTAGTCTTAATTCGTTGGGTTAATGATATAGAATAGATGAATTAATTTGAGCGAATTGTAGATTTTTTAATTAGTAAATATTTCGTCAACCCTGCATACACTGATGTAGGAATTGTGTCATTCGTTTCGCTGCTACTCATTGTTGTACCACAAATGTTCCAAGTTAGTTTTGGTTGGCTTAATTCCTTTAGTTAGAATAGAATCGATGAATATATTGGAGCGAATTGTGAATTTTATTATGGAAACGGAAAGTAGAATTTTAAAATATTCTTAAGATAATTTTTCAGAAAAATATTTGAAAAATTAATCTTCATTTTCAGAAAAGGTAATAATACCATTAGACCGTAATTTCTAAGAAAAAGGAAATAAGTCCCTTAATTAACTCTGCCGATTTCATGCCTCCCATAAAGAGATTTCCTCCAACACGTATTTTTCAACCGCATTGTAGGAGTTTTACTTGTAAACCTATAATTTTTAGCATTACATTTAGTGTATGAGAATGCTAAGGAATTAAATATAAATTCTATGTAAAATTAATGAGGGGAAAGTGCTACATTTTTGGTACATTCGATTTAATTGAGGTACGTTCATTCAAAATGTGGTACACATAATGTGGTACATATGGGCACTCTATATTACGTTATTTCCTCGCTTCCATTAGAATTAGCATTGACAATTTGCTTAAGTAACAATATGCCCTTTTACGTATTATTTCAAATTTGGAACCGCCATATTCGATTTCATATCATATCAATTTTTTGTACTACAAATAACCGTAACATTCGTTTATAAAACAACAATACAAAAACTCATACGATTTTGAATGGCTCCTAAATTCAAAAACGGTTTTCTAAAAAAATGCAATAATTTATATTCGCTGTCTAAATGTAGAAAAAAAGCATTTTGAGTTGTGCATGCAAGCGGGAATATTACACTGAAGAGAATAATGTGGTTTGTATCTATTTGAGCAACATTTTTTTTTTTTTTGATAATCTTTAGATTTTTAGAGTAAAAAAGCTCTCTTTTGTTTGGCGATTGTGACTTCGATTTAAAATAAAACCAAAAAATCAATATTTCTGTAAAATTTTAATCGAAACAACAAGATATTACTTAATTGATTTATTTTGTTTTTTGTGACATCTGGGATTGATCAACTAGGTACTTGATGAACAAATCAAAGTTTTAAATTCAATTCATAAAATATAAAGGGTTGAAACCTGACGAGGTGATCAGAACTTCGGCCTTTGGTATGCTCCATAATGACATAAATTTGATGTGACAGTTTTTTTGACAGTATATATTGATTTCTATTTTAACCAACATATATTTACTTATACAACAACTGCCAAACAAGTTAAGCTTTAGTAACATGGGTACAGACATCCAATTTAACACAAAAAATCGTATTCAAGAACTTTATACCGAAAGTAGTATACAAAATTATACTGATATTTCTAACCATGTAACTGACCATTTCAAGTACTTTATCCAAAAATCATTTTTACAACGCAGATGTAAAATTTCATAATAATAGGTTAAGAAATAGCCAAGTTCCAGTAGAATTTCATTCGCAACACACATAATGAAATTTGATGATACCCGGTTAAGTAATAGCCAAATTCCATCCTACTTGGCCATATTCCAGAACTTTATTTATTTATTTATTTTTTTATTTATTTATTTATTGTACTTTAACAATAATTTAGTATTAAAAGGAAAAGCACAGATGGAAACAGAGTAAACGGAACAAAAGAACAAAAAAAAAATAATGAAGCTGCTTCCATTAGGCAGAAAAATCTTTTAAATTTTTTCAAACAATTTCCAAAATTCCACTTTATCCAAAATTCATTTTAGAATCCTATTTCCAATACACATGTCGAATTTCATCATAATCCGTAGAGAAATGGGCAAGTTCCATCATACTTGACTATATTCCAGAACTTCATCCAAAACTATTTTTAGAATCCTATTTTCATTACATATGTCGAATTTCATCATAATCGGTTGAAAAATAGCCAAGTTCCATCTTACTTGGCCATATTCCAGAACGTCATCTAAACAACATTTTAGAATCTTATTTCCAACACATATGTCAAATTTCATAATAATATGTTGAGAAATAGGCAAGTTCCATCATAATTGGCCATATTCCAGAACTACATCCAGAAATCATTTTAGAATCCCAGAACTTCATCCAAAAAACATTTTAGAATCCCATTTCCAATACTCATGTCGAATTTCATCGTAATCAAGTTCCATCCTACTTGACCATATTCCAGAACTTCATCCAAAACTCATTTTAGAATCCCATTTCTAACACACATGTCAAATTTCATAATAATCGGTTGAGAAATAGGTAAGTTCCATCATACTTGGCCATATTCCAGAACTTCATCCAAAAACATGTTAGGATCCCATTTCCAATAGACATGTCGAGTTTCATCGTAATCGGTTGAGAAATGGGAAAGTTCCATCATACGTGGCCATATTGTAGAATTTCATCCAAAACAATTTTAGAATCCCATTTTCAACGCACATGTGATGAAAAATAGTCAAGCTCCTTCAGACTTGGCCATATTCCAGAACTTTATCCAAAAATTATTTTAAATTCCCATTTCCGACCGACACACATGTCAAATTTCATAATAATCGGTTGATAAATACGCAAGTTCCATCATATAAAAACTACTCATTACATCCTAATCCAACTTCAACTCAACTCCAACTCATCTTCAACTCAACCCGCAAATTGACCCCTAGCTTAACCTTCAAATCAATCCCCAATTCAATGCCCAATTCGATAATCAAACCAGCATATTATATAAAAAAATCGTAAATATTTATAAAATCAGGTATTTTGGGTCAATCCGTATAGCTGGTACCCGTACACCGTCTTGACGTACAGTCTCCAAAAGCTTTTCAAATCTCCGCTTTGACCATAGAAACAGATTGGCAAAAAAAAATTCAAAATCGGACAAGCCGTTCTCGAGATACCACTGGTACATACATCCAGACATCCAGACAGACGGACGGACATTTTTGTTTTTTTTGCTTTTTCGGGCTCAAGGACTTTCAAAACGTTGAGAAAAGTGATTTTGGACCAACCAAATTTTTCGTCATTTTTGACAGAATTTCAATACTTTGGTCTTTTTAGACCGAAGTAAAATGATTTAGCGAACAACTTTATTCTAAAAGGAAGGCACACTTAGTTTGATGTGTGTTTAAATTCTTTCGATATCATTGCAACCAACCGTATCCAATCGGTACGTATAGTTGCGCAACAATCATAATTTTGGACATTATTCAAAATTTTAAAACGTCATACGTTTTTGACTCCAACTATCTGAAAATGTGGTTATCTTTTGACTTTTTGTTTGTTTATTTTTTGAAAAGCTCTGTGTTGATGATCGAGAGGAGACTTAAATTTATTTTTATGTGGACTTCTATTGACGCAAAAAACGGATCTAATTAGAAAAACCTGAACTGAGATCAATTTCTACTAAGAAGAGTTCAGCATTTTTTACATTTTGTATATAATACAACATTAGTTTTATTGTCTAGCGGAACGCTACGAAGGGGAAGTCAACGCAATTCACCAGAAATAGTGATGCTGAATACGTTGAGCGGAGTGAGCGTTGTAATTGTGGTTGGGTGAGGTCGGACGCCAATGAATGTGTTTGATACGTTATGGTGGAAAACGTATAAGTGAGCTGCAACAAAATCATTTCCAAGAAGCATTACTCAAAATTACTAAACTTTCACAATAATAATAATATTTCATTTGGTTCAAATTGACTGATCTTTCTTTATGGGCATTAAAATGCTTGGGAGGGCTAGTGAGAAAATGGCTTATGTTAGGTGAATCTATCTATCGGGCAATGGTTCTAAATGTAATGCCCTCGTGGCCATACAAACAAATTGTATACGTTTGGAATCTTGAAGTTTAACCCTCTTATAGCATTTAAGAATCCTCTTCCAAATTTTACTCGTGCTAGTGGAAGTTGCCCCTTTAGTTGCTCTGTTCAGAAGCCTTTAGATGTGAATTCTTCATACATCTCTTCACAGCATCCTTGCATCCTTATATATAAAACCGATCCTTCTATACTAATAGTAGTAAGTCAGGCCCAGCGTAAAGTTGCTTAATGTGTCGCTCACTAATAATTAAGCTGGTAAGTATAGGAGCACGTTGCGGATAACTCCAGTCTTGGAACGCTGGTTATGAGAGCAACTTATTCTATTCTATAAGAAAGGTATGGTAATCCTATCTAATGAAGTAAAATTTCGTCTTAAAGTACAAGGTTTCATGATTTGAGCAGCAATAAGAGAATTTTTTGTAGAAAAATTCGATATTTGATTAGGTACACTGTTTTGTTCGGCAGAAAAGGAGGTGGACCTATGCACATCTTTTGCTAAAGCCTGAGAACATAATTCGCTCCCAAAGAGTTCGATTTTGTAATTTACTTAGAGCTCGTGAAACAAAACCTTGATTCGCAACTTTATGGAATCGTGACAAAAAATATGATTCGTGGGTATTGCATGGCCTCTAATAAATGTGCTAAAAAATTCCAAAAAAGTTGTCAACAGATCACGCGTCCAATCAGACGGTTGTATCAGTGCGTTGAAAGATGATTATTTTTTCGTATCATAAATGAACGATCACCTATACTGTTGTAGATCTTGTTGTGTATCTTGATCCAAATAATACTCAAGAGATGATCGAGAATCCACACACTATGTTTCTAAATTAAAAAACGTTGGCCGAAGAAACCTACTGATGAAAAAAACATTTAAACATTGCCATGCGATTTGAAATGAAGTATCAAGAGCGTTCACACTCTTTTTGGCATGAACATAATAAAGAGACTGGTGACCTTCAGCATTGAAGCTTTAAATACATCTTTAGAAGTATTAAGAGGACTTTAGATAGACACCGCCCGTTGTTTCGCGAGAGGAACAAGAGCAAATGAAGTTAATGCCTGTTTGAAAAAGTCTGACGTATGAGGGTTGAAACATCTCTTATAACTCGGATATATAAGTAAGTGTGTCAGATTTATTACTACAACAATATATCTCTATTAAATTCTTGGACAATTAACCTTTGTAAAGTCGTAAATAATGTTCAGTCAATGATTAACATCGTTTTTTAAAGTAAAAAAACGTCCTTTACCGAATGATTTAATTAAAAATGTTTACCATTGCCTATAAACAGACAAATTTGTATTCAATTAACCCTACGAAGCTTAGTGAAATTTTCGTTTCAATCATAATATTCAAAAAGGTATGAAAGACTTATTCAATTGAGTTACTCTTTTGTTGTTATGATTCCCAAAATACATTAAAAATACAAAATCAACAAAAATCTCAGAATTAGAATTGATTGCCTTAGGAACGTAGCGATATTTAACCTCTTTGTATCATAAACATACTCTCAATGTTTTAAATAAATTTAAATTGCATTATTTTGTTTATAACAATCCGACCGAGACATAAGCAAAACAAGTTGGAGCTTTGAAACAGTAAAAAGTAATTGGTTCAGCAAAGTTCGGTTAAACTATTCATAATGTTTTGGATGGTATAACAAGACAAAATATTTGCTATTGAAAAACTTTAGCATTTGCCCCTATGTACCAAAGCAAATTCTTCTTATCGGTAGAACAATACACGTAGCAAACGCTTCACATTCTAAGAAATGAAAATGCTTGTAGCATTAGCAAATGCTATTTGTTATTCAAACAATCCAATATCTAGGAATCCTTTCGTGTTTTTGTTTTCTCAGTATTTTCATCTAATCCTTTAATTATTTATAAATCAGTAACATTCATCTTACATATATTCATACATAAGTATACATAGACTAAATATGAATATACAATTCACGTGCGAAATTCAATATAATATTTCAAAATTAATTTTCATCAGAAACTCTTCAAGGTTGTCTAACAGATATTATATTTAATTATTATTTTAATGATTTATAGATGGATAATACCCTCACCTCCAATCCACCCCAAATTAATTTTTATACTTGCTTTCAGTCTACTGTAATGAAAATAATTGGAAATTTCCCCTCCTACGTGTCATACCGGATCGAAACTATTCTGATCAATTGAATATGTATTGATGTTCGATGATGTTAATAAACCTATTATTATAAACAATTATTTAATTGTTATTCAAAAGTTCAGAAATTATATTGCTTTTCGACTTTTTGAGTGGTGCTTATGTCACAGTTACAACATTTTTTTGTTATCAAAATATTTTCACAACATTTTCTGTATGTGTGTCTGTGTTAATGCTATTAAACTTGAAGTTTTATATTGTATTGTCAGGTTATGACCCCAATGTATACTACATTTATCAAAAGTTATTTATTGAACACGCAAGTTGGTTTGGGTTGTTATAGATCCCAGGCACAAAAAAAAATGATTTAATGTTTGTAATGGGATTTTAAGTTTAATTTCAAGTTGAAAATTGTTTGCGTATTAATTCACAATGGATTTGATTTTTTCTTTGCTTAAAATGTGGCAAATTTTTTTTTCTAACAGATGAGTAAGTATTGAATTCCAGACTCCTTAGTGTCTATATTAAGTTCAGTGACGTTCGCTATTGTACAAACGATATGCAACTTTCAATATTGCTCGTCAAGTTGTCATTTATTAAGTTGTTATGTTTTCCAAAGTGTCATTTATCCATTTTAATCCATAATTCTTTATAGAGGAATAATACAGGTTAACTCAAAATTAATTTCTGAATATGGCGATGTAAATGAACAAGGAGTGAAATAAACAAGGAGAGTGCAAGACATCACGAACATATATTGCTGAAACTTTATCTCGTTGATGGTCTAATCGGTGCAATTTTGGTAACTAAAACAAATGCCTCAGTGTAATAATTATAAATTGGGCGAAGTTTTCATGCACTCTATTTGTTCTGAAAAATTAAAGCAAACTTAGAAAGTGGATTGTGCTTAAAATGAACCATTTGCAACCTAACTCTGTTGAAAGCAGGACAACTGCACACGAAGTGAATGCAATCATCATCGTCTTCAAAATTGAAAGAAAAAAAAAAAAAAAAAAAAATTAACTTAATGGATCCATTAAAGACCGAGGAGCAATTAGACAAAGAAGTTCACAAATTTGTAGACGATATACAGCAATCAGCTTGGGAAAATACCCCTGAGGTTAAAAAGAAAATCAAGGTAAACAACTACCCTTTGGAAATTAGGGAACTCCTAGCAGAAAAAAGAAGAGCGAGAAGAGTATGGCAACAAACAAGGGCCCCTCAAGATAAAACTAATTTGAACAATCTCACTCAACAATTAAGAAGAGAAATCAAAGAATTGAAAAATGAATCAGTCAGCAACTATTTAAGAAAATTAACTAATGATAGCAGTACTGATTATTCTCTTTGGAAAGCAACCAAAAGAATTAAAAGACCAATAATACAGAACCCTCCAATAAGAGTAGCAGGTGATAAATGGGCTAGGAATAATGAAGGCAAAGCTCGAGAATTTGCTGAACATCTTGAAAAAATATTCCAGCCACATCAAGATGAAACATTAGAAGCCGAGATAATATCTGAACAAGCTGTGCAAGAAAGTAAAGAAATCCTACCGACAACACCAAAAGAAGTCGCGTGTGAGATAAAAACTAATATGAATATGAAAAAAGCTCCTGGCTACGATCTTATTACAGCAGAAATCTTAAAAGAACTGCCAAGGAAAGCTCTGGTAAAGCTCACCAATCTTATAAATGCAGCATTTAGAATCAAATATGTACCAAGCTTGTGGAAAATTGCAGAAGTAATCATGATCCCAAAACCTGGGAAACCACCACACATAACCTCATCTTATAGGCCAATTTCGCTATTGCCAGTCATGTCCAAACTCTTTGAGAAGCTTCTGGTAAAAAGGTTAAATCCGATAATCGAGAGTAAAAACTTAATCCCAAATCATCAGTTCGGTTTTCGTAACCAACACTCAACAATTGATCAAGTTCACCGAATAACCAGTATAATTGAGAAAGCACTAGAGGAGAAAAAAATCTGTTCAGCAATATTTCTAGACGTTGCCCAAGCATTTGATAGAGTGTGGCATGAAGGACTTAACCATAAATTAAGAAATCTTCTACCAATCCAATTTGCTAATATACTGGAATCTTACTTAAAAGATAGATTCTTCAGGATTAAGTTAGGTGACACTTTCTCTGAATTGAAAGAAATCAACGCAGGAGTTCCACAGGGCAGTGTATTAGGGCCGGTTTTGTACCTAATATACACTTATGATCTTCCTGTATTAGAAAACAATACAGTGGCGACTTTTGCAGATGACACGGCGATCTTAGCTGTTGGCACAAGCAACGAAGAGTCAACACAAAAGTTACAAACAGCAATAACTAAAATTTATAAATGGACAAAAAGTTGGCGAATAAAACTAAATGAAACTAAATCAGTTCACATCAACTTTACAAACAGGCGATTCGAACATATCCCGATTACCATAAATCAAGAAATAGTACCGTATGCGAACACAGCTAAGTATCTCGGCATGACCCTGGATGCTAAACTGCGATGGAAAGCACATGTCAAGAAGAAAAGTGAAGAACTAAGAATTAAATACAGAAAGATGTATTGGCTGATGGGAAGGAACTCTTCTTTATCAACATACAACAAGCTGCTACTTTATAAGCAAATATTGAAACCCGTTTGGACGTATGGTATTCAACTTTGGGGTTGTACCAAACAGATCAACGTAAATATCATCCAAAGATTTCAGAATATGGTATTAAGGAACATCGTTGATCCACCTTGGTATGTCAGGAACAATGATCTCCATAGGGACCTTAAAGTGAACCTCATCGTAAATGAAATTCAGGAGAAAGCGCGGAGACATGAAGAGAGGCTCCGGCATCATGTGAACATTGAGGCAACTCAGCTTCTAAGCAACACGAATTTAATACGTAGACTTAAAAGAACCAAACCTTTTGAGTTGGTGTAATTGTTAGCTTAAACAGCATTGTGCTGTGTAAAGCCCACTACAAAGATGTGGTTTAATTCAATTTACCAGACTCTATGGAACGCCAATGGGAAGAAGCCATAGATTAATATTAAGTTAGTAAATTAAGTCAGAAACAAATTGCTCATTAGTCCAGGAGACTAGATTGTAATAACATTAAATAAATAAATAAAATTTATTTTAACAAAAAAAAAAAAAAAAAAAAAAAAAAATCATCGTCTTCGAGGCAATCCTCGCATAAAGCGTCAGGAGATAGCCCCATGCGCTGAAGGTGTACCTTAAAATGACCGTGCCCAGTAAGAGTCGCGATCAAGACTCGCAGCTGTTTCTTACTGAGAGATAAAGTAAACTTATTGGCCCTCAAAAAAATAACTTTTTTGTTAAGTTCTCTAGTCTAGCCTCTTTCCAACACTAGGCAATATGCCATAAAAACCATTTCAAATACTTTACTAAATCTTTACTAAAATACTAAGCAAACACAACGATCAATCTAATAAGTCATATCTGCGTATAGCAAAATTCTTCATCGGCCAACGAAGCCTTTGATCAGCCAGCCTTTAGTAATCGTTTAAGTTAAACTTAAACTAGTACACATTGCCGGCCACTGCTGTACATTTTTAATTTAAATTAATGAGAAATAAAATAAAATAGCTCAAATTATTATTTAAAACAGTAGTTTAACAAATTGAAAAATACCATTTAAGTCAAAATGCGTTGCTGGGAACGGCAGAAATGAAAAATACTCATTTTAAATATGCTGCTTTACATGTTCATAAATGGAAAATCTGTTTCTATTAAAACGTCTCAGGGACCCCATTTTCAATACCTGTTTGAGATACAGTGCGTCAAACAAGACAAACTGACGACTTTCATGTACAGATCACCCATATATAGTTCAAGTTGAAGAAATTGCATTTACCTTTATTTTAGAGTATCATGACCTTTGTCATCAGTTTCTCTCAACTGCCCGATAGTCCGAGATCTAATTGTAACTGTATCTTCTGCAAAATGCATTTTGCTTAGGTGCCAGGAAGATTGGTCGCCATACGATAATGTTTACATTTCTGTGCTAAACATGAAACAAATCCGATATTAATTTATTAAAAAGATTTCTTATAAGCTATCGAATCAGATTCTGGAATGACAACGTTTTTGCTTCCTTTATGTATTTGTAGTAAAAAACTAACAATAAAAATATCAAAGCATACAATTTTAGAAGTTAGAATCGGCCTCACAAAGTCTTAATTTGTTTTTTTTTTGCTTTACTACATAAAATATTCCTTTTTCATCAAACAAAAATAAAAAACTTAATATGGTTTTTCGATTGGACTCGATTTGGCTTGTTCCGTTCTCTGGTAGCCAGTTGTTCCATCAATTTTGGTTAACGCCAGTTCCTGAACATCACTTGAAATCCAAAATCGCCGAAGACATCGTTCACACGAACAAAATTTTCTTCATCGGCTGAACTTGCCGGATTAATCTAATTTCTGTATAATTCCTCTTGATTCCGCCATTTTACTATATGCACAATTATAAATTATTTTATATACAATTTGCAAAAAACAAGAAGAAAACTCGTAAACTGAAGTGAAATTCAAAGGTTACTTTACCAGACATATATTATGCAACACAAAATTAACGTCGTTTTCGATTCACCAAAAAAAAAAATCAATCTGTGACGCAATCGATTAATTTTTCTGCCATCGGGCTATTCGATTCGCCCAATAAAATCAATCGGTCGAGCAAAATTTTTGCTCGGTTATAAATCTCGATTTTTTTTGTCAGATTTATCCCTCTTTTACTTATACTAACAACTCATACTGTAATTTTCACGACAACTGTGATTTTGTTTTGGCAATTCGATTTTCTTGTTCGAGGTGGAAAAAGCGAGGCTAAAACGACATTAGATTTTTCTATCCCTTTATTATAATATTGAACAAATCCTGAATGCTCAATAAGATTTATTGTCTAGAAATTAGGTTGAGAAAATTGAATACTATTAGGACAACTTACGAACATTTCGATGGCCGATTTTAATTTTATCTGTAACTTTGACATTCCTTCATAGAATATTCTCTCAGCCTATCGAACATCGTTTCATTCCAATTGATCAAAAATGACATGAGTCGCAATGGTGACAAATGCTTAGAATGTAGTTGGGACTCACCAGAATTACACGTAACTAATTGGCTGTTGTTATTTTTAGGACAAAGCTTTTTGCTGGTTTTCTCCCTGAATAAGCCTTTAAAATAATCAACGCGTGTGTAGCTCCTTGACCATTCTAAATTTAAAACAACGAACGTGATTAAAATTTATCTTAAGTTACAAAGACTCGTACTATGAATATAAAATCTAAAAATACGTTAAATAAACAAAACAAAAGTTCCCAATAAAGAAAAAATAAAGGATTGATCTAGAAACTAGAAGATAAAAGAGGCACATATCCGAATCATTCATCTTCCAACTTTCTTTGTTTTGTCGATGTACCTAATATAGATTTTGTAGATTTATGCAGATTGCATACATGTCTCTATATACTTGTAGTATAAATAAAGTAAATAAAATTGATAAGATCTAGAATTTACCAAAACCAATCCATTAACGATTTATACGTGATTCCTATCCTGTGTTCTTATACCCTTGGATACAACATCTTGAGACATAATTTTCAAGATTTTCTTTAAACAAAAACAAAAGTTTTGCTTTTAAAATAAAAAGTCAATTATATCCATTCTCTAACCCAACTTCAATATGTCCAAAAACAAAAAAAAATTCTTTGCCCCCCCCCCCCCCCCCCCCCTCTTACAATGTAGTACATGATTTTGTCAACTTTTTCCAAATAAAAATGTAAAAATCCCATAAACTCATACCAAAAAACAATAAAATTTGGGATTTTACCTTCTTCATCTATTGTTAATTTAAGATTAAAACCGAGATTTTTGTGTCTTTGTTTTACAAAATATAAGATTGAACATTCTCCTTAAGTCCTTAATATTTGGTTTTTTGTAAATATTTATTTGGGATAGGTAAGAAAGTGATGTATCGATAGATACATAGGATGATGTAATCAAAACATTTTTATACCACAATCAATACATAGTTTATTGATGTGGAAATTGTTTGACAATTTTTTAATAAAAGATGATGGTTTAAGCATGGACTGTTCTTGTGCAGGTATTGATGCATATTTAAATTTCTCAATTCAATTTCGTTTGAAAATCAAGGATGGGAATACTAACATTTCAAAGAACTGACATTTATTTGGTTTTAATTAATTATCTCCTCTATACACATTTATACATCCAGCCAAAGGAAGTAAGAAAGGATATAAGTGTATAAATCAGAATTTAATTCCATAGGCGATTCATTGTGATTTTTTCGAATAGAAATATAATAAAGGACTACAATAATAATTTATAAATTAATGTTTGTGAGTGGATACCGAAGGGATGTGGAGGGAATACAAAACGAAATAAAAATTAATTTCTATTTGAATTTATTCCACTGAGCATTCTCATGTTTATGGTTTGCAATTTATATTGGTGGATAATTTTGTTCATAAATTTGATTAAAGGTTTAGAAAATAAATTTTTTGGATGGTTATATCAATCTTTCCGAATTTAATGTGAGCAAACCAAAAAAAAACTTTTCCAATAAATTTCATCTTCAATCATTTCTAGCTGCCTTGATTAGATGATTAGATACCAACACACAAGTAAATTATAATTATACATTTCCATTAACTGATTACCCCACGATGTGTATTCACAAGAGCAAGCGAAAATAACAAACAAGGTGGCCCGACCCATTTCCCTTCGTAGATCACCATAACAAAAATTTATAAGAAATACGGCATCAATGATTTCAATAATAAATTTAAAAAAAAAAAAATGTTATAAATTTAATAATTTCCATTTCAATAAATTTTCTTGTTATTAAAAATTAATTTTATTTATTTATTTAGTTTTACGTTTAAATTTAAATCATTTCCAACTTTTTATTTTTATTTTTTCCTTGTTAAATGTCAAAATTGTTTTGGAGAGATCCTTTTTCGACCTTTTCCAATTTAACATTTTCTATATTTTCCCATTTTATCAAATTTAATTGAAATATTTTTCAATTAAAGTAATTTTTAACCAATTTAGGATCTCTTAAATAATGAAAATACGGAGGAAAAACGAGGATTCAGGGCGGTGATGGAGAGAGATGGATTTGGAGTAATTATAACATTGTAATTAATGAAATTCATTAATCCTTAAGCTTTCTGTTTGTTTGCTCTACTTTTAGTGTCAAGACAATATCTTATCGATGTTATTTGGGTTTTCCGTTTTACCATTTTATTTTTTGTTTTTGTGTGGTGTGCGTGTGGTGTCGTATCTGTTTGGGTTGTTATAGTAAAACTTGTAGTATATCTTATCGATCCTGCATAAAGTTATAACTTTGATATTGTTAGATTATTTTATTTTTGTGAACAAATGGTTTTGCTCGAATAATGAAAATTGTCGTTTTGTATTTATGGGATCAACCAATACATTTTTAATTGATTAAACTTAGTGGATTAAACTGAAGTTTCAGGATGGTAGTTGAAATCATAGTGACATTGAATACACGTAAGGTGTTAGATTAAAATCACTCTAGCGTTAGCAAGAAATCACTATAGACAAATAAAACGATGCAAGAGAGATTAGACCACAGGCCCGGTTGATAGAAAAGTATTCAATCCAAAATCATCTCAATACTACATCTCATGAGCACTTTAATAATTTGGGCTGAGCACGGCATAAGTTATTTCTGATTTCTAAATAGTATTTACTCCAGCTCGAGACAAATTTCAACCCTTTACTTAATCCTTAAATTCAACGGCCATCGCAATTATATATGAACTCAACTCAAATCAACACAATGTAACCTCCAACGATTCCTCCAATTCGACCCCCAAATTAATCCTTAACCGTTCCTCTCAACTTAACTTCAACTCAACCCCTACCTAACCCTAAGTCGACCATTACCCAACCTTAAAGTAAAAGATCAGCTCTAACCCTAAAACAACCTCCAACTGAACCTTTTGCCCAACCCTAACTCAACTCGCCATTCATTACAACTCAACACTCGGCTTAACTCCAAATTCAACATCCAATGTAATTTTCTAATCAACTCGGTCCACGAAGCGATGGTTATGAAAGAAATCTGTTCATGGGGTACAAATTTCTTTCATAACCACGAAACGTTGGTTATGGTGGAGTAGCAATTTTGTATCGTGACAATATGATGCTCAAACAAGTGCCGCTACCCGCCTTTGAAGTTGTGGAATCTATTTCCGCCGCAACAACTAATTTGGAAAGAAATCTGATACTAGTAAGTGTGTATGTACCCCAAGTACGTAATGAAGATGAAAGAAAAAAAGCCTTGAGGAATTTTAAGAAAATGTTTGAGTGGGTAAGAGGTAAAAGTGACTTGATTGTTTGTAGTGATATGAATGCACATTCGAGAATTTGGGGTTGTTTTAACAATTGCGCGCGAGGAAATCAGTTGGCCGACCTAATTCAAGGCTATGATTTGGTGATCTTGAATGATGGGAGGCCAACTAGAAATGCGAATGTGGGAGGTACGGCCAATGCATTAGATCTGTCTATGACAACTATTGAATTGGCCGGCCGGGTCATGCTGATGATCGGGAAAATGATCAATGATAACAGAGTGTATAAGAAAAAGCGAGATGAATGAGATTCTCGGAGAAAATGAAATAAATTAAAGTCAGTTGGATAGTGAAATAGAACGAGTGAATAATAATTGTATTAGAACTCTGGATATGACATAGAGATCAATGTGAATTAGTGGTGGAATAAAGAAGTTCAATTCTGGTATGAAAGGAAGCGAATAGCCTTGCGCGAATATAACAGGAATAAGAGTAGCGTGAATTGGATTATGTGTGGTAAAATGAATGGAAAGTTGAAAAAGGCTGTTCGCAGAGCGAACCATAGAACCACAACTAAGGAGTTATGGAATTTGTTTAATAGGGTGAATGGGAAACATTTTAATGTGAGCAATGTGGTGTGTGAGAACCGTGAAAAAGGTGATGAATTTCTGCGAATGATATTAAATGTCCGCAATGATTTGAATATGCAATATAAAGTTGAAAGAATGGATAAAAATGAGGGGATGGATAGGAAATATGAATGGAATGAGTTCCTTGGAGTGTTAGATAACTCCAAATCTACCACTCCAGGAACCAACCGTGTTAGTTATAAAATGATTCAGTTATTGAGTGAATCTGCAAAACATAATTTGCTTGAGACACTCAAAAGTATGGATGAGTTCAAAAATACCAGATAAATGGAAAGAGAGCAGGGTGGTCCCAATTCCTAAATGTGATAGTGATCCGAATGTGGCAATAAATTATCGTGGCATATGTATGTTGAATGTTTTTATTAAAATTTTTAAATGGAATGATGAAAGAACGAATGGAACTACTCTGCAATCGAGTGTGTGGAAAAGTTCGTATGGGAAGTAAGAAAGGATAATATGAAGGTAGTAGCGGTATTTTTGGACATTGAGAGGGCGTGTGATTATGTGGTTCCATGGAAATTACAGCAAATTCTGTCGAATTTTGGATTTTTACGGAAGGTATGTATCTGGATAAAAGATTTTATGACTGAAAGAAAGCTTGTTTTGAATGGAAGTGGGTATAGGTTGGGGGGAGTGGCGAATGTTGGACTTCCGCAAGGAAGTAAAATATCTCCAGTTATTTTCAATCTATATACCAGCGAGATACACCGCATCAATACAGAAAATCAAATCGTTCTGCAATTTGCAGACGATTTTGTTATAATAGGGAAAGGAAGAAGTATTGATGCGGCGGCTCAAAAAGCGCAAAAGGGAATAGATGAAGTAATTGAAAAAATGAAAATGTTAAATTTAAGAGTGAATCATAATAAATGTGCTTATATGGGTTTTAGAACGAATGATGTAAATACTAACATTAAGGTGGATGGTAATAAAAGTGAACAGGTGAACACGTACAGCTATTTGGGTATTTGGATTGATAGGCGCATAAATTTTGAGAAGCAAAAAACTAATTGTAACAAAAATTACAATTATCATTGAAATAAAAAGTTATGAAGAATTTACACCCTGTATGTGTACGGAGTAATCTGATTCTTTATTAAAAATTATAGAGTAAAAATGTAACTGGAAATTTATAAATTTTGATTTATGGCAATATGGCTCTATTTAATATATTTAGGAGCTATATGCGTATCAACTAACTCAAACTAACTCTAACTCAAATCTCAATTCAAGCCCCAATTAAACCTCAACTAAACTACCCTTCAATCCTAACCCAACTGTAGCTTAACTCTAATTCAACCCCAACTCAACCCGCAAATCGACTCCTCAACTCCCTAAACACATCGCCCAACTCAATCTTCAAACCAGCATACAACAATTTGGTCAACGTGGTAATATCAATGACCTACCCTAAGCGGCGGAGGTCAATTCGTATGGCAGATACTCGATTCTCTGAACGTACAAGTTCCAAAGGCTTTTCAATTCTTCAATCTTCAACACATCGAAAAAAATGGTTTTGGACAAAACAAATGTTTGTTTACTTTTCGTCCCGGTACACCAAAGTTAATTATTGAGACCTGGCATAGAATAAGAATGAACTTCGAAGATTATTTTTCATCCGGCATCGTATATACACAAGACAAATACGAATTTGGCACCTGTGATTGCGGTGAAATATGCCGTGTTTTGAATGTAATTGCACTTCGTGTCAATGTCTATAGTTGTCCTCATTGGATCTAACATTGGTTTTTATAACCCCCAATTAATTTTATTGAATCAGTTTTGCCGATGAGTGCTAGTAATAACGTGTCAATGAACATTTGAAGATTTTCCATGAATTTAATTTTCTCGATGTAACTTGATTTGATTGCTATGACATTTCAACTACTCAATTGAATCGAATAATTAACTCTTCTTGTCTTCCGATGTCTCGCCATTCCATCTGTTCCTTTATACCGTATATCTAACTCCGATTTGATGTTTCTTCAACATGGCGGAAATTTGCACGACGCTGATTTATCAAATATGCTGGCCAAGACTGTTTAATCATAAGACACGTTCTGTTGGCGAAACATAAAATGCGTGGTAGAAACAAAATGGGTCAGTAAACAATTATATGTTGCATATTAGGGACCCTGTTAAACATAGCCGAAAGTAAAAGGTCGATAATGCAGATTACGTTATTAACATTCCAGCCGAAATTAAAACCACTAGTGGTTATCATCCGAAACCGAAAGCAAATAGGATACATGGATTGCAATAAAAGTTTTTGTAAATAGTCTTACATGGAAAACCTTGTTTAACCTATAATCGTGAAAAATATCGGAAAATCAGAAGAATTTACAAAATTTATATTAAATCTGCCTCTAGAGCTATGTCTGGAGATGGATTGTCTAATGTTGTATCAAATGATATTTTAAAATCGAATTTTCCCAGATTCCCCATGGTAAACTTGAGCTGATTTTTCCCCTGTGATAGCTATTTACAAGCCAAATCAATGCAATCCTGAATCTATCTCCAGACATAACACTCTAGAGGCTGATTTTATAAAAATTTTCTAATGCCTTTTGAAAATCGAATTTTTCGAGATTACATCTCCATACATAACAATCTAGAGGCTGATTTTATACATTCATTCCTTACTTTCAGCTGGAAACTCTTTCAAATTTTCCGAGATTTAACCTGAAGATTTAAAGCTAATTTTTTTCCTTCATTACCGATTTTTTTTCTACAGGCTGGGATTACGCAATCTGCATTTCCGTCTTTTACTTCAGAACGGAGTAACACAAACGGCAGTACCGACTTTCCATAATTCCACTTCGGCTAACTTTAACAGTATATATTAGGGGGGAGATTTATGTCTAGTAAAAATGTATCTGGGTTTCCTTCGTCCATGACTTTACAGTGCTCCATTGGTAACTCGTCCTCTGACTTAAATGATCTGTACGCAATTTTTTTTTTTTGGCAGTGCATAAACTCGCCCCATCTGGACATTAAAAATGGTAAGAGTACGATGGCTTCTAACTTATCAATATCATGTTCAAAAACTTTCCCTGATCCTTGAAAGATTTCCGATATCCACTTGATTTTCGCCTTGGATAAAAAGAACGAGGTTGAAAATTTCCTTTCCATCACAACAGTTACAATAATCTACATCTCGAGGTCATTTATATTGATTTTGTTAGAAACTTCAATAAAATTGATCACACTGTTTTTGTTGCCATGTTGATGCTGCTTTATGTTTATAACGGATGACATGAACATTTTTGCCCCCATGCTTAATACCAGCTGAATATTAAAACATTGCAACGCTTTTCTAAAATTAAAAATTTCAATCACAAACCGACACCAATAAAACCCGTTTATATTCGATTAGAAATTTGATATTGTAAATATATTTAAGAGACACTCAGCCATTGACAGATGGCGCAATTGCTATTTCCACTTCGTAATCTATAAATATAGCCTTTCCCATTTATTGTCTTATTTTTTCATTGTGGAAAATGTATGTTATATGCATAAAAAATACGGCTTTTTGCGTTTTCAATGGAGAACCATGAAAATGCGAATTGGTAAAATTTTATACTAACACCTTACACAGCAATTTCTCTAGAGTCTAGAGGAGAATTCAATTTAAAACATTCACGGGTTTATACAGATATTTGATGCTTATTCTATAAACAAGGACGAAACCATCAAAATAATCTTTTAGAAAATATTTCACCAATCATTGAAACGAATTTAAATTCATCCAAAGCTTTCGTATTTTCATGGTAAGTTTCATGAGGTACATATATACAGTACACGTTTATTTTTTTCAAAAAATGTATCCAATCAATGTCTTCTGTTATCGACTTTTTCGTATATTTTCCATTTTTATATGTGCGTATTAAAAGCAAAATTGGTCCCTAACAAATTCATTGAATATTGAATGAATAAAAACGTTTCATTCATAAAATGTTTAGACGTCTTCTTGGTAAATCATTACGGATTTTTATTGTAATTGATTATCGATTGAGACTTATGTCAATAACATGTGTGGATTAACTGTATACTTAGGAGAAGCAACATATTTACAGTTTTATGAAGCGAACGAATTTTTGATTATACAAAATAGATTAAGCTTATATGACTTACAGTGATTGATTGAGGATTTCTAAATTTCATACTCATGTTCAGTCATTCGTCCGCCACCAAATTAATTTAATTACGTTTATCCTTACCCAATATTTATATATTTGTAAATAATACGTAAATATTTATACGTGCGACACATTTTTCTTATACGACACATAATTTGCACGTCTTTCTTTCGTTGGTTTTGTATTTCTATTTGTAAAACACCAAATTTATACCTTTATAGGAGGAAAAACAAGACGTGGACAAAACAAGGTTCTTCAAATATTTGTTTGCCTGCGATGAAAATTATGATTGACTGGCGCGACACGAGAGTTTTATAAATTTTGTGTCTTTGCATCTCATTTCATAATTAATAAAGCATTAAAGATACGAAGATACATTTAATTATCGCTTCAGGGAGTATCCCCATTATTTCATTTTTTTTTTATCTCAGCTCTGAATTCAATTAAACATAATGTGTGTGTGATGGCAAAAATGTGCAAAAAAATAGAAAACAGGTTAAAATTTTAATTGTATCCCCAACCCTTATTTATGGTTGTTATCTTGGCATTAATAATTAAAAATTTTAACAGATTAAAGTGCTCATGCATTCCATTTAAAAATATGTGCTGCCCACGGCTTTTACTCCCCATCCATCTTCTAATTATAAAGAGTAAATTGTTTTTATATCGTACGGCTTACGTCAGACGTATATAATTTAGAAAAAAATATTTACATTATTTTGCCACAAGCTCTGTACGTTGTTTCGTATGTTGCTTTTAATTTATGTATCTGAAATAATTTAATTCATTTTCATAAATTGTATTACACTCGGAAAATATATTTAGAATATTGTGTTCTAATAAGGTGATGTCAAATATGAATCGATTTTTAGTATATTTTGGAAGATATCACATTCGTTGGGCACCTCTGTTGCTATATTCGTAGCATCAACATGACAAACTGCATTATTCTTTAGCTGCAAGAGTTTAAACCGGTCACTAAATATTTTTATTTTGACAGATAAATTCGTTCTTCGTGCAATTAAGATTTCGCGTAGATAAAGATATAAAGAATTCCCTAAAAAGAATAAAGTTGTTCTGGAGGATACTGACGGTTCCGCAATAGACCCGCAAGTTGTGTCAAACAAAATTGCAGGCTCTCCCGAGTCAGTATTCTGTGGTCAGGATCATGAAATAGATTTTTGTATAGAAAGGTCATTTGCGAAAATAGATGCAGGAGTTTTTGATGTTCCACAAATCAGGACCTTGATGAGGGATACAACTTTTGTCACGAAAATGAATACTAAGGAAAATGCATGGCTGAGCTACAAGTATGTTTGCGAGAACTTTTTGGGTAACTATAAGAGTCCCGATTACAAGGTTGAAGTGGAAAAAATGGTTGAAAATTTTAAGGAATTGGTAGACATCCTAATTACAAACTACATCTTCTTAATTCACATATAAATGACTTTCCAGTAAATCTAGGAGATTTCAGTGAGGAGGAGAGAGAACGATTTCATCAGGACATAAAGGAGATGAAGGAGAGATATCAAGGGCGGTGGAATTCTCACATGATGGCTGACTATTGCTAGTCGTTAAAGGGAAACAGATCAGAATCAAAGGGTAAAAGTAGATTGCCTTTACGTAGATCTTTTGAAACTAAGGGAACGCGATATCACAGTAAAAAGAAATAAATTGAGTAGAGAAATCGACGATAAAAAGACAGAAAGAGCAAAAATACTCATATTCATGTGATAGACCCTTTATCAAAAATCCACTGAATAATATCATACGTACTGCAGTACTGTTTATATACATATCTACCCCCAAATGGAGGTGAAATGAGGCAACAGCGTGCAATTGGCTGGTTGGAGAATTTTGTCATCTTCATTTTGGATCCCAGCGCATCGAAATACATCAGAATAGCGTGCCATTTCAAATTTTTACGCCGAATGAATTTTCAACTCGCAAATAGGGGTAAAATGGGGGTGATAACGGGAAATTGACACGATAACAATTTTTTTTATGCTGAAATTCGGATTTAGCGCATCAACATCACATAGAGATAGGAGGCTCTGTCTTCTGGGTCGAAAACTTTTTTTTTTGTGTGGCTGTGTTATGGTTGCCCTGGAAACCTCTGACTCAATTCTAAATCTCATTTGTTTGTTAGAATTTTTACTACGTCAATAAATGTGTAGCAGTCAAAAGTGAATAAAAAACAAAATTGAAAAAAAATCTTCTGCTCAGGATTATGGAGACCGCGGAAATTTGTTATATTGGTTTAGTACATTGTCCTATCGGCTACCTCTTGGCCAATTCTGAATTCGATTTGCTTGTGTGAATTTTTGCTACATCAAGGTAAATGTGTTGCCTTCCCGTTGTTAAAAATGTGAAAAAATTAAATATTCTTACAGTCTAGATTATTTTGGCCCTTGGAAATTTGTCCTTGAAATCAGAGTCACAATAATGTTGACCATAAATATTTTTTGAATTTTTTTTCCATTTTTAACTGTGAGAAGGCAACACATTTATTGCAAGCAAACCAGGATTCAGAATTGCCTCAGAGGTAACCGCTAGAGCCCCCTACTATATTCTCATAAGAAATTTCCAGGGCAACCATAATCTTGACCATCAAAATTGCAGTTCTGCTGCTTGAAATCCTGAAGCGTGTTTTTTCGTCACTGGCAGGATTTGTCTTGCTCAACAAGCTTTCAAAATAAATAGAACAATACAACTTCGATTAAAAATTGTCACCTGGACTTGGAATATCTATTGTGGTGGCCCTCACACTTACTCCAGAGTGATAAATTCTGTGGCCACATAATTAGTTACCGCGTTGTCCAGCTGACTTTTATTTTACTCGAATTTTTATTGCTCTATCTATTGAAAAATACATTTAGAAAGATCCATTTATTGACCTGTAAAATTCCGATGTACAGTTCCTCAACCTACAAAGCAAAAATGAAAACTAGTTTTGTTTCTGTTGGTGGGTGGGTTATGTCTTTGTTATGTAATATCTCATGCTACTTCTGAAGGTACCCGGGAAACCATCTGAGTCAATCCTGAACATTCCAATGAATAAAAAATCTTTCCTGCATGACCATCTTGGTGTCATGAACCTTTACCGGAAGTACAAAACGAACGAATTATGTATGACATGAGTCAGAAACCAAAAGACCAAATAGCAGGGCTCCAATCAATGCATTGAGACCTGGGAGGCTATTTGTGAATTCGAAACGAATTCGAGCTTTCGAAAAATTGAATGAGATGCGGTTCTTTCTTATTTAAATCATATACGAATCTTATATTTCGAAGAGTCGAATACGTTCGAATCGAGTTCACAAGTACCCTCCCTGAACTCACATTATACATATAAAATTGAATTATCTGGGAATTAGCCAGATGTGGGATGAATATTTATCTCTTACATTATCAATTCTGATTGTACCGCAACCAAACAAAAATATTGTGTTGTATCGTCTGATAAAAGATTATATTATCTGTACCTATTTCAATTATTTGGAAAACAGACATTGAAGAACATAATATAATAAGACAATGATGTAATAAAAACCGAAAAAATGAAAAACAACTTAGCGTTATTGAATTAAAAAAAAAACAGAAATACTTGTATATAGCTTAAGAAACATAATATCCTCTCTTCTTTACTTGGACCTGCCATAATATATTCTCAATAAATTAAATTTTTAATTCCCGTTAAGTATCTTCTCATTACACAGACAGAGCATTGGCCGTCGCCCTTTTCTTACAGATTTAATTTAAAATATTTTTTAGAAGCAAAAAAGCACAACGATAAAATAAAATTTCAATTTGGAAACGAAATACTGTTTCCAATTGGGGTGGTGTCCTTCTCCTCCTTTACACAGCGATTTATTGGTTTTTAATTTTCTTCTGTGATTTTCTAATATTGATAACAGAATTTAAATTTGAATTTCATTTTTCCTAATGTTATAGAAGTGAATTGGGATATTTCGTTTTGCTGTTTTTTTCAAGCGGATGGGAAATTGGTTTTCAAACTTCACGACAGATTATTCTAAAGATAAAAGGTCACATATAATGCGCTGATTACATGACCAGACAGGTGTTACAAATATAGTTCGAAAAAAATCATGTGCTAATAGTTTAGTTTGTCATGTCAATAACAGATGTATCCTCCAGCCCCGTCCCCCATATGATATAACTAATTCGTCTTTTATGAACTGAGACTGAGATAAACGACCGTGTAAAATTGAATTAGAATCAACATTTAATAATAATTGATGGATTTTCCTTTTTGCCACCGTCGTTGTCCTGATGGCTGAATGATTAATGATCACATGTGTTTATATACAGTTCAACACATAGACTTATTTCAATTTTAACCTTAATTCATGCGACTGTTTGGAAATGTCAAAATAATATTTTCATTACTTAATTTCTATTTGTGGCTGAAAAATGGAAAAATATTTGTGTAATCAAAATTAACGACGGTATAATGGTATGGTAATCGTTTTGTAAGTAAATCACGATTTTATTATCTGTAGACTGTTGTATACAAATGTATATTTTTACATAAATTGATAATCTATTATTTTGTATACTCAGGTGCCAGATTCTTATGTATGGTATACGCTTACAATTTTTGGATTTGTTTTATTTGAATAAATACATAAATAAATGAGCATAAAACATGAAATATTAAGATTTGCCTATTCGTCGAATATTGCGTGTAGAATAAAAAAAAATTCTTAAGATTAGCATAACCTTCGAATCTAAATAAGTATACATAAAACCTAACTCAACATACGCGAACAATTGTTTATTAAAACCATAAATTACATTTTCTATTTCATTGGATTTTATTTGAACAAATATTATACAAAAATTATTGTGACGTCACTACGTTTACACGCAAACATTTTCCAAATTCTATAAATAAATAACCAAATTTTGAATATACATACATACGTATAACCAAATTTAAACGGAAATTAATTAATTTTCCGATTATTTTGCACTGTTATAGATTCGCGTTTTATTATTTTATGCTTCCTTGTGTACAGTGCCTCAGATCAGCTTTATTCAACAACCGCACACCATCTCAATAATTTTTCATTTTCTGATTTTTATCGCGATTTATTTTTTTGAGTGTTTGGTTTCTCTCTAATTTAATTAATTGATTAATTCAATTTTCAATTTTTCATAAACTTCTTTAAACTAATTGAATTTAATTTCAACTGCTTTAAGATCAGTCGTCTATTTGCTATGGTTATGGTATTATTCATAATTAGTGATGGGGGGAAAGTCAACTTTTAAAGTGATTTAAACCTAACTTAATTTAATTGGTAACTGTTTCAAAATTTTTGGCGAATAGTGAGGTTAGATTAAATAACCACATGTTAAACCAGAGCATATTGAGATTATTACAAAATGCCACATCAATAACACAAAAGTAATTGGGTAGCAAGATATACAGAAAAAAGAGGTAGTATATTCCCGTGTCTCATTTTCGTCTTTCTTTGCGCATCACGTCACTTGAAGACAAAAAAGCAGACATTTATATGAAATTTGGCGGTTTTTTGATTAATTTTTTAAATAAATCAAGAATAATCGTAATTTTTTTTAACAAACCGTATTTACAATTGATAATGATAGTTTACCGAGACCCTTTTTATGCTTTATATTTTTTTTATGGTCCAAATATTTGAGAAATAATTCTTTCGGGTGTATAATGTCTAAGATAAATGGAAAAAAAGGTAAACAAAATTATGAATACATAACATAAAACAATTAAATTATTAAATGTTTTTGGTCATTTACGTACCAATTGTTAAAAGTTTTAGTTTTTTACGTTGTGTACTCAAATTTTTGCCATCTATTTTCGTTTGGATTCAAATTATTGGTATCAACGTACCTATTCAAATATTATGGTCATATTCAACGTTAAATATAAATGGAAAAATATATTAAATAAAAATTCAGTTCACAAATTATTAAACGCCCAGTTAATAGAAAATATAAATTGTAAAAAAAGGAAATTAAATAAAACTATAAATTAAAATTAAATCTCTGGCTTATTTCATTTATTGCCTTATGGTTTTCGCTACAACTAAATCAAAACACCCATTCACTGTTTAGTGTTCTATATGTGTTCTTATCAGAAGTACAATTGATAGTTTTGTTGCAATAGGAATTATTCAAATTTAGTATATTTAAAATCGAACACTCCCAAATTTTTGAATTAAATAATTAAAATCAAATCGTTCTCTGCATTTAACAAAAAAATTATACTCATAAATTCCAAAACTTGTTATGCAATGTGCTCAAACAGTCTGCTCTAGACACGAATATTAAAACATGCCTCTTTTCGCGATTTAATTCCGAAAGTATTGCAGTATATAACTAAAATCAAAATTGAAATGTTTAAATTTAACATAAAGTCGAAAAATAATTAATGGCAAAAATAAAAAAAAATTCATTTATTTTCCATTTATTTAAAAAATTAATAAAAATATCACGAAACTCCATATAAATATCAGCATTTTTGTCTTCACGTGACGTCAAATTGTGAAAAAAGGATAGCAACAGCATGCGCAATATTATACCTTATTTTCTGTATATCTTGATTGGGTAGGATTTAGGATACCTAATTTAAGCCGAATTGATTGCGAATCGTTACCGAGTAATTTTAATAATTCTGTGAGTGATTCTGTTCGTTCTGAGCAGCATATGCTGTTAATAATCAGCATAATTGCTTTGCTCATTTTGCTGCAAGAGAAAGCTCACACCGTTTAGTTCCAGATTCGAATTTTTGTCTAAGTCAACCAGTTAAAAACGAAATTAATTTATTGCCAGAGCATTGTCAACATTTTGTGTTACGTCATCCAGTATCATCGGTTCAGGCGATGCCAAATGTTGATATGTTGCCGAATGTGTATCCGAGTTTAGTGCTCTAAAGTTTCTGATTTCACCATTGACGGGTAGATAAACGAATTGGAAACATCAGCAAAAATATACGGTTGGAGTGAGGCTTATATTATGTATTTTATGGAATAGGTAAAAAATGAAAGGCTCAGCGCGAAATTTATACATGCTAAAAACCCAATCGTATTGTCATGGAAAAATATGAAAAGTGAATTATGGAAAGCATTCTCGCACCAGAACGAAGGGTTTGACTATCCAATGATAATGTCGCAGAAACGTTCATCGAATAAAACGATTTCAGCGTTGGCTATAAATATGGATCGTAAAGCGGAAATGTCATATGTAGCTGTTGGTAAAATTATTTTGAATTGTACAAATAACGTTGAGGTTTATCGAACACTTTTAATATACCTGTGGCATTCCAACAAAACCACTTATCCCATTTTCACTCACTTTTCAGGAGACAATAAATTAACAGTAAAACAGTAAAGTAATAAACACTTATCTCGAGATAAATGATTATGTTGAAAGGCCCAGACTGTGGCCCAGACTGTGGAATCATTTATCTCGAGATAAGTGTTTATTACTTTACTGTTTTACTGTTAATTTATTGTCTCCTGAAAAGTGAGTGAGAATGAGATAAGTGGTTTTGTTGAATTGCCACAGATTGAGGTTGAACAAGCATAATAAATTATAAAGAAAAGAACCAAAAGGTTCGAACAGCGAACGACAAATTGCCCAAAGCTACATAAATGCCAGAAATGTGCGAAATGTGGGAACGCCGGTCATGTTGTTATTAAGGTTGCCAAATGTTATTAAGGTATAGTGTGGTGTGATGAAATAAGACTACATTTAGAACTGAACTCTAAGAACAGTGCACATTGTAAATACAATTTTAGAGTGTAGGATACTGAATCTACAATAAACATTATTCGCCAGAATATAGTACCGCCATCAGTCAAAATGCAAGCAGGAATCCATGGAAAGTATCGTGGATTGAACCATTCATTGTTTTTAAATTTTGGGACCTGTAATGTACATTGTAAATTTAGTAATTTTAATTTTTCTCGATTAGGATTGTTTGCTGATCGGGCGGAGGTACTACGAGAGCGAATAATGTGTTGATATTCAGCGAATTGTTGAGTGGCGTTTTTGTTGCGTCTGTGTGTAAAAATAAATTTGATGTAAGCCCATCATTTAAGGTTAAATAGTTGGGATTGTAAGTTAAAGGAGTTTGTAGGGAATACTCTTAAAACATTTTTAGATCGTCCAGAGAACTTACGATATTATGACACAAGCCTACTGTTCTTCTACGTCAGCACATTTACACAGGCATTGTTAAATGTTTAGAAGAAATTCGTCGGTATTATCATTGGCCAGGTTTATTAAAAAAATATTCATACGTTACATTAATTCGTGTGACATTTGTAAAGAATGTAAGGCTACAAATAGATTAACACGACCACGAATGGGAAATCACGCGATCTCGCCATGGTAATGCATTCATTTTTGCGGTTTTGGATCGAATGTCACGATCTGTTTTCGCTTAGCCTATGAGAGATACTACTTTTAGGAACGTTATGAACTTTTTGGAAAATCTCATTTTTCTCGTTTTCTCTATTCCGGAATTTATGGTCAGTAACAACGGCAAACAGTTCACCAGTAATATTTTTAAGGAGTTTTTAAGTAAATATGGTACCAAATATATATTTGCACACTCAAATACTATCCTCAATCAAATACTTAAATACTTCAGAAAGAGTCAACAGATAAATTGTGGCGGCCATAAGATTGTATGTCAGCGAAAATCATGCTAATTGGGATATAAACTCAATAGGATCTGCATTAAGAAATATCATTCACAGTAGCACTAGCTATCATCGCATATCGGGTCAGAAAGTTTATGGTAGAATATTTAACCACAGTAACGCCGCAAATAAAATTTCAGCTAAGCTAATGCCGAAATTTAAGAAAGCTTACATAAAACAATTCGTTGGGAACGAAGCCTATGAAGTAACTGATAATAAGGGAAAATCCATGCGAAGGACATTCGAACTTAACCCTCTCAAACGCCTTGTACAATATATTGTACATCAAGTTTCATCGCTTCGACCAACCGTAATTTTTAATTTTTATCTCATTTCTCTTGTGCGATCGTTCTCTTATGTATTTATGTTCACACTACAGTTTTATGAGCAATCCCATATCATAGCAGTGCATAATTGTGCTACGTAATTTATTTTTGGAAGAAAGTCAATTTTAAATGGCGTTTGAAAGGGTTAACTATGCGTCTAATACTTTAAGAGTATGGTAATTATTCGACAATTAAGTTCCGGATTAGAGACATCTCAGGGGTGTAGGTATTCCCCTCGATTGAACCGATTCGGTGAATAGTTCAGGTTATTTTGATTCGTATACTGTGAACCTATGTATATTTGTATGCGAATGCAATGTACATATATGCGGTAAACTACAGAATTATGTAAGCCTCTCAAATTCAACCCCAACCCTGAGCTTTAGTCAGCTAATAGTTACCGCGAGAGTTCCCTGCATAAATAATTTTGTTCAACCAGAGCAAACTTCTATATTTTTATGTATTTACTCTGTAAATTGCTCCCTCCCTCTCGCTCTGGTTACACTTGCTAGTTATTTTAGGAAATTTTTATTCTTAATTTTAGTGTCATTGCTAAAGCATTGTTAGATTTGTTGCAGAAGGACGCTATTTTTAAGTTCACTGATTTGGAGTGCCATTCGTTTAATTTAGTGAGTTACAGACACATTAGTTCTAAAACCAGTGTTGCGTTTATTTGATTCAAAATTAAAAGTCAAGTTGCATACAGATGCCAGTAAAATATGATTTGGTGCTATTTTGTTACAGCGGCGTCTCGCTGGTTGTTTATACCCCGTGTCATATTTTAGTAAGAGGACCACTTCAACTGAAAGTAACAAACATTAGTTTGAGCTGAAGGCACTGGCTGCTATTTATGGAGGTTCAGAGTTTACATAAATTTACACATTTTCAAAAATGAAATCGAAAGTTGAGATGTATATCCGTTCATGTTTGAAATGTATTCCATTTCAGCCAAAGTAAAGTAGAAAGGAAGGTTTGTTGCACATTTTCGAAAAATATGATAGAATTTTTCACACTTATCTTATCTTATCAAACGGTTTTACTAAGTTCACAAAATTGTATGTATACAACTAAATCTACAGGTATACTCTTAAGGTTATAAATCGCCTCAGGTTTAGTGTTCCGTTAAGAAGTGTTTTATCTCGAGAGAATTCAGTGAGAGAGATTGATTTAGAGTTTTATGGAGCAATCAAACGTTCAACTTGTCTTAACGGCAGTTGAGTCAGCTAAATCAAATGGTCGAGTGGAGAGACAGAATCGAACAGTAATTCCCATTATTGCTAAATTAGTAGATTTATATAATAATTGTGACTGGGATAGTGCAATACATAATGCTGAGTTTGCGATTAATAATTCATTGAACAGATTGATACAGACGGTTCCTTCGATGGCATTGTATGGGATGTACAAATGATAACATAGTGCGTTTTATTGAAACGTTGAATAGCAACGTGCGCGATTTAATATCAGTTCTTAAACGTATTTTTGAAGTGATTAAGAGTGCTCAAAACGGCTTGCGTTTATAAAGTATGGAGAACCTTGTATTTATCGAGAACAAGGTTACTGATATAGTTATGACAGTGTTTCCTGGTGGTCGATATGTCGAAAAG
This sequence comes from Tipula helvola, assembly GCA_963556165.1. Taxonomy (NCBI): domain Eukaryota; kingdom Metazoa; phylum Arthropoda; class Insecta; order Diptera; family Tipulidae; genus Tipula; species Tipula helvola. The sequence continues at coordinate 7,603,483 of OY744481.1, read as the reverse complement.
GATGTCCTACGACAAAAGTTATTGCGTATTTAATGCCGTTGTTTAATGGGTAATATGAAGGTGGTTCTGACTGGTCCGATCGGGTCGATCGTCCAGTCAGGAATGACCGAATATATTATGGTAGTAGGTAAGTAACGGAGAGATTTTAGATATTTGAATTTGAGTTTTGGATAACGTAATGTGCTGTCTATTGTTGTAAATTTATATTATTGAAAGTCATGTGGCAGCGCCTTATTTTAATAGTCGTGTGGTAACGCTTTATTATTATTTTATTATTTTAGTTTTCCGATAGAGCCACGCCATTGTTTGAGAAGGTTTTAAATAAAATTGTGAAATAAAGAGTAAAGTTGCCGAGAAAATCTTATTACTACAGTTTGTTCCAAATATGTATTGGAATATCTTTCAAATTCTAAATTTTTAAGTTCCGAGTTCATTACCTGGTTTCTTCCAATTTGTAATTATGAAAATATAGGGAATTAAATTTCTTTAAAATTGGCGAAATCTGTAAAATTGGTGAAATATTAAATTTCGCAAAATCTTATGCTGTGTGTTTCATGTCGATTTTTTCGACTAAACCATTGACTTTTCTAAATTGTTGACTAGTTCATACCAGTTATTCATAGATGGCAAAAGGGTCAATAAGACAAGCTATGCTGCTGCTTCTTATTATTTAAAATAGTGACTATTGGAACGTCAACCGAATGTTATTATTATTATTTGCCGGTAATAAACAAGCACTGTTTCAAATTTCGTGTAAATACTTTTCGTTTAATTTTCATTATAAAGAATAACCTATTAAACACAAGAATTGCATAATTATCATTAATTAAAGGTCAACCGACCAAACGTTGCAGTGGTTAAAACTACGGCGGTTTTACCGGGTTCGAATCCCTAAAGGGGCGGGATGCAAAAGGGACTTTTCATCATCTGATTATGATCGATGATGCCGATGCTCTGTTGAGAGTGCGGAATCCATGGGCCTACCCACCTTTCATGTCAGTACTATAGGCTGGCATGAAGCAATGCAATGTGCAGGTGGTTTAAACAAAAGCGGGTCTATAGCCGTAGGTCCTCGAGTTGGCTGGCAACGGCGTAAGGTAGGAAGTTAAAAGGGAACTGCGAAAGAAAAGGGAGTGCCTTGAGCCCCAGAAAAAGATTGCAGAGATAGAAACAAAAAAAAAAAAACAAAAAAAAGAGTTGTGACCTACCTAACCGAATACTCGTTACTCCCAGTAGTGTCTGTATAAATTTGGTATGGACCTTCACCTCATTTGGTGCTTGACACATCGAGTAAAAAACTACTTTAGCAATATCATACGTTTACAATTGTAATTAATTACGACTCGATCATTGAATTAATTTTTTTCATTTTTAATACATTTGGCCAGTTGAAGGTAGCTCCACATATTTTAGAAACGTTTTGAAACATGAGGCTGGTTCTGTAATTTGTATAATATTTCCATAAAAGATTTATGTCGTGCTTAAATTGCGCTAAATATAATTATTAATAAAATTTAATTGAACAAACTGAATTTGTAACTCATTAACGTTAATATTCTACAAAACACTGTGCAAATTTGAATTTGGCAAAACGCATATTAATCCAAGCACTCTTTCTATAAATGTCAACTAAATTGAAAAGTAACCTCATGAGGAGACTTTTCGTTGGCCGCCTGGCGGTAAATAGTGCAATGTTGTTTTGAAATGAAAAGTCAAAAATGTAGTCAAAAAGATCGACTTGAGGCACACACCAGCATTAGTTGAGAAATTAAAAATAAATTGAAATTTATTAAATTAATTTAGAATTAAGAAATTCGAAATTTCCGTTTGAGATTAGAAATTGAATACCCTTGACACACTGCTATTTAGTAAAACTCAATCAGCTAGGTAATTTTAAATACAAATGTTAGATTTTCGAAAATATAGTTGAATGTTTAGTTTTTAGCGAAACCCTTTCCAGACGGCATATTTCAAAACGGAATATGACTAAACAGCATGAGGTACAAACCAGGATATTTCAATAGAACGATTATTTTTACTAACGGCTTTTCCTAATTAGCATTTCCCCTTAAAAATTTAAATATTTTGGTATCTGCGGTGTCTTAAATTGATAATAAAAACGAAAACATTGATAGCAAGAGATGCTTGCAAGCAGCATAATATATCTGATACTTAATCGATTTGGGAACAAAAATTCTAAATATTCATCCCACACATTTTCTTTTCATCAATTCATCATTTACATAATACATACTTGCAAAACTTGTTGTATGATTTTCAGTATTTCCTAAAGAGACGAAAATATTAAATAAAAAAATCTAATCTAATATGTATTAAGACACGATGACAAGACGAAATTGTATATTTTCTTTCTCCTTCTTCTTCTTCTTCTTCTTCCTAAGTAAACACAACGTTAATTTTCCCATTTAAATTTACCACTTTCACTCGACACAAAACAGTCTATATAAACTGAATTTTCACACATTAGAATTATAAAAATAAAATAAAATTCTTTTTTTTTTTTTGTTTTCAACTGAAAATCAATTAAAATATCAATCAAACAATTTCTATGAAAAACAAAAATTAAAAACTTTTTCATATTTTTATTTGATTTAAGCGTAAAAATTTTCTGATTTTGATGTGAATATTTTTAACACTTGCCTTCAATCACATTTTTGTTTTCGAATTTTCATACCAAAATTAATGAGAAACCAAAATTTTTTTGATGCTGGAAAAGCGGATTATATTGAATGAGAATGAGTTGGAAAATATTCGTGTTACATAGCATTGATTGAAATTATTATTTACTCGGAGTACAGTATGAAAATAAACATTTTAATTTAATATGGATTATACAAAAAAACAAAAAACAAAAAAAAAATTTTAAGACTAAATTAATAGAAAGTTATTTAAAATTTTTTCATTTGAAGTGGTATTTGCTGAATTTTTATGTTACTTTAAATTAAACTTTTCTGTTTGTTTGTTTTTTTTTCGTAACTTTTAATTTTGTGAAAATGATTTTTATTTCATTTCAACATTTTAATTATATTTGCGAGTTTTTTACCGCCAAGTATTTACATTTTTGAGGTGTCGTCATAGAATTATATATTAGTAGCGTTTGCTGGTGGCAAAAACAGTCTTTTTAGAAAAATTTTCACGAGCAATGCAAAAATTTAATAACTTGGTATTTATATTTACAAAATACTATCTCCACACATCAATGAATCCCTCCAAATTTTCGCCCGTTTTACGTTTAGATGTTTCTCCCGAAAAAGTTCACAAAAGACATGGAAATAATTGGCCTTACGTCTAATTTCTTTTATTATAAAGCTTTTAACAACTTTTTCATAATAATAAACAAAACAAAATGATCAGAAAGCTTAAATTTTTCCAAAGTGTGAGGCTATTCGAGAATCTCAGGTGGTTTATAAAGTTTGGTACAGGTGTTGTTTTAAAATAGATCGAGTTTGTGAATGATTGTCCAAAAAGCTTCATGGTTTTTATACTCTCGCGATACTGAAACTTTTATCATTTCGAGATTGATGTATTTTTACCAAAACTTTTTTCAGACAAACTGATGTAACCTTTGAAGAATTTATTCACTGATTGTGTAACGCACACATATGGAAAATTTAATGGAGGTAATTTGATAACCACCTTTAGTACTGGACCAGATTAACGTACGCAACCTGCAAAACCATCTGACCGTGGCAACTTGTTTTTTACCAGTTCGTGAATTGTGATAAAACAAGGTGCGGTTGTTTGTTGGGATGGTTAGCTTGTTTGTCAGGAAAGCAGAAATAAATCCAATAACGTTAGACTAAATGCAATTTTTAATCGTCGTTTTGCTGTATTTTAAGTCTGTTCCAGTAAACGTAGGTACACTGTCGTTTACTTGGCTTTAATGGTCCGCTATTGTTGAAGATTATGTTGAGATTACTCTCATATCTTCTATCTAATCTATCTAACTATATTAACGAAGCCGACGATTAAAGGTTGTAAGAACGCTTATTATTAAGCGGGCACTAAGTACTGCTTCTTTTCCATTAACTGTGTCCCCAGAAAAGATCGGTACCAGGGTGTTAGTAGGATGTAGTTGGTTAGTACAATTTTGAATATTGTTTATACCAAATTTATCTTGTTCTCTCATGACTGTTAGTATTCTGAGACACGAGTGAAAAAGCGTCGTCTCTTGTTTTTAAATTTTGATTTTGATCCAATAGAGAATGTTATAGGAACTGGGTTGAAATTATGGATTTATTTGAAATTATGAATTTATTCAGAAGTTTCGTGAATTAATTGTGGTTTTGTAATTATGAATATTGGTTTGGAAATGATGATATGGATAATTGGATGTGATTTCACCATGTTTATCTGGATATATCTAATAAACTTTCTAGCGTCTTAATACCGGATAACTGGTCTTGGAAGTGCTCTATGCAACAAAGAAAATTAGCGTCTCGTGCTACTGGGATTGTAACACTGCTAGAATTTTTTGAACGCTTATAAACTAATGGCTGAGAATCTGACATTAGGATTGGTTTAATATTATCATTTGATTCTTTCAACCTGATTGGAATATTTCTCGTCTCATGGGTGAGTTTTTATATTGGAGCGGATTGTGATGGTGTAACCATAACTTGATTACTTGATTTAGCACTTGAATAGCCCTTCGAGACGGTACTCAACGGATCGATTATTACGTTACTCATGACGGAACTTGGTGATTTTAAACTATTGTTTGGGATAAAGTTCGAGAAAGAATTTATGGATAAGACGGCATTTGACTTACTTATTCTAAGGTCTCAGAGGATTTATTTTTTGAATGTCTGAGGCGGTGCTCAGAGGATTTATTTTTTTATTAACTGAGGAGGTTCCCAGTGGGTTTGTTTTAATATCTGCGGAGGTTCCCAGTGAATTAATTTTTTTAAGGTCTGAAACGGAACTCAGTTGTGATTTTTAATTCATTGATATCAGTTGTGCATACATTTCTGGAGCTTCTAATCGTTGCACGGGTTTTACATGATAGCCATTAAGCGTGGGACTTGGAGGATTACCTGAGTTAAAACTAAGGGGGTTATCTGTTTTCGAGATGAAGCTTGTTTGACTGGCTAATTGATTGCGGCGAGCCCAAGTCGTTTCCCTGCTGGCAGATCTTGTCATTGCATACGTCACTGTCCTCTTTGTATTTTATTCGTAAGTTTGCTAGACCCTCGTTTATTTGGTGAATACCTTGCTTTTTCCTGGTATAGTTTTGTATTTGTTCGTTAATGAAATGATGATTCGTCTGTCTGAGTGAGTTGCTTGGAGCTTGGTTGTATCTTTGGTTGGGATAGCTATTATTTGGATATATCTGTCGGATTCGGTAATTGGATTCGTTTACTGTGTTTGATTTACCAGTCTTAAATAGTTCGGATTTGTGTAGTTGGTTTGGCTAACACCCTGCTGGTAGTTATAGCTTAGTCTAAAATTTTGTTGTTCAGATCTGTAGTTTTGATAGTAGTCATCTGGTTGGGTTTTCACTGGTATTGTCCTTTGTTGAAACAAAACTCCTCTCGCCGAGCATCATTTGCTTCTCTCGTCCTGCATTCCTCTAATGAATGTCCTCGCTTCTTGCAATATCTGCAGAATCTCGAGGTTAGGTGCTGAGCTGCTTAATTTTGGCTGGAGGTATTTACTGAATAATTTTTAGTTACATGGCCTACCTTTTCACATAAATAGCAAACCTCATCTAATAGACGTTGAGTTGCCTGTTTTTGGCCAGAAGTATTTCTCTGATAATTCTTATCAATGTGCCCCAACTTCTCACATAGTTGGCAAACTATTTCTCCATACTGCTGTTCTATTTGATTTATCCTTTGGCTTGGCTTGTAGCTTAATTGAATTTCTAGTCTGCTGGCCTTTTCTATTAAATCTAATAATGGTGTACCTGAGATCATAGTCATTTGTGTTCTAATGACCTCGTTTCTCATTCCTCTGACAAAAGCGTCTTGTTGTAACGTCTTCAGGAATGGATTTGGTAAACCATTACCTTCACCAAACTTTACTCTAACTCCTGCTTCATAATCAAGCGAGTAACCTTGCACTCTTGCTCCAAATTCAGAGCAATCTTCTGATTTACCCTGACTGGCTGAGTATAATCTGTTACTTAAAATTCAATAGAATGGGATGACAGGAATTTATTTGTGAGGACCTTATAAAGTTCATTTAAGTTCTTTACTTTTCAGATTTTCTTGTATGAAGAAACATATAAATAGTATAAAATATCCAGCGCTACAACAACATACAACGAGGCACCTAGGCCATCCTCAAACTTCTGACAATCACGGAATACCTTTGAGTTTAAAGCGAGAGAGGTTAATAGAAAACAAGATCGCATCCGGATAAGAGATTGCATCCGCCATAAACTTTCTACAAAAATTATTATAATATCAACAGCAATTCGGCACGTGTCAAACCCATTTTGTTAGCTAATTATAAATTCGTTTATTTTCTACTTAAGTACATTCCATTTTTGTTGTGCGATACAACAATACAAATTACGCAGAAAATCATTATTTCGATATCAATGTCGACACGATGATGATGTTTTGTGATTTACATATCACTGCACTCTCGTCGTTATCTGACACATATTTCAATATTGTATTTTGTCACCCAATCAATTGGAATATTTTGTTTCCCCTGGGTAGCACGCTTTTGTGTCGTGTCGCTATCACTACGCGCTATATTGTATTTATAGTTAATGGTATAGAAAAAATTTTAAATTGAATCAAATTTTTTCCGTTTCCATAGCTACTTATCAAAAACAAAACGATGGTATAAATGTAATCAAATAATATTGATGGATTTGCGTAACGTATTACACTGTTAAAATTGTATTGAAAATTCGAAATATCTTTTTAGGTAATATACCGTCTAATTTTTCATTTATTAAATTACCTCAAACCCCTACGTGCTCTTAAACAGTTTGTTTTGTGTACCTTTTAAGATGTTCTATACTTATGTTCGGTTATTTATCATTTTGTTTTGTTAGAACAACAAAATTTAATTTTCATTACATTTGTGTGTAAGTTAAAAATATTAACCTGAGATATGTAGTAAAACAAGTAAGTGGCAAGGGAAAGTAGAAAATATTTTCTTATTTATATCTTAAAAAGGTAAAGGTTAATGTTAAGCTAACAGGGAAATTAAAAAAAACAGAAAGGATTTCATTATTGATGTTTGTTTAGTGGATTTTGGAATTACAATTTTTGTGGTTTGGTTGCTGTTGATGTGGTTGTAACAGAGTGATAAGATGCTCATTTAAATTTTTACCTTTTCTTGTCAATAAATGCTACGATAATTAGGAGAGGGAGAGGAGGTTTACTGAATCCCAAAGATAACGTTTGGTCGTATGTATCGATAGTAAAGTTGGGATTTATATTTTGTGGATAACAAAAAAAAACGAAACTTTGTTTGTTTTTTACCGAAGAAAATCAATTATCATGGTTATGGTTATAGAGGAAACTTGAAGAAAAGGTAAAAATATTTTGTGTATTTTATTTTAAGATTTTATTTACAAGTTATGGTTATCTTCCAGAGAATATAAAAAATTAAACATTTAAGATTTACGGTTCTTTAGTTGTTGATGTTTATTTAAATTTTCCTCCGGGTATTACATCGATAACAAGTAAAAGTTATCTCTGGTAAAGTCTTGCTTTTTTTAAGGAATATATAATTTACATAAAGATCTTCTTACGAAAAAGGTATGAGGAAGGTATAATAACATGGTTAAAAGTTATTTTAAACAAGCTTTAAATCGAATTGTATTTTACTGAATCAGCAACGTAACAAAGGTACAACAGTGGAAATTTATCTTGAAGCATTTTGAATAAAAAATCAAAGTCCAATGTAATAGGAATAGGAATATTTCACGCTATACCTATTTAAAGCTGCCAACCTATGTTGAAAATTACTCTTCTGTTTTATCATAATTATTTCGTTTTGTTACTGGGATATTAAGAATTTGTGAACAACACAAATATATTATTACGTGTTTGCCTTGTCAACCAGATTCGAATCACTAGATTGTGAATAAAACTAACCCGTTCAATTTATCATTCAAACTAATTTATTTATACAACCCAAAAATTTACATAACATAATTATTTATAAAATCAATTATTACACTTTTACTCTATTCGCAATGTTTTGCTAACACTTATAACTTTCATAGGGTACTAATTAATCCACACTAGTATCGCATTCCAACAATCAAGATTTTTCCGCTAAGGGTATTCGAATACAATATCGTATAGATTGGTACAATTAAACAAAAATACCCTAATCTAGGTGCCACCACTAGTACAATCTACACCATTATTTAACTTATTCTATCCTTACCTAGGTATCACAACCGTAATAATACGTTTTGGTCTCGTAAACAGCGTTTGTCTCACTGGATTATGATTTGTGAATTATCACAAATTATTTCACTAAACGCATAATTAACACAACGCAATTATTTCACAATAATTCTAAAGATCATACTAATCTTCACTTAATACACTTTCACAATAATATATTTGCCAATAAGATTCTTTCGGCTTTTTATAGACACAATATATTAATAATAATGGCATTCACAACATTTTCGACTTGTCAATCAGAAAATTGAAGAGGCCAGTCGTCATTTATAATATATCTACCAAACAAGTAGAAATATCAAAATCCCCCCCGTACTATAACCCAAGAGTTAATACAAAATGTATTTTGACTCTAAAAATGAAAACCTTTCCTTGCGTTTTCTGTGGGTAGTTTGGTTTCGTACTGATACGCTCAAAACAAAAAGTTCGATCTACTCATCAGGTAGCTACGACCAAACTACAAAAATACAATTCGAACTCCATACAATAAGTATGAGGCAAGAACGTAGTTGACTTAGCGAATTATAAATAAATTCACTAAATCAAAAAACATAAGGAAAACTTTTCATTTCTGTGTGTTTTATGCCAACACGAATAATAGAAAGAGAAGTTTAGTTGTCTGAATTAAATCAATAAGATTCTTTCGGCTTTTTATAGACACAATATATTAATAATAATGGCATTCACAACCTTTTCGAATTGTTAATCAGAAAAATGAAGAGGCCAGTCATTTAAACTCAAGGAAAGGTTTTCATTTTAGAGTCAATACATTTTGTATTGACTCTCGGGTTAAAGTACGGGGGGGGGATTTTGATATTTCTACGTTTTTGGTAGATATATTATAAATGACTGGCCTCTTCATTTTTCTGATTAACAAGTCGAAAATGTTGTGAATGCCATTATTATTAATATATTGTGTCTATAAAAAGCCGAAAGAATCTTATTGCATTTTAATTTTGTCTTTTACATAAACGGCATATCATAAATTATGCTCTTTTAATAAAATCATAGAATAAAAAACGTTTTGACTATCTCAACTTACATCTTTTATTAAAAATTCATTTATTTAATAATTATCAATTGTGCCTTTTAATTCATGTTTTATCATGTTCAAGTTTAAAAAAAACAATTTATTCTATGTACTTCACTGGGACCGGTATCAGGATCGTAGTTAAGTTCCTTGTTAGTAGGTACATTTTTACAAAATTCATGAAAATTGATATCTAACAACGGCAATAAATCGAGAAGATCCTTCTGCTTCTCGTGATTTATCGGCAAACTATCAGTATAGCTGTTGTTAGGGCTGTTTAAATTAAAAGAATTAATTCCTCGGCGAGAAATTTGTAGAACTATAAATAGTTCCTCCAAGTCGAGTGACGTTTTAAATTTAATTAGAAGAATCGCTGTAGAAAACTACGTTTGATATATTTTTTGGAATAGAATTCAAAAATGCAAAACAGCAATATAGCAATACAGACTACATACAGACACATATAGCAATATAGACTATTCGAAATTCAATCGTGTACTGTAAGATTATAAGTCCACAGTTGTCTTTTGTAAACGACAATGACATTTTTAAATATGGTGTTGGAAGACACTGTTCCAAGTCAAATGTGCAAACTATTCGATTTTTATCGTCTTTAGCTAATGATTTGTCCAACTCTTTCATTTTATATGATCTATCAGCATCATCGTGGTGTTTCATCAGTGGCTACGTCAATTTTGCATTTCAACGTTTCGCAGGTATTGAAAACATCGGTTTTAGGCGGTTTAAATTTTAAATTCATTTATTTAAATACCGATGAATATTATGATATAAAAACCGTTTTGTTGTGGGATTCCGTGTAAAGTTTATTCGTCACTTAAATAATTTTTTGAACTACCTCGCCGCGTGTAGTGACTTTCATACGCTGAAAACTGATTTATGTGGTTCTTAATTTTATTAATCACTTCTTCGGAACATGTACGAGCATTCGAATACCTCCCGCGTAGATCTGTGTTAATTATTGCTCCATCCATGAAGAGTTTATTGTTAATATTTCGAATACATTTTGGGGTCTCTCCAAATGTTGCAATTAAACAGGACTTACAAATACTGATGTCGTGCCCATTAATTTTGACGGAGTATTTACATGAGAACCGGCGTTGTTTTGCTGACGTTGAATCCAGTTTCATTGTTTTTCTTTTGGGATTATTTGAATAAAACCAGCAACAAATGCAACTCTTTTATTGTAGTCACCCACAAGCCCAATATTTTGTGAACAGGTTTGTCTGATGTTCTATATTTATTCTTGATTCGCACTTGTTTCGACAGGAAGCTAACTCAGTGAAGCGACGATTTGGCACTGGCACGCCTTTCGAGTTCATATAAGCTTTCCCTATATTTTTATTGTTTTTTTTTCGAGAGTTAGATGGTTGTTTGGATATTACATTTTCAAGATTGTTTAAATTAGCCTCTAGCTGCTCTGCCATAAGTTCTATATCGGAATCACTACTCTCGAATAATCGAGACGGATTAAATTCAGGATCCTTGTTGGAGTCGTATCCATCAAAATCAGCTTCCAAATTATTAATTTCGTTTCTTGCAAAATCTAGTCATTTGCAATAGTCTCATCGCCAATACCTATTAAAAAAATAAAAATAAAATTCGTTAATTAATTAATAATAATTTAATTTCCTCACAATAAAGAAGAATTTATAAATCTTACCATTATCATTTAGCATCATAAACGACTTTTGTTTCATTTTTCGGAAATTTTTTGAATTTGCATTAAATTTCAGTATTCCTATTAAATAAAATTAATCAATAATGATACCATAGAGCAGCGTTTCCCAAACTTTTCGGACCGAGGAACACTTCGCATAAATAAAATTACTGCAGGAACACTTTCGGTTTTTATATAGGAAATTAGCTTGTATTTTTAAAATTTTATACCTGCATACATGTAAGAGTTATAAATAAAATTAAAAGCATATTTTTATGAAATCTAATTGAGTCGTTTAGTATTGAAAGGGCTCATGTCCTCTTTTTGTCAAATTAGTATTATAACGTAGATATGTATATACGTTTTATGACAATACGACATTACCATATGGTTAATGGAACGGCACCTACCTTGCAAAAAAAAAATCATTTATTCTAGAAAGGGCACATGTCCAGGACATACCCCCATGAAATTTTTTACTATCGGCAGCTTTGGATGAATACTTTTTGTATCTATGATTTGAAGAGGAAATGTAGCGAAATGTACCTTTATCACGAAGGAATAGCAAAAAAAGGGCAAATGAAGTATGCTCTTTGATCAGTGATTTCGTAGAAAAATATTTACCACCTGAGACTACCGAACTCCATATTTTTTTTTATGCATGCCCTGGGGGTCAATTCTCGTTCTGTGAAAAGTGCAATGAAAAGAATTTTCAGTGAGAAATACAGATTTCCGATTCATGTTTCATGAGAAGGAAAAAAATGACATCAAAATCTTCTCATATGAAAAAAACTTTCTCACCGAGTATTTTGGTCGTGAGAATATAAATGAATATGGAAATTCAGTTTCATAACACCTAAATTTGCAATTTTAATGTTAAATGTGCAAGCAAATTTATTATAGTCACTATAAAACTAACTTATAAGCAAATTTATTAAACAAATTTCAATTCATTTAAGAAAAATCCCTAAATAAAGTTTCGTTTAGTTTAAATAAAATTTGGCCATTTTATCATAGTAATTTATTTTATATTTTGACAAGCAATGACGAAAACTGGTTTAACTCTCTATTTACCTCTCTTTGAAAGAGTGATTAAATCTAGTTACAAATTATAGTCTATTTTATCATCTATTCCGGCTGTCCACACGAAGTTAACACTGCAACACATCATTTCCTCGTTTCTTACGTCTTTGCCTATAAACTAACTGGAGGGGAAAATATTCTTGTTGCACTTTTTCAACGTAAATTTTAGGTGATGAACAAGTTGCAACACACAAACACAAACATAAAATAATAAAACATTTGAATGTGGTTCGATTTTTTTTTTTTTTTGTAAACTGATTTTACTTCTAATTTTTATTTTAAACAGTAAACACCTCCTACAAAAAATAAATAAACAAAACACATACATAGATAAGTACAACAGTTTTATTATTTCGTCTAAACGTGAGGAGTTGTCGTGTTGCGTTGCAGTGTTAACTTCGTGTGAACACCCCCATTTAGCTACTATTTGCACCATTTACTTAGCGCACCTAGCGGACATATATATGAAACTTGATAAAATATGTTTTGCTGTGTAGTATTCAGCGTATTTTCATCGTTCTTTTTCATTTGGGCAACGAGAATCGCATATTGCTGTTGCGTGAAAAGATACTAATGAGAAAGACGTGTGGAAACCAAATGGAAAGATTTTTTTCATTCAATTTTTTCATAGGACGAGAGTTGACCCCTTGGTCATATTCGTAATAACACGGTATTACGATTTCTAATGGCTTTTTGTATTGAAAAATCCTGACCAAAATCTATCAGTATTTCCGCGATCGAGGCCATAGTTTTTTACCTTGTGATCGTGTGTTTGGAGTAATCAAGAGAAATTTAATGAAAATTGACAGAATTTATTTGCCAGAGGAATATGGGGCCCTGATCAACCGATCAAGTACACTACAAAAAATCAATACAATTATTTTATCAAATAATGATAAAATATTAAACTTTAAGGATTAGAGGCCTACTTTTTTCAAAACGCAGGTACATAATTACTGTTCAATCAAAAGGCAGAAAAGCAAAAAAAAAATTAAATTTAAAGTTTCTGAATTGTCACATTTTTAAATAACCAGCGACGGAAATTTGGAAGCCCGGGAATTTATTGATAGTTTGGAAAGTTTTACGTTTAAACTTCTACGGTTTAATACTACCGAATTTATGAAGAAGGTAAGATTACCTTCTCAAAGAGCGTTTGATACTGTAAACGTAATAAATATTAAAAAAATATGTGACCTGCAAAAAATCTTAAAGTCTTTATTTTTACGACGAAATTATGCAATGGTCAACTGGAATGGAATATAATAGTGAGGACAGTGACTACTGAAGTCTTTAAAATATATACTTTTACTTTTTCAAGGTTTTCTAATTTGTTTTGATCCTAATGAATTTTAATAAATGGAATTGAAATATATTTTCTGTATTTATTATTGAAAGGGCTCATATCCTTGCTTTAAAAATGAGCATACCAGCTGAAATAATTGGAAAATAACCCCAAAATTCAGCTTAAAATTTCATAGCGACTCACATTTTCATCAACAAACTCAAATTCCTTCCTAAACTTATTTTTGCTGACAATATAAAGTTTTTTTTATTTCCTGAAAACGATTCAATTGTAGACATAAAAAAAACATGAAAATAATAAAATAAATTAGGTTCTTAATTTATCTGATGTTTTTGGTTCTTTGAACTACTAATCCTTTTAATATCAGGTTCAATATTATTAGTAAGCTGAATTTTAATATCTGGTCTAGCATTCAGACGGTTTCTGTAATTCGATTTTATTGCAGCATAATTTGAAATTTCCGTCTCGCACAAATATGTTGTTGTGAATGAAGTATTGTAAAACATGATCGGCTAGTTTTGACAAGTTGGAATGCTCTTCTGTTAAATTTAACACAAACCCATTTAGTGGAAGTTCATTGTATTTTTGTTTTAAGCAAGAGTCAGCAATTAAATCAATTAGGTTTTGATAATCACTTGCACTGAAATCTACTGGCTTATCTGTTATTAGAAATGGGTCCCTAATCCAAGATTTATCCTCAGTGGGTTTTGAAAAATATTGTAAAGTGGTTGACTGTAAATCATGCAAAAGTTTTAAAATTACTTTGGAGACTTTATCATCTACTTTCGAATTTTTAGTATATTTAGAATTTTTCACGGAACACCTGTTTATTGTCCACGGAACATCAGTGTTCCGCGGAACATAGTTTGGGAAACTCTGCCATAGAGAATCATAATAGATTTCCCATTACTATGAACACATAAAAAAATATAAAACAACGATAACAATGGAATGGACAATTTTTATGTTTTTGTTGTTTTATATTTTTTTGTGTTCATAGTAATGAGAAATCTATTATGAATGTCTATGCTGATACATTTTTCTAACGTTTAATAACCTTAAATAATATTATTAATTTATTCAGTTACTTGAAATTTTATAATAATATACGTACCAGCAGATCCTGCAACATTAAGTTTGTTTTTGTCTGTTGATGCAGCCATTTTCACCATTTTTTGACACGTTTAGAAGACATTTTTAAATTGAACTTGACATACACACTTACTAAAACGCAACGCACTAACTGGAGTTACATTTTTGAAACTGAAACAAAAAAATTTTACAAAGGGGATTCACTAAACTTAATCACATATAAAACTGTTTTAACATTTCACACAAGGGAATAATTCAATTGAAAAGGAAATATAAAATATGAAAACATTTTACAAAAGGGCATAACTTTTGAAATTCCCTGTTGTGTCCTTCTGTAAAATTTAAACTTACCGTTTACACAATTTTTTTGTTTTTCTAAATTCACATTATATTCCGTGCGTTTTTTTATTATATCGGAGAGATCAGAGAGATCGAAAAAAGGCCTTTTGCGTTTTTTATTTTTCAGTCGCAATCTGTTTCGTTTTTTATTGTACCAGAACATTATCTGTTCGCTCTGAATTTTTTTTCTTCAGATAATACAGATAAAATATATTTGACCGCAAAATGGCTGGCACGGTTGATTATCCTTTAATTGAAATTGTAAATTGTAAGTTATTTTAATATAATTTTAAATAATTTAATAATTATTATTTATTATTATTATTAAAGCAAATTATTTTATGCAAATATAGGCTTAATACCAAAACATAATTTGTTTTAATAAAAAAGCTTAATAAATTTATTAATTATAAAATTTTAATGTTTTAATTAAATTTTTATAGTTTATGTAATTCTAAATTCTTTAACTGGTATATAAACGACAGTAATTGTTGAATTCCTTATTTAGGAAAATATTTTTTAAATTTAAAATTGAGCAACTTCCGTTTGTTGTAATAAACCGAATATTCCTTAGAAAATCCTCATTAGGCCCATTTTTTGTTACTTTCGGGAATCGAACTTGAGAATCTGTAAGTTGCAAGGCATAGCAACCGTGTTGCTCACGCTGATGATGATTCATATCCTTTATTTTTTTGAAAATGTGCAAGACCTGAGACAAATGTAGCTCAATTAATTATAGCAATACAAATTTTGAAAGAATAAATTGGGCTAATTTTCAACTGCAGCCTTTTATGGTATTATGACACTGGATAGAAAAAAGTGCAATAAAAGAAGTAATGCGTAACTACCTAGGACCGAAACAGATGTAAAGGAAAAGACAACACCATTTTAAAAACGTCAAATATTTACCCTGGCAAATATATTATGGATTTTGTTTCTGCGTTGGAAAATTAATTTAAAATGCTTAATTGGAATGATCTAAACATATAACTTCTAATAGAATAAAATAAAACATCAGAGTTTAAATGGAACCTCAGCCATCCCAGTTATAAAAATAAGAGGGAAAAACAATTATTTTGGACCAGATTAGTCGACGAAAAGAACATTGAATTTTAAAAGTAGTTTTTTTGTTTTTTCGTGTGTCAAATAATTTTAAAATAATAATATAATTAATTATATATGGCGTCGAATTGCTGTATGTCATGTTGTACTCCTGGTGGTAGTGATAATTTTTTAATGTGCAGTGGGTTGTGTAAATGTGTTGCCCACTCCAAATGTGCTGGTTTCAGGAAAAATGCATTTGACTTGATTTGCAATTCTGATAACATTTTCTGGTTTTGTGACAAGTGCAAAGACATCTACAAGGTGCAAGTAAATAGTTTAAGTGAACTGGTTGGTACAATCAGAAATATAGACAATTACGTTAAAAAAATGGAAGAGCAAGCCCAAGCGCTTACTTATGATCCAGTAGAACCAGTTACTCTACCAGTCACTACACATTGCATTGTGGTTGCTCCAGATCACATTATCGCTGATGATTTTCCAGACTCAAGCGCATCTGTTTTGCCTGGTGCCGCTAAGTCCGAAATTTTTGGTACCAATATAATTGGTGGAAATTCATGTGCTGAATCTTTCAAGCCTGCGTCTAATAACTCGTATGTGTCTGGTGGCACATTTGCTGATGTGGTATCTTCGGCAGTTATTTCGAGTGTTGCGAGTACGTCTGCAAAAGCGAACAGTATTGATATATCGTGCGGTCCAAATGTTAATAAAAAATCGTTGCCATCATCACGAACTATCCGGAAGAACATACGAAATTTTAATATTCGTGGCACTAATACCTCACCTGATATTTATATTAAAACTATTGCACCGAAATGTTGGCTTCATTTGTCAAGATTCGATACTCTTACAACTGAGGATGATATTGTGGCTCTGGCTAGCAAATGCTTAGGTCCGAGTGTTTACGAAGCAGTTAAACTAATTCCTAAGGATAAAGATATCCATGAGTTAGAATATGTGTGCTTTAAATTGGGGATCAACGTTGAGCTTCATGATAAGGCTCTAAATTCGGATGCATGGCCTACCGGTGTATTTATTAGGCCCTTCCATAAGCAAAATTTTCGAACAGGAGCGTCAAATGTGAAATTCCGGATACCAGCTGCAGTAGTCAACTCTGCCGAAATTTAAATAACGCAGGGTCAAAGGGGATGCGTCGGCCCAAAAGTTTTGGACAAATTACTTTCACTTCGATGTACTATCACAACGCCTCTAGTATTCGGGGGAAAGCTAAGTTACTCTTGCTTGGCGTTCTTGATAACGATTACGATGTGATTATCATATCGGAAACATGGCTTACTAAAGTGTTTAATTCAGAGGAATATTTCCCACCCAACTACGTTGTCCACAGAAAAGATCGACATGATTTTTGTACCAGTCTTAAAGGTGGGGGGGTGTTGATTGCTGTTAAGAGTTCGATCCCAAACGAGCTCATTGCATGTCATCCAATTTATGATGTAATAGCTGTTCGGATTAATTTATCCGAGTCATCTATCCTCGTAGTGGCTGTATATGTTCCCTCTGGATCTACTCTGGAATATTATATGGGAATTGTTAATTTCATCAGTTCTGCGAACAACTAACGGTTATAGGAGACTTCAATCTTCCTGATATTGCTTGGTTTGATGTTGATGGAGTTTTCACATCCTCTTCTTCTGGCCAAAGGGAGTTGGCAGTTACTGATTATTTTGCTAGCTTGGCAATGATGCAGTTGAACCGGATAAGCAATAGTCGGGGAATATTTCTCGATTTGGTTTATTCAACTGATCTTATGTTTTCGGAGATATCACCTTGCGAAGATTTTACTGGATGTTCGAGCGTTTACCACACTCCAATTACCATATATATATTTTTAGAGAATTGCAACACTACGTGTACTTCTAGTAATTCTCTGCATTTCGATTTTAGGCTTGCGGACTACGATTCGTTAAACGAATTTCTTGTCGGTTCTAATTGGGACTTTCTCGAGCGGGATGAAAATTTGAACCATTCTATTTTGTTGTTCAACGGGCTGCTCAAGACTTGTATTGAAAGGTATGTTCCATCAAATAAAAATGGACCTAGGTTTCGTGAGCCGTGGTATAACAAAGAACTACTACGTCTTGAAAAAAAACGGAATAAGTTCCATTCTTTGTTTAAGTTACAGGGCGCTGAGTTTTATTCCAGATTCAACTTAGCTCGTAAAGAGTTCAAAACTTTAAATTGGTTCCTTTACAACAACTACATTTTGCAAATAGAAGAGGATCTGACTTCCAACCCAAAAAAGTTCTGGAATTTCATAAATGGTAAAAAGAAGGTTGTTGGGTTTCCTACTCCAATGACCTTTCAGAACTCTTCCGCAAGTCAACCCTCTGATATCGCTAATCTATTTGCAAAATTTTTTGAGTCCGTCTATGAAGTATCTGGGGATTCTGGTACCAAGCTTATAAATAATCGCGATTGCTCTGATTTTAATTTTTTACAGTTTACTGAAGCAGAAGTTTATGATAGCTTATCTCAACTTGATAGTAATAAGGGGGCAGGTCATGATGGTTTTCCACCTATCCTTATTAAATATTGTGCTGAGAGTTTAGCCCATCCACTGACTCTAATCTTTAATAAGAGCCTACGTACTGGGATTTTTCCGGATCCCTGGAAACTGTCTTTCATTCGTCCGATTTTTAAATCCGGCAGAAGAAGCGATATCAGCAATTATCGCGGAATCGCTATTCTTTCTGCCATACCAAAACTTTTCGAATCAATGGTACAGAAATTCTTATTTTTTCATGCAAAAATTTATATTTCTCCTGCTCAACACGGTTTTTACACGGGTAGGTCTACGGTTACTAACCTAGTCAGTTTTTGTCAACATTTATATAGTAGATTGGAACGTAGGCAACAAATGGATGCAGTTTACACCGATTTTTCGAAGGCTTTCGATAAAATTGATCATTCGATCCTTATCGATAAGCTGGATAAACTAAATTGTCAGTTTATCCCCATCAGGTGGTTGCATTCGTATCTGTCTGATCGCTACCAATTTGTTAAGACAAATGATTTTAGTTCTCGCTTATTTCGAGTTACCTCTGGAGTTCCTCAAGGTAGCCACATTGGTCCTCTTTTATTCTCATTATTTGTCAATGATGTTGTTGATTGTTTTAAATTCGCAAAATGTTTGCTTTACGCAGATGATATGAAGATATTTGCTCCTATTACTGGAGTTTCTGATTGTGTTAAATTACAAGATGACTTGAGTAACTTTTGCAGTTGGTCATTTAAAAACAAATTGTTGTTGAATGTGGGTAAATGTAGGATTTTATCATTCTCTCGTACACACTTACCTGTTCTTCAGCAATATTTTCTATACAATACCGCTATTGACTGAGTTGAGGTCATAACCGACTTAGGTGTAACCTTTTCCTATGATCTTACTTTTACCAAACACATTGATTCTATTATTTGAAAAGCTTATATTATGCTGGGTTTCATTAAGCGCAATTGTAAAGACTTTTGCGACCCACTCACACTGAAAACTCTTTATGTGTCCTTTGTTCGTTCCATTCTGGAATATGCTTCTCAGATTTGGTCACCATTTTATCATTGCCATTCATACAGAATTGAGAGCGTTCAGAAGCAGTTTCTTTTGTACGCGCTTCGCGGCTTACCTACGGAGCGAGTGCACCAATATGTACTTCCTCCTTATAATGATCGTTGTAAATTATTAAAATTACAACGATTAGACCACCGACGAGACGTTGCATCTGCTATCTTCGTTCAAGATGTTCTGACTTCCCGAATAGACTGTGCCGATTTGCTGATTCGTTTCAACTTTTACGCTCCTACACGTTGTTTGCGCCGTCGTTGTTTGTTACATATTGATCCGGTCTCTACAAACTTTACACTCTCGGAACCAGTTTTGAGAATGTCGCGACTCTTTAATTCGGTTTATGATGTATTCGATTTTAACTTAACAAGAAATTCGTTTAGTGTTGTTTAAATTTATGTGTATTATTAAATAATGGTTAAATGTTATTTTTGTGCTAAACTATTGTATAACTACTGTTAATATTTTTATAGTTTGCATTTATCTTTTTTTTTTTGCATACCGATTGTATATTTACTGTAGGTTAAATAAATAAATAAATAAATAAAATGATGGGATTTTTACTTATAGTGTTATGGTGTTATGTTTACTTATATTGTTTGGTAATATGTATAATGATGAAAACCATTTTTAAAATTGTACTGGTGTCATTCGCAAAATTTGCCGATACATACAATGAATGCCTAAAAAAAGTAGAAACGTCAAAAAAATGAGAACAATTCATTATTTTCTGCTAGAATTGCTCACTTTACTGCTAGAAAAAATAATTTAGCTCAATTTTTGACAAATAAATTTCTATTACATATACTGTATACACTGACTCTAATGTATAGTTTGTATACATATTATTTCTCTCACTTCATTTGCATTTTTCAGCATCTGAAAAAGTCGGAAAAAAGCCAGTGTCATAATACCATTAAAAAGGTCAGTTTTTTAGGTAATCCTAACCATAAGCCTATACTTTACCTTAAGTATTAATATATTTATTATAAAAGTTGAGCAGTTACAATTGTTTGTAACATTTTAGACTTACAAGACAACATGTGCTACATTTTATGTCCTGAAATGTAATATTACCTTAACATGGGCAAACCCAAAAAATACAAATATTTATCTCAGTTTGTTTTGACCAAACAAACACTTTTTTTACTGTATCTTATCAAAAAACACAAAAATATCAATTTAATTTATTCCAAACAGCATAAATAAATAAAAAAAGTTTAATTTGTTTACAACATTAAATGTTGTACATAAAATAAAAGTAATTTTAGCAATTAGGCGTTTGTCTAGTATATAGGTACCCATACAAAGTTTGTAATTTTTAGAATTCGTAAGTACATAAGAAGTTTATAAAATTGAATTAATTTATATTTAAATTTAATGAAGCACCCAAATGATCCTGCATCATACTGTGAATATTGGTGTGTACATACATAATATGTAGCGCTACAGATTGTGATTCATAAGATTATCCAAAATCTCATAAAATTGTCTTGTTATAATTAAAAATGTTACTGTCGTTTATACCCTTTATGTACTCTTACCACTTTATACGTAACATAATAAATTACGGTCCAAATGGTTTAAAAATAACGTTTTCTGGATTAGCTTTAATTTATTAGTAGATGATGGTCTGAAAAGTCTTACATTTTAAGGATCTTGAGTAAAATTTGAAAATTTCTAATTTATGTTGGTTTTATGACACTTTTATGTGTACATCGGTTAAGAAAAGTAATTTATCATGCTTAAATTTTGCCTGTATTTGCTGAAAGACCCGTTTTATGTACTTGTGCAGAGGGATCTTAAATTATTGACAAGATTTTTTTTTACAGTCAATAAGAATTTTGTTTATAATAATGGTTCATGAACATGATAATCCTTATAAATATTTATAAAACTCTTTCATAATAAATGGATAATTTAAACCCAAAATTCACCTGTTACCTCCAGAACAACAAAAACAAAATTCTGACACGTTTTGTACAATATATGTGTACGATTTTATTTTGTCTGGTTGTAAATACAATAATGTGAAAACAAAAATGTCATTGTGTCAGTGGCAATATACAATTTTATATATCACACTGTCTGGCGGCGAATCAACCAAATAGGTCACGAATTATTTGTTTTCTCCGAAAAAATAAAAATAAATAAATAAATAACGCGCACCGTGCCGTGCGCCTTCCCAAATATTTTACTTTAAATGTAAACAACAAAATTTTATTGGAATTCTTTCGTTGGAACTCATAATACGAATTTTATTAGAATAGATTGCCTACTGTGCGCGCGCGATTATTTAAAACAGCGCGAAACGCAATAAACAAACATAAATTAAATTAAATCATTCACTTGTCTAATTATCGTATCATCATCATCATCGCCAACTAACGCCACACAGTTTATAGACATTCCATCTACTTAGATCGCGCGTAATAAAAAAAAGTCTGTACAATATTAACTATATGTGTACGTAAACCTACACACCAATCGGTATAATGTGTAACAAATCGTGTGATCTAATTTTGGAAAATTTAATTTGATTTTTCGCGCCTTACCAATTTCTGTAATGAGTACGATACTATTTTTAGCATTCTCCGTATATCTAAAAGTATTTTAAAGGTGATAAACGTTTGAATTTTTTTATTTAATGAGTCACATAATTAGAAGAAATTTATATAGAAATTAGATAACGTTAATACAGGTACCACCGGCACACACGGTAATTATTCAATCGATTTTCACATGTATACATGAAACAGCAAAAAATTAATGATTATGTCTCGTCCTTAATTTGAAAATGGATATGTCTATTAAATACGTTGGATGTTATTTCGAATCCTAATTAGTATCGTTGGTTAAAATGGGAGATGTGAAAAATGGGAGTGGCATTCGTAAAATTGTTTGCCTTATCTAATTAATCAGATGCGTCATATTTAAAATTCATGCTACCTAAATTTTGCTTTTAATGTTTTGAAGTTACAAAATTTTGGAATTTTTCTGTGGTCAAATTTGCAAATTCACATCCGCAAATCCTGAAATTTCGTAGTTTACTTAGATGTTAAATGAACATTTTTGAAACTAGATATCCTGTCACCTTTTTAAATTTAAATATGAACGGTAGTAATACTAAAAACTACCGTTGCGGTTATCATACCACAGTTAATTAACGTAACGTATACCTATTAACTCACAAACAAATTGTAAATAATTTTCACGCACCTTCCATTAACGCAGACGTCTGGTGTATATAAAATAATTAGAACATGATTGCCTGCAAAATAAAAACATGTAACCACTCATGTCTACTAATTAGACACACACTCAATTCTCCTACCGTCAATTAGTAAATTATATTACTTCGTGCGACAATGCGTTTTGGTAAATTTGTGCTAATTTTAATTGAAATGACGACTACTTTACATGAACATCCATTTATCTACAACTAAACGGGTATACGTATTGTTTGTGTTTCTACCTCTCGAACATAAATATTAAACGTCTTTATAGAGAAAATTAATGAAAGCACTATAAGATGGTTAGAAATGTTTAGTTTAGTTTTATTACGTTATACAAATATATTTGAACACCATTACCGTATTGTTTGGCTGTATTAGAGAAGTATATAAATTTCCAAGAAAATTAATTTGACAACAACAAAATAAACGAAATTTGAAAATTGAATACAAAATTTCTAATTTGTTTTCCTTTTATTTTCAGTGTCATATCTAAATTATGAAACGAAAACATCTGACAAATTTACTGACATTGATATACATCTTCATTTCGTACAACACAAGAATATTATCATTTCCATTTTGGCGTTTGTTTGTTCGTTCGTTCATTCGTTGGTTAGAGGGAAAATTAACTCATCATCACAACACTATATACACTATAATAATAATAAGCTTTAAGCTTTTATGGTGTAATATGAAAAAATAAGAAAAACGTGTGAGATGAGAAGATATCAGTCGCACACATAATTTCTGTATGTTTCATCGTGCGTACGTACGTCTTATGTGGATTGAAAACGTGCTTTTATCATTATTAAACCACTATATTTAAGAGCTCGACATCTTATTGAATCAGATCAAAATCTTTTAACTAGATACTGCCTTTACTCAATAATTACATCGATTTTTTATTAAGATTGCATCCGGCCAATATTGATCGGTTAATTTGAAAAATATGCTTACAAAGAATTTTTATTTTGTTGAACGCCTTCGCATTGAAATATTTTGTTTGTTGTAGATACATGAGAATCCGAAAAATTTTTTACTGAGCGTTTCCAAATAAAAAAAAAACAAACAAAAACTGAATAAGCATTGTGGGAGTATTTGCTTAACCGGAATGAAATTTACGGCATGTGCCTGGGTTAATTTAATCAAAATATTAGATATTACGCGCATTTCAGGTATTGTTTATAATTGCAGGTCAAATTGAAATTTATTGTATATCTAGGTATTTATGTACAATCTTGAATGTAGGATGTGGTCAACAGGTTTATATTTCTTTATTATACAAACCATCCTGAAACAATGTAGGTATACACAATCATCAATATGGAATGCGATAGAAGCAATCGTCAATAACCAAAAATAACATTTAGGTGATGGGAAAGTTTGCTAATTTAAAAGTCGACAAACTAGTTTTAAGAACTTTCTGTGTGGGATACACGTCCCAAATATTAAAAAATATTCAACATGCTAGGAGTATAGCTTGAAAAGAAGCCAAAACAATCTTTTACAAATAGGTTACTGTAAGTCCCATTTTTCATTATAATAAAAATAGTTTTTTGTTTATTTTCCTATCCACTCTTTGAGCGGCTATAGCCAATCGGCAACTAGCCTTATGTGTCTCTTTCTCTTAATTTATTTTGCCATTAAAAATTCTATTAAACAAATAATTTATGCACAGTATTAGCCCAACATACATTTTTCGGGCGCATTTTTGTACATCACACTAAAACATGCCTAAACTTATATTCGCTGTGTAAATGGAGCAAAAAGCAATTTGAATTGTGCATGCAAGCGAGAAAATTATATGAGGTGAAGTGATGTTATTTGTATTTGTTTGACCAAAACCTTGTTTTATTAATATTTAGAGCATAGAAATTCTCTTTTGTGATTGTGACTTTGGTTTAATATTCAATAAAAAAAATCAATATGTAAAGGTTAAAATGATCAAGTGATCAATATGAGATTTGCATGTAACAACAACTTTACTTTTTGGTTATATTTGTATTTTGGGAAATCTATCTAAATTCATTTTACAAACGCAACTGAACAAATATCTAAATGAACTAACTGTGTTAACCAAAACAGTAAAGTATATATACATCCAAAAAGCACAATATTTCATGCCAACCTTGGAAAATTTTGAGTAATACTGAAAACCACGATTATTCACAACAAATTTGAAATATTACCGAAGAACTTCGAATAAACTTAGAATCCTACAATAATCCTAAAAAGAACGAAAATAATCTTCGAAATTTCAATGCTAGGCGCTTCAAAAGCAAAAACACCTTTTTGTTCTAAAAATTACTGAGTAAGTTGATAAGTTTGAATCAAATCTTGATTCATTATTTAATCAAAAAAAAAAATCTCAGATTTCGAGAATTTCATCTAACTCTATGCTTCCCTTAATTCAATCAAAAAAAAAAAACTCGAATATTAACGAAAATCTACAAAATCATGCTTAAGTACATATATAAAATAATACTCAACCCGAAACAAACCTCGAATGCACTTGGAAAATTCAAAAAGTCAAATACATCACGCAACTCAACGTCAACATTCGAGAAGCCCGAATAATCTGAAGTACACCCTATTAAGACATTCCCGATGTATAAAACCCAAAAATCGGGATGCCTGTTGGTGGATTTTGTAGGCATTATATGAGTTTCTAAATTTTTTTAAAAATGCGACAAAACACAATTATGTAAGACTTTTCGAGTTCTCCTAATCGCGTTTTCTTACAATTCCGACTTTTTTAATTATGCATTCTCGATACTCCCAATTCTGAGAGATAAATAAACAACAAACGCAGGGTAAGCTGGCCGGAGGAATTGAAATGTGGATGAGTTGCTATGAAATTGAAGTACAGTAACTGAGAATTTGCCACGTTGAAGAATGTTTTTTCCAGATCATTTTGTGATTAATGTCTTGGTCATGTCGAGCGTATTGAATCATAGGGAGTCTCAAAAACTACCAAGTGAATATAAAAAAAAATGCGATATTTTACAGAATTATAGTGATACATCAATATTTTCGATATTTTAAGGGAATTTCGAGTGTTGAGTTTTATGTAATAGAAATTGTTTGACTTTTTATAATTTTTTGAAATTATTGGAGGTTTTCGATATTACTCCAGTTTGGCTTGGAGGTGAATTGAGGATAGCACTGAGTTAAATGATCTTACAGAGATGAGATTCTCAAAAATCGAGATTTTGTGGTGTTTGGATTAATCTAGATTTCCGGATGCCAATATTCTGGCATCGAAGTTCTGGTAAGTAGTTATTCGATATTCTAAATGATTTCTTAATTTATAAAGATTATTGTAGGATTATAAGTTTTTGTTGTAAATTCGAAATTTGTTGTGAATATCGCGTGTTTCAATTTTACTCGAAACTTGCAAAGGGTTAGGTGCCGGTAAGGCCATTTAGATATTTTTTCTGTCCTTCTTTACAACTATTTATATGCATCGGACCTAAAATGTTGCTACCAACTTGAGCGAGCCTAGATTTCCAAAAAAAAAAAACTCAAACAAAAAAGTGAAGTTGTTGTTGGACCACAATTTTAAACAAAATTAAAAAACTTGGGTTTCCATCACTTGATTATTTTAAACTTCGATGATTAGCTTACATTTTTATATTGAATATATACCGAAGTCTTAATCACAAAAGGGAAGTTTTCTAATATTGTTTTAGGTGAAGAAATGCAGCTAACATAATTTCCTCTCTTGTAATATTCTCGCTTGCATGCATTTTTGCATTTTTGCTTAGTTTTGAGTTTTGTGGAAAAATTTGATAGGGGAAGTCTTACGAAGAAGGCGTCAAGTGATTAGTATAAATTGTAACGGGCGAAAATTAATTAAATTTTCAAGGTTACTAAATAATAAATAGAATATTGATGAATATGTTCATTTCTTTCCAAATCCACCAAATGAAGATGTTTCACCAAATTCTGAAATTGTAAAAAAAAAATAGAAAAAAACCGAGGTTAAGTACTTTTTCAGAACAATATGATAAAAATAGAATTGGCTGATCTTACCAAAAATAATTAATCTCAATTAAGGAATAGAAGACCAAAGTTGAGTTTAGAAGACCAAATTCGAAGTTTTTTCTGAATAACAGGTAAACTGCATTTTTGTCGATTTTTAGTTGTGAATGAAAATAACGTAATTTTCACTTTTAATACTTTCTCCCATTTCTCTTGAAAATCTAAGCAACAATGAATAATTAATACTACTAAAACTACTACTGCGACCTTTTAGTTCAAAAGCATTTCTGAATAGTTTACTTTAAGTTGTTAACTTGTTTAAAAAAACCCAGAATTAATTAAATACAGCTCTAACGAAATTGGGCGAGTCTAAAATATTTTCCGACCCGGTATAATTTGCCATACTGTTACTGCCCAGAAATTATTAGATTAGATCCACCATACGCTGAGAAGCAAAATTAGTTTTACTACTACACTCCGGCTTACTTCAATAACTATTTTTATTTTTTGTTTAAGTACCATTATTAAAGCAATAGCCGAACTGACAGATCTTAATGTTTATTGTGTCAACACTCGAAGCATTTTTTGAATATTTATTTCTTTTTTGTTTTTAATGTTTGAATGGTATGCTTTAATATTTTCTGACAATTTATTAAGACACATTCGATTGATGAATAAAATTAATATTATCAGATTATAACATGAACTAACAACAGCGTTTGCTTTATGTAGATCCAATTTTTCATTGATTAACCTTTAGATTTAAATAAAATATCTGCTGAGTGCTGACTAATTTAGCAGTAGGTTGTAGTCTTACAGAGGCATCTGGCTCTAGTGTTTCCTAAAATCATTCTTCTCAGTTTTTGTTACTTTTAGTGATATCTACCAGTAACATTTTTAAACACATCAAAAAAGTACTTTAAACCCAATTTTAATACTTTGTTACTGAAAATTTTAGTACTTTGGGATTTATTCTAATTTCATCCCTGATACGTGCATATTCAGCAAAGAAATTATATGAGCCGTTTATTTTGAAAGTGGCTTAAGCCCATATTATGTTGCAACGAGATAATGAAAGAATAGAAAAACAATAAATGAAAATGGGATTTTGAATTTTCTTATTTTTTGAACAATTATTAGGGATTCTTTTTTTTCATTTTGACTATAAATTGTTCACCATTAGATTATACTTTTATTTGTTTATTGCTATCATTAACTTACATTTTTTGAAAAATGGACTTGCACCACTTTCAAAATTAACGGCTCATATGTAGGTACATTTTTTAACTTTAATGTACCGGTTTCTATTTTACTACATATAAAGGCACCCTATATAAAGAAATATGGGGGAGGGGAGGGGGGGGGGGTTTCTAGTCTCTTTAATTGTTTGTACTGAATGACTCATCTCTAATATAGTAATATACTATGATTTTTGCTATTACCAACCAAACCAATTAATACAAAATTATTGTTCAACTACATTTTAATAGCTGAACTAATTTTTAGATCACCGTTTGTGATCCAAAATTAATGTTGGATCAATTGTTTTGTTGCTGCACATATAAATTTTGATCGGATCCGGATCACTATTCGTCAAGAAATGCAGTTAATATAGAAGAATGCTCAAAACGTTTTCCTGCGATATAAAATTCATTTCGTGCATAACTGAGTAGCCTTTGTGGTATCGTTGTTTCTTAAAACATAAAATTTTTGTTTTTTCAATATTTTTATTAAGTATTTGTTTTTCGTTTGATTGATTTGAGTCAATCTAATTTTTTTGTGTTCCTAAAAGTGTTTCAGAAAGTGTGAATCTTTCTAAAGGCTACACATAAATCAGGTTTTTAATAATTTAGTTTGCCTATCTACATATATGTATATGGTTTGGAATTTAATTATAATTATTTTTTGTTTATGACTTTTCTAATGTCATCTTCTTGCGATTTTCAAAAAAACAATTGATTTTTTTATTTGTCAAAGAATATGAAAGAAAAAACCAATCCACTTGTAGTTGTGTTTGTGGAAAAATAACAAATAAAAAGCCAGGTTATGTTTCTTCATTTTACAGCATTAGACATATTGTATTGTAAATCTAAAGTTACCGTAAAAAGCTAGAAAATGTTAATTTAGATTAAAACGCAACTATTCGCATCAAAATATAACCTTTATGAAAGTAACTTTGTTTTGTTTATATCAATTTTGACGATTTGTCAAATTCTGACGAATTCTACCAAACAATTCTAATTTGTTACAGATGATCCGGATCAAAAAAAAAAAAAAAATAATAAATTTATTTTTTTCGAAATGTAATGTCCAATTGTCAATAGATCGATAATTTGACAGCGAAAATATGTCAAATTTTTTTGAGTGTTTAGGAAAACAAACAGCAGTTTATATGAAGCTAACTTAAAATGTTTGAAAATAACTTAATTTTAATAAAAATAACCATAGAAAAAACTCAAACGGCACAAGATTAAACCTAAAGAATACGAATTTGCCTTCTTTTTATGTTTTAATTTTTCACACGCTTTTCACAAAAAAATTTACTTGCTTAGCTTAAAATGACATAAAATGAATACATTTCAATTAAATTTTTATTAAAAAATATTTAATATATGTCTGTAATTATAGAAATAAAATTGCATTTTTGCCACTTCATACAAAATGATATGAACAATATTTTGACGTTTATTTGTTTTCCTTAACACAAAAAAT
This sequence comes from Tipula helvola, assembly GCA_963556165.1. NCBI lineage: Eukaryota > Metazoa > Arthropoda > Insecta > Diptera > Tipulidae > Tipula > Tipula helvola. Next base: position 7,573,976 of record OY744481.1, on the reverse strand, counting down.
CACAATGAAGTTGTCTAGCATTCAATCTATTGTAACGAGAGCTTGTCATTACATGTTACCCAATCTACATTGTTACCCAACGTTAAAGATATTAATCTCCACAAAAAAAACTCTAAATGACACTCTGGATACAGTGATAATAGTCGTGTTCCAGTCGACCACTTCAAGTACTTATGAGTACTTAGGTTTGTGTCTTTGCTTAAATTTAACTACTCGTAACTGCTCTTGCATTCTGGCAAGAGCAGTTACGAGTACATAGTTAAATTTAAGCAAAGACACAAACCCAAGTACTCATAAGTACTTGAAGTGGTCGACTGGAACACGACTAATATAATTCACATGATTCAGAGTGTAATAAACTTGGTTATACAATAATTGAAATTATCTGTTTCTATTGACACGCGACACACACGGTCCAATTTCGTTTATGTTTGTTTTGAAGTTTAATTGTACATCATTAAAATAGCCACTTATACTTGCGTAACTAAACATAAAGACATTATTTTTCTCTAAGTCAGCAATTTTCATTTTTACGTCTTGCTTGACCCACTTCCCAAACTGCAAGTTGAATAACTTGAGAAGTTGAATAAAATGTAAAACATATTTTTCTCCGTGTTTTGCAATTATTCAAATGGAAACATTTTTAACTGGGTGATAACGGGAATGCAGTTAGTAAGCGTAAAAATACATTTTTTGTTGTGTGTTAATTCGGTTTTTAGGTATGTAGTTCAATTTGCCCTATTTTTGTAGCAATACATTTGATGTTTAAAGAAACTAGCGATAAGATTGGAAGGGGGGTAAGAAAGAGGTTCAGTTCAGGTAGCCATATGCTACTCTAAACTAATCCATACTTTTTTCATTGTTTTCTGCCTAGTTGCATTTGGCAACTTACATTTTGCGTGCTTTAGCCCCATCAAAAATTTATTCTAACTTTGAGCAAACAAGCTCATTTCTCACAATACTTTCAACCCATGTGGCTATCAAGATCTTTCTAGTGGTACCTTTTTTACTTCACCATTTTCCTCTACTTAAAACAGCTGCAGGAATCATGCCATCGTGGCAAGTAAGATATTTTTTCGATGTAATAAGTGGAAGATGGCTTACAGCCTAACTCCACTTGTTACACAATCCAGATCAATTTTTTAGATCGATTTTTTGATCAGACATAAACGAATTTATAATTACATATGTTGTTACGCACCTATTATGTTGTTTTTTAAAAGTGAGGTAAAAACTAGTAATTGACATAATGGCCTGTCCCATTCAAAAACTTCGTCAGAAAATTTTCGCCTGGAGGTTATTCAGGATGTAATACGTATTTTTATTTTTGTCGGGCTTGCGTTTGAAAAATCGTGAGTTCCTTATTTGGGGTTTTCTTCGATTACCTTATAGTCTTCAAACCCTCACCTAAATTTCTCTTTTTAAGGTTTCGGTTAGTTTTGTAAAACCTCATGATATAATATTGTAATTGTGTTCAATTGTTCATACTCGATAAATCAAAAGTTGAAAAACTTCATAAAACTCATACAATAACGCACCACAATTTATTTCAAATATCAAAACAACTTCATTCATCTATACATAGTTTGTACTATAATAATTATGTACTATCTTTAATCTGAAATAAAAAATTCAATCCTTAACAATTTTCCGATAAATTATCCAAAAATAGCTAGACAATTTCTGGGAAAGAATTTAGTTTAGGAAAAATAAAATTTTTTGGTTCACCTCATTATTGTGAAAATATTTTATTGTGTGGGAAAACGTGGGAAATTGATAATAAATATATATGATAACGTTGACATCAGAAAATTCAGTTCTTTGAAACTTTATGAAAATTTGAAGATTTCTTCTTATTTGCCTTCATAATATTATCGTTCAATATAATTTTGGTAGAAATTCTAAGAAAAATTTTCACCACACTTTAAAAGTTCTTAAGAAAATTTGTTAAAATAATACCACCCACTTGGCTTGGATAAATCGACTTAATTGTGATAATCAATTTCTAAATATACGTTTTGTAGTTACTCGTGTTTAAATAATTTTCCATGGTTTCAATTGTTCATAGTACAAAATCAACATTTTCCTAGTCAAATATACTCGTGCACGTTTAGAGTTGTTGATTTAATGGTTAATTATATTTCTAATTTACTATAATGGAATTTTCATTTCGATTAAACATTTACCAGGCATTATTGTTTTAATGGTTTACGTGCACTGCTCAATTAAATAAAAGGGTTATTTTCAGAATTTTCATGTATACATACTTATTTATTTAGATAAAACGTTGATTTATTTTTACAAGGTATCGTAGCGTGTACATACATATATCTAAGTTGTATTTTATAAAACTAACATTCAATAAGTATCGTAAACATTTTATTCTTGTTCAAATTAAATACATTTTGAAACAACTTTAATTATAATACGTGATTTATTTTTAATTGCAGGTAACACAACTATGGCAATTTGTAAATTTTTCATTAAGTACATGGTACGCTTGTTGGTATGTGTATACCTATGAGAAAATAAAACAAAGGGATGTGGAAAGATAATAAACCCAACAACCAACAAATTAAAAATTTGTTCGAGATAACAACTAACAACCGAATAATTGTTATATGAAATCATTATACATAATGTGGTTTGAAGTGATGTTGTGGCTTGGCAGGTATTTATGTACACATGTAATTATTATTTATTTAAACAAAATGCATAAATTTTCCGGTCCCTAATTTTTCGTTACAAAAATAAAGCAGTTCTGCATATCGTAACGTATGCGTTCCCGTATAATGCGCTCATTCACACTTGTGCTTATAGAATAAAACTCTGTAACTTAGATTTACTTTTAAAATTCTAATTTTTTTTGGAATGTTTTTAAAATATATTTATCTACATATGTCTTGTTCAATTTTGTTTTCGTCGGGACAAGTTTCCCTAAATTTCCGGCCAAATTTAAAATTTATTCAATTTTCTCAGTGAATAGAAACAGTGTTTTGTTGCGTAAAGAATTCTGAGTTTTTAAATTTTTTTTATTCTACATGATTGTCAAATGGAAAGATCTAAAAACGAATCTACCCAAGGCACAATACAGGATGTTGTTTACCTAATAAATTTTGTACAAAACTCGATTTTGAAAATTTTGCTAAATAATGATATTGACGTTAAAAGATGGTCTTCACGATAACGGACTGAAGTAGCCGCTAAAGACCGGGTCACCCCGTTATATTGTTAAACCGGCCCTGCCTTATATTAACATACTGTATACTACTTAATTTTTTAATCTAGGTAGCTTTCATTATATTGGTAGAAGCGAACCAAAGCCGAAAATCATTAGACTTGGTGAAAAGTTTACTAAAATTTCAAATTTTCAAATGATTTGACAGTGGCAATTTTTGATGCTAATATTCCAGTGATAAGAAGTGTATATTATTTTACCTAAATCATTCTTTGATAAAGGGAACCTAATTTAAGGAGTATATAGCTATTTTTGGTTGTCGACTCGGAATTGGAAACCCAATTGGGGTAGTCAGATTCTGATCCAGAAAATTGTATAATCGTATAATTAAGAAAACAAATTAAAAAATTATTTGACATCTACGGTTTTTCAGTTTAAACGAATTACCAATTAAGTGAAGCTTTCCCAAATTAAGTGAAACCTTCATCAAAATAAATGAAACCTTTTACAAATAAACCATACAATTTTATTCGATAAATAAAACAATTTTAAATTCAGATTCATAAGGTATACCGCGTTCCCTGTACGAGGTAATCTTGCTGATTAACATCGGCATAAGATAGTGGAACCCGAATATGATTATTAGATGTTTGAACCGGCTGATTCATTTGTACGATTTTGTTGAATCTGAGTATTATCCATTATAAAATAATGTTTCGTACCTTCGAAATTGTATTGCTTGTAGAATTTGATATTATTTTATAATGGATAATATACCCCAGTCTATTAAATCAGTTTCCCCTTCCTCAAATAGTTTTATCAACCGCTTTTCTTATCAAGAAATATTTTTTGAAAAATTAAAGTTCGTCGGTTGTCTTGGGGTTACAATCCCTAAAGTTGTACAATTTTTTTTAATTGCCTAATGAACCTGAGGTATAAGATTCAGATGAACTCATTTTACATAGTATTTATTCGGCACAATAGATAATAGAGCAATTGTTGAGTCAAGCACATGAAACAAATAACAGGAACTGGAACAGGTTAACGCAAGTTTTTCCAAAATAAATTAAACCAGGGACGAAAATAAATTAAACTTTTTACATTTAGAATTAACTATCCACTATAAATTAACCATTTTCCAAATGAAATTAAACTTTTTGTGCTTTTTTGGTTAAATTGTAGTGGATAATTCTAATTGAAAAAAAAAAAAAAAATTATCGTCCCTGGTTTAATTTATTTTGGAAAAAGTTGCATTTATTTTCGAAATGGTTGAACTCAATTTGAAAATACAGAGTGAAAATCTTCAATATATAACGAACACCAATTTAACGAAATTTTGAGTATAACGAAATTTCACGACAAATTTTCATGCGTTAAAACGGAAGTTTTGTTATATCGTTGGTTACCGTGTGCCTACCAAATTTCCCAAAATCGTTGCAGCAAACGTTACAAATTTTTCGAGTTTAACAAGTTTTTATTGACGAATTGTAAGGAAATCAATAGGCATTTGAATGCAACCAAGATGATTGTTTCCCGACTGTTTTTGATAAGTAGTTTTTGATTTGCATTCGATTTACCCCAGCAAATTCTATAATCGATCTGATTGTATTTATATTGAAAATCATTCCCACGAAGTTCTTAGTGAAATCAAATATGGTTGGAATGAAATTTATCTTCGGCTAAAGATTACACGGAAAACATTGGTTTTAATATTCCGGAGCATTGCACAATTTGAATTTAACTTGAGCATTTTCGTTTGTAACATACTTTTCTAGATTTCTCTGACAAATTTGTCCCATATGTTGACATTTTTTTTAGCATTTTTAGCTTCACGTACAACGTACCAACTAGAGTTTCTGAATCGGATATATCCGTAACCGGTATCCGCGGATATTTGTGACTTTAACTGTATCCGGTAACCGCGAATATTTTTCAATGGTATCCGAAAATAATTTTTTTTAAGACGTTAATCATCATGTCAGTCATATGTGTCTGACACTAAGAAGTTCTACATAAGCCATCTCAGACATATATGTTGACATACGGGATTTAGTAGAAGGTCACGCCAGTCACTGATTTCCGACGCAAACGATAAATTTGCTGTATCCTTCAAAAGCTTAGCCTACCAGGAGCAAAACCTGAAAATTGCTTGAGTAAGTTCGATTACGGTGGCGATTAACGTGTTAAATAACTTCAATATGCGTCTTTTTGAAAATCTGTTCCTTTCAATAATATTAATGTGTTAAAGTTAAAGTATTCAACACAATAGACCTTATACTACGATCCTCACTAGTTTTTTAATTTCTCCTCGCCTTCCCCGTTAAACGTGAAACACTATTTATTTACTAGGTTATTTTTTTCATTTTTCGTGCTCATTTTATTGTAAAGCAACAATTCAGAAGCACTTACCGCCTTTAACGCACATACTCATATCTCTTAAAAAAGAATTCAACCATGAATTTGAAATACTGCATATTAAAATTCGCTGGAACTCGGTAGCACCAATGTTAGAAAGGTTCTTGTAGGTAAATACGATCATTACTCAAGCTCTAAAACATTTAAACGCTTACTCCATGATGGAAAAAGTTGATTTACAGTTAGTTAATAAAACATCTCGGCCAATCTTTACCTGCAATAAAACTGGCAGTTATTTTATCTTTTTTAAGAAATAAAATGGAAGCAATTAATTCCGAAATAAGTCGTGATTTGCTTAAATCAGTAAAAATGAGAAATACTTTAAGAAAAATGACAATATTTCAGCGTTAATAAAAGGTCTTGTTGATCCAAGTGTCAATCTAACAACACTAGTTTTGAGTTTTACCACAAACCTCATGAATCGATTATACGGTGATGAAACCATTCAAATTTTCGAGAATGACGAAGCAGATCGTGGCAATCGCTTGGACTGTTGAATCAGATTCAGAATTAAAACTATCATTAACCGAAGAATTAAATTACTACATTTCAAATGCGATGACCGTTAAATAGGTAACAACATCAACAAGAATTTAACATCTTCAAGAAAACTGGTAATTGAACCCCAAATGTTGATTTATTATTTAACTTTAACTACTTTTTTATTTCTTACGGTTATCCGGTATCCGTCAGATACTTCATAAACTTCAATTCATTATCCACGGTTACAGAAAATCCGGATATTTGGAAACCCTAGTACCAACAAATTACGTCAATTTTGTTGCTAAATTGCATACAGGCAACTATTGAAAATTTCTAAAGTTTTAAAATACAAAATTTCATCTTAGAAATATTCAAATTTAACAAAATATATTTTTAAAAATCATTACCAATTGTAAGTCAATTCCCTCTTTGGCACTTTCATGTAAATTTGCTCTTATATATCTGCAGGTATATAAAGTTCAATATTTAACCTTCATTTTTTGTGTTCATCACAAGTCTTTAAGTCGACCTCGTATTTGCTTTTCCCGAATGTTAATTTCTAACTCAACGGCGAGAAATTCAATTTTTTTAAGTGTCCAAAAACATGAAAACCATCTCACCGTATTCTCTATATGCAGACACTAATTTACTTTATAAATTTTTCTCCTTTTCCATAAATTTTTGCTAATCTTAGAAACGTAAATAATAAAATTCATGTCTAGTGCCGTTAGGACGTCATGCTTGCATCTCCACTTTCACTTTTATGTTTATGTTGCCTAAGTATGTACTTAGCCATCTGGCATATATCATAGCTGTAAGGTAGATTTATAAGCTTTCTACAAAAGGTAAACATTTTTCTGTCCCTCATAAGAACGAACCAATGCAAAATTGATAGTTTTGATTTATAAGTTTATTGACGATTGTAAAAGTAGGGAAAACGCCTCTCGCGGTAAAAATTTAAATTGAACTGGATACATAAAAAAATATGACAAAAATCGAATTAACGTTTGGCTTTCGATTATGCAAGAGCTAACCAGATTACTTATGAAAACCAACAACATTTATTGCGAAAAACCAGCAGACGAATCAGGATTAAGGACGCCCATTTCTTTGAAATAACGGTATTTTCGATCCACAATATCTCAAGGAGACAATGGGTTTTTGGAATGGTTGATATTTCTATATGATTCCTAAATTCTCTTTTTCTCTAAATTCTCTTATCATTCACAACGGTCATCTCGATATCATACGGTTACCTGAATAATGAAGGATTAACTCACGAATTTTCTAAGAAACAAGGAAAGAAACACAATTATGGAGTAAAAAGGAATTTTATTTGGTTGGTGGGGAAGCAAAATTTAAGATATTTCCTTTCTTCAATAGATCATCTGGTGAAGCATCAATACACTCCCGGCCAAAAGATTAAGACCACTCTAATAAAAGTAGGAAAATTAAATAAACTTGAAGTTGTTCGAAGCAGTGGCGTAGAAAGAAATTCGTCGAGGGGAAGCGGGGCGGGGGGAGTTTAAAGAAATAATAATTTCTATAAGGAAATAATGCATTCGAATTTATTTGAATTCAATTTTTTAATAGTTTTTTGAAGTTTCTTATTTTAATTTAAATTTATTGATTTAAAGAATTTAAAAATAAGAGTTTTGAGAGACTCCTGCCTGTAAGAAGAGTCGCTCACACGGTACGGAAGTTGCTACAAGTCCATGGTACTTTTCTGCTACTTTGTACATATTTGGGTATACTGGGGGCCTACTAAGCAATTCAACGACTATTTTCGACGGCTGTCGTTTTGTATAAGAAGGTGCAGGAGAAAAAAGAAAACAATAGTTATTGTGTTCCTTTTTCTACTTGTACTTTCTAATACAAAACGATAGCCGTCGAAAATAGTCGTCAAATTGCATAGTAAGGCCCCTGCTTTCATGTCCTGCCAAATCATTGCAGGGTCATCTCGAGGATTGGCAACCGGCATTGAGAAATATCTGGAAATTTCATCACCATCTTGTCCTACTCTTAAGCATTTACTGTTAACAATATGTTTATGATGTGACCAAATGTCGAATTCCTCGATACTGGATTCTGATTGAGAGGTATCTCCACTGCTTTCATCCACAGCGGCTAAGCTAGATATTTCTCCTCGTAAATTATTGTCTATGACAGTATTACTTTGAAGTTGATCAGTGAAATGTATTAGTTTAAATCTAGGATCAAGAACCGTATAGATATAGCAGTTAAATAAATATCTTCAATTTTGCCAAATCTCTTCTGAAACCCTGTTGATAAATTATTTAGAAGAGTTTTGGCCACTTTGGCCTTTTAAGTTTTTTCTTGCACATTTCAGCATAGGTATAACAATAACAAGAGTTAAATAATATTGGCCACTTAATTCGACTGTCATCCTTTCTTTCAAGTAGCAATTTTGACACTTCTTTAAGTTGTTGAGTTTTCACATCAAAAATCGATTTTTTAATATTTTCCTCCAATACACCGTTACTCTTCTGGGCGTTTCTTAACTGATCACTGGCGTTTACGCTTCTCTTAAACCAAACTACTATTTCTCCAATTTTTTTTAATAAATTGGCAATTGGAGTCGATTTTATAGAATTTTGTGAGCAAAACAAGGAATATGTCTATCTTTTTCAAAAATTTCAACTCAAACACACCTAAAACCCCGGAGTACAATTTAAAATTAATGTTGAAATGGATACTGATACCCAAAAAGCTTTTAATTTGAAAATCGGTCCAAATATCTGTGGTCATCGAGCAGAATTTATACATTTTTAAGTTGTCTTTGAAGTTGTCACTTAATATTTCGTATTTTCCGTCAATTATTTCCTTTATTGTATTCCTAGAAGGAACTTTGTAAAGTTGCACGCATGTTTTCATTAATGCTCGGAATCCATTACCTTCCACAGTATTAAATGGCATGTTATCTTTATATATAAAATCTACAATAGCGTTTGATATGCGAGTACTTCTAGAACCGCCATCTACAAAGAAATCGTTAAATGCTTATTGTCAAAATCACAAAACAAATTTTATTGCGCGATAGCTGCTTGTTTTCATTCCTTTTATGTGACGATTCAAAAATTGGTTACACGTATTGTACCTATAACATAATGCTTATTTGCCTTATTCGAATTATAAATTATTTTGTGTAGATCAACACATCACCGTGTAATGATTTTATAATATGTGAAACTCAGGTGGAGGGGCGGTGATGGCTTTACCCCCCCCCCCCCCCCCCCCCCCCGAGCTCTTCCTACAAAAGTTCAATAGGGTTGAGATCAGGACTCTGAGGTGGCCATACCATGTTATTTAATATACTTTTCATCTATTTCCGTTCTAAATAACTTCTGCGCAATTTAGAACTGTGTTTTGGGTCACTATCTGGTTGAAAAATGAATCCATTGCCAAGTAATCTTAGGCCCAGAAGGAATGGAATGTTTCTTTAGAATTAGTTTATACTGCTCTTTTTTCATAATTCCCTTGATTTGTACCAAATTTCATGGCCCGAGAAATAACCCCAGACCATAACGGAATTACCACCATGTTTAACAGTTGGCACTTCACAATCTGGCATCATCTTTTCTTCGGCTCTACGTTGAACGTAAATTCTTCTTTTTGAACCAAATATTTTAAATTTCGATTATTCAGTCCACAAAACTTTTTTAAAGTATTTTTCTATCCAATCATGATGAATAATCGCCCATTACATCCGTTTTTTCTTATTATGAGGCCGTAACAGCAGTGTCCGTCTGGGGACGCGACCAAACAAATTAGCGTCCCTCAATCGCCTTTTTACTGTCTAGCCAATGATACAGGTTTCGATCGAGTTTTGTTCACTTCGGCGCGTATTTCTGACGCTGTTAGGGATCTATTCCACTTTGCTGGTAACAACAATGAACTTATGCTCAGAAGACGTGGTGGTTCTCGGCCTTCCTGAACGTGGACGATCTCGATTACTGTCAGTTTCTCTGTATCGAATAATTGTTTGATCAACACAAGTGTTCGATAATTTAGGTTGAGAGACAATCACACTGCGTGGTTTTTCCATTTTCAAGACGTCTTGGCTCTAGAAACCAAAATTTCTAACTATGCGAGATTGTCCGTGAATAACTTAAAATATAGAGTAAAAACTAGGAAACATCTGTACATCTGCAAAATATTAATTCAAATGATTTGCAATAAATATATTCTAATGATTTATTTATTTTATTTATTTATTTATTTGTTTACAAAAATTTTGAATAACCACCAACCCCATACTTACACAATCTATCTTGAGCTAGCGGCTCATTCATAATACATTGTGCAAGATGAGGTGATGGTTAATATAAATATAGAACTTTTTAACAAAAATTCCCAGTTCAACCCTTCATATACATCCTGTAAAGCGGCAGTCTCTTTGCAGAAAACCAGTTGTATTTTCCATTTGCAGATGCTTGAATCATTGATGTACATCCATCAATGATGCCGTTATTAGGACACTTGTAACCAATCGTTCTGCGAGATTTGAAGCGTTCCATACGGTTCGACCACGAGGATTTGGTATGGTTTATGCATTATTGCTGCATTTTATGCAACTTATGCAATTTTAAATTAAATAAATTAAATTAAATTTAAAATAAATATTTAAAAATAAAACTTATTAAGTGCGGCTGACTTGAAAGTCAAAGCCTAATGATTGGTTGCAGCAACAGTGAAACAAAACCGATATTCTACAAATTAACACACAGAGCGTCTTTCCGTGTTCGTTATTTAATCAAAAACTTAACGATATGAAACTTTTTAACAATCAAGAAGAAGAAATCGGAACGTTGATGGTGAATAACATGGAAACTGTTACTACTAACGTATTTTAAAATTTATCGACGTTCCTCCACCTGAAAAGTTGGTTATTAGAGCTGATATTCTTTCTACCGGACCCTACTATACGAGTAGTTAGTATGTAAATTCAAAGTATATTGAAAAAATATCGGGTGAGAAATTAAAATTGTAGAATTGAGAGACTTTCGGCTACTCCAGTGCCTTTCTACTACTGGAAGAAATCACAAACATAAATAAATTATTTTTGTTGTGCAAAAGTATAGAACAAAACTATACAAACTTTTTATCAAGCTTACAATTTTTTTAGATTATGGTACCAAAATACACAAACGTTAACCGTGTCTGCACTCTTAATAATAATATATGGTAAAAACGATAAAAACATACCCACATCAGGGAGATAGATGGTAGATATGTAATTTATTATCAAGTGTTTAACACTCATCAATTATAAATATATGTATATGGGGAAAATGAAAGAGAAAACCATTTTCTTCGAACTAAACACAATTTTTTGGTTGTTTTGTTTGTTAATGAATTTTAATGTCAACCTCAATATAATTTATGATTATTAAAGAAAATTGCTTGTATTATGTAGGTAATTTGTTTTCGTCTATTTTTGGCGTTTAACCGCATGCACGAAAGCTGTTGTGTAGCAGCGTAGAAAATTTATTTTATTTTTAAAAACTAATCATAATTAAAAATTAATTATTATTGCAATCTAAATTTAGATTTATATTTTTATTTCAAACTATTGGTTATTTTATTGATTTATTTCTGTCAAAAACTGGGGTGTTGCTGTTATGGCATTTAGGTGCGGTTTAAAAAGTTTTTCTGGTTTAATTTTGCTATCATATTTAGATTTAGATCATTCGTAATATGCGTTGTGTATTTCATGGTCGTGGGCAAAAATATTGGCGAAATGTTCATAAAAGTGTTTAATGGCATTTTATTTATGTGTATTTATGGTTTTTATACATTTCCATATTTAATCGATATATACAAGAACAGCACTTAAACTGTGTAATAAAAAATAAAAACGGGAAATAAAAATAACAAATTTAATGGTTTTGAAAATTATTTCGGTTTAATTAATTTCCTATCGCGTATTTAACATAGTGTGGTTATTTCAGTTATTCGGGTTAATAACGGTTGATCCAACAGATGTCTCTTTATTTTGGGTTTAAACGTTTAAGTCATAAAATCTTTTTTGTCATGTAAATATTTCGATAATAAAAAAAAAATGTTTTAATCCGGCCAGCCATTATACATTTTTTTTGTATATATCCCTAAATTATAACCTACAATATTCATATTTCTTAATACAACGAAAACTAATTTTACCTTTCCGGGATGATGTTCTTTTCTAAAATTATAAATACATATGTATTTTAATAAAATCAAATTTCAAGGGTTCAAAAAATGTTACCACAATCAGTAAATTTCAGTTACAACAAATCGTCATTTCCGGCAAATTTTCAAAAAATTTTAATAATAAATTTATTGTTAACATAATTTTAGAACCTTCTGATAATTACTAAATTTTTTATAATATTTACTTCTCGAGTTGATAAGATAAAGTGCCTCTTCCGATCGGCTGTTTTATTTTTCTGACAGACATCACAATTCACTTTTCCAAACCTAACATGTTACAGTAGACAACAACGCTGAAAAAATAAAGATTAGTCATTAATATTATTCATTAATCAACAACAAAAAGTTTAACATCAAAAAATACATCCCTAAAATTTTAACGCCTGCTAATCCGTGTTCCATGCCAGCTGGGGCATATTCAAGGCAAATATACGCTGTCCTCATATAAAGGCTTATATACAACAGTTTCTGGATGCGAATTTGAAAGTTAAGGACTAAAAGTTTATCAGTAACTAATTAAAATATGTCTTACAGATATCTATTATTTATTTATTTATTATTTTATTTCATAACGAGACGACAGTCTCGAATTCACCGCAAAAAAAAAAAAAAAAAATTATACAGTAGGTATAAAAGCAACGGAAACATATAAAAAACCAAAAAAATCTGTTAGAAAAGATAAATATTTTTAAATAGCAGAAAGATAATAATATTAGTCAGTTAAATACAAGTATACCAATTGAATCAAACAACAAATCAAGAAAAGATACAGAAAAGAAACGTCTGAGTTTTGAAGTAAGTAACTATTTTTTAACTTCTGTATAAGAGAGTTAGTATAAGATAAACCTTCTCACGAAATCCGGCAAAGCATTGAAAAATGTAGGCGCTGCAACAAGAATATAGCGGCGGAAGTGATCATTATTAAATTTCGGACTATTCTGAAATAGTTGATGGTTCCCACGGAGGTTATAGCGATAATCGAACCTTATGCTACAATGGCCACTCCGCTTCGCGTTCGCGTCTTTGTTTCTTTAAAATGATTCGCAAAATCATTTTCTGCTGAACATACAACGGCTTTAAAGTACTTGTATGGCAGCCGCTCCAACATAATAAACCTCATCCCAGTTTAGACATTACCAGTGCGTGATATAACATTATCAAAACATAGACTGGTCATAAATCACGAAGGAGATAAAAAATCCCGAGCGGAATTCGTATATAATATTAAGTTGGTCACATGAGTTTTCAAATTAAGATTGGAGTCCAAATGGATACCAAGATATTTAAACGTGTTAACTAACTCGATTTTAAAACACTCAGTTTGACACTTATTGGTAGAGCATTTAGTAAAATTGTGATATGTTACCAGGTTAATAGGCAAATTTTAGATACCACAGATTTTAAAAAACATAAAACTTTTTACACTTTCTGCCGTAACACTTGTTAAATATTTCGCAAAATTACAAAAGGTTTAAAAAATCACTCGATCGATTTCGGCTTGTTAGGCCATCATCAGGAGCAGCGCTGTCGAAAGAGGCACTTTAGTGCCTCCCGGGCACTTATAGAGAAAGTGAGGCACCCAAAAAATTAGAGGCACTTAGAGGCACCGAAAAAATATTTTAAAATTTTGTTCCAAATTTCATAATTTATAACATAATTTATTTGGTTTCAGCTACGAAGCACGATTTCGCGAAGAGTGCGAGAAATTAGCAAGGAATATTTATTCTTTTTTTCTCATAGTCCTAAACGGCAAAATGAGTAAAAAAGTTTTCAAACAACTTTTAATGTTCTGATTCATACAATTTTGAAAACTTCTACTACAAGATGGCTAGCATTAGATGGCGTAATATTTAGAATATTGGAACAATGGTATCCTCTTCAACACTACATATTTTGTACTAGGCAAATTTGAGTCGAGAAACCCTATAAAAGATTTAGCTTGTGTTTCGCAAAATTTAAATATAAACAACAACATTTATTTTCACTTTATGGCCTATATCCTTAAATTAAGCAACAAAAAATTTAAATTAATTTATAAATTGCTTCTAGCAGGTAAACATTTCTTAATAATGGTGATACATAATTTCATTAAAGTATGAAAATAATTTAAATGAAATCGGTTTTAAAGAAACCGCTTGTTTTGTAGAGATCGATAGAGTGTATGTATATAGGGCCTAAGCTGAGTTGGAAATTGCACAATCTAACTTAAATTTTGAATGTATTCTAACCATCAAGAAACGATGTAAAACTATTATATTAAACTATGCCAAAAGATTGTTAATCGATTTGATTTTAAAGATGAAATATTAAATAAAATTCAAAGCATAGATCCACAAAACCTAGGACAAACTCTCATACCTCTGATACGACGGAACTTTGTTAAGTGATGGAAAAATAGAGGAGATAGAAGAAGAATATTGAGAAGTTTTTTTTCAGAGATCTATTGCGGTATCTTCTAATTTGGAGAATTTCTGGGGTAAAATTTTTGAACTACGAAATGGAACCAATGAATTTCTATTCCCAAATCCCAAGATAAAAAATATTTATTACTTGTCTTCTAAGCCTTCCTCATAGTAGTGCTGCAGCAGAGCGGTGCTTTAGTGCGAGTTTACGTTAATATTATGCTGAAAAATGTTCACCAGGCAACCAATCGACGTAGTCTATTTCGTAAACAATTTTCTCCTTCCGAATAAATTATTTTTAAAATGCATGCGATCCTGCTGAAATTTTTTCAACAGAATATTTACGTAAACTCGCACTTGGAGGGTATATACACGGTTTATGTCTGTATGTATTCCTATTAGTTAACTTTTTATTTAAATAAAATAAAATTTGTAAAATAGTGTAGTTTTCGTTTTTTTTTTCTTTTTTTTTGTGAGGCACCCAGAGGCACCCAAATTAATTTTTTGAGGTACCCATTTTTTTTATTGCGACAGCGCTGATCAGGAGTATCTACTAAACTGTAAAAATAAAAATGTACTTATTTATATATGTATATAGTTGGAAAAAGCAGAAAATGAAACAAAAATATACAAATAAAGAATGTGCGAGTGGTAAACAATAAAAATGGTGAGAGCAATAAACATTAAAAATTAAAAGGGGGTGAGTTAAACACAAGTATAGAATTATTGATTATTGATTAGTCAACGGCCGAATAATAAAATTCCAGATGTTGTTGTTGTTTTTTTAATTTTTTTATTTATTTTATTATAACCCGACGTATTAGTCATTTTATGGGATGGTATGAGTATGGGAATAAAACAGTGTGGGGTCGGTAATTGGTGAGAAACGGATTTCTCTCTGTTCGTTGAGGATATTTTGGTTAAGAAATATAGCTTTTCGGATTCCGTAAGATTCTAAGTTGTCTAAACGTCTGCTTTCATTTTTTTTTTCAAAGTATCCTTCAGCACATTTTCCGATTCAAAGTATTTTTTAATTTGGAACTTAATGTCTAACAACCACCCTTTCACTTTATTAGTCTCGATAATAGGCTGCGCTGATTGAACTATTTCAGCAAGTTCATCACTAATCGTAAATGGTTTGGGTGTTAGCTGATTCTAAATATTTTAGGGGTTTATATTCCGTTTTAATTTCCAAAAATGGATCTTCAAGCCGTTTAATTAAAAATTGTAGATTGGTAGCCTTCCGTTAGTGAAATAATGGATCTGTTCATAACCTCACTAATTGGTTTTGTAATATGTTGCGTAACTAACGCTTGGATGTTTAAAATCTTTTTACGATTTAAATTTGGACGACTGTGCAAACTCAAAGAAAATGTTAGAATGGACTCTACAATTTTTTTAATGTATTCATTAAAACTGTCCTTATCAAGTTTATGATTATCATTGCTTGTATATGTATTTATAGATCTTGAAGAACTACTATAGCTTTATTCTGTTTATTTATTTCTAGAGATTTTAAACTATTTGTATGCAATATTTGATTACGTAAAAAATTGTCGTTATTAATACCAGATGTATCTTGTTCGTTTTTTACCAAATGCCGCTTAAAAGTATAAATATTTTGAAAGGTTTGTCTACAAGCTTTCTGAGCACATTTAAATTTAAAAATAGAAGGGGCGTCACGATAAGACTTCAAATGTATAATCAGACAGTTTGCTGATTGAAAATTAGCAGCCCCTTTCGTATCACACAAGAAGCAAATTAACATGATTATATACGATTAATTTTCAATCTTCTAATTGTTTTATAAAATTGCGAATTACAGGATAAATAATGTCTGATGGTATTTGGTAAAATTATTTTTGAATAAAAATCCATACTAATTTGCTTATTGTACTGTAAATTAAAAACAAATATAAGTTTCACGCAAATATCCAATGTTTTTGTAAATGTTGGTAGTTTGTATTTAACTCCATCACAAAATACGTAGAAATCCGTTAGTTGTTCTAAACTTTTACCTATCACAATAACCCGTGGCTGCATTTTTCTTTTACTTTGGAGGCAAGCATTACGGCATTGATTTATTTTCGGTTGTACATATATCATTCAAATTTTCGGTTCAAACGTGGTGCTGGTAGTAAAGATTGTAGCAGTAAGGTTGCAATACAAGACTTCGAGTCTGTAAGATGTGGAGATAAACAGTTAAAAATTCAACGTTTGTACAGTTTGTATATGGTTAATATTTACATGCATTATAATGTTGGCAGTTAAATAGCTTTTATGTATATAATTCTGAATTTAGTTTATCTTTGATTTTATCAAAAAGAACCGTTGCTTTTTTAATAAAATTGTTAAAATTGGTAAGCAGCAAATTATTTTTACCACTGTATAGTTGCTCGAAATCTATTTCTATCTGCAATGATAATAAAAAGTTGAAATGAGCGGCATTATAAATGTATTTTTATGTATAACTAATTGAGCAGCGACGGGACCTTGTAAGTAATTAGTTTCGAAAAATGAAAAGATACCAAAATATTTTATTGGTAAAAACTTATGCTATCTGTCCATTAATATCTTTCGTTAGCTTTAGTTCGTTCATATTTAACAAAAAAAATCGGGGTAGGCTGTGTCTTCTACACGGCCGTAGGTGTTTTCCGTGATAACGTTTATAAGAGGTGCAAGAAATGGCACGATGTATGGGTTTGTTAAAATAAATTTCTTTATTATTAGCATCATGAAATGAGAGTACAGTGATTATTTGCAAACGATTAAGTACTGGGCGATGGTATGAAAAGTACGATATGAAGCGCAGGGTCTCAGCGGAGATGTGCCTGATGAATCTGAGTTCCAGACAAGTGCTACCCAAAGTCGCCGAGGCTAGTGTGGTGGACACGCAGTCTAGGTCAAATATATATCAGAGTCCACACTGACATATGGCCTATCAGATATTCAGGCATTCCCTCTTTATAGTGCTCTCTAGCATTGTAAATCGCCACTTTGTAGATCTAAATTTTAATTAAAATGTATGTGAAAATTAATTATTTTAATTTACAATAAATTATCTGCCGCAGTTTCTTTACGCACAAGTTAGCACTAAAATTGCTCCGATCAGATGAGGTAAGAGGGGTTCTCTCGCTACAGTGATCTCAAGCATTGTAAATCGCTATTTTGTAGTTTGTAATTTTAAATAAAATTTATGTGGAAATTAATTATTTTAATTAACAATAAGTTATCTGCCACAGTTTCTTTACGCACAAATTGACACCAGAATTACTCCGGTCAGATAAGTGATTCTTATGGTTGGTTGTAAACCGCTGTTTTGTACTTTGTAATTTTAATTAAAATTAATATGGAGATTAATTATTTTAATTAAAAATAAATTATCTGCCACAGTATTATTAAGCACAAATTAATAACCGAATTGCTCCGATCTGATGAGGCATTCTCTTGCTATAGTGCCCTCAATATCTATAAATCCCTATTTTGTAGTTTGACTTTTTAATTAAAATTTATGTGTAGATTAATTAATTTAATTTAAAATTAATTAGCTACCACTGGTTTTCACGCAAAAATTGACACCATCGGATCTCCGATCGGATGAACCGTTCTCTCACTACACTGGTTCAAGCATTTAAATCGGCCGAAATCAGAGGTTCGCGACGCGGGTTCCTATGCCGCCGGATGACATCATTGCAATAATATTATGCGTGATACATAAAGCCGAAGCACCAATCTAAGCAATCATATCTTTAAATTAAAGGTAATGCTTATAGTTGATGAGTAATTGCCCCCGACCAAGGGCTAAATTTTGGGTCAGTTTTCTGAACATGCGGTGTAAGACGTTATCATTCTTAAGTTAAATTAAATTGACTTAGTTCTTTTAGTGAATAAAATCCTGATAGAAAGCACTTTGATTAAAATAACTTGTGTCGTATTTATATGTCGTTACAATTATTTTAGATTGTATTCATCTCCCTCTATAGTAGAGTTAAATTATCAAAATTGTAGGGTACGTTAAACTAGTCGTTTAAAATAACCCCACAGGTTTATAATTTTATTTCTAATATTTACTGAGAGGAAGCGGAATATTAATATCAAATAATTGTCAGGACATTTAAATACTTCTATAGCAAACTATTTCACTAAATATTTGACTTTAGAGTTAAAGCCGAGAGGTTTAGATTTTTAAAAGTTTAAATTTTTTAGTTTAAGCAAGAAATTGTCATTTACCGAATGATACCCCGAGCTGTCGTTGTACCGGGGCCACCCCTTTAATATCGCAGACAAATCTTTTATACCCTCCCTTTTCATTAGTTTTGTTCGATAATTGCTATGGATTTGCTCCATTTTTCTTTGATCTCATCCCACGGTTCGCAATTATTTTGATGCCAAACTTTAATATCTTTCATTTCATCTGAAAAATGAAACCAATAAATATGACAATAAATTAAATTTGTTGGAACCTTGCCTAAGGGTTTCCTGCACTAAATTCCACTATATGCCTATTGTGCTTACCCAGAGCACGACGAACGCACTCACACACATACATGCAACACAACAACCAAGCGTTCAAATAAATATTGTACATTTGTAAAGTAATGTACTTACCATCATTATAAGTAGTCTCTGGTGAGAAATCTGAAGTTTCGATTAAAGATTTAGTGGAACTGCCTTTGTTGAGGTTTTGGCTGAACTTAAATCTGGAATTTTGGTAGCGATCGTATAATTTACCTGACGGATTTGTTTTTCCTTTTTGGCGATGATAAATATGTATGTATGTACATATTATATTAATGATGGGTATACATTTAATTAATCAAAATATGCATGTATGTATATAGTGACTTACGGCAGTTTCGGATTTAAATTGCTTAGCGATTTCGGCTGATATCGCCGCCGTATCATTTACACTAATCCGTCGTTTGGTTCTTATAAAATAATCAACTATCGTATGAACCAGCTCTTTCTGGTTTTTAGGATATAATTTATTATCCATTTGTAATAAATGTTTACCAGTAATTGATTATTTCAAAATATCAACTAAAGGTGGACGATTGTTAAACTCTAATAAATCTTCACTTGAATCTGATGCATCGCACTGATTTTGAATCCACTTTACACCATTATTAGCCATCGATGCCGTTGTTGCAGTACATGTTTGCCCGGAGTTTTCAAAAGGAAATCCCTAATATATCAATTCAAACAAATCACATAAAATTAAAACACATAGTTAGTAGGAAAAGTACTTACTATTTTCGTACGCCATTTCATTAATCCAGTTCTAAATAAAATCATTTCGCCTGTTTGCTTAACATCCAGAAAAAGTTTAGCTATATCTGACATGATCATATGTTTCATTATATTTTCCGTAATACCGGAAGTTCACAAAAAATCGGCCGTCTCCAATGAAAGGACTGGATCATTAAATATTTAAATTTTAGCTGATCATCAAAATCAACAATTACCACGTTTTCGTCGTTTACGGTTATGCCTTCGTTTTCACCAGACATAATTAAAATTTAAAAAACTAAGTATTCAGTTTTATTAAAATAAAATCTCACTACTTACACAACACTATATTAGAATAATATATTTTTAATAATTAATAAAAATATGCACGGCTTAGAAATTTTATTTCACACTTTCACGATTTACGCACTTCACTTTATTTTATAAGAACAGTTGAAACACGTTTAGAATTTATGGAACGTTCGAACATGACTGTAAAAAGAATGAAAAAAAAAAACAAAAGATAAAAGGGTATTCATATGATTTTTTTTTTGCTAAAATAGCATAATATTTTTGTTAAATCAGTCTATTTTGAGTCACGTGTACCAAATAAACCAATCTAAATAACATTATACTGATAATTTCCCTAGGGAAGTTATCAGTCTAATGTTATTTTAAATGGTATATTTTGAACACGTGACTCGAAATTGACCGATTTAATAGGCTTGCTATTTTAGAAAAATATACTCTGACTACTAGATAAAAAGAATTCATAGTTGTATTTTACAATAAATACTGTTTCAAAATGACACTTTCATAGAACAATTTATAATCTAGCAGCCTTACTATTACAATAAAATAAAATTGCAAAAAATTTTCTCTTCGAATACTCCTCGAGCATTGATAAATACCTCACAATTTTATTATATTTCCTCAAGCACGTTGCTTTTAGGCAACAGCCCTCAGCCTAACCTTAAACTATACAAAAGTTGTTTCATTCTTATATCGTCGTTATAGAAGAAAAAGTAATCATCTACATATTTATGATTTCGAGTTATAAGGGTTTTAGTATTAAATTTTCTATTAAAAATCCAATTTTTTTAAATTAAATAGTTTGATTACTGTATCTTTTATATTATTTAGTGCCATATCTAATGCTAATGATGTTTTCAATAAAAAGTAAGATTTTCAATATAATTTTGTTAAATTTGTAGATAGTGATTTTTTCTTCAAAATAATTTTGTTCGATATAGATAATGATTTATCGTTAAGTAAATACAAAAACTTTATATTAATGATTTTTTGAATAAAAAAAGATATAATATTTCTGTTTTACATTTTAATTCATTTTTTTTATTTCTTATTAATTACTGAGAATTTTTTTTAAAAAAGTCACTAACTACAATTTTGCAAGAAAAATTAAGAAGAAAAAATCACCATCTACATACATACATGCATATCAGAATTTAGTTCATGCAAAACCAACACAAATGTCTTATACAAGCCATATTATGCCATACAAACACAAAATAAAACCTACTATTTCTGTAAGTATTAGCGTCATAATACAGTATAATCTTTACAAACTTTGATTTTAAATTGTAGTTTGTATCAAAACCAGTATAAAATATCACTGGTTTTGGATTTAATAATATGCGTGCGTCACGGAAATAATATGGCTTGTATAAAGACATTTGTGTTGGTTTTGCATGAACTAAATTCTGATATTATGCATGGATGTATGTAGATGGTGATTTTTTCTTCTTAATTTTTCTTGCAAAATTGTAGTTAGTGACTTTTTAAAAAAAAAATCTCAGTAATTAATAAGTATAGACAAATTTTGTTTTCAGTATTTGTTAGGTAATGAAAAATAGTCTAAGAAAATATAAAAACCTCAATTTTGAAAAAAATGTAGATGATTACTTTTTCTTCTATAACGACGATATGTAGTCGATAGTTGTACATTAATGGGTAATGGGTCGTTTTTGTATACAAGCTATAGTATGTGTTTTTCTTTATGTTGTCCTAACATCGATTTTTATTTGTTTATTTACTAATGAATAAAATTTCCCTATACCCATGCCAATGATTAAAACATCATTTCCAATTATGTATTTCATTATGTTCTTTTCCATATATACAAAACGATAATCCAAATAAACAATATTAATTTATGTTATGACAACCATTAATTGCGAAAAAGAAAATAAACATTCGAAGTCGTATATGTACATATATTACACATGTTTTATTATTTTGCCATCAATCAATAATCATAAAAGAACATAAAAAAATTATTTCATTTCATCGTCAAAAAAAAACCATTCATAAAATAACATAAACATAAATTTTATTGGTTTTATTTATTTATTTTTGATTAAATAAATTAATAATAATCCATAAAGTATCATCAAATCGGCTGTAAAATTTGTAGCTGGTATAGTCAAAATAATATCTCGCTGAAAATTCCTATTCTTTCATTCCCGAGTAAATACAACAACAAATTCATTTTTTGTTGTTGTTTTACTCGAGAATGAAGGAATAGGAATTTTCAACGAGATATTATTTTAACTATACCTACTTTATCTGCGGGCATAATTTGTGCACACACAACATAAATCCAATGTGTTTCATCCTTTTTTCAATTTTGTTCTCATCGAAACGATTTTTCATTTCTGCCTCAAACTACAACATATTCGTGTTCATTGTTATCGACTTATCAGCTTGTCATCTGTTATGGATATATATATAATACTGTATAAAGGTAACAGTAGCACATCTTTTTTGTATATCTATATAATATTGCGTGCAACAAGTTCAAGGCCGTATTATGAAAGAAATCTTCAGGGAATTCCCATCAACTTAGCTAATTTGAATTTATTTTGTAATCAAACAACTTAAAGCATCGAAAGCCAACATAAAAATTATATTCGAAGGTTTTACAACTTATGCATAAATATGACATCATTATAATATGGTAGAAAAATGTAATTCTCTACGGAGATAAAATAAAAGCGAGAATATAAAATTTTATGGCATTAAAATGATCCTTTGTTCGATGGAAAAACACAAAAAGAATTAATTTTCCTTCTCTCTGTGTTTGAGATAATCATGAAAATGTGCTAGATAAGACTAAACGTTGAATGGACTCCGTGCTTCATTCGATTGGCTATTAAAAACTAAGTTGCTATTTTGTGCGGTAACTTATTTATACGACACCCCCCCCACTCTCCATAATTCCTTCAGAAAAATGATTCATGATTATTATGCTATATCGAGATATTTTGAATAAACATCTAAATCCCAGTATTAAATTGCGATTTGATTATAATATTCAGACAATCTATAAGCTAAAGTGAGCTTATATGGTTTCTGTGATATATGTCTGGCGAATATTTTATAGTTGGTTGCCTTGTGGACTGTAAAAAAAATTACAACAGTCATAAAAATAAGAAAATTTGCTTTGGATCAATTTTATTGTAAGACATATCAGTCAAATTCAATTCATATTCCACCTACACCATAAAAATCGCAAACAATACCCTTAAGAACAGGCATGCAGGAAAGGCAGTAGTTTATGTACTGTATAAAGGCAAATTTAAATTATTTTTATTCACAACATACAAATATTTGAAATATTTTCCATCATCCCCCTTTATTTATTGAGATATTTCCAGATGGAACATGAAAAAAAATAAAAACCATATTGATAAATTTTATTGCAGCGAGAAACAATATTCTTATCTGTTTAATCTGGCTCGTTTAAGTCTATAAAACGAAATCTGCCATCGATTTTATGTACGTGGTGGGAATATTTTCGCACTCTCGCAATACACCTCCACAAACACACAACATAAATTAATGAAAATGTTTGTTGATAATAAAAATAAGTAAAAGTATGTAGCTTAAATGTCACAGTGTAATATAGAGAGAGCTTTCTACCCACCCGCCCCCTCCTTCCCCCCAATTAGAAGCTATTATTATTACGTTTTTGGCATGGGTTTATTTTTGTTGTTGTATTATGCTCTTCGTTTTATAAGAATGTCTTGTTTTGTTGTCATGATTGTTGTTATGGTTGTTATTACGCGTTGAATGATCATTTTTTGTTGGTGTGTAGCTTAATCTTTTGAGTTGGAATTGAAATTCCCACGTTGTGGGAATTAAACAGTGATCGAAAACATCAATATAAATAATATAAAATCCTGATTTTAAGAATCATCGTGAAATCGAATAGTTTGAAGCATCCAATATTTTGCATTTTCCTACAATTTCTTTGCAATAGAAATTTAATAAATAAATATTTCAACATACATATTCCTAAAAAATTTCCGTAATATAACCCTTAATTTCTGCTTTAAAGTATAAACTTAAATATTTTAGGTACGCAAAGTTTGGAATTTCAAAAAATTATAAAATTTCAAAAATATGAATTTTTGCAAATCGCCCGTTACAACAATTTAATTTAGAAAACGACTGTTTCAACTTGTTTATTATAGTCGATTTCGAATTTGAATTCCATTTTGCCTTTCCCTTTGAATTCGATTTTGAACCCAACACCCTACTTTGATTTTGGCTACGATAGTCTCAGCTTTTGTGTTTAACCATATCCATCTAAAATCCAGTAAAAGTGTTAGAAAAAGCAAACCTTTGTGGCTGATGTTAGCAAGGAATGTCTAATATTCCGAAATAATATCAGCTGGAAATGGAGATGTATTAACTACAATTATACAAAATGTTGATCATATAAAAGGATGAGTTGAATACGTAATGATCAAGTTATAAAAAAGCGGCTTGCGACTGTAAGTTGTATCGTCTGGTCGACATCCCCTAAAACCAGTAGGTTATGACCTAAAATTAGAAAAAATCTAAAGAATCTCAGTTGTGAATGGTTAAACAATGAACCTGTGTTGATCGCATATCAAATTTAAATAACAATTCTCAAACGCAAAACTATTAATTAGGTAATTAAGATTTTCAATAATAAGATTGTAAAAAAAATTTTTAGATTCAATATTTTATGTATACCCCCTAATTGTTTACATTACACTAATTTGGTCTAATCCATGTGCATTTTTACCTTGAAGATGTATACCAATCAAACCATGGTTGCCAATTTGAGATTTTTACGACGTTTGTTGGCGACCCATTCCGGTCTTCGGTTATTGCAATAAATTCTCCATTCTCATAAACAAGAATAATATCAACATGGTCGAGTAATCTTTCAAGTTTACAGTACTGAAGCTCGATATTCACAAAAATTTTCGAATATTCCCAGAAAATTCAAATAAATTTAGAATCCTATAATAATTTTGAAAAAAACAGAAGCAATAAAAATCTCGATTAATCTAGATAAATCTAAAAATCTGAATTTGGAATCTCATCTCTGTAAGTTTATAAAATAGAATACTACGCTTAATCCAATATTAAGCTAAATTCGAATAATCGGAAAATCTTTAAAGCCTTAGATAATATTTATTATGTTACAATCAGTGTCAAACAAACCTGGAATAAGCTTAAAACCTCTTATAAATCAATGAACAAACTCAAACAAGATCGAATAAATTAGAATTCTACAATAATTGTGAAAAATGAAAAAATTAGTTACAATATAATAATCAGTAGTAAATGCTAGAGGACGTCGAATAATCTAGAAAATTCTGAATAATGTTGATAATTTCGAATAATTTCGATGCCAAGCAATTTAAAGTTAATCAATCCCGGAAATCTGAAGAATAATTAAAAAATCTCTAGTTTCAAGAATCTAACCCAATGCTACGCTTAATTCAATCCAAACTAAACTCGAACAATATTGAAAATATATAAAATTTCGCTTAATATCTTTATATATTCATACATACATAAGTACACTTCAAAGAAAAGCTTATAAAACTTGAAAAATCACATAAAATATCGAAAATGTACCTTTACGATGGCAACGGTAACATCGCGAATAATCCCCATTAAGACGATTTCAAAGTATAAAATTAAACTTTATTGAGGATAATATGTAAAATCCGAAAATTGTGACGACTGGCGCTGTATTGTATAAGTATTAAACGAGTTTCGAGAATTTTTTCAAAATTGCGAGAAAACGCGAATATGAAGACATTTTGAGCTCTCGTACAATCGTACATATTGCATCTTTGTAAATTGAGTACTCGATCGTGACTCGAAAAACGAGAAATACATGTGGAATTCGAGAATCCAACTCCTTCATGTCTACTAACACAAACGAGGCAAAACCCAATAACCTATCGCGATGATATGAAATTAGTTGATTTGGTATCGTCGTCATAAACGGTCAAATGGTTAAAAGCTAAATTGAATTTTATTGAAATATAAACTAACTTTCAAAAGGTCGAAGTTTCAATTGTGTAAAAAAGCAAATCCTATACAATTTATCCAACTCGTTAAGGATTATTGAACCAAAATAGATTTAGGGTAATGTTAAAATGATAGCCGTTTTGAATGAAAAATGTTAGTGGAAAATCATAACAAACGACGAGGAGAATTTTTAAATTACGAATCGTTTTGTTTATTTGAAATGTGTAAATTGAAAGAGACAATTATATTAAACATTTGATGAGCATTAAAAAGACGAATAAATGAGAAACATTTTGATGAGCATTTCACATTTGAGCGTTTGATTTGAAAGAAGAATTGTGGAAGAGAGGTTTGTGTGTAAGTTCGCGACTGTTTGACGCAATGATAAGCGAAAGTGAAGAACGTGAGACAGAAAGATTAAGTTTAAGAATTTAAGGGAGACCCATGTAATTATAAAGACGAGCAACACGGATACATTCAAAAATAAAAACTATGTCGAAGAAGACGAAAATCGTATAGTGAATACTCGATGGATGAAAGACGTAACTAACGATGTAGGAAGAAATTTGAGGAATTCAAATGAAAAATTTAGTCTTTCCTTTTAACGATTTGGAAGGAGTGTTACTTAAATTTAACAAATTGAATAAACAATTGAAAGACACACTGAGAACAGAGTTCACAGTGAAATATACAGCCGTCGAAATTCATGACAAATGAAAGTTATATCGTGTATGTATACAGTCCATTACAATTGATTAAATCCAATGAAAACAACGTAGGAAATACTCTTGTATGATTTAATTTTAACCCCCGGGTTATTTGGGTTTTTACTAAAATTTAAAGAACATCATCACTAAAATAAAAGGCTGAACATTTTTTTTTTGGAGTTTTAAAGTCTTACATTTTGTTATTTTGTTGGGAAATACCAAAAAGAAAATGCATTTTTTTATTGTTACATGTGAATAAATCCACGCCAGAATTTGAATAAATACACGAAACATTTTTAGGAAATTATAATTTTTTTTTAATAATAAATTGTTTTATTTATTTTAATAATGAGTGCAGCCTCCATTTTTTGAAATCAGCTCAAATATTCTATTGGGCTTTGAATCGTATAGCGACTTCAAATAATTTAAAGAAGTGTCGGCCCAAGCATCTTTTATGGCTTCAATAAGCGACTTCTTATCATTATACTGCTTATCTCCTTCATAATCCTTGCGAAGAAGCCATCCCCAAACGTTTTCCATAATATTTAAATCAAGAGATTACGAGGGCCATTTAAGTAAATCGACGTTTTTCTTGAAAATCCAGCCTTTTACAATCCATGCCATATGGATACGAGCGTTATCTTGCTGATAAGCCCATTTCAGTGGTCCGAACAGCTGTTGGAACTTTGAAAATGCTGAATCCAAAATAGACAAATACCACTTTGCTGTCATTTTTTGATTTTGAAAAGCTAACTCAATCCCACCATAGTATGAAATAGCTCCTTCCCTGCTATAATGTCGAATGAGAACTAGCTCTTCTTTACGTAGGTCATGGAAATAATAGTTATTATAACCATCGAACCCGTCTAAATTGAATTTTTTCTCATCCGAAAACACGACTTTATATCACTGGTTATTCCATGTCATATGCTCTTTCCCAAATTGAAGCCGATTGTTTTTTCGAGCTTGGTTTAATCGTGGCTTTTTCTTAATTTTTATCCGTTTAAGATGTTTAGCTTTCTGTATGGTGCGACGAACGGTTTGTACGCAGATATTAACACCGGCTTTCTCCTTGATTCTGCGAGCAGATATAGAGCAGAATGGGAGGCAATACGAATTATTTTACGCTTATCTACCGGTTTTAATTTCGAAACAGAACAGCCTTTCATTTTTTTCTATAGTTTACAGGATTTCTTAAATAATTTAGCACAACAGTGTGACTTCGGCCTAGTTTTTCGGCTATGAACCGACTCGGATGTCTTTGATCGTAGTAACGATCAATTTTTCCTTTTTCAACATCGATTAGGCTTTTGATTCTTCCAATTTAAAAAAAAATAAATAAGTGACAACACTAATTTAATTGATTATTTAATATTTTTATTTTAATACAACTAAACAAAAGAAAGGAAAATGAACTGGATTTATTCACTTGTAACAATAAAAATGAAATTTTTTTACCATATTTAAATAAAAAACAGAAAAAGGAACATTTCCAAAGCCAACTAGAAAACAAACTTTTAGTCATTTGATTAAAGGACGTAATTATCTACCTTTCAGTATACAGAAAACAATAGCGATAGAATCCAAAAGAGGTGAATTCGGGAATTTTCATTTTTTTAACGGACTGTATGTACAAGATTAGTGAAATGCTGCATTGGATGATGTACAAGAAAATTCTCTAATTCAATATATCAGTTCTGCCATAATTGACACCAAAAATAACAAAATACCGTTATATGATTCGAATAATTTAGAAGAACTGAAAACAAAAATTGAAGACGTTATATGAGCCTATAATCGAAAGGTAAAAACACAAAAATTGGTTTTGATACAGAAACAATTAAATGGATGATGGACAAAATTAAATGGAAACAACACAAATTCTAAGCCAAAAAATCATTTGATTTTAAATGTTATAACTATGGTGAAATAGGACACGATTCGAAAAATTGCCGGTATAAAGAACTCGGAACAAAATATTGCAAATGCCTTGACATAAATCGAATTGATGTGCTAACACAGCAAAACAAGACAATGCACAACGTGACGATGTTTACTGTAGCAAGTGCCAAATTGTCGAAAAGGAAATCACGACAAAAGAATTTATCATCTTGAATAACGCTTTAATTGATACTGTACTGTAACCTAATCACCACCATTGATTCCTAAAATTATGTTAATCATTCGAATTGGCTTCAAATATGTAAATAGTAAAGTAATGTTTCAATTAAAGATTAAAATTGACGATTATGATCTCCAGTTGGAATGTATTCAAAAAAACCGACTTAACAAAGAGATGATTTTTGGTATCGATTTAGTAGTACACACTGGAGCTGACATAAGAGTTAGTAAATATTGTATACCAATAGATTACAGATAATTTAACTGGCAAGTTGTGAAGGATAAGTACCCAATGCCGGATGTTGAAGAACAGTTGGACGAATTAGGCAGAACCAAAGTATACAGTATACTGAACCTGAAATATGGTTTCTTTCATACGTAGATCGTGAAAATCGAAAATATACAGCATTTATTTCAGACTCAAACCAATACAAATTTATCAAAGGGTCGTTTGGGAAACTTCAATAAATAATTAAACATGCCGAAAATGATGGTTTGTTGATTGGAATTTCTAATTGGAGTAAACGACAATTTACGAAAACAACCGTAGAATACCTTGGACAAATAGTTTCCAATGGATCAAACCAACAGATCCAAGAATTCAAGCCCTAAAACATTCTCCGATCCCGAAAAATGCAAACAAGTTACAAAGTTTAATTGATTTACATGAGGGAATACATATAAGGTTTTTCGGTAAAATCTAAATCGTTGATCGATTTACTCAAGAAGAATGTTCCATTTTTGTTTGGACCACCGATGAGATGAAATTGAAATGTGTATGGATTACAATAAATGACAATTTGCTTGCTGATTCTTTGAAAAATTATTTATTTCACCAATTTTGATCAATTTTGTAATTCAAAATAAATTTTACTCTCGATAATGATCGGTTATTATCGGATCGGATCGATTAACCGATAGGTTTAAGATTTATGAAATTGGTTAATAGCCGGTTGTGATTCCCTATCTGTACCCGAATTCTGATTCTCGGGCAATACCGAATGTAAAATGTCTTGATCATTATTTCCTTCAATTTAGATGTCAAAAATTATGCCATTTCTGCAGAAATGTTTTCTGCCACTAGTGACAACGGTGTCTTTGGTTAATTAGTTAATTAAAAAACAAATATTAATTCGATTTAGTGCATGCATCAACAATTAAGTGAGCCGAATGAAGGTATCTGTTGTTCCATCAGACTCTACATACTTCCAAATGGCGCGCGCGCCTTTATGGTGAAACAAGCCAAAATAGCCAAATACATGCCTTTGTTGGCCTGTTTCCACGTATTTTAAAGTGGTGTAGAATAGCCCACACAGAAGTCAACTGCGACATTTTAAAATGGATGAGTGGCGCGAGTTATTCTGTCACTGTGTACAGTTGCCCCATAAGTTGATCTTTCTGAATATAGGCTTTGTTAAAAAATATCTAAAGCAACTTCGAAACAATCTTATTGGCAAGCTACTTGCAAGCTTGTTGTATCTGCGAAGCCGGGCAATTCAATCTTAAACTGTAAACTGTGCCGGTAGCCCAAGGGGTTCAAATATTCTGGCAATATCTGAGATAACACGATCTTTTGTTGAAATTGTGACATTTTGAAGATTGACATGAAAATAAAATTGGTCGGAGAATGGTTGAAATCTCGAGTGTTTTATTAGGTCAGAGGGACAAGAGAAACCATTAAATTGCTTCAATGATGCCGGTGCTTCCTGTAGCCATGGCTTATTTACAGAAATTTGATGTATACCTACTCCGTTATCTACAATGACACCCCATTGTAAATCAGTCCCTGTGTAAGCTTGTAGACTTGTGTTTGGTTTTTGTATATTGAAAATTTGTTACCGCTTGTTACACTTTTATTAATGTTGCACTTTGACGACGCGTCAAAAACAACCCTAAGCTTAGCAGAAGAACAGTCACGATTGATGATACATTGGTATGCGGTATAAATAATTTACCTCGCGAGTATCTCCTTTCACTCTCACTGATCTTTTGAGTTCGGAATCCTCCTAATCTTCTTTCTAAATTAAGAAACAATGATGTTGCCATTGCTCTAGAATTGATTGATGAATCGTTCTTCTTTCATGACAAATACAATTTTTTCATTAAATCCGAACTAATCAAACTGATTAAGATGCGAAGCCTAACAGCCTAAGTTGGTTCATTTAGATCAGTATTTTACGAAGGGGTTACTTGCATGAAAGGCGATTATTAGACTGGTAAAACCTTACCTAAAATCTTGTACAGGACTGATTTTAGAAAAAAAAATGTTTTTCTCCGAATGGCTGGGTGAACCTAGTGCTCAATTCATTATCTGCAGCTCGTTGAAGTTTTGATATATAATTGTCCCATCGAAACGGATTATCCCATTCCAATCTCATCCTTCTGCTTAGTAAGTGGATTCAAAATTATATACCAGTATACATATTTTGAATCACTGCGTGATTTTTTTTTTTTCAAATTTTGGGTGACAATAATTTGGTATTTTGGATTTGAAAAATTTTCTTTAAAAAAAAATTAAAATAAATTAACCGGGCCTTACCGTTTGTGGTATAGAGTTAGAATGTTTTGGGTACAAGGTTCAATAACCAGTAATTATCACTATAATCAAACATTTACAGGGACGAGTATTACTTCGATATTAATATCTTTCAATTTCAAAACCAACTGATGGTATAACTCTTCCAGTGTCAAATTGTAATTGATATATTAGCGAAATAATTGATTTATACATAAAAGCTCGATATATCAAGAAAATTAAATTTTCCCATTAAAGATTAAACAAAATTTCATTACGTTCTCTGAAAAGATCAAAAATGATATCTCCCCCTCTGAAAACGTCAATAATTCTGCAGAAAAGCAAAATCTCTTTGAAACGTGAAACTAATTGAAATTGAATAGTTTTTCATTTATAAATCTGTATCAAAGAGAAGTGAACGAACAAATTTAATTTAAATCAAGTATTTTTGTATACACATCGTCTTAAGACCATCATCTTACATAGTACATATAAAAATATATTGTTATTATTCAATAACTGTAAATAAATAAAATAATTAATCAATTTTCTTATTATATCTGTCGTTGCAGTGAACCAGAATGAATGCGAACGGAGCTACGGTGTCATGAGAGTAAGAAACGTTTATGAAAATTGGCGAGGCGGACTGCGCACTAATCGGATTACAACTGCAAACTGTTCCTTTTGTATATTTATATACAAAAATAGATAAAAGTTTTATAACGGTATCATTATC
Source organism: Tipula helvola (assembly GCA_963556165.1). Lineage (NCBI taxonomy): Eukaryota > Metazoa > Arthropoda > Insecta > Diptera > Tipulidae > Tipula > Tipula helvola. The sequence goes on along the minus strand of OY744481.1, from coordinate 7,541,653 downwards.
ATCATAATTTATCGAAACATAAATAGAACAGATTAAATATTGTGTGTGTGTGTGTGTATAATAAATAGAGCGACATAAAGCACAAATTATATGAGCTTTTTGTGATTTTTACGAACGAACAATGCGGTGTTTACAGTTAATACTATAAAATAATAAAGTGGTGGGAGTCAGCTTTTTTCGAAAGCTTAAACAAAATTAGTATACACAAAAATTTTATTTAATTAACTGTTTTTATCTATATTTACGTGTACATACATATGTGTACGTGATCGTGCTAATTATAAAATGTTAACGGCATCAAATTTAAATGTATCAACATTAGTGATAGAAAATAGTAACAGTAGTGATAGTTATGATTTTATGATAGATGGTAGCCTAAGTAATAATAGTAAATTGCTCGCTGTGAATTTAAGCGGCATTATAATAAGTAGTACGACAACGGGCCAACCATATCATCATTATATAAATGAAACGCGGCACTCGGACCTCATAAACAACATATTTATACAGTCAGCATTTTATGTAATCTATGCGACAATATTTGTCTTAGGTATTTTTGGTAATGTACTCGTTTGCTATGTGGTGCTTCGGAATCGTGCTATGCAAACGGTTACGAATTTATTTATAACCAATTTAGCACTTTCCGATATACTCCTGTGCGTGCTAGCCGTGCCATTTACCCCGCTTTATACATTTTTGCGGCGATGGGTTTTTGGTACGTTACTATGCCATTTAGTGCCTTATGCACAAGGATGTAGCGTTTATATATCGACGCTGACGTTAACCTCGATTGCGATTGATCGATTTTTTGTTATAATATTTCCGTTTCATCCGCGCATGAAACTTTCCACGTGCATCTGCATTATAATCAGTATATGGATTATATCTCTACTTATCACGCTACCTTATGGATTTTATGTGCACTTGTATGCATCAAATTTCACGGGTGCCGAAACACTGTACTGCGAAGAGGCGTGGGAGGATGAATATTACCGCAAAGTATTTGGATCGATAACATCAATGCTGCAATTTTTGTTGCCATTTTTAATCATTTCATTTTGCTATATATGCGTATCAATTCGGCTGAATGACCGAGCTAAATCCAAACCGGGTAGTAAAACATCGCGGAAAGAGGAAACCGATCGGAACCGTAAGAAAAGGACAAATATTATGCTGATCTCAATGGTGGGCGTTTTTGGATTGTCGTGGCTGCCGCTAAATATCGTTAATATCATAAACGACTTTTATTCAAGAATCGATGAGTGGCGTTACTATACGCTACTCTTTTTTATAGCACACTCGATCGCAATGTCATCCACTTGTTACAACCCTTTTTTGTATGCATGGCTGAACGATAATTTTCGTAAGGAATTTAAACAGGTGCTGCCATTTTTCAACGATTTTATAAATGCTCGTGGTAGTAACCAATACAATTCATCGGGTGGTCGAAGTGAACGTTACCGGTCGGAGCGTACATGTAATGGAAATAATGAAACGATACAGGAAACACTGCTGCCGTCTAGTGTTATACGACCCTCACTAAACGATATCCTAAACAAAAATAATGAAAATAATCAATCGATCGAATTCGATATATCGCCATCGTATTCGAATAATGCCGCAAATAAAAATCTAATCATAGGTGATAAGGATATAATACTGTTGGCAGAGACGGCTCCATCAAAAAAATCACCCGAAACTATAATACTCCCGTCGGGTGTGCTGGAAACACCATTCGAAAATAATTTTAGTTATCAAAATAGTTTTACGAATCTCAATAATAATAGTAACAATAGTAATAGAATAATAAACGGTTGTCATGAGCCGCCGCCGCCGCAGCAGCAACAACAAAAATCTAATCAAAAATCATCGAACGATAAGAGCTTGGCTGAATGTTAACACAAGATTTACATGCGCATTTTTTTCGTTTTCTATTGTATATCATCTTTCAACCACCAACAGAAATTTTGCCGCTAATTAAAAAGAAAAAAAAAATCAAATTAAGATGAGGAGGAAAGGTAAGAAATTTAAATTTTCTTTTCTCGTTTTATGATAACTTTTTAATTAATTTTTTTATTTTTTTTTTGAAGAGGATATGTTTATTTTATGTTTGCACCAACAACAATCACACGAAAAGGTTAATTTTGTTGAAAGTGAATATTACGGGAAGCTTGCTCCAAATAAAGTTAACTGTGGGTTAAAAACCAAACATTTGTTTTTTTTTACCTAAAATTGTAATGACGTGAACACCTCTATAAACGAAATTATTTTTATACTTGTAATTAATTTGTGAATTTCACTAAATTCCGCATTCACATTTAAATATTTTGGTCAGTGACATAATCGATGTTTTTATCGAGATTTTTATGATTTTGCTGTGTCAATTAAAGTTCAACCTTAAAAAACATTTTATTTTATTTTATATAATTCAGCTTGGACAATAAACAGTATAAATTTAAGGTCTAGAGCGATTTTTTTCGCACAATTCATCCGGAATAGAAATAGAAATTTTTAATTAGAATGGAACCAGACATTCCATAAAGGAAGAGATTTAATTTTAAAATTAGAACGGAAATATGTAGTTCTAAATTTAACAGTTGAAGTTCCAGTTTTCTTCCTAGAAAAACAGGATAGGGCTGCGAAAATTGAGAGAGGTGCAAAATGTATATAATGTCAGTACTATGTCAATAAGCTTACGTCATATTTAGAGGAGCCCTTCCTATATATTCGAAAATCGATCCTTTATAACATATAGGGCTTTGCACAATTGAACTTTTGAAGAAAACCTAAAATTCCCATTGCCAATTATATTCAACCTAAAATAATAAATTCAACGCCCACAATTCAAATTTATCGAATAGGGAGAGATTCATTAACCTCCTAACTATAAAAAAACAAACTCGAATGAATGAAAATTTAATTGCTTTAAGGATGCGGGGAAGACATAAGTTTTCCCACCACTCGTTGAACATAAAATACACACAAATAATAAAGCACCGATTTTCCAACAACAAAAGGTAGAATATAACACAAAAATAAGACAAAAAAAATTAATTAAGATGAATTAATTGAAGTACGAATTAAACAACAACAAACAAAAAAACAGCAACAAATTAAACGATTTCATTGTTATAGTTACAAACGGTAGAAAGAAGCACTACCAGCAAAAAATCCGTGTTCTTAGTAACTCAGTAATTAACTATATGAATAAATAATAGTCTCGGGTAATAAAAATAACAAAAGAATTCTTTAACATCTTTCAGAAGTCATAATCTTAACTCGTTTTTTTTGTTTATACATTTACCACCCGTGTCGCTCTTCAATACATAGTAAATATAACTTATAGACTAGCTAGATATAGAGATTATAGCTGTTATGATTACAATAGCTTTAAGCCCCCCACAAAAGCTCATAAAATATTTAAAAAATAAAGCTACACATGCCACTGTATATTACTTATATATAAACAAACAAACGAAAAAGGATACGTAAAAGAAGATTCGAAATCAACCCGACAATGAAGGAGTAGTATCACACAAGACGAGCAACAACAACAAAAAGGCTTTTCCAAATGATATCAACAAAAATTTAATTAAGATAAATGATCCTTATGAGGATGGATACACAAAGTATTTTTTTACTGTTACATTTGAACTTTTTGGTTATGTATATGTAAAACTTTTGTCAGTAGGTAGGTATTCACCTGACAATTTTGTATTGTTGTTGTGTGGTGTTCATTTTGAAAATTTCGAATCAGTTTTAGTATTTGGAGAGATACTAGAGTAAATATTTTGTTGTTTCGTTTGTTTCCTCTCTGCAGGATTCCGGATTTAATATGTAAACCATAATAAATAAAAATATTTCCTTTATCCATTTATCATTGTGTGTATGTGTGTGTATGTGTTTGATTTCATTGGGCGGTTTAGGATGACTTTTTGTTATCAATCTAATGATTTTGAATAATCGAGAAATGTTAATGAATATCTGTCATATATACTTGTGCTTTGTGTCTGTACGCGGGTAATTAATTTGTAATGAGGTTTTTTTATGTGGTTTAACCGTAAGCCATTTACATTTTTCACAGACAGATATTCAACATATTGTATTTTGGTAACATAATCATTCATTGACATACTTACTATTTATAACAAAAATGAATTAGGTCCTTTTTTCAATGTTCGAGCTTGATTGAGCTTTGTTTACACGTTGTGTAAAATTGATACAGCAACAACAACATTTGAAATCAATTTTACCTTATTTGATAATACGGAATAGAAGAGAAAATGTTTCCGATTGTAGAAAAGTTTTTCTAAAGCCAAGGGGGTGACGGGGGGGAGACGAAAAAGGAAAATTTATTCATTTTTGTTTATTATTTATTTATTTATATACACACATTTTAAAAATCAATAATTTATTATTATTTTATTTTGTTCCTTTTGAAAAGCAGCCCACTTTGTGTTGTATACAAATTTTCAATCGACTTCAGAATTTCGTTTTTTTCTTTGATAGAATTTATACATTTATATCGAGTATGTGTGCTGGGGTTCGTCTTCTTAAACTGAACACATTTTCTTTTTATCAAAAATAGGAAGTTAAAGGAAATATTATTGTATTATATGCTGGTATTATTATCGTGATGATGAGGAGTGAAATAGAGAAAATAAATTGATTTCCTTAACAAATTTTTTCTTTTGTTCAATGAACACGAACAGCAACAATATTCAAATTTGTGTATCCACAAGAGCCATCGTTGTGGTAACACGACATTATATATTTGCTTATTGTGAAGTATTTTCATCCGTTTATTGGTTTTAGGTTTAATACATTTTCAAATTATCTAAGGACATTATACAGATTCGTATGTAATAATTATTTCACAATACTTCAAACTGTTTAATATCAGTTCTTAATTTTTGGAAATTACCTGATTGTACAGTTTTTTAGCAATTGTTCAGTAGATCCAGAACTCATCTCAATTTTCATTCTTTTTTCCACTAATTTCCACTATTTCCATGACGCATTAGTACCCTTATACTTAATTGTGATTAAACTCTCGACTTCAAAACACTTGTCGCAGCCACTCAATATGCAGGTTTCATCAAAAGTACGGCACCATATTTCTGTAACAAACTTTTTCATGAAGCCAAAATAAATTCTGCATTGGCATGTATCGGACAGACACAAACATTATGAGGCATTTTAGATACAATAAATACCTCTGGAGGACGTAGTTTGAAAAACTTTGATATTTAAATTGTAAAATTTGGATTATCTTCTTTAAATAATGCGAAAGCTTCTTTTACGCTAAATATCATGTGTCTAACAGGTTTCAGGATTCTGTTTCCTTCAGTACTTTGTACCGATTTTAGGTCGTTTTTTGATGGCGACACACGACATAGTATGTCATCTCTATTGTCAAATTGACAAACAGCTTCTTTAATTTGTGCAGATACACCGGATTGCTGGTTATCACGTGGAACACTATTTGGAAATACTTCTGCTGCAATTTTTGAAACTACACTTTCTCGTTGGATCTGTGTTGCTGGTAGGGCCTTTCTTACTTTCGGACGTGCTTTGCCTAATTTGAGGACAATTGTAGTTCGCTTCTCGATAATCTGCAACATGATGCTTCTTTTTTCTCAAATTTTCCCTATACTTCTGTTTTCTCTCTCTATCATTTTTACGTATAATAGTCAATAACGCCGAACTATTGTCTATTTTCTCAGCTTTTCGAGCTCTGTACTCTTTACTAAGCTCCCTTTTTTCTCTAAATAAATTTTATGTTTTTCTTAGTCTTCCTTTTTTTTTGATAGCATTTTTGAGAGCCATTCCATGCCATTTTGAAGCTAAACATTTTTAATGTTATTTTCTTGTAGAAAATTTTGTCCCAATGACTAACGTTTATTTATTCTCAAATCATTTTGTGAAAAAGAAATATTTCGTCACTCAATGCAAGTTACGTTAATCTGTAGAAATATTTGTCATAGTTAAATTACCATTATAATCGGGACAAAAATTTGAAAGTAAAATAAATGAATTATAAAAGCAAGGGACCTACCTTATATCTATTTGAAATTTAATTCAAGACTAACTTGGATCTCTTTATTATTCGGTAAATCATACATAACTAAAACAAATGAATGGTGAAAATCGGAACAATTGGGTATAAATAATATAATTGCAGAGAAAGGGGTTTACATTTTTTTATTTTACTCCCCCAACGTGAAATAGATTTAATTATTTTGCATTTAATAATGGCTTCGAAATGTTAAGGGGTCGGATAAAGGTAGCTTACAAATTGTACAGGCATTTCAAAAATTATGGTTTTGGTTTCATTTTACGTGGAATTCCACGTAGTATGTTGCATAACTATATAACCACCCGTTTTTTTAGTTTTCTAAAATAACTTAATGCAAAAAGTTGGAAAAGGACGTAATACAGCAAAATATAAAAAATCTGTTTCAAAATTCAATTGTTTTAAACAAAAAAACAATTTTTCTAAAATTGCCTTATTGCATAACTATATAACCACAGTAGCCTTTTGATCATTTCTCTCGCTCAGCTATGTCGCAGAAAAATAATGACGTGGAAAAGGGCAAAATACTAGCCCTTTCCGAAGAAGAGTTTTCGCTTAGGCAAATTCGGCAAAAATTAAACCGCAATCATGTTACCGTTGGTAATTTTTTAGGCGATACGATTAATTACGGAACAAACAAAACCGTAGGACCAAAAAAAGATGAGTTCACGCAAAACTCGTGGGTTGGTTAAAGCCGCGAGTAACTCTTTTAAAAACCTTAAGTGCCTGAAAAGCGAGCTTAAATTAACTGTATCTCGAAGGACAATCAGCCGGTGTTTGAAAGTTGCTGGGCATCTGAAATACAGTAAAACGATGTCAGCGCCAAAGTTATTGCCACAACACAAAGCCGCTCGTCTTGTGTTTGTTAGGGCAAACATGAGTCGCGAATGGTCAACGGTAATTAAAGAATTACTTGTTTTGTTTTTATGATAACTATCCGATTTTATCATAAATAACCATTATTCAATTACAGGTGATTTTTTCTGATGGAAAAAAATTTAACCTTGATGGGCCAGATGTCATTCAGTACTATTGGAAGGATCTTAGAAAAGAGCCAAAATACTTTTCTAAACAGAATTTTGGTGGTGGTAGCTTAATGGTAAGGGGGCTTTCTATTCAGCGGGAACCCTTACCTTAGCATTCCCATCCGCCAGCCGAAAGTGAAAAGTGATAATGCAGATTGTATTATTCCAGTCGAAAGTTAAATTTTTTCAGCCAAAAGTAAAAACAATCCGTAATGCAGATTGTGTTATCCCAGCCGGAAATAAAATATGAAGTCGGTGTCAATCGGTAGTGTTTAGCCTAAAAGTTATTAAGGATGCTTGAATAAATTGAAGACCTTTGTTAATATTCTTATATGACAAAACCTGCCTCCAGTTTCTCGTAGACACTTGCGAAACTCAAAAAAATATTTTAATTGGAATAAAATCAGCCTCTAGAGTGTTATGTCTGGAGATGGAGTACATTGTCGGAAGCAAAATTACCATCGTATTCACCGAACATTCGATTCACTACATCTAAAACCAAAAATAGCATACTCTCATGAGTGAACCTGAAAAACATAAATTATGCGCATCTATTATCAGCCATGGTTTGGCCATCCGATACATCAGTGAACAGCCGCTGAAATAAAATAAATTGTATTAATATATTGTCATAAAAAATTACAGTAATTATGTATACTTAACTTCAAGTAAATTCCCAATTATTTTGTATAAAGTTCTCGTTGATTATATGTAGTATTAATACATCGTAATGCTTATATAATTAAAACGAAATTAGATAAATTTAAGGTTTAATTAAGGAATAACATGTAATTAAAATAAAATGTAACTTACTTCAAATTTTTCATGTATACACAAATTTTCACTTTGACATTGTAAACGTCATAACAAGTGTACTTTTGTAATACAACTTCGAAAATCATGATCGACACGACGTTTGCGTCGAATAGCATAACTAAAAGATTCGAACATAATTTTCGAAAGTGTACGTACATTTTTTTCCTATTGACGATTGGAGCATCACGGATTCCACCTAGTGGAAAATTTTTAAACTGGTGTACCTGATAATTTGACGTTCGAAATTATTGTAAACAATTCCAATTTTGAACTGTAAACACAATTTTTACTTACCGGATTGCTAATAATTGTAAATTATTCCAATTTCGGACTATAAAAACAATTTTTAATTACCGCATTGCTAAATTTTCTTTCGTCGCATTTGTGACAAATGTAATTTTATCAGGTGCATCATTTTAACTATTGTCCTCGAGAGGCGCTTTCTCTACTTTTACAATCGTCAATACAAGACGGAAAGATTATCAAAATTAGAATTATTCGTGAATTTGAGGTGACAAGACGTATTTGTCAGTGGTTCTATGTAATAAAGAATTCCTCATGTAAAACAAAATTAATAAAGATAATTAAAGATTTTAATACAATAATATTGTAACGTGTTAACATAAATTGGAAGAAAGTGTTTTTATTTAAATTCGTTTTGTGTTTATTATATGTTTGGAATTATAAATCGAACATACATTGATGTGACTTGATGATGTGCCAAACACAAACACGTCATTGATATTAATATTGACATTCAAAGTAAGATTTGTGGCCAAACAAAAACCTACAAATCCACTGATTGCGTTATGAATCGAGATGAAGTTATAAATTACCCAATTGAATTTTTAAATTCCCTTGATTTACCTGGAACTCCATCTCACATTCTACAATTAAAAATTGATGTGCCAATCATTTTTTTGTTCGAATTTAAACGCATCCAATTTCCGGTACGTCTAATCACTGCAAGTATGTAGATTAAATCTTGAAACACCATGTTTCTCACATGGACAATTATACGTTGGTTGCTCACGTGTTTGTAAACCGTCAACATTATGCGTATGAAGTGCATTCGCACATGAAGGAACTGTACAGATATGGGAACAATTAATTTTTAATAACTACATCCAGTGACATCTGTTTAAATCGAGAGTCAAAACAACACAAAAGGCTTAGTTAGGGCCAGCAAGGCGGACTGGGCGCAGCTAGTAAATATATAAATCACGTAATTCACAAAATCACAATAGTTGACTTCTTGTCAGTTAAAATAAAAATAGTAAACTATATTTGTATTTGTACTTTGGTGCTGCTAAAGTGCTAAGTAGATGTACGCTGACTCGATGACGTATTTGGCTTTTTTGGTACATTAAATATTTCATTTTTTAAGCATATTATTGGTTATTTGAAAATGTATAGAACTTGAATCTCTTTTTTTCAAATAATCTTTAGTTCTTAAAATTCCTACTAATGTCGGAACTTCTAACCTATTTCTAATTTTTGTCTTATTTAAATTGATCGAAGAAAAAATTCGTTCGAAATTGGCAGTAGCTACTGGAATTGTCAAAACTGCCATAATTAATTTGCGTAAATTAGCAAGGTTTCCGTCCCATCTCCTCATTTTAAATTCAAAATTATGTCCCAAAACCTTTCAATTTTTTCATCTTCCTTTAAATTTAGGGTTTCAAAGTTTAAAAATCATAATTCGCTCCATTCATCGGCTAACTCGGTAGTTTTCACTATCTATTGATTGCTAATTGAAACGGGTTGTATTTTTACTATCCTCATTGGAGCTACGAGTTCAATAGATTTTAATAAATCATTTTCGAAATCAAATTTTTTAATCAAACTGTTACACAAATCCACATAAAATTTTAAGCAATGCTCTCTAAAATTGAATTCGTCTATTTCAGAAAGGGTGCCCGAACCGAGTGCCATCGAAATCTCTGCGCCTAAATAAACACTTTTTAAATCTTTAGTGTAATTATTATTGTCAGTTGAAATAGGCATGTTTAACAGTTTTAAATTTTTCTAGTGAAACGAATTCCGGTTTCACAAAATAATCAAAAATAATTAAGTATAACATACTAATTTGACTTTGCACTTGAGAGTCCTAGCTTAGAAACATCCTATTTAATTTATTGACCAATCCTAAGATATATTTTAAGAACTTTAAATACAATTCAAACTGTGTATTATGCAGAGCGTTGATTATTTGTGGTGAAGATTGTAATTTCTCAACGTCCTCGTGTATAAAAAATAATTTTAGGGCGTCTAATCGACTAAGAATTTGGTTAACCGTCCCTTCTAATGACAGCCACCTGGTTTGTGTAGGATGGAGCATTTTTCTCGGCTTATAATCTAGCATTTTTTGAAAATCAGCGAAAAGATCAACCCTTCTAGGGCTATTTTGGATGAACGAATAAATGTCACGAGCACATTCTTCCACATATTTAGGGATGTATTTAATGGCATGGCTTACACAAAGCACAAGTGAATCACATGTACACTTGAAGCCCGTCATCACAGGGGCATCATCAGCTGCAAATCCTATCATATTTTTTTTTGTAATTAATATTGAATTGGTTAAATACCTCAATTATTTTTGAATAAATGCCTATTGCGTTGCAATTTGTAACATTTTCTAACGTAAAAAAAATCCCTAATTTTCGCCTGGTATTCAGTTCTAACGACAACATTTTAGTGGTCGATATGTCGGTAGATTCATCGACACAAAATAAAAAATTATTTTCAATAACTCGCACAACTCGTCCCCATGTGTGTTTCCCCAATCACGTAGTTTACTACCACGGTTGTTTTCGATCTGGCGCATCTGACCTTTTTTAAAATTTCCGAGTCTGGAAGTTGTTCCTTCAAAAGCGGTGTAAATTTATCCATCATTAAAAATGCAACTTAAGCTACTTTTTTTTCAATTGCGTTAAAATCAATAAATATATGGCTTGTTGAGGCATGTGCATTAATGGCTTTCGCTCTTTTTGCGTGTTTTGACGTCTTGGCGTGTATTTTCAAATCTGTTATGCCCGTTTCCGCTTTTAGTTCTTCATTGTGTAATATGCAAAATTGTTATGGCTTTTTTTTATCCAAGGGCTAAGCAAAGGATCGCTTTCCCAAATATTTGAATAAATCTCTTTCATTTTTCTTTTTAGATTTCTATACACAATATTTAAACAAATGCAACACCTAAATTACAAGTACCTAAAGAGAGTTGCTTTTTCGGCTGTTTTTAAAATCCCGGGAGTCGGGAGCGATAAACCTGAATTTCCCGGGATCATGAGTCATATGGTTTGTTGTTATTAATTTGGTTTTGTCTCATCAAATTTAGTTTTATTCAATGTAAAACCATTTTTACGTGAAAAAACCTTAGTATAAATTATTTTATGTTAAATTGTATTGACGATTATAAAAGTACGAAATGCGCCTCTAGCGGAAAAACTCATAATTGGCTCAACGCCGAAATCTTACGATTGAATTTATGACAATTTGTCAGTTTATTTTTTTTTGTTTTGTACGAACAATGCACCACAATATTCACCCAAAATCAGGTAATATTTTTAATTAACAATACATTTTAAAAATGGAAATGTTCCAAAAATATATTAAATTTTATAAAGAACTCAAAAACCATAAAAAATAACAGTCACAATGTAATATCAAATCACGACTTATTTCTCAGTGCCTGTTTGATTATTATTTATTTACAATAAAAAAACTGCGTTGGCCCAGGTTAAAAGAAAATCCACTAGATGGAATCCGAGACGTTCCAATCGTCAATAGCGGTGCGTTTCCATGAAAAGTCGGGGTTTTAAAAAATAATTTGTGATTGCAATAGTTTTTTCTTATATGAAGGAAACACTTTTTGGAAAAAATAAAAAATCATTTTGCTTTACGATTCGAAAGCTATAGCTATAAAATAAGTTTTAAATGAAGAGCTGAAAACCAATAAAAAATTTGTTAAACGTTAAAACAATAATAAAATTTAAGACATAAAATCTTTCAGTTCCATTCAATTTTCAATTGTAAAGTTACATATAAATCCTAATACTTGTGTAGATATTGCAAACATTTATAAGATGCAGAGCAAAATTGAACCAAACGGTTTAACATAATTTGCAATTTTTTGTTTTAATAAAATTAAATTTTTGTTATAAAATTCCAAAACAGAGAACACGATTTATAGTACCAGGGCCGTCTCGTCTGGCCTTTATGACAAAATGTTCAAATAAAATTTAAAACAATTAAAATGAAATTATTAAGTATAAAATAAAATGAGCATCAAGAATTTCTAGTACCGTACATACTCATGTACAAAAGTAATCAAATTATATTATGTACGTGTGTATAGAGAAAATATTGTAAAATTTTATGAAGCTTAATTCAAAATGAAATATAAAATTAAGCTTTACGATTTAATTTATTTTTGTAATTTTATTAAATTAAACGTTAGCAAGTACAGAAATTATTTCTGCTCACACCCCATTAAACATTAGTGCGAATTATTGGAGCATAGTTTATAAATCATTATGGTGGTTATTATTAATGCGAACAGTAATAGTTATTTACAGTTTGAGTTCGACGTTTCGAGAATTTTGAACGATTAGTGTGACGGTCAGTTACCGTACGTGTAACGTACAACGTTTTATTTCATACTACATGGGACATTAGTTCGATTTTTTCATTTAAAATTAAATTTTAAAGTAAAAAAAGGCAGATATGGGTTATCGGGCCATTATATATCAAAATGGATAAAATACATTTTATGGTGTGGACATTGTAACGAACAAAATAAAGAACGTTTTTGTAAAAACTCTTCAATGGTAGCGTAGTTTTGATGAATTTAATAAAGTTTATAGAATTTTATTTAATCTTGAAAATTCCGGTATATAATTTTAATAATACCAGTATTTCGAGATTGAAAAATTTCTCCAATAACACAATAATTCCCGTAATATTTCAAGTGAAAACGCCTAATTTACCAAATGAGTTCTAAGTTGTATACAGAGAGCACACATGCAAATATTTTCACAAATTGCTTACGCTCAAAAATCATTAAATATTTATCTTGATCGTGGATTAATAAGGTAAATTGCGTCCGTCACACTTCAAAAATGTATAAATCATAAAATCTAGATTTATATATTTAAGGTGCGAGAAAATTAATTTTTATTATCATTGCGCTCGTTAAAATTTAACATACAATATTTGTAGAACGTTTTATGTGCTTGAGACACACCTTTTAACATTATGTGTTATCTTTAATAAAACGTTTTGTTTGATTTTTCATTAAATAAATAATAAATAAAAAAAGGCCGCCGCACACGCAAGTGATTAAAGTATTTCATCAATTCACTTTGAAAATTATAAGAAAGACGGTATCTGATGCCTTGTAAAATGGAATTTTCATTTTCTAACTTTGTCCCAACTAATTATTGTACAAATTACGATATAAATTTTGGTAAATGAATTAATTTTGTTTATTTTTTACTTGAGTACACATCTCGTACCTAAACTGTTCTTTTCATGCTGCTCTTTAATATGCGTCCATAAGTATTTAATGTTGTTGTGTATACATGAAACTAAACTACAAACCAATTAGAAAAATTGTAAAATAAACATTTTCGTTAAAATTTATAACAAAGTTAAATAACAAGAAAATTGAACTTGAATAAACAAATTAACTTTGGAAAAATTGAAATTTTTTTTATGAGAAGACAAGGAGAAAAATTTCTACATGAATCATGCTATAAACATTTTATTTTGTTTTCTTATAATAAACAATGAGCGGGAAATGAATAAAGAATAGTACTGTGTGAAGAGATGATGCTTGTGTCTTTTGTATGGTAAATAAACATAAACATTATATCGATTCGGGGTTTGATGAGTATTGCATCGCGGTTAAAAATATGTCACGAAAGTATGACCATTTTCAAAGCTTTCCAAGATACACGTGGGTATTCGAAAGCAATTATTTTAATAACCTTAAGCGATTTGGAAAAAATGTGTTTGAATTTTGAAAACATAAAACAGAACAGTGATTTTTTGATATTCTTGACACTACCCCTATATTGTGTAGCATTCCCGGAAAAACACATTGTGTAATACATACAATAATATTGCTTCATATTCTATCATAATAATTCTGGGAAGCCTATGTTTTGTGATATCTGTATTCTATACTAAACAGCTTTATCTTCAACAAGTATTATCAGAGCCTTCTAGAGTATAGAGCCATAATCATTATGACGTATTTTTTAGAAGCTTTTTTAGTGGTATAACTTTTCACTAATTTCCATAGGAATCCATAGTAAAAATGGTGTTTTTTAGCTTAAAGTTTTTCATTGAAAAAAGCAAAAATGTTCCAAAATGTTTATACAAAAGTGTTCTACATATCTTTAGCAGCAATATACAGGAAGGGTATATGGGTATTAAGTAAATATTAATTGCAGAAATTTTAAAATTAAATTATTTCTAAAATATATTTTTCGAACTTTCATTTTGAAAAATACATCAAAGTTGGCTCTGACGAATTAAAATAATACCTGCTACATTTATCTTTAGTTCTACTAGTGTACGTTAGATGTCTCAGATTTATACAGAAAAATACGAAAAAAAATTGTTTAATCACAAAATTATGACAGCTTCTTAATATTTTGAGAATTTGTTTTGCTTTTCCTACAATTTTTGAACTTAAAATTTCCGCAGGTGGCAATTTTTGGTACGATTTTTAAAAAATGTGTACTGCCATCTATGTAATGTATATTGACTTAATGCACACAATTTGTAGTAAGCTTTTCTTTTTTATTTGACCAGAATGCTGTTGTTATGAACTTTTTTTATATTTTGGTTTAAATAAATCAATTATTACAAGAAAATGAAAACGATTTACTTAAATGAGATTTATATATCATACATATGTTGAAATTCAAACATTTTTTTTTTTTTTTTTTTTTTTTTTTTTTTTTTTTATCAATTTTTTTAATTGGGTGCAGAGCGGACTTATTAACGGTCCTAGCTCCTTGTAACTGTCAGAGCTTCTGCACCCAATGCGCGATCCTGCAAGTAAAGATTAATAGCTACCTTAAATTTATTCATTTTATATTCCTTCGGAAATTTGAAATGTATTAGCGAATTCCACTTTTTTGATGTTCGGTATATAAATTCGCGCTTGATTTCTTCAGTTCGAGGTTTCGGGAGCTTCACCATAAACCTATGTGCATTGGTTGTTCCTCTTGTTACTCTTGTTGTTGTAACGAATGGTGGTATTTTCTCCGATAGTTCTGCAGAACATTTACCATGTAAGCATCTGTAGAAGACGCAGAGTTCTGCAACATCTCTGCGATGCTGTAAGCTGTCTAGTTCTTTAGTAAGTCTGGGATTCCGTATTATTCTGATAGCGCGGCGTTGAACCCTGTCCAATAAGTGGAGGGTGGTACCAGACGCACCTCCCCAAACTTGACAACAATACTCTATACATGGTCGGATGAAGGTTTTATATATCTGGAGAACTTGATGCGATTTGAAAAACCTTCTGCATCGATTCAGGAACCCGAGTTTTTTTGAAGCTGATTTATCCAATGCAACAATGTGTTCATTCCATTTGAGTTTGGTACTTATTTGAACACCAAGCAGTCGAATTGAGTCGCAACCCACAAGGATATGGTTTTTTACCACAAATGGGTAGTCGTTGCGACTTTTTTTACGTGAGAATGTGCATATTTGTGTCTTTTTCTCGTTAAATTGTACTAAGTTGTTGTTACCCCACTCAAATATTGTACTTAAATCGGAATTAAGAGAAGTTACGACTTCTGACCGTTTATTATTTAGATCTGTAATGCTAGGCTCCGCCTCGAATGAAATAGAAGAATGCAATGTGGCATCATCCGCAAAGCTATGGATAGGGTTTACAGTGCTATCCAGCAAATCGTTGATGTATAGCAAAAACAGGGTCGGTGACAAAGGTGACCCCTGAGGGACTCCGGCATTTGGGGAGTGCGTCGATGATGATCTCCCATTAAGCACGACGCTGATTTTGAATGAAAATATTTCAGAAACCATAATTAAGAATTTGTAACGTTTTCATTGACAAATTTGTCTTAAGAAAAACAGTGATTTCCCATATGTTTTATGTGTTTTACTATGGAAATTTTGATTTTTTCGTCGTTTCTAATTCCCTTAAAAAAGCTTCGTTTTTTAGATTATGGCTTGTATAATCAAGGTTGCTTTGGTATTATTCAACCTAAAATGAGATTTTCAATTATTTTTTGTTTAATCAAATTTTCATCAATAGCAGCGTCAAATTTCCATAAACAAAATTAATTCATTTTCATTTTCTGTTTATGAAACAACATTTGCGGGTTTTCCGTTTTTTTGGCATATTTTTTAGTATTTCCAGCACAACAAAATTGAGAACTCAATAAAAGAATCAAACACATTTTATAGGTAGAAAATTATGTATTGGCCAAACAGGCAGAGCTGTTGCCGTCTGTTGTTTTGAAAAAATTGTCTAGTCTCTTATATTTCATGCCGACGTGAAAAGTAAATTTCCTTAGTCGAATACTGTAAATCATTGTAAAAGTTTTGAAGAATGCAACAATATTTGTTCAGTTACTTTAATTATCAAATTCACCGTTACAGCGTTGATGTTAAATATTACAGGCACTTTTGGTATTCGGGTAAAAGTGGAAATGTTTGGAAAGTTTTTTTTACAACGCCTATTAAATTCACAATGTTGGGTTAAATATCAAATTGTCCAGTCGAAGTAACCATATAGCTTGTTGTTGAAAAGTTCTTGAAAAATGCGATTTTAGTTGTAGCACTTTAGTTATGAAATTCACGATATAAACGTGGAAGTAGTGTATACTATAGTACTGAACGAGTGTCTTATCATGAAGCTCTTGGTAGCTTACATTTTACAACCTAGATATTTATCAGCGTAGTACAAGTTAAGCGAGTTCTGCTAGTTATTTGGAACTTGAAAAATTTCCCTGACTTATTTGCAAGAACGGAACTTTTTCCTTAATTGGATTTTCACTTTCCGACCATGGTAATAATTATGATAATCGTTGTGCAAATTTTGGATATGTTCTGTGCCATTGTAATGAACTGAAAATAGTAGAGTGAAAAACAAAACCAAAGTTTGTAGTCTGGAATTTGTAATTATTATCAACATACTAACATACACGGCCGGGCATACATACGACATACGACTCAAAAGGAGTGGTTCGAGTTTCAATATATAAAATGATGACATTTACATACAACATCATTTGATGTCAAAAATGTATTTACATTGCTATACTCACTAGGAAATAAGTAATTAGGCTCCTTTTAAGTCGCGCAAAAGTTCAAAACACCTGACACTGGTTTGTTTGAACAAGTATAGGAAAACTTATATGCACAGTATAATTCTTTCCTCGTCGTATTAATCAAAATCTGTAATAATCGTTTTACGTAAGAACAAATCTGTCACCACAAACTAGAAATGAACACCCTTATTCAACCGTAAGATAGGGATTTGAAACCCGTAGCGTTACTACAACGACAAAGCAGATCGACTAAAACATTTTCTTAAAAAAAATCGCTTTTAACAGTGAATAATAATACAATGAATAATAATTTCAATAATAGTGAATCTACCGGTAGGTGCACAGGGACAACTGTAAATTCAGGTTTCTCACTCGGTCATTTTAAACTATTGAAGTAAAAATTCTGGATGGTAAAAAAAAACAAGTAATATATTTTTTAGGTAGTACCAGTATTAAAGTATTAAATTTAATTTGGCAATCCTCATTGTGTGACCCTTTAACCCTCACCTTGTCGGCAATTAAAAATCCTTAATCTTCACTTCAAATACCCAGGTATATAAATGTAAATTGTGTGAATTTCGTATGGGATTTCTTTTAACACAAGCAAAAATTCAAAAGAAAAACGTTTTCATTATTCACTAGACCTCGTATGAGGAACGGCAAAAATGTTTTCAAAAGATAGTGGAGAATTTAGCTACAAACTCGGAAGATGATCAGTTTAGATTTCTGTCGGTCAACCATCGGTTTACCAATACCATGGATAAAGATGGAAACAAACGGAGGAAAACTCCTACAAACTTACAAGGGTTAATGGCGCATGACATAATATGCGAATGCGAGCCATATTTTATTCGGCCCAATCCTAACATCAAGATTTTGGACGATGTCGACGCATTTTGCACTTTGTTTGGCGCATCGATGCAAGACTAATTTGTAGACATAATTTGTAGACATACAAATAAGAAGGCTGAAAATGAAATTATCAAATAAAATGCGGTAAATCCGAATAAAAAACAAATAATCTGGACGCAAGATCAAATTATATAGCAGTTCGGCAACTTTAAAAACAAAAATTCCTACCCGCTGTATCGAGCAACTATGTCCGTCTATCGTTTCTAAAGTTTAACGCGTTTTATTCAGATTTCGATGCCACCATGCAATCCATAATAAAATCCGATAAGCCAGTACCTATTACGAAGAAAGGCAATTACAGATCAAATAAAACCATAACTATCAATGAGCAGCTGTTCCCCTCTAGAGGTCGAACGAAGTTCACGCAATATATACCTTCGAATTCAGAGAAGTACGGTATTAAAAATTGGTGGACTTGCGATTCCGATACGGGGTACTCCTTGATCAGCAAAATGCCCCTTACTGAATCAAAAAATATACATAACAAAATCTTTTATTGCATCTACACATTTCGGAATTCATACATACATACTCTCTACTTTAGTTAAAAGTTCAATAGTTAGTTCAATAGGCTTTACAGATAACAATTAAACTAGTCGACTATTTATGACAATTAAACTAGTCGACTATTTAATAAAACTTATGAGAAATTTCATACAAAATATATGAAACAATAAATTATATACCCAGGTATATACTGTGAAGATGGTCGAAAAACTGTAAAATTTTCAAAAAACTGTACTTAAATATACATAATTTTTCGTAATAACTGATTTTTCATAAATTTCATGCACATTGAGTCACTGAGTCGGACCTGATTTAAAATTCGTTAAAAAGCCGCGGAGAAATTCAATTGTCAAAATCACGATATTTACCCGGGTATATACCGACAAGGTGAAGGTTAAAAATTTAGTACAAATTTAAAGCTTAAAAAGTTTTGCTTTCGTCCCCCGTAGGGGCTGTAGTCTTTTGTTTATCAATTGGGCTTATTTACATTTTTCCTGCAATCATTTTAATATTAAACTGGTACTGGGGGTTTGGTGATTTGTTGTATTTCTGTCCATATATTGTACGAGAGTACAATAGAGAGTAAGCTAATTATTGTTTGTGAACCGTATAAATTATGTATGTGTAGTTGTATTGTATGATGTGTTTGCCTTTTATATCTATATTAGTAATAGGCGATTTCATGTCTGACTGTGTTGAATAGGTGCCTAAAACGCTGAACCGCTCGTCATGAAAATTTTACCATGTATGGATTTCATCTCAGATTGAATTTTACCGTACGAACTTTTTTTAAATTTCGTTTCCTTCGGGAACCTCCCGAACAAAAGTTCGGTAAATTTTCGGGTTTTTCATAATAACTTGCTCAGAAATAATCATGAGAAAATTAGCTGATATAATTAACAAACATCCACTTGCAAAATCAATTAAAATGCTTCACGAGGTGGAAAAACAACCTATTGAAACTGCCGTAACAGATGGCATTGAGCCAACCAAGGTGACAAAAGCACTAATTTATGATGGAGACAATGACCAAAGGCGGTACAATGCTCCAACAGTTAACGAAGTGGCCATAGTGTTTCAAAGTAAAGATGCGGAGAACCACCGTTTCATCGGGATATAGTTATGCATTTACGTGCTAATCAGCCTGACCAACCAAAATTTAAACGGATTGACATTTGTTATTCTCATTTAGATACTATAACGTACCTGATTTTATTTGCGACGGGTCAGGAAGAATGGAGGACACAAATTTGTTGCTGTAAAAAGAACGAGACAGATAAGCGATCCCGAGAATCAATGAAGGAATATTTTTCTTATCGTTTATCAGTAACCCAGCAGTATGTAGTTGACGCATATATTCGCGTAGACTCAAACAATTTTCAATGGATCCAAAACAATCAACCGGCATTGAGAACAGAATAATAGCTATAAAGCTTTAATGGAATACTTAAATCGTGACGCAGATTCTGAAAACAAGCAGGTTGGAAAATCTTTAATATTGCCATCTAGCTTTCAGGGTGGCCCTCGCAATATGCAACAGCATTACCAGGATGCTATGGCGATTGTTATAAAGTATGGAAAGCTCGACCTTTTTATCACAATGACCTGCAATCCGAAATGGAAAGAAATCGTAGAAAACCTTGAGCCCTGGCAAAAAGTGAAATATCGGCCAGACTTGGTAGCTAGAGAGTTTTTCGGCTTTAGTAACGGACATTATGAAAAAATCTCTTTTTGGAACTGTGAAGGCAATCGTTCTTGTAATAGAATTTCAAAAGCGGGGGTTGCCACATGGTCACATTTTAATCATTCTGGATGACTATTCAAAATTACGAACTGAAGAAGTCATCGACAATATTGTTATTGCTGAAATTCCTGACCAAAAATTATCGTCTCATCTTTTTGAAATCATAATTAAAAAATAAAATGTTCCAAAGGTTTTCCAAAAGAATTTCAAGATGTTACATTGGGAAATGTCAACGGATACCCTAAGTACAAGAAAAGAGAGACAAACGAAATAGAAGTTTTTCCCGGTCGTCGCATTGATTACAGTTGGGTGGTCCCATATAATCCATATCTTTGTCTCAAATATAACTACCATGTCAACGTTGAAATATGTACCACAGTAAAGAGTGTGAAATATTTCTTTAAATATGCATGGACATGATTGTGCTAACGTTTCGGTATCCGAAACAAATAATCACGATGAATCTTTAATGTATTGGGATTCGCGCTTTGTTAGTGCACCAGAAGCCATTTGGAGAATTTTTTATTTCCCAATGCATGATCATAGCTATACTATATACCTCTGCAGGAAGAGCAGAGCGTTTGCTTTCGCGTAAGGAATATACTGTATGCAGCATACCGTGTCACTTCAAAAGATACAAAGCTAACTGCTTGGTTTAAACTCAACCAAAATCCAAATGATCCAGATGCAAACCAGTGGAAATATTGGGAAATCCCCATTCACTATATGTTTCGGACGACAAAAGCACTTCCTGGAAAAAGCGACAACGTGGTGGTAATAAAGTAATTGGTCGGATGTATACTGTTAGTATCAAGGATTCTGAAAGATTTTATCTTAGACTCTTGCTTCAACATAAAGACGGGAGCTACATCATTTGAAGACGTTAACGATTGCATTTAGCGGTGAGGTCAATTGTTGTGAAACATACCAGGAAGCAACAAAGGAAAAAGGATTTTTTTAGATGATTCAAGTTGGCAAAAAAACTCTGCCCAAATGAGACGATTTTTTGCATATATTTGTGCCTTTTCCTCGCCATCTGACCCTTTGTTGCTTTGGAATAAAAATAAGGAAGACATGACTGAAGATTTATGCCGCAAACTCCACGGTTGGGATGAGCCTTGCACCGTATGCTTGCTAGACTCTCCACGGTTGGAATGAGCCTTGCGAATCGTATACTTGCTAGAATCTTTTAACCTACCCAATGTTACAAGCGGTTTACCTAATATTGAATGCGCTCCATTTAATTTTGATGAAGAGAAGGAGATTGCCGGAAATATGATCTCCTCTTGTAACTCCATGCAGTCCTGTGTGTTTCACAAAATTGTTGGTGCAACTCAAGATAAAACCAGAAATTCAAAATGTTATTTTCTTGATGGTATGAAACAACGATTCATTATTTTCATGCAAGGAAGCACTTAGTTTTGGCTATGACAACAACTGGAGTATGCTGTTCATTTTTTAAACTGGCTGCACCAATCGGCGAAACATCCATCTCAGAATTGAGAATGGAAAGTGATGGTGCATAAGATATTCGTCGTTCAAAATTTATTATTATAGATGAGTGCACTATGGCATCCAGTCATGTTCTCAATACAATTGACAAGTTGCTGCAGGAAGTTATGCAAACAAACGTCCCGTTTGGTGGAAAGGTTATGTTAATTGAAGGGGATTTCCGGCGATGTTTAGCTATTTTGTCACATGCAATGCGGTCTGCTGTGGTTCAATCAAGCTATTCGCAAAACTGGCACAATTTTGAGAAGCTGAGTTTAGTAGAGAATATGAGATGCGTTGATCAAGACTATAATAATTGGTTGTTACAACTTGGAGCTGGAACACTTGATTGTGGGAACAACTTACCACCTGCCACAACTTACGACATCCCTTCCTTATCGAGAAAAGTAATTTTATGCCCAAAGAACGTTAATGTGGACAGAATCAACAATCAAATTATTGGCTTGCTTCCTAAAAAAATTCGAGTGTATGTAAGTACAGATGAGGACGATACAGAGGATGAATGTAAGCGTCTTAACTTTACACTAGAATATTTGAATTCTATTAATCCGGCTGGGCTACCTCAACATACTCTGAATCTTAAAGTTGGAACTATAGTCATGCTACTTTGGAATCTCAACACTAAACAAGGATTATGCAACGGTACACGATTAGTTGAGAAAAGCATGAAATATAACGTTAGTGAGGTAGAAGTGCTCACTGTATCTCATATATGGGTAACATCGTTTTAATTCCAAGGAGATCTTTCAAGTTCCGACCTGGAGTTACCTTTTAAACTTAAACGACGACAATTTCCTATTAAGACAGCATTTTCTATGAGCATAAACAAGTCTCAAGGTCAAACAATTTGGGATATACCTGTCGGAACCGACAGGCGAATTTGGACACGGACAATTTTATGTTGCATTCTCAATGGTTCGTCGTTCCTATGACGTCAAAGTTAGGATTCTGCCAACGCCGCACAAGGGCATCTGATTCATGGAATTAGTAGCATTTTTACTAAAAATGTTGTTTATAAAGAAATTTTTGATTTATGAATTCTAAAATTTGATCATATTATATTAATTTACAATATACCTAACATTTTCACTTTTTAAATTTAGAACGGCTTATTATTATGTTAAAAGAAGTTATACTTTCTTATGATTTCTTTGGTACGAGAATTTTCCAAGTGGTGGCTGCAATTGTGAAATGAATAATGGACAAAACATGATTGAGATTCCAACCAAACTAAATTGTTCACCATACTTTTGGTGATTCTTTGGATCTCCGTACTATAGATCAGTATTCAGCAACAGCAATTGTTTGCCTGTTAAATGATAATTGCTACCAAATCAACAAAGAGGTGCTTAATTTAATTAACGGGGATTCCAAGGTGTATTGCAATGTCGATTCAATCATCAGAACGGATCCTTCACAATTAAACATACCTACCATTAGAGTATATTAATTCTATTGCACCTTCTGGAATGCCACCACACAAACTAATCCTGAAAGTTGGTGCAGTAGTTATGCTTATCAGGAATATGAATTTACAATCGGGTTCGTTCAATGATGTCCGCATGGTGGTGGCTGAATTATTTAAAAAATCTGTAAAACTAGGAGTTATTACAGGTGTTGGAAAAAGTAATATTGTTTTTATGCTAAGAATAAAGCTGATAACTACAACTGATCCAAATATGTCATTAACAATATGAAGAATGCAATTGCCATTGAGACTCGCATTTGCTATCACTATAAACAAAAAAAAATTAGGAGCTACCTAAACCAGTATTTACTCATGGGTAGCTATAAGTGGCTTTTAGTCGTGTGAGAGCTCTCACTGATTTAGCGAACTAAATGTAACGTAGATTTGGCCCCATAAACCTCAATTTAAATCTAGGAGGCTATGATTTGACACTTCGTAGAATAATGTTGTGCACATGATTTGTTTTTGCGAATATGAAAATTTATTTTTCACGACCGTCATCGTTACAGAATTTTGTTTCAATATTTTCTTTTGTTACATATTTTCAAACGTGCTTAAAACGTATCACATCACAAATTTTTCACTTAGGTTTGTGTCTTTGCTTAAATTTTACTACTCGTAACTGCTCTTGCCAGAATGCAAGATCAGTTACGAGTAATTAATTTAAGCAACCTAAGTACTTATAAGTACTTGAGGTGGTCGACTGGAACCAAAGCAACCTTGATTATACAAGCCATAATCTAAAAAACGAAGCTTTTATAAGGGAATTAGAAACGAGGAAAAAATCAAAATTTCCATAGTAAAACATATAAAACATATGGGAAATCACTTTTTTTCCTAAGACAAATTTGTAAATGAAAACGTTACAAATTCTTAATTATGATTTCTGAAATATTTTCATAAATGTTTGAATTTCAACATATATAAATCTCGTTTAAGTAAATCGTTTTCATTTTCTTGTAATAATTGATTCATTTAAACCAAAATACAAAAGAAAGTTCATAACAAACGCATTCTGGTCAAACTAAAAAGAAAAGCTTACTACAAATCGTGTGCATTAAGTCAATATACATAGATGGCAGTGGTCAACATTTTGTTAAATCGTACCAAAAATTGCCACCTGCGGAATTTCAGTTCAAAAATTGTAGGAGAAGCAAAACAAATTCACAAAATATTAAGAACGTGTCCTAATTGTTTGATTAAATAATTTTTTTTCGTATTTCTCTGCCAACAATTATATAGACATCTAACGTACAAAAGTAAAACTAAAGATAAATTTAGCAAGTATTATTTAAATTCGTCAGAGCCAACTTTGATGTATTTTTAAAAATGAAAGTTCGTAAAGTATATTTTAGAAATAATTTAATTTTAATATTTCTGGAATTAATATTTACTTAATACCAATATACCCTTTTTGTATATTTCTACTAAAGATATGTAGAATACTTTTGTATAAATATTTAGTAACATTCTTGCATTTTTCATTGAAAAACTTGAATCTATAAAACACCATTTATACTATGGATTCCCATGGAAATCATTGAAAAGTTCTACCACTAAAAAAGCTTCTAAAAAATACGTCATAATGATTATGGCTCTATACTCTAGAAGGCTCTGCTGGAACACGACTATTGTTACGTAATTGCCTTGTCAATTGACAAGGTTTGATCACTGGATTATGAATAAAACAATCAATTAGAATTCAACATTGGTTAGATGATTTTTAATTATAACGATATGAAATAATAAAATTAAATTGGAAATTATTAACCATTTAAATTTGAAAATATAATAAAAGTTGGTAAATGAAAGAATTTATGAATTTTATATGAAAACGTCATCTGTGCTTGTTATGGTCAAGTTATAAAAAATTATAATCAGTGGTGAGTGGTGTGAGTGTAATAAATGCAACAGCAAGTTAGTCTTCAAATAGCACTTGTTTACTTATCTACATTTTTGATATTTGCTGAAAAATTCATTTCGGTTTCCTATCCTATACTAAAATAGATCAAAGGTATAAGATGTATGTATGAAAATTGAAATCACCATCCAGCAGCCACTTATCTTACGAAGTTTACTATTGGCAAGCTGAACACAGAAAAAGAGAATAACAGAAGCTTTATATATTTAAATAATGAATACCATCTTGACAAATAAAGTGAAACTAGCTTACATATAATCACAATGAAATGTATGAAAGGATTTGTATAACTCCCATAAACTGGAACAAAAAAAAAAACGAAATCATACAAATTGAATTTAGCCCATAAATATATTGCAAACATAAAAAGTAAAATTTATTGAGAAACCTGCAAAATTTTAACAAACACAAGCAAAACGCTTTTTTTTTCTATTTCACCATTTGGAAAATCGAAATAAATTATTTCCGTTTTTTACTATCCGTAATATATAAAAAGAAAATACGAGAAAATTGTTTTAGATACTCGATACCTACCTGCATTACAAAACAATAAATTATAAGATTTCTGTTATAAGCATAAGCGATTATTTGTTCAGTAAAATGTGCTAATTTGCTATGAATGTTTAATCGTTCCATTAAAGTGTATACATAGTTTAAGTTTCGTTCTTATTAAATATTGGAGGGAAAAACTTTAATTACTGTTGTCATCATTTTAATGAATTATGTGTAATTAAAATGTTAATTTATTACATCTCATAATTTTCCAGTTTGGTTATAATAATAATAACCAGACAATGGTGTTTATAGCTCTTTTTTGTTTCTATTTCTCAACATCTCATCCGCCTTTTTCTTAGTGTAATAAAGTTTTTGTTGTCTCGTGTTGGATATATAAACAAAGGCTATACATAATCTTAAGATAGGTCAAATCATAATCTTTTGTTATACAAAACGAAGAATAAATATTTTTTTTTTATTCTTTCGGTATCACGTCGAGATGACTATTATGAAATTACAAATTTGATTTGTCACCCATATAAGAATAACCAAGTTAACCTAATAAAAAAACATTTTATAGATTTCAGCATGCTCCAATAATCACATCAACTCATTTCCCGTTTTTCATGTATTCAATCAAGGCTAAAAAATATTTCTCATGTTGAGAATGAGATATGAATTTAAAAATAAAAAATAAAAATTGTATTTATATTTTTATTTATCGCAAGTTTTCCACAGAGCGCTAGTTTTTTATGTGGTACTTAAAAGTTTTCATTTTTATGGTTCTCATAAGCGGTGTAAAAAACTTTTTATATGTATGAGAAATAAATCATATGCGTAAAAGACGGTAAGCGTTTTTTCGATTGATTTAAAATATGCATACAAATTAATAAAAAAAAAATTATTTAATCCATAACCAAGTTATCATTTTTCTTTAATCAAATTAAGTTCAAGAACTGGGTCCTTTCTGAGTTGTTACAAACGATCATAAAAAAGGATCTGATTAGTTTGGCATATTTTTACGTTTTTAGAAGATTTTTATTCAAATTTAAGAATTAGCAGTCAAGAAGATAGTCATATAATATTTATATTATATTCTTGATATGATTATCATTAAAATTTCAGTGTACGAAATTTTTTATGACTTAATTTGAATATTGTATGTTCCTTTTTCCCATTATCGTCGGACATGTTATTTTATGTTATGAATTTTGTGTGAGAATATTAAATTTTAATTTTTTTGGAATGGACTGTTCTGGTGTAGTATGTATGTGTATGTGTAGTATATTCTAAAATATCAAGGTGAATATAATAAATGGGTGGTGCCGTCTGAATAAGGTGCTTTTAATTCTCCTCACCGGAATAAACTGGGATGCTCCTTATTAGGGGAATTGCTCTTGTCTCTCATTATCCAAACTCCATTTCGTGTTGATTACTTATAATTATAAAACTTGGATTTTAAAACATTTGGTTGCCTGAGATAGCCATCTATTATAATTAATTAATTAAATAACCGCTCCAAATTTTCGATTAACAAATGTAAAACTGACATCTGTAGTCGAATTAAGCTTAGTTAACGTTATTAGGTTTACAAGTAAATTAATTAATTCAAATGAATTTTGCTTTGATAATTTTAGCTGTATTCCCATGAGAAAAATGAATTCAGATTATTTTTGAATTATTTTTTCTCATGGAAACAAGTCGCGAATTATTTGTCGGGTCTCGGGTGGTATAATTAAAATTAGGATTGAATTAAATAATTCAAACTTTTGGTTTGAATTATTTAATTCGTATCGCGCGCAATTGTTGTTGTAAAATTCTCATGGAAATACGACTATTATTACGTTTTTACAATCCCACAGCTGTCTCTAATTATTAGGTTTTTGTATTGTCAATCAATGTTCGTATCACTGGATTGTGAATAAAACACAACACTTCAATTTATCATAAACGATTTTATTTATTTACACCAAATTAATTTAACACAATTTGTTTACAGTAATTTGCAAAATCACTTTTTATTATTTTTGCACAATTCAACTGTTCACTTATAACTTTTATTTCGCACTAAAACACTTTTTAATTTCCTTCTCAATCTTCACTTTATCGCTTTCCAAAAACTAATGTTCTAATTCGAATTAGTTCGCTCCTTATATACTCAAACCAAAATTTCTCGAAATTTCATGATTGTTCCGGTAAAGATAGTCTAATTTAATTCGTGTAATTTCTAATATGCAACCGATCCTTTTAATGTGTTTTACAGATAACACGTAGAAGTATATTAGTATTTACGAACAATTATTTATCACCCCAAAGATAGACAGGTTTCAATATTAATGATTTTTAATTTATTTGAAGTTACTATTTCCTGATAAATTGTAAGCGAACCTCTTAATCCAGTTTCGAACTGATGAGCTTATGATTATGAAAAAATATTAAAATATATCTGTGTTCAAAAGGTAAACTATCTTAAGTCGACTTAAGCTGTTTTACCTTTTTTAAAATTCAACGTGCTCTATCTCTCCTCTAACCTCACTTAGTTTAACTTAAGTGGTAACACCTTGCGGCCAAAGGCTTTGGTCTCAAAGCCATAGCAAATTTAGTCGACATAAGTGAAAAATGAATATAATATTCAATCTTTTCTAACTCTTTAAGAAAATTTTGATACTTGAAATAAGATGTTTTACCTTTTGGCCACAGATATATTAGAAATTACACGAATTAAATAAAAAAAAAAAATTGTTAATTGATAAAATTTGCTTACACAGTTATAGAGTTGTGTGAACGTGACGAAGAAAAATTTGTAAGAGAGTTTACCTGTATTAGTATAATTCGCTAATACAACTTGCACAGTTCATTCTGTATATATAGAATGTAAATTGTGGTTCAATTAAGGTTGATTTACATATGCGACGTGCGACGTATGACAAGTGGAAATAAACGTGACGCTTTTTTGACAACAATTTACATTTGTGACGAGATCCGCCACGCACACTTTATAAAATTGTTTATATTTTAATATTTGTTCTTCAATAAAGCTTCTTCAAAGCCTACTACATATTTTGTTTTATACAATACATACAAAAAATGTGTATGTGTTTGTGCGTCCGTGACGGAAAAGATAAAATTAAACCATCTCTCGACGTGTGGCGTGTGCCGTGTAACGAATCTCAAAATATTCGCCTCTGATTGGCTAGAAGCGCCCGTCACACGTCGCACGTCGCATATGTAAATCAACCTTCAGTCCAGTGCTGAGATGTTCTAACATCACTTTTTTCGATGTTCGATGTTTTGCATGCTCGCATAAAACATCATTCTATTTCTACTTTCATTCATCACTCTTTATCACAAAAAAATTTGTTTGTGATATTTTATCAATGTGAAGAAAAGGAAAATTATACAGAAGGCTGAGATCGCATTAGAAAAATTGTAATGAAAGAAGAAAATAGCGTACAATTTTGTTCTTGTTACAAGAGACAAAATACTATCGAAAACGAATCGAAAGTGATGTTAGAACATCTCAACACAGTCGCCGCGGCCTATTGAGAAGGATTGATTTTTTCATAATCATAAGCTCATCAGTTCGAAACTGGATTAAGTAGGTTCGCTTACAATTTTTCAGAAATAGTTTATTTTAAATTTGCAAAGCATACTAGATTGTTTTGAATTTTTGTTTTCTTCACGCTCATTGTATTGATTAAATTTTTTCTGTTTGGCTCTTTTTGATTTATTTTAATTTTGATTGTTGAGCAGAGACGTATTGTCTTTTTTCTTACAAACGATGGCGTCATGAAATTGAATTTTCTCTTTTTATTACATATTGTTATTGTTGTAATATTTCTTAATTTAATTTCACTTATTTACTTTTGATCATTGCTGGAAAATAGACATTGAGTTGTTTGTTAGCGATTTCACAAAAAGTTATTTAATTGGGTTTAACTTTTAATTCATGTTTTATGGTTTTTGTCCTTACTAAGACCGTTTATAATTATTAACAATAATTGTGACTTAACCCTATATGTGATTACCTGCTGAATTTAAGCATAATATTTAGGAGATTAAAAGAAATTAACTATGATTCCCTTAGTAGCGGTGAGCGAAATGGGAAAAGTTCAGCATTAAGTCCTTCTACTGATGATAACAAGTAGAATGGAAATTCAATGTAAAGGATTATCTATCATCTTATATATTTTGATTATATGTTCAATTACATCTTGCATGGGCCCATTCACCCCGAGGGTGAAAGGCCCGTAGTGACTATAATATTGTATAAGAAGAGATCTCTAGACAGTGGCGTATCCAGAAATTTGTCGAGGGGGGTTCTTAAATAAACAAAACAATTGTATAAGGAAATAATGCATTCCAATTTATTTGAATTCAACTTTTTATTAGTTTTTTATAGTTGTATATTGATTCCTTGTGACACTAAGGGCCGATTGTATGAACACCGTTAAATGAAAAAAAAAAACCGAGACTAATGATTAATCGCTACTCAAAGATTTTACTTTTAGTCGATTCTCGATTGTATGAACGTTGCTAAATAAAAATTTAGTCTCTCTTTTATTGCAGTTTTATATTGCAGTTTTTTGTATGACTGGCAATACATTTTCTATGACGTTTACTTTGTTGATATTTATTAAACAATTTTTTTGTTTATTTAGAGGAAAATAAAATTTCAATTTCCGAATGTAACATTTTCTTCCTAATTGAGTCCATTTTTAATAATTACGTTCTTTTATAAAATGTCTCCTTTGTATGATATACCACATTTGACATGTCAAAAAAATATAAACAAATTTGTTTAGTCTCTGATTCAGTCACCAAAAAAAGAAGATTTACCGGATAGTAAAAAGAAATCGTTGATTAATTTTCTGGTTTAGCATCGTTCATACAATGCAAACTACGCTAAATCAGAGGATTAATCATTTATCCTCGTTCATACAATCGGGCTGTAATAAAGGGAAAGCACTGGTATTTACCGCATTGATATTTAAATCCATTTTTCTTAAAAGTGTAACATCAATAACAAAATAATTTTGTATTAAATTTGACATTTTACTTTTTTATAATAAAAAACTCTCAAAAAATATCGAATAAGTTCAAAAAAGCCATCTATTGTAATTTTGGCACAACTAAAATCTACCTGGCGGTAGTTATGCGTAACTACTTCTGTTTTCTACACCATCGTATGAGATTTAAGCATCTTCTTTTGGCGAAAGCAAACTACTCGCAAGTACTTGTATCTACTCACAACTACCCATGCTCATATGATGGTGTAGAAAACAGAAGTAGTTGCGAAAATTCCAATAGATGGCTTTTAGACCTTCTTCGATATTTTTCGAGAGTTTCTTATTACGTTCGAGTTTTTTTTTTTTGGTGATGTAAAATGTCAAAATTAATACAAAATTATTTTGTTGTTGATATTACATGTTTAAGAAAAATGGATTTAAATATCATGCGGTAAATATCAATGCTTTCCTTTCATTACATATCCATTTTTTGTCTTATTTTCAATCTAATTTTAAATATCGCCAGTACTATAATAAACAACTTTACAAAAGGCAAACAAAAACAACTAAACAGAAAGCTGTGTTTTACTTGTGTCATTCAATTTCTCGTTCCATTGGGTATCTACTAGATACAAGTACATACTTACGAGTAGTTTGC
The DNA here is from genome assembly GCA_963556165.1 of Tipula helvola. Lineage (NCBI taxonomy): Eukaryota > Metazoa > Arthropoda > Insecta > Diptera > Tipulidae > Tipula > Tipula helvola. The sequence goes on along the minus strand of OY744481.1, from coordinate 7,510,190 downwards.
TTTCGCCAATGGAAGACGCTTTGAGTGGTAAAAAATCAATCGAATTCGGTATAAATTTAGCTTTATAAGGTCGATTTTGATTACTAGTAGCTAGTCCTCTTCAGTTAGCGAACTACAAAATTTCCACTTAAAATTAAATATTTATTCTTTAGCTTAAACATTTTTCAATTACTCTGGGATTTTTTGTAAGTAAAATTCCTTGCCTTTCCAATTAGAATTAAACTTTGAGCTTGGACATTTTCTAAAAATTCTGCAAATAAAATTAGGCGAAATTTTTAAATAAAATGTGCTTAATTTCATTTTATATTAATTAATACAATTAAACCATATAAAACTTTATAAAACCATTTTTTCAGTCATTATGTAATTCAATTTGTTACATTCTGTGTGTGAGTCGTGTGTTGGTACGCCTTTATAATAAAATACATACATTAGTTATAAATATTACATACGATAACCCTGCCATGGATATGATTTTATATTGTTAATTCACAGACTAATTGTCTTGTCTTCATTTTTTGTATTTAAATTATTCAGTATGCAAATATTGTTTTATATATTATGCAAATCCCTCTTCCTATATACCTTTACAAACTATATATATCCAGATAAAACCATTAATACGGTTTAAAAATGGATTACATAATTTTCAGCAGCCTGCACACATTTGAATGTTAAATAAAAATTGGTTCGTATATTCATGTAATAAAAATGAAAATTTTATGTTGTATTTTCCTTTTATAATCTAACATAACCTTAAAAAATAAAAAAAGACAAAAACCGTCTAAGGCAATGAAGGACTCGACAAGTAGAAGAGGTTAGAACAATATCATTTTGTAGTAGTGAAAAACATTTTCATTTTTCTTTTTTTTTTCCCTAATGCCAGAGAATATAAATTATTAGACCGTATTTCGGCGTATACGTATTATACATTTTCGTATTTTTAGTTGGAAATTTTCCAAAGTATTTACTCGTCCCTATATCATGTATGTCATAAAGAGTATTTAATTGTGTGTAGCATTTTTAATCGGAAGTTTCGTTGTTTAAAATGTAGTGTTTTATATTCAAAACAACAGAAATTTCTTCAAACATATTTTTGAGTTTCGACAAACTTAAAGACCGTGCAACATATTTTCTCACCAAGAATGGAGTAAAATTGGAAACTTAGAAAGAAAATTGGTTTGATAGTTTGGTAAAAGTAATTTTTCAACTTACATTGAATGAACTGTTTTTTATTGAATTATGGCTCTTCCGGTGTTATACGAAAGACGTTATGTTGATTTTCATCCTATGAAGATTAAAATTCAAGTGGCGAAATCAAGATTTCGTTATAAAATTATCGATTGTGTGGTTTCAAAATCTTAGGTCACAAATCATCACGAATTTATCATTTATAATGAAACTGTATACTGTATCATCGTTTGTTGAAGATATGACCGCCTGAATTATCGCTTGAATGTAAGAAATGTGACCACTAGACATGTGAAAACTTTATGCATGATTTACCATCACTATAGTTCAGCATTCGTTCCACACAAATGTTGCATGATGAGAATGCATGATCTCGCAAAATAACGTCCTCCACTTCATCTCTATATATTTAATTCGCTTGCGTTCAAATCCAGTTTACATTTTTAATTCCAGGATTTTGAAGTTCGATATGCGGTTAGTGCTATGATTAATGGTGCCGCGGTTCTTTGAGGGACAATATTCAATTTTAGCTTGCTAATTTTAGTGTCCATAGTTCACTGTAAAATGACGAAAGTTTGATGGGATTGAAATATTTACATTTGAAGCTGCTTTGTTTCTCAGTCTTGACAGTCTCCCTTTTGGAATTTTTTTAGAGCAGGATTTTGTTCTATCGCAATTTTGTTGTTCCTTACATCTATCCAAACTCTAAGTAGGTTTCCGAGCCCTTTAACATTTTCTGTAACGAAATTGTTAAGGGGATTAATTCCTCACGACAAGTAATTTGTCATATTTGTAGTGTTTGTTCTATACAAAATTGGTAAGCCAATTCAGTAGTTTGTCAGATAGATTGACGAAATTTAATTGCAAACGATTTTAAAAAAATAAATTAAAACTATTTCATTATCCGTTATAGCCAATCATTTCAAATTTATATTTATTCAGCTCTCCCTGCCATCGTATATTTAAATTCTTGATTACCATAAAACATTATCCTGATGAAATTTATTATTCAACCATAACATTTGAAATCTGTTCTTACAAATATTAAGATAATAAAACATTAAGTTATACCTTTTTTATTTTTATTAATCAGATTTTTATTATTACTCAGAATTAAATTTTATCTTTTCATACTCGTATTCTAGTAGACGGGTAAGAAAACATTTACCCGGTATAACATTAGCTACCTTCACCATAACCACCAATAATCAGCCGCATAGTCGTACTCGTTTAAGGCAAGTTTCGCTTTTTGTTTTTATATAAATGGGGAAACAAACAATTTAACGTTGTAATCAATATAATTTTATTTATACAATAAAGTTATTTTTATTGCAAATTAAGAAATTAAAATTACGATAGAAAATAAACTTCGGTATACGAGTACATATCTATATATTACGTACATACATAAACTCGTATACAAAATGTATAAAATTTAAATTTTTATCGTAAGATTAATTTTGTTATCTAGACTCCAGATGATGACGGGAAATTCGATTTTTTTGGTTTGAATTACTAAAGTAGTTTGCAGTAGAATTGAATTTGTACGAGTATAACTTGCATAATGTATACCAAATAGCTTGATTTTCTCATATATCTGGAGTACTACCTTCAAGCGGGTTTATTGCTCGATTTATTTTGAAAATTGGTCAAAAATACTTATTTGACTTGGAAACCACTAGGCACATTAATTAAACCACGGACTTTATTCAATTGATTTATTCAAGAAACTGACCATAAATTATGCCATGCATTTATCGATCGGCCTCTATAGCGTAACAAGAAGAATCGAAGAAGATTTTTTCTACAATATCATCTTTAGCGACAAAAATCATTTTCGTTTTGGTATATTTTTAGTACAGCAAACGAAACTATCGAACTGTACGATAAAAGTAGAGAGGGACCTAGAGGTAAGGATACGCCACGAGAAATATGAGAAAACCTTTACAAACAAAAAAAGTAACTATCTGGTGTGGTCTATGGTCTCGTAGAGTGATTGTTCCTTACTTAAATCAGATGTTAATTGGCCGCCTTAATCGGCCGTACCACTGGATGTCAACCTCAATTATGTTAAAATATGATTTGATGCTGTGGGCTTTGCCGAAATATTCCGAATAAACCTTGAAATCAAGAGTAATCCGATAAATCTGTGGAGTAGGCGCTAAGTAACTCAAAGGTAAGCTACGCACCAATCGATAATCTCAAATATCTAAAAGCCTTGAATAATCTTAGAATTAAAAAAAAATAACCGAAGTACTTATAAAGCTACGCTAAACGGTACTATATAATTTTGCATAATTTCAAATAAGTATAAATAATCTCGAGAACTTTCAATAATCGCGAAATAATCTCTAGCAATTGTGAATAATCTTCAATAAACTCGAAAAAAGATCGAACGATCTCAAAAGTCTCGTTTCAAATAATATCATCATATCATGACATTTATTTGAAGTGCAGAATACCAATCGAACAGGATCTTCTCTTCAGTAGCGCAATTAAGTGAAGAGTAACTCAGTTAACTAAAGTGAAGAGTTGTACAGTACAATCGAACGAGTTTTTTATTGCACAGTTTTAATAAGAAAGTAATAAGTAGAATCTACTTTGCAGTTCAAAGTAAGGGGTTTTAATAAATTGAAAAATTTTTAATCAAACGTTCCGGAAATATTTTTTTTCAAATTTTTGATTTTGAAGGTGCTATTCCATGAGAATATTTTACTGAATAGTAAAATTAAAGGAAGAAAAAAATATATATCTGGGATGGGTGACTGAAACAAAAAACCGAATCAGTAAAAATATATTTGTGTCTGTAGTTGTGACACTCCTCTAAAACCTGTATTCCATGAGAAAAATTGACTGACAGTAAAAAAAAAACGAAAAAAGAGAACTAATCTGATGCTTCATATAAGAGACAAAGACAACGCTTTTTATTTATTTTTTATTTTAAAACAATTTTGCTATAAAATAAAAAAAAACGTTGGCATTGTTTCTTATATGGGGCATCAAATTATTTTTTTCTTTGCGTTTTGTTTTGACTGTAAGTCAATTTTTCTCATGGAATACAGGCTTAAAAAGTATCAAATCGAGAACTTTTATAAAATTTGTATATGATGAGAAATAATTCTCGCACACGCTAATAATTTTAACAGGATTACGATTTTATTGTAGAGATTTTTTTAAATTTTGTATTTTGTGACGAAAATGGTTCGAAAAAATGAAATTCTGATATGTTTAATTTATTAGATAATTTTGACACGAGAAAATAATCGATTAAATACTAAATTACTAATTACTTAATTTTTTTAGCAATTATTGGTTATGTTTTTGTTTAATGTCAATTTTCCCCTTTTGCTATAAGACACATCACGTTTGTTTCATCAAATTTTCATTCCGTACATTCTAATAAATTTATTTGTACGTGGGGAACGTGACAATTTTTAATCATCAACAAATGGGATTTAATCAACAAATCGAGATAAATTAAAAATGTGAGTGAATATAACTCTGTGGTTGATAAGGATTCTGTGAATTTATCGTATTTTTTTTGTACTTCTAGCGATTATAAAGAGTACAATGTACATAATTGGATTCGATTGTGAATGGTTGACACAATCGAATTAAAGCACATACAGAATTATGTGCTTTAATTCGATTGTGCCACTTGAAGAGAATTCCATTAGGATTAAGAGAAATCCTTGAAGGCAATAATATTATTAAGGTGGGCGTACCACCTCATAATGTAGCTTATTTGGCCAAAGATTACGGAGTATGTGTAGCCAGCGCGCTAGATTTGCGTTATGTTGCACAGGTCACTGGATTTAAACACGGTGAACTAGCCAATTTAAGTTCGATTCTATTAAATATTGAGCTGGATAAAGATTGGCGTATTCGATGCTCAGATTGGGAGGCACTCATACAAAAGGTGTTGCCAAATAGAAAACGAACGAACGATTTTTTAAACCGACAGTTCCATTTTTTGATAAAACTGTTATTTCTACAATGCCAAAATTATTAAAAAATGTTTCATATTTATGAAAGCCATAACAACAAAAAAATTTGTTAAAATTTCAAAATTTCCATTAAAGAAAATGCATTTTTATCTTTTGTCGGACGACGAGTCGAATTTCGTCCGACAAAAGAAAAAATGCATGAAAATTTTGAAATTTTAACAAATTTTTTTGTTGTTATGGCTTTCATAAATATGAAACATTTTTTAATAATTTTGGCATTGTAGAAATAACAGTTTTGTCAAAAAATGGAACTGTCGGTTTAAAAAATCGTTCGTTCGTCTTCTATGTGGCAATACCTTAAATGACCTGCAAATCGTTTGTGTATAGTGAAAGATGCTAATGTCCCTATCAAACTTTTTAAAAAAATGGAGAATTCTTATTATAGTGTAAATCGTGCTAGGAACTACGCGATATAATCAGGCAGATTTCTTTGGTTATTTACTTGACCTTCCGAATAGCGAAAAATTACAAAACTTTGTATCACATGGTGAAAAAGTCGTTGAGCATTTCAATATTAAAAATGGGGGCTTAGTTGAATTTGAAAAAATGTGGCGCCAACATTTCTTATAAATGATGAAACCATAATTTTCACCCCCACTCTGGTCTGTATAATAGCGACCGAAATCCTAAATATTTTTCAGCAAGATCACATGCAATTTAAAAATATTTTATTCGGAAGGGGAATTTGTTTACGAAATAGACTACGTCGATTGGTTGCGTGCTAAAATTTTTTCACCAGGAAATTTACGTAAACTGGCAGTGAAGATAACTATTTTGCATATTTTAGTCGGTTGGATTTGTTTCTCAACATATTCCATGTGTAGTAGCTTGGCACTCCCGAGGAGAGTAAATTCCTAGCAAATAGTTATTGGCATAGCTCAAAGGAGGCAGTCAATGTTGTTGGTGCTGGTGGTTCCGTCACAACCCCTTTTTGCCGCTTCCCTGGTGAAATATACAACAATAACATTGGCCAATCGCTGGATCTTGATTGTGTATCGGGAAGCTTAAAATTCGCCAAATTGCTTCAGTGCTGGTCTTCTCGCGGACGTATCTATATTTGATCGATTTTACTGAACTGCAGTATTCGACATTTATGTGGGCCTTAAACATTTTCGATAGTAGCAAATTGTACCGAACCACCCATTGATTGTCAATTCCGATTTCTTCGTGGCCTCGCATTTTAATCTTGGCTGAGAATCCACCCTGCTTCGGTGATTGGGATCTTATATACTTTTAAGCTTAGTTTATGACATAGGAAGATAGGAATAAAAGAAGATAGGAAGATTGACATGACCAACCAAATTATTTAAAATATCACCAGCCCCGCCTATTAGTTCCATGCTCTAGTTGAAAAATTTCCTACTTTTGATCAAAGTAGGCTGGTAGGCGGGGCTGGTGACATTAAGCTATATTATTAAGCTATGGAGCATTAAGCTGTGTTTATGACATAGGAACATAGGAAGATAAGAAAATTGACACGGCCAACCAAATTATTTAAAATGTCACCAGCCCCGCCTACTAGCCTACTTTGATCAAAAGTAAGAAATTTTTCAACTAGAGCAGGGAACTAATAGGCGGGGCTGGTGATATTTTAAATAATTTGGTTGGTTGTATCAATCTTCCTATCTTCCTATGTTCCTATGTCATAAACTCAGCATAAAGGATCGAAATTGCTTGAGCATAGCATATACGACCACCGGTTCTACAACATTCAGGAGCATTCGATTTCCGGTTTTCGAACATTCTAGAATATTCAAATGCACTTCACTCCCGATTCTGGAACAAGATCAAACTTTCTAGAATTCTGATTTTTTTTTTTAATTCTGAAATTTTCTGAAATTTTCTAGAAAATTCTAAGAAATTCTGGAACGTCCTGGAACATTCTAGAATATTTCGGAATATTCTTGAAAACTCTGGAACATTCCGAAACATTCTAAAAAGTTCTGGAACATTCCATTAATCCTGAAACTTTCTTAAAAATTCTGGAATATTCTGAAACTTTCTAGAAAATTCTGGACACTTTTAAAACACTCTAAATCATTCTGAAATTGTCTGGAAAATTTCGAAACATACAGAATATTCTGTTGTTACGTTCTAGTAAATTTTGGAACATTCCATAACATTCTAGAAAATTCTGAACTAGTTAGAACTTTCATAATCCCGGAAAATTCAAAAATAATTCGGAACATCTGCAGCTTTCTAGAAAATTCTAGGATATTGTATGTAGAACATTCTAGAAAATTCTGGAACATTCCGAAATTTTCTGAATAATTATAAAACTTTCTGAAACATTTTGTTTAACTCACACATCTTCCGTCTCTTGCCAGAAATGTCAGTTGCCACGAAATACGTCATTTCTGTTCGTCCCATTTATGAGAATACATACTCCAATATACCATTTCTTGGTAGGCGGGAGTGAAGATGTTTACACATCAAAAAAATCAGAGCTTTTTTTCTGAACTTTTGAATTAAATTTAAAACATTAGTTGTTTCAATTTTGTGATTTTATTATTTATTTTACTTGTGTATAGTATATGGGCAGTAATTTTAAAATTCGATTATTAAACATTATTGTTTTAATTTACGTACTTAGTACATATTACATAATGTCCAAAGCCATAAAATTTAAATGAATTTACATAAAACGTGATGTGACCTAAAATTGGTTAAATAAATTTTTTGAATATCAAACAAATAATACGATTATTCGTATTTTCAATATGCATTTTATACAAAACCGTTTAAAATATATTATATACTATAAATAATAGTAAAACATTTTCCAGCAGGTTTTTTTTTTGTTATTAAAATTTTCCACCTGCCTTTTGATTTATTCCTATACGTACTAAAATATTTATACAAAATGCATGACACATAAATAATTACTGCTGCATTTTTTAAATTGTTGTGTGTATGTACTCGAAATTTATAGAGTTTTTGTTATTAAATTAAATTGGATTTTTTTTATATTTTCTTAGAAAATGCGGCTAGTAATTCTAGAACACTGAACAATGAAGATTTATTGGTTGAACGGTATTCATATACTATAAATTGGTCCGACACTCAAATTTTTAGAGTATTAGTTTATTAACGCATTTAGCCAACTTACATTGATAATAATAATCCTAAAAAAGCTAGTTGTATAACGATTTAGTATAATTGAATGCGTTGCGTGATGCGAACCAACACAAATCTAAGGAATTAAAATAAGAATTTTACATTGATTACATTGATGACGGATTAATGGTGAATTATTTCTTGGATTAGTGCGACCAATCGGAACGTTGAATGTTAAATGTCTCGCAACAAAACCATCAAAGCAGTCATTCGAAATCTTCCAATATGATCACTTAGGCCTGATAAATAATTTCTGTGGTCACAAATCATAGTGGCTTAAGTGACAAATACGCATTTTTCTTGAAAACGTTTTTAAAATTAAGAGTCATTCAAAATCGCATGAGTTCCTGGAATTTTTGTTTTTATAAATGATTATTACGGTGGTTTGTAGTTACCGCAATATTACAAAAAATTGATTATGATATGAAATCGAATCTGGAGAGTTCGAGTTTGAGATAATACGTAAAATGGCTTATCTAACCTTAAGCCATTATAATTTGTGACCACAAAATTTAAAAATCGGAACGAAACAAATATTATAAAATGTTTATATAAAAATTTTCTACATATATTTAAAATACAAGAAAGCTATACTGGTATTAAATATAGATTTTGCACTACAAATTTAACATTTTACAAAACACAATCATCCTTTTCCAAATCAAATTCGCTTTTATCCAAAACATATTCATCCTTTTCCAAATCAAATTCAACCGTAGACGATATAAAATCAACAAAATTTATTTAATTTAATATATTTACTGTATTTAAATTCTAGATACAAAATAATAAGTTAATATAATAAAATAAATAAACCATATTACTATAATAGGGGCATAAAATTCATCTTAAAATTTGCCCTACAATTTATAAACTTCACTTTAGATGTCATCGTAAAATTCACTGTAGAATTCATTCCCAAATTTACCATATAATATTTTCTTAATCAAAAATTTTCCTTAAACTTCACCATATAACCCAGCCTTCAAGTTCATCCTAAAACACACAATCAATCCAATTCTTCATCAAAATCATCATAAATTTACCCCAAATTTACTTTAAAATTCTTCCTAAAATTACGACAAATTAATCCTAAAATGTTAAGTACAATTTTATGGTTAATTTCAGAGTGATTAAACCTCTTGAAACCCTCTCTAAAACTAACCCTGAACTTCACTCTAAAATTTATTTATTTATTTATTTTATTTATTTATTTATTTCTCTTAACCATACATAACAAAAACATTTAAAAATACAATTTTTTTATAAACTTATACAAAAAATGTGGTTAAGAAGATTGGATAATCTTTGTCAAAAAGACAGTTTCGATTCTCCCAAGTGATAAAAATTAAATTTACAATATTAGTATAATAATGACAAAAAAAAGAACCACAATAAAAAAGAAAAATTAAATTATATAAAACAAAACTTATTTAGCAAACATAAACCCCACATCTTTAGTTTCAAATATCCAATCTTTGACCAAACGCAAAAATTTCCTATCATAAATCATCGTCCTTATATGAGGCGGCAATCGATTAAAAAAAGTGGGCGCAGAAACTATATAATATTTGCGAAATAATTCAGATGAAAATGGTGGAACAGAGTACAAATTTCGATAATTATTTCGAACTTGATATGTGGAAACAATTCGCGGCAACCGATGACTACTCCGCAAAAAAAACAATCTCAAAACTTTAAAAATATATAAGTGCCGTAAAGGCAAAATTTTGCAGGCATTGAAAATAGGCCAAGAATGATCGTATCGACGCTTGAAAAACATAACCCGAATAATATACTTTTGTAAAATTAATAGCGGTTCTATGGTATCAAAATAAACTCCACCCCAACATGGTAAACCATAACTGATGCGAGAGTCCACGCAAGCAAAATAAAAATTGATTAAAACATTGGATGGACAAAATTTACGTAACAAATAAATTGCACGTAATGCAGAATTAACTTGATTTTTGACAGTTTGAACATGTGATTTCCAGTTTAAATTTGCATCAACGTTCAATCCCAAATATTTAAATAAATGAACATTTTCAATTTTTATGCACAGGCTGCTACAATTGCGTAAGTCACAATTACGTACATGATAAAAAATCTCGGGGATGAAACTTCGATAAGGATCACCAATCAATTTGAAGAACATTACCTTGGTTTTTTCACTTAAGAGCAAGGAGTGAATGTGCGAAGAATTTTCATGTCAGAATTTATTTGGTTCGTTAGGTCATTAGCAGTCAAATCAAAATAACTTAATGCAATATCATCAGCGAAAGCAACAATTTTACCATTTAAGTTTAGGTTAAAAATTGAATTTATGTAAATTAAAAATAAGATAGGACCAAGAACAGAACCCTGAGGAACACCATGTTCAATATTAAATGGAATACTTTGCGATTTATCAACCCTAACCATAAATGCTCGATTATTGAGATATGACTTGAACCATTTCTGTGATATACCTCTAAAACCAATAGACTGGAGCTTACGCAGAAGCAGATTATGATCCACCATATCAAAGGCTCTCTTTATATCGATGAAGACTGCACCAACACACCTCTTCTCATTGAGATTAATATGAATTCCATTTAAGAAATTAATTAACGCAGATTCAGTACTTTTGCCAGATCTAAAGCCGTGCTGATGAGGACTAAGAAACTCAAATTTGTCAAGAAACTTCTCAATACGGGATTTCATCGATTTTTCAATGATCTTCAAAATTGTGGGTTGCAATGCAATGGGCCGATAATTGTCCTTAATAATGATATCTCCCTTTTTAAACAAAGGGATAACAATTGCAGTTTTTAATACATTAGGGATAACACCATTTACAAAACATTGGTTAATAAATTGTACTAAAACTGGCGCAATTGCTAGAGCCACTATTTTTAGCATATTCGAGCTAATGCCAAGCATGTCAAGTGCATTACTTGATTTAAGTCCATTAATAATACAGATAATCTCTGATTCCTCGACTGGATTAATAAAAAATGTTTCCAACATTTCAGTAGAGTAAGAACAATCATTAGGACTCAAACTTTGGGCAGAAAAGTTAGAAGATCTCAAATCATTAACGATTTTAGAGAAATAAAAACCAAAATCGTTAGCAATTGATTCAGCGTCAGACCGTATATCTGAATTAATAGACAAAATTCTTTTGATATTAGTTCTACTTAAATTCCTGCACAAAATATCGTTAACAACCGACCAGGTCTTCTTGCAATCTTTACCACATTCATTAAATTTCCTACTAAAATAGTTGTCTTTATCAGAAACTATAGAATTATTGATTTTGCTACACAATTTAAGATAGTAACTATACAGTTTTTTATTCGCCGGGTGATTTTTACATTTAAGTTGAATTTTTTTCCTTTTATTTATTAAAAGTACCAACTTGTTAGAAATCCACGGTTTAACCTTTATTTTTGAATTATGCATAGTAACATTTTTGGAACATGAATCAGCTACTTTTTTAAGCATTGAAACCAAATTGGTTAAAATTGTCGTGGGGTTACTTAGACGAAGTACACTTGAAAAATCAAGTGACGAGATAATTGATTCAAATTTAATATTATCAAATTTGCTGTACACCAATTCTTTTTCGTTAACATAATTACCACGAACCTCTATATCAATTTTAACTAAATCATGGTCCGTGATGTGTAAATTATGCAATGATACATCCAAAGTAGCACAACTATTAACACGGACAAAGCAGTGATCAATGCAAGTAGCAGTGTTACTAGTAATTCTTGTGGCAGAATTAATAAGTGAAAGAAACCCATTTGACGACAACATAAACATATAATCATTACTGGAAGCTGGAAAGTTCAAAATATCAATGTTCAAATCACCAACAATTATTACATTTTGATTTTTAATTTTCGAGATGAAATTTGAAAACTCACAAACAAATGTTGAAATTGGAATAAATTGTAGGCGATACACACAAATAAACATATAATTATAATTATTTACTGAAACAGATAACTTTAAAACATCCGCAGAATTTAGAGAAATAGTTTCACAAACACATTGCAAACTTGAATCATAAAAAGCACAAACACCGCCCGCTCTATAATTATTGTTACAACAACCTATACATTCATAATTAGGAAGATTATAATAATTTAACTCATGATCATAAATCCAAATTTCCGAAAGAAAAATAATAGATGGGTATTCATCAAATGAACTCAAATTTACAACAAGTTTATCAAAATTTTCGCGCATGCTACGAATGTTTTGATGGACAACAGAGAAACTAAAGATGTTGGTTACAGAATTTTTACAATGATAAGTATTAGAATTTTCTAAAATTGAACTTGACTTTGAATTAAATGCTGGCTTTAAACAGTTAAAGCCGACCGTGGTACTAAAAAATGATTCGACGATTGCCGACGATAATTTAAAAATTCTTTGATAAATACACCAGGAGGCCACAATGAAGAGTCTAACAGCAGGTTGAATTTATTATCAGGAACCCCAATTTTGAATGACACATAGTCCCGGTCATCATTACGTCTCATCCGAACCAAAATAGGTTTATCAATCTCAAATTTATTATTCAAATACCGTACCATATCATCGTCATCAACATCCTTGCACAGACGTGAAACAAAAATCCATTTAATAGGTTTGACAGAGCGAAGAGTAGGATCTAGACCACCACTCCCAATAGTAATGTTGAGAGAATTGTTATTAATATTATCACTTACTAATTTAGCAGCAGCAACCGATTCAGCCTTTGTTGTGGATGACGAACGCCTTGACCTAGCGACTGTCGAACTGCTACCACTGTTGTTACCAAAGCAGGCATTTTTTTCGGGCAATCCTGAAATAACTATGCTGTTAGCTTTTGCATGCTGATCAGCTTTATAAAACTCAGCTTCCAGTTTGTTTACGCGATATTCTAGCTTTTCATTCATACCCTCAACATTACAAAGTTTGGTTTTAAGTCTGCTATTTTCCTCCAATAATTCTTTTAATTTTGAATTCATGTCATCCACAGAATCAGACATGTAGCTTTGAGATTTTTCAATTTCATTAATTGTGGTTTTAAGGTCCTGTAGCATCTTCATAACATCAGAAAGACTTGGATTGTCAAATTTTATTTTGTTATGGTTAGTGTTAGTCTCAGAACCAGGATCAGGACATATACCCAACGATTTTCTACCACGATTTTTACATTGGTAACATCTCCATGCAGCAGAACCAGATTTAATAGCTTGAAATAGCTCATTTGAGAGGTTTCCACATTTAACATGTATTGCCGCTGTACAATCCACGCACTGCACACCAGGAAACTTAACATCCGTAATATTGCTTGCGCATTTGGAGCATCCCGTCATATTGATAAATTGATTTTAAAATTGATAACAGAATGAACGCTTCTGTGGGTACAGCGAACTTGATAAATAGTGTAGTATCACTAAAAACTGGAACCACTAAACGATTAAAATTTCAATAATATAACGTATTATTGACGGTGAACACACAATACATATATTCACAAGAATTTACAGTAATAATTATATAAGCAATTTTTAAAATTTTAACTATTGGAAAATTATTTTTCCTCAGCACAAACAAAAACACGCTTAATGTCAGGAATTCAGAAAGCGAAACCCCTTAGAAGCTTAAAATAAAAATTTTATCAAATTTAAGAATTCTGGAGTTTGGAAATTTTAATAGCGAAAAAATAATTTATAATTTTACAAATTTTATAAAATATCTAAAAAATTGGTAATTGTAGCTACTTCCATCATCCTCTTAAAATTACTCGCACTCGCACCACTACACTAAGACTTGTGTTTATTTTGTCAACGCTACGTCATTGCTGTTGTCATGATATTTTGTTATTCCAAAAGTATAAATACATGAGGAAAAGTGCGAATACATTTTATCGATATATAAAAATGAGACGGACATACTAAAACTTTTTTTTTCTTTCAAAATGTTACTATGATCTTTTAAATTTTGAGCAACTTTTATGAAAAAGGATAAACAGGTTCATTTTTCGATTTTTCCATTCTTTTTCGCTAAAGAAAACTTGTGGATTGCGATTAATAGTATAAAATAACACATTTTGAATGTACCTCTTCATAATGGAAGGAAATCATAAAAAAATCAATACTTTATCGTACGTATTCCGTCTTTTAAAATAGAGCAAAAGATTAAATGTAAATCAGCTACTAGTTTCCTATTGTACTAAATGAAAATGGCGCATGTACTAAAAATTAACTTTGTTATGTTTCCATGCTAAAATATAAATTTTTATTAGAATTTTATTTAGAATTAGAGTTTTACAAGAATTATTTGCAATTCAACTACAAAAATAGAGATCTATCGAAGCTTATAAAAAAACACAGCTCTTAATACATATTTTGTAATTTTGCTTTCATGCATATTGACTTAGTGACGACATGATTTGTAGTAAGGTTTTAATCCAATTCGACTAGAATGCTGTTGTTACGAAAATTTTATAAATTTTGGTTTAAATAAATCAATTATTCCAGAAAATGAAAATGAGTTTCTTAAACGATGTATGTATGATACATATATGTTGATATTCAAGCATTTATGAAAATAAGTATTTGTAACGTTCAAAAACCACATGTTTAGTTTAAACAAAAAGCCTAATGTAAAATTATAGTTCCCTTAAGAAAACTTCGTTTTTTAGGCTATGACTTTGTAAAATCTAGGTTGCTTTGGTAAAAAATTCAAAATCAATTTTAAAAGCTTCGAAGATACCAAATTAATTGTAAATTATGTAAAAGAAATATCCGAACATGATTCACTTAAACAAACAAATTAAGATAAAATAATATAATTCTTTGCGAAGAAAACTTTTACTAATTTCATTCAAGTTGAAAAAGAATTGGAATTTTATGTACTTCTCGAGACAAACATCGCCCTATATACAACATAAATTTATGCTTTCTCTTTTAAGGCTTTTAACATTAATTAGTTTCTTATTTTTGCAACTGTAAAGCAACTGTTGTGTTTTTCTTAATTCAACATCAAACGGACAAAGAAAAATGGATCTTCATTTCTTAGATTATTAAAAATGTATAACAGCTGTTGTTAAAAATTTTAAATTTTACTGTAATTGCCCGGATATTTTTTTTTTTTTTTTTTTTTTTGTTGAACAGAAAGCAATTAATTTTCTCAAAACCACTTAGTTTTGTAACGAAAAAGTTTAATCTGCGATTTATTTAGAATAAAAAAAAATGTTTGCATGAAAACATTATATTCCGGAAAAAAAAAAATTTAAAGTAACAAGGCGACAACATAAAGTAAATGATAAGACAATAATGTGAGGCACATCTGTCGATATATTCGAGAATGAATATTTATTGCAAAAGCGAATATATAAATTTCGGTATTTTATGTGCAACACAAATTTTATGGAATATTTTAAAAATTTTGTAAATCCATGAATTTATGTAGGATGTAGATTTTCAATTTTCTTGATCATAAATTTGTTAATAACCTCATTTCTTGTAACTACCTTCTTTGGCAACATATCAAATTATGATAAATAAAAATATAAATAAATGGAACGAAATTATGTGTTCGATCACAATAAAACAGTAATGACCGTAAATTTCAAAACTTTTCCAATAAATAATTAAAATCAAACACAACTAAAAATAAAAAGTTTCTTATATACTTTGATTTTGAATTCAAGGAAGTTACATTTTTAGTCCAAAACTATTATCGAAATGCCGACAGCATTTTACAGCTGGTTGAACGTGAGTGAAATTGCAAGTTTTTAGCGAAATATATAGCTAAACTTCGTTATTAAGTTAATTAAAAGTTTCAAAGTTCAATTTTTGTTGTTTTTTTTTTTGTTAAAGAAAACTGTATTTCAAATTGTAATAGTACACCTGTTATGGCGCGATGGTAACAATAATTGCAAAACTAATTTTTGTCTGGAGTTTGAATAGACGTTCACGTCCTTTTATGTATTTGTGTATATCAGATATCCTCTTCAAAAAATTGTTTTAGCAAAATAAAATTTATTTTTAACTTTAAAATAAAATAATTTGATAAAATTTTATTTTTTTCCATTTCAGAACATCAAGCCATCAACTCAAAAGTTATTATACATTACGTTTCTAAACGTATAGCTTGTAAAATAAAAAAGTTCAACTTTGTTTCTAACTGTTGGACTCTATATTGTATAAAAAATTAAGAAGTACATACATACTTGTCAAAAATGTTTTATTTTTTCAAAAAAAAAAAAAAAAAAAAAATTAAAAAAAACTTAAAAAACTTAAATAAATATTTAAATAAAAAAAAAAGAAAACAAATTATTTTATTTTACTGGAAAGACTGAAAAAAAATTTAAAAAAATAAATAAAACATTTCAAATATGTAAGATACATTTTTAGACTATTATATAAATAGTAATTAAAATATTTAACAACGATAAATAAAAGATATAATAATTATATTTTATTTTACGTATCAGTTTATAAATTATATTTAATTGTTTTAACAAAATAATTAACAAATCTACAATAAACAAATAGCTAAATAAATTAATTTATTTAACTTTTTTCCATGTGAGCCCCATGTTAAAAAGATAAATAAATAAATAGCACAACCAAATTTATTTTTAATTTTCAAATTTAATATAATTGCATCCTCTACTCTCTGTACATTGAAAATAACAAAACAAATACATATAATTACATAGTATTGTATTATATATGTATATAAAATAACAACAACAAAATAATTTATTTTACTAAAAATTATTATTGTTGTAAAGGAAAAATTAACATACAAAAACTAATTAAAAAATATTTAAATTACATAAAATTAATTTAAGAGGAAATACTAAAAAATTTCTAGTCAATTTTATAATAATAATAATAATATTATAATAAATAAAATAGCAAAATAATTTATTTGTTTGTTATAAATAAATATAATTAAAAACAAAAAACAAAAAAATATTGAAGAAGGAAAAATATGTATAATGAACGTTTGTAAATAAATTATATAATGAAACAAATAATAAATTAAAAATGGTAAAATTATGTTTTCACAATAAAAGGAAATCAATTTTGGTGTTGTTGTTTCTTGATTTATTAAAAATTTATTTATAATTACGTGATCTACATAGACGAGTTCAAAGGGTAAGTACCATTTATGGACGGACAAGTATAATAAAGAAATTAATTGATTTTTTATTTTATTTTGCGAATTTATAAATTAGGCGATGTTGAGGAAACAGCAACAAAAAACATTTGAATTTTTTTGAATTTTGTGTTTTGATAACTTTATCAAATTGAGTGTGGGCATGCAACTTTAAAATTGAATGTAGCGTATAAAGAGAGCATCAAAAGAGATAATGACTTTAGGACAGTGACGTAATTTCCGCTGGCGCTATATCCCATGAAGAGATTGGACCGTCTCAACGATGCTCCTTTGATCCCTCTATTTCCTTACTCGTGTCACTTCATTTGGCGTGAGCATTATCATGTCACTTTAACTATAAATTGGTGATCTCTTAATTAATCAAAGTGTTTGGCACTTCAAAGAATACCAAAATTTGATTGTCGGTGGAAGTGTCATGACTAAGGGAATGGGGCGTAAATGGTTCGTTCGACGACAAGAGAACACCATACACGGTGATCGAGTGTGATCAAGTCTATCTTTCGTTAGTATAGTCATCATCATCTAGACGAATATAAGAATCCCATGAGACCGTTTTATATCGAAATCATCCTCTTTGATGCATTCGAAAATTTCTTGGCCCCTAAAAATTCTTCTTGTACACTATGGTTTTTTTTTAATTCATTCCATAGAAAGAATAAAAGGAATAAAATAATACTCACGTGTCCTCGTAATATTCCGAAGGAGATAAATAAAAAAACGCATTCATAAAAGCAGAATAAAATAGAATTTAAAAAATTATTAGTAGGTCGTTTGGTTCAAAATAAGTTGAGTATTTGAGTAAACAGAATACATTTTTAAAAGCATTGTTCAAATATAAATTGGAGGCAGCTTTCAAGCGGACCAAGAACTGAGCCTTGGGAAACACCACATTTTAAATTAGAATTATTTGAGTACAACCCATTAACTTATGTATATTGTTTGTTTAGGTCCCCTGAAATATGAATTTATTAGTTTAATAGTGCTTCGGGATAAATTGAATTCATTAAACAATTTTTCAATTATTAGATACATTAACAATTGGAGTACAGATATGTGTTAGAGTAGTAGAAGTATTATAACAGGGTTTAAAACCTGATTGAAATTCACAAATATAAGACCCTGCAAGCAGATGCTTCATAGGTTGATCTATCAAAACATTCTCAAAACATTTCGGTGAATTAACCTTTGGCACTGGTAAAACCTTGAAAATTTTTAAAGAATCCGGAAAGACAGATGTAGTCAGAATAGCATTAAATAGTTCAACTAAACAGGGAAATATTAAAGGAAGAATTAATTTCAAAAACCGAAAATTGATGCCATCAAGACCAATGAAATTAGACCTAATTTCCCTTATAACCATTTCTAATTCAAAAAAGTCTATATTACAAAATGAGAACCCCACATCAATAGGTAAATTGTTAATAATCAGTTTTTCATTACTACACGAAATATTTATTTGCGAACATACATTTGAAATAAAACCATTAAACTCATTACGATTAGGTATCAATTCCGTTTGTTTTTAAATACATATTATAAATCCCCAAATTTTTACAGATTTTCCAGAACCCTGCTTTTTTATTGATGCTAGGATCTAATTTCATATTATAGTATTTTAATTTAGCATGACGAATTAATTTTGTGGTAAGATTACGAATATTCTTAAAAATTAAGCGTAGTTAGACTGTGCGTTTACATTTCCTACCAATAATGGCTCCCTTAATGCTGAGTTTATGACATAGGAACATAGGAACATAGGAAGATAGGGAGTGTGACACGACCAACCAAATCATTTAAAATATCACAAGCCCCGCCTTTTACTTCCATGCTCTAGTTGAAAAATTTCTTACTTTTGATCAAAGTAGGCTAGTAGGCGGGGCTTGTGATATTTTAAATAATTTGGTTGGTCGTGTCACACTCCCTATCTTCCTATGTTCCTATGTCATAAACTCAGCATCAAAGTGCCATTAACCCATGGCGGATCAGAATTACATTTTATAGTGCGGTGAGTAAGTGGAACAGTTTAATATCAGTATTTAATATCTTTAACTTAGAATTGACATCAGGGACCGCACAAATTTGATCCGAATACGAACTATCAACGTGGGAATTCATACGATCACGATCAATAAGTTTAAAATTCCTTAAAGTAAACGATTTTATAGGTTCTAAGTATGAGCCAAGAATGTACTGACTTAGCGAATTATATTCACTAAATAAAAAAAACTCAAGGAAAACCCTCATTTCTGTGTGTTTTTTGTCCACACAAATAATAGAAAGAGAAGTTTGTCTGTATTAATATCATTAACAAAATATTTAACAATAATGGCATTCACAACATTTTTGACTCGTTAGTTTTGTGTTGTACCTAATCGCCGTATTTTTATGCATATTTTGTTCATTTTTTTTGCTGTAAAAATTCATCGAGCACGATCATGTTGTTATTGTTTCTGCTCTATCCAAATATAGTATTAAGTGCAGTTGAATAAGACGAGTACGCACACGAAATACTCACAAGTTAAAGTATGGTTGGACATGGATTGGGAACAATTTTGATGAAATTCATTGACAGAATATACAATTTGAAGTTTGGGATTAGAAATTTTAGATTTAATATTTCTAAATTTTGGAATTTTAAATTTAAAATTTGGAATTGAAATTTGAAGTTCGGCATTTAGAATATGGAATTTAGAATTTAAAATTTAAAATTTGAAATTTGGAATTTGAAATTTGTAATTTAGAATTTAAAATTTGAAATTTAAGGTTTGGGATTTGAAATTTGGAAATTGGAGTTTGAATTTGAAATTTGGAATTTGAAATTTGTAATTTGGAGTTTGAAATTTGTAACTTGAAATTTGAAAGTTAAAATTTGAAATTTTAGGTTTGGGATTTGAAATTCGGAATTTGGACTTTGAAATTTGGTATTTGAAATTTGTAATTTAGAATTTAAAATTTGAAATTTAAGGTTTGGGATTTGGAATTTGAAATTTGGAATTTGGCGTTTGAAATTTGGAATTTGAAATTTGTAATTTGGAGTTTAAATTTGAAATTTAAGGTTTGGGATTTGGAATTTGAAAGTTGAAATTTGAAATTTTAGATTTGAAATTTGTTAGGTCTGAAATTTAAAATTTACAATTTGGAATTTGAAATTTGGAGTTTGGGATTTGGAATTTGGAATTGGGAATTTGGAATTTGAGATTTTAATTTGAGATTTGAATTTGAAATTTGTAATTTGGAGTTTGAAATTGTAATTTGGGATTTGAAATTTGAAATTTGTAATTTAGAATTTAAAATTTGAAATTTAAGGTTTGGGATTTGAAATTTGAAATTTGGAAATTGGAGTTTGAATTTAAAATTTGGAATTTGAAATTTGTAATTTGGAGTTTGAAATTTGTAATTTGAAATTTGAAATTTGTAGTTCGGCATTTAGAATTTGGAATTTAGAATTAAAAATTTAAAATTTGAAATTTGGAATTTGAAATTTGTAATTTAGAATTTAAAATTTGAAATGAAAGGTTTGGGATTTGAAATTTGGAAATTGGAGTTTGAATTTGAAATTTGGAATTTGAAATTTGTAATTTGGAGTTTGAAATTTGTAATTTGAAATTTGAAATTTGGAGTTCGGCATTTAGAATTTGGAATTTAGAATTTAAAATTTAAAATTTGAAATTGGGAATTTGTAATTTAGAATTTAAAATTTGAAATTTAAGGTTTAGGATTTGAAATTTGGAAATTGGAGTTTGAATTTGAAATTTGGAATTTGAAATTTGTAATTTGGAGTTTGAAATTTATAACTTGAAATTTAAAAGTTAAAATTTAAAATTTAAGGTTTGGGATTTGGAATTTGAAATTTGGAATTTCGGGTTTGAAATTTGGAATTTGGAGTTTGAAATTTGGAATTTGAAATTTGTAATTTGGAGTGTGAAATTTGAAATTTGAAATTGGGAGTTTAAGATTTCAATTTTGAATTTGAAATTTGGAATTAGTAATTTAAAATTTGAAATTTTAGGTTTGGGATTTGGGATTTGAAATTCGGAATTTGGAGTTTGAAATTTGTAATTTTAAGTTTGAAATTTGAAAGTTGAAATTTGATATTTTAGATTTGAAATTTGTTAGGTCTGAAATTTAAAATTTGAAATTTGGAATTTGAAATTTGGAGTTTGGGATTTGGAATTTGGAATTGGGAACTTGGAATTTGAGATTTAAATTTGAGATTTGAATTTTAAATTTGTAATTTGGAGTTTGAAATTTGTAATTTGGAACTTGAAATTTAAAATTTGTAATTTGTAATTTGAAATTTGGAATTTGGGATTTGGAATTTGGGATTTGTAATTTGGAGTTTGAGATGTGAAATTTGAAATTTAAATTTAAAATTTAGAATTTAAAATTTGGAATTTGTAATGTAAGATTTAAGATTTGAAATTTGGAATTTGAAATTGGAAATTTAAAATTTAAAATTTGAAATTTGGAATTTAGAATTTGAAACTTAAAATTTGAAGTTAAACATTTTAGGTTTTGGGTTTGGCATTTGAAATTTTGAATTCGGAATTTATTTTTTTAATGGTCCAAAGTGAAGAGTTTTTGGATTCAAATAGTTGCTCATAACATTGTTGGTTGGGCAAGGTTAATAAAGTTTCAGATTTCTAAATCAAACTGATTCTGAATTTAAATTTATAAAGGGGGGATAGCGCGACGGGCGGGATTGTAGTTGGTTTAATTATTGTTATACAAACTATTTATGTTAATTTATTTGAAGTACATAAAGATTAATTTATAATTTGTTTTAGAGAATTAAATTTATACTTAATTATTTTTAGAATAGTTATTATAAAGGATCAATCAGATTTTAAATTTAGGAACATTTTGAGGAACCTGAAACAACTTTCCAGGAACTTAAGCAATAAATGAACTTAAAATTATTCTTGTGCTAAATAATTGACTAAGCATATATGTACATACTAACTATCGACTATTTAGGTGTCTGGAACCGGGTTGATTCTTTGTTACTAACTTACCTTTTCTTTCCTTCGGTTTTGTTATGTGTAGAGGGTGTACGGAGGGCCCGGTGTCATCCGGGAGTCTTGCTTAGGCTTGGTCGTACATTCAATCAATGAATATCAATAGGATTTGGTTCATCCCTATCAAAAAATCGCATCTATCATTTGGCTTAATATTTGTAAATGGAAAGGCTACTAATACACTCACTAGCACACAGTGGGCCAAAAATAACTTTTTGGGGACAATACGAAGTCTTCTCTTCTTTCTACGAAAGAAGTTGTAAGACTGAGTTATGCCTTAAACCAATAAAAATAAATTTTTGGCTTTAAGAAGCCTCAGGAACAAGGCGTGGCCCGTTTTCGGTATTTTGTTACCATTCATCTATCTCGACGTATTTAAGAAAAATCATTCATTTGTTCAAACTTCATTGTTAAATATTTACAAGTACGTAAAAACACAATCTTCTAAAAGTTTCTGCATCATATATTTCTAACAAATGTCATATTGAAATGTTCGTTCAATATACTTAAAATTAATTCAACTTATTTTTTAACTTTTAAAAAACATTTCCATTTTAATACATCTCAAGTGTTTATGACAATTCTGACAATAAATAAATAAATCAAGCGAAAAGTTTACGAAAAACTTACGAATAATTCTAAACAATACATTAAACTTCAAATACTCGAAAGTTATGTATAGACACTGTGCCACAATAGATGTTGGTTGGGAAATTTATTTTTATTATTTTGTCCCCAGATTTAATATTACAATCGAATTTAAACTTAAAGTTAAAAGAAAAAATTTTAGAAAATCGGAAAATACTTTTATATTTACAAGGACAAAGCACATCCTCCAGTGATGAAAAAATAATAATGCAGCATGATAAAATTCCATGAATAACAAAAAGCTAAAATGCAAACATGAAAATTTGAATAAATCAGGGAAAATGAAATTATTTTCTCGTTGGTTGGTTGGCTGGGTTTATTTTCTTTTATTCTCTCTCGAATATAATCTTAATCGTAAATAAAACACAACGAGGACTTATTATAATGTCTGTTTGTTTATCATGAGGATTTTGCAGAGTTTTCCACAAACAATTACTATATCTACATATGTATATACATTTGGATGTTTTTTGAGCTGTATTCGTGTCTAAACAGAGTAGTAGATAATAAATTCAACAATGTTAAAGCTTAATCATATATTTTCCCAATTATTTGTGTATAACTAGGCAGCCAGTATAAATATGTCCTTTGAACAACATAAAGGCAACGTACTCGCCATATAAAACAAAGTTAACTTTAAATTAAATAACTACCCACATTTTCATGAAAATATCAAAGTTTTTTGTCCACACAAATACAAAGTAAAATTTCGCGCTTTTATGTTTTTATAATTTGAAAAATAAACACAAATCTAATTAAAATATGCTTTGATCGACTTTATGCAAATACATTTTATGGTTGCTGCGAAAGATGATTGAAAATATTTTTCATGCCTGTATTTGTAAATTTGAAAACATAAAACATTTTTTTTAGTATTACATAAGATATTTTATGCATTCATTATATAAGACTAATTAGGTACTTGTAATTTCTTATAAATATCCATTAAATGGATAAACAGCATCTCGAAAAATTAAAGAGTCGTTTTTTATAGAAACGAATAGCAAAACAAAGATTAAAATTAAAAAAGTTTTTAATTTTCCAAAGTGTACCAAAAAAAAAAAATAAAAATTCCATTAAACTTTTATAAGAAGATTAAAAGTTTCCATACATAAACATATACACGTACACACATATATTCGAATGTTTTCGGTTTGCTTGTTGGCCATCTAGTTGTATGTCTGTGTTCTGTTTCAGTAACAAAAGAGGCTTTCATTGCCATAAACAGTGTTTGGTAACAAAAAAAATATAAAAGTTGAGTTGTACTGTAATATGTTTCTCTTGTTTAATTTTCCAAACAAAAATATTATGAAAAATTATATAATTTGTGCTTTACAAATATGTACTATACAATCACGAGCATTATCAAGAAAAGGAAAAAAAAACTTGGAAAATGTCAACAGAAAACACATATTGAATATTATGTGAATTGAGGTACATGGAGCACGGGTTCGAGGCATTTTTAGCTTCTCCCAACGAACCCACTCATCCGGGAAACAGTGAGTTCAACACCGTTTTGAAGCCATTTTACACACCCTTCGCAAGGTGGCTTCGACTAGCAGAATACAGCGTGTCAAAAGAAGTAAACTTCGATAAAAAAGCCAAATGGCCTACGGTTTCAATTAGCCTTTTAAAACAATAGAACATATTATTATTGACTACTCAGACGCAGAGGCCATATTTGCATACCAAGATCAAAGCATTAAATTTGCAACAATCTTGGATTGTACTTCCATGTCAAACATTGCCGGTGTTAGAGCAATCCTCCTGGACATGGAGCTTAAAGGCAGCAAATGACGGAGAGTTTGCCTTAGCGGAACCACAAGGAATCGGCTGACCCATCTAAAAAGGCCCAATTGTAGAAGACCAGAAAAAGAAATATAACAAAGTAGTGAAGGCCATAGAGTTAGAATCTTAAACAAAGACGATCGTCCATTTTTGTCCCTTAAAGAAAAAAGAGAGGGGCGGGATGTAAAGAGAGTGGAGACGGCTAACTTAGCCCAAGTCCCATAGATGGCTTGTTGTTGGACACTGGCCATGAACTGGCAGGTATTAAGGAAGGCATATTTCTCAGTTTATATGTACATCAGATTTGATAATGGAACACCTTGAGGACGGAAGATTTTAATAAAAATAAAACCATCTCCATTGTGTCCACTAGAGAATGCTTCTGAAATGGAGCCCTCTTACCAATATTTTGGCTGCTCATGATGGATCAGGATCTTGATGATAGGTGCTCATAAATTAGTACAAGAGGTGTATTGAGGTTGGCTTTACTGTCAATTCAAATTAACCCTTCACAAACCGAAGAAAATTTCCTTCCATCGCTAACACTAAATGGGAAAATCCTTGAAATATTACTGGAAGTTAAGTTCCTGGGGGTTAAACCAAAGCAACCTAGATTATACAAAGCCATAGCCTAAAAAACGAAGCTTTATAAGGGAATTAGAAACGAGGAAAAAACCAAACTTTCCATAGTGACCCTTACAGTATTGGGGTATGTTTACTTCAATGCCTCAAAAACAAATATAACCTGAAGGGTGTAGATTGCTGGCATTGGCCAATTTACAAAAAAATACAACAACAATTGCATTAAATAAATCCAAAAAAGATTCAGCTAAATCCAATTATTTTTTGAGCTTACTTAAATCAAATTCGATTTTTAGTTTCAATACCTACCGCTAGAATATGCTTCATATTAAACACATCAAACAAAAATTAAATTCAAAAATAAATCTTTGCGGGTTGCTTTCTAAAATTTTAAATTCAAACCTGAATCTAATCTTTTTTTACCAAAGTAATACACTTAATAATTGCATTACATAAATCCAAAACGCTAAATTAAATTTTTTAGTTTTAATACCTACCACTAAAAATTACTTCATATGAAACTCATCCAACAAGAATTAAATAAATAAGATTCTGTCGGTTGTGAAGAATACATCAATTACAAATCATCCATTTATGTTGCTTTTTGTTTTTTTTTATTTGCGAGAATTTTTTTTGTTTATGTATTTTGTTTTGGTTTTTTATTAGGATTTAGGAAAACCAAATGAATGTCGTCGTCGTCGGTTACAACAGCGATAGAGACAGAAACATGAATTCCCCATGGTAGAAGAATGGGAAAAATTTCTCAAGGCGAACGTAAGTACCAAAAATTTGAACCGATTTCACCCGCTTCGCTTATTTTTGATATTTACCATGACAAAAACGTATGAGAAAATACACTAATACAATACAAATTTTTAAAGGCACACAATAGCAAAATGTATATTATACGCCGTGCATATATACAAAATTCTCTATCCTCAATCCTCATTTTGCGACCAAAATCGATCTACAGATGTCAGAAGAAATCGACTTTTCCTTTTTACTTTTGTCTTCGCTGTATATATTTCACGCCTTAAAGTTTCTTTGTTGTCGCTCCTAATTAAATTACAAAAAGTAATTCCCTCATACCGAGAAAGGATGAATATACAAAACAATTTCTAATCTCTAAACCATAAAATATCGCCTTACTTTAGCAAATCTTTTTTAATCTATCTGTAACAATATTATACACCATCGTCATCGCATCTTCACCCAGATTAATGCGATGGTTTTAAAAAAAAAAAAAATCTTTTGTCTTTGTTATTCAAATGAAGTGAAAATAATGATGATAGCGTTAAATCTTTCGTAATATGCGAAATTGTTATTGTTATGAAGATGAACATCAACAAAATCAACAAAAAATTGTGAAAACATTGTTGTTGAGAATAAAATATCACAAAAAACAAATTTGTTCTTAGTTAGTTATAAATATTTTCCCTTTTCTGAGGTTTTTCGATCTAATTTCCATTTAAATTAACTTTTCTTCTTTTACGCTTTCATTACACTTTGTTCGGTGCTTTCATTCTAAATTCCAACTTTTTTATTTCAGAATTAGAAAAATTTCTCAACAATACACAAAACAAGAAAAACAACACAAGGCTTTATAAATACTCTTTGTACAGCATTTAATAAACATAAGTTAGAGCACGGTTAAAACTTTTTATTTGTATATGATATTGGAAAGCAGATTTTCATTTTGGAAAATTGAATTAAAACATAAAAGGAAAGTTTTATAAGTGAATATATGTACATACTTATGTTTTAAGTAAATGACTTGGAAATTTATTTTTAACCTCGCATTATGTTACAGGAAACCATGAAAATTAACCGCTTTGGTTATGATATGAGATGCGCTAACCAAAAACGGTTTTAGTTCATAATAATAGCCGCATTACTGCATATTGATCAAAGTTAACATTAAAAACAACAATAAAATGAGGCTGTGTGTCTCTAGTCAGTTTTTCCGATTAAATTTCTTACTAAACTAAATAATGCTACATTATGCTAATAACCACCAACCAGACGGCTAACGAAAAGTCTCCTCGCGAGAATGTTTTTTGTTTTAGTTGTCATTTTTTATTGAGAGTGCTTGGTACGGTTTATTACGGAAAAATTTAAAAGTCTGCTATAAGTTTCTAGCGAAATGTTGATGCTGTCTATAAAGATTGTACGAGGATTTTTCGTTTTTGTATTGAAATCATTGTTGTAAACAAACTTTCCTGTTTTTGTTAATAGTAATTTGATTAATATTGTGGAATTGTCAGTGCGTGATCTTGGCGGGCAAGGGCATAACGAGCATCAAATTATCAATTATAGAGTGAAAGAACGTACCAGATTCATGCAAATCATCCCGTTGGGATCTCTGTGATTGTGCTTTAAATCAGAAAACAACCTTACGCTGGTTAACCTATAATGTGCAGTTAAATTAACATCTCGCCCGTTTTTATCTTTACATAAATTTGGAAATCCGTGCCCTCAATACTTTTCGTCAAAAATAATTCATCATTGTGAGTATTCTCTTTCCAAATCGAACCTTACTTATAGGGTTTTCAAATTAAACGAATCCATTTCCAAATTAACCGATACAATTTCCAAAATTATACGTTTTTCCATATTAAAAGAAACATTTCCCAAATTGAAACCTTTGTCAAAATAAATAAATTTATAGTCAATAAATACCTAAATCACCAAAAATGTTTATTTTTTATTTGTTAAATAAAACATTCATTTAAACTCATTAAAACTAAGGTGAAATTGGAGTAGTCCATTTAGCTAGACTTTTCAAACCCTACTTTTGCTCACGCCTTCTAAATTAGATTCTCGCATAATACCAAAGCAACCTTGATTATACAAGCCATAATCTAAAAAACGAAGCTTTTACAAGGGAATTAGAAACGAGGAAAAAACCAAAATTTCCATAGTAAAACACATAAAACATATGGGAAATCATTTTTATTCCTAAGACAAATTTGTAAATGAAAACGTTGCAAATTCTTAATTATGATTTCTGAAATATTTTCATAAATATTTGAATTTCAACATATATAAATCTCGTTTAAGTAAATCGTTTTCATTTTCTTGTAATAATTGATTTATTTAAACCAAAATATAAAAAAAAGTTCATAACAACAGCTTTTTGGTCAAATTAAAAAAGAAAAGCTTACTACAAAACGTGTGCATTAAGTCAATATACATAGATGGCAGTGGGTAGCAAACATTTTGACAAATCGTAACAAAAATTGCGACCTGGGGAAATTTGAGTTCAAAAATTGTAGTAAAAGCAAAACAAATTCAGAAAATATTAAGAACGTGTCATAATTGTGTGATTAAATAATTTTTTTTCGTATTTCTCTGCTAACAATTATAGACATCTAACGTACACTAGTAAAACTAAAGATAAATTTAGCAAGTATTATTTTAATTTGTCAGAGCCAACTTAGATATATTTTTCAAAATGAAATTTCGAAAAATATATTTTAGAAATAATTTTATTTTAATATTTCTGCAATTAATATTTACTTAATACTAATATACCCTTCTTGTATATTGCTACTAAAGATTTGAAGAACACTTTTGTATAAATATTTTGTAACATTTTTGCTGTTTTCATTGAAAAACTTGAAGCTAAAAAACACCGTTTTTACTATGGATTCCTATGGAAATCAGTGAAAAGTTATACCACTAAAAATGCTTCTAAAAAATACGTCATAATGATTATGGCTCTATACTCTAGAAGGCTCTGATAATATTTAATAAATTCATTTTGATCTTTGAGAAGGTCTTTTCTATCTTACTTAATATCAGACACGGAGGAAGAAACATTACACGGTTTTGTACTGCTTAGATCAAGTCTTCTGAATGAGTATTCAGAATGTATGGAGCTCATAAACAATTTTATAACGGATTATACCAGAACCTTCTAGAGTATAGAGCCATAATCATTATGACGTATTTTTTAGAAGCTTTTTTAGTGGTATAACTTTTCACTAATTTCCATAGGAATCCATAGTAAAAATGGTGTTTTTTAGCTTCAAGTTTTTCAATGAAAAAAGCAAAAATGTTACAAAATTTTTATACAAAAGTATTCTACATATATTTAGCAGCAATATACAAGAAGGGTATATTGGTATTAAGTAAATATTAATTGCAGAAATATTAAAATTAAATTATTTCTAAAATATACTTTTCGAACTTTCATTTTGAAAAATACATCAAAGTTGGCTGTGACGAATTAAAATAATACTTGCTAAATTTATCTTTAGTTTTACTAGTGTACGTTAGATGTCTCAGATTTATACAGAAAAATACGAAAAAGATTGTTTAATCACAAAATTATGACACGTTCTTAAATATTTTATGAATTTGTTTTGCTTTTCCTACAACTTTTGAACTCAAATTTCTCCAAGTGGCAATTTTTCGTACGATTTTACAAAATTTTGTTTGCCATCACTGCCATCTATGTAATGTATATTGACTTAATGCACACGATTTGTAGTAAGCTTTTCTTTTTTATTTGACCAGAATGCTGTTGTTATGAACTTTTTTTAAAAGGTTTCTTCTTCCCTTCTGTCTGCTTTTGCATATTATTACTGGAGGGCCTTGTTGGCGTTCAAGCCACTTCGCACTGTGACCTAAATAGATTAAATTAAATTAATTTTTTCAATGAGAGCCTTTAGTTTTTAATTTTTTCCGACAAATAAATTAAATTATTTTTATAAATTAAAATAACCCTATGCCAATTTAAATTAAACTATACAAATTTACGATCAAAAATTAAACTTTTTTAAATCATAATTAAACTTTGCCCAATAGCTTTTAAATATTTTTCTAAAAAAATTTAAATTAAATTGGAAAATTCTTTCAAAAGCTTTTCTCGCATTTAATTTGCAATTTCGATCGTACCGGATTTTCCGTTCCTTTTTTTACATGAAATTTTTGACTTACCCCCGCTAAAGATGTTTTCACATCAAAAAATTGGAGAGAGTAAAAAAGTTAACGAAATTTCAATAATTCGTAATCACGAGATAGCAAATTTTTCTCGCTGAATCCACTGAAAAAATTGGCAAGAGGTACTCAGCATTAGTTGCACTTTTTTTTTGTTGGTTTATGAAACATAACATGTACAACCAAGTGGATCAGCTCAAACATTAAGGGATGCAGCTAATATTTAAACCCGAATTCTTCTTTTGAATTTCCGAAGTGTTACCTATATCAAATGGGAAACTATTTATGTCAGGTGAATTAATATTTTGGCTTAGATTTAGTAGCGCATACCATGTGACGCAGCGCCAATTTTTACAATTGTAGAAATATTTTCAACTAGAAAATAGCTTCATATAATAAGTGCTAATTTTTATAACTAAAATATGTAATAATTAACAAAATGACTTTTATTTAAAAAAAACAATGTATGTAGCCTCTACGCGCGACAGAAGTGAAACTTTTT
This sequence comes from Tipula helvola, assembly GCA_963556165.1. Classification (NCBI taxonomy): domain Eukaryota; kingdom Metazoa; phylum Arthropoda; class Insecta; order Diptera; family Tipulidae; genus Tipula; species Tipula helvola. Next base: position 7,479,210 of record OY744481.1, on the reverse strand, counting down.
AAGCTGTAAATTTGTAATTACTATAATTTATCGTTCAATGGTCCGGCTGGCATATACAGTAAAATATGTAGCTTTTCCGCAGCAAGAATTGAAGAAATAGTCAATTGATCCTTATAGTGTTATAGGAGTATTATACAAAGTCAGAGTAGACACATCCAAATTAGATAATTGCACGTTCTACATTATCTAGTATTTTTCTCAATCTCTGTTACTCCATGATCTGGTAAAACAGGTTTATCACAACTCGATACAAAATCTACCTATAGAGGCACGACAAACAAAAGCAATATTATTTACTAATATGTACTGTTATTAAAGCGACATTTTAGCTTGAGAACGCAAGCAAAATTGTGATGGTGTATTGTTCGGTTGATATTTTAAAGTGAATTTTGCGTAAGACAAGCATTTTCTTCAAGAAAAATTCAGAATACTAAATAATTTACCTAAAATAATGCAACCAGCGATTGATGCATAGGTGCAGTTTTCTCATGTCATTTGGAACTATAGCAGAGTATAATTTCCATGTCTCATTTTGTAGCTAGTATAAACCAATTGTTTCATTTTTGAATTACCCGAGAAAAAGAAATACATTTTGTATTTAGTTTAAAAGTATTAAATTTAATCTTAATTTGCCAACTCTCATTGTATGATCCTTTAAATATCTATACAAATTTAAGTTTTATAAACTTCCCTTCTCTATTTATTGTAAATTTACAATAATTTATTTAACATAATAACTGCCTACATCTAAATAGACAAAAACATTAAGTTTGAGATATTTGTGTACAAGCAAATTATTTACAAACACAATTTTTATACTATTGCAATCAATACCTCAATATACTATAAATCTAGGAGGCATTGATTCGACTCGACTGTTCGTAAATGTTGTTTTTGTATTGCTTGCAAATTCATTCAATTTCGTTTCAATATTCTTTTGTTTTTTTTCGAATCATACCCTGCCTAAAAAAATTTCAATTCAAAAATAAAAGAAAAACTGTCGCTTTTTTCGTTTCATATCGCTTCTTCATTTTTTTCTTGTAATTTTGGTTTTGTTTCAGCGATTTTAAAAATCACCCCGGTAGTACTAAAGAAGTTTCACTTCAAAAATTTGTTTCATATATTTAATGAATTATCGTAAAGTTAAAATGAACTTATGATGACCTCTGAACATTGAAGGCTATTTCTTGTAAAATATGTTATTTGTATAATCACCCGATATACAAACCACTAAATTATAACATATATCTTATACAAGAAAATGCCTTTCATATAAATTATATGGTGTTGCGTAAAACCGGCCTTTTAAAATATGCATAATCGTTTTTGTTTCATTGAAATGTCATTTTAGTAGTGACAATTAGTATTATTCATAAATGTAATATTTATTATTAAAATAATTTGAGTTTTTTTTATTGCAAAAAATTATAAATTAATGTACAATAACCTACAGTGCAGTGTAAATTTAAACAAACAAAAAACATTGGCGTTGACAATTTCATAGTGAAGCCATGTTTTTGTTGCGAATAATTACTGAACTTTTCTGTAAGTAAAATTTGAAGATTATAATAATATTTGTGTTGATGTAGATTTTATTTGCCTGTCGTTGGAATACAGCGGCAAATGACCGTCATAAGATTGCTGTAACGGAGCGTGAACGTCATCGATTCTAATAAACATGAATGAACAAGTTTAGAATGGATAAAAGTTGTTTCTTTGTACCAGTTGTAATTTTTGCATCGCTCTCATAAATTAGAAATAAATTTATGTTCATTGATTTGTTTAGTAAAATTATTGAACATTATTCTCAATTATAAACTGGTTTAAAACTTCCTCTCATATCTAAAAGAATGGTGTAGTAAGAACGTCTACCGTGTTTTGACTTTTGAGCAACTCGTTGGCCACAGGATGGTATGCTGTAGTTTTTATTTGTTTCAAAATAAAAAAATTTCCTAATACTTTAAAACCGAGGATTCCAATAAGTTATATAACTTCCTCATTACTTCTCAGAGAACTTTTGGTATGACTCAATATTTTTTTTTTGGTGTTTGTCACTTCACGCAGCTCTTTGCCAAGTCGCACAATCCTAATTTAGCGATAGGCAAACCTATTTGGATTTTTTTAAATTCGGAGATACTTTTTGTGGTATTCCTTGATCAATGGATTATTCAATTAAACCTTCGGTTTTATTATTAGGGTAATACATATCTTTATTTATCTATTTATATTTTTCCTTACCCTGTCATTCCGTGAGGCCGTCGTCTACTGTTTTTCCCATATGCCCACCTAGACCTCTTTTTCGTATTCACCACTTATCAATTATAAGCGTACTTCCTTGACAAATTTACAACAAGAATGGGGCATGCTTATAGTAACAATATTCGCCGCTGTTTTTAAATGCAGCACCCTCGGTAAAGGTTAGAATGTCAAATGGTATTAGTGTTTTGTATCGAAATTTTATTGTGAATTTAATAACACAAAAGAATTTTTATATTTTAAAATGTTTATAAGTCGTTTATCAACGCGTTCGAACTTTGTAGCCATAAAATTAAACGGTAAACATTATTGTAACCTTTATCATGACGGTAGTAACATCTGATGTGCGGAAACAAAAACAAACTCTTTTTGCATGCCCCATTGCATTCTAATTTTTAATTATGATACCTGCCACCAGGTCATAATACATATTAAATTTATATTTTATTTCGCAAAGTTGGCTTTTGTCAATTACATCAAATTGGCTATTTTCTTGGGAAAAAATAAACGAAAATAATTCGAATTCAAGTTTGGTCAACACAATACGCTTATTGTTACTTCACCACCCTACAAATCAGTATTGCCACACAAAACACTCCTCCTCCAATAAAAAAAAACAAAGGGGAAATAACAAACAAAACAATCACAAAACTCAATGTATGAAAATTAAAAGATTTAGAGCTAGATAGCTTATCGCGCAAATCATCGAACCGCAGTCTGATCATGTCATAATCATCATATCGTTGTGTCACTCTTCCGTGTCTCTTTTCCGTGTATCATCTCTGGCCGCTTCAAAAGACTCGTTCTTGGATTTTGTTGCAAGCTCTGGCAAGACCTCTGACTCTATTACTCCTTGTGCTAGTGCTGGTAAATCAAAATAATCCAGCAAAATGTTGTTGCCGTCAACGAGGAAAGTGAATCGCTTCTTCGGTTAGCACGAAATAGTTTAACAAACCGCATCTCTTCGTAATGACTCCGAGTGACCAATTCCACATATTTTTGCTGAAAATGTTGACTAACATATCCTCACCAATCTCGAACTCTTTCCACTTAGCGCAACAGTGCTGATAGAATTGTTGCTCCATTTTCGTGTTGCGTTCGATCGGATGTTTGGCTCTTGGTTGACACAAGTCTAGAAAGGATGACTTCATGCCAATGGCAAATGAAGGTGTGTAACGGTAAAAGCAAGTCAAAAATTTGCGTACAAATTTCCTTCTAGATTCTTGAGTCCCGTTTTTAGCGAGTCGAAGAATTTTTCAGCCTGACTATTTGACTGTGGGTAAAACGGTGTCGTTCTGCAATGTTCGATATATTTTCACTGCAGAATAACTGAAACCCTTCTGACAATTTGCTAAACGCATCAATGACCAACAGGTACCAAAAACCGCGGTATCCGCGCAACTTTCACGGAGCTTTACCAGATTTAGACGTATTGGTCGATTAATTGCCAGTACACCTTGCTTCATGCTAAAGTGGTGCATGTTTGTGTTCATGTAAACGTATGCACTGCATCTCAATATGAACTAATTGTAAAGGTATATGATAACGATATATGACATTAAACATGCTAGCGTAACATTTGAAAAACATTAAAAATCGATAAAAAAAAATATTCTTACCTTCTAAAAAGCAAAGTTCCTGCTCTTTATACCCTATATCTACGTCCATACAATACACACCCATACCCACTCATATAAGAAAAATAGAAAACTTCTTTAAACACAATACCTATAGAACAGTTACTTTTCCTTCATTTTTCAGGTTTTCCTTTATTGTTTCCGGTATAGTGGATGTACACAATCGAGCTTTTACATGTTTTCATATGAGAAATGATAAAGCATAGCTATTTTTATTTATAACAAGTATATACTAGTACTAGACATGTTATTACGTGTATTTTATGTATGCACATGTAGGAAACACAAGAAATGAAGATTGCTAACCGTAGAAAAACGGATTCAATTAGAGTTTCTTTGTGATTGCGTGAATGAACACTTCTACTCGAATTTCGTAAAATATGAAAAAAGCTATTAATTTGAAAAACTTAAAGTCCAAAAAAGGAATCCGATTTTTATAGTTTTGGAGATGCTTCTTGTGGTTGCGAGGTTATTTTGCGAGGTTAAATCCACGTGAAATTAAATTAGCTTATTGTCGACTATCTGTGTTTAAAATTTTTAGCTCAAACGTTATATGTATTAGAGTCATAGATAGCTGATTTACATTCAACAACATTCGACGTCCGCAAAAAAGTTGAAACACAACATAGGAAAAACAACAAAGACAAAAAGAGAAAAAATAATCATCTGCTTAAAAAAGTCAATTGAAACCCGAGAAACAAACCCAAAAATCGTCGTCTGCTTTTTTTTGCAGATATCGAGTTTCATCTTTTTCCTGTAAAATCGTCGATGCGTGAATAAATAACTATAATAATCTGAAATAGACAAGAATACCCATCATTTGTATTGGTTTATGACATTTCTGGTTTAAATTTATTTGTTATCTGTAAAGAAAACGAATTTTTGATTTGGCATCTGCATCTGCAAAAACCTTTGAATGTAAATCAGTCTTAAGGAACGGTATGTGCCGTAAATAAATTTCTATGGGATCAATCTGTTATAGTCCCCAGTCCCCACTATTAATAATATACGACTTTTTTAAAATTTTGTGACACAGATAAAGCTCGCTACAACAGATTGATTCCATGAGAATTTATTTCCGATATTTAATATTCCCCAAGAAAATTAAGATCCGTCTCAAATAATTAGGCCATAAACCAAGCCGCCTTTGGTGTCATTTCCAATGTAAGGATTGACCTAAAATTTATTTGTATGCTAAATTAATTGTAGCATGTAGCAGTGAGCCATTCTAATTGAATATAAACTCAACACCATTATATTCCCCACATTATCTACAATACATTTCACATAATTTGACATTTACAGGATAAAGCACAAAATGGAAATGTATTTAAACGCTTAAGACCGCACAGAAACAGAATGTACCCATAAATCTTAGTGGCTCTGTAACATTTTTTTTAATTGTTACATTATTATTATTTAGACGATTATGAACATTACAAATAAAATGTAAAAATTATTTGAAATTAAAATCGGAAACTGACTAACATTTTTTTTTTAGAATATGTCGTTTCTATTGTTCGGTTGTTCTTGTTGGAGGAAATATTTTTTAAAGGATAACAATAAAACAGAAAAAAAAATTATTAAAATGCTGTAAAAATATAACTGACAACATTTCATTTAACAGCGATATTTTTTTTTTTAACTGGAAAGTGGAAATCCTGTCACAAACATAATAATTATACATATTTCACATTGAAATTTATTGTGGCACACAGTATTTTCCAAACTGCTACCTCATTTTCTACACTCCACATATTCTTAAAGGGGAGCGACATGAACTTTAGAAAAAATTTGCCACTCGTAAAATAAAAAATGTTAACTCTTCAAACAGAGTTTAAAAGTTTACAAAATGTATATAAAATCGTAGCGACTCAAAATTATTTGACATAAATAAGTTCATGCAAGATTAAAAGTTTAATAGGCTGAAGCGAGAATTCATAAGGACTGTTCAGCTGTATGAGTGCAAAAGTTTACTGTATCACATAAAAAAGCAAAAACGAAAAAAGTTTTAATGTCATAAATTTAACTTCTTGGAAAAAAATTATGCACAGTCTTGATTTTATCGTTTTATTGGTGTGTATTAAAGTTGGTCTACCGATTAATACAGTCGTAATTGAGTCCATTGCGGCATACAGGACTATATATTGTATGTGAAAGCTTTCTATTCATTTTGTATAACCCTCATAACTAAAATGTCGTAAAACACAAAACTTGCGAAAAACCTAGCATCTGGCTTTACACTAAACTACTAAACCATAATGTTAAAACCGAAAAAGTTAAAAATGTTATTTTCTCTTGTTAAAGTAGACCACAAAAATATTTTTTTATATATGTGTGTAGACTAGCCATATTCCATTTTATTATATTTTTCACGAACTTTTACCAAAAAAAAAAAATTGGAAAATGAACACAAAAGAATCAAATTATTACAATTTTTCTCCCAGTGTTTTGTTTATTTTCCTCTCATCTAACGGAGATTTTATATTATTTTATGACCGAGTTTCCTATTCCTGTTGAATTGGTATGGTGGGGGACCAAATTTTCGACTAAAAACACAAAGATGTAATTGAAAATTAAGTAAAAATGAAAATGGGTATAAGATTGAAATGTTGAAAGAATAATAATATTGTTAAAGCCGTTATGAAAATATTGTGAAATGAAAAATCAACCCATCATGAATATAATGTTTGCGGTTTAAGTGGCAAGCTATTTAAAGATAATATTTTGGTACAAACACGTTTATGAAATGGGGACGAGAACGCAAGTAGAATAAATCTGAGCAGTTTATTCGTATAGAACATTCAACTTAAACATTAATATTTCTCGCTATTCCGATGGGGGCGTCTAGACTTAATCTCTATATATACCTAAATGTGTAATAAGCTTCGTATGTATAATAAGCTTAACTACACTGGGTGTTTCAAATGTGGGTCTACAAATTTCCAAAAATCATTTTTATCTGTTTTTCAGAAAATAATTCAATGGAAGTGCAAATTGGTGGTTTGGCGTCTATTGGAAGGGGCGGGGGCAAAGTTGAGTACATAGATTAATCTACTAGCTTTGTAACGTTCCAGTAGGATGCACTTCACGTTAGCTGTTCTGGTCATATATTAGGCAGCTGCGTGATGGGTATAATTGTGTTTATTTTTTATTCTTAGGTAATCCGGGTCTCGTAGTACACTCTATTGTGAATGAGTTGAGGCTCAAAAGAGAGTGTTCCAGAAACTACTTAAATTAAATCTGTATAACTCACTTTTTAATAATTTATTTGAAACTGTTATTATAATACATTTAATTTAAAATATGCCTTTTATTATTTACGATATTTCTTTATTCGCTGCTGTTCTGATAACGGTTCTTCGCCCATTTTCCTCTTCACGTTATTTTTACAATACCAACCACCGACAAAGTGGTGGCAGCATAAATCAAGGATGAAGATAGGAATGATTAGATTTGAATTTAAAATGAACGTTAACTATTACAAATCGGCCTGTCAGATCGGATCGATCAAAAAAAAGAAAAAATATTAATACGAACTTGAGTATACATATATAAATGAAAAAGAACCATAGATCAGCATTAAATTATTTAAACAATTTATAAAATTCAAGTGTCCTTATCCCGAAACGCCCCACTCTTAGCTTGCTCGTCAAACCGTGATCTACATAGGTGAGTATCGTTTTTGTCGGCCAAATGCTCTGAGAACACATCAACTTCTTCATCACGTTGTACAATGCCAAATAATAATTGAGATGTGGTCTGTTTAGTTGTTTGATGAATTGAGTTATTCATTCTAAATTCAACACGAGTCAACATTTTAGTCCAGTTTGAATGTTGTAACGGTTCGCTTAATTTGCTTAACATTGATTTCAGAACACGATTGACACGTTCAACTTGACCATTGGCTTGCGGTGATGCAACAGCAACTTTTACATGATTAATATTTCGGTCTAATAAAAAGGTTTTGAAGTCTAAGTCTTGGTTTCGACCGCAAATCTCGTTGTTATTTTAACAACGGGAAATATTTTTTTGTATGGTTGTGTGGGTATTTCGTTTGGATATGTATTTGTACTTTTTGACGTTTGATACAATTTTGAAACTGGTTGTAAATGAATGACAAGCTCAAGGTTGAATAGAATTGCTGCTTGAAAAATTCTTGAGATTCGTACGAAGAAAGAGAGTTCCGTCAAGGATGTGATATACGATTTTATTCTGAATTTATTAATTCAAAATTGATTAGAATACTTTTCAATTTAGAAATATACATCTATGTATAATTAATATTTTATTTATAACTTTGTGCCGCCATTTTGGCATATTTGCATTTGGCATCATCAGCCGCCATGTTGGCATTTTGTAATATTTTCGATCTAGGCGTTTGAGTAATCACCACAAATTTAAGCGCGCAGCTCGCCAAAATTCAATTTAATTACCACGAATCACATTTTAACTGTTACAGATGGTCATGCTCAATCCTAACATTCCTTAAACCTGTTCAAAATAGACAAATAATATTCTACAAGTCATGTATTAATCAAACCATTCAATAAACGTCAAAATAAAAATGTATTTACAATATAGGGTGGTTCAATATTTTCGTAGGGGAAATTTTGTATTTTAGTACTAATGTAAAAATAACAACCAAAAAACATCTAGGCATTAGTACTTTTTGGTTGTTATTTTGAATATTTTTTTATTTGTGTGGGTTACAAATTTTGTGTCGATACACATTTTTCTTGTATATGTATACTATCCGTGTGAGAAGCATTGCAAAAATAGCAACGAACTTTGCTGTCGAAACGTACACTAATGATGTGAAACAAGTACCCGGATCGCTTACAATGCGTCTAGGACGACTATAATATTCAAAATATTTACATAAGGCTGCACACACTTATTTGTATTGGTAGAATTTACTGGATACAATTTGACATATTTAGAGAATGCATCCACCACACCTTAAATATGCTGTAGCTTGGATATTAATGACGGAAGATGATCAAAATGATTAATTTGAATAGTATCAAGCGGCATAGGTTTTATTTGGAATACATAATACACCGAATACAATTGCGAATGAACTTTTCGATTTTTTCATTAATTTCGGGAAACCAATAATGCATTTTAAGCTGATCAACGCACTTTGCCACTTACAAATGACCAATTTTTTCATGAATCAGACGAATAACGTTGTCCTCCATCTCCTTGGGCACATATAGCAATAATCTACTAGAAACATCTCTTCTATAAACCAATCCGTCACCCAATTCAAACAATTTGGATGATTTATGTTCCAGGCGGTCGCGGATACAAACAATATCCGAATTTGGATTATACGTTGCTTGCAATTGCATGTCGATATCATCAGCACCAATGCCAGCAATTAAATAACAACGACTACGCGCATCGGCGTGGCCCATTCGTTCACCACCACGATGTTCGATTGTATAATTATAATTCTCAAGCTCGAGGGACAACGAGCAATACGAGTTGACATGGTGAAAACCACTGCACAAATCAAGTACTGTGAAGTATTTTTTTCCTTTCAAGTACTCTAAGCAGTGCTCAATAAGTGGAAGTGGGTAATTATTGCGAATGGTTAGTTTATTTAATGCCCGATAGTCAACACACATTCGTGTCTCACCACTCTTTATTTTAGCGAGCACGATAGGGTGAATACATGCGTATGACGAATCACTTGGACGTATAGTGTTTCTTTTCAATAGATCATAATGATTTGGTTAACTTCATTTTTCTCGTGAAATGACAGTCGTCTTGGTAAGCAATGAATTGGCATATCAGAGGTCAATCTAATTTTCATTTTGTATAGTCGTGACAGATAGGCGATATATGTTCAATTTTCATATAATTTTCATCAATAATGCTAAGTAAACTATCCTGGTGTAAAGGACTCTATCTGGTATTAATATCAATAGCGGAAAAATCCGATTCAACACTAATATTAAAAATATACGGTAATGCAAGATGGTCAACATCTACCTCAGGCTCAACTGTCAACTCTGTTAATGCTGGTCAATGCAAATTGAGTTATCCCTAAAAATAGAAGAAAGCACAATGAATCATCTTAAAATAAAAATCAACATTGTACACTTATCTGATAATAATTGGAGAACGGCTCATCAGATTTGGGTTTGATTACTTCTTTCTGTAATCTGAAAATATTATAAAATTAATATTTAATTCAATTTGTTGTTGTTGTTGTTGTTATTTTCTTTTGTTTAGGTCGACTAGCACTTATAGCTGTATATGACCCACTATTGTATTTATATAAAACGGTTAGTCCAAACTTCTAGAAAGAAGTATGGATGTCCGGAGTCTAATTATTTACTTTCACTGAGTCACACTTTGTGATACCACCGACTAGCTCGGATATTATGGGCCTTAGACATTAAAAAATGCAGTACCCAGTACCACTATCTATTTTATTGAGCTGTTATTTGTGATACCCTCGCTTTTGTACACGATATAACGGGCCTTTTACGATATTACGCAGTACCCGGCACTACCAGCTCAATAAAGATGTTCACTCTTCAAGATCTATATTGCGACTGAATTTGTATTGTATAAAATTAATTCTTACCATAAATTTATTTGTTTATGTTTTCGTTTGACGTCTCGACATTTTGTAAACAAGATTGTAAAAATATTATATTATACATGGTTTATACATTGCTACACCATGATACACCAATTGAATAGGTATGATTGACAGCTGTTTCAAATTCGTCTTTTCTTGCGCATATCGTCATTCGGTGCGATAAAATCACAAGGCTTCGTTGTTTTTACAAAATTTTCACAAAAACTATTACCGCAAACCAATTCGATTTGTTTTTGTTTGCTATGAACTAGTGTTTAAAAAAAAAAGTATATCAAGAAAAAAGCACCGAATGACAGAATTTTTTAGTGAAAGAGATAGCAATACATGCGCTTGATCATACCTATTAAATTGGTTTATCATGTTGCTACACTATAAATATGTACTAAAAATAATTAAATACAGTGCAGTGCAGCAATATTTGAATATTGATTGATAGATCATAGATGTCACTTTACAGTCAATTTTAAGATTTTAATGATTTGCAATTTTTAAGAGAAAATAAAATTAGATTTCACGAAAACTTCCTAGAGTAAAGAAGCATTAGCTAAAATAAGAACAGTGAATAAAATAACTTGTAATAAAAACTGTGAATCGTTTTATATATTTATATTTATCCAAGCTTAAACCTGGAAATTCTAAAATACCGCCACTTGTACTTATCAAACCCGCATCATTTATTGGAAACGAGAGATACCACTTTACATTTTGATTTTACCTGCTTGTACCTGGACACGGAGAATATCGCTACAAATTTATTGGACATTTGGACTTCATTTTGGATTTGAGAAAAGCTCACTTTTTGTATTCAAAGTTAATATACTGAAGATTACACAATACGGGACTTTGAGATTGTGTCTCGACGGCGACAATCATTCTGATTTATATACGAGATCGCGATCGAGTCCTTGGGTGTATCAAACTCCGTCAAACGAGCGGAAGCGACCTGAAATTAAGTCCAAGAACGGGACGAGCAAATTCCAGTAGAATCAGACTCATTCACAACAGTAGTATCATAAGCACAGAAATAGGCTCTATTCAAAATAGCGGTTTTATTCAAATTTTGGTTTAATTCAATATTTGATGATACATTGTCCGGTTATAATGACAAACAAATGCGATCAAATTAGTTTGAGTAAATTTGCTTCGGGCTACACAAATCATCTGGAACAATAGAGCGATGGATAAACCTAGCCGAACTACCCGTATCAAGTAATTAATTTTTGTAAATCTATTGTAAATTTTTTAAATTCTAATTCGCAACCACCGTTGTGGTTTATTGATAAGGAAAACCCAGCAAGACTCGGGAATTGCGGTCTAATAGGAGAATGCAGAGATTTAAATGTGAAAAATCCTGATGCAAGAATTCGAGATTAAGATGCAGGCTGCCTAATCAAACTGAATGGCTGGTGCTGTTTTTCCGGCGTTAAACGACTGAGTAATTTTCATAATATGTTATCTAACTCTTTTAGTACATCTCTGTTATGAATGAGCTCATGCTCAAAACAGAATGTGCCAAAAGCTTGTATTAAATCAACAAACAAATAAATAAAATAAAACTTATTAAATTCTGTACTTCCTCCGCCACTGTGTGGGAAAGCGATACTTAGCAATTGTACGACAGCGAAAGCGCAGCATTTATTTCTTGTTGTTCTGGATCATTGTTGTCAGCATCAAATTCGGAAATAGCAGCAACTCTATTTATCTTGGTTGGGCAATTCTCAATAATGTGCCCGTTTAATCCACACTTGAAACAAGCTCTTGGTTCGCGTTTGGCTTTGTTGCAGTCTTTAATCACGTGTCCATATGCAGAACAATTGTAGCATCGCACCAATCTATGTTTTCAATTTTCGGGCGCCTAGCAGCTGATAAATTTCTTGATGAGTCTGAACACGATCGAATTCTTTCAACAACTTCTTTTTTTTCAAGTCCATCCAAGATTTAACTTTCACAGTTTGTAAAAACATTTTTGCAGTCCCATCCAATAACCGGCGTGCACTAATAAATCAAAATTTCTCATCGCAATTCAATGGTGCCACAACGCACTCGTAATCATCAATTCACTTTTTAATACAATAAGTGTCATCGCCTGTAAACTTAGCGATGGCATGTTCAATATCTGAAAATAGCAGCAACTCTCGTTGTAACATCATTATTTTATGACACTTCTCCACTTGCGCTAACTCTTTATCCAGTTCAGCGGCCTCATCAACTGCCACAAGTATTTGTTCACTTGATAATGGCAAACGCCCAACGATGTTCTGCCCAGAATGGACAGAACTGTCCTCATCACTCTCCTAATCACCTCTTCTACCAACGCGTAGATCACCGTCTGAATATTCTGTTGGCACCATGTGCTTAGCAAACAAATTTCCCAGTTGCGACACAGTAGCAGTCGATGAAAAGGTAATACTACGCTCAGCCAGGAGCCAGGACCTCAATCACACTCATTTTATTACTCAAATAATAAAATAAATATTACACCACAAATACAACCTTAATTGGATTATCCAAAACGGCGTCACCGTAAAGAATATTCAATAAAATACTGTCCACTAGAATTTATTGATTATTACCCCACATCTGAAGTTATAATTTACTTTTTAGTAATTTATTTTAAAATGTTTTTATAATACATAATATCCGTTTTATTATTTACGATCCTTCTTTATTCGCTGCTGTTCTTTTAATGGTCTTCACCCATTTTCCTCTTCACGTTATTCTTACAATACCAACCACCGACAAAGTGGTGAAAGCACAAATCAAGAGTGAAGATAGAAATGATTAGATTTGAATTTAAAATGAACGTTAACTTGAACGAGAAAACAACATAATTATTTTACTCAAAATATTGCCAACAGTTGACGGAACTAAAAAAGCACAGTGACATCAATTTTTTGAGTTCACAAATAAAACGAGCAAGTCAAGGCACTAAATACTGAATTGTAACGATAAAAGTTGGTTTATTTGTCATTTCATGACTTTTATGTTTTAGGGTGTACAATTTGGGGGTCCTTAAAATTTTGGGCCTGGGAAAACGATCCCTCCAGCTCCTCTCTAATAATGCCTGGAAGAGCTGCGGACTATCATATAAATCAATGCGATAATGCGTTACTTTGTTTTAATCTGGAAAGATTCAATTTGATTCCATTTGTTCTTGGCTATAATTTGACAAATTTACCATTTAGGCATTCCGATAACCCTGCTCAAAACAATATTAACTCAAACTACTAAAAGCCATCATGTAACATTTACGATAGCAAAAATATCATCTAGTGAATGACAATTATTTAATAACTCTCTAACATTTCAGCAAACTTTTGCGTGTGCCATAAAAAGCTTTTCCATATTTATTTTTATTATGCTATTAATCCATCTCAATCGATAGTTATTCGTTTTTTAGATGAAAATATAACTTTGATTAGAAATCTATAATTCTTTCGTCTTTTATTGCAAAAATAATGTACATACATATTTATTCTTTGTACGAGTAGCTCTACAAAGTTTGACCTAGTTTCCGGCACAAGAATAATAACATTTTTTTCAATACATATCCTCGTATATACATAAATACACTTTGGCTATAGAAAACTTTAATAAACAAAAAAAAAATGCTTGATTGCCTCTTAAGTAGTGTACCCAACTAAGGTACCGAGAATTTACTATAAAAAGTTTACGTACAAGACTGTACATACGTACTGTGGCACGATCGAAGAAATTTAAGATTTTTTTTTTCTCTTCATATAATTGAGTCTTTAACAGCTAGTTGAAAATGTTATTGTAAAAAACTCATTGTCTTATCTGATTTACTATTATGTTTTAGGGTTAATAAGAAAATGTCAAAGGATAATTATAACCGAGCGGTAGGGGAAGAACTGGATATATAAGAAAATGTTATAATTGAACTTTTGTTAATTAAAAAGTTCAAAATTTTACTTATCTACACAAAGCTTTTTGGGTGGAATGGTGTGACCGTGTAAACGAATAAATCTAATTTTGAATTTTCAAATACGTAATAAAGTCGCCAACACGTGTGGTTTTGATTTTGACACCGTGTAATTGAATATAAATTCATGTCCCATTCTTCAGTAAATCATAACAAGAAAGCAACACCTCTCTCTCAGTATTTCATTCTATTGTACAGAAAAAAAAAGTTTACCATTTTAACATGAATGGAATAATAATTTTCATTTTCATCTTGAATGTCATAAATAAATATGGAATACAAATACAGAACACGAAAAGAAAATCTCACGTTTCCAGATTTTTTTTTTCTTCTATATACAAACGATATCATTTGTACGCCTGAGGAAGAGGAAGTGAATAAAAATTCTCACTTTTTTTATCCACTTCTTGTTGTGTGTGGTGTAATAAAATTAGATTCGTGATAATTTGGAATTCATTTCACTTGTAGAATGGAACTTTTTATATTTTATTACATAAATTTGAAATTTGATTACTTATTTGCAGAGGTAAATTTATGGGAATAAACATCGTCAATTAGGTATACTTGCTGCTCCGGTTATGTTATTTAATACCAAATTTTTTTTTTGCAATCATATTATGGTAAAACAAGTGTTTTAAGCACGAACGAATGAGTTTTGAGGCGCACATTTTCGCATCAGTAATAAATAAAAGCTCTAGAATGATGTTTTGAGAATTTTTTGTCGCCTTTGGGCTAAATAACAATTTTGGAATAATAATTTATCAGACCTTTTTCGATTTTTATTGTATAAAAGTATAGAACGTTGCCCGAATAAAATATTCAATTTTTGGTAAAACATATCGACCGTTTTTATTGTTGCTTCATAAAATAATTAGTAAAAAACAAAGATTTTCAATTATACTGAGACAAAAGGATCCATGAATCCTTTTTATTAAACAAGATTAGGTCGACGGCAGATAAAATGACGTAACAGCTGGATATTTATCTGGATCTCTTTGTAGTGCTCTATCTGTTGATCATTCTGCTAATTCAAGCCCTGCATCAAAATGTTGAACTGGCCAAATGAAAAGTTAAGTATGTTCCAGTTGTTGCTCGATAAAAGCAATATTCAAATTGATTATGAAACGATAACTCCTCACGCATGAATTCTACGATGGTAATCAGATTTCTGCGTCCTCCTCTGCACTCCAAACGCCACTGCTTTGTTCGGTAAATTCTATACAAATTAATTTATAATTTATCACTCTAGAAACTTTCAAGTAGATAATTGGAAAACTTTTCCTTGTAAGCGAAATTTTTGTAAAAAGTAAAATATAATATTGGCTAAATTTCGCGTCCTCCTTGGAAATTGGTCTTTTTATAAATTCAAAAGTACCTCACACTTCGGCTTTATTGCATAATTGTTTCACAGTTTGATAGAACATCGTGATACAGAAATATGGATTATTTATGGATTATTTTTTTATTTTCACCTGGAATGATATCGTCATTTTAGGGAATTGGAATTCGATTATCAGCGGAAACCAGAAAAGTTCACCCAGTTAACTTAAATTTTTCATTAGTAAACATATTGAAAAAATCTCTGCTTTTCACAAAAATATAAATTTTAACAGTTTTCATTCATAACACGATGGAAAATGAAAATCAGTCAGCACTCCTAAATGACGCTAGTTCTATTTATCCAATACACATTATGAGTTCAATTTTTACCGGTGTAAAATATTGTTACGGTGACACCTAGGGGAGAATAGAATAAGTTATTAATAGCACAAATTTACTGTACTACAGTGGAATTTTCCATGATAAAACTGTCCTAAATGTGTCTAGACTATCCTTACCGGAACAATCATGAAATTTCGAGAACTTTTGGTTTGAGTACATAAGTAGTGAACCAATTAAAAAGTGAGAAAATTAAAAAGTGATTTAAAAAGTGTTTTAGTGTGAAATAAAAGTTATAAGTGAAGAGTGGAATTGTGCAAAAAGTATAATAAGTGATTTTGTGAATTTTTGTTAATAAATTGTGTTGGAATAATTTTTATAATCAAGAAATAAAATCGTTTGTGATAAATTGAAGTGTTATGTTTCACAATCCAGTGATACAAACCTTGATTGACAAGGCGAAAACGTATCAATTGGTGATAGCAGCGGGATTGTGAATAACAAAACAAAGAAAATGATTCTCTAGGAATTAAAAGTTCAAAAACTAAAAAAGGAACTAGAAAAACGGGGTTTATCCACTGATGTCACTGATGAATCAATCAAACCAAGAAATGAAACAACATATGGGGGAAATTGCAGATGGTCAAAAGACAATGGACGAGAAATTTCTCGAATTATCTACTTCGCTACATAACGAAGTAGGTAAATTGCAGGCAGAATTACAAACTGAAATATAACTTGTCAAAACGGAGGTTCAACAGATCTAACAAAAGTGGCTCTCAAAGGCGGGGCAGCTGAGGCTTTATAAACCAAACCATGGAACTGAAAAGCCGCTATCAAAAAGGAGGACTAGTGCATCTAGTACATACAATTACATGGCAAGGCTTAAAATTGACGCATTTATAGATGACATTCGAGATCCAGAGACACCGAAGGTCGTGATGTTGTCACCTAAGGCAACCTTCGCGGAAACCATCGCTTGTGCGTAAACAAACAAGACTGCACTAAACCGCCAATGAAAATACGCAGAGTGGAAATTAACACCAGCATAAATACCGAGCGGTCGGCACCAAGATACCGAGACGGAAGCAGTGAAATTAGACATCGGGCATGTGATAAGATCGGTCACATCTCGCGGGACTATTGGGAAATAAGAAGGAAAGGGGGAAGATCACCATATCCTATGCAGCGACGACCAAGTGGAGAGTAGGCAGTGGCCAAGCAAGAGGGCGGCCAAATCACGACGGAGCCGTTAAACTACAAATAGTCAGCTTAAAGGGGCAGAAGCTGACTCCCACAACCAATTGCCCCATAACCTCCATCTGCGTTTCGAAAGTAGCGAGAGGTGGTGACAGCATAACAATCAAAGGCGACATTGATGGTACGGATTGCATCGTCACCCTGGATACACGAACAAATCGCACGATTGTCCGTAAAGATCTGATCTGTGGAGGTATGCATCCAGCTAATGGATTGAAGCTGCAAACGGCAACTGGAGATTTTCAATAATAAAAGGCAAAAAGATTGTAAAAATAAAGATTGGAAGAACTGTCATTTTGGGGAGGGACTTCATGAAGGCAAATGGCTTCGTAGTGGATTTTGCAAGAGGAGTATTGAGCAGCGATTACACAAAGGTGCCACTTAAATTTAACGGTATGGATGCCACAGTAAGGCGAGTAACCGTCAGCCAACGCGAAGAGCTGCCATCGATGTCAGAGATAATTATGGAGGAAACCAGTGAACATCGGGTTGAGCAGATATTGGTTGAGAGGTGCCGATTGTGCGAAGAGGAGTGCGAATGTCGGACGACTGGGTAAAGACTCGATATGACAATTGGTACTTCACAACCAGCATCGAAAGAAGGAGGATTCATTGTCGAAACTGCAGCCTACATGGACGCAACCGTACAGGACTAGGAAAGAACAAGGAGGTGAACGGACGATGGTACATTTGAGAAGTCTGCCCCTTTACAGAGGAGGTGATTTGTGTACTGATCGGAACGAACAGGCTTAGGTGGGGGGTAGTGTTACGGTGATACCTAGGGTAGAATATAATAAGTTATAATAGCACAAATTTACTGTACTACAATGGAATTTTTCATGATAACAACTGTTCGAATGTTTCTAAACTATTCTTACCGAAATTTCGAGAAGTTTTGGTTTGAGTATATATAGGCCTATTTTATTTGCCAAATTCAAAATTGGTATTCATTGAAAACCAAGCACACAGCGGGTATTCACGAATACCAAAATGGTATTGGATATACGAAATTTTTTTGCAAATGGTCAAAAAATAAAATGCGCCTGTAGTTAGTTAGAACCGAATTCGTGCCAATTAAGGCTGAATTACATTCAATCTTTTCGTTCTTTTTCAAAAGAATAGAATCACGAAGAAAAGTGCAAATACATTTTGCCCATATATAAAAATGAGACGGGCATATTCAAAATTTCATTTTTTCCTTTCAAAATGTTACTTGGATTTTATATCTTTTGAGCAACTTTCACGAAAAAAGACAAACCAGTTCATCTTTTTCAGGTTTTTCCGTTCTTTTTCACCAAAAAAAAGTGGAGTATTGCAGTAAATAGTATTGAATAATACTTTTTGAGTATTCCTTCTGATTTTAATACAAGGAAATCATTCTAAAATGCATTTTTTATAGTACATCTTTTATCTTTTGGAAAAGAACGGAAAGATTGAATGTAAATCCGCTATTAGTCGTCATTGGAAAAGCGAGTTGAATCGAGAAAATTTTATAACGGAATTCGATAAAATCGTTCAATTCAGCAATTATTGAACACGTAGGTAATATGTATATGGAAGATTCAAACTATATGGTTAAAAAGTATTGGTTGATTTTCAGTTTTAATCGTTTTAATATGAACTTACACTTATTGTGTCTTGTCTTGGATAATCCGATATATTGTAATTTAGGGGTATTAGTTGAGTTTAATTTTCTATCGTATTCTAAAGGCCCTTTTCCAATTACCGACTTATTTCAAACTTATTGACTTATTTGACGCCATCTTGAATAAGTCGGTAAAGTCATTCCAATTCATTTTGCTGACTTATTTTGACAGCTGATGATGATAAAAATTTGTGTCTGTGTTTATGTCTTTAATTTAAAATATTACTTTTATCTACTTATATCAGGGGTTGAAATAGTGCTCCATTACATCGCGTATTATACTGCTTTCTTTTCATTTTAAAATTTACGTATGAAAGACAAGACAAAATATTATGATGACAGAATTTTAATATTTACATGTAACAGTACTGTATAGTTTATATGAAACCAAATAAGTTTTGTATACAAGAAAGAGATAGAAAATAAGTTACCTCATCAGCAGACTTATTTAAATAAGTCGATGAAAACAAATAAGTCGGTAATTGGAAAAGGGCCTTAGGCCCGAATTTATAGTCGTAACTATTGCTATTGCTATAGCAACGATTTTCGAAAATCATTTTAAAATCTGTATAAAATTCGATACGAATTTCGAATTTACTTTCTTGTCTTGGATAAATTGTAGCAATGTTTATAGTGATGGATTTTGATCACTATAACCATTGTTACATCTTATAGTGAGGTTTATAAATACGAAAACTGTTACTATAACAGTAGTTATAGTTATAGCAACGACTGTAAATTCGGGCCTAAATGAATTTTCTTGTATCGGGGACAACGTAGCATTATTTTTTCCAATGAGCACTAATTAGCACAAATATGGTTCTAACGGTATGAGAAGTTTCGATCTTTAAATAAAAAGTTGCTCTGCTGCAGTTATCTACATTTAGGCCCGAATTTATAGTTGTAACTTTTGTTATTATTATAGCAACGATTTTCGAAAATCATTTCAAAATCATGTTTAAAATTCGATACGAATTTCGAATTTTCTTTCTTGATGTGGATATTTTGATGAAAGTGATTTTTACAGACCTCTGAGCGTGGAACCATTCGTCAGGCCAGGTTGGAGCAGCTTATGATACACCATTCCCTTTTCACTGAATCACTATTTAAATATCGAGCTTCTTTTTGTATCCAGCCTAATGTAAATGGTTCATGTTTTTGCAATGCTTAGCTCCGCAGCGATGTCATAAGATAAAATGTACCGATCTTCCTCAATTTTTTGAAGAATTTCATCCACTTTTAACATCACGAATTTTATCACTATCGCGCGAGCCATTATCGTAGCCTTTTCCGAAGTGATATTGTAACATGTAGCGAATTTTGGCTCATTTTCAAAACACAATTATTGGAAAAAACGCCACAAAGTTTTTTGTTGACCCAATATCCCACCTGTGGCACTATTCTGGTTTTCCCGGGGAATTGCGAATTGGGAATTGTTTTATTGTCAGTTTTTAGTGTATTTTGGTTTTCTTTTTTCCTAAGCATACTAGATTTTGGGGAAACATAGTTCGATTTCATAGCAATTTTGTTGTTTATTTTTCCCTAAAAATTTGGCTAGGAATTATTTTTTCCCAAAACATGAACAAAATGCCAATTGCTCAGTATGCAGTATGCTTTCGAAAAAAGAAAACCAATATACACTAAAAACTGACAATAAAACAATTCCCAATTCGCAATTCCCCGGGAAAACCAGAATAGTGCCACAGTTGAAATTATGAGGCCGGTCGCTGACAAGACCAAATACAACAATTGGTGTAAAATTACTTCTTACATATTTGGCCGACTATATCTGAATCCAACCAACGATTTATTTTTTGATGTGACCTAATGTGATTCGAGTTAAAATTTGAGAATTACGTTTTACTGGTTCTATATTTTGGTTTTGTTGTTATAGGAAGTTCGATAGTTTTGTGAAAAAAACTATCGCGAATCTTTTATTTTTCTAGCACACCATTTCCATCAAAGCAAAATAATTTATCGTTAATAACAGCCACGAACAGCTTTATAAGCTCAATATTAAATTATTCCATTTAGAATAACGAAACTTTAAAAAAAACCAAAACCCCAAACAAGAAATAATCCCAACGCTTAATCGGATTAATATTTTATTGCTAATTCAAACATGCAAAAAAAGCATAAAGTTTCAAAACAAAACAGAAACTTTTGATATTCTTTTAATAGTGTTTACTACAAATATTTTCTTTTTTGTTTTTCAACTACTAACAGTTTCAAAAGTATACAACAAAAATTTTAAAAACTATTTTCAATTCATATAAAAACGTAAAAATGCTTTCAAAACTTTTAATGCTTGAGTTTCAAGCTATAAAGTTTATGCAATTTTTTTGTGTGTCTATCAAAACTGAATTGACCAACATGTTATCACGAAAATTTCGATAGTCTTACTCTACAGGTTTTATATACTGAGGTTAGATATTAAAGATTAGTGTAGTATTTCAAGATTTAATAGAATATTTACGTCACCAAAAAGTCATAATTATATAAACCACAACATATATCAAATCCAACATAACATACATATCATACCTATATATCAACAAAACTTGGTATGAAAGTAGACATTTTTCATGTTTCCCTAAACAAATCGCCTGAGATTTAAGAAGCAAAAGAAAATAATTTGATTTACTGTTGATTCTCCAGCATGTTTGTTGTAAAATACACTTTGAAATTCTCAAAATCTTATTGAAAATATTAAATGTCATATCACAAAATTTATAGTGAGTAGGAAATGAAATAATTGAAACTTGAATTATTTATTTGCTGTGATTATGTTCTAATTTATGATTGAACATTCAACTTTATGAAATTAACGACAAATTTTATATGTGGATAACATTAATGGATCTGGATTTTAAATAATGCCAATTTTCACTGTGCTCCCCTTATATACATATGTACTATAAATTGCGTGTATTTTATTTCGGCTCTTGAAACTCTTGGTAAAAAACGAAAAAAAAAAGTTTCACTAAAAGCCATAAAAATTATGTTTGATATGAGATCATTCAAACATAAATTTATTTTTGTTATTTAATTTTTTAAAATAACATTAAACATTAAAAAATGCGATGAAAATGATTCCTTATTATATTTTTATATTCTTCTTTATCGGATTAAAATGGGAAAATATATTGAACGCTGTTTTCCCACACTTCTTACGAAATAAAAGTTTTCAATTTAAAATAGAATCAAAACTTTTTTATTTCGAGCTTTTTTATATTCTCTAGTATACATACATAAAGCTGTTGTGTTTTGTTGTTTTTGCGATTAAGTAGATTAGAAACACTAGAATTTATTGAAGATGGTATGGTGACCCTAAGTAATCTTATAAAGTATTAAGTACAAGATATAAATTAGAAAATAATTGAGAATAACGCAGTCCTCTCTATTTCTGCGGTTTCTTAGAATGATTTTTTATTCGAAAATCACCACTCAAAATATGTTAGTATTTGATTTAACAGAGTTACTGTATAAAATTGGCTTGGTGACGACGATCATTCACTATGGTCACAAAACAAATTCGTATTGAAATCTCTTCTAAACAATTTTCCAAAACGCTACCCTTGATTCATCACTTGGATAAGCTGTACCAAATTTCAATGGAATCGGTGCATACCTAATCGCAGAAGTTCCATTTGGTACAGGAATGGAATTTCTAAAATAAAACATGGTAAGCTTTCAACAAATAATGGGGACACTATTAACGATTCTTTGGTACATAAGAACAAACGATAAATAAAAAAATGAGATTTGCCAATAAGAAATTTGTTTTTCATACATAACCACAACACCACCCAATGGAACATACACGTCAATCAATGGATTGTGATAAGTTATTAAGCCGATAATATAAGTATTTCCTAGCATAACATTGAAATATTGGCATTTGAAGAATTCGTTGGGTCATATCATTCGGGGTCGGATTTCTTAAATAACATAAGAGCCAAATTAATGGTTAATACCATTAATCAAAAAATTGTTGCATAATCAACAAATCCAGGCAGTTAGACACTAGTAGTCTCTAGTTGAAATTTTTATTTTCCTGTTCTGGGGAATTCCTTCGGCCATATCATCTGGGGTCAGATTTTTTATTTGAATCTTGGTTCAAATTCAAAGAATATAGCGCCAAATTTGGTTTTCCATACACAGCCGACCCAGCCAATTTTCTCCGCCTTCAGTAGCAAATGGGGCATTTGACTTATTTTAGTGAAATTTTATATTTGAGACTTTAAAACGATTTTGGACAACACTTAAAGGTTTTATTCAATTGTTGTTCCTAATTTTCTGACAATTACTGTATATTTGGATGGCCTAATATTTAATTCATCATATTCTTTAACTTAATTTTGAATTTAAAATTTTGCCAAATTAGGTTGGCGCGGTCTATGTTTTTGAAATAAATTTACGAGCATTAGATAAATTGGAAACTCACAATACATTTGCGCCCTACAAATGCCAATATGTAAACCTAAACATATAGACCATTAGATTAAATTCAATTTGATTTACAAACAGATCTATAAAAATACATACGCTAAATACTCCAACCCACACATGTACTGTGCTCGACCACAAAATATTCCGCAATCAAAAATGGTTTTGAACTCATCCCAAAATACAGTGATTGATATGTATTTTGATGAATGTTCTTTGAATCATAAATAAAAAACAAAAAAAAAAAAAAAATTATTGACGTTTATCTGTAACTAACAAATATAAGGTCTTGACCATGTCTCCCCGCCCAAATATCTATATTTGTTGTATGTTGTTTGGTCAATTCTATTTTTGTGTCGACACAACAATAGCAAGCAAAATTTATTTCGTCCATGCACGTTGTGTCCTTTCATGTTTAACCAACTTTTATGATTTATAGACATAGTTATAGACCAAATGTTGTTGATTCTTTAACGTGCCTATTGTTTGATGAAAGATTTAGATTTTAATTTTATCATATTGACCAATATATGAACATATGTTTTTCGTATTTTTCTAATCTTCCGACATAAATTGCTTAATTAAACCCTTCTCTATCGCTATTTGGCTGCAACAAATAACACAATGAATAAATATTGCAAATATAGCAAAAATACCATACTGTAACACAGATAGCAAAAGCAAATCAATGTCTGTCTGGAATAAGGGTTTGGTGATCCATAAAATTAGATTTTTGTTCACAATGACTGAGCAGAAATGAAATGTTTTTTTGTCTATTTGCTTTTTAAACGTAATTAAAGGTTTTCCTTACTTAACAAAAAAAAAAAAAAAATCTCTGTTGTAAATTAAACGGTTGTTAAATTAAATTTTAATTATATTAATATTTATGAAGCAAATTTTTTTGGGGCTGTTATCAAACGTCTCTCATAGTATAAAAAGTTTAAGCACCGTATTGGGGAGACATTTTTAATCGTCACTAAAGTTGAACCGAACAAGATGAAAAACAAACATTTTTTATTGTTGCTTTATTTAAGCATTTTTAGGTGAAATTATCGCCGAAATTAAACGTCTTTTCATATTTGATGGTTTTCAAATTATCGCAGTGAATAATAAATTATTTTAAGTTTCTTTTTGGATGATTTTTTTTTTGTTTTGCTTATTTTACACGGATGAGAAAATTCTTTTATGAACCGTCTATGTTTTTATCGTACATAATGTATAGTATATTGTGTAACGTGTAGGAAAAACGATATATTCCCGGACGAGTATGGAAGTTGCTGGGACGAGGCGTCAGCCGAGTTCCAGCAACCATAAGAGTCCGGGAATTATAGTTTTTCCACGAGTTGCACATACGATTTTTTCTCTAATCGGCAGTATATCAGATTATCCATTTTATTCATTATATTCTTTAAAATACGCAAAATTTTCCAATTTATATTTTCAATAGATTTCACTATCAAAGTTACCTTAGAATTATAACAATCGCGTGCGATTATACATTATATCATGTATTTCTTAAAAACAGATGATAATCAGTACTAGAAAGTATTCTCTGCCTAGGCAAGGAATACTTTCCAGTACTGTTTTTAGTAAGTTGCCTAGCAACGATGTAGTGTCGTGGAATACTTCATTTTGCTGACAGATAACAAACCAGAAAACTGACGTATTTTATCCGATTTGAGAAAAAATTATTTATATTATGTACGATGAAAACGTAGGGTTTCTCGATTTAGCCGATAATAAGGAAAATTGAGTTTTAACTTGGTAATGTATAAAATTTATTTTTTGAGCTTTAAGTATCTCAATTGAAGTTTAGAAATATTGGCGAGACATAATATCCTTAAATTGGTTTATAAAATTTGATGTAGTTAATTTTGAAAGTGGATGAGGTTGAGAATATCGAAAACAACTATGAAAAAAGGGTCATTGAAGTTTTGAATTTCTAGATTAAATATTGTCACTTTTCCATGACCCTCAATTGAAATCCATTGGATTAACATTATATTGAAAATTGTATGATAGGAATTTAGGATGTATTCATTTAATTCACTAATAAATATTATACGTACTTTTTACAGTTTACTTGTGCTCTGAAATTCAGTCAACGTGGCCTGATGAGAGGAATGCGTTTTTCATATTTTCTTTGAAACCACGTGATTTTATTTCATTAGATTTGTAAGATAAATTTAAAGCGAGATTGTTGGTTCAAGAAGGACGAATGAAACGACCTTCAAAAAGGTTTAAACACAAATTTGAGTAAGCTCTTTGCTGTTAACAATAAAGTATCCTAGCTGGTCAAAGTTTCTATTGATTTATCACTTATCATTGTTAATCCTTCTTGATGTTTTGATTTTCAATTTTTTGTTTGTTTTAATATCGACAATTTTTAAGCAAATTTTCAAGATTTGCGTGCTTAATATAAAATTGGAGTTAATTACGATTTTTCGAAAATCTCGACCTAAATTTCTCCCTAAAATTTTAAAATTACATTTCTCGAGCTTTCGAGAATTAAAAGAGACTAATATTTCCCGTGAAACATTCCAAACTTCGGCTAATGCGGTTTGGAATTCCAATTTAAACTGCGCTAATGCTTATATAAAGAATTGAGTTACGTAGTAGAAAAGGAGTGTAGGAATAAAGAGGAGCCGAAGTCGTTTAATTCCACACCACCCTTAAAAATAGGAAAATAAACATAAACACCGCTATTTCGACTTCAGCTCCTACTCCACACCGTGGATTAAAGTTAGACTTGTGGACCAATTTAATATACGGTAAAATACAACGAGCCTGAATAGATATCTCTCTTTGAGTATTGTTGTCATTTTGAGGGCGTTGTTTTGTTTTTGTACAGGGTGGCCCAACGAAAACCGACTAATGTAAAAGGCAAAAAACTTTTGCAATCTAAACCTTTTTAAATTTTCTCCCTCAAATGCACCTGTGCTAATGCTTACAAATGTAGGTTATTTTTAGAGCATTTTCCATTACAGAAGGCAAGATTTCAGATGTTAAATTCCTTATTTCAGAAGGAATATTCTGCTTGGGTCAATACAGTCCGTAAAGTAGAATCTTTATTGTCGTTAAGCAAAAAATTATTTATCTTGGAACTGTTTCTGAGTAACCTCCCTCAGTGCGCATGAATGCGATTTGTACACTTCATCACTATAAGATTTTTGAAAACGTTGACATCTTCACTGGGTTTCCTAATGCCATCTCGCAGACGTTGTTGTGGTTCTGACGGGTAAGCATAATGCTTATAAGGAAACATTTTAAGATTCAGTTTCAAAATTCGTTCAAGCGACGACTTGGAGGTGCCTAATTGGGATACTCCGCCGTACAGGCTTTGTAGTTGCTTGGTGGCGATCTGCCACTGAGCCTCGCTTCTCAAAATGAAAGAATAACGTTCTATATACTAACGTATCCCGCTCTTCGTCAGGCTTTTTCTACTAAGAAGCATTTTATTTTCGTTTGCGGAATATAGCCTGCTATTTTTAGGGGCCCGTTGGTGGGATAGCCTTTGGTTTTTAGAACTGCCGCTTAATGTCTCAGAAGGCTAGATACTTATGTATGCTCGACAATGTGACTTCAAACGAAACAGTCGCCCGTGACCTTAGTATACAGTTATTTAAATTTTCAATGGAAATAACATATTTGAATTTGAAGAATGCGGAATGTTCAGGATCTTTACTTAAAAAGAAAAATTTCTAAATAATTATGATTTGTAATTTATTTAAATAACTAATCTTGTTGGTGTTGCACAGCAATTATTTCTTTAACTATATTTGCGATGTATAATTCCCAAATTCAATTTAGATTATTGCTGGTTATTTATTATTTCATAGTTAAAAGGTGAAAACCTACCCGGAATTAGTTTCATGTAAATAATTTGTTTATAAAATAGCTATTTGATTTTTGCTCAATAGATCATGTTTAAATGTCAAATTTCCTTAAACCACATAGAACATATTTTTTTTTTAACTTCACCTTCTTTCATAAAACTGAAATTTATTTGTTAATGATTTTGTATCATTGTAGTAAATAGGTAGTTTATAATTTACACATGATGCTCATTTCTTGAACAAGTTAATTGTACAGTTTTCTGGATCAGGATCTGATTCCCGGAATTCGCCTTTAAGTTCAAAGTCCAGGAATTACTGTGAGCTCACAAACAAAAGTTGGTCCGATCAGGTTTTTCGCTAATTTCAATATAATTTTTGAGGTGGAGGTCATAGAATGATCCAAAAACCCAACATTGTCCTTTAGATGTCCATCCCTTAAATTTGCTTCATTTTAAAATATAATCACCTAGGTAAAATAATAAGAACAAATGATCACTGAAAGGCAGTGTTTAATGACGTTAGCAGTTTCAGTTAACGCCAAAAAATTCAGTATCAATCGATTGAAAACCAAGGTCTTGATCAATAAGTGTATTTAGCAGCTGAAGCCACATCTACAAATTTAGAGCCAAGAAATTAACTGTAGTGTTAGAAAAATATTACTGTAAATATTGAAAACCATTCAGCACGCCTATTTAAGTTTTTCTAATATTATCATGATCCACCCAGTTACATTATTTAGAGACATTTTTGAAACCGAATTTTAAATAACTTGATACAAGTACTTTCGATACAAACGTTTTTTGATCGTAAGTAGCTTTTCATTTGACAAAGATGAATTTTGAGATTTAAGTTCATCATAAAGAATTTTTAGAATCATGAAATCATTGAATCAAATAGAATAAAACATTTTGAAAAATTTAGAGATAATATTACCCAGCAAAACATCCAATTTTGAGAAAAAAACTTAGATGTTTTTAAATTAAAAATTCCCGGGAACTTCGGGTTTTAAAAATGTATCTATTTTCCCGGGAAATTTGTCCCGGGAATTCCCGGGAACAACCCTCTAAAGTGCTACCATCTTTCAGAAAATTTCGAAAGCATAAGCAACTTTCACATAATGCTACTAGGTGTCACTAAATATTTGCTGTCAAAAATTGTATGACATTTTTATGTGTGCATTTGGAAACATATACAAAAATATTTTCGTGTTATATTGATTATATTTGATGTTATATTTGAAAAGTGATTATTGTTAATACGTGATAATTAAATTGATTTAGGCTGTCCCCTTTTGAAAAACGTCAGAATATTTATTCGATTGTGCGGTGGCAGTACTTTTTCTTTGTGCTGCATCTTTCTGAAAACATGATCTATTGTTATAAATTAGTTCTATGTTTTTCAAGAAATGGTTTTAATGATCGATTAACTGCCATCTATCATAGGAATAAAGAAAATATTAAAAATAAAATACAAAGTTTGTGCTAATAAAATTATATTGTAAATTAAATTAATTAAGTGGTTTCATTTATTATATTAAAGGAAACAATTTTTTTGGGGCATTTTCTTTCTACACGGAAAGTTTTTCCAGATTTCTTTCATATGATAGAACCGCTCGGCTGAATTCCTGAAACTTTTCCTTTTTATTCATTGCTCAACTTCTGCCTATAAGTTATCGCGATTGGGTTAATATCAAGATCAATTCTGTGATTCTTAACCCAATGCTTCACTATAAGTTTTCAGTTTGCATAGGACCGTTATCCTGTTGCAAAATAAATGAAAGCGGCATGTTTTCTAAGGAATAAGGCTGAATTACATTTTCCAAGATATCTTTGTACAATTGTTGGTCTATTCGCTTGTTAATTCTATTAGCCCAATGCCGCGATAGGAAAATACTTCCAAGCCATAATATTCCCACCTCCGTGCTTTATGGTCTTCATAGTCTTTCGGGCACCTCACGTACATCTTACTTTCCTCCTCAAACAAACTAAACTTTGATTCGTCGATTTCGTCTATAATTCACGTTTTGTGTGTAATTCACCCACGCAAAACAGATTCAAACACCATACGTCTAATAGATCTACCCGGCCAATTCTGCGCAATTTGAGATGATATCATGGCTCCACTTATTTTTCAGACGGTGAAAACAGCTAATACCCCTATTATGGTTCTCACCTCACCGACGATTCGCCGTCACTTAAAAAGTCGTGTGAGTTCAATTTTGGTATTATGGTTCTCACTTTTATTTTGGCGAGAGTTGTGCGCGGCTGATGTGTTTGGTTTTGTTAATTATGACAATTTCCATTCGTTTTGAAGTTTGCCAGCACAGTAATTTTACATTTATTGACGTATATCTAAATGTCTAAGAGTTTTTTTGTACACATATTCATTTATTGTAACTAATTTTGTAATTTTTTGAGAATTAATTAGATATTTTATCGGTTCAAATTGTTAATAAATAGTGCAAACAGGCAAATGCAATGTGGATTTATTTTTCTGTGACGAATAAAGCTGCGGAGGGAACAAAATGTTTGAAAACTTACATACGCATTTTGTTGTTAATATGTACAGTAAAAATATTTTAAAAAAGGATTTTGTTTAAAAAAAAAATACAAAATTATATTTAATTAGGAAATATTAAATAAAATATTTTGCCTCTAAAAAAAAATTGTAGTGTTTTATTTTCATCATTTCTTTATTCCTTTTAAAAAATCGCACTAGTCACCGAGAAATATTAGGCGAGCAATTTTGACATTACTCTCACTTACGGCGAGAACCATAATACCAAAATTTGATTTATTTAGGTGACTTGAAGTCGCTAAGTGACTCTTAGGTGAGAACCATAATAGGGACATAAATCGTACCTTCCTTGTTCATTATTTTTGGTGGTCGTTCTTTTATGGGTCCGTTTTTGAGATCTCCAGTACCACTGAAGGTTTTAATGACACTGTTGTGAACCATATAATAAATTATGAAATATCGTATGCATAAAATTATATAATAAAGTCTGATGACAATGAAATACAAAATGAGTTTGATGACAATGCAATTGTAGAATTATAAAATGAACGTAATACGTACAAAAATAATAAAATGTAGAACATCGAAAAAAGCGAAACAATTAAATACAAAACATATTGACCTAAAATAAGTAGAATATTGGGTAAGGCCTGTATTAGACTATAAAAGATCTTTGTCAAAGACCTTTGATAGTGTACTATGCATATTTTATAAATTTTTTTGTTTTATCAAATTTCTTTTATTATATTTAGCTTCTTGCGGCTAAATATTATAAAAGATTTTGACGTTGCATAATTTATATTGTTTTTAAAAAATCGTATTTTATTGTAAAAATGGCGGAAAATAAATTTAATTGGAGTGATTCAATAACCAATTATTTAATAAGTGAATATGAAGCAAATGCATTTTTATATAATACAAAAAGCCTAGAGTATAAAAATAGGGGAATTTCCACAATTTTCCGTCGAATTTCATGAAAAAAATGATAAAATCTTTGACGTAGTGTAATATAGCAAAATATTTGTTAACAGTTCTTTTATAAAATAAAATTCATGAAAATGTCTTATAAAATATATTTGTCAAACATCTTTTATAGTCTAATACAGGCCTAATTCAATTAAAACAAAAACATCACGACCCAAAATAAATTTATGATCTAGTTCTCGGAATATTGTAAATCAGCAGAAATAGAAATTTAGTATCAGAAAAATTAGTATATAAGTAAAGAAATTTGTAACCAAAATTATCAGTCTAAATTCAAAATTCAAACACTCTCATTCTGGATTCAATCTTAAACAAGTCATATTCATTCAATTCGTATTCCAATTTCAATATTCGTTACAAGTCCAGTATTTGAACTTATTCAAAAACATTAATAAAGAATAATTATTATCAAAATTTGTAAAATTCCATAAAATTAAAAGCTATACTGTACAAGTAGAATTAAGCAATAAAGAAGTGAATTAAGAGCTACCAAAATACCAGATCTTATTAATATCAACATCCAGGAAATATTTCAACTTTAACTCAATTCGGTAAGTATAAACTAATAAACTACCTACTAATCCCAACGGTTGAGGTTTCCTTAGACAAATTAATCAAGAGAAAATCGGCGGTAACGCTGCAATAATTGATTAATTAAGAAGAGGAAATTTCTTAGTTTAAGTCTAGTCAAATAACACCAAAATATCTCATGTGGGTCGGTTCTCTATAACTAACAATAGAAACCGCCCGCCACCTATAAATTTAGATATTCAGATAGGCATCAAGTCAATAGTTTAGTTTAAGAAAAATAGATGAATCGAATATAATAATCGAAGAAGTTATAACAACACATTAACTTTAAAGACCTTTTAAAACTAACAAAACAAAACTGAAAACAAAGTACGGTAAAATTAAACGCCTATTGAGGTTAAAATTACTGCGTTAAAATTATCTACTATTCTACTTTTTCGTTCTTTCTAATTTTGTGGCCATCTTAAGGTTCTATCACACCAAGCGCGGCGCGGCATGTTCCACATAACCCACAATATATATCACACATATCCTATCACACCAAGCGCGGCGCGATTATTTTTATTGATGATTATACTGTGTGCTGTTTCGGCCAAAAAAAAGCATCGTACCCAGATTTGAAAAAAAATTTCGCAGTAAGCTTTGATAATTCACCCAAAATATTATAGTGACATTTCATTTGTCCAACGAATTGGAATTGGAATTAGAATTCAAATTTGGTCAAAAGATATAACCAACCAATTCTCGTGATTTATTTTGAAAAGTTGGTAGTATATGATATTTATAATACTTTCATTATTTTCTGAAAATCAAAAACATAGACGGCCGTTGCTCGTTAAATAATTTATTAGTTTTTGTTATAAAATATTAACAAAAATATACAAGATGACAACATTTAAATAGAAAAAATGAAATACGAAAACTCTGGTGACAAACACAGTAACTATAAAATAGAATTGGAATTGCAATACCATCAACTCAGCAGGAATTCGATGAATTCCAAATTTGAATTCATTACATAGAATTGTTGTTGTAAATTGGCAAATGAAATGTCACTTATATGAAATTGATTTTTATTTGACATTTTCATTGTTTTGAAAATATTGTGCTATAAACAAACAAATTTTGTGCGATGCGAAATAACTCGATTGGTTTTATTTAAATTTAAAATTTTCGCGATGAAGAGCGATTTTTTTTGCCGCTTTTTGCCACGATTATGTTGTGTTCGCCTTAAGTGCCGCACAAGTCAATCTGCCCACATACAAGCCAAAAGGAGTAAATACTTATGTCTAAGCTAAACAGCACATCATTTGATTTATTGACTGTAAAATTATACTGTAATTTGTTTCTCAATGTCATTGAATTAAGAAATCATTTTTTTGTTTGAAAAACTTAAAATTATTCAAATCAAAGTCGAAATAATGAAAAAATGAGTTCGTGTAGGTGCTGATTTTTTCACTAACCCTACAGAGATAGAGAGCGTAAAAGGCAGACCTTCTCCATCAGAGGCCCGGTTGCAAATAATTTAATTTTTTTAGTTAAAAATCAATGATAAAAGAAATGGACTCTTTCATTTTAATACGATTTGAGCAGATAATTACCGTCATTTCATAAAGGTGATTCTTGCGCTGGTAATCGCACTTATTCCAATTTCCATCACTTACCAAAAACTCAAATTTTCAATGGTCGCTTCACGTGCCAAGAACCGCATCTTTATTTATAATACACGAAGTTTCCATTCCAGTATGGAAAGCCCGAAAAAAATCTGCCTTACTACCTTAGCAAAAATCACAACAATTGGCGATGCTGAATTAAGCAATAATTAATAATTACTGACTACCGTTGTCGATTGTTTTTTTGTACAATTTTTTAAACATTCTTAGTTGTAAATTACTGCGCAAGCTACGTTTGTTCTTGCCAAATTATTCGAGGTTTCACCAGCCAAGCAGCCTGAAATCATAATTTTATATCTTTTGTGTATTTCGAAATTTTGTGAATTTTCCAAGGGCATGAAAATGTGTTTTGGCAAATTTTTACTAATTTAAAAAATATAAAAATTTCCGAGAATTCCCGAGATACTCTAGAAAAAATTTGGAATTTTCGAGAAATGAAATTCACCGGGAAACAAAATCGTTAGTTTCTTGGGAAATAAAATTTCGAGAGAAATCGAAATCTCTAACTGAAATGTTAGCATTATTGGTAAATTATTTTCATTTCATTAAAACCTAAAATTTGAATTGTTTTATGCGTAAGGACATTTGGATTAATTTACGAGCATCACTATACCTATTGGAGGGTATGTCGTTCCCAAAATTGTAAATTTTTGTTTTGTGTTCGTTCCGCTTTTTTCCCCTCCGTTCGTTGTGTTCACTTTTCAGTTTTTAAATTAAAGTGACAGTTCTAATAATACTGAGCGAATAGAACGGATAGATTTTATTTGAGCCTTTATATCTATAAACGGATACTTTTCAGATAGAGAGTGTTCTAACCCATCGATACGTTGGTTATATAATACACACAAGGGTTAAATTTAGAATTTAGGGAAACTAAACCGTTGTATTGTAGTTTGTATACAGTCGAAAAAATTATCATGCGAAAAATCGGTTAGTCTCACGTTGCTATAAGAGAGACATGCGACTACGTATTTAACAATGCAGAAAAGAAAGTTTTGGGAACGAAAAAAGCGAAAAAATCTACTTTTCAGACCTTTTTGTAGGAAATCAAAATGTTTGCACCCGTATACAAAAGCTTCGTTAGGGTCTGGATTTTTCTATTGTTCTGAGGAGGCCCGAAAATCGAGGTATGCCTATGGCCCGAATTTTCCTTAATCAGGTACTTTTTATCGGCTAGGTCTTTCTGAGTCTTTAGCATATTTTGTAAAGGCAGTAGGTGGGGGACACAAATGCATTCATCACCTTCACCACCGATAGCAACTGGATGGTCACCAGAAAGAAATGGTAGATGAAATACATACCTAAATTTACAGTGTTATCGTTTTATCAAACATAAAAGATGTCATGTTTTCTGCACTTACAGCAAAACATCAATTACCATGATTTGACAACAGAATGAATTCGACAATAAAGCATAACCTATTAGATCCATACAAAATTATAGCCAACATTAAACATTTAATTCTGATTCGCATTAAAACTTAATTTCAATTAAAATATTTATCTTCTTTGATTATATAAAATGCTTCAAAATTAAAACATCACCTGACACTTAAAAGTGGATTGAAAATAAACAATAAACATCTTAATACATTTAATTTACAAAAACCATTCCAATTTATTTCATTATTATGACGGAAATACTTTGTCTAGCGTGATAACAATAAAATTAAAGATTATTCCGTAAAATGTTAAACAAATAAACAAAAGAAAAACATTTTATTCTTTTGTATCATAACATTCAAATCGTATTAAAGGCCATTAATTTGACCAATCTCAAAATGTATTATCTCTAATTACCCTTAAGATTTTTGTGTTTTATTTACAATAAAATAAATTTTTAATTCTTCATGAATTATGAGCTTTAAGTTTATCCTAAAATACAAAATCTGTACCGTAAAATATTTACAATTTTTTTTTAATGCTTACGTGAGCTTTTGTAATATGTCTAAGCAATCTTTCATGATTACCCCAAATATTAATAGTTAAACATGTATTAAACGAAACTGTTCTTAATGTAGCGTCAAATAAAAGTCCAAGTTGGCAACTGATTGAATAATGTCGGCAGATGTTGTACCACCGTCGAAAAGAATTCAAATAAATCTTCTTCGTCATAATAATTATTTTTAGCCATTATACGAGTACGTTTGTGTTTTTGTTTATTAACCAGCGGCAGTCATTGTCTGGCATAAAATATTTTTTGTGGAATTACAATATTAAATTTTGTATTTTTTGAAAATTGAAAAGATAACAAACAACATAATTCTGAATGGTTTTGGTGATAGGTATATATTGTTGTTTTGACTAGAGAAATTGCTTTTTTAAAAATGAAACATGTTTAGCTGGTTTCGAATCAATCTAACAATATCAAACAATAATAGTTTCTATTATCAAGAATTTATCATGAAAATTAATTTTTGGAATTCAGTTAAAATTTTTAAACCTGTTGACTTTCAAGGAATCGGCATTCCAATTATGAATGTGAGGTATTTCAATTTTTTTCAGAAATATGTAAACAAATTTTATTGGAATAAACAAAATTCCATTGATTTTTGGCATGTTTTGGTGCTTACTGTACACCGTGATGAATTCAAAATTTATCTGTAAATATATAAGCAAATTTGTAATTAATGCCAACCACAAGATTGCGTATTTGTGTTGTATAGCTTAGAATATTAATGTAAATAGCTTAATTAAATTTATAAAATGAAAAAACCAAAACTCTGAACCATTAAAGTAAAGCATCATTGAGTTGTAGTACAACTCTTTACTTTCAACTTAAAGTGACTTAAATTGATTTAGGTCAAAACTGATTTTAGTTCATAATTGACACTATATTTCAATTATTTAAATATCATCCCGACTCCGATGTGTCAATCTTTAATAAAAAATGAGCAAGCTAGATGAAATTATTAAGAGATGTCTCTTGTAAAATAAATTACACCAGCAAAATTCTAAAAATTCTAATTCTGCCGCAAAAAGTGTTATTGGCGTTTTGCCAATTCAAAGAAAAATTGTTTCGTCAGAAATATCTGAATAAATTCCTCATTATCAAGCTTTAGATACCCTGTCAGCCGTCAGATAACGGATACCCTAGCCCTACCCCTCAGAATGCGATTTTGCCTAAAATTGACAAAGTGCCATTAAGATGTTCATGAGATTCCCTATTCCATCAATTTGAAAAGATATCCTCTTTCTACCCGAATAAATTTGTTTCAAATTGTATGTTCAAATTGCTATTGGGCTAGATGCTCGATTGTTTGCGTAATATGATATATTTATATGACAATTTTTAAAGTACCATTAACACCCTTTGTTAGGGATTTATAGACTCAGCTTTTAACAATGCATAAAATATTTGATTGCATTACAAATATATTAAGCCGATAAGGTACCTATCTCCTATCCTCAGGAATAAATTTATTTCGAATTTTAATGTTCAAATTGGGGGTTGCATTAAATTGATAAAGGGCCCCATTAACAAGGAGTTCAGATCAGAGACTTGCACTGAGGTTCTGATAGTACACAAAATATCTGATTGAATGGCTGATCCATCAAGCTGATAAGGGGTAATCCTATTCCCAAAAATAAATGTTTTCCGAATTTTAATATATAAAATGCGATTTTGCATGAAATTGAATAAAGTCCATAAACTTGGGTTCTATAGTACGTGAAAAAACTGATCAAACTCTCAATCAAATAATTCGGAAAGGTATCCCCTATTCTCATAAATAAATTTGTATCGAATTTTATCTTCAAATTGCCATTTTGACTGAAATTGTTGAACAGCCATTCTTTATTATAGGTTTAAACCCTTTGTTATAGATTTAAACTCAACATTTTAACTTTCAAATTTTGAAGCGATTTTGGATGAAAATTGGTAAAGGGACATTAAATTAACAGCAGCTTTTCAGGCATCTCCTAGCGGTTTTAAATGAAAATTGATAAAGGGCCATTGACATTACGGCTTACCCGTTCCTGGGCCTTTTAGACTCCCATGAAACGGGATTGTGATTTTCTGATTCCCGGGAATTCCCGGGATTCAGGTCACGACTATGCCTAATTATGTATGTATGTAAATTAAAATTCAAATAATTTTGAATTTTAGGTCGCGGAATTTAAAGGAAAAAATTAAGCAAAATTTCGAATAATTGCCCTAAAATGCGTATTCTGTTTTCGCATACCCACAGAATTTAAATTATCAGCGTTTATTTTACTCAACATAGTGCTAAGGAACTGAATTGCGTCCAATGACAATTTAATTTTCGTTAGAAACGCACCCGCTAATTATTCTCAAATTTGGTGGATGTCTGCTTGGGTGGTTTTTAAAATTGGTTATTTTTCCATTTCTGGCTTAAACTGAGCACCATACTTTTCCTTGTGTTTTGGGTAAGCACACAGTGCGATAATTTGATTTAATTATGTAGATAGACTATGTACGTCCAACTTTTCTTTTGAACAAATTATTTCCTTTGTCTGCTTCCAATGGTCCACCACTGTATAATCTCTGCAATATTGTTTTCCAAAATTGGCCTTTTCGAGATTTTAGCTCGTCCTAAATACATCATCTATAATTTTCCATTTCCCCAATTCTGGCTCTTGTAGTAATTTTATTCAATAAGATTCTTTCGGCTTTTTATAGACATAATATATTAACAATAATGGCATTCACAACATTTCTCGACTTGTTAATCAGAAAAATTGAAAAGGCCAATCATTTATAATATATCTACCAAAAAAGTAGAAATATAAAAATCCCCCCTGTACTTTAACCCGAGAGTCAGTACAAAGTGTATCGACTCCAAAAATTGAAAACTTTTCCTTGACTTTTCCCTGTGGTAGTTTGGTTTCGTACAGACTAGCTCGCGAACAAAAAGTTCGGTCTACTTATCAGGTAGCTACGATCAAACTACCAAAATACAATTCTAACTTCATACATTAAGTATGATGCAAGAACGTACTGACTTAGCGAATTATATCCAATAAATCAAAACACAAGGAAAACCCTCATTTCTGTGTGTTTTATACCCACATAAATAATAAAAAGAGAAGTTTGTCTGTATCGAATACTATCTGATTAATTCCACGAATAAACTGCATTAAGCAGTCTTGAAATTGGATTTTGCATCCCGGGAAGTGGCTGTTCTGACTTGTGTTTACAAATGCGACACACTGACAGATATTAAGGAGTTTTGTTGTAGTTGTGTTACACTGTATATTTTTTTATTAATCAGAAAAACATGGAGATGGTTTAAAACCATAATATGTACAACACAATATTATTTCGACGAAATATTTTTTTACCCTCCTCAAATATACCTGCTTTCGATAAACTCTTAAAGATTAATTTCATGTATATTTGAAAACGAAAATATTTTCGGTATAAAATAAATTTGAAGAAATTGAACGGGTTTTCCAAGAATTTCTGTGCACCGCTTTACATTAACTTTGAAGTATATAAGGAGTTTGTCTATAGCTACCAAACAGTATAAAACTAAGCGTGGGTAAATTACCAGACGGGCAAATAATAGAAACAAAGCTAAAAAGTTTGAAAATCATCTATCATTTCAACATCATCCGAATGTAAGTGGAATTAATTGTTGTATGTATACTGTTTTTCCACCACCCCAACGACTCTATATATCATTTATACTTATACATAATATTGTATACAGTCTTAAGTCTTTTTGAATATGTATTACTATATCTACTTAACTATTTTATCTTCAAAACAAATACTTGAGAAAAACTAATGATGATGATGACATTCAAAATTGTATACCATTTATGTATGTAAGTATTAGTGGTTTAATACGAGAAGAAAATATTTAGAAGTTTTGTTCATTTTTATGGGTGGAAAATGTTACAACATGAGTAGATGGGTAAAAACCTACCCTCCTCGGTATTAAAATTGATTTTTAGCTTTTCATCTTATGTTTGTTTTTAAGTTGAACACAAGAAAATATTTTTTTACTAATACTTTACATGAACATGTTTTAATGATTTTATATATGTTTGTGTTCTAACTGCTGTGTAATTTTACCGTGTTATAAATTGTTGGTATTAATGATGATATTCAATTTTGATGTTTAGTACATTAAACATCATGATTTTTTGGGTTTACCTAATCATATTTGAAATTTTAATCTTTGTTGAGTTTTTGATGTGTTATACCTCTCGGATATGAGCAAGAGGCTAAATCGACTATTTGAAAAGTAACTAATCGAAATAACATGACTTTAACTCACCCGAACAAACCTTACGTTTAATGAAGTTGAAGTGGCCCGAATGGAGCAAAAAAATGCAGCAATTGGAAATTTAAATTAATTTGCTCTACTTGCTATATGAAATCATTTTCGATTTTTACGTCAGATTGTGTAACAACATCAAGAGTGTGTTAAAAATTAAAATTTCAAGATAAATATTTTTGAATAAAACAAAATTACGAAGACAATAGCTACTCAAACAGGATGAAAGCGGAAAATTCATGAAAATTGATTACATTTTCTATACAAAGAACATTATTGCTTCTCCGTATGGCATACTTG
This sequence comes from Tipula helvola, assembly GCA_963556165.1. Classification (NCBI taxonomy): domain Eukaryota; kingdom Metazoa; phylum Arthropoda; class Insecta; order Diptera; family Tipulidae; genus Tipula; species Tipula helvola. The sequence continues at coordinate 7,439,650 of OY744481.1, read as the reverse complement.
TTTTCAATGTATACATAAAAGTACTAAAAGCACAAGGCCTCAAGTAAATTTGTTACCAATATTTCCATTCGATTTGTTTAATTACGAGTACATATGTTTTTCGAGTATAACATTTTCTGATGGGAGAAAAAGCACCAGCAACATGTGTTATTATTAGAATTTATCCAGAATTTAATTTTACCCAAGTAAATAAAAGCTCACAAAATCTAATAACAAAAACAAAAAAAAAAATTCGCATCCAAAATGGAAAAGTTACATTTTTGTTGATTATGAATATATCTATCTACATATTAAAAAAAAATTTCCAATCCGTATTGATTTTTCCACTTTTCATTTATTTTCACTTTTGTTTTTATTTTGGGTAAAATTCATAAACTGGAAAAACATCAATTACACACAATCATAAATTTGTTAATTTTTTTTTACAATTTAGTTTTCGTTCAACAACCACATGAGAGATTCACATCTCAGGGCAGGTATTTGTTGTTGTTCTGTTTTGTTAAATGATAAAAGTTTTCAAAAAATTCAATTTTCGGTTTATCCATTCGGAAAATTATGAGCGATTTTTATTTATACAGGAAATTAATTTTTGTTTCTTGGTATTTGGCTTTTGTGAAATTATTTAATCGTTCAACAACAATTGGTGATTGATTGCGGTAGCAGGTTTTTCCGAATTGGAGCAGACAATTGGTGAGAACTTTTTGAATAAAATAATTTTAGAACCCTAAAAATAAAAAAGTATTGAACCGGCAATATCTAACCATTTTAAAAAACTTAACCTCACTTTTTTGCAAGGTTCAAGAATGGAGCTTTGAGATACTCTATATTCAATCCTGTAAGGAACTATGACGTAAATCGCGTATAACTTCGTTTATTTTATAGATACAATCACGAATTTCTTAATTTATGTATAAGATGTGGATAAATGGAAAAAATGTCTATTCCGCCTGAAAGACGTTAAAAAACTACAAAATCAAAACCTGGTTTTTAGCGGAAATCACAAAATATTAACCAATTAACTTAATAATATTTTTAGTAGTTAGTAAATACAATAAAGAAATTTTTGCTTATCACAAAAATATAAATTTTGACAATTTTCATTCATTAAATTGTGAAAAATGAAAATCTATCCATACGCCTAAATGATACTATACGGTACCATCCAAGACACATGTTGCGTTTAATAATTTCAAAATTGAACAACAAAAACAATTGGTTTTAACTATTTCTGACATAAAAAGTTCTAGAAACCAATAAACATGGCTGTTCAAAATACATTGCGGTTCAATTTCTGCTAATACAGAATTGAACAATATAAGAATATGATATTTCGGCTATGTCTGCATTTGTGACTCTTTGTTGATATGCCGAATTCTTGGGCTCAAATTTTATTAAGCTCAATCCTAAATGCTATTGGATAACATTTCAATCTGCAGTTGGTATATGTGAAAAGCTTCAGCTACTGCATATGACTTTAAAACTACTCTGCGAACAGGTGCAAAATTTAACTTCTCATAGCTAGCGATAAAAGCAGAGATGGGTAAAACGCTTAAAAATCTTACTTTTCGACAATTTTGTCACAAGTTGGTCAAAAACCTTAAATTATGGTCAAAAACTCTCGAAAAGTGTCAAAAACTGTGAAACAGTGTCAACAACTGTCGGAAAGTGTAATAAAACTATACGTGGGGTGTTGTAAAAAAAATAAACAAAATATTCTTGTTGTTTTATGAGCAAGCTTGTGAAACATATCGGTAAATTTTAAAATTGTTTTACTTCGAAACTGTTCTGAATGTAAATAAAGCTAAAATTGTTAATTTTTCCATTTTTTTTCGCTGTCAAAATGTCCTGTCAAAAAGTGTCGAAAACACAGTTTTTAAAAGACTATCAAGAACTGGTGTCAAAAAATGTCGGAAACTGTGCCTTAAATACCAGTTTTCGACACTACCCATCTCTGGATAAAAGTACTACGAATTATCACGAATAATAGGGCTTCAAAAGTACAGATAATTTTCGATCGATAGTGTATCCAATCTATTAAAGATTACGATCGTTCTTTTACAATACATACAGGCAACGTGATGAACGTGAATATGTAATATCTGAACCGCCACAAACAAGGTAAATTGACTTTCGAAATAGCTGAGGAACGATAAGTTCAAAACCGCTCCGCTCTAGTTACATTTTTGAGTACTTACTCGCAAAATAAGAAAGTTGTTCATAAGTAACAAACAATTTTTTTTAATCATATTTTTTGTTACAAGTATGAAGGAGGTTGGCCATGACTTTCGAGTCAAACGGTTGTGTTTTTCTAAATTGTTTTTCTTCAAGGAAAATTTAAAATTTAAATTTAGAAAAATAAAAGAAATTTTGATAAAGAAGTGAAAGTGCATGGTGTGTGAGGTGCCCAGGGTAAATACAGGCTTCCAATGCTTCGATAGCTTTCCGATACAGGGGACAGGATCAAAATACGAAATGCGCTTGCTCTGAAATTGAAATATGGAGAGCGTATACATTTGGAATTGTCCTGGACTCGATTAAATTTTCATTAAAGCGTGGCGGACATAACCTGGAAATGCACATGATTGCAAACGTTTACAAAATGTCAGATCGGCCGAAGGCGGATGAGTCAAGGTTGTATGTTTGCTTTATTAATTAAGTAAGATTCACATAATGCTAGTATATAAAATGGAAAGGTTTTTGGAACGATTTAGTGAAGTATGTTATGAACAAATATCCTAACCTTAATCAATATGAGTTATTTTTCCTAATGGGCATTGTACGAGTGGGTGGGCAGCACCAAAATGTCGAAATTGCGAACTCGTAATGTTTTGCACAAGATCGCGTTGTCGCAAGTTCTTGTAACTCGAGGCTCGTGGTGCTTGAAAAATCGCACACAGGATATGTGATAGGTGTTTGGTTAACTGGTGTAATAGTGGATTGGAGGTATTCGGCTAGTCCTTCAGTATGCAAAGGATTTCAAACTTCAAAAACGAAACATTAAGAGTGTAAACACTGCAATTTCTCGCGCTTATATTTCCTTTGCATTCAATGATAGAGACTTTAATATTTATTATTATGTGACAGGAAAGACCTGAAGAAGGTGCTGATGATTGATAATAATAAATCTAGATTATGAAGGGAATATCAGCAGTGGAATTGATGGTAGGAGATATGAACGGGCTGATAATACGACAGTATCTACAAAATTGACTTGTGTCGAATAACGGCTAATGTCGCATTCAGAGGTACCTGAGGATCCGGGCAGCAATCCAGAAATTCAAGCATACGAGCGCAGAGTGAGGTGATGGCTGGCGCCAACCTATCTTACTACATAATATGTTTCTATCCTAAAATAATATGTTTTAGAGTTTAAATTCAAACTTAAAAAAAAAATCAGTTTGGGGTATTAACATGACCCAGAATAACTAAATTTAAATTTAATGCAATCTAATTTACAGTTACCTGATTAACCGGGCAAGGCTTCCAGAGAAACAAGAATCCAATCAACATGTAGATTAAAATTGTGCTGTCTTGTGCTAACTAATTTATCATAAATTATACTGACAAATTACTAACTATTGACTACAGAGGTGTCTGTAACCGAGTCAAGTCTATCATTCGTTATATGTTATGGGTGTACGGTGGGCCCGGATTCATTCGGGAGATAGGTTTAGTCATAAAAACAATCGATCATACCTTTTCGTGTCCACCGAGGGGCGGACACGAAAATAGTAGTTCATGCCACCAACAGAGATCACGATTGTAATAACAATATTATGCTTGCAAACCTCTATCATATAAAAAGCAAAGTAAATCAACAATCTGGTTAGAATTACAGCTGTTGATCATACCTTATTAATTCTTTGCATCATGATATTCATGTAGCTCTTGTTTAAACGTCAGTATTCACTTCTGTTATTTATGTTATTTTGACGTCAATTGACGATTGGAACCGTGGTGTTAGATAACATATTTATAGCCACTTCACTTCAAAAAACTTCCGCTATACAATATTTTAGTCGTTCTGCGAGTGCTGATGCAAGTTTTTCATGGCCGCTTCGGTTTTATTTTATTCCGAGAGGTAGTGCTTTCTCTACATTTACAATCGTCAATTGGCGATTGGAAATATAGAGAAAGCACTACCTATCGGAATAAAATAAAACAGTAACTACACAATACAAAACTAGCATCAGCGCTCGCAGAACGATTAAAATATCGCATAGCAGAAACTTTTTGCTGCAAAACTACAATAAATATTTTGTCTAAAATCACGTCTCCAATCGTCAATTGACAATTGGAAAACTGCAAAATTTGATACCTATCGGAAATAATATAAACCCTAGGCTCTGCTTGAAATGACAGTTCTCTCCATATAAAACATATGGAGCGTGAAAGTATCGGAATTAAACCCTAAGCTCTGCATACCAAATCTTGACAGTCCAATCGTCAATTGTAAATAAAAAAAAAAAAGAAAAATGACAAAATGAATTAAATCGTTAGTCGTCTGTACTGTTGTACAAACATTATTCAATAAGTTAAATATCTTTATAAGGCTCGTGCTAATACATTAAATGTATCCACCCAGTAAATTTTAATCATCGAGTTTGGTGGAAAAATATTTCCTACAAAATATTTTGATCGATGATGGGAGAAGAAGAAAAAATTTCCATAATTTTAATTTTAGATTTTTAATTGGAAAACACATTTTTATTTTATTTATTTATTTATATCGTCGGTTTGCGAGAATAGTGACACATCTCAAAAATGGCCAATTTTGAGATAATAGGAAAAAATCCTTTAAATATAACAATCTTTTATCTGGCATAGTGTCACTTCTAAACTACCCATAGTTTTCAATAGATGTGACGTTGAATTTGATGAATTCAATTATTTTATACCAAAAAAAAAAAATTCAAATCCATTTCCTCAAAAATATCATATTTTGAGATGTGTCACTATTCTCGCAAACCGACGATATGTATTTTGAGTACATAATAAATAATAACAGCAATCAATATATTCATTTTCCAGTTCCAAAAGAAAAACAAAATCATAAAAATTATTGTTAAGTTCTTCTCATCATGTTCTAAATAAATCAATCGTTAGAACAGAAATTATAGATTATACTTGTTGATCTATAATAAATTGAAATTCTTACATTTATAGGAAGACACCATTGACTTCAGTTCACTAAAAAAAATAATCGAAAATGATGAACTTCCCGCAAAATATTAATTGATGGGCGAAAAACTGTTATTTTACGTATCTGGGTCTGCCCTAAATTCCATATCATATATTTTCGTATTTGGAACATAATGTTTATGTGAAATTTTATGGTGGACTAAAAAATGAAAAAACAATTTGAATATGTATTTTGCCATATTTTATGCTTTTGCTAACAAACATCAGCGGATGGTTTTATCTACATTGCTTGTTCGGAAAATGGTGAAATGATTTATTTGGCAAATAAACTGGTAGAGAGGGTACACTACTTTTATAGACATAACTAAAAACATAAATGCAGACGAACATATGTTTTTAACTAAAAACATAAATGCAGACGAACATATGTTTTTAGCTATTTTTTTTAAAGTAATAGCTTTTTGTTATTAAACTTTTTTTGAAAATTTTTGTGCTCGTATTATGCATCCGAGTACTATTTTTATAGTACGCATCGAGTGAATAGAGTGAACCAAATCTAATTTCTTTTTATGAATTTCCACAAATATCCTTGGGTGTAGTTTGATCTGTCATAAATTAAACTTTTATTCAGCTACACCACAAAATATAAATAATTGTTAGGCCATCATCGACTTCCTTACGGAACGAATTTAATAATTACGCAACCGAATTTCGTTCAGCCCCTCCACTCTAGCCATGGATTTTTTTTTTATATTTATTTAAACTGGATCATAAATTATAAACATCCTAATAAAAATAATGTTGTGCAGCATAATCAAGACAAAAAAAAACGGAATCATGATAAATGTTTATCTTTTATCTTTGAAAATCGTCTTTTTTTGTTCGTAATGTTTTTATTTACTCTGTATACAACAGCACAATCTCTTAAGAATTTGAATTGCATGAATTCTTTTTCGTTCGTTTACATTTATTTGTGATGCGAGGAAGAAATAAAAAATTTGAAATGGGATAAAAAATTTACAACAAGAAAAATTATTGGTCGTCTTTGTATTTCCATGGATGGGGTTTTCCATCATACTTAAGTTGTTCTCTGAAAGAAATGATGATGATGAAGAAATCTTACCAGAAAATTTATTGTTCTTATTAGTTTTTACTACTGTTCAAACAAAAAATTTGATAAATTACTCGGTAGATTTTTTTTTTTTTTTTGTTCTACATAATGATGGTTTGTGAACGCGGATCATTTCCAGACGCGCGACATGATGATTATTTGGGATTATGTAAAATTGGTATGTGTTCGGTTCATTTATTCAGAACACATAACACATTTTTTGTTTCATGATATTATGATTATCACCGAAATGTTTTTGTTATGGTACCGTACAATAATGCTTGGATGAGATTTATTATTCATGTGCGAATTTATATGATGTAAACTTACATGTATGTACACAATAAGTACCTTTTTGTACAATTTTTTATATATTTTAGTAATCGCGAATATTTATGTATAAAATATAACAACTTTATGACTTACGCTTTATGTTTTAAAAGACTTAGCAAATCAAATATGACAGGTGTTGAAAATGATGGTACTGCTGTTGGAGTTAAAGCTCAGGGATTATGGTATCTGATTCCGAAGATGAATTGGAAACTAGATTTTGCCGTCTTCTTCTTGCTCAATTCTTGCTTTATTCCATTGCTTTCCAAATAGCACCCATACAATTGTTCCTTCCTTAAAATTTTGACCAATTATTTTGTTTCGATCGTAGTAGCTACTTTTCCATTTATTCGTTTTTGCTGCGTTTATACCACAGCTAAATTAGCAATGCTAAACCGAAATGACAACTGTAGCAGTGGTATAAACGCGACATATACATAGTTCAGCTAGCTAAAATAGCACCGCTAATTTAGCGTTGCTACGTAGTTAGCTGAGCTATATAGCTACGGTATAAACATTGCTATATTACTAGAAATGCCAAATTGTTATTTTGTGTTTATTGTTTATATTCATAGATCAAAGGAATTGGAAATAGGCTGTCATACATAAGTATTAAAATTCGGGATACATTTTTATTTTTAACTAATATATTTATAATTATTGTTTAATTATTGTGTGTGCCAAGTTTACAATAACAAATTAAAATTGAGAAAAAAGACAATTTTTATTTATTGACATTTGTAGCAACATGCGGTATAAACATAAGCTAAGTAATTTTGACAATTCTAGCAGTGCTAGCTAATTTAACTGTGGTATAAACGCAGCATTTTATACTTAAATTGATTTTCCAAATTCGGCAAAAACGGTGAAATATAAAATTCGTTTCGGTCGGGTATCACATAATATGCGTCGTCTCCCCATAAGCAGTTCATTTGGGGATAAACCCAATTGTTGAATAGGCGTATTTTGATACCCAAATAGCGGAATCCAAATATCTTGTTTTGATTCCACTAATTTTCGCAATAAATTTTAAGCGGTTTGTACATGCTGTTTGATTGTGGGTAACGAGGGCTGCATACGATTATTACTGACTAATTTTTCTCCAAATTTTCTAAAATCATACGATCCGAAGGCATATTATTGGCTACAATTTCTCGTGGTATTTCATGAAAATAGCAAGTACTTCTTTTAATTTACTTATCATATGCGGAGCAGTCTTTTTTTCAGAATTTCCTTTATATTTGAGTTCCTGAAGTTTTGGCAAATATCTGAATGAAGCTACTTTTTCTCAATATCTTGATTAATTCCTGGCCAACATATTAGGGTTCTCGCAAGGACTTTCGATTTTTATATCCCTAAATGGCCCTTATGAATTATTTTTATTAAAGTTAACATAGGTTGTCTTAAGGACGTCGGGACAACTGTCTTTTCATTAAGTATAGAAAATAATCTGATCTTCTAGTAATAAGCTATCCCTAAATTTCCAATAAAATCTAAGGTTTTCAGGTAATTTCCATCTTTTTGTTGCCCATCCTTCGATTAAAACATTTGTTAATTTGCTTAAAGTTGCTTCTTAGTTATCCCATGACTCCTACATAGGAGCAGTTTGTGATCTGTCATATCTGTGATAGTCCTTCCATAAATCCAATTATGGAGTTTCTTTCAAGCAAAACAAATTGCAAGCATTTCCTTTCTAATTTGGAATACCGGGTTTCTGTGTCTGTTAAATTTCGAGAGGCGAAGCTTATGGGCCTACCGTCTCACATCGTGCAACAACCTATACCGTCTTTACTGCTATATTCGATTATATTGATATTTGTTTGTTGGCTTCAAAAGGTTTTAAAGTTTATTAATAATTTTATTTAAACATACAACAGTTCTCGTAATAGTTTTGCCAAATCATACATATTTGGAACAAAAGTGGGAACATAGTTTTCATACTATTCCTAATAGCTTCTGTGAATCTTCTTTAGATCGAGGGATTCCTATTTCGGAAATTGCTTTCGTTCTATTGGAATCGTATGCAATTCCGTTCTCTGATATAACATGTCCCAAAAAATTTATTTGATTTATTTTGTACTGTAATTTAGAGCTGTTAAATTTAACATTTAATTCTTTTACCCAGTGCCATGACTTTGGCTAGCATTTCGTCATGCTCTTGTTCTGTTTCCGCAAAAATCAACAGATCGCCATTATAAATTACTACAGCTGGTATATCTACAATCTTTCTTTGGTTATATTTTTGAAAAACTTCCGGCACGATTTTAATACCAAAAGGGATTCTTTTAAACCAAAAACAGCGAAAAGGCATAATATCAAAGCAACCTTGATTATACAAGCCATAATCTAAAAAACGAAGCTTTTATAAGGGAATTAGAAACGACGAAAAAACCAAAATTATAGTAAAACCATAGACATTCATACTAGATTTCTCATTTCATAGTAACTAAAGGAAAAAAACAAAAACTTCTGATAATTCCAATGTATCGTTGTGTTGTGTATTTTATAAGGCAATGATTTTAGAATGCGTTGCAAATATAATACGTATATGCAATACACCGATAATATTTGAATGGAAAATTTTTGTTTTTATTTTCTGTTTTTAGTCAAATGAGAGATCTATTATGATTGTCTATGGTAAAACACATAAAACATATGGGAAATCACTTTTTTTCCTAAGACAAATTTGTAAATGAAAACGTTGCAAATTCTTAATTATGATTTCTGAAATATTTTCATAAATGTTTGAATTTTATCATATATGAATATCGTTTAAGTAAATCGTTTTCATTTTCTTGTAATAATTGATTTATTTAAACCAAAATATAAAAAAAAGTTCATAACAACAGCGTTCTGGCACAAACTAATATTATAATATTAGTTTGTGGTTCTGGTCAAATTAAAAAGAAAAGCTTACTACAAATTGTGTGCATTTAGTCAATATAAATAGATGGCAGTGGGCAGTAAACATTTTGAAAAATCGTACCAAAAATTGCCACTTGGGGAAATTTGAGTTCAAAAGTTGTAGGAAAAGCAAAACAAATTCACAAAAAATTTAAAAACGTCTCATAATTTTGTGATTAAATAATCTTTTTCGTATTTTTCTGTATAAATCTGAGACATCTAACGTACACTAGTAAAACTAAAGATAAATTTAGCAAGTATTATTTTAATTCGTCACAGCCAACTTTGATGTATTTTTCAAAATGAAAGTTCGAAAAATATATTTTAGAAATAATTTAATTTTAATATTTCTGCAATTAATATTTACTTAATACCAATATACCCTTCTTGTATATTGCTGCTAAATATATGTAGAACACTTTTGTATAAAAATTTCGTAACATTTTTGCTTTTTCCATTGAAAAACTTGAAGCTAAAAAACACCATTTTTACTATGGATTCCTATGGAAATTAGTGAAAAGTTATACCACTAAAAAAGCTTCGAAAAAATACGTCATAATGATTATGGCTCTATACTCTAGAAGGCTCTGATAATATACGTACACAATTTCGATGAGCTTTCGTCTAACTTCACCTGTCAATAACCATCTCTGAGGCCTAACTCAATGTTTTTCGGATCGAAAGATATTCTAATTTTCTGATTTGACTTTCAACTATCACTAACTTTCTCAATTATTTCACGATCCAAAAGGGTTCCTAATTCTATTTTTTAATTAATTTTAGTGGAATTCGCCTTGCTGGTTTTACTACGGGATGTGTTCTTGTAGAACAATCGTTTAATTGTATTTAAAATCATCTATAAAACAACCAAGCCCATTGTCATTTAATGAATCTATTCTTTCCACTAAATTCAAATCTATGTACACGCTTAAAATCCATTAGTATGGGCACTGTATTGGAATCAATGACCAACAACTTTTTTGTAGATACTTCATTTTTACAAGACACACTATTTCCGCTTCTCCGACTATGGGAAAAGCCGAATGTCGAAAGGCCGATTATGTCGAAAGGCCGCATGGGTCAAAAGGCCGGGTCCAAAATGCCGAATATCGAATGGTCAAAAGGGCGAAAGGACGAATAACGAAAGACCGATTATGTCGATAGCCCGAATTAGTCGAAAGGCCGAATGTGTCGATGGGCCAATTATGTCGAAAGACCGAATGTGTCAAAATGCTGAATGTGTCGAGATAATTTCAATTCTCCAATTTAATTTTTGAACTAATTTTTTTTTATTTCTGCATTGAGACCCAAGGACTTTGATTCCTACCCCAGCCCCGTCTACTGTTTTGGTTTTACTCTTATGGGTTGCTTGGAATGAAAAGTCGCCTGTAGGTCGCCCAGTTTACTACAGAAAGGCTATATTAAAGTGGACTGTGTCTGGGATATGATATCCAGAGTCCGCATATAGTTTGGACTGATTAACTATCAGCCATTCATCCATCGGCATATGTTGTTCTACCTTAGATAAGGGTTTTTTCAAAATAATCAAACTAAAATAAATAAATTTCGTTCAATTAATACGTAAATTAGTCAATTGTGGCATAGTTATAATTATTGGCGTAAAGAGGTTTGTTCCTTTGCTTTGAAAATAAATCTCAAAATTAGTGATTATGTTGTTACGACAGAACAAAATAGATAAAAAAGGTCTATTATACGTACCTATGTATCTTTATTTTCAAAATTAGATTTAGTTAAAAATGTGAAATTGAAAGTATTCCACTAACTTCGTGATTACAAACTAACCAATACAAATTTGTTACCACTGGGAGAAATACATTTTGTTTTATTAAGTGAAGAAAAATTCTGATAAGTGAATCAATATGAGAAGCGAATTAAGTGAAAGAAAATCTTCTTAAGTAAAGGATGATTATATTAAGTGAAGGAGAATTCTGTTAAGTAAAGGAAAATTTAATTTAGTTACATCAAGGGAGATTTAAGCGAAGCATTAAATCCGTAATTCGCTCAAATATATTCGTCGATGCCATACTAACCCAACGAATTAAGCCAACCACAAAATTACTTGAAACATTTGTGGTAGAACTATCGGTAGAAGCGATATAAGCGATGCGTGTCCTTTGATCTGTGTCTGTAAGGTTGACAATGCAATCTCCATTATCGTAAATAATACGAATTTTACGGAGAAAGTAAAATTCGATAGACATTTTATAAATTTTAATTTTAATTTGGTCCGCACTTTGATAATTGCGCTTTTGGATTTTAGTTTTCTGAATTTTTATGTTTTGGGATTTTTTTTATGGATTTTCTTTCGGGATTTTCAGTTTCTGTATAATTTTTTTCTAGATAAGGTAGCCAACCCATTTTAAATAAAATATTTTTTCTAGATTGCTGGTAATTTTTAGATTTTTCTCGGGATTTTTTTTTCTGGATTTTTTCTTTTCAACTATTCTGGATTTTAAAATTTCTGGATTTTTTTACCAGGCAAATGTAATGATGGGGGTTCTCTATTTTAGTAAGTGAATAATTATTAAAAAACATAAATTTTTGTAAATTGCTCCAATCTCTATGACTGTAAGAATTTCAAAAAATCGTCAAAGTGGAGTTTTGGGGCGCCGGCCATATCCTCTGAGGTATAAAACGAATTAAAATAACATTTCAAAAATTTGTTGTATTTAAAAACTTGATTTTTCGGGATTTTTGGTTTGTTTTGGATAACGATACCAACCCACAACAAATGTAACTGATACATCAAATAAAAATAAACATGAAAAAAAACGCAAACATAGTTCCAACAAAATTTGATCACATTATTATGGCTTTAAATTTTGATTTCAATAAATTAAGTGAAGGAAAATTTCATAAAAATTCAGAATTTCGACATTCGGCTTTTCCACTCATTCGGACAACTGACATTCGGCCTTTCGGTTAGACAATCGGCCTTTCAACACATTCGGCCATTCGACATTCGGTCTTCCGACATTCGGACTTTCAACATCAAACGCAAAATAAACGTCAAATTAAAATATCTCAATCAATAGTTTACTGCACATTATTTGACGACCGGACTTCTTCCATCAAAGCAGATTTTGTGATTGTGGTTTTTATTCGTTAACGTATGTATGTACCTGATGAAATAATGCACGTTCAGTGAGTGAAATGTATCTGATTATGCCGAAATATGGAAAATGCATATAAAGAATTCATTGGAATTTAAATGAATCAAACAAATGTATTACTTTGCATTAGTTGAATCTGCTATTCAGTGTGGTACAGTATGTTGGGCTTGTCCTGATATAGTCAATAAGGTGATGGCGTGAATTAGTTACGCAGATAATTAACATAGTTGTACTAAAATGTTAAAAGACAGCAATGATCTGATACTTTGTTGCTGGTACTTTATTATTTGCCCATACAGCCAGCCAGTTCACACTTCTTGAATTAGGGCTTTAATATTTTTTTAAAATTAAAATTATGAATACTCAAGTTAAATTGAAATGAGTTTAAAAATGTCTGTTATCATTCAATATCATCACATCATGTGAGTTGCAATTTAAGAACTAAACGCATACCTTGCGAAGGCAATTAGAACAGTAATGCCAACTGGATTACGACTTAAGCTGTACTCATCCAAACTAAAACTCATGCAAGTTAGAATTTATACCATTGTTTAGCTATAACAAAACATCAAATTCACCCAAGAAATCGGCATCAATCTTTTAATAAATTGATAAACGGAAAATAGTTCCAAATATTTTGTTCTTCATTGTTTGTATTTAAAGCTTTTTTGCGGAAATTTATGATATACGCCAGGTATCCCACCTAATCTAATTATATTGATACAGGTTTAATTAAAATTCAATTCTACAAACCAACAAATGAGAATATTAAAGCGGAATTTTATAACATTTTTTTTTAATGCCAATGGGATTGTTTTTTAATCAAGCATATTTTGTTGTTGTCAATATTAAATATAAACATTTTTTGTAGCGCGCTGAATGTTTTTTTATGAATAAAAATTAATTTTAATGGAGATATTTAATTGTGTGTTTGAAAGCAGTGCTGTCTAAAAGGTGAAACGAATGCCGCTCCATTTCTAGGAATAATTAAATGAAAAAGGTAAATTCATGCGCCATTCAACGATTGGCACTCAATAAAGACTATAGATCCCAGGTTGGAAAACACTGCTATATGAAATATAAAATAATTATTTTTCTATCTATATGGATAAGCACTTTTTGTCTATCCACCATAGTTATATATCCGTAAGCAATTTATAGCTCCAATCTATCATTAAATAATCCAGTGTATTATGTACTCAGATGCCATTTGAAAGGACGCACACATAAAATTCAAGTTTTATCATGCCTGTTGTTCCGTTAGAAAATTTTATTTTCTACATTATACATAAATATTGCTCACCATTTTGAACAGATGAATTATGGCTGAAACCACAAAACCACTTTAAAATATTGACGTTTTTATATGAATAAAGCACAGCGACAACAAAAAAGTTTCGTATTTTTCATTGAAAGGCGCATAAAAAATTTTCGTTTCGCTTTTATTTGCTGTTGTTTGTTGAATTGATTGAATCTATAGAAATCTACTTGGAAAATTATGGTATATACACGATGGCCTGATTATACTTTGTTTTGTGTTTAAATGTGTTGTAGAATGGTTTAGATGACTGTGGGATAATACAAATGGAGATTAACTTGTAAACTTGTTGTTATTATATGGAGTGAACGAACGTAAATCTGGAGACGTAAAAAAAGACTGTGGTAAACAATGGCGAATATTAACGATTTGAGGTTGGTTGGATAAATATAATGTTTCTGAAAATGAAAAGAATTTACAGTATAATGCTCATATAATTTAAATTTTGGGTGCCAACAAACAATTTAGTTTTGAAACGAAGTTTAGTCTGGTACATTTTTTAACAATGAAAATTAACCACAAATTTTAGAATCACTAGTCTTGTGAAACAAAACCTTGTTGAATCGATTCCTTGGAACTTATGAAACTTTTTCATTATCACAATACAACACGTGCTTTCCACCCAGTAACTTTTTATAACTTTGAAAAGAACTTCAAAGAACAATCATTAATTTTTGTTCTTGAAAATATCGTACAACCCTTCACAAAAATAAAGACAAATTTCCCATTTCCACCTCATATTTTCATTGAGAAAACAATGAAAACAATTTCCTTTGTATCTGAGAAGTAATTGCTTTGCACAACTGTTTGTTATAAAACGCGACACCAATTAAAAAACCAAAAAAAAAAAATTGTAATTTACCAAAATTGGAAGACGGAAAATTTGCAAAATTTAGATAAAGGCGTACCTACTATCACAAATATATCGTGCTGAGTTGTTATTTACTTAATGAAACGATTTATTTTCAATTCATTTTCTTAACTCCCATCAAAATTGCTTTAACTAAACTATAAGCTCTCACCATTAACCACCATGGGTAAATTTTCTTCAAAAAAAAAGTTCTAAAAAACTAAATTCGATAAGAGTGAACAGTTGAAGGAGAAATATGGTAAATTATCTGGAAAAAAAACTGTTATCATCATTTCTCACTTGGAATACTTTTTGTTCGTTACAAATTTTTCTTGGATTTTGATATTGAAGTTTATCGAAAGTGGTTGAACCATAAACGAACAGTATTTCAATGTTTGACCATCTGAATCAAAATATTACGTTTAATACAATAAAATGTATTCTATACACAACATAAATTTGTTAGATAAAATTTTATTAATGGATCGATCGGTATGGGCACCGCATTATATCGCAATTTTGTGGGGAAAATTCGTAAAATCGAAAGTTTGCCTCAAGCCACTAACAAGAAACATGATGATACATCAAAATCACCGAATAAACCTTAAAAATAAATCCTAATTGGGGTATCCATACATTTTTTACTTGCCTTCATCAAACACCAAAACCGACATACTCCAATGAGCTCGCGTCTATATAGCAGAAAGTATAGATATAAGAACGCCTGTACTGGAGACATAAAATAATCAAATAAAATTCTAATCGAAGTTTTTTTTTCGGAAGCACACACACACACACATACAAATAATATCCAAAATGAGATAATTTTATTCCGATCACGTATCAAATATGTGAACTTTCTGTATTTATTATCATATCCCCATACCATATCCAGAGCTTTTTTAATTTTATTTTCGTTACTTCCATGTTCATCTTCCTTCCACATACATACCTATATTACATAATGGGACTGTAAAACAAAACCAACAATTCTTTAGAAATTTATTATTGAACTTTTCTATTACGAATCAAAACTGTTTGTAATCATTTTTATCCCGTACCTAATTTTCATCCGTTTATGAATGAATACCAGAGTAATTTTCTTCCTAAATTTAATTTGGAAAAATGCGAACATCGGAACTTGTATGTCTTTCGTACATATATCGTATAGGAAAATGATGATATCGTAAAAAAGTAATAATAATTAGTTTGGTTACAAATATATGTTTGTACATGTATATAACAGTTGGATATATAATTTTCCTTCGTTGTTTGATTTTCTGTAGGAAAAAAATTAATTTGGCGCCATCAGGAGATTTTTGATTTGTGTTTGAAAATTGATTTAATTGTTCTTAATTGAACATAAGCCTAAGTAGTGTTACTGGCTTGGCTTGTAAACTAGGATTTCAGGGATTTCAATTAATTTAAAATTTGATCAATTGAAAACAAACGAAATGAATCCAACTTGTGAATTCGAGCGTTGGTCCTAAACGCAGATAAAGGGTTAATATCAAATCAACCTAGATTTTACAAAGCCATAGTCTAAACAACAAAGATAACAGCTAAAAAATGAGGAAAAATCAACTTCAACAAAATCTTCTGGTCATATTAAAATAAAAGCTTACTATACAATTTGTGTGATTATTAAGTCATTATACATTACATAAATGTCAGTAAAAATTTTGTAAACTAGTACCAAAAATTGCCACCTGGGAAAATTGCAAGTTCTAAAATTGTGAAAAAAAGAAAACAAATTCAAAATATGCTTGACTTGCCCAATATCGATTTTAGTTCATTTGTCCCCACGCTTGGGCAGCGCTGACTACTCTTTTTTTTATTACATGCAAAAACAAGTAAAATCATGTTTACAAATACAAGTTTCTTGTCTAAATTAGTGGATGTCCCCTTACTTTTTTTATGATTAATAAAGATGAGTATGTTGCGATTAATAATAAATATCAAATAATTTAATGAAACATTCAAACACATGTTTAACCATATAAAACTACATACGAAATATTTTAGCCGTCAGTCAGCAAGCGTTGCAATTATATTTGGGAAAATCACTAATTGTCTGATTAAATAGCAACTTAGGCATCTCTGAGGTACACTATAGTAAATCTAAAGTTAAATATAGCAAATTTTTAATTCGTCAGAGCCAACTTTGATTATATTATTCAAAATTACAATTCGAAAATATTTTAGCATAATTTAATTTTAATATTCCTGCAATTAATATTTATTTAGTACCAGTATAGCAATTGTCTTGTACGTATGTTGTTTTTAAAGATTATTTTTTCATTGAAAAACTTGGAGCCAAAAAACCTCATTTTTAATTGTATCCCTATGCTGGCCAATGAAAAGTTATCCCACGAAAAAGCTTCTAAAAAGTAAGATGTCTGATTGACTGAGACATATCCTTTCTTAATATTCACTATAATCAATATAATTTAGTTGATTTACATGTTGCATCCTACGCTTTCATTTTTTGTTAAAAAAAAAAAATCATTTTGAAAAATACATCAAAGTTGGCTCTGACGAATTAAAATAATACTGGCTAAATTTATCTTTAATTTTTCTAGTGTACGTCAGATGTCTAAGATGTTTACAGACAAATAGGAAAAAAATGTTATTTAGTCACAAAATTATCACACGTTCTTAATATTTTGTGAATTTGTTTTGCTTTGCCTACAATTTTTGAACTTGAAATTTTCCCAGGTGGAAATTTTTGGTACGAGTTTACAAAATTTTTACTGCCATCACTGCCATCTATGTAATGTATATTGACTTAATAACCGCATGATTTGTAGCAATTTCTTATTTCAATTTAACCAGAATGCTGTAAATTTCAACGAAACTTCGTCGAATTGTAACTGTCACTTAAAAAACTTATGAATGCGAAATTTTCCGTTCAAACTTAAAAAAAATTAAAACAAGATGTCAAAAACAATTGTTTCCCCCTATTCAAAAGTGAAGATTCTAAATTTATATTTTAAATTTCATATTCTTACTGAAAAATGATTGAAACACAAATTGATCCTACTAGCAACTAAAATACTATTTCTCAGATACTATTTTCTAAAAGATACACCAAATTCTACGCTAAATAAAAAAATCGCTGTCAGGTATTTTGGTCAAAAAACTTTAAAAAAATTGGATTCGTTAAAGTTCTTAATTTTTTTTAAGTTTCTAATTTCTCACTGGTTGGTCCTTTACTGTCCGAT
Organism: Tipula helvola; assembly: GCA_963556165.1. Classification (NCBI taxonomy): domain Eukaryota; kingdom Metazoa; phylum Arthropoda; class Insecta; order Diptera; family Tipulidae; genus Tipula; species Tipula helvola. Next base: position 7,421,637 of record OY744481.1, on the reverse strand, counting down.
TAGTCATTGCGATAAACAAAACTGATAGAGTGATAGTTTCAATTATGTTTTTGCTATCTAAAACCGAGAAATATTGTTTTTATTTTAAATTTAGTTTTTTTTAGTTAATTCATTTATAAATTACATTTCAGACAGAAATTTCTTTAATAAATTTACAACTTTAGTAGGAAAAAAATTTAATTAAAATATTATTAATTAATTTCACAATTAAATTTTTATTAACACACAAAAATATCAAAAACACGAATTAGAGTAGAAGAACGAACTGAATACACATGTGGAACTTGACTTACAATACTGCTAGCATTACGTTGGATTTCACCCCGCACTCGTAATTCATACCATAATATATTCCAAACCGCTTGGGTGAAGTAATAATTAATAACATATTAAAAATTAATTTCAAAATATTGTAATATAATTTATTTAGTCTATACCTTGATCTTTTGAATACTAAAAAAAATCACAAAGTAAGTTAATTCTATTTAATTAATGAAATTTATAGAAAATACAACGTCCACAAAAACGAAATAATTAAAACATTGGTTTTCCTCATTTTTACATTACACAAAATAAAAAAGTAAATTAAAAACTGTAACACAATATAAAAGCAATTACGCACTATGTATTACTAAACTATTACACAATTTTTTTTTCCACATAGGCTCACCGTGCAAAACTCCCGTTATACAATAAATCAGCATTTTAATCGCCTTGTGAATTATGAAATTATTATACAAACTTGCTATTAAAATCTGAATTTAAATTTATTTCGTTGTGTGACCAAACGCTATTGAAATTATTAATTGATTTATCTGAATACATATTTACCTAATAATTATCATGACATTGCCAATTTTTTATTATTATTATTTTTCAGTTTTCACTATTAGGTACACAAATCAAATTTATTTTCTAAACACTTTATTTTAAACCAATTAAACCAATTCACTAACTTGACTCACTAAATAAACTTTTAAGTTTATATTTCTGATACTCGTATGTATAGGCAGAACCAGAACCATCTTGATGTGAATAGAGCCGGCATGTGAAAAATGAACTTAAAATAAGGGATAAAGAATCACTAAAAATTCATTTATTTTCATAGTGTTTATATGAATTAAAAGTTAAACCCAGTTAAATATTTTTTTAAGAAATCGCTAACAAACAACTCAATGTTTTACTCATTTAAAATACAGATTCTAAAAGTTCCCTATTTTCCAGCAATTATCAAAAGAAATAAGGGAAATTAATAAAAACATTATATACAAAAATAATAATGTGTGTTAAAAAGATAAAAAGAAAAAAATTCAATAAAATGACGTCATCATTTGTCCACATCTGGTAAGAAAAATAACAACACGTCTCCGCTCAACAATCAAAATTAAAATAAATCAAAAAGAGCCAAACAGAAAAAATTAAATCAATACAATGGGCGCTTTCAGATCCGCAAACTGTTGGCATCATGTTTAGTGAAATCATTGCTAATTTGATTTGAATTACTAATAAAGTTCTTAAATTTTAAATTTCATAGCGTTGGCCGTGATTTTACTTAACATGTTGCCAACTGTTTAGTGCTCTGAAAGCGCCCAATGAGTGCGAAGGAAACCAAAAATAAAAGCAATCCAGCATGCTTTGCAAATTCAAAATAACTATAGAAACATATTATTCGAATTCAAATTTGAATGAAAGCAATGAAAGAGATGATTATTGTATTGTATATAAATTTCGAGTTATGTTTATGACGCATATTAAACAACAATATCGTAAATTTCAAAAATACCTTATTTTTCATGACGATTTTCACTAAGAAATAAACATTTTCATGACTCGATTTTTTAATCAAATAAAATTACTAGTTTTATGAATATTTTCGAATAAAAAACAATACAAAAGCTCACATTTCTAATAAACTAAGACTGTAAATGAAAATAACCGTTTCCCCATATAGCTTTATAGTAAAGAAAAAATTGTACTATGTACCTTATTTTAAGCTTAAATACAGTCGATAGCGGAGGCTCTTATTTATACAGTAGGCTCTGGTATAGGTATGATATTTGATAATTATTTATCACCACTTTTTCCTTTCGCGTTGTTTGATGTAATAACGCTACAACAAAGAATCAAGATCACGTAGGCCGAGAAAAGGAGAGAAAGCGTCGAAAGGAAAAATGGATACAATATATGAATGATAGGACCAAATGATACATAAGCTGTGACAGACAATGAATACTATGTTTATTGTGTGTAAATTATGCATAAAGCTGTGAATATTTTTGTAATATTTAAAGCTGTATTTTGTTTTTTTATGAAATTGTTCACGAAAATCATTGATCATTATTAAGAAAAAAATTTATTGAATAATGTACGCATACAGCTTGATTTCCATGAGAAAATCTTACTGCCCAGTCCATTTGACTAAAAAAGACAGTGGAGTTAAGACAATTAAAAATTTGATTATAGTGACAAAGACAGTAATTTTTTTATAGCAAAATTTGTATGGTTATATTTTGACAGATTTTACGATGCACCAAACACCCTGTATGATTCAATTTTTTTTTTGTATTACTATTAGTTCCTAAGGTGTAGGGTAACGTTAAGTTTAGCTAGGTTAGCTTAAGTCGTCTTTTTTCCTTTCAATTTTGTTCGCTATTATTGTTGTTTGTTTTTCCTCTTGCATTTTTTTACTGAAATACAATTTTGAATTTGTATTGTTCTAAAAATTTAATATGATCATTTTTTTTCTCTTATCAAAAAAATTTTGAAAAATTAGATAATTTTCCAACTAGTTGGATGAGTTAGTGCAGGGGTAAGTGTCCGTATAGGTAGGTATATAAACCTGATCCAGGCATACTCTTAGATCCCCATGCCCATATCCCTGATGCATAGCCAGCAACAGAGTACCTGCGTGGGTCCAATTTTCTGTTGCATGATTTCAAGTAAAGTAGCTTCAATTTTCTTGTTTGGTTTTTAAATTTGTTTCGGTTAGATATCCTCCAGGCAGGTTTTCTTCGTCGAAATTTTAAATCCATTGAATAGAATTTGGCAAGGTTACGCAATATTGTTAATTGAGGAATTTTATTGTTTTTAAGTTTTTGTTTTATTGCTCCCATTGAATTGGTAGAATCCTTAATCCTTCACGGCGGAGTATACGGATAAGATTAATTTCCTAATTCTAAGTCAAGTTTTTATTTGAAAAATTATTTAAAATTGTACAGGTTGTACAGGGGTCGGCACTCGAAATGTTACCAATTAAAGATGCTTTAAATTTGTCAATTTTTAGCAGCCAAGGTTTAGCAGCAAATGAAACTATTTTTTAATATTTAAGACGACGCGACGTTTCGATAAATTTATTATCTTCTTCAAGTCTATACATGGTTTTAACAATACATAAACAATTTAATAAAAATATGTAGGAATTACCATGCCATACACTAACTTACCGTTAAATATATCTTTAACTTTGAAGGATATTTCCTTATGTCCCGAACTTGTAAACACAAAATAAAATTTTTCATAAACGACAAATTGATTAAAATTGGACGACTAAAATATCAAAATATTTTTACTAAACAGTCTTTTTAAACTTGAAATTTCAATTATTTACGAACGATTCATATTTTGGGAATTTAGATATAAAATCAATGATGCCAGAATAAATTTGGTTAAGATCGTCCGTATCACTCTTTTTGTTGGCAAGAATTTCATGATTACCAATAATGTGAGCCATTTCCAAAAATAAACGATTTTTATAATGTTGTTCACTGTCCAAAATGTTTACCTGATCAAATTTAAATGTGTGCCCAGTATCAGAAAAATGCTGGCATAATATCTGATAGGTGGTTTGACGTCCGATTTATGTTGTGAAATTCGATTTTTTAATAGTTGTTTCGTGGTACCGATGCATTTCAAATGGCAACGGTTACATGGAATTAAATATACAAGATTCGAACGATTTAATTTAGGTGTAACATCTTTAATTTGACTAAAAATGTTATGAATGGATTTGACCGATGAAAATGAATAATTTTACAATTTGTATTGAATTTGCGCAAAATGCTGGAAATTTGGTCACTAAGATTTTTAATATAATAAATTGATTTATATGTTATGAACATTAGTATTAGTTAGTACCGAAACCGACCGTATTCACAATTTGCCCACTTTTAACTTGATTAAACTGGTTGATTAATTTCTTGATCAAATATTTCGGGTATTATTGGGCCAGGTAACCCCTTATAATTTGATTAGTATCAAAGGTGACATAGGCACCGTAGTCGTCCAATTTGAAATATTTAAGGTAGCTATTAATCTTTACTGGCAGGAATCGCGCATTGGGTACATAAGCTATACGTTAATAACTCCGCTATGCACCCAATTAAAAAAAATGTAAAAAAAAAAATTTGTCGTTTATGAAAAATTATATTTTGTGTTTCCAAATTCGGGACATGAAAGGAAATACCCTTCAAATTTAAAGATATATTTAACAGTAAGTTATGGTAATTCCGGCTGCTAATTCCTACATATTTTAATTAAATTGTTTAAGTATATTGTTAAAACCATGTATAGACCTGAAGAAGATAATAAATTTATCGAAAATTTCATTGGCTGCTAAACCCGAAGACTAGAAGAAATATTAAGATCCAGCCGGTAGGAAAAGCCATATGAAAATTTTTATTTTGTTTATTTCAAAACTTCAGTATATCGTAAAAACATTTAAAATTTAATAAAACATATGTTATTGTTCGATGTAGCCACCTTTAGCGCGGATAATAGCATCTCTTTAACTTTGGCCTGCAGAATGGACCCTATGAAAATATCCATTAGGTTTAAGTCCGGGGAATATGGTGGCCATTGTTGTGAAGAAATGAAGCTGTTAACTTTTTCTTGTAAAAACCGTTGGGTTTCACCGGCTTTATGGGATGGTGCCGAGTCTTGTTTAAACGTCCAATGGTTTCTACAAAATTGTTTACGTACCCAAGGTAACAAAGCATCGTTTAACATTTTTTCACGGTAGGTTTGTTGATTTACCTTTACGATTCAGTGAAAACAGGCGCTTGTTTTCCCATAACAATTCGCTGGTCTAAATTGTCTTTTGATTTGCACTCTAACCAAACCCGATCGTTTTGTTTGTTTACATATTGCAGAACCGTAAACAAATTTTCATTAGAAAATATCAAATGTTCAAGCTCGCCACTACCGTGCAAGTGTTTTAACAACTTTGCTCTTGCTAGGCAAACTGCCTTTGGCAAGTGTTAAATCTTGCACTTTTTGTATTTTCTAGGGCTTCAACTTCAATCGTAGTTCATTTTTTAATGTGCACTTCATGCTATGAGCAGATACATTGAGATTTTTCGTCATTTGAACTGTGCTTTGTCGTGGATTACGTTGATATCAGCTTTCGAACTATTTCTGGCGATGTTGCTGTTTTTGAATGTCCATCTCCATGGCGTTTTTTGATGCTACCAGTTTCATTGTAACGTGTAGGTAATGGTCCAATACACAAACATTTTGTTCACATGTAAATGTAGTAGCTCATTAACAATGTCTGGTTGCGATTTTCCAGTCAAATACAAAGTATAATGTTCTTCGATTAATATGCCATGTAATGTTTATAAACTAATTAAATAAATTTCACCTTTTTTATTTTTGTTTTTATAATATGTATTTTAATCAATGCTGGTAAAATTACATCTTTACTGTCCGCTTTCTGTTTTTCAACTCCTCTCCAATCTTTTTTGTACTTAAAACTAAAATTACTTATGTACTACTATTTCCCAATTCAATTTTTAATTAGTAAGCATATTTTATATAGTGAGCACAAATTAAAATATTTTCATATTTAATTTGAGGCCTAAATCCAATGCACATTTCGACAGTCAAATATGCTTACTTTACAAATGATAATTTAATGATCTAAAGTAACTTATTATTATTACGACGTAAAACGGTATGCTTCCGTAGGCGTGTAAACAACATAACAGACGCTTGTCAAAAATAAACACGCCGTGAGCAGCATGAAGTTTGTAACATTTCGAGTGCCGACCCCTGTAATTCTTGTTCTATACAACAGATGTCATTATTTTTGTTGTTATCTACTATATTAACTTGAATCATATGTTTTACCTCTTTCCTTTACTTTTTCTGGCATTTAGTCAGAAAAGCACGACAAATACAATCAACAGCAACACACATTTGTTGTGTCAATTTTAACCTATTGAAGCAAGCCTGTTCTGACTGACCCCGATTAAAATAATGATAATGAAGATAGCTAAAAGTGTTTGTTATTTATTCATCCCAATCCTTTATTATAAATTGACTTTTAACGTATAGGTGCTTTACAATTTAATATCCGTTTAAATTTTTACAGTATTCCTTTTTCCTTATTGTTATGTTCGTAAATGTCAAAAAGTCATAAAGTTTAAAAAAAAAAAATTCAATTGTTTATTTAATTATTTTTTATGTACAAATAAAAAAAAACTAAAAAAAGCTAAAATAAAAAAACAGAAAATTTTTTAAATTTTATTTTGTCATCAAAAATATTATGAAAAATCCATAATTAAATTGTTGAAAACAAAAACAAAAAATACAAATCAGTCTTCTATGTTTTTCGGTTATAATTAAACATAATTTATTTTAATAAATAATTAAATATATTTATCACTCGGTGATTTTTTGGGTTCTGTGACAAATAGCTTGTTGATTGTTGTGGAAATAGATACAAAGTAGAAAATATTTAATGATATTACCTAACTAATTTGATTGGTGTTGCTTCGTTTATTATTTATATCACCTTAACTACAGTCTATGCACCTAATAGACTCTCTATACGTTATACCGTTATCGAATTTTGATACAATAATAATATTAAAACATCCATAAGTACAGTTCATTTTCCAACAAAACAAATAATAGTTACCTAACTAAAATTTGTGCTTTAAATTATTGATTATGTATTAAACAAAATTTGTATTTGGGGAGTGGCTCTGTTGTTATTGCCATGTGCCGAATCACACACTATTATTACAAAAAAAAAATAAATAAAATGAAATTCCAAAAAAGGAGATGTGTTTTGGTTTTTATTTCTATTTTACTCGTTTATGGAAATTGAAAACAATTTCCAATTTCCAAAATCGAATATCATTTAGTTCTGTACTCGTCTGTTTGCAGTAAAAAAATTTTTTTATTTTATTTTCAGATGGCAATGGATACAATTTAAATGTGGACGTATAGCTAACCAGTAAAATTCGAAGATAAACGAAATAGATGGATAAAGTTACTGGTGTCGGAAATAATTGAATGTACGACATACATTTTACATTGCTAGATAGGGAAATTATTACAATTAACCTAATTTTCGTAACGACCAAATACAATAACAAATTGAAATAAGCTTTTAAGTTTTTTTTGTCCGGGTACTGTTTCTAGCAAGGAAAATTTTTACATTTTTGTGCAGAGAAATTTTTTTATTCTATTGAGAAGAATTTAGGTTCCTAATCTTGTTCTCTATCAACAGGCACCAAAACAATAAAAATCCGCAAAAATTTAAATAAAATACCTAAGGTTGAAATATGTAACCTGCTCGACGAAGCAAACAATGCCAGTAATAAAAATAAATTTTTAATTGGTCATTTAGCAAGAAAAGCCACAAAATGAAAATACGTAATACAAAAAATGTATGTAGGTAAGCATATTTTGATGTTATTATTTATTAGGTACATCAAAAGAAATCCTGAGTCCCTTTCAATTCCTTTATAAAATACGAAATCAAGTTTGGTTTTTGGTTGTCGTACTTAACCAATAATAAAATAAATTAAAAATTATTTGATTTACAAAATATTGAAATGTATATAAAATCCTTTTATTATGTTTTATTATGACTATGCTAATTATGTTATTTTCTTTTGTTATTGATATTCCTAGTATTTTGTATGTAATATGTCTTTGATTTTCAAAATATTGAAATAATAACAAAAAAAATAATGTTGTTTTCAAACCTTTTTGGTACAAACAACCAGTCAATAATTTTATATTAAAATAAGGGTGAATGTTTTTAATTGTGTGATGGAATTTTAATTAAATATTTCGTATTTATAAAATAAGCCATTTGCCTAGCGTAGGCCGAAGATTTAACAATTATTTTAAAACAATTCTTATGTTTGGTTAGGATATTGTATTTTATAGTTTAGGGTATTTTATAGTATAGAGCCGTCCCTGTTTCCCGCTCAGTTTTTTATACATATTCAATGTAAGTTAAATGTTTGTTTTCAAACGTTAATAATGTATGCCTTCCTAAGAAGCCATCAATAATAAACGATTGAAGTAATGGGACACAAGCTTTTTTATATTGTAGGTAAAACAATTTATTTCATACTATACCGAAAATCAATGTTTACGTGATTGATTTCAGTCCGGGAAATGAATCATTACGTCAGAGAACAAAAGTGTCCGGAAAACGAGCTATTACAGTAGAGTAGACTGTAAAACCAAACAAAAAAAAAATAACTAGGGTAACTTGATAATTTGAAAATCATTTGGATTGATTTTCTCTAAATTTCAAACTCATGTTTTTACTTTAAAATTTAGTTTTAAATGAAAAAATCGAATTAATGTCCCATATAGTATGAAATAAAACGTTGTACGTTACACGTACGTTAAATGATCGTTACAGTACTCGTTCAAAATTCTGGACTCGGCTCCTTCGTCGCCTCGTCCATAAACGTCGAACTCGTACTGTAACAACTCATTTACCGCCCTTGTGACGTAAATAACTATTACGATTTTTTATTTTTACAATAAATTTTCACTGTTTTACGAAAAAAATTTAAAAATTATAATAAGTTTTGGTTGATCGACTCGATACAGGGAGGGATGCCAGACGTCCCCAGTCTTTACTATTTTGTCCCCGTTCCAAAAATTACGAATATATTTTTAAAAAAATGTATATTAAATTTGTCAATTTAATTGATTTTCGAAACGAATACTTATTATGGAACAATTATCCTATCGAGATGATTTATTTTCGTTTTCTTTCTTACAAAAATATCTAAATTGGTATTCATTTTGCCTATGAACATTTTGTCTAAGGTACACGTGTTACAGAAAAACATTAAAATTGGCTTTTGATGAACACTAAAAAAATGAATTCTTCCAGATAATTGACTAGGTATTTAGAGGTCATCAGAAGAAGAATTATATCAAGCGTAATTATTAAAAACGTATTATGTTGCGAATTGCAGTATCCTTAGCTCAAGCTATTGGATAACAAATAATTTTTTGGTGTTGTTGTCAAAATAGGTAAATGAAATCAATTCGAATAATTTAAATAATAAAAAATAATAAATTATAAAACAAAAAATCGGTTTGAAATAAATATTGCGCATTTCCGTCCTTTTGATGCTGCTTTCAAAATAAGTAACCTAAATCGATTGGAATGACTTTGCTTACTTATTTAAAATAGCAGAAACTAAGTCAATAAAGTATCGTTTGGAAAACAGCCTAAAGCCCTTTTCGGATTACTTTCTTATTTAGTAGAACCATAGACAATCATAATAGATCTCTCATTTGACTAAAAACAGAAAATAAAAACAAAAATTTTCCATTCAAATACTATCGGTGTATTGCATATACGTATTATATTTGCAACGCATTCAAAAATCATTGCCTTATAAAATACACAACACAACGATACATTGGAATTATCAGAAGTTTTTGTTTTTTTCCTTTAGTTACTATTAAATGAGAAATCTAGTATGAATGTCTATGGTAGAACCTAACTTATTAAACAAGAAATTACATTGAATAAGTTAGGTTCCACACAATAAGTAAGTAATTGGAAAAGGGCCTAAGGCTGTTTTCGAAACCGATACTTATTGGTTTATTTGACGCCATCTTAAATAAATTTGAAAACCCGCTCGAATTGATTTCACGTACTTATTTTGACAGCGGTAACAAAAAATTGTTTGTTGTCGTAATTTTTTGAATAAAACATATTTGCAATATATTAGGCATTTAAGCATATTTAGTAAGTAATCTTAAAATAATATTGTCTCTAATGAATTTTGATGACCTAAATTATATTTGAATGAAATATTAAAAATCTGGGTGGTGTGAAGTTTATGACAAATTGACAAAAAACCTTACAACAGCCAAAAGTGTAGTAGCATATTATATTTTTCGCACAATTTGATAAAAATCATGATTTTGTCGTTTGTTATCTGGATAAACCTTGGTGTTCAGTAGGATTTCATGAATAATTGTGCCAAAAGATATTTTTGCACGACCCTCAGGGGCTGAGATTTTTATTTTAACAAATTTCCACATATAAAAAAAATGCGTAGCTGGAGTTTGATGGCCATTGACAAGTAATCGTAGAGATAGGTACGCAGATCTGACTATGCCTTGGTGTTCAGTAGGATTTCATGAATATTTGTGCCAATTGCAGATACTTTACCAAACACGGATTACCAGCTAGAAATCTCCAAGGCGTACCTATCTCTACGATTACTTGTCAATGGCCATCAAACTCCAGCTACACATTTTTTTTTATGTGAAAATATGTTAAAATCAAAATCTTAGCCCCTGAGGGTCGCGCCAAAATATCGATTGGCACAAATATTCATGAAATCCTACTGAACACCAAGGCATAGTCAGATCTGCGTACCTATCTCTACGATTACTTGTCAATGGCCATCAAACTCCAGCTACACATTTTTTTTATATGTGAAAATATGTTAAACTCAAAATCTCAGCCCCTGAGGGTCGCTCAAAAATATCGTTTGGCACAAATATTCATGAAATCCTACTGAACACCAAGGCATAGTCAGATCTGCGTACCTATCTCTACGATTACTTGTCAATGGCCATCAAACTCCAGTTACACATTTTTTTTATATGTGAAAATATGTTAAAATCAAAATCTCAGCCCCTGCGGGTCGCGCAAAAATATCATTTGGCACAAATAATCATGAAATCATACTGAACACCAAGGCATAGTCAGATCTGCGTACCTATCTCTACGATTACTTGTCAATGGCCATCAAACTCCAGCTACACATTTTTTTTATATGTGAAAATATGTTAAAATCAAAATCTCAGCCCCTGAGGGTCGCGCAAAAATATCGTTTGGCACAAATATTCATGAAATCATACTGAACACCAAGGCATAGTCAGATCTGCGTACCTATCTCTACGATTACTTGTCAATGGCCATCAAACTCCAGCTACACATTTTTTTTATATGTGAAAATATGTTAAAATCAAAATCTCAGCCCCTGAGGGTCGCGCAAAAATATCGTTTGGCACAAATATTCATGAAATCATACTGAACACCAAGGCATAGTCAGATCTGCGTACCTATCTCTACGATTACTTGTCAATGGCCATCAAACTCCAGCTACACATTTTTCTATATAAGGAAATTTGTTAAAACAAAAATCTCAGCCCCTGAGGGTCGCGCAAAAATATCGTTTGGCACAAATATTCATGAAATCCTACTGAACACCAAGGCATAGTCAGATCTGCGTACCTATCTCTACGATTACTTGTCAATGGCCATCAAACTCCAGCTACACATTTTTTTTATATGTGAAAATATGTTAAAATCAAAATCTCAGCCCCTGCGGGTCGCGCAAAAATATCGTTTGGCACAAATATTCATGAAATCCTACTGAACAGCAAGGCATAGTCAGATCTGCGTACCTATCTCTACGATTACTTGTCAATGGCCATCAAACTCCAGCTACACATTTTTTTTATATGTGAAAATATGTTAAAATCAAAATCTCAGCCCCTGAGGGTCGCGCAAAAATATCGTTTGGCACAAATATTCATGAAATCATACTGAACACCAAGGCATAGTCAGATCTGCGTACCTATCTCTACGATTACTTGTCAATGGCCATCAAACTCCAGCTACACATTTTTTTTATATGTGAAAATATGTTAAAATCAAAATCTCAGCCCCTGCGGGTCGCGCAAAAATATCATTTGGCACAAATAATCATGAAATCATACTGAACACCAAGGCATAGTCAGATCTGCGTACCTATCTCTACGATTACTTGTCAATGGCCATCAAACTCCAGCTACACATTTTTTTTTATATTTGAAAATATGTTAAAATCAAAATCTTAGCCCCTGAGGGTCGCGCAAAAATATCGTTTGGCACAAATATTCATGAAATCATACTGAACACCAAGGCATAGTCAGATCTGCGTACCTATCTCTACGATTACTTGTCAATGGCCATCAAACTCCAGCTACACATTTTTTTTTATATGTGAAAATATGTTAAACTCAAAATCTCAGCCCCTGAGGGTCGCTCAAAAATATCGTTTGGCACAAATATTCATGAAATCCTACTGAACAGCAAGGCATAGTCAGATCTGCGTACCTATCTCTACGATTACTTGTCAATGGCCATCAAACTCCAGCTACACTTTTTTTTTTATGTGAAAATATGTTAAAATCAAAATCTCAGCCCCTGAGGGTCGCGCAAAAATATCGTTTGGCACAAATATTCATGAAATCCTACTGAACAGCAAGGCATAGTCAGATCTGCGTACCTATCTCTACGATTACTTGTCAATGGCCATCAAACTCCAGCTACACATTTTTTTTTATGTGAAAATATGTTAAAATCAAAATCTCAGCCCCTGAGGGTCGCGCAAAAATATCGTTTGGCACAAATATTCATGAAATCATACTGAACACCAAGGCATAGTCAGATCTGCGTACCTATCTCTACGATTACTTGTCAATGGCCATCAAACTCCAGCTACACATTTTTTTTATATGTGAAAATATGTTAAACTCAAAATCTCAGCCCCTGAGGGTCGCTCAAAAATATCGTTTGGCACAAATATTCATGAAATCCTACTGAACAGCAAGGCATAGTCAGATCTGCGTACCTATCTCTACGATTACCCGTCAATGGCCATCAAACTTCACCTACACTTTTTTGTGTATATACTCTTCTGTTGTCAGGTTTTGTTTTTTTTGTCATTTTTTTTTTTTGTCATAAACTTCACTTTAGTAAAATCTGAGGGAATACATTTGTGTACTTTTTCCAAAAGCAAATTTTCATTTTGTATATATCACACTACCTTAGACAAATTTTTATTCACAAATTCACAAACAATTTAGATTTTTTTGTAAAGCTCGGTATGCAGCTCGAGCTAAGATAAATTTTCCATACAAATTTGACGTAAAATTTAGCTAGCTAAATAAAATAATTTTGTTTTAGCTGACAATTTCTCTGAGCGGTATGCACCTTTGTGTAAAAAATTTGAAAAAATATCAGTTGTTTTATTAATTTCTAGATTGCGCCACTATAAATTCTCCAAACATTTTAGCCGCAATTTATCTCACAAGGACAATAATTTGAAGATAAATTTTGACGGTTTTGAATTTTGATTCATTTTATAATCGAAGTAGCCACGAAGTAAAATTAATTTATTATATTATGTAGTAAAAAAAAAAAATGTGTTGAGCAGATGTGCATTTAAGATAAAACAAAACAACCAAAAATAAAAGGTAACACCTATAAAACAATAAAAGGGACACAAATTAGGATAGGGTCGTTTATGGTCTTAAGACCTTGGTTATATTTAAATTAGTTTTATTGCTTTATAGATTTTAATTTAATGGTTTAGTTTTAAGAATAAAGGGAAGAATTTAGGTATATAAGAACATAATTTTAAGAGAGAACAACATTATTCTGTATTCATTTGAAAACATTGTTATAGTGAAATAAAATTATTCATTTAAATTAAAAAAAAACTAAAAATATTATTAGTGTTTTAATTTAATCCATTCTACAATTATTATTATTATTATTATTATATATTTAGCTAGCGAGGCTGTAGAACGCTTTGAAAAAATAAAACAATTTAACAATGCAAATAAAACAAAGCTCATTATATTGTTTGTGGCGTAGTGGTAACGCATTGGACTAGAGCGGCAAAGGTCTTCGGTTCGATCCTCATCTAATTTTATTTTTTTTTAATTTTTATTATTATTTTTTAAAGTATTCATGTAATGACCAAATATTTTACTTTAAATTAAACATTCCGCTTTATAGTTATTACAGTAATTACACAAGAAAATACGTGGTCCGCGTTTATGATTAAACACTACAACAAATTATTTAAAAACTTTCATATATTATAAGTTGTAGTAAGCCATGAGAATTTTTCGGAAAAAAAAATTTTCTTTTCATAAACTTCAAAGCTTGCTCTGTTTGTAACAATTCAAGAATGAAAATTAAATAAATTTCGTTAGGTTGATATGGCTTAGTAGAAATGTTTTGGACTAGAGCGGCTAAAGTCCGGGGTTCGATTGTGGTCAAGAAGGCATTTTAGTTTTGTTTTTCAATTTATATTTTTTGACGTTATAACGTCTTACACCGCATGTTCAGAAAATTGACAAGAAATGTTTCCCTTGGTTGTGGGCACTTACTATAATCAACTATAAGCATTACCTTTAATTTATGTAAATGTGTTGGTCCTTAGGCTTCATGGTTCACACATAATATTCAACAACTGTAATGAGAGAACGGCTCATCTGATCCGAGCAATTCTGAAGTCAATTTTTGCGTAAAGGAACAGTGGTGGTTAATTTAGTTTAAATTAAAATAATTAATCTCAACATGTTATAAACGTTATCACGCAAAACACCTACGGCCGTGTACCACGCAGCCCACCCCGATTTGTTTATTTTTTTCTGTCTGTAAGGTTTATTGTGTGATGCCCCAATGCATATAAAATCGTCCTTAAAAGCCCTTACTCTTTGATTTAAGGTCAATTTAAAATACAATAATCCATAAAAGCCTTTAGTCTCGAGCTATTCCTATTTGGCTCAAAAATAAAGGTTAAAAAAATATCAAATGGTGAAATGGTGATTATGGCAGCGGCCGCTTGACATCAACATTATATATAAATTGTATCCGTCCTAGGACGGGCTGTACCCCCTAGTTTTTATATAAATTGTAAATGTAAAGGAGACAGAAGTCAAAATGGCCGACCAACATTAAGAAGTCGAGTATTTAGAGGATTATTTGGACAGAAATTTCATTCAACGACAAACGAATAAAAGTCAAACAAAATCAACAAAATTTATCTCTACACAAATTATTATCTTATTACCTTGACGATTTGTCTGTAATTAAATAGAAACTTGTGGAGACCGCGCTAAAATTTATCTTAGCTCGAGCTGCATACTGAGCTTAATTAAAAAAAAAAATTTACAACTACAATTGCATTGTTTATCCAATGCAATTGTTGTGTAAATCTATAATTTTTTTTATTTGAATCACCAAGAAAATACGCTTATTAATTTGAATTAAAATATTTTAAAATGGCCGGATTAGGTGAGATAGGCAGGCATAATTTCAATTTCAACCCATTTTGCCTTCGAACAAGGAGAAGAAATTAAATAAGCCGTTTTAAAAGACACCGGCAAAATCCACTTGATCTGTCAGGAGGATACAACAAACCAATGAGGGGCAAATGTGAGGCAACACACCATTGTAAGATATTCTGTTATTGCTGTCTTTTATTTTTGATATTTTTAGAATACACATTTTCAGTATTGAATAGCAATCAATCTAGGTTCTTATGTTATTCGTTGAGCAGCTACATTATATGTTTGCATTCTAGAATTACAGGAAAAGATAGATTTTTTATACATAATATACATGAAGTTAGCTCTTATGGTACAATTACTTCTTGGTAAAAAGCTTACTTTTGGTTTTTCGAAATATCTTGCATTTTTAATCCACAACTTCTTTATTTTTACAATAAATAATCACAAAATATTTTATTTATTTGAATTTGACAAATAAACGTTAACGAAAATGAAGTTCGTCTACTTTTTACTAGGCGAGACAAATTCGTCCACTTTTTGATCGAAGTTTTTTGACGACGAATTTCAAGAATCCGGTAATTAACATTTTCGACTGAAATAAGGTAATTTGACAGATATTCGTCGGCGATCTTTCGGGTGAATTTCAAGAATGCGGGCCTTCGTTGGCCATTTTGACTTCTGTTTCTTTATATTATAAAAATAAATTAATTTTCCTTCGCACCTACATCGATTATAAATTGAATCAAAATTCAAAAGCGTCAACATTTATCTTCAAATTATTGTCCTTGTGAGATAAATTGCGGCTAAAATGTTTGGAGAATTTTTAGTGGCGCAATCTAGATTTGAATGAAACAACTGAAATTTTTTCAAATTTTTCACGTAGGTGCATACCATACTGCTCAGCGAAATTATCAGCTAAAAAAAATTATTTTATTTAGCTAGCTAAATTTTACGTCAAATTTGTAAGGAAATTTTTTCTTAGCTCGAGCGGCATACTGAGCTTAAGAAAGAGGTAGAAAATGAGTCACCTCGCCAGAATACTTATTTGAATAAGACAGGTTCCACAAATAAGTATTCGTTTCCAAAACAGCCTTAGATTTTTTGTTGCCTTAGAATTCGTTTTGAAAACAGCCAAAGGCCCTTTTCGAAACTGATACTTATTTTGTGGAACCTAATTAATTCAATCTAATTTCTTATGTAATAAGTTAGGGCCCACAAAATAAGTGTCGTTTTCGAAAACTGATTATCCATTTTCGAATTACTTACTTATTTTGTGGAACCTAACTTATTACCTTAGAAATTATGTATATTAAACAAGTTAAGTTCCACAAAATAAGTATCGCTTGGAAACTAGCCTTAGGCTGTTTTCGAAACGAATACTTATATGTGGAACCTAATTTATTCAATTAAGTTCTACCTCTTATAAGAAAATCTAAATTATTTCTGAATTTGTGTATGAAAATTTGTCTGAGGTTCACAACAATCGATACGATTGTAGACAAATGATTTTTTTTTTATATTTTTTATTTTTTAAACCACAGTTAAAAGAAACACTTCAGTATATTTATTTCTCACTTATAATTTTATTTTTTTATTGCGTTAATATTATTTTTTGAAAACAGAACCTTTTCGTCTCAATGTGTTGTATACAGAGTGGTTTTTTATTACAGTGCTAGTTTTTTACAATAATGTTTTTAATACATGGATTTTGTGATAGATGGACTATGTATTCAATATGAAACGCTACTGAATGCAACCACATTACACTACTGAATGTAAAGGAGTTTTATACGATACTACATGTTGGATGACATGTTCGACAAGACTGAAAGCTCGATCGTGTCAAAGCTAAAAACTACGGACTAATGGACATGTCCAATGAAAATCAAATTTATTTGATTTTTTTGACGGTTTGTCGGATATGTTGGACCATGTAAACGAATGTATGTCGGACTTGGAGAATTTTTTCAATAATTTTTTTTGACATGTTCACATCGCAGTGGCATAATTAAAAACAAACAAATTTTTACAAACATTTTTAGTAATGGATTATAATAGCTGCAAACAATGTGTCAGTTATCTTTCGGGCATTTGATTTGTTCCTATGTTTATTGCTTGACTTAATAATGAATAATGAAGTCTAACATGTTATACAGTGTCAAAGCCATCGTACAATACAAACAAAATAAACAATTAAATTTTACATGAACTAATTCTAAATTATTAATTATTTCAACATATTTTCATATTTCAGATTTAGCTAATAAGAAATCATTGTGAAACTAATTTCAAAATAAGTATTAAATTATTATATTAATTTGAAGTGAATTTTAATTAATACCAATTCTTATTTCATTTTAGGTTTTAG
The DNA here is from genome assembly GCA_963556165.1 of Tipula helvola. Classification (NCBI taxonomy): domain Eukaryota; kingdom Metazoa; phylum Arthropoda; class Insecta; order Diptera; family Tipulidae; genus Tipula; species Tipula helvola. Next base: position 7,403,903 of record OY744481.1, on the reverse strand, counting down.
TCAATGACAATTACAAAAATTCAAATATTTTAAGAGGAACACAATTTTTAAAAAGAATATAATTAAAATTTTAAAGGTAAGTTAGCTAAACAAGTTTATATTTTGTTTTCAGTATATTTAGTGCTGGTGCCTTCAACAATCGTTGTTCATTCGGGATACCGTGTTAAGCCAGTTAACAGCAACAAAACAGTTTGTGGCGACTTAATACTATTTTGTTATAAAATTTATCTCTTAAAAGCCCCCTGCCTTTCTTTTAAGAGCCTCTTGGTTTGATAACTGTAATTCCAGTGGCGGACTTATTACAAGATCAAACCGCAATTTTCCGAAAAGTTCAAGAGATACTCCTAACAAAATGATTTTATTTGGAACTACACTATCGATTTTTTTACTATAGCTGATAATATTTATTTTACTTTTATAAGGCGCGGATCTCATTGTTATTATCCAATTACACTATTTTTACGGAAACACCCTATCGTTCTAAAAATAAGTTTCGTAGAGAAACTAGAAGAATTTGTGATAAATTTGATAAATTAGTATAACCAAAATTCTAAGAGTTTTCCAAATTAATCTACAGAAACTGTTTGTTTTTTTTTTTCAGGGTATGAGAATATCAAGGAAAACGTTTACTGTTTTTTAGGTAAACAAATTCCTAGAATTCAATGAGTTTATATCGTTGAGATAAATTCATGGAAAATGGGGTAAATTTTTGCACTAAACCATTTATTGGTTTTACCTTCCAGGAAAGAAAAAGACAAAATAGGCTCGACTTTAATTGTCACAAAAAGTGAAACATATACTAAACAAGTGTCTGTTGCACCGCAGCACCGATGCCCCTCCCAGATACAATTTCAAATTAATTAGAAAACGATCCTTTATCGCCCATCCAAATTCTAATCCATACCACATTTTCACCATTTAACAGTCGAGGTAACAAAACCAGGAAATAGCCTAAAGGAAAACAATATTATTCTGTATATCAAATTTTCCAATGAAAATATGCAAATTTGCTATGCAAAATGAATTTTACGAGTACTCGTTGATGCCAACTTTTATTTAATAAGCCCCAAAAATAATAACGAAAATTATAATTTATTATTGAATGGGGAGAGATGAGAACGCGGGGAAAACTGAAAGATGTTTTTCTTTGTGTTTATATTCCATACGCATTTGGTTTTTGGTAAAGTGATTTTTAATCTATTCGGCGGGGGACGCGGTTACAATATCACAAATCTAATGTACGAGAATAACTCCTTCATTCAAAATGCTGCTACACCAAATTTGCATACCTAGACCTACACCCCTATGGATATACTTTATTGTTTATGTATAACATTTAAAAAACAGTCGAGTAAATTTAATTTGAAACAAAAACGATTTTTCATCATTTTCTTATTATTGTTGTTGCTAATTTATGTTGTTCATAATTACATAATATTTTTTTGTTTATGTCTATGTGGAAAAATTATTTTTAATATTTATACAAATTTTCTAGAATCGTATATATAAAAACGTCTATCTATACGGCATCTGGAGCGTATCTCTTTCAATTTCACATATTACATAATTTAATTTAATTTATAATTTATATGGTTTTGAAATAAGAGAATTAAATTTAATTATTTATTATAAAATAACGAAAAAACTTCAATTTTCAAAAGGAAATTAATCAAAAGGATGGTAATTTTTTGGTTCATTATGTAATTCACAAAAGGCATAAAATGATACTCTGGTATCATTCCCAGATGAGATTTCTTATTACATATAGTTTAGAATTTTTGTTGGTAAAAATTTATGTGCCAATGACACATGATGTAAACAACATCTAATTAGTCTAGGTACTCCTATATTGTTGATGTCGCAAAACCATAAAAGCACAACCAAATTTTTTTTTTACTTTTTTATAAAATCAGCTCTTAAAAGTCTAAATGAAAAGGAATTTTTTAATGGAAAATTGTTAGACCGTTTCAATAATAATTATAATTAAGATGAAATGTAAATTTTTGGAGGCCTTTTGTTAACAGCCTATAACATTTTATTTTATGTTATTGCTTTGAATGTAATTATTTCCGCTTTTCCGTTTCGGATACGTTTCTTGGAAGTTTTATACAATAAAAACGAAAAAAAAGCTTAATTACTATTTTGGTGATTAATTAATAATGAAATCATAATTTTGTGTATCACTCCCCAAATTTTGTCTGTCTTTTATAACACTCAGTTGTCTCACGTCGCCGTAATATTAAGAAATTAATTGATATTGATTATGTTTGTGTTTGAGGAAATGTCATTGCGGAAATGAAAAAAAAAAAAAAATACGGGTGTTGAAAAGGTGTAGCTTTTAGAAAGATTAAGTTTATTTTATGGTGATACTGATTAATGAAGTTATTTTAGGAAAATATTTGAAAAAAACTTCTTTGGAAATTGGTATTTCAAGAATTGTAATTCACATATGTATTTATGGTACCACAGTTCAGTGAATAAAATTTGAAATGATGTCCTGAAACTTGGCTTCCTCTTGTTCTCTTAATATTAGCTACTTTCGATAATTTGCGGTTAACTGTAGTCTTAATCTATCAGTAAACTAGCTTTGCGTACAAATTCTTGATCTGTCCCAGTATTGTGTGTCTACACCTATTTTGAGATTGTCTACACATGCAAATGTCAACAATAGCGTAAATCATTGTTTTCGACGTAGACAATGTAGAAAAATAGTAGACAATTCGTAGACAATGGATTTTTGTTGTTGTTTTCCCTTTGTAATGAGTTCCTAACTTCATTTGCGGAAAAAATATTACGCTCAATATCTGAAGTTCCCAAATCAACCTTAAATCTAGAGTATACAATCGTTGTGTTCCAGTCGACCACCTCAAGTATACTTATAAGTACTTAGGTTTGTGTCTTTGCTTAAATTTAACTACTCGTAACTGCTCTTTCCAGAATGCAAGAGCAGTTACGAGTAATTAATTTAAGCAACCTAAGTACTTATAAGTACTTGAGGTGGTCGACTGGAAAACGAGCATGGAAATCAACGTTAACGTAGGTTTGCAATTAATAAAAGAAATTTTTGACATCACATGGTATTTCTCAGGGTATGAAGAATCCCTAAAAATAATAAACAAAATTTGTTTGTTGGTGTAGCTCATGAAGTTGGGGCAAAAATACTAAATAATTGTAATAGAAAGGAAATCTTACAGGTTTGTAAAACTAGTTGATATTAGTATTTTAGGAAATATCCTATTTCTAAGTGTTGATCGAAACCTGCAATAAGGGTTGTAACAAATATTTTTATGTGTTTAGTTTAGAGAAATGCGAAAATCTTCCCTGAGCGGTACACAGCACAAACTGCAAATATTTTAAATGACACAGAATTAAATTGTGCATAAAATTGTAGAATATATTTTTTTAATTTAGTTCCGTTATGTATCGTAGGACAAGTAAAACATTTTGGCAATTGCTCTCTTCTTTTGCTCGTCTCCGTTCGTGCTGACCGTAGTCCCCATACAGTTATCGTTTTACTATAATGCTTTAAAACATAATTCCAATATATTGGAAGTTATTGGCCATGTGTCGTATGGCTTTGGCCATATTACGGAGTGGTTAAAATTATTTCCATCTGGAATTTGTCGGAAAATTGTCACTGGAAATATTTGTATTTTATTTATGTATTTGATGCTTGATTTTTTCGCTTCCATTCCGTTCAGGATTAGCATTAAATAAATATGACGGTGTTGAAGCCCATTCATATTTAAAATATGAATGCAACTATTGCGGATTGACGGCGCAAATAATCCAATGGAATAACTGCAGCGAATTTATAGCAAAAGTTAATATTAAAACCTTGAACCTGAGCGGCAATAGGAGTAACTTATTCTCTTGGGTATACTACGTCTGCAAAATATTTTCTTAGCGCTATCATATTAGAATCAGCAACAAGCATCATTGGCAGTGTTTAATTGAAAAATCCGACCCCAGATGATATGGTCGAAAGAATTTTCAGAGCCGGAGCTCATTTTATTTAAGAAATCCGACCGCGTTCCATTTGGTGTTAAATTTGTTGAAAGATCTGGACTGTTTATACATAATAAACAACAAATTTTTTTTTGGCAAATCTAATTTTAAATAGATTTATGGTTTGTTTTTATATACCAAAGTATTATTAGCAGTATCCCGGAATATTTGTTAAATTCTGGCCACATTTTATTTAAGAAACTCCATCCCAGCCCCAAACGAAACTTCTGCGATTATGCGCCAATTCCATTGAAATTTAGCAACTGACTTAACTATTTGATGATAAATGAATTAGTTGCAGCACGTCCAAAAGATGAATCAATGTTGCGAATTATGAAAATTTTCTAGAATAGATTTCCCTAAAAATCGAGTGGATCGTCGTCGCTATCAAACCAATTTTATAAAGCTATTTTTTGTTTTTTTGTTTTTTTTCATCAAACATAGACGTTTCTAATCTGGTCACTCTAGTACCAATTCTCATTTGAGAAAAAATGAGAATTGTTACTAGAGATGATTTTAACTAAAACCAATGCAAACGTGCCTCTCAATTTGTTGTTCACAAATCTTGAACTAAAACTACCTCATTGCGGCTTATAAAATAACAGTAAAATCGCAAAATTTGTTATAGTTTCTTATGACTGCTCGGTTTGAATCATTTCGGTATCTCTTGTGTTGGTACCTATTGTTGGCTGTCGAAAAGTTGTGTGTGGTTCGGTGTGCTGGGCGATTTTTACTTATGGAAAATGGAAAAAAAATTTTTACTGAATTTTGATTTAAGAATTTAATGAAATGCACGGCTATATTGCCAATATTCGATGAACAAATTCAAGCATCTACCGGTGTACAAACGTGTTTAAGACAGCCATGAAGACGTTTAATACATGACGAACTCGTTGGAGGCCCGAGCACACCAAAAATCGACAGCATCGTCGAAAAGGTCAACAAAACGGTTATGGAAATCTCCGAACCAATATCAGAGAGGTTACTGATGATGAAACGTGTGTCAGCAAAATTATTGAATTTCACCCAAAAGCAGCATCGAGTGGACATTGCTCACAAGTTGCTGAATGTAATCAACGACGACCCGAAACTGGTAAACAGGATAGCAACTGGTGATAAAACGGGCGAGTACGGATAGTACGTCGAAAATAGGTTCAATGGAGTCAATAGAAGCTTCCTGAAGAGGCAATGCCAAAAAGAGCTCGCCAAGTTCGATAGAATGTGAAGGTTCTGCTCACTATTATACTATTTATTATCTTCGATTTCAACGGCACAGTATACTATGAGTTCTTACCACCTGCAAGTTATACGCTACTTGCGTGTACTAATCCGAATGAAACGCCTGGATTTGTGGCGAAACAACTCATGGCCATTGTACTATGATAATCCGCATGCTTACACTTATCTGCTAGTTCTTAAATTTTTGGTCAAAAATGACACCATTGTAATACCTCAAGCTCCCTATTTGTCCCTACGTTTTCTTCCTGTTTCAAAAACCATACTGCTGAACACACAAAACTGCGTAACCTTTTCCCCAGCTAACAATAAACTAAGAATCCAATATATGGCTATAAATGTCAAGGTATCTCTGGGCAACTGTATACCAACATAACAAAAAATATAGAACACCTGGAATTTTACAGCCCGAAAATTAAAAAAAAATCCACGATTTCTTCATCAAACCAAGCATTTTAAAAGCTAATAATTTTTTTTCGAGCTTTCCGTATTTGTCGAAAATATTTGCAAAATTTGCATTGTTCAGAAATATTTGCGTAAACATTACTACGACTAAGCAGCTTACACAAATTTTGAATTGTCAAATCAAAAATCATTAAATTATGCGTCAACTGATAGATTGTTGAAAATGTTCATAAGCTTCATCGAAACAATTATTTCTTTATTTATTTATTAGCCAACAGTACCGTTGTACATCTGGTAGCTTAATAAAAATTTCTTAACAATACTTTTAAATTCGTTCGTGAGTGATCGCACGGGATTACGTAATGAATACAACGATAGTAGTTGTGAACTATCAATTCGGCCCATTATAACGTCGTGCACGAAAAGTGCGCATTAAACTTGTCTATGGTTCTACATTCAGTAATCGGCAACGGCCTTAATATGGCGGTAGCACATACCTAAGAGCGTTTGCCTCCCAAGGGAGTCGCCTTTAAGCAAACATCAGAAATCGCTTCTGAATTGATTCTACACGGCTAGAGGAATTGTTATAGTATGGATTCCAGATAATTTGGCTTATAAACGATAAATTTCGAGAAAATAAGACACCTACATCTAGAAAAGAATGGACTCGATCAATTATAACTCCATTTAAAAATAAGTTTTATCACATTTCGTCTTCTTGAAAAGTTCATAACTTTACATTTAGAAACGTTTAGACAAAGCTTATTTACCATTCACAGAAAATATTTAATTCCTGCTGTAGATTTGACAGATCGCCCTCATTTTTAATCTTACAAAATACTTTTCCATTTTCAGGATAAATCAAAAACTCACAATGTTTGAAATGAAGCACCGCTTCACATCGTCTATGAATGCAATAAATAAAAGAGGTCCTTGTGGGACACAAGACAAATTTTTTGAATACTGTTCATTAAATATGACAAAATCCATTTTAAAGGAAGAATATCGCGCTTGAGTTGTTCCAGTTTCTTAACAAGTAAGGCATGGTCAATTTTGGCGAATGCCTTACTAAAATCAGTAAACACTTCTTCAACACTATCACCACCTTCAAATGCTAAAGTCAAAAAATTTGTGAACAAAACAAGATTAGTCATGGTTGATCGTCCCGAATAAAACCCATTCTGGTTTTCAGAAATGGAATTTTCAATTAAGAAAAAGATACGGTCTTTGACCATCGATTCAAATAATTTAGGAATAGCTGATAAGATAGAAATACCTCGGTACTTTTCAATATCTGATCTCGGTCCACTCTTGAGCATTGGTTTAATGAAACTGGATTTTCAAATTGAATGAAATACTCCATTCCACAGGCGATCTAGGAATAAATTGTTCAATTGCATAGTTCATTATTTTGTAAAACTGATCAATATAAGCGTCCAAACTATCTTTTTTCTATCGATCCCAATTAATATTATCCAGAAACTCATTTAAAGCATGATAGTCTCTCTTTTCAAAGTTGAAAGACTTAATTGGATATGTAGTGGTGTTATGAAAAATACTCGAAAAGCTGCCTAGATCATCACAAGCAATAATTGCGCCATGTAATTCCACTGGTATGAACACTAGATCAAGGATATTGCTGCTCTGGTTCTCAATGTTAGTCCAAGAAAACAGATAGAATCCATCATGAGGGCTGAGATTAAATCACCGTTTAGTGGCAGAAGATCATCATCAACAGGAAGCCATTTTATTTTCGGCAAGGTAAAATCACCCAAAATCATCATAGAATCGAATTCAGCAGCTACAACTGCAAGTTGGTTTGAGAAACATGCAGACAACTCTCCGTACAAATAAGCTGAGCTTCCACATGGAATATAACCACTTATACTATCAACACCAGCTTACCCTTAGAAAGCAAATTTAACAGCTAAAATCTCCAATTCGTTACTCTCCAGGAAAATAATATCGGCACGTATATCTCTCGAGACTCCCGCCATCGATTCACACTCCGAATAACGATCATGTCTGAAGGCTTGGTAGTCCGGGGGGAAATACTCTGCGGAATTGTGCGACCCAATCAGCCATATGTTTCCATGACACAAATTACATTATAGTCATTTTCCACTACTGATAAATACCACTAGAGTTGTTATAATAAATAGATAACGTGTCAGCTGAGTGGAAATCGGCATTGCAGGTTGCAGGATATAGGGCAAAGGTGCAGACAGCGGCACTCTCACAACCTCTACAATTTCATCCAAACTATTTAATATGCTCGCCGTATTAACAAGCATTACATGCCCATTGGGTAGATGGTGCTGTTCAAGAGGATGTTAATATGGTTTAAAGGAACATCTGAATAAACCTAAGTATAATGTAATGGAACAAGGCAGAGAAATTAGACTCAGCGCAAGACACAGCTCATTATATAACGTGTTCGGGTTTGCTCAAAACCATTTCTAATTTCAGATGAAGTTTTAAAGCGGATTTGTAAAATCAAATCAACAGATTTTTTTTTTTAATTTTATACACAATTGTGTTGCGAAATGCTTGATCTTATAAAATTCGCAGTAAAATTAATTTACCGCCAAACATTTCCTGGTAAAGCAAATGACGAAGCAAGTTCCATTTTTTAGTCATCTACCATAAGCGACATTGACTTACGCACGCCAACTGTTCTATGGATTTTCTTAAAACAAAAATTCAAGCCACTTTTAAATTACGTCGTTCAATAAAGTTTGTGTTGGGCTGTTTAATTTGCATATTGTTCAAAATGTGTTTTATAATCTTCAAATAACTGAACCTTCTACTTTTAGCAAACAACAGTATCTCGAAATCACTGGCTAATTTACTGGTTGATAACCAAGCTAGGCGATGCGCTGTAATCGTTAAGCTCTTTAATTAAATCAGGACATCCTAAAAGTGTTGTAAGGGGCCATGTAGCTGAAAGCGAACCAGTCACTAAAATCCTTCTTTGTTTGTCTGCTTAGAGAATTCAACAACTTAGAGGAAAACAACGAAGCAAATGGATAAATATTCAACTACCAATCGAGGCGTCGATGTCGAATGTGTTCCGGTAAATATCATACACTAAGCGGTCGATCATCGTCTCCATCAGATAAAGAAATTACGAATCAAATTCATAGTGGACGTGTACGAAGTACACAAATATGCCAAACCTTTCTGAAATTATGTAACTCACGAATAGAGGTTAGCGGTTTAGGCCTGACTAAAGCTGGGTTCACCAGAGGACGGGAATCCATAGTTGTACAACCACCAAATAACAAAGGTTTCGAAATCAACGCGCCAGTGTTACCAAGACTAAAGTCACTATCAAGGGGGTACATTCCAGTTAGCCGATCCAGACTTCAATTAGCCAGGCAAAGTAGACATTCTGGTAGCAGCTGATCATTTATTTTCAGTATTGCTAGACGAAAGTAAACAACTTAACCAAGATGGTCCAATAAACAAACACGACATTTAGTTGAGTACTATCAGGAACATGCAAAGAAGAACGTAATACCAAATCTAATCGATTGGTGAAACGTCAGATGGTAAACTATAAACAACTACAGTAAACATCGCTTTACAGAGGTTTCAGAGAATGAGAGGCGATTCGAGAGGGTTCCCGAGTTCAAAATATTATGTCACGTATTCATGACTGAGCATGAGCAGTTATCCATCACATGGAAATACGGGGAAGTGAAATTACTAACGAAAGCTGCAACAATAAAGTTGAGAGTTATTTTCGACGGATCAGCAAAGCAAAACGCGGGCCAATCTAGTTAGTTAGCTGTAGATCCGACCATCCATTGCTCAGTCAATAAAGTACCTCAATTAGGCAGTTAAATAACACGAACATTTCAAAATAATTGGCTGTCACGAGATTGAAAAAAAACGTTTGTTTATAGACGAACTGACTGCTCTAGATACAGACAAAGAAGGAAAACAATTAAGACAAAAGTAAATTTACATTCAATGCGTCACTGCAGAGTCATACAAAGGTTACAGGTTCGTTCTTTCTGAGTCTAGAATAAATTATTCGACTGAATACATTCTGTTTGTGGTCATATTACAATATTAGCCCCGCAGGTCAGATGTTAATTTAACCTAGGAAATTGGTTTCGAATTATACGAATTTCTCAATTTGAAATTTCCCATTAACAAGTTGCTAGCACTTTAAATTATATTTACAGCACGATATATTGGCTGGATATCCAATTACTAAACTAACACCAGAGGTAATTGTTGTATCCTAGATTTATCACCAAACTGAATAAAACTGAAATAAATAAAAACCAAAACCAAATACATAAATACAAAGATACCCTAGAAACAAGTTTACTATTTACGATACGGTTGTACATATACGGAATATCGAATGTCCCGAAGGAAAATTGATTTTCCTATCATCTTTTATTTTGTTTTCCCAAATTCTAATTTTTTTTTTTGTTTTGTTTGTGTGTGTGTTATCAGAAACGTGTCAAATATTAAATTATTTGTTAAGAATATTTTCGTTTGGCTGTTGTGTGTGAGGCAAATTTGGGGTGCTATGAAACTGGTGGAATGGTATATACACACCTATTGTGTGCTCTTATTTTTGTAAATCCATACTGGAAATTGATTTTGTTGCCCTAATATATGGGTTTTGGATTTAATAGAAAATTATATTGAAAAATGCATCCAACCAAAAATTCTATTTTCAAAGCGATGTTCATGGTTGATGATGATGATGAAAAAAAAAAAAAAGAAAACGAATAAATATTTTTGGTACGGATTCCACTTATCTCAATTTATCTGTGGTTTATTTCGAAATAAAATTCTTAAAAGGATGTTATATCGTATTGATTTACAGAATATTTTATTAAGATCCGATTTTTTTTTTTTTTTGGAAAAAATAAACGATAGAATCTTATATCATTTCCGGTTATTTTTTCGATCATTTTGTTATAGCAAAAGGGTTATGTACATGTTAAAGGGTTATGCTATATTACAAATATATTTTCATCTAATAACACCACAAATGGAAACCAACAAAGTTGACCCAAAAAATATGGAAAATTGATCATTTTTTGGCTGGATGTCCTTTTACGTTTTCCTTTATTTTTTGTAGTCATAAGGGTTACACTAGAAAGTTTTTAATTGAATTTTCTATGAAAATATTTGTGTACCTACATACATAAACCGCAACCTGATAGGAAAAATATTTACTTGCCACACAAATATTCAGAATATATGCCCAATGCTGTATTTTGAAATAATTTTGGGGTTATTTAATTTTTACAGAATTTTTAATTACACCCGTAGTCAGCCAGAGAGAACAAAAGAAAATTAAACGACAAGGGTACAAAATTCTTTGAATGTTACTGTAATATACTCAAGTATATAAGGAGAAAACTTTTAAATTGTAGAGAACGTAGGAAAACTTAAAAATTTTCAAAGATGTTGATGTTGGTTGTGATGGTGGTGGAAGAAAATTCATTAAATTTGTTTAACATGTAATCGTTTTTTATTTATTTTTTGCTTTATTTTAGAATTATAAAAGCATACAAATAAACTTATTATGGTTTCAAGAAAATCTAGCAAATGTTTTCGTTTCCTTTGAAATTTTTATTATGTCTGAAAAATAATTTTGTTCAGTTCGGAAACTATTATCGAGCGGTAGGGTTAACAACTTTTTGTTTGTGGATAATTTATAGCGCTGGTGATATTAATTGGGGTTCATTTTGGTTTTGCTTTATATTTTATTTTGGGATTAACGTACAATGATTTGAATTAGTTATTTAATAGTGTGAACATTTCACAAATTATTTTAAAATTTGATGGCGCATTTTTAAATCGATATATATGCTTTTCAAACAGGGCTTTGCGAAAGGGATCTTAGATGTCAGACGTACCACACAACTTATTTCAATGTCCCTCATCCCGCCAATTTATAATGTTCTTGTAATACTCTTTTAACGCGTTGCTTTGGCCTATATTCTGCTAAGTTAGGTAAATAAATTACGAACAAAATAAATGTCAAATTAAAATAGCTCAATAGTTTACTGCATTATTTGACGATCCGGAGTTCTTCTAGAAAAACACATTTTGTGATTGTTATTTTTATTCGCTAAGGTATGTGCCTTTATCACACATGAAATAATCCCCGTTGTGACATTTATCTGATAAGGACAAAATATGGAAATCAAACAAGCGTTAAAATTTCTTAAACTACAAACACGTGGCAAATGCGATTCTACCCCATTTAGGCACTTCAGCAACAGTTTTAAAGCTAGTCCGAAAAGTTCCAAGTTATTATATGTTTGAGGGAATTACTAATTATAAATTACTAACTGCATTATTTGACCAAAATGGTAAATTTGAAATCTCTTTCGAATTACAATTAAAACACGATGGATTTGGCCAAAATTATAGGGGAATCTACAGATAACACAATTAGCTTCAATTCTGCCTTGGACGTAATGAGTGTGAATAAAATTTTAAGTAGAATAATTCCAAACTAGATTTTAACATAATTTAAATTGCAATTAGGTAAGAATTGGGTTGCAATACGTGATTTTATCTCAAACAACCAACAAAAGTTTCTTTGAATTTAGTTCAGAAATTTGTATCGGAAATTTTGCGTGAAATTTGAATTCGAAATTTTTAAAAAATAATTTGGCAACAATTTTTCATTTCACAAAGTTTTGAGAGAAATATAAATTTACATTGGATAATAGATGCAACTAAGTGGATTTTAAATTAGATAACAAAAAAATGAGAGCAAGTTAGATGGAGCAAAGAATAGATATGTCTAGGAGAAACCAATTTGGATTAGATCAAAAAATTAAAGTAGAAAAGAAAATAGTTTTAATGGATTCGAATAAAACATTGGATGCATTCCGCATAAAGTTAGATTACAATTCCATTTGGATTTGAATAATCTTTGAGTGACATTTTAATCCGAAATTGAGTTAAACTTCCAAACGGTACTTGAATGTTGATTGTAATATTGATCATGCACATTGAATTAAATTGACAAAAAAACTTGAGTGAAACATAAAGTTTAAAAAAATATTTTGGTGTTCTCCTAACTGATTATTATAATTTTCCTTTTAATATGTGAGTAGTATCAGACTAGTAACTTAGTTGAAAATCAAATTGATTCGAAAAAAATTAAGATTTTTAGTCAGAAACTTAGTTCCAAGCTGTTTGCGAAATTTTTCAAAATGATAAATGAAATTTCTAACATACATTTAGGTAGTCTAAATTGGTCAACTGCATTCGGCAGAGAGGAAATTGATTAAGAGAACGAAATTTTAAAGAGAGTAAATTATCTTGAATTCTAAACTAGATATAATGAATTTGAGTGAAATTATAAGTAGAAATTGTCTTTTTTATGGCATATTGCATTTGGGAAACACATTTAGCGAAATGTTTAATGCACTTTACGTGACTGAGTTTAAATTCTAAACACGATTTCAACAAATTTTTTAGTTAAACTTGAAAATCAGGAATCGAGCAAAATTCTGAATGCTTTTGTATTATAATAGAAGTGTAATTGAATAAAATCTTAAGTAGGAACTTAAATTAGAAATAGAGTTTAAAATAAAATTTGATTTAAGTAAATGCATGAGCTTATAGCTTAAAACTTAAGTTTGAAATCCGGACTACCTTTAATAACACTTTGAGTGAATTTTAAAAATTTAGTTAAAATTATTCGAGCAACATTTTTATTTAGAACGGAGTAAAACAAAATTTGAACAAAGTCTGGACTCGATCCAATCGAGAATTTTAGCAAATATTTGGATGTAATTTAAAAATTGAGTTTGAATTCTAAATTTAATTAACACAAAATTATGGTTGAAATTAAGTTAGACATTTTGTGATGTTTTGTTTATAAATTAAGTAATAATTCCAACCTAGATTTCTCTAAATGTGCGATTAGAAATTTGCTGTACAACTTCAACATTAGTTGCAAGTCCATTTAAGAAAAATTTGAGTTTTATTATAGAAATGCTGAGTTCGAGTAGAATTTAAAACTCTAGTTTGGATCAAACATTCAAACGGTTTGTTAAATTTTTGGCTTGAGCAAAAAAACATAACTGTAAGATTTTAGTTTAAAAGTTGAGTTTGTATTTCGAATTGGACCAGTACGCGAAAAACTAAAGGTTATGGTTATAATTATAAAATTGATTTGAGCAAAATTTTATGTTTAGTGTGGGCAAAATTCTGAAAAAAGTTGAGTTTGAATTCCAAAATTTTAGTTGTATGATATTTTGAAAGCGATTTTTTTTTAAGCAACCCCTTACATTTTGTTGCAGTAAAAGTCTGTGGGGTACTTCTATTCTTTTAAAAAGCGCAAGTAAATTTAAAATCATAAAATGTAAATGTTCCAAAGATTATTGAAAGAGCTAATTTATTTATTTATTTATTTTCAGATACAAAGTCGACAATTTGACTTGACAATAGCATTGCTTTTGCACAATTTTTTATTTTTTATTATCTTATGACTTAAATTTCCACACATGCGCAATAAATCGTATTTTGAAAAACAATATTTAAGATTTTTCACGAGTATAACATTTGTTATTGTGAATGATTTACTAAATTTTGTAAAAAACAAATATTTTTCAAAATAGTTATGGTTCAAATAAAATTGTCACTGAACTAACACTCCTAAGAACGAAAGAGGATAAAACAAATGTAACACTTTGACGCAAATTCAAAATTTTTGAGTAGGCTTAAAGGCCGACGTGAAGTAGGTAAAGCGTGAATGGAACGGTTTGAGCCTGATATTCGATATTTTATGTGATTTTCAAGATTTCTGATATTATTTGAGTTTAGTTTAAAATAAATTAAACAAAGTGTTGAGCTATAGTAGATGAAATTGGCTTGTCATTGGATTTAATGGAATGTTCCAGAGTATTCGACATCCCCAAGTTAATTTATCAAAAAAAGATGCAATAGTTGTTTTTCAAATTTGCATTGGGACGTCTATTTTAAAATTTTTTAAGTGATTTTTTCAAATTATTCTAGAATTCTAATTTTATTAGGGAAAATTCGAAGTTTCGAGATTATTCGATTTTTTCATAACTACATATTCGAAATTTTTAGGAATCGGATTACTCGAAAATTCTAAAATTATTGTGTTTGGTGATTCTTCAAATTAGACACTAAAAGAGTATAACAAATTGTCAGTATGGGTAATATTATTAATTATTAATTAATATATATATTTAGCTAGGGGCACTGTAGAACGCTTTAAAATAATAGAACAATTTAACAATGCAAATAAAATGACATTATAATTGTTTTTTTTAGTATTCATGTAATGAAAAAATATTTTACTTTAAAATAACATTCCGCTTTATAGTTATTACAGTAATTACACAAGAAAATACGTGGTCCGCATTTATGATGCCCCTAAACACTACACCAAATTATTTAAAAACTTTCATATATTTAAGTTGTAGTAAGCCATGAAAATTTTTTGGAAAAAAATGTTCCCTTCATAAATTTCAAAGCATGCTCTGTTTGAAACAATTTAAGAATGAAAATTAAATAAATTTCCTTAGGTTTATGGCTTAGTAGAAATGTTTTGGACTAGAGCGGTTAAAGTCCGGGGTTCGATTGTGGTCAAGGCATTTTAGTTTTGTTTTTCAATTTATATTTTTTTGACGTTATAACGTCTTACACCGCATGTTCAGAAAATTGACAAGAACTCGTCCTTAAAAGCCCTTACTCTTTGGTTTAAGGTCTATTTAAATTACAATAATCCTTAAAAGCCTTTAGTCTCGAGCTATTCCTATTTGGATAAAAAATAACGGTTAAAAAAAATATCAAATGGTCAAATGGTGATTATGGCAGCGGCCGCTTGACATCAACATTATATATAAATTGTTTCCGTCCTAGGACGGGCTGTAGCCCCTAGTTATTAATATATTATTGTTATACCATTTTACTCAGCGGAATTATTTTAGAATGCAAACCTGTACTATTTTTCACAACTTTGCCATTCAATGAGATCACTTTTATTTTCCGTAAAATGATCGCCACAATCTGTCCTTTTTACAAAATACCTACAACACAGCGAGGAGTTTGATGTCTATTTCAAATTTAAGTACAAGTCTTATTTGGCTGGCATCCAAGGAAAAATTAGAGCAAATCCAAAACAGTGTGCCAAAGTTAGAATTAATGGGAGAGAATGTGGATCTGACCAAAATCGATGAGTCAAATCCACATGGGCGTTGCTTTAATACATGTCGAGCAATGTTGGAAGGATTTGAAAATTAGACATCTGGTTTTTCCTATTAAAATCTGTAATGCAAAGAAATTTAAAATTGTATTGAACCTTCAATATTAATTTATCATAAAATTCTAAATATTTATGTGTGATTTCCTGTACGATTTATCATCTGGAACACTTCAGTAAAACACTAAAACAAAATCAATTATATGTACATACTTGATTTTTATATGTAGCTACACAGGTACACAGATCATACAAAAACAGTTTAGTACTTATCTAAACACAGAGATTTGTATGTTACTCCTGCTTTTTGTGTTGTTTTACATTAAACTACATTCAAACAAACAGGGAGAAAAATTCAAAATCGTTTGCATATTTTATGATGTTTGCCTTACTCTTCAGCCTGAAAATACCATTACTTTACCAAACACATGAAAGCGCAAACACATAATATTCATATGACAAATATTATTATTCAAATTACTGTACATACGAGTATCTGCATACACATATATACACATACACAACGGTAATAGACTAATCCCATCTTATTTACGACTTGAGTTTGTATCTATATTTAAATAAAGGTGGAATTTTCAATTCAGTATTCACGAGATACGAGTAACATAACGTCTAAACAATTATATGAAATTTTCATTCATATCGTATTATGCGACATCATAAAAAAGGAAAATCCAATGTGAGTAAAAAAAACTTTGTAAAGTAAGTTTAATAAAATTTTTCAAATTTTTGTCGCAACTTTGTTGTTCTCGCTACAATAGCTATATAGCATGGATATAAAACTGTTACGATGAAATTTTATTTTCTCGTAGTCGTATATATTGTAGCGTTCTTCAGGCCTTATTGACCCTTGTCAAATACCAAATGGGAAATAATATGTAACCAGTTATTTTTGGTGTGTGGTGCTTTTCTTTCGTTACGATATTTAACGAATTTTTCTTTTTATTATGTTTTTAGGGTTAGTTATAGTGAATGTAGAGTCGAGTCAATTTTGCCTCGAATCAACGAGACTAATAATCGGGCTGAATTGTTATGGTAATTGATTAAAAATTTCGTAGAATTGGTAGGGTTTGGTAATAATATCAAAGTGATGTTGTATTAAGATTTATATCTATAAGGAATTAAATTTGGTTGGTTGCGATGACACTATACTAAGTAGTATAAATGAAGTCTATTTGTTTTATGTTTTAAACAGGCATCCTTTCAAAAGACAAGATTTTTTCAAGATTTGGATTAAATTACATCATTAATTAATTACTAATCTTATTTTTTGCTGAATTTATGTATATAGAATGTTGTTCGAAGAAATAAAATATTTTCGAGTGATATAGCAAATAATAAGGAAATTGTAAAAAGGAAAGGTTTTATTGAATGAAAAAAAAAATCTTTCCATCCTTCCGAGAAATTGATGATTTAGAACAATATTATGGAATTCTGAGTTACGAGAAGAGAAAAATGTAAGCAAAATTTCAATATACCTAATGGGAAGAATTGGTTTATTAAGACAAATATTTGAAATTTATAGAAAAATTAATGAACAAATCATCGTTCCATATATTATCTCTTCAGTAAGATTTTTTTTGTGTAGATGGCTACAATGTTTACATTGTTTGATTGTCCACCTAACGTCCACCCACAAACAACGAAAAATTTGCATTTTGGAGAAGGTAAAATTGTTAATTAAGGTATATAAAGAAGTTATTTTAAAGAAAGTGGTGTCCTTTTTACGAGGGACATATCCAAAATATTGAGAGTATCCAAAAAACGCTTATACGCTATATAACGTGGGAAAATGAATGGAATTATGACCTAAATTTACTGTACCACGTTAACCTAAAGCGATTACCACCATATCTTACAGGATGCAAATCCTATCAAATGACATTGGAAAATAGACGAGCTTTTAAAGTGTTCGTTTGTTGGAAATATTTTGCTACCGTCTATACTGGAATCAATTAAAATAAAGGCACCGAGTAGAAATTTAAGAAGTCAGGAGTTCCTTCATCTGTATATACACAGAACAAACTATGGTGACAATGAACCAGTAAACATGATGTCCAAGAGTTTTAATAAAATTGACCATCTCATTGATTTTTACTCAAGAAAAGATAGATATAAACCTAGGTTGAAGCAACATTTTGCTCCGACCTGAAAGTATTTCTATTTTAATTTTAAGTATTAATCTATGTATTATGTCAAGTCAAATTTGCGACTTTTTGCCTGAAATATATAAATAAAGGCACAAATGCATATTGATAATCACGCTGCGCCCCTATAGTGGTGCTGTATCACGTTAAATTTTTAATTTTCGCACATATTGATTCCGGACTAAAGGATATTTTTTATGTAGATTGATTCTAGGGACTCTCGAAGTTCAGTTTTTATCAATAACCAAAAATTTAACTAATTTAAAGTTTAAATTTTTCTTTAGAAACCGTTAGTATTTTCAATATTAACTTAGGTTCAGAAGGAGCACAATTATTGAAATCTGTTTCCCTGGCCAAGGCCAAATGAGAATTAAAAAGCTTTTTAATTCTATGAAAACCAAAAAAAAAAATCAAAATAAAAAAAAATTACAGAAGACATTATAGTTTTAGAATATTCCTGTTAAGAAGAGTCTCGACTGTCGTAATAGAGTAAATTTTAATTGTGATAATTCAAGAGTGCCCAAAATAAACGCGAACGAATTATGGATAGAACTGTAGTGAAGATCAGTATTTATTTAGTGTTTTTGTTGAAATGTTGTGGAATTAGGTTTCTGAAACTTTGTCACATACCGTTACCAAATCTTCAATGTAAAATTTGGTTTTGACTGTATTTGTAGTGCCTTTCGCCTATCTAATCACCCATAAATAGATTATAGACAAAGTTAAAATTTAAAAAATTTAAAATGTTTGAAATGCAAAGTTGAACCTGTTAGAAAAATAAAGCATACATTTAAGAAATAGGATTTTGCTAATCTATTATTGGGTTGTTATCGTAATAATAATTGGTGGAATGATATTCTACATTATTATTCAGATGTTTTCCAATACTGAACTGATGTAAGTAGAATGTTTCCGATAAACGCATTAGCTTCCGGAAGAAGACGATTGTTTTCAACGGTGGACATTTTATATTTTTTGCACCTTGTTGAATGTAGTATTATTATAGTCATATTCCCAGCCAGTTTTTTTTAATAGGAACATCAACAGCTTTTTTGTATGCTTTCAATTATTTTGATGTGCACATCGTAGAAAGGATTCCAAATGATTACACCATAAACCACTTGATATCTTATATAAGCGAATTATAGTGTACATAAAGTTTATTATATCCCTAAATTCCATCGCGTGGCAGAGCCAAACACATAGAGTTTGCTTTAGTAATACAATTTTCGATGTGCTTGTTAAAACTAACGTTTTCGACGAAGGTGACTACTAAATCAGTAATCTCTTATTCTCTTTGAACTGAACAAGATATTGATATTCCTCTACAAAATGTGACTTCATCCGGTTTGCATGATTTAAAATCTTAGAAATTTTCCATTGTTCGGGAAACACAGTAGTGGTTAAGGATTGCTAGAATAGCTTGCACAACGGATTTACCAAAATAACATTTTTATGTAACATACTCGTAGATGAAGTGTATATCGTCCGAGCCAAATTGGTCTCCAAAACCTTTCAATGCTGACAGAACGGTTTCATCAGTTATGACTGGAGGTGTGATTGATATGTTGGTATGGCTTGTTTGATTGATAGAGAGATTGGAAAAATACAGTAAAATCTCCGCTATTTATTTATGGAAAATAAAAGTGATCTCAGAAAGAAGTGGTATTTTGAGTTATGGAATCTGGAGAGGCTGGTTATTTCTGTATTTTGGTATTTTTAAAGAATGGGATTAACAAGAGGTTTAAATAGATTCCTATAGGACAGGCAGTAACTGTCGATTGAGTAGGAATTGTTGGTAGAGACAAGAGTTACTAAAAATTATCGGTAGTCGGGAAAAGTGGCAACATTTGATCGTTACAGAATAAAGTAAAATAAATTAAAATTGAAATTAAAATCAGAACATAACACAGTGATAAATTAATGAAAATTGTCTAAGTTATATTTAACAAACTTGTAAATTAAACGTGAATTATTCCGTTGTAGGAAAAAGGTAAAATATGTAAGCGTGTTAATTAAAAATTAAATTACTGAGAAGTTGTTTAAATTACGAACAACAAATCAACAAAGTAGTATAGTATGGTGCAGATTGACGATGTGAGAATCCTAAAAACACTATGTAAGGGGATCGAAACTGCTTATTACAGCATTAACGAGTCAAATTTACCCTTTAGACCGATTATCAAAATTAAAACCCATTAAAAGTAAAACGGAATAATATGTGCTATCATCTTCTGAAAAAAATTAGAAACAGCAGCTAAATGAGGAAGACCAGCTGATGGATACATCAATCACCTTTTTAAAGATGACACTAATTGGGTAGGAGAGGAAACTTTTATGGCTGTATCAGAGATAAACCAGGTAAAAGTTGAAGTACTTCACAGGACAAGAATACATTCTGAAGAAGATTCATTCTCACCAAGGTTGGGAAATATATCAAATAATGATACTGACAAAATAAAGATGAAAACCGTGAACCTTAGAGGTTGTTCACAAGCATCAAAGAGAGAACAACTCGATATCCTGTGGAATCAAAAACTCACTCGATTTATCGTGTTACAAGAAACAATTGTCGACCTCAGAAATACTTAGAAAAACTATAGATGGTTTCTCAGTGGCAATAAGGATGCTGTAAGAAATAGAAAACCAACTGAACATGGAGTTGCATTAATTGAAAGATTAAATAGAAAAGTAAAGATTTCTCGATTCTTTGTTAAACAACAAATTAACTGAATTCGCAAGCTACATGCGTCTATAAGTTGAACTCCAATCAACTTAATCTAACCTCTCATTAGATTCTCAACTCGATACCAAATTGATTCCTAACCGAAACCCTCACTCAAATAAAACTCAACTCAACCCAACTCAAGTTAACTTTCAGCTCAACCCACAATACAATCCTAAATAAATTCCCAACTTAACTGCTGACTCAATTTAAACTCAGCCCTAGGTGAATCCCAACCCAACCTTAATTCGACTTGAAAACCAGCCCTTTGATTGATTGATTGATTGAAGTGTTCGACCAAGCTTTAAGCAAGATCTCCCGGAGTTATTAATGGCCGGGTCTCACTGAACACCTTGTTACATACAACATAAAGAGGATTTGGATAGGTTTAGTTAGTATGAAAGAAATTGACCTGGTTACAGACACACTTTGGCCAATAGTTAGTAACACAATAGCGACACATTTCTAAACTATTTTAATGTTTATTAAAATTAAAACTGCACTCTGAAATAATATTTATTAGTTTGCTGAATCAGATTCCTGAGCCCTTCTGAAAATCATAATCGTAATTAATAAATATATACTACTTAATAAATGTGTAATACTCATAAATTAATTTAAAATTGACTTAAAGCTAATAAATATAATCGAAATAAACTAATCATTCACCTGTTTGCCTCCATACTGGTCCCTGTCGCTATTTATAACTATAATTTAGTTCACGCTATAATACATATGGATTTCAACAAGATCATCCCCTAAATTCTCTGAAATTGATCTGTAATGGACGCTGTCCTGTAATGTATTATGTTATCACTCAGTCACCAAATTAAAATTATAAGGCACTGTTACTAGATATGATTGATTGATTAGGATGTACGTCCAATCCTTACAACAGGATTCCCAAAGTCCCGGGTCCCATTCCATACACCCGTATACCTATAACAACTACGAATATTAGTTGGGGGAGACTCGACCCGAATACAGCCATAATCTGATAGTTAGCACAGAACATCACAATTTTTAAACTACAATTTATTCACTACTTTTTGATCTTGTCGGGTTGATTCCATTTAAAACTCAATTCTGAAAATCAGGATTAATTTTAATCCCTATAATAATGATTAATACTGTTAGTAACATAATGACGATACCTTCCTAATCTAGTTTCTGTTTATTAAAATTAACCTTAAAACTGCACTCTAAAATAACCTTTATTAGTTTACTGCATCCGATTCCTAGTCCCTTCCTAAAATCATAATCACGATTGATAAATATATAATTAATAAAATAAAATCCAATAATATTAAATTAAATTAAAATTGGCCCAAGATTCTAGTAGCTTGCTTCGTAATGGGCGCTGTCCTGTACTGACTTATGTTTGATGTTACCAGTAACCAATTTAAAATTATAAGGTGCTTATATACCCTCTCACTAGCTATAAACTAAAATTAGAAATTAAAAATATAATTCAACCAAGAATTTTTACTCGTCAGCAGTTTCCTACCTATCCGGAAGAGAAAATTAAAGAAAAAAAAATTAATAACATTGGAGATCAAATTTAACTGCCTGAAGTTGGGTAAATTTAATTTGGTTGTTGTTGTTGTTTCTTTTTAATTTTAATTTTAATCACGACACATGTGCATGATAGCAGAAACTTCCAATGGAAAATTTCCCAAGTGTCCCCAATCGTTTGCTAGCTGGTACTAAATAACACGGCACATAAACAGCCACAAGTAGTACTAAAACAAAATCTATTTTACATGCATCGAACGATTAACAATAAAATAACAACAACTTGACTGCCATGATCCCCGGTATAATAAAAATAGAAAACGGTGGTCAGTGGCACTATTCTGGTATTCCCAGGGAATTGCGAATTGGGAATTAATTTATTGTCAGTTTTTAGTGTATTTTGCGTTTCTTTTTCCAAAGCATACTGAGCGATTGGTATTTTGTTGGTTGTAAAATTGCTTTGAAATCGAATTATTTTTCCCCAAAATTTAGTATGCTTTGGAAAAAAGAAAACCAAAATACACTAAAAACTGACAATAAATTAATTCCCAATTCGCAATTCCCTGGGAAAACCAGAATAGTGCCACAGGGAGTACTGGTACAAAGGGCCAACCTTGTGAATCACCCGCAGAAGCTCTCGAATGATCCCCCGTATCAAAACAAATACAGTGCCGTTCTTTAAGAGACCTCCAGTGCCCGAACGTGACACCCACTCCGCAACAACCCTGCCCGTTAAATGGCCTCGCTCTCCACGGAAAAAAATAAAGTGGTCCTCAGCTAAGAAAACGGACTTTTAATTCAAGAAAATGTACTTTTTCTTGATTTAAAAGCACATTTTCTTATTTCTTTCGAATTTTTCTTTATTTCAAGAAACACAATTCTTAAATGAAGAAAAACTTGAAAGAAATAAGAAAATTAGCTTTAAAATCAAGAAAAAGTACATTTTCTTGAATTAAAAGTCTGTTTTCTTGGCTGAGGACCAGTTTATTTTTTCCGTGTCTCTATTAGCACCACAAATTATTACAAATGATATGTCTGCGATGAAATTCATACCTCTCCAGGAATATCAACCGATCCGTTGGCGATCACCCCAATCTGTACACAGCGCCCTGATACCTGCATCAAAAATACTCTCTTCCTTATCTCACAACAATCCCCCAATCGCCGACCACCTTCTTCCTCAATCAATCCAATTTCTTACTCAAAACCACACTGCCCTCTCCCCTCATTTCGCCCGCTTGGTTGCGAGAAATAAAAAAATAAGTGGCATTTGTGTTCACGCGAGTGAATTCCTCACTCCTCAGAAGAGCCATAGTACTTCCTTCCTAATACCAAATTAGCCCCGACTTATCCCTATTTGCCCGTTTACCCCTCAACAATATATCGATCGAGAGGGACATACCCGATAATCATATAGCATGTCGCCCTTTCAACCAAGTACCCAGTACTTCTGATCAGCCTTAAAAGAGAGTAAAAATCAGACGTCTGGTCACCTTGTTCACTCGTCAATTTCACATTCCTAACCTCACATTTAACATAACCAATTTAGATATATACCTATGGCAAGTTACAAATTGTAAGCCAGTACATCGCAAATCTAAATTGTGCTTTAATATATAACTAATTGATATTTGTTAAAATTAATTCGGAAAGTGAATAACTAGCACCATTAATAAATTTTAATCGAGAATTCCAAAGACATTTATAGTATACGCCCAGATTTGCATCTGGTGAATAGCCACCCCTATAGTCGAAGAGACGGATTATTTCCCATGAGGGCCTTCTCCCACTCAAGATGAAATTAGCTCCATCATATCCTTTCTACGCAGCGGGAAATCTCCAGGTACGTGGGATTCCGATTGCGTTATTTAGGCATGCTCCAACTGATATCATCCGAGCTTTGCCTTCCGTCATTGAGAAAGTCTGGATAAACAATGGTCCGCCCTCCGAGTGGCTTGATAACATACAGGTTCCCATACCGAAAGTAGGGCATCCTAAGGCCACCAGTGATCTGCAAACCAACCCTTTAACCAACTCCCAACTGAAAATGGTCTTAAGGGATTGAGAGATAGTGATTAGTTAGGGATTGATGTGGGCGTTGAGTTAATTTTCAGTACCGAAGTTCTGATAACCTCGTGTAGTTTAGCCCTTTATATTTTTAAAACATTTTCAAATTAAATTTTCCATGCTGAATATGAAGACCTGGTTATATAGGTTGTGCCATTAAATAGTGCACAGAACAGTAACACTGGTAATCCTAAGCTACATATTAGGTATCGCACGATTCCATTTTGTTTTAATGTTGTTAATTCTTTGAGTAAGCCAAAAGGAATTATCAAAGAGGTAAATATTCGAACCATAGAACATTTTATTTTGTATTTTCCTATAGACTGTAACATTTTGTTCTCATTGTAAATTAAAATTTTGTGTCATATAAAATGGCAAAATCCATCTAAAGTTTTAACAAATAAATGTAAGACCTATGACAGCCCGTTTACTTGGATATTCTTGCATCAGATTATCCTCGTTTGATCGTTGTTTTAAGAGAACAACGTCATTCTCGTGACAATAATTTTCTTTACAAATTCATATAAGTTACTGCAGTAGTTTACCGAACTATCAAATTTCTGTATTTCCTCCCTTTTAGTTGTCAAGAAATGTTAACTTGTTGCCTGTACTCTCTCTGCACATCATATTTCCTTTATTGCTAAATCTCCTACTTTGGGTTGTTTATTCATGCAATTTTTATGAGTTTTCGGATTATATGCCTACACCCCCATTCTTATGGTGCGTTGTGCAGAATTACTCGTACACGTCTAAATTAGAGAATTCATTTTTATTTTGCTGTTCGTTATCACGTTTCGATAATAATTTATTTGGTTTTTGTGTGCTTTACGTTCGAAATTTTTATTTTTTTTGGTACTCTTGACAAGGGTGCGAGGAGAACAATAAAATGTTATTGAATATTACATGCTAGCTTAGATGTGATTATTACAGCAATAAATCAGTGCACAGTATTGGTCATGATGATTATTGATTTAGTTAATCTTCAATAAATTTGGTTGTGAGGTAAATTCTTTATCCAGCCTCGTTCAACAAAGAACATATAATAAACCTGATTACAATCAATAATCAAATATCAATAAGGTGACATCGAAACATCCTTTTGTATAAATAGGGCATTGTATACAGTGATCTTTTTGGGCAATCTAAAAGGGATTTTATGCTCACACAGTAGATTTTTTTTCTATTATGTGAAAATGGAAAAGGTTAATCTTTTCGGCTTGTTTTACAAACAAAATCTCATATGTTTCTAAATATACGGACACATCCAGTAAATATCTTCTTTAACATAAAAATTCACACACATCTTTAATTCGAACTTTATATTTTTGTATTCGACCCAATTTCATTTTCCTTCTAGATAGGGAAATAAATAGAATTTCAGTTTTTTGTGATCGAAAACCATTGATTAGATTTTGCAACATAGTGAAATGAATATTATGGTAACCAAGGGGCAAAGATTTTACACTGTATTTTACATACTATTCTGGGCGACTACGAAGATAGTAATCAACGCTATATTATCACATTGTTCTACTATGTATGTATAGATTGTGTAACGAGAGCATAAAATGAAAAATCGATTGTTTGCTTACAAACTTCCCTATTTCCAGTAAACAAAAACAAAATCGCATAGACAAATTATTTAAACCACAATCAGTGCACCACAACCCATCTACCTCTCACATCCGTGTTTTGTGTTTGTGAATAATTTTTTAAATATAATTTATTCAACATTTTCTTTTTCCTCCTCTTTATCGTTTTATTATTAACCGAATCATCAACTGAAAATTTTATTTAATTAATTTCTGAATACTGCTACCCCCTCATACCATACTCAAAGTTTTTGAATTTATAATTTAATTTCCTTGAAGCACGATGGAAATAAAATTTTTATTTTATTTATTTATTATTGGTTATGTAAAGTATGTTTAAATTTATTGATGGCAGATTTTCTTTTTTTCTAATTCGTGCGTTTAATTAAACATATTGATGGTGTATTGAGATTTAAATAATTAACAAACTCGTACAGAAACAGGAATAGCAGCTGAGATTACATGTGGATAAATTGTATAAATTTAGATGGAGTGAGACAATTTTGTAGATTTTATGGTAATTTGTGGGTGGTAAATTTTAAAGATATAACTTGGATAATTACATAAGTCTCTCTTCCCGATGGCATGTGGTAGTTTACTAAGTTTTCCTTCGTTTTGGATCAGGTGGTTTACTATGTGTTACGAAACGAAAGCGGATTTGAAAGTTGAATATATTTCCGAAAATGAATCAGTCAAAAATTTAACATATTGGGAAGCTGACAGAAATAGTCCCAAAACCAAATTTAGGCAATATTTAGATTTAAAAATATCAATATTCAATTTCTTTGATACTAAAATGTTCTCCGTGAGAAACTGCACCCGAATTTCCACACTGACGTTAATGGTCTGTTAATAAGGACGACGTCGTCGCCCTAATGGTCATCAAACGCGGGAGCAAAAATTCCGTTAGAGTTTCTCACGACAAACCATTTCGTTTCAACAAAGAACAAAAAAAACAGAAAAAATTTCAGATACGGTTATTCACTTTTAGGTTGACGATATTATGTTTACATAATATGTAAATAATGTATGTACACATACAGTTACTTTTTTATAAATATGAGACCATATTTGTACCTAAATTATTAATTTTTAGCTAAATAAAACATAAATTGTTTCTTAAATAAAATATAATTTGCAATTTACATAAAAATTTTCTTGTATTTTTACTGAGTGTAATGTCGAAAAATATTTTCAAAGCCGGAAAACTCGTTTAAGCTGTAAAATGTTCGTGGACCCGAGGAAACCCCGTCAGTTGAAACTCCTTAGACCATCAACGATATCCAGAGGTAATCACGACTTCGGTCCTGAAAATTAACTCAACTCTCAAACCAATTCCTATCTGAGTATCTTAACTCAATATTCAGCTCAACCTCCAACTCAATTTACAACTCATATTCCAACCCAAACGCAACACACAAATCAACTTTTAACCTAACTCCAAATCAACACTTAAATAATTCCCAACCGAATAACTCACTTAACCCCAACGCAAGCTAACTAAACCACAACTCAACTAACTAAACTTAATTCGAACCAAATCTCAACCTTCTGCTCTACTCCAGTCTAGGTGGCACTCCAGTCTAGATGCCCTCACTCCAATCCAACTCAACTTCAACTCAAACCCTATTCAACCCTAACTCGACCTCAACTCTACCCAACCCTAAACTCAACCATAACCAACCCCAAGTCAACATTCAATTTAACCCTAAATCAACCCTATTGTAATATCCACCGCAATCACCGACTCAACCCCCAAATAAATCCCTAACGGAACTTCAATTCAATGCTCTACACTAACAACTCTACTTGCCATGCACCTCTCAACTTAACGCCCAACTTAATACATAAATTAGCACGATCCACAATATTACATGCATACAACTCCCAAATCAATGTCAACTTAACCCCAAACTCAACGTCCAACCAAATCCTCAAATTAATGTGGCTCGAAAAGTTAACTATGAACTCAACTCAAAACAACTCAAGCTAATTGCCGGCTCAACCCTAAACACAAATAAGTTCCCAATTAAAGCAATGACTAAACTTTCTGGTATACTCTGTGTTACCCGGCAGAATATGTCGCATGCCAATTAAACCATCATCACCACCACAACAAACATCACCATTAATGTCACCGTCACTAATATCATCACCTTCATTGTCACCATCACCATCGCCATTAAAATAATTATGATACACTATCAAAATCCAAAAATCAACTCAATTGACGAAGTTTTAGAAATCGCTCCGTAATAACTTTGGACCTAGTTAACATCCCTCATTATTTGTGTAAAGTTTGGTTCAAATCGGTCTAGGCGTGTGGATTTGTTTAAATTTCATACATTATTCATACATACGTACAAAAACACTCACTTTTATATCTATAGATTACTCAACTGCTCACTAAACCCTAATCGAACCCCAACTCAACTCTAACTCAACCCCAATTCAACCCGCAAATGGAACCCAACTCAACCGTAAACTCAACGCCCAACTCAATCATCAAACCAGCATATATAAAAAATTGGTCAATCCATCCTAACCACCATATCGTAACCCAAACCCAACTATCCAATTCAACTTTAGCTCAACCCGCAAATTTACCCCTAACTCCACCTTCATCTTAACCTCAAAATCAATGTCCAACTCAACGTTCAATCCAGCATATATAAAAAATTGGTGAATGTTTTATAACCGTGGTTTGGGGTCAATTCGTATGTCATGTACCCGACCCTCCTTACGTATAGATTTCAAAAGATTGGCTAATAAAATTCTAACTCGGGTAAGCCGTTCTCAAGATACCATGGATATAGACATCCAAACAGAAGGACCGATATTTTTAGTTCGAGAAACACTTTTCTCGACGTTTTGAAATGAGTCCAAAAAAAACAACAAAAACAAAATGTCCGTCCGTCTGTCTTGACGTCTGGATGTCTGAATGTCTGGATGTCTAGATGTCTGTACCCATGATATCTCGAGAATGGCTTGTCTAATTTGGATTTTTTTTTCGCCAATCTGTTTCTATGGTCAACTTGCATGGAGAATTGAAAAGATTTAAAACCCGTACGCAAGAAGGTGGGGTACCTGCCGTAGTATTGAGCCAAAATCACCAGGTTTACAAATATTTACCAATTTTTTTATATATGTAGGTTTGGATATTGAGTTGGATACTGAATTTGGGATTGACTTGAAGTTTAAGTTAGAGTCATTTTGTGGGTTGAGTTGAAGTTGAGTTGGGGTTGGATTAAGGATATAATTAGAAGTTGACTAGTTTTTTATATATGCTGGCTTGAGAATTGAATCAGGCGTTGAGTTTGCTCTAATGGTATGAGATTGAGTTTGGGTCTAAGTTTGGGTATAAGTTTATGTTGAGTTGGAGGTCGAGTTAGACGTTCAGTTAGCATTGAGTTAAATGCATAGACACAAGCGGTTTTCAGGCCGCGTTAGTTTAGGGATTGAGTTTGTGGTTGAGTTGAATTGGGATTGAGTTCTGGTTTACTAAGGGTATTTTTTCGGACCAGGCGTTGTGTGACATTTATTGAGCTTTATTTGGGGCTTGATTTGTTCTGCGTTGAGCTCATGTGCGAATTTAATTTTTTGAAATTTTAGGTTGACTTGGGCGTTACGGTGTGAGTTTCGTTGAGGATTAAGTTGTTGAGTAGAATGTTGAGTTCGGGTGGAGCGATTAGGTGCATTTGGGGATTTATTTGAAGATTGTTGAGATGATACACTCATCTAGTTTCCAAACCGTGTTGTTTTAGGGTTTGAGCTGCGCATTGTGTTTGGGTTGAGTTGAGGTCGAGGTTTTGTTTAATAGGGTTTGAGTTGGATTTGAGGGAGTGATTCGGTTTTAGGGTTTAATTTGGGGTCGAGTTCAAGGTTTAGTGAGACGTTATATTGAGTTGATTTTAGTAGAATTCATACACGCATTTAGATTTCGTATTGAGTTGATTTTGGGATTGAATTAGCCGTTGAGTGTGGAGTTGAATGGAGGGTTAAGATTTGATTCGAGCTAGTTTCAGTTGAAGTTGAGTTAAAATTTAGTTAACTTAAACTAAAGTTAAGTAGGAGGTTCGATTGGTGAATTATTTGAGGTTGATTTGGTGATTAAGTTGAGGGTTGGGTTGGCGGTTAATTTGAGTTGGAGGTAGTTATAAATTGAGTGTAAGGTTGAGCTGAAGATTGATTTAGGAGTTTTAGTTAGGGATTAATTTGGGAGTAGAGTTAGTTTTCAGAACCGAAGTTCTGATCACCTCATGAGGTTTCAGTCTTTTTTTTTTGCTTTTTCGGACGCTCAGCGTCTTTCAAAACGTCGAGAAAATTGATTTTGTACCAACTAACAAAATATACTAGGGTACCTTAATAATTTGAAAATCATTTTTTTTAAATTTCAAACTGATGTTTTTACTTTAAAATTTAATTTTAAATGAAAAAAATCAAATTAATGTCCCATGTAGTATGAAATAAAACGTTGTACGTTACACGTACGTTAAATGATCGTTACGGTACTCGTTGAAAATAAACGCAAACTCGTACGGTGACAACTCATTTACCGTCCTTGTGATGTAAATAACTATTTTAGCATTTTTACCATATTTAGAATTTAATAACTGACCGATTTTCTATTTCATCCATTAACACAAATTGACGTGTACAGTTTCAATAAAAAAATTAAAACAAAACTTTATTCTAAACACATCTTTAGGCGAATGAGAAATTAAAAGATATAATAGTTGCCCCGGTACCCTCGTACAAAATTCGAGAATTTATTAGTTTGCAAGGAAGGTCAATTTCTTAACTTCTAGCTCTAAATTTTGTAGTTAGATTGTTACCAGTAATAGATGAACATAATAATTGAATACAAGCGGAATAATTTAATACAAAATAATTCAGCACACAGATAAATGTTCCTTATATACTTATTTAAAATGTACGGGATGATGAGATTAATCGCCACCCCAACGGGGAAAAACAAATTGACTTCGACTTTTTGCTAACCAGCTACAACAGAGCTCACAAATAATAATAATAAACATTTAAATTTAATCCAACTAATACATCTAATTCAAAATTGAAATCCATTTCGACATTTTTTTTAAATTTAGTAACAGAATATAACAAATTAAACAAACAAGTAGGAAAATGTACGAGTAAGACACACACACAAAAAAGAAAAGGAAAAATTTAAATTTTTAATGAAAAATAATTGTGATAAATTGTATTTTTTGTGTCATTGTCGAGCAACAACAACAACAAAATAAAAATAAATTAAAATTTCAGATTAAAATCTCTGTATACAGTTGATTAAATCGCACGAGAAAGGAAATGTGTTACATGAAAGAAGCAAACATTCTCTTAATTCAACTGTAGTTTTCATGATTAGCCCAGAAATTTGGAGATATGTACCGAAAATAAGTCGCAATATTATCATTATTACATATTTACGAGAATACTTATTATACACCGAAACATAACAAAACATAACTTTGCATACAAGATTTAGACGTAAATTAAACATAACGACGATGATGATAAATCTTTAAATCTTTGAATTATTCGGGGGGAAAATTTCATTCTTATTATTCAACACGATGTTGTTCTGTGTATTGCGAAGAAAAGGTGAAATCAATTTTTGATAAAATGAAAGAGATTTTTCCTCGATTTAATGACAATACGAATTAATTTTATTTTTAAGATGCTGCGTAGAATAGTCTCTGGTGACATCATGACAATTTGAAAATTTATTGCCTGTCTATTAAAATTGTTTTTCGGTGCTCAATCGAAGGTACAACATAATTAATTATCCGTGATGTAGGGAAGAGGTATACTAAAATTAACAGCGTAATCAATGTTACGCTGTCATCATTAATTATTTATCGTAATAAAGAGTAATCGGTTAAAAGGTTAGCGCTCTATTTTAAAATGTCAGTCGCCCACAATAACAACTGTATCAAATAAAAATATTTATCAGATTATACTCGGTGTATCAAACAAAACAAAGAGTTTTCCAGTTATAGTTTCTCTATGAACATTGTACACATACATACTATATAATATATCATCATATTTTGGATTATTTGTCCCAAATATGTGGAAGATTTTTTTTTCAATGCGAAAATTGTTTAGAGTTGCAGCAATATGAGATCTAAACAAAGCACAAAAAACTGCTATAAAAACGAGTCAATAAAATTTTTTGTTAAACTCAATGATACTTTTTGACTTTTGACGGTTAGTATTTCAACTTTATTTTTAAAGCTAGATAAATCATAATCGTTATCGTTTTAAAACAAGCAGGGTATGTATGTATGTATAAAATGAGTCGCTATGTATAGATGTATTTCATACCATACATTTCAAGAAATATTGACACTGCAGGAACGTTTATTTAGCAATTTGTGTCACTTTCCAAAACTTTTGGTCAAAACTTCTTGTTGGGTAACTTAACAAGTAATGTACGTATTCGTTTAAAGACGACAGATTAAATATATGTTTAAGTTTAATTAGCTAATTGAAAGAAAAAGAAAGAAATGAACCAACTTGATAAATATAATAATTCGATTATACCAATTGAAAAGAATACATTTTTGATAATATCGTACTAAAACGCTAAGGACCTCAACGCTCTTTGGTGGTTTGGCGTCTATTGGAGGGGGGGACCAAAGTTGAGTAGATTAATCTACCAGCTCCGTAACCTTCCAGTATGGTGCGTATCACGAGAGTTTTTCTGGTCATATATTAGGCAGCTGCATGATGAGTACAATTGTGTGAGGGGTAACTTGGTCACAATTCGCAAGTGTACGTGCTGCCTCCTCGGGGCAACCACTGCTAACTAAGGCCATTTGGCACATCATGGTCATTTGGCACAGGCTAAAAACCCTAATCTAAGGTGGAACAGCATATGCCCCGGTGGCACAGTGGTTAGTATGCTTGCTTTTAGCTCCGGTGGTCCCGGGTTCGATTCCCGGCGGGTGATGAAAAAATCACGGCTGGTTAATGTATGATCAATGAATTAATCATTCAT
Source organism: Tipula helvola (assembly GCA_963556165.1). Taxonomy (NCBI): domain Eukaryota; kingdom Metazoa; phylum Arthropoda; class Insecta; order Diptera; family Tipulidae; genus Tipula; species Tipula helvola. The sequence continues at coordinate 7,370,929 of OY744481.1, read as the reverse complement.
TATCCGTTTTTAAAAAAACTGGTTACGAAACTTCATAATGAAGCGGTCAAATCGCTCTATGGGATGTAGCGCCAGCGATAAAAAACCAAAAAAAAAACATAATCTAAGGTGGAACAGCATATGCTAGATACCAGGCACCCTCCAGTTTTATTTAGCCTTCCTGTAATAAAACTGGGTGGCCTAAGGCGACTTTGCACTCCCAGCAACTCCTACGGAAACAGAATAAACATTAAAAACTTCGTTTCGCAGGAATTCATAATATCATAATAACGACGCTGCGGAAGCTTGTCTAGCACGATCAAATATGCGAATTGCCATTTCGAGACCGTGGATATGTTTCTAGGACTCATTGATGGTCAAATAATTTACTACTTCTGACATCTTACACTTATAGCACGAATTAATTTAATCCCGCACTTGCCTTGATATTCACTGCCAGAAGAAATACCGCTGCAACCGTTCTAAAGTTTTGTAATTCCCATATGACTATTTGCTGATGGCACATACACTTGCTCTGAAAGGGAAAATGTTAGAGACGTTGGAACAACTGGTTTCCACGTAGAGGTATCAGTTTTCATGTACCGTTTAACATATGTTGGGGAGATCAGCAACTTACTATCCCCCTCTCGACGGGTTACATTCAATATTCGTATTTTGTTCGTTCTGTCGGAGTTTTGAGACATATTCCTCATAACGAAAAGCCAGTGAATTTAGATCTATGGACAGGGTACCATTATCACGAGATTGAGAAGATTCAACTTGATTCAAAAGCTCAAACATATTCAATGCTCCCTTGCGGTATTCTGCATCACAATTGAATCCCTGTAGTCTTATACTGCACCTAGCCAGCATGCCGGACAGGACAAACTCGTCATTCAACCAGCGGAGACTAGACTGATAAGTAAAATAATAGTAAATTTATACCGTTCGATATAATGTCGAAAGGCATTTACAAATAGAACTAATGCATATCACTCTAATTCCTTTATCCAGTAGTTTCGCTGCTCATCTCCTGGGTTTTGAAACAGCACTCCGCCAACTTCTCATTATGACGCATCTATCTGAAAGAAGAATGCCCAGTCATAATCCGGATGAACTAATACGGGAGCAGTAATCAGAAATCTTTCCACCTCATTCATGCTCTGCTAAACTATTTCAGACCAAACCAGTGTGGTCTTCTTCTTCAGCAGGTCTGTTAAAAGTGCGTTGACTGAAGCGTAATTGGGAATAAACGGCCGATACCAGCCGATCATACCCAGAAATCTTCTCAATTCTTTCATTATTCTTAGCACAGGACAATTATTCACGCCGGAGACCTTTTTTGGGTTCAATTTTATACACCCGTCGCCAAGTTGTCCAGTTCTTTCAGAAGAAACTTACGTTTTTCGAAGTTAATCTCGAGCTTCAGATGCCCAAAGTGATTAATAAATCGTCGGGTCGTAAATCATCTAAATAAACAAAAATTTTTGGAATGATATTGAATGAGATCAACTTTGTACATTAATCGGCACATGGTTTGTGGTGTGTTACACAGCCTAAAAGGCATGGCTTTGTATCGGTAAGGTGATCTTCAAGTTACTGCAAATGCAGTTTTACGTTTAGCATTATCATTGAGTGTAATCTACTAGAATACAATAGTCCATTTATAAGCGGTAGTGGAAATGAATCCTTCTCCGTTATGTCGCTTACCTTTCGGGCGTCGAGGCACAATCTAACTTTCCAGTTTAACACTAATGCCTTTTCAGAAATTGTCAAATTTTGAAGGTAACATATTTTCTTTTCTCGTTGTAATTGTTAATTGTTTATTAGTGCTGGGACCAGTATTATTTTTAATATATATTAATTCAGTATTCAGGCAGCATTTCAAGGGAAAGGTTGTAGCATTTGCAGACGATATGGCATTTGCTTATAACTGTTCTAACTATGCTTCGACAGTAACTAGTATCAATCATGATTTAGAAATTTTAAGTAAATGGTTTGCAGTTCATAGATTATTACTTAGCCCAAAAACTAAAGCTATATGTTTTAATTTAAATGAAAATCGTTCGTTCGGTAATGAATTAGTATTTCACGATTGTGAATGTCCTAAAATAATTCCATGTACTCCTGGATGCTTACTGATTGAATCAGTGAGTAACATCAAATATTTGGGTTTGAATGTTGATTGTCGACTCAACTGGAAATGCCACATAAGTGATTTAGAAAAAAATCTTCATGCGTCGGTTAGGAAAATGTATCTCCTTCGAGCACATTGTCCGCTGTCGGTTCTTAAATTATTCTATCATGCATTAATTGAGTCAAAATTGCGTTATGGCATTTCCTGTTGGGGTGGCACGTATTACGCAACTTTGAGACCTTTGGTTATAGCCCAAAAACACATCATTAGATCAATGTTCTTCAAATCAAAGTGTTTCCCATCATGGCCCCTTTTTGTTAAAAGCTCCATTCTTCCTTTGAAACATCTTTATGTATTCAAAGTGCTAAAGATTTATTATGATATGAGTGGTAACCGTAATTTGGGTTGTCATAATTATACATTACGCATTAACTACAAGCATCTAAAAGTAATTCCATCTTTTCATAAAACTCATTTTTTTAATTATTTTCTTGTCACAGCGCCCAGAATCTATAATAAGTTACCTGCAGAATTTCGTATTATTCAATGTAAAAGAAAATTTGATTTGCTCTTAAAGGAATGGCTATTTAAATATTGCACAATTGATTTTCTTTTTGACGTTGCTGTTTAAATTTTTTAATTATGTTTTTTAAGTACATAGTAACTTTTAATTTTAATTTTAATTTAATAAAAAATTTTATTTTTTTTATTTTTTTTTTTTGTTGTTTTTTTCCGTGTAAATTGGAATTTTTGATGTAATTCACGTTGTTTTAGTCGTTTTTTAATCACTCAACGAATACTATCACCCCCTAACATTTCTCAATTAAGTTAAAATTCTGAAGTAATTGTCTGATTCTGGCATTACTGCCATTAGACAGTTTCTAAATTTTTTCTCTAGCTTCTTCAGGCATCACAAATTACTTAAGATCTTGTTTAATTCTATTTTTTTTTTGTAATTTGTAGCTATATTTTAATATTTATTAGAAGTAAATAATTATATAATATATGTAATAATTTTATATTTTTTCTTATGTAAATTATAATGTGATTGACCTGAGAGTTTGAGAAAATAAAATAAATAAATAAATAAAATAAATAAATAAATGATGGAAATAGCTTATTGACAGGGGGGAGGGGAGCGAGTAGGAGAGTCAGCTGAGACGCAACAACCTCAACAACAACGTCCAGCAACACTAGCTACAGTTAGTACAAATTTGAGTGACCGCATGTGAACATGATGATGGAACGAAATATCGCCCCCCCCCCCTCACAACCGCCGATGTAAAAATTAATGGATAAAAAATTCTTAAAGCTTTTCAGAAAAAACTTGCGGCACTAATGGGGAACGCTGATTGTGTTGTATTGTGACTAACAGCTTGTCATAAAAAAAAGAAACTAACAAAAATGTATCGACTGCATAGGTGGTTGAAACCGGGTCGAATCTTTAATGCTAACATTCCTTGCCTATCCTGCGGTCTTGTTATATGTAAACGGTGTACGATGGATCCGGCGTATCCGGGAATCTTGCTGAGATTCCAATCAATGTTGGAAATAGCTTATTGACCAATTTATCATTAAACTTCTTCACATATTTTCTTAATAATCCGTACTTTTCCATTGTCAATTCAAGTCGATGAATAAAGCCAAAACTGCGTTTACTTCTAAATCAGTGCCTTGGAGCTTGATATTAGATATTTAAGATGAGGTATTTTTGCGCTTTTTCATAGAATGCGCTTCTGCATATTCAATTTATTCCGCCTCGTATGTCTTAAGAAGTTTTTCACTCCACCTGCTTTTTGGTTTTCTCAGAACACCTTAAAAATTCCTTCTCCTGACATTTAGTCGTTGTAGACGTTGTTGTTGTAGAACTTGCTCGTACCGATCTTGCTACTACAGATATTTTTGCTGTATCTTTATTTAGAAATACTACCAAATTATGTGTTAGCCAATCAGAATTATGCTTGCGCAATCCAGTTTTGTTTCTGTGAGGTTTTATCCATTTTTCAGAGTAGCGATTAATATGGCCCTAATTTTGCATCTAATTTGATGTACCTTTTTTGCATTAAAACCAAACTCGGAAGCAAAACTACCTCCGTATTCACAATAATACGATTTACCATATCTAGAACAAAATTCACATAAAATTATACGAGATGAACCTAAACAACAAGAAGCATGGGGCATTTGTCATCAGCCATGGTTTGACCCATCGTGTACATCAGTAAACGGCTGCGGAAAAATAAAGTAAATTGAATTAATATATTGTTATGTAAAATTAGAGTATGTAATTATGTACACTTAACTTCAATTTATTTCCAAATTTAATTGTATAAAATTCTAGTTGATTAGTATTAATACATTGTACCGCTTACTAAATTAACTGAAATTAGATATATTTAAGTATTAATTAAAGAAATAACGTGTAATTAAAATTAAAATTAACTTATCTCAAATTTTCCTTGTATACACCAGTTTTCACGTTGACATTGTAAACGTTACATGTAGACGAATTCTGGTGTCCTTTTGAAATCATGATCAATACGACGTTTGCGGTGAATAGCACAACTAAAAGATTCGAATATAGGTAATTTTCGAAAGTGTCTTTCATGTACAAAACGGAAAATATTTTGTAAATTAGAATTATTCGTGAGCTTGAGGTGACAAGACGTATTTTTCAGTGGTTCTTTGTAATAAAAAATTCCTCATGTAAAATAAAATAAAACAAAAATTAAAATATTATAATAAAAAGGTTATAACGAGTTAAAAGAAAAACAGGAAAGCGTTTTTAATTTAAACTTCTTGTGTTTTTTATATGTTCTGAATTATGTTATAAATCGAACAAAAATTGTTTTTAGCTATTTCTGTAATTATAGTTGATAGCGCCAAGACTACTAGCCGCCGGGGTGCGAATAATTTTTGCCTCCCCCTATTTGCTTAAAAAAGTTATTATTTTAAATTCAATGTACGACGCGATGGCGTAAGTCAAAGAAAGTAAGGAACTTTTGCTGGTCAATGAGAAAAAAGAAACATTTTGAAATGAAATAATAAATATAAGTTTATTTCACAAAATGAATATTTTTACATGTTGATTGTTTAAAAAAAATAAAATAAAATAAAATTTGTATACTGAATAAATTAAATCATTTAAATTTAATACTAAATTCAATTCAAAATTATATAAACATAGTATAAATTGAGTACCCCTGTTTTTCCGTTATTAGCCGAACCCCTTTAATAAGCCGCGGCTTCTTAGAATTTTTTCCCTGCAAACATTTTTTGTTAATCTCTATTAAGCCGCAGTCTCGTGTAAGCCGCACACTTCTAATAAGCCGCATACATTTTAGTATTCGCGATTTTCACCCACTGTAAAACACCGTTAATTTCTATGAAAACTTTTTTTTTCTAATAAGACGCGGCTGGGAGCGTATCGGAATCCTCAAAATCTTACTTTTTGATGAATCTTACTTTCATGAAATCATGATTTTCCTTCAACAAAAGAGGCAGTCCGAATTAAAGTTTGAAAACCAGGCTTTTTAAAACAGGCTTTAGAAAACAGGCTTCTGAAAACCAGGCTTACCTAGCAGAAAAGTAGGGATTTTGAAAAAATAAGATTTTTGGGAACGTAAAATTTTTGGGAAAGTAAAATTTTGAAAAGTAAGATTTTGTAAAGTTAGATTTAGACCCCAACCCGTGCCGCGACTTCTAATGGAAAAACAGGGAAATCGCAAAAAAATTACTCTCGTCGCTTTTTTATTGCAAAATCAGTAATGCTGTTTGAGAGGTCTAACAAGGGAACCTTTTGGAACAGTCAAATTCAAAAAAATATAAAAACTATTCTAAGTGGTAGTACTCTGTGAGAAATTAATGAAATCGTTTTTTTATTGGCAAACAAGCCTTTTTAGGGGTTAAAATCACCCCTCGCTTAAAAAATGTATTTAAACCTTAAAACACAAAAACTATTTTTTTGAAAAATTGGCTCCTTTACGATTCGTTTCTCCGTTATGTTTTAAATCAGAGATGGAAACCAAAGGGTATTTGAAACAGGTTCGGTTTAGATTCAAATTTAAATTAAGTTTTGGTTTTGGTTGCCAAAATTTTCAAGTTGTGGTTTTGGTTCGGTTTTGTTTCAAGCATTCGGTTTTCGGGGAAAAACGTATAAATTAAATTCAATACCTTTTATGAAATATTGAAATTAGTTTAAATAAAATGACAAATTTACGTCGAATTTACTGATTCTATAAATTTTGTCGGCTCCTACGCGTAGAGAACGATTTGGCATGTTCTGGTTGCTCAGCACAATTCGGAGAGTTGCTGCCCGATTGTTACCACGGTATGGGCCAGCAATGGCTTATATTATTATTATTATATAATTTAGACATAATTAGCTGTATGAAAATAAAAAGTGAAAGACATTTTTATTAAAACTCAAAGAAAATATAATTTAAGTTTCCGTCGGTTTTTGGTACGATTTTGGTGTTTATTTGAGAAAATGGTTTGGTTTTGGGTTGGTTTAAAATTTTGATTACAAAAATGGTTTGGTTTTGATTCACCAAGACTTCATTGGTTAGTGGTTTTTCTGGTTCGGTTCAAAACCGGTTTCCATCTCAATATTATCATATCCAAGTTATAGTGTCATCATGATTCGTTTAGTACTTCTTGCAATTGTGCTTGCGCCTGTATGTTCATTGCGAATGTGACTGGTGAGACGAGTTTCATCAGTCACATTCGTTCCTCGTTTCCTTGTTTTTTACCAATGTGTATAACCTATAAACTGGTAATCTGAATGGGGCTAAATGTAGTGTTCTATCTTTTTCTTTTAAATTTTTTCTATGATTAACATATGTTATTACTACTATTATGCGAGCGACGGCTAAACGTTTAATGGCTAATCATTTAATGTGATGAAAAAAAATTATTGAATGTTTGTTGATTGAATTTTTTTTGAATAAAATTTAACGCACGCGTATATTCGGTGTCCCGTATGATTTCAAAAAAAATGTTTATCGGGTTCTCATTCCGATTGTGTCCACTGCGTGACAGTAAGGAGACCAGTTTCTGGGTCGACAAACGACTCAGTAACCACAGTTCACGCTAAAAAATACATACGCTGTACATAGGTGGTCTACGCTGCTGATTTTTTTATACTTGGGCGGATTGCCAAAAGGATTTCGTATTAAATAATTCAGAATTCTCATTTAATAATAAAATTTACAAACAAATTTTTAGCTCACCAATGGGTTCGCCTATTAGTGCTATTTTGGCAAATTTTTGATGGAATATGTAGAAAATGTACCACTAAATTCTTTGGATTTTTAACCATTATTCTACTATCGTTGCGTTGATGATATTATAACGGCTATCCCAGTTGACAAAGTTGATATTTTTATGGATTTTTCCAATTCGATAGAACCGAGAATTTAATTCACATTAGAAAAAGTATCTGATAAAAAAAATTCATCTTTTGGATACTATTTTGATATATGAACCTAAAGGCAAAATTTCTGTGGATTAGTATCATAAAGATACATAGTTTGGAAGGTACTTAAATTTTCACTTTTTACAAAATTAACACAATCAAAATTCTTACTCAAGAAATTATGAAACTTTCAGAAACAAAATTTCATTATAAAAATTTTATTTTATTAAAAAACATTTTAGCTCAAAATCATTAACCCTGATAAATGAGTAGATGTTACTATTTGGAAACAAATAAATTTTTATAGAAATTCTGTAGGTTTGGCCGATAATAGAAACCAAAATTATGTATCTATCCCATAGATAAAAAATTATAATTTTAAGATTGTGGGAAGACCAGCATCGAATTTGAATACAACTTTGTTTTCTAAACCTAAGGATTCAGTTCCCCTAAAGAAAAAGTCCAATGTTGTCAATCAGATCCAATGCGAATGTAACGTAACCTATACTGGACAAACGAAATAATTTATTGAAAAATGGTTGTATCAACATAAAGGTGCGGTTTATGGAGATTTAAACCAAAATAGTGTTCTCACTCAACATTTAAAAAACACAAATCATCAAATAACTTTAGATAACGTTAAAATTTTGGAACCGCAAAAAAATTTTAGGAGAAGATGGTTTCTGGAAATGTTACACAAAAGCTTTTTTCGTAAAATTTACCACAATTTTTTTTGTTACGGTTGGAAAATATTTTTCTAGTCTAGACACAAGAATTTTGGTTTCTACGGAAAAACTTTCAATTTGTTGGTTTTGTTTTTGATTTATCTTTAAAAGGAAAATTGTATTGAAAACATTTTTTGAGTCCGAAAGCTCAAGTTAATTTTTAAAAAAATTCAAAAAAATAAAAGCAGTATAGAGCCCTAAACCGTTAAATAATTTTAATTTTATAAAATTGTGGCTCAATAATACTTAAATATTATATTTCAAAGACTTGTTAACTTAAAAAAAAAAACTATTCTGCAATTACCAATCTATAAATACGAGACGAAGAACTGCAAAATTCCACGAAATAAAAAATCATCATTTGCCAAACCATTCTCATCAAAAATTAATAATCAAAACTTGTTTATCCATTTTGTAGTAAAAAAAAAGTCTCAACATTCTCGTCCTAATCTATTCCCTTTAATAGTATTAAAATCATTAAAATGATACATAACTATCAATCTTTCAGTTTCCCATTAAACACTCCTAATCTCTAATAATCTGCCAACATTATTTATTTAATATTCCTACAAAATAAACTATTAAAACTTATGTACATATATAGCACTTAGGAGTCTCTTAAGTGAAATAATTTGCGTCTGTTTACTATGTCGATGTACTGTGCAGCCGAAATTATATTCCCAAATGAAAAATTTTCACTAAATATTTATTCGAGAGCGATAAGAGGAAAAATCAGTTTCACTCAATCTCAACACAAACAAAATTCTGAATTGGGGAAATATTGTATATCGTTTTGAAAGGAGGGGGATTTGATGTTAGACAGAGAGCTTTAACAAACTTGGAGTTTGCGTCGCAGCTTGTACTAAATTTCCCCTCATTTTTTAGTACAATATTGTTTTGTTTTTATTTTCGTATGTTTAACATGCAACAAGTGGAACAAAATAAATCCAACACAAACAAGATTTTTTTTTGTTTACCATTCGGTTGGAAAAAGACAACACAATTTTCACAAATTTCAACACGCACGCACATATACTTAGAGGCATACAAACAAATAATGTATTAACAGAAAAAAAGAACAATTTCATTGTGTTTCATCGCAAACATATACGTATGTAGCACAGACATTTATACGTTCTGTAATGTTAATACATTTCCAAATAATTTTCCGACTGTATTTTGTTTTTCATCTTGTTTTGGATTTTCCAACTGATTATTCAATTAATATGAAAATACGTATCAAAATATAACAATTTTAAAGAGACAAATCAGTTAAACGATGATCGTCGTCGCGAACAGTTCTCGATATATTGGGTGTTGAATATTTTTTAATTTTTTTGTTTTGGTTATTGTTTTGTGGGTTCATAGAAAGTGTTTTACCTTTAGAGTGTTGTGTAAAATTAGTGATATTTGGAGATTATTATGGTGTTGTGGTAATTAGTTAGTGGATAATACTTGTGTGCGGTGGTTTTTGTGAAAATTTCAACTATTCTGGAAAATCGTAAATTTTGTTTTATCAAATTTGAAGGTAAACAATATATCAGATCATAAATTTGCTGCTTGATTTTATACTCCAAACTACACCTATATGAAATAAAAATTATTTTTATGGCGTACTTCCAATTTGCGAAATAATTATTTTTCACCAAGCACCATCTGGTAAAATTATAATTTTTAATTGAATATTTAATTGGGCAGAATATTGTTTGGAAGCGTATGGTTGCATCAGTCCCCAATTAATTTGCCATCCAAAATGGAAAATAAACATTTTTGGTTTTGGTGATTTAAAATCAATTTATTTCTATGCTATTTGCTAAATTATAGTTTGTTTGGTTTTGTGTACATAGTAGTATGTATACACAAATATGTTGATTTGTTTGCCTAAATACTTTTCCAATGTGTGGAAAACGAAAATAGCATCAAATTTCGCGTTTATCCAATAGTGTTCCAGCGATATGGTTTATGTCATTCGAGAATGTATATTTGTAGCGTTGTATTGTTTTTCATTTTTTTTTAAATAAACCACCTTTAATAGCCCGGGCAGCGCAGGCATGCGACTTATATTAACCAAAACAATTAGATAGATCATTGTTGTATAAACATTTGGAAATTTATTTTTAAGTATGTGGGCGTTTCAAGACGTGTTCTTGTATTGCTAAATAATTTTTAATAAAAATATTTATATTTTGTTAAAATGCAATTTGTTATTTTTGAAATATTTTTTGGCCAGATTGTTGTGTCCTTAGAAAGAAAATGAGATTTTTTTTCCGGTATATAATACGTAGGATCATGTTACATGCACGATTTATCATTTAACCATCTTATTTTGATTTAGGTATACGGAAAATACAAATGAAATGTTTTGTAGTTGATTAAGATTAATGTGTATTGAAATTCTAGATGTATCGTTAAACCAATAAAATATTGTGGCTAAAATGTGAAATGGGAGACAAACGAAATATTGTGACCTTAAAATATCAAATTTATAAAAATATCAAGTATAATTTCTATAGGTCCCAGTATTATTGTACAAACAGGTTCACAAAAATTAAAATTTTGAACATTCCACGAGCTGGCAACTAATTTAAACAACTTTTTTTATCGGCATTATCCTGAGATTTAAGGTCTTCACTTCGAAATCTTCGGGTTTGAAAATGTATTTTCGGAGCTTTGGAGTTGCGATAACTATTTAGGGGGTTTTAATATGTATGTGTAAAGTGAGAGTCTTTGAAAGTCAATGCGCGTATTTGTAAGCCGATTGAGGAATTAAAAGTAATAATTAGCAAGAAGTGTTTAGCACTATTTAAGGTATCTAATACTAAAATAAAATTTAATTTAAGTGAACCGCCTATGTGCAGGACGACGCATGGTTTGTGAAACATTTCTGACATGCCCGAACTCAAAAGAAGAACAATTAGAGGAATTAGGCCGGAAAAGCCTCAAAGAAATGCTCGGCTCCCCTTGATTGGAATTCGACAACGTTCATATGTCCACCACGGGAACGTTTGCATGTGTCGATTCGTTGAACCCAATTTTCGATGACTCGGCCATGTTCAATATTGGCTCTGAGCTCATCTAACGGCGCCGGCTTGTTGGCATAGCCCCATAAAAAAAAGTCTAGAGGTGTTAAATCACACGATATAGGCAGCCAATCAAAAGGACCATTTCTGGATATAACACGTTCATCGTATCTAGATTTCAATAAGTCGCTCTTGAAGTTGCAGCCCCGACACTGAATTTTTGTAGTAAATTTGAATTATTTGTAAACGTTGTTCGTTCGTGTACTTGACCATGATGAAAATGTTGCCTTTACTGAATGTTTTGACACTGACAGTTTAGTTATTGGTTTAATTCACAGTGAAAGTTCAAAGTTGTCAAGTTCCAAATGGAAAACCTATTATAATCGATTAATAGATAGTTCTAGCGAAAATGGTGTTAAATTGCAGTAATTCTATAAAATAATCCGATGTACCATTTAAGTATTTCTACTTCTCTTTCCACATCCAGACCATTTTTTGGATAAAGTTTCCAATAAGTGAGGAGTAAAGATTGTTCACATGTTGCGATATTAAAACCGGCCATGGCGGTGAATACAATTATCAACCGAAAGCTTTACGCTAGTATCAAAGTTCTGGCCAACATCCAACAGTAAAGAACTGTTCTTCTTCAGAGTCTCGGAATAAACCTTCCTTTCCTTGCAGAACCGAACTAAAAAGGTTAAGGAAATTAGTTCGGAAACTAAAAAATAAAGCCAACAAATCTAAACTTCAGGTTGATTGGGTTAACTTCTTGGCTTGTAAAAAAGTTTCAGGCTTGCTGATGTGTGTAGACTTAATACTCCTCCTCTACCAAACGGACAGCTCACCTCTTTTAAGAAGGAGGTTAGTAAGTTGCTTCTTTCTGTTTATTTCCCTGCGGTGGTGACTTTATTAATTCTAACTTAGTGGCTTCCAAACCCATTACCTCTTCTGTTGAAACGCAAGGCTTGTGTTTTTTCTAGCTGAATTACATCACGGTTTTTTCCACATTCGAGATCATCTGCACAATCTTGGGGTAGAACAAAAGTTTTTTTTATACCGAAGGCTGGTAAGTCTGATTATTCAAACTCTAAGTAATTCCGAACTATTACTCTGTCTTCAACCTTTCTTTCATTGATAGATTTATTGGAGATTATTATTTGACTATCTCCCCACTCAGTAACACGCAACATGCTTATAGAGTTGGCAAATCCTGTGAAGCTGCTCTACATGAACTTATATGTATGAAAGATCCCTCAAGAATAGAGTTAGGGTACTAAATCTTACTTTACAACATCTTACTTTTCAAAGTTTTACTTTTCCCAAGAATCTTACTTTTAAAATCCCTACTTTTCTACTAGGTAACCCTATTTTTCAAAAGCTTGGTTTTCAAATTTTAATTCGGGTGGCCCCTTTTGGTAAAAGAGAATCATGCTTTCAAGAAAGTAATATTCGTCAAAAAGTAAAATTTTAAGAATACAAATTTCGATACGTTCCCATATAGAGATCCTTGTGGGTGCACTTCTGAATATTGCGGATGCTTGTGATAGTACTTCGTTTGGTTCGATTACTACAGGCTGTACTAATTTTAATATTGATTGCTCAATTGTTATGTGAATGGCCTATCCGTTTATCAAGGTTTCCAAAGGCTGTCCAGCTTATACGTTAACCCGTCTAAGTTCAATCTAATTTTCTTTACTAGGTGTAGAGATATTGAAGCTCTATCTGTTCCCTTTTTTTAGGGTGGGCGCTACAACCATTTTTGGCAGTGTAGAAGAGCTGTTGGCAGATCCTGGGGGTTGAGTTCCAAATTGATAATATTTATTTATAAATCGCTGTTTTACCAATCCTCTCATACGCTTCCATTGTTTGGTGGCCTGTCGTCAAATTAAGGTCTTCTTTAATCAAAGCTAATAGACTACAAATTATTGCTTATTGTAGACCTATTACTTGATAACTTACTGCCCTCAATGTGAGTAAAGATCGTTCGGTAGTCTGGGTTCGCATTGCACTATTTTTCTGGCGGAATTAATAGCACTGACACTTAATATCAGGAGGTTTTGAACCTCGCTGTTAATGACCACAATATTTTTTTCTGTATGAATAGTTCAGCTGTACTTAACACATTGAATAATCCATTGAAAATGTTCAAATTTGTCAAGGACTGTGAACATTTCATTAACCTTTTTGTTTTAACAATAGAGTTACGGTCCTATAGGTACCGTATATAGGTATATACGGTACCTATATACTTTACCTATAGGACCGTATATATAGGTCCTATAGGTACCGTATAGTCCTATAGGTGCCGACTCATTGTGAAATCGACGGTAATGAGATCGTTGATTTCTAAAGAAGCAGTTAAGAACGTTGGTCGGAATCAGAATGTTGGCAGTACTATCGATGTTAGTAGACTGCCCTCCATCCCTTGGCCTAACTGTGACATAATCCTGGGTTTTCACCACGAGCCCTTGGGGGATTAAGGTCACGAACCAAAGCTCTCTAAAGAAAAAATTCCTTCAATAATACAGTTTATTGTTGCGTATTATAACGCTTCGAAATAATGTGGACATTTTTCGAGAAAAAGCTTTCGAGCGAGCTCGTTTCTGAAGATTGGTAATTTCCAACGTTTTAATGAGTTTACGCCAATTTTAAATAGTTCTCTACGATCAACTTAATCAAAAAATCAATTTATAAAGTTAAACTTGGTTTATTGGATGCACATAAACTAAACTCGGTCACTGTCAAACTGGGATGGCCTCTTTTTGGCAAAGCGCTTTAGATAAAAAATCTAGGCAATAGACCGCGTTTGCGGTTTAAGGTCGACCACTGTATCAATTTCGTTAATTGCTGGCTAAGAGATTCTCCTACCACCTCGCTTATAGACCGTGATTTCGTCTATTTGAACGACCTTGTGACTACGTCTGCTAGTATCGATGAACAAATTTCTTTGCTTCAAGAAATGGCTAAATTGCTAGATAAAGCTAACCTCTCCATCCATATAGATAAAAGTAAATTTATGTTAAAACAAATTAAATATGTAGGCTATGTTACTGATGATAGTTGCTTACAGGTGGACCCCGAAAAGGATTTGGCAATCGAAAATTATCCTGTTCCTGGGATGGAGGATTTCCGATATTACATGTCGAGAAATTTGAACAGAGTTCAACGGAATTATTCCGTCACTTGCTATGCGGTTGTCTTAAGCGTTTGAAATTCCAAGTCTATTTGTAGAAGGATTCCAGTTTGTAATCATCACTAATCATACAAGTTTGCAGTGGCTAATGTCTCATACACTACACGGAAAAAAATAAACTGGTCCTCAGCTAAGAAAACGGACTTTTAATTCAAGAAAATGTACTTTTTCTTGATTTAAAAGCTAATTTTTTTATTTCTTTCGAGTTTCTCTTCATTTCAAGAAACACAATTCTTACATGAAGAAAAACTCGATAGAAATAAGAAAATTAGCTTTTAAATCAAGAAAAAGTACATTTTCTTGAATTAAAAGTCCGTTTTCTTAGCTGAGGAGCAGTTTATTTTTTTCCGTGTATCGATTACGTGTAGATCTGAACGCCCCAGAATTTACCTCGGATGAATATTATGTTAACTAAATTCTGTATTTTCACAAGCTTAATAACGTCAATACTAATTTTCGTCTAGAAGGTAATAAAGTGCGTATTTGTCCATCCTTTGGGCAGTGGAAGTTGGTTATTGCTCAGTCTTTAAAACGTCAACTGATGTAATGAGCCCACTCCCCTCCCTTGAATAACATCGAACATATTTCGTGTGTAAAATTTGCAAGCCTGTAAATTATGCTACTTGTCCTCCCATCGATGATCTCTCGTAAGTTCATCAACCGGTTCAATGGTTATATTTGGATTTCTTAGGTCCTTACCATCGTAAGTCTTGTAATTCATACATTGTATTAGTTCTGGATAAATATCAATTGTTTGTACTCCTAAAAGACTATGATTTCTGTTTGAAAAATTGTTTTGACCGATAACTGAGTGAATCACTGTATTTTGTCAGGTATCCGTTAATTACTTCATCAACCGTTTTGCCTGCTGGATAAGGATCAAATTGATGGATAAAGAACAGAATCGATATCGCCGTTGGTTTAACACATAACCCCAGGTATGTGCTTAGTAAAATGATTATTTGATCGTTTATTTCTATGCAGTGGCAGTCTGTATAATTGGGGCTCGAGCCAAAAAAAAACAACGAAAAGTTAAAGAGGACCAACTGTTTTCCTCTATAGTAATTTAAATGGAATTCTATACCACCAATAAATATAAATAAAAAGTTGTTTACCTTTTGTGTTCAATCTACATACATAAAATATGTAATTTCGAACTCCCCTCGTACGTTCACCAAATCAATCAACAAAATGAATAATTTATATAATATCGGCAATAAATCCGATAAATACGATAATTTAAATTAATTTCTTATCAGCACCCAACTAATATACTATGCAAATAACTGGAAATTAACCGTTATAATATATTACTCAATTGATTGAGTCTCACACATTGGCGCAATAAGAATATCAGTTATTGTTAGATTTAAAGAAAATCGATTTGCTTGTCTAGTTGAAATTCAGCACACAATGATTGATGTCTTATAAAGGATTTGTAAATTTATACTATATACTTTGATTCATTGGCGCAATAAATTTCACCCCAAAACAAAGTTTTAACTCTCGGCTCATTTACCGTTTTTTATATGTTGATTAAAACATAAAAGTTTTACAGATGTATGGTAATTTTAAAGCATATCAATCATCCCGCATCTTATCTTCTTTATTTTTATTTTAGTTTTGTTCGTTTTCATTAAGATTCACTGAAAATTCCATTTATCAAAATCGAGGGTAGAAAACGTGTACAAAATAAAGTTTTGAATCGATAAACTTGTATTGTTGCAAATCATAAGACTATATGGATTGATATCAAAATAGCTTATCATTGCTGAATTATCGATTCAAGCATACTACCAAAAAGAGCATATGGATGGAGTTACAAAAAGATTTTTTGCCTAAACATAAAATTTCCAATAATTTTCCAATATCGGTTTATAGATGAGATTCATTTTCATTATATGATTCGAGACGTTCTAATTCTATAACTTCATTATAAATACGGGCCTTACTGTTTTTTGATTTATATTGGCACATTCCGTAATCGTACAACAACGTGAATATAAAAAATTGATTTTCTATGTTGGGGTTGGTGATATGCGAGTTTTTGGTATCGCATCTTCATACAAAATCGAGATAAGTCCTTAATGCTAATTTTATGGAAGCAAAAAATGTTTGTTTCGGGTGTGCGTGTGTGTTTGGCAATAAATTTTCAAAATTGGAACATCGCATGATTATGTATAAATTTGTAATCAATAGGCAATAAATTATTTGGTTTGTTATGTCTGTGTGGTTTTGGGAATGATTTATTGAGTTTCTTTTTTTCGATAATTCTATGAATTCAAGCTTTTGCACCTGCTGTATGTATTACAGCAAAATTCCATACAATCTGAAAAATTTGGATTACGTTTGTTTTTAACTACAGTTAAACATTAGTAACCAGCCACATACTGGTGAAAATCAAAACTTTGTATCATCAGAAATGTTTTACGAAATAACCACGTGATCGACAAAATTTCAACAATTTTTGGTGAAAAATTTACCAATAAAATCGTTTGACAAAATGTTCACATTGTTTTGTCAACAATTTGCAGCTACAAGTTATATTTTAAAAATTATTTTTCGAATTTTCGACAATTTTTTGTGATTAATTTGTGTGTGACAAAACATGCATATTTGAGAGCGTTTCAAAATCTCGGTTTTTATTTGAAAATTAAATTCCCAATTTTCCAAGAATTTATCATTTTTAATTATTTTCGTTTTAAAGTGAAAACCCCCTTTTTTCAGAATTTATAAAAACCCGAGATTTTGAAAACCGAAACATAATTTGTTACACCGGATTTTCCTTATGCGTTCCCGAGTAATCAAAATATAAGATCACCAATTCTGAACAAAAATTTCCATCGTTTTTGCCAACACAAATCCGTTGGAAAGGTTATTACAAAAAACTTTTGATTTGTCGAAAAATAATTTTTATTCGGTTATAAATCGTAGCGACAAATTCTTAATAAAAAAAAAAATTAAAAAATCAAAAAATAATTTTGTTGATAATTTTTTTACCAAAAATTGTTGAAATTTTGTTGCTCACGTGATTATTATGGACAACACATAAAAAATGTGGAAATTGTGTCAATCTATTTTATTGACAAATTTTTCATCAACAATATTGTTCATCAAATTCGGCAATTTTCAGACGGAAAAGTTTTCAACATTTAAAAAATTAAAAAGAACTTAAGAGACGAATAATAGTTTGTTCAACTTAGATATTGAGAATATCATCAAATTTTATAGAGTAGAATGGAAAAATCAAATGGAAGTCCACCATTCACAAAACAAATTAATACTATTTGTTATTAAACTGTTAAATTGCCCTCCAAACTCCAAAAATATTTCACGAATTTTGGGTTTCACTCTAAATCCTGGTTTACAAAAGCCTGGGTCCCTATTCCTGAATACGATACGAATCTGTGTATGAAACGAAAGTTCAATTCGATCCGTAAATGCTTTGCTATTCCTGAATATGAACGTACAGTATATTTTAATTTTTGTAGTGTAGGCATAGGAAAATTTTGTTTTACGTGAAACATTCTTAACATGACAGTGTAAAACTGGAAATAAACGTAAACATGTCAAATTTTTCACATCAATTTAGTTTTTAATTGGCTTTGTGAATAAAACCGTAAAAATATAAATTACATCTTTCATTTTTTGTTTGTTCGATTTCGATGTCGTTAACTAATATGCCAACGACCCAAAATCCGTTCATACGTAAAATGTTGCTCAAACTCTTATTACGAAATAAGGGATATTTAGTCACGAATTATGCCTACACGAATTCTTACAAGAAATAAACGGAATGGGGACGAAATGCCGAATTTCAAAGGGCCGAATGTCGAAGACCCGAATCGGTCGAAGGGTGGAATCAGTCGAAGGGCTGAATGGGTCGAAGGCCCAATGGGTTAATTGGCCGAATGAGTCGAAGGGCCGAATAAACGTTCTGGTTATCTTATAACAGCAGAGAGTGTTATCTTCGTATCTATGTCTAAATTGTCCCAATCTGATGCTGTGACTGTTTCAATTCTATATTTGATTACGCCTTCTAGATTCGAGTTTCTCTTAGTACTTAATAAATTTCTTGCATGTCCTTCGACGTAACTTGAGAACGCCGTGTCCTATCGCATTTACTTTTGCAGTAAAATAATTAAAATGGTTTTAAATTGGGAAAAAATAATTGAACCTGCAAAAGTAGAAAGTACGGTTACAGAAGAAAAAATTTCTTTGGCTCTGTGCTGCTTGAAAAAGTCATTCAAATGTAGGGGCCCCTATCATAATTTCCGTTGCATAATAATTTTTATACGATTTCAAAAATTTTGGATCGCCAAACACGATATCTTTCCACCATTTATGCGATAGTCGGAAAAACACCACCAGCAAATTAAAGGCGAACATTGTTTCCATTGTTTGTTGTTTCTTGTGGTTACTATGTGGTTACTAGCCTTATCGAAATGAACATAAACTGAGAGAATTGGATTTGTCCCTTAAAATTGTCGTTCAGTTGTTACCTGAACCGTATTTTAATTTTCTTGAGTGTCCAAAAATGGGTCGATTAAAATAGAAAACCAAAATACACTCGAACCAAAACTAACCTTAAAGTAACGTCACTCACATAATTCGGGTATTGTCCGTCATAAATTTCTTTATGAGCTCTGAAAATGACTGAATACACGGAATTTGTAGGTGCTTCACGTGTCAGTCAATATTATTTTATGATAAATATTTCTCTGTTTCCAGGTAAAGAATTTTACCTAAGCAGCACAAGCCCGATTAAATGTTCCTTCCCCGTTTTATCCGATCCTAAGGAACATAGAAAATATCAATTTATTGCGCATCATGAGAGAATCTAATTTAGAGGGCGTGATCAAAGGTAGTGTTGAAACAACCACAGCTACACAGACTACTTAAATCTCATCTTAGTTTTAACAAATTCGTTAATGAGTGTTTTATTTAACAAATAATACGACAAGTGAATTATTGATTGTTATTTAGTGGTTTCATTTATTTCGGAAAAAGTTTCAATCAATTAAAAAACGTTTTGTTTTTAATTCGTAACAAGCTTAATTCATTTGAGAAATAGTTTCGCTTATAGATTAACCACCGTAAGGTTGCATTATTGATTGAGAACATAATCACAAAGCTGAATGGAATATTATTTGCATACATATGGTAAGTTCCTTCACCCTAAAATTGTTCATTTGCTGGCCGTTATACTATTCATAATTCCATTTCAAGCCACGATCACGCACTGTCAGTAAGACAATATTAATCAAAATCAATATTTAAAAAAAAAACCTCATAAACGAAAATCTGAATAAAAACCGTCAAATTCAAATACGATAAAAACTCGTATCGTATGTACTACTTTATAACCATTAATCGGTACCAACTTGTGGGACTAATTAAAATTGTTGATAATGAAAAGTACTTAATCCAAGCACTTTCTCAATAAAAATTGCAACTAAAACGAAAAGTAGCCTCGCGAGGAGACTTTTCGTTAGCCGTCTGGTGGTTAATAGCATAATGTAACATAATTTAGTTTAGTTAGAAATTTAGTCGAAAATATCGACATGAGGCACGCAGCATTATTGATGTGAATAGTGAATACACTCCTAACAATTTACTACATAATTATAAAGACAAATTACAATTTAAGGCAAAATTTCCAAAATGCGTCTACTTAAATTAAACGAAACTGTTTATTTTAAAGCATATAGTTGTCTCATATGTTGTTTTGAATAGTGTTTCAACCTGAAATGTATAACCTATTTTTGTATGAGTCACTTTGACAAACAACATCTCAATCTGGCATTGACATCTGGAAATTAATATTGTTTTTCATAAACAAATAAAAATTATAGTTATTAATATCAAATTCAGTATACATATTTACAAAATATTCCTTAAAACAAGAAATTTAAAAATTATATTTCTAAAAACCAAACAAAAAAATTCGGCGCAAGAAGCATGACGTGCTCATTGATTTCAATCTTCCCACAAGCATAACTATTTAAGGTACCCAAACAGAATGTTTGCCGCCTAAAGAGCTAGTAAAGACGCTTTTAAGTAGCTGATTAGCTCAAGTAGAACTTGACACAAATTGTATACAACAATATGCCGATAAAAAAACGGCATAAAATTCCTATTTGAATCAGTCAAACGTACCTTTCAAACCTAGGTAGCTACTCGGGCCTTTTTGAATATCTGCTCAGGCAGCAGATAGAACAAGCTTCCACAGCAAATATCAATTACCATTCTAGCATTTTCGAATTAATATTTGCGGAAACAGTTGTATATCCCCTAGCCGGTTTAGTGGTTCTAATCGGCCAATATCTCATACTTTTATTATATAACACAAACAACTATAAGCAAAAATAGTTCTCAGGGTTTTATGAATAACCAAAAATTAGCTCTCTTGCTGAAAAAAATAGTCCATAAGTGATTAATATTTGGCATGTTCTGACGTTTTTCTTCGTTTTTAATTTACTGAAAATGTTTTAATAACTGTAAGGTTATTTCTAGACTATTATACATACCTACTTAAGTTGTAAATTTAAGACAGTTTTACCTATTACCTCGGTGGGGTTTATTTGGTCAGTGAAAATAAACAAATTGTTGTTAAAGTGGAGTTAAATAATAATACTACAGGAATATCTGAAAACCAATTTACTTGCTGTTCTTCCCACAATCACAGTAAATGTTCCTGGCATAAATTGCCATTTGCATACGATTGGATCACTTTTAGACTCTGAACCGGAAGCCTCTTTCTCTAAAGGGAGGACTCCTAAATGCCGTTCAGCTAGAACGACAATATTCTTCAGTTTCGGTGAATAGTTTATCATCCGTTGACGCATATAGCTCAAAATATAATAGGAAAAGCTGTTGAACCTCAACGCTGTCAGGATGGTAGAAAGGGCTATCAGGTGGTAGAAATAAGTTGTTCTCCTAGTCAAGGGCATTGTTGGATGTATGGGTTTATCACATTCGTATGCTATCAGGCGACTGATGCCAATGGTAATGAAGGTTGAGAAGCAACCGAATTTGCGAATTGAATATGACCAGTGATGTGCGAATATTAAAACCTCTAACTCATGACTCAGTTATGCGCCTGACGATAAAATATTGCAACCAAATAAAACAGTTTTATACTTATAGCAAATCATGTAGTGATTAAACGAACAAGCGATGTAATGCGAAGATCAGACTGGTATTCGGTACATACTGGAGGAAAAACACAACAAAACTTATTCATGATTCTGCTATAATTTTGCACACAAAATACTCGAATGATTTCGGATATTGGAAAAAGGTACCAACTTGTCCAAGTTGATCAACAGCACTAGGTATGGTGGTTGCAACGAATTGTATGATGAAAAAACCGTTTGATAAGATTACACATTTTAGGTTGACTTCTTCAGTTTTTTTTTGCAATAGATA
This sequence comes from Tipula helvola, assembly GCA_963556165.1. Lineage (NCBI taxonomy): Eukaryota > Metazoa > Arthropoda > Insecta > Diptera > Tipulidae > Tipula > Tipula helvola. The sequence continues at coordinate 7,349,028 of OY744481.1, read as the reverse complement.
CATTACATCAGATAGCTCAAGAAAATTCTCATAAACTTCCCGATGCAAACAAAATTATCAAAAATGACTTTTACGTCAATGATCTTTTGTCCAGAGCCGAAATAGTCGAAATTACTCTAAAATACAAAAAGATACTTACTATACTGTTCTAGGAAATGCCGGTTTCCCACTTAGAAAATAGAGTTCAAATAGACAGAGTTTTATTTAAGCAATCCCTGCCTGAATCACCGTTTGTTAGAACGTTAGGATGTTGGCTACCGAAGGATGACTGTACATGAACCAACGTGCACACCTTAAACAAGATAATAATCTGAAATTAAAATTTATATAAATATTACACTATGTTGTCATTCATGATTATTGTTGCTTCCGACAATATTTTAGTTCGTTTGCTCTGGTCTTATCAGAGCAAAAAAAAAAGGTTAGTTGTGATGCTGGCTAAAGGAATTTTCGATAGGAAAACATTATATAAAGGGTTCTTTAACTGTTTTACAAATCGTGGATTATTTGTTGGCCTTTATTATATAGTTATAACATTTTACTACCAAACAAAATAAAACACATTTTTTATGGAGGTAAAGTTTAACCCCTTCAATTAATCTAAAAGAGTTTACCATATATGAAAGATAAGGGCTATCATATGATTCATATATAAATTAGTAACGTATTTTTCAAAACCAACTATACTTTAAATTAAAAATTACTGAAATTGTCTTGGCAATAGTACCTCTGAAATAAACCATTTCTATGTTTGTTGTACGTGAAAATCTTATGTATAGTAGTTGTTTATAATAAGATAAAATTTATAAAACGAAGTAAAATAATTTTTGTTGTCTCGGTAATTATTTCTAAGGCGCCTTTCGCCCCCCATGAAGTATTAAGCAATTTATGGACATCTCTTTACGTAAACGTACTTCCCATTCGATTATCAATTATAAATACAAAAAACAATGGTTTTTTTATTAGAGTTCAACAGCCGAACATAACACATTTTGGTTCGAGCACAATTCTTGCCAAAAAATTATTTTATTTGGCACTTTTCTCTTTCAATAATTTTAATTTTTTATAAGGTCGTTAGTATAACAAATTATTTCATTTGTAAACAATAAAGATTCGACTCGATTGGTTACTTATACATTTTTATGTACATACATAATAATATACTATAAGAGAACTGTCTGGCAAGATATTGTATGCTGAATAGAAACGTACAAGACATTTATTTCAAAAGTTATCGAACTTCACGTACTAAATATATACAGACATACATATTGTATCTTCAGGATTATAGTTTTTCCATTTTTCAATTTAAATTTTCCAGGTGAATTGTAATGAATGTGTATAATTACAATGTTGTTTGTTCGAAGATTACCAAGTAGTTTCTGTTTAACATCATGTTTGTATCTTTTAATGTGGTAAATGAAATGTTCTACAAAACCGCAACAAAAATGTAATCCTTTAAAGTTCTTAACTTCTTAAACACACACACACATACACATATAGAGTTGATAGCAATAATAAAACATGAACCTGGTTTGTTCATAGCTACTTATGTACTCTTATTTTTTTTTGTATCTTTCTTATCACAGGTACACGGTACATAATAAAAATTTCTTTTTTTTTCCTTGTGAAATTTTCCACACTGTAATGTGTGTGTGTTTGAGTTCAGCAAAGAATTATGAAGATAAATCCAGCATAATTTTTTGATTTTTTTTATTATGCTGAAGAATAACTGAAACCGTAATTTATAATAAACATCTTTATTCTTTATCCTCTGCTTGCTCCCCATCTGTCTCATTCTCAGCATTTTTATCTATTAAACAATTTTGTAATTTCCTGTTTGCACTTGAAAAGGAAAATGGAGAAAATATAAAAAATTAATTTTTAATTTTTCATTTCTTAAATAGATAATCTTTGCTTGTAAAATGTTTGTTTGTGCTTTTTATTTTTTATTATTTTGTTGGTCCTTTTTGTGTAGATTAGAAAAAACGTTAAGCTTTTTTTGTAAAACGTTAAATACAATTTTTAAATGGGAAAACAACATTAATAAATAAATGGTTTGGTTAGATTCGTAATTAAAAAAAATAACGATGGAAAAATTAGATTTATGTAAGGCGAGGATTTTACTGTCAACACGAAAATTTACTTTTCTTTCTATTCGATTTAATGGTGATAAGACAAGCTCACTTTAGATTACTTTAAATTACTATAAAGCCAATTACCCTATTGGAAAGACATTAAAATCATCCCTACGGAATGTATGGGGGGAGAAGTTGATTACAATAAAAACGGTAGAAATTATTCACTATTTATCCACTGATAATTCAGTGAATAAGAAGAGATAATGCGAGTTATATAATGTTAATGGATTAGTATTGAGTACTGATGCGTGAGTAATATGGTTAGTTTACAACATAATATTTAATTCGCGAGCTTTTTAAAAAAAATCTTTAGAGAAGTATTTGGTAAAAATATCACGATATTTTGTATCCATTTTGGCATTAAACCATTTATCAGCAATACTACTGACATGTTTTACGAGTAACAAAATTAACGTATTTTGAAGCGAGGCAACAGTTTACAACCGAGGCGTAGCCGAGATTGATAATGTTCATGAGCTTCAAAAAATTATTTGTATCAAGTGAAACACTCTACTTTTTCTACGGCCACGCTTAAGACTTTACTAAAATAAAAGAAAAGTCGGAATACGAACGAATAGACAACTAAAACAAATAAAAAATAATCAAATAAAACCAGGCAACTAGATGTCGGCTGTTTGAAATTTCGATATGAAAGTTAACGTTAATGAATAAATTCGAGACGAGAGCTATCTTTTCATATATATGTCGTCTTTACTTGGGAAAAATGGACTAGGATTTATTTCTGATTTATTATGGATTTAATATTTTCTCAAGAAATCAGACAAACGATAATTTTTAGATTTAATTTTTTTTTTTGTTTGTTGGCAGGCAGCATAGAAAAAGTTGTCAAAAATACAAAAAAATAAAACAGTTAATATTTTCATTTGTTAATAAATAATACGTATATAAACATTGTTTTGTTATTCAGAAATTAGCAAAAGAAAAAAACTAACATTAAGTAATAATTGTAATTGAGCTACCTATAGCTTGATAATGGAAAAAAAAAGAAAACACGCTTTGTAAGTAACAAAATTTATTAAATTAATGATTAATGTACGGGAAATTGTTTTAACTGAATCTCATATTTTTTATTAGTGCGCAAAGAAGAACGTGGAGTCGCATACAAACAAGAACCCTACTGGTGTATGCTATAAATAGGAAAGATGAGTTTAATCACATATTTAAAAAAAAAAATGGTGTATCAAAATTTACTAGAGGACATGACCAGTTCAGGTGTGTCGGTACGTATATGTATGTTTATTACTATACAATAGAAATTAAATCAATTTATTTTAGGAGGTCCCATTTATAGAGCAAGAGTTAAAAAACAAGCTAAAATCCGTAAGAAGGTCATACAGAGAATCTGTAGATAACAATGGCAAATCTGGGGCGAGCTATGCTGTAGAGCCTTATAAAGATCTTTTATCAGAATTGTATGCTGAAGAAAGGCCGGCTGAAACATCAGAGTTCGTCAGTGTCGCGTCGGGAATTGCAAGTCCAGTAAGTCCAATTAAACAAATTAATTTGGTGCAACCCCAACAAATTAATGTTGATGTGGAAGTCCCGGTGTTCGGAGATGCAATATCAAGAAATGTGGTGTTAGGAGAAGAAATGACGGGAGAAGCAGTATCGGGAGATGTAATATCAGGAGATGCAGTATCATTAAACAGCAGTAACCCGACTTTTGATGACATCATAGAGGTCTCGTTACCTGAAACAACCGAAACAACCAAAACAACAAAAACTGCGAGAAAAAGGAAGACTACCAACAACCCGCGACTCATGAAGCTCGAGTTGGAAAAAGAAAAGGAAAAAATCAGACAGCAGAGAGACCAAAATAAAGAAAAAAGGCATCAGGGAAAAATGTTAGCTTGTGCCCAATAGCACGAAGAGCAGCGGCAGTGGCAAGAAGAGCGACGAAAATGGCATTCGGAGCTAATGGAATTTTTAAAAAACAAATAAAAATTATAATAGTTAATTACATTAATTAATTCCGAGAAATGAGGTTTCGGTGAATCGTTTGACCATTTCTCGGCTTTCTGCCCATTGAGGCTTTTGATGAATTCCATGAACTGTATTGAATTACAAACAATTGAAATAAAACACGATTTTTTTAATTTTATGCGTTTATACTCAAACAAATATATATATTTCTAATTGTTATATTGGGCCCGATTCCCTTAGTCGTATCGCTTGTCACGCCAAATAACAGTCAACTTTTTATATTCCTTCTATAAACTCTGTATGGCTGCTATGAAAAACATCATATTGCCTTGACTTTTTACGACAATAGTAATTTCAAGTGACTACTAGCAGAGCTATTCATCACTTGAAAATATATCACGACAAGGAAAGTCATTTGTAATGACTTCAATCGTAAAAGGTCAGTGCAATATGATGTTTTTCATAGCAGCCATACAGAGTTTATAAAAAGAATATGATAACTTGGCTGTTATTTGGCGTAACAAGTGATACGACTAAGGGAATCGGGCTGATAAAGTTACTTGAACGTAATTGGTCAACCACTCGTTGTCGTCGATCTACTCCACTACTGTCTTCAACAATCATATTAAAATTGTGAATGCTATTATTATCATCTTCTATTGCAACCTCAGATTCATCCCATTGATCGTTTGCATTTACGCATATATTGTGAAGCATAGCGCACGATACCACTATATTCTTTACCGTACCTAGGTCGATATGCTCCGTAAAATGTAAGAGCCTTCGAAAACGACATTTCATTAACCCAAATGCGTTTTCGATGACTATTCTCGAGGAAGAATGAATTTGATTAAATTTCTTTTGTTGTTGTGTTAAATTTCCAGTGTCTTTAAATGGAGGGACTAACCAAAAATTTGACGGATAAGCAGAATCTCCCAATAGAAAGTTGTTACGAAAAACGGAATTTTCCGAAGCTAACCGAAATAATGGGGAGCGTCGCAGAACTCTGGCATCATGCATGGAGCCGGGCTCGCCACAACAAACGTCGATAAAACGTTTTGATGAATCTGCCACTGCCTGCAGTACTATACTATGATAGCCTTTTCTATTAAAATAGATTTCCTGATTTACAGGCGGCTTCCTTATTTTGATGTGGCTACCGTCAATAGCTCCAAGCACGCTAGCTATCCCACCCATTATTTGGAATGCTTCTGTTGTCTGCCTTATTTGTTGGGGTTGACGAGGCCACACAATGTATTTATGCGAAATGCTGACCATCCAAGCGGCGACCCTTTTCACTACATTCCAGGTAGTAGTTTCTCCTATCCCGAATAGGTTTCCCATTTGTCTATATATAACCGTATTGGCTACGTACCATATAAATAAAAGGACCTCTTTACGTGCTCCTACTTTTAGGCGTCCTCCGTGGTTGTGGCTTGGACATTTACCAGATGATTCATATAAATCTAAAACAAAATTTAAATTTAATCACGGATATGAAGGTTGTGATTGGATATAATTTTTGAAATTTTAATACAAACTTTTATCGCGGGACAGTCAAACGGTATGTATACTATGTATGTAATCAACAAATTTGTATCATGGAATTGAGAAAAATATAATACATGGATATAATCAACAAAGATCAACATGGATATAACCTACTAAACTTATGTATGTCTATAATACGTACCTACTAATGAAGCGATCGTTTCTCGAGAAAGTCTGAAATGTTTCCTGAAATCAATTTCGCTGTATTCATCAACCGTTTCCATAAAATTTTGTATCCTGGCTCGTTTAGTAGCGGTGGGCTCTTCATCTGAGGATGCAGAGGATTCCGATGAGGATGTTTCGGTTGAGCTGAACGTGCATTCCGTGTTGTAATCCATAATATTTGCTGTTATAGCCTAAAAGTAAATTAAAGCATTAATCTTCATTGATTGATTCTGTAGTTGCAAATTAAAAAAAATATGTGTTACCTGGATCACTATTTTTTCCTCGGGTGTTAACATTTTAATTAAAATAAACTAGTTTTTTGTTACCAAGTTTATTTGACCAAACTCAAAAATTTAGAAGCACAAAAATTGGATACTGTTTTGAACGTTGAAATAAACACAAATTGTAAACATAAACACAAATTCAATACAGTTTTCGAACTTTAATTTAATCAATTATGTATTTATAAACAGAAATTCTGCACACAAGACTTTAACACTTTTTCACAATATTTGAAAAATTACTGACGTTGTTTTTAAATTTAAATTTCATCGCTTGTCATTTTTCAATCAGGGCGACAACATTTAAAAATATAATTAGTAAATAAAATTATGTAGCGGCTTCTTTCGTCAAGTACGAGAACTAAAAAATGGGATAAGATTTAAATAATCCCAAACACAGTGGGATTATTTAATCCCTCTCAAGGATTATTTAGTGCAATTGTTGTTGTAAATGTCTCAAGTAAATACGCTTATTGTAATAAAAATATTTTTCTTTTTTGAATTTTTTGGATTCCAGCTGTCAAAATTTGAAATCCATTTTTCTTTGAAATATTTTCGAGTGTGGTTATCTTAGTGTTAATGTATTTTCTTATTTATATGATATTTACACGGAATCATATTTTTATAAAAATTTACGTAAAAAATTCGAGTTTATATTTTATATTTGATAAATATATAAATTAAGTGAATTGAAACAAAACTTTCTTAATTATTTTTTTTTTCATTTAGGGCCGATTGTATGAACACCGCTAAATAAAAAAAAATCCGAGAGTAATGATTAATCACTACTCAAGGATTTTACTTTTCGTCGATTGTATGAACGTTGCTAAATAAAAATCTATCCTCTCTTTTAGTACAGTTTTATACCAGTTTTTTGTATAACTGGCAATACTATTTCTATGACGTTTACTTTGTTGATGTTTATTAACAATTTTTTTTTGTTTATTTAGAGGAAAATAAAATTTTAATTTGCGAATTTGATATTTTCTTCCTTGTTGAGTCCATTTTTAATAATTGTTCTTTAATAAAAATGTCTCGTTTATATGATACACCACATTTGAAATGTCGAAAAAATAAAAACAAATTTTTTTAGTCTCTGATTCAGTCACCAAAAAGAGAGGATAAAACGGATGGTAAAAAAAAAATCATCGATTAATTTTCTGATTTAGCATCGTTCATACAATGCAAACTACGCTAAATCAGAGGATTAATCATTTATCCTCGTTCATACAATCGGGCCTAAGTGTTATAGTTATACCATAGACATTCATACTAGATTTCTCATTTCATAGTAACTAAAGGAAAAAAACAAAAACTTCTGATAATTCCAATGTATCGTTGTGTTGTGTATTTAAGAGGCAATAATTTTAGAATGCGTTGCAAATATAATACATGTATATGCAATACACCGATAATATTTGAATGGAAAATTTTTATTTTTATTGTCTGTTTTTAGTCAAATGAGAGATCTATTATGATTGTCTATGGTTATACACATATTTAATTTTCTGTTGAATTATGATATAAATCTCGAATTCGATTTTAGCTCTTAGCTTTCTTTTTTTCAACTTGTTTAAAACGAAGTATTTAATTTTAATATTTGTATTTCGATCACTGAAAATTATTCGAAATAGTTTACATGTCGAATTTTTTTTCCCGTTCAAATGGTCTGTTCTCGATCAAATGAATTGTATCCCTCATACCGGATTGGCATCATGATGCTAAAAGGAAAGAAGATATGATTGTAACGACACTCCAGTGTGCTTGGGTTTGGCGATATCATAAAAGTTAATCCGAAATGATACCGACCATTTCAACTCCAAGTCACACCAGAATGTCGTTAAAGAAATCTCCGACAGAGGCTTCGAATCGCGGCATTATTAGCTAGCTATAGCTCAGAGTATTGGGGTGGGGTTTATTCGAAGCTTGTTCGGAGCTGGTATAGCCGCGAACATAGAAAAGACTAATCATAATAAAAATATAATAAAACTAATAAAAAAAACTGAAAACACACGCATGTCATTTGCTTCACACCCATTTCAAATCCGTGAAAACTCCGAATCGCATCCCTGTATCAGCCCTCTCTCGATTACTTCCTCTAGCCCTTCATCATCAGGATATTAAGGATTTCAAAAAAAACAAAACCAAAACAAAATATTTACAACAGAAATGAAGAGAAAAAAAAATATCATGAACGTGGAGAAAATGAACGAAAAGAAATGCTGAAACAAATTATATAATGTTAAGATAAAATAATAATGATAATGAATTTTAAATCAATTGAAATAAATGCGAATTAAAATTTAAATTGCAAAAAGACCGGAAAAAATTTCGTGATAGCAAGTCAATAACCGAAAGCAAGTTTTAACAATTAATACGTAATAACAAAACTAAAATAAAAAAAAACTTGAAGAAAATTTTAAAATATAAAGAAAATTAAATTAGAAAATTGAAAAAAAGAAACAAAAATGAAAAAAAATTGTACAAATTAATAAAGTTGAGAAAAAAAAAATATTATATACATATATAAATAAACGAACGGTTTCCAATCAGAGATTTATCTCCCCGGCAGCACTACTGTTGACCTTCAAAAGTATCGGCACCGTATCAGCTTTATCATAAATAATTTCCAATTGATTTCTATATCACCTTAGATAAAACCGTAAACTGCAACTTTATATATATATATATATATATATATATACACCTTGACACGGTGTTAGATTCCAAGATATTCTTTCCAGAATGTCCTCACCAAATAATATAGATCGTTCGAATGTCCATATAACAAAAAAAAAACACAGGTAGTAACCAATAATCCGCTCAACAACTCCACTGTACTGCCACTATATTTGTGTATTATTGAAAATCAGCAGAGTGTAAAATACCGCAGACAAACTTTTAGTATTGAAATTATAATTTCCGTAGGCAATTGCACCGTAGTCCGCTCAACGATAACCAGTACGTTCAAATAAGTGTTATTTGTAACCAAAGGAACGAGACCAAATAGTTGCCCAATACTGCTTTATGTTTTAGCATCCATATATTCGTTGATATTTTTTTTTTATGATTCTGGCCTGATCGAATTTACCAGAATAAATACATAAATTCCCAAAATGATTTACTGTTGCACTGTGCTTCACGCCTTCGTTTTTTTTTTTTTTTTATTGTTTTAATAATTTTTGGTAATTCATTCAAATATCTTTATTTTATTTTTATTTTTGTTTAATACACAATTTAATTTATCAGACGAAAACAAATAACAACACCATATTTTCAATATTTCAGTTTTTTTTTTTTTAAACATACTAGCATACTTTATTGTTTATTTTCTTGTATTTATACATATATTATAATCATTAATCACAAAAAAAAATAATTTCATTAAATTGAGTTAGGAAGGTTAAATTGATAAATTCAACCAAAAATAACAAAAATTAAAAAAAAAAAAAACTTTGAACTTCGTATTATCTTATTGCCATCACTTTTCAGCAAAATTCTTCGCATTTACAAAAAAATAGTTTTAATTTTTCAAAGAAATTTAATCACATAAAAAAAAAAAAAAATGACCAAACTAAATCTCATGGTCTTATCTAGCCAAAATCCAAAACTTAACTCCCCCTAAAATCAAAAATCAAAACGCTGACCGCTCGATTACCATAAAAACATTATCATCATCATTCCATTTTCCCCTCTTTCCTCTCGTTCATTTCCTCACCACATACAAGACTGGAAGTAACACAACCATTGAGATAGGTGAACAGGGTAGTAACACCAATCTCTGGTGTTACTTCGTTTACCGCGTGAACGACTCAACCAAAGTCGTTACATGATTCCGCATTTCTCTTATATCTCTTTCCCACGAAATGACGTAAGTGGTGTACCAAAAAATTGTAATTTGTGTAATTTTGTATGTAGAATGTAAAATCATTTTTTTTGCTATATTTATCAATTAATAATCAATTCTTAATAACATTAATGATAATTACAAATTAATAATTTTGTAGTATTTATTTATTTTTTTTATTTGTTTATTTGTTTATTTACATAAATTTTGGTTAGAGACCAACCCCATACTTACACAATCTATTTTGAGCAGGAACTCATTCATAACAGACTGTGTAAGATGAGGTGGTTTAACATGATAAAAATTAAAAATAAAAAGATAAGCATACAGCTTCTTATTTTGAGTTATAGCTCAACACTATAGTTATAGGGCAACACTTTATATAGCACAAGATACTGCAGACAACATCCCAAATTGCTGTTTAGTGTTTCCTTTGTCCATTGTCTCTTCATTTGGAAAATATTCTACTCTTCTTAACTGGAACAAGGAATTTAGTCGCCCGAATTTATCCCGGTGATTCCAATCGTACCATGGTTAAGCTATTTTGGCATTAAAAGCTGTTAAGTATGATAGTAAATGTACGATTTAATTTTTAAAAAAATAAAAATATTTTTTTGTACGAAAAAATAAAAAATAAATGCAACACCCTGACTCGAAAGTCAAAGCCTAGTAAAATTATGTGACACATATTTGATTTTAGTAAATTTTTCTTTAATAAATCATGAATAATTATTTGAATGTTATTAGGAAATACCTTAAAATTAAATAAAGTAAGACGTACGTATTTATTTGTATGGATTACCCCACCCATATGTTGTATAGCCCTGCATTTTGATTAATATCTTATATACTAAAAAAATTTTGTATTATATTATGTACTGAGTGTTTTTGTAATGGTTAAACAATAAATAAATAAGTATAATTAACTTGCACCTATACATAAACCTACAAAACATATTTCTAGAAGTTAGTTCAGTTCCGTATTTTGAAATGAAAATAAAACAATTAAAATTATAACTTTAAATTCTATAAAATAAAAAAAACGTTTTTATCTAACATAAATAAAATTTAACTAACAACAAGCATTTAATTCCATAACCAGTAACCACCCACAGATTTACCCATAACACGTACATGAATTGTATATAAAAACACGAATTCAGAATTACTTAAAGTTCTTCTCCTCAAATAGAAGGCTCAATAAAACACCAAAAAAATTGAAAATTCAAAATTAGTCATTCGCCGATATGACTTTACAATTTTGGTAAGCAACATGATTTTAATTTGATTATAAAAAAATACTTAAACGAACATGCCATGTACATGAAGGTTCAGCGAAAAATGTACATATGTGAATGATGCTAAAATAAAATGTTTTTAATCAAAACTGGCATTTGCAAATTTATTAGCAGACATGACGTGTTGATACGAAAAGTGAAAAGTATAAATAACAAAATAAATAAATAAAAAATTTGGAAATTCAATACACGTTTAAATAATCGTTAAATTTTAATTAAACATAAACGATTAAATTGAGTTCTGCTGCGAATCATATTTTCGGTTGAAAAATGTGCAAATCAGATTTTTATATACACCGAAGGTCTAATTTTGATGGTTTCCTGGGATTTATTTTCAAAACATTTATGATGGTATGTGCGTGTGTTAAACTCTCCCGGGATATTATGTCGACCACATTTTATTTTTATTTTTAAAAACAAAATATTTTCGACCAAACCTAATCAATTTTCTTTAGCCGACATCTTCTTATGTAAAAAATAAAAATTCCTTCAATATAAAACGACAGCTTCGAGTTAATCCATCCAAGTCAATTAAAAATTATGATTATCAAAAATTATTATCTATTGTTGTTAGTTGTTATGTTTTTATGTTCCGAGAAAATATTTTTTTTTCTGTCCTGAAGAGGATGTTTGTGCGAGAATTTTCCCTATTTTGTAATTTTCTTTGTCATTTTCTAGGATTACACAATATTCAATATACATAACAGAAACAATAAAGACAAACGGAATTTTATCATTTTTTGTGATAAGCAAATAAAAAAGGACGATGCCGAAGCAACGAGTTTCTAAAATTATTATTATACGATATAATAACGTTAAAAGTGATTAAGTCTGAAAATTTAATAAATAATTTTCCGTTTTTTTTTTTGTGTGTGGATGTTGTTGTTGTTGTTGTATTGCCCACAGGGTTTTAATGTATTTGCGATATAAACAAACATAATCGAGAATGATTAGATAATACAGAACAGATGAAAAAAAAATTATGTTTATTACCATGAATCAGTATTGCTTACATTTTAAACGTTTTCGGCTCTCAACAAACATTTTATCTCAGAATACTATACTGACACATACACTAGGATTTTGGAAGAGTTTCCGACGTCCGTGATGTTAGAGTTTAATATTCTTTGAATTCGGGGTATTCTGAAAAATTAGATTATTCGAAATTATCCCGGTCTACTAAAGAGTACCAATATTATTCGGGCTTCGCATGCCTTTTATTTTTTGTTTCGGGTTATTGTTAAAAATCCTCATCTTAATCTATATACAGTAAATGACAACTTTATTATCTTTATTTGTTTTCAATAACAAGCGAAGTTAAATTTTGTAATATGGATGACGCATTTTCATTTGGAAAATCATAGTTTGTTAACTATGATTATGATATGCGTCAGTGGTTACTAAGAACTGTATCTTGTCCAAATTTCATTTTTTATTGCTCTTAAAATTTTACAGTTCGTCAATTAATTTTCAAAAATTTCCTTGCTTTTTCTAAAAAGCTGTCACTCTACATGAAACCTATTTTGAAAAAGCCTATATGCCTATAATCTAAAGGAAAACCTAAGAAAGAAAAAACCTATTCAAAAGAGAAAGAGGGATCCAACATAAATAAATTTGTTCTTAACTGGTTCAAAAATACTTAAGTCTTCTGATTAATTTAACGATCAGTTTGGTTGTCCCAGTTCTGAGTCTAAAATCATAAATGGTGCAGGCAAAATGACGGTACAATTTTTTTAAGTCTTTAATACTTGTGAACTACGAATTACGATATATACGAATATTCGCAGAATTCGAAATTGTTTTACTTTGGAATTCTTTATAGGGAAGGTTTATATGAAAAATCTGAAAATGAACCTGTAATATATACTGAAATTATAAAATTGGTATAGTTATACAACTCAGAGCATGGTAAAGGCTTAGCCTTTAATTACCTATACATTTTTTTATGTGTACATTAAAATAATACATTAATAAGAATTAATTAATTAATTATAATTTAAATTAAAAATTATTCTAATTTTTTTTATAAATTACGATTGTTTCTTTTTTTTATATCTATTTCTGTAATCTTTTCTGCGGGGCTCAATGCACTCCCGACCTTTTTAAAGTTCCTTTTATCGTCCTATCTTACACAGTAACGAACTCGTGGACGTACGACTATATATAGACCCGCTTTTGTTTAAACCACCTGCACATTGCATTGCTTCATGCCAGGCTATAATGCTGACATAGAAGGTGGTTCGCCCATGGATTTTGTACAGAAAATTCCCTTTTGCATCTCGCCCCTAAAGGGATGCGGACCCGGTACATCCCGATCCAACCGCCGAAGCTTTAACCACCGTGGCGTTTGGTCGGTATTTGTTTGCTTTCAAGCTACAATAATTTATAATCAATGGTTATGGTATAAATTCTTAAACATAATCAAGAAATTAGCTTTGACCGCAGTACCTTAAGCACAAATAACGCTTTAGTTTAGGCACTCTGTAATTAATAGTTCGTGGATTTTAAAGTTAAATAAATAAATTATTTGCATTTTCACGTAACTTGTATTTTAAAATCCGACGGATAATACGCGACCTTAAAAAATGTTTGTAGTTTAAAAATAAAATTAAATAACAGATTAAATAGCCAAAAATTATTTTGCCGATGCAACGAAAAATTTGTGTCTCCACTAAGTCTACTCGTACAAGCCATATGGCACGTCATATGACCAAATTTGTATTATGGCACCCGTTTTTAATTTATAACGTAGCAAAGCATAGAAAATAATTATTTTTACTTTACGATGAAGTTTTTTACAATTGAACAATGCCTTTAACTGCCGCCAACGAGCCGAATATCAAAGTGGTAATACCAAATATGACAACAATACCGTTCTTCCTAGTAAACGACCGTTTCTAATCGAACTGGCGTTGTTAGTAAACCTATAATCGACAAACAGAATGACCCTACAAATTTACCAGACAGTCGGTATCACTACCGCAAGCAGCACACAAAACAGCTAATAGGGTTCGCATCGCTTAATTATCCATTAACGGTCGCTTTGTTAATTTACCGTTGATCAGATTCCAGCCAATATCGAGGCAAACATAAAACTGTAATCCAAACGTAAAGATTACAGCCAACGCAATAAGTATATTTTTACAGCATGTCCCAACATTTTATCATTGGATAAATTAAATGAAATCGGTCCCAATGTATCGTTTCCATAGTTCTTGAATCCGAAAAATGGCAACATAGAATATGGTATACATCTCATACCGATGTTTAATACACTATAAATACAAAAAAAAAATTCTTCGATTTTTCATTTGATTCTCAAGCGGCATAACAACACCAGTAACTTCCAAAGCAAATATAATAATGGCGGTGGCAAGTGGCACAGTTAAAATTGTTGCATGTAATTTACGATTACGAGTGCCAAATATTTTAGATTTGGTACTTATGTTAGTAAAATTACTGGTACAAGCGTCATCAGTAAGCATACTCTGACATTATATTCTACTGCTCGATGCTCAATCACTTGTTTTATATTTTTCACAACAATTTACCAAGTATGTGGCACCTACCCATATAAGTTATAAACAAATTAATCTATATAACATTTCATGATATATTGGAAAATTTTCGACCCTATTCGGGAACTATTTATAGAATCGGCTTAATATCTCAGATATAAAATTTCACAAAAATACATCAACAAATGTGTGTTTTCCATTTGGTGCGGGAGCCGGAAAAAATTGTCTGGATTGGCTGTGTATGCAAAATCAAAATTGCCAAATCCAATTTTTAATCGCCGCCCCCAGTGGCACAGTGGTTAGCATGCTTGCTTTAAGCTCCGGAGGTCCCGGGTTCGATTCTCGGTGGGGGATGAAAAAATTACGGCTGGTTAATGTTGGATCAATGAATTAATCACTCATTATCCGTTAACAAATGATTACGGAACTTCATCATGAATCCCTCTATGGGATGTAGTGTAAGAGAGAAAAAAATTTAATTTATAGTATTGGCCGTAATACAATTAGTACGAACAGTGTTCCGCAATATTTTTTGAATTTGAGTCACAGTTTAATTAGGAAATCCGACAGATAATATGGTCCAAGAAATTCTTCAGAGCCAGAATTCATTAATTTTATGTTAGAAACTATATAAATGATCGGTTTTACATCTCAAATCGAAGATATAAAATATTATTAAAATCCATCCACAAACGAGGCGCTGCAGACTGCCTGGATTAGTTCCGCAATAGTTCTTGGATTTAGTTCTTATTTTATTTAAGAAATCCGACCCCAAATGATATGACCCAACAAATTCTTCAGAGTGTGAATAATTCGATATTTATTAGGAAATAGTTACAGAATTGGATTAATAATTTTGAGATAAAATTTCACTAAAATCCAATGACAAACGTGCGTGTTCCATTTGGTGCTGAAAATGTAGAAAACGCCTGGATTGGTTATATATTTAAGAAATAAATTTCTCTTTGGCAATTCTAATTTTTTGATCTAATGGTTTGTATTTATGAACCAATGTATCATTAGCCGTGTCCCAGAATATTTGTTGAATTCTGGCCATGTTTATTGTATTCCTACCCTACATGGAACTTCAGAAATTATGTACCGATTCCATTAGAATTTGGCATCTTGGTGATAACTGAATTAGTTGTAGTATTTATATCCAAATGATTAATTAACCGGCGAGTTTTGAAACTTTTCTAGAAAAGATTTGACTAAAAATTTGTTTTCTATCCAGTGGATGTAATTTTATAGGTATAGCAATATTTATTTCATTTTTTATCAAATACACCAATATGTACTCCGCTTTACGAATCTGTTAGTTTCCGAAAAATTGGACGAAAATCGAAATTTTTTTTCGTTCTAAAAAAATTTCATAAATCGAGGGATTGGTGTACAAGTCGCCATACGATATTTCCCAAAAGAACGAAAATAAATTTCAATTTAAATTTTTTTTTTTTTTTGTCCTGGTTTTTTGAGCCAAAATTTTTTACTTTTCAAACTGCGTTCAGGGTTTGTCATTTTGGAACTGGTCACCCCACTTTACAATGAACTATTAACTGGGGTAAACCATTTGATGGTTGAACAGCACTATACACATATGAAAAGATGACTTGAGAACCATTATGATAAAAACAGTCGTCTGTCGAAGGAACTAATGGAGAAAATCATAGGTAATGGAGCCTAGGCGCGAATTCAGTGTAATATTGGTTAAAAACCCACTTTTTTTTTTCAAGCAAACGCTGTGCCGTGAGACAGGAAACTGAAAATTCGAGATACATATTTTCAATTTTAAATCAACCTGGAGTTGTTATTATAACCTTAATGAACTGGGTAGAGAGAAAGGCGGGAATCAAGATAAACCGCCCATATGTATTTAGTAAGATCTAATCTTCCAAAAACAGTTTATGCTTGGTTCGCGGTGTACAGTTTGGCACATACTTACATATTGCAACAAAGATAAGGGAATAACCTACATAATTTTTATCTAACCAAACAACACACAAACACATACACACACAACTACGAATAAACGACATATGATTAATGTATATTTGTATTTTATCATTTATAATCAACATCTTCCAAAACCAACAAATAATGTTTGAATGCATGTTTGCGCTTAATTCACAGCATGGTGTAACCTAAAAATAAATTTTCAACCAATTGCAATTTCCTCTGTACAAATTTTTACGATTTTATCTGTATATACAGTAGATGAAGATACAGAAAAAACAAAAATTAAGACCAATAAGATATCAAAATAAACATAAAAAAATATTTTTCCAGATCTCTTAGAGAAGAAATAAAATATTTTATCATACGATATATAACGTGTCAACATTTTATCTTTATGCTATTTATTATGTATATACCAAAGGAATGAAAACGATAAAATAAATTTTCTTTAGCTACAAAGATAAATGAATTTCCTCCGAAAAAAAAATTATCGAAGGAAAGCACACGACAGACAACCAGCGATTATTTTAAATTTAAACATGTCTGTATATTTGTATCTTTGTATGTGTGGAGTTGTGTAATAGAGGCGCCAGGAATTTTGTTTTTTGTGTGTGTCCTATCGTAGTTTAGATTTGTGTCCGCTTCTAGCTATGAAGTTACAATAATATGTTCTTTTACTACATTGTGCAATAATGTACAGTGAGTCTATAATATACTCATAAGTAATAAAAACAAAACGGATAACCTAACCTCAAAAAAATTATAAGAAAAAAAAATACTAACGATAAACTTAATCAAAATTGATAGAGAAAAACAGCTAAAACACAACGAACATAAAATAATACTTACGACGAATTATGGATGGGGTGTCGTTGGACCGGAATGGTATATAAGCTTCCACATTTTATGTTTTTTTTTGTGTGTGGCAATATTAAAAGTTAAATGTAATTTTGTATGATTTTTTTGCTGTCATACAGCTTTAATGTGTTTGTTATTCAGGAATAAGTTTGTAACGTATACATATTTTTATGTAATAATCACGATGTGGTGCTGTCAGTTATGATTAGAGGCGCAGGTTATTGATGTTGATTGAATGATTATTTGGAAGAGAAACTCTTATTTTATGGTTTTTTGGCATTAACATGCTTCAACTGTTTTGACAATTTTTAGAATATGCGTTAAACAAAATGCTGCACTTATCTCGAGAACATCTATCCAGAAGTAATGAAAATAAATAGAGTAATTCTCAGAAAAAAAACGAAATACAGTCGTCATCGAATCAATTTGCTTTAAAACAAAAGATGTGACATAAAAAAAAGTTCAGACAGGTTTGCAGTTTTCCTGGAAAACACAGTACCTACATACAGAAATTTTAAATTTTTTGAAATTTTATTTTCGTTATTATCATCGGTTAAATAAATTTCGCAGAGGGCAGCAACGGAAAAGGTTACAGATCCCTGCGGCTAATGTATTTTTATTGATAAAAAGATTCCACCTACATTCATTCATTCAATTACGTAGATAAATTGAATCCAACGCGATCAAATTTGAATTAAAATAACATTTAGACACGGGCGCGTGTTCGTCTGATTCTATTTTTAAAAAATCGATGGAGCGATAAAAGTCTATCACCTCCAAATCTATAAAACCAAAAAAAAAAAACAAAATAAAATAAAACAAGCTAAAATTTATTAAGACAAATGGAAATTTGTGGTATTTTTGGAAATTTTTGCTTCGAAAAACCATTAATCGATATGAATATTTTTATATCAACAAAATCATTAATTTCGGTTGCCAAGTGATTAATTTATCTCTCACCTCTCGACTGTACTGACTACTGAGTTAGGTTTTAATGATTCGGCTGGTAAATATTTAAATATGTTAGGCACACCCCTTGAACTAGGTCATGTGAAATAAAGAGAATACAACATTTTTTCACTCTTATTAAAGCTACTAAATTTTATGGTTCCATTAACATCATTAAAACCAAGCCGCAAATAATATAATTAAACAAAAAAAGGTTTTAATTAAAATATCGAACCGAAAAATGTTGAATTTTTTCGCTTATCAGGTGGAATGGTTTAATGTTCAAATTTGTTTACGTTTAACGCCTCGGTTTTGGTTGTATCATAACTAACATTGTAGGTCTCGTGGAAGTGGCTACATAGATAATTTGCCATGAATCATTACTATGCATTGTGCGTAAAGAAATTCAGATAAAAAACAGATTTTTCAAATTAAACGCGGAAAGCAAAACTACACTTTGTGTTTTTTTACATACTTACATATATAATTCATTATTAGCAAGTTAGAATATAACATTAAGAAATTTTGTTGTATACGTCTCTTCAACCAAATTCTTGTTATAGCGGTATTTGCGTTCGTAAGCTCTCTTTTGTTTCGAAGTGTTGAAAAACAACTTTGTTAATTTTTTGTTCCAACACAACTTTGGTTTATTATTTAACTTTGCGTTTATCCTTTTGGAAATTTAGTGTGCCTTACGCTACATAACTATATTAAATATTTATACAATAAGAACGTTACTTGCTATGCACTGTATACAATAAGTATTACTACCATTACCATTACCATTACCATTACCATTACCATTACCATTACCATTACCATTACCATTACCATTACCATTACCATTACCATTACCATTACCATTACCATTACCATTACCATTACCATTACCATTACCATTACCATTACCATTACCATTACCATTACCATTACCATTACCATTACCATTACCATTACCATTACCATTACCATTACCATTACCATTACCATTACCATTACCATTACCATTACCATTACCATTACCATTACCATTACCATTACCATTACCATTACCATTACCATTACCATTACCATTACCATTACCATTACCATTACCATTACCATTACCATTACCATTACCATTACCATTACCATTACCATTACCATTACCATTACCATTACCATTACCATTACCATTACCATTACCATTACCATTACCATTACCATTACCATTACCATTACCATTACCATTACCATTACCATTACCATTACCATTACCATTACCATTACCATTACCATTACCATTACCATTACCATTACCATTACCATTACCATTACCATTACCATTACCATTACCATTACCATTACCATTACCATTACCATTACCATTACCATTACCATTACCATTACCATTACCATTACCATTACCATTACCATTACCATTACCATTACCATTACCATTACCATTACCATTACCATTACCATTACCATTACCATTACCATTACCATTACCATTACCATTACCATTACCATTACCATTACCATTACCATTACCATTACCATTACCATTACCATTACCATTTCCATTTCCATTTCCATTTCCATTTCCATTTCCATTTCCATTTCCATTTCCATTTCCATTTCCATTTCCATTTCCATTTCCATTTCCATTTCCATTTCCATTTCCATTTCCATTTCCATTTCCATTTCCATTTCCATTTCCATTTCCATTTCCATTTCCGTTTCCATTTCCATTTCCATTTTCATTTTCATTTTCATTTCCATTTCCATTTCCATTTCCATTTCCATTTCCATTTTCATTTTCATTTTCATTTCCATTTCCATTTCCATTTTCATTTTCATTTTCATTTTCATTTTCATTTCCATTTTCATTTCCATTTTCATTTTCATTTTCATTTTCATTTTCATTTCCATTTTCATTTTCATTTTCATTTTCATTTTCATTTTCATTTTCATTTTCATTTTCATTTTCATTTTCATTTTCATTTTCATTTTCATTTTCATTTTCATTTTCATTTTCATTTTCATTTTCATTTTCATTTTCATTTTCATTTTCATTTTCATTTTCATTTTCATTTTCATTTTCATTTTCATTTTCATTTTCATTTTCATTTTCATTTTCATTTTCATTTTCATTTTCATTTTCATTTTCATTTTCATTTTCATTTTCATTTTCATTTTCATTTTCATTTTCATTTTCATTTTCATTTTCATTTTCATTTTCATTTTCATTTTCATTTTCATTTTCATTTTCATTTTCATTTTCATTTTCATTTTCATTTTCATTTTCATTTTCATTTTCATTTTCATTTTCATTTTCATTTTCATTTTCATTTTCATTTTCATTTTCATTTTCATTTTCATTTTCATTTTCATTTTCATTTTCATTTTCATTTTCATTTTCATTTTCATTTTCATTTTCATTTTCATTTTCATTTTCATTTTCATTTTCATTTTCATTTTCATTTTCATTTTCATTTTCATTTTCATTTTCATTTTCATTTTCATTTTCATTTTCATTTTCATTTTCATTTTCATTTTCATTTTCATTTTCATTTTCATTTTCATTTTCATTTTCATTTTCATTTTCATTTTCATTTTCATTTTCATTTTCATTTTCATTTTCATTTTCATTTTCATTTTCATTTTCATTTTCATTTTCATTTTCATTTTCATTTTCATTTTCATTTTCATTTTCATTTTCATTTTCATTTTCATTTTCATTTTCATTTTCATTTTCATTTTCATTTTCATTTTCATTTTCATTTTCATTTTCATTTTCATTTTCATTTTCATTTTCATTTTCATTTTCATTTTCATTTTCATTTTCATTTTCATTTTCATTTTCATTTTCATTTTCATTTTCATTTTCATTTTCATTTTCATTTTCATTTTCATTTTCATTTTCATTTTCATTTTCATTTTCATTTTCATTTTCATTTTCATTTTCATTTTCATTTTCATTTTCATTTTCATTTTCATTTTCATTTTCATTTTCATTTTCATTTTCATTTTCATTTTCATTTTCATTTTCATTTTCATTTTCATTTTCATTTTCATTTTCATTTTCATTTTCATTTTCATTTTCATTTTCATTTTCATTTTCATTTTCATTTTCATTTTCATTTTCATTTTCATTTTCATTTTCATTTTCATTTTCATTTTCATTTTCATTTTCATTTTCATTTTCATTTTCATTTTCATTTTCATTTTCATTTTCATTTTCATTTTCATTTTCATTTTCATTTTCATGGTAAATGAGACATCCAGGAATCTAGACGTTCAGACATCCAGACAGACGGACAGACATTTGTTTTGTTGTTTTTTCGGACTCCAAATGACCTTGAAGATGAAGGTCAAGGTCACAACCAAGCTCATCATTAAATTCCTTGTTGAAAATTGCCTAAGAATAAACCTTGCTCGATATTTTTTTGACCGAACTCCGCGAGATTTTTTGGGGTTTTCATATTTTTTCCTCACCCTGTATATGTAATATTGCAAAAAAGATATCGGTCCCAATTATTTTTTTTAATTTGTATCAGCAACCAAAGATACTTCAACGATAATCGTTATGATATTCCAGTGTATGGGAAAAATTGAAATTTTTGCACCTGAAATACCTGAAAATTTGCTTTACCCAAAATAATTATTATTTATAGACCTTCGGATGAAATATTTCCAAGCAAAAAAAAAAACACAAAAATTAATTAATTTGTATTTACTTTTCTCTGTTTTCTTCTATTAAAAACGAATTACTTTAATTAGCTCTAATTAAATAAATTTATTTTTCTTTAGGGGATGGCAGTAAATTATTTGCTTGCGTTTTTATGTGCGGTTTTTTATTATACGCTGTGTGTCTGTGTGTAACTATCTTCGTTGTTGCTTATAAATTTATTCTTATTTTGATTAATTGTGCTTTAGGTTTGGTTCAGTGGCAAAATATTACATCAGCGTTATATAACTTTGTATGATTCATTATTATTTGTGTACTCAAACTTTCTTCGGTCCGTTTTTTGAGGGAAAATTTCTCATTTTACCCTTCTTACTTAAAATTTAGGTAAATTTAGGGTTTTTTATATAGAAATTGTATGGTTTCTAGAAATTCAATAAAAAAAAATTGTTGAGTTTTTTTGTTTCTTCAAAACAAATAATTTTGATATAAAATTTTGTATCTTTAAACACCCGTAAAATTATTAAAACACAAACTCGATTCAGTATTCGGGAAATTATTTGTAATAAGGTGGTGATATAACCTAAATAATAACAAACAATATTAATTTAGCAAGCTGACCAACTCAAAATTAGCTAGGACAAGTCATAGTTCCAATAAACAAAAGTACGGTTTGATCTTTTTTGATATTTCAGTCGACCATCCCCAAACAGACAATGAATGGCAATTGTCCATAACTTGAACACTTATATTGTGAACTAGAAAGAATTACGTTGTTTAGTGAAACATCAGCTTAAAATTTAAGACAAAAACTTAAAACAATTTCATGCCGGAGTTGCCTATGTACAACATGAAAGGTAGACAGGAAATCAAAAAGAATAACCAGCTAACATTTTGAAAGATCCCGCGCATATTTGCTTGTGGACGTGTGTGACAAACCTAATTTTTTCTACAAAATTAATATTTATGGTATTTACACACTTTTATGATCACTCATTTATGTACTTTATGTATTGTTAAATTTCTAAACAAAAACATCATTTGTTTTTAAATTTTTATCGTTACAATATCTCCCAGAGTATTAAACAAAATTCATCGCATAAAAATAATGAAATTCATGATGAGGTTGTAAAAAATTTCCGCAACAATGTTTTTTTTTGTGGGTAGATTGGGTGCGCAACCTATTCGCGTACCTTAGCATCTTTTGTAATTTTTTTTTTCGAACGAGATAAGAATTTTGTTGCCAACACGTAATAAAACTTAAAACAAAGAAAAATCAATAATTTACTAATAAAATAAAATAAAATTTTAATTTTGTTTTCCAGTTCTCTGAAAAACATGACAAATTTTATATTTTATGGTTATTAGATTATAAAGACACTTCCAGTTTACTGTTTTGGCTTTATACATAAATAGATAAAAGATATTTTCTCGAATATTTTATTATTTATTTTACAAATAAATATAAAATTATTGGGACAACAACAAATGTTAGTTTTTCCAAATAACTATAAAGGAGCATTTATACGAATCACTTTGGATGATCATTACGGATGAATCATCTGAAATGACCCATATAAAAGCATCTTTCATCAAGATTTAAACAGAGACTAATGAAAGTGTAATAAATGTAGTGTACTAGAACTATTCTAGAACTAGTATTCTAGAACTTATATCTCAACGAAATCCAATAAAGTCTAATTCATGCTTGGTGTTCCGATAAAAATAAATTGGCATTTGGAGAATTATAGGAGTCTTCCGTCAAAATGAAGAGATCCCATTTGAGTAGAGGCCATCTCGTACGATATATGGTTCAACAAATCTGGAAGCAATGATCTCAGGAATAAGTGCCTTCTCTCAACAAATTCTACAAATAGCACACTGAAAACCGACACTTCAAAATTGGAGATTTAACATTTGCTGCGTGACTGACACCTAAGACCTGACATCGTAGTAAGAGTCATATCTGTCAAATTTTCAAATGGTAGTGTCAGACAGAGTTGATTTATAATATTTACGGAATTTAAAGAGTTTATAGAATATATAAAATTTTTAGAACCTAAATAATTTATAAAATTTAAAGAATTTAAAGAATTTGCCGAATTTATAGCTGAATATAGAATTTATATTTTTGCCGAATCTACAAAATTTCAAGAATTTTGTGATTTTACACAATTCATAGAAGTTTTAGAACTTCAAGCATTTATGGAATTTAAAGAGTTTATAGGATTTATAAAATTTATAGAATTTATAGAAGTTTTGAAGTAGAATATATACACAACTGATATAGTTGAAACAATATTTATAGACTACTAAACATTTATAAAATTCATAAAATTTATTTTAAATTTATAGAATTTGTAGAATTGATAGCATTTATAGTATTACTAGAATACATTTAAAGAATTTATAAAATTCAAAATATTTGTGGTGATTATAAACTTATTAGAATTTATAAAATTTATAGAATTTACAGGATTTATAGAGTTTAAAGAACTTGCTGGATTTTTATACTTTATAGAATTTTTAGAAAATGTGTGAGATTAATAGAGTTTAGAAAATTTAAAAAAATCGTGAAATTTTTAAAATAAGTCTAATTCAAATTTGTAGAATTTATGGAACTAACACAGTTCAAACAATTTATAGAACTTATAGAATCTAGAAAATTTGAAGAATTTTGAAAATTCTTTACTTATTGAATTTTGAGAATTTACAGAATTAATAGAATTTTTAGAATTATTGCATTTATGGAATTTAATGAACAGGATTTTTAAAATTTGTACAAATTATGGGATTTACAGAATTCATTGAATATATAAAATTTGTAAAAAATTTATAAAATTTAAAGAAATTGTTGATTTTATAGAATTATTAGAATTTATCAAATTTGTCGAATTTATAGAGTTTATAGAATTTATAAAACTTAAAGAATTTATCGAATTTACTGAATTGATGGGATTTGTAGAATTGATAGAACTTGCTGAGTTTATATACTTTATTCAATGTATAGAGAATTTGTGAAATTTATAGAATATATAAAATGTATAAAAATTATGGAGTTTAAGGACTTAAAGAAGTCATGAATTTTTAAAATAAATCAAATTTGAGTTTGTAGAATTTATAGAAGTTGCAGAATCAAAACAATTTATAGGAACTCATAGGATCTACAAAAATTTCAGAATTTATAAAATTCTTAAAATGTATACAAATTATGGAATCAATAAAATTTGTACAATTCATAAAATTTATTGAATTTATATAGTGCTTATTGGAAATTATAAAATTTGTAGCATTTATAAAATTTTTAGAATTTATCACATTCTCAGAGTTTGTAGGATTTAGAAAACTTAAGGGATTATTTAGAAAGGTAACTGAATTTTTAGATGGGAGCGTATCAAAATTTTAATTCTAAAAATTTTAATTTATCAAAATCTTACTTTTTGACAAATCTTCCTTTTTTTAAAATTAAATTTCCGATTTTCCAGAATTTATAATTTTCAGTTATTTTAATTTTAAAATGGCAAATCCCCATTTTCCAAAATTTATAAAAAATAAGATTTTGAAACGTAAGATTTTGTAAAGTAAAATTTAGTACCGAACCCTTTTTGAACTTTATAGAATTTATATTTAAAGATTAATACAATTTAAAGAATCTAAAGAATTTATGGAATTTATAAAATTTATAAAACTTATGAAATTATTTCAATTTATAGAATTTAATGAATTTACAGAATTTAAGGAAATTAAGGAATTATATAATTTCTAGAGCTTATAAGATTGGTAGATTTAAAATTTATAGAATTCTTAGAAATTATGAAGTTTTTAAAATAAGCTAATTTTTTAGAAGAGTGAATTTATGCATTATAAAATTTATAATTTTTCTTACATACAGGTTGGTTGAGAAGGTTTGAAAGCAAAAATGACAGAATGTGAACTTTTTAATGAAATTAGTTTTTTTATTCAATATAATCTCCCTCAACTTCAATACACTTATTCCAATGATCCTCCAGTAATTTTATAGCATCTCTGTAATGATTTTCCGGAAGCTCTGCAAAATACTGTACCACGGCTGCAATAGCTTGAAAAACGATTTCCACGAAGGAATTGTTTCTGGTTTCTGAAGAGATAGTAATCGCTGGGAGCTAAATCTGGTGAATACGGTTGGTGTTTAAGCAATTCGTACTTTAATTCGCTCAATTTAGCCATCGTCAAAAGACTCGTGTAAACATTGTCTTGATGAAAAATTATTTTTTTCTTCTGTAAAGCCGGTCTTTTTTCAAGAATTTTTTTATCCAACTGGTCCAAAAGGTTGCAATAATATTCAGAATTAACTGTTTTACATTTTTTAAGATCACCAAAATATTTTTTGCATCCCAAAATACTGATACAATGACCTTTTTGCCGATCGTTCTGACTTCACCTATTTTAGAGCTGAACAACCAGCTTTAGTCCACTGTAAACGTTCTTGTTTCAGTTTAGGATCATGGCGGTAGATCCAAGTCTCATCCATAGTTATAAATTTGCGCACAAAATCGGTTTTATTCTATTTAAAACCCTCCAAATTGTTAACGAATGCGGCACGAGTTTCCAAGCAGCTTTTTCATACGTAATTCTTCATGATTGTAAAATATAGAGTACTCGTTCGTCCAAGACGCTTATGGTTTCAGCAGTTTCACGCTTAGTCAATCTTGGTCAAACTTCACAAACAATATTATACACTTGCTCAATGATTTTTGGTGTTGTTGCACTTTTTGGACGTCCACTACGTGGTTTATCTTCAATGCTTGAACAACCACGTTTAAACTCTAAAACCCATCGATGCACAGTTGAAAATGAAGGATCAGATTCCTTAAACACTTTTACAATTTTTGTACGAATTTCTGTTTCTGATAAACCTTCCAAAACAAAGTATTTTATCACTGCACGATATTCGGTATTTTCCATTGTAAACGAATACACTGACAGTCCACTTCTAATGGCTTGTAAACAAAGAATAATTGCCAGATCGAAATAAGATTTTCATGTGTTCAAATGAAAGATGAAATATTAAAATGGCGTATAAATTTTTATTCATTCCTCTATACTGGTTAATAGTCAATACTCTTCAACCAACCTGTATCTTAGGGGTTTATAGTGCATATTTCAAGGTGGTTTAAATTTATATTGGCATACGTATTTAACTAGTTTTTAAAGCAAACCTCCGGACTCTAATTAAAAGACATAAA
This sequence comes from Tipula helvola, assembly GCA_963556165.1. Lineage (NCBI taxonomy): Eukaryota > Metazoa > Arthropoda > Insecta > Diptera > Tipulidae > Tipula > Tipula helvola. The sequence goes on along the minus strand of OY744481.1, from coordinate 7,321,626 downwards.
AATTCGAACATAACTTTCGAAATTGTACGTTCATTTTGTTGTGTACATTTTTATTATTATAAATAATCACATTCGATCCTGTAGTCACCAATCAATAATAGTAATGAATAATTCTATTAACTAACCTAACAACTGTTAATATACTAACCATATAAAATACCAACGGAAATTGACCATGTCGTAATTATTTACTAACCGATTTGTTATTTTGTATATTTTATTGTACAACCAAAAGTACTGTCTACCTAAAAATAATTACAACAGTCCTTATATAAAATAAAAAATGTGTCGCAGCGTGCTCGAAAAAAAGAGCCTTGATAATCGATGACGAGAGAACAGAGAAAGACAAGAAAGAAGGAGAAAAGTTGAAATCACTCCCGGAAGAAAACCAAGTCTGCAGCAAATTAGAACTGCAACAGCTACTGCAAGAACCCGCATCTGGAATACATTATGCCTCCAATCAATTGTGTTAAATCGTACAGTATCGGTAATATGGCAACACTGTGAAACAAAAATGAGGGGAAGAAATACCCGAATACTTGCCAACGTTCAAGTTTCAGTGGTTTTTTGGAAGTCATGTTTTAATTTTTTAGATTTTTCTGTTTCGAATTTGTAACACTAATTAAACAAAACATTTATGGAAAATAATTTTGTTGTGGTTGTTGTTGTTTTTTAAGGTACAGTGTGTCAAATAGTGTTGTTCTTATTGCTATAGAAAAAAAAAGTAATTATCCGAAAATTTTAAAATTAGGCTCATTTTATAGATAAATGAATAGGGGCTATAAAATAATTATAAAAATTGTACTATCTGTTGTTTCTTCCTTTTCAAAATGGCCGTCGAAACTTTATTTTTGAATTTTCTCTCATGTGCTTGTTTTTTCTTTTTTTTTATTATCTTTTCTTTATTTAATTCTAGTAGACATATTAAAAATCAGCGCAGCATCTCGTTTCGTTTCTTGCAAAATACGTTTAAATATAAAACAATTGTAGATTGTCGTGCTTAAACATATTTTGCTCTTAAACGAAACGAGATGCTACACTGATTTTTTAGTATGTCTAATAGAATTAAATAAGAAAAAAAAAAAAAAAAAAAAAAACAAGCACATGAGAGAAAATTCAAAAATAAAGTTTTGACGGCCATTTTGAAAAGGAAGAAACAAAAGATGGTTCAATTTTTATAATTATGTTATAGCCCCTATTCATTTATCTTTAAAATAAGCCCCATTTTATAATTTTCAGAAAATTACTTTTTGTTCTATAGCAATAATTGACACCCCGTATTTTAAAAAACAACAACAATAAAAATACCTGATCCATTAATTGTTTGTTTTACTTATAGTGCTACACATCCAAAACATAAAAATGATAAAATTCAAACATGATTTCCGGTCCCATAAATTTTTAGAAGAAAGAAGCACGACCACCAAACGAATATCCGATATGCACCGATCAAAGCAAAGGCGTATTTCAACAGTTTATAGGAGCCGTATGCGCATTTGACTACCGCCAGTTGATCACATTGCCTTTACCTTTACCGGAGATCTCAGGTATATGCATGAGCGTAGTCTATAAGTCATGACATATGGTGCAGTAGACCGAGCTCTCTGAAATAAGGGAGTGCTTCTTTAGGAATAGCGGATTAGAAACTGTAGCTGAGCGAAGTACTTACAGAAATAAATTAAAACAACCACAACATGCATAGAGGAGAATGAACAGAATCAAGGATTAATTTAAGATTAGAAGGAAGCATTTGATAAAATTACAAGAGCAGCTTTTGGTAGGTGAGTTGGCAAACTTTGCTAAGATGTTGCAGGTGGTATCGGGAAGACCTTTCTGATTAAACTTTTTTTCTAAAGTGATACAGAGGAATAATAGTTCCTTGGTCTTCAAGTTACCCTTAAATCTGACAAGCGCGAAGACTCCTACATGCAACATTTCAAGAAACCTGAGAATGGTCAAGGTTCTACTGAATTACAAGGTGGTTGTTCGGGACAAGTTTACCTTATCCATCAAAACCACATTCAAGACGCTGGATGTCACTTTAAAAGACTTCAAAAGCAACACCGATAGAAAGGGAGGCGCTGCTAATTGCTTGCTATTGTCGACAGACGATTGTTAGTTTATTTATAAATCATAAATTGGTTGTATTAAATTTGTATTAAATCCACGCAAATCCGCTACTGACTCAAGAGACTTTAGTACAAAAAAAAAATTCAAAGTTACCATTTATGGTTTGTTTTGAATGATTAAGATGCCTTTACTGAATAGTTCATAAAAAATTTAGTCCTTCTCGCCCTACAAATGCCCTATCACTTTTACGCTCTTATCTATATTTTCATATACACAAAGTGCGGCAAAGTATTTTTTCCAATGACGGTATCCATCCATTTATTAACGATTTTTTAGCCATCAGTCAGTTTTATTTTTCTAGAACATAAATTACCATAAAATTTAACAACACATCCAATCAATAATCGGCTCCAATTTCTTATCTTTATCAACAATCAAATATTAATAGTGCAAACAGGTAAACCAATTTACTAAATACGAATTTTCAGTAATCTTTCAGAAACACGAAAAAACTGAACATTTTATTGGAAGCCTCAAAAATTAATTTCCCAAATATGAAATATACTGGTTGCGTGTTTTGCGGTATTTAGTAAATGCGACTTTCGTATATGTTGAATTTTTGTTATCAATTCGTTTTATAAATATAATAATTAATTAACAAAACCATAATAAAAATTAAATAATTAAAAATAAATTTTATCACTCTTTGTCATTTCAGTTAGCAAACAGACAAAAACAACACACAAGCCCTATACGGTGTCACATCAAAAAATACAAATAATAGATTTTCAATCATGATTGTATTTCAATCAATAAAAATTAAATATTTATTTATTCATAATTAAATAACGGAAAATCTAAATTAATTTGATGTTAAATAGAAAATAAAATTATCATAGAACATTTTGTGTTTGTGTAAGTGTGTATATCGATATGGGAATACGAGTGTAAAGTGGAAATTGGGAAATGTAAAATTTTCCATAAAAAATTTACGTGACATGAATTTTGCAATAAATTCATTTTCTACAGCAGCAGCTGTTGTAACAACATCAATTCCCATCAGTACATCATTCCATGGTGTAAATATAACAAACACGTACAATACGATGGATTTTATGGAACCGGGTAATGTTACAACTACCGTCGCAACAACAACTCTAAGCGCTAATACAACATCAAATCTAACAATGATTTCATCGAAATATAATGAAATATTATCGTCCCGTATCTCATCCTCCTCGGAGTACAATGATTTAAGTACGGGGAGTGCGGTCGGTATAGATGGTGATGGAACGTCACATAGCGAAGATGATATTATAAATAATACTTTTATACAAGCGACATTTTGTATTTTATACACAAATATATTTGTGTTAGGCATATTCGGTAATGTACTCGTTTGTTATGTTGTGATCCGAAATCGAGCTATGCAAACCGTAACGAATTTATTTATAACAAATTTAGCACTATCTGATATACTGCTTTGTGTGCTGGCTGTGCCATTTACGCCGCTTTACACATTCTTGCAGCGATGGGTATTCGGCACATTTCTATGCCATTTAGTGCCTTATGCGCAAGGATGCAGTGTTTATATATCAACATTAACCCTAACCTCGATCGCAATTGATCGATTTTTTGTTATAATATTCCCGTTTCATCCGCGCATGAAACTTTCGACATGTATATCACTCATAATCAGTATATGGATTATATCGTTATTAATCACTTTGCCATATGGATTTTATATGCGAATGTCTGCATCAAATTTCACCGGAACAGAAGCGCTTTACTGTGAAGAGGACTGGGAAGACGAATATTACCGAAAAGTATTCGGTTCAGTCACTTCATCTCTACAATTTTTAGTACCATTCATAATTATTTCCATATGCTATATATCCGTGTCGATACGACTAAACGACCGGGTTAATGCGCGACCCGGAAGCCGAAATTCACGTCGCGAAGAAGCTGACCGTGATCGTAAAAAACGAACAAATCGAATGCTAATTGCTATGGTGGCCATATTCGGTATGTCATGGCTGCCGATAAATGTGGTTAACATTTTTAACGATTTTTATTCAAAATCCGAAGACTGGCTGTACTATAAATTATTATTTTTTATTGCACACTGTGCCGCCATGTCATCAACCTGTTACAATCCATTTCTATATGCCTGGCTGAACGAAAATTTCCGCAAAGAATTTAAACAAGTGTTACCATTTTTTCATGCATCGTCAACATCCTCAAATCATAATCGTTTAAATCCAAATGCGGCAGCAAATCGAAATCATAATAATCGACAAAATTTAACCGATGTGACGGAAAATAATACGGAAAAATCAAAATTAAGATCATCGCACGCCTGTAACGGTGATAATAATTTATGTGATCAACTTTTGTCGAAAATACCGGCGGCGACGGCGACAGAGGATCCGATGGTGGCACCTAAACAAAATGGGGAAGTAGATGTGGAAGAAAATAAAACGAGCGCCAGCCAAACCCTTTTGAAACAGTCAGTCGACGAAATTTTATTGTCGGATGTTAAACCGACAATTACGCAAGAAACGATTGTACTACCTTCGGGTGTGCTAGAGACGCAATTTGATACGACGCGCTTTGATTTGCAGCAAAATGCAATTAATCCGTTTGGAACATCGACAGTTGTGAAGAATAGCAATAGTAGTAATAAACTGGTGTTCTGCTAAAAAAATGATCTAAGGTAAGTGGTGACTCCTTTTACTTATATATATTTATTCAAAACAAACAATCAAACCAAAAGAATTTTTTTTTTTGTTTTCGTAACAATCAGTTTGAAAAATATTGTTCTTGTAGAGAAGGAGAACAACATGTTTTCGAATAATTCTTTAAAAATAATAATTTCGATTAATTAAGAAAACAATTATACGATTCTCATGACGTAAATTGTCTTATTTAAGGTAATGACATTTCTTTGATCTGGGTAACTCTTACAACTTACATAAATATTCGTTTGTTATTTGTCTATAGATATAAAAATAACCGCACGTGATATGCTCTCACATGTATAATGACACGAAGTGTATATTGAGTCTCGTTTGAAAATATAAATATTGTTATGACGCAGTTCTCACCTGAATATTTAATACAAAACTATCAATTCATAAATGAACATATCGTGAATAACAATTCACCGAAAAGACAATTTGCTTAAAAAGATAAAACGAAGTACGGAGGTAAATTACACCCAATCCTCTTTTTACACGGTCTTTTTTTACACGATTTTGAAATAACACGATGTAAAAAAAATAAACTAACCTTTTTTTACACGGTCGGATTTTTTTACACGGCAAAAAAATTATTTAATTTTTTCCGTAAATGCATCTATTTTTATTATTTTTTGCAGTTTGTTTGTTATTTTAAAGGTATCTCATTCGACTTTCAATAATTCATTATTTCGGCTGTTTTGTTTTACATTCCTTGTAGTTCTTTCGTCGAGTAAGGTGCTTTTTGAAATATGTAAAAAACTAAAAACTAATTCTAACTAACTAACTAATAATTAACAAATAGGCTCCTTTTGATCCAATACAAGCATGACAACTGTTAATCCATTTTCCATGCACATCTTATAGGCCGGGATGGCCCTTTTTATGGCTTCAATCGACTCATGGAGCGAATATTTGAGTTTTGGAAGCAGAAAAAAGTCACAGAGAGCCAAATCTGGCGAGTACGGTGGCTGAGCGATGACCGATGACTTTTGTTTCGTGTTTGGGCAAAAATTCAGTCACAATCAGGCTGGAATGTGACGGCGCATTATCGTGATGAAAAATCCATAAATTGTTTGCCCATAAATCCGGCCGTTTCCGACGAATTGCTTCACGTAAACGCCTCAAAACGGCCAAGTCGTATGCTTTATTGACCGTTTGACCCTCTGGAACGAAATCATGGCGAACCACACCACGGTAATCGAAGAAAACGATGAGCATTACCTTGATTTTCGACCGACTTTGGTGTGTTTTTTCGGTTTTAGCTCATTTTTGGATTGTTGGGCAGTTTCGACGTCATATTCATAAACCCACGTCTCGTCACCAGTAATAACTCGTTTGATAAATGTAGGGGCATCAGCTACGTTGGCAAGCATCTCTTTTGCGACCTCTACTCGACGTTCTTTTTGTAAAAAATTCAGATCTTTCGGCACTAGTCGAGTAACGCGTTTCATACTTAAAACATCAACCAAAATGTGTTAAGTCGATCCGTAAGAGATGCTGAGAGCATCTAATGCCAACTCTGCGATTTTCGATCACAATTTCACCTCACTACCCTCACTGAATGCTTTATGCCACTCAAATACTTGCGTTCTCGGAGTAGACTCCCCAAAATACTTCTGCAACATTTTCAATGATTCCGTAGCCGTAATTCCATTGGAAATCCAAAATTTTAAGCAAACTTGTTGTTAAATTTTTTTTCCATAGTAAAGTAAAAATCCCAAACAAACTTTTCGCGTCGTAGATTAATGGCTACCGAACTCACACTGTTAGACGTATTCTGCTCAAATGTCACACGAATGTCAAAGAAAGTTGTAACACCTAGAAAACAAAATTACTGATTCGATTTACGCGCGCGGTTTAAATGGACCGGTCCGGGTCATGTTTGATCAGAAGGTGTTAAAAAACAAAAGTTCCAGTACTATGGTTGTTTCAGGTTCTAAACTGAGCTCTAAGACATCTTCGTGATCAAGAGATGCAACATTAGAACAAATGGAAAAACCATTAGTATTCAAACTCAAAGCGTTAAGAATTTTTGAACAAATTAAGAGGTTTAAACCACGAACGTCTGCAAAATCCACTAATGGAAAGAAATCTAAATTTTCTACAAGCAACGGCTGGTTGCATTGATTTTTAGAAAGTCATGCATTGCCCAACGTCAAAATTAAAGTCGAAATTGCCTCTGGTAATATGAAAGCTGCTAGAGAAACACAGATCAAGTATTTAAGATGAAATGGGTCTATTTTGGAAAAATATGCCAAATAGAACAAACATAACTAAAACCGAGAAATGTGCTAGCGGTTTAATAAGGCATGTAAGGACCGAATGACATTTTTGCTTTGTAGTAACGCGTCAGGCGAAAAAATGTTAAAATCGTTGGTTAATTAAATACTTTGCCAGTACGCTGGATGGCGAATAAAAAACCTGGGCCACGTCAGCCATTTTTACTGATTGGTTTCGCAATTGTATTGTTCCTAATGTCAGGTGATACTTAAAGTACAAAATTATTCAAAGCTCCCGGTCATCCAAACTTCGAATATCCCGATGTCAAAATCGTATTTTTGCCACCTAATACTACATCACTAATTCAACCGTTGGATCAAGGTATCATCGCTACGTTTAAGACTTATTATGTAAGGCGGTTATTTCAATTGATATAAAACAAAATCGATAACGACCCTTACGTGATGGTAATTGACGCCTGAAAGCAATACAATTTTGGATTGTGTATACGTTTTCTTTTTGGAATTATCTGAAATAAAGTCTTGTACATTAAATTGTCTGCTGGAAGGCTCTTTGGCCAGAATGTGTGACGAATAATGTTTCTAAGCTTGGAACTCTCAATGATGATGTGAATTCAGAAATACTAACGTTAGTTCAAACGATTGGCGCTGAGGGTTTTGTAATTTTGGGGTTGCTGAATATTTCAACTAAACATTTCATTTAATTTTCCAATTACAAAATATACATAAATATCTACTTTATTTTGTACCCAAAAACGAATTTTTGCACGTATCGATTATTTTACCATATACTCTGTGTCTTTTTTTACACGGTTTTTTTTACACGACCAATTCTGGAACGCATCTACCGTGTAAAAAAAGGATTAGGTGTAGTTATATGTCAGAGTTTTCAAAAATCCACCTTTTTTGTTTTTAATCGACAATGTGGCATTTTCGGTAACACTGTAAGGTGTACGTCTAAGATTAGCAAAATTATCTTTAATATTCTCAACTCTCCAAGCAAATTATTCTTAACGAGGCATACCAGAAACTGCTTTCCTCGACTAAATTTTTTTTAATGCGGATTTCACCAACACGAAACGAAAAAGACGAAAACCATGTGAAACGATGCTTCTGTAAGTTTCATGCATCTGATATACTTTTGAAAAAAAAAAAACTGAGAAATTCGTTTATGGCAAATGATCCAAAATCTTTGCTTGAGAAAACTTGGCAATAATGATGGTGATGAGTATAAGTGATTGTTAGTTTCACAGATTATCATCCAAGTAAATCAATTGAGTAACATTCGAATCCACCACATAGGGCTGACAGCAGGATCTGTAGGATTCACTACTCTACACCATCGTGACCATGACAAAATTATTTAAGCTGATTCTCATTTCCTTGATATGGCACTCTTTGAATAGGTACTAAGCGATATTAAGGTTTTCACATTCAGAAAGTAAATCAGGAATATAAAATCGCGTTTGATGATTTTGGTAATTGTCTTATGATGTTGAAGAGTCCCAAGATGCTCAAAAATGGTGCACAAACAATTCTTTTAAAGTCATCAAGTGATGATGCGAGCACCATGACAACTGCATTTTTATGTTACTGAAATATTTTCAATGTTTCCATTGCAACGGAAATTTAATAGATGCGAAACTTAAATTTAAATTTATAACTCCACAACGCTTTCTGAGTTCCAAAATTAAATTTTGGCCCTATTCAAAATTTAGTGAAAATCCCGCGTAAATTGAAAATCTGGAAAAGCTAAAACTAAATTTTTGTTTCCTAATTTTGAATTTAATTTTAATTTAGTAACACTCGTACGTAAATTTTTGGCAATGTGAAAATTTAATATTCAGTCTCAGAAAGCGTTGTAGCTTAATTCTGGAAAAGTTGTGCTAAAATGATCAAAATTAAATTTTCTATTTTCCGGAATTTACTCCACAACGCGTTCTAAGTTTCAAAAAATCTAGATTTTGAACCAAAACTTGCTATTAGTTTCAAAATTAAATTTTCTCTTTTCTAGAATATACTGACACTCGCGTAAAAATTGTGGAATGGCGAAAATTTAATTTCTAGAAAATCTAGAACAAGTTAATTTTATTTTGAACGCATTGATGATCGGTTTTCAAATTAAATTTTTCCTTTCACAAGAGTTACTCTTCAACGCGTTCTGAGTTTCAAAATTAAATTTTTCGTTTTCCAGAATTTTATCACACTCAGAAAGCGTTGTGGAGGATATTCTGGAAAAATTTGTGTAAATTTTCGCTTTCCCGGAATTTGAACCACCATGCATGCCAAGTTTCAAAAATTAGTTTCTCTCTTTTCAGAATTTACTCAGCTCACGTCTTAATGGAAAACCTAGAATTTACTTTGGCCGGGTTTCAATAATAAATTCTCTACTTTTCGGGATTTACTCTAGAATGAGTTCTAGGTTTTAAAAATTCCAGATACAAATTTTACAACACAAATTCTTCTTAGTTTCAAATTTAAATTTTTCCTTTTCCAGAGTTTCACTGATTTTACTTGTAAATTTCGAAGAATGAAAAATTTAATTTTAAAAGATTCAGTTTCAGAATTTAATCACACTCAATCACTTAATCAGAAAACTATAAAGGGCTAAAACCTCACGAGGTGATTCAAACTTCGATCTTAAAAGTTAAATTCTATATGGTATATCCCTAAATGAACTTCAAAACTCAATGTTCAGTTTGAAATCGAATTCAATTTTCACGCCAACCAGAGGGACTTAACTCTAAAATAAATTCCCAACTGAACCCCATCGCCCAACACCAATTCAATACTCTACTAGACTAACAGCTCAATTAAACGCCAAACTAAATCCCTAAATCAACATGGCATACCTGTACCCAAATAAATCTGAAACTGAACCGCTAACTAAACCACAACCCAACCACAACTGAACTTCCAACTCAACTCAATCCTAACTCAACCTCCAATTAAACCCTCAACTTAACATCAAACTCAACGTACAACAGATGGACGAACATTTTATTTTGCTTTCTTGGCCTCAGCGATTTTCGAAACATGGAGAAAAGTGATTTTTGAAGCAGGATTAAATAGGCTCTGAAATTATTTAGTCAAAAAATCTTCACAGAAAATATTTTCGGTTCAAAAGGACCAAAGTTATTGAAAACCTATCAAAAATGACGAAAAATTGTCTCTGGTTGTTTGAGTGTATGGATGTTTGGATGTCTACTCATGGTATCTCGAGGAGAGCTTGTCCGATTTGGCGCTCTTTTCGCCAATCTCCTGTTTCTACGGTGAAGGCGAGGTATTGAAAAGCTCATGGAAGCTGTATGTCAAGAGAATCAGGTACCTGCCATACGAATTGAGTCGGTGTTGGATTAGGGTTTAGTGGCTCATTTTAATTGAAGGATCAAAATATCTCCTAAAATACGCCAGCTAAAATGTATTCAGATAAAAATTGACCTTCAGTACAATAATTTTAATGGTCATTTGAAAGTCAAATTAAATTGTTTCAATAATAACCCCTATTTTTGACAAATAATTCAAAAAGAGCGGGACATTATACGTTAGAAGTGATGTTTCAAAATTTGATATTGTGACCTTGAGAAGGTCAAATAAAGGTTAAATGTTTAAAAAGTACTAAGATGTTGTTATTTTAGATTTATGAGCTTTTATGCATGATAAGTGTTTGCTCGAATGGTAGAGAAACTGTAAAAAATTCGCAGACCTTGTCCTTACTTTTAGTGTTACCCGAGAACAACGACGTGAACTGAGTATGTAAATTATGTTTCCTTTGGGATGCTTGATTATCGCTAGCTGTATTGCCTCTCACGTTTGGAGTGCTTGTTTAGCGTGAGCCCTCTTGCTTTGCACTATTACTCTAATTATAACAATTATTCATGCGGAGTAACTGTTCGAAGTTGCCTTCATTTGCTTCAAGGCACAAATTAAAACGTCTTTCAAAATGTACCACTGTTTTAAGCATAGTGTCTCTAGGAATGACTGCATAATCTCTATGAATTCATTCCAATGTATCTTTCCTGGTTTACCATCTTTTTGGAGTCACTTTCTTTGCCCTGTTGCTAAGTGAACATTTTTTAATAATCCCGGTAAGTGGTCTCATAGCAACTGTAAGTAGTTGCATCCATCCACAGTTTATTCAAAAAAGTAGGGACCAATTAAGTAACCATTTACAATTCCACAGCATACCACAAGACTTAATCGATTTTGATGATCTACAGGTATGTACCAGTGAGGATTTTCATCTGGAAAATAATGATAATTGTATCTATTAAGTCAGATAAAAATACTTACCTAAAAAAAATGAGGATTATCCTGTATTATTCATAAAAAATGATTTGACCTTAAAGCACAGATAAGAATAGACAGATGGCGATCTTGTATAGGCCATACTTACATTCTAAATTTCAATACCAAATTCCAATCTAATCCTTTTAGAGCAGGACGTATATATTACAAAATAAAATTTTGTTTGAAGTTGGTTTATTTTTGCTTTGATATAATCAAAATAGACATGCCATGTTTGCTTTGATATAATCAAAATAGCAATACATAAAAAAAGATAAAAAGAGACAGAAATGTACGTCCTGCTCTAAAAGGATTGGATTGGAATTTGGTATTGAAATTTTGGAATGCAAATATAGCCCATACAAGATCCACATCTGTCTATACTTATCTGTGCTTAAAGCTTGCATTAGTAATGTAATAGGGATGATATCTTAGGGCTTTTAAAAATTACACCCGTTGTTTTGTGAAAAAAGGAGGCAACTTCGAAGAGTTAGTTCATGGGTAATTGTATAATTATGGTAATGGTGAGAGGCAAAACGACTCACGATAATCCAGCATCCCAAAGGAAACAGAACTTCCTACGTCCTCGTCGTTGTTCTCGGGTAACGCTACAAGTAAGGATAAGGTCTTTGAATTTTTTGCATCTTCTCTAGTATTCGAATTGCCGCCAAACACATATCATGCATAAAAAGCTCATAAATCTAAATCAACAACATCTTAGTACTTTTTAAACATTTAACCTTTATTTGACCTTCTCAAGGTCACAACATTAAACTTTGAAATATCGCTTCGAACGTAAAATGTACCACTCTTTTAGAATCCGGTGTCATAAATATAGGTTTTCATTTAGAAAATGAGGTTGACCTTCAAATGATCTTGATAATTGACCTTTAAGTTAAGGTCATTAATACAAATAAATGACCCCCAATGTCCTTGATAGTTTATGTTTGAACAATTTTTTATAGCTGACTTATTTTAAAAGATATTTGCATCCATCGACTAAAATGGGTCACCTTCGATATGTTGGTTTGAGTCATGAGTTGGGAGTTGAGTTTCCGGTTGAGTTGAGGGTTGTGTTGGAATTGAGTTGGAGTTGAGTAGGAATCAACGGTTAAGTTGAGAATTTCTTTGGGATTGTGTTGAGGATTGAGTTGGACGTTAGCTTGAGATGTTTTGATTTGAGTTCATGAACGAATGTAGTTTTAGACGTTGAGTTTGGGGTTAAGTTGAGTATTGAGTTGGGGGTCAGGTTAGATATTGAGTTAGGGTTAAATTTGAGGTTGAGTTTAGGGTTTTGATTTGAGTTGAGTTCATAAATGCATGTATAGCTTTCGAGTCAAGTTGATTTCGCGATTGAGAAGACAGCTGACTACGGAGTTGATTAGAGGGTTGAGATTTAGTTCGAGCTAAGTTGAGTTTGGGTTGAGTTAGCTTGCGTTTAGGTTGAGTAAGGGGTTCGATTGAAAAATTTTGAGAGGGTTGATTCGTGGTTTGAATTAACCGTTGGTTAGGTTAAGGGTTGACTTGAAAATTGATTTGGAGTTAAATTGGTGATTGAGTTTTGGAGATTTCGTTGTGATTGAGTAGATGAGTGAGTTGAAAATTGAGTTGGAGACTGCTGCTGATGCATCGTACTCACCAAATGAGGCATTTCCTTATTGGTTGTATACTTAGCTGTTTGGTTTTAAAACTAGAGGTTTTTAAATGGGGCTTAACCCTTTTAGTTAAGATATTTAAATATGTTGGTCTTCACCGTATTTTACTTTGTAAATATATTAATTTTTCCCGAGGCTTGATTGATAAGCCCATGCAAAAGCTTAATTAAGAAGCACTTTGGTGGAAGAAACTAAATCTAATCCTTAATAATCAAATATGTATAAAACATAAATAATGACGAGCCTAATCCCATATGATAGGTCAACCGTTGATTTTGCTCATTTTATACGTGTACATAAAACACACAAATTAGTAACATAAAAATATTTGTAGTGCACAGCATATTTATGTAGTCGCTTGTAATTTATAGTATTCATGGTAATATACAAAAAAAAACTCTCCAAACAAATTTATTACAAAATCTACATTTTTTAGCACACGTTTTTTAACAATCACCATTATAATTTGTCTGCACCACAGGAAAATCGAGTAACACCATAAAAAATCGTCAAAACAAGCGAAATGGGAATAGTTTGGTAAAAAATAGAAATTTTCATTTAAATTTTTTATGCTGACCGATTCGTATTTTTTTGTGCCCTATCATCTACTATTTTTACAAAACGGATCGATTTTGGGAAAATTTTTAAACACTTTTCTTCTAAAATTGACATTTTTATTACATTTGTGTGTATGTATACTTAGCCGATGAATGTATTTTCTTCCCGCAACAAATTTCTGATAATGGAATACATCTCAAATGAAATCGTGATAATTACCTTTAGCGCACGTGATACTAATAAATAATAAGCTTTTGTCTTGTGCTCGTACACCTATAGAAACATCAGTTAAGCAAATTACAAATGGTTTTCAGGAATTTTGTTTTAACCTTACTTGGCAAATTAGCCACAGGGTTACGGTGCAATTTATATTCTGGAACATAAATGAATAAAGTTTATACGTGAGTAAATTTTTTGTTTTCATTATTTTGTTATAAAGCCAAGTTAAGTGGATTTTTGTGATTTATGTAGTGATTATGTGATATTTTTATGGTGTACAATTTTACTGATTGTGATTAACAAGGGGTTCAAGGGTCAAAACATGCATAAGATTAAACCCTTTGGAACCGTTATAAGCACCAATTAATTGTAACGATTTATCTTGTAAAATGGTTACATATATTTGGGTGAAAATAGGGTCAAGGCTTGTACTTATAAATGTTTACAAAAGGGAATTTGAAGGGGTACCTACAGTAATCTTCTTCTGTTTAGGCAGATTATGCCTCTTAGATCTATTTAAAAATAAATTATCCCGAATTTCTGCAAATTTTATAAAATTGTAGAAAATTATTAAATTACTAAAATCCTCGCAGAAAATGTTCAAGTATTGATTAATTTGACGTGTCGTAATTGTACAAGGTTCAAGCTTTACATACATACTACCTTCCCTAAATACAACACTCTGTAAATTGTTGTTATTGTTATTTTAAAAATTCACCAAATGTTCTGACTCACAAATTCGAAAATCAGAAAAATTGGTGAAATTCAAGAATTTTCAAATCAGAGCTGATGTGTTTATTCTATGGAGTGATTTTCAGTTCTGGCTGGGTGTTAATTTCAAACATCTGAAAATTTAAAATTTTTCGTTGAAGTCTTTCTAATCTGCGGCGAAGAAATTTTAATATTGGTCAAATAGTTCAATGAATTAGCAGAATTTTGATTTATGTCTGTTAGTTAATTTCAAAAGAAATAAAATTTTGTAACAATCAAGTAATAAGATTAATTCAAATCCCAGTAAAATATATCTTAAGAAATTGATTAAAAGCGATATTTTGCCAGCCAGACTCATTATAAATTATATTAAATTTAACTAGTTGTGAAAATTATCACAATTATCTTATCCCAAAACCTTGAAGCGTGACTAACAAAAAGCATTTTAGCTTGATAAGAGAGAGAGTCACCCACACGAGGGTATTCATCTTAAAATGGAAACAATTTGCTTAATTACTTTTCCAGAACAGACACGACTAATATACCAGCATACTTGCAGTATTTGTCTAGAGTAGAAATTCGTTCATCCAGTAAACATTACTAGTTATACACAAAAGTTAAAAATAAGATATGAAATTGCATGTACCTCCAAAGGTATTTTCTTCTTTATATATAAATAAACAAACAGACAAAAAAGGCAAAAACAACTTAAACAACAAAACTGTTAAATTTTAATTAAAAGAAAACCATAAAAATTTTCTCTTATGCATACAGCTGATATATTCCAGAATCATTCCATTAATTAACAAATATCGTTTAGAAAATAAGCAAAACGTTCATTAATACGATGAAATCGAAGTTACTAACACTAACATACTCTACACCCAGCTTAATTCAATTTACAATAAAGTTTAATTTATTCGACGTCTTTTGTAATAGTTCAAAATCGAAATTCGAAATGAATCCGAACAAATAAAATAAAAATTAGGGTCTATCCGTCTCCTCGAATAACACTTTTCCCAGTCTGATAATTAATGTTAGATTATTTAGAAATAAAATGTGTTGAACAGCAACTAAAATCGCATTTGTCATTTTTCATTTTCGTCATCTTCCTTGAGAATTTTTCGTTCAGAGAGCATCCACCATGTTCAAAATTTCTTTTCTCAACATTAAGTGAGCAACGCGAGAATTAACTAATATAATTCTATACTCAATACTTCAGTCTGGATGGAGCCTCACTGTAGATCGATATGTCACCTGTCTTTTTCTATGTCTCCTACCTTCTATCTTCACAACCTCATCTGCCCTAAAAGCGTGATATTATTTACCATTAAGATTTATATATGACCTTTAATAATAAGAGAATTTATTACTCAGGCGATTTAATTATATCAATTCATAAATGTATTGATCAACATGTCGTTGATATTTCAATCAACGAAATGTCATAAAATGTCAATAAAATGTCACAGAAATTATTAAATTTCAAAGCTTACTAGATATATTTTATTTTTTATGATGACGATATTGGGCTAGATACTCGATACTTTAGCAATTCGCAACTCTGCAAATATGGCCGATTTGCTAATCGAAAATTTGATTGCGTAAACTACTAGATTATTTTAGCAAAGTAAAATATATTTTGTATTCAGCACAAACGTTAAAATGCGTTAAAGTATCCCATTTTCTAAAATTGAGAAACAAATTGCATTGCTAAATTATCGTGTATAACATTTCTATCATAGCAAATTCGCAAAAAATAACTACTTATCGGCTTATCTGAGTATCGAGTATCTAGCGCATTATTTGCCACAAGCAAATTATTTTAGATACATTTAAAAATTTAAATTCCATGTTACACGGTTACCTTTACATTTTATCGTAATTTTAACCTTAACTATCAATATACAAAAATAACAAAAATGTATGACTAGAAGGACGGAAGGGCAATGAACGCGACATTTTTCTCACCGACGTTTTAGAGTCTCAGTTTCTCAGTTGCACTATTCTTGTTTTCCCGGGGAATTGCGAATTGAAAATTGATTTATTGTCAGTTTTTAGTATATTTTGGTTTTCTTTTTTCCAAAGCGCACTAATTTTTGGGGCAAAATAGTTCCATTTCATAGCAATTTTGTTGTTTATTTTTCCTAAAAATAATTTTTTCCCAAAACATAAACAAAATATCAAACGCTTTCGAAAAAAGAAAACCAAAATACACTAAAAACTGACAATAAAACAATTCCCAATTCGCAATTCACGGAAAAAACTAGAATAGTGCCACTGGTAATTTAATTCGTGGAGCAATGTAAGAATCTGTAACAAATTTGTTTTTTGCGATTACAATACTTACCTAATATAACTTGGTTATAGTGGGAAAAGTAAAAATAAATCGTTATAAAATTGTATGCGCGCGATTTCGATACGTACATATACCTATACATATATACCTACCCTTGTACAAACAATTTATTTGAATTTAATTTTTATTTTATTTAAAATTAAGTTTAGTTTGTTTAAATAAAAGAAACCAATTTAGATGCTGGAATGATTTTGGTAAACTTTTATGTTTTTTATTTCTCAAATAAATTTTTGACCTGACTCGTTTTATGGCTGGGATATAATTCGTACAGAATTTATTGATTAACCAAAAATTCGACAGATTTTTTTCTTGATTCATTTCAAATTGAGGTGAACCATTGAGCCACACAAATCTTTACTGATTTCCAGACCCATCAGATTATCGGAAATAATATAGAGTGATGCATTTAATATCGCATTGCCTGTCATCCTAGGTTCACACTAGGTTGATGTAACCTGAGATTTCTGAAATTTTTCTTAATTTTGTTTTTTCCAGAAGTATTGAGGTCATTCGAGAATATCGCAATTATCCCAGAGTGTTTCGAGATTTGGTTGGCTGTGATTTACAGTTCTTTGAGTTGCTTAGCTTCCAGATAATTCGAAATGTTTGTCACTTTTGAGATCATTTTCCAGGTTTCTCGAGATTTTCGAGAACTTTTTTTGAATTGCCTATGATATTTACAATTTTGAAGATTATTCGCATCTGTTACAGATTATTTCGAGATTATGCAAAAGTGTTGAGAATTGATTTATTATACAAAATTTATAGGCAAATTCAAGATTTTTAAAATGTTGAGATGATTTGAGGTCGATATGTTTGGCTTTCATTTACTTTGATTATTCAAGATTTTTTCGAGATTTATTGATAGTTTTCGACTTGAGCGTTGAGTTGAGTTGCTAGATGCGATGGTTGCATTTACTGCGAAATTTTAAATGCTTCTGTGATTACTCCAGATTATTTGAAGTTTTTTTTTTGAGATTTTCGTGATAATTCATGAGTTTTGTGATTTTCCAAGACTTTTCGAAGATATTCCAACCCAGAGAAGAAATACCAAAGATTATTTCACACTATTCTAGGGTTTTAAACTTTTTCATGATGTTTCAAGTTTAAGGCCAAAAATTGTAACAAAACACAAACATACAGATATTACAAACTGGATCTAAATCGCGTTACGAAAACTTTAGGTATTTTTGTGTGAAACCAATTTTATGCATTACCTTCAACGAATCATTTCTCATAGTGCGATACGCTAAGCATGACGTTTGGTGCTGAAGGAATATCTGCAGTATAAATGTTATACAATGTGGGACTAAGAGTACTACCTTGTGGAAGTCCTTTAGTCAATTCTTAATTAGAACTTACACTGTGACCAATTTTTACTCCAAATTGCCGATTTGATATATAAGGATGAATGAGTTTTACAATAGTGTTAGCAAAATGAGAAGATAACATTTTAAAAATAAGTGAGTTATGCCATAATGAGTCAAACGCGTTTTAACGTCCAATAAAATCATTCCAACAGAATGTTTTTGATAGAGCTGGAATTTGATAATGTGTACATTTTTAGCAAGTTGATGGTTAGATGAATGTCCATACCTAAATCCAAATTGTTCATTTGGGAGAATATTATGCATTTCAACATGATTTTGGACCCTAGTTTAAAATTATGTTGTTTATATTCTCCGGACCTGGGGACTTTCGATTTTTAAACGTGTGATTAAAGCAGAAATTTCTTTGCAATTAATAAAATTGGTAAATGGGATATTATCATTGAAATTATTTAAAGACTTCATACATTCAGCAACTAGACGATCAGCTTCAGAATTCATTCTGACACCGTTTGATTTTTGTCATGGTGAAAGAGTTGTGCATCCGTTATGTCATCGACAAATCGGGAAGTTTTTTGGTGCCAACTTGAAAATTATCTTAACGATATGAATATAAAATAATATTTTTTTAGGGCGTTCGGAAGTGCTTTTGTTCGTTTCGACGCTCCCTAAATTGTGTACTTATACGTATATAACAGTGCAGGTACTCAAGGTTTTGTGTTGAATTAATTTACAAGTTACATTTCACTTAATTGATTAAAACAATTTAATTTACAAGATGTTCGTCAAACATTTTCAATTAAATTTATGAAACCGTTTAGAATTTTAAAATTTTACCGGAATTCCGCTACAAATTCTCGAAAAGACAAAATTTTCTAAAAGTTATAAACATAAATCATTCTCAAATTTAACATTTAAAATTAGAAATGAAATTGGATATGACTTTCGCAAGGAACGTATCAGGGCAAATTTAAAAAATTTCAATTTTCGATATTTGATTTTTATCAATTAGCTATGATGCAGAATTTTTCTGTTTGACGTTTAAATAGTTTAAATACTCAGAATTTTTTTTTTTTCGCTGGCGCTACATCCCATGGAGGGATTTGGCCGCTTCATATTGAAGTTTCGTAATCATTATTTTAATGGATAATGAGTGATTAATTCATTGATCCTACATTAGCCAGCTGTGATTTTTTCATCACCCGCCGGGAATCGAACCCGGGACCTTCGGGGCTTAAAGCAAGCATGCTAACAACTGTGCCACCGGGGCGTCAACTCAGAAATTAGTCTGATCAAAATTTAAAAATGTTTAGAATTTCTGTGAAATTTCTTAAATTCTATGAATTTACAACAATTCGCTCTATCAATATTTTACTACTTGATTGATATTGATTCATTGATACGGATGTACGAGCAAGCTTCAGCAAGATTCCCGGATACATAGAACAAGACCGAATGATAGGAAAGGAATATTAGCATTATAGACTCGATCCGGTTACAGCCACCTATGCCGGTCGATAGTTAGTAAATTTTGTTAGTATTTTTTTTATTTTTTATTTTTTGACAAGTTGTTAGTCACAAGATAACACAATCTCCTAATCAGCGTTCCCTATTAGTGTCACAGGTTTTTTCTGAAAAGCCGTAAGAAATTTCTTTACTATTATTTCCATCTGTGGTTGTGAGGGGATTGGCGAGATTTCGTTCCAACATCATGTTCTCCTGCAGTCACCCAAATTTGTACTAACTGTAGCACGTGTTACTTGACGTTCTTGTTGAAGTTGTTGCGCCTCTGTTGACTCTCCTAATCGCCCCCACTCTACCAATATTTTACAACTGTTTTCAAATTCGAATAATTGTGTTCAATTTTTCGGGCAAATCTACTAGAATGGAAAGCTTGTAGGATAATTTACTACGAAAATTGAAAATATTTTAGAATTCTAACCATTGCATAGTACACTACAGTTTTGGTATGGTATGAAATCATTTTGTATCCCTTGTTATGTCAAAATAAACAAAAGTTACTAAAAACTTAGGTTATTCATTCTTTCGTTTTTACAGGCTACGACTAACCTCTTATGCTTCGACTAATAATGGACCAATCGTTAATGTACCAAAATTTTCCCCACTCAATTCCAATTCTTTGAAATTTTATTTTCAAATAATAAGGCTTTGTTCTCTTTTCCAAAAGACATTCATTAAATCAGGACATCATTCTTAAATTAAAGCATTAAGCCTTGTGGAACAAGGCTAATTTCTGTATAAGTCAAAATGCGTTAAAATTAATAAAATAATTAGCCTTAAATTAAGTTAGTTTAAAATTATATTTGGTTTGAGAAGGGTCGATTAACACAAAAAAACATTAAACAATTAAAAATTTGGCTCACTCGAAAATTGTTCACAAACACAATGTGTAAATTAATTTGTCAGCAAAAGCAAATGTACAGAACCATAAAATCCCAAAATTTTTCTTATCCTTATATTTTGTTTATTACAACTTTATAATTCCCAAAACACCAATTTCACAAATAATCTTATTAAATTAAATAACCTGCTACACTGTTAAAAGCTATTTTCATTATACAGAAACCTAAATCCTAAGTAGAATCAACTAAGTCAATCTACTAACGAAAATAAAACCTCAATTTAGTGTCCTCATATTAAAAATCATCTTTTTATCATTTTAAGAGTGTCGCGGGGTGAAATGTATATACACAAAAATTCCAAACAACAAAATTATAAAGAAACTAGATAACGCAAAGTGGAATAAGTTTTGTCTTCTTCAAGAAACTTATTTTTGTTTTGTCTGACTTTACGAGTCTACGCTATAAAATTTTAATGCGAAAAACAATTCAAACTAAATTGAAAATATAAAATTAAATTGTTTTTCCATATAGCTAGCTACCAATAAAAGAAAATTAAGTAGCTGGTTTATAGTGTACATATGTAGCTTAAAATGATGACGTTAAATCGCAATAAAAAAATTATTTTCGTTTATTAAATAAATTAAAGGTGACCTGTCCGTTTTGAAAAATATTTTGGCATTACATAGTATTTTGGATAAAATGGTTTTTCTCCCAACGTCTTAAAAGCCTCTTGTTTTAATACTGTTTTTGGGAATTAAAGTTGGCCTTTTTCTTACTATTTTAAAAATGTGTGTGTTGCTAAGCTACACTTTTAATCCTAGGTGTAAAAGTACGTACTTTTAATACTATGAGAAAAGTAGTATGCGTAGCCGAGTAAAACCAAAAATTTCGAGTCAAACAAAGTCACTTTTAATCCGAATAACACATACTATTTTTTCCAAACAAAAGTCATGACCTCCTTAGTTTCACAAAATATTTCAACAAAATTAGTTTCAATTTTGAAGTTTTAATTACATAATATGTACTTACTCGTATAATTAGTAATATACAACCGACACGATATGAACTCTTCGTTGGAGAAAAAATAGTATGTGTTATTCGGATTAAAAGTGACTTTGTTTGACTCGCAATCTTTGCTTTTGCTCGGCTACGCTGCGCTTCGCCTCGCATGCAAATATAATTGCTCGTCAAACAAAGTATCACTTTTAATCCTAATGACACAATGTACTATTGCATGCATCGACAAAGTTTTATATTCGTATGTATGTAAATATGTTTATCAAGCAAAAGTTTTTGTTTAAATTTCCCAGAAAGCAGAGAACAGAATATGTACAGAACTCCAAATGTCGTAACAAAACAAGAAGAATATTGTGGGTTTGTATAAAAAATCGACAAAGAAGAAAGTCTTGATAAAAGTACAAACAATAAACAAATGAATATTGACAACAATTAGAAGTTGAATAAAAATTTTGTAGTAAAGCTCGAAAAAGTTTTATTCTCTCATTTTGATCCTCCTTTGATTATTTTCATCGGTATACAGGAATAATAGATTCTCTCTCATAGTAGTTTATATATATACATATATTCAGATTCTATTAGAAAAACGTCTATTGTGGTTATTGTTACAGTTTTTCTTCAGACAACTACAAAACAACTTTTTCTACCATTCTACATTATGTTTATAAAGATATCTAGGACAAGACAATATAAGAAGATTTATTGTTCGATGCTTTATTTTCCAAGACTTTTACATCTATATACAAAACTAAGTTTACAATAGACTGGATTTATGCATAATATAATTTCTGTGTCTTAAGTAATTCATATGGACGATTATACACATTCCAGAGATGTACTGCATCTGAGGTTTACTGCTTCGTCATGTTTTAGAAAATTCAGACATATCTCAATATTGAATATTTATTATATTATCGGTCAATTGAGTGGCCGAAAATTATAAGAGATTAAATTCTAAATCTTTGACGATATCGTAACCAAAAATTCTTATAAAATTTATAAAATTTTATAATATGATTATGTTAACTAAAACTTTATAACTGACCTAATATCAGAAAAATAAATAATCAGACGATCACCAAGCAACCATCTAAATTATATGCTGGTGGATTAGGGTATGGGCTTATATTGGTTCCACCTACTCACCTTGGAAAATTCAAGCGTAAAAAAAAATATTTGGTATACTCCCGATAAAATTATACAAAGGTTGGGTGCATTTAGATACGGATATAAATTAAAATAATACAAAAAGGGCGCTACTTGACTTATTTCTTAAATTTTACAGTAAGAACTCTTTATTGTTCAGGTAGCCAAAGCGAATAAAAAATAACAACACAAGACTTTTCTTCAATTTTTTTAATATGAGCCTTCCAGTTTAACTGATTTTCCAAAGCAATACTCTCAATATCCAGCGGCAAAATTTATTACTTGTAACATATTGCAGTTTACTGAATGATAACTTACTTATGCCACGCATGGGAATGTTTACCAGTATCAATAAAAAAAAATACTTTGGTTTTGACTGAACCATTTTCGAAGTACTACCAAGTCATCTGAAATTTGCTGTTCTCTAAATTATAATAACTACTAGTAATTGCCCGTCAAAACTGACGGAAGTTTCTGAAAACTCAATATAGCCTGAAAAGTAAAATGTTTACTTCTAAAGGAAAACGAAATAAGACAATTTAATATTAATTCAAGAATACTTTTATCACTACGTTTCTGGTATTGTGAATCAGCACACTAAGATTCTTATGATTTCGTACTTGCTTTAAAGTTACATAAAGCTGAAAAACAGATTCCGGCAAAAACAACCCAAAATTATCGAACGATTGTCCCTGAGCCGTGTTAATCATCGTTACAAAAGCCAAAATGAAGCAGCTCTCGCTTGGAGACCCCCGATAGGGGCGGACGGGATTTTTCATCATCTGATTACGATCGATAACGATTTATCATCGATTCATCATCTGATTACGATTTCATCGAATTATCCGTAAGTTTTGTTAAAAATTGGTTTAAGTATAAAATATGGATCTGCACAAAATTATCAATTAGTTTTCAGTTTGATAATTAATTTAAATTAGTTTGGGTTTTAACTTAACTTTTAATGTTGAGCTTTTTTCATACTTTTAGGTGTTTGCTAAAAATGGAAAAAATCAAGAACTTTTAATTTTATAAGCTTTCAATTATCAAAGCTTTTTTACCAAAACCAGTTTACTCAGAAATATGATTTTAGTAGCAGAATTTTAGCTAAAATTTAGAAAATTTGATCTTAAAGTTAATCATCAATCATCAAAAGCTTTTAGTTTGAAAAAGTTTTCAAACCAAACCATTATACTACGAAACTTGATATTATAAAGGAAAGTGGTATTTTCAGATAAATTTAAAGTTTTCAATGAGCATTAAGCTTGATAATTAATTCATACTTTCTGGGTTTGAACTTAACATTTTTGCTCTTTTTAATATTTTCTACTTTTCTAGTTTTTAATAAAATGTTTTATGAGCATAAATTATTTATTTGAAATAATAGTCAAGAGCTTAAGTTTTAAGAGCTTTCATTTATTGAATGTTGTTAAACAAACCATTTTACTTCGAAATTTCATAAAACAAGGAATGCCGGAATTTTGACTAGGATTTAGTATATTTGTGCTCAATGTAAATTATTAAGAGCTTTTAGTTTTAAGAGCTTTTCAACCAAACCATTTGGCACTTTTAAATTTGATATTATAAAGGAAGGTTGTATTTTGGGATTAATTTAAAGTTTTGTTTTCAATGATATTTAAGCTTGATAATTTATTTATACTTTCCCGGTAATTGCTGTACCTTCCATAAATTCTGCCTTTCGTTAAAATATTTTAAGAGCGTTCACTTATCAAAGCTTTTCAACTCAAATCATTTTGCTCAGAAATTAGTAAACAGGATACATGGATTGCAATAAAAACTTTTGTAAATAGTCTTATGTGGAATACTTTGTTCCCCTCCGCCCCCCTCGTGGAAAATATCGAAAACCCAGAAGAATCCAAAAAATTGGAATATCATTAGCCTTTTGAGTGTATAGTACATCTCAAGATGAATCGTTTTTATGTGATTTGTCAATAGCTATCGCAAAGCAAAAATTCAGTTCAAGTTTCTCGTGGGAAGTTTCAGAAAATCGAATTTTCCCAGATTTCCCATAGAAACTTGAACAAATTTTTTTCTCTGCGATAGCTGTGGACAAGCCACATCAAAGCAATCCATCACCAGACATAACACTACAGAGGCTGATTTTATAGAAATTTTCTAATGGTTTTTGGAAATTCGAATTTTCCGAGGTTCCCAAGAGCAACATGAACTGAATTTTTTCCTGCGATAGCTATTGACAGGTAATAGCAATGTAATCCACCTTCAGACATATGACACTAGCGCGACTGATTTTATACCATTTTTTAATAGTTTTTTTGGGGTTTCGCGAATATCAATTTTCCATGAGGAACTGGAGGTCGGTTTTGCCACTAAAAATATTGGCAAAATTAAATTCTTCAGTGCTATCATCCATGAATCCATATTTGTTTTCGGCTAAACACTTTAGACTGATTACGATAAAATTTTTTTATTTTCGGCTTTTATAACACCATCTATCTGTATTACCGATTTTTAACTTTCATTAAATTGAGGTTGAGGCTTAATGTTACATGTGTTTATACAAAAACCTTATTACTCTAAAAGTATAAGGCCGATAATGCAGAGCTCGGATAATACATGCGAGAAAGTAAAAAATCGGTAATGCAGTCATCAACAGCCGTTAGTGTTCAGCCAAAAGATACCACGGACAACATTGAACAATTTTGCCACCGTTCTACTTTTTAATGGAAAATCTGCGGATTCCAAAAAATATTTAAAATTGGTATAAAAACTTCCTCTAGAGTGTCTGGTGATAGATTGAACTGATATGATCAAAGTTTCTAATGATCTTTGGAAAATCGAATTTTCCCAGATTTCCTACGGGAAAACTGAACTGAATTTTTTTCCTGAGATGGCTCACGGATAAGTGTCATTATTGCAGTCCATCTTCAGACATAACGCTGCAGTGGCTAATTTTATAATAATTTTAAATATGTTTTGGGTTTCGCGGATTTTCCACAATTCTCCAAGAGGACTGGAGTGAGAGGTTTTATTAAGTAAGAATATTGAAAATATTTTTCAATGCTATATACATATACATCCATAGAAATATACTGCTAAATACTATCGGCTGATACCGACTTTATTTTTAATTTTTGGGTGGGGCACAAGAGTAATTTGCATTGTTAGTTGTATCCCCATTTTTGAAAACAGGAAAAACGCCAAAGTTAAAGCTAAAACTAATTAATTCAAATTCAAAACATACAGGGTAATAATTCGCTTCAGTTATCATTGCCTGCTTGCCTGATGTCAAATAATTTTCACATTTCAACGGAATTTTGAATTTCACTTATTAATTTCTCGAACAATTGTAATTTATTATAACCTGTAACACATATCTGCTATAATAAACAATATTCGCGAATGTAGAACGCATACATATATGTATATCAATTACAACAATTAATCGTCCGCAGTAATCACGCCAGCCACATACATGAAGTTTTGTTTTTCAAACTCCCTTGATGCAGATCTTTGAAGTTTTCCATAGCTTTTCGACAAGGCCTATAGCGGAATCTTAACAGTACCGTACAATCTGTATTTAATTGTGGTCCCGAACATCATATTGAATTTAGTCCCCAACCATTTTGCAGCATTTTACATATCAGCGATAAAGAATTTGTAGGTGCAAAAGAGAGAGTCATACTCCATTCGTGGTCAGTTTTATGTTTTGTGGATGTTTAGCAACTCAGAGTCAAAGTTATGGCATAAATGAGATTTTTAAAATTAAGGTCGAAATTGAATCGAGATGTTAAAATAAAATATTAATGCTATTGCCAGACGACATATCAAAACATTTTTATCCTTTTCCATCATATATCTGCTAACGTTAAAGCCACAGAAAAAAAAAAATTCAGGTTTAGCAACTAAAATATGTAACTGTCTAATTAAGGATGATTAGTAGGAACGCAAAAAAATATTTTGCCTAACCTATATTGGCATTCCTCTAACCAATCTGTTGCCGATTTTAGAGCTTTCACTTTATTGTGGTCCATTCAATGCAATCCATAACATTATTTTCTATTTACATTATGAGATCACTTTTAATCATGATACGAATTAATTCCTAAATAATTTAGATCTATCCTCAAACGTATATCAATCCAATTTAAATTGCGAATATTATTCAACCAATCTAATCCTAATCGCCAAAAATCTAACTTAATCGACAGAGTTTGTACCCATAGTTGATGCCTATAAATAAAATGAAAAAAACCCGAAATTTTTCCTTTTTACCAGTTTTTTCCGACTGTATATTGGAAAATTTGTTGTTTACAAATAAATAAGATTATATTGGCTACAGACGGATTAACATAAATCGATTATCTAGAAAAATGTTTTTTCGATAAAAATACAAACATGTGCGATATAAATTTTGTTCGAGTCGATTCGATTTAAAAGGATATCCCAAAAAAAAAAAAATTTGTTTCTTAATTTAAAATTCGGTTTTCGTACACCAACCAGTTCATGACTCTTGCCTTGGCTAAACACATACCTACATATATATATACATACATGAATGAAGATGAACGAAAGGATTATTTATTAACTTACATTTCATCTTTTTCATCAAATTATTTGGGAAATTTAATTTTTTAGTTTCTTAAATCAATGATTATCGATTTTATCGTTCCTTTAGAAAATTTTCGTATAGTTATAACAGCTGCGTGCAATGTATATATCTGTGCCAGACATTTTGTTGATTATGTCACATTTAAATGTGAAATCGATTTATGCAATTGATAATGTGAAATTTGTACCGGTAATTATTATCTAATCTTATATCGAGTAGTAAAATATGTAACCTTGGTTGTAATTGTTATGCCACATAAAATAAAATGTAACATTATTAAAACCCCAAAAGTAAAGCAAAACAAATAGAAAACCACCAGAAATTTCATAGAGGAAACTTTATTCCATGCAAACACATAAAAGCTTACTATGAAACAATACATCCGTACGGTACCGCTAAAATGTATGAATACCTTAATAATAGACTAACCGCAGGTGAAAGAAAACATTTTCATCCCAACTCTAATTCTATATAACGAAAAACCACTTAAAATACATAAAAGTGAAATTTACGTGGTATACAAAAAATTATTTATGAATATACCTGTGAACAGATAAAAAAAAAAAATTCCCCAAACCACCAACTTTGTTTGTTGTGTTTGTGTACACGAACATACTCATCGGGCACAAATAAAAATACAAAAAAAAATGTGTAAATGTTTTATCACACTAATCCAACAAATTGTATATTTAATTTGGGCATAATTAATATTAACAAACTAATATTTGGAAAACCCGAAAATTACAAATTGTGTATATGGCATATGTTACAAAACTTATACGATTCTGTAAAAGGGGATCAGAACAATGTTTGCTGTAATTTTCACTTGAAATCCATTATACGCATTAGAATGTTTGCGCAAACACATTTCCAACAACAGGAAATGTTATATTGGGGGGATTTCGTATACCACCAACCCCAGTTGTGCTTTACAACAATAATACGAAATTTTGGTTAAGGTAGAAAGTAAAAATTTTGGGAAGGTCAAAACGGCGAGTTTTGTATTTTAGTCGATATAATGTAGCGCTCAAAAAAAGGATCATTTATCTCTCATTCAATTATTTAATTATTTCCCTATTAGGACTTTGCCGGATAATGGGTACCATTCCGGTTACTCCGCATTATTTTTCAAATTTTATTTTTATGAAATCTTTACCTCTCTATATAATAATATAAGTATGGATGTATGTTGGGGTAAATTATTCAGGGTTCGTGATTTTTGATTAACAACTTATGAAAATGCTTTTAGCAGGTCGAAATTAATGGAAATTTTATTTAATTATCTCTTTTATGGATGATGTGATGGTAGTTGAACAAAAATTAAGAAAAGAAATTCATAAGACTATAGATTAAAACTATATGCTGCTTCGAAGCTCTCTATATTTGTGCTGTGTAACGGTATGAAAATGTGGGTATATAATGAAAATGGTCAATATTAAATTAATGATTTGCCTTGCCTTAATAAATTTACATCCAATGTTGAACGGGTTCTGTTATCAGTTATCATCAAAAAATTTTGTTTCTGAATTATATTGTTGTTGAGTTATTCATGTGCAGCAAATCGCAAAGAACTAGGGTCTGTGTGGCAGGGGCTAAACAAACTACATATTTTGGGCATCCATACCTTCCAATTCGTCAAGCAAAAAATTCGTAATCATATTCCCATATCGAGGTCCTTGCTATATATTAGTTTGTCTTCGCTTAGATAAAAATTCGACAGCTTAGAATTAAAAATTGCAATGAACACAAATTTTAAAACAAATTAATCTCAAATTGGAACACCCTTAGTAGTAGTGTTATTTAGTTTAGTAGGTGCTAAAGTTGCAGATTTACATAGAAGAGGTCCTTACGGGTTTAAAGCTCATGAGCCAGGACTTATCATAGAACTTCCAATTTTCAAACGGTCAATGGTACTAAACTTTACTCAGTTAAGAATATATTCCAAACAGCACACAATCGAAAGTTACCTATCTGACTAGGGCTATACATAGCAAATAAACTATTTTCCCTGTATTCTGACTCAAAGCAGTCCGTCGTTCAGATTACATCAATTTACAGCAATTTCAAACAAAGTAGCGATGATATTTGTAAGTGGAAATGGTAAGCGGCATTTTGAGATTGATATTCGGTTTAAACCAAACAGGGATACGTGGAGTTCGAAATCAATTATTTTTAAACAATAACCTTTTGAGTCTCAACTTCTATCCAATGACAAATTATGTTATTTTCCTTCCTGGTGACCCTAGAAAGCAACTGATTTAGCAATGCGAATTGCTCAAATGAGCGCCAATTGTCACCAATAAATATGCTGTAAAGAGCGATGCCATTTAAATCTTTGCAAAGACAGTAGTACCCAAATTGTTGAAACAAAACAGTAGACCAACATCAAGTTGTATACTTTGTTGGAAGACTTAACGGTGCCTGGAATGTTTGGATATTCGATAAGCCTTCCTTTACTCCATTGAGTTTCCAGCTATACTTACTGTATTCTTAAGATAAGTTACAATATACAACTTGGTACTGAAATGCAATGTATACGCATCATATTGAGATATCCAATTAGACTGATCACGTCAGTGTTCGTGAAGAAATTTCTCGATTGTTCCATGCACCAATACATGATTGTTCATATGCAGTAATGAAGCCACTTAATTCGTCTATTGAAAAAAAACCCTTGAATAAGAAGAATTTCTGAATTTATTTGTTTCGTTTCATTACACCTTCATAAGAAATAAAATTGTTGTACGAATGTCCATAGTTCGTCCGTAAGATGAAGAATGAATGTTAGAAGCTACTAAACATCAGAAGATGACATCAATTCAGTGTTACTAAGAAACACATTACCACTGTGGGATTCTCAGCATCTTGACGCTTTTTTAAAAATTGTGTTGTTGATGATATCAGATGGATATGTTTAACCTAACCCTAGCCTATAACTGATTATTAGTATGCCATTCAAATTATCAAACTACGCTCATTATCGGAAATTTTTTTGACTCTAAAAATTCCACATATCTATAACCGCATAAAATAATGACTCGTATCATACGCATATTCCAGGAGCATAGCCAAAAAATCGCTAAATAATTAGGGAAGGATTGTGTTATAGCAACTGCGGTTAAATTCAAGCTAGAGGGTGGTTGTTAAAGTTCTTACAGACATTAATGGCAGTAAAGGAACCAGATCGACGGTAGTTGCAAAGCCTGAGTCTAAAACTATCTTTTTTGCTATACAATCATATACAGTTCAAGGCATTTTCTTTGCCATCTAGATAATAGTCAAGGTGTACATAGTATTCGAAAAGTGTAGCAAACTAGACACGTAAAATTAATGGCTAATTTCCAACTGACAAGTTTCCACAAGTTTTTCGATTAATCGAACCCGGTTACATAATATTCTGATTAACTTTGAATTTTAGGATTTTAATTTGACGTTTAGGTTATAAGAAACGGTAAACGGTGAATTTAAATTAGTGAAATTTACCGGTAAAAGCCCTTAATTTTACTGGTAGAGAAACCCACTAAAAAGAGCATCCACTTACATATATATGATCACTAGTATGGATCTAGGGTGATTTGATAGATGTTGTCACCTAGCAACAGGTCGTTCGGTGCTTAATCATCAAGATGACCTATCTCTTTCTTCTTAATCGTTTTAATACCTCGCGGAAGGAGTTCTTTTGAGAGCTCGACTTAAGTGAGTATTCTGCAAATACTTTAATAAATATGTCTAAAGCAATGCGAGCATCAGAATATCACCTTGAAGGCTTGAACTTAGGTCCACAAAACCAAATAATTTTCAAAATATTTTTTTCTTTGCCCCGCGGATGTGGAATATAATTTATAGAACTTTAAACCTTTAATATCAAAAATATTATATATTGTCTCCTAAAAATACTCTAACCTTGTAGTTTTCATAGAGGCTTACTACTAAAGTAACGCTAAAAATAAGGAGGCTTTAGGGAATAAAAATTACTAGCAGAACCGTGTCTGAGCCTATATTTTCATAAAGTGGACAAAGATTAAGCGTTCCGTAACGATTTTTGCTATTGAGGTAAGCAGGGTTCGGCTTATTCAAGAAATTTTTTAATTTTATACATATCCACAATTTTTCAAAACAATTACTTGTTATTAAGATAAAAAGGTTTGGAATTGGTGAAAGCTTGAACCCCATACGTAGCAACCTCTCTGAGGCTATCGAACATTGTTGTAGCAGTTTTGAATATGTTAAGTCCTTTTCCCAATTTTCAAAAATTTGTCAAACATACCCAACACGTATTTAATTTTAATAACCAAAATGCTAACTATTTACACTTTTTTCTCCTGCACTTTTCAGTCTGCAGCAAAAAAAATCCACGATTGCTTCGCTCAGACGTGCGGTACAATAATGAGATGGTATATCTAGTGAAAGGTCTCAATGTGTTCCATTCCTTGCATACGGTAAGGAGTTCAATTTTATCTCGATTTTGATTGAGCTCGCAAATTTTAAATTGGTTTTTGTGTAACCAATACATTGTTCAAATCGAGGAGAAATTGACATCTAGTATAGTATGTCTTACCAGAGCTCGGTCGTTAGTCAGTTCTCCGAAATCAGCGATTTGTTTGCTAGCGTTTTTACATTAGCATACGAACTAGCTACGTGTCCACTACCATTAATTATTTTAAATTTACTGAGCAAGAATTTCGTGTTGCTTGCTTAATCTAGATGTTAATAAGAGTGCTGGTCACGATGTTACCCCTGCCGATCCTTATTAAGTATTGTGCTAAAACGATGCATCCAACCCATCTTCAAGACGGATAGCAGAAACGAAGTAAGTAACTATAGAAGGATTGCGATAATTCCCATCATGACCAAGCTATTAAAATCAATGATTCACAGGGCTTGGTTTTCCTTACCAAATTATTTATTTCTCTTGCTCAGCACCGATTTTATCCAGGAAGATCCAGAGTGAGTAATCTTTTGAAGATCTTACCTTCCCGGCCGCTTTCAATCAGTTAGGTTTTCTCGATTCTTATTCCCAGATATTTCGTGCGACATCTGGCGTACCTCAAGGTAGTCATTTTTGGTCCTTTGTTATTTGCATTGTTTATCAACGATGTTGTTGACTGCTTCGTGTTTGCTGCCTGATTGCGTAAGATGATTTGAACAGATTTTTTAGTTGGCCAATAAACTGGGGTCCAACGTGAATAAATGCAAGACTCTTTCATTTCATCGTATCCGATCACCGCTTTTGCATCAATATCGTCAATGAAGACGTTGACAGAGTGAAGTTCATATCCGATCTGAGTATAATTTTTTCAGCCGATGCAACCTTTACCATCCATACTAACACCATTATACCTAAGACATACATTATGTTGGACTTCATTAAGCGAAACCGTAAGGACGTTTCTTTTGTTTGGATAGAATTGAAAGTGTTTAGGAGCAGTTTATTTTCGATTCGTCTGCACGGACTATTGAATATGTTCTTCAATCTTACCAAGATGGTTGTAACCTATAGAACTTTCACTGATTAAGTTATCGACGTCATTCGTGATATTTTCAGTACTCAAATCGATTGTCCCGTGCTGTTCGCATGCTTATATCTGTACGCTCCTTTACGCTAAATGCGTCCACGTGATGGTCTGTTACTCATCGATCAAGTACCATCAAATTACGGTTTTCTGAGCCAATTTTGAGAGAATCGCTTATGTTTAATTCAGTGTTGGGATGTTTTTGATTTTCATATGTCGAGAGTCTCGTTTAAGAAAGTGTTTAGAAAGTATGATTATACACATCTACATACCTGTATTCAACAATTATCATCAGTAAACAAATTATACAAGTACCAGCGTCGTTGTTTTTCTAACCTCTTTTATTTGCAAGTTTCATAGAGGACAGTAATATAAATATACATCATATGCTTTGAACGACACATTACTTTGTGACATCCAGGATATTTTATTCCGATAAGAACAGCGCAACAATGGCATTATACACCTAAAGTATGAGGTGGAAAAAAAACTTTTTTCCCTCGAGCACATACTCGTAATTAAAAAAATTTAAAATAAAAAACAAAAGCACCAAAATATGACATCATCGTATTATTTTTAATGTCATTAATGTCATTTGAAGTATCATTAGAAATTAAATAAACATTATACGTACATATACACAACATATGTGGTGTATAAACATTATGTACAATACAATACACACACACACAATCATATTTTGGATCATTAAAACGTCTTTATGTGCTTTTCGTTTTCCACATTTATGTTCATAATTTCGATTTGAAGCTTTTTTAATGCAAACATTTTTATTTGATTTGGTTTGGTTTCGATTTGTAAATTGTTGTTTCCACAAATCGATTTAGTTTGATATGGGAATACGAATTTATGTGCTTATGCGTGTATACATAATCATGTTGGAATGTTTTCTATAGTTTTTAAGAATCTTTAAATCCACTGTGAAAATACCAATTTACAATATTTTCATAAATTTTGTGTCATAAACAAATTTTATTTTTTATTTTTGGTATTGAATTTTCGTTAAAAATAAAATTTAATTTGGTTTGCTCTACCTGTGGGTACAATGTTGTAGTATTATGTAGATCCATTTACTGTCGCTGTGTGTACATAATTTGCATATGTATGTATGTATGTATAAGCGCGTACCGTGTACATTTATGTCGCATTTTCATAAATAAATTTAGGCACATCAAACGAACATATACGGATGTATCTAAAAAGATATCTACCTGAAATGTCTTTAAGGTATACCTAACGTGGAGAAAATTATTCAAAAGATGTTACCATAATTGTTCGCCTTTTTTCAAAAATTAAACTTAATTGTGTGGGAGCACTCATCTGTACGAATAGAATACTTTTTTGGGTTCTGGGAATTGTAATTTTTTTTTTGGTAAACAGCTAAATTTAAAATAAAATAATTACAACATTTTTAGCGTTATATAATTAGGCGTGTATTACTTCGCCTTGCCATGTCATTGTTTAATTTGGTTTATGAAGGTTTAATTCATTAAGGTTTTTCGTAGGAAATTCATCCATAGAATAATTGAAACATGCTGGCAGTCTTTATCTTTGATGACAAAAACTTTGTATGTTTAAATTTCTAAGAAAATGCTGAATAATTTAAATCAAACAAATTTTCAAATTTTCTCAGAAATTGTTAATTCAATGAATTATCATTAACTATAGTGGCAACGTTTCGTTTTTGTGTTGTACAATTTCCAGGAAATTATTTTTTCTTCTCAGGTCTTGCAAATGCTTCTACATATTCATCCATATTTGGTTTTAATAACATTTGTCGTAAAAGTTTTGCGTTGCTGATGACAAAGTAAGGGAGAGTCTCCGGTTGTGGGCACAGTGTTTTCCACCCATAATTTTCCTTTGAGTCCATATTATGCGGAGATATGAATATCAATGGAAAGCTAGAGGCATTAGCTAACTGTCTGCTAAAGTAACTACATTGATTCATTCAACTATAAAAATTTCACGCCCAATTTTGTGAAGTCATCTTTTTTGGCAAACAAAAAAATCGTAACCGGTTGTGGGCACCCTTCGAAAATTCGCTGAATTGGGAATATTTTAAGGAAAATGCACCTAATTTGAAAGAATTTCTCGGTTTATTAATTTTAAAGGCCTTCAGTGGCAAACATAACAAAAAAAGCTTTTTAAAAAATATTCAACTTCAGTCAACTTCGATGGCAGAAGCTTCAAACAGACGCTTTAAATTAAAAAAGGGGGTGCCTACAGCCGGTTACATTTAAGTGTCCACAACCGGAAATCACGACCATTCTCGGAGTAACCAAAAAAAATTGTGATGCTTCATGATTTTGGTATAAATCGATTAGGCATCCCAAATCACAACGAAAATACTGTAGACATATCGATAACACTTACCTGTTTTAGATTATTCACTTTGATTTATCGCACTCTAACAAGCTCGTCCATTCACTTCGATATTAGCTAGAAAACTGAGTACTGTTAAAATACAAGTACGACAAAAGTTGTGCAGGGGTGGCCACAACCGAAGAGTGCCCACAACCGGAGACTCTCCCCTACTTGTTACGGAAACCAACAGTCGCAATAAAAACAGTCCGATTTTCAGATTTACCATTTAAACTAATGGCTGTTACGAGTTTTGTTTGAACCTACAAACATTGAGATCATGTCTCGAAAAACACCCTAACCCAAGTAGATTTTAATAAAATGTTTAGGCGTGGCGACGTGGTGGTGTCAAAATGGATTCCTATTTGAGAACATGTGTTACTTAGCGGTATCAACAATGTTTCGTCCCAGTTACACAGTGTCGAGTCTTGTGTCAGACAAACACATTTTCTGTACACAATGGCCAAACTCGTGTCTTCTTTGACAATTACGTAGCAATTCTTCACACAATAACGACTCTGCGTCAAAATATGTTTCTGATAATGCTTTTTCATTCAAAAGCCAGAAATGAGGAGTTTGAAGACGTTAAAGCATCTTTGCCTGAAAAGAGAGCAAAATAGATGTTAGCTCTGGGCCTAGCTGAATAAGTTGTTGATACAAAAAGTACTTTAATTTATGTTTATATGAATTTCTTTGAAAAGCTTTATTTTTATAATATTGAAATAAATTGGTGTTTATGTTATACACAGGCAAAACGTTTAATTTCTTATTCAATAAAATATTTTCCCAATTTGGCTAATATGTATATTATGTAGGACCTATAATGTATGAATTAGTGGTAAGAACACTAAATCCTTTTGGTGTGGTAATGATATCAATTTGCACCTAATGTTGATTAAGTCAAATAGTTAAGGATTATTCAGCTTGCCACTTGATGACCAGATATTAAACGAGGTGAATTTATTGGTCGATGGAAAAACTCCTTCTTGCTTTTTAGACTTGTGCCGTAAATACATAATTTTTCTTCGAAATAAGTGGCATTTATCAGGCCAACAATTTCATTTTGCTTAGTCTTAAACAATCTGTCTTTATTTCGATTTGTTAATGTAAAGTCATCTTCTAACTGAAGTTTGTAAAATATCTTTTTACAATTTGGTAGTTGACGTTTATTGTTCCGATTTTTATTTGTTACTATCGCATATGCATTTTTTTCCGATGAGCCAATAGTCTGTTACCAGTTCGCAGCATGCTTTTCATATGCCCCAGAAAATTTTCAAACGGGTAAGCACTGAACAGGGCAGGTGTTAAAACTTATTAACATCATCAGTTAAATGACATAGGTTGTGCACATTGCT
Source organism: Tipula helvola (assembly GCA_963556165.1). NCBI lineage: Eukaryota > Metazoa > Arthropoda > Insecta > Diptera > Tipulidae > Tipula > Tipula helvola. The sequence goes on along the minus strand of OY744481.1, from coordinate 7,285,097 downwards.
GCTGATTGTATGTGAGAGGTATATTTCAATGTACTTTTCAATAGAACCGTCAAAAATTTCATTCGCTATTTTAACGTATTTTAAGTACTGTTTGCTAGTGCAAATTGTACTAGCACAAACAAGACACAAGAAATGTTCATACACTTCAGGCTGTAAATAGTCTTTTAAAATCACAAGACCACAATACAATAGAAATAGAGTTCCAAAACTTCATACAATCGAAGCCTCTGACAAACAACTTGATAATATGTTTTGTATGTCAGCGGCTGAAAAATTTGTGTCGAAATTGCAGCAGGCAGTTGTCCAAATCTGCAATCATTTTTTCATTTTTAAATGCAATGAATCGGCCACTGCGAAATCCGTAATTAAATCTACCGGCAATTTTTCAAGTGGTGTATATTCCTTGTGATGCTTAGGGTCTAACCTGTTGCGGACACCAGCAACTGTCCTTAAGGTCGCTGCACGAGTATGGATATAAATCCGTACAATCTGAATCCGAACGAAGTTAGTAACTTATTTGACCTTTTGCTAAATAAATTCCCGTAAATTCGCCTATTTGACTTATCAACTTCTCTTTGCTTTAAGTTTCAATAATAATATGATAATTTCAGTAATAACAAAATAACAAATTTTTTTAAAAATCAAAAAGTCAAAAATTAGCAAACAAAAAAAAAAATTGGGGAAAAATAGCTCGTAATATATATTTTTTGGTATGGTTATGTTGGTTTTCTGCGGATATTTTGCTTAATATTGAAATAATTTTAACTCAAGAGGAGAAATAGGGGAATATTTGTTTAGGTCATATGACAATATTTGGGTAATTTCATTGGATGAATGACCGGATTCAGATTGTACGGATTTATATTCATACTCGTGCAGTGACCTTAAATTCGCAGTCTATTCTAGGAATTCCCTTACGATTATTGTCATATTCACCAATTGATGTACATCTTATGCAACCATGGTATGGATTAAACTCCTAATGCGTAACAAACCTTTTATAAATGCTTTGGTAGGGGTATCGCAAACAAAACATTTAATCTTAATACTAATTTTGTGTCCATTCACAAGCAAGCCGGTTTTTGTAATTGATAAGTATTCATCCACGAAAAAATTGAGTAAATGCTCCAAAATGGGTTTACATTATATTACAATAATGAAACACACATATGGGACCAACAGGTAAACCAATCTTGTTAATTTTACTTACTTTGGCTTTAATATGTTTTTTTTTTGCAAGCTTTAGGTCTTTAACAGGATTATAATGGACGGTGCGAGTAATATATATTTTTAAGACAACTGGCGCCTATTACATATCAAAACTGATGGTGTGGATAAAGATCAAACTTTAGAAAATTAGATTATGTGGTAATTGCCTAAGAATCCTAATAAATTTAAATTATTTTCTAATCCTAATAAAAACATTTTTGGTAAGATTAATTATCCTATTCTATAATACAATACATATTATGAAAAATTTAATAAAAGCTCTGAGTTTTTTTTTTTACGATAGATAAATTCTTCCGAAAATTTAATCTGTATTTAAAATTGGTCCATTGAGACCAATTTTATTCTGTATTTTGTGTGTATTTGTAATACAATTTTCGTATCCTTTATTTCTATTTACTAACCAAAAAATATTCGGATCTTATCTCCTTTGTTAACAAAATGGGAAGGCGAATTGTTTTTCGTCAATTATAGATGGGAGGAAAAATCTAGAAAATATTATTAAATATTCGAGATTTTATTATAATTTGTTGTACAACAGCTGCTAAGTAGATAATAATAGTTACGATTCAGTCAGTTGTAAATATGAATTGTCCTTAAAATAAGCACATTGATTAATGATTATAACTAGACAAACCAATAATTTATTTAATTACGTTATTCTTACAAAAAATATGTTGCTACAACCAATTTTAATTATATTACAATTGATTTACATAGGAAATGGTCGATACCCATTTTTATTCACTGCGGTTTTGATCTTTTCAAGGGTTATTTGCTCATGACGTCATATTTCGATTAGCTACATTTATTTTACATATAAAAATTGATTTGATGGCAATAAAACATTTTTCACAGGTTCCCGCATTCTTTTTAATCTATTTGTTCCAGTCTGTTTATACCTAGATAACGTCTTCAGATGTATTCGAGTATTTTTTTTTTTTTTCTTTGAAAATACTCAGGTATGTGTTTACAGGCTGAATTATTGTTTAACTGACGCCTTTGTAGAATAAATCTATCAATATCTAATGATAATTCAGGTAAAAAAACCTAGTGGTTCTTTGAGAAATGGAGACATGACATTAATATTTTAAATGAAAGTCCTCGATCGTCTAAATTTAGAAAGGATATACTCTTTAATTAATTGGCCGACTAGAAGAAACCTTACAAGAAAAAAATGAACACGAAATAAATTTTACGCGCAGTAAAAACTGCAGCGGCAGAAATACGCACAGGAGAAAAGCGCACATGGAATTTCTCACACATGTCTACACAGAAAAATGCTCAAGTGGAAAAAAGTGCACATAGAAAAATGCACAGATAGAAAAGAAACGCAGAAGATAAAAGCGCACGAGAAAAAATATTTAAATTCGGGTTTTAATTTTCGGCATGTTTAGTGAACATAAAGCATTTATTTAATACAGCTTTAATTCGTTTGGTACGTTAGTAGAGGATGATTATAGAAATTTGTATAATAGGAATTTATAGAAATTTCCGAATTTTTGCAAATCTATTCGAACATGAGGATTAAATTCTACAAAATATCCGTTTTCTGTGACCTAGCTTAGGCCGGTTTAAGTGAAGATGATTTCACAGAGTTTTATAACGAATAAAAAATTATAAACTTTCATCTTAGGGAAATTTGAAATTACCTCCGAGCTCCGACAAATCTAGAGTAAAAAACCACCCCAGACTTTTTTTCTACACTATTTAAAATGTACGAGCATTAAAATCCACCCAGAACTTTTACACGCAGGATTTTTATTTATTATACGATTTTTTTGTCGTAGTTGAATATGAAGAAAAAAATTAAATAATTGTTATGGTCAAGATTATGGTTGCCCTGGAAATTAGTTGTGACAAACTCTGGGATAACTTCAACGCAATCTAAATCTCCCAAACAACAAATTTAATATTTTTAAGCATTTCAAAATTTCTAGGATAATTTTAATCACTTGATACCTTAGAAGTTGCGGTGCAACACCACACCCCCGCTTTGATTTTCAAGAGTTTTAAGGAACTCAAAGGTTTAAAGAGTACCAAATATTTCACAAATATGCATAGTACTAAATTCTAAAACAGGGAACTTCCTCCACTGGAAGCTGGCACAGATCAAAGAGACTTAATCTTTCTCACTTGATTGTTCGTTTTTTTTTCTGGTGCATTTCTTTTATGTGGACACTCTTTCCTTGTGCGCAATTTTCCACGTTCGCTTTTTTCTTAAGGTTTAGTATTTAGTTAGTTAGAAAGGTTTTAAATTTAGAATGTTACCTTTCTTAAGAAATATTAACTTGTTTCAGTAGGCCATGAACTTATATAAATTATCTGCAATAGCTATACGCAGAACCGCTGGTTTGTTGTTTCGAAGTTATTTAATTGAAAGTATATGTAAGTCAAGTAGTGAAAGTAAACGGTTGCTTAAATCATGTCAGAAAATCCAAATGGCGTGCCACAGGGTTTTGTACTAGAACCTTCGTTATTTTTAATCTATACAAATTAATTTTTAGCTACCTCGATCGGATTAGAAATAACCGAAAATTTAAATAGAGGCTTACTTATCCTAAGAGACTGGTTAAGGCTTATAGTTTTACAAATACAAAAGACAAACATAAACTTAAAGATAATTATGTGCGCATACTTTTATTCTCCTAGCTGCTTAAATATTCATAATTCATGCTCATCAACATGCACAATTCATGCTCATAATTCAGCGATCGAAACTGGTTTAGATCTGTTACTTTAGACGCAACATCAGTTGAATTTTTGTAATCGGAATCTCGTTTTTAACTCTTTCTGTTCTAAAATATTTTCGAGGCTCACATCAACCAAAGGTTTGTGCAAATGTAGACGTCATGTGATGAATTTATAAAATTATAAGGTTTGGATTTTTTCTTACTTTGAAGCGAAAACCGTAGTTTTAAACAAACTACTTATACAACTTATGAAAGAAAAATTGTGTTTCAATTACACCTACATACTTCGAAAAAAGAATTGTATCGGTGATCTTACTTCTATAACACTCCATTTTTATACAACCGGAAATACTAGAAAATCTAAATTTAGTAAGTTTCCTCAATTCTTGCAAAAAAATAAATATCTCCTTCAGTTAGAATATGGTGAGTTCTTATTTGCATATTGAAAGATTAATGGTGACGGATGGATTCGAATGTAGCAATAGACCTTCGAAAACTCAAAAAGCCAATTATAAAGGTTTCCCCACTTACAACGATGGTGCAAAGATAGTTGACAGATGTCGCCTCAGTAACGAACGCGAGGTAAATTTGGAGTGGTCTATTGGACATAGGGACATCAGAGCAGTTTCGACCAAATAACTTGACTATGGGAAAGTGACGCTGTCTGTATTGGTTTTATTTTCTGTTTCTATGTGGAATCACCGCCTACTGCGATTTATAGTTTGTTTCGTTTGTTGGTGAATTCGTGGAAAAGGCGCGCATTAAGGAGATAGGAAAGAAACTGACGACACCCAAACCTATTTACAGTGAGGCCTGTGGCACATGGCATTCGCAAACTCAAATCGGCAAACTTTTTAAAGTAAACGGTCAAAAAAACTGTGAAAAATAATAATTAATGGAGAGTGAACTGTGCAACCAAAGGGGTTGGCGAAAACAAACACTTAGTGATATATAGTGTTTAGTGAGGCACTAAGCTAGTAAAGGAAAATTGCTAGGTGCAAAACAACGAACAATTTAAGGTATAAATAAACAAACAAAAAAAAGAAGACAGGTCTATGTTACTTTGGTAATCATCACCGTCACCGGGGCGACACATCGTGGCAACGATCATAACAGCTGTAAAATTGTAAGTAACTCTTTATCACATCTAACCAATCGAAGCAGAGATTGGATCATCTAAAGGATCACATAGAATGAACTGGTCTGAAGAGTGATGTTGATTCAATAAAACAGACGTTTCGTGCTTTAAAAACATTAAAGCAAAAATATTTTTTTTTATTAATTTTGCCTGAACGTATGTTATATCAATACGTGCGCTAATCTTACTTTCTTTTACGTTAGTAAAATAAATCCTCTTTAATGGTTCCTGATTTAACTAACCGAACTTTCGTGTTTAAGCTGTTTTTCATAAAATGGGAGGTCTCAGTGAACTTTAGTGAAAATACACAAACCGGAAGTAGCTACCACAATGGACCGCAAATATCTCATTTAACGAATATAACATTTAACTGTTAAATACAAAATGTTCAATCAAAAAAAAAAAAAATGTTCTCCGTTCGTAAAATAAAGCCTTTCCTTCTAATCGCTTAATGGTATTTTGACTTATATGCGCTCTTGCATATCCGCAATTTGGATTTCTGTTTTATGAGAAGCGCATAGTGTAGGAGCTTTTTGTGTGTTCTATGAGTATTATAACGGTATGTGCTCATTTCAGCTCTACACGCTTGTGCCTGGCTATGCTAGGCGTTCACGAATCCTAAGACGTTTAGTTCATCGTTACAACCTTAAAATAAAATATGCACATACAAAAAAGTTAGTTCAGAAGTTGGTTTTTTATGAACCACCCGATATGGAATGGACCGGACGAGAGGGCCTTTCTCCAGAACAGAGTTCTTTTGGTAGACATTGCACTTGCAGATGGTTTATCCGTAAATGAGAATGTACCTTTATAGAAATGTTCGTTCAGAATGATTCTATTTGTTTCAATTTCCGCAATCAATAGGACACCTTCATTTCTATCCCTTACATCTCCTAAATAATTTGTATAGGGCAATGACTTTCTTAAGTGAATTTTTTTTAAATCATTTCTTATTGATGATCTTATGATGTATATAGCAGAAGATGTACATCGAAGAAGTTTTTCATATCAAATACTGATTGGTGACGAGCTTTATAGGAATAAGGCTAATCTAAATGTCACTGTGGTAAGTAAAGAGTAGTTTAGTGACTCACTATTTTATTATTATAATGGCTGCGCCTTTTAATACGTTCAATATGTTATTGAACGTATATATTCTGATGAAATCGTACGAACGTATATATTCTGATGATCTCCAAAGCGGTCGCGAATTTTAACAACTACTCGGCCTGAAAATTATTTCGTCGCTTTCGTTGCAGTTTGATTACGCTTTGCTGATGACAAACTGTGGTAGCGAAAATAATATGAGCAAATCAGTTTGAGATCAAATAACGGATTTTATATTAGTCAATTACAACTCATTCGATTAATTTTTCATCTGCACCACAAATTCTCAATTTCTTTCTTCGTTAAATATTTAATTAAAATTGTAATAAAACCGTTCTTCAAGTGCAGAATCTAAAAACGGTGAATACAACAAAAAAAAAAGCTTTAGCAAAAGATAAAACAGATTTAATAAAAAGCGCATAACATTTTCAAGCTCTGCAGGCGACCGAAAGCTCCAAAAAATGCAATCGCGTTTTGAACAACAAAAAAAACGAAAATATTAAAAAAAAAAAAAACAAAGCTTTATGAAAAGCTACAGTGGTGAAAAGTTTTATTTGTTTCTGTTAAGCCTTCTTTAAAATTCTACTGATTTATTAAGCGACAAAATGTACAAAAAAAAATTCAAATCCTTCGTTTAGAGATTTTTTTAATCCTCGTTTAGAGCTGCACACAATATATTTAATTAACAATTTAATGTTAATTTTATTACGATATAAACAATAATTAAATGAATTATTGTTATTGTTGTTTCTTCATTTCTGAATGATGGTGTTATGTTGTTCGTACAATAATTTTATTACCAATATTTTTGATTTACGTGACCTGAATTAATAAAAAGGAATATTGTTTATGATTTTATGGATATATTCATGCATCTACTCGTCTGGAAGCACATTTTATTATGCAACAATATAAAAATGTACAGCATAACATTCATTAGTACGATACGATTACAATCTTGTGATTATGGGTAGTTTAAGCGTTTAAGCTGTAAAATCAGATAAAAACATTTTCATTGCATCGCTGCACCAACTTTTGTCTACTTAAAATTCTAATTAAAATGTAATTTTAAAGTATGTACACAACTTGGTACAGTACACATCTTAACAACAAAACAAACAAACAAACAAAATGTTGCTATTTAATTATATTATATTACATAAAGAGGATAGGTTTACTACCTAGTATATAAATATACTCGTTAAAATGAAAATTACTTAAGGAGAGTACATAACGCAGGTGTATATGCAGTAGGATGGGGGGAAAACAGTTTTTCAAATTAATTTTACCTAATTGAAAATATTTTTGAACATTAAAAAAATAATAATTAAATAAATGAGCATAAGGTAGGTCGGCAGTTATATAATATGTACACAGATACACCAACAAAATGCGACGATGCTGTTGAGAGCGGAATAGGAAAAAATAAATTTAACGCAGATTAGTGGAGATTATTTGATTTGCAATACGTTAAGTTGTGCACAATTTAATTTTGTTTTCATGACGATTTAACTTAAAGATAAGCTTTTAGCACCATTAGAAGATGGGAATTTTACAGTGTTAATAGATTGTGTAGTATAAATTATTTAATAAATTAATCTCCTCAGTTTACGGAAAAATTAGAATGAAATATTTTATTTTACTTGTAATTCCGCAACTTGAACAAGCGATAAATTAATAAATCTCATTTCACATCTGCCTCAAGTAATTAACTAGTACTACTACAGTAATTCCAAATTTTGATACTTAAAATTATTGTACGTTACAAATTGGGGTGGACAAAGAAGATATGAGCATATCGAGCCTATGGTACAGAAATACCAGGTAACTTTCGGGACCAGACAAATTTTAGCTCCTTAGATTAAAATGTTTATTTTAACATAACCCAAATTTATGACTGTATGCCTCCTGACCCATTCAAAAACTTTATAGAGAAGGAACGGTTCGAAAGAAACTAAAGCGATTACCAAAGTTGCTAAAATACTTCAAATTTCCACATTCATCCCGTTCAAAATGACCTTTTTTTAATTAACAAGATTTTTTCACTCGCGAGAATATACTATCTCAACATAATATTTAAATCCAGATTAGAACCCTTAGCTATGAATAACTTCGATTAGATTTCTAACAATTAGACCCGTGGTCTTGTGTTGGCTTCAATCCAGTAATCCTTTCGTTCATAAACCGTTTTATTTGGCCTATTGACGCTCAGAAGCACAATTATGCACGGGGATAGTAATTAAAATATTGGGCTAAAAAGTTCTTGCGTTAATTCGTGATTTGATTTTAGACGCCGAGGATTGTTAATTTTTTCCAATTAGGCATTATTGTGGATCTAGAAGAAAAAATTGAAGGGAAAGGGTCAATCATAATTTTGGCCTTTAGAATTTTTTTCACAAATGTCTTAAAGTGCTTTAGCCAGGGTGTGTAATTGTGTGGTACCATTGACAAACATAAAGGTTATCGTGATAATCTCAGATTGCAATATTTTTTCATTTTAATTTCAAAATTCTGGGCTACATTCTCGATACCATATATTGCAACCATATAAGCAACTCTTTTAGCTGAAATCGAGTTTTCACATTCTGAACAATTTTTGCTTTCTAGTATTTGAAATGTTAAATCAAATTATTATGTATTGGTAATCAACCTAAATCTACCTTCTTCAACCATTTCAAAAATATTTAACCATCTTTGTTTCAAAACCATGTTTGTTTAATAAAACTGATTTGTTAAAATTTAAAACATTTTTTTTTAAATGGAGTGCTTACTAATCCGTTGAAGGAATAGCTTGATTATTCAAAGAAAAGTGTTTTATGATAGAGAGACTCCTTTTGAATGTGAAGATGATTTTTTTTTAAACGATATCGGTTTATCAAAGATGCCGCAAAATGTATTATTGAATATTTATTTGCAGTTGCTTTAAAAATTTGCATATTTTGGGCTATCAAAATTACTTCGGTCTAAAAAGACCAAAGTATTGAAATCCTGTCAAAAATGACGAAAAATTTGGTTGGTCCAAAACCACTTTTCTCGAAGTTTTGAAAGTCCCTGAGTCCGAAAAACCAAAAAAAAAAATATAAAGGGCTGAAACCTCACGAGGTGATCAGAACTTCGGTCTTTGGTATCTTCAATGGAGATAGCATTCACCTGTGTCAAGTTGGTGTAACAATTTTGACAGTATTGATTTCTATTTTAACCAACATATATTTACTTATATTTACAACAACAGCCAAACAGCTCAAAAAGATGAGTACAGGCATCCAATTTAACAAGAAAAATCGTATTCTAGAACTTTATACAGAAAGTAGTATACAAAATTATACTGATATATTTCTAACCGTGTAACTGACCATATTCAAAAACTTTATCCAAAAATCATTTTAGAACCCCATTTGCAACGCACATGTCAAATTTCAAATTAATCGGGTAAGGAATAACCAAGTTCCATCCTACCTGGCCATATTCCAGAGCTTTATCCAAACATCGTTTTAGAATCCCATTTCCAACTCACATATCAAATCCCATCATAATCGGGTAAGAAATAGCCAAGTTCCATCATACTTGGCCATATTCCAGAATCTCATCCAAAAGTCATTTTAGAATCCCATTTCCATTAGACATGCTCAATTTCAGCATAATCGGTTGAGAAATAGCCAAGTTCCATCATACTTGGTCATATTCCAGAATTTCATCCAAACAGTTGAGAAATGGGCAAGTTCCATCATACTTGGCCATATTCCAGAACTTCATCCAAAAATCATTTTAGAACCCCATTTGCAACTCACATGTCAAATTTTATAATAATCGGGTAAGGAATAACCAAGTTTCATCCTACTTGGCCATATTCCAGAGCTTTATCCAAAAATCGTTTTAGAATCACATTTCCAACTCACATATCAAATCCCATCATAATCGGTTAAGAAATAGCCAAGTTCCATCATACTTGGCCATATTCCAGAACTTCATCCAAAACTCATGTTAGATTCCCGTTTCCAATACACATATCAAATTTCATTATAATCGCTTGAGAAATAGGCAAGTTCCATCATACTTGGCCATATTCCAGAATCTCATCCAAAAGTCATTTTAGAATCCCATTTCCATTAGACATGTCAAATTTCATCATTTTCGGTTGAGAAATGGGCAAGTTCCATTATACTTGTCCATATTCCAGAACTTCATCCAAAACCCATTTTAGAATCCCATTTCTAACACACATGTCAAATTTCATATTAATCGCTTGAGCAATAGCCAAGTTCCATCATATTTGGCCATATTCCAGAACTTTATCCAGAAATCATTTTTGAATCCCAGAATTTCATCCAAAAGATTTTAGAATCCCATTTCCAATACATATGTCGAATTTCATCGTAACCTGTTGAGAAATGGCCAAGTTCCATCATACTTGGCAATATTGCAGAACTTCACCCAAAACAATTTTAGAATACCATTTTCAACGCACATGTGATGATAAATAGTCAAGTTCCAACATACTTGGCCATATTCCAGAACTTTATCCAAAAATCAATTTAGATTCCCATTTCCGACACACATGTGAAATCTCATAATAATCGGGTGATAAATAGGAGAGTTCCATCATATAAAAAATTTGTTAACTACTCACTACATCCTAATCCAACCCCAACTCAACTCCAACTCAACTTCAACTCAACCCGCAAATTGACCCCTAGCCTAACCTTCAAATCAATTCCCAATTCAATAATCAAACCAGCACATTATATAAAAAAATTGGAAATATTTATAAAACCAGGTATTTTGGGTCAATTCGTATGGCAGGTACCCCACCCTCTTGACGTACAGTCTCCAAAAGCTTTTCAAATCTCCGCCTTGATTCTATGGTCAAATAGATAGGCGAAAAAAAATTCTAAATCGGACAAGCCGTTCTCGAGATACCACTGGTACAGACATCCAGACAGACGGACGGACATTTTTTTTTTGCTTTTTCGGACTCAGGGACTTTCAAAACGTCGAGAAAAGTGGTTTTGGACCAACCAAATTTTTCGCCATTTTTGACAGGATTTCAATACTTTGGTCGTTTTAGACCGAAGTAAAAATGTCCATCCGTCTGTCTGGATGTCTGGATGTCTGTACCAGTGGTACCTCGAGAACGGCTTGTCCGATTTGGAATTTTTTTTCGACAATCTATTTCTATGGTCAAGGCGGAGATTTGATAAGCTTTTGGAGACTGTACGTCAAGAGGGTGGGGTACCTGCCATACGAATTGACCCAAAATACCTGGTTTCATAAATATTTCCAATTTTTTTATATAATGTGCTGGTTTGATTATTGAATTGAGCATTGAATTGGGAATTGATTTGAAAGTTAGGCTAGGGGTCAATTTGCGGGTTGAGTTGAAGTTGAGTTGGAGTTGAGTTGGGGTTGGATTAGGTAATAATTAGTTAATAAATTTTTTATATGATGGGACTTGCCTATTTATCACCCGATTATTATGAAATTTCACATGTGCGTTGAAAATGGGATTCTAAAATGTTGTTTGGGTGACGTTATGGAATATGGCCAAGTAGGATGGAGCTTGGTTATTCCTTACACGATTATTATGAAATTTGACATATGCGTTGTAAATGGGGTTCTAAAATGATGTTTGGATAAAGTTCTGGGATATGGTCAGTTACACAGTTAGAAATATCAGTATAATTTTGTATACTACTTTCGGTATAAAGTTCTAGAATACGATTCTTAGTGTTGAATTGGATGCCTGTACTCATGTTACTGAAGCTTTTGACCTGTTTGGCTGTTGTTGTATAAGTAAATATATGTTTGTTAAAATAGAAATCAATACTGTCAAAATTATCACCCCAACTTTATGACAAAGTTGAATGCTATCTCCATTGAAGATACCAAAGACCGAAGTTCTGATCACCTCGTGAGGTTTCAGCCCTTTATATTTTTCAATTTGTTTTTGGACAATTGAACTTTCACAAACTCTAGCAACCAATAGTAAGTAAATTGTTGCAACAATATTTAGGTGCTATGAATTCCAAAACTAAAGAATTTATAAGATTACTCATTGCTCTCGAAGATATACATCTAGAAAAGCGGGATTTTTATAAAAAATTAGGTTTCCAAATGTTGTTGGGTGTGTTGATGGGAAGCAGTATGCATTATCTGCAAAAAGACTTTTTTTAATTTTGGAATCGCCATTGTCTTCAGACATGGCCATATAGTTGATAAAAAAAATTTGTTTTGTATTCGTTAAGATAAAAGATGTACAAAAGAATTTAAGCCAATTAGCGTGTATGAACTTGTAGAATTTAGCTTTCAGTACCATGGTTCATGAATGTTTGAATAAATCTGAAATTTTTAGAATTTATATTTTAAGAATTAAAATATTGAATGTATTCACTTCGCGTTTAAAATGTCATCTTTTATATTTCTCCAGTATAAATGATTTGTGGCACTTCCAAGTTTAGAGCTTTAATTGTTAAGTAATATTTTAATGTTTATATAATGTCATTTTTACCTTTATTTCCAATATTGTATTATAGTTAATTATTAAGTTATTATATGTACATATGTAAATATATACAATCGACACTGGATTTGTAGGATCCACAGATTGTTCTGTTAAATTAATTAAATAAATAAATAAATAAATAAAATAAATATTTGAATTTCTTGTAATTTGATGTGAAAATTATAAAAACTGAATTTTTCTTTTCTGACATCCAGAGGCCATATTCTGAAAATCGGAGAAAATTTCGCCAAGCAATTATATGTAATTTGTATCGTTGTAATGTGGTGAAAATATTTATGTGTTTAGAAGCAAAAAGTTATGAAATGATACGATTGTTTATACGAGCGAGAACGTTAAGGAATTGCCAGTTTGTTTGGTCAATAAATTATGATTATGTATTTAATTAAATTAAATTCATAATTCAAAGTCAATAAATTATGATTATGTATTTAATTAAATTAAATTTCAAATTAGAATCTAATATTAACTGTGTGCGTGTAATTTGGTAGAGGATTTATATTGTTATGACCAATTGTGATTTTGGGGAAGAGGTCCTCAAATTTAAGTTAACCCGTGAAATCTGCTAAAAAAACGAAAATTGTTTGTAAAATGTAATTGGTTGCTTTGGTGACGTATAACGGACGCTTTGTGCGAAAAATGTCATTCGAGGAGTCGGATAGATTTAATTTTTTGTTGCAGATTTATAGGCAACCTATGTGTAACATTTTTATTGTGCACCGTTTATGCGCTGTTTTCATCGAGAAACCATTTTTATTTTTATAACTTCTCGCTATAAAAACCTCGCTCTAAAATGATAGCGTATGATTAATGGTTTATTATCTAGGTAACTCGTACCATTTGTTCGTTCAGATCTGAATACGACCAACGTATATCCTGAAAATAATTAAGACTCATTTGATGAGCTTCTTATTTTTTCATCTATAAAGCTTTAGACTTAACTCTATATTAAAACTTAACTCAAAATAATAAAAGCTTTATTCATCTGGATAGAATGAGTTTAGAATAAAAAAAATGAAATGATTTGAATTAGGCAAAGCTTTTGTACTAAACATTAGAAATTAAAATTAGTAGCAATTATAATTTTATGAACGTTAAACCACAAACTATAATTATTTATTACTTTTATTGTGTATTCGGAGCATTAAAACTAGATTGTGAACGATTAAATGTGTGCACTATTGATTTTAAGGTTTCAAAGCTCTATATGTAATTTCCCTCGGTAATAACAGTAGTAACAACGTAATAAACTTTAATTCAGTAGATTGTGTACGCTATTAAAACGAATAATATTAAGTGAACAATTCCATAAAAATCCAACTAAAACTACATAAAAGCGGAGTAATTGTACTGCATACACAACTATTTTGACCTCGTTGATTGTTGATGATATTTATGTGGACGCCACCAACCAAAACAATACGATTATTGTGCAACTAACATGATTGCTAGCAGTGGAAAAGGTTAAGTGCGGTTGGTGTATACATACATATATGTGGGCGGACTATTACAATCGAATTCACATATTACACCGAATCTATTGAATTTTTTTTCTGTTGTCAGAATATAAAAAAATGGAACAAATACGAGTACAATAATCCGAAATCTCTAAATATGGCTAGTTTGTTGATGGTAACACCTAACACCAGAAAAAAAAAAGCTCTCATAACAATAAATCGTACGGTTACTGGTGATTTTTTGTGTGGTCGGTCGTTAAGTCAAACAATATTGTGTTCGAAATAAAATTTTTATCCTTATCGCACAACAAACCGGTGACTACAAAAGTAGTTAACACATTTTTGTTTATCACATTCGATTTGTTTATTTTTATTTACATTGTGCTTTTATTTCAAGCATGTAGAGTAATTTATATAAAAACTACATATACGAGTATGTAGTGTTAACCCAATAATTACACATCATTTTACTAATGAATTGCTGTGGTCGGTTGGTTCGGACTGGATTTTAATTAAACGTACAAATAAATTACTGTTGTTGTAAAAGTATTAATAAATAATTGTATGTGTGCCGTGTGGTATAGGGTCGGCGATAGAATGTGACTCTAATTAACTATTTACTTGAAATTTATCAAATTGGAATATTAGATACTAACTAGGTCAAATATTATTTTAATCAATGGGATTTAATACTTTACGTATACGTATAAACATTTAAATATGAAAACTTTAACTATTTCAATCCTAACCAAACCAGATCCCTAGATTCAAAAACTTTTAGATTTTTATATTCAGTACATGTTCTACTTAGAATTTGTATTTTGTTTGTGCAACACTCTGGTAAGAGAAAAACCCCATAAATACGAAAATTCGGTGGAGCGAACATCTAACTGTTTTACAATTTTAATCAAAAATTGGGTTTCTCTTTGTTGTGGCGTTTTATTTTTGTTTTGAATGAGTTATGGCGTTCTTCTAAACCAATAGGGAAATCATTATATTAAATATTAGTTGTTTATGGATTTGGAAATATATAACAGAACCTCAATAAGTTATATGATGTTAAGTTTATTTATCCTTAAAGTTGTTACGATTTCAACATTTGCGTACGAGTATTTAAATATAACAAAAAATAAAAGAAGACGTTAAATATGAAAGAAGTCAAAACAGCCAGTAACGGCTCAAAATAAGAAGGTAGCTCTTGACTCTGAAATTACTTCTTAATTTCGTTTCGAAACATTCCAAAATGAAACATGTTCATGCGATGAGGACTTGTTTAAATCGCCAACGATTTGTGTTTGGCATGTTTGTAAACACTTAATCTGTTTTGCAAAACATTTATGTTTAATTTAGCGCAGCTATAAAAAAAAGAAAAGAAATTAAAACACAAAAATAAAAATAATGTAAATGATTAACTCAATTTGACAGTACTTAAAAATGTCATTAAAATTTTAGCAATTTAATTTAATTTATAGTGAGTCACATAAACACTAATTGCTGATAATAAATATATTCCAAATTTTTAAGTACTGTCAAATTGAGTTAAAAAAAATCCATTGGAATAAAATCTAGCCGTTGCGAAATATTTGTGTTGAAAATCCAATTGTCCAAGACGCTGATGCACAAATTTAATATATTGTGTATGTCACGCATCTCATTGGAAGTTTGTACATGAAAGCATTGTACCCATTGTTTGCGTTCTTCTTGCTGCACTAGCTCCTCGTTTGATGAAGTTTCAAAATTTGTTTCCAGAATGGTTCCTTTTCTTTTAACCACGTTGGTCCAAACTACCACAAATCGTGAGATTTAAGGGTTTCTGGAAGTACGTCCCGGCTTGCACAATCTGTAGAATTTTCAGCTGACTTCAGGTGATTCCACATGCTTCTCGGCAAAGCACAGAGGATTTCTGATGTTCTATTGGCGACATAGGTCTTCCATCGGCGGGGTTGGTGTGAGAGCCAAGCTAACATTACGGTACTATCGCGACCGACGTTTGCGTTTGTAGATTGATTGGTTATGAAATTCCTGGATTTGTGTTTTTCTCCCACAGGTGGTATTTGATGTTTCATTGAAGGCCCTGCTACCATTTCGATTTCGTCACATTCTTTTCCTAAGAACTTCATGAATTCAGCTACCGTTGGAAAATCCTTTTCTGATGATGCTTTTGAGATGAGAAGATAGATTAGATGCTTCTAACCAATCGATGTTTTCACAGAAATGCCAAACAATTGCTCTGAGCTAATATTTTAATAGACATAACATAAAATTTAAATTATTTTATGCGTAAGGCCATTTAGATTAATTTATCACAATACCTATTTCAACTGCAATCTGTTTGGACCACTTTTATACTGCCATTAAGCAAAAGATTACAAATTTTGAAACGAAATAACCAATAAAATGTAAAATTTTGTATTTCTTTGGATTTTTGACCACTTTTGGATTTATGTTTAAAATCGTTCACCAGATGTCAGACACTTTTGCGTTAAAAGGCGAATAACCCGTAAACATCATCGACGCCGCAACGCATACAACATTAATAATGTGGAAGAAATAAGAGAGAGATTACCGTATTCTGTCGAAAAAAATTATCATGCTAAAAATCAGTTAGGCTCACGTTGCTATTGGGTGACTACGTAGCCGAAAATTGAGGAAACATTCGTGTTGGGCATGAAAAACAGAGAAAACATCTACTTTGCACGCTTTTTGTTGAAAAAACGAAATTGTGCATCCGTAAACAAAAGCTTGCTTATGTAGAGGAGACCTGGAAATGGAACCTTGCCTAGCGCCCGGATTTTCATTAATCCTCCACTCATAGTGGAACTGTTTGAGATATGGCTGCTCGGAGTAGGGAATACCTACATATAAGTAGAAGAAACACCATAAGAACACCTGAGGAACAGTCATGTGATGAACTAGGTATTCGAAACAACGCTAGGCAAGTTGAAGACAAGAAAATAATTCTTGAAGAACATTCGACCGCAAACATAAGAAAATTTGAACATTGAATCAAGTTATCATATTATTGGATTAGGAACATTTTCAGGAAACAAAATTAACGTCCTACGCCAGCTACCCGGAACTCTAAAAATTTCCCCGAAACCAAGTGGTCCATCGAAAATACCACAATTTTCTTAATTTTATAAATTATTAGTACGGTTAGAGAAATGTTCAAGGTACAATTGAGAACTTGCTCCCGACAGTAGTTCGGTTTTTGTCATTTTGTCTGTTTAAATTCGAAGATGCTCAAACTTATTTTTACTCAGTCCAAAAAAAATGAAATTTCCGTTATGTATATAAAAATAAAAATCTTTACTTCAATTAGTAATTTTAAGAAAATTCAGGGTGAAGTACGTGAACTGGTTAAGGCCGTCAGTAATTCTAGAAAAAAATTAATCGCCTGAAAAGTGGGTTAAAATTAAATATGAGGCTACCTTCTATCATTTCCGAAGTTTTTTCGAGATGGAAGCTTTAGATTTTCCAATAGGATGACGCTCCAGTCCATAATGTCACGTGACTAAATTTTGGTTTGTGAAAAATTAGTATGGGTCCTTAATTGGCCCACTGAATCTCTATAGAAAATCTAAGTGAAGATCAGTTAGAAAAAGTTTACAGTAGTATCGAACAATTCCAGACGGTTAATATCATGCACATGCAAGGGGTGAAATATTATTGGAACTTATTCTCAAACAATATTAAATTTCACTATTAGAATATTTTAAAGAATTAAGGCGTCTAATTAGGATTGGAAGACCGAAATAGTTGCTTTAGGCCAAAAACTCATTCAATCAACTTAACAATATTTTGGGCACACTGAATCATCAACGAAACAAAAATAAGGCGCTGTCGTTTGTTACGTTGTTTCGTTACCCGTATTTTCAAAACTTCTTGCAGTAGAATTTAAACCAATAAGAAGAAAATGAATTTATCTTCTCTAGTCCAGAACTATACAATGACAGGCGAAGTAAATGACTTTGGCTATTTCCAAATCACTACAGATATTTGCAACTATTTTATACGCACACAAATCTTATAGAACAGGTACACCTGAAGAATAATCTTTAGCTTTATTTAATTTATAATTAAGGATCAGTTTGCCAAAATGATCAAAAATATTAATGTCGATGCATGTCTTGCTAATTTGTCAAATGATGTAATTGAAGATGAAGGCCAAGTGAATTGGTTATTCTAAGTTTGTAGAACATGGGATAACTTGTTTCAGATAAATGCGGTTTTTCCTTATCTGGAAACACTATTTTTCAATTGTACGTGCTCTCATTCAATGTCAAAATTTCAATGTACATACTTAAAATTTAATAAGACACTTCAGAGGGGGTTTCGGGAGTTATCTAGAGACCTGTTCAAAGCTAGTGGAAAAGAATAAATTTACCAAAAATATCCATGGTCAACTATGGATGAATTTGTTAGAGGGCTGAAGTCATCGAGTCAAGATGCCGAATCTCGGGATTCCTGAAAATATGTAATGGTGGAAATGGATTTTCCAACCTTTCAAGAATTGTTGCCTTGGCGGAAAGTATAAGCAGACCACTGTACCAAAGAAAGTTTAATTTCAAAATTCGGTCATGTGCTAAAATGTTTAATATCCCAAAAACAGTTTCTTCCACTTCATCAAGTAGAAAATCACCGTCTGTATGAGTATCTAAAATTCATTGATCTATAAATATTGCTCAATCTTGTGAGTGCCAGCAACACAACTCAAGATGTTTCAATTATTTTTCTACATAGCATTTAAACAGTAGGTGTTGTTGTATTGTTCAATAACAAAAAACATAATACAATACAGTGCATTCATTTCAGTTCTTTGACTGTTGGTGAAACCTCAAATTAAATTAAAATCAATACTAACTTGCGAATATTCACGATATAAAAATTTAATAAAAATTGCACTGGCTTACCGATCAAATATCACATCAGGTGCGAACTGCGAATGCGATTAAACAATTTTTATAAAGTTATGTTAAAAAAACACTTATATCCAAAATGTCTGTCTATTTATAAGATAAGTACGATGTTTCCAATCAAATTAAATTTAATTAGGCCCGAAAATTATTTCACAATTAGATAAAAACGAAATTCGCGTGAAAATGACAACCTTTACACGAATGTCATTTTTCTCTAATTATGAAATAATTTTCGGGGTTAATTAAATTTAATTTGAATGGCAACATTATAGTAATCTTATAAATAGACAAACATTTTGGGTTTATCTGTTATTTATATCATAATTTTATAAAAATTGTTTACTCGCATTCGCAATTCGCGCTGAAGATAATGAAGTCTTCGAATTTCCTGTTACTATTTGTATTTAATGCTGTTTTGATTAATCTGTATGCGCTTTTTGAATTCGATGCTATTACTATAGATTTTCTTTTTGACCCCAAAGCTACAATTATTGCTATGTAAATACCGATTAACTCTGTATTTGTTATATCCGTTTTGTGAGTGATTTCTATTACTAAATTTATTTTTATGTCTTCATAATTTATCTCCCCACCTACACTTCCATTGTTTAGAGAACCATCAGAGATATTTATCAAGACATTCCTTGGTCAACAGATCTAGCATTTGTTTGTTGCTTTTTTTGGTCCAGGAAATGACAACTTATTGTAAGATTATTTGGGTTTGTTATTTTATTGTGAATCATCCTTATTTTCCTAAGAATCAATTCCTAAAGTTGCATTTAGAAATAAGTTTTTTGCGATGAATCCTAGAAGTTTCCTTCTATTATCAAATGATATGTTCATCTCGACTGATTCAGCAAGAATGGCTTGCATTGGTGTACTTTTGACAAAACCTAAACATATCCTGATGCATAAATCTTTAATAGTTTGACATATCTTTTTATAGTATCTATTTTCTTCCTTCGAGATTGTGTAAAAAAATTCTAATTTGGATTTAATTATGGCTCAATGTATTAATGATAATGTCTCTATATTTGCACCTCCATTTGCATGAGTGAACCTTTTGAGTAAACTCATGTTCTTTTGAATCTCCGTTCTCATATCATGATAATGTTGATTTAAGTTCAGCCTATAGGCTACTAGAAAAAGTAATCCCCAATATTTTTGTTTGTCTTCTCTCTGTTATTATGTTGTTGTTGAATTTTATACTCGTTATCCTAATATTGTTTATGGTTGTATATAATCTCAAAAATTGTGGTTTAGTAGTGTTTATTTCTAAACCTATCTCATCTAATTTATATTTAAGTTTCCTCCATGATTTTTTAGAGTTTCTTTCCAGTTCCTCCCAATCATATGACCACTGATCAATTCACTTATGTCATCCGCAAATTGAAATAAACTTGTGTTTGCATTATTTATTTCGTGTAAATTTGAAGTATAAATATGAAATAGAGGTATAGTCAAAATAATATCTCGCTGAAAATTCCTATTCTTTCATTCCCGAGTAAATACAACAACAAATTCATTTTTTGTTGTTGTTTTACTCGAGAATGAAGGAATAGGAATTTTCAACGAGATATTATTTTAACTATACCTCATTGTTGGTTATATTGTTAAAACTTCCCGTGCTGTTTCTCATACTCACTTGAATATTAGTTAGGAATAAATAAATCTAATTTACAATCTGATTTGAGAATTTTGAATCTATTAATATCTCGATCAATTTTTTTTCTTTACTTCTATCTGTCCTTTCTTCTATCTTCCCATACCCCATTTAGATAAGTCCTGAAAGATTTTAGCACCTCCGGTTCTATTTTCACTAAGTCCTTCAAATATTTATAAGATATACTGTCTCTTCCTGGAGCCGAAGTTTTTGCTTTCTTTATTATCTTCAATATTTCTGGGCCATTCACATGGTAATTCTATTTTTTCCGGGTCATTTGGGAAGTTTTCATCCAGGGATTTCCTTTCCATTTGTTTACCTTGAAATAAGTTAAACTTGTTCCTCTTATCTTTTTTAATCCTATTAACCAAAGTCCATAGATTTTTTCCTTCCGACCTCATGTTTATCTTTGCAAGAAAATCCCTCCATGATTTTTTTTTTCTCTTCTAATTTTTAATTTTAGCTGAAGTTCCCCCGCTTCTATTGTGTTATCTCTAATCGATTCCTCTAAGACGTTTTCAAATTTTTTTTCTCCAGATCTGATTTTATTTAATGCTGATTGAGTAGCATATTTCCATTTCACTATTTTTTTTTATTCTTCCTTGTTCTATTTTCCATTGAATTATTATTGCTAAATGATCACTTCGCAAGCTTTCGTTTGTAACCCGCCATCTAAACTACAAGGAATATCACCTTTGTGTCTGAACATGTCAATGCTCGTCTGCGTTCCATCGTTCAACAACATAATATATCCATTTTCTATAATAACTTTAAATAATTGTTTACCCAATATGTTTTCCTTTTCTTTTGAATCCCAAAGTGTGCTAAGCCCATTTGCATCTCCTGCTATTATTGTCGGATAATCCGAACATTCGTCTAAAAGATTTTCGAATTCATTTTTGATTATTTCAATATGCCACTTGTTATTATTGATATAAAAAGATACTACATTAAAATTTTTATTTTTGTATTTTATATTAATCTTGATTATCTCCATCCAGTTATTGGTCCTCCTAAGTGGTACCTCAAATAACAAATTTTCAAAAATGATAAATTTTCAAAACTTAACAAATTTTTCGAAAATTATTTGGAAGCGGTACTACACTAAGTCAATTAACACAAATCTCAGAGATATGCTCATATAGTGACTTTGTAGGTTGAAAAATCATACAAATAGGAATTCAAATCACTCATTGTAATTTTAATTGGAGTCGCAGGACTCTTGCATACATTTTTTGAAAATTAACAAAAGACCAATTTCGCAGGGATAATTTCCCGTGTACTGAGTACACTCCGAAACGTTTCGTTCTTTAGCCTTCACACAATTTTTCATGCAGGAGAGCCCATTTATAGGGATCCTCATTATATGGAGGGCCCAAGCCAATGGGATCCATTTCACGCAAACAAGAGATACGAAACGTCTGGTTTGCCAGTAGTCAATTGGTTGATGGTTCTGTGGCCCCTTCGAGCCTTATAATTAATGATTAATAAATAATTAATGAATAATGATAATTAATATTTAATAATTAAAAATTAAAGCGTCCTTGTACGATGCGAAATTCGTCGATTTGTTCATTTTCAAAAATTGTTTGCAAGAGCCTTACGGCTCATATCAAAATGACGCTATGTGATTTAAATTTCTCAATTTATAGTATAATCTTGACCACCTATAGCATTGGTGGCCAAGCCAAATTAGTATATTTGACAAATTTAGAAAATAATTGCAGCAATAAAACTCCGATTAGAAAAAAAGTCAACTGAGGAACGCTGTAATTATTTATGTATCCAGAACCACAGAATTTATCCCTCTGGGGATAAGTGTGAAGACCACTGCAATTTTTATTCCATTTTTAGACGTGTGGCTCGCGAGCCACATGCCTTAAGATGGAATAACTATTGCGGTAGTCCTCACGTCCATTTCCAAGTGATATATTCTGTAACTCCTGATACATAAATAATTTCAGCGTCGCCCAGTTGATTTTTTTTTTCTAATCGGAGTTTTATTGCTGCAATTATTTTCAAAATTTGTCAAATATGCTAATTTGGCTTGGCCACCAATGAGTCACACAAATTTTGAGAACATGGTTTGGAAGCGAAAATGCACTAATTGTAAGTCAACTAATACAAATCTCAGAAATGTGCTCGTGTAATGAATTTATTTTATGGAACATAATGTAAAGTATCCATTTTGTCATTAGTTTTTAATGGGTCAAGCAACAAATTTTCAAAAATTATGTTTATAACTAATGTTTTGAATAAATTAAAATTGCCGGATTAATTTTAGTTGATGCACTGATTTCTACAGGAAATTGCAACATATCGTCGTGTAATTCCTAATTATTATTATGTCGCTTCCACCATTCGAATTTTTCAGCTTCATCGATTCAAAGTGAAATTATTCCTTTTAATTGGAGATCTTCATGATCTAGTGATAATTGTTGGCTAATATCATTTATTTTAATATTGTAAACGTTATATTGATAGGTTTTACGTCAACAATTGCAATTCCATAGTTATTAAAAATCGTCTCGTCGCTCTGTAAAGCATTTCGAACAATATGATCTCTTAAAATCTATGGTTAATTAATTTAAAAACATCTTTAAGAGGAAAATAAAACTTTGGTCTCAAGGCAGGTGTTGGGTCACATTTCGAGCAATTTCCGGATTCAGTTAGAGGCGACGGAAAAACTTTTTCTAAAATGAAAGATATTGAACAGGAAGCATCTAACTAAATGTTATTTTTTGTTGAAACTAATGCTGGGCTGTTTTCGTAGATCTTTAATATCAACTTTGATCTGTTGCTGTGAACTGATTCGGATTCATTGGAATTTGCCATTTCACGAATAAATTTAAAAAATTTGTTTTCCGATGATCGAAAAAAGCAATTGTAATATTCGAAATACAAGTACAGGCACATAAAAATTTGGTTTCACCATTGTGCGAAGAAAATATTAATTCACCAATAGGAATTAATTGGGAATTTATATTAAACACACATGCATAATATAATATCCTCTTGTAACTATGATAAGGGTGACAAATAGGGTGTTTCACTACCTTTCCGGTAACGTCAAAATATATACCTTTTAGAGAATACTTGTTTAAAAGCTGTAACGTCGACTGCCGAAAGCAAACAACTTTTAGTGGCTCCACAGATGTATTGTAAATATACTTTTTTTTTTTTTTTTTTTTGCTCCACCATTGACATTTGGCAGATATCAATCACGTCACAATCTAAAACCAAATCGTTTGTCTTGAGCAATTCTGATTTAATTTTTCGAATAGTTTGAGAAGGGATAAATGATTGGGTATTGCCCTTTTCAAATAATTTGATATTTGTTTCAGCAGCCAAATCGAATCCAATATTTTAGCACGAAGTACCCTCTAAACGTTTTTTAAACGTTTCACGTTTTACTCCTCTTACTTGTTTAAACATTTTTTTGTCATAATGAGCAATGCAAGCCTCACCATTAACAAATATTTCTAATAAAGAGTTTTCATTTCTGTTTTGCAGTTTCTCATTTTGCAGTGACCAAAGCCTTTTCCTTTTATTGCCAATTTACGAATTGTTTCAAAAGATATGACACACGGATTGCTAATTTCTACTAAACAATCATCGATTTTATTGCGAATTTCTTCACGACTTAGATTGTATCCGGTCCAATCGCCCGTGAATTTTGCACTGCCAATAAGTTTAAAACTGCATATTTCAGAATTTTTCAAAGTTGATAATTTGTCAAAAAAATGGTTATTTGAGCCCAACCCGTCATAACAGAACGGCATAGGTACGCCTAACTAGCTTATTGTATTTCCGAATCGTTAAATATACATATGTAGTCAGTACATAAGCACATCTTTGATATTTGTGTTATTTGGTTTAATGCTGTACTTTCGCCCTCATTTTAGCATTCAAAATTTGTTAATGGTTTCTTAAATTAGTTGAAATAACATAATAACGTTTTGATTAATTCCAAATTTGGTGAGTTTCGACAATTTTGTAAAACTTTTTTGCATTATTAATTTTAAGTTAAAATTCTAGAAAATGATTTTTTTTTTATTTCTCATTTGACGCTTTTTTGTGTAGCTACATTTTTTAACGTTAGTAAATTTTTTTTACGCTTTTCTTACAACTTAGTTCTTACACTTTTTTTTAGTGTCAAACTACCACTTTAAATTAACGTTAGAAAGTTCACTCCGGTGTAAAATTCTGCCCAAACTTATTAAATTGATATTTTCTTTTGATACAATCACCCTGTATGGTCCTTTGTCACCATAGATATATTTTTTTTTTTTTTTTTCTGAAAATTCCATTTTCTTTGTGTGTGTAACTTCATTTGAAGAAATTGTACTAAATCAACAAACATTTTTATAAATTAAATTAAATATAAATTCAATAAACATTGACTGTAAATCACTAGCTGTACACTACATAAACCCGCCAATAGTACAACCGTTTCTGCAACTCATAATTCCATAAAAGTAATCTATCCTAAACAACTACTCTTGAAAAATGATGAAGAATAAGATTCATTAGACCGAATTTTCCACAATACACAAAAACACTAGCATTGATCGGTCACTGAGAATATTTTGAAAAATTGATGAAATTAAATGCCAACCACTATTAACAGAGAAAGAATTTAATTGGGTCAGCTAGTATAAATATACCTTCACCAAACATAACTACCGGGAAAATTATTATTTCACTACCACTTAAGTATCGTTCTCCGCTGTTCGAATACTCATTAAATCAAGCAGTGAATCACAGTTAGAAACACAGTTAGAACAAAGTTTTTTTTTTCCTTTGGAAAATTAGTAAACGAAACGGCACAATTCTGTTTGGATACCATTCCCGGATAATATTAAATTTCTTTGTAAAACGAACGCAAGATGATTGCTTTGAAGGAAGGGTAAAAATCTACCAGCTCTATTACCACTTAGGTTCAGCTCTAATTGTTGAGATATATTCTAAAATGTATAAATTGGAAAATCGTAATAGCAGCAAAAACAAGCAAGTAATGCAAAACATTAAAATGTGGATTAGAAGCGAATAGCATCCTAATCAGGGATTTACCTCAGTAGAATTTCGTTTTTGATACTTTTTGTATGATGTGGGCTTCAAAAAAGTTAAGATTATTATCTATATAGCTTCTAATTTGAAATATCATACCATTAAGATGTTGAAAAATAAGCGGAATTCTCGGAAAATACACAATACAATAAAAATCACAAGCATGGAAACAAAAAATTTAGCTTTCGAGGAATTTTTGATATTCGAAATGTCAAATCTATACGGTCCAAAGTCCCTAGAAAATAAATAAAATTTTTTTTTAATTGAATTACATACTTTTGTTCATTTTAAAATTCAACATGGAAAATATTTGTATTGTCCTACACACATATTATGTACTATATATCGAGTGGGTGTTCGCATTTATATAATTTCAAAGCATATTTAGCCTTCCAAAACCATTGTCAAAATTAATTTAATTTTTCAATAAAGCAATTGTGCTTTTTTTGTTTGCTTTGTTTAGAATAGAATTCACTCAAAATCTTAATACATAAATTTAATTTTAGAATTGGTCCTGATTTGTTTGTTGTGACGAAAATTAGACCAATTTCAATTCACATGAAATGTCACAAACAAAATTTTAATTCGCAAGGTGATGAGTAGAAATGGTGTGGCGTTGTAATAAATTAAATTGAAATTTGTTTGGTTGAGTTTACTGCTTTGACAACTTACCTATATATTTATGCCAAATTCATGTCAACAAGATCGCTGTCATGTTAAATTTAGAATTTTTTTACTAAAACCATGTTGATGTTTCACAACCGATATCAGCGCTTTGTTATGATTTTCTCGATTACACAGCTTGACTAAAAGTTATTATTAATAAATTTTGTTTTAAATTAAAAACATAATTCGGGTGGAAAATTTAATTAAACACGTTTAATAAATTTATGGTTCACAATCGGTTTTGAAAATTATTATTTTTTTCATATTCCGTTGCTGAAAAGTTAGTCGTACACAAATTTGTATTTTTTACATAAATAACAATTTTTTTTATGTACATGTGTAGCTTTAGTAGTTCTGAATAAATTATTTTATGGTCCATAAAATGTTTTTCATTTCATTTTATAATCAATATTTGTTTTATTATTGCATGAATATTATGGCATATGTATATCTATAACGAAATACATATTCATAAAACTGCGTGTTATACCAACATTTTATTCACACTCACCCAAACACAATATTTGGAATTCTTTCCAAATCGAAACATTTCTCTTATTAAATAAGACATACAAATTTTTCAAACACAACCAACTTATTTTCCCAAAAGCAAAAAGGATTTGGTCCTTCCATTTAAAATGTCAATAAACAATTTTTTGTTTTATGTTTAAATGAAAAACATTTTCATTTTTCTAGAAATGTTCTTTTGTATTTTTGGGGGGTAAATATTTCTGCAAGAGGTATTATATACTGTCTCTCAAGAATATTAAGTTAATGAAATAAATAAAGTGGATGTTTGAATTGAGAAATGAAGTATCGAAAATTTATATGGGGGCGTTCTAAATTACAATATTCGTGTCCTTGTTCTAGTTTGTCCGCACCTTAGGCTAACAAATTGTTTTAACCCATAACTACGAAACAATTTGATAAAAGTTAATCAAATTACTTATCGAAGTTTTATGTTTTTGTGAAAAGTCACGTTGTATTTTTTCGATACTTAAAACAGCGTTATAAACGTTCGAAGAAATTGGATTATCCAAGAATAAAAAATAAAAAAATGTATCGACATCTGGTTGTAAAAAAAAACATTTCCGTATTTTCCGATATTTACTAAACATCGTCAATTTTATTTTGATTTTTCGATTTCCTGTGAGTTTTTATTTATATTTGTAATCAAATACGTACGGAATTTATAGAAGATGAAGGATCATATGTGTGTAAATTCAAGCAAAAATGTATTAAATTGTAAGATGGTTTTAAAAAATTAGTTAATACTCAACATATTGTTTATTGTTATGCTTGGATTAATGATACTGATTGAAAATTCATTCGACTAAATTTATTAATTTGATATTCTCAATCTTAATTTATTGTTGCCAATTGATTGATTGCAATACACCACCAATTCTTGAGCAAATCTCTCGGGACCTATACCATGTACCGTTTACACATAAGATAACACAAGATAAGGTTAACACAAGACGATACAATTCTATAAACTATAACGTCCATTGGATGCTTGATAATTCTGAAAAGCTGAGACAGGTTTTGCTGGACTTCCTGTAAATCGAAATCGGAGTCGAAATTGAGTTTAATCAGTTTTTTCTAAACTTTACTTACTTAAACAGAGTCGAATTTATTTTATTTCAGTTTTAATAAAATCCAACCAGACTCCATCTCCCAAAAACCACTATCACCCGGGATTTCAAAATCATCGTGAGCGAAACACGAAAAACACCGCCTACTTTGTTTTATTCGGTTGTAAAAATATCTACCATATGTGGCCGCAGCAGCAAGTATTTTTCAAAATAGAAATCGCATACGAGCAAAAAGAGTACAAACTATGCATGTGTATATAGTGTAACTGGGTAAGTCACTCAAAAATATGAAACGGAAATAGCCAGCCGTGAAAATGGCACATAAACATTGATACATAATAAAATAATAATTTCAAAATTGTTCAATCGGCGGGGTTTGGTTGTGGGAGTTTCGCGATACCGTCTTGTCAGTTGCTATGATTTGACGTTCAATATAGCGCCCTAATACAACCGCTCTCTTTCGTTTATTTTAAAATGATCAGTGACAAAGTGTATGAGTAAAGGTATATTTTAAAGCTTACCTGGCAGGTTAAGTGATTAACAGAACTCATGCTCATGCTCAATTATTTTACAGTAAGATTCGTCCTCCAAACGCAAAATAAAATAACTTATTGAGGTTTTGAACTAAAAATGTATATTGTAATTTGAATAGTGAGCATTAGTTGAAAATATTAATTGTTTCGCGGTTAAACAATCCGATATTAATCGATTTATATCAAATAGAAAATTTATTCTAAGCTACTCATTAAATTTGGTGGAATAAATAGTTTCACGAAATAATTGGGTAAATATATTAATCCTCACCCACATTTTAATTTCCCCAGCTATAAGGTTACTTTCTGGGTATCTTCCGTATTTCGAGTTACGAGTTTCGAGAATTTGCAATTACGAGAGAATGCAATACAAGACATTTCAACCTTACATAATCGCGTTCTGCCGCAAATTCATAAGAAAATCTTACAAATATACAAAACGCTTTAATAGCTTGGTGTACAAAATTGGCGAAAGAACGAGATTTGCGACATTTTATTGGATTTCTTGAGCTTTTCAAGCTTATTTGAAATTGATTAGATGTTGTGTGTTATGTATTGTTTGAGATTCTATTATTTTTTACGAGATTGCTCAAGTTTAACTTGCAGTTGAATAGATCTTCACTGAGTCTCATAATTAGGAAAAAGAGATAAGTTTTTTGAAATTGAAGATTTTGCGAATTTTGAATTTACCTAGATTTCCGAATTTCATAGCAGTGACAAATTATTCGAAATTTGATTTCTTGGTTTCTTTCTCAATCCAAGTATATTCGAAGCTTTTCAGGAAATTTGTAGGGTTTTCAAACGTGTGATGTCGACATTCTAAGTATATAAAATACATTTGATAAGGTTATTTAGAATTTTTTCTAGACGCCTTTTGGAGCATGCTTTTCGTTTTATGTGCAGAACCATTTTGAATTGTTCATCAAGTATCAAGTTTATTGAACAATCTGTGAATTTTCCTAGAAAATAAAATGCATATAGTGATACCCATATAGTTTAAAAAATCTTGGTTTTTGAAAGCTTTTATACTGTACAAACAACATCATACCTCGAGGGTAATTTTTTCGTTTGCATGCACTTCAAATTGTTTTTATCCATCCATTTAAATTATGAATATAAATTTTGCATAAGGTATACGGTGACTTATGAAAATATGAAGGAAAATTATGTTGCGTAAAAGTTGGAGTTTGTTATAATAGAAAATTGATTAAGATGCAGAGAAACAGAGAATAATGAGATTTATTTTGAAACACTCCTAAAAAATCAACTTATAACCAAATCTGTAACGATCAAAAAGGCGCGAGAACAATTAATTTCTTTAGTATCTTAATCTTCTGGTTTCGACCCTTTCTGGTTCTTCATTCCAGTTATTAATGAACCACCAAACAAAAACTAAAATACTGATTAAAGAGTCTCCTTTAAAACCTAAAATAGACATTTTTATTAAAAATCGTTTAACTATAGAATGCTGTAATTTCCACCCAACTCAATTCGGGTGATACTGTATGGTTTAATATTATTTCATTCACAATTTAATAAAAAATAAAATCACTTTAAATTATAACGCTTTTAATAATACATTATAATATACTCGAACATATATAAAGCCAAACCAAAGCATTAAGCTTAATTCGACATTAATGAATAAAGTGTAAAATTTTATATACCTAATCTAATTTTACCATATGTACGAGTATATGAAAACAATCTACAACCGAACGAACGTCTTAAAATATATTTTCATATTTTCAAACGCGTGAAAGCTATAATCTCAATAGTATAAGAAAATTAAATTAATTTCTAAATTGTTTATTGTTGTATTATTTATTCATCTCTATAAAGATAACAAAGTTGAGTAAAAAAAGCTTTTTTTTTATTTTGTAAGTTATTAGACGAAACACAATACTTTGATGTACATTCGACATAATGTACGTCATACTTACCAAGCTTAATGTAATTTAATCGTATACAAATAAATTTTCCTCAACCAATCCCAATATTTTCCATTCTTATATTACATAGAAAATATTGTTTCAGCTGAATTAAAAATTGTCTGCACATCCTATGTATAAAAACAAAAAACTAAAAATTTTATGATTATAATTAAAATAATTACGGATATCTTTACGGATAAAATAATGAGCTTTAATAGACGGGCAAGTCTGAAATTTCTTCTCTTGTTCATTCATAATAATATCGCAATACATTGTTGTGAGTGGTAAATTAAAGCTGATATGATATGACATTGTCATGTAAAGCAAAAACGAAAAGCTTCTAATAATCTAAATAAGCTGAAGCAAAAAAATCAAATCAGGACACACGACAAAGTTTTATTTTTTATCTGTTTTGTTGCGCAAAGTATGTATGTTAACACTTTTGTTGAATATTAGTGAAATGATATAATAGAATATTTATATATGAGCTTTTTGCGTGCACACATAAAGACATAAAAAGTTCAACAACTTTTTTATATTGTGCTTTGATATATTATGTATGTGTACATGAAGAGCAACAATCAGTTTAGTTTCATAAAAGTGCGACTGATGTAAATGGATGAATTTCCATTTAGTTGTCACAACTTCGAGAAGACGACAATTTGAATCGCATAAAAATGATGCTAAAGTTCCCACACTTTGATTAAAGCGAGGGTTATTTTTTTATTATTCGGTATTTAGATCTTAAAAAAATGAATATATTTGGATACATTTTGGAAAGTTCAATAACTCTTCGGTAGAAGAAACTTAATGTGACTGAATAAATTAATTCAATCTCTTTTATAGCGTAATCAATTTGCATATTCATCAGAATACTGTCAAAAACAAAAAATACTGACAAAAATTTGCATTATTAATAGTAAAAAATAAAATTATTGAGGAGTCAGATGTTGAATAATAATTCTGTCTGGCATAAACACAATTGAAAAGCTTAAATAATAATTACACAAAAACTAGGTCAACTTAATCAATCGTTTTAACATTATTCCTTTTTTTTTGACCGATTTTGTGCAACCATTATTTTAATCAGAATTTAATTTAAATTGATTATAAGTTATTCAGTTACCAATTAGTCTATTTCATTCTCGCACATTTTTGTATATTAAATAACAAAGGAAGCACGGTTTCAGCGGTACACTTGTATTCAATCGATCATAAGAAGCTAAATACATCATAAAACAGAATTTTAAATAGAAATAGCTAAGTGTGTGACCTGAAACGAATAGATGGTTGGTAGCCCTCCATCCCACATCCATAAAGAATGTGTTGGTTTGGAACTGCGTTTGGGTGTCAAAAGAGGACATCGCACCAATGGACTTTTAATGGGAATTCGGTGAAGTAACCAGGAATCGAGTGTCAAACTAATCAAGACTGGCCAGAATGTTCCTGAATATTCAAGGAAGTTCCAGAATGTTTTAGAATGTTCTAAAATATTCTGGAATATTCGAGAATGCTTTAGCATATTCCAGAAGGTTCCAGAAGGTTCCAGAAGGTTCCGAACCTTCCAAGGGCCTTACGGTTCCAGAATGTTCGAGAATGTTTTAGAATGTTCCACACGGTTCTGAACCATCGAAGGGGCTTCCTGTTCGCCAGAATGTTACTGAATGATCTAGAAAGTTTCAAAATGTTCTCAAAATGTTCTCGAATGTTCCAGACAGAATGTTGTAGAATGTTCGAGAATGTTGGAGATTGTTGAAAAATGTTACAGCATCTTCCAGAAGGTTCGATACTGTTTTAGAATGTTCGAGAATATTCTAAAATGTTCGAGGATATTCCAGAATATCCTAGAACGGCCCAGAACATTCTGGACCTTCGAAGGGACTTCCGGTTCCGGAATCTTCGAGAATGTTCTTGAATGTTCCAGACAGATCTGGGCTATCGCAGGGACTTCCTATTCCGGAACGCTCGAAAACTTTCCAGAAACCGGAAACGGAAGTCCAGAATCTTTTGGAATATTCTCGATTGTTTTATTAGCATTTCCTTTCTTTACAAGGAAAAGTGAAAGTGATAGAAAGTGAAATAATTTCAGTGAACATTTTTAAACGTAATAGGTGGAACTGAATTTCTTAAGGTAGTAAATAGTGTATTAAGTGGAATTTAAGTGTGTTTCGTAATATTAACGTAAAAGAAAAGATCTTTCGAAAGAAGGTAAATCGAAAGAAGGAAATAGATGGAACAGCGGAGAAATGAAACATAAGGGAAACGCGAAGCACGTTTAGCTTCACAACAGAAGCTGAAAAATCAAGATTACGAAATGAACTGAGTAGAGTTACAAATAAGTGAAGTTCGTGAAAGACAATGATCTTGCACGAGAAGTAAGAAGCAGAAGAAGTGAAGATTACAGTTTGTCAGGTAAACCATTCCATTATGATCCCACTAAAGAGTAAAACAAACACGTTATCAATGGCAAAATGGATCAAGTGTATCAGTTCTGCGGTGCCAAGAAATTTAGTAGAGAAACACCAGGAATGTGTTGCATGATTGGAGGAATTCAATTAGCTGCTTTGAAAGTAACTCCACAAGAAGTATTTCATAACATAACTAGAGAAACTCCTGAATCAAAACACTATTTACAAAATATGGGCAGTAAGCACACAAACCGTGGTATAATTATTCAATGAAGAAGAGCATTACAACGTATCATAGAAACACATCGTACTTACGATACACTTCAATATTCGTTAATTTTTATGTAAGAGGACAAGACGGATACCATTTTAATTTAAAATGAAACCAATTTAATTTAAAAAAGCAAAACAAGATTCCTTGTTGATGCAAATGAAAGTGATAATTTTCCAACCGAATTTTTCAATTCGATGCTAGTGCCAGGAAGCTTTACATTGTTTAAGATTAAAAATAGGATCACCAGTAAGATTAGCATCTATAGTGACACTATAAATAAGGCACAAGGAGCTTGCTTTAGAGTGTCAAACGCAAAGAATTTATATGTAATTCATAAGCAATTTAGTATTTGCAATAGAATAAGTTAATTAATTATCACATTAATTTTTTAAATAAAAAGCAGAATTTTCTTTCACTAAATTAAATACAACTACTGTATTGAGAATATGATGATTTAGTTTTCCTTTATAATTTCCGTATTCAAAGGTTCATTTTGTAATTCATATTTGTTAGGAGCTGGCTGGCTTTGTCCGAGCGAACTGAGGTTAACTCCGGCTAGTAATAAATAATAATAAACGTCCCCTTCATGATAGCATTAGTCAAATAATGCATCTCTACTTGTTAATTAAATCCATTAAAAACTGTAGACATCAATGTAATAAAATTTCTAGAAGCAGCTCGAAAATTATGTGATTTTCACAAAAGAGTCATAAAAATCAAAATAAAACAAAAAAAAATCTACTGTCTCCTAAGTCCTAACATTAAGCTTTTGTTTTTGTGGAATGCCAACAGTTTCTATTCTATTCTATATGTAAACATACAAAAGTGTAAGAATTGTTGGAAACTCCGCATCAAAAATAATAATAATATTTAACAGCACATAAATATTTTATGAAAAGTTTTGAAATATAAAACTTGTTTAGAAATGATTTTCTCGTAAAAAGATAAAAAAGTTTTTGTATTTTTAACGTCGACGGATATGAAATTGTTTTGTTGGACGGCAACCATATTTGTACCCAACTTTATTATATATGAAATTCAACATATTTAAGTGAGTTCCATTCTGCAATACGTTTTGTGGATGTCTAAGAAGCGTATTTTTCATTATGTATCACGGTGACTTGCTGTTAATTGTTTATTTATTTATTTCGCTTTACTGGATTTGCAATTTATTTCGATTGTTTTTGAAAACATTTATTCTTTAAATTTTATCATCCAGTTTTCATTTAATTAGCTATAGACAATATCAAATTTCTGAATTGTTCTTAATCAAGATTCTCTTTGTGCGATTTATTTTTATTACAAATGATTGATTTTTGATAAAAACAAATTTGCTTTTTAAACTTAACATTTTTAATATTCGCTGTTTGAAGTTTCATAAATTGAAGATCTTACTATAAAAATAAAAAAAAACATTTTTATTTTACTGAACTGTGTGCTTACAATTGTATTTTCTAAAGTACTGACGATGGAACAAACTTTGAAATCGGGCTAAATTATTTTATTGTAAATGTATACAATTTCACAAAAAAGGAAAGTTGTAATTGTTTTAAAATGAATTCATTTGAAATAGCGAGATTTAAGTAGCATGCCTTGCGATAAACATCGAATTTTTTCTGTTTCGTGGTTATTTCATTCTGTGTGTAGTTATTGTTATTTTTATTTGTGCTTCTTTTTATATGACGTGTAACGCGAACTATTGGTTCTGAGTCTGACCATTACAATGGCAGCCAACGAGTGTTTTAAATGTGACAGTGTAGTTAAGGATAACGAAATACGGTGCCGTGCTAAATGAAGCTTAATCTGTCCATTATAAATGTGCACTCAGACTTGAAGAAGTCAGCTTGTGACTTGATATCGAGTTCCAATAATGTACATTGGTTCTGCAATAATTGCAACAATATTTTTAAAGTACGATAAACTGTCAGAATTAACAGTGCTTTGTAAAAACAATGATATGACAGTCAAGAATATTGAAAAGTGTTCCACGAGTAACATGATTCACTAAGATTCTGTTCTAAGTATTTATTCGTGCGCAAGTTATTCACTCGGTAAGTCAGTGAAAATTTAAATCAAAGTGATGTGAATGGTGATGAATGCGTGTTGGTACTTTAAGATTCATCTATGGAATTGTGGTTGAATCCAAAAGACTTCCAAAAGTGGCGGTTCTGGTACCTGCTGTTTCAACTGATGAAATTCTTCCAAAAAATTCAAAAAATCATCACCTATTTTCCGAACTGTTTCTTATACAACTGAATTGCCGATTTGTCAACCTGCATCTGAAACTACCTAGATCACTGTCGATTTTTTAGCCTTTCACAGTGAACTTACGAAGTCTAGTTTTGCCTTTTCTCAAATTCTTCTTTTAATAAAACTATGAACAGTTTTATCATTGGCAATAAGAATAATTATTGGAACCAAGTAAACAGATTTTTGTCTCCAGAATTTATCCGGATGTTACCGAAACAAATATTAGACAATATTTACAAGAAAAATTCACCTTTTCTGATGCAGTAGTTCATCGTTTTTCCCGAAAAGTAATATGTATATAATTATAAGCAGGATAACTCTTAATTCAAAATAAGAGTTTCAGTTACTGTTTTTAACAAATTAATGACTATAACTTCATAGCCAACTGGAGTTCTTGTGAAGGAATTCCAAAACAAAATTAAAAGTAGTCATTTTTTAGGGTTATGCCAACCCATTCAACAAATATCAACGTAGATTTTCAAACATTTTCTACCAACTACATTAAGGATAGGCTATACTGTTTTATAATCCTCCAAAATATTAGAAGCTTAAGAAGCAATTTTAATTTATTTACAGCAAACATTGCAGCTTTTGTCGGAAGTTTAGATCGAAAAGTTAAAAAATTAATTCTGAACATTTATTGTCGTGGACGAGGAATTCTCGTAGGTACGTAAAATGAATATAAATCTAGCAATACCGGGTAATTAATCTTAGCACAAATTACGTCCCGAGAGAAATACTGTATGAATCATCTCCCTTTTAATTCAAGACTAAGAAGGTTCAAAAGTTTACAACGAATGGCACAAGGGGGTAAACTAAACCCGGAAGCTGAGCTTGGAAGTCTTCAAAGGGCAAATATTAAGAGTTTTTTTTAATCCGTCCAAAACAGGCCTAACAAAAGAAATATATAATGTCTAGAGGCTGTATGGGTCAGAAAATTGACAGAACGAGCCGGCCCTAACTATACAATCATTAAAATATATAATTTGTTTAGCTAGGGTGACTGTAGAACGCTTTGAAATAATAGAACAATTTAACAATGCAAATTAAATGTGAGATGTTATATGTTTTGTGGTGTAGTGCTAAAGTACTGGACTAGAGCGGCAAAGGTCTCAAAAAATGAATCTATCACCAAAGAGGTATTGACAGTGTTACCAAACGGTCTAAGTATTCCGTCAATTTGTTTTCAATTTAAGTTTGGAAAGTTAAAATCTCCTACGATGCACAAACTATCATTTTCACGTATTTTGATTTGATTTACCATGTCTCAGTTATCTTCTTCCATAACTGGTTTGTGCACACTCCGCCCGTGTTGTGGTAATATATGTTATACCAATATATTTTGTCCTAAGTCATATAATTTCAGTAACGGATCAACTTGAGATTTAATTTGAAAGAAACTATTAGCCCTGGTGTCCAATTAGGTTCTGATCTTATTTATAATAATTCTGAATTAAAATCTTGCATTTTTTGGGAAAATTCCAGCTCAAAACGAAGCAATTGTTTTGGCGATATTCCAAAACGGCGATAAAAAAAATAGCTAATTAAGACCAATTTGTAGTTGTGTTGTTTGTATTTGGTACAATTATTGAAAAGCTTGGCCATTTAAGAGTTACTAAATTTTTGATGAGCACTAGGTTTTTACTTAATAACCAGTATGGTTTTAGAAAATTTAGAAGTCTGAAAATGCTTTATTAGAATTTATACATTTTTTATATAAAGGTCTGGATCAGAGAGAATCGGTTGGCTCAATTTTTGTAGATTTCACAAAAGATATGGTAAATCATAATGTCTTACTAAAAAAAAACTTTGATATGCTGTTTTCCGTGGTGTTACTATCCTATTTATCTAAATGGTCTCAGGTTGTGAAAATAAATGATGCTTTGAGTGAAGGTATAACCATTAATGATATCGTTTCACAAGGTTCAGTACTAGGCCCTTTGCTTTTTTTAATTTACTTAAATTCTAATTTTTATAATGACTTCAATTCTGAGTTGATAGCTTTTGATGACGACCTAGTGTTTCTCTATAAGTATCCTATTCGTAGCACAAATATTCCACATACGAAATCAGATTTATACCTTCTAAAGAAGTGGTGCCTTGCTCATTCTATGTTTTTGAGCACTAAAACCAAGGGTATGTTTTTCAAAAATAGCGATGCTACTATTGTAGATCAGATCATTATTTATCATGATGTGAATTGTGATCAAGCTGCTTGTGTTAGAGCTTCTTTTAAAATTGAATTCATTCAATATTTCAAATATCTCGGTCTAACCATTGATAATTCGATGCATTGGAAACCCACATTGATACTCTTCATATTTGTGGGGCATCAGTGATTAGGAAAATGTATATATTACGACAAGTGTATCCAGTATCCGTTTTAAGAGCTATCTTGTGGAGTCGAAGTTGTCATATGGATTGGTATTTTGGGGTGGTACTTACTTTCCTAGAATTTATAAGAATTATTCTTAATGCTCCGCGGTTCTCTACTTCGTGGCCTTTATTTCAGTCTTAATTATTTATTTGTGTTTAAAATTGTGAAAGTGTTTTTCATTATTAATGTCAATCAATGAAATGCCACTATAGTTACAATTTGGGAAATGTTCAGTTTATTCGTCTTCAGAGATTATTTTTGAGCGACCAATTCTCAAAATTCATTTTTAATTCTTACTCCGAAAGTCTTTAATAACCTTCCGGTTTAATTGAGAGATTGTCGAAAATTTATTAAATTTGCATCTGGTTTAAAAATATTTTTATTTAGTGACTCTTTTAGTTTTATTCATTTACTAGTCAAAACGGGATTGTGACACACTCTTATTATTTAATTAATAAGCAACGCATTAACTTGATAAAATTGTCGATTAATTTGACAGTTTTAAATCAATCTTTACGTACGAGTAAGGCGCGAAATTTGAGTCATATTAGCCGATTACTAATTTACTGAAACCTTAGTTGATTGATATAGAAAATTTCTAATGAATTATGGTTAAGCGATTGTTTATACAAAAATTCGAAAAATAACTAAATTGTTATCCCAACTATACCAAGGTCCAACCCCATAATGATAAAAAGGATGTGAACCAAGAAATTTGAATAAAGGGTTCAGCAGTATTCTGTTCATTGCGGTTCATCTATGCCTTATTGATGAGTAATGAGTATAAATAAGTATTCCAAGTATAAATTGCATTGGAGAAAGTATAGACATTCTTTTATATCTAAAAATCCGACCTAACAATTTTTATTTGAAGAGTGAGCTCGTCGTAACGGTTTCTTTAAATTACTCTGGTTCAAATTTTAATTGATAATTTGCAAATTAGTCTTTTGCACTTCATTAAATCAAATAAAAATACTCGCTAACTAGAATTTATTCGATTTTCAAATTACCCAGAAACGAAGTATTTTTGTATTTCCATCGAAATGGATTTACTTAATCGTAGAAGATTAAATTTCATTAATGTACACAACATTTATATTTTAACGACTTTCTGCTCAGTTACGCGCAGTGAGGTAAAATAATACCAATTCATCTAAGTTAATATAGGATCTATAAGAACTGTAAAAAAAAAAAAAATCAATCAGCTTTCTTAAGATGTAGACATACATATCGACAAACAATATCCTTTATTTGAACTTTCACTTTTTCGTGACTGTTTTATGTAATAAGATGTATATTTTTGAGTACATGGCAAGGAGTTAGTTTTCAATTATATATTGTAAGTCAAATCGACATACATAAGTATCATTATATAATCGATTGTATCTTTACAAAATAAGTGGGACATGATGTAACCGTATCGAAAAATGTAAATTGAAAAAAAGGATGTCTTTAAGCCATCAGGCGTTATAAGTATTTATATCAAATAACAAAATTTGTGAAAATATAAAAAGATTATTTATTTTGAAACTGTATACTATGCGACCAAGCTAACCCGACTAAATGACTGTTAAGCTAGGTTACAACCCCAAAAAAAAAAAAAAATTACGATAAATTCGCATTATCAGCTTTAATTTTACAAATCCTATATATACCAACGCTTTTTATTATCTTCATCAGGTGCGGATCATTTATTCACCAAAAAAATGTTAAAACGGTAAAAAATGTACCCTCAACAAAAAAAAGTGAAAACCACGATTTTTAAAATTCTTCAGGCTATCACATTTTACGGATTTTTTTTTTTTTTGAACAATTTTTCAATTTTGTAACGAAAAAAACTCAATTTTCTTTTTAATAAAACGTAACATAAAACATTTAAATTAATTTCTTAAGATAAAACTTTTTTGTATTATGCTACGCTTAATTTCTCTCGCTATATGTATAAGAGAAGAGTACAATTACCTAGGCAACTTTGTATATTATATGAATTAATCCTTTTCAAAAATAAACACAAAATTTAACCCTTTTATGTTGCGCTCAGATTATTTTTTTTTTGCTTTGTTCATCTCTCGTTCAGTTCACAATAGAAATACGTAATTAGAAAAAGCTGTAAAAAGCTTGTTCATTTATTGTCGTGTATATATAAAGCTATATATAATTTTTATTTTAACAAAATAATTAAATTTAATTTTCTATTTATTTTCCATAAAATTTTCGACGTACCTGTGTTTGTGTGGGTATATGTGGGTTTGGTGTGGGAAAACAATTAAAATCTGTTTTAATTATTTCCCCAATAAAATAATTTTATAAAGACTTAATTATTTTACGGTTTTGTTACATATTTATTAAACCGTTTCAGATTTTGTAAGGGTTGAAAGCGGATATTTTTGTGGGTGCATTGATTTGATTTGTTTGTGGTGCACATGGTGAGTACATTTGACTCTATAGCTACAGTTTGACACTGGGTTAGAACAGTTTCGGTTAAAATATATTTGTTTTTACATTTTACAAGTGTAAGTGGCTCGCATTTTAGCAGATATGTTTGAAAAATGTCAAATTTCGCAAACATCGCAAAGTTATTTTTGTTAGAATAGGACAATATGATGGTAAAACCTCTAAAAATATCCGTACCGCCTTCCGTGAAATTCAGACTTTTAGGCTTCTGTGTTGTTCGGCAAGGTTAAAGGATATCTACCATTGTCAACATTAACATCATTCCCTGTCGTAACAGATAAGTTTTTTACTATCTTACACCGTACCGTAGACCTCTTGAAACCAGGAAGACTTAATCTATTAATACACATTATAACCATTATTATTCAAAGCAATTGGCTTTAGTACTTTATTCGACTGTTAAAAAATTTGATTCGTCTAGATTTATGATATATTCGATTTTTAAACCAACATTTTTTGCATTCCACTTAAATTATTTATCGTTTTAGACAAATACGAAGCATTAATGATTTTATGTAGATGACAAACCAATCATTCGATATTATCAACTGAATAAATTTGATTGTTGTATAATTTAAATACAAGAGATATGAACAATGATAAATCCGCAATTTATGTATACGAAATCGTGAACAATAATTTAAAATAAATTTCCGAATCACTATTATTCAAGTCTCCATAGTTGAGTAAAGTATCTCTCATGTTTAGCTTAAATATTGCAATAAAAAATAACAAAAAAACTGAAATGTTTATTATAAGACTTGATAAAAAGCGCTTGCAAAACAAAATAATGCTATAAAAAGCTATTTAAAGTTTTCAATGTACTTTTTTATGTTTGGTTCAATAATTTTTTTTTCTGGTTATTTTTGTGTTGTATATTCTCTACTCCCGTTGTGCTTTTATAGTTTGCATGCATCGTTCGTATACATATTTGTAAACCACTTTTTTATTTTTAAAAACATGACATTTTTGTGTTAAACCGTGGCAAAAAACAAACAAAATAAAAAATTCTGCATATAATAAAATCCGAAGCAATATTAGATGATGCGAGGAGGAGTTCAAGTTTTAGTTTTCTAGTTACTTCATGTGCATAAAGTTGAAAACTTGGAAACTATTTTTTACCATGTAATACCAGCTCGTCTTGTTTTAATGGCAAATATCCATGAAAATATAATTTTTCAATTTTCTAGAGGATTATAAATTTTTCTTTGCTATTTATGTTGGTTATGTAGTTACACTTGAATTACGTGCCCGTTTGCATTTTGGTGAAGAGTTTATTTAAGTAGTATGCACGATAAAATTCGATTTCGGTATTATCATTGAAAGCTAATTAAATATATATTATGTAAATAAGATAATTGAGTTTGTTGAAAAATATTGAACTGTGCATATCACATAAATACAAGTTATCGGCTTATTGTTTTATGGGGTTTTTAACTCGTTCACTTTCAGAGTCTACTGCGAAAAATGTACACCACAGCCATAGGTTTTTTTCCGGATTATATGACACAAATTGCATTAGATTTTACGTATGTACTTACGCGTATCAAGATGTCTTATAAATTGATCTAAAACGTCTCTGATAACACACGAATGGCTTTAAATAATTTTCCTGACTCTATGTCGAACAACATGTCGCTTGCACAAGTTAATGTTTTCTAATTAAATGGATTAACATCATTCTGTTCTAACTACCCCTTAAACAAATTATCTATTTCCGATACTAAATCTACCCTTAACTTAACCCCAAACTAAATCCACGAATCAACCTCCAAATAATTCCCCGCTGAACTCCTCACTCAAACTCAAAGGCCAACTCAACCCCGAAATTAACTCGATTTGACGAGAACTACATGTAGGTATGTATGAACTCAAACCACCATATAAACAAAAAATTGTCAACGTAATTATCACCATGTGGTTTTGCGTCAATTCGTATGTCAGGTACTCGATCATCTCAAGTTATAGATCCCAACAGCTTCTCAATTCTCCGCCTTGACCTTAGAAACAGATTTCCGAAAACAAACAAACTGAAAAGCCGTAAATTAATGACAATAATTTAATTTAACATTTTCTGTAGCCTAAACTACGGCAGAAAGTGTAAAAAGTACTACAGAAAATCCTACAAGATTTTCAAAGTTCAAATTTGCATGAAGGCCGGAGGCCGGTCCAAAATTGATTTCGTACTATATTGCTGCATCATTAACCATTCAATTTAGAAAAGAGGTGGACTATAACGCTAAATTTAGGTAACGACATAGATAACAAACCTTTACCAGAGCCGACCTGGCATATCGAACATATAAAAAATTCATTAATAAACTGCGGAATAATAAGCACCAATTACTGGTAATTTTAGGACATTTTTAGCACAAACTTCACGCGAATCAAAAAGTCGGTATCAGGCGAGAGAAGTTAATGTAGGCTATTGACCTAAGATTTTAATTTTTTTTAAATTTTAAATAGGTAACTAAAAATTTAGCCTTTTGAGTTACAATACTGAGCGTGGTTGGTTCTATTAGTATAATATGCCTGCAACAACCTGCAATTATGTATTAATAATTTGTGAATTTCTGCTTGAAATTTCGCCAAAATATTGTACGTCAAATAGTTTTTGTCTCTGACACAGACAGTCGTAACGGCCATGGTTTTGTACATTCTTGTTTTTATAAAACTGGTCAAATCTTTTAATTTACCGTTTTATGGTTTTCTAAATTCTAACGATAAATTTATAAAAAAAAATACAATCGATAGATGAATTATCAACAACAACCACAACAGTTTATTATTGACAACAACAATAGTTCATCAATTTGATTTTTCAGATATTCAGATCGATTAAAATTCGGCGGGAGCGAATGAGTCGCGGTACGAAAACTGCATGTAAAAAAATGGGAAACAATAATTTTATATTACAGTTTCATTGAAATTCAGTTGGATTATTTTATAATTCGTAAAAAAAATTGGTTTACACTACACTATGCAAAATCGCTGAGATTTTCTCTCATGAGATCAAATTTATCAATGAATGTACATTATACAAATTTTGACATTCTCAGCAAATTATCAGAAGGCTATTTCATGAAAAAATTATCATGAAATTTGTACGAAATGTCAAATTAAAATTCACTTTTCAGGTTATGTTTTGTCATTTGTATAATTAATTATAGGTATATATGAACATAGCTGCATACAAAAAAAATATTTCGCATAATTATGATATTTAATACTGAAAATACAATTAAATTAATTCACATATTTAGAAATAATGAATGTCTATGGAAGATAAAAAGCAAACAATTTCGACGAACTATTTTGTATTTGCTGCACGTTTTTAAAAACCAACGAATTTTTTTGACAAATTCACCGAATTTTATTTAACATTTGAAGAAATTATCATGAGAGTAAAATGCCCAGTATATGATAATTTTTGACAATATGTATCAATGCATTGAAACAACATACCCATACATAAAATTTCATCAGAGAAAATCTAAGCGATTTTGCATAGTCTGTGTAGACCCTGTATTAGAAACGCGACAAAATTATTGCGTTTGTACGGGTAATCTAAAAATCTAACTTGCATGGAAATCAATTGTAGTTTTCCTGGCTGTCTTTGATTTACAGCAATTGTTTTCTATTTTTGATGTTAAAATATTTTTAGCGGGGTTAAGAAAAATTTTCATATTAAAAATGGGAAGGGAAATTACGGTCACGAATCACGATCCAAACGATTACAAATTATGATTGTGGTAGCGGTTAGTGACTCAAAAAAATGAAATGGAAATATATTTGGAACAAAGAAAAAGTCCACGCATATTTTTAAATATTGATGCCCGATTTCAGAACAAAACAGCAATTCGCCAGTTAAATAATATTTTCTCTCTTCCTTCTTATATGAAATTGCAATTTGTTTCATAATTCAAAATCAATGCTTACCTGATTATATTTCTTTTTTACATAAGCATTTTAAAGGGAGAATTAAATATTTATTTAAGCGATATTGAAAAGTCAAATATTTAATTCTACTGTTAAAATGTTCATGTAAAAAAGAAATATAATCAGGTAAGCATTGATTTTGAATTATGAAACAAATTGAAATTTCATATAAGAAGAAAGAGATAAAATATTATTTAACTGGCGAATTGCTGTTTGGTTCTGAAATCGGGCATGAATATTTTAAAACTTAGCCACCTGTGAAAATGACACCAAACACATCATACATTGATACATAATAAAAATTTTGAAATTATTTATTTGGGAGGTTTTGTTTTCCTTTGGTACTGCTCATGCTGTGTTGTGTTTGGTTATGCGGGGTTTGTAGAGCATAAAATTTATAAAAGTGTTAAGCGGATTCTCCAGAACTTCCAGAACATTGTTGCGTCTTCTTTTGGTTATTGAGAGGTTGGATTGGGAATTAAATTTGTTATTATTTTCGTCTATTTGAGTTTTTCATATGTTCAACATAAGATTTAAT
Organism: Tipula helvola; assembly: GCA_963556165.1. Taxonomy (NCBI): domain Eukaryota; kingdom Metazoa; phylum Arthropoda; class Insecta; order Diptera; family Tipulidae; genus Tipula; species Tipula helvola. The sequence continues at coordinate 7,240,335 of OY744481.1, read as the reverse complement.
GCTGTTTCACATGAATGCAATTCTCTAAAATCAGATTGTTGATACACTAATATATTGTTATTAGCAATATGATCAACCAACTGTTTTTTAATTACTCGTTCCAGTACAGCTTCATAAATTGGGGGCATATTTATAGGGCGCAGATATTCAGATGTGGTTCGTTTCGTGGTTTTTGGGATTGGAACAACTGTTGATATTTTCCATTAAGCCGGCACTACTCCTTCCTTTAGACTTCGATAACCTAAATCTGTAAAATATTCAGAGAATAAGTGATTCTTCATCGCATCCAGCATGACCATTCTGTTTACTTTATCTCAGGGATGTTCTGGTGAATATCTATCACGCTGGACACAAATGTCTGATTTAGTGCTTCTGCTATAACTCTTGTTTATCGGTGAGTGTTTTGTTATTAAACTGAATACACCATTGCGTCGTATTTCTAGACTTGTAGATGGATTTAAGCGTTTTCCACAGTTCCTTTCGGTTGTGTATTGATTTTTAATGAACTTGTTTCTCAAGTATTCAGATTGTTCCTTTCTCAACAATTGTTTATACAAATTTCTTACTTTCCGGTAGATTTCCCAAGTTTCATCTGAATTCATAATTTTCATAACATTATAACTGCGAATTTTTTCTTACTTCAGTAATTTCAAGTTTTCTGAGAACCAAGGTATTGTATTTCTATTTTGACAAATAACAAGCCATCAGAAATCTAAATGGCCGCAATCGGTGATTTAAAATGAAGTTATGCTTATAACCAGAGTAATTTTTCCATGATTTAATTTCTTTCATTCTGCAATCATCTAATGACTCCGATTGTTTACTGCTTAAATTTGCACTTATCATATAATGATCGCTCATTTGTTGCTCTTTTATAACTTCACACTGAACGGTAGTTGAATTGGTTATTAATAGATCTAACAAACTTTTGCTGGGTTGCGTCACTCTGGTGTATTTCTGGACTATTTGTGTAAATCTATAATCCTTAATTAGCTGATTTAATTTTAAACTATAGAAATCGTTGTTTTTGAGATCAATATTAAAGTCACCAAATATAATATTGGGTTTATTCTGATTGATAACATTTTCAAACCACTCCTCTAAATTATTTAAAAATATTGCGTTTGTCGTTTGGAATGATCTATATACTACACCAAAGATTCCAGTCTTATGATATCCTTTTATAATCTGAATCGCTAAAAAGCAAGCGCGGTCCCTCTCGCAGTTAGATATTATTTTGAAACTTATATTGTTATTGGTAATTTTCAATATCGAATTCTGAGTCACACATATCTCGTGTTGTTCGTGTTTCGCTGAGATAGCTGGTTCATATTCTTTAAACATCTGCTGCAAGTCCAAGAAATTCGTTAGTGTACAGAAGCTTTTTTCTTACTTAATTTGATTTTTCAATGTTTACATCTTCCGTTGGTACACCGTACAAGAACTATCCCAAGCCGAGTGATGAATAGCAATGTTCATTTCCAGTTTGGTATTTACTGTACTTGGTCTCCTGACTTTTACACTCCTTTAATAGATGATCATCACTACACGTTGGAAAGCAAAGTTGTCATATGTATATTTAACTTCTCAGCTTGAATAATTTTTTTGAAGTTATCAGAATCCACTTCAATAATTGTGTCTATCTTATGAGAATTTCTTCTACAGTAAGTAGTCACTACCTTAATTTCACTCATTATCAGTGAATATATTTTCACTCTTGAGTTTCGTTCCGTTGGTAGTTTCACTTCATATTCAGCTCCCATCTTCTCCGTAACAAGTGTCTTCAGTTTCTCCTTGGCATCATTAGAATCACATTGTAAGATGATTCCACCGTTTGAAATGTTTCGATTCGAATATCGTTTTAGATTTTGCTATTTACTCTTACTATGTTTTGATATTTTCAAAAATCTTAAATAAAAAGCCACTCCTTAACAGTTTAAACATGTTCACTGGAATTTTCACCGAATAAAAATGTCATTTACTTTATTAATTAATTAATTTATTCACGCGTACACGTTTAATTACTTCATTTAGAAACTAGCACTTCTAATAAGTAAGTAGTTATCCTCAATAAGCTAGCAACAACGCTGTATTTCAGTTTATTCCCTTGTATGTCTTTAGCGCCAACTCTTTACTAATATGTACATTACTGGTTTGGTTTATTAACTACTTGCATCGCAAACTATTAAGTATATTTTCCAACAGGCTCTCTTCTACACTCCATTGGCTTTAAATTATTTGAATCTGACTATAAATTTTCCAAGATCGATGCATCACTTTTGATTTTCAAATAAATGGCATATTGGGCAATGTTTATTTTTCTTTCAAGCATAAAATGCATGTTTTGCATTCACATGAACGAAACAAGTAGCTTTAGTCTCACAATCTCAGAGCCTATTTAAATCATGGTATAGAAGACGAAAACATCTAAATTATAACAAATATTTGTTATCTAGTATTGCAAATATCGCTACGAATCCAAAACAAGATACAGAAATAGCTAAATAATCAAAATCGTATGTCAAACGAAAAAATTGAAAAGCGTACGTGGTAAAAAGAATTTCTGTTCTCATGTAGGTGTTCTAAAAAAAATCCATTTCCAAAATAAAAAATCTGCTCTGTTCTATAAATTAAATTGCTGAAATGGAGACAATCACACAAAAAATATTCGATTGGATTTGATCACGTTTTGTTCCATTCCCCCTTTGTATATATCTGTTTGTACCAGGACACACACACGACACGAAAAAAAATGACAAAATTTACGTTTTTCAAATCGTTTAACATTGTTTCGATAACATCTATTAGGGGAATCATTTTTTTTAAATCAAATAATACCGTCTGGAAATTTCCCATTAAAATTAATTATTTTAATTAAACAAAAAAACAATAAAACCAAAATGTTTACTTTGAGCAAAATCCTATATCAACGAAAAATTGTTGGTAAAATAATTTTTATGCTGTGTTCGTGCAAAAAAAATTTTTTTTTTTTGGTTTTTTATTTAATTCCATTTTTGAACCATGTTCGATTGATAAATTAAAATTTAAACAAAAAATAAAGCCTTTTGTGCTTTGTACTCGTATATGTACGCGCGTTCTTAATTATGTAAACAAATTTGATTTTTGAACATCAATGAAAATGTTGATTAAAAAAAAACGGATTTTACCCAATTTAATATTCCATCGTGTCTCAAAAGAGCTTTATTTTAAACCATGGTGAAATTATAAAACTATGGAAGTATGGAGATATGGGATGCATATTTATAGTGAAACGAGACCGTATTTATTAATATGGGCTCATGACTCAAATCATTTGAATTTAAATTATTTTATTTAATTGGTTTACCTAAATGTTATTTTTCCAAAACGTTTAATGATTTGATTGAATAGCTTTGAGGCAACCAAGGACGGTCTGATCATTTTATATCCCGCTCAGAAATTATGATTATTAATGATAGTCAATTTGTTTGTGCGCCTATATATAATGAGCAGATACGTTTTATTTTTTTATTAATGTAAAGATTTCGATCTAATACAGATTGCTAATCAATGACATATCATTAAACATTAAGTCTAATTAACAATTAGCCTTGCGTGCCAGTTGTACAAATTGGTATAATCATTTTTCCTGTATAATTTACTGGTATTGTCCGCTTTTTGTACACGTATACCTTATATGAATAAAATATTGTCCTTCTCGTGTTAATTTGGTAATTTTGGATTTAAGCGATAAAAGGAAACCTAATGAATATTTAATGATGCAAGACATTACAAATTACAATACAGCCGTTTTGTACGTATGCTGTTAGTAATAAAGTGTGAGCGATACAAAATCAGAGATTATTTATCGTTTATTAGTAATTGAATTATGAATGTGCTACATGGGACGATTACATTAACCCATTTTTGGTTGAATGTAACTGACATTTATTTAATTATGTTTTTTGTTTTTAAATACATACCACGTACGTTCATATATTCAATTAATTTTCCAACTTTTATAAACCCAATTCAATTCAATATTTTTGATTTATTGTTTTACAACAAGAAAAAAACGATTTTTGGGAAGAAAACTTTTCCAATTGAAATTTAAAATAAAAAAGTTTGATATTTTGCGAAATGTATGTTCTTAATTTTTATTCGTTTCGGGAAAACAGACCAAAAAAAACTACTACTTTTCAAAAGACTTTTGACCTGTTCAATAATTCACTCGCAGACAACAAATATTGAAGTTATTAAAAACTATTTTGAATTCAAATTGTGTTTAAAATTTTTGGGGTAAAATTGAAAACGGATTGTTAAACAAGACAGTGCATATAATCACATATAAGAATATCAGATGTTTCAAGCCGAACAAGTTTTTGGCAATCCATTCTGGAACCCAAAAAATGAAACTCAAACCAATTTAAATTAGTTTCACTGATGTTCCATCTAACCTTTAATAGAAGAAAGACAGTTAGTGGAAGCAAATTTTAATAAGCTCTTTATTTATTAAATGATTTCGCCCATTTTTGTTGTAAAAATTTACAACTACAATTTTTGCTTTAATAATTTAATTTTAAAATTTAATATAACAAATAAAATTGTTCAATAAAAGCAAATATTTGTTCAAAAATATTTATATTTATTTACGATAGATGGTGTTACGTGAATTATTTTTGTATTATTTTGTGTCCAAGATAAAATATTACAGACACATTTAATATTGGGTTCCATTTCAAAAAAACGCAGAATCATTCGAGCTTGGTTCCGTTCATCTGATATTCTTATCTGTGATATTAATAAACACTTTTACCGTCTTTATTTCATTGCTATTTAGCTATAAAATTACATTGTTGTCATGCTGCCCCTGTATACTCTGTCATTTTTGTTCTCACTATAATCAACGTAACCCTAACTATTTTGAAGTGTGCAACTAGGACCCCAGTAAAAAAATCTAGTGAAATAAATTCACAATTAAATTTTACTTTTTACACTTTCTGCCGTAGGCACTTGGCGAAACACACTTAATACACACATTTTTAAAATTTTTTTAAAAACACTTGTTAAATATTTCGCAAAATTACAAAAGGTTTAAAAAATCACTCGATCGATTTCGGCTTATTAGGCCATCATCAGGAGTGTCTACTAAACTGTAAAAATAAAAATGTAGTTATATACATATATTGTATATATATATATATATATATTATATATATATATATGTATATATACACCCTGCGCCATTGAAATGTTCGGTTTGAATTTTTAAAGTAAATTTTGGAAATACCACCGTTTCCTTCAAAAGTAGATAGCAAAAATGATAGATTCTGAACATCAAAACAATTTTTACACTATTCCGAATATATTCAAATAAAAAGAACGGTAATCCGACATTTTAGACCTACATAACGTCGAATAACGAATATTATCGCCCTACCCCGTAACAATTTGGTAGGTCTTTACAGTGTTTTTAACAAAGTTATTTCAATTGAAAAATAGTTTTTTGTTGACAATGGTAATTTTTATTCAAAATAAGAATTAACAGAAATAAAATAATTCATCTCAAACAAAATATTTTGAGAGAAATTGAACTTTTTAAAATCAATGATTAATAACCCAGCCCTTGGCTTTTATAATGGCCTTAAACCCGATCAGCATTGAATTCTAAAGTTTGATTAAATAATATATTGTTATTTCTTCAAACCAGATTTTTTCTATAAGATTTTTTGGCTCTTTGGCACTTTTCAGCTTGTAATTTGTAATCTACTTTCCCATGAAGGACCAAATATTTTCAACAATATTGAGGTTAGGACTATTTCCTGTCCAGGGTAACGACTCAATCACCAAGCTATTTTTAAATTCGGCTACCTAAACAAAATAGACATTAAAATTAAGCATTCTTACTTCACAAATAACATCAATAACTCACGGAGAGTAATCGTCCTGGAAGAGTGGAATACCGATGTATTGAGTCGGGTCCTCAATAGTCACGATTCAGGTTTCGTTAATTTTTTTATATTTTCCTCCGTTTTCTGAACTATCCAGAAGGCATAGTGATCAAACTCCCTTGGCTGTTATGGCTCTCCAGGCCATAACATATGGTGAATTTTTCACTGTTGGCGAAATACATTCTGTTAAATACCGTTTGCCTTTTCGTCGCCGAACCCTTGCCCTTACATCGGGTCCAAAGATATCGAATTTGGATTTATCCGAGAATATGAACCTACGCCAGTCCCTGGGCACTCAGTTTTTTCATTCTATTGCGAATTTGAGGCTTGCAGCTGCCATTTTTGCTGTCAGTAATGATTTTCTCGCAGGTCGACAAGCATATAAACCAGTTCCTTTTAATAATATGAACTGAAATAGTGTCGGTTGTTGCTATTAGAAGCTAACTTCTCAGCTCCAAAGCCGTAGCAAACTATTGCTTAAGATCTAAACATCTGGAATTCGATTTGTTGAAACAGAAGTTCTCCTCTTTGCATCAGAGCCAAATTATCGTTTGATTTTCAGAATAGTGCCTTAAAAACTTTCTAATTGCTGTTTGGCTACACTAAATTACTCTTGCAATTTGTGAATGTGTGTACTTTTTGCCTTTGCTTGCAAAATTTTGGCTTTTTCGTTAGCATTTAATTTAGAGCGACACTTTGTAAAATTAACTCTTTGACTACTTAATTGAAACCGAACGAATATTTCATCCGTAGTTTGGTTTTAAATACCTAATAAGGCGTGAAATATGCTGAAAAAAAAACAAAAAAAAAATAGCGAATGGGGTTAAAATCTATGAGAGAATTGCATGAAATAGTAAATAATCGAAATCGAACATTATAATGGCGCAGGGTGTATGTATATAGTTGGAAAAAGCAAAAAGTGAAACCAAAATATACAAATAAAAAAAAATAAAAAAAAATTTTAGTTTTAAAAAATTTATAAAATATTGTTTAGGTAAGATAATACTTCATCATACACGTATTTATTTGTTTTGTAATGACGGCTATGAAGTTTTCAACAAAAACAGAAAAATAACAAAACATGGCGGTACAAATCTTGTCGAAAAACAAAAAAATTAAATAATAAAAAAAAACTGTGCATGTATTGGTACAGTTGGCATATATAAACGCATGAAATTTTCACACGACAGTCATACCTATTTGAGGATTACGCTAGGTACTAAAACATTACATTCGAATTTTCGACTGAAAGTTTCTAACTGCTTTTCGAACGGACATATAATTTATAATTTTTGTTGTCTTGTGCTAACTGTCTTCCATCAATCAATCAACCAAAGAACGAAAGATCCTTAGCCAGGCCAGTGTCAAAAGCAATTATTAAAAATTCAAATAAGACGAAAGAGACGTCATAAAACCGAGTTTATCATTCAATTATAAAATTTCTGAGAGACAAGAATATCTACTACATGAAAGTCTACTGAATAAGACGATAGATTACAATTGATGATTGATGAAGGTCCTTGTTGTGGTAGCATTAGAGTTGAGATGGTTTTCGGAGTTTGTTTGTCTGGATTAAATATTCCCAAGAGCGGTCCGTGATCGGTGACAATTGTGAAATGTCGACCAAATAAAAATTCGTGGAATTTTTTAACTCCTTCTACGATGGCGACAGATTCTCGATTGATCTATGCGTAGTTTCGCTGAGCTTTTGACAATATTTTCGAATAAAACGATATCGGTTTCTCAGCTCCGTCGGAGATTACGACACCCAGACCATACAGCGAGGTGTCACATACTAACAAGAGAGGTAGTTTCTCGTTATAGTGTATTAAAACTTGGTCGGTCGCTACCATGTTTTTTAGATCATCGAATGCCCCTTGGTGAATTTCAGTTCATTCGCACTTTTGGTTGTAATCTAGAAGACGATGTAATGGTTCTGCCACGGTTGCCTTTTTGCGGTAGGAAAGTGTGGTAATAATTCAGGAGGCGCAAGAACGCTTGTAATTGTTTCTTGTCAATTGGTGGTGATGCATTTATGATGGCGTGTACCTTTTCCGTGGTTGGACGAATTCCAAGCCCATCGATTTCGTAACCAAGAAAATTGATGGTTGGGACCCCAAATTTACATTTTGTTAGCTTAAAACGAAGGCCATTCCTGTCAATTCTGGATAAAATTTTGGCTAATCACTCAGCCAGTTGAATTTCGTATCTATTAACGCCTTCAATACCTTTGAGCAATCCCTCGATGAAATTTTGGAATATCCCAGGAGCAGATGAAATTCCGAATTGTAATTTGGTAACTCGGAAAGCTCCCTTGTGGGTCACTATCGTCTGGAGCATAGACGATTGCTGATCAACAGATAATTGTTGATACGACTGTGCTAAATCCAATTTAGCAAAAATTATTCCTCCGTCGATTTGCGACAATAGTGAGCTAATTGCTGGTATCTGGAAACAGTGTGGTTTCAACGCCTTGTTCAGCGTTGATTTATAGTCTCCACAAATTCGTATAATGCCATCACTCTTCGGTACTGGAACGATGGGTGTGGTCCAGTCTGAGTATTCTACCGATTCCAAAATGCCTTACTCTGTTAATCGATTTAATTCAGCTCCGATTTGGCTCCTGATGGCGATTGGAATTCGTCGCGGAGGTAATCGAATTGGCTGAATGGTAGTATCGATTTGTAAAAAGACACTGGTGGAACAGTATAACAGACCAGCTTCTTACTGATTAGATGCTGCAACTTTTTCACAACGGTGAAAATCAGTTACAACCCAAAACATTGAATCGCGTGCCTCCCACAATGACAATCGGAAGATTTTGAATGGCTTGGCCATTGTACGACACCTCTATATTGGTAATCCCGAAAATTGGAATGCGATTGCGTTGAAAGTCCATTAAATTCAACTCACATTTTGAAATATCAGGATGAGAGGAGGGCCAAATCGGTTTAAAGGTGTTGAACGATATCATCGTATAGTTTGACCCTGAATCGCATTACCAATCAACCAATGGCAATATTTGGGTAACTCTCGATTTCGATTGGTTACGGTTGTGCTGGCTCCTTTTGTTGATCAGTGTTGTTTTAGTAGAAGATCGACATACACTTTGGATGTGACCGGTTTTACGCGGGCATGACGAACGAGCATGTGATGCACCACATCCATTACAAGGTCGAATTGTAGATTGTGGTCGATCCTGTTGCTTTTGTAGGAAAGGCGGTCTGAAAATTTGCTGAACTTTTTCCGGATGACGAATATCATGGAGATTTTTTGTTGCTTCTTCAACTGTTTGAGCTCGATTGATAACCTGGGTCAGGTTCAGCCCTACCTCGGCTATGAAATTTCGTTGCAGTCCTTCATCTGGAAGGCCACAAACTAGTCGATTACACAACATCTTACCAATGAGGTACCAAAGTTACAATCCACAGCCGATCGACGTAATTCAGCAACATACGAGTTGAACAGTTCGTTCGGTAATTGGTTCTGTTTAAAAATTTGAAGAATTGCAATTTCAGATGGTTTGGGAGAAAAATGTTTTTTAGAGTATCTTTAATTTCTTCTAGTGACTCGATCTCATTGGCTTGCAAGTATAAATCAAAACGTGCAGAATAACTGGCCCATTTTTCCAGTTTAACGATATCGAACGGTTCAAGACAACTGGTTGTCATGCACATTATGTTTTTATCACCTTCGGTACAACTGCAGGATTCCCGTTAACTAGAGTAGCACCTGACGATTGTGCTTGTTGCAAAAATACTTGCAGTAGTTAAGGTGAAGCAGGTGGTGTTACTCTTTCTTTATGAGCGCGAATTAATATTATTTTGTTACCTGATAACTACGATAATTAGTTATAATTAGCTCGATAGAAAAAGCATCCTATCAACTGCGCCAATATTGAGGTTGACTCGAGCGAAATAACTAATACACAAACTTTAATATTCACGAAAACGATTTAATTGATATTATTTATCTGCATACAACGAGATCAGAACAAGACTGATTTTTCATTTTCTACTTAACATACAAGTTGAATTAATAACGGGTATAACTCAAACGTAGAAGGTATATGCGATTAGTACTTGTTATACACAACAGTCCTTATGAAACAGTGAATTCAAACTCTTCGAAAGAACTCGTCGAAAAGCTAAAAAGACGGGAACACATATGGCGAAAAAATTTGGGGCAGACGGCAAAGTTACATACAATGTAGATTATTGGTATCCAATTCGTCCATTCCAAAGTTAACCAAATGAGACCTATGTATAATGCGCCAATGGAAAAGATTTCAAAATGAGCCACTCAAAACTAGGCCTACTCCCTTGATGGAATAGTAAAATGGTATATTGCCGGCTCGCCGGCAAATTATAAAAGGAGCAATGTTACAACTCTTTACTGGAGCATTCTGATCGAAGGGACGCTGCTTTTACTATCAGCATGGCTAGAAAATCAAGACATAAGTCAAGAGTCAATAATCATAAAGAATCTCCTTATATTGTAGGCTAACCTGAATATGCATGAAGGAACAGTTATTTAGAACATCAATGAGAAACTCCCTTATATGACGAGTTTGTTCATGGTGTAACCTAGGAAAGGGAATGAAAATACACAAAATGTTTCCAATAATTTGCTGCAGATATGTAGATTATGTGTTTGCGATTATTCGGAAAAACGGTCTGGCGAATTGACGCAAAATAAATGACAAGAAGAGTTTATGTTTTAAGTGTTTACTAGCACAGTGTAAACACAATTACATCTGTTGTTTATTTAATCCTACCAATTGAGTGAGCGTTTTAAAATAATTCAGAAATTGTTCACAGTGCCACCACACCAAACATGCTCTCCATTAATGTACAAGTCGGGAAAGTCAAACCAAGTATAGATATATAACGAATCCACTTTTACCCCTACTTTCTTTCCGGTGTCCATAAAAAATTGTTGTTTAAATACAATTTTCAGTAATTCATGGAAAATATTTTTTTTTTGGAAATGGGTTAATAAAGGAATATACTTCGAGACAATAGCTGTGTTTTTTTATTCGCTCCCGATAGCTGCTATGCGGAGCAGTCAATTTTCTACACCCAAATTTAAATTTGAAGTGCTATTTATTAATAAAATAAATTTATTTTACGTCAAACTATAATTTTTAATTCAATTCTACAGTGAAAACGTGATATAAAAAATATTTAGCTCTACCTATTTATATGGAGCCGCTATCCGGAGCTATTTTCATATGACGGCTCTCGATAGCAGCTCCGGATAGCGAATAAAAAAACGCACTAAATGGCTTTTCTAGGAAATTAATTTTAAAAGGTCACCTTTATCGTTTTTCTCGTTTACGTTATCTGATTTGTGGAAAAAACAAATTAAATTTCAATTTAATATAAAATCGTAGTAAAATTCTAAGAAAATACCATAATCAATTTTGTTTTACATCCGTTACATCATCAACTTTCCACATGAATATCCTATTAACTCTAAAATGGATTACTCTACGCTGTTTTGAATTGTTTTGTGTTCCACTTGTTATTTATTGTACGAGTATTCCATTTCCTATTTGAATAAGCAAAAGTCGTATTGATTGTATTACGTAGATACGAACAGCAAATTGAAACAAATTAAATTTCACAACCTTTATGATTAAATTTACACCCAAAATTGTTCTCAACATATCAAATATTTAAATTTATTTTGACAATATGACTTTACAGAAAAAGGAAAATGTGTGTACAACAAAATTGTAAGGAAAACAAGTTAAATCCATTTTCAACAGAAAGTTTTTATGTTGATTACATTTTGAATGATATTACCTAATAAAAAATGTTAAAAAGTTGGAAATTTTTGTTTGTAGCTCTTCCCCCTTGCTCTACATATCGTATCAGAAATGCCTAGCTTAATATATATATTTAAAAAATAAGTTTCCTGTCTAATAAAATTTTGTTTTCATTTTGCTGTTTTCCGAATACAAAAACAAACCGATGTTCTAAAATTGCCTTACAGCAAGTTTTTATTATTTAGCTTTTTCTTGTTTTGTTTAAGAAAAAAAATAAAGTTCTTTGTATAGTACTAAAAAAAAAATAAATCTGTTATAAATTTTCTTGCACGATAAAAAAAATCTTCTTTTCTTTTCCCGCACTTAGCAAATACGAAACTGACAAAATAAATCAATTTCATGATTATTTTATACTCCGGTATTTTGTTGTTGTTGATTTATAATGATTTTGACGGTATAGCATAAACGTCAATTTTCCCGTTACACTAAAAAAAAAAATTATAATTCCAATTTTATTTTTCTATTATACTACAAATCGTGCTGTGGTTAACGATACGAGAAGAAATATAAATATCATAAAAGCACACACAGATGTATACAGAATACCAAAGTATGATTTTTGTTAAAAGCATAAAAAAAAAATACGAAAATTAAATTTTATTTTACGACATTTATTGAAAGTTTAGTTGCAGTAAAACGAAAATTAAATATTAAATTGAAGCACAAAATCGCGCGATTCACATTTATATACAACTTTAAGGGAAGAGATTGTTTCCTTCTCAACTTATGGGTTTGTGTATTTTTTTTATGGAAAATTAAATTGAATTTTGATTTCAGTTTTATTATTAAATAGTACAATAATAATATTTGAAACTGCTTGAAGCAAAAAATAAAATATTAAATTGAAAGATGTTTGCTTCCGAAATGAGAATAGTCGAAGGAAAATGTTTTTTTTTTTCTAATTTGAAGTTAATTTAGAAAAAAAAATAATGGATCTGCCAAAATTAAAGTGATAGTCTATATTAGGTTTTAAAGCTTTATGTTTATATGTATAATAATGTGATGTCGATGTCTGGTTCGTTCGGCTATGGTTTTGATAACTTTTTACTATGAAAATGACGCACGCCAGCTATATAACACTCATTTAATTGACATTAAGGGTGAAAAGTAAATGTAAGTGTAAATTGCCATATTTCTATTACCAAAACACAATACTTATAATGTTTCTTAATAAATAAATTAAACACCGAGTTTTAGTAAATTAACTATAGACCAAATTATAAATTTTTGAATAACCAGTTTTTAAATATCTAATTTCGAATATTCATTCCTAAATATACAAAATTTTAGTTTTCAGACTTTAACTTGACAAAATCTTGAAGTTATCTCTGAAGTTATTTTACCGTAATAGGCCATAAATATATCCGTCTGCTTCATTCGGTTATAAGTAATAAAAAATATTCTACCTTTATTACCGACCATAGCTAAACAATCGAGATTTTCATGCATGTGGCAAAATACGCTCTGAATTTTCCATCCAAATATTCTCTCATTTAACAAATTACTAACTTGTTGTACTATAGTTCTCAGATCAGGATTTTGTACTACATTTTCATTAAGATGAAGCATCCAAAATATTTGAAAGAATCTCTTCCTTTTGAATATCTTGTCAAACCATGGTATTTTTGAATACAGTATTGTTCTATATTTTCGAGAAAATTCCTGCTGGAACAATTATGACATTATTTTGTATGCAACCAAATTATTACAGCGTAACACATGTTATAATTTTGAAGTTTCCGAAATAATTTTTGTTGATTTTAGTATAACGGTGTTTGCATTGATTAAAATAAATTTACGACCAATAAACTTATAATTGTTGGTAAAATTTATCTTGTGTGGCTTTATTCTGCCTATTTTAACCATTTTGTGAGCAATTTATTCATTTTTGTGCTGCACCAAATATTGTGAAATATTGTATCAATAATGTCATCAGCAATCCATAATTTGATCTGACGAGTAGAAGTACATAATTCCTAAATTCATTGCCAGCAAACAATGTTGATCAACTAGCAATTTTATTTGTTTAAAAATATCAAATTTTTGCTTAAACGTTTCATTCAGTTGTATGGTAAATACGCCGATGATCCGTAGATTTCTTTAAAAAATAGATCTAGACGCTATTTAAGTGTTATTGTATTATTCTCCAAGCATTATCCATCAAATTTATTATGTCAAAATTAAATCAATATTCGGACAACCACTAAATTTATTTGAAACATGGAAGAGAAAATCATTCTATCTTCTTCACTATGTCATATTTGTTACAGAAAAAATATTTATCATGGAATTCGGACACGTCACAAGAATGCTTGCGTTCCATCACTTACTAGTAACATTTTTCCAATCATCCCAAGGACGATATTTAGACAAGTTTTTTTTATTTATTTCAAAATTTACATATACGGTTGTTTGTTGAACTATATTTTCAATCAAGAATTTTATTAGAAAGAGAAGTTTAGTTGTCTGTATCAAATCAATAAGATTCTTTCGGCTTTTTATAGACACAATATATTAATAATAATGGCATTCACAACATCTTGTGAATCAGAAAAATGAAGAGGCCAGTCATTTATAATATATCTACCAAAAAAAGTAGAAATATCAAAATCCCCCACGTACTTTAACCCCAGAGTTAATACAAAATGTATTTTGACTCTAAAAAAGAAAACCTTTCCTTGCGTTTTCTGTGGGTAGTTTGGTTTCGTACTGATAATCTCAAAACAAAAAGTTCGATCTACTCATCAGGTAGCTACGACCAAACTACAAAAATACAATTCCAACTCCATACATTAAGTATGAGGAAAGAACGTAGTTGACTTAGCGAATTATGAATAAATTCATCAAATCAAAAAACACAAGGAAAACTTTTCATTTCTGTGTGTTTTATGCCAACACGAATAATAGAAAGAGAAGTTTAGTTGTCTGTATCAAATCAATAAGATTCTTTCGGCTTTTTATAGACACAATATACATATTAATAATAATGGCATTCACAACATTTTCGACTTGTCAATCAGAAAAATGAAGAGGCCAGTCATTTAAACTCAAGGAAAGGTTTTCATTTTAGAGTCAATACATTTTGTATTGACTCTCGGGTTAAAGTACGGGGGGGATTTTGATATTTCTACGTTTTTGGTAGATATATTATAAATGACTGGCCTCTTCATTTTTCTGATTCACAAGATGTTGTGAATGCCATTATTATTAATATATTGTGTCTATAAAAAGCCGAAAGAATCTTATTGATTTGATACAGACAACTAAACTTCTCTTTCTAATAAAATTCTAAAATTCTGGCAGCAGTACTGCTGATTGGAGTAAAAAAGTCTGGCTTAAGGTTGGAAGCAATACTGCCGGTTGGAGTGAAAAGGATTAAAAAAAATATTTCAATTCGCAAAACATTGAACTATTAGATTCAACAATAGAATAAAAGACACACTTTTTCTATTCGATAATAGGCGTTGAAGACCAATTAAAATAAGCAATATTGAGCTCAACAAATCATAATTTATACTGGAAAAGTTTTGCAGAAAAAATTATAAAACCAAAGCCTGCTAAGATAATATTTTGAGCAATATTTTGGTCAAAGCAACAGCAAAAATTAACCAAAATTTGGTCTAATTTTTTCCCCGTATTTTCTTATCAATTCGACTCTTGTGGGAAGTATTCAAACTAAAAATTTGTTTAAGATTTGTTTTACCACTATTTTTTTTTGAATTGGCTAAACTATTTTTGGGTCTATCAAGTACGATTGTTGTTGTAATTTTGCGTTATGTATATAAGCCAATTTTAATCGAAATTAGAGAGAAAAATAATTTTGATCAAAAAATGGTCAGGCTGACCCGTGTGATTTTTAGCAAAAATTTGTTTTTTTTAAATTTTGACAAAAATTGAGCCTATCCACACCAGTATTTTTAACAACTGTATTCACCCTCGTTTCTTTACCTCTCTGCCTACAAACTTAAATTTGTGGTGGGGATTTGTAATGCACTTTTGCATTATGAAATTTCTGGTATTCTCGTGTTGTTACACACTAACACAAATATAAAATTAAATAAATAAAACAATTGAATGTGCATTGGCACGTGTTTTTCTATTGTTTAACGCACAAAATGAAATAATTATTTTTCTCCTTGTAGTTCGTACCTCGAACAAAGCAATCCAAAAATGAAGTAAATTTACACATACATAAAGAAGAATAGCAACAGTGTGAATACAGAATGCTGTTGTTACGGTGTTGTTAAAAATATTCGTGTGGATAGGCCCATTCGGGTCTGTATATCCATTGGTGATAAATAATGTTTAGCCTACTACTAGAAAAAAACGAGGATTGTATTCTTGAAAAAAGGGATAACAGGCCTATCGAACATCGAAAATAGTGGTAGTAGAACATGCCACCCCTGAACCTAACTATATAAACTAAAATTATTTGATGGTCATAAATCCACGACCTAAAACTATTTGATGTCTCTAAATTCTCTAGCATCTCTAGGGCATGGGCTGCAAATTTCATTTTCGTATTGTAAAGACTCGTTTTCTTCGCTTGGTATACAATATTTTAAAAGTGCCTCTGAATATTGCTCACAACATAAAATTCATCACTGCATCTCTAAACTTTTAGTTAAAGCCCTTTGTTTAAAAGAAAAATCTAATTTCGTTATAAATCAAACCTTCAGTCTTCCAGTCCTACTAATTCCTAAAATAAATACTTCTACACCACCCCTTTTACCTAAAATAAATGCACTAAAACTTCTAATACAATAATTTTCTAACTAAACTATTTCTAAATATTTATTCTATAAATTTCCGAATTTCATAAATTTTAATAATTCCAATTTGCCGATTGGCAATTCTCAGGTTTCATAAATTTACATATTCTTAAAATGGCGATTTTTTTTTTAATTTTATTGGTGTAATGGAATAATGGTTTCATAATTTTTAATTTTATAATTTTATTTTAAGTATTTCTTAATTTTATAAATTAATTAATTTAAAAAAAATCCTAATTATTTTAAATTCCACTTTGTATCTGTAAATTTTTAATTTTTCAGTTTCCGAACTCTTTGTAAATTCCAACTTGTTTTAATTTTCAAGTTCCTGCGAAAACATTCAAAAATTATTGAATTACGTACGAATGTCATTTAATATCATTTCATTTTTATGATTTTGCATAAACAATATAGGGTTAACCTATACATAAAAAGTGTTGACTATCTAAACGAAATAAACAAAATTTCATTTAAATTGGTTTTAATTACGCCAATATTATTTTATGGTTAGTTCATAAAAAACATTTATAAATTTGTATACGATGAAATTCTATCTTCAAATCAATTAATTAATTTTGTACGCATTGTTGTTGATTAATTAAACATAATTGATAGTAATCAAATACTTGCAATTAAAATTCTAATTATATTACATGGAAATTAATTAAAAATATTTTTTTATTTTTTTTTTTTTCGTTACAGATTTACAGATTTTGATAAAACCCTATTCATCATCTCACCACAACGAGGCGTAATTCAAATATTATTAAAAAAAAAAAAAAAAAATTATTTACCCTTAAGGCATACAAAAATAAAATAAATAATTCATCAAAACAAAATAGAAACAATATGTGTATAGTAAATAAATAAGTTTTAATTTTTAAAAAATACAGAAGCATAAAAAAAAATAAAAATTGTGATAAATTATTTTAAAAGTAACAAAATTGTTTATTATAAGCAGACTTATGAATAATTTAATTGTTTATATTATTGTTATATAGTTATATTAATTTGTTTAAAATAAAACAAATAAATAAATAAAAAATACTCTATTAATAATAATATATACAAACAAACTATATAATTATTTGTTATTATAAAATTAAATAACTTGATGTTATTATTTATAATAAAATAAACAGTAAAATAATATTTATATGGCAAAAATATCAAATAACAACAAAATGTGTATTTTATGTGATGAGCCCCCAAAATAATACCATTAATGTTTGTATGTGGTGATAAAATTATTGAAATTGATTTTATAAAAATTATTGATTTACATACAATATGCAAACAAATAAAATGTGCAAAATTTGTGTAATATTTCAAATGAAATTATTTGCATCGTCTCATTGTATCGACATAATGGCTAGCTTTTCATATAACGTTCTATTATCATAACATGTTGTTCTCCTACAAGTAAAAAAATAAAATACAAATTTACTGTCAATCATAAAATTTAAGTTCGTAAATGAAACAAAAATATCGGTGGAGTGACAACAACTGTAAATCGTATAAAAAATCTTCAGTTTAAAGCAGGACTCTATATTTTATTCTGAGCGAAACTCTATTTTATGCTCCGTATTTACTGAATGTAATTCAGATAAAGTTCCATTAGAGCAAATGGTCTTATTTATTGTGGTAATAAATAGCCTACATTGGTATAATTTTCACCACCTGTTTGAAGCCAATAAAGTCGAATTAGTGGTGGAATTGCTAATTTTCCCAGGAATCAACCAAAAAAATGTAGCCATTGAAATACTCAACTAATATATTTCCTATATCTGGAAGAATTAAAGAAACTAATTGCCGAACAAGCTATTGAGAGGGGAGGTAAATATACTAGGGACAATTTAAATTTATATAAGTTTAATCATAATGTAGCTAAGATGACTTACAGAGCATTTGGTCTATAAGAAATCAAATAGTTAAGTGAAAAATCGCATACATCTCTCCTTTAATTTCGTTAACTTAAATTTATACTTGAAACTAAGAACAATCGATCATCAAGATTTGAATTGACTTTATTGTAATTATATTGTATTTCATCATATTCTATGAAGAGCAGCTTTATGGGCATATCACTCGAAATATTGAAAACTACTTAAAACGTCCAAATTTTCAAATGACAAATTTAATTTAAGTTCTGAAGCAAATATGTTATACCCTTAATCCATGACACCCTTAAAATTGGGAAACTGGAAAAATTTAGAGCCTCATTACCTAAGTATATATTGTACAATTTCAAACTGTTGTCGAAAAATTTCAACTTCTTAATTCTCAATAATAATTTTAAATTAAAGGCTCGAAAAATAAGCTTGTGGCTACAAGTAATCAGAGAAATTAAATAATCTTGATATACCAATTAAAAATTTGCTTGTATGCAATATTTATTAGTTGACCTCATTTCCATCATGCATGCATGTTTTTATCAAAATTGTTTAAGAAATAGCCAATTTCCATCCTAATTGGCAATATGGTGTGTACCTAATCAGACCAAATACGGACAATTGGTGGCCGCTATTCAATGAACAATTAGGTTAGTCTGCATTTAGTGAGACCATAAGCACATGAATCCCATTTCCATCAAAATACCTAGCTTTGTACCTTATGTCGTTTTGGAATAGGTCATTTCGACCGGGATGTTACAACATTTTTAAGTCCGCACCATTTTGAACGCAAATGTATTGTACCCTCGCAATTTATATCCTGATGGTAATTTTATTTCAAACACATAAAAGAACTTTAAGTCAACTTTGAAAAAGATTCTCAGTAAAAATACCCTAATTTTCAAGTAAAATGGCGTAGAATTTTATTTCACTTAATAAAATAAACTAATTATACCACAGTGTTCCTTACTCCTTAGTCCTTAATGTACCATATATTGTCATACTAAAATATTCCGTAATAATATTTGCCGTTACGATCGGGACCAGTTATACGTTTAAATTTTCCCGAAATCAAGTAATGTTACATTTTGTGGCATTCGTATAGTACGTACACTATGACTATTTGCAACTCACTCGCTATTGTCAAGTCATTAACTATCTGAAATTATCGGTTAATCCCTTAAACTTTTCTTAGATTTTTTATGGTTATCTATCCTGACCAACAAGACTACAGTAGATATTGTTCAAAAATTCAAACACATTTTTCACAAACCAAGATTTAGCGTGTGACTTGTGCGGATTGGAACGTTATCTTGTTGAAAAACTTAGCTATAATCTCGATTAAGATTCAAACAAGTTACAAAGAGGTATTTACGAATGTCCAAGTATAATGCTCAAGATACATTCCCAAAATGTTCATCAAAATTTTACTTTCCGAGGAGATACATTGACTTTTTTCGAAGATTCATTTTCAAGACTAAATTTTCTTCATCGGGGCAGTCACCTTTCAATTAATAATGGTTTGTTTAAATCTTAATTTCGATCTTTGGGACTAGTTTATCCTTAGAAATTCACATCGAGCAGTTTTATGTGACAATAATTTTGGAACAGGCTTTAATTAATGAAGTTTTAGGTGTCCCAATTCTTTTAAAGTCCAACGAATCGCATTTCGAGGCTCCTTAAAGTTGAAATCATTTTTCAGCGAATTAATACTTTTCGTAAAATTTCTGCCAGTCTTAAGCAGATCAAGAACCTCCAGTGATGACTTCTGTTTTTTTTTTTTGTTATGTCGGACCAGAAGTGGTTTTGGTGGAGCTGTTTCATTGGATGTCTACCCTACCTTACGCTAAACGAATAAAATCAGACAGTCTGCTGATCTAAAGCGACTCTACTATACTCGGGATGAAATTTGTACCAGCTCAAGCCTTGATGGGGCGAAGTATTTCGGATCAAACAGTCATTATTTGAGCAGCCACCTCTGCTGATGTAGCAAGACTTGTGTTTCTTTATTGTAGTATCTTCGTCCGATAATTACATTATGCTAATGCGAGTATATTTCTTTGGTATGGCAGCACTCACGACTGAACGAAGCAAAATGTACCGATATTTTTTGGTTTGGTTTATTGTGTCATTACATACGTTTCCATGACAGAGTTATCCCGAATTAAGAGTTTCGTTGAGTTAATAACATGGCGGCGCTAATCCATGTCGTTTCCATGCAATTATAAATTCTAGCGTAATTTACCATTTCATAACAATAAGTCACTTCTGAAAATTTTATTTGTTTGGTTAAATTTTTAAATTGATTTTAATTATTCGCCTTTTAAAGCTTAATGGCTAACATCTGATGGACGATATTAAGAGAAAGAGGTTGATCGCCTTGTAATTAATAGATTCCGTTTAAAGCTATCAAGTTTTGGTACTGGTGTCCTACCGTGGCGCTATGTCGATGTCACCACTATTGGCTTTACGACCTTAATACCTTATTAAAAGGGGCCAATTTTGATTTATACACTTTATTTACGTAGGTTTATTTATTTTATTAGTAAATAAATCGAATTAATTCGATTTTTAACAATCCTAGAGCAAGGACCGATTTAGCATGAAACCAATTTGTCAGTTTTTGTTTACATTTTGTGATTGTGTCAGTTTGTTGATGAGCTTGTTAACACCTGAGTACAGCGCAACACAACACTTTCTCGTTTGTTACCTTATTGCCTATAAACTGTATTGGAATGAGGATATTAGTGTTGTAGCGGTTTCAACAAATATTTTAAGCGAGTAACGAGTTGCGGAGTTGTTATGAACAAATCAAAAAATCAAAAAAAAAGTACAGAGCGTTTGCCACTAGATGTCAAACAAATATTACCGACGTTTTTCAAAAGGAGCGAGTTAAATTAAAATCAATTTAATTATCTGGTATTAATAATAATCACTTTTATAATACGAAAATATTTTTGTATATGTTTGCAAAATGCGCACTTAAAAATGTCATTCAATTTTTGACAGCAAATATTTAGTGACACCTAGTGGCATTGTGTGAATATTGCATATGCTTTCTGAGTTTTCTGAAAGATGGTAGGTAGCTCTTGCAGCTTAAGAAAATTTGACATTTAAACATGATCTATTGACGATTGTAAAAGGCGCTTTTTCTGCCTCTCGAGGAAAAAATTTAAAATGATGCACCTGATAAAATGGCATTTGTCACAAATGCGACGAAAGAAAATTTAGCAATGCGGTAATTAATAATTGTTTTTATAGTCCAAAATTGGAATTATTTACAATTATTAGCAATAGGATAAGTAAAAATTGTGTTTACAGTTCAAAATTGGAATTGTTTACAATAATTTCGAACGTCAAATTATCAGGTAGCCCAGTTTAAAAATTTTCCGCTAGGTGGAATCCGTGATGCTCCAATCGTCAATAAAATGTTGTTTAACTACTCTCAATAATTTTTATTCGATCAGTTTTTTTTTTCGATCTGTTTGTTTTGTTATGATGTTATTAGTTAGTTGTCTTCTATACCGACCAGGAGATGACACCAAGAAAGAGAAATTGTATGATGAATAGTTTAATTTTGAATTTTGCGGCGGGTAGTTGATTGTTAAAGATTAGAATATTGAAACATTCTAGCCTCTATAGGTTCTTATTTTTTAAGTAAGTACAAAACATCAAGGCAAAAGTTTACCTCTAAACAAGACCAAAGGGAAAAAAGATTTTTTGTTTTGGTCTTTTAACCTCAATTTTTTGAGAATTGCCTCGCTAATGACCTAAGTCCTGGTTTCGACCGAACATTTCATTGTAAATTTTACAAAGGGAAATTTATTTATTTTTAAGGTTGGGTCGATATTTCGTTTTTATATGTATTTATAAGTTATGAGGTATTTAATACAATTATAAGTATAATTGCATTACAAATACAAATACATTTACAAAAGAAACACTGATGCAACCGCACAAAAATAATATTTCCCGTTGTAAAAAATATGTACAACGAGATTGTCGGTCGAAGCCAAGACTAAATCCATTTCTAATGATTTTTTAATCAAACCGTCAAGCCGGAAGAGAGAGCACTTATTGTCCTTAACAAAGGGCATATACATATGTACACAAAATAACATAGTGTTGCCAGAATATAAAATTATATTCTCTATCCAATAGTTCTTAACGCAACTCATGTACCATGATCGATCTCTATGACTTCAACGACCTTAAGTAATTAGCAGCCAGAACAGAATTCAGCCAATTATTTTTGTAAACTCAATTTCATAAAAATTTTATTTAAATTAATTTTGAAAAACTAATTAAAATTATATAATTATACTTTTTAAGTAAAAAACGTTACACAAAAAAATAAAATTTAATACAAAATTCGTTTTTTAATGATTCAACGAAAAAAAACATCACACGCATAAACAAATATTATAAAAAAAATGTTAAATATTATATGTAAAATTATTTCACTAATTAATATAATTATTTATTACTATTATATACGTATAAATATTTTTGTAAATATGATATTATAATAAATATGTATAATTATAAATATGGAAACTTAATTAATATAAATAAAAAAAATAAAAGAGAATTTATGAGCAAAAAAATAAGAAAATTGTGGAAAAATATTTTTGCGGTTTTATTTTAAATTGCTTGCCATACATACACCATAGTAGAACGAAAGATTTTGTATAATCGAGATAAGAGAGGTAAGTGTAAAGGCTGTATAACAACCAGAATGGGTAATTAATAATTAATTTAATCAGCGAAAATGTTGTTATGCTGGGTAAATATGTATTATTACATTTAAATTTTTTGTAATAAAATCATAAAGCGTTGAAATATGTTCGCGAATGCAAAAGCAAACCAATTATCTTTAGGGCATAAATTTTATTTTAGAATAATTTCTAGAAACTAAATTTTAGATGAATTTTTTAATAATCTTTATTATGTTTGTCTTAATTCCCTGAAGGATTACATTATAAAGTACATAATAAGGAAATCAAAATTCTGAGGAAATTAGACGGATGTTAATTAACGCAACGTATATCTTATTACCTATTGATAATCTTAAGGTAAGTGAATTAGAATAATTTAGTTTTTGGCCAAAAAATTTCTAAACTTAGTTTATTCAAGTATTATTATTATTATTTATTATTTGTTTCATGTATCAATACAAAAATATAAAACATTTTAGCTTACAATTATGATATTCAACTTAACAAAAATTTTAACGAAACAAATTAATTAAACAATATAAAAAATAAAATTAAAACCATAAATGAAAATCATAAGATATGTTTTGAACATAAAACCACAATCGAAAAGACAATCAATAGCTGGAATCACCTTGCATATCCAAATGAAAACATTAGATTGAGAATAGTTCGAGGAGGGGCTAAAAGTTACCAACAACAATAGTTTAGTTCCATTGAAAGAAACAAAGCAAATAAGTCTAAGAATATAAAATTTAAAAATCAAAATTAATTGTTAAATTCTATTTTTATTTTACTATTCTAAATAGATTTTCAATATCATCACTTAACTCGAGCAGCCAAAACTTCAGTGAATTTAGAAACTGATTGATTGAACATGCTGGGTGCACTATAAATATAAAGCCTTTTAAAAAACTCTCTCTTCGAAACAGGGGCAATGCATAAGTTGTCATGCAAGAAATATTTTTACTCTTATGTTACGATTACCGCTTCGAAGGAAGAAAATTTTTAAACCTCTGTAAACAGATGTTTTAGATTTAGATTTAATGAACAAAGGTTTACACGACACATATCTGAGAACACCATACAGTATACGCATAATAAATTTCTGTGCCGTGGCAATAGGTTTGATGTTTGATGTTAGAATGTATGGTAGAACCAGTGCAAAATGTATACTTTATAAAGTAGAAATACAGTACAAAGGACGTCATGTAAATATAATCCGATTGCTATTGATTAATTGGCTATGTAGACATGTGACTCTTAAAAGTCGACATATTGTCAATTATCACGTCAAGTATTTAATATTATCTACGTATTCTATTTTAACACAAGAATCTAAACGTGTATAAACGACTGGATCCAGTACTATGATTATACAGAGAAAAGTCTACAAATTTGACTTGAATTTATAACACATTGAACAGGGTAGAATAAAAATTAAATTAAACAAAAAAAGAATTAAAATTGACATAAAAATATTGACACAAACATAGTTGTGAATGTGCATATAACTCATTCTCACAATGACCCGGGTTACTAATTTTGAAAACCATTGCTTTCGAGTTTTCACTTACGAGCATAAAGTGCGAATCAAAGCATTGACGCAAAAGTACTAAGTCTTCTTCCATCCATTTCTCGACTAAACGTTTATGGTTACCTGATATATTAAGAATAGTATATTGCACCTAAAACCGACCCCTGCGGAAAACCACAATTTACAGATAAATGCCCACTCAAAACCCCATTAATATTTACAGCTTGTTTTCTATTTGTTGAATAGGAAAGAAACCATTTATTCGATAAACCTCGGACACCCATTAAATCCAATTTAGTCAGCAGCAAGTCATGGCCAACAAAAAGCTTTTGATATCATCATTATATTAATAGAGAAACATGAATTTTGTCCTGCCTTTTACGCCGAAACTATTCAACCGATTTTCATAAAAATTACACCATTCGAAAGGTATTCTTTTGTAGGTGTGCACAATCTTAAATAAATCGGATATCAGAAAGCTGAGTTATAACGGTTTAAAAATAACACATTACAACAACAACATTTGTATATTATCGTATAGGAATCAAATCAATTAGGAATCATATTAAATCCGTTTTGATTTGTATATTGTCAGCTCTTTCATTGTTTTGATGATATTACATGTAACCATCCAAACTCGTGCCAATTCATTTAAAGAAAGATTGTACAGCCGTATGTACATACAGCCGTGGATCACCAGCGACAAGAGGTAACTTGCGGTCATATTTTCAACTTTCGAGACGTTTCATTAATGCTTAAATCGCAAGCAACTAAACCGTTAAATAACGAAAATTTGCTATTCCGACACCTAATTTCGATTATTTCAATTATATAAATATTGTAATTTTATTTTAAGTCAAATTTTACCGTCCATGAAAGCAGAATATTAACAATAAAAAATTAATGTTCCATTTTTATTCCGTTTTTTTGAATTACTTTAAAAGTTAAGTTTATTTTATTTCTAAAAGATGAAAAAGTAAAAAAAAGTTAATATTTGATGATTTTAATTATATTCAGACGAACTCCTTTAATCATTTCTTATTATTTTATATTCAATATACAAATTATGGTAATTAACATAAATTTGAATTCAATGGAATGGGGTGCGAAGGTACAAAGCAAATTTTTAAAATCCTTAATGTTGT
Organism: Tipula helvola; assembly: GCA_963556165.1. Taxonomy (NCBI): domain Eukaryota; kingdom Metazoa; phylum Arthropoda; class Insecta; order Diptera; family Tipulidae; genus Tipula; species Tipula helvola. Next base: position 7,214,511 of record OY744481.1, on the reverse strand, counting down.
ATTACAATTATGTAGTTTTTTTCACCTAGGTGCCCCCATTTAGAATCGTGAAAATTTATTTTTATTCATATACACATATTATACATATATCCTCTCTGTTTCTCTCTCTCTCTCTAGAGACAAACAGAGTGAAGAAGGCAATCAAATATTAATAAGTTCATTTCAGAAAGTATGAGTAATAAGACATCGTAAGAAGAAGGATTGCAAAATCCTTATTTGAATATTAAGTAATATTTAGTATAGGTATGCTTACGATAAAATTTAAAATTATATTAATATTTACGGTATATAGATGCGAGAGTAGCAGGAGACAGGGGACTCGAGATTACAGCAAAATCAGGTTTTATTAACCAAAAATAGTCTGTTTAGGGTTGAAAACCGTGAATATTTGTTTGCCCAGTTACCTGATAAATCTTTTAAGAAGTAGAGTATTGGGAAAATAGAGTGGAAATTTGCTTAACTAATTATTTATTTATAGCATGACACCCCCTTTGTTTTAAAGATTTTTTTTTTTTGCTACCAAGTATTATTTTCCCCACTCAATGTGTTATTTTCAAAATTAAAAATCCATTGATTGTAATTAATTCAATAAAAATATTAACTGCGTGTTTTACAAAGTATTCTTATGTTATTTACATTAGGGTGCACAATCATAAAAAGCACAAAAAATAGCATTAAGAATTGATTACGGGTTGGATCCGATGCTGCCTTGAAAAATGTTATATTTAACTTTTCAACATCAATTGAAAGAGAAAACTAGGAAATCAAATAACAAAATAGGGGTTTAATTAATCATTACAAAATACGGGGTTTATCGAACAAAAAAATACTCAACGAAGACAAGTTTATTTTGTTTTCGGCCAAATAGAAGTGCGGTAAAGCGCTTTACCCAGTGAAAAACGAAAAGCAAAATAGGATTCAGTTTTTCGATATACATAACTCAAAAAATTATTGCTTTATTTTATTTTTTCAATTTTCTGTGCGAAAAAAATTATTTAAAACCGAAAACCTTTAATTTTCATTTTAGTGTGTTACCAACACAAGTACTATTGCCACATGTACGCATAGTCAGTTCAGTGAAGTATATAGTCATGTAATTCAGTTTTTGGATTCACTGTCGTGTTTTCAAATTCTAGTACAGATACAGATAAATAATTCTTTTATTTTCTACAAAACATACACCGTTTTATTATTTTGCGTTTTTAACACTTTACTAGGAGTCTCGTTTGAAACGCGATATTTTAAAGCGCGATTTTTCAAAACGCGATAATTTTTTAAATTTATTTTGACAAATTTCTGGAATTTGGCCGATTGGGATGAATCTTGGTTATTTTTTAACCGAGTATGAAGAAATTCGACATATGCGGTGGAAATGGTATTTTAAAATTATTTTTTGATTAGGTATGTTCTGGAATATAGTCAGTTATGATAGGATATAACTTGGCTATTTCTTAATCGATTATGATTTAAACGGTTTATGGTACTGTGGCATAGTACACTACGGCATATGATTCACAATAGAATATTTTAAAATGGCATACTGTAAAACTTGGTCATTTGTTGACCGATTAAGAAGAAATTCGACAAGTGGAAAAGAGAAAAGAGATTCTAAAATAAGTTTGTTAACTTGTAACAAAATCCAAAGGATTTTGTTAACAGACACGAGAATAGAGGTCTGGTGCGGCCTGGTAGCTAGCTAAAGCTCACGGTGCCACGTGGGGTTTCCCAGACATATCCCTTCGCTTGAATAACCACATGATAATTACATAGAAGGGAAATAGAGAATTAAGCTATCTTTGCCACGTCCTCAGTAGCTAAAGAAATCATAAACAGGGTGTGATTATCCAGGAGTGACAACTTCAATCCCCGGCGAACCCCGTCATATCTTCCCTCAGGGCCCCCTTATCCCAGTGGCCGATTCCAATAAAAGAAGGAAGGACGCCTTGTTGACAGACCCAACGTTGACCCCCCGGAACGGAAATCGTAACACAGCCTCCCCTGAGGGAACGAACGGCATACTCGGAGTTAACGGATCGCCCAACTCAGCACACAGCCACACCGCATCACACCTTTTTATTTACTCAATTTTTTTTCTTCCAGAGAAATAAATAACAGGAAAAGAAGAAAATAAAAGGAAAGCGTGACAACATGCGACTATCACCCTCAAGGTAACCAAATCAAGGTCACTTTCGAAACAAAACCATGCCACCAAAGATAACTGACGACAAAATATGAAGAAAGAAGAAATTAATATTATAATTGAATTTAAAATTTGAACTACAATATAAAATCACTAATCACTGTTGTAAATAAAAACCGTTTGAAAAATAGCGAAACTTAATCAGATACTAACGGGAAAAAAACGAAATTTACCAACAAAATGAACTTTAAAACATATGACAAATTTTCCCCAAAATAACTGATTCAATTATAGGGTGTGGTGATACCGTCGGTACACCACACGGAGCCTGAAAAGGAATGTTTATGTACAAAAAACATATATACATATATATAAAAAATTTAATAATGAAACAAAAAGAAAAAAATGTATCCAACAGTCAAAGTTGGCTCACATAATAGGGGGAAAAAAATAAAATTTTACAGGTTGTGGTGGGTATATATTTTTCCCACCAATCAACTACCTTATTTGGCCCGTCCGGCCTAACCGCATCCAGCGCCGATGCAGGATCAGACGCAGCAGCTCCCTTGCTCGAACCCCACTCTGTTTGGCAGAGTTGCTGCCACAAACCGCCTCCTTCTGGTACCGAAGAATAAACAAATATCTGGCAACTTAAACACAACACTACATTCGGCGTTATTTTACTTTACGTATACATCGAGAAAATCAGGTAAGGAGTAGGTATTTTGAAAATTTTTGAATGTAGGATTGTGTATCTATAGTTTTTAGGAGGGGGAAGCCAATTTTCCCCGGAAAATTACCTCTTTTTCCGGGAAAATTTTCCCTTTTTTTATTTTTTATTTTTCAAAAATGAGTAAAATGTGAATTTTTTGATAATTTTTGACGTTAGAATTGAAAATTAATTAATAATAATTGCTTCGTCAACCTTGCAGACACAGATCAAAGAGTTTTTTCCGCCCTTATCGCTTCTTCTGATAGTACCACAAATGTTAAAAACAGCAACTTTTATAAATATAAGAATTTTTGTAATGTAATTTTAATTCGTTGTATACCTTAGAGGATGGGGGCTGCCGCCCCAAACCCCCGCTTTTCCTGAATTTATACAATTCTTCTTGTTTTAAATTTTATTTGTGATTTTAAATTAAAAAAAAAAAAAATATGTGAAAAAATTGCAAAATTTTCCTGGAAAAATTGCAAAACTTTCCCAGAAAAATTACTTGCACTGTCGAAAAACTGTTGAGGTTCAATCCTAATATCAAAATTTTTATAAAAATCGCACATTTTGACGTCTTTTGGATAAAATAATACACAATTTAAAAAAAAAAAAAGTGAAAATTTTCCCGGAAAATGAGGTTATTTTCCGGGGAAAATTGGCTTCCCCCTCCTAAATACTATAGATACACAATCCTACATTTAAAAATTTTCAAAATATATACTCCTTACCTGATTTTCTCGATGTATACGTAAAGTAAACTTTAGCCCTACATTCTCACAAAATACTAAAAGAACGGAGTATTTCGGCTTAAATTTGCACTTAATACACTTTTTTTTCAAGATCACACTGCTGTGTTCTTATTTAACGTTAATTTTTCCTATTCTTGACACTCAAAGTAGAAATCACACACCCAAAACTAATAAAATCCATACCCACTTGCAACCGGGAATTTTGTATGCCCAATTTTCACCACACAGGAAAACCCAAACTTAGCTTTCGAACTCGTACCATCCAAAAAACTGTTCACTTGATTTTTTATTATTTATGTATAATTTTATTTAAAATTAAGTTTATTATTAATTAATGGGTTTTATAACTTAAGTTTTTTTTATATCACAAATTAACCACGAAAGTCTGATTTAATATGCTATACGGCAATAATATTAAATTTAAGGAAAAAAACAACAACAAAAATAATACTATAAAGCAATAATTAGGCCACCCGGCCCTTAAATTGATTATTTTAATTTTTACTCTTAACTTGACTCTACTAAAGTTCAAGTCTTATCAAAACTTTTAATTTAACCATTGATGGGCTGACCCAAAAAAAACATCAAGCTCCATCATCCACCACTCTCCAAACTTGACTGTCTTTCAAATTCAACAAAAAAACCTGTCTCAAAAATAAAAAAATTCAAAACCAACAACGTATCGCATCACAAAAAATTTGCGCATGTATTAACTAAAAAAAACACTCCACCCGAATACAATGTTCTTCAGACTTCGCATGGTGCACCGAAACGCACACCAACATCCCAAGTCAAATCAGTCAACAACAAGATCATAAAAAAAACTTTGATATCGAACGGAATAATTCAGATGACGTAACCACAATTGAATTTCCCCACCCGTACATACATACATTACACAAATTAGATATACAGACAAAAATTCTCCGATTGCTAATTTTCACCTTGCATCTCGTGTAGCTATCGATTTTATCCGCTATTGAGAACTGGTCATAGATCTAGCGACAAAAAAACTAAACTATTTGCTATTATGACAATTTGACATTAGCGATTTATATGACACGCATAGTATTAATCAAGAAAAATGAGCGGTATGTATTTTAATATTTATAAAAGAAAAATATTTTTTTTTGTGAAAGCTACAATGCATAAAGATTTATATGAATAATCTCAACAAAAAATATCTGCTGAAGCGAATATTTTGTTTTTATTATTATCGTTAATTCTTGGTTAGCAATTTGTTGATTAGTATAAATTGGATTTTAGATTTTACAAAAGTGGATATAACTAAAAAGGCGGGACAACACTGTGGAGTTCCCCAATGCAACAACTATGCAACTAGCGATATTTCCATGCATCGGCTTCCTCATAAGGTGTTAAAATGTTCGAAAGAACTGGCAAAGTGGGCATCCATATTGAGAATGGGGAAGAACTTTCCAAAAAATTTTGTAATTTGCAGTGAGCATTTCGAACAGAAAACAATTTTAATAGCTATCCCCAGCGGAAGAAAAAAATTAACAGAAACTGCGTTTCCTTGCCAAAAGCTGCCAGTTTCATCAATTAGTAGCAATAAACCTATAGATCAACATCGAACACATCGTTTAGAAGCTCGTTTGGCCAGAGCAAATGCAATTCAAAAACATGATGAGTAAGTTTTTTAGTTATTTTGTTTGATTATTTATCAATTTACTAGTACACAATAAAATTATATTTTAGGATAATTAGTAACATTGAAGTGACGTCAACAAATATCGTTGCAAGCGGAGAAATTACTTACGTATCCGTGGGTACTGAATGTTCTCCATGTATGGTAGATAAATCCGTTGAAGCAAATACACAAATTTTATTGAACATCACATCATTGTGGAATTCGGATAATAAATTATTCACTATGACTGGTATACCCTCTTTGAAGGTATTAAGCGTAATGGTCAATATGTGTGCAACAATAAGGCCTAACGGAAACTGTATTATGGATTTTCAAACGCTGGTTTTACTAACGATGCATAAGATAAAATGTAACTGTTCTTTCGTAGAACTGTCAATTTCTTTTCAAATAACTGAAAAAACAGCAAAACGATACTTCTGTGATATCATTCAGCTACTGGCAAAGGGAATGCAAGGACTTATATATTGGCAGTCACGAGAGCAAAATGCGAAAAACTTGCCGAAATGCTTCCAAAATTATCCAACCGTAAGAACAATTCTAGATTGTACGGAATTTAAAACTGTAACATCACAGTGCTTGTCTTGCCGAACGTGCACATATTCGCACTATAAGGGGACACATACACTTAAAGTTTTGATTGGAGTATCACCATCAGGGGCAGTGAATTATTTAAGCAAAGTAGCCACAGGAAAATCGTCTGACAAAGCAATATTCAATCTCAGTGATTTGCTTAGTAAACTTGTAGTAGGTGATGCAGTCATGGTCGACAAGGGGTTTCTGATTGCGGATGAACTAGCCGAAGCCGGCATAGAAATGATTCGGCCAGATTTTTTATTCGATAAATTTTCAAAATCCCAAGTGGAACGGTCGACAAAAATTGCGTCCGCAAGAGTGCATGTGGAAAGAAGAATTGCGCGTCTTAAACAGATGAGGGTCCTATCTGAGAGAATTTGCGCAAGTATAATACCTTACATTGATGACATCATGTTGGTTGTGAGTGCACTTTCCAATTTAGCTACACCAATTTTGAAAGACGATAAATTTTAAAAATAAAAAAATTGAGTGTATTATAAAAAAAATTATACAAAACCAATAAATAAATAATAAACATTAAAATAATATGGCACATAAAAAAAGTTTATCTTATTTCAAAGAATATAAAGCAAAATCAAATAAAGCGTAATCTAAAAAATAAATAATTAATTCAAGATTTATCACAAGTAATTCAGGTTTATCTAATTTCACAGAATATAAAGCAAAATCAAATAATGCTTAATCTAAAAAAAATATAGAAATAAATCCTAAGCAATCCAAGATTTATCACAAGTAATTCAGGTTTTGTTTATCTTATTTCACAGTTGATTCAAATTCATTTCTGAAAAATGAACGGCATCACGAAATTAAAGTAAATTTTCGTTAACTCTTCAACATATCTTTTTAAAAAAATTTCATTTTTTATTACTTTAATAATTACAAAACTATTATTAAATTTACTATATATCACAAGATCACAGATGTGAAGGTTGGTTACTGCCAATCCTAATTGAATCTGTCCATAGTACGGGTGTCGTTCATTTAATTTGTATTCTCCATCTGCTCCTATTATAATGTAAGGAAGCATTTTGGTTTCGATCAGTTCTTCAGCAGACCTAGCCCTGCCATTGACAGGTGACTTAATTTCCACTAGATTCCAACTATCGCCATTAAAAGAGATACCATCAGGGCTTACTGCCAAAAATGGTAAATCCGGAGAAATTATTAAGCCACAATCAAAAAGTAAATAATTATGCCCATATACTTGTTTTGCAAGCTTTTCAGCATATGTGCCATACCTTGTTGCTTTATTGCCTTTGAACGAGCTGTTATATATCGAATTAAGTTTTTTATTCCAGTTTTGGTTTTTGTTAGAACCGTAAGTAAATAATCTGTATGACACACTTCCTGTAATTCTACATTTCCGTTCAAGCAGCCACTTTGCACTAGTTTGCTCTATTGTACTTTTACAAATCGCAACGGCCTCGTTCACTGATTTTTTAATGGTATTAAAAGGAGCTGTTGGGTTCGATTCAATAAAACTTTCCATTAAAGGAATAAATTCTTTGAGCCCGTCATGATTTACTAAATTGTAGTACAATTCAATACAGTCATCATTATTTGTGGGAACTGGCGGAACTGATCGCATACCGTTTGTGAGTTTTGCTACTTCTGAATCTGGCTGAGCTGCAAAGTAAATAAAAACATAATACGATGTATTATACAATGATATAAGATTAATAATTTTACCTTCTATGAATTGCAACCGAAATTCATCGACTTGCTGGTTTGTAACAAAATCATAATTTTTTTGTTTTTTTCTGATATGACACATATCGCTCGTCATTACACCGCTGTATTTTTTGGGGAAAGCAGGACCTACTTTACCCCACTTTTGCCGTAATTCTGTGCAGCTTACACCTCTAAGCTCAGGATTACTGAAATATTAATCAATTATCAAATAGATGTATTTAATAATTTATTTACATTTTTACCGATAGATGAAGAGAAGGCATGCTGCAATATGTTTGCACTTGGCGCCTTCTCCGGCTTTACAGGAACACGAGAATTTCCAAAGGCTTACCGGCTTCTCAATATTTAAAATTTTAACCTCGTGTGGTCTTAATGACAATGCCGAGGCCTGCACGACATTACCGATAATGACAGGGGATCGGTGCTTTGAATTGGTTTCAATACCGATAGCACGGATCCACCCAGCGTTAACAATAGCTTCACCTTCGCGGACAGGCCTTTTTGAATTTGCAAAATACTTTAATATTTTTGTAATTGGGATTATAATATTCTCGCATATGTCTCGAGAAGATGACATTTTCACTTAAAATCTGCAATATATAAGTAATTACTACCATATTAATTATATTTTCACAATTACAACTAAATTAAATAATATGAAATTAACAATGACATAACCTCTTTGAAATTCGAAAAATACTCCTATTTTGAATTCATTTTTCCAAACTATCACGATAGGACAGTAAATTTTCTATCGTGTTTCAAAAAGTTTAAATATTGGTTAATGTAATTAACATTGAATTAAAACGAAGAACGAATAATTTTATTAAATAATTTTAATTTAGGTACCAGTCTTATTTTGTAATTGGCTTTCAGTTTTGTATACAAATCGCGAATGTCATAATTTAATACCAGCAATCAAGTTAGTTTGTTTAAAGCTAGATGTCACTACCCCGAACTTTACCAGTTCTCAATAGTCACATTAGGAAAGGAAAGAGACAATAGAGAACTGTCGGTAGATCTGGTGGAAAAAAATTGAACCTTGGTTAGTATATTAAAATATGACATTTACAATTTGTATACAAAGCACAATATAAATTTTCAAAAAGGCCGGGTAAATATTTATTAATTGTAAATGAAATTATATTATAATTTGGAAGTGTTCGATTATATTCTACTAACAAAGATATGAGCTCTTTATGATACTTGTTATAAATACATAAGAAGCGGTGAAAAGTTGAAGAATTTTATAAAAAAAAGTGTATAATGTAGAGGTTATGTTTTTGTAAGTTCGAAAACTTATTGAATTTATTAATGAAATTAAATAGATATACACCCTGCGCCATTGAAATGTTCGATTTCGATTATTTACTATTTCATGCAATTCTCTCATAGATTTTACCTCATTCGCTATTTTCTTTTTGTGTTTTTATTTTTCAGCATATTTGACGCCTTATTAGGTATTTAAAACCAAACTAAGGGTGAAATATTTATTCGGTTTCAATTAAGTAGTCAAAGAGTTAATTTTACAAAGTGTCGCTCTAAATTAAATGCTAACGAAAAAGCCAAAATTTTGCAAGCAAAGGCAAAAAGTACACACATTCACAAATTGCAAGAGTAATTTAGTGTAACCAAACAGCAGTTAGAAAGTTTTTAAGGCACTATTCCGAAAATCAAACGATAATTTGGCTCTGATGCAAAGAGGAGAACTTCTGTTTCAACAAATCGAATTTCAGATATTTAGATCTTAAGCAAAGGTTTGCTACGGCTTTGGAGCTGAGAAGTTAGCTTCTAATAGCAACAACCGACACTATTTCAGTTCATACTATTAAAAGGAACTTGGTTTATATGCTTGTCGACCTGCGAGAAAATCATTACTGACAGCGAAAATGGCAGCTGCAAGCCTCAAATTCGCAAGAGAATGAAAAAACTGAATGCCCAGGGACTGGCGTTGGTTTATATTCTGGAATAAATCCAAATTCAATATCTTTGGACCCGATGTAAGGACAAGGGTTCGGCGACGAAAAAGGCAAACGGTATTTAACAGAATGTATTTCGCCGACAGTGAAAAATTCACCATATGTTATGCCTGGAGAGCCATAACAGCCTTTGGAGTTTGATCACTAAGCCTTCTGGATAGTTCAGAAAGCGGAGGAAAATATAAAAAAATTATCGAAACCTGAATCGTGACTATTGAGGACCCGACTCAATACATCAGTATTCCACTCTTCCAGGATGATTACTCTCCGCGAGTTATTGATGGTATTTGTGAAGTAAGAATGCTTAATTTTAATGTCTATTTTATTTAGGTAACCGAATTTGAAAATAGCTTGGTGATTGAGTCCTTATCCTGGACAGGAAATAGTCCTGACCTCAATATTGTTGAAAATATTTGGCCCTTCATGGGAAAGAAGATTACAAATTACAAGCTGAAAAGTGCCAAAGAGCGGAAAAACTTATAGAAAAAGTTTGGTTTGAAGAAATAACAATATATTATTTAATCAAACTTTAGAATTCAATGCTGATCGGGTTTAAGGCCATCATAAAAGCCAAGAGCTGGGTTATTAATCATTGATTTTAAAAAGTTCAATTTCTCTCAAAATGTTTTGGTTGAGATGAATTATTTTATTTCTGTTAATTCTTATTATGAATAAAAATTACCATTGTCAACAAAAAACTATTTTTCAATTGAAAAAACTTTGTTAAAAACACTGTAAAGACCTACCAAATTGTTACGAGGTAGGGCGGTAATATTCCTTATCCGGCGTTATGTAGGTCTAAAATGTCGGATTACCGTTCTTTTTATTTGAATATATTCGGAATAGTGTAAAAATTGTTTTGATAATCAGAATCTATCATTTTTGCCATCTACTTTTGAAGCAAACGGTGGTATTTCCAAAATTTACTTTAAAAATTCAAACCGAACATTTCAATGGCGCAGGATGTACAATCGTTATATCAACATGAGTGATTTGAAATATCCATTTCATCTAGATTATTCTGGAGTAGGTATGTCGGAAACTAATAAAATGAAGAAAAAATCATTAAGACACTGTGGAGAACCGCAATGCAACAATTACCAATCAGCAGAAGTGTCAATGCATTTGATTCCAAAAATAGTGTTAGATTCGAAGTTGGAGCTGGCAAAATGGTCTGTTATTTTACGGATGGGGAAAAATTCCCCAAATTTTTTGTGATATGCAATGAGCATTTTAAAAGGGAGCAAATTTTAACAGCTTTCCCGAGTGGTAAACAAAAATTGACGAATGGCGCTTTCCCAAGTCTTAAGTAGATGTTGTAATACTAAACTAACTATTATTAGAGAATTAGTGCTGGAGTTTGAATCAATCCCAACAGGTTGAATCCAGCCTGCGTTCACCCTCACGAATGTACTTTTTGAAGTGTCAAAATATTCAATTATCTGCGTGAGCGAAATTGTAATATTCTCACATAACTCTACATTTGGACAACTTGTCGTAGACATTATTGCAAATAAATCTAAAATTCAAAATGAATATTTATGTATTTATAACGCCCGAATTGCTTTATAGAATAATTTCATTAATAAGTTCAATAAATATTCGAACTAACAAAAACATAACCTCTTAATTTTAGACTTATTTACATAAATATTATTCTATTTTCACTGCCTTTTATAAAATATCACATTTGTATAACAAATCTTTTAAAGAAAAAGAAGGAAAATAATTGTTAATTGAACATAATTCAGCTTTATGAAATTATAATAGAATTTAATTTAAAAATAATGAATATTTACGCGCTATTTTTGTTGAATTTATATTACGCTTTGCATACAAATCATAAATGTCACATTTTGATATACTTACCTAGCTTATTTTTAATATTGATAGATGTCACTACTCCGAACATTGATAGTTCTGGCAACAATCGTTAATTTTCTTCTTTTACTTCGGTCTAAAAAGACCAAAGTATTGAAATCCTGTCAAAAATGACGAAAAATTTGGTTGGCCCAAAACCACTTTTCTCGACGTTTTGAAAGTCCCTGAGTCCGAAAAAACAAAAAAAAAAAAAATGCCCGTCTGGATGTCTGGATGTCTGTACCAGTGGTATCTCGAGAACGGTCCCATTTGAATTTTTTTTTCGCCAATCTGTTTTTATGATCAAGGCGGAGATTTGAAAAGCTTTTGGAGACTGTACGTCAAGAGGGTGGGGTACCTGCCATACGAATTGACCCAAAATACCTGGTTTTATAAATATGTATTTACGATTTTTATATATGCTGGTGTGATTATTGAATTGGGCATCGAATTTGAAGTTGATTTGAAGGTTAAGTTAGGGGCCAATTTGCGGGTTGAGTTGAAGTTGAGTTGGAGTTGAGTTGGAGTTGAGTTGGGGTTGCATTTGGATGTAGTGAGTATTTAACAAATTTTTTATGTGATGGAACCTGCATATTTATCACCCGATTATTATGAAATTTGACATGTGTATCGGAAATGGGAATCTAAATTGATTTTTGGATAAAGTTTTAGAATATGGCCAAGTATGATGGAAGTTGCCTATTTATCAACCGATTAAGATGAAATTAGACATGTGCGTTGAAAATGGGATTCTAAAATGATTTTTGGATGAAGTTCTGCAATATGGCCAAGTATGATGGAATTTGCCCATTTATCAACCGATTACGATGAAATTCTACATATGTATTGGAAGTGGGATTCTAAATTGTTTTTTGGATGAAGTTCTGGGATTCAAAAATGATTTCTTGATGAAGTTCTGGAATATGGCCAAGTATGATGGAACTTGGCTATTTCTCAATCAATTATTATGAAATTTGAAATGTGTGTTGGAAATGGGATTCTAAAATGAGTTTTGGATGAAGTTCTGGAATATGGCCAAGCATGATGGAACTTACCCATTTCTCAACCGATTATGATGAAATTTGACATGTGCGTTGTAACTGGGGTTCTAAAATGATTTTTGGATAAAATTCTGAAATATAGCCAGTTACACAGTTAGAAATATCAGTATAATTTTGTATACTATGTACTTTCTGTATAAAGTTCTAGAATACGATTTTTCATGTTAAACTGGATGCCTGTACTCATGTTACTGAAGCTTTTGAGCTGTTTGGCTGTTGTTGTATTAGTAAATATATATTGGTTAAAATAGAAATCAATACTGTCAAAATTACTACACCAACTTTATGACACAGGTGAATGCTATCTCCATTGAAGATACCAAAGACCGAAGTTCTGATCACCTCGTGAGGTTTCAGCCCTTTATATTTTTTGTTTGTAATGAGAGCGATTCTTATTTGAAAGCAAAATTTCAAACTTTAAAATAACAAGCCATTCACAATGAGAATTTTTTTACTTTAACTCACAACAGGTTTGTAAGAATTTTCAACATAACGTACAAAAATTTTTGTTTGTTATGTGGAAATTTCAAACATACCTGTTAGACAAAAATAAAAAGGTCACCGGGTCAAAACTGGGTTGAAAAATGACAGTTTTTTGACATTTCTCTTTTCCATAGCAAACATTTTTTCTTAATACAATAAAATTATGAATTAATTATTTGAATATTTTATAAATAATTTTTCCTTAAATTTTTCTTGACTTTTATTTGACGTATGAATGACATTTTATAAATGTAATTTTGTTAGTAATCGCCCCGAAAAATTTTACCATGCGACGAATGACAGCTGCTGTTGCCCCGTTTTCGCCCCGTTTTTTTATGTTTCAAATTTGTGTCAACTGGAAAATGATATTATACGAACTAAACACGTCTTGTTCATGTTTGAATTGGACTGTTTTATACTTTAAAAATTATAAATTGTTAACTGCTGTATGTTCGTTCGTACATTCATAAATGAAAAGCTGAAAGTGGCATTTGTCTGTTACAAGAAAACTAAATATAATTGTGGAATGTTCGTTAAAGGGGGCACCTCCTCCAGACAACTAGTGTTTCAATAATTTTTTACAAAAAATTGAGAGCATTTATTGCAATGAAACAAATTACATAATAATATTGACGGCCAAAAGAATACAAAAAAAATGTTTTATGAGTGAAATAAAAACAAAATGGCGGCGCTAATTTGTGCCGTGGAATGCCCAGGTCCTTGTAGTTAACTAAAATCAACGAAACAAATATTTTTCATTAAAATAATTTATTCCGCTTTGCATGAACCTAAATTTAGCAACAAAAAAATTGAAAAATTGAGGACAAAATGAAAAAAAACACTTTTTTTTTATAAACAATTCGTTAAAAACAATATTTATTTAAACAATTTATACGAAATTTTAGGTTTGTGCAAAAGCCGATAAGCTAAAGAATATCTGTACCAAATTTCAAGTTGATTGGTCCATTAGTTTTTGAGTTAAATTCCACTGCGCGCAAAAAAACACGTTTTGAGAAAAACTCGATTGAAGTTTTCGTTCTTGAAAAGAACGCATCACTTCGGTGACTTCGTAGGGACCTTTAGGACTTTCTGTTGGGCTTGAAACTTTGGAAATATATTCTTCAGACACTAAATGAATTTTAAAAGCAAAAAAAAAAATGAAAAAAAATTAATATCTGGAGGAGGTTCCCCCCTAAAGGTAACGGAATTCATTTTCTAGTTTTCTCGTACATTTTTAAACCAAAAAAATTTCTTTCAGTCCTACTCTTAATAATTTCTAGTTGGCACATATTTCGAAAAGTCTAAGATAGCTAGCAAAACGAAATGTTTAACTTGTGGTTATCTCCGGAATTTTATAATTAATTTTATTTTTTTTATTTACGGAATTTCTAAACATCAAATAATAACGTTTGATGCAATCATTGGTTTTGTAGCAAGTCAAAGCTTTGCAATGCCTAAAATTGAAACTGCCATTTGGAATCAAATACATTTATTTTTAGATGGAAAAAACAGTGAGCTTAAAAGCTAGTGACCGATTTAAAACACGAAACAATTTTTAGTATTACGGTGCATGAATGTAGTGATACCAAATTTAATAAATATTTAAACAATACAATAAATAATACTGCGCCACATCATGTTTTGGGACTTACAAAAATTTAAGGTTCCTGCAATGTAACCAAGCTAAGAAATTTAATAGAAGAAAATTAGCTGAATTCGGTTTAAAATGTAAAATCCATATTGTGGGGTCAAGACTTTAGGTGGCATCTCAAATAAATTGCTTATAAGGTATTCTAATTGGTTAATAATTGTATTACCAATTTGCAAAATTGGCTTAGACCGATCTACATTCCAAACTCATTAACCGAAATATTTGAGAATGCATATTAAACTCTAGGCTAGAACTGCTCACCAAATCAGTTTGGGGCCAAAAGAAATGCTAGCACAACTGCCGCTTGTTTGCACCTTACAAATGAATTAAGTTTTTGAATTGATGCAAAAAATAATTATATTCGTACTTTTATTGGACTAGAGCAAAGCATTTGATGCCATAAATCATAAAATATTGTTAATTAAATTAAACAAATTAGAAACACATTCAATTTTTTGTTTATAATATGCAAATGTCAACAACCCAATTGATACAACACCCTTTGGAAGATTTAAAAATTCAATTTCTTGAACCAATCATATCTCAATACGCCAAACTATATACCTAAGTAAAATATTTTTGCAACATCGCGCAACTTAAACTTGCAAATTTCCACGAATAATCTTAGAATTCTATGATAATCTCGATATTATATCTAGAACCTTATAGAAATCGTTAAGAATCTGAATAGTCCGACTGAATAGTGATCTCTAATAAATAATCTTAAAAGTATTGAATAATGGCAATATAATGTCGAATAAATTTGATGCCAAGCGAGCAGCATTAATCGAAATATCCCAAAATCTCTAATTTCTAGATCATCTTTCATCTAATTCAGTGGTGAAATCGAAAATCTCATATAATATTTACTTCAACGCCAAACAAATCTTGAATTAACTTAAATGTATTGCCATATTTATTTTTATGGCCTAATTGGACGTAGAGTGTCAATATTCAAAATTAACTTTATTTACAAAAATACAAAATTTATAAATTCGAAAATCGGAACGACAGGATTATGTAAGCAATAAACGAGTTACGAGATTTTTTTCAAAATTGTAACCAAGTGGGATTATAATGGGGCTTCCTCGCAATTACGAGTTCTTCAAACTTATCATAACTTCAAAATCGAGAGAAGTTGTATGATCGACACCCAGAAGTAGTGTTTCTGATTTCCCGCAATTTAAATTTCTCGAGAAGGAAAAAACGGAAATTGATTTCCCGGGAATTCCCGGGAAATCTCGGGAAATACTACACTAGAAGAAAAATATTTTACACACATCATATTTATAGTCGAATCAAAGAAAATTACATTTTTCTGTATTAAACAATCTTTAAGCCTAATCCAACCAATCTGTGTCTTAAAACGCCACGATTTTCAAAATAACTTTAAGTTGGCTATGCTTTGCATCTATTTTAGTTTGAAGCATTTACTTACGTTAAAACGTTCGTAGTATTCATAAAAAATTGAGTAATATTATTTGATTAAAAGTTGAATTTACTAACGTAACGTACGGTAGCTTTATCATCCAAAAAAATCTCTAATTTTAAATGAATTTCCGCAATTCTTTCTTAATTGGATGCTGTATTACGACTACAACGATTTAATATAGCATCTAACGTATTCCATCGAGTTTTACATTCTAAAATTAGTTTTAAGGGCTTTTTCTCGTCGATGATCACATAGGTTTGTAAAATTCTGTTCTGAACTGGAGAATTCCTAAAAATATTTACGATTTTTCGCATGGCATTAATGGCTGTTGCAATCATCGGCCGTATACAGACATCATTAATTTCGATTATTTCTATTATCTGAATCAGAAAAAGCATCAAGCAGTCATCATCATTATTGTCCGATTGCGTTGCTTCAACGAAAGTTGAATCTTTTTTTCACGTATAACACTATTACAACTGCTAAGTGAGGGCCATGGTTATAGCACAGTTGCTCATAGGCAGAGGAGAGTCTTTCAAATTTTTGCATTACAGCTACACCACCTGACGTAACACACGCTATTCATTTGAATTCCGAATGCATTTAATTTTTCGATTACTATAGACCTAATCGGGATTACGCGTAAATTATCCGATTCATTATTATTATAATTATGGAGATCCATTTATCTTTTGTTGTTTACCGCTCGTCCAGTCATCTAATGAAATACTAAATTTTTCTCATAATATTCTACCAATTAATTCATTAAATCGGATGGATTATTTGGCAAATTGCTATAACCTATTGCAATCAAACTTTGTCTAACTCACTTTTAACAATTCGATTAATGAAAAATCCATCAATTGCCGCCTTGCGTTACAAATGTATCTAATTTCTGGTATTATGTGTACCGAATGAAATTTGTGATTTGTACATGAAGAATTAAAACTAAACGGCAATATATAATCATTATTTTTCTGTACTTGTTCTATTGCACATATTGTACAGTTTTTAAATAATCGTATTCATTCAAACTTTTTGTTCATTTTACGGCGAACATTCACCTTTTCATAATCCCATTTATTATGTATGGATGTGATCTTAAGCCGCATTGGCAAACTGCTTGCCAAACCATATGTTTTTTTGCCAAATTTTTCAACGGCTTTGGTAGTAATTGCTCCATCCAGTTCTTTACCTTTCTTTTTGATGTAATATTGGGGACCTGGAAGTGTCGAGAAATCCATTTTGACGTAGGTCTCGTCGTTCATTACGAAACAAGAATCTTTTCTTTCGTTCAACCATTTGTTGTGTTTCTTTGCTCGATCGATCCCTCTATTAAATAGTTCAACATTTCTTTTGGGGATTTTTGACTTCTTGTATGTCCGTAGATTATTTCTGGTTTTAGCTCGTTCCACAATCGATTTGGTTGTTTTGGTTTTTCTGGCCAAATCTAGCACAGACATCGAGGGATGTTTCGAAATGACTCTTACAATTTTCTGATCCAACATTTTATTTGGAGCACCTGATTTTTCTCCGGATCCGGGCTTGCGTGATACAGAAAGATTGATTTGACATTTTTTTTTACATTTGTTACCGTATTATTGGAAACACCGGCCAATTTACCAATTTTTTTATTGGTATACTCGGGATGATCATTACACAATCTAATTATTAAATCACATTTTTCTCCTTATGATGCGTCCATTTCGAAACAAATAAAACAAATGCCCAATTTGACGTTTATTCGTTTTTTTAAATTGTTTTTCTACAAAATAACGGTACCAGTTTTTTTCTTTTGCGTAGTAACCTATGAGATAATATAAATTTGGGAATCACAAATTTCATTCGGTACACATAATAGTTATTATCGCTCTTGTAACGATTTAGTTGATAACTAGAAGATCCGGCTTCTTGTCTTTATAACTGAGTATGCCTCTTAAATGACTTTGAAGCCTACTAATTGATGATGCTTTGCACAACGACATTTAAAATAAATGTTACAGGGTCTATACGAATAAGATTTAATGCGCGTAATTGTTTAAATTTCATGTAAAATTAAGAAAAAAGAAATTTCTCGGGAAATCAAATTTTTTCTCGGGAAACGGGAAATGGTTGTTTCTCAATTTTCCCGAGAAATTTTCGGGAAATTTTTCTCGGGAAGAAACACTACCCAGAAGTGTACAGGTGACGGATTCTAATTCCTTTGTGAATTCCTTACTGTTTATTAGAATGGTGTTAGAATACGTGTAAGAGGCATCGCATAGCCGAATAGAATATTTGAATCGAAAATTGGAAACCATACCTCATTATACGAACTAAGAAACACGTTTTCTAATTAAGTTATTCACTTAAAAATAAAGGAAACCTGTTCATCTACCTATCATATTTATTATGCACGTCTCTAGTTGGCGATTAACAACTACACACACGTCTTATAAATTAACTAAATCGAAAAACGAATTTTCGTCAACCACAATACTGTTTGAACCATAAAACATTTCGTTTCTATTTTTAATGTAATCGCTAATTAAAATTAATTCGTGTCTCAAACCAAGAGACTGTATACAAAAACATATGGGTGTGCGTGTGTGTGTGTTTGGATGTGTTATACAGCGAGACGTACGAGGACATACAATAAGAAAAACTTTCAATTATATTTTCCCACGTATTGAACAAATATGTTTGTGTTTTCACCAGAAATTTTTCAGAAACAAGAACAGCATTTTCTATGAATTCTTCCCTTTACCAATCTTGTAAATTCCGCTATCTATATAGGATAGGTAACTACTTTAGCAGCCTTATAAAGAATGTAATTAGAGAATGTCGTCGCTATTTATATTATCAATTTTTCCAATAACACAACAGATTATGGTTTTCTACGAAAGGAAATTCGCTTGAACAATGCTATAAAATTTTATTACAACATTTCTTATGTGAATTCTAAGCTTTTTCTACATAACATGTGCGGGTTACCGAATAAGATTTATAAATAATTCTGAGAAACGATTTTCCATCTAATAAATTATAGATTACCTACATATCGGGCAAGTTTTTTTCTGATTTCTCTATAAATAATTTACAGAGTTGAATGATTGATTGAAAAGCAATTCTATGGTGATTCAAAGTATTTTTTTGTGAGATTTTGTTGCGAAACTATTGAAGCGAAAAACATATTATTCGGTTGAAGCTTCAATAAAATACTTTTTTTTTTGTATTTATGTATTTATAAATAACTGATCATTAAACTTTATTTGCCAAAAATATATTTTTCAAACTCGAGAAGTTCAACATTTTGTTGTATTTTTATCGTGGGCGTGAAAAATTACTTTACAACCACTAATCTTGTTTAACTTGGAAAAAATGACTCAAAAAACAAAATACAATTTAAGTAGGATTTTATGAGAATTCAATCAGAATCTTGGTGTGGAGGTTAACTTACATGACGTTATCTTATTAGATTAAGTTTATCAAGTACAGTTGAGGCTTGGTTTTAAAATGTTTTTGGATTAAATGGCAACACATTGCAATAATTGTTTTGAAAAATTTCAACCAAATAAAATATTGTAAATCGTGGTTACTCGATAAGTTTTCTTAGAAATTGGTCGATTAATTAAAAAGTTTGTTAATTGGTTCCTTTAATTACTGGCGTATATTTTGGTATACTTGTAGAGATTATATATTTGATAAACTTTATAAATTTATTTCAAAACGTCAATTCATACGTTACGTACGATTGATAGAACCTGATTAAAATAAAATTCATTAGGGATTTCACTCTCCGAAATGTTGCATTTAAGAAATTGTGATAGTTCTGCGAAATTTTAATTCCTATTTTTATCGTAAATATCTAATTTCTCCAAATGTCATTTTGGAAATACAGTCGTCCCTCGATATTCGCAGGGGTTTCGTTCCCGAAAATATTGCAAATGTCAAAAACCATGAATAACTTTGTTTGCTTTATTCAACGCCGTTTAGGCTATAACTTTGAACTTGGCCGGCCGATTTTTCTAAACTATATAGATCATTTTCTGATATTTATTCGTTTTGTTTATTAAAACAAAACGAATACCTGAATCTCCAATCGAGCGGTTCTGTAAACCAGGATGGAATTTAGCCATTTGTAAATTGATTTTGATGAAATTCGGCACACACGATGAAAATGGAATTCTTAAGTGTTTTTTTGGAGGAAATTGAACATGTGCAATGAATGGGATTCTAAAATATTCGTTTGAAAAGTTCGTGATTATGACTATCAAGAAATGGTCAACTTCCAACCTGATTAGCCATATTCCAGAATTCCATCTAAATATCATTTTTGAATCCAATTTTCGTCATGGATGCCAAATTGAATAAAAGTTGGTGAAAGATCCAATAACCGAGTACTTTCCTAATTGTCTTTATTCCAGCACATATGCTAAAAATCATCATGATAATAAAACATCCATTGCCATTCTGATTATTCATATTGCAGAAATTCTTTTATCTAAACGTAATTTAAGAATCCCATTTTCGCATATGCCCATTTTCACCAAAATCGGTTAAGAAATAACCGATTCCTCAAAACAATTTTAGGATCTCATTTTCATCTGTATGAATTTGATTTAAAAATTATTTAATTTTATATGATAAATGTTGATTTTATTTGGAAAATGTTGAATTGAAAATCAATAGCAGAGGTAAGGCAAAAATGAATCAACTGTCAGATCTATCTCAAACAAAGCGAAAGAAATTCGAGGTGCCGCAGATGCAGCTACTCCAGCGAATCAAAAACAATACACCAAGTGCGAGATTAAATTAGCTCTGATACAAAACTGTTTCAAGAAAGGGGGTCCCTGTTGTCTGTAATTTAATACTACGTGAAAAGGTAATATCATTGTACAAGGCTGTAAAAGAAAAGGAAAGAGGAAGTTTAAGCGCATCAGAATTTCAAGCGAGTAAAGGATGGTGTAATAATTTTAAAAAAAGATATTACTTGCGTAACGTGAAAATCACCGGAGAATCAGCCACTTATTGAAGAAAATGGTTGAGAAGCGTGAGGAGAAGCGTGTCACAAGCTTTAAAGCAGGACGAAAACGACTTATCTTGAAAGGCAAAGACAAGTCTAAACTTCCCGTGTTTTGGATGAGAAAAAAATGGCTTGGACGACTAAAACACTCTTTATTGATTGGTTCAAACGGAATTTTGTTCCAGATTTCAGAAAGCACCCTAACGATAACGGGAAAACTTTTAAAGTTCTACTTTTACCAGATAATGCACCTGGTCATCCAGAAACATCGGACTTAAATAAAGACGAGGTCCAAGTTATGTATTTACCACCAAATGCTACTTCGCTCATCCAACCTGTCGATCCGATGTCCAAAATATTATGAAATTGTGGAAGCAATACACAATTACTGAATTGCCAATGTCCATATACAATATTGGGAAAACTTATAAAATAGCAAACTAGAGACTATAAACGCATTCTGGATAATTGACATAGATGATTGACATTATAGATGATATTGTGGAACTAGTTACGACGATAGGTGGCGAAAGTTTCATCGGCATTGCTGGAAGATAGTCAAGACCTCTTTGATACAACAACGGATGAATATGGAAAAAACAACCGATGAAGATGAAGAAGAAAATAAGTTTACCCATGTCCATATTACAGAGGGCCTCAGAAAATTCAGGGTACCTATAGATTATTTGTATGATATTGATCATTGCTCTGTAAGTGTACACATTAAAAATCATTTTGAAGGAAATGAAAAAATGTAATAGTCCAGTATTTGACGGTTTTTCGCTCAGAATTCTTACGGACAAAAACGATTGACGTGAAATTTGGACAATGAGTGGAGAATGGCTCAAAGAACAAAAGTTATATAGTTTCGATGTGTGGTTTTACCCTGGGGTG
The DNA here is from genome assembly GCA_963556165.1 of Tipula helvola. Classification (NCBI taxonomy): domain Eukaryota; kingdom Metazoa; phylum Arthropoda; class Insecta; order Diptera; family Tipulidae; genus Tipula; species Tipula helvola. Next base: position 7,192,587 of record OY744481.1, on the reverse strand, counting down.
AAAATTAGCACACTCAAAATAACCGCAGAAATCGATAGAGGGATGAATTCTAAGAAAAAAATGTTCTATTAATTGGTATTAATTGTCACCCACGTGAAGGGGGCATCCACCCACAGGGTAAAAGAATTTTGTTGCTAATGTTGTCTATTCCAGAAAAGTTGGAATTATTGAGGCTGTTTACGTAATTTATAATTTCAGATGGAGAGATTCGCGTGAAGAAAAAACTTTCCGAAATATTTTTATAGCAGATCATTATTTTTAAGACAAGTATTTAGAGAGACTGCAATAAAAAATTTATTGAAAGCATTCGTTATGTCACATCAATCACTTATCAAACACCACTGATAATGTCATCCATTAAACGCCTTTGACTTTTCAGATTTTTCTTGGACTGTTCAAACCTAGAGTGAAAAAACTTGCCTTGGTTGTCTTAAATATCACCTGGAATTTTAAACTGAAGTGTTCGTACACTATTACGCCTCTTTACATTACTGGGTTGATTACACAAATAATTCAATAACTTGTTCTTCAACTTAATTACTTTAAGTAGTTTGTTCGACATTCAAGGTTTAATTTTTTTTGCAGAGGACAAGATTGGTCCAACAAATGAAGCGATTATTCAAAAATTGATCCATAGCACTATTCAATGACAAAATTTTCTCCTGATCATGTAGTAACAAAGAATTTAAAAGATGAAAATCAATTTTTTTAATTGACTTTGGATTTACATTATTTTTACAAGGTAACTGCCCGAATAGTTTTAGAAAAAGTAATTTATGATCTTTGAGTATTAAATCACATACCTCTGCTTGAAACTTAAATCTTGAATGTGGTTTCAGTCTCGTGAAAACATGATCAATGCCAGTAGATGTTGTACTAGCAACGCGAGTAGGTTCATTAACTAATGATATTAATCCGAAGCTCGACATCATTTCAAAGTAATTATTTACTGTGTCATACTCAGAAATTGATCTTAAAATATCTATGTTAAAATCTCCTAGCAAAATTAAATTCTTAGTATGAATATCCGACAAATAAATACATTGAAAATTCATTAATAAAATCACTAATTGATTGAAAATGAAATCTATAAACGCACACAATGCAAAATACCTCTCGCCCAAATATATACTAATCTGCAAAATATCAGCTGTTTTCTAATGTTTAACGGACGATTTAAATATATATCCACTTTTAATATAACCGATAACACCTCCGGCCGAATAATCATTGTTACAAGCATCGATAGTATTATAATCATGCAGTGTATATGCGTTAATTTCATCACATGAAAGTCAGATCTCTGAAAAAAATAACAAATCGTGCAATACATCATAAGCACTAAAGCACTAAGTAGCAAATTGAACAAATATGGAATCACTATTTCTTCGGAGACTACGAGCATTTCGATAAATGATCCAAATTTACAATTTTTATTTAAATCCGGTGGAGGTGAAACTGCAGTGTTAATATATGAATGCGAATGACTTAATGTTATATTCTTAAAATTAATATTTGAATATAAGTCAAGATTTCATTAGAAGTTTTTAAGGTCAGCCGCATCATTTATAACACAGAATTCACCCCCATCTACATTCCTCATTAAAATTTTAGAGTTCCGGATCCACATATGTTTATAATGTTTCTTGAACTTCGCGCTCCATGCTGGTAGAAATAGTTGTCTCTTAGAATAAGTTAAACTTTCATTTATAAATATTGGTCCGTTGAAATTAAACCCGCAGTTACTGCCTGATAACCGCGTTTTCCTTTTGGCCTCGAACACCTTTTTTCTCACTTCAAGAGCTTTCCCTTCCTTATTTTTCTTACGATACGTAAAATCAAGGTCACTCTCATTGATGTTCAATTTAAATCTTTTATTAATAACATTCAAAACGATGTTGGTAGTATTTTCCATTTCTGAAGCTCCAATGCCAACAATTTCAAGCGAATTATTGTGTTGCTGTTGTTCCAATTAGTCCACTTTTATTTTGAACTTTAGAAGGTTAGTTGATAGTAAATTATTCTCGGCTTTTAAGGATTAAGTTTGGTCCTCCAATTTTTTATTATTATCGATTACCGATGTTTTTAATTGTAAAAGTTCTTCGAGAACTTTTGCCAAAATAGTTGTGTGGCATTACCAGCTCGTATGCCTGATCCTCAGATTCAGAATTAGGCTTACGAGATGGTGATGCCACATAACTGTCATCATTCCTATTTAATTTGGTAATAGTATATGGCACTTAGTACAAAGCCAACTTTTTTCTCATTACGCATAAACTCTAAATCCTGTTCTTGTAATGATACACATAAAAGATGGTGTAAATTAGAGCACTGATTGATCACATTTAGTTTTCAATTTATCGTCTCGGTTGATTCTAACTTTGCATGTATTACATGCTATATTGACTTTTAGCAAAACTTATGAAATGAAACACTCAAAATATATTTCTTTATAATCAAAATTAGTCTAAATAAGAACAAATGCCGTTATTATTCACTGTACTTGTAAATTATACGTCATAAAATATTGAAATCACTAAATACTTAATCATGTTTTTTGCAATCTACTGTTAAAATATTTACTTCACAACACATTTACATAATAAATTGTTCCATATCACAGTTCATTATTCATGTAGGTACAATATTTTCACAAAAATGTTTACTTTATATATGTTATATAATTAGATTAAAATGTAAATATGTATTTAATTTTACTTTTATTATTATTTATAACTATTTATTTACACGATGTGCACCCTACAACAGATCAAATAATAATGTAAAATCGGTTAAGAATTAATCCAGTTCCTTTCTAATTGGCCATATTCCAGAACTTTTTTTAAAAATCATTTTAGACTCCGATATTCATGATACATGCCAAATTTCATCATAATCGGCTGAGAAATGGCCAAGTTCCTTCTATACGATATATTCAAATAATTTGTTCTTTTCCAAATATCTACAACTATTCTAAATCGCGAATGTCAAATTTGCGAATGCCAAATCCGTGAATGTCGAGGGACTACTGTATACTGTTCCGAGGATTTACTGTTTTGTACCTGATAGAATTTGAAATATTCCGTTTTGTAGCAACTACTGTTGTGTACCTCAAAATTGTTATGGAAGCTCGTATGTCGAATTATGTGTAGTTCCAGAGCCTTCTAGAGAATAGATCCATAATCATTATGACGTATTTTTTAGAAGCTTTTTTAGTGGTATAACTTTTCACTAATTTCCATAGGAATCCAAAGTAGAAATGGTGTTTTTTAGCTTCAAGTTTTTCATTGAAAAAAGCAAAAATGTTACAAAATTTTTATACAAAAGTGTTCTACATATCTTTAGCAACAATATACAGGAAGGGTTTATTGGTATTAAGTAAATATTAATTGCAGAAATATTAAAATTAAATTATTTCTAAAATATATTTTTCGAACTTTCAATTTGAAAAATACATCAAAGTTGGCTCTGACGAATTAAAATAATACTTGCTACATTTATCTTTAGTTTAACTAGTGTACGTTAGATGTCTCAGATTTATACAGAAAAATACGAAAAAAATTGTTTAAGGGCCAAATATACGAAAACACGTCATAGTATTTTTACCTAAGACACATATATTAAATATTTTTACTAACGATAGATGGAGTTATATACACTAAATTATGAAAAATATGCAAAACGATTTTCTCTTTTACGGCTAGTTATTTTAGAATACTGTATATATGCATGTATAACAAAAAACCCAAACAAAGTTGTAAATGCTTCGTGTTTTTGTCGAATTCACATTTGCTTATTTCGTTTGACTTTCATTAATGTAAGAGAAGAAAATATGAATGAAATATTCAATGACAATAAAAATTTTACCGAACATGTGCAATGTGCATGTATAAAAAATAATAAATACATACAAATAAGTCTGATAAATTTTAAGTTTTTTTACGGGCTATTTTGGTTATGTCTATAATTTTTATATTCATGAAGCCATTCATCTAATACTGTATTTAGTGAAGTTTTTGGAAAATTAGAAAAGGAATTGACTATACGGAAATGAAAAATCTTGAATATTATTTTTATTTGATGACTAGTAAATGATTTACCACCGCGATTCAAAAATTATTTAAATTAAATATTAGGCCCTTTTTCTAGCCCTTAGATTTCGTTTTTTATTTTATATTCCAGTTGAATTAGGGTTTATAAAGGAAATAAATATTTCAAAAGGATTTTTTAATCGTATTTTTGACGTAGAAAAAGAAAAAATCCGTTGAGTCCCGATGTCAGATGAATAAAGAAAGGGTCGAATAAAGCCGGTTTCACTCCTTTGGCCATTTCTTATCCGATTTTGATGAAATTCAGCATGCTCGATGGACATGGGATTCTAAAATGATTTTTAGATAAAGTTCTGGAATATAGCCTATTAGGAAGGAACCTGGCCATTTCTTATCCCATTTTGTACAAAATTCAAATTTGTTAAATTTCCCCACAGCTCTAAAAGCAACGATATACTCATTTTATTTTTGTTCAAATAAAAATTCAGTTATTCATTTATGCTCACAGAAATAAAATTTATATAAATTCTATATACTAAACAAATAATTTAAAATTAATAATAACAATAATTAAATGTATGAATGCATAATATTTAATTAAAGACGTTGCTAAAATCCGTTTCTGGATTTTAGCGTTAAATGGACATTTTACTTCAATTATTACATCATGCCCAATCAATCCATCAGGAGTCGCGGCAAGACATGGATATTTTTGATAAATGAATACACCGCATTTCGATACTTCTGTATTATTTTCGTTCGAAAATTGCTCTATCGCATTTTTTTCATTTTCCATCCCGTATATTGTTGACTTAGAATAAATAACAGTAGTAAGTATATAAGATATTTGAAACCTTACTTTTCAGAAATTTTATGCTTTTATTGCGGCTTATTTCTCCAAATTTTGTAGCAGTTAAACGACTCATACGCACTTGAAACCATTTCGCTTCATTGAACTGGTTTATAGTTGACCTTTCAATTCTGTCACGTTCAGCAGCTTCCGTTTTCAATTTTTTCAAAAAATCATTTCTTAGTTCGGTATACTCTTCAGGTGATTTATCCAAATTTTGACAGGTTTGATTTCCATATTCAGAGTCTTCTCCAAAAAACTTTAATTTTCTTTTTGTCGTTTTGGTTGATTTGTGGTGGCTCTTTTATTTAGTAGAAATCGTCGTTTTTCAAGTTCTGCTATTCTCGATTTTCAGCTGTAATTTGATGAATACTCTGCTAGATTATAGTGTCCCCTTTGACTGTTGTGTTGTAATACAGCGAACTTGGCTCGTGATGTGTATGATTGCCCACGGGAAAAATTAATTCTTTTGCCACCAACAGATTTTGCGACAATTGCATTCAAAAATTCTACGGCATTTGAGTCGACATCGTATACAAGGCTTTTAGCGTGGTATTTTAATCGCTTAAATAATCCACTAAATGCTTTGAATAATTCATTTTCCATAAATCTTTGATATATTTCAGGTATTTCGTAACGCTGACGGTTTCAGAAATATGAGGCACATTTCCTGTGGTCTTGAAAAACGTGGAATGGGATATTTCCAATGTCAAGCGCAAGTTCCTCAATTTTTTCTATGGAAGAGAATTTTTAGAAAGTTTCCTTTTTTTAATTGCGCAGATTATGTCTTTGGAACATCGATTAATTTGATTTCGTAATAGTTTTCGTTGAATTATAGATTAGTGCGATTAGTACATAGTTCCTTTGCGTGTTTCCGAAAATTACGAAGTAAATGATTGCGGCATTAAATTGTCTCTATGTGTGTATTTGCGTTTGGTTTAGCCTCTAAAATTTTTACGTATACGATGGCATCGCCATCTGCAATTATTTTGTTGTAGCGCATACCATACAGATACAGTTCTTCTCTTTTTCTAAAACCTTCTACTAAAGCATTCCATTCCGTTCCAGTTGATGGGCCAGCATAGTTCGAATTGCATTCATGATGTTCAGGTTTAGCTTTTTACAATTCTGCTCTGCGACAAAGAATGCAATATTTATTACGAAGACAACTCCTTATGACCGACCTTCTTTGTAGATTGAGCAATAATTGTTCCGACACTAAGTGAGGTATAATTACTATTGTGTCCGTGTACCATCGAAATCTACGCTTTTTTCTTCAATTGCTATTTGTTTTGCTTTTCCATCGCAGCTTTAAACATTTCTCGGTCGCAACCTTTTTGAATGTCACGTTGAACTTGTTTTTGTAATTTATTGAATGTATTTGGTGCCAAATATAGTATGTCAATGACACCAAAAAATTCTTCTATAATACCGATTGAAATGCCAGCTAAAACACTTTGATAATTTATTGAGTTTTGATGTAGTATCTTTTCGTTGGGATCTTCAGACGAAATATTTTGAATTTAATCCGATTCTGCGCTCGCTTATAAACTTTAAATTCAGTAGGAAGCATCCGAAAGCCATATTGTGATTGCTAACTTTTATTAGTTCGTTGAAAAAATATTGCATACCTAATATGCGTTTGCCATTTAATATACATATGTACGTTTTCCTCTTGAGCATTTTTTTCAGCTGTTTCAAATTCAATAATGAAATTTCTACCATTCAAATCAGGTTTTTGTTCAGGAAAAAGGGCAAATGTTGAATTTGCATCTGATAAATCATGGCATTCCTTTTTATTTTGATCAGATAAAACAAACATACTCTGATTTTCGTCCAGTTCCCTGATATGTTGCGTTTTAAATTCAATTAGTTTGTTAGCAAAACACCCACTGTAATAAGTCAAAAGTATGATGGTTTATGTGTTTTTGGAATTTTCAGAAAATATAATTGGCGTATTCATTTTTAATTTTTATCGTGTTCCTTATGCAACGAAATCGGACACATATATTTTAAGCGTTTTAAGCTTCAGTTGTCTTATTATGCGGCATTGAAGGTTTTGCATTTCAATTTTTTTTAGTTCTAGTAGTCACGGACAACAAATGAAAATCCCTACTAAATCTCGCATTACAAAATATTGCATTACATAATCTTGTTTAAAAAAAAAAAATCGCAAGCAATGTCTCGCATTATAAAATGTCGCATTTACAAAATCTCGCAAGACAAAATCTTCCAATATAAAATCTTGCGTATATAGTAAAATAGTTTGCAACATAATTCTTAGAGATCGGTATAGTAGGTTAAATGCACAAAATTTATTAAAAACGATGTTGCAAACTATTTCAATATAATACATTATGTATGTATGAAATACAGAACATAACATAATTTCACTTAGTTTAATTCAGGGTATTAGAAATTTGCATTGCTAATTTTACTTATAATAATCTAGAATGAATTTAGCAAATCGCAATTCGCAAGTCGAAAAATATAATAACTAGACCGGTTTTACCAAGAAAATTTTAATTTCAAATTTAATTTCCTTTCGACATTTCTGTCATATATTTTCTCGACAACAATTACAGTTTTTTGATTCAACCAAACATGCTGGCCGAACTAGGCCGTAAACATCCACAAAGGTATATTCACTGGCAAGTTTGAAGCCCCTTCCAAATGGTGGTACCTACATATATTTAAGAAATATATGAAATCGAGTGATTCCATTTACTTAGATAAAACTCCTAATTGATTAATTTAGTATTTTTAAGGCCCTTCTAAAAGAGTGTTAGCTGAAAAAATATCGGTTTTAGAACAGAAACCAGATCCATAGCGCGTGACCACTAAAACTAAAAAAATTAAAATGGAAAATCAGTTCCACCTTCAATGCCCTATAGCAGAACAACCGAAGTCCAGTCAACCGATCTCTTGATCGAACGATCTCAAATTGCACAAAAATTATAAAACACAATAAAACATCGAAACACAATACATATAATTTTTCCTTTCCAAAAATTTTTCATAAACGATCTAATTTTTTTTGTATGGCTCGAATGTTTTACGAAAAATGTAGATAGCTATGTATGAATAATGATTTATTTATTTTTGTTTCAAAACAAAAAAAAAAAAATATATATGTATGTACATTTGTGTTGTTGTAAATACAATAAAATTAATAAATATAAAAACTGTGAGTTAGAAGAGTAAAATAATAGTATGTAATTGAAGTGCAAGAAGAGTAAAACAAAAATTATATTGGATAGACGAAAAAATGGTTTAGCAAACTTCGTTTTTACTACATATACAAAATAAACTGCCATCTAATAACAGTTTACAGAACTAAACAAAAAGAGATGAGGTAAAATTTTATCTTAGACGCAATTGACATTAATAATCAAAATAAACGATTTTATTAATTTTTTGCAATTTTCTCGATTAATAATTAAAAACTCGAAAAAAGCCACCGTGAATAAATTCAGTTTTATCTCCTGCGCATTTTGATATAAAAAAATCTTAGTTTCATCGGCTGGTGTTTGAGAAAAGGTACATTTTCGATGCCAAATTTGGCCAAAACTGGTCATAATTAAAATCAAATAGCAGGAAAACTAAGCGGAAAATTCGGAAAAGCCACCGTGATTAACTAAATAAAACCTCAAAGAATATTTTAATATATGGTTTACGCTGATACGATCAGTAATTCTCTAGAAAAGGTACACTTTCTTCAAGCATTTTTTGCATTTTTCGTGTATTGGGCCCTTAATCAAAAAATTATGACACGATCTTAATATTTTGAGAATTTGTTTTGCTTTTGCTACAATTTTTGAACTTAAATTTCCCCAAGTGGCGATTTTTGGTACGGTTTTTCAAAATGTTTACTGCCCACTGCCATCTATGTATATTGGCTTAATGCACACGATTTGTAGTAAGCTGTTCTTTTTAATTTGACCAGAATGCTGTCGTTATGAACTTTTTTTTATATTTTGGTTTAAATAAACCAATTATTACAAGAAAATGAAAACGATTTACTTAAACGAGATTTATATATGTTGAAATTCAAACATTTATGAAAATATTTCAGAAATCATAATTAAGAATTTGCAACGTTTTCATTTACAAATTTGTCTTAGGAAAAAAAGTGATTTCCCAAATGTTTTATGTGTTTTACTATGAAAATTTTGGTTTTTTCCTCGTTTCTAATTCCCTTATAAAAGCTTCGTTTTTTAGATTATGGCTTGTATAATCAAGGTTGCTTTGGTAGTTCACATAGAGTTGCCGTAAATCGGTATATTATATATCCTATATTTCTCTGGTATTGGAAGGAAATTTTATTTGCCGTTTGGCAATTGCAAGCAAAAGCCGTTTATTTGCCAAACAATGGGGCATGCTTATAGTAACAATATTCGCCGCTGTTTTTATAATGCAGCACCCTCGGTAAAGGTTAGAATGTCAAATGGTATTAGTGTTTTGTATCGAAACTGTATTGTGAATTTAATAACACAAAAGAATTTGTATATTTTAAAATGTTTATAAGTCGTTTAGCGACGCGTTCGAACTTCGTAGCCATAAAATTAAACGTTAAACATTATTGTAACATTTATCACGACGGTAATGACATCTGATGTGCGGAAACAAAAACAAACTCTTTTTGCATGCCCCATTGTGGAAAATATTTTTTGTATAATAGCAAAGCAACCTTGATTATACAAGCCATAATCTAAAAAACGAAGCTTTTTTAAGGGAATTAGAAACGACGAAAACATCAAAATTTCCATAGTAAAACACATAAAACAAATGGGAAATCACTTTTTTTCCTAAGACAAATTTGTAAATGACGTTACAAATTCTTAACTATGATTTCTGAAATATTTTCATAAATGTTTGAATTTCAACATATGTATATAAATGTCGTTTAAGGAAATCGTTTTCACTTTCTTGTAATAATTGATTTATTTAAACCAAAATATAAAAAAAGTTCGTAACAACAGCATTCTGTTCAAATTAAATAGGAAAGCTTACGACAAATTGTGTGCATTAAGTCAATATACATTACATAGATGGCAGTGATGGCAGTCAAAATTATGATAAATCGTACCAAAAATTGCCACCTGGGGAAATTTCAAGTTCAAAAATTGTAGCAAAAGCAAAACAAATTCTCAAAATAATAGGAACGTGTCATAATTTTGTGATTAAATAATTTTTTTTTTCGTATTTCTCTGCCAAGAGTTATAGACATCTAACGTACACTAGTAAAATTAAAGATAAATTTATCAAGTATTTTTTTAATTCGTCAGAGCCTACTTTGATGTATTTTTCAAAATGAAAGTTCGAAATATATATTTTAGAAAGAATTTAATTTTAATATTTCTGCAGTTAATATTTACTTAATACCAATATAGCCTTCTTGTATATTTCTGCTAAAGATATGTAGAACACTTTTGTATAAAAATTTTGTAATATTTTTTGGTTTTTTCATTGATAAACTTGAAGCTAAAAACAGCATTTTTACTATGGATTCCTATGGAAATCAGTGAAAATGTATACCACTAAAAAAGCTTCTAAAAAATACGTCATAATGATTATGGCTCTTTACTCTAGAAGGCTCTGATAATAGTCCAAGGAGACAGTCCATGGAATAAAACAATTTGTTTACAAATATCGTGAATAGCTATTTAGAATAAAACGATCAATATTTTATATTTGCTTGCTGCTCTCATTTATGCGATGTCCTTTTTGTGCTATTTTTAGTATTACAAGTCCTTCATTCTTAAAGAAATTCTTACAAAGAAAAGCTTAAAAAATACAAAGTTTACTCTTGTATATACATACACAAATACATTGTATACCAAAATAATAATGGAACAACCACCCAGAACTGGTACAATAAACCAAAGCTAAGACAATTTTCACAACATTGCAAATTTTTTATTTTACAATTCCTTATCGGAAAATTGTTGCAAAAAAAAGCAAATTACCGGAACCCATATTAAAGTATACGAGAGCGCACAAAAAATTCTGTAAATTCAGCAAAATAAATAAAAACAAATTTCTTCGTTTAAGAACATTTAACATAAACAAAAGAAGTCAGCAATGGAAAAGAAAATGTTATTATTTTGGAATAAAAATGGAATTTTGCTTTTAAATCAAAACTTACATGAACAACATTTTCCCATTTGCTTTCTTGTGTTTGGTGCATGTGTACGTACAAAAGTAACTACGTTTGGAAATTTTTTTTTTACGTTTTCAACCTTTAAATTTATAATGTATTCTGGTTACATAACACTTGGTATTTTTTTTTTTATAATTTAACACTCTTCGAATATATAGTACGAGGACCAAGCTACATAAAGAAACATCAATGGGATTGTGTGAAATGGGAATAAAAATACACAAAAAAAGGCAAAATTATTTGACAATGTTCCAATTCAAATAAATAGTAAAAAGGTTACCGAACCGGAAGTTTAATTTTTTTTTCGTTTTTCTCGTTTTCTTTTATTCTCCACGTACTCTTGTGCTTTAAGAAAATTATACGATGTCAAAAATTATTACGGCAATTTGGTTTAATTATTGATGAGTTTATTGTAAATTGGAGAGTATTGATCCTAAATTAGGTGTGATTATATAAAGCGATAATTGATAATGGACAGACTTATTACAACTTAATTTAAGTAATTTTTTTAATTTTAATTAATCAAATGGGAATGGGACAAGGCTACTAAAACTTTAATTTGTGAATCATGGCAAATGTGTTATTTGGGCTAGGATAGTTATTTGCCTAATTTAGTAGTAACGACAAGTATAGAAAAAGAAAACATAAATGAAAATGTCTTCATTTCGTTATACTTTGCTTTGTAACAATAGATCGATAATTTGACAGCTAAAATATGTCAGGTTTTTTTGAGTGTTAAGGAAAACAAACAGCAGTTTATATGAAGCTATCATAAAACGTTTTAAAATAACTTAATGTTAATACAATTTAACCCCAGAAAAAACTCAAATGGCACAAGGTTTAACCTAAAGATTATGAATTGGCCTTCTCTTTATATTTTTATTTTGGGCTCAATTATCACAAAAAAAATTACCGGCTTAGCTTAAATGAGATTAAATGAAAACATTTCAATTAAATTGTATTATAAAATATTTTTAAATGTCTGTATAATAATTAAAATAAAAAATGTAGTTGTACCACTTCATACAAAAGATATGAACAAAATGTTGACGTTCAAGTTGTTTTCCTTAACACAAAAAATTACAATGAAGTTGTCTAGTATTCAATCTATTATCGATTAATTACAGTTCCGTTCCTTCAGAAGGTCGAGTGAAAGGCTTTGTGCATTTTTAAGGTTAAGGTTAAGGTTAAGGTTAAGGTTAAGGTTAAGGTTAAGGTTAAGGTTAAGGTTAAGGTTAAGGTTAAGGTTAAGGTTAAGGTTAAGGTTAAGGTTAAGGTTAAGGTTAAGGTTAAGGTTAAGGTTAAGGTTAAGGTTAAGGTTAAGGTTAAGGTTAAGGTTAAGGTTAAGGTTAAGGTTAAGGTTAAGGTTAAGGTTAAGGTTAAGGTTAAGGTTAAGGTTAAGGTTAAGGTTAAGGTTAAGGTTAAGGTTAAGGTTAAGGTTAAGGTTAAGGTTAAGGTTAAGGTTAAGGTTAAGGTTAAGGTTAAGGTTAAGGTTAAGGTTAAGGTTAAGGTTAAGGTTAAGGTTAAGGTTAAGGTTAAGGTTAAGGTTAAGGTTAAGGTTAAGGTTAAGGTTAAGGTTAAGGTTAAGGTTAAGGTTAAGGTTAAGGTTAAGGTTAAGGTTAAGGTTAAGGTTAAGGTTAAGGTTAAGGTTAAGGTTAAGGTTAAGGTTAAGGTTAAGGTTAAGGTTAAGGTTAAGGTTAAGGTTAAGGTTAAGGTTAAGGTTAAGGTTAAGGTTAAGGTTAAGGTTAAGGTTAAGGTTAAGGTTAAGGTTAAGGTTAAGGTTCAGGTTAAGGTTAAGGTAAAGGTAAAGGTAAAGGTAAAGGTAAAGGTAAAGGTAGAGGTTAAGATAAAGATAAAGAGTAAAGATAAAGTAAAGGTAAAGATAAAAGGTACAGATAAGAGGTAAAGGTAAATATAAAATGTATAGGTAACGGTACGGGTAAAGGTTAACTGTAGCTATAATGTAGCCAATATCAGCCTTGGAATCAACACAACTTCACTTATCAAAATCACGATTTTGCTGTTTCGTGTAAGTAATCCTACAGCTATGCTGATTTGGAAACTCTGTTTTCATCATCTGGAAGTGGGCGCATTTTAATGATGGGTGAAAAGAAGAAGTTGTCGTTCATTTGTTATTTTTTAAAAAGAATGCATCTTAGAAATATAAAACAAAGCAAATAGCTCTCTAAAGTAAATACTTTAGGTATTCTATAGGGATAGCTCTCTAAAGTGAGGAAATTGCAGCTACCTAATTACCTATCGAACCTAAGTTTCTGAACAAGTATGGCAATCAAAATACTTACTTGTTGTAAGCACAGGAAAAGCATCAGCCATTTTTGACTGATCATTGCCAGTTATAAAATAAATTTAGATGAAGTTCTGAAGTATGTCCAATTAGATTAGAATTTGGAACTTAGATAATTCCAAACCGATTTTGATGAAAGTCGACACATGCGATGGAAATGGGATTCTTAAACGATATTTATATAAACGAATTTCTGGCATCGTAAACAACACAATGCTTATAGATTTCGTGTCCGAACCTTTCAATCTTTTGGTTTGATGATGACTTCAAATTATTATGGTAAAATAAATTATGAATTAGTGGTTAAGCTATTCTGCTTATTTCAGTTTTAGAACAATCAAAGCTTTAGAATCATTGAAAAACTGAATTAGCGAAACACTGGAACATTTTTCTTTTTCATATTTGAGTTTTAAATCCGGTATTTAATTTCGAACTATAGTGTTTCGACCTCACTCTGGACTGATTTTAAGCATCCAAAATTGCTTTGGATTATTTTCCTTGTTCTAAATGGAAATAATTATTGTCGCTGAGGCTTTCTTCTCAGCTTCGATTAATCTTAAAAATTGCTTGATCTTTACCATGAAAATTCTGATATAAGTCGGCAATTTGTTTTCAGTTCGAGTATCCATATGCTGCATCAATCATTTGCCTTAAATTGTTGAATACTCTTTCCAAAGTTTGGGGTTGAAAATGGATAAATTTTGCTTCTTGAAATTCGAAAAAAATTTAGAAAATTTTAAAATCTTCTAAACGCTTATTGGTAGATTTAACAATCCTTTATAACATCATTTACGCCCATTACATATGACAAGATATCTCTTAATCCCTAATATTCCGAAATTTAGCGTATGGCGAAAATGGAATAGATCCCTGTAGCTCGGCCTTTAATAGACTGAAGTAGACAGTAGTGATATAACACTCTAACGCGCTAATTACAAAGAAAACATTAAAAACCATATACGAAGTGGCGCCGAAGAAAAAGTCTTAATAATTAAAATAAATTATTCGAAATCCTATCTATCGTTGTTTTATTTGCAAGTAGGTACCTGTAGGACAAGTCGTATTTTATGTTTCGGACGCACCTCCGGTACACATAAAAACAGTCCATCTGAATTTTCTTTCTTGTGTTTTTATAACATGCTTGTGTTTTACTATAAACTAAATACGGAATATAGTTTATAAATAAATTGTTTAAATGGTCTTACAAAACTTTAGATTCAATGGCCAACAAGCGTATTGTGGAAATTTAACGAATTTAAAAAACATCTACTAAAAGAGCTTGTTGCAGCTTTATTATGCCACTAATTCAATTACAGTTTCTCAAAACACAAAAGACTATATCCTAAAATGTATTCTTGAATTGTAAAACTGTGGAAACTAAAAAGAAATATTCTTAGTTCGTTTCTTAGGGCAATGGACCACTTCAAAATGTATGCTATGATTTAGATTTATTGTGCAAAATCCCTAAAAAGGAACAATCACGCCTGCATTACGTCAAGCCAAATTCCATACTAACCAAAATATTTCGCTGGCTCGGGATCCGCATTGAAAACCTTTTATTATTATTTTTAAGTGAGTAATAATAATATTCCGTCCGCCTACTAACCATCGTTTATCTCGTTTATCTTTCGGTAGCTTCTCAATGGTCTGGGAATAATAAATATACTAAAGCAAAATTTCATGAATCGAATATATCTGCTTAAATACTCTTAGGCGATAAATTGTATCAACAAATTATTAAATTCTACGCTTTTTTATATCGCTAACATTTTCACTTTCACTGCTAAGCTACCTTCTTACCCATAAAAAGCTCCATAAAAAAAATCAGAATGAAATATGAAACTTGCGTTTATGTGTAGTTAAACAGAACATTATATAGCATATAGTGAAAAGCTTTTTTATGTATTACATATATTATGCTTAGATTTTTTTTCTCTTTGGTTGTCTTATCGATTTTCTTTTATTTTTAGAAGATGATGAAAAGTCAAACCTCATTTAAGTAACGTATTCTAGTATATCAAATGTGAATTTTTTTTTTATATGATATGACACAACGTTCGAATGAATTTTACGAAATAAAAATGATTTTGTAAAATCATTCTGAATAATTGTTTCAGTATGTTAGCAAAAACTAATACATAAATTAATTTTTTTTACCATAATGATCATGCTTGAATCTTAAATTCTTTACAGTGCACCATAAATATTTAAGTGACGTTATCGCGATGTTAAATTATTACCTTCACACAGTAAGTTCTCGCGTACAATTTTTTGTTTTGTGTTCAATCTTGAAATAAAAGTTCGCACGTTTTAAATGCGCACGAAGCATGTACATGTACATGAAGTAAAATCATTCTTTTATGGTATAATACATTTTCATCATTGTTCTCAAATGTACATCAGTAACTTGAGGAATAGTGTTTCTGGGTAAATTGAATTGAAATGAAAATAAAAAAATAAAAACAGCAAGATGCCAAACATATAAATAATTGATAAATTAAACTGAAAATTTGAAATGAAAAACAATAAAGCTCCTAAAACAACCGAAAATTTCTTTGTTCTTTGTGTACCAAATTCCTAAGTATTAACATAATATGGAATTCGGAAGAAATTAAATTCAAAGATATGAAAAATTCATTCATTGAATCCAACTCAGTGCTGTGGGCGAAGGTGATTCGCATATACGTACTTTTGTAATATTCATTAATTTATAAATTTCATTTAGCTTAAAGTATTATCGTCACTTCTCTTTATACATTTCCGTTGGATTTCTAACAAATTATTAATCTCATCATGTGTACAGAGCACATAGCACGCGCACATAATAATGTATATGAAGAGAATTCTTTAGAATTAATTTAAATCAATAAATAAACAGTAGCTGGTCGCAGTATTTTCTACTCGTTATTTGTCGTGATTAAATTTTTAGGGTGGGTTAATATTCTGTTTTCGATTGTGGAAATGTCAGCACTTAGTATTTACCATGTTTTCATAGAAAAATAAATAGCTACTGCAATAATTTAGATAATATTTAAAGTTGAGAACCTAGCCACGCAAATATTCTTCTTAAATAAACCCCCAAAACTACCCAGGAGAGCCAGTAATTTTTTCTATTGTCACAGACAAAAATAGTGTTGATCGCTCCCATTGAAATAAGGAAAACCCAGCCGGTAAAGTAAAAGTTTACTTATGTCACTCACACTTGTTACACACTTTGGCAAAAAATATTAACAATCATTTCCCAAAAACTAACCAAACATTAATTAAAGAGGTTTTCGCATCGATGTTTTTGGAGGCGGATTACTGTATATAAAACCAAATTTGGAAAAGTTTGACCATTTTTCTCTCGACAAACCTGATTAACAGCACAGTACGGGCAAAAATGGAGAATTAGTTTTAATTACGAAAAATGGAACATCTGAAAAATGGTACACTTCTTACGTACGTACGAAGTCCTTTCTATCTAGATTTCAAAGAAATAAGTGACGACATTACTAAACAAATAAACAATTTACCAGAACTTAGTTTGCGGACTTCTAAATAAAGGTGAACGGTTTAGCAGTAATCATTAAGAAAATTATTTCGCAGTTATTAAGCGAAGGATTAAAACAACCAACAAAATTGGTGAAATTCCAAAAAAGCTGGTCGATTTTTAAGGGAAATTAATTTGCATAATATGTCATTATCATTATATGTACGTAAAAGCCCTGTTATCCAGAATGCTTGGGGTTGAAAGAATTCCAGATAATTGAATGTTTTATTAAAACTAGAATTTTACGACGATTTCGCATGATTTCATTATTTTGTTAGGATTCCCGTTTATTTATTTTCAAATTATGTACCAGCCAGAAAACAAATTTTTCATACATTATAAAATAGAAAAAAGTAAAGGGAAGTATGTTTCCTGTGAATCCCCGAAATAATAATTTGTGAAAGGGAAAAATAGAAAAAAAAATCCTAAAAATTTAAATTCCGGTTAACTGAGTGTTCCGGTTAATTGAATGTCGGATAGTCGGGCTTTTACTACCTAATGCTTCTTTAAAAAATAAAATAATATATTGCAATGAGAAATATCCTTGGATGACCTACCAAATAGTGTATCTAGGTATATGGTGTAAAGGAGCAAATGAAGCAACCCTAAATATATCTTTAACTTCAATTTGTCAAAGTTTTCGCGGTTGAATAGCTTATCAGAGAAAGATCGAGCCAGCAAAGATTTTTTCACTTAAACGAAATAAAAAATTGTGTGCATCCAGGGCGATAAACACAAGACTCGCTTCATGTGCCGTAACTGCATACAACTTCAGCAAGTGCTCACACTGTCTCTTCGTGGCGGCCACTAGAAACCTAGAAACTACTCTGTTAAAAGAGAGAGTCCTTCTACAGGAGGTACAAAAGCCCAACCTGTAAAACTTCTTTTGTTACGAAACCACAACATGAGCCTCGGATATTTTTGGATTCACAACAATGACCTCGGACACGATATAAGGACAACGATTTTAAATTTGGAACATGGAACCAGAGACTGGAACTGAAACTGAAACTGAACCGAAAACCGAAAACCGTAATTAACCGCTATTTTCAATGAACCGAAAACCGGAACCGAACCAAAATAAAATAAAAAATTGAACCTGAACCGAAACTGGAATCGAAATTAATTTTCGTTCCGGTTCAAGTTTTTGCTATCCTTGCTAAACTTAAATATAAATGCCGCTGAGGACTATGAATTTCCACAAAAAATTAATTATTTGATTTCACAAATAAATTCTTTTGTGGAATTTTTTTTTTCTTTTTTTTTTTTTTTTTAGAACACAAATACTAAATATAAAAAATAAACACCATGGAAACATTATATATTGGCACAGATACGTGGATGATATGTTGTTATTATTTAAAGGAAAAACATCAAGTTTACATTGGAGATCGAATCAAACAAAACAATTAATTTTTTAGATTTAACCATACAGAATATAAACCACCAACATAACTTTAGAATTTACAGAAAATCCACTCAAACTAGCCAAACAATTTATAGTTCGTCACAACAGATTGAACAATATCTCGATGACAGTTGCCGATTATAATGATGAATTAAATACGATTAAATTCATCGCTTATAATAATGGTTTTCCGGAGATGCTTATTGACAATATCAACACAAAAATCATACATAAAATACATTTAACTGATCTCACAACATTAAAAGTTGACGAAAATGATAAAAAATATATCACGGTTGAGTACAATAAAACAACACACAATATTATGAGAAAGATTCTACATAAACACGGATACACAGCCGCATATAAAACCAGCAACAAAATACAACGAATACTAAAAACTATAAGACCATAGCAAAACTTGAGAGCGGTATTTACAGACTAAATTGTAATGATTGCCAAAAATTTTATTTAGGCCAAACTGGAAGATCGTTTGAAATTCGTTTCAAAGAACATACCGACGAAGTCACGAGCACACAAACAAAAAGCTTTTATAAATCAAATTATGCATTTCATTTAGTATCGGAGAACCACCAATACACCAATATAAACAATAATTTACAAATATTGCATAGACTGGAAAAGGGGAACATGATGAATATATTGGAGGAGATGGAAATCTATAAACAAAGAAATGACCCATTCTTATTAAATGATAAAATAAACACAAAGACAAACAAAATATTTGACCTAATAACCAAAAATTAAGCTATCGAAAAACTGAGAACACCCAAACGACTAGTAGTTAAAAACAAGTTGACAAAGAGTGAACACTCGAAACCGGTCCTTGGACATAAAAATTTTTTATATGAAAAATATCACATAAATGTTATTTAATTTTAACTGTTTATGTTATTAAATTTTTTGGTTTTAATAAATATTGTATTTTTATTTTAATTAAAAATATTCGTTACTGTATAACTTGGTGGTTGCCAGGACATACTTCCTACTTAAGCGTATTCATAAAGCTACATGGAAATCAAACGACGGGATAACGGTCATCCAAATCGACCATTTCCTCTTGTCCAAGAGACATTTTTCTAGCCTTAAAACATCCAAACTAAACGTGGAGCTAACAATGATTCAGACCATTTCCTGGTAGTTGCTGAATTAAAATTTCGTCTATCAACCACATACAATCATTGCTTCCAGCGCATCACTCGTTGGAACACTGCGGCATTGAACAACCAAGTTACCAGAACCACCTACGGGATGTCTGTATCAGAAATCTTGGAAAATAAACCCTTCCTGACTCCGTTCAAGAACAGTGGGGCATTATCAAAACGGCGGTAACCGATGCCTCAAAGTCCACCGTAGGCCAAAATCCATCAAGGCCTAAAAATCTCTGGTTTGATGATGATTGTATTGGTGCTATTCGGGAAAAAGATCGCGCTCGACAACGAAATCTATCACAAAGAACAAGACAATCCCATAACACCTACATGACGGCGAGGAGAATTGCTAATCGGTTATGTAGACGAAAAAACGGGAATGGCATGAACAACAGGCATGCAACATCCAAAATTCTAGCCTGAGAGATAGATATCGTTGCATAAGAGAATTAGCTACGGACTTTCATCCACGTAGCAGCGCTATTCGCAACAATTCCGGTGAGTTGGAAATGGACACTTAAACCGTCCTCGAAGTGTGGCGAAATTACTTTTCCTCACTTTTAAATGAACAGCCACCACCTTCCGAGCAACGACCCCTCTTGCTTCAACGCGATATTAACATCAAGATAACACGGAAAAGAAGTACGGAAGGTGATATCGCAGGTGAAAAATTACAAGACACCTGGTGAGGATGGTATCTGCAACGAAATGCTCAAATATGGGGATGATTATCTGTTCTACCGCATGTTTGAGCTAATATCAATAATTTGGTCTAGAGAAGAGATCCCGGAAGACGGCTCTTATTTGTCCACTTTATAAAAACGGAGATCGATTGAACTGCAACAACTATCGCGGTATAGCTTTGCTGAACACGGGCTACAAGGTTCTGGCCAACGTAGTCGCAGCAAAGTTATCAAATTACAGCGAGAGGATCTTGGGTGACTATCAATGTGATTTTCGACCAAATAGATCAACGACCGATCAAACTTTTACGCTGAGGATTGTGCTGGAGAATTGGTTTCAATGTGCCAGCTTTTAATGGATGGCTCAATATGTAAGGCGCTAATAGAAGGCAAAATTTCGGATGCCTTTAAGATAACATCTGGAGTGAGGCAAGGAGACCCAATAGCTCAAACCTTTTCAACCTATCATTGGAGTAAGTCATTCGTCAGCTCAATATGGCACAGCGTAGCTGCCTGTATTATAAATCTACCCAGCTATTAGCTTACGCTGACGATATTTGCATTCTGGGTCGCAACATCTTATCACTGAAAGAGGTCCTCCTCCCATTGGAATTAACAGCCCAACAAGTGGGAACTTCATTTCAGGAGATACTCAATATGAAAAGGTGAATGAGTTCAAATACTTGGGATCACTTATTGCATAAATGTTAACATTTATGTTAACATCTCAATTGAGAAGTCGGACACCATACGCAATTTCAAGGGGACATCTCTGAGATCGACGTAAGAAATTTCGAAATTGACCATGTTTTATTTTAAGGTAAGAATGAAGTTAATCTCACCCTTACGGTAGACGAGGCACGGGAAGGAATACACGGGAGTGGGTCTGCCCTCTCAAAGTCCTTGAGTCCCAATGCTACCGCTTTTCTAGCAGAAGTAAATGTTATTACATCTAGGAGGGAGAGCAATGAGCCCAGATAGTATGTAACGCGCGTAGAAGTACTTCCTACAGTAAACATTTAGGAGGGAGAGCAATGAGCCCAGATAATATGTATCGCGTGTAGAAGTACTTCCAACAGTAAATATCTAGGAGGGAGAGCAATGAGCCCAGATAGTATGTCCCAGCAACTCGCAAGAGTAAAATCAAAACTGTAGACGAGGAATGGATAGGAATATACGGGAGTGGGTCTGCCCTCTCGATGTCCTTGAGTCCCAATGCTACCGCTCTTCTAGCAGAAGTAAATGTTATTACATCTAGGAGGGAGAGCAATGAGCCCAGATAGTATGTATCACACACCGGTCGGCAGTATTATCAGGTTCTTTAGGAGCCTGAATATTGGCTGGACGGATAATTAAAACATCTAGGAGGGAGAGCAATGAGCCCAGATAGTATGTATCACGTACCGTTAGGCAGTATTATCAGGTTCATTAAGAGCTTGAATATTGACTGGACGGATAATTAAGTAGGGCTTAATGCACAAAAGATCTTTTAGGTCGCAGTGCGGGGTGGCTTGAGCCCCCACATGGCCCTCAAGTAATAATAATAATAATAATAATCTCACCCTTAAAATGTGTGAATTCTTAATGAGCCTCGGGTTTTAAATTGTGCTTGAATTAAGAAGTCGGGTATTATATGCAATTTCAGGAGACATATCTGAGATCGATGCAAGATATCAGAAATTGAAATTTTACCGCTTAGTGTTTATTCACTATAAATTTATATTGTGTCCAAAGGAACTATCAATAAATATTTAGTGTACTATAGAGTATTGTCAAATCTTAATCAATTTCTTTACAATTATTTTTCCTGATGAATACCGTTTGTTTTGAATATTTTGAACAAACATACTTCCTTTTTATGCGATGTCTAAATATTTAAATTATTCGAATATTTCGTGTCCGTGTTTACGTACAAGTTACTTATCTGATTATTCCTTGCTTGTGAACCTATCCTAAAAACAACAACAACAAATTAGTTATCTGTTACCATTGGTAAACATAAAACATTTAGGCGGATTTTCCCTAATTGGTAACAAACATTACCCTGCACACCCTGTAAGCTACTTGAGATTTTCAAAAAACGTCTCGAAGCTGAATTAAAGAAAAGGTCGAATATACTTTGCATATGTTTAGGTATTTGATATTGGAGCACTAATATAAACTTTCGGCAATATTTAAGAAGTGTCGGCTTCAAAAACTGCAAACTCCTAAATGACTAATCATATGTATATGCTAAGAGCATTAATCTTAAAAATCAAGAAGAACTTGTTGAAATTTTCTATAAAATTATCTAACCGCGACTAAAATCAATTTTTTCTTTCCATCTTAGAAGCGCATTTGTCTGTAGAAAATGAATTAATGGAGAGTTGAGCCAAACCAGTCTCTATAATGAATTAGCATTTTTCGACTTCATTAGTTGAGTTTTTGGAACAATAACATAGATTATATTGCCTATAGGCATTTGAAAATTATTTGGTATTTTGGTACTTAAATGCATATAGTGCGCATTCCTCTTAAACTCTCGATTTTTAATTAACAATCGACGTAAAGCAAATTTTTGTGTTAAAATAAAACTTTAAGCAATGCATTTTTACAAATGCATATGTCAAATATTAGTAATGCCATTATTAATTTTGTTTATTGTATAAGACGAACATTGCTTTCAATTTGGATTCAGTTACTGAACTAAATTTATTTGAAACACCTTTAATGAATTTGCACAGAATTTTACTCTATAAAATTGTGAAACTATATCACTACTTTGTTAGGTCACTGTACCTCACTCCTTAACTCACTATTTTAGTATAGTGCAATCAATTCTACGTTATCGTATTTACGTCTACAGCTTTTACTATTTCTTAATTTCGACTCATAAGAAAAAAGAAAAATTATGACCAGACGTCCTGGTTTCCCCGTACATGTCCTGTTTTTTTAAACTTCTAAGGGCATCCAAGAAATGTATTATAACTATAATGGTTTTTAAATAATATTCATTCAGATCGCTAAATTTATTAAAGACAAAAAAAACTTAAATATTTTACTTAAGAAATGAAATCCAGTCCAAATAACTGGCCCAAAAAAATTTTCAGGACGTGATTTAATCCATTAAAAGTAGGGGCTATTTATATAGAATCGGCTTCTTAAATCTTCAAAACAAAATTTTAGTAATGGCGGAGGAAATTCCCTGGGTCTGAATTAGCTAAGTATATAAAGACAAAAGCTATCAACCAAAACATCCTATAGCCAGTGGCCCGCAATATTTCCTGAATTTGAGCCATGGTTTAATTGTGAAATTCGACCACAGATGAATATCGCCGAACGAATTTTCCAAACCCGAAATCATACAATTTTATAATAGGAACCACTTCGATTTAACATCTTAAATTCAAATACAAAATTCCATTAAAATCCGTCCACAAACGAGCCATTTACTTCCATTTGGAGCTGGAGACGTAATATACAAGCCTGGACTGATTATTTATGTCAAAAAAACTTAAAAGGGCGTAAATAATTGGGTTTTATAATTAGAAATACTGATAGAATCAGTTTAATAATTCAGATCTAAAATTCCACTAAAATCCATTGACAAATTGTTCCGTTTGGTGCTGGAACCTTGAAATGAAGTAAAGGAATGGATTGGTTATGAATGTAAAAAACATTTATCTTTGGCAAATTTCATTTCCACAATATTTTTCTAATGACCAAAGTATCATGAGGAGTGTCCCGCAATATTTAACACTATGTTTTATTTAAGAAACTCCATCTCTGACCCAAAAGGAAAGGGTGCGATTTCAACAATTTCTTTTAAATTTAGTACCTGACTGAACCAACCTATTTTAAGATCCAAACATTAAGTTATTCTGGTATTTTTCAGAGAGATGAAATATGTTACGAAGAGACAACGATTACAAGAAATTAATTATTTTTCAGTCATCTGATCAGGATATAAGTACTGAATTGCTAACTTATTACTCAGATTTTTTTCTATATTATAGTAATTAACCATGTTTACTTACAGTATTAGCAAATTTTACAATACCCCTTCATATAGGAAAAATCAGGGTAATAAGTTAGCAATTCAGTCGCTATTCGAAACTAAATTGCAGAACACTTAACAATTTCTCCTCTTTGTATAATTTTTGATGATCAATGAATTAGTACCACCACCTCCAAGTTATGAATCAAGTGGGTGGGTTTGAATCATTTCTAGAAGATATTTCACCAAGTGTATGTTATGTGACTACTTAGTGAATGGCCACCACCCTCCAAACCAATTTTATATAGCAGTTTTTTTTTAATTTTAATCAAACACATAACATATTTCGAGACTTACCATTCTGGTTTTTTAAGTCGAAATGTTCTAATTTTTTCAACTTTTCAGACAGACTTCGTCCAGGTATAGTAGTTTTTGACCTGGTCGGGGTACCAGCATAAAACATAGAATATTTCGTGATGCCCAACAACAAGAAAAAAAAAATTGTAAAACATCCCGACCTAGAAAGAATAACGAATAGTTGATCGAATTCACGAAAGATGTTCAATCTATCCATATAGATCTCATATTCACCAGGCGCTTCCACTTCAGCTCACTCAAGAGCGTAAACTATTCGACCTACTTCTCATAACAGAAGGGTAACAACTTGAAAAATAAAATCTCTACTTACAAACTACTGCTGTATTGAACTTGGTGAATAATATTTTATTTAAAATTTGTGGTTCAGTTGTAGCTTTTACCCCTGCTTTTTTCTCATATACATAGACGAAATATTTATTTATTTTTTTTCGTTTGCGTCTATGGATAGGCTGACTCTACTGGAGACGATGGATACCGTAAGTAATGATGTGTACGCCTTAAATTTTTGTAGCAAAATGAATATCATTAACTAATTTACAAATTAATATTAGGCCAATTAATTTCCATACATTTTATTTGGTTGAGTATCTACTGAGAATTCTACGAAAAATGTAAATTAAATTTTAATTATAACAGAACAAGTTCTTTATTCTTCTACAATAACATTAAGTGAAATTGTTGAAAATATTTATCATTTAGCAAGAGCTAATTAAAACTTTTTCTTATTAGGATTATGCGAGAAATTATAAATTCCATATGCCGTTCATTGTATGTACATTGTACATATGTACATACATACGTTATTTTTACAGATTTGCTTTTAATGTATACGTACATAGATTATTATTAGTATTTAATTACGGAACTTATAGGGCAACATCCTGAATAGCTTAGTAAAACAACGTTTGTTACAACATTCAGGATTTCATTTTAATGCGCATTTAATAGACATTATGCATTTTGTATAATTAAACTCTCCTATAAAATCCAAATGTAAATTACATGTCCCAGGCTATTTGTTTTAATTACAACCCTAGGTAATCATAGTTGCATCATGTACCATATTACGTACATATATGTATACCTTTTTGTATATACCAGGTTGAGCCAAGTTTTCGAAAAAATTGTAAAATTAAGAATTTTCCAGTTTATATGACTATGTACCTAGCTAGTTATACTCTAGTGCTAGTCTATATATCTAGTTATACAGGAAAAAGGTAACATTTCATCTTTCGATAGATTTCCATTTGAATATTTTTACATTTATTACGTTCTGTTTCTCCTAAAAGGATGTTATTATTCGTTATTATCAGTTTTTATTAAAATAATATAATTTAGTTTATTGTCTATACATGGATATACGATTTATTACTTAAATCGATAGGGAATTATGTCATATTATGCGGAGGTTTATACATAGGTACAATTCAATCTGAAGATGTGACAATTTAAAATGTATTTTACACTGCCAAATAGAATAAAATGGAAATTATCGCTTTTCAATTTATTGATGGAAATGCAAATCGGAAATAATAAAATTTATATTGACGCTAATTTCGTTGTTTACTACCTGTACTTATCGATAATAGTCTCAGCATCGTTTTGCAATTTGAACCGATTCTGCCATAATGTGATTGATAGAATTATAGTGAATAATATATTATTTTACTACTTGCATTCTTGCGCGATATTCAGTGCATGTTTCTTTCCAATTACCTGTATAATGGATTTGACAAAATTAAAAAAATTATTAGAGTTTGTAGATATATAGACGTAGATGTATTTTGTACATATAGTCGGTTTTCCATCGCCTACGTTAAAAAAAAAAAAAAATTGGTTGGAACCATCAGGGGTTCCGCACTCAATGTCACGATGGGCCCATGTCGCCTACGTTAATTTTGATTCTAATGTGATACACCTTTAAGAATCATATCACCCATGTTATGAACACATGCTTCATTCTGCACATACTTCATTTTTATCTACTCACTAATTTTCGTTTTAAAATGCTTGCGATTTTTTTTTTACTTAACCTTTCTTTGAGCATACACAACCTGCGGTGGAGCGTGAAATTTTAGCTCAGGCATAAGGCTTTCAGTTTTTTTATCTTTGAAAGAACGAAAACTAAAACTTTGTTGGGTTAAAAAATTATATTAATTGTGAAACTCGGCTCTGAAGTTGGTTGCATTAAAAATATACATATTTGTACGAATCCAAATCGCCCGCCATTTTGGATATATGTAGCTTAGTCATTGCAGTTTTTATGACATAAGTTACAGTAATTTACAAGCTATCATTCCGTGTGCATCAACTTTAAGAGATGAATGTCGATATAAGGAACATTTACGCGATTGAATTCTATTTTGTTTTCAAATGATAAAAAATGCTGCTCAAGCTATGAATTAAATAATTCGACTTTGGATGAAAATTCTATGTGAATATTCAACATCAAGAAAGTAGTTTTCAAGATATCAATCCACGTCCAGGTGCAGTAAACAAATTTGAAGACGAAGAACTTAAAGTTTTACTGGATGAAAATCCGTATCAAACTCAAAAAGAGCTTACAGAACAGTTAGGAGTTACTCACTAAGCAAAATCACTTCGATTGCATGCAATCGGTAAGATGCAGAATTAAGGAAAATGGGTTCCTCATGACTATGGTTTGCAAACCGGGTTAACCCGGTCTCAAAAACCCGGGTTTTTATCAAATGTGATGAACCCGAAAACCCGGGTTTTTTTACTTAAAACCCGGATTTATTTTTCAAAATAAATTCTGTTCAAAATACATTATAAAGATCTTAATCATCTTAAAGAACTCGTACAAATTAACTTAGGTCTATTGAACGATTTTCGAAATTTACTATCCTAATTAAATTAACGATTGAAGTATTAGAACGGGAGGATCCCACTTTTTCTTTAAGAAAATTTGAATTTAAATATGGACTAAAACTGCTAGATTCGCTCAAACTAATAATTATGGAACGTAAAAATGTCAGTTTAACGTGTTGATAAATTATCTGTCCGTAAAGTACAAAATCACATGTATTGGAGTACGGAGCAACATTTTTTAAAAGATTAATTAATGTTAAACATCAGCAATCGCCGATGCTTTACCAAATGTATGTTGCGATGTCTCTGTCAAACTATGAATGGCCGAGGAATTGAATTAGGCCTCTTTGCAGCAATCAAAACAAACCCTTCAAAGTTCTAATTTATTTAACACTAAGAAGTACCGACCGATCAAAATGACCGGTTGTACATTTATTAAACTTTTTTTTTTATTATTATGTAAGTATTATTTTGGAAATTCAAGATGACTTTTAATATGACAACACAGTAATTATATTAAAACTAATTATAAATCTCCGAAACATTACTTACATAATAATAAAAAAAAAAGTTTAATAAATGTACAACCGGTCATTTTGATCGGTCGGTACTTCTAGTGTTAAAAAGAGTGCGCTATGTTCGAGTTTTTGGGTGAAAGGTTTTTACTATCAAAATCGCCAACTTCGACTGAGGCAGAAGTTGTATATTACAGGTAATATTTGTGCTAAAACCAGAACGCACTTAGGTGATAATGCAATACACGCTTTAGTATTTTTAAAACATTTTTTACGATTAAAATTTTGCATCAAGGATTTATTTAATTTAAACAAATTTAACATATTATTTCAATTTACTTTACGATTGAACTGTTACTGTTGGTACTTCATGAATAAAATTGGATTTCTGACTTCTTATTTTAAATTTTTTTTTTTTTTTTTTTTTTTTCTTATATATCTCTACACTTTTCTGGGGCTCAAGGCACTCCCGACTCTTTCGCAGTTAATTTTTACCGTCCTACTTTTACGCAGTAAGCCAAATTGAGGACGTACGGCTATAGACCCGCTTTCGTATAAACCACCTGCACATTGCATTGCTTCATGCCAACCTATAGTGCTGACATGAAAGGTGGGTCGGCCCATGGATTCTGCACTCTCGACAGGGGGTCATAGTTGTGTTCATCGTCATCCCCGATCGTAATCGGGTGATGAAAAATCCCTTTTGCATCCAGCCCCTATCGGGATTCGAACCCGGTACCTCCCGCTCCAAACGCCACAGCTTTTAACCACTGAGCCGGTTGGTCGGTTTCTTATTTTAAATATTTTTTTCATTTTAATGAAGTTATACAAAACCCGGGTTTAACCCGGGTACCCGGGTTTAAGTATTTTCTAAACCCGAAAACCCGGGTTTTAAAATTTCCGGGTTTTTGCAAACCCTACTCATGACCTGCTTTCTCGGTGCAAAAGAAAGAATTTTTTTCATAAAATCATTACGGATGCTGAAAAGTGGATTTTGTTCGACAATCCTAAACACAGTACAGCATGGGTTGATCCAGGCCAGACCTCAACATCAGTTGCAAAAATGAATATTCATGTCAAGAAAGTATCACTGTGTGTCTGGTGGGATTCGAAAGGAGTCATTTACTACGAGCTTCTGGAATTTGGTCAAACTATTACAGCTGAACGTTATCAGGCCTAATTGATCAAATTAAGTGATGTTATGGAGGGAAAAAGCTCGTACACAAATAGCAAAATCAACCAGAAACTCATCTTCTCTTTAGGCTGGGAAGTTGATAAGCTTGCGGCGTATCCCCTCCAGACTTGGCTCTCTCTCTGACTACCACATATTCAGATCGATGTCATCATATTTGAAAGGCCAGTGGTTCACGAAAATTGAAGATGTGCGAAAATGGCTTGATGACCATTGTGCATCGAAACCACCAAGTTTCTATCGCAAAAGCATTGATCATCTACCCGATAAATGGCAAAAGACCATAGATGAGTAATGGCGACTATTTCGATTTTTAATCTTTGCATCTTTTCAATAAAGTCGGATTTGACCAAAAAAGCCGAGTTTCTACTTGTACACCTAATAGACGTCGTCCGACAATTCCATGAATAATTTTATTCAAAGGCACACAAAGGCAAATAGGCAATTTACACATTTACATAAATAACATACACCCCAACATAATTCACATTGGAAACTGAACAAACAAAACCATCACATTCTTGGATTTAACAATACAAAATATCGATGGACAGCATAATTTGAAAATTTTCAGAAAAACAACACAAACAAACCACACAATACACAGCACTTCTTATCATCAATTCCAACATAAGTAGTGTATAAGCGTATGTCCTGGGCCAGCCGAAATCGATTCCAGCCGAAAATTTTTTTACATGTAAATTACAACAACATAAACGATTACGTATGTTTTTACTATGGGCATACTACAGTGTAACCCCGGTAACTAAATCTCTATATAAAATGAAAACCTAAGTATATAATTTTCTTAAAAATCTGTCATTCAACTGTATATTATATTTTTTTAAGACATTTCGTTAGATGGCAGCACAGTAATAAACTTTAAGCTTTGAACTTTTTAGTATTACTTAGTTTCGTTAGATGGCGCACATTTCTTACAGTTTTATTGTCAACCACGATAACTAAAACTCCATATAAAATTATTCAAAATCAGGTACTCAACTGTAAATTATTATTTTTCCAAGTTTATCTGTAGATGTCACCCTTTAAAGCTTATTTTATGTACATGGTTTGTAACTTGGCTCAATATATAGTTTAATTATCAACCACGATAACTAAAACTCTATATGAATTTATCCAAAATCAGGTATTCAACTGTATATTGTTATTTTTTAAAACTTTATCTGTAGATGTCACATTTCAAAGTTTATGTATATTCTGTAAACATGGTTTGTAACTTAATTGAAATTGGATAGTGCACAGTTATATTAATATTTTATAATATAACCTTGCCATTGAAAACTAGTTCATCGTACATTAAATAAAAACTGTAAAATGATATTTGTTTACAAATTTTTTTTTAAAGGTAATGGAAAAAAAAAAAATCATTTACATACATATATAACAAAAATCAATGTGAATAAACTGTAAACGTAATGAAAATTTATTGCAATAAATGTATTCACGATTAAATTGTGATCATCAATTTTTTTTTGTTTTTTTTTTTTTTTAAAGGTAATGAAAAAGTATAATAAACTTATACAACGTATTGTCGTGTGGTGTAAAACATCTACTTATAATTTTTGAGTTACCTATTATTTTAAAAGTGTTGTGATCATAATAAAAGTGAAAAAAATCATATTTTTGAATTAATCTATTATTTTAAAATTAAAAAAGTGAAGTGATCATAATAAAAGTCAAAGAGAACATTTATATTAACAAGATACATTGGTTTTTATATCTAATCTTGTGAGATAGTAAAGAAAATTTGAAGTGTGAAACAAACTGTTAAGAGTGAAATTTTATAATTTACCTAATTAACAAAATAAATAAAATTTCAACATATTTAAATACTTAGTCGAAAAAAATTTTAAAGTAAGTTACAATCATACATTTATTTAAATGATATAAAATGTTTTAACATATTATTTCTTTAATATTTTCAGTTAAATAATGAATAACTGCGAAGAATGCAACAAAATGTTTTCATCAAAAGACATTTTAGTTCGCCATGTAAAGGAGCAGCACTCCCAAGATAACATGCTATGTGAAGTATGTGGAATCGTTTTCGGTAATAAACGAAAACTTGAGTACCATCATAAGAGGGTACATATTGGACCGGCCATCAACACACCTTCATCTTTTGATATTCCATCAAATTCAAGGACATCTGTAACCGCTAAGAGAAGGAAAATGGATGATGCACCTACTGATGCTGACATTTTATGCAGTAATTGTAATGTAAGTGTTCCAAAAAAAATTTTTTTTAATCATTATAAGTCATTAGCTCATAAGAATAATTGTTTAAAAAACTATAGTGAGAATGATGAAAACATTCAGATCATTAGCACAGCATTCAAATCTCGAATAATTAGTTATAGGGTTTCAGATGTACCTAATAACTATATTAGTATAAATGATTTTATGCATTCTATAAAACATAAAATAATTAAATTAATAAAGCTTCAAACAGCAATATTTAAAGCTGTTAAAACAAATTTTGAATTGTTTGGTTTATTCACCAAATATGATTTGAAAGACGAAGTAAATGTTAGTTCATTAAAATCATTTAATACTAAAAATGCAATTTTAACAGAAGCTACTGATTTGGATGAAATATTTTCACAGATTGTTTGCACTTTGAATACTCTAGGTGAGGAGTTTCAAGAGAAAGAGTCTGGATGGGCGATTGAAAAAGTATTGTTCATTGAATTGAATTTTAATAAATATAGTCCGATGAGAGGGTCTTCTTACATACCTCTCCCAAAATGTATTAAAGATAAAAAGGCTATAATCAATGTTCAAAATTCTGATCAAGCCTGTTTCGCCTGGTCAATCATGGCTAGCAAATATCCTAATGTAAGAAAACCTCAACGGTGTAATTCATTTCCTCACTATAGTTCTATCTTAAATTTAAGTAATCTTAGTTTCCCCATGCCATTAAAAGACATCCCACAATTTGAAAATCAGAATAATATAAGTGTAAATGTGTATGGGATAGAAGGTAATCAAATTGTGGGACCTTTATATTATACAAATTCGAAAAAATCACACCACGTTAATTTGTTGTATATAGATGATGGTGTAAATAGTCATTATTGTTTTATAAAAAAATTAAATACGTTAGTGCACAAACAATTATCAAAAAGAACAAATAAAAAATTCATTTGTGATGGATGTTTAATTTTTTTTCATACTGAAGAAAAATTAAATATTCATCTACAACATGGATGTAACAAAATTAAATGTGTGCTCCCTAATAAAGAAAATGATATTTTAGAATTTAGAAATTATAAACATAAATTACAAGTCCCATATGTGATATATTGCGATTTCGAAGCAATATTAAAACCAATTGATTCGTGTACTCTAAATCCTATAACATCATTTACTGAAAATATTTTAAAACATGAACCCAGTAGTTTTGGATATTACATTAAATGTTCATATAATGATAGTAAATCTAAATTTGTTACATACAGAGGTAGTGATTGTGGAAAAATTTTCATTGATAAAATAAAAGAGGATTTAGAAATTATATACAATGACCTACACATAAATCGAAAAATGAAAAAACTTTCCTGCACGGAGCAATTAAATTACAATTTATCAAATCAATGTCATATTTGTAACGGTGATTTTAATGATGATGAAAACTATAAAGTTAGGGACCATTGCCATTTAACAGGAAAATTTAGAGGTGCTGCGCATACTAAATGCAATTTAAATTATAAGATAGCAGATTTCATACCAATATTTTTTCACAATTTAAGTGGCTATGATTCGCACTTTATAGTAAAAGAATTAGGATTTGATACGGAACAAATAGATTTAATTGCTCAGAATAAGGAGCGATATATTTCATTTACAAAAATGTTCAAAATTAATGAGATTAAAAAAATTAAATTGAGGTTTGTAGATTCATTTAAATTTATGGCAGCTAGTCTTGATAAACTAGCTAACAATCTTAATGACTCTCAATTCGATGAAGTTAGAAAGAGTTTTTCTAATCAAAATGAATTTAATCTTATAAAGAAAAAAGGTGTTTTCCCATACGATTATGTAGATAGTTTTAAAAAATATGATGAAACTGAATTACCATCCAGAAATCATTTTTTTAACAAATTACAAAATACTGATATATCTGATGAGCAATATAATCATGCTCTAAATGTATGGAAAACATTTAAATGTAAAAATTTAGGTGATTATTCCGACTTATATTTAAAATCAGATGTACTTATTTTAGCCGACATATTTGAAAATTTCCGGAAAGTTTGTATGCAAACATACGATCTAGACCCGGCCCATTATTTCACAGCCCCAGGTTTAAGTTGGGATGCCATGCTTAAATTCACCAAAATCAAATTAGAATTATTAAAAGACATTGATATGATAAATTTTATTAAAAAAGGTATTCGTGGCGGATTAACACAGTGCTCCAAACGATATGCTAAAGCAAATAACAAATACATGAAAAATTATAATAATGATATAGATTCTAATTTTCTTGTTTATTTAGATGCTAATAATCTATATGGCTGGGCTATGAGCCAATCACTCCCGTATGCTGATTTCAGATTTCTTGATTCAGTAGAACTTGATAAATTTAATTTCGATCATTTAACAGATAATGAATCAGAATCAGGTTATATTCTAGAAGTTGATTTAGAATATCCTGATCAATTACACCAAAAGCATAATGATTTACCATTTTGTATGGAAAATATACAGCCACCATACGAAAGTTCAAAACAAAATAAATTAATTGCTAACCTAGAACCTAAAAAAGCATACGTCATTCATCAAACAAATTTAAAGAAATGTATTAAAAATGGACTAATATTATCTAAAATACATAGAGTTTTAAAGTTTAGTCAAAAACCATGGCTCAAATCATATATAGATTTGAATACCGATCTTAGGACTAAAGCTCTAAATGCGTTTGATAAAGATTTGTATAAATTAAAAAATAATAGTGTTTTTGGTAAAACAATTGAAAATGTTGACAAGAGAACAGATGTAAGATTAGTATCACATTGGGAAAATATTGGAAACAGATTTGGAGCAAATACTTTGATCAGCAAACCTAATTTTCATTCTTCAGCAATATTTGATGAAAATTTGGTAGCTATTCAAATGAATAGATTATCGGTTACGTATAATAAACCCATTTATGTGGGTTTCTGTGTTTTAGAATTATCGAAAACTCTAATGTATGATTTTCATTATGATTATATTAAGACGAAGTATGATGATAATGCCACACTTTTATATACAGACACAGATTCATTAATATATGATATTAAAACTATAGATTTTTATGAAGATATAAAACCAGATTTAAATGAGAAATTTGATACTTCAGATTATTCACATAACAACTTATATAATTTTCCATTAGTTAATAAAAAAGTTTTAGGAATGTTTAAAGATGAATGTTGTGGTAAAATTTTGACAGAATTTATTGGGATTAGAGCAAAATCATACTGTATAAGCTTAGAAGATGATAATGAAATTATTAAGAAAATAAAAGGTGTAAAAAAAAATGTAGTTTCAGATTCGATATCATTAAATGATTTTAAAAATTGTTTAAATAAAAATGATAATATAATTAGATCACAATTAAATTTTAGAAGTATTAGACACAACCTATATACTCAATTGTTAAACAAAGTAGCGTTATCAAATTTTGATGATAAAAGATTTGTAATTCCAAATTCATACAAAACTTTGGCATGGGGTAATAAAGAAATTGATAATTTTTATTTTAATTAGTTTAATAATACATTTTATATTTCTTAATAAATATAATATATATAATACATTTAATGTCTTTTAGTTTTAAATTAAAATATTAAACCAAAATTATATATTAAGTAGTTTTAATAATTAAGAAAATTTTAATCGGTAATAAAAAAATAAAAAAAAAAATATAAAGTTTAAATTAAATCTGTTTTATTTATCCACGAGTTATGTGATGATTCAAAACCTAGCCACTTAACATAAACTTGATTACCTTTCTTCTTCAAAACTTTCTCTACGAGGTAAGTGTCAGGATGATGTGTCTTTTGCAGCTCTTTTTCATAAAACCGGCCTGATATTAGCTGTCGCTTATAATCCTCAAGTAAATACGTTACAGGAAATTTGTTGTTAATACTAACAACTTTAAATATTTCAGTAGTCCAATTTGGAGTATAACCTTTTTCGAAAACGGTTTTAAATTTGCTAACTCGAACGAAATCCCCAACTTTAAATTTATTTTTTTGCATTAACTTAGGAGCTTTGCCCGCGGGGTCCGCTTTGCGGACCAGGGGTCCGCGAATTATTTTTGTTTTTCACAGGCGAAGGAAATTACAACAGCATAAACGTTTATGTATGGCAAAATTTCTAGTTTTAATGAAAATGAGTCGCATTCAAATTTTAATTTTTGTTTTGCGTTCTTCTAAAAAGCCCTACAATCCGGAGCGATTCAACGTTTTTAATGATCGAGAAATACAAAATTTAAACCATTTGTGTAAAGAACACTTAACTATGGTAAAAACTGATAGATATAATGTTCATTTTATATAAATAAATAAATAAATAAAACAATATTATATATAAAATTATTTAGAAAAAGTATTTAATTTCAAAACAATCTTATTATGGTTTTCGACTCCGCTACTTCTCTGTTTTCAACACTTTGGGCAAATTAGCTAACATTTATTATGTTAAAGATCATTCATTTTGATGAATGTTATAGTGATCATAATCCAAGATATCTCTCGTTTTAAATAAATCCTAAACATTATGAGGAAACAATATTTTATATATACCAATCCAAAATTCATATGCTTTCATTATTAATTCATCCACTTACATAAAATGAGTCGGTTTCAAATAGTGAATGAATTGCATAAGCCAGCACGTAAAAATTTTATACGCAGACATGTTAAAATTAAGGGTATTGATGACTTATGGCAAGCAGATCTCGTGGAAATGATTCCATATTCAAGAGAAAATGCTGGTTTTAAATATCTTCTAACTGTAATCGATGCTTTTTCTAAATTTGCTTGGGTTGAACCTATAAAGAAAAAAACATCACAGATGATTGTTGGTGCTTTAACAAAAATTTTCAATGAGAGTAAAAGAGTACCAAAGAATCTACAAACGGATATGGGAACTGAATTCTATAATAAAGATTTCAAACAGCTTGTGAAACAGAAAAATATTAACCACTATTCAACATTTAGTCCAATAAAAGCATGTATAGTAGAAAGATTTAATCGAACTCTTAAGGAAAATATGTGGAGGAAATTTAGTCTTCAAGGATCTTACAAGTGGCTGAATATTTAAAAAAAATTAGTGAAAGATTACAACAATAAAAAACATAGGACAATTAAATTAGCACCTGTAGAAGTTACTATGGCAAATGAAAAACAAATTTTAAAACAAGTGTATACATATCCTAAGTTAATGCAAAAAAATAAATTTAAAGTTGGGGATTTCGTTCGAGTTAGCAAATTTAAAACCGTTTTCGAAAAAGGTTATACTCCAAATTGGACTACTGAAATATTTAAAGTTGTTAGTATTAACAACAAATTTCCTGTAACGTATTTACTTGAGGATTATAAGCGACAGCTAATATCAGGCCGGTTTTATGAAAAAGAGCTGCAAAAGACACATCATCCTGACACTTACCTCGTAGAGAAAGTTTTGAAGAAGAAAGGTAATCAAGTTTATGTTAAGTGGCTAGGTTTTGAATCATCACATAACTCGTGGATAAATAAAACAGATTTAATTTAAACTTTATATTTTTTTTTTTATTTTTTTATTACCGATTAAAATTTTCTTAATTATTAAAACTACTTAATATATAATTTTGGTTTAATATTTTAATTTAAAACTAAAAGACATTAAATGTATTATATATATTATATTTATTAAGAAATATAAAATGTATTATTAAACTAATTAAAATAAAAATTATCAATTTCTTTATTACCCCATGGCAAAGTTTTGTATGAATTTGGAATTACAAATCTTTTATCATCAAAATTTGATAACGCTACTTTGTTTAACAATTGAGTATATAGGTTGTGTCTAATACTTCTAAAATTTAATTGTGATCTAATTATATTATCATTTTTATTTAAACAATTTTTAAAATCATTTAATGATATCGAATCTGAAACTACATTTTTTTTTACACCTTTTATTTTCTTAATAATTTCATTATCATCTTCTAAGCTTATACAGTATGATTTTGCTCTAATCCCAATAAATTCTGTCAAAATTTTACCACAACATTCATCTTTAAACATTCCTAAAACTTTTTTATTAACTAATGGAAAATTATATAAGTTGTTATGTGAATAATCTGAAGTATCAAATTTCTCATTTAAATCTGGTTTTATATCTTCATAAAAATCTATAGTTTTAATATCATATATTAATGAATCTGTGTCTGTATATAAAAGTGTGGCATTATCATCATACTTCGTCTTAATATAATCATAATGAAAATCATACATTAAAGTTTTCGATAATTCTAAAACACAGAAACCCACATAAATGGGTTTATTATACGTAACCGATAATCTATTCATTTGAATAGCTACCAAATTTTCATCAAATATTGCTGAAGAATGAAAATTAGGTTTGCTGATCAAAGTATTTGCTCCAAATCTGTTTCCAATATTTTCCCAATGTGATACTAATCTTACATCTGTTCTCTTGTCAACATTTTCAATTGTTTTACCAAAAACACTATTATTTTTTAATTTATACAAATCTTTATCAAACGCATTTAGAGCTTTAGTCCTAAGATCGGTATTCAAATCTATATATGATTTGAGCCATGGTTTTTGACTAAACTTTAAAACTCTATGTATTTTAGATAATATTAGTCCATTTTTAATACATTTCTTTAAATTTGTTTGATGAATGACGTATGCTTTTTTAGGTTCTAGGTTAGCAATTAATTTATTTTGTTTTGAACTTTCGTATGGTGGCTGTATATTTTCCATACAAAATGGTAAATCATTATGCTTTTGGTGTAATTGATCAGGATATTCTAAATCAACTTCTAGAATATAACCTGATTCTGATTCATTATCTGTTAAATGATCGAAATTAAATTTATCAAGTTCTACTGAATCAAGAAATCTGAAATCAGCATACGGGAGTGATTGGCTCATAGCCCAGCCATATAGATTATTAGCATCTAAATAAACAAGAAAATTAGAATCTATATCATTATTATAATTTTTCATGTATTTGTTATTTGCTTTAGCATATCGTTTGGAGCACTGTGTTAATCCGCCACGAATACCTTTTTTAATAAAATTTATCATATCAATGTCTTTTAATAATTCTAATTTGATTTTGGTGAATTTAAGCATGGCATCCCAACTTAAACCTGGGGCTGTGAAATAATGGGCCGGGTCTAGATCGTATGTTTGCATACAAACTTTCCGGAAATTTTCAAATATGTCGGCTAAAATAAGTACATCTGATTTTAAATATAAGTCGGAATAATCACCTAAATTTTTACATTTAAATGTTTTCCATACATTTAGAGCATGATTATATTGCTCATCAGATATATCAGTATTTTGTAATTTGTTAAAAAAATGATTTCTGGATGGTAATTCAGTTTCATCATATTTTTTAAAACTATCTACATAATCGTATGGGAAAACACCTTTTTTCTTTATAAGATTAAATTCATTTTGATTAGAAAAACTCTTTCTAACTTCATCGAATTGAGAGTCATTAAGATTGTTAGCTAGTTTATCAAGACTAGCTGCCATAAATTTAAATGAATCTACAAACCTCAATTTAATTTTTTTAATCTCATTAATTTTGAACATTTTTGTAAATGAAATATATCGCTCCTTATTCTGAGCAATTAAATCTATTTGTTCCGTATCAAATCCTAATTCTTTTACTATAAAGTGCGAATCATAGCCACTTAAATTGTGAAAAAATATTGGTATGAAATCTGCTATCTTATAATTTAAATTGCATTTAGTATGCGCAGCACCTCTAAATTTTCCTGTTAAATGGCAATGGTCCCTAACTTTATAGTTTTCATCATCATTAAAATCACCGTTACAAATATGACATTGATTTGATAAATTGTAATTTAATTGCTCCGTGCAGGAAAGTTTTTTCATTTTTCGATTTATGTGTAGGTCATTGTATATAATTTCTAAATCCTCTTTTATTTTATCAATGAAAATTTTTCCACAATCACTACCTCTGTATGTAACAAATTTAGATTTACTATCATTATATGAACATTTAATGTAATATCCAAAACTACTGGGTTCATGTTTTAAAATATTTTCAGTAAATGATGTTATAGGATTTAGAGTACACGAATCAATTGGTTTTAATATTGCTTCGAAATCGCAATATATCACATATGGGACTTGTAATTTATGTTTATAATTTCTAAATTCTAAAATATCATTTTCTTTATTAGGGAGCACACATTTAATTTTGTTACATCCATGTTGTAGATGAATATTTAATTTTTCTTCAGTATGAAAAAAAATTAAACATCCATCACAAATGAATTTTTTATTTGTTCTTTTTGATAATTGTTTGTGCACTAACGTATTTAATTTTTTTATAAAACAATAATGACTATTTACACCATCATCTATATACAACAAATTAACGTGGTGTGATTTTTTCGAATTTGTATAATATAAAGGTCCCACAATTTGATTACCTTCTATCCCATACACATTTACACTTATATTATTCTGATTTTCAAATTGTGGGATGTCTTTTAATGGCATGGGGAAACTAAGATTACTTAAATTTAAGATAGAACTATAGTGAGGAAATGAATTACACCGTTGAGGTTTTCTTACATTAGGATATTTGCTAGCCATGATTGACCAGGCGAAACAGGCTTGATCAGAATTTTGAACATTGATTATAGCCTTTTTATCTTTAATACATTTTGGGAGAGGTATGTAAGAAGACCCTCTCATCGGACTATATTTATTAAAATTCAATTCAATGAACAATACTTTTTCAATCGCCCATCCAGACTCTTTCTCTTGAAACTCCTCACCTAGAGTATTCAAAGTGCAAACAATCTGTGAAAATATTTCATCCAAATCAGTAGCTTCTGTTAAAATTGCATTTTTAGTATTAAATGATTTTAATGAACTAACATTTACTTCGTCTTTCAAATCATATTTGGTGAATAAACCAAACAATTCAAAATTTGTTTTAACAGCTTTAAATATTGCTGTTTGAAGCTTTATTAATTTAATTATTTTATGTTTTATAGAATGCATAAAATCATTTATACTAATATAGTTATTAGGTACATCTGAAACCCTATAACTAATTATTCGAGATTTGAATGCTGTGCTAATGATCTGAATGTTTTCATCATTCTCACTATAGTTTTTTAAAC
Organism: Tipula helvola; assembly: GCA_963556165.1. NCBI lineage: Eukaryota > Metazoa > Arthropoda > Insecta > Diptera > Tipulidae > Tipula > Tipula helvola. Next base: position 7,152,107 of record OY744481.1, on the reverse strand, counting down.
AATTATTCTTATGAGCTAATGACTTATAATGATTAAAAAAAATTTTTTTTGGAACACTTACATTACAATTACTGCATAAAATGTCAGCATCAGTAGGTGCATCATCCATTTTCCTTCTCTTAGCGGTTACAGATGTCCTTGAATTTGATGGAATATCAAAAGATGAAGGTGTGTTGATGGCCGGTCCAATATGTACCCTCTTATGATGGTACTCAAGTTTTCGTTTATTACCGAAAACGATTCCACATACTTCACATAGCATGTTATCTTGGGAGTGCTGCTCCTTTACATGGCGAACTAAAATGTCTTTTGATGAAAACATTTTGTTGCATTCTTCGCAGTTATTCATTATTTAACTGAAAATATTAAAGAAATAATATGTTAAAACATTTTATATCATTTAAATAAATGTATGATTGTAACTTACTTTAAAATTTTTTTCGACTAAGTATTTAAATATGTTGAAATTTTATTTATTTTGTTAATTAGGTAAATTATAAAATTTCACTCTTAACAGTTTGTTTCACACTTCAAATTTTCTTTACTATCTCACAAGATTAGATATAAAAACCAATGTATCTTGTTAATATAAATGTTCTCTTTGACTTTTATTATGATCACTTCACTTTTTTAATTTTAAAATAATAGATTAATTCAAAAATATGATTTTTTTCACTTTTATTATGATCACAACACTTTTAAAATAATAGGTAACTCAAAAATTATAAGTAGATGTTTTACACCACACGACAATACGTTGTATAAGTTTATTATACTTTTTCATTACCTTTAAAAAAAAAAAAAAACAAAAAAAAATTGATGATCACAATTTAATCGTGAATACATTTATTGCAATAAATTTTCATTACGTTTACAGTTTATTCACATTGATTTTTGTTATATATGTATGTAAATGATTTTTTTTTTTTCCATTACCTTTAAAAAAAAATTTGTAAACAAATATCATTTTACAGTTTTTATTTAATGTACGATGAACTAGTTTTCAATGGCAAGGTTATATTATAAAATATTAATATAACTGTGCACTATCCAATTTCAATTAAGTTACAAACCATGTTTACAGAATATACATAAACTTTGAAATGTGACATCTACAGATAAAGTTTTAAAAAATAACAATATACAGTTGAATACCTGATTTTGGATAAATTCATATAGAGTTTTAGTTATCGTGGTTGATAATTAAACTATATATTGAGCCAAGTTACAAACCATGTACATAAAATAAGCTTTAAAGGGTGACATCTACAGATAAACTTGGAAAAATAATAATTTACAGTTGAGTACCTGATTTTGAATAATTTTATATGGAGTTTTAGTTATCGTGGTTGACAATAAAACTGTAAGAAATGTGCGCCATCTAACGAAAAACTAAGTAATACTAAAAAGTTCAAAGCTTAAAGTTTATTACTGTGCTGCCATCTAACGAAATGTCTTAAAAAAATATAATATACAGTTGAATGACAGATTTTTAAGAAAATTATATACTTAGGTTTTCATTTTATATAGAGATTTAGTTACCGGGGTTACACTGTAGTATGCCCATAGTAAAAACATACGTAATCGTTTATGTTGTTGTAATTTACATGTAAAAAATTTTTCGGCTGGAATCGATTTCGGCTGGCCCAGGACATACGCTTATACACTACTAACATACAATTTCAGCATACAGCCATATGATACATAGACTCAAGAGCATTCCCACGCACAACACCGATTACATAGAAGAATTAAAAACAATCATCAACATTGCCAATATTAATGGATTCAACCACAATATAATTCACCGATTAAACAATAAAATAAAAACCAAGGTAGAAACAACCAAATTTAACTACAATGATTACAATGAACACACAAGCAGTATTATTACACAAAATTTTAAAAAATTATGGATACAATATCGCGTTCAAAACAAATAACAAAATACAACACAAACTGAGAGCAAAACAAAAAGACAGTAGTGACAGCGGCATTTACATTTGATTGCCCAAAATATTATATTGGCCACACAAGGTGCACATTCAAACAGCGATTCAGCGAACACGCACACGAAGCCAACAATACTCAGAAAACCACAAATTGTAAATAAAATTTCGTCCCAACATTTGTTGACCGAGAAACATACATACATACACGGATTTTGAAACAAATTTACATATTCTCCATAGACTTCATAAGGGCAATAAAATGGATGTACGAACTATACAAATGTCGTAACGACCCACGTTTGTTAAACGACGAATCAGTTATGTTTCTCAAAAATGGAAGATATCTTTGATCATATTGATACATAAGCCAGGAAAAAATAAAACGCAGATCTCATCATATCGTCCAATAAGTACGCTGCCCACAATCTCAAAGCTACTTGAAAAAAATGTTACTAATAAAATTAAAACCAATATTAGAAGAACGGCGCGTTATTCCAGACCATCAATTTGGGCTCCGAAACCAACATGGTACCACAGCGCAAATACACAGAATTGTAAATGCAATCAAAATCACCTTCGAGGCAAAGATTGTTCTGCTTTCTTGGATATAGCACAAGTCTTTGATAAAGTTTGACACGATAGACTATTTAATATCAGAGCCTTCTAGAGTATAAGAGCAGAGCAATCTAGAGTATAGAGCCATAATCATTATGACGTATTTTTTAGAAGCTTTTTTAGTGGTATACATTTTCACTGATTTCCATAGGAATTCATAGTAAAAATGGTGTTTTCTAGCTTCAAGTTTTTCAATAAAAAAAGCAAAACTATTGAAAACTGTTTATATACATGTTTTCTACGTATCTTTAGCAACAATATACAAGAAGGCTACATTGGTATTAAGTAAATATTAACTGCAGAAATATTAAAATTAAATTACATATTTCTAAAATATATTTTTCGAACTTCATTTTGAAAAATACATCAAAGTTGGCTCTGACGAATTAAAATAATACCTGCTAAATTTATCTTTAGTTTTACTAGTGCACGTGAGGTGTCTAAATTTTTACAGAAAAATACGAAAAAAAATTATTTAATCACAAAATTATGACACGTTCTTAATATTTTGAGAATATGTTTTGCTTTTCTTACAATTTTTGAACTTGAAGTTTCCCCAGGTGGTAATTTTTGGTACGATTTTACAAAATGTGTACTGCCATCACTGCCATCTATGTAATGTATATTGACTTAATGCACACGATTTGTAGTAAGCTTTTCTTTTTAATTTGACCAGCATATTAACCATGATAAACCAATTTAAGAGGTATGATCAAGCGCATGCATTGCTATCTCTTTCAATAAAAAATTCTGTCATTCGATGCTTTTTTCTTGATATACTTTTTTTATAAACACTGACTAGTTCATAGCAAACAAAAACAAATCGAATTGTTTTGCGGTGATAGTTTTTTTGAAAATTTTGTGAAAACGACGAAGCCTTGTGATTTTATCGCACCGAATGACGATATGCGCAAGAAAAGACGAATTTGAAACAGCTGTCAATCATACCTTATTCAATTAGTTTATCATGCATAGGAACCAAGCGTAAATTTTAGCGAAAAAAACTCGATATAAATTTCTTGTAGTTGGTAAGAGAAACGTTCGTTCAATTTTAAATTTTTCTTTTTTTACAGCAGACGCCCGTGTAATTTCTATTCATTTTGCTATGTTTAAAATCATTTTGACGTTTTACAAAATTGTTGTGGCAGATTAGACGCGGATACTTTTAAGTTGGCGCAATTTTATTTTATTTTTTTTTCCGCTGGCGCTACATCCCATAGAGGGATTTGGCCGCTTCATTTGAAGTTTCGTAATCATTTTTTTTTTTTTTACGGATAATGAGTGATTAATTCATTGGTCCAACAATAACCAGCCGTGATTTTTTCATCACCCTCCAGGAATCGAACCCGGGACCTCCGGTGCTTAAAGCAAACATGCTAACCACTGTGACACCGGGGCGACAATTTTATTCACAATTTAAAATAAATAGAATAAATTATATTTAATATGAGCGTTTAAAAATTATTTGGCTGATGTTCATCAATTTTTGTTAACGCTTTTACAGATAAAACGGCATATGCCGTCAAACAAATAAGCTTCTATGTATCATTTAAATTAAGTTAATTTATGATGCAGCCCAATTTTTTAATGAAATGCTACATAAATTATATATTAAAGTCCCAGTCCCGGTAAATTGTTTGATTTTAATAATGACTTTTTTAAAGTTTATAAATAATTTTTTTTATCCACGAAAGTGTCTAGAGGATCCAACGGAATTCTAATTTTCATCACAGGGATTGTTGCAAGATGCCGTTGGTGGAGATTGGTAGACGATAATAGCAAGTGTCGTGAATCAAATCGTGTATACTGCATTTTCAACGGTGGGGAGGAATTCCAAATTTCATTTTTTTTTGTTACGTCATCTCGTCAATGGCATGGTCAAATGGTTAAATTTAACTTAAGTAGCGCTTTTGGTGTATTGTGAAGTTGTTTCCCGAAAAATAATGCATTTATTATTTTTCTACAACATTAATTTTTAGTTCGGAACACCTACAGATCGTTGATTTTACGTCAAATTATTTGACGACAGAAATAGCTCAAACGAGCAGAATCGATATCGTAACAAAAAAAAATAAACTTGGGATTCCTCCCAACCGTTGAGAAATGGCACATACATCATATGATTTACGGCACTTTAGGCTATTAGTTCCTGTGATATTCATGTTATTCATTTGAAAATTACTATCCTCACAAATGTGAGAAAATTTCATAACGTCAAATAAGGTTAAACGCTGCTTCTTTTATGATTTGGGAAAGAAACCGATACAGAAAATCAGTAAAACCAGCGGCCGGCTTTTCTTGTTCGGACGATTCGTCGTATTTTTTTGGGCAATTCGACAATTTTTTGAGTAATTTTTCATTTTTGATTTTTAGGCGATTATTCGTGTCGCCTTAAATCACAGAAAAATCAGTTATTATTTTACGAGACACTACTCTTAATTCTTAATGCAGCGACTGTAGTGCTTTCGGTACATTACCAATGTTTTCAAAACACAGGGAGGTTCCAGTTCATTAAATCTACGATGCTAATCGTTTTGGTTTTAATAAAAAAATTCTTTTTTATTCGACAAAGTTAAATCTTCTTTTCACCACTTACTTAGCCAGCAAGATTTTTTATTTGAATTTCATTAAATCCATAAGAATCTAACAGTTTTGTTGACGGTTTAATTTTCTTGCACTTTTGTAACATGCGACACTAAATTGAAACGTTGTTCTATCAAAAATGATGAAAACTTTCTTTTGTATTTTTATTTCGGCTGAGGTTAGCCGATGGGTGACTGTGTGTAAACAAAAGTAAATGGGAATAAAATTACAAATAATTAAATTGAGTTTGTGGCGTTTACCAAAATATACTGCACTGACGGGAAAATTGACGTTCGATAAATAAATAAATTGTAATAAATTATACCGAGTTTTTTCACTCCGCCTTATATATGACGTCGATAATAAAATTTGCGGCGGATCGCCTATAAATAGTTGGTTAAGTGACGTATAGTGACGTGCTTTATGGAGAAAATGTCGTTCGAAGGGTCGGATAGACCTAATTATTTTGACTGTTTCACTTGACAAACAATGAAAGAAATTTATTTATGTAATAAAGGCCCCTATGTGATATGTAGTGAAAATTGGGCCCCTCGTTTTTGTACTTTCGCATGAAGATAGAGCCTTGAAATTGAAATATATGTTTAATCACATCTTTCGAAACCTGTCTGCAAAATATGAGCGGCAGCCTTTTCTTCGTTTTCCAGAAACTGAATTTTTACTAGACCAATTTTTACATGTGTAAGCATAGGAAAGCATAGAACAATGGCATTTTACATATGTTCGCATTGAGATACAATTTTGATTTTTCACATATATGTTATATAAGAATCGTAGAACAACATACTAAAAATTCTCTAGCAGCCCCTTCTTTGTTCGCATACAATTGGACTAAAAAAATTATTTTTATGCAAGAGATGTCAGATACACATTACACATTACTCTCAATCTCAATCAGTACAATTTGGTTCATAACTTTTATGTTTATATAACAATCACATATATAACAGACTATACAACTCATTGGAAAATAGACCAATCAGATAGTTCAATTTAACACAACTAGTGGTGTTTCGGCCACAAACAAGTAAATCATATTATGTTATAATCATATCATCCATGAATATAAACAAACAATTAATATTTTTGACATTTCGCAAAAATGAGTTTATTTGGTGCAGTTTTTATTTGGTTGTGTAATATATTTGGTTGATTCGTTGTATAGTCTTAACGTATACAACTCTAGCTTCGAAAATCATCTGAATATACAGTTGCGGGCTCGATGTGTTACCTAGGAAACACATCTCGTCCTCTTAACTGTATATTAGATTATTTTCGAACCTCTTGTTGTATAACTACTGTTGTATAAATCGTATTTCAAGTCTTGTTTTGAGTAATATAACTTGTGTGTAACATAATCTTTAATACTTTTACAATTCGTTAACTTGTGTGTTCATCATCATTAGAACTGTTTGACTTAACACTAATGGGTCCAGAAGGTAAAATGTACTTTTTATATTTATTTTGCATGTAATCTCATAAAATTGTTTATTGTAGTTGAACGATCTCATATTCTCTGTCGCATATGTAAGTCACGCATATTGAAATGGCGAGGAGTTTGCACTTTAGGAGCACCTTCTTTATGGATAAATGTTACTACATACTCAAAAAGCGTAGGAAAGTCATATAATCCAAATAGTTATGCCTGTTTGAAGTGTCATTCAAGATTAAAGTTCAAAAGATATCACTTACTGCCTGGTAATACAGCTGAGGGTAATACTGTGGACAATAATTTGCATAATTATGAAATGGATATAACTCCTGATAGTTCTGGTTGCACTACATCTTCAGAGATTGATTTCCAGGCTTCAACCATGAATAGTACAACTTCATTTTCGACATTAGAAAACACAAGTACTGAATCTCAATCTGAATTTACATCTGAATTTCTCAGTAGTCAAGCTTCTGTAACGTCAAGCAAAGTTTCTTCTGTTCCAAGAAATGGAATTATAGTCAATCTTCCTAGCTGCTCTGGTACACAGAGAATCGATATGTGGAAAAGAAAGAAAATTGTTATTCCAATGAGCAATAGATGCTGTCGCTCACATTTTGACAAAAATGGCTTGTTTAATAAGAAGACTTTAGAATCATTAGTTGCAACTAAAGAAACAATAGTATTGTCCGCTGAACATATTACAGCCACATTAGGTGGCGAGTCAGTAACCATCAGGGCCGTAAAGGGCTGTCCCCAAGGAGGTGTACTATCTCCTCTTTTATGGTCATTGGTTAATGATAGACTGCTGATCCTCCTGAATAGCCATGGGTTTGATGTCCAGGGCTATGCGGATGACGTGGCTATCGTGATTAGAGGCAGGTTTGATGAGATCATCTCTGATCTCATGCAAAATGCACTCAACTTGATATGGCAGTGGTGTGACAAGGAAGGACTTAGTGTCAATCCAAACAAAACTGTCATTGTCCCTTTTACGAGGAGGAGAAAGCTCTCGCTTGTAGCTCCCTCGTTAAACGGTACTATTGTTGCCTTTTCCAAAGAGGTTAAATATATAGGGGTTATCCTGGATCATAAACTGAACTGGGAACAACATATACAAAAAATTCAAAATAGAGCCACAAAGGCTTTTTGGGCCTGTCAGAGACTCTATGGACGTATTTGGGGACTACAACCAAAAATGATCTACTGGTCATTTCTAACAATTATTAGGCCTATGATCACTTACGCATCGCTAGTGTGGTGGCCTAAAACTCAACAAAGGACAGCGCAAACTTTATTGAATAAGGTTCAGCGTATGGCCTGCATTGGGGTTACGGGCTCAATGAAAACATGTCCGACCGCAGCAATGGAGACACTCCTAGGACTAACTCCATTGCATCTGTATGTAAAAAAGGATACTGCTACTATGGCCCTTAAGATGCAGGCGGAGGGTAACATCAAACCAGGCAATATGGTGGGCCATCTGGAGATCCTTAAGGAGTTTCAGACAGACCCCACTATAGGAATGCCTTCCGACTGTATGCCAGCCAAACTGGATTTCCACAAACCATTTTGTGTTAGATTACCTAACCGGGAGGAGTGAAGTACAGGGGGACCATCCTTTGAGCGAGGGTCATTGGTGTGGTTTACAGATGGATCAAAAACGGAACATGGGGCGGGGGTAGGAATACATGGGAGTGGAGTATCACTCTCGAAGTCCTTGGGTACCAATGCAACCGTCTTTCAAGCAGGAGTGCATGCTAAAGAACTTTGTGCTAGGATAGGCATTTCTAAAGGCCTAAACGACGCAAAGGTTTATATAGTATCAGACAGCCAATCGGCCTTAAAGGCTCTTAGGTCTTTTACCATTGAGTCAAGGCTGGTATGGGATTGTCTGAAGGTTATTAAATTGCTGGCAAGCTCAAATAAGGTAACACTTGTTTGGGTGCCAGGCCACACTGGAATTGTGGGAAACGAGGCAGCTGATGTCCTCGCCCGCGAGGGATCTGCCTTTCCATTAATTGGACCAGAGCCCTTCTGCGGCGTCTCTAAGGGGCACCATAGGGCAGCAGTTAAACGCTGGGAGGATGTGCAAAAGTTCTCTTACTGGCGCGGAATTCCAGGTTTGCGACAGGCGAAGGAATTTATTTCACCTTCGTCGGCCAGGGCCAAGGGTACTTAGGAAACCTGAGTTGAGGCTGCTTACCGGCTTCCTCACAGGTCACATCCCCTTAAGGTATCACCTAAAGAAAATGGGCCTAAGTTCGACGGATAGATGTCGCTTCTGTGACATGGAAGCGGAATCAGCGGAACATGTTCTGTGCCATTGGCCAGCCATTTTCTGCAAAAGGTTACAACACCTAGGAGGGAGAGTAATGAGCCCGGATGGTATGCACCATATACCGGCCGGCAGTATTGTCAGGTTCATTAAGAGCCTGAATATTGACTGGACGGCTCATTAAGTAGGGTCCATGCACAAAAGATCTTTTAGGTCGCAGTGCGGGGTGGCTTGAACGCCCACATGGCCCTCAACTAATAATAATAATAATAATAATTGTCCGCTGAAGATATTGAAGAATTTTTCAATGCCGTTTACTTTAGTAAGGCCAACTCATACTCTAAAATCGATTTCGACAACGGCTCTCCAATAACTCCATATAATTATCAGAAATTCACTGGGATTTCACAAAAAAATTTCGATTGCCTTCATGCTTTTGTAAAGCCACACATCAGAAATAGTTGCAACAGATTTACGAGAAATGCGTTAGGAATATTCCTAGTAAACTTGTCACAGGAATTTTTGGCATATTTATTCAATGTATGTAGATGGTCAAGCAAGAGTGTCTGCAATCTTTGAATCTGTTCGAAAAGCTTTGGATGAGCATTTTGTCCATCTTCATTTAGGTTATAATCATCTATCACGAGAAGATGCAATGAAACATCAAACTAAAATGGCTCATAAACTTCTGGGTGCAGATGAAAATTCTATTGTAGTTATCATTGATGGTACTTATCTATATGTTCAAAAGTCATGTGATCAGGAGTTACAATTATTGACGTATTCCAATCATACATACAGAAACTTATTGAAGCCCATGATTTTGGTTTTCCCTGACGGATACATTCTTGAGGTTGAAGGTTTGTTTTTGCAAACAACGACAATAGCGATTCAAAAATTTTAGAATACTTGATTTCTACCCCTTATGGATTTAAAAAATATTTCTTAGAGAATGATGTTTTACTTCTCGATCGTGGGTTCAGAGATGTCATAGAAAAGTTGAAATTGCTAAAACTTAATCCAATAATGCCTCATTTACTAACCAAGGGACAAAAGCAGTTTTGCACAAAAGATGCTAATGAGTCCAGAGCTGTGACTATGAATCGATGGATAGTGGAAAGTGTGAACAGCAGAATCAAAAAATACAAGTTCTTTGCTTCAACTATTGAAGTCACTTATTTCCCCAAGCTGTCATCTTTAACTAAAATTCCTTGTGCCTTACTGAATGCATACAGTCCTCCTATGTTTATAGAAAACGAAAATCATGCACGTTATGCATAGAAGGCAATGAGCAAAATGAATGATGACAATTCTCTTCAAAAGAAGATTGAAGAGCTAGGCCTTGAAAACAAACGAATTTGTTGGGAGGAGGCTACTAATCAGATTCAAGACTTTCCATGTTTATCAGAAGAAGAAATTAAAAATATCACTTTAGGTATGTATCAGTTAGACCAAGGAAAATGATATACTTATGAACAAATGAAGGCAGATTCTAGTTACAAGATCTTTATACATAACGAAATGAAGAATTTGATAAGACGCAAAATTGAATTCGTTTTTCGTCAACTCGGATTCATCAGTTATGGTTAGAATTCTTTCCTAATGGTAGTGGAGCCGAATCAATTTTAGGATATTACTGTAAGTGCAAAACTGGGAGCAGAGTTGTCGGTACATGCAGTCATATAACTTCAGTGATATGGTATTTGGGCTACGCAAGACACAACCCACATGTATTATCAAAGCACCGCAAAGGTCTAGCAGATAATATTATAAATGCTATGAATTCTGGTTGTCAAATCTCAGACTCCGATTCAGATTGAGTCTCTACATAACTTGTTCTAAAGTTACAATAGTTTAGTAAGGAATGTTTCTATGGATAAGTTTGTTTTGCTCCTTCCAAAATAATGTGAATTTTTTATGCTGCTTATTTTGGAATAAGGTTATTTCTGCGCTTATCCAAAAATTCTCCGGTAAAATAAAAACGATAATAAATGAAATACCAATTGAATACAATTTTTAGATTTTTTATTAATAATGATCGCACTTCTGTTTGGCTTGGTAGTGTGCAAATTAATTATACAGTCAAGTACTAAATGATAGCCGCACTCCTAATTTAAGATTTATTTAATTTCAAATAAATTCTTTTAAAATTCTTCCTTTGCAAAAATAATACTTTTCACTTTACCAACTTTATTCTCTGCGGCGTCATGGAAAATTTATGGGTAACCCTCATTTAGTATGGTAATAAAAGATAGCCGCACACAATATTTTATAGTTTTTAATATGAAATAAATATAAAAAGCACAGTTATAAAAATGATTTTTTATTCCAATTAATATTTTGTGTTTCGGCCATTGTTTTTAATTATTTCGAAAATTCGATTTGGCATACTTTTGTACAAGTTTTGGCATATTAATTTGAAATATTAGCCAATTCGCGTTGTACTGATGACTTTAGTTCATGAACGCTGCTGTATTGTGTTCCTTCAGCATATACAACTCTGCTGAGTACACCCCATATGTTTTCGATGCTGTTAATGTCGAGTGACCTTGCTGGCTGTTTCAAAACTGGTATCTGAGCCTCCGTAAACCAATAATTTACTATCCCGGCGGTGTGTACGGCTGCATTATCCTGCTGGAAAATAAAGTTTGGGTCGCCATTTTGTGCATCAACAACTGGTAATGTTTCGGGATAGCATGGATTTATACCGGTTGCTGTTAAGACGACCGGACATAAACTTCACATCCATTCTTCCTCCATAGCCAATTGCACCCCAAACAATCAGAGATCCTCCACCTCGTTGACGCCTCGATAGCACAAGAAGTTCTTTTCAAAGGTCGTGAAAATAATATTGCCATTAATCAAGGCTATCCATATTCAATTTTTTTCGTCACTAAAAATAACGCGCTGCCACTTTTTCTTCCACGACATATGTTCCTTCGCGAAACGCAATTTGGCATCTTTATGATTTGATAACAGTTGTGGTTTTCTTTGTAATTTTTTGATTTGTATATTATCTGACTCTCTTAATACTTTCCTCACATTACAAATCTTTGTATTATCTCAAGCTTTTAACGCAATTTGTTGCACGGTGCCAATAAAATTAGAGACGTTTCGTAAAATTAACCGTTTTTCTCTATCAATAAGTTCCACTGGCCGGCGGCCTGCACTTTTATGCGAACCGTATAATTGCGAATTTTTTAAATAATTTAGCACGACCTTCTCACTCCAACTAATATTTTCTGCTATTAACGGATACTCATATTACTTTTCTTAATAACGTCAATTTATCAAACTCGTTCAAACTACCTTTTCCACCCATATTTAAAAAATAACAAAAATCGGAATAATATTTAACGGCTATAATACTTAAGCGGCTATCTTTTATAACCATACTAAATGGGGGTTCTCCAATTGTCCATGATCCCGCAGAAAATAATGATTTGTATTTGTGCACGCATTGGTAAACTGAAGAGTATTATTTTTGCATATATAGGAACAATTTTAAATGAATTTATTTGAAATGAAATAAATCTTAAATTAGAGGTGCGGTTATCATTTAGTACAGGACTGTACGTCACTGTAGTGTGCAAATTAATTATAATTCGCATAATTAGGCTAACATACACCATAATTACTGTTTGGAATATTTTTTTATTCAAAACAAAGCAATTTATTGAATTTAGAAAAATATAAAAATTATAAAAATGACAAATGCATAAAACTGCTGTAACACCCTGTAAACAAGTGGGAGGGAGTTGCGAAATATTTTTGCAATTATAAAACAATATACTAAAGAACCACCAATCCTAAAAAGTCGCAAAAAATATTTAGAAATATCGAAAAATGATGTATATTCAATTATGTAATATTTGCATTCAAAACCGGAAGTGCTTCATTGTAGTGTGCAAATTAATTATAATTCGCATAATTAGGCTAACATACACCATAATTACTGTTTGGAATATTTTTTTATTCAAAACAAAGCAATTTATTGAATTTAGAAAAATATAAAAATTATAAAAATGACAAATGCATAAAACTGCTGTAACACCCTGTAAACAAGTGGGAGGGAGTTGCGAAATATTTTTGCAATTATAAAACAATATACTAAAGAACCACCAATCCTAAAAAGTCGCAAAAAATATTTAGAAATATCGAAAAATGATGTATATTCAATTATGTAATATTTGCATTCAAAACCGGAAGTGCGTCATTGTAGTGTGCAAATTAATTATAATTCGCATAATTAGGCTAACATACACCATAATTACTGTTTGGAATATTTTTTTATTCAAAACAAAGCAATTTATTGAATTTAGAAAAATATAAAAATTATAAAAATGACAAATGCATAAAACTGCTGTAACACCCTGTAAACAAGTGGGAGGGAGTTGCGAAATATTTTTGCAATTATAAAACAACATACTAAAGAACCACCAATCCTAAAAAGTCGCAAAAAATATTTAGAAATATCGAAAAATGATGTATATTCAATTATGTAATATTTGCATTCAAAACCGGAAGTGCGTCATTGTAGTGTGCAAATTAATTATAATTCGCATAATTAGGCTAACATACACCATAATTACTGTTTGGAATATTTTTTTATTCAAAACAAAGCAATTTATTGAATTTAGAAAAATATAAAAATTATAAAAATGACAAATGCATAAAACTGCTGTAACACCCTGTAAACAAGTGGGAGGGAGTTGCGAAATATTTTTGCAATTATAAAACAACATACTAAAGAACCACCAATCCTAAAAAGTCGCAAAAAATATTTAGAAATATCGAAAAATAATGTATTCCATTTCATGCAACTGGGCCCAAGCTTATCTATGGGGAAAATAGAAAATACGTTGTTTTGGGCCCAATTTACTATGCTTATCCTATAGGGTCCTTTAACAAACACATTAAGTTTAAAATTTGCTCCTTAAACTGTGGAGTAATATTAACAAATCATAAGACCGAGCAAAAGTTGAAGTGCACAATATAATTCTCCGCGTCTTTGCACTGTTTAGGAAAAATTTGCGATCGAACATTCGAATTCGAAGGACTTTAAAATAATTTTGAAATTATTTCATTGAAAAAAAATTAAAAAAATTTGAATTCATGAGCTATAGGTTAAAACCACGCAAATTCATCTAATTCTACTTATGGAATTAAGCTTTAAGCTGATTTAATTATTATGGCAGAGGAGTCTAAGACAACTCTCAAGACATCGTTGTTGCTAATAAACAAAATTCTTAAACAAGATGTTATTTTTGGCACCGGCAGTAGCAATACATCTATTGAAGCTATTCCACCGCGTAAATGGCTATTTGTATCGAGGCTTAAGCCTTGCATTACCGACACCGATTTTAAAGAGTTTGGAAAAAATAATCTCCAAATTCCAAACTGGAGTTGACGCGAATTATTTTTCTTTTAAAATAAGTGTACCTTTGGAATCCTTTGTGCAAGTTATGAGTGCTGATGCATGGCCGGAACACGCACTTATTAACGAATTTAATTTCAATCAAAAGAGACGAAATTTTCAGTGGGGCCACTAGCTATCATCTAAACAGCAATTTTATATATTTTCAATATGTTCGCGGCATTGCCTCAAAATCTGTTGAGTTTCATCGCTTCTATCCAGTATAATTGTGAAAACCAATGTAAGCCCTGATATATATTGTTCTGGGTATTTTCCGGCAGACTACATTATGTACAGGTGTAATTGGTCGCAACTAAATAGTGTCTAAATAAGTGGGAAAGGTGTACTGATCGCGGTTCCAAGCTAAGCTGCATCATTTCGCACAATAAAACATCGGGTGCTGATTCTATCTGTATAGATTCTATTTTGTAGTATGGCCTTGCCCAGATAAATTTTATTCCCAACTATAATAAAACATTTCTGGGTTTATATTTGGCAAATTCAGCTCTATAATGATGAATGTGGCACTAATTCCATACATATCATCAAAGAGGTCAACCATAAATCATTGGAAATCAATTTAAACACATCTGAGTTTTTTTTGTCTTATTCCAATATCAACAATTATTTTAATTCAATTATTTTTTTTTGATTTTAGGCGTGCTGATAATGATAATCTGATTTTTTATTTCAATTCGGTTGACTGGGATTCGTGTTTTTCGTTGGTGGACCATTATGTGCAAATATGCTATGACATTTTATTCATTGATTTCGACAGGTTTGTCCTAATTTCTGTTCTAAAGGTTAATCTTAACAATCCTCCGTGGTTTAACAATGACCTAATAAATCTTCGAAACCGTAAAAAAAAATTATATCGAAGTTGGAAGTTCTCCAAGAGTGCTGACGACAGGTTATCATTTTTAGATTTATCGAAACAGTTTGATAGTTTACATTGTAATGCATACAAGAATTTTATTGCTAAGGTTCAAAATATTGTGGTGTCAAATCCAAAATTATTCTGGAATTTCGTTGACTCCAAAAGAAAAACTTTTGGGTTTCCGTCAACAATGTCGTTCAATGATATAACTGGGAATAATTCTGATGATATTGCAAACTTATTTGCTTCGTTTTTTTTTTTCAAAATGTTTATAAACGAACTGATATTGTTGTGTATGAAACTGATGAAGGCAGTTGTGCCAACACTTGCTTGTATACCCCTCACATACCTCCAGATGATATCATTAAATCCCTTCATCTTTTTACGGATGGATGTGGCCCAGATGGTATTTCTTCAAATTTTCAAACAATTCTGTAAAGAAATGGATTGGCCTTTGTCAATTTTATTTAATAGTTCACTTTTGAAAGATGTTTTTCCGGTTGTCTGGAAATCGTCTCATATTGTACCGTTATTTAAATCAGGAAATCGAAGTGAAGTATCTATGTAACTACCGAGGTATTTCATTATTGTCGGCAATTCCTAAATTGTTTGAGTCGATTGTTTGTGATTATATGTTTTTCGGTTTTAAGCTGCTTCTTCTGTATCAAACTTAGTAGAATTTACAAAACGTGCAGCAAAGGTGATTAACGGCAATGCTCAACTTGATGTTATTTATACCGAATTTAGTAAAGCGTTTGAATCAATTCATTACTTTATCGTTCTGCAAAAGTTAATATTACTTGGAATTAATGATAATTTGATCAAGTGGCTGGAGTCATACCTTACTGGGTGAATTCAGCGTGTAAAAATTAATAATAGTTAATCTGATCCAAATTATGTACATTCTGGGGTATCTCAGGGCTCACATCTCGGTCCCCTTATTTTCATATTATTTTTAAAAGATATAACGAAATATATAAAATTTTCCTGTTGTCTGATATATGCCGATGACATAAATATATTTTCCCCTATTCGAAATCTATCTCTTTTCATTTAATCGTCATTTCGACTTGATCTGTGCTAAAGCCAACTCTATGTTAGGATTCCTAAAACGTATCACATAAATAGAATTGGTTCAGTACAAAAATCGTTTCTAATTTTTTATGAAAGGAAAACAGGTGGATTTAACAACCGATTACTGTTATGGGAAAATATTAGGAATCTACCTTCATATGTTGAAAGATGTAAATTCTTGAAAATTGTTCCTCTTAAAATTCGTCGTTATATCGTCAGCACACTGGAGCTATTTTTATTTCCAATTAACTTAATGGGCACATTTCAAGTTCGTACTTGTTATTGAACTTGAAGCTGTATGTTCCAACTAGAAATCTTCGAACTCGCACACTCTTAAAAATAGATTCTCACAGATCCAATTATGGAAATAACGAACTTTTGAATACAATGTCGAAATGTTGTAACGAACTAAGTAGTTTTTGTGACTTTAATATGACGAAATTGGAGATCAGATAATGATATTACGATTACATTTAAATGATGTAAGTGTTTTCCTTAACTACCCGGTAGAATATCTAGCTCATGTAACTCATAGTGAAATGTTGCAAAACCTCTATATGTGGAACTAATAAAGGTGAGAGAGATTTCATTGTTATAGAATTGAAATACGAAAGGTATTTTCACAATAATTTTGAAATATTTGCTTTATTTTAGCCAAAATCTTCTGCATCTTGACCGATATTTAATCAAATTGTATTGTACTTTTCTACCAAATCATATTTTGTTGTTGCACAATTCTATGTCGCATTTCATCGAAGATTTAAAGATCCAAAATATAAAACGAAACTTACATACACAAATCCTTTTATTTTGTATAAATAAATGTAAAGAAAACACACTCAAATAATAAGCTTCCGGACTGCTTTGCCATCGGTATCAACAGCAAAGCTTAATATGAGTTTATTTTTCTATAATTCCCAAATTCTGGGTAATCTGGGAAAAATTATTTCAATACAATACGTTTATAATCTTGTTGTTTACTTTTTGTTTTCAAAATTCAAATGAATTCAACACTGATGTGGAATGTTTATCGGAATTCTTGCTTTGAACATCTTAAAAAATAAGATGTATTGTATTAATATTATCGTATTAAATTTATAAAATTCTGATACTTTAATGCGAATTTCTGTAAATAATATTGTTCTCTGGATAAGATACCGAACACTTTTATGACAATATTCTAATTACCCGAACCACAAACTATATACGCTGTATAATATACATCAATATTCATCACGTATCTTGCCTAAATTCAACCATTTGTTGCTTTTATTTAATGTAATGGATTAAATCCTTCTTAATCATTATTTACACATAACTCCCAAACTATTTATAGATTAATTGTTTATGGCCAATCGAGACGAAGAACACAACAAATAAGTTTAGCATATAAAAAGATTAAACGTAACAACAAGTATGTACTTATTATCCTCTTCATAATATAAACAGCACAATATAATCAAATTTATAAATACCAATTCCCTTATAAGATTAAAGATTTTCGAAAGAACCGTTTCTTATATTTATCTGCGTAAATAAAAACCAGTAAAGCAGCAAAAAAAAAGGATCAAAATAATTTTATTTTACAAATATACATTTTCGTATCTCCCCGAAGGAAGATCAACCAATATGTATTTACCAATGTACACAGAGCAAAAAAATGTAAAAAGGATTTTCATTTGTGTGTTCATATTATGAAATACGTACAGAGCTTTCGTTACGCTTCTTTGTTCTTGTTGTACATACTTTATAATGCAAAACACAAAGGGAAATGAAAATATGGAAATCTCTGAAAATACAAGTAGAAAACAAAACCAAATAGAGAAAGCTCTTTTAGCACAGGATTTTATTTTGTATTCGTTTCGATTCTATTATTCATTTTTAAAACATAAAAAGTTTTTATTCAAAATGTTTTCATTTAATTTTAATATTTATGTATATTATAAACAAATATGTAAATATTTGCATTGACCTAAAGATAATGGACTTTATTCGCAAAAAAAAGGAAATAATTTTTATTTGCATATTATTTTATATTTTTAAATATGAAATAATTTAGAAGAGTTCTAAGAATTTTCCGGAACGATGACTAAAATGTTAAATTGAACGTTTTTTTGGTGAATGAAGTTTATGTAAGATAAAAAAAGTTCATCGTTATGTTGTATAATAAGGAATAGAGCATATTTTCGGAGGTAAAGCTATTAAGGGGGTGACTTTTTTTTTTTAAAGGTACGATATATATTTCTAATACATAATATTTAAAATTTATTTTGTATTTTATTTATTTATTAATAATAATAACATTTTAATTTTTCTGTTTTAATTATAGTAGATTTTGCAACTAGTGCTATTAATGGGCAATAATGTGAGAGGTTGGTAAATGTCCGAGGGCGCTAGCCCGAGGACTTTTCACCAACCGAGGACATTACTACCCATTCGACGATTAAATTTTGTATTCACAATTGCCGCGACAATTAAATTTTTAATGGTAGAGTTACCAAAAAAAAACCCTTTATTGGTATAGCTTCCTCTTCCATAAAGTGCCTATTACAGTTGAGAATGATTTAAATTAATATTAAATAATAGTAAATTTTACTTAAATTTATCTAAATTCTAATGTTATCTTTAATGAAAATATTCAATAAGTTTTGAAAAAATTTCGTAATTCACCTAAAATATAAAAATTATTAAGTGAATTACCCGGTAAACCACAAGTCGATTATTCGCCAAAATATTCGGAAAATTGAAAATTCATTTGTCGACAAGCGAAGTGCCTTATCTGCACCAGCAAATCAGTCGTAAGGATATATAGAAAGCATTCCTAGTCCCTCGCTATAACTAGCTTCCACTATTGGTAGAAGTCACATTGCTGTTCTTCTGCTTGTCGTCTATATTTAAACTCTAATGTCTGTTGTATGTCTGTCCTCGAATTATGTATATTCGTCCGACTTAAGCTCCAGAATACAGTAAACAAATAGCCGACATATAAGTACGTTAAATTTTATGCCTCTGTGTCACTTATAAAACAGACAATAATGTTTTTTGTAAGGTCCAACCCAATTCACCGAAAAGCAAAAAAAAAAATAATTGCAATCAAATAATTGTACATATTTTAATTAAATTGGAGATTTATAATTTCGTCTCTATAAACTAGTCGTAATAACCAAGTATTATAAGTCAACTCCAACACAAGAAATGTATGACTTTTCGTTTGCAACATTTTTTCAGCCTTGCGGTAAACTGGGTTTTCCTATAGATAAAAACGTATATATGTATGTATTTTGTATAATAAAATAAAATCCATTTTATTTGATTAAAATGAGAGAAAATAAAATAAAATAAAAATAAATTCAAAGCTGTATACAAAAACAATTCAATAAATATATAAATGTAAACTATTTAAAAAATAAAAATTATATAAAAAATATTAAATAAAAAATAAGCAAATTACGACTTATTTTTTTTTATAATTTAATCTTTTAAAAAAATCCTGTGTCGCTTGACAAATATTATCTTTATTATAAAATCCGTCGAATTCTTTTTTATTGTTTGTTACATACTTCCGTGATGAAATCCAATATATTACTATATTTTTAAAAAAATATAATTTCTGTAAGTGTTACACATAACCGTTAGTTTTTTATATTTTATCAAAAAGTTATTGCTTACTTATCTCTTCAACGGCCAAATTATCTTCCATTTTCTTTAACCGGTCCCATTTCATCTGTGTAATGAATTTTTCAATAATCAATTTTGACAGTACTGCCTTGGTGAAGCCATTCACTTCCTTCTTTGCATCCCGTTTCCATGCATATTGATTGTACGAAAAAGCCTAAAATATAATAAAACCAATTAATACTTGAAAAACATTAAATAAATGTTAAAAATTACCATGTTTTCGAAAAATTATTTGTCAGCTAAGTTGATTTCTAGTTCATCTAGCTGCTGCTTGGACTCTCTGATGTTGGTACAGGCACAAAGGAGCTATTTACTGGTGATTATATATTATATTACAAAATTCAGCACAATTCTCATCATAATTTTATTTTGGGCAACGATTTTCTCTGGATTTAATTGTAACTGGTCATTTTGGGCTTCAATTTTTTCCATATTGAGTGTTAGGCTTTCAACTTTTGTTGCCAATATTTCATTCTTTTTTTTAAAATCGCTTAGTTCCTGCAATGCTAATTGGAATAAATCATACTGCACATATATAACGTTGCTAGCTGCATCCGTCACTGTATCTAATTCAGTAATGGCAACAATTTCTATATTTGCTATATTTGCTTTACCCTCAAGGACTGGCAATATTAATAATTGTATCAAACAAGACATTAAAATCTGTTTGAGGCAATGTGGAGTTCGTATTCGCCTCTGGGGTTCTTTTTTGGATATGTTCCTCTTATTCAGATAAATCCGACGTGGTACAATTAAGCGGACGGCTGCATTCAAGATTGGCGGCTTTTATTGTAGCTGGTAAAGAAATAATTCATCAATGTTATTATAATTAAGGGAATTTAATAAGCAATTTTCAATTATTTAGTTTTCATTTTACCCTATAAAAACGAAAATACTTTCGAATGTTGTACTTTAAGACACGACAAGAGTATTTTGCCAATCATCCCTAGGTAAGCCGTAGTTTTTTAGTTCGAAACTCCAGTTAAATGTTAAGCAATTTTTTCACTACTCCCAGCAAGACAATATGTAAATAATCCAATGCTACTTGTGACACCATGTCTACACCCAGATCTTCAAGAGGAGAGTTTGAAGTATGAATATCCTCGTAAATTCTTCTTGTAAAAGTGGAATCTGTACGAAGAGGTGCCTGAGAATTATTGAAACACATCCTATGTTTTGTTTTGTCAAATTTCCCTCGAATAACACATTTTGGGCAACCAACGGCTCTATACGGCCTCTCTAACGGGACACTTGCTCTATCTAGAGCGTCACATATTATTGCCCGAATCTTAATTAAAATATTTTGTCCATTATGAAAAAAACTTTTTGAAATTCCTTTTCATTACAGAAGCAAACGGTGTTAAACCCTTTTTAAAATTATTAGGTTTCCTTGTGCCATGATAAATTCCAATGACGAAAACATTATTTAAGGCCTGTATTAGACTATAAAAGATCTTTGACAAAGATATTTTATCAAACATTTTCATTGAATTTATTTTATAAAAGAACTTTTAACATATATTTTGCTATATTACACTACGTCAAAGATTTTATCATATTATTCAAGAAATTTGAAGGAAAAAAGTGGAAATTTCCCTATTTTTATACTCTAGGCTTTTTGTATTTTATAAAAATTCATTTGCTTCATATCCACTTATTAAACATTTGGTTATTGAAACACTCCAATTAAATGTATTTTCCGCCATGTTTACAATAAAATACAATTTTTTAAAAACAATATTAATTATGCAACGTCAAAATCTTTTATCATATTTAGCCGCAAGAAGCTAAATATAATAAAAGAAATTTGATAAAACAAAAAAATTTATAAAATATGCATATTACACTATCAAAAGCATTTGACAAATATATTTTATCAAATATCTTTGTCAAAGATCTTTTATAGTCTAATACAGGCCTAAGTCAATGTTTATAATTCGA
Organism: Tipula helvola; assembly: GCA_963556165.1. Taxonomy (NCBI): domain Eukaryota; kingdom Metazoa; phylum Arthropoda; class Insecta; order Diptera; family Tipulidae; genus Tipula; species Tipula helvola. Next base: position 7,130,243 of record OY744481.1, on the reverse strand, counting down.
CCTTAAATAAGCCAGAACGAATGTTCAGTATTATCGCTAAATACGGGCAGACCATCGACATTTATATTAAGATATAAAGTTTGCGGTAAAGATTCTGCGTCTAAACTTCCTTGAAGTACAATTCTTGATAAATTATCCTCTATTCCGACATGTACGTATTCTGCTGGGAAAACAGTAATTTTTTCTAATTTGCGAGGCGTTTTTAGTAACGTTCTGTAATCTATTGGCAATTCTGGAAAAAATGTTTTGAAAAATTTTAATAATTCCGAAATTGAGCTCTTGTTGATATTGTGCTCAATTGACCAATTTTGCAAAAAACATTTTACGTAAAAATTTATTTCTGGTTCGTTATACGGTTCAATGAAATTTATAAAATTAAAATTTTGAGCAAATCGAGGTTCAGAAATGTTATTAAATTTATCATGTCGTTCACAAATACTCCTGCCATTGTCGTTTAAGTCACTTAATGCTTCACTATCACTATCAGGCACATAATTCGATTCATTGGTACCACTTGAACCCAAAAAACTATTTTTATATTCTTCACTTGTACTGAACTCACATATATTACTTACACAACCAGCCACATAATTATTCGATTCAAGTGTATTGTATACATCCAATAAACTGTTTTCATTTTCATTAATGGCCGCACTTGTAGAAGATTTACTTAAAAGTTTACTTGAGCTTGAAAAGTTTCTACTTTCACATAAAATTCTATCCAATTTTCTCTGTTTATTTTTTTAAATTTGTACTTGAACTTGTTTATGGATTTAATTATACATTTATTACTATTATTTAATTAAGAATACTTTTTTTTACTTTATTATTTGATATTTTTTTATTAGGGAGTCACTTCACCACGTGCAAAAACTTAATACATATTGATAAAAAAATTCAACGAAATACTTACTTGTTGATGCGGCAGATAATTAATTTATAAACTCACCATGTGCTTTGCGTAATTTGCTCTTTTTAAATTCAGACAACGAAGTCACTTACTTCTTTACAAAAAACTGACTTGCGCGGTTTGTTTTGTGTATCTGACTTTAATATTCCATCGTATTACTGACTTCAAGGTCGGACTTCTGTAATTGGCGTTTACTTCGACCGAATAACAGTCTTCTATGTTCAATATTTTATAATTGACCTCAACTTTCGTCATATAAAGTTCTTTGAAGCCAAATTTTCATGAATGACCTTTTGGGACGATCAAATGATTTACTTACCAGCTAAAGTTATGTAAGCGCTATTTGAGCTCGCGATATGACTCACTTTTAAGGCAAAATATCGTAATAAGACTTTCGTTATTGTCATATAGCTAGCATTGAAGAACAACACATAAATTCGTCCTTTGGGCTATCAAGTAGTATAAAATCACCTGGTTCAGAAGTCAAATTATGAATTTCAACAACAATGTCAATCCTATAACTAACATATCCAGTGTTTTAGACTTTGTGGTTTACCGGGTTATACAGCTTAACTCCATTATATCCTAAGGCCCGGTGCACATTTCAGCTAAGCTAAACGAGAAACGTAATTTATGTAAGCATAGTTTAGCCCACTTAGCTCACTCCGTTACATATTTGAGCTAATTACATCACTCACACGTCACAACCACGTTATTTTGCATTTGGCGTTCAATACAAAAATTTCAATCCCAAATGCAATATGTAATAATATTAAATATGCTTCAATAATAAAACACAGAATAATAGCAATATATGTGTAAGCGATATAACTGACATAGAAATAGCAATGCCTTCTAGAATATACAAGCCATACTACTGCAAGCAAAAATTTTTTTTTTTTTATTTCATCGACGTAGAACAGATGGCGATGAACGTTCGAAAAATGAAAGAGTACAGAGAAATTGAGAATAAAATATTTGAAATATAAAAAAATAATTCAGTATTATCTCATGCCGCATGCGTACGAAAGGAAGGTTGTACTGTCGGGAGCAAAATTACCATTGTATTCATCGAACACTCGATTCACTACATCTAAAATCAAAAATAGCATATTTTCATGAGTGAGCCCGAAAAACATAAATTATAGGCATTTATTATCAGCCATGGTTTGGCCATCAGTAAACATCAGTGAACAGCCGCTGAAATAAAATAAATTGTATTAATATCTTGTCATCAAATTTAGAGTAATTATGTATACTTAACTTCAATTAAATTCCCAATTATTTTTGTATAAAGTTCTCGTTGATTATATGTAGTATTAATACATCGTACTTGCTTATATAATTAAACTGAAATTAGATAAATTTAAGGTTTAATTAAGGAAATAACATGTAATTAAAATAAAATGTAACTTACTTCAAATTTTTCATGTATACACAAATTTCTTTGACATTGTAAACGTCATAACAAGTGTACTTTTGTAATACAACTTCGAAAATCATGATCGACACGACGTTTGCGTCGAATAGCATAACTAAAAGATTCGAACATAATTTTCGAAAGTGAACGTACATGTACATATTTTTATTTCCGGCAATTTTCTGCTAAATTCAAAATTAATAAAATAATCATTTAAATATATTCAAACTTTTTTTTAAATTATTTTGGTATATTCCAAATTGATAAATATTTATAAGAAGAGGAGAAATTGTTAAGAGTTTGCAATTCAGTTTCGATCTGCGAGCATGTGAAAAATAAATCATCTTTCAGTACATCTCATCAGGCTATAGCGACTGAACTGCTAATTTATTACACTGATTTTTTCCTATATATAGGAATCAACCGTGCACTTGTAGTATTAGCGAATTTTTACATTCCCCTTTCTAAACTTTTAACAATTTCAATGTTATTGTATTTAACGCATACATGCGGTTACTATGTTCAAACTTTATGTTAAAAATTCGCTAATACTACAAGTGCACGGTTGATTCCTATATATAGGAAAAAATCAGTGTAATAAATTAGCAGTTCAGTCGCTATAGCCTGATGAGATGTACTGAAAGATGATTTATTTTTCACATGCTCGCAGATCGAAACTGAATTGCAAACTCTTAACAATTTCTCCTCTTCTTATAAATATTTAAATATAAAGAAATATTAACTAAAAATGGAAAATAAGTTAGAAAAATATATCTAAACTATAATCCCATTAATAATTTCAAATTATGAAAAAAACACACGACGTACATCCTCCCTTTCTTGTGCTTGGTTTAATAATACTAATTTATTTCCTATGCCTATTCGCCTTTAAAGCACCGCAAGAGGTTCCACGATCGTCACTACACATGTGTGTTATTTTTGAATTATATTGCCGCTGAATAAAGAAATATACCTTTCATGTGCAATAAAAGATTGTTTTGAACCGAAATCAACAACAAAATTGTCCAAAAGTATATTTTTTTGATTGCTGTTCACCTTTAACTCTAGTTTCAATATCGTCCACCAGATGTCAGCCACTTTGCGTTAAAAAGCGAATACTTTTCACATGACCCTCTTCGTTTTTATGTTTTATTTTCTTTCATTTTTCTAATATTACTGCCATCTACAAAAGAATAATGGAACTGTCGACATAAATTGAGTGACGTAGCCAGCAGTATGGCTTGTATATTCTAGAGGGCATTGGCAATAGTAAGGCAAAGACGACTCGAGCCAGAAAAACATAGCTCACATAGGTTAGCTCAAGTGTGCAGCGTTCCATTAAAATTTTTTATTTACAGCCAAAAGCTATCAACGTACACACAAATGTCACATATTTTTAACAGAAACAGGGTCGTCACATTAATTCAAATTTTGAGATATCACATAAAAACAGCAAAAGGATTTCATGTTATTTTTTTAGTCGAGTTATCATTATTTTTAATGAATGTCACTTTAATTTATGGTTCGGATTATAGGGACGTGAAGTTTATCCTAAATTTCTCCTAAAACTACAAAAGCAAAATTTGTTTGCTAGGATGTGTGAGAAGTAAACATTTAGGCGTTTTTCAGAAAACTACGATATAATGATATGAAAATTTAATTGAAAATAATATATTTTATACATAAATTTAGTTAAACTAAATAAATTTTGATTACAATTTCTATTTTAATAAGATTCTTTCGGCTTTTTATAGACACAATATATTAATAATAATGGCAAAACGCAAGGAAAGGTTTTCTTTTTTAGAGTCAAAATACATTTTGTATTAACTCTGGGGTTAAAGTACGGGGGGGATTTTGATATTTCTACTTTTTTTGGTAGATATATTATAAATGACTGGCCTCTTCATTTTTCTGATTGACAAGTCGAAAATGTTGTGAATGCCATTATTATTAATATATTGTGTCTATAAAAAGCCGAAAGAATCTTATTGATTTAATTTATACAGACAACTAAACTTCTCTTTCTAATTTCTATTTTAATATATTTTTAATTTAAGATAAACTAAAACAGAACGATATTTACCGATTTCAAAATTTTCGAATGACGTAATTTGACGTATTAAACGCATTTATGCGTATTGCCAAAGCAACCTTGATTATACAAGCCATAATCTAAAAAACGAAGCTTTTATAAGGGAATTAGAAACGAGGAAAAAACCAAAATTTCCATAGTAAAACACATAAAACATATGGGAAATCACTTTTTTTCCTAAGACAAATTTGTAAATGAAAACGTTGCAAATTCTTAATTATGATTTCTGAAATATTTTCATAAATGTTTGAATTTCAACATATATAAATCTCGTTTAAGTAAATCGTTTTCATTTTCTGGTAATAATTGATTTATTTAAACCAAAATATAAAAAAAAGTTCATAACAACAATTAAAAAGTAAAGCTTACTACAAATCGTGTGCATTAAGTATACATACATAGATGGCAGTGGGCAGTAAACATTTTGAAAAATCGTACCAAAAATTGCCACCTGGGGAAATTTGAGTTCAAAAATGGTAGGAAAAGCAAAACAAATTCACAAAATGTTAAGAACGTGTCACAATTTTGTGATTAAACAATTTTTTTTCTTATTTTTCTATATAAATCTGAGACATTTAACGTACACTAGTAAAACTAAAGATAAATTTAGCAAGTATTTTTTTAATTTGTCAGAGCCAACTTTGATATATTTTTCAAAATGAAAGTTTTACAAATAATTTAATTTTAATATTTCTGCAATTAATATTTACTTAATACCCATATACCCTTCTTGTATATTGCTGCTAAAGATACGTAGAACACTTTTGTATAAACATTTTGTAACATTTTTGCTTTTTTTATTGTAAAACTTGAAGCTAAAAAACACCATTTTTACTATGGATTCCTATGGAAATCAGTGAAAAGTTATACCACTAAAAAAGCTTAAAAAAAATACGTCATAATGATTATGGCTCTATATTCTAGAAGGCTCTGGTATTGCTCATGGGATTCCTTCATTAGATGATAAGATGTAGGCCTAATTTAACTATTGACTAACTTTTAGAATTATCTCTTGGATTTCAAATACGCAAATAGAGAGCAGTAAATTTCCCATTTTCCAAAATATTTTTAAAGAACTTCTCTCAATTTTTTAATAACTCGATAATACTAACCACCATTTTACATGCATCGGATTATAAAAAATTTCCTGTAGGAGAAAGCACGTTTCGACATGTGAATTATTAAATGCATACGACTTTAATGCAGCAGCACATTTAGAAGCATTCCAACCAACTGGTACTGATGAAGTTTTTTCAAATTGGACTATTTGAGCGGAAAGAAACAAAAGTAAGTTTAAAATACTAAGGATAATTTTTTTTTTCGTCTTAATAATTTTTAAAAAGTTCAAAACAATGTAAAAAGCACATAATTGGTTTTAAACTTTGTAAGTTTAAAAATGTTAAGTATAATGAGACTAATAATGTAAGTGAAACGAATCGAATATCTAAATTTTGTTATGTTCTCTCGTTTTGATATAATTTTATATATCAATCGGATCCTCAATTTGACCTGTGTTTATTTTACGCCGCAATATTGAGCTTTTTTTTATTTATATTTTTATATTTAATTATTATTTGCAGGGTATAATTACTGGGAAAGTGTTAGATTGGCCCGAAAAATTTCAAATGAGATTTGTTAAAATATAGCGACTCAACCTCGACACTCCACCTGTCCTAATTTCAATTTTTCTATTTTTATTTTTATGGCATTTGATGAAGAATATTTGGCTTTTTAGAAAAGCATAAAATTAGGTATTTGTTTGCAGAATCCAAATATGCTCCTAACGCATTTTTCGACTTTTGGCGTTTTTGAATTTTTTTCTTAGCACGGCAGGATACATATAATTATTTACATTACAGATGAAATGGAAGTCCTAAAATTGTGGATGTTTAGTAATATTTTTCCCCTTGCGAATCAGTGATTAAAAACTGGAGGAAAACCACAGCTTTGAGAACGCGACAGCTTCAAAATCTCAATAACTTATACCTTCAGGAATTATTAAACGAAAGGCCCAGATTCAACGACGAAAACGGTTACCAACTTGTAAGTTTATGTTCGATTTTATTAAATTGATTCAAGCACATAACTAAATTTTTCATTAGTGTGAAGTTTGTTCTTAATTTGTCCTACTCCTAACTTTTTCACTTGAGAATGTGTTGGTTAATTAATTAAATTTCTCGTTATTATGATATTTTTTTATTTTTATTTTTTCAAATTTTGAGATTTTTGATATTACCTGAATAAACAACATTACAATCGGTAATTTTTCAACGTCAAACAATAAAAAATATTTTAATAGAATAGTGGAAAATAGAATCTGGTTATCTATATAATATGTATAATAACATACAATCGACAAATTGTTAGAAATGTGATAACAAAAGCAATTCGTGAGAATTCCGCTTTATCGAAACGTGGTAATTAGAAGCAGTCCTTATAGGCATTTCGCAAAGCCCTTTTCTCGCATATCGTTGGATTCGTTATCGTCCTTTCTATCGTTCGTGCGGAGAGATTCGAAAAAATTACATGGCGCTATCTGTGGCTTTTAGAAGTAATCATTATGGGAGATTCGCGAGCACTTGTTGCATCGCGTTGGATTCATTGGAGTTTTCTCTAAATTGTATAAAAGTTTTGAAAATTTTCCATGACGCTATCATATATCATATTAATTGATATTTTAAGTTACATATTATATTTTTATATCTGGTATATATTTATATTGAAGTGTTATATTAATAAATTGATTGATTTAAAACAAAATTGAACAGCATTTTTAATTTGAAGAGGCCTAATACTAGAACTACCTAAAAAAACTGATAAATCAAACTACCACGAGATGCAAAACCACTACACCTTAATTCCTAATAGAATTCCTTTTAAAAATTAATGTGGGGACTGTAAAAAATAACATGGAGTCACATTTTGTCTAACAGTGGTTCACATAAATTTGACGTGAATTCACAATTTTGTAAAATTATAAATTTTGTGGTTGTCCTCTTGATTAAAAACAATAAGGATTTCATTTAAATTTTCTTCAACGTTAGGTGAATTTTAGTATAACGCACATCGATTAACTTAGTTTAGCTATTAGCTAAAATGTACAACGGGTCTAATGATCGTTACGAAAATGATTAACTAAACAGCCATAATCTAAACTGAGTGATTCTCGTATTATAATTGTGAACTTCTCTATTAGTACAAAGTATTGAATGTAATTTGGAAGTTCTCCGTTTTCAAATGGTAATACCGCGTGTTAATAACCTTGTGATTTTGGGTCATTAGTATGGCAGGAACCCGATCCACTTGACGTACAATTCCTAAACGCTTTAAATTTACCGCTTTGATCATATAAAAACAGATTTGCGAAAAAATACAAATCAGTCAAACCGTTCTCTTGATACAGTGGGTAGCGATATCTATACAGATAGACGATCGTCAAAATGCTCGAGGAAAGTAAAATTGTTTGTAAATTTTTGCAGTTTTTCAATAACTCCAAAGCGTGGCGGATACATATCCTTTTTATATGAATAAACATAGTAAATTTGAATCGCAAGCGTTTTAATTTGGATCATTGTAGGAAATGTCTCTTATAGACAAAAAAACAACAACGTGATAACTTCTCAATGCCATGAGGCAACGTGATTTAAATCCGGTCCAAAATGACTCAGTGAAAGCAACAACAAATAAAACGTCCGTCTGTCTGTCTGGATGTCGGTCTGTACCGATGGTATCTCGATAATGGCTTGTACGATTTGAATTTTTTTGCTCTGTTTCTATGATGATGACGGAGAATTGAAAAGCTTTTGGAAGCTCAACGACAAGAGGATCTGTTACCTGCCGTATGAATTGACCCAAAACCATGCGGTGATATTACTGTATGTTGACCAATGTTAGAGTTTAGTGAGCTGTTCAGCTAAGGATTTGTCAAAAATAGTTTTTTTTTTTATTACAATCGATAAAACCTATAACAATAATTTCATTAAAAAAAACATCTTTCATAACATAAAATCTAATTAATAATTTATTCATACGACATTATGCAACCATTGACATTATAAAACCACATACACGGATAATAAAATTAACAATATTTTCCAGTTCGAAATTTTTCACTTTTCAGTTTATCATGTAAAATTGGTTTCCATACATAATTTTTTTAATTTTAGTTCAGTACTTACTATAATTATAGTCTATCTAGACTCTAGACAAAAACTATAACTTTCTTATTGCGCAATTTAAAGTTTTTATTAAGTTTTAGTAATGTGCAGATTAACTATTGACTCTGAAATTGTACAACTAAATCAAGCAAAAAATAGGTTATCAACTCATAAATAATATTAAGTTTTACTTGTTTTAGTGTTTTAATTAATTAATTTTACAAAAAATAAAAAAAGGCTTTCTAAATTAATTTATTTTTATCGCTTGATTGGTCAACTGTAAATTAAAAACTAACTACATACATTATTTATTATTTAACCGATTTAATTTTCATAAAGAACAGTGCCTTGAACTGAATACTCAAAGTAAATATAAAAGAAATATATTTGGAAATCTGAGAAGTATAATTTAAACGGCAAACATAAAATTACTAATTATTTTTTTCTTCAAAATGATGTACGTAAGTTTTTCATGCACGACGTTTACAATTTACGTGGAAGTTTGATAACACTCTGAATATATTGTATTTACTCTATTTTGAAAATAATTCACAATTCACTGCCTTAAAACATAATATTGTACCTATTATTCTAAATATTTAAATAAAATGTACAAAGTACATACTTTGAATTCATTTTCAAATTTTATATTTAACTAAGTAGAATTGAGATCAATTCCTAAGAAATTTTATGTACCGTACACCAATTTATTTGCTTTCATGATACGTTACGACACGTAAACACGGTTTAATTTTATAATATTAATGTTTTTTACGAGTGTGTCAAATATGAATGTATGTCTTGTTACAAACGTTTGGGATTATATAAGAATGTTCGTTCATATGGCTTATTTTCTATTTAAGATGTTTATCGAATGTTTACAACAGGATTTTCATTTATATCTTTTTATGTGATGAAAAACTGAGTGAACTTCTATTTTTAAAGCGATGTGAAGCTTTTTTATACTACAAAACAAACTATTTCAATTGAAATAGTGCAGATATAAACGAAGTTTTTGCATTATTATGCAAATGTCTTGATTAGTGCATGAAATCGCTTTGTAATTTTTGCACTGAATTTAAATAAATGTTAGTGCACACTTGCATGCACCATCGACGCTTGCAAAAAAAACTTTTTAAGATGTTGAAGATAGCATATTTTACAATAAAGCAACAGAAATTAAAAGTTTTGGAGACTAGAGAGCAAATTGCTTCGGTGTACAATCAATGAATCCGTATCAGGTTTTTTCCATATCATTCAAAATCATATTATGTCTGTAGGTGGTTGTCCCAAAAGAAAGGAAAGAAAATCCATTGATTTTATTTATAAAGCTGTTCCACTCCTCTGTTATTTTCCAATAAAAATTTTTTTTCTATTAGCTATGAGGAATTCCCTCTCATGTCTCATTCAGCTGAATAGGGATATTATGGCGGTTCCAGCGCACTTTTTAATCAAAATCGCCATCATGGTATTCGGGTCGAATACGGATTCATTTAGGGGAAATATCAACATTTAGGCGGAAATTGTTTGACTACTCACCGGTAGATGGTAGCATTGCACATTACAACATTTAGGTGATATTTGCTATTCACCAATAGATGGCAATTAACTAAAATGACGTATGTCCATGCTAAGTACTAAAATGAGTCCATGCTAAGTACTAAAATTGGTGGATAATAATCTTTTATGGATTTTATTATAAATAAAACAACAAAAAACACATTGACATTTCAACTAAATTTGTGATTACTGCTACACCAATAACAACTTATGTAATGTAAAAATATTTTTGCATGAACATTTGTATGATGTGGTGCTTACGCATTTGAGACGGCGACGACGACTTTTGCTGGCATTCCATTTTATATTAGCAGAGTATACAACACTGGAGCTGGCATCCCATGTTATATTAGCAGGACATGCAACAATGGATTTAATTTATTACTTGAATAATATTTTTGTATGAACATTTAATTTTTCAAGCGATGCGCTACCTGCGCAAGTTATTCGAAATAACAACGAGGTTTGTAAGCTTGAATGGCCAGAATAAGTATTCCGTATTCCGGTAATAAGTGAAATGGTAAAACAGGCAATTAAAAAGTTAAAACATCTATCTAGAACTTAATTGAAGAAGTGTTGTACTAGGACAATGATCTCGAATCTCTGTAACTACATAAGATAGATAAAGCGAGGTAGGCAAAAACGATTGAAACCCCTTAGGAATTGCATGCTTTATGTACATGTCGTTATGCGTTTACACAACGACAAGGCAGAATTACCGAAAGGATTGAACGAGATCGGAACTTGGGTCTTTAAGAATAGTTTTTTTGATATTGTTACGGTAACACCTAGGATAGAATAGAATAAGTTAATTGATAGCGAAAAGTTCTATTGTACTAAAATGATATAATTACTGAACTAAAAAGATAATTTTCCATGATAAAACTGTTACAAATGTATCTAAACTGTTCTTACCGGAACAATCATGAAATTTCAAGAAGTTTGTGTAAAAATTATAATAAGTGATTTTATGAATTATCATTAATAAATTGTGTTGAATTAATTTTTGGGGTTCGATAAATAAATTCGTTGTGATAAATTGGTGTTTTGTTTTATTCAAAATCCAGTGATACGAACGTTGATTGACAAAGCAAAATCGTAACAATATTGAGTTTAAGTTATTTGCCAACGAGAAAGCCTCTTCATTCATACCATTCAACAAAAGCGAATTCCGAAGGAAGAAAGAGAATAGGGACTCATTGGTCCATCCAAATGTTACTTCAATAATATGTATTAGCCTGAACAACAACATTAATTTATAAAGCTTCTCTGTGCTAAAATAAAGTGCTCAAATAACGATTAAAAATGCTAGATAAATGCATGACTAACATTCAACGAAATTTTGAAGATGAGAATTACTGACTTTATTCTCTCTATCCATTTTTCATTTTCTTTTCACAATGTATCGAAGTTTTTACCGAAAAAGGTGACACTCGTTATCTTGAAAAGACAACTTGAAAAGCCGATTTTAGGGTTTAATTTTCGAGTTGTTTCATCTGTTTGTTTGTTACAAGATGAAGTTTTTTCTTACTCCAATTTAATGCTTTTTCAGTATTGTGTAACAACAGTATTGAAGATAATTTCATTTCAATCACGCATAAATTAGAGTTTTAACTTTTCTTGTTAGCGCATCCTATAGTTTTTGAATAATATTTTAATACATTTTTTTTTAAATAACACGTACATCTTAAGAAAGACTTACTCTTCTATCAGAACCAAATGCCAGTGCCGGCTTCAGAACTCTGTTTGCCCAGATACCACCACTAAATTTTTATTTTTCACAGAGTTTATTAACCTCTGATTCAACTCACGTATTAAACTATGTAGGTCTGTATATGTAGACCAATATGAATTTTAAGTCTGTATACCTATTTTAATTAGGTATACTTCTAGGCCTGTAGGCTTGTTCATAAAACGGATTTAGCGTTTATTTATCGAGTTTATTGAGTTTAGTCACAGTAAGTTTATTGATCATCTTTAACTAAATCGGATGTATTAAACTGTAACCTGTCTAGGGTATTACGACCCGACATTTTATTAGGATTATTTTTGAAACTAGATTCTGAAACTAGGTTCTGGGTAGTATTTAATTTCTGTTATAATAATTACCGAACTTAGGTATACAAACTATCGCTATAAAAGTCATTTATAGGCAATTGGTTAAACGAAAGGTTAAATTAGATTTTAGGTTAATATGGGCATACTATGAAATTTCAATTTGTTGCCTTCAACTGAACTCAATACAAACCAAATATTGTTTGGATCGTATGTGTATTGTTGTTATAGTGTTGTACGATCACATCCTCTCTTTTCGGCAAAATTTGTGTGCTTCTTCTGAATCAAGATTTTCTTCCTTCTCCTACTAAGAGTGCTATTATAACGAGCTGTCTAGAAATGTCTATCTGGCAGCTTTTTTATTATCAATGAATTGATATGCTCATAGTTAATATCATTTTATAGATGTCCGTGATCAAAGGCTAAATCAACAAATTTTAAAGATAATTGCTCAATATATGTCTCTGTGTCGCTTACATTTATTTGGATGGAATAATATTGAATTTGATTCATCACGTTAGGTTATATTTATACTTCACAACCATTTTCCATGGTTACTTAAAATATGCCTATAGGCTTTTAAATAACTTTACGATCAGGAGATAAATTGGAAGCGTACAATATATTTGCGTCTAAAATTTAGCGTCCCTAAATATGTTGCGCCCTTTTTGCACAGCTTGCACACTTCTTGAGCTAGCCCCGCCAATGCCATAGATTTACAGCGTGCTGTCTGAACGGTTCATACAAAGTCGAAGTGAAGAAGTCATTGTATGATTGGCATTTAGTTGACGTTCGAAAAGTCACAGTTTGGAAAATAAAAAGTCAGGCACAGCATGTCTTATTGATCGAATTGCCATCTATGAATGACTGGTAGCAACTAGCCAAATATTTATAAAAGGAAATGTACCCCAAAAAAATCGTCCTGAGGCACACAGCATTAGGCTTAAGTTCACTTTCATATACAACCTCGGATTTTTATGAAAATTGGCACAATGAAACTAGATTTATTCGTGATAATTTTGGTATAATTTTTTTTTCCAGGACGCCATTGGTTCACGAGATATTTAAGCCCGAATTTATAGTCGTAACTATTGCTATTGCTATAGCAACGATTTTCGAAAATCATTTTAAAATCATGTATAAAATTCGATACGAATTTCGAATTTACTTTCTTGTCTTTGATATATTTGCTGCGTTCCATTTTCACTAGCAAAGTACTCACAAGTACTTGACACTGCTTTCAACTACTCTTGCTTTTGCATATGAGTAGTTTGCTTGCTTTGACTTTTTATTTTTGCGTTCCATTTACTATCTACTTTTAAGTACTTGTGAGTACTTTACCAGCGAAAATGGAACGCAGTAATTGTAGCAACGTTTATAGTGATGGATTTTGCTCACTATAACCATTGTTACATTACAAATAAATCTTATAGTGAGGTTTATAAATACGAAAACTGTTACTATAACAGTTGTTATAGTTGTAGCAACGACTATAAATTCGGGCCTTAGATTTTAAAAATACAAATTTAACATAGGCCTATTTTATTTGACTATTTACAAAAAAATTGCTTGGATCCAATACCATTTTGGTATTCGTAATACCCGAAAGGCCTATTTTATTTGACCATTTGCAAAAAAATTGCTTGTATCCAATACCATTTTGGTATTCGTGTGAATACCCACTGTGTACTTGGTTTTCAAAAATCCAATAGTATTTTTTAGCAGGGACGCGATTCCGAAATGAATACCAGTTTTGAATTTGGCAAATAAAATAGGCCTTTTATTTGCCAAATTCAAAACTGGTATTCATTTCGGAGTCGCGTCCCTGCTAAAAAATACTATTGGATTTTTGAAAACCAAGTACACATCGGGTATTACGAATACCAAAATGGTATTGGAGACAAGGCAATTTTTTTGCAAATGGGCAAATAAAATGCGCCTTTAGTTTTCAAAAATCCAATAGTATTTTTAAGCAGGGACGCGATTCCGAAATGAATACCAAATTTTGAATTTGGCAAATAAAATAGGCCTCATATAAAATTGGTGCCTTCGCTAACTTTGTCGATGGTTAATGAACGCTAATTGTTTTTGGGAGTCTTTGATATTTACAACTTTTTATTTTACGTTAGTGACATCTATTGTTGTACAGCAGAAAAACAAAAAATAAAATTTAACAAATTTTATTTAACAGTTAAATTTAAGTAAATATTTATAATTAAAGAAGTTTGTATTGTTTGTTTGATTTATTTTATTATTTTTGTTTTGTCTTCTTTGTGTAAAGGGGCCAATGCTAAGCGGCTTTGGGGAGTTCGTTATTTTAGTATGTGAAATGGAAAAAGTAAAACAAAAATGAAAAATGCTGGCAATTATTTGTCATCTTCGTGGAAAGGGGCCAATGCTAAGCGGCTTTGGGGAGTTCGTTATTTTAGTATGTGAAATGGAAAAAGTAGACCCAAAAAAGATTTTGATAAATTCTGGTATTTATTTGTCTTCTTTGTGCAAAGGGACCTGTAACATTTTCAACAATCCAGAAATTTTGAAATTTGCATAAATTATGGGTAAGCGCGGGTTTGGGGGCGGCAGCCCCCATCCTCTAAGGTATCAAACGAATTAAAATAATTTTAAAAACACTTCTATATTTATTACACTTGCTGTGTTCTATTAAAATGTTTTTAAACTGATAATGTATTGAAATCTTGATACGAGTAACTCTATATTTACAAAATAATCATAATTTTCATATTTGTATAATAACAATTGCTATCCATACCTTTATTCCTCTTGAAAAATATTATAAAACCAATATTTTCTAATTTTGCTATTCGGCACCAGATATCACTAATATTAAAAAAACAATAAAAATTTCAAAACACAATAAAATTGTTTAGTAGAGACACCATTACCATAGCTGTGGTTTTTTATTAGTCTCGATAGATTCAGATATCTGCAAAAATAAAAATGGGAAATTGTAGCTACTTCTATCATCCACTTAAAAATACTGACACTCGCAGCACTAAGAATTGTGTTTATTTTGACAACGCTACGCCATGTTGTTTTCATTATATTTTGTTATTCCAAAAGTATAAATAGCTACATGAGGAAAAGTGCGAATACATTTTATCCATATATAAAAATGAGACGGACACATTAAAACTTCTTTTTTTCTTTCAAAATGCTACTATGATCTTTTAAATGTTGAGCAACTTTTACGAAAAATGATAAACAGGTTCATTTTTCGATTTTTCAATTCTTTTTCGCTAGAAAAAGTTGTGGATTGTGGTTCGTAGTATTAAATAACACATTTTTAATATGCATCTTCATAATGGAAGGAAATAATAATAAAATTAATACTTTTATCATACATATTCTGTCTTTTAAAATAGAGCAACAGATTAAATGTTAATTAGATACTAGTTTCCTATTAGGCCTATTTTATTTGACCATTTGCAAAAAAATTGCTTGTATCCAAAACCATTTTGGTATTCGTGAATACCCACTGTGTACTTGGTTTTCAAAAATCCAATGGTCGTTTCCACACGAGTCGTATTCATGATATCCATGAACAAGTCAAAAACGTTTCCACACGATTGTTGCATTTTACCTAAAAACTGGTTTTTTGTTTATGTATGTGTGAAATATTTCATTTTCGTATTATGTTTTGACTTGACAAGAACAAAAATCTTTGTTTGTGTTAGTAATGCAAATCGAAAATCAAATAATTTTGTTGGCAACGAGATGCAACAGAAATATCCCCACTACAAAATTTAGTTTATAGGCAAAAAGAGCGCAAAGAGGTAAGAGACGAAGAAATGCAACAGCGTGAGCGCAACTCGTGTGGAAACGACCAATAAGGCCTATTTTATTTGACCATTTGCAAAATAATTGCTTGTATCCCCATTTTGGTATTTATGAATACCCAGTGTGTACTTGGTTTTCAAAAATCCAATAGTATTTTTTAGCAGGGACGCGATTCCGAAATGAATACCAATTTTGAAATTGGCAAATAAAATAGGCCTATATAGGCTGCGTGCCATACTCAAGGTAAATCACCAAATTCGGTAAATTGCAATTTTAGTACAAATTTACCTCTCATATCGTGCCAAATTTGAAGTAAATTTTTTAGTAAAAATTGGCTTTACCGGAAAAATATACCGGTTTGAAGAGTTGAATTCACTGGTTTAATCTGTGCTGAGATGTTCTAACATCACTTTTTTCGATGTTCGATAGTATTCATGTCTCTCTTTTCAAGAATAAAATTGTATACTATTTCGACTTTTGAATTAAGCTTTTTCTATTGCGATCTCAGCATGCTCGCATAAATCATCATTCTATTTCTACTTTCATTCATCACTCTTTATCATAAAAAATTTTATTTGCGATATTTTATCGATGTGAAGAAAAGGAAAAGTATACAGAAGGCTGAGATCGCATTAGATAAATTGTAATGAAAGAAGAAAATAGCGTACAATTTTGTTCTTGTTACAAGAGACAAAATATTATCGAAAACGAATCGAAAGTGATGTTTAGAACATCTCAGCACTGATAAAATAAACGTCAAATAATACCTAGCCTTACATCTTTCCGAATAATTTTTTTTGTTTTTTTCTACTAATTATATTAATATATGTATTAATGAAAATCTTATATTAATATATGTAGATATAAATATTTGAAATCACTTTGACTAATGTCAAAAAAACGGCAATTACAATCAATTACCATTTTTTCACTATTTACTCTACTTTTTAGTACAGTATTTCAATTTACTAAATTTTTTACCGAAAATGTCATTTACCTTGAGTATGGCACACAGCCATAGTATTTTTTAGCAGGGTCGCGATTCCGAAATGAATACCAATTTTGAATTTGGCAAATAAAATAGGCCTATTGTATGATAGATGTACTAAAAATTGACTTTGGTATGCGTCCATGCTAAAATACAAATTTTTAATTAGTGTCTTTACTCATAAAAGGGAAAATCTGTAGTCTCGATAGCATATCTGGATAAAAAGCAAGATTTTCATGTACAATTAATAAGTTATGTAATTCAAGGAAATGAATTAAAAACGATAAACTGTTGAATAAAATGTTATTCTTGATTAAAATAAACTGAATCAATTGCAGTTTAACCACAAAAATAGAGAACATCTGGATGCGATCTATCGAGACTTATAAAAAAACACGGCTCATGTAATTAATTGGGATTTTTAAAATCTAGATATCTCGTGAACCAATCACGTCCTGAAAAAAAAAATTATACCACAATTATCAGGAATAAATCTAGTTTCATTGTGCCAATTTTCAAAAAAATCCGAAGTTGTGTATGAAAGTGGACTTGTTCCCAGCATTATTCTTTGTTTTCTGAATGCAGCTTTTTTATGATCTGTTTAATGTGGATTAGATCTGCGCATAATTCACATATAATAGATTACGCCTTCGTGGATTTCGTTTTCGTAGTTTACTGCGCATTACGTCAACTGAGAGTTGCTAGTAAGACATTGCAAAGGAAATGTATGAAAAATAAGGAATTTTTCTAATAAATGTATAATATATGGATGTATTATGGTTGAATATTTCTTAACTATATGGACAATTATTTATATTATTATTACAACAATTAAATAAAGCGTATCACTTTATTTATTTAATTTAATTTAATTTTTGGATTCAATTACATACAACAATGTTGTGAAACAAAACTGTTCACTCTCATTTGACGTCATTTGCCATAGCCGTTTATTTTATGATCCAAATAGGCAAAGTGCGCAAGGCGTAATCTATTATAAGTGATTTGTGAGATCTGCGTATTGTGCTACTAACTATCGACTATATAGGTTTGCTGATGAATCGATTCGTTATCCTAAAAAACGGGAAACCAAACTCCATAAACTATAGTAAAAGCTTAATTTAATCGAAAATTTAAGATACTCTGTGCCAAATTACTTAATAAATTAACTAATTAACATAAACAATTCAGTTTATTTATGCTGACCACAACAATAAAATAACCACAATCGTATGTGATATCAAAAGCATATAATATGGTCAACGTCTTTTAACTGCAAATTACATACATATGTATGTACATATATCTTTCTATAGAACGATTTATACCACAAGATAAAATTAAAGATTCATCTTCATAAAATATTGTATACCTATAGTATGTTTTGTATTCGTATAAATAAAAACAATATATGTAAATATTAATAGTGTATTGAATAAATTTACCTTTGTACATCAACAAAATCGACAAAATGTGTATTATACTCAATGATTAGAATCTCATATCTTATTTATATACTAAGTATCTGCAATTAATACATATGGTACTAATCTAATATTTTAATTAAAATCAAAAGTAATTTTGAAGTCTATTTATGTACATTATGTGTGTCTATAATAGAAATTGATTATGATAAGAGGTTTTTTTGTATGTTTTGCAACGTATACCTATCAGAATAAAGTTTTATGAAGTTATAGACGAAGATGTTTAATTAACGAAAATTGATAAAGTTTATGTCTGTATATAAATCAAGATATACACACAAATTGGTTTATAGAATAAATAATTAAACAAAAGGTATTGTGACATTTGAGGAAAATTAAATTTGTACCCTAATAACAATAACAACTTCTCACCTCATGGTTCAACGAACATGTCACGTAGAAAGAAGGCCGATTCAAAATGATTGGTTAAATTAGCGTGTATATAGCAAGTGCCAAAATAAAAAAATGGTTTATTTAGATTTAAAAAGTCGAAAATTTAACAAATATTGGACACTATTGTTATTATCCATCGTCTCAAACCATTTGTTTATGTCGCACGAAACATAATTAGATTTGAATATAGAATATACAAATAGAGAATTAAAATTGCTTGGGCGTATTAAATGGAAAAATTCAATAAAATTCGTATCTTTAGATTGACTTGTTTCCTATTGTGATGGATATATAAAAACGTATAGATACTTAGGAGATTTTCTTTAAAAGTCTAGCTTTTATTGTAACAAACCTAATATTGCTTAAAATTTCTTAGTAGATACAAAATATAGGAGCTAATGAATTCCCGAAATTTATAATCAAGGCAATTCGGAGCTACAGTTTTTAGGAGATTTTTAGCGCATTTTTTATTAGCACCCTGCTGTCCTATAAAAGAGCGCGGCAGCTAACTTTCAAAACAGTAATTTAAATTTGGGCGCACCTACTTATAGAAAAACTCACTTAACATCAAACTATAATTTTTACAATAGCAATACAACGAAACAAATACAATCAAAAACTTTCGGCTAATACCAATATTAAATTTCGGGCGTCACCATATTCGATACGATAGTCATGCTTTTTAGCAATTACTTTGTAAATTAAATTTATTTGAAGGTTCATAGGCAAAATTTCAAAGGGATGGCGCAAATATTTCAAGCTGCCAGTTGAATTGGCAAAACTTAAAATTCCATTTCGGCCAAAACCTCGTAAAAATGTAGATTCAGGTGAAACACAATTAGATATGATTAAATCAAATTTCGACAAATATGACAAAAAAAATTGGCCTGGACCCGGTCTAAAATTAATCGTTGGCGGTGTATGAAACGATAAACCTATTAAAAATAAAAGTTCTGAATTTTCGCGGCATATGACCGGGGTCAACTCTCGAAATTCTAAATTGAAAAAATAGACACCTTCCACGCCAAAAGAAATAATTTTGCCAATGGAGGCAAATTATGAAAATTTGACTGAATATCAGTTGAAAAATTTTAAATTTCGGCAAAAGGAAGGTGTCCAGAGAAAGGTAATAGCTCGGCTAATATTGAAAAAATGTATTCTTGTGGGGAAAGCGGTCCACAAGTTAGCAAGCTATATCGTCGAACCGGTAAAAACAAGAGCGCTAGTAGTTATTGGGAGTAGTAAAATTGCAGCTAACTCCCCAATGAAGAGGCTACGTGAGAAGCTCTCAACCGAAACATCATTCAAAATACACCAAAACATCAACATTTTTCAAGAACGCAAAATTTATCAACGACGCCAAATTAATATTACCTTACCTCAACACATCAGAAAATTTAAAACATTTTGGATCATATTTTGGATATACATATCATCAACTTTTGGACTTATGGGGGAAAATACTTGCTAATCTAAATTTTCAAATTTACGGAAAGCCAACAAACATTTAAGAAAAACATTCCTACAATTATGATAAATCTTTTTAATTAAATTTAGATTATTAATTAAATTTAGATTATTAATTAAATCTTTTTAATTAAATTTAGACGGTCAGTGGAAATTTACAAAAACGATTGTAATCAAATCTGGGCCGAACATGAAGGTCACAGAAGAAAATGATTGGTATTACAATAACGAGATGGAGAATGATAAATAAACATGAGTGTAGTGGACATGTAACTTTCTCGTAATTTAAATTATTATATGCCACCATCATATATTCCAGGACTGTTTAACACATGATCTAGGCTTACCCGAACGAGTTTCATTTCTGTTATGCCAAATCATGTAGGATACTGGATAATCATGTGATGCCTAAAGTCTATTTGACCGGAATTTTTATATTTTATGCTAACGTACATCGGAATCATTATTCATCCAATCGCTATGTTTTTAATCATGACATAAATGAAGCAAGCTTTTCATAAGATGAATCGTCTCAATCCGATATTATGCAACGAAGTATATTAGGCTATTTATTCTCGGAAACAATGGTGTTCTTCCCAGAATCATAGAGAAGATAAATATGCCGCTTTAATTTTTAGTTGAATTTTTTACGCCAACGTAGTCATTTGGATTACCGAAATGCGGACATAGAATTTTGATGAGTTCGAAATACAATGCCAGTGCTTGGCGAAAGAAATTAAAATCTGCGATTATAATATCCTATAAAAAGCTTTGCCCAATGTATATAAACGTTAACACGAGGTCATTGGATTTTTTAACGATATGCCTTATAAATTATAAATGTTTAGAAAGCTGAATAACATGGCTCCCCGATCTTAGATATGATATTGTTCTACTTGCAGTGCTTATCACCATCGCTATGAGATGCTCAGTATCTTATATAATTTTATATGCCATCCTCATATAGTCCGGATCGGGTTAGCACACGATCCAGGTTTACCTCTACTATAGAAAATGAGCTGTTTTTGCATTATTTTTTACATTATTTGTTTACAAAAATTCCCCAATTGGCCTATTCTGGATCCGGTGCCATTGTTTAAACATATACGCTAGAGTGAGGCTTGACGTAAAGATGTTGAGAAAATACCTGCGCAGATGACCGTACAGCAAGCATACGGGGGATATAGGAATCGAATTGATTTGATTAAGCATCCGAAGAAAATCCAAAATAAAAATAAAGAAATGGAAATTATGCGTATAACATACTTATGATAATTTGAATTGGTTTGCATTGGAATCAAATATTACAATATGTAGCTGTTTGTTGGTTGGTTGTTTGTTCTTATCGAAATAATCGAAAACACTTTATATTCTCTATTTTAAAAAATTATCTGCTGCAATTAGACGTCATGGGGCACAGATGGATCACTTTACAACGAAACAGAGCTTGCGTCACACATTCAGGATATTCTGATTAAAACGACCGAGTTGTTTTACAAGTCGGACTACCAAGTAGTAGCACTGCTTAAACATACGCTGGATGCTTGACGTTAATCCGAACGATCACAGAACACCAATGTATACATTAACGATCAAAGAACACCTATACATCCTATATACTCTGCTTAAATGCTTCGAGGTTGCATGCAACATGCATATGAGTTATGTAAGTATGATTGTTTTATATGTATACATAAAATATTTGTATGTACATATATTTATCGTGATAATAATTTTATATTTCATTTTTCTTCTATAGATTATATTGCCGAGAAGGGCCCACCAGATGACAACAAAGGATTGGTCAAACGGCGCGTGACGAAGGAAGTTCCGGAGCAATTTCGCATACTCAACACAATACTCTGCGTCAATATTATTTCAAACACTACAAACTAACAATTACTGCCCAGCAAATTAATTTATTGTTGCGGCAAGATTTGTTTATTATAATATGAAAAAATTTAAATCCTTATCCGATTTATATTTATGAAGCTGAATAAATTTTTTGAAATTTTTGAATTTAATTGCTATTTATTTCTGAATTTTAGGATTTTGGATTTTTTTTTAAATTCCAAAATACCAAATACCATAGTATAGTTAGCCTACTCGTATATTGCATCTTCGACTGCTTTGCAGATAAAACATATAATCATCAGCCCTAATCTTCAGTTAACAAAGAAATCATTAATTTAAGGCCAAATAAATTTTAAACTACACAATTCTAATTTTAGAAACTGAAATTTTAATTTGCTTAAATGTCGATATGCTTTATAGAATTTTGTTGATTTTTTTTCAATTAATTATGCGTAACTTTACAAAAAAAAAAATTAAAAACTTTGTTTATTTACAAATATTAAATTTTGATATAAAATTATTTCTCTATGTAATTAGTGAAAGAGTTCACCAAGGTATGGATGAATGAAACTATGAAACTATTCATTCGATGGGCTAAGAATCTTCCTTAAAAAGTTTTACAAAACATTAAAAATTACCTACATACAAAAGGTACATTAGCAGGCTTCACCCAGTAGAAGTTTAGCGTTCGTTTATTTCAACTTTACTTTCACCGTTTGTCAGACAAAAAAAACATTCTCCATTAAAATTTAAATTGAAAGGATTAATTTAGAGTTAGCATAATCCCCAACTGTGGGAAACTTGCATGTACAGTGTTATTGATAATATCGGTGAGTAATCAGAACACATATCGAAACACATATCGACCATTGCAATTATAGGACTAGCTATACTCTTTGTTACAAAAAAACCCAGTACGTATAATAATCTTAAACCCTACGATATGCTTGGCGTTGTAGTCACCTCATACTGGGAACTTATATCGCAGAGTATTGAAGTATTTACAAATTGATTTCTTTTCATTGAATATTTCGGTGGGCAATAACCTATGCAGACTGCAGAGGTATGACATATTTATCTGGCCATTCCTCTAGGCCAGATGCTTGTTGTTTGGACATACTTCTCACTATATTTTTGGAGTTCATAAAGTCTTAATCTACGAAATTATTTCATTATGGCAATAATTCACACTTTTAAAATGAAATAACTCTCAAGTAAGAAATGAAAACTTAAAACAGAAGAAAAAAATGAAAAAATTCCAAAAACCGAGAGTAGTAGAAGTTCACAACTCAGATACATATACACCTACAGACAACACTCAATCGTGACATTTTATTTTATTTTTCTTGACACCACCGGGAATAGAACGCAGACCCTCGGGTGATACTCACTCTGCCTTGAGAGTTCATTTGGGAGATATTTAATATAATTGGATAATGATTTAGCACTAAACTCTTTTTGTGTTCTGAGTGGGGATTAAAGAACATGTATACCAAATTTGAGAAGTATACTATTTTTTTTTATATCGACCTTATGACTGGATTTGGAAATGTTTTCATTAAGCGTGATGGTGCAAAATTTTGTGATTGTTCGACTTTAAAATCTGTTTAAGTTACTTACGTTAGGTCAGTGTTAGAAATCCCTTTTGTGAAAAGACATTATGATAGAATTGAAAGCATCCAGACCCAAATTTTGTTTTAGGCACTGTAATGTTTACCTATAATTTGAATCAAAATTATGTTCGTGAACCTTAAGTAAACCGTCCATTGACTCAATTCCCCTTAAAATAATTTTTAGTTTTATGTCCACGAAATGTCTGGATATTGACCATTCGACCGTTAGAGACAAAATAAATCATTATATAGTTCAGTCATTTGTGAGTCTAAATCCTTGCCAAAAAATAGACGAAATGTAAAGACACTTTTGACTTTATTATTGACTTTGATCATTAGCTATTTAAAATACGACCAACATTTTTCAGCTAAAATTGAAAGCCAAGCATGGTTCACACTCACGGAAAAAAATAAACTGGTCCTCAGCTAAGAAACCGGACTTTTAATTCAAGAAAATGTACTTTTTCTTGATTTAAGGCCACACATCGGGAGTTTTGAGTAAAAATAACACGTTTTTTTAAAAAACGATTTAAACAAAAGTTTAATAGATATAAACAAAATATTTTTTACACATAATTTTACATCATTATAGATTATAAAAAAATTAAATTTTTTTTTTTGCAAAATTTTTCATTATTAAAGATGGCGTTAAAGTTGCTGCCTCAAAAAAAAAGGTGTAAATCGGCCCGCATCATAACTCGCCTCTGGGTGATCCGAAAAAAAAAAAAAAATGCATGTTAATTAAGACACTAAACTACACATCTTAACCCTCAATGAACGTGTTTGAAAAATTAGTTTAGTTTTTACACGCGAAAAATGGACCAACAATGACGTCCATTTTGCAATTTTTTTTTTTCAAAGTCGCATAATTTTCTTAATTTTGAATATTTTTTTTCATTGAGGGTTAAGATGTGTATTTTAGTGTCTTAATTAACATGCATTTTTTTTATTTTTTTCGGACCACCCAGAGGCGAGTTATGATGCGGGCCGATTTACACCTTTTTTTTTTGAGGCAGCAACTTTAACGCCATCTTTAATAATGAAAAATTTTGCAAAAAAAAAAAAAATTATTTTTTTTATAATCTATAATGATGTAAAATTATGTGTAAAAAATATTTTGTTTATATCTATTAAACTTTTTTTTAAATCGTTTTTTTAAAAAACGTGTTATTTTTACTCAAAACTCCCGATGTGTGGCCTTAAAAGCTAATTTTCTTATTTCTTTCGAGTTTTTCTTCATTTCAAGAAACACAATTCATATATGAAGAAAATCTCGAAAGAAATAAGAAAATTAGCTTTTAAATCAAGAAAAAGTACATTTCTCTTTTGTGAATCTCTTTTGTATACCAATAATTAGGTGGGTTAAACCGGTACATCGACAGTCGATAGCCGTTTTTTAGTCGGTGTTAATGAATTCTAAAGAATATTCTATATGTGAATATAAAATATACGCGAATTATGCAAGTGAAGTTAGACCTAAATTGGAATTAAAAAAAAAAAAAAAAATTAGGATTAATTAAGCACAAACTTCACACGCTATAGTACACGTGTGAAGTTTATCCTAACTTAGAACTAAACCAACAAAAACAATATAAGTATATATGTATTAGTGAATATTCAAATTTACTTACATTTAGGCGAACATTTCTTAATTAAAAATGTATAAAACTTTAGTTTTTAATAAAAATTATTGTAATTACATGTTTTATGCGTATCAAATTACCTTATTTATCTAAAATATAATGATAAATAATTTTTATTATGCATATCTTCATATAACCATATATTTTAAATAAAACAGTTTATCTTAAGAATTTGGAAATTAACCTGGCATGCATGAAAAATCATTTGAAAAGCTAATGCCTTTCACATGGTCAAATTGCAATATTTGTGAATTTACTATATAGGATTTTCTTAAGAAAGTCTGTATCTTAAGATTTTCCATATTTATCTCCAACGCCACTATGATTTTTTAGAAGGCCTAATCTAAGACTATACGCATGCTTCACCAGTCTACGCATTATAAAACATTGTATTCGACCCGACCAAATCGATCCGTTTGTCCGACCAAACAAGATCGACTGCCGGCCTTGAGTGAATGATAAAAGTTTACGGAAATTTTTTGTATAAAATCTAAATAATAAGATTTATGTGTTCAATAGAGCACCAGAATCCATCGTAAATTATTTAACCCACCTAAGTGTCGCAAATCGCCAACAGCCAGTGATATTATGGAAATCTTAACATACTTACAGACTTTCTTAAGAAAATTCTATATAGTAAATTCACAAATATTGCAATTTGACCATGTGAAAGGCATTAGCTTTTCAAATGGTTAAGCAAGCGTATAGTCTTAGATTAGGCCTTCTAAAAAATCATAGTGGCGTTGGAGATAAATATGGAAAATCTTAAGATACAGACTTTCTTAAGAAAATTCTATATAGTAAATTCACAAATATTGCAATTTGACCATGTGAAAGGCATTAGCTTTTCAAATGGTTAAGCATGCTCGTAGTCTTAGATTAGGCCTTCCAAAAAATCATAGTGGCGTTGGAGATAAATATGGAAAATCTTAAGATACAGACTTTCTTAAGAAAATCCTATATAGTAAATAAATTCACAAATATTGCAATTTGACCATGTGAAAGGCATTAGCTTTTCAAATGGTTAAGCATGCTCGTAGTCTTAGATTAGGCCTTCCAAAAAATCATAGTGGCGTTGGAGATAAATATGGAAAATCTTAAGATACAGACTTTCTTAAGAAAATTCTATATAGTAAATTCACAAATATTGCAATTTGACCATGTGAAAGGCATTAGCTTTTCAAATGGTTAAGCATGCTCGTAGTCTTAGATCAGGCCTTCCAAAAAATCATAGTGGCATTGGAGATAAATATGGAAAATCTTAAGATACAGACTTTCTTAAGAAAATTCTATATAGTAAATTCACAAATATTGCAATTTGACCATGTGAAAGGCATTAGCTTTTCAAATGGTTAAGCATGCTCGTAGTCTTAGATTAGGCCTTCCAAAAAATCATAGTGGCGTTGGAGATAAATATGGAAAATCTTAAGATACAGACTTTCTTAAGAAAATCCTATATAGTAAATTCACAAATATTGCAATTTGACCATGTGAAAGGCATTAGCTTTTCAAATGGTTAAGCATGCTCGTAGTCTTAGATTAGGCCTTCCAAAAAATCATAGTGGCGTTGGAGATAAATATGGAAAATCTTAAGATACAGGCTTTCTTAAGAAAATCCTAACTTTTATGTTTCCAAATGTGGCAATATGAAAAGCATAACTTTACAAGTTATTTAACAGACATACACTTTTCGAATTATGTTATTTTAGTATAAGTAGATGTGTATTTATGTAGGTTTTATTTTTTTGGGTTAACAAAATACATAATTCAATTTGATTATAACAAAACTTAATTTATTTAAAACAACAAATAAAAGTTTTCAAATTATTTATTGAAAAATGTTCGCCTAAATGTCATTTTTGTCATTTTTACCAATACATTTACAGATTCTGTTGTTTTTGTTGGTTTAGTTCCAACTTAGGATAAACTTCACAAGCGTCGCGAATTACTAATTCATTATTTAATTTTGAAGAAAAGTGCTGCTGAAAGTTATTTTATTTTTCAGGAAGCTTTTGGTAAACATGCTCCTAATGGTAATTTTAAAGTGAAAGACAAAATAATGGAACAATTGCTGTTTTTAACAATTTTAGGTTTAAATGTTTAATAATTTTTTTTGCTTCGATTCATTTTCTATTCACTCTCTAGTCATTATCGGCTCTATTTTGTATTTGAAATGAAATATGTATTCACAGACAGTTTCGTCTTTATTTTGTGCTTGAATTACAATTTACAATAATTTTCATCTTTTATTTACTGGTATAGTTGGAACTTTTCTGCCAATTTTGTCATCTATTTGCTTCTATAAAGCAATTTATGGCTGTTTCAGTCTTTAGATGTACAATATACGTATGTGGTTTGTGACACAATTCATAATCCAATTTATCTTTGTTTAGTGTTTGAGGATATAGGCATTCTCGTCTATAATTTGTATTTTCTGGCAATTTCTAGCCATTTTCGTCTCATTTATTTGATTTGGGATACCATCATATTCCCGAACGAAAGAGGAAGACGCTGTTAAATTTTTGTTAACTACAATATGAAAATAAAAGGAAGCTTCTTAATATCATGTCATTCTTGCGCAGAAAAGACCAATGCTAAACGGCTTTAGGAAGTTTTTTTAATTTAGTATGTGAAATACAAACGTTTTTCAAATTTTTGTGACGTCTTCCTGTCATCCTTGCGCAAAGGTTCCAATGCTAAGCGGCTTTGGAGAATTCACTATTTTAATATGTGAATAATTATTAAAAAATACAAATTTTTCAAAACTGCTTCAATTTCTATGAATGTTAAAATTTAAAAAAAAATTCAAAGCGAGGGTTTGGTTGCGGCCGCCCCCCACCCTTTAAGTTATAAACTAATATTTCAAAAATTTGCTATATTTAGAAAACTTGATTTTTTGGGATTTTTAGTTTTTAAGGGATTTTTTTATTATGTTTAAACTTGCAAACTTTAGCCCATATAAGAGAAATAGCGTAATTGCTCGTATAATATTTTATGCTCCAGAATGAATTGTTCTGGGCTGCTTGAGAAATTTAACTCATCTTACTCTCAGTTATCTAGAGTGTTTTAAAGTGTTTTAAAAACTCCTTAAAAATCTGAATAGGCATTTATTTATTGGGTAAACGCTTATTTGAACAGTTTTCTATTATGCAAACATTTCAATGAGTTTAGTCATATTCAGATGACTAAATATTTTGTGTTATCTTTTGGATAACCTCATTTTAGTGTTTATTTAATTTCTGGACAACCTCCTGGACGTAACGGCTTTAATTCATGGATTTTGTAGTCTAGTACTTAATTGGCATACTATTGGCAGATGAACGGATGTTTCATACATGGTGATTTAGAAAGTTTATCTGAATTTTTACTTATACTGGGTTCCTGTTTAGGCAGCCTTAAATAAGTGTTAATCTTTCATTTACAAAACTGTTAAATTGTACAACATATGGTTAGTTCTGGACACATTTTGCTTTGAACACGACATGTTTTATTCAAAGCATACTGTTCAATTTTAAACGTTAGATAAATTCTTTATTTCAAATTAGAAGGTCGATTCATCAAAATAAAATTAATTAATTAATTAAAATTATCCGAATGCTCAATGAATGGGGGGGGGGGGCATAATACAACATTTCTATTTTCATATTATAAATCTGTCATCAACAAGAAAATCAAGCTTTAGATTAAACTTCATGTAGCAGCCCACATTTACAATATAAGTACCTTATTGTTTGTCGTACGTTTGCATATATTTCGCTCCAAGCAAATAATTTTGTTCACTGTACTGTCACTATACTCATAAAAAATAATGAGGTTTAATGCAACAAACAGAAAATTACGTCATTTCATTTCAGCAGAGATCCAAGACAAGTCAATAAAATTCTGTTTTTTCATCTTAAGAAAGCAAGAAATACTATATAAAATTCAACCTTATGATTGAAACCATTAAAGAGAAAATTGTGATACATAAAACCATACAGCATCCACAGATTATTCGCAAATTAAAATCTTCTTATATGATTTTCGCATTTGTTTATAATTGTATATCCTTTATTTAATATGTATATTATAGTAGACAAGAGGATAGCAAAGAAGTTTTAATCCTATACTGCACATCTACGAGTTTATGGTTTATACCTTCTATAATACAAACTCGTACACTAACTGAAAGAATAGGGGAGCCATTTTTTATTGTTATTTAGATTATATTTTCCAACTTCCTAAAGTACAAGGAAACAAGAAACGAAAAGTAAATTACACAAAATAATTTTCAATTTTCTACTTTCTGAAGTCTTATACTCTTGCAAATAAGTAAACTATTAAATATTATGTAAATTTTAAATTTTGAATTAATTTTAATGTTGTTATTTAATTTTATGTATGGTAAAAATTGTACATATGTATATAGTTTTGGCAGTAATTGCATGTACAGACTATAATTGCACGAGTATGCTCAGAATAATTTTTTGAATTTTTCTGGTTACGTATGTAAATCAGACTAATTGACACGTGTATCCAATACACACGCCTAATACACAATACGAAATTTGTACAAAAATATTTAGGATGTCATTCGTTAAATGAACCCTATGTCGTTTACATAATTTGTTAAATATTTTGAATAAATTGTTACATTTTTCAATAACATTGTTACATTGTCTCAATTTGACTTTGCATACAAATTTGATTATGTACGTTATAATGATGTGCTGTGTTCAACTAACAAATATTTAAAGAGGAAGAGCCAAGAGCCTTACAAAAAATAAATGAAAATAGAAGTGATAATTAGAATACCCAGCTGAAACTTCATCAAAATATGTGTGTCCGTGGCAAATTATTAATTTATGTAAGTTTTATTATCACCCCAAAATAAAAATAAAGATATTTTGGTTTCTAATTTGAGAATTCTATTTTACCAGTTTGCGCCATTGACGTTTACACGCTGTCCTTCTGCATTTTTAAAGAAATACGGTCCGATGATGCCACCTGTCCATAAACTGCACCAAACATTGAATTTTTCAGGATGCATTGGAAGCTCTTGAATCTCTTCTGGCTGTTCATCAGCCCAAATACGACAATTTTGTTTGTTGACGTATCCATTCAGCCGAAAATGAGCTTCATCGTTGATCACAATTTTTCGATAAAAAAGCGGATCATAAACATAAATCATAAATCATAAATCGATGACGCAAAGGAAGATCAACCGGCTTCAATTGTTGAACAAGCTGTATTTTGTATGCCTTCAAACCAAGATCTCTCTTCAAAATATGCCACAATGTGACATATGAGATATCCAATAATGAAAAAGTGCGTTTAGTTGGACGATTATGAACACCATAAAATGGTCGAAGAGCACGAAAACAATTTTTCACTGAACACTGAATTTTGAAATAAATTTCCACAATTTGTAAACGTTGTTCTCGCGTAAGTCTATTCATGGTAAAATGACAATGAATACCTACTGAACACAAATGTCATATGAACATGACAGTTGCCACGCATGAATCCCAATGAGAATTCCAATTGGAAAAAGTACCTCATATTGGATCACCCGTTACATGCTGAATTTCATCAAAATCGGATAATAAATTACCGAATTCCTTCCTAATTGGCCGTATTCCACAACTTCATCTAAAAATCGTTTTAGAATCCCGCATTGCCATGCGGAATTTCATCAAAATCGGATAAGAAATGGCCAAGTTCTTTCCTAATCTATACAATAGTTATCTCGCTACAGTGCTCTCAAGCCATTAATGTGGAAATTAATTATTTTAATGTAAAATAAATTAATCACCAGTGTTTCTTTACTCAGAAATTGACTTCAGAATTGTTCCGATCAGATGAGGCGTTCTCTCGCTACAGTTTTTCAAGCATTTAAATCGAGCGAAATCAGAGGTTGATGTGGTTGAGGTTGTAATGAGTTAATGACCAACCTAAGAAATCATACATTTCAATTAAAGGTACCTAATGCTTACAATTGATGAGTAATTGCCCACGACCAAAGGCAAATTTTTAAATTGTTTAGCCCTATTTTGAAATTGTTTAGTCCCAATTTGAAGTAGTAAAGGTATAGAAATTATCCGTCAAGAATTAGACAAAATTACAGATCGATATTTATCGATTATAAAGGGTGCCCAAGTTTCCAAAAAAAGTTCCAGAAAAACCAAAATAAATTTAAAGTAGTTATACTTGGGTGATTATAGGAGCTTTATCATTGGCAGTGACAACAACCAACTAAAATTTCTACATGATATATTCAAAATGTCAGCCAACAGTGCATTTTATGTAGCAGTTTGTTCAAATATTAATTCTGCACAGGGCAGTAAAATATCCGCCTAAAACTAGCGACTGCAATACCTGTGCAGTTTCTGGTATTTAATATCAAATAAATTATAATTATAATTTATTTATTATAATTATAATTTAATTATAATTTATTTGTTTAATATGCATCCCCTATCTGCAAACAAACAAATCTTCTAAATCTTAATTAATTCGACTTTAGTTAAATTTCGATTTGCACATGAAAATAAAACATAAAAATCCACAAAATATAGAGATAAGAAAAAATCAATTATCTATTTCATAAAAATGTATCATTTTATGCAACCAATCAAAATTTGTATGGTATTTCTGTACATTTATTTGTTTCGCCTGTGCGTAATAATATTGGTTATGAATTATGATGAGTTGTCCGCTATTGTGTTGGCATAAATTCTACCATTCTTCAACATTTATAAAATTATAAAATTCAATATTATTTATCAGTTAGGAAATACCGTTTAGGTAAAAAAAATTGTTTCAAACAAGATTTCAGTTAAAGTTTACCAATCAAATCAGTAAACATTTTCCAAGTTTCCAATTTGCCAATTCGTAATTTATGTATTCAGCAGTTAAAATTAGCCTAGCGCTTCCTAGATGGCAGTGCACTTTATATTTGAGATTACAAATGGTTTATAAGTAAATTATTAATTTTACGTATGATTATTGTTATTACTGATTAAATAAAGTTAATTCGCATAAGTTTTAATATATAAATTGTATTTAATTTATGCTCGAAAATATACGAATTTCGGCTGACTTCATACATATCAGCAATAATTTTGACAACTAAAAAAATAAATTCACTAGACGCGACATCTCTGTCAAAGCCACGTCATTTTCTTCGTAATTTGATAAGAAAAGTATTTTGGTGCTGATTTTCTTTTTTTGTTTTTTTTTATTACACAAAATTTAATTTAATACACAAACTAATTAATATTTAAAATGAATATATTTCGATTACTCGGTGATTTATCACATTTATTGGCTATTTTCATATTATTAATTAAAATATGGAAAACACGATCATGTGCAGGTAAATAGTGCGGCTGCAGATTTTTTTTTTTTTTTGTTTATTCGACAAGCGACGAAGACATTTTGTGTATGGTGCAATGGGGGTTCGAAAGGTATCCAAAAAGAAAAACCCGGCCTTCCCATTAATTGCATGGAGATTAAGCCGGTTTTGCATTAAATATGTGCGATTATAAATCAAGTGCTCATTTGTTTTAGTATTGTAAAAATTTTGCTTTGTCAGCAAATGTTTGCCATCGTCAATTAAAAATGGGGAGTGTTGGTAAATTGGAGTTACCCAAAAATTTGTTTTCTTTTAATTACAGGAATTTCAGGAAAATCACAGATACTTTTTGCCATAGTATACTTGTCACGGTATTTGGATTTATTTACAACGTTCATTAGTTTATACAATACAGTGATGAAAGTCGTATTTATTGGGGCTTCACTCGGTACACTATATTTGATGTATCTTAAATTCCGAGCAACCTACGACCATAACCATGACTCGTTCAGAATTGAATTTTTAATTGTACCTTGTGCTGTTCTTGCATTGCTTATCAATCATGAGTTTACTGTTATGGAGGTAAGTACTCCAGATCTCTTAATCTGTAGAATGTTTATATATAAGCCTTAATTTTTTTTAGGTTTTGTGGACATTTTCAATCTATCTGGAATCGGTTGCAATTCTACCTCAACTATTCTTGGTCAGCAAAACTGGCGAGGCAGAAAGTATTACAAGTCATTACTTATTCGCTTTGGGATCGTATCGTGCACTATACATTCTTAACTGGATCGTACGCTATGTTTCTGAAAGTCACTATGATTTGATTGCAATATTCGCTGGTATCGTCCAAACAATCCTCTACTGTGATTTCTTCTACTTGTATATTACAAAAGGTAAATCAAAATGACCATGAATGACTTTAATTAATTTTAATTGAAAATACAGTACCGAAATATTTGGGATTGATGACTTAATTTAGCTAATACAAAAGAATTACTCCCACGCCGACATCTACATACCAAAATTTTAATTACATTTTCTCTAATTTCAGTCTTAAAAGGAAAGAAACTTCAACTACCAGCTTAAAGAATATAAGGATTTTTCTATATCCATATAGATTGTCTCATTGTGTTAATTATTTTTTATGATTTTTAATTTTAATTTAAAAATAAATAGTTTAAAAAATAATCCCAAAAAAAACCAACGATTATTTTTTAAAACCGCGTATAAAATGCCAACAACAATATTTTATTAATTAATTACTTCAAAGATCAATCGATAGATACAAGAATGCAGTACTATAATTAAAGAATTATATATAAACATTAATTAATTTAACAAATTATAATAATAAACTCTAGTTGAAGAAAATAATTATATATAATTTAACCCAAGATTTTGTTTATTTACCGAATTTTTCTTCTAATCATTTTTATATTATATGGGAGGGATACCTAATTATATAATTTTCTTAAATCCCGTCTCTAGGTGTGTGAATGCAATGATTGAATGTGTGCCTGAGTCAAACAATTTAATTTCAATTTTTTTAAATAATTAACTAAAAAAAAAAAACTTTCTTGTTTTCTTAATTATTTTGTAAGTTAAATGTTGTATATAAAGTCAATACATGCTAACTAATTAATTATAAAAAAAAACGGAAGTACACAATATGTATTTATATAATTAGTGATATATGAATTTTGATTTTTAGAGATACAAATTGGTTTAAAACAATCAATTTATAGTTTGATTTGAATTTTCAATAAAAATTGAAGCGACATCTTATTGAATGCTTTTGTAATTTTGCTTATTTTTACGGAGTGCATATTGCAATGTGTACAAAATGACATACGGTACAAAACAGGATATTTCAAAACGACTTAAGGGGCAAAGGCGCGTTTTAGTATTCGTGTCTGCTCTAGATCGCGACAGCAATTATTCGAATTTAGTTGATTTAAAATAAAATATTGTGAAATTTTTGAACTAAATAAGGTAGATACTAATTTATACAATATTTAACAAAACAAAAATTCTTACATATATAATTTTTTTGTTAAACGTAGAAAACGTTTAGATCTAAATTATTTAGGTAATTTGAAAAATTATTTGATTTTAAATTTACTTACATAATTCGAGTAATTGCTATCGCGATCTAGCTAGAACAGACTTGATTACTAAAACACGTCTACTTGTGCGATGGAAATGAGATTCACACATTTTTAAAATTTTTTTAAAAACACTTGTTAAATATTTCGCAAAATTTTGCGAAATATTTAACAAGTGTTTTTAAAAAAATTTTAAAAATGTGTGTATTAAGTGTGTTTCGCCAAGTGCCTACGGCAGAAAGTGTAAAAAGTGGAAATGAGATTATAAAGTGATCAAAAGTTCTAGTTCAGGTTCTGTTCAAAATACGGCCCGCGAAATTATTTGGTTTTAGCCTGCGACTTATCCGCCTGCAGGCGTCATCGTAACATAATATGCATTAACTACTGTGGCATAGAAATTAAAAATTTAGATATAATCGACATTACTGGTTATTTTGTATTAATCAAATTTAGGGTAATTTGTCACCCCCATGAACAAACGGTGTATATGAAACATATGCATCAACGGAAGGTTAAGTATCACTTTTAAATCTAACAGCAGTTTATTAGTAACCCACGTTTTATTCTCACGAGTGTAGTACATACTACAATTTTTTATTTATAATTAAGTTTAGCTTATTAAGCATTTTGAATAATAGATATAATATTATACATGTTGTGTGAAATAATGCATTTTGCTTATCTATTAATTGAACATGTATCGGATAGGTAAATATATATTTTATTACATTTTATATAATATATGTTATCTGCCTTTAAGCTTATTCGTAGATTTTTCATACCTATTAATGCATGCATATTAAAAAAAACATCAAAATAAGTCCGAGATTCACAACTTTCTAACTCCAAATAACCTTCATCCAAAAACCAAAATTTCTTTAAACATAGAATGCTAACAGTGCCAACAGAATGCTGTGCTTTTCATAAAGTTCCATGTTGTAACATGTAACCTGTAAAGGTGATGTAGCTTATTACTCCGATTCTCGAGATGCGCCAGGCAAATCCAATTAAAATGGTCTCAACGCACAGTGGGGGCCGATTGCCAAAAAGCTGGCCAAAAGTAAAAAAAAAACTTTATTTAGGCTTTTTTCACGTTGCGTTGGCTTAAAACCCTAAGAGGATCTTAAAACACTAATAAGAGGATCGAACTACCTTTACCTGCTCTAGAATTTTAGTAGCAATGTACCTTCAATCAAGCTACAGTCGTTATGTTAAATTATTTTATAAAAGACAGTTGAAGTTTAAAAACTAAATTTAACCCAACAAAATAGAATCAACTCCCGAAGGTGAGTAGAAATATACGTTTAATTCTTTAGAGTTGTGTCATCAAACGCAGAAAAGGTGGCAGTTAATAGTATTACCCTCGATTTTTTAAGCACATTTTAAAATAACAAATGTTGGCCGTACTAACTGAACAATTTTTAAATAGTGGTATGGCTACGGACCTGTTTGTGTCTATGCCTGGTCCTAGTGGACCGCCACCTAAACCTAAATGAACAAAATCGAAAAAGAAATCAAATTTCATAAAATTTAGGTTATTTGACGAATAAGGGTTGTTAATAGTGGATAAAGGAAGGAAATTTTATAAATCTGACTAGAGATTCGTAATCGGTGACTGTAATATGATAAATACGGTATTTTGTGCATAGCAGCATAGGGGTGCTCAATAAGGAATGGAGAGGTGCGTGGAATTTTGTAAATGTGACTAGAGATTCGAGATCATCGACCTTTTCGGCAATCGGCACCATTGTACAACGCTTGAAAATATAACATCAGTTGAAGAGACACTTCCAGGATTTTTTTTTTACAAATCTCCCTAATTATTTTGAAATCAAATTCATTGCCCATATGTTACCATGGCGAAATACTTTCAGAGGAATGACTGGAGACTTGATGCACGACCGAATCTGAACGCTGATTTGATGATAAAATGTAACACTTTACGAACATTTTGTTTTAGGTTTTACGATTTAAAAGTATGTTGGGGAGTTGTGAGACAGCGCCATCCTCCGTCATATTGCAGAAGTTTGTCGTTGGTGATAACATAAGTGTCAAAATTATGTCTCAATGCAACCTCAGACCTCACTTTGTAGCTAGAATTTATTAACCCATTTGTTCCCACACCAATAATAAATTGTGTAAAATATTTGTACTTAATATTTTTTAACACTCAAAATCCTTTCTCGAAATGGATTTTTTTTTTAAATATGATAAATAAACTAAAAACCATATATAACGGTAAAATACAAATTGAAATTTGACATTATATACCGCAGTAGTGGCGTCGTAAAGTTAGTGATTTTTCTGTACCCATACAGGTACAGTGGGATCAAATGGGTTAAGTAAACATGCATTCTGAGCGTCTCCCCATGCAATGTGTTTTAAAATTTTTCGAAAAGTTTCTTGACCAATTTTGTTTGTAATACTTTCGATCAGTTTTTCAAGCGAATTGCAAAGGTAAATATGTATATACAAATGAATCGTTAGTCAATGAAGTTTCGACACACTTTCATGTTTGCATGAACATACAATGTGCTAATAATTATGCGGCCATGTTGAATATATGTACGATTTGGGGAGTTGTGAGACAGCGCCATCCTCCGTCATATTCCAAGTTCATCGGATTCTGAAGAAGACTTCTGCATACTGCATCATCTGCAAAGGTGCAATGCCGAAAAAGTTGGCCAAAACTATTCATTACAATGTTTGCGATCGAGCTGTGCACTTAAAGTGTGCCAATTTACAAGCTGGATATTATACATGCGTTCACTGCGAATCGGATTGATTGTATTGCATTTTCATAAGATATTTTCATAAAAATTGTCTCATTTTTCTTATTTTTCATCTTGAATAAAAAATAATTATCAAAATATGTCATTTTAATTGTTTTTAAGTAGTGTCTCACAACTCTCCAAAATTTTCGAACATTCGAAAAATGAATGTTTTTTTTGTGTAATTTAAATTTTGACAAAAATGATTATTTTCGCTAACTATTAACTAATAGCTACAATTACTGTCGAACTAGAGTTTAAAGCTTTCAGATATGAAGAATATTGTGATTGTGGAGTAGTTCATGTTCAAAAACAAAACCCGTCTCACAACTCCCCAATCTCCCCTACATATTTGAGTCTTTTTTACGTTTCTTCAAGGACCGTTCTTTATGCCGGGAGTTATTATATCGAGACTGACTGACCCAAATATCAATGTTAATAGACGAAAATGTAAATCCATCAATATTTACGATAACAACAACTACACGCTACTACCTCAAATACATACTTCCGGCCTAGACCAGTAAATGATATCCAGCAGCATTTGAAAGAATTGATTGAATTATTATTCACTTTTTAAAAAATTTAGGTGTGGCCAACACACGACTTTCTTTTACGAACAGCGAATTTTGAGAAACTTATTATGCAAATTTCTTGCAAATTTTTTTCTTTTTTCATATTTTTTTTATAATTTTTTAATTTTTTTTTTTATTTTTATTTGGTTTTATTTTTTGAAAACATTTTGTGTTAAGTAGTTGTTTGTATAAACCTTATCTTTTTAAGATATTTGCAAAATAAATTTTCTGGCCCAAGGGAGTAACTACTTCCGGTTGTCCAATTTGAAGTAAAATTCACTGGGACCTCCCAATTTATCAAAAAAGCTTAAATCTGAAGTTTCAGTTCGATTGGTTAAGCCATCTGGGCTGTAAAGAGGACACAGACTGACATACATCATTTCGAAACTCACTTGTTCGGACTCAGGGGACCTCAAAACAGATAAATCTTCAATAATCTCAAGGTCGAAAATTTTCATGATTACTATACTTTATTTTACTTACGTAAAAGATAGTAAAGATTCACATTGTAAATTTCAAGATCTAGAGAGAACAAGCCCGAATCGATTAATTACTTATACGGATCGGAAATCAACAGAACCATTAATGACAAGATTCCTGAGCCAAAAAAGAACGCATGGTCAGTGCTACGAAAGATGCAGACACAGTAAAAGATGTAACGTGACAAAGAAAGATGGTATATTTTTGCACAGGATTTTCTTAATTAGACACCCTGGTAAAAAAGAAAACCTTGGCGTATGAGAAAAAATTCAACATCAGAGAAGCATCAGCATGTTACATTCATGCGTTGAGAAATATTTTCAATGTTGAAGGGTTATTAGAATATTAGTTTGTTCCACCAGAGTGTTTGTGCCATTAGAAAAGAGGCTGAAAGCATAAGAAATAATTTAATGGTTCGAATATCGAATCAGGGGATCAATTTGAAACACGGTAACAATAGTTATGAAAATCCAAGAGTATACCTAGAGATATATTGTTTACTAAGCCGTGGAACATCTGTTGCAGATTATGGTATTGGTGGCAGAATAGGCAATTGCCTAAGCACAAACAGCTATTGATTTTTTCGAAAACGCCCTTCCTGAAATTATATTTTAGATCCGTTGCTATTTTACACCCACACATGTCTGTAGCTTGTCGGCATTTGCAAGATATTTGGACTTGAGCAGTGGGCAATGCTGATATTCTCCCCTACACTAATATATAAGTGTTAAGAGATCCCAAATAGCTGTATCTTTTCCCTTAAATCTGTAGTTAGTAATGAAAGTGAATTGCGTTATCGTCTCTAAAATCAAAGACCAGATATTTGCTTTTGCGCTGTTTGATTTTGAAACCAACAGAAGCTGAAAATTGTACTTGCAGATCAAGATAACTCTGTTGCCAATTTGTCATTCAGTCCAATCATGTAGAATCGTCTGCATAGGCGAGAACCTGGACTGCCGGTAAGTTGTTGTCTTGAGGTGTTTCATTTTAAGAATGGTTTATTCCATCATGATTTCATGAGATTAAAGAGTTTCGACGACAGAGCATCTCCTATCCGGAGTAAATTGCAAACATTTCCTATAGCTATAGTTCTCAACTTTAGAATAACATTGTACCTGCATTATTTATGTACTCTTAACTGCAAATTAAAAATGTGTATTCAGTTCGATACATAGCGATGCCGATTGCTCGCAATTGCGCTTAGAAAAGTCGATGTTTTCAACAAAAGTAACCCCTAGGTTTTTAGTAAAAGTATGGCGTTTATTTGATGTTGTTATATAACAGATAAGAGAACGATAAGATTTTACCAGGGCTGTGGAGTTCGAGAAAAAATGTTCGACTCCGGCTCCGGCTCCGACTCCGGAAATGTATAGATTTATTAACGACTCCGGCTCCTGCTCCGGCTCCGGCTCCAGCTCCGACTCCGGCTCCGGCTCCAACTCCGACTCCGAATCCAGCTCCTACTCCGACAAAAAATACATATACATACATAAGTATATCTTACTGTGCCTAAAGCAAATAAGCGTTTCATTTACGTGAAATGTAAAAACATGTTATTTATTTGCTCATAAACTATTGCTGGTTAGCAAGCAGGCAGTAACTGGACGATAGCGTGTCGGCGTTAATTTGCAAAGCGCGTCGTTTCGATCGCAGGATGTTGTATTTTTTTATGTTGTTTATTCTTTTTTTATTGGTAAATATTTTTATTGATAATTTTCTCTTGACGTACCTCCTACAACTTCTACAATTTTTTCCCATGTAATTTGTAGAATTGCTTGCTTACATATTGGCGCAACAAATACTTAAATAAATTCTAGGTGGGCAATAGTCGATGATAAGATGACTTAGGTAAGACTGCAGGATTGAAGCTGGGATGGCCCAGGCGCACAATTAATATTAATAAAAAATATTAATAAAAACAAACAAAAATCCGGAGCCGGAGTCGGTTAATTCCACAAAGCTCCGGCTCCGACTCCGGCTCCTTTAAAAATACGAAAATAAACATAAACTCCTCGGCTCTGACTCCGGCTCCGGCTCCGACTCCACAGCCCTGGATTTTACACTTGTTAATATGATGAGACTGTGAAAGTTGAAGACCGACACTATTTCGCTAGATCATCGATATTTTTTTTTATTTTGCTGGTATCGCCGATGGTTTCTAACAGTTCTGTAGATTGTGATATATCTGCAAACATTAATACCAAAGAATGCTGTATTACTTCAGTACCTAATGTCGTTGATGTAAATTATAAAGATCCAAGAACCAACATGGGAGCCATGTGGTACCCATGAGATAGCTTGAATTAATTCTGATCTTCTATTTTGAAGCTCAATGCACTGAGTGCGGTTACCCAAATAAGATTTAAACCAAACAACAAATTATTTGGAGATACCGAGCCTATATACATATATAAGCATTCCAATGTTCTGCAATGACCGATGGAGTCATAAGGCTTTCGCAACGTCGGTATACATAGGCACCACACCTGCTTGTGCTTTTCAATTGCTTTAATAAAGTTGCTGCTAAATTCAATAAGATTTATCGATTTTTATCTTTTTGGCAATTTGGCATTAAACCATGATGACATGACACTGTGTCTGTGACATATATCGCGGAACTAATGATCTGAATGAGTTATGTATACATTACCAGCTCAAATAATTTGGGTATTGAAGATATTGATGTAAATCCCTCTTTAACACGAAGACGATACACATTTGTTGCTCAAGTTCTGTGGACATTTTGTTTTATTGATTGATTAAATCTGTTGATGAATTAATGAAGCTGGAATGCCATCAGGAATTCAGGGCAGGAATTCATCTCCAGAGCCCGAATAGTTATTTTCACTATAGTTGTTCATTTTGTTTTCACTATCGTTTGGATCTTCCTACATCTATTTGAAGTAATCGCGAGCTTATAAACTGATTAAGAAAATTCAGCAAACATGTTTGATATAATCTGCGGCGGCGGACCACAAGTATTAAGTTCCTTGAATGATATACACGCTTAGTAACCATTAATTTCACATTTTTCTTTAAAAAACGCTTGAAAAATGTTTAGGATCCTTTCTTAGGTTTTCCTTAATATGGATAATGTAGGTCTTACACTTTATCTCAAAGTAGCTTTCGAAATTTTGGATACACTCAGTGAATTTATATTTGCTTTCCTCAGAATAGAATTTGAGATTTTCTTTGAAAGCTTTGTCTTTCTTGATTTTTAAGGTTGATAAGTTTACCATCTATATAACGTGGAGGATATTTGTTAGGTTTGTCACAGCAGTGGAAACAAATAATTATATAGAATTTCTCTACGATAACATCAATAATGTTACCTGCTGATAAACTCCGCCCTGGTACCAGTTAATCTGCACGAGATATAGAAGAAGGTAGATTGTATCAGCCTTTCTAAAGTTTTAATGAGGGTTGTACTGTTTTTTTGATCATGTATACATTTACAACATTAACTGCCATGGCAGTCCAAAATTATTTCAATGGCTTTGTGGTTAAAATCATTAACATAAACCTGCAAAAAAGGGGTTACCAGTCGTATCTGAAGTAAATTTTTGATCTGAATCTGAATCTGGACACAGAATTACCCTACCACGTCAGGTTTCTGAGATATTCTAACCTAAAAGTGTCAACAAGTGTATTTTTGACACTTTTGCACTTGAAATAATTCAAAACCACAAAGATATAGGGCAAATTTGACAACGGGATCGTATTTAGCGTAGGTACCAAAATCTACAGAAAACCATATAGTAAGCACATTAAAAGTTAAAAGAATTTTACTTGTACCTATTTTTTTTTTTTTCGCTGGCGCTACATCCCATAGACTAGGGATTTGGCCGCTTCACAGTGAAGTTTCATAATCATTTTTACAACGGATAATGAGTGAATTATTCATTGATCCTTACATTAGCCAGCCGTGATTTTTTCATCACCCGCCGGGAATCGAAAATGGGACCTCCGGAGCTTAAAGCAAGCATGCTAACAACTGTGCCACCGGGGCGGCTTGTACCTATTCCTCCTAAAAGAATGGTTGGTACGTTTAAAACAGTGACGCTAATTTTCAGTCAATTATTCAGGATCCGTGGAGTTAAAGATAATAGCCGCATTTCTTGACGCATAGTGTAGTGACCGGATCAGATTAAAGTTTACATTGAAAACAACAAAAATTAAATTTTTGTTGTTGTTTTCAATGTAAACTTTGATCTGATCCGGATCACTACGCGTCAAGAAATGCGGCTATGATGCCGCTCTTTGGGCTAAAGATATTTATAAAATTATGCGCAGTGAGGTTGACGTTGACTACAAATTATGATCAAGAAACGATACTTTTCAGGTATAAGAACCAACTCAATGAGATATCGGACAGTGCAATTTTCCTTGCCTTACAGTCTGCACAGTCCGTTGCATTGAAGATTCTTTTCCATTAGAAGCCGCAGCTTATTAGACAAAAAAAAGTTTTCATTGATATTAACGGGGTTTTACAGTTGTTCGAAATCGCGAATACTAAAATGCATGCGGCTTATTAGAAGTGTGCGGCTTAATAGAGATTAACAAAAATTGTTGCAGGGAAAAAATTCTAGGAAGCCGCGGCTTATTAAAGGGGTGCGGCTAATAACGGAAAAACGGGTAGTTGAACACTCAGCTATAATCTATCGTAGGTTGTCAGTATAGTTAAGGCCTTTCTTCAAACTTAAATGTTGATTCATTTTTTTCTATTTATGCTCGTTCAGTTCTTATAAAAATGAAGTATCCAAACGTGAAACATTTACCTTTTTTCATTTCGTTTACCCGCCATAAAAAAAGTAAATGCATTTACCTTATTTACTCGAGAATTCAACCGCAGTCGAAATATTTTTATAAAATCTTTTCAATTAGCTAGAGCATTACTTTGCGTTTAATGAATATTCAATTAAGACCACCTGTTTTCGTGTATTGGGCGCTTACATTTTTTTATGTATGGATATTTTGTTTAACTTGGAGTTAAGATAATTTAAGCAAAGCGATTAGAATACTACGAATAAATATATTCCTTAGCCACATAACAAAATAATTGTCAATCCTATCATGTTACCAATGAAATACGCTTTATGTTTACAGTTTCTCATAAGTTTTCACATACCTACCTTCTATTCCGTGCCTCGAACCAAGCCCAAAGACGATTCTAAAATTTTTTTTTAATTAGCGAGGTGAGTCCAACAAGCAATTGGAACCCCTAAATGAATGAAACCAATTTTGTTTTAAATATTTTTATTTCATATTTATAATTATTACCTAAATATGTTTTTGTTTTATTTAAATTTTCAGTAATTGTTTTTTTAAATGTTTATTTTATATTTGTTTTAAATAATTTGTATTTAGAGACTTCAAATTATAAATTATAGAATTCAGTTATTTAATTATTCCTGTTTAGTGATTTGTTTTTTTTTTTTTTTTGGTTTGCCAATCGTTCATGAATTATTATTTTTTTTGTTTTATTTTTATTTTTTATACAAATAATTAAAAATAAGTGTACTAATAATTAATAAAAATTATTTAATAACTAAATCCTAGAACAGTAATAATAATAATCGTAAGTGTAATAATAAAACAAAATTTCTTATCATATTTTGTTGTAGTTTTAATTAATAATAATATGTTTTTCCAAAGATAGTTTTCTAAAAAAGGAAATAAAAGATAAAAAAATTGATTTTCTATTGGTTTCCAGTATTTTTGATTTTACTTATCTATAAATATATTTTTTTTTTGTTTATTATGCGTATGAATTTTTTTAATATTTAATTTTAATTAATAAAAAAAAAAAAATATTTTTT
This sequence comes from Tipula helvola, assembly GCA_963556165.1. Classification (NCBI taxonomy): domain Eukaryota; kingdom Metazoa; phylum Arthropoda; class Insecta; order Diptera; family Tipulidae; genus Tipula; species Tipula helvola. The sequence continues at coordinate 7,085,717 of OY744481.1, read as the reverse complement.
ACTTAAATAACAAAATATGTAATGAAAACAGAAAAATACAAGTTCATTATTTATTTATTTAATTAATTATTTAGAACAAAAATCTGTTTCTCTATTTATTTATGAGGTCAGGTAATTAATGATCCATTGTCAGACTTCGGGGTCGAGTTATAAAAAAAATTACTTAAGATGATATACGAGGAGTAAACAGCACAATAGAAATAAGAATTTTATTTTAATTGATTGTAATAATTCATTCATTTTGATCTGTTGTACATAAATTAAATTAAAAATATATTTAAAAAACATAATATGTATAGAGCATAAAAATTTAAAAAAAAAAAAGAAAGGATTTTATATTATTTATATAAATTAGTTTTTTGTATTTGTGTGTATTGAATTGACGGGGTCATTGTTTCAAAGCACACCATCCCATTCACATATTTTGAATGAAAAACATATATATATATATAATATGAGGAAATAGCTAATACATAATCATAAACATAATCTATTAATCTTCCTCCCCGACAATTCGAATGGGAGGTTTAACTCGTTTTGTTGGTGGTGGGTTGTAGTCTTCATCTTCATCCTCATCATCGACCATTTCCTCATCATGGTCACCCATCGCATCATTTTCCCCATCTAATAATCCATCATCTTCATCGTCATCGTTGTGACGCGGTTCTGTATCATTGTCATCTTCTTCTAATCGTTCGACTAATTCCAATTGATCACCATTTTCAGATCTATCATTACTCCTATTACTAGTATTATGGGTGGTTGTTGTATTTGATTTGGATTTCATCTAAGAAAATGTTTAGAATAAAATATTTTCATTTAAACAATCTCATACTGAGATTTTACAAATAGTGTAAGTTTAAGTGTTGAATTTTAGTAAAATTGGTAATGAAATAGGAAATCTAAAATAAGCCACACAAACTTGAAGAATAAATAAAAAATTGAAAAATATTTCTACATATTTAGTTTTGAGTTAACGCCGTAATTGCTTACTAATAATTTCCGTCATACAATTGCTCTACACTAAAACTTTACTTACCGCTGTTAGCGCCGTTAGTTTCATTGGCAGTCCGGTCATTGAATATAATTCGGGTGGTAAATAAATTTTTGTATTTCGTAAATCTTCCTTTGGTAACACGAAAAACATATCCGGTATTCGTGACTCAAGTGGAAATTCCCGGGTATCATAATTTGTAGCCTTTGTATAAATTAAGTGCATCGCCATGTCACATATTGTCCACATTTTCTGAAAGTAATACGAACCCAAACGTTATTGTCAAAATCAAAAAAAATAAAAACTTCATCAATCTTACAATGTTCGACAGTTCATCATCCGGTTTATAAGCGTTCCTGTGATTCTTTAATTTATCAATGATATTTTTGTAGAATGCAAAACAGAAAAATTCTTTATTCTTAATCAGTGGTTCTAGGATCAACCATAAGCACTTTTCGATTCCTTTTAAATCGGAAAAACTTTTCGGATCGACAAAATTGGGGTCGTGTGTCAATACAGTAATACCAAACAGCAGCATATAATCAGGTAATATATGAGGTAATTGTCGCATAGCTCGTTCGACTGTAGCAAACGATTTTATGAATTCGCGTCGTCGATTTACATCCGCCTCAATATGGGCTTTTAGTAATGCACTTAAACGACGATCGGTTTCACGTCCTCCGAGCACATAGAATCCCATAAAATCGAGTGGTAATGATTTTAGGGGAATTCCCTTATTTAAACCTTTGTGTAATTTTTTACCGATAATTTCACGAACCTCGGGAACTGGGTCAATCATTAATTGAGCCAGAGTATAAAATTGTTCGGCATTAAATTGATCACCGACTCCCTTTTGCTCGCATATTTTTAACATTGCCGTACCTGCACTCATTCGCAACCAAGACATCTCGGCGGGTGATAATCGCTTGTGATCGAGGAGATCACCATTCTGTTTTATAAAAGCGGTCAACATTCTAAATGTTTTTTGGGCTGAGGTTACATCATTTTTCAAACCTAGTAACCAGCGGGCCATCGTTTTTAGACCCTCGACTTTACATTTCGTTTCCTCGGGTAAACTTTCTTCGTCGCACCAATCGCCTTTTGGTAGGTTTGGACGATTTTCCGGATCATCTTTTACCAGCAGCTCTTTTACAATTCGACGAGAAATTATATTTTTGATGTGGGTTTGGAAACGTTCGGGCATGTTATAGGCGACATGACCGAGGCATACAATTGCGGTACGATAGTTTTCGTTAGTCGGATCTAAATTATTTTTCAGATGTTCAATTACTTGTGGAAATATATCGCCTACGGGGGACTCCTTCGTTTCACAAAGCGTATTCACAAATACGCAACGTACCGCATGTTTTGCCTGTTTTGGTGTGCCAACTAGAGCAAAATCTAAACAAACTGGTGCGAGCTTCTCAATTACATTTGGAAATGATTCAATTAGTGGTCTATATCGACCCAAATGTGTGAATGCTTTTAGTACATAGGGTGCGACAAATGGTTTTAAGCATCCCAAAAGGGCGATCATATGAATTAATATAGATTCATGCTGGAAATGGGCTGAAAATACATATGACAATACACTTAATAATTTAAGTCCGCGCTCTCCAGCTGATTCTGGCGGAATTCCAATGTCATCAAATGGATTTCCATCGAGACACTGTTCAATTAGGCCAATTAGTATTTCTATAGAACATTTGTCAACCATCACCGATGCGATTCTCTCCAATAACATTTTCACTGTATTGTAGTATAAATTTGTCATAATTGGTTGGCCCAATTTTTTCAATACCGATGCCATTGTATCAGCACATTCTTTACATGAAACATCTCGTTTCAAAATAGTTTCCATTTCTTTTACTAAATTTGGGTCTTTCTTCATATGTGTGCTAAACTTCATAAGAAACTCTTGCGCCTTAACCGGCTCGGGAAGTTGTTTCGCAATATTACCACACTTTATGTTCATATCTTTTTGGACATGACTCGTAACATCTTTATTTTTGTGTAGTCGAATCCAATCTGAGACGCATTTTCGTACTTTAAGCTGATTTTTTTGTAATTCAATAAACGCTTTGGTCGCGTTCTCATCGATCGTGCTCAAAAGTTGATATAATTTTTTCATTCGTTCCTCCGCCGGTAGCTGGTACGGAACCAAACATGTTATTAATAAGCGCTCGACGAGTAATCGATCCTCAATACCGGTCATATAATATCCATGTAATATTTTATCTTTTATCCAATTAACAGCCTTTTTAGTTGCTTCAGGAACATTTGAATCACTTAAATATTTTTTATAAATCATCGCCAAACCGTTCATTGCTTCTTTACGAATTTTAAATTTTTTATCGAGCGTTCGTTCCTTAACAAACTCGAGTAAATCCTCTGATTCCGATACGACTTGGAAATCACGTTTTGCCGTCTCAACAATCGACATAACCACTTCATATCGTACCGTCTCATCTGAATCGTGTTGTCGTACACGCAATACTTCAATTATATCGGGGCGCAAATGTGGATGATTTAAAAGGAAATGCATTGTACTTTGAACACATTTAATTCGAATTGGAACGGCAATGTCATAGAATCGTCCTAAAAAATTACGCCACAATTGATTATGACGTTTTGCTAGTTGGGAATTTTTCTCCGAAAACATTCGTGCAAGAAGGGCAACAGCTTTTTGCCGTTCAACTTCCTGACTAGATTTTAGTTTACACTCTAATTGTGGCAACACGAATAACAGTATTGGCGGTGCAATCACATTTAATTCATATATTAAATCATAAATTTTACTTGATACCGCATAACCCTTATCTGTTTTATCTAAAACTAGTATTTGATTGAAAAACGTTTGAATATAGTTTTCAAGGGTATCAGCAGTTTTTGCTATTAATTCTTTGGCTAAATTGTATGCATTTTTTCGCGTTGATTTTTGTGGTTCTACAATATGTATCAAAATTATATCCAAAAGTTCATTTGATACAATATCTGATTCGGTGATTAGCGGGCACAGCACATCCAACATAAACGATTTAACTTTGCCGCTATGCTCATCGTTTACAATTTTAAACATTAAACTAAAAAGTTCGCAGAATATTTCCTGACAATCTTCGAGCTCGAAACACATGTTAAATGATTTGACATAAGCCAAATTTTCCAACAAATAAAAATAACGCTTAAATGCTGGATCTTTTGGATCTTTCAGTCCATTTAACTGCTTTATGAGGAACATAAAAATTCCTTTAACTTGTTCTTGATCTTTATATGGAGCTTCAGGAGCGTATACACGAAGGACATCGGCAATGCAACATGCAATTAGCAATTGCACATCCCGTGACGGATGATTAAGAAAATATTCATCAGCTAGATGTAATGCTAGAGGTATGTACTGTTGGTATAGGCCCTCATCTTGGCCCATAGCTTGAAGTGTATTGGTTAAATTCTGTAAAATAAAGACAAATATGTATAAGCAAAATAGGATACATACTATTAAAAGAGGGATGATATTCTTAAGAAAACTTTTTACAGATTTCATAGAATAGATTTTAACAATTAATAAAACCGGCTGAACAAAAACGTAAAACTGGAGTAGGTATATCATAAGCATCCAAAATATCAAATTACCTACTCGAAATTATCAATTTAAAGTGGTAGCGTAACTTTTATGTATTCAAATACATAATTTTTTAAACAAAATGATCATTAGAACCAAAAGTGGGAAATGCAATAAAATTTAAGAAAGAAAATTACGACGTAGACGCAAATGCAACATAATTGATGTTAACAGGTGCAAATACGAAGAATATCAAGAACACCTACCTTAAGCCGGCGAATCAACTCATCTTGTCCCAGTTCTTCCAGTATAGGTTTACAACCGTGCGGATAAACTATGTCACTCATTTTATACCGCTATCGATGATGATGAGATCCTGTGAATTATCTCGATCTGAAGAGAACACACAAGAAAAATTCGGCAACATTAAAAATATTTGATGAATTATGACCCGCCATTAGATGGCGTCACATGGATAAAAACAAACAAAAACTCGATATCCTCTCTCTCGACAAAGCAACGTATTTTAACGCATTTGCCCTGAAAGAACTACATAATTTAATCAAATTTCCAATTAATCAATCAATAAACTACACATGTTTCGAATTTAATAACAAGTTTATTAAAAAATCCCTATTAAGGATATCAAACATCGCACAAATGCAGAACAATAATAAAAAAAAAGTCAAAACATGTCGTCCATTTTTACAGCATTTTTCGTATCGCCGTCATTTTTATCCTCCAAAACTAAACAACAAAAACTTTACAATATCATATAACAAAAACTAATAATAAATAGGCAAATTTATTTACTTTTGTTTAACAACTTATAATTAATCGAAATAAACTTCATTAAATTTTAAATCAAAAATCAAAAAAACTTCTTGTGCATTTATTTCTTGTGCACACAACACACACCACAATAATTTATTGGACGACGGAATATACGTCCGTCTCGTTTTAACACATACGATTTATATATCGCGTCCTTTTCACTTTGACACTGCAGAATTTTTTTGATGTTGGAATACAAAAAAAAAAATTTTTTTTTTTTTTTTGCAAACACTTTATTTATTTACCTTGAAATTAAATAAAATCATAGACACATTTATTTTTATAATGCACCCAAAACATTCACTTTTTAAAATAACGTATTAAATGTTCAATAATTCAATTACAATTTTTATTTTAATAAATATAGAGTATGAAAGAAACTCAAAAAAACTTAAAATGAGAAAAAATATCGCGACGCGGTTAATGTGTGAAAGAAAACTGGCTGTAGATGGATTCTTGTATTGCAGCGGATTTGATTGCGGCGTGATTTTAGAATGTGTGCGCCATCTTTTATGTGTCAGTCGTTCTTATTTATTTTAATGTTCTATTTCCGGTGTAGATGGTGTAATGTTTGTGGCATTGAACTTTCTAAGCTTTCTGTAAGATGGCAGATCGAATTTTCAAATTTTTTTTTTGAGCTCGTTATGACAGGACAGAACACTTTTTGAAAGTTTTATCTATGCTTGAACTATGGAGACGAGACGCACAATCAGCGGCCCAAAGTGGAACTTTACAGATTTTTGTTAAGATACACTCTTGGGTAATTTTTTAATTTGTCAAGACGAGCATCAACTTCAAGGTTATCTTATCTCCAACTTTAAACTCCTGAGCAAGGATTTTGACTGCAAATTGAGACTTGAGAATTACAATTTTAAATACCAGACTTAATTACAATTGTAGATCTGGTACGTCCAGGGAATTATTTGGGAAATCACACAGTTTAGATTCATAGAAGCGGGTTGATTTGTACAGGACAACTCATTTTACTAAAAACACGAAAAAAGAGCCAGACTGGAAACAAATACAATATCTGTACAAAACACTACTTAACACGATTAGCAAAGAATATAACGCTGTGCTTACCGTTGCTTTATCGTAGAAAACTCAACGTCCTCTATGCGAATGACATCTATTGACGCAGAAATAGGTAATTAGAAATGCAAAATTAATTCTATGAGATGAAGCTACAACTACAATGGCACCTGGTGTTGCTATGAATGCTGTCTATAAGCTTTGTAAAGAAATAATGAAAAACCAGAAACCATTTGGCGGTAAAACAATGCTACTTGGTGGAGATTTTTGGAAAACTTTATTGTTGTACATGGTAGTCAGCCTGCAATTGTTGAAGCTAGCTTAAAATTGCATGGTCTTTGGGAAAAGTTTAATATTCTCAGGCTCCAGTACGTTCAGTGGACCCACAATACAGCAATTTGTTACTTAAATTAGGCGATGGAACTTTAACCAACAATCATGGTCTTACCACAGAATAATAAACAATTCTGTGGTCCTACCGACGACTTAATTGAAATTCCGAGTAACCTCATTTGCAAAGGCTCTATAATACGCGAAATTTATGATGAAACGCTATCGCCAGTTGATGCCGAAACATTTTCAAAAATGGCAATTTTATGTCCAAAAAATGCAGATGTGGACTTGATCACCGTAGAAGAGTTGGCACGTTTTGCGTAAAGCCCCGTCACATATTATAGCATTGACTCGATTGATGATACAATAAATGATGAAGACATTCAGAACTACCCGTCAGAATTCTTAAATGATTTAACACCATCTGGGATGCCGCTTCATAAATTGAATTTAATTGTTGGAAGTATCATAATTCTATTAAGAAATCTTAATACAAAGCGTGGTCTTTGTAATGGAACACCATTAAATGTTCGACAGCTGAAACCAAATCTGATAATTGCCGACGTTTTAACGGGAAGTGCAGAAAAGGAAACTGTATTCATTCCCAAAATTAACCTAGCCCCGATCAACTCGGACTTACCAATTTACCATAAAGTTGTGTATAAAGACATTTTTCAAATTAAATGTCATGTTGCAATATCATCAAATATGTTCTCTTTCTGTTATTGTTTACGATAATTTTCAAATGCGTTGCGTATAATGCAAAACAACGATAACATTGGAAAAATCAGAAATTTATACTTTTCGTGTTTTTAGCAAAATGAGAAATCTATGATAAATACGTTGTCTCTGATTCGTACCAGTAAAATTCCATGAAATTGCATCATTATTTTATAGTCAATGAAATATCGTGACCGACGAACTGCTAGAAATCCTCGTCTTTAAGACACTCGTCATCATATGGTGTCAGTATCAAATACAGCAAAATCTATATGAGACCTTTTGTGAAGAAACCTAAACGAAACTTCACAACAATCGCAACGGTTCTTGTGATGAGAAAGATAAGCAGTTCTCAAAAATTTTAACAAATTTAAAGAACACTAATGTAATACTTGTTACTCATTTAGATATTGCCTAAATGTACGTACAAAATAAAATCAGTGCGAAATCGGAAATATGAAAAATGGTGTGTTATGCGGGTATTTTTGAGTTTGTTAACAGACGAGCTGTTTGGCCTAGATCCAATTCTACAATAGAAGAAATCGGGTCTAGAGTATCAGCTAGTGAACCACATCCTAAAAACCAAATCTTAACCACACCACGAAACTGTGATACGGAGCTTGGTTTTATAACGAACCTCAAGGGACTAAAAATTTTGTTCGTTATAAGGAAGAAACGTTATATTAAGAGAACAATTTTCATACATTTGTATGTATTTCTCGAAGTTTGGGATTAAGTTTCTTATAACAAGACTTTCGTTATATCTCGATTTTTTATATCCAAGTTTGACTGTATTTTAAGTTTCGCAATAGTGGTTCTGGTTACTGCGTATTATCGTATAAGGCCCATAATATTCATGCAGGGCGAAGGTATTACAAATTTGCGACTCAGTGAAATAAAAATTATATTCGGGGATGTCCATGGCTTCTTTCGAGAAGATTCTGGAATAACCGTTATTTAAATAACACGTAAAAAAAAAAACAAAAATTAACATTACATTCGGCATACCAGGACTTCCCTTGAGAAGTTTCTGGAATTACATGGTTATAAATCATAGGCCTTATGGGATCCTAGTTTAGATCTGGCCAGAGCAAATCTAAAAACAAACAAACAAACAACAAATTCAGCCTCTTTAAGCTCTACATTCTTATTAAGGTTTTTGACAAATTACGTTTCTTTGGGACTATCGATTAGTGTTAATAGATTCTATTTTTTTTTTCATTCCTGTTCCAAATTCTTATTTAAATAATTAAACAAACATATTAATTTCATTCTCAATATTAATTTCAATTATTTTTTTTAGTTTGCTCTCACAACAAAGTAACATAAGTAATAATTCGAATAAAAAGTAATCTAAAATAAAAAAAAAATTTGAAGATAAATTTAAAATATTGTAACATTTCATTTTTTATCAAACTAATTTATAAGAGGGAAGCAAATTTAACTCTATATAAATTGTTCAAGGTATCTTGTGATTTTAACAATTTTTTAAAAATATTTATTTATTAATTAATTAATATTTTCCAATCAAAAAATAACTCGATATAGTGCTCCATTTAAATAAATGAAATAAAAATACTTGCGGCCTAATTCTTTTCTACTGTACATCAAAGGCAACGAAACGACTTCCATGTTAAACAAAAAATTTTCTGTGCTGTTTATGATCCTGATCTTATGCTTTAATTAGGAGACAAGAGTACATAAAGAAAATCTTAAATTTTGTTGTCCTACAATTTATCTCTTGTTAACTAGGTAAATGACAAAATTATTTATAATGCAACTGTTATTTACAAAAAAAAAAAAAAAATTAATTAGTCGGCGAAAGTGATAATGAAAAAGGTCTGATTTCTTGGAAAAATTGTAACGGTTTGATTTTGTAGTTTTCTTCTTTTTTTATTTTTATTTAACTAGGAAATAACTAAATAGATTTTTTATTTGCTTTTTGTGTTATCAATTTTATTCTAAATCGTCATTTAAATCTTCACTTAAACGACCAGCTACGGGCGTATCACTCTCCGAAACTTTTGAATTTGCGTACGAACGCATTCTTTGGATTAGTAATGTGAACACTTGTGCTGGCAGTGTTTGTTGAAGCACCTAAGCGAAATTAGAAAAAACATCGTATTAATTAGTATATTGGACAATTTAAAGGCATAACGTAAATATATTACTTGTAAAAGTTGTGATGGTTGGCCGCAAACTACAACTGCGTTTGCTAAATGTTCAACACCCTTTTCAATTTCTCCGGATGAAATGAGAGCCTCACCCATTTGAATTTCTTGGAGGAAGAATCTGTAAAAAAAAAAAAAAAAATGTTTAATCCATCATATTCCCAAACGAAAAATCCTCCCAAAAATACAAATTAAGGTGCCCCATCGGAAAGGAAAACGAAAACCCCATTGAATTTTTGTTAATTACAATATGAAAACATAAGGAATCTACATAATTTTTTGTCATCATTGCGTGGAAAGAATCAATCCTAAGCGGCTTTGAGGAGTTTTTTATTTTAGTATGTGAAATACAAACGTAAATATTGTTGCAAATGTAAACATTTTTGAAATTTTTCTGAATTTTCCCTGCCATTCTTGCGGAAAGGATCCAATGCTAAGTGGCTTTGGGAGTTCTCTATTTGAGTATGTTAATAATTATTAAAAAACGTAAACTTTTCAAAAATATTCCAATCTCTATGAATGTTATTTCAAAAAATGGTCCAAGCGGAGGTTAGGGAGCAGCGGCGGCCCCCATCCTATAAGGTATAAAACGGATATTATTCCAAAAATTTGTTATTGTATTTAAAAAACTTAATCATTTGGGATTTTTTGTTTTTGTTTTGGAATTTTTAATTTTGGATAACGATACCAAACTAATTATCTTGCCACTGGACATATATTTTCCATAGAAATTACACTTATTTGAAAGCGCTAATTTGAATTGATTTTAGGAAATTATACATGCAGTATTTTTAATGGAACACAAAGTTCGTGATTAAATAAGATAATATTTTTTTTTGTTTAAGTAACCGCAAATCGGCACACATTTTGTTATACAAATAGGCCTTATCTAACCATAGAAAAAGAATAAACATAAATTAAGCGAGGAACTTTCTGAGAGCATAACCGCAATACAACGATTGACAAAATCCATATTTGGAATAAATTGTTTGGTAATATGCCAACTGGAAGTTTGATCTAGTTCATGCGAAACCTAATTTTTAATAAATTATCATTATACATAATTGGAACCTAAAAAACGCAATTTTTAGTTGACCTCTAATATTCCTGTCAAAATTATTGTTGTTATGCAATCAATATTTGTTTATCCATTTCTGGCGTCCGCCAATTTCGATGTTTACCCCCACCTGACTAATCAACAAGCCGCATTGATTATTTTTTCGATTTAAACCAAATTTCATAATACATTTTGGCAACAATTATCACCAAAATAAGAATTGAAATGTTTTATAAAAATTTCATGACCAAAATCGATTACATAAAACCCAATTGAAGTTTTAAACGCTATACTAGAAATTAGTGAAAAAAAATTTTTTTTTTTGAGGTTATATCAATAATTTGGAAAATTACTAAAAAACTGCACAGTATTAATCATACCTTTGTACTGCTTCATGATCAGCCAAATTTGGCATTTCTGTTCGTGACCCAGCTGCGCCAGTTTTCTTTTGTTTCCTTCTTCCTGTTCAAAAATTTATAAATTACAAGATAAATTTATCGATTTTACGGTGGAACCTTGAAAAATATTGTCCCATTCATGGACTATTAGCTATATTATGTTACTCACGATCACGAATTTTTTTCTTATAATCAGGATCCAAACGCCGTTTTTGATCAAAATAAATACAGTAACCCAAAAATAATGTACCGGCAACGCCAGCCGCAATTCCCAACGCTGTTTTACTGATTTCCATTTTCATCATTTTACTGGTTCACCAATTTTTTAAACACGAATTTAGCAAATACAACACAAAAAATATTTTATTGTAAATTAGAAATTTTTGTTTTTGAAACAAAACAAAAAATTCTTGATTTTAGAATTTTAATAATTTTACACGGCGAACTGTAAAACTACTGTTTTTTTATAACGGATTATTAATTATGTATTATTTATGTTATATCAAATTTCGAAAAATTATTTATTTTAATATAAAATATTTGAAAAAAATTAATATTTTTATATTTTCACGATACAATGGAGCACTTCGCCATGTTCATGTGTTTTCTGAATGATTTTCCATAGAACTAAAAAATTATAAAAATATAATGGATAAGCTGTATTTCATACACTGAAATGTATTTAGAAAATATTGTTGCATTTTGAGTGTTTGATCAGGGATGTCGCTTCAAATATTTAAATTTATTTATGGTGACTGTTTGGTCTGAATAAATTAGTTCATAGTAAAGTTCATGAGATTAGAGATTCTCGTATTGATTGATTGAAACACGATTTAGCATCCTTGTTATCACGACACCTGCTAATAATTAAATTAATATTACTATTGAGCCAAATGAATTATACAATTATTATTGGATTATATAAAGAACTCAAATTATACACTTAGTAATAATGTACAAAATAATTACACTCTTATACCGACATTATTGTCGTCTGAGTGTTTTTACTAAAAAAAATCTACAAGAAAAAAATAATTTAAAATGTATCGTAAATTCTTTGTATAGTTGTAGGTACAATTAATTTACATAACTTATGTTATATGTTAAAAAATGTTTAATACAAAAAAAAAAAAAATCATAAAAAATTTGTAAAATTTGGTTGTGGTTTTCGATTGCACCACAAAAAAACATGGTCGAGCTGCTAACTAAAGCCGCATGTGAAATGTACACTTATGTGCGCGTATTGCCTTATTTAGCGAATGTAAGCGGTTAAGCGGGCATGACATTCGTCATGTGAAAACCACCTACACGACGTTTACATTCGCTAAATGCGCGCATAAGTGTACATTTCACACCCCGTGTGGATGCGGTTTACGCTTACCCTTCGCATGAACACCGGGGTAGATACAAATCACAATTTTCAATGCTAGGCAAATTCATTGTGATTTTTTGTGTTAAGGAAAATAAATACGACAAAATATTCTTCATATCTTTTGAATGATATATATATTAAATATTTCTTAATAAAAAATTAATTGAAATGTATTCATTTTATGTCATTTTAAGCTAAGCCGGTAATTTGTTTGTGGAAATCGTGTGAAAAATTAAAACATAAAAATAAGTCAAATTCGTATTCTTTAGGTTTAATATGCCGTTTGAGTTTTTTCGGTGGTTTATTACTTGAGGGCCATGTGGACGTTCAAGCCACCCCGCACTGCGACCTAAAAGATCTTTTGTGCGTTTTCTGTGGTTATTTTTATTAAAATTAAATTATTTTCAAACATTTTAAGATAGTTTCTTATAAATTGCTGTTTGTTTTCCTACTCAAAAAAATTTGACATATTTTGGCTGTCAAATTATCGATCTATTGACTGAGCTGTTTTGAAATTGGAAAACGATATCCATCAGAGTGACTACAAAGTGTTTTGTTATTGTTTTTTTATAGCAAAATTTGATGGACACATTTTGACAGCAAACAAAAACATAACCAAAAATTATTAAACAAAATTAGGTATTAGTGTTAATTCGATAATTTTACGTTTCAAAATAATCTAAAAAATTAATTATTATTAATACTAATATCAGAAATATTTTCCATTCCGCCGGTTTGTCAGTCAAATTAAAGTAAGATAAAAATATATAATCGGTAGTTGTGTGAATGAAACACAAAACGAAGTCAGTCAAAATTTTACCTACAAAAAATTTGTGTCTTTATTAGTGGATCGCCATAATTATGCCTGTATTCCATTATGAAAAATTTACTGACTGCTGTCAGTTATTTTATTTTTTATTTTATAGCCATGTATGGATACATTTTGACAGCAAACAAAAACATAACCAACAAGTATGAACAAAATTATGAGTTATTCTTAATTCGTATATTCTCACTTCCCAAAATTATCTAAAAAATTAAATATTATTATCACCCATATCAGAATTATTTTTTTTCATGTATTTTCGGTCACAGAATAAAAAATAAAAAATATCTTTACCATAAAAATGACGTACCTACTATGAAAATTAATATGGCTGTATATATTCTAGAATGTCGGTATTATAATTTATAATATGATAGTATGACGGTTGGATAGTATGATGATATCATGGCTTGATAGTATGATTTTATGATTATATGATGGTACAATGTTACGATGATATGATTGTATCGAGGTTTGCATTGAGGTTAAGTGAGTTGATCGGTTAGGCAATTATTTAAGGGTTGATTTGCAGTTAGGTTAAAATGATGCCGAGCTGAAGATTGACTGAAGAGGTTCAGTTAGGGATTGCAGTTAGCTATGTACCCAGCGTTTCATTGCCGTAAATTTATTTATTTATTTATACATAGAAAAGTCTACAAATTTGACTTGAATTTATAACATATTGAACAGAGTAGAATAAAAATTAAACAAAAAAAGAATAAAAATTGACATACAAATATTTTTAGGTTGGAGCAAAATGGTCGATTTTATTAAAACTCTTCGACATCATGTTTACCGGTTCATTGTCACCATAGTTTGTTCTGTGTTTATTCAGATGAAGGAACTCATGATCTCTTAAATTCTTAGGCTGGAAACACACCGAATCAGTCAAAACGTTTTTTTCTAGTCTTAAAGCGCCTTGCGGTCAAAATATATACGATTGTATAGCGCTATGCACATTGAATCAGGCAAAACAATTAAACGTCAAACATTTTGTTTCATAAAACATAGAACGGCAAACATTCTATTATACCTTATGGGTCTATGCACACATAATAAAGCAAAATTGTGTTAAGTCAAATTTGACTAACGAAACGTGATTGAAGGCGACCACAGCGTATAAACAAATATGTTAATTCACACTGAAACAAAACAAAGCAAGACAAGACAAAACTGCATGAGTCAAGAAAAAACCGTGTTTGACGTCGTTTCGTGGTCGCTGTTTTATAAAGCAAGAAAGAAATAATTATCAAAATAAATAGTAATTTAATTTTTTTAGCAAAACTAATAGTTTTAATTAAAATTGTTTAATTTATTTAATATTTTTTTGGTCGTATTTTATTGATGGGAAACATTTTTTCTTATTTTGCTGGCAACATTTTGTATTCATTTTATCAAACCAATTCACACCAACCTATAAAGCAACACGAGACAATTTGACTAAAAACAATTTGTTTGATTGTATGTGGGCTATGTTTAGGCAAATCGTCTTGCCTATTCAAAGCAAAAACGTTTTGACTAATTTGGTGTGTCGCCAGCCTTACTCGGTGCGTTTATTTTAATTGATTCCAGTATGGATGGTGCATCGATTTGATCAAGTAAAATATTTCCAATAAACGAACACTTTAAAAGCTCTCGTCTATTTGCCAATGTTGTCATTTGATAGGTTTTGCATCCAGTAGCATATGATGGTAATCGCTTCAGGTTAACTTGGTGCGGTAAGTCATGGTCGTAATCCCATCCATCTTTACACGTTATATACCGTATAAACTTTTTTGGACACTCTCGATTTTTCTGATAGGTTCGTCGTAAAAAGGACACCAGATGTTGACAGCGAATTCAAGTTGAGATCTGACGTAGGCATAATATAGGATCTTGATTGTCTCGAGGTCATGAATATCCCCAGTCCAACGCTTAATAAAACCAAACATGGAATTGGCTCTAGCAACGCATTGCTCAATATGCTTAGTAAAGCACATACTTTCAACGAAAGTAACCTCTAGGTCTTTAATCTCGAATACTTTTTGTAAAAGTACGCCATTTATTTGATATTGTTGTGTAACAGGGTTAACTTTCCGATGGAACGATAAACTCTTACACTTGTTGATGTTGAGACTGTGGAGGTTAGACTCATTGTCGATGTTCTCTTGTAGCTTATGGGTATCGCCGATGTTTTCTACTGTTTTAAAGATTTTGAGATCATCTGCAAAAATTAATACCTTAGAATGTTGTATTACTTCAGTAACGTCATTGATGAAAATTATGAAGATCCAAGGACCAACATGAGAGCCTTGTGGTACTCTTGAAGTAGCTTGAATTGATTCTGATCTTCTATTACTAAGCTCAATATACTGAATGCGATTACTCAAATATGATTTAAACCACGCAACAAACTGTTTAGAAAAACCGAATCTGTATAACTGTTCCAACGTTTTACAATGACTGATGGAGTCAAAGGCTTTGGCAAAGTCAGTATACACCACATCAACTTGCTTATGCATTTCAATTTCTTAATGGTGTTGCTGGTAAATTCAATAAGATTTGTTGATGTTGATCTCTTGGGTTTAAAACCATGCTGACACTGTGACATGAATCGAGGAACCAAAGATCTGAATGAGTTGCATACTACCAGTTCAAATAATTTGGGTATTGAAGATATTGATGTAATTCCTCTGTAACAAGAGACATCATTTCTTGCTCCTGTTTTGAAAATTGGTGTTACTCTTGTTACTTTCCATTTCTTTGGAAATACGGCTAGTTGTAATGATTGATTAAATAGAAGACACAGAGGAGTTACCAACGATGTGAAATCTTTTAATAATGAAGCTGGAATGCCATCAGGACCACATCCATCTCCGAATACTTCTAGAGCTTGATGAATATCCTCGGTTTCAATCCTTGGTGTTAGTATGGTTACGTTGTTTTCACCATTGTTTGGATTTTCATACTTATCAATGTCTTCCGGTTTATAAACAGATTGAAAAAACTCCGCAAACATGTTTGATATAACCTGCGGGTCACAGGATTTACGTTCTTTGAATGTCATACACACTGCGTAATCATTAGTTTCACGTTTTTCTTTAAAAAATCTCCAAAAATGTTTTGGATCGTTTCTTATTTTTTCCTTAATACGGCTTATACATATATATAACTATTATACTTTATCTCAAAGTTAAGATTGATAAGTTTATCGTCGTACCATGGTGGATATTTGTTCGATTTGGCCGCAGCAATAGTAGGAACAAATAGTGCAATGTCCTCAGATATAATTTTGTAGAATTTCTCCACGTTAGCATCTATGTTGCTACTGATTAGTTCATTTTTCCAGTTAATCTGTTCAAAATAAAGATGAAGGTTTATTCTGTCGGCTTTTCTAAAGTTGTAATACGGCTCTCTGTTTTGATGGTTATCAATAATATTGCTACCCTTGCCTTCAAAAATTATTTCTAGGGCTTTGTGGTTAATATCATTAATAACTAGTGGTGATGGTGATTCATTTACTTTAAATAGATTTCGTTCATTTGTAAAAATCAGATCATAAAAATCAGATCTAGAATTCGGTCAAAACCATTCTGTACCTCGCACACTTGGCAAAGATTTATATCGAAAACAGTATCGATAAACAGACACTCAATTTCAGAATTCACGTTCAATGGTAAAATTTCATCCATTTCTTCGTCACATGACCAGCTAATAGTTGGAAAATTAAAATCCCCCGTGATCAAGATGGTGTCAGTTGAATTAGCAGCATTGTTTATTTCCATTATTGTGTCGCAGCAGGCGGTATAAGATGATATCGGTGAGCCAGGCGGAACATATGCAACGTAGATAAAAATTGACTTTTTGTTGATTGCGATCTTAACACACAATTGCTCGATGGACAGGTTAGATATTTCAACTAACTCATTCGATAATGATGCATCAACCGCAATGAGTACTCCTCCGCCAGATTTTTTAGCACTAGTTAGTGGTGAACGGTCGCATCTATAAACCACACCAGGAAAGAATTCAGAACTCAGGATTCCTTTGTGAAATGAAGTTTCACAGATGATATAAACCGGGAAAAGCGTTTTTAACACAAAATTGCGAAATTGAGCTGCTTTCGAAGACATTTTATTTACATTTTGGAAATAAAATGAATGGTTCCTAATTCTTGAACAATGACATGAACGAGGTTATATTGGTTTGCAGTTAAAGCAATTCGTATTAAAGAGTGCAGTTGGTCTCCTTCAATCGGTGAAAAGTAGTTAAATTTGTGTGTGTGTGTGTGTCTGGTTAATGCTACTATAGCATGTGGTAAGCTATCAATTAGTTTAATTTCTTTGTCAGACAGTCGGACACAGTTAACGCTAGCTGAAGTTAAGCCTTGAGCCTCATGAATAGTTAGGATTTTACTTGAATCAGGTAATTTTAAATTGTTAGTTAATTGCCTTTTGTCGCGTTTTGTGAAAGTTAAGTACAGTCATACAGTGAACTTGGCATAACTGGAATATCAGAAATCAACCGGCATTTGTTAAAACTGACTGATTTCCTATTATTATTAGTGGTATAGAATTGATGATAAATTGATTGTAATGCATGTTCCACATCCGCAGGGCATCTATAAGTTGTATTAAAATGTTTAGAACGTGTTGTAAACTTATTTGCATCAAAATAAAGCATGTTGACGTAATTAAGTCGGTCGATATACGGTATTTGGTTTTGATCACCCAGAATGAACATTTTACGGCTCAAAAATATTGTAAATACCATATGATAAACAATATAATTGTTAAGCGCTAATAACAATAAAACTCAATTAGCGCACAAATAAAATGTAAGGCCGAAAATATAGTCAAAAAAAAAAAAAATCTTCTGAACATAAAATAAACGGAAAATATTACACAAATGCAAATGTTGGTCGATATATCCCATTCATGTGACCACGGCAAAGAGGTTACTCCAAAAAAATTATTTATCATTATTTAAATGGAAGATATGAAAAGAAATTATTCAGAATCACAATCATCATCTATTTAAATAGTTTTTTCTATGTATCTGCCGGAAACAGCAAGGAATAATTCTCACTTTGAAAACTCAAATAAAATCTTTATTTTATATAAAAAAAAACATTGTAACAAATAACTCATGAGTGGCTCATTAAAATTCATCATCAGAATGCGTATATAGTATTTTGATTGATTGATTAGATAAATTTGAATAGAAGTATTCCGGATATTTGTGGCATTATTTTGACTTATATCCATATACATAACAATACAATACATAATATCATATCATGAAAAAAGATAAAACTACCTACAAAAATACATAAACCGAGTAATAAATTTATGGAACATATTTTTGCCATTACCTCCATTGCCCCCCTATTCATCCATCACCCAATCAATCAAAACACACAAAAAACGAAAGTTGAAATCTCAGAAAAGGTAAATATTGTAAATATGTACTTATAAGGAATAACATGAAAACAATTTGTTACCCCAAAAAAGTTTTTCCATTTTCTGAATATATTTTTGTGACTGGTGAATCAAATACAGTTAGAAAATTGCAAGAAATAGAAAGTTCAATTTAAAACTTTTAAATAAAATAAAACAAATTTTTAATCAAAAATATTATCAAGTTTTTTATTTAGAAAATTGAATAAAAATAAATGTTACCTACTCCTATTCTTACCTAGGTATTTTGAAAATACCTGGAATTATAGAAACCCTCTTATACATAGCTATAATACAAGACAAAGTACTTGAGGATAATTTTTACGTATTTGTCGATTTTGTTTACAGTATACGTAATAAGTTTTCTATGAAATTAAACTTTGTCTACTATATTTCAAACGGTTATTGTATTTACGATCTCGGTTATTAAAATAAATTACAAAATATTTAAAAATTTGCATTATTCGTCGCCAGAAAATCAATAGGTCTGTAGGCTTAATAGAAATGAACAAATTATTATTATTTGAGTAAAATTTTAATGAAAAATTTATACAAAACTTTCAGTTACATAATACACTTCAATTAAGCATCTCCAAATTGGAAAAATAAACAAAACAATGCGGAAAAAAGTTTTCCATTTATTAAAATACAACAGAAAATATATTATATAAACAAAATATGAAAATTCCTTTTATATAGTATCGTCACGGCTTAAAAGTGATTGTTTATAAATTTTATTTAACGATATCGGCTATTATTATAGTCATAAAATAAAAAGTTTGAAAAAGCTTTTTACTCGCATACACATATGTATGTATGAGTGTTATATGGTGTTTTGAAATAAATATTCATCCCATCGCTTAAAAATCCGGTATAAAAAAAAACAAAATAAATAAAATGGGAAATTATAAGATTTGAAGTACACACTTGATTTTGTTGTTTAAATATTAAACGTGCCCAACTCGATTAAATCTTTCTAAATCAATACCAACAATTTTATTAAGTGACATTGTTATTATTTCAAAAAACCAAATTAAAAAAGGAACTGAACTTCAAAATTTCTAATTAAAGGAATTAAAAAAGGTTTAAATCAATTAATTTTTTTTAATAATGTTTTGAGTGTGATAATAAATTTATAAGCACCAAAAGTTTTAAATTAATTTATATGTACTCGTATAACTACATATATACCTACATAGAAGATAGCCCCCAATTTTTTGTTTAACTTGCTTAAATATTATAATAATTTTGTTTTTATTTTTTATAAAAGGTAAGAAATTAATTGGGTATTAACGTTAAAACAAAAATTCAAAAAAGTTTATTAATCTTTTTAAACGTTTTTGTTATTGTTCCCTCTCTTTGCGGATACAAAATTGGTTTACCTACTTTGTAATAATTATATTTCAAGTTAAATTTTATATTATTATGTATACAAGGCTTTCCCTTATATTCTTATTTGTATTGGACGATTAAAGGGGAAGCTAAGTTGTTTTAATTTAGGGTCATGGTGGTAATAGTAAGTAATTGCTGCGGACTTCTGTTTTTGTAAGAATAACTGCCTTATCGCCCAGAGTTGCTTTCTTTTCAACTCGCTCGACAGTGGATGCAGCCAAAATTATGAAAGTAGCCAAGGAAGAAATACAACAAAACAATAAAATTTTTATTAGTAAGTCGATTTAACTTTGGCAGCAAGTTATAACCATGCAATGATTGAAATTACCTTATTTTCCTGTGATACATATATTTTGATATTTCTTTTCATTTCAGGGAACGCTAAAAATCCCTTTCTGTTCGTTAAAAAGCTTTTCGCTGCATTACGAGTATTCAAAATTACAGGATCAAACCAGAAATGCTGAATGACCTGGAAAGAAAAATCGAACACACCAATCGTGGGATAAAGCCTGATATGTTGCACTGAGCAAACTGAGATTTGATCTTCGGCCATATCATCTGGGGTCGGATTTCTTAATTATGCCATGGTTTAAATTCTAGGATATTTTGGTTGATACCTTAAATCGAATATTATATTCAGCTAATTCAGACTATCTTCTCAGTCTTCAGGATAAAATGGATGGAACAAGCATATTTGTTGATGGATTTTAGTGAAATTTGTTATCTGCAATATTTTGTAAATTCTATGAATAGTTCCTTTTATAAAATCTATTATTTTATGACCTAATGATTTTCGGCCATAAAGTAGGGCTGGAATCAGAAATTTTAAAATAGAACAAGGCCCAACGGCAAGTAATATTGCATATAGCAGACAGTTGCTTTTTAATTTACAAACAATATCATTAATAAATATTATAAACAATAATGGACCAAATATGCATAGAATACTGAGGTACAGCTGATGTGAGACTAAATTGATCGAAATAGACATCATTAAATTTAACATACGCTATACGTTCCATTAAATATGACCTCAACCAAACTTGATATTTAAAAAATGATCTACCTTATCAAATGCTTTCTGAAAATCAGTGTACACTGTATCCACTTGGTCACTACTGTCTAACTGACTTGATAAGAAGCTGGAAAATTCCAATAAGATAGTAACGGCGGATTTTTCCGGAACGAACCCATGCTGACATGAAATAATGGAATGCCTTATTTCATTGTACAAAATTTCAACATAGCTTTTCAAAAATTTTAGCAAACACATTACTAATCCAAATTCTACGGTAGTTTATTACATTCGCAACAGCACCTGATTTAAAAATTGGAATAATAAAAGAAATTTTCCATGATTTGGGAACTTTGCCACTGTTTAAGGATCTGTTAAAAATATATGTTAAGGGCTTAACAAAACATGTACCAATATCAATTACAAATTTACTCGGTACGCCGTCAGGACCACTACCTTTGTTAGCGTCAAGCCCACTAAGTGAACATTTCTTTCAGAAATACAATCATATCCTCACATAAAGTTTGAGTTATTACAAGAATAATTTAATGTTATAGGTAGTTCAGTTGACGGATTAAAAACTCTACTGAAGTAATCACTCGGAAATTCTGATTTAGTAGACACTAGACAGGTTTTTGAGGAGTCTTGAATTTTGCATTTATAATATTTGTATGCAAGCTTGATTTCAACCTTAATTGATTTACGTAATAAACGAATTGGATCATCATATATATTAGTCGTAAATGTTCTAGATTTTTTCAACAGCCTAGATTTTTTCAAGTAGACTGAATACCATGCGGAAAATTTGGTTTTATTCCTATTCTCAAACAGATGCAGTTTATAAGGTCAAAAATGTCCTTATAAAATACATCAACACAAGAATTAAGATTTAGATCCTCAAATAAGCCGATGCATTTTATTATGTCCAGGCTGCTTCGTAGATGATCATAATCAATTGATCGAAAATGTATAAATCAATTTACTCGATTCTTTTTATATTTACTGAATGTTACACTAAAACTCATAATTAAGGGTGTATGAAATTGATCAATTCTGGATAATGCCTGTTCTGATTGCAAACTCTGAAACTGGGAAGCATCGTTAGTAATTACTAAATCAAGTGTTCTATCCATAAAGTTTTTGATATTATTGATTTGGGTTGAACCTAGATAGCTTATAGGGAATCAACTAGAAGCTCAGTACACCGACCATCATAACTTAATGGAGACAATTGTACTTTATTATCAATATTCCATACAATAGAGCCTAAATTAAAATCACCAAGCAGCGAAGTCCTCTAAAAATTCAAAAAATAATTGCAGGTTGACGTAAATAGCATATGAAAAAGAAATCACACACTCACATATAAAAAAGACAACGATATTGATTTAATAAAAACTTTACCATACAGCATTCAAACGGAAAGTTAGGTAAATCCATAGGGACAACAGGAAGTTCACGCTTATAACCGATCAGTACTCCACCACTATCCCGTAAATCACTCGCAGCTAGGTCACGATCACAGCGATGTACCATATACTGATCATCAAACAATTCATTACAAAAAATTCTATCATTGAGCCAGGTTTCGGTCAGACATATGTGTAAAATCATAACTTGTTTCATGAAATAATAGTTTAAATTCAGTGCACTTTGTTTTTAAACCTCTACTTGGCCGATTTTCACTAAAGCTCACTGGGCCGTCCTAATTTTTGAAAAAAACTTAAATATGAAGTTTCCGTACGTTTGGTTATCTCATCTGGGCAGTAGGCAGGACACAGACTGATAATTAAGCACTACAACGAAACCTAATTTTTCGGACTCTGGGGACCTCAAAATAGTAAACCTCCCAAAAATGTCAAGTTCGAAATTTTCATGATTACTAGACTTTATTTTACTAACGTAAAAGAAAATAGAACAAATAAATTGTTAAATTTTAATATTATTTCACCTCTTGCTGTACATTTTATTGTAAATGAGCTATTGCTCAAAATAGAATGTGTATGCATGAGATGGAAATTGTTTGAAAAAATTTAAAAGGTTTTTCTGCCTAATGGAAGCAGCTTCATCATTTTATTTTTGTTCTTTTGTTCCGTTTACTCTGTTTCCATCTGTGCTTTTCCTTTTAATACTAAATTATTGTTAAAGTACAATAAATAAATAAATAGTTCGCGTAGTTTAGCTTAAGTGAGTAACGTTCCATTAAAACTCTTATTTATAGCCAAGAGCTATGTACAAAGCTCACACAGCTGAAATATGCAATGGGCCTATAACGCTCGTTTGTAAATCTTAATAGCAAGTTACTACGGGACAAACTTGATTGAAATCACGGGGTTAGGGCGGAGGAGGTTGCGGAAGAAGAGATGGGAAATAGTCAAAATATAACGCTATATCACAAGAAGATGGGGTGAGGGTATCTTTCGTAAAAGGTAATTCCCATTAATTCTGATTTTGTATTTTATTTGTTTGTATTGTTGGAATGGACCACAACGATGCTTCAGACTGATGCACTGAGTAAAGTATTTTATCTGTTTATTCCCGCGTTGCTCACATAATGTTGTTATTTCAACAAACGACATAAATCTCCAGGGTATTTTGGACATTGTGAGCACACTCTGAGAGTAATTAAATTCTTTAGAATTTTAAACAGTTTACGCGATATGTATAATATGGAAATTATGAGATTTTGAATGCGGTTCAACTAGTCGCAGTTCTAAATTGTGATTTGGTGGCTTGGGTCCAAATTTAGAAAGCGCCGTGACACCATTTAAGTAAATGGTTGGTTTAGTGTATAAACATTTTTATTTAGACAGCGCTTTGTGGGAAAAGGTGTCGTCCGAGGAGTCATGTGTATATCAATTTAGCTTTGTTAAAGTGAAATTGCTGCTGCATTTTACGTCACGTCATAAAGAAAGAGCGTTTAAATTTTAAATTACCGAAGTCGATTATTAACTTTTATGGAAACTTGGCATCGTTATATTACTATTTTCAATTATGACCATATAACGATATGAAATTTTTTATTTAATAATGTAATTTTTAAAATAAAGTTTGGCTTGTTTTTGAATAGAGTAAAAACTTTATAAAATTTTCTTACCTTATTGTTATTAAATCATTTCTTACCATTATTATACTTACAAGCAGAAACATTTTCAATTCCGTTCCAAATACCGTACATACATATTAAAATTTTTTTTTATACTAAATTGTGGATACATAAAAAATTTACATAAAACTTATATGTTTTATCATATTTTAATCATTATTTTTTTATATATTTTTTTAATTTTTTTTTATTATTTTATAATTTCAGAGTTTTGTACAGGTACATAAAAGGAGGAAGTTTTTTCTTTTATTATCTTACAAGGTAATTTAAAATAAAATAAAAAATCTCTTTTAGCTCAATAAAAGTTATTATTATGGTTATGTTGTGTAAAAACAAAAAAATAAAAATCAAAGGCAATAAAATCTATATTTTATTTATATAAATATAAATCTTTTATTTATTTATTTTTATTTCCCATAAAATTTTATATTTAATGATATTTTATATCTTGTTGTTGAAATAAAAAAATTAAAAATAAAATCAATAATTTAATAAATATACGAATGATATATATATATACAGTTTTATTTAATTTTATTATACAAAAATAGGATTTTTATTTATGATAGTGTGTAATTTATTTACGATAAAATTATCTCTCATATATCTGTTTATTGAAGCATAAAAAAAAAATCAAAGATTGTTTGATTCCAGTTGAAAGCATTTTAAAATTAAAAACTAAATGTAGTATAATATGTAACAATAAAACACTTACAAAATCATTTCACAATATCACAACACAATTGTTTGTTATTAATATTTATTATTGTTTCTCTTTTATTAATTTTTTTTTGTTTAATAAAAATTAAAAAAAGGAATTATTTATTTATTTTTAATTTTAATTTAATTTATATTAATTTAGTTTATGTGTTTTTTTTTGTGTTTAATTCTTATATAACAACAAATTTATTTAATTATTTACAATATTTAATTAATTTTATTTTTTTATATTTTTATTTATTTATAAATTAATTTGTAATATTTAACATATAATATTTAATTTATTTATGTAATTAGTATATATTTATATATATTAAAATTAAAAATAAATAAATAATTATTTAGATAATTTTTTTTATACTGTTTTTGGTAATTATATCTATGTATGTATATAAACCTAATAAAAAATAATTTTAGTTTATTTAATTTTTGTTTAAATTATAAAATTCAATTAAATTGATAAATAAGGGCTCTAAATTTATCTATTTAAATGAATTTTATTTTAGTAAGATGTAGTTAGGTAGTACATAGTAGAATTTTTCTCGTTTAATTTAATATCTTAAAAAGTATTTTTTAATTACTATTTGTTTATGTGGTGCACATAAATTAATCTCAATTGAATTGTTTTTAAGAAATTTTTCTTATTTTATTTTAATTAAATTTTTTGTTTCTTTATTTTTACGAAACAAAAATGATTATGGCCTAAGGACTTTTTCAAGTTGTTCGAGTAGTTTGAATTATTTAAAAAATAAAAATAAAGAATACGGGTGTATTATACGAAACAACGGAAATTTATAAAATGAATTTGAATAACAACAATTTAAATATTCGAATTGAGTTGTTGGAAAATTTCGAAAATTTAATGAAAATCTTTAAAAAGGGATTCGTGTTTTATTGTTATTTTAACTTTATTTTATTTATCTACATATATTGATTGTTGTTGGGGTAAAAAGGTATATTAAAGTTTTTGACATTGTTTACTTATCACTTTAGGGTGTATATGGGAAAACATTAATTATTAGGTGAGGATAAGGATACACATAAATGGAAAACCCATAACCATTTTACACCATTAAGAAGTTTGTTTTAAAAATATTTAGTAACGTAGAGTTGGGTTGGGGTTATCTGTTTTTTTTTTGGCAAACTACAGTGTATATTTACATATGATATAGCGTCTATAGGAAAATTTTTATTTTATTTTATTTTTATGTGCTTAAATATGTGTGCACGTTGAAAAGTTATCACCCAAGTTATTATTTATTATTAAACAAAAGAAAAAAAAATGACATTTTTATATTTGGTAAGGCGGCACTCTAGTCTTGTGATTTCCATCAAGTTTAAATGTTTTAGAAATAATGGAAGACATTTTAATAAAAGACATTAATTATTTTATAAATTTTACACATTTTCTGGTGACAAATTAACAGAATACAATCTTGAACATATATACCTAACTTTGTGACGTTTCTTCATATCAGGTAATCAAGATTTCGGATTTGGATTTATTTTTGTATGGTTCAACATAATAATTTTACACATTGGTACATTAACTAAAAAGTTAAGCAAAGTCGTAAATTTTTTCTGGTCTAAATGGGGCAGACACAAAATTTCCTGTGATTAAACGTAACTGGTAGCAAAATTGGTAGGAGAATTTAATTTGAACTTGAAAATAAGATAAAGAAGTTTGTTATTCAAATTTCAGTTTTCACTTACAAGTACTTACATATTTAGTTAGTAACATATTTCTTGAGAGCATATAATTTTATGAAACAACCGAATTTCTAAATAATTGTGTAGTTGAAGATTTAATTTTAGGCAGCGATCCACTTTCAAAACAGATTACTATGTAATTTAAAAGAAGTTATTGGATATTTTCAAAACATTCTCCTTGAGCAAAAACACATACTTGAAAATAATTTTTTACCAGAGATGAATTTATGAGGTACTCTGAGCTTAAATAAACTCTGAAAAGAATATTTCATAATTAAATTATTACAGTAACCAGAATTATAATAAATTGCAATTGGCAACAAAATTTGAAACCCATTTTGCTAAAACTATACAAATTTGAAAAGCAGCTTAGCAAATTATGTAGTTTAATGGAAGATGTCACAATTTATGGGTTTGTCCTAATAGATTGTAGAATATTTTGTATCTTTTGAGATTAAAAAGGATTCCCAAACAGAGTGGACTAATAGTTAGTATTATCTAAATGAGTGTTTGAACACTTGATAGTGATATCTCAGAAATTACGTTTAAGTAAATTCAGAGAAACTAATCGTTGCGATTCGAGTTTAGGGGCGATTTTAACGGGATTGCCGAGTAGGTTGATTTTTAAGGCTAACTGCTCAAATGTCGTCAGTACGTTTTACGTACAAATCTTATTACAATAACATATAATACAAATTAAAATTAAACATCTCGTGATAAAAAGGTGACCATACCGTAAATGGTAATTTGAGTTGAAATGATTTCAATACGTCATCACCGTCTATTTTAAAGAATAAAAGATCTATAAAGTAGTCCATTCATTTAATTTTACAAATGAAAAAAATGTTCAGTCATTTACATACCTCCCCCGATAAGAGGGGAAAATGAAAAATGGATCATTTAGCTCACAATTTTTTAAACAGTGGGCAACATCATTTAAAAAGAGGATGCACAGAATGAGACCCAATTGACTGCCTTTAGCCACTCCAGAAGTAGCAAGTATTTTTCTGGAAGTAAAAGGGCCAATCTTCACTAACTGCTATCTATAATAAAGATAGAATTTTTCGATGGCAATAAATTACAATCAAATCAGGCTAGTTTCTGTAACAGTAAATCATGGTTGATCTTGTCGAAGTATATAGTTAGTAAGTACTAATTTGTATTGAAACACAAAATATTTTGGATAAAACTGTAAGAATAGATATACACCTTTAGTTTTAGTCAGACGAGTGCGTTTCCAGTCGATTTTAACACAAGAGGAGGGTTAAGATCTAGGACAAGACGCTGGTTAATGCCTAATGTCGGAATGATGACAATTTCTCATTACCAACTAATGCTTCTGTTATTATGTATGTAAATACTCTTTAAGAAGTCAACAAATAGAAAGCCTCCTGAGAAGGATTATTGGTTGTAGAGAAGGATTATTGGTTGTATTGACAAAAATTTAGTTTAGACAAATAATTAGGAACAGTGCAATAAATAAAGTTTAAAACATTAAATTTAAGAGTAAGTGCTTTGTATAAATTTAAAAAGTGGTTTGGTAATTTAAAAGTTTATTAAATATTCGTAAAATGAGCAAAAATAAAAGCTGCACACTAGAATTACGAAAGCTGGTTGTGCAGAAATATTGCAGGAAAAATGCGTCAAAGGGAACGATTGCATTCGAGTTATCAAAGACGATGGTTTAAACTTCTATAAAATAGGATCATGCTTTAAAAGTAAGGGCGATCCTTTTCTGGCGGTCAGGAAAATAAATAAACCCGTATCGCCAAAATCCCCAAATCGAGAGAGAGGGAGAGAGAGCGAGAGCGAGAGAGAGAGAGAGAGCGAGAGAGAGAGAGCGAGCGAGAGCGAGAGAGAGATTGAGATAGAGAGAGATAGAGTATTTAAAGAGCCATAATCACATTTTGAAAGGTTTAATGGAAGAAGTTACGGGATCATTAATTGGTGCACTATATTGAAAAAGGATTGCGATACTCCGAGAGCATTAACGAGCTTATTTTCCAGCCTACATACATCCACATTCATTTGATCAGCTAAAAACACGTTACAGATGCAGGTAAATGACTAATAATTGATATGTATAGCGACTAGCTAGATATCGCAGTTGTGAGTTTGCAATTACTATTGGTACAGATATAAATCTATTCGAGACAGTGACCACAATTCCACCACCAACCACACAAATCAATCCTTCAGCAAAATGTCTGTCTCTCGGACGTACCATATAATAATTTGGTTAAGCAATATAATATCATAATTTTCTTCAATGATTAACAAGTAGAATTATTTTTCTTGGTTTGAATACCATTAGCGCTATGATAAAAAATAATTAGCTTATTTGGATGTACCAAATAACTTTCTATTTCTGTCTTGAATACCCGCAGGTTTGGTTGTAACATTAGGATGGCCAGTTCCAATGACACCACTAACCTTTATCGACATATCAAATACTTCTTGGTTATCTCCAAATTAAGCACTTGATCAAATGATGGCTTACATCCCGTCATTGCTATTTGTTTAAAATTTTTGCATTAACTCAGAGATCAATTTTCTGTTTTCTACCATTTCCAATTTAATCTTACGAAATATCCGCAACGGTCGCAATTTCAACGGCAATAACATCAATTTTCTGGAACAGTGTTGTTAAATCAATATTATTCATCCAAAATTTTGAATACAATTTGCAAGAAATTATATCTGATCATGTAACACCAGCCACCGTGGAACAGGCGTTACAAGCCACCATGCGACAGCCATTTTCTGATAGTGGTTTTCATTTATAAATGTAGAAAAAAAATGACTGGGTGAGTATCGTGATGGAGGTGGATCAAAATATCAATTCCGTTTAAATTTTAAAAATTCATGAACATTTTACAAATTTATTAGGAAAGTGTAACGTTTGCCGAACGATTGGCTTCGTACAGTATTATTGTTGCCATGAAAAGCTAAACGTTGTTTGCTTAAAACTTGGACTGGTTAAAGATTTTTTTAAATTACTACATAGCACGAGCACCACTTACGTTCAGTTCAAACGAATGATTTAATTTTTTATAGTTGTGAGGGGATCTTTTCTCAATCTAGAGTTGCATTGCTAAATGGTGCCAACCTTTAAGCCTCTGGATAAATTTATTGTTTATGGAAGGCTAAACCAATTTATAACTGAATTTTTATTATTGTATTTGCGATAAAACCAACCAATTCATGTTGTCAATTGCTCAGTATCTGATAAAACCTATTGGGGAGCGATCGTGGTTTTAGCGTCAAATATTTAAATTTAGAGAACTGAAATTCTAAATGGCAAATAATGTTTTAACTTTTTCTGTTTAAAATTTTGTTTTCCACAAACTACTCTAGATGTCAAATTCATTTATTGGCTCAAATAGTATTAATTGACCCTCCCTTTAATTTGCGAGTATCCCGATATAACATTCTTTTCTATTTGAATAATATTATAAAACTTAATTTGTAAGGGGCCAATAAAGCAATTGGCTTATTAAAAACTATCTTTCGGAAATACTCTGGTGGTGTAAATTCATAAATTTAAATTTGCGACTAAGAAAATCACAGGTTTTAAGCCTTATTTTACCCAACATGTTGTAAGGCTATTCTATTACAGTTCCGTTTCTATTTTTAAACAGGTTATTTGATTTTTGTCTTGCTAATTAGTATACTCCAGAATTTGATATTTTAATTTGGTGAATTTGGTTTCAAAATAATATTGCAAAACTTGACGAAACTTCAGAATTCGAATAAATCTAAATCAGAGAGTGAAATCAGTCAATCATCATATAAAACGGAATATTATGGAGAAAGCTAAAAAGATGAAAACATTAACGGTTGACCAATTTGAATTTAATAACAATAACAAGGTTTATGTGAATGAATATTTGACCAAGGAAAGAAGCCAGCTTTATATGCAGGCGTAGAAGGCGGAACTATTTTCATGAGGAAGTTGTTCGGTGAACAAGTAATTGTGATAATTTTTGGAATCGATTTTTAAAAATTATAATTCATCGATTGACTTAAATGTGTAGTTTTATGTTTAATTTAAATGATCTTGTTAATGACGATAAACCAACTTTTTTCTCAGAATCTTTCAATAATAAAGATAATTTGTACGTTCTATATCAAATTATCCGAAGTGTTCGCAAAAATTTTGACAATTTTATATGTCACTTAGAATTCGTTGAGATGTAAGCCGGGTTTGTTTGAATTCGTTGAGGTGTAAGCTGGGTTTGTTTTAAACATAAATCATTTAAAATCACCGAGAGCCTGGAAACAACAATGCTGTCTGGTTTATTTCTTTGGGAGAAAGGCCTCGGTGGCACAGTTGTTAGCATGCTTGCTTTAAGCTCCGGAGGTCCCGGGTTCGATTCCCGGCGGGTGATGAAAAAATCACGGCTGGTTAATGTAAGGATCAATGAATTAATCACTCATTATCCGTTGAAAAAAATGATTACGAAACTTCACAATGAAGCGGCCAAATACCTCTATGGGATGTAGCGCCAGCGAAAAAAAAAAAAAAAAGGGGTGGGGGAATCTATAGAATCGATTAACTTGATATATGATGAACACAGTTTTAAAAGTCTGTCACATTATTTAAATATGCTAGCTAAATATTGTAACAACCGCTTGTGGTTGTTATGATCTGTTTAATTTAAATCTGTAATTACGGTTGAAAATCCCAACAAGGTTGCATGTTTATCCACTGCGCTGCATAAAATCTCTTCCACTACACGTCATTCTTTCTTTGGCTTAATTTGTAATAGAAAATATTTTTTTTTTTTGGTAGAGTGTACCATTTAGCATTTTATACTTCTCCGTATTTTGGTCGGTTACTCGATTCGTTTTATCATTTTTTGTTTGATGGTGTGTAATGACGTGTGGTGGTTGGTGTGTTGCTTCATCTGTTTTGTTTTGGTTAGCGCGTGGATTTTCCATGTAAATGGAATGTTCCAGTGATTAAATTAAATAGTATTGGTGTGTGCGAGTCGATTTTTGGGTGCGGTTGTATGTATATACGCCATCCGAAATCTATCGGTCGGGTAATTGGTTAATGTTTTCTTTAGTAAATAATTTTTGGGTGGGGGAATAAATTTTTATTTTTTGTACGCGTCGGTATTTTTTTTTTGGATCAGTCTAGTTTTGGAATTGGAAAATTGATGAAGTCTCGTGTCAAATTCTATAAAAATAAAAAAAAAATATATTAAATAGTTGGGAATATTGGGAAAAAAAAAAGTCAAGTTTGGACGAGGGATTGGAGTGTAATTCATAAAAAAAAAACAGATAATTTTTTTTTTGGTTTTTATCAGACTGTTTGATTTATAGTTTAATTAATTTTGTTGTGGTGATGTAAAGAAAAAAAAAATTTTATAAAACCAACCACCATTTTTTTTTTTTTCTATATAAAAATTCGAGTGAGAATTTTTTTTTTTGGTGGGTGGAGAAACTTTTTGGTTGTTTGATAATGTAAAAGTTGTAGTAAAAATAAAGAAAAAAAAAAAAACAAATAATTATTAAGATAATGATATTGTGGCTTATTTGGATTTGTTACGGAAGTTTATAATAAAAGCAAATTAAATAAAATAAAAAATATAAATAAAAATTAATTATAATTATCATAAAGACCTTGTTCTGAGTTTTTATCTGGTGATAAGTAACTAACACTGAAAATCTGTGTGGTGTATTCTTTCAAGTAAAATTATAAAAAAGGAAAAAAAAAAAAATCAAAACGAGATGTCCTGCTGTAGTTTTTAGCTTGAAATTTGGATACCGGTATAAACGAGTAGAATCCGTTATAGTGTTGAAAGATTTGACTCTCTGGTGTCTCAAGTGGTTGCGAAAGATTATTGTATACTTGTTCCGTTGTGAAACTGGATTTTCTGGTGTCCCGTTGTGGGATTTGAGTGATTATTGAAAAGTATTGTGGCAGCTAACCTTGCTGTGGGTTGAGGTTCGAGTTGAGGGGGCTGCTGGGATGGTATCCTGCGTCGGCGCTGATTGGCGATAGGTCGGACGGGCCTAAACATTTTTTGTTGTTCAGGTAAGGTGTCACCTGATAAAATATATAAGAAATCAGGTGCACCGCGTGGGTTTTTTTTTTATTTTTTTGTAAAATTTCTTTTTGTGAGCCAAACTTGACTCTTGGTTTTATTATTATATTTTTTTTATTTTATATATATAGTTAAATTTTTAACGGGTTTTACAGGTTCCGGGTGGCGTCACATGCGACATCGCCCCATAATCGATTCGCACCACATTTTGTTTTTATTTTTTTTGGCTAACGTTTTCATTTCAAATTTCTTTCATTTCATTTTTTTTGTTTTCATTTCGTTTTTTCCTGATTTGGGGTTTTTATGCGTAATTGCAGATTTTTTTTTATGATTTTTGGTTACATTTTGATTTAAAGTGATGTGTTACTAAATAGTTCATTGTGATCGCGTGAGGATGGGCGGCCTTATGCTGACCTAGGCCTTGAGCAGGGTCGCCGGAGTGGCACCGGCGTCCCTGTCGAACGCAAATTTTGTTTTTATGATTATCTACCACTGTGGTCGTGGCACAGTAGAATAATTTTCTTGTCCCCTTCGTTTTATCTCTATGCGGTTTTCAAGCATAGCAATATGTCTGGTAACCCCCACGCCTAGCGGCGAGCTTCAGCCAGTGCAATACCGCAACCAGACCTCTATTGCTGTGTTCTGTTTAACAAAATCCCTTTTGGGGGATTTTGTTACAGTGGCGCCCAAAGGATTCGGCTAATTTTTTTGATTTTCGTCTTCAATTTCATAATTTTTTTTTTCAGCTTACTTGTTGTGAGTACCACGTGCAAAGTCCAACGCTTGCGTTGTTTGAGCTTGCACGGGTGCTCACATCAACGTTTTCTGCCCGATCAACATTCAAATCTGCATTGCAACCAGCGTAAGCTGTTTGATTGCATGCAGATGAGAATGTTGATCCCTATTCTCAGCTCGTCTGATGAATGGGCTTACCATTTCTGCCATGTGGCATTGATTGTGGTTAAGCTCATTCTTCTTTCGTTCTGAGTTTAGTCTTATTAAATTTTTAGAGTCTTCGTACCCTATAATTAAATTAATTTTTTCTATTTCAGTCCGACTACCTACATGGGGAGGGATCACAGCATGTTCTAACCTTTGGTTATTTGATCTTGCTGGATCGCTCGTCATGTTGGTTCCATGTGTCATGGGTGTTGGGATCGCGAACTTGTTGTTTCCACCAATGTGGTGTTGATTGGACAGTTCGTGATCGCAGTACTCATTGGCACATCTTTAGTCAATTTCTACTTTCAGGTAAAATTTTATTTTTCAATTTTTTTTTTTTCAATCCAAATTAAACTACTGGGACCACAGTGGTAATTTTTATTATTTTTATTATTATAGCGTTCACGCCTAGCTCAGCATGGGGTCGTGATCATCTCTCACGTGATCACATTTTTTGTTATTTTTTGATACAAGTAATACATTTTACTTATTTTTCCTTTTGCTTTTTCATTTTTGTGAAATTTTGTTTTTTGATTATTGGTTGTTTTTCAGTTGGTTAATGGAGCAGCTAAAATACTGTTAATAATTTTGGTTAGTTCATTTTTTATATTGTAGTAATTCTATTTCGGTATTTTGATTTTTTTTGTTTTTGTTTTGGGTTTATATTTGCTTGCGAATGAATTCCGGCAATAATAATCTACCGTGGGATAGACCGGCAAGTGCGGTTGTTCATACAGTGTTTGAGTCGAGTGAAAGTAGTGCTTTACCGCGGATAAGTCCTTGGGATAACCATAGTAATTTTCCAGCTCCTCAATCCTTCCGACTTGTTGATATCTACGTGATTATTATAGTTATAATTTAAAAAGTTCATTCTAATTTTCATTATTTTGTCAAATTATTTTCATTAATTTTTTTTTCGGTTTTGGGATATTGATAGTTAAATTAATTTTTTTCTTTCGGTAATTTTTTTGTGTATATACATATATATATATATATAAATATAATTCATTTTCTTTATTTTATTTTTTTTTGTCTCTCACATTCAGTTCAATAGTAAACTCAGTAAACATAAATTCTTTTTGTCCTTTAAATTATATTGAGGTATTAAGCAACACTTTAGATTCCAACACATTACCTTGGGATAGACTGGCGAGTACGGATGAGAAAAAGGTTTTGAGTTGAGCGTTAGTTCAGTATTGACGCGAGTGGTCCAGTGGATAGTAATTTGTGCTCGCAGCTCCTCAAACAGCCCGGCTTGTGGATATCTACTTGGTCATAGTGAGTCTAATTTGAGATTGGTGCTTCAATATATGTTTTCAATAAATTTCTTTAAATAATTAATTAATAATTTAAAAAAAATTTTTTCTGCTTTAAATTAAGTAATTCTATCTTGTTTTTTCATATATATATATATATATATATATTCAAATATTTTTATAGTTAATTTTTTTTTTGATGGGTAAAATTTATTTTTTTTCAGTAATTGCTTCAATTAAATAATTTGTTTGATTTTTTTTGTGGAATTGCCAGTATCGCTGGTCTTCATTTGGTATTCAGTTGTAGCTTTAAATTTTACTAACTTTTGGTTTAGGTAACTTTAATTATAACTATAATTTATTCAGTTTTCTATAAAGTAAATATAAGTTAGAAATTTTTTAAAATAATATTGTTAATTTACATTTGTCGAAAATTAACTCTCATTACGTTTAAAATCACGTTTAAATTCAATTTTGGTTAATTTTTTTTTGTAGCTTTAAATTTTTTTTTTTCTTTCTTCTCTGTTTCACTCAATCTTTTCATAATGGACGAATTAATTAAGGCATTTAATGTGGATCCTAATTCAATTGATCAGGCGGAAATGATGAGAGTATTGACGGCTCAAGTTCAACTGCTGACCAACGAAGTGAGAATACAGCTGGATGCGGAACAAGCAGCCGGTGTGCATAGTCAGTTAAATCCAACGTTAAAAATTCCTGTTCCGGAGGTGTCTTTTGGGCCACCTCCTCACCCTGATTTTGCTGGTCCTGCAAGAGATCCACTTGTTTCCACGGCGATAAACCCGCAGGACAATAATTTGCCTGAATTAACTCATTCTTTCATGGAACCTGTCTCTAAAGAGCGTTCATCTCCGGAGCAGGCCACCCAACGTCCTAATTTTCAGTCAGCACCAGATGCTAGAGATCTTCATAATAGTACTTTGAATCCCGTGCCTTCAGCAATTCATAATCCACCTGTTCAGTTCAACTCCGATTTCAATAGACGTTCCTTATCTCGATGTGGGATTTCCTACACAGGTTCACCTTCTGGCATAACAGTGGACATGTTCCTTTTTCAGCTGGACTCTGTAGTGAAATCCAACAATCTATCACCTTCTTCTGTACTTCTGGATCTGCATCTTGTCCTGAAAGATGTGGCACTGCAGTGGTACTGGACCTACCGCAGGTATAATCCTTCAGCACCTTGGGATAGCCTCCGATTAGCCTTCCAAGAAAGATTTAAAGATAGGCGTACTCCCTACGAAATTCGTCGTATGGTTGAGTCTCGCAAACAGTTACCTAACGAATCATTCTTGGAGTTTTATCATCACATGTGGAATTTGGCCCTGCAGTGTCACACCCCTTACAGCGACGATGAATTCATACAACTACTGATGAACAATATGAAGCCTGTCCTTCAGTATCAACTTACTGATCGACACTTCTCACATATCAATGAGCTCATCAAAAGCTGTACTTCATGGGAAGATTCTCTAAAACGTTTTCGTTCTCCACCTGATTACTCGATGCACCCTCGTCGTAGTATCAATGAACTCGGTGTTGAGAGAATGTATGATTCAGAACCAGTCGTTCCAATTTCTAATCCGTCAGTTGTATCCGCAGATACGTCAGGAACCGCATATCGCGTTCCATCTGGTGTTTTTGTTCCGACGTCCGAATCTGTGCAACATATTTCTGCGATTAGTCCAAGTCATTCTTATCGTGCTCCAATGGGAACGACTATTACAAATTCTAAGTCTTTTAAATCCCCTTCTACTTCTCCTTCACCTAATGTAACCAATACCTCTAGATCTGGCCGCAATTACATTTGCTATAATTGTTCTGATATAGGGCATGGTTTTCAAGACTGTCCTCGTCCTCACTTGGGTGCCTTTTGCTATCGCTGTGGTCTCAAAGGCACCATTTCAACAAATTGTGTTCGTTGTGCGGGAAACCAGACCAGTGGTTCATGGAGATCGGGGAACCAGGAACCACAGACCACCTCAACCCCAACCATAATTACCAAAGTAGATGCAGTCAGCAATACCGACCCAGAGTGTCGGAAGAGACTGATGCCAGATGGAAAGAATCAGTCGAACCAGTGAAAGTTCGCGTTGAGTCCTTTGACTCCGCAATCTCTTCTGGATCTGGTTCAGCTGGTTCCGACCTAATGGTATCGGACTCTTGCTTGCCTGTTTCTCCACCTGAATGTCGAGTAAATTCCTTTTCCAAATTGGAACACTCCATTCCTTCAACTTCTTCATTTAACAATAGTTCTAATTTTTCTGATTCCGTTCCGTCTCTCCCCAACACTTTTGGGAAACTCATCTCAGCTCAGTTACTTCGCTCAAAAAAATACTGGGAGCAACGTCGGATTTTGCGATCCTTTGTTGTTTCTTCAGTACTCGGTTCTGAGACAAGCGATAAACGGCCTTATGCCGATATTCTTGTCAATGATGTTCCATACCGAGGTCTATTAGATAGTGGAGCGAGTGTAAGTGTGTTGGGTTGTGGTTCTGAAAAGTTGTTGGCGGACAACAACCTTCATATTCATAATTTTCCTACTTCTATTCAGACTGCGAGTGGTCAATCTCAGAACGTCATTGGTTACATAAATGTTCAGGTTAGCTTTAACTCCCAATCTCATTACATGCGATTCTTTTTAGTACCTTCTTTAAAGCAATCTCTCTATTTAGGGATTGACTTTTGGAATAAATTCGGCATTACTTTGCAATTACCTGCGTTGAGTGAATTATCGGACTCCGCAGAAATATCTTGTTCTCCTAAATTCCATTCTCTCTCTCCAGATGATAACTTAAAGCTCTCTACAATAGTTAAAAAATTTCCGTCAAGTGCTAAAATGGGTCTTGGACGAACTACATTAATCTCTCATGAGATTGATGTTGGTGAATCCAAGCCTGTTAAGCAACGTTTTTACTCTGTTTCTCCTGCTAAGCAAAAACTAATGTACGATGAGCTAAATAGGATGTTATCACTGGATGTGATTGAAGAAAGCCACAGTTCATGGTGTTCTCCTGCCACCATGGTGCATAAGGCTAATGGCCAAGTACGCTTGTGTTTGGATGCCCGTGAGGTGAACAAGGTGACGGTCAGGGATGCGTATCCGCTTCCACTTATCAACGGATTGTTGGGTCGTTTGGATCAAACTCGCTATATATCAACTATTGATCTAAAAGATGCCTTTTGGCAGATCCCTCTTGACCCGCAATCCCGAGATAAGACGGCGTTTACTGTCCCTGGTCGTCCCTTGTACCACTTCAAGGTCATGCCCTTTGGGTTGTGCAACGCTCCCCAAACCCTGTGTCGCCTTATGCATCGGGTGATTCCTTATCAACTGCACGACAAAGTATTCGTCTACCTTGATGATTTATTGGTTACTTCGTCCACTTTTGATGAACACTTGGAACTTTTGGAAGTTGTGGCTTCGTTGCTAGTAAAGGCTGGTTTAACCATAAATTTAGAAAAGAGTCAGTTTGTTTTGAAGGAGGTTAAATACCTGGGTTATTTAGTGGGTGATGGTTGCCTTCGCACCAACCCAGAAAAATGTAAGGCAATTAGAGAATTTCCTCGACCAAAAACAACTAAACAAATACGTAGTTTCTTGGGTTTATGTGGGTGGTATAGGCGTTTTATTAAAAACTTCGCGTCTTTAGCTGCTCCACTAACTGATCTGACAGGGAAAAAATCTAAGTCTAAATGGAATCTTCACGCTGAGGAATCCTTCCAAGCTCTTAAATTATCTTTATCGTCTGCTCCTGTTTTAGCTAACCCTGACTATGGGCGCCCTTTCTTTATCCAATGCGACGCAAGTGCTGTTGGCGTGGGTAGTGTACTTTTTCAGCTTGATCCTGATGGCGCTGAACACCCCATTGAATTCTTTTCGCACAAACTTAATGCCGCTCAGAGGAATTATTCTGTAACTGAGTTGGAGTGCTACGCAGCAGTACTTAGCGTCCAAAAATTTCGGCCTTATATCGAGGGATACTCGTTCACGATTTATACCGATCACGCTAGTCTCCGCTGGTTGATGTCCCAAAAAGATCTATCTGGTAGACTCGCCCGCTGGAGTTTAAAACTGCAAGCGTACAAATTTGATATCGGTTATCGTAAAGGAACGGTGAATGTTGTACCTGATGCCCTCTCTAGAGCTTTTTATAGTGAGCCCACAGACGATGTAAGTAATGATCAACCTTTTCCTCCTGTTGAAACTACTTTGAATGATGATTCCACCTTACCTTGTAATTCTCCTGTTATTCAAGAAAATGTGTCCAGTTTAAATTCTTCAAGTGACAATTCGGTTCTACATATTGATCTTAACTCTTCAGCTTTTCAGGACGATGAATATGTACAACAGATCAATCGAGTACAACAATTAAAAGATTGTGATCACAACTTCAAAATCCGTGATAATAAACTCTTGATCTTACCTTCCTACGCTTCTCGTTATACGTCCACTGATTTGTCTGAATGGAAGTTAGTAGTTCCGTTGTCCTTGACTGCAAACTTAATTGAACTGGCTCATTCTTCTCCTACTTCTGCTCATATGGGTATTAAAAAAACTGTAGAACGACTTCAACGGCAATTTTTCTGGTTTGGTATGACTAAACAAATCAAACTTTTCATCTCTAATTGTTTACAATGCAAGATGAATAAGCCTGTAAATTTTAGCACTCAACCTTTGATGGGTTCTCAAACGGAGTCTACTAGACCTTTTGAAAAATTGTTCGTTGATTTCCTTGGACCTTATCCTCGCTCCAAACGAGGTAATACCTGTATCGCTATAGTGTTGGATCATTATTCAAAGTTTGTTCTAGTCAAACCATTGCGTGAAGCTTCCGCCTCTTCTCTGTGTAACTTTTTGGAAAATGATGTGTTTTTACTTTTCTCTGTACCTGCAGTGATTACTTCTGATAATGGCAAACAATTCATATCTAACTTATTTAAAGATCTCTTGAAAAAATATAATGTTGATCATATACGTACTCCTATTTACTCTCCTCAAAGCAACGCTTCTGAGAGAGTTAATCGGACGTTACTGTCTAGTATTCGTTCTTATCTTGATGATCATGCACATAATGAATGGGATTGCCATCTTTCTGAAATCACTGCGGCATTGCGAAATGTTAAACACGACGTCACGAATTTTTCTCCTCACTATTTGGTCTTTGGTCAACACATGTCATTAAACGGTTCAGATTATGCTTTACGTAAACTTTTATCTCCTCAGGATGATAACGAAATACATGTGTTGTCCAAGTCTAATAGATTAAATCTTATTCGTGATCAAATAACTCATTACCTGAAGGTTGCACATGAGAAATCCGCCATTCGGTATAATTTACGAAGTACCAATAGGAATTTCCTGCCTGATCAACCTGTGTTTGTCCGATCCTTCGCACAAAGTAGTGCTCCTGATAGATTTTCTGCAAAGTTAGCTGCTAAGTTTATTCCTGCTTTTATCACTGATAAAATCGGAACAGTCTCTTATAATATCAGAAATCTTGATGGAAAACCTTTGGGAGTTTATCATGCCAAGGATATACGATTGTGACAAATTATTAGGGAAATTTTTTTTCTC
Organism: Tipula helvola; assembly: GCA_963556165.1. Lineage (NCBI taxonomy): Eukaryota > Metazoa > Arthropoda > Insecta > Diptera > Tipulidae > Tipula > Tipula helvola. The sequence continues at coordinate 7,045,187 of OY744481.1, read as the reverse complement.
CTTCCCTCTTACTTTCATGCCTGGCTTTGAGATCTTTTCTCGGGTGTGAGTCGTCCCCACGCTGTAACAACCGCTTGTGGTTGTTATGATCTGTTTAATTTAAATCTGTAATTACGGTTGAAAATCCCAACAAGGTTGCATGTTTATCCACTGCGCTGCATAAAATCTCTTCCACTACACGTCATTCTTTCTTTGGCTTAATTTGTAATAGAAAATATTTTTTTTTTTTGGTAGAGTGTACCATTTAGCATTTTATACTTCTCCGTATTTTGGTCGGTTACTCGATTCGTTTTATCATTTTTTGTTTGATGGTGTGTAATGACGTGTGGTGGTTGGTGTGTTGCTTCATCTGTTTTGTTTTGGTTAGCGCGTGGATTTTCCATGTAAATGGAATGTTCCAGTGATTAAATTAAATAGTATTGGTGTGTGCGAGTCGATTTTTGGGTGCGGTTGTATGTATATACGCCATCCGAAATCTATCGGTCGGGTAATTGGTTAATGTTTTCTTTAGTAAATAATTTTTGGGTGGGGGAATAAATTTTTATTTTTTGTACGCGTCGGTATTTTTTTTTTGGATCAGTCTAGTTTTGGAATTGGAAAATTGATGAAGTCTCGTGTCAAATTCTATAAAAATAAAAAAAAAATATATTAAATAGTTGGGAATATTGGGAAAAAAAAAAGTCAAGTTTGGACGAGGGATTGGAGTGTAATTCATAAAAAAAAAACAGATAATTTTTTTTTTGGTTTTTATCAGACTGTTTGATTTATAGTTTAATTAATTTTGTTGTGGTGATGTAAAGAAAAAAAAAATTTTATAAAACCAACCACCATTTTTTTTTTTTTCTATATAAAAATTCGAGTGAGAATTTTTTTTTTTGGTGGGTGGAGAAACTTTTTGGTTGTTTGATAATGTAAAAGTTGTAGTAAAAATAAAGAAAAAAAAAAAAACAAATAATTATTAAGATAATGATATTGTGGCTTATTTGGATTTGTTACGGAAGTTTATAATAAAAGCAAATTAAATAAAATAAAAAATATAAATAAAAATTAATTATAATTATCATAAAGACCTTGTTCTGAGTTTTTATCTGGTGATAAGTAACTAACACTGAAAATCTGTGTGGTGTATTCTTTCAAGTAAAATTATAAAAAAGGAAAAAAAAAAAAATCAAAACGAGATGTCCTGCTGTAGTTTTTAGCTTGAAATTTGGATACCGGTATAAACGAGTAGAATCCGTTATAGTGTTGAAAGATTTGACTCTCTGGTGTCTCAAGTGGTTGCGAAAGATTATTGTATACTTGTTCCGTTGTGAAACTGGATTTTCTGGTGTCCCGTTGTGGGATTTGAGTGATTATTGAAAAGTATTGTGGCAGCTAACCTTGCTGTGGGTTGAGGTTCGAGTTGAGGGGGCTGCTGGGATGGTATCCTGCGTCGGCGCTGATTGGCGATAGGTCGGACGGGCCTAAACATTTTTTGTTGTTCAGGTAAGGTGTCACCTGATAAAATATATAAGAAATCAGGTGCACCGCGTGGGTTTTTTTTTTATTTTTTTGTAAAATTTCTTTTTGTGAGCCAAACTTGACTCTTGGTTTTATTATTATATTTTTTTTATTTTATATATATAGTTAAATTTTTAACGGGTTTTACAGGTTCCGGGTGGCGTCACATGCGACATCGCCCCATAATCGATTCGCACCACATTTTGTTTTTATTTTTTTTGGCTAACGTTTTCATTTCAAATTTCTTTCATTTCATTTTTTTTGTTTTCATTTCGTTTTTTCCTGATTTGGGGTTTTTATGCGTAATTGCAGATTTTTTTTTATGATTTTTGGTTACATTTTGATTTAAAGTGATGTGTTACTAAATAGTTCATTGTGATCGCGTGAGGATGGGCGGCCTTATGCTGACCTAGGCCTTGAGCAGGGTCGCCGGAGTGGCACCGGCGTCCCTGTCGAACGCAAATTTTGTTTTTATGATTATCTACCACTGTGGTCGTGGCACAGTAGAATAATTTTCTTGTCCCCTTCGTTTTATCTCTATGCGGTTTTCAAGCATAGCAATATGTCTGGTAACCCCCACGCCTAGCGGCGAGCTTCAGCCAGTGCAATACCGCAACCAGACCTCTATTGCTGTGTTCTGTTTAACAAAATCCCTTTTGGGGGATTTTGTTACAATATTTTGAAGATTTATCAGTTGTTTAAAACAATATTGACCAGGTAAAAATAAGTGGGGTTTTTACCTATCAATGTATGTCCTTATAATGAAAAATATTGCCTATAAACAATAAACTTGAATACTATGTGATAATCAAGTTACACAAATCATGATGTAAATCAACTTACAGTAACTCTCGGTAGTAACTCAATAGTAATAAACTGTCAAGTAACTTGGAACAATTGAATAATCTGTCATATCATGCGAGTAACATAAATGAGTGTACCTAATATCTACTCGAATAGTTTTCATCAAATATCTCACAGTTATTTTTAGCGTTTCGGAAAATATCAAATATTGTAATATTCAACAAAACATTATCTTAAATGTATCTGTATTTAGCCTTACCAAACTTATCTTAAATATATCTGCACAAAGCGTTGGACGCGCAAATCTTGGAAAGCTTAAAAACAAAATTCTCGATGAACCACTAATTCTATAACAAGATGTAACTCTAAAATCCATACAAATCTCGAAGAATATCGAGAAACACGAATTATTTCGAAAAACTGGTATAATCTTAAAATTCTAGAATAATCCTCGTTATTCACAAATATTTTGAAAATTTCAGAAAAACTCAGATAAATTTAAAATTCTAGAATAATCTCGAAAATATGGCCTTGATGATAATTTCGAATAAAATATCGGTATCAAGCTACGCTAATTAAATCCGAAAATCTTGAATTTCGAGGATCTCTTGTTTGTTAGATAATTTAACTGAACGCTAAATGCTATCCTTACTCATAATTCAACTCCAAGTAAGCTAAACTCGCAAAAATCCCAGCTAATATCGAAAATCTCGATATATCACTAATTCTGTAACATCACGCAACTCTAACAGTTTCGTAAAAAAAAAACTCGAATAATTTTGAAGCTTTCGATTAATCTTAAATTTCTAGAATTATTTTGAAAAATCTCAATGCTGTGCAATTTAAAAGAAAAAAAATTCGTTACGGAAAAAATAACTGGAAAACTTCCAATAATCTCGAAAATATTGAATAATTTCGAATAAATTAGATGTACTAAACCTGCAGATTATTCGAAAAATCTCAAAACCACGAATTTCGAGAATCTTTGGTGAAAAAATGTACACCATAAAGTTAACTGCAGGAATTGAAATATTCTCAGCTCTATATGGAAAACTATAATATTGTACTAACTTTATGGTGTACATTTTTTCATCAGAATTAGGTTGTTTTGTACTCAAGTACACACCTTTATAAGCCTTCTTTTACACAGTCAACAATAATGTCATTACCGATAACAAAATTACCTCCAAAACTTTTGCATCATTACTACTTCATCATTTTTAAACATGTACAATCATTTTAATGTCACTTAAAATTATTGTGTGCTTTATAAAAATAATTAAAGTTAATGCCGCAAGAGTTTTTTGAGTCAATAATGTTATCGGTAGTGACATTAATATTGACCGTGTAACGGCCGCATTACACATCAAAAGTTTAAACCGAAACCCAAAAAGCAACGAAATGATAACATCGTTCCGATGGTATACGGCTACTATTTTCTGTTCACTTTTTTTTATTTACTAAATAATATAAAATAACGTCGAAATTTGTTAAGTTTGAAATAAAATTGTAAAAGATTCATAAAACTTTAAATTTGAAAATCATTTTATGGAATTTCAAATAGTAAAATGAAAACTATTTATTTGTCGATTTTGAGAGAATAAAGGAAAGCACAAGGTCGGTTTTAGAGTTCCGTGCAAAGGCAAAGGAAGCGAAAAGAAACTACCACCTGTGATCGTATTGTATTCCATGTTTCCTGATTAAAGTTGACCTAATCTATAGTTTATAGACTCTCATAATTTTAATATTTCATCGATTTGAAAAATTAATCGAAAATTCCAAAGTTTTCCCTTTATTTTAATCTCAAATCCCACTCATATTGACCATGTACAAAATCTGTTTTGTAAATAAAATCTCAAAAAATATTTTTTGCCATGATTACAAAACACATTTTTCCATTTCCATTTTCTATTAAAACATGTAACTTTTTTCCTATTTTAAATGTCAATTTAAAACAAAATTCCAATCAAAATTTGTAACAGTTAAATTAATATAAATAAAAAAAAAAAAGTTTAACTTAACACATTGGTAACCATGATTATTTTTGTTATAATGTTAGGTGGTGCGAAAAACTTGGTGGTAAACAAGTTTACTACGTAATAAACATTTTATTTTTCATTATGTTCTATATTGCTCAAAGACAAATTCATTTTCTCGATTTAAAAGTAGAAAACAAAATTGAAAAATTTCTTGGTGTGTTTGTGTGTGTTTGTGTGTATATAATGAATATTATATTAGAATTTTCCATATGAAACAAATTGAGACTAAAAAGCGTCGCTCGATCGTTAACCCCCAATCATATATTGCTTTCTTTTATTTAATATGTATACGTTATGTAAGTCAACAATGTTAAGACTTTATAGATTATTATGGTAATATATGTAAATTTTTCATCATTTCCCCTCTTTTATATGAGCCATAAAAAAGCCAGCAGGTTGTTATACTTCGTACTTTCAATCAACAGTTGAAAAATATTAAAAATTGATTTGCATATCTAGATTCAATATATGTACATACATACGTATACGTATGTACTCGGAATAATTTTGGTTTGGCTGCATGACAAAAATAATTGCAACTTAAAATTGCATCTGTATGCATTATACAAATTATAATTTTTTTGAACATAATATTTAAATTAAAATGCCACATCATGAATATCCTGAAATAATTTCGTGGAAATACTCGTGACGCAAATATACCATTTTCTATATTAAACCATTAATTAAAATTGATTTGGGGTTTATTTTAAATTATATTTTTGTTGATTTTGATAAATAGAAATTTAATGTTTTGATTTTTAAATGGATTTTCCATCTATCACTTTATGTAACATAAAATCATAAATTTTATAAAATTTAATTAAATAATTTACTCTGCAGTATGTATGCGAAAACCAAACATAATGGGACGAATATACCCAATTTCTATGTATGTATACGTATACAATAGTTAGATGTATCTATAAAAGCATCTTAAGAATATAATTAAATTAAGATTTAATTTGTGAATAATTTGATTTTTATGAAAAGTAATTGAGTTAATTAATTATTGTAATTAAAAATTTCTTTATGTTACATAATATAAAAATAGATTGAACCAAATTTTTTTTTTGGTCTTGAGAGACGAGAAGAAGATGATAGATTGTTTCCGGTTGAGTAGCTACATTTTTTAGGTTTGGGGTTTTAATAGTAATAATTTGAAACATTTGTTTATGTTAATAAAATATTTTTGTTTTTGTTAGGATTCGCTGAGTGGCACATGTTTTTGATTAATATTTCGTTGGCAGAATATAGGGTGGATTGGGCTTGTGTGAATGAATAATTTATCAATAAATTTTCCTGTTATTTTTCTAACCGTTAGATTCCACCTACATCCACTCTAATAAATTATAAAAGTTTGGGAAGATTTTTTTTTTTTTTTGGAATTTTTTGGAATTTAACTGCGCGATATTTTAAACTATATAGTAAAGTTCATTTTCTGGTGTTTTACTTAGGAAAGAAGATTTTCCCTTAATATTCATGCGATAACCCAAAATAATTTGTCTGCTCATTGAGGCTACAAAACATTACAAAAAAAAAAAATTTTGTTGATAAATTATTTAGGATGTACATTTTTCACCACAGGGCATCTTTTTTTATTTGAATAATATGCAAAGTAGTATTTATACAATCGTTTAGGAACAATTGTCGGATAATTGCAGGGCTTTATGACAAATGCCTCCCTGTTGTTTAAGCTTTGTGATTTTTTTAATGTAGTTACCAGAACTTCATTTATCTCAAATGCAGACAATTTTTGATTTCTGGAACGGACTTTAGAATGTACAAACATGGTTAAATTTTTACAAACTTGAAGTATTATGGTTGGTATTTTGGCATACACTGTATAGTAGATTATGCAACTAGTGCTATTAATGGGTAATAATGTGAGAGGTTGGTAAATGTCCGAGGGCGCTAAACCGAGGACTTTTCCCCAACCGAGGACATTATTACCCATTAGTAACACAAGTCGGATACTTTATTTTATATCATTCTCGACTATAAAGACACTTTATCAACAAACAAAAAATTTTAACTCTAAATATAAACTCGACAATTAAATTCTTAATGGTAGAGTTACTCTGTGCCATTATAATCGAGAATGATATAAATTAAAGTATCCGACTTGTGTTACTAATGGGTAATAATGTGCTCGGTTGGTGAAACACACAATAAAATTTTCAATTCACAGTAGCCTCGACTATTTAATTTTGTATTCACAATTTCCTCGCCAATTAAATTCTTATGGTAGTTACCAAAATGCTTTTATTGGTATAGCTTTCTCTTCCATAAAGTGTCTATTACAGTTGAGAATGATATAAAATAAATATTGATTCCACAAAATGTCACTTTTACATATATGTATGTATTATTTATTTATTTATTTATTTATTTAGCTTTTGAAGCTATTTAGTTTTCAATATTTGCTTTACATAATTATAATAAATTTAACAATTAATATTTAACTAAGAAAATTTAATCTACATTTTCTTTTATAAATTTGACTAACAACCTCTTAAATACATTTATATTAGGGCAAACTTTAACATCACTTGGAATTTTATTAAATAAGTCAATTCCCTTATAAAACAAAGAATTTTGATTTTCAGTTCTCTTAAAAAATGGTAACAAAAATTGATCTCTATTTCTTAAATTATAATCAGTTTTATCTTTCACATAAGAAATAAAATTTGTTAAATAACTAGGAACCAAATTATTTTTAACTCTATAAATAATTATTAATACATTGTATACTATTCTTTGATTTACACTCATAAAACATAATGTTTCCAACATATTTCGAATACTTGTTGTTTTTGGGACGTTTAGCAGGACTCGCATCGCTTTATTCTGAAGTTTTTGGAGGTACTCCTTATCTTCTCTACTGCATGTAAATAGCACTGATGGACAATACTCAAAATGAGTAGCAATTATTGCCTTATATATACTATTTTTGCTTAAATAGCTCAAATTTCTATGGCATCTCTTCAGTACACCAATCTTCTGATTTATTTTGCTTCCTATATAAGACACATGATCACTGAATTTCAACCTCTTATCAATTATTACCCCTAAATATTTGATAGTGTCTACCTGCTCAATGTTACTCTGATTAATTCTGATGTCACAATTATGATCTGCTTTACCAATAACCATACACTTTGTCTTGTTAACATTTAACTTTAATTTGTTTCCATTTAGCCATTTTTGTTCTCGTTCCAAATCACCGTTAATATTATCAACAACTTCTTCAATGTTATTTCCACTATAATAAATCAAGGTGTCATCCGCAAATAAATTTATGTGACAATTTTTAAGACTTTTTACTATATCATTGATATAAACTATAAATAGTATGGCACCCAAAACGGATCCTTGAGGAACACCAAGCTCATTAGAATATCTATCAGATGTTTCATGCACTACTTTCGTTCTTTGACTCCTATGACTCAAATAACTTTTAAACCATTTCCATTCGTTATTTGTAATTCCTATCTCTGTTAACTTTTTCAACAATATTGTTCGATCAATTGTTTCGAATGCCCTTTGGAAATCCAAAAATACTATAATTGTATATTCACCCCTGTCTCTCGATTCCTTCCATTTACTCAATACTAAGTTTAATGCAAATTCACATGAATATCCCTTACGACATCCCGATTGTTGCTCTATTAATATCCCTTCCACGTTTAAAAATTCGATTAGTTGTATCTTTACGACAGTTTCTAAGATTTTCTCACAGCAGTCCAGCATATTAATTGGTCTAAAATCCTCTGGATATTTTGCGTTTTTTATTTTTGGAATAGGAATAATATTCGCTTCTTTCATACATTTAGGGAATTGACCCGCCATTAAAGAAGTATTCAACATTGATAACAATTTTTGCATGACAATTTTGTATGTAAATACAACTGTGATTTAGGTTCAAAAATTTCACTATTTAATAATGAATGAACTGCAATTAACACCCCTCAATGCCAGATTAACAACTATTGTGTTAGTTTACAGAATAGTTTTTATCAACCAACTCAGAATTGAAAATGCCTGAATGAAACCATATTTCGGTTATTACGTAGACATCAAAATAAGTGATATGCTTAAATCTGAAGACTGATGATGATTTAGACGAAATGCCTCTACCATTTTCATAGTAAATCACTAAATTGTCAGCGGATGTTGGAAAAATATGTAAAATAACTGACTTGTTAATTGTTAGGTTGTTACATTTCCTAAAAAATGGTAATTTTTTAGTCTGAAAGACCTAAGTCTTTAAAATTCCATATTTTTGAAACATGCTGACACTTTTGAACGGATTGTGTAATAATTACTCGTCACCTAAAAAACCCATTTAACTCTGCGAACTCGTCTTATTGAAGGCCCTCATTTGAAATCTAAATTTGGCCCATCCCAATCCAGTTTGAATTCCATAGACCTTGCCAGAACGTTTTGGCCCATGTGATATGAGAAACGAAAAGTACCCACATCCTATTGCAATATTTTTATTATTTGTTCACAATGTTGCGGCTCTAAAACAACTCTTCTCAATGATGACGGTTGTTTCATGCAACACTTCATTGTACCGTCAAAATGGAAATTTCACCCAGAACCTTAATTGCCTTAATATTTTGGCTCAATGATATCCCACTCGACAATTTACAGGATGCGTCATATTCAACATTTAAGGTTGTGCTCATACTCATGGTTTCATCATAATCATGATCAAGTTGACTATCTCTTCCAAATGCTGTATACGGTTATAATTACTCATATAAATGCATTGTGCATTTATTTAGCTACCAGATTCTTCTCACTCCTAACGATTGTCCAAGTCAAAATGACGTCGTAATAATTTCGGTGACACCAACCAATTAAAAACTACCAAATGTGGTCGTGTTTAATAAATGGAAATCGTTGTTTACGTCGAAAACTAAAAATTGCTTTTAAAAGGTTGCATTTTGCAAAAAAAAATCCCGTTGATCCCGACAATTCAGAAATATTGAGATAAATAAATTAAATTAACATTAGAAAAATTCGACGTACAAATAATTTTGTGTCACCCATTACCCGGTACTTACAATTTTATTGTAAATTGTATTATGTTTGGTCGACCAATATTTTAAATATATAATTAGAATTACCAATTATTTAATATAATTTTAAACGAATTAATTAATTAATTCAAATTAAAGTAAACAAATTAATAATTGTTAAATTTGCTTACAAATGAATAGAGCTGTGTGAATGTGACGAAGAAAAATTTGTAAGGGATTTTGGCTGTATCAGTAAAATTCGCTAATACAACTACAATTTCGAATTTTGAGTTATTTAAGCGTTTTTGAATTCGGATTCAATTTGGATTGGCATATTGGCAGCTTTCTTTCGCCAGTAAACGAAAGAAGTATGCAGGGAAAACAAAACATTTCAACTTCTACGAAAAAAGGTATCTCAAGACAAAATCAACAAAATCTTAGCATTTCGAGCTTTATTCGATGATTGCGAGTATACCGCACCGAGCTAAATTTTCAGATATAAATTATCACGGTTTTTCGGTTTTGATAAATAATTTGTGAGATATATTACCATAACCTTTACATAATTTATTCAGTTCAAACGATATAATGGTAAATTATTTTAGTGCTTTCACAAAGTGTTTTTTTCAGTTTGTATTAAAATTTGGTATTTCATTACATTTACAATAATTTGTTTTAAGTTTAAATAAATTACAAATTTTATGAAATTTTTATTTAGATTGTTAACTTATCCTATTTGCACCATTCGATGAACCTAATCGTTCTATTTGGGGTTAACTTGAGGGGAAAGGTTTCTTCGCATTTATAACGTATGATGATTGATTTATGTAAATAATATCAATGTTACATAAAAATATCATGTCACCGCTATCATTGATCTTATTCATCGATACAATAATATATATTTGTACAATATACATAAGAACTCAATAAACTTTCAAAGAACATAAAAATTTACATTTATATTAAATGTACATTTTATCGTTGTCTAATAAAAATTCAAATAATAATTTAATTGAAACTAAAACAAAAATTGTTTATTACCAATCAAATTAGAATTTATTGGAATTGAAATATTAATCACATTTGAAATACATATGTATATGTTTATGCGCATTGTTGTAGACATTCAAGCATCAACTTTTATTTTTTTTTATTCTATTCGACATACACGATACACAGTTGCTATTTAATTTCGATACACAAGTTTATTTTAATTATTCACGTAAACAATTTTTTATGTCCCTTTTCAGCATATTGATGAATGTTATATGCGGTGGCTTAACTTTTCAACGTAAACATTTTTTTATATTTTTTAAAAAGCTTTTAAAACTTTATGGCGGTGTTTGTTTCAAAAACAAAAACGCAATTTACATTATTTATCTTCGGTTTGATAAAAATTAGATGTACAAAAATAAAATGAAATTCATTCAATTGAGTTTAATTTTAAATTATATACTTTTTAATAATACGTAACAGCACGATGCTGTATACATTTTTGCGTTCATTTGAATTAAATGGTATTACCTGTAATAAAATCGCTTTAAATAATTTAATATAATATCCTAAATATATGTAAAAAAAAAAAAAAAAAATTATGAAAAATCGTTTTAAATTACAGCACCGTTTCATTAGTACACGTTCGTGGTCCATTCACCAGGGAATACCGAGACGAGCTTTCTTTTTTTGTCCCCGACGATGTTAGGGCAGCACCTTTGATAAAAATTTCTTTAAATGTTTCCCTAAATTGTCTTGACATACCACAGTAGATGGCAAAATTAATTGGATAGCTAACGATTAAAAAAAAATTTGCAAACAATATACACAGATTGGCGATACCATAATTTAAAAATTCTATAATTAATGATGATATGATATGTAGAGCTGTTATAACAGCTAGCGGTATTTCAACACATAAAAATACCGTCACAACAACAATCAACATAAGTGTTGTACAATTTGCGTCGCGTAATTTTTTACATTCCAGCTTTTTACGATTTTCCCGAAATAATTTTTCACGTTTATCCTGGGCCCGTTTCATTGCCTTATACAGCAGGACATTGAGGGCGATTAGTGATGCGCACGGTATTAGATGTACAAAAAGTATTCGAAATAAGTAGTATGTTGTAAAATATACATCCTCACCAATAAATTCTTCAACCCATGGTGCTATTCCCATATGGCATACAAACGTATCATTATTTCCGTTCCAATCGATTTTTATTTCCGTATATGATCTGAAAATAAAGTAAAACAGTAAAAGATTATAGGCATTAATTAAAGGTGGTTTATATAAAAAGGAATACGTAGAAAAAGAAAATTCATTACTAAATTTATATAGTGAAATATTAATGAACATTGGAAAAACACGTAGTTAAGTATTTTATTACACCTTTGTTTTGCGTTCGAAAGTTTTACGAAATTGTGGTTAGTTATTCTTATCATTTTATAGACGTGTAACACATAAATGACGTGAATATTGAATTAATGATGTCTCTTTTAATACAGCTATGTATTTGCTACCTAAATTTACAAAAAATCAATGAACTTATAGCGTTCATAACATAAAAAACATAAATATGAAAATAATTGGGAAAGCTCAAGATGTGAGACTAAATTTGTTGAATAAAATTTAATTCAAAATTCTATAAAGGTTAAAATACAGACGCATTTAAGACAGATATGTGACACCTAAATTGCAAATTGGATATTCTTTCTAAAAAATTGAAATATGTATGTATAAGGATATTTTCGTTTTAATATTAGTAATGGGTTGTTTAAAATTGGAAATGTACCTTCTTCGCTAATAGAATTTTTAAATTATGATTTAAAATGAAAGTTCACTTGTCATATCCATATTTGAAATTAATTAAAAATATTTAATAATTTTCTAAAAAGCATATTGAGGGGTAGGGTTGTGCTTATATAATATATAAGCACAACCCTACCCCTCAATATGCTTTTTAGAAAATTATTAAATATATATTATAGAAGCAACAAGAATTTTATTTTATTTATTCAAATTAGTTGGAATCCATAAAGGGTCACAAACGAATGAGATGATATTTAAATCGGCAGCGGCTAGTACGAATTTCAACCAGGATTCATAGCTGGTCATTTTTTAAAGATAAAGCAAACTTAGTATACTACCGATTTAGCTAACCAATAAAGTGCCTCGCCTTACGGCAACCAGAAATAGTAATCCACTTTGGCATCTTTGAGAAGGAAGTTTTTTTTATAGACTTCTTACGGGAGCCGATTGCAGTTTCGATTCCACCCGGCACATGAGATCGTAACTCTGTTGTTAAACAAAAGAAGGGTTATGAATTATTTACAATACTTGACAAATTTGGAAATTGTCAAGGAAATCTGAAATGAATTATCAGCACAGCTTTAGTATCTGTGCCTACTGAGAAAAATTTTGTTTATCATTAACACAGTAGCGGAATAAGGAAAATCCGAGCCCTATAGGCAACCTTTTATTTTCGGAACCCCTCGAAATAATAGGAAAATAATTTGTCTTTATTGTTAAATGTTGAAAGCGCTTATATAAATATTTGGGTCAAATGTCTAGTTAACAGCGAGATTCAAAGCCTCACTGACGCTATCTGTCAGCGCTATCAATTCCATCTTAAAAACAATGCAATGCGAACGCAGATTACCAAATTCACCACCTATTTCAGAGCAAGAGCAATCTGAAAAGAAGGCAAGGGACTCTGATTTATTTTTAAGAAATTACTGCGAAAACCACAAATCTCAGTTGTACTCAACCAATTATCTATGATTAATCACACCAATTTCTGGTATCAATGAATTGTAGTTATTAATAATAAGTCTATGCCCCACAGTTAATCATTTTTCTTTAGATCAACAGAATTATAAAGTAAATGTGTATGCCCAACTGGTGTGAATACATGGAGAAGCCCCACATAATAATTTATGGTAGAAAAAAAATATTTAGTGTGTAACAGAGCACAAAAATTATTTCCCTATATCTATTGTTTAGTCGAATTTTTAAAAATCAAATTCAAATTTATTAATTTATTTAGAAATGTAAACAACCTTTTTACTTTCTAAATATGGAAGTTTTCGGGTACGAGATAATTAATATTAACATAAAGGTCGGTATTTTTTGTCTATAGGCTAGTGCTTCCTGGAAAATAAAACATTATAAAATGTTTTTAAGATTAAAAGTTGCTCTTAATTTTTATCATTCCTGCGGGATTGGAACTTCGTATATCTGCTTAGCCAATCGCCGTAGTATATTTGTTTCTTCTGCAATCAGCTATAATGCCAAGCAAACCTTTGCTAATAGTCCAGTCATTATAGGGGGTTCACCTCGGATATATAAATGATAAATGATTTTTGATATTTTTTAGAATTGAATAACAACACAAATCGTCGAATACAGACGTAAAAACTGACACCGAAACTTAGAATAAATTTGTAAAATCAATAATTGATTTAGTGAGACTGAGAATTGCATAAATATTACTTGAGATCAAAAAATCCTCGATGCCCACGGCATTATTAAATTCTCAAATTTGTCTATATAGGAATCGAGGTCCCACATCGTTTAGGAATTTAGATAAACACTTTACGCTTTTCTAAATGGGATTTTTAAATTTATTGAATATTTTTAAAACAATTTGTGGCCTTACAAATGGAAAATAAGCATTGCCTTAAAACCAAGATTAATGCCGAATAATTTGTGGTTTTTTCGTTTTTGGTTTGGGACTGGAGGGGTCGTAACGATGGCCCACATTTCAAAATCCCGCTTTATCAAAATCCTGCTCAAGAAAAAAATCCCGCTTTTTAAAATCCCATTTTTCATAATCCCGCTTTTCAAAATCCCGATTCTGCATAAATAAAAATCCCGCTTTTCAGAAAATCTCGGTTTTTATTTTTATTTTACTTTAAATTAAAATTCTCCTTCACCAGAAAGGGCGGCTTGAATTTAAAAAAAATACGTCTTTCAAAACCAAGATTTTGTAAAGCGGGATTTTGAAAAGCGGGAATTGGAAAATTGGGATTTTGATTTCGGGATTTTGAAGGCGGGATTTTGAAAAGCGGGCAAACTTACCTTCCCCGGGACGGAAATATCTTAGAATAAAACACGATGATATAGGATATAAGTAATTCGAAGGTAAGCAAATCAAAGCCATATCATTATTAATTAAAATTTCTTCGAATATTCTAAGCTTCAAATCCTGTATGGTTGAGCATAATCAATATACTGTTTCCTAAATTCATTCGATTTCTGGCAAATTTCATGGCAGAACTATCCAAAACTCCAAGACCATCTAACTATCAAGTTTAGAATAGACATTTTTTCATCCGTAAATTTTCATTACCAAAGTGCTACGACACTTCGTTTCTTCTTTGTTTCGAACGAAAGTCGCGTGGTAAGTTTTACAAAGGAAAATATTTTTTTTGTATGGTTGTGTGATTTCTGGATGTCTAACACAATTTTCAAACTGAGTATCCGATCATTTTCATAATTTATTAATTCAAGGTATGTTAGATTAATAGTTTTTGAATTAAAAAACGTAAATATTTATTAATACAGGTGCATTAATCACTGGATGATGGTCTCTTATTTTTTACTTTTTATTAGTGGCTAATTATAGACCTAATATGTTTTTTGTCATAACAATAACAAAAACTTTTGTTGTGACGAGAAGTTTAGTAAAATTTTTGCCTTGAAATTTTTTTAAAAATACGAAAATTCGGCACAATTTTATAAAAATTTGTTATATAAAATTTAATAAAATATAATTTGGTCTATAATCAGTCACTAATAAAAAAGTATAGGTGCATGGTAATTAAAAAAACTGTATTGAGAATTTAGAAATTTAGGGATCACGTGTCACTTTTTAATTTTTACAGGTGGGCATTACGGCAAGTCTCACTCCTAAAATTCTTCCAACAATACAACAAATCTAAAAAAAAATCGTATATGTATAAGAGGGTTCAATAATTTAATACAGAAAATTTTATATTTTAGTATTAATCTACTAAAAAGTAACATACTTACAACACGTTACAAATTTTGCGCCGATTCAGATTTATTTTTGAATGTGTACTACCTAAAGAAATTTAAAATATTAGGTAGAGCCATAAAATAACGTCCGATGCAGGTAGGTATGTCAAAAAGTGCATATTCGTCATGAGATGCTTTGCGAATTTAAGGAAGGCAATAGTACTACGGTGACAGCTGAAAAAATAGGCAACACTGCATCGTATACACATACGATGAAATACTAAAATCCGATCGGGCAGTTAGTTAATAACCGAGGGCCGGACGTCCTTCCGATATGTCAAAGTAAAAAATTACTAAATGAGCAAATATTTAAAATTCTTCCTTTAATGACTAACTTCACGATGATGTGTAAATAATTTTTCACCAGAAAAAATGTACGTAAACTCACCTTAAACTACCCTGACAAACATTTCAATATCTATAGCTACATATGTATCCGGTTGAAAAATACAGAGCATCGGTCACAAATCACAATTACAAAAATAACAATTCGAAACAAAAAGTTGTTAAAAAAAAGAAAAACAACAAAATTCTCAGATGTTTTAGTCTTAAAAATTAATGGCGCTACTCGAAAACTGTCGTCAGTAACTTTTTTTGATAATTTGCCAACAGAAGAACTTGATGACGAGAAATTTTTCAGTATTTTTTGAAAAAAGATTAGGAAAAATTAATTCCATCAAGTTGTTTCTGTTGCGAAATTACCAAACAAGCTACTGCATACCATACCGATTAAGACCCTCCAGCGATTGGTTAAAAGTGTGTTGCGGTGACTCCAAGCGGTAATAATATACATATATGCTAAAGGTCTCAACACGATATTTTTTATTATTTGGTTACATTTGAATAATTAGAGTGTTTACAAGTATAAGTTAATTTTAAATGGTGTTCGAAAGGGTTGAAGTAGTATAAAGCTAATTATTTTGTTAATATAACCTATAAATCACATATAGTTGATCAGGGCCGCGCCTACATAGTGGCGAATGTGTACAAGAAACACGGGCGGCCGAATTTAGGGGCGGCCACTAGCCGCCCGCTTTATTTTGATTTTTTAATTTAAAATTTTAAAAATAAAATATAAAATAATTTCTAGCATTTTAAACTAAAATTATACAAAAATTAACCTACATACTTTAAATTCGAGCTCGAGTAATAAGTATACGCTACATAGTATTTTTGACAAATTTTGAAAATAATTCCAGCAATAGAACTCCGATTAGAAAAAAAAGTCAACTGAGCAACGCTATAATTATTTATGTATCCAGAGGTTACAAAATATATCACAAGCCGCAAGCCTCAAGATGGAATATGTAACTATTGTGGTGGTAATCACATCCATTTCCAAGTGAAATATTCTGTAACATTTGGATACATAAATAATTACAGCTTTGCCTAGTTGAATTTTTTTTTCTAATCGGAGTTTTATTGCTGGAATTATTTTCAAAATTTGTCAAAAATACTAATTTGACTTGGCCACCAATGCTATATAGTATAAAAAAAATATGAATATATATTGGTGCGAGAAGAGAGAAAAATGAAGCGAAAATCACGTGCATATTATAGAAATTTAACTAAACAAATATGCAAAGACACCAATAAGATTGCCGGATCTTTCGCACGGTATCTTCGACCAATTGCACCGGATATACCAGAAACTAATAATACCACGGAACCAAATGTGACTGCATATAATCACGATCTTATGCAACCACAAATTCGAACTGAAGAACTCAATTTAAATATTTATGACAGCAATGCCAAAGAGTTATCTAAAGATGAAATTTCACCTGATTTTAAAATTTTGTCGTAGGATCCAGCAGATTGGTCATTCTAATTACGAAGCATATCGATTTTATTGTCCTTAACTACGAGGAAATAATAGAAAATATCAACTACCCCAAAAATAGCGATGGCAAAAAATTTTCAAAACATTTTTTTTATAGGAAACTTCAAAATGGAGGACAGGTTGTTCGACAATGGCTCATGTCAAAAATTGGATGCTACTCTTTGTTTATATTGTCTGCTTTTCGAAAAGTCAATAGAAAAGATACATTTTAGAGAGTGGCAGCATGTTGGTCAGTATTTAGTGAGACATGAAACAGGCTCATTTGCAAAATTGTCGTACCGCACTAGAATTACAAAGAAATTTAAAATCAAAACATACTATAGATCATCATCAGTACGCATTTTAGATGCGACAGTTATCAATTTTTAGCAAATCAATGCTTGGCGTTCAGAGGATCATCGAATAAATTGTTTACGCTATCAAACGGGCAGTTTTTGAAAGGGGTCGAAATGATAAGTTAATTCGACGATGTTATGTCGGAAGACATAAGACGAATAAGTCTTGCACACCAAGATAATATGTAGTAAAATGCCTCACTATATTGGTGAAAAATTTCAAAATGAAATCATTCAGATATTGGCATCAAAATCCAGGAATATAATTTTAACCAAAATAAAAGAAGCTAAATATTTTAGAATTATTACTGATTGCACTCCGGACAAAAGTCACGTAGCGCAGATGATATTTATCTTTAAATTCCTTTATTTCAACAATGAAATGAAAATATCTGAAATATGTGAACATTTTTTATTTTTTTTCTGCAGTGAATGTCAGGCGACCGGTATATTTGAATTCATTTGCAAATTTTTATAATACATGTATGGAATAAGAAATTGAGAATATGAGAGGTCAAGGTTACGATAATCGGATAATGGAGCCAATGTGAGCGTTAAACGTAGCGGCTTACAGAAAAAAATACTTCAAGTAATAAATGACGCTGCTAATATGAATAACAAAACGGTAGGTTTTTTTCATTAATTCAAGAAATCTATGTTTTTTTCTCATCGTCAACGAAGCGGTGGGCAGTATTGAAGAAACATTTACATTCGAGTTTCACACTTAAACCACTATCGGCAACTAGGTAGGAATCCCGAATTGAAGCTCTCAAACCATTGTATTATAATATGGGTGAAGTCTACGATGCTTTAACAGAAATTTCATGTGGTGAGGAACAATATTGGGATGCTAAAATTCGTTATCAATCTGATTGTATAGCAGGCAAAGTAAAATCTTTCGAATTTATTGTATCGCTAATTATTTGATTTAAAATTTTGTCTAAAACAAATGTGGTGAGTAAAATATTACAAGATCCGACAAGGGAAATATCGGTCGGTGTAAATATGTTGGGCTAACTAAAACAGGATTTACAAGAAATGAAGAACGACAGCAGATTTTTAGAAATTTTTGAAAAAGGAAGAGAGTTAGCGGAGATTATTGAAGTATTACCAACTTTCCCAGCTGTTTGCACTATTCGTAAAAGAAAAATCAAGCGTCAATTTGAATTTGAAGCTGAAGAAGAACAACCAATTGACCCCCAAAATAATTTTTATGTACATTTTTTTTTATGGTGTACTTGATGCGGCTTTGGGGGCTATAGAAGAACGCTTCAAATTATTACATGATGTTTATAATATATTCTACAAAAACTATTTAAAATGCATGAGATATCAAATAATATTATTTCTCAAACAGAAATAAAAGAATTGTGTAAAGTTCTGGAAAATAGCTTTCAGATGCCAATGGTAATTCTGATATTAATGGTGCTGAACTATTTGAAAAAATTTATCAATTACAAATTTTTTTAACTGATAAATGTAAATCACCACATCAAATATTGCAATTTATTTTTGAAAATAATTGAATAGGCTCGTTTCTTAATTTTCCAACAGCCACTAGATTTTTTTTCAACATTACCACTATCAGTAGCAATTGGCGGGCGCTCTTTTTCTAAAATTAAATTATTAAAAATTATTTACGATCAAATATGACAGAAGACCATTTAAATGATTTAGCGCTTATATCAATAGAACAAAATATATATGAGGAAACCGATATTAATAAATTAATAAACACGTTTGCATCAGCGAAAGCGCGGTTTTTCAATCTGTAATTTTTTAAAACTTTTATTACAATATGACATATGCAGTACTTGAATTTAATAAATGAATATAATTAACTTTTTAATTTAAATTATAATTTTTCAATTTTTTAAATTTTTTTAAAAAATAGGGCGGTTAAATGGAATATTGCACACAGGCGGCCAACGTGCCATCAATCTACCATTGATGTACAAGTTCACAATAACTTAGTTCTTCCTATAATTCATGTTAATCAATGATTAATGGTCTGTTATTATAATTTTTTATTTAATTAGTGGCTAATTATAGACCATTATGTATTTTATTAAATTTTATTTAATAAAAGTTTATAAAAATGTGCTGAATTTTCGTTTTTTTAAAACATTTTCAAGGCAAAATTTCACTAAACTTCTCGTCACAACAAAAGTTTGTAATTAAATTATAAATTATTAAATAAAAAATTATAATTCATGTGTAAAATGAACCAAAATAAAATATTTGACTGCAACCGAATGTTCAAAGTCGAAGTCAACAGTGGAAGTAGACAATGGTCTTAGCTTCCCATTTTTAGTAACTAAACATTTTGAGGCTAGCCGTCTGGTATGAAAAGTACTTTACTTGACATGTAATTAGCATAAAAGACCTTAATAATTTTATAGTAACATTTATTATATATACTGGGATTACTTTGCTCATTTTGCTATTAAATTACCGTGGTCAAATATAAAAAAATAAAGACTAAAATAAAATTGTATATACTAAATAAAAAAAAACGAAATAAAAATTTGTTTATAATAAACATTTTTTGAACAACTGCATGGCTCCGTACTGTTAAAGTTATTGCCACAAAACGGAATATGAAGAAAGTCTGGTAGAAGTCTTAAATTTCTCTGGAGGATCTCTGAATTTATGCCATATAAACTCAGCATATTCCAAAACTTTACCAACACACAGCAATTACAAAATATGTCAAGTTAATGTAGAGCATACGTTCAGTGCTAATTAAAGCGTTAATGATGGCATACAATTTTAGATCATCTGCGCATAAAATGCATCAATAATTGAACAATAACTGAACATTGAATGCCATTATTGAAATTATAAAAGTATTGGTAATACATGGACATAAGATGCTATCCAAGCAACTGGAATAAAATCAGTACCGAATCCTATCAATTTCTGGAAAGTAATTTTATGATTTAGTTTGTCGAATGCTTTAGAAAAATCGGTTATAGGTGACACAAACCTGCCCACGAGCTATTACGGCGTTAAATACATGGCTAAAAAAATCATTAGGTTAGTATTTGTAGATCTACCCGGTAATAAACCATGTTGGTACTCACTAAACTTTTTTTTCAAATGAAAATCAAGTTTCGATTTAACTAAAGATCCGAAAAGCTTCGAAATCACAGAATGAATCGAAATCCCTCTAGGAAATCCCTACAAGTAATGTCACTTCTCCCGCCTGATTTAAATATCGGTATAACAAAGAACAATTTCTAAACTTCAGCGACGGAACCAGAAGAAAAACTTAAATTAAACAAAAGGAGCTATGGCTGATAAAGAATATGTGTATTTATGGGACCAGCACTCTTATCAGTTTTTAGACATTCTAAACCGTTAAATACTTCAGAAAAAAATGTAGATTGAATCTTGGCAGAACATTGCAAATCTAACGACTTAAAATATTATTTGTGTTGTTATCATCAAAAACGAGCATGGAGAAAATTTTCAAAGGATCTCAAATTACTTGAAAACCAATAGCAGTCGTATTTATTATTATATAGGTCATTACAAAAGGATAGCTTCATGTTTATGAATTTCGTTCTCAATTTGTAGAATATAACATTTAAATTCTTTCCACAATTCACGGAAATTAAACCGTGGCTGAGCATAAGTGAAACTATCGAGCTGTTTTGCTATAAATAAATCAAACCTTGAATTTAAAACATTATAAAATTGTAGCCCTGCATCCGAGATATTCAGATGTGGAACAGAGTTGTCAAATCAACGTTTACAAGTTATTTGATCAAAGAAAATGTGTCTTATTCGTCGCTTTCACAAACAAAATTTCTAATTTCCCTCAAAAATTTTTTTCACAGACAAAATTAGATCCTAAATACGGTCATGATCGATAAAAACAGTATTGAACTGATAAGCCCCAAAATTTCCAAACTTATCTAACTAACTGTAACTAATAATAGTTTATAACAGTTTGAACTGACCTTTTATACTGTAATCTTTTTATACATTAAATTATCTATTTAATTAACTAAATTTGACCAGTGAAACTGCTATAAATATTTACATGGTCATACAGTAATAAAGGCTGATATTTTAAGGCATTCTAAAACCATCAAAATACCCATTCGATAAAATCAGTTCGACCAAATAAAACCTAATAAACTAATAACCCCAAATCAAATAAAAATCATCAATATCTATTATTAAACCATAAAATTACCGATACGGTAATCGTTGGCCTCGCCCAAAGAGCGCTAAACTACGTAATTTTGCAGGTATTATGTCAGCAAATTACTGACACGGTATTCAGTATTTCCTCGGTAATTTTGTGGTTTAAAATTAAAAATGATTGTCGGGTAGGTACGTAGTCTATACAAAATATTTTCAAATCGATTTCTCTCGTGATTTTAAAGTTGTTACAACGTTTAAAATAAAATTTGAAGAAAAAAAATAATTCGGGTTGACTTACGAAATTTTGCAGTCTACACAAAATAAGATTTTTTTTTTTGAGTTTATATTAGCTCTTTTGTAAAACGCAGCTGATGCATAAAAATAGTTAGAATATTGAATACCGATATTTAATTCAATAAAGTATACTTTAATTTAAAGACAACAAAATATTTAAGTCCCATCTGTAAACATAACAACAGCAAAAATTCAATTTACATGCCTTATACATACCTTATGTATACCTAATTTCGATTTCACCTGTAAATTTGAAAAATCCATCTAGCAAATCGTTTTTATGCTGTATTATAATTCAGTTGACGAGAATAATCAACCTGTAAGCTCCATAAAACTATAAAACAGAAGCGAAATTTCAACAATAATTTTGTAATTTTCGCTTTATTGATGAAAAAATTATTCATAAATCCCATATTATGTACCATTGTTTGTGTTTGCATTATGTTTTATTTCAATCCATAAATTCCATTTTTTTATATTATGCTAAGACATATTTAATGTATTCGTCTCGTCATGGGAATGTTTATGCGAAAAGAAATAAACAATGTATACCTATTTTGGCTTAAATCAGTTGATGGCATCAATGAAATTTATTGGTAATTCCATCATCTGTAGCTCACCTAGACATGTCATGCTTAATCATAATTTGATAATTTCGAACTATAGCGAAAGGAAAGGTTGTTAAAACTAAGTAATGGTTGGGGAAAAGTTTTACTTTCACTTATTTCGAATTGTGAGGCTAATTTATTAGAAAAAAGTGACCTCGACTCCACGTAATATTACCTTTCTCGGTGTACCCCATTAATTAATAACTTCAAGTATTCGAATATTTCAGTAATCAGATAACAGTTATCTGATAGTTATCCTAGGATAACCGGCCTTAGCTAAATTATTTTCAATCTTTTCAACAATCATAAATTTATACATCGGCAATAAAAATAAATAGTTTTGTCTATAAAAAAAAACATTCGGAAATTCTTTATCGATTCTGTTCCAGAAAAGGTGATTTATGAACACAATTTCGAAACGTAAATAGTAGTTCTTGTATCTAGTTTTCCTTAGAGAAAACGTAGAACGAAACAATATTGTACAATTTTTGCATAACGCTTTATTGCTGTACCACAGATTTACCTGTGTTGTTAACATGCGGATTTCCTTCCATCCATAATTTATAACTTACACGTAATAATATTATGTTGCTGCTTTTCCCATTTTTCATCGTAAACTTTAATTCATAAAAGTATTACATTTAGTTCTAAGTCATCTAGGCTAGGTTTCGCAGAAAAATTGTTTGTAATTTTAGGATATAATAACAAATGTACAACATTTTTATGGAATTAAATGTAATAAAACTACTTAAAAACTCTAAGCACACATACACAACATGTAATAACTAAAAATGATTTAAAATCTCATCATCAATCAAAGAACGGATTTTATTCATATTTTATATAACTTTAACCATCATCTAAAACTATTTTTTGTTTGTGTGAGCATTCGCGGAAACAAATCCATTGTGTCATTAAACGAAAAAACTGTTAAACTATTATTGCATTACGTAAAGAAGGAAGAAGTTTGTTACCTTGTTTTATGTTGAATCTTGTTATCAACATAATTCATAAAAAAAAAATCGTAAAACATAGAATTTCTCCGGAAACCATTTTTCATTTCTTGTTTTATGCAAGCTTGTTTTATAGTTATTGTTAATAAAAATTGTGTTTGTATGTTTATAAAAAAAAAAAAAAAAAAAAACTACGGAATTCGTAAAAAAGCACAACACACATAATAAAAGCTTTTTTAAGTTTTATTTGTTTTAAAATACGAAAATCTTTTGTGATTTTCTATACCATTGAACAGAACAGGGCCTCAACGGGTGCGATGATGCTGATGAAATACGTTAATGTGCTAGTTTTTAACTTAATTGTGTTGCGTTTGTGTATTACAACGAACAGTTTTGAATTTAATGTAGGTGTAGAGTAGAAAGCTTTTTGATTAAAGCATTGAAACCCTTTTTTCAAGTTGTGTATTTCTGCGAAATAAAAGTACATCAGATTAATCAAAACACGTTTATGTTTTGTTGAACCCACCTGGTTTCATAATAAAATTCGGGTATGCGTATTATATTAGCGTATTCTATAGTGGTATGTGATTTGATTAAGTTATCTGAATTGGGTTAAGTGAATTGGGTGTTCAATTTGCACCGATTCGAAGAATGCTGCCTTGTTAATTCAAATCAACTTTTTTATGTTGTTTTTGACTTATTACTACATAATTTCTTAAGCATTTATTGTTTGTTGGCAGTTTTATGTGAAACAATACCCATTTTAAATGCTGAAATACTAGAAAATTATGCCCAATCCAAGCAAAACTATTTATGAAAAATTATAATTTTTTTTTGACATATTTTGTGTGAAGTAAAGAATTCCAATCAAACATACTGACATCAGTACTTAACAAGATTAATTGGGCTTCTCTTAAAGGGTAGTGTAACGATCCTATGTGAGAGCGAGAGGCCACCAAAACCAGTATGATTATTGGTTGCATGAATTGCTCCAGATCATTAACAGAAAGGTTATTATTTACTTAGATACTTCATCGGCGGACTGAAATAGCGTGGCTAAAGCTCAGCGGAATGGGGGGCTGGAGTATGAAGTCTAAGCAAATCTTGCGTTGCCGCCGGAAGGATTCGGATAAAGGATAAGAAAAAAACGAAGAAAGGAACTAACACACGCAACAGGTATACTCACCAATACTCAGCTACTTACCTAGGTCACATCCTCATTCAATTTCACTTTAATAATCCATTGATAAAATCATGATATTCTTGATAATTTCCCACACTTGACAACAACAGAAATCCATACAACGAATTAGGAATTTTCTCGAACGGTGGGTGGGATTAAAGTAAAAAAACTAGAGAATTATGAATTATAATATGTACTTATGTAACTATATTTAACAAAAGAAAAATTCTAGAATATAACAAAATACCGGAGTTTCTTCTAACCGAAAAACATTTAGCCAGCAAGAATCAAAAAAAAAAATTAATTTTTATCCAATTTATCAGAACTATTAATAAAGGTTAGTAACGGGTTAATCCTAAAAGCTAAGAGGAAAAAAAATCAATAAAACTAAAAAAAACTAACACTAGACTTTTAATTTAAGAGAAAACAAATATTGCAAGATAAGTCTAGAAATTCAATAAACAACAAAAAAAATATAATTTTACAATATAGTGAAAAAAAAAATATATAATAACTTATCTTAATTACAATCATTGGTCGACATTGTGATGATGATGAATAATCCAAAAATATTTTCAATTGTATTTGTACTCTGTACTCAGTACATCTAAAACGGCCAATTCGCGGTGTCAATTTACGTACACCTTAATGTAATCGTAACTTTACACATTATTTGAATAAGGCGAACAATGCTTAATCATTAAGCTTTAATTCCGTGTTTTTTTTTTGTTTTTACGTGTTATATTAAACTCACTCGCTTTAAGTTCACTTTAGTATACAATACTGTACTACACTTTATTGTTCGGTTATAATTTTTCACCTTAATATGATTTTCACTTATACCATTGTCTGTATAACGAGATTAGATCAATGTATTAACTTTCCGTACAGCTTGTGTTTAACTTTAAAGCTACACTGATTGATTTTATTTGACTGGTTATGTACTAATCTTAATTTTGTGCACTTATTTAAACTTGTAATCTGATATTGGGGTAGATTACATTTATTAATTTTGAATAATAGTTCATATCACTTATAAGAATGTTAACCGGGTTCATTTCGCCGTTATGATTATTTCCCAGAACATTCGATATTTTTTTTAATAATCACTGTTATAACACTCGAGTAATTCAATTGTTTATTCTTACGAACTATTTTTATACACTATATTGTCTCTAATCCTTAGTATGATTACTTTAATAAACTTAAATATTACTTTTATTTTTAACTGACGTAATATTTTTAAAATTAAAACTAACTTACCACTAATTAATTAAATTTTATTCTCAAAAAAAAACTGATGTTTTTTTTTTGATCAAAATTTATTTTTTCTTTTATCTTGATTCAAGAAATTAATTTTTTTTTCAGCTTAGGCACAACTCAAAAAACTCACAACTCAAAATAGACTAATCCGCTCGAAAACAAAACCACGTATTTTATACCTTTCCCATCCGCATCGTTAAGCAAATTCCAATATGCCAAGTTTCAAGTATTGTTATAAAAAAAAAAAGGAAAAATTTGTTTGTATTCTGTTTTTGGTTTGTCTTAATGAATATTTTACACTCATTAACAACTCATTCATCAGTCCACAATTCACCGCAACATTACAATTACTCAGGGGTGGCCAACTCGCAGCTTATTGTAGCAAGACACTCGCTACAGTAGCAACAAAACGGTAACGAACGAAAAAAATTGATTCCATCTTGTAAACCTATATCAAAAGTAAGCCTCCTATTATCCAACTTGAAAATGGACTCTTTCTTCCCTAATATCCCTAATTGCGATGGATAGTTTTTAATAAATTATACATGACTTATCACATCCCAGAATATCGGGTCACATATAAGCTTATTGTTTCTAAATATATATGTGGCCAAAAATGAAGATTGTAAACTTGTATCCCATGTCAATAGTTCAAAGTTCACCAAAACTAGAATTTGGTAAGTTCAAACTCAAGAAGTTTCTTTAGGTTAATATCGCTTTCGGCCAACAGAATACACATAATATGAACGTGAATGATCTCGTCGAACGTTTCCTTGCAGAGAATTTAAATCCAGACTAATAGCTCGATGTATTTCATTCCATTGGAGGAACTTTCAATCAACATTTTTCTGAACCTTAATAAAAGAAGATCTCAACTGCAAGTTAAGCACTACCTCTGCCAAGCCCGTGGCTTGTTTCTTTGTCACAGATTCGTTCTACTTCTACTTCTAACTTTTTTCTTGAGTTGGGTTTTATTCAATTTTTCTGAATCCCTCAATTTATCGATTTGTTCCGATTTGAATGAATCGCCAAACTCCGCGAACTTTATCTTCGTTTTGTTTGCCTTCACTTATTGCCTCTAGGGCATCTCCATTTAACCAGTTTTCATCACAATGCTTCTTAATATCTCTGTCTGTTTGGGCGTCGGTTCTAATCATTAGTTTAATGAATTGGGGATATTCTTGTGCTTTAGAAATAGATTTCTGATTCCCTTCGAAGTGATCTCGAGTTATTGTTACCACATTTTACCAGCTAATATATTTTGTTACAAAATTCGATTTTTTTTTGCTACAGACAATTTTCTAGTGCACTAAATATAAATGTGATCGATTATAGATGTACACTTGAAAAAATGTTCATGTAATTTAATCTATTTTTTTGGATTCAAATTCGCAGGATACTATACGCATTGAAAATATAATTTGATATTTATATTGCTTTCTTGTCTCACCCCCACATGTTTCAGGAACGATTCTTCCAAGTCGTTTAGTGAGGGATTAGACTTATTTTAACTAATTAATTTTCTCGAGAAATAATATAAAAAATTGTTTTTCTTTTGTGAGCCATCTATATAGATTAAAAGAAGATTTTCATCTTTTCTTTCTATTTACCTAAATAAAAAAAAAAAAAATAAAGACGAAAGCTAGATTATCGACCGTTTTTTATGTGAATATGTAATTAAATAATAAATGCTTGCGTTATTTTTTTTATATGTATATAAGTTGGTCGAAAGGTTCTATTTTCTTCCCACTGCCGATTTATCTTATATGAACTGTACTAAACCAAAATAAGCGAAAGAAATTTCTAAATTTTACTTTCCTTGGGTTTCGAAACATACAAAATTTACTTAAGAATATTAAATCGGTTTCTTTTACTGTTATGTAATTACTTGTAAAGGCGTAACACACATGTTTACATCTTAGAAGTTAGCAGAAAAGCTTTGATCTATTATCCATTTGTTTAATGTAGTTTTGTTTTAAGAAAATTTTAATACTTTTAAGGACACTTTAAGGACTTTTGAGAACATCATTTTCGAGGATCGTGTTGTTACATTAAGTTAATATTGATTGCACAAGACGATTTCATGGAAATAACATTTTATTCTCTAAGGCCATATAATTTCTTTGTTATATTTTTTGTTCCAAACAAACCATTTTGTTTACTCCAAAAGATAAAAGGTCAAAAGGAAACTGATGAACCTAAATATTGAAAATTAAATTTTATGAGCAAATAATGTTTCATTAGGTCGCCTAATTTTATACCAGTCCTTCATTCTAGGAATATTTCAAATTACATCTTTCAATATAAGTTAAAACCACAGATAAGAATAGACAGATGTGGATCTTGTATGGGCTATATTTACATTACAAAATTTCAATACCAAATTCCAATCCAATCCTTTTAGAGCAGGACGTACATTTCTGTCTCTTTTTATCTTTTTTACGTATGGCTATTTTGATTATATCAAAGCAAACATGGCATGGCTATTTTGATTATATCAAAGCAAACATAAACCAACTTCAAACAAAATTGTATTTTATAATATATACGTCCTACTCTAGAAGGATTAGATTAGAATTTGGTATTGAAACTTAGAATGTAAATATGGCCCATACAAGATCGCCATCATTCTGTCTATTCTTATCTGTGTTAAAACCATTCATGCCTGTAGGAATTCCCGCTATATAAATAAATTTATCGACTTGCCATATGCTGTAATAAATTAAAAGTAAGAAAGCCTTATAGCCAAGATTACGAAAGGCCAGGATATTTATCATATCGGTACAGTAAGCACGGTCATTTTGGCTACTTCTTTCCATTTGAAAATAAATAAATCCTCTACTTAAGAATGATATTATAAGGGGCCAAGATATTTGTCATGTCGATACAGTAAAGGACCATATTGACTTCCAATCGCGGGAATTCCAACGGTTTCACAATTCATGAGGTCGATTTTTACCCTAGGTTTTTATTTTCGTGCTGCTTGGGGGCCTACTAGGGGGCGGCTAAGGGTAAAGAACCAACTCTGCGTATAGAAAAAGGCACAATCGCTCCCGAGGGCTAAAAAAGAGATGACAAAAGTACATCGCAGTGGATTCAAATTCGGAAGGCCAACGAAAAGCGAGTAACTGTGTTGCGAGCAGCCAACTAAATAATAAGATGTAAATTTCAAAACCTTCCCAACCAAAGTGAGTTATGGTATTCAACACCAATTTTGATGATCCTGGGAAAACACTAACTTCAGAATGTCCCATCAAAAATTGATTAGAACCGCTTATAAAAGATGAGAAGCATTTGTAGAGGGTGATTGAATTTTACACCAGTCGATTGAAAATGAGGCCCGGATCAAATTTTGTTACGCATTAGATCAGCAATCCCCTTTAAATAAGATTCGGCGGTCATAAAATAAAATAATTTCACACAATTGATCATTTATTTTTCAGTCGTGAGGAAACAAGGTCCTAAGTAAGTATTTCATTTTGTGATCTATACCGATAAAAACAATAATTTTTACGTCAAATATTTTAGCTATTGACCAGGTGCACAATAAGTCACCTCAACCCGTTAAGATAGTAATTCCGATATTTCAAATTTCGAATTGTACCTGCCAAGCTTTTATTAAGTTTTCAAATTTTCAGAAATTTTCGTTTAGAAATTTTAAGGGTTCAGCTTTTCTATCCCAAATTCTTAATCAATTTATGATTGTAATTTCTGAAGTTCGGTACTTTTTCAGAAATTCAATTTAAATTGATTCTCTCAGAATTAAGATATTTCAGATTCTTAATTACGAATTGCTAATATTAAAATTTGCCTTTTATATTTTTCGAAATTGCGTAATGTTTTTTTAGCTTAACTAAGTTTAAGCTTAACTAAATTCCCTAATTTAGTATTAAAGAAATTAAAACGAAAAGGAACTGAATGGTTTAAATACTCGCATTAATTTTCTAAAATTTCTTTGAAATGTAGAATTTCTACATACAATACAGTTTAATAATTTGGAAAAAAAATTAGAAAAAATTCTAAAATTATACTTGAATGGATTTGAGTTCAAATTGAGGAATTGTTTCAGTTGCAGAATAAGGTTTTCTCGGATCAAATTTCAGAATTTTTGGAAATTTTAATTATATTTTAAAGCATACTGCATTTTACTCGTAAGAAAATATTCAGATGCAATAAGCTAGGACTTTCGAGTAAACTGGACTTTTTTGTTTGTGTAAAATTAATATTTCTAAATTAATTGTATTTTTTTACAAATCCTTCTTTACAATAAGCTGTTGTGATTTACCGACAGGGAAAACCAGCAAAGGACGACAATTGCCATCTTTTTGAAGAACGCAGAAATCCAAATGCAGGAAATCGACATGAAGATTGGGGCTGCCAAATGGAATTGAACGGCTGAACTGTGATCCTGGCACTAAACAAGCTGTATTTGTTATATTACTTGATCCAATTCTTGTACATCTCTGTTGTAAATGAGCCCCTGCTCAAAACAGAATGTATCAAAACTTGTATCAAAAGTATGTATTTAAATTTGATGTTCTTCGATAATAATAATAATAAACCCTCATAACTACTAGGTTTTGTTAATTTAAAGAATCGCTCCTAGAATGATTTAGATGATGGGCTCAAAGCCCTCATGAATTGTTCATGAATTGTTCTGCGATTCCTTTTATGTGCTCTTGACTTGACCTCAAATTGACTATCCTGGGAGTCCGTTCCCAAAATTTTTTCCCATTCTTTGAGTTAGATTAATAAACATCCCGACAAACAATATGTAACCATGGATGGTGTACCGGGAACAATGTAACTGACGTATGGTAACAATATTTTGAAAAAATTCGCAAGAAACATATTTTTCATTTTACTTTTAACATTTCATCCCAATACTCTCTTTAAATTCAACTCTTTTCTCATCAATTCTCTCATCTTTAAGCCAAAATAATTTTTTCGTTTATATTTTGGTCCTAATTTTCTATTGTAGCAAACAAAACAATAAACATTGAAATTCATACCTCTTTTCTTTGTTTTTGTTTTGTGATGTAAAATTTAGTTTATTCATGTAGTTCAACAAGGTGATACGTTGGTGACAGTTGGTTAACGTGAAAATTTGTGTGATCAAAAAAAGAAAATAATAATAATTAAATAAAAATAAATTTTATATTTTAAAAATATAATTAGTAATAATAAATTATTAACTGCGAATAATTTATATAGTAAATTGTAAGTACATATATATTTTATTATATTTTTTACATAAATATTGCAAAAAAAAAATCGGTACAGTGTCATTTTATCAAGGATAACGGTATAAAAACACATGGCAAAATATTATTTTGTGTATCCGTAATTTGTCGGTATCAAAATGTTTAATACATCGGTAATTTGTCGTTAACATTGTGGGTCGTTCTTCGAGTATTTCGGTAATTTTTCGGTAACATACATAGGCCAAACACTAGCATATCGTTAATTTCTCCCTTCCATTTGATAAATTAATTATAATATCAATTGCAATGAATTATAATAACGTTAAAGATAATAAATTGTAACTACCTATTATCTTATTAAATAATAATTTTTAGATATAATTACCATATTAAAATGACATTTATTGACATAATTATAAAACACATGGTAAACTGATTCTTGTGTATATCAGTAATTTGTCTGTAGCAATCGGAAAAAAATTTTAGTATGTCGGTAATTTTTCGTTAACATTGTGGGATATTCTTTGAGGAGTATTTCGGTAATTTGTTGGTAACATTGACTAAACACTAGCAATTACCCATTTCTCGTTTACATTTGATGAATTAATTCTGAATCGGTAATTTCCTGACAAATTCAACATTTTCCTTTTGTGTACCGCATAATTATTATAATACGCAACGACAATTTTTTGTAATTCGGTAAAAATCGAGGGAGATACATTTTGTTGTGAAATTAATTTATAGTTATTATTTCGTATGGCAATACTGAACTTTCAATAATTGTTAATTTGTCGGCAATATAGAAATTTTATTTCAGCTCTCCGGCATATTTTTAATTGGCATATTAGATTTATAATGCCAAAATATAAGCCATTACATAAACTCTCGAAGCAATCAATACGACGTCGACTTAATCGAGATCGAAATCCAACAGAGCTTGAAAATCTCGGTGCTGTATCAAACGACGATAATAATCGACCAGATCCAATTCCTACGTATGAAGTACTAAGTGTGAATGCAGAGAATGCCGACGTCATAAGTAATGATGATGCATGTTCTATAACTTATTTAAGTGATACGGACGATGTGGAATTTGATGATAGTGACAACAGCCATGACAAAATACATGATACTAAAACTTTTCTAAGAAGTTGGAGTATAAAACACAACATAAAATCTAGTGCATTAACAGAATTACTCACGTTTTTAAACGAAAATGGATTTAGTTATTTACCGAAGGATAGCCGAACACTTCTTAATACTCCCATCAGTAGAGATGTATTGGCGTGCGTACCAGGAAATTTTGTTTATATTGGTATTACTAGCGGCTTAGACAAAGTGTTGTGCGATCTAGAGACTTTGCCACAGACAATTGAATTAGATTTTAATATTGATGGAGTTCCAATAAGCAAAAGTAATTTAAGCTGTTTTTGGCTAATATTAGCCCGCGTATGCAACATTAACCCTGCCAGAATTTTTGTTGTAGGTGTATATCACGGCTATAATAAGCCAAAAAATTTTAACAATTTTCTTCGTCCGCTTATTGATGAACTTAAAGTGTTAGCATCTTCAGGATTTGTTTACAATAATACAAAGTATTTGCTAAATATCAGAGCATTTGTTTGTGACGCACCCGCAAGGGCCACAATTTTAGGGATTAAATCTCACAATGCTTATTTTGGATGTCCGAAATGTTGTGAAGAAGGTGAATTTATAAAAAATCGCATGACGTATCCAATTAGCAATGCCAGATTACGTACTGATAAATCATTTAGAACCAAAGAGAATGAACACCACCATAGAGAAACGTCGATTTTGGAGGAATTGAATATTGATATGATTGAGCATTTTCCACTGGACTACTTACATTTAGTTTGCCTAGGAATTGTAAAAAAACTTCTAAAAATGTGGACCAGTGGTATAACATCTGCTTTAATTCCTAGCAGAGAACAGACTGCAATTTCTCGAAGGCTTACATCATTAGCAATAACACAACCGACAGATTTTCAGAGACGAATCAGATCATTATCGGAACTGTCTTATTTTAAAGGATCAGAATTCCGTGTGTTTGTACTATATTCAGGACCATTTGTTTTGAAAAATATATTATCTTTGCCAAAATATAATAATTTTTTGTTGCTGCATGTGGGTGTACTGATCCTTTGCCACCCGATATATTCGAAAACCAAACTAAATGTCGCGGAATCAATTTTAAGACAATTCGTCGCAGGTGTCGCTGAACTGTACGGAAGACATAATTTAACGTATAACATGCATTGCGTAACTCACTTACCAGATGATGTAAGAAAGCATGGAAAGTTGGACGATTGGTCCGCTTTTGCTTTTGAAAGTTATATGAGTAATATTAAACGTATGCTACGAAAGCCAAATCAACCTCTGGCACAAATTTGTAATAGAATTTGTGAAATAAATAATATAAAAGAGTCAAAACACGGAACAACATCTAAAATTTATCCTATATTGAAAAATAAAGAAATTACTAGGGAGGTAAAAATAATATACAGGAAAATAATTTTTCCACATTTTCAAATCGATAATGGATGTAAAAATTGCTATGTTTTATTAGAAAACAACGAAATTATCAAATTTGATCACGCAGCTGTCGAGGACAGTAAGGTTTTCATGTTTGGCAGTCGATTTATGAATCCACGTAATTTTTATGAAATTCCAATCGAATCCAGCAAATTCGAAATCTTTGAGACTGATTTAAATGAAGATAAAGTGCGTGTTTGGAGCATTAATCTAATTAAATGCAAGCTATTTGGAATGGCAACAGAGAACATCGGGGACGCAGGAACATATGTTTTCTTTCCGTTGATACATTCGGAAATGTAACGAAATATGAACCCTATTTCATATACTAAAGTTTTTTTTTATTATTATTGTTTTACTATATTCAGGGTAATATTTTAAATATACACGAAATTTAGTTAATTTTGCTTTTGAATTTGGCTAATTAAATATTTTTATTTTCCGTGTTTAAACTTTTTGGTTTACAAGACTAAAAATATTATGTTATTCCTTAGGGTTATGTATGCTGTTGTGGAAACGAATAATGATCTTGGACAAAAAGAAGTGTCAATAGTTTTATCGTCATGGATTATAGATGAGGAATATATATATTGGCCGCCTAATCACTACAAAGCTTTAAAAAAAGGAATGAAACCCGATGATAGTTGGACTCAACATCCCTGCGTTGTTTTAAAACGGAATATAGGTAATTTATGTAAATATTTAATACAAACTGTAAATTAACATAAGTATATATTTTATTTCCAGCAACATTTTCGGAAGCTAAAGCGAAAGAAAAATTTTTGTCGGAAAATTCTTGCTCAGAAATTGACGAGGGTTCAACCCGTCTAACAGCAAAATATAATTTTAATGAAGATTTTAAGCAAAATGCTATAGAAACCGAGATATCAAATTTCAATGCAACGGTTACAGTGCCAATAAATGCTCTGGGTCAAATTAGCAACGTGACATCTAATGACAACAGTGATTCAACCCAATTTATAGGAAAAGATTTCCGCTCCCCGCTTGCAATGGAAATAACACCAACTCTCCAATGTCCAGATAACCAAAATGAACCAGATCAGCCAATGGTATCCGTTTCACAAACACCAGAATACATAGAAGCAGCTGTCAATTCCACGCTTGCAATTGAATCAACTTCTCGAACTTCAATCCCTCATGACCGTGAAAACGACGGTGCTTTAGATGACAAATTTAATTATATTTACACCGAAATAAAGAAAATTAGAAAATTGACAAAATCTCAAACGGAACTAATAAAAGAACAAAATTCGAAAATTGACAAATTGCAAATAGAGCTGACTAGAACAAATCAGACCATTGAAAACTTTATATCATCGTCATTAGTAGCTCAACAAAAAGTAAAAAAGATTGCAAAAGACAAGAGCTTCGTGTACCCTATTGTGCCAATAAGAAGAGTCGAGGAATGCGAATTACACAATGCTAAATTAACCGAAAATTATTATATGGAGCAAATGGTAAATATTTTGATTGAAATCAGTTACAATAATTTCAGATTCTTAAGAAATTTTTAATTATAGGTTATTCGACTTTTTAAATATCGGACTACGAACATAAATAAAGCGGTAAAACAAATGTTCGAGCATTTGTTTCACTATGATGTCATAAAATTATATTCATGGACTGGGCAATCCGGAATTACAAAAGGTACACATACATTCTCCAAATTTAATGTAAATAATGACTTTCAATATATATAGTTTTCCAAAATTGATGATTAAATGTAGTATAAAGTGTACTTACAGAATATTACAAGACCCATAGTAGAGAGATTGTAGGTCCTGTGCCTTTCAAATTTTCTTGGTAGTGTTAAAATGTTAAAAATCACTTTAAAATCGAATAACGCACATACAATTTCTTCAACCAAATAGTACATGTTGACTAAGAGTACGAAATTGAAACCTAGCTACATCGAAATTTAGGAGCAAGAGCAACTTTAATTTGTCAAATGGTGGCGTTAAAGGTGAAACTTTCTATTTTAGGGATATGTTGCTCTCGAAAACCCGCGTTCTACACCTCTTAATCCTGCAAGAGTTGAAGGAGAACAAACCTAGGATTTATAAGAAAAATGTATGTCAAAACAATAATACACATGTCTTTATCGAATTTAAAGAGATTTTGTTTGACTCGTAATTTTGCGTAACTCGACATGCCTCCCCAGTCTGTAATTTAGTCGAAAAAAATCGTATCAGGTACACGGTAAAAATCATTATGACACAATCTACTATTGCCGTAGTTAAGGCTACTGGTTCATTTTTCGTCCTAGGTTCGGTTGGTTAGAAATTATCAACTAACTACAATTGAATAGGCAACCATTTCAATAAAAATGTTTTCACGGCTACATAAAACCAAATTGATAATAATATTCTTCAAGAATTTTCATAAATTTGTTCAATACGATGTCAAAATTCTGTTGTACGTATATAATAAATAAATCAAAATTAAATGAAAAATTAGAAAAAAAAACTAATAGAATAATAATATATATAATTCGAATATTCTTTGTAATGTACATATGTTTCTCTTTCTCTAGGTATCCACAAACTTATCTTTATGGACCTAAACAAGATTATCCAATTAACAGAAAACACGTTAAATTACTTAAATACTGATGCTCCCGTAACAACGGATGAAACAAAAAAAGCCATTAAAGAATTTTTGAAGCGGTCAACTATTGTAATGGCCCGCAATAGCAAGAAATGTGTAAAAACTTAAATACATATTTTAGTAATTAACAAAACTCTTTACTAAAAATAATTGATTAATAAATGAATTTAGATGAATTTTAAGTATAATAAAAATGAATTAACTGAATTAAATTTTAATGTGTTTTATATTTTTATTTTAATATTGCGAATAATATTAATACAGGTAATACTGGTTGTGTTGTTTGCTTGATTTATATAAAATAAACTTGCTTGATTTATATAAAATAAAAAATTGGTAAAATTATAGTACATACCAAATTTAGTAATTTAACCAATATTTTATCTGTATCTATTGCAACCTAATACCCTATAATATAATGTAAGATTATATTATAATGTGTCGCAGTCTATGTCGGTTTCTAAAACTAATTTTTAGTAGAAACATTGTACAACAAAAAATCGGTATCATTTCAGTAACAAATACCAGGATATAAAAGAAATTGT
The DNA here is from genome assembly GCA_963556165.1 of Tipula helvola. NCBI lineage: Eukaryota > Metazoa > Arthropoda > Insecta > Diptera > Tipulidae > Tipula > Tipula helvola. The sequence goes on along the minus strand of OY744481.1, from coordinate 7,008,204 downwards.
TTACTATTCGTGTCTTGTAAGTATATTCCATAAAATTACGGTAAATAGTGGGTTATCCTAATAATACTTTATTCAAAACATTACAACATAAAATGCTGGTTACCGTAGAGTAACAAAAACCACTATTTAACCAGTGGTAACAGACCGGAAATAGTTCCAAACCATTGTGTGCCAGAATTAGGTAATTTTTTGGTAACCGATCGGGTTCGTTACTACCTCGGTCTCCGGTAACACTTCGGTTTTTTTTTGGTTTCAAAACTAAAATTGTTTGTCGGGCATGATGTTCAAATAACTGATCAAAGATAAAGTAAACGACGTCAAGCAACGTTGTTGTTGTTATGGGAGTTTAGATAATTTAATACTTGAAGTTTAAATCTGTTTTTGCATTAGGGACCTAATTGAAACAAGACATTTTATTAATTGGTTACAAAATGTAATACTGGCAACGCTGATTGTGAGTCGAATAATTGTTGCTGCTTGGAGGTCTACTAGGCAAGTTTACAAGGCACGGATATTAATCACTGTGCAAGAAGGTACTATTGCTGCTCCCAATTAGAACACTAATCTCGCTTTTATGCAATGAAAATAAAACGGAGATAATATCCTCTTCCTATGATACCACCCTTGATGTTTGTGGTGGTGACCAGGAGTTTGACGAAAGGCCTCGTGCTAGCTCTAACATAAAGCTGGTACCAGACGGTGGTAAAAAACCTTCTTATTAAAAAGAATCACAACCTAGGCCCAGGCACAAGGCAATCTCTCCTTGATGTCTTCATATCCAAAGAGGAGTACTGCTCGCGAAAACAGAGGCGTGCAGAACGGTGCCAACTGGCTTTCTAGCTGTGCTAGCTGGCGTTTTTATTTTTATTTTTAAAATATAATGTTACTCTTCCAGTGGATTTAATGTCTTTGAAAGGGAAAGGGGAAAGCTACTAACCAAGGTTACCAGGTCAAAAACGACGAAGCCTGAACTAAGTCTGTAAAAGTTTGAACAAAATTGACTGACAACGGAACAAGCATATTATTGTTAATGGGTCTTAGTGAAATTTTATATCTGAGTTATTAAGTCGATTCTGTAAGAAGTTCCTAATACAAAACCAAATTTTTCTTGATTTGAAGAATTCCTCAGATCATATTAGTTCGGGTCGCATTTCTTAAATAAAATAATAGCCAAATTCAGAAAATATTGGAGATCACCTCTAATGATATTATGGCTGGTAGGCATTAGCTGCGTTTTTCTATAGATTACTGCTCGAGGTCCCGACAAATTTTTAATAAAATTTATATTTACCAGTTCGCAACAATTCTATGGTTTTATGTAGGACACAACAGAGTTCCAGAAATTTGAAAATAAATTATGAACTGACGAAAGATGGAAAATTTTTTAGTACACATCTAGTAGTTCATTTCTATTTATTTCCCAAATATCAAAAAATATTGACAAAAAATCAATATTTAAAGACAGTAAAAGAGAAGTTCATTCGTGAAAGTGATAAAAATAAAAATAAAAATCATTACTCTAAAATTATTCATCGAAGTCTGATAAAATTTTATCTCGTCGATGACCACAGGCGTCACTAAAAACTTCCTCAACACGAATGATTTCGATTTGATTATCTTGCGCGAACGAACTTTGGTTGCCCTCTGGTTGTCTTCTATTTCAGATGGTTTGAGAAAATCTGTTATAAGTGATTGACGGCATTCCTTTTGCAAGTTTTTGAAAATTTCTTGACATGGAGCAAGATCTAATTGTCTTTTAAATTGCGCATTTCTTTTCATTAAAGAGTCATTATCAATGATATACGACTCCAACTTTTCTCAAATTCCAATCCTTTTTGTAAGGTTTTAAAAGTAATGTTTTGGTTGGCTAACTGAATTCTTCTTCTGAATCATTTTCGTTACTATCGTTACTATCTTTAACAAAAGGAAAATCTGCCAATAAAATGCCAGACTGGTACTAACAACGACATACATAATATTGAAAGATCCACTTTACATAATTTTTAATTATTATAATAGCACTAATGCTGCCACCTTCCGAACTCGGAAGCGTTTATCATAATAATCGTGTTTTCCAATAGATGGCAATCTTAATGGCTGATGAAAACTTTTGCAAGATATCAGAGTCTAAAGACAAAAACCATTCAGATGCCAACATTGGAACTGATAGGATTCGTCTGGGTGCTATATATGCAATCTATTAAACACCTGCTTACTCGGAGGCGTTGAAGCGAGAAATAACAAACTTGTTTACCTAGAATGTTGCTTAATATATATTACCTTTTTTACCTTTCAGTTTCTCAAAAAAGATTTTAGTTTTTAATTCCGATAAATTTTTAATTATAAAAACCTATTTTTCACATTTGTTTGAAATTGGATTGCTTAAAATATATATCTCGGTCTAATAATTTTATTTGTAAACAATGAACAATGTTATAAATTCCGGGTTCTAAAATAACAAAAGGTTTTCATTCCATAATATTTATTTTTTTTGTGAAAATCGTGTGTGTTTGTGTGTTAACACATAAAAAGGATGATAAATCCTCATTTTAGAATTTAAAATAAAGCGAAGAATCTTTCAAAAATAAAATCTAATTAAATTCTTTAAAAAATAAAAATTTAATTAATCTTAGTATTTTATATTGTATTATATTTAAAGGAATTTTATTTATTTTATTGTATTTTGCGACAATGTGCGCCATCCTTTCCCATGTGTAGTAAAACTCATTATTTCCCACAGGATATATGTACAACTTAATTGTTTGTTCTTACAAATATTGTACGATTTGATTTAAAAAAAATCTTGTTGTTTTGTTTTGTAGGTCGGAAGTTTTTTTGTGGTTTTAAAATATAGTAAAGTAATTTTATTTAGTTCGTAAATATACGTACCGATCAAAGAACCGCGTACTTTGATGAATAAAAGCTGCTATACAAATGTACATGATGCATCGTTTAACACGTGGCATCGTACACCATGTTCGCGCCACAGGTGCATGACATACGTAAATATATCTTTGTACTGCTAGCGCTAACGTTAACCATATCGATGCTGTATGAAACATTGCCGGCATTGTCTGAAAAATAAAAAAAAATATTTGTATACAGCTCATTAATCTTATCTATACAGAACATAATCTCACTTCATTAAATATACTCCAGGCGTAACATAATGTTGATGGTGCTATCGGTTTATAATGGTTACCAAATGTGTACATATAAATTAGTCCAGGTGCAGGAAATAGTAATGTAAACATATCACATAATGCCATAGCTAGAAAAAGAAAGTTTATGGAGAAATTAGCAAAAAAAAAAAAAAATTTGTAGAATACAGTTTGCTTTACAATATACGGAAAAACATAAGAAAAATCAATAAAAATTTAATAATAATTTGTAAAAAAATAAAATCATAAAATACAGCAAATGAAAAACAATAACATCGTAATAACAGAAGCAACATGAAAAGGGATGTAATCCATTGTTTACTCTCGCATTTTCATGTTGTTTTTTTATTGGAAAACATCAGATTTTCTATTGGGAACTTTTTTTTTTTTTATTGAGATTAAAGCACCATAGATTTGATATGATGCGTTTGATTTTATGTTTCCATAGAAATTAAGATCGATATGGTTGATGAATTATTGTGTATTTCCTACACGAGATTAGATATTAAAGCTGAGTACAAATTATTGAATCAGAGAATTGGAAACGTTGACATGTCCCCATTCTCGCGCACTTAAAATAATATTATTAATATGTGGGTTTGTAATACTCGTAGTTTCGAAACGAAAACTTATACATACAGTTATAACACAGCATTTTCCCATAAAGAAGATTTAGCGTGGATGATGCATGAAAATGAGTTCCTCCTACGAAAAATGCCGAGAAAACCATTGGGAGAAACATCAAATTTGTAAACAATGGGTGCGTCCGAAAAGCGAATTTAAATGGATATTTTTTTAATTTTTGGATGAAATTAAATTTCTTTAAAATCGACTCAAGCTAATCTCCAACTCAACCCTCAACACAACCCCAGATAAATTCCCAAATTAACCGCTGGCTCTTATTCAGCTCAAACCCAACTCAGCACCAACTCAACTCCATCTCAACCTCAACTTAGAAGTAGCCCAACTCCATTTCAACCTTAACTAGAGCTGTAATCCATCCCTTAAATCAGCTCGAAATTCATCCCTAACTCAACTTCCTAAACAAAATGGAATTAAAAAACTGCGTACAAGAATTCAACTCAAGCTAACTCAAATATAACCATCTATTCAACACACAAAAAAATTCCCAGCTGAACTGTTCACTAAACCCTAACCCAACCCCAACATAATTCCAACTCAATCCGCAAATGGCACCCAACACAACCTTTAACTCGACCGCAAACACAATGCCCAACTAAATCTTCAAGTAAAAATATTAAAAAAAAAAAAAATCAACATAGTACCTAGTTAACCACGTGGTTATGACGCAATTTTTATGGTAGATACCCGATCTTCTTGACGTACAGCTTCCTAAAGCTTTCAATTCTCCTCCTTCACCATAGAAACAAATTGGCGAGAATAATTTCCAAATCGGACAGATGGACGCATACATTTTTCTTGCTTTTTGGACTCAGACATTTTCAAAATGTCAGAAAAAGTGATTTTGGACGAACAAAATTGTTGGTCATTTTTGGCAGAATTTCAATACTTTGGTCCTTTTGAACCGAATATCCTGCTTTACAGTTAGGTCTGTAATGAATTTGCTATTTGCATACCTAGATATTATCAGGGAACTAGATCAAAACCGATGTGAAGTTGTCGTATTTCTTATTTTTGCGATTAAGGTGAATTGGGTGATTTTTTTCTGTCATCATTTTTCTAATTTATCTCAAAACATTGGACCATAAGCAGTTTTTCTTGGCTAGTCTGATAGTGGGCATAATAAATATGTAGATAGCTATCATGCTTATAGCAGAATTCGGTGGCGTAGCGTGCAATTTCAGCTCGGATAACGTCCGTCAAATTCTTGAAGTTTAAAACAGTTTTCTTTTAAATTAACTTACGAGTATTAACACTAAAGTTTAGTATGTTGTTCGGGCTATATGCTAAATTTTACTGATCGACAGATTGTTCCACACGAAAAAATTAAAATCCCCAAATACACATTTAAGAAAGTTCATAATTTCCTGGAGAGTTGTACAAACCAACTTAAAATTCTAGTTAGCTCGAGGGACAAAATTATCGTTCACCATGATCAGCTTACTAATATTTCGTGTTAATCAAAATGATTTATCAATATACTCGAATATTTTACCAATACTAATAAAGATCTTCCTTCTAGGCTTTGTAAATTAAAAAAAATACAAAAATATTCGTGATCAAGATGACTGATCTGATTTTTTGTTTCCGTTAGAAAGCGTTATTTGTGTAGTAGATATGTTTATAAAAATTTGTCTGTTAATCAAATTGATTTTTCGGCTTTATTATAGACAATATATTAGTAGTATGTAATGACATTCACAGTATCTTCGATTTGGCAGATCAGAAAAATACAGAGGCCAATTACTCATAATATATCTACTGAGAAAAATAGAAATATCATTACCCCTCCTTTACTTTACCCCAGAGTCATACAAATGTATCGACTCTCAAAAAATGAGAAATAATTATTGTTTATAATAAAGCCGAAAAATCAATTCGACAGGTAATTTTTTAACTTCTTAATCATTCGTGTAGGCATAAATTCACACACGAATGAGGTTACTCGTTGGGTTTTTTGATTTTAATGAATATAATTCGCTAAGTCGGTACGTTTATAGTTTGGTAGTAGCTACCTATGAGTATAGACCTTACTTTTCAGTACGAAACCGAACTACCAACATATAATTGAACTCAAGGAGGGTTCTCATTTTTTGAGAATCGTTATATTTGTATGACTCTGGGGTAAAGTAAAGGAGGGGTAATGATATTTCTATTTTTGTCAGTAGATATATTATGAGTAATTGGCCTCCGTATTTTTCTGGTTTACCAAATCGAAAACACTGTGAATATCTGTTTTAGCATTTCATAATAGGGCGCGAATCATTCGACTTAGAGCGCATTTAGGCATAAATGTCGTTTTAAAATACCAAATCGCGACATCGCTTTGAAATGCAAAACTTAGTAAGTCCACTGCGATATCAATATCGTCGGTCGTCAAACTTCACGTTTATAATTAATAAAGCTAACAGCATAACATCATGGTCTACTCAGAATTGTATTTGGTATTAATGGAGCCGTCAAAACCGCGCTAAATAATAATTAATTTGTTTATTTCAGATTTGTAAATTAACGTGCCTTTGCAAATAAATCAAGTGAAAAATTTGTATTGTATAAAAACCAAGTGTATATTTCACTATGATTACTTCTTGTTGGTCATTAAAGCCTAAACTAAACATTCTATTTAGTTTAGAGCAGTTTTGCAAAAGACGAAAATTGAACCAATTGGTCGAATAATTTGTGAGTGATTTTAGACGTTGGACATTAAAGCCCTTCTAAGCCTATTATAGATGCTTAAAACGCTTAATATAAGACTGCTACATGGCAAAGTTCTTTAAAATATAGAACTTATCTCAAATACTATAACCAAATGACGGTGCAGCATTATAAAGTTATAATGATATTTTTCAAAAACTTGCACTTAAACGCAGTAATATGATAATAAGTGATGAAGTGAAATAAAGTGTTAAAGGGACATAACAGTGAAAAATGTTGAAAAAAGCAGTGTTGAGAAAAAAATATTGGAAATTGTTAACATTAAAATTTTCCTTTATGAAATTTAGCCCACGAATTATTTTTACAATATATTTGGGATACAGAGAAAGAGGTTTTTAGGGTTTTAAGATTATATTATGTTTTAAACTAATAGTTCTTAAGATTCTAATGAAATCTGAGGGTGTTGAAACAGAAAAATCTTTTGGCCTTTAGCTCCCCAATCGCACCATTATAAGAATTAAATTGATTTAGAAGAAAATTACAACAGTTATTATCCCAAAGTCAATGACATTACAGATGAAATTATTATATCTGCACTGACAGACTTTGGCGACGGTTGTGAACCAGATAACATACCAATATACCATCATCCATTTGTAACGAATTTATCATTACATATACATCATGATGATTAGGTAATATACGTATACATAACTAATAATACGGTTTTTTCCATTAATAAGAATATTAGCAAAAACTTTATAATTACTATCAGGGATAGTCCACCGGCATTCTAAATAAGTTTAGCTGCCCAACAAAATTTTTCATGTAGTAAAATTTTTATTCCAAAAATTGTCAATTATAAAAAAACAAAAACATGAAAATGTAAAGCAACTCAAATGAGGTTAAAAATGTGTAACCATTTTTTGGGTGGGGTAATTATAGTGACAGCCACCAAAGTTTGTATAGAAATGGCAAAAATCACTGAATCGGGAGAGAAAGAAAGTGAGTGGAACTCAGACTAGGCTGATAGTCTGACCAATCATAACAGAGAGAGAGAGAGAGTATTTGGTAAGCTAGTGGAATAAGACATTATCCGCAGTAGGACATCAAAAGCAGAAATATAGAGTCGAATTAAGCAAAAATTAGTTTTTTTGTTTTATCTAAAAAAAAAAAAAAATTCAGAAACAGTGGTAAGTATAAAGGAGGAAAATAAAACACAAACCGACATATTAACAGTTGGCCGTACAATTAGTGAGACGGGTCTGCCAGCTGTCTCATTAGAGATGGGTGAAAGTGAAACCGCGCCCTCACCCATTCTGCTGGTAATGCGCCATATGCCCAAAAGAGTTCAATCTATGAGTCCGAAAATGTTTGTTCTAAACTTTCCTATTTTTGTTTAAAAGTCACCCTTGACCAAAAGTCTGATACTTTCGGTCCACAAATTACAACCAAAAATGCGGTAAAATCTATTATTTCAGCCGTGTCACCCCAAACCCCACGACTAAACAATATCCTCTACCGGCGTTGAGCTCAGGTATATGCCGCACGCGGTGAAATAAGCGGTTGAAAACCAAAATTTTATACATTGAACTGCGCAAACCCAGTTTACCTGTTACATATTTGAAAGAAAAATGCAAATATTTTGGCATATCCATTGCGAAATCTTTTCAACCTGTTGTTAGTGTCCGGTGAGTTTTCAGATAAATGGAAAATATCAAAAATGAAACCAATCTTTAAATCGGGAAAAAGTAAAAGTAATGTCATATATCTGTTAAATAAGACGGACTCATTCGAGGCAGATCAACATCCACAACATCAAACCTCACTCAATGTGTGTTAATTGGAAATAAAAATCCAATTTTCATCAGAGTTACCTTAAGTGTTCTTCAAGGATCACAAATTGGATCCTGGATAATTCTTGTTTTCATCGACCGAGTAACAGAGATTATTCAAAATTGTATCGTGCTCATATTTGCAGATGATATTAAAATTTCCTATACCATCAGAGAAAGGTGGGATTACCGATTACAAGAAGATATTAATGACCTTAGTTAGTAGTGTGAACGCAACCCATTGCATTGCTCATTACGTGCAATTTGAGATGATGACGGGCATTTAAATGAAGCAGACGAAGAAAAGGAGATGGTAGAAAGGAAGCGCACACTTAATGAGTTAAACTTGCACTTTGCAGAAAAGGCATACACTTTATAAATATTTATATATTGTAATGGTCATGACCAACGCTCATATTAGTTATTTGGGATGCGGAAATTGGCAGTTCATCTATTCGAAATTCAAAATTGTGTACATAAACTGGAATAAAGCGCAAATTCACTAGGCACTTTTACCCCTTTCGAGTTGGAGTAGAAATACTGTTCAAGTAGGGACTAACTATATAGGTACCTCTGTGCCTTTATTTGCAAAAAACGCGAATTGGTCGTGAGATTTTTCTAAAATAATTTTTTTCAAAAAGTTTAAGAAACCCTAAATGGATAAAGATGCAGAACCAAATTAAATTGGGAAAAAATTCGCCCTTTTGAAAAGAGATAAACAAATGAAATTTAGGCTAATTAAAAATCTCCAAATAATCGGTATATCGTCAGCGAGAAATGGAAAGTGTGTAAGTCCATATCAAACGAAAGAGGAGGAAATTATAAATCGAATGCCGTTACTAAAATATCAATAAAGGTAATATTAACGGAAAAATTTGGAAAGTAAATTAGTGTTTGCGTATAACGGGAGAGTGAGATAGTTTTCATTGTCTCTTGAAAAGAAATATTTTTGGACTTACACATTCTGCATTTCTCGCTGACAATACGTAAATTATGAATGTAGTTACGAGTTTATCTTTGAGCTGACGAAAATAATCATTCAAAATAATTTTGTTATTTAACCAGTAGAATCTGTTGTTGTTGTCGAAAGACTTGAAATTTTGCAAAATTTTAATCTGGTTCCCATTTTTATTTGGCTGCTGAGCAGAAATGTTCTGTCATTTATAATGAATACTGATTCTATAGCCTATACATCTAAATAACTTTCTGGGCCGTTTTTTTTGTTCATTTCTGACCTATTTGTTATGATGTGTTTATAATGGTTATAATTTATCATCGTTTTAGTAAGAGTCATGATCTGATATTCTTGTTAAAAAAAAAAAAATTATTCTTAAGAGGAAACACGAGCAATTTTAGATGAATGAACATCTTTCAGTGCCTTCGGAAAAACTGGATTGGAATTTTTTATGGTATTGCATAAATTATTTTCATACACCATACGAGTATTATAAGAATATTAACAAAGGACATATAATTGTTTGACGGATGGAAATTCAGATAAGGACATTTTTGAAAATTTTTATTATGATATTTTACATTTAATGGTTTTGATGTTGTCGATGAATATAATGCCATTGTTATATGGATGTTTCGAACATAATACACTTGATGTTGTTAAAAATAATGAATTTTTTTTGCAAGGGTCTGTATATTTTTTCAAATCCATTAAACTAGAAAAATTGGTAGCGTATCATCTTATCTATAGCCGAAAGTGTGTTTTTATGGAACAAAATTAATATTCAAATTTAATATTACGCTATATGTTCGGTTATGTATAGTAATCAAATAAATTGAGTTTTTTAAGATGTTCTACATTAATGTAATATAAAATATGCGCTCGTCACACCCTATTTATTGTGTATAACAAATATCTGTGTCAAGATTTTCGTTTACCCAAAACAGATTTTCTTATTGTATCCCAAAAATAATTTACGTTATCAATAAAAACAAAAAAATATTTCGATACGGATTTCGTAGGATGTGACAGATGTCATGCAAATATCTTATTGATTATTTCTAGTTCGGTATTTTTTACATCCAGTGATGACAACCTTACTGAACCACTATCGCTGTTTTTTGTATAAAAAAAATAGACAAAATAGGGATTACTAGTACCTGGAATTCATGAATAGCTAAATTACAGGATATACTATTCAGAGATTAATGTTGTAAATAAAGAATGAAAGTTTAATTTTATCGGTTCTCATCTCTGTTTTTAGCACAGTAACAAAACAGCACGTACAATGATTTGTATAATATAATCTCAAATTCTTAACTCATACAAAACAAATCATATCCACATAATAATAATCATACTAATATAACCTAATATAAAATTTACATAATTTTTTAAACCTTTTCGAAACATCAACTTTTCCGCATCCCTCCCAAACATGAAAATTACAAATTGTAATGAAATTTAAAATAATAACTTTTATGTACAAATTTTGTTAAATTCGGATTTTTAATCTAAACAAAACAATATAATTTAATAAAACAATCAATCATAATTTTATTTATTCCCAAAACACACCAACAAAATAGAACCAATGAAAAATACAAAATTGTCTTCATCTCCGCTTATTATTTAAAAGACGACAATTCGAGCGTATATTACAAACGAATTTTATAAAAATAAAAGGCGGAATCACTACAAACATACCTAATACATTAGTATTTGTGGAATAATTTATTGCAAATCATCAATCATCGCAAAAAGCACAAATTGTAAAAAGAAAATAAATAAAAAAGGGAAATTTAATTTTCCCGCAAAGATACACACCTTATGAAAGAATTTATACATATTTTCAAATTGAAAATAAAATAAAAATTTATTAAATTTATATGAAATGTAGAAATAAAGTTACTTTCGTAAATGTTTCTCTCATCCTACATGCCCGAAATTGTGTACGATATATTCGGGGTATCACATACTGTACACATCTAAATGGAAATTGAAACGATTTGAAATATTTTGTGATGTTCTTATAAATTATAATCTAAATCAGGAAATATGTATATAATATGTAAGTACTATGACATATATTCCCCATAAACATAAGGAAACACATAAGTAAATATTTTTATTTATTCGGAAATCACATTGAGGTAAACAAAACATTTATCAAAAATATACTTAACACTTGTTGTGTTTTTCAAAATTCCTGGAAATTCTATTAAATGCATTGGTCATGAAATTGATTATAAAAATTTAATTAAATAAGTTAATTGACAACATCCGCCCGATTGTTATTTATTTATCGAAATGAAGCTTAAAGGCTTATGTAATGAAAGTATCTACAGGGAAATGTTTTGATAATATTAAATTAATTAATTATTGTTTACGATACAATTTACCTAATTAATTTGAGCCATCGGATATTATGTGATACAACATTTATCATTCGCGGAATTGTGCCAAAATTATTGGTTGAAATTTTTGTTTGTAGTGATTAAAATTGAAATCAATTTTTGATCAATCCTAAGAGTAAGAGAAACTGACATTTAAAAAATATATTTTACAAGATCGTACCAAAAATCAATAGAAAGAGATTTTAACAGATTTAAGGATATAAAAAAAAAAAATTAGCTGGTAAGGTTAGGCCTGCGCGTGCGTATTCAATGGATAATAATTTAAAGTTAGTCAACAAACACAGTTAGAAAATTCTGGTTTTGAAATCATTTCTATAGAAATTTTGAATTGACTCCAAGTTTAGTCATCAGCGGGTGTATTCTGGTTTTCCTTAGGAATTTGGAATTTTTTTCCTATATAGGAATTACTTTTGATAGCAGTTTTTCCTATGCTATTTTTCCTATAGTTTATTCTGGCGTAAAAAAGGAAAAATGAATAGGAATTTTTCTTGTTAGTTTTAATTCCCTACGCTAAGGCTCTGTGATTAGTTAAAGGTAATCAAACGTCAAACATTTTGTTGTTAAAATACAATTTTCTATTAATAAAAATAAATAAAAACAATTTGTTTTATATTGTTATACATTATAAACATGAAATTAAACGGATTTGTTTTATTACGCTGAAATTTGTCGGTTATAAACATGCACCCATTTTTATTATTTTTTTATCTGACGTTTCGGCGACCATAATATTCAAATAACAAAATGCCTACTTAGTGTTAAAGTAAAAAGTTCAATAGGAATTAATTTACCGTATCAAAAAAGGCAAGGAAAAATAAATTTCAAAACTGCTATAAATAGGAAAAATAAAATTCCTATTAAAGCTTGCCAGAATAAGCATTTAGGGGAAAAAAATAAAACTGCTGTGAAAATGTCAATTTTTTTTCCTTTTCCTATTCCTAAGGAAAACCAGAATACACCCGCTGAAGCAAAATATCGAAAAAACAATCCAACCACAAATATATAATGATATTCAAACACAAACAGATGCCATTGTATATTATCTATAAAAGTAGTAGGTGTTGTGAACGATTTCTCATGGACTATCATATTCTAAAAGTCTTAATAGTAAGATTAGCAAATACTGCTTCATTTTTGCAATCATTGACCAAGGACTGAGCAAGAATTAAGACAGTTAGTAAAACTTAAATTTGACGCGTCATGCTCTTGAAAGTTTCCGCTTATGTATTGTAAACGGGGGACGAATTAAGTCAGAGCCTTCTAGAGTATAGAGCCATAATCATTATGACGTATTTTTTCGAAGCTTTTTTAGTGGTATAACTTTTCACTAATTTCCATAGGAATCCATAGTAAAAATGGTGTTTTTTAGCTTCAAGTTTTTCAATGAAAAAAGCAAAAATGTTACAAAAATTTTATACAAAAGTGTTCTACATATATTTAGCAGCAATATACAAGAAGGGTATATTGGTATTAAGTAAATATTAATTGCAGAAATATTAAAATTAAATTATTTCTAAAATATATTTTCGAACTTTCATTTTAAAAAATACATACATCAAAGTTGGCTCTGACGAATTAAAATAATACTTGCTACATTTATCTTTAGTTTTACTAGTGTATGTTAGATGTCTTAAATTTATACAGAAAAATACGAAAAAGATTGTTTAATCACAAAATTATGACACGTTCTTAAATATTTTGTGAATTTGTTTAGCTTTTCCTACAACTTTTGAACTCAAACTTCCCTAAGTGGCAATTTTTGGTACGATTTTTCAAAATGTTTACTGCCCACTGCCATCTATGTATATTGACTTAATGCACACGATTTGTAGTAAGCTTTTCTTTTTAATTTGACCAGAATGCTGTTGTTATGAACTTTTTTTTTATATTTTGGTTTAAATAAATCTTTTTGTTTTTTTTTGTTTGTCTCTATCTCTGCAATCTGTTCTGGGGCACTCCCAACTCTTTCGCAGTTTCCTTTTAACGTCCTACCTTACGCCGTTGCCAGCCAACTCGAGGACGTACGGCTATAGACCCGCTTTTGTTTAAACCACCTGCACATTGCATTGCTTCATGCCAGCCTATACTATAGCACTGACATGAAAGGTGGGTCGGCCCATGGATTCCGCACTCTCAACAGGGGGTCATAGATGTGTTCATCGTCATCACCGATCGTAATCAGATGATGAAAAATTCCTTTCGCATCCCGCCCCTATAGGGATTCGAACCCGGTACCTCCCGATCCAACCGCCGTAGCTTTAACCACTGCGCCGTTTGGTCGGTGGTTTAAATAAATCAATTATTACAAGAAAATGAAACCGATTTACTTAAACGATATTCATATATGTTGAAATTCAAACATTTATGAAAATATTTCAGAAATCATAATTAAGAATTTGCAATGTTTTCATTTACAAATTTGTCTTAGGAAAAAAAGTGATTTCCCATATGTTTTATGTGTTTTACTATGGAAATTTTGGTTTTTTCGTCGTTTCTAATTCCCTTATAAAAGCTTCGTTTTTTAGATTATGGCTTGTATAATCAAGGTTGCTTTGAATCAGTTCGCGGAAATGTATGCCACCGAAAACTTTTTTATGGCGGAATTAATTCATTTTCAATGTGAATTAAATGTCGCGGATTTAATTCATATATTCGATTGGCGCAAATTTATCGGCGAAAATAATTTATTTTCCAAATGAATTTAACCTGCACAGATAAATATAAATTTATTCCGCCATAAAAATTAGAATGTTGAAGGTTGTCGAAAGTAGTCCTTATACACGATATAGTAAATATAACGATATGCTCAATTGCTTTTCAAAATTTGGTTTATTTTGCGCACTGCGTCATCCATTGACAACGCCATACGTTTTTGGTACGGCACTTTTATTTCAACGTAGCCTACGGCGTTTATTATTTATACAGAGAATGATTATATTTTTTATCACTCGATGACGATCATGTGCGCGAGCATATCTTTTTAATTTCTTATACGATATTCATAAGAATCCTGAAAAATATGAAAAATTTGAGAGAATGTAAATCTCTTAGTAGAGCGAGAAAATCGTTGTTACAATTTGTTTTACTTATAAATCGAAATATATACAATTTGAAGTTTTCTTAGATCATCAAATTCACAGCTTGTTAAAATTGGCTTGAAATATTTCAATTTCGTTAAATTTTGTATCTGGGCCCTATTGCACCTACCACTTATCACTTATTACTTATCAACTTATCATAGGTTAGTTTTTTTGATAATGATAAGCGATAAGTGTTTCACCAAAAGTAAAAAAAATCTCACTAACTTATCAATTTAAAAACTTATCAAATTTAGATAATGATAAGTGTTAAGCGTTGCATAATGGGATGGTAAAATGATTTTTAAATGAAGTTTTGGAATATGGCCATGTATTGATGGAACTTGGTTATTTCTCAATCGATTACATTGAAACTCGACAGGTACAATGGAAATGGGACGGTAAAATGATTTTTAAATGAAGTTCTGGAATATGGCCAATAAGGATGAAACTTGGCTATTTCTCAACCGATTATGATGACACTTGAAAGTAACAATGGAAATGGGATTCTAAAATGGATAAAGTTCTGGAATATGGCCATGTTGAATGAAACTTGGGTATTTATTAATCGATTACGATAAAACTCCACCGGAACAAAGGAAATGGATTCTAAAATGAGTTTTAGATTAAATTTTGCAATATGGCTCAGCAAGATTGAAATGGCCTGTTTTTCAACAGATTCTGAATAAAATCCACAGGTCCAATGGAATTGGGGATTCCAAAATGATTTATAGGTGAAGGTCTAGAATATGGTCAAGTTTTATCATAATTGGCCAGATTCTAGAACTTTAACCGAAAATCATCTTATAGAATCTCATTTCTATCGCCCATGCCAAATTTCATAATAATCGGTCAAGAAACAGCGAAGTTCCATCTTAATTGGCCATATTCCAGAACTTTGTCAAAAAATCATTTTAGAATCAAATTTCATCATAATTGGTCAAGAAACAGGTAAGTTCGACTTTAATAAAAAAAAACGTTTTTCACAGACCACTACAATTTTTAGCTCTTATCAATTTATTTGAGCAGCGAAATTTTTCTTATTGATAATTATCAATAAGATATTATGTTGGATAATTATCATTAAAGTAGTCGACTATTGATAAGTTAAAACTTTTGGTGCAACAGAACTACGAAAAACTTCGTTCGATAAGTGAGTGCTTATCACTTATTATAACTCAATAAAATACTTATCAAATTTCAATTTGGTACAACAGTAAATTATCAAAAATTATGATAAGTTGATAAGTAATAAATAAATGATAAGTAGTTGGTGCAATAGGGCCCTGGTTATGTTGAATACCCGAAACCGAAAATGCTAAGATACAATTTCAAATTATGGATTTAAAATTGATTTCAATTTGGTTAATTATATCGAAAATTGATAGTTGAAAAAATCTAAAAAGAACTTTAAGGAAAAGTGAGTATAAAATTAAATTCGATAAAATAATTTGAGACTAAAATTTCAAAAGAAGCAAATTACCCAAATTCATTAATTTAAAATTTGTATCTATGTTCGTATTCGATGGCACGAATTAGAGAAAGGAGTTTTGTGAATGTTTACCGGTTAAATTCGGTGTTATTGAATAACATTTTTGGAGAGCCCTTGATTTTATTTTTCAGTTTTCGGGGGCCACACTTTGAATAAGTTTGAGAAGGACTGATCTATTCAATGTTTCCCATTTTGGTGTTTTATGTAATATCTATAGATTGAAACAGTTAGTTACATGTGTGTTGCTGTGATGTTAGATGATGAGCTGAATTCAAATTTACAGGTAGAGTTTGGTAAAAGGTGTCAAATGGAAGAAGAAAATTTAGTGACCTTTGATGCTCTTGAATGACCTTAGATTTGGTTGGCGTACTTTTGAGATACTCTGTCGATAGCTTCAATAAACTTAACAACTTTTTCATTTCATTATTGCCGTAGTTGTGCCTCAAAAATATGCCACCAGGTAATCAAACGTCATCAAAAATACGTTCTTTTTCGATCTGACAATACCAGACTCACTCAGTTTAATATAATTATTTCGGCTTAAGATTCTAATTAAGACTAATATACAGTAGTTTAAGGTTTCGGTAATTGAACAAAATTTCTCGGAGTATTTTGGAATCTCCATAAACTTGTCCAATTGTCGCCTACAAATAACCGACCAGTTGATCAACCCAAAGCCTTTGCGATTTTGGACACAGCTAACTGATGTATAGGTGCTTGTATAGGAGCGCTAAAATAATTTCCAATTATTAATTATTTGAAGAGGTATTTTGATTCTACTTTGTAATTAGTAAATAAATTACTTAAATAATTTGAAACACTTATTGTGGATGCATCTTATTCTCAAAATGTGGGAAGCGGTTGAAAGCTGTTTATAGATTTTAAGATGTTTGTAAAATGTCACCAACAGTAGAAACTAAGATGCTAGTTTTCATCATTATATTGCTCCTAAGTACAGTAAATCCTATTTGCAGAAAATCGCATTTTGTTTTGTATTTTCATTTTGTGTGGTATATACTTATACTATAAACGACTACGAGGACTAATGCTAACAATAAAAGTTTATAAGCGCATCTTAAACTTTTATCTTTTAACGTTTACAGCATATGTTTTAGATTTTTTGTAGAAACGTTAGTATACATATATGAAAGCTATTAGCGTTATGTCTATATAAAAGCTGAAAATATTAAAAATTTAAAGAAGCATTTTTGGCTTTCGGCAAACATAAGTCGATTCAACTTCAACTAAACTTGATATTAAGCTTTGTAGAGAATTTTTTTTTCTTTTGAAATTGTTTTATATTGGTGTTGAATTTTAATATTTTAGTAATGAGTTTTAAAACAAAAGTTGAAAGAAATCAAAGTTAGATAAATATCTTAGTTTAAAGTTAAAACTTTGCTTTGAAAGTATGTGTCGCTTAATATAATTAAAATGGAAATTAATTATAGTAATTGGTTTCATAATTTTAATTAAAGTATAAATATTTAAATATGCAGTAAGAACATAATACTATAAAATAAATATTGATAATGCGACATTTTCGATTTCAGCTATAATCTACTGGATTAAATCATTTGTCCTAAAATTTTCGCTATCGCATTATAACGAAATGGTTTAATGTTCAACTAATTTTTGTAATTATGACGGATTCAATCATAATACATATAATTTACCATAAAATAAGGGCTCTAACAGGTGAATATAAATTGTAACGATTTGCTTTTATAAGTTGTACTAAGTATGAGGGCCCCTTTTAAAACAAAGCTTCCGTTTACCTGAAGATAATGTACACCACTAATGCTAATGATTTCATCGATAAATTGTTCAATACCGTGGAAGTTTGGCGGCAATGGCCAACAACAAAAAACGACCCGAATATAAAAGTTTATAATTTAGGTCTAAATCAGACTAAACCAGTAAATTTTGTGCAATAACTGCGAGGAAGAATATCGAATATTCTTTATCTATATAGCAATTTTGAAAATTTTAAGCAATGTAAACCAATCCTAGACAAATAATTTTGAAAATATGAACTATCATAAAAAATCTTGAATGTATCGAATTAATTAAAGCCAAGTGAATTTTGAAAATCAAGCAATTTCATTCAATAAAACTCAGCACCATATTTCGAATAATCACAAACATTTTAATCTACCTAATTTCAAATTTCAAGAATGCCAAAAATTTCCGAAAAAATTTGAGATTAATAAAGCGTAATTCGAGATTGCTACTGTCAGTACTCCAGAAACCATCGACGCTAATGGAGCAATGAGTGATCACTGAACAGCACCTAAATAATTTTGTTCGATCATCTTAAAAAAATTTAGCCGAGGTCAGATTTGGATTTTTTAACCACACAGTAATCGGTTCCCATATGTTAAACAAACTATAATTCAAGGTATAGAGCACTCCGACAAAAATGGCGGCGTTATTCCACTGGAAGATGTCGTTGTGAAGTTGTCCCGAAATTCTATCTCAAAAAATTATTATTTTCAATTCGGTCAATGCCATCTTGCTTCACGACTCACGTGTTTCGCAACCATCCCATCGTGATGGGAAAAATCTCGAAAAATGCTGAACTAACAGAAAGTCATCTTGTGTTTCGTGTGCAGAATTCAGAACTTGATTAGTATTCAGTAAAATTGCGATGCACTCTCTTGCAAAAAATGTGAAAAATTACGAGGCCACATCTGGTAAAATTACGAGCTAATGGCCAGCCATTGATGAAACTAAAAGTAGCTCATCTTGTGATTGGTGTTTACACCAATCGTAGTTAAAGAGCGAAAACCAAATAAAAATACGACCGACGAGATTATCTGCCATATTTGATCATTCCATCTTCATGACGAAAATATGGAAAAATTGTCAGAATGATGGAACTAACAGAAAGTCATCTTGTGATCGCTGTTTAGAACTCAGTGCTATTTATGGAACTAACAGAAAGTTACCTTGTGATTGATGTCGAAGACTCAGCACTTGCTTAGTATTCAGTTCAAGTGCGAAATCAAATAAAATACTGCCCATTAGTGAAACCAACAAATCATCTTGTGATTGGTGTTATCTAATCTAACCTACAGTGCGAAAATCAAACAAAATACTACTCACGTGGTTCCCCATTTGACTATCCCATCCTTATGGCCAGGAACAAATCTGTGGTACAATCATATTCATAAAAATAAATGGAATAATGGCATTTTTTCTGTACTAAGGGAATATTTCCGAATGAGTATAAGCAGGTGAAAAAAATTCCCTATCCAGGGTATTTAGTTGCATGTGTAATATATGTACATACATTTATGTATTTTGACAGATGTCCACATGTGGAAAATGGATGTGGAATTCGAGAATAGGGCCCCAGAACACAGAACTTGATTAGTGTTCACTTGAATACCGAAACTAAAATAAAATACAACGCACGTGTTTCACAGCCATATTTGGCCAACCCATCCTCATGGCAATAATCTTGGAAAATTCTGTGATACTGTCCAATAATTGAACTAACAGAAAGTCATCATGTGATCGGAATCCAGAATTCAGGCATTGATTAGTAATTAAATTGCGAAAATCAAATAAAATAAGCCCCACGTAGTTCGTGGCTGAAAAACTTCTGGAAATATTTAGAAGTACTAGCCATTATGATGGAACTGATAGAAAGTCATCTTATGTTTGGACTCCAGAATTAAGAACTTGATAAGTAATCAGTTAAATTATGAAAATCAAACAAAATACAACTTACGAGTTTCGCGACCATATTTCACCATCCCATCTTCATGGCAAATATCTGGAAAAATACAGAAGTATTGGCCATTGATCGAACTAACCAAAGCCATATAAAATAAGCCCGAATTAGTTCGTGGCCGAATTTAGATATCCTATCTTCATGAAATACTTCTGGAAATTAAATTTTTCTCAGAACTTGGTTAGCAACCAGGTAAACTGGAAACAAGGTTTCGCGGCCATATTCACATCATCCCATTTCCATGACAAACATTTGGAAAAATTCGGGCATTTGATGCAACATGATTAGTATTCAGTATTACGAAAATATGAAACGCTGCTCATAAGATGAGGTGTTTTCCGTGACAATTTTGTTATTTGGCTGAGTGTTGCAATTGTGATAAATTTGTCTATTAAGGTAATATATTCCTTTGGCTGTAATTGTAAATATTAGTGTAAAATATCTTTTATGTACTCATGTACTGGTGATAAATTTAAAATACCCTCGATCTGAAGAAAAGTGTTACAATAGAAATAGTTATGAGATACACGATACAATATTTAAAAATTATAGGTTCACATTATCATTTTCCCGGTTACCTTGAAGATGTCCCCAAAGGTTAAATGCTATCATTCAATAAATCTGTTTAATCCTTACAACTTCAGTACGTAAGCTTTTCCTAGAACCTTATTCCTTTCGAAATATTTAACGGTCCCGCTAATTTTGAATTACCCGCCTGTATTATATGAACCTTCGAGCTTTTTAAAAACTTATAAATGAACAAATACATACACGTTTTTAAGGTTAAATCAGAAAAAAAACAAATTAATTTTAACGACACATACAAACAATTTATACTTTTGTACAAAATAATTGCTATAATAAAATTTTTCGGTTCATTTTGAAACTCGTACTTTTTTACAGACTATCCGCTTTCCTTTCGAAAGTAGGTTAATTGCACATCTCAATTAAGAAGTTCTCGAGATACAAAACCCCAAAAATTCATAATAATAATAAAATAAAATAAAATTGTTTATTATATAATTAAACATCCCAAGAATACAATGTACAATTGCACATACAAAATAATAGAAAATGGAAAAAAAAATTCTTTTTTTTTTACTTACCCATTAGCACCGAATTAGTTGGTGTTGCCATACTACGTCGACTTAATACAACAACTATTAGCGAATTTGCCGTCATTGTAATTAATAATAAAAATGGTGTACAATATCCATACAATGGGATACTATATTTCAGTTCTGATTCACATGATACATTTAAATATGAAATATTGCCCAAACTATTTTGACACTCATTGTACTGAAAGTCAAAGTACTCGGATGAATTTTGATCAGTCACCGTTGAATTATTTTCCAAATAATTATCATTGTAATTACTGTCATTAACAATAAAACTGTTATTTATTTGATTATATATATTTAGGCTATTACTATTTACTAAATTATTTAGATTATTATTGTTCAAATTATTATTTGTTAATAAAGTCTTAGTTATTTGTTCCTCAAGTGTTAACATTTCTAACGACATTTTTTAGTTTTTGTTTGATGAATTTTTCACCTTCTTCAATTGTGCTACTACTATTACCACTACTGAGATACAAAATGTACCGTTTTTCATTTATATTTGGCGTGCGTTTTGATGTCAGGATAATTTTATTCCCATCTTGTTGTCGGTGTTTGTATATTATGTATGTTTTGATATATTTAAATTTTATTTATCTAAATAAATTTTCACAATTTTCACACAAAAAGAAAAAACGGAAGATAAAATGTAAATGAAAATAATGACGAAAATTACTTTCTGAACTTTTTCTTTTGACTCATCAGGAAAAAGCTCCCCGTTTTTTTTGTTTTGTTTTAGTTAAATTTTGTTTTCTGCGATGAAAGAGTGTAACAGTTTTTTGTTTCTTATCGATTGAATATAAAAAATGAGTTCATTGCTGGTTTTATTACTAATATTATTATACATTATCTTGGTGTATTATTTTTCCGAAAGCTTTTCTTTATTTTACAAACACAATATATTTATTATTTGGCTTGTTTATTATTATTGTTGTTATTTTGAAAAGTTGAATAAATGATGATGTTGATGATGACGATGACTTTGATGGTGCGGTGATGCTGATATTGCTGATGATTTGGTTTTGGTGATTCAAATAAATATACTCTGAAAAGAAAAGAAAGAAAGAAAAAAGAAAATTTTAAATTATTTAAATGAAATGAAAATATTTACTTTTAAACTGAATGAACAGCAGAGAGTAGAATAGATATTATTTTGAAATTGGTTTATGTATAACTGTGTACAATACTGTTGGGTTTGGCTCGCTTTTTAAACAGAATTCATGTTTGTGAGGCACTTGCTCATTATTATTGAATGAAACCGTAAAATGTAAAGTCGGAATTGGAATATTGATGTTTTGTTACAGATTTGATTACCTATATAATTCGTACAATCATATTTGAAGTGTTGATTTAGACTGTACCTGCGCTCTATAATATATATTTTTTAGTAGAAATTTTATTCACAATATTATCACATTGCCACATATGTAATTGAAGCAGCTGACTTGTCAGAAATTGGTCGAAAACACAATTGGCTCATTTTGAAACGCGTTGTAAATTTCTGATTTCAGGGTATGATACGATATCCCTACAACAAAACTTATACAATTTTTAAAACTGTATGCCTTATCGCAAATACTCATACTATACATTCTAACACTTATCAACACCACTTAAGTAAAATCAACAATGACACAATGAATTGATTTTGCTTACAGCTTTTTTCAAGATGGCTGTTTCAGAACCCCCGAACCGTATCCGGCACCAAGTTTAGAATCCCATAAAAATAACAAAAATCACAAAACAAGAAAGAAACAAAAAACAATGCAACAACAATAAGAAGAAAACAATTACCAAAACGAATCTAAACGAATTTTCTCAAAATCAGGACCTATCGCAATCGCTTCCTGACACTCGAAAATCTGCCTTCACCAATTTTTATCAAAATCGTTAGAGCAGTTTCCGAAACCCTTGATATAAACTAACAAACACACAATTTTATGGCGTTTAAATCTAGTTATAATCACAAATAATTATGTAAACATAATCCTAGTGTTCAATTGGGGAAAAATATAAAACATATCACGATATTGTTTGTCACTGCAGGCATTAAACGTGCTGATTTATTACAAAACAAAAAGCTAAGTTGTTTTTTTTTGTTTTAGGCCCTTTCCGAAAGTTATACTTCCTGAGTAATCAATGTGATCACCAAATTTTAGGAAACATTTCTACCTTTCCGCCACAAACAAACGTTGATAAATTCATCACAAAAAATTGTTCAAAATTTGTCTAAAAAGAACTTTTATTTGTGGTTATAATTTTTAGCCACAAATTCTTTTAAATTTTTTAAATTTTTAAACAAAACTTGTTGAGGTTTTGTTGATTATTGCGTTAAACAAAAATTTTTGGTAAACTATAAGTTTTCCACCAGAATAATTAATGCAAGTTGTGAAGAAGATGAATACGCGAAATTACACAATGAAAAAAACTTTTTACTTTTTACTTAGAGGTTTGTATGAATTTCCAACATAATGAGCAACAATTTTTGTTCGTTATGTTGAAAGTTCATATAAACCTGTAAGTAAAATTGTTTTTTGATTGGGAATGCCCTGTCATTGGTATATATTTTATTTATGAGGTAACATTAGTTTTATAAAAACAATAATAAATTCGATAATTTTTAGACGAAGAAGCCTTCACTACATGTAAGGAAACAACGATCACAACTTTTTGCCGCTCCATTGGATTTTCATGCCACATAATCGATTGATAATTTGTATCAACAGGAGTCATGTAAATTTGTGGATACATTTTTCCACGTTCACGTTTAGATCAATTGTAGGCCGACGTAATTTTACGAAGATCGTGGTTAAATCTGTTTGGATACTTGGACCTCGTTGAGAAACGTTTTTCAGTAGAACTTGTGGACATGTTTTACATGAAGCATCTTCTTTTATTTTAGTGGAAGTGCACTTTTAATGTGGTAGATAGTACTTATCATTACATCATCATTATTGTTTTATTGAAAAAGAAATCACAATTAAGCAACCGGAACATAGCCAAAAGAATTGCTTTTGCTAAGGAGAATTTGGCAGAATCTAGGACATTTTGTAATTTATTAATTTGGAGGGATGAGAGTAAATCCAACGTGGTTGTTGGATAGCATACGTAAGACGACCCCCAAACCAGGAGCTTAACCCTTGGTATGCCAAATAAAAATCAATGAGTTATAGCAATGCATCAGTAATGGTTTGGGATGCTTCACTTTTCGGGGATTTGGCCTGTCGTAAAAATCGATGGAATTATGGATGTCCTTAAATAAATCGAAATTCTTCCGCTACGGTGGCGTTATCAGCACCCAAAATATAATCTATAAGTATGGACGGTGTCCTTAGAATGGTAAAGAACCGAGAATCTAGCGGAAAATGAGAAGTCCGAGTAAGGAAACCGATAAACAGAGAATATTTATGGGCCCAAATTGAAGAGGATTGGAGCCCAATATGCCTTGCTTACAAATAGTGTAGGCAGGAGATGAAGAGTAGTCTTGAAGCAAAAGGGTTTCCCAACTAAATATTAAATTTGTTCTAAATTGTTTATTTTTGTAAGTAAGTGGCTTAATTAAAATGCCAGCCGAAACTACTATTATCTTTTTATTTTTATTTTATTTAATAAACTGTGTTTGTCAACGTACGAATTATAATTTTATTTATTTATTTACACCCAGCGCCATAAAAATGTGCGAGTTGGTTTATTTTCACTTTGTTTGTTTTGTTTATTCAAAGTTTTTGTTTTTTCGCTCTTTTCTTATTTATTTCCTTTTTGTTTTTTGCGCTCATTTATTTTTCTTTGATATCCCAATTGTTGTGAAATAATTTATAGTGGTAATCGAGGTAAATATTAGTTAGTTCCAGTTAAGCCATCAAAGAGTAAATTTTACAATGGGTCGTTGTAAACTAAATATTGACGAAAAAGCAAAAATTTTGCAATTTCTTGCTAAAAAATACACAAATATAATAATAGCGGAAATGATCAATTGTTTTCAATCAGGAGTAAGACGTTTTTTAAAGCGATATTGTAAATCCCAACAATTGTAAGAAATACTGACCTCTGATCGCTTAGATCGAGTATTAAACCGAATGATTGTAAGGTACAGATTTAATACTGCTGGTGAGCTAAGAATATACCTTTTAGCAACAACTAACGGCTTAATTTCGTTTCGTACTGTACAGAGAAGGTTAAACGAACTAGGCCTGAACGCTTGTCGACCGGCGATAAAACCGCTCCTTGCCCTAAAAATGAGAGCTAAAAGATTAAAATTTACAAATGAACGCAAAAATTGAACTTCCAAGGACTGACGGAGAGAAGAATTTTCGAACGAGTCGAAATTTAATTCATTTGAGCCCGACAGAAGGATGACAGTTCGGTGACGAAAAGAAGAATTCGACACAATGCGTTTTGCCGACTTTAAAACATTACCTATACGTTATGATCTGGGGATCCATAACAGCTTTTGGAATGGGTTCAATTCACCTTCTAGAAGGTTCCGTAAATGGAGTAAAATACAAAAAAAATGTTGAAACCCGCGTCGTGCCGACCATTGAGGATCTGACACAAAATATTACAAATTCAATATTTGAAGATGATTCGACTCCATTTTTTCCAAGATATAGCCGTTATTGTTAATATAAGAATGATTATTTATAATGCCATTTTCCTTTAGGTAACAGAATTTAAACAAATTTTGGGATCGAGTCACTACCATGGCTAGAAAATAGTCCAGACTTCAACATTACAGAGAATTTATGGGCGTTCAAGGGACACAAGATTAGGCAATATACGACGAAAACTATTAAAGAACAGAAAAAGTTAATTGAAAAGTATGGTTCGAAGAAATTTCAACAGAATATTTGCAGAAATTATATGATTCTATGCCGACTCAGATTAAGGATGGCATCAAAGCCAAGGGAAGGCCCACTAAATATTAATTTCATTGGTGAACCTTTTATTGAATTTTTGTATGTTTTTTTAAATATATTTTTTTAATCATGTTTATGCTTAACTTTAATAAAAATAACCATTTTTATAATTAGTAAATTGTTTTGTAGATTTTTATTTTTGTTCAAAAAAGCGTTTGAAACATACGCAACATTTATACGAAAAACCTAGTTTAGTAGGTTTAAAACATCCGACCATAAAATAATTTATTAAAAATATATAAAATAGTACAAACATTTTGTTTTTAACCAGTATGTATTTAACATTTGTGTCCTTTATTCATAAAGCAAATAACATCTTTTCAAATATTTTCCTTTAAATTTCGCACATTTTTATGTATCACCTAGCATAGGACTAGCATTGAAACTATGTTTGCTTCTCCACAGAATAAAATTTAAAAATTTTCCTCCAAATTCAATATAGAATAGAATTTTGTAAATAAACCAATTTTATGGATCTCCAAAATCATTGCTATCAGTGGGAACAGAAATACTGTAAAAGTTACACACATAGTTTGTTATTTACAAACTACGAACGAGGACTGCCGTAAAAGTTTTTAGAAAATGTTAATACTAGTGTTTTCCGATGCAAATCTCTATGTCATTCAAAAAGTTTAATATTTTTGGAGGTTATGTTTCTCAGAAGTCATCTGTCAGTTCGCATCGCAACATTGTTTTTTATTTAATTAAAAAATTGAATTCAGTGAATAAATGGAATTATCGCGTGAAAATTTTCGTGTGTTGATTTTTTACGATTTTCGAAAGGGGCTAACTCAACAACAGTGCTTTGAATCACTTCATTCGACTTTTTGAGACAAAGCACATTCCTTAGCTAGTGTTTATAATTGGTACAATGAATTTAAACACGAACTGATTGAAGAGGATCGTCATGTGCCTTATCGAGAAATCGAGGCATGCCTATAGGCATTAGTAATACCAGCTTACATACGATCTGAGTATTAGAGCACCCAATGAATTCTTCCAACAATCAAAGATAAGATGCGTGGACAACGATTTTTATCGCCTGAAGAACCGGTTCAAGCGTTCAAAAACCATGTTTTGGAGCTACAATCTTCGGATGACTAGCAAAAGTGTTTCGATAAATGGTTTGAGCGTATGCTAAAGTGTATAGATCTTAAAGGCGAATGTTTTGAAAAGCAATAAATCAATTTTTGATGAAATATTTTAATTTTATATTACTTTTTCTAAAACCTTTTACGTTACCCCTCGTATTTAAGCATTATTTCAAAATAAATGCTTTTGTCAAAAATACTTCGAAAAAGATTGTAAGTGTTCAGAAGAAAGTTTGAGTAATTTTTGCTGTAGAAGTGTTCACTGTTCAAATGAATGTTTTCTTTTCAGAAGTTTTTTTTTTGCGACCCCATCAAGGTTTAAAAAGAAAAACTTAACTGAACGAATTAATTTTGGCATAATTTGATACTTTAATTCAATTTCGTCGAATTAGTAAGGGAAATTTGTATGGCAACATTCAAAATTTGAGCAATTATGTTATTACTTCTTAATCTACATCGATCGCTCTCTTCTTACTTCCAACCGACATATTACAAATAAAAATTGCGATTGACATTTTTGTTTTGAGTTGACATTAATAGTGTTGTTTACATAGCCCCGACTTGGCACCCAATGACTTCTTCCTGTTCTCAACAATCAAAGATAAGATGAGTGGACAACGATTTTTATCGCCTGAAGAAGCGGTTGAAGCGTTCAAAAATCATGTTTTGGAGATGATTTCGAAGTGACTAACGCGTTAGGGACGAAGCATACACATAATTCTGTTTATTTCATTTTTCGAGGCTACAAAACATAAAGTGCTTCAACTTAACTGATCAATCATATCCTCCTACCGTGTTTTCTTTCAGATGTTTTTTTTTGCGACCCCATCATGGTTTGAAAAGAAACGCTTAACTGAACGAATTAATTTTGGCATAATTTGATACTTTAATTCGATTTCGTCGAATTCAGTTAGAGTTTTTCTCAATGACTTTTAGTTGTTTATATCCAACATTTCAATGTTTTAATTTTGGATACATTTCTCGAATTTGGTAAAAAATTAACGTTTTTTTATAAAATTCAGTTGTTTTTCCACTAAAAATTTAAATTCCGAAAATTTCCTAAAGTATTCAAGTTTTATTAAAACATTGCAACTTTACAAAAGTTTGAATATGTTTTACATTAGGCTAATTAAAGACAATTAATGTTTTGCCATAAACTTCCATTAGTAGTGGACTCCATATCGATTCCATTTCATTTCCTATGTATAAAATTCAACTTTTGTATACCGGGTAGGTATCTACATTATTATAAAAACAATCTACAAAAATCGATTGAGGCATTAAAATATAGATTTTTTTTTTGTATAACTAGGTCTCATCTACAACCGATTGATAAAAATCAGTAAATATTGGAAAATGTTTACAAAAAAATCTATCTACTTGTTGTCTTGGTTGATGTTTTCAATCATTAAAAACTCCATTAGGTATACGCAAAGACATTAAAATCTGAAGACAAGTAGAAAACCAATTTATAACATAATAAAAGTGTCTCAATATAAAAAAAAAATCGTCATCATTTAGGAGAATTGCAATTAAATTTTCTAATCGACTGAATATTTTTTTAAGTTCTGTGCCAAAATAACTTTTTGTTTTAACGCAAATTCTTAAAAGTTTAATGATTTCTTTTTTTCAATAATGATGATTACCTGTTGTTAAACAATTTTATGACTTCTTTTTAAAATTTACGGTGTGCCATACTGAATTATTACTCATTTAATATGCAAACACTTTAAATATATCGCTTAATTGAATTGTTGCCTTAGGGGTTGATACTTATTTTTATGACACTTTCTAAATGTGACTATCCATTTGGATTAAAAAATAATAATTTTTTGTTATGTGCACGTATATAATACATAATACCTATACGTTTGTACAGCGTCATATATGATGCAAATAAGCGAGCAATATAAATATGTTAATATGTCTAGACGGGAGAAGAAAAAAATTAAATCGATTTGCAATTGACATAATTCGTTTTTGCATATTTTTATGTATGTACATTTGCATAATAATGCTGTTTAATTTAATGACAATATTTATTTTAATTAGTGAATATGGTTTGACTGCATTAAATTTACCACACATACTGAGCAATAAACTTTCATTTTATTCCGCCTGTCATTCCATAGCATAATAT
The DNA here is from genome assembly GCA_963556165.1 of Tipula helvola. NCBI lineage: Eukaryota > Metazoa > Arthropoda > Insecta > Diptera > Tipulidae > Tipula > Tipula helvola. The sequence continues at coordinate 6,978,960 of OY744481.1, read as the reverse complement.
ATTATATAAATAATCGAAAACTTTTAAAAGTTTGCCATTAAAAGTTTATGTTTTAGTTTTATCGGAAAGCAAATAACTTATGCTTTATATATAATGTGTAATCGAAAAAAAAACAAACAATATAATATGGTTATATATACGTTTTGTCCAAATCTATGGCACAAACAATTTTGCAACTATACATAAATCAAACTTTTTTCGAAGAATTCAGAATAGTATGGTAAAATTTCGTAAACTTATAAATTTCTTCTCTGACAAAAACCATTGAGTTGAAAAATACAAAACACATAGTTTCTAAACAACAAAGCATTAAACTTTCTTTTCTTTTTAAGTGTAGCTTTGATGATAAACCAATTGGTCGTTAAAGGAATGCAATCTTGTTTATCACATTTTTTCGTACATTTTCTGAATTTTTAATTGAAATATAAAAGTGCACAGCACTATACAAATGATTCATTATACGAATAATAATTTCACAATATGGAAAAGCTTTTAATCGCTGTTATGATAATTTTTGTTGTTATTGTTTAAGCTTTTACAGCTATACCAGGCTGAAATATTATTTACATACAACAAAAATGGAAATGCTACTGAATAGTTATAAAATTATAATTAGTATTAACAGTATAGTATGTGTATAATGGATTATTTACAATAATTTCCTCTGGAGAGTTTTAAAAGCTTTTGATATTTTCAAATTGGTTTATTTGCTCGAGAGGATAAATCAAATTTTTATTCTAGCTTGGTCGTTGTTGCATTCTCATTGAAAGGTATTTTTCATAAATAATTAAAATTTTTTATATTGAATATATTTCGTTTGGAGAAGATGTACATTTTTTAAATACCTCTTGAAATTGTGAAATTACAAGTTTCGCAGGTGCATTGCGAATTTATGTGTGGAATTTTTGGTTGATCGAAGGAGAATCGAATAAATCTGATTTAATTTTGATTCGATTCAGATAAGATTTCAATGTGTTTACCACGTTACTGATTTTTATCTCACATTGCTTGTATTATACTGATACAAAATCGCTTATATTATTATATTAGCATTTGTTTTGAATTCTAATATGAAAATACTTCCATTTGCGTAGTTTCGCAATACATTTTGTCTTAGGCTTGCAGGCAACATGTTAATCTTCGTTTTACTGAGTTTTCAATTTATACTTTTTGTGTCAGAGACTAAATTTCAATTTCAATAAATATTAGTTTGGTTTTAGCTTTCAACGATAGCTATTGATTTTGATTCTCATAAATATTATTCTGACATTTTTAAATATTCGGATTTGAAACATTGAGCGCTTGATATCCAAGTAATTTAATTATCAACATTATTCAATTTTTCCGAGGTTATTCGAGGTTATACAAAATTTTTGAAATATGTATTCCATTTTTTGTTTATATTGTTTATATCGAGATTATTCTAGGATAATATAATTATTCGATCTTGTCAAAATCATTTGAGTGTGTTTCTCAATACTCCGCGAAATTGGCATTACGTCTTTTTACAGAACTAGCGATTTATCATGATTTTTGTTGATGAAACGATTCTGAGCTTTTCGAAATTTTCTTAGTGTCGAAGCTATAATTTAAATTTTGAGCATGTCGATTAGGTACATTCGATACGTTAGAGCACCCAAGTGCTATGTCCTAAGGGCTCCTAAAAATTTTATTTAATAATAATGAATTTACATAGTCAAGCATTTTGGGCATTCTTGTTGAAATATCTCAGATGTATCAGATCCGTGTCCCGCCAATTTAAAAAAATGTTCTACAAAGCCAAAATGTTCTTTCAGATTCTCCGATTTACAGGTCAACAAATTCCTATACGCGCAAATTGTAGAATTCCATAAAATTGTTAAGCTTGGTTTTAAAAAACATGACAGAATTCTACATAAGGAACCAACTAAAAATTAGATGTAGCTGTGGAATCTCCGAAACTAAATATTTTAGCTGGACATATGAGTGGAGCAGAACAGATACCGAAATGGCTAAACTAAAGTTAAAGCTAAACAATTTTGAGCTTACAACTATTCTAAATTTGGTTTACGTTTCTCTAATTTCACCGCAACCCAACCCGAATTTGGTTCGTTTTTAATTTTTGTGTCAAATTATTTTTACTTAGGTATTTAAAACCAAATTTGGATTTAATATATTCTTCAGAATTATCGAACTTTCAAAATTCTGGAAGTACTTGAAACATTAAAAAAATTAAATCAGAGTTATCCAAAGATTTTTTTTTGATTTTTTCAATACCAATTTTCAATGTAATTAACCAATTTGAAAGCTTTGGCCCTCTTAGTAATTTTATACCCAAAATTTAAAATTTTATTTATGAGGAGTTCTGAAAAAAAAGAAGGAAAACGGAACGCGCCATAATATAGAAAATGATAGGTCAGTAAATGAGAGTAGATCAGTTTCGATTTAGGTTCTCGGTAATTTTTTAACTGTAATATCCGTAATTTACCGAAAAACAGACTTTTCTAGAAAAAAATTAAAGACTATTCCTACTTCCCTTATAAATTCTAAGTGGGCACCTAATTTATCAGAATTGAAAGCCCAATTATTTCATTGTTTGTATTAGTAATTTGACGCACAAACTTTAGTTCTTAATTTTTAGAAAACTGATTGATCTAATTATTTTATTGAGGTCTACATACGCTAGAAAGATAAAATAAACGTTTAAATTAAATTTTATACACATGGTCGTTTTGAGTCTTAAACAAAGCTTAACAATAGTTATGATTACATATGTCACTAAGCCAAAATTTATGTTTTGTACAAAGCTTCCCTACGGCCGAAAAGGTATTTTCGGTTTCACGGAAGTTAGGTTTATAGTTAAAAAGTATTGACAGGCTAGATAAACAAAATCCCCCGTAATTATTTACTTTAAACGAAACTGCTACTCGTTTTATAATTCTAGTCAACTCTGTTGCGTTGAATAGTCAAGGGTTTTATTCCCCAAACCTGGTGTCTACTTTTTGTCAACTTCATGATAAATTAGTCGGATTAATGGAATTCTCTTTAGATTTGGTATAGATTTGGATAGATTTGCAAATAAATCAAGAGATTTTTAGTCTGAAAAATAGAATGGCACTAATGACGAATATGACATTTTTGTGTGTAAAACCAAGTTAAAGGTTTAATTAATAAAACTTATTAATAACACCGGCACACAAAAAGATAAATTTCTGAACCCGAGGTCTGCCACTTGCTTTTCTGGCACTTTCACATTGTGACCCTGGGTTACGGTTTTCATGTCGTCATGGCAACCACACATAAAAATGTTACGATGACCGTAGCTCCTCAAGGGTAGGCAACTTGGCCTTTGAGGTGTACACGGCTACAAGAAGACATCAGTGTGATAGGGACTCGAATGTGTTGTGTTACATTTTGTGGTAAATTTGAAATAGCCAAATGTCGGAACACTATATCTGACTATCGACTAAAAATATATACCATGAATGTTTTGGCAGAGAGATCCTTGAGGAAAATATGTCGACTCCAAATATTATATGCAATGCATGTTCAACTATGCTAAAGCGGTGGAAGAATACTAAGAGTAACTCAAATTTAAAATATATACTCGCAATATGGAAAAAACCTCGAAGTGGAAGGTTTTACGCAGATGTATGTACAATGTCGAAACCCGTAAAGTCCAATTACTATACTTCAACTCAAGTTTTTCAAACAATAAAGTAATGGAAGTTTTAAAGGATAGGAATGGAAGAATTTTACAGCAGTGAAAATGAAACGGAGGAGAGTGAAGAAGAGTATATTGCACCTAAAGAAGAGAAAGTTCCAATATTATTCACTCAGAATGACCGCAATAATTTGATTAGGAGATATGCATTACCAAAAGATGTATTTGAAGACTTAGTTAGTGAACTGAAAAGTAGAAACTTGGTAGTCGCTGGAACAAAATCTTCAATTTATCGAGAAAGAAAAAGGAATTTCCGAAGCACTTTGCCAAAGATAAAAAAACTTTATTGGTGTATTGCACAATATACCAGCACTGATGAATGATTTAAAACCCAATATTTACAAACCTAACGAGTGGAACGGACATTTATTGACTCCTCAAAACTCTCAAATAGCCCCCACTCAATCTCTATGGGAGAGAATTGTGGAGATCAAGGATATATTTTGCAAAATATCAAGTATTCGAAGCACGATTGGCAAGTTTGTGGGGATTTAAAAATTATAACAAAACTGCTAGGGCAGTAGCCTGGTTTTGTGAAGTACCCTTGTTTTAAATGTCTTAGGAATAGTAGAGACCGATAAAAACATTACGTTAAAAAACAGTGGCCGCTAAGAGACTGTCTTCGGCCAGGAAAACCTAATGTAATTGAAGAACCTTTATTAGATCCCTCAAAAATTCTCTTACTTTCACTAGACATAAAACTTGGGCTGATGAAACAATATGTGAAGGCATTAAATAAAGAATATCAATGTTTCCAATACATAGCACAACAATTTCCAAAACTGATAGAGGCTAAAATTAAAGAAGGTATTTTAACGGACCTCAAATACGAAAACTATTTCAAAAATTTCGTTAAAACCATGCAAAAAATGAGGAAGCCGCCTGGCTCAGTTTTAAAGAAGTTTGAGAAAACTTATAAAAAGTTGATAGAAAATTACAGGCAATTGGGATGTCTTATGAACTTAAAGCTCCATTTTTTGGTTTCCCATCTTGATTACTTTCCTGAAAATTTAGGCGACTATAGTAAAGAGCAAGGGGAGCCCTTCCACCAGGATGTAAGGGAAATAGAAAGGAGATATCAGTAAAGGTGGGATGGTAACTTATTACCGGACTATTGTCGGGAACTCAAGAGAGGTGAAGAAAAAAATCTGAGAAAAAGACGTAGAAATTCACTTCATGGGTCATCCGAGGACAAGAGAGTACGTTATAAAAACAAGAAATAACATTAATAAAATTTTACTTGAACGCTCGTGATAGGTCAAGGAACAAAAAGTTGATGAACATCGGTATTGGATTCTTTACAAAAACTCGACATTAGAATCCTGAAATTTTCGATTTGAAGTTTTCAACACTAACCTGACATACAACTTAACCAAGATGAAATTGTTGAAGCTAAATTAGAGTAACTTTTTAAAAGTAAATATTAAATACGTACATGTTCAATATTCAATTTCGCAAATATTCATAGGCCTAGTTCCTATAGTTTTTAGTTTAAATTTAACTCCTAAATTTCCGAGAATTTACTTCGGATATCGACCTCTGATTTAAAGATGTAACTTTTTTAAAACGACTCAATTTTAAACATGATTTTTTTGTCCCGCAGATCAAGGTTTGCGATCTGAAACTCCTGTTAATGTTCATTGTAGAATATGAACTTGCCTATCAAAATGCTCGTGATTGTGGAATTGATATGTGATACATACACAGCACAGAAAACCGTAGCGGTCATTGATAATAGGCAAATTCAGAAATTTGTGTGCGAGGAAATTTTGCGGTTTATTAGAGATACGCATGCAAGGTTTTGGGGGGCCGCAGCTTGAGAAGCACTGCTCTAGGGTATCGATATATAATATTTTCCGAGAATACTACTTGAGAATTTCTGCGGAATCGCTGGAAATTATTTGATATTAATCCAGATAGTGCGATTTGAATGGTCTTAGATACCTGTTATCGATATTATTTGATACTTCCGAGAGTATTACTGAATATTTTTGAGATTGGATATTCGTTGATGTTATTCGCACGATGGTACAAATTATTTAAAATTTAGAAGATGTCATTTGATTCTTCGAAATTGCAATAAAAGATTTAAAAAACAAAAAAAAATTCTTTTGCTCTTTTTCCTTTGTAATGGAAAATTTGAATATATTTACGCACGAAGTATTGCATTCATGGAACAGCCGTCTTTGACTGCCAAAGCCAGCATAATACTGAACAAAAATATTGGAATTAAATTTATTATTATTAATTTTATTTTCTGTGGTGTCAACTACAGGGCAAATAAACGGGCCGATTTCAATTTTAGAATGGATTTTTAATTGGATTCATTTTAAATTTCTGATTTTATTAGAAATTGAAATGCAATGTTAGTACGAACAATTTTGAAAGAATTTGGTGGTCAAATATAGTTGTTGTAACTAATTAACCCTCGAACTCTCGAACTAACCACAAAAAGTGCGATTAACCCACTTCGAAGCAACACTCAGTAATTCAGTATATGGAAAATAATTGAAATACTACTTTCTCGTCCTAATAAGTTTTAACCTATTGCCCTTTTGCATCTTTTAACTTAATTTTTAAAGAGGCTTTGGGTTGCTGAATCATTTTGACTCTATTTATTTCATAACTAACATCTTGTTTCAATAGAAGTATTGTTTAAAAAAGGGACTTATTAAACTTTCGACCTCCTAAAACTTATTTATATCAACCACTTCCGATACCGTTAGTTAGCTATGCAACAACATTTATTAAATAATCATAAATAATTGCTATGAGGTATACAAAAGAGCACTTTAAAAAGTTTTCTGTTCTATAATTAAAAGCTAATTTACTTTTATGAAATTAAAGCTTCTTACCATTGTTTATATTCTCCAAGTTAGACAAATACACTCGAATCTTTTCAAAATTTTAATTGAAATAAACAAAAACATTTTTACAAAAGTTATATTGTTTATTCTCTATGTATATAAAGCTTCATGCTTTAACGAACAAATTTAATATAAAACAAAAGTTTTATACGTAACTAGGTAAATATTTTAATGTTTGCATCACCACATTAATGTGCTCCTGGTTTACATACTCCTACAAGCTCGTTTTTATAGAAAAAAAGCATCCCTCACCTAATTTTTTGGATTGATGCCAATATTCAAAATTATTTAAACAAGTTTTCTTATTTTCTTGATGTTTCGAGACGTGAAATGAAAACACAAAAAATATATTTTCCAAAGTATAGAATTTGTTTATGTATAACACCAATATTTAAGACATCTCTATACATATAAAATTTAAAAATTTTCGCAGCATAAATAAACTTTTTGTGGAAGTATAAATCTAGGCCAAAATTATATTTCCAATAGAATAATTTCGTACACACAATAAATGTTTAAAATTTTGCCACAGGCAATTTATTATGTTTTGCGACAACTTAAATATTCTGTTTTCAGGTGTTGTTGGCGGATTCAATTCGATATTTTCTACTGTATCTGTGCTAATGTTGATATAATCTTGTATCTATATACCTACATGAAAAAAAACGAAACAAAAATTTAAGCACTATGAAAAGTTACATTTATTTGTATACCACTCCACTTTCCATACCAGAAAATGATCAATTTTATTTGTTTTTCATTTTTGTTATATTAAATAATAAAAATAAAAAAAAATTTAAATTCAACACAAAATGGGAAAACAATGAAATTAAATTGCAAAAATGGTTCGTTAGAAAGATAAAAGGATACACAGAAACCTGAAGAACAATATAATGTAACGTGATTGATGGGATTAGCATACAGTAACATGCAAAAGATGCAAATGAAAATATGTACATACTATGAAAAGTTACCTACATCAATATGTTTCATAAAACATAAAAATTCAACTCGTTGAATGTAATCAATTTTGTTACAACAACCTTTTATATGCGCTCAACTTCCTATTGTTTGTTTTCAAAACGTGAAAATTCATAAATGCAACGGATTTAGGAAAATTGATGGAAACATATTTTCTGTGTCGAGTACTAATACTATACGTATATATGTACCTATATAGGAACAAATATAAGTTCGATTCTATTCTAGCATCTTTAAACATTTTATGCGGATAAAACAGGATTAGAACTAATCAAATATGGAGATTAGAAGGCAAAACATTTTTTTAGCTAGTTTTATTTTGTTTGACATATGGATACTAACCACTTTTTAGTTTTGGTTTATTGAATTACATTGTTTATTTCAGTCCTCCATTCACATTAACCAAAATGAGGAGGTTGGTTGACATATTATACACATATAAGAAACAGAGCAGAACTCCAAGTTAACAGGAGATTGAAATTAAAAAACTAATAACAAAGCTAGTAACAATTCTCTAAGATTATATTTATAAAGTTTATATTTTTAAGAGCTCCACTGGTCTTTCGGGCTGCAAATATTTGTGAAAGCTTTATTTTGAAGTTAAAGCTCCGGATTCAACAGCACTGTTACGCGGATAAAAAAATTTGGCTGTGAAGGAAGAGTACGAAATATGGCAAAATTAATAAAATTTGTCTTTGGACAAAGAACAGCATAACAAAACATTTCACATTTTTATCGCTACTTAAGCCTAGTACGCTGTTCAAGTGAAATGGAATTTTCACTGGTCTCCAAAAATAGGAAGATAAATCTGACGTGAAAATTTAGTATAACGATTCTCGTAAATTTTTATATCAGATAACTTCAATTTGCAATTTAAAATCAAAATTACAATTGACTGCAATAGGCGATTGAAAAACAAGAAACTCAAATGATGAAACGTCAAAACTTAGCTTCACATTAATCGTCCGGGAAGATAAAAATGAAGTGAAAAATGTGTAGTGGTAAAATAGAGACATCTGTAGTTGAATACGAAAATCCCCATTTCGCTAGCTAAACTGCGTACCGCAAAGTGAAATTTAGAGGTGAAATTTTCATTTTCGTTTTCGCTTGTGTCATTTTTGTATGAGAAATTTTATTTCACTTCAGCAGCGTACCGGGCTTTAATAAACTGAATGTTTTCGGTTGCGTTTGAATTCGTTAAGAAACGGCTTTACTTTATTTTTATTGGATATGGTGTAACGATTTTAAATTTAAGCTTTTGATGCGCTGCGAAGAAAATTTTGGAAACTGCTAATATTTCATCTAGTTGATGATTGAAGATGATGATATGATAATCACTTCACTTTGTTGTGTTTAATTTTTTTTATTGTTCGGGAGCGATTTCAATCGTTGATCAATTATGATTGGAGTGGTGTAAGCGAAAATTGGATCATGCGATGAGAAGAGAGGAAGAGATAATTTTTTTTGGTTTAGAAAAAAATTGGAGAGATTTTTTTTGGCATCCGGACGTTGAAGCAGCAACATCACTCGAGCTTGCAGAATAGAAATTAATTATTTAAATTAATTTTGGTTGGAACATTATTTTTTCTGGATCACCATTTGCCGTGTTAAGTATATTTTTTTTTTATTTTTGATTATGAACAATGTGAGATACGGGATATATTCTGTACAATAATTAAGATAATTATAGACATAGTGTACAAGTAAATATCTTTTGATTGAACGTTATTTTTTTATGGCCTAGTGGTTATGTTATATTATCGTACGGTAAATATTTTTTTTTGGGTGTGTCGCCAAAGTTGAGTGTATCTCAAAATGAATTCCCATTATAAACTTCTGTTAGTGCAACACAGTGAATAATTTTTTTTTGAAATTTGATGGGTTTGGAAGTTGTGTGCAACCTTTATTTTTATAATTGTGAACATTAGATAAATATCATAAATATATCTTACTTAGAAAGGCATACAAAAGTTATTTGTACTTCTTTGGATGGAGGACACGTGCTGCTAGAAAACCGACGTCAGCAACAGGACCGGATCGAGTGACGTCATCACCAAATTAAATTTGCCAATTGGGCAGGTATTTGTTTTGCTTATGTAAGTTGTGGATTGGCACCTAAGAAGCATTTTTAAATTGGTGAGCAAATTAATAGCAAATTTTCGGTTTTTTTTTAAGTACAAATTTATGGTTTAGAGTGTTTTTTTTTTGTTGTTAAATTTTTTTTTATTATTTGATTTCTTGAAACGGAGAGATTGTTCTATTCCCACGCCTTCTGTCTCAGTTAACTCTTGGAGTAGTAGCCGGAATAAAAACGTGACGGGTTCTTCAAAAATGAAGATGGCACCCATTGACAAATAATTATTTTCCCGAGTCATAATAAAGAATGGTTTCAAAGTTTAAGAAATAAATGATTTAGTATTTATTAGTTTTCAGAATTTATTTAATAATATAATAATATTCTGATTATAATTAATAATTTTTATTTTTATCTCTTTATTGAAAATACTTAGATTGCATTATTGTGGATGTTCTGGAAACTGAAAATTCATCATTGGCGGAAAAACTTATTTTTTTTATATTTTTTTTTATAGTACATAGCTATGATAACTTTAGTTATTATTAGTCAAAATTAATTTTGTTTATTTTTGATTTGTTAAAAATAATTTTGTTTATTATTATTATCATTTTTTTGGTTGTTTGGATTACTGATTACGATTCTAAAGTCAAAATTGCAAAATTTAACGAATTTAACGATCCCCTGCAAACCCGTATTCGTGAAACAGCCAAATTTCTATGTCCAAGATACACCGTGTTCTTGTCGGCCAATCACTGGAAAAGTCGATGAAGTGTTTCAAACATCGAAGACCAACACATAAGCAGCTATGGAATTTAATATTGATCACAAAACCGTTTTAAACTATGTGCGTAAGGCTGGATACACAAAGAAACTCGATGTTTGGGTGTTATAGGAATTTTTGGTGAAAAATTTGATTGATCGAATTTCCATCAGCAAATTGCTACTGAAACGCAACGAAATCATCCCATTTTTAAAACAAATGATTACTGGCGATGAAAAATGGGCAAAATACGAGAATGTCGTTCGAAAAAGACCTTGGTCAAAGAAAGGTGAAAACCCACAAACAACCTCAAATCCAGGATTACCGCCCCATAAGATTATGCTTTGTTTATGGTGGGATTAGAAGGGAATTGTACATTATGTGCTTCTAGAACCTGGTCAATCGATCGATTCTAATCTCTACTGTCAACAATTAACCAGATTACAGCAAGCAATTCAACAAAAATTGCCAGAATTGATCAATAGGAAGCTTGTTGTCTTCCACCATAACAACGCCAGGCCATACGCATTTTTGATGGCCCGGCAAAAATTGAGAGAGCTTGGCTTGTAACGATTTTGAGTTGAACATCATAGGCCTCGAGGTGTTTGGTCGTTATGTTTCTACCATAGAACTAAAGAGTGTAGAGTTATTATTGTATTATTGGTACTGATTTGGAAATCACCATAAAGTGGGAAGAAAGAATGATTGATTGTATAATGATTGTATTGAAAATGATGACACGAAGACGATGTTTCAAATATCGATTACAATAGGTTGGTGCTTTGTTGATTGAATTTTGATGTTGGGAAAACTCGGAGAGATGGGAAATAGGAGATTAATTTCTATAATATTTTGTATTTTGTTGTTATATTCTGATTAGTATATTTTTGGTTTATATAAAGTTGTTTCTTAATTATTGGATTTGATGATTTGATATTAGTATGCTTGTTGATCAACCAGTTTCCCTCATTAAATGGGATGGTATGCAGATAGAAAACGCAATGGGGAGGAGAAGAAACGAGACTAACAAAGAAGAAAAAAAAATTTCTTGCTGGATGATGGAAATTTTTTTTTTTTTTCGAGACATTGAAGAGGACCGATGGTGCTCACTGGAGGAAAAGCTGATTGGGAGTTCCTGATTAGAAAGAATTACGTCACGATCCTCACTAGTAAAAGAATAAATATGGTTTTGTATTTTGTTAATAATTTTTTTTTTGTTCTTAATTTATTTAGTAATTAACAGTTTGGAATCACTCGGTTAAACTACCACGCAAGCTCATGCAATCAAACGAAGTCAGGGAAATTAAAAAAATAAACGCGTGTTTTTCGGTATTTTTTTTGCCTTGGTGCAAAGTGGCGCCCAATTAAAATTTTATTGTTTACCGAAAGCGAAAAGATTTCGTGTATCATTTATTATAATTAATTTCATTTTCATCTGATTTAAATTAATTTCTTCTTTATTTTTTTTTTCTTTTATTTAGATATTCCGGATTTTCGATATGGTGGATTTCCAAATCAAATACTAGTTTTATGAAGATGCTGTTTTTTTGTTTATATATACACTTATTTAAATTTTGGTTGTTTCGGTAACGTTAAGAAAGTTTGTGCATTTTATTTAAATCTGAGCAACGAATCGCGTTACAGGCTGGGAAGTTCTGATGCATCCACCGTATAGCACAGACCTTGTACCCTTTGAACTACCATTTGTTTGGATCTCTGTAAAACTCCCTTGATAGTGTAAAGTTGGCTTCTATAAAGGACTGTGAAAATCACTTGGCCAAATTTTTCAAATTTTAAACCGCAGAAGTTCTACACCGATGGAATTATGAAACTTTTCGAAAAAAGGCAGAAGGTTATAGATAATAATGGCCAACTTGTTGATAATATTTGTACATATAATAGAATCAAATCCACACGTATTATTAATTCTGTAGTATCTTCTATTGTACAGTAGAGCTCAACGAAAATTTCCATTTCCAAGATTATTAATTTTTTTTAGTGTTATTTTTGATTCCAAATTAGTATTAACAAATAAAATATTCTTTGAAATAAAACCGAACACTTTTGACTGGTTTATTGATTAATCTTCGTTTTTATCCAATGATCTTTGAAAGTCATCTTGAGTAATTTCAAATTTATTCCGCCAATTGTCGTATGAATTAGAATTAGGATTCATTGAATGTGAAACTGTATATCTTCCAATTCTCTGTCGTTTGATTTAAGTGATATTGAAGGCATTTAGGCTAAATTTTTCAAATTATTTGTTTTATAATTTTCATTGATTTTTTTATTTGTTTATTTATTAACCAACAGCATGTTCATGCAAAAATGGCTTACATTATTAAAAATATTATAAAAAGTTAAACAAATTTATACAATTCAAGATAAGGTTATAACGACATCAATAGATCTAGCATTTAAAACAAAAGTCTAGCGATTCGATTTTTAAACTCATCTCTGGAAATATTGAAATCGAAACAATGCGCTACGGCGTTGAGGTCTCGTTGAATACGCGCTATAGGGCCATGGAAACTGTAGTTGCTACTTGCAGTCGGAATATGAAGAAGTTCCCGGGGGCGTAAGCTGCGCTGAGAAGCATAAATATTAAAGCATGAAAGAATATCGGAGCAGTCTATTTTACCACAAATGATGTCCCGTGCACATGTGGCACTTGCGCATGTACGTCTAGCACTTAAAGATTGGAGATCCAGAAAACGGAATCGGTCTACATATGGTGATAGTCTGAAATTATTGTCCCGTTCGAGAGACGGTAATTTTCTGAGAACAAATAACAAAAACTGTTTCTGTACACTTTCAATTCTGTTTGAATGAGACTGGTAGAACCCAATCTGTGAACGAATAAAAGAAGTGTACAGTGACTTGAAAGTTAATGTGTCGTGAAACTCCTTCGAATATCTTTTAATAAACCCCAACATCGAAAAGGCTTTGTTAACAACCGCATCGATGTGTGAGTTAAACGTTAAATCCGAGCTAAAGATAACGCCCAAATCAGTAATCATATTAACTCTCTTCAAACTAATGTCATTTAGAAAGTAGTCAAAACCTACTGGAGACTTGGACCTGGAATAGGTGATCACGTGACACTTATCAACATTCAGAAACATAAGGTTAGTAACACACCAACCGCAAAATGTGGTCAGGTCCCCCTGAAATTGATCGCGATCTAATTCACATGATATGTTTGCGTATATTTTCATGTCGTCAGCAAACGATCGATTTACGATCGATTTTTCTATTATTTTTTTATTTCTGTTTATGTATCCGTCCTTATCTTGTTTTATTTTTGTCCACTCTTCCGTTAAATTAGAATTAAATATTGCGGAACAACCTTTGAGATCATTGTGCTCAACTCTTAAAAATTTATCAACTCGGAGGCGATTTTTATAATTTGCCAAAACTCGATATTTTTTATCATTAAAAGACTCTTCAGCATAACTCGTAGTGGCATGCTCAGTAGTAAGACCCGGCAAACATGCAGCTGACCACTGGTATTTTATATAATATTCTATGAAATTTTTATTGTGAAACCCATTTGATTTTTTCCCTTCTACATCGATTTCTTCTGCGGATTGTTTAATTTTATTAATCCACGATACAATTATTGAACTGGAATTATAATTTAAATCACGATTCTATTTTTCTTTTCCTGCTGATGTTTGAATGTCACTAGAACGCCGCAAACCCATTTTTTCCGTCTTCTTTGATGGATCCAATACTTTTGGAATAAATTCATTAGCACACAGACCGGGACACTTTGTCGCTAAAATTATTTTAAGAGACCCAATTAATATACCAATTATTGAAATAAATAATATTGAATTGATATTGAAAAAACCGTTTCTTGTTACATGCAGTGCATCATGAACCAAATATTTATTTATTAGAAATTATATGTGACTGATCAATAAGTAATAAATAATATTATCTGACCAATTATCAGAATTTAGAGCCAGATCGACAGCATTTCTTAAGTTTTTTATCTTTATTTGGGGTGCAAAAATTCTTCCGATTACTAGCGTCATTTGCAAAGAGACCAGATGCAAAGTTTTCATTTATATTTTATAAAATAAGCCTGACCAAATATATTTCATGGCTGACCAATTATCAGAATTGAATATCGGATCATTTAACCATTTCACATCATCGAATTATCTAATTTTTTAGCGAAAAATTGGAATAAACAGACTCACGTGGCAATTTGCCATGTCGATTTGTTACATGTGCATCATTGATAAAACAAATCTCTTATGTGACATTATACTAATTTCGCGCAAGAGCAACATACAAAAATTAATCTTTTTTAGCTGTTTTTTAAATAAATAAGTCTGACCAATTATCAGCGTTTCAAGCTTTATCGATTGCACTTTTTTTTTTATTATCATTATATGAGGTGCGCCAACATTTCCACATGACCTTGAAATTTTTTAAAACGTTTTTAAAAAATTCCTTTCTCTGACCAATTAATGAAACTATCTGACCAATTAGTGATCTATTAGAACCAATTTTTTTTTTTTGCAAAATTCCCTTGATGAAGTGCCAACATCATAAAGCCCAATACTTTTTTCCCTACCTATTTTTAAAAAACTTCAATAAAATCCGAGAAAGCAGCTTAAAGCAGCCAATTGTTTTTGTATTTGGAAGATACCATTTTCATCTACCACCTCTGATAAGTTTTATAATCGAACACGACATAACAACACAACTTTTGACAATAACATATCGTGTTTTAAAGATTGGCATTGATAAAATTCGTTAATAATTGCTGCTTTTTTGATATTTGATACTTTCAAAATTAGTACATTACAATTTATTTTCATGTTTTACGTACTTTCAGAAGTTGATTAAATTTTGTCCGTTGCGCTTTCGATTTATTTTATTACTTTTAACAAGCGCGTTGTTTACCATTTCCGCATAACAATGTTAATTTAATACTACTCGAGCAAAGGTAGCATTGTGACAAATATTCTAGAACAGGTAGAAGGAAATATAATCTTTTATGAATGATTCCTGAACATTATACATGTACTTTAGCCAACCCAATGGAAACCAAAACCCATCAAGAAACTGTTTTATTTTGGACTTTTGGCCAGCTTTTTCAATTTGGCCGCACTGTGCGGATCATGCACCCGATATCAAAAAATAAAAAAATGGTTATTTTGCTTTTTGACTACTACACGTACACTAAAACTAAAATAAATCAAAAATCATGAAGTTGACACTTGCCCAAAAACGAATTACTCTATTATGTATGTAGGTACAGCGGCGTACGGAAGGGTTGTTGCGGGGAAGGGGGTTGAACTCCCCCTGAGTTTCACATACCATAAAATCATTACATGGTGATCCACGCAAAATAATTTATAATTCGAATAAGGCAAATAATCATTACCTGTTGTTACCTATTTTTGATTCTTCTCATAAAAGAAATGTAAACAAAGCGGCATAATATTAGTTGTATTTTTCATAGATCTGTGTAGACATTTTTTTCAGATTAAGTGGAAATTTGATTACCTAAGCGAAGTTAATTAAAATGTGTAAAAGACGGTCAGATATCTCTACCGGTTGAACGTTTTTACCTATAATAACAAAATTAGCACAAAATATTTGTCAGATTTTTACTAGTATTTTTAACCTGGATAATCTCTTCAATTGGAGAGTTTCAGGACGTTCAGGCGACTTAAGAATTACCTACGAGACACAATCGGTGGGAAGCAACAAAATGGATTGGCATCATTAAATATTCACAGAGATGTGATTATATAAATAGACTGTGTCCTCGATGAATTGGCCTCTGAGTGTCACGACGAATCAATATATAAAAACACTAATAAAAAATTTAATTTAAATAATTTCGAATACATTATTCCCCCCTTGATGAATTTCTGGCTACGCCACTGTGTAGGTAAGTATTGTTTTGGAAATTTATTATGACTTTTTAATATGACAATATTATTTTCTTTGTTTTGTAAGTTTTGTCTTTGAAATTTAATTTTAAAAAATTCGACTAAACAATCTCAAAATCAAATTAAACTTTCATTTAATTTATTTTTGTAATTAGAAAAAATAATGTTTTATAAATTTATTAGGAATTTTCTAATTTGATAAATTACCTTCATTACCAGTTAAAATCTTTAATACAGGTTGGGGAATTAAAATACTAAAAACATGTACAACGCAAACTAAAATATAAAAATTTTCAATGCACCAATTTAATTTCTTTTTGAGTAGTTTGTGAATTGAAAAGCATTCAAAGTTTTAAGTAATGTTTTGAGATTCTTAAAATTTCTTAATTTTCTAAAGTAATTAATTCTGTTTATATGTGAGAGAAAATTTTATGTGGAATTGGCAAAATTGATTGCTTAATATGAAACAGTTCATTTTCTTTAAGAAATGTAAAAATAATTATTTTCGCAAAACTAGCCAACAGAACGATGAAAACATATAAAGTGAATTCAATTACAATTTAATGGTAGTAAAATACTTTAGGGTTTTAGACAATATATAAAATAAAACAATAGCTGTCTGATTTTATAGCCAAAATTTGTTGGCGAAGGCAAATGTTTTAAGAAAATAAACAGATCCAAACCTGTATCAAGTCCGTTACCAAGTAGCGAATAATTAATCGAAAAAACAACAATCGTTATCTACTACATGTTTCATTTCACTAACAAACCAAAAAAAAATAAAAAAAAATGATTACATGTTTTACAATCGAATGGCTTATGATTTTGGATTGAGTGGATGGAAAACAAATTTTTTATGTTAACACAATTTTCATGTCAATTTTTTATCTATTATTTATCTAATATAACTACTAGTTTTAATTAATACGTAAATTGTTGTATGTTTATACGATATCTACTATTTTCATAATATGTATATACTCAAGTGGGTTAACATAATTTTAAAATTTTGGCAAATTTATTTCGCGTACACATAAAAAAAATTAAGTTTTTTCTTTTAATTGCATTTCTCATTTCATTCATCCATAATAATAACACGTGAAACGTTGTTAATTTTTATGTTATATATTCACTTGAATTTTATTGAAAATTTCCCACTGTATAAATAAATAGCTAGGCGAGAAAATTCTGCGAAAACATGTTTTATCTGTACGAGTAATATCTAGTCAGAAATTTAATCTTCGTTAACAAAAAAAAAAAAATTTTTTTTTTCAAATCAGCGGGTACTCGAATTTCAAAGATAGTTTTATACGTACATAGAGAATCATTGTAATTTGAAAGGCTTATCGTTAACAAAAAATAAACTATAAAATTTAATTTTAAGCATTTTAAACAATTTATGTATACAAGATAAATAATCGGCTTAAAGTTGTAAGAAAATTATTATTTTTGTTTTAGATAGAAAAATCCATAAATATAATTTACGAAAGTGTAACCAAAAAAAGAAAAGTACATAAATCAATTTTGTATTTTTGATTTTTATGATGTTTTGTGTTGATTACAAATATTTACCCGCGAGCGCACGCAGTAAACTAAGCTTATTTATTTATTTTATTAAAATAAAAAATCCGGGATTTAAAAAAAAATAAAAACATGAAACGAAATATTTTACGGATAGTGCGAGAAGATAGACTAAAAAAATATTTCATGTCTTTAAAATTAGTTTTCCACCTATCTAAATATTATTGAATTATATACAATGGATTATATTTAAATCGAAAATAATAAAATCTTATCACCTTTGTGTAAAGTCAATAGTATGTGTGCCAGTGTATATTCCAGATGTTTCCGATTAGAATGATTTTAAAGATGGAATATGTATATAGACAATATGCAAGGTTTTTCCTATATATATTATCGGATTAACTAATCGTTTCATAAAATATAAATCCAATTTTATGCAAAATAGCTGTGGGATGCAGATGTGCATTAGAAGTTAGTTTTGAAAAATTATATTATCGATTCATATATCGAACCGTTTTTGAGAATGTGGTTTGAATAAAATATTTTGATTTACATCTATTTTATGGACCACAATGCTGTACAGCTAGGAAATTTATTTTATTTAGTTATGATCTTGTTAGCAAATTGTCATAACTGGTAAATATTGTTCATATAGATTGTTAGATATTTGAGAATTCGGGAAAAAATTTGAAATTCATAATGATAGCAGACAAGATGTTTTGGAATTTAGAAATGTATATAATTTATAAATTTATAAATTACGAATTTTGGTATTTTCTCAACAAAATTTAATTTCGCGGAATAAATTTTGGTAATTTAGTAATTTAGGAAATTTAAAAAAAAAAGTAAATATCTGATAGAAACAAGTTAGTGGCTCGGGAAAAACAACCAAATTAGTTTAACGAACTTTATGTATTATATTATCACAATTTGTGTCTTGGAATTTAATTTAATACATTATTTTTGACAATTTGATTACACAACCATTCACTTCTAAAAACTGATTTTAATTACCGCAAAATACCAATATTTATGTCATTTGTTTTGTACTCAATTAAAAAAATCTATTACAATATTGTCCTCAATGCATATTATAAATCAATCCAAAATTATTAACACAACAAAAAATAGATTTACAAAAATGCAATTAGTCATTAAAATAAATCAACAATTTTTTATTATTACATAAGAGCTGCAACATATCGGCCCCCTTCAATCTATTAATTCAACTATCTTCGACTGGCAACTTACACAATTTATGAATTGGATGCTTAAGTGTTGTTATCTTGGTTTCTAGTGTAACAACTCGACCTATTCCATCAGTTCCAGGATGTATTTGTACGACATGACCTAATAGCCATCGTACCGGTGGTAAGTTGTCATCCTTGATTAAAACCAAATCATTTATTTTAAGTTTTTCTCCTTGTGATTGACATCTAGATAATCGCTATGAAGTAATTTGCATCAAATCATGTTTTGCTACTTGCGTAATCGGGCGACCGATCAAGAAATGGCCGGGGGTGTTAAGGCATCAATGTCATCGGTTGATAGAGCATAAATTGGCCTTGAGTTTAGTATGCCTTCGATTTGTGTTGCAACTGTTGTTAATTCCTCAAACGTGTTTATAGTGTTGCCCATTACTCTCTTCAAATGAAATTTACACGATCTAACCGCCGCCTTGCACAGTCCGCCAAATAATAGTGCAGCACTAGATATAAGATGCCATTAAATTAATTCTGCAGCTAAAATTGATGAAATTGTATCAGAGTTACCCTTTATAAATGTATATAATTCTGCTAAAGTATTCCTTGCACCAATAAAATTAGAACCAATATCAGAAAGAATTTCTATACACAGAAATAAATCTTCTCACTTCTAGAAATAAATCTTCTCAGGCTTGCCATAAATGTATCGGTTGTAAAATCGCTAACGACCTCGATATGTACAGCCTTTGTACACATGCAAACAAAAATAGATAGATAAGCCTTTGAATGTTTTTGACCTCTCCCGTGTTTTTGTTTTATCACCAAAGAGCATATAGTCAACCCCAAGAAAAGGCCTTTCATAATTAACTCGCGCCGATGGAAGAACCCCCATGAGCTGATTATTCGGTCGATTTTGGTATCTGGTGCATAGAATACATTTCCGTAAGATTTCCTTCACCAAATATCGGCAACCTAGTATTATGGTAATTTTGACGCAGTTTACTCGTTAATAGGGTTGATGTGGCATGCATGTGTTTATGCTGTAAATTCGATATAGGTACTAATATCGAATTTACAGCATAAACACATGCATGCCACATCAACCTTGTAATTGGTGATATGACATTTGGGTAGAATTATTGGATGACGCGTGTCATAGCTTGCCGATGAGCGTTGAATGCGACCACCTACACGCATAATTCCTTCTTTGTCAAAGTGAATTGACACACTTTACTTTTCTTTAAAACTTCATTAGCGCCCTTGAGGTACCTCAATTCATTGCTGAAATTTTCCGACTGCAAAAATTTAAAAATGACATTTTGACAATCTATGATTTCTTCAACAGATAATACATTCGCCATCATCTTTTCGTTACATGTCGGAGATTATGGTGATACCGCTTTAACTATTCCTCGGAAGATACAGCATCTTTGGATCAATATTGATAAAATATCGGAGATAAACTCAGCTGTTATTACTAACACATTAGCACACGATTTTTCTTCTATTACATCTAGTATATGATTTGGTTGAGCTGGCCAATGTGATGAGTCTAACCGTAACCACTCAGACCCATGCCATCATAATTTAAAATTGATAAGTTAATAAGGCACAATCAACTGGGTAGTTTGATGATTGAATATGTTTCCATTGATTTCTAGAGAGAAACGATAAAACATTTGATGTACGATTAGCTATAAACGTTTTCCATCTACGGGGATGCGATGCAAGCCAAGAAAGGACAATTGTCGAATCTGTTCAGGCCGTAATTTCAATATTACCACCCAATGTTTCCTTGATCATAAACAATAATTTCTTCAATACAGCAGCTGCGCAAAGTTCTAGGCGTGGAATTGAAATTTGGTTGATCGGAGCTACTTTCGTTTTGGCGGCCATTAAGCTCACATTGAAATTTCCTAGCTGATCAATCGTTCTGCAATTCCGATCAATCGTTCTGCAATGCACTGACGCATCAGAAAACCCATGAACTTCCAGTTTAGCTCCCGTTGATAATAGCCATCTCGCGATACTCAAAGTCTGCAGATGTGACATTTCATTTTTTAATTTCAACCAAGTCTTAGACAATGCAGGTGGAATTTCATCATCCCAATCCGGGGCGAGAAATCTAATGGATCGAATATTCGGGCTGAAAGCGACAATATATTTCGCTTGGTTGGTTTTATCTCGTCATTACAACAAACGTTAAAACGAAATTCATCCTTTACTGGGTGCCATTGAATTCCTAGTAGTTTAAGGTATGCGGCATCATCAATAATGTCCACATGGGCATTTTCCCTATCGCCTTCACTAATGTGATTTAGCAGTTCCTCACAATTCGATGCCTATTTTCTTAATCTTAGTCCAAATGACTAGAGAGTTTCTGATACTCCAGACATCAGGTTATCGACATACAAATTGTTTAGTATTACATTAGCTGCAGCCGGATCGGTTGCAGATGACGTTCCATAGGTTACGGTTCTTAGTCAATAGTGCACCACAGGATCATTTGGATTTGTTCTAACTATATTTAATTCAAACTATATTTAATTTAAAAGCTCTTCACAAAATAAGCTTATGGGGACCTTGTGAGAACATAATTGACCGTATGAAAACAAAAATTGTAGGACGTAGAATTTTCCTTTTTCTCCATTTCCGGGGTCAAAAATAAGGGTTTATACATATTTAACAAATATTGATTTGACCTTTAAATGACCTTGACCCTTGACTTCCAGGCTGAGATCAAGGTCACAGGACAAGCATTTTTTTCAAATTCACACAGTCGTTGGAAAAATACCGTTCACCTACTAGCATCTTGATTTTTGACTTTCAGATGACCTTGCGAGGTGATGGAAAATACATATTTGGACGTAAAATGTTCCTCTCTTTTTATTTCCGGAGTGAAAATAAGTTTTTGATTTAAAAAAATTCGCTTCACCTCTATACGACATTGATCCTACACCTCAAGGTCAAGGTCTTTAATCGATCGATCATACAGCTGTATACAAAACTTTTTTTTTGGATAAGGCTTTTCTGAAGAGGTAATTCCGTGGACGGTTTAAAATGGGCCACCCTGTACACTATATTATACATCAAAATCACAATTCTCAAGTCTCATGTTCCGACTATAATCCGTGCTTTGGTGGCTAATTGATTTCTCCTCTGTGTAAAATAAGGCATTCGTTGAATTATTAATCGTTAAAGAGTTCGTTTTTATGGACATATACCGTGTGATGCCGTCTTCTAGTCTCTTTGTATCGTCAAGGTTTAAACAAACAAATTTAAATTAAACAGACTGTGACGCAAATTTTCATAAGATGTTTAAAAAAAATCAACAGTTGGTTTACGCAAAAATGTACCTCATCGATCGCTAAAATGATCTGCAAAACTGGTATTTATAATTTTTTTTTTTTATTACAACAGGTAAGTTAAACAATTTCTCCCTTATTCAACTAATTCTTGTTGAATCACAAATTTGAGGCCTCTCAGATGTTCTACTCCAATATAATTCCAAAATTGTTTTCTCTATGGAGGTAGTTCGATTATGTAGATAATCTTTTACCATGCCCTCGGAAACCTGCTCTAATAAATCTTGATTTTTATTTAAAGTACTTTCTACACTGTTTCTTTCTTAACTGATCGATTCTATTTTCTGATGTATCACACAGAAGTTTATTGACATTTCGTTTAAGTAGCTATGCTTATCTATCAATTCATGCTTTTTGCGTTTTAATGTATACAATTTGTGGGATGCTCAGGTTGGGGCTCCGGAAAAATGATCCCTCCTGGTCCTGCATAGGGAACCCGGTCACACTATATTAAATCTGCTATCTTGAAATGGTCGTCATTTTTGATAGTTACCAAATCAAGGTAGCTAGTATAAAAAATAGCTTCAAATAAAAACATTTGCCTTTGATTTCAACTTGTCATTTTTCAGTCAAACCGCAGAAAACGTTTCGCTTGTTGAATTAGACGGCCGAATAGCTTGAGAAAGAACCAAATTTTTTGATTAATTAAAAATACTGAATTTTTAAAAGTGTAGCCCAACAATCTCTGATCGGTTGGTATTGGTTTTGTTTATACAATACATTTTTGTAGAAAACTTGCTCCTCTTTGAGTCCCTTAAAATTTGAATTCAGGATGGTTAAAAGTAGTTTGATTTGTACAAAAATAACTCCTAAATGGATTGACAGTCCGTCAACGAACTTTTAATTTCATATTAGAAAAATTTGTTACCAAAATTTGTTACCCTATATGTTTTAGCATAATAACAATTCAATACAATGTTTATATGTAAGACTCAATCCCTATACGATTCGCTTAAAAGAAGAAATCATACAAATTTTAGGAAACGAATTTATCCTTAATTAAATTCGTATAACAGATTTCCCGAAAAAAAAAAATTGAAAATTATCGTTCATTCTAATTATTTTTAATCAACCCCTCAGCCTTTATCAGATTTTGTTTATATATAATGGATACACATTCAACAGCAGTATACTTGTTCTATATTTCAAAAAATTAATTGATTAATTATGTTATATGTATTCACAATGAAATTAAGCTTTGAATAATTAAATTGGGTTGGTTTCACAACGATCCAAATAATAATTGAGTAAATATTGTAACAGTTGAAAGCTTTATCTTTCGGTACATAAATTTAGTAAATCGATTATACTGCATTTAATTATGTATTTTAATAGCGGAAAGGTATTACGGTTTAATATTAAATACCAATGATCTAACCCTTAAAGTCCTGAAGTTGGTCGATTATTTTAAGCTTTATAAGTCTCACGAAGGCGATAATTTGTCTGGAAATAAATACATAAATAAATGGATTTTTTCTTATATCCAGTTACATTCAATCGATTTGATATACCCTTAGAGGATTATATAGAAGATATATTCAGACAATTTAATAAAATGCTTTTAAATATTTACCAAAAAGATCTAGAGATGTCTAATCAACTTAAGATATTTGTTTTATATTTCAAATTTAATTATTTTCATCCTCTAGACCGATTACTAAATAGAAATGATTAAATTTGAGCTGTCCTGTAGGCCATTATTTGTATAATACCCGTCTAGACTCAATCTGCGAAATGGACACCATGACGCGATAAATTAAAATTAAAAACAGATTAAATTATACACAAAGCAATTATAAATCTAATTAAAATTCCGTTAGCCTAATAGTAATTACATTACAAATTCATCGTTCGTTTATTATCGCGCCAACATATTTACATGTTGTTTTATATTTTTTATAATTCCACTCGCATAAATAAAAAAACATTGATCGATTGCTTATAAATTATACAAATCAGCATAACAAAATTTGAATGTTCTTCTACTTGATTTATTAATTGAATTATGTAGTTACACAACAAAAAAAAAATCCACTTCAGACGTAGATTTCAAATACACATAAAAACTGAAAGTTCAACAACACATAAAATCCTTTTTTAAAGTTTTTTGTTACCATAAAAAAAGGTCTGATAACAACTACCAAACAAAATTACCATATAAGCGTTATTATGATGGTTTTAAACAGATTAATGAAGGCAAACTATTTTACTGTACATATTCGATTAGCTATCTTGGGGTTAGGGTGTTGTTTTTATTATTTTCATTTTTATCCCACAAAAAATCATTTAAGTTAATCATTATCCTTTTTAGTTTGGTCCTAAAATAACACAACTTTTCCATTTCCTAAATGGTATATGTACTTTAAGAAAAACATAAACATAAAAAAAATTTGAATAAGAAAATCGATTGTCACCACACCTATAAAGTGTTTGTCTGATAATCTCTTCAAATTTAGTTTCGTTATAAGAAAACAATTGTTTATTTACAGGTAATTAATCAAACTAAATAAACGTGTACAGGAAAATATCTGGGATGTTTTTACTAGATTTTGTTGTTTCTTTACTTATGTGTGTATAAAAGAAGAAGAATAGAAAAGCTTAACACAAATATTTAACGTTCTGTTTTCTGTATTTCTTATACATATGCGAAACTTATCCTATACACTCTTACTCCATCACATAAATTATTTTCATAAATTTTACGAAATTTCTTGAAATGAATAGATAATATTTGAATAAGCATTTAGTTTAATTGAAATTTATGTTTTATGTATGTATTAGGTAAATACTGTTGGTTTTGAATAAGCTTTTGGGTGTGAATTGTTAAACAATGCGTGACAATGTATCTAACTAAACAATACTGTTTTAATTATTTTACTAATATAAAAAGCAGCTTCTGTGAACTTACTAGAGGGCGTAAATTGACTTCATTCGCAAGAAACATCCAATTATTGAAATCAAATGAGATTCTTATGATTAATCGATTAGTTAGATGAGGTTGCGAGTTAAAATCTCTGCTAAATAAAGTTTTTTCTGTTTCTGAGAAATTAATCTTTATAAAGTAACGACATCGGTTGTGGTCAATAAATTCTTCCAAAAATGATGGCAAGAATCTGGTGGTTAGGTAGTCAAAATTCGACTGTACAAAAGATTTAAAATGACAAAAAAATTACGTTTTCTCATTTAAATTTGGATTTTAACAATAAAATCCTCTAATGTGGATGAGATACTCGTAATATAATTAGCAGAAATCCACAAAAAAATGTATGATATTGCCCACATAAGGTAGTAACAATGTAAGCAAGGCTAAGATTGTGTACATGACAGACACTTTTAAAATTGTTTCTTTTATTTCTATTATTTCATAGAAAAAGCCCTGCATGGGAATAATCGTGAACCGAGTCAGTTCAAATAGTCAATAAATTTAATATTTTAAAAGATTCAAAATTTAAAAGATAATGTACGAATTTTAGAATTTAATTAACTTGAACAAGTTATTTATTAAACCCAAAAATTTATAAAATTGTTTAGAGTTATTGAATTTTTCAAAATCTAAAGAAATCTGGAATTTAGATATGTAGTATAATAGTTACCTAGTAATTTAAAATATTTTGGAAATCTGAAACTTTCAGAATACTACGAAATTTTAATATTTGAGAATTCTGTGAAATTAACAAAATTTTGACGTACTAATTTAGAAATTTGAAAATGTTTATTAAATTTATAAATTAATTTATTTATGACTATATTTAACTAAATATTTTTGGGTAGGTAAAGGTGGGGATAAAGGTGATTAGGGCGTAACTGCATAGGTGAGTTTTGATTTACGAAGGCCACATTATTCTTGAGCCATTCAAAAACAAGTCGAACGGGAAAGTTAATACACTATCAGAAATTTTCAAATATTCTACAATCCGCTTCCACAGCAGAAAATTCATTCATTAAACGAGAGTGTACTGTAAATTTTTTGCATAGTCTTGTAAAAACAGAATTAAATAAATAAGCGTCTATATATTTGTTGTTAAGGCGTTTGTGTACTTTCCGCTATATATTATTACCCTACTGTACAAATATGTATGTAAGTCTAAAGAACCTCGGACGAAAAGTTTTTAGATATGTCATTTAAAAATATAAATGTGGGTACATACTTTAATATTTCACCATCTCTAAAACCCAGATAACATAACATACCATAACAATACTCGTAAATATTATTTAATAAACGACATAATAATAAATATTTGGCTTATTTTCATTTGGTTGGTATTTAATTTTTTTTTTGTATATTTATAAAATATGAATTCCACAACAAACAAGACATTTTTGATGTCTGTGCCCTAAAGGAAAGCCTAAAACATTGTACGATAAAATTTAACTGGAATGAAAATCATGTTTGTTATATCTTCTATTATGGTTATGATGTCAGTTTTGTTTGTCCCGCACAATCAACTATAGCATCCTAGCCTAACGAACCATTATCATGAGTTTTCCATTCTTCGTAAATACATCGCATATACTGTGTGTACATATAGCTCTGTACAATTTTCATTAATTTTACGGATGGGTGAAAATTACACGCTAAGTGTACCTTCAAATTATAAACAAATTTACCAGTTTGACCTATATTCAAGTATCCATATTACATTCCAAAAAAATATTGAAATGGAAAATTGATACTTTTGTGCTTTTATGGGTGTGTGCGATTGTTTTTTTGTTTTTACTTTTTAATTAAAATTATCTTCATTTACATATTTCATCAACATCATCGAGATGTGTAGAAGTAGATGGTTGTTGTTATTCTATTCTATTTATTATTCTGCTTTTTGTGTGCTTTTGGTTTGTTGTGCTACATCGCGAAATGGAAATTTTGTGTAACCAAACAATTTTTTTTTTTTACACATAAAAGGAAGTGATTGGAATTTTAAGTATTTTATGCGGTTTTGGCGTTTTGCTATTCGTTTTTCATTTACAAGCTTAATATATTATATCATATTGAATAATTTAAACATGAATACACAAAAAAGCTTTAATGGAGTTGAAAAATAAAGTTTTTAAAGTATAATAAAGCAATTTTCCATTGTATGTATATACATAATATGTATGGTTGTGTGTGTGGGACCGCATCATCAATTTTTATCTCTGAACGTATGCAGGCTTATTTACGAATAAAGCATGGCGGGAAATTTTGAATTGTGTTTGAATGGTGGTCTTGGTTGTACCATTAAATGAAAAATACATAAAAAAAAAAATGTTCGAGGTAATTGAGTAGAATTGATTTAATAATATTGATGTTTGTATTGCCTATAGTATGAGAAGTTAAAAGGGCAGAACTTAACTGAAGACAATTAATGTGATGCTCTTCTATAGACTTTTTACCTCTGAAGTTTCCCTTAGGATATCTGGTGCATATTATTATTTTGAAAAATATTCTTATGTGGTAAATGGAACGATTGGGGCCGAAACTACGCTTGGAAAAATGATTTTTATTTTACCGATGTTTGATTTATGCAGTAGATTAAATTATATGAGTCAGGTAAAATAGAAAAATTGTACACTAAACGTTGTCTTAAACAATAGGAGATAGATAGATAGTTGCAAATTACCATTTTAATAGATTTTGATGGTAGGAATGTGAATCTAAGTGTTTAAGAGATTCAAGCAAAATTTTCCGGAAAGAATACTGCAGTTTCCGGGAAAATACTGAAACGTTTTACTTTTTTTTTATTTATTTAAACATTTTTCGTATTTTCTAGTAATATTGCACAAGAGATCCAATTCTAAGAGCTTTGAGTTCTCTACATGTATCCCTCTTCTGTTTAGTATGGGGAGCAAATGAAGAAACAAAGGAAGACTTGTATCTAAGGTATAAAAAATAAAAATGAAATCGAAAAATTGTTGTATTTAATAAACTCGTTGTGTCTTATAACTATAAAATATTTTTGAACATTTGTGATACTAACTAGAAGAAGGCGATATGAACGACAAAAACTCTTGGATCTGTTTCTGCAAGGTTGACGATGCAATTATTATTTTATTAATATTTATTTTGTTATGTTTTACCTCCGAGGCATAAAATGAGTTAAAATAATCTTAAAAACATTTTTGCTTCGAGAAAATGTTTCATTTGCATTTTTTTAAATTATAGATACATAATCTTATCAAACACAAAATATTGATAATGACAAGTTTTTTGTGGAAGACCGAAAAAATGATTTTGGAAAATGTGGCAATTTTCCGGGATTTTTGGCTCACGCGTACCTACTAAAATGTGCAGATATACGATCATAATAAAAAAGCCTTCAAATATTCATGACAGTCGTGATTTTCATTCTACACCACAGACAAACTTCACAAACGGCCTACAAGAGTGTCTCTAAAAAAACCGGTGAGAATTTACAAATTCTAAAAACCGTTGAGAATTTACACGGTTAAAGTTTTTGGAAAAAACATTAAAGGATATGGATGTAAATAAGGACACTGGGCTTGATACATTTTTACCTATCTTTGTCTTTAAAAGTCTTCGTACTGAACTGCTCTTAGATCTTGGGAAAATTTCATATGTTGTCTAATTTGAACTGTTTCCAGTTCCATTAAAGTTGTTCTCATTTTAGAATGCTAGAGCGACCTGGCATTTTTCAGAAATAGTATTAAAGAATAAAACTTAGAGATGAAACCTATATGGGAAATTTATTGTGATTAAATAATAATAAACCCACATAAACCTCCGAATCAAAAATTTTATTGTGGCCGTCTCCCAAAAAAATTTCGTAAAATCTGATCCTTTTCCATACAATTATCAACATTACTGAAAATTAGGAAATACTTAAACTTAAGTTTTTGATATTTCAAATGGTTGTCTAAATTTGGATACGAGCATGATATTTTACAGAGCTAAGTGCAATATCAAAAATTGAGTTCTCTGGCGTTATTAATGCGTGTAAAATTTTTCAGAAAATTGTCTACTCTGTCAATGTGTTAGAATGCGATTTTCACAAAGCATGTTGAAAGTTAAATTTAGAATTTAATGATTCTTAATTAGTGGAAAGCTCAATGACCATCGGTCTGTGTGTGACGATCTTTTTTTTTTTTTGGCTAGGTCTATTGAAGCGTTCATACTGAAGCGAACATTGAATATATAACATACAATGCAATATATTTGACGTTTAACAAAGACTTTCTATTCAATCCCGTGCTTCTAGGGTCACTAATGCTCAAATTTTAAGCAACTCTTCTATTAGTGATGGTTATCATTATGGGATGTTATATTTTCTTGCCTCTCTGCAAAAAAGAATCTATAGAACCTATACAAATATCGGCCACCAGTTTTACTTGTATTGATCATTATTTTTGTAGAATTTATTAAACTACACCCTGTGGAATAAGCACAATTTCATTCGTTACCGAACTCATTTAATTTTTTGAATTAATTTTATTTTACATTGCATATCATACATTTTCTGTGGTTTGGGTTTTTCAAAATCTAAAGTCGGACTGCATCTACTCTGGTACATAATAATTGTCCATCATTTGGTTCCACCGTTGGTTCCATCCGTCCTCTATTTTTTTTTCGAATTAACACGGCAGCAACAGAGAGAACTGAATCTTTAAAAAAATTGATTTGTGTAGATATTTATTCTAGAATGATTCCCACTTTTTGAAAGGAGAACTGGCTTTTTATGAAATTGATTTTTTTGTGTATAGCTCTATAGACATTAACTTTTTCTAAAGATATTCTTGAAATGAAAAACCGTTTTTTCTCAAATTTTTTGTGCCTAATTTTATACAAACACGTCTATAAATTATTTAGCAATATTATATTATGATTTATAGTATGCCACAAGAATTTTTCGGTAAAATATTTTATTTCTGTCATAACTGCACAGAAGAAAGCTCAGTTTACACCTCTCCAGAATATGAACGCGAACAAAACAGTTTTTGTTGATAAATCAGAAATTTCTTAATTTTTTTTTCTTCATAAAAATTGGTGGAATATGCTTCAAATAAAATTATGTATCGATATCGAATTATACCGTTTTTGTTTCTTCATTGAATTAATCGTGCCTGTTTTATTCAAGTAATCATATTTTTGTGGTTTTCATTTGAATTTAATATGATCTCAATTTCACGTTTACAAGAGAACTGGGGTCAGGCTGTGTTTCAAAAGCATAAAAACACACATAAAAAGTTAAATTTTTGGCATTTTATTCATTACAAAAATTTGTGCCTTTTGTGTTGTTTTTCATCTTATTTTTCTACAAATCAAAATAAAACTAAAACTTAAATATTAAAGTTTTACCATTACAACATGTATGTATTTCACGTACTACGCTTATTTATTTGAGTAATGGACATAAAATATGAAATTTAATGTACGCGATAATTTCAAAAATAATGATCAATCAGTTGATTTTCATACATTTTAGAAAATATTTCTTAGGTAGCGCATCATCGATTTGCAACCAATTTCCACTAGTTATTCGCCTATTGGTTGTAAGGCAATAAATAAATTCAAAATCATTCTGAAATATTGTTAAAGCATAGCTTTTTGAATAGTCTAATACTCAATATCATTATAATGTTTTAGTTTAAATTTTTATTTATTTTATATTTAGAACACGTTATTTTACACCTTAAACAGTAATTTTAATTTATCGACATTTTTCAATATACTCGTAGTTTTATTTTTTGTATTTATATTTTTTATTTTGGCCCCACACCAAAATTTTATATGTAGTTAATAAATTTCAATTGGAAAGGTACATCAATACAGCCGTTGTACGGTGAATTGCCCTAGTTTATTTGTTAAATATTTGAAAAAAAAAAAAAACTATTTTTTTGTATTTCTGAATGTTAAAAAAAGTTAAAAATTAAATTTATAATTTAAATATTGGATAACAAACTGCCTTATAAATCTGTTTGATGTATTCCTATTGATGTGTGCCATCTGCCATGCAATTAAAGTTTTTAAATTACAAAAGGTCTGAAAAGAATAACAATTAGACAGCAGATTATTTGCGTTCTCAAAAACATACCGAAAGACTTTTGAAAGTATCATTAATTATTATCATCCGTTTACAATCCATTAAAGAGGTAAGTAAAAATCTTTTTTGTCGACAATTCTATTTCGTTTACTAATTTGGTTTGCATGTCTTTTAAAATTTATTAATGAATTCTTCAGTTGAATCAAATAAGTTCTAGTACTTTACTAGGATGGTATAATTTTAAACCATTCCTAATTCACCAATAACAAATAATTTTTTATAAGTAGGTACCATTATAATCTTGAATTTTAAGGTTTTGACTGTTGTGTGACATTCTTATTTGAAATATTTTTTTGTAATCTTAAAAAGTTTAATTCTATCAAGTTGTAAATTTTCTATTAAACATAAGTTCAGCGGTGAGCATCCCGTAGCCGTGTAAACCAAAAGCGGCACACAGTTTTTAACCAACGGAAGCAGATTCAACAAAAAAGACTGAACAATGAAAACGACGTTATAAAATCAAATATAAATTCTTGTTAGACCAGTCCAGTGTTTGACGGTTTTCGCTCAGAATTTTTACTGACAAAACTGGA
This sequence comes from Tipula helvola, assembly GCA_963556165.1. Classification (NCBI taxonomy): domain Eukaryota; kingdom Metazoa; phylum Arthropoda; class Insecta; order Diptera; family Tipulidae; genus Tipula; species Tipula helvola. The sequence goes on along the minus strand of OY744481.1, from coordinate 6,946,983 downwards.
TGACTTGAAATTTGGACAGTACGTCAAGGAACAAAAGTTATATAGTGCCAATGTGTGGTTTTATCCGGGGGGTGATGAGAAGATGCCACCCTTCTCGGGGCTAAAAATTAGTACACTCAAAATAACCGCAGAAATCGATATTGGAATGAATTCTAAGCAAAAAATGATCGATGAAGTTTTTTCGATAAATCAATATTTCCGAGTTATTCGCGATTGAAAATGTCGGGTTCGGGTGTTTGTCTAAAAAATCCATGTTTTAGAGCGATTTTTTACGAATAACTCGAAAACCTTACCATCTATGAAAAAATCATAAGAAACATGAATTAAGCTTATAAAAAAACAAATTTATTGAGTTTTTCTCTATTTCGAGTTGTGGCTCGTTGAAGGTGATTGTTTGTTTGCAGAAAATTGAATTTGAACCTTTCAACGTTAAATAACGGAAAAACGATGCATTTTTCAAGGAAAACTTGTGAGACTTTTTTTTAGAGTACTTAAAAAGAGCTTTAAAAAGAGCTTTGAATGTTTTAGAATGCCTAGATTTGAAAATAAATTGATTCAATTTAGAATGATTTTTGAAATTTTTTGAAATAATTATCTTTTTTTCATAATACCTCAAAAACTAAACAAGTAACCTATAAAATGGAAAAGTACAAAAAATTAGGTTTTTCTTACAGAAGTGATTTTGTGCTTTTTTTGTTTCTCTATAAGATGAAAATTAATTAAGATATCACCGTTTTAAGTTGGTATTTGAAGGCGCGGACCATGTTCCACGAGCTCTTTAAACTTAAAAATCTCAGAAACAAAAGGTTCAAGGAAAATCATCTTTTCAGGCCTTGTAGCCTTGAAATTACCTGCAAAATGGTTTTTGGAGCGATTAGATAATATCTTAAAAATTAAGGAAGTTATTGTTAAAAAACCAACCGCGTTTTTCAATGGCGAATAACTCGAAAAATATTGATTTATCAAAAAAACTTCATAGTTCACTGTCAAAAGTTCATGTTATTCGGTTTTGTTCATATGAATTCTGAGGTAATATCCTATTTTTACCGAAGTAATATTCTCATATGAAATAATCACACAAAACGATTGCATATTCTCAGTGTTAAAACAAACTTACTACAATAACAAATATCATTGATTTATGGACAAGGAAAACCACAAAACTATTTCTGGACAGCGATTTTGGTCGCAAAATGAGTATTGAGGATAGAGAATTTTGTGTATGTACACGGCGTATAATTAACATTTTACTATTGTGTGCCGTCAAATATTTTTATTGTATTTGTGTCTAGTGCGTTTCTCATGGTAAGTATCAAAAATAAGCGAAGCAGGTGAAATCTGGTAAAATTCGTCACAAAGATGATTGGAACAATTTTTGTTCGCGAACATTTGGGTGGAGACTCCTTAAATTTAATATTTTTGATCAAGTTAAAATGATCGCAAATATTTGTTGAAAATGATTTTTTGGTGGATAGGCTTAAGAGAAAGAGTTATATGAAAGAAATAAAATTCCTCTATTTAAGATTTCAAAGTTACTCTAGAGGGGAGAGTGGGGACTAATTTTAGCGCTAATGTATTTGCCCCGCGGAATGATTAAATTTTGATTATGACCATTTTATCCATATAGTGCTTATTTCTCGAGACATTTGAAAGTTTCAGGTTAAAGAAATCACCAGGTACCTATACAAGGTTTAACCAATTAATTTAGTTACATATTTTACACTGAATTATATGACACTAGCAAAAACTCGTCAAAAATAACAGATGTTTTTCGTAAACATTTTGTGTGGATCTTGATCGCCGAACTTGTTCCGAAACTAGTGCTCTTCAACTTTGTAGCTCACGGTTCATCCGCAACTTACGTTTTTCTGCAGAAAATACAACGATACATTTTACTTTTCAGTCTTGACTAAAAATACGTTCATAAAATTAGAAAAAAATGAAATTCGTGTAAAGGTTTAATTTTTAGGGCGCATTTCGTTTTTCTCAAATTGTAAAATAATTTTCGCACCTAATTAAATTTAATTGGATTGGAAACATCGTACTTATCTTATAAATAGACAAACATTATCCAAAATAAGGTTTTTTTATCATAAATTTGTAAAAATTGTTTACTCGCATTCAAAATTCGCGCTTGGTATGAATAGTTCCTAAGAGTAACACGAAACAGAAAAATCATTCACTAGAAAGTGCTTTTTAATTATCCTTCTTTCCGAAAATAATTTGGCTTTTTATAGTGGCTTTTCTAATAATATTATTTTCCATAGCCATTTTCTGTGACCACCAACCACTAAGAAAATCGTTCAAAAAAAAAATGTTTCCACAAAATCGTTGCCAAAGACATAAAAAGGTTTTGCCTGAGTTGTCCCTTGTAATTGTAACATTATTCACACGATGTTGTCATGTTTTTAAAGTTGCTAACGTCAAAATGTCATGAAGCTGGTGTAAAATTTTATTTCAAACATTTACAAAAACTCGATTGGACTTTCCACACCATGTGGGTAGTGGTAAGACTGCGCCTAATCTAATATTATTGGCCTCGATAATTAATTTCACTTGTAACCAACTGTGCTCCGTATTTTTAATTAATTGATACACAATTTTTGTGATTTTGCGCAGAAATTTACGATACAAATTACCTAAAAAGGCTTGTAACTCTAGTTAATAAGCTTTCAATTATTACTTCTTACACTTTCTGCCGTAGGCACTTGGCGAAACACACTTAATACACACATTTTTAAAAATTTTTAAAAACACTTGTTAAATATTTCGCAAAATTACAAAAGGTTTAAAAAAAAAACAGACAGACAGTTTAGTAGATACTCCTGATGATGGCCTAATAAGCCGAAATCGATCGAGTGATTTTTTAAACCTTTTGTAATTTTGCGAAATATTTAACAAGTGTTTTTAAAAATTTTTAAAAATGTGTGTACTTTCAATTATTTTTGAAAATATAGAAAGTACCAATCCATATACTATTATGGATTTGGTGTGACTTCAACACCACCACAAATACAAGCATCACCCGTTTTTATAAGGATTAGTATACAATTGGAGTTGCCTATTCAGTTAATTCAACCCCGACCCTAATACACCCAATTTAATGAATGGCAGCAAAATCTGAAAAGGTGGCTTTTTGCAGATACATATCCTGTTGTTTAGCTCTACAGAATTATATAGTATATAAAATAAATGCCAACTGGAGGAATATGATGATGTATTCGTATAACGTTGTATTTGTTGTTTTTGGACAAACATCAATACAAAGCAACTCATTAACTAATAATGCTGTTTCAAAACCGCACATTAACATTTTTAATGAAATTAGGATTCCATTCAATTCTGACTTTTTCTTTCGCAGCCTCTAATTTCATTTTCATTATATAATGATGAAAATTTGCCTTTTTAATATTTGAAGTCAAATTTAATTTGTTTTTTGTGCCTTTTGATTAAATATTATTTCTCAAATATATTACCGAATGATGTTTTTAAATGTTTCCATATCAACACGAGCCAATTTTAATTACATGCTATGGTATATTATAAAACGAACCAAATTTAGGTCACATAACTAATTACATTAATTATTCAACGTATCATAATGTTCACTGAATAACAACAATATATGTATAATGAAATTAATAATTACAAACCAATTTAATTTTAATGCAATTGCCGCTTTTAATTTTCCAATAATAATTTAATTACAACTTTACCTGTACACGTAGACGTAATATTATATATTATTATGTTCGGAAAAGCATCAACATATTTTGTTTTTCTTGTAAAGTGCTTTCACGTGCATAATTTTGATAACAGTATTATTAAAATAGTATAATTTATTTTTTCAAACAACATAATGCATAATTATGGTGCAGCTCATTTTAATATCGGTCTACATATGTACGTAATTGTAATTTATATGTTCTTGTAAGGGCATTTTTTTATAACCAGATAAATTTATGTACACATGCGGGTAAATATTAATTTATTGTATATGTACATAATTTTGTACCAATAAAATTAAATTAATTAAATTTTAAAAATTGATAATTTTATTTTTTTTTTCAATAAAATATGTGAATGAATATAGACAAACGTGAACACACAATTAATAATAATTAGAACTAAAGTTATTTATGTATACACCAGTTGTTTGGATTTAATATATAAATATTACGAGTATGTATAACATAAATTTAATTAGAAATGTTTATTTATGTGTTTTAATTATTCATCAGACATAACGAGTGGATATCGCAGATGCGTGATAAATTTTCCAATAAAGAGCAATTTTTGTTTTGTTATAATAAATATTTTACATTGCTTTGTATATATACAAACACACATTTTGTTGACATGTCAAGTGGTTACCACGGTGTATTATTGTGTAGCAACTGGTAATTATTTTATTTGCTTTATGTTAGCTTGTGTGGAATGACGATGACAAGACAAGCAACAGATAATTTCGTGTCAAAATATTTGAAGGGTGTCGAAACAGCGATTAGAAAAGTGTCACAAAAGTTAATTGAGTATACATTTAACACTGGGCCAACATTTTTATGATTCCTAATAATTATACAGGGTGTAAAAAATGTACCGGGACGGTCTAATATTTTGAATGGTACACACCGTGGTCGAATATTTTGAAAAAGCTATTCAACTACACTAAACTCGACTCCCACCCCCACCCCCACCCCCTGTGGGTGGAAGTTGGGCAACTTTGATATCTTAAATGGAAACCCCCATTTTTTATTACAGAAACGAACTCTACGTCAATAAATACGAAAATTATGTTTGAAATATTTTTTTGGTGCAGATGGCGCTGTTTTTGCAGTTTGACAAGAAAAAAAAAATTTGCAATGTGCACACATTTTTTGCATGTTTTGTGTTTCTCGCAAGAGAAACTATTATTTCTATTCTAAATAAATTTGTTTTATAACGGAAACAATAAAAAAGGGAAACAATAGGATTTTTTAGGATTAGTCGTTCGAATTCTCACTTTTTCCAACAGTAATTACAGCGCCATCTGCATCGAACACAAAAAAATATTTCAAACAAAATTTACGTATTTTTTGACGTAAAATCCGAATCTACAATAAAAAATGGGGGTTTCCATTTAAGATATCAAAGTTGCCCCCACCCCCACTCACAGGGGATGGAGGGGGGATCGAATTTAGTGTAGTTGAATAGCTTTTTCAAAAATATTAAACACGTATTATTTTGTTTTTCAATGCGGTGTGTACCATTCAAAATATTCGACCATCTCGGTACATATTTTACACCCTGTATATACTCGGCACATGATTATCGAAATTCTACATTTTTACATACAATTATTCGAATTTTTCTAAATCTTAATAGTTTATCTTAGCAATATAAATAACTATTTGAAAATTTAATGAATTCAGATATAGAATTTTGCAAATCTAAAAAAATCAAACTTATTAAATATTTTCACCGGCTCTTCCTGTTTTAGGATAAAGACACACTTATGAATCGGAACATTCATTGTTTGAAATATATCAAATTCCTTTTTTGTAATTTCTAAATTTTTTGGCGGGCAAAATTCAACAACGGAAATCCTGCAAAACATTTTCCGAATTTACTTACGGCGTATTTTCGGACCTCTTTGGTGATAAATGGAAATACGACTAAAAAATTTACTCCAAATTCGCAACGAAATTTTATCAGACAGTTTTCAAAACGTTTCGAAATGTTAAAAAAGTATGAATCTTCTTAATTTAATAATTAAAACACACATGTTTACCACAAATTATGAACTGCGAATAATTTAGAAAAAAATATTGGGAAAAAGAAATTTAAAATTCAGAATCGTGCACATTTTCGATTACAGATGTTGTACGCCGGATGAAATTGAATACAAGTTTCAAAATTAAAAATTACAAAATACATAAATATTTCAAAATGAAATTAAATTTCTAGAGTATAATAAAATTAATTTTTAAATTTTTTGAGTTTCTTACGAATATTCCTATTGCAAAGTGTTAAAATTATTTTCAAAATTCGAACTATAAAATTTAATAATTTTAATTTAAAATTTATGTAATTTTCGTGTATAATATGGAAATTCTGATGAACAACGAAACGCAAATTTAAGAATGGAGCAAACAAATATCAAATTCAGTGTTGTATAATTTAGGGTTCATAACTTAAAATCACGCACTATTGGATTAAATATTTGTTTAAAAGATCGAAAATTCCGGATATTATTTCTCATCGAAATATTTTTAAAATTTGATAAACTAAGTCAAATGAAAATATTTTGAAAAATTCAAATTTTCAATTTGATTTAATTTTACCAACTAATTCTGAAGAACTCCACTTTTGTAGGCTAGAAATTGTATACTAACCGGCAAAAAAGTTGAATTTTTAAAACTCGAAAATGAGCTTCTGACTTTGAGATATTTTTGCAAACTTTGAATTTTATGTGAGTTATTGCACCGGAAGAATGGTCTTGCGTGTGTGGTAGTGGTCGTTTTTTGAACATTGCTAGGAGATTGGTTGTTAGCAGAGGAGTCCATCAACAAAATAATTACCGTACTCAGACAAGATGTAGAATCCAGATTTCTTGAAATTGTTTGATTAGTTGTGGAAGGTGTAATTTTTACTGTACCGGTTTAGGAAACTCATTTAGTGTTGTTTTGTTAAAACAAACGATATTGAATCTTTCATACGAAAATAACAATAAGTTTTCAAATCTTAAATGCTAGTATAATTAAGTAAATCTGCGAGAGCAGAATCGTTTTCTTCTTTAATCGTGACGACAAAGGTATATCTTTTAAATTTCTCTCCAGCATATTCGGAAGAGATGATAGTTTCCCTGCATTAAGCCGCATTTTTAGTAATTCTTCTTTGACAGTTAGGATGCTAAGGTCCTTATGAATATTTTTGTTTTTTACAAACCAGGGTGCTCCTATAATCATTCTGAGAATTTTTAACTGTATTCTTTGAACAATGTCAATATTTGAATTAGACAATATCGTTTCATTTCAATATGTTTTCGCCAGCTTAATCGTTGGTCTAGATGGACACCTAGGTATTTTGCTTCGTTTGCCTGAGGGACTTGTATTCCATTCATTGTGACCAGCGGACACGTAAGCTTATTTAAAGTGAATGTTACGTGAGTCGATTTCTCTTCATTGACCTTTATCCACCACTTTTTTAGCCTGATTTCGATGACATCTATATGTTGTTGCAGGGTTGTGGACGCTGTTTGTGGATTTTTATGAGTACATACGATTGCTGTGCCATCAGCGAAAGTAGACGTCATAATTTTCGAAGATGTTGGTAGATCAGAAGTTAAAATTAAATACAAGGTTGGACCAAGCACACTGCCTTGCGGTACTCCTGCCAGGACGTTTTTCTCGCCCGATTTAGAGGTATTGTGTTTTACATAAAATCTGCGATTTGACAAATATGACTTCATAAGTTGGTAGATTTCTGGCAATTTAAAATTAATTTTATAAAGCAAACCCTCATGCCAAACTTTATCGAATGCCTGCGCAACATCCAAGAAAACTGCAGAGCAGTACTTCTTTTCCTCGTTTGTTGATTTTATTTCTGAAGCTGCTCAGTGCACTTGCTCAATGGTTTCATGCTCGGCTCTAAAACCAAATTGATGATTAGGGTTGATGTTTCGGAGTATCGGTTTAATCTTTTCGATAATTGTGTTTTCGAAGACTTTCGAGATGATTGGTAGTAGGCTTATTGGTCTATATGATGAAACCTTAGTAGGATCCTTGCCAGGCGTTGGGATCAATTTTATACTTGATAGTTTCCAGCACTCAGAAATACATCCTAATTTATAGATTGAATTGAATATTTGAGCTAGTCGACCAAAAGCACACTCAGGCAATTTTTTAAGCATTTAACCTGTAATTTGGTCACACCCAGAGGCTTTCTTTAATTGAGTTTGGTGAGCAATAATAAACTTAACTAGTGGCTTCTTTATCATGAATTTCCTCTCGGGTTCGATTGCTACATCTGTTGAAATACCGATAATCCAGGGTTGGGAGTGAAAACACCTTCAAGATGATCAGCGAAGGATTTAGCCTTTTCTTCGTCACTTCTAGCCCAGCCACCGTTGGACAGACGAATTGGCGGGTTTGGTTGCTGATGCCGTTTAAGGTATTTAGTGGCCTTCCATAATGAATAGTTTGTGTTAGAGTGGGGAGATAGCTGCTTAAGGTAGTTTTGCAAAAAAATCCATTTTTTTTTTTGAAGTAGGCTTTGCAGTTTATTTTTGGCCTTAAATATGATTGCCCAAATTTTTTTTTTTTGAAACTGACGAGGGTTATTGTTAATGGCCAGTCCAATAGAAAATCATCACTAAACAAATAATCGTTGATTTTATCACCGTTTAGGAAAAAGGAACGTGTTTCATATTCAATGTTAAACAACGAATTTCAATTTAATTTTGATTTTAGGTGTGGCCCCTCCAATTTTTTTCTAAATTTTTTTATGATTATTGGTTATGGCCTAGTCCAATAGGAAATCAGATTTGCATCACTAGCAAATTTTTGTTTTGTTTTAAATGGGCAGAATTATTGGTAATGGCCCTTACTACTACTGTGAGTAATCATTAGTCTAATAGCTTTCCATATAGTATCGTTAATTTTTAAAATTTTCATTTGGGTGGGACAAACTTAAGCCCCGAAAATCGCAATACTTTTTTCGTCAGCTATTAAACTTTTAACTTTTAAAGACATTTCTGAATACTGAAACATTTATTTTTTAATTCTCAATTAAAACATTAGAATTTCATGGAAAAGCGCCTTGCTTCAGTAAACTCTACCGATGCTTTAAAAGACGAACACCAAAGCCAAAGTAAATAAACTTTGAAATTTATTAATTCGTGAGTTTCCCGAAATGCCTGACACTATAGTTCTGATAGTGACATTCTTGCTGACTTTATTAAAAGATTACTTGTCCAATCGGACTGAAACCGAATAATTTAAAGCTCATTTCAAATTTGACCCAGCATCGTTTTTGAGTATTTCCACTATTTTTGTTCCAATGGTTGGGTTGATTATGCAGATATGTGATCCGATGAGATATTTAACGTAATTAATGTTTTAAACAATTTTAAAATGTTTTTCTACGACGTTTTACAAAGCTGTAAAACGATGAATATAAAACCGAGGAATATGCGGTCAACTAAAATATTAGATGATAAGAATATAATAAAGATTTAGATGACTGTCTTAAAATTTTCCAGTAAAGATTTATTATTAAAACCAATAAGTATATTATTCAAAACAAAATTAGAGAATACTTATACCGAAAAGCATTACCTTTTACCTCAAGGGAATATGTCCTATTATGTATATTTCTCTTATTCCAAAAATAACCAAAGTAATATTTAAATTGAATTGAATACATGGGTTGGTATATAGTATACATATATAGTACATAAAATTCGATTTACCAAATGAAATCTGTTATGGAAAAGGTTTCTTGAAAAAATACTCGACGCTAAGTGGAAATACATGTAAAAGACTGAGGTTTTTGCTTCCTCTGGTGATTGTTATTTTATTTCAAATAAGCATCTTATCCTACCCTTTAAGTAAAAACGATACTTGCTTTTAATATGAAAAACACTTTAAAAGGAAACCCATTTTTATTTTACAGTTCATACGTAGATTTGGTCAGATTTCTAGAACAATGTTATTGTTTATTGGAATGGTTTTTATGTACAACAACATGTTTAATTTCCACGTCGGTGATTTTGTTTTATCCGATAGATCTAAGATCCGTGTTAAAAAAAATGTTTTGAGGTTCTTTTTACTTTTTGCCGAATAAAAATATTTTGTATCGAAAGGAAAAAGGAAACGGAAACAAAGTCATTTTTCTAATTTTCAATTGTTGTGTTGGATTAAAATTTCGGAAGCCTTTTTTTTTTGCAAAATAGTAATCATTTAATCGCATTTATGTTGAATGGAGATTGTGAAGTTTGATTGATTATTTTTCCACACCAAGATTATATCCGAATTTATAGATGATAGAATCCAAATTCGGCTTCAGGACGAGTCGTTGAAGAGTCATATATCTTCAAATATTCATAAAGTATTCTTTGTAGGCGTGAACTCAAAATGTCAAATTAATAACGAGGAAACATGTTTTATCGAGTTTTATATTTCACAGAATACCATATTTCACAAAATTGTAATTTCATCAAATGTAGTGATTTGCAAAAATTTGCTGTTACATAGAGAATGGGAATGCCTGACGGGATAATTTCACAAATCCTTAATTTTGTTAATTTGGCAACCTCAATTTTGTTCTCACTATTTAATATTAAATACTTGATAAATGGTTTATTAATTTATTTTCGGATAAAGTTGATTTACACCTTGCAAATAATTTACCAATCGATCTGTTTAAAAAAAAAAAATACAAAAATCGTATGAAAGGTTTAAAATGGACACGTTAAAAATAATTTTTCGAGCGTTTAGATCAGTGTTCGCAAGTAGTTGGTTATTGGCGTGCCAATGTAATTATTTCCTTAAAAATTGTTTTTTTTGTGTGCCAAACTAGTTCTGTAAAATATTTTTTTTTTATATAGATAATACATGAGTAAACCTTTCTGCTAATCGCATTTCTCTGGTATTTTGTTTAGAACTTTTGATTCAACGCTTCTTCAATAAATTGTTATGCAAATTTAAATGAATAAATTTCTTTCATTATAGAGGAGTGACAATTACGGGTGACCAGACGTTCTGGTTTCTCCAGACTTGTTCTGGTTTTTCTAACTTCTGCGGGCGTTCGGGAAAATATCGTACATTGTCCTGAAAACTCAGAGGAAGGACAGAAAAATAATAATTTCCATACAATTTAAATATTTTAATTAAAAAATCAAACTGAAGCCCAAATGATATGGCCCCAAAAATTCTTTAAGATATGATTTAATCTATTTTGGATTTTGAACTATTTATAGAATCGGCGTAATATTTCAAATATAAAATTTCACAAAAGCACATCGATAAATGTATTTATTCCATTTGGTGCTGGAGGTGGCGAAAATTGACCGCATTGGCTGTGTATGGAAAACCAAATCTAATCTCTCTTCCAAAATATTTTTTGCCATTGGGCCATGTTTTAATTTATAAATTCTGATCTCAGCCCAACCTTAGGGCCGAACAAATCCTTCAGGCCATGTAATAATAGGTTTTATATTTGGAACTATTCTTAATAACTACAAAATATTTTAGATATAAAATTTCACTAAAATCCGTCAACAAATGAGCTTGTTCCATTTGATGCTAGAGTAAAGAAGATAGTCTGAATTGGCTTAGTATATAAAAAGAAATTTGGCGAATATAATTTTTGATTTAAGATAGCGACTAAAGCATGATGATATGGTCGAAGCAATTCTTCAGAACCGAAGTTTTTTTAAATTTTATATTAGGAACTACTTAAAAAATCGACTTTACATATTATCAAATCTCAGATGTAAAATTTATTAAATTACATTCACAAACTTCCCTCCTTGTTCGATCCTAGATTGGTTGTTCATGTAAAACAATATTGGTGAAACAATTTTTGATTAATGGTACCATAATATCAGTAGAGGTGTCCCGCAATATTTCTTGAATTTGGCCCTTATTTTATCTAAGAAATCCGACCCCAAATGATATAACCCCAGCAGTTCTTCCGAGCGTGAATATTTCGATTTTATATTAGGAACTACTTATAGAATCGGCCTAATAAAGTAGATATAAAATTACACTATAATTTATTAACAAACGTGCGTATTTCATTTGGCGCTGGAAGTATAGAAAAGGCCTGGATTGGTCATGTAGTAAAAACACAAGTTTCTCTTTAGCAAATTATTTTTTATTTATGGCTTGTATTTATGTACCAAAGTATTATTAGCAATGGGTTGGTATATTTGCTGCACCAATTGTGCACCAATTCCATTGTAATTTGGTATGTGACTTAACCAACAAATTTTATGATAAATGAATTGGTTTCAGCAAATCCATATAAATGATGAATCAAGGTGGCAACTTTTGAAACTTTCTAGAAGAGATTTTACGACAAATCTGTTTTGACCAGTGGATGGTCCTCGCCACCAAACCAATTTTTTCTTTTTTATTAATTAAATACATAACAAAATTCGAGACTTTAAAACTGTCCTGGTTTTTTTATCTAACACAAATAATTTCAAATGGGTTTAAGGCATGAAACGCAGAAGTTCCTGAATGAAGTCAACGACGATCCAGAACTGCTCAAACGGGTCATAACTGGTGATAAAATAGGAGTTTAGGAATATGACATCGAAAGTAAGGCTCAATCGTTCCACTGAAAGTTTCCTAAAAACGCAAGACCAAAAAGAGCTCGTCAAGTAGTGTAACATGAGGAATACTTCAAGGAAGTTATACGCTGTTTGCGTGAAGCAACCCGAACGAAATGTCTGGATTTGTGATGAAACAACTCATGGTCATTGAACCACGATAATACCTTGCTCACAATTCTCTGCTTGTTAGTAAATTTTTGACCAAAATCGACACCGTTATGATATTGAGCACACCAAAACTCTGTAACCTTTTCGACAGCCAACAGTAAACTAAGCATCAAAATGCTTAGAAACGGCAGGGAAAGTGTACCAACGCAACTAAAATCAATTATGTTAATTGGACTTAAACAACCTGCGAAATTGTAAAATTTGACGGTTTTTTGATAAAGCCATGTATTTTATCACCAAGTAATTTTCTTTCGGGGCTTCCGTTTATTTGATATTCATTCCAAAGGTGGTTATAAGACCAAATTGCTATCACGGGTTTTTTTTTTCTCAGCATTTTAATACTTATTTGAGCTTTGTCAAAATTTTAGAAAAGTCTTTTCCATTTTTTGTAAGAATATGGCAAAAAAGGTCGATTTTTTAAAACTCAAAAATTCTTTTACGTGCCGGAAAAAATTTTAAATGTGCCAAGTTTGGTACACGTGCCACGTATTTGTGATCACTGGTTTAGATGAAACAATTGCGACAATTATACCACCCTAAATATAACTTATAATTATACCACCCTGAACTATAACCCTAAGTAACATTTTTGACGAAAGTCACCAGTGTCACCATATCTTTTGAAATGTTTTCAAATTTCGATAAAATAAAAATTTGCTTGTAAAATTTTGTGTGAAATATTAAAAAAAATCGAAATTATAAAATCCAAAGATCAACTAATTTGTTAATTCATTCTTAATTCGAATCTAATTCCGTGTGCTGAAGATATTTAGTAGCTAAATAATTTATGAAATTATAATTGAGTATAAAAATCTGAAAAAAATCGTTGTATGTTATAATTTGAGCTTATAGCATGTCAATCGATTTAAAACTTCTCTTTCTAAACTTTGTTCAGATTTTGATTAGAAAAAGATCTACAATGTGAAATTTATAGCAAAGGAGTTTGAAAATGTATATTAAGTAAATAGCTATGTCCTAAGGAATTAAGTTCATAATTTTGTGATTTGGAATTCGATTAAAAAATTTAAATTTAGTTAATAGTTACATCTTAAATGTAAAACAGCGGGTTTTGGACATTGATAGGAGGAATTAGTAGAGCGCAAAAAAATTTTCAATTGGATAGCGACCACTTTGCACATTTCACTTCCATCCATTTTGATTAAAAAAAAAAGAAGAAAATTCCAGATACAATTTTGAATTCTTAAATTTTTAATTTTAGTAAAATTAAAGTTTAAAAATATTTCGGAATATGGTGGGTAACATATTTTTGAACTCTTAAATAAATTTTGCGATAATTTTGAGTATGACGGGACGAGGGAAATTTATCTTTGTACAATAGAAACATTCCGCGCATTGCAACATATTTGGGGGATCTCAGGTTTATTCCGTCCTTTAGGCCACCGCTATTTGGTCCGTTTTTGGTCAACTGGGTACTAATTAACTTGATACCTACCTTGTGGAGGCAGCTTTCTACCAACCGGAGAAAACTGGTATTTTATTAGGCACAACTATCTACTTCTCCAAAATAATGTAAGATGACTTGTTTTGCTCCACAAAATATAGCGTTTGTTGTGGACCGGGCTTAAAAAAAATATTGACTAAAAAGTTTCACTCGCAATAAAAGTTTTTATTTATTTATGATTTCTCTTAACCAACTATGTACAATAAACTATTCAAATAACAAGTGCTCTTAACCCTGCATTACTAACGCTAATTTATGTTACATGATTACTAAACATGGGTCCAATCGACCCATATCTTAAAACTCAATTTAAAGAGAAACCTTAGCGCCCAAAATATACATTTATTAATTTTTGGTAAATTGAATAAAACTACAATTTAAAATTTAAAAAAAATCTATTTAGTTTGTTCACAGGTAATTTTTATTCAAAAATAAATAATAGACTTCATATTATCACATAAAAATAATGAAAAGGTAACGGTTCGGGAAAATATCTCACAGTGGCTAATTTTTTCAGTCATAGTTTCAGAAAGAAGATTTTGAAAATCTGAAAAGGCAACAAAAATATATCGTGTAAATTGCTTTATTCATTAGAGCATATTAACCAATTCGAGCTCTGTAAGAATCGATCAAAGTGTTCTTGTTCCCTTTCAAAACTGCACATGCATATGTACTATAAAAGCAACATTTAAAAAAAAAAATTACCGGAATAATAACGTGGGTCCAAATAACCCATAAATAATACTCACTCGATACTAACGTGGGTCCAACAGACCCAGACCTTTATGTAAAAAAAAAAATACGTGAATAATAACGTGGGTCCAAATAACCCATAAATAATACACACTCGATACTAACGTGGGTCCAACAGACCCAGACACATTTTGCAAGAGGTATTGTTGACACTCCGACTGACAAAACACTAATGAAATATATTTTAAAATGTGGGAAATACCGGAATTTAAATTACATTTTGACGTGAAGTTGGTTACAATTACGAAACATTCATTTTTTGAAAAGAAATTTTAAATTGGGTCCATTGGACCCATAGGTTAGTAATGCAGGGTTAACTATAATGAGTCGGCTAAGAAGATATGATAATCTATGTCACAGACAGTAGCGTTTAACCTATAATCATGATTAGCAACACAATAAAATTGTAGTGTGGGGATAAATCAAAAACGTCAAATATATTAAAAATATAATAAAAAAAGTAACAGAAAAGTAATTAACAGTATATGAGTCAGATTAACAATAAAAATTTATAAATTTATAATTTAATAAAAATACTGTACACAAATAAAAATTAGTTCTAAAAGTAAAAAATGTTTGCAAACAAAAAACCAGCGTCCTTATGCTCCAACAACCGAGTTACTACTAAAATCTAAACGTAAATGAGTGGGCAAACTGTTAAAAAATACAGGCGCAGAGACCAAATATTATTATCGAAATATTTCGGTAGTAAATCTAGGAATTGTAAAAATAATACGGTGATTATTGCGAACATCATAAGCCGCTACTAGTCTCAGCAAACAACGTTTAAAATGTAACTGTAAAATCTTAAATTAAAAAAAAGGGCCAAGTGTGATCACGACGACATTTAAAAAATATAACACGTAAAATATACTTCTGTAATTTGTATAAAGGCCTCAAAGTGTTCATATAAATCCCACCCCAACATGGCAAACCATAAGTCAGTCGAGACTCAACACAAGCATAATAAAAATTAAGCAAAACCTGTGTGGGACAAAATTTACGTAACAAATAAATAGCCCGTAGGGCAGAATTGAGCTATACCTTAATCTTTTGACATTGGATTCCCCATTTTTGGTTAGCATCAATATCCAAGCCTAGGTACTTGAATGAAGACACTGGATCAATTTTAAAACAAGTACTATCACAATGATTTAAATCGCAATTATATTTGTGGTAAAAAACTTTAGGAAAATAACTCTGGTATGGATGACCCAATATTTTAAAGAACATGACCTTAATTTTTCACTTAATAACAAAAAGTGAGCATCAAACCATGAACTTAGGGCTCTCATATCGAAATTAATAATATTAGCTAAAACGAATCCTTTCACGATAGATCAGAACCAGCAAATGCAATAATTTTTCCACGAAGGCTCAAAGAAAAAATTGAATTAACATAAATTAAAAACAAAGTTGGACCCAGAACGGAACTCTGAGGAATACCGTACTCAATTAAAAACGGAACACTTTAAGAATTGTTGTTTTTTCTGAGATGGAAATGAAATAAAAACAAACAAACAAATTACCTATTTTAACGATAACGGATGTATTTTTAAGGTAAGATTCAAACCAACTCATTGGTACACCTCTAAATCTAAGAGATTGCAATTTAAACAAGAGAAACTTGTGATCTACTGTGATCTACTAATAGGTCGGTAATTGTCCATAGTAAGATTATCTCGATGATTTTAAAGCATCGGGGATAGTACCAATAACAAAACATTGATTAATAAAATTAACCAAGACTGGTGATATAACATTAGCAGTACTTTTGATCATGTTAGAGGTTAACCCTAATATATCAAGGCTACTACTGCATTTAAGACTATTGATAATGGTAGTAATTTCGGATTCAACAACCAGGTATATAAAAAAACTATCAACAGTTTCAATATGATGAAGGCTAATAATGGATGACGAAAACTTATTAAGCAATCTTAAATCAGATATAATTCGAAAGAAAAAGTTACCAAATTCATTAGCAATTGCTTCCGAATCAGACAACACTATTGAATTAGTAGTCAATATTTTATCAATAGTAAAACTAGAAATATTGCCTAAAACTTCGTTAACAACTGACTAAGTCTTTCTACTATCACAGCCACAATTACGAAATGTATTGCTATAATAATTATGTTTATCAGAAACAACAACAATATCAACCTTCCTGCAGAATTTGACAAAGTAGTTACGGGGCTTCATATTGTAAGTTCAACCTGATTTTTGTTAAATCTCTAACGTGATTTTCAAACGGTGTATATACTTCAAATTATTAAATTTTCCAACTAGTCAATACCATGTTCTTTGTCGAATATTCGATTAGTTTTCAACTTTCGTAGTACTATTTTAAATGGGACCTACAATCCAACCCATATTAAATCCTACCCTCCCATTTAGATTTAGGTTGAATTCTCGTACAATAATAAATACAAATTTTATGAGTAGACCCCACATGATTTTTCGTGACTTACATGATGTTAAGGTTCTTAATAACTACTAACCGGAAATATTTTTCAAAAGATACAATTCTAAATTTCTCAGGTTAATCAAGTCATTAATATTGGTAATTCGGAATTTCGGTATTCAGGAATACCGGCTCATATTTTAATATCGATTATTCCGGAATTGAAAACTTTAATTCCGGAATTATCGAATTTCTATTTCTCAAACTAATTTAAACAGTTTCAACTTAATTTTATGAAATTACATATAGTATTTCTTGTACTATACAATACTATATACAGTGAAACTTCTCTAAAGTGTCCACTCAAGGGTCGCATAAATTTCGGTCACTTTACGGAGGTGATCAGTTTAAAGTATAAAGCAGTCCAATAATTTGAAAATTAAAAGTCTAGCCTGACAGAAAAATGTTCTCCAATTGTAACAAATTATTTTGAAACAAATATTTTAGGTAATATTCCATCGACTGACAAAAAATTGTCAATTTAGAGAACTGTTCAAAATGGGTCACTTTTAAAAGATTTACTAGGTTTCTTTTTTGCGTTTACCAAGATATGACATGACACATAATAAACGGATTACGAAAGATAAATGCTCGTCCCTAAAAATTTCTTTTTGCATTTACACCTGTCAAATAGTATTGTATTGCATCTTAGTTTTCATAACCGCCAAAAGGTATTTAGTACGTATTAACTATGCAGAGCCCGGTTAAGAACAATATATTTAATGGGAAACATGTTCATTTAAGCTCCGACGGCGATGATATATTTAACTGAAGTATTCAATAATTTTAGACCTTGGTCATGATTCGATGTAAAAATTTCCTTAAAATCGTTTTATTGGTTTACCGCTACGAATTTAAAAGTGAAAAAAATATTCAATTAGAATATTAATGTTTCAGCTATGGCAAATTCGCTCGTCTTTCAGGGTTTCCGAAAAATATCAAAAACGTATGCTCTTGCATTGTGACTAGCGAACTAGTCGTATGTAACAACGCTTTTCTCTGCGTTTCGAAAAGGTCTTTAATTTTGGGATGATTGAGATGCCCTCGAGGCTATTCATCACAATGTTTATGAAAATTTACGAGCCTGAAATAGTGTATTTAGCAGCAGGAAATATCGCCACTAAAATCCTAGCCTAAATAGGACTCAACCCGTTGTAACGTCTTGTAAAATTTTATATTTTTAATTTTTAATCAAAGATTATTTAAAAAAAAAATCAATTCCGAGAGCATTCAAATTCGAAAATTCCGGAATCATATATTTGCTAAAAATTGGATGCCGTAATATTGGGAAGCGTCGGGAAAAGCTGGAACGTATTGCTAATAGAAAACTGTTTGCTCTTCGAAACTTTTTCCCAAAGCAAATATTTTTCTCCCTCCAGATATTGCAGATTCTCCAGAATATTATTGCTTAAAAGTTTGTCGGGTTCTCTAATTTCACTTCGCCCTACCCGAGTAGTTGGTGATGTTATTATTATTGAACTTGGCCTATTAGCGTCAAGAATTATTTTATCCTTCCCTATAGGTTTGTTTTAACTAAATAAATTGTGTACAACAAGTGTTGTGCACACTTTTTGTATAAATTGTGTTAAAATGAAATGAAAAATACCGACGAATGGTAACGTGATTTCTGCGACATGCATCGGAAATTTTTGTATTTTAAAAGTAAAATAAAAAAGGATTGCCAGCGCATTTCTGAAATTAGAAAGTACAA
The DNA here is from genome assembly GCA_963556165.1 of Tipula helvola. Lineage (NCBI taxonomy): Eukaryota > Metazoa > Arthropoda > Insecta > Diptera > Tipulidae > Tipula > Tipula helvola. Next base: position 6,928,100 of record OY744481.1, on the reverse strand, counting down.
TACAAAACAAGTCTCAAATTATATCGGTCTTGTAGCCGGTCTGTTTAAAAATCTTTTTTTTCTCGAAATTGTGTTCAAATCTAAAATAAAAAGTTAAAACAAGGATTTTGAAAACCAAGAATTTAAAACCAGGCTTGTGTACCCTGATAAATTATATACATACGTTTAGTTTAAAACCAAAACTTGAATAACCGAAAATTCTAGAAAATCTCGAATAATCTCGAAAATTTTAAACAATCTCGAACGAGCTCATGTCTTCTAAATAAAGAAATATTTGTTTTGGGCTTTATTCAAATCAAGCGACGCTTTATATCCAATGCAATTGTTGTTGTGGTTTTGTCAACAAAATGCACTTATTTCTCCTATGCAGTAGAACGAAAACCACTGTTGGTTTTTACGGTAACGCCTGTCTACTTTATTATCAATAGATAAATATTTGATTAAAATATTATTGAACCGATTTTGTCATCGGTGATCAACAATTTAATGACGTCTTTACCTCAAAGACTTTCAGTATGGATGTTGCACGTATTTCCATTCGATCTTTGAATCAAGCTGCCATAAGTTTTGTAATTGTTTGAGGTATATTTCCAGTAATCAAAACTAACTGATTTGATACAATAATTTTTATAAGTGCTTAGAGTATCCAAAAAAAAAACTATTTTTAAACTTTAATTAATCGTTTGAGATATAGCGACCAACGTTCCCTGGAAATTTTATTCGAAATAATATTGGAATTTAAATTAAATAATTTGATAACACCACTTGACGAATTTATTTGAAATTATTACGGGAACTGTCGTCGTAACACATAAACTGTTTAATGGTTTATTCATTTATACGACATTCTATTATCCCTAAATACATTTTTGTAATGGTTAAATCGATTCAACAACGATAAAGATTATTGGATTACTCATAAAAAATGTATTAATTCCAAGAAAATCCCAACCCAAACATTTTATCCAAAGCTTATGAAAGCGTATAGTATTTTTTAATACAATGTACAGTAAAATGAAATACTTTTTTGCTAAATCTTATACGGCGTTCTACCTATAATATATTAATTGAACTAAACTGAATTTTCACAATAATTGTTAAGACAATTTAGCACAGTTATAATAAAACATGCGAAGGTTCGTGAGTATATACCTATTATAGAGTCAACAAATTTTCACAATTTCTAGTAAAACCGGAAATTATAGTAGATATTTTATAAAAGGAAAATTGGGACTAACAGAAAACCAGAACCAATCTTAAAGATTAATTTCATATATGTATTAAAAGCTCACCCATCAACAGGTGTGTATATATATATTTTTTATTTACCTTCTGCCACATAAATTTTAGCTCGCCTTCAAAACAATTTCACTTTAATCCACGTACATTTATTTAACACTGTACATAAAAAAAACAATTTTCTTAACATTAAACTTTTCTTATATATTATGTAAAATTTATTTAAGCGCATTCACGAATGCTTGCACAATAGCACAATTTATTTTTTTTATGCTTAAAACTCATAAAACTCGTATTTTCATTTTTGTTATTTTATTCAGTTTAGCATATATTTTACTTCTCTACTATAAAATATAGCAGAAAATAATAAACTAAGAAAATTAATAAATAAATAATAAGAAAATAGAAAATTCAATAGATTTATTTATTTTTCAACACAGATTTTCACACAAACGTAATCCAAGTATTATAATCCACACTGAGTTACACAAATACAAACAAAAAAAAAAAAATTAAAAACACTGGAAAAACATTTACCACTATGTACCATAAAATTCGTTTCTTATACTGCTTTAAAGAAAATGATATTTGTGTAATAAATTTTTTCTCTATTTGGTCGTTGTTGGGAAATTAAATGCATTTTCACACTGTACTATATTTATATCATCATCATCATCACTAAGTTATAAGCTCAACACACAGAACAATTTTCATAAAAAACACTTTTAAATATTTTTCACTTAAAAAAATAAAAAAAAAAAAAAAATAAAAATTTTACCAAAAATAATAAATTTGTTCGCAAATATTTTATTCAACGGTAAACAGAACTCAGCTAGCCGTACACGTCTTGCTTGGCGACATCGAAAAATTGAACTAACGTTAACTTTGTTAAATAAAATAAAAATCGAAAAAAAAACAAAATGTTTTTCATAACAAGTGGAAAAAAAAAACAAAACAATGAGCGTCTACAAAAAATTTTCAATTTTCGTTTTGATTTTCTTTTTTTTTTTTTGTGATAAACGCGAAAAACTGGGGAATATTGTATGTTTACAAGAGAGTGTGGCGTGCTCTTTCTCTTTATAAAAGTTTCATACTAGATTTCAAGAAAATTATGTTTTTCTCATCAATGAAAATATTATTTTGGAAAGTATAATTCTTAAAGTGTGTACCGTAAAGAATAAAATTGAGGTTAATGTCATAGAATTAAATTATGTATTGTAATCAGAACGATGGTTTTATGTTTTTGTTAAAATGCTTTTTTTTTGCTGCTGAACTGTGATAGCATTTTCCGTTTCGTTTTGTATTTCTGGGTGAATGATATTGGAATTTAAGGTAGGAAAAAATTGTTTTTTGAGTAAATAGCTTTCAGTGGTGTATATGCTGGCTGGGTATGTTGTATTTAAGTACATAAACCGTAATAATATTTTTTTAATGGTTGGATTGGCATTGGCTATATGGAATTTTTAATAAGAAGGGGGGTAGTAACAAGTTCAAATAATAGAAAAATACCAAGCGTTAAGAGCGTGGCATTTGCCAAGAAGTCACATATTTTGGTTTATTTTGTATATCTTATATTTATGAAAACCTCTTCGCTTTCTTGGAATTCTTTCGGATATTCAAATATTTGTTTAAAATTGGCGGTATTTTACTGTCATGAATTGTTTAGAATGATTTACTTAGAAAAAATCGTAACTTAAAGCTATGTCGTTTTCGTTTAGAGTACGCATTAATGGTTTTGATACGTTGTTATATGATGATTACTTTAATAGAATTGAAGATGATGTTGCACGTTGTTGAAAAATTCGGAATTTGTACATATATGAAATCAATAATAATATTCTGTATTAAGAAAATTGGGAAAATCTGTAGAGAACTTAATCTTAAGAGGAGAATCAAGACTTTTTTTTTGTTGTTTACTCAATTCTTAAACTGTCTATGTACTATGTATATTAGTAAAAATCAACTCTGCTTTAAACGGAAAATGAACTTTATAAATGTTTATTCATTTAAAAAGTTTACTAAGTATAATCAATTATTTTAGTTAAACAAAAATTTAAGATAATTTAATCAATAAATAGCAAACTGATTTATTTGTCTGCTAAATTGTTTCTCAATCTAATATCAAATCGTTAATATTTCTAATATACATAAGTTTCAAAAACCAAGTTAATAAATGAAGTAACAAACATAGAAATGAAACTACAAGGTTAATATTTATTATGATTTTGAGCAATTAAAAACACAAAGGAAATTATTTGTCATAATTCATTGCCAACAAATATCTATAGGTTAAACAAAAATATTCTGTGAATCTGACCCTAGAGGTTTTGACCAATTGGCGACATAAATAAGTATATAACGAAGTAACTAGGAGCTAGCCCAGTATAAAAAAACGCCTCCATTATTTTTGCGGATCGTCAGGCGCTTACCAGTTCGTTTGGTACCACATCGTTCTAAATAGCAATTGCTTAAACAAACAATTCAGTGAATCTGATCTTAGAGATTTTGCCACATACATAATGCAGTAACCAGAAGCTATCATAATATCAAAAAGCACCTCTCTTATTTTTGCGGATCGTCGGGTGCTTATAACTTGGTTTGATGTCATATCGGTCCCAATCTAAATTAGATTAATAGAAAATTCTACGGTTTTGATCCTAGAGATTTTACCAATTGGAAGTAACTAGAAGCTGTTCCTGTATCAAAAATATCTACCTTACTTTTGCCGATCTTACAAGTTCGTTTGGTGCCACATCGTTCCAAACAACAATTGGTTAAAAAAAAATTCTGTGGATCTGATCCTATAGAGATTTTGCCAAACGGTAATACACAACGGTATCCAGGTACACAAGAATTTTACATTTAATATATTTGCAGTGGGAACGATAAGGCTTAAGGCATCAAATGAGGTTGAAAGGCTTTGACTTTCGAGTCAGTTAGTTGATTTTATTTTTATATTTTTTTTCTTAAATTAATTGAAAGTTTCAACCAAAAAAAAAAAAAACTTAAGTTTCGGATCGAGCACAACAATGGCAGAATGCTATCATCACATGGATCCCTTGCTGATACCGCTCAACGTAAAATTGCAGAATTTCAAGTTTCGCAAGAGAAAAATACGAAAATCTAAGCGATTGATTTAAATCATTTAAACAGCTGTGTTGTGATCCGGTCTATAATCCTGCAGTTCTCCTTTTTACTTTTTATAATGTTAAGCCACATCATACGCCACAATCTGTTGTATGCTCAAAACCGAAAGTGGAAGCATGTGGGTGGTATTTAGCACAACATTTTTGTAGACTTAAATAAATAATTAAAATAAATTATTAAAGCTCGATCTTCTAGGAAAGATATGTCATTAAAAAGTTGTATGCTTCTGAAAAGCCACAGAAAAAAAACGAAGAAGTTTTTGATGCTGAGGTAACTTTTAGTCACTTCGTTATGCATGTGGCCAATTGCAAAATCTTTTATTAATCTAATTTTGACTGGGAATGACATGACATCAAACAAAGTTGTATGCTCCTGACAATCCGATAAAAATTAGGCAGTCGATTTTGATACTGGGGTTTCTGTTTGTCATATTTTATGTATTACGTCATAAACTTGAATTTCCTTACATAATAGTTTCTGTCTTATTCAGCCGAACTTAACAATTATAGAGTAGAATGTCCGGAACGCCGGGAAAAATTATTTTATGTACTAGAAAAAATAATTTTCACTAGAACTACTGGTTGGTTCCACAGAACTAATTTACCCAACAACGCGGCACTACTTGAGTAAACAAATTCATTTTTTTAAAACTAGCGAATTAACCTTATGCAATTAATACATATAATTGAGCAAACTTGTTTTTTTATAGTACCAGGGTTGGCCATTCAAATACCTAAAACTACCCAAATAGGCCCAACAAACGAAAACAGGACAGCAATACGGTCAAGATAAACAAATTGAAGTAGAAGACGATTTTCTCTCTCGAAATAAATGAAAAATTGCATACAGATTTTATTTTTCGCATAAAAGAACGCCGTACAGATTTAAGTGGAGTTTTGCAATACATCCATAGCAGCAGAAGCAATACTTTGACCGAGATGGAGTGCGAACCAGTTCTTTCTTTAATTAAATATCGAAAATTAATAGCAGAATTATTGGAAAGGCTAAATGCTTCTAACCTGCTACATCATAAACACCAATTGCATCTGAACTTTCTGTTTTAAATGAGGAACCCGTTGAAGTTATATCAGCTTCCATCACATCTGAAAATGTTTACAAAAACCAAACAAAGTTTCAGAATCGCACAAGAATTGGATATTTCAATATTAAACAAGGAGACGCATCGATGTATAAAAATTCAGTGTGAGACACTGCCTTCAAAATTTCAAAAGAAGGTGTCGCTTTTTAAAATGGAGGAACACGTGATGACTATTTTTTTTTTTTTTTATTTTTTTTTTTATTTTCCAAAATAATTTATTTGTTACATCAGTCATTACAAAACAATGACTGATGTAACATTTACAAATAATGTATTAATTGGCAAAATATAACGATTGTTGCAAGAGAAAAAAAAAAAATAATGTTAATTGAATTAAATTATAAAAAAAAACAAAGGGGAAAAATTGGTTGGTAATGAATTAATGATGGTGATGGTTACAGGACGTTTTTATATTTTTATTAATTTTTTATTTTGTAGACAGTTAAGAATAATTGTGAGAAACATTATAATCCGCAATGTAGTTTTGATGCAGCTTTGTCTTTATATAATCTTTAAATATTTTAATTCTATTTGCTTTTATCTCATTCGGCAAGTCATTAAACAACTGTAGGCCCATGTAAAAAACACTACGCTGAGTATGAGATAAACAATATCTTGGCAACCTGTAAAAACTTGATATTCTTGTTTGCCGTTCCGTTACTTCATAGTTTTCACGGAATGACAAATCACAACTTAGTAAACCATGGTTGATTTTAAAGATAGTCAGTAGGAATTCATAATTTATATATAGTATGTAACCGGAAGAATACTTACTGAATATAGATCTATACTAGGAGTAATATAGGGAAGTAGGAAAGCTGCTTTTAGAACTTTATTCTGTAGAACTTGTAAGGTGTTTTGATACCGGACACAAGTGCTTCCCCAGATAAGACATAGATATGCGAAATGCGTTTGAATATTGGCGTAGTAAAATTGTAGGACTATGTTTCTGGGTATAAATCTAGATACTCTTCTTAGCACTGCAACTAGCGGGGATACTTTTTTGATAATTTTATGGATGTGACTTTCCCAGCTTAGTGATGATTGAATAGAAAGACCGAGATATGATGTTTTGTCCGATCGATAAATTGGAATATTATTGATAGTTATTTCATCAAAAATGTTGGAAACCTGATGACTTGCAAGGTTAAAAATAATGAAATTGGTTTTATTATAGTTTAATTGGAGCCTATTTTGCAATAACCAATGGTTTAAACTTATTAAGTCACTTTCCATCTTTTGCTTCAGAAGTGTATAATTTACAGCTGAATATGTGAGCACAGCATCGTCTGCGAATAATTGTAACTTGCCATTAAAATTGACATCAAACAAATCATTTATGAAAATCAAGAATAAAATCGGCCCAAGAATTGATCCCTGAGGTACTCCGCAATTAATTGTTAACCATTCGGATTGGACACTATTCAGCTGAACAAATTGCTGCCTATACGATAAGTAATTTTCAATAAGATCTAAAGCTATGCCTTTAATTCCAGCCCTATTCAACTTATAGAGTAAGATTTTATGATTTACACTGTCAAAAGCTTTTCTTATATCAATAAATAGGCTAGACACTTTTTGTTTGTTTTCCAGGCCAGAATAGATGTTTTTTAATAAGTTAATCGCTGCTGATAAGGTATTGGAGTTCCGCTGAAAACCATATTGATCTTTGTTTATAAGTTTATGCTGGTTAAAGAAGGTAACCAACCGATTGTAAATAATCCTTTCAAAAATTTTAGATATAGTTGGGAGTATCGAGATTGGCCTATAGTTATTAGGTACTTGTTTATCTCCCGATTTGTGTATGGGTAAAATTCTAGCCACCTTTAATTTGTTAGGAAATGAACAAGTATCAAAACACTTAGCCTTAACTAAAATAGGAACAAATATATTTTTAAATTCTATTAAGGTTTTGGCAGATAAATAGTCGAAACCAACAGCGCTAGAAGGTTTCAGACCGTCGATAATGACAACTATTTCATCTTCCGTAGCGGGAGAGAAAGCATCTAAATTGCTACCAGTGACATCAAACTGATATTGAAAATAATGTTTTTTTTTTATTTTTTTAATGACAATCAAGCCTACAAGTGTAGAGTCAACCAAAATAAGAATAACGAAAAATTTAATATTTATTAAGAATTTTAATATGTGTTTGCGTTAATTCGCTAATACTTAGCTACACAGTTGTTTTCTATGTATAGGAAATAATCACACCCAGTTGTACTATTGAGCGCTCAAAGATTGCTAACTTATCGATAAAATTGATGGATCAGTTATACATAAACTTGAGCATCAGTTTACACCTTTTTTAGTGTTAAAAAATCGGAAACAACCCGTAATTAAGAATTTTATTTGTGGCTAGATACACGCATACATTCATGCATATTGACGATTGTAAAAGTAGAGAAAGCGCCTCTCGAGGACAATAGTTAAAATGATGCACCTGATAAAATGACATTTGTCACAAATGCGACGAAAGAAAATTTAGCAATGCGGTAATTAAAAATTGTTTTTATAGTCCGAACTTGGAATAATTTACAATTATTAGCAATCCTGTAAGTAAAAATTGTGTTTACAGTTCAAAATTGGAATTGTTTACAATAATTTCGAACGTCAAATTATCAGGTACCTCAGTTTAAGAATTTTCCACTAGGTGGAATCCGTGATGCTCCAATCGTCAATAGTGCTATTCTATTCGTTTTTAAAATATTATTTCATAGATGTCACTATATCAAATGTGGAAGAAAATACGTGGTGTAAAAAGTAAAGTATTCACCAAAAGGGACCTTCAGATATTAATAAAGAATTTGTACAATTTTAAGAATAGTTTAATTCCCACAGATTTTCATTTTGTTTTGTTGTAACAGCAATATTTTATAAAAATACAATATATATATTAAGGGCCAAATGTATGAAATGTTGGCCGGTGTTCTTTATCGCCGGGTCAAATTTTTGACACAATTATGTCTTTCATTAATTACAGGTGGTTCGATTCTGCGGTAATTTCACATATTTAAACTTAATTTGTGAAACTGGAAAAATTTCATTAACAACTGATATGGAGGTACATTTGATTATACCAAGCATGACTTTTGAATTTAATGATCGCATGAAAAAGGGTGATGTATCCATAAAACGTCTACCTATTACCATTGTAGTTCCATTTTGATGTATAAATTCAGAAATTGAAAAAAAGACATCATCTGCAAGGCAGCAACATTTATCAGCTTCCGTATTTTTCAAAACAAACTCGTCAAATTAAAAAAAACCATTAGAATTTCCATGTGGGTTGTCGACAAAAAATTCATTTAAACCAGATGAAATATGCTGCTCGTCAATTCGATTGGCGATTTGTTGAAGAATTAAACTCGGTTTCCTTACTAATTTTTTTAAGTATTGCATAAAATTCTCGAACTTGAAAGCAGAGAATGAATCAACATTACCATAAACTGTGAAACACAATCCGCGATATGGAGAAGACCATGAACATTATAGCTAACTTTGTTTCGACCATAAATGTTTGGAAACATTCCAACAAATGCAGCTAACATTTTGTTGACTATGATTTTGTATGATTACTAGTACTCTTATGAGATATTAATCTATATGCACAATGCAATAAAAGAAAATGGTCATAAACGTTTTCACTGACAATATCTTTTAAGACAACAATACGGTATACAATATAAACTGTGTGAATTCAGTAGCCTTCCACATTCGTAAATCATTCAATGATCTTGATTTTTGTCCAAACTCTAGAGGAATGCTGCTTGCGCAGTTTAATAGTTTCGAATCTAACATATTTTTTTAATCTGCACATAATTTAAATTCATTGATTTCACGTTTTACGGGTAAAGTTAAAATTTTACAGATTACCCCAAGATCAATAAGATGTATTGGATCAACCGCAAATTGGGAAATCATACCTATATCCATACGTTCTAAAATACAGGGAGAATTAAAATATTTAACATTATGGAAACTTGGGAAATATCGACTTCTAAACGTGCTATCAGAGTAAAATTGTGAAACATTATGTCCTACAGTCCCCATTACAAAAGATTCCTTTGTTAGCTAATATATTAACCACATTGACAAAATCAAGTAAGAAATCTTCAACGCTTTCTGTTTTTTTTTGTTCCTGAATAAATCAATATAGCAAAAGGTGAAACGTTTTTATTATCAACAAACGCACCAAGAATAAGCCAGAAGATTTGAGGATTTAAATAAGGGTAAACAAGGCTGGGCAAATTACATTGATATTAGTAATTCAATTACCAATTACAAATTACATATGCTTCAAGTAATTCAATTACAAAGTACAATTACATTGCATTTCAGTAATTAAAATACAAAATATAAATTACATTATAAAACTAAAAAATTGTAATTTAATTACCACAATAATTACAAATTAAAATACATTTTATTCAAATTTCAAAATTTTTAAAAACTTTTTGATGTGTTTATAGCGTTATTTATTGTAATTATAAAAAATGTTTAGGTTTAGGTGGCGGTCCACTAGGACCAGGCATAGACACAAAAAAGTCAGTAGCCATTAAAATATTTATAAATCAAAAATATCACTTTACAGGTGCTCAAACTTCAAATTCAAAGTTGTTTTTATGTAGCTATAGAAATAGCTAGTTAATTAAGCAAAAAGCTCTCAGTTCCCTTTAAAAACATTAATTTTTTAAAATTGTCATCAGACAATGTTCCTTTTATGGGAGAAAGAGTAAACCCCGCCAATGAAAATAGCCTTTCAACTGGGCCCAACGAGCAAGAACTTGAGTTGAATTTAATGAAAGTCTTCTTAACCAAAACATACCCATTTAAGATGGATAGTTGTTTGTTTTTATCAGCCAAAATTTATATTAATTGAAGTTCTGATTCCGATTTCGATTGACTCTTAGAAGAGCCTAAATTTGAACTTAGAATGTACGAATTCTCTCCATCATCGACACTACTAGATTCATTTGCTCCGGAGCTTAATTGTTGATTATTTAGAGCCTGCATTTCTAGAAGGCATAATTTTTGTATTTTACTTTTTATGTCGTCTAATTCTAGTAAATTTTCTGGAAGCCAACTCAATTTAAATAATGGTTGTAAGCTGGTAACGGAATGCATGATTAATTTCAATAACATGTCCCGCCAACCAATATTTTGCAATAACATAAAAAACCCAATAAATACATTGGTAAAAAAATAAATAAGCACGTTTGTATGGATTTTACAAGGAAATATTATGAAAGAATAAAATTTAAAAAATTTTTAAATACAAAATATGTAATTGTTAATTAAAATAATTTTGCTTGTATGTAATTGAAATACCTCACAAAATATCGGGAAAAAAAGTAATTGAAATAATAAATACCATTACAATGAAATAAAGTAATTTAAATAACAATTACAAATTACAATATAAAAAAAAATGTAATTTAATTACGTAATTAAATTACATGTAATTAATTACTGCCCACCCTTGAGGGTAAACCATCGATGCCAATATCTATCAGAACCTCTTCTATATTAACCAAAAAATCATGGTTCAACTTAACTAAACTGTTTTCAATTTCAAAGTGGTAGTATTCATCGGGATATACTTGGCGAGTGACTATTTTTCTAGAAGGTGTTCGGAGAAGAGTTTTAGCGGTTTTTGGGACATCAATTTTATGTCTGGTTAATACATCTAACAATTTATTTATTTTTTCGCGACCTAAACCAGATTCTAGTATTCAGGCATTTCGGGCGAAGGGTCTATTTATTCGTCATCATCGGAAATAATAAATTGATCATTAATTTCATCATCATCATCGATCCAATGGCGAAAACCGGGGTCTCCTTCAACATTGTCTTGTATCGGGGTGTTACCCTGCATTAAATTTTCTGATAAATTTACGGCTGTCTGCCGAGTTTCATTATTTAATGGAACTTCGACACAACTGAATACTTCAGCCTGTATTCTCCGTCGAAGCATTTAAATAAAATCACTGAATAATTCATAAAAAGGAACTAATTAATTGTAAAACAAAACTGTAAACCGCAAAACTGTAAACCGCTCATTTTTATTTGGATTAATCGCGCAAAATCGTTTTTAAAGATTTTCAAAAAGCTAAAATCTTAAAAAGATGTTAAATGATTGTTTATGCTTAGTAAAATATTTATAAAATAATAAATTCCTAAACTTCATTTTTCGGCTATCGTATAATACCTACAACAGTGATGTGAATAAGTTGGACAATGAAACTTTAAAAAGGAGGGAAAAGCTCAGCTGAACAACATGATGATTGTTTGTGTGAGTTTGGCACTCATCTTCACTTGGCTTGGTGATTTACGATAGCCAGTATTGCTAAATCAAAATTGATTTCAAGTGTCGTAAGTTACAAAAAGATTTTTCTTCTTCTTTAGAGACTGTATCTCTGAGACTTTAAATTTTTTTTACATATAAAAATTAAAAAGCGCCATGGCATTAAATATGTCATGCGCTTTTTAATTTTTATTGTTGAAACTAGAAGCAAATATTAAAATTTTCAAGTTTTAAAATAAACCAAAATGTTTATTATCATCGTGCGACCGATTTTTGAAAAAGGCTGCATAGCATTAAATTAATGTGAAACGAATTACGTATGGAGTGTTGAAATTCTAGATTTTGAATTTTTTTTAAATATGTCCAAAAATTTTCATAGGCGTGGTATTTAAATTTGAAAATATATGACCGACTATTTAAGTTTCAAAATTTATTACAAAATTTTTAAATTTTCGAAAAACGATTGAGACAAAATTTGTTATACCTAGTTACTTGCATCTAAGTCTGTAATTTCCGTCTGAATGTTTTAAAATTTTGCTTTTTCTAAATCTATAAATTAAAATTTTTTATGTATAAACGTCCAAAGTTTAGGAAACAAGAACCAAATTCGTGATTTTAGAGGAATTTTTAATTTTTACTTAATCTGTTAGTTTTTGTAAATCGAATTTAAACATTTTTCACGCAACTATAAAATGTTTATGAATATAATTCTAAACCAAGTGACTCGCCTGAATATTTAAACGGAATTTTGTTAGGAATATTTAGTAACAATGCAGAAAGCAGAAAACAATGTATGTAATAATATATAAATTAACCCATCCGGGTCGCATAACCAATCTAAATCACCCAGACCAAAACTAATTATTATCTTGTCATAAAACCACTTGAAATCATTATTAGTACTAAACATTTGTTATTTTGTTACTAAAGTTTTCCAGAAAGTTATATTATCTAGTTTCTATGGTAGATAATAAATTTTTGAAAAAAACAAAACTGGAATGACATCAAATTATATTAAGGAAATACTAACAGGAAAACAACTTAAAACAAACAACTGTGTGTACATAGTTTTTGTTGTTACACTTAAATTTTATATTTTTTAATCAGAGTTCTATTATTATTAAGTTGAGTCGTAAATTGTTCGAATTTATTTTAATATATGTAGCTACATATGTATAGTAAAGCAAATTGCAATTTGCAACAAAACATTGGTCTCGTTCGAGTAACTAAGAGGAAATAATCAATAAGACGAAATTTAATTTTGTTTTCTTATAGGTCGAACCTGAAACTATAATTTATTTGTGTATCTAATTGTCCTGCAGATAATGATTGTGTATATCTGTGGAGCTCATTAATTTAGATTATATCAGTTTGGTGTATTGTCTATGAAAAATGAGAGCCAATATTTAATGGTTCGGTATATTGTTCGATTCGTATATCCATACAAAGCAAAATTTTAAGCTAAAAAATTAATTCTACTCACTACTAAACACTAAAATAAATATTTTCCCATTCGTATCGGGTATAATCTTATACAATAATTAATTTATGATCGCCGAACAAACAAAAAATAAAATAAATTTTTGAAATTTTATAGCTGTAATTTATTTGCGTTACACCAAAAATAAATACAATAAATCGCGTAATAAAAAAGCGCAAACTATTATCAGGGTGAGTGAACTAAAATAGTATTGATCTTGAATATATACGAGATAAATAAGATGCGCGCACGAGATACGAGTACATGTACGAAGGTGCACTCACCCGAATTACGTAAATATTTAATTTATACATAGTTTCTAAGTTATTTATTTTATACGACGTTAATTGTTTCAAAATAATTAGTTTTTAATTAATTGAAAAAATCCACCATATGTTTAGCGGAAAAATTTCAAGGTCGGTAAAAATTTATTAGATACATTTCCTCCTATTGCTATGTGCTCGTGTTTAATTTCTAAATTTATTTGGCCGATTGTTTATTTATCTAATAATATTTTTATTTTTATTTGCGGTGACGTGTGAGTAGGAGATGTGCTAGGAAATTTTATGATTGTGGTGCACACAAAGTGTACTAATTTTTCCATTTGTATTAATTGATTTCCATCAAATGCGTCATTATAAAAAGAGTTCCGCGTGGATAAAATGCAATATAATTTAAAGGAACACATTATAATAACAATGTGAAGGAGGCATTTTCTCATGTCTAAAACCTACTGTATACATTTTTTCCTCTGAATCTGGAAAATTGTCGAATGTGGCGAATATGTACCATAGAAAGCAAATATCTACATGGTATTATGTACCTCAATTGATGACAGTGTGGGATGTATGATACGATTAAAAACATCTTAGCAACTCTTCACATTTGAAACAAAAAAATTATTTTTTTATATGATCCAAAACACATAAAATGAGCGACATTATGAAAAAGGAATGGAAACGGGGCGTTTTTGATTTTTAAGGATGACTGCAACAAAGTGAGATTCACCTATCCTCCGCTTTTTTCTTCGTTTAACACGTTTTCGATCTTACACGGTTTTTAAAATCAAAATTCCAAAATTCAAGTTTGCATAGCAAAATAGAGTGAGAAACTTTGACAAAAGCTTTGGCAAAATCTGTGTAAATGCAGTCGAGTTGCTCACCTCTGTCCAAAATGCCTGCAATTTAGCTAACTTGGTTAAGGTTGACCGTCTCGAAAAACCATGCTGCATTGGCGAGATTTGATTTTTGAGCCCAAAATACTGTTAAATTCATTCACAAAATATGCGCATTAAAAGAATGAAGTCTGTAAACACGAAGAATAGAAAATAATTCTTTGGTAAATCTGATATTAAATTGGATAATGTCTGCACCAAGTAAGCTAATATATACGAAACATCATCATAACTGATAACCTCATTTATATAAACAACCAGTCCACCTGCTCTGCAAACGGAATTACAATTGCCGAAAACATTGAAACCAGTTATATTATAATTATTCAGCTCAATTGATTACTCCAGACCTCAGACAGCAAAATGATATGTGGCATTCGGTCAAGTGCAGCCATATTTACTAAAAATAAATTAAAATTTTTACGTAATCTTATTTTGATGAATAATATGTAAATTAACTCGCCCCGGTGGCATAGTTGTTTGCATGCTTGCTTCAAGCTCAGGAGGTCCCGGGTTCGATTCCCGGCGGGTGATGAAAAAATCACGGCTGGTTAATGTATGGATCAATATGAACTAATCACTCATTATCCGTTGTAAAAATGATTACAAAATTTCACTATGAAGCGGCCAAGTCCCTCTATGGGATGTAGCTCCAGCGATAAAAAAAAACTTAAAACTGTCTGATGCTGGTGATGCCGATGATCCGGATACAGTTAGTAAATTAGGCAAAAATTCTAGACTTGGAGGTGGTTGGCAATTAATGTTCAGAAGGAAGATTTAATAATTTTTTGGTTGAGGAAGCAATACACCTGATGCAGCAACGGCTCGAGGATGATATTCAAATTCCCAAATAAGATAGAGTGACTAGTGGCTGGTTCCATTCATTTATTACTTCAAGAAGCTTTCACGACTTGGATGGGTATCACTGAAACCCCCCCCCCCCATCCCAGACTGTACCATAGCCGGGAAAAATTGCTGCAGGTATTAACTCCAGTGTAAAAAAAATTAAGAATTCTATAATAGAAAGATCTTCCCATCGTACTGTTACAAACAAAAGGTAAATAAATCCTAAAAGCTATCAGTAAATTCAATTGTGAAGCCCTACTAACTGGACAACTAACCCACTAGCCAACTGGTAAAAATAAACTAC
Organism: Tipula helvola; assembly: GCA_963556165.1. Lineage (NCBI taxonomy): Eukaryota > Metazoa > Arthropoda > Insecta > Diptera > Tipulidae > Tipula > Tipula helvola. Next base: position 6,912,504 of record OY744481.1, on the reverse strand, counting down.
TAGTTCTGATTGATTTCTTCATAACTAAGAACAATCTGTGAATTATGTACAATAGTACACGAAAGCTAAGACAAACTCTGATCATTCTCCGATACTTCTACCATAAAGTGAAAAACTGTTTAGAAAGAAACATTGGGAAAGTTTTAGACAGTCGTTAGAAGAAAAAAAGTAACTTAATAGTTTCATTAAGAAATAAGGAGCAATTAGAAAAAGAAACTCACAAGTTTGTAAATGAGACACACATCTCAGGAAAATATCCCTGAAGCGAACTGCTTGAATTTGATCCAGGCTGTCAGTATGATAAAACTTAAAAATGCTGTTATTCTTCATATGAAATTTTCCGAATACGTAAATAATTCCTCTGCTCTAAATATTCATAATTATGTATTAATAACAACTGTAATAGCTAAGACACTCTTTTAATACAAATTAGGTTTAGTATAGCAACCGTTACAAGCTAACCAAGGTGTTGCCGTATATTAAAGGTTTTTAGAAATTATTCAATCACTTACATGTCTGAAATATAAAAATTCACTTGGGACAAAATTTGGGATTCAATCCATGTGACATTTAAAGTTTCTAGAAATCTTAACTGGACGTTGTATTGCGCTAAATCCTAAATGATTCTTGATTGTTTATTTTTCATCAAATGTCTGTATTTATATACCCAAAAAATCGTTTCAGAACAATTCGGAATATTCGAACCTATAAATTATTCACCTCCGTTTCAATGTATAAACATTTTTAGCATAACTGATTAAACCTAGTTCCGGTGGTGATACGTTCTGTTAAAATTAAATAGCGATAGAAGCTTGGACAAATCTATACCGCCTGTTTCAAAATTGTTTTAAACATTTAATTTTTTTTAGTCAGAAAAAGAGGATGTGAGGTAAAACTGGTTACTAATGAAGTAGTTCTACTCGTATTAACACTTTTATCGTTGTACCAACGTTAAAAGAAACAACAACCCATTCAATAAAATTTACGCTCATCAACTTCTGTCTAAAAAATCTATTTTCTAGAAACACTCATTAAAATCATAAACTTTACACGAACGTGTATACATAGATTTGATATATAGAAAAAAACTCTTTGTGTACGATTGAGATTTACTTTCAATTTATTCACCATCTATGTGTTGTGCTCAATCTAGATAAGTACATACATATGTATATAATATATATGTACATAAAAGCACAGAAGGAAAAAATGTTTAAAAAAATTCTCATCCTCATGGAAAATTTTCAATTAATTTTCCATTACATTGTAAACCTATTTACGTATCTCTTTAAAGGTAGATCAACGTGACAATAAGTAACAATGTTCTGAATGAACAAAATTGTTCCGCTTTCAACCAATCTGCATAATTATGTTAAATTAAAGGTGCTAACCAGTCTTGTAAAAACTCACTAAATTTGCGTCCAAGATTATAGGATTAATCTTGGTGAAACCCTTAAAATAATTATATTTTATATTCAACCCAGTTATATAGGGACATAATGTGCAGGTAAAATATTATTATGCCTTGACTTGGGTAGGTTTACAAACATATAAACAACTATCCGGAAATTTATATGAAAATTTCAACCTTATGCTTCTGTTTATTTGATTTGGATTTATGCTTTACTGAGAAAATTGGGTGAATATTTTCATGTATGAAATCCTAAACATTGGAAAAATTGATTTTTCATTTTGCAAAAAAAGGTAAAAGGATAGCTGAACCGAACCAACAAATATCCATTACGCGTAGATATGCTAAATTACCTTATTAAAAATGTTTCATGCTAAAGAAATATTTTTGTTGTATACATAAATATAAAATGAATTCGCCTTTGGCTATTTTTAACAATTTTTCGTTTGTTTTTGTTGTAGTATTAAATTATTTAAAATAAACGTTTCCATTTTATATTTCATGAATTTTGGGCGGAGGTGATAAAAATATTATCAAAAGCTTATTAAAAAATTATAATAGTTTCTTAAACTATGCGAGTACACATAATAAACTGTGGTAGAACTTGAAGTTCTGTGTACAACATGATGTGGTTTTGCGATATTAATTGGCAACAAAACTTTGCGACACCAAATGAAAAAAAAAATCATCTTCAAAATGTTACACCCCCAACAAAATTACACCAATGTCGATTGGAATGTTAGAACACTCACTCAGCTAATTATAAACCAAAAACTAATTCAACAAATTGCCCGAAAAAACCACATGACTCTTTGGCAGAAAAATAATATTGCAATAATTTTCACTCTCTAATTTGGTAAATATCAAGCAGTGTTCGGATCACCCACAATTTTATTATAAACACTGTCTTGTGTATACCATAATGTATGTAAAACCAGCGCAATAATAAAATGGGCAATTAAGACAAATCTAAAATTTATATCTTGCTTTTCAGATTAGATCAGACAATAAAAAAAAATGTTTGCTAACCGGCTGGCAAATGTACTGTATACTATGTAGTCACTCGTATACAAGACATGCTCACACAATTTGGTTTATTTATTTAAAATAATTAAATTTGGGGTTTTAACAAATTTATTATACGTTTGCATACAGATTTATGTGACAGATTCGACAAATTAAATTGTTTCGGTAAATGTTTATTCAATCTTTAGTTGAGCATAATTAATTCACCATAAGACGTAAGAAGATTCATAATTAAATGTGTACATACTTAATTGTCATGTTCTAAAATTTAATATCGACGTGATTTTTTTTTATGGCACTTGAAAATACGTAGACTCGTTTTGTGTATGCCATCAAATCGAAATATCTGTCATAACAATAAACGTTTTAAATATGTACATTGGTTTTTATTTTATCATAGACGCGTGGTGTCATAAAAATGAGGTTTGTATGTATGTATATTGGTTACGTGGACAACATTTAAATTTTGCCGGCCAAAGAATAAGAAAAACGTAAAGCGCCTAATGAAATTTTATAACTTCTTGCCTATGAATATATATATACAGTGGATATGTACCTATTTAGGTGCTAATGATATCTATCGACCATAGGTCGAAAACATAAAAATTAATGATGCTATGCTTTAATAGTACCAATTATTGGGAAACAACAACATGAAAATTCAAAATGTGATAAGCCAATTTGAACTGTGGTTTATCGTAATTAAATTGGATTTATTTAAATTCAAAAAGGTTCGCATATTCTAAATTGGATTTTTAATGTGTGGGCGGTTGAAAGAGGATTTTACGTTTAGTAATTAGGAATATTATTAGATAATTGATGCAGAGGACAATATCGTATTTAATTTTTAAAGCAATCAAGCAATTTGGATGTAGATTATCGGTCTTTGCAAAAATATTTAATACATGTTGCGGGGTGACATTTAGCCAAAAATTATATCGTTTTAATAAAAATATAACTTTTTTGGTAATACCACCATATTATCACCAGGCATAAAAATTATACTCTATCAAAATTACATGGAATTGTCACGAGACAATTTATATATACAATATATATATATATATATTGTATATATATATATATATATATATATATATATATATATATATATATATATATATATATATATATATATATATATATATATATATATATATATATATATATATATATATATATATATATGTATATATGTGCAAAATAGCAAAATAATATGTAATTTAAGATTTTTTTTTGTTTTATGGTTTAATAAAAATAAATTCGAAATAGAACATAATAACAAATATTTATTTCAAATTTACAGTACATAACGAAGTTTATATATTTAACTTCGTTATGTACTTTAAATTTGAAATAAATATTTTTTCAAATTTATTTTTATTAAACCATAAAACAAAAATAAATCTTTAAATTACCTATTATTTTGCACACAACTGTAATATATATATATATATATATATATATATATATATATATATATATATATATATATATATATATATATATATATATTATATATATATCGGTTAGCCTACTTTCAGATGAATTAAATAAAAAAGTCTCTTTGACAATTTATGACCATTTATGGTTACAGTGTATCGTGACAGCATCAACAATTATTCTATGAAAATCATTTATACAAAAAACTTGTGAAATTGATCGATTCCACATTCGCCTAGTTTCCCCCAAATAAATATTTCTAGATGCGTAAATATTATTTGCCTGCAGTCTCAAATTAGAACGAACATTTTTCTAACATTTTATTTCACTTAATTTAAAATTACCAACGTCCTGAAACTGTACAATTTTCCAGCTCCACATCAGTCTTCATGACAGGCAATCATCACCATGTCAAATTATCCGTCCATCAATAAACAAACATAAAATTTACCATCCCATATATCATGTTAGTTAAAATTTCGTTTGATGTAATGCGGCCTTAAACAAAACGTTGTGTTTTTACTCATGATCGCGTGTTATCAATCATTCTACGCGGATCAAAGAGCATAGTAAATTTTCTGTATGCAGAGTTTTTTTCCCGACACAGACATGAAAGATATGTATATTCGCATAAAATTTTATGATATAAGACGGTTATAAGGAAATTGGATTTTGTGAGTTAATTTATGTTGATTTGTATACAACAGCAAAATTATTTTTAAATAGAATGACGAGATGTCATGTACTCATGCATATTTGTTGTGTTAAAAGCAATACATTTTTCATCGCATGTTTCACACATCAAAACCAATAAAAGTTGGTAATTCAAAATAATAAAATCTTAATTTTCCAAATGACACACATACATTTATACGATTTCTTTAAAATATTATAAATAATATCGAACTAAATAAATAAATGTTATGAGTTTTCCAGCAATAAACACACATATCTATTTTTGGCTATAGCTATTATTTGGAATGTGCGGTGGTACGCCCATCTCAGTATATACCATAGGTATGCCAAAACAATTATTATTACATTGAAGAACTATACACTTCTCAGTACATCATAATAATGTTTAAATAAAAATAAACAATTCTAAATTTAAATACATGCGGTTTTATTACTTTTGAACCGAAAACAGAATTTTCCGGCTTTTACATTATGAAATTACATGTGTACATGGTATACACAATGAGTATATACATATGTGCATACGTAAAATAGTGACATTTACTCGTTTCTTTAATGTCTTGCTAAAAAATTTATTTAAATACAAATAAATATTATTTCAACCCAACTGTGTTGAAAAATTGATTTCAATTAAAATCTCAATCAACACTGGAGTATTTTTTTTTTAGTTAACTGTTTTTAATTAAAAATCAGTTGTTAATGAAACTATCATCGGCATGGTTGGTTAGTTCACCAAACTAATCGACTTTGATCGTTAAAACCAAATTTATTTTTATTTCCTGTTTAAATGAGTTTTAAAATGTAAACATTGGTTAGGTGCGATTTACATATGTATCTACTAATGGGTTTGGAAATATAGAGGATTTAAAAGTGGCATAGTTATTCTTAGCACAACAACTCTAAAATGTAAGGCTCATTTGAATTCAGAAGTTGCAGTTTTGTTTTTTAAAGTTTAGTATTTTTGTTTATTCTTGGTTTTGGGAAAAAGTACCGTGAACAAAAGATTATTTTCAAATGATCAAGTGTCATCCACCAATTTTCTTAAATTCTTAAATACTAAATTTAATCAGTATCACTATAATATTATATGCTTCCAAGTTATAACCCAGAACAAAATAACCTATAAAAGTTAGAATACCTTAATATTCTCGAAATCTCGACGTGATTAAAGTTTGTCTTAAAATGGGTTTCGCATATGTTGTTGTAGGCATAACTTTCATTCGCATCTCAAACACATTTCAAACAATCGGCAATATTTGATTCCTTTACAATTTTTACGAATGATTCTATCTTTAAATTATTGAATTATTGAAGTCTCATACTCTGCCAGGCAATTTTAGGGGTCGGGTATGCGGTTGGCTAATTATACATTCCGGCGGCTTTCACTTCAAATTTAATTCTTCCTCTTTTATATTCCCTTACAAATGCAGGGGCGTCCTGCTCGGTTTGCCATATTAAACTTTGTTGATTTAACTTATTGCACCCAGACCAATTACGCCAGCTGCTAGGAGCAAGCACTAATTGTTTTATATTTCTTTTGATTTGAAGGTAATAGTTTGGTATTGCCGACAGTAATGAAATTCCCCTGCAGTTAGATATATACTTCACTTTTATTACCTAGGATTTAAATATCGGTACAATATGAGACGACTGCCATGCAATCGGTAAAACACCTCTCAAAAGTGAACTCATTACTCATTTCATTACTGAATTATTTAAGAAAATTTGAAGAAATAGTTTAAATTTAGGAGGGATTTAATGATATCATTTGGAGATTTGTGAGGTGTATACAAGCAAGTATTGGTACAACTGCCTTCATCACTTTCATTCTTAACAAGATCAGTCCGTTTATAAACGTTTTAAAAAACGAAGCTATCGTTTGACGTTAAACAAATGTAATTTTCCAATAAATAGCACGTCAAATAAATGTAGGTGTAGAAAATTATGACATGCTACGCATAGCATCTATTGAAAGCGAATAAAAAACACGGCTATTTTTGAAGGAAATCCAAAAGTTTTTCTTTTTGAGTCAACGAAATTCCAGAGTTTGATACAATATGATTTTGCACCTTGGCAATGAAATTTTTGTATGCAGTATAATGTGGAAATGGTCAAACGAGCTCAAGCCATCACGAGCTCCATTTGATGAAATCGTAGTCAATCTTGAAAGCGAGATATCGAGAATGACCACCGAAGAGAAACACTCGAAACGATTCCACACCCAAAAAACCTTGCTTGAAAACGATACAAAGTGTCGAAGTTTCCATAAGACAAAAAATAATGGTCTGCAAAGGTGTATAAAATTGCTAAAAGCAAAAAAAGTCATATGTTTCAAAGCGGACAAAAGCAGTTCACTTGTAATATATAATAGAAGAGTGCAGAAAAGGATACGCAGAAGGGCCCATATGAAGACAAAAATTCAATAACGGCAATTTAAAAAATCCATTACCCAAAACGATCAACTCAGTTTCGTTTTGTGTAATGAATTTTTTAAATTGAGCATGTCTCTTTACGAAACAAAACATCGAACCAGCCCTACCTACAATCATTTCTATATGTTTAGCAAAATTTAGGTTGTTACCTGTAAACAAAACACCTAAATCAATAAACTGAGGTAACTCTATCAATTTTCACATCTTGTAAACTGTACGGAGCTATAATTAAATTCTTGATTTTTGCAAAAAAAATTTACATTTGGAGATATTGAGAGATAAACGATTTTCGACAGTCCAATCACTAAACCGATTAAGGTCCTGTTGTACCAATAAAACGTCAGCACCATTTCGGGTATTAACGTAAATTTTTAGGTCATCTGCATATAACAAACACTTACAAAACCCGAAACTTGTAACAATATTATTAACAAACAGAATAAATAATAATGGACCTAAATGACTACCCTGAAAAACACCAGATGAGACTGTGAACTTCTCAGAATAATTTTGACCAATACGTACCAGTTGAGACCTTTGCGATAAATAGGATTATATCCATTTTATAGGAATAAAATTAGAATTCACCTTAATCAATTTATCAATTAATATCTTCTGATTAATTTTGTCAAAGGCCTTGCTGTAATCAGTACAGATACATAGTGTCAACTTGAGCACCTTTTTCTAAACAAGATATCGTATCATTAACAAATTCCGCCAGATTGGTTGTCGTTGATCTACCAGAAAAAAACCCGTGTTGTTGGGGAACAATTAAGTTTTTGATATTAAAATAAATACAATCTTTGACCAATTTCTCAAAAAGTTTCGGGATAACAGATAAAATAGCTATTCCTCTATAATTCTCAACTAAATTTTTTGGCCTAGATTTAAATACTGGAATTACATACGTTGGTTTTCAATACTGGGGAAAAATACCTTGCCAAAGGCTGTAATTAAATAAATGTGCTAAATGGCCACTTAAGGCTTCAGAACAATTATATAAAAGTAATGAGGGAATACTAAAGCCGTTTTAATTTGTTCCCCCGTAAAAGAAGAAATATCGTGAATATGATTATTGAAAATGTCAAAATATTATCAACTGAATAAACGGATTTGAAAAACGTTGCAAATAATTCGCAAACATAATTTTGATCATGAGCTTCCTTATCCTTATAACTCATGGGTATTGGATAACCAACAGATTTCCTTTTAGAGTTTATATAATGCCAAAAGCACGATGGATTTGACTTGATACCAGATTCAATTTCTAACAAGTAATTACCATACATAAATTGATTCAAAACCTTAAACTCATACCGAAGGTGAGAATACAATACATAATCAGCAGATGCGTTCGTCCTTTTATACTGTTTGTGTGCCTTGGTTTGTATTGGTTTATGACATTTTTTGTTTAAATTTATTAATGAATTTCTTGTTTATTTTTGAATGTAAATCAGTCTTTAAGTAATAGATACGTTCCATACATAATTTGCTAAAGGTTCAATTTGAAATTTAAAAAGGACAATTTGAAGTTTGAAACCTGTATCATTGAGGAAGTATTTTTTTTAAATATGCACAAACAAATAATTTCTATATTTCGTTTGGAAATTTTAATTACGAAATAGTGAAAAGAATAAAAAACGTGAAAAGAATAATCTGAAGAATTTTGTATACTTGCAATTTTGAAGCAGAAAACCATTTGTTACTTGCAAGAAATACTAAAAAATACCACACTGCATTCTGAAATATGCAAACGCATTCAGCTTATTCTTGATCATAAACCAGCTGTACCAGAAGATGATCGACGGCAATTATAAAAAAAAGCAAGCTATTCAATTTGTCCTAACCCGAAGGATAAAAAAACTAAAATGCAATGTCCCCGTCTTGCTTTGCTTGCATCCGATAAAATTTCATTAAAGCGATCGTGTTTGTTTATTTCTTGTTTGGTTGTATTCCCCAATCATTAATCGAGTTTGATCAGAACAATGTAAAAAAACCAATATCAATGTAGTGTTGTTAAAAAACACGATATAGTATAGAACAGCAAAATCAGCCATGCTCCATGCAGTATAACGTTGAGTCGTCCTTTTCGTCAATTTAATTTTCTTTCATCAACCTATGTCGATTATGCATTCGTCCTAACCGGTAGTTTCTCCTCGCAGCAAGTATAACCTCCCAAATCCATCTGCTCAGCATTGGTGATTTTTCAAATTTCCCCTACCGTAGTCGGTGTGGGTATTAGCAAATTGTCATTTCAATTCCGTATAACGGTGAAATTTTGAATTATGCTACCAAAAGGTCCAATCAATGTTGAATTTAGAAAATAGTAAACATTAAAATTATTTGTTTTCAGTGTGCCTGATTTCTATCAAATACGAATGTTTGATAGAATTAGTTAATTTTAATATTTAATATATTAACACAACTTAGTTAAATAAAATTTAAATGCTGGATGGGTAAAAATGGTCCATCGGAGTTATTTCAAAACCAAATATGACACAACAGAATTTACTTCAAAACAGGATATTTCAAAATGGCTTCAAGAATAAAACCTATACTAGCTATTATTCATCTCAAATTCATTTTAGAATCCCATTTCCATCCCACATGTCGAATTTCATCACAATGTAATGTTTTCTCATTATGGGCATAATTTTCTTAACAGTGTATTTCAATTCAATATACAACTGTATTGTTTTATATAGGGACAATTTAAACGGGCATACAAGAAAAAAATTTTGGCAACAAACATTAGCATCAAAAATAATAAATTGGCATCACAAATAATATTTTGGAACATTTGAACATTATTAAATACTATGGCGACAAACATTGGAATCAAAATTAATAAATTGGCGATTGAACAGAAAAAATTAATTTTTAGTAGTAAAAAAAAAAAAAATCGAGACAAAAAATTAAATTTAATCGATACAAATTATTTAATATTTGATGGGGGATCGATATAAAATATTGCAGTGTCATTAATAGATTCTATATAATCTGTTACGTGCGGTACGCAGTGCGACATGTTTGCTTATCCCGGCTCCTACGTCCCTCGAAGTTCAAATCTAAAGCCCCTCGGAGGACTAAGCGGGGGGGGGGGGGAGCGAAGCGACCGCGACTCCCGCGTGCCCGTGAGAGTTACCGAAGCCGTTAGCCTCTACAATTCTAAGTTAAATTAGGGATCTCCATTTTCCAGAATATTTTAAAACTAATTTCAATTTTTTAATTTTTAATTTATTTATTTATAAATTTGTTGCCAGTTAATTACTTTTGTCGCCCAAAATGTTTATTTCGATGCCAAAAAATAATTTTTTGTGTACCCTTCCAATAGTGCCAAAAAATTATAAATGTTGCCAAATTATTATATTTTGTTCCAAAAAATTAATTTTATGATGCCAAGAAATTTTTATTTGTTGCTCATTAATTTGTGCCGTTTTATTATTTTTTTGTATCTCAAATATTAATTTTTTTTGTGCCGGTTTATTGCCAGCCTTTTATATATGTATATTGCTAAATTATAAAATTTCTAAATAACGAAATTTCCAAATTTCTAATTATTCTTCTTATTCTAAATTCATGTCGGGTGTTGGGTGCGTCTCAATAGGATAGGGGTTGACCGTCTATAGCCATGTATCTCGTGGTCTATATTCCAACGCTGCAACTATGTAGAAACCACCAAATGTGTCTAGTATACCTCCAAGTGGTAACACCCGGGCAACGATGTGAATACGTCGGCTAAATACTAGATGCGAGTGCAGTACACTATAAATGAGCAATGAGCGGAACGAATATGGAAAATAATACCCCAGGTGGTACACCTGTTAATTAGGTAAATCCACCCTCTTCGGAGGTCGGTCTCGTGGATTCTGGGGGAGACCAGCCATTGCTAAACTACAAATATTTTAACAAATCACAAGATATGTTGGTGAATAAACAAGCTCAACTGAGCGAATCACAAAATAATATTATAAATCCCTTCGATAGGAGTAATAAAGTATCGCATTCTCCGATAAGAGGCCGTAGTCCTTCCATTGGGGCCAGTAGCAAGAACATTCGTTCTACAAACGAAGAAAAGCTTTACAATGAATTGTGTAGAGCTAATAATGCACTAGTTGAAGCCAACAATATTAACAAGCAATTGAATGATACAATTGCATTGATGCAGGAGCGTATGAAAATGCTTGAAAACGAAGTTAAAGCTCTTAAGCCAAAGGAGGCAATCTATCCTACTCCTAGCCAGACTACAATTGAACAAGAGTACCATACGGATGAAGACGAACTAGCTCGAGAAACTGAGTGGATAAGAGTTAAAGTAGTTAGAAGAAAAAAAAGAAAATTGAATAATACGCCCTCCCCACCTCAATTAAAGGATGATGTTCCTAATATTATCCAGAAACCATAAAAAAAAATACCTCCACCACCACCAATAGTAATAGATGAAGTCAAAGACTACGATCTACTCTATGAGAAATTAAAAAAAATTACTACAACTGATAAGTTTAATGCAAAGGTGAAATAAACTTGGAAGATGGTGAAACTTACAGAAAAATGACAAGTATGTTAAATGAAGAAAACCGTGCTTGGCACACGTTTGAAGATAAACAAACCAGACCAATAAGGGTTATGGCTAAAAATCTACACTCTACGTGTAAACCAGAAAAAATAATTGATGATCTGAAAGCAAAAGGATTTAAGGCTACTGAAGCATCAATTAAGCTAAAACGGAGAGGCAAAGTACCTCTCAACATGTTTATGTTGACCTTCGATAATGATGAAGATATCGAAAAAATTTATCAAATTAAGTATATCTTAGGGTGCAAAGTAGTTATTCAGCCTCTAAGACGGTCTAAACTTATACCACAATGTAAACAATGTCAAGCCTATGGACATACACAAAAATATTGCAGCAGGGAACCCAGGTGTGTCAAATGTTTAGGTAAACATCATACCAAAGATTGTGTAAAAGATAGAAATGTTCAGCCTAAATGTGTTCACTGTGGAGAAAACCATCCGGCTAACTATAGAGGATGCAGCGTTGCCATTGAACTGCAAAACATCAAAAATAGAAATGTGATTGCTAAAAATCCAAGATTATTCAGGCAGCAGGCAGTTAAGATGACCCAACCCGAAGTAAATCGTAGAGAGTTGGGAACTACTCATGGACAATTGGGTAAAATGACTTATGCTCAAGTAACAATGAGTAACGGAAATCCAGGGAAAACTGGTCAAAATGACGAAATAAGTCAAACACTTAAATTAATTTTAAGCAGGCTCAATACATTTGATGAGCGATTACAGAAATTAGAATACAGCACTAAGGGAGCCATCCCTAAACAGAAAAATGGCAGGTGATCTTAGAATCTTATGTTGGAATGCCAATGGACTTATGCAACATCAACAAGAATTGCAAGTGGTCCTGGACACAGAAAAAATCGATGTATGTCTCATCACGGAAACACATTTCACTAGACAAACAATCATTAAATTTAAAAATTATCATATATATCATACCATTCATCCGGAAAACACTGCTAAAGGAGGTAGTGCGGTTATAATCAGAAATAGTATCCACCACTATGAAGAGTTAAAATATGAAACAGAAGAAATACAAGCAACTGCTGTTAACGTCAAAACCAAAAATGGTTCTATTTGTATTGCTGGTGTGTACTGCCCACCGAAGCACTCGTTGAAAGAAAAGGATTATCTCGAGTTCCTCAGTAAATTAGGAAAACGGTTTATACTTGGAGGAGACTTTAATGCCAAAAATGTCCACTGGGGCTCCAGATTAACAACAACTAAGGGTAAAGAACTCCTAAAAGCCATTAGGAAATGCAGTTGTGAAGCTCTCTCAACTGGAAAACCAACTTACTGGCCTACTGATCCAAATAAAGTACCAGATCTGATTGATTTTTTTATAATAAAGAAGATATCTGTAAATTATATACAAGTAGATGAAAGCCACAACCTAAACTCTGATCATTCACCGATACTTTTAACGTTAAGTGAAAAAATTATTCAGAAAGAAAGGAACCCTATATCCTAGTAAATAATCACACTAATTGGGAATGCTTTAGACTATCGCTAGAAGAAAAAATTAACTTAATGGTTCCATTAAAGACCGAGGAGCAATTAGACAAAGAAGTTCACAAATTTGTAGACGATATACAGCAATCAGCTTGGGAAAATACCCCTGAGGTTAAAAAGAAAATCAAGGGAAACAACTACCCTTTGGAAATTAGGGAACTCCTAGCAGAAAAAAGAAGAGCGAGAAGAGTATGGCAACAAACAAGGGCCCCTCAAGATAAAACTAATTTGAACAATCTCACTCAACAATTAAGAAGAGAAATCAAAGAATTGAAAAATGAATCAGTCAGCAACTATTTAAGAAAATTAACTAATGATAGCAGTACTGATTATTCTCTTTGGAAAGCAACCAAAAGAATTAAAAGACCAATAATACAGAACCCTCCAATAAGAGTAGCAGGTGATAAATGGGCTAGGAATAATGAAGACAAAGCTCGAGAATTTGCTGAACATCTTGAAAAAATATTCCAGCCACATCAAGATGAAACATTAGAAGCCGAGATAATATCTGAACAAGCTGTGCAAGAAAGTAAAGAAATCCTACCGACAACACCAAAAGAAGTCGCGTGTGAGATAAAAACTAATATGAATATGAAAAAAGCTCCTGGCTACGATCTTATTACAGCAGAAATCTTAAAAGAACTGCCAAGGAAAGCTCTGGTAAAGCTCACCAATCTTATAAATATGCACCAAGCTTGTGGAAAATTGCAGAAGTAATCATGATCCCAAAACCTGGGAAACCACCACACATAACCTCATCTTATAGGCCAATTTTGCTATTGCCAGTCATGTCCAAACTCTTTGAGAAGCTTCTGGTAAAAAGGTTAAATCCGATAATCGAGAGTAAAAACTTAATCCCAAATCATCAGTTCGGTTTTCGTAACCAACACTCAACAATTGATCAAGTTCACCGAATAACCAGTATAATTGAGAAAGCACTAGAGGAGAAAAAAATCTGTTCAGCAATATTTCTAGACGTTGCCCAAGCATTTGATAGAGTGTGGCATAAAGGACTTAACCATAAATTAAAAAATCTTCTACCAATCCAATTTGCTAATATACTGGAATCTTACTTAAAAGATAGATTCTTCAGGATTAAGTTAGATGACACTTTCTCTGAATTGAAAGAAATCAACGCAGGAGTTCCACAGGGCAGTGTATTAGGGCCGGTTTTGTACCTAATATACACTTATGATCTTCCTGTATTAGAAAACAATACAGTGGCGACTTTTGCAGATGACACGGCGATCTTAGCTGTTGGCACAAGCAACGAAGAGTCAACACAAAAGTTACAAACAGCAATAACTAAAATTTATAAATGGACAAAAAGTTGGCGAATAAAACTAAATGAAACTAAATCAGTTCACATCAACTTTACAAACAGGCGATTCGAACATATCCCGATTACCATAAATCAAGAAATAGTACCGTATGCGAACACAGCTAAGTATCTCGGCATGACCCTGGATGCTAAACTGCGATGGAAAGCACATGTCAAGAAGAAAAGTGAAGAACTAAGAATTAAATACAGAAAGATGTATTGGCTGATGGGAAGGAACTCTTCTTTATCAACATACAACAAGCTGCTACTTTATAAGCAAATATTGAAACCCGTTTGGACGTATGGTATTCAACTTTGGGGTTGTACCAAACAGAGCAACGTAAATATCATCCAAAGATTTCAGAATATGGTATTAAGGAACATCGTTGATGCACCTTGGTATGTCAGGAACAATGATCTCCATAGGGACCTTAAAGTGAACCTCATCGTAAATGAAATTCAGGAGAAAGCGCGGAGACATGAAGAGAGGCTTTGGCATCATGTGAACATTGAGGCAACTCAGCTTCTAAGCAACACGAATTTAATACGTAGACTTAAAAGAACCAAACCTTTTGAGTTGGTGTAATTGTTAGCTTAAACAGCATTGTGCTGTGTAAAGCCCACTACAAAGATGTGGTTTAATTCAATTTACCAGACTCTATGGAACGCCAATGGGAAGAAGCCATAGATTAATATTAAGTTAGTAAATTAAGTCAGAAACAAATTGCTCATTAGTCCAGGAGACTAGATTGTAATAACATTAAATAAATAAATAAAATTTATTTTAACAAAAAAAAAAAAAAAATTCATGTCTATTCGAAAAATCAAAAGAAAAAATTAAAATAAAATAATTCACTTATGCTTGCACCCCCCTCCCCACCCCAGTAGACGCTTTTTTCTTAAAATACTTCATTTTGAGTCGATTCAGTTTGCGTCTAGCTTTGTGGAATGGAATTTGCCGCAAAGGAAGGCTATCTAATTTCGTATAAGAGGTTATAATAAATTTATATTTTGAAAATTCGAAATTGGTTGGATAGCGATAAACGAAAAATTTACTTTAAAATTTCCTAGATTAATTTTCTAGTTGGCTTACATAAATGCTACTTAAATCTCATATATTCAATTCAATTTAAAATTGAACTGATTTACAGTACGTAAATTCATTATACTATACATTGTATTTACATGCAGATAAAAGCCTATCCCAACAATATTAATAATTCACAAAAAAAAAAAAAAAAAAATATCGAAAATTCCAATCCATTAGGCAATGTAATCGAAAAACAATAAACTTTTCTGTTTAATTGATAAATAGGGGAACTTCAAATATTCCGACAATGGAATACTCGTATACAGATTTCATGTATGTAGATAACGCGGAAATTTATTTTTATCTTTTCCGATTGTACTAACAAATAATTACCATTTACATATACATATCTATAGCGATGAATATGCGAGTACGAGTACAGATTACAATTATTCTACATTGTTTTGGTGTAATTGCGATTTTAACAATTTTTACGATACAGAAACATTTTTTTTTGTGTGTACTCGAATGTGCAAATAGTAGTAATTGGATATATCAATATAAGTACATACCTACGTAATACGGGATAAGTAGTTACGATCAATTATTATCAAGCTTTATATTGGGGTATAAATATCTGATGCAATTGCAAGAATTTTATGATTTTATCTATTTATTTACGCTTGATAATATCCCACGTTTTTTTTTTTTTTTTTTTGGGGAGGTTTGAGTGAAATTCCAGTTGAAGTGTATATGTGTGTTTTTTATTCATTTCCTATTCAAATTCTATCCATCGTCAAATCTAAATCATTGAATAAATTTTATGTATTGTGCGCGGAAATTGAAGACTGTTTTTCCCGTTTTATAAATCTCGACTATATCTGATACCGTAAACAACATCTATTTTTATATCGATTTTAAAATATAATTGACTAATTCACAAAGCTGCATAGATAACATGTTATGTCACTTTTAGTTCAGTGATTTAAAAACTGTATTTTAATGCGATACGCGAGATATGAAATTGAGTGGTGCTCACAATTAAAATTTCCCGAACGTTTCTTTATGAATCGCTGAATTTTAGCCTCGTGAAATATTTGACATAATAAAAATATCGTTAATCTAATTTTTATTTTTCTATTTATTCCGTGGAAATAACAAAAACGTAATTAATTTTTTAAAATCACATTCTCGTTCATCCGGCTGCCGGAGAATTCAATTTTATAAACCACAATAAAAATACGATTGGAATATACGTTAATGTCCGGCGAGATTTCATTGTTTCGAAAAAAAATTAAAAACACCGCATGACAAACACCTGCCTATCCAGTTATTACGCTAATTATGTTTTCAGTGTAGTAAGCATTGTTTGAGAAATAAAATCGAAATAATTATTTATTAACGGTTATTTTTGTAAAAGTTTCTTGGAATTTTTTCCCCACAAATTTTTTGTATGTGGAATATGCCTATATAGTTAAGGAAGAAGATTTTTTGTATTCACGCACGTTTCTATTTTCTAAAGCAATTTGAAGCACCAGGCGTATTTTATAATTAGTAGTTCAGTTTAATGATTAAATTTGTTATTGAAGGAAAATTGATATTTTTATTTTTCTTTGATTTAGAAAACACAAGGACTAAAATTACCAGAATTAAAATGCTCGTGACGTCTAATTTTTATTTATTTTCCTGTTAGACGAGTCCCTATAATGAAGACAACAATTGTAAAACCTTGGACTCCGAAGCTTCTTAATTATTACCAACTGTTCAGGCTTGTTTATTTTTTGTTGATTTTTTATTAGTAATTTTTTTTTTTTTAATAACATTAACATTAAGCAAAAAATATAAACTTGGAATACCGAGGTCCCTTTGGAAATCGTAATCAGCGGCCAATAACCGCTGATTATGAATTAGTGCTCCAAATTGTATAATTATATTAAATAAGCCAGACCAGTAACTCCAATTTTAGTGAAAGTGACCAAACAATAGAATCCAAATACCTAACAGACCTCAACGAATTAGATAAAATACCCGACGTAGTGAAAAGCCTACGTGAATTTTCCGGGCAACCAGGAGAATTTGGATCCTGGAAGAAAAGTGTAGATCGTATCCTAAAAATTTACCAACATCAAAAGGAACACCAAAATAATGCGGATACAGCCCTGGAGTCTTACAACACTTCTCTCAGTTGGGAAAGAATCTCAAAATGTTTAACGCTTCACTACGCAGATAAACGAGATCTAGGTATACACTTGAATACCAAATGACTACCCTAATTCAAAAAAATAATTCCATTTCAGAATTTTACCAAAAGGTCTACTACCACCTCTCACTTATTTTAAATAAATTATCATCAATGGACATGAGCCAAGAGGCTATGAACGTGATGACTCAATCATATCGGGATAAGGCACTCGACACCTTCGTGAGAGGTTTCGGAGGAGTCTTACCGAGATTTTTGAGCACGAGGGGACCAATGGATTTACCAGAAGCTCTCTCCCTGTACCTAAAACTTGAGAATGTGCAATACCGTGTTCAGCACAGCCACGGAAATATGAATATCTAAAGACCTCGATTTTTCCAACCTCCTTCACCTCCACCTAGGAGAGCCATACCCATACAACAACAACATTTTCCAAATCAACCCAGAAATTTTTACTCTTCATTGTTACATAATCCTCAAGCATCCCAATACTACCCAAAACCTTTCCAAAATAATTATCAACATCCTTCAACTTCAAGACAAATCCCACAGTATTATAATCAACAACCACCTAGAATTCCCAATAGGAGTTATTTTCAAAAACCACAACCAATGGAAGTGGATCACTCTATACACTCTCGACAAATCAACTACCAAAACAGACCAATGAATCAATTCGATCAAAACAGACCAAGGAACCAATTCGAGAATAAACGACCTCATTCACACCAGCTTCACCAACCGGCTAAAATACAAAGAGTTTATCATACAGAACCATCTTACGACCAAGAAAAAATAGCACAGAACGACCAACAATATGACCAGACACTCGAAGAATATTCCAATCCTCCATAAGGCCCAATAATGACCAAATGACCATCGAACAATTACAAGATATCCATTTTTTAGACTAAGGAGCTCTTCGCTTCCGTATTTAGAACATACATCAGGAAGCCGATTCCAAACGATAAACCATTTGTAGCAAATTCAATAGCAGGAAGCGTCAGAATTACGCGTCATGCATTAATAGATATCTTCGGTCCCGAAAGAAAATTAAAATTCTTTATACTATTCAATCTAAAATCATTCGACGGAATAATCGGCAATGACAGTTTAAAACAAATACACACAAATGATGAATTCATGACGATCCATCCAAATATAAAGATACCCGTCAAACAACATATCTCAGAATACGTAAACAATATAACCTTAAGGATTTCACACCTCAGCTTAGAATAAAGATAAAACGTTGAAAAAACTATCAGTAAATGCCCAAACCTCTTCTCTGATCCAGAAGAAATACTAACGTACACAACAACAGTGAAAGGAGAAATCCGCACGCATAATGCGGATCCAGTATATTCAAGACCCTATCCATACCCCATGTATTTAAAAAAAGAAATTGAAAAACAGATACAACAGTTACTTAAAGATGGCCATCTAAGTCCCCTTACAATTCCCCAATATGGATGGTTCCAAAAAAACTGACCCATCCGGGGAAAAAAAGTATCGGCTGGTCATAGACTATCGAAAACTAAATACTGTCACAATTCCCGACAGATAACCGATCCCAGAGATCAACGATATCTTAGCAAATCTAGGTGAAAACAAATTCTTTACAATTGTAGATTTGAAAAGCGGTTTTCATCAAATTCCATTAAAAGAGTCAGATATGGAAAAAACTGCGTTTTCAGTGAACCTCGAAAAATATGAGTTCACGCGTCTTCCATTTGGGCTTATTCTCCGACAACACATAGGAAAGCGTTGTTATGTGTATATTGATGATATAATCATCTTTGACAAATCAGAAGAAGCTAATATGAAGATCTAACTCGATAAATCCGAATTTCTACAAGATCAGGTCGAATTTCTTGGTTTCATAATATCTAAAGATGGCATAAAAACCAATAGGAAGAAAATAGAAGCTATAAACAACCTTAATTTAC
This sequence comes from Tipula helvola, assembly GCA_963556165.1. NCBI lineage: Eukaryota > Metazoa > Arthropoda > Insecta > Diptera > Tipulidae > Tipula > Tipula helvola. The sequence goes on along the minus strand of OY744481.1, from coordinate 6,892,909 downwards.
CAAAAACAGTTAAAGAACTTAGATCATTCCTCGGAATGTCTGGATTCTACAGACGTTTTATTAAAGATTATGCCAAATTAGCAAAGCCCTTGACTTTGCTTTTATGAGGGGAAGACGGACATGTGTCCAAAACACTCAAAAAATAAACCTGTCAATCTTGAACACACGGAGATAACCGCATTTAACAAAATAAAAAATTCCTTAGTATCTAACGAAGTCCTATTAAAATTTCCCGACTTACAAAAAGAATTTGAACTCACAACAGATGCCCCTAATTACGCACTTGCTGTCCTCTCACAAGAAGGAAAACCAATTACATTCGTCTAGAGAACACTCGATAAGACAGAAGAAAACTACGCAGCCAATGAAAAAGAAATGCTGGCTATAATTTGGGCTCTGACTTCATTGAGAAATTTCCTGTACGGATCAAGAAAAGTCAATATTTTCACTGATCACCAACCACTAACTTACGCCCTGAGCAATAAGAACAATAATTCAAAAATGAAAAGATGGAAAGCCATCCTAGAAGAGTATAATTACGAATTGAAATACAAGCCAGGGAGAACGAACGTAGTAGCTAACGCTTTATCCAGAACACCTACCATTACCAAAATAAATGCCATGTCGACAACACAGCATAGTGATGATAGTTCATCACACGAAATGATTCCAACAATCGAAACCCCAATTAATGTTTTTCGAAATCAACTCATCCTAGATATAGGTGATGAAACCTCCTATCAGATAGTAAATCCTTTTCAAAATTACATCAGACACATTATCACACAACCCAACTTTACTAATACTGACATTATAAATTTCTTCAAAAGATATCTAAATCCAAATTTAATCAATGGACTAAAAACGACAGAAAGCCTAATGGGAAGAATTCAGGAAATATATCCTTTACACTTTAGAAATTATAAGATTAGGTTTACACAAAAAATGGTACAAGATATCTCAAATGAAACTCAACAAGAAGAGAAAATGTTATCAATCCATAGACGTGCTCATCGCAATGCTTAGGAGAATAAAAATCAAATGATTGAAAATTATTATTTTCCCAGAATGAACAGGAATATTAATTTACTAGTCAAACGCTGCAAAGTTTGTCAAGAAAACAAATATGACCGACATCCTAATAACCAGGAGATAACTCCTACACCTATCCCAAACTACCCCGGTAACACCCTTCACATTGATATCTACTCAACACAAAACAATCTAATTTTGACCGCCATAGATAAATTTACGAAACTTGCCTTCTGCAAACCAATAAAGTCCAGAGCAATAGAGGATATTAAATAACCCTTGAGAGATATTCTGTTTTTCTTCAGCGTCCCAGAAGTCGTTGTAATAGATAACGAAAAATCCTTAAATTCACATTCCATATTGTCAATGATGGAAGATAGCCTAAGTAAGTATCAAGGTCTTCAAAACTCCCCCATATAAAAGTGAGGTAAATGGACAAATCGAAAGATTCCATTCTACCCTTACTGAGATAATGAGATGTCTAAATTCAGATGGAGTCGAGAGAACTTTTGAAGAACTACTCTAGAGAGCGGTAAACGAATACAACTACTCAATTCATTCTACCACAGGTAAAAAACCAGTAGAAGTTTATTACGGTGGAACTCCAAATATAGATCCAAGTCAATTTGAGCAAAATCGTCTCGATAAGGCAAAGTATTAGCAGAAATACAAATACTCGATTACACAAACTCCCAAATTATTTCCATTAATAAGGGTAAAGCAAAGATACAAGATGGGAATTTCAAACTAATTCATATAATCGAACTGGATAATTACCAAAATTTCATAGACAGAATACATACAGTACTGAACAAAGAAATTAAAACTTACAAACATCCTCTACATGAATACCTGACACATAAGTTAATACAATTACAGTCGTTACTATAGATGGACTAAAAATGCATAAAACCAAACGATCTCTGAATTTTATTGGTAGCTCATGGAAATGGATTGCCGGAAATCCAGATCATGATGATTATGAAATTATAACAAATAAAATGAATAATGTTCTAAAAAATAACAATCAACAAGGAATTATAAATCAATTGTTTAATGATAGAATCAATAATATTACTAGATCTATAAATCAAATTAATAACGCAATTCAAAATGAAAGCAAAATAAGCGATCAATTAATTCTTAGTATCCAATATAAAATTAAATTAATGAAAGAGGAAATAATAAACATTAAATAAGCCATTCATTGGGCTAAAGCGGGAATCATAAATTCATAAATTATTAATTTTAACTCTGAACTTAAATAAGCAATTGACACGATTGAAAAGGAAAATTTACCATATTCTACCCCGGAAGAAGCATTAGACTTCTCAAGCATTAAAATTATTAGTAACAAATCGTCTTTACTTTATATTGTTTATAAACACCACTAGTCTCACCACTTTAGAAATTTATGAAAAACTATTAATCAAACCAGTAAAAAAGAATAATAGAATAACCGAAATAGATTATGATGATATTATAAAGAATCATAATAATATTTATGATATTATTAAGAATTGTAAAACCATTCACGCATTGTCAATTTGTAATAGAAATAACATCCTAGACATTAGTAATTCCACATGCATACCGAACTTGCTCAAAAGCCGCCCTTCCAAATGTAATAGTACCAACAATCAACACGTACCAACAATTGATGAATTAGCAGAAGGAGTAATTCTACTGAACCAATTTGATTACAACCTCGGCTTGGAAAATGAAACCCAAGCACTAAATGGCACCTACTTGATAAAATTTAGTAACATTAGTTCGTCCATAAATAATGATATCTTCACTTTCAGAGAAAAAGCCACACTTCAGATACTTCCAGCTATCCTACAACCAACACCACAGGAAAACCAGTTTAAAGAAATCCTGTCGTTTCAAATGATGAAAGTTCTGCACATAAACAACACAGATCAAATGGAGCTGATACAAGACGAAGCATCCACGCGACAAATCACCTATAGCCTAATATTATTGGCCGCCATTGTCACCCTAACCATAATTTTTATTTTTACTATATTTACTGAAAATAGGACGATACGAATCTTCAACACTACAGTCAGTGAGAAGCTTCGATTCGTCAGGTTTAATGAGGAGTGAGTAGGAAAATGCATGTTTAAACAAGCATTTAATTATTGTAACTGCGGTTTAGTATCGTTGGTTAGTCTCGGGAGTCCTATCGCAGCGCTTAAACTGTGAGATAAATGGTTTCAGTAAGGGTGAAGGGAATAAATTCTGTGCCACTCCAACTAATCTAATGTAACTCACTGAATTTTTGGCTTTATAGAATTCATAAAATTTATAGGATTTACAGAATTTATTGAATTTATAAAATTTATAAAAATTAAAAAAATCTGACAAACTTGAATAATTTATAGAAATCTATGGGTATATAAAGGGCCTTTCAGAGCTAGCAGGGGGCCTGGGCCAAATTATTAAAATGGGACCCCATAAAAATAAAATAAAACAATTTTAAGTTTATATCACATGAATTCATTTTAGTATTTATTAGGATTTATTAGATTGAAGCTTTTCTCGCTTTATTATTAGAAAATTCTCTAATGATTTGCTCAAAATTAATTTTTCTAGCGATGTCGTGGTTAATGTTTAACATTGCCAATCCATTTAACTGTTGTTCTGCCATTGTTGAGCGATGCTAATTTTTTATTCTTTTAAGAACACTGAAACTCCTCTCGGCTGAAGACACAGATGCAGGAATACTTAAAAATATTCTTAAGACAATGATAAGATTCGGAAATAAACCAGCTAAGTTTTTACTGGGAATATTTTCTAATAAATTTGTTGGTGTCGGATCTGCATTGAAATTAGCTGCATACATATTTTTAAGGAATTTTACCTCATCTAGTATCTCGTTTGATAACTCACTCGTGTATTTTGAATGCAAACGGTTTACTGCAGCTTCAATTTTTTCATCAGTCAAATTTGGAAATGACCAAAGAAAACCGAAAAGATTGCAGATTATTTGTAAAGATTGAAATCGCATTGTAAGCCAGCTATTACGGAATTAACTATTACGTTAAACACATTTATCCTGTAGTATTTTTCAGCATCCGATTGTGTCCGTATCGTTCTATTAATGGCAAAATCACATGTAACTCCATATTCACGTGCTTTAGCTTTTGCTTTCGCAAATATTTCATTCCACATTCCGTTTAAATTGTGAAATCTCATTACTAGACTTTCAATATTATTTTGCTCAATATCAAGTGTAGCATTTCGAGCTTCAATTACCAAATTTGTCTGATGCAAATCTGTCAAAATTTCGAGCCATATGATAGAGAGCAAAACACATTCAAATTTATTTAAATATTTCTCAATTGAGTGTAATTCAACGATTGCGTGTGGTGGTAAATTAAAGGAATGCATTTCACTTAAAGCATCTCGAATAGATAATAGACTTTTGGCTATTGGTTTTACTGCATCTATTCTAGCAGACCACCTAGTTTTGGAAATCGAGTGAAGAGACATACGGATATGTTTCTTTAAAACCTCCCATCTCCGCGGACTACTGCTAAAAAAATTATACATTTGTTGTATAACTTCAAAAAATTGTACAGCTTCTTTACACGATTCAGTTGAATCAACTCCAACCATATTTAATGTGTGGTTCCCACAGCTGGAAAAAATACAATCAGGATTACGCTTCGTAAGAATGGCTTGCACACCGTTTAGCTTGCCAGCCATATTTGTACCATTATCATATGCTTGGGCAATACATAAATTAAAATTTAATTCCATATCCGACAAAATTTCAAGAATTCTGGCAGCAATTTCTTCTCCGGTTTTTCCAGAGAATCGAAGCAAATAAAACGCTCTTCAATGTCAAATTTTAAATTGTCACATCTTGTTCTTGTTACAAAGACATAATACTATCGAAGAGCAAGCGCAAATGAGAAATCTATAGTAACAAAAAATTCGGGGGCCCCTAAAAATCGGGGGCCCGTGCCGTATGGCCCGGCTGGCCCACCCTCTGATTGGCCCTGGGTATATACATATATCATTTAAAGGATTTATAAAATTTATAGAATTTATAGGTTTTAAAAACATATAAGAATTTATAATATTTACACTTAAAATTTATAAAATTTATTTGACTTTCAAAATTTATACAATTTATCGAATTTACAGAATTTAAAAGAATTGAAGAATTTATGAGATTTGCAGAATGTAACGAACTTACTGAATTTTAAAATTTTATGCATAGGATTTATAGAATTATTCATAGAAATTAAATTTATAAATATTATGGAATTTTTAGTAAGTACAATTTCGGTGTATAGAATTTTTAGAACTTACAAATTTGAAACAATTCTTAGAACCCATTGAATCTATAAAATTTAAATATTTATAATATTTGTGGAGTTTATGTAATTTATAGGATTCTTTGAATTTATTTATAGATTTAAAATTTAATAAGGTATAAAATTTATAGAGTTTATAAAAATATTAGAATTTATAACTTTTATAGACTTTGTAGAATTTAGAGAATTTGTAAAATTTATATAATTTATCCAATTTACAGAATTTATAAGAAAGAAAGAGATTTGTAGAATTTAAAGCACTTACTGAATTTTTAAACTTTATTCCTAGAATTTATAGCACTTATTGAACTTATTTAAATTATTGAATTTACAGCAACTTTAACAATAGTTTATAGGATTTTTCAAAATTTTTGTATTTATAAAACAAATAAAATTTGAGTTTGTAGAATTTATGAAACAGACACACATGAAACAAATAATATAACACAACGAATCTACAAAATTTAAAGAATTTATATTACTGATACAATTTATAGAAATAATAAATTAGAATTAATAGAATTTGTATATTTTATAGAATTTATAAAATTCATAAAATTTAAACATTTATAAAGTATATAGACATATTAAAACTTATAAAATCAAATAGAATTTATTGGATTTATCAAATTTACAGAATTTGTAGGATTTATCGAATTTATATAATTTAAGAATCTTATTGGAGACTTTATACAGAATTTGTAAGAATTGAAGAATTTATGAGATTTGCAGAATGTCAAGAACTTACTGAATTTTAAAACTTTATGCATAGGATTTATAGAATTATTCATAGAATTTATACAACTGATAAAATGTATAGAAATTATTTAATTTAAAGAAATTTTAATGTTTATAGGATTTTTCGAAATATTTTTATTTATAACACAAGTAAATTTGAGTTTGTTGAATTTATAAAACAGATACACTTGAAACAATAAATAGAACACAAATAAAATTTATAAACTTCATAGAATTTGTAAATTTTATGGAAGTTATAAAATTTAAAGAGTTTATAGACATATTAAAACGTTTGAAGAGAGAGAAGAATTTATAGGATTTATGAAATTTAAGAAACTTGTTGGATTTTTAGACCGTGTAGAATTTGTAAAATTTACTGAATTGATTGGCATAAATTATTGCGTTTAAAGAATTTAAAATTTTCAGAATTTGTAAACATAATTACTACAAATTCTATAAACTTTATAAATTATATATTTTTTAAAAATTTTTAAAATTGTGTGTAAGTCCTTTAATTCTAAAAATAGTGTATATCCTAATCGTAGCTGCGATTTAGTATCGTTCGTACATATTAGCAATGATTATAAAAATATCTAATATTTTAAATGAAATAAAATAAATTCCGAAATTAATTCCGGAATTTTGGAAACAAGAACATTTGAATTGGAAAATTCCGGAATTGCTTTTTGACCATAAATTGGATGCCCTACTTTAATTCAAATTAGAGTAAAAAATTGGGTAATTGTAAAAATTTGCTTACATAGGAATGAAGCTGTTTGAATAAGATGAAGGAAAATTTGTTAGGGAATTTGGCTGTAATAGTATTCGCTAATACAACCTGTACATTCTGTATAGAATGGAATTTGTGGTACAATCACTTCATGACTGATGAGATGATTGATTTTTTTCATAATCATAAGCTCATCACTTCGAAACTGGATTAAATTCTCTTACATTTTTCGGAAAGATTAACTTGAAATAAATTAAAAATCCAGTTTAGGTCAACTAATATGGCCGGATGTCTCATCCTTGAGTTACGTTAATAAAATAGAATTTATTAATCATTAGGAAAATTGAGTTTCGAAGTTGTGTCTGAATGTCGGTTTGGGGATGTGCCTGGCAGTCTGTGTCCTATCTAAAAAAAATTAAAACAAAAAATCAAAATACAAAAGAATAAATTTATAAAAAATGTGCATAATAAGTTTCTCAAAATTCTCTGTTCGGTAAAGAAAGTGTGTTGGCCACACCTCAATTTCTGAATTATAAAATTAAACCAAAACAATCATATAATTTAAATACGATGTTAAATTTCAATATTATGCACTTTAAAGTATTTAGTTGCATTAGTTGAAAATGTTTTGTTCACAATTGTATACGCGGATTACACAAAATTACAAAGCATTGTTAGGTTTTGGCTTCATAATCAGCTTTATCGAGAATAACGAAATCATACTTTTATTTACAAAGTACATTCATACAATATATGTATAATAATAATAGCCGTAGTTTTTATTATAAATCAAAAACAATTTTATTGTTATAAAAAAAAAGTTTCGTTCTGTTACTAAAATAGCACAAAAAAATATTTTTTTACGATTTAATCAAGTGATTTATTTTCTATATAAGAGTACTATGTATTATGTACATATTTATAAAGGTAAACATTTTATAGAATTAAATATGTTTTTATGTTTTTCATTTGCAACTTTACGATTTTTGAATAAATCACGTTTATAAGCGCCCCCATAACTCTGTTTTATCACGGAATCAGTATGCCTTGTAAAGTTGGTTTTATTCTGCCTGCTATCCAAGCACTCTAGATTATACAAAACCAGAGTCTAAAAAAAGAAGCTTTTATAAAACGTTACAAATTCTTAAGGCTTTGTCCCATACACAAACGGCAAACCGGCATTTGAAACCGTCAAATCCAATTTTTGACAAAACAATAAAACTTTATAACATAAGAATTAATTAAGGAATGTTTGAATTGCTGAGATCTATTATATTCGTAGAAAACTTTATAAAAATTAAGATAATTTCATTCAAAAAAACCTAATTATATATTTTGCCGGCCGTCAAACTAAAACCCGCCCGTCAAAATACTAAATGATATAAGTTATGAAGTTAAGGAACGCTCCCGCGTTTAGATTTGCCGTGATACCATAACCACACTTCGTTGTTCTTCTTTAAATATTTTGCCTCAGCCGCCACAATAAAAAAAATTGCTAGATATTTAAATTATTAATATACAAATTAAAATTATAAGTTCCTTGAAAATTTTGTTACATACTACCAGAGCCTTCTAGATTATAGTAGAGCCATAATCATTATGACGTATTTTTTAGAAGCTTTTTTAGTGGTATAACTATTCACTGATTTCCATAGGAATTCATAGTAAAAATGGTGTTTTTTAAGCAAAAATGTTACAAAATGTTTATACAAAAGTGTTCTACATATCTTTAGCAGCAATATACAAGAAGGGTATGTATATTGGTATTAAGTAAATATTAATTACAGAAATATTAAAATTAAATTATTTCTAAAATATATTTTTCGAACTTTCATTTTGAAAAATATATCAAAGTTGGCTCTGACGAATAAAAATAATAGTTGCTAAATTTATGTTTAGTTTTACTAGTGTACGTTAGTTGTCTAAAATTTATTCAGAAAACTACGAAAAAAATTGTTAAATCACAAAATTATGACCCGTTCTTATTATTTTGAGAATTTGTTTTGCTTTTCCTACAATTTTTGAACTTGAAATTTCCCCAGACATCTCTGTAATATACAATATATTGACTTAATGCACACAATTTGTAGTAAGCTTTTCTTTTTAATTTGACCAGAATGCTGTTGTTATGAACTTTTTTGTATATTTTGGTTTAAGTATTGTAAATCAATTATTACAAGAAAATGAAAACGATTTACTTAAACGATATTCATATCTCTTGAAATTCAAACATTTTTGAAAATATTTCAGAAATTATAATTAAGAATTTGCAACGTTTTCATTTACAAATTTGTCTTAGGAAACAAAGTGATTTCCCATATGTTTTGTGTGTTTTACTATGGAAATTTTGGTTTATTCATCGTTTCAAATTCCCTTATAAAGGTTCTATCATACCAAGTGCGGTGCGTCGACGGCAAATTTAAATACACGTTCTTTTGCTTATGTAGTGATATGAAATTTTTACTTGAACAAAAATAAAATTATTATTCATAAAACAATTAACAAACTTTATATTTTTATTAGAAAAATTACAATTTTAAGAAATGTATCGAATGAAGTTGCATCTGCCGTCGCGAAATTATGTTCCACATCCAGCGGCAAACAAAATCACTCTTAATCGCGAAAATTTTAAATTTAAATAAAACCAATCGAGTTATTTCGCATCGCACAACATTTTGTTTGCACAATATTTTCAAAACAATGAAAATGTCAAATACTAATCAGTTTCATATAATATTTGGGTGAATTATCAAAGCTTACTGCGATAGTTTTCTTCAAATCTGGGTACGAAGCTTTTTTTTGGTCTATCGGCCAACACAGTATAATCATGAATAAAAATAATCGCGCCGCGCTTGGTGTGATAGAACCTTTAAGGCCCGTTGTACATTTCAGCTAAGCTAAGCTAAGCGATATGAGCTAAATTCTTATCCGCTTATCGAAAATAAAAAAAATTAATGAGAAGATATAAAATCAACAATGTATTTGTGTATAAGGCTAGTTATCAACTGGAGAGTGCTAAGGGATTAGCTAGGCGAGCTAACTAAGCAAACAAAAACTACATTTATCGCTTAGCTTAGCTGAAATGTGCAACGGGCCTAAAGCTTCGATTTTTAGATTATGGCTCGTATAATCAAGGTTGCTTTGATACTACACATCAGAAATTAAATTGAAATTCAAAATGAACATGGTCAGTACATTTAAGAAAACCATACATTTCATTCGATAATAAATTTTGTATTTGTCGGATTTATGTATAAATTAAAAATTTTAGGAGGAGTGTGAAACAAAGCTAATTATTGAGGTAGGAGGTCATCCATGCATCTATAATAAAAGGATACAAGATTATAAAAATTAAGAAAAAAGCATTGTCTTGGGAATAAATTTCCAAAGTTTTAAGGAAGTGCTGCAATTATAAATAATAAATTAAATTCATTTAATTTATGTACATTATATTCATTTTCATAAAATGTTGTACGAAATTTTAATTGTTGATTGCCAGAAAAAATAGGCGAGTTCAAGGGATGCATTCGCAAAGCACTTTAAAAAGGAATGATTCAAAGCGGTTCGAGGCCTGTCCCGCAAATAAAGTGAAAACACTACAACAATTTTAAATTCTTAAATGAATTTACGAAAATTCTGAAGTAGGAGTTCCCTTTTATTATTTGTATTAATAAATTATTTAAAATATAACATATTTGAATGTTTAATTGTTTTTTTGTATTTCAGCACAATGAGTAATTACGAAGTCCCCCCATGTTCGGTTCCAAACGATACACCAACCCCGAATACAGAAACCGATACATCATGTTTTAATGAGATTATTGAGGTAGACATGTGAGGAAGAAAAGCCCTCAGCACTACCAAAAAAAAGGCCGGAGCAATAAAGATATGGGCGAAAAAATATTTGAAGCCATTACCGCATTAAATGTACCTCTGCCAACGTTTCCTTCACCACCACCTTTGGAACAATTTTTTATAAGCCTTGCTCGGAAAGCGGAATGATTATCAATGTCACAACAGCTAAATTTACAAATAAAATGCTTTCTGGCTTTCAAAGAAATTGACCAAGAAGTGACCTTTTCATCTTATTAGAGGTATGAAAACTGATGAGAAGAGCTTGAGTATAGGTGGAGTACAAATGAATTAACTTATTACGAATGAATTTATATTGTTTGATTGAAATAAAAAATTTATTTATAAAATTATTTTTGTATAAACGTACAAAATTTCAGCAGGCTAAATCATTTGATATTGGTATTATAAATCTCCCTCGTTAATGCACTAGTTCGCACCTTTCTTCCTAATATCGTAACCCTGCGAGCAGGAACCGGACATATATTCGTCGTGGGAAGCACAACTTCAGAAGGATGTATATTTGATAGGGGATTTTCGAGGTAGCACAATTCAGTTTTAACTATATTGTGCAGAATAACACAACCATCACAATGTTATTCATCGTTGAATGTTGTTTTATCTCCAACCTCTTTAATAAAATCCGCCATTTATTGGAAAGAATACCGAATGCGTTTTCCACAATTTTTCGTGCTCGCGACAGCCTAAAAATAGAAGACAATTAAGTTTAGATAAAACAGTTCTATGTAATATTTTCAAATAGATACCTGTAGTTAAAAATCTTTAGAATTTGTGGCAAATTTATTCCTGGGAACGGTGAGAGCAGGGTTAGCTTTAATGAAAAAGCTTCATCACCTATTATTATATAAGGAACCCTTCCATGAGATCCAGGCAAACAAGCATCGTCAGGAATACGCAGCTTTTCTGGATTGCGCAGTTAAATTTTCCCAAATTCTGAGTTCTTGAATATAGAAGAATCAGCATTTGACCCATAAGCTCCAATATCTACGGTGATAAATTTATATTCTTAATCGACAACTGCCATCAGCATAGTCGAGAATCATTTTTTATAATTAAAATTTAGACTTCCCGAATTGTTTGGAGCAAAAGTATCGATTTGCTTTCCATCAACAGCACCCAAACAATTTGGAAAGTTCCATCTACTATGAAACTCATTGAATATGCGAGCCCAATCATTTATATTTAGTTAAGGTAATGCAACTTCCTCGAGGCATTTGTTGATGACCAGAATCGTCTGGTAGATGCATCTCTCTACTATAGTTCTACCCATCAAAAATCGAAGTGACAAATCGGTAAAGCTGAAACCAGTTGCCAAAACCCTACAAAGAAAACAGAGTAAATTAAAAGAATGATTGACATACCTTAAAGTAATTACCAACTTTTCTTTAGCTGTGATTGTGTCATAACAGCATTGTTAGATGGTTTAATTTCTTTCGAAATTGTGGAATAAATAAATTCAAAATGGAATTTTGACATTCGGAAATAATTAAAATATTTTTTCGGATATATTAAAAGTAATTTTAATACAGTGTAGTATTCCACAGATTGTTTTCTGTGTAGATTAATGGAATGGATCCAATATTTGCGTCTGTTCTTATTTCGTTTATACAAGTATAACGAGGCATAGAGAGATATTTAAATTTTTAATTTCTTTGAACCGACCATGGTAAGCAACATTTTCCTTTAACACTATGTATAATTGAAATGATAAAAAAGCCAAACGTAATTTTTATGTTTTGTTTTTTGTGGTGACGTCATTTGCCGTTATTTTTTTTTAATGTGGCATAGTAAACGTAGAATCCAGACGGATTTGACGGTTTCACGTTTCCATGGGCATCGCCTTTAAGGCCGGGTACACATTGAGAACGAGCGACGAGAACGATTTTTCCTTTTTCAGCAAATTATTTAAGCAAATTATTAAAATAATAAAAAGCGTTTGTTTTTAATTACGATAGCTAAAATATCGTGCATTTACTAAAAATAGAATTTAAAATTTTGACAGTTTTAATATGATACAAAATTTCAATTTATCGTTAATAATTTTTATTTTAAGACGATAAATTGAAATTTTGTATTAAAACTGTTACAATTTTAAATTATATTTTTAGTAAATGCACGATATTTTAGCTATCGTAATTAAAAACAAACGCTTTTTATTATTTTAATAATTTGCTTAAATAATTTGCTGAAAAAGGAAAAATCGTTCTCGTCGCTCGTTCTCAATATGTATACCGGCCTTTAATTATGATCACTGAGATATTTTCACAAATGTGTAATATTTTGGGGTCTCTTACCAGACGGTTTTTGGTATAAATTCCCAAATCTTATATTTGACCGGAGTACGCTATTTATCCCGCGGCTCGACACCGTGCTATTGTTGCCCGTAAATTATGGGTTGGATTGATAATTAGAGTTTGGTTAATTAGTAAGCGGATACACAAATTTTCATCGGCGTGTACCGCATTTATTTCACAATGAATGATTTACACTTTTCTGGTTTAACCAGTATAAAATTCACCACCACTATAATACCGTTGCGCTGGAAGAGCACAATAACACGGAAAATGTTTTTCACTAATAATTATATTTTTTAAACAAAAAGAATTAAATTTAATTTAATTTTTTTTTTAATCGCTTGAATTAAAAAGATGAATTTTATTTTTTAATGGCGATCCGACACGGCGCTAGTTGAAACAAGGAATGACAAAAAGTTTTCTATCTCTATTTTCGAGAGTTTAATCACTCCGAAAATACAGACTTTGTTTCTGTCAAAAAAGACCGAAATTAGTTATTAATTAATTGGTTGTGGCGGAAGACAATAGATGGTGATGAGGAATTTTCGGTGTTGCATTAAATTGTCCATGATATTTATTTAATACCAAATAGTGAACTGTACTCAAATATAGGGAAATATATTATTTGCGTTGAGTACAGATGCAAACCATACAACTTATGTAGGTGTCACTATAAACCGAAAAGACTGTTCAAATACAATTATATTTAGAAGTTGAAATGCGTTACATTTCAAATAATTGTGGCGAATGAACGAATGAAAATGAATAATTGGAATGCGTGGATCGCGACAAATGTTTGAATTTCAACATATATGCACATCGGTTTAAAAAATCTTTCCATTTTCCATTTTCTTGTAATAATTAATTTATTTACACCAAAATTTATAAAATGTGTAACAACAGCATTCTGTGTTCACTAAGTCAATACACATTACATAGAATATAAGTCAATAACACATTTCCATTTAGAAACGTCAGAAAATACCTTACTGGTATTTCGGCAACGATGCACCACAATTCATCACTCACTTAGCTGATTTGATTAACTATAGAAAATAATAAATTCTCCATTTTCCTTAAAAACTACTCTAGAATTTGTCTCCTTTTTCCAGAATACATATTTCCCCCGTTTCCGGGAGGGCTTTTCGAACGTATTCGAGTCTTCGTTTCTTATTTAAATCAAATTAATCAATTAATCGAAAATTCCTTTTCTCGAAACGTTTCTTTCTAAAATATAAAGCACAAGTTGCAAAATTAGTGCAAAAAATAACTTTTGTACAAAAGTGAAATAAAAATTTAAAATATTTCTTAAGAAATTTTGAAATAAATAAAATTTGCTTTAATCGTCCTTGCTCTAATCCTGATGATTTTAAAAATGGTAAAGTGTCGTGGTTTTTGAGTAGTAAATAATGGTGAAGGCTCATTTTGACTTCTTGAAAAAATCGACCAAAATCATTTATCGAAATCATTATTTTGGAATATAATCGTGGCTTTAACTCCACGAGAGAATTTTCATTGAAGGAAATTTACGATTTTTAGAAAATGTTTCAATGAAGTTTTGTTATTGAATAACGGCAGTGCTACTTAATTAATACTCCTTGTTAGATGTAATCACGGTTCCTAAAATTCTTAAATTGATGGCCTTTTCTGGATGTCGTAACGGAATGTATAAGCAGATAAACCATTTTTATTGGTTTCTAGAAAATTTTATTTCGGAAATAGTTTAAATCAATTATTTATGTTGTTCAATTCAGAAATTATTGAACGAATAATGTGTTTTGTATGATTCGTATAGTAACATCATTTAGGAGTATTGATTTATTTTCGTTTTCCATCGTTGCTTGAATGAAAATTGAGAAAATTTATTTTTTTGTAGAAAGCACCAATTTGTTCAATGAAACACATTGGAAGAATGGAATGAAAAATGTGAAGTTAATTGATTTTATTTGTCTAGTTTTCGCTGAAAACAGAGTTTCGTATATTTTACATTCTTTCAGGCGGAATATGAAAATTCGTTTCCCATTTTCTCGTCTTCAATTAGCACTCATTCGGTTCTAACGGTATGAGAATAATCATTCTGAAATTCTAAAATTCCCTTTAGAAAAAGCATTTGACACTTTGCAGTATTTTTCAGTAAGTTCATAGGCATGACATTGTTAACGTTGTGGTATAAGCTTAGAGATTTGCACAAGATCTTTTAATTGATGGTTCAGTTGTCATCAATTATTTTTTCTAGTTTATTTCAAATTTTTAAATTTCACTATCTTCACTTTGGCATTAAAGTTATCTGCTGTAGATATTGATTTTCTTTTCTTTTTTTTTCTCTCTCTTTATAATGTCAAACTAGTATTTCGTCATCCGTATGGTATACTAATTCAGTTACATTTTGGCTAGGAGAAGAACAAATATGTTCCTTTGACTTAAGATTACAACTTCAAGAGACAAATATTTGGTGATTTGTACATAATTACAGTTTTGAAATAAAACCCACGAAATTTTTTTTTTTTTTTATTTATTTATTTATTTTATTTAAATCCAAGATACAACTAAAAAACAGGAAAAGCCTTTTGGTATGATTTACCAGTGGCAGGCATTTTTCCTAAACAATAACAGTGAAAAACAAAAAAGAAAAAAAAAATTGAAAAAAAATAAGAAATACAAGAAATAATAATAAGATAAAAAAAAAACAAAAGATAAAAACTAAATATTTAGATATGAAGTGATAAATATTAAAATTATACATAATGACTAAAAGAGAAACAGGAATAAAAATAAAAATAAATATTATTAACTATAGGTGATATTGAATTAAAATTATTGAATACGAAAAAACGTTTTTAATAATAAAGCAGTAGCTGCGAAGGCAAAAGTGATACACAAAATAGTACACATTAAACAATACGCTCAAAAACAAAATCGATCGCAGCGAACTGAAAGAGCCACAATTTCAAAGATGACAACAACTTATATTTTGAATTTAAGCAACATATATCTCTGGGAAACTTGTTAAAAATTGTAGGTGCAGTAACTGAAAAGTAACTAGAATAATGGGTTTTTAAAAATTTAGGAACCGTACGAAAATGCATGGTATTTTTACGCAAAGTGTAACTTTGGCAACTCAAGAAGCGATTACCACACCTCTCAAAGTATACATTCATGACCTTATAAACATAAAGATGTTTAAGTGTCAAAATATTACTCATTTTGAATAAAGGCCAAGACGAGCACAATCTATTCTTAAATAACATCAATCTGAGAATGCACTTTTGAGCAATAACCAAAGGCCGGACTGTCCCATAGTACGTACCGCCCCAGCAACAAATACCATAGCGCAATCTGGACTCAATTAAGGCATGATAAAAGATTTTTAACACCGAAAACGAACAATTAGAGCGCAAAAGATACATTTTTCTAATACCTGAATGTAGTGAAATATTTAGGTCAGATATATGACATTTCCAGTTCAAACGGCTATCTACATTTAACCCCAAATATTTAATATTACTCACGGAATCAATCGTCAAACAATTAACATGACAATTACCACTCTTACTGCAACTACGGTCATGATAAACTATGTCTCTGTTGAAAGAACGCAACTCATTCAAATTAAACAACATTACTTTAGTTTTCGAACTTATTACCAGTTTGTGTGCAGTGAACCACTGGCTCAATAAACCTAAGTCATAATTAATATCAAATGTAAATGCGGGATAATTAGAACTGTTGTACACAAAAGCCACATCATCAGCAAAAGCCACCACTTTACCCTTAAAATTTTGAGTAAATACCGAATTAATATAAATCAAAAACAAAATCGGGCCAAGTACAGAGCCCTGTGGGACACCAGCTTCCAGAACTAAAGTACTACTAACACAACCATCACAACGAACACTTTGTAAACGATTAACAATAAATGATTTCACCCAATTATATACACAACAATTTATTCAAAGGAACATTATGATCCTCCATATCAAATGCTTTAGTAATATCAACAAACAAAACAGCCACCATTCTAGAGTTATTAAGACTCTCATGAAGTGGATTTAGCAGTTCGATCAGAGCATCCTCTGTCCCTAAATTGCACCTAAAACCATATTGAGACTTACTAAAAAAGTTGTGTTCATCTAAAAAATTTACTATCCTCGTTTTGAATGCTTTTAAAAAAGATTTTTGAAATTACTGAAAGTAGTGAAATTGGTCGATAATTAGCGATTTGCAAACGATCGCCCTTCTTAAATAGCGGAATCACTGTAGCAACTTTAAGCGACTCAGGGAAAATGCCTTCAGAGATACTACGATTAAAGAGAATGCACAAACTATCAACAATATTAAATATAATTTTCTTAAATAACCAACTACTAAAACCAAACATGTCTGCAGTGTGTTTGTCTTCAAGTGAGTTTATAATATGAAATATCTCTGTAGATGAACAATGCCGAAAAAAAACTGCTGCTGGAAGTTTCATCTAAACTTACAGTAACATCGGCAAGTCTCGAGCAGTCGGAAAACTCCTTACGAACATTTGATACTATATTGCAAAAATATGAATTAAAACAATTAGCTATATCCACTGAAGAGGTAAAGCGATTGTTTTGTTCATCAATTATTTCAAATATTTTATCACTGGCAGTATCCTTATTTAGAATTTCATTAATTAATGCCCATTGTTGTTTAACATTACCGGTGACCTTCTGAAATCGTCCCAAATAGTACTTAGACTTAGCCTCAAAAATTTAAGGCTATAGGCGGTCAACCCCGCCATCTATTGAGACTCACCCAAATAAATATTGAAATTATGGTATTATCCTGGAATTATGATTATTCATCAAGTTCTAAAACTAAAGATTCAATTTTAGAAAATTTTACTCTGTACTTTCACAGATTCTAAAATTAAATCGTTAAGTATTATTCGTTACGAAAGATGTGATTGCATCCTAAATTTCCTATTATAACAAACAGATTAAAAAACAACGAATCAATTCAATGCCATTCATTATTAACCGCATGAATGGATTGTAAAATGTACTTATGTTTTTCAAGATGATCTGATCAAGCAACAAACATTTTTTTTTACTTACTATGTACCACCAAAAAGCAACCCAATTTTTACACTTTTTACCATAGCGATAAAAAATATTGGAAAATTTTCCAAACATACATAATAATTGGATATGTATGTTTTGTAATTTTAATATAAAAAATAAAACCTCCCTAATTCGAATTCATAAACATTATGCCTAAAAGCTTTTTGACATGACATGTCATTTTTATTTATTTCTAAAATTTATATTGATGTTTGAAATTTATTGATTACTCTGCAGCAAGGTGAAAGTTTATGGATTTTTCTAAAGTACCCTCATTGGTATATTAAAATTATGTACTTTGTTTGTATTTGAATACAAATCATTGTTTTTTGCCATCATGCGCATACTACCTAATCTCAATTTTCAAAGATGTTTTAATTATGTAATGACAAACACGTGATAATATTAAATTCTAACCCATTTCAACATTGGTAAATTACTTTGGATCAGCTATTTGCCATGACAATGTATTAAAAATCATATTAAACCTGTTGCCTATGGTGCTAAAATGTTTCCCATGAAATTAAATATTGTTAAGAACACTTGATGATATGGCAATTTATTTTTGAAATTTGATTAGATCTTTGAAGTATCTTAATCTTTTTCCAAGAAGTAAAATATCTGGAGCGTTATATTAAATTATATTGAGGTTCTCCAAAACAAAATTATTAGGAGAACGAAATAATAGGTGATGGAGCGCAGTATTACATCGGGAATGGGCGTTTGATTGTGAGAATTTTTTTTTTAATTATTATGATATATAATGTACTATCCTGTGTATTCTTCTTAATTGTATTTTTAACTATTGAACCCGCGAAGGTCATTATTCTCTTTCTTATCACGATAAGTATACAAAATGGTAGTTACAATAATTCACATAAATTATGGCACACAATTTATTTGACATCAGTATAATTTTATGCCTGAATTAATTAGTTCCTAACGAGAAATTTCCTCATAAATTGCCTCCAATCTCACCTCTACGATGTACGCCTCATAAAATAATTTTACTGTAGGTACAATATAAAATCAAGGTGTACACATTTTTCATTTGTGTACACAATCATTTAAACTTTGTCCTCAAAAAGTTGCATTCATTTATTATTCCTGTTATCATCAGCATTTCGTTCTCATGCTGTTCATGCATAAATTAACTTTTACTATTTCAAAAGAAAAAAGAAAAATGTCGTTTTCACAAAAAAAATTTATAAATTGGCTACATAGTGGCAGTATGTACAAAAAAAACATTAAATACACATACATACATACAAAAAAAGGCACCACGACGAGAATAACCACATTTTTTTCATTATCACATCATAAAATTAATGGCTTAAAGTTTTCCATTTTTCCGTGTGAAATTTATTTAATTTTCCCAAGAGAGCTTTTATAGCGCGCGCATTTTGTTTATACATGTAGTACATACAGTAGTTTTTCACAACAAACATATTAAGACATTCTGGGTGTATAAAAACGTAGATTTTTGCTATTTAATTAAATTCACTTGATGAATTTTGATCATGCCATTTCATTAATTCATTATAATTATGAATACGATACGAATACGTTTTGTTGTTAAACAATTCTTTATAAATTAATATTATCGTGACAAGACCGACTAGTCACAATGTAATATTCTTAAACATTAATTAAAAAACTTTTTTGTTTGCAAAACTTTGCCAAACTTATATGCCACCACAGCTAGGTAGAAATAATAAACAATAAATTTGTTGTCAGTTGATGCAAAATACGACCATTTATATATTATACCTCAAAATAAGTAAATTGAATCAACCAACTGTTGCGTTGTTACACATAAACAAAAATATGGACGGATTTTGAAATTAAATAAAATCGTTTACGTGCCTTAACAAAGATGTTTAGTCTTTTGGTTTATTATATCCAGATAAAATTCTGAAATTATTCAAAACACGAATAATTCCATAAAAACTCTATACACCAAGTGTTTCAATAATTTTGTGCGCTCTGATGAGGGAAAATATGGTATGTGCTTATTGCCATATATAAAAGCAAAAACCAATCTTATAAAGTGAAAAGCCAAATAAATATGAAATACGGCATAATAAACGGATTTGATGTGGTGCATGAAAATGTCTGAATTGTTGATTATACGAATTTATGTTTGTGTATTCAATTTTTTATTTTTTTTAATAAAGATTACTCTAGAGAATATTGCAGGTCAAAGCACATTAAAAAGGTCAATAGTAAACAGAAAGCTCCACAGTATGGTTGTAAAAGCTTTAAGAATAACGGCGATCCAAATCTAATTTTGCTTTTAGTCAGTAGCCAAAATTCCAGAACATCTGCGATATATCTCTGCTAAGTTTATGAAACCCTGCAATTTAACACAAATTAATGTGCAGCTTCTAAACTATAGTGTCCAAGCCAAATGAGTATTTATTTGCACGTTTATGTAATTAAGGCCACAAAATTTAGCACTCTCGAATGAGTGAGAGGACCACCGCAATAGTTATTCCATTTTTTCAGTTAGTTTACACAAAACTAAAATAAAAATGTTAAATTTTTCAGCTTATCAGAGTTTTTGGAGATCGAGCCCCCTGAATTTTCTGATCAACTTTAATTTCATATCCAACGAATTCTGAAACAAACATAAAAACACACGAGTCAACTCACAAATACAATTTTAGATTTGAACAAATTCCATACACGTATTACGATATTTAACGGATTATTAAACTTTATATTTGGCATAAACTAAACTGAAAACAATCCACAAAAGCTAACCATACAGATAGATAATTTTTTTATGCTAAATTAAATTCAATAAAATGCATTTTACCGCCATAATGTACGTATAATAGCGTCGTAAATATGGTGCACACATCTTCTGGTTGGGTTTGAATAACTACTACAAAACAAGAGTTGAATTAAGGTTGAAAATAAACCGTACAATGGAGAAAACATATGTTTTAATGTTTTTTTTTTGTAAATTATTAGCAAAAACGATAAATTGAATATAAATTTTACGAAGTTTGATAACCTTTGTGCACGAATAAAGTCAGAGCCTTCTAGAGTATAGAGCCGTAATCATTTGTCATAATTTTTTTATTTTGCAGCTTTTTAGTGGTAAACTTTTTACTGTTTCTAAAATTATTTGAAACTACTACTTACGCTTTGATATCAAAAATACCAATTTTTTAAGTATATTTTTAGTAAGTTATGGCACCCATCTTACTACTGAAACCGATAATGCAAGTATAAATTGGTAATTATATATATTTAGGTTTAGAATAATAAATATTTCGTCTACAAGAAATTCAGAATGTAGTGAGTGTTTAATTATAGTGTTTGCGTAAAGAATATGGAGATTGAGATACTTTTCATTGCGCCTCTAAAAAAATTATGCTTTAGACTTAACGAATTGTTAAACGCAAACGCGACCGTATTTTTAAACTAATATTTCCAGTTTTTCACAGCATTTTTTAATTCTACAATGACAAAATTATTAAGAAATAATTCTACTGTGTAAAAGCTGTGTAAAAATTATTAAGAAATAATTCGACTTTAAAAGTAATGTTGATTTATCGTTGTGGTATTATTGGTGATACTCTATAGTTTGTTCGATATGTGTATCTTCAAAGAAGCTACGCAAAAATTAAAAATTCCTCATTATTTGGTTCATCCTCTACTGAAATGGGTAATGAATAGATGCAGAAATTATTACGACTTCAACATCGGAATCATCAAGCATTAAAATACGGCATGGTATTGTGCTGTATTATTTTAAATAAATGATATCTCAATCAACAGCATTAACTTAATAAATTTGAGATGGCTAAGTCATCAGTTGAAAGGGCATTCCTGAATACACCTGCTATTTAAATCAATAAAAAGAATTTAATTGTATTAACAACTACGGCAGAATTATAAAAAGGCGAGGCAGCAATTTTATTAGATGTTATTATGATTTATACACCAATATCACAACGACGCTGGGAGGGATGTACTGTACCCAATGATGCCTAGCTAAAACTTTGACAAATTTTATCACCGTTCAAAGTAGAACAGTAGAAAAGTAACGGAGTTTGGTTCAATACAGCCACTAAGCCTCTATGAAAGGTCCACAAACATTTTTGGCATCGACTACATGCTTTCGTATATTTGGCCCTTATAATTGCTAAACATACAGGGAAACGAAAAACTGCATTTCGTTTTTTCGCCAAACTTCCAAATTTTTGCTTTATTTTAAAACCTCCGGAACCATTTAACCAGACGATCGAATTAGAAGCATAGAAGAGCGTGCAGGCTCAGGTTACAAAACAATTTTACAAATAAAAAGTAAAATTTTGTCCTACTCGCATGGTCCTACTTGCCGGTCTCGGTAGCATCGGTCAGCAATTTTCTTTCCAACTTTACGAGTAAATTGTAAAACAGTTTATTGTCGAACCGCATTAAATTATTAAACGGGATTGTATACTAATTATATCGATGGTTCACTTTTACAGTGTCTCTACTGATACTTTTCTAACCATAATTATAACGTATTGATTGGTGAAGGTTGCATGTGGTCAGCCTAGCAAAAGCTATTGCTTAAAGGAAATAATCGAGCTCAGGACCGCGGCGTCGTAAGAAATAATCTTAACCACATTTCTACATTCTATGACGAATTTAATGTAAATCACAAAAAACCATTAAATGGAATGGAAGTTGTATTCAATAAAAATTGTCCAGTTTTCTGTAAAACTTATTAAAAATATATCGAAATCTTACGCGGCCCATACATGCGACTACTAGTTGTACAACTGAGTTAGTAGTAATAAAGTTGTACCGTGTGTGGAGCAGTATGCAAACTTTCTGGACAGTCTGGATTCGCAGTTGCAAAAAAACGAAAAATTGATTTTTAGAGGCGGAATCAATAATCACACAAACTAGTCACTGTGTATATGGTGTTGGACAGACTTTTGTTATTATTGTTGTTGTAAGAAATATTATAAATTTTTATTTATATAACGTGCAGTGCTACAGTAAATAATAGGAAATTAAAATACAGTTTTGGTGTATAAAGATATGATAGATATTTTTAATCCTATTCTTTACTTCAACTCGAACGGCGCTTGAGAGGCGGCATCACTAATTATGGTCCTACATATCTTATATTGCGCACGAATTGCTAATTTTCGTATCCATTATATAAATATTCATGTAAAATTGTATTATCGGTATTCTGTTACCAAAATAAATAAATTTGTTGCATAAATTCTTCGTTATAATTTCAGTGTTTAGGTTAGTGTTCCTATAGCAAAATCGTAACAAAAACTTTTTTAAGCTTAATTTAGCGACATCATTGATAAGTAAAACTTAATTTTTTTAGTGTTTAAGTATTATGTTTGTAGTACGTAAATATACATAAAACATCGAAATAAAATATTTATATTTAAAATTCTTATGTTTGATTTTTACAATTTTTTATTAAAACTACTGTCAAGTAGCTGATTACCATACTCAATATAGGTTCGGGTGCAAAGGGTTAAATCAGTGGAGTTATTAACGTTTTGGATAATGTCCAATGGCGAATTTTTTTTTAATTGTACAAAAGTATACCGATTTTGTGGCAATCAACTACAAAATGAACTACAATACCGTGGCGTGGAATGAATTATTGACCCAATACTACGAAATTGTATCTAAAGCAACATTAGAAAATCTAAAAAATAAAAGTAATAATATTAAAACGCAATATTGTCGCGAATTGAGGTCAGTGGACGACTAAAGTCAGGAGGTGCCCTCGACCATATCTGTGAACCGCCGATTTAGTTTTACACGCCTTCAACAGCTGTAACCATAGATGTCGATGCATATCGTGAAGGCGAACTGGATACATCGGTATTAAAGTGTCTGCTCAATTAAGGAGAGTTTACCTGCACAAACTTAAGTTTTCTATGAGACTTAAAAGTGTGTCCTTGTAGTCAGGTGTCCGTTAAAGTGAGTGTCCTTTGAAATGAGGTTTCACTGTATTTGCCATCCAGCGCGCCTATGCAATGAGGAAAACCAGAAACACTCTCAAACGAAGTAGCCACTTCTTTTCAATATTCATGTAATATCGGCACCAAGAAAGATATACATGAGAAAATTGTCAAGCTACCTAGTAGCTAACCAAACATTATTTTCTTACCTTTATAAATTTTTTTAAGGCACTTATAATCGTCTCACACGTTTAAAGGAATTACCCGTTGAAAAAACGCAACGTAATTCCCAGTATTGAGAGCTCCAGAGTTTTGGCCATCAGATGAATTAGAGTGGGAGAGTGTAAATTCTAATTTAATTCTCGATGTTAATAGCACTAATATAGACGTTATAGGTTTCAAAATTTAATAGATGAGTGAAATAGAACAAATATACTTTTTTTTTTGTATAATACGCCTGAATGTCACTTAAAGCAAAAATATTTACATTTTAAGTTGAAGCATTGGGCATTTTTGTACACGGCCAGTAATTTATCAGTGCTCATACAGCTGATCCTCGTGTTAAAACAGTCGGATTTGGTCACTTTTATACCAAAAAAATAAAATAAATATAATGGTGGTTGCCGTGAATCAGTTGCATTACTTGTACTATAGACGTCGAAGCTGTATCAAAGTTTTATTCAGCAGTGCAGTAATTCGATACAAAGACCGCCAGTTAATTTGAGTTAATCAAATTTATGTGTATATTTCTTTATTATTTAAATTTGGTTGTTATTATTATAATTTTGTATACCTATTATTGTAGGTAACAGTTAGTTTTTTTTATTTTCTAAAATATATAATTATACGAAGTGGCATCCAACATAAGTGTTCCCTTGTAGTGAGTTCTTAAACAAAAAAAGAAAAACAAATAAACATGTATCAGTCGATAATTCAATGAATACAGGTTGAGAGATTTGTTTAGTGCCTTGGAGGTAAAATGGCCTCTTAAAAAAAAACAATTACATTTATTTTCAGACCAACACGCCACACCAGAGCTCAGATACGTGGAAATTGGTGAGTAAGCAATGAGCAATGTCATTGATGTAATATGTAGTATATCTAGCTACGTTTTTTGTTTATTCCCAAATCAATTCTTTGAGCAAACCATAACCAATCGGTTGCCCATATCTTTTCCTTCATCTAATTTTCAATTACAAAAACTTTGTTTTAACTATGAAGCTGCTCTCTTTTCTAATTTTGAGTTTGAGTTAATATTCAATAAAAAAATTCGATACAGATGTGATTTAATTATTTACGATCATAAAAATCAAAAATAAAATTTTATTTTTGATTTCTACTGTATTTTTCAAGTTTATGGATCTTTTATGTTGCCAGTATCAATTACATTAAATTAGAGCTATTTAAAATTTGTATAGTTTTAATTAATTAAACGTGGAAAGTGCCCATAATAGATACTTGTTTGTAACACCATGCTTAAAATCTGACCGTTAATAAACAATAATTTGAAGCATTGGGTATTGATGTGATCATAAATAACTGTAATTAAATAAAACTTAAACAATAATTACCAGTGATTGTTATAGTTGTAGTATTGAATTTTTAGACTCTAACTTTAGCACATAATAACAATAAAAACTTAAAAGACAATGGACTGTGTCCAGAACCTGTGATAAAAAAAAGATTTTTAGTAATAATTTTTGACATTTAGGCCGTGTGTGAATTAGTTAAAAACTAGTTAAAAATTAAAATTTTGCCATAAAAGTTAAAATAAAAAAATTTACTCACCACAAAAAATTAATGAAAATTGTGACCGTATATAAAATTTGACAAGCGAGTTAAAAAACCATAACCTCGTTTTTTAATATTGGTACAGTTGATAATAAGCACGACGTGTTTCCTTCTGTGTTTCATCTTAAAATAGCTTCATTTGATAAATTACGCTTTTTATAACATAATAAAGTAGATAACAAAATAGGAAAATGATTATTATAAATGCGCTTCATATTGTTGTTTAGTTGTCGAAATTTAAATTTTTAAATAATTCACACAGCAATATTAAATTTGGTAGATCAAAATATTCCACCACGATAACTTGATTTTGACCAAATTTTTAACCACATATTTTTAACATATTCACACACGGCCTTATTTAAAAAAATTGCATACACCGAAATTATCATAGTAAATTCCTATGATAATTTGTGACAGCTGCAGAATAAATTTATTATTTGATTTACTAGTGTGATCGATGCACCGATTTAACTTAATTGGCTTAGTTATGCCTTAATAAATATACCATCCGTGACATTTTTTGTACAACCAACTATCCATTTCTTTAAAAATGCATTAATTAAAGTGTAAGTGTAGCAACAAAAATGTGAAACGGGCAAATATACCAAAAAATTATTACACTATTCGGACGCCATAAAAATTGTGAATGTAGGGGAATATTTTTCAAATAAATGTCAGAAATTTGTACGAAAAAATGTATCACAGGTTTCGGACACGGTCTAAATAAAAGTATCATAAAATTATTTATTATGGTATTCGTGGTTTACTTGTTGACTACCAAGTACCAACTACTCTATTCTTGAATGTTGAATCATTCGGATTTTTTTATTCACCACTCTGAAATTGAACACATAATTTTTCTTATATCAAACGGTTCACTTCACAAATACGGTCAGTATTTATTCGCACTCACATAGAAAAACCCAAATAAAATATGAAATATGAATTCGTTCTTTTATTTATTCCATTGCTTCTATTCCTTTTTTAGTCCATTCCCAAGTATAACAAAGCTGAAAACATGAATTTTTTTTCCGCACGTACAAAAAATCGGAAAATGATGAAATTGGGTTGGGTTTCCAAATTCCAACTTTTAACACAGCAAAGATGCTGGCGTTGGTGTGTACTTTTTTATTTTGTGTTTATAAATTTTACAACTTTAGTTTTGTGTGAATGGTTGTTTTGTTTTTATATTTAATTAAATTTTACTTTTATTTTTGTAAGTTTGCTTAAATTTTATTTTTTATTGTGTTGTGATATTATTTCTTAGTTTGTAGAATTTTTATTTTTGTGTTTGTGTTTTCGATTTGTTACCTAATTAAATAAAATCAATTTGTTTTTATAGATTTAACGAATGGGAGAAAATCATATTGCACGGTGACATGATGGCGACGATTTTTTGAGTTCGGCTTCGGAGCAGCTGTGTTTGGTATTAAATCGTGTTTTTATTTTACTTTTAAACAAATTTAAAAATTGTATAATTATAAAATATATATGAAAATAAAAAAAATAAAATTCTAATAAAACTTTAAAATAAAAAATATTTTTATTTAAATAACTATGTACATATGAATGTATGTATGGCTGTATATATATATGTATGCATGTATATACAGTGAAATTTCCCCGCCAAAATTTATATTATAAGCCCCGCCCATTTTTTTTGTGTGACATAACCTTACTTTTTTTGTCATCATTTTCCGATTTTTGTGGCCAACTTTCATAGTAAATCTTAGAATAAGTTGGACATTATTTCGGAAAAAAGTCGGTGATGAAATCAGCAAAGTGTCAGAAAAATCCAAAAATTGTCGGATATAAAAATACTTGGGTTCTTTTATTTATTCGGAATATTCAGAATGCATTCTTTTTGTACTACATCGAAAGGTCTCAAGTATAACAAAGCCGAAAACATGAATTTTTTTTCCGCACATTGGTACAAAAAATCGGAAAATGATGAAATTTGGTTTCTAACTTTTAACACAGCAATGAAGGATGGCGTTGGTGTGTACTACATTCTGCTATATGTTTAGTTTACTTTTGTGAGAGACGCCATTAAGGTTGTTTATATTTTTGTAAGTTTGTGTAACGATATCAGTTCCATCGATCGAGCATATAAGAACAAATACAAATATCAAAAGATGATCGATCACTGGAACTAACATGTTAACAGAAATTATCCATTTAGGGACTCCAGAGCGGTCATTTTAGCCGGCTTAAGCTCAGGGTTGGGCGTGGGGTTTTCTGGAATATAAATGGATCGTGATAGACCGCAGGAAAAGGACAGGAATAATGGGGACCACATGAGGATTAACTCACCCTGTCATGTTTACTGACCATGACCTACTAACCTTATCCTTCGTTATGATCTCTCTATCTCATCCTGAAAACACTAAAAAAAAACAATTGCAGAAACGAAACTCGAAAATAAGAAATGAAAGAAAATAATTTTGAAGTTAAACCACTGATTAGTATATAAGATTAGTCTTTTCAGTGCAAAAAAATGTCATTCTAAATTTCAAAACGTATTATTTTGTGATGGCACCGACAAAGCGAGATATATATATATATATATGCTTCTTTTTTTCGCATTCTTCAAAAAAATACAAAACAAAAAATAACAAAATAGTAGTAAAAAAAAAAATTCATGAATGAAACACAAAAAAGGTCATTAGTTTGGTAATTTTGTTTGTATATTTTCGAGTATGTATGATGCACGTGCATACGATCAGTGATCATAATATATATACCTATTGTATTAAATACATCCATACACATACATATTTTATATTTGAAATCTTCTTTAAACTAAACCAAATTTTGAAATAATATACATTTTTTTGTGAAAAAGAGTTTGTTGATGATTGTTTTTTTAACCTTCATCCGTCCCTCGCTTCATTTTGACCTAAATCGAATTTTATTTTTGAAATATCTTATTAAATTACTGCGTTATCTTTCGTTTTAATAAATAAAATTAAAAATAAAAGTGAATTTTGTATTTGCTTAGCGTAAATTTACTGATGAATTTATTTTGGTAATTTTTGCACAAATGAATTTTAGTGTTACTTTTTTAAGGGACGGATGAAGGTTAAGGTCATTCACCCTTTTGATTTGGATGTTACATATTTTTCTTGCTTTTGAAATGCTTTCTGATGCGTTTTCCTAGGTGCAAGAAACAAATACAATAATAAAAGGATAATAAGTTTGATTAAAATTTGAATTGATAACAATTTGACTACCTAGGCGTATCATTTTTAAGTAACATAATTATGTGCCTTAAAGCATTCTTTATTTGTTTCTTTGCTATTTGAAGAAATGAAAAGTTAGAATAATTATTTGCAGTTTTCTGTTATGAATGTGTTTTTTCCGACTTGAGCAGAACGGATCATTTATATTGAATATGATCAGATCACTCACACAAAAATCATTTATCAAAATAAACATTTTGAATAAAATGAACTATTAGAGACTACTCACACCAAACGCGAACTGCGAGTTGCGAATAAATTCCAAACACGAATTCGCAAATTTGATTTACACTAAACGCGAGCGAATTTATATGTCAAAATCAATACCATACATGATCAAATATTTTTAATAATACGGTAATTATTTCCAAAACCTGTTTTTTTATATTGTTCGTTTTGACAAAGCTTAAAATACATAATTCGATATAAATAATATTAATTTAATCTTTAAAAGTCATTTTGATCGTATTTGAAATGATTTATAAAAAGATACTCGTACGAATGTCAATACTCGTACGAATAAAAATTATGTAGAACACGAGTGGAACCTAATTTTATTTTTTAGCGAATGCGCGAATATTTCATCTTTGTACGAATTTAGTATTTTTTGTTATTTTAAAGCATTTTTAGGGCTTAATTTAGTTTATTTTGAATTAAATAATCGTAATTATATTATAAATGGAAAAATCCGTTCTATTTAACTGTATTTTATGCCAAAATTTTCTGAAAAATGGTTACTCGTAATTCGCTACTCGCGCTTGGTGTGAACAATCCCTTATAATCTTGAATTTGTGCAAATCTATTTATAAAATTGAATCAACTTTTACATTGTACATTATTATAATAATACATTGTACATAATAATTTTTATAAAAATGTTAAGTAGGAAATTACCAATTCTGTGGCAATAACCCTAAGCAAGGTATGTGGTTTTTTAAATTTATTAAAATTCAGAACAACTGCATGAAAGGAGCATTTTTATATAGACGAAACAATTTTCACGATATAACTAACAGTTGAAAATGTTTATTATATGTATAATCGTATAAAGCCCATAATATTCGTGCAGTGCGAAGGTAACACAAATTTGTGACTCAGTGAGATTAAAATTATATTCGGGGATGTCCATGGCTTCTTTCGAGAAGATTCTGGAATAACCGTTATTTAAATAATAATAGTAGGTCATATACAGCTATAAATGCTAGTCGACCTAATGCGGATGTTACATTATCACATTTTAATAATTATATTTTTCTACAGAGAAAATACTGTTATATTTAGCTTCTTGAACCTAAATATAACAGTATTTTCTTCGTAAAAAAATATAATTATATTTATATAGTTATATAAATGAGGAGTGTCTGATCAAAAGTAGCTATTTACATTTTTCAACATGCATAATTATTTTTTTTCTATACATAATTTTTTTTCGATATCAGAATGAACCAAAAGTGGCTATTTCTCTATCAAAAATGTCCCTAAAATCAGAAACAGTCAAAACAAGCTATATAAAAAAGTAATCTTTAAATGTGCGTTTAAAACAGCCAGATGCCAGATCATTACAAAATATTTTTCGAATATCGTAAATAGCCACTTTTGATCAGACACTCCTCAAATGTGATAATGTAATACCGGCCTAAGCAAAAAAAAAAATAAACAAACAAAGATAATTTCTTTTTTTTTCAATTTCTATTACAGATAGGATTTGGTTGTTGTGTAAAGGTTATTAATTTCGTGCCCATCACTTTGTGTAAACTTTGAATGTTTTTGTGAAAATGGCATATTTAGTGGCTTGAGACAAAAACGCGTTGATTAAAATTAAATTATATTCGCGCTAACAAATTATCGTGTTAATGGAGAGACATAAGTGTAATAAAATTGCATAAAAATATATAAAAAAAAATTTATTATCAACATTTTAATATTTTAAGCTTTCTTGATGCTTGTTTTGAAGCGAAATGAGTTTTAATTTTGGAAAATTCATTATTTACTGTGGACCATTTGCAGTTCTTTCTCATAAAATAAGTGTAAAAAAATGAACTAATTTCATTCAAACATTCATTTGTTAAAAATTTAATCACATTTGGAGAACAACAATTTGTATGGTAATATTTTTCAAAGACCTCTACCAAAGATCGAGCTATGTTGGTAAATTCATCAGAAGGAGCACTCAATGAACCAAAGTTAGTTTCATTCTTCTTAAAAAATTTTCCGTCAAAAAAGTTTCCGAAATTTTTATTTCGTCGTCTTTCATCGCCAACTTCTCCTGGCAGCTTTGGCAATTAATTTTCTTTAAAATACAGTAGCCTGTATAGTATACTAACGCATTTTGCTTTAAAACATGGATATCTGTCTCCTCAATGTCATCAGGTGGTAAATTATTGGTACTGGCATACTCTTGAGACTTTAGAGTTTTAGACTCATTTCAAATTCAGTTTTAAAGCTATTCCAGTCCAAATCAATAGCTTGCGATTCGTCTGACAAGCAATTTTTAAATGGAGAATTTAAAGCAATTTTCTCACTATGTTGTTGGCAAAATGCATACCAATTTCATGACTAGATGGCATGTAATTAAATCCACCTTTCCCACGAAGAATTGAAAAAAAAATTTCCAAACAATCTTGGTTGGTTCGCCCTGTTAATATCTATTCCACGTCGAACTTTTCCTTCAAAATATCAGCTAGTAAAATGTTAGCTTTTATGCTGATTTTAAGACCTCTGAGAAACTTAAAATAATTTTCGTTCTTTGAAAGAATGGTTACTTTATCTAAGAATGCTAAGCTGTCTTCAAGAAATGTGTAGACATTATTACCAATCTTGAGTGGTCGTTCATAAGGAGCTGAAGATTTGAAATGTCGGCAATTTAAACAATCGAACAGATCATTAAATCTTTGCACCATTTGAGCGGTTGGTATAGCGTTGTTCAGAAATTCACCAAACGTTTCCGGTTTAACTAACTTTCAATGTTGTCCTAATTGCACTGGCTACTGTACTGCTCAATATATGACCTGCCAAACTGACATTCATTTTCTGAAACGTATTTGGTTCGAAATGGTGGATGGTAAGTTTTGGCATCAGTTTAACATTTTGTTTTGTGTCAAATTCGAATATTTTTCGAATAACATTAACATCGGCCACTCCAAAATCCAAATGTTGAAATTTATTTTTTAAAATGGCGTTTCTAACCGATTTAATTAGATGCGGAGGATCGAACTGCGCCAGAATTTGTGTATCGTTAACAAAAAAATATGGTGCTTCTGAAGTCACTCCAAGTGTTTTGTAGGTAGCGATGTTAGTAGCTGCTTGATCGCAGGTTACCAAAACAACATGTAATTTCAACATATCGTTGCAAATCTTTATATTTTCTTTTATTAAATTTGATAAATACAAAGTATCAGCAGATTTGTTAATTAAAATATAGCTGAGAACATATTTCCAGTCATCCACCAGTCCGCGCAGCATAAAAAACAAAACTGACGTTGCCAATTCGTTTTTTTTTTCACGGCCATCGTCACAAAACCCTTCAACACGGGCTAAAAATATATTTATGGTTAGGTCTTTATTTATGCACATTTCGTCGAAAGATAATACACAAATTTTTGATTTTGTTGCCATATTTTGGAATACTTTCTCTAGTTGAGTTAACAAAACTTCATTTGTTCCTGGTGGAATAAATTTAATGGGAGACCATTTATATATAGATGAGGTAGATGGTAATTTTAAATTCAATTGGTCCCTCAAATACTTGTACGTTGAAGCCGATTTATAAAATAATGACTGAGCAAATATTTTGTCGCTCTCATTATAGTAAAAATCTTCTTTTACAAGACGTTTACAAACACTTTTCGTGGTTTCATTTACTTTTCAATTATCAATGTGATCATCAATTTTTTTAAATTTATTATGTTTAAGTTTCATTCTACTTAAGCAAAGCTTGAGAATCTTGTAGGAGGCTTTCAATAAATTATAGTCTCGTTGACTTTTTTTCAATTTCTTCTTATATAATTGAATTGCTCTTCCACTTTTAGCACATTTCAGGCAAATATATGAATTTTCTTTCGGCGTCTCACAGTGAAGACAGTTGATTTTATCAATAAATTTCAAAAATTGTATTTCTTCGTCAGTTTGGTCAGCTTGGGTACCGATTGTTTCCAAAACTAGCGATTGTGATTGAACCAATAATGGAATGTCCTGTTCCAGATCGAAGTTATTCAAATTATTAGATGAGAAATGTTCTTCATCAATATTAGACCTTTGAACTATATGTAGAATTGGCACAGCATTTTTCGTTAAACGATTTGTACATGTAACATTTTCCTTCAAAAAGTGCCTTTGACACACGAAATTTTTCTTATTAATAACTAAATTGTATTACTCGCCCTGACGAGTAGTGGGGAAAATGGATGTGTATGTGTATGATAATAATAATACCTTGACCGATAGAATACAACGTTTCTATAATGATGGAGAAAAGAGGGAAAACGAACTAGTTACTTCAGATAACTGTAAATAATTTGTAGATGAGTACTTAATTCCTCTCCATCATTATGTGGTAAATGGGGTGAAAGAGCGGGATCTTTTGGGTGAGGCAAATGTAGTTACGAAATATAAAATTCGAATTTGATTTAAATAAGAAACGAACGAATTTGATTCAATTCAGATATGAACTTTGAAGATTCGAATGCGTTTGAATCAAATTCACAAATTTTCCTCCGGATCTTTCAAAAATATTTTTAAAAAACTTGAGTGTATTATTCATTTTCTTAAAAAAATTTAGAACGAAAACGGCAGTTGGATACTAGGAAACAACACGTCACCTGTATTGTTCCAAATTGCAAAATTACGCCAAGGAAATCGGATTTAAAATTTTTTTTATTACCAATTCATTTATTTTTTTTATATTTGCCAATTTCTAAGGTAATATTGAAGAAAGTAAGATATCTTCTTCTCTTTATATTACCTAAAAATTGGAATGAAAACGTACTAACAGAAAATTAGATTGAAAATGAGCAAGAGCCGATTACGGCATAAGTCGATTTACGCCCTTTTAATTCTTGCGTAGATGGTATCCCATTAAACTTATTCACCAGGAACAAATGAAGTTTATTATGATAAATGATTGTCATGTTCTCCTCAAGTCGGAAAAAACACATTCATAATAGAAAACTGAAAATAATTATTCTAACTTTTCATTTCTTCAATTAGCAAAGAAACAAAGAATGTTTTGCGGGACGTCCTTAAAAATGATATGCCTATGTAGTCAAATTGTTAGCAATTCAAATTTTAATCAAACTTATTATCCATTTTATTATTGTATTTCTTTCTTGCACCTAGGAAAACGCATCAGAAAGCATTTCAAAAGCAAGGTAAATAACATCCAAATCAAAAGGGTGAATGACCTTAAAAAAAAAAAAAAATTCATCGACAAACTCATTTTCAGTAAAAAATAGATATATGTACATAGCTATATTATTCCAAAATTTGGTTTAGTTTAAAGAAGATTTCAAATATAAAATATGTATGCGTATGTATGTATTTAATACAATAGGTATAAATATTATGATCACTGATCGTCTGCACGTGCATCATACATACTCGAAAATATACAAACAAAATTACCAAACTAATGACCTTTTTTGTGTTTCATTCATGAATTTTTTTTTTACTACTATTTTGTTATTTTTTGTTTTGTATTTTTTTGAAGAATGCGAAAAAAAGAAGCATATATATATATCTCTCGCTTTGTCGGTGCCATCACAAAATAATACGTTTTGAAATTTAGAATGACATTTTTTTGCACTGAAAAAACTAATCTTATATAGCTAATCAGTGGTTAAACTTTAAATTCATGAATATTGATTTTATTGAATTATTTAAGCAAAAAGAAAAATAAATTTGATTAACATTAAATTCTTAGAAAAAAAAACAAATGTGAATAATCTTTGCCAATATAATAACCTTCTGATCACAAAAAAAAATTTTTTGAAAGCTAATGACGTCATATCTAATACCCTTATTAAATTAACTTATTTATATAAAACTTATACAAACTTAAAAAGGAGAGAAAACTAACTAGCTATCTAGCCCACACCAAAAAAAATATGTTTAAAGGAAAATGTAGATATAATCTTAAATTTAAATATAATAATATAATATAATATAATATAATATAAAAAAAAATTCATCAATATCCAAAATAGCTCAAAAAAGATCCTTTTGCCTTTGATCATCGATATCTCAGCAACCAATGACTGCACAGTAAACTTTAGGGCAGCCTTAAAAACTTCAGTAAATTTCCTACAAGACCCTTTAATGATTAGTGGAGAACAAATTTTTTTTTCACCCTCAATACTGATTTGAAAAAAGTACAAAAAAACGACTCTTTAGGTTGTCTTAATAAATCTACCGTTACTTTACCGTTATTGATGAAAAGACTAATATTGCCAGGTCATTTTACAGTTTAATGTACTCCTAATAGCCCTGTATTATTTTCAAATTGATTAATTGCTTAAATTTTATTTTTTATTGTGTTGTGGTATTATTTCTTACCTTGTAGAATTTTTATTTTTGTGTTTTAAAATTATTAATTAAATAAAATCAATTTGTTTTATAGATGTAGCGCCAATTAGGAGATAATTTTGCAAAATGCACGACGACATGATGGTGACGTTTTTTTGAGTTCGGAGCAGCTGTGTTTGGTTTAAAATTCGTGTTCTTATTTTACTTTTAAATAAATTTAAAAATTGTAAATTATAATATATGAAAATAAAAAATAAAAAATTCAAAATAAAATTTTAAGATCAAAAATATTTTTATTTAAATATGGGTGTACATAATATGTATATAGAGTATTTCCCAGTATAATAATCCCAGTATATAAAAAAATTTCCCCGCCAAAATTTACATTATAAGCCCCGCCTATTTTTTGTGAGACACAACCTAACTTTTTTTGTCATCATTTTCCAATTTTTGTGGCCAACTTTCATAGTAAATCTTATAATAAGTCGGACATTATCAAGTGGTCAAGTGTCAGAAAAATCCAAAAATTGTCGGATATAAAAATACTTGGGGTGTGTGGAATAAAAAGAATAATTTCGTTTGACGTTTTGTAACTTTGATGCTTACAATTTAAATTGAATTAAACCGTACAAATTATAAAAAATAAAATTATTAATTATGATTAATTGTTTAAGGCGTAAAATATTAAAATTTTTGAAAATAGTTTTTTGATCATTACACGATAATAATTTTAAATAGAGCTTAGGGGATACAATAGTCCAGAAGGTCGGTACTATGTACTCCGATCTGAAAGTAAAATCTGATTTGAAAGAAAATCGGTACTATGCAAACTTTTTAGAACGGAAAACAGTATTGCCACATATTAATCTGAAATGTAATGTCAAAATGTTTAATTTCTTCTTTATTTTTTAGAATACAGTTATTTTGAAAACTAAATTAAAAGTTGATGTTGGTGTTTGGTGATTGAAAATGGATTACATTGCAATTTATTTAAGTAGTGATGATGACGAGAGCAACAGTGAATTATCGATGGCTGTTGAGAGGAAAATACTGCGAGATAAATCGAATGCTTTGAAAATTCCTCCAAGCATGTTCCTATTTTTATAGATATTATTGTGATATTTATATAACAAAATAATCAACATTTTCACAGGTTTACAAAACTTTTCCGTTTATCTAAGGAATCTTTTATTTATGTATTAGAGCAAATTAAATATGACTTGAGAGCCTCTATTCCACCTACAATAAAACTAACGGCAGCACTTCGGCTTTATGCTCTGGGTGGTTATCAGGTAAGTGTGGTTAAGACCTTTTTATTGGGCTGGCCCAACAGAGTGTATCTGTTGTATTACGTCAAGTTTCTGATGCCATCGAAAATAAAATTAGTTCAAATTGGATAAAACTGGAAATGTCACCAAGTGAAAGGAGAGAATCTAAAATGTATTTTTTTGAAAAATATGGGATTCCCAATGTAGTAGCATAGCATCAATGCTATGCTGGTAATATTTTGCGACAAAAATTTGATTTAGTGTGTTCTAACAATTTATAAATGTTTTTTTTTAGATATGTGACATAAAGTGTACTTAAAATCAGTTGACGATCGCTTCGGACTTTCGGAGGATCGTCTCATGATTCTTTTGTATGATTGCTAAGCGAAGAAAGGAAATGTTTCTAGAAATGGGATTTAAAAGGAGAACGAAATTGGCTGTTAGGTAAATCAATTGAATTAGGTTAGGTAAATCCAGAAATTTATTTTTATTTATAATTTATCAGGCGATTCAGGATATCCATTGGAACCGTGGCTTCTGCCCCCGTACTGTTTAGCTGCAGAAGGAGCTGCAGGTCTATTAGCAGCTAGAGAACTGCATGATTCACCAGAAAAAGGAGCAACAATTTTGAATGTTTGTTGTGCATTAGACAATATTTGTGCAGCTTACAATGTTACATTTTCTGAGGAGATTGTAAACTGTACTGATGCTCCACAAGGAGAAATTGCAGAAGTTGAGCTTGGACATTCAAACTACTCACTATCTGATGAAGCAAGGGAAATTCGAAACCAAATAAGAGACATTTTATAACATTCAAATATTTTGTATTTCGTTTTAATTTTGATCAGTATCTTATGTTTTATTCAAAATATGATTCCTAAATAAATTTCATAAATATTTATTTTTTGTTTAATATAAATACTTAAAACTAAATAATCAAATAAAAATAATAAATTTAGTCTTTATAAATTTCAAAAATTATCGCATTTGTAACACATTTATAGTATGTTGCTTTTGCCTTATGTTATTTGGTACTTTACGGCATTCGAGCCAATTTCATTTCTTTAGTTTCTAAAGCCGGTTTTTAGTTTTTAATTTTTCGTGTTGCATTCTAATATTTTTAATGTTTTGTTGTTTTAAAATTTGGATGTACTGTTTTTGAATTTCTATTGACTGATTTTGCATTTTTGATTTCATACAGCAAATTTGTGTTACAGTCTATCACATATTTCACTATTGTTTGCTGGAGCACACCGTTCCATTCATCAATTGTAAAAAAATCGACGATTTGCCACTGTACTATGCCCAATTCAAGAGCTAGTGACATAATTAGCTAGCTGTAGTTATATTTAGTTTTACTAGTGTACCTCAGATGTCAGTAGTCTCTATCTGTAAGCACCCTCTAAACAAATTGGTTCGTTTACGATACGAAATTGGTGTTTGTTGTTCTTACAAAAATTCGTGTACGAAATGCTTTTGCGATTCGAAAACGATACGGTTATGAATCTAACATTCCATGATCACTAGAATTTTGTATATAGCATAATTAGAAAAAAATTTGCGATGCGTAGACCATTTTATGCGATATATTTACGTAATTGTGAATTGTCGAAAATAAAATGAGTGAATTACAAAAAAAAATTATTTCTCTAAAGTTAATTGTGCTGCCATTTATGTAATATGTATTTTACTTATTAACCCCAAGATTTTTAGTTAGCTTTTATGTCAATTGGACCAGAATGCTGTTGTTATGAATATTTTATAAATTTTGGCTTAAATCAATCAATTGTTACAAAAAAAAAATGATTTTCTAAAACAATATTCATAGAAGTTGAAATCCAAACATTTTTCCAAATACCTCATCATAAATCATAATTAA
This sequence comes from Tipula helvola, assembly GCA_963556165.1. Taxonomy (NCBI): domain Eukaryota; kingdom Metazoa; phylum Arthropoda; class Insecta; order Diptera; family Tipulidae; genus Tipula; species Tipula helvola. The sequence goes on along the minus strand of OY744481.1, from coordinate 6,854,174 downwards.
GAATTAGTAACGTTTTCATTGTAAAATTTGCCTTAGAAATAAAAAATGATTTCCCATTATGCTTTATATGAAAAGTTTAGTTTTTCCTCGTAGCTTCGCATTTTTATATGTCGGCTTGGTAAAATCAAGGTTTCTTTGGTAAAATATTAAAACGTCCTTGCCAAAAGCAGAACGAGCAAAAAATTTCTTCTCACAACTTTATCGATGAATTAATTTTGTAGCTTTTTAAAGATAACTTATTTTGTACGTAGAACTCTATCGATACAAAATTAATTATGTTTTACGAACATAAACTGAAGATTGTAAAATCCTTTTGGCAAAAAAAAAAATATAAACTCGTCTCATTAGCATATTTTATACCAACAATACACAACAAAGACAGGAAAACTTTTTGTTTATAAACGAGTATAACTTGGAGAAAGTTGTGTTATAAAAGTTAAAATACATTTTCCATTCCATGACACCACCAATTTTGTTTATAGACTGAATGAAATTTTATAAGCTTCTTTATATTTTAGTAAAGTGCTTTACGTTTAGTTGGCGTGAGATAAACAAAAACAGCACTTTACATACATATACATAAGTATACGACATAAATCATGAATAGTGGAATATTCATTAATTGCTGAGTTGTTAATATTCAGGAAAAATGCTATCTATAATGATAGCAAACAACCTGAACGATTGAAGAGGATTAAGTTGGGCGAGGAAAATAATAACATTTAAATTGTGTATCTATGTATAAGGGACGAGGACGTACAAATTTGTAACATTGTTTTCAATCAAACCAAGTATTTTATTTATAAACGGAACTCATACTGTGCAAAAGTGGAAATTGTTTGTTATTCCTGCTTGTAGAGTTTTGTTTTTTGTATTATTATACAATTTTTGAATTTGTTCCAGATTTTTTTATTTTATTTGCTAACTTGGCTAATGTATATTGTAATAACCAGACACAGTCGAGTAGTATACAGTCATATTAAATTATATTTCTGTACTTGAAAATGTACACCACAATAATTTTATATTACTCAGTGGCAATAAAATGTGTCTTTATTTTTCGTAATTATAAATTTATCGTACATTAAAACGAAGATTTAACTATAAATCGTAAAAATAATCGCTAATGGATTATGAGGAACATGTAACGGAACAATTGTAACATTCGTGACGGTAGATCTATTGCTATATTAGTGGTGATGCTATTGAATGGTTGGAGCGTGATATGATTGAAAAGTTATTTAATAATGACAACTCTAAATTTAATGTTCGTTTCTATCCACTTAAAATTTTAGTGCTATATTTGCTAAAAAAGTTATCACGACAGGCAGTAATTAAACAAAGTTCTAACTTCCTAATTTGAAAAAAAAAAAAAAAAACGATTACCGAAAAGAACAAGTGACCTTCTTGTATAACAAGCTGCTTAGTTTCTGATTCTGACCTATTTCCTCAAAAAGTGCCTTAATAATAAATCCTTAACTATTGGGAATTAAATCGATCTTCAAATGTTCGCCTTCGTTAAAAATTGTTTAATTATTTGGGTATATATGGAATGGTGCTGCATGGAATTAAGTTGAGTAAGTGTGTTAAATGGAATTAGGTTTTTCAGGTTTCATGCAAATTTTGAAAGGCTTTCCAATAAGTGTCCAATTGTATCTTTAATTAATTTTAGATTCGTGTAGCGTTATGAAAGGCCAGTTAGGCTATCTTAACATGATTAGTTCCTGTTACCTCGTAATTCTGAGAAAAATTATATTTAAAAATGGAACATTTTAGAAAATTCTTTGGGCGTTGTTACGTCTTTGCCTTTATATATTCACGAAACTCTATTAACTTTAATCAACAAATGCTGTGTGCCTCATGTCAATTGTTTTACTTTCTAAATTGATGACTAGCTCGTACCAGTCATTCATAGAAGGCACACAAGCTATATGCCTGGTTCTTCATTATTCTAAATTGCATCCTCTACAACGTCCACCGAATGTTATTCCTATTTGACGGAAGTAATCAGGCTGGCTATTGCTTGAAATTCCATGTAAATACTTTTTGTTTTGGCTTGCAAGCAGATTGATTTACCATTTGGGTTTTTTCGAATTTCCCAATATTTCGTAAATATTTAAGTGAAAATATCTTCAAAATGAATGAAAATTATTCCGAATTGAACGAAACCTTAATGCTTAGTTAAATAAAACAAGTCATACAGCAGCATCAGGAGTAATCGGGGGGATGTCATCATCATTTCTAAGCTGGAACTTTACCAAGCTGTTCAAAATCAATATTGGATCACGCCTTCTAAATTCAGTTTTATCATAGTTCTTAATAAAATCTGTCTATCTGTCCATTCTATCGAAAATAATTTTTACAAAATAGCGTAAATCTCAAACAAGATTATTTGTTGTTTCTTGTGGTTACTATTATCATAACAGTATTTCCCTTACTAGAGACTTAAAAACAGTAACAACGATCATTTTGCTGAAGGCAAACTGAGGGAATCGGATTTATTCCTTAAAATTGCAGTTTGATTGCACCTGAACCGTACTTTCATTTTCTTAGGTTACCAAAAAATTAATTTGATTCAAAATTTAGTTTAAACAAAATAATAACACAAAAATTTACATTCTTTCGATAGAGATATTATTCATGATAAGAATGTTGAAGCGTTATATGATTCATGACATTTTATGACAATGTTTATCTGTATGATTTTGTCATAAAACTAACCAGGCAAAGAGCTCTATCTAAGCAGCGAAAACCCCCGAAAAATCATGGTTTCATTTAATTCGGAAAATGCTTCTGCAAGTTGGCGGAACAATTAGCAATCCCGAAGCCTATTATTGGAGTCAACTGGAGCCCATACAGAATTTAGATTTTTAACTCAGAATTTGTGGGTTATTCCACAAATGACGTTTTCTATCACTGTCTGATCACCATGGGAAAATATTTATTTTGCAATTAAACAATTCAACGCGAATGCATCAATTTTACGAAGTTAATATTACGAAGTTAAGAGAAGTTTGTCTGTTTATTAATATCAATTTGATTTTTTTCAGATTTTTATATATATATATATATATATATATATATATATATATATTGTCTACACATAATAAAGGTATTCACAAAATTTTTCGATTGGTTAATCAGAACAACAAAGAGGCCAATTATTCATAATATACCTACCAAAAATGTAGAAATATTAATCCCCCCGTACTTTACCCCCAAGAGTCATACAAAGTGTATTTCACCCTACAAAAAAAAAATGAAAACGTTCTTTGAGTTCCTCATGTTGGTAGTTTGGTTTCATACTGTTGGTCTACTCATCAGGTAGCTACGAGTCTACGACCAAACTACAAAATTACAATTCCTACTTAATACATAAAGTACCAAGTAGGAACGTACTGATCTAGTGAATTATATTCACTAAATCAAAAAACTCAAGGACAAAAGGCCTCATTTTTGTATGTAATGCTCACACCAATAGAAGGTTCTTATTTTTTTGTAAGAGTGAAATACAGTTTGTATTGACATGTGGTGGTGCTTTTACAACCAATCCTAAATTGAAAATTTATACGAATTTGAATTTTATTGTTTTGAAAAATATATTTTGTCTCAAATTTTATTTGTGTCGATTAGATATAATATTAGAAATGTCACTGATTTTGTCTTCGTCTTTGATGTACTTATTTAATATCTAGTTTGATGTACCGTCTAATTTAAATATGTACTCGCTTATTTGGCGAAGTCCTTCAATCGAAGAATTTTTACCTCTGGTAGACCTACATATTTTAGACGTTGTACATTTTCTTGCTAAGGGCAGTACGTACGCATTTTCTAATTTGTTGTTTGTGCATGGCACTATGTCCGTAATATGACAAATTTTAATTTTGTTTGCTTTGTTTCGAAACATTAAAACGTATTTTCGAATATGAAATATCTATGTTTATAACAGAATAAATTAATTGATATTATGATTTGATTTTTATTTCACCATCAACAATCAATTTTCTGTCAAAAATGTCTGTAGTTCTCAATCATCCTATTTTTATCTTTTATCTCAAATGCAAACATGACACAAACAATAATTTCAATCAAAATCAAACATTTTTGCTGCCACGAAATTTAACGAAACAAGTCATTTGACATCTGTTTGCAATAATCAAATCGATTTTAATTTATTTTGACTTTCTGTACAAGGATAGTGATACGATAACAAAAATGTTGTCTAAATTATTATGTTTATTATGACATTTGTCATGCCTTCTAATGACACTGTATTGACGCACTAATGTTACGCCAACATTGCAAATCATATAAGTTCAATAATGTTATGTGAATTGTTTAAATAAGGTTATTTGTGAATCAGTTGAAAAGGGTTAATAAATTAAAATGTTTGCTACAAAATCTAAAATTTTCTTTTATTTCATAGTAAACATGAAGAACAACAGAAAGATTCTGCCTTTACGTCGTGCGGATATGGAACATTTTATAGCTCCAATCAAGGTAAATGAAAATGGTTTTAAAAGAGAGCTAGCAAACTACAATACTGATATTTTCCCCTTGACCATCGGACTTATTTTTTTTTAACTGTATCAAATGCCGAATTAAAAACCACAACTTTCGGCCGGAACCCTGAAAAGAGAAACCGTTATCAAAAGTATTCTTCTTATAGAAAAGCCAGAACAGAGAAGACGTTTTTTGGTATAATCGGCCATATTTTAAAGGGGTAGTTGTGATAACTGCCTTAAATCTGCATAACATTAAATATCCAAATGCTACCTCATATGCTACATATGTATATTCTGGCTAGCTGCAATATCGATGGTCCAATGATGAAGCATGTAGAAGAATAACAAAATTAGCGCGCAAGGGCTACTTCTAATAGTAAGCTATATTTTCTGTAACGAATGAGCCACACTAATTTTACTATTCTAAAACCGATGTGGCTGTATGGCGTATGACTACTGTGAATAAGGTTCTACCGCTGCATACTTTTCGATACCGCGTCATCCTCCCACTTCCTCTTATATCGTTCAGAAATTCAAATTTAAACGGAAGCCATAAATTTTCAAAGTTTCATTTAAAATTCATTTCATGGAAACGAAGGCGTCATTAAATATTTCGTTGACTGTATTATAGTAGTTTAATCCTATGCAAAAGACCTTCGTCAAGACGCTTACAGAAATACAATAGTTCTATTGGGTGTGCATATGTCAATTTCCTGAAATACTATGTTGAAATGGTTTCCGTTCCACCGTCGGGGGAAGTGTAGTCATACATTGTAAGTAACTGTGTTAATTCCCGCGGCCACAGAACGCCGATAATTGAAGCACTGAAGTTTCATCGTTTCCTAAATACTCGGAATTTCCCCTGCCATAGGGACAGATAACAAGCCGCACTTGAGGTTGTTTCACCAATTTAACCAATTATGCATTGTGTGGAAAGTGAAATGTTACAATTGATGGCGTACGATTAACTGTGGCAAGTACACACATTATCGGTCATGACTACCATGCCAGGAGAACCGTTCTGAAAATTCGAAGGCACCCATTCAGTTTGGGAAGAAGCGAAAAGATAATCATCGAGAAGTCATATTGATTTTGCGGTTTGAGGTGCAATAGTGTCAACCACAGCAAGAAATTGTGTTAACCTAGTTCACTCACGTTCTATAGCATTCCTCCAAATTTTCCGAACTACATAATCGACTAAGCTACAGCTATACTAACTATATATTTCCGTCAGACAACCGGTAAAACTTCATCTAAGAGCACTGTACATGCTAATAAATAAATTGTGAAAATTCCAAATGTTCAACACTTTAAAAATACAAACAGTTAAATTTTATAATACGCCATGAATCCCCTAAAGTAAAATATCGGGCCACATCGATTACACATAAAAGTAAAATTTTCCGATATTTATGTTCCAAGCAATAAACGACTTCCCCCTTAAATTTAATATTCGCGAAGAATTTATTTTTAAACACCACTTTAACTTCTTTTTTATGTTTAGTCAATGATTATGGCGTGTTTACCACCGCGTATGTATAATACCATTTCAATCAATATTTATCGATTAAATATGTTCGTAAAAGGTATAAATCAAGAAATTTACCTTCTAATCTACTAAAATACCGAGTAGTACAAGATTTGTAAATTCAATCAACAATCTCAAAATTCACTAGTATTTGCTTTAGTATTATGACTTTCGTGTCCTATTACCAACAAAATACAGGTTATTATTGTTCAAGCTATTTTCATGTGAAAATCAGTATATTATGGTATATAACATATACTTGTGTTTATGTTAAAGTCAACACAAAAAAAGGACAATAATCGTAAAAATGAGCACAAATGTGTAAACAAAGCTGTACCCATTTCCAATTTCATACATTTAAATCCATCGTCTTCATCTTTGCCATGTTATTCGTCCTCCTCCTTGTTTGTGTGGTGTTCGTGTTACAGTGTTCATATACATATGTATATCGCTTTTCAGTAAAATTGTATGTTTACATTCGAATTGAAACGGAGAGGATAATTTTTTATGATTACACCACTTTTTGTGTGCTTTCTCCAAATTTTATTTGCATTTAATCCGTATCAATTTACTTTTATTAGCTGTGCTTTAGTACAAATACGCACATATATAACACATATGACATTACATTAAATCGTATCCTACTGCACACATGTACACCGAATCATAAATGTACGGATTACCTATTTAATTATTGATCCGGATTACTATAGTGTGTATCCAAATATGTAAATACATAAATTACATTCAAACTGTGTGATGCATCAATTAAAGTTTGTTGCGAAAAATTGATGTTTATGGATTCAATTATGTGTACTAACTGATTCAATTAATTTTTATTTTTTTTTTCTAGTTTTATTGTTATTGCTACAATTTTTTTTAATTAAATTTTCTATTATTTATGTAACAATAAAATTATATTACACAATGTTCTGTTTGTTTATTGTATGATGTGAATTGCCAATGCGGAAAATATGGAGGAATTAGGTAATTAAAATTATTGATTTTTAGAATTTATTGATATTGCAAGTGTTGCAATTACGTGAGACACGTTTCTGCATTTATAACGATGGAATATTTGATTTTTGTGCCAAAATGAAACAAAATAGTACAATATATTATCTGATTTCATAATTTTTCATTATTTTGTTGCCTGTAAACATTTTTTTTTTTCAAATTTATAAGTTTTAACAAACATCGAATTATTATGAGTCGCTTCAAAATTCTAGATTTTTCAAAATTAGATCCAGTTGTATAGTTCAAAATTCTGACAAGTGTTGCCCGTTATATAATTTAGATTAAATAGTTTCGTAATTTGTCAAATTTGCAGAATTTTTTAATTTTTGTAGAATATTAGAAAAATTTAATTAATTTTTTAATTAAAATTTGATTCGGGTTAAGAAATTTCTTCAAAATATTTCAGAATATCTAAGAGTAGTATTTAAAACAAAAATTCAAAATTATAAATTTTTACTTTTTGCTTTTTTATTATGCATGATCAATGTAATATCAAGAGCCGAGAGCAACGAAACTGAAGGAAATTTTTCATACAATGTTGGGTTATGAAGTGGATTACACAACCGTAGAACTATAGCTTTGTTTATCCAATTTTAGAAATAAAAAAATGGGGTGTGTTCAACACTCGACTTTCTTTTACAAACAAAGAATTTTGGAAACTTTATTATGCAAACTTTTTGAGATATTTTCAAAATAAATTTTCTGGCCCATGACAGTGGCTACTTCTGAGTTCCGAATGAACGAAGGATAGGATAGGATCATTAGTTGGGACAGATTCGACCCGGTTACAGACACCTAGGCGATCGATAGTTAGTAAAATTGTTAGTAATTATATAGCAAAATAGTTAGCACATGATGACTCCTTTAAATATGCTTCAAACTAAATTAATTAATAGATTAATTATATGAGCCGTTTATTTTGAAAGTGACCTAAGTTCATTTTTCAACAAAACCAAGATAATGATAAGGATAACCATAGATAAATAACAGTATAATCTTTCTAACGGTAAATAATTTATTGTCAAAACAAACAAAATTAATCTCTAACACCTGTGCAAAAAAAAAAGAAAATTCAAAATCCCATATGTTTTTTCATTTATTGTTTTTCTATTCTTTCATTATCTCATTTCAACAAAATATGGACTTAAGCCACTTTCAAAATAAATGGCTCATATATTAATATATTAATTAATTTTGTTCATTAATGAACAAAATAAATTAAATGTTACCAAAAATTAACATTTTATGAAATCGAATATGGAGACTTTCTCAATTCTAACCTAAAAAATTCTAAAAAAATGTTTAAAAATTTGAATTTACTAAGCTGCGATTTAAATTCACACCGCCTGATCCATTAATTACAGGTATCATGTAAGTAACTAGTTAATTAATTGTTTACATACCGCAACTAGAGTTAAGGGTTACGGTTGATTCACGGCGCACAATTCACTTTTCAAAATTTTCGTCGAGCAATTCACATCACACAATTAATGGCAAGCACAATTCACAGCATGTACAATTAATAATTCACAATTCACAGTATATCATTTCTGAATTGCCTTAGATGCTGGTGGAAAAAAACGCTCATTTTTTTTCCACAAGCATCTAAGGTAATTCAGAAATGATATTCTGTGAATGAACAAGTATCCGGTTTCTTAATTGGAAAAATAAAATTAAAACTAAGCATACATTATTATTTGACTTTGAATCAATTGTTTTCGAACAAATGCATTTTTTCCAAATAATATCTTATTCGTTTTTTTCATAAAAGCAGTAGTGTGAATTAGAAAAGTGAATTGTGCACCGTTAATTAAATGTTTATTTTAAAAATCTAGAATGAACTTCGAATACGTTCTTTCGGAAAAGAAAAGAAATCGCATTCTTTATAAAGGATATTTCTTTTACTTTGGGGGCAACGGATTGAAAAAATCAAAATGGCATTGTTCTTCGTATCAAAAAACAAGATGTCGGGCTCGTTTACATGTAAGTAGTGATGACTATACTATATACGGCGATTATCATGTGAAGGGCCGGTACAAAAATCAAGGCAGTCCTGATTTGTTTTAAATTTTTGTTCCTGTAAACAGAAAAAATTTATTGTTTGATTACTTAAGTAGTGAAAAATGGTGGTTTTCTTTTCTCATCCTACTTGAAAATGTAAAGAGATTTTTTTCTACGATTTTTCAATCAATTTAAGTCAAAGTGCCCAAATTTGCATTAGTTCTTATGGAAAATTAAAAGAAGTAATATTTACGCCCGTATTACGCGCTTTGCCTTCTAGTAATATTATATGGAGTAATGAGGGTATAATTATATCAGCTACATATTCTATTGGTTTTTTCCACATTAGTCATTTTCGCATCTTAAAATTACTGTTAAGCTCAAACTACTATTATAGTTGAAGTAATTCCGCAAGCTTTCCACAACTACACTGAGGGGTACCTTAATAAACTAACTGGTAGCATTCTACATCACAACAATACATTCCATTCATTTTCATTTGTACTCACAAACACCACCCTTAAAGATGTAAACTGTAAAACCTGCAAAACTCAGAAAAGTACCACTCAACAGTTAAAATTGCTACCATGTACAGTACATAAGTATTAATGACATTTGTATGTGAGAACTGCAACCTAAACTCCATTAAATCAATTAAGTTAATAAGGTTCAGTACGTTTGGCACCTCGATTTTCATTTACATAATACAACGTTGTTCACATTCATTATATCAAAATTTGGCATGCATAAATATAAACTTCATTATATGTTGCAAAACAATACTCAATTCAACCAAAAAGGAATATTACTATATTAGCATTTTATCTATATAATTTATTTAATTAATAATCTCTTAATTTAATCTAAATTAATTTAATACAATTTATATAATTAAATGCTACTTGTAGTACTCCATATTAAAATTAATCCTACCTAAATAAACTATTTTATATGGATTACATATGGCAGTTTCCTATTCGACTCAAACTTACTCGATTATACGAAATATAAGAATTCCATTGAGCCGAATACATGAAAATTTGTGTCGTGTTTGTGCAGCTCATGGTTTATAAAGAGCACTATAAATGACTCATATATACATAGAACACAGAGAGTGAAAACAACATCGCTACGTAATTTTGTTCGCAAACCGAGAATTGAGAGTAGAATAACCGCAGATTTTTAGTAGAAGTAAATGTGTGTATATTAGTGGCCACGTGAGTGTTGTGTATTTTTTTATGAAATTGAAGTCATTTAATTTTCTTCTGTCTATCAAAAGAAGAGAAACGAACATAAGCACCAAAAAATTCAAAAGATTTCGCCCGATTCAATTATTTTTGATGCTTACTGTCCCAAAAAACGCACAAATACAACAAACAAAAGAAATACAACACACCCATAAAAATGTATACTATACATCGTGTACGAATACAAAATTCTCAACTCTCGTGCCTCGGTTTGTGAACAAAATTTACGTACAGATAAAAATATTATGTCGTATTCTATTGACTCACAAAAACGGAACCTACATAAAAAACTTCTGAACTTTTCATAGTAGAAATTGATCTCAGTTCAGTTTTTCTGAGTGAGCTCCATTTTTTTGCGTCAATAGAATTCAACACTAGAATTGTATTATAATACTAAACACTAACACAAAAAGACAATAAATATTTTCATATAATATTTCATGTGCGTAGCCGACGACGTATCGATGACTACATGTTTTCTCTGTGCATTACATACACGTAATACACTAATGAAGAACAAAAATCCAATTATGTTTATATAGATACATTAAAATATTAAAACTATATGTACAAAAATACAAAAATATATTTATACAAATATTCTTATTGTATGTATCTAGCTTCAAGGATATATTTGTGTCAATTGTACATTAAATAAAATACCAAAATATGTTTAAGTACTAGTAAAAATAAAATAAGACATGAAAATTAACTGCGTATATCAAATTGAGTCAATTTTAATTTGAATTCTAATTCAATTAATCAAGAAATCAAATGCAATTAATCAAGAAATCAAGAAATTTGATTTCTTCCACTATAAATTTAAAACATTGCCTGATACTCGTAAATGCATTCCGGTGGATTACATTTTCCATATTCAAATTACACTACACCACTTACTAAACACAAAAACATATAAAAATGAAAAAAAAAAAATTAATTTAAAATTACACTACCTAAAAACTTGATTAAATAATTTAAATTAATCAAAATACAAATAAATTGCACTAAGAAAAATTTTATTTTACGGAGCAGACAAAAACACGTCTGTCTCCTTCGAACTTTTATCGTCCACCAGTGGCTACTACCGGTTGAACGATTTGCACTAAAACTCACCGGGATCTCTCAATTTATGAAAAAACTTAATTATGAAATATCGCTTTGATTGGTTAAACCATCTGAGCTGTAGAGAGGACATAGGCAAACCGATACATAGATACCACTACGATGCGCAATTTTTTGGACTCGGGATTGAGATCCCTAAGATAAATTTCCAAAAACCTCAAGGTAGAAAACTTTTATAATTACTATACTTTATTTTACTAAAGTGATAGAAAGTAAAACACCCTTTATTACCGAAACTTGGTTAACAGTCAATTTTAAAAGCGAAGAGTACTTTCTAGTTTCACATATGGTTCACAGGAGAAATAGGCATCTGTTTCGAGACACATATGCTGTAGGCGGTGAAATTATGTTTGCTGCCTCAATTACATACCAATACCCCACCTTGAAATGATTGCTATGCGAGTCAGTTATTACTTACATTCAACAGATATTTATATCATTTATATTCCGGATCATGCCAACTTGTTGGTCACTGCAAAAGTTGTTAACTTTTAAAACGAAACTTTTACAAGTCTACAGTCTGCGGGTCGATTAATTCTTTTGTGTGATTTTAATTTAGCAAACGTTGATTGGGAATATGTGGACGATATTATTTAACACCATTAGATACTGTGTCTTCATTGAAGTTGCCACTAATTGGATAATCGAATAGAAAATTAAACCGCCACTACAAGGTACTGATACTGATAGTAGTGGTACTGATACTGATTATGAGTACTGGACGCTTATTCTAAAAACTTGGAATCGAATGAACTTCACCAACATTCTGTTTCTAATTTAAGCCAAACCAATTACTAATTAACTTTTTATTATCACCGCGATACCTTTCTCTTCTATGTGTCACACCAAGTAAAAATCTCAATTCACGCAAATTTGAAAAAAAACAAACAAACAAATGAAAAACACATTTGTAAAATTAAAATTCATGTTATATGATGCTCCAACAAATAATTTAATTTGGCCAATGATTACTCTACAGAGGGGACAACATGGATAGCAAAATATTTTTGATCCACACGACTGCAGACTGATGGCATGGGAAAAGTAATTTGTAAGGATATTTTCTTCGTTTATTTTTTGCTGTTTATGCTTTTGAAATTGAAAAGGATGTTTTTTATGCTCTTTTGTATGTATTTTGGTTGTCAGGTATTTTTTGTATGAGCAGACCATATAGAATTTTAGTAGTATTAGTTCACCTTATGATTATACGATTTTATCTATATTTTCCATTTAGGCTATTTGGTCCATATAAAGTTCGAAATTTTCAAAAAGTTTTTTTGCGAGTTTCCCGTTTCTAACAATTCATTATCATATGTTTTATATTATGTGAGTATTACGAATTTATATATATGTGTGTGTGTAGCATGCCTTTAGATTAGGTTGCTTGGCTAAGATAAATAACTTGTTCATTATTAAGAAAACGGAAATTACAAAAAAAAGTTTACTGGATGTGAAATCTTATTTTACGGTTAACTAATTTCAAGCTTTTTGAAGCTCTATTATTTATATATGTATTCATTATCTCCTCCCGCAAATTTTACCTCATGAATATAGATGGATATGAAAAAATGAAGTTTAAGGTTCAAAAACTTTTTACTTAAGCGCAGTAATCAATTATATTATCGAACAAGTCAATATATGTATTATAAAATGTCATCCCAAATCCACCTATAACGATAATTGAAAAACTAAAAAAAAACAACAAACAAACAAACATTAAATGGAAAAGTTTTTGTCTATCTACGATTATGTGGTGACCATGGATGACACTTAATCTGTAAATGTGAAAAGTTTTCGAATGAAATTGTTAAACAAAAAACGAAAACAAATGAGGGTTTATTTTCTGCATGCGTGTGGGTTAGATTAACAATATAACTGATAAGAGAATGTTGTATTAATTTTTATTTTTTTGAACTTGAAATGAGATTTATGTATGTGTTGGATATTAAAATTGTTCATATTTTCACAATGCTTGAATTTTGTCTGCATAATCCATAAAAATTTGAATGGATCAAATTATTGTACAAAAAACCACCTCTTTTTTGTTTTGTAGGCGGAATAGAACACGATATAAATTACAATAATATGGTTTTGAGGGGTGCTGAAAGCTATATACCATTTTCAACAGCTCATATAAACAAATCACGCTACAAGAGCTATTTTGCTGTTAAATAGATAGTATGGAATGTTTTGCGAGATAGCATAAATTTGTCCGCTATGCTGTTAATTTTATTGAGCGGAACAGCAAGATAATATAATTCACGGCTGCTCGACGAGACATAAATAAATACGACGAGAATTTATTATACATTTACTCGACCGAAAAAGTTTTGGCTCTTCTTAACCTGTAGTACCTACACGAAATGGCGGCTTATATGTTACACAATTTCGAAAAAATTGTGTTATCAACGAAAAATATTTTTCGATATTCTCTTTGAATATTATAGTATCCGAACCCTAATGCATAATTTGACAGTCAAATTCGCATTGAACTAAAGCCCTTATATTTTATATCAACATTTTTACGTGAAAACAACTGCTTAAAATTATTTAATCAGCAAAATTCAGCAATTAATACAACCCAACTAATATTCCGCATTAATACACAAACCCACTGACATTCCATTCACTGAAAACATTTATACAGTCAACCCTCCAATTCGTACCGCGCTATATGGAAACCGCGGTATAAGAAATTCGAAATTATACAAATCTGATTATTTGTACCGCGTTATACAGAAACTTGATAACATCTCTATGTGTACAGCCTTTGTGCTTAACATAAGCCTTTATTGGCTCCTGATCTCTTCTTTTAGTCGGCTGCACCCTAAAGAAAGAGGTAATTGAATTGTACCCTTTCTGCTGCGGTAGGTTACCAATAATTTGATTTCCCAATTTCCGATTATGCTTGATGCATTTCTTTGGATTAGACCTTAGATTTGATATCCAGAATCTTCTCCTTATTTTGCTGGTTAGCAGGCTCACGCCCGGACGATTGTGCATAATATGAGCCCATCTTACAAAGCATTTAACCGCATATTGGCTCACAGTTAGAATTCTGATGTGCTTTATGCTGAACGATGCACACGTTAATTAGATTCGGCTATATTTCGGCATGGATCGCTTGTTCCGCAATATATATAAATCAGGTAAATTTGTTTTTGGGTGTGCTGAATAATGCAAATTTAAGCTGCTTCGATTTCTTCTCTGCACGTCTCTCTATTCCTGTGTTTGTTTCTCAATACCCCTCAGATCCATGAAACAATATGGATCTGTGATTGTCTCTTGTTCTGGCATAATTTTTGATTAAAGCATTTAACACAAAAGCTTATTTCTACTAAATTCACATATATTCACCTCGTGAGGCGATATCGGTAGGATTATCCTTTAATGCGACATGCCACCATTATTTTCGCTTGTATAACTGTATTATTTTACTACCTTGGGTGTGCCGACAGCAAATCCAAAACTATTTTTGAGTGTAAATAGAATTCTTTTATTACACCCATGGTAGACTAATTTGTTTTATAGGAGCTGTTCGTGACTTCGCAGCAATTATGTTTGATTTTAGCCCGTCGTTAGTTTCAACCAAAATATATATCACGGTGGCATACGCTTATTCACTCGCGTCACTAAAATCAATCAGCGTGACATGGTTGGTTGTTTGTAACCATCTTGGTATTTTAATATTGGAAATATTGGTTAAATCACTTCTAGCAATGATATCAGAATATTTCATAGTAGTTCGTCATTCAGCACGCTAGATTTTCCATCTAAAGGTTTTGTTCAACCAACCAGAGTAGAAAGAAGTTACGGTTCCCTTGGTGTGTTTGTTTCGTTCTGGTAACTGCACGGTCAATTGAAAGGCGTCTTTGTACGTATGCCCATTATCTTTCGTGTACCAGAATGTTCCCGATTTCTTTGATTCCACTTCCCATTTCGTTTTGAAGAAATATTCGCAGTACTTCATTGTTTGAAAAAAATTTGCGGTGTTGAAACCTATTATTTGCCAAATCCTCTTCTACTTGCGTTATTACAGTTTTAGTTTCCGCTACAAAACCGGTTCCGGTCATTATATCGTACACGTACATATCTTAAAATATTATCGGTGCTGCTTTTAGTTCTGTCGATAGTACACGCTCATTACAAAATCCGGTAAATGTCAACTTGATTTTCTGGTTTTGCAAATTCTAGTGAAAATCCAGTGAATTTCTAGTTAAAAATCAAGAAAAATGAATTTTCTAGTAAAATTTTAAAATGGATTTACCCGATTTCTAGTGAAATTGCAATCAAAACCAGATTTTTACTATTTTCTAGTTAATTTCCAGTAATATTTTAAATTATACTGGAATTCTAGTGATAATCTAGCACAAAAAATTACTAGAAAAATACTGGATGGTAAGTTTTATTTTCTAAAACGGAATATCTAGTAAATTAAATGAAAATCACGTAAATTTAATTACCAGATTTCCAGTAATAATAAAAATTACTTGAATTCCAGTTGAATTTTTGCGTCGCCATATTTTTTAATGTAGTTACCTGAAATCTAGTAAAATTCTAGTTAAATTAAATTAAATACAAGATAATTCCTGTTTGCTTGTACAAGGAATTTATAGTAAATTAAACAGATTCTAGTAAATTTTAACTTACATTAAAATATTACTAGAATTCTAGTAAAATTATAATTATATTTACTAGAATTCTGTAGTAAATTAACTAGAATTCTAGTAAATTTAGCCGTTTGCTCGCGTATTAATTTCATTTTCGTCGTCTGGTATCAGTAAAACGTTGAATTTCGTGGTGTGTTGTAGTGAACGTGAAATTAAAAACAGTTAAAACAAAAAAAATATAAGTACATATATAAATTGTGAGTAAGAGCTATACTGCCGTATATATTTAAACATAATATACATAACTACATGTTTGGAAAAATTGAGTTATTGCTGCCAATCGAAAGCTAAAATAAACTTTATCAACAAAATTATAAAAAATAATTAAAACTAAATCCAGAAACGCGTAACAATAAAAATAATTTCGTATTTAAGTCGTTTGTTTAGTTTCAAAACGGAGTTAAAAGTTTTCTCAAAATGCGTTTTCTTTAGTTATGTAAAATATGTTTAGTACGGCAGTATAGTATACAAAATACATTCAAACCGTTTTTTGTGCGGTCCTTTCTTGTGCGATTTTTTCTTGTGCGATTTTTTTTTGTGCGATTATTAATCTTGCCATTTTTTTTTCTTTGCGGATGGAAAATTTCTTGCTTTAGATTATTTACGGGCCCTTCTCACAATTAAATATGAGATGTCCAGTAACACCACCACACTTCAAACCACTGCTGCTTCATCGGATAATCTTCAATTTATTTTAACCTGCATGTCCAGCGTATGCATTTGAGCTAAGGTATATAATTATTTATTGATATGGTTTTAATTATTATATGCTTTTTATTAGTTTTGTTACATTTAAAAGTTTCAACTTTGGCTTTCTTATAGAATATTTAACTAAGGTGAATTAAGCCATGTAGATTTTATTCATCATTTTTTCTCAATTTTTGACTTTTCGAATCAATACCGGGTAACAATAAAACAAAAAACAAAAACAATAGAATTATACAATATTATGTTAAATATGAACGTTACAATAAAACATATACTACGAGTATTTACGTAACTTTCGTTACCTGTCATAATGTACAAGGTATAAAATTGTTGCTATGATGATGACTTGAAAAGTCGAAAATTGGGAAAAAATGATTCATAAAATCTACATGATTTAATTTAATTTAGTATAATTAGTGAGTTAGTTGAACGTTGACATTTTGATGTATAGTTCATTTGATTACTCTTATTATTAAATCAAAAAATTATATATTTGCAGGTAGATGAATCAATAGAAGTCATCACATTTATCGATATTTTATTTAAAAATTTTTATGTTTTTGTTTAAAATTTCCTAAAAATTGTTTGTTTTTATAATTTTATAGAGGTACCTATATTTTTTTAAAATTAAAGATGTGATTCCGACACCTCGTGCGTCATAACTATATACCAAATTATGTGTAGAATATGCACGAGAAATACGTTAAGCTTTGTTTTTTTTTTGTATTTGTATTTTGTATCCGAAATAAAAAAAATCTATAACTAAAATAAAATTCAAAAACATTTTTTTATTATTTAAAATTACTTAACGGCAATCTAGTGTAATCAACGGATAAACTAGTAAAAAATGATGGCGTAGGATTAACTAGAATTCTGCTAAAGTATATAGTTTTTTCTGGTTGTTTTACTAGAACTTTAGTAGAATAAATACAGAAAATCTTATAGTTTTGCAAGAAAATCTAGTATTTGATTTTACTTGATATCTAATTAAAAAACCGTGTTTCTCATAATTTTACCGGAATTCCATTCGTAAAATCAAGTAAAATTGTTTACTTGATTTCCGGTACTTTACATTTGTATTTCAAGTAAAATCGCCATATTTTATTACAACCTGAAATCTAGTACTTTTAATTTTACTTGATTCAACTAGATTGCCTAGTATGCTCACATCTAGTGAATTTTTATTTACCGTGTAGTTGGACTCCCATTTCCTTTAAACAGCGAGTTGCCAAAAATGCTTCTGATGCTGTTACATAAGTAAGTGTTTTTAATTGTTATGTAAATGGTTGTTGATGTGTTTTTTTCTCAACATACATATCACAAATTCATACTGTCGAAATTTTATCAATATCTCGATTAGCGGTAGCTGAATTGTGCGACAAGGCAGATTTCCTCACATTTAAGTTATTTTGAGGTTCATTTAACAATTCTTGGTATTTCTTTCACCTCCCAGAACTGGCGGAGGTAAAAATCAATATATATTACGTTAAAATTATTAGCTGTGTTAGTATTTGGCTCAGTATCTATATTTCCGCCGGCCACTATCCAACCAAAAGCAATATTGACGGTTGTTAGTTAGTCCACTTGGCAGGCCCAGACTATCGGACAACCATGCTTTGAAGAAGACGTCCATTTCCAGCAGCTCATCAATTTGGCCTCGTTTATATTATTTACTTCTGCTAAACTAAATTGATTATGTATTTCGGAAACCTTCGAGATGATTAACACCTGCGTTGTAAATACGGTTTGGCTTTTCATGCCCGATTTCCTTTATTACTGCGACTGAGCCTTAGTTCCTTCAAGCATACTTCAGACAGAAAGAAAGCCAGTCGCGCTCAGTATATATAAGTATCTCGAATTTTTATCAACGCAGTCGACAGTATTGTTTGAGGGAGAGTGGGTTTTATGGCAAGTGCCTCCATTCGAAACGATGTTGTTTACTTCACCGGTTTTTCTTGTGTAGATACCTTCTTTAAGCTTAACTTCTAATTTGTTCGGAAATTTCCTCTGGATGTAAATGAAAGTGGCTTCCTCTTTGTCTAATCCTTTCACAAATTACTTCATTAACCCGAGCTTTATATGTAGTGCAGGAAGAAGAGCTTTCTCAGGTGGTACAAGTGGATCGTTGAAAACTTTCTCCGAGCCAGGGATTACAGAGGCTCTTATTATTTTTATAATGCTTCTCGCGATTTCGACTGTTCCAAAGACACAAAAAGTAAGGATACCTTGTTGTATTCGACAAAAAACGTCAATTTCGACCCCTACGGGTGGTAACGGGAAAATGGGTAATTCGAATCATTTTTTATGGTCGTATTCGGTTTTATCGACCTCGAAAATGTAGGAATAGTGGGGTCTCTGCTCTGGGGTGACGACTAATTTTATTTGTGCTACACAGGCAATTAGTAAATTTTGTTAATAATTTTTTTGTTTTATTTTTTGACAAGTTGTTAGTCACAAGACAATATAATCTCCTAATCACCGTTCCCCATTTGTGCGGCAGGTTTTTCTGAAAAGCTGTAAGAATTTTTTTTTTGGCTCCACTATTTTTTCCATCGGCGGTTATTGGGGGAATGAGGGAGATTTTGGTCACCCAAATTTGTACTAACTGTAGCACGTGTTGCTTGACATTGTTGTTGAAGTTGTTGCGTCTCTGCTGAGGCTGACTATGCACGAGTTGAATGTGAGCAAATCTTCAAAAGTCGGGAATTCCTTATCCGCTGTTTCTTGCGCCCAAAGAGAATTGTTTCACTGTCTAACTTATTAATTGCGATGTATATCAGCCATAAATCCGTTTTTCGGCATTTGAGCCTAGCGCTTTAATTTCTTGAATTGACTCTTCTTCAGATCCCTACGTTTTATAATAATGACCGCATTTGGTTGTAATATGCTTGGCTGCTCCATATAAGTTATGATGAAATCATTGATCAACGCTTCCTGTGGTATCTCTGGATCAGTTTCTGGAATGCCTGGAATGAAGTTGCCACTTCCTTCAATATACCCCGAAGGTATTGGAATTTTTGTGCTGCCATCAGCCCGCCTCTTTCGAGATGGTTAAAGTATATATATATCGAAGAACGCTATCATTCCATATATAAACTTCGTTCAATGGATTGCTGCTGTTTGCGTATGACATTTTTTTTCGATCGATTGGAAATCTAATAACATTTTCTACGCTCTTTCTTGTTTTACGTAAACTTCATATACGCTGGCATTTTCCAAAATCCCCTTTAAAAAGGTGAGCAGCTTCGTCAATAGCCCTTTTATTATAGCTCGTTGTTTCTTTAAACTTTCCATTGTGATCTGAATCCGACTTAAGATTCATCAATCAAATTAATTTATTCAGCCTCATTAAATCGATGAAATGGTTTCGTTTTACTTCAAAGCAGACTGTATATAATATAATCCAAAAATTTGAAACTACCTCAAATTTTAATTTATTTTCAAGGCACATCATCGTATTATATAACGTTCCACAAATCGATTATTTACAAATAAGCTCATATGTATATGTAATACGATAACATCATCAATAATACATAAATGCCAAATAAACCAACCCACTTGATTATTTCTAAAATTTCAAATTCAAACAAACATTGTTAACATATCGATTTTCTATTCTCATCCTACTTTGTACCAGTGTACTGCTCTTCAATTATCTTGAGAAAAAAACAACAACAACAATAAATAATTTGAATAAATCGTCTGTATCCTTTCTTCGCTGGGTGTGTGTGTATGTCTCCCCACAAATTATAAAATCTCATTTTTGTTTGTTGGTTTTCGTTTCATTTCGTTTATTGTTTCTTTTTTTGCCCTTGATTAAATCAATTTCCTAGTACACAATCTGAAAAGTTTGTTTCCCAAATTTGTAATCGAGTTTTTACCTTAATCGACATTTTAATAATACAAAAATTTATTACGGATCCACTCGAAAGTTAAAAATGTTTATTGTCGCAAAATTATATTCAATCTCAAACAAAAAAGCTCAATACATAAAATCGTGTGTTGCCAAAGCATGTTTTATGTTGTTGTTTATGTGTATCTGGAAAATCGATTTCCAAATTTTCAATTAAAACTTTTTTATTTGTTACAATATGCATTTAATATAGTGATCGTTATCGTGGAAAAATAATGAATACAATTTTTTTATGTGTGTGTGTGGGTGGGTGTGTGTCTTGTTTCGTATATTGTTGTTGTCAGGGAAAAAGCGAATTATTTATAATCTCAAGTCAAAAGAAGAGATTATGATTAAGTTGGAATTTACTACTATGTATAATAAATGTCGGTTCTGTCGTTAAATTTATAAATTTATAAATCGACCTCTCCTCCCCCCCCCCCCTTCTTTTAACCATTGGGTAAATATTTTAGTTACAAAAAAATAAAGTTTAGATGCAACTTTAATTGTGGCTAGTTTCCTTCGTTTTAAAATTTTATAGCTTGGATTGAAATTTTATTACGTTGTCAAATCATGTTCCATGATTTATTATACATACATTTTATATAGATTGGTACATTGTTGCAACGTTTTCTGACGGACTTACAATATAAGAAAGTACTATATTTACCCAGTTTACTATACAAGGTAGGTAAATAACTTTTTTTTGAACCCTCGATTCACATCCCATTTGTGAGATGTTTTCACAATTTTTTATTAATTTAATTTTTTTACATTTTTATTATATTAACTAACAAATTTATACAAAAAATATAATCATAAATAATTTGAAAAAGAAAAAAAATTTTTTTTATGAAATTCTTTTATTTGTGGGTGGAACATAAGGGGTGAGGGGGTAGCTTCTCTCGAAATACAATCAAATTTTATCATTGTATCTGATAAATATGTTAAAATTGACAAAACGAGGATTTAACCGATGTGTGGGTGGAAAATAAGGGATGGGGGGATGGATTCCCTTAGGGAACACCACTAACTTGTATTGTCATCGAAGTTACACATGCGTGCCAATTTTCATCAAGATTGATAAAGTCTAAGCATTAAAATTTTGCAATGCAAGATTTGATCACATCCGTGTAAGTTAAATAAAAGAATTTAAAAAGAAAAGATTGCAATAAGAATCAAAATCGTTTGTCCAGAATTGATTTGAAACATGATTAGCTTCACTTACTTTCAGGCTACTTTCAGCTGAAGATAAAAGTAAAGCGGCAAATTTTAATTGCGCTTTTATAGCCATACTCAAACTATTTGCGGCTCGAAATGGTCTTTGCGTAAGACTTTAATTCAAAATGCTTAGCTTCATATCTAAAACAATATACATATTATGCTTTTTAGTGGACCCGAGTATCTAATGATTCTACGGTAATGGGATGGGTTAAAAAATGAAATTTGGGCTTTAAATTATCTCTAAAAAAATGGTTGGGATTGTTGGAAATTCGTTGCTGTAGTTCGCATATAATTTCGTCTTGTAAATTGGTAGAAAGTAGAATGTCTATTAATTCGACAAATCCACAGAGATAAATCCAAGTTTCATATTCCACGGGGATCAGATCATCAATTATTATTGGAAGGAAATGTATGAAAGACCACATTTCTCTAGCTGAAAAAAAGAACATTTTGCTTTTAATATCGCTGAGTTTAATATTCACCCTCAAATATATCATGATTAATATCTGCGGCCATATTACTAGTGGCATGAAAGAAGGAACTGAATTGAAAATGGAAGCGCTGTGAATACCGTCCATTTCAAAAAATTTTCTAAGTTGAAAATTTAAAGGAAAAATTATTCCTTTGCAATTGTTCTCTTTCAAAATCGATATTCCTTTTTGATGTATACTACCAGAGCCTTCTAGAGTATAGAGCCATAATCATTATGACGTATTTTTTTGAAGCTTTTTTAGTGGTATAACTTTTCACTGATTTTCATAGGAATCCATAGTAAAAATGGTGTTTTCTAGCTTCAAATTTTTCAATGAAAAAGCAAAAATGTTACAAAATGTTTATACAAACGTGTTCTACATATCTTTAGCAGCAATATACAAGAAGGGTATATTGGTATTAAGTGAATATTAATTGCAGAAATATTAAAATTATTAATAATTATTTTTTTGGCTCTGACGAATTAAAATAATACTTGCTAAATTTATCTTTAGTTTTACTAGTGTACGTTAGATGTCTATAATTGTTAGCAAAGAAATACGAAAATAATTATTTAATCACAAAATTATGACACGTTCTTAACATTTTATGAATTTGTTTTGCTTCTCCTACCATTTTTGAACTCAAATTTCCCCAGTTGGCAATTTTTGGTATGATTTTTCAAAATGTTTACTGCCCACTGCCATCTATGTATATTGACTTAATGCACACGATTTGTAGTAAGCTTTTCTTTATAATTTGACCAGAATGCTGTTGTTATGAACTTTTTTTTTATATTTTGTTTAAATAAATCAATTAATACAAGAAAATGAAAACGATTTACTTAAACAATATTCATATATGTTGAAATTCAAACATTAATGAAAATATTTCAGAAATCATAGTTAAGAATTTGCAACGTTTTCATTTACAAATTTGTCTTAGGAAAAAAGTGATTTCCCATATGTTTTATGTATTTTACCAAAGCAACCTTGATTATACAAGCCATAATCTGAAAAACGAAGCTTTTTTAAGGGAACTAGAAACGACGAAAAAATCAAAATTTCCATAGTAAAACACATAAAACATATGGGAAATCACTTTTTGTCTTAAGATAAATTTATCAATGAAAACGTTACAAATTCTCTGCTAAAATATTTTCATAAATGTTTGAATTTCAACATACTTATATAAATGTCGTTTAAGTAAATTGTTTTCATTTTCTTGTAATAATTGATTTATTTAAACCAAAATATAAAAAAAAGTTCATAACAACAGCATTCTGGTCAAATAAAAAAGAAAAGCTTACTACAAATTGTGTGCATTAAGTCAATATACAATACATAGATGGCAGTGATGGCAGTACCAATTTTTTAAAAATCGCACCAAAAATTGCCACCTGGGGAAATTTTAAGTTCAAAAATTGTAGGAAAAGCAAAACAAATTCTCAAAATATTTAGAACGTGTGATAATTTTGTGATTAAACAATTTTTTTTCGTATTTTTCTGTATAAATCTGAGACATCTAACGTACACTAGTAAAACTAAAGATAAATTTAGCAAGTATTATTTTAATTCGTCAGAGCCAACTTTGATGTATTTTTCAAAATGAAAGTTCGAAAAATATATTTTAGAAATAATTTAATTTTAATATTTCTGCAATTAATATTTACTTAATACCAATAAACCCTGCATGTATATTGCTGCTAAAGGTATGTAAAACACTTTTGTATAAAAATTTTGTAACATTTTTGCTTTTTTCAATGAAAAACTTGAACCTAAAAAACACCATTTATACTATGGATTCCTATGGAAATCAGTGAAAAATTATACCACTAAAAATGCTTCTAAAAATACGTCATAATGATTATGGCTCTATACTCTAGAAGGCTCTGGTTTTACTATGGAAAGTTTGGTTTTTTCGTCGTTTCTAATTCCCTTATAAAAGGTTCGTTTTTTAGATTATGGCTTGCATAATCAAGGTTGCTTTGATACTATTCAAAACAAAATAAGTAACACTTGCTATTAGGGTGTTAACTTTCGTTGTATATCAATTTTACCCAAACTAATAATGTCTAATGTCTCTTTGTGTGTACCTAAAAGCAGATTCATATATCATAATTGTAAACCGCAGTTTCGTGAGATTGGATCATATGAAAGAACATCTGGATCGGGCAGAAAAAACATCACAACTTCAAATGAGGATCGATGCATAGTGCTGGTTTCTCTAAGAGACAGGAAAAGGACAGCCAGATCGATTCAAAATGAATTTCGCACGCTATTGAACCGTTCGATATCGGATCAATCCATTCGCGCAATCGCCTCAAAAAAGCAGGGATTAGATAAAAAAAGCAGTCATACGTCCCATTTTGCTCCCTAGACATCGTGCAGCAAGACTGATGTTTTGCCAAGAATATAAGTTTTGGCAGTTGTGACATTGGCGGGCCGTACTCTTCACGGATGAATCGCGATTTTGTTTCAGTACCAGTGACAGACGGAATCAGGTCTATACGCGCATTGGAGAGCAATATACTGACTGTTGTATACAAGAAACCGATCGTTTCGGTGGAGGTTCAATAATGGTTTGGGGTGGCATCAGTTTGGGGGCAAGACAGAGCTCGTAGTCATTGATGGAGCAATAAACTTCTTGTTTTTAGAAGAAATTATGTTTCCTAGATTGGCTAAATCGTCTACATTTAGTACAGAAAAATTTCACCTTCCGGATTCCATTCAAATTCATTATTAGTGGAGGACCCGATATTTCCCGGCTAATCCCGTGTCGTCCTGCAGTCCTGCATCGTATTTAAATATTTTAAGAAATATTTTATTCTTCTTTTTTGATTAAATAAGCTTAAGTAGTCTCCGAAATTCCCGAATATCCAATTTACAACTTTCTGAAATAGATTTTATTGTAATTTTTAATTAATTTATAATACGCTTGCGAAAATTACACAACAAGCTAAGCTGGAATTACTGTAAAATATTCCTTTAAATTATTATATTATGTGTTTGAGAAGGCGACATGGAGCTCTCTGCTTGAGAAAAGTAAGGTGATCCTAGGTGCCCAACCAGTCAACTTAATTGTTTGTCCCTGTGATTTGTTTACTGTCATCGCATACGCTATTTTCAAGGGAAACGTAGAGGTTTGAACTGAAATGATTTCTGGGTATATTTGGTGCGTGGTTTGGCACATTTTCTGGTGAGCGACATTGATTGGCTTCTTCCATCGTATCATATCAGTGGTTGTCGTCTTCCAGTAAGGGTGGCTTCTAAACTTTTCTTTAATATAACTATTGAAAGCCTTAAATATACTATATACATATGTACATACGTTTTTTTTGATTCTATCGAGGTGATTCAGAATAGAAAAAAATTTCAATTTATTGAAAAATTTTTAATTGAAAAATTAATTGTTGCAAATAAAAATATAATAACAAATCCAATCAATCGTGCATCATTTGCCCAATGAACTGTAATTGAAAAAAAAAATGCTTTATTTAATTGGTACCCATTCAATGAATCGTAAAAATGTTTGTGCACATTGTTTAATTTTCATGCAATTAAACAAATAATAAAAGCAAAACTAGGCGACAAATTATTGACCATTTGTCCCTAGGGTTTGAGAGTAATTGAAATATTACAATAGCAACCGGATGAAGGATGATTGAATTTCAATAAAACATTTTATGCTAATTTGTTAGCAGTTAGATAAAATATCCACACACGATTTACAACTTCACGTCATTTAACAATTTTATGGCATTATAAAGATATTTAATATATGATAAAACATATTATGAAAATCCATATATGTATAATACATATTATGCTGATAATTTTGTTTTTCGCTTGTAATGCACAGACGATTTAAGTGGATAAAATATGATAATTTATGTAATATATACATATGTAAAGTCTGTTTAGTAAAATGGTTCCTTGAAAATTATACACCTGACAGCCAATATAATTTAGCTTCCTGATGCTTTTGTTATTTAAATTTTTTTAAATGTGATTAGTCTGCTAAATGAACAAAAATCAGCCTCGCTCTCACAAATGTAATCATCCTGCTGTTTCGTGTATAAAAAACGTTATAAATAAATTTAATTTTGTACGCACATACACAAGAAAAAAATCCTCTTTTCAAGTTTAGCTTTTTGGTAATTTATTTAAGGAATTTACCTTTGCTATTTAAAATGAAAATGTTGCTTCTTCGTCTATTTATGTTGTTGTTCAAGGAATAAATAATTATATGTTGTTGAAAAATTTATAGAATCTAATTATCTATTCGTTTTATATTGTAAATAGGTAAAATAATGTTAAGGTACTTGCATATACTCCCAAGGGATTAATTATTTACATTACGGAGAATAATAAATAAATTACATGTTCAAAAACAACTTTAGACTACATTCTATGTTCTTATATAAAGATTAAAATGAATCTAACCGGATGATTGATAATAACGACTTTTATTGCAAACTAAAATTTTTTCATACCAGTAAGCAGTATTTTCATTCAAATCACATACATATGTACATACGTCTGATAGTATCGTCTATATGAGGAAGTAAAATATCCACGTGGGAAATCTACATAAGCTTTAGCTTGGTTAATGAATCTAGAAAACTTTATTTTTTGCTTCATGTTAATTTAAACAAATCTCAAGTGCATATGAAATGCATTATATTTCCTATTTGTCCTGAATGAAGATTTTTCTTTATACATACTGAATGCCATTATCCATTCAATTAAATTTTGCTGCAAATTAATTGTTTGTAACAAGTAGGTCAGCCAATTTTACTAGTTAACCATCTGCAGAATATAATCTAAACGGGTAGTCGAATAACAGTATTCTCCCTAATAGCTGAATGTGGAGATGTTTGAATGCCGTTGTGCATCCTAAAGGAAATTGCTTGTCAACAAATTTGTAGTTCCACACTTTTTTTGAAGACAAAGATCGAATGATTCTGTATACATATTTCGAGCTGAATTATTGTAAATGCATTCAGCAAAAATTCATGAAATGTTTAAATCTCTAAAAAAAATTTGAAATTCGAAAATTTGTTAGAGCCTTAAAGGACTTAAGGTTGATCGCGTCCAAACATTTGTTTGCCTAGCCAATTTTGATTTCTTCAGTTTTATTAATAAATACAATTAAAAAACAAGGAAAAGGATACAAATTATGGCAAAAACCGTGGTTGACAACTTTCGTTTTATTTTTTGAGGTTATGTTCCATGTAAAATTATTCCAAAATGGAGAAAAGTCGTTAGGAAAAATTACGTTTATATGGAACATATATAAACATGCAGAAACCAAAATCCACCATGTGGATATAAAAAAATTGTTACAGACTTTCTGACATTTAATGTTGACACATTTGTAAAAATATGTTCATGAGTTGGTTAACATTTTTGAAATTTGTACATAGACTTACTGAGGTTGTTGTAAAATAAATAATTAGAGAAATTGACTAGTCCATTTCGGAAGGTTGGTATCATCTGTCTGTGACCGGCTAACTAATTCATCGTCCACCCGTACCATTACTGGTTATGGTGCATATTTCGGGCACTTGATACAATAAAAAATGTAGGTCTAATGCCGCAGGTAAATACACACATCCACACACTTCGGAGAAACTTTCTCGAGGCCTCCAAGAGTTCCTTTGGGTAAAGTAATATCTGAATCCGCCAAGCTCGTTCTAAATTAAAAAAAAATACACCTCTCAGTATCCAGAAGAGGAAGAATTAATATTCGCAACTTTTGGTCGGAAAAACAAAAGTATGGATTTGCTTGTAAGACTTAATGATAGCCTTGGCGAGGTCAAGGTCGTCCCAATGTTATGTTCTACTTTTTAAACTCCATCCCACTTTTGTTTTTATGAAACAAATATTTCTCGACATTTGTCTTGTCACACTATATAATCGTGAATCGTGACATATGTCGTGACGTTTCTGTAATTCTAAATTCTCAAAATTTTAGAAATGCTAACGTACTTAATACAAAAAAATATGAAGGGCTGACTTAAACCTCACGAGCCTAAAATAACCCCCAAACGAACCTCTCAACCAACCCCACACCTCAGGTAAAGCGAACTCAATCCAATTCAACTTCAACTTAATCCTTCTTAAAATCTACTATTAACTCAACCGTACACTCCACTTCAAACAAAACACCAAAGGAATCCTAACTCAACCTTCAATTCATTCCCCAACTCAACTCTCGACTGAACTCGACACTCAACAATAAACTTAATCTCTAAATCAATACGGTTCAAAAATTGCATGCGTGCATAAACTCACCATGACCTAACCTCCAACTCATACCTTCAAATCAACGTCCAAATAAAACCTCAACTGGACACCGCGCTAAACCCAAACTTAATACCTAACTCAACAATTCTCGAATCAACACCGTCCGAAAAACTATGTGCGTACATGAATTCAACTCAGAACAACCGAAGCTAACTTCCAAATCAAATTCCAACTCAGCACCCAACTCGATCTCGAGGATCAAATGTCAAACTTATTGAAATCCTGCCAAAAATGTTTGTTATCCAAAATCAACTTTCTTGATCTTTTGAAGGTTCCTGGTTCCGAAAAGCAACAAAAAACCCAAGGCATCTCGAGAATGGCTTTGCCAATTTGGAATTTGTTTACGCTACCTTTTTCTATAGTCAAGGCGAAGATTTGAAACGGCTTTGGAACCTATAAGTTCAAACGATCAAGTACATACTTTCATTGCGAATTGATCAAAATTCACGTGGTTTTCATTCCACTTTCACCCATTTTTTATTTATTCTAAATTGACGATTGAGGGTTGAGTTGGTGTTGAGTTAGATTTATTTGGAGGTAAAATATGAGTTGGATTTATGTATGCATGTAGCTTTCAGACCTTGTTGATTCGGAATTTGAGTTGAGCGTTGAGTTTGAAGTTGGTATAAAGGCTAAGTTGGAGGTCGAATTTAGATTGAGGTGAGGTTGGGTTAGAGTTGAGTTAAGAGTGAGTTGAAGTTGGGTTGAGGTGAAATCAGCGGTTCAGTCGGGGATTTATTTGCGATTGTGTTCAGGATAAGGATTAGGTTTGAAGTTAACTTGAGTTGTTTGGGTTGATTTTATGATTGTGTTGATTGTTTAGTTTAGGGTTGAGTAAAGAGTGGAGTGATTCAGATGGGGAATTATTTGTGGCTGGAGTTTAGGTTTAGATTGAGTTAAGTTTATGAAAGTAAGTGTTTTCGGACCGTTTTGATTTGAGATATGACTTGTTCGTTGAGTTCAGGTTTCACTTGACGGATTTGAGTTATGGGTTAGATTGAGTTGACTTGAGATGAGTTCGTTTACGCACGTAATTTTTTAGACTGAACTTCTGATAATATTGTGAGATTTTAGCTTTTTATATTGAGACGATTACGCCTACCGTTAAACACCATCACATCAGTAATGTCGTTAGTCTGGTGGATAAAGACGCTACATAGCATGGAATGATGAAGATCGATCGTTCGATCCCCTCACAAGCGGCTTGAGATGGTTCGATCCTCACCAGGGCGTAAGTTTTATTAACGCGATGAGTCGTAAATGCAGAATGACCGTTTTTCAGCGAAACACATCAATGTTCGAGAAGTAAGGCGTATATAAGAAGAAATAGTGGAGAACTAAAGAAAGGCGTAGAAAGAGAGAGAGAGAGAGAGAGAGCGAGAGAGAAAAAGTGAAATAACGAATGTGCAAATTGCAATGATTACGTCACAGATTTCTCTCGAGTAAATATACGCATACTTGGACGATTTTGATGCAACAACGCAATATGGAAAGTTCAGAGTTTATTGAACCGAATATATTTAAACTCAGCCAAATAAGAGCCAGCAGAGTAAGAGTTTTTTATTTAATCAGTGAACAACAAGTACTAATAAAGTGAAATAAGTGAAGCAGTAAAATTGTGAAATAAAAAAAGTGATGGAACAAAATTGTAAATTATTGCCAAATAAATTGTACAGGGTTGATAAATTAATCGAGCGTTTTATTGCAAAATTCAATATGAATACTGAAAAGAGCCCGATATTCGTAACAATATTTAATGAAGTGAGTTTCAGATAGGTTGTCAGAGTATGATCAGTTTCGAGCTGACAATCGTATGATTTAAAATGTATTGTTACGGTGACACCTAGGAATGAGTAGAATAAGTTAGTTGATAGCAGAAAGTACTACTATGGAATTTTCATGAAAAAAACTGTTCTAATGTGTCTAGACTATTTGTACCGAAACAATTATGAAATTTCGAAAAGCTTTGCTTTGAGTATATAAGGAGCGAAACAAATCGAATACGAACAATAAATTTTTGGTAAGCGATAATTGAACAATAAAATGGAAATTAAAGAGTGTTTTAGTGTGAAATAAAAGTTATTAGTGAACAGTGGAATTGTGTAAAAAGTATAAGTGATTTTGTGAATTTTTGTTAATAAATTGTGTTGGAATAATTTTTATAATCAAAAATAAAATCGTTTGTGATAAATTGAAGCGGTGTTTTATTCATAATCCAGTGATACGAACCTTGATTGACAAGGCGAAAACGTAACAGTATGTTTTTATAATTACTGAGATTCCGTTTATATACCCTTATAAAATTATTTTAAGTCTTTCGAAATTTGTAAAATTATTGAAAGTTTATATTTTTTTTAAAAATGTTTTTCTTCTAGAAGAGTTTAATATGAGACAGCATACTCAGGATCTCTGTAATAGTTCTTCAAGCTTAAACAAAAATGATTTGTGGGGACGATGCGCATTCCAAAGCAAAAAAATACGCCCTAGACCTACAGCGGATAGTTAAATTTCTCCGTTAAATCAGCAGATTTTAAATATAATTGAACAGCGGGAATAACGCTTTTACAACAAACACAATTTTACATAAAAAAATTGTTTTATGCTTTAGGTCAACACTACGCAACATTTTTGGTTTACGGCTAAAAAATTGTCAAATTTTCCTCGTTATAATAATAAAGCATATAGTTCGCACCCCACGTACTCAGATCATATCACATAATTTAACACCAAAAAAGTTTTATAATTTATTCTTGGCATATTTCCCTCATAATATAAAAATAAAATTGGTGGCCCTATTAAATTATCCAGCTTTTTATCGCGTAAATTTATCTAATTTACCGTCACCAAAAAAAAAAAACATAAATGTGTCATTTTTATGCATGGGATATCAAAAAAATTTAAAATCTTGTATTTCCAGCAAACTGTTGCGCCATATTTGTAACAAAGGGCGTACGTTTCCGTTTTAAATCGATTTATGAATTTTGTTATTTAATTCTTATGATAATACATTTATACGAGACGATATTGAATTTAATCTGACAAAATTCATCAGTGTATAACAAACACTACAATCTATGGGAATGTTATAGGATAATTCAATAAAAATCCATTTTGTTGATTGAGTTTTTTGTCCGGCTTTTATTTTTCAACGCTTCCAAGTAAATTCATAAAATCCATTTTTTTTGCGTTACACAGGGAAAAGCTCAAATCTCTAGTGGGAAACGATTTTATGATTCAATCAAAATACAAAGCATCAAGGATTAAACGAGGATATGTTTTGTATGTCAGAGAGAGGGAGAGAGCCTCATCGTTTTTATAGTGATATAAATAAAAGTGTGATAAGCATTTATCGTTTTTATATTGTCTGCTAAATGAATTGTTTTGCCGTCAAATATAATTTTTGTAGCATAAGTGAATAATTTACTTTCGTCATTGAACAACATTTTTATGCTCACAAATTCTATGTTTTTAATTTTATTATCATAAAAGCTTGATTGATTTTATCTTGAGAAACCAAAAAACTTAAATTCAGCCAAAATTTAATACTTTAAAATTGCAATTGACATTTTACAAGTTAGAGACCTTTTCATGTTGATGGTGAATTTTGTTGTTATAAAGTTTCTTACTGTAAGAGTGTTTTATAAGCCTCCTATGAATTTGTCCTAATTGTGCACACACATTTCTATGGAGAAGATGACAGAACAAGTATTTGATGTCACTTTAACAAAAATCTAAATGGAAGGAAGAACAGTTTGCCACTGAATCGGTGGTTGCTCAGGATGGTAATTCAGTTTCATCCTTCGAATGACAGAATAGTTAAAGTCGTGACATTAGAAGCTAAATCCGAAAATCTCACACGGTCGATGCAAAAATATGTCTACTTCTGGACAAGTGATGGCGAATTACAATCCGATGAGTGTTCACAGGCTGGGAAAATAGCATCCCCTCCAGCAGTCTTGAATGGTTTAAAAGAGACAATGGCCCATATAACTTTACTATGGTAGTAAAACTCTTTCCAGAAAGACTCCAGATTCTACCGCACTTTCATCATTGTAGGTGCCTGCCTGAGATTCAGTCACTATGGAGTCCGAAAAATGGGTCTCTAAAAGTACCGCAAATGTTTTTTTCCGGTTCTCAGTGAGGGAGTTTCTCTTCTGGAATCCTATACCATTGAAATGATCTCTAAACAGGAGTTTTTGGAGCCGCGCTTCAGAAGATTGCCTTCATTGATTTTTTTCACAAAAATTTCTCCAAGTTGGCTTTTTGTTTCTCCTTAGTTCGAGATTGTATTATCAGACAAGGCCAGCTTGTAGTCGCCCCAATTCATTGGTGTGTTTAGCCATGTAAAATAATTTCCTTAAATTTTCTACTGTTCTACCACGGGACAATGTTTGTGGCCATTCTTCACTTCACAACAGGAAGAAAAATTATTCGCTGTTCTCAAGAGAGAATATGAAGCTGTGCAGCAGATTCGAGACTCCGACTACTCTGGGGACTTTATGTTCACCATAATTGACAGCATTTCTGATCCGATAAGTGCGTTACATAAATCCCAGTCAGTCAGCTTTGAAACTCTAGTTTCCTGACTCTGGTACCGGCCAGCTATATCGAATCTAATGTCCACGTGTTCGAATAAAGAGACCCCATCAGATACGTGCCAATTATTTATTAAAGAACTCAAATGCGAACTGACAAGCGTCAAATCTAGGACCTCATGCTTAATCGCATTTGTGAGAGTAGGCTTTTCCTCCTATATCCATATATGGGGGGAAGTTACAACGGTCCCTAAACAACTCCATTCCTGTTATTAACCAGAGTTAAGATGAGATGCCCTGAAAATTTGTAGTTGGGTGATTTGATCGAACAGGAAGAGGCCATATTATTTAATGAAAAGGATCAAAACCTGCGAGGTGAAGGTAAGCCAAATATTTTACGAATTCAAATTGAAAATTGGAGAGACTATAATCGGCAAGCGTATCTATATAAAATAGGAGATATCGTAGCAATTAAGCGAACCCAATTTGAAAGTGGCTCAAAAATGCAAACAAAATATTTGGGTCCATACGAAATTGCGAGGATCAATGACAAAGACTGCTATGATGTGCAAAAATTCGGGATATTTTAGGGTCCAATAAAACTTTGGATTTTTTTACCAAATTCTGAAATAAAAATGTGTAGTTACTATAATTAAGCTTGTTGCAGTACACGTCCAATAATGAAAATTTTATTATGGACATGAATGAAACCCGACAAAACCCTAGAAGTTTCCGCCGTTGTTTGATATATTACTATACTAAATTACTACTGTAGTCAGTTGCATCAGGGTACTTTAGTTGGTTTACCTGAATTTTGAAAGTAGCTCGAAAATAATTGACGGTATTTAAATGTCAGCCGGCATAGGTATTATCCAACATATCAGAAATCCTATGCATACATATTAGATTTATATTTATTAAGAACACGGTGACAAGGGTCGCAACAAAATATTGTGAAAAATCATAAATTTGATCCAAATATATTACCGAATCAAAACGCTTTTCTACAAACTTCTAATTGAACTTTTTAAAATAAACTTTCAATATTTAATGTTTTGGTAATATTTGATGCTAAAATAAAAATGTATCCAAAGTTTATTTAATTGAATCATAAACATTCATACAAAATTAGGATTTTATTTATGTAATATGTACACACAAGCAGCTATGCTCGCTGGTTTCATGCTAAAATAATCATAGATATTTTCAATTAACTGTACATTTGTTATGTTTGAATTACAACCCAAAATGTTTTCTTCCTAATTTACATGGTAATTCGATTTTTCAGTTTGTGTATGCGCGACAATTTTTTTTGTTGTTGTTGATTATTTATGAATAACTCTCTAATTGCGAATTCTAGGTGTATACGAGTATATTCGGTATAATTCAGGACATTATGAAATGGCTCCACATAGGACACAATTATAGGACGCATAAATTATAATTACTTCAAAATTCAAGATAATTTCACTAATTGTACTGCAAAACATAAAATTACAAAATTTATGGATGAGGTGGTAGGTTACTGTAGAAGCATTGAACTCTTGTAAACTTTAATTATTTATGGAAGAGCAATTTTGCTCTGCTATACAAAATTGTATGTTTCTAATTTTAAATTGTAATAATGTAATAGAGGCGTGCAAGACGTTTAGCGTTTATCAAAGTTAGGTATAGTAGACGCCATATATTTGTGTGAGTTCAATTTATTTTAAACTAAGATTGTCTGGATTCAATAGAAAGTGCAATAAACTTTTTTGCTACACAAGATCATCGCGAGAATATTTAGAAAATATTTTGATTACCACCGCATAAAAGAAGACATGATTGTTTCAATTTAAAGTACTTTTGGTTTGGCAACAGCAAAATTACCAACAAAAAATTATTCCTTGCTCTGAACAATTTTAAATTAAAACATGTAAAGGTATTATTTTAAAACCATACTGAGTAAAAAAAAAATGCAATTACCTGATACAGAACAGACGATTCGTTTTATACATAATGTAAAGAACACACAGGTGGATTCATTGTTATACGATTACAAAAACTTTAAAATTGTCGAAGCTTTAATACTAACAGACGAATAAATAGAAAAAGTTTATTATTGATTTTACACACTCATACGATGTATGTACACTAATACACAAAAATAAAACCCTAACGAAGTTGCTCTTAAAAAGATTACCTTCGTATTAATTAATTATCATCTTGTTGTTATCAAAATTCATATTCGGTTTAATTTATGCAAAAAGTTTATTTTACCAAATTCTTAGAACGAAAATGCCAGTTATTTTACAACAAAAAAGTAAGAAAATCAAAAGTTTTATTTAAATGTTGTTAAATTACTTTATACTAGTAGCCAAACGTCGTCGTTAAGAAATTATAAAATTTTCTTTTACACTTACAAATAAATTTAATTTTCAAAGGTGATGTTTTGAAATTTTTATGAGTTCGCGCAAAAAACCAACGCTCAAGACCCTGATAATTGCCGGAATTATGCTTCGATTGCGATGGTTCTAATTTTTTTATGTCGAGTATACAAAGTTCAGAAATACACAAAATACTTGGAAAATTATTTCGCTATCCGCATAATTGAAAACGTCCAGTTCAAAAAATCTTTTATTGCTAATTAGAAAACGACATATTTGTATTTCTGGAATTGTTTCTTAATTATTGCCAACAAATTATTTTATATATGACTGAGCAGGTTTCCGTAATTTGTAAATCTTAATCGAATTATTACATGGATTATAAGCATTTCTAACAATTTCAAATATAACTTTATAAATGTATACAGAAAGATCGTGCCACATTGTTAGTCGATTTTGGATTAAGTATTATATTGAAACAGGTAAAAATGCTTAATAACTTACTATTGTTGATTCGCGTGCATGGAATAAATCGAGACGTATTCAATCAAATTTGAAATCCAAGTTAAATTGAGTTTATAACATGATGTGTACAATAACCTTCTAATCCAAAATAGGAATGCACCATAATGAAACATTGGGGTAATATAACTTTTATATGCTCTCTGCATCTGTACTCTAGTTAATAATAAACTCATTTTGAAAAAGATATATGTATGTACAAAATAAGAATATATAAAATTAACACACTGGAGGATGAATATTTAATGCATCTGTTTTTATTCTAATTAT
Source organism: Tipula helvola (assembly GCA_963556165.1). Classification (NCBI taxonomy): domain Eukaryota; kingdom Metazoa; phylum Arthropoda; class Insecta; order Diptera; family Tipulidae; genus Tipula; species Tipula helvola. Next base: position 6,817,779 of record OY744481.1, on the reverse strand, counting down.
GAACGTATAACCGTTTTGTATAGTATAGTAGAGACATTTCTAAACTATTTAGAAGGTTCTGTTTAGATCAAATACTACTTTCTACCTGAATTTTAATATTGCAACTATTTAAAAATTTGGACTTTTCATTTGCAAAATTTAATTACCACTAATGTGAAAGAAATTTATTTTAATTGGTTTGGTCTGTATGCGTTCCTTGCACTATCAAATTCGAGGATCCTGATCTATTGCTCGGTAATAATTTCGAGTCTTTCCACTAATAATTTATTATCAGTTCCATTCAAAAAATTTTGTATGTGGCTAATGAAAGAACTAAAATTTCATATTGTGAATTGTTTAACTCTGCATTAATCTACTATTTACTCAAATAGACCTTAGTGAAGTTAGAATATAACTATATCTTGCAATGCCACATAATATATTAATTTAATAGAAACCATTTATTCTAATCTTGTCAACTTTACCACTTCAATCACTAAAGAAGTAAAATTTCAAATAAATTAATCTTGTAACGAACATCCATTGAATTCTCAACTGGGAAAATCAAGGGTAATTTATTGAAACCTCACAAAAAAGAAAACTAATTTACTTTATGTTCTACCTAGGGTAGCAGATAGCGTTCTATACACTTATGACCTAAATTTTTTTTATCATAAACTATAGCTTTTCCTTCAATACAAAGTAGTTTATCACATAAATTTACCAAATATCTCCCTCTATAATACTGTACATGCATATACTCGTAGATGTTAGATAATAAAAAAAAATTTACTACATGAAAATGAAATGAATAAATTCGTTCGTCATTTTCATCGCATGCGAAAATAAGCTAAACCATCGAAATGTGGTGTTCGAATCGTAAATTTTTTGCTATACTCAATTGAGATTAATACATGACATACATACATACATGCAGATGAATGGTGTCCGCACCTTTATGCCATGTAAGTGAAGTATATTAAAATCAGTTCAAGGAATAGGAGGTTACTCTATACTATACGTACATTGTGTTGATTTGAAAAAATGTTTGAAGAAAATTTTGAATTTTGATTGAAAATATTTTAATCAGCTGAAGTTTACAAATGACACGAATGCTGAAATTTGTTTATCAAAAAGTAAGTCTATCGGATAAAAAAGGATTTTTTATCCTAATTAGGGATTTTTTTATTCATCACATCTGCTGAATTCAAGTTCTTGGTGTTAAGTTAAGTTATCTAATGAACACACACTGACCATGCATAAAACTATTAAATTTCAATTTACGAGTATTATTGTGAAGCTCATTATTTTATGATTTTTGAAACACACGTAATGGTGTTAAAACTATAAATTATCAACAATAAATTTTCATCAACTTTTTTTTGTTGTTGTATTTGTGTAGCGTACATATGTATGTGTAATAAATCATATATACTCACTAAATTCGAGAAATTTCTTCTAAATAAATAAAAACCAAACGAAATTTTTTTTTAAACAAAACATGTGTTAAAAGTTTTCTTATCTGTATTTTGACATGGTGGGTGTGTCTAGACATACAAAAGAAAAACTTGTTACACAAATTGCTTTATTTTTCGTTTCTGATAGCAGCAATCTGTATCTGATTGTGACATAATGTCGTTTATACAACAACAATTATAATTAAGAGGAGTAAATATTTATCTTTTCTGAATGTTCCGCAGTTTGATTTTTTCGATGAACTTTAAAAGTTTTTCTCTTTTGTTTGTATATAATGTATTACGTACCTCTTATGCTATAAATATATTTCCATCACCCTGTGGGGAGTAAATTATATTTCCAAATATAAATGTACATTTCTTTCAGCAAATTACATTAGATAGGTCAAGTTCATTTATATAGTGTTTATGGTTTATGGCTCCTGCTGTTAATTTATGATAGTATACAGGTGTACTTTGTACATCGCGATCTAATAAGCGTTGTAAGTAAATGTCAGCTTCTTTCAGATTTGATATGTTTCAAAATAGCGTTATGTATAGTATTACTGTATGTGGTTTAAAAAATAACTAAACACACATTACGTAAACAATGAATGAGGTAGGCGAAAAATATGTTTCGAACCAAACTGCAAATAATTAATTACTTGCGGTGAACGATGAGGTTTTGTGATTCATTTCAAAACAGTGCGAGTTGTTGATGGACATGAATCAATCTGCACTGGTTTATAAATAGGAGGCGATGATAGTGGAATGAGCGTTTATTTTGTGTTTGGTGAAAGCCCATGTGGTTTCGTTGATGAGGTAAATAAAATGTTTACTTTAACAAATTGAATTTCAATTGTGTTTGGTATTAGGAATTTTTGTTTTTGATGCACGAATTTATTTGTATTTATAGCTGATGCGTTTAGAATAATGCGATGTATATTTATAGTTAAAGTGTTTATAAAAGACGGTATATAATGTACATTTTTTGAAATTGTCACAATTGTCTTTTGTTTTGGAAAATATCGAAAAACGTAATATGTATAGCATTTGATAGATGATAGTTCAACCCGTCAAACAAGTGTTAAATCGTGTTTGGGCGGGCCCTAGTTTACATTACAATTTGTGTTAAATGAGTAGATAACGACAAGTGCAACTTTCAGTTCTGAATTTGACAGACTACATATCTCTATCTCTTTATTTCAAAAGGTCTTTCCTAAAGAAATATACAAGAGAAGAAATTCCTATAGTGAATCCATCATTCGACAAAACGGTTTAAGTTCTAGCTTTGCAAGTATAATTTCGGAAATAAAATAAATCCTTAAAGATGGCTCTTAAGAACATTGAGTGCCTATATGAATGCCTCGCATGATTTCGACTCGACATGATGTCTGTGGTAAACATTTGAAGCCCTGCCGTATGTTGAGATTTGTGCTATAGGCCCATATAACATTGAGTGCCTGTGAATGTCTCGTATGATTTTGACTAGACATGATATCATTTGATACATAGATAATAGTTCAACCTTTCAAACAAGTGTTAAATCGTGTTTGGGCGATGGGCTAGTTTAGCCGTTAGGTAACTCCAAAGTTGATAAAATGTAATTTTGATCATTTTCAATTTGTGTTGAATGAGCAGATAGCGCTACCAGTGGCATTTTTAGTTCTAAATTTGACAAACTACATATGGCTAGTAGGAATACTGCAAACGTAGGTCTTATTTTTCCGTTAGATGGCTTAAAAATTGTAATAAATTTATTTTTACGTATGTGGAAGCTAAGACGAGAAATTGCTGCCTGTCTTTAATAGATAATGATCTGAAGTCTCTAGATAGTATAGCAACTTAAATGTTTAATTCATATTTAGGCGACTAGGTAGATTTCAATTTGGAATACCCTATCCATTCTGTTTTGCTAAATTCTTTGCTTTTAGTACCATATTGCTTAGAGGAACGGCCTCATCAACATCAAGATCTGGCTAATTTATATATTCAATATGGGAGATCTTGGGAACTGGAATGCCCAGAACGTTTTCACAAGTAACTTTTATTACTATTTCCAACTGCTTTTTACAATAAACATTCTCTGACAATCTTTTTTTCTTTATAGGTGACCCACCCAATTGTACTCAAGCTTCTGATAATTGTTCTTGTAAAGCTCTTTCAATAATTTCTGATGATGGTGACATTCTCTATGACTGTCCTGGAGAGACATCAGATGATGCAGATGATATTGCATCAATCAATAGATTTGGAAAAATTTGCATTTCTTTCAAATAATAAAGTGTTCGGCTGCACTTCTCACAAACTCTTTCGCCATTTATTTCTCGGTTTAGAAATTGTTTAGCGTTTTCGGCTAACTTACAGCCCTAGATTTATTTTTAATGTTTTTGTGGTTTTTTAAGTTAAAACGATTACAACACTGCGGATGGACCAAATTGTATTTTACTATTTTCTCTTTAATATTACTCGGAACTCGTACCACTCAACAATAAGTTTCTCTTTCAATAAAACTTTCAAATTGTGACTAACGAGTGTTAAAATGTGTACCACTATTTATATGACAAGTACACAAAACTTACAGTAATACATGCGTACAGTCAAATTTATTTATTTGGTTTTTTGTGGTTAAACAGGGTAATAAACTTTACAACTCAGATCATAAAACACGTGCAGGTACTCTTTCAAACTTTAGTATAAAAATAAACTTTATAACGTAAAGCGCTGGTTATATAGACGAAAACGAAACGAAAACGAAACGGACCGAAACGAAAGACGGAGAAGACATGGTTATATAGACGAATTGACGAATTCGTTTTTTGACGTTTGAAAATTTGGTTATACATATTTTATTTCAAGAATTTACTGTCGTGCAATTATAAAATTATTCAAATAAAATAAGTTTTGACAAAAAATGGACACCGACTTTTATTTAAATTAGTATTTTATTACTAATAAAAAAAAAACAAATAACAAATTTTAAGGGTTAGTAAAAAAACAGAACCGATAGTGAATTACCGGAAGAACGAAACGAAAGCAAATTGAATTGAATCAATTTCACCGTCCGTCTTCGTTTCGTTTCGTCTATATAATTGGTCTCATATGCTTTCATGTATTCAATTCATTCGTTCCGTTTCGTTTTCGTTTCGTTTTCGTCTATATAACCAGCGCTTAAGTCATACAGGTGCTCGATGAATCATCATAGTTAGACATTAGATGAATCACCAAAACAAGTGCCTGGTCATTAATTTCTCATTAGGTTTAGTAAAAAACCTGGCCAGTAATGTAAGGGGCGTAGCTACACTGTTAGCTGCACACCTCATCATTTACAGTAATTTAAAAAAATTCTAATATTTTCTTGCTTTACTATGAATGACTACTACAAATCTATTTATTTGAATTTTGAAAATCTCAACAATATTCTAATTTTTGTATCATAAAATAATAAAAATATCAGTTCATTGTCTTCTAAAGTCAGTGCCAAAAATTGCACTAATTTTAATGCACCAATAATGCATTTCTCACTTTAGAATTCAAGCGCAAGTATAAAAATCTCTGAATATTAATTTTTAAACCAACTAACGGAATAATATGAAATATGTTAGCAGTATTCCCACTAGAGATATGAAGTTAACAAATTCAGAACTGAAAATTCCACTGGTAGCGTTATCTACTCATTTAACACAAATCGTAATGTAAAACAAATGATCAAAATTACATTTTTTCAACTTTGGGGTTACCTAATACTTGTTTGAAAGGTTGAACTATTATCTATCAAATGCTATATTACGTTTTTCGATATTTTGGTGGCTGTGCCCTCTACCGGCAAAAACAAAAACACAGATTTATCTGCTCATAACTCCTTATATAACGGTAATTTTCAAAAATAAATTATGATAGAATTTAGGATAAATTAATACCGTCGCAAAATGGTATCGCATTTGAAAATACTCCTCTTAGAACCGAAGATACAACCATTTCTGTAGAAGTCAAAAATTAGAATTTGAAAACTGTCAAAATTATAAAATCAAATAACGGTCCAACCAAAGTTAAAAAATAGGAAAAGAAACGGTCTTCTTATTTTCAATGAGAGAGAGGTCAAGGTTGGGCTCCATTTGAAATACCGTGGAATGACCGCATAGAACGAATTCATATCAGGATATGTCATATTCGTATGATTGATTAGGAAGATAAGCAAACAGTACAAAAAATATCAACTTCAATGCCTTAATGCTAAAAAGCGGCAAATCAGTTATTAATTGCAGTAAAACAAATTTCTGAGCAAATTAAAACAGGTTTAACACTATTACTATGACTATTATGTTATATAATGATATTTTAGTCATGACCATGACGTTGTAATACCAAAAAATTCCATCTAATGATGAATTACCTCATTTATTTCGGAAAACTGTGAGACTCATTCTAAAAGTTGCCTTGGCGGCGGCCAAAAGTTTTTTTCCATAAACGATTTGGCCAGAAGGTGAAGCTTTAAAAGATATTTTGAAACAAGCAAATTACGATTGATGAAAAAAAAAAAAAAAACGAAATAAATGTCTTGTTTGATTCATAATTTTCCAAATTTTTCTCTTGGTCAAAATAATTCTGAAATTTCTGCTTTAAATAACAATAATAATGAACTAACTTAAAACAGTAATTTGCTGGCACTGTTTAGATATTAGTCATGTTTTCATTGTGCGAGACCAATTACGGCAGGCAGTCATTTTATGTGCGGTACAAAAGGAGTTCTTTAGCCCAACTGCTTTCGACGTAAAGAAAACTCCTCATTGCGATCACGAATTCATGAATCAAGACCTCAGATGAAATTTAATCCCAGCAAGAACCCACGAGTCTAAACCAAAAGACTAATGACCAACTTTCGGCCAGGAATCCCCCAAACCTAACTTCTTTGATAGAAACCAAAGATTTTTATCCGATCCTATGACAACTTAACAAATATCTCATTCAATCCGGACATACTAACTTTAAATTCTAAACAAACATTTCAAAACTTCGAATCATCCGCAAATGTACGAAAACTGGTTCAGAAATAATCGAGCTAGTAAATATTGGAAAAAGCGTAAAGCTTTAGGCAAAACAAACTATTGCTGAAAAATTCATCAATATTGATAATCATGAGGATAATCGTTCATGCAAATGTACATTTAGACGAGGAGAGGACTGTCAAATAGTGGCGCAACAATTACTGCATTAGGAAAGGGAAGTGAACAATTTTTAGGAAAATCCAAATCTAACTTTTATAATATTCATCTACCGTGAAAACAACTGGACCATGAACGTATTTTTGGCCATATATGGACAGGTATGTTTAATGAGGTTACGCAAAGTCTTTGTATGCTATTGTGCCTGGTTTAAAACAAAATTTGCATTAAGATTATGATTTTTGAAAATTGAAAACTAAATTTAGAAATATTGAACCCTAAAAAAAATTCGGATGCAAACTACTGAAGTAATCGCATCATTTTCTAAATTAGGTCTGGGCCAGACGTCATTAATATGGCACTCAATACATGTGGGAATTGCAACACCAATTAAACCGCGTTATTATCCAGTTTCACTGGTTAAACAATAAGCTGAACTATACAAAGAACTTGACTCGTATGATATCGTTAGTTGTGATAGACAAATCCATGAGTTCTTGCATGTTGCCTATTTCTTTAGTTACCAAAAGTACCGAAAAAGTAAAATTATGTCTAGATGCTCGAAAGTTGAATGAAGCTACTGTGAATAATGCGCATCCACGATTTGGCGTGGTGATTTTAAACGGACTCTTCAGTCAATTGGACGAAGTTTGAAATTACAGGTTGCATTTTGGCAGATCCCATTAGCTCCTGAGTTCCGAGATAAGACTGCGTTTACGGTCCCGGGTTGACCTTTATATCAATTTAAAGTGTTGCCTTTTGAGCTTACTAACGCTCCTCAATCAATGTGTAAACTCATGCACAGAGTAATTTCCCATGTATTACATGATCAGGTTTTTGTATACTAAGGCAGCCTTTTAATAACAACGGGTACATTTACGAACATATGAAACTTTTATCAGAGATAGGCAATTTAATAAAATCAACGGGCCCTACTTGAAGTCAGATTTTACTTAAAACTATTAAATATCTTGGATTTGCTGTAAGAGATGAAATCTTCAAACTGGTCTAGAAAAAGTAAAGGCAATTAAGAATGGCAGGGTGGTTCAGGCGTATTGTATCCTCATATGCAAATATGTCGGCATCATTGACCAATCTTTAAAAGAAAGCAAAAAAAAAAAAATTGTTTAGACTAATGAAGCTAACAATTTAAAAAAATTTTATGCACAGCTCCAGTTTTAGTACATCCAAATTTCAAAATGGAATTTTTCGTACAATGTGATGCTAGTTCGGTATGAGATGGTTGCAAACATCCCATCTTCTATAAGTCACAAAAGTTAAACTCACCTCAGCGCAAATATGTACTTTGTTACAGAACTAGAATGTTTTCTTGCAGTTTGGAACGTGAAAAAGTATCGTCCATATATCGACGGGTATTTCTTCATTATCATCATCACTGACCATGCTAGTTTGCAAAATAAGCTTGTGGGATGAACGGAGAACATGGTTTGGTTGGTCAGATAAAATTGTATTATTAAAGATGTTGGGTGTGAGATTTTGAGGCGGCAATTTAAATTTTTATTTTTTTTGTTTTCAGTTTCCCACATTTGTTTCAGTTGGAGTGCACATTTGTGTTGTTTTCGATGCTAGAGTTATTTGAGCTCACACGAGTGTACGCCTCAAAGCCACTTTCCCGGTTGGCACCCACCTCGATGATTTTAGCTGGCCGGAAGCTGCCTGATTACGCACCAATAAGGATATGAAACCCCTTTTGTGAGAGCATCGAGTGTATGCATCCCTCCTTGTCCTGAGCCGAGCTTTTGAAAATTTATTCCCTTCTATTTTCTCATTTCTCCATACCCTTGTATTATGTTACTCAATGCTTCGATTATTAAAATTGTTGGTCCTGCTACTTAAGGGGGGAGAGGCAATCCTGGCAGGTTCTGGCGCTTGCGTCGTTTGATATTGCGTTGATTGGGTGGTGGTTCATGGTCTCAATGGCCATTGGTATATCCTTTACCCCTTCTCTGACTTTTCTTTTATCTATTTTCAGGAAATTATTATTTTTTTAACAGTACCCAGCGTCTCATGGGGGTGTGCACTAGTGACGCACAGCCGTAAGCCCACCATTATTATTTATTATATTTGTCGCCGTTTCCACATTTTTCTGGAGGTATGGGTTTGGCATGGCATATGTGTTTGCCGTTTTGGGATTGCAGCTTACGCCATCGTGTACTCGCCTCGGTAGACCGAAGCATGGTCTGGGATGTAGGCGTTTTCCCTTCAATTAATGCATCGGTGTTCCGCTGTGAGCTTATAGTCTCACTGGCCCGATGCTAAAAGGGCCTACTTGTCAGACTATGTGGAGGTCATGCGGGGTGGTGTTGTTCATCCTGAACGTTTACATCCGGTTTATCATTACCGATATTTCTCCCCTGTTAACAGGTGGGTTCTCTGGTTGGATCTTCTATTTTGTGCTTGTCATTTTTACGGTCATACTACTACGAATTTAGGTCTGGAAACCCCCACGCCTCACCCTAAGCCTAGCCAGCTAGTGATACCGCATCGTTCCTAAGAAGTCGTGTTTGCTAACGGAATCTTCTGATAACGTAACAAAATAGTACAGTTTTTAACTTGCCTCGTGTTTTGAAATTGAATCATCGTGGTTGTTGATTATTCCAGCTTGAATTTCTTGATTTTAATAATATTATTTTGGGCATGCAAGTGAGAATATACCATATGGCGAAATGATGTTGTTTGTGTCTCTTCAGCCAAAACCTTATTATAACAATATTTACGAGAGCAAGGTTTTAAAAATATTTTTTTTAACTACTTGCTTCAATAACAACTTTGTTTTTTTTGCTCAAAACTGTTTTAGAGAAAAAAATATTTAGTACGATTTGTACCGTTCGCGAAATATCCGATAAACTTTGTACTTTGTACTCATGCACTAATTGAAACCACCTAAAAATCAATGTATAAATTGATTCAATCGTAGATTCCGAATTAACTAGCTGCGGTTATTAATTGACAAAATAGGTAATTCACCAATGACGAAATATAACTAACCATTTTACTCAACTTACTAATCTAATGAGCATTTTTGAACGTGTCAATGCCTTAATTGAAGTCTAAAACGCGACACTTCTCAAATCAAAGTACATCTAAGATAAATCTGGTTACTGGTGATTATATATCAAGGGGATTCGAGCCAAGAAAACTACAGAATGTTAGGGTGTACAATGTACATCAACACAAGTCCAAATCCCACAAACAAACTTCACTAAATATTTTTCGAGTTCCGAATAAGTTTATTCATAGATCAGTTTTGCATTCGTTGTCATGCAACAAAATTATAAAGGTCTTTTATGCCTAAGTTAACTTTTGGATGATTTTCAAGTAATTCTGATTCCTGTTTTGTAACAACTTACTGATGTTTTCTGTACAAGTTGTCGATCGTCCTCTTAGTTTTTATTTTCATCAAATTTAATTAAAAAATGTAGTTTGTATTTTATTAAAATTATAAACTCAGAAGGAGAGCAACGACACAACGTCAACCTCGAATAAAACAACACCAAGGGGTTACAGCTATAGGTACATAATGTGTGACATTTTACAAATTAATTTTCCGAGAATTTATAAACCGATTATAATTTATGTCTCCCGTCAGTGTCACACGATTTTTATTTAATGTAAACACTCCTTTTGGTTAATTTTATGTTGTGGTTTAATATATCAACAATCGAGAAAAATTGCAGATTTTTTGTATGGAACTGTTAATTACTGTTATAAGTTTCTCAGGAAATGAAATTTTTTTTGGTTGTAAAATTTATTCATCAGATGCAATGAAAATAGACATCAACATATTTTTGCATGACAATAAATTGCCTCAACCGAACAAACGGAAGCAGCTGAAAATATGCAGCATGTTAAAAATAAAAAACTACAAAACATTAAATTCATTTTTATGTATGAATATATGACTAGTAGCTGTCGACAAATTTCGACAAACTGGAGGCAATATAGCATTCATGTTGTTCTTGGTACACGATACAGATTTTGAATTTATTTGCGAAACAAATAATAAAAACCAAATATACAAATTTTATGATTTTTTGAAGCTTGAAGGATTTGAGGAATTAATTTGTTTTGTTTAATCACAATTTTAAGCGTGAAGAATTTATATCTGCTCGTAAAACAAATGTGAATGTCGTTATTCGTAAGTCTTAACGCACACCATCATTTGGAAAGATCTAGCTTAAAAATTTGTTCGTTTTATGCTTTGCTTCATCTCAAACCGCACAATCTAATTTAAAAGTTGAAATTTGAAAGTGCGGTTGAAATTTAGGAGATTTGAGTGAATTTATTGTTTAATTTCGTATGTAAATTTAATACCCAATTGCATAAAAAACGGCCAAATATTTAATTCCCCCGTTACCAATAGTCGAGTGGTTCTTAATACAACAATAACGCCTGTAAAATGCAAATGTAAATACCTTCTTTGTTTGACCTAGATAATACTTCTCATTCATCAAGTTTTTTTGTTTCGGTACATATATGTAGTACCCAGGTTTCATTATTTCAATCATCCATAACATAACAAAAACTTGTTGGCGTTTTCGGTTTTTTTTTGTACTCATTTAACGATGTATCGAATAGAATTAAACTTTCATGAGCTTTTTTATCTTTTAAACCAAATAAAATGGAAATGGGTCAACGAATAGAGTGATGGGGTGGAACGAAGTACAAAATCTTACAATTTATCATTAAAATTTGTGACAGGCCCCTAATCGCCATTAAATCAAAACGTATCATCAAAAATGCGAAAATTTAATGTTTTGTAAGACAAAATTTAAAAATTGGAAAACGTGCGTGATAAATTTGGAAGTCATAATTTATTTGTTTGCACCATTTTGATGGTTTTATATAAATATAGACAATGAAATTCGAGGAGTCGTAAATATTTAGTCTTAGAATTCGCGCGGTAATCAAATAGGAAAAGCAATGTGTATGTGTGTCTATTCATGCGTGTGCAGTGCGGAAAACAGGGTTATTCGTTATTTTCATTCTACATCTTTATACGCATTTTGGACATGACAACATATAACCTAAATAATGTTAGTTTTGTAATCATAAATCATTAGTTGCCAAAATGAAATATGGTTTCTATGCTTGTGTTGTACATGTAAAAAAAACAATTCTTGCACCTTTCAAAACTTTATTCATTTTACTCTACAAAAAAAAAAAAAATGCCAAGTCTGGTAAATTTTGTATGGTCTATTTTAATAAACGTTGGTAGGAATTTTTTTTGTGAAACTAATGCAGTGGAAAGATTTTTTTTGTTTCATAGAAACTTTTCTGCATATTAAAATTGTGTCCATGATTTTGTGATGCAGGTAATCGTATGCTAATATCGTATGCAATTCAACACAATGCAGAAGTTTTTATATTAAAATTAAGCCAAAATATTTATTTTTTGTTATGTCGTTATGCGCACCATGTTCAAAATGATTTGTAAAATATTCGTGTTACATTAAAATTTGTCTATTAGCATCAAGTGAAACAACGCAAGGCGCTAAAAATGAAACTGTAATACGGTAACCTTAATGTCTGTGAAGTTAGCCCGAAAATTATCCCGGAAAAATGTGTTGGCAACACTAATATATCGTGATATAAGAATATCACGATACTTTACTTGCCATCCCAGAAAAAATATGTCTGTCATGACATTATTTAGTGTCAGCCCGAAAAAAATCTATCATGAAATTTTTACGTCAGCCCCATAAAACTGTCATGACATTATTTATCCCGAAATAATATTTTTACAAGATATTAAATCATGGGTATCTTTATGTGTTTTCTAGCCAACAGCTGCACATTTTCAATACGAAAATGATTCAGAAATAGTCAAATGTAAGTTGTAATCCCCTGAATTGGTGCAATAAACTATATTAGAACAAGTATAAGGATCCTAGATCCCTCTAAGATCCCTAGAAGTCATACACGATATCAATTAACGAGCACGGCTTGGTATAGGTTTTGTAGGACATGGATACAACTTGCTTACGGCCAAAATAAAAAAAAATTCTATTAGGCGTAAGGCAGATATAGTCCCTAGAATTCATAAAAGATATCACATCCGTTTTATTCATGTGGACATCTACCAAAATTTATAAAAATAAATGGAATAATGGCATTTTTTAGGAACTAAAGGAATATTTACGAATGGGTGAAAAAATTCCCCAAATAGTGTATTTGGTTGCATGTGTAATATACATACATGCTCGCAGATCGAAACTGAATTGCAAACTCTTAACAATTTCTCCTCTTCTTATAAATATTTATCAATTTGGAATATACCAAAATAATTTAAAGTTTGATACATACATTTATAAATTTTGACAGATGTCCACATGTGGAAAATGGATGTGGTATTCAAGAATAGGGCCCCTGATTGCTAATAATTGTATATATTCCAAATTTGAATTATAAAAACAATTTTTAATTACCGCATTGCTAAATTTTCTTTCGTCGCATTTGTGTCAAGTGTCATTTTGTCAGTAGCATCATTTTAAGTTTTTTCCTCGAGAGGCGCTTTCACTACTTTTACAATCGTCAATAAGCAAATAAATTATAATACCTATAAAGGACATATCTGTCAAAAAACGGCGATAGATGGTTCTGGTTTTTTTAAAAAAAAATTTTTTTAAATTTTTTTTTTATTATCGAAACAAAAATGTAAACAAAAGCAAAAAACACGAATAAAACGACGACTTGAATTATAAAAAATAAAAAAAATTATTTTTTATTTATGTACCAAAAATTAAAAATTGTTAAAGCTGACATCTTTAGAAGTAATCCCGTAGTCAGTTTTCACGTATCAAATAATACTACATTATCGATAAATCTGCCTATATCATTGGCCGAAAGTTTACTATGGAAAAGTATAGTTATGTCCCTTATAGGTATTATAATTCATTTGCTGTCAAAAAACGGCGAAACATGGATTAACTCTAAAGATGGCACTACTAGTTTTTTTTTTATATTTTTTTGTTGTATCGAAACAAAAATGTAAACAACAGCAAAAAACGCGAATTAAACAGCACGTATTCACATGCATTTACGCATTATGCAGTGACACCATTTATGTGTTCGGGAATAGGGCCCCAGCCAACTACTTGTATCCATGTCCTACAAAACCTATACCAAGCCGTGCTCGTTAATTGATATCTTGTATGACTTCTAGGGACTATATCTGCCTAACGGCTAATAGATTTTTTTTTTATTTTGGCCATAAGCAAGTTGTATCCATGTCCTACAAAACTTATACCAAGCCGTGCTCGTTAATTGATATCTTGTATGAATTCTAGGGACTATATCTGCCTAACGGCTAATAGAATTTTTTTTTATTTTGGCCATAGGCAAGTTGTATCCATGTCCTACAAAATCTATACCAAGCCGTGCTCGTTAATTGATATCTTGTATGAATTCTAGGGACTATTTCTGCCTAACGGCTAATAGAATTTTTTTTTATTTTGGCCATAAGCAAGTTGTATCCATGTCCTACAAAACTTATACCAAGCCGTGCTCGTTAATTGATATCTTGTATGAATTCTAGGGACTATATCTGCCTAACGGCTAATAGAATTTTTTTTTATTTTGGCCATATGCAAGTTGTATCCATGTCCTACAAAATCTATACCAAGCCGTGCTCGTTAATTGATATCTTGTATGACTTCTAGGGACTATATCTGCCTAACGGCTCATAGAATTTTTTTTTATTTTGGCCATAAGCAAGTTGTATCCATGTCCTACAAAATCTATACCAAGCCGTGCTCGTTAATTGATATCTTGTATGAATTCTAGGGACTATTTCTGCCTAACGGCTAATAGAATTTTTTTTTATTTTGGCCATAAGCAAGTTGTATCCATGTCCTACAAAACCTATACCAAGCCGTGCTCGTTAATTGATATCTTGTATGACTTCTAGGGACTATATCTGCCTAACGGCTAATAGAATTTTTTTTTATTTTGGCCATATGCAAGTTGTATCCATGTCCTACAAAACCTATACCAAGCCGTGCTCGTTAATTGATATCTTGTATGAATTCTAGGGACTATTTCTGCCTAACGGCTAATAGAATTTTTTTTTATTTTGGCCATAGGCAAGTTGTATCCATGTCCTACAAAACCGATACCAAGCCGTGCTCGTTAATTGATATCTTGTATGACTTCTAGGGACTATATCTGCCTAACGGCTAATAGAATTTTTATTATTTTGGCCATAGGCAAGTTGTATCCATGTCCTACAAAACCTATACCAAGCCGTGCTCGTTAATTGATATCTTGTATGAATTCTAGGGACTATTTCTGCCTAACGGCTAATAGAATTTTTTTTTATTTTGGCCATAAGCAAGTTGTATCCATGTCCTACAAAACCTATACCAAGCCGTGCTCGTTAATTGATATCTTGTATGACTTCTAGGGACTATATCTGCCTAACGGCTAATAGAATTTTTTTTTATTTTGGCCATATGCAAGTTGTATCCATGTCCTACAAAACCGATACCAAGCCGTGCTCGTTAATAGATATTTTGTATGACTTCTAGGGACTATATCTGCCTAACGGCTAATAGAATTTTTTTTTATTTTGGCCATAGGCAAGTTGTAGCCATGTCCTACAAAACCTATACCAAGCCGTGCTCGTTAATTGATATCTTGTATGAATTCTAGGGACTATTTCTGCCTAACGGCTAATAGAATTTTTTTTTATTTTGGCCATAGGCAAGTTGTATCCATGTCCTACAAAACCGATACCAAGCCGTGCTCGTTAATTGATATCTTGTATGACTTCTAGGGACTATATCTGCCTAACGGCTAATAGAATTTTTATTGTTTTGGCCATAGGCAAGTTGTATCCATGTCCTACAAAACCTATACCAAGCCGTGCTCGTTAATTGATATCTTGTATGAATTCTAGGGACTTTTTCTGCCTAACGGCTAATAGAATTTTTTTTTATTTTGGCCATAAGCAAGTTGTATCCATGTCCTACAAAACTTATACCAAGCCGTGCTCGTTAATTGATATCTTGTATGAATTCTAGGGACTATTTCTGCCTAACGGCTAATAGAATTTTTTTTTATTTTGGCCATAGGCAAGTTGTATCCATGTCCTACAAAACCGATACCAAGCCGTGCTCGTTAATTGATATCTTGTATGACTTCTAGGGACTATATCTGCCTAACGGCTAATAGAATTTTTATTGTTTTGGCCATAGGCAAGTTGTATCCATGTCCTACAAAACCTATACCAAGCCGTGCTCGTTAATTGATATCTTGTATGAATTCTAGGGACTTTTTCTGCCTAACGGCTAATAGAATTTTTTTTTATTTTGACCATAGGCAAGTTGTATCCATGTCCTACAAAACCGATACCAAGCCGTGCTCGTTAATTGATATCTTGTATGACTTCTAGGGACTATATCTGCCTAACGGCTAATAGAATTTTTATTGTTTTGGCCATAGGCAAGTTGTATCCATGTCCTACAAAACCTATACCAAGCCGTGCTCGTTAATTGATATCTTGTATGAATTCTAGGGACTATATCTGCCTAACGGCTAAGCAAGTTGTATCCATGTCCTACAAAACTTATACCAAGCCGTGCTCGTTAATTGATATCTTGTATGAATTCTAGGGACTATACCTGCCTAACGGCTAATAGAATTTTTTTTTATTTTGGCCATAGGCAAGTTGTAGCCATGTCCTACAAAACCTATACCAAGCCGTGCTCGTTAATTGATATCTTGTATGACTTCTAGGGACTATATATGCCTAACGGCTAATAGAATTTTTTTTTATTTTGGCCTTAGGCAAGTTGTAGCCATGTCCTACAAAACCTATACCAAGCCGTGCTCGTTAATTGATATCTTGTATGAATTCTAGGGACTTTTTCTGCCTAACGGCTAATAGAATTTTTTTTTATTTTGGCCATAGGCAAGTTGTATCCATGTCCTACAAAACCGATACCAAGCCGTGCTCGTTAATTGATATCTTGTATGACTTCTAGGGACTATATCTGCCTAACGGCTAATTGAATTTTTATTGTTTTGGCCATAGGCAAGTTGTATCCATGCCCTACAAAACCTATACCAAGCCGTGCTCGTTAATTGATATCTTGTATGAATTCTAGGGACTTTTTCTGCCTAACGGCTAATAGAATTTTTTTTTATTTTGGCCATAAGCAAGTTGTATCCATGTCCTACAAAACTTATACCAAGCCGTGCTCGTTAATTGATATCTTGTATGAATTCTAGGGACTATTTCTGCCTAACGGCTAATAGAATTTTTTTTTATTTTGGCCATAGGCAAGTTGTATCCATGTCCTACAAAACCGATACCAAGCCGTGCTCGTTAATTGATATCTTGTATGACTTCTAGGGACTATATCTGCCTAACGGCTAATAGATTTTTTTTTTATTTTGGCCATAAGCAAGTTGTATCCATGTCCTACAAAACTTATACCAAGCCGTGCTCGTTAATTGATATCTTGTATGAATTCTAGGGACTTTTTCTGCCTAACGGCTAATAGAATTTTTTTTTATTTTGGCCATAACCAAGTTGTATCCATGTCCTACAAAACTTATACCAAGCCGTGCTCGTTAATTGATATCTTGTATGAATTCTAGGGACTATTTCTGCCTAACGGCTAATAGAATTTTTTTTTATTTTGGCCATAGGCAAGTTGTATCCATGTCCTACAAAACCGATACCAAGCCGTGCTCGTTAATTGATATCTTGTATGACTTCTAGGGACTATATCTGCCTAACGGCTAATAGAATTTTTATTATTTTGGCCATAGGCAAGTTGTATCCATGTCCTACAAAACCTATACCAAGCCGTGCTCGTTAATTGATATCTTGTATGAATTCTAGGGACTATATCTGCCTAACGGCTAATAGAATTTTTTTTTTATTTTGGCCATAAGCAAGTTGTATCCATGTCCTACAAAACTTATACCAAGCCGTGCTCGTTAATTGATATCTTGTATGAATTCTAGGGACTATACCTGCCTAACGGCTAATAGAATTTTTTTTTATTTTGGCCATAGGCAAGTTGTATCCATGTCCTACAAAACCGATACCAAGCCGTGCTCGTTAATTGATATCTTGTATGACTTCTAGGGACTATATCTGCCTAACGGCTAATAGAATTTTTATTATTTTGGCCATAGGCAAGTTGTATCCATGTCCTACAAAACCGATACCAAGCCGTGCTCGTTAATTGATATCTTGTATGACTTCTAGGGACTATATCTGCCTAACGGCTAATAGAATTTTTATTGTTTTGGCCATAGGCAAGTTGTATCCATGTCCTACAAAACCTATACCAAGCCGTGCTCGTTAATTGATATCTTGTATGAATTCTAGGGACTATATCTGCCTAACGGCTAAGCAAGTTGTATCCATGTCCTACAAAACTTATACCAAGCCGTGCTCGTTAATTGATATCTTGTATGAATTCTAGGGACTATACCTGCCTAACGGCTAATAGAATTTTTTTTTATTTTGGCCATAGGCAAGTTGTAGCCATGTCCTACAAAACCTATACCAAGCCGTGCTCGTTAATTGATATCTTGTATGACTTCTAGGGACTATATATGCCTAACGGCTAATAGAATTTTTTTTTATTTTGGCCTTAGGCAAGTTGTAGCCATGTCCTACAAAACCTATACCAAGCCGTGCTCGTTAATTGATATCTTGTATGAATTCTAGGGACTTTTTCTGCCTAACGGCTAATAGAATTTTTTTTTATTTTGGCCATAGGCAAGTTGTATCCATGTCCTACAAAACCGATACCAAGCCGTGCTCGTTAATTGATATCTTGTATGACTTCTAGGGACTATATCTGCCTAACGGCTAATAGAATTTTTATTGTTTTGGCCATAGGCAAGTTGTATCCATGCCCTGCAAAACCTATACCAAGCCGTGCTCGTTAATTGATATCTTGTATGAATTCTAGGGACTTTTTCTGCCTAACGGCTAATAGAATTTTTTTTTATTTTGGCCATAAGCAAGTTGTATCCATGTCCTACAAAACTTATACCAAGCCGTGCTCGTTAATTGATATCTTGTATGAATTCTAGGGACTATTTCTGCCTAACGGCTAATAGAATTTTTTTTTATTTTGGCCATAGGCAAGTTGTATCCATGTCCTACAAAACCGATACCAAGCCGTGCTCGTTAATTGATATCTTGTATGACTTCTAGGGACTATATCTGCCTAACGGCTAATAGATTTTTTTTTTATTTTGGCCATAAGCAAGTTGTATCCATGTCCTACAAAACTTATACCAAGCCGTGCTCGTTAATTGATATCTTGTATGAATTCTAGGGACTATTTCTGCCTAACGGCTAATAGAATTTTTTTTTATTTTGGCCATAGGCAAGTTGTATCCATGTCCTACAAAACCGATACCAAGCCGTGCTCGTTAATAGATATTTTGTATGACTTCTAGGGACTATATCTGCCTAACGGCTAATAGAATTTTTTTTTATTTTGGCCATAAGCAAGTTGTATCCATGTCCTACAAAACTTATACCAAGCCGTGCTCGTTAATTGATATCTTGTATGAATTCTAGGGACTTTTTCTGCCTAACGGCTAATAGAATTTTTTTTTATTTTGGCCATAACCAAGTTGTATCCATGTCCTACAAAACTTATACCAAGCCGTGCTCGTTAATTGATATCTTGTATGAATTCTAGGGACTATTTCTGCCTAACGGCTAATAGAATTTTTTTTTATTTTGGCCATAGGCAAGTTGTATCCATGTCCTACAAAACCGATACCAAGCCGTGCTCGTTAATTGATATCTTGTATGACTTCTAGGGACTATATCTGCCTAACGGCTAATAGAATTTTTATTATTTTGGCCATAGGCAAGTTGTATCCATGTCCTACAAAACCTATACCAAGCCGTGCTCGTTAATTGATATCTTGTATGAATTCTAGGGACTATATCTGCCTAACGGCTAATAGAATTTTTTTTTTATTTTGGCCATAAGCAAGTTGTATCCATGTCCTACAAAACTTATACCAAGCCGTGCTCGTTAATTGATATCTTGTATGAATTCTAGGGACTATACCTGCCTAACGGCTAATAGAATTTTTTTTTATTTTGGCCATATGCAAGTTGTATCCATGTCCTACAAAACCGATACCAAGCCGTGCTCGTTAATAGATATTTTGTATGACTTCTAGGGACTATATCTGCCTAACGGCTAATAGAATTTTTTTTTATTTTGGCCATAGGCAAGTTGTAGCCATGTCCTACAAAACATATACCAAGCCGTGCTCGTTAATTGATATCTTGTATGACTTCTAGAGGCTATAGTGGTTATACTTTGCTGAACTTCAAAGTAATTTATCAAATTATTTGAATAAGTGGATATTGTAATGGTAATCCAGTGTAAATTACTGTCTGCTAATAAATTTTTAAAATACTGAATTAAATTTATTTATAATTATTCGTATGTATGTACCTACCTAATAGTGTTTTTATTAAACACATACAAGCAACTATTTCATTTTATTTTACTTTACTTATTTAATTTCTACGACATATTATATAAATATATTTTCTTTCGTTATAGTTTTCATAATACGCTAGTTATAATATAATAGTATTACCATATTTAACTATAATCGTTTTCTGGGATTTTTTTTCGGGCTAATTTCACAGAGGTGTAACCTTAAGTATTTCAAGTTTCAATGGATTTGACAACAACAACATCTCTAAAGTTAAAAACTCATAAAACTCCGTAATTATGTCACTGTAATTACATTTTGTGCTTGCTAAATATGTATGAAGCCCGAAGTCTATGATTTTAAATTTATAATAATAAATAAATTTTTCATATCGGCTATTAAATCATAGCTATACAAAAGATTCGAATAAAATCGTTTGGCGCCTGTTAGCGATATATACAGCTTACGCCGTGAGTAAGTAATTCAATTTCGTATTTATTTGAAGAAGGTGAGCAATCCCGATATTGAATTCGCTTGAAGGCGCCACACGATTTTATTCGAGTCTTGTGTATATAGCTGATTTAATAGCCGTAATGATTTTTTTCACTTTTTAGTCTTTGGTAATTTTGTCGTAAGTTTTACACTCAATTTTTTTTTTTCAAACTATTCTAAAACTTTACAAAATCTATATGTAGACGTTTTTTATATGTGAATTTTATGAGCTATGATATTATTTGCAATGTACCCAATATCATAAGTGTTTTTGAGCTGTTATTTCACATTTAGAGCTTTATGGCGCTTTTGTTGTATTCTCTTACTTATCAACCATCAAAGGATAAACATCAAAGAAAAATAGATTCAAAACAAATATTGTATAACAAGCACCATTTTGTATAATCAATTTATTACAATGAAGCATACTTTTTATAATTGGAAATAAATCACAAGTCATCACCAAGTTATTGCACCTTCCATTTTGTACCGGGTTTATTTTGCTTGTGGAATCCGAAATATCTTGGTACAAAAAATTCTGTAACGCGAATATTTTAATTTAGCAAAGATATATTCCGATATATTTTATCAGATCTTTCGATGGTCGTAACTAGGGTATCCAAATTACTCGAGTTTCAAAGTACCCGGGTAGTCGAGTATTGGTTATTTTAATCCCGGGTACACGAGAATTAAAAAAAATTATAAATCATATAAAAAAATCTTAGAGCATACGATATCGCAACTGATAAAATTTAAAATCCCTAAACTGATTGTTTCTTTCTCCTTAAGAAAATACCATAAATTTTTAAAAAAATTATCGCGTCGCGCCATGGTTTTGCCCGTGTCTTCGGTCTAATAAACAGCACATGTTGCACATTTAGATTCTCATTTCCCTTGCTTTTCAAAATGATCTTATAGGAATAATTGCTTGATAGATTCGGGCGTTGAAAGCATTTTAGAATATAGGTAATCGTATTCTATATAGGTAATTACTGTAGCTTTTCAGTTGGATAAATTGAGGAATGCCTTATTATATTTACAGTGTCGGACAAAACTAAAGCATGAAATGGTCTTGTACTTTGTTATATAAAATAAAATAAAAAATTCCATTTTACATATTTAATTTTATCAAATTTTGAAAGTTTTGAACATCAGCTTTAACATAAACACATTATAATTGATATTATCGTTCAATTAAAAAATTGAATCTAATTAGGCTCAAACTTATTAGAAATATCAATTCCTGGGATTTCCTGGCGATGCCATTCCAAGCCTTCCAAGATTGGTTAAAACTTCCAGCACTCATCTAAGAAATTTTTAGAAGATCTGTAATTTGATAAACCTATACGGCTGCGGCCAGAGAGCATACGTTGCGGTAAGCGAAGAAAGGTGAGAAGCGAAAAAACTAAACACATATCCATTTATACGAACAGGTCCCACTTTACCTTATGGGCCCGAGCCTAGGGCGTCAAGTTCCTCGAAAACAAGGGTCGGCAACAAATATTTAACAACCTTCCTTCCAATTTAATAAATGGTATACAATATTTTTTATGATCATCAACTTATCAAACTTAAATGCGGATAAATCATAAAATCTGTCACTTCAAAGAATATTTCGAAAATAACTTCATTGTCGAGTACGTACATTTTGGTGAACACCACTTACTTTCAAATAAATAATTACTAGAGTTGTATAATGGATAAAGGCATAGATGAATTTGATATTTCATATCCAAATATTGATGCAGTATTATGAGAAAATTGTTCGACCGAATGATCGTTTTCAGTTTGCCCAAAAGTTAAATCTTAATTCTGGTCGACAAGTTTCAAGCAAAAATTTAAAGCAGGGCTTTTGTTATAGGTATATAAGAAGAAACCATGCAAAGAATTTCGTTTGAGGATATCATTAAAAGGCTTGCTGAACAAAAGACAAGACTTATTAAACTCTAAAATCAATTTCATAGTTGCCTTCATTCATTCAGTCAAAACTAAGTATTTGTATGACATTAATGCAAAATACCATATTATTTTGTTCCAAATTCTCTTACAACCAAATCACTTTAAATGATACAAGCCATTCCTGCTTATTTCATACTTTGGTTGAAAAAATTCTAACTTTAAGCAAAAGTATTGATCTATCGTACTACTACGTTTTTTTTCCCAATATCGTGAACACAGCATCAGTGATTTATTTTAAGCATTGTATTACTCAAAAATGATAATTGAAAAAACGAAGGAACAAATTGGTCTGTTTTAAAGAATTTGATTTGCTTAAAAAATCATTGAATAAATGAATGAAGGCAACCATAAAGTCTACTAAATAATTGTGTGCGTGGGTCGTAGTTACAGTAAAAGTCAGTTATTTTCCAAGAGATAGAGTTTCGATCATAAAAATTGTATTGCCAGAAATACAGTATTTTCTAGGGATGAACGCCAAATTTCAAACCGATATGACATTTAGTTTTGTTTTGGAAGCTATCGAAATACAGCGAATTTCGTTGATCATTCACTAATACGAATAATGGCACGGAAAAACTACTACGCAAATCAAAGGCAAGGTAAAAAGTATTATGACTCTTTTTCTTCTTCATATTTCACGGTTCATAAGTAGTTTACTGCATTTCGATGGAATTGCATCACTACGAGTAACATTCGTCACACACGACGCCCCATTAAGGTCACTACTGAGGAAATGGTGAACAAAAGATATCATGAAATCTTAGAGAGATTGTTAAAATGACAAACAGCTTAAAAGAGCGCTTACGGAACACCCTACATGAACGTTTGAGAAAGAAAAAGTGCTCTTTCAAAACGATACCGCACCAGTTCACTCATCGGCAGTCGCCACCTACCAAATTGACCGAATTACGCTATGACTAGGCTACTTTGAAAAATAATTCACTTTTTCATTCAAAAAGTAGTTAACATTTTAGTCTATCCCCTTGATACCCCCAATAGTCGTAACTATTAGGGAAAGGCAAAACGTTAATCAAATATATCAGAAAAATTAAGCGAACCTCAAAAATCATAAGTATGTTGAGTTTTCCCTAGGCATCTACTCCCCTAAATAGATATAGAGACGAAGTTGGCGCCTATCCACTTTTCGCCGCCCGTTTTATCTGAAAAATCAGGTTTTGAATAAGTCAACAACCAGAAAAAGTTAAAGATTTAGGCATTTAGAAATTCATCGCTATTTTGTTTCTAACATGACTATTACTCGCCAATAATAGCGGCTAATTATGAACTAATACTCACCTTTTTAAATTTATACAAAATACTGTGGCACTATTATTCTCTGGCTTTATTAACTACTATTAAATTTTCGACTACTATCTAGTATAAAAAAACAATAAACCCAAACAAATGAAAAATCCACATCTACCTAGATGACAGTCATATTTTATACCAAAACTAACTTACCGAAAAGTATCCTTCTCTGCACAAACTGCATAAAGTATCATCATTCACAATATTCATTTCAAAACACAACTATACAAAACTAAAAAATGCTTTTGAATTTCAGTTCATTCCATTCTATTATAGTGTTCTAAAGTACAAGTTTCTATCTCCCAGTTTTGTAATTTGTCAAATTAACCAAAAAGCAAAAAAAAAAAAAAAAAATTTGAAACTTTAATTTTTGTGGCAAATTAAAACAAAAATCCGAAAAGTTTTTTGTTTGTCATCTTTTTTTCTGCTCACACACAAAGATAAATAAGATGTGGTGGTTAATTAAGCTTAAACTATTGTAATATTAAAGTTTATAGTAGTTTTTAAATTGGTTTGGGATTCTGCAGTTAAGGCATGGTTGTATATACATAAAAAATGAATCGAACACAAGTTTATTTGTACATACGAGTTCATATAGGTAAAGTTTTTTGTTCCTTGTAATTATATGTATGTGAATGCAACGTACAGAATATTACAAAGATGTTTCCACCATATCACGGAATTTAGATAACATAAAAAGTTTTATCCATATACAGTCGCTATTAGCTTGTTCGTATGAAACTAGTGTGTAATTAATTAATAAAGTTAGGTATCACAGGGAGATACATATGGTACGCTTTGCGAAAAAAATACAAAATTTAAAATCAATATGAATTTTTGTAAAGCAAATTGCTTAATGTGGTTTGGAAATAGCTAATGACATTTTTGGCAACTTTCAGAACAACCCTTTTTATAGCGTTGAAATTTTATTTTATAAAAATTCAAAATACAGACATTTCGATCGAAAAAGCATCAATGCTTACGTTTAAGATACCGCAGGCATTTTTGTTTTCTATTCTATTACCATAATTACGATAATAGTGAATCTCGTTTGTGGTTTATGGAAAAATAATTAAAATCATATCTAACCGTAGCCCCAAAGTATCAAATGAAACAAAATTATTTTATGATTTTGTAAATTTGTACTGAAACTAACATGTGTCTGTTATACGTATCATGTTATTAAATTATTTTGTTTGCAAATCCTCCTTATATGAATTTGCTGTATAAGCTCTTTGTTATAAAGAGATGGCTTGAACCTACATCAATAATAAATAAAATCGAAGAAGATTAAACTTAATAAGCTTATATGAGGATGTATATGAATAAATAGAAAGATGCTTATTTTGGTGCTGGAAACTATACAGAATACAAATATTTTGACATTAAGCTGATTAACGTGTGAAATAATGTATGTGATTAAATTTTAAAGAAGATTGGGTTGTTTGAGATTTTTAATTTTATTAGACTTTGCTTACAAAGTAGTTGAACATTCTTCGGAATTATGCTGGTAAACTTTTTATTTTTAGGTATCTGATCAAAAAATTTAACTAATAGATTCTAAATTCAGTCGAACATATGAGCTTATGAAGTTTTAAACTGTACAGAATTGAATTAATTTTTCCACATACTTTAGAAACATGATTATTCCAGGATAAATTTTCATTAATTGTTAATCCTAAATTATTAACGGTTGCTGAAAAGGGTATTGGGTTATGATCTAAGCCACACATTCTGATCATGTGGTGGATCCTTGTTAAATTCCCCTTTTCTTTTCCTTTCCCACATTTTTCGGTAGTTTTCAGCCAACTTCTTTCCATAGACCCCAAATACGACTTCATCTAGATCTTTAAGGGTGCTACAAAAACCCATGACCACCTTCCTCTACTGGACTCGAGTACCTGGTTAAGTCGTAGTAGGATTCCCCTCTTGAGATAATTTTGTAATGGCGTGATTTAGGTCTAATCTGAATCGTTGCCGCAAACACTCGGTGGTGTCCTTGTCGAGACTCATGAAAAATAACCATAATACGAGGGCGGAGTGAGAAGTCTGGTAAAATTGAAACAAGGAATAATATTTTCAGAAAAAAAAAAATTTTTTTTTCAACGTAGTTGCCTTTTAGCTCGATACACTAGGCCCGATTGTATGAACGAGGATAAATGATTAATCCTCTGATTTAGCGTAGTTTGCATTGTATGAACCATGCTAAATCAGAAAATTAATCGATGATTTTTTTTTACCATCCGTTTTATCTTCTCTTTTTGGTGACTGAATCAGAGACTAAAAAAATTTGTTTTTATTTTTTCGACATTTCAAATGTGGTGTATCATACAAACGAGACATTTTTATAAAAGAACAATTATTAAAAATGAACTCAACAAGGAAGAAAATATCAAATTCGCAAATTGAAATTTTATTTTCCTCTAAATAAACAAAAAAAAATTTTAATAAACATCAACAAAGTAAACGTCATAGAAATAGTATTGCCAGTCATACAAAAAACTGGTATAAAACTGTACTAAAAGAGAGGATAGATTTTTATTTAGCAACGTTCATACAATCGACGAAAAGTAAAATCCTTGAGTAGTGATTAATCATTACTCCCGGATTTTTTTTCATTTAGCGGTGTTCATACAATCGGCCCTTAGTCTAACGTTTTTCCAATTTTTCGATCCCTTCCGAATAATACGATTTCTCGAATCCTTTAAAATAGGCTTTAAGGCCTTCAAATAAGGCTTTAAGGGGCTTCAAATAAGGCTACGCTTCATCCACAGTTATAAAACAACAAAAAAACTCCATTTAAACTCCTTTTTATTTCGCTTGAAAAATCGCCAAACCTGCCTCTGAAGTTGTCTTGTCACATGTGTGCGTTTTTGGTCGATTGTAAACAAACGCGGCACCCAACGCGCGGATAGCTTTTTCATATTCAGATGTTCCTGTAATATATTGCGCACACGTTCATCTAAGATGCCTACTATCTCAGCTATTTCGCGCACTTTCACTCTGCGGTCTTGCAATACCGTATCATGGATTTTATCAACCATTTTTGGTGTGGTGACTTCATTTGGGCGTCCTGAACGTTCGGCATCAGTTGTGCTTGTACGACCACAAAGAAAATCAGTAAACCACTTGTGAATCATTTTAATCGATGGTGAAGAGTCCTCATAATATTTATCAAGCTTTGTTTTGGTTTGCGTAATGGTTTTTCCACGCAAAAAATAATATTTAATTAACACACGAAATTCACTTTTTTCCATGTTTGCAAAAAAACAATGGGTTGTCTGTTTTCAATGGCTGTCAAAACTGAACTAAATGACAGATCTGTCTGAAAATTTTAATTTGATATTGCCACATGACATCTGAGATTTGCAATTGTGGCGCCCTCTGGTGCAATTTTATCAGACTTCTCACTCCGCCCTCGTATTACATATCACCTTCATCCACTCTTGTCTTCATTTAATTGAGTAAGTTTAATGGTGAATAATTCAAGCACAGCAAATTGTGTAAGTGAAATAGGTACCTATATAGTGACAATTAATTGTACCAAGTGGAAATGGACTCTAATCTAATAGAACTATTGCCCAATGGATTTATGCGATTATAATTAGGAGTTAAAATCAAATTGTCAGAATATATGTGATTTATCTAGATTCTATGTAGATTATCCTAATTTACCGACTTTCATACAAAATTCATGATGAATTAAGGCCAAATTAAACCCGGGATGGGTTTGTCACTGTAAACGAAAAGTGGTTTTATACACAGGCTAATTTTTAACCAATTTTTGATAACGGCATCTATGGTAAACTATTACCCAAATGTTTTTTTTATTTAGCCCACCTCGCATGATTACTTCCGTTTTATTTTATCAAAAGTATCAAAGTGCCTATGATTAGTTTCAAAGTTCCCAATAAATAAATTGGCTCTGACGTTTTTCATAAAATGTTGGTATTTGGGTTTGTTTCAAATTTAGTTTCAATTTCAATGACCATTCAATTTATTTAAACAAAACTGTAATTGTCTTCAAATTGCATTTTTTTCCAATTTTTTAAATTTTGTAATCGAAAACTAAAAGAATTCTGTTGCACAATTTTTCAGTATAAACGATGATATTCTTAATTAATTTAAGACAATTTCATTGCCAACGCTTTAAGAAAAACCACTGGATACAAAAGCACCCATCAAGAAAATCGTCAAATGTTTAATTTGGTTGAATGGCTGACACACATTTGTCTCGATTCCAAATTAATTGCTTAACAGTCATAAACCTATAAAAGTACATATTTTATGGCTCACATAGCACCACAGACACATCGATTTTTTATTCATTTGATTTGTAAACGAGATTTTTTATGGGATATAGAACTTTGTTATTAGGGCAACTTATTGCCGACAGTAATAAAAATGAAAAAAAAAAAAAACTGCGAGTTGGTTCTTGTAATTTTATTAAATGGGTGTTAAAGTCAGTCAGAATTTTATGTGTCTCCAAGCGGAAATATATTTTCAAGACGAATAAAGCATATGGCCTCTGAGACAATGATCTTTTTACACATGTATAACAATTATTTTTGTTCATGGTACTAGAAAAATAGTTTACAGAATCAGAACATAAGGAACAGAAATAAATAGCGCAGTTATTATGATTTATGACATTTAATAAAATAAAATTAAATAGTTATGATAGTTAGTGTATTAATGTGAGCCATTAAAAAAACAATAATTTAGTTAAGGACCATTCATTATAATTTTTTTAATTATCTACCATTATCTTGTCTATTACATATATTAAGTCTCTATATTTTTGAAATACGACTAGAAAATAACTTTTGAAAGATTACGGGAGGTCGATTTACAACCTCCCTCACCATACCAATAATACTACAACAGCATAATATTGATACAGTATAATTTGTTTTATGTCAATTATGCAAAACTTATAAACATAAAAAATTTTCCAACAAGGCACAGTAAGATTGATGGTTTTACGACAGCTAAACAGTAAGAAAAATTATGTCATTTATGTAAAAGCAAACAAAAACATTTTAGGGAGCACATTTCGAACACAAATAGGAAGAAATAGAAAAACAAAATGGATAATTGTAGCTCCTGTGTCCTATTTAAGTTCTAATTAATAAATCATCACCACAAATAAACACACGCACTGATTTGCTTGCAAAAAATTAATATTTAATCAACGATAATCATCGGATAGTACCTAACCATTGAATTAAAAATCGATTAGCGTACATAAAAAATTTCAAAACAACTTTGTTTTGTATATTTATCTACGTTCTACAGTAACTATGATGTCATAATATTATGGGGATATAGATAACAGACAAAAAAAATGTTCCGCATCGTACATATAGATATGTTATAATTAATTAATTTAGAATTTAATTAGTTTTTTTGTATTTTGTTTAGTTTTATCTTTCATGTAATTAAACCGTTGTAATACGGGGATTTAATATTTAATATTTTTAATCGGATATTCAACACTTGCCAAATATAATCTAAAAATTTAATATGTCGAGAACGAAAAAAAAAAATCATTGTGTGTATACTCTAGTATACAAGTCTAAACTTACCTATTCGAAAGCAGATACAAAATTTGAGTTTTAGTTTAATTGGAAAATATCCAGGCGTTAATACACAGCAGGCAAATAACGTTTCCATTGACAAGCTTAAATATTTGCGATTCAATTTACAACTTTAAGGTTTCAGTGCTTTAACAATGGAATGTTTTTTACTTTTAACTTTGAAGCTTTAATGCATTTGATTTTGACAAAAACATGTTTTTATGTTATGTTCATTACAGATACGAAGAAAAGTTAATAAATCCTAACAATTTACTTTAATAACAAGAGAAATAATTTGTTTTTCATATTTTGAATCTGAAAATTGACTATTTTCCTATATTACAGTTTTAATATACGATATTATTCAAGAATAAAATTACTGTTTAAGGTGCGAGAAAATTGTTGTTAGCCAACCAGTTGGAGGAATACGAAAATTGGCTACTTCTTCTTAACACCTTTGTAACCGCATTGATAATAAAGGTAAGCAAAACAATTTAAATAGCTCAGGAACTGTTATAATTATAATAATTGTTATACATAGATATTAATTGTACGTCTGGCAGCACCGAATACTTTTAATCTATTTCATTGTTTTTTCCAATGAGCAGTCAGTCTGTTCCGTTTCCCTAAAATACACGAATGTACAATAAGATTAAGAAGTAAAAAAAAAAATTAGGTATTGCCAACACAACACGACTTTCTTTTACGAACTTTGTCGAGCCACGAAAGTTGTCACTAGCGACTGGCCGATTTTCTCTCAAATTCACTGGGACCTCCCAATTTATGAAAAAAGCTTTATTATTAAGTTTCAATTCAATTAATCCACATCTGGGCCACAGTTGGGCAAATTCTCGTAAAAAACCATAGTGTACATTTTACAAATAAAAGACGTAAGAAACGTTGTAAATTACATTAAAATGTAAATTATGTGTAAAAATCTAATATAAAAATACAAACAATAATAAGCAATTAACTGAAAATTTAAAATCATATATTAATAAACATTATCAATATTAAAAGCTTTTTTACGCTTTATAGATATTATAGTTAACCTTTAGTTTCCAACATTAAATTTTGTTTACATGTCATACAGCAATGCCATCTGGGGCGCGAGTAGGTGAGTCAGCAGAGACGCAACAACTTCAAGTGCGTTTTTTTATTCGCTATCCGGAGCCGATATCGAGACTCGAGAGCCGTCATATAAAAGTAGCTCCCGATAGCGGCTCCATTTAAATAGGAGGTAGAGCTAAATATTTTTTATATTACGTTTTCACTAATGAATTGAATTAAAAATTATAGTTTGACGTTAAATAAATTTAATTGTGATTGTGTTGTCTTATGACTTGTCAAAAAAAAAAAAAAAAAAATAATTCGTTTTAACAAGAAAAGACAACGTTTAGTGACAATTATAATTATTAATAAAATCCAAAGATGGCTAAAACTCTAAAAATCTGGATTTTCGACAATTTTATCCAAAATAGGTCAGATACGTTAAATTATGGTCAAAAACTGTTGAAAAGTGTCAACAACGAATGAAGCTAAAATTTTATATTTCTCCGTTTTTTCGGTGTTAAAAAGCGCTCTCAAAAACTGTCGAAAACACAGGTTTGAAGACTGCCAAGAACTCGAGCTTAAAACTGTCGAAAACTGAGTATTAAATACTAATTATCGTTAGAATTGATTTCTGGTAACAAAATTTACAAAATTTTAATACGAAGTTACACTGGCCATGACCAGGTTATGATAATCAACAAAATGCCATTGCCCCAAATAAAATATCGAAACTCGAGTAGGTAATGTCGATACCCTAGTGGTACCGAAGTTACGGTAGTTACGGTCGAACTGAAGAATTCATGGAGTACTCAAGTTTTATCAATGTTTGTTCTTTATTTAATCTAAGTCACAATATCGTGGAAAAGAATCGACGAACTGGCGATCAAGATGAAATTCGTATTCGAGCTGTTATGGAATGTCACCCTTCTTGTAATGGATCACGTATGAATATTTTATCCGTCATTTAATAGTGACAACAAACTAAAAATTGTTTTAGTAACCAAAACAATGGTTGAATTTGGAACAATTGGCAATGATGAGATTGGAATTTGCAATATAAACTGTAGAGTATAACATTTCTCTACACTTTACAGATATACTGTAGAGTAGAACGTTTTGTTTTTTTTGTTTAATCTCCCTTTGGTGCAGTTTTCCTCCAGTGAATTAACTTCGGTCCTAAAGGAATAAAGTTATTGAAAACCTGTCACTAAGGAATAGCCATTTTGTGGGTCCAAAACAAATTTTCCCGACATTTTGGACTATACCACCTGAGTTCGAAAATGCAAAACAAAAATGTCCGTCCGTCTGTCTGGATGTCTAACTGAACCATAAGACGCTTGTCCGATTTAAAATTTTTTTTAGCAAATCTCTTGATATGGGCAAGGCGGAGAATTGAAAAGGTTTTAGAACCTTTACGTCAAGATTGATTTGGGCGTTGAGTTTGTGGTTGAGTTGATGGTTGAGTTGGAGTTGTGTTGGGGTTGGGATAGCGAACAGAAAAGCTAGAGATTTATTTTTTTGTTTAATTTCCGGTTGAATTAGAATTGGCTTGAGTTGAGTTGATGTAAGCATTTAGTTTTTGAGACCATGATGATTTGGAAGCTGGATTGGGTGTGAGTTTGGGGTATATCTAAATACTGGGTTGCATGTCGAGTTACAGTTGGGGTTATACAAGTGCTGAGTTGGGGTTGAATTGGAGTTGGGTTAAGGTTGAGTGAAGTAGGAGTCAGCAGTTGTGTTAAGGATTGTTTTGGAAGTTAGCTTGAGCTGATTTGAGTTGAGTTCACGTACGAATATAGATTTTCGACCCGTGTTGATTTGAGGATTGAGTTGGACCTTGAGTTTGGGGCTAAGCTGAGGGTTGAGTTGGGATTAGGTTAGAGGTTGAGCTAGGATTGAGTTGATAGTTCATGTGTAGTTTTCGTACCGTGTTGGTGAGGGATCGAGTTTGTGGGAATTGAGGGTTTCGATTGCGGATTTGGACCATTTGAAGATTGTGTAGGGCCTTTAGTTTGGAGTTGAATTGAGGGCTGAGTTTGTGGTCGAGTTGACTAGAATTGGGTTTGGGCTTATTCGGTCGTTTGATTAGAGATTTATTTAAAGGGTGGGTTGAAATTTGAGCTGCAAGTTAAATTGACTTGTTCTGAGTGGAATTCATATACGCATGCAGTTTTTCAAACTTTTGGTTGGGACAGTTAGATAAGATGGAGTTGGTTTAGTTGAGGCTTGAGTATTGTCGAGTAGGGTGGTGGGTAGGGTTTGACTTGGGTTGAGGTATGATTGAGTTCAGGGTTAGGTTGAAGGTTGCATTGAGATTATGTTAGGGTTGAATAGGGTTTGATTTGAAGTTGAGTTGGGTTTGAATGAGAGGTTTAGTTTAGTGGGAAGTTAGGTTGAGTTGAGATAATACACGCACGAAGCTTTCGAATCTAGTTGATTTCGGGATAGAGTTGGCCGTAGAGTGTGGAATTGAGTAGAAGGTTGAGATTTGGTTCGGGCTAAGTTGAGTTTAAGTTGAGTTGGGGTTGAATTAGTTTGGGTTTTTGTTTAGTGAGGGGTTTTGTAGGGGAACTATTTGAGGTTAGGTTAAGCGTATGATTTGAAGTTGATTTGGGGTTGAATTGGTGATTGAGTTGGGAGTTGGATTGGCGATTGGTTTGGTTATTGCGTTGCGATTGACTTGGAGGTTGAGTTGTAAATTGAGTTGCAGATTGAGCTAAGAGATTCAGTCCAGGGGTTGATTTGGGAGTTTATGTATTTTTCAAGACCGAAGTTCTGATTACCTGGTGAAAGTTCTGATTACCTGCAAGGTTGGTAATGCGACAAGCAAAAAACAGTAGACTGTTTTAAATTTGTGACAATCGTTTAATAAAATGTTATGTGTACTATTATGTTAACACGCATAAAATTGGTGATCTAGGTGTGCAACATTAACTGTTAGGTTTGTTCATTGGCCATCATTGTGAATTATAATAAAAAGATATGGTGATAACAAATATAATTATCTTCCTTCCGATTATTACGGTAAAGATGAACAGATGAATAGAGAGTTTGATTTGTTTGAATTTAACATACCGGTTTTATTTTAAATCCTAGTTTTAAGAATCTCCGTTAGAAGTAATTCCATAAAGAATTTTTTTTCTATAGTATTCCAAGATTCGTTCTTATATGCGCGATGTGTTCAACTATAAGCTATTAGGCGTAATTTTTTCAATAATTGCACGTCAGCATAACATTCTTCCGCCATACCGGCACACAAGCCTTATTTTATAAAGGAGAACCTGGAGTTTCATCTTGGCAGTTTTTAGGGACTCCGCAAAATATCGCCCAATCGACTAGCCTGAAAATTTTAAGTTAAAATCAGAAGATCTTGCGTTTGTCTATATAGAGTTTTCAGGTTTTTCTGGATTGCTAACTGCCATGAAGGTTTCATTTTTTAATTCCGTTATTACTTTGTTATTTCAGAAGTAATTGTTGAACGCAACACAAATCAACAAAATAAAAATAAATTACGAATTCAAATACCGTGGTGAGATTTTCACAGAAAATGTAGGTTTCAATCTGTTACAAATGAAGAGCTCCAATTGTATTTCAGCAAAATACAAAACAATTTTTAATCCCTTCTATATAAATTATATTCCCTCGAATTTTAAATACAAAACCCATTCTTTCGAAAACTCAAAACAACGCAAAACAATATCAATGATACACTCCAATTTACATGTCGTGATGAACTTACCAAACAAAACAAAATCGTGGGTGTTGTTTTTCTTTTTACCGAGTGAAATATTTCTCACGCCATAATAAATCTGGGTTTTATTCATGTGAAAAATTGTCTATAAAATATCTCCGTCTGCACATAAACAAAACACTTTCCAGTAAGTATTCGCTTTGATTCTTTAGAAAATGCCTATCTAAAAAATGTTGCAAATAAATCATTTCCCATTTTCACTTTACGTATATCGTAAAAAGGTTTTTGTTTGAAATGTTATGTCGTCTGTGATAAGAATTCACATATAGCTTGTAAATATATGATTCCATTTGTATAATGTACACTCTTAGTTCCCAAACAATCGAAAAATTTGGATTAAGCAATTTTCAGGACTAAATACTATCTTGGCTCCAAACTTTTTGACGTCATACCAGTGTATAATATCGATTTCGCTTGATTTTGAGTAAATTTATTCCGAGACAGCAAAATCATTCTATTTAAAATCATAAATCAATTTTGTATATCGAAAGACGATAAATAAAGCGTTAAACATCCGTTATGTTTTTTCAGATAAATATTAAAATTATTTATGACATGATATGGAGTGAAAGAATTATGTTTATGCGGCAATATCAATTATATCACATGTGATATGGCACAAATATCGCGATATGGCTCGTAAAACGTTTTGTCGCGTATTTTTTTGTATAGTCAACAGTGCACTTTAACGAATTCATATTTTACGGCTCTTTCGAATTTCAGACTATTATACATACTATGGATAAATATTTTTGTTGGACCAGATTTTATTTATAATTAGTTACACAATGGCTGTGTGTTATCGTCTAATGGTTTAACGGCCGATTTATAAATATTTTTTTGCAAAATTATAAACCAAATATCTTTATTCACCTACACAAAATTCAACTTGTAAGCTTATTAAAACTTTGTTACGGTAAACTTTTAGTGATTTTTTTTATAGTACATTCCAAAGCTTTTACAAACCAAAATAACTTTAAACTCAAAGCCAGATGCGAGATTTGTACAAACAGACTATTAATTTAAACACAAAAAGTCATGTATATGGGTCAGTCATTATTGGACAACAATTCGGACTGATGTCTGGACTCATAATATTGTTGCCCTAATTTTTGTTTAAATAAATAGCGAGCGCAGCACATAAAAAATTATGATTTTTACATTTTCAACATTAAAATTGAATAAAAATAATTTTTTATGATTATGGCTGCACAAGTAGCTTATAACAATGTTTTTGGTTGGTCGATACGTTTTGTTGTTTTGAAAAGTTTTGGAGCGTAAAATGATTAAAATTTGTGGCTGTCATGATATACGTATGTGAGACAATGGACTCCCACAGTTATGTATATTATTTTAAATAATTTGGTAATTTAAATACAGTCGAAGCTCCTAAATTGAAAATATTAAGGTGAAGGAATTTATAAATGAGAGCTTTTGATCCACGCAACTGGTTAAACGATATTAATGTAATACAGATATCGGAAATCCGATCCTTGGATAATATTAATCTACAATTTACTTGATCTATAGCAGAATCGTCGAGTTTTGAGCAAATGTATAGGAGATCAAAGTGTCCTGTTTCACCGAAGGATGAATTCTGCTTACATAAATATATTTTTTTCGATTCGATTCGATTTAATCGATTCAACTGGTTTACACGTAACGGAAGTGAGCAAGATAATTGCAGTTCTTGAATATTTGAGGATATTTGTACCATGCTGTTAATCAGTATTCTATTTACGGCTAAAGCTGCCACAACTTACTTACGTTCTGTGACTCTGTTGCTCTTTAAACAATCGCATCAATTTTAGTAAAAAGTTTATTCATGTTATTAGAGAACTACTGCTTACAAGTGGTTACATTTGGAAAGTATTTTGTTATAAAACGTGCCTGTAATAAATTTTAATTCTAGCCGTCCTAAATAATGATGACATTTTCTAACAATTAAGCCACCATTTCCAAAATTGCAAATAATCTCAAACCATTCGATTTTGCCGATAAACGCATTTTCTTGGAACAATATTGACATTTTGACAACGGCGATTCTCGCAGAGATATCTTCAAGTAAGAGGGTTCGTTAACTCATAATTTAGATTACGAGCAAATAAACGAAAGTATCTGAGAAACTTTCATTGTTACCAACAATAAATTTTTGTAAGGTATACTCGAAACTGACATATTAAAGGAGACGATAGAGGCCGAGATTTTAAGTAAAAATGCCACTAAGCCTTTGCGAATTTCGTTATCATTTCGCCGTTATAACCCGTTAAATTGACAAAATCTCAATTCATAATTTTACCGATATTCAAAATAATAAATGTCCACATATGAAGTTCACTCTTATTTGTCTCAGAGACTTTGTTCCAACTTTTGTCAAAATATCGCGACTTTCGAACTTGCTTTCTAATAACTCGAACGACCTCATCTGCTCGTTTGTCCAATTGAAGGTTTTAATAGTTTTGTTAGTCGAGTTAGCGGCTCAGTAATCATTGTAAAGTTCTTAACGAACTTCCGGAAATAACTTACTAATCCGATAAATTGTCGTATTTTGTGCTTACCTTACGGCTTTAGGTATTCTAAAATTGGACTGGTTTTATTTAATCCTGGAAAGATACTCTGAGAATCGATCGAAGGGCACCCGAAAAAAATCGAAATGTCCATCTGGCGTTATGGCTTCCTAACGAGATCCTGCATCGGCGGACATTCAAATTTGATAATCGCCGCATGCTAAATCCTGTTCTCTAAACAAATTACAACCACTGAGTCGTGATAGCTGATCTTTCAGCTTCCGCATCGCCTCTTAGTTGCCGGCAATCAATACACAGTCTTTTTTCTTGCAAAGACGATTGGACTATAAGGTGATTCGGATTCACGTATTATCTTATGTTGCAACAATTACTTATCATTGCGTTGACTTTCTGGTGTTGATGAAATGATAGTCCAAAAGGATGATAGACAACTGGTTCATTATTGTTTAATTTAATTTCCATTTCGATCTCTGTTTTCCCGAGTTTTTTAAATTTCGAGCAAACCAAATTCTAAGTTTTGATATTAACTGCAATAAATATCCGTGTTCATTCAAAGTCCATATTCGACAATGCGCTCGCCATACTAACTTCAGGTAATTGAACTTCATTGACATTTCCTTTTCGGCGATTAAACTTAATGTCGCTTCGAGCATTACATATTTGATTATTCATTATGATTATTCAATAAAGTATTGCTTATACTAAGATTTTAAAATTTTAGCGCATTGTTTACAAACAATGCAGGCAATGTTGTAGAATATGATGAATTAAATCAATACCTTATTATATTAGTTCGCAGGAAGCTGCTTGGCATACCCAGGAGCTTCCAATTCATGACTAATCCCATAGTGTTGTTACACTATCTGTTCATTTATAAGATGGCCCGTCAATATTTTGCACCGAAGATAATAAACTTTAACCTTAACTTTAACCGCCTTCTTTGAATAAAATTCTACAGACATTGTTGTCCATATTATTTATATCAAGATATTTCGAGCAAAAACTCTCTCTAAATTCGCACTTTGGGGAGAAAGCTATCGGTAGAATCATTTCAGTATCTCCAAAAAATGTTAAATTATCATTTAAGGCTACTACTTCTGATATTGAAGTGCTCTGAGTCTATATCTTTCGATACCCTAAAACTTTTAATAGACAATTGTATAACGTTTAAAGAAGCAGCTAGGGCACGTGGCCTATTTAACGATAGCGCTGAGTGGCATAATTGTTTATCAGAGGCTAGCACTCATATTTTGCCAAAATCACTGCGAGCATTACTCGTTACTATAATATTATATGATCTTCTGGAGGATTTTATTCATCAAGATATGACCGAAATGAAGCTTTATCAGTTAAGAGAACAGTAGTGTGAGCAAGCAGCATTTGATTTTTTATTACTTTTCCCACTACCTACATTTTGCCTTTAAACTTCGTTCACAATAAATGAATCGCAAGGTCAAACGTTACAAAGAGTTGGTTTGTATCTTCCTGAACCATATTTTACACATGGTCAACTTTTTCAGCAAAATTTCTAGAACAGTTATACCATAGACATTCATACTAGATTTCTCATTTAATAGTAACTAAAGGAAAAAAACAAAAACTTCTGATAATTCCAATGTATCGTTGTGTTGTGTATTTTATAAGGCAATGATTTTAGAATGCGTTGCAAATATAATACGTATATGCAATACACCGATAATATTTGAATGGAAAATTTTTGTTTTTATTTTCTGTTTTTAGTCAAATGAGAGATCTATTATGATGGTCTATGGTTATATATTAGATTCTTTAAAAGTTCAAGATTTCGAAACCCCGCATCAAGAAAAATTAGAAAATGATGTTATTGTGACAGACGATATCTAATTCTTAAAATTTGTCCGGATTTCCATCCCTTAAACTCCTCACAGATGGAGCGTGCTAGGATGGTGGTGTTGGACATTTTGGAAAGGGCTCCTGATTTATAGGTCAACGCAACTATTTTCAGCTCTTCAAGTTGAGTCGTTTAGGAGTTACGGAGATTTGAATTTTCTAAGAGTATTATTGAATTTTGACGTTTAATTTTAATTTTTAAAAAAGCAAATCGTAGCAGGTATAGCTTACGCTTTTCAAAAAAAGAAAAGCTTACTATGATACGGTGAACGGAACTGTCTATTTTTGTTTTACATGAATTTTCAAATGCAAATCACATTTTAGTGAAGCAGTAAACAGTCAAGCCATTAAAGATAAAATAAGAAAAAACAAGAAATGCCCAGAAAGCGACGTGCCGTGTGTAATCCTACGAAACTATTGAAGAAAAGTCTGACCGTCTTGAAGCAAATTGACAAAGGAACATCAAGTCACGGCAAATTGAAACACCTGATGTAACTCATGTCTGCCTTCAAATACAAAGGGGGGGACAAAGAAAATTGAGAGCTATAACAACTGGCTTTACCTTAAGCAATGAACTTTGCCTCAACCAAAAGGAACTTCCTATATTCACTTAAAGGAGTCAGTAGCAAATGATGGACTGCTACAAATCACATCCATTACTTTTGAAGATGTTTGATACCCATATTAACGTTGAGTGTTGCAACTCAGTGAAATCAATCAAGTACATTCTCAAATATGTACACAAGGGCTCTGATCAACGTGTATTTGTCGCTCAATCTCGTGAATATCAAGCAGGCCGGTATATAAGTAGTAATAAAGCTGCGTGGCGTGCTTTTGAATTTCCAATTCACGAACGCTACCCAACTGTGATGCACCTAGATGTACATTTTGAGAAAGGCCAAAGAGTTTACTTTAATGAAAACAATCTAGAAGACTGCCTAGCAAATCCACCAAAAACTGCTTTAACAGAATTCTTTGAACTGTGCAATTAAGACGGCTTTGCAAAGACATTACTATATTTTGAAGTGTCGCAATATTTTACGTGGGACAAATCGAAGAATGTCTTCAATCGTCGGAAACAAGGCTCAATTTTAGAAGGACATGGCGGCGTCCGTTCTGGTAACGCACTTGGTTGCATTTATACAGTCCATTTGAGGAACTTAGAATGTTACTACATACGAATGCTTCTTCATAAGATCAAGGGAGCTACTAGTTTTAATGATATACGGACCTTAAATTGAGGTTTATGTGAGACATATCACGCTGCATGTTTGGCTATGGGGCTCTTAGAGAATCACAGCCAGTGGGATGAGTCATTGAACGAAGCGAAAGAAACAGATTCACCTTCAAAAATTCGAACTCTTTTTGCTATCTTACTCTCATGCTGCGAGGTGTCCAATCCAAAAGCTAAGTGGGAAAAATACAAGGACTGCAACGAGAAAATCCCAATCTGAACTTAGATTTCACAGATGAAATCTACAACGAATCACTTAATGATCGAAGACCAAAGTTATTGATATGTCATAGGTCGCAGTGCGGGGTGGCTTGAGCCCCCACATGGCCCTCAAGTAATAATAATATTGATATGTCAGGAAAACTTTTATCAGCATTTGGAATTCCAAGCTCATCACTAGAGGTAACATATACGACGAGATAAAAGCCTGTATCAAATCATCGCAACTGTGGAGACATGTAAAAAACATGAAACTCCAAACAAACATGCGAGTAAAACAATCAAATGGATTCGACTCACTGCAACTTCCCAGGTATCTGCTGAGTGTTGGCAACGGAAAAGGAGCATTGGATGTGGAAACTGGAAAAATTAAATTGAATAAAGATTTTTGCAACACTGTCAAAACACTAAAATTCAAATTGACCACGTGTTGGATACACCATCTAACATAACACATCGTAGAATACGGTTGGCTTCAAAAATCAGCAATACTTGCACCAATTAATGCTAAAGTCGACGAAATCAATTTCACCATTTAAGAAATGATTCCAGTTGAATCGAAGTCATTTTACTCAATTGACAAGATGGTAGACGAAGAAGAGGCCACCAGTTATCCAGTTGAG
Source organism: Tipula helvola (assembly GCA_963556165.1). Lineage (NCBI taxonomy): Eukaryota > Metazoa > Arthropoda > Insecta > Diptera > Tipulidae > Tipula > Tipula helvola. The sequence goes on along the minus strand of OY744481.1, from coordinate 6,777,102 downwards.
TGCTTAAATACGCTCAATTCAAGTGACATACCACAACATAAAATCACACGCAAGATTAAAAGCCCTATTATGCAACGGGATGCGTTTGGTTGTGAAGTTGATGAACACTTATATAATTGAGGCAACAATTTTGGTTCGGCAATTTAAAAGGGAAAATGTGTTCATTCCCAGAATTCCAGTTATTCCCAATGATCTACCTTTTCAATTCAAACGCCTTCAGTTCCCGATTCGTGTTGCGTTCGCTATAACGATCAATAAATCCCATGGGCAGTCACCCAATGTGGTAGGAATTGATTTAAGGGATGAATGCTTCAGTCATGGAACAGTTCTACGTAGCAATGTCACGGGCGGAGACACCTAAACACTTCAATAACTACAAATGCTATTTGAAAATCATTGCATTTGCTTTATTTAAGGTCACGATACTAAAAATAAACCTTTCGCCCAGGTTTCGCCGGGTACGAAACTAGTAGTATATAAAGAAATATAGGAGTTAAATAACATTTTGTACAAATGCACAGGGCTCCTCTACGGAGCAAAATTATTGTCAGTATGTGACACACGTCTTAAAACAAATGGGTCAGTTAATTGCGTAACATACAAAAATCTTTTCTAGGACTGCGAAGAGAGAAATATTATTACCTTCTTAAGAAAAAAAGAAATGAAAAGAGTCTAACTAAAATGACCTCCGACTGATATTAGGTGAACCATATAGGAGATATCCTGACATAGTTGAAAAGCTTTAAACCTTAAATTAAGTCTGATACTAAAATGTTAACTGACAGCGTTTCCCGATTTGTCACCGTCTGAAATTATTAGTTGCTTAGAAAAATCTTCTATTGTGTATCGCAATTACAGCGACTCAATATTTGCAACGTCATGTACGAAAATAAATCGAGATTAGCTTCATCTTAGGGATTTATCTAAGCTAAAGTAACCGGAGGTCAAAATAGAATCGTTTCATTAATTATCTATTATCACTCGCTTAACAAAATTACAGCTTCATCTCAAATCCTTCTTTGTATTAAGGAAAAAGGTTAGGTACTCATTGTAATTAGAAATAAACGGAAATGGATGCTTCTCACTTTATGAGATAATAAAATAATTTTTGATTTGTTTCCAAGCAACAACTTTAACTCACAGCATATGGAACTCTAATGGAAAAACGAAATAAATTTTTGAAACAAATTTGGTGTAGAGATTAAATCTCAAACATTATGTACAGATGTAATTTATAACTGCACTTAACATTATTTTGTTCTTGTATATAATTATTTACCACATTAATATACAACCATCCTTAGAAAAACCGAACAGGCAACAACAAAATGATTAATTATTTTAGATTTAATTTTGGATTATGTCCAATTTTGAACCAAAATTAAACCAAACTAAAAATAAAAAGTTTAATTTACAAAAATATTTTATCAACTTGGAAAAACTTTCCGGAATTTTATCCAAAAACATAAAATAATTGAGTTTTTAAAAAGTTTTGTTTTGTTTTGTTTGGAATGGAATTCATTCCAGGAAAACAAATTGTATTATACCGAGAGGTATGTTTACTCGTGCCACTGTTTTCGTTTTGTTTAGCAAATGCAAACTGTAAATTTATTACCTAACCATATTTTGCCGCTCTTATCTTTAGTCTACTGTGGTATTTAGCATGATAATGTCATGTTAAAATATGAAATATTTGCTATATAGAAAATATAAATCTAATCTCGAACCACCCCCTGAACAACACGAAAAATTATTGGATTATGCACAGATTCATAAATTTAATTGTAAACTGGATTTTTTTATTTTTGTTACTTTTTGGTGTTCACTCGTGTACATATAATATGGGAATGATTTTTGTGCTCATTTAGATTGGATGTTGTGATGCGAAGAGAAAATTTCTAACCAAAAAGCGTACATAATGTTAAACCAGGAAAAATGCAGAATCATGTCTGGTCTGATTTTAATTTTTTAGTTATTAATGCATTGTTGGTATTCACAAACTAAAATTTTTTGTAAATATTTATAAGTCTTAAAAACTGTCTATGTCACTGTATACAATTAATAATTTACAGTGCAAACATTAAAAGAACAATAAATCTTAGACAATGCCACGCTTATGTTTCATTCCAGCAGAAAAATTTAAATATTAATGGGGTATATTAATGGTTTCAGCCAATTAACACAAGACAATTATAAATTATCAAAGCTTTTAACGAGATAGTATAATTAAGGATTAAGAGATACTGGGGATTAAGTTTCTTTGGTGTGAAAACTTGAGAACTAAAGTATTATTATCAAAATTTATCGATAATTAAATTACAATATTTCAATATGTCCACCTTTGTCAACAGGTAAATTATTTTTCAGAATTTTTATCTACAAAATTGCCATAAATCTAAACAATTTTGAATTAGATTATTTATGTTCTATTTGGAGCATATAACATAATATTTTATGTTTAGTTTGTTTTGTTTGTGTAGGAATTGAAATATAGGTACATAGATATGGAATACACATTTTTTATATTCTACCAAAATAATTCTGTTGTTTTGTTATGTTGAAACATAAATTTTACAGTTTGAATTTATTGTACCTATACGTCCTGTTATATTTCTTCAATAGGTGTAATCACACAGTTAATGCAATTGCATAAAGATTGATGATTTAATTAAAGCTTTATTGGGCACTGCAGAATAATCTGTTCAATTATTTTCCTGCATTGCGTTCATTTTTCTAGTTAAAACGATGTTTATGAGAAGTAGAGTTAAATGTATTTAATTAATTAATAATAATTATTAAATTTTCATAACAACAATGCTGGTCAAATGGAAGAATGTAAAAGCTTACTAATGTTGTCGTTGGTCACTATAAGTCACAACATAACAAACTAAAAATTAGACATATACCCAAAACGGTGGTCGCTTAGATTTGGGAATTTTGTGGGTCATTTCTCAAAAACATAAAAGCGCGAAATTATGAGAAAACGCTTATTAACAAGCTGATAAGCGAAATCATCATTAAAAAAGACAATTTTGCCCAGGCATCGGCCACAAATCTTAGAGGCGGATAAGTGATACTGGGATTGCATCTAAGAAATAAAATGTATCCTAAAGCACCGGGCCGGTAAATGAACGGTAAATATCTTGTGTGTGGACGTGAACGGTTGCTCCACTGAAAATTACAAAAGATGGAGCAATGATTAAGCAATTACAATCATCACCGGGGCGACAAATCGTGGTAACACTTACAAAGGCGATAACAATCTTTTGTGACACAAAGGTAAGAATAGAATAATTACTATAGTAGCGTAATTTCTCTAAAAAATCAATGGATGGTGGATCAATGTTTAGGCGAGTTGTTATTGTCCTCGAATATTCTTATTGGAGGAATCGAGATTATTGTGTTATGTTGGAATAATAATTGTGTTGATAAATTTAAGTAATTAAGAGTGACTGGCAAGACTTTGAACTTAGAACATTTTGTCGAGCTACTTCTTTTCTACGTGTATACATCAAAAAACATTTTGCCGGTTATACTAATGTATAGATCATTTTCGAAGCCAGGTTATAGGCTAAGTATCATATTAAATGTACAACAAGTCATGTTTTCCCCTTGATGGCGTAAATTCCTATAGGTAACACAAATAAATTTGAATTAAAAACAGGGACCCAAACTTCGTTTTCGAATGACATGTGGAATGAAAATATATTAGGATTCTAATATTGTTCTCTCTTTTTATCACTCTCGGTGGTAGCGCGAGTAGAACCAGAGCCTTCTAGAGTATATAGCCATAATCATTATGACGTATTTTTTAGAAGCTTTTTTAGTGGTATAACTTTTCACTGATTTCTATAGGAATCCATAATAAAAATGGTATTTTTTACTAGCTTCAAGTTTTACAATGAAAAAAGCAAAAATGTTACAAAATGTTTATACAAAAGTGTTCTACATATCTTCAGCAGCAATATACAAGAAGGGTATATTGGTATTAAGTAAATATTAATTGCAGAAATATTAAAATTAAATTATTTCTAAAATATATTTTTCGAACTTTCATTTTGAAAAATACATTAAAGTTGGCTCTGACGAATTAAAATAAAACTAGCTAAATTTATCTTTAGTTTTACTAGTGTACGTTAGATGTCTATAATTGTTTGCAGAGATATACGAAAAAAAATTATTTAATCACACAATTATGACACGTTCTAAATATTGTGTGCTTTAGTTTTGCTTTTCCTACAATTTTTGAACTCAAATTTCTTAATGCACACGATTTGTAGTAAGCTTTTCTTTATAATTTGATCAGAATGCTGTTGTTATGAACTTTTTTTTATATTTTGGCTTAAATAAATCAATTATTACAAGAAAATGAAAACGATTTACTTAAACGATATTCATATAATTTGAAATTCAAACATTTATGAAAATATTTCCGAAATCATAATTAAGAATTTGCAACGTTTTCATTTACAAATTTGTCTTAGGAAAACAAGTGATTTCCCATATGTTTCATGTGTTTTACTATAGAAATTTTGATTTTATCCTCGTTTCTAATTCCCTTATAAAAGCTTCATTTTTTAGATTATGGCTTGTATAATCAAGGTTGCTTTGGTGGAACGCTTGCTTTAACCCTGAATTCCATTGCGCATAGCAGCTTGTTAGTCAAAATAAAATGAGATACAAAAAATATAAAATCGATGATTGTGTGAATGAAACAACCTGAACAAGCCCAAACAACAGAAATTAAAAAGGGCACAAAACGTGGCATTTTTTATAATAAACTAAGCATTAATTGTTTTTAATTGTTGGCAATCCTTTAATCATTTTATGATTACATATTTTTTTTTTGCTTAACGATTATTAATCTAATACATATTATGGTTAGTTTGTAGGGGTAACATACTACAAACGATAGTCAAATTCAAAAATCATGGCTGTGATACGCGTTGTTGTTACATTGGCCTTTCTATTGCCACTGCCTAAGCAAGGCTGGATGACAATGGAACTCTGACTTTCTGCTATTCGTATATGATCAACATTATTTGAATCGTGAAGGATGTGATAGTCTGCACTCTGTTTTAATGATCACTGACTGCGGCTATTATGTCAAGTCTTTTGCCGAGATGCAGGAACTGCTCGGCAATATGGTTGATGTTTGGTTCTTGATGAGTTCTAATAAATATTTTCATTAGTTTCTGCTTTTTCAAGCATATATGGGGGGCATCTCTTTAATTCATAATACTAAATGCGTTGTATTCCCAAAATACCCGGTTAAATTACAGTTTATGATGATTTTCAATGATTCTATTGTGGTTAATGATGAGACCGGTGCAAAGAGCACTTGTTCGATTCCTATGATCAAGAGTATTAGTCGAACGTCAGTGGTTAGATCATTTTTGCGTCCTGTGTTAATGTGGTCCAAATCACTTTCTCGACTAAGTGGACGCATAAAAGTTCCAGTTTGTACCTGATCTGATGATTTAAATGTTAAATACTCCCTCTGATTTTATGAGTAGTAATGCTAGTTTCTGAATAGGCCTTTTTAAGAGAAACCATGATTTTAGTAGGAAGTATACTACTTCAAAATGTATTACTAGTGTTGACGCAGAGCTTCGGAGACAAGATTGGCCCATAATACACCTATAACCAAAACAAAATGTTAATATTAAATTTAATCGTAGAAATATTATATGTACTTAGCTTTTGCTTTAAATTTTAATTTAATATTTTGTTTTGACACTTTATGTAAACAATAAATTAATTTAGTACAAATTCTATGTTAATTACGTTAATTAGAAATAATAGATGGCATTAGGATTAAATGAGATTGATTATAGGTACATATTATAATTTTAATGTAATTAATTCAACTAGGATTTCATAGATGTCACTAATTCTGAATCATAATTTGGCGGCTTAAAACTAGTCAATCAAGATTTATATGGTTGTAAAAAATTTGCAAATCATTTTCTTGCACACTTTCATATTTTGTAATTCGAAGTAGAAAGGTGAAATTAAACAAATTATAATTAAAACTTAAACATTGAAAATATCGAGAGTTTTTATTGAATTCAGTATTACAAATCCATTTTCAACAAACAATTTTGGATAAGGAGTTTATTTCGAAGGTTATCCATAGAAAACAACTTTTCTCTTCTATTTATTGCAGTAGAGTTCACAAATTATTTTATTTGTAATTATTATTTTCGTAATTATATTTTTTATTTTGCCGAAGCAAAATGAGTTTTTAAGTAATAATCGAACGACTTCGGCAAGACCTTCTCAATAAATATAGAAAATTGTGATGTCGGATAAATTGGACTATCTTTAAAAAAGAAGACGTACGAGAACGTTTGTAAACGATTAAAATATGTACTTCGAAAATCAATTGAAAGAAAAGTTGTTCGTAAGAATAAACAAACCAACCTCTTCACATCTCAACGGAGTACACAAGATGACAAAGAAAATACAGCGAGCGAGTTCACCCTCAACTCGCAAAAGATTTATGTAAAAACTTTTTTATATAACTATTGAATCATTTCAAGCCATTTCGTTAAGGCTCAGAAACCCCTCCATAAAGACGGATGTTATTCGCTCAGTATTTAAATTAAGTTACATTTTTAGTTCAAAAAGTCAGTAAGTTATAATTCTATTTTGAATTTGAAGGACGAACCTTACTGACAATAACAAGCATGAGCAAAGTAGAGTTCTGTTAAGTTAATCACCTAAACCTCCATACACGGTGTGCGGGAAGCCGAAAAAAGTTGGTCTAAAATGCCGAAAAAAACTAGCGTCATATATAAACACAGCATGCTCTACAGTGTCATAATCCATTAAACAGAAAATCGTACCTGATCATTTAACAAAGAAATCACGAAAAACGCGATTTTTTTTAATTTTTATTGAAAATATCATTTTGGCAGCCAATTTAAAAAGGAAGAAATTAAATATGATACAACTTTTATACTTTTTTCTTAATCTGTATTCCTTTATCTACAAAATGAACCCTGTATCAATATTTTGCGATAACTAGTTTTTGTTTTACAACTAAAAATACACTAACATACAATGCCGAAAATCAAAATATTCCGCCTACTTTGCTTGAAACAATATTAACTCAAGGTCACTGCGTACGGAAAGGTGAAAGAAATTTGCCAAATAGGTATACTGAATTCAATAAAAATTTAACTATTTTACACAGAATCAAAGATCGACCGAAATTAGAGCTTCTAGGTTAGAAGAGCTGGAAATATTCAAAACCAAAACAACAACAATTTACTTAACGACAAAACCAATAAAAATGACGACTTAATTTTATCCATAACTTAAAAACAAAGAAGGTGCCAAACAACAGCACTAGCAACAGTATATTAAACAGCTTCAAAATAAATTATGTAATAGTAGTAAAAAAGAAACCACAGAAGAAATCATCCTCGAAATCGATATTTCTAAAAAAATTAAAAAATTGTCACAATAAGGAAGAAATAAAAAATTCAATATAAAATTAAAAATAAAAAGTTTTTCATTTAAATATATACAGTGACTAAAGAACACAGAAAATAAAGTGAAAATCGGCTTGTGAAATCTGGTGAAATGTGGATAGACGTTTTAAACTCAATTGATTTTGTTACGTGTGTGGAAAATTTAAAATTATGACCATTTACCGCAAAATAAGTGAAGAAACCGCTGATTTATATCGAGTATACTTTTCACAAAATGTTACTAGTGGTGTAAATTGGGCTTAATCCAACTTTCATACACAACCTCGGATTTTTATGAAAATTGGCACAATGAAACTAGATTTATTCGTGATAATTTTGGTATAATCATTTTTTTCAGGACATGATTGGTTCACGAGATATTTAGATTTTAAATATCCAAATTTACCATATAAAGTTGGTGCCTTCGCTAACTTAGTCGATGGTTAACGAACGCAATTATATTGTTTGTCGAGTCTTTGATATTTACAACATTTTATTTGCGTTAGTGACATCTATTGTTGTACAGCAGAAAAACAACAGTTAACAACAGTTAACAGTTAAATTTAAGTAAATATAATTAAACAAGTTTGTATTGTTTGTTGGATTTATTTTATTATTTTTGTTTTGTCTTCTTTGTGGAAAGGGGCCAATGCTAAGCGGCTTTGGGGAGTTCGTTATTTTAATATGTGCAATGGAAAAAGTAGACCCAAGAAAGATTTTGATAAATTCTGGTATTTATTTGCCTTCTTTGTGCAAAGAGGGAGAGGGCCAATAGAAAGCGGTTTTGAGGAGTTCTCAATTCATTATGCCCTAATAATTAAAATACACATATTTTAAGGACCTGTAACATTTTCAACAATCCAGAAATTTTGAAATGTGCATAAAGTATGGGAAAGCGGGGGTTTGTGGGCGGCATCCCCATCCTCTTCTAAAGTATTAAACGAATTAAAATAATTTTAAAAACACTTCTATATTTATTACACTTGCTGTGATTCTGTCTGTGATTCTCTGCTGTGATATTAAAATGTTTTTAAACCTAGAATGTATTGAAATTTTGATACGAGTAACTCTATATTTACAAATGAAATCATAATTTTCATATTTGTATAATAACAATTGCCATCCATACCTTTATTCCTCTTAAAAAATATTATAAAACCAATATTTTTTAATTTTGCTATTCGGCACCAGATATCACTAATATTAAAAAAACAATAAAAATTTCAAAACACAATAAAATTGTTTAGTAGAGAGACCATTACCATGTAATAAATTGGGACTTTTAAAATCTAAATATCTCGTGAACCAATCACGTCCTGAAAAAAAAATTATACCAAAATTATCAGGAATAAATCTAGTTTCATTGTGCCATGAAAGTGGACTTGTTCCAAATTATATTCTCGGTACTAACAGAAAAAAAATTGGTACTTTGGCATATAATGCAACGAGATATGCTCAATTACCGCTGCCGCACTCAGATGAAATTCCTGTTCCGGAAAGATCAAACCCAACTGAAGAATATTTAACCACTAACATTTGAATCTGATGAGAAACACCTGTGTATCAATGTATCAACCATCAAATGTCACTGCGCCATGCAATTACATTGAAATCTCGCAAAATCGTTTGGATATTGTGGTACGACGCCTGAAACTATCGAAGCGGCAATCTATTCCTTTGTCAAAAGATTTAAAACAAATGAACATTTTGGCTCCAAATGTTCGAATATATGGAGCAATAAATCGTCATATTCATTTTACGAATTTTTTCAAATCAATTGAGAATAATTTGCTCGCTGTTTGCACTGATATACGTGGTTTGGTTTCCACAATGCACCATGCATATAATTCCGAAGATTGGCCATTGTCTATCGATTCCTCCAAAAACCGTTTGAAGGCAGTTTTTTTCCACGTTACCAACTCAAAAATATTTAGGCAAATTTCTTTCACCTTTCCGTACACAGTGACCTTGAGTTAGTATTGTTTCAAGCAAAGTAGGCGGAGTATTTTGATTTTCCGCATTGTATGTTAGTGTAATTTTGGTTGTAAAACAAAAACTAGTTATCGCAAAATATTAATATAGGGTTCATTTTGTAGATAAAGGAATACAGATTAAGAAAAAAGTGTAAAAGTTGTATCATCTTTAATTATTTCTTCCTGTTTAAATTGGCCGCCAAAATGATATTTTCAATAAAAATTAAAAAATCACGTTTTTTCGCGATTTGAAATGATCAGGTACGATTTTCTGTTTAATGGATTATGACACTGTAGAGCATGCTGTGTTTATATATGGCGCTAGTTTTTTTCGGCATTTTAGACCAACTTTTTTCGGCTTCCCGCACACCGTACATAGTAGTAAATGGTCACGGCAAACTCACTGAACAAAGCAAAATCACGTTACACGTACGTTAAATGATCGTTACAGTACTCGTTCAAAATTCTAAAATAAACATCGAACTCGTACTGTAACAACTCATTTACAGCCTTTGTGACGTAAATAACTATTACACTTCACAAGCATAATTTGTGGTCCTTTTACTCGTATGTAATTTTCTTTTTCAAAAACACTTGCTGCTGCGCACATATACCATATAAATAATATTTTCACAACAAAATAAATTAAAGTAGGCGGTTTTTTTTAATTTTTTTTGTATTCGGCTCACGGTTTTTGAAATGCCGGATGATGTTGTTTATTGCATGAGTATGAGTAGATTTTGCATTGATTTTACCTTTTATTTATTTTTTATTCTTATCGATATTCATGTGACCAGCAATATTTTTTGTTCGGCATTTTTGTTTCCGTAACCCGATTTCTATACAATTCAATTTTTTGCTTACTCCTGCCGCTAAAGATGTTTTCACATCAAAGACCAGGACATTAAATCCATCGTATATCAACAATGGTATCTCCAAACCGAAAACAAACGAACAAAACTGGACCGGTCTTCCAGACCGTCGCCAGTTTAGTTACATAACTCACTGAGGCCTTAGATAAAATGGATATTTGAGATCTGATTTAGTAAAACTCAAAAGTAAAAAATGGTTAATTCAGTCTTTAATTTAAAAAAAGTAGACAAGAAAATTCACACGAGAGTGCAGAAATGAAGGCGAGCGCAGGAGGAAAGCGGAATAAAAGACATGGCAAGAACTCTGCGTGGCTGCTTTTTTCTCTATATAAACTATTCGATCTTATAATAAATTAACTAAACATACATATAACATCGATTTCAACAATTTTACCTAGAAATTTTCTCGTCGGCAATTATTTGGAATGGAAAAACTAAATTTTCATTTTCTCAGCCAATTAAATATTTTCTTGAAATTTTTTAATTGAAAATAATATTGTATGGTTATATAGAGCTCATAATCCGAATTATATGTATCCCAAATATATGTAATCCTTTAGAGCTATACCCCATTTTCAGCCAATTAGCATTTTGAGTTTTTTCTCTAAAGGTTGCGAGACAATGTTGTTAAGTAATAACTAACTAAATTAGTTTCTTCCAATCTGGGTTTAGAAAATTTCATAGCACTTCTACCGCGTTATTAAATATAATTATGTGATGATATTAGGCGTAATATGAATAACATGGAATTGACTTCTTTAATTATGTAAGATTTTTCTAAGACCTTTGATTCTATTAATCACACAATTCTTTTTAATAAACTCTTATCTCAGTTTAGATTTTCGGTTTCCGCTGCCAAATTGATTTTTAACTATCTTTCTAATCATTCTCAGGCAATTTTTCGACAATTCTTTATCTGACTTCCTTCCTGTATTTTCCAGCATTCCTAAGGGTTCAGTGCTGAGTCCTCTATTATTTTCTATGTACATTAATGACATAGAATCCTCTATTCACCATTGTTCATTTCACATTTTCGCTGATGACGTCCAAATTTAAAGAAATAGTCGTTTAGATCAGGATTCTATTGTTAGAAATATTCCTCTGATAAATGAAGTCTAAAGTAATATCATTAGTTGGTCGGTCTTTAATAGGCTTATTTAAAATACAAATAAATCTCAGTCGATTATAGTTTATAAAAAATTATTAGATACCTCATAAATATTCAAATACTGTTGGAGATTTAGGCTTAATTATTAATAAAACTCTTACTTGAGGTGACCATTTAGTTAGTTAGTATATTAGTAAGAGGGTGTTTAGCATGCTTAGTTGTTTGTATAAAGTATCCTACTACATTTCTGATAATCAGTTTAGGAAAAAATCGTTTTTGTCTTATCTTCTTCCTCATTTTATTTTCGATGAAAAACGTCGGCTATTTCACTAATACTAATATTTTCCCGGGAACTACCCAGTATAGTTGTAAGTTGTATATCGAATAAGAGTTTAGTTATAATCTATGTATGTATAAAACAAATCAGTTATTTCGAATAATAATTACCTAAAAATACCTACTGCTATGGAACAATTCCCATTGTTAGATAAAACAAACGAGGAAGAAAAATTTAAAAACAGTAGTTTTTCATTCCAAATGAAATTTTTGCTCAATTTGTTGTGTTCAACAGGTAAAATTCTTATATCAGCGTTTCTAAAGGTTTATTAATAGGATTATTGTATGGAAACAAATTACACGAATACTTTAAGTATTATACTTAATATAAGCTACTTGGCTTTTCACTAAAACTCACATAATTATTTAAAAATGATGGAAAATTATTTCATGCCTCTCAAATTATCATTCAAGCAGATCTCCCGTATTATCATAATTATTTTCTTAATTTTTTGGAGGAGACATGAACGTTTTTGTATTTAGAACAACAAAAAAATAATATTTTTAAATCAACAAACAATAGAGTGGCGCAAAAAAACTTCCTTCTTTTATATTCGTACGCATATACATTTTCCGACGTCGTTTTAAATTTGATTAAACCAACCAAACGTGTAAGAAGTAGAAAGGTGTAAAAGTTTTGTTTTAAATAAATATATAAAAAGGTCAATGATGCTGTTGAAAAACGAGAAATAATTTTTCAAGGGTGGGAAATTATTTCCATCACCATCTTTATATTATATATATGTATATTGACTTTGGGCGCAAATAACAAGTCTGCCTACCTTAAAATTATTGGTTGGATGCTGCGAATGAATGTTATTTATAATAATAAAGAAATATTGTATAATCAAAAATAAGTAGAATCCTAGAGAAAATTATTTCATTTTTCATCATTTTCTAAGGCAAAAAATATTTCGTTTGATGCTGAAATCTTATTAACTGTCGGTTTTTTTTATTGTGAAATAAAAGAAGCTTTAAACTTAATTATATTTTGAAAATTTTATCGATATATACATTCAATGATGATTCAAATTGGATTTTGTATTCTATTGATGTTCAAATTTGGTACGTCTTGGAATATTCTATACCTAAGTATATGCATATAGTCGAATTATGCTTTATATTGGCTCAACGAGGAAACATTTTTGTTTCTTTGTGCTTAAACAGGATTTTATATAATAAAATTAGTAGGAATGGATTGTGTATTTGGGTGCGGTCTATTTTAAAAGTAGATTTTTAAAATTCATCTATAAATTCTCAACAGATTAGCGTTCAACAGACAACATGTTTGCAATGCAACTCATGATCACAATACAGAAATTTATGGAAATGTATTTTTTTAAATTACTTTGGACTTTAAAAACAAGTTTTTTGTCTTGAACGTTTCTTTAGTAATTTTAAAAATAATGTAATAACGTGTTTTTAAGTAACGTTCATGACAAAAAAAATTAAAATGCCACAAAAGATTATTTAAAAAAAATGCAAAAAACAAATCTGCTCACGCCCAATTGAGGTGATATTTAGCTGCATTTATTGAGCAGCTAAATCTGCATTGTCTACGGTGAAATAATTTTTTTATCGTAATAAATACAAAAAAAAAATATTTGCCATGTTGAATAATGATGTTCTTGTTCTTAATAGTTCATCCTTACAAGAAGACAACGTAAATACACGGAGGAAAAATAACTTCGTGTCTAATGCCAAATTAACGTAATTGAAATAATAAAAAATTATTTTAATGGAAATGGTATTTTGATATTACACCGTTTATGAAATATTATTATTAAAGAGAATGATGGAATACGTTAAGACGATATACCATTAAAATTGTATTCTGAGTAAGAAATAAAATTTTAACAACTCTTAATTATATTATTAACAACTATTTTGGTAGTTTGGTTTCGTACTGGAAAGTTCGCAGAACAAAACATTCGGTCTACTCTTCAGGTAGCCACCACCAAACTACAAAATACAATTTTTTTGACCCATGAATGGAGGATTTTGCGAAGGAATTTTACCTCAGAGTGTTTGTCCTATCCACGAACTTTTCCTGGAGGCGCCGGCTATAGTTGTATAGAGTTTCGAGGTTTGCACGCTCCTCTAGATCAGATGTAGGGGTGCATTTGAAGGAAGGAGGTTTCGACCAATCATCGAACGCGAAGCAAAGGAAGTTTGCCTGCACTGAGAAGAGACTTTTCCAATGGGTGTTGAACAAGTTTCCCATCCAAGCAGGGATGGCGTAGGTAAGGATAGGTCTGATTTAGGCTTTATAGAGTCTCAACTTGTTTTAAGGGGAGAGGTCACTATTTCGGTTGAGGAATCGATAGAGCTTGTGGCGGCCACTTTATCACATATTCCGAGTACCCTTCAAGATATTTGGCGATCTTTTCGCTCGACTTACGAGCGCTGGTCGAGGAAGTGAATATAGCTGTATCGTCGGCGTATATTTGAAATTTAGTTGCCTTATTGTCGGGCCTCATAATATCGTGGCAGTAGAAGAAGAAGAGGTACGGGACAAGTATCGATCCCCGAGCAACCCCCGCAGCTACTGATTTAATACTGAAACTGTGGTTGTTCAGCGAGACATAGAATTTCCGATTGCTGAGGTAGGAATATGTTAGTTTGATTAGGTAGTGGGGGAAGTTGCATTCTATCATTTTGTAGATTATCCCTTCGTACCAGACGGTGTCGAAGGCTTTTTCTATGTCAATAAAGGCGGCGATGGACGATCGACCGAAACGATTAGCGTTTTTGATGCTATCTTTAACCCTTAAGATAGCTTGAGTTGAAGAGTGTCCAGCACGGAATCCGAATTGTTCATCCGGAGTGTAGGATTGGAGCAGTGGAAGTAATCTATTGAGAATGACTAGTTCTGTTATTTTGCTTAATCCGTTTAGGAGTGAAATGGGCCAAGTGTTTTGTATTCTGTTGCATGGCTTTCCTGGCTTAGGAATAGGGATGACTTTGCCGATTTCCCAGTTATCTGGAAAGTATCAAGTGTTTATTATTCCGTTAAGGATATCGGTTAATTGAATGACTGCTTTCTCCGGGAAGTTTTTCAGCGCTGTATTAGAACTATTGTCATCGCCAGGAGCTTTTCCCTTATTAAGGTGACGAAGACTGTTGAAAATTTCAGTTTTATCGACCGTCGTAATGATTGGGGGAGTTAAGAAAATTTGCGACGTTGTTATTGACTAACAACTCGACTTTCTCGTAGTGGGTTACGATTTGTTCAGAAATTTGTGTAGGATCAATAATAGAATTGGGAACATGCAGAATCTGGGTAATTGGATTGAGTTTCTTGCGATATGGAGCTTCCGAATCTCGCTAAAAATATCGGGATAATTTTCGGGTACTTCTTTCAATCTTCTTTTGAAGCTTGCATTTTCAGTTCACTGAACCAACAGGAAATGAGCTTCGAAAGAAGATTGATTTCAATTTTTGAGACGGGTCCTAGATGTTTGTAATGGAGATGGTTCAGCGGTTGCTTAATTAGGGATTGGAGTTGGTGTGGTAGTTTAACGTTATCCTTACTAAGAGTAAGGACCAGCTGATTTGTTTTGGCAAGAGTGGAAGCCCTTTCCTCAGGTTCAGCAATGGTTACAGGGACATTGTGCTCATCTGGGAGGCTACGATGAATATGGGCTTTGAATTTTGCCCAATCAACTTGGGCGAAGTTCCGGTTGTGTATTTTTGGTTGGACTTGAGTTTTGAACGGGACTTTAAAAAACACCGGAATGTAAAGTTTGGAAATTGTTTGGTAGAGTGATATTTTTCGATAGTATCAAGACGAGTATTGAATTTCACCTAGGAAAAGTGGGGTCGCTTGGGGCGTTTAGTTGCAGATTAGAATTTAAGTATAGCTTAAAGAGTGTTAGACCATTCTGGTTGCTGTTTTGGCAGTTGCAGGCTTCGTGTCGGGTATTGAAGTCTCCAGCCAGTATGGTTTGGTTGCCAGTGTTTAGGAGATGCACGATAATTGATATATGGTGTACCCCGGGACAAAGATCTGTGTCGCTGGTTTAGGTGGTTTTCGCACAGAAGGACTAGATTAGATTTGTGACGAGACATCATTTCCTCACGCTCTTTACTTTGGTCTAGTGTGACTAGACTGTTGCCGTTCAGAGTAATGCAGGTCAGTTGTTCAATCATAGGTGGTTGGTTAGGGAGGCTACGAATCTCATGTAGGCAAAGCATTTTTCAACTATGCCGGATTTGGTAATGCGGTCATATTCCGTGAATAATTGCTCGCACTTGACCTTGAGGTCGAAAAGGTTGGTTCCGAATAGTTCCTCACCCTTCTCTAATAGGCGATCGACACTAGTTTTAAGAGCAGGAGATGGTTGGGAATTGAATGATTTGCTACTATTTACACTGACATATGAGATAACTTCTCTCTGCAACCCGAGTCCTGTGGGGATTTGGGCCGTACCTGGATTACGCGGGTTAGTTTTGGAAATAAATCTTTGTCTCACCTGACATTTGCTGTAGTTGGTGGTTTGTTGCTCTCCACAGTTTACGCATTCAGTCGGTTTTTTTAATTCCAGGTGTTTCCACATTTACCAGGCTCGTGGCACTCCTTATACTTGACACATCTGTAGTAGCATCCACAGTTGGTTGCTGTGTTCAAATCTCTGGCAGTTACGACATTGAGTCACCTGAGCTCGGCCTCTGTTCTTCTCCCAGGTGACTCGGCAATGGCTTATTTCCTTTATTGAGATTACTTTCTTAATTGGCGTGTTCTTGTCAATGATGACTTGAAATAACGGGATCGGCACATGTATTGATGAATTTTCCGATATTTTCCTTCGGAAAGTCATCACAGAAAGTTTGGTTTCGATCCCATGTTTTTCTTTTAGGGTAAGCTCGATGTCTTCCGGGTTGAGAGATGAGTTGGCTCCACGCATGACGTACGCGAGTTGCTTTTGATTGATTGATTTACTATCACATCTGAAGGACGCTCGACCTCCGGCTGTGGATATGACTTGGCGCGTTGTATCATCAACCTTCCGCTGCCACGGTGTGAAGGAGGATTGGCGGTGGACGTTTCAGCATTGTTTTCTAAATTTCGTTCTTGGTGCTTCTTGATTCGATACTAGTGACGATTCGTCCATTACTGTGAACAAGTCTGGTGAGGTTTGCTTTGTTTTTCTCACTGTTTTAGGTTTACTATGGATGTATACGGTATCGAGATAACCTAAATCGTTGTTTTCTGACTCCGCTGGTTCTTGTCTGCGTTTGCTCGACGAGGTTGACGCTGGCTCTGCTAAAATAATAGTTTATCCATCCGATTTTCCATTACGTTCATTCTATCCATTTTGGAGATTGTAGCTTTGTTTTCCAACAAAAAAAACGAAAAAAATTATTTTCCACTCACTGGCTATTAACACACTACAATTTACTATGATTGCTTTGATTTGTTTTGAAAAAAAAAACAGATTGGTTTTATACAGTTTAAAGTTTGCACTTTAAAAATTTGTTTACTTACGTTTACGTCAAGACTCTCATGGTGGATTCAGCGAGAAAAATTTGCTAGCTCGTGATCACGAAATTTTGAAATTTCGTCAACTTTTTTACCCCTTCCAATTTTTTGTTTACTTTTTTAAAACAGCAACCATAAGAAAAAGTAAACAAAAAATTGGAGGGGGTAAAAAAGATGACGAATTTTCAATAATTCGTGATCACGAGCTAGCAAATTTTTCTCGCTGAATCCACCATCAGAGATGATGATCGACTGATACAAAAATACAATTCTAACTTCATACATTAAGTATGAGGCAAGAACTTACTGACTTAGCGAATTATATTCACTTAAAAAAATTCAAGGAAAACCCTCATTTCTGTGTAATTTATGCCAACACAAGTAATAGAAAGAGATGTTTGTATTCAAATCAAAAAGATTCTTTCGGCTTTTTATAGACAAAATATATTAACAATAATGACATTCACACAAATTTACACTTTAAAACTTGAGTTAAAGTGTGAGGGGGGATTTTGATATTTCTACTTTTTGGTCGATATAGTATAAATGATTGGCCTCTTTATTTTTCTGATTAACAAGTCGAAAAATGTTGTGAATGCCATTATTGGTAATATATTTTGTCTATAAACAGCCGAGAGAATCTTATTGATTAAAGAATTCAAATAATTGGAAGAACACAGAAAATTTCAAAAATTCATTCGATTTAAAGAATTTATAGAACATCAAAAATTCAAATACAAATTTCTAAGATTTATAAAAATTAATTAAAATAAATTAATTACGATTCAGAACTTCTACCGTGAAACTGGTTGATATACCAAACTATTCAACGTGAATAACTTTCAAACCACCAAAATTTTAAATTAAAACAAATTATTTAAATGAAAACCCTGAATTTTTTATTTATTTATTTATAATTTTTTATGCATAAAAAATTATCAATAAATAAATAAAAAATTCATAGTTTTTATTTAATTTGTTTTAGTTTAAAATTTGTGAAACAAAATGTCGATGGTTTTTAACTTATTCGTGTTGAATAGTTTGGTATACAAATTTCTAATTTCGTCGAATTCTTTAAATTTAAATTTGACTAACTTAAAAAAAAATTAGAGAATTTATAGAATTTAAAGAATTTTAGGAATTTAATGAATTTTAAAAAATTTAACTAATTTATATAATGAAACAAATTGTAAAACTAAAGGCAAAAAAGAAGTTAAAGGATTTAATCAATAAAAGACCGGTAAGAATAATTTTTAAAAAAAATTTGGCTATCAAAATTAAATAACTGAAGAAATGGCACGCAATTTTATTTTAAAGTTTAGAAAATGTAAAGTAAAGTTGAATATAAAGTTTCAGCCAACTAAGGAAATGCTTTGATGAAATGATCGAACTTCTGACATTACTCCATCTGACACCAGTTCAGTCGAAATGGCCTGATGAGAGGGTTGATTTTTCATAATCATAGGCTGATCAGTTCAAAACTGGAGAGAATTTAATCTATTACATTTTTTACATTTTAAATAAATTAAGAATTTACAGAGCTTAAAAGATTTATAAAATTTAAATAATATAAAGTATTACATTTGTAGAACAAGAGGTTTTTAAAAGATTCTTGCCTAATTGAGAATAAGGCAGTTTTTCGCTGCACTGCGCGATTATCTTATGTATACAAAATGCTACAGTTTAACACTTAATCCAGCAATTTTCCTCCTCGTCCAAATTTCGACTAGAACATGTTTCGTGGTAAAGCTATAAATTAAGATTAAAAATCTTTTTAAAATTGTATCAGCTATATAGAAATAATTTACTTCAACTAAGATTTCTACATAAAATAAGAATTAGTTTCATTATTATATTGTTTTGCGTTCGCCGGGCTAGTAAAGTTGGAATCGATTTGTTAAATAATGGCAACCATCAGTCACAGCATCGGCTGCGATTAAAGAAATATAATACAGTTGGTATATTATGGCCTATCGCATAGTCTTCTTTGGAGCTTGAAGTGATTGTGCTCTAAGGTTTTCGGTCCTCGGCTGAAACTTTATACTTAAAATTTCTAGTGAAAAATGAAAATCACTCTTTCGCAAAATATTTTTTAATTACCCAATTTTATGCAAATATATACGGAAATATTTGCATAACAATGTGACATAAACTATTTTATAATGTATACCTATAAAAAATATACAAAATATTCATTCTATTATTCTTAGTCATGCGCTACACATTACACCCAGTATACAAATTAGATTGTTTTAAATTTTCCGAAATATAAAACTTTTTGTTATTCGGAAGTTTGCTTTTTCGTTAAAGTTATGTTATGTACTGTACATACATATCATTGCAAGAAAATGAAAAAATTTATGTAATAGTATGAAATAATGATTTAATGCAATTTCATGTTCTATATATATATGCACTTTATGGCTCTATTCAACTTCGTACAATTTCTAAAAATATATAAAAACGAATTATAATACAATTTTATGTACGATGTGGCGATGATTCAATGAAATGTGTGCATTGCACGTAATCTACCAAAAAAAAAAAAAAAAACGTTTAGCATTTTTATCTTTGAATAGTAAAAAGTCAGAAGTTTGTTAAAAAATCTTAAATCTACATGTTTTTGCTTGAGTAATTATAGGAAACGAGCTTTTAATATTTTACAAATTCAAATAAATTACGACAAACACACCTCATTCGACAAAATCATTGGCATTAAAGATAAGCTCAAGCCACGTTATACATGCACAATTTTAATGATTTTCAAAAGCAACATATAATAATGATTGAAGTTGTTATTCTTGTCATAAAGAGTAAGAATAAATCTATTATTATGTTGTTTTATGATTTCATTCAACTTTTATCCTTGTGTGTGCATGATGTTTAGACAAAAAAACAATTTACTTACTCGTCGTATAAAGCTTTTCGTACGTATATATTTTCAGTCACATATTGAAACTTTTTTACTATATGCCATGAACAAAATTATTATTCAATTTAATTCACTTTATATAAACAGTATACACTATATATAGAGACAACATGAAAATCCATTTTTATTTATGTGGTGTCTATAGTTTGATAAGCTCATCCATCACTAAACAATATTTAAAGCTTTGCGACACGTAATGTTTATAAGCTCATCGCTTAGAAATTGTTTCTATATCCATACACTTCCATAAAATGTATTATTCTCGTTCATATGTATTTTATATGTACATTTTGTGACTGTAACCACGAATAATTACGATATCATCGCTTCTATCTTCATTTCACGAGTTTGTGTGTATAGCAAAAAATAGATCGGTTCGTTAAATAATCGACATAATATACTTGAATTATGTATTAGCTTTAAAGCCATATACCCATTTTATTTTTATTTTTTTGTTCTATTTACTTCAATTATCTTAATAAACTGTCTTAAGTCTCAAATCAGTTGAAATTGATTTATGTTTGTTTATCGCTGAAATAGCAAAGTGTATTTTTGTTTCAATTTGTGGGTTGAAAACACTCTTTAGACTTTTAGTTTAACTGCCCTTGTACATCCTTTTTGTAAAGATGTGCATGGTTTGCTCTACATATACCAAATATAAAAGTTTTTATGTCATTAAATACAGAAATAAGGTTAGGCATAGAAAGATTCACATTAACAGATGGAAGCCAGTTATATCAGACGAACTTCATCTACTACATTTATACGTATTTTATAACATCTTCCGGAAAATACAACTCATTTATACAGTTATGATTACATAATTTATTGTAAATATTTAAAAATCAACAAGAGTAAAGATTATTTACGAAAATTCATTTCACATCTCTACGTATACATAATGCACAAACCTCCATCGCATCGTAGTGAAAATATTCAAAAAATCCAAACTTCAAATAAATATTTATTAACATTAAAAATAGAAAAGCTTTTGTTTATTTAGTTTTATATAAATATTTATAATTTCGCTTATTATGATGGAGTCGAAAATAATTTATCATAGCTGTACATATAAGCTGTTAAAGAGATTATATTTCCTGTCTAGACACAAATTTTTATTTGTCTTTGAGTCAAATATTAAAATTTTTGAAATTAATTAGGATTGGAATGAAACATCAATTGTAAATAGCCGTTAAATTTATGCTTGTTATAATATTAAAACTTACCACAATGCGGTGCCATCGGAAAATTTATTAAAATCCCAATGGTTAGATTTCCTTATTTCATCGCACATATATAAAAATACGAATCATTTTTGTTCGACTTTCTTGTTTTGTACCATATTGTGCCCTATATACGTTAGGAGCGTATAAAAAAAAATCTCTAGAGGAAGAATAAACCAAAATAAATTATATACATTTTTTTTATAATACATAAATAAAATTTGGCTGTGAAATAGGGTCTAAATTTTATTAAACCAAAAAATATTTTTAAATATTTAATCTAAATGTAGATTGGGTCAGCCGTGTTCTGGTAGTTATATAGTGTCATAAGGGTAATAAAATAAAATCAGTGAGTCGCATTATTAATTTGATTTCTTGAGTGTATATACCGTAATAGATTGTAGCGTGGCTATCAAATGCCGAATTATGTATGCGCCGCTTAACTGAAAACGGAAAAAATCCTCCAAAATAGGGTATCGGTTAAAATTTGTTTTAAGCGAACAACAACGGTTTTATAACCATGGCGATTGTTCAAATTCTAGTTCAGATTGTCTGTCAAGTAACTTTAATCGTCGACGGTTACATCAATTAATTTGTAGCGGTTCATTTATACATTCCCTCATCCAACTTACACATATAATTCGTTAATTTCATAACCGCAAACAAATTTAATTTCAACAACAAAAACAAATTTAATTTGTTGGCGGTACGCCACCTCAAAATTGTCAGCGCAAGCATAACAATTCATACCTCAATCGAAAAATACCTTTTCCCATACGGAGTACAACTAACAGTGTAATGCTACCATACACTCATTACTTTACTTTCTGCAACAACACGCAAAATAAATATAACTCGTGCAGTGAAATTTATTATGACAAATATTTTCATTGCTGAAGTGGTGATGAAAATTATAGTGGAAATGTCTAACCAGTGTATTAAAGCAGCATGCTCGAGTTAGGATTTTAAATTATACATAAAACGAGCGCCCAAATTTATTTTATCTCTCTACCTCCAACACTTTTTCAGTCATCGAAACACTTTCTATACTTGACTTCTAGTCAAAGAAGTTTCCCATCAAAGCCACAAGCGAACTCTCTTGAATGGTTTAAATGGTTCGGAGTGGTTTCTTCAATTATACATTTTTAGGATTTCAGATACAAGTACAAAGAAATTTTTGATTTATGGATTGATTGATTTAGTGTGTACGACCAAGCCTAAGGCAAGTTTCCCGGAATACGCCGAGTCCACCGTACACCCTTTTAAGAATAACAAAACGGAGGGAATGGAAAAATATGTTAGTAATAAAGAATCGACCCGGTTCCAGACACATAAGTAGTTCATAGTTAGTAAATAAGACAGCACAAGACAATACAATTACTAAACGACATGATTTTTAACTGCTAGTTGTTCCTGGAGAGTTGACTTTACTTCTGAAATTAGGATTAAATTTAATCCCTTTAAGAATGATTAATTCTGGAACTATCTTAGATTCTAAAACAAATTAAATTATTTATCAGTATGCTTAAAATAAATCCCTTCAAATACTCTAAACACTTTTGTTCCTACTGATCTAAGCATACTTAAAACTACATCCATATCACTCTTAGGCCACCTAAATAATTCAATAAACAATTAGAAAATATGTCCTCTAGGTGACACCTCTAAAACATTTTCACAATTAACTAACTAATTGATTAGCTTACAAGATCATTGCTAACTGCCAATCAGTCACTAATTTCAATTACACACCACTCAGCAAACATTCTCCACAAATAACCGTAGGTCATGTCTAAATACTACTACTAAAAATAAACTTAAAATTATTGAAGCTCTTAGAGAAGAAAATAAACTTAAAATTATTGAAGCTTTTAGATCCAGTTGTTAAAATAGCTGTAGTATAATTAATAATTAAATTCATCATCATGATCATTAATATGTCTGAAAAATTTAAATAATTAATCAGTTATTCGTTATTTCTAAGAAAGAAATCATCATTAATACAAAACAACTCAAAAATACAAGTCAATAAAATAATAAATCAATAAAGGAACTTAACAATTATATTCTTAAAGATTCCATCATATAGTAATATTGACGTTTGTATAACGTTTGTGAAAAAATTCGTTTAATTTATAATCTTTTAATTTTATTTTAATTATTTTAATTGAATACAATATATATATATATATAATTTAATGCTATTTATCATACCACTTAATAAAATTAATCAAACCTAAATAAACAATTTTATATGTATTCCATATCGCAGTTTCCGATTCGACTCAAACTTACTCGATTATACGAAGTATAAGAATCCCATTTGAATCGCATACGTGAAAATTTGCGTTGTGTTTGTGTAGCTCAAGGTATATAAAGAGCACTTTGGTTGCCTCATGAATACACATAACACAGAGAGTAATAACAACACCAAATAAAAATAGTGGTAGTATTATAGTACTTAACCAACAACATACATAGGGAAGATAAATACTTTCATACAATCTTCCATGTGCGTAACAGCGGACGTATCAATGTGTACATTTCTTCTCTACCTTATGTACACACAATACACTTGTAGAAAATTCAATTATATGTATATAAATATATTAAAATATTAAAATTACATGTACTAAAAATCATAAATACATTCCTGATCTATGTATCACAATTCAGGAATATATTTGTGTCTATTATACATAGAATAAAATACAAAAATTTGTGCCAGTATTAGTAAAAATAAAATAAAACATCAAACTAACTGCGCACATCAAATTGAGTCAATTTTAATTTGACCCAAATATGAAACTTTTGCATTTAAATTCTACATACAAATTACGTCAATTTTAATTTTGTATTTACGCTTTATGTACTATCTACGCCAAAACTTGGTTGTACATTGAAACATAAAACTACTTAATTTTCACATTTTTGATCGCAGCAACACACGCTATTTTAATATAATTATTTGTTTATTTATGTTATAATAAAAGAAAGGGTGATCATACCATATTACCGTTGTACAGAATAAACAGATTTAGTAACTCTAATATAGCTATGTAATTTAAATAAATTGCTTGAGTATTTATTCGATTAAATTCGTAACCAGCGTTATATAGAATGGATCGCGATTCAGTACATAAGCAATTAAATGTTGTAATTAAGTAATCGATAATGATGGATACTGGACGCATTATTGAAATTATTATTTAATATTATATTCCGTTTTTTATTACTTATTAGTTTTTATATTTATTAGTTCATTACCTACCTGCTAAATACTAATCCTAAATTATATATTTGAATACAATAAATTTGCGAGTGATTTCAAAAAATTTGTACTTTACCGATATTTCTCTTATGGTATTGTCACCCTATGTTTTCAATGCAAAATAATTCAGAATTTTTGGGCTGCTTAGTTAAAAATGCACATAGGTTTTTCTCCATGTATAACCAACTTTTGGCGTCGATAGTACATACAACCAGACAAATATCAAAATCAAGCTCTAAATCGAGAAATCAAAAAATTTGATTTCTTTCGCTATATCCCGGTGGATTGCATTTTCCAAATTTAAATTAAACTGCTACACTACTTTACACAACACAACACAAAACATAGGAATAAAATAAATCTAGTATTCAATTTTTAAAGAGGACAACAAAAACACGTCTATCCTTTTTGAGCGTCAACGATCGACCCTCGAATAAAAAAAATGTTTTTGATGAAACAAAATTTTCGGAAAGAAGACATAATTATTAATCTACCAAAAACCACTTATTCTAATCATTATTCCTAAACTAATTGTTTTATGAGAATTCAATAATAAGAGTTACATAATTCTATTTATTCCCAGATTTAATCATATGTATTTGCTTTTTACATACCGTTTGTTACCATTCGTCTAATAGATCTAAATGTGATCCTTATGAATCTAAATAACTCACTATGTAGTCCTGCGCTATTACTTGGCCTAAAATTGACGATATAAACATAAAAAATATTTTCTTACAAGCGTCCACTGGTCAGGAAAAACCAAAAACTAAACGCTAAGCCTCAAAAGAAGCTTTATTATTATTTATTTATTTATTTTACGTGACTTATTACAAAAAATCCACTTACACAATCCACTTTGAGCGAAAGCTCATTCATAGCAGATTGTGCAAGAAGAGGATGTAGTTATAGGTGTAAGCATCCGAAAATTTTAACTTTAACCGGAAAAATATTAGGCTACAACTGAAAAAACATGTTCACAAAAACAAATCTAGGATTAAGCTAAACATTCTATCTCAGAATTAATTGAATGATAAGTTTATGTATCTATAAACTATTCTATGTTAAACACATCATCGGTTAAAATACTATGGTCACTAACTTTACAATTTTTATACTATGACGCTCAGTTAGTTTGCCATTAAATATTTTCAGTGGCATAATAAAATAATGTCCATAGCTAAAAAAAAATTTGCTTATATGACTTACATCATGAAAAACTATTTATAAGTGACTACAACTACTAGACAAAGCTAAAACAACTATTCATCTAAATTATTTGGATTTGATTTTAAATCCTTTCCATGGAACGCACCCAATGACTTACCACTTAGATCTTCCAATTGTTAAACATTTGTGCCGAGCCTGTCTTTCACTTTACATTTTGTTCATTGGTAAGCATATACTTCCAACTATAATTTTCCGTTACGTCAGATAATTTAAAATTTCACTTTAATTTTGATTGTTAATTAATTAATTCGTTTAATTTGTAATATGCAATCGATCCTTAGACCATTTTTAATGATTTTTACGAATTAACACGTAGAAGTATATTAGTATTTACGAACAATCATTCAAGGAAACCGACTGATAGACAGGTTCTATGGTTTTTATCCCATTAGTATTTAATTTTAATTTATGTATATGATTTTAATTGGTTCGAAAATTTAATCAAGTTTCGAACTGATGAGCTTATGATTAAGAAAAAATTAAAATTAAATACCAATGGCATAAAAACCATTGAATCTTGTCTATCAGACGGTTTCCTTGAATGATTGATCGTAAATAATAATTTATACTTCTACGTGTTAATTTGTAAAAAATGGTCAATTAAAAATGGTCTAAGGACCGGTTGCATATTAGAAATTACACGAATTATTTAATTATCATACAATATTACACCGAAATAGAGTTCTATGAATGTCGTGAAGGAAAAAATTGTAAGATAATTTGGATATATGTATTAATATTCGCTAATACAACCTGCACAGTACATTCTGTATATATGGGATTTAAATTGTGATACAATCAGTCCAGTCGCCGCGGCCTGATGAAAAGATTGATTTTTTCATAATCATAAGCTCAATTCGAAACTGGATTAAATTCTCTTACAATCTTCGGAACATATATTAAAATCATATTAATTAAAATTTACAGTTTCCACGCCAAACTATCTCGCCAATTTTAAAATTCTGGCTACTTGATCTCAAATTGTAATTATGCGAAAATTTTTCAAATTTTTTGCAAAATTTGTAATTAAATTTATTCCTGTTCAAATGACATAAGAGGGCTACCATTTCTCCTATCGACTGCAGAATTATCTTACCATAATATTTTTATAGATTTCACTAATACATCATCCAGTTGATGAAAGTTAAAATAATTAGCATATTTTGCATATTTAACATGTTTGTTGATTTCACATGACTGACACATTCTGCAAAAAATCGATTTTATCATTTTTCATCGAAAAATGAATTGAAAAAAGCATAAATAAGCTTTGAGAAAATTTTATAAAGAAGCTTCATGAAAAAGGAAGTTATATCCCAAACTATTAATAATGATTTTTTTTTTTAATGAACGTGACTTTTAAATTACTGGTAAAAGTGATATATAAAACATTAAACTCATTTTCGCCATGGAGCTGTCTGTTTGCTGCCTTAATGAAAAATGTTTTAAATTAAAAGATTTTTTATTGAAGCATATTTTATTAATGGCTACCACTTAGATTGATTACGGGTGGGGTCCTTTCATAAATCCTTTAAGTTCTGTAAACTCTTTAAATTCGTTAATTTCTTTAAACTTTTAAATTCTATAAATTTTGTAAATTCCCTAAACTCTTAATTAATTTTACAATTTTTAATATGTTCAATTCCTCTGTAAATTTTTAAAATGCTTTAAATTAGTTTTAAGTTAATTTGTAAAATTTTCCAATTTTATATTCATTAAATTCTTTAACTTGTTTTTAATTTTTTTAAATTCATTTAATTTTAAAATTGGTTAATTCTCTAAAATGTTTAACTTTTTGGGATTCATTAAATTTTTAATATTCTATAAATGTTTTGTGAATTCCTCAAATTCTTTAAATTCAAATCCTTGTAGGTACTTTAAATTCTCTAAATCGTTTAAAATGTTTAAATCTTTTATTCTTTGGATTCTTTAAATTTTAAAATTCTTTTACAGAAGACAATTATTCCTACGTGCTAAAGAAGAAAAGGTATATAAATATCTTTGGATCCGAAACTCAAGAATATTATTAAGAAAAATGAATGGAAGTGATCTGGTTGTTATAGATGACATGAATGACCTTGATAAGTTAAAATAATTTAGTTTATCTCTTAATTTTAACGATCAATGTTACTAATTTAACACAAGGTCAAGCATATTCATTTGTAAATCCAGCATCATCATCTAACTTTGGTAATAAAAATAACTTTTGGAGCATACATCAAAATGCGCGTAGTCTTCATAAAATCAGTGATTCAATTTTTGATTATTTTGCTTCATACAAAATTTTACCTGATATTTTATTCTTCTCCAAAATTTAGATACCAAGTGATGAGGTTAATTCTTATAAACTTAATAGTTTCGAAATAGTGGGTGGTTGTAACAACAACTATTCAGCTGATGGTATAGTTGCTTATGTGAAAAAAGGTTTTTCTTTTAAGTCTATAGTTAAAAATTTGATTACTGCAGATAATTTGTAATTAAACTTTGATTTAAATTCTGAAGTAATTTGTGTGGTTTGCGTGTATCGTTTTAATTTCCACCCAGTCAGTGATTTTATTATTGAGTTCTCAAACTATTTAAGTGTCATTAACCCTTTAATGCATGATTTTTTCTTTTTAATTGTAATAGTTTTTTTCTTATAAAGATGTATTTGGTTGAAACGAATTTCAAAGTAAAAATGGCTGGAAGCAGCTAGTTTTCCCGGAAAATTGATTTTATGACATGATGCCTATTTGCATCATTATGCAGTTGTGGTATAAAATTTAAATATTTTTCCATTTATAACGCTTCTTTATAAAAAGACAATTCATTCAACATTCAAATAAATATTCAAAAACAATATTCAAACTTATAAAAAATTAATTATGTAAATGTATGTTTACTACTAACTGTATGCAAAACATCGACTAACTAATTATAAATGGCGATTTTATTTTCAAAACGCAGAAAAAAACAAAAAATGTGTGAAACGAGATAGAAAAACAAATGAACAACAGATATACGAAACAAAACAGAAAAATATGCTCAAATGTAGATGCAGTTCAAATTAGAATAACATGATGCAGATATGCTACAGTATGCATTAAAGGGTTAATTCAAAACTATTATTTATACTGGGACACTTTAACATAAATATTTTAAAATCAATTTCGGAATTTAATGACATTAATTTATCTATGATGTCCAGATTTGGTTTAAATTCTCTAGTAAATGAGGCTGCTCGAATAACTAAACTGGCAGCTACTTATATTGATCATATTTTTGTTAGAATGAAACCTCACTCAAAATTATATCTTAAAGCTGAGGTTTGCGACTTGCACCTATCCGACCATAATTTAATTTCACTAAAAATTAATATGTTTACGATCCCAATAAGATTTTAAACAATTTTTTAAATAATATCACTGCTAAAATTGAAGAATCATCTTATTCTGCCAAAATGCTTTTTCAATAGGACTTTTATAGGAATGCCTTCTGAAAAGTATAAAAGTTAAAAATGATTGCTTCTAATTGCTAATAAAAATAAAACGAATATTAAACTTCAGAATAGAGTAAAATTCCTTTAGAGAAAAATGAAGCTAGATATAGCAACCACTAAAGAACAATACTATCAAATTGCAGCATTCTAATATAAAGATTTAAAATGGCGTTATTGTTTGAAATTATTGGTAAGCAGACATCATTTTAACCAATTTCTGAAATAATGGATACCAATGGTGTTGTTCTAACTGAGTTACTTGACGTTGCAAACGCTTTTACATATTTTGTTTATGTTTCCATCAACCTCAAATCAAAAATCTCTAGTAGTACATATTTGGCCAACAGAGATGGTAACTTGCTAAAACATAATTTTGAGTCGAAGACATTTTTCTTTTAATCAATATCCCACTCTGAACTTTTGAATTACATACTGTGGCAAATTGCTAAATAGAATGATTAAACATTTAAATGTAAATATTTGTATAGTGCATATCGTTCACTACGTTGTGCTAACCTTTTCTGTTTATACAGGAAAAGAAAATTGGTTCCTTCACTATACCTATGTTCAATGTATTTAAAGAAAAATGTATTCTTGTTTATTAGCTTTAATGATTCATAACGTATAAGTGACCGATAGATAAGCAATGTAATGATGTATATAGGATAACAATTGGATTGTTCAAAAATGTGTTGGTGAATAATAATTAACAAAAAAAAAACAAGAAAACAAACGAAAGGTAGATGGAATGGTCGAGATGAGGAGTCGAGAAATTTTTGTTGGAGAGTCAAGTTCAATTACTGGTGAAAGAAAAAAAAATCGAAAAAAAATAGAAAATAAAACCAACTAAAACTAATAAGTATAACTTAATAATTAAATATAATAAAATAAACGATAATAATAAACATATGTATGTATATTGTGATGAAACGTGATTATAGTGATGATTATAATATAATAAAATAAAAAAAAACTCAATAACGGAAAAAACATTTAAGTGATAAGTTTTACCACCTAAGTTTGATAGTGCCTTAATGGATAATTGTATCGACTGATATAAATAAAACAGTAAAAGACTAATCTGTGATACTATTCATGAAGATAGACTAAAAAAAAAACATAAATTTATCTAATAATTATCTAAAAATATAATAGTTTTATTAACGTAATTTTAATCATTATATAACATAATCTTAATAATAAATAAATATTAAATTATAATATATAATAACATTTAATAATCGTGTGATACCAAAACCACATCACTTCTTGGCAAAGTGGTAAACAAATGCAGTGTTGGTTTTAAGTTAAAACAAGAGTTAAATCTTCGGATGTCTTTCACGCAACACAAGGTGTTAACATAGAATAATCCACATTTACAAACAAATTGTAACTATGTTCTATTTTTTTTTGTTTTATGATTTATAATAATTGATTTTTTTTTTATTATATAAGTGATCATTAGTTGATAAGTTTGATTAGCTAGTTAGGTATTAGGATTAAGAATACGTTTTTTTTATAACGGTTTTGATTGGGTATTTTATTTTTTTTATTCATCAATGAATATTTCATTTAAATTGCTAATTGTTTTTTTTTTTGAATTTAATAAATTAATTTGTTTATGAATTGAGTAATTAATCAACGGGTTTTTTTTTCAATTGTTCGCAAAATTAATTTTATTTTTCAGCAAAGTGTCGCGTGTAACAAAAATGAAACGTTAAACTAGTGCTATTTCTGTTGGTGGTGAAACGGTGATCTCGAACCTGAAATCTAAACATTTTTATTTGTATACAGCATATTAATCAAGCTTTCTAGTGATTCAGAAAAGAACTCTCCCAACCACTGCAACCTAGCCGGCTGTAAAAATGCTGCTGGATCTATCACTAGGAAGTCTGTGGTCAGTTTTTAAGAATAAAAACAATTATTAATTTTTTTTGTTAATACAAAACTGTCACAATACATATATCAATAGTTTGGATAATTCCAAATCATCTTGCATTGATAATTTAAATAATTCTTTAATCAAACAAATTGCACCATCTATTGCTTATATGTTAGCTCATATCTACAATCTCAGCTTTGAACGTAGCATTTTTCCAGTTTGCTTAAAAATCGCTTCAGTGGTCCCTTGTTAAAATGTGGTAATAAATCAGAATTAAGCCATATCATTACAGTCAGCAGTTTTTTCAAAAATATTTGAAAGTTGTATTAAAACAAGACACTTTTTCTAATGGTATTATGACATTGGCTTGAAAAAAGTGCAATAAAAATAAGCAATGGGTGACTAGTACAGAAATAGTGAGGTAGAAAGAGACAACATTGTTTTATTTACAAAAGTCAAATAATTAGACATTTTTAAAATGGCCTACAGATAAAATAAAAAAAATAAACTATTGAATTAAAAAAAAAGCAAAAAGTATACAACAAGCGCTGAAAAATAATGTGCCATGATTCTTTTTTGCTTTTGCGATACTCTTGCAGCGCAAAAAAAGCGAGTGTCATAATACCATAAACGATAGATCGTTTTTCTCAAATACACAATATGGTTTTAGAGAAGGACGTAGCACTGAAACTACCTTAAATGATTTTTTTAAGTACTACAATTGATTCACCAAATGATAACGTTGATCATGAGCTTTTATTGTATAGCTTAGAAAGCAAACTGTAAGTGTTTGCGGAAAATACAGCAGTTTTAGAATAATCCACTGTGGCGTTCCTCAGGGTTCAGTTCTGGGCCCTATATTGTTTTTAGATTATATAAATTCTTTAATTTTTTTTATACTTGAAGGGGAAAGGCTCATAGCTGAACTAAACCAAGTCATGAAAACTAGATTACGGGATATAAAGATA
The DNA here is from genome assembly GCA_963556165.1 of Tipula helvola. NCBI lineage: Eukaryota > Metazoa > Arthropoda > Insecta > Diptera > Tipulidae > Tipula > Tipula helvola. The sequence continues at coordinate 6,744,866 of OY744481.1, read as the reverse complement.
AGAAGTTCGTGGAATATTTTTAATCTACAAAATAAGATTTTTGGTTTATAAGTACATCATTTGGTAGGTTAACAGTTTAATTAAACCAGTGTAAAAAAATTGTTGGCGAAAGGCTTATGTTTAGTGTGGAATAATGAAGTGAAAAAAAATGTGACTTGGTTCGTTTCTACCCTGAAATTTTTTTCAATATGGCCTTCAAAATAAAAAAAAACAAATTTTAAACAAATTAAAAATTTATTTCATTGTATGAATTTTTTTGAACTTCAAATTTTAAAAACCACATTAAACCATATTAAAAATTTATACATTTTATGAGGTTTTCAAAGTTAGTTTGTGTCATACAACATCTTATCATTAGCTTCATTATTATTTTCATCACAAGCTTCATCATTATCTAGTAATGGTGTCTGTTGTCTAATCAATACTGAATGTGGCACTAGCAAATTTTTATAAAAGCTATGGTAAACTGGGGGTATGTACTTGAGCAAATCTGTCATGTCCGTTTTTTTCTACAGTTACTGGACGACGTATTGGATATAGTTCATTCTGTTTTAGCATCTGAAGTGACTTAACAGATTTTCCTGCCTTCCTCAAATTAATTACATAAAATTAACTTTCACCACTGAGCGTTTCTTTAAATTTTATTGAAAGTGGTGACATTCTCTTAAACCGGAGCCAGTTAATGTTAAGCCATGAAAATTGACGACCATAAACAGACTTTTTTCTGTTGGTAATGTTCTCTTCCAGAATATTTGTTGATAAAATTCACTTTTCTGCATTTGTATCGCTGTATAAGTTGGCAGTTTTATTTTCGATTTCCATCCATTCATCGGGAAGTAAATAAACTGCTGTCTTTTGCTCCGTTTGGTAAATATGAGTGCCCAGACACCATAAATTTGATATCAATAATATCGGCATTTGTGGCAGTTAAGCCTGTAAACTTTAGGAGTGAACGGCTGAGCTTTAAGTTTCTATTTTACGCTCCACATGCATCGCTGTACATTGTTATGTGCTTACAATCAGGTGGCACATTGGCTTTAAAATGCTTAATAATGCAAGCTGAGATTTCCTCAGATCCCGTGCCTCCTTCGGTTTCATCTCACATGTACATAAAAGCTGTTTTGGTATTGATTACTTGGATGCCAAAATTATAAATATACATATTGCGCTTGTAATATGCCACAGATGTTGAAGGTTTTGGAAATGGCAACGCTTTTTGCAGATCGAACGTACAAACGTAGTGCTCGTTTCACACGACTTCATTTTAAAATGAGTCTCTAGCTTGTTGTGCTTTTCTTAAGTGCAGCTCTTGCTGTACCACCAGTACAGATGATTCATCACAAAACTTAATTTTCATAGCAAGCTCATCGCATATTCTGCAGGTATCTTTATTCGTTGGTTTAAAATGCAAATTAAATTTGGTGCTGAATACATTGTAGTAAAATTTTTGTTTAACTGGGGTTTACCAACATACATGTCATACGAATGTTTAATTCTGGGTTTAAATATTTACGTTGAGGATTATCTTTCTTACGAGAGTCATCGATTTTATTATTTTTATGATTATATCCTCAGAAATCAACAACGGCAAATAATTCGTCTTTTACCAAGCACCGATAAACTCTACCCCAAGAAATTTGGAGAGTTTTTAGAAAAAATGTCTTACATACCTTAACATTCTTCCCTTGTACCAGCATTGAATATTCAAAAGTATTATTTTTAGGACCCCGAGTGCCATCACGATTACGGGTTACCTTCGTGCTTTTTGATTTTATTATCCCTCGTAAAAACAAATTTTGTTTTGAATAAACAGCAAGTCTCCAAAATAATGTAAAAAATAATTCTCTGTCGTGATCACTAATCTGTTCACCACATTTCTTACTGCACCCGCACTCAAGATCACTGATAAAGATTTTTGCAATTTTACCATCTTTTTGCGTAATATATTCCGTCCCTCTATTACGATTGAGATTACGTACGTTTTTTTCCAACGGAAGGTACTTCTTAACCTTTTTCTTCCACATTTGTGCATTCAGGAATCGTCAGGTGCTGAAGAATAACCAGCTCTTATGAAAGACGGCTCATCAAATTGGTCGGGTAAAGATATAACTGTCGTAGTTTCATCTGTTGGTGAATTCATAATATTGTTTTCTTAAAATTAAACTAACTACTTGGTGTGCAATAAAATAAGTAATTATGTGGCTTTGGCGAACGTTTTCATTAATTAAAAATTTGTTAAATTACTTATATGTTCTACACAACCTATTGATGAAGAAAATTAGGGGAATTCCCTTATTATGTCGGTTTAAATTCAAAACGTATTTTATTGCAAACCACTCTATATCAATTAATATGAAAATCTTTTAAAAATAGTTACTTACCTGTTAATTTCGGAACATCCTCACTATCTGAAGATTCCGATATCGGCACGTAGGTACTCTTCATCTTCATCTGCAAAAAAATCCAAATCACTTTCACTATCCATAATAATAAAACACGTCTATTCATTAAAAAACTATTAAAAATGAATAAAACGTGACATGGATCATTTTTACTCTGTACAAATTTCAAAAGTAGCGTTGTTGACTTGATTTTTTTACGATTATCTCCCGAAGCAAAAACCGGATTACTTTGTACTAAAACATTTCAAAAAATGTCTAATATAAATTTACCGAATAAAGAAGAAAGTAAAACAATGACTTTGTTCACTTCAGCTTTGAGCCCTCCGATTGGTTTTACCAATAAACTACAGCCTACTTCAGCCTACTTCAGCCTAATTCAATTAAAGCTAAAATATGCAATAATTGTTTGGGGTGGTATTTATTCATCATATATTCAACCGCTGCTAGTTGTGCAAAATTCATCCATTCGCATAATTTTAAAGAAACCGCGGTTAACATCTACTTTGCCTTTATTTAAATCACCAAAAATTTTACCGTTAAGATATTTAATGTTTCTAAGGTATTAAAAATGTTCTTTATTCGGAGTAAAAAATTACGAGATATATTTTAAGGATTTTGAATAATTGTGAATATCCCATTCTCAAGAAAGAACATTTCAGAAAATTTTATGTATTTGCAGCACCAGTAATTTTTAATAAGTTACCTCTAAACATCAAAAAATCACTGTTGCGTCCAAATTTTTATATGAAATGAAGAATTGGTTGTTTAATATTAGTGATATTGAATCTATGTTTACAGGTTTAGTTTGTGGAAAGATGATAAATTGAATTTGCTATTTAAAATTTTTTTTTTTTTGTTGTACCTATAAAAATTTTATGTATTGTATATAAATGTTGTTAATATAAAATCGTGGCTTTTATTTTAAAATATTGGAACTTTTATTTATTTTTTATGTAATTTATTGTGTCACAATTTATGATTTATTGTTCAAATTTTTAATTTATTTATTTATGTGATGTAATACAATTTATTTATTATGAATTTTTAATCACCAATTTCATTTTAATTCGTTTGTTCCACCACCATTTTATGTTTATATTAATTTAATTAAATTTTGTTTTGTGTGTAGTGTGTGTGTGCGTTATGATGCGATTAGTCCAGCTAAACACGAAAGGAAAGTTAACCCAATACTTATTCGAGGTGAAATGTGCGCCGCCAAGTTTTTAGTGGTTTATTAGGTGAACCGCTACATACAACAACAAATATTATCTTGTATCTAAGTTTTATGGTGGAAGGGGTTTCCAATACTGATCGTTTATGATCACGAAAGCAATCTAACTCCATCCATTTTAATTAAAACCATCCATAACATAAATCGTTTTTCTATGCACCGTTTAAGTTATTTTGTCAATAATTTCTGACATTTATATGTACTGTTTTTTTTTGTTTTTTTTGTAATTTGTATATACACTGAACCAAAAAGTTGTTATAATTAATCAACATTGCATGTTTCTCAGAATTCCTCTAATCTTTATTACAAATTAAAAAATATTTTATCGGTTTACCGCTGTGTACGACAATAAGTACAAAATTATACCGATTTTCCCTAGTAAGGGCATTTCTTAAAGCAGCACATCCAATTTATCACTCTGCTTATCTATACTGATATCCTCTATAAATATTTTTTGTGAACTTGGTAGATTTTATTTATTTCAGTCTCTGTTAGCTTGGCCTGTTCTAAAGGTAAGGTTCATTTTCTTCTCTCGGGACATTGCTTTTCCTCTTCTTTCTGCATCCCTTTTCTAATCTATAGAGTATCTTTGTTTTGTTTGTCATAATGAATACATTTTTGACAAGGAAAGCTACTTGTTTATTCTATTTTGGGTTATCGTAAGATTTCAGACCCAAAAGTTGCTTTATTCCGGAAAATTTGTTTTAAAAAATCTTGATATTGTATGTACCAAGCTATCTTACATATTCATCAAATGCAAACTAATTTTCTTAATTATTTGGTTTAATGCTATCCGATCTAAAAAATTTCCAAAACTTTTTCTTTTATTATCGTAATTAATACAACAAACATTTTAATTTAATTCATATAATCCAAATTAAAGCTAATCAAATCCATCCATCTAATTTCACTTTATGTTGTTACTTTTACCGCCATAACCAAGTTATATTGGGTAAGTATTGTAATTGCCAAAAAAGTGTTGTTCCAGATTTTTACATTTCTAGGTGAATTAGGTTACCAGGACCCTGAAATCTTCTATACATTTTTATTATTTTTGTTTTGCCTCCTATTCTCACATATACATATTGATAGTTTTGGTCGCAATTTTGTACAAAGATATATTTTAGTAATAATCATAGTTTGTGTTAACTTTTAGGTCCATTTGAATCTAGAACAGAGGGGGTTGTAGTGGGAGAGAACACTGCCAAACAAATTTTCTCAAAAACGGGACCGACGATTTTTTTTGTTATGCTGATGATAAATTTGACAATCCATCATCTACCTGTTCACAAAATTTGAAGCCGATTGAAGCATTGCGTAGGAGTCATTTTAGTTAGTAAAACAACTTGTTGGAACTGTTTTCCGAGATAATACCAAAATTTTCGAAGAAATATTTTTTCATGAAATACTATATGATAAGCAGGTGGAATTCAGTGACAAAAGATAATTAAAACTAATTATTCTTTTGTATTTTCGAATGATTTACAGCGATGCCCCGTCCCGACTGAAGCACTGAGTAAAGAATTATATCAGCCAATTCCCACCTTGCTCACATAATGTTGTAAACTAAACAAACGGCACAAATTTTCAGAAAAAAAATTTTGAACATTGTAGTTGGTCTCTGAACGGAGTAATTTAAATTCTTAAGGGTTTTCAACAATAAGTCTAAGATGAAAAATGGCGAATGCGACTTTGATTGCTGCTCGACGCGCATCACCGTGACATGTTATAAGGAAATCGCACAAAATAACGAAAAATATTTGTAAAATATAAATCTGTTGGTTTGGTGAACTGTGAAAAGTGTCGTTCGAGGAGTCGGATAGACCCAATTTTTTTTTGTTGTTGTTTATTTAGAAATTTCAAATCGATTCTACTTCAACAACAACAAACACGTGTTTTAGAAGCTAAGTAATCAAAGCTTTAAAGAATGTAGTATAAAATTCAATCACACCCACAAAAAAAAAATCGTTTCGTAGCTATTTGGGATATTTGTTGGTTGCGTCAATAAACGCCAAGATTATATTTGTACAGAGTTTTAAAGTATTTACATGAGCACATACATTGTTGAACACTTTTTTTGCTGCTTTCAACTATTAATGTATACAGCATCAATTTGTGTAACTTGAATACGTAACGATTTTACCATCCGGTATATAAGCAAGTTTTATTGAAAGTTGCTTATTTTTCAATTTAACAAAGCGGAAATAATTGCGAAGTTTTCTTATTGTAAATTGACAAATTAATTTGTTTGTCGTGTACAACATAAATATCCAATTTACAATAAAATTTGTGAAGCAAATAAACTGATGAGGAAAACAACGTTACTTAGAGACAGATATCATTCTTTGATCTAACAAGTCATGTATACAATTTTACCATTACGAGCAGCATATGATATTTATGTGACAACATAAAAAAATATTGTATCGCGACAATATACAGTTTACATAGAAAACCGATTTCGCTTCAATTCAAATTTTGTGTACGCTAAGTGTTAAACGACCAATTGTTAAAAAGTTGATTTTTTTATAACAAAAAAAAGAAAAACAAACCGATAAAAATTTAAATATTATTACAGATTTCATCGTAATAAGCAACAACAACAACAATTAAAAACTTAAAGCATAAAGTTATCTTCTTCTTCTCGTTTTTCATCGTTTTTTTTTAATTGTATTTGTGTGGGTGCGCTTTGGGAGAACTTTTTAATTCAATCTTATTAAAAATGCTGGAATAATAATAAAAAATCGTTATTTACATTAATTTGTTTTAATTAGTTTTTTGTGCGAACAGTGGGGACACAACGATAATTGTGATTTAAATCAATCTCAACTTTAATTTATTTCATTTATGGAGGGGAATATTTAAATGAGATTTGATTGTGTCTTTACTATATCTGCAATGTAAGGTTTGTAATGTGTTCTGTTAAAGTTTGATTGATCAGGTACGACTTAGGTCTAGGAAGGTTGGTTGTCAAAACTCTTAAATGTTATATCAATATATAAGCGACATTTTCAAAATTATTGAAACGATGAAATAGATGCTTTGAACTTTGATACGGCCGCCTCGGAAAATGTTCACTGAGTATTAAAATTGAGTGTGTCGAAAAATGGTTGCAGAACTAAGGAAATAATAAAAATTCGGAAGGTAAGCAAAGCAATATTACCAATTAATTTGGATAGTGATGTAATATCTCAAAGTGAAGTTATCAAAATTATTTTGAAAAATGTAAAAAAATTTCAAAAATTTTAAACACAAATGTCAAATTATTAGTGGATATTTCACGAGGAATCGTTTACAGGAGGTTTTTTGTATTATTATTTCGTAAAATTATCTGATTTTACCCACATTACTGAAACGCTGAAGCATTATAAGGGCCTGATAACCAAGTTAGAGACATTTTCATTAGAACTTTCTAACAATACAAACGAAGAAGAAGTCAACAGAATATTTTCTTTGTCTCCAAATGAAAAATCATGAATGAAGACAGTTGAAGAGCACTACTATAATATTGTTATCAAATTTAATTCGTGGCTTCGAAAACAAAATTTAATAACCAGCCTTCATTCAATGGATAAATCTACAGCTGATGTCAGTAGTACCACTATTCGAGAATGGCAATCATTTTTCTTTACCATCCGCCTAAAAATTTCAATATTTGAAGGGGTTATTAAAAGGAGAAGCAAGCACGTTAATTAGATATTTTACAGTAACTGAAGCTAATTAATACAAAACATTCATTAAACTAAGTAAACGCTCCGATCTCTAAAATTTCAACAGCCACAGTAGTCAATTCATTCTGCTACTTTAGTTAATAGCAGGAAGCTGTGGGATTATGCTGACGAACCAACACGAGGGCTAAGAGATCTAGGCACCGACACTGAATGCAGGAAACGTCGGAAATAGAATTTCCATCATTAACTACATTTTATGACTTTTGGGTAAAAGAGCCGATTCACTTGAAGGTATGAGGGCGTACAGAAGAAGCTTAATAAAAAACCATAATAGATGTTTTATACAGTTCATAATTGCAGATCAAACACACGATGCCGATTATGTTCAAAGATACACCATTGACTTCTATATTCACACCGATTGAATGAAGATATACCATGGATCACTTAAATACGATTTCAAATCATACGTTAGTACAAACTCAGCTACCAACCAATCAGGAGCAACCAACCTCTACAACCGCAGCGAATCAATGAAGGGAGTTGCTGGACTGGGCCAAACTAATGCCTGCATCACCCAGAATTGACGAATCAGTCCTTGACCCAACTGTAAATTTGATACCAACAAATGACAGCACTTGAAAAATTTACCGATGTCTGATTCAATATTTCATACTCCAGGCATTGTCGATGGAATAATCGGAAGTGGTCTTTTCGTCCATAAATAGGCAACAAAAGGATATCCGGATTGCTGGATATACCAATTGTTTAAAAAATGCGATTTGGCTGGGTTATTACCGTCGTAATTGACAATAATGATGGCATACTAAAGAAATTTTGGAAAGTCGATAAAATTAGCATACAGAACCACCGCTAACCTAAGATAATACAAGATGTGAATAGTTATTGGTGGCCGATTCGTTGTCCGGTTTCCTTTCAAAACCAAAAATCCAATATTTTTAAAAAGTATGAATGGTGTAATAAAAAGGTTTCATACTACGGAGAACAGATTTAATCGAGAAAATCTCATCTTTAAATTTCTTCAGTCGGAACATTTCTGCACTGAGTTGAGGAAGCTCCTCAATTTCGGGAGTAAGTTCAAATTCGGATATGATTTGTCTAATGACTTTTCGAACCATATTCTGTCATAAAAAAACAAATTTTGGAAATGTCACTTTGGAAATTAATTTCTGCCACGACTTATCGAATTCTAATATTATGTTTTATCGAATACTGGTATGATATTTCGAATACCAGCATGATATTTCGAATTTTGACATCCATACTCAAGATTTTACATGAATTATTGAATTTTGCTATGAAATATGCAATTTATTTATATAGAGAAAAGGAAATTCTTTGATATATCATCTCAGGTCTTCAGAATTCGGTTTATCATCCCAAAATTCGAGATGTTATGTCAGAATATGACATGATATATCCAATTCTGATAAGACCTTTCGAATTCGGAGAAAACATTTCAAATTTTGACCGAATTAGTCCAATACGAAAAGAATTAAAATATCGACGTGACATATACAATTTGACCTGTGATATCAAATTTTAAAACCAAAAATTGAAATTCTGATATAACCTGTCGAATTCTGAGATAACATAGAATTTTGAGATGATTTACGGACTTCTGAAGGCTTCATGACAGATTTATCAAATTGTGACAACCTTTCAAATTCTGGCTTGACATATCGAATTCTGTCAACGTTTATCTAATTTTGACATAATACCTTAGACAGACACAAAATGGATGCGATTTTCAAAAGAAATAACTCTGTTTTTGTGAAAGTCGTGTAATGACAGACAGGCAAAAATCCCTTAAAAATAATCTAGAATTCGAGATTACGTTTTGTGTCTGCCTACGATTCTGATTTCAGATATATCGAATTCAGACAGCATTAACTCTAATTTTGATATAGGACAAATAGAATTCTGGTGTGATATATCGAATTCTGAAATAACATACATAAGTACTAATTCTGATATGATATATCGAATTCTAAAATTATTTAATGAGATTAAACTTGGAATGTCAAATTCGGACATGACATACCGAACTACATACATCAGAACATTACATATCGAATTCTGATATGATTTACCAAGTTTTAGCATGATATATCAAAATCTGACATCATAAATTTAAATCCCGACTTGACATATTGAACCATGCCATGATTGACACGGCACAAGTATCATCCATATCATGTGTCTTTACACCAAGATCTTCATGGCGGTGATTTCCAAAATCGGGTAACTTTTTGTCATTGGGCACGTGAACCAATACAACAAAACCCCAATTTTTTTCGTTGCATAATGTTCTCTGACGAATCGTCTTTTACAAACCATGGAACGGTTAATCGACACAACATGCATTATTGGAGTGTTGAAAATCCACACTGGCTTCGCCAAGTTGAACATCAGCGCCCTTGGACTGTCAACGTGTGGTGTGGAATAATTGGCAACCAACTCATCGGCTCCCACATTATTGAAGGCAACTTGAATGGTCAAATGTACCGAAACTTTTTGGAAAATGAACTGCCAATATTACTTGAAAATTTGAACTTAGAATTGAGACGGAACATGTGGTTTCAACATGATGGTTGTCCTGCACACTATTCGTTGGTAGCACGTGAGGTACTTGATCGTGATTTCAATGGTCGCTGGATCGGTAGAGCTGGTCCGATAAATTGGCCCGCCAGATCACCAGATCTTACTTCGCCAGATTTCTTTTTGTGGGGCTATCTCAAAGACAAAGTTTACAAACAAGAACCAACAACACGTGAGAACATGATTGAGCGAATCAGAAATGCGTGTGCTGAAATTCAACCAAACACACTTCCCAGTTGTGTACAATCATTGGAAATGCGTATCAATAAGTGCATTGAAGTCGCAGGCCATCATTTTGAACACTTATTTTAAGCTAAAATTATTTTATTCACCTGCCATTTACATTAATAAATTGTTTTGATGACGAATTTCGAGTATTTCCAATGAAAACGTGATGTTTTTTATTTCAAACGTATTGCAGAATCGAATGCGTGTGTTCTAAGAAGAAGAAATTGAAAAAATTGAATTTCGTCGATTACAACGCCATCTATCATGAACCGAACAAAATATTTCATTCAAATCATACGTACTTTTAGTCGTAGAATCCGTATCTGCAATAAAAAATATGGCTTCCTATCTTAGTTTAAAAGTTACCCCCGCCCCACCTACAAAGCGGGGGGTGGGGGACTATTTTTTTGCACTAATGTATTTCCCCCGCGGTATGATTAAATTTTGATAATGGACATTTTTTCCGTAGAGTGGCTATTTTTCGAGATATTTGATCGTCTCAGTTTAAAAGAAAAACCCGGTATATCAATTCTGACATCATATATTCAAATTCTGACACGGCATATCGAATTCTGGGTTGATATCATGATATATCGAATTTTGACATCTGATATTTAATTTATGACATGACGTGTCGAATTCTGACATAAAGTAACGAATGGTACAATTTTATCGGTTTCTGGCATAATATCTCGTATATATGACATGTCGATTTCTGGCATAGTATATAGAATTCTGACATCATAAATACAAATTCTGATATTGCATATCTAATTGTGACATGGAGTATAAAATAATTGTAATAGCTAGATACATAATATCTCATTGGGTTGATATAACTGGCAGTTAATTTTTGCTGGTTTTGTGTCCGCAGCCGTGGATGGATATTTACATTAAACGTTCAGTCAAGCAGTCCAAGGGAAAGAACTGTATTAATTTGGACGTTACTCCTTTTAGAGTATTCGGTTATACGAAAGTTTTTGTTGACCAACCTCTCTAAAATTGATAGAATATGAAAGATGTATCGATGTAAAACTTTTCATAAACGGTAGCTTTATTCCAAAAAAATAAGAAAAAGAAACTGTCTGGCGAAAAAATCATCGCAATCATTTTACGCTTGAAATTATACGTTCCAAAATGACATAAGGTACAAAACTGGTTATTTCGATGAAAATCGTCTAAAATGAATTAAGGTGAAGTTATGGGATATACCCAATTAGAATATAACTTGGTTAATTATTACCCGATTTGGCTGAAATCCAACGTGTGCGAGGGAATTTAGGATGAAACTTGAATAATTCCAATTTGTAAGAAATCCAATATGTCCGATGGAAATGAGATTCTTATATGAATTTAGATGAAGCTCTGGAATATGGCCAGTTAGGATGCAACATGGATATTTTTTAACTGATTGTGATAAACTGATAATTATAAGAAGTTCTGAAATGTAAGTTCTGATCATTTTGGATAAAATTTGGATATTTCTTTACCGATTTTCATGAAAAATAACGCATGTACGATGGAAATTAGATTAACTAATAAATAAACAAACAAATTTCAAATGTTTTAATTGGTATCAAAATTATTTTATTAGCATATGTGGTTGTACACCAGAGAATAAATTGTTTATAGTGTTCAGGACTGAGCCTTTTCGATCTTTTTTTAAATACTGTTGACATCTTCAGAGAATTTCAATTTTCGGTTCAAAATATACCGAAGTTTTTAAAATCGGACTTTTCTGTTTGGAAACAATTAGCATTACTGTCGGAAAAAAAGCAGCTCAAGGTGTCTACATCTATCTCTGTGATAATGATTATTCGATCAGTGAAAAGCTAAATTTTAAAGAGCGAGTTTTAGAATGCTGCATTTTTCACATTTAAATTTTCGAATTTAGAATTCTTCAATTTGCATAACTTTAGAGTCGCGTCACAGCCACAACTCTGCCCTAGTGCCTCTTTTATTACAACATCTAGCAAAACTAGTAAAAATCCAATAAAACTATTCGTTTTAGCGTTTTGCAATAGTACGTAAACGGTACACCCATTAAATATTTCCACTTCCTTCAAAAACAACAAAATTTTTTGTTTTTTTTTTTAGCTTTTTCTTCGTCTTTATATAAGACAAAATCGATTCGATTACTAAAATCAGTGTTGTTGTAAGATAAACTATTACAGTCTTACGTATTTAGATTTGGAAAGAAATAAAGTCGCAAATTCTTTTTTGTTTGTAAAATACTATTCCGTACATTATATATACAATTTACAATTTAAACTTTAATATGACTTTATGTACAAATTGAAACAGATTTTCCTACTTTAAAGTCAATTTTCAGTGTATAGAGATCGAATCAATCTATATGACCTGGAAATAGTTTTACGTTGGTTTACGTTGCTTGCAATGAGATAACAAAACTTAAAAAAAAAAAAATTATTCTGCTTGACTTGATCTCATGTGTATACGCTCTGAGTTTGTATTGGATAGATTGCAAAATCTTAAAAAACAAAAAGATTTATAAAACACCCCCTTACTCACTCAATTCGGGTGGTTTCAAATTTATTGTCGTGTTTGCTATTTTATATCAGTAGATTGCAAAATATTTTTGAAAATTAAATTTAGTTTGTAAGCACATTTAAAACTTGTTTCGTATATTTGGCATTATGTGTACAGAAATATGTTCGTAATACGTTTTAATGCGTTTCAATTAATTTTTATTTCAAAAACTGTCAACAACAATTTTCCGTTTATTTTACTAAGGCATTTTAAGACATTTGTCATATTTGGCTTGCATATTTATCGTGTAATGCCATAGTAATGTCACCGTAAAATTGAAACATAATCCTTTGGAAGAATTTTTATATTTATGAACATGTACACAACGTTTGGGGTTTTAGTGCAAAATGTTTTTAGAATAATTCGTTATTAAAACAAGACATTTGTTTTTATTATCAGCAAGCATACTTGTACAAGGAACAAGAACATTCTGCTAAGGTTTTTTGTTTTGTTGTCTTTGTTGAATGTAATTGCCCCGCATTAAAAAAGCTACAATTTTTAACAAATTGATACAATGGGGGGAAAATATGTGTTTATTTGCAAAAGTAAGTTTAGAAGCAGGCTCGGCTTGAATATTTAGGAAAATCAGATACGAGAAAAAGTAGATGTCATTACAGTTCTGATAGTTGCTGCTAACAGCATACTGATGATAAAAGCCGTCTGATACGAACAGCATGTAATAAATATTAATCATCCAAAATTAGTTGTGAAACATTGTATTGTACAAAAGTAAACATTAATGTGCTTGTAACACAAATGGGTGGTTTACAAACATATATACACGGCAAAAATACAAAAATGGTATACAAAGCTTTTGGAAGTTTTTAATTTTATTTCATTTTTATTTTGGTATATAAAAAGAAAATTTAGATTTTATTCTAAACGTAAAGCCAACATAAATATGTACATACATATTGATTTAGGGTTTATCTATAGATACAATATCTCGTTTGAGAACCAGGAGAGACAATTTCCCAATTTTATTTTTCTAATTTAATCAATTCAAAAAAACACTGACTCTACCACACCATTAAAGATAAAAAATATCCTAATTTCCTTTCGACCGTTAATTGTTTTTAACCCGTTTATTTTACAATCGGCTTTTCGGTCACAAAACAAATATTTATTATATTATGAAATAAACAACAATGTGATCCATTTTTTGTTGCTTTATTATTTCAGACGTTTCGATACATATTGTATCATTTTCAATGACAATCTAAAAATATTATAAATAAAAACGTTATAAATGTTATACAGGCACTAATGAACATATTTATAAAGAAAAACTATTTAAAATTATAGAAGAAAACTTACAAAAATTATGGAAAAATTATATATGAAAACTTACAAAAATAAATAAAAATTTAAATTAAATTTAAAAATAAAAATGGAGTTCACTCTAGCAGCAGCAGTAATATTATGACGAATGAAAAATCAACTGATTCTCCTCCGTTTCGGTGGGTGTATTATGTTATGTGTAGGGGTGTTAGTGTTGTGTGTTGAAAAATATGCAGAATTTTGTGTTTGTTTTGATGTCCGTTGTCTTTTCATGTTTTTCGATATAGAACAAAAATCGTCTATAAGCGAGCAGTATATAGGAGCTAAACCATCAGTATCGCGTTTTATGTTGTATGTGTTCTCGGTATAGATGTGGAGAGCCTCGATGGTCAATCTCTTTGAGTAATTGGGTTGGCAGGCTAAAATTGAGGCAGAATTAAAATCTGGACGATGACCCAAAGAGTGAAAATGATCCATCAAAGCAGTTTTTTGTGCGGATGGATCATTCACCCTCCTCAGATCAAGTCGATGATTCTGCAATCTTTTCTCAAAATGTTGTTTTGTTTGGCCAACATAATTCTTGTCGCAGGGACCAGAAACATCATCGCCCAGACAAGGAATCCTATAAATGATGTCAGTCTTTTTCTGAACCGGTATTGGATCTTTGAGTTTACTAAAGATATTGCGTAGAGTCGCCTTGTTACGGTACGCTAGGGTTGTTTCCGGAACGAAAGCCCTGATAGCTTTCTCGATCCGTTCAGACACACCCCTGACATATGTCATGCTCTTGTATCTAACACTCGGGGAATTAGATGGAGTTTCCCGTTCAACAGTTCTAGGCGACGTGATTTTTGTTAATTCCGATGCGATTACTTTCTGGATGAATTTATGTGGATAGTTATTCTGGGATAGAATATCGTAGATCAATCGTCGGTTCTTATTGTGATAAATTGGTGAACTTAAATTAAAAACTCTATTGGCCAAATTTCTCGCCGTATTGAGTTTCTGTTTGGTCGGATGGTGTGTGTAGTAATTTAATATACGATTTGAACAAAAAGCCTTGCGGTACCAATCAGTGTGTATTCCATTGTCATCCTTATTGCGTAAAACAAGCACATCTAAATAAGGGATACTTCCGTTCACTTCTGCTTCCATTGTGAACTGGAGTTTAGGATGGAAAGAGTTTAATGCATCCAATGTAGCTTCAATTGAGCACGCCGGTAACACGGCAAAAATGTCATCAACGTACTTCTTAAAAATCTTCGGTGTGTACAGTAACTTCATCAAAGCACTCGACAAAAGTCTCGAGGTTACGATATCTGCTATGACTGAGGATAGTGGGTTCCCCATTGGCATACCAAAAATCTGTTTATAGTACTGTCCCCCAAATACGAAGAAATTGGCATCCAGTATACAGAAACGTAACAATCTGATAAACAAATTTCTTGAAATTTCAGTGTGCTCGCTTATTCTGTTCCACTGTTCACCAACTATATCAATGGCGAGATGTACCGGTATATTTGTGAACAAAGACACAATGTCGAAACTGACCATCTTTTCAGATGGATATATCGACAAATCAGATATCGCTCTACAAAACTCAAACGAGTTCTTAATTATAAAACTGTCACCCACCAAAAGATTCTGCAAAATGCGCGATAACACCTTCGACAAACGTGACGACGGGGTGTTTATCGAAGCAACAACAGGTCGCATTGGGATATTGGGTTTATGAATCTTTGGAAGGGCATAGAGTTTGGGTGCCGTGGTATTGTATGTCACAAGGGAGAGTTTCTCCTGTATATCTATTAATTTCTTATCGAACAGCTCTTTAATTAATTTATTATTTTCAATCTGAAGTTTGTTTGTAGGGTCATTTTGTAAAACGGAATATGTGCTTGTGTCACTCAACAAAGAATAAATTTTATTGTGGTACTCATGTTTATACATGACTACGATAGCCTTCCCTTTGTCACTATTAACAATCATTAATTCATCGTTCATCTTTAAAAAAATTTTGGTTATATTATATATACGCCTAAGTGTTATATTTACAACGTCTTTGCGTTGATTGCGCTTAATATATCTGTGGTAGGAAATCAAGTTTGCTACCTTCGCCCGTGCAATATCTTTCACTCTCTGATCTTCTATCGGTTTGATTAACTCTTCAGAATCAGCAATAACATCAAATAAAGGAAACTCAGATTCATCATGGGACATGGCGAATTTAGGTCCAAGCGACAGAAGCCATTTAACTTCTAAAGGGATTTCAATATTGACTAGACTAACAAAGCTCTTTTCGTCTATTTGAAGTCGGAGTGTTTGTATGAGTGTATTGTATAGATTTTCGAATTTCTTTATGTGTGTCTGTTTATGTTGGTATTGCTTTTTATCTAAATAAACCTTCTGTCTCGTTAAAAATTCATGTGCAACATCATATGGTAATATGTTAAGTATATGTTCCTGTAAATCATATAATGTATTCTGTGTACATTGTAATTTGTCACATTTGTCACGAATGATTAAGTTTAGTAATTTCTGATGGTATGTCATTGTTATTGAGTTTAATTTGGTTGTGTACTTACTGTTGCTGCTGAGTAAATTACATACGTTAAAAGTACTTCGTTTAATAAAATTAGGTATTAGTGCGTGTTTTCGACATTTAAGCAAGAAAATCCTTGATGGTATCAATTTGGATAGGTTGTTAATCTCCTTTGCATAATGCTTTATTCTTGCTGCATTGCCTGCACCATAACGTGTTTTTATAAGTTTATAGAAATTCATGTTGGTAACTGTTGATAATGCCTTCAACTTGTAATATTCTAATTTCCTTTCGACCGTTAATTGTTTTTAACCCGTTTATTTTACAATCGGCTTTTCGGTCACAAAACAAATATTTATTATATTATGAAATAAACAACAATGTGATCCATTTTTTGTTGCTTTATTATTTCAGACGTTTCGATACATATTGTATCATTTTCAATGACAATCTAAAAATATTATAAATAAAAACGTTATAAATGTTATACAGGCACTAATGAACATATTTATAAAGAAAAACTATTTAAAATTATAGAAGAAAACTTACAAAAATTATGGAAAAATTATATATGAAAACTTACAAAAATAAATAAAAATTTAAATTAAATTTAAAAATAAAAATGGAGTTCACTCTAGCAGCAGCAGTAATATTATGACGAATGAAAAATCAACTGATTCTCCTCCGTTTCGGTGGGTGTATTATGTTATGTGTAGGGGTGTTAGTGTTGTGTGTTGAAAAATATGCAGAATTTTGTGTTTGTTTTGATGTCCGTTGTCTTTTCATGTTTTTCGATATAGAACAAAAATCGTCTATAAGCGAGCAGTATATAGGAGCTAAACCATCAGTATCGCGTTTTATGTTGTATGTGTTCTCGGTATAGATGTGGAGAGCCTCGATGGTCAATCTCTTTGAGTAATTGGGTTGGCAGGCTAAAATTGAGGCAGAATTAAAATCTGGACGATGACCCAAAGAGTGAAAATGATCCATCAAAGCAGTTTTATTGTTTTATTTATTTATATTTGTTTATTTCATAATATAATAAATATTTGTTTTGTGACCGAAAAGCCGATTGTAAAATAAACGGGTTATAAAAAATATCTCGTGTGACATTTTGTTGTCATATTAACACGAAAAACAAAGATAAATGATAACCGGTATCCGAAATGACGTCAATTACGTAAAAATTGTGATTTTTACTTGCTACTGGTATAGACAATAGTAAATAACTGACCTTAGTATGACTCATTGTTATCACTCTGTCCTGTTATCGCATATAGAATTATAGAGTACATACTCTCGTAACACAGACGAGTACGTACGTATAAACAAAGAATGAATTCATCATCATCATCTTCATCACACAACCACTCGATATATGTATACTCGAGTATATAAAACCATCAAAAATGGAGTCTCTTTATATTGAAGGTTTGGGTTGGTTATTGTTGCTTGTCCAAATAAAATTAATGGTTCTGCCTTATAGATATTCTTGTACATTTTAGTCCCTGTTTCATTTTTTTGCTTTTTGTAGTGGCCCAGACAAGTTTTGTATGAAATTTGAATACAAAAGAACTTAATTTGCATTTAGCGAGTTGGGTTTAGAGCTCTTTTCAACTTGATATATTTATATTGTGTTGATTTTTATTTTAATGAATTTTAAGCTTGGTAAAATGGCAAAATATTATTTTTATTGGTGATAACATGGCGACGTAGTGAATTATGGTTGTGAGATTGGGCAGTGTAAAAAATAATGTTTTTAAAAGGGTCAAAATGTCTCCAATGTTCTTGGTCATTGTAAATCTTATTTCTGGTTGTTCAGCTGACAGCATAATATTTTCAGGGCCAGTTTTGACTTACAGCAACTTCTGCAATTCGTCGTAAATGCAATAAAATATTTACGTCTTTAAATCAAGATTTAGAAGCCTTTCTGATTTGGAATAATCTTTCATTGGCACTGAACGATTTCAAAACCTTAGAATACAGTCATAGTATTGGAATGGAAGCGACTACAGTGTTGTAGTGGAATGGAAGTGAGTGGAATTTTAAAAAAATTGTGTCACCATAACGAATAAACCAGTTTGTCAGCATTTAAAAAGTAAGTAATAATTAATAAAAACTTTAATGTGGAATTTAGCCTTTTAACAAAATTTTTAATTAAAACATTAATCCTTTTTCATTAGATTATTATTAAAACTTTATTATTATTTAATATTTCGGCATTCATGCCATTTTCAAAAATATTCACTGCAAACATTAGAAACAAAATAAAAATTAATTACTCTACATATATCATTATTTTTACAATGTATACAATAAATAACTTACATACAAGTTTTATTTCAAAACACTATGAAATTATTAAAATATACTTAACAGCCTTTAACATTATAAATTATTAAAATTAAATAAATAGATACATAAAAATAAATTAGAAAACAACTTCACATATTAAAAAACAAATCTTGAGTAAAAATATTAACTTTCATATTTAAAAAGTAAGGTCCGGTAAAATTTTAAATAATCTTTGATTTTATTTTTTTTATTTATTTAGAACCCAACATACTTCTTCAGTCTATTAACAAGACATGTCTGCCTTATCTCCCGAATTTTATTTTTATATTTTCTTAACGGGAAATTTAAATCTAAATTTGCACTGTTCGATTATTCTTCCCCTAAATTTTATTTTTTAGGTTCTAAATACACTTCTCAAGATCTATTTTCATGAAAAGATTAATCGAATTTTAACATAAGATTCAATCATTTTTCGGCATATAGAGAAATTTTATCATTAGGCTTTGGTTAGCAAACGTCTAATTAATTTTAAGCATACTGTACTAACTATACGGAGTGATTTGGTTTTTGTTCTGAATTTCCGAAATACAGCTCCATTTTGTATTTATCTTAAATTATTTCAAATTAAAGTTAAAAACGACGATGATCAGTTTTAATATTTTATTTCCATTCCATTTTCGTTTCCGATTTTCGTCATGTTCTTGTTCAGGTTCATGTTCATGTTCATGTTCATGTTCATGTTCATGTTCATGTTCATGTTCATGTTCATGTTCATGTTCATGTTCATGTTCATGTTCATGTTCATGTTCATGTTCATGTTCATGTTCATGTTCATGTTCATGTTCATGTTCATGTTCATGTTCATGTTCATGTTCATGTTCATGTTCATGTTCATGTTCATGTTCATGTTCATGTTCATGTTCATGTTCATGTTCATGTTCATGTTCATGTTCATGTTCATGTTCATGTTCATGTTCATGTTCATGTTCATGTTCATGTTCATGTTCATGTTCATGTTCATGTTCATGTTCATGTTCATGTTCATGTTCATGTTCATGTTCATGTTCATGTTCATGTTCATGTTCATGTTCATGTTCATGTTCATGTTCATGTTCAGATTCAGATTCAGATTCAGATTCAGATTCAGATTCAGATGCAGGTTCCTGTTCATGTTCATGTTCATGTTCATGTTCATGTTCATGTTCATGTTCATGTTCATGTTCATGTTCATGTTCATGTTCATGTTCATGTTCATGTTCATGTTCATGTTCATGTTCATGTTCATGTTCATGTTCATGTTCATGTTCATGTTCATGTTCATGTTCATGTTCATGTTCATGTTCATGTTCATGTTCATGTTCATGTTCATGTTCATGTTCATGTTCATGTTCATGTTCGTGTTCGTGTTCGTGTTCGTGTTCGTGTTCGTGTTCGTGTTCGTGTTCGTGTTCGTGTTCGTGTTCGTGTTCGTGTTCGTGTTCGTGTTCGTGTTCGTGTTCGTGTTCGTGTTCGTGTTCGTGTTCGTGTTCGTGTTCGTGTTCGTGTTCGTGTTCGTGTTCGTGTTCGTGTTCGTGTTCGTGTTCGTGTTCGTGTTCGTGTTCGTGTTCGTGTTCGTGTTCATGTTCGTGTTCTTGTTCATGAACATCATAATGTTTAATTAATTTTGTTTATGAACTTCATATTTTTCAGTTATTAATTATCTAATTTAGGTAATTAATTAATTTACAATTTTAGAAGTTGGCGCAAGCTGTGGTGATTGTGACAAAATGTATATTAGCCAAACTAAACGGGCAATACATACGAGATTCAAAGAGCATAAGGCACATATTAAATATAACAGATCATCAAAATCTTCGATCACCTACCACGCATTACAAAATAATCATCTCAACATAAACATCATCAATTTAACACTCTCAAAAATAGTAAATGACGTATACCAAGTCGATGCTTGGGAAAACTTTTACATAAGAAGACCCAAAGAGCGATTGATGAACGTAGAAGAAAAGCCGATCCCCTCCACATTAGTTGGATTTTGCCGCAAAAAAAATCATTTATTTTATTGTAACTTTAATTGTTTTACAACCAAATTCATGCTATGTATAGTAGGTTTTAAAATAAAAAAATTTTTTGACTTAAAATTAAATAAAGAAATATCTTTACACGCAAAAACGCGGCTGAAGGGTCGAAATTCATTCTGCATATTGTTTAAATTAAAATTAATTATAGACGGAGTGCTGGATGGAATTGACTGTGCAAAATGTGAGACCGCATTTTATAAATTGTTATAAGCTCAGAAAAGCTTACAGATTAATATTTTGGATGTTACCAGAAAAAGTTTCTTGGTCCATTTTTTTATACCCATTAGGTATCAAATAAATCGATTGAGCAAATGCTTTGGAGTTATATTATGTTCTAGTGGCAATAGCCAGTTTTTATTTAGCGATTGAAGGTGATAATAGCTAGTCAATAGAATTAAATCAAAAAATATTAAAAAAAAGGCCAAAATTGTCGATAAAACAATTATTTAATAAAAATGCAAATTTTTACATACCTTTACGAAAAAAATACAAATAATTATCAAAACAAAATTAATAAATAATTATTAACTTTATTTTTATAGTCATTGTTAATGCATCGCACAACAAAATACAATTTAAGACAATCTGATGAACATTTACTGGGCTGAATCAAAAACTCTGGCAAAGGTCGCTTCATCATTTGTTGTGGGTACAAGTTACCATTTTCTCTTCATATCCAAATAAGGTGCAAACAATAGGCTGAAATATTGATCGATCAGCATTTATCCATCGATATATTTGTGCCGTAGCTACTTTCAATAAATTTAAGTCAAAGCCGATATTTTGAAAATCAATTCACACCGGAGTTCACCAGTAGTTAATTTGTATTTTGGAGAAAGATTACTGCTAACTGTTTCTAGTTTTGTCAATTGTCGACGAATGTAATTGTCGAATTGTATTTCAGCTTTTTTTTTTGGTGAACTTGACCTTTGAATATGACATTTTTTTATATGGCGTTTGTCCTTTGACCTTTGACATTTATTAACGTAAACATCTATGCTGATAACGTCACCAATCCCAATCCCAAATTGGCGTAAAACCGACCAAAATACACTTTCTAGCCTGCACTATTAAACTTTATATTTTATTTTATTTATTTTAAAAAAATTTTAGCAAAACTATTTAAAGGATTCTGTTGGTTAGTCCATGATTCAATAAATTACCCAGGTTAGCTCGATTTTTCAAACCACGTATTCGTGAGGTTATGCAATTTCGATAAATATGTATGTAAGTTATTCTTTTTTTACTTTTCGTTTTTTTATTTGTTGTTGTAATTTATACGTAAAAGAATTGGGTGACGTCAAAAAAAAGATGGCCATTTGTTTACATATTCCGAGCTAACCTGGGATTTATTGAATCATGGTTTTACTGTTCATTTAAAGTGTCTATTATTTTAATCAATTTCACGGTTAACGGGTTCAAAAATTTAAAAGATCTATTAATAAATTAAAAAATTTATTTATAATAAAAACATTTTAATTTTTAATTTTATTTTTATTTTGGTAGGGAGTCGGCAACAAAGTAAGCTCTATTTTATTAGTGGTTAACAAATGCAGATAACAAATAAAATTAAACCAACCTATAGAGAGCGAGAATCTCAAATTCAGTTAATATACTGCTGAGTTTTTTTTTACGTTGGATACTTCTGTTAGTTGTTTGCTAGTTATTTGAAAACGAAGCGGAAACAAGAAATAACCTTAATGACATTTTTTGTTAGATTTTAAATTTCCTGCAACCTCATTTTTACAGGGTGCCGACGAAATATGTTTAACCTTGTTTGTTTGTGTTTTCATGTAAACTAAGCCGAACAAAATTAAATATGGGTTTGAATCTTAATTCCCCTTCCAAAAATTTCAACACCGCGATTATCTTATTACCTCATAAAGATGTTCTCAGATCAAAAATGTTTTAAGCTCTTTGTAGCATGCAGATAGATTTTGAATTACACTTTACACAACTTATATGGTACAACATAAAATTATTCCGTTCAATACTTACACTTAATAGCGCATTTATTGTTTTAAAATTACCACATAAAGAGTATATGTGCATAAGCTTTTCACACATGCATACATTTTAAATAATTTGCGTTTTTTTTTTGTATAAAAAAATTAAACAAATAAAAAATTGTTGCATACAGAAAATGTAAAGTTTAAAAAAATTGTTAGCATTAACTAGAATTAGCGTACAAAACTTTTTAATTTGACAAAAAATTATACAACATCTTTACATAATATACTAAGTAATTAATTTGAGTAAATAGAAAAAAGTTGTTCGTTTAATTTTTGTAAATAATGAAAATTTACCATTTTGTTAAGGAGGAAATTTAACTGGGTCACAAAAATAATTAGAAATAAACAGAATGAGTTAATTTCGTAAATCCGTTGTAGTGTGATGTTGATGGAGCTTCAAATTCAAAAAATATTTTCATTATCACGAAATTTGGTATGTAATGTGAAACCAATGTTAACATTTGTGAATGACATAGGGACAAAAAAATTACAACAGTAACATCGGAAAAATTTAGATTGGCATTATTTCCGCGCTGAAATTAGAAATTGTTTAACATATTTATTCCACAATGGAGTTGCAAAGATTTATTTTAATTTATAACAATACAAATTTGTATAATAATTTTCAACAGATATATTTGTATGTATGTGTCAATCAATGTTTTGGGTGTTGGTGAAAAAACTAAATACGTGTACAGAATTAAATTATTCGCTGGTTTCGGCACGTATTGAAATAGAATAATTAAAAAAATGTTCCATTCGGATTATTGACTGTCGCAAATAATAATAAATTCACCCTTCTAGATCAAAATTACGATTTGAGATTTATGATGAAATATAATTAAATTTTGAATTAAATAATCTAGATACGTATTGAGATAAGAGTAACATTAGCAGTACACTGATTCTCTAAAAATCTTAAAAACAAGATAACGTATAAAGCCTGATTTCTATTACGAAAGTATTTTTATCAGTAAAATTAAAGCGAGATAAAAATATAGATTTGAGGTGTAAAGTATGATAATGTATTTTATACATACAGATTGTGTAAAGATAGAACATTTTTCTGGCACACTGAAGCAACTACTATAAAAAAAATTATGTTAACCCCACTTCGGTATTTTTATGGTTTAAAGTGACGTTTGGACAAAAAAACTCCAAATAAATTTAATGTAGACAAAGTTCTGTGATATATGATATATTATATTTATATTAAATAAATTCTAATAATAATTGTAAAGTAATTGTAATAATAATTTAATTCTAGTAATATTTCTAAAAAAATTTTCTTCGAACCGTTATTTTGCGTAGTTTCTTCTGGCCGCATGTTCATTATGTTTACAGGATTCAAATATTCCATTAAATCGGTTTCCAAATTATCCATCACAAATTTAAGTTTAATTTTTTCACAAAAATAAATAATTTATCGAAAATACAAAATAAAAATTAAACACACTCAATGAATTACGAAAAATTATGAAATTTATTGGTTATGTTAATGAAAATCTGTCAAAATATAACCATACAATTTTGTTATAAAAAACTTACTGCCTTTGTCACTCTAATTGAATTTATGATTGGCTTAACTTCTTTGTCATTTTCAGTAAAATAAACAAGTCAATAAGATTTTCTCATGTAAATCAAGCTTAAATATGAAAACTTGTAAAAAGCAAAGCTCACTTTGATGAGTTTGCAATTTTCCGATATTATTTGAGTAGTACAGTCATACCGAAAAATTTCAAACTGATAAAAGTAAGCGTTGCTTTATGAGTGTGAAATTTATGCTAAAAAAAATAACAAAAAATTACACTGTTAAATTAGTTATTTTTCCAATTGGAATTTAGATTATATGAAAATTTAAATTTTTTGTAATTTTGGATTTTTCGTACTAAAAGCCAAAAGCATTCAATTTTGTTGCACCGTACTATATTTCAGATAATTTAAAAGTTGACTGATTTTTGATAATTGTTATCTGATTTTTGATAAATAATTGTTTAGCGTCAATCTTGGAGATGTCCCGAAGGTCCCGCACATTTTCTAGGATAACTAGGCCATATAGCTGTATATGTATGTCACCAAGCTGATCCATTTGTAATGAACATACTATATTTCACAGAATGTGGAATTTTTAATAATTTTGGATGATTTTAAAAGTTGTTATATCGCCCACCATACAAATGTCCACGAGGTTTTTCCCTCATTCTCGAGTATCCCTTATTTTCGGATAACTTGGCCATATGCCAATCTACGTGACCAACCTGATCCAGTTGTAATGAACTTTACTATACTTCACAGGATTTAGAATTTTTAATAATTTTGATGGTTTTATAAATTATTGTATCACCGATCACAGAAATGTCCACAAGTTCTTGCCCACATTTTCGGACATCTTGGCTATATGTTTATGTTAATGAACGTTTTTCCTTTTATTATTGCTCCATCTTCATTTGCCATTCTTTATTTTAACCCATCAGCCAGCTGTATAGCTTTTCCGATCAAGTCTTTCCGGACAATCGTAATTATCAAAAATCAGCCAACTTTTAAATTATCTGAAATACAGTACGGTGCAACAAAATTGAATGCTTTTGGCCAACGAGATAAACAGATAGTCCAGCTATCTGAAAATTATGAAAATAACCTGTTGCAGGGTTTGATAGTACAAAAAATCCAAAATAACCAAAAATTTAAATTTTCATATAATTTAAATTCCAATTGGAAAAATTACTAATTTAACAGTGTAATTTTTTGTTATTTTTTTACCATAAACTTCACACTTATGTTGCTTTTTACAAATTTTGAATTAGGAAGTGTATTTTATTGACAAAATTACAACAACAGTCGCATTGTATAAAGCGCCGCATGATTTAAATAAAGCGAGAACAAATTTGCTGTATTTAAATCCTAAATCAGATTTTCTGATGATACCTGCCGCTAGATGTCAAAATATTATTTTAAATTTAAATTTTATTCCGAAAGGTTGGCAATTCTGAATAAAAAATGATAATCCATTTTAAATTTTCTTTATTTATAAGTGAAAATATCGGTTAACAAAAGTATAATTGACATAAAAAATATAATTTTAATTAAAATTGAAGAAAATATTTGGATATTTGCATTGTAATAAATAGTGAAAAATGCAGTAAATAAATCTTTATGTTATAATTTACTAAAATCAGTTTTTCGCACTCGCAAATCGCATTTATGTAAATATGTATTCCTTAATAATTCAATTATAAAATCATCTCAATAAAATAATTCTTTTGTTTTGGTTTTGGCTATCGTGGATAATTATATGGGTGCTGAATCGCTTTGCCCGATTAGCTCATCATTTTCATCAGATTCGTCCGACTCGGATGATTTTGTTGCAATTAAACGTGTAAAAATTTCAAATTTTATGGAAACGGTTGAAAATTACAGTAATGCAGAGTACAAGAGACATTTTCGATTTTCTCGAGAAATGACCGCATCGTTAGTAGGTGAATTTACCAACCTCAATTAAAATCAATAAATAATATGAGGGCCCTAGTCCAAACATCAATGCACGAATCTCAATTAAATATATTTTATTTCTTTATTATCTATTTACTTTCAGAGTCGTATGCATCATCGAATGCAGGCCCAAACAATAATCATGGAGGTCAGCCAAAAATTGGGGCCAAGAAGGAAATTCATTTGTTTTAATCCTTAAGTTATAGGTAAATGGGTAACCTTGGATTATGTGATTCAACCATGTGGAACGTAGTACTCAGAGTGGCAGCAAGTATATTTTAATAGAAAAGGGTACCACAGTGTTTTACTTCAAGCTGTAGTGGATTCGCAAAGCCAAATTTTTAAAAACAATAGGTTTTAATTAGGAGATTCGGCGTATCCCTCTAATTTTTGGCTGGTACCACCATTCAAAGATACAGGGAATTTAACGCAACAACAAAAAGACTATAACAAAATTCACTCATCTAGCCGAATCGTCGTAGAAAACGCCTTCGTTTTAATAAATAAAATTTCTACCGTGCTCCGATGCTATCGTTCTGAACGCAGACGATTCAGCTGGCCTTTCTTCGTTAAAGAGCTATTCTAGTAAATCTTTGTACGGTTCCACTGCGTATCCCGAACCTGTTCCGCAATTATTATTCAATTTGATTTGATTTTTAATTTTTTCCTGAGAGAAAGTAAATATAGCGACATACATGGTCTGACATAATTTAACTTTAATTAAAATAAACTTGGAAAATGAAAGGCAGTTATGTTTATACCGAGACAGCTGGACTTGTCTGGTGTTCAACTAGATTATGGTTAACGTGTTTTTTTTTATAAATATGATTAAATTCTAACTTTAGGTGAATCGCAAAAATAAGGAAAGTCCTTGTCCATGTTCTAATTTAGATTACATTTTAGATATCTCTAATTTTAAAAGTATATCGATATTTTCTGACATTAAAAATGTTTTAAATCCATACTATGCATGTGTTCTTAAATCTCCCATTGAAGACGAAAAGAATCAAACTGATTAACGGCGTAGTTCGTGACTACCAACAAAAAAACAAAATTTAAATTAAATTGACTGTTCTGTTGAGAAAAAAATAAATCAAAACTAAATTTATTTAAATTTTTCTCAACAAAATACAGCAAGGGTGCTGAAAGCCAAAGAAGTTAATGTTACAACAAAAATTGGTTGTATTCAAAATATTTTTATAAATATGTATCCGTTTATTAAATATTGGCGACTCATTTATTTGTGTAAATTGTTTTTAATATTTTCAAGTTGAGTTTTTAAAATAAATTTTTGAAAAGCAATTATTATAAAAGTTGAAAATACAAATTTTAATCAACTGAACCTGGCATTACAGAGAATTTAATTAAATTGCCAGCGAAATAGCTTTTATAGTAATATAAAATAATTTACGACTTCAGACGCCCGCCCGTACCTACCTACTCAAACTATACAAATACTGTAAATATTTATAGTAGCTATAAAAAAAAATTGTAAATTGCATTCTAAAATTTGTAGCATTTTATAGATCAATATTTCTTCTCAATGGTCGTAAACTATAGTTGCAATCAAAAATAAAATTTATAATTACTAAGGCTACGTAGACATAGATGATATTATAAAAGTTAAGGCGTGAAAGGTAAACAAATGATTATTGATTAGCGTAAATTTCTACGGCAGCGGAAAATTACATTTCATTTCCAATTTTTAATTATTCCAACAAAAAAGACGATAAGGTAAAACAATAAACTTTCCAATACGTATAATTATAAAGTTCGATTTAATTTTGATATAAGCGCATAAAAGTTATTTTATTAGATTTAAGCATAAAATATGCATAAGCACACACACACATTTTATTATCTCTGTGGTATGGCATCATTCTACATATAGCAAAATCATTTTTTTTTTTTACTTTAAACCCAGAAATGAATCACAAAAATAAAAAGCTTTGGAAAAGTAACAAAAAAGAAAAGATTTTCTTCATAATTTTTCTATGTTATACAAAAAGTTGGTGGAATATAGCGTGCTGTATGTGTAGGGTACGAGATATAAGCGCAAAAAGTTTTTCAATCATAAATCATTTAAAATTCTTCGAATTATGTGTATATTGTACATTATGGTACGTACACATACATTGTAGATTGTACATACATATGTTGTATTTTATACGTATGCATATCGAATGCTAATCTAATTTATAGATTCTACTACATGTACGATTAAAGGCTAATTTACATTCAATGGTTTCTCTAGATGCAAATTAAATTATTACTCTGTAGTAAGAGTTAAGACTGAGCTTTCTATAAATAAACCAAATATTTTTTGGTTTTCTTGTAAGTGTAAGCTTATTTTAAAAAATAAACTTAGATTTTTAGGTTGGTCTCTCGCTAATTTTATGGAGTTTTCAATGTCGTTTTCTACTTTTTTTCAGACGTCGAATGTTGTTGACGGTAAATTAGGTACTATTCACTTACTTTGAAGAAAGCTTAATTTCAATTAGGTTAATTTACAGATTTATTTTTATTTTATTTAATTTTTTATTTTTTTATTATTCCAAAAATTTGGCAGCGGACAGACAAAAGTCCAATTATGCGCTGCCACTACTGTAATCTTAGGTTCTTGAAAAGGTAGGAAAAAAATAACATTGCGCTTCTAACTCTTTGAAAGGGTGCGTAGAAATACTGACATGATAACGAGGACGATGTGCACAAGTTGTTAATTAATTTATAAAGGAATGTTTCATCAAGCAGAAGCCTTCTGGTCTCAAGCGATTTAAGTTCAAATATTTTAAGCCTAACTTCATAGCTAGGACGACTACTGAAAGGCATACACTTAGGGGGCATCCATAAATTACGTAACGCAAAATTTTAGCTTTTCGGACC
Organism: Tipula helvola; assembly: GCA_963556165.1. NCBI lineage: Eukaryota > Metazoa > Arthropoda > Insecta > Diptera > Tipulidae > Tipula > Tipula helvola. Next base: position 6,715,579 of record OY744481.1, on the reverse strand, counting down.
CCTCCCCTCCGCTTATAACACATCTGTAACAAAGTCTCAGACTCCCCCCCCCCCCCCTCCCAAGAATTACGTGATAAAATTTTAAAATAACACATAACAAAATCTTGTTTTCTTGAGAAAAATAATTTATTCATTTTCATAGACTACAAATTCACATTTCGTCAACATAAAATTAAAATTGTTAAATACATATTACCATTGCATATAATATGTATTTGTATATAAATATTATCGTCTAAAAGAATATTTTACAATGTTAATGTTCGAATTCAATTCTCTTCCGGTTCGCAAGGTCGAATTCATATGTTCTGTGATTTCACAAACTGGTAACGCAGTTAACTTTATATTTATATCGCGAGGTATTGGTAATTCGCAACAATTGTCTTCATCGATCCATTCGATGTCTTCAGACAGACTGTTCTTAATGACAGCCATTTGTTCCCCCGGTCGAATTTTTTCTGCAGGAGACACAATTTTGTTGCGAACAACAGAATGTTCTTTGAGCATTATTTGTGACGCAAAATACGGCTGACATGTTTTGCATGTTCGATCTTTTATGTTATCTTTAACTGCCGGACAGAAAAAATCATAGGGCAAGGCTGCGGCGCAGGCATATAGGCAACACGTTTTATAGGTTTAATGAATTTAGCAAAAATAGAGAAGCGAACACCTCCTTTTCGTTGCGTGAACACTTGAGTCCCTCATCTGTCTGCAGGAATGGTAGTGGTGGGGGCAAAAACTTCGGCGGCATAACGTTAAACAAACTGCAGTGGGAGGCAATACTTTAGATTCTCATATTTGACTATTTGTAGAAAATATTGAGTTGTTCGCACGTGCCCCCCAATCCATTCGTTATTGGTTCGATGTCATTACTATTAATTTCGGAGTTTTCTGGGTGAATATATTCGGCGATTATTGGAAATCCATCGATAACAGCATTATTCCACACTGAAGCCAAAGTATTACCAGCATGGACGAAATTCTTCTTTTCGAGGACAATATCGACTGTTTATAATTTGCTGTCTAGATGGCTTCCATAATGATCGTGTTCCAAAATCAATCCTGATAACTTACGGCTCAATGGGGCCGTCCTACGTTCCACCCGATTAAAAGCGCTTCTGCCGGGCGCATTTGTTGCAACAAAAATTGCATCGAGATTGTATTTCCGGAAGTGACGTATTGCTGTTTGTATAACTTTGCGGTAGCGAAGGTTTTCATCTGGCTCCCCATCTACTGTGATAATCGCGACCGGCTTTACAGTACCATCGCATTTTGTGATATTGACAAATTCTGGAAGCCTTAAAATTCGATCGAAGTCCAATGCATGAGAATATGCTGTGGACGAAGAATGTTTTCCCGATCTAATGGCTATATATGTTGAGCCTGAGTATTGCACGGCCTCTTTTCTTCCATATATCCCACTCTTTGTATCAGTATCCCGGCATAAATGAATGGAATAAGTTTATGTCGCTCTGCGACTACCCAATCATGGTCGGGTAATGAAAATTTGTACTCAATATGAATCAGAATCGGTGCTTGTTTGTTTGCAGCTGCTACACCAAACACGACTCTGGCCTTGTCGTCTTGGTTCAGAAAGAAAACTTCTTTTGGCCTAAGTACCGACGCTAGTTCTTCTAACGCATTAATTGTCGCCGTGCAGAATTTACCATCATAATGTTTCTTATGGGCGTCATTCTCCGCTCTTATGAGTTTGACTGGCACGGTTGTGATATGACGTTTACCCTCGGTTGTATTTAAGCGTCTTGGCAAGAGTATAAGATACGTTGCGCTTCTAGAGATTTTATAACCGAGCTTAGTCATTTTCTCAGTTAATTGGTCTAAAGTTTCTAAACTCCGAACCATGTCACACTGGCGATTGTAGCAAACCCGGTTGATCATCTTCCAACCTGGGTCTACCTGGCACAAGATGAGCCCGATCTGAGAAAACTTTCCTTGCTTCTGGATTCATATCGATCACGGTTCGAATTTTTCGTTTTGTACTTTCTCTGTATATTTGCTGTCGTTTTTGGTTATTCTTTTTCTTTTTTAGCTCAGCTTCCAATACAATTTTCCTTCTTTTCAATTCTAACAGTAGTGCCTCATTTTCATCCGTGTTTAAACCTGATATTAACGTGTTAGTATTCGATAGATCTGTTTCTAATTTTTCTTGTCGCTGGTAGTATCAGGTGATGAAGATAAGATTTTGGAAATTGTTGTCACTGGAGATCAATATGAAGCGGATGAACTGGGCGCTGAACTTACTGTCGATGAGGGTGTACAAGCCTTCCTCCAGTATACAAGAAGCGAGCCCTTTTGACGCATCGCTTTAGTTTTAAGAGCAGAGAGCAGCAACACAATCATTTATATTTTTTTCGAGTTCTGGGTTAAAAAACGAAAAACTCGCCCGATTATGGTGAGCTACTTTTGCTCCAGAATACCAGCAAGGTGCTGCTTAATCGCTTTATTCTTAAACAGCAGTTGGTAAGTTTCAATGATTGAAAAATCAATTTGATATGTTTCCAGAACTTTTTTATTACAACTAACTTAAATTCTAATAAAACTTTAACTTAGAACTTAATTTTTTATTATTTTTAACGTTATAAATTTAAAAGAAAATATTTAATTATTATTTTAAATTAACTGAACGATTTAATCACTTTAATATATTTTAACGAGATTTATTTGTAGATTCGAATCGAAGTTGGAATACGATTAGCAAAATATGGTTGTCACAGTGATTTTTGTTTCTTCCTTTCATTTTCATGTGTTCGTTTTTCGATGTTTCATTCTATTGGTATTTTGTTCCGAATATTGAATGTTAGATGGAGTAGCGACTATCTAGCTGAATAAATTATTAGTATAAAAAATAAATGTGTGGCCTTCTACCACAATGAAAGATTTTTTAAATCAGACTAGAGTCTAGAACAGTCAGCAGCGTCATAACAATGGTGAACATTTTTAGATCATCAGCGTAAAGTAAGTATCGTGAAGGGTGGGGTCAAAGTTGGAACCCTGAGGCACCCCGACTTAGCAACAATGGTCCGTGACAAAAATTCATTGAATTTGACCTATTGTGTACCTCCCAAAAGATATGATTGTAACCAGCTCAGAATTTGCCCGGAGAGACCCATATCAGCACATTTCCTAATTAAAATTCGGTGGGAAACTGTGTCAAACGCCTTTTCAAAATCAGTGTAAATATAGTCCACTTATCCGCCCTTATCAACGTTAGTAAAAATAAAATTAGACATATCAATTAAATTAGTAGTAGTAGAACGATCAGGAAAAAAACATGTTGCAAAGAGTTAGTCAAATGCTTAACACCATCAAAGATGACACAATAAACAATTTTTTCAAAAATTTTGCTGAAACTGTTTAATATAGATAACGGTCTATAATTCATTACATTACTAGCATCCGATTTCTTATATATTGGTACCATGGTAAAGATCAATTTTAGTTAGCGGATACATACACTGATTAACTATAATTGTCTTAGCATCGAGGTTAGACAACACAAGATCAAGAACTCTATTAAGAGAATTCTTAACATGATTATGCTGTATTAGCTCATTAAATATCATGGTTTCGAGTAAGTGAGTAGCACACCGACCATGCGAAAATACCAGATATGTTATACCGTAATTACTGTTCCAAGTTATATCAGGTAAGTTAAAGTTACCCAATATTAAAAATTGATATCCAACCGGAGATTCTAACAATAAGCTAGAACACGGAGAAAAAAAATTACTAATTTATTTCCTATATATTTATAGGAATTTAATTATAGCATCCCGTACTATATTTTTCGTAAAACATACTATGTGCATAGCTGACTTTCCACTCTGCATAGCATGAAATGCAATATTGGAATCGCTACTATAATAAGAGCTAATTTATTATGCCATATAGGAATATTTCCTATATATGCATTTCTACAAATCCATTGTATTATAGGAATAATTCCTATAAGATACAATTTCCCTTGTTTTATACGATTATCTTTATTTTGAACGTAAAATCATTAAAAATAAATTGAATCCTCTCCTCGAGAAAGAGCGTATATGTCTAAAATAGGGACCACTGCTATATAAAAAGCAATATTTACCACAAAATATAGCTGGTATAAATGCATTCGTATTTTCTGAAACATATTTATGTTATTTTCATTTCATGAGTATAATTCGCTAAGTCAGTACGTTCTGTTGATACTTAAGGTATCAGGCGAGAATTGTATTTTTGTAGTTTGGTCGTATGAAACCATAGAGAAGTCGAGGAGGGTACTCACTTCTCATTTTTGAGAGTCGATCTCGATACCATTGTATTGACGCTGGGGTAAAGTAAATGTGGGGGGTAATGACAAATGATATTTCTACTTTTTCCAGTAGATAGTGATTGGCATTTTTATGATTTGCCAAATCGGAAATACTATGAATGTCATTACTACTAATATTTCCTATGACGACCTGCTTCAAAAATATGCTGGGGAAAATACCAATTTTATGGTAATAAATTCTAACTTGAAATGCATATTTTCCTTTACTAAATTGGAAGCGCTTATTACTAAAATAGTACATTTTACTATTTTTATGGTACATGTTACTATTTTAATGGTAACAATTTGTATTCGCATCTCTTTAAATTTACTATGTGTTACAGTAAAATGCTTTCCTATATTAGGCCACAATCCTGTGGGCTCCTATAAATTATAGAAATATCTCCTATAATTTTTTTCCCGTGAAAGCTTGTTACAAAACTTTTCGTAGTGCCCTAGTTTAGTGCTATTCGGAGGAAAGTAAACTAAACATATAACAATAAATTTACCATCCGTAGTTCTAACCCTAATCGAAATATTATCATAAATGTCATCAATTCCATTAAGAACTGAAAAAATAATGAACTTCTGAATGAAATGGTATGACAGATGGTTTGCAAAATATTGTTAAAATTTTCGGTACACCATAAATTAAAGACCTTGATGAATCTAAGCGATGCGACGTTCAAAGTAATTACAGTTTTTGGTAATCGATGGGAGTTCGTTACGTATGGCTGGATTTTCAACTTTAAATTCATGTGTAGTTTAAGTAGTGGTATTCAATTGGATCAAAGCTTCCAAATCAGCGAGTTTATCACATTTTATGGTGACATTATCCAAAACGGCATTCTGCGTAACAATATGATTGTCCAAAGATTTGACCATATTGGAATGACTAGCACGTAAATCAGCAATTTCACGTTTAATATCAGTCCAAGCACTATTAATCAAGTTACCATCATCAGAGCTTTTTGCTTATATTTACTGATTTAAAAATTAATTGTTTATCTATAAAACAACGATGTGCTCACACCAACGATTGAGAGAGGAATGATTTAATAGAACTACTAAACTATATAGCTTAAACAGAATGACGCACTTACCTGAACAGATATCCTGGGGTAACCGATAAATACAATTTTAAAATGTTTATTTTATTTTCAGAAGTTTCTGTTTTTTTTTATACGGTCCAATTCTGGTATTCGGGTAAAAAAATTACTTTGTAAATTATTTATTCAATCCAGCAAAATGTTGATATTAAATTTCTCGTTTAGCGGGTTAATAATTTATGGTAGACACATTGAGATTTGTTAGACGTTTGACATTTGTTGGCATTATCGTTACTATTTTTGATTTGAATGTTTGCTCAATATTGGAATTTCATTTTAATTTTATTTTTATTGAAAAGAAATCAAGTAAATACCTACATATATGACTTCAGGTACAATACAAATAACAATAAAATGTATAACAATTAAAATAAAAAAGAACAACAAAATTTGACAAAAGAAATCGAGAAATATAAATAGAAAAAAGAATTTATAAAAAATGTGACCAGATATAGAGAAGCCAAACAATTTGTCTACGTATTTAACCATCCCGTTAATTGACGCATGTTCCCCATGGTTTCGGTGTTTGCCTGGTTATAAGAACATTTTTAGTCTAAGGTTTCTAAAAGTTATACTTTGGAGTACGTGGGCAATAAATGTTGACACAAGTATTTTTCGTCTATTCAACATCGTCGGGAGGATGAAAAGTACGGATTGGGATTATGACCATGACCTTCCTTTCCACCTAAAATTTGTTCGTCTTCCATCTTATTCAACTTGATTGAGTACATATAATTTCATCTGGTTGAATAAGAAGAAGACGAGCACCGTTTAGGTGGTAAGAAAAATTATGGTTTTAATCCTAATCCGTTCTCTTCATAATGAAAGAAAAACTTATTTCTGGATACTTCGAATTCTATCAATGTTAGATTGAAAGATGGACACCATACTTCTTTTCATACAGTTTTATCACTAAACTCAAAGAGAAGCAATATGATGAACAGATGAAAGTCAAATGGGGGGTGGAAGGTGCCTTATTAATGTATACCTCAAACTGACCTGCGGAGATACTACTCGCTGTAAGCATGGGCAATTGTTCATTAACCAAATCGCTCAAATTATATGCATTATATGCGTTCACTTAGAAAAGAGCCATAATACACAAATTGAAAGAGACGTAGCAAGCCATAAATAAAATATGGAGAATGAAAATTTAATTTCCAAATCTTCTAGAAAAGGGAGAATTAATCTTAAAATTAGAATGAAAATCTCAATTTAGAATTTCTGGAGCAGGAAGATTTATTTTTAAACATCTCGAAATAGGAAGGTTTACAGTTTTTCATATGTACATAGTTTAAATTTATACGTAAATATGAGTGTAACGTAAACTTGGTAAATTTTATTTTCAGAGGACAAAATCGATCGAATTCACATTAGCTATTTTGGACATAATTCCTCGAATCTAGCAATTAGTTTTATTCCCAAAATTAAAATTCAAGCTTTCCAGAACTTACACTCGAGCCAGGAAAATCAGCAACAGCTGGAACAAAATCCACTGCTAATGTTTCTTTATTTTTTGGATAATGAGGCACGCATGGACTTTATTTTTGTATGATTTGGTTTCCACATTAGCAAAAGGATAAAACCACCGATCAGCGGCTTTAACTTAATAGTAAAAGTTTCTGTATCTGGAAAAGGAAAAATTTTGTTTTGAAAAAAGGTTACCAGCCAGAAATCTTTCTGAAATTATTTATTTAAACCAATTGCAGACTTGCAGTCGATTACTTGTCAGAAATCTCATTGGAAGTTTATTTTGATAGATTAAAGATAGAAGTAAGTAAATATGGCTTAAATGTGTAGTCACACGATCTGAATGTAAATGAGCTACTTTCGGATGAGCAGGGTCATACTTTAGATATCCTCTTCCTTAATAGCAACATTTGGGGGGATAGTAATTGCATTCCGATTGCAGTTTTTAATTCCTCTAAAAATTTGTCTCGGAACCTGTAATTGTTGTTCCACGCGCCATTTAGATTACTTGATTATTTCCATACATGGTATAGAAAATTCGATTTTTCGAAAATTATCTTACAATAAATCAGAAAAATCTGAGTTAAAAATCCAAAATCGGCAATTGTGCTCTGATTGTGGTTCTGAATACCTCTAAAAATTTGTTTCGGAACCTGTAATTGTTGTTCCAACGCGCAATTTAGATTGCTTGATTATTTCCAAAAATTTCGTAAAAATTTCGAATTTCTTTGAAATACATAGGTACCTATCAGCAAATTCTTTTACACAGTTTAGATTTTGCGTAAAACTTTTACAAAATTGGCACACATTTTGTTGAATTCCAAAATTATAAACATGTTATCATATTGTAAATCAAACAATATATGCAATTGTTGAACTGCTAATAAAAATAGAATGTCAACATAATTGTTAAAAGCCAGACATATTATGAAATTATTCAGGAATTTATAGTAGGTGTGTACTGGCCATAAATAAAATTTAAATAAACACCAGCGATGCTCGAACACAAGATAACGCCGGACCTATTTTTTAGTCCTTAAAATGTTTGGTGGAAATAATTTTATAAATTGAGCAGTTCTGCTTCAATCTATACACAGCGAATTTAATAAAATCTGTGGTCTAGTCGATGGAAATCGTTAAAAATGAAATTTGATGGTTATGACTTCCCGTTTGGAATTAACGTTGTTATCTTTTATATGTATAAGAAAATTTAATTTTTATCTGACATGCCACAACAAATTCATTATATTATTGTATATTGTATACAGTTGTTAAAATGTTTATTATCCTAACTGTCTTATATAAATACTAAGCGCATACATAATCTAAAATTGTTAATGGCTGTGTGTATGTATATCATGATGATGTCAAATAAAATACTAAAACATAAAATTTATCATGACGATACAAACAGCAAAAGAATCATAAATTTAATGTTGGGTATTCGTTATTTGACATAAATTCTATGTATATAAGTGTGCGCGTGCACGATGTCTGTTTATAATGGATCCTAATTTTAAACTTTGTGTTGTGTTTATTAATTTATTTGCACCACCGTGATTATACCACCGTAAATTTCCAAATAATTAATTTTAAATAATTCAATACCTACGGTATAATTTGTTGGGTTAGGTGTTTACTAGAAATCGATTTTTATTTTTATGTCCCACCCACAAATATTAATATTATAGGGAGTGCCAAAATTGAGTTATGCATAATTGATTTTGGTGATTGAAATGCTAAAAATCGTTGCCCTAATTTTTCACAGAATTTATTTTATAGTCTCAAATTATTGATGCGAATATGGCATAAAATATGCTTCGACAATAAATTGTATAATTGTACACATAAACAAACCATAATACTATAAATATTTTATAATACCATTTGGCCGACGATTAACAGCAAAATTTACGAATTACATGAATGTTTAGGGATTTCGTATTGGCATGAGAATTTTTATATTAATGTGTTTGTTGTGCGGTGAAATCACTTTAATAATGCAATTGTTATTTAAATATATTTTTGAGGTTTTGGAAATGTTAATCCAAATTTACATTGGAAAAGTTTCAAAAAACATCACTTAATCCCCAGCTCATAAATTATTTGCCAAAGTTAAACTTTAAATCTCATTTTGGCTCATGTCGTTTCGTTAAATTTCATGTGCTAAAATGCAGCAAGAAACGTATATGCGAACACAGTTTTATTCAGCCTTAAAAAACCAAACATTTGAATTTTTTCTAAGAATTCTGCGGCTAAAACGAAGCTGACCTGAATCGGAAACTATATTCAATGGATATTCGGTCTGCTTAAGGTCGATTGGGATTGTTTTCTAGTAGGTCAAAAGCTTAAAATCTGCTTAGCGGACCTTATGAACCGAATTTTGTAAGGAATTTAAAGCGACCCTCAACTGTGGCTTAGCTGGATAACGCATCAATTTTGATCAAAAAGTTTAAAATCACATCATTGCTGTAGCATATTAGTCCTTAAATATATACTATTGCAGTTAATATCTATCTGAAATCCGATTTATTGCAAAACGCTTTACTTATTTGTGGATGGTATATTGGAGGTTGCACTTGAAATCGTCTCAAATTTAAATTTTAAATTGGTTTAATTTTTAAATCTATCTGTTGACACCGATTACAGTGCAGGTTTATACTGTACATGATGTGATGGCAAATCATAAGGGAGCCTCCTCTCAAAGGAAATATTTAGTAATGCGATTGCTGATTATTTACCAACAGCTAGAAATTGGGTAAGTTAAGAATTCGGTTAAGACAGAAGTGGTTTGCTATTTCTAGCTACGGCATACAGTTATATTGCTTTTTCTTTGTGAGCTTTATACACCTTGCTGTGGAGCATAATTTATTTTTAGTTTTCTATAACGGCTTGAGTAGCTTCTGGACAAGACAACATATAATAGCGCATGATTAAAGACAAGTTCAGGTAAGTAGATTCCTAATTTTTGCAAAGTTTTTGTTGAGGCCAAATAGATTCTTGGTATGAAAACCATCTAATTGACATTGGTTCCTATTACAACACAGTTCAGTTGTCTCATTACAAAGTTCTTGCTTTGTAAATATTGAATATACGAAGTAGAATTACAATTCAGTTTTTCTTCAAATTCAAAAATTCAGTGGGATTGTTTTGTCTATTTTGAGCATTTTCTTCATCCATTTGGAGACTGTGCTCAAATAAGTGTAAAATGCAAATCACCCAGACAAATCATTTCTGGTGGTATTTCAATAAGTAGGGCAACATTATTGGCCAGATTTCCGTCATTAAGTTGTTTTAGCCAGTCACGGGGATTATTTTTGAATTTAAGAGGTTTAAGTCAGAAAATAGATTGACAACTATTCCTTGAGTTGTGGTGGCCGATTAAAAATTATTATTTAATACACCATTGATCAAATACACCCTTTAATTAATAAAAAACTTTAACATTAAGAATTTTAAAAATTTGTTTATAATCAGTTCTACGAGGTATAATTGTGGAATGCAGCGTTGTGATAGTTCAAATCTGTTCTCTTTTCTAATATCATATTTGCTAATCGATTTCTTTATCTTTCTGCATTTCAGGCCTTAATGCGTACTTTTCCTCTACTAATGCGTATTTTTCGGCATATAATTCATCAATATTGCCTGCGCATTGTAGAGTTATTTTTCGAGTCGAGTACTTTTCCGACCTAGGGCTAATTTTTAAATTGATTACATTACTGTGGGGTACCAGTGGGTATCGGTCACAAAAGGTAAATCACATTATTCCTGATTTTATGTTGGTTTGTATGGATTTTAAACAGTACCGGAGATGTATAATACGGAAATTATTGGGGTTACTTGTTAAAAGACAAAGATGAAAGATAGCGAACGCGTTATTAATTGTTGTTCAACACATCGCAGTTCTAAATAATATATAATTCTACGATTTAGCGGCTTGGGATTGCGGATTTGTATTGAAATAACCAAATGTAACATTGGGGGAAAGGGTGTCACGATTTTGGAAAATCCTGAAATTAATTAAGGAATTTTCCTTCTCAAAACCTACACCAATGACGATATAAAGAAATTTTTCAAAGATGACGATTTTTGGGAAAGTGTTGTTCGAGGAGTCGGATAGACCTAATTTAGGAATCATCTTGTGGTCCGAAATTTTACGCTGACCTATACTTCCTGATTTATTCAAAAATTATTTTTTTGTGAAGTAGTACTGGTTGGTGAACAATAAGGATAAGATAAGATAAGACCAAGTTATTAAATGAAAATAAAACTAAAAAATAAAAAATTGGGTACGACTTAAACCGAATTTGAATAAATTGATTTTAATTTTGAACTTAAGAGTAAATGTCGTTAAATTATACCTAACCGATTATAGAACTTTTACTCAATTATATCTGAAAATCAACGCGTAATTCACCGACATTAAATTTAGGTGTTATCAAACTAAACCAAAATTGAAATTTTTTAATTAACTGTATGTAACGAGTAATTAATTGAAAGGGACCTCCTCTTCATTGTTGTTGATTTTTCAACAGTTCTATAAACAAGTTGTGGCGCTGTATATGACTGTTAAATTACTCGATGAACGCGTCTAAAATTATCCAATTTCACCAATTTTAGGGGAGTTCGCCGCAAATATAGGACTCGTAGTAGCTATTTTGTAGTATAGTTTTGTTCTGTGACCGTTTTTTTTTGCCCCAAAATTTTGTATGTGGCCTAAAAACGACAAATGTCAAATACTTTCCATATTACATAATTGGAAAGGAAAAATATGGAGCTTTTCACTCTAAAACAAAATATCAATTTCCTTTTGTTTTCAGTCTTTGTGTAGACGTACCCCAAAGTGTTATGAAAAGGTAAACACAAAATTACTTGTTGTTGTGTGCCACAGAATATTTAATCGTATAACCGGCTTTCCAATTTATTTCGTAAATCTGTAAAATGTTTAATAATTGAATAAACAATTTTTTGGTGTGCATAATTGAAAATGTATTCCATCATCGTTTTACGATATAGATAGATGTTTTGTTTAAGATTTGTAACACAATTTGATCGAGTTTTTATTGTATGTAGTTGTACATGAGAAGCAAAAATGCATTCAATAAAGAAAATCTCAATTTCCTCGCATAACTTAATTGAAAATTAAGTTAACACACAGTTTGAAAATCATAATAAATCACTTTACAGAAACATATTGGTATACAGTAGAACATCGTTAACGATATTTCGTGATTGTATAGAATGATTTTCGAATAATTGCAACAGGAATGCGGCATTCACTGATAAGACAATCACTTTGGTAGTATATTTATCTCAAACCGAAAGTTGTCAACGACATAGTCTCACGCAGGATTTTGACTCCGATGTTTTTTACTTTCTTTTACGCAATTTATGATGCTGCTGGTATAATGATTGTTATGGTTACAACTCATGAAATCATAACAGTATGTAAAAATGGTGACAGTCTTACTAACAAACAACAGTGCTAACTCACAATATCATCAATATTAGTAACTGGAAGCCGTGTTCGGATTCATTCATTACAATCAAAGAATAGAACTTGTCCATTTATTATTGTACATACATACCTAAGTAGGTATATATTTGTACAAGTTTGGTTCGAGTGATAAAATCTGTGTAATAAATTGACAGCATTCAATAAGATCAAATAAACAACAAAACAAAATTTCGATCTTTGACGAGGACGGCTCGCAATACATAATTAATGTAATTTTAATAAATGACAACTACAACTGTAACAGAGCATAACCCACGTGCTTGTAATCAAATTTGTATGTTATATAGATATAGATACAAAGCACGATTTAATCGATTCAGTTCATGATATGGGATTTAACAGCCGCACAATTACGTTACAATTTATGTATACATTCATATGTACGTGAATATTGATACAAAACTTTTATTGATATCAAATCTATATCTCTAAATATTTTAGAGGAACAAATCTATTTGTATTCCGTATCAATACAGATACCGTTTCGTCGTTATTAATGTGAAATCATTCATTTTCATCCATTGAGTTGAATAATTTTATTGGTTCGATTTGGTTTTCAGGTTTTTTTTTTTGAACAAATGTTATGTCATCAATCTGCCGGCTATTTATAAATTGGTTTATAGGTCCATTGAACAAAACGTATATACGTATTTTACCGCACCAATAATCTAATTAAAGTTACAAATATTTTCCTATCAAAGTAACAAATTTTAAATGGATTCTCGACTTTGTTAGAATCCAGGTGGAAAATTCGTGGAATATTAAAATAAAAAAAGAACGACGTTATATTCCCGAAAACATAATTTATTCAGGTGGCATCTTCAAAAAATGTGAAATATGGTATATTTAGACAAAATTGAGGTTCATTTGTCTTAGACATATTATACCGGGTAAAAAATTATTTATTCTAATGGGGTTGAAATTAACCTTTGTGAATTTACTAGGAAATAGAATTTGTCTTAATGTGTTGCCTTAAAATTCAAGTTTCAGTTCAACGATTTTCATATTTATGTTATAATCGAATTAATCATGTTTGGAATGAATCCAATAAACCGAAATATGTATGTATGTACTCGTATCTAGGTATCTACAATGCAAATTAAAATGTAATAAGATGCTTGTTCGAAATTTACAAGTAATTTGTTTTCAAGAAAAAAAAATATTTATGATTCCCGTATAATTATAAGAATTTGCTGTATGCTTAAAAAAATAATTTTATAATCCTACCTCCCAAGACATGGGATGTCAACATGACAATTATTTGGTCGATCATACTCTATTTTGTGAATAGAATATAATAGCTGGACATATTTATTTAAATTACCAGTTATTAAATTAGATATTTCACAAAAATCTGCAACAACTTTCTGCACATTTTCTTTGTTACTGTTAAAATGTTATCAAAAGGAATAAATTGAAAAACTCACTTTGTTTGTCATAACAAAAAGCAATCTATTGATCGAATTCCCCTGAATGTATGATAATATTTTAGTTATTATGTTTTCATTGATCCTTCAAATGAGAGGTAATTCGGAGAATTCTGAAATTCTTATCGAATAATGTAAATCTAACTTATCTAACTATGTATTTAAATTCTAAAAATTCTTGAATTAATCGAGTTCCTGAGATTAGCTAAAATTGAGCTTAACATATATTATGTACTAGTAGAACTGGAAAAATTCACTAAACCCGTTTCTTTAGCTGCATTTCTAGACGGAGGTAAAAATGTACATGTGAAGTAACAACAATGTTTGAGCCAACATTGATTTTGAATCACAAATTTTGATCTAAAAATTAGGCTTTTGAAATCTCAGTAGGCGTGTTGTTTCTTAACAAGATAAGAACCATCTGTTTATTTAAAAATAAACTATTTTTGACATTTGCGTGTAAATATAGATGTATAATCAAATGCCTACTTTATTAATTTATATTTAATATAAATAACTAACTTCGTAATTTATATTTTTATAAAAATATACTTTGCTAATAAAATAATTAATCTATTTAAATAAAAATGCAAATGTTCACTTAATCACTTGTTCAAGCTCTTAAATCTTCAAAAGTTCTTCAATGCGATCGCTTTGAAGTTTTGACTGAACGTTGTATTCGAATACGCTAACAAATACCCGCTAACAGGTAAAACAGGTAACCGGGCGATTCCACTAGCACAATTCCACTGGACACAATTCCACTGGACGCAATTCCACTGGCACAATTCCACTTGACACAATTCGACTGGGGAACAATTTAACTTGCACAATTTAACTTGCACAATTTAACTTGCGTTGTAACTTGTATATGTGTATGTACTTTAATATTTTATTGGTATTATTGAAACTTAATTACGAAGATAATTAGAACTATGGATTTTAAATTAATAAAAACTGAAATGGGCAAAGAAGCTAATGTATAACAAAAGGAGGGTATACCTGTTCAAAAAAAGGTGAAGGTAGCAATGGTAAAAATATTTCTGTTGCTGCGGTTATTATGATTCTAGGGATATTCCATTAGCACAATTCCACTAGACACGATTCCACTGCATACAATTCCACTGGCACAATTCCACTACTTTAACATGTGTAGTTCTTTCTTTAAGTAATTTTTTAAGTTTAACTTGTATAATTAAACGAATTTAACTTGCACAACTTAACTTTTGATAATCAAATGCATTTAGCATGGTAAACTTGCACAATTCAACGTACGCAATTTAACTTGCACAATTCAACTTGCACAATTTAACTTTTTGATAATAATCAGACGCATTTAGGGTGGTAAATCGCGCGCGCGATTGTGCCCAGTGGAATTGTGCCAAGTGGAATTGTGCCAGTGGAATTGTGTGCAGTGGAATTGTGTCCAGTGGAATTGTGCTAGTGGAATAGGCCTAGAATCGGTAAAACATGATTTTTTGAAAAACAGCACTATTTGTTGAACGTAACAGCAACACACGCAATACTAAAAATTGCTCTTGCCGTACAGCATGCTTCTTAACAGCTGCTGTCACTAGTAGATTAGTTCATCAAAATAAAGCCTCGCAGAAAATCAAGCTTAGGTCGTCGTACTCGCGGAGTGAAATACTGCGAGGAGTAATTGCAGATCAAACTGACGAAGAAAGGGCATCAGTGAACAAGCGAAACAGACAAAGAATGGTTCAAATACGTGCCGAGGAAGCAGGAGTGCGACGTGCAGCTAGACTTTGGTTGCATCGTTCTCAACAGAATGAACGCGACAGGCTGAGGATGGCTGAAAGACGTCACCGAGAAACAGCAGATCAGCGTCAAACACGACTTCATATGTGCGCTCATTGCAAGGCTCCGAAATTTAATGAAGAAACGAAAGGAATGGGTTGCGCCGCTGGAACAATTAAACTGCCTTAACTTGTAGAACCGCCAAAGCCATTAAAAACTTTTATTACCGGATATAACGCCGAATCAAAAAAGCATTTCCTATCTAACATCAGGAAATACAACTAATGCTTCTAAATGCGTCGTTCGGCACAGTAATCATAAAAGCTCAATTCATGCCAACTTTCAAAGTGAAAGGACAAATTTATCATAATGCACCTGGCTTCCATTGCCAGATGGTCAACATAAATTCCTACAAATGTATTTCATCGGCGTTGGCAATGATGAATTAAATGCATGCTGCGGAATTTCAACCGGCATAAAAAGGTCCATTGTTTCCCAACTACAAGAGCTTCTTCACGTAAAAATCATTTAGTTTGTTTGTTCAAAACAGCAGTTGACATGATGTCATCTAATACACACAACATTGTTATTCATGCTGGAAAATCGCATGCTGGAGAAGTCGAAGATCAATTCCAACCTTGAGATATTATTCTTCATCTGAGAAACGATCAATTGACAATAACTGCATGAAACTCATCGATGTTACGATGCCCTACAGTATCCAATCATTTTTTGGGATGATGCCGATGGATATCACTTCAACGTTAAAATGATAAATCCAGTCCGTGGCGAAGAAACAAATAAGAAATGCAGCGCAATGAACTATTATTAATACCGATTAATGATTCGAGAGAATGAAGACAATCAGATTATGAAATTCCGTCAATTGTTTCACCAATACATTGTAGATATGTATGCGAAAATTGAAACAGAACGTTTGCTATTCATACATTTGAATCAGACCAAGCCTTGCTCTGAAGAATACGTTCATTTATAACATTCAGTTGTAAATGACGGTTATACAACTAACGTTGGAAGACTAACGATTTGGCCATCTTCATATACATATGCATGAGTATGCCCAAGATGAAATTGCATATGTTAGTCACTACGGGCGCCCAGACCTATTCACCATAATTACATGCAATCTAGCTTGGGACAATATACAACAGCTTTTACTTCCAGGGCAATCGCCGCAACAGTACGTGCTTTTAGACAGAAGCTGAAATCGCTGATGGATTTCATGGTAAAACATGAAGTGTTTGGGTCTTTGCTCTGTTGGATCTACTCAGTGGAATGGCGAGAGAGAGGATTGCCACACGCACATTTACTAATCTGGCTCTATATAACAAAATCACTTCAAATGAAATCGACGATAATATGCGCTGAAATAAATGTTGCCGAAGACGATAAGGTTGAAGCGAAAAATATGGTACATGGACCTTGCGGAACGCTGAATCCAAATTCAGTATGCATGATAGACGGAAAATGCTCTAAGCGATATCCTCGAGTTAATAAAGTTACAGGAAATCATGGATATCCTTTACACAGAAGAAGATCAGTAGTAGATGGGAATAAATTAGCAACCATACAAATGCAAAACGGTGAAATCAAAGTAGACAACCGGTGGGTTGTTCCATATTCGTCCTTACTATGAAAAACATACAAAGCGCACATAATAGTGGAATACTGTTACTCCGTTAAATCGATCAAATACATTTGTAAGTATGTCAATAAAGGCAGCGACATGTCAGTTTTTCGTGGTCAACCAGAATGATGTGATTGGAATGCAGTCATACATATCGATGAAATCGCACAGTATCAGGCTGGAAGATGTATAAGCAGCAATGAAGCTGAATGGCAAGTCCTTTCATTTTCCATACATGAACGAAGTCTAGAAAATGGACAACATGTTTATTTGACAGCTGCAAATGTGCAACAAATTGCCCTGAATCAACCGGCAACAATGTTAACCATTTTTTTCACGTTATGTCACAATGATGCGTTTGAGAAAACAGTGCTGTCGGAAATGCCGATGTATTACAAATGGAATGCGAGTATAAAATCATAAAAATGACGCAAACGAGGTGAGCGAGTCGACGGGGAACTTGGCATATTCAAAGAAACTACATAGGCAGAGTGTACACCGTGCATTACAATCAAGATGAATGCTTCTGTGTTGGCACTCTGTTGGTTAATGTGTCAGGCCCAACGGCCTGAATTTATTGGAGAACGACCGACACTGGGATGTATGCCTTAATGACGGGTGCAAAACGTCACATCCAAATCAAATTCGTGCATTATTTGCAATCGTATTGACCGCTATTCTCCTTCATCTCCAACAGAGTTATGGGACAAATATAAATCGCACATGGCTGAAGATAATTTCGGTCGAATATGCGAGGAAAATTCAAATATGAACATTAATTTCACAGCAGAAATCTACAACGAATCGTTGATAATGATTGAAGATTTTTACTTAAAAATTGCGAACACATAGTTCTCAATCAATTGGGAATGCCATCGCCGAATCGATCTACTGCTACTTCTACCATGTTTCCATGATAGAGTTAACCTAGGTTCAACTCGGTTTATGTGCATGGAAACGCATATTAGGGTAGAGTTTCGTTAAATCCAAATAAACTCGACGAATCTTGTTCGTTTGAGTTAGATTCTATCTGTCAAAGATTTTCTAAAATTAAACATGGCGCTTCGCATATTATTAATTATATTTCCTCAAAATAATTTATAAAATACACAAAAATGTCGTTGTCAACGTAATGACGATATACCACAGCGAAATAAAAAATTTGGTTTTGTTCAACATGCAATTTTATTTTTGTATTCTATCGAAATATTTTTTTTATCTGTAAACCCTAACTCTGTTCATGGAAACGGTACAGGTTAGCGCCGCCATGTTTTCAACTCAACGAAACCTAAACCTATTTAAACTCGGTACATGAAAACATGGTATTCGTTCGATGTAGAATTGCGTCGTGAACAAAATTATAACACGGGTGATCTTTTGTCGTATGTGCAATCAAATGTTCCTAAGCTAACACTTGAGCAAAAATCCATTTACGATCAATTAATGCAAACTATCAATAATGGGGTTGGAGAAATTTTTTTCTTAGATGCGCCATGAGGAACTGGTAAAACGTTCCTAATTACATTGATTTCGGCAGCAACTCGGTCCCGAAATGGCATAGCCTTTGCTCTTGCGCTGTCCGGAATAGCTGTGACATTGCTACCAGGTGGAAGAACTGCTCATTCCGCTTTGAAATTGCCATTGAACATGCAACTCATTGAAACTCCCACGTGAAACATGGGAAAAGTGTTGCAGAAATGCAAAATTATTGCAAAAGATTTGCATGGAAACATTAAACCATTTGGGAACGAATTCATATTGCTTGCAGGAGATTTCAGGCAAACATTATAGTTGTACTCTACTATGTGGCGACACGTAAAGACGATGAAATTAACTATAAATATGAATGTGCAGCTGCAAAACAACCGATCAGCTGAAATATTCTCACATCAATTTAGAAGCAACAATCTTGATACGGCCTTTCAAAGGTGAAGATGACCTCATTCCCCGCATTCCTGTGACTCCAACGGATATGCCATTTCAATTTAAGAGATTGTAATTCCCAATTCGATTGGAGTTTGCAATCACCATCAACAAAGCTTAGGGCCAATCTTTCGAATTGTGCGGTTTACATCTACTAGACACGGATTGTTTCCCACATGGACAATTATACGTTGCGTGTTCTAGAGTCCGCAAACCAGATAATCTCCATGTCTACACAGAGAATGGAACAACAAAAAATATTGTATACCCATAAGTATTGTGAAATTAAACATATTAGAAACGTGTGCCTTCTCTTTTCTTTCTTTTCCATTTAACCAGAATATAGACTGACCGGGTACAGCTAGTAAATAATAAAAGTGCATGTTTATGAGGCAAACGAATTGATTTCTTCGTTTAATACGATGGCCACCAAAATGATTATGTTTATCTTAAAAGCATCGTTAGTGGGAATATCATTAAAAGTCAATATGAAACAACACATATAGTATGTATATATCATCATAACACAATACGAAAGAATGTACGAGAGGAGTTATTGGAAATGGATGATAAGATCAAATGTGGATGTAAGTCTACAATTAAATATTCGACCGTGAACGTTTATCACCCACCACACAGTATAATTTAACATCCGTACATGCTCCCATCACTTAAAAATACCACCACTAGAATCAACCTTTTCAACCAGATATAAAATTGCGTTTGCCCGAAATATACATGATGTTGATTGTTGATAACAATAATAATGGTTCATGCCGGCCATGATAATTGTGAATACAAAATATTCCAAGTTGAAATATTATGAAAATAGATATTTCTATTCTAATATGAAGGTTAAACGTCTTATATCTAGATAATTTAAATTTTTTTTTTTTGCTTGAAAAGCAAATGAAAATCAATTCTTGAAAATGAAGATTTAATTAGAATAATATAATGGTAATCTACATTTTCCAGAAGATTTCTAAATTTAATCTTATTTCCCAGAATTTTTAGAACAGGTAGATTTTGTGAATATTCATGAATATTCTGGAAAATGGAGATATCCATTTTAATTTTAAAATTAAACCCCTATTTTCCAGAAAATAAATTTTCCTTTATATCTGCATCATTGAATTTCACCAAAATCGTTTGAGAAATACCCAAGTTGCATGCTAATTTTTCATATTTAAAAACATCCATTAAAAATCATTTAAGAATCCCA
The DNA here is from genome assembly GCA_963556165.1 of Tipula helvola. NCBI lineage: Eukaryota > Metazoa > Arthropoda > Insecta > Diptera > Tipulidae > Tipula > Tipula helvola. Next base: position 6,695,189 of record OY744481.1, on the reverse strand, counting down.
TTTTCATCGTACCATCGTGCAGAAATAGCAAAGTTCCGTACTAGTTGGAACAATTTCATCTAAAAACCATTTACGAATTAAATTTACATCATATACCTGCGTCAAATTTCATGATAATCGGTTCAGAAATAGCTAATCTCTAATTGGACATATTCCAAAAATGTAACAAAAAATCCGATTTATTTTGTTTATATAGCTGATGATAAATCCACCATCCATTCAATCAATTTTGTAGTACCACAAGGACTCTGGCCCTCTTTCATATTATTTAACATTTACACTACTGATCTTTCTGCTGATTTTTCCAATGAAGTACAATTTGCGCGACACGCGGATGATAATTAAATCTACCATTAAATGCCCGTCTTCAAGTAAATAACACACCTTTATCTTGATGCCCCAACATAAAATATTTAGGTATATCGTTTGATCAAAAAATTCACTTTATTTGTCATATAAAATATATCGAAAAGGAGCATAGCCCTAAAAGATCCACGAAAAATAAAATTCTAATTTCCAAAATACTACCAGCCATCATCTATGGTTGGTAGCTTTGGAAACATGCAACACTTACGTTATGTTTCTCGTAGATACCTCATCCACCTTTTACATATAAAATGTGAACTGAATGCGAACTATTCTCTATTTGAGCCGTTTATTTTGAAAGTGGAATAAGTCACTTTTTCAAAAAATCAAGTTAATGATAACAATAGATAAATGACAGTATAATCTTTCTAACGGTAAATAATTATTGTCAAAACAAAAAAAAAAATGAAACCCTAATGCTTGTGCAAAAACTAAGCAAATTCAAAATCCCACATGTTTTTTCATTTATTGTTTTTCTATTCTTTCATTATCCCGTTTCAACAAAAAATTCACTTATTTCACTTTCAAAATAAACGGCTCATTTAGAGGCTATGTCCGAACTATTAGCTGTTTAACGACAAATTACCCGAGTAACCAAAAATGGTGATCACAAAATTTTAGACCAATTTTTCACAAAAAGTAAGTTCCTTTTTGTCACAAAAAAAAGTTGACAATTTGGAACATATTTATGCGGGTATTTTGTGACAAAATGTATGTTGATTTTTCCAGCCAAAAAAAAAAAAATTTTAGTCACTAATTTGTCACAAAATGTAAGTTCCTTTTTGTCACAAAATAAGTTGACAATTTGGAACTTATTTATGCGGGTATTTTGTGACAAAATATACATATGTTCATTTTACTCCCCCCAAAAAAAAAAAAAGATTTTGATCATTTTTGATTTGGTGAATTTATATGTAATTCGCTAAGTCACTACGTTCTTGCCTCATACTTAATGTATGGAGTTAGAATTTTATTTTTGTAGTTTGTGTTTGGTCGTACTCGTAACTACCTGAGTACCTGATGAGTAGACCGAACTTTTTGTTTGTGCGAGTTTCTCTGATCTCTGCACGAAACCAAACTACCACATAGAAAACTCATGGAAAGTTTTCATTTTTTTAGAGTCGATACATTTTGTATTGACTCTCGGCTCGGGTTAAGTACGGGGGGATTTAGATATTTCTACATTTTTGGTAGATATTTTTTTAAAATAAATAAAAATATCAAATAAACCATACAATGGAGTATTTTTTACAAAATTATTTAAGAAGGGTCAGAAAAACTTTTTTACGCATAATTGCATCAATAAACCAACAAATATCCACAAAATTGTTGATAATTAGGTGACACTTTTATCATAAAAAAACTGTCGAATTTGTGACTAAATTTTCAACAAATATTTCAAAATTATTCCACCAAAAAACGGCAAATTTGATTTACCAAATGTTCGTTTACGCGTGACAATCGGCGTCAACCCCATCCACCATTTTTCATTCATATTGTGACAATTTTTTGTCACATTTTTTTCCACCAATCACCATTTTATGTGAAATTTTTGTCGCTTTTTTGTGACATGTGGTTACTCGGGTAATTTTTCTTTTTGCAATCCAGCAACAACTTGCTGAGAGATTTATTATTAAACACCTAAACCTGTTTTTTGACAGTTGATATATTCCCATCGTGTAAAAAAATTGGTGTAAAAAGGACCGTGTAAAAACAGGTTTAAGTGTAATCATGCTATTATTTTTTATTTTATAAAATAAATTTTGTTTTAGTTTCGTTTTAAGTTATTATAATTGAGGTTTTTTTATTTATTACTATCCTCCTACTTAAAGATAAACTCTATCCAGAGTCCTCTTTAAATTAAAATAATTTTTACAATAAAGATGAAAGTACTAAATTAGTACGGAACTCTTACTTTGTAAAACTAATAAAAAACCGAAAAAAATGTTGTAGCCTCGAAACATTCTTCATTCTTTTCATCTTCCGGTTTGGTTTGCATTTCATTATTCAAATTATTCAATTTAGCTCTATGTATAGTTGTTATTGTTCCGTATAGTGAAACGTTTGCATTAACAAGTATATGAAAGCGCTAACATAAATAAAAATTAACGAGTTTTATTTGGATGTTATCTCGTTTAACAATTATATCTAAAAATTTGTTGAGAAACTATTGTTCTACATAGTTCAGTAGTTTTACTTTGTCTTCATATATATTCAACCAAAAATTTAATTGGCCAGTTCCAGTTTTTTTTTTAAATTTTATCAATAGAATTATCAAAAATTTTTCAAATTAAATTAGAATTTATTTAGTTTGTGTGTTCAATTTTCACATTAGAAATGCATATTTGTCTGTTGCTTTCTTTCTAAAATATACTGTACGCCCCTCAGAAGCTTCTATTCTTGCATATTAAATGAGTCCCAATTTAATTTTTTTCACGGAACCGTAAAATAAAATTTTTCTATTTTCAAGAATGTAATGAAAGGTTTTATCTTTCTTTCCAATTTGTTTTATTACGCTATATTATGAAGTATTAGGTAGGAGGCATCCCATATTTTTTATGCTTTGCAACATAAACATTTTTTATGGAAAAATTAAAACATATAATATTCAGTATAACACAATAGGTTATGTCAGCAAAGAGCTGAAATTTTTATGTTCTCTCGTATTTGACTAGAGCTCGGCTGCATGTATTTGACGAAATTTATAAACGTTTAGTCGAATCCATATAACATAGATATTAGCCTATAAAATATACATAAATTGGAATATTTTCGAATCTGACCTTGGATTATATAAATTTTATTAATCCGTTTGTCGTAACCTTTATCTGGATTTATCTAATAAAACATTTTACGAGACTAGACTACAAGCATATTTAATTTTGAAATACTTTAAGGCTTTTTATTTTTTATTTTTATTTTTTTTTTTGTGGTTCTTTATAAACGAGAAATGTAATCTCTTTTGAAATGCTTCCTATGTGATGTATAAACTTTTCAAGTGCTTTTTGTGTAACAATTCTGACATAAAATAGCAGAACATAAAAAGGAAAATTTATGACTAAACAATGTGTACTCGTATATATGAGATGTTCTTGATGCCATCTAATATTCACGCTAAATTTGGCATGATTTTGTGTTCAAGAAAATTTTCTTTTGTTTATTTCAATATCCGTTAAACATGTGTCATTTGATTGATTTGTATATAATTATCCCTTTGTGGGTGTTACAAATAATATTTCAAGCAAGACCATCCTATATAAATCCTCTTTTGTATTTTTTAAAGTGGAAATTCTTAATACCAAAAGTATTTTTGTTTTGTTTACTATAAGAGGTTTGGAGGGATGATTTGAACAAATTTGGTAACAATAGAAAATGTTTCCTTAATAAAAAATATTTCAAGGCGATTTTGTAACAAAATCTAGACATATGTGGCAGTGTTTTTGAAAGATCCAAACTAAAAAACTCTATAAAAAATTGTATGGTTCCTGTCTTTTATAAATTCAACAACGAGTTATAACCGGTAATGTAGCAAAAGATTATCAGAATAGTTTTGCTTTATCTAAAACTAGGCAAACGTCAATTTTTTTTTCATTGTTGTATATACAAAATATAAAGGGCTGAAACCTCACGAGGTGATCAGAACTTCGGTCTTTGGTATCTTCAATAATGTCATAAAGTTGGTGTGACAGTTTTGACATTATTGATTTCTATTTTAACCAAATTATATTTACTTATACAACAACAGACAAACAGGTCAAAAGCTTCAATAACATGGGTACAGGCATCCAATTTAAAACGAAAAATCGTATTCTAGAACTTTATACCGAAAATAGTATAACAAACTATACTGATACTTCTAACCGTTTAACTGACTATATTCCAGGAACTTATCCAAAAACTCATTTTAGAATCCCATTTACAAATTGCATATCAAATTTCATAACAAACGGGTAAGGAATAACTAAGTTCCATCCTACAAAGCCATATTCCAAAGCTTTATCCAAAAATCATTTTATAATCCCATTTCCAACACACATATCAAATTTCATCATAATCGGTTAAGAAATAGCAAAGTTCCATCATACTTGGCAATATTCCTGAACTTCGTCCAAAACTCATTTCAGATTCCCAATTTGAATACACATGTCGAATTTTATCATAATCGGTTGAGAAATGGGCAAGTTCCATCATATTTAGCCATATTCGAGAACCTGATACAAAACTTATTTTAGAATCCCATTTCCATTACACATATCGAATTTCATAACAATCGGTTGAGAAATAGCCAAGTTCCAACATACTTGGCCATATTCCAGAACTTCATCCAAAACTCATTTTAGAATCCCATTTCTAACATACAAATTAAATTTCATAATAATCGGTTGAGAAATAGACAAGTTCCATCATACTTGGCCATATTCCAGAACTTCATCCAGAAACCGTTTTAAAATTCCAGAACTTCATCCAAAAAACATTTTTGAATCCCATTTCAAATACAAATGTCGAATTTCATCGTAATCGGTTGAGAAATGGGCAAGTTCCATCCTACTTGGCCATATTCCAGAACTTCATCCAAAACTCATTTTGGAATCCCATTTGTAACATACACATTGAATTTCATAATAATCGGTTGATAAATAGGCAAGTTCCATCATATAAATAGTTTGTTAACTATTCACTACATCCAAATCCAACCCCAACTCAACTCCAACTCAACTTCAACTCAACGCGCAAATTGACCCCTAATTTAACCTTCAAATCAATTCCCAATTCAATGCCCAATTCAATAATCAAATAAGCATGTATAAAAAATCGTAAATATTTATAAAAGCAGGTATTTTGGGTCAATTCGTATGGCAGGTACCCCACCCCTTTGACGTACAGTCTCCAAAAGCTTTTCAAATCTCCGCCTTGACCATAGAAACAGATTGGCGTAAAAAAAATCCAAATCGGACAAGCCGTTCTCGAGATACCATGGGTCCAGACACACAGACACACAGACACACAGACACACAGACACACAGACAGACGGACGGACAGTTTTTTTTTTTTTGCATTTTCAGACTCAGGGACTTTCAAAACGTCGAGAAAAGTGGTTTTGGACCAACCAAATTTTTCGTCATTTTTGACAGAATTTCAATACTTTGGTCTTTTTAGACCGAAGTAATATGTATTTATAGAATCTCAAAATTTTGCAACACTCTTCAAACAAGCAGTATACCAGCCACACCCTTTTGATGGCTTATAAAATATTACTCATATTATAAATTTTATGAGTATTGCTTTTAATGTTTGGCTTTTCTCTTCGTGACTACAATTTTTGGTGTATGACAGCAATTGTCCTTATTGAAGCCAGAGCTTATGCCAAAATGATTTAATATTGAAGCCTTTGCACTACAAATGGCAAGATTTAGTCACTGGATTCTAACATCCTAAATCTTGATCACAAATTCGTTTTGTCCTCGGTCACAATATAGAATCAAGGCCACGACACCCACAAAAACTTGGCTTCAGTCAAGAATTCCATAGAGTAATAGCTCCTTATATGCAGGGCATACCTTTTCCAGGTTTTATCCAAGAGTTCCGAAAAACGTAGATCAACTTATTCAAAAACTAATTTTGTATTTTATTTTAGTTCTACTGAACTACTACATTATATTTTAATGTAGGGGCTTAATAGTAGGAACTTCATTAACTTCATTTGGGATGACAAAATTTATAATACTATTGTAACCTCATTTGCAGTTATTATTGTATATCTGTCTATAAAAGCTGTGACGTTAAATAAACAAGAAAACCGGCATGTTGAAGCTTCCTGCATCATCGTCAAAGCCTCCTGCATCATCGTCGACGCTTCTTTTTCACTCTAAATGATCATCAAGCAAGGTTCTTTGATCGTAAGCGTAATGATAAGGAACCACAGTGCAGAGATACTCCCATGCTTCACGTCCACCCCTTAAGAAGATGAAATTTAGTCTAAACGAATAACTGTAAACCATTTTCTGAAATTCAAGAGTGTAAAAACAAGTCTGAGCAGCTCAAAACACTTGATCCTTTGTCATATCTTTAATAAAAAAATTTCAGTTCCTGTAAGTGTAATGTTGTTGAGGTAATTCATCTGACGAGGAATTGTTGATTTGAGTATATGAATCTAGGACTCATAGTGAAACAAATTTTATCTATAAAGGAAAGGATTGCTATTTGGGCACTTTCCGTTGAAACATATTATAGTCATATCCGAATTCCGAATTACCATTTAGATAAAACAAAGAATATATCTTCGGAGATATATTAGGGCTGAGAATATTGAATGTGTTAAGCGGCCGATAAGGAATCTATTGTGGCAACATGCAGCAATATAAAATGTTTTATCGTGCTTTAAACACCTGATCTTATAGTAAAAATAAAAATCATAGTCAGATAGTAAAAAAAATTACAAATTGGTAGTTGAATCTAGTGAATCATACAAATATTTATTGATCGAAACTAATACATTACAGAATGTTTCTTGACGTGTAATTGTTGTGTCAACGCGCATTTATATTGCTTGATCATTTCGATTTTCTTGAAAATCATCTTACTATAAATCAGCAAATTCTGAACAAAAAAATGTAAAATCTGCAATTGTGCTCCGATTGCGGTATTTTATACGTCTAAAGAGAGGTTTCGAAAATAAACAACAACAAAACATAAAGTATTAACAATATTTTTACAATTCGTTATATCTTTAATATACTAAAAATTTTAGTCCACTTACACATATTCCAGAATTAATTTCAAACATTAACTATCATATACGACTCTCAAGTCTACCGTTAGTTTAATGAATCTGCTTATCAAAAAAAATCGTATCCTTCACAAAAGTTGTAAAAACTTACTTTCTAAATCCCATCACAAGTAATAATCTTCTTAAAACCAAATAAATGTTTCATGCGACAAATAAATTTTCCCCATAGCTACAAACAAATAAATATTTTATGACTTTACTTTTTTTGTTTACTATACATCCATATAAGATACATCTTTACCAGTAAGTTTCCAGTCAATTATAAATAATCCCAAGCACCATAGACAAACTACAGAGCATAGAGTACACAACAACAAATTAAAGCAAAAAACTAAAAAAAAATCCCTGCAATAAAATTAGTTTAGTAGTTTTCCTTAGTAATACATGTTAATTCCACTTTGTTGAACATGAAAATAATTGTCGTTATTTCATAAATAAATAAATTAAATTCAGCATACTACTGTACACAACACTACTTTTAGGTGCACATGTCGTGCTATAGTTTATTATTTAGGGTGTAGCAAGAAATTGCAAATAACAGACCATGACCATATATACATTGACACAAATGTCAATTTGTGTGAAAATCAGACCATCAGAAACCACAAATTGACTTTTGGATAAACCGTATCCTTCTCTCATGCTTCATTATCTCATCGGTAAAGCTATTGCAGAAGATTAAGAAAGTTATTCTTGTATTAATATTTTTTTTTTTAGTTGCGGGATACCTTTGTGGTACGTTCTAATAGAATATTTATTACACCAAAGGGATGGAATTTTTATTTGGGATTATTCCAAGTTTAATTTTTTGTATTAAATTGCTTTACACATATGTACTCGTTAAACTTCAAAAAGAGTTTTCGATTAATTTATTGCTTGTTTTAATACAATTAGTCGTAAAATTTGTCCTAAATTTTAAAAATTTAAATTTGACATATTTTTTCGGTATACAATATAAAAAAGCGCAAAAACTTATCAACCGCATATCCAAGATATTTATCTATTTGTACAATTTAAAGCTGTTCAAGTATGAGATACAATCATTCATTCACTGCGCTTCTTGTCAAAAGATCAAACGGAACTGAAACTGTAAGCATATAAATTTTTCAGTATCGGATGTATGGAAAGCAGGCTCCAAATAGTTTATCGAAATACTATTAGAAAATGCAGCTGGAACGAGGGCTGCATCGTAGAACTGCTTAAAACTAGAAGAAAATGCCAAGCACGTTTAAGTTCGATTTGCACTTATTGGTGGTGCCAGGAGTGGATTAAAACTTTGGCAAACTAGACACTAGGCTTGTATCCGAGAATTTTGTGGGACCGTAATTTCTATGCTAAATTTGGTTTTCAGAACCGCTTTACAGCGTCTTAGAAAACTGGTTACTAATGTTCGGCAATGTGACACTGGAATGCGTTTTCACATTCCCTTTATAAGATGGAATCATCTCTGATTTCCAAAATTAAATGCCTATTGCGATTAAACTTACCTTTAAAAACTATCTCGTATTCTGCGAATTTGTGCAACCTTTCAAGCTTGACAAAATACTTTGTGGGCCACAAGCTATTTTTGCTACAATAAATTAAACAAAAAGATTTTTTCGTAAAATTAACCTTATAAAGCAAAACAATTAAGTTCTATAACAGCATTTGCTTCAATTGAGCCAAAAGTGCGTTTTCCCATATTGGTTTACCTTAGACTCGAGTTCCCATATTGTTTTATTCTCCTCCCTTTGATGAAACCTTTTGTGATCGGTTTTATGCGATTTAAAATAGATTAGGACTACTAACTGGGTCATTTTCGTCAGGAGATTCTATTTCTGCTTTAAATTGGATTAAGGCAAGAACAATTTTCGTCGTTCCGATATTTAGTAACAAAACCTTGCGCCTGAACCTTTCGCCAAATTATCTGTCCAAAATGGAACAAACATATCCTTTAAATTGAGCCTCTGGGTAGAACATTTTTTAGCCGATACGCTTGCCTTTTCGAAGTCCGATATTATGATTTTTGGTTTCAAAGTATGTTCCATTCGCTTGCTAAATTATAAATTTCAATAAAAGTCTTAAAATTTGCGGCTTCAGTTTTCGAACTCATCACACAGAACAGTAATGGCACAATTCCATGTTAAATTTTGCAGTGGATGGTAAATAGTTGGCGCATAAATACTGGAACCACCTCGAACGTCCCACCCATGAGCCTACATTCTGCTTCTCCCAAGAGTTTATGGGTTGATCTGTTCCGAAAGTACAAATAGTTCTCCTTTTAAATATTTTAAATTTTCCGGAATGCTTATATTAAAAATACCATCAGGTTGTCTTATTGCAGTAGACCTGGGTCTACTAATTTTTTTGCTTTTGAGCCTGTCTACTCGGCAAGTAAATGCGGACTTCTGGTAAACATTTAATGACGTTATCTCGAATAATTTGAGAAGGCAAATTAATTGATTTTATTTCGTCATTCTTCACGTTTCCATTTGTCTCGAATACCGATTTCTCATAAGGAGACGGATCATGGGTATGTTTGGATGGTCTCTTTCTTAAATTATGTGAACCATTTGTACATTTGTAATCGCGGTCACCACTCTTGCCTTACATAATAGAGATTTTGTGTCGGCGCATATCCATTGGAAAGTATCGCCTTTTCTTTGTAAATGGTACTCATATACGTCGATAATTAATTTCTGTTTCCCTTTATTTGTTTTCACAATGTGGATATTCATCATAAGAACAACTTCAAAAACACTCACGAGACTTTTTGTCAATTAACTGACTTCACTACTATCAATAATAATTACCTACTATCACTTGTTTCATTTATTTACTATCACTTGACTACTATCACTGGTATCCTCGGTTTATTTACTTATCACTTATTTATCACAAGCGAACAATTTAATAAACGATTAAATGTGAGCACTTAAGTGTATTGTATATTTGTATTACATGCAAGAAGTTAAAATGTTTTCATCTTGGGAATCCCCGACATTTAAATTTTATTTGGTTAGGGAATTTACCTACTTTCCGCGCGCCCGGTAGATTACATTTACATGCAAGAATTAAAAATGTTTTCCTGGGAATCCCCGACATTGAAATTATATATATTTCGGGATTTCCTTTTATGAAATTGCTCATATGTAATTCATTTCAATATTATTATATTTTTTTGATATTTTTAGCATATCTCAGTCATATGTCATGTCAAATTTAAAATCTTGAATTTCAAAATCTTAATTTTTACACTGCCATTTTTACCTACATAACATGTGGGTTAACTTTTCAGGAGCTAAAATTCGAATCTGCGATAGCCGAACAGACTTTGGGAAAAATTATCATTGACACGTGTGAGCCAATCATAAAAATTCTAAAAAATTATATGAAGATAAATAAAAATTCATTTATTTATTTTCTAATATCGAATTTTCACAAAAAATTGTGATCTAGCTTCAACAAAATTCCAATGTAACTTATTCCAACCCCCGAGTTTACAGTACAGAGATGTTCATAAGCCATTTCTAGAAGCTCATTCCGTTTATCTTGTATACTTTCTTTATTTGGCGATTTCCTTTTGGTGCTGGTACAGCTTCATACTGCGTAGAATGTTGTAAGGTTCCTTTGTAAACATCCTGCAATAAAAAATTAATTTGTTACAAGACCAGTCAAGCAGTGGATAACTGGAAAATTGTAGCCCAACAATTCGAGAATAAACTGAACTTTCCGTACTATGCCTAGAGGCAGTAGATGGCATGCATATTACTATTCGTAAACCGCCAGGGACCGGCTGTTTTTATTTTAATAATAAACAATCGTTTAGCATTGTATTAGTGGCTATTACAAAGTCAAATTATGAATTTTTAATGGTAGATGTAGGAGCTCACGGGCGGGTATCTGACGGGGGAGTATTTTCCAATACCCATTTTAATAAAAAGCTTCAACAAAAAAACCTCTGCTTGCTTGAACCAAAAAATTTACCAGGAACTAATTTTAAAACGCCTTATGCTATAGTTGGTAACGATGATTTTCCACTAATGAAAAATCAAATGAAACCATTTAGTCGAAGAGTGCTGACCATAGAAGAAACCATTTTTATGTATTTGGTAGCCACCCGATTTAGAATATTGCTCAGAGAAATAAATCTACGTCCAGAAAAAGTTATTATCATTATTCTACCGTGCTACTATTTACATAATCTTTTACGAAAAAAAAAGTGGAAACATATCTTCAAGGAGAAAATCGACGTTGAAAACCCTGTTACTGGGGAGTTATCAGCGGGCGATTGGAGAGCGAATCAAACGTTAATTTCGCTTCAATATTTTGCAAGGAAGGATTACCATGTTACTTTAACACTGTTGGAGCTGGGTCGTGGCAGGTAAAAATATATCGTAAATAAATGTAATACACAATTATTATACATAATCAATTTAAGAATGAATAAAAATATGAGAAAATCAGTAACTTGCCATCTCTCCGATTTCTTCCGATTTAATGGTCTTATTCATAGTCGATGTTCTCTGCATCTGAAATTTCTGATCCCTCAAAAAATCAATTTCGTCAAAGTACCATAATGACGGCACATATACTATAAATCCTCTCTTCCGATGCCAGATTTTATACTCTCCACTACTTTTAGTAGTTCCCCACGTTAAGCGGTACGAAACTACGAAGGCAATTATTATTCTTTCTCGCTTGATCTCTATCGACAGTTTTACCCATTTCTGTCATTTTAATGACTAGTTTGTCGTAACCACATCGTTTTTAATATCTATTCTTATAACCTCCATTTTTCACTTTCAATAATTCAGGCAAATTTCGATATTTTTTTTTTTTTTTTTTTTTTTTTTTTCGCTGGCGCTACATCCCATAGAGGGATTTGGCCGCTTCATTTTGAAGTTTCGTAATCATTTTGTTAACGGATAATGAATGATTAATTTCGATATAGGTTAACAAAATCTTGCCAAAATTGTTTATTATCAACCGTATGCGCATATGCAAACAGCACGTTGATCGAGTAATGGTAAATTTGTTTTTATTGCAACGATAAAAAGACAAAATTTAAAATTTGCTCAATAATTAATGTTAAACAATTTATCTCTGGATCCATTGGTTTTTTGTCCGCTGATTACGGATTTATAATCCAAATTTTATAATTCAAGTTTTGTGGTTAATTTTACTCAAACAAGAAATATATTTCTTTAATTGAGAATTCAAAAATGTTGACCGTAAATTCATAATAAATGTCTCAAAAACCTCTGCTTTCAAAGTTTGGTACATAATTTTGAAATATGTACTTCAAGAAAACCATAATTAACTTAAATTTAATTTTTACTCCAAACTTGATAGGCAAAAGTTTTGGAGTTTTTTCGCTGGTCACGAATTTACAATTAAAATGCTTATTTCAATACAATTAACTTCAAATAGTTTTCAGCTATTAAATCAGCTATTTTTTTACTTTAAAGCGGCAATATTAGAAGCCGCCATTTTGAATTAATTTTATTTGTTGACCTCAGACTCGTAATCAGCGACCCCAGCAATATGATTCTATGTGGATTCGAATTTTTGTTGAATAATTAAGAAACAGTTCGTAAGTGATGGTTACATATTGAATCCTTCATCTTGAATTACAAAATTTAGACCATAAATTCTAAAAAAGTGGCCAAAAAACGCTCTCAGTACCAAGTTTCATTGTTTAATATTAATTATTATGGAAGCTTCGGAGTTCGAGGTGGTACAATTTTTTTTTCATTATAGGAACTCGAGTATTAGAGAAACGGAAGTGTTTTGCTGTTTGTATTTACTCGAAAAAATTATCATATATCATGTGGATAATTAGTTGGTCTTGCGTTACTAAGAGAGACGTGCTATAACAAATGTTTGTCATCATTCGTTATTTACCTATCCACATTTGGTGTGAAACCTCTGTATACCTTTCAATTTAATATTCAGACCGCTTTTTATTTTGTGTTAATTCTTTGTTTTGTGTTTTATTCTAATCAATCCCAAGTATACAATTATTTCTTTACTTCATAATTTATGTACGTCTTTTAGAGATTCTATAAGCAACTATAGAAATTTTGCTTATTCAAATAAAAGTACGATAAAATTCCATAATCGCATAAAAAAAATATAGTCAAAAAATCATGGTATGGGGAAAGAATTAATTTTCCAGTTACCATTTTGTTTGTATCAAAAAGCCGAAAATCACTAAAAGAGATTAGTCAGTCAGCGGAAGCCGGAAGGCCGTCAAGAGGAGTCGGTCAAGGCCGATCAGTCGGTCAGAACTAATTGGATCAGCCAGCCAATAGAAGGGAGTCAACCGATTAGTCGGTCAAGATCAATAAGTCAGTAGCAATCAGTTAGTCAGTATCAATCAGTCAGTCAGTGGAAGGCAATAAGGAGCAGCCGGTCAAGAGCGATTGGTTCTGTCAGTCAGTATCAATCAGTCAGTCAGTGAAACACAGTCAATCAGTCAGAAGACCAATCAATAAGTCAGTGATTAAGATTTTTAGGGAGCGATACAGAAACTAGAGAAACACAGAGTCAAGCATTAAGCAATTGATTGTTTTTTTAATTTTGGAATCAACACTGAGGGAAGAAAAAGTTTCATGTTATACGTATAACGAATTAAAAGAACAACTATCACCAAGGGATCAATTACAGACGGGTCTGCCAGCTGTCTCATTAGAGATAAAGATTCTGGGATTCATAATTTAGGCGTCACAATGGTTACTAGAATGTACATACGCAAAATGTTAAATTTCTGAAAGTTGCCTTTAAATTACAGATTACTTTAATAACTTCATCTAGAACACGACTAAAATAATCTAAAGTATTCAATGGGCTTTTTGTATGATAAATTTTTGCAGCTCAGAGTTAAATCGCGACAACAGATCAATAGCTCTAATCTGGTCTGGTAATCGATTGTTGTTTATAAAAAATAAAAATTTGAGGAATTTAAAAAATTAAATCCTTTCTCAAAAGGATAATAATTTAAAGTATGTATTTCAAAAATATAAAATTAAAATTAATTTAAAAAATGAAGAATTTAAATTATTTAGAGAATTTAACCAAAAGATTTAAATTTAAAATTAAACATTTTACAGAACTTAAAAGATTTATAAATTTTAAGGAATTTAAAGAATTCTAAGAATTTAAAACAAATTAAAGAGTTTGAACAATTTAAAATATTTAAGAAGCATTTAATATTTAAAGTACATATTCAAATAATTCAAAGAAATAAAAGAATTTAAAGAATATAAAAAATTAAATGAAGATTTCTAAATTCTTCAAATTCTTTAAATTTTAAGAGTTTGACGAATTTATAAAATCTTGAGATTAAAATTAAAGAATTTTATAAATTCACACAAAAAATTAATTTAATTTAAAGAAAACAAAGAGTTTAACAAATTTAAAGCAATTAAAAGATTAGATTTAAAGAGTTTTAAAAATTTACACGATGAAGGAATTTACAAAATTTAAAGAATTAAAAAAAATTGTGTTGTGGGCTTCTTCTATGGGATGTAGCGCCAGCGGAAAGAAAGAAAAAAAATAATACATGTGATGATTTATAAAAATTGGCTTGGGCCGAAAGAATAATTTTTGTAAAATAGGGTCCCCCGGAGTGGGAAGGGCAATTCTGCCAGAGTTGAGGTGGACACGGAAGGGGTAAAGCAATAATTTATTATTTGGCATTAGTTAAAGGAGCACAACCTTAGAAGAGCCAAATCTGATCATTTATTCAAAGATGTATCTCAAACCATTGCCAGGCGCCCTTGTTGAACATATAAGCTAGACGAGTTCCTACTGTGGTTTTATTCGGTTCTCTTCTTTTTCTGGTAACGTTGAACCTTTCCTTTACTTGTCCCTATCTAGACACTGAATCCTAGAAAAGTAATTGCGATATCCCGAAAGCCTACGCCTCTAAACGTATCCCATCTTAAAACATTTCTTCACACTTATAGGAGGTACATAAATGAAGTGTGTTCCGAATTTTTTTTTTTTCGCTAGCGCTACATCCCATAGAGGCATTTGGCCGCTTCATTATGAAGTTTCATAATCATTATTTTTAACGGATAATGAATGATTAATTCATTGATCCTACATTAACCAGCCGTAATTTTTTTATAACCCGCCGGGAATCGAACCCGGGACCTCCGGAGCTTAAAGCAAGCATGCTGACTACTGTGCCATTGGGAAATGTAAAGTATACTGAACGAATGAGAATCTTAAATAAAATATTGTAAAATAATGAATTGGGCGTGACAGCACAAACACTTTATTAAAAATTGCTCTGGTTAATAATAAACGGGGTTTAGACCATAGTTGATCCAAACCGTTTATATAAATTTAAATTGCTATTTCTATAGACTACCATGATTTGGGTCTCTGACTACCAGCTATTGAAATTGTTGGTGTCAATCTATTCATCGGCGGGTCGCCATACAAAATGGGCAATGTTTAATTAAGTATTAATTGAACCAATAGATAATTGTATTGACCTTGGTTATTACATGCACATGGCGATACTTTTCTCTGATGATCTGGCCATCCGACATCACGGTGTTAGAGATTTGTAGTGATTTCAATCGACTTATTTGGTCCGTTAATACAAAGTGAAGCAAGTTGGGTGTTTATTGTGGAGGACCCTTCATCTTTTTGGGTTGAATTAAAGGCATGAAAAACATGTCTGCTACAGTCCAAGTGTGTAGTACGGTACTAGTTAACATATTTTTCACGGAATTTCACGTCGTGTGTTATCCAGTCAATTTTTTAGAACCATTATGCAGAAATACATAATGACCGTGCAAGCCCACCTCAAACAAAAACATATTTTTAAATACAATTCGATTAAACTTACTATAAGTAGTGGATATTTTCAAATGTTTTTTGTGTGTCTTGGACATTTTAATTAAGCTGCTTCAAGTAACTGTTCAAAGCATGACATGAGTTAAATTCCACTATCTAGTCGAAAGGGCATATGACATCCTAATCCATTATTATGATTTATATGCATTAAAATCATTTCTAAAGGTACGTTTTTACATTTCAACTGTACACAATACTTAAAATTCTAGTAGCGTATGGTATTCTGAGTTCTAGCAAATCAGAAATCTAAACAAACAAAAAATAAAATCAGAAAATTGAAAAGTCCTTCAACAATTTAATTCTGTTACATTGCCCTCGATTTTCCCATTCCGAACATTTATTTCAACAAATCAAAAAACAAAACAAACAACCACTGTATTTATGTATATCTCCCACGGCAGGAATTTTCCAACACAAATTATGTATAGACAAATTAATTTCTCCATGACTCTTTAAGGGAAAATCTTTTATAAAAGAAAAATTTCTCCTTTCGGTGGTAGGAATTACAACGCTCTCTATTTAGAAAGTGAAATGAAAAAACCAAAAAAAAAAAATATTTGGAAAGCATTTTCAACTTTTAAATTTTTTATAGAATTTAGTTGAATTTATGAGCTGTCGGATAAGGCGTTTGATAATTTAGCATGAAAAAAATCTTGTCTAGGTTTCAAGTGCCAGTTGCGTGTTTAATTTTGTTAAGTGTTTGAGATATTACCTTTGTATATATATATGTATGTGGTAGGTACATACATGTTTGACTTGTTGCAAAACGTAGATAGGAATATTCTGGAATAAACCGCAAATAAATTATAAAGCGCGGAACAGTAGATTTTATCATTGCGTTACACAAGCAAACAAATTTAAATTTGATTTCTTCCCCCAAAAATGTATTTCCTTCTTATACCAGATTGTCATCTTATCATCACAATGTATGAATGTACTAGTAGTACTTACTCAGCTGAATATTTAGCGACTTAATACTTTGTGGAATGAATACGATTGAAGTAAACCAATTTTTAACAATAAATGCGGAAAATTCTGTTTTCTTTTGTGTGTGTGACTCTGTGTATTTTTGTAGAAAGAAAATGGGAATATTATAAATTTACCATTAAGTTTAGGGTCTTCGTACATATATCATTCATATATGTATAAAATTTTATTTCGAATGTGGATACAATATATTTTTATCTGTAAGAAGAGACGGAAAATTAATGACCAAAAATTGAAATATGGATTTCAGTGCGGATAAGATGATCCCATTGTAATCCGTTTTACGTTACGGCAGATAGGTTTTATTAGTTTTTGTTTTGTATTTTGGTTCCGGGAAAAAAAAAATATTTATGTCAAATTTTATTTTACTTTTTATTGTCGATTTCAGGGTATCATATTATATTAGTAGGCATATACGATATGGAAGTTTTTATGTCTTTTTAGCTCTGTTGTCTTGTTAATCTTAATATTCTTTTATTTATTTAACATTCATCAGCGTGGCACTTTCGTCTACCCAGTGAATTATTAACGCTTGAGTGTTGCTTGAAATGAAAATTGATTATAATTTATTTTGAGGGGTTTTTTGCTCATCATATCACAAATTTGCGCATCGATTTTTATCACGTTCATCAAATTTCATTAGCATTTCAACGCGAACATATAAAAAAGTCACGTTTGTTTGTTAGGTACAAACAATTCATGAAATAATCGAAAAGCTCAAAACTTTATTATGATTCTCAGTCTGTTACAATTAATTTGATTATTCCACAAAATAAAGTTTAATACATTTTTAATTAAACTGGAGGATTTCATAACCCAGATATAGAAGATTTTTCCAAGGTAGATTTCTGTTAATTCTTTCATTTTCGTTGTCCGTTTATGCTTCATTTTCGTCTTATGTAGACGATAAGATTACTGCGCTCGAAATAATTTTAATTTAATTTACGTAATGAAGAGAAAAAGCTTTCAATATTCAATTATGCTAAAATCTTTTCTTTTTTTTTGTGCAAAGTAGAAGTGTATTAGCAAGTTTCTCAGTTTATGTTTTGCGCAACCAACTAATATATGTGGACGACGAAAAATTGTGTACTACTTAGGGTTTTAATTTTGTTTGTTTTTTTGTTGATGAATAGGATGAATAAACTTTGTCATGTCATTACAATTAATAACTGTTATTATATTCGTCACAACTAGTGGTTTGTTCACCATCTTGAAAAATGTCTTTGCAGTCCGTGACAATTATTGTTTACAGCCAACAAAGATAATTTCGTTGTCCTCGTCGCTCTAAGCAAGTTAACCACAGATTTGCTGAACCAAGTTACAAAATAATCTTCTCTTTGCCTAAATTGAATTTTGAATTAATTCTCCGAATATTATGTTTGAAAGCTATTTGTCCTAAATAAATCGTACAAGGTATGTTATTAAAATTAGTAAAACTATTTTAAAGTATTTTTAATCAATTTTAGACATTAAAATGCTTAAAATTATTTTACGTAATCTAACGTAATATAGGCAATTTTTTCTTTGATAATGTGTTCCGAAATCTCCCCTTAAAAGAATCCACCAACAACAAGAAAGATATTATGCAATTATTGGTGGATTCCTCTTAATAAGCCACCGTTGATTTTCCTTAAATTTGTTTGCACAAAGTACAAAAATACTTGGTACCACATTTCCACATCAACAAAATTTATGAAATAGCCGGAAAAATCTACACCACGAAGTTAGCTGTATGAGAACCTATTTCCAAGTAAAACAAAAAAATTGACCATGGTTACCAACATAACGTAAGCAAAATGGCACACAGGGCAACATTTTTGGTTCACAGGGAACAAATTGAATACGCAGAGTTACAAACCTAGCAACTATTTGGGTACTTATTCAACTCATGTAGCAAACTTTGTGGTGTACTTTTTTTTACTCATAGTAACGCAAAGATATTTTCATATCAAAAATCAATCGATGGACGCATAGCCTAACCTGGAACCAAGCAATTTTTGCTTCGTCCAGGATTCTTAATTGGAAGACGTCATTGTACATCACTGTTCTGAAATCTGAATCAGTCAGTCCATTAACAATTTTAAACATTGTTAATTCATCTATAAAAATTCTTCTATTGTGAAGTGGCATAATCTCAAACCGAGAAAAACACTGGCCATATCCTTTCTTTACTAAATTGGTGTTGTAATAGAGAAAGCGTGTAGAGTGAATCCTTTCAATGTTGTCAGAATTTGTATAATAATAGAAGTTCAAAATACTCGAGCTTTTGAATAACCCACTATGGTTTGTTGTTAATACGCAGTACTTCTCAATGTTTAATTTTTTATTATTTTTTTGGCACCAAATCATAATGAATTGAATCAATAGCCCGAAATAATTTTAAATCATTTATTACACACATTTTTAAAATTTTTTTTTTTTTTAAAACACTTGTTAAATATTTCGCAAAATTTTGCGAAATATTTAACAAGTGTTTTTAAAAAAATTTTAAAAATGTGTGTATTAAGTGTGTTTCGCCAAATGCCTACGGCAGAAAGTGTAAAAAGTTTTAAATCATTTATTAGTTAGATAAGATTTCAACCAATGAACGAAATTTTGGTTAATTTCAAAATTCAAAAGTTTAGAAAATTAAAGAACAGGCTCAAAAACGTGGTTTATTAAATGATGACACTACATGAAGAAATACATTAGCATATGCTATTTCAGCAAGCATGCCACGGCAGATACGAGATCTATGTATATGCATCCATTTCTATTTTTGCATCTCGATAAAATACTTTCGATTTATTTAAAAAATTTAAAAAGCACCTATGTGTCACCTTCAATAATTATTGGTGAACCGCTAAATGGATTTTTGTCTCTCGTCTTTGCAAGGAAGTTAAAGATGATGATAATATGCTACGGTACATTAAAAATAATTTCGAGATTGATAAACCTGCTTTGGTTTGAATGATACGTAATGTTGATCGTGGTTATATATCATTTAAAATTGGAATTTCCGAAAATAAACTTAATCAGTTATTGAATTTTAATTTTGGCCCCAGGTGTATTGATAAAAGAATTTTTAAATTATCGTCGAAACAATTTTTAGTTCCTCGCTCAGCTCTAATGATATACATAAGTAACGATTAAATAGTTTTGATACTATGTACTATCAAAATGTTGGTGGTATGCGTTTTAAATCGTCGCATTTTTCACAATTTTTATCATCATCTTGTTTGCCAGTATATGTTTTTTGTGAGACTAAGTTTCATCCAAGGGTTTCAAGTTATGAATTTTTTGGTGACAATCATGTAACGTACAGATGTGATCGATCCAGCCTAACAAGCGATAAATCTGATGGTGGTGGAGTTCTTATAGCCGTGCACAACTCTAACTCAATCAGTAATGTTGAAGTAATCTGTCAAAATAATAATAATGTTTAGTTGCTGTGAAATTGTCATGGACTGTTAAATCGTTACATTTATATGCGGCGTATGTTCCACCTCAAAGCTCCGCTGTGGTTTACAACTTAGACTGTGAAAATATTTATCACTTTGTATCGCATTCTAACATAAATGACATCATATATATATTGGGCGATTTCAATCTTCCTGGGATGTGCTGGTGCACTGATGATGAGGTTATTTCTTCAGTTTTCCCATCCAATGTCAGTAGTACCGAAGAACAAATTTTCATTGATTCTATGTTATCTTTAAATTTTCATCAAATTTGCAAAGTTGCAAATCTTAATGCCAAAATTCTGAACTTAGTATTTCTGAATGACTCTAACTGTGCATCGGTTACAAAATCGTTGGAGCCATTTGTTCCTGATAGGAACTATTTTGTAAATTCAACAACACGGTGGTATACCGAGATTAAGCTTCAATTTCAATAAGGCTAATATTACTGGCCTTCAGAATTTCTTCAAAAATGTAGACTGGGATGGAATTTTTAAGTCTAAATGGAATAACGTTAATGCTCTAGTTCTAGTTGATTCTTTGTATTCGATATGTTTGAAGCTGTTGACAAACATCTGCCTAGGAGCTGTAAACGTAAGAATAATTATCGTCCATAGTTTGACAACAATTTGGTCAATTTAAGGAACAGACAAAATAAGGCTCATAAACTTGCCAAAGCTACTGTTGGCAATTTGTTTTATGTTAATTTAAGAAAAAGAAAGTTTTTAGAACTTATATTTCACGGCTTGAAAATAATTTAATCATAAACCGTAAGCTGTTTTGGTCATTTGTTGATGCTAAAAGAAAATGTTCTCGGTATTCCCAAATGATGTCGCTGAATGATGCTACTGCTTGTAATGCAATCTATAAAAAATACAATGATGATGTTAATATTTCGGTGGATTCTCAAACACCGTTCCACCAATCAAACACCGTTCCACCAATACAAACCTGTTAAGTTTATCATCTCAAGTATTTGGGGCCTTTGAGTCCAAAAGTCAGCTTGATGTGGTTTTCACGGATTTTTCGAAGGCATTTGACTCTCCGCAGTTTGAGCTCATTCTTGCCTTGTATCTGTGAAATCGTGAGCAGGTGGTTCAAATTACCGGTGTAACATCTAAGACGATTGAAGTTCATTCTGGTGTTCCTCAGGGTTCTCTCCTAGGCCCTGCGTTGTTTAATATATTCATTAATGATATTGTTTCTTTGTTCCAGAACTGCGAATGTGAGTTATATGCGGACGATTTTAGGATTACAAAAACTGTAGATACTCTTCAACAGTGTTTAGAAATGCTGAGTGATCTTGATTTGCTATACAAATTTTCGAGTTTAAATAGATTACCCTTAAATTTGGACAAGTGTAAGAATATGAATTTCTTCAGGAAAAAGGATGTTATTGTTCATCCATATGACCATATCATATTGGCGATCATCAGCTCGAACGAGTAATGACATTTAAGGATTAGGGGTTGTCTTGGATCATCAATTGAATTTCCGGGACCATATTAATTTAATAGTGTTTAAGGCTAGCGGTCTACTTGATGGAACCATTTAGTACCATCGATTTCCCGAAACTACTTTCTAATTTAAATATTCATGTGCTCTGTAAACCTGTGCGGATCAGGCATTTTATATATAACATATATGTCCATCTTTAAAACAAATTATGCATATAATGCTCCTATCCCGGCGATTTGTCGACCGTTTAATGTTAATTTTAATGTAATTGATTTCCATTTGTCTAAACCTCTTTTAAAAGAACTAATTAAGAATTAGAATAAAAATTGTACATAATTTTGTAATCAAAAAATGATTTATCCTGTTGGTGATAATAATAAAATAAAATGTCATGATTATACGTTCACCGCCATAGAGATCACACTGAAAATGCCCAATTTGTGAAATGTCTTTCTAAGAGATATTCAGGCATATCTAAAACTACATAGCAAACTTGTTCTGACTTTGGACTACCAATTCCTCCTTTACTAATTTAGGAGATCCGGTGCAATATTACGATGTACATGTCCAGAAAGAAATCGGAGATGCTATGCAATGTAGGGGTTGGCTACAAAATTGTATATTCGTATTAAATGAAGGGGTTGGCTCAGTTTTTAAAATCTCGACGCTACAAAATCTCGGTTTTATAAATTCTGAAAAATGGGGATTTTCACTTTAAAACGAAAATAACCAAAACATATAAATTCTGGAAAATGGGAAATTTAATTTTAAAATAAAAATAAATAAAAACCGAGATTTTAAACCGCTCCCAAATGAAGAACAGAAAATATCTTTCCAAATCGTAATGACAGCTGTAAATAATGATGATCTTTCACACCGATAATTTTTCATTGATGGTTCAGGAGGTTCCAATAAAAAAAATGTCTACAAAACATTGCTTAACACGATTCGCAGAGAATCAAACGTTGTATTTCCGTTTCTTTTACAGGAATAGCAGTCAATCTTTTTAATGGAGACAGAAGATATCACTCTCAATTTAAATTACCTGTGCCAATCGTAGAAACCACAACATCTTCTATGCGAATGACATCTGCGTTAAGCAGAATTAATTCGAAATGCTAAATTAATTGTATGCGGGATGAAGTTACCATGGCACTTGGTGCTGCTGTGAATCCAGCCGATAAGCTTTGTAAATAAATAATGAAGAACCAGAAAACTTTACCTGCAATTCTACACGCTAGTCAGTCTGCAATTGTTAAACCTGGCTTAAAATTGTATGGTCTGTGGAAATAGTTTAATTTTCTAAGGCTCCAGAGTAACGTATGTTTGGCCGATCCACAATATAGTATTTGGTTACTTAAATTAGGCGATGTGATTTTAACTAACAATCATGATCAATCCGACGTCATAATTGAAATTCCGAGTAATCTTATTTGCGACGGCTCTATAATTACCAACATTTTTGGTGACACGCTGTCTCCAGCAGAAGCCGAAAAATTTTCAAAAATGACAATCTTATGTTCGAAAAATATAGATGTGGACAGATCATGTTGCAATATTGTATATGATTCATTGAAACCGACAGAAATAAATTCGGTCCTGAAAATTCTTAGCGTCAAACTTGTAAGAGTGGCCTTCGAAATTATTAAATTTGTAAAATATATTGAAATTGGAAGTCTAAAATTCAATAAAACAAAAACCCTCCGAACGTATTAAGACGTTTTCAAACCGCGTACTTCTTTTGAGAGCTTACAGATTTCCAACGCTCAAAGAAGCTATAACAAAAGCATTGGAGGAGGAAGCTATTACAAGATGTGCTATATCAAATAATCCAAAATCGTTTTCGCCTAATTTAAAATCCGGTTCATCTACTTTCATTTTAAAATGTTACTTTATAATAAACTTGGCCACCAATAACCCTCAAAATTGGTGGTTTGGCGTCTATTGGAAGGGGCTTCGTAAACTTCCAGTAGGCGCAGGTGTACGTACTGCCTCCTCGTGGCAACCACCGCTAACTGTAACCATTAGGCTGAATGTGGCCTTTGGTGACAGGCTAAAGTACGACGCTAAAGGAGAAAACCTTGACAAAAAATCCCTAATCTAAGGTGGAACAGCATATGCCGATGGATGAATGGCTGATAGGTTAATCAGTCTATATATGCGGACTCTGGATACCAGGCACCCTCCAGTTTTATTTAGCCTTCCTGTAGTAAACCTGGGTGACCTACAGGCGACTTTTTTATTCCCAGCAACTCGCAAGAGTTAAATCAAAACGGTAGACGAGGCACGGGAAGGAATACACGGGAGTGGGTCTGCCCTCTCAAAGTCCTTGAGTCCCAATGCTACCGCTTTTCTAGCAGAGGTAAATGTTAATACATCTAGGAGGGAGAGCAATGAGCCCAGATAGTATGTAACGCGTGTAGAAGTACTTCCTACAGTAAACATTTAGGAGGGAGAGCAATGAGCCCAGATAATATGTATCGCGTGTAGAAGTACTTCCAACAGTAAACATCTAGGAGGGAGAGCAATGAGCCCAGATAGTATGTCCCAGCAACTCGCAAGAGTAAAATCAAAACGGTAGACGAGGCATGGATAGGAATATACGGGAGTGGGTCTGCCCTCTCGATGTCCTTGAGTCCCCATGCTACCGCTCTTCTAGCAAAAGTAAATGTTATTACATCTAGGAGGGAGAGCAATGAGCTCAGATAGTATGTATCACACACCGGTCGGCAGTATTATCAGGTTCTTTAAGAGCCTGAATATTGGCTGGACGGATAATTAAAACATCTAGGAGGGAGAGCAATGATCCCAGATAGTATGTATCACGTACCGTTAGGCAGTATTATCAGGTTCATTAAGAGCTTGAATATTGACTGGACGGATAATCAAGTAGGGCTTAATGCACAAAAGATCTTTTAGGTCGCAGTGCGGGGTGGCTTGAGCCCCCACATGGCCCTCAAGTAATAATAATAATAATAATAACCCTCAAAATTTTAAAATTTTCCACATGTGCGTATTGCCATCATAAAGGATATCTTATTCATAATTGCATGAAAAGGCAATAGGTGCGGTTTTGTCCCAAGAAATGAATAGGGCCGACTAACGTATAGCATATGCCAGCAGGATATTCAGCAATGCTGGGAAAAGTTAATCGACTGTTGAAAAGGAGCTTTTAGGAGATTTTATCAAAAATTTGGCAACTGATCATTTTCGACCTTATCTTTATAGAAGGAAATTTAGAATTGTTAGTGATCAAATAACTTTGATATTGTTGTGTAATATTAAAAATCCATCTTCAAGATTCTAGTTAATCTGACGGATAAAACTTGCTGAATACGATTACAAAATCGTATTTAAACCAGGCAGATTAAACTGTAATGCGGATATATTAAGCCATATGTTATATCTAATAATCCAGAGTGTCACGTTAGTTTTGACTCGATCGAAAACCAAATTGCAAACATCAGATTAGATTACCCAAATTAAGTAATTAATTCAAATTAGTGTGAAAAAATTGTTAAATATAAAAGAAATGTAAAGTAACAACATTTCAAATTATGCATTAAAGTAACAAAATTGTATAATGTAGAATGGTGGGAGAAATTCAGTGATTATTGAGCCACCAAATTTGGCATATAAAGGCCGAAAATCAACAATAACAAATCGGGAAGTATACAAACATACACCAACCACTTCTGTGGCATCGTACCACTAACTCGAATTTACCCCCCCCCCCCTCCCCCTCCTCCTCCTATTAAAGGGAATTCACTACTATACTTTGGTAAATTCAAATTTGTTTTGTTTTATCCCGCGATCTTTGGCTAAGACATAAATTTCTCTCCACGCAGGGATGGTTGATCCCTGGATGAACAATTGCTTTGTATCAAGTATAATACTGAGGATATGATCCGGAAGTTTCTTTTGCCAAATGTCCTGCAGCATAAAAAGATCAAGGTCTTGTTGCGTCCCTAACCACCTCCCACAACCAATTCCACCCATTGAAGCTAGCAGGAGGTAACATGCTGCGGTGAGGTAGATCTCAAGACAACTTTCTATGTAAGTTGGGATGTGGTTAACTGTAGCCGGTCTTCCTACAGGTTATATTTACAGATGAGTGTAAATATAATATTTTTGGTCACGATGGACCTGCAAAAGTATGGCGAAAAACAAGACTAAGCGAAGCAAATAAGAAATCTTCGAAGTAGGTGAATCATGGTGATGGAGGTGTAATGTTCTAGAATGATGTTAAAGGCAGATGTGGGTAATTTAGTTTTTATAAACGGTATTATGGAGAAATATAAATATCTAGATCATCTGCCGTGAAGCTAGGGTTAGTAAATCGAAATCGTTTATTCCAACACGACAAAACACACCACTGATGTACAAAAACTGGTATCGTCATTAGCATGCAGATTGTAGTCCGTCCTAGAAGCCAAAAGTGACTCGACTAAATATTAAAGCTGCAAAAAATTTAATTTCTAAGTCGAATATGATGAATTATGTCAGATGGTAATGAAAGAAAATTAAAACTTTTATTTTTTTAAAATTAATTGAATTAAATATAACAATCCATAAATTTTAAATAAATGATCTTTGTTTTTAATCGTATTTTATACTGGTGAACACTGGTATCATTAGTTGCAGGATCTACGAGTTTCGCTAGCTTCGAGGATATGTTAATTCTTTACCAAAACATTTTTTTTTCCTATTATTATTTATCGCTTATGCAAAATTCCAAGGTGTTTCCAAAATCAAACATCCACCATATGCTGTTTATAACAATAATTTATCGGCAATTTTGTTTTTCTGGTAGAAATTTAAATAAAAAACAAACGATATTTATGAGGTATTTCCTCCAGATAAAATAAATCCATAAATTAATTGAACACAAGACACATGGATAGTTATATACTTGGTCTAGATTTGTCTGACACGTATTTGCCCAGATATAAATATAAAAACGCAATTATAGATATGGAATCGTATCAATTATATCCAGATTGCGACGATGATGAAAGTATCTCTTTAATATAATCTTCAGCTATAAATCAATAATCTTCTACATATTGTATATGTGTATTCCAATTGGATATATGTGTAGAGCTATAAAATTAAATTATCAGTCATACTATAAAATAACAAAAAATTGATAAAATCTGATATATAAAATGATGATTGATAATCATGAATTTAAGATACAGGGTTGTATTATTGAAACAGTAGAAAATTATTTTATCTATTTATAACAATTTCAAACATCCTGTTTTCCTACTCACTGTATGCATCATGTATAACAGAGTTACCTAATGTGTGTGTATCTATAAACCGGAAAATAAAATTTACACTATACAGAAGAAAGCAACAATTTTTGATTTTTGACAGATATCTTATGCTGTAAGCAGGTGTGAAGAATGAAATATATTCATATGTCCTTATTTCCAATTATGCTGCGAATCAATAGACTACAATTTTAATCTCGAAGAATACTGGTTGGAGAAAAACATTCCGCGGAACCTATTTTAAGAACTACTGCTTTATCCTACTTACATACATACAAATATATTTGTTTTTATCTCGTCTATAGTAAAATATACATTAATTGGTGTCGATTAGATTATGCTATAATCCTCATATAGATAATTAAATATAGGATTTAAACTATTTGTCGTTCATTAGAAATCAATCATCCGAAGATTTTAGCTTTATGATGAATTTCTCTTAGTTATGTCTACTGTGGTGCGTATAAATGTATACAAACTCGCCCAAATTTTAATCAAATCAAATTTTGTTATATTCCCGTCACGTAAAATTTGGTTTTATCCAATGGATATATCGAAATTGAATTACTATATTTATGTGCGTACATATATGACAGAAGTTTTACTTGTAGTGTGGTGGTACACTATTAGTTTTATGTATTTTGAATGATGCAAAAGTTTATTATACTTGCTTGTGTATATTGAGACATAAATTAGATTAGGATCTAGGATATTTGGTATATAGTAAACCCTTTTTTTATATTCATAGTTTTATATGCTCAGTTTGATTTATGTTCCTAATGAGAATAACTATTGTGTTCGAATTTGAATGGAGTAGGATTGTGTTCTAAGTATTGGAGCTCACGTAGAAGTATTTAAAAACTACTAACTTTATTCAGTGTATAGCAAAAGCTTCCTTTTTGGTGTAACATGAGAAAAATTAATAATAATTGTACCTGGAGTTACTTAGTTGAATCGGCGTTCGAGACAGCTGGTAGGGTGGAAGGAAAAATCGGATCAACAATTTATTTTTCTGATCACTTAAAATTCCATGTAGAAATATAACTTGTGTGTCTCAACTGTAGTGTAGAATCAAATCGAAAAAGAGAAGACTAATATGATCTGTATTAAAGAGATAAAATATGTAGAAAAACAATGATGCCGGTGCGGTAGCACATCAGATTGTCGATCAAGACAGAATTTCTACTAGCGATTGTTTGTATGTGTGTGTGTATGTGTGATTGTTATACAAATCCACACGCGTTGACCGATTTGAACCAAACTGCACACAATTATTGTGTAAGACCTTGAGACCGTCACTGTCAATATCTAACGTCTCAACCCCCTTCCTGTGGGGTGATAATCAGGTCCAAAGTTGTGGGGTGATAATCAGGTCAAGAAATTTCTGAAAATTCATCGATTGAGCTGATTTTTGGATATTTAGTGCAAAATAAAAAATAAATCGACACAGGATGAGGATGATATTGAAGACGTTGGTAAAAAAGCTAAAATGGTGATAGGGATGGTAATGACGATGGTGATGGTGATGGTGATGGTGATGGTGATGGTGATGGTGATGGTGATGGTGATGGTGATGGTGATGGTGATGGTGATGGTGATGGTGATGGTGATGGTGATGGTGATGGTGATGGTGATGGTGATGGTGATGGTGATGGTGATGGTGATGGTGATGGTGATGGTGATGGTGATGGTGATGGTGATGGTGATGGTGATGGTGATGGTGATGGTGATGGTGATGGTGATGGTGATGGTGATGGTGATGGTGATGGTGATGGTGATGGTGATGGTGATGGTGATGGTGATGGTGATGGTGATGGTGATGGTGATGGTGATGGTGATGGTGATGGTGATGGTGATGGTGATGGTGATGGTGATGGTGATGGTGATGGTGATGGTGATGGTGATGGTGATGGTGATGGTGATGGTGATGGTGATGGTGATGGTGATGGTGATGGTGATGGTGATGGTGATGGTGATGGTGATGGTGATGGTGATGGTGATGGTGATGGTGATGGTGATGGTGATGGTGATGGTGATGGTGATGGTGATGGTGATGGTGATGGTGATGGTGATGGTGATGGTGATGGTGATGGTGATGGTGATGGTGATGGTGATGGTGATGGTGATGGTGATGGTGATGGTGATGGTGTAATGATTTGATGGTATGAAGGTAATGTGATAAGATGGTATGACGGTATAATCGTGCGATGGTATGATGGAATGATTGTGTGAGGTTTCTCATGGTTATGATGGTAACATGGTATAATAGTGTGGTGGTTTGATGGTATGATAGTCTGATGGTGTTATGGTATATTGGTTCGATATATTCTATGACGGAATGTATGACTATTGTCGTTAATGGTATCATTCGAAAAATCCGCCTTTGAAGAATGTAAAACAAATGTCGATAATAATACATGAGTTTATCTGCAAATCTACGCCTCATCGAGAGCGCCAACTTCTTCCACAATCTAGAGCAAGAAGGTAAAGACAATGATGAACTTGAGGGAAACATTTTTATAAATAAAGGATTCAATTACCTGAATTATGAGGGTCTCACCTAACGACAAACCTGTTTCACAAGCTCACATTCAATATTTGAATATAGCAACCTAATACAAATCAATTAGCGATTAAGACTGACAACGAAGCATTACACAGTACTATATCCTTCTTCGTATATGGCTAGGTAAAAATGAACGCACCTTCAACGAGGATTTCAGTTATTCCCACTAATATCATTTTCAAGCGTTGGAAATTTTCAACGAAGGATAAGAGCAGCGCATGAAAGTCTAGTTGGTAGTAATTTGAAAAAAGGTTGCATATTCAAGGGCTGATAATCTCTTAGCTTAAAATTGCAAAAAACGGAAAATACTACGCCATATTCGGATTTAAAATTTTATGTTACATATGTTATTTTTGTTTTTTCAAGACAAATTTAAACAGGGAGTGGAAAAATAACATAATATAAAATGATCTTTAAAATGCGAATCGCATATGTCAGAATAAGTAACCAAAAAAGAACAACTGTTATTTTAGGAACAAGTATTTACCACTGTTATTTTAAAATAACAGGAACAGGTAGGAACAGTGATTGCAAAATAACAGATTTTTCCATCTCTAATTACGAATTTAACCGTGTACCATTTGGGCTATGTACATCACCTGGCGTATTTCAACCTTTTATAATCTTAACATTTCGACCAATGATTTCCCAGAAGAAAGTCGTGGTGTACATGGATGACCTTATAGTTCCTGGAAAAGACAAAGAGGAAAATTTAGCTAGAGTCAAAGAAGTTTTAATAAGGTCAGCCGAAGCTTATGGATTAAATATAAATTGGAGGAAATGTAAATTCCTCTGCCGGAACATACAGTTTTTAGGATATACGAGATTTCTAACTACTCGGTTAAACCATCGAAAGCGAAAACAGATAACGTGAGTAAGTTTCCGGAACCGAAAAACGAGAAAGACGTTCAGTAATTTTTGGGTCTGACTGGGTATTTCAGAAGCTTTATTCAAAACTATCCAATTATCGCAAAACCTATGTCGGATCTATTAAAACAAAATTCAAAGTTTTGTTTTAATTCTGAGGTTAGCAAGACATTTTACGAGCTAAAGAATAATCTGACAAGTCAACCAGTTCTCGGTATATATCGACCAGACTATCTTGCTACAAAAATTTCAGAAGCCTTTTCATTTCATCCAGTATACTACTTATAGCCGAAAGACGATATCTGCTCAAGAGCGCTGTTCAAGTTGTGAACTTGAAGTGTTGGCGATTAATCCATCACTGAAGAAATTCAGAGTTTACTTATTGGGGATAAGTTTCAAAATAGTCACGGACTGCGCAGCCTACAAAATGACTATGACAAAGAAGGAATTTGATTACCAGATCAAACATAGACCTGGTACTAAAATGCAGCATGTGGATAGCCTAAGTGGAAACCCAGTTATGGTAATCCAAAATAAGACTGTGAACCGCTTGAAATACGCTCAATTAAAAGATGATCGATTAAACTTGATTATAAAACTACCCATTAGAAAATTACATTTTACAACAAGATGTACTATATAAAGAAGATGAAGAGGGTAGAAAGCTGTTATGTGTGCCAGGGGTATGCAGGGTACACTAATAAAATGATTTAATATAGAAGAACACTTTGGTACAGCGAAAATGATGGAAATGATCAAAAGGGAATATTTCATACCAAAGTTGAAAAGCATGCGTTAGCTGTAATACAAACTGTGTGGAGTGTATCCTTGCTGAAAAAAAGCAGGGACGAAAGATGATTTTCTTCACTGCATTGCCAAAGAAGAATCACTAACAACACATAGACCATTTAGGTTCAATAACATTAACTATCCAGTAAAGTCCACGACATCTGAAGAGGTGATTTCCAAGCTTGAATACCATAAATCAACATATGGTAATCCATTACTTTATTACTGATAGAGGGTCGGTGTTCTCGTCAAACATATTCGATGAATATTGTAAAATCAATAATATTAAGCACGTCCAGAAGTTGTTCCTAGAGGTAATGGACAGGTGGAGCGACTTCATAGAACCATTATTCCTGCTCCCACGAAATTAGCTATAGAGAAACCTCAGAATTGGTTTAAGTTCACAACAAGACTCCAGAGATTTTTAAATTCCATGTCATCCCGAAGTACAAAACATAGTACATTTCAATTGATGTTCGGTATAAACATGCGAAATCCAGAAGATGTCCAGATACGGAAAGTTATGCAAGATGAGTAAATTCAATTATTTAACGATGAACGTGACCATGTTCGAGATGAAGCTAGGGAACAAATCCTAAAAATCCAACATGAAAACCAAAAAACATATAATCAAAAAAGGAAGAAGCCAACCCAATATCAAGAAGGAAGTCTTGTATAGCAATTAAAAAGACACAATACAGTTTCGGAAGTAAAATACATCCGAAATTTTCAGGACCATATACAAAGACATTAAAGTAAAGCCAAATGAAAGATACGATGTTGAAAGAGTTAGAGTTCACGAAGGATCCCTTTCCAACAAGCGCTGATGAATTGTGGACCACCTCCTCAGATGATGGCGAAGATGATAAGAGGAAGATATCGGGGAAGAAGAACAATCACAGTAAATATTTTCAAATCAGAACAGCGCCGTTAAAGACGAATGACGAGAGTTAGACGGTATTCACTGCTGACATAAGAGAGTAGCAGTGGGACTTAAAGACGTAAGTTTGAAGCCTAAGATGATACAGAAAATTTCAACAAAGACGGAATAAAGACGATATTCAAAAGAAGATGACACATATAATAATAATGTATATGAAAAAACACAAAAATTTGTTAACATATAATTTAATATTAAACTTTATTTTAAAAAAATATTTACAAAAAATGAAATAAATAACTGAATTAAAATAAGTTGTAACTTTCTTAAAGTGATATATGATTTAATTTTAAATATTAAATCATATATCACTTTAAGAAAGTTACAACTTATTTTAATTCAGTTATTTATTTTATTTTTTGTAAATATCTTTTTAAAATAAAGTTTAATATTAAATTATATGTTAACAAATTTTTGTGTTTTTTCATATACATTATTAAAATCAGTGATATAATCCACAGTTCAAAGAATTTTATTAAAAATGGAATATCTCCATCTTTATAATAATTATGACACATATGTTAGTTCTGCAGAAATAAAAGATTTACTGAAGATATAATGCGATTCTGGCCAATAAGATATCATTAAAAAGTGAAGGAGACCACAAACTGATGATAACGATAATTCTAAATTTATCCGAAAATAAGAGATGAGTCATGTATTGGAAATTGAGATAACTAATTATTAAATTCTGATGGGTGTTCAGAATGCGCAGGAAGGCCGAGTTGTAAAAATGTAACTTGTGTGTCTCAACTGTACTGTAGAATCAATATGCACATGAAAACATCGAAAAAGAGAAGACTAATATGATCTATATTGAAGAGATAAAAAATGTAGAAAAACAATTATGTCGGTGTAGTCATCAGATTGTCGATCAAGACAGAATATTGTTAATAAAAGTCGTTTAACACTGTTAATAAAAACCATTTAAATAAAAAATTGTTCTGCTTTTATTTATGTTGAAAAGTTCGTGTTATTAAGTTTGGTGAATTTTGGCCAGGAGTTAGATCCATTATATGTACATATATCCAAGCTCCCAATATTACGTATATTTCTATTAAAATGGTAATCAGGGTTGTGCACGTAAATTACATCGTGTAATTTACACGTAAATTTAGAGGTAAATAATTATTTTTTACATGCAAGTTAAATTTACATAATGTAAAAAAATATGTAAAAAATAGTAAAAAATTAAATAAAGTGACATCTGTTATGAACTACGGGAATTGTAAAGTGACATCTGTTATGAACTACGGGAATAGGTATTTAAATATATGATTTTAGTCGATAAAAAAACCCTTTGATAAAAATCCATCTATTGTAAAGAAAATTACTCATAAAGTCTGAGAATGTCTAGGGTGGCGTATTTCGTCTACATAATATTATGGCGCTGTTGTAGTTTGTTTTTTGTGCATATGTATTTAAAATATTGTATGTTCGGAAATTCGTATTAGTGATTTTATTAATTACGTTTACATATTTTCATTTAATATCAACAATTTGGCTATGCAAATGTAAATAATAATTAATGCAATATTTTTTTTTTTTACACAACAACAATGGTTAATTATTTTATTTATAAACAATTTTTACCGATTTAAGAATTTTTGTCCAACATTTTCAAATACAAAAAAAAATTGTTAATACAATAGTATTGTTAATAATTACTCAAAGAATTATTTTTTAAACCACAATTGTTATTAACAATTTTTTTTTTTGTGTTTTAATAAATAATTGTTTGCATAAATAATGGCTCGACGGATTAACTTTGTGTGTATGTGTGTATGCATATGAATTTTTGCAAAACCCGGTAAAATTCTCTGTAGAAGACTCTAAAGAGAATTTTAGCAGGTTTTGATTTTTGGCAAAACCAACAATAATGTACTAAACACATTACATTCCACATATACACGTTATTGTATTGTACTCTCATTCTCGCTCAATTATTTTTGTTCTCTTTTTTCTTAAAGTTACATATTAATTGTATCTGAATATTATATAAGATTAATCTCATCAGTACAATAAAATGTCAATCGAAATTTGAAAATGAATTATTTTATACTGGTTCAACTTTGGAGTCATAAAACTAGAAATAATATACCATATATTTCTATCCTTTTTTAAAACATAAAATAACAAAATGTATTCGCATAGTATAAAAATACACATGAATGAAACACAAAAATAGGTCATTAATTTGGTAATTTTATGTACTTTTGTGTATTTTAGAGCATAAGTATACGTATGTATATAGTACAGGACTACAGGTGTATATACACGTGCGGCTGATCAGTGATCAATCAATCTATCTATAGTGAAAATAATATCTCAGCGAAATTCTGACAGCTCTCGCGCATCAAAACAAATGGCGTAAACACAGCGATGTATTTAGGCTAATTTGTTTACATTTTGAGGTTAGAATTCGTCTATTTTGAATTATATTTTTCCTCAAATTAATTCATAATAATTAATGTAATTTTAATTTAGATAACACACTAGCACTAGAACTTTTGATAACATTTAAGATAATTTTAATGTCATTAGCTTAACTCGAACAAATTGAAATTTAAAATCGAGTTTTTTTGTTGTTTTGCTTTAACACGAAAAATGACATTTCTTTGTAAATATACCTAGTTCGTACCTTAAATGGGTATAACGTTACATATCCAGTGGTGTTGTTAATATTTTTTATATTTTTTTAATTTCGCATGTTATTTTAGAATTTACCTATAAAATAATGAGAATTTTTAATATTTTCCAACATAAATTGCATTATTTAATGGAATCAAATTTCATAAATCTTTATTTATATTTTTTTTTGTTTTTAAAACTATTACTCAGCCGACCCTTCTTTAAATTTTTAATTTATTTTGACTACTTCACTGTTGGCTGCGCACAACGATGTAAAAATGAGTTTCGCTGAGATATTATTTTCACTATACCTATGTATAATATACATACACATATACATTTTATATTTGAAATGTCCGTGAATGAAACAAACAAAATGTTGAACCCTGAAAATGTTTTCACCTTGAAATTAAACAAGGCCAAACGGCAAATAAAAACAAAGACGAGTGCACAAACACCGCTGCTAAAAAAGGAATACAAAATTATTTTTGGTTTTTAATTTACTAACAGTAAAAGCATATGGTTGGAATTATTTAGGTCAAATCAAATGTTTATTGTGTGTGAGTTTTTTTGGCGCAAAACCAATTGAAACAAATTGTTCACATCACGCGTTAACTTGCTCGCTCTCTTCTCTCGCCTAATTATTTTTATATAGACTTAAGACTACACTCTCGTTTTTTTAATTTTACGACTCTCTTTGTTTTTATTTTCGAACATGTGCCGCTGCCCGCTGCCACTCTGCCAGCTGATCAGTGATCAATCTATGTACCTATTCTATTGTATAATACTTACACATCCATACATACTGGTTAGGTATAGGTATACATATGTATTTTTTTCTGAAATAATGAGTTTGTTGATGCGCTTTAGCCTTTAGGTCATTCACCCTTTCTAATTGGATGTTATTTAGACCTCTTACACACTTACTTATTGTTGGTTTGAACCAGTGACCACAAATCAGCATACTTTTTCTGTGGAGGACACTGGCAAACATAATCTAATAATACAGTTAGCATCGATTAAGCGAAATTATCAGATTGTAGAATTTTAACATAATTCCTTTTTTTTCAATTTCCCTTCACGATAGGATTTGAGTGGTTGTGCAAGGTTATTAATTTCGTGCCCATCAATTTGTCTAAATTTTGAATGTCTTTGTGAAAATGACATATTTAGCCATACATAATTCCAACAATTATATTTCTTCGTCAGTTTGGTCAGTTTGGTACCGATTGTTTCCAATAACTAGCGATTGTGATTGAACTAATAGTCCTGTTCTAGATCGAAGATCCAAATTATTAGATGAGTAATGTTTTTCAACAACACTAGATCTTAGAACTCTATTTAGAATTGGCACATTGGCACAGCATTTTTGGTTAAACGAATATTCTATTTAACATGTTCATTCAAAAGTGAATTTACTTTATTTATTAGCACGCATGATTCGCATATTTTAGCAATAATTTGTGCATACATATTATAGAACATATTTATTTAAATAAGTATGTCTAAATAAATAAGTATTTTATAACTTTCGTAAAGGGCGTACGGTGTCATCTTGGCCGCTGTTGCTATTTCCTCATTTTCTATAAAAATTGAAAAGGAAAAATAAAACACAAATCGAATTAATTTGTATTATTTAGGTCAAACCAAACGTTTATTGTGTGCGTGTGTGTGTGTGTGTGTGTGTACATATCCATTTTTGGTACAAAACAAACAAGTTGAAAAAAAAAATTATTTACGGGTTTAACTTTGCCCGCTCTCTCGTTCATTTTTGTTTAAAATTTAAATGTATAGATTCTCTTTTCTTAACACATTGAGTGCCACCATATAAAAAAAATTATTACAAAAATTTTAAAATGGAAGTCTTTTCACATTAGAATCCAAACCAAATACCCACATTCGCGATTTTAGAAGGTAGTAGTATCAACATATTACAGGCAATGTGAGGGTAATCCAACTTTATGCATATAAGTTTTCAATAAAAGTCATTAACGTGTGATGCACGGATGGGTACTTGGCAGCCAATGTGGTAAAGTTTTTTTAATTCTACCTGTGACGTAAGTTAAATTTTTAAGTAAAGGTAAAATTTGTTTTTAAACCTAATCTAACCAAGGTGTATTTAATTTTTAAAATGTTATCATTTCTAAAATAATGTTCCATAATTTCCATATATTGTAAGTAAAGTTACTTAGTACGCTTTGCAAAAAGTAATTTTTTGATTTAAATTTAAATTTACTGATGTAACCAAAAATATTGTTGGCTGAATTAGGGTTAAATGAATTATAATAAATTATTCTAAAGGAATTATATCGCTTGTACCATTCCTCCTAATAATTCCCTTCCATCATAAATGTTTCAAGTTCTGTTTTAGTTAACTTAATCCGTTGGGTTAGTAATTAGTATAGCAACGACGAATGTATTGAAGCGAATTGCAAATTTGTGTTAAATTGAAAAATGCCTCGTCAGTAGTGTTTGCATTACCGGTAAACCGGTTTGCCGGTAAATTGCTCAGAAAAGCTATTTTAAAATACCGGTAAATTAATCTTTTTTTACCGGTAATTCGGTAAAATTGAAATATTTTAATTTTAGTAGTTATTTAAGATAAATTAATAAATTAACCAAAAAATATGTTGACAACGTAATAATAACTACGCCTCTGGAACAAATGTAAAATATCCGTGTGTACGCCAATATTGTAAATATTTACACATGCATTGTTTTACCCAAATTCGAACCATTCGTCAGACTAGTGACGAATAGTAGCGTGCTTTTTCCGCGGCTGGTATAATTTGTAAGAAATTCATATCAAATTTAAATGACGACAGCATGGATACAATTTTTTTTTTAAGAGCCTATTTTAATAGCTAAAA
This sequence comes from Tipula helvola, assembly GCA_963556165.1. Taxonomy (NCBI): domain Eukaryota; kingdom Metazoa; phylum Arthropoda; class Insecta; order Diptera; family Tipulidae; genus Tipula; species Tipula helvola. The sequence continues at coordinate 6,657,353 of OY744481.1, read as the reverse complement.
GGAGATCTAGGCACTTAAGAAAACTGAAAAAGTTAGATTTTATATTTTATTTTTATTAAATTAATGTTTATTAATTAATAATAATTATTTAAATTAATTTTATTGAATTGCTAGAATTGAATTAAATCTATGTAAATACATATATTTTGGAATAAATTATTATTGATTGGGTTATCCACTAGTTTCCGCTGTTTGTCATCTGTTATATTAGAAATAAAATTAGATTTAGATTTACCGGTAAAAACCCGGTTAACCGGGATTTTAAGAAAAGTTTACCGAATTACCGGTAATACCTAAATCCGGTAATTTTGCAAACTATACTCGTCAGCCTTGCAGGTGCAGAAAAAATCCAGAATTTAAAACAAAAACAAAATGAATAGCCGAAACAACAGGAAAAAAAATTAGGAAACTTTTACAACCTTGACAATAAAAGAAATAAATACTCGGACACATCGTATATCCCATTTGTACATTATTATTTATTATACAGACCAACTCATGATTGTAGATGTTTCAGTAATAATATTGGTATTGGTGTAATAATAAAATGTTACGTTTAGTCCTACATATTCTAGCCAACGAACATTTTGAATCTTCATTTGATAGAAAAAGGCAACAAATATGAAACCTCTGGTTTGAAATGAAATTTGAAAATGAATTATTTTATACTGGTTCAACTTTGGAGTCATAAAACTAGAAATAATATACCATATATTTCTATCCTTTTTTAAAACATAAAATAACAAAACGTATTCGCGTAGTATAAAAATATACATGAATGAAACACAAAAATAGGTCATTAATTTGGTAATTTTATGTACTTTTGTGTATTTTAGAGTATAAGTATACGTATGTATATAGTACAGGTGTATATACACGTGCAGCTGATCAGTGATCAATCAATCTATCTACCTATGTATAATATACATACACATATACATTTCATATTTGAAATGTCCTCCTGTATGAAACAAACAAAATGTTGAACCCTGAAAATGTTTTCACCTTGAAATTAAACAAGGCCAAACGGCAAATAAAAACAAAGACGAGTGCACAAACACAGGAATTTTGACACTATCCAGCATACAAATACTATCGGGATTTTGTGATGGGCCAAACGAAATGCTTAATTTTGTGTCACTTTGTAAAATTTCTTCCCGTGTCAGTGGTATATTAAACCCCCAGGGACGTGGTGCAATTGTATGAATTTAGCGACCATAAATTGTAACACTTAATGGCACCCTTAATGGATCTTGCGTTCCAATTTGTACACGTATTCCAGTTATAACCATATTTGAATCATTATTCGCTACTTCGAGTGTAAAGTAAATCCGTTCGCTTTGGTTGAGCTTGAGACCACAAATAAACCCGTGGAATTTAGACGATGCTTCAATTGTTGTGTAGTTTTATTAGCATTTCGCTTATTTAAATTTTGCCTTAATAAAAATGCCGCAACTAAATTATTTGTATGTTGCGTTTGACGTTTAACGAAAACAACACTCATTTTGACAATTTTAACTACATAAATATAGGTGATGATTCATCGTTTTTACGAAAAAATATGTTCATATTGGTTCATCGATACACAAATCCCAATGCCAACCCATCCATAGATGATAATTTATGTTGAGAGGATCAGTGTAAAGAGCGAATGACGGCTTGTATATAAACATTTTTGTTGGTTTTGACCTACATACACATACATATGTATATATTTTATATTTGAAATCTATACTGTATGAAAACTAAAAAAAATTGGGACAATTTAAACGGGCATACAAGAAAAAATTTTTGGCGACAAACATTAGCATCAAAAATAATAAATTGGCATCACAAATAATATTTTGGCACCACATATGAAAAAACAAACAAATATTTTTGAAGGACATTATTAAATACTGTGGCGACAAACATTGACATCAAAATTAATAAATTGGCAACAAATATAATATTTTGGAACAGAAAAAAATTATTTTTAGAGTAAAAAAAAAAAAAAAAAATCGAGACAAAAAATTAAATTTAATCGATACAAATTATTTAATATTTGATGACATGTTTGCCTATCCTGGCTCCTACGTCCCTCGAAGTTTAAATCTAAAGCCCCTCGGAGGGCTAAGCGGGGGGGAGCGAAGCGACCTCCCGCGTGCCCGTGAGAGTTACCGAAGCCGTTAGCCTCTACAATTCTAAGTTAAATTAAGGATCTCCATTTTCCAGAATATTTTAAAACTAATTTAATTTTTTTAATTTTTAATTTATTTATTTATAACTTTGTTGCCAGTTAATTATTTTTGTCGCCCAAAATGAGATTAGTCTTTTCAGTGCAAAAAAATGTCATTCTAAATTTCAAAACGTATTATTTTGTGATGGCACCGACAAAGCGAGAGATATATATATATGCTTCTTTTTTTCGCATTCTTCAAAAAAATACAAAACAAAAAATAACAAAATAGTAGTAAAAAAAAAAATTCATGAATGAAACACAAAAAAGGTCATTAGTTTGGTAATTTTGTTTGTATATTTTTGTATATTTTCGAGTATGTATGATGCACGTGCAGACGATCAGTGATCATAATATATATACCTATTGTATTAAATACATACATACACATACATAATTTTATATTTGAAATCTTCTTTAAACTAAACCAAATTTTGGAATAATGTACATTTTTTTGTGAAAAAGAGTTTGTTGATGATTGTTTTTTTTAACCTTCATCCGTCCCTCGCTTCATTTTGACTTAAATCGAATTTTATTTTTGAAATATCTTATTAAATTACTGCGTTATCTTTCGTTTTAATAAATAAAATTAAAAATAAAGGTGAATTTTGTATTTGCTTAGCGTAAATTTACTGATGAATTTATTTTGGTAATTTTTGCACAAAGGAATTTTAGTGTTACTTTTTTAAGAGACGGATGAAGGTTAAGGTCATTCACCCTTTTGATTTGGATGTTACATATTTTTCTTGCTTTTGAAATGCTTTCTGATGTGTTTTCCTAGGTGCAAGAAACAAATACAATAATAAAAGGATAATAAGTTTGATTAAAATTTGAATTGATAACAATTTGACTACCTAGGCATATCATTTTTAAGTAACATAATTATGTGCCTTAAAGCATTCTTTATTTGTTTCTTTGTTATTTGAAGAAATGAAAAGTTAGAATAATTATTTGCAGTTTTCTGTTATGAATGTGTTTTTTCCGACTTGAGCAGAACGGATCATTTATATTGAATATGATCAGATCACTCACACAAAAATCATTTATCAAAATAAACATTTTGAATAAAATGAACTATTCTATTAGAGACTACTCACACCAAACGCGAACTGCGAGTTGCGAATAAATTCCAAACACGAATTCGCAAATTTGATTTACACTAAACGCGAGCGAATTTATATGTCAAAATCAATACCATACATGATCAAATATTTTTAATAATACGGTAATTATTTCCAAAACCTGTTTTTTTATATTGTTCGTTTTGACAAAGCTTAAAATACATAATTCGATATAAATAATATTAATTTAATCTTTAAAAGTCATTTTGATCGTATTTGAAATGATTTATTAAAAGATACTCGTACGAATGTCAATACTCGTACGAATAAAAATTATGCAAATCTATTTATAAAATTGAATCAACTTTTACATTGTACATTATTATAATAATACATTGTACATAATAATTTTTATAAAAATGTTAAGTAGGAAATTACCAATTCTGTGGCAATAACCCTAAGCAAGGTATGTGGTTTTTTAAATTTATTAAAATTCAGAACAACTGCATGAAAGGAGCATTTTTATATAGACGAAACAATTTTCACGATATAACTAACAGTTGAAAATGTTTATTATATGTATAATCGTATAAGGCCCATAATATTCGTGCAGTGCGAAGGTAACACAAATTTGTGACTCAGTGAGATTAAAATTATATTCGGGGATGTCCATGGCTTCTTTCGAGAAGATTCTGGAATAATCGTTATTTAAATAATAATAGTAGGTCATATACAGCTATAAATGCTAGTCGACCTAATGCGGATGTTACATTATCACATTTTAATAATTATATTTTTCTACAGAGAAAATACTGTTATATTTAGCTTCTTGAACCTAAATATAACAGTATTTTCTTCGTAAAAAAATATAATTATATTTATATAGTTATATAAATGAGGAGTGTCTGATCAAAAGTAGCTATTTACATTTTTCAACATGTTTAATTATTTTTTTTCTATACATAATTTTTTTTCGATATCAGAATGAACCAAAAGTGGCTATTTCTCTATCAAAAATGTCCCTAAAATCAGAAACAGTCAAAACAAGCTATATAAAAAAGTAATCTTTAAATGTGCGTTTAAAACAGCCAGATGCCAGATCATTACAAAATATTTTTCGAATATCGTAAATAACCACTTTTGATCAGACACTCCTCAAATGTGATAATGTAATACCGGCCTAAGCAAAAAAAAAATAAACAAACAAAGATAATTTCTTTTTTTTTCAATTTCTATTACAGATAGGATTTGGTTGTTGTGTAAAGGTTATTAATTTCGTGCCCATCACTTTGTCTAAACTTTGAATGTTTTTGTGAAAATGGCATATTTAGTGGCTTGAGACAAAAACGCGTTGATTAAAATTAAATTATATTCGCGCTAACAAATTATCGTGTTAATGGAGAGACATAAGTGTAATAAAATTGCATAAAAATATATAAAAAAAAATTTATTATCAACTTTTTAATATTTTAAGCTTTCTTGATGCTTGTTTTGAAGCGAAATGAGTTTTAATTTTGGAAAATTCATTATTTACTGTGGACCATCTGCAGTTCTTTCTCATAAAAACAAGAATAAAAAAATGAACTAATTTCATTCAAATATTCATTTGTTAAAAATTTAATCACATTTGGAGAACAACAATTTGTATGGTAATATTTTTCAAAGACCTCTACCAAAGATCGAGCTATGTTGGTAAATTCATCAGAAGGAGCACTCAATGAACCAAAGTTAGTTTCATTCTTCTTAAAAAATTTTCCGTCAAAAAAGTTTCCGAAATTTTTATTTCGTCGTCTTTCATCGCCAACTTCTCCTGGCAGCTTTGGCAATTAATTTTCTTTAAAATACAGTAGCCTGTATAGTATACTAACGCATTTTGCTTTAAAACATGGATATCTGTCTCCTCAATGTCATCAGGTGGTAAATTATTGGTACTGGCATACTCTTGAGACTTTAGAGTTATAGACTCATTTCAAATTCAGTTTTAAAGCTATTCCAGTCCAAATCAATAGCTTGCGATTCGTCTGACAAGCAATTTTTAAATGGAGAATTTAAAGCAATTTTCTCACTATATGTTGTTGGCAAAATGCATACCAATTTCATGACTAGATGGCATGTAATTAAATCCACCTTTCCCACGAAGAATTGAAAAAAAAATTTCCAAACAATCTTGGTTGGTTCGCCCTGTTAATATGTATTCAACGTCGAACTTTTCCTTCAAAATATCAGCTAGTAAAATGTTAGCTTTTATGCTGATTTTAAGACCTCTGAGAAACTTAAAATAATTTTCGTTCTTTGAAAGAATGGTTACTTTATCTAAGAATGCTAAGCTGTCTTCAAGAAATGTGTAGACATTATTACCAATCTTGAGTGGTCGTTCATAAGGAGCTGAAGATTTGAAATGTCGGCAATTTAAACAATCGAACAGATCATTAAATCTTTGCACCATTTGAGCGGTTGGTATAGCGTTGTTCAGAAATTCACCAAACGTTTCCGGTTTAACTTTCAATGTTGTCCTAATTGCACTGGCTACTGTACTGCTCAATATTTGACCTGCCAAACTGACATTCATTTTCTGAAACGTATTTGGTTCGAAATGGTGGATGGTAAGTTTTGGCATCAGTTTAACATTTTGTTTTGTGTCAAATTCGAATATTTTTCGAATAACATTAACATCGGCCACTCCAAAATCCAAATGTTGAAATTTATTTTTTAAAATGGCGTTTCTAACCGATTTAATTAGATGCGGAGGATCGAACTGCGCCAGAATTTGTGTATCGTTAACAAAAAAATATGGTGCTTCTAGAGTCACTCCAAGTGTTTTGTAGGTAGCGATGTTAGTAGCTGCTTGATCGCAGGTTACCAAAACAACATGTAATTTCAACATATCGTTGCAAATCTTTATATTTTCTTTTATTAAATTTGATAAATAAAAAGGATCAGCAGATTTGTTAATTAAAATATAGCTGAGAACATATTTCCAGTCATCCACCAGTCCGCGCAGCATAAAAAACAAAACTGACGTTGCCAATTCGTTTTTTCTTTCACGGCCATCGTCACAAAACCCTTCAACACGGGCTAAAAATATATTTATGGTTAGGTCTTTATTTATGCACATTTCGTCGAAAGATAATACACAAATTTTTGATTTTGTTGCCATATTTTGGAATACTTTCTCTAGTTGAGTTAACAAAACTTCATTTGTTCCTGGTTTAATAAATTTAATGGGAGACCATTTATATATAGATGAGGTAGATGGTAATTTTAAATTCAATTGGTCCCTCAAATACTTGTACGTTGAAGCCGATTTATAAAATAATGACTGAGCAAATATTTTGTCGCTCTCATTATAGTAAAAATCTTCTTTTACAAGACGTTTACAAACACTTTTCGTGGTTTCATTTACTTTTCAATTATCAATGTGATCATCAATTTTTTTAAATTTATTATGTTTAAGTTTCATTCTACTTAAGCAAAGCTTGAGAATCTTGTAGGAGGCTTTCAATAAATTATAGTCTCGTTGACTTTTTTTCAATTTCTTCTTATATAATTGAATTGCTCTTCCACTTTTAGCCCATTTCAGGCAAATATATGAATTTTCTTTCGGCGTCTCACAGTGGAGACAGTTGATTTTATCAATAAATTTCAAAAATTGTATTTCTTCGTCAGTTTGGTCAGCTTGGGTACCGATTGTTTCCAAAACTAGCGATTGTGATTGAACCAATGATGGAATGTCCTGTTCCAGATCGAAGTTATTCAAATTATTAGATGAGAAATGTTCTTCATCAATATTAGACCTTTGAACTATATGTAGAATTGGCACAGCATTTTTCGTTAAACGATTTGTACATGTAACATTTTCCTTCAAAAAGTGCCTTTGACACACGAAATTTTTCTTATTAATAACTAAATTGTATTACTCGCCCTGACGAGTAGTGGGGAAAATGGATGTGTATGTGTATGATAATAATAATACCTTGACCGATAGAATAGAACGTTTCTATCATGATGGAGAGAAGAGGGAAAACGAACTAGTTACTTCAGGTAACTGTAAATAATTTGTAGATGAGTACTTAATTCCTCTCCATCATTACGTGGTAAATGGGGTGAAAGAGCGGGATCTTTTGGGTGAGGCAAATGTAGTTACGAAATATAAAATTCGAATTTGATTTAAATAAGAAACAAACGAATTTGATTCAATTCAGATATGAACTTTGAAGATTCGAATGCGTTTGAATCAAATTCACAAATAATCCTCCGGATCTTTCAAAAATATTTTTAAAAAACTTGAGTGTATTATTCATTTTCTTAAAAAAATTTAGAACGAAAACGGCAGTTGGATACTAGGAAACAACACGTCACCTGTATTGTTCCAAATTGCAAAATTACGCCAAGGAAATCGGATTTAAAATTTTTTTTATTACCAATTCATTTATTTTTTTTATGCCAATTTCTAAGGTAATATTGAAGAAAGTAAGATATCTTCTTGTCTTTATATTACCTAAAAATTGGAATGAAAACGTACTAACAGAAAATTAGATTGAAAATGAGCAAGAGCCGATTACGGCATAAGTCGATTTACGCCCTTTTAATTCTTGCGTAGATGGTATCCCATTAAACTTATTCACCAGGAACAAATGAAGTTTATTATGATAAATGATTGTCATGTTCTCCTCAAGTCGGAAAAAACACATTCATAATAGAAAACTGAAAATAATTATTCTAACTTTTCATTTCTTCAATTAGCAAAGAAACAAAGAATGTTTTGCGGGACGTCCTTAAAAATGATATGCCTATGTAGTCAAATTGTTAGCAATTCAAATTTTAATCAAACTTATTATCCATTTTATTATTGTATTTCTTTCTTGCACCTAGGAAAACGCATCAGAAAGCATTTCAAAAGCAAGGTAAATAACATCCAAATCAAAAGGGTGAATGACCTTAAAAAAAAAAAAATTCATCAACAAACTCATTTTCAGTAAAAAATAGATATACATATGTATAGTGAAAATAATATCTCAGCGAAACTCATTTTTTCATCGTTGTGCGCAGCCAACAGTGAAGTAGTTAAAAAAAATTTAAAATTCAGAGAAGGGTCGGCTGAGAAATATTTTTAAAAACAAAAAAAATTATAAATGAAGATATGTGAAATTTGATTTCATTACATAATGGTATTTACATTGGAAAATATTAAAAATTCTCATTATTTTAATGGTAAATTCTAAAAAAACATGTGAAATTAAAAAATATTAAAAATACTAACAACACCACTGGATATGTAACGTTATACCTATTTAAGGTACGAACTAGGCATATATAGAAAGAAATGTCATTTTTCGTGTTAAATCAAAACAATAAAAAAACTCGATTTTAAATTTCAATTTGTTCGAGGCAAGCTAATGACATTAAAATTATCTTGAATGTTATCAAAAGTTCTAGTGCTAGTGTGTTATCTAAATTAAAATTACATTAATTAATGTGAATAAATTTGAGGAAAAACATAATTCAAAATAGGCAAATTCTAACCTCAAAATGTAAACAAATTAGCCTAAATACATCGCTGTGTTAAAGCCATTTGTTTTTTTTTTTGTAGATGCGCGAGATCTGTCAGAATTTCGCTGAGATATTATTTTCACTATACATAGCTATATTATTCCAAAATTTGGTTTAGTTTTAAAGAAGATTTCAAAATATAAAATATGTATGTGTATAATATATATATATATATATATATATATATATATATATATATATATATATATATATATATATATATATATATATAATACAATAGGTATATAGATTATTTATGATCACTCACAGTTTATGCAAGGTAATATATTGCGCATGTCAGAAAATTACAACAGATCGAAAATGAAACATCGGAGTATATTATTGCACGTGCATCATACATACATACTCGAAAATATACAAAAATATACAAAACAAACAAAATTACCAAACTGGATTATTCCAAATATTATTCCAAAATTTGGTTTAGTTTAAAGAAGATTTCAAATATAAAATATGTATGTGTATGAATGTATTTAATACAATAGGTATATATATATTATGATCACTGATCGTCTGCACGTGCATCATACATACTCGAAAATATACAAAAATATACAAACAAAATTACCAAACTAATGACCTTTTTTGTGTTTCATTCATGAATTTTTTTTTACTACTATTTTGTTATTTTTTGTTTTGTATTTTTTTGAAGAATGCGAAAAAAAGAAGCATATATATATATCTCTCGCTTTGTCGGTGCCATCACAAAATAATACGTTTTGAAATTTAGAATGACATTTTTTTGCACTGAAAAAACTAATCTTATATAGCTAATCAGTGATATAAGTACATATCGTCGGCGAGAAATGCAGAATGTGTAAGTCCATTTTTCCCAATTTTGCGTTTTCCATATTAAACGAAAGAGGGGAACATTGTGCATCGGTCACCATTTATAAAATATTATAAAAGTTATGATAAGAGGGAAAAATTTGGAATGAAAATTAGAATTTGCATGTAGACAGTAAGGAGAGTGAAATAGTTTTCTTTATCTCCTGAACAAAATTGTTTTTGGACTTACACATTCTGCATTTCTCGCCGACGATATGTAGGTACATGGTTTTTTCTGAAATAATGAGTTTGGGTAATTCACCTTTTCTATATTATTGTCTTGTTGTTTATTTATCTTTTTTTTTAAATGCTTTCTAATGTGTTTACCTAGGTGCAATAAACAAATACAATAATAAAAGGGATAATAAATTTGATTAAAATATGGATTGATAACAATCTCATTTTTAAGAATAGGCGATGCCACAAAACATTCTTTGTTTCTTTGCTATTTGAAGAAATAAAAAGTTAGAATAATTAATTATACGCAGTTTTTGGCTACACGAATTAAAAAAGGATGAATTAAAAAAGGTGTTCATTAATGAAATAAAAAAGGCGAATTTTGTATGAAAAAGGAATACAATTTTTATTTCAGAAAAAAATGAATTAAAAAAGGTAACAGGTGTTCATACAAATTCATACAAAATCACCATTTTTAATTCAACCTTTTTTAATTCAGCCTTTTTTAATTCGTGTAGCCGCAGTTTTTCGTTATGAATGTGTTTTATTTTTACCAACTTGAGGAGAACGGATAATACATTATTAGTTATATAATTGAATATGATCAGATCACTCAACAACACTCACACGACAATCATTTGTCAAAATAAACATTTTGAACCTTGAATTTGTGCAAAATTCTTTAAAAAATTGATTCAACTTTTACATTGTACATAATAATTTTTATGAAAATTTATAGTACATAATTAGAATTACCAATTCTGTGGCAATAATCCTAAGTGAGGTAACTCGAGTTACTTATGTAGTTTTTCAAATTTATTAAAATTCAGAACAACTGCATGAAAACAAAGATCATTTTGATAAAGGTGAAAAAATTCTCACGATAACTAACAGTTGACATTATTATTTCGCATATGTTCCTTTTGATGAAGTCGAATCGTTCACATTTTAAATTCTAGAAACTAAAAAAACTTTACTTAAAAACATACTACTTCTTACACTTTCTGCCGTAGGCACTTGGCGAAACACACTTAATAAACACATTTTTAAAATTTTTTAAAAACACTTGTTAAATATTTCGCAAAATTACAAAAGGTTTAAAAAATCACTCGATCGATTTCAGCTTATTAGGCCATCATCAGGAGTATCTACTAAACTGTAAAAATAAAAATGTAGTTAATATATATATATAGTTGGAAAAAGCAAAAAGTGAAACCAAAATATACCAATAAAAAAATGTGGGAGTGGTAAACAATAAAACGCTTCCTCCTCTATCTCCTCTCATTCTTCTGTTTCTTCTTCTAATAATAACCTTAAAGTGATTGGTACGATTAAGAAAAAGTTACGTGATCATGACCTGATAGCCTGTAAAGCGGATAAAGGCAATACGATCACTGTTCTCACAAGAATCGATTATTACAATAAAATTTCTGATTTCATTACAGAAAGCAACGCATTAGAGCTCAATAGAGATCCTACTAGGTCATTTAAGACTTTGGTCAGTAAGTGTATCAACCAATGCCCAAAGGTCTTTGATGGCACTGGTTGGAGGTACACGGTTATGAATCCATCTGCCCCAATTCTTTATGGTTTACCTAAAATCCATAAAGAAGGCATTCCAATTAGACCAATAGTAGCGTATTGCAATGCACCTGCCTACAAGCTATGTAAGGGTTTCATAAACTTTTTCAACAGTCATACCAATTTCGTTTCGGCTTTCTCGGTTAAGAACTCGGTAGAATTGATTAGCAAAATTCAAGATGTTGATATTCCACTACACTCAAAATTAGTTTCGTTTGACGTTGCTAGTCTTTTCACTTCTATTCCGATTAACATTTTGTCTCAAATAGTTTATACTTACTTAGATAGGGATGTTGCAGATGGAAGCCTTCGGAATGAACTGAAGCTGATATTTGAAACTTGTATTAAACAAAATTATTTTTGCTTTGATAATAAGTACTTCAGATTCACTGATGGTCTACCGATGGGCTCCCCTCTGTCACCTTTGTTAGCAGAAATTTTCATGAATTTCTTCGAACAAACGATTGTATCAAGCAATAATCCTTATTTTCGTCATATGATCTTTTGGTACAGATATGTTGATGACATACTATGTCTATGGAGTGGAACTGATAGGCTATTAACCTCTTTTCTCACTTGGTTAAATTCTCAATATCCCACCATTAATTTTACGGTAGAAAAAGAAGAAAACAAATCTATTAACTTTCTAGATATAACAATAACCAGAATTAATTCTTCATTAGAGTTCAAAATTTATAGAAAACCCACGTATACAGACGCCATTATACCTAACTCGTCAAACCATCCCCATAATATTAAAATGTCAGCTTTCCACTCATTCTTAGATAGATTAATAAACATTCCTTTGACCATATCCAATTATAACAAAGAGCTTAATATAATTTTAGAAATAGCAGCGAATAACGGTTATGCAGCTAAGACTATATTAAAGCTATTAAACAGAAAACTGAAACATAAAGCTTTAGCTAACATTTATCCACCTGATAGCCCAATGCCGAAAAATTGGCGCCGCTTAGAGTATATAGGAAAAACTAGTCAACGGATTAGTAACATCGTGACACAATATACAGATATTAGCTTTGCTTTTTATAACAATAATACAATTAAGAAAATGATTTTTAACAATAAACCAAGAATTGATCGCCTTTCCAAGTCTGGCGTTTATAGGATCAATTGCAATGATTGTAGTTCCTCTTATATCGGACAGACTGGGCGCAATTTTGAAGTTAGAGTTAAAGAACATTTATCTGGTAGCCATGAATCATCCCTTTATAATCATTTAACGTTAGAAAACCACACATCCAGTTTAAACAATTTAGAAATATTACATGTACAACCAAAAAGCAGACGTTTAGACAACTTAGAATCTTACGAAATCCGAAAAGCTATATTTCTTAACCAAAATATCCTCAACGAACAGAGAGAAATTCGTTTCTCACCAATTACCGACCCCGCATTGTTTTATTCACATACTCATTCCATACCATAAAATTACTATTACGTCGGGTTATAATAAAATAAAGAAAGGGTAGAAAAAAAAAAAAAAAAAAAAAAAAAAAAAAAAATCAACATCTGGAATTTTGTTATTCGACCGTTGACTAATCAATAATCATATACCTGTGTTTAACTCACCCCCTTTTAATTTTTAATTTTTAATGTTTATTGCTCTCACCAATTTTACCTGTGTTTAACTCACCTCCTTTTTTAATTTTTAATGTTTATTGCTGTCACCAATTTTATTGTTTACCACTCCCACATTTTTTTATTGGTATATTTTGGTTTCACTTTTTGCTTTTTCCAACTATATATATATATTAACTACATTTTTATTTTTACAGTTTAGTAGATACTCCTGATGATGGCCTAATAAGCTGAAATCGATCGAGTGATTTTTTAAACCTTTTGTAATTTTGCGAAATATTTAACAAGTGTTTTTAAAAAATTTTAAAAATGTGTTTAAAAACATACTGTTAGTAAAAACAGGTTTAGAAGGGAATTTATTTTTATTTATGAAAGTTTGAGTCGGCGCGCCGTTTCATAAATTATATTATGCTAGGTAATATAGTCTATTAGTCTCGTCATAAAACGTATTTAGGTGTTTGTGATGCAAAACCGTCGTAATGCTAATTTTAGCAAAAAGTGACATGCCTCAACTTTCATTTATTCTTAATTTTATGAATTTGAAAAACTATATAACTCAATTTATGTTGCCATTTGCCAAAGAATTAATGATTTAAATAAAAAATTCGACTGTATTCGAGCTTCACAAAGGTTTGATTTGTTTATGATATAAATCTGTTAAGATCCGTTACCCTTACTAACTTATTTATTATTGATTTGAACTAGTGACGGCAAATTTGCACACTTTTTTGTGGAAGACACTGGTAAGGCATATAATCTAATAATACAGTTAGCAACGATCAAGCGAGATTATCAGATTGTAAAATTTTAACATAATTTCTTTTTTTTTTCAATTTCCGATAGGATTTAGTTGTTGTGGAAGGTTATTAATTTGGTGACCATCAATTTAAATTTTGAAGGTTTTTCTGAAAATGTTATATGTATTTAGGGGTTGAGACAAAAACAGCTCGCATTATTGTGCTCGCAAATATAATTGCTCATCAAATAAAGTATCACTTTTAATCCTAATGAATTAGCTACATAAATGTACTTAAAAAATAAAAATACATACATACAAATAAAATACTAAAAATAAGAAAACAATACAACCTTGACAAACAAAATACGACGCATATTCGCATACCAATATTTTGTACATTACATTATTATACTCATCAACCAACCAATTTATGATTGGAGATGCCTTGTTAAAAATAATAATATGTACATAAGTATATTGGCATGCACATAAACAGAAAAGGCTACATTTCAATTTAAGTCTAGTCGTCTTGTCTTGGCCGTTATTGCTATTCCCACATTTTCTATAAATTGAAAATGATAAATAGAAAACAAATTTAATTAATTTGCGAGTGTACTTTTTAGTGAAAACTAAATGTTTATTTTTTGGCGCAAAAAACAAGAAAAAAATTGTTTGTGTGCTTAACTTTGCTCGCTCTCTCATCTCAATGATTAATTTTAGTTCCTATTAAATACTCTCCTTGTTTAAATAGCAAGGTAGAGTTCACCTTGAACTTGGATACGGTGATTATTCGATTAAGGCCCTCTCCGAAAGTTATACTTATTTATTTATACATAATTATTTAAATAAGCATGTTGGCGAGGTAACTTAAAATAAGTATATTTCTATCCCTTTCTTACACAAAACAATCTGAAATGAAAACAAAATAATTTTTTTTTGTAGATTCATACTTATTTTAAGTTACTTCGCCAACATACTTATTCAATCCTTTAGTTAGATTGTATTTATATGTATAAATAAATAAGTATAACTTTCGGAAAGGGCTTAAGCTATTTTCAAATATTTACTAAAATTAAATAACCAAATGAAAAAAAACAAAACATATATGTATGTATATTTAATAGAAAATACATATAATATGCTACAGATTTTAAAAGCAATATGTAACCACATACATACAAGGTAGATTTGAATTTTTCTTCGGCCAAACAAAAAATGTTAAATTTCAATTTAAGTCTAGTCGGCTTGGTGCTATAAAAGGACAAATAGAAAACAAATTGAATTAATTTGCGAATGAATTTATTTAGGGCAAATTATCAAATGATTATTGTGTGTGTGTGTTCATATCCATTTTTTGGCGCAAAACCAATTGAAAAAAATTGTTCACATAATCACATCACGCGTTAACTTGCTCGCTCTCTTCTCTCGCCTAATTATTTTTATATAGACTAGACTCTCGTCTTTTTCATTTTACGACTCTCTTTGTTTTTATTTTCGAAACGTGACGCTGCCACTCTGCCAGCTGATCAGTGATCAATCTGTGTACCTATTCTATTGTATAATACTTACACATCCATACATATTTTATATTTGAAATCTTTTCCTGTATGAAAACTAAAATAAATTTTGGTTATACATATGTATTTTTTTCTGAAATAATGAGTTTTTGATGCGCTTTACGCTTTAGCCTTTAGGTCATTCACCTTTTCTAATTGGATGTTATTTTATCAAATGCATTCTGATGCGTTTTCCTAGGTACAATAAACAAATACAATAATAAAAGGGATAATAAATTTGATTAAAATATGAATTGATAACAATTTGGAAAGGCATATCATTTTTAAGGATATGCCACAAAACATTCCTTGTTTCTTTGCTATTTGAAGAAATAAGAAGTTAGAAAATAATTAATTATACCTTCGCAGTTTTCTGCTATGAATGTGTTTTATTTTTACCGACTTGAGGAGAACGGATAATATGTACATGATTACATATTTATATTGAATATGATCAGATCACTCAACAACACTCACACGACAATCATTTATAAAAATAAACATTTTGAATAAAATGAATTATTATAACCTTGAATCTGTGCAAAGTTCTGTAAAAAAATAAATCAGCTTTTACATTGTACATAATAATTTTTATGAAAATGTTATAGAAATTAGAATTACCAATTCTGTGGCAATAATCTAATTTACGTGTCTATGACACAAAGCCGTTGTAATACTAATTTTGGCATAAATTGGAAATTTACCGTTTCCAAATTTCAGTTATTCTTAATTTTATGAATCTGAAAAACTATATAACTTAATTTATGTTGCCAAAGAATTAAATAAAAAATTGGACTGTATTCGAGCTTCACAAAGGTTTGATCTGTTTAGTATCATAAATTTTTAGCATAATTTCGTGCCCATCAATTTGTCTAAATTTTGAATGCTTTGGTAACCTATAGAATACTAAATATTTATTTATAATAAATATGTATGTACATATATTAAAAATATAGGTATAATTGGTTTTAACAATAACTACATTCATCGAGACTAGATTGTAGTCGCTGACTATAATAAATGTAAAATTTGCAGTAAATTAGCAAAACATAAAAAGTAGAATAACTAAAAAAAAATTGGTATTACTGTCGTGAGATCACACATTTTTAATTTCATGAGACAGGCTTTTCAAAATGGAAAAGTTTTTATTTTTTGTTTGCTTACAGGTTTGTATGAATTTCCAACATAACAAACAACAAACCTGTAAGTAAAAAGTAAAACATTTTTTCATTGTGACACATATTGGCCCAAATGTTATACTGAAAGCATGCAAGAAATTATCGTCTATGGATGGGTTGGCATTTGTGTATCGATGAACCAATACGAACATATTTTTTCGTAAATTCGGTGGTCCCTCCATTAACACGATAATTGGTTAACGCGAATATGATTTAATTATAGTCAATGCTATCCAAATCCTATCTTTGAGGGAAATTGAAAGAAAAAAACAGAAATTATGTTAAAATTTTACAATCTGATCCTCCAACGAAGAAAATCCATTGTAAACTAATTATAAGTACAAATTATGTACTACATAATGGGCCAGATACTCGATACTCTAGCAATTCGCAACTCTGCAAATATGGCGGATTTGCTAATCGAAAATTTGCTTGCATAAACTACTAGATTATTTTAGCAAAGTAAAATATATTTTTGTATTTAGCACAAACGTTAAAGTGCATTAAAGTAGCCCATTTTCTGAAATTCAGAAACAAATTGGATTGCTAAATTATCGTGTTTAACATTTCTAGCAAATTCGCAAAAAATAACTGCTTATCTGCTTATCTGAGTATCGAGTATCTAGCCCATTATGTAGATATTATGTAATTTGCATTTAAAATTTCAAGATTGAAAATTCAATTGAAATATTTTGTAGCTCAATAGGTCTTGACTTTTTTCGTTTATGTACTTCAAATTGATATGACGTATCAATTACCTTCAAAACAGGTATTTGAAAACAGTATTAAAAAACATTTACGCCTAGGTAGGTAGGATTAAAAGTGTAGCCTAGCAAATAGCAATAGGTACGTACATTTCTATAATCGTAACAAAAAGGCCAACTTTAATACCCAATAAATCTGTAGTATTAAAACAAGATATGTACATTTAAGACGTTTAGAGAAAAAATGTACTTATTTATAATGAAAAATCTAAATTTTAAAAATGTCGTCGCAACAACACGTCTACATGGACAGAAATGTTAGGTTTAACTACGTTTTTAGCATTACTTTTCTTAATCACGGCGAATACCTATATATAATACAAATATTTGACCTCTGCCTTGTTAAACATACTTTACATAACAACAGTTTTGTTTGATTACTGTAAATTAACAACAAACTGAAAACGATATACGAAACATTACAATTTTCTTTATGTTGTTAATATCTGTTTGGATGAAAAATCCGAATCCGTTCATAATTTTATCAACACAATAAAAATGTAAACAAAATCAGCTGATGTATTATTATTTTGACTGCGATAAAGCGTAGAAAGAGGAAACCATTTCAAGTATGAAGAGAACAAAAACAAAAATTAAATAAATATGACTGACAACAATTTAAATAACGGCAACATCGCAATTTAAATAACGGCAACATCGCAGCATGTCTAACACAGAAAAAAGAAAAATTAAAAACTAGAAAATAAATAAAAAACAACACAGTACATATAGTCAAAATAATATCTCGCTGAAAATTCCTATCCTTTCATTCCCGAGTAAATACAACAACAAATTCATTTTTTGTCGTTGTTTTACTCGAGAATGAAGGAATAGGAATTTTCAACGAGATATTATTTTAACTATATGTACATAGCTATTGTCATTTTACGTGAAAAAAAACTAAAATCTACCTTATGTAGCTATGTGGTTACATATTGCTTTTAAAATCTATAGCATATAATTTCTCTTACAGATCCATATGTACATAGATGTTTTGGTTTTTTTCATTTGGTTATTTCACCGTATTCAAGTTCAAGGTGAACTCTGTCTTGCTTTGCTATTTAATATCAAGGAGAGTATTATAAATAGAAACTAAAATTAATGATTGAGAATGAGAGGGCGAACAAAGTGTACCTAAGCCGCATTGGCTGCCAAGTACCCATCCGTGCATCACACGTTAATGACTTTTATTGAAAACTTATATGCATAAAGTTGGATTACCCTCACATTGCCTGTAATATGTTGATACTACTACCTTCTAAAATCGCGAATGTGGGTATTTGGTTTGGATTCTAATGTGAAAAGACTTCCATTTTAAAATTTTTGTAATAATTTTTTTTATATGGTGGCACTCAATGTGTTAAGAAAAGAGAATCTATACATTTAAATTTTAAACAAAAATGAACGAGAGAGCGAGCAAAGTTAAACCCGTAAATAATTTTTTTTTCAACTTGTTTGTTTTGTACCAAAAATCAAAACCTGCTAAAATTCTCTCTTGAGAAAGCCCAACGGAATGTATACTAATGCTATAAAAATATATATCATGGTGAATGTATTTGTGAAATAATATCGTATTGATATTAAGTAGTGTGTGATATCCATTGGAATTAGTAGTGGTAATTTGAATTTTTTTATATGGTTTTTCGTAGCGACCAATACACTAACCATGATATATTTTTAAATATGTGTAAGAGAGCTATACAACGCAGTCAGGCTTTCTCCAAAAATGGATATGTACACACACACACACACACACGCACACAATAAACGTTTGGTTTGACCTAAATAATACAAATTAATTCGATTTGTGTTTTATTTTTCCTTTTCAATTTTTATAGAAAATGAGGAAATAGCAACAGCGGCCAAGATGACACCGTACGCCCTTTGCGAAAGTTATAAAATACTTATTTATTTAGACATACTTATTTAAATAAATATGTTCTATAATATGTATGCACAAATTATTGCTAAAATATGCGAATCATGCGTGCTAATAAATAAAGTAAATTCACTTTTGAATGAACATGTTAAATAGAATATTCGTTTAACCAAAAATGCTGTGCCAATGTGCCAATTCTAAATAGAGTTCTAAGATCTAGTGTTGTTGAAAAACATTACTCATCTAATAATTTGGATCTTCGATCTAGAACAGGACTATTAGTTCAATCACAATCGCTAGTTATTGGAAACAATCGGTACCAAACTGACCAAACTGACGAAGAAATATAATTGTTGGAATTATGTATGGCTAAATATGTCATTTTCACAAAGACATTCAAAATTTAGACAAATTGATGGGCACGAAATTAATAACCTTGCACAACCACTCAAATCCTATCGTGAAGGGAAATTGAAAAAAAAGGAATTATGTTAAAATTCTACAATCTGATAATTTCGCTTAATCGATGCTAACTGTATTATTAGATTATGTTTGCCAGTGTCCTCCACAGAAAAAGTATGCTGATTTGTGGTCACTGGTTCAAACCAACAATAAGTAAGTGTGTAAGAGGTCTAAATAACATCCAATTAGAAAAGGTGAATGACCTAAAGGCTAAAGCGCATCAACAAACTCATTATTTCAGAAAAAAATACATATGTATACCTAACCAACATTTATTTTAGTTTTCATACAGGAAAAGATTTCAAATATAAAATATGTATGGATGTGTAAGTATTATACAATAGAATAGGTATAGTGAAAATAATATCTCAGCGAAACTCATTTTTTCATCGTTGTGCGCAGCCAACAGTGAAGTAGTTAAAATAAATTAAAAATTCAGAGAAGGGTCGGCTGAGTAATAGTTTTAAAAACAAAAAAAATTATAAATAAAGATATGTGAAATTTGATTCCATTACATAATGTAATTTATATTGGAAAATATTAAAAATTCTCATTATTTTATAGGTAAATTCTAAAATAACACGTGAAATTAAAAAAATATAAAAAATATTAACAACAGCACTGGATATGTAACGTTATATCCATTTAAGGTGCGAACTAGGCATATTTAGAAAGAAATGTCATTTTTCGTGTTAAAGCAAAACAATAAAAAAATTTGATTTTAAATTTCAATTTGTTCGAGGCAAGGTAATGACAATAAAATTATCTTAAATGTTATCAAAAGTTTTAGTGCTAGTGTGTTATCTAAATTAAAATTACATTAATTATTGTGAATGAATTTGAGGAAAAACATAATTTAAAATAGACAAATTCTAACCTCAAAATGTAAACAATTTAGCCTAAATACATCGCTGTGTTTAACCCATTTGTTTTGATGCGCGAGAGCTGTCAGAATTTCGCTGAGATATTATTTTCACTATACATAGATTGATCACTGATCAGCTGGCAGAGTGGCAGCGGCACATGTTCGAAAATAAAAACAAAGAGAGTCGTAAAATTAAAAAAACGAGAGTGTAGTCTATATAAAAATAATTAGGCGAGAGAAGAGAGCGAGCAAGTTAACGCGTGATGTGAACAATTTGTTTCAATTGGTTTTGCGCCAAAAAAACTCACACACAATAAACATTTGATTTGACCTAAATAATTCCAACCATATGCTTTTACTGTTAGTAAATTAAAAACCAAATATGTACATAAAATAATTTTGTATTCCTTTTTTAGCAGCGGTGTTTGTGCACTCGTCTTTGTTTTTATTTGCCGTTTGGCCTTGTTTAATTTCAAGGTGAAAACATTTTCAGGGTTCAACATTTTGTTTGTTTCATTCACGGACATTTCAAATATAAAATGTATATGTGTATGTATATTATACATAGGTATAGTGAAAATAATATCTCAGCGAAACTCATTTTTACATCGTTGTGCGCAGCCAACAGTGAAGTAGTCAAAATAAATTAAAAATTTAAAGAAGGGTCGGCTGAGTAATAGTTTTAAAAACAAAAAAAATTATAAATAAAGATTTATGAAATTTGATTCCATTAAATAATGCAATTTATGTTGGAAAATATTAAAAATTCTCATTATTTTATAGGTAAATTCTAAAATAACATGCGAAATTAAAAAAATATAAAAAATATTAACAACACCACTGGATATGTAACGTTATACCCATTTAAGGTACGAACTAGGTATATTTACAAAGAAATGTCATTTTTCGTGTTAAAGCAAAACAACAAAAAAACTCGATTTTAAATTTCAATTTGTTCGAGTTAAGCTAATGACATTAAAATTATCTTAAATGTTATCAAAAGTTCTAGTGCTAGTGTGTTATCTAAATTAAAATTACATTAATTATTATGAATTAATTTGAGGAAAAATATAATTCAAAATAGACGAATTCTAACCTCAAAATGTAAACAAATTAGCCTAAATACATCGCTGTGTTTACGCCATTTGTTTTGATGCGCGAGAGCTGTCAGAATTTCGCTGAGATATTATTTTCACTATAGATAGATTGATTGATCACTGATCAGCCGCACATGTATATACACCTGTAGTCCTGTACTATATACATACGTATACTTATGCTCTAAAATACACAAAAGTACATAAAATTACCAAATTAATGACCTATTTTTGTGTTTCATTCATGTGTATTTTTATACTATGCGAATACATTTTGTTATTTTATGTTTTAAAAAAGGATAGAAATATATGGTATATTATTTCTAGTTTTATGACTCCAAAGTTGAACCAGTATAAAATAATTCATTTTCAAATTTCGATTGACATTTTATTGTACTGATGAGATTAATCTTATATAATATTCAGATACAATTAATATGTAACTTTAAGAAAAAAGAGAACAAAAATAATTGAGCGAGAATGAGAGTACAATACAATAACGTGTATATGTGGAATGTAATGTGTTTAGTACATTATTGTTGGTTTTGCCAAAAATCAAAACCTGCTAAAATTCTCTTTAGAGTCTTCTACAGAGAATTTTACCGGGTTTTGCAAAAATTCATATGCATACACACATACACACAAAGTTAATCCGTCGAGCCATTATTTATGCAAACAATTATTTATTAAAACACAAAAAAAAAAATTGTTAATAACAATTGTGGTTTAAAAAATAATTCTTTGAGTAATTATTAACAATACTATTGTATTAACAATTTTTTTTTGTATTTGAAAATGTTGGACAAAAATTCTTAAATCGGTAAAAATTGTTTATAAATAAAATAATTAACCATTGTTGTTGTGTAAAAAAAAAAAATATTGCATTAATTATTATTTACATTTGCATAGCCAAATTGTTGATATTAAATGAAAATATGTAAACGTAATTAATAAAATCACTAATACGAATTTCCGAACATACAATATTTTAAATACATATGCACAAAAAACAAACTACAACAGCGCCATAATATTATGTAGACGAAATACGCCACCCTAGACATTCTCAGACTTTATGAGTAATTTTCTTTACAATAGATGGAACTTTATAATTAAATACCAATTTGCCGTAGTTCATAACAGATGTCACTTTATTTGATTTTTTACTAATTTTTACATATTTTTTACATTTACCAATTTTTTACTATTTTTTACTATTATTTACGTAAAAGAGTAAAAAATTATTTTTTACGCGTAAATGCACAACCCTGATGGTAATAAAAATCATTTTTTTCGGTTCGCGCAGCTCCTCAGTGAAGGTACACGATAATTTCGGTTTTGTCCCTCTATTGAATTACATTTTAAATATTATTGAATATTAACAATTTGTTGATAATACGGAAAAATTCGTAAATATCACGTGAAAATTTGAAAATAGTAAAAAAAAATCAGGCGCGGCTACACGAAATGTGACTATTCATTTTTGGTACGAAATAGATCCTGTTTGATTTTTACTTTGAAAATTTATAAAGTAAAACAACAGTCCAGGCCACTGCGACTGGACTAATTGTACCACAATTTATATTCTACAGAATATACTGTGCAGGTTGTATTAGCGAATTATACTAATACAACCAAATTCTCTTACAATTTTTTTTTCTCTTTACAATTTTAATTATTTACCTAATCGTATATCAGTGAGCTGATTTAAACGTTTGCTTAGGAAAAATTCACCAGCATTGAAAAATTTGGGAAACACTGAACTAAAGTTATGCTGCTATAATTTCCACTATCTCGTTCAAAAATTCCCAGAAGCGACACTGACATTTTTTTTTTTTAGTAAATCATAAATTTTGTGATTATTTTAGTCAGACTTTATTGTTCAAAAGAGGTGGTTGAGATTACAATGTATAAGTTGGTGCGGTAGCAGAATTTCGTTAAAATCCGCACTCCATATACATATAATCCACCATATATCGTATCGATACGTTTTGTTTTGTGCAGAATTTTTCAAAATGGCAACCCGATTACAAAATACAAATCTGTAAACCATCGACGATTGATTGGCTTAGCTAGCATGTGTTTGATGATTTAACAGGTTTTATTTTGTTTCAGATAGGTATCGCTAACTAAATGCAGAGAAGATTTATCCAATTCAGTTTTTAAAATATTTCAAGTCAATAACATAAGTGATGAAAGTACATTGATAACAGGTGACTTTATAAAAAAAAAAAATTTGAATTCAGTGAAATGCCCATTAGTTGGATTTCGCCGATCATAGCCGGTTAAACAGACACCGCGTTCTCTAAATTTGATAATATTTTAACCCAGCCACTAATAAAAATAAACGAATCGGATATTGCAGCAAGTTCTAGTATTTGAGGAACCCTACATCAAATCTATTAATACAAAATACGATAATAAAGTTTTGCTTCACACACATTAAAATGCGACTGCTAAAATTAGCACTATCTCGTTTCAAAATTTTTCAGAAATGTTATCAATGTTTTTTTGTTCCATCGTACATTTTGTAAATAATTTAGTCAGACTGTTATTGAAATTAGATGTTTGCGTACTTAGAATAGCACAACTTCGCTTGTGTGCTGTGGCTGACCGATTGTGCAATGTACAACATCCAATGGATCACTAGTTTTGTTATAATGTTCGGTATTGGCATACGGTTTGTTGTGCCAAAAGATAGTCCGCCTAAATTTAATTTGGTATACAATAATACATTACCGGATGCGATACAATTTAACGTTAGGCTAGACCAAAACCGTTATCGAATAGATGTCATAAAATGCGATCGATTTATGTATTTGGCAGAAGCTGAAAGTGCAGATCAAACAGCATTGTAAGTATTCAAGTACTAAATATTTCACATAGTCTATATCATAATAATGTGATTTACATTTTTAGAATAACTGGCCTTACTGCGTGCAAACTGTATGAATGTACATTTGATATTACAAATCTTTATACATATGAGAAATATATTTATGTCGAGAATATAACAACAGGAATCCGCTATTCAACACCCCCAATCAAATTATTGAAAATTATACCAGAGCCAACCTCAATTCGCATTGAAATTGACTTTCAAGAAATTGGTTGTATCGATAGTGTTTATATTACGCGCGACAATTCAAAAGTATTATTTTGCACCAAGCATAATCTTACAAAATCATTAATAATATCCGAATTATCACCGTGTGTTAAATACCAAATAATTCTGATTTTTAATTATCAATCTTTAACCTACCTATTATTAAATGAATATGTTCGAACGAGTCCGCCAAAATTAGGGCGTACCACAAAAATCGAGTTTAATCCAAAAACAAATTTACTTACGTGGCCGTCAGTTTCGTTAACTCACTGTCAACCAACATATGTGATCACAGTAATATCGGACACGGACGACAAAACATTATTTTTACAAACGGAGCTAAATAAATATGATCTGAACTTTTTGCGCGGTTGCTCAAACTATGTCATTAAAATTAAACTGAAAGAACATAACGAATTATTTGGATCAACACGCATCGTAACTGGATATAAAAGTTCACAAAGTACAGTGGAAAATGTGCAAGTGGACAAGTTAAATATATCGGCGCTATCGATTAAATGGACTCGCCCTATTGAAAATCCACTTTGTGATTTAGAGTATGCGGTACAAATAAATGGGGTGTGGACAGTAACAAAATTTTTAGAATATGTAGTATGGGTTCAGAAAAATTCGGAATACTTTAACATCTCTATATGTGTGGCCGCATTGAGTTCGGCAGACAATTGCGTGAATTATAATTTTGATGCCAAATTAAATAAATTGGTCAAATCATTGAAACAGTCGGCCGAACCTATTCATGGTAAGTCAATAAATTTATTTATATTAAATCTTTATTCGCCATTTTGTCAATCATTTAAGTTCCTCCACTGTACCGGCTGAAGAGTTGGGCTTTAATAACCATGTACGAAACATCGGATAAAAAAGCGGTTTTGCGGATTATAAATACAATTTCATCGTTACCGAACATCAACTTTACTTTGATTATATCGGAACTTGTGCGTATATATTACAACTTAATTAATACAACTCTATAAACTGTAGTTTGCTATATGTTTTCAGAAGTGTGGAAGCGATTTAGTTCAGTCATTCAAATTAAACGATGCCAACAATATAAATGAGGAAAATACATTGGTGCCAGATGATTGTACCAAAATTTGTGAATACAGTGAAATTTCAAACGAAATTGAGCTTAGTGTTGATGAAGAAGTCTTATTTAGTTGCGCCTCCACCGATCACAACTATATCACACTGAAGCGTGGTATGGAGTATGCAATTATGGCTAGGATATTCTCATCGACCGGTTACACAGACACGATGCCAATAGAATTTCCGAACGATCGAGTATTAATAGAAAAATCTTATCTAATTTTATACATTTGTATACTGGTTGGATGTATTGGTTTAGTTCTAATTTTAGTTGCGATCGTATTCTGCTGTAAATGTTGGAGTAAAAATGTAGATCCTACTTTCGTAGAAGTTCAATATTTTTGTGCATTTTATAGGCAGATTGACAAAGATTTTATTCAGCGCGAATATCACTCAATTGACGAAATGGATTTCAGCCAATTAACATCAACCGTACCGGAAAATGAAATGCAAGGAAAAAATCGTCACACTGATATCATTCCATGTAAGTACATAGGGGTTGAGTGTTGAATTAAACGAATATTAAGAATTTACTTAATTTTGTAGACGATTTCAATCGGGTTGTACTTGGCACAGGATATATAAACGCATCGTATATTGACGGGTTTAAACAACAGAAACGATATATTGCAACACAAGGACCCACGAAAGAGACTATTTCAGATTTTTGGCTCATGGTAGTCGAACACCAGTGTGAAGGAATCGTTATGCTAACGGACTTAAAAGAAAATGGCACAGTTCAATGCTATCAGTATTACCCGGAAATTAGTGAAATACTTGTGGTTAAAGACATAGCCATTTCAAATGTTGAAGAAACAAATTACGGATCTTTTATAAAACGGGTACTACACATTTCACGCTTTAAAATAAAACGATACCTAGTCCATTATCAATTTGTTGCCTGGCCTAATGGTGATTGCCCGGATGATGCATTCGATTTGATTGAGTTTGTCGAAAATACCGGTGGCCAAACTTGTGAATCATCTAAACCAATTCTAGTACATTCGTGTTTAGGAGTTGGTCGAACCGGTACTTTTATTGCATTAGACATACTTTTTCTGCAATTGCATGAAGAAAAATATATAAGCGTTTGTGATACTGTGAAACGGTTACGGTCACAAAGATGCCGAATGGTTGAAACATTAGGTCAATACGGATTTTTGTATGATTGCATTAATAGGTATTATTTGACTCGAATACAGAAACGGAAGAGTGCCTCCGTTCAGAGTTGTACACTGTAAATATAATAAATTTATAAATCATCATTGAGTTTTAATTCGTCGTCATACTCTCCCGACTCTACGTAAAGACCTAATCGTTGGTGATATGTAGAAAGAAATGGTTTGGTTCTGAAATAGTGACTTTCAATCAGAATACCGAAGCGAAATTTATTTGGGTTCAGTTTTTGTTCCGACATTACGTAATGTTCCGGTTTTCTGCTCTGTTTTAGGTAAATATTTTCCATTCCAGTTCAGTACCGGATTAAAACCGGATACATATTTGGATTTGTTGTATAATGTGTGTACAAATTGGTACGTACGTATTTAAAATGATTCGAAGGACCACACTGTACAAATTGGGATGTACTAGTGAAAATAGGTTTAATTCACAACAAATAATAATACAATTAAACTCAGTTTAGTTAACAATTTATTTACCACCACTTAAAGCTTAAAGATTTATTTCAATTGTGGGTTGGTTAAATGGCTGTTTCCAATGCGCGAGATGAACAGGTAATGACAGAATAAAAATACTTTGCATAAAAGGAGAGAATAAATGATGAGTTGAATACGACACTGAACGTAAATTCGACCATGCAATTCATCATATACATTTGGTAACACTAAATATTATTAAATATGAGAATCGTTCTTCAATTCTGACAATCTGACAGTTCATTTCAAAATGAAGTGATGTCATTATGTAAACAAATGGGAACATTAAGATAAATTACCTAATTAAAATTAAGTAAGTAAATTATATAAATTAAAGTAACTTAAGGGAATTACATAATGTTGTGTTTTGATGTTGTACTGCAGGCGGAATGCTGACTGACAGACTGAATGGGGTAGGTAATGGATTTATTGTAGGGAATGTTTGTTTCAGGGAGAGATTTTTACTCGATAGAGTCAAATTTAGGTAACAAACTTATTTTACTTATTGGAAGTTTTAGGGGCAAGAAGCCATTTCGTGGCTGGTAAATTTTGATCGCGTAAGAGCACTAGTTCTCCTGATGTGAATTGGTGATTCACTTTCTCGAAATTCCCTGCATCATCTGCTGAATCAATTGCCATTGGTTAAGGTAGGATATTTTAATTGGTTGCAGATTGGGCTCCGGTAACATGGTTAATGGCTGAGTAATGAGAAAATGCGATAGGGTTAGGAGGTACCATTCATCTTCCGGTAGCTCTTCCAATGGCCGAGAGTTTAATAGGGCTTCAATCTGCTTGATTATCGTTAGGAACTCCTCATAGGTAAGCAGTGTATCCCCTTTTGCGCGACGAAGGTAGTGTTTGCAAGATTTAGGTTAGGTTTGGGTGGCGGTCCACCAGGACCAGGCATAGACACAAAAAGGTCCGTAGCCATACCAAAAATGCACGCAATACACGCAAGATTTAACTGTGGCCTCCCGTAGGCTGTCAAAGTTGGGTGTGGGTGGTGGGATGAAATGCCATTGAATATGGTAATCGGTGTACCAAGCTTCTAACTGGTTTTGTTGGCCTTCACTTAGGAGTTGGTCATAAAAGTGTTTAAGTTCGCGCCTTGCTCTTACTAAGTTAGGGCCGTTGTCACAATAAATGTGATGAGATACACATGTATAATACATCGGGTGACATTTCTGGCTCTTGGGATGGCGAAACGCTGCTTTAAGGCATGTAAATTTTTATGATGCGTGTCTTGGACTATGCCTTCTGTGATAGGGTGGTCGTTAGGTAGTACAATTGGGTGCTTGGCATCTTGAGTCATATCGGCATTCTCTAATCTTCCTTCCGTCTGCAGTAACACAAAGTTGTCGATAAAGTGAGAAAGAAAGAAAATTTTAGATTGATTTGGTAATTGTTTATGGTTTAATAATAAGTTTAGTTCGGTTTTAAAACACTAATATTGAACAAATCGGAATAGATAGTATTCTGTTCTTAACACCTCTTCTACGGACAAACGTTTGCTTGATTTTCGTTTTATTTTCCGAGATTGGAGATTTTATTTATACGAAGGATGAATGCTAAGATACGAGTTAAGGTTCTCCTATTTGAATATTTAAGGCATAACCTTTTGACTACTTCAAAGCCCTGAGAAATGGAAATTATGTTGGAATTGACTGGCTGAATATCTTCTGTTTCTCATAGGTAAAGACGGAAGCACGAGTTGAGTTTGGTTTCGTGATCCAGCCTTCTCTCTAGCAAATTATATCTCTGCAATGCCTGGGTGTAGTTCTCTCCAATACCTTGTGGATTCTCCTTAAAGAGTATCCGAACAACGATTTTCTTTTCTTGGATTCTGGTACTTGTCTTGAAAAACTCGATGCAACTCTGTTCTTCCGCCGTGAATGTTTTTGGTATAAGTACTTCTCCCGGTCTCCAAAACCTCTCGATGGCTTTTTCTAAGGGCTGCAGCACTTCGGACGAACCCATATTAACTAAACAAGGACTAACTTTTTTACCTTAGACAAGGATTCTTCGGTACTGGACATAACTCCTCCATCCGAACTTGGAATTTTGGATATAGAGATATTCTGATTTGGAATAAATTTTACCATCTAACAAACTTTGGAAGAATACCTCAAAACCCAATAAAATTTCGACTTCTGCAGTAACATGGAAACCTGTATCGGCTAACAATAAATTGGCATCAAACTGAAACAATGATCTATCTAACGATTCATGTGGTAGCCTATGATATATTCGGAAGAATAAAAACCTCGGTGTTCATATAATAACCATGATAGGTGGAACATTATTTGAAATATATTTTGTAATTACATGTGTACGAGTATGCGTTATCAGCAAACACACTGTTTATATTTTTCTAGACGCCATCATATCTGTATAGTGCTAAAATTCATCGTTTTATGAATAAGCTAATCGTTTTGTTTGAATCACGGGATAGATATATAGGGAGTCGTAACGATATCCCGCATTTCAAAATCCCGCTTTATTAAAATCCAGCTCAAGAAAAAAATCCCGCTTTTCAAAATCCCGATTCTGTAAAAATAAAAATCCCGCTTTTCAGAAAATCCCGGTTTTGATTTTTATTTTACTTTATAAAATTTTCCTTCACCGGAAAGCGCGACTCGTATTAAAAAAAATACGTCTTTCAAATTTCAAAACCAAGATTATGAAAAGCGCTATTTTAAAAAGCGGGATTTTGAAAAGTGGGATTTTAAAAAGTGGGATTTTTAAAATTGGAATTTTGATTTCGGGATTTTGAAGGCGGGATTTTGGAAAGCGGGCAAACTTATCTTCCCCGATATATAGAAAGGTAACAGAGTAGAACAATTCGAACTAGTAGAAATGCGAAAGTCTGTGTAAGTCTCACGCAATGACGACATCATCGGTATATTAAAGGAAGCAGGTTTAAAATTAAAACTAGTTATTTATATTGATGCAACTGGCGGATTAGTTCGAAATCCGAAACTGTAACAATCACAATTTTCCTCGGGTTTATTATTATGCGTGTGTAATAAAAATTTACCTCAAACTCCTTGCACCATACATTAAACAACAACAGGACGCGCACCATCGAGCTAGCTTTACTGTATAACTTGGTGGTTGCCAGCACATACTTCCCACATAAGCATATTCATAAAGCCACATGGAAATCAAACGACGGTACAACGGTCAACCAAATCGACCACATCCTCTTGTCCTAATCTGCGGGATAAAATTCAGGGTTAAAATTACATGGCCTTTTATGAAGCAACAACATTTTAAAATCAGAGCTTGATATACGATGTAAATTCTTGGAAATTTAGAAACTAAATTCTAAAAAATTACTCGTACTTCAAATTGCAGCTTGGTTGAATTATATATCAGGTTATTGTTGTGAAATCCAAATTGAAAATTCCAGGATTCTAATGCCGAGTTTTTTTTAGGGAATCCAATACCGATTTTCGGTAAATCGCCTTATTACCCAAATGTTGCGAAATTTTTTGTCTACACCACGGAATTTCTGTAACTAGCTATCTTCAAACAAAAAACATTTCATATTCGTCAATGGGCGCATTCAGGCAAGCCAACTGTTGGCAACATGTTGGGTAAAATCAACACGTTGAGACCTGAACGGACATGATAAATTCAAAATTTCATGGAATGCGCCCATTGGTGCGATTCTAATTATCAGACTAAAAATCTTTTGATTGAATTGCAAATCTACCCAAACCTACCAAATCTAGAGAAAATTTAATATTCAACAGATTATCATGAAAGTTGACAATTAAGGAAAAAGTAGGCACCATATGTTTGAGGAATAAAATCGAAAGTGTTTTTTCGGCCTTGGGATAGTTTTGCACAAAACTGCACTAACTATTTGATAAGCATTGTTTAAGGTTTAAAACGATCGTATGCAAAATTTAAATTAAATGTTTATTTTTATTTCTAGTGAACGAAGACATTAATAAACTAATGATGTCAGTCTAGTAATAGAAACGATGAAAAAATGAGCTTTCAATTCTAACAAATTATGTGTTCACTTAGGATTTATAAGGGAAGGAGGAATATTCTTTACTGTTTTTCTAGCAAGTTAATTTTACGGTAAAATACGGATATTACAATTAAAAAATTACCGAAAACCGGTAATTCAAAAATTCAGTAATTTTCAATTTTCGGTTCCCTAGTTCTTTGGGACCAAAAAAATGATCTAATTAAAAAAACTGAGCTACTATCATCTAGTGAGGTATCATTTTCTGTACTATGGCAAGTTCCGTTTTTTTTTTTTTTTTTTTTTTTGAAAAACTCTCATAAATAAAATTTCATATTTTCGATATAAAATTGCTAAGCGGTCCAAAACTTTCAAATTGGTCGATTACATTGAAAATCTTAAAAAACGTTGAGTAACTCTGAATTTTGTACAGAAAAACTCAATTTTTATTTTAATGTTTCAAGTATTTCCAGAATTTTCATAATTCGATAATTCAGAAGAATATTATTAAACCCAAATTTGGTCTTGAATACCTACATAAGTAAAAACCATTTGACGCTAAAATTAAAAACGTAACCAATTTGGATCGTGAGCTCAAAACGTTAAGCTTTAACCTTAAATAGTCATTTTGTTATCAGTTCTGCTTCACTCATATGTCTAATTAAAATATTTAGTTTCGGAGTTTTTATACAGTTACATTCAATTTTGAATAGTTCCTTATGTTAAATCATTTTATGTTTTTCAAAATTTTTAATAGTTTCCTGGAATTATAGAATTTTTCTTTTATTCATTTTTTAATCCTTCAAATTCGATGAAGCCGAAGGAATATTTTGGGTTGGTGGAACATTTTTTTAAATTGCGGAACACGGATATGGATTACTATTTATAAGCTGCGCGAAGCATCTGAGATCCTTGAACAGGAATGCCCAAAATGCTTAGCTGTAAATTCTTTATTATTGAATAAAATATTTGGGAGCCCTAGATTTTATTTTTATTTTAACTTGGTTTTTCGGGATTTTATTTGATTTTGGATAACGATTAACGATGCCAACCAACCCGTATATAGGGTGACCTATTTTAAACAGTCCACTCAAATAACTGCCAGGAGAAAGCCTAAATCAAAAAAAGTGATGATCTTAAATTTGACCTTGAGGTCAAATTTCAAGGTCATTCCAAGGTCAATTCGATTTTTTAAAATGGGAATACCTATTTTTGACATCGGATTCGAAAAGCGCGAGAAATTTTATTTCCGCACATGTATTTGTCGTGTCCTAGCCCGAGGTCACCTGAAAGAATATATGTTAGTTATAATTAAGGACCGGATCGCCTAGGCATTTTTAATAACAGAAAGCATATTCATTTTGCCTAAAATATGCATTTTTAGTTTTTTGTAATTCTATACAAAACTAACCATTTCATATTTACGCATATCCATAATTAGGATTAGAAAGAGAACATTTTTTGATCATTTTTTGGGTGTCAACATGGCGCATACTTAAAATGTGCAGGATTTATTATTTCAGTTTGCACCGGTTCATTCTGCACATTTCTTTTGGTTTTTGCAAACCTAGATTCTTTTGAAAAATTGTTTTTATTTTTGTTGTAATTTGTTCACCAGTTGATTTACCAGTACATTTTCAATATTTCAAAAAACTTCTTCAACGATTGCTCAATTTTGGAATAAATCCATAGTTTGTAGTGATGAAATTAATATCATTGCGCAACTGAATTTTTGCAATGAGATGTGCACACTTGACAATTGATGCAGTGTCCTTTTTACATTCGACAAAGATCAATCATCTTATATATAATATAATATATCAAACTTATTGGAACAATATTCTAGTGCCCGTAACCACGTTCTCCATCGTGTAAGACAGGTTGTATTGGTAGTGGTAAGTTTGGTGCCAATCTTTTAAAAACTCTTATTCTGGAAGGTGATTTTAAAAATATTTATTTGCAAGTTGTTGATAATCGTGTCAACCTTAGGGAAAATGAATCGGATATGCTCGAAGTATCCCGAAGTTGGAATACAAAATAGATAAGACCTTCCTTCCATATATGATGCAGTATCGGTTACTAATAACAACACGTCATCACAAGGTGCTTGCGACCATCGAGAATTTTAAAACCGTTGTCAGAAGCTCTAGCCATTGTTGTAGCATTGGATTTATCTACAAATTAGCAGTTTAATAAATATAACGAATTAATGGTATACAAATCCTTCCGTAAAATTCCAACATAGTGTTAGCAACAAAACGTCAGGTAGCGTCAGTAGTTTCATCGAAAGACATCGAATTTTTTTTAGCACAAATCTCAATATATGGCTGGTTTTCAAATGTCTGCCACAGTTAAATATCTAAAACCAAACCAACAATTTTAGAAAAAATTTGATTTATTGATTTGAATGAAT
Organism: Tipula helvola; assembly: GCA_963556165.1. Taxonomy (NCBI): domain Eukaryota; kingdom Metazoa; phylum Arthropoda; class Insecta; order Diptera; family Tipulidae; genus Tipula; species Tipula helvola. The sequence goes on along the minus strand of OY744481.1, from coordinate 6,623,512 downwards.
GAACCATCACGAGGCATGGACCGGTAGACCTCGACGTGTATATAACACGAACTGCAAAAATTCTTATAAAACAGACTAACAATGACTTTAGAGCATAACAGGATAGCAGAAATCCTCACAATTGAATTTAATGAAACAAAATTACCATTATCCAAAAGAAAAAATTACACCCGGGGCTAGATTCTGATGAAAAGACAATTGATTGTGACATTTATTAGTACTGAAGAAAGTCCCTGAAATATTTCAATTTCAAAAACTACCCTTAGAATCGCTTTCCAGCATCCACGTCTAGAAAATTGAAATACGATGCCACAAAAAATGTTATTAGAGTCTAGCCCCAGATCCGAGATATTGATGTAGTACTGGAAAGCGATTTCTTGTAAATGAAACGATTTTATACATACTCCCTTTGCTTCTTCTTTTTCAAATTGGGATGCCCCTCCCAAAGCCAGTTTCGAGTAAAGAAAGTACTTTTTCCTACTAGAATTCTGTTGACAGCATTTAACTTTCTTTTTTTTTACCATATTGCAACCAAAGTAACGACAGATTTAAACACTTATTTGAACGACATTGAGAAGTCAAAATGTCTGTGAAATAGTTAATAAAATAAAATTAAATAGAAACGATTGTGGAGGGAGGTTCTGGTATTTCCGAGCAAACAACGAAGGATTTGCCGAACGGCGATTGGAATGAATATATGGTTTGGGTATAAAACGGCGAATGAAGTCGAATTGTAAGTGAGTCGAATTAAGTGAGAACCTCGATTAAGTGAATTATAGTGGTTTTGTCATGTTAGAGAGATAATTTTGAAATTTTTGTGTTCGAAACACGTTTAAATTTTGCGGTGGCTTTTTAAGGAGAAGTCGAGCTTTTTCTTGGCGAAATCTCCAAATGTTTTGTCTATAATTGTCGAACTAATGTCAAACTAAATTCTTTTGGACCCAATTCGCCCACCTTAGATATAGCCCACCTTAATTTTATATCTTGTTTCAGTAAATAAAAACGCTTCGTTTGGGTTTTAAGCAAGCCTTAAAATGGCTTAGCAAATCTTATTTGATTTCTTCTGATTTCTTTATTTATAAACAAAAATTAAATGTACACATGTTTTAAAATAAGCACTTTTGCATAACTAAAGCTAATTAGGCTTATAAAAAATTTAACTTTCAAATTCGTCACTATTCCAATTCTCACCTACAACCATCCTTTGGTTTTATAAATTCGTGTCAAATAATATGTTTCAATGGCATCATACAAAAACTCATATTGAGCCAATGTTTCTACCATACCGCATCTCTGGGTTCGCAATTTTTTAACTGTTTGAGAAATACTTGGTGTATTACCCAAAAGCAAATCCTGGAAAAGAATGTCCAACGCAATAAAAGTACCGGTACGGCCAACTCCAGTCGACGAATGTACTATTATTGGGTTTCGCAATTTGTTAGTCTGTGTGCCGCTTATCTCAATAAATTCCAATATTTCCAATGGATATTTCGGACTATCGCCATTGGACCAAGCATTGTACTGATAATGATATACGTGTCGTTTCAATGGGCCGCGCATAACAAATAGCGAACGCTTTATAAAATTACCAAATTTCGTTTCGTCCACATTTTTGATAATCAAGTCATTAAACTTAAGTGTTCCATCCAAATTTGGATAATATTGAACACATTCTAAACAGCCGTCAACTAATTCCGTTAACATAACAATTCGATCGCATTCCTCCTGGATCACCATGTGCCAAAAGTCATAAATAGAGTCTTCTGTGGGATCTTGGGTTGCAATATATTTACTCTTATTGTTGTGTCCATCGATATAGGATGCATTTATGTAGTCCGTTAAGCAGTATTGATGAGGTTTCAGGACAATTCGATTGAAATCATCTGGAAATTCAAAATAATTACAAATGAGTAACTTCTTATTTATGTAAACATTCATTGTTAGGGTTACTCACATGGAAAGCTATGGGGAATAGGATCTTCCAGTACTTGATTATTCCGAATTGCTTTCTGTAAATGTGTTAAGTCCATGTCACAAACTAGTTTAAACTTGCTACGAACCAAATCGTCACATGGCCGTTTACGAGGATTGAAAAATGGTGAAAGTTCCATGTATACAGATTCAGGATTTTGTTTTCCACTAGAGCAACGCCAGTATGCTAACCCAATTAAAATTAAACAAATAATAACGGAAATACATACAATTGGAATTGTTATAACCAAATCAGAGGAACGATACGGTTTTGCAGCTAAAATAGTTAAATATTAATAATATTCGAAAATTTCATACATTAGCATATTTACTTTCTACTTCTAAAATAGATTCAATCTTTGTAGAGATAAATTCGATCTTTGATTGATTTAGTGGGTGTGCAAAATTCACGAGCTTTATTGCAACGCTAATGCTGTAGTTGTGTTCTGGCTTTATAATATTCACAGTGTAATTAAAGATTTCAATAGCTTCCAATGCGCTATAATATGGCATAGTCCAAACATAAAAAGCCTTTATCAAACTATTTGGATCAATTTCAACAACTTGGATAACAAAACTTTTTATCCGTCCATTTACTTTACATGGTAATTGCCATGTTATGGTAACAGATCGGCCGATTTTATGCGCAATATTCAAATGTGTTACTTGGAATGGAACTGAAATAATCAAAGGGGATTATTAAATAAAAAATATGAATCTCTACTCTTAATATTTAGTACCAGCGGGATCTGTTGTTACAAAGATTTGCGAGTTATAGTTGTCGTTCAGTGCATCTACACGAACAAGACGGATGGAATAATTCGTGTTTGGCTCCAAGTCTTCAAATGTATAGGTGTAATTGAAATCCACAGTGATGTTAAAGGTGTATTCCAAAGAATCACAGCGCTTTGAAATTTCGTCAATGGACCCTGCTTTGGTAGCTTTTAGAAACCCACTTTCATTTTTAACTCGAGTGATCCAAGATACTTGAATGAAGTTAGAGGAAAGCGAATTTACGTACATCTGAATAAATTTGTCGTCAGGCAAAAGGTCTGAGTAAAAATTACTACTTGCACTTGCACTTGACCAGCCCAATCCGTTTTTGGCTAAAGCTTTACAATGATAGCCCGTATTGCTTTTTAAATTGTTAATAGTTACAAGACCTTCCTCATCATAAGCATATCTCGTAGTGTTTACATGATCTTTGCAAACAATTTGAAACATTTCTATTTTACATTTATCTTTTGAGTTTACGTACTTAGTTTGCATTGTAAGTGAGTGCGGTGTGCTAGAAATATATTCTGGAGGCCAAGGCATATAAGGCACTACAAAAAAATACATCACATTAATTTAATTAATTGTTGAAAAAAATTGAAATCATTACCTTTTGGTTTGGTTGCCAACTCAATGCTTGACTCACTTTTATTTGGCCAATTTAGTTCCGAATATATTTCCATCTTTAAACGATAAGTTTCGCATGGATCTAGATTGTCAAAATTAATTATCGCTGAATCACTTTTTTGATACATTAATTCTACTGATTCATCAAACAATTCCTCATAGTCTATAGTGGTAACATTGTTGAGACTATTTGTATTTATATCAATATTCGAAACATTTTGTATACCATCGTAATTAGATGGAAAAAATGTATAATTCACACACATTTTCAGCACCAAATATACTTGGCACACGGTTATGTCATAAATTTTACTTGGATTATAATCTAACAAGGTATATTCATAAGCTTTTGTATCAGAGTGAATTTTATCAATTTTAACGTTGTAATGATCAATGCAAGCTGGATTTTCAATAGGTGGACTCCAATTAATCAATAATGTGTTATTTACCAAGTCTGCATTCAGATTCGTAATTGGACCTGGATCTAAAAATAATCAAATGATTTCAAATTATTCACTAAACATTTTAATTAAATTCACGGTTACCTTTAAATCCTTGTTCTATGGAAATATTCATACTTAAATCGCGATCATTTTCGGATGTAACTGTGATATTATATGTTGAACAGCCATCAAGAAAATCGAGTTTGTACTCGTTCATAACCGATTTGTGTATTATTGGCTCATTGGCTGTCTGATCGTTTTGTAATGTTATAATAATCAGATATTTCATTGGGCAAGTCTTTAAGAAGTTCGGCCATCTCAGTGTAGTGGTTACATTATCATAATTAATAGATCCTACCTCTCTGAATTGTATTGATTTAGTTGTTACAGTGTTATCGTGGATTTTGTAATTCTCCGATTTAATTTTAATGTAAATTGACAAATGATAATTCGTGCATGGTGATAAATTTTTTATTACATACAATGCAGATAAATTAGCATGCGGATACCAATGGACCGTTGCATTGTCTATCAGTACAACTAAGCGAACAAAACAAGCCTTATATAGGTAGTTCATTGAAATTTGAATTGTATCTTCTTGCGGCTCAGTTTGAAGGACCAGGTCAGAAGATATTATCAAAATGTTTTCAACGTGACGAAACGTATGAGTATACGTATCCAAAATTATAACTTGCGCGACAAATTCATAAAGGGTACAAGGAACTAGATTTGGTATCCTAAAAGAATTTTGATGTTAACATTAAATAGTAAACACTTTAATTAGCTTAGGCCACTCACCTGATAAACCCATGAGAAAATGTTTCATACTTCTGTATTGACTGGTATTGCCTAATACGACCATATTTGATCGAATCAATTCGGTAACCATTATAATCGACCCTCAATATTATGGAATTCGATGAAGTGTAGTTATACTCATATTTAAATTCTAAAAATATCGCTAATATAGGTACGGAATATTTTTTAATCATTTTACAAAATCAATTTACCATTTCCTAAAACAAGATCACTAACACAGAACACCAAGAAAATAGGTAAAATGTGTCGTCCACTTCTTAACACCATTACACATTAATTTGAAACACTTTAAATATAAGTCCTTATACAAATTTATTAATTGGTTTAAGCGACCTGCAGAAACTAAATATAAACTATTAGTGAACTGTCGTGATATACAGCTTCGTAACTGGAACAAAACATTGTTACAAATAAGTTCTTCGAATTCCGTTACACAATAATTGTTGATAAACGGTTATTTAATTAGTAATTCAACGGCGACGTCATCGGACGTATTATCTCCGTTTCTATTTGCATTTTTATATTGATAATTTGCATGTAATATTGTGTTGCACATTAAAAACTATTTTCGTAGCCCCAACTCGGAATCGATCTAATAAAACTTGTCTAACATACATAATCGTAAGGCTCTGTATCCTACTTAAATTCTTAAGCTTCCTGTTTGTTTAACTTATCTTTACTTCTTTACTAATTACTTCATTTCTAAATTATATAAAATTACTAAATCGTTATTTTTTAAATTTTATTTTACATTTGAAGAATGGTTCTTAAATGTTCTTGTTACTGAAAAAGGAAAATTTGATTTGCTCCAAGGACCTAACAAAATGGATGTATCTGCGGAGTACGACCCTTTAAAAATTTGAAGCATTGAATACAAATTTGGCAAAACGATACATTTAGAGAGAACTATCATATTGGTGCAGCAAGCTGGAGAGAGTTAGCTATTTTCAGAGAAGGTCAAATGAAAGGGGTGTGTTTTAATTTGGAGCTATTAAGAAAGGTACTTAAATTGTAATAAAATCGCATTAAAATCTATAACTACATATCCGTTTTATTGCATAAGCCAACGAGGCCTTGACCCATTTATTTATTGTAGTAATCTGATATGAAAGTAATTTGCGGTATTTTGATGTTGTGGAAACCAGTCGCTGAAGAAAATCATTTGTCTCCGTGCTCGAAACATGTGAAATAACCTTTGCTTTTCTCTCGTAAAGATGTTCGGTTACTGCGAGGCCCTTCTGTTTCGGCCAGTCTTCTATCGGTTTACGCAAAAAATCTGGTCCTTTGCACCACAAAAAACAGCTCAGAAACTCGGCAACAGATGACCCTCTCGTTGCACAATCTGCAGGATTGTGCTTAGTTGGGACATACCGCCATACATCTCTGCTATAATTCTCCAAAATAATTGAAACTCGGTTGGAAAGGAATGTTTTCCATCTACTTGGATGGCTTGAAAGCCAATCGAGGACAATGTTTGAATCGGTTCACAAACGAATCTTTCTCGGAGTAGCTGTGCTCCAAGCAGCTCTAATTGCGGCAAACTTCTCTGCTTCAGTTGAGCAAGTCGTGATTTGCCACCAACAAGATTAACTAAATACTCTCCATTCCTTCTCGATTGTACATATATAACTGAGGCATAAGCTCCATCACTCGCATCACAAAATCCATGAAATATGAAGGTCTTCAGTTATTTCCAGCCATCTCGGGATTTATTGCTGCTACATTTACTATTTCTGCTCTGATATACTGCCAATTATTCGCCACATCTCGAAATCGTCGGCCTTATTAGCAGTGATGACAACCAATCTTGCGGGTCGAAAATTTGACTAATTTCTGACAAGAAAGTTCTCTTTGTGTGTTTTTCGGTGACCGGTATATTTACAGAGAACATGATCATCTTCTGGATTCCAACGAATATCCAGAACTCGCACCGCAATTGGATGATCGGACAGTGTTTAGTTGATGTATCTGGTTCGCTGTTCAGCAGTTTTCGAAGCGTTACATCATTTGTTGTGAACTTCCGAAGTTGAATCGCCCACTACTCAATACTTCCACGACATCTTTCTTTAGTTTTAACAGCTTACTCGGAGACTCTGCGCTCATCATTAGATCATCAACATAAAATTTTATTTTATGACCTTTGCTGCTTCTGGCTTGGTGCCCACATATTGCTTAGCCAAATGATTTATGGTGTATGTAGTTACGAATGATGCGGATGTCATGCCATACATTACTGTTTTTAAATTGTAGGCAGCAATGTCTTCTTTGGGTGATTTTTCCCATAATATCAACTGGTATTTCTGATCCTGGTCATGTACAAGAACCTGCCGGAACATCTTCTCGCTATCTCCGGTCAAAACGTATTTAAAAATTCTGAATTTCAGAATTATCTCGTGTAAACTCGGTTCCACCGTTGGTCCCTTCTTTGGATTTTTTCCCTCCACACTTAGCTGATGCATTGTAAACGACTCGCAGCTTTGTGGTTGATCTCGTTTGCTTCAGAACCACATCAATTGCTCCGTTCACTTTGCTCATATGACCCAATGATTCATATTCGTCCAAAAAATCGATATAAGGACGGCGTAGGTTTGGATCTCGTTCAAATCGTCTTTCCATGCTCTCCAGACAGTGTAAAGCCAAATTGAATGTGCTTGATAACTCGTTCGTAGTTTTTTTTAATGGAAGCCTAGTGACGAATCTATACCTTCCTGCGCGTTCATGTTGTAGTCTCTTCATAATATCGAACACAAGTTTGTTCTTCAGGGGTCATATAATTTTCTGATGCGCCAGAGAATTCCTTTATCACCCAAAACTTTTTCAAGGCTGCCTCAATATCGATTGTTGTTGTATATGTTGAGACTATTTCACTTGACTTAGAGGTTCCCTGGTCATCCTCGAGAATATGGAACAAGTCGACTCCTAGTAGCAGTTCGATGTTACTTGAGCCATTGAAATGCGGATCTGCGAGTGGTATGCCTCCTAATAATTGTCGATCTCTACGCTTGATGGTTAAATCTGGCAAACAGGACGAAATTGTTGGCAATATCAAAGCCTCTAGTGTAATTTTGTCAATCTGTGGACATATACTAAGACGAGGTCTGATACACACGGTAACTACTCCCTTTGAACTTCCTGCACTGATCAATGTATGATGACGGCGGTGGCAATTTTGACTCCTAATCTTCGATCTGCATTCGCTAACTCGATGCCCGATGCATAAACAGTTGATGATGTATTGCCGTTTTTGCCATTTCTTTAAATTTAGGGCACTCCGACAACCGATGACTTCCAATTTTTCAAAGCAAGCACAAACCGAACTCAGACGTCGCCAAAAAGCTTTTGGTTTTTGCGATTACTTTTTGATTTCTTTTCGAAAGGCCAGACGATGATGAAAATGTTCTCGTTGACTCTAAAGTATCTGCCCGTTTATCAAGAAACTTGAGGAATTCGTCGATGGTTGGGATATCAATATCAGCCGACTCCTTTGCCCATAAAGTCTTCGTGCTATCATCCAATCCAAGTGCATGTAATCCGCGCACCACTGTACCTGCGATGTCATGAGTCTTTCGGATGTTATTGGCGTTTGCAATAGAAATATTTGAAATGTTCAGAAAATCTCGAATAAATGAATTAATTAAACATTTTTGCCGATTATATCTAACACTCAGTCTTTTGGTCGCTTCAATATAATTTGCATCTGTAATTTTTAGATGCCGAACTCGATCAAGTGCCTCGCCTCGATGATAACGCACTAATAATTCCCGCACTCCCGCATTAAACAAATCTATGAAACTAGTCCACTCCGTGTAGTCACTGGAAAATATCGGAATTTCGATTTTACAGTACTTCACTACATTCGATACGTTTTGTGATACACTTTGATTAACGGTTTCATTAAAATTTGCACTTTCTATACCAAATTGCCTTTTTGGCGATTCCTTATGCCCAAAAGTGTATCCTCAATTGAATGCAAACGATCGAGTAAATTATGGGCATATGACAAACGTTCTTTGATATCATCTATTGTTTCTTCCGATTTATCGGTTAAAGCATTTGCAAAGTTCAAAATCTTTGTCATACTACCTTTACGCGCACTTCTTTGTTTCACTAACGAGTCCATCATAAAAATTTTTAATAAACTTTAAAACAATTTCTCACAAGCCATGTTTATTCGAGAATAATTTAACCCACGCTTACAAAAAGTCATCTCAGTCACAAACACTCGCGAATAAATTTCGTTTATCTTAATGACGCCGCTTAAACTAACACTGTTAAAGTTAATGATACAGCTGATACATCCCCAATTTTGCACGTCCGCTAATCGCTACACGTGTTGTTGTTTTTATCTGCGTCCAGAAGGTACTCACACGGTATTGTATTGCGTTGGAAAAAATTCACCATCCGGCTAGAAGGACCAATGTACAAGAAAAGGGGAGACCTACCAAGTTTGACAATTTTGACATTTGCTCGAACACAATCCCAGCAGGAAATATGTCAACATGCATGTGAAATAATATTTTAGTTCAGAAATACGATTCCAGTTTTTTTTATTTTCCCCGTGTGTATGAAAAAGAAAAATAATAATTCTCTGTCGTAGATTGACAGCATGTTGAGTAATAGACCAATTTATGACATGTCATTAACTCGTTTCATAAGACACATCAACTCAGTTTACAATTCCTGAATGTTCATATAAGAATCATAAATGACAATCACACCTTCCTTCACTTTTGAAGCAATACGTAAAAAATAAAAAAAGGCAAAGGAATTATAAACGTGCCGCGCAGTGAAAAAATATAAAGTTAGTGTATACATTCTCCATTTTATTGTTTAAACAGTTGTTAAGTTCATATTCATTCATATTAAACAGGTAAATTATTAAAATTTATATAAAACATTGTGTCTGTGAAATATATTTATTGTTTATATTGGTATTTATGTGGTATTGTCCGCCATTATTTTTTTGTGTGTAAAAAGACGATGCGAAACTGTAAGGACTCGCAGTGTTCATTTTTTATGGATTTGTGATACCTATTTTGTGAAATTAGTAAAAAAAAGGGTTAATATGTATAATATAAAGGATTTCTAAAGCTAATTATTATAAAAAATTAAAAAATTCGCAAAGCGAAATGAAGAAACAATGGGAAGACAGTGTAGTGGAAATAAAACAAAATCAAAATTCAAATTTCGAGAATAAAACAGAATATTATAAAAACCATTTGGAAAATGATTTACCCGGTTGTATGAATGTGAATAATGAAAATTTTGAATTTATTAAAGATTTTGAAATAGACAATGAATGGCTCAGTTCTAACTCAGACGAAATAAGCACTGATATGGAATATAAAATGGAAACTGAACAAAATTTTAATGATAAGTTAGCTGCTTGGGCCATTAAATTTAATATAACAAGAATAGCTTTAGACAATCTCCTTCAAATTTTGAAAGAGTCGAATATGATGAAATCGACATCATCAAAAACATTATTGAATTGCACTGGAAATATTATGCCTTTGATAAAAGAAATACCTGGAGGTAATTATATGCATTTTGGAGTACAAACAGCCTTTTTAAATTTAAATTTGTCAGACCATATGTTGAATAACATCACTAAAATTTTGGTAGATATTGGTATTGATGGGATTCCATTATTTAAAAGTAGCTCAACCACATTATGGCCAATTTTGAGTTCACTGGTCGATTTCCCAAATGTAAATCCATTTGTCGTTGGATGCTTTGTGGGCAAAGGAAAACCATCGTCAGTAAACAGTTTTCTAACTGATTTTGCATCGGATATTAGTGAATTAACCAAAAATGGAATTATGGTGAATAAAAGTGGACTTAGGAAGAAATTCTCTATTCGACTTTTTTCTTGTGATGCCCCCGCGAGATCTTTTTTGACGGGCACGAGAGGGCACACATGTTTTGATGGATGTAGTAAGTGCTGCTTTTTTGCCGACCACATCAAATGATAGGACCGACGACTCTTTTTCCAAAAGGCTGCATTTAGAACATCATTGTAGTGAATTTCACAGAAACCGAAATGTGTTGGAAAGTTTGATTGGTATGGTGTCGCAGTTTCCAATCGAGCCTATGAATCTTCTCGACTTAGGTGTAATGAAAAAGCTGCTCCAAATATGGACTGATACAAAATTTGGATCGGAATTTAAGATATCGAAAACTAATTTAAACGAAATGTCCAACCGTCTTATGAACTGCAAAGATTTTATTCCGAATGAATTTCAACGGAAACCTAGGTGTCTGAGAGAACTTCCAAGATGGAAAGCAACAGAATTACGTCAATTTGCTCTGTATACGGGCATAGTCGTGCTAAAAGATTTCATTGATATGTAACAGTACAATAATTTTTTAAATTTCTTTTGTGCGTATCGGTTGTTATCGCACCAAACTGATTGTATAGAAAATGCGCCTATAGCCAAAAAATTATTTGAAAATTTTGTCATGGAGTTTGCACAAATCTACGGCAACAGCCTTGTATCTTACAATATACATAACCTACTACATATAAGCGAGTGTGTTGAGCAGTACGGTTGTTTGACATCATTTTCGGCTTACAAATTTGAAAATCACTTACAACTATTAAAAAAAAAAATTGGAAAGCCAACCCAAATTTTGCAGCAGATTTATAATCGCGTAGCCGAATTAAATACCATCGGAGTTTATAACCAGGAAATATATACAAAATATTCTAATTTTTTGTTAATTTCCATAAAGACGAAAATGGCAGCGGAGTCTCCAGATCTATTTTCTATGGGCCTATCAGACGATGTGAAATTCGACGACAATTCCATATCACAATACACTGTCCGTAAGTAAATATTTTAGGCAATCTAAAATTTTAAAAAACAATAATACAATTTTCAAATTGGGATTTTTATAATTTTCGCATAATCAAGCAATAAACACTGAGTATATGAAAATTATAAAGATTCGATTATAAGTGTTCTCATCGGCAAAAACTTGTAATAATTAATAACGATTTTTTTAAATTGCTGTTATAGATTCATCAAATTCTACTTACTGCCCGCAAATCGAAGGCAACAATTTTTCCAATAGTTTATCTCCACAACAAACAATAGAAACAGGAAAAAGATCGATTAAATATCGCTTAAATAATAATAATATACAACCAAATAAAAAATTTGTTCTTAATATGTCACAACAAATAGCTACAACAAAGCTTACCAGGATGCCTTCTAATAAACAACTGAGTACGCCAATAAACGCAATATCACCAGTAGCTACAGTTACTACCAACAGAAATAAACATGCCAGCACGCAAACTGAGGGCGGTGATACGAGCGGCTCACAATCACAATCCACACAATAAAATACAGGTATACATTTCATCAATAATCTCGAAATTGGTTCATTTTCTTAATATTTTCATTACACTTTTATTACATACATATTTTCATAATGCGAAATTATTGTTATAAATTTATAATTTTTATAAAATATTATATTTTTTATTATTTTTTCATATTTTTTATTTTCAGATGTTTTCCAACATTTTTTATTTAAACAGTTCTCGAATATTAATACAAAACTTGAGAAAATAGAAAATATGATTAGATCCAAAAATAGCTACGATTTAGAAATTGATTTACCAATTTCCACAAAAGAAGGGATTGAGGAGCTGGAGAATAAATTATTGGACGAACATTTTAAAATTAAATTTGTAATACAATATAAACCATAATTCTGTCCTTTATTGCTTGTAACAACATATTTTGTTCATATTTCATTATAGATTGACTATGTTAAAAAAATCCACGGGAAGGCCGAAGATTATTCCCGTATTATAAAACATTTGTTTTCCGACGAGCTTTTATCCCAATATAACTGGCACGGAGAGAAATCCAAAAGTAGTTTGAAGCTGTTATGCATATTTTCAACAGTTTTATTTGGTAAGAGTTATACTTTTAATTACTACATGAAGGAGTGAAAAATAACTTTTAATTTTAATGCATGTATGTAACGTACAAGAGTATTGAGGTCACCACATAAGTTAATTTACGAGCTGATTTTTTTCTAAAATTTTTTAATTCTTATATGTATTAATAAAGAAAAATTAAAAAATAAACATGAAATAAATAAAATATCACTAACATATACATAAATGTATATAGCTAAGTGTTGTAAAGCACTACCGCAAATTTCGGTCATATACAACTTTTACTGTCGTTTGTCATGCACTGAACTATCACCAAATTTTAATCGATAGTATCTCGATATAATCAGAATACTATTGTGATTGTACAAGTTATAATTAAGTAGATTTTAGGAAAGAAAACACCAGCACGGAATTTACTTTAAATACATTTTTATTAGTTAACAATTTTAAGTTAATATATTTATACAGCGTATATCATTTAGCAAAATTATCATATATATCAGTTTTTGCTTCTAAATGATTTTTTATTCAAAATTTATTCTCGACTGTCCGGCTTATCTACTGGAATTCTCTAAACACCAATATATAAAAAAATAATTATGTACCGAACATAATTACAGTAACAATTATTAGCATGGTTGTTTTAAAAGTTCTACTTAAATTATACGAGGGTTGTTTAATAAGTTCACAATTCGAACCAATTACACAACATAAGTGCATATGTTATATTATATGTAAATATATATTTCTTCGTAGATGCATTTGGCGAGGTATCACTTTCAGTGTATGAGACAAAAGTCAAGGCAGTAATAAAAAGATCACATCCGCGGCATTTAAAGCGAATCAGTCGGGAAAACCGCGAAAATAAAATTAATTAAATTATTAGTTTTGTGAAAATTTATTTTGTTTATAATGTTTTATTATATTTTATATTTATTAATATTATTATTTTGTTGAATTTTATTTTACGAACCAATTATTTCCGATGGTTTTTATTTTCAAAATGATTTATTTTTGAATTATTAATTTTTAATTCCTAAAGAGCAAAGACCTTTCTATATGTACTATATTCATAAATATATAAAGAGCTTTGCCAATAGCTAACGGTTCAGCATTTTATTTTACTAGTTTGATTTACATTGAAGTTACATTAACTAGTAATTTATTATTTTTATTTATGAATTTAATATTCTTTAATTTTGAAATGTTGTGATAATACATACATGCTATAATAAATTTTTTAATCAAAGACAGTCTTAAATTTATTACATAATTTTTAATAATGAACTGCTGAATTAAATTGTATTATCGTTTTCAAGAAATATGTTCCTATACATAGTTTTTTATGAATAATAATAATTCCAAATATGTAAAAATATATGAATTTTGTGATAAAATGTAAATATAAAATAATTTATCTATACTTACTTAAAATATTATTAATTTTTTTAAATTTAAATAACTTTTAATGGAAATATTTATGTATTCCTACCTGAAACAAATTAATTATGTGATGTAGAAGCCTAACGATATTTTATGACCTTGTTGAACTAGTTTTTTTTTAAATCATCAAAGTGATTTTCGAATTTTTTTATTGTTATATTAAGAAATACATAATATGTTTAAAGAATACTATGCTACATTAAATTAAATCTCGTTTTATTTCACTATATCCCTTTGGCCGGATGCCGTTCTATGGTATCCAAATGTTCATGAATGACCTGACACAGACTCGTCAACATTTTACCGCCTTATGGAATAAGCACATGACCAGTCATACATCCATCGTAAATGACTTGGAGCGTTTGGTAAGTTTATGGCCTGTCACAAAAGATTAACATATGACAAGTCTTATACGATTAGCTTATAAGCTGTCATATTATTATCATGCAAGATGAGTCGCACATTAGTCGGCTGAGACAGGTCATACACGAAAATTAGTCTCATGCTATGAAGAAATTCTATATACGTGTCATGCGAGACAGTCATTGATGAGTAGTCGGTCTGTCGTCAATGACTTTCCTGCTGGGATGAGCCCGGTTGGTTTTGTTCATGTGAGAACGTAACTCATATAAAAAATTAATACATATAATATAATATAAATAAAAAGTGTGAAAATTAAAGTTGTACTCGGGACGTCCATGGCTTCTTTATAGAAGATTCTGGATTAACCGGGTATTGAAGTATTGTTGGGTCATATACAGCTATAAGTGCTTGTCGACCTAAGGAAAGGAAAATTACAAACAAACAAACATTATTTATCAAATTTGCTATATAATTAACGTTTTACTTTAATTTTTAGATAAACCATCAAGAAACTACGTGAATTCTACCTGTTTAATTGCGAGCCAAACGTTGTAGAAATTATTGCACTGAAATGAATCCAAAGAAAAAGGAACGGCAAATAAAATGTCTAAATTTGCCTCGCAATTTTTACTTCGACAAGCCAAACGAAATTGTTGTTGTTAATTTTCCAATTTAGGCTTGTGATTTGTATAATTAAAATTCTTGAAGTGTTAACAATATTATATTTATTTAACAAATTTATGTGTTGTCGCTTCCACAGTTGAAGAATAAGAGAGTGATTATAATTTATTTTAGCTTTAAGAAGTAGTTTACAATAGTTTTAATTCATTTAATTTCTAATAGAGGGTTTAAGCTTCTTAATAAGCTTTTAATTCATAAACGTAAAATGTACTAATTTATTCTAATTGAGCTACACAAATACAAACCAACCTCATAAAGTTAATTCAATTAAATGTCAAATAGTACATATTTGTTTACGATAATACAAAATGGTAAGAAATTTTATAATTTAAATTTAGTTGAATTTAGTTAAATTAATAAATTGATTATTATAATTTTTAGGCTACTCAAATTTAATGGAATATGTGCAATAATAATTAACAATTTAATAAGTTAAGTGATTAAACATAATATAATTACAAAGAGTTTAAAATAATTGATTTTACTGTTTGATTTCAGATGAACATGACAACAAATGAAAATAATGAAGTTCAAGTTCAAGGATAAGTTTATAAATTGTTTTGTTTTTATATTTCAGGTGCAATTCTGGATCATCAAGTGTTCCTCTGCAATTCTATGAGAGATGCCATTAAGATGCTGTGTTGGATTGCAACACTACCAACATATTGTGGTTACAATTCTTTGTCAATAAAATGGTTACAAATTTAGAGAAATAATATTATTGTTTGTTGGCTTGTTGTTTATCCATTTTCAGCTTTAGGTGTAGTTTTTGTGGAGCCCAAACAGATATTAAGTAGTTCGAAATTTGTACTCGCTTCGAGAACTTCACCGATATTTTGTCTGATCCCCAAATTCAATGAGTAGTCTTTTAAAAATCGTATTTTCCCGATAAGCGCAGAGGCAGAAAAACCGACAGACAGGGAGGCATCTATAGTCTTGCTTTTAGGGAATATAAAGGCTTCCCATTTATATAGACGCTGGTAATTTTATTTCGAATGTGTTTAAAAAAAAGTGCATCCAAACACCTCACTGCTCTCATCTTTCTCCTAGTAAAGAATACAATTATTTAATAATTTTCAACCACAATAAGAACCACTCATTTCCTTTGTTAGCATACAGTTCTGCTTTCTCGTTGCCAACAATTTCTTTATTTTTTGGACAATAGTAACGGTCTGATAATCTGGCAACATGTAAACCGCCTGATTGTTGATGTTCCTTTATTTTTGTGATTTCATGAGTCGGTTGCAACTCAGACCAGCTATGCCTTCTATTTTTAATCTCTATTTCTATATTCAAGCATATGACGTAAAGTCACTGTATTCCTCCCTCTTTGAGATTTGAATTATTGATATTTGTGATTGAAATTCTTTAAGATTACATTGTATCCTATAGGTTCTTTATTTGCTGTTGTGGGCTCGCCGATTCTAAGAACCCGAGCTTTGATCGAAAAATAGGGATTTGCTAATGAGAATTTCATATAGGACGTATTTTCATACATCTCTAACACCTGTTATTCTTATGTTTCAGTTCCTATTTTTCGGCCAAAATTAGGGTTCCGATCTATAATGGTAGAGTAGTAGCTCGGTAAAGAAAACTTCTTGTATGCATTAGCCTATTTTTGGAATCAAAATCAGATTATCTTGAAATGCGATAAAATGTCAACATTCAATTCATTATCCTATAGATAAAATGTTTCTGTGTTTATTTACGGCGAATTTATCTAGCTGAAAAATCACTGACCGCGGATTAAATCGCGGAAATGAATGCTAAGATTGTAATTCGTTTTATTTTGATATTGTGTATTGAATATGTCATGCCTTATCTATCTACGGAATTTCAATTTTCCAATCAAATTTTGTCACACGATATACGTTAGCGTTGCAAACGGCTTATAATGGTTTTTAAATAGAATCCATTAAACGTGATGATTCTGCTAATTTTGAATCATTATCGGAGTATTTTTCAAATACTATTTAGTAATCATATTGTGTAAGTTTGATGTGTAATAATTACCAGTGTTAGCATAATACATAAAAATGTTGTCTTTTGTTCTCCCTTAAGATACAAGGACTTGAGTGGTGCACTAATTATGAAATCAGTGCAGTTATTACAAATCTCCAACTTAACGTTAAGTTTGCTCTTAAGGAAAATTTAACGACACTCAACAATGAAGTACTCATTATACTACAAAGTATAGTCTTAGCATCAGATGCTATTTATATCGAACAAAATTTTACTCGTAACGACTGTGGTTCTTGATAATTCTGTATGATTATTTTTTCACTATAAAGTCAGTCACTGTGATCGAGTGGTCCTATATAGAAATACAAATACCCAAAATGTTTGAAAGGTATTACATCGAATGAACTCGACCTACATTGAAGATCAATTAGTCGTTCATCGTCAATGATTACAAATCAACTAACGATTTGGATTTGACCGGTCTACCAAAATCTGTTGCACACAATTATCCAGCAAAAAATCGTTGTTCGGATATCGTACCGTAAATTAAATAATATTTTTCAAGATAGCATGTAAAGTGTTGTCACAGAAATCCAAATTAAACTTGTGTTGAAGGCCCTATACACGATCCAATTTGATCGGTCCAACCAAATTGGAGTTGCCTATACATACGATCCAAAATCCAATTGGTTGGTGTATGTTGAGTACATATGATCCAATTTAGTCGGTCCGATTTTGACGATTGTTTGAAAAACAAAACAATACGTCAACAAATAACATTTTGTATTTAGGTAGCTAAGGACTTTCTTTTTCCACCATAATTTTATATCTTGATTCAGTAAATAAAAACGTTTCGTTTGGGTTTTAAGCAAGCCTTAAACTGGCTGAACAAACCTTTTTTTTTATTTGTCCTGATTTATTTATTTATAAACAAAAATTACACGTACACATGCTTTAAAATAAGTACTTTTGCATAATTAAAGCTAATTAGGTTTAAAAAAATGTAACTTTCAAATTCGTTACTATTCCAATTCTCACCTACAAATATCCTTTGATTTTATAAATTCGTGTCAGATAATACGATTCAATAGCCTCATATAAAAACTCATATTGGGCCAATGTTTCTACCATACCGGATCTCTGGAGTCGTAATTCTTTAACTGTTTGCGAAATACTAGTTATATCGGATAAAAGCAACTCCTGAAAAAGAATGTCCAATGCAATAAAAGTACCGGTACGGCCAACTCCAGCCGACGAATGTACAATTATTGGGCTAAGTGTTGTTTTAGAACGTATGCCACTCATATCAATAAATTCAAATATTTCCAACATATTTTCCGGGCTATCGCCATTGGACCAAGCGGAGTACTGGTAATGATATACGTGTCTTTTCTTTTGACCGTCCAAAATATAAAGCAAACGCTTTATACAATTACAATATTTCGTTTCGTCCACATTTTTAATTATGAGGTCACC
The DNA here is from genome assembly GCA_963556165.1 of Tipula helvola. Classification (NCBI taxonomy): domain Eukaryota; kingdom Metazoa; phylum Arthropoda; class Insecta; order Diptera; family Tipulidae; genus Tipula; species Tipula helvola. The sequence goes on along the minus strand of OY744481.1, from coordinate 6,605,035 downwards.
AAACTTAAGTTTTTCATTTAATTTTGGATAGTAGTGAAAATATTGTAAACTGCCGTTTTTGGCTAATCCCGTTAACATAACAATTTGGTCGCATTTCTCCTGGATCACCATGTGCCAGAAATTATAAACAGTGTCTTGTGTGGGATCTTGGGTTGCAATATATTTACTCTTTTTGTTGTATCCATCGATATAGGATGCATTTATGTAGTCCGTTAAGCAGTATTGATTAGGTTTCAGGATAATTCGATTGAAGTCATCTGGAAATTAAAAATATTACAAATGAGTCACTTCTTGTTTATCGAAACATTTATTATTAGGATTACTCACATGGGACGCTATGTGGAATAAGATTTTTCGGTACTTGATTTTTGGGTATGGCCTTCGTTAAATTTGTTAAGTCCATGTTACAAATCAATTTAAACTGGCTGCGAATCAATGCGTTGCTTGGCCGTTTACGAGGATTGAAAAATGGTAAAATTTCCATGTATACAGATTCAGGATTTGGGTTTCCACTAAAGCAACGCCAGTATGCTAACCCAATTAAAATTAAACAAATAATAACGGAAGTACATACAATTGGAATTATTATAACCAAATCAGAGGAACGATCCGGTTTTGCAGCTAAAATAATTAAATATTAATAATATTCGAAAATTTAAATCATTACCATATTTACGTTCTCCTTCTGAGATAAATTGGATCTTTGATTTATTTAGTGGATGTGCAAAATTCACGAGCTTTATTGCAACGCTAATGCTGTAATTGTGTTCTGGCTTGATACGATTTTCCGTGTAATTAAAGATTTCAATAGCTTCCAATGTACTATAATATGGTATAGTCCAATCATATACAGTCTTTATCAAACTATCTGGATCAATTTCAACAACTTGGCCAACAAAACTTTTAATTCGACCGTTTATTTTACATGGTAATTTCCATATTATAGTAACAGATCGGCCGGTTAAATCCGAAATATTCAAATGTGTTACTTGGAATGGAACTGAAATAATCAAAGGGAATTATTAAATTAACAATATGAATCTCTACTCTTAATATTTAGTACCATCGGGGTCTGTTGTTACAAAGATTTGCGCGACGTAATCGGTGTTTTCTTTACTAGCACCATAAAGATGTATGGAATAATTTGTGTTTGGGTCCAAGGTTTCAAATCTATAGGAAGGATCGGCAAAAATATGGGTTGAAAAGTTGTACATCAATGGATCACAGCGTTTTGGAATCGACCCGGCTTTGTTAGCTTTTAGAAACCAACTTCCATTTTTAACTCGAGTGATCCAAGATACTTGAATGAAGTTAGAGGAAAGCGAATTTACGTACATCTGAATAAAATTGCCAGGCAAAGGGTCTGAGTAAAAATTACTACTTGCACTTGCACTTGACCAGCCCAATCCGTTTTTGGCTAAAGCTTTACAATGATAGCCCGTATTGCTTTTTAAATTGTTAATAGTTACAAGACCTTCCTCATCATAAGCATATCTACTAGTGTGTACATGATCTTTGCAAACAATTTTAAACATTTCTATTTTACATTTATCATTTAAGTTTACATATTTAGTTTGCATTGTAAGTGAGTTCGATGTGTTAGAAATCAACTCTGGAGGCAGAGGGGTATCAGGCACTACAAAAAATACTTCCGTTAATTAAATTAATTATTGTAAAATTTGAAATCATTACGTTTTGGTTTGGTTGTCAACTCAAAGATTGATATAATTTTACTTGGCCATTTTTTGTTCGGAAATGTTTCTATCTCTAGACGATAAGTTTTGCATGGAACTAGATCGGGAAAACGAATCATCGCTGAATCATTTTTTTGCCACATTAATTCTTTTGATTCATCAAATAATCGGGCCTTATAGTATTTAATATGTTGTTTCTCATAGTCCGATACATTCCAGGTTATAGTGGTAACGTTGTTGAAACTATTTGAATTTACATCAATTTTCGAAACATTTTGTATACCAAATTTGTATTTCATACACGTGCCCACCACTAAAGCTACTTGGCATACGGTTATGCTATAAATTTTACTTGGATTATAATCTAACAAGGTATACTCAAGAGCTTTTGTATCAAACTGAATTTTATCAATTTTAACGTTGTAATGATCAATGCAAGCTGGATTTTTAGTAGGTGGACTCCAATCAATTAATAATGTGGTATTTACCAATTCTGCTTTCAGATTCGTTATTGGACCTGGATCTAAAAATAATCAAATGATTTCAAATTATTCACTAAACTTTTTAATTAAATTCACGGTTACCTTTAAATCCTTGTTCTATGGAAATATTCATACTTAAATCGCGATCATTTTCGGATATAACTGTGATATTATATGTGGAACAGCCATCAAGAAAATCGAGTTTGTACTCGTTCCTAACAGATTTGTGTATTATTGGCTCAATGCCTGTCTGATTGTTATCTAATGTTATAATAATCAGATATTTCATTGGGCAAGTCTTTAAGAAGTTCGGCCATCTAAGTGTAGTGGTTACATTATCATAATTAATAGATTCTATCTCTCTGAATTGTATTGATTTAGTTGTTACAGTTTTATCGTGAATTTTGTAAAATTCCGATTCAATTTTTATGTAAATTTCCAAATGATAATTCTTGCTTGGTGATAAATTTTTTATTACCCACGATCCGGATAAATTAGCATGCGGATCCAAAATGACAATTGAATTGTTGATCATTACAACGAAGCTATGAAAACAAGCCTCATATTCGTGGTTCATTGAAACTTCAATTGTATCCTCGTAAGGCTCAGTTTTCAGGACCAGGCCTGTAGATATCATCAAAATGTTTTCATGATGATCAAATGTAATGTTAGTGTACTTATTCTTAACTCTCGCGAAAAAATCATAAAGGGTGTAAGGAACTAGATTTTTAATCCTAAACTCATTTGGATACAAACATTAAACAATAAACACTTTAAATAGCTTGGGCCACTCACCTGATAAACCCATGAGAAAATGTTTCATACTTCTGTATTGACTGGTATTGCCTAATACGACCATATTTGATCGAAACAATTTGGTAACAATCATAATCGAACTTCAGTTTTATGGAATCCGGTTTAGTGTAATACTCAAATTTAAATTCTAAAAATATCGGTAATATACTAAATATATATTTATTAACTGTACAAAATCAATTTACCATTTCCTAAAACCAAATCACTAACACAGAACACCAAGAAAATAGGTAAAATGTTTCGTCCACTTTTTAAAACCATTCCACATTAATTTGAAACACTTTCAACATTATTCCAGACACAAATTTAGTAATTGGTTTAAGCGACCTGCAGCAATTAAATATAAACTGTTAGTGAACTGTCATGATATACAACTCCAAAATTGAAACAAAACACAGTCACAAGTAAGTTAGTTCGTATAATCCCGTTATACAATTATTGTTGATAAATGGTTAAATTAGTAATTCAACGGTGACGTCATCGAACGTATTATCTCCATTTCTATTTGCATTTTTATATTGATAAATTTACAATGTTGTTTTGCAAATTACAAACTATTTTCGCAGCCAACATAGGAAGCTCATCCACCAACCAAAACTACTTCTTTACAAGCATTCCAAATACCAAAGCAATCATTAGGTCCAACAGCAGCAACTATATCATAAAAAAATTACCACACCAGTTCATTAAAGCCCTAATAATAATAATTAATAACAGCATTAATAACTCTTACTTCCCCGTCAAGTGGAAGGAAGCAGTAGTAATACCAATTCCCAAACACTCGGGGACAAAATCAAAACCAGCCGACTATACAGACCAATTAGCATGACCAACAATTTGAGGAAGATACTCGAACAGATAATCTTATCAAACCTCAATGGCCATACATATGGATACTCCGTAACTATTCCCGATTGCCAATTTGGGTTTAGAGCTGGCCACTCAACAGTAGATGCCTTAAACCTAGACATAATCAGCCGTCTGCCTCTTAGACGTACAAAAACCATTTCACTCTGTCTGATTAGACGATCTTAATTTTAAATCAAAAAAGATTAATGCAGATTAACCAAATAAAAATTATAAATAGTTTCATAAAAAACAGACAGGGAACAGTCGACATACAAAACACAAAATCCCCCAAACTTTCAATAGATAGGGGTATACCACAAGGTATTAGGTTATAGGGCCAATAATATACAACATTTTTACCCATGACCAACCATTAAATACAAGCGCGGAGACAGAAACCTGGCTATACGCTGATGACACTTTAGTATTTAGCAAATCCATGTGCACAGAAATTGCAGCTAGAAGAGTAGAAGAAAAATCAAAACTAATAGTATTCAGGCCACCAAGCGGGAAATGTATAAAATCAGCAACTCAAAAAGCACAAACCTAAAAATAGTTGTCAATGGCCAGCCTATCACAACAACAGACAAAATAAAATATCTAGGGATTAACCTGATTAACCGCTTAAAATTCAACCATCAAATAGACACCGCCATAACTAGCGCAAGGACCGCCTATAAAATAATTCACCCAATAATAAGACAGCTTAAACTAAACAAACCTACCTACTAAAGAACTACATTGCTCGTGTCATACTGCAGAAAAAGAATGATATCAGGATCTATTTTGTACGAGTGCAAAACCTTCACCAGCCATGAGTGGGGGCCAGTGCCAAAAGCTTTTTGGTAATCTATAAAAGTTGTAAATAGATTACGCTTTTTAGTATGTGCTTGTTTAAGTAACGACCGAGTCAATGATTAATTGCTCTTTACACTCTTGTGACTCTGGCCGACATCCCTTTCGTTGCTCTGCTAATATGTGACCATAACTTATGATCTGTTATGTGTATTTGTATGCGGTGCGTAATGCTTGTTGTAATTATCTTGTATATTGTCTGTAAACATGTGATCGGTCTGTACTTGGATGGGTCCGCGCCATTATTTTGTTTCGGTAACATATACGTAATTCCGTCTGTTAAAAAATTGGGCATCTCTTGCGAATTTGCTATAAATTTGTTTATATGTTGAGTTAAATACGGATGCACATTCGCGAATTTCTTGTACCAGTAATTTTGAATTTTATCTATACCGGGGGTTTTCCAATTATGTGTATGATTTATGATGTCTGTAAGTGTGTTTTGTGTGATACTCGAAAAATCTCATCAGTGGTATATTGTGTGTTCTGTTCGGCTCATCTGCGATCCAGTATGTCTCACTATTTTGTGAGAATCCTATTTCCGAGACTCCAGACCAAAATCTGTGTAAATCTGCAGATGATGGTGGCTGTGCATCAGTGTTCTGTGTATCTTGTTTTGCAAGTTTTCTATAGAAGGTTCCCTCATTTTGTGAGAATATTTTGTTTTTTAAGTTTTCTGTCTCGCCTTTACCGTGCAATACGACTGGACAACACTAAAAGTTTTTGTGGAAGTGTATCTGTGTACTGAGTGATTGTGCTGGTTGAAGTTTCGTGTGTTGAGTGTATTTGTGACGAGCCTTACCAGTGTCAGGTTTGGTCAGCTTAGTTTATTGTTTGCAGGATCATATTTAATTAAATCTACCTCTACGAATGGCATTGATTTAGTGGTTACAATTTCATTGTAGATTTTGTGAGTTTCTGAATTATGTTTTAAGTAAATTACCAAATTATAATTCGTGGAAAGTGATAAATTATTTATTTCCAACAATTTGGACAAATTAGCACTTGTGTATACGAAATCACCCACGATTTGTCAACCTCAATGTGTAAACTATCGAAACAAGCCCTTTATTCGAAGCTCATTTCAACAAGAATTTTTTCTGATTTAGACTTTGTTTGAAGCACCATCATGTTCGGAGGTATCATCAAAATGTTTTTAACATTTTAGAAATACTGATTCGTGTCGTAATTAATATTATTTTAATAATCATAGGCCACTCACAGATCGAAGTGAAATGAATCTTCAGCATACCGATGTCGTTGTATATAACTCCCACATGTAACCTCTTCAATTCGGTAACCGTTATCACTGGCTATCAATTATATGGAATTCAGTGAGGTAGGTATATATACAGAAACTTAAATTCTAAAAGTATCGTGCCTTACAGATTGTTTGTGACAAAATTAAAAAGAAACCTTACTGCACACAATTTTAAATTTTGTTTTGCGAAATATTTAACCAGTGTTTTTAAAAAAATTTAAAAATGTATGTATTAAGTGTGTTTCGCCAAGTGCCTACGGCAGAAAGTGTAAAAAGTAAAAAACCTCACCTTAGATTACAATTCTTAAACTTTAGATTTAATACTACCCAGCCTTTCTTCGATCTAACAATTATTTCTTAAACGAAAAAACGAAATTTTATTCAAGCCGATTCTCAATTCATGAAACGGGTTTGACAGGTTGAAAATCATTGTACCAAAATGATTAGATCAAGCAAGTTTCGTTTCATAGAAGAAATCTTTTCTCTCTGTGATGCATCCCCAAAACCAATTACTAAAAATTCATTGAGCCCAAATGTTCTCAGAATTACTAACATTTTTTAATAACGGTGATAAACTGTGCATATATAAATTTAGCCATTTACCATTCGAATTGTCAATCAAAAAATTATCTCAATTTCAATTTTTATTTTCAAAAATAGCAAATTTAACGGTGCCGAGTGCAGAATTCTTAAAATACATTTGTTTGTTATGTGTTATCGCGTTAAACGTTATGTATTTATGTTATACTGCAGTTTATTCAGTGCTATACTTAAATTTTATGGTACATGGGGTACCCAAGATGATTCAATATACATCCATTATAAAGTAACCAATTATTCCCTGAGGTAGACATAACTAATTTCAAAATTTCATTTGACCTCTGCAAAATAATCGAATACCAAAACTATTTGCACGAAGTCTTATTTAAATGTATCTACACTTCTTTCTGAATACCTTCCCAGGCCCAGCATAAACTAACACCGATACTTTTGCTTTTGGTGCAAATATTTCAATTAATTCTGTAATTTCCGTAATTATGTGATCATTTCAAAATTAGGAAATGATCACACAATTCTGGAAAATATTCAAATTAGTAATTTAAATATAATTTGTAATTACGAGTATGTACGAGTATGTGTTATCAGCAAACACAATGTTTATATGAAATATGACAAATGAAATAACACCGATTGCGTCATTCTTCAATTAAACTCTTACCTACAGTTAAACTTTCGATTTCGGCCATTTTGCGTTGGTGAACTATATTTAACTATAAATTTAAACTGACGTTTTCGAAAAATAATTTGCTGCTATACCTACCAATAAAGAATTGCCGGTCTAGCCGTCTAGGCAAAAGAAGTTTTTCTCGTACTGTTATTACTTGTTGCCTAGCACGACTGTAACATATTGCATAGTATAAAGACTTATAGTACTACCACCGTAGCTTCAACGGTGAAGTTTTAGATGGCGATACCGATATCGTTTTTAATTTTTCAACAAATTTTTATTACATACAGTGCTGGGAAAAAAAAATTGGGCAAACATATTTTAATACAAATTGGAGTCTTTTTTTGCTAAAATTACAAAACTTTTGAAAGCAATTAACTTAATGTTTTATTTTAAATACATTTATGATTCAATTTAAAAAAAATTAAAAATACCTACAATTTAAGGGGCAAAATCGATAAATTGGTAAAATATTCAAAATATCCCATTTGGCACTTAAGGGCGTGGAAGTGGAAGTGGAAGTAATGGAATAAAATAAACATTTTGTTTTGTATTTTATTGGTTTGTGGAAATTCTATCTTCAATATTAATATTTTGTTGAACCGCCTTTTGCCTCTATTACGACGGTACAACCCCGCAACTGATGTACAAAAAATTGGTCAAACAATAATTTTATATTATGCCTACCGTTCTTGGCCGTAATTAGGGTGCAGATGTTTTATTGCCTGCAAGGAAAAAAATATCGATGTGTTGAGCTGGCCCCTGTACAGTCCAGACTTAAATCCCATAGAAAATATTTGGTCTATAATGAAGCTTGAATAGCCAGAAAGCGCCCAGAATAAATTCAAGCTTTAAAAAGTTTGTTGATGACGTTTTGGGAATCCATATCTTCTACGACTTTGAAAAATTTATCAAATTCAATGAATCAGAGGTGTATCACTGTAATAATGTAATGGCGGTTCAACAAAATATTGATATTAAAGATAGAATTCTATAAATCAGTAAAAAACAAAAATAAAATTAAAAAATAAGTTTTTAATTTATTCGATTACTTTAACTCCAATCAACGTATTTTGAATATTTTGGCATTTTTCAGTTTTTCCCCTAAATTGCAGGTACATTTTTTTTCAAAAAATTAGGTCATACATGTATTTAAAATGAAACAATAAGCCAATTGCTCTCAAAAGTTTCGTAATTTTAGCAAGAAAAGACTCCAATTTGTAATTAATATATGTTTGCCCAATTTTTCTTCCCAGCACTGTATATACATATTGGGTGAGATCGTATCAAACATGGTTGTCCTAAACACCCTAAAGCCCTAGGCAGACTATGGTTTAATAAATCCGATTTAGTGAATTTTCGAGATTAGCCGTAGTTAGATTTACGGTATATATGCTTTATTTTTAGTTTAGTGACTAAAACGATATAATGAGACTGTATAAGTTTGACAAATATTATGAAAACAATAACAGTTTAAGTGTATTTACCATAATTTAAAACGAGTTTAACTAAATTGGATTTAATAAATCGCAGTCTGTCAAGGGTATAATTCCCTATTTTTTTCAAAACTGAAACTAGTTTCGGATTGCTCAGGTCATATGCCAACCTTGTATACAGGCCACTTTGATGTCAGCTTCCTAGGATTTTCTCAAGAAAATCGAGAAAATCATTTTTTCATAATATTTGATATGTGAGATCGTATCAAACAGCGTTGTCCTAAACACCCTAATCCCCTATTTGTTCCAAGAAATATTTTTTGGAAAGAAAGAAATAATTTAATTAATTTTTTTATAATGTAATATTTACCGTCTTATTTAAACTTCTCTTAAAAATTTCAAATTTTGTTTCCCAAATAAAAAATTCGTAATAGCGAGACATTCTGATTTTTACTAATACATGCACACATAATATGTTTTTTTTAGGACAGACTTAGGACAAAATTCACATACGTAGCAATATATGTATCAGGTAAGATGAATCCGAAGCGAAATAGTACAGTAATAAAGAATTATAAGTGAACACAAAATTAACTGAAATCAATGACTACCTAAATGACATATTGAACAAATTCCTCCTAAGGTTCAACAGTCACAACAATAAATTGATTATAAAGTCGTAGAATGATAATTATCTACCAGTAGAATACTACCTAAAAACTAAAGATTTAGAAAAAATATCATTAAACAACTTTATAAAAAAAAGTCTGAAGAATACAGGCGATAATCCTAACAAGTGCTCTTTGCCTATTAAAGGGTTCACTCTCAGCTTGCTCGGGGATTTTTACCTACTATGAACGGTTTCAAAGAAACAAGAGCATATAGCTAGGCGCTGTTGGTTGGATATGGTGCATTAATTGTTTGTGCGGTTTGATATTGTGTGTGTGTCTATTCAGAAACTTGTGGACTAAACTACACGTGCTCAAAATGACTGCCTTCTGGAGCGTCATAAACGTGTTTTTATGTAGTTGAAGTGTATTAATGTTATTGTGCAACGAATGGGGTATGACTTGCGTGGAGAAAAGCACAATGGGCACCGTAATGATCCTGTCCATTCCCCCACATCGTTTGCCGCACCTTATTCGCCAATGTTGTTTATTTTGTGATTTTTCGGTGTAACTGTGTTGTAAATTATTTGTGTTTGGTACAGTAAAATGGGGTGAATAGAAACACTTTTCAAGTTTACAAGCAAGTACTGCTAAGAGGATATTTGTTTTTAATATATGAAATATCTCAAAATATGATTTTTGATCGATTGATCGATTATAAATGAATATGGCGGATTTTTTTCTAAAAAAACCTCACTAAGCGTATTTTGTTGACCAAAATTGAATTCGAATTATTTCGTTTATTTTTCTCCCAAGAAAAGCCAATTTCATTTAATTGACAAAATCCAACTTTGCGAAATAAAATATAAATTTAATATGTATTATGACCTGGTGACAGGTATCAAAACCAAAAATTAGAATTGGGTATGACACTAAAATCCCATCAATTTATATCAAAATTAAATTAATAATGAACACCCAGTTATAATGTTAACTTTGATATGAAGTGTTTGAATATAACCAAAGCAACCTTGATTATACAAGCCATAATCTAAAAAACGAAGCTTTTATAAGGGAATTAGAAACGCGGAAAAAACCAAACTTTTCATAGTAAAACACACAAAACATATGGGAAATCACTTTTTCTCCGAAGACAAATTTGTAAATGAAAACGTTGCAAATTCTCAATTATGATTTCTGAAATATTTTCATAAATGTTTGAATTTCAACATATATAAATCTCGTTTAAGTAAATCGTTCTCATTTTCTTGTAATAATTGGTTTATTTAAACCAAAATATAAAAAAAAGTTCATAACAACAGCATTCTGGTCAAATTAAAAAGAAAAGCTTACTACAAATCGTGTGCATTAAGCCAATATACATAGATGGCAGTGGGCAGTAAACATTTTGAAAAACCGTACCAAAAATCGCCACTTGGGGAAATTTAAGTTCAAAAATTGTAGGAAAAGCAAAACAAATTCTCAAAATATTAAGAACGTGTCATAATTTTGTGATTAAACAATTTTTTTCGTATTTTTCTGTATAAATCTGAGACATCTAACGTACACTAGTAAAACTAAAGATAAATGTAGCAAGTATTATTTTAATTCGTCAGAGCCAACTTTGATGTATTTTTCAAAATGAAAGTTCGAAAAATATATTTTAGAAATAATTTAATTTTAATATTTCTGCAATTAATATTTACTTAATACCAATAAACCCTTCCTGTATATTGTTGCTAAAGATATGTAGAACACTTTTGTATAAAAATTTTGTAACATGTTTGCTTTTTTCAATGAAAAACTTGAAGCTAAAAAACACCATTTTTACTATGGATTCCTATGGAAATTAGTGAAAAGTTATACCACTAAAAAAGCTTCTAAAAAATACGTCATAATGATTATGGCTCTATACTCTAGAAGGCTCTGATATAACACGTGAACGCATTGACTACGAATATCAAAAGTAAATCCCATGAACGTAAATAGGAGTATAAATGTTAAAGAGTGAAAGCAAGTCTGCACAATCGACCATTTCACAAAGGCTGTCGCGTGGAAAAGTGGCAGTCAGTGGAACACCTACGCCTGGAATATACCATACGGCAACAATTTATAAATATTGGGTTTGATGGCAGTTTTCTAAGTACAATTCTGATCGAGTGTGAGCAAAGCAACCTTGATTATACAAGCCATAATCTAAAAAACGAAGCTTTTATAAGGGAATTAGAAACGAGGAAAAAACCAAAATTTCCATAGTAAAACACATAAAACATATGGGAAATCACTTTTTTTCCGAAGACAAATTTGTAAATGAAAACGTTGCAAATTCTCAATTATGATTTCTGAAATATTTTCATAAATGTTTGAATATCAACATATATAAATCTCGTTTAAGTAAATCGTTTTCATTTTCTTGTAATAATTGGTTTATTTAAACCAAAATATAAAAAAAAGTTCATAACAACAGCTTTCTGGTCAAATTAAAAAGGAAAGCTTACTACAAATTGTGTGCATTAAGCCACTATACATAGATGGCAGTGGGCAGTAAACATTTTTAAAAACCGTACCAAAAATCGCCACCTGGGGAAATTTAAGTTCAAAAATTGTAGGAAAATCAAAACAAATTCTCTAAATATTAAGAACGTGTCATAATTTTGTGATTAAACAATTTTTTTCGTATTTTTCTGTATAAATCTGAGACATCTAACGTACACTAGTAAAACTAAAGATAAATGTAGCAAGTATTATTTTAATTCGTCAGAGCCAACTTTGATGTATTTTTCAAAATGAAAGTTCGAAAAATATATTTTAGAAATAATTTAATTTTAATATTTCTGCAATTAATATTTACTTAATACCAATATACCCTTCCTGTATATTGTTGCTAAAGATATGTAGAACACTTTTGTGTAAAAATTTTGTAACATTTTTGCTTTTTTCAATGAAAAACTTGAAGCTAAAAAACACCATTTTTACTATGGATTCCTATGGAAATAAGTGAAAAGTTATACCACTAAAAAAGCTTCTAAAAAATACGTCATAATGATTATGGCTCTATACTCTAGAAGGCTCTGGTGTGAGTCGTAGTAAGGACACCATATAACTCTGGCATACTCGATTTGTGACCTTACAAATGAAGTATATCACTATTTGAAGGTCAGCGTATTGTGAAAGCCTTTCGGGTTACGTTTGATAAATCCTAGCGTTAGTGTGTAAGCATTGCTAATAACAGCATCAATATGATAGTTGAACTTTAGATCTGAACCCCAAATCATTAACTAAGCGGACACGTTCTATTAGCTGATGATTAAGAAAATAACTAAAAATTAGCGGATGCTTAAATTTGGGGTATGTCATTATTTGACATTTCTCCACATTAAGGCTCAAGAGAACAAAACATAATAACAAAAATAGTAAAGGTTATAAATGACTGCCTTCAAGTACTCCTAAAAAACACGTGAATCATTCAGAAGATGTGTCTCATAAATTTTCATATACATTCTACGATTGGATAAGTAAGATCTTAGCCAATTTAACGGTAAAATGTCGCAGTTAAATTTACTAAGCTCATCCAACAACAGAAGGTTGAAAGCTTTGACAAAATCAGTATAGACTACATTGATCTGAGTTTTATTGATTGCGTGTTTAGTTAAATAATTCTGAAAAAGTGCTAAACTAGTAACAGTAAATCGATCAATTGCTTACAGTGGAAAAATAACACATCTTTAACCATTGATTCAAATAGATTGGGAATACAGGATGCCAGTCAGGCAGACCATCAGGACCCGAACCTTTAGAGGTATACATATTTTGAAACGCATTCTCCACATAGTCGCAAAAAAAAAAAATTTGAAAATTTAGTTCTTGGTTCATACGAACTATTAATGGTATCCTTAACAAATACACTGCAGAAATAATTGGCAAAATATTGCAAATTGAAACTGGATCATTCGATTTCTGCCTATTGAATGTGGTGACACTCATCTCGTTATAGTGGCGCCTAAAGTGAGGCTTAAATTCGCCTCCAAATCAATTATAAGTTTTGGCGCCATCTCATTACAGTGGTGCCCAAAAGTGAGTCAAAACCATCAGATCCCAAAATATTAGCTTCATTTATTCCCATTTTTAAAGTGGTGTTTATCTCCATGGGGAGATTGTTTCTTGAACCGGTAGATGATGGATTATCAAATTTATCATCAACATAACAAAGAAAAACGTCGATCCCGTTTTTGAGAAAATCTGTTTCTATACTCGCTTGGACCTAAAAGTTAACACAAACTGTTACAATTACTAAAATCTATCTTTGTACAAAATTTCAACCAAAACTATCAATATTTGTGAGAATGGAAGACAAAACAAAATAATACAAATGTATGACTGGTGGGACGGATGGACGGAAGGACGGACACGAAATTGTTCTAGTCAATGTTTCGGGGCCGTGATAACCTAATTCGTCGCGAAATGTAAAAATATGGAACAAAAATTTTTTCGTGAATACAATACTAACCCAATATAACTTTGTTATAGTGGGAAAAGTAATAACACAAAAATGTGAATGTGCGGATGTGGTTTTTCTCAACTACTTGGCTTAAGAAAGCAAAACGAAAATCTTAATAGTTCAAGAGCTATGAACGTGAAAATGAGTGTATATTTTGACAAAATGTTCACTCTGAGTCAAAACATGTCGAAAGCAATATCTCAAAAACGGGGACTATCTTTGAAATTGAACTAGCACCATTGTGTTCAGTGTACTCGAATTAGGTTTACCTCCTGGGTGCCTAGCTTGTCACAAAAAAAACTCAGCGATTCAAGCAGAGTGATTTTAATTTATGTTTTCTCGTCAATCGAACTCGCGTTTTTGTTAGAAATTGAACTGGACTGGAATTGGTTGACTTTTGTGTATCATTAATGGCACAAGACCAGACATATCTTTCAGTGTTAATTACTTGAGTAGATTTCAAAATTGCTGTAATGAAACATATTTCAAATACGACTTGCATATTTAACCACAGATCTAAATTTGACATTTTATCAAAATGTTAAGCATCATGGATAATTTTGTGGATGCCGACTGGGCAGGCGATATTGAGGATAGAAAATCTACTACAGGATTTGTTGTAAGATTATTTGGCAACGTAATTTATTGGGAATCAATGAAACAAACCAGTGTAACCAAATCCAAAAGCCCTATCAGAAGCTTAAGTTTTACTTGAGTACAATCTCTATTTCGACATCCTTAGGACCACGGCTTTCCTATGATGCCTTTTAACGGAATTATTTAAACTCATTTCTTTGCATAGAACCTTTAAATGCTTATGACAAAAATGCCAAAAAGTCTACAAAAGTCAAAAATAGCATAAAAATGAATTTTCAGGTAGCCATTCCGATAGGCATCAATAGTCTTGCTTTTAGGGAATATAAAGAGTTCCCATTTACATAGACGCTGATAATTCGAATGTGTTTAAAAAAAGTGCATCCAAACACCTCACTGCTCTCATCTTTCTCCTAGTAAAGAACACATTTATTTAATAATTTTCAACCACAAAAAGAACCACAAATGGTTGTAAATTTTTGCAAGCCAATAAGGCACATTTCCTTTGTTGACAATTTGGCATGCAGTTCTGCTTTCTCGTTGCCAACAATTTCTCTATTTTTTGGACAATATTAACAGTCTGATAATCTGACAGCATGCAAACCGCCTGATTGTTGCTGTTTCTTTATTTTATGATTTCATGAAGTCAGGTGCATCTCAGACCAGTTATGCCTTCCATTTTTAGTCTCTATTTCTATATTCAGCCGTTTGAAGTAAAGTCACTCTATTCCTCCCTCTTTGAGATTTGAATTGTTGATATTTGTGATTTTGAATTTCTTTGAGATTACATTTTATCCCAGATTCTTTCTTTGCTGTTGCGGGCTCGCTCGATTCTAAGAACCCGAACTTTGATCGAAATATAGAGATTTGGTAATGAGAATTTCATATAAGACGTATTTTAATTTCTTACATCTCTTACACCTGTTATTCTTATGTTTCAGTTCCTATTTTTCGGCCAAAATTAGGGTTCGACTGTAACATATCATGGTAGAGTAGTAGCTCGGTAAAGAAAACTTCTTGTATGCGTTAGCCTATTTTTTGGATCAAAATAAGATTATCTTGAAATGCGATAAAATGTCAACATGCCTTGATTCAACTTCATTATCCTATAAATACAATTTTTCAATTTAATATTAGTCTGTGTTGATTTACGGCGAATTTAACTAGCGGAAAAATCACTTATCGTGTATTAAATCACGGAAATGAATGCTAAGATTACCAATCGTTTTTTTTATATTGGGTATTGAATATGTCGTGCTTTATCTATCTACGGAATTTCAATTATTCAATAAAATTTTGTCGCACGTACGTTATAGAGTTGTCAACGGTTTATAATGGTTTCCAATAAGAAACCATTAAACGTGATGATTCTGCTAATTTTGAATCATTATCAGAGTATTTTTCAAATACCAGTAATCATATTATGTAAGTTTTATGTGTAATAATTACCAATGTTATCATTTTTTTCTCCCTTTAAGATACAAGGATTTGAGTAATGCACTAATTATGAAATCAGTGCAGTTATTACAATTCTCCAACTTAACGCTAAGTTTTCTCTAGTAAACTTTAACGACACTCAACAATGAAGTACCCATTATAGTAGCGTCACTACTGTGATTCTTTATAATTATGTATGATTATTTTTTCACTATAAAGTCAGTCACTGTGATCGTCGATCGAGTGGTACTATACAAATAAAAATCCCCAAAAACCACCAAAAAATCGTTATTCGGTTATCTTACCGTTAATTAAATATCTTACCGTAAGAGGCAAGTAATTTCCGTTGGCTATATAGAATTTTTATGTTGATCGTCAAGATAGCATGTAAAGTGCTGTCACGGAAATCCAAATTAAACTTGTGTTAAAGGCCCTACACACGATCCAATTGGTTGGTGTATTTTGAGTACAGACGATCCAATTTAGTCGGTCCGATTTTATTTCAATAAATAACAACACTACGTCAATAAATAACAACATTTTGAATTTTTTTTTCTAGCTCCGCTAGGTATCTATGAAATTTCTTTTTCAATACACACGATCCAATTCGGTTCAACGTTTAAATTTTGTGATGGCCTTTTAAGGAAAGTAGAGCTTTCCCCTTGCGAAATCAAACTAAATTCTTTGGACCCAATTCGCAGTCCTCCAGAATGGAATGAGCTTCAATGCAAGGTGATTTAGCCCACCTTAATTGTATATCTTGTTTCAGTAAATAAAAACGTTTCGTTTGGGTTTTAAGCAACACTTAAATTGGTTGAACAAACCTTTTTTTGATTTGTCCTGATTTATTTACTTATAAACAAAAATTAAACGTACACATGTTTTAAAATAAGCACTTTTGCATAACTAAAGATAATTAGGTTTAAAAAAATGTAACTTTCAAATTCGTTACTATTCCAATTCTCACCTACAAATATCCTTTGATTTTATAAATTCGTGTCAGATAATACGATTCAATAGCCTCATATAAAAACTCATATTGGGCCAATGTTTCTACCATACCGGATCTCTGGAGTCGTAATTCTTTAACTGTTTGCGAAATACTAGTTATATCGGATAAAAGCAACTCCTGAAAAAGAATGTCCAATGCAATAAAAGTACCGGTACGGCCAACTCCAGCCGACGAATGTACAATTATTGGGTTTCGCAATTTTTTAGCCTGTGTACCGCTCATATCAATAAACTCGAATAATTCCAATGGATATTTCGGACTATCGCCATTGGACCAAGCGGAATACTGGTAATGATATACGTGTTTTTTCTTTTGACCGCGCAAAACAAATAGCGAACGCTTTATACAATTACCATACTTCGTTTCGTCAACATTTTTGATAATGATATCATTAGACTGAAGTGTTTTATTCAATTTTGGATAGTACTGAAAATATTGTAAACTGGAGTTTTCGGCTAATCCCGATAACATAACAATTCGGTCGCATTTCTCCTGGATCACCATGTGCCAGAAATTATAAACAGTGTCTTGTGTGGGATCTTGGGTTGCAATATATTTACTCTTTTTGTTGTATCCATCGATATAGGATGCATTTATGTAGTCCGTTAAGCAGTATTGATTAGGTTTCAGAATAATTCGATTAAAATCATCTGGAAATTTAAAATATTACAATGAGTCATTTCTTGTTTATCGAAACATTTATTGTTAGGATTACTCACATGGGACGCTAAGTGGTATGGTCTTCATTAAATTTGTTAAGTCCATGTTACAAATCAATTTAAATTTGCTGCGAATCAATGCGTTGTTTGGCCGTTTACGAGGATTGAAAAATGGTGAAAGTTCCATGTATACAGATTCAGTATTTAGTTTTCCACTAGAACAATGCCAGTATGCTAACCCAATTAAAATTATCAAAATAACAACGGAAGTACATACAATTGGGATTATTATTACCAAATCAATCAAATCGTACCATTTTGCAGCTAAAATAATTAAATATAATAATATTCGAAAATTTTAATCATTTAGCATATTTACCTGCTGAGATAAATTCGATCTTTGATTCATTTAGTGGGCCTGCAAAATTCACGAGCTTTATTACAACGCTAATGCTGTAGTTGTGTTCTGGCTTGATACGATTTTCCGTGTGATTAAAGATTTCAATAGCTTCCAATGCACTTGAATATGGTACAGTCCAAACATAAACAGTCTTTATCAAACTATGTGGATCAATTTCAACAACTTGGCCAACAAAACTTTTAATTCGACCGTTTAGTTTACATGGTAATTGCCACATTATAGTAACAGATCGGCCGGTTAATTGCGAAATATTCAAATGTGTTACTTGGAATGGAACTGAAATAATTAAAGGAAATAATCAAATTGAAAAATATGAATCTCTCCTCTTAATATTTAGTACCATCGGCATTTGTTGTTACAAAGATTTGCGAGTTATATTTGTCGTTCCGTGCATCTGCACCATCAAGATATATGGAATAATTCGTGTTTGGTTCCAAGTTTCCAAATGTATAGGAAGAATCGCCAACAATATGGGTTGAAAAGTTGTACATCAAAGGATCACAGTGCTTTGGAATCTGGTCATTTGAACCAGCTTTGGTAATATTTAGAAACCAGTTTCCACCAAAGTCAGAGATCCATGATAATTCAATGGAGTTAGAGGAAAGCGAATTTACGTACATCTGAATATGAGCGTGACGTGTCGAACGTTCTACGTAAAAATGTCTAGTTTCACTTGAAATTGACCAGCCCCCCTCATTTTTAACTTTGGCACTACAAGAATAATTCGTATCACTTTTCAAATGGTTAATAGTTGCTGGATCTTCCTCATCGTAAACAAATCTCTTAATTTTTTCACCACCATGGCAATAAATTTGAAACATTTCAATTTGGCATTTATCGTTTCTGTTTAAATAATCAGTTTTCAATGTAATCGACTTCGATGTTTTAGAAATTAATTTTGGAGGCAGAGGTGCATTAGGTTCTGCAAAAAAAATATTTTTATAATTCCTGTGTTTTCAAGTTAAATTAAAAATTTAATAGTTTACCTATTTTTATGGATTTTTCCATTATTGCATCGTAACGATCTTCCGCAGCAATTGTGATAAGATATGAGGAACAGCGATCAAGGAAATCCAGTTTGTATTCGTTCATAGAAGTTATGCATATTGTTTCGTTAAGGCCAAGCGGATCGCTTTCTAATTTAATAGAAATCACATATTTTAATTTACAACCCTCCAAGAAGTTTGTCCAATTTAGTTTGGTGGTTGCAGGATCATAATTAATCAAATCTACGTTTACGTTTTTCGATTTAGTTGTTACAGTTTTATTGTAGATTTTGTGAGTTTCTGAATTATGTTTTAAGTAAATTACCACATTATAATTCGTGCAGGGTGATAAATCATTTATTTCCAACAATTTGGATAAATTAGCACTTGTGTACGAAATCTTCCTCGATTTGTCAACCTCAACATGTAAACTATCAAAACAAGCCCTATATTCGAAGTTCATTTCAACAAGAATTGTTTCTGATTTGGACTTTGTTTGAAGCACCATGTTCGGAGGTATCATCAAAATGTTTTTAATATGTTTGAAATACTGATTCGTGGCCAAATTTTTAACTTTCGCATTAATTTGATATTGTTTACACGGTTCTAGATTTGGAATAAAAAAATCGCTTTAAGAAAAACATAAATCAATATTATTCTAATTATCATACACCACTAGTGTTTGCATTACCGGTAAACCGGTTTACCGGTTTCCCGGTAAATTGCTCAGAAAGGCTATTTTGAAATACCGGTAAATTAATCTTTTTTCACCGGTAATTCGGTAAAATTGAAATATTTTAATTCTAGTAGTTATTTAAGATAAATTAATAAATTAACCAAAAAATATGTTGACAACGTTACGTCTCTGGAACAAATGTAAAATATCCGTGTGTACGCCAATATTGTAAATATTTACTCAGGCATTGATTTACCCAAATTCTAACCATTCGTCAGACTAGTGACGAATCGTAGCGTGCTTTTTCAGCGGCTGGTATAATCTGTAAGAAATCCAGATCAAATTTAAATGACGACAGCATGGATACAATTTGCTTTTTAAGAGTCTATTTTAATAGCTAAAAGGAGATCTAGGTACTTAAGAAAACTGAAAAAGTTGGATTTTATATTTTATTTGTATTAAATTAATGTTTATTAATTAATAATAATTATTTAAATTAATTTTATTGAATTGCTAGAATTGAATTAAAACTATGTAAATACATATATTTTGGAATAAATTAATATTGATTGCGTTATCCACTAGTTTCAGCTGTTTTTCATCTGTTATATTAGAAATCAAATTAGATTTAGATTTAGCGGTAAAAACCCGGTTAACCGGGATTTTAAGAAACGTTTACCAAATTACCGGTAATACCTAAATCCGGTAATTTTGCAAACTATATACACCACTCACAGGCCAAAACTAGATGAATCTTCGTTGTTATGCTGTTTTTTCATATAACTACCATATTTGATCTCTTCAATTCGGTAATCGTCATCATAGGCTATCAATTTTATGGAATTCGGTGAGGTAGGTATATACAGAAAATTAAACTCTAAAAGTATCGTGTTGTACAGATTGTTTGTGACAAAATTTTAAAAAAAAACCTTACCGTTTCCTATGACATGCGTAGCACTCACCAATAAAATAACTAAATCGAGCACACTTACACAAACCATAACACATTAAAGACTTTTCAAAATTTCAAAAAAAAAAAAAAAAAAAGAAGTATCTGATTCGCAAGGCAACTAACTGTAAACTGGTAACAAACTGTCGTGCTGCATGCATACCCAAAACCCATTACTAAAAATTCAATGAGCGCAAATGTTTTCAGAATTATTAACATTTGTTAACAACGTTGATAAACTATGCATACATAAATTTAGCCATTTATCATTCGAAATGTTACCCAAAAAATTATCTCAATTTCAATTTTCATTGATTAATTAAAATACATTTGTTTTGTTGTGTGTTATCGCGTTAAACGTTATGTATTTATGTTGTACTGCAGTTTATTCAGTGGTATACTGAAATTTTATGGTACATGGGGTACCCAAGATGATTCAATAAATACGATCATTATAAAGTAACCAATTATTCCCTGAGGTAGACATAACTAATTTCAAAATTTCATTTGGCCTCTGCAAAATAATCGAATACCAAAACTATTTGCACGAAGTCTTATTTAAATGTATATCTACACCTCTCTTTCTGAATACCTTTCCAGGCCCGACATGTGCCCGACATTCTGGAATTGTGTGATCATTTCAAAATCAGAAAATGATCACGCAATTCTGGAAAATATTAAAACTAGTAATTTAAATATAATTTGTAATTACTATTGTTCGAGTATGTGTTATCACTTATCAGCAAACACAATGTTTATATGAAATATGAAAAATGAAATAATACCGATAGCGTCTTCAAAAATAGGAAGCGTTAGTCTTGGCAACTTGAAATCTGATTTAAAATTATTAACATGCACAGACTGGTCATCGATATGTTACATGGGCTGGGTACAATTTCCTAACCTAATAAATTCAGAACAGAAATATTTAAAAAATTTATAAAATATTGGTCAATCTCGCGGCTGTGAGTTTGCTTCAAACCTAATGCACTACAAAACTGGTAATATATGCTGCATCATGCCATTGATGAGCAAGCCTTTTTACTAGCTTGGGACCTAACTATATGGTGAAAGCGAAACAGGAGAAAGATTAGCCGAAATGTTGCTGGAATCGGTAGACATTGCCAAACAGCTATACAACGCTAAAGTATATGCGGTTGTTTCCGATAATGCAAGTACTATGGTCAAAATGGGAAAACTTACAAATCACGTTTTATGGCATAGTACTTGCAATAGCCATAACGCCATCTTGTTGGCAAAGGACGATTTGGATGTAGCAATAAGAGAGAAGGTAACTACTGTACCCAAAGAATACAAGCACCTCGATTTAGAAAAACAAATAGTCATGCACGGTTGTAGTAATATTAAACTACCTTGTAAAACGCGATAGTGCTCATACAGAGATGCTTACAGCTCTCTAATCAAGAACTTGGGGCAGATGAAGATCCTAGCAGCTGAGTCTAAAATTATGAAAAAGTCAATATACGTTTCTAAGTTACAATTTACAATTTTGCTGCTTGAAGGAAGTTGCGGCTAGTTTTTGAATAATATTATGTTGAATACACTTCCAAACAATGTGAATGTGCGCAGCTGTAATTTAAATGATACTTTGAAAGTGAATTTTATTGATAATTCGAATTTTAATTTGGTTTATTTCAACTCGCGAAGTATGTATGTTTAACAAGTTAGATGAAATTATGCATATTGTTTGTATAGTTGAGAGATGGCTTGATGAAAGCTATTCCGTAAAGCTGTTGCTATAAATGGATTTAATTCTCTGCGCAATGATAGATTGGACAAGCTGGGAGGAGGTATATGCTTATATTTTCGGGATGGTTTTAAAATTAAAATTTTAGAAAAGAGTGTGCCTAAGGGAATAAATTTTGAGTTTATTGTACTAGAAGTTGGATGCAAATCCTCTGTATTTTTGTTTATTATTGTCTACTAACCACCTAAGCGTTGCAATTTATATGTTTTTGATGATGTTTTAATGAGATTTAGTTCGATGTATGATAAAGTTTTAATTTGTGCTGACATCAATTTTGATCTTTCTTAGCGGTGGTAAGGGTGGTGGGGCATTTTAGGAATATTTTGGATTTAGTTGGTTTTAAAATTTTTTGATCAACCCAAGTGCTTTACTTCGCATAGCAGTTCTCTCTTTTGGATGTTGTAGCTTCTAGTGATAATTTGTAAATTTCAAATTAGCTACAGTTGGGTTTAGGTCATATTTCAGATCATGATTTACTGGTTTTTTCTTATAATGTCAATAGTATGGCGATTGAGTTGGAACCTAAATCAATTTCTTTTAGAAATTTTAAGTCGTCGTGGGATAATTTGTATTCAATATAGCAGACATTAATTTGAAAATTGATCTTTTTAATACTTTGATTACATATTCATTTGAGAATGCTGCCCCTATCTCGACTGTTAAAATTTCTAGCAAAAGTAAGCCTATGTAGTTTAATTATGAAATTGAATCGACCATTATGGAGCGCAATATTGCTTTACGAAATCTGAAGCTTAAAGGTACCAATGCATTGCGTGCAATTTTTATTAAGATTTGTAACATAATGGGGTATATACACGATACTCTAGCAAGCAGATAAGCAAGCAAGTTTTGCTAGATTGAGGCAATTGGCATACTCGATGCTAATAAGCAAACAAATTTTGCTGAATTGCAAAAAATGATATACTCGATATTTTTGCTTTAGCTAACAAGCAAGCAAATAGTTAATATTTTGCGAACGATTTAATTTGTTGGCAAATTATTGTTTAGTGTCAATCATTGAGTTTAGACCATTTTTCATTTGGGAAATATTTAGAAAGGAAGCTAACTATTGTATTCGAAATAATTGTATTTCATATTTTGGAAAAAAATTAATTAATTTAGACAAAACTATGTAATAAAAATTCAATGGTTACTTTATAATCATAACTTTTCAATTAAAATTTTTGAAATTTCTTGGTACAACCCTTTCAAACGACTTTTCGGTTTGTGTTAATAAAATAAAAAAATTTCAAAACTGTTTTTTTATTACAATTTAGGTTTCGTACTAATTTTCAACATATTAAATATTTTAAATTTAAATTATTTAAATTTAATGACGTTATTATGTATTTGACTAAAAACAGAACAAAAAACTTTCAATTATTCACGTTTTGAGGTTATATTTTTTATTCAGCGTAATGACATTTGCGTGCTGAGTAAAAAAAATTTATTGCATTGCGAAAACGATCGAGTATTGGATTTTACGCAAGAAATTTTGACATATGCAAATCCGCCATATTTATCGAGTTGCAGTTTGCGAATTGATAAATTATCGAGTATGTGGCCCAATAACTAGTTTAATTACAAAAGGGAACATTAAATTATATATTGAAAAATGTAGGAGGTGTAAATCTCCTCCTCAAACAACTTTGTACCTAACCCTGATGAATTTAATGACTATATAAGAACACTGATGTGAAACCCCACATCTAGTCCACCTCTCGATTATTTCAATTGCTGTAGTGATGTACAGGACAGTTTTACCTTTTTTAATGTTGGCATTGAAGAAGTCTTGAAATCATTTATATGAGCATTTGGTCTAATTCTGTTGGCCTTGATGACGTTACACTGAAGTTTGTTAAGATTATTTTACCTTATATCTATTCGTTTATTGTCGATATTTTTAATTTTATTTTAACTACATCCGTTTTCCCAAAAAATTGGAAAATTTCGAAAGATTTGCCTGTTGCGAAGGTTTCAGATCCAAAATCGTTGTGTGATTTTAAGGTAATTATGAAAGATCAAATGATGAGATATTTAAATTATAATTTGTGTCCTTTTCAATCCGGTTTTAGACCTAATCATATAGCACTTCCAGGGCTTTGACCTGTATTTGTAATGACATTCGGAGGAACTGTGATTCTAAATGTTTCACTGTTCTTGTGTTATTGGATTTCAATAAAGCGTTTGACTCTTTGTGAATTATGTTAAGCTGTTTCATAAACTAGAATTTGTTTAATAATATCCCAGTTATCTGATCGCAAATAAACAGTATTTGTTGCTGGGCAGTTTTCAAAGGTTTTACCATTGAGTTCAGGTGTACCGCAGGGTTCCGTGATGGGACCTCTTAAATAGTGTGAGAGATGTACTTGGTAATATAAATGAGGTTTTGTCAGCCATTTCTATGTGGGCATCAGATAATTGTTTGCCTTTAAGATCACAGGCGATTGTTATTTATAAGAATCTTGGCTTGGTTATGAATCAGGCTATATGGTGGGTTGATCATATTTCAACTATTGGAGTTAAAATATTCAAAATGCTTAGAATTTTCTGGAAAATCTCCTCTATCACTAACATAGGCTTTAGGAAAACTATGTTTTTTGCATACCTCCTTCCGCATTTTCTATGTGGGTGTGAGGCTTACTATGAATTATCTCATTTTTGTAAATATATGGTTGATCTTTTATTTAATGCTTGTATTAGATATGTCTTTAGTTTAAGAAAGTATGATCATATATCTCATCTTAACACAAGTTTACTGAATATTGAAATTACTGATTATAGAGTTTGTCGACGTTGTCTACATTGTCGACGTCAATTTTTGAATTGTCTACATACTAGCGTCCTTCTTAGCTAGCTACACCCAATATTTCAATCAAATTTCCAATCTAGAAATTTTTAATGCGTGTAAGTACTTATATATAATAATTAGTGTACGCAATGAATTTTCTTCGGAGGAGAAAAAATAGTACGTCATGTACGTGAAAGCGCTGACACATGTGTTTGCTATTGAAGCGTAAAACGAATTCAAGTATATTTTGAATGAATGAGTCGCTATACAAATGCTTCGGGTCATTGTCATGTTTGGAGCGAAAATTTTGACCATATTCCATTTTCTCAACACTGGTTAATAAATTATCCTTCAAAATATCCAAATAATCAAACCGGTTCGTTATGGTTTCAGTGTAAGTCAAATGTCTCACACCTCTTCAGCTAAAAGCTTCCCAAACCATTATACTTCCGCCACCATGTTTCACTCAAGTTCAGTGTTGGCGTTAAAAAGGTTAAATTTACTTTCGTCCGAGGGAATAACATTTTCCTAGAACTCTTCCAGCTCACACAGTCCAATGCATAATATAGAAGCGCTTTTAAATATTTTTTTTCCGACACACATTTCTACCGTGCTGCATACATTCACGATACTCTTGTTTATGCTAAATATTGCGTTTTATCTGAGGTTTTATTGCTATTTTTTCGCGCACTAAGCTTTCGATTCTGTTTTATCTCCCTCTCTATTAGACGTATAGTATTTGACATTCGATCAGCTTTCGATTGCAAACACGCCCAACAACCACCTCTAGGGATTTGGTTTTTTGAAAGTTCTGGATGACGACAATTTTTTTCCTTCACTCTCTTCAAGTTATTGATAAATTTCTTTAATTTCTACACCTATTTTGGTGGTAGTGTTAATTTTGACAAAAGGCAAGTGTACAGACAATTTTTTGATACAGTGTAGGTATATCAATTATTTCACACAATAACGGATATAATTGCAGGGAGTCACCAAGTACTAGGTAGGTGAGGATTTTTTTTTTCTTTTTAGGTACCGCGTTTTCTTTATATACTACATACATTACATACATTAAATTTTTTTGTGTTAGTGTTAAGCCGGACCATATAATGTCCGGCTAAAAGGTTATTTGTCTCTCTTTTCATGTGTGGATGATCTAGCCTATAAATGCTATTCTGTACCCACTAGTGGTATCTTATGGTGAACCACCGTCCCAATTCCAAAAGTAAAATCCTTGAGCAGCGTATCAAGGTCCTCATTTATCACTCACCATCACCAACGACCAAATTCTCCTATTGTAACTAGCAGGAGGCAAAATCGCTGCGGTGAGCCGATCGCAGGACAATTTCTGCGTAAATGGTAGATGATGGGGTCATAGTCTAATCCTCAAGCCAATTAAAAATATCGTGACTGTATGTAGGTCGTAGCTTGACTTTTCAGTTTAACAAATTTCCAAAACTTACTCAATTAACGTAATTCATCTTCCAAATCAATAATGTACATAATTATTATATAAAAATCGGTTTAAGCAAGTTTTTTGCTTACTAATAGTTTTAAACTGTATAAAATGCAAAGTGGAATCTGTACGCCTTCACTTGCGGTGGGCTTTATTACGTAGAATCTCAATATTCTTGACTTCTTTTGTGGACCATAGATCTTTACGACTAAATGATAAATCTACAAAAGGCAAAAAAAAAACATGAAAATGAATTTTTAGGCAGTGAAACCGACCGACAGAGGGATATCTATAGTCTTGCTTTTACGGAATACGAAGACTTCCCGTTTATATAGTCGCTGATAATTGAAATTCGAATGCATTTAAAATTATATCAAAACACCTCACTTCTGACGTCTTTCTTCTAGTAAGTGGGCCTTGAATGGTATAGACGTTTGTTAAATATATAAAAATAAAATATGGATTGCTGTAAATGCAGCTTGGCATTTACAAATAACCAGACGATCAGCTGCTCTGGTTTTTGTAGCAAAATGTTCTACTATTTGGTTGTGCTGAAGTGGACCGTGTGGCACATAACCAAACGCGGAAATGCTCAAACATTATGTTATGTGGTTTTGTTGTGACTGCGGAGACCTTATGAAGAATCAGTCATTCCTAAGATAATGAGGGACTGCAATTTTAGCGCCAATACTGCCCCGCAGCCCTTTGTTGAGAAGCTGCTTGATGAGATTACCTGTCTTAAACAACAACTTGGCATGATCCACGATCGTCTGCCTGAGTTGTCATCCACGACTACCACATCGTTTATGCCTTTAGGTTCTCCTGTAAAGTCAACTAAAGATTCAGCTTCACGGATTATATCGGATGAAGAAAATAATTCAGCTTCTCTGATTACGTCTGATAAAAGCGTAAAAGGTATACCTAGTTCTGGGTTGCCTGCTGTTATATCTATTAGTCCTGCGACCTTACAACCATCCATACAAAAACCTCCGGCCTCTACTGGAACCTTTTATGATATAGTGACTTCATCTTCAATGAGTTCCAGTGTTGCCATGCCTGCAGTTGGGAACCAACGTCTTCAAAATCTGGGCACAAAAACTATTTGTGGTACTAGATAATTTTCCGAAAATTTTGGGATAAAGGTGATTGTACTGACGGTATGGCTACACGTCTCGAAATTTGACCCGGATACGTCTGAAAATGAAATTGCGTCCATGGCTAGAACTTGTTTAAAGATTTAAGGCTGCAGTATCGAATCTCTGGAATTTGTTTGCTTCAAATTGGGCATAAGAGCTAATGTACGTATTAAGGTCCTAGACCCTAATACTTGGCCAACCAGTGTACACATTCGGGAGTTTTACGATACAAATTTTCGGACAACATTGCCTCCACGGGTGAAGTTTCGAACAACTGCCGCTCTCAAAAAGTCAACAGAATAAATTATAAGAGCTTAATAAGTAGTAAATTTGTCCCCCAAGTAATAACCTGCAGTGTGAAATTTCGGATACCAGCTGTACCAATCAACTCTCCCGTAGTTTAAGTGATGTAGTTTCGGGCAGGATGCTTCCACCTATAAATTCCGGACAAACCTCTTTTACCTCGATGTACTACCATAATGCATCTGGCATTCGAGGTTAAGCTAAACTACTAAAAATTTCAAACCAGCGGAGTATTTTCCACCTAACTACGTCGTTCACAGGAATGATCGAAATGATTTTTGTACCAGCCTGAAGGGGGAGGTGTGTTGATCGGTGTTAAATGTTCGATTTCGAACGTGCTCATTGCATGCCATCCAACTTATGATGTTATTGCTGTACGTAATAATGTAGCTCCATCCTCGTGGTTGCTGCATATGTTCCCTGCGGATCTACTCTGGAATATTATCTTGGAATTATTAATTTTAACGATTCTGCTGTTGCGTCATTGGTTCGAGTTGGTAAACAACTATAATTGTTACTGGTGACTTCAACCTTCTTGATATTACTTGGATTGATGTTGATGGAGTTTTCACGGCCTCTTCCATCGACCAAAAAGGATTAGCAGTCACTGATTATTTTGCTAGCACAGCATTGATGCAGGTTAACCGAATATGCAATAGTCGAGGGAAATTCCTCGATTTGGTTTTTTCAACTGACCTTATGTATTTGAAGCTCTCGCCTTGTAAGGACTTCACTGGATGTACGAGCATATATCATACTCCAATTATGATATCCATTTTTCAATAGAATTGTAATACTATGTACACTTCTAGTAATTCTTTTCATTTCGATTTTAGACTTGCTGATTACGTTTCGTTAAACAAATTTCTTGTCGATTCGGACTGGGTATTTCTAGAACGAGGAGGAGACTTGAACGATAGTGTTTTGTTAGCCAACGAGCTTCTCAAGTCTGGTATTGAAAGATGTGTTCCATCAGTGAGAACGAACCTCAGTATCGGGAGCCATGATATAATAAACAGCTAATTCGTATTGAAAAACGCCGTAATAAGTTGCATACTTTATATAAGTTACACAGTTGTACATAAGTTTTTCATTTAAAAACTATTATTCACTAAACAAAACAATTTTTGGATCGAAATCCGATTATCTTGAAATGTGATAAAATGTTAATATGCATTGACTCATCTCATCATCATAACCCTATAAATACTCTGGCTTATCGGTAAAAATTTTCAGTTTTATTCAATTTAATTTTAGTCAGTGTTGATTTACGGCGAATACCAGCTGAAAAGTCGCTGTAACCGTGGATATGAATGCTAAGATTGCTAAACGTTTTATTTTTATATTGGGTATTGAATATGTCATGCCTTATCTATTTAGGGAATTTCAATTTTCCTATAAAATGTTGTCACACGATACGATAGAGTTGCAAACGGTTTATAATGGTTTCCGAATAGAATCCATTAAACGTGATGATTCTGCTAATTTTGAATCATTATCGGAGTATTTTTCAAATACCAGTAATCATATTATGTAAGTTTCATGTGTAATAATCCAAATATTAGCATAATACCTAAATTGTTGTCTTTTTTGTTTCTCCCTTTAGGATACAAGGACTTGAGCCATGCACTAATTATGAAATCAGTGCAGTTGTTATAAATCTCCAATTTAACGCTAAGTTTGTTCATAAGGAAAATTTAACGATACACAATAATGAAGTGCCGATTAAAGTACAAAGCATAGTCTTAGCATCAGATGCTATTTATATCGAACTGAATTTTGCTCGTACCGATTGTGTTGATAATTTATTTGTTTTACTTGATAATTATGTACGATTATTTTATACTCGGTACAACATTACGAAACATCTGATAATTCGAGAGCTAAAAGCATGTACGCATTACCACACTGTAATTTTATACAGCCATCAATCAAATTCTACTGAATACATAATATACGAGCAGTATATTAGAACCAAGCCAGGGGCACTACAACCGGCACAAAACTTAAAATTTGATCCCCAATCAAATTTGTTTACTTGGGAACCAATTTTTGCGGGAAATTGCCCAACTAAATATATAATCGCCATAATGCCACACAATTATCAGAAAATACTGTTCACTGGAGAATCGACGATAAACCAATACGATTTTGGATTTCTTGCTAAATGTATGCAATTCCAAGTATTAATTCATCAAGAAGGGCGAGAAGATTTGAGGCGATCTATTAGCATAAATACTTCATACCAAGGTACATATCAGGTTTTCACATACTAATTTTGTAGTAACATTTACATACTTTTAGAACCTGGACAAATAACGAATATATCAATGAGCCTGGCGAATACAAACATGCTAACAATTACATGGAATCGTCCCGAAAAAAATCCGCAATGTATTAAACATTTTCAAATTAAACTCAATGATTTGTCACAGGGAACCACAAACGGATTCAAATATATTTTGCGTGCGATCAAATATTCTGAAATTTCAAATATTTCTGTTTGTTTGATAACCCAGCATTTCGTCGAAAAATGTGTTAGTCGCCCATTTCTTTTACCTCAAACGCAGACAGTTGAAATAAAAAATGTTTCGCAAATTAACGTATATTCAGATGTTAACACAAAACGCACAATTATAACCTGGAATGAACCAAAGATTGTAACCGGACATATTAAATGTTACGATTTAATTTTAGTCAATGACTCGTCAACTTTAGGTCTTAAAATTGTGACTCTTTTCAATATGATTCAAGTTCCTATTTTATCATCATGCCTGTCATATGTTCTTCAAATTATTACAGTTCCAGTTGTAGAAAGGACAACCACAATTGGATCAACATTCGAATTCAAAACCCCACCTCATAGTATTGCAAAAAATGCTTAAACATTTAAAAAAAAATTAATTTATTTGTTTATTACAGAGCCATTTCCACCTGAAGCCCCACAGCTGGTCTCTAAAACCGCCAATTCACTTACAATGAAAACATTATATTCGACACTAAACGATAATTGTGGAATAGAAATGTTTCGATTTACGTGCGTCCGTGGTTCTGACTTACGATATGTAGACGAAGAAACTGGATTTGGCGTGATATCCAATTTAAGGAGTCGCACGCATTATAATTGTAGTGTGATGGTGAAAAATGAGGTGGGTTGGTCAGAATCGAGCACAACCAAAATGTATGTAACTGACAATTCAAACGGCGATTTTGATTTGTTCGCCCATTCTATTTCGTTTAATTCAATTGGTATATCTTGGAGTCCCCAGTTAGTATCTATAAACCTGAAAATCGCTAAGATTCAAAAAAAAATTCTTGGTTGTAAGTATGTCGACTTTGAGCATCTGGTCACTTTGCAAAAGACTCGTAAATATAAACTTAGCAATTTAGAACCATACACAAATTATTCGATAAAAGCTGTTGCGTTTAGCCTTTTGCGCAATTTCACCAACGATATTGTGGTAGCAACACATCCCGATGGTAAGCATATAACATTCGAGACATTTGACTGAATTAAATTATTTTAATGATATTTCAGTGCCACATCAAGTCAAAAATCTAAGGATCATAAATTCAACCAGCCATTCAGTAACGATTTCATGGAAATTACCGTGTTTACTTAATGGACGAATTAAGGGTTTTGTTATAAAGACGCAACACCCACTATCAGAATCTTTTCTTCCGATTGAAGGCGATCATATTCCAAATATTTTGTATTACACTGTAAATAAAATTTCAATACTGCCACAAATTACTCAAATATCAGTTGCCATTAAACTATATAATCTGGTTGGTCCTCTAAATGAGTCTACAATCATGATCAATAAACCAAATTCAGATTGGTTAGACGGTTGGGTTGAAATATCCATGGATGATTCGACACACGCCTTGCTAAATATTAAAAGTGAGAAATTTGTGTCAGCTAATGATTCTATAACGGGTTTTACTCTAGTTGTTTCAGACCGAGTAAGTAAAATGTTATTAATAAATGGCCAGAAGCAATCACTTATTTTGTGCTATATTTTCAGATCTGTCACAATTTGGAGACCGACGATATATTGTCACTCCTTTTGGCCAAAACCGATTGCATACAGCAATGTCATTTTAATTTTATTCCCACTAAAGTTAAAATTACGCTTAACGAAGGCAAGCCGGAGGTTTGCTCAAAGCCAAACGAATTAGAACTACAACGAGGTAAGTCATTAAATACTGTAGCCGATGGTGTCAGTCCACATACTGAAAAAAAATATTTTAGGACCAGATTATGCAATATTGGCTATAGTCTTCACAACAAGAGGACATGCTGAAACATTCCCAATCGTTTTCAAATCAAATAAGATTATGCCAAGTTCATCGAATTTTTTAATGGTTTCTTTAGTGATAATAGTGTGTCTCGTCTTCATTATAATGTCAGTCACTGTGATCGTGTGGTACTATACAAATAAAAATCCCCAAAAGATTCAAAAGGTATTACATCGAATGAACTCAACGTACATTGAAGTTCAGTTTTTCCCCGATTTCTATAAGCTAATCGATGGATCGTTCATCGCTAATGAATACAAATCAATTAACGATATGAATTTGAGCGGTCTACCAAAATCTGTTGCACAAAATTATCCAGCAAAAAATCGTTATTCAGATATTTTACCGTGTAAGTATATGTTACTAGATATATGGAATCACAAAACCCCTCCCATATGTTATGTACATAAATTAGATCCAATTTTTATTTCAGACGACTATAATCGTGTTATTCTCACGCCAAACGATTATTGTACAACGGATTATATAAATGCGTCGTACATTGACGGTGAAAAACAAAAGGGTCAGTACTTAGCAACACAAGGTCCAAAAGAAGAAACGGCTTACGATTTTTGGCACATGGTCATAGAACAAAATTCTGACAAAATTGTTATGTTAACACAATTAACGGAAAACACTGTAGCCAAATGTTTCCAATACTATCCGAACGTGGATGAAACATTAGTATTCAATGACATTACCATTAAGAATGGAGCCGAAACAAATATTGGAACATTTTTACGACGCGAACTAAACGTTTGTCGAGGTGACGAAACCAAACATTTAATTATCCAGTATCAATTTTTGGTGTGGCCTGATTTGAAATGTCCAGAAAATGAACTGGACGTTATCGAATTTATTGAATTTATCAACAATGAAAAATCAACGAATCCAATGGTGGTTCATTGTAGTGCTGGAATCGGTCGCACTGGCACATTTATTGCTTTGGATATACTTTTGCAGAGTTTTCGGCACGATAAATTTATCAATATTTTTGATACGGTGCGAAATTTGCGAGTACAACGGTATGGAATGGTGCAAAATGTAGCCCAATATCAATTTCTTTATGCTTTGGTTAATGGCTATTTTCATCGGCGAATGTATAAATGAAACAGGATTGTTGCAGAGGGTTGTTGTGTATTATAGTAAATAAAAATTGTATATAGATTGGCAAGACAGCGTGTAAAGCGCTGTGGTCCAAATCCAAATCAAACTTGTTTTGTGGTTGATAGCGCAATGACCCTTCTCAATAGGTAAATGAAATTAAAGAAAAATTGGGAGCCACTCAGAGGAAAAAATTAATTTTAAGAGACTTACCAGATGTGGTTAGGGAACATTCAAATGGTTTAGGGTTTCTTCAGAAGCAAAACGGGAGGTTCACTGAAAACCGGAAGGAAACCTTGAAGCTACTATTAGGTAACCACTTTCCGGACTCAATAGTGGTAGGAGGCCAGGAGGACCCGCATGACCATTCAAGTGAGGTCGCCTATTCACCCCACAGTAGGATCTTTAGCCTCTCTGGGAAAATGTTCACACCCAGCAAGGTGAGATGGGCTATTGGCTCTTTCAAACCGTTCAAATCTGCTGAAGGGGATGGTATCTTTCCAGCTTTACTTCTAAAAGGTATTGAGGAAATACTCCCCAGCTTGGTCCAGTTGTTTCGGGCAAGTTATGCTTTTAACTATATTCCGATACTATGGAGGAAAGTAAATGTGGTTTTTATACCAAAGGGAGGGGATCGTCTGAACACCCAGCCCAAGGCTTATTGGCCAATTAGCCTCACATCGTTTCTATTGAAGACGATGGAAAAATGCTGGCTCATCAAATAAGAAGTGAAATCCTTGTAAATAATCCGTTGCATCGGAACCAGTTTGCTTATCAAGCTGGCAAATCAACTGTGATGGCTCTTAGTGGTCTAGTCACGACGATTGAAAGAGCGGTGGCTTTTAAGGAAATTGCCCTGTGTGTCATTGTGGACATTGAGGGGGCTTTTGATAATACCTACCATGGTTCAATAGAGAGGGCAGCTATATAGAAGGGGGTTCCGCCATGGGTCTGATGTCCGGGGTTATGCGGATGACGTGGTTATCATGATTAGAGGCAAGTTTGATGGGATCATCTTTGATCTCATGCAAAATGCACTCAATTTAATATGGCAGTGGTGTGACCAGGAAGTACTCAGTGTCAATTCAAACAAAACTGTCATTGTCCCTTTTACGAGGAGGAGAATGCTCTCGCTTATAGCTTCCTCGTTAAACGGTATTATTGTTACTTTTTCCAAAGAGGTTAAATATCTAAGGGTCATCTTAGATCATAAACTGAACTGAGAACATGCTGGGAGGGTCAATGGTGTGGTTTACAGATGGAATAAAAACGGAAGATGGAGCAGGGGTAGGAATATATGGCAGTGGGACATCCCTCTCGAAGTCCTTGGGTACCAATGCTACCGTTTTTCAAGCAGAAATGCATGCTATAGAACTTTGCGCAAGGATAGGCATATCTAAAAGCCTAAACGACGCAATGATTTATATTATATCAGACAGCCAATCGGCCTTAAAGGCTCGTAGGTCTTTAACATTGAGTCAAGGCTAGTATGGGATTGTCTGAAGGTTATTAAGATTCTGGCAAGTTCAAATAAGAATACTTGTTTGGGTGCCAGGCCATACTGGAATTGCGGGAAACGAGGCAGCTGATGGCCTCGCTCGCGAGGGTTCTGCCTCTCCATTCATTGGACCAGAGCCCTTCTGCGGCGTCAGTAAGGGGCACTTTAGGGCAGCGGTAAAACGCTGGGAGGATGTGCAAAAGTCCTCCTACTGGCGCAGAATTTCAGTTTTGCGACAGGCGAAGGAATTTATTTCACCTTCGTCAGCCAGGGTCAAGGAATGTCTCGTACTTAGAAAACCTGAGCTGAGGCTGCTTACTGGCTTCCTCGCAGGTCATATCCTCTTAAGGTATCACCTTAAGAAAATGGGCCTAAGTACGACAGATGGATACCGCTTCTGCGACCTGCAAGCGGGATCAGCGGAACTCTGTTCTGTGCCATTGCCCAGCCATTTTCTGCCAAAGATTACAATAAGGAAGGAGAGTAATGAGCCCTGATAGTATGTATCGTATACCAGCCGGCAGTATTGTCAGGTTCATTAAGACCCTGAATATTGACTGGTCGGCTCATTAAGTAGGGTCCATGCACAAAAGATCTTTTAGGTCCGTGTTGAGAAGTCAGGTAATCCTAGTTCGGATTGTCTAATCATGGGATTGCGTACAATACCTCTGGTTCGAAGGAAGTGTTTGTATATTTCCCGTCATCATCCAACTACTACCTCCGAGTCAATATCCCATTATATTACATTTAAAAACGGCGTTTTTAACCCATCAAACGTGTCCTACTTTTCATTGTCCCATAGAAACCGGGATCCAACAAAACTAACGTTTCTTGTCTTTCAAGATTGGAGACATCGAAAACTTGCATAGTACCTTAAAAAATCATGATTTTTGGCCACCTCTGGGTTCTAGTTCGCGATTTTCAAGAAAGACCCCGGTCATAAAACGAGGAAGGAGCTCGCAACAAAGTATCAATTTAATTTCATTCAATACATTAAATTCTAATATTTTAAATACTAATCCACCAAATTCTCACAATAATCTTGTCACAGTTCATCCTAACATTCTAAATTCATATAACTAACAATTTCGTCAATAGCTTATCAATTTTTTATTTTAATTGTAGTGGCATGCGATCAAAAACAAAAAATGTCTATCTTGGAATTTTAGAATCTAATTACGATGTAATAATTCTGACCGAAACATGGCTTATAGTTGATTTCAATGATGCGGAGTATTTTTCTCTTCGGACTTTTGCGTTTTCCGTCGGGATCGGTATAACCTTAGTACAAAACGTAAAAGTGGTGGTATGCTTATTGCAGTTCGAAAAATTTATTCTTCCGAATTTTTATTTTCCGATCTAATTATTGAGTTCATTGCTGTTAAACTCAAACTAGGTACATTTTACATACTTATTCTTCCTTAAGGGCCATGTGGGCGTTCAACCACCTCACACTACGACCTAAAAGATCTTTTGTGCTTGGACTCTGCTTAATTATCCGTCCAGTCAATTTTCAGGCTCTTAATGAACCTGATAATATTGACGGCCGGTACGTGATACATCCTATCTCCGCTCAGCGTTCGAGACGGCAATCCCACTCCCGTATATTCCTACTCCTGCCCAGTGTACCGTTTTGATTTTACTCTTACGATACTGGGAATGGTAAATCGCCTGTAGGTAAATAAAACTGGAGGATACCTGGCATACTTGTCCGGACTAATTAACCTATCAACTATTCAGCCATCGGTATATGCTGTTCCACCTTAGATCAAGGTTTTTTGGAAAAGGTTTCTCCTTTAGCGCCGTACTTTAGCCTGTGCCAAATGGCCAAAAATATGCCAAATGGCGCAGTCATCAGTGGTTTCCCCGAGGAGGCAGCACGTACACGTGCGTAATTGTGACCAGGTTACCCCTAACACAAATATATCCATCACGCTTCTGCCAGGTACATGACCAGAACAGCTCACGTGATGCGCACCCTACGGAGCTGGTAGATTAATCTACTCAACATGAGTCCCCCGATCCCCCTCCAATAGAAGCCAAACCACCACATTTTACATAATAATTAGCACAGTTTACTTTCCTTTAGAGCAATCCTCGCCTTTTTGCCAAGAGTTTATTGACAAGATCTCTTGTAATTTCTTATCTTTAATTTCTGATAACACTGACTTTGTTATTTTCGGTGATTTCAACTTTCCAGATCTAATTTGGATGATGGATGACAATATATTCATTCCTGCTAATACGAATGATTCTTCAGCCTTAATTTGTGATTTTGTGGCAAACATGGGTACTTCACAAATAAACAGTGTACCAAACACAGTCGCGGCACTTATCAAGCGACGAATTTGCCGGATCTTCGAGTGTTTATCATACCCTTGGTTTCATTTCAGTGTTGTTCTACAAAACTTCTAATAATTTGAACTTTACTAAAAATTGTACCGTATTTGATTATTTGCACGCCAATCACAGCTCATTAAATGATTTTTTAGCTGAAGTGGATTGAACGGATGGAACGTCCCATGGTTTACTAAAGCGAACTCAAACAGCCAGAAGTCCTGCGTAAGACGTAATAAATGTCTCAGGAAGTATAGGCGTTCAGCGTTGGCCCATGACTATATCCAACCAATTCCTGTATAACAATTACATAATAGACATTTAAGATGATTTGCGATGTAATCCGTAGAATTTCTGGAGATTTGTCAAATTTAAGAACCATTTTTAGAATTACATGCTCAAAAATCAGATAATCCAGAGGTAATCTGTGGTTTCTTCGCTGAATGTTTTAGCAGTGTTTTAAGGGTATAGCTTAGTCTCTCATATATTTTTTTTTTTTTTTTTTTTTTTTTTCGCTGGCGCTACATCCCATGGAGGGATTTGGCCGCTTCATTTTGAAGTTTCGTAATCAGTTTTACAACAGATAATGAGTGATTAGTTCATTGATCCTTACATTAAACCAGCCGTGATTTTTTCATCACCCGCCGGGAATCGAACCCGGGACTTCCGGAGCTTAAAGCAAGCATGCTAACAACTGTGCCACCGGGGCGGCTAACAGGCTAGCTAACTCTAATAATTCAAAAATTGTTTTTTCAGAACTTGACGTGATGAGGGCTTTGATGAACATGAACGTATTTAAGGGTCCTGAACCAGATGGTTTACCAGTGTCTCTATTGAATTTGAGCCTCAGTCAAGGCAAATTTTCTGACCTTTGGAAAATATGAAGTATCATACCGATCCGCAAAAGCGGCCTCCGCAGTGATGTAACAAATTATTGTAGAATTGCAATAGTATTCGAGTCAATTGTTAACAATGCTACTTCTACTCCAAGCAATATATTAGCACACGTCAGCCTGGATTTTTTCCTGGCCGTTCAGCGGTCACTAATTTAGCAGTCTTTCAAAATAGCTAAGTTAATTAACTCTGTTGCCTCGAAAGTTCAAATCGAGGTAGTTTATACCAACTTTGCTAAACCAATCGAGAAACTTAATCACAAGATTTAGGATTTTAGTGAATAAGCTCAGTGAACTTAATTGCGCGATTATTTCCTTAAATTGGCTTGTGTCTTATTTATCGGATCGCAAAATATTTGTCAAGATTAACGATACGTCCTCAGAATGTTTTATTGCGTCATCTGGAGTGACTCAAGGTAGTCACGTGGGTTCACTATTATTTTTATTGTTCATTAACAATATTGTGGATTGCTTCAAATTCGCAGACTGTATTCTATTTGCTGACGGCATGAAAATATATGCAAACATCTCATGTGAATTGGATCGCGATCAAATTAGCGGGACCTGAACACATTTTGCGGTTTATGTGTTGCTAACCTTATGTTTCTGAATGTTGATAAGTGTCACGTAATCACTAATTCCAGGTCTAGTCTCCTAGTTTGAAGAGAGTTAATATGGTTACTGATTTGGGTGTTATTTGAGCTCGGATTTAACGTTTAACTCTCACATTGATGCGGTTGTAAACAAAGCCTGTTCGATGAACTGACATTCTTTGACGTTTTAATATTTATGCTCCTCAACGCAACTTACGCCCCCGGGAACTTCTTCTTATTCCGACTGCAAGTAGCAACTACAGGTTCCACGACCCTATAGCGCGCATTCAACGAGATTTCAACACCGTAGCGGGTTGTTTTGATTTTATTATTTCTCGAGATGAATTTAAAAACGAATTGCTAGGGGTTTGTTTTAAATGTTGTTTTAAAATGTTTTGTGTTAATTGTTAAATCTATTGATGTTGCTTTAACCTTTAATTTTTTATTGTTTTTAATTTTTAACGTTTTATTTACAATAATACTTTTTAATCCCTACGATCTAAGCCATTTTTCCATATACATACTGTTGGTTAAATAAATAAATTGCCTTAGAAAAGGAGACGTTGCCAGTAACTGCCCAGTACATGAATCATGCCATCCGTACAACGCTAGACATAATACGTTACTACAACTACACATAGAAACAGTAACTAAGGTATCAGATACGCCACTACCAAACACATCAACGCCTCAAGCTCAAACACTTATAGCAAATCCACAATCAACGAATGCCGATTTAACTTTACAAACGAGTTCTAGCCTAACCGCATTTGATGCACGTAAATCGAATCTTGCCTGATTACCGTATATGGTCAAGATTCAGTTAGCCTATCCTGCGTATCACATCCCTAGCAAAATTTATATTTTGTTCGGAGCGGACATATTCTTCGAAGTTTTGAAGACAAATAAATCAAACAAATTTGGATGGGTTATATCTGGAGCGGTAAGCGAAGAAAATGTTGAGTTAAAATCATTCTCAGTACAAATACAAGCAAATGAATTATCCGAATCTGAAGTGTTTTGTAAAAGCTACATATATGTTGGGCAGGCACGAATGGAGTTCCGTTGGAATGTACGTTGTCAGACTATCATTCAATATAGGAAATTCGAGAATTGGGGCACTCGAAATCGGCAGCCGTCTCCCGGATAATTTCTATGGAGCGTAAATTTAACAAAAGTCCAGACCTCTAAGCCAGTACGCCAATTTCATGCAAGAATACTTGAGTTTAGGACACATTGAGGAGATAAAGTGCGATGAAGTCGAACGCGACCTGAAGCAGTGTTTTATTTACCGCATTATACTGTGGTGAAGAGTGACGTACTACAATGAAATTGTGAATAATATTTGATTATTCGTGTAAATCTTCAATTCAAAAGGATTTGGTTTGTATTTCGATGACGTCTCGGAAGCAAGCAATAGTTTTTTCGTCAGATTTGTAGAAAACGTACCGTCAGGTAAACGTCAATAAGTCCGACCATGATTATCAACGAGTTATGTGCAGAAAGGCAGCTTTTGTACCCATAAAAACGTTCCGATTAATGACAGTCACGTATGGAACATTGCGGTTCGAACACTGCATCAAATAGCCGAGGATAATAAACTACTTTTCCCAGTAGGTTTCATTGTTCAAATGATGTGACTTGTAAGTGAGAAAGAAAAGTATTCAAAACTCCGATTAGAAACTGCGATTACTGTTTGATTAATGGTAAAATCAATTACATTAGGCACTTAAATATATTTTAACTTTATTTTAAACGCTAAATAAAAAATATTTGTATATAATATTGGCACAATTATCAGTATAACTAATTGTTGACATCTTTGCCTTTATATACCCTCTTAAAGTAATACATATTCACCGAAGCATATAAAAATTCATATTGATCGACATTCTGTACCATGCGACATCTCTGCCTGCGCAACTTTCGAACCGTCTCAAAAATACTAATATATTTTTCTGCCTGGAAACTTTGAAACAGTAGGTTCAATGCAATAAAAGTTCCAGTCCGTCCAACACCAGCACTACAATGTACGACTGTCGGATTCATTGATTTTTTATCTATATCCCTTGTAAACTCTACAAACTCAATCAAATCTAATTTGTTAGCAGGACAATCGCGGTCTGGCCACACAATAAATTGATAGTGTGCAATTAATCGTTTCGCCTCACCCTACAATCAAAATAAAACACATTTATTGTAAATAAACAAAATTGTTAATCAAATACCTACCTTTGAAATAACTAAACCGCGCCGCATAAAATTACCAAAATTCATTTCATCAACATTGGCAATTTCTAAATCATTAAATTGAAGTATTTCGTCTTCATGTGGAAAATATTTGAAACATTTGGTAACACCATCTTCTCGTAATTGTGCCAGCATAACAATTTTGTTACATTTTTGTTCGACAACCATATGCCAAAAATCATAAACTGTCTGCTCTATTGGGCCTTGTGTCGCTATATATTGTCTCTTGTGTTTGCAACCATCGATGTATGAAGCGTTTATATAATCGGTGGAACAAAATTCATTAGGTGTAAGTACAACACGATTGTAGTCATATGGTGTGATATCAGTGTAACGATTTTTACCAGGTTGATTTTTTGATATCGTTTGATCGAGGTGACTTAAATCCATATCGTTAATCGATTGGTATTCGCCTGCGTAAAAATCTTTGCTAAGAAATTTATAAAAATCTGAAAAATATTCGACCTCAATGTATGTGGAGTTTGGTGGTAAAGATTTAGTTTTTTTAAATTTATAGTACCATCCAATACTAGCGAGAATTAAAATCAAA
The DNA here is from genome assembly GCA_963556165.1 of Tipula helvola. Lineage (NCBI taxonomy): Eukaryota > Metazoa > Arthropoda > Insecta > Diptera > Tipulidae > Tipula > Tipula helvola. The sequence continues at coordinate 6,563,593 of OY744481.1, read as the reverse complement.
GCTAAACACAATACTAATACGACAATAATTTCCATATTAGTATTGGGTTTAGCGGAACTGTTTTCATTTTGTGAAGCTAAAATTAAAGAAACACATTAGGAATACTAGAAAATTTCAAGTGTTTCATACTTACAATCAGCTGGGGACAAAAATTCGATCTTTGATTCATTTAGTGGGCCTGCAAAATTCACGAGCTTTATTGCAACGCTAATGCTGTAGTTGTGTTCTGGCTTGATACGTTTCTCGGTATAATTAAAGATTTCAATAGCTTCCAATGTACTATAATATGGTATAGTCCAATCATATACAGTCTTTATCAAACTATGTGGATCAATTTCAACAACTTGGCCAACAAAAATTTTAATTCGACCGTTAATTTTGCATGGTAATTGCCATGTTATAGTAACAGATCGGCCGGTTAAATGCGAAATATTCAAATGTGTTACTTGGAATGGAACTGAAATAATTAAAGGGAATTATCAAATTGAAAAATATGAATCTCTCCTCTTAATATTTAGTACCATCAGGATCTGTTGTCACAAAGATTTGCGAGTTGTAGTTGTTGTTGACAGTAATTGCACCATCAAGGCTTATGGCATAATTCGTGCCTGGGTCCAAGTTTACAATTTTATAGGGAGGATTGTAATCCACAGTGGTTGAAAAGTTGTACTTCAAAATATCACAGCGCATTAGAATTTCGTCATTCGATTCTGCTTTGGTAATATTTAGAAACCACTTTCCACCAAGATCAGAAATCCATGATACTTCCATGGAGTTAGAGGAAAGCGAATTTACGTACATCTGAACATGATCGTAACGTGTCAAACGGTTTACGTAAAAATCTCTAGTTTTACTTGAGTTTGACCAGCCCAATCCATTTCTTGCTAAGGCTGTACAATAATACTTCGTTTTGGTTTTCAAATTGTTAATAGTTACACGACCTTCCTCATCATAAGCATATCTCCTAATGTGTACATAATCTTTGCAAACAATTTGAAACATTTCTATTTTGCATTTATCATTTAAGTTTACATATTTAGTTTGCATTGTAAGTGAGTTCGATGATCTAGAAATCAATTCTGGAGGCAGAGGCGTATCAGGCACTAAGAAAAAATACTTCCATTATTTTAATTAATTCTTCTAATAAATTGAAATCTTTACCTTTTGGTTCGGTTTTCAACTCAAAGATTGACATAATTTTACTTGGCCATTTTTGGTTCGGAAATGTTTCTATCTCTAGACGATAAGTTTTGCATGAAACTAGATCGGGAAAACGAATCATCGCTGACTCACATTTGTGACTCATTAATTCTCCTGATTCATCAAATAATCGGGCCTCATAGTATTTAATATGGTGTTTCTCATAGTCCGATACATTCCAGGTTATGGTGGTAAGCCTGTTGATACTATTTGTATTTATATCAATATTCGAAACATTTTGTATACCAAATTTGTAATTCAAACACATTTCCAGCACTAAAGGTACTTGGCACACGGTTATGTTATAAATTTTACTTGGATTATAATCTAACAAGGTATGTTCATGAGCTTTTGTATCAGAGTGAATTTTATCAATTTTAACGTTGTAATGATCAATGCAAGCTGGATTTTTAGTAGGTGGACTCCAATTAACCAATAATGTGGTATTTACCAATTCTGCATTCAGATTCGTAATTGGACCTGGATCTAAAATAATCAAATGATTTCAAATTATTCACTAAATATTTTAATTTAATTCACAGTTACCTTTAAACCCTTGTTCTATGGAAATATTCATACTAAAATCGCGATCATTTTCGGATGTAACTGTGATATTATATGTGGAACAGCCAGCAAGAAAATCGAGTTTGTACTCGTTCATAACCGATTTGTGTATTATTGGGTCAATGCCTGTCTGATTGCTATCCAATGTTATAATAATCAGATATTTCATTGGGCAAACCTTTAAAAAATTCGGCCATCTGAGTGTAGTGGTTGCATTATCATAATTAATAGATTCTACTTCTCTGAATTGTATTGATTTAGTTGTTACAGTTTCATCGTAGATGTTGTAAAATTCTGAATTAATTTTTATGGAAATTGCCAAATTATAATTCGTGCAAGGTGATAAATATTTTATTACCGACCATCTGTATAAATTATCATGCGGATACAAAATGACAATTGAATTGTTTATCATTACAACTAAGTTAGGAATGCAAGCCTCATATGCGTAGTTCATTAAAACTAGAATTGTATCTTCGTAAGGCTCAGTTCTAAGGACAAGGCCCGAAGATATCATCAAAATATTTTCACGATGACCAAATGCACTGTACTCATTCTCCACTATCGCGAAAAATTCATAAAGGGTACATGGAACTAGATTTGGAATCCTAAACTCATTTAGATACAAACATTAAACAGTAAAAACCTTAAATAGCTTGGGCCACTCCACTCACCTCATAAACCCATGATAATCTTGTTTATAGTTTTGTATTGACTGATATTTCGTAAAATGGTCATATTTAATCGAAACAATTTGGTGACTACCATAATCGAACCTAAGTCTTATGGCATCCGGTGCAATGTAATACTCAAATTTAAATTCTAAAAATATCGGTAATATACTGAATATTTGTTTATTAACTTTCAAAATCAATTTACCATTTCCTAAAACCAAATCACTAACACACAACACCAAGAAAATAGGTAAAATGTGTCGTCCACTTCTTAAAACCATTCCACATTAATTTGATACACTGTCAATATGAGTCCTTATACAAAATTATTAATTGGTTTAAGCGACCTGCAGCAACTAAATATCAACTATTAGTGAACTCTTGTGATATACAACTCCATAATTGGAACAAAATACAGTCACAAATAAGTTCTTCGAATTCCGTTATACAATAATTGTTGATAAATAGTTACATGAGTAATTCAACGGCAACGTCATCGAACGTATTATCTCCATTTCTATTTGCATATAATGTTTTGTTGCAAATTAAAAACTATTTTGTAGCCCCAACTCGGAATCGAAGTAATTAAAATTCTCTCACATAATCGTTAACATAATCGTAAACATGTATGTATATAGGTTCCTCGCTTCGTTTAGAAACGGCAAGATTCCTATTAATTGAGCGGGGATGGATTGGTTATGATGGATACATGTTACACATTTTTTGGTAGAGACGTGGCGAATCACACTGCGGCCATTGAAAATCCAGAACTTTTGTCTTAGCAAACTGGATAATAGAGAATATCCTTGATATAGGTTAGCCAGATAAGCGCCTTCTACAATAGAAAGGTCAACCGATATTTTTTGGGCAGTATAATCGGATGCTTGACGTCATAAGCTGAGTTGAGATTTTTAACCGTTCAACCACTCTCAGGATTCCATCATGGTCCAGAAACAGAGACAGTGAGATTAGGTTAAAGGGGTAGGATTTCTATTCCAAACACGTTCTTTTGCACTCCTTTCAACAAAAATATCTCATCTTTACGTTATACCTAAGTCAACTAAACACGCCGATAACGATAAGATGGACTAAACTTGAATACATACGCTAAAGTTCGTTTAAAAATCTTTCTAAAAGATGGGATACTAAATCGTTTTTAAAAATTTGCATGTGATTGGCGACGTCAGAATTATTCTCTTCAGGTGACACCTCGGTGAGACTTGTGTAGTTTGATGACCAAGTAACTTCAAAAGTTTCGCGGTAAGTGAGATAACAAGGTCTGAGCTATTTTTGAAACAGTACAAGCATATACGTAATGCTTATGATCCCGAAAAGTTATCGAAATAATACATTTGATTAGGTTGCAATGACACTGGTTTTATCGGAACGACTTTAGTTCTCGCAATCATAATTGTTATTTTGACTTGACCTTCACGATCTGTTGTATGCAGGTAGATAACAGCAGTGTACGCCACTTCTGAAACTGAAGATTTTTTGTTTTAGATGAAAGTCCAAGACGATGCGGAATGTCAACCCGTTCTAATTTTACGAGGTTATCTTTGATGTGCAGCCATTGCTGATGAACGTTAAAAGGATGTTTTCATCTGAATCAAGCTTGTTCATTATTTCTGGAATAACAGTTTCATTGAAATTGTAACAGGTGACATCCAACCAAGCGGATCAAGAATTTTTGAATTTTCTGATAGTAATTTCCGTTTTGTCGAACTTTCACGTGATGATTGACTTGTGATATAGAAGCAAGATGCCTTTAGTTGGATTCCAAAGCAACCCAAGAGTTTCAACGGGATAGTCTCCATTGCATCCGGAATTTTATGAAAAAATTGCGGCGAATTTGATTTTCATTTCTCAAATATAGGCCGGCTTCGTCGAGGAATCCCTTGAGCTCTTCAAAATACCACGTTGCCGCGATGTAAAAATCTCGCTTAATAATTTTAGCGGGTTCAGGTGACTCCGCTTGTAGTGTACGAATCGCCAGGAACCGAACGCTAGATGTATCAAATGTCACTGTTTTTAACGATATGTCTGAATGTATTTAGACAGATCGGTCCTTCACACTATTAGCTGAAAGTTGCGATCAGGCGGAGCAATTAATATCTGTAAATACATTTTATCCACATCGGTGGAAAAACCTATCGCGCTTGTTGTCGAAAACGACTGATTATTGTAACAATATCATCTTGCATGATCCGTCCAATCAGTAGTGCATCGTTTAACCACTCTTCTGCCAAATCGCCGTCTCTCTCGAATTTCCATTAAGAAGCATTTTCACAGCAAAAGTACGAGCACAATACAAGTTGATGAGATTTAAATGACGAAAGAGTTGCAGCCGATGAATTCCCAAAAACGCTGAAGAATACGATGAACTTCGTCGGACGAACGACTACCGAAAACACCTTGCAGGTGGACCATCTCGTTGTGGAGCCAGCAATATTCATCCAAACCGTGTACACTGAGCTTGCGTATAGCTAATTATTACAATTTTCTCAGGATTGAGTAAATCAAAAAATAACACATAAAAATAGTTCGATTTCCCGTAGGGGGATCATCAATATTTAAGGTAGATATATTTGGCTGACATCTGCAATCGAATCCGACGGGTGCCCTGACAGCACTTTAGGCAATATAAATGTTTTTAAATCGACATAATCAGAGTTAAACCTTAAAGATATTTCTATGTTGACTAGACCTTTTGTAGTAGTAGAGATAGAGCCAACTAAGCCATGATCAAAGAACGGATTCGAACCAAGTTCCCGGCGTTGAACTAGTTATCGTTGATAAATGAGCATTGTAATCCAGAACCGCGTAAGCAAAATGTGGTTTACCAGAACAGTCTCGAATTTTAACAAGCGCTGTCGGTAACAGTGAAATATTCGGGTTAGTATATTGTGATTCAAAATCTTCTTCATGTTGCATCATGTCGATGGATTCGTTGTCCTGTTGAATGTGGTTTAACTTCCTACATCTATTAGTAGAATAGCGACACGCGATGACAGCATGTTGTGTTGCAGCTGATTGCCGACCTAGGACTTCCAAAACATGAAACTTAAAACATCTATTAATTGCATGCTTTCGGTTGCAGTAGAGACAGCTATCTGAACTTGAAGTTAAAGCCATCAGTCTGATGGGCGGTCATCTTTTAGATACTTTAACTGCTGCTGAGTTTCATGCTACGTCATCGTCTAAGCTGTCATATTGGATATTTATGCAAGTAAAGTTATCGGGAAAATCTTCGTCAACTACCTCCTTCGACCATTTTTGCCTTGTTTCATCGTCCAGTTTTCGAAGAAGTATCTGAAATAGACATGCATCTCGATATTCTGCCTTCATATTCATGGTTCGAAGACCGATCAGTAATTTATATATGTCTTGTCACTTAGAGACCGGATATCAAAAGCTTGTCCGGTTAGAGCTGCATAGCTACTTAGGCTTCTTGTATCCCGCAACTAATTTCTTCCATGCCTCTACCTAATTTGCATCTGATTTTAATAAATTCTTGATTTAGGAGGCCAGTCCATCTGTTAAGAGTCGTTTGAGAAGCTTCAGCTTAGTGATATTCGAAAGAGACTCAATATTGTGAACCGATAAGGTGTACGAATCTTCGTAAGTGGCCGGTTTTTATGAATGCCGTCAAACTTTTCTATTTGTACATCTGGCAATTTTATTCGATCTTGATTCACGAAGGTCCTCTCGACAATTTGGGTTTTTGTCGGCTTTAAACCTTCATGAAGTGGACATGTTTTAGGTATATGGTTTTCACGGATTGTTCCAGTATGTTGGTTGCCCAACTAATAATGCAAATCGCAAGTGTATGGTAGTCTCAGGCTTTTCGTTAATCATCCTAATGAGTGGTGCAGCTCATTTGCAATATGTTTCTTCGTAGTCTACATTCGAACGAGGATTTCACTCCGAAATTCACCATATATCCAGGCGGAGTGCATAATGACCAAACTTTGTAGCGAAACCGCAATGGTTTTCATTGCTTACATCCGTGTCTTCCAAAGTAGTCATATGGACTTTCATCATCAAATTTGGCACAATATGAAAATCTAACAACATTTTAGATTTAAAGCGGTCCGTAATTGGACGAAGTCTCTCCACATTTTCAGGGTTCGACATTTTCTATCTTCAAAGTGGCGAAATTGCAAAATTTCGTTGAATCGGTTTTTTGGCAAGCTGTTGAACACAAAATAGTTTCGCAAATCATCATCACTGCTCCACATACTCCGAAGACTGGTGTGATAATTATAACCACTGATAAGAAGAATTTCAATAAATGTTCGTAGTTCAGCAATTGTAAATTCAGGATTAACTTTCTCGCGAATCACAGCATATTTGGCTGAATCGTCTGTTATAAGTGGCACCAGCTCGCATCGTCAAAATTTTTTTCGACCTGCCCATGCGGCTTAAAATTACGGCAACCTTCATATTTCACTTCAGGAAATATTGGAGTTAGGGCGTTCGATTTAACGTCGAAGTTCCCGGTGAAAATTGCAACAATTCTTCTAGTAGATTTACGTTTTCCAGGATTTTTGTTTTAAATTTAAGTTCACGCTACCTTCCGCTACTTCCGCTACGATTGAATAGCAACAGAAATCGATGGTTCGTTTGATATTGGAGAACTAGGCCCGTTTATAGTACATCAAATTAGCTTTCTCGCAACTCGGTCGTCGCCGAATTTACCGTCGCCGAGTTGGTTTTGACCAGTTGACCGTCACTGAAATATGGGTCATACAATAAAAAATGCTTTCAGAATATTAAATCGTTTTTCGTTACTTCAATTTTTGGAAAATAAAGTCCTCTCTCTTGATGACAGTGATCAAGATGGACTTGTCTTCGGCAACCAGTTAGTTGTTCAGATTTTGCTCAGTGTTTAATAAACACGGATTGACATAACCGTTTTATTTCTTAAGCCATTGACTTTATGGGAAATTGATTTATTCTAGATATTTGATATTAAGTTGTTCTAAATTGTTCTCGACGAATTCAACGAGACGCCTAATTGTATTTAGTTTTCATTGCTATACAAATTTCTGCAAAGAGCATTCCTAAAACTAGCTTAGGTCACTGTAACTTGCTTATTGATTGGCCTTTAAATAACAGATAGCGATAAATATCAATTTCTTGTTAAACAACAGATCTACAATACCTGTAAAATTAAAAGATGCATAAAAAATGAAAACAAGTACTTTAGTATTTGACTATAAAACCATCGTATGCCGCTATTTGTCTAATTCACGGTTAAATGATTTTTTGGAAAGTAAATCTCACATTGTCACATGCCACATTATCCCTATGGAAAGTTATGTCCTGAGTAAAGCTCATATACACTAACGTCCAGCGTCTATTCGCCTTTACGGCATCTAAGGTAGTTAATAACCCTTTTGTTTCAACTCGTCTTTAGTTTTGTTTGAAACCAATGGTCCAAATGTAGTATAACTGATTTAGTTAGCCGAAGGATGAAATTTGACAAACCAATGAGCGGCCGCCATTTTTAATGATTTCCTACAATTTCGAACAGTGATGTGTTAGCAAAAGAAGTCTATTCCGAAAAATTGTACAATACATCAAGGATCAAAGATTTTCGCGAATCGAATAATTTAAAAATTTCGTCTACTAAGAGAAAAACAGGCAAAGATAGAAAGCTGTGGGAGCTTTTCCAGTCAGAACTTAAACCACTTTTTTATTATTGTCAAAGTAGAGAAAGGATGAAAAATTAGTGAATGGTGAATGATCATTCTCTGAATATTCGCACAAGATTTTTTACTGATTATTCACTGTTTATTTCTCATTATTCCCTAATTTTCACTGATTATTTGCTCATAGTCATTATTCTCTAAATATTCTCACAATATTCGAATTAATCTTCATTTAGTGAATAATGTATGACTAATGAGTAAAATAAGAATGAGTAATTAATAAATATTGCGTGAATAATAAGTGAATTTCGAGTGAGTAATAAGGAATTCTATGTGAGTAATGATTAAATGGCCAGAGAGTAATGAGCAAACAATGAGTAATGAAACAAATATTATTTTTTTTTTTATTATATAAAATAAATGTTATTCATTTATTTTATATAATTTCAATCTAGTCTTCTGGATTAATGAGTAATTTGGATCTGACTTAATTTACAACTTATATTAACCTATGGCTTCGTCCCATTGGCATTCCATAGTGTCTGGTAAACCAGAGTAAACCACATCTTTGTAGTGGATTTTAGACAGCACAATGATGTTTAAGCTAACTATCACACCAGCTTAAAAGGTTTGGTTCTTTTAAATCTGAGTATTAAATTCGTGTTGCTTAGGCGCTGAGTTGCCTCAATGTTCACATGTTGCCGGAGTCTTTGTTCATGCCTCCGAGCTTTCTCCTGAATTACGTTTACGATAAGGTTCACTTTAAGGTCCCTATGGAGGTCATTGTTTCTGACATACCAAGGTGCATCAATGATGTTCCTTAAGGCCATATTCTGAAATCTTTGGATGATATTTACGTTGCTCCGTTTGGTACAACCCCAAAGTTTAATATCATAACTCCAAACCGGTTTCAATTTTTGCTTATAAAGTAGAAGCTTGTTGTATGTTGATAAAGAAGAGTTCCTTCACATCAGCCAATTGACATGTGCTTTCCATTGCAGTTTAGAATCTAGGATCATGCCGAGATACTTAGCTATGTTCGATTACGGTACTATTTCTCGATTTATGGTAATCGGGATATGTTCGAATCGTCTGTTTGTAACGTTGATGTCAACTCATTTAGTTTATTAGCCACCTTTTTGTCCGTTTATATATTTGAGTTATTGCTGGTTGCAACTTTTATGTTGACTCTTCGTTGCTTTTGCCAACAGCTAAGATTTTTTCCCCTCTAGTACTTTCTCAATTATACTGGTTATTATGTGAACTTGATCAATTATTGAGTGTTGATTATGAAAACCGAAGTGATGATTTAGGATCAAGTTTTTACTATCGATTATCGGAGCCATTGAAATTTTGTGCATCAGTCATCATATTTAATTTTTCCGGTGATTTAATTGGGACAAAGTAGACGGGTCAAATAGTTTGTACCTATACATAAAATGATGACAAAAATGTACCTAAATTCTTAAAATAACAAAACGTTTTTAATAATTATGTTGTTCACATTTTTCTGTGCATTCTCATATTATACAGTGAGTAAGCACTGATGTGGTTCAAAAAATAAAGAATTAGAAATAAATATGTAAATCATTATGATAGTGTTATTAGGTGGAAAACCCAATTATAAATTGATATATTTAGTGTTGATATCAACAAAGTTAATTTGAGCATTGTTAGTCACTACAACTCTATACCTGGAAAAGTCGAGATGATTAATTAATTTATTTTTGTACTTCTTTCCGAAATCAAAAACAAATTTTTCCCGCACATTCTAATGTCACTATAAATAAATTTTCTAATTAATTTCTATTTTTAATAGGAAAATCAAATTTATATGTAAATTATCCAGCATTTGAATTTCAATAGCTGCTTGTTTACAAGGTATATACATATATGTATGTACATACAAATACGCCCTTTGATGTTGAGCTGAATTAATGTTAATTAGTTTTCGTGTTTTTTTACGTGTGAGTTAAAACAATTGTGATTAGTTGTTGGTGTTTATTGAGCGTGCGATTACAATAAATTATGTATTTATGAATGGATGGTAAAAATATGAATAAATATTTTATGTTTAATTATTTTTATCGCTAAATTTTGCATTTTAAAGTTTTAATGAATGTAAAGTCTAATATACCAGACCCAATTTGAATAACAACATTTTTGTTAAAACGAATAATTTTGAGATTCGTCCTTTTCTAATAATCATCTTTTCTCTTTGATATCTGCGCTACAGTAAGATTTTGGTTGCGTTCCCAATGTTCTTTTAAAGATTAAAGTCATTAAAGTAAGAATTTTCAATTTTGGATGAAAATACGACGATTATTAATTAATGCCGGAAAGTAATTATTATTCACATTTCAACGAGTCAGAATCATGTTAAATTTGCCCGTTAATTTATTTCATTCATGGTAAATTAATGGGCATCGTTATCTGCCAATAAAAATAGATGCACACACCCAAATTAATTTAAAAAAATAACATGATTTTGTAACATTCATATGTCTCTACTAAATATGAGTCAGGATTGCATTATTTATTTTATTATTTTAAAAATTATGAGTGTACAGATGCTATAAATGTACAATGTGTTGTACATTACATCTTCTTCGACTGAGAAAAATAATTGCATCAACGCCTTACCAACGGAACGCCATTCTACTCTCTTGGCACCCACAATAGGTACTCCAAAAGTTTAAGATTTGTTCAATTATGCCATCAGTCACTAAATCGTCCTAATTTAAGCGAAATAGTTTATATCAAATATTGTTGGATTAAATCTCTTTGCAACTCAGAATTTCTGATAAAGAACCGATTTTTCAATTTAAACAAATTTATAAAGTTTTCTTTAAATGTTGTGAAATCTGAATGCAACTGCAAAGAATATTGCATTATGCTTGCCGAATTTTGAAAAATGAATTCTAAAATTATCATTGAAAAATTGATAATAAACCAATGCATTTTCTTTTTCTTTGGGCATTAAACTACCAATTAATGCTTTTTTAGTTTCAACTCAAACTTCCTGTGCAACACACGACCAATCAACTCATCAATTTTTTTTTTTTTTTTATACCTTAAAATTTAGAGTGTTTCAATTTTTAGTATAATGCTACCAAACATTCTCCCCTCCAAATTAAACATTGATATTTTTCAATCATCTATCGGAAGTCGATATAGTTTCGTTATTGGCCTTTTATATGAGCCGTTTATTTTGAAAGTGACATAAGTCACATTTATGCTATTTTCAGATATTTAATGTGTGTTTTTTAATATGCCTCAAAATATGTGTGTGTACTATATATAAATTACGCTTATATTTGAAGTTTTGGTATGTTTTTCTTACTATTACTAATTTAGCACCGAAGATGCCAATTATATCCATTTTTCATTACCGTAAAGTGACTTAAGGCAGTTACGCAGTATTGAGTAACGAAAATGAATATATGAAATTTCACATTTTAATTAAAGACAATTTAAAGAGTACAGAATTTCTTTTTTGGATGGCCTTCTATCGACACCATAGCGGCTGGAAGATGGCATCCTCGGAAAAAGGTTACTAGGCGGTGGACAGCATAACTCCATTGCCGCTTATCTGAAATATAAATTTTAATAATATTATTAAAATATAGGTTATTTCTCATAACACCAAATCATAGACTCACAAATAATGTTAGATTATTTAGAACTGACACGTGTTGAGCAGCAAAGACGCCTTCACCATTTTTCACCTTCGACCTTTAATAATTAGATCAGTTATATGTACATCTCTAGTATACCATTGAAAATCCTTAAAAATTTAATTTACTCCATTCAGAGAGCATCCACAATGTTCAAAAATGTATTTTCTGAAAATTTGGGCCATTTGTTCAGATCACAACATTACGTGGGCAAAGTGAGAATTGATCGACATAATTCTTTACTCAGTGCTTCATTCTGGACGGGGCATCGCTGTGGACCAATCGAAAATACAAAATCAGAATTAACGTTAATTATCATTTATTATCAAATCCCCCTTGCCATATAGCATATCAATTTATATATCTCCCAGCTCTCATATACCTGCTCCACCCTAATAACCGTGATATTGTATTAAAGCCCCCCATAGTAATTTGCTATTAAGAGTTACACATATACGATATTGAATAAGGCGATTTTATGAAAGCAGTTCACAAATAATGTATCGATGAATATGTTGAAATTTCAATCATTGAAATGTCATAAAATGTCAATAAAACGCCATGGAAATGTCAGTGTCATAGAAACGGGAATATCATTGCTATATTTAAAAGCTCACTAGATATATCTTATTTTTAAATGTCGACGATATTATTTGCCACCAGTAAAGTATTTTAGGTAAATTTAGAAATTTAAATTCCATATTACACGGTGATCTGTACATTTTATTTTAAAGACATCTAGGAAACAAATGTTGGAATTTGAAAAATGTATTAACTGTAGAAAAATATTTCTTCGGGAAATTCGACATTACCTCGGTAAACAGATAAACAAATTTATATTACTCCTTTTTGTTAAAATGACACCCACGCAATGCTTCAATCGACTTCAAATTTTGTAGACAAGTAGATGGATGAATTGTCAAATTGAGCATCCACATACCAGTCCCGTCGGTCCCGATTTTCAGAAAATCTATTTGGCAGTTTTCTCTTCCAGTGCAACCCCCTCTATTCTATACTCGAATGAACCCAAAAGATAATACAAGCTGCTTATATTGAATGGGAGGCAAAACAAAAATCAAAAATAATAAAAATGTGCGACTGGAAGGATGCAAGACCGAAGGATGGAAGGACGGACACGACATTTTTCTGATCGGTGTTTCGGGGTCCTGGTAACCTAATTCGTCGAGATTTCTTTATTAATCAATAAAAAATAAGTAATTAAATAATCCCAGTTCATAACAAAATAAAATTAATGAGGAAAACATGACAGAATATTAAAAAAAAAAAACAACAAAAAATATTGCTTTCAAACTTGTTCCTTTTACTCTACTAAAAGGGAGTCGTTTCGCTTGGATTTTCGTCGTTTGGCTTTCATCGTCAATTTTTCGAGACAACAATTTCAGCTCTATTTGTAGTTCGTTTGCTTCAATATGCTTCTAATAATTTACATTTTTCTATGAGTTCATTGTTCTCCATTGCATCACACTTTTTAATATCATACAAAAGTTCAAAAGGATTCATTAAATCATAACACTTGCACACGATTCGAAACGTTCTTTCATTAAAGTAATTGCTATTGTAAATGATAAGTCGAAAAATATCTTTGTGAATTTCATTTTATTATTAATAGACTCAGGGACTTCTGGCTCCTCCTCCCAAAAAAGTATCCTTTTTCGGATCCGATTTTATAGCTCAGGCCTAGAATCGTCAGTAAAATTAGCATCTATTGCGCAAACTTTAGCTTGTGAAATATATGTCTCAAAAGAATCTTCGGAATTACCAGAAATCAAAATTTCAGTTGTTTGTGTCAACAGACTAGCTGCTGATTTCACATTCATGGTCTGTGATTGTAACCTTGCACAATTTATTTCTGTTAAAACCTCGTACCAGTTCATTAGACCAACCATAAATTCAAAATTGTCTAATTTCGATGCGATTGATTTAACTGTTATACGTGTAAGTGCAACTTTTTCCAATTGAACGACTTCTTTTTAACGTTGAATAAATGCGTTTCAATCCGGTCTGCACTAACGGCATAAAGATAAAGGGCTTTCCCATCGAGAATCGTTCAATGGTTTTACTGTTAATTTACAACACATGGATGTGAAAATACGCCAACAATTTGGCGATCTTGAAAAAAATTAATAATTTCAATAGCTCCTTTTACTGCATCAACAACGATTAAAAATTAAATTTAAAGGGGTTACAGACACATGGAACGAAGAAATCCCTTCGATGGATATTTTCAATATTAGACTGAACATCGTTTTTTACCACGCATGAAAGAAAGAAATAATTTTGTTTCTTTATTCGTGAATCTTTCTACAGAAGAAACTAACAAGAAATAATCAAATCTTAAGCTAAAATTATTAAATATTTTAAGTCTTAACCAATATTAATACTTATTGTTAGTGCTCACAATTTAATTAATTAGATTATACTTATACAGATGTATAACATAAACATTTAATAAATTTACAGGTTCATCCGTCCGAGTGGATCTGTTCTTTTCAGTGGCCTAAATCGTCCTGTTTTAATATATCCCTGGCTAATTCATTGGGATGCACTTCTAGTTTTGAATATTATTTAGAACTGAATTCTTTAATTGTTTCTCTAATGGTTTTAATCCCAAGGTCGTCATGTATATCCACTTTTATTCGCCATGGCTTTAGCCAGTCCGCGATTTTGTTTAAATGATTCTGTAACTCCTTTGAGGCAATTTCGGGATTATTGTGTAACACCAGGATGGCCGTATCATCGGCAAATGTTAATATTGTTACTTTGTTGGTTACAGATGAATCGGCTGTGTACAACAAGTATAATATTGGTCCTCAAACGCTGCCTTGCGGGATACCTGCATTAATATCATTTAAGCAAGTAGTTGCGTTATTTTGTTTGACCATGTATTGCCTTTGAATAAGGTAGTTTCCCAAAACTGAGGGAAATTTCTTCGCTAGAAGCTCTTTAATTTTGTATATTAGTCCATCGGGCCAAACTTTATCAAATGCCTGTGCTATATTCAAGAAAGCAGCATCGCAATATTTTTTTTCCTCGAAGGTGATTTTGATTGCATTTACAATTCTGTGTATTTGCTCTGTGGTACCATGTTGGTTTCGGAACCCGATTTGATTTTCTGGAATAACGCGCCGTTCTTCTAATATTTGTTTCAATTTTGTTAGTAACATTTTGTTCAAATAGCTTTGAGATTGTGGGCAGCATGCTTATTGGACGATATGATGAGATCTGCGTTTCATTTTTTCCTGGCTTATGTATCATTGTGATCAAAGATATTTTCCATTTTTGAGATATATAACTGGTACGCATGATCGCGTTGAATATGAATGTTATTAGTTTTATGCATTTGTCTGGCAATTCCCTTATCATTTTTTCTGTAATGAGATCATATCCTGGTGCCTTTTTCGGGCTTATGCAATTTTTACTTATATTCTTAACTTTCTTCCAATTATAATTTATAGGTTTGTAGGATAAACCATCATCCATTTGCTGGGGTAGCACGAAATTATTATCTTCTTCATGTGGTGCGAATACTGTTGTTAGATGATCAGCAAAAGCATTGGCTTTATCTTCATCACTTCTCACCCAATTTCCAGTTGGTAGTCTAATTTTGTGGATTCGAATTTGTTGGCCTTTTAAAATTTTTTGTTGCCTTCGACAAAGAATAATTTGTCCTTTCAGTTGTCGAGAGATCACTTAAATAGTTCTGGACGCTCTGGTTTTCTTGTTCCCGCAAAGCAAATCTTAAGGCCTTGATAGCTCGATTTAATTTCCATTTCAATAACGGTGATTTTATTTGCTGCCATTGCCGGCGAATTTTTCGCTTTTCCTGGATTAGTTCCTGTATATTATGTAACAATTTTTTAACTTTTTCAGAACTATGACGGGTGTAGCCTTTTCAGCTGATAATTTCATGACGCCTTTTAAATTTTCGGCCGCCGCATCAAAAAATTGAAAACTAAAAAAAAAATATTCTTGTAAATAATTTTTGTTAAAATTTAAATTTCATATTGTCTTGGAAGCGCCTTTTCATTTTCGGCGCCTGTGTGCTTTGTATACTTCGGACACGATACGAGCCGGGCCTAGGTGATTTTGATTGAATAGTTGCAGTCCGCTATTGTAAGGTATTCAAACAGGTGATGAATACTTATGCCAAAAATTCTGAACGAGCCTTTGTACTTGTTCCCAACGAGTGCAACGAGACATATTAATTTCTTCTAGATTACTGTGGGGTAAAGATATAACTGGCCCCAGCGTCTAAGTCTCAATATTACAAACATCTTCGTTTTTAATCGCACATAAGGGTTTTGAATTGGGAATCCGTTCTTTCTGAGTTGTAATAATTTGCATTTCTGCATAAGTCATTTGAGCATTACCGACAGTTTTAGCCAAATGTGTCTTAACGGACTTGGCAGCATATTCGTTCACTTTATATTGGCGTTCCCTTCAGGCTAAAATATTGTAATGTTCGCCCAATTTTCGTTCAACTCCAAGAAAATTTGAACCGTTGACGCTTCAAATTGAGTTGGGGCTCCCGTTAGCTTGACTCCTCTCCCCATTTTCGTTGACAATAAAATTGGCCCTGCATAATCAATTCCAACTAAAACAAATGGTCTACTAGGTATGTATCGTGCTTGTGGCAGACTGCTCATTTGTTGAGTTGATTGTAATGTTGAATATCTGAAACATTTAACGCAACTATGACATATTTTCCGACATTTTTCTCTCACTCCTAAAATCCAGCATTTGTGACGTGACAATGACCACAATGAATTGCTGTAGAATCATATTTTTAATTTGATAGTTCTTGGTAAAATTATTGGATGTTTCAGATTACACAAACATCGTGAGTTTTGCAAACGGCCACCAACTCTTAGAATGTAACTCATTCTATTTCCCTAATAATTTTATCTCATTGATCGAGTTAATTGATCCTAATTCAAAAATTTTGCCATCAAGCAGGATATTGGATGGTTTTCCTTACCTGTGATTTGTGTGGGGAACAATTGTGCAACTTACCAGTATGGTTTGAATTATAGTTGATTTTGTTGGCCACCTTTCTTCCGATAATGATAACCAGAATGGTCCCTTGAACCATATTTTGTTACTTGCTAGTATGTCTGCCATCAATCCTTGATTTCACATGGTACCAAATGGTTTGTGGGAGTAGTTAATAAATCCAAGCCAACCGATTAGCGACAAATGACTTCCACTTTCTCGAATGATTTGGTAAATATGACAGTACGACCATGGAGTCGGTCGCTGCCCAAACAGGTATATGCGTAAGCTGATAAGTATTTAGCACCTTCGACAATAATTTCGCCAAGAGTTGCACGCCATATAACTCTAACCTCGGCAAACTAACTTAGGAAATTGAATCTGCCACTAAACTGAGGTACTCTCACTTTGATCTGCATCCAAAGGTTCATCCCAAGTGACAGTTTGTATATCCTTAAAATCTGCATAAATATTTTGGTTTTAGCGGAAAGCAATAATCACAAAGGATCGAAAGTTTTAGAAGCAATTGATAACACATTACGTCTGGTGCATGGAACGAACGGCATCTCTAAAACATTGATCATCAAATCATCATTCCGGTTTGACTCCGATTGAGACCTAACAATTTGTTGCCAATTCGTTCACATTTTTCAGACTTTCTATATTTAATCGCCATTTCATCATCCGAAATCCCCGTTGAGCTAGAACGTCTGATAATTTTTGTTTCAGTTTTGCAGCTTGTTGTTTGTAAACATTTAGCTTAATGATATCGCTTAATTCAGAATGATGACCTTTGCACTAATCGGCGATTTGAAATAAGACGCGTATTGCTAAAGTTACTGTCAGTAACTATTATTGGCTTATTGGTTAGGAGTCATGCCATAAAATTCTTTGAAGTTATGTTTGGTTGGGATCAACTACGATTTGCCGATTCATTTTTTTTAATGTCGACACAAATTGCTACTTTAAATGCTCATTGTGCTTAGACATTGACTTGCTTTATCCCGCGTTGATAAATAATTAAAACAGATCCTTAGTACCTACTTCCATTTTTCGTAATAACATGAACGTAATCAGAACGCTTTTCCTACCGCAATATGGTTGCCCAAAGCATATCCTGCAGTTTAGGTCCCACTAGCAGTTGGTCGTTCAGTGATATGTCGGAAGATGTTGCTGCTGAATCGTCGAACACTAATCGCAACTTTGTGGTTCAACTGTTCTTCTTCAAAACTCCATGGTGAGGAAGATAATATAGGTCTCATGATTTCCATTATTAATTTCATTGTCTAATAGCCTTTCCAATTGCTTTAGTTGAAAGTGACCTTCCATGAATTTCTTATATAGTTGACCAAACTCTGATTGACGTCTAAACTTTCTCTTCATTGTAAACATTCGCCGCAAAGCAACTGAAACGGTCTACAATCCTCTTTTATCGGTGGTTGCACGATATACAAACCATCTTTGTTTCTGATGTAGGTTGATTTAAAATTATCTTCACATGCTTGTTCTTCTGTTGTCCATGTAAGCTCGTTATATACATCTTCCTGTTCCCAAAATTTTCTTAATATTTCCTCTAGACACTGTTCATCTCTAATCACCATATTAAGTATTTTAACTGGTAATATGTTGCTCGCAGAATCCTCTCCAAACATTGTCTCATTAGCGAACATATTACGTTACGTTTGCTACTCAAAACATAAAAGAAATAATCGGTTCGCACTGACGTTGAATTTGCTATGTAGTTCTGAACATTGAGGGATACACATTTAATTTCGCCGTTCGCTGGTAAATTTGTGATTATTATGTATGAACCGAGAATAAATGATCAATTTTGTACTACCTATCGTCGAAATATTTGAAGTCGCTAGACCTTCCATACAAATGTGACCTGCCTTACGTTTAAAGCCCAAATGTTTCACACATGGTGGGATCTGATCCTTAACGCTGATAGTAGCAGTTAGCAATATGGTGGTTTCAGCACCATATTTGTTTGTAATAATTGTGTTCGCTAACCTTGTACTTTTGCCTTTGCTTGCTCTGCTGGTATTATCGGCTGAAATCACTCCTGAATTGGCTGCTGGACTATCATGAAGAAGAATATGATGGCGACAATGACACTTAAAACAGCACATTGTGCTTTGACATTGATTTGCTTTATGCCGCGTTTTGATAAACAATTAAACCAAATCCTTAGTAGGTACCTTTTCCTACCTGAAGAGTAGGCCGAATTTTTTATTCGTGCGAACTTTTCAGTATAAAACCAAACTACCGCATAGAAAACTCAAGGAGGGTTTTCATTTTTTGGGGTCGATACACTTTGTATGACTCTTGGGTTAAAGTACGGGGAGGTTTTTGATATTTCTACTTTTTTGTAGATATATTATAAATGATTGTTCTCTTCATTTTTTCTGATTAACAAGGTCGTAAAACGTTGTGAGTGCCATTATTGTTTGCCATTATTTTCTCTATAAAAAGCCGAAAGAATCTTATTGATTTTATTTCAGACAAACTTCTCTTTCTATAACTAACCAAATGGCGAGAGAAAATACAGTGTAAAAAGTAAGTCCCGTAGATGACGTATGCATGTAAGTGAGAGGTGAAAATATTTCACGTAAAGATTATTTATTCCGGTTACGAGAAGAACTTGCAGCAGAAATAAAGTATATCCAGAACATTCATCAGCCTCAAGTAAAATCAAATACTTTCCAAATAGACAATAAAGTGCCAAATAAAGTATTATAGGCACCTACAATTTCCGAAAAGTGTTGATATAAGGTTTGAGTTGGAGATTGAGCTGGAGATTGAGTTAAGAGGTTCAGTTAGGGATTGATATTTTATAATTTATGATTATGAATTTCAGAGGACCCAGAAATCTGATTCGACAAACTAATAAGTTTTATTTTAGAATTCAGAAGCCGGTTTCCATTTTTAGTAAATTAGAAAATTATTGTCGTTATGCCACTAACTATTGGCTATACTAGGTGGATTTAACCGGGTCATTTTTAATCATTACTAACTAAACCTCTCTAAATCATCTTTATGTTGTGTGTAATAGGATGTTTGGTGAGGCCCGGCCATCGCCAAGCCGTCTTGCTTATAGCTTGGTCGCACACTTCAATCAAGTATTCGAAATATTCATCATGTCCACCTAAAAAAAGTAGTAACGGTTTTTTAAACAAATCTGGTAATTAAGCAGTATTTGTTGTATAAAAAAGAAAAACAGGTCGTAACTTATGTTTCCAATTCCTCACAAGAATATTCAGAAATGCATTTCATTTACGAGGTTTGGTTTGGTAATGATTGAGCTGCTGCTTTACATGAGGCTAAATATTTTGGCATTATAGAATTATTCTTGGTGAAGTTCGGAGGTACATACATGTTCTAAAATGAAACCATTAAATCATTATCATCTATAATGTGCGCATAACATTTTACCATATGACTTCGAAAATGGGTGCTATTTTGTTAAGATATGCTACTCCAAAAAAACCGCAAATTTTTAGCAAAATTTTGTTTAGTGAAGAAATGTGTATTAAACAGGTAGGGATGTCGCTACTACGCAATAGCAATTATCAATTTGGATTTGGGACAAACAAAGTGCTAGTAGGAAAAATTAGTCCTATTTAAACAACAAAATAGGTCCATTTAGTGTAGTATAGTATTGTTGTTGGGCGTAGAAGTATTTTTTTTTTATTTTAGGAAGCCAGCAAATTAGATATTTTTCTATGCTTTTGAAGACGATCGAAGAGCTTATGGCTGTGTGAAAGAGCAGTCCGATAAATACAGATTTACTAATATAATAAAGGCAAAAGAGGCATAAACTAGAATTCCTAAAATAGATTAATATAATACGAGTGGAATACGCCACACCTTCAAATATTTTAACATTCACAAAGTTAATCGTCAAGTGAAAGTATATCGAGCCAACCCCAATGGATTAGAAAGGTAAGAAAGGAATAGTTATCGTTATTTACAATTAATAAATTATTTACCGACACATTTTTATCCGTTAGTCAGAATTAAAATATAAAATTTTATCAATATGACTCACAGAAGCCAAATACAGCAGTCACATTTGAGTTGAATTAATTTCGCTTCATTTTGTTTGGAACTGAATCATATTAAAAGTGCTATCGGATTGATGTGAAATGAATTGTTACAAGAGTGCTACAATTTTTGTTATAATTATTACGTGTGCTGTTCATTTTACTACCGTGGCAGAATGTAATGTGACCTATATTCATTCAGAACCGCAACCAATTAATAATATTAATTTTAATAATAAAACAGATTTACTAACATGGTCGCCAAAGGTTCTAGCCGATTGTACAACAAAATATAAAGTTCTTATTAAATACCTCCATTATGGAAATGTAACGAAAGTTTTATACCCAACGACAAATCAATGTGAACTCGCCTGGCTTCCTGAATGTGCTATATACGAACTCAAAATTTCATCACATTGGAACGATCATCTTGTTGGATCACTGTGCATAACAACTAAATTTATAGGTAACAACTATTTTATATAACACACTCGAAATAATATTAAAACATTTAAATCGAATTCCAGATCCCAATTCTGTAACTAATTTAAGAGCAAAGCAAATTACCGAAACAGCCATTCGAATTAAATGGAACTATCCTAAATTGAATCTAGCATGCGTTAAAAATTATACAATTAAAATAAATAACGGGCAGGGATTTGAGACCAAGCAGCTCGAATACATCATAAATGTAAAAAATATAAGCTTGATAAGTCTCATCGACGTGTGTACATCGAAAAATCCGAAAAAATGTAAACAATTATTATTATCCAAATGGGGTGAAATAACCGAAATGGATTACACCAGCGCAAAGTTAAAAATAAATGTAAACGTATTTGTTCCAGGTCAAGTTACATTACACGTTTCAGAATTGGTAAGCAAATTTCCTAATCAAAATCAAAAGTATGGCGTTAATACTTTTTTTCACTTCCAGAAATGTAGCACCGAATGTACACGTTACTTCAATTTCACCAAAATTCCAGAATTTGTTCAGATAATTTTAAATAAGGAAATATTCCGGAATTACGAGCCTAGCTTCAATGATAATAAAATAGAGTTAAAGAGAGGTTTGTAATTTAATTGCAACATATTCGGATAGCAAGGTTAATTTTTTAATAATTTTCTAGATACAGAATACAAAATAGTGGCCAAATTGAAGACATCATTTGGATATTCCAAAACAATTCCAATCTATTTTAAAACCAGTTCATCATTGAAACAAGGCAACATTATTTTAGTCGTAGTTTTCATAGTTGCAGTCATAAGTTTAAACGTTTTAATGACTTACTTGTATAAAAAGCAAAATCATAAAATTGCCCCGGCAGAGGATTTTGATTATTCGAGTACTATCATTGAAATCAACAAATTTCCAGAATACTTTGATAATCTAATCGACCATAATTTCATCGCAAATGAGTACAAATCGATTGATAATATGGACATGAGCCAATTAACGAAGATCGAGCACCAAAATCATCCAACCAAAAATCGGTACACTGATATCGTCCCGTGTAAGTATTCTCAATATATGAACTGAACAACTTGTGAACAGATTTAAACTGAAAAACTTGTTTTAGATGATCATAATCGTGTAATACTAACGCCAAATGAATATTGCACCAAAAATTACATAAACGCCTCTTACATCGACGGCTACAAGCAGAAGAAACGGTATATTGCAACACAAGGACCAAAAAAAGAAACTGCGTATGATTTTTGGCATATGGTAATCGATGAAAATTGTAAAAAAATTATTATGTTAACGCGAATACATGAGGCTGGTATAACTAAGTGTTTCAAATATTTTCCTAACAGCAACGAAACCCTTGTATTCAATGATCTCGCAATTGCAAATGTGGCTGAAATGCATTTCGGTAATTTTATACAGCGTGCATTAGCAATTACAAGATATGGTTATGCAAAACATTTTCTCATCCACTATGAATATATTGCGTGGCCAGATCATGGCTGTCCCGCAAAACCGCTTGACCTCATCGAATTTATCAAATTTACAAAATGTTCGAATACAAAATCGATGGATCCAGTTATTGTACATTGTAGTGCGGGCGTCGGCCGAACAGGAACTTTTATCGCATTGGATTTGCTGTTACAGAAAATACAGAATGAAAAGTATTTCAGTATATGTGAAACGGTTCGAAAGTTACGCATGCAGAGGAACAGAATGGTGCCAATGTTTAGCCAATATGAATTCATTTATTCATCTATGTTATTATGTATTACCTTATACCCTACACACTGCGATTTAATAAAACGGATTTAGTGAGTTATTCGTGTTTAGTCGCAGTTGATAAAATAAATCGGGTTTATTAAACCGCAGTCTGTCTAAGGTATAAAATGAGTTTCAGACAAAATTTTTGATTATTAGTTCGAAGAAGTAAATAAATAAGTTTCATTTCAAAACAAACTTGTATATGATGAGATTTTTTTCTTTGGAAAGTTGGACATTTTTAACATATAAAACGAAAAAAGTTAATTTAGAAAGTTATTTCTGGTTCTACGTTGAAATTATTCATAAATCCGTCATTTGCTAATAAATTAAAAATAGTTAGCGATAACGGATTATATTCACATATGTTACTCATTGGAAATCCGCATACAAATTATTTCCTAGAATTCTATTTTATCAGCGAGGTCTGATTTATGTAAACCGGAACATTAATAAAACTAAGAGCTGTTGCACGCGTGTTCAACTAGAGAATTCGACATTAGAATTTGATGTCATTGGCAAAACTAATTTTACCTCACATACCATCCTTTGAACTTTTCGGAAATCTCTTAAAACTGTGAACGATTGATGTATACATTGCTCTTTAGATAGCCCCACAAAAAAAAAGTCTGGTGGGTCGTATGGTATAGCTGATTGTTGATATGACACGTCCACGAAACATTTAATGCAAAATGGTCAGTGTATGAACGGCTGTAAGTCACGCGACACCATCCTATTATAATGCATATTTCTGTAGCGACCACCATTAACAGTAACAGCCTAGCTCTCCTTGTCTTCGAAAAGGTACGGTCCAATAATTCGTTCCGAGCAAATGCCATTCCCAGATAGTAATTTTTCTAATGAAACTGCCTTTGCCCAAAAGTTACATGAGCAATGGCATCAAATTGCTTGTTAATTGAATTTTGTATGTGTACGTTTTCAAATCGCACTATATAAATCAAAATTGCGATACTTTCTTTTTTGTGTTGATGTTTTCGCATTTTCATGCACACTACAAATACTCGTAGCTTAATACATTTTAAAAACCCTTAAATAAGTTTTAGTTTAATAGGCTAAACCTTCTTCGCTTCAATTTACCGGCGCTCTAACGTCGATATGGTTCCAAACAAATTTAGTGCCTTATCCCCGAAATTCATTTCCCACTAGCCTTTTACGCACAAGTTTTATCTATTGAAAAAGCGCACCATGAAGGTATATCTGTGATTAAATGGTTAAATGCGATCCAAGAAAAAGAAAAAATATGGCCTGCTGTGTATTGTGGTGATATGGTTTCCAAAGAGGTGAACAGTGCTATTACTGATGTAAAATCAAAACGGACCGTTCAATTTATGGATTTGTGGAAGTCCAACCGGATTTAAAGTTGGAATTAATTTCAAAGCACCAACCCTGGTACATAATACGCCCATTTCTCGAGGTTTTGTTTTTAAAAAATATTTTTAGTAACATAATCACGCAAAAGTTAAATTCCATGAAGATAAAAGCGAATTGCCAAAGTCGACTGACGAAGCGCATTAGAACAAGTACTAACATTAAATTATTTTCAATATTGAATGCAAGAACGGATTGAAGTGTCACTTTGTGATGTGAAAAACTAAAAAATGAGAGACATTATTGTGAAGCTAAAGGCTTACAAATTGAAGTGATACCAATCACATTAAACGGCATATATACCTTTTAGTTATTAATTAGATTAATAGATTTTATACTACGATGCAAAACTTAAATATGGAATGACCGTGGTGGATATTTGCGTTAAGACGAATCAACATTAAGGCGTGGGCCTGGGCACATTAGTTAAAAATATTTTTGTGCTTTTAATTGGCTGGAGGTGCTGCTTGCCGTTTAACTAGACCCAAGCCAACCGTTACAACACTTTCATCACGGTTCGGACTTCTATAGTCTTAGTGACGGATTAGCGACAGTAGTTTTAGTGGCACAGGTGACTAGAGTGCCGGAGACCGTTTGAATACTGAAATCTAAAATTATTAAACAGAATCTACATGAAATTCCGGAAATAGGAATGATGAATTAATAATAGAACTTTTACTTTATTTTAGAGTCTAAATAAAGATTAAATAATCTGATTTTAATTTTAGAGATATTAATGTTCATAAAATATTAGTAGTTTAAATAGGGTTCCAGAACATTACTGCGTCTTCGTTGGCTTAATGAATGATGCGAGTGGAAATTGAATCTTAATAAAATTTGTTAACCGTCAGATTGTTTCAGATTTTAAATTTAAATATTTACATTTAATTTAAATTTATACTGGTTGGATTATTATCGCTTGTTAAGTATTAATTAGAAATAAATCAATAAAGTATGTACTTTTCATACCAGACGCCTCGCCTCCCTTTCATATCGGTGGCGTCGGCTTTGAACATTCGGTTGCTATCAAATATGTGGTTTTGGCCTATTTTACTCATGAATTATAGCAAGAACTGAGATATTCTAGATTTGTCGATAAATATAAAACAGTTGTCCCAAAAATGTGATTTGTAGGTTATGTTGACAAATCACTTTGCTTTGTGCTATTTTGAAGTGCTGCAGTCGAGTATGGAATATATTACCTTAGCTTTATAGATAACTTCATTGCAATATATTTTGATATAAAATCTGCGTTGAATAGACTTACGTCTGTAGTCTTGGATGTTGTTGTGAAACATATGATATAAAAATGTAAATGATAATATAAGAAACTGCATGTATCAATTGTTTAGGTTGTTTACCAAGTGTAGTTTCAAGAAAACAAAGAGAAATAAAAATATGTAACATAGGATAATGAACCGTAAAAAGGATAACATAAAAGATCACACAGAAAAGCGATCTAAAGTAAATAATAAATTATGAAATATTGTATGCGTAAAATTAAATAATAAAGTCTGATGGTAATGAAATATAAGGAAATATAAAATTGTCAAAATTAAAATATAAACGTCTGGTAGTAATAAAATGTGGGACATCAATATTAAACAATATATGATGTAACCCAAAGTAAAGTAATAAAATATAATAAATGACCTAAAATAAATAAAATATGAGGAAAAGAAATTAAAATGAAAATATGCGGAACGAAACAAAACAGAATTTTATGTTTAACAAAATAATTAAAATATGGATATGGGGAAATGATTTTTAGAATATTGAAAATCAGCAATTGTATTTTGTATATGTGTTGTTGTTGGAAACACACAATATTTTAGTATATAAGAACAAAATTGTAACTAAAAAATCTCATTCGTAACTTAACATTCAAACAAAAGTCATTCGTAATTTATAACTCAACAGAATATCATTTAAGCCTAAAGTGCATATAACAGTATAAAAATCAATAGTGTTCTCTTAATAATAAACTATAATTGAAATTCAATAAAGAATAATTTAATTACAAGATAATTTATCACAACTGTTTCTATTGAAACACCCTGAGAATAATCAACAAAACTTGAGGAAGCAGAATATACAACATTGTAAGTATAAACTAACATACCAGCAACTAACACTCGGTCACACAACCATAATAAGTTACGGGCTAACTCTACATAGAGGGATGAGATATTGGGGGTATTAACTACTCTACGTATCTTACCAACCTGCCTTCCTATGGTTGTTCTATAGTCAATTAACACAATAATTCTCTTGTGGATCGGTTTTCTACAAATAACACTAGAAACCGTCCACCAACTATAACATCAAATAATAATCGGGTTAATAATTTAGCTTAAGATAAATAGAGAAATCTATAACATTCTCTATAACATTGGCGCTGTAGATAAAGTTTCCGTTAGGGCACTCAAACAATTTAAATAAGATTTTCTCGAATAATTTCAATTATACAATTTAAATAATCTTTGCGTTAGGGCACTCGAATAATTTAGGTATACATTTATAAACAAAAGAATTTTCGTATCTTATTTCCTTGCATAGAGTTCATGCAAGACGAAACAGATCCAATAATAAAAGTCAGTAGAGTTAGTGAATCAGATTTAGCGGTTGTTTATTCTCCTACATTAACAAGAAAGCGAATTAATAGCGACCCTAGTTTAAAATTAGAATCGGCTCTTACACAATTTAGAAAGAAACCAGTTCGTAGCATTAAAACAAAAATGGTAGCATTAACAGAAACAGAAATCCAAAATTTGGTTGA
Organism: Tipula helvola; assembly: GCA_963556165.1. NCBI lineage: Eukaryota > Metazoa > Arthropoda > Insecta > Diptera > Tipulidae > Tipula > Tipula helvola. The sequence continues at coordinate 6,536,367 of OY744481.1, read as the reverse complement.
AAGAAGAGTACCAATCTTCTACGGTCAACATGATGTAGACACGAGTGAGGTACACTACTTCATTGAAGTGTGTAAACATATCAGCCAAAAAGACGATTTTAAAACTCCAGCTTTAGCAGAAATACTTCTTGAAGAAGTTAAATTGCGGCTCCGTGGTAGAGCGTTTACATTAGTGAGGGACGCCAAAGTAAAGGACTTAAATGAACTTTACAAAGTCCTCACGAAGAAATTCCTACCATTCCATTCCATAGAATCTCTAAGTAACAGATTGTATTCAGCCAGTCAGGGTAGATCGGAAGATTGCTCTGAATTTGGGACAAGAGTACAAAGTTACGCCCTTGATTATGAAGCAGGGGTTAGAGTTAAATTTGGTGAAGGAAATAGTTTACCAAAACCATTCCTGGAGACGTTGCAAAGAGATGCTTTTGTCAGAGGATTAAAAAATGAAGTAATTAGAACACACATGACCATGATTTCGGATGCACCATTACCAGAACTAATAGAAAAAGCCAGCAGATTAGAAATGCAATTAGGATACAATCAAAGCCATAGGCTAAATCAAATAGAACAGCAATACGGAGAAATAGTTTGTCAAATTTGTGAAAAATTAGGGCACGTCGCCAAGAACTGCCAGAAAAATAATCCCAGTCAAAAACAATCAACTCATCATCTATTAGGTGAAGTTTGTCAATTGTGTGATAATATAGGCCATGTAGCTAGAAATTGTCCAATAAATAATTTCAGCCAAAATCAAGCAGCTCAGCACCTAACCTCGAGATTCTGTAGATATTGCAAGAAGCGAGGGCATTCATTAGAGGAATGTAGGGCGAGAGAAGCGAGTGATGCTAGGCGTGAAGAATTTTTATTTCAACAAAGGACAATACCAATAAAATCACAACCGAATGACTACTATCAAAACTACAGATCCGAACAACAGAGTTTTAGACCGAACTACAACTACCAACAAGCAGTCAGCCAAACCAATTACACAAATTTAAACTATCCGAGACTAATAAATCAGAATACAGTAAACGAATCTAATTATCCAATCCGTCAAGTATATCCAAATAATAACTATCCTAACCAAAGATACAACCAAGCTACAAACGACTCACTCAGACAGACAGAACAAATACAAAATTTTACGAGGAAAAAGCCAAGCGTTGAGCAGATAAATGAAGGTCTAGCAAATTTAAAAATAAAATACATAGAGGACAGCAACGTATACGACGATATGATCTGCCAACAGGGAAACGACTTGGGGCTCGCCGAATGATAACACCATTCCGAGCGAGTCCGAAAAATCAATTAGCCAGTCAATCATATCCCACCTCGAAAACATATAATCCCCTTAATTCTGTCTCAAATAATTCTCTAAACCCCACGTTCGACGTCTATCACATAAAGCCCATACAAAGATTAGAAACTCCGGAAATTAATACAAAACCGATACTAATGAATTACGAATCGCAACTGAGTTCCGCCTCAGATCATAAAAAAATTAATCAACTGAGTTCCGCCTCAGACCATAATAAAATAAAACAACTGAGTACCGCCTCAGAAAATAAAATAATAAATCAACTGAGTTCCGCCTCTAATCCACTGGGAACCTCCCCAGATATTAAAATAAACCCACTGAGAACCTCCTCAGTCAATAATAAAATAATAAATCCACTGAGAGCCTCCTCAGTCAATAATAAAATAACAAATCCACTGGGAACCTCCCCAAATATTAAAACAAATCCACTGGGAACCTCCCCAGCTATTAAATCAAATCATCTGAGAAAATCCTCAGTTAATAAAAAAATAAATCCTCTGAGTACCGCCTCAGACAATCAAAAAATTAATCCTCTGAGTACCGTCTCAGACCTTAGAATAAGTAAATTAAGTTCCGACTCATCTATGAGTTCCTCCCCAAATGTTATCTCAGAACGCAATAGTTTAAAATCGACAAGTTCCATCGTGGGTAACGAAATAATCCAGCCATTTTTTTCAAATGACCATTCAAGTGCTAAATCAAGTAATCAAGATACAGTTACTTCAGCACACTCACCTCTAATACAAAAACCTACCCATGAGGCAAGAAATATGCTAATCAAGTTCAAAGAATCAAACGATAACTTTAAACCAATCTCAATATCAGATTCTCAACAATTAGTTTATAAGCGTTCAAAAAGCTCTAGCAGTGTTGCAATCCCAGTAGCACGTGACGCCAATTTTCTTTGTAGCGTAGAGCATTTTCAAGACCAGTTATCCGGTATTAATACGCTGGAAAATTTACTATATCCCGATACAAATGGTGAGATCACATCCAATTATCCATACCATCATTTCCAAACCGATATTCCTAATTATAAAACTAGAAAAAGAAAATAAAGCCACAATCAAACCTTAGTCCATGAACCTTTCAAATAAATCCATAATTTTAAATAAATCCATTATTTCAATTAAATCCATAATTTCAACCCAGTTCCTTTAATAATTCTTTATTGGATCAAAATCAAAATTTAAAAATCAAATAAAACACTTTTTCCATCATGTCTTATAAAATAACAAACATGAGAGAACAAGGAAACAAATTCGGTATAAAAAAAATGAGAAATCCAAATTTTACTAACATTAACTAGAATATAAAAGAAAAACGAATTAAAATTTCGAATTATCTTTAACCTAAAGTAAATTTAATAAAAAAAAAAAAAAAAATTTTCAAATAAAAAGAAAAAGTATCTAAAAAATTTTTCTTTTAATCAAGTTGAAACATTTAAAAAAAAAGAAAAAATTAAATAAGATTTTATATATTCAAAAATAAATCAAAATTGAAATTTTTTTTACCTAATGACAAATCTAGAAGCATTATCGAGAAATATTACTTTTAGTAAATCTAAAACTCTAAAATTACATGAAAAATAAAAATTAAAAAACAGAAAAAAATAATTCAAATTATCAATTTAAAAGAAAAAATCAAATTATCAAATTTCAAAATTTAAAACAAAAACCCATACACATAAAATTCATATTTTAAAAAAAAAAAAAAAAAAAAAAAAATGTAAACCTCATATGAAATAAAGTAAAACAAGGTCAAGTTTAAAAATATTCTTCATATATAAATTCCACTATAAAGTTTCGTATTACAAAAAAAAAAATATTTCATTCAAACGTATTTTTATGCTTTCACAACAATATTTATTTTACACAAACATATGTTAGCCTAGGTTAAGGTTAGATAAAAAAAAAAAAAACAGAAATTAGAATCTTTCATTAATGTATTATGTAGTAAAAAAAACAGAAAAATTATGTAAGGTAGTTGAACTCAATGGTAAACAAAAAGAAGACCAAGGAAGAAGGAAGTAGTCCAACATAATTAATGAAAAGGTTTAAAATCAAATTTACAAAGTTTCATTTAACGTACATAACATCCAACTATATCAAGATGCACCATAAATTTATCCCAAATATTGAAGTACATTGGAAGTCATCTCACAACGGTTATACCACCATTAAAAACGAGACATCATCATGATTACGACATGCACGACACACGTGAACTCCAGCATATGATGCACACAAAAATAGCTGAGCCGTAAATACAACAACAACTAAACCCGAAATATGAAGACTGATGAGCGAATGTAGCAGCGTGATCAAAGTTAAACTATACTATCTATTGTATTATCATAAGTCAATAAATGTTAATACAGTTAGACAAATAAAGCCATTTATCATTTGTCCCGCCATCCTGGTAAAATATACATGCCGTCACCGTACATCTCAAACACTACATATGCATGTCCAGCAATTCATCAAGAGGAATTGTCCATTTAATATACCGTCATCCAGCCATCAAAGAGACAACGAGAATACTTAGAAGAGAATGCATCCAAATCAAATCGGAAATGGAAAATTCAAAGATGTTATAAAGTTAATGAAAATTATAAAATGATTTAAATCTGAGTAGTTTGAGCAGTCAACAAGATGACCTCAAAAGACAACAGAAAGCAGTCAGGAATACAAGATGAACAATACCAATACCATAGATAGAGTTCAATAGATATTAAAGTAAATTTTAATTGTAAACTTAGATATAACTATAAAAATATATACTTATACCTATATATGTCCCATAAGATTTTTCCTTCAGAAAAATCTCCATAAAGGGGGAAGGTATGTTGTGAAACATATGATATAAAAATGTAAATGATAATATAAGAAACTGCATGTATCAATTGTTTAGGTTGTTTACCAAGTGTAGTTTCAAGAAAACGAAGAGAAATAAAAATATGTAACATAGGATAATGAACCGTAAAAAGGATAACATAAAAGATCACACAGAAAAGCGATCTAAAGTAAATAATAAATTATGAAATATTGTATGCGTAAAATTAAATAATAAAGTCTGATGGTAATGAAATATAAGGAAATATAAAATTGTCAAAATTAAAATATAAACGTCTGGTAGTAATAAAATGTGGGACATCAATATTAAACAATATATGATGTAACCCAAAGTAAAGTAATAAAATATAATAAATGACCTAAAATAAATAAAATATGAGGAAAAGAAATTAAAATGAAAATATGCGGAACGAAACAAAACAGAATTTTATGTTTAACAAAATAATTAAAATATGGATATGGGGAAATGATTTTTAGAATATTGAAAATCAGCAATTGTATTTTGTATATGTGTTGTTGTTGGAAACACACAATATTTTAGTATATAAGAACAAAATTGTAACTAAAAAATCTCATTCGTAACTTAACATTCAAACAAAAGTCATTCGTAATTTATAACTCAACAGAATATCATTTAAGCCTAAAGTGCATATAACAGTATAAAAATCAATAGTGTTCTCTTAATAATAAACTATAATTGAAATTCAATAAAGAATAATTTAATTACAAGATAATTTATCACAACTGTTTCTATTGAAACACCCTGAGAATAATCAACAAAACTTGAGGAAGCAGAATATACAACATTGTAAGTATAAACTAACATACCAGCAACTAACACTCGGTCACACAACCATAATAAGTTACGGGCTAACTCTACATAGAGGGATGAGATATTGGGGGTATTAACTACTCTACGTATCTTACCAACCTGCCTTCCTATGGTTGTTCTATAGTCAATTAACACAATAATTCTCTTGTGGATCGGTTTTCTACAAATAACACTAGAAACCGTCCACCAACTATAACATCAAATAATAATCGGGTTAATAATTTAGCTTAAGATAAATAGAGAAATCTATAACATTCTCTATAACAATGTTCACAAATCTCAAAAAAATTTTGCAGACAAATATGAAGATATTTAAGAAGAATTTATAAATGTTATGAAAGAGAATCATGAATTAAAATCTCGAATTTTAAAACTGGAAGAAGATAATAAAGTATTTTTCAAAATATTGCCCTCTTACCTTCAAAATTATAACAGTTTTGATACCAGTGATGAAAATTCAGTTATTATAAGTGTTACAATTTTGTTTCGTCCATCAGAACATTACAAGTTTAAGGATGAATTTGGATTAATTTATGAGCCACTTTGATGCTGCGAAAAACAAGCCAAAAATTTTTCTTTTTACAAATTTTTATTGATGATGCGGAGGTAATATTTTATGATAATCTAGTTGTTTATAAATTTGTTGCTAATTGTAACTCGGTTAATAGAAATGCTTGTGTTGCAGCTTATATTGATATTTCTTTACATTCCGAAACCGAATTTTTAAAATTTAAATATGCGGATGGTATAAAGGTAATGTGTTTTTACTGATGAATTGGAGGAGTGCCTTAGTTGTATTAATTCTAATTTGTTAATAGTTATGGGTGACATAAATATTGACTTATTGTCTAGTGATCGTTCTGTAATGGACTACAAATGGTTGATGTCGGCCTTCGGGCTTGAATCAATAAATGATCAGCCTTAATAAGTTGTGTGGTAAATGGTTAGACAAACTCATTAATTTGATCAAATTGAAAAATAAATTAGGTTTAAAAGTCAAGAATCCTTGTACCGCTTATAAAGAATAGAATTAAAAATGCCAAATTTATGTATTTTAGAAAATTATTTTTAAATTGTGATAGTGACATAAAGAAGCAGTGGAAAATAATTAACAATGTTACAGGAAACCACAACAAAAGTGAAAATCATATTTTATTATTTGATCAAACTGGATTTTTGATTAATGAAAATGTTTAATACCTTTTTTGTTGATGTTCCTAAATAAATTAAAAGTGATCATATTTTTAAGCGTCCTATGGTATTGAGGAAGAAAATAAATTTATGTTTTTTTATAAATTTGAATGTAAAAGTTTTTTTCTGACTCCCACTGATTCAATTAAGCTTTTATTTTGTTTAAATACATTGAAATCAACCAATTCTTGTGGTTTTGATGGAATTTTAAATGTTTGCTCTTTTTCAAATTGCTCTTTATATGTATTGTTGAACCTCTTGCTTTCAATTGTAATTTATGTTTTTCAACAAGTGTTTTTCCTGACAGTTTTAAAAAAATCTATGGATCACGCCGCAGGTTTCCGTGAACTTTCACTAGACTTTGTAACGAAGTGGTGCTTTCCACTTAGGATTATAGAATCGAACTATGGAAGATAGAAGGGAAACAAAAACCGGTGATTTGGAAACACTGTACTAAAAATGAAAAAAAATTAAATAAATAGAGTAAATTAGGGAAAATGTTATGTATAGGGGAACTGGAATAACTGTATACTATTGATATATTTGAATGAGAGTGAGAAAAACTTCGTGAACAGAAAAAAAAATAATTACTAGATTCATTGCCCTTGGTCGGTCATTTTAGCGCGGCTAGAGCTCAGGAGTTGCGGGGTGGGCTTTGCAAGGGTTGAATCCAGTCTTGATAGACCGATGATGTTATTTGTGGATTTTAATTCTGACCAACCACAACAATACATAGTTTACATTAAATAAAATGGAAAGGGAATCATCGTCAACCAGGTGGATAATAAAGAATCCCTATCAACACATCACTCACCTTAGCCTCACATAGCTGGATTAAATTCTCAGACTCATACTGAATAATAACCCACGAGATTAATTTTAAATTTAGAAACTAATTTAATCTTTTATTAACTTCAAAAAAAATAATATTGTGAACAGAAATTAATTATGTAAGAATATTAAAATGTAGAACCACAAAAATATGCCAAAAATTCAAATACGCATTGAAACTTATTCTACCCTAGCTAAACTACCTATTCTAAATAGTAAATGTGTATAAAAAATATTATATAAAGAACTTGATAAATGTTAATAATAATAATAATAAAAAAATGAATAATATAATATAAGAAAATTTATGAATTGTAAATAATATATTAATGAAATTCTTATCCTGTTAATTTATGATGTTGCGTGATGATTGATGATGAATGTTGATTGAAGAGCCAAATAAAGATTATATAGATTTCCTTTGATATGGTAACCGATTTTGAAGGTGAAATGCACTAATAGCTGCGTTTTTTTATTCGCTCCCGATAGCTGCTATCGGGAGCCGATTTTTTTATATGCTTAAATTTAAATTTGGTGCGCTATTTATTGGTAAAATAATTTTAATTAACATCAAACTATCATTTTTAATTCAATTGTTTAGCAAAAATTTGATATAAAATATAGTTGGCTCTACCTATTTATACGGAGCGCTATCGGGAGCCATATTTTTAGTGCGTTTTATTATTCGCTATCCGGAGCTGCTATCAAGAGCCGTCGTATGAAAATAGCTCCGGATAGCGGCTCCATATAAATAGGTAGAGCTAAATACTTTTTATTTCACGTTTTCACTTATGAATTGAATTAAAAATTATATTTTGACGTTAAATAAATGTAATTTACCAATAAATAGCACGTCAAATTTAAATTTGGGTGTAGAAAATTGACTGCTCCGGATAGCAGCTATCGGGAGCGAATAAAAAAACGCAGCTATTATATGACGGCTCCCGATAGCAGCTATCCGGAGCGAATAAAAAAACACAGCTAATATAACCTGATGAATATTTTCTTTATCGGTTATGAATGAATGTGAATTATTATTGTTTCAACTTTAAATTTATCAATGACTTACTTATATTATGAGTAGTATATTAATATTCCTTTAAATTTAAATATTATTACAATTTTGTTATTAATTATAGATTATTTTTTAACATATTAATTAATTTGAGTGCTTACTATAAAACTTTTCGATGAAATTGTTTCACGAATTCACTTTTCAGTTTCCGTAGAAGATAACTGATCTTTATCGTTACTTTTAATCCAATTCATTTTAGTATTTCGATGAAGGACACTCAAATAGCGAACCATTGGAAAATTCCGTTAAGATCGATTTAACTTACAAAATATAAATTTACGATTTATCAATTTTTTTTGTCTTTTACACTTAACATTTATTAATTTTATCGTGTTATTTGTTACCAGGCTAAATAGATTTATAGTCAAAACGATTTTTGTAATAGCCAGCACAGTAACGCACTTTTCATAACGGTTATAAATGTTCTTGCGACCACACCTTTATTATTTAAACAATTTTACCACTATTTTTAAGTTTATAACAAATAATCACTAATTTGATTGTTCAATTAATGATTAACTTAATTAGTTTTACTTAACTATAAAGATTTACACAAAACTTATTTTAAATTTTAAGATTACTATTTTGCATAATTGAACTTTGCATACAAAAGTAATCTTACACATTCGACATTTAAAAATCCACCGAGATTGTTCGATATCAAAATTATTTAATTATTTTAATAATTTAACAGGGATTGTGCGATATAACAATAAGTTACTCAATCACAACCGAGATACCATTTTAAAATATTGGTAAATAACTATCACTATGCGGAGTTAATTAATTATCTCTTTTTTTTAGATTTATAAAATTCATCCGCTCGAGCTTAAAGTAAAACACTTACTGCCTTGCAAAAAATATTCTCCACCCAAACATAAAACAATGGTACAGTCTCCAATAAATCTGTAACCCAGTGGTGGACACTACTAAGATGGGCTTTTAGTGATAAACTGAATTCGGTACTGGGACCGATTTTATATTTATATTAATTCATTGTTAAATTTAAATTTAATCTGATCAAATTACTGCTTTTGCGGATGATACCGTCATTACGTATTTGGTAAATCTAGTAATGATTTATTTAATTACATATATTCATGATGACTTAGCTTCCATGCGCAAATGGTTCAATATGCATTCACTGGTACTAAATGATAAAAGTGCTTTAATGTCTTTCAATCTATACAATCTCTGTAATAATTCTGACTTGCTTTTAAATACTATAATATCTAATCGCGAAGGTCAAAATTCAATGCAGTAGTTCTTGTATCCCGATTAGGAAATTGGAAGAATATAAATAACTGGATTTGTGGATTGATCAGCATTTAGACGTCAAAAAACATTTTGTTGAAATACAATCGTTCATTGGTATCAGAAAATTATATTTGCTTCGCAATATCAAAAATATTGAATTGTTTGTACTATCCGTTGATTAATTGCCATTTGGAATATGGAATAGCAGTGTGGGGTGGGTTGGTATGTATAAAAGTAATATCCACATATTAATATTAATGAAGAAGTTTACTATATAAGGGTTATTAATTTTAAAAAATGGTTTGAATCTACATATTTATTATTTGAGATAGGTAATCGATAGCCACTTCGTAACTGTATGTTTTTAAAGTTTTAAGAATTTTTTTATAAACGTGTAACGATTCGGTAATACGGCGGGCTGATTCATTAGGATGTTTGCGCAGTTTTATATTACCCCCTCCCCCCCCCTCTCTTCTCGTGTCATATATTTGATGTCCCATTTTTAAACTCGTAATTATCGTAATTTTATGTTTAATTTTTTTTGTTGTTAAAATATAATTTGATCCCCATTCTAAAGAATAAAAAAAAATAAAAATAGATAGAAGGAAAAAAGAGAAAAAAAATAAGAAATAATTAAGAGATAAGAAAATAAAAAAAAACTTTAATAGATAAGAAAAATTATAATGTAATAAGATTTCTCAACCCACACCTTCAACAAGTTGCAGCGTGCGAAAATGCAATTTTTGTTAATTTTGATGAGTGGGCATTTTTCACGTTAGACGAATGAAGGAAGTGTTTGTTTGAAAAATCGGGAATCTAGTTTAGAGTATGGGACCGAATGGTCACATTTTTTTTTTTTTGGAGGAGTTCGGTTTGGAAAATTGGAGGAGGCGCGGTGGAGCGAAGCTCCCGGAGATAAATATAAAGATTTTTCATTCTAAGACTGTGTCCGAAACCTGTGATAAATATTTTTTAGTATACATTTTTGACATTTCTTTGAAAAATATTTCCCTACATTCACAAATTTTTATTATGCTAGTATATTTATTAAGGCATAAGTACGCCCAGCGGCGTAGCGAAGGGGGGGTTGCGGGGGTTGAACCCCCCCCCCCCCCCCCCCTGAGTTTCATATATTATACTAAAATCATTACATTTTGATTTGTTGATCCACACAAAATTATTTATAATTCGAATAAGGCTCATTACCTGTTATAATACGCATGTAACCTATTTTTGATTCTTCACATAAAAGAAATGTAAACAAAGCGGCGTAATATTAGACGTAATTTTTACAAATCTGTGTAGACCTTTTTTCCAGATTAAGTTGAAATTAGATTACATAAGCGAAGTTAATTAAAATGTTTAAAAGACGGTCAGGTATCTACCGGTTGAACGCGTGTACCTATAATAACGAAATTGCACAACACATTTGCAAGATTTTTAGTAGTACTCTTAACCTGTATAATCTCTCCAATTGAAGACTATAACGAAGTTATATTGGGTAAGTATTGTAATCGCGAAAAAAATGTTGTGCCAGATTTTCACATTTCTCGACGAATTAGGTTACCAGGACCCCGAAACACCGATCAGAAAAATGTCGTGTCCGTCCTTCCGTCCGTCCGTCCATCCTTCCAGTCGCACATTTTTATTATTTTTGTTTCGCCTCCCATTCTCACAAATATTGATAGTTTTGGTCGAAATTTTGCACAAAGATAGATTTCAGTAATAAGCAGAGTGTGTTATCTTTTAGGTCCATTCGAGTATAGAATAGAGGGGTTGCAGTGGAAGAGAAAATTACCAAACAGATTTTCTCAAAAACGAGACCGACGATTTTTTTGTTATGTTGATGATAAATTTGACAATTCATCATCTACTTGTTCACAAAATTTGAAGTCGATTGAAGCATTGCGTGGGGGTCATTTTCACAAAAAGGAGTAATATAAATTTGTTTATCTGTTTACCGAGGTAATATCGAACTTTCCGAAGAAATATTTCTCTACAGTTAATACACCTTGCAAATTTCAGCAATTGTTCCCTAGGTGTCTTCAAGATAAAATGAATAGATTACCGTGTAATATGGAATTTAAATTTCTAAATTTACCTAAAATACTTTGCTGGTGGCAAATAATATTATCAACAATTAAAAATAATTATATCTAGTGAGCTTTCAAATATAGCAAGATATTCCCGTTTCTATGACATTAACATTTTTGGCATTGACATTTCTATGGCGTTTTATTGACATTTTATGGCATTTTAATGATTGAAATTTCAACGATATGTTGATCGATACTTTATTTGTGAATTGCTTTAATAAAATCGCCTTTAAAGGTACATATTATTTCTCAGTAATAAATTCTCTTGGTATTGAAAGTCATATATAACTTTTAATAGCAAATTACTATGGAGGCTTTAAAATAATATCACGCCATTAGTGTGGAACAGGTTTGGGAGAGCTGGGAGATATGTAAAATGAAATGCTATATAGTATGATAAGGAGGTGGGATTCGGTAACAAATGATAATTAACATTAATTCTGATTTTGTATTATTTGTGTTTTATTAATTTGTATTTTCGAATGGTCCACAGCGATGCCCCGTCCAAACTCAAGTACTGAGTAAAGAATTATATCGGCAAATCCTCACGTTGCTCACATAATATTGTGATCTGAACAAACGGCACAAATTTTCAGAAAATAAACTTTTGAACATTTGGAATGCTATCTGAATGGAGTAAATTAAATTCTTAATGACTTTCAACGGTATACTAGAGATGTATAACTGGATCTATTGCTAAAGGTTGAAGATGAAAAATGGCGAATGCGACTTTGATTGCTGCTCAACACATGTCAGTTCTGAATAATCTAACATATTTGTTAGTCTGTGATTTAGCGGTATGAGAGTAGATTTATATTGTCGTGAAATTTAAGGAAAGCCATGACATATTGTGCCTGCCGAAAATATCGAAAAAATGTTGGTGAAATATAAATGGTTGGTTTGGTGATCTTTAACGGATGCTTTCTGGGAAAAGTATCGTTCGAGAGTCGGATAGACCCAATTTTTTTTTTAGTATTCATGTAATGACCAAATATTTTTCTTTAAATTAAACATTCTGCTTTATGGTTATTACAGTAATTACACAAGAAAATACGTGGCCCGCGTTTATGTTGCCCCTAAACACTACACAAATTATTTAAAAACTTTCATATATTATAAGTTGTAGTAAGCCATGAGAATTTTTCGGAAAAAAAAATTTTCCTTTCATAAACTTCAAAGCATGCTCTGTTTGAAACAATTTAAGAATGAAAATTAAATAAATTTCCTTAGGTTGATATGGCTTAGTAGAAATGTTTTGGACTAGAGCGGCTAAAGTCCGCGGTTCGATTATGGTCAAGGCATTTTAATTTTGTTTTTCAATTTATATTTTTTGACGTTTTAACGTCTTACACCGCATGTTCAGAAAATTGACAGAAATGTTTCCCTTGGTCGTGGGCAATTACTAATCAACTATAAGCATTACCTTTAATTTAAATGTGTTGGTCCTTAGGTTCATGGCTCACACATAATATTATCGAATGATTTCGCGCGATTTAAATCCTTCAACAACTGTAGTGAGAGAACGGTTCATCCGATCCAAGTAATTCTGAAGTCAATTTTTGCGTAAAGAAACAGTGGTGGTTAATTTAGTTTAAATTAAAATAATTAATCTCAACATGTTATAAACGTTATCACGCAAAACACCTACGGCCGTGTTGATAACACAGCCCACCCCGATTTGTTTATTTTTTTCCGTCTGTAAGGTTTATTGTGTGATGCCCCAACGAATGTAAAATCGTCCTTAAAAGCCCTTACTCTTTGGTTTAAGGGCTATTAAAAGTACAATAATCCTTAAAAGCCTTTAGTCTCGAGCTATTCTTATTTGACTAAAAAATAACGGTTAAAAAAATATCAAATGGCCAAATGGTGATTATGGCAGCGGCCGCTTGACATCAACATTATATATAAATTGTATCCGCCCTAGGACGGGCTGTACCCCCTAGTTTGTATATAAGCTATTTGATAGTTTCTAAAAATTCTTACTTTCTATTTCATTTTATTACTAATTGTTGTTATGACTCTGTTCAAAGATTTATCCTTCCAGAGTCTTCAAGCATCTAACGGATTTGTGGTTTTTGGAATTGTGCTTTCTTGAGCTAATCTTTATATTTATCATCTATGTAAATATAACACTATATCACAAAATACTAACTATTCAATACTTAGGTGTCTGTATCTCATACAAGATTGAAGCTGCGTTGTTTTATTGTTATGCTCGAATACCTATATGTTACAATTTTTTAATCCGTGCAGGTTATTAGGCTTGTCAAATTTAATAATTAATTTGCTGTCCCAACATTTTAGATGCCTAATTTAATTTATTTTTTGGGAGTTACGGCCTGATTTTTAAATTAATCAATAATTTTGAAATAAATTAGGACTTAAGTCTCATAGAATAGGAAACGAATCAGTTGATTATTAAATATGATGCCGCAATAAAATAATCATTAGGCATCCAATGGATGTAGGTAGTTTAGAAATTGGGTTGCTTTGATTTTTGCCTTCTGTTGATTTACAGGCACTTCAGTTCGGACTTCATAATTTTGAAACCAATTGACGTCTTGCCATTTTGATTTTGGTCGCTGGTGGCATTAATTGTAATCCATTATACAGGAAAGCGTCCATCCAAACTTCTATAATCTTAGTACCAGGTTTGCGAGTAGTTTGGGCTAAATGGTAGTTTCAAGTTGCGAAAGCGACCAGTATGGTGGAAATCATTAAATAATAATCTATGACTAACTATATTTATTATGTTATAGGTCGTCTCTGAGCTACTGGTTTATAACTCTTAAGTGGAATTTAAATTAATAATAATTACGACTTTCAGAGGTGACTAGAAATCGGACTCAGCAAACTAATAAATGTTATTTCAGAATGCAGTTGTTACTAATAAAAATTAAACTTAGATATGTAGTTAGTTAATAATTAGATTGAGTTATCATGGTGTATATCCATTTTTCTTTTATGTGTTTATTTTTTGTCACTTATAAATTTTATAAATAAAACAACTTGGTTATTTTAATTTGCAATTTATTTGAAAAAACTTTTCCTTATAGTAACAATTTAAATTTATTATAGAAGATCGATTTCGGATTACTCCTTCTTCGGTTCTATTTTAACAACTATTACAATGTTATGAGTTACCCTGCTTATATATATTTTTTATGATTTTGTTGATTTTTGATGTTATATTATTTAGCTCCTCCTTGTTTTGTTTAAACTATTATTACTAATGATGCGGTCATATATTTGGTTGGTTTTGGTATTTATTTTGTCATTTAAGAGGTTATTGTTGTTTTTATTTTTATATATTTCTAGTTCTTCTAGCCTATTTAACATTTGTCCTTTTTTGATTCTATGTAATATGGTTAAGTTTGAACTGTAATCGGTATATGTATGTTTTTCTGATTTTATATGTTGTGCGAAATTTGATTTAGGTTCTGTTTTTTGGATATCACTAATGTGTTCTTTGAATCGTTTTTCAAAAGATCGGCCTGTTTGTCCTACGTAAAATTTGTTACAGTCATCGCAATTTATTTTGTATACTCCTGTGTCGTTTGGTGGTTTATGTTTGGTATATTTTAGTTTTTGTTCTATTTTATTGTTAGTTTTGTACGCTGTTTTATATCCAAGTTTATTGAATGTTTTTTGTATTATGTTGCTTGTTGCTTTATTATATTCTACACTAATATATTTGCTGTTTTTGTTGTTGTCTTCTTGGGTTAGTGTTGTCATTAGTCTTTGTTGTTGTTTCATTTTTACTCTAAAGTTTATTTTGTCGACTAAGTTGGGGTTATATCCATTTTTGTTGGCTATGTGTTTAATAATTATTAGTTCCTTATCGTAGTCAGTTTTGTTCATTGGTACATTATTTAGCCTGTTTATCATGTGATTATAAGCTGCTATTTTGTGTTGGTAGGGGTGATGTGAATTGTTGTGGATAGTATGATCTGTCTGTGTCGGTTTTCGATATATTTGGAACGAATGTTTTGAGTTGATGTTTTTTATTGTGAGATCTAAAAAGTTGATTTCTTTGTCCGTTTCTTTTTCTAATGTGAATTTTATTGTGGGTTGTTTATTGTTTATATTCTGATGTAGTTTGTCTAACTGTCTTTGTGTACCATTGAAGAGTATGATGATGTCATCTACGTACCTGTACCAATAAATGATGTTTTTTCTGTAAATGTTATTGTCGTTTAGTATGTATTTATTTTCGAAGTCGTTTAGATATATTTCTGCTAATGTTCCTGAAAGTGGGCTTCCCATTGGTAATCCTTTTATCTGTACATAAAATTCTTCGTTATGTGTAAAATAGTTTTGTTTTGTAATTTCTGTTAGGAGGCTAATTATTTGGTCCGTTTCTATTGTGTTCACTTTATTTTTTACTAATAGTTTTTTTGTTATTTCTATTGTTTCTGTTACCGGTATATTAGTATACATGTTAACTATGTCAAATGATGCTAGTTTCGCGTTATTTGGTATTTTTATACATTTAATCTTATTAATTAATTCTATATTATTTCTTAATGAATAATTATTATCTAATTTTATTAATTCTATTAATAATCTATTAAGGTGCTTTGCTATATTGTATGTTGGTGCTGTGGTGAAATTGATTAATGGCCTGATTGGTACATTTTCCTTGTGTATTTTGGGTAAACCTTTGATGATCGGTGTAGTGGGTTTTATTGCCTTACATGCTCTGATGGTTCTGTCGCTTAAGATGCTTGTTGAATTATTTATGATTTGTTTGATTTTTTTGTTGTATTCTATGGTTGGATCCACTTGTAATTTTTCAATGTTGTTGTTTTCAATATATTCGTTAATTTTTTGATTGTATTCATCTATTTTCATTATAACTATTGTGTTGCCTTTATCAGCTTTTGTGATGATAGATTCGTTTATCTTAATTTTATTGTCTATGTTTTTTATTATTTTTAAATCCACTATGTTGTTGTTAAGCACTTTTTTATTATTATTATATTTACGTTCACTTTTATTAAGTTCATTAATGATTAATGTTCTTATTTCCTGTTGATCTTGGTGTTTGGTTTTTAGTATGGAATTTTCAATATTTAATAGATGTTTATTGTTATCTTTGATGTTATTGGTCGGATTTAAATTATGTTTTAAGCCTTTTTCTAATAATTTTAACTCCTGTGTATTAAATTCTATTTCAGTGTAATTTTTCACTCTTATATTAAATTTATGAACTATTTCTTAATATAACAACGAAACCCAAGAAATAGTTCATAAATTTAATATAAGAGTGAAAAATTACACTGAAATAGAATTTAATACACAGGAGTTAAAATTATTAGAAAAAGGCTTAAAACATAATTTAAATCCGACCAATAACATCAAAGATAACAATAAACATCTATTAAATATTGAAAATTCCATACTAAAAACCAAACACCAAGATCAACAGGAAATAAGAACATTAATCATTAATGAACTTAATAAAAGTGAACGTAAATATAATAATAATAAAAAAGTGCTTAACAACAACATAGTGGATTTAAAAATAATAAAAAACATAGACAATAAAATTAAGATAAACGAATCTATCATCACAAAAGCTGATAAAGGCAACACAATAGTTATAATGAAAATAGATGAATACAATCAAAAAATTAACGAATATATTGAAAACAACAACATTGAAAAATTACAAGTGGATCCAACCATAGAATACAACAAAAAAATCAAACAAATCATAAATAATTCAACAAGCATCTTAAGCGACAGAACCATCAGAGCATGTAAGGCAATAAAACCCACTACACCGATCATCAAAGGTTTACCCAAAATACACAAGGAAAATGTACCAATCAGGCCATTAATCAATTTCACCACAGCACCAACATACAATATAGCAAAGCACCTTAATAGATTATTAATAGAATTAATAAAATTAGATAATAATTATTCATTAAGAAATAATATAGAATTAATTAATAAGATTAAATGTATAAAAATACCAAATAACGCGAAACTAGCATCATTTGACATAGTTAACATGTATACTAATATACCGGTAACAGAAACAATAGAAATAACAAAAAAACTATTAGTAAAAAATAAAGTGAACACAATAGAAACGGACCAAATAATTAGCCTCCTAACAGAAATTACAAAACAAAACTATTTTACACATAACGAAGAATTTTATGTACAGATAAAAGGATTACCAATGGGAAGCCCACTTTCAGGAACATTAGCAGAAATATATCTAAACGACTTCGAAAATAAATACATACTAAACGACAATAACATTTACAGAAAAAACATCATTTATTGGTACAGGTACGTAGATGACATCATCATACTCTTCAATGGTACACAAAGACAGTTAGACAAACTACATCAGAATATAAACAATAAACAACCCACAATAAAATTCACATTAGAAAAAGAAACGGACAAAGAAATCAACTTTTTAGATCTCACAATAAAAAACATCAACTCAAAACATTCGTTCCAAATATATCGAAAACCGACACAGACAGATCATACTATCCACAACAATTCACATCACCCCTACCAACACAAAATAGCAGCTTATAATCACATGATAAACAGGCTAAATAATGTACCAATGAACAAAACTGACTACGATAAGGAACTAATAATTATTAAACACATAGCCAACAAAAATGGATATAACCCCAACTTAGTCGACAAAATAAACTTTAGAGTAAAAATGAAACAACAACAAAGACTAATGACAACACTAACCCAAGAAGACAACAACAAAAACAGCAAATATATTAGTGTAGAATATAATAAAGCAACAAGCAACATAATACAAAAAACATTCAATAAACTTGGATATAAAACAGCGTACAAAACTAACAATAAAATAGAACAAAAACTAAAATATACCAAACATAAACCACCAAACGACACAGGAGTATACAAAATAAATTGCGATGACTGTAACAAATTTTACGTAGGACAAACAGGCCGATCTTTTGAAAAACGATTCAAAGAACACATTAGTGATATCCAAAAAACAGAACCTAAATCAAATTTCGCACAACATATAAAATCAGAAAAACATACATATACCGATTACAGTTCAAACTTAACCATATTACATAGAATCAAAAAAGGACAAATGTTAAATAGGCTAGAAGAACTAGAAATATATAAAAATAAAAACAACAATAACCTCTTAAATGACAAAATAAATACCAAAACCAACCAAATATATGACCGCATCATTAGTAATAATAGTTTAAACAAAACAAGGAGGAGCTAAATAATATAACATCAAAAATCAACAAAATCATAAAAAATATATATAAGCAGGGTAACTCATAACATTGTAATAGTTGTTAAAATAGAACCGAAGAAGGAGTAATCCGAAATCGATCTTCTATAATAAATTTAAATTGTTACTATAAGGAAAAGTTTTTTCAAATAAATTGCAAATTAAAATAACCAAGTTGTTTTATTTATAAAAATTAGATTGAGATAGCTCTTAATCATATTGCGATAATAAATATCCGGAAGTGGGTTCAGGAAGCTGAAGCAGCCGGGAGGAATAGACACTAACATTAAAATTAAGGTTGTTTGTAGCAAATTAAATGAAACATACATTTAACCTTAATTGGTTGAGTGTATAAATCAATTAAAAACGGCCGGAGGAAGTAAGGTGATGGGAAATATATAAGAAGTAAATGATAACTAATTAATATTGACTTTAGGATGCCAATGATGGAAAGCAGTTTTTAGAAAATATGTAGTAAAGTAATTATTAGAAAACAAATGTATCTACAAACAATTGACCGCTAAGGTTTTTATAACCGGATCGATTTCAATCCTTAACAATCCTATCCAATACTTCCAAGTAAATGTAAAAAAGGTGTACGGTGGACCCGGCATTAAAAATACTTAGAATTACCGTGAGATCCTGCTATTCTAATTAAAATCAAACAATTAAATCTCGGGTATCATACATATTCCAATTTTAAGGATGTGTCCATAAATTATAGACTTATTTCACGGCTCCAAATCGAAGTATAAATTGAATACTGGAATTTGAAATGATAAATCTGTTTTATTTGTTTTAAAGCAAGCAACAAAACTTTGCCAATTACATATTTGAAGTGTTTCAAAAAATTCGAAGATTTGCAACTAAAAATGTTAAATACACATTTGAGTATCAAGCGTCCCCAAAACTACTTCCAGATCGGTAATTGAATTTCGAACATTATAATTGAATCAATACAATTCTTTAGTTAAGATCTTGTGGTACTTATTGGCAAATGTCAAAGTATTTTAAAACATATAAAAGTATTTAGGTTCGGATTCAAACATTTTTTTTTTTAAGTTTTTGTTAAATTCTGAAATTTTATTGCAATCAGTTTCTTATGAGTTCTTTTATACGCTATTTGGATATGATTCGCTTTGCCTATGTTTTGAAAGAATTTAAAGGATACAGAGAGGGAAAGAGCCATTAATTGCTTGTAACTTGGCTATTTCTTATATGATGAAATTCGATAAGTCGACTACACTACAATTAAAAGTTGCACTTCTTTCACTTTTGTTCCACACTTAGATTTGTTCGTACATACATAAAACTTTTGGGTGTTTGCCACGCATACGAAGAAAATTTGCCTACATAAGAGTCATACTTAATATCTTGTATTGGCATTTCAGTATAAGAGAAGACATTTTCAATGTTAAGATTCTTAAGTCCCCAAGTACTGAATTTATATTTTTTTCTTAATTAAAGAGATTTAGTTTTGATAAGACATCAAATATATTCTAAAATATCTTAGTGGCTGGCGCATACTGCATACATACTTACATCGATCTCGAATATAAATAAAAATAATTGGGGTTGGTTGTCGAGTGGTATACGAAAACGGAAAGCAGTTGAAAAGCAAGATTTTAATTATATTTTGCGTAGAACTGCCAAAATGCCGGAAACAATGAAATTCAAATGAAATAGTCAGCACTGTTAAAAAAAGACCAATACACATGTTTTTATCAATTTTAGCAAATTAAACAAAATAAACAATTCTATCGATAAACCAAGAGCGTAATCGCTCCTAAATTTATTTTATAAAATAAAAAATAGTCGCAGAGCAGATCGTGATCAACACCAATACTCTATAAATATTGGTGTCATGGATTATTTTCATAAGCAACAGTTTAAATCAAAAAATATTAAAGTTAAAAATTTTATAAAATTTTGTTCAAATATTGAAAATCTTTCTGTGATTCAAGAAGAGTATGAAGCAATCGAGAGACGAAATATTTACAGCAAAATTCTTCACTTAACAAAACCTGAAGTTAGCAACCGTTACGTAAATATAATACCGTGTAAGTTATATGAATTTATAAGACACTTTTCGGACGTAGCCTATACTAACTCGATAATTTTCGTTTTAGTTAAATTTAACCGTGTAGTATTACCACTGAATAAGTATCGTGACAAAGACTATATAAATGCATCTCACATAAAAGGATACAAACGAAAGAAACAGTATATAGCAACGCAACATCCATTACACACCACAGCGTACGATTTTTGGTGCATGATATTCCACAGTAAAAGCCGCACTATTGTTATGCTAACCGAGATGTGTGACGAATCATTTTACAAATACTATCCCGATGCCGGAGTAAAATTTAAATTTAACGATATGACGATTATAAATATAAATCAAACGAATTTTACTACATTTCGTCGTCGTATGCTGATTGTCATAAAATCTGGTGTAACACGTCTAGTTCAACACTATCATCTATTAACATGGTCAAATCCTAATTCACTGGCTAAAGTGACCGATTTAATTGAATTTATCCGATGTGTTCGACACGAAAATAATCCTAAATATTCAACGACAGTGGTATCAAGTTCGGGTGGTGGACGCGCTGGTGTTTATATTGCCCTTGACAAATTACTCGATCAAGCGAATCGTAAAAGATATGTTAACGTTTTTAAAGTTGTTGCGAAACTTTGCAAAGAAAGGGTCCGCATGATATGCTCTTTCGAACAATATCAAATAATATATGAGGCATTGGATAGATATTTTCTATTTACAGTTGACGATAGGTATGTATAATGATCATCATATAGCATTGTAAATAATTGTATTTTACAGCAAAAACTAAACACAATGAATAAATTATTTAAAAAGTAAAAAATTTGAATGTGTTTGTAAATTTTAAATCGATTCCGCTGTCGAGAAACGCCCTAAATCCGAAACTACTTACTAATTCCCGGTAATTATCCAAAAATAGTAAATTCCACATTTTACCGATAACAGATTTATTCATTCAATTGTTGCCTGCCTATAAATCCAAATTAATCAGTTATTTTAAAATCGACACTCTGTTGTCATGTACATACATCTGAAAATATGTACATAGCGGCAATAATTTTATTTATTCATTCAACACTAGGTAATGGTAAGAAGTTGGTGGGTCTTGTCTGGATATAAAGTAAATATATGTGTTCCGTTGTTTTAATAGGCACTGAACTTGAGTACCACATTTCACCACCTGATAAGATTTTTTTAAGAACTAAGTATGACACTTACTCTTTTGATGGATTTAAATACAATGGAGGACCAGAGAATAAAATACCTTCAAACTCTACTTACCACATGTAAGTAAAAAAACTTTTATTCAATTATGCATTTGGTAATTTTTTATGCAAAGTGTTTGTTATGTCGCGCGTGCCAGTGTTGTCATAGCATAACCGGAGTGAAATCAGTAACAAATTAAAAGTGTGTAGTTGAATAATAAAGAAAAACTATCTAAAGTTAAAAAATGTAGCAAAAAAAAAAAAATACAAGTAAGAATATTGCATTATTCAACGAGCATACAATGGGCGCTTTCAGAGCACCAAACAGTTGGCAACATGTTGAGTAAAATCACGGCCAACGCTATGAAATTTAAGAACTTTATTAGTAATTCAAATCAAATTAGCAATGATTTCACTAAACATGATGCCAACAGTTAGCGGATCTGAAAGCGCCCATTGATACATAGTTGTTATACACGAAGACGATTATAGGCGAGTGTCGTACTGCGTACAGCATCTAGATGAATAACAGCGATTTTATGCGAGTAGAATACGATACTTTGTCCACGACCGATAAATGATATTTTATAATCAAATCCTTTAAATAATCTTATAATAATTTCAGTCGACATTTTGCTAAAATAGCAAGCCTATTAAATCAGTTTATTTTGAGTGACGTGTTCGAACTAAACTAATCAAAATAACATTAGACTGATAACTTCCCCATAGGGAAATTATCAGTTATTATGGGTTTAGTTGGAATATTTCGTACACATAACTCACTCGAAATTGACCGATTTAATAGGCCTGCTATTTTAGCAAAACATACTCTGGCTACTAGATGAAAAGTATTCATAGTCTTATTTTACAATAACTACTGTTTCAAAATGACACTTTCATAGTACATACAATTTTCAATCTAGCAGCCTTAACTAATTCTGTGTTAAGAAATATTTATTTATTACATCCACTTTTAGTTCAAAATGTCACTTTCACGATTCGGGCACGAAAATGGCGAATCAATAATTCAAATTATTGAGAAAAATAAGCCAAAAAACAGAATAAAATAAAATTGCAAAAAAATTTC
The DNA here is from genome assembly GCA_963556165.1 of Tipula helvola. Classification (NCBI taxonomy): domain Eukaryota; kingdom Metazoa; phylum Arthropoda; class Insecta; order Diptera; family Tipulidae; genus Tipula; species Tipula helvola. The sequence continues at coordinate 6,513,276 of OY744481.1, read as the reverse complement.
TCTTCGAATACTCCTCGAGCATTGATAAATACCTCATAATTTTATTATATTTTCATCAAGCACGTTGCTTTTAGGTAACAGCCCTAAATTCACATCGCAGAACGCATCGGGCTGTTACCAAGCAACGTGCTTTCGAAAATTATAATAAAATTATTTCGGGAAATTATCATTGCCCTTGGGATATTACTGCTGAAAATGGCAAGAGACTACTAGATAAAATTTCAAAAATGAATAACAGTGATTAATGATTAGCAGTAAATAATGGATATCATTATAATTGAAGAAACAAAAGTATAATGTTTAATATAAGATAGTCGTGAACAAAATAACAAATCAACGTTTAACGTCTAATTAATTTTAAAATTGAAGGTAAAAGTTTATAAACAATTTACATAAAAACGTCTTATGTTGTATAATTCAAATATGATGGGTGTAGAAAATATTTTTCGAGCCATACCTTATCAAAAATGGTGATTAATTGCTGTGTACCGCAATATGCATCAAAATAAATAACGGGTTCTGATGTGAAATTTCATATATTCCCATCGAATATCCAACTTGTGACGAGATGGTTAAAAGCTCTCAAAAGTGGCAAACAACCTAGCAAATATGCAAAAGTTTGCAGTTTGCATTTCAAAGAAGAGGATTATAAGCCAACCATTTATGAAGGTAAGCTGACATTTCTTTGAATCACCAAATGTAACATTTTATATCAATTTTAGGCTATAAAAAAAGATTTTTGAAACGTAATGCTATTCCAAATAGACACCTGCCAAAAACGAGTCATATGCCGAAAGCGGGAAAGAATGTTCCATCAATATAGGCGATTCGAGGAGATGATGATGTGCGCAGGATGCTGATGTATATCAAGATACAAACGCTGCAGAGACTATTGGTATAGTTGCAAATTCCCAGATTCTTATGCCAGAAATTGAAACTGAAGTCTCCATCCATTCGCCAATAATGAATCCAGCCTACACTCTATAGACGTTTCCGAAATAAAACTACTCAGACTTCTCAATTTGTACCGACAGCGCTTTACTATGATCGCTTATCGGATGAACAATTTAAAATATTTACTGGGCTACCGTACAATAGATTTGAAATTTTATTTTCTTGCCCAGATTTTGCCGGCTCCTTTTGATAAGTACATATTTATCAAAACGAGACCAATTAATATTGTGTCTCATCAAATAGAGACAAAATATTATTTTCTCTATTATAGGTAATATGTACGGCCTATCCTTATTAGCCACTAGGCAAATATTTGTCCACTGGACACATATTATGAATGCTGCATTCAAAGCCGTTAACTGGTAGTCATTAAGGTTTAAGAAGCAACATGCCTATACAGTCAATTGCTCTAAAATTACAATACAAGATTCCAGATTAAATTCCGAGCTGAATCAATATTTGTTTTTGGAGTTGATGAAAAAGTTGTAATAATTTTCTATTTTCAAACTACAAAGTCACAAATTTTGGTATTTGTGACTCTCATCTGCAGTTGACACTGCAAGTAGTATTTATGTTGTTTTTTTAATGTTCCATTCTTAATATAATTTAATTTGTCAACATTTTTGTCCGATCTTATTGACTCCAATAACCCTTCTTCCATTTTCCGTGATACCGTCGGGTGAAGCTGCCAGAAAATTAAATTCTTTATCAATGCATAGTCGGTATACTAAATGTACTTCATCTTTTCATATTATTAGCCACTGAATCCTTAAACCGTTTGCTAAGTACAATGGTAACAACATTGTAGGCATTAGATGCTGTTATTCTCGACTTTCTTAAATCAATTCAAAATTTTGATAATCGTTGGTTCGATGTTTGTTTTTTTAACGATTTCCCTAAAAATATACATTTTAAATTATTATACTGCCGAAGTATTGTAAGCCAAACATTACAACGCTTACATGTTTACATGCTGCTTCATGCCCATCACCTGCTACGCAATCACAATTCGAGCTGCTCACTATCTCGTTCAGAAATACCAACTTTACGGTGTACACTTTGTGTTTGGTCATTTCAGCAAAACAAGTACCTGCAATTAAAATTTCTATTTTATCGTTGCATTTTGCATTCGACCAATAAAATTGTGTTGAGCCAACCGAAATCCTTTGTCTAAGCTAGCTTTAACGAATTTCGTTGTAAACCACTCCGTAATAAGAGATGCGACCAAAAAATTAAAAATATTGTGATCATAATCTAATCACACAAAGGTTTTAGGTCAGTGCTCAACACAATTTCATTGGTGAATATATTATTGTTCAGATCGATAGTAATGTTTGAGCTGTCGTTACCCTCTGGCGTATGATTCCTCTGGCCGTTATTGCTCTGTTGATCCTCATTTCGCTTGTTGTAAAGTGTCCGAATTAATTTTTTTTGTTTTCCATGTACATATTTAATCTGAAATATAATAAATTTGGCATTTATTTAACTCAAATATTTTATTTTAAACTATGATTTAGGTGAATATTACCTTTCTATAAAAACCGCTTTATTCCCAGGAGTTTTAGCACCCATGGCGTTTAGTTCTTCCTCAGCAGGATTTTGGTTTAAAGGAAATTGATAGCTTTTTTATTTAATTTAAATGATTTACTTACTTTTCGGCAGAATATCCATTTTTAAACAATTTAAATTTTTATTTTCGTTGAGAACAATTAAAATTTCTCCTGTTTCCAAAGTAATATTTAAATTTTTGACGCTTCAATCCGTAAACAACCATGAACGCCTCCCTTTTAGTACATTTTTTAATATCGCGAGTTGGAATTCAATTTTGGTCAAAAGAAATAACCAATGCGAGATCATTCAATCTCGGTCAAAGTCGCCAAAAGCTTTCAGGAGGGTCTGCTCTCACTCCGGTTATGGCTTTTGGTGATTGACGATCTACTTATCAAACTTCAGCAGTCAGGCTTTGTTGCTCAAAGCTACACTGACCATCTTATTATTACAGTTGCTGGAAAACTCTTGTGGAGTTGTGGTGTGGTGGAAAGGATTTACACGTCAATCCTTCTAAAACAGATATGGTTATATTTATTTACCAGTCATCGAAATATTGATGGTCTAACTGTGCCCTTTCTTTTCGGGAGGCCGATTAACAGATCCGACCACGTTAAGCATTTAGGTATCTTCTTGGACAGTAAACTTTCCTGGGAATTTCACCTGGAGTATAAACTTCAAAAACAACTGCCATCTTTTGGCAGTGTGCCTTTGGGAAAACCTGGCGTTTAACTCCCAAAATGCTATCTTTCGTCTATAAATCTTTGGTTCTACCAATGTTATCTTATACTGCCGTGGTATGGTGGCTAGTGGTTAAATTAAAGGCTTCAATTTTTAAACTTAATGTTCTACAAATTATACATTTTCTTATTTATTTTAGGATCGATAAATTACAGCCATGCACAAAGTATAATTTTGAATTTACTGGAACCGCGAATAACTCTTCAAGAAAATACCAGACATTTACCAAAGAGATAACTACAGGCGTTGGCCCAAGGCTACCAATTGAAATATTGAATGTAACTTCTGATTCTACACAAATTTGGGTAAAATCTGAATTCTCACAAATTGATTGTGTTGATTTCTTTGAAATGGCCATCAACGAAAACATCGAAACATTTCCTAAACATCAAATCAAAAAAATGATTAATATTGGTCGAATGGATCCTTGCACGAAGTATAATTTGGTAGTCAGTGTAATAATAAGTGAGCACCGGTACCTTTTACATCAAGGGACATTTATTACAAAACCGGTTGAAATCCAACAAGTTGAAACCATCAATTTTAATACAACAAACAATTTACTAGCATGGGTTCAACCATTATCGAGCGCTTCTTGTGTGTCAACATATAGCCTGACGCTTAAAACAAATTCCTTACACCGTAGCCACGAACAATTTTTTATCCAAACCATGCAATCTTTCTACGAGCTTAAAATGTTGCAAGCATGTTCTGTTTACAATGTGACAATAATACCAAATGAAAGGGACGATTTAAATAGCACTTATACATTTACAACTGAATATGCAGGTAAAATTTATTCATTTATAATTTCTAAAATAAATACAAATTGTTGATTAATTTTAGAACCAAACGCGATTGAAAATATCGTGACTAATTTACAAAATAAATCTTTGCTCGAGATTAAATGGGATGCTCCTATTAAAAATGTTGCATGTATCTCAAAGTACTACATCACAATAAATAATGAACGATATCAAACACGAAACAATTCCTTAATTTTGGAAAATCGGGACCCGTGTGAAAAATACGAAGTTTCTGCTTGTTCGTCACCATCGTGGCAAAGTTGTCTGAATAAAACATTTTATTTCGGTAATGTTGGAAACGTACAAATTGGAAATATATCCAATATTAAAATTCACACCGTTAATAAATCTACCACTATCACTTGGGCACCACCAGCTTTTGGATCGAATTGCGTTAAGCATTATTTAGTTGAGTTATTTAAAGACCGAAATATCGTACATTCGTTAAGCACAAATTTCACAACAATTGAATTTGACAAATTGGTTCCATGTGCCGCCTATGAAGTTAGATTAGAATCTTATTCTCGATTAAATCAGTCAATATCACTCAAATCAATTTATAAATTTCAAATTGAACCACAAAGTAATTACATATATATCGATATATGTCAAAATGAAAATACCGTCATAATTTCATTCTTTTTTTATTGCCTAATCTAGAACCGGAGCAACCTTCCCAACTTGAGCTGGTTACAAGTACATCAACGTCACTGACGCTTAAATCCGAATACAAAAATGTAAATGATAATTGTAAAATAGAAGCTGTTCAATTTGATTGCCAGTTATACTCACAAAATTTAAGCCTCGCCTCGGAAAATATTAATGGCGACAATAAGTTTCAAGTGACATTTATAAATTTAAAACCGTTATCCAATTATTCGTGTCAGGTGTCGATCAAAAATAGTGTGCAATGGTCGGATGGTGCAAAAACAAATAAAACATTTTTAACAGAAACGCCATTAGACGCAGCATTTAATTTTCACGTTTCAAACAACACACCACGATCAATGCATATTTCCTGGAATAATATTCAATCGGTTTCAAACCATACAAAATTGCTGATCATTACCAAACAGAATCACAATTACGAATTACCAAAGGATTGTATATTTAAGAAGGATGAAAGAAAATTTGAAATTGAGAGCCACGTTTCAAAACAGCTAATTGAGAATTTGGAACCGGCCACAAATTACTCGTTACAAATAGTAACTCATATGGCAGGCGAAAATCAAAAATATACCAAATTAATTTATGGATCAACGCTGTCTGACGGTATTATAGTTTAACAAATAAGCCCTTATAAGCCCTAATAAAACAATTAAAATTAATTTCAGTCCCGCCAAAAGTATTAAATGCACAAGTAGCACGCATTAAAATTAGCCCATCTGTCACAATTGAATGGGACCTACCATGCCAAATAAATGGAACCGTACATCAAATTGATTTACAATTTATTGGTACCGGGATAAAAAGTGCAACGGTACATAATTTTGTCGAGAGTATTCCGATAAATTCAGGGAACCTCAGCCAGACATATATGTATACAAATCGTTTAATAAATCCGGATTACAGATATACTGTCACCATCATCACAATTAGGAATCAGAATGACAATGTAAGCTCTAGGGCAGCATTAGTACATTTCTTGTCGCCACCTAAAAGTAAATATAAAATTGTTAATAAAAATTGCGTTTAATGCTAAGGATTTTATTTTAGTGCCTGATGTTTATTATTTACCGAAGTTTGGTTCAATTGAAGTGGATATGAACACAGTAGCACAAATCGACATTGTAATAACACCAAATCTACAAGCACTCATAAATTTAACGGATGATATAACTGCGTTGATAACAAATCGCGAGGAATGTGGATATTTCCAACCAGCTTATAAACTTTATGATCTCGATCAAAAAATTTATGAGCCCCAAATAAATTCATTGAACCAAAATTGTTCTGAGGAGTATCGAACTTTGATAAAATTAAATCGTTTAATCATTGGAGATTGTGTCAATGTAAAGAACAACTGTACCCATCTGCATATTAAATCAAGCAGCTCGTACCAAATTGCATTGAGAGTAAATACATCACGTGGCTTTGCTGATACTAATCCAATAGCATTTGAAACACCAATCGATGCATCTAAGATACTTTTGATTATATTGCTAATTTTGGTCACCTGTCTAATATTACGGATCTGTGTTGGGGCTACATTTTGGTTCTATAAAAGGCGCAACGCCATAATCTACGAAACAGATGAAAATGTAATTTTAGACGAATTTACCGCAATAAACCAGATTGATAAGAACGAAATTAAAAAGTCCGTAGGTATTAGGCATGGAGACAAAAATCGGTACAGCGATATTTTACCATGTAAATCAAAATAGCTTAATAAACAAATACAATATTTAATGTAAGCCCTCTATTTCAGATAATTTTAATCGTTTTGTGCTGCCACCGAACAACTTTTGTACCGTTGACTATATAAATGCATCGTACATAAATGGTTTTAACCATAAGCATAAATTTATAGCAACCCAAGGACCAACCATCAACACAGCTTATGATTATTGGTTTATGGTGATTGAAATGAAATGCCATAAAATTGTAATGGTTACAGAATTGGTTGAAAAAGGGGTGAACAAATGTTTCCAATACTATCCAAATTTGAATGAAAATATTACATTTAACGATATCGTGATCACAAATGCTGATGAAACGTATTTGGGGATATTCGTAAGACGTGAACTGATTTTGCGGAAGGTACTAATTAATTACTGGAAATTGTTTTTTTCTATTTAATTTTTTATTTTTTTGTCCAGGGTCCAACCGAGCACTTGGTTATTCAATATCAATTTAAAAAATGGGCAGATAATGATTGCCCCGAAAATGAAATGGATCTTATAAATTTTGTTGAATTTGTAAATAATGAAAATCGGACGCCTTATCCTATAGTGGTACACTGTAGTGCTGGTGTTGGACGAACCGGAACTTTTATTGCGCTAGACATTCTGATGGAAGAACTCAATCATAAAAAAACCATTGATATTTGCCGAACAGTCGGACTGTTACGGATGCAACGCACCAGATTGGTGAGCACGATTGGACAATACAAGTTTTTGTATGCGTGTGTTGTACAGTACATAAACCAAAATGGTTTAAAACGTACTGAGTAGGATCGCCCAACAAATAAATGTTGACAAAAAACTGGAGATTTTAATAAAATTTATGCATTGTGAATTATATCTTTAAAAATAAATAAAAATATTAACGTTTATGTTTTTTATTTTTTGTAATCAAAATAAACTTTATTAAGGACACATTTAGCCCCGCCGACTTTTGTAACATGTTCATATACCACCAACAGCTACGAAAGAAAAGTATTTTAAGGGCTGATGCTTCCCCTAAGGCATTTTTTTATGAGGATGATAACAATCACCCCTATTATGATGGACGAATCGATCGACAATCGACACGACTCTGTATTGCATTTTCGTTTTTCCATTTGATAAAAACAATACAAAAAATGAAAAGGCAACACGGAGTCGTGTCGATTGTCGATCGACTCGACAATCATAATAGAGGTGAATGTGTCATTTCTGTCGGATGATGACAATGCTGCATTTTTGAGAGAGGATAATGACGATGATGCTCGAATGATAGCTTGCCAATTAACAGCTGCTGCTTGCTTATTGTTGGCCGATGCAATAGAAATTGAAGAAGAACCGAAAATTAAAAGGTGTTGGGTAAAAAAGTATTGAAAAATACGAAAACCATTTGGCAACATCCAAAGCCTCATGAAGGAACTTACACCAAATACGGCGGATTTTAAAAATGTTATTAGAATGGATGAAGATTCGATTAATTTTATTTTGTCGTTAATTTAACCCGACATCATAAAACAGGATACAGTCAATTGAAATGCGATAACTGTAGAGGAAAAATTAGCAATTATGTTTAGATTCTTGGCCACTGGAAAAAGCTTTATGGAGTTAGATTATAACTCGAAAATATCAAAACCTTTCCTGTCCACATCAATCCTAGAGGTGTCTGAGGCCATATTCAAACATTTAAAGGTAAATTAAACATTAAATTATTATTTTTGTACTAAAGTTAGCCTTCAAAAATCTTATCGCCAACTATATCCACCATCGCCATCTCCAAAATATCTTTTGAAGTTGTTGTTTTTGGCTGCTCAGCTTCTTTTACAATGTAGTGTTCCAAAATTTTTATTTTGCATCTATTTTCTGTATTAAATATTGGTATTATAGGGAGATGGGTATTTGAGGATGGGATAGATGTTGAAGTATTCTGCTATGTTGAAACTATTTTGAAATATCTATCTGATGGTATAGATGTTGAAGTTTGAGGCCACTGTTCAAAAATGAAATGAAATGGCTGTTGATTGGAGTGGAGTTCAAAAACTGGGGGTGAATTTATTGGTGAACAGAAGGAACTTTGAGGTGACTCTTCGGGAAAGGTTCGTTTTGCTGATTTAATTCAAAAAGATGGGAAATGGGATAGATGTAGAAATTTGTGAGTTAAATTGAAATGGTTCTGGTTTTTTTAATGTGAATAGGAAATTGTAAAGGAGAATCTAAGAAAGCTTCTGTTGAACTTGAACTTTTACAGCTTCGGTATTTACGTATGTCTTCTGCAGCAAGACTATCTGCAGCAAAACTATCTGACGAAATCTGTGTATATTGTTGGCTTTGCTGGAAAATGGTTTGCTCTTCTAACATTTAGAACTCACCAATTGTAATATTATTGAGATATTACAAGATTGAGAGATACCGACAAAACTCTTCTTCTTTTCTAAGTGGTTATTTACGCCGTTCTTGTGATCAATTTTTGGATTGTTGAATCAGTTTCATTGCCTCGATTTTTAGCTCGTCCTGTATTTTGGTCTTCCTTTTCTGAAAATATGAGTAAAAATAATTAATATTCAACATCCATTAAATAAGTTAAACTATAAAAAAAATTTGTTTTTCAGTTTCCAACAACCGAAGAGGAGTGGCTAAAAATCGCTGACGATTACAATAGAAAATGGCATTTTCCACATTGCTTAGGTGCTCTAGATGGAAAGCACATTGCATTTCGACCATTAAAAAAACAAGCATCACTCTGCTATAATTACAAAGGGTTTCATAGCATTGTACTGGTTGGCCTTGCGGATGCCAACGCGAAATTTATTTTTGTTGGGTGTAATGGTAGGATTAGCGATGGTGGTGTCTTACAAAGATTAAAATTTATGTACATCCTGAAGCAGCCAGAGAAATATTTACCACCAAATGCGATTATTGGAGATTGAAGGTTAATACCATATCTGTTTATTGCAGATCATGCCTTCCCGTTATCACAAAACATGGTGACATCTTTTCCTTTTACAACGGTAGATGAAAACAAGAAAACATTTAACTGTAGATTAAGTAGAGCTCGACAGAATATTGAGCGCGCTTTCGGAATACTGAGCAATAGGTTTAAAAATTTTCAGAAACCTATCAATCTCCATCAGGATAAGGTTAAATTAATTGTGAAATGTTGTTGTGTGCTGCACAATTTTTAGATAATTAGGAGTCGATGGTACGGTGAAGAAAATGATTTTCAACACAAAATCAAAATACTACGTCTCAGGAGGTGGCAGATGGGCGTTCAATACCCAAGAAATTCAAGAACTGCCGAAATTATCAGAATAAATTTAACAGAATATTTTAATAAAGAGGGAGCAATGAATTGCAAAAACAATGTAAATAAAATTATTGAAATATAAAATGTTTATTTATAAAATTTACTTTTGGTGTTTGAATTTCGTTAACTTCGACGGTTCCAATTTCATCTACTTCAACCTGAAAATAAAAATAAAATGCCTCATTAAAACAAAAATTTTAGAAAAACTTATGGAAGGTAATCTTACATTTTCTATATTTGTAGTGCTCGGTTGTGAGGCATTTCACTGCAGCAAAAATGTTAACTCGTCATATAGAACCATAATTTTAGCACATATACCGCATCCGCACTTGCTCCGCTTGTTTTTGAATTCATAACTTTCGCTTTTTCTTTAGAAATTTGATTCTGAAGAGTGTGAATCTTGTTTTTTATACATTGCACAGTCACACCACTTTTCACTAATTTTAATTCAATTAAAATAAAGTTTAATTTTTCATTACGCTTTCCCTTATTAGTAAAATGCATGTGTAATGGGTTGTACAAGCTAGGACAATTGCGGAACGCTTGGATAAGTGCCATCGTTTGTTGCATGCACCAAGTGTCAGTCATTTTTAAATTTTCTGACATTTTCTACAAATTTATTAACACACGATTATAGAACTAAACCAATTGAATGAACACTTAGGAATGAAAAATTGGAATTGGAAATTTGGAAAAATTCCAAACTCTTTCCCTTACACAACACAAACTAATAAATTTTAATAAAAAATTTTGAGGAAAAATTCCACACAAATATCCCAACTCCAAAATTAGTTTATAGGCAAAGAGGTAAGGAACAAGGAAGATACATCGTGTATAAAATCGAATCCGTTCAGTATGGCATATTTCAAAACGGAATATGGTACATTACGGCATAAGGTACACTACGGCATGTTTCAAAACGGCATATTTCAAACTGGCATATGGTACATTACGGCATATGGTACACTATGGCATTCCATATGGCAAACTTGGCTATTTCTTAGCCGAGTATGATGAAATTTGGTAAGTGCAATGAAAATGGAATACTAAACCGGATTTAAGACGAAGTTCTGTAATATGGCCAATTGGGGTGGAACTTACCTATTAATTAACCGAATATGATGAAATTCAACATATATACGTTAGAAATGGTCTTCTAAAAATAATTTTAGATGAATTTCTAGAACATGGCCAATCATATGATGAAACTTGGGTATTTCTTAAACGATTATGATGAAATTCGACAAGTGTGATGGAAATGGGATCCTAAAATGAGTTTTAGTAGAAGTTCTGGAATATGGTAAATTTTGATAGAATTTGTCTATTTATTGGCCGATTATGATTAAATTCGGAAGGAGTGATGGAAATGGGATTGTTCAATGGTTTCTAGATAAAGTTCTGAAATATGGCAATTTTTATGCAACTTGGCTATTTCATAACTGATTATGATGAAATTCGACAAATATGATGGAAATAGGATTCTAAAATGAGTTATAGATAAAGTTCTGAAATATTGTCAATTCGAATGAAAATCGGCTATTTCTTAACCGATTATGATCAAACTTAACAGTGCGATGGAAATGGGATTCTAAAATGGTTTTAATCATCAACCTATACAGTTACCCTATACTTACTAAAATTACCTATTGGAATTTAATTTCGCTTGACATAATAAATACGATTTATTAGCCAGCTGCCACAAAATGTTAAATCTTCACCCCGCGAATTAATTGTATGACTTTTAAGATCACGACACTTGAGGTGAAATACACCTAATTCCAATTGATCGGTTTTGATTTCTTTTTTTTTATATTTTCACTAGCAGAACGCCATCATGCTGGAAACGAAGTTTTCGACACAAAAATTTTCAGCATTCAACCAATAAAACTCAAAAGTTCCAATATTTATTGGTTGTATATTTTTTTTTTATGGGCACCAAAAACAAAATTTAAAAAACGCCATATACACTTGAATACTATTTAGTACAAAAAAATTTTTATTTGCCCTTGGCCAATCACAAAATACAAAAATATATAATTCTCTTACGGTCCATAACTATTTTACAACATTTTTTTATTTACTCAGTTTTGGTTGGTATTAATCATTACACAAAACTGTTAAATTTAACTTTACATTAATTTCAAAAAAACTTTACTCCTTTATTAATTTTTTTTTTCATTCGTCATTATGTCATTAATTAGGAAAAAAAATATGGATTTTAACTTTATATCAATTCCAGTGACAAAAAAAATTTATATCTTCTATCCATATCATTTAAATTAACTTTTACACTTCGAATATCCAATCTTAACTGTCCTTCAAAACCAAAATTTTCTCACCCGCTATCGCAATCACGCACCATCGCCGACCACTACATTAACATAACACATGAGTACAAGATGATTTTTCTCACGATGGACCATTCTGGAAAATCGTGTCATTTTTGCGTCCAATCAGCGTGCATCGTCTGATCAATACAAACAATATCATACATACAGACGGCGCATCTCATTCTCATTGCCAACAACAAAAACCCCCCTACCAAGTATCGTGGTAATGTCACATCCAACAAGTAAGATTTGCCTTGACTATCGGCAGTAGTCATTAAGGGGTATACAAATAAACAGTGAACTGTGATAGTTAAACTTGCCTACACGCACCGGACCAAACGCAACGACTCCACATTTTATGCAAACGAAGGCGTAACACAGTTATTAGCTCTTGAATCGTTTGGTGCTCATGGGGCACATTGAAATGTGATTCTGGGACACATTGAATGTTTTGAGCTTTTAAAGCTTTATTTGTTTCAAGTACCGTTTCATAACTTGAAAACATTTGGTTGATTTTGAGATATCGCGAATGGTTCAGAGAAACGTTCTCCATTATTTTTAAATTTAATATACATTTAATTGGGTATGACAGTTTGTGGTCGGTCGTTGACGCTTGAAGAAGGAGGACGTGTTTTTGTCGTCTTCTTCGCGCAAAATTTTAATTTAATTCATTTTTAGTTTATTTTATTTTTCTAATGTAGTGTAAAGTGTTTTAAATATATAATTTATTTTAATTTAATTTAATTTAATTTAATTGAGTGAAAAATTTGTACATAAAGTGAATAATAGTGAAAATTTAAATATGGATAGAATGCAATCCATCAGGATGCATTCAACAGGCATTGTTTAATATTTTTATCTTCATATTTATAGCGAAACAAATCAAATTTTTGATTTCTCGCTTAATAATGCATGTCTCTTAAATTTGTGTAGTTAGTGCATAAAATTCAAATAGTCAAATACATTATCTCGTATTTAGATTTACATAATTAAAATCGAATAAATCAATATACGCATTACGCAGTTAAATTTCTGTTTCTATACATGAATATACAAGATTTTGCTTTCTCTCTTTTCTCTTACGAGATTATGTGTTGTATTTCTATTTTGTGTGTAAACGACACAAATACATACATGTATTCTTTATTTATATACATAAATAGAGAAGAATATAATTTTGTAGTATGCGATTGTTTATGTTTTTCTGAACTGTGTTCGCAGGTTTGAGTTACAAATGTTTTTTTGGGTAGTTTTTGGGGTAGGAGTTTTTGGGGAAGTAGGATTTTGTTTTGGAGGCTCAAACATTCAGTTTGACAATTTTATATTTTAATTTATAATTATAATTAAGTCGTTTCATTTTGTAATAAAATATAGTTTTTATTGTACTAATAAATTATTATTCTAGTGTTTATAATTTTGATTAAGTTGGCTGGTTTAGACTATCTTAAAAGAGTTACAATTTTACATATGTACTCTAATTAAGTATATTTTATCTTATTTACACAAGTGTCAATTTGTTTATTTAATATATGTATATAATAATACAATACAATTTATTTACCAATGTGCAATAGTAGTGAATACATCATCAATGCATTGTAATACATCACTCAACATTGGGTACATATACATACATTATTATCCGTAAGCTTTTACTCTCATTGTCTTTATTAAGTGATGGATTGGTATACATAAGCAGTATAATCTGTAATATGACGCAGAGGTGTAGTGGTTGTGGGAAAAAAAAGACTATCAATTTTTAGTTAGTTACACATTACCCTCCTCTCAGCTATTGATGTATTCTTTCCATTTACTTCAAGACGAAATATTTATGCATCTTTTTCAAAAATGTAAAGGGTTCTTACGGAGTAAGACCAACTCTAGCCTTATCCGTATGTGCCATATTATGTAAGCTATCCGAAACAGATTGACAAAAATTCAAAGGAATATACGGACGATTAACCTTAGCTGAAGTTTTACACCATATAGAAGATCCTTTAGTATCTCGAGCTTTACTTTAGAAAGAGTATTTACAGTTTTGACAAATGATTTTAATTCTTGATCAGCCTCTTGAAATTGAATTAGTTTATTTAGATCAATACCAGTTTGCACTATTGATGAAATATCCAGATCAAAAGATCGGTATAACGTATCCGCAACTAAATTGCTATTTCCTTTAATATGTCTTCATTTGTGAATTGTGGTATGTAATCTTGCTGTCGATCTTGATGGGGGCTACGTTCGGATTTCGATAGTAAAACGGTTGTAAGTGGTTTATGATCTGTGCAAACTATAAAATCACGACCTTCCACCAAATTTCTGTAACGATTTATATCTGAATACATATAGCGAGTAGTTTGCGATCAAATGTGGAATATTTTTTTGTTCGGCTGGGGAAACCTTTTTAAATGAATGGAATTCTCTGAAGCATTCTACCAAGATTATTAAGATAATTGTGAAGTGGAGCTAAATAATTTTCTAATTTTGGTAAAATGGATGGTATGTAATATTTTATCATTCCTATAAACTTTTACATGTGTTGAATTGATGTTTGTTTCCGGGAAATTTCGAATAATTTGCACTCGGTTTTCCTGACGGCTAAATTCCTTCAGGTGTAATTTTATGACTTAGAAAGTTTAGACAATTGACGCCAAATTGACATTTTGAAGGTTTGATATTGTTTCCGTAATCAATTAAATGTTCAAATAGATTGTTAAGATATTCAATGTGTTGTTTTTGTCATAACTTGGCACTAAGATATCATATGTTACACAAACATGAAATTTAGACCTTTACATCCACAAATGTTGAAACGTGTGTGCAACGTTTCTCAACCCATATATGATTCTCACGAACTGAAGTAGTACAATTGGAACTATAATGGCAGTCCTAAGGATTATCTTCTGAAGCCACTGGAATCTGATGGGAAGCTCTTATCAAATCGATCTTTAAATATGTTACAATTTCGTAGTGTCTATTGGAGTATTATGGATAGGGGATAATGGTCTGGCATTTTTATTGCATTTAGCAGCCTCAAGGCCTCCAGTCGTTACTGTCTCTTTTCGGTACCTAGTGTAATGGGGAAGAATCACTGAATCTGGATGGTTAATACAAGACAGTTTTGTGTAGTTCCGGCGCACGTTACATTAACGCTGGATGAATTTAGCTGTCCGAATCATTACTTTTGTTTTTCGAAAAGAGATACTTGTAGATTATTAATTGTCGTAGATTATTAATTTTAGTACTTTTTCTAGTTTTAATAAATCGATTTCTTGATCTACTGCGATCAAAGTATTCCTATTTGCAGTCTTAATTTCATTAATACTACGCTTAAATTCCTGTATTAAAGTTGAAGGGCCCTAAGTGAAACAAGTTTGGATTACGAATTGGTAATAATTACAGAAACTGTTGGTATTTGTGGCGTTCAGATCCATTTACTGCTTTTGAAGGTCCTACCCAATTCTCTAAATTTCGATAAAATTCTGATGGCGATTCGATTGTCTATATTGGTTGTAGTAGAAGTTTGTTTCCAGCCGTTTTGGTTTCTGATAAAGTTTTTCGTTTAATTATATCTAATTTGGATTTCTCGTGTCTATCTACTTCGTCTATCGATATTGTTATAATATCGTACACAGGCGTTATGATGTCCATTGGAAGAACACTGGCTTTATGAAAATATTTTTGGAAATTGGCTTAAATGCGTTTCGTCTTGAAAATGTGCTTCGATATCCTTGAACCATATTTCGGGCATATGATACCAGGAATGTGGGGGTGTAGTGTTTTCAACTGCTTGTATGTCTTATTGATCCGCAATGTCGTTACCGTTTGCACTGTTTATTTCCACCAGGTTATCATCATCGTTATACATTTCACTAAGAACTATGTATATGTAATTGCGTGCGATTATCTGTTTGTTAATAAATAACACGACCTTGATAAGAAATATGTACAGCTGCCGATGTTGCGTGATGTTTCCGCTATGATGAGCTGATATGATTTTGCAGTTTGAGGTTCATGAAAATTGCAAAAAATGTGCAGATAAGGAGATTTGGTGGTCGGGATATCCAATTATTTTAGTATTTCTGCAGCTCATTGGATCAAGTCGGGTTTATCAAATATAATTATGTTCTTATAATAATTATCAAATTACGTTATTCTTTATAGAATTATACTTATGTGTTCACGAGCTCCAACTACACGAATTAATATGTATTTGATTTGAATTTTCAGAGATATTGGTGATCATGGTGTTGAATTTAGTTAATTATTTGTACTATAGCAAATTTAACAACTAAATAATGGGGGTTTTAGCTGTGATTTAATAATGTTATTTAAATTCTAAAGTAGTATTTATTGATAATTAACTTATTTCGACCTTGATTTTTAGAAATATTCATATAAACCCAACGCAGACTCCCAGAAATTTAAAGCATCCAGCGGAAGGGTAGTTTTATAAATTTTGTTGTTTTGAGTTTTATCCTCCTAAATTGCAGAACATCAGTTCTGAATTCTTACTTTAGATTTTAGAAACTTATTGGTGTCTTTTAATTTTAATTTTGGGTACTGGTGATATTAATTGAAATTCATTACAGAACAGTCAACACAGATCAAACTCCTATACTTTAAGTGCCGGGTTCACGGAAATGCTTCATTTATAATAGTAGTTTTGAGTTAAAATATAGTTTTAGGAATGGATTGGCTACGTTGAGATTCCAGGTTGAAGGAACCAGGCGCGGCACCCTATTTATTTATTTCATCAGTTATTATTTATTAACATAAGTATGAAGAGTATCTAAAGGGGTTTCTGTCTTAGTTTACTGATTAATAAATTAATTTTCAGAATTTAACATAGTTAAAGAATTAATCATTTTATATAAGACTTAAATTTAATCCTGATTTTCAGAATAAAGTTACAGCCTGATTCAACTCTCCAGAGTCAACAAGAAGTTAATAAGCTTGTAGTTTAGAAATTGTGCTGTCTTGTGCTAACTATTTTAATATATATATTACTAACAATTTTACTAACTATCGACTGCATAGGTGGCTGAAACCGGGTCGAGTCTCTAATACTAACATTCCTTTCCTATCCCTCGGTTTTGTTTTATGTAAAGGGTGTACGGTGGATCCGGCGTATCCGGGAATCTTGCTGAGGCTTGGTCGTACATCCGTATCAATCAATCAATCAATCAATTTAATTGGGTATGACAGTTTGTATAACATGTGAGATTTGTACCACCGCTTGGCTTGTCTTGCAAATATCCGATTCGTTACATAAAATGAAGCATTTCCTAACTGGTTGCATAAATACCTATTGCTCTACTCGTTTTCACAATTTAAACATTTCAATGTACATTTTAGTTTTCAACCCTTTAATTTACAGCATTTGCTGCAAATTTCCTAGAACATAAATAACTCAAGAAAATTCAAACAAACAAAGTATTCCGCACCTGATTGTAAATTGCATGACCACGTTTTAACTAAAAGTTTTTTACTTTATAAAAATTAAAACTTCCACAAAAACTTTTCGCAAACTGCATAAAATATTCACGATTCGAACAAATATTTTGGTTGCTTTTGCTGATTTGAATATAAAATTGGAAAAAATATGTATTTGGGTAACTTTACGAGTATTAAAAATGATTCACACTAAACCTGTTCTACTATTTTATTAGTAATACAACTTAAATAAATCAAATAGTTTTTTGTATAATTTAAATTAAATTCTATTTTCACAAGAATAATTTTTTGGAATGTGATTGAGTGCACACAACGAACATCGGGAGTGTGGACATAGGATGTTGATGCTGGGTTGAATGAAATCATAAAACATGTATGTATGTACGTACGTAAGTACTGGAAAACTGTATTCATTATTTTTTGCTTGTTTGTTTGTATACGTATTTGTTTTATATGGATGTGACAGTGACAATCAACTATAAAATGTAATTGAATCCAATTTCTATACACTTAACAATAATAGTGTTTATCATATACATATGTATGTACGTATGAACGTATATTGTTTGCTATTTGTTATTTAGGAGAAACGTCTGTTGAATGTGCTTTTCATTCATCGAGCGATTGTTTTTTTTACTAACATTGAGTGAATTTGATGGCATTTAAAGTGTTGAGGCATTGACATGAAAACTCATCCTGTGTTGAGTGCTGGCATAAGCATATAGTTTATTTACATTAAAAACAAATTATTTAAGTTTCCACCCTTTTCCGGAATCCTTTGCTAAGAATAACCAAATTTGTTTAGTCGACATTCTAATAAAACTTTAAGTTTTCTTAATGTTTACTGTTTTACTCAAACAATAAATCATAGACTTAAATAATTGACTCATTTAGTGCAGAATCTTCCTGATTTACTGAATACCAATACAAGACATAATGGTGTACAAGAAACTCCCATCAGGGTTAGTTACATAAAATTAGTAATTTGATTTTAAAACAAAGTTGTAAAACACAAAAATCTTTTGTTGTTTTCGTTATGTTAGTATATTGAACAAGTACCCCTTAACGCTTTCTTGACTGTTTTCTCGCAACAGTGTGCCTCAACTTTAACAGTAATATTTTGTGCGATACCGTGTCCAAATCCGTTGTAACATTCAAAAACAACCCAGTAAACTTTTTACCGCTATTTAAACCATCAAAATAGTACAAAAATCCGTATTACATTGATATCCGTACTGTCTATTACTAAAGAAGGATTCTTTTGAAAAAAAATGTAACTCTGAGTTTAAAGCTTTCTCAAATATTTTTGAGAATAAAACAGTAAGGAAATTGTTCAATAATTCGATACCATTCGAGACCCTTACACGGTGGCCGAGTGTGTTTAGGTCTCTTTCATGTCGTCCATCCATCAGGTATATGGTTTCCCACGAGGTCCCACTTTTGTTGGTGCCGACTCCCAGGTCTGTTTAGTGGTTTTGTAAACGCAGCACGTGACCAAGCCATCTTAGTCATGTCGCCTTTATCGAGATCATTTCTGATCTCGTTATTCATTCGGATTTTATACGTGGCTCCCTCTTTAATGGGACCGAGAATTATTCGTATGATCTTACAGCGATTTTCTGCATGTTTTGTGCTGTTAGGGTCCAAGACTCGCAACCGTAATATTGGTGGTTTTGACATTGGCATAAAATGATCGGTAGCCTGCTGCGATCCTCAATAAAATATCCACAGAAACGAAATTTTGCTCAATGTTCAGTGATCCCTAGCTATTTGAAGTCATTCACTTTTCATATTGCATATCTCCTAAAATGAACTAATGAAGCCTCCAAGCGTCTGCCTTCTCGCGATGACCATGTAGTTAGTCTTCGCTTAATCGCCAATGTAAGGAGGACTTCTTTCAGGGAGATGATGTTGCGACCTAGAATGCAAATACCATCAGCGTATGGTAATAGCTGGGTTAATTTATAATGCAGGCAGCTACGCTGCGCCATATTGAGCTGACGAATGACATATTCCAATGGTAGGTTGAAAAGAGTTTGAGCTATTGGGTCTCCTTGCTACATTCCAGATATTATCTTGAAGACACCCGAAATTGTTCCTTCCAATAGCACCTTACATAGGAGCCATCCTTTAAAAGCTTGCACATTGAATTCAATTTTGACGGTATGCGTAGAGATCCGTTCCATAACGTATACCCCTTCATGCCGTCGTACGACTGTTTTAAATCTATGAATAGACTGTGCAAAGAGATATCCTTTTCATAGCAATTCTCCAGCACCATCCTCAGCGTAAAAATTTGATCGGTCGTTGATCTATATTTCGACAAAAAAGATTCTCTCGCCTGTGTTCAGCAAAGTTATAACTCGATAGTTGTTGCAGTTTAATCGATCTTCCTTTTTATGAAGTGGACAGACAAGAACCGTCTTCCACTCTACTGGGATTTCTTCTATAGACCAAATTACTGATATTAGCTTAAACATGTAGGGTAAATGTTCGCTGCAATATTTCAGCATTTCGTTGCAGATAGCATCCTCACCGGGTGTCTTGTAATTTTTGATCTGCGATATCAAGTTCCGCACTTCATCATATGATGGAGGAGGTGGTGGTGTCATATCGACGTTAATATTGTGTTGAGAAATAATTCCGCCACACTTTGAGGACGATTTTAGTGTCCATTTTTAATTCACCGGATTCGTTGCAAATATCAATGCATTCGTAGCTATATCTCTTATGCAAAGACATCTATCTCTCAGGCTAGAATTTTGAATGTTGCGTGCCTGTTGCTCATGCAGAATTGTCTTGTTTTTTGCGATGGATTTGGGTGTCGTGCTCGATCTTTCTCCCAAATAGTACCGATAAATTCATCATCAAACCAAATATTTTTATGGTCTTCTAGGTGATCCGGGTTACTTGGTTTTTAATGCCTCAGTTCTCCTACGAGTGATGCGCTGGAAACGATGTTTAGTTCTAATATCTTTAAGACCGACTTAAACCTGACTTTGACCGTTATCTAGTCGTTTGATTTCCATGTAACTTTGTGAATACGCTTATGTGGGAAGTATGTGCTGGCAACTACCAAGTTGTAGAATCAAGTTAGCTCGATTATGCGCGTCCCGTTGTTATTTGATGTAGAGTGCAAGGAGTTTGGGCCGATGATACTACGATATGCACTGCCAATTTGAGCATTGTAGTCGCCCAAAACAATATTACTGTCATGTTTGCGGAATTTTGCTTAGGACGGTTTCGAGCAGGCGTCTTTGATTTGATTAGGCTTCCGATCTTCTTCGAAAGCAGAGAGTTAGTCCGTAGCGACTAAAATCGATGATGGCATTGCCAATTAGCCTTGTTCTTACAGCGCTAAGAGTTGCTACCTAGATGCTTGTTCGAAGAGTTGATGGAGGCTCTCAGGGCGATTTAGGCTGAGTACGTTCTATGTCCCAAATTTACAATTGTTGAGGTTCCGTAACAAAATAGGTTTTCAGAACCACAGCCTTCATAGTTTAGTCTGCTCTTTTAACAGAGTAGTTTCTAGTGACCGCCACGAGGAGGAAGTGTGAGCACTTGCTGAAGTTGTGGCACATGAAGAGAGTTTTGTGTTTATCTCCCCGCATATACAGCAGCTTAGCCACAGTTGACCTACTGACGGAAATTTTCTTTTCTGCATATCCTAACTCAGATGTAAGTATCCTCAATACAAGAGTAGCCCTCCTATCTGACAAATTTGCCCTAACTAATGCAGCAGACATTCCCGCTCTCCATAAAACTTCCGGTTGTTTCGTAAGATTCAAAGGGCTCTGGGGTACAAGAAAACTAAGATTTTTTCAAGACACAGGTTTAACGCAATGTTTAGGTTGCCAAAACCTAAAAAAAAACGATTCTTATATGCTTCTTGTAATGAACCAAGATATACATAAAACTGGTAAGGCCTACCAACTTATGCATATAGAGTTCAAAAATATTTAATTAACTAAATTTAAATTATCTAGTTAACATTTACGATTTAATATGAAAATGACCTTTAATATAAAGCATATAGTAACTTCGGCTTGAAAACTCTTAAAAACTATTTATCTTCACTATAAATTACATTTTTATTGTCAACTTTATAAATTGCAAAACTTTTACTGCATATACCATTATAAACATATGTTTATTCATCATTCCAATTAAACTTACAGTTTGAAAAGTTTCTAAAAAAATTACCAGACAATAGAAATTTTTATTTTTTATTATACTTATTGATAAATTTGTTTGCCTCTTAAAAGTAAATTAAAATTTTCTTTGTGTGAAGATAACCAATTTTATTTGTTCCTCGTTTAAAGATGTAACACCTGTCCGTCTTGTACCATCAAAAAAACGTTGTTTTTTTGCAATTAATGTTGGAATAGAATGCTTTTCTTAATCTAAAATCTTATTAAATACAGATTGGGATTGGTAAAATTTGGAAGATTTCTTCATTCATTATTAGAAGTTTGTAAATACTTGTTTGAATACCTCCATAATGAAAATATAAAATAAAAATATGTTACGATAGTTGTTGCTCCTTAATTATAGGACATGTTATTTTACTTATCCAGAATAAATAAGATGCAAGGTTTAACGTATCCGTATTTAATTGAAAAGCCTCGTAAAAGTGGGTTTCGTATTAAAATGTGCGGAAAGAATCTAAATAATATGTTGCTCGTTACTTTTTAATGTTAATATTATGTATATACACACTCGTACTTAGTAAATATGTAATTACGTAATGTACATTAAACAGCATACATATAAAACAAGAGCAAGGAAAACCTTTTAGTCGTCTAAAACGATTTCATTCTCTGAATTGTAATATTTTTCTTGAATTTTCACTCAACAACATTAACTTGATGGAAAGGCATGGTGAACACTCAAGAGGAATTTTTGTACTATAATACTACTGGAAATTAAGTGGGGAAAATTTGTCTACAGAGAAAATTTCATTTTCGTATTTCTGTTTTATAAAAATTTTGAGCTTATAAATGATTTCTCCACAATTGTAGTTTTCATTTTAAAAATATCCTGATTATTGATGCCGCAAGTGTGTCGAGCATGTGTGACACAAGATATGATTATTTTTAATCGTAGCTTTCAACACAGGCCCCTCTCAACGCTTCGATTGAAAAGAATCATATCTAATGTGACACATGTTCGAACATTAGTATATTGACTGGCTGAGGTGTAAAGTATATAAAGCTTCATAACACATTCCTGGTGTTATTACTCCGAAATATTGCTTTGACAAGACCGATAATTAAAGATCATCTTATTTTAACTCAAATTCATTTATGTATGTATACTGAAAAGAACAAGATATGTTCGTGCTGCTTCTTTCATTTTCACCACACCAGAAAAATAGCCCACAGATATGTAACCCTGACGCCATCGAATACAAATAAATTATAAGTTAATATTCCACAGCTTAGTTATGTAGAACGTTGCCGAATTTGGTGACCTATTATTGTTAATTTTATATGAACAAAAGCGCACACGAAAATTGCGCACAGAAAAATCCCAATGGAAACAATTTTTTTCGTTAGACTTTAAAGTAATTTCAGAATTTATAGAAATGCCAAAAATTTTCTAAAATATAGTTTCTTACTCCTCAAAGCGCTTAGCATTGGACTTCAATGCGCGAGAATGACATAATGACAATTTTTTTGTTAACTAGTGCGAAACACTAAACCAGCAGATTGAAGCAGATTTTTTTAACCAAAAACAATTTGGCTCACATACTTTAATATTCTACAAAAAAATACAAAACTCAGAATGGGTGAATTATCACGATTTCACGGCATCTTAAAAGCCTTGAAAATTTCGATAAATGTAACCATCATCTAGCAACTCAAGGTTAAAGCCGAAAACTTTCAAATAAAACCCGCCAAAAATTTTGAATAATCAACGCAAAGCAAACACCTAAACATCTCTAAAATATTGAAATATCTAGAAAAGAGTTAAATAATTTTGAAATCTTAAACTACCCCTATGCTCAACGCATAAAATTGAACAATCTCGAAATTAACGCGTTAATATTCTCGAAAATAATCTAAAAAAGATCAAATAATCTGATCATCATCAATTCAAAAACTCGAGTTCTCGAAAAGCTCGAGTAATCTCAAAAATTTTCTCGAAGCACTTTTCGAATAATGTAGGTAATATCATTAAACCAACTCAACATTAATACTAATAAATCTCAAATAATCTGAAAGTGATGCAATACAAAGCCCTGCAAATGATCTCGATACTTCTGATTTTGTTGAAATCGGGACAGTGATTCTAAAACCGAGATGATCAGCAATAGTAAACTAAATGAATATCTATTTACCTTTTCAAGAAATATTATGATAATTTGATCAGTACCACATCAAACGTAAAGAACTGCAGCTAGGTTTAGCACGTATTGTGCAATGGGTTCCGGAAATATTTTTTAAAACGTTCGATTACAAGCGTTTTACAGCTTAGAATAACCTTTGCACCAGTTTATTGTAGATTTTTGAATGATAAAAATTTTAAGAAATAACAGAAAACGTATGGCGTTATGTCAATATTCTTGTGTAGATGAGGTAAGCTTATACAACAACGTGTAAGAAGGCGAAGCTATCCGTGTTCTTTCAACAGTTTATTACCTATGATACTCAACTATAAAGGTAACAAAGTAGCCACAAATGGCTCTTAAATAATTTGGATCAAAAT
The DNA here is from genome assembly GCA_963556165.1 of Tipula helvola. Classification (NCBI taxonomy): domain Eukaryota; kingdom Metazoa; phylum Arthropoda; class Insecta; order Diptera; family Tipulidae; genus Tipula; species Tipula helvola. The sequence goes on along the minus strand of OY744481.1, from coordinate 6,489,044 downwards.
AAACCTTCATCGAACGAAGAAACATTTTTTATTTGATGTGATATACAAGTTTTACACTTCAAATTGAACGTTTTATAAATTATATGTATAACCAATTCGGATGATACATAGTTCTTAACGTATTTTGGTGGAATTTGACGTATGCATTGGAAATGGGATTCTAAAATGATTTTTAGATAAAGTTCTCGAATATTGCCAAGTAGGATGGAACTTGGGTATTGATTACCCGACTATGATGAATTTTTATGATTCCAACAAACACAAAAAAATGTGACCCAAACATTATTTTTGGATGAGGTAGTCAGTGCTATGTCAATAATGCTTTTATAATGTTGTCTGTTGAGATTTCTATGAAGCATGCAGGTGTTGAGTTAGAAGCTTATGTCGGCAATCCTTCGCTTTAAACTTTCAGTTATATTTTCTGAGTAATCGCTGTCAGAGCGGTAAGTTCAGCCATGTTTAAAAAAATAGTGTGTGGTGGGTACGCGCCGTAGAGTTAAAACTGCTAACGTTACCATATATATAAATATAATTTAAGAATCTCATTTCCATTGCTAATCTCGAATTTCATCATAATCGGTTAAAAAATATCCTAGTTCCTTCCTAATTGGCCATATTCCTGAACGTCATCCAAAAATCATTTTAGAATCTCATTTCCATCGCGGATGTTAAATTTCACTAACATTTATTTCATTAATTGGCCATACATATAATTTACTAAAGGTTCAATTTGAAATGAAAAAGGTTCAATATAAAGTGTAAAGGTACAATTTGAAGTGTGAAACCCATATAGCATTAAGGAATTATTTTAAATAGAGAGAGAATTTCTATGACTAAACTATGCGGCAAAGAATTTCTGTTTCGTTTGGAAATTTTTGTTGCGAGGTAGTGAAAAGAAAAAAAACGTGAAAAGAAAAAACGGAAAATTTTGTATACGCAATTATGAAACGGAAGATCACTTCTCTGCTACGGGTGCTATAAAGCAACTTTCCTTGCACCTACTTACTCCATACATGTAAGAAAAACTAAAAAATGCCACGTTGTGTTCTCAAATATGCAAAGGCATTCAGCTTATTCTTGATCATAATTGATTTAATTGATTAATTACTCCGATCACAATTTTCCAACCTGAACTATTTAATTTTGCATCAGAATTTTTTCTTTGAACCGTTCAAAAAATTTAACCTACTCTCGATCTGTTCTGCGGTCCCGTTGTTACAGCTTTTGAAATATCTCTAGAAGACGGCTTTGTAATTATACACGTCGAATAACAATAAAAATGTAATTTGAGTTTTAATATGGTTTTTATGGTTAACGCACTGAACTAGAGCGACAAAGGTCTTCGGTTCGATTCTCATCCATTATTATTTTTTTTAGTATTCATGTAATGACCAAACATTATACTATAAATTAAATATTGCGCTTTATACATAGTTATTACAATAATTACACAAAAAAGTACGAGGTATGCGTTTATGATGCGCCTAAAATATATGCGAACACTACTACAAATTATTTAAACACTGTGATATTACGAGTTGTAGTAAGCCATGACAATTTTTCGGTAAAAATTTGTTTCCGTGTCATAAACTTCGTAGCATGCTATGTTTCAAACAATAAAACAATATAACAATGAAAATTAAATAAATTTTCTTCCGTTGAATTGTATTTGGTTGAATGTGGCTTAGTAGTAACGTATTGGACTAGAGCGGCTAAAGTGGTAACCATAGATAACTTATAAAAACTTATAAACTTAAATTAAGAAAAATTAAGAATTATGGTTATGTCATTTATTTATGTGTATTCGCCCATGGAAAACTTAAATTAACTTAAAAATTTCAACGAAGCTTCGTCAAATTTTATCTGTTACTTAAAAAAACTTATGAATGCGAAATTTTCCGTCCAAACTTAAAAAAAATTAAAACAAGATTGTTTTCCCTTGTTCAAAAGTGGAAATTCTAAATTTATCTTTAAAAGGCCCCTATGTGATATGTAGTGAAAATTGGGCCCCTCGTTTTTGTACTTTCGCATGAAGATAGAGCCTTGAAATTGAAATATATGTTTAATCACATCTTTCGAAACCTGTCTGCAAAATATGAGCGGCAGCCTTTTCTTCGTTTTCCAGAAACTGAATTTTTACTAGACCAATTTTTACATGTGTAAGCATAGGAAAGCATAGAACAATGGCATTTTACATATGTTCGCATTGAGATACAATTTTGATTTTTCACATATATGTTATATAAGAATCGTAGAACAACATACTAAAAATTCTCTAGCAGCCCCTTCTTTGTTCGCATACAATTGGACTAAAAAAATTATTTTTATGCAAGAGATGTCAGATACACATTACACATTACTCGCAATCTCAATCAGTACAATTTGGTTCATAACTTTTATGTTTATATAACAATCACATATATAACAGACTATACAACTCATTGGAAAATAGACCAATCAGATAGTTCAATTTAACACAACTAGTGGTGTTTCGGCCACAAACAAGTAAATCATATTATGTTATAATCATATCATCCATGAATATAAACAAACAATTAATATTTTTGACATTTCGCAAAAATGAGTTTATTTGGTGCAGTTTTTATTTGGTTGTGTAATATATTTGGTTGATTCGTTGTATAGTCTTAACGTATACAACTCTAGCTTCGAAAATCATCTGAATATACAGTTGCGGGCTCGATGTGTTACCTAGGAAACACATCTCGTCCTCTTAACTGTATATTAGATTATTTTCGAACCTCTTGTTGTATAACTACTGTTGTATAAATCGTATTTCAAGTCTTGTTTTGAGTAATATAACTTGTGTGTAACATAATCTTTAATACTTTTACAATTCGTTAACTTGTGTGTTCATCATCATTAGAACTGTTTGACTTAACACTAATGGGTCCAGAAGGTAAAATGTACTTTTTATATTTATTTTGCATGTAATCTCATAAAATTGTTTATTGTAGTTGAACGATCTCATATTCTCTGTCGCATATGTAAGTCACGCATATTGAAATGGCGAGGAGTTTGCACTTTAGGAGCACCTTCTTTATGGATAAATGTTACTACATACTCAAAAAGCGTAGGAAAGTCATATAATCCAAATAGTTATGCCTGTTTGAAGTGTCATTCAAGATTAAAGTTCAAAAGATATCACTTACTGCCTGGTAATACAGCTGAGGGTAATACTGTGGACAATAATTTGCATAATTATGAAATGGATATAACTCCTGATAGTTCTTGTTGCACTACATCTTCAGAGATTGATTTCCAGGCTTCAACCATGAATAGTACAACTTCATTTTCGACATTAGAAAACACAAGTACTGAATCTCAATCTGAATTTACATCTGAATTTCTCAGTAGTCAAGCTTCTGTAACGTCAAGCAAAGTTTCTTCTGTTCCAAGAAATGGAATTATAGTCAATCTTCCTAGCTGCTCTGGTACACAGAGAATCGATATGTGGAAAAGAAAGAAAATTGTTATTCCAATGAGCAATAGATGCTGTCGCTCACATTTTGACAAAAATGGCTTGTTTAATAAGAAGATTTTAGAATCATTAGTTGCAACTAAAGAAACAAAAGTATTGTCCGCTGAACATATTACAGCCACATTAGGTGGCGAGTCAGTAACCATCAGGGCCGTAAAGGGCTGTCCCCAAGGAGGTGTACTATCTCCTCTTTTATGGTCATTGGTTAATGATAGACTGCTGATCCTCCTGAATAGCCATGGGTTTGATGTCCAGGGCTATGCGGATGACGTGGCTATCGTGATTAGAGGCAGGTTTGATGAGATCATCTCTGATCTCATGCAAAATGCACTCAACTTGATATGGCAGTGGTGTGACAAGGAAGGACGTAGTGTCAATCCAAACAAAACTGTCATTGTCCCTTTTACGAGGAGGAGAAAGCTCTCGCTTGTAGTACCCTCGTTAAACGGTACTATTGTTGCCTTTTCCAAAGAGGTTAAATATATAGGGGTTATCCTGGATCATAAACTGAACTGGGAACAACATATACAAAAAATTCAAAATAGAGCCACAAAGGCTTTTTGGGCCTGTCAGAGACTCTATGGACGTATTTGGGGACTACAACCAAAAATGATCTACTGGTCATTTCTAACAATTATTAGGCCTATGATCACTTACGCATCGCTAGTGTGGTGGCCTAAAACTCAACAAAGGACAGCGCAAACTTTATTGAATAAGGTTCAGCGTATGGCCTGCATTGGGGTTACGGGCTCAATGAAAACATGTCCGACCGCAGCAATGGAGACACTCCTAGGACTAACTCCATTGCATCTGCATGTCAGGGGGACCATCCTTTGAGCGAGGGTCATTGGTATGGTTTACAGATGGATCAAAAACGGAAGATGGGGCGGGGGTAGGAATACATGGGAGTGGAGTATCACTCTCGAAGTCCTTGGGTACCAATGCAACCGTCTTTCAAGCAGGAGTGCATGCTATAGAACTTTGTGCTAGGATAGGCATTTCTAAAGGCCTAAACGACGCAAAGGTTTATATAGTATCAGACAGCCAATCGGCCTTAAAGGCTCTTAGGTCTTTTACCATTGAGTCAAGGCTGGTATGGGATTATCTGAAGGTTATTAAATTGCTGGCAAGCTCAAATAAGGTAACACTTGTTTGGGTGCCAGGCCACACTGGAATTGTGGGAAACGAGGCAGCTGATGTCCTCGCCCGCGAGGGATCTGCCTTTCCATTAATTGGACCAGAGCCCTTCTGCGGCGTCTCTAAGGGGCACCATAGGGCAGCAGTTAAACGCTGGGAGGATGTGCAAAAGTTCTCTTACTGGCGCGGAATTCCAGGTTTGCGACAGGCGAAGGAATTTATTTCACCTTCGTCGGCCAGGGCCAAGGAATGTCTCGTACTTAGGAAACCTGAGTTGAGGCTGCTTACCGGCTTCCTCACAGGTCACATCCCCTTGAGGTATCACCTAAAGAAAATGGGCCTAAGTTCGACGGATAGATGTCGCTTCTGTGACATGGAAGCGGAATCAGCGGAACATGTTCTGTGCCATTGCCCAGCCATTTTCTGCAAAAGGTTACAACACCTAGGAGGGAGAGTAATGAGCCCGGATGGTATGCACCATATACCGGCCGGCAGTATTGTCAGGTTCATTAAGAGCCTGAATATTGACTGGACGGCTCATTAAGTAGGGTCCATGCACAAAAGATCTTTTAGGTCGCAGTGCGGGGTGGCTTGAACGCCCACATGGCCCTCAACTAATAATAATAATAATAATAATTGTCCGCTGAAGATATTGAAGAATTTTTCAATGCCGTTTACTTTAGTAAGGCCAACTCATACTCTAAAATCGATTTCGACAACGGCTCTCCAATAACTCCATATAATTATCAGAAATTCACTGGGATTTCACAAAAAAATTTCGATTGCCTTCATGCTTTTGTAAAGCCACACATCAGAAATAGTTGCAACAGATTTACGAGAAATGCGTTAGGAATATTCCTAGTAAACTTGTCACAGGAATTTTTGGCATATTTATTCAATGTATGTAGATGGTCAAGCAAGAGTGTCTGCAATCTTTGAATCTGTTCGAAAAGCTTTGGATGAGCATTTTGTCCATCTTCATTTAGGTTATAATCATCTATCACGAGAAGATGCAATGAAACATCAAACTAAAATGGCTCATAAACTTCTGGGTGCAGATGAAAATTCTATTGTAGTTATCATTGATGGTACTTATCTATATGTTCAAAAGTCATGTGATCAGGAGTTACAATTATTGACGTATTCCAATCATACATACAGAAACTTATTGAAGCCCATGATTTTGGTTTTCCCTGACGGATACATTCTTGAGGTTGAAGGTTTGTTTTTGCAAACAACGACAATAGCGATTCAAAAATTTTAGAATACTTGATTTCTACCCCTTATGGATTTAAAAAATATTTCTTAGAGAATGATGTTTTACTTCTCGATCGTGGGTTCAGAGATGTCATAGAAAAGTTGAAATTGCTAAAACTTAATCCAATAATGCCTCATTTACTAACCAAGGGACAAAAGCAGTTTTGCACAAAAGATGCTAATGAGTCCAGAGCTGTGACTATGAATCGATGGATAGTGGAAAGTGTGAACAGCAGAATCAAAAAATACAAGTTCTTTGCTTCAACTATTGAAGTCACTTATTTCCCCAAGCTGTCATCTTTAACTAAAATTCTTTGTGCCTTACTGAATGCATACAGTCCTCCTATGTTTATAGAAAACGAAAATCATGCACGTTATGCAGAGAAGGCAATTAGCAAAATGAATGATGACAATTCTCTTCAAAAGAAGATTGAAGAGCTAGGCCTTGAAAACAAACGAATTTGTTGGGAGGAGGCTACTAATCAGATTCAAGACTTTCCATGTTTATCAGAAGAAGAAATTAAAAATATCACTTTAGGTATGTATCAGTTAGACCAAGGAAAATGATATACTTATGAACACATGAAGGCAGATTCTAGTTACAAGATCTTTATACATAACGAAATGAAGAATTTGATAAGACGCAAAATTGAATTCGTTTTTCGTCAACTCGGATTCATCAGTTATGGTTAGAATTCTTTCCTAATGGTAGTGGAGCCGAATCAATTTTAGGATATTACTGTAAGTGCAAAACTGGGAGCAGAGTTGTCGGTACATGCAGTCATATAACTTCAGTGATATGGTATTTGGGCTACGCAAGACACAACCCAAATGTATTATCAAAGCACCGCAAAGGTCTAGCAGATAATATTATAAATGCTATGAATTCTGGCTGTCAAATCTCAGACTCCGATTCAGATTGAGTCTCTACATAACTTGTTCTAAAGTTACAATAGTTTAGTAAGGAATGTTTCTATGGATAAGTTTGTTTTGCTCCTTCCAAAATAATGTGAATTTTTTATGCTGCTTATTTTGGAATAAGGTTATTTCTGCGCTTATCCAAAAATTCTCCGGTAAAATAAAAACGATAATAAATGAAATACCAATTGAATACAATTTTTAGATTTTTTATTAATAATGATCGCACTTCTGTTTGGCTTGGTAGTGTGCAAATTAATTATACAGTCAAGTACTAAATGATAGCCGCACTCCTAATTTAAGATTTATTTAATTTCAAATAAATTCTTTTAAAATTCTTCCTTTGCAAAAATAATACTTTTCACTTTACCAACTTTATTCTCTGCGGCGTCATGGAAAATTTATGGGTAACCCTCATTTAGTATGGTAATAAAAGATAGCCGCACACAATATTTTATTGTTTGTAATAGAAAATAAATATAAAACGCATAATTATAAAAATGATTTTTTATTTCAATTAATATCTTGTGTGTCCACCGTTGTTTTTTATTACTTCGAAAATTCTATTTGGCATACTTTTGTACAAGTTGTGTACATATTCATTTGAAATATTAGCCAATTCGCGTTGTACTGATGACTTTAGTTCATGAACGCTGCTGTATTGTGTTCCTTCAGCATATACAACTCTGCTGAGTACACCCCATATGTTTTCGATGCTGTTAATGTCGAGTGACCTTGCTGGCTGTTTCAAAACTGGTATCTGAGCCTCCGTAAACCAATAATTTACTATCCCGGCGGTGTGTACGGCTGCATTATCCTGCTGGAAAATAAAGTTTGGGTCGCTATTTTGTGCATCAACAACTGGTAATGTTTCGGGATAGCATGGATTTATACCGGTTGCTGTTAAGACGACCGGACATAAACTTCACATCCATTCTTCCTCCATAGCCAATTGCACCCCAAACAATCAGAGATCCTCCACCTCGTTGACGCCTCGATAGCACAAGAAGTTCTTTTCAAAGGTCGTGAAAATAATATTGCCATTAATCAAGGCTATCCATATTCAATTTTTTTCGTCACTAAAAATAACGCGCTGCCACTTTTTCTTCCACGACATATGTTCCTTCGCGAAACGCAATTTGGCATCTTTATGATTTGATAACAGTTGTGGTTTTCTTTGTAATTTTTTGATTTGTATATTATCTGACTCTCTTAATACTTTCCTCACATTACAAATCTTTGTATTATCTCAAGCTTTTAACGCAATTTGTTGCACGGTGCCAATAAAATTAGAGACGTTTCGTAAAATTAACCGTTTTTCTCTATCAATAAGTTCCACTGGCCGGCGGCCTGCACTTTTATGCGAACCGTATAATTGCGAATTTTTTAAATAATTTAGCACTACCTTCTCACTCCAACTAATATTTTCTGCTATTAACGGATACTCATATTACTTTTCTTAATAACGTCAATTTATCAAACTCGTTCAAACTACCTTTTCCACCCATATTTAAAAAATAACAAAAATCGGAATAATATTTAACGGCTATAATACTTAAGCGGCTATCTTTTATAACCATACTAAATGGGGGTTCTCCAATTGTCCATGATCCCGCAGAAAATAATGATTTGTATTTGTGCACGCATTGGTAAACTGAAGAGTATTATTTTTGCATATATAGGAACAATTTTAAATGAATTTATTTGAAATGAAATAAATCTTAAATTAGAGGTGCGGTTATCATTTAGTACAGGACTGTACGTCACTGTAGTGTGCAAATTAATTATAATTCGCATAATTAGGCTAACATACACCATAATTACTGTTTGGAATATTTTTTTATTCAAAACAAAGCAATTTATTGAATTTAGAAAAATATAAAAATTATAAAAATGACAAATGCATAAAACTGCTGTAACACCCTGTAAACAAGTGGGAGGGAGTTGCGAAATATTTTTGCAATTATAAAACAATATACTAAAGAACCACCAATCCTAAAAAGTCGCAAAAAATATTTAGAAATATCGAAAAATGATGTATTCCATTTCATGCAACTGGGCCCAAGCTTATCTATGGGGAAAATAGAAAATACGTTGTTTTGGGCCCAATTTACTATGCTTATCCTATAGGGTCCTTTCATATTCTCACTGGTCTTTTATTTTATTTTGGCAACATTTGTGAAACCGATCCGAAAAAATTATTGAAGCACAAAATGATTCTACTAAAAACTGAAATGCTATTTCCATAGACATACAATTTTCTAAAAGTTACACGAAATTCTCATGGAATACCCCCAAAAATACTAATTACCCTAAAATAAAAATTATAAATACAAAAATCGCTGTCATTTATTTAAAGAATTTTTAATTTCTGTATGGCTGAAATGTCGAAAAACTTAAAAAAAATTGGATTCGTCAAAATTTTTAATTTTTTTTAAGTTTGTAATTTCTCACTGGTTGGCCCTTAAGGTCTAGGGTTCAATTGTGCTCAAAGCATATTCCAATTTTGTTTTTCAATTTATATTTTCTTTAAGGAAAGCACAGCTCCCACTGCTTGTTGATGCCAGAACACTTTTGGATTATCCTTTACGTTTACTACAATAACCGGCAGAGAAAGCGGGCCACCCTCAAAAAAATTGTTTTTATGCGAATATATTTTGAACCGCACCAGCTTGAAACTTGAAAGAAAAAATAAATTCAAGGTCATTCAAAATAATCTTAGAAAATAGTTCCATATCATACTTTGTCTTAAACAACGTGACTTATAACTAAATTTGATGCAAATATCTTTTGAGCCGCACTAGCTGGAAACAAGGCTGAGTGTTTTTACTTAACCCACAACATACTCGTAGCTTATAACTAAATTTTAAAATGTGAATACCTCTCAAACCGCACTAGCTGGAAACTTGAAAGAAACACCAAATTCAAGCCCATTCAAAACAATCTTAGAAAATAGAGCCTCACAGCCACATGATTAGACAAAATATGATAGGTAATATTTTCTAAGATTGTTTTGAATGACCTGGAATTTGGTTTTGGTTTCAAGTTTCTATATCTAGTGGAACGTTTTCTCTGCGGGTGAGTGTATGTTTACAGAAAAAATACAAAACGTACCTATTTAACTATTTTAGGTCTTTGAAACCAAATTTTTAGTTTTACATTAAGTAATTTATGAAAAACATTTTATAAAAATACTACGAAGCTCAATTTTTTTTAGATGTCAACAATATAAAATAATATACCCTTTCAGCAGGGTTGAAAATCGATTAAATGTGTAGTATTTAAACTTGAAAATGTCTAAGTTTATGACTTAAATTTACTAAATAAACAAAAATTGTATTTTATGACTTTTATAAAAAGCTTTGCCAAATTTTATTGTGATACAAAAGGGAAAAAAATATTTGTTCCATTTTTGTGAAAAAGCTCTGTAAATAGCAGAAATAAGCTATGTGTGTACTGTTTTATACAATAAATTTTATCATTTGTTCTGCTATATGCGATTTGTTTGGATGTTGACAGTATTTTGATTACACAAAATAAATAAATAAAGATACAAAAAAAAAAAAAAGTTAGGACGTAAGAGAAACATAATTAAGTTAAATAAATTTCTATAGAAAATTTCTACTCGACAGTGTACAGTTTCTGTTTACGTTTTCCAGTGAAACGAAGTAAATATTTTCAAAAACTTGTCCAAATATGTATTGTGTGCAGCAACAACGTTGAAGAGTATAATAGAGTTTCATTCTTCTTTCTCTAAACCCTACGAAATAAACCACACGGCACCAAATTTATTTATTTTAAATATTTTGCTCTGTAAAAACTCTCACAAAACAAAATCGTTATGAATTCAAAGCGAAACCCGTTCTGTGTAGAAAATTTCTATAAAATTGAAATTAATTTTTATTTTTTTGGTAAATCAATTTGAAATGTGAAATAAAATAGTGTGAAGTAAAATTCTAAAATTGGACACAGTTCGTTAAACGAGAGACCTATTAAAAATCATTTATCAAAAATCAACTCTATGTAACAAATAACAAATCAATATTTGATTGTAGTACGATACATTGATAACAATTTTTAATAAAATATGTAATTACCACAGAACAAATCGTAAAAATGGCAAATTTTATTTTGTTGACGTAAATAACCGGGAAGGAAGGAAATTAATTTACAATTTTTCATCAACATAGAATTAAATTTCAAAATAATGTTAAAAATAAAACATAATACATAATTGAAAATTTTTTCATAATACAGTCAACCGTAAAAAAAATCTCTATTTGTCCCGGTTACATAAAATTTTCTCTCCTCATTTAAAATTCTAAATTAAATTAAAAAATAGACATATATGTACAGTATATATTTGAAATGTATGCATGAAATAATTTAGTATCCTAAGTATTTTTATATAAGTAACACATAGATTAAATTTCATCTTAATAAATAAAAAAGTTCGTCTGACTTTTCCCTTATATTAAAATAAACAAAAGGTTTCATTGTTGAGTATAATTAATGGAAATATTCGGTACATAGATAAGATCATGATTAATATGTTTAAAATGTGTCTTCCATATACAGTTAATTTAATAGCCTTAAAACCTTAAACCGTATATGTATACATATATTTACACATAAAACTGCATGATAAACGAATTTATTTCTTTGTTGCAGCACCTCGCTATGTCCACATAATAAATTGCCTCCCCCTTTAAACGAAGCAGTTTTCTTTCCTGGAAGCTAGCCAACAAATCAGATAGCGTGCAGTTTTATAAAAAGTTACTTCCCTTGCCTTTATATTTTATTTAATTTGTCTACTTTTTGTTGTAACTGAGAAACGAGAATTACTCAATTAAGCAATTTTTTGTGCTTGTGCATATTACAAATTCACATCAATATTGGAACTGTAAAAAAACAGTCACATATACAAACAAATAATTTTGATGACTAAAAATAGAATCAAAATAATTAAATAATAAAACTATTTTGAATTATATTTTCTGAAATAAACAAACCAATTATCCAGGCATAAAATACCTACCCCAAACTGTCGTATTCATTTGTTTTTATGTCCATTTTACAAACTAAGTGTTCCATACTCCATATAATTGAATAATTATAGAAATTTATTCAACAAAAAAATTTTGTGTCTAAATAACAAAAAAATAATTAACCAAAATGGATTTAAAAAAAACCCTGAAATGAGGCAGATTAACAAATATTTATAGAACAAAACTTTAACGTCTTTTTTCCATTAAGAACAGAGTTTTAATTTGTGCGGAATCATCATGATTCTACTGCAGTTTGTATACGAATATTATTTACTGCTTTTAATTAAAATAAGTTTCATCAAAAAATTTGTTTAATTCTATAAGATTAAATAAGCAAGTTGTTCTTGACATCAGTATCACAGACGAACAACATAATTTTCAAAGATGAATGTAATTGCTTTGTATAGAGCTTAGATTAATTTCATGTAACAGATTTTTTTGCAATTTCTATAAAATGCCGACAAGCCCATGAGAAGTGTTTGATAAAGTTTTACTACCAATTACAAGTTACGTATTATATTCAAAGTACTATTGGGGTACAAATAAATTTTGAGGGATATACAAAACATGGTGTAACTAATATTAAATCGCATCGGATCTTGTAACTATATTCATGTTAAAGCTTCATCATTTTCCTCTAAAAACCAGTATGTGTCATTTCGCTGAAGTGTAAACAACATATTTTGTTTGTGCTCTAACCATGAAGCGCTGCTTTTTTGTTTTAATTTGAATAAAACTGCAGCTGATGGACATCGATTGCTGTGTGAAAAGTGGCGAGTTTGACACCAGTGACAAACAACGCGAAGGGAAGTCAGTAAAGTTTGAGGACGCTGAGTTGGAGGCGGTATTGGACCAAGATTCATGCCAAACTCAAGAGGAGTTCGCTGAAACTTTGGCAGTGACACAAAAAGCGATTGCGAACCGTCTCAAGACCATGGGTATAAGGCAAAACCAAGGAAATTGGGTTCCGTATGAACTCAGGAAAAAGAGACGTCGAACGCCATTTTTCACGTGCAAGCGACTGCTCCAAAGACAAAATCGGAAGGTTTTTTTTGAATCGAATTATGACTGGCTCAAAAAGTGGATCCACTACGACAAACCGAATGTTCATGGCGAGCAGCTAATCATGTACATCTGGTGGGATCAGTTCGCAGTGATCTACTATAAGCTGCTCCATCCTAGCGAAACCATTAAACTATTACTGGAGAACGTTATCAACAACAATTGATGCAATTAAGCCCACCCGCAGTATAGTCACCAGACATTGCTTCTTCCGACTACCACTTGTTCCAGTCGATGATTCATGGCCTGGCCGAGCAGCACTTCACTGGGTTGATTTTTGGATCGCCTCAAATACGAGTATGGTGCCTGAAAGATGGGAAAAAGTCGTAGCTAACGATGAACAATACTTTGAATAAAATACATTGTGCCAAAAAAGTACAACAGAATTTGGTGAACTGATCTGAAAATCTTGACCAGGCAAGGTACCATTGTTATATGTAGGTCCTAATAGTAGAAGGGCCATTAGAGCACATACAATATTGTCCTATTTACTAAGCTTTAATTAGTTAAATAAATTTTTTTTAATTTTGCTCCGACGTTTCAGTGACCTATCCCGCCATTTTCAAGGAGTTTGATTCAAAATGAAACATTTGAAAAAAAAAATTTTGAAAAGCAAACTTGATTTGAAACCGGAACTTGACTGAACTTAAAAATAATAACGTAAAAATATTTTCAACATTAATTAATTTGAATCTAATTTATACAATTAGTTTGGAATGTGATCGTTATAATTTCACAACACTTTGGAAACTTGCTGAACATTTAGTAAATTTAGTGATGAACTTTGAATTTGTTTTATTTATATACTTTCCAAATTGTTATACCTCTATAGACAACAAGTGACTGGTTTGTCGTAAATGATTCGATTGGATAAATCAAATTGTTTTATAAATCGTGAATATGTTGATAAACTCTTCTTTTCAGATATTGTTTGATTTTCCCAACACATTCCTTACCACAGGAACACTCAAGTGCGGATTAACGCCTATAGGACCCGAAAAGAAAGGGGAATTTTGGGGGACCCGTTATTGTTGTGCTCCATTAGTGGATTAGCCTTTGGTTTTTCAGAACCACCGCACAGCTTCTTGGAAGACTGGCTACTATTGTTTACGAAGATGCATGTAATAATGTAATGTAAAGTATAAATTGAATGAATATTGAATGTACCAAATAGAACAATTTTGTATCTTGAGATGTAATCAACGATAAGTGGATAAAAGCATTTGTTTTTTCCTTACATATGCAGCATAAAAGGTTCTGCGCATTAAATCCACAAATGTTCCAATATGGCAATTCAATATTTATATTTTTGCGTTAGGTATACATTTCATAATAAATTATATGTTTAATGAAATAAAATAAATAAAACTGCGACGACTATTGATTCCTATAAGCAGGACTATGTATAAACAAAATATTTCCAAATATTTGCTTAAAACCTAAATCAACAGAACTCGTAAATAAAAATTCACAGAGGATGCAAAGTATTTTCAATTTATTTGGCGTGCGTAAAAATCGATAAAATATGCGGTCAGTTTTTTAAATAAAATTTTCCAATTTTATTGCTCCCAACAAGCTCCCATGTAATAAATAACAAAAAGCAATTTTTAACATTTCAATCGTTGTGTCACGGACTGTCTTTAAAATCAAAAATGTAATATCCGTTTGTACCTAACTCAAAGAATTTTTTTTCTCATACTGATTTGAAATTACAATTTATTATTGAGATTATTGTGTTTGTATTTGTCAGTTTTGACCTGGAATCCAACAAAACAAAGTTCAAAGGTTATTCGATCCGTCGCAGTATTGCACTTAATAAAAATATGGAAATGGCATAAATGAAATGGCGTAATGGCTGCAACACTATTTGACTATAGAGATGTAGGTTTCTTTGTAAATTTAACGATTCAACGTTCATAAGATTGACTGACGTAGACGATGAACAACCAAACATTATCAAATGCGTTCGATTAATGATGTATGAGTTTGGAACTTTCTTTTCTGTACTAATTACAGCTGCATTAATTGTAACTGACTTTATTTTGTGTATTGGAATATTGCCCAACAAAAGAGTTTTTTGTACAAAGTGGACTAAATCTATAGCAGATTTAATGCATTTTATCCAGAATTTATTTTAGAAGATTTTCGAACTTCGTCAATTTCACAGAGCAAGACAATATTTATAGCACTCCTGCTGTTTGTATTATGTATTTGATCACGTCAAAATTATTGTTGATACTGTCAGGATTTTAGCCGTAAACTATTAAAATGGACCAAAAACATTTTTTTTATCCATTTTATTAAATCGTACTGTGTCAAAGATATTAGTCAATAGTTACATATTGGTCATTGACGTTTCCAAAAATTATTTTAGGTTCCCATTTCTATCGCACATGGTAAATTTCATCGTAATCATGGATGCGAGGTTCCTTAGTAATTGAACATTTTTGATTGAAATAGCTTAATTATACATTCAAGTAAACCGTATTCCACAACTAACCCATGTGAAGTTCTTCATAGAAAGTGTGCATACACAAAATCACAAAAAAGTGTAAAAACGAAAAGCATAATCGTAGATGAAATAAATGAAGCCAAGAAATCTTTATGGTTCTGAGGAACACTGAGTGCTAGACATGTACAGTTGATACACACATTAATTACTGGTTACAAAGCATGTAAACGAAGATGAGGTACATACAGAGATAACTTCTACCAATAGTTCGGTTTCTTGAGAATAATTAACAGTAATTCTTGGATACATTCTTGTGTAGCTATTTTCCTGTGAAGAATTTCACATTTTATCTATCAGATGGGACTGTACCGAGCCTACTGACCAAACGTCACCACAAAAAATTACTTCAAAACGGATAAATTCACAAAAATTGGAAAGTGGAGTACTTACGATGTTTCAGACAAGGTCATACGTATCTTAAAACGGTTGGGTTCCTTAGCTAAATTTCTTAAATGTGCAACAGAGGCGCGAGAATACCAATAAAAGCCAGAAGCTAGAACAATTGGCCCCAAATCACAAAATTTAAAACCGTTGATGACCACTCAAAATAGATACCAGTAAGTACCACCGAACAATCATCAAATGTACTCAGGTTTTTTGAAAAATGGTAATACCGAAGAGCTACGATTTAATTATTTGGGTGGGCAAATTGAGTGAAAGGGTAAAATTTAAATTATTCGATGAAAGATGGAATTATCCGATGAGAACACATCCGCTTTTTCAAATCAAACTTTATTTGCAAGCAGCATATCCATGAACTATTCGTAATAAATCAATCGACCAAACCAAATCGATTATCGAATTTACACGGCCAATTTCAGTAACTTCATCTTTGTGCACTTTTATAAATTTTGACGATCTTATGG
Source organism: Tipula helvola (assembly GCA_963556165.1). Taxonomy (NCBI): domain Eukaryota; kingdom Metazoa; phylum Arthropoda; class Insecta; order Diptera; family Tipulidae; genus Tipula; species Tipula helvola. Next base: position 6,472,745 of record OY744481.1, on the reverse strand, counting down.
TGTATATAACGAGATAAAAACTAGATCACAAGCCATAAATGTAATTACTTACCTATATATATGCTCCAGAACACGGTATTGAAATATATCGTTGGTGGTAAAGTGTCACCTCCCACGGATTCTGCTCGATTTTGTCATTTGATTCTGGACCATTGAGACACTCCCACATTTCGCCAAGCCTCTATCCTCCAAAGAAGCCAGATGTGAAACACACTTTATATATTTCACCATACTGCCGGTTTAAAATCTGAATTTGCCGATTTAAAATCTTTTGGTGCGCCGAACTTCTCAATCGATCAATCAATATGTGACAATTGAAACAGGACCGGAATGGAACTGGATCAATAATTTCCACAGAATTTTTTCATCTATTGACGGACGTTTCAAGAGAGTCTGAACCCAACAAATTCATGATCTATCGCCATCAGTTCAAACTAATGAACCACTTAACTATACCTTGCTCGAACTATCGCGTCGCATTGCTCCAAAAAAAAAACATTACCTCGCCTATAGAATTGTGTGCACTGGAGCGATGTTACTTGATAATAGCTAACGCACAAAAATACACCAGAATCTGAGTTTCGGAGAAACGAGACGGACAACTTTTGTTTCGAATCGAGTCACAACCATACCAGAAATACCGAGAAATGAACATGTGTAATACCGAAGGAATACAACTCAGTTGATTTGATTTAACGAGGCATGACACCTAACAATAACAACTTCATTCAATCAGAGATGTTTGGCTGCGCAAACAAACATTCTTGTTGAAAAAGCTTCCATCTGGATCTGCTAATAATTTAGCAAATTGAACAATGCGTGTGGCAAAGAACATCGTTTGTGGTGGCATTGACCGAAATTTTTATTTTCTTCGCTGAAACAGTTACCAAGTTGAGAACAGCAAAAAATTGAATTGCTGGAATATCGAAGACGCAATCATAATATCAATAACAGTATTGCTGGAATATCAATGATTCGGAATTAAAAATTAAGTGTGAATCATCTAAGTGTGATAGAACATTACAAAATTTTATTTTTACTTTTTTAAATCTAACTCACTTGCACTCTTCATTTACATACCTAAATTACTTTATGCTTGCCTAATCCCTTAATCTATCTTGCTCATTTGTACACTTGTCTCAAATAGTATTTATTGATTGCCGCATAGACAAACTGATATTGGTTTAGTGTTTGCACCATTCCAGATCGTTGTAAACGTAATTGTTTAACTGTTTCATAAACACTAAAAAATTTCTCATTTATCAATTGTTGTAAAAGTATATCTAAAGCAATAAATGTTCCAGTTCGACCAACCCCAGCGCTACAATGTACAATCATAGGATTTGATGATTTATTATCTTTGCTTTTGGTAAATTCTACAAATTCTAAAAAGTCAAGTTCACTATCAGGACAATCACGGTCTGGCCATTTAACATATTGAAAATGGATAACAGAACGGAATGCTAAGCCCTGTGAATATAAAAAATAAACATAATTATAAGGATTAATGTTCACCAGTACAAATAAACATCGTTATTAAATACCTTCCCAATAATTATATCTCGTCGTATAAAATTTCCAAAATCAGTCTCACCCATAATCCGAACAATTAGATCATCGAATTTAAGTACTTTAGTGTCTTGTGGAAAATACTGGAAACACTTTAACATATTATTTTCTCGAACCTGGGCCAACATAACAATTTTACTGCATTTCTTCTCGATCACCATGTGCCAAAAATCATAAACTGTTTCTTCTTTGGGTCCCTGAGTGGCAATATACTGATTTTTGTATTTATAACCATCGATGTACGATGCATTAATGTAATCAGTTGTACAATAACTGTTCGGCTTAAGTATAACACGATTATAGTCATCTGTATAAAAAAATTGTTAATCAGTGTGGAGAGGAAAATATAGAAAATTTGTGTAATCAACTTACACGGTGTGATATCTAAATATCGATTTTTAATGCGATGCTTTTCCGCGCATAATTTGGGTAAAGTAGTTAAATTAATATTTTCTAACGATTCAAATTGATCCGCTATACAATCGTCAACATTTATAGGTTTGTACCAATTTGGAAAATTTTTAACTTCAATGTAGGTGGAATTAAATGGTATTGGTATTTGATTTTTTCGCACTTTATAGTACCATAAGCCACCAACGCTACTTGCAACTAACGCAATAGACATTATTACTATGACAACGTACCAAATTAACTGGATGCTGTTCGATAATGTGTTTCTTGTAACTAATATTTTTCGAGGTGTACGTTCCCCTTTAGGTGCAGTAAACTCGATTGCAGATTCATTTAAAGAGCTAATAAATTTATAAAGTGTAATACCAACTGTAATATTGTATTTATGTCCAGGCATTATACGATTTTCCATGTACTCAAATTTATTTCGATTTTGGCTAATGTCAAACGGAAGGCTCCAATGAAGATCTGCACCTTTAGAAGGATGCAATACATGAAACTTTCCAACAAAACCTTTAACACGTCCGTTTGTAATACACGGCAACTCAAATGAAATATTTACCGAATGGCTTGTTGAGTTTACAATTTTTAAATTATTAACTTGATGTGGAACTGAAAATATTTAAAATTTACAAGAATATTAACAGAAACATTAACATAAATACATACCGTCAGGATCCGTTGTTACAAAGATGTGTGTATTTCGTGCTTTAATCGAATAAGTGGTGTGTGCTTCTAAATTATCGAACATTTGCTCAGTTTTATTTTTGCCAATTAACGTAATATTTGTGTAATTAATTTCTTTACAGTGCAAAGATAAAACATCAGTTTTTTTAATTGTTATCTCTAAGCCACTGAACGATTTTTTAAACCAAGTTACTCCTAAATGAATTGATTTCGATGAGACCGAAATCAAGTAAAACTCAAAGTAGATAAACGTTTTCGTTTTATGTTCTTGGGTCTTAAACGTTTGATTTTGGCTCCAATTAGACCAGCCCGCACTATTCTTCACTTTCGTTCTACAATTATAATTGACATTGCTTTTTAAATTCGTATAATTCCCAATACCATTCTCATCAAGAATGGAACGTGGATTCCTAAAATCTCCTCTCTTAAAGCATTGAAATTGAAACATTTCAATGCGACAGTTATCACCCGCATCTGATGTTTCATTATATTTAGATTTAATTACGAGTGAATTACTTGTTTTTGAAATTAAATGCGGTAGCTGTGGTTCTCCTGGCACGGTTTTACATCTTTCTGTTCGTTTTAAACTATCGTCTCCTTTTGGACTAATTTTAATTTCATATTCAGTGCAAGGAATTAGATGTGGTAGTTCAAATTCATTTCGCGTCACTTGTAGTTTCTCAATCTTGTTTACATTTCTGACGTTATTCGGTTTTATACTGATATTATATGTCGAAGAACAATTTCCGCTTTTGCCGGATGACCAAGTCACTAACCCTTTTGTTGGATGATAAGTAATATTTTGAACTGGCGCTATTTTAATTGGTTTCATTTTAATAAAATTATTATGTAATATTTTGAATTGACCGAATTGGTCATGAAGTATAATTTTCAATTTGTACCTATTAAGGCAATGTGGTACGTTAGATATTATTAGCGGACTGGTTAGATTATGTGTCGTAAACACAATTTCGCTAGTATTATGAATAAGCACAGAAAGGTTCTTGATGCAATCAAATCTGTTGAAATTCAATCCTATCTTAATTGAGTCTATATATGTTGATACATTAGCAGATGGTTTGATCAGACCAAAATCGGTTGTAAAATAATCGATCGTTTGATTTTGTTCGTTAGATTTCCAAGTAACCAATGCTGCGATCTCATACCTTGTACAGGGATTAATATCATTCACTCTACAAAAAAAAAAATGATTCTGATTAAATTCAATTTTATTTATACCTGTAAAAAACTTACTGAGCAAATTGAACATCTGGTTGAGGCGTAACCCATCCAGCAACACCGTATTTAAACCTTTCAATGCGCAAGTGATCATATTTAGTTTGCAATTTAATTCTATCGGGTGGAATGTATTCATGCGAAAAAATTTGATTAGCCGTGGCATATTGTATAATAACACAGATAAGACTGAATATCTTTGAAACCATTTTAGTACAACATCAAAACTTGTTTTAATCCATCTAACTACACTTAAACACACTAATTTACTGAGCTGTGGAGATAAACTGGAATATTTATAGTATATTTTGCTATAAATATGATGTCGCATTGATGCGTATATACGAATTTTAGATAAGCGTTTTAAAAAGTTATACTCGGTAATTGTATAATGCACTAATGATGAATAATATTGATAAACTAAATAAATAAATGAATTAAACAAGCAGGAATATGACGATAAATCTGATCAAAAAACTGGTTGAACTTGCCATAATGTACATTTTAACATATGTATATTTTTGTAAGCGGTTCAAGCGCATCATCGGCGAAACCTGCCCCATCCTCCCAATACAGATTATACATATTATGAGTATTAGGACCAAATGGGAGTGCATATACATTAATTTGTGCGATTCATTTGGAGCAATGTTTAATATAATCCTTATGCATTCAACATAATCAAAACAAGATTCTCATGCTTTCACTTATATTCTGGTATCGTATTTTTGTAGCATGCAGTTATAGCCCGTTAACCGTTAACTAAAGCAGAAATAGTTATCTTAAAAGGATAAATCCACTATAGTTACAGATTCAACAATGATTGCAAGCAAATATTTAATTACGATCACTCGCGGAGCATGACATTGTAATGAAAATACTCATTTCAACAAACAAATTTATTTTGCAACGACAAATACAATTTCATTTGAAATTTGTACTCTTTATTAATGATATACCAAACAACTGATATTGACCAAAGCTATGTCGATTTGGCTACGGTGGATAATATTGCAATTTATTCATTGCAAAGTTCTTATGGTGCCTTTATACTATGCGATTTGCATGCAATATTTTGCTGCGTGGGAATCATGTATATAGTGTACATAAACGTCAGAAAATCAAATTGCTTGTAAATTGCGTTGAAATTGCAGCCAACCGCATTTTCATAAAATGTGTGTACAATATTTTTGACAGCTACCTTAAAATTGTGTCTTGTTGATGTTGTATTTGTGATTTTACGCTTTTTAATAATATTTCGAAAGACGAGGAAGTCATTCTTGTAAAATTTTTAAACATTTTAGGACAATCTATTGAATATTTTTTCTCCAAAATCCCGTCTTTGTAGTCAGTTCCTTCCCTACATCGTGCTATTTTTAATTTTATGCCGCTCTAATTTTATGTTTTTAATAATTGCAATTGTAATTACGCATAACCGATTAACATTAAATTTGGCTAGTTTTCCATTCTGAATAGGTAGAAAATTAAACTACTATTCTAATTTTTTTTAGGCAGCTCACTCAATTTTTAGTTGTACGGTGCAAACATAGAAAAATTCAAATCTCATCAAAATTGCGGGGAAAATTGTATGCGATTTATTTCCCCTATTGTACAATAATAATTGAAAGCAAATCGCATAGTGTAAAGGCACCTTTAGACGGAGCCAATACCCAAAACGTTTCTTATACCCAGGAAAGCAACAACATTGTGGGACTAAACTGTTTGAATAAACCAACAAAGTTTCGTTTTGTTCGAATGAATTTTCTGAAATCAAAACCGAGTCAGCACCGTTATAAATTTTTGACGGTCTTCGAAAATACAGCATTTTTACGAACGTTCATGCTGAACAAAGTGGTGTCGAAAATATACGCCATCTGGTCTAATGCAGATGAAATCAAAACTTTTTTGGGATCCACATTTGTGTGGGAAGCTTAAAATTTCCAAGGAGCAGAATATATTGAAACAGTAATATAAGGATGGATTCTGTTATTAATTGCATGATGAACAACTATACCGATATGCTTTCGAATCGATGTTTGGAAATCCTTTTGAAAGTAACTATATCCATCGACGAACTGATGATTCCGTTCAGAGCCAAATTCCACGAAAAACAAGTCAAAGGCAAACAGTTTCCATGAGGACTTATGATGTTCAAGTTAAATCAAATTTTCTTATACGAAAATAGCTTAACTGCAATCAAACCAACGCTAATACTAAAGCAAAACATTGTTAAATTTTATATTAAAATTGTGAGTTTTAAAAATGTTTGTAGCCGAATGGTTATATTGATAAAATGTTTGAATTATTCTTTATTCAACGTTGTTAGAAATGTTTTTCTTGGTGCAAACATTGATATTTTAATAACGACCAAAGAACAAATTAATAGATTGGTTAATTTTTAAGTAACCATTTTTAATATTACAATAAAAGCGACATGTCTTTAATAAAATTAATTTAAAAAAGGTCGATTATCTATAATTGTTTTAAATAGAATCAACCGAACTCTTTAATTCACCTTTTTTGCAAGCATGTGAGATATCTACACGGTTGGGTTCCTTTTTGAAAGTTTTCGCATTAAAACGCCACTTAACAAACCCACGTAATGTACCAGTCGAATAAAGGATCGGAGACTTGTGTTCCTGAAATTTAGGAGAGTTTGAAAATGTTTAACACTATATTAAAGTGAAAGTTTTACAACATAAATTTCAATAGTCTTTAATATACGAAATATTTGCATGCATAAGCAATTAAAATACGTTTTATACATCCAAAGGGGTTTTCAAAAGGAGCTTAACCAAATCTTTGTCAGCATAGTCCATTCCGAATTTTTCAGAATAACCTTGAGCAACCAATCTAGCTTTATACGTCTTCTCACTACCCACAGTTTTTAATTTAAATACTCATTTGCAACCTACGATATTTTCATTCTTCGGCATTTCAACTAGACTCCACGTGTTGTTTTCCTTCAATGAAGTGATTTCATTATTCATCGCATTGATCCAATCCTGTTTTTCTTTACTCTTCATTGCCTCATTGAAATCTTTTGGCCCAGAAATATTTTTTTTAACCGAATTAATTTATTCGATTAAACGAACTGGTGGCACTCCAAAATTATCCCTGCTAGATTTTCTTAAATGTGATACGGATTGTTCAGTTTCCTCGCTATCTAGTGTACTTGTGAAGTTTCCTGTTAGAAGCGGAATATTGAAATCCGATGGGTTTTCATTAATTTCTTCGGTTGGTTTTAGTATATCATCATTGAATTCAATGATGTTTGACCTCGGTTGTTCTTCTTTGGTAGATTCTAATTTCACTGATGAGTCCTCAATAAACGTTATATATCTACTTATGTAAATACGTTTTGTAATTGTATCAACTACTCTGTAAGCGTTTGCATTATTGTCATAGCCAACAAATGTAATTTAGATTGCCTTCTGATCTAACTTGGATCTCTGCTGCTTATGGCTATATAAATATACCTTGCTCCCAAATATTCTAAGATGATTGATATTTGATTTCTTACTTTCCCATAGTTCAAATGGTGTAGTTGGAACTGATTTTGATGGTAATCGGTTTTGCAAGTAATTTGCCGTCATAACCGCTTCACCCCAAAACGTATTATCCATTTTGGCGTCCAATAAAATACATCGAGCAGCTTCAATAATATATCTATTTTTTCTTTCTGCTGCGGTGAATAACCAGCTGTATACTGCATTTCATATGCCTTGTTCCTTACAAAAACTTTGCATATTTAAATTTATATACTCTCCACCTCTATCAAATCTTATGATCTTGGGTATTTTCATGAAGTTAGTTTTCACAAGTTATGCACATATTCTCTAAATTTTTCGGTTACCTTGGATTTATTTTGAAGTAAATAAACAATTGTGTATCTACTATAATCATCTATAAATGTGAGTATGTATTTTTTTCCACCTGGTGTTGTGGTCGCCGTAGGACCATTCGCCATGGTCACTATTTGCGAATTTGAGTTATCAAATTCTATAAAGCTATTCTTATTGTTGAATGTTGACCATGTGTATAGTAGATGGAACGTATAGGTGAAAACATATTCACTTTCAGTTGTTACTTGTTTCGCTTTGTGATGATGAAACTTTGGTGAGTTGATGTTATTATTTTCAGCTTTGGATTTCCATTCAATGTAACGTCGACAATCCTTCTTTAAATGTCCTTTTTTATTACAAAAGAAACACTGGACATTTTTTGTTTGGCTTCTGTATTCCTCTATTAATTTTGATTGGACTAAATTGATAGTTAAATCGCCATCCAAATCTTCGCCCAACTCAACTCAGAACAAGTCAAGCTAATTTCCAATCCAAATCCCAGCTCAACTTCCAAATAAATCGCCAACTGAACGGCTGTATGAACCCCAACTCAATGCCAACCCTCCATAATCAACCCCAACTCAACCACACATTCAGCCCTCAAATTAACCCTAAACTCAAAGCACTATTCAATTCCCAAATTAACATGGTCTAAATAAATACTTTCGTACATGAACTCAACTCAAGCTAACTTCCAATTCAACATATAATTCTTCCCAAACAAATCTGAAACTGAATCCCTTACTAAACCTCAACTAAACCCCAACTCAACTCATAACTAAAGCTTCAATTCAACCACAAACTCAACCCCTAAACCATCAACTCAATTGCGACTCAAACTCTAACTCGTCCGCCAACTAACCCTCAACTTAACCCCAAACTCAACGTCCAATTCAATCCTCAAATCAACGCGACTGGAAAAACTACCTTCGTACATAAACTCAACTCAAAACAACTCAAGCTAACTTCCAACTCAACGCTCAACACAACCACAAACAAATTCTCAATTTAACCATTGACCCTACGCAACTAAATCAACACTCAACTCCAACTCAGCCCTAGTCCATCTTCAACTCAACCTTAAATCGAATGCAGCCCAGCCCTTAAATCAAACCTAAACATGCACAACTCAATTCTCCTAAAAACTACATGTGTACATAAAATCAACTCAAACACTTCTACCGTTAATTCAACAAATCCCTCCAACTCCAAATAAATCCCTAGCTGAACTACTCACTAAATTCTAATCCAATCCCAACTCAATTCCAATTAAACCCCAAATCAACCTGCAAATGGAACCCAACTCAACCGCAAGCTCAACGCCCAACTCAATCCACAAACCATTTTTTTTTAAGTGGTCTTGGACCAACAAAATTGTTGGTCAGTTTTGACAGGATTTTCAAAACTAAACAATTTGTATTAAAATAAAGTTTCAATACTACGTCACTTAAATACTAAGTATTAAAATTGTCCTATACATCACACGAATTGCCACGAAAGGCCTATCAATTGATTTTGATTTGGATGTACGGCCAAGTATTGAGCAGAAACTCCCGGACTCCCGGCACACACCTTACATCCGTTTTTTACATATGTACAACAACACCGAAGGAGAATTGTTAGTTGTGACAGAGTCGACCCGGTTACAGACACCTAAGCGATCGATAAGTTAGTATTTTTTTTATGACGGCACAATGACAACACAATTTATTGTGATCTCTGGAATCCTAACGCCGCACCGCAAGTTCTGAAAAGCTGTCAAGGAAATTTTTTTTTTTTTGTATCTCCACTATTTTTCCATCTCTGGGTACGGGGGAGGGGTGAGTTTTCGTTCCATCGTCACATTCCCATGTGGTAATCCAAATTTGTACTAACCATAGCAAATATTGCTTGACATTATTGTTGAAGTTGGTGCGTCTCTTCTTTCTTGTCTACTCGCCCCCCCCCCCCCCCCCCCGACCCATTACGCTAGGCCTATCAATGTAAAAATATTTGAATCATTATTTCCAAATAATCCTGTTAAACTTATTAACGTATTTCATCCTTTAAATCTGTTTTTCAATCGCCAGAAAAAAATCACGACCGAATGAGCTAAAATTTCTTGACCATGGAATGTAGTTATTTTTGTAAAGGGTGAGCGGTTTGGAGATTTCACAATTTGAAGGCATGAACTTGTCCATCAGTTTCGATCCCGAATTCTGCTCTTCTAACGTCATATTGATAATGAAATAAGCCAGGTTGTTCTGTACGCCAAGGAGCTAGCGTCGTCAAAAGTCGTCCGACCACAATTTTTTTATCTTTAAATTTACCTAGCTCCTTCCTCTAGTATGAACTTTATGATGTATTATGGGATGCATATTTAAACATCTAAGTTAGGAAGCCTAAATATATATAAAATTTATTGGCCGAACAGATAAAAATGTAGGCTGCACAATGGTAAGTTTGTTATAGACCAACAAATTTTATTTTCTACCTAGTACCTGTGAATTTGTGATGCAGTGATTGCGGACAAATTCGGGTCGTTTTTCGGTTTTTAGGAAAAGATAGGAATTGAGTGGCACGAGTTTATCGTATGAAACAACAAAAAATACTTGGTTATGTTTATGTATATGACATGTGTGTTGTATCCAGTAATGTACATTGTACGTATATAGAATGTTTAATAATCCAATAAAAATATTTCCAATTACATAAGATTCGAATCTAAATTCGACACCGACCAATTTTTTTTATTTTGTTACAAAAGAATGATAAAATAAAAAAGACCAACAACCAAGAAAAGTTGCAGACACATTATACAAACCCTAATGCCAACAAAAAATAACCATAAAAATTACTTTTATTCTTAAAGTTCCAAATTGAGTCAAATACAACAAACCAAACACAAAAATTCTTTCAAACAATGAAAAAGTTCTTTTAAATTGATAGCATCAATAACAACAACAATAATAAAAACGTAATTTTTATGACTTTTTAATTCTGGAGGAATTTTTTTTTTTTTTTTTTTTGTGGGGAGGTTACGACTTTACCATTAACTAACTACATCAACAACATAGTAGTTTTTTGCTTCTTTAAACGCGTTAAGCCAACACCAAAAAAATAATGGCAATGGATTTAATAACAGCAAGAGTACAATCACAAAATAATATGTACGTGATAATTATTACATATTTGAAAAAATTAATTTGATTTGAAAACTTTTCTTTACTATACGTACATGGACGGACCTTACTAGCCGTATACGCGTAAATTTGAAGACAATATAAAGTCCGTATTAACAACTTTATTAATAGAAATGAAAATAATCGGATCTGGTTGTCTAACAAGTGTTTACGAGATAATAAATTAAAGTAATTTAATTAGTAATTTCGAGAATTAAAAGTGACATATGCCAATAAACTGTAAACTTTGTTCACTTGTTTAAATAATAATGTTAAGTTTTTTTGAAACGTGTACAAATTTATGCATGCATTCAAAAAGCTTAAAGAAAACACAAATAAATATCATTTCTGATTGAATTGATTTATTGAATATTTATGATGAGCTTACATTTTATAAAAGAACACGTTTTCTATAGGCAGTATTTTCTTATAATTAAATTTGCCTTACTGATAAACTATTTTATTGGGATTAAATTATATTGATTCAAAACTCAGGTTGAATATTGAATATACCAGTAAAAATTGTGTTTCGTTTTAGTTCTCCTTCTCGACATGCACAGACGTCTGGGCTAGTCAGGTATTTTGTTCCGAACCTTGAGATTAGTGGCGGAGGGGTCCAGGCGAAAGAAATATTTGGGGGGTTCCCTTATTGTTGCTGTATAGTCGGATCGAACTTTTCATTTCTAAAGGAAATTTTCAGAAATAGATATAGGTAACTTAAGTTCAGACTAACCTGCAGTCAAAAAAATTTTCCATTTTGAAATTAAATTATTTAAAATTAAAATTTCAAAGTCACAACTTTATTTTTTCTATCAAAACGTGATTTCCAATTTTATATAGATTTTTACTGAGTATATTAATCGTGCTCGATATCAGGCCTTGCGTGCTGGAATTTTTCGGGATAGAATTCACGGGAATTTAAAAAATTATAAGTATTCCTGTTGCCCGGGAATAATATGAATATTTCTCGGGAATGCAAAATTTAATTTCAAAACTCCTCCGTGGCGTTTATTAACTCCGGATGAAGGATTTAATCAGAAATTAGAAAATTGCCTTTGGAGAATACAATGGTATAGTAAATGAAAACACTTTGTAGAGTTGGAGCGTAGAGAACTGAGTCTTATCTTATCTTACATAACCACATCCGCTGGATTACATTAGAGAGTTTGCTGAAATGGTTCTTTAGTTAAACAGCACTTCACACTACCTAATGTTCTGTGCATTAGGCTTAGGCAACCAAAATATGGACGAAAGCTGAAGCGGCATTAGCATTATTGCTAGGAATTTAAAAGAACGAACAACTATATATTATTGACCACATGAATGTTAAAACTTCTAAAAGAAAAATTAGCCATTAGCATGAATGAAGACGTTACCTTAATAATAAAATTGTCGCAAGATCCAGAGTTGTAGACAAAGGGTTATGGCTAATGTATTCTTTGCACGTAACATTTTAACGCAACATTTAACACAACATTCTAATGCAGCTTGTAACATGAACCCAAAACTAGTACCCTAAATGTTTCACCAAACATAAAATATATGATTTGCATAATCATACGATTTGCAAAATTGTATCTACAAAATTCCTTAAAAGCCTTTAATTGATTTATCACTAAGAAAATTAGTGATAGCCTTTTTAATTAAATTTGTGACAGCAAAACGTTCAAAATTGAAAAAAATATTTGCTCGTTTTTCCGAATTAGTATAATTTATAGGATTTACAGAATTCAAAGAATTTATTGAAATTAAAAATTATAAAAATTAAAGAATTTTTAAAAATATTAAAATTTGCAGAATTTATAGGATTTATTGAATTTTTAAAATAAGTCAAATTTGAGTTTGTAAAATTTATAGAACTGAAAGACTTGAACAATTTATAGACCCCACTGAATCTATAAAATTTATAGAATTTATAAAATATATAGAATTTGAGGAGTATAGTATATTTAATTTATAGAATTGATGGAATTTATAAAATCTTCAATATTTATAGAATTTATAAATTTTATAAACATATTAAAATTTATAATATTTCCAGACTTTGTAGAACTTATAAAATTTATAGAATTTATTAGACTTATAAGAACTAAAGAATTTATGAGATTTGTGAAATTTAAGAACTTACTGAATTTTAAAACTGTATCCATTAAATCTAAAAAATTATTCACAAAATTTATAAAATTTATAGAAATTTGTACAATCCAAAGAATTTATAGAAATTATGGATTTTTTTGGAATACAGTGAAACTTCCACAGAAGGCCAACCCTCGAAAAAAAACACCTCTCGAAAAGACCATTTTATTGTAAAACAACTTCTCTATATATTATAGTAAAATCGCCTCTCTTAAAAGAACACCTCCCCGACCTGACCGCAACATATACGACATATTATACATTATACGTAAACTTCCTATTTATTAACACGAATACTATAATACTTTACTATTCGATTAACTTGGATTAAATATTTAAAGTATGTACAACATATACACTGCATAATCTGGGCGCACGAGCAAAAAATTTGCCGGTTGATCAAGAAATTTGCTGATACTAAACGATAAAGCCATTTCATTTGCGGATACTTAAAAAAAAGATAATTTTGTAGCTAGTAACGGTTGACTCAATAAATTTTGCGCTAGAAACAATATTGTGTTTAGAGCCTTGAGTGGGGAAAGTGCACCTGTGCGGGTGTTAATGTTATGCCTAATTTATAAACCCAAAGACATTTGTCGCTAAAGGAACAAATGCATATGGCTCCAAAAAATTTAAGCAGCGAATCACCATAATATTGTCTGTCAATGCCATTGGGCAAAAAGAGAAACCCCTTATAATAAATAACTCGAAAATTTGATAGACAATTTTTCAAAGAGAAATGAAAAATATTCTGGTATTGGACAATGCAGCAAGTCATTCAAGAGACGTTCAGCTAAAAGCTCTCAAGTTATCACTTCTACCGTTAAATACCAGCAGCATTTCTCAACCGCTATCATCCGAATTTTAAATTGCTGACAATTTGGATGAATTGTTGAAACCAATTAGTGACTTTCCCAAATATAATTGCAACGCTTGCTGACTGGCGACTGAAATATTTCATATGTAGTTTTATATGGCCAAAATGTGGCTTGAATGTTTCATTAAATTATTAATTTCGACTAAATTAATTTTAAAATTTGTTATTTATTATTAATCACAACATATTGAATTTTATTAATCATAAAAAAAAGTAGGGGGACATCCACTAATTTAGACAAGAAACTTGTATTTGTAAACATGATTTTACTTGTTTTTGCATGTAAAAAAAAAAAAGTAGTCAGCGCTGCCCAAGCGAGGGGACAAATGAACTAAAATCGATATTGGGCAAATATGGCTAATTACTTTACAAAAGCTTGGCAAAACGTCAGCGAAAAAACAGTTGAAAAATGTTTCGCTAAATGTGGTATGGTAGCATCGCGTTCCAATTTTGACACAAACTTAAATGAAAATATAGAAATACAAAATTATTTAATCGGTATCGGTAATTGCGAAAATGTATAATTAAATTTTGGAACCGACGTTGAATTAGATTTTGAAGAATCCGATACTATAGAGGTAGAACCAACCCCTATGAATAAGAGCTTGGAAGCACTAGTTTAACACAACTGGTGCTTAATTTAGGGACTGTGAGTGTGAACGAATTCTACAAATAGAAATCATAAAGCATAAAGTCAGTTTATTAAGGTAAACGACCAAATTGACTAAATAATTTATTTTATCTTAAACTTTATATTTATCTATAATTGTATCTACCGATTGAACTGTTATTTTTATGAAATAATAGAAACATTTGTATATCCTGTGAAATGAAACTTTAATATGTAAATAAAATTTGTATATAAAGTTTACTTATATATTTATGGATTTTTTATTATTTAAGCGACCACCTCTTGAAAATATAATTTTTCTCCGGTACGCAAGGTGGTCGGCTTAAGGAAGTTTCAGTGTAAGTAAAATTTGGGTTTATATAATTTAAAGAACTGACAGACTTTAAACAATTTATAAAATCCATAGAATCTATAAAATTTAAAGAATCTATAAAATTTATAGAATTGATTTAATTCGTAAAATCATAAAATTTTTAGAATTTATAGAGTACATATTATAAATTATAATATTTATAAACCTTGTAAAAGGCATTTATAAACCCTGTGCCAAAGTTTGCATCAATGCTATAGAGATGGTTAGGTTATTTACAGGACAAAATTGTTCATACCTAAGCAAAACGAATTGTCATTATGACAATAAAAGATATCGATTGTGATTTTAAAAAATTTTTAGGATATTCCTACAAACAAATCGTTCATTTAATTTTCCACCTTGTGGACACACAAGCTTTCAGATTATAATAAAATTAAGTAGGTATCAATTCGATGCAATAAAAAGACGAAATAAATTAAATTAAATAATTTCGAATTATAGTAAGATATCGACTTACTCGTATACAAACAATATTAATATTAATAAGGAATAATAAAAATTTGATTGAATTATTTTCGTTTATGGTAACAAGCTTATATGACATCATAATATGTATATGGGTCATTTGCATTTAAATCTCACATTTCAATGTTTTCAAGTTTCATACTTTCTTCTGAAGTACAAAATAATATACTAAACGAATCATAATTCTTTTTCTTTTAAATCTGGGCGTGAGGCGTGAGCATATTTATTGTTTGCATTTTTTTTAATAATTGTTTGTGCTATTTTTAATTTTTTGGTCATGAACGTTACTTAAAAATACTTTATTACATTATTTTTAAAATTATTAATTTGAAACAAAATACAAAAGATTAATATATCATTTGGAAGTAGACATATCACCAATGTGAATAAACATCGGTTTGAATTTCACAATTTATCTAAAATAAGTAGAATAACGTTCATGACAAAAAAACTCGTTTTTTTTTTTAAATCAAAGTCCAAAATAATTTAAAAAAATACATTTTCATAAATTTCTGTATTGACGATTGTAAAAGTGCACCTGATAAAATGACATTTGTCACAAATGCTACGAAAGAAAATTTAGCAATGCGGTAATTAAAAATTGTTTTTATAGTCCAAAATTGGAATTATTTACAATTATTAGCAATCCGGTAAGTAAAAATTGTTCTTACAGATCAAAATTGGAATTATTTACAACAATTTCGAACGTCAAATTATCAGGCAGCTCAGTTTAAAAATGTACCACTAGGTGGAATTCGTGATGCTCCAATCGTCAATTGTGATCAAGAGTTTGTTAGTTAAGTAAACTTATACTCTTTAAAAAGTATCTGTAATATTTAGACAAAAATCGAATTTATTAACAAAAATGCTTGGGGACAAAAAAATGTGAGATTTAAATGCAAATGACCAATATACGAGTATATATACGTATATGCCAATGTTGTTAGTAAAGTCAATTCAGTGACTGGAAAAATATCACTGAAATTCCCCTAAAGCCATAAAATTATTGTGATGTGAATCTTTTGTTATCATTATCAATAAAAAAATTATTGTTGTGTAAGTAAATAAATTGAATCTAAATCAATTTAATATTTTTAAAATACCAATATCTAAGTGAAAATTTGTGGAAAATGAAAAAATGAGAAATTATTAAATTTATGAGAGGCTTAAATCTTTGGTTTACATATAAATTACAGATTTTTTAGTTTATTTGTATCATTTTGGTTTGTAAACCCTGTTTGTGCAGAACCTACAAATATGTATATGTACATAAATAATAATTTAAGAGGATTTGTTATTGGATCGTATTATTGGATTATATGAATTTATAAATGTTGTGTAAAGTCCACTTAATCCCATGAAAAACATTAATACACATTTCCGGAATATAGAAAATGCTTATTTAGCAACCGGGTAAACACAATTCTATATAATACGATAAGAGTTATAACAAGAATTTTGAAAAATATTGCTTTACAAAATCCTAACAATAAAAATTTAAGACACAATAAAACCTTTTTGTGATGTTACACTCATCATATTACCCTTTATAACATTTTATCAATATTAAAGTGTTAATTCACCCGCAGTTGTTCTTAACGCCGCCCTGCGCGCAAAATGAATATTCGTTATAGTTTAAAAGGCGTTATAAGTTGGCACAGTAAAAAAAAATTGTAAGATGCTAAAATCAAATTAAAATGTTTTTGATTATTATCGTAGTCCAACAACAAAGGTTCTCACGAAATTTCTGTATGTGTTCCTTTCAATATTCAATGTAAACTTTAGAATTTGAAATTATCGATCGAAACCGACCTTCGAAGTATAAAATGATCAAGTGATCAAAGTTGGTACTTGATGAACATATCATCACTTTAGATTCGAGACATGATATTGCAAAAGGCGTAAAAAAATATTTGTTAATACTTTGATTTGTGGCATATGAACTGAAGACTCAACTGGCTGTTATTTTGAGATAAATTAATCAAGATTATATGAAAGGTTATATTCTTCTCCCGCCACCAGGCATACACTAGAAATTAAGGAAACTAAATAAACGACTTTTTAATTAATCGAGTAATCGAACCAGTTTTATTTTATTCTGTTGAATTTTTTCCAATATTGGTATGTGTTGCAAAATTATTTAAAGAAAGCTGAAATAAATAAACTCGAAAGTATCGAATAATCTCAACACCGATTAACTCGAAAATCTTCAAACATCATTAATTTTGTAACGTCGCGTAATTCATCCCCTTACAAATTTTGAGTAATATCGAGAAACATGAAACACCTGAATAATGTTGAATAGGAGTAGTAGACAATGTTAATTGGCAATGATAGGTCAAAATCTTGAATTTTGAAATGTTTAATAATCTCAAAAAATCAATAAAATCTTGTATAATATCTATACATAACACTCAACCCCAAATAAATCTTACCGATGTAACATGACCCCCGGAATATTTATTAAAAGAAAATGTACATATAATAAAACCTACAAATTTGAAAATTGGTACGCCTGGAGATCGATTGTGACAGCAATGTTCAAATGCTGAACAAATGTTTCAAGGATTTCAAAATAGAGACAAAATTCGATTAAACAATCAAACTTCTTTGCAATTGTAACTTTATGAATTCCAGTACATGGGAGATAAACAATTGTCACCCAGACGCGCACACGCATAGATGAAATTGAAATGTTTATGGATTACAAAAATTGCTTGTATAGATTTAATTGTTCCGTGAAATTAATCTATTCACAAAATTTTAAAAAAACTCAGTTTTTTTTCGGTTAACATCGAATCGAATTAATTTAAGTAAACATCATTCCAGAACTTCATCTAATTATATTCATCTAAAACTTATTTTAGGATCCCATTTCCAACATACTTGTCGAATTTGATCTTAATCATTTAAGAAATGGCTAAGTTTTAAAATATACCGTTTTGATAAATGCCGTAGTGTACTGTGTACCTTATACCGTAATGTACCATATGCCGTTTTGAAATATGCCTTAGAGTACCGTATGCCAGTGCGTGAAATATGCCATTTTGAAATATGCCGTTTTGTCATATTCCATAATGAAATATAATATGCCATATCCACCGGGATCCCGCTTTTTGTCTTTATAGTTTTTTTTTATGCTGTGTTTCATGTTTTTTGCAGATGTCGAATGTAATATTGAATGTAAAGCGGCTATAAGGAGTATTGACTGATTTTAATTTTCCATTGTTTTCTGATAGAAAATTCCCGAATTTCAATTGTGCGTTATTTACCAACTTTTGTGGGGCAACTTGAAAATTAGCTTCCCTTTTTTTCGATTCGTTTATTTGTTTTCCTAAAGAGAACTAATTAGCACAAAACCGCTGCCGATTTCCGATGGTTTATAGATTATGGAGGCCTTTTCTAAATAAAATGTACCTGAAAAATTATCTTAAATCCATAATCAGGTGCAGAGCAAATGTTCGAAAGTCGTTTTTTCAGGTTGCATCATTGGCCACAGTTTGTTAGAAATTTTCACATTCTTTCTGTAAGGCCATTAAAACAAAGGAACTCCTGTTAAATACCAATTCTCTAAACGTCGGTTCATCTAGCAGTGCAGACTAACTCTCCTTGACTAGGTATACCTCGGTTTTGCTGTATTCATATTCTGCGTTGTTCAATGTCTCAAAAAGGGAGAAATTGAAGCACGCAGAATATGAATTTTAATGACGTGTTTACTAAGAAAATAAAAATGTTCATTATGAAATTAAGAGAGCCTATGGTATGTTTACTCGGTAAACTATTTTTGTTTTTGAAATTCCTAGAATTCAATCTTATAATTAATTTATGAAGAATAGAATTATTTATAATGAAATTCTATGCGCATAAATCGATAATTGTTGTTCATTCCGACCCATCGTAAATAAATAGGCAACAACAACGACCCCAACACAAAATTTTCCAACAACAATAATTTTAATTAATTTTGTATTTCCTGTTTGCAATTGAACAGTAAAATTATAACATTAAAGTGTTTTGTTTTTAATTTTAAGACACCCTTATACATAAAAATAAAAAATTCACCATCACCCTAACGTGATTTCTATTAGAGAATATCAGAAAATCTGTCGAAAAAATTCATCTAAATCGAAATATTTTATTGTGCTTTTATTCATGAAAATTTACATTTCAGGAGCTTTGTACATAAATAATTTGAATTTATGTATACAATCAAAAATGTGACAGTTGGTACCAGAATCTTGCTATTTTTTAATGAATTTTTAATTAAAACTTTTATGATTATATTTGAGTTGTTGGTTGGAACGATATTTTTAGGAATTTACGATGGATTAAACTGTATAAATTGTTTCAATTAGAGCGGTCGTGTAAACCTGCAAAACAGATTTATAAATTCCAAACAGAAAATCTGTAGAATAAACTAGCTCATATAAAAATTCAATCGGATTACCTTTAATAAGTGTAATAAACTATTACATCACTGATTGATTTTACGCAGAATCACAAACCCCAAAAATTATTGAAACAAGTATTTTCTTTTGCTTTTTGTCCTTTTTATAAAATAAAAAATTACAATATTTATACCACGTAAAAGAATCTTTTTGATAAAATTAAAACCCAAGCAAAAACACATAAGTACACGAGTATATAGTATAGTAAGATGAACGTAAGATACATAAATAAAAAGTTAACGAAACCGTACGTGAGATTGTCCAAACAGTATATATAGGTTTATCGCTTTGATATGAAATGGAAATTATTTTGAATTTATTGACGTATGACCCATATTTTTTTAGAAATTCAAGTTCGATTAAAGGACCAATAACTGAATCGAATTTGATGAAAGAAACGTTAAGCGACATTTTGATAAATTATCGTCCCTTCGTGCCGTGAGATTCTGTAACTCAGAGCAGATCTAAAAAATTCACCTATAATTTAAACTGCCCAGTAAAACTCGGCATCTTGCTGGCATCAACCTCTACGAATTTTTGAGATTATTCATTGAAGTTACAAGTTAAATTCGTTTTTAAATGCGTCACGACCGATTTTCTAAGCTGACTGGAAATTTTTCATGAAATCATTTTTTTTACAACGGCGAATTTGTTAAAAAATTTGTTTTAATTAATCAAAACCACCAGATGAAATATTTCTTAAAATTACAACAAACTTTAAATTTCACGTTATTGGTTGAATTTCAATTTGTAAAATTTTGTAATTTTTATAATTTTTTAAATACATTGAGACTTTCATAAATTCCAGCTATTTAGCTTAAAAGAGAGATTCACCGACGTAACAAAGTTACCGAGTCAACGCACTCGATGTCCTTTAACTTCATGTACAAGATCAGAAATTCGCATTAAATCGCTGATCTCGCGATTATACAAAAATCGGTACAATGACTGGACGTTCCACGTGCCGACCCTAAATTTCGGATTGTTTTACATAGCGGTATTCAGTTTGTTGACATTTGTGTAAAAGATCTTACGGATTGTCGTTAGCTCAGCGATCCAACCGTTTAGTCGCCTCCTACGACTCAAGAAATGGATATTATGGTCGTATTCTAGGCTATCTTGATCGTTCGATAAAGTTCTGGTTCTTTTCTATCGATTTACGCTTGGGACATAACATTGGCAAAAAATACCATAGTAGGTATTCATTTCCAAATTCTTTATCAACCAAATGCCCCGGCTGCTTATTTCATAGTTTTAGTTGAAAAAATTCTAACTTGAAGGAAAAATATACTACTATGCTCTTTTTTTCTGATACCATGGTATTTTTTTCCGATGTTATGTCCCAAGCTTTAGACCTCATCAATTACTTCGAGTCGAGTTAAAGTTTAAATTGAGATGCGTATAGTGCACCACACACTAAAAGGCTCAACTAAATTTTATAAAAATTTAGTTAGTAGCGAGATTGGACTAGTGTAGGAAGATGATTTTGATCGAAACGTTCCGGGTTAATTTCAGAATATAGGGCAACTCCACCTTAGTGCAGCTCTGGCATTCGTGTACTTAAAGGGGGTTTTATACGATACTACATGTCGTAAGACAAAGTACGATGGCAAACTAACGGTAAATTTTGATTTGCTTTTACACTGAATAACATGTTGGATAGACTTCATTATTCATTATTCGGCAAGCAGTAAACATGTGAACAAGGGAAAAAATCAAATGCCCGAACAATGACTGCCGCATTGGTTGCAGCTTTTATAATCCATTATTAAAAATGCCATTACTAAAAATGTTTGTAAAAACTTGTTTGTTTTTAATTGTGCCTTGCGATGTGAAGATGTCAAAAAAAAATTGTTGACAAAATTTACCAAGTCCGACATACATTCGTTTACATGGTCCAACATACCAGACAAACCGTCAAAAAATCAAATAAATTTGATTTTCATCGGACATGTCCATTAGACCGTAGATTTTAGCTTTTACACGATCGAACTTTCCGTCTTGTCGAACATGTCGTCCAACATGTAGTATCGTATAAAACCCCCTATATAAGCATGGAAAAGCGTACTCAACACAAAAATGCTCGAAATAAAAAATGAAGTTGGCCATCGAACCGGAATTTGGGTGCTGATTAAAAAATGTAAAGTGTTCATTTTCCAACTGCTTTTGTAATTCCGCTGCAGAAATATAACTCAAATTCATTAAAAATTTACTCAAAAACCAGTTTAAAAAAATCACTATTGTACACTTTCATAAACATAATGCATCCAGGACACAAAATCATTACATATTTCAAATGAGCCTCGTTACATTTTCTTTAGATGTCGGTACTTACGATAACAAAACAATTAAAATTAAACGTCAAAATTACAATAACAAACCATAATAAAAACAAACCAAAATGGAGTGCTCAAATTAAATTGATTTCTGCACAAAATTTACAACAATTTCTTAATAAATAACATTTGTTATTAAAAGCAATCTCAACAATGGATAAACTAACAACAATAAGTGCAACACTATTTATGGCAGCTGATGTTTTCGCAATTGTCAGTTTGGCAATGCCCGATTGGATTGTATCGGATGTCGGTGGTAAATTTAGAGGAGAACTTTCAAGTTGATGACGTAAAATTTTAATGAATTCTATTTTATTTGAAGGTGAAACGCGGCTAGGTCTTATGTGGACGTGCATGACACTGTATAATCGACCACAAGTTTGTTTCACACCCGAATTACAAATTGAATGGTACATCTCGTTAATTTGTATTTTTGTCGGCTGCATTTGTATAACAACAACTATAATACTGCTGGCATCAAGTAATTGGGACCGAAATGTTATACCGTATGCAAGATGGGTTGGATTCACCGCCAGTAAGTCAATTTAGTTTCATTTCGTACATATTGATTCTCTTACAATAATGGCAAAACGTTTATTTCAGTGGTGCTATTTTGCTTTGCTGCGGTCATCTTTCCGCTCGGATTCCATGTTGATGAAATAGGCGGCCAACCGTATCAGCTACCAAATTCACATCAAGTTGGAATCTCTTACATTATGTTCGTGCTAGCACTTTGGATCACTGTGATATCTGAATTATTTGCTGGGAAAGTTTGTCTTCCACATTTCTAGACACAGTCATTTTAATTTTAAGCATTTATTGAATCTCAGCCAATTTATGTACTCACAACCCTACTGTATTATTAATGTACTTTATCGATAATTATTAATTTTATGTGGTAAATATTTAATAAAATTTAATCCTCTTCTTGTATACCCTACCAACCTATTGTTTTTAATATCTTAGGGCAATTTTTCAGTTCTACTGTTTTGCCGCAAATGCGACACTATAAGGGATGGGCTAATTTCAACATGATAGTGCGGTCAAGATATTCAGCCGCTCCGCAGTTTATGCAGCAAGTCGGTCAAAAATTAAGATTTGCAGCCAAAGCTGCGCATTCCGCCGGATTAAAATGCAACAAATAAAATTAAGCATGGTTTCCACGATGGCGAGGCGAAAAAATTAGTCAAACTAAAAAGAGAAAGTGAAAATTCACCAATAGTACGATAGAGACAAAATACCATTTTGACAGAAAAATTGGGACGTCCAGTTTTTAATATTTTATTCAGCACTCCGAAATTGGACGTCTAATCCGAAAAAAAGATGAAATGGATCATCTTTTTTCGGATTAGCCGCTGATTTTCGGAATTCATATGTCAATTTGGAGAAAATTTTCGGAATAAAATAAATTTCAAAATGGAACCGTTAATTTGGATTTTGTTTTTTAAAGACAATAATTAAATATAAAGCATTAGTCCAGTAATGAAAGTTAATAAAGTTAAATAATGTAAATTAAATTATGAAATGTCTCCAAATGTATATCAATCCAAACATAAACAAAGTTATAGGTGATGACATCTCGAAACGTCAAAAATAAATGAATAAAAATTCGGTGTAACGACTTGTTGCTGTTTCACTCACTCTCATGTTATTTTTTTTATTCCTTCCTCTTTTTAGTTTGACTAATTTTTTCGCCTCACCATCGTGAAAACCATGCTTTAGGCTGCGCAGTTTGCGCAGCCACATTAAAACGGATGCAAAACTGAAAATGTCAATTTTTTTTCAAAATTCAATTTTATACATTATTGTTTTGAATTAAAATAAAAAAACACGATTTTTCTCAATTATTCTTAATCCCGGGGACTTAGAAAAGTAGCTAAATGGCAAATGTCTTACAAACGCAAATTACCGCATGTCTTGCGGTCAGGCTGCCGGATTGGAGCATCACGGATTCCACCTAGTGGAACATTTTTAAACTGAGCTGCCTGATAATTTGACGTTCGAAATTATTGTAAACAATTCCAATTTTGAACTCTAAACGCAATTTTTACTTACCAGATTGCTAATATTTGTAAATAATTCCAATTTTGGACTATAAAACAATGTTTAATCACCATATTGCTAAATTTTCTTTCGTCGGGTGTTTTTCTTTATCAGGTGCATCATTTTAAGTTTTTTCCTCGAGAGGCGCTTTCTCTACTTTTACAATCGTCAATAAATGCAGCCAATCTTTTTTGCATTTCGCCTGCTTTTCAATTTTTTGTGCAGCTTATGGCTGTATGACACTGGCTAGTTTCTCGCATTGTTTAAGTGATTAAAAATAAAACTAGAGCAGGCCAAATAATGCATATATAAAATATTCATAAGAGTGAGTGAATACAATATAGGCAAAAAATAAAAATAAATTCATGAAAAATTGATCTAAAATTTCATTGCCCACTTTTGTAGCAATTTAAATGGAGCAATTCTAGCAAAAAATAATTCAATTTTAATTATTTTTTTTGACATAGACAGCTTGTTTTTGACATTTCGTCATATTTTTAAAATAAATATTTTAGTGTGGTGTTTATCATATGTCGGACGCGGACCTATTAGAAATTTTAGTGGCAACTAACGTTCATATGCTACGAACAGCTGCTTATTTAAATATAAGGAAAGCCGAGAAAAAAAAGAAATTGAAAAAATATTCTTCGAAATGGCTGTTACATCGAGAAAGTGAAGGATTCAGCCATAGAAATAGAATACGAGAATGTAACCCTATACAGGAAGGTTCTGAGGATGAAACCAGTGCAGTTTCAAGCAATTTTGGAAAAAGTACAGCCATCATTAAAATATAAATTATAAATATATGTATATTGAATTAAAAAATTACATTAATTATTTCTGTTTTGTTTTTCGTCATTTCTTTTATCTTGAATCGTATTTATTTCATATAATATGGCATTTATTTTATTTTTGGCGAGTGTTCGGAGATCGTTGTCGAAATTTGCTATTTTTTGGCCAATATCTGAAAAAGGTTGTTGACTGTTTTTCAAATGTCAAAATAAGTACATATAGTGTTGTCTCACTTTATTTAGATTCGTTCTCTTTTTCGCTTTTTTGTTTTTACAGCAATTTATAGCACTTGAAAACTAGCCAGTGTCATACAGCCATTAAACTGCGCAGCGGATGATTTCTTGACCGCACCCTATTTACATGAGGAATCCTATGCAACAAAAGACAAACAAATTATGAATGAATTTCATTAAATTATTATTGTTATCTAAAATATTGAATTACGCTTTCAAAACTTATTCTATAGCCTTCTCTTGACGGAATAATTAATTAGAACATAATTTGATGTAGCAGTGTAATATTACACAGCTAATGCAAAATACGAACATAATTTAACCATTTTTAGTACATTTTAGTACTATAATTAATTAACCTAAATAATACCCATAATTAATTGGAACATTGGAACAACTTCTCGAAAAATACGGCTGGATCACTTCGATGAATTTGGCAAAAAATTTAAAAAATGAATGTTTTCTGTTTTCTATTGTGTATGTGCGCGTTTATTTTATTTTGCAGGCTCAAACATTCACTGATTAGAAATAAATAAAACTCTTCGGTTTCATCTTTTCTTGATTTTTTGGATTGTTCTTTTTTTTTTTCAAATACAAATTAAAAAGCTTTACAAATTCGCTTCAGTGCTAAAACGCCTATTTCAAAATTTGACGTCTAATAACAATAACAAAATAACTAGTTTGAGCATTTGACAAAAGGAGGAAGGGTAGTAGTTTACTTTTACCGTCAAGACGATAACTCCCAAATAAATTATAATACCTACAAAAGTCTTCGCTGTCAAAAAACGGCGATAGATGTATTAAATCTAAAGATGGCACTAGTAGTTTTTTTAAAAAAAATTTTATTGTGTCGAAACAAAAATGTAAACAAAAGCAAAAAGCACGAATAAAACTTACAACTAGACATGAATTATAAAAAAGATTAATTTTATTTTTTATTTATTTAGCAAAAATTCAAAATTGTTAAAGCTGATATCTTTAGAAGTTATCCCGTACTATGTTTTCACGTATTAAATAATACTGCATTATCGATAAATCTGCCTATATCATTGACCGCAAGTTTACTATAGAAAAGTATAATTATGTCCTTTATAGGTATTATAATTTATTTGATAACTCCAAATTATGATCATAAAATTAATTAGAACTATAATTAATTTTTCCGTTAAGACAAGGCTTATGT
Source organism: Tipula helvola (assembly GCA_963556165.1). Lineage (NCBI taxonomy): Eukaryota > Metazoa > Arthropoda > Insecta > Diptera > Tipulidae > Tipula > Tipula helvola. Next base: position 6,446,319 of record OY744481.1, on the reverse strand, counting down.
ATGTATTCTATTTTAGATCACAAACTCAGAGAAAATTGAGGATGTTTCATATGGCGAAAACAATATGTTGCTGATAGTAAACATTTTATTTTTACAATAATTAATTTTGGATTTATCCTACATTTTTATATTATTTTTTTAATTATAGCTATAATATTGACCAATTGAAATAAAATTTAAGTGTTTTTAATTCAGTTTCAGTGTGCCTATCCCTAATACACAACTGGTGTTAATCGGTTGTACTAATTGAAAAATTGCCCTATTTAACATTCACATTATAATAACTATAGTGATGGGCTTAAGTCGGTTCTTTTTTGGTAAAAACGTAAGAGGAAATAAGCAAAATGGAACTAAAAGAACCGATTTAGCACATCACTACACTCAAGTACTTTTCATACCAGACGCCTCGGCTTTGAGCTTCAAAAATAAAAATTCTTTATTTCATTTTTGAATTATGCAAATTAGTTTTATTTGGTTGATATCGTTTAATTTTATAGAAATAAATTCAATTTGTTGAGAAATAATTTATTTTTAAGTGATAAATTAAAAAAAATCAAAATATATTGCAATGAAGTTATCTACAAGGCCAAGGCAATGCGTTCCACACTCGACTGCGACATTTCAAAGTAGTACAAAGCGAAGAGCTTTGTCAACATAACCTACAAATCACATTTTTGTCACAATTGTTTTTTATTTACCGAAAAATCTAACTCATATGTAGGTTACAAATTGATAATATCTCATTTCTTGCTATAATTCACGTATAAAATGGACCTAAATAAAATATTTGATAGCAACCGATTGTTCAAAGCCGACGCCACCGGTATGAAAGGATCTCATACCACTGACAGACTAGGGATTAGCTAAGCGCGATTAGTGAAACGAGATTTGCTAATCCACCACAAATCCATATGCGTTGACACACTAGGGATTAGTTTCTTGCAGAGAAATAAAATATTATTACGGTGATTCGCTGAAATATAGCTGGTAAATCAGCTGGACTCATTTTTTAATTCAATATTTCTAAGATTTATACATTAAAACACACTAGATTTTCTATTTCCTCACAATTTATTCAGCACAAATTTTTTAAGACGTCATTGATTTTATAACTTCTATCGTAAATTCACGCCACTTGCATTTTCAGCTATGTTTAAATAATTATTTCACATTGTAGTACCACTTGTACCATCACTAAACCCAATACAACGAGATAAGCTCGAAAATTTTCAAGGATTAGTGCACTAATCTCGATTAGTGACTAATCCTCAAATAAAACGAGATTAGCTAATCTTTAACTTGACACACTACAGCTAATCTCGAAAAAATCACTAATCGCGCTTAGCTAATCCCTAGTCTGTCAAGGGTATCAGCTTCACATGTGTGGTAACTAAAAATTTCGAGGCGAGGCGCCTGGTATGAAAATTACTATGAGCACTCACAACGGAAATTTGTTTTACTTCCCTCTAAACATAGCGAAACGCTAACGTAATGCAAGCGAAGACATTTATATATGACTTTGCACGCGTTAAGGGGTTTTATTGACGATTGTAAAAGTAAAGAAAGCGCCTCTCGAGGACAATAGTTAAAATGATGCACCTGATAAAATGACATTTTTTGTCACAAATGCGACGAAAGAAAATTTTGCAATGCGGTAATTAAAAATTGTTTTTATAGTCCAAAATTGGAATTATTTACAATTATTAGCAATCCCGTAAGTAAAAATTGTGTTTACAGTTCAAAATTGGAATTGTTTACAATAATTTCGAACGTCAAATTATCAGGTACCTCAGTTTAAAAATTTTCCACTAGGTGGAATCCGTGATGCTCCAATCGTCAATACGATACATGTCGTAAGACAAAGTACGATGGCAAACTAACGGTAAATTTTGAATTGCTTTTACACTGTATTCGCTTTTTAACGCAAAGTGGCTGACATCTGGTGGGCGATATTGAAACTAGAGTTAAAGGTGAACACCAATCAAAAAAATATATATTTGGACAATTTTGTTGTTGATTTCGGTTAAAAACAATGTTTTATTGCACATGAAAGATATATTTATTTATTCAGCACCAAAATAATTCAAAAATTAACACACATAAAAATAAACGCTGAATTGCTGTTCACCTTTAACTAGTGGCGATCGTGGCACCTCTTGCGGTGCTTTAAAGGCGAATAACTTGTTGGATAGACTTCATTATTCATTATTCGTCAAGCAGTAAACATGTGAACAAGGGAAAAAATCAAATGTATATTCGTTTAAACGAATATTATTAAAAATAGTTTTGAAATAAAAATAATTAACATAATTCTACTGTAATAGACATCTCTTATATTACAAATAGAACAAAACTATCTAGCTTACACGAAGGAAGGATTTGATTAACCTACTATATTGTTCGAATTTAGCGTACGCAAAACTCCTACGATTAATTTCTCAACTCTTAATTTTCAAAAACATTTTCCTGAAAAATCCGAATTTATGAATTATGCCGTTTTTCTTTGTGGCCACAGATTCAATATATTTACTCCGGTGGTAAACGCTACACCTACGTAAAGAATAGAATCCTTCTAGATAGAATGAAATTCTTCAAACCGCAATGAAATTGTACGGCATTGTTGTTGTAAAAATACTTCACCAAATTTCAAGAGAAATCCAAAGGTAGAGCTAAACTCTTCAACAAATTTCTGAGGGCGGCTGCAATTACGAAAACTATCGCTGCTGAACAATTCAACGCGGTGCGACGCAAACATAAGCAGTATTCGTTAAATCCCTCTGAAATACCAGACGCATCCAAAAAATCATTTCACAAAAAATGTCGTGGAGAAAATTTTGTGTAGACTTTTGTGGTAAAAGAAATATTTTTTTTAGTGTTTTGTGTCAATTCTTTTTTAAGAGATTTTTTGTTTGATAAAAAAAAGTTCAGAAAAATAAAATAAAATGTAATATTTTTTTTTTTTTTTAGAATAATTATGTTTTTTATATTTAATTTTATTGCGGTAAGTATAAGTGCATTGGCAATTGCACCGATTTGTGTAGAAAATAATCTCGATAGTTGCTTATTTAGGTCGAAATTTTCGTTTTATTTTAACCATTTGACATTTTTTTGATTGAAGAAAAAATATTTTTCATTTAATTTTTCTTCTCTTCTACTTCCAGGGATGCTATCAAAACCCGTTTACAATTTAATAACCTCTTGTAAACAATATTAAAATACATTTTTTTTTTTAATTTAATTTTTGGTTTAATTACAAAATACTATTATTTTAAGTTCGGTACATAATACAATATAATATAAAATACTTAAAGTGCATCGGAATAAAATATTAGAGTATAAGCTTAAACGTAGAACATACAAAAAAAAAAAAAAATCCGAATAAGAAAAGTTAAAGAAGAAAACAGCCAACATACATACACAGGCCACAGTGAATCCATTCTTTAATATTTTTTTTTTTTGCTTTTTCCCGATTTATGCTCGAGAATATCAATGAATTTCAGAACATTTAACATAAAAATTTTATGCATAAAACAATACTAGTGTGGTACGATGACAGATAAAGAAGCCCAAGCACATGAATTAGTTAAAAATCGAGAATGGTTAAAAGCCATCCAAATCTATGATTTAATCTTGAGCCCGAGCACAAATAATTTTAAAATACCTAAGGACAAAATTATGGCATGTTTGTATGGCCGTATTGAGTGTCACTATGAATTAACGAAATATGAGGCGGCTGTACAAGATTGCCGGCGACTATTGAAAATGATAAATACAGAAACTGATTTAACTACAACAATTGCAAAAACCTATTTGCATTTAATATATGCGCTTTATAAAACAAAAAAGTATCACGACGCTGAACTTGTGTGCAAAGAGTGGCTAACAAGTAATTTAAGCCCGCCAGTGAATTCAGAAATTTATAAACTATTGGAACGATATCGCACAGTGATGCAAATGGCTAACGGACAAAAAATAAATCAAAAAATTATCCCACAACACCGGTTGGATGATGAGATCCAGATGATTGATCAAAAAATTGATAGTACACTACAAAATCTAGGATGTGACCGTATAAGTAAATATACATCGAGTGATTCAAGTTTTATTAGTACCAGTACATCAATAAATCATAATAACAACAGTAATTGCAATAATAGCATCTCATTGTCACCGTCATCTAGTTTTAGTGGTAGCAGCAGCAATAAAAGTAACATAAATTCAAGTATAAATAATAACAGGAATACCAGTAGTAGCACAGCAGCTTCAATCACATCAACATCGACGCTATCAAATAGTCTTCAAAGCCTAAAATTGGATAGCAGTTTAGATGGTGACGATAAAAATATTTTGTGCTCGTATTGTGCAATTTCATTTACGGATCGATCCGAGTTAAGATCTCATTGTCAAACGGAAAATCATCAGAATGTTATAATGTCCGATGAAGGTAAGCCGCACACATTTTTTTAATCAGAATTAACTAATTTTATTTACATAAATTATGTGCCTCCATTGAATTGTGTGTATTGTATGTAGTGGTTTTTTCCAGTCCGAAATATTTAAATTTGGTAAATCTGTGATATCTTCTGAACTTGTGGTTTGATAAAATTGTGTAGAACCGTTTACAACTTTTTAAGATAATATTATTATTCATATCTAATGTCGTCTATGGCTGAGATATCAAAGATTATCGGTAATCATTCCAATTGATTAAATTCGCTTGATTTTTAAACAGAATCTTATTAAATTTGTATAATACATATAATGCATTGTTAACACCATTATCTTATCTTCAGAGTGATTAGATTTCGTTTGTGTGAGACTATGTTGAGTTCAATTAAATTTCAAAGCAAAACATTGCATAAGCTAGAGGCCTTAGTGTTGTGGTCTGCGCAATTGACATTGATTTAGACACAGAAGATAATTGCATCTAAAAAAACACATCACAATAAGAGCATTTCGAATGATCTTCTTTTTACAGTGTTATCGGTATATAGCTTTTTGAATATAATCAGTCAAGTGTATCAAAATGTTTATGTTCTAGGGTCGAGAAATAAAGTTTATTTTAGAATATATATGCGCACACCGACCAAATTCAAATTTCATGGATCATTTGATCTAGCTAATTTAATGTGTCGGTCGCTTAGTTGGGTAGTATGGCTTAGATCTATCTTCTTCGTTCTATTATTTCATTAAATGTGGTATTCTAACCTCGAAAGAAATTAAGGTCAAGCAAATTTGATTAAATTTTAATTTTTACAGATTAGTGACCTATCTTAATAACAAAATGAATTTTAGTTGAGATGGTCATGATCGATGTTTTTCTCTGAAAAGGATGCTCAAGTTTGAAATAGCAGCCTTTACTGTATGTTAGATATTGTAATATAAAATTGAATTTATTCATTGGTGGTCATGCATAATGTTGCGAAATGGTATAAAATGTATATTAACTAAATTTCGAAATTTTTCGAAATTCAAATAACGTTTCAATAAAAAAATTGAAATTTATAATTCGGGTTTCCCTGAATATGAATTAGTAATTCCACAATCCGAATAAACTTAAAATTTGGTTGAAATTTCTATTGTCACTGAATTATCTAAAAATTGAAATCAATTCGGCCTCTTGTAAATTAAATCTAGACACGTAAAATTTTTATTTTTTTATCAATTGCATCATTTTCGCAAATTAAATAAATAATTAAGCTATCTCAATGTCTTCGCGCTAACTAGCCCAACAATCAAGAATTTTCTGGGAGAAATATCTGATAACCAAACCACAATTTGGACGAAGACACTGTTTTTAGGCCAATAAATTGAGAATGACTGAGAATTGTCTTATTTCCTTTGGCTTTAATAGAATTTTATACCACACCATAATCGGTTAATCGATTTGAAATATTGGTATTGGGAACAATTATTTGTATAAAGCTGGGATATGATTGCATTTAATAAATATACAACAAACAATAAATAGTTGTCTTAAGAAATTCGCAACTAGTAAAACGTCACATTATAAAATTTTTTGTATATATATCTCATTTCTAGAAATTATAACATAATTTTTCATTTAAGGTCGTGATTGGAAATGGCGTCCACCGCCACGTGGATTTTCAGCCGATTCTTATTCACTTTGTGAAAGTTTCATAGAAAATTCCGTTTGCCATTATGGCAATCAGTGTGTCGAAGCCCACGGCAACGAAGAGTTAAACGAGTGGAAGGAACGTTTTGAATATCGTAAAATGAAATTACAGCGTGCTTGTGAAAAAGAACTCTATGGTAAAAGCTATACAGAACAGTTGCTTGAAAAATGGGTTCAAGCGACAAGTCCCGACAAAGTGATGAAAGAAAAAATGGATTGTGTCGATGAGACATGTTCTAATGATTTAGTGACCACCGTATCATCCAAAGTGTCGAAACGTGAATGGACATTTGTGTTAAAAACTAAAAGACTATTAAAGGCTGTAGCGCTATTACAAGATACGCATCGTAATCATTTTACAGTAAAACAAGTGTTTCCCGCCGAACCTAAAACGAATAAAAAATCGGGGCAAAATATTAGTACCAATAACAGTAAGGATAATAATGGAAGTAAAGTGATTGAAGCGGAATTGATTTCGGATCAAGAATGGGTGGTCTCTAGCGGTGAAACTAAATATATTGAAGCTCCAGGTGAGAATGCTCCAATCCTAGAACATCGGGTAAAAGTTGTTTTCTCCACCGATATATATGGCACATTTCGACAATCTGTAGTTTTCGATTTTGGTATGGAACCCGTTCTTGTCAAACACTTGTGTGTAGATGTGATCCCAGTCGCAGATGCAGATAAAATTCAAGAAATCAAGAAAGAGATGGTACTCTCATCGGCCGAAAGATGGACTGAAGAAAATAGTGACTTAGTTTTGTTTACAACAAATGTGATGCATCATTTACAAACGCCTGCATATGCTAGCGATGTGAAACGTGAAAAAGATTTACTCGAACGATATCCATGTCCAAAAGCTGCGACATTCACTCTAACCCAGTCGACCATAATGGAGAAGCGATTAACAAAAAATAATTATCGTAATCGGATCCATGAACTTTTGTACGTTGAAGAGATCGCCCGATATGAACAAGTGGCACGATATAATCTAACTACGAAACTGTCTATTGTAACGAATTATTTGTTGACACCGAGCGGTATGGCTACGAGTACAGCAAAGTATTCCCATTCTGGCGAATTATTTGCTCTAATGACATTAGGAAAGGATGTCTCGGAGGATACATCTGCCGGCCGATTAATATTAAATAATTGTGCAACCGTTTATCTATCGGCACCAGATTCACCTGCTTCGGTAGATGAAAAGCGTCAAGTGTACGAAGGCTTGATAGAGGATAAAGGGAAAAATATGATCTACCTGAGATTATCTGCCGCATGTGTGGCGGGGCTCAATTTAAAAGCAGAAACCGATTTTAAGACTGAAATACAATTCCAGCTGAATCGTTTACCATATTGTGAATGGCATCATGCCGTCGATAAAATCGCAGATTTTCGATTAATATTTCCTGATACGTTCTTGGAACCAAATATTCCTTGGACCCCCAAAAAACAATGGTCTGATACTTTGGATTCGAAGTTAAATTCAAAACAAAAAGAAGCGGTCGTTGCCATAACAACTCCAACAAATATCGCATTGCCGCCGATTTTACTTATCGGGCCATTTGGAACCGGAAAAACCTATACCTTGGCTCAAGGTATTAAGCAACTCTTAAGGCAGCCAGATGCAAAAATTCTGATTTGCACGCACTCAAATTCGGCAGCTGATTTATATATAAAAGACTATTTGCATCCATGGGTCGAAGAGGGTATGGAAGAAGCCCGCCCCCTTCGCGTGTACTATCACAAGAGATGGGTAGCAACTGTGAATAGTGTGGTTCAAAAATACTGTCTGATTGAGACAAACGGAAACGTGCGCAATTTCCGTCGCCCATCGATCGAGGATATACTGAAGTATCGCATTGTGGTGGTCACTTTGAGTATTTCAATGGAGTTGGCTTCCCTAGACCTACCAAAAGGACATTTTACCCATATATTACTAGATGAAGCAGCACAAGCAATGGAATGTGAAGCTATAATGCCTCTCGCTTTAGCTGGCGAGACCACTCGAATTGTGCTAGCCGGTGACCACATGCAAATGTCTCCTGAATTATTTTCGAACTTTGCTAAAGAACGAAAACTTCACATTTCGTTATTGGAGCGGTTGTATGATCACTATCCGACCGATTTCCCTTGCAAAATACTATTGTGCGAAAATTACAGGGCTCACGAAGCGATTATTAAGTTTACTTCGGAATTATTCTATGACCAAAAATTAATTGCGTCTGGAAAACAACCAAAACATGATAAATTTTATCCATTGACGTTTTTCACGACCCGTGGCGAGGATGTGCAGGATAAAAATTCTACAGCATTTTATAATAATTCCGAAGTGTATGAAGTGGTCGAACGTGTTTGTGAGCTTCGTAAAAAATGGCCTACAACTTGGGGTAAAATGAATGATCAAAGTATTGGTATAATGACACCATATGCTGATCAAGTGTTTCGAATTAGATCTGAGCTAAGAAAGCGCCGAATGGGTGGAATATCGGTGGAACGCGTATTAAATGTACAGGGAAAACAATTTCGCGCTATATTTTTATCGACGGTGCGCACTCGTCGCACATGCACGAATAATAATACAAGTGGCCAATCGGACGACATGGATTTTGGATTTTTGAGTAATTCCAAATTATTGAATACGGCTATAACAAGGGCGCAGAGTTTAGTAGCGGTTGTAGGAGATCCGGTGGCGTTATGCTCGATAGGAAGGTGTCGGAAAGTATGGGAACGTTTTATCGAAATTTGCAATCAAAATAAGAGCTTGTTTGGTATAACCTGGTCACTTTTGAGGTCGCAGTTGGACGGGGTCGAGCTTAAAAAGACGTATGTACTGAATCCATTGGCACCCGAATTTATTCCGCGTGCCCTACAAGCCGAGGCATACATTAAAGATCAGCAGGCCTCATTTGCGGGGCAATATCATCAATATCAGCAACAACAGGCTGCCCATCCCCAGCAACATATAAATCATTATGGCGGCAATATGATGGCGAATAATAATAGCCATTATGCAAATAATCCAAATTTAATGAATCAGCAAATTAGACCGATGATGGGACAAAACAATCATCCGCAAATGCCTCCGTTTGTTGGAGCACAAGGTCAACCACATCAACCTCCACCGCCTCCACCGGGGAACCAACAACAACAGCAGTATCCTTACCCATATTACTATTACCAGCAACAACAACAGCAGCAGCAGCAACAACAACAGCAACAACCGCTTTTGCGACAAACAGCACCGCCCCCTCCTCCAATTGGGCCACCACAAGGAAATTATCCACCACAACAGAATGCCTCTAATTTATGGGGTCCATCACCATTTCAAATTGGTCCACCACCAAATGCCGGCAATATCAATAATTCAGGTGTAACCAATGTTGGGGCGACTGGTGCTTGGCAAAAACCACCAAATGTACCGCCACCTCCAATCCGTTCCCAACAGCAACAGGGCCAACAACAGCAGCTGAATCTTAACTTAAATGTTCCTTCACGTCCTCAAATTCCTCAGCCTCGTAGTCCGGGTTCTCAACATCCTTTAAATTACGTGCAAAATAATAAACTTCCGTTTATGATGCAACAAACTCACCAACCACCAGGTCATTTACGTAACACATCGGGCCCTATGAGTCCTGCTTTTCCTCCGCAACAACAACAAATTGTTATGCCACCTGAACATATATCACCTTTAACCAATGATATAATGGCATCGATTACTGCACGGGCTACTCAAGTGCAACAACAACACCCTACTTTAGTCAATAACGTTCCAAAAATTCCATTGGGACCGGAACAATTACGGCACATGGATAAAGATATACAATTTTTACAAAATGTGCATTTCCCTGAACGCGGCTTAAGCCATTTGCCTCTAGGTGCTGGCGCCGGTTTAGCAATGGGTTTTGCACAACCGTCGGCTAATGATTACAGTCACTTATTACCGCCCGGTATGAATTTTTATGAAATGGCGCTCGAATCAAAAGATTTTCAATTTAAATGGTTTGTTAAATTGGTCGAGACACAAGGTTTGGAGACAGCCAATAAATTTACCGAAATTTTGCGACAAATTCCAGCGTCTGTGTCAGCGTTGGAAAGGCAAAAGAACTTGGGTATAAATAGTGGTGGCAATCGTGATCCTCTAGTGGCACAGGGTCAGACTTCTATATCCGGAATGAGTTCCCAGGTTGATTTTATGTTCGATCGAATTATGAGTGGCACCTCGATTAATCAACTGGGATTGCGCGATATTTTGGGTGACAATACAATTACAGCGGCAATGAATTCAAATCTTATGAATTTGGGAATTGTTGCGCCTCAACAACAGCAACAACAACAACAGCCACAACAGCAGCAGCAACAGCAACAATTTCCTAATGGTAATTTAATTCAAATGCAATCTCGATTGGCCGCATTAACCCAAATGCCACAAAGTGCGCCAATTTTAATGCCGGAATCACAAACAAATGAATATCTAATGTTAGGTCAAAAAATGAATGATAGTTCCCAATCTCAATCGGTCCCATTGTATCGCCGCCAGGCTGGACAACATTTTAACGGTAGTACCACGTCGTCATCAAATAATCAATCGGTGTCTTCATCTACACCAGATTCACTAGAAAATCATTTATTTGACACGATTGATAAAATTCATGGTAATAATATTTTAAATCATGTTTTTCACCAAGATCAGTTATTACATGGTAGTGGTGGTGGGAATAATGGTTTATCACAAATGCAAAATCTCACAGGGCATGTATTTCATAATAATTTATCACAACAGCACCAGCAACAACAACAGCAACAAATTCATCCCCATCATCAGCAGCAATTGCATCAGCAGCAGCAGCAACAACAACAGCAGCAACAGCAACAGCAAATGCATCATCATTTAAGCCAACAACAAAATAATTTAGTCGATTATCATCGTGGTGGTGTTGGTGGTGGTGGTAGTGCTGATGATGATTATTTAAATCGTCAAAATTCCACTGCGACGTATGCTAGTGTACTGAGTCAAGGTGCCCAAAATCAACAAGCGGCTGCTCAACAACAGGCCCAACAACAGCAGCAACATCAAAATCATTCAAATATATTACAAAATCATATAAATCAATATTTGAACAGTAATAAACAACAGCAACTTCAGCAACAACAGCACAGTGGCCACAATCCGGATGATAAAGATCCCTTTTCGGCTATCCGCGAGTTGGGCCAAAAAAGTAATGGATATTACAATTATTTTCAGTAAATTAACGTAACAAATATTTTTCTGTATTTCTTCCGCGTCAAACAAAAAAAAATTTAAATTAATTGTAAGTAAAAAATTAAAAAAACAAAAAAATTTATTAAAAAAAAAAACAAAAAAATTATACACACTTTAGGGTACTATACATAAATATTCTTATGATTTTTTCGCTTAAAGTATTTTGTTTCTTAATTAATTTAATTTAACTATTTTTTTTATTCGAAATATTAATTATAAAAAATATGAAATAATTTATATTAATTCGATACGGCTCATTACTCTATATATTTTAATTTAGGTTTCTAATTAAATTAAAACTAATTTGCAACCTCCTGGGGCTGTATCGATCTCTAATAATTGTACTATAATTAAATTATTATTATTTTGTAGAACGCACATTTGTTCTAGTTATTTTGAATTTAATTTAATTATTAATCTTCGCGTTTTTTTTTGTTTGGTTTTGGTACTTTCAGTTTAATTAATAATAATTAGGATTTTATTAAAACAAAAAAAATAAGAAAAATAAAAAAATATTAAAAAAAAATATAAAATAAACAAAATTTAATTGTGTTTTAGTAAAAAAAAAAAAAAAATATTAATAAAAATATTGGAAGAAATATAAAATTAAATATTTAATAAGGGCATATACATTTTTAATAAATAAAAATATTTTTACATTAGATTTTAATAACATAAAAATAATACAAAAAAAAAAATATAAAAAAAATGTATATTAATTTAATTTTTCTAATTCTTATTTTTATATTAATCAAAAATAATAAAAATTTAAAAAATAATAGAAAAACATAAAAATAAGAATTTGTTATATAAATTTAAAAATTAATAATTTATTTATTATTAAATAAAAAAAGTTATATATTTTTAATCAAACATAAACTAAAAAATAAAATAACGTGTAACTTTAAAAACAAAAAAAAAAATAAAAAAATAAAAGCATTATATAAGTATGTATAAGTATAATATACATATACATATATATAATTACATATATATACAAATAGAAATATTTTATTCTTAATTATAAAAAATTATATATATATATATATATGTATACGTATATAATATCATTATTATTAAATTATAATTATATTGTAATAAATTAAATTTTGTTTCTTTAACTTACTAATAAACATTTATAATATTTTTATTTTATAAATATTAATTAATTAATAAATAAAACACAAAAAAGTAGAAACATAAAAATTATTATATATATATAGCGTTTTTTTTTCTATTAATTAAATTAATTTTTGCTACTTGTGTTTATTTTTTTTTATTAAAACAAAAATAAAATTAATTGTAAATAAAATACTTTTATTTCAGTTTATTTTATTTTTTTTTACATCCACATTTATATATAATGAAATTACATTATATATATATATATATATATATATATATATATATATACTATATATGTAATTTCATTAAAAACAATATTAATAAAAAAAGTAATAATTTATTTTGATATCAGAAATCATAAAAAATAAAATTAAAAAAAAAATTTTAAAAAATGTAAAAAAAATAAAAAATAAAAACTATAAAAAATCGCTTAGTTAATGAACGCAAAACAAACAAATTTTATTTTTAATTTTCGAAAAATTATTTTAATTATATTTTATTATTTTAAATCTGTGATATTTTTTTTCAAAAATTTTCATTGTTAAAAAAAAAAATTAAAAGCATAAAAATATTATATTTATGATAGTGGCTCGAATTCAAAGTTAAAAATTCGCTATTTTTAACGAAAATTTATTTTTAGCGCTTTTGACGGTCACTAAAAATTAATTATAAATAAATAAAAATTTTGCATTTTTGTTTGTTTTGCGTAATTAATGAAGCAACAAAAAACATTACAAAATATATAAAAATTAAAAAAATAAATAATAAAAATAAACAAAGTAATAATTATTATTACTTATACATATATATAATTTTTTTTTAATGAGATGCAAAGTCTTCGTGACTAATAATTAATTAAAAAAAATAACGTACCTGTTTCAAAAACAAAAAAAGTTTCACTATTCAATAACTATATACTCCAATCTTGTACTGTCCACCAGTAGCCCAAAATCATGCAGATCTCTTTTTTTATTTTTTGTAATTTCCGACTCATACAAATTTTTAAAATTCATATTCATTGCATCTCATTTATAATTAAAATAAAAATGAAAAAAATAAATAAAAACAAACAAAATAAAATTATTTAAAGATCATCTAAATAATTAATGAATAACAAATTATTTCCACTTAATAAAATAATACGAGAAAGGGTGGTTTTTGTCCCGTAGAAGGTTTCACCCTTTTTTCGATTAATACATTTTTAAACACGATGAAAATAAAAATTTGTAAAAAAAGTTGAAGAAACACATATTTTATAAAAACTAAAAATTATTTTAATTAAGACATGTAAAGAAATAAATAAAAATAACAAAAAAAAAAATGATATAAAAAATTAAAGAAAAATCTTAATTCAAAATGAAAAAAAAAATATTGTTACGATTTATTACATTAATAAAAAGTGGAAAAAATAGAAAAAAAAGGATAAAAAATATTGAATGTTTTTAATTCATATTTTTAATTTCGTTTGAAAAAGTGTAGATTTATCGGTTTCATGGGCAAAATTAAAATTTGAAGATCCACTCAATTTTAGAAGAACCAATAAATTCTGAATTATTCACTCAATTTAAAATTATCCATTATATTGCATTTTTAAACGAACCATACACTTTTAGAAGATCCAGGCACTTTTAGAGGTTCCATGCAATTTTAGAAGTTCCATGCAATTTTTGGAGATCGTTATAATTAAGGAGATACGATTAATTGGAGCAAAGCACTCAATTTTACAACATCTTTGCAATTGTATTAAAAAATTAAATTAAAGAAAGTTCTCCCATTTCCTCATTCTCTCAAATAACTCTGGATTATACAAAATCAATTTTTCAAGAACCATTCAATTTGGAAGATCTACTTTAGAAATATACCAAAATCTTCTTTTCATAAAATTCTAAATAAACTGAAGTGAAGATCGGTTGTTTAGATCTCGCAAAATCTAACTTTGAATACATGAGGTACTATTTGACCATCTGTCATTCGTCAATTTACAAGCTTCTTCCTAAAATAGTTGTTTACATGATGCAAGGGGCTTTAGTATTCTATGCACTATCAATATGCCCTGACACCCATATTAAATGAATATTGAACTGACCTGCCATCGCGTTAAGAGACAGGGGCGGAATAATGAAATCCGGACGGTAAATTTTAGCGGTAGTAAACAATTCTATGAAAAATTTAGAATAAATTCAAAAACTAGTCAAAGTTACCCAAGTTATTTTGTATCAAATCACAATTACATGAAGGTTTAACGGTAAATTTTGGATCGATATGAAATATTTTTGTCGCATAAAAATTTGTCAATAAACTTTTACTTATTTGCAATTTCATACAAAATAACTTGTGTAACTTTTACCATTTTATGAAATTTTTCTTAGAATTGTTTACTACCGTTAAAATTTATCGTCCGGATTTCATGATAGGGCCCCAGTTCTGGACTACCTTCGACGTGTTGAGGTGTTATTGAAGCGCTTTAATGGTAGCCTAACCGTCTGTACATTATACCTCAACCAGTCTTCGACTTCCTTTATGGCAGTTGCTTCAGCTTGAAAAAGGCTACAATAATCGGGAAGGCGGAAGTAGAGGTTTATCAGAAGTTCCTCACAGAACACCCGCCACCGACTTGCCCCATCCCTTTTTGATCCATCTGTGAAGAAATTTATAAGTCCTGGTTTCAGAACTGCATCCATCAGTATTTCTTCTCTGGAGGGGATCACATTCTGAAATTTTAAGTCAAGAGATATTGACGGGATAGTATAGATAGTCGGTAGTCATAGGAATCCGTTTGTTACACATAATAGAGGATTGCCATTAAAGATGGATTTCAGTCGTATGGCAGAAAATGCTTCAGATTGTTTGCCCATAAGATGTCTAAAACTCCAAAGATGGATTAAAGATTAAAGATGGATTTCAGTCGTATGGCAGAAAATGCTTCAGATTGTTTGCCCATAAGATGTCTAAAACTCTTTAGGCGTCAGATGCAGCAGGGTCTCCAGTACCAGGGTGGATGCGTTCCTAAGTACACCGCTAATCCACAGGGGGAGTATTCTCTGAGTTTGCATCAACAGCTATTGGTTGGCAGTTTTGCCCAGAGTAGGATCAGACTGTTACCCCACACAAAAGAATGGGCCTGACTACATCAGAGTATAGCCAGTGTAGGCAGTTTTGCAAGAGCATAGCGCTATTGCAGTTTTCTTTACGCTTTCCAAAATATTAGGCTGCGAAGGCCAAGCTGATACCACTTTAGGCGGGAGGATCGATATGAGGAAGTTTGTATTTCCTAGAGAAGAGAACCAACTCAGTTTTGTGTGGGTTTGTATTCAACCCGCAATTAGTGGCCCTTATGGAAATAATACACAGTTCGCCACCTTGCAGTGTGCCTCTACTTATAAATCTTCTAGTGGAGGACTCCCCCAAACTTGCATTTATGATCCTGCTCCTTAGAATTTGATCGATCCAGTCTCCTAAGTGATTCATCCAGTCCTAGATTCGCAAGTGGCCGAGTTATAACCCATGATATCACGTTACTAAGGGTCCCATATTTATCCAGAAAGGTACCCATTGCGTAGTCTCTTTGCTCGAATTTCCGATGAAATATATGAGAGAATGGGCTGTCTCCACAAATCTGCTCTTGTAATATGCATGCTGAGATCTTGACAGTTTTACCGGCACAATCGCGCCTCTAATAAGAGTTTCTGTTTGTCTTTCCGTGTTTTTAAGAGGAAGAAAGATAAGCTAACAGGCCTAAGGTCTTTGGGACTGCAATGGGAGCGTTTTCGCGCCTTAGGTATGAATAGGACTAACCTTTACTTTTGTAAATTATTTCTAACCAGGAAATGGTTAAGTCCTGATGGTATATTATGCCTGTCCTACAAACAGAGTTGATTTGAAGAAATCTTAGCAAACGAATTGCTTCACCTCCATCACGGTACTAGCGTCCTCTGAGAGCCTCCATAGTGATTTAATAGACTTTGACATCCCAGTGTCTGTCGACAGAGTTTCTAGTTAACCGTGAGCGCAGCAGAAGTGCCCCGCCATCCTATCGGCGCCACCGGTATCTCTCAATTAATCGATCGATCAAATTTTGAATATTTAATATTGGATTCTAAAGAACTTCCACTAAAATTATAAGGAGGTTCCTCTCTATTTAAGTAAACAGCCCTAAAATAAAACTAATAAAATAAGCTAATTAAGAGATTAGAGCTGAGAGATTTCGTTACATAACGACGTTTCAACGCAACCATACAAAATACTTGCCGACAAATCGACCAATCACCTTACAAAATGGATGTGGATGAGTTCGGTATTTTTACTTTCGTTAAGTCTCCACTTGTTTATTTATGTTTTTGTTCCAACCCTAACATTGCATAATTTTGACATTTCATAAAAGTTTAAAAGTTTGCGGTAAACACCGCAAAGTATATCCAAAGTAATAAAAAATATGTATAAATTATTAAATAGAACAGTTTTATGCGTGCATATAAGAAATAATACGCGATATTACGGTACCGACACGTTCGATTATAAGTCAATATATACGCTGGAAGATACGAATAAAATTTTATCGGAGATTAACGCGAAGCATACAAATGACCTGTCGAAGTAAAAGTTATCAAGTAAATTATAATATTTATGTATTAAAATTATTCTAATTTATAGATATAACATCACTAAAGGCCGATTAAATAAATTTGAAATGTATAAAGTTAAAATCGGGAAGTTTAATTCAGTTGAACAGCTGCTAGAAATAGATGGATTTGGTGTAAAGGTTTTAGAGAATTTTTGTAACAGTATACTGCGAAATGAGGCCAAGAAGGCTGGCGGGATCAAACCGAAAGTTGCCTCTTTGTTAACACCTAATTTAACTGAAAAATTTAGATCTAGAATAAATTCTTGCATTTCGATTCATGTCAATGTGAGCAATGTTACATGGAGTCGGTTGGATGTTCATCAAGAACCGAATGGAAACTATTCCAGTAATTTAACGCATTGGGATCACTATGAGATCGAGGATAAAAAATATCAGCTAAGTGATTTAGTAAAAATCATTTTGTTTCTAAATAAAATAATTCCGCAAGGAGATGTTTACATATTTGAGAATGAGCAAATTTCACAGAGCACTGTTAGTGGCAGCTCACCTGGCTCAATAGTTCAGATCAACGTTAATATCCAAAAAATACAGTTAATATCAATGCTTTCTTTGATATTATCAAATCGGAATATAGATGAAAATTTAAATACATATTACCTAAAGCGATTTGTGGCTTCCAGGCTGTTTGGTTTATTTGTAGGAAATGAAAAGGTTTCAACTGAATCTGTTGTCCAGAAGCTGTTAAATTTGAATTTAACAGATGAAGAAATTAGCACTAGTGAAAATCCTAAAGCAAATAATAGTATCGAAGTAAAACTAAATACAAGTCTCGAACTGGAGGAGAAATACTCAAATTTTACCAATGTTCAAAAGGAATTACACGGACAATCTTTACTTTTGGGGATCGCATTTATAAAATTATGTCTAGAAAAATGTACAAAAAGCTTTAATAAACTTATGATTAGGACGAATTAAAAATATGTTAACTGTTTTATTAAGTTTTAATTTAAAAAAAAAATTAAAATTATTTTCTTTCATTTTCAAAAAAGTGTAGTTTAACAAGTATTCGTGTTCATCGCTATGAAAATGCCAGCGTTAATAGCACTTTAACGGATGACATTTTGAATTTTGTTGAATTGTGTCTGAAAAGTGAGTATTGTTGAACCAGGCGAATATAGAATATCAGACACCGAAATAAGACGTGATGAAATTCTTTTATAAGGATCGTCTAATAACGACCCATTCCTTATTGCACAGTACGAAATAAAAAGTACCTAGATTGGGTTAGCCCCTTAATCTTGCATTACAAAATGTTCCATTACAAAATCTTGCATTACAAAATCTTGCAAATATAAAATCTTGCATTTCAAAATCTTGCATTACAAAATCTTGCATAACAATTTCCCGTACATTTATAGAATCGTGCGCGCGCTGTATAATGATAATTATATAGTAGAATTTTGCTTGAGATATCCAAAATCAAATGTCCAGGATTAAATATTCTTAACCAGAATATTATGTTGAGATATTCTGGAAAATGGAGATTTCCATTTTAATTTTAATATTAAATCTTCATTAATCAGAAACGAAAATTTAAATTCTGGAAAATGAAGATTAAATCTTCTTTATCCAGAATATTTTGTTGAAATATTTTGAAAAATGGAGATTTCCATTCTAATTCTAATATTAGCCGTATTTCTTGATGCATACCCAAGTATAACAAAAATTGAACGCATTCATAAGTTCCAAGTTTTTTTCCATTTATAAAAATTATCGATGGAACTTAGGTAATCCACATTATATCAAGTTCCATCGGTTTAGTATTTATGTACCACTTTTCATAGGTAATCTTATAATATAATGGAACTCAAACTTGTACTCAGTTCCATAAAAATGAATCATTTATTTGAAGTAGTGATACATGGGTATTTACCCGGATCGCTATCTGCACAATTTTTTTTATTTTTTTTTTTTAATTATATTGAACTATTATGAATACGCAATAAATATTATGTTAGATACTAAAGACAGGTACAGACACTAAAACTGCAAGATTTTTTAAATGCAAGATATTGTATTTGCAAGATTTTGTATTTGCAAGATTTTGTTTTTGCAAGATTTTGTAATGCAAGATTTCGGGGCGCTCCCACCTAGATTAAATTGTAATTAGTTATTCTACCTAATGAATAAAAATAAAAAATATAATTTTTGTTATGTGCAGCTTTTAATGCGTTTGTTTTATAATTACGAGTTATGTTTAACAACTTATTAAGGTACAATTACAACGAATGTACTGATGATTCTTATATGTAGTTGCATAAAAACTGTGTGCTCACGTAATACACTCGCAACAATCACACTAAAAACTAGTGACCCCGACATGATCCACAGGTTTGTATAAGAAGCACCAGTAATCGTAGATTACAAGGTATATCTAATCGCCCAGACCAAAGAAAAGCCGCGTAAAACAGTGCAACAAGTGTGGCGTAACTTGCACACCAACCAACTAGGACATTAAGAATAAACAAAATATAATCTATAAATATAAATTCTTAGGCCACAGATAAGCCTCCACAACAAATTATTAACATACAGCGTGATTTGGCCTTCGATAAGCAAGGATGCAAGAGTCCTGGCGAAACATTGCATTCATTGCTAAAAGTTGAAATTCTCTAAACAATAAACTAAATCTCATCGAGATCTCGTAACCCCGTTTATTTGGACGACCGTCACATTGAAGGATCACAGTTACATAACTTGAGTCAAATTTTGACATTGCTGACCATGCGAGTCTGAAATGGTTTGTGGGGCAACGAGATCTTAGCGGACAATTAGTCCGTTGAAGTCTGAAACTCCAGGGATTTAATTTTAAAATTAAACATCAGAAGGGCAGTGAGAATGTTGTTCCAGATATGCTTTCCAGAATATATTGTGATACGGAAGAAGAGCATCTAGCTAGCATAAATAAATTAACAGATTGATTTACAATCGAAGGTGTTTGTCAATTTTTTGAAAACTACTAAAATTATTTTTTGTTGTTTCCCAGTTGTTGTTCCATTTTGGTTACCATATCGTATAATTTATTTGTTTTTGTATTGAGTTTTTCGTTTAATATCAGTGTGTTGTTGCGAATTTGCGATGTTTATAAATTTCAACTCTTCTTACCGGTCCATTATATTTCCCTTTTGTAGCCTGTGTAAAATGATTAAATTGGTGTGAATATCAGTGTATGAGTGTTTCTCGTCCGTTAAGTGTTGTGCATAATTAGATTTAAAATGATATTTTGCTGGCGTACCAGAATCTATAGTGACAGACGAGGGATCACAATTCAAAACACTGCCTATGTTGTTAGGATTCAAGAGAAGACGAATTAACAACCCTAAATGTACCGGGTTGATCGAAAGTTACATCATCAGACTATTAGTGCAGACTATTAATCTTTAAGGCCTATTGAATTGGGAAGTAGAATTCGTCAGCTCAACATACACAGAACAGATGAACAAATTTGCCTTTACGATTTGGCATCATAGTGAATACGAGAGAAGATTTCATTTCGTGAAGAACAGGGTTAACAGGGTTACCTGGTAATAAAAAATAAACTTGAAAAAGTACCTACTGATTAAACCAGTTGGCACTTTTGGTTGTTTGTAAGAGAAACAATTTAAAAATAACTCACCTTCTTAGCTTTAACGGATTGGACTACTTTCGCAGCGGCCTTTCTGGAATTTTATTTGGTTTTATAAAGTACTTTTTACACTTTCTGTCGTAGGCGCTTGGCGAAACACACTTAATACATACACACATTTTTAAATTTTTTTAAAAACACTTGTTAAATATTTCGCAAAATTACAAAAGGTTTAAAAATCACTCGATCGATTTCGGCTTATTAGGCCATCATCAGCAGGAGTATCTACTAAACTGTCGCTCAGTAGAGTCAGTTTAGTAGATACTCCTGATGATGGCCTAATAAGCCGAAATCGATCGAGTGATTTTTTAAACCTTTTGTAATTTTGCGAAATATTTAACAAGTGTTTAAAAAAAAAAAATTTAAAAATGTGTGGTTTTATAAAGGTAATCAAAACCAAATTTTTTTATTTTTATTTTTTCGTGCCACTTAATAACTTCGCTTTGTTATTCTGCTCCACCGGAACCTACTATTTACGTCGAGGTCGGCGTTGAACTCGATCTCAATCTCCAGTTATATAAATAAACGCTTATTTTTATAAAGATATATGTATTTTATTTTATTTTTTGTTTTTTACTCATTTGTTTTTAATTAATAATCATAACTTATGTATGTTTGTTGTTTAGTTTTGTTTTATATTTTAAAAATTATAAACTTGTTTGTGTTTTATTTATTCAAATTCTTTTATTTTAGTTTCTTATTTTTTTTGTTTTAAAAATATGTATTTATAATTTTTATTTGTTGTTGTTGTTGTGTAAAGTAATATAATTATTTATAGGTTATCATAACACTAAAATCTGTACAAATTTATTTATTTTAAAATTAACTTTGTAAACTTCTATTTTGTTTTATATTTTTTGATAACTAAAATAAAATATATTTTATTTTATATATTTTATATTGTTATTGAATGATTAATTTTTTTTTGTTATTTTTTGTTTTATTTATAATTTAAAATGGTAAGTTATTTACTTTTACGTTTTAATATTTATTTACATATTTTTTTTTTGTTTGTTAATGGTTTTGTATTTTATCTGAATTAAAGTATTTTTGTTTATTATTTTACTGGTTATAAAAAACTTATTTATTTAAAAAACTAAAAATACTAATTTTTTTTTTAAATACAAATAAACTAAAACTAAATGTTTTAATTGAAGACTAGAAACAAAAAAGATATTAATTTAAATAAAAAGCCAATTTGTATCATATTTGTATGCTTTAAATAATAATAATTATATTTTCTTCAGAGTAGTTTTGGAAATATTTTTATATTGCTTAGCTTTGAATTAATTAGTAGCACATAATTAAAAATATAGAAAATTAAATAATAATGAAAAATTCTATCACAGACTTTAATATATATATACATATATATAGCTATTTATATATATATTTTTTTTTATTTCTTTTAAAAGATTGTATTTTTCTAAAATTATTTATTTAACATTTATTTATTTTTAATTTGTAAAACATAAAATTAAAAATTACCACATAGAAGTTTATTTAAGATCACCATTCCAATTGTCTTGATTTATTTCTTAAATTCAAAAATACAAAATAATAATTTAGGAAGAAACAATTTTTTAATCACATTTTTGTTTATTTTAGATTTTAGAATTTTTAAAATTAAAATTCTATATAATGGGGAGATTTCTATTTCTAAGATAAATGTTTCGTTTTATTCCAATTCCAATTGTGTATGGTTGAATCTGGAGGTAGGCCAATTAGGTTTAAGTTTCCAGCCGGATGTGTTCCATGGTTAATAATTATGAAACATTTATCTTTTCTTAGTTAAACCAAGTTAATTATAATAAATAATAACAGTTGTTCTTAAAATCTAACAAACTAAAACAAAAAAAAAAAAAAAAATATGGCAACAATGAACCATCACAAAATATTACTAAAATGGCAAGACTATTTACTCAAGTTTTGTATTCATACAATAAAAAACGTTTCTAAACTCTAGGCACACGTCTGTTCCATTCCTTAGTATAAAATTATAAAATTTATTGATTCAAAATAAAAAATAAAATTGTAAATAAAATTTATAATTTTGATTAATTTTGTAAATTATCTACAGATGTTTTTATTATTTTTACATTTTATAATTTATGTATTATGTACTTTAAAAATTTAATATTGCCACAATTTTTTTATATTTATGTATTCGATTTAATTTTATTATGTACTATAATAATTGTGTCTTAGATCGTAAATTATAATTAAATTATATTTAAAAAGGATTTATTTTTATGTACATATGAACAGGATAATGAAAGTATGTATAATAAAAAGGAAAATCGGTGGTAAATGTGAAGGAATAAAATAAAAAGAAAATTTTATAGTTACCATCTTTAACGAAACGTGAATGGATGTGGATGCGTTTGTAGTGGTGGGGGCGGATGTCACTGAGCCACTGTTTGTACTGTTGGTGTAACAGTTGTTGCTGCAGTACTACCACTATGAGCTTGTTGTTGCCCACCAAATGCCTGATTAAATGGTGGTGCATAACATTGCGGAAAATATAATTCATGTTTAACAACAGGTCCCATACGTGGTATTAAATTTGTTTGTTTATCCATAGTTAAAAAAGTTGATGGTTTTGGACCATCACCATTACCTGTCACACCACTAACCGCTTGCGTTACAGCTCCCAGCATTGATGCAGCATTTATGCCACCGCCGCGACGTGATTTTGATGCATGCGGATTCATATGATTGTCAATATGTTTCTTCACTTCTTGTTCGGTTGCGAATCGCCTTCGGCAATTTGGCATCGGACAACAGAATGGACGATCGCCCTAAAAATAACAAAAATAGATAATGCAATTAGTTATCTCGCATGCATGGTATCGATCTGAGGTCGTAAAATTATTTTAAAGGCTTTTTGTATTCTCTAGTGGCATAAGCCTCATGAAAGTCGTAATAATTAAATAACGCCGTAGGCAACTTTGAAGGTATGTCCTTCGCATTTTTAAATATATGCTTGATAGGCGACAAACTTGATTTCATTTCTTTGGAAGACCAACCCAAAGGATATCCTATGAGTGGTCAGATTTAGGAAGCATGATTTAATCAACTAGACAGATTCTGGAATTTATTTGAGTGGTTCAAATATAGTTTCAAAGATTGCCGCAAACACAAACTACAAATTTTGGGCCTCAAAAACACTTCTTGCACTTATGAACAAGTAAAGCTTTTAGTTAGAAACTTATTTCTTCTTATTGTCCAGCCTCGAAATAATTAAATGAACCTGATTTCGAGAGTAGATGAAACAGGACGTGATTCATTTCGCTGACCTCAAAATAAAATGAAACATCTTGCAACTCAATGCTATGACAATTTCTAAATATTTCGATAAAGCATCATAATTTCGAATATAATTTGAAAAATACCAAGAATTTCGAAATAATCTCAAAAGTGTCGAATTTTCAAAGTATCTTGAATATTCTTGAAAGTTTCAAATATCGAATTATCCTTACGTATGTAAAACCAAAGGAAATCCTGCTCGCGCCGATCATCACTATGTATAAAACTGAAAAACCTGGGTATTCTTGAATAATTTCGAATAATCTAGGAAATCGGAGAAATATCGAAATTTTCGCATAACCTCGAAAAATCTATTAAATATTACGATTCAGATTTATATGTGTAATTCTGCAAGTTTTTCGAAAACTCGTTACCCCAAAAAAAATTCGAGTTTATTCGAGTTATTATGTTAATCTATAGCTATATAGATTGGTCTCGAAAATTTCAATAATACCAAAAAATCTGGATATTAATGAATCATTTCGGAAAGCTTGAAAAAATCCAGAAAACCCACAAAAATTTTCAAAAATTCCAGAAAATATCGAATTATTTGTTAAGTATCTTAATGTTACTATGATAATACTACTAAGCAAGTTTAGGGTAAACTCAATAATACGATATGCAATAAAAATGGAACCCTCAAATAGTACCGGGCAATTTCTTAACCCTCAGGGTACTGACTGGGTTACCGTAACCCAGACAGATTTTGAAAGTCGCGCCATTTAAAAGGAAGTGGATGGTGGGGGTCCGGAGTGGGGGGTAAAAAATCTTTGTGGTAGTGTCTGTGTAAGCCGTGAGTGGCAGCCTCAGTCTGCGCTTGGTGCTCGAGTGGTACGAGTTAGAAAGTTGACCTCGGGTATTTCTCACCCAGTCAGTACTAAACGTTACAAAATCCGTATTTTCGGGAGACAGAAAATTTTTTTTTTTTGGAGTTTTGGCTGGAGTAAAGTGTTTTGGTTTGTACAATTTACAATTTTTTATATTTTTATTATTAATTAAATATTTATTATTAATTAAAAATTTATTATTGTGTATCCTACCCTCAAAATTATGGTCTATGCTTATGTACAGTAGAATTCGCATTATTGTCATAGGACAAATAATTTGGTTCATTATAAACGTGTGTTCATTTTAACCAAAAATTTAGTTATGGAATGGAACTTGCGATGCAATTTGTTAAACCTGCGCTAGCTGCTAGACTAGCTACCCCTACGTTGCGAATAAAACTGCGTGGTATGATTGAAGATTTTTTGAAGGCGAAAGATTTACCAGAGGACATGGAGATAAGACATGAATTTGTTGATAACAAAATGGCTAAACAAAAGCGCTGCAACTTGTGTCCGAGTTCTCTCGACCGCAAAACATTTTATAAGTGCCTCAAATATAATAAGGCTATGTGCAGAGACCATGTAGCCAAAATATGCTGCGAATGTGGAAATACAGTCTGATTTTGTTTTTTTTATATTTTGAACAATAAAACTTTCATTCAACAATCAATTTTGTTATTTATTTATATTACAGTTGTGCCTTGTTACGATAAATCAATCATGGAACGTTTTATCGCTATCCTAAAAAACGGGTGATTTCAAAGTTAAAAAAAAATATAGTTTTTGGAATGGATCAAAAAACTGATTCGGCCATTTTAAAGAACGACTTTTTAGCTTTAAAATGCAATAAGAAAAATTTCGATATCTTTTTTTTTCACAAAGTTATGCAATTTAAAAAAAAAAATGATTTTTCACAAAAAAATTTTCAAAATGTTTAAACTTTTGAATGTATCTTTGTTTAAACAAATTATTCGATAAATTTATTAGCACCCTCGTATTTGTGACAAAATGGACTATCGATTAAAAAAAAAACGTTTCAATTGGCCAACTACAGCCCAAGATACAGCCAATCAAAGTTGCCGGGTTAGGCTAACCCATGTCAGTACTGAACGTGACTTTTTTATAGTCTGTACCCTGAGGGTTAAATATCGAATAATCATATTTTTCGAATATGATCTAAGATTCTCGAATAACATAAACCCGACAATCTCAACCATAATCTTGAAAATTTCGAATCACCCAAGTATAACAAAAATTGAACTCATTCTTAAGTTCCATAAGTTATTTTCCATTTATCAAAATTATCGTTGGAACTTAGGTAACCCATATATATCAAGTTCCATCGGTTTAGTATTTTTGTTTCACTTTTCATAGGAAATCTTATAATATAATGGAACTCAAACTTGTACTCAGTTCCATAAAAATGAATCATTTATTTGAAGTAGTGATACTTGGGTTACTAAAAAACACCATAAGTAATCGCAGGATTTTCCTTTATTTAATAATAGTTTTTCAAAATAAACCGAGTTTGCCGGTAAATTTTACGGTTTTGATTTGATTTCGATTTAGCGTTTATCGATAACCAAAAGATCCGGTAAATGAGAAACTGTAAGTAGAACGAACGCATTGATTTCCTTTCTAAAAACAAAGGCGCACGTAATGAGGGAAACAATAAATTGTTTTCAGTCGCGGTTAAGTATTTTTCTAAGAACATCACAATGATACTTCGCAAGCTGCTTAGCAGCAAAGCAGATTAGTAGTAGCTCCCTTACCTTTTGGAAAAGAAATTTAATCTGTTGTCAATCACATTCAATTTTTTGAAAATCAAATTTAAACTTTTCTAATCAAAATTGATTTATGGATAAAGGCTTAGTTTGATTTATACATGATTGAATTTGAAGTACAAAATGTATATTACAAATAAATCAACCCAGCGAATACTAAAATCGTTATCGTTTGATGTCGAAAGCTTTGATTTTAAACAAGTTTAGCAAATTTTCTTCTAAATCGAAATATCTGTAAGAACCTAAAGGCATTTTTATTTCTATGGAGTCAGATTACTCGGACATTTACCTTCAGCAACCAAGAAGAAATTTTTGGGCCTGTCTTAAGAAAATATTTAATCGCAAGAAGAAAGATAAATTAGACCACCGCCTTTTCTTAAAAATTACCTTGAATGTACCGTTTTTCAAATTTGAAAAGGTGGTCGGTCTACTTTAAGCTTAATCTGTATAGGGATAAATCTCGTGGGCCTCTACGTCTGCGGATGCTGCGAGTACCTAGTTACGCCGCTGACAAGGGCAAACAAAATAAGAAACCAACATTCTCGTCTGATTTTTATTTCGTAACTTACCTGATGCGTTCTGGTATGTTGATCCAATATGGCCTTTTGTCTAAAATCTTTTCCGCACTGTACACATTTGTATGGTTTTTCACCCGTATGTATTCTTATGTGCTAGAAAATATGTTTAAATGTCAAATTTAAAATTTTTGGATTAAACGTATAAAATGACGATTGAATATTCCCTCACTTGATTTAAAATTGTTCTCTGCCTGAAATACCTCGAACAATATAAACATCCAAATGGTTTCTCATTTGTATGTATCCGTAAGTGTTGCGTTAAATGTGATTGTTGTCGAAAACGTTTACCACATTCTGGACATGGATATGGTCTAGATTCTATATGGATACAACCGTGTTGTAACAGTGTACTCTTTTGTTTAAATTCTTTTTGACATATCGGACAACGTACATACAAGGGCATACCAGACGATCGTCCATGTTGTATAACATCGGGTAATAAACCTTTTTGTCCTGGTTTTAAGTATGCACCTAGATTTGTACCAAATATCGAATGATTAACACCTTTCGCATCTTTAAAGTAAACAGGATAATGTATGCCACCTTTTTGCGAGAATAATGTACGACCTTCACTCGGCGAACCATCCTCATTGAAACCCGAACCATTTTCATCTTTTGTCTCATCGCCCGGATATGGTACATCACTAGGCCATAGTGTCGGATGTGGGCCATTTTTAAATATTAAATGAGGTGACACATCTAAAATATAAATTTGAATTATTTTGTGTTTTTTTTTTGTTTAATTAAATAATTAATGATTTTATTTAATTTGCCAAATTTTTTGGTAAACATAATCAATTTTGACGAAATACTTTTAATTAAGAAATTTAGATTAAAAAAATTTTGAAAACATGTAACATAGTCGCGATGAGAGGGTATATACGCCACTTCTAATATAAGCCAAATTACACGGCGGACTCATTATATCCTCATGCCGTTATCCTCTTTTATCTTTACATTAATTTTATGTTAACGTATATACATAATTACATACATATGTAAATGCACTTTAAATTTTGCCAGCGTAAATTTTATCGACTTTTAATTATTAATTAAAGTATGTACGGTTGACAGATTTTTTAGTTAATTTTACTTTGAAGTACAAAATAATTTAATTGATGTACATAGAAACTATAAAAAGTTGAATAAACTCAAACAAGAACTAAACAAAAAAAAAAAATAGGAAAACGTATTCTAACTAAACCGTTCCCTACGCCTGGCAGTATAAAGACTCATCTTTCACAACTTGTACGATTTCTTAATTAAAAATTTATCAAAATTATAAAACAACAAAAAATAAAATCATCAGGAGGGGGGTCATATTCTCAAACCAGCAATTTTTAATATTCGGGTGATGCGCCCAAAGAAAAATGAACTAAAAAATCTGTTGAATCAAGGTCTAATATAATCAAATATCGCGGACAATTTCTTTATTTTATTTTTATCAAAAAACGTTTTATTCGTTAAAAGAGGATTTTCGAGTATGAGACTATATATAGTAATAGAAGTTTTTAGTTTAGCGGTCAATAACTGTCGCTCGCCTTGATGGGTGCGCACATGTTGATATAGGATGGCCCTCTGGCGAAATGATTTGCCGCACTCTGGGCACGCGTAGGGCTTCTCACCCGAATGGATGCGAACGTGCTGGTTGAGAATAGCCCGTTGTCTGAAACTTCTGGGACATAACCCACATGAAAATGGTTTTTCGTTTGCATGTATCCGAACGTGCTGGGTCAGATGGGATTGCTGTCGAAAACGTTTCCCACACTCAGGACAACCAAATGGACGGGCATCTGTATGGATTCGCTCGTGTTGCAGTAATGTACTTTTTTGTTTAAAATCTTTCCCACATGTCAGGCATTTGAATAATCGCAAATCTGAATTTTTCGATTTATTACTCGGCGATTGATTGTGATGTCCCATTTGATGGCCGCCGGGCAGTAGATCCGGCATTGTATATGTTTCAATTGCACTTTGATCCATTCCACCACTTATTGGAATAGTTTTGTTTAGATAGTGGAGGGGTGGAAATCCGGCTGGTGCCAGCATTGCGCCTTGTGCCGCAGGATGCCGCTGTGCATAATACTGAGCTAATTCTGATTGTTGCGCGGGTTCAGCAAAACATGGTGGTCCATTCGGTTGGGTATTGGTATTTTGAGCTTGTTGTTGTTGCTGTTGTGTAGTTTGTTGCTGCTGTTGTTGTTGTTGCTGTTGCTGTATTTGTTGAGCTTGTCCATTTTGATTCTGCTCATTTTGCTGCAGGTCAATTGTTTGCTGCTCGGAAGTCTGTTGATTTTGATTATTTTGCGTTACGGGCACAGCTGGTTGATTAGATTGGGCTTGCTGCTGATTGTGCATAGACGTTACCTGTAAATATTCGGATTCAAAATTATAAATTCTATTTATAAAATATTGTTTAATAAATTAATGTACTTGAGCTGCTGAGGCATCATCATCCATTTCCTGATTATTATTGCTTTGATATGCAGGACTATGGGCCGGACTATTTATGCTACCACTATTATTTCCGGTTGTATTTTCATCGCCCTGCGGACTTTGCGGTGCCGTTTGTTGTTGTTGTTGATTTTGTTGCACTGCCGTTATTTGTACCGCATTGTGCGTTGTGACATGTGCTTGCTGAGGACTTTGTTGTATCGCCGATTGATATACATCTGTTCCCCATTGCCCGGTTAGCGCACCCCGTTCAGCAGCCTCTTGTGAATCTTTATATAATACATATGGTGCACCTGTATCCTGTGAGATACAGTACATTATTTGTCTTGGTACTTTTAATCCTGCCGCCAGACAAGCAGCAAATGAGGCCGAAAAATTTATTGCCATTTTGAAATTTATTTATAATTTGTTGTTTATGTAACTTAAATATTGAACTATCCTAATCGTCCCTCTATATAAAGGCGAAGAAATATTTGGTTCTCTTTTGCGTTATTTATGAAATACCTTAGCCTTTGGCAAATCTCATTTTAAATCTTGATGCAATTCATAAACAACAAGAATTTTTGGTCTGGAAAATATTTAAAAATTTAGTTTAAAATAAATTAGTTAATATTATTGGTAAGTAGCGTGGTTAACATTTGAAAAGTACATGGACATTTAAATTTCTAATTAAACGACCCCGAATGACCCTATAATTTAATTAAGCATTTTAAAATCGGTATTTGTTAAATTTAAATGTAAACAATTTTTTTCATATTCACATTGTAATGTACACAACAGAATCTACATATTAAATTATAAATAATAACTATTTTATTGATTAGGTTGTAGTTAACTGCATGCAATATGCATACCATTCATCATTTATCCGATAATTGCGTAAATTGTAAACCATTTACCTTTTCTGGAAAGCTTAATTATACAGTGGGTAACTGAACTTTAAACTTGCGTATATATTATAAATAAGCGTTGTGGTTAATAGTACGGGAAATGGGAACACTGCACTACCCTACAATTTGAGGTTTTGTAAAAATCTAGGTTATCGCTATTCCAAATGACATTTTACATTTTTTCCAGATGTTGCTTGTGAATAAAGTGGAGAGAGATGCAAATTTGAGCTTAATAAAAATATAACGAAAATGATGTAGCCTTGGTATAAACATTTTTTAAACAAAAAACTTCATGCAAATTAATTTTTTACCTCAACCTAAAATCCTTTGGTGATAAACGAAAGAAAATCACATTCGGCGACTGCACGCTTTATAAGAAAGGCATTCAAGAATTACAAGGGCGTTCATTTATACTTTTATTCGCAGACAAAAGAAATTTATTTAATTGTGTGAAAATGTCATTTTAAAATTGAAAACCGTTTCTTACGGTCCTCTAGTTCAGTTTCTGTTTATGCTTTGCCCAAGCCAATTATTGTACAATGGTGCTAACATCGGTGCTAGCCAAAAAGCGAATTTTATCTGAACTATTTGGTTCGGGCTGATAACACTGAGAAGTTCTACATACAATAGTCACTATTTCACGTAACACCTAATATGCCAACTAGTTCAGAGGAAAAATCTTAGGGAAAAGACCATTATCCTAATATCGAAACAGAGATGAACTAATAGAATCGGAATTGTAATTGATCCAAAGATAATTTGAAGTATCAAGTGTCGTAGACAATTTTCTTAAAAATGTGTCGGGAAAATCCCGATAAGGACATGCTTCGGAAAATTCGGCCTGTCCAAGAGTGAGGTTTTTTTTTTTCGCTGGCGCTACATCCTATAGAGGGATTTGGCCGCTTCATGATGAAGTTTCGTAATCATTTTGTGAACGGATAATGAGTGATTAATTCATTGATCCTGAGAATGAGGTTGAGAGTGATTTTATTACTATTAGTCATCATCGGTCCAATCATTTATAATATATTTAAGGCTACTAATTGTGTGTGGCTACTTCTTCGTTCGTTGCATTTTGGATAGAATCCTAAAGGCGGATGCAGTGTTGCGTTTTCTCGTTCCTTCCTTCCTTCTGAAATTTTTTTAAACCAATTTCATTGGTTAAAAATTACGTTTTTTGTCATTCTGATACCTTTGATTGGATAAACAAAAATTATCAGAACGAATGTAGGAACGAAAGAACGCAACACTGAATACGCCTTTAAATTCTTCTTGGTTATTTATGTTAGGTGTATACATATATTGCACCTTTCATAGAACCCCTGAAAAAATAATAAAATGGATTTACATCCAGTCATCACGGCGGTCAGTTTATTTCAGCATCATTACCTTGTCTCATCTCGCAGCGACCAGGAAATTTTTCGGGGTTGCTATTGCCGGGCTTTAGTTGAAAAATAGGGATTTACATTCTACATATACCTCTCTGATGTACTGCTACTAGCAAAACATCCTATACAACAACTTTGGCAGATTGCCTAGCAAGTTTGAGTATAACTTCAACCACGTATACTACCTACATAGCCAGATCAAAAAACGATTTGAATTAATTTACCGTTAAAACAAAATCATGTACTTTAACTTTACAAAGAGTAGATTTTTCTCGTTTTTCTATTTTCTATCCTTTAACATTAATTAAATAAAAATGTTGAAATTGCGTTTGTTCAGCACATAACAAACGTAGTAAATTATTTTTCCAGAATTTCTTTAAGCATATTCGGTTAATAAGGAATAAAAAATTGTTAAGACATTTTCGATTTATTTTTGGATTGAAATGTATTATTAAACCATTTAAATTGAAGTAAGAAATGAGGAAAGGAATCATTTCAAGAATTTTACGTTTGATAGTCAGGCCCTGTCCGAATGCTGTGATAAATATTCATACGTAACAATTTTTGGTCTAAGGCACACTTGTTTAAATTATGCTAGTCTTTCCTTGTGATACTTTTTGATAGATTGAGAAAAAATGTTGTACCGTGTATATTATGAATGCGATACTATTTTACTAATAAAGCGGTTGTACCATCGCGAAGTATATTGTAGTCTGTTCGATTTTCAATAATATTAATTTAATACTTATAATAATATTTGATCATCTCGAAATTTTGTAGGAAACTTGAAATGGGCTGTTTAGAGTTATGACGCCATTAAATAAAAAGCATACAGTCAGAGCCTTCTAGAATATAGAGCCATCATAATACGTCAGAATTTTTTCAATTTCCCTACGAATTCCTAGTAAAAATGTTGTTTTCTAGCTTCAAGTTTTTTATTTTTCGTAATGACATTTTTGCAGTGAAAATGATCTTCGGTGTATTTTTCATAAAAATCCTCGATTTCCCCCTCGTTGAAATTATCCATTTTCAAGTCAAACCCCAGTTTTCCTTGATCATTAGAGTGTCCATTATAAGAATCCATGATTGTTTTTTTTTCTTAATTGTTGAAATTTAGACCAAGACAGGTTTTCTTTGCGTTTTCGCTCAGATACCGATTTATGGTAAAAAATGTAAAAACTGTTGTACTTAAATAATTGTGGATTCTCATTCTAGAAGGGTTCAAGAGTGTTCATTAATTTTTTTAGATTTTTCAAAGCGATTTGACACGTTGAAAACTGTATCTGGACGTTTTCGACCCAGTGCGCCAGTGGAAGCATCGAAATTACAGTGCGACCACCGAGGGTTAAATAAATATTAATTGCAGAAATATTAATACTATATTGATGCCTAAAATATATTTAACTTATAACATTGAACACATTGTTGCATTGGCTAAATCAGCTTCAAAAAAACTCGGGTTCCTGAATCGATGCAGAAGGTTTTTCAAATCGCATCAAGTTCTCCAGATATATAAAACCTTCATCCGACCATGTATAGAGTATTGCTGTCAAGTTTGGGGAGGTGCGTCTGGTACCACCCTCCACTTATTGGACAGGGTTCAACGCCGCGCTATCAGAATAATACGGAATCCCAGACTTACTCAAGAACTAGACAGCTTACAGCATCGCAGAGATGTTGCAGAACTCTGCGTCTTCTACAGATGCTTACATGGTAAATGTTCTGCAGAACTATCGGAGAAAATACCACCATTCGTTACAACAACAAGAGTAACAAGAGGAACAACCAATGCACATAGGTTTACGGTGAAGCTCCCGAAACCTCGAACTGAAGAAATCAAGCGCGAATTTATATACCGAACATCAAAAAAGTGGAATTCGCTAATACATTTCAAATTTCCGAAGGAATATAAAATGAATAAATTTAAGGTAGCTATTAATCTTTACTTGCAGGATCGCGCATTGGGTGCAGAAGCTCTGACAGTTACAAGGAGCTAGGACCGTTAATAAGTCCGCTCTGCACCCAATTAAAAAAATTGATAAAAAAAAAAAAAAAAAAAAAAAAACATAAAATCTTTAGTTTTACTAGTGTACATCAGATGTCTATAGTTGTTTACAAAAAAATACGGAAATAATTATTTATGCTCTGTGCCTCAGAAGACTAAACTAACCCTCCGATTCTAACGTGCAGTCATTGACTAAAAAACAGTCTTAAGTAAGAATATTTCTGTTGGTTAAGAATTTTTCCTTAGTTAAGGCCGATTTCGTATTCTACTGGTAGTCTTAGTTGTCATTGACCTTACGAAGTAGTCTTACAGACCGCGACAAGTTTGGTGGTCTTAATTTGACATTTCTCTTGCAACAAAGTGATGTCACTTTTACAACAAAGTGCCGTTTTAATTTTTGTGTATCCGCATAACTACATTCAAATGTGTTTGTTTATCTATTTTCCAATAGTGAAAATATCTCAAAATATAAATTAAAGCTGAAAAACTAATTAAAAAAGGATAACATTGGTATTTGAGAGGTCTATTAATATTTTGGAGAATTTGCAACCAAAAAATTAAGACTGCTGTGATCAAAATACCACTAGAATATTTTGTCTCAAGCAAAAAGTCTTCCCAAAAAATGTCTTAGCTAGGAGTCTAGATGTCTTAGCTAAGACATACTTAGAAAACTTAACGTCAGAATCGGGGGTTAAATAAATTTTGAAGCTTCCGCTATTGACTCATAGTCGGCAATCGAAAAATCAAATTGCGACACTCTGTTCGGTGTAAGTCTAACGCATAATTTTTTTTATACATAGGGACACAAGAAGAAACCGAAAGATTTATTCAAGCCAGGAAAAAACTAGAAAGTTTACTTATTGGCAAAATTTTCGACTTGAAAACTTGTTGGGATTGGGAGTATGAAAAACTCACGTTATTTTCATGGACAGTATTTTATACATAATTGTGTCTTTCATTTTACAGGAAAGTTGGAGTGGAAGATGAGTTGCAGGAAGATGACTGGAGGAAGTAAAAGAAGAAATGGAGTAATTTGATTAACAGATACAAGGTAATTTTCGATATGTAAATATGTCACAGAAACCGAACTGATAAATTTAATTTTTTAGACAATAATTCAGCCGCTAACGGGCGAGGAAAATGAAGACATTCGGGGCCAAAATCCGCTATTTGGCCGTACTTCGAATCAATACATGAGTACTGTTCGGGGCGGCACAATATCAATTCGCCCTACGTAGTGGATACCTAATTCGACGACAGCGTACCACCTAGTCATACAGAAGCTTCAACGTCACACGGGCGCAAAAGGAAAGGAGACGAACAGACAGACGAGGCAAACCAGTTGAAACTGCTAGAGAAAGGCCACCAAATTATATATAAAATTCATGTCAAGTTTGGCGGAGCTTTCTAGCACAGATGACAGTGACATCGACTAAATTTGGCACCCTAGTTAGTGTAAATCGTACCTAAAAACATAAAGTGAGTTTGAAATAAATTTTATGTTAAATCTTTTATATTGAATTATTTAATAAATTCATGTAGTTTTATTATATGTTCATATAACAAAAAAAGAAAAGATCCCTTAATCTAAGGCAATAATTCCTGTAACAGCATCCTCCGAAATTCGAGAGCTCTTTCATCACTTGGACCATTATTCGGATTATCAAAGTATTCATCTAATATTTCTTCAACTGGCTCCAACTCAAAATTATCGTACAGACAAATATTGTGCATTAGGGTGTTGGCTGTTGTAACTTTCACACAATTTCCAATTTTCAGCTCCAGCGATTTTAGGAAAAATGCTCGCCATCGTGCTTTCATTATGCCAAATGCATTTTCAATAATACTTCGGGCCTTGCTATGCAGGAAGTTACATTTTTTTTCTAATGCGCTTAAGTACCTCTTCTAATAATCGGTGCGATAATGGCTGTCACCTACAAGAAAATATCCGTTTGGGGGGAATGATCTTTCCAATATAAGTGGCTATTCCGTAAGACCCTCTGATCATGTACGGAACCCAGGTAGCCGCAACAGATATTAATGAATTCTCCAGAACTATCGCATACTGCCATTAAGTTAATGCTGTAATCTAGTTTCCGATTTATGTATTAACTATATATGTAAACTAATTGGTACAATATGGCATCCGTCAATAGCACCTAGTGCTTTCAAAAAGATTAAATTTTTCTGCAATCATCCAAGCTTGGTAATTTTATAACTTTTGGTGCCAGTTTGACAAATATATCTAGCATTTTGTGAACAATTGTTCTTACTGAATATCTCGGTAAGTTGAAGCTTACATCAGTAACCCAATAGCTCACTCCACAGGCAAGCCAATACAGGAACACAGAAACTCGGGATCTCAATGTGAATTTAAAACCTTTCATGGTTTGCTGTTCCAAAAGTATTTCACAGAGTATGGGGAGATTCAGTTGATACTCTTAGGTGTTTTCGGATATAAACAATTTCTTTTGTAGATTTCACTGTCGTAATAATTCTGTGGACGCTACAAATAAGATAAAAATATTATTACTATAACCTAACCTCACAAATTATATAACTCATGAATTACTTTCGTTAATCATACTTATAATTGCTGTGTTCCATTGGCCTGAGTAAACTACTCATAAGTACTTGTATCTACTCGTAACTACTCATGCTCAGACGATGGTGTAGTTGAGAAGTAGTTACGCACAAAATTTACGGCAGAGGATTTTAGTTTAAAAAATTCTATTAGATGGCTCTATACCAATTTTGTTTGTGTGGAATGTCATTTTTTTAACCCTAATCCATTTGCCTTTTGGCTCATTTGATAACTGTTTCGATTTTCAAAATAATGTTAATTTAGTTATAAACTTGTTCATATTTTATTTTGAAACATTTCCATACATTCCATACAATGTACCTACTTGGCATTCTATGCAAAAATTTATTAAGTTTTTTTGATTAGAATTTGAATTTACTGACATAACAAAAATATGCTGGTTGGATTAGGGTTAAAAAAAAAAATTTGTTTATGTTTGTGATACGTCACGGCAATTTTTAAATCGCAAAAATATTTTAATTATTTTGTTGTTTAATGTTTTATTACTTATTATTAATATTATTATTATTAATGGGACAACGTATTTTTTGACAAAATCTACCAGTTTTATTTAATTTGAGGTGAGGTTTTGCAGGAGGTAAGTTTTGGTTCGATATTACCAAATTTGTGCTGCCATCTATATAATGTATATTGGCTTAGTGGCCACACGATTTATAGTATGATTTTATTTAAATTTGACTCTGGTCATCATGATGTTGTTATGAAAGTTTTATAAATTTTGGTATAAATAAATCAATTACTACAAGAAAATGAAAACGATTTTCTTAAACGGTGCGCACATCTATGTTGAAATTCAAACATTTGTGAAAATATCTCAGAGATCATAATTAAGAATTTGTAACGTTTTCATTTATAAATTTGTTTGAAAAAATGTGATTTCCCATCTGTTTTATAAGAAAAGTTTTTTCCGCGATTCTAATTCCTTTACAAAAGTTTCGATTTTGAGACTATGGCTTTGTAAAATCTAGATTGCTTTGCTACAGTACGACATTGACGTATTGTAGGTATTGGAGGTACATATATTACGATTTTTGGTTTATTTTCCACAGTATGCTATAGGCCTTAGTTTGAATTTCGGTAAATCACACGTCATGGATAGTTTTGGCGTAATTTAGTTTCAGATTGTATCCGTGAATAGATTGAAACTTAGTTTTTAAATTAACTCATGTCATTGATACGAGGAAATCAAATTCCCAATATTCACTGCAACACAATTTTATTTATTTCGGTGCTAAATAAATAATTCAAAAAAATATTTAAAACTAAGAAATATTTTCTTCTGGCCCATCTTATTCGCTTTAAACTACATATTTCACAAAGTTTTAAAACACAGTAAATTTTTTATCTAATTACTTATAATAAATATAACAGTATAAAAAGAAATTTCATACTTTTTACTTTCAAATGTACTTTTTATATAAAACAATTTTTTGTGTCATTATTTTTAGTTTCATCTTGAAAATCATAAGAATTTTTCGTTCATATTTGAAAATGAAAGGAAAACTAAAACATAAAAAAATAGAATTTTCTCTTTCATTTGTAACTTTTTTTTTTATATAAAGCAAGTATATAAATTTTGTATTTTGTACTGTTATAAAGTTTTTTATTTTTTTTTATAGTATACATACTCGTGTAGTATAAGCACAATATGACAATAGGAAAAACTGGGAAAATGGTAAAAAAAAACTTTAGTAGGATTAATAATTTTATGATTAGTATCTCTATTGAATGAATGAATCTATTTTGGTGCTTTTATTCTGTTGTTGTATACAGTATATTATATCGAATTCGCACTACCGAGATCATACCGTAACTGAGTGTTGAAATTTTAGATCTTTAAAATTTTATTATTTATAGTTCTTATGATTTCAACAACACTATTATGTATCAGTGGCCGCTCTGCTTTTTATGGAAACAATAATACCTCATGTTCAAAAATTCTAAATGTGACATCTGGAAAATATAATCTGTACTAATTTTTCAAAGGTTCTTGACCAACAAAACTGTATTATCTAAGACCGCGAGTTAACTATAGCAAAGAAAGGAGACAAAACATACAAAAAATCCGCGCGTCACAAAAATGTGACAAAATGTTCACATAAAATATGATTGGTGGAAACATGTAAACAAAAGGGTTAAAATATATTATATAGAACGAACATTTTGCGAAACAAATTTGTCGATTTTTGGTGGAATACTTTATGAACTTTTCGAGTCAAAATATAATTTGTCACAAAGTATTCGCAAGCAAGTTTTTAGTAATGAAAAATATTTTTTATCAACAATCTTAAACGTCAAAATATCAGTAAGCTCAATTTAAAATGTTTCCGCTAGGTGGATTCCATGGTGCTCCAATCGTCAATAGCATAGCGGTTTTAAGGAACTTATTCATATTTTTGTTAAT
The DNA here is from genome assembly GCA_963556165.1 of Tipula helvola. Taxonomy (NCBI): domain Eukaryota; kingdom Metazoa; phylum Arthropoda; class Insecta; order Diptera; family Tipulidae; genus Tipula; species Tipula helvola. Next base: position 6,407,287 of record OY744481.1, on the reverse strand, counting down.
TTCAATATTTGTTTCTTCTGTTGAAATTGTGTCTCTAACTAATGAAATAATTACTAAACAAAGTGGGTGTTAAACCAAACTGGATCAATTTCAAGTCTTAACTCTTAACTGAAATACCAATTGTATACCATAGGTTAACGCGAATTTAAGCAAAATAAGATTTGTGAGAATCCAATAATGTGATGTGCTGATAAAGAAAATGTGAACCGGTTCTAACATAAAATTAAATAGATCCCCAATTCCTTCTTTGGTGAAACTTAGTTTCAATATTTTTCATTTGGAAATTACCATTGACTCAATAATTAAATTAAAATCATCTGATGTGAATTTCACAAATCCCAAATTTGGAAAACCTCAAAAATTGGCATAATATAGTTTTAACTGTGGGAGGGTCAAAGCATTTGAAAAAACTTGTAAAATATGCTCATTCTGGTTTTATCATTTATTCCGAAAAACTTCTTCAGCACAACATCTCGACTTAACTGCCTAACATAGCTGTGATAAAATACGTCCATACCAGAGTGTTTGCTTTAAATTTCAACCAGATATTCAACAATCCTCAAAAGCGTTGCTAACGTCTCTTTTGAATATAACCATTTTTGCTGAATCTGTGACATCTGACATTTTACTGACAATTTCCATCATCATTGAGGTTATGTCATTAATACACTCAACCACATTTTTATCTGACCAATTAATAAGTGTTTTAAATAGTTGGTATGGCTAAAATAAAATTTCACATTTTGTTCGTTATCAGGAAATGATTTTCAATGATGAATTTGTCAAAAGTCTGAGAACTTTTGAAACGTTGATTGATTAATTTTCAGTAGTCGTAGGGAAAAATTGGTAAAGAAGAACGTTAATACTCTTAATAAGATCTTATTGAGCCTTGTCAAAAGAAAGTCGAAAATTATTCAATGCTTTATAAATCATAATATCCGTTACGTCCCCCATATACAATTCAATGTTTACATTTAAAAGTGGCTTTAACACTAAGATGTTCCAAGTAGAAGATTGTTTAATTTTGATTTATTTTACATTTTTTTTAAATCGGGGGAAATTAAATTAGCCAATGTCGAATCCCGGGAATGAATTTAGCTTCATGAATGATACCCGCTAACAGGGAGATATGATACAGCCATACTATTTTTACTAATATGTATACAAGTTTACAAACTTTTTAACAGTATTATTAAAACCAACGATAATTTGTACTTTATTCGATTTACGACCCCAATCAAAAATAATGAAATGCATTGACATAGTTAATGACTAAACTATTGTGTTTAAACTCGGTTTACGACGAATACACATGTTAAGGATACAATGGTAAGAAAGAGCTAATCAGCTACATTTGAAACATACGTCTAAAACCATAACCTTTAATAAACAAAAAGTGTGTGGTAATCCACCGATTGTGTTGTTAGGTTTAACCATACATAATAGTTTTGTTGTATTCACGAAAATTATTTAATTTTGGTTATTAAAACATACAAAATAAAAAAATAAAAAATCGCGAACTCGTGAGTCGCGACGAGAGAAATTGAGTAAATTAAAGTAAATAACAAATTGGATACAATATACAAAGGTACAATACACTCAGTACTCATAAAAACAATTTATTTTTTTTATATTTTGGTGTGTTATGTAAAAATACTTGAGTTTCTAGACGGGAAAACCAAAATGGGGAAAATGGTTAGCATAAAAATAAAAATAAAAAATGTAAACTTTCACAAAACTTTTTTTTTTTGTTTTTCATTTTCATAAACAAGTAGAAATAACAAAAAAGTTCGTACAGCAGCAAGTACAACATTATTTGTATTGTGTCTCAAGTTAAATTTGGTATTAATTTTTTTATTTTCGACGACCTTGAAAAGTCAAGGTTTTTTTTTAGTTTAATAATAATATTCCCCATTTCAATAAAATCCGCTGTTACAAAAAACGTGATTGAAATATGAAAATTTCATTTTCGTGGAATGTATAATTCGACAGTAGCATGCTATACAATTAACTTTAATTTACAGCAGACAACATTAGTGTTATTACCGAGTATTTTGGTCGTATAAGTGACAATTACATAATATGTACGTTTACTAAAATGATTTTTATCGAACTATCACATTCTAATTGCAATTGTAATGTAATTAATAAGTACATATCAGACACACCTCATAAATTATAAACACTTGTTATTTACTAATATGTAATAGTACTCATTGTTTTACATGGTGCTTTTTAGTAAGCACAACAAAATAGTTTTGATAATTTAATTACGATTTAAATGTACTTTCAAACATACCCTACCCACACACGAGTGAATAATCCGGTGTGTAACAGTCCAATAAATAAGTGTTAAGACGGGGCAGTATCCATATAGTAATTACAGTTTAAGCATTTTCACACGAGGTGAAATTTAGAGAGTTCAAATATCTCAATTACTGTTGGCAGTTGGCACGGTAGACATTACTGATTGTACTCAAAATATACAATTAATATTATTTATCGTTTAAAATGTCACGAAAAATAAGAATCATTGAAGGTACAGCTGCAACAACAACAAAGGCGAAGAATTCATAGAGAAATCTAGGTGAAATATCCAAATGTCCGGCGTGCCGCTTTCATATAAACTATTATACAGGGTGTTTGGTGCATCGTTTACCAAATTGAACTGGCCGAAAAGGAGGGTCATTTGCTAACTATTAAGCCACAATAACGATCACTTTTAGGTTTTTTTATTGTAATGAAAAGTTAAGTTTTAAATTAGTAAACTCAAAATTGAGTTATCGAGGCTTAAGAGGTGGCTTTGGGCTAACTCAATTTGGCAAACGATGCACCAACCACCCTGTATATTCCATGAATTTGAATGGAGGGTGATAAAGTTATGTTATACATATAAGAAATTTGTTCGAATGCCACAAATGGATTTTGATTATTTATTGCTATAAAACTGAAACCCTTCAACCAAAAATCAAGTAAAGTAATATACCTTTAGTAAAGTAAACTTTAATAATATTCAAGCGACGTTTTGCAGTTCAACAACATGTAGAAAGTATTTTAAATTTATTTTACAAATTTATTTATTTATTTACTCTTAACCGTTAATAGAAAATTACCAAAAATAGTTTACTTACAAAAAACTGTTTACTTAAATATATAGGACGGCTAAGAAGACAGGTTAAACTGTGTCAAAGGCAGTAGCGGTTAACCTAATACAATTTAATAAAAAAATCATTTTATTAAAAATCAAACATGAGAAACATTACCTATCAATACAAATCTATAAAAAGTTATTTTATAAACATAAAACCAACATCCTTATTCTCCATTAGTCAAACTTTAACTGATGTCATAAACTGATTATTATTAAAAATTAAACGTAAATATGTGGGCAATCGGTTAAAAAATGTAGGTGCACAGAAAGGAATATTTTCGAAATATTTCTATAGTATATCTTTGGAATTGTGAATAAGCTACGATAATTGTTACGTACATTGTAGGCAGTAATAGATCTCAATAACCGATGTCCACTACACGAATAAAATAATTTCAAAACTCTAAATGTTGTAGAGATTCTGTAATGGTAAAATATTGCAATTCACTAAAATAGGCCACGTATACGCTGTTTAAATAAAATAACACGCAAAATATGTTTCGTAAAATGTAAAGTGGCTCCATGGTATTCATATAACTCATGAACAATAAAAATTAAGCAAAACTTGGGACGGACAAAATTTTCTTAACAAATAAATAGCTCGTAGAGCAGAATTGAGCTGTTGCTTTAACTTATGACAGTGAATTTTCCAATTTAAATTGGTATACTTAAATGACATCACATATTCTATCTTAAGACAATAGCTGGTACAATTAACTAAATCACAATCTTGTGTATGATAAAATATTTCAGGGATATAACTTCGATATACGGATCCCCCAGAATTTTAAAAAACATTACCTTATTTTTCTCACTTAATAACAACGAGTGAGCGTCAAACCACGAGCTAAGCACTTTTATATCCGAATTAATCAAATTTGTTACTGCAGATGAACTCAAATCGGCAAAGGTTAATGCAACGTCATCCCCAAATGCTGTTAATCTACCATTTAACTTGATTGTAAAGAAGGAATTAATATAAATTAAAAATAGTTTAGGACCAAGCACTGAACCCTGTGGAACCCCAATAATAGCTTATGTTAATTAATAATAGCTTATCATCTACCATATCGAATGTTCTCTTAATATCAATAAATACGGCAGCCACACACCTTTTTTCATTTAAATTACTGTGAACATGTGAACACCATTTAAAATTCAGAAAGTGCTGTTTCAGTAATTTTCCCGATGATAATCCCATGTTGTTGGCGGCTAAGAATATTATGTTTATTTAGGAAGAACTTCATCCGAGAATTCATTGCCTTTTCCATAATTTTCAAAATCGTAGATTGAATAGCAATTGGCCTATAATTATCTATGATAATCTTCTTCCGTTTTTTAAATAAAAGAAGTGTAATTGCCGTTTTTAAATAATCAGGGATATTTCCAAACTTAAAACACTGATTAATGAAATTGACCAAATTTGGAGTTATCGTTTGAACAGTATGTTTTATCATATTGGAGTTAAATCCTAAAACATCAAAGCTATTACTGTATTTTAGATTATTTACTATGTTAATACCTTCGGTATCCACCACAGGATTTATTGAAAAACTTTCCATGACCTCATTAGAACAAAAATAATTATGATTTGTCGAAAAGTTAAAAAATCTTCTCAAGTCATATATAATTCGAGAAAAATATTTGCCAAATTCATTAGCAATAGCTACCGAATCAGACAATAGGACAGAATCGTTAGATAAAATTTTATCAATACTATGACTAGAACTATTCCCTAAAATATCATTAACCAGAGACCAGGTCTTTTTACTGTCACATCCACAACTGCTAAATTTATTACCATAATAATTATGTTTATCAGAAATAATACTATCATCAACCTTTATGCTTTCTTTCAATAATTTTCTATATTCATTAAACTCAATAAATTATCTGAAATCCAGGGCTTAAGTTTAATTTTCGAACTGCGTTTAGTAATCTTGCTAACACAGGATTCAGCTATACCATTGAAAATTGCACTAGTTTCTGCTAAAATTAAATCCATCCATAATTAATTTAAAAAAAAATTATTTTTTCACAATATTAATAATAATAAAATAATAATAAATTGTAATGTAATTATAAATCCATAATCGGAAATAATAAGAATTAGGTCAGTATAGAATAACTCGAGCCTAAATCTGGCTAACCAATAACTGATAGCATTCTGATAAATAATAAAAATTATTTAATTTGTGTCTTTTATTGTATCGTTTTACTGTACATAAATCAATATATTCAACAGGCTAATTTTTGCCGTTTACATGTCCAAAACTATTTTATCTATAAATAATGTATGTTTGTGTGTATACATACAAATGATATAACATATGTAGTCTATTGTTAATAAAATTAAAGCCTGTAAATAAATAATCAAAAATATGACTGTCTGTCATACATCCTAATTAAAAATGGACAAATTAATCATCTAAATATTTAATTCGATTTGATTGATTGAAAACCTTTCAATTGTGGACGTACAATTATTGCTGTAACTACATTCAGTAAGGACCAGTTTAATTACATTAAAATTAATTTGATCAAAATAATTTCAAACCTAAAAAAGTTTCAAAATCAGGTGAGGTCAAACTAAATCTATTATACTATGTAGCCAGATGGCCTTTTTAGAATTTTACCCAAATCTGAATTTATGTAAAACTCTACCATCGTGTATGGTTTAACTTTCTTTATTGTAATTTAAATAAAATGTTTGTATAAATACATAAAACCCTTATATACGATAATATTTAAAATATTCACCAAACAGCACATAAATAGTTAGATATACCATGTACATATGTATTTGGGTTTTCACCATATATTAGCATAAAGCCATACCACTATAAATAGACAGTATACAGCTTTTTTCGAAAAATATAAAACTTTTATTACGTTTTTTTGTTTTTCAAAAACTGTTAACTCAAAATTAGCATTAGAACGAGATGGCATTATTTTATATTTTCTAGTTTTTCAAATTTTATAGATTTTTCAAAAATCACACCCAAAAAAAAAAAGCACTAGATATAGTGAGATTTGTTAAACGGAAAAAAGCTCTGCACTATACTTAATTGAACTGTATCAATGTCACAAAAATATTTTTATTTACATCATATACAAAAAAAAAACATAAAAAAGAATTTCCAACCACGTTATTTTTTATAAATTGTAAATTGTAAACACTCGCGAGTTGTTAGAGAAATTTTCACATTTTATTTTTTTTTTTACAACCAACCACTTTTATTTTTTATTTTATTTTATATACACAAAATTGAGAAGCACCATACAAAAAAATTTTTATATAAAAACAAAATACATAACATACATGTTATGTATATAAAAAAAAAAAGCTTAGAAAAGCTTTACTACTGTTCGATATACACTTTTCTCATTTTCATTTTTTATTTACTCGTACATACATACATACATATATACAACCGGTACCAATTTTCTCTCATTTTTTATCAACACACATTTTTTATGGAAAACTGTTTTTTTTATTTCGTTTCAGTTGTTTTTTTTTTGTTTAATGTGATTTAAAAGCTCTTCTCTTAATCGTAAAGTTCGACACTCAACACTAGACTAGAAAATCCATTAACAAAAAAAAAAAAAAGTTTTTCACATCATGTGAAAACGAAAATATGTACAAAATGGTATATAAATTATACATGTGTATATGTATTGTGACAGTGTGATATTGTTGTTGGAAAATATTTGTGAAAATTTAAACAAAAAAAAAAAAGGAGATAAACCTATATTTTGTTGAAGGTACACAACAGAGATGAAAATGTGGGGAAAAATGTGATGAATTTGTGTTAGTAAGATTGTCGTCATATTATTGCTTTAGTTACATCTAGTGTATATGTTATAGAAAGTCATTAGAATATTTTTGTTGTATTTCGTTTTTTTTTTTGAGACATGTAAAATGAAAATCATTTCCATTTTGGTCAGTAAAGAAATTAGTGTGGCAATTAAACTTTTTGTTTGATGTTGTTGTTTGGAATTATCTCTCTTTATCTTAATATATGGATGGATATACACATATGTATATAGACGAGTGCTTAGGCGCTTGTATATTATGAACTGTTGTAAATGTCTAAATGAAATTTATTATTGCTGTTTTTATGACAGAGTAAGAAAAGGATATATAAAATGGTTTGTGTATATTCATAGAACTGTGCGCGGGCGTATTACTCAAATATTGCTTGCTAGAAATACATCACACGAAAAGAGACAAGTAGTTTTATTTTATGTACGTTGGGTTTTTTGCGATAATAAACTAAAGTTGATATAAAATATACGAGTATGTATGTACACATAAAAAAAGGAAATAAATTAAATGATGTATGAAAAATAAATTATTGCACGGAACCTAGTGTACAGTGGTGTCCTCTTAATTTAGTCCTGCGTGGGTTTTTGTTTTTGGAGATACAGTTATACTCACATAATCAATATCTAAACTTTATATGTTTGAATATTTTCAAAACACGGAAAATGTTTATGTTTCTTGCAATCATATAATTTTCCCGGAGCTTAAAAGCATTGGTATTTAGTATAGTTTAATTTACGAGTTAATTCCCGTCGAGAATTTCACTCCTATAAAATTTTAATCAAGAATTACGGAGGTGGAAGTAAAAAACGTTTTGAAATGAATGACCTTCTTGGCAATTATAATTTTTGAAGTTTCCAAATGTTTCTGACTAAAGCAAACAATTTTTGGTATAAGAAATAATGTTTTCCTTTCGATAAGTTGGAGATGTGGGCGTCTTGATTTTTTACAAGGCTAACCAGTCTATTCATGCATCAGTTGCAGATAATTTTTTGGTAATGAATGTTCTACCATGTTTCGATTAAGGCATTTGACTTCACTCCTTAAAGCATACTTTGTAGTTTTTGCGAACTCTCACGTCCAGTAAAATGCCACTTTCCGGACTCAGTATGTTTCGATCTGAAATTTGTATGATATCGAAAAACTCAATACGTCGCTAATTTGCATACTAAGAAACAATCGAATTTGTAACTGAATAACTTTTGTAATATCGAAATTCACATAAAAATAAATAATTTAATTTTAAGTACTACATATTATTAAAATAAAAATAACATTTTCTATTAAACAATATTTTTCTATTTTAATTCTGTTTTATAAGTACAAAAATACATTTTCAAAATTATTGTTATTTTCCGTGTAAAAAACACTTTTCAAAATTCAAAAATAGTTTAATACTATTTTTAACAAAAACAAGTAACTTCATTTTTCGGATACAACTTTTTATTTATATATTGACATGAGCATAAATTTTGCTTTTCGAGATCTTGAAAATAATATATTTATTGATCAAGCTGAAAAGATTAGACATTAAAAGAAAACTACTTTGTTTTTGCTTTAACCCAATTAACCCCAAAGTACCAAAAACGACCTTTCTATTTACTGGTCATTATTTAAAATGATCAACAGAAACAACATTAGAAGTGCGTCGAAAAATAGAAAGTGTCAAAACAAATCATTTAAAGTGCGGTTAAATTTGTGTGCGGAACCATAATGGACACAAATTATTGGTAAGCTTGCAACATGTGTTTCCAAGTTGATACTAGATTTGTGTTAATTAAATATCAAGTAATACGGGAAATATCAAGATTCATGTAAATTTAACTGTATGGTTGCGTTAAATGATGTGAAAATTGCATTGGCTTTTAAAAGCCATTTGGAGTTTAGATATAATTTTAGTGAAAATTTCATTTGGTGCAGAAAGTCCACTTGGGATATAATATGTATTATATTTAAATTTATTACGAAAATTGAACAATATAATTGTTTCAGGAAATAAAAGCTTACGCTTGCCGAAGTACTTGGGGAGTTGGAGAAATCAGATAGTGAAATTGATTTACCCTCGTCAATATACGTTTTGCCACCAGAAAATGAATTTGCCGAAATCGACGAGGACTCTGGGGATGAGGAAATTCCAAACGCTAACTATCTATCTAGATCATTGTTCGCAAATAGTTGGTTATTGGCGTGCCAATAAAATTATTTCTTTAAACAATTGGTTTTTTTGCGTGCCAAACTAATTCCGTAAAATAATTTTTTTTTATGTAACATTAAAGATCACTCAGAATCGGGCCATAATACGCAAGATTTTTACTTTTGTTTTTCAACGCAAATTTTTATAGGAAGATAGCGAATAAAATAACTTAAGATAAATGTTATTATCTCTGAATCTGGTCAAATATCTTAACCCCAGATAATTGTCTTTGCCCGTTCGGATCCTAATTATTTTTATAATATTCATCTGTAAAAATAGAAAGTCACAACGATTTGTCGAAGGAAAATCCGTTAGTTCAGCTATTGTCAGCTAGCGCGCCAAATTATCTGTTAAACGATAAATCGCATCGTAAAATAAATGGCTAAGTAGGTTGCAGTGCACTCATATTTCTCTGCTATTTTGATTAGATCTTTAAAAACTCAGAGGAGGGACCAGAAAAATAAAACTCATACAATTTAAATATTTTATTTAAGTAATTAAACTCCACAGTCATACAAATAAAAATACATCGACAAATGTGTGTGCTTCATTTGGTGCTAGAGAAGGAAAAAATTAGTTGAATTGGTGTATGGTAAACCAAAATTGGCAAATCTAGTTTTTGATTTATGATATCGACCATAATATCATTAGTATGAGTAGTGTTCCAAAATACAATCATACCGTTGGGTTATGTTTCAATATACAAAATGTGATCCCAGCTCAAGTTTAAGGGCGAAAAATTTTTCAGGCCATGAAATAATAGGTTTTATATTAGAAACTATTTGTAATATCTACAAAATATTTCAGATATAAAATTTAATAAAATTTCTCTAAAATCCGTCAACAAATATGCTTGTTACATTTGATGCTGAAGACTGAGATGAAAGTCTGAATTGACCAGTATTTAAAAATAAATTTGGCGAATATAATTTATCATTTGACATCATAGAAGGTGTTCCGCAATATTTCTTAAATTTCAGCCATGGTTTAAATAAAAAATCCGGCCCCAAATGATATGGCCGGAGGAATTCTTCAGAGCCTATTAGGAACTATTTAAAGAATCGATTTTACATCTTAAATCCCAGAAGTTAGTTTTTATTAAAATCCATGCACAAAAGTGCCTCCTACTTACATTTTGAGCTTGAGATGTATTAAACTGCTTGGATTGGTTGCTAATGTAAAAAAAAAAATTAGTGAACCATTAGTAGTGTTCCGCAATATTTCTTAAACTTGGCTGTTATTTTATTTAAGAAAATCCGACCCCAACTGATATGACATAAGGAATTCTTCAGAGCGTGAATAATTCAATTTTATATTAGGAATCACTTACTGAATCGATTTAATAACCTAGATATGAAATTTCACTAAACTCTGTTAACAAACGTGCGTGTTCCATTTGGTGCTGGAACTGTAGAAAAAGCCTGGATTGGTTATGTACTTAAAAAAACAATTTCTTTTTGGAAAATTGTTTTTTTTTTTATTTAAATTGAAATAGGTTTAAATTTATGTACTAACATATAATTAGCAGTGTCCTGGTATATTTGCTGAATTCTGGCCTTGTTTTATTTAAGAAACTCATTCCATGCTCTAAACGGAACTTCTGCGGTGAAGCACTAATTCCATTGAAATTTATTATCTGACGTAACCAACATATTTGATGATAAATGAATTAGTTGCAGCATACTCAAATGATGAATCGAGGTGGCGGGTTTTGAAATTTTCCTAGAAGAAATTTTACGGGTCTAAGCTTGTGGTAAAATAGCAGTGTACGAATATGACGTCGAAACTAAGGCCTAATGGCCCTAACAGAAGTTTCCTGAAGAGGCAAAACCGTCAAAAGCTCGTCACATTCGAAAGAATATGAAGGTTATGCTCAACGTTGAGCTTCGATTTTAATGGCATATTATGCTAAGAGTTCTTTCTACCAGGCAGTAATAATAAGAATTACTACCTGGAAGTTACATTTCGCTGCTTGTTCGTAAATTTTTGGCCTAAAACGACACAACGTTATGATGTCTCAGCCTCCGTATTTGCCGGCCATGGCAACCCAACCTCTTCGTTAGCCAAAAATTAACTAAGCATCAAATATAACATAGCTACAAATGTCATGATACGTTAGGGACAAGTGAATCAATACAACAAAAAACTTGTAACAACTAGCCATTAAGCCCGCGATTAAAAATCTCTCGATTTTTTGATCAAACCATATATTTTATCACCTAGAAGTTTTCTTGCAAGCTTTCCGTATTTCTCGAAAATATTTGGTTTTCGTAAAGGTTTTATTATGCCCAAATTGAATTCATGCTTTCCCATTTCCCAGCATTTCGATATTTGGACTTTATCAAAACTTTAAAAACGTCTTGTCCATTTTTTGTAAGAATTACTGCAAAAAACGTCGATTTTTAAAGCTTTAATTTTTTTTGGCATGCCGGACAAATTTCTAGATGTGCCACATATTTACGATCACTGATCTAGATTCTAGTGCAATGCTCAGAACGGAAGTGGAAATTGATGAAAGCGAAAATATTAGGGCAGAAATTATTCAGGTGCCAAAGCAAAAACGGTGGAAATTGGAAAGCAGCAATAAGCTGGTAAAGCACACCAAAACTTCACAGTTTTACAAAAGTTTTTCCTGATTTAACAATATCGAAAGAGTCTCATCCATTAGAATTTTTCGAGCTATTTTTTAATAGAGGATTTGTGCAAATGGTAGTCGATTTCACAAATCAATACTCATCCCAATATAAAAACACATCATTAAGAAGTATGCGTTCAATGGAATCCTAATTATTTCCGGATATAACAAAAATCCACGAAGAAAATTATACTGGTCTGGGTTTAATGATAATTCGCTTATTTCTAAAGAGACTATGAGGAAAAATCGTGTTGATGTGATATTCAGTGCCACACAACGATAAACTTGGAAAAGTGCGGCTGTTGATCATAGAAATGAATAAAACCTTTTTAAAATACACACCTCTTACCAACGGATTATCGGTTGACGAATCAATGATTCCGTATTTTGGGCATCACGGATGCAAACAATTCATGCGAAGTAAGCCAATTCGTTTTGGATTTAAATCATGGGTATTCGCACAGAAAAATAGCTATTGCATTCAATTTGACATTTATCAGGGTAAACACGCAGCGAACCCCACTAAATTACCGCTTGGGCAGTTTCATTGAACTTTGCAAATGTGCTAAAAGACAACTACAAAAATTTGAAGCTTTAATTTTTCTTTGATAATTTTTTCACTAATCCTTCAATTATCAGTAAACTGTCTGTTTTGGGATATGGTGGTACCGGTACAGTCAGAGAGCATCTATGTGGCAAAGCGCCATTAATTCAAGTAACGAAAAGATCTCAAAGAGGAGCGTTTCAGTCGGTGATTGACAAAGATGAATAGTTACAATGTTGTCAAATGAATTTGGTGTAAAGCCAACAAAAACCTGCGTGAGGTCCCAGCTGCCGCAAAATAGAAATTGACTATAGTACAACCGCACGTTGTACATATGTACATAGTACATACATATAATCAATTTAGTACATCTCTTCGATAATCATGTAGCAAATTATCGAATTGGTATTGGCGGAAAAAAATGGTTTTTGCCAATTGCCCTATGGATCTTCGATGCGGCGATCAGCAATTTGGACAATTAGAATTTCGTCGTCTAATCGCAAGGTCACTTTGCAATAAATATGGAACACCACCTCTTATCCCTGGTCAACGTCTCAAGACAATAAAGAACGATCCGGCTCGTCAAAGCGGGTCACACTTAATTATTACAGGGTCATCCAGAAAAACATAAGATGAGTGTGGACTTAGAACAACTAAAATGAGCTTATCATGTGGGATTCCATTGCATGACAAGTGTTTTCAAACTTATCATAGCCCAAAATCTTTATTAATTTTAAACCCAAAATGTATATGATATAACATAAACCAAATGTAATAATTAAGGTTATTTTATTTAAGAACACTGATATGAATTTATTTTGTATTTATTATTTTATGTTATTTTTTATATCATAATAATTTTTATAATAAAAATGAATTTATTTGTGCAGTACGAAAAGAAATTTTAATAGTTGACTTTTTCCGCCATTGGCAACTACTATTTTTGAAAATATCACTTGAATTGAATTCAGCTTGGGCTGCCAATTGACTATCTATCTTATACAGTTTATCCACTCCAACATCAAATAGAACTCTCTTAAACAACAACAATTGTTTGTCCGTTAAAATTTGAATTTAATTTAACGATTGGTTTGAATGAAATACTATCCTATAATGAATCCTGGACAGGTCACCCGAGTATTCACCAAAATTAAATAGATTCCAATGTTCAATGAGACTGTTTTGAGCCCTAAGTTGGTTAAAAAGGACCTCAAAGAAGATGAAACAAACACACAAAAAGATAACCAAGATCCAAGTTTCATGTTAAATTAAGTAAAAGGTTATACAAAACAAATATGAACCACAAATTCAAAATTGTCGTAAATGACATATGCTTACAGGGTGGATTTTTTCTATATCGATAACGAAAATCTCGACTTCAAAATCATCCCTTCAGAACGTAAGTGGAGTTACAGGCAAAGGATGAAAATTGTGGCTCTTCCAGTCAGATCAAAAACCAGAGTGAAAAATAAAGTGAACGATGAATAATAATTAGTCAATTTTATTCACTGTTAATTCATTGAATATCCACGGATTTTTCACTTACTATTGCTCATTTAGTAAGTATAGAAAGATGGCGGAAGAGTAAAACTGTGCATTTGGTGTTGGTGATTAAAAATTAAAAATAAAAATATTAAAATATATTTTCGTGACACTGTGTAAAATTAATAATTATTTTAATAATAGTAAACATAATAATCAATAAAATTATTATCATAAAATATAGTATTCAACCATATAAATGTAATAATATAGTGTAGCAAGTAGCAATAATAATTCTCCAAAAAATAATAATTCAAAATGATGGTCTATCAGGGGCGTCCAAGCCAAATGAGTATTTTTGGCAAGTTTTCAACTGGACAACGCGTGACTATTTATGTATCCATAGCCACAGAATTTTTTACTCTGGAGTGAGTGTGAAGACCACCGCAATTTTTATTCCATTTTGAGGCATGCGGCCCGCGGTGATCTTCACATCTATTTCGGAGTGATAAATTCTTTGACCCTGGATAGATAAATAATTACTGCGTTGTCCAGTTGGCTTTTTATTCATCGCAGTTTTAATGCTCTAGTTATTTTGAAAATTTGTCAAAAATTCTCATTTGGTTTGGACGCCCCTGCGTAGTTCAACTATTATATTTAAGTTTGGTGTTATATTATTTTTCCTCGTTGTGTTTATTGAAATTAATCATATACTTCAAGTGTTTATAAAACTGTTATAATCTATAAATAAAAATAATATTTTAATTCATTATTTCGTGGACTGTACTATTTGGCTCAGCTCAGTTGCTGTGTACGCGTTTATTGTATTTATTTATTGGGCATAATCGGTGTTATAAATTATCAATAATACCCAACAATACGGATAGTGTTAAAGCAGCAGGACCCACTACACGCAAGCAGTCTTCACGGGAGCCCATTTCGTCAACTGAAAGCTTTTTTAATTTAGAAAATCCTAGCAATAATGATCTTTTAATTGCTATTTCATCCATTCATAAAAGTCATGTAGAAACAAATAAAAAACTTGATTCAGTCATGAATGACATTAAATGTCTTATTCCTGATAATGAGGCTAACAAAAAACAAATCCAACAAAATATAATTGGAACAAATTCAGTCTAAATTGAGATGACGAAATTGAAGAGCGAAGTTGAATACCTGAAACAAAAAGAATTTAATCAAGACGTGATTATTTCTGGTATTCCATATATTGCAAACATTACTTACTGTTGAGGTTTTATTCGACTCCATTAAGAAGATTTATATGTATGAACAACAAGATGTTATTTCATATTTTCTTCGGTAAATTGGTATTCAGCAACATTTCCAATTCATCATCAAATTTAAAGATTTGGGTTTTAAGTATAAATTCATAAATATGTTTCGCACTAACGGTCCGCTATTTCTACGTCAGTTGCTACCACAATCCAATATTATGGCTGATCATGGTAACCGTAAATTGTTTGTTAATGATCGCCTAAAAAAGTTCAATCTGGATTTATTACATCAGCTGAGGCAATTGCAAAAACAACAAGTGGTTAGTTATTTCTGGTTTCGTAACGGTATTTTTTATGTTAAAATCAGAAAAGATGACACGACGTCAACAATTATCAGCATTATGGAAGACATTGTAAAACTCAAAGTTTAGAATTTATTATCAATAACTAATTTTGTCTTCTTATAAATTTTATTTTGTTTTTATTTTTTCATCAATATCAGGTACACTAAACACTAGTACATTTTGTGTTATTTGTGATTGAAGTTTTTCCTTTAGTATTTTTGTTAGTGATGAATACTGATAATGACGAATATAATCTGGCCAATGAAATCAACATCTCGTTTGATGAATATAGTAGTTTTGATCACGTACAGAATTCTCTGCATAAATGCAAAAAGTTTGCGCAATAAATTGAATCTCTTCAGAAAAAACCTAAAATTTTGGTTATTTCTGAAAAGTGGATGTACAGCAATGAAACTCAGTATTTCAATTTATCAAATTTTACATCCTAAAATTGGGTTAGGGATGATGATCGTGGCGGTGGTGTTTCTATCTTTGTACATGACAGCATTGGTTCAACTGTAATTTTCTCTCACACCATCCATTACGTTAGCTGATTAATCGTTGATTTTTAATTATTTATTGGCTAATGATTTTTGCCAACACAAAAGCTTGAATGTATTGTTCTTTCGAATGGTTTTGTTATATTGAATCCTCGTCTTTCTGAATTTTATACAAGAATGTCCAATTCCCCGTCTATTTTAGATTATGTGATCACAGATTTAATTTTTCACAGGTATAATCTTGATAGCTTTGACGTATCTTATTCAGACCATAAAGCTATTGGGTTAGATTTCTATTTTCATTCTCATCGAAATTTGAATTTGCCAGAAGCTACTAAAACGATAATCGATCATCAAAATATTTCAAAAATTTTAAGTGAGGTTGTTTTTCAGACTAACGCTGACTTTTCCAGCCTCATTGCTTATTTAACCGATTTCAAATGTTGACATACAATTACTGTGTGAATAAAAAAATAAAAATAAACATTGTACATAAAAAATTCCCTGATAACTCTTATTTCAAGGACTAGTTCCTATCTTTCAGAAATTTGGTTACCAATAACAACAAATTTTTCAAGAAGAAATATTATGATGATCAATTTAGGCAGAATAATTTTGACTCTCGGAAATATTAGAATTGGTTTAATCGTATTAATTTTAATCGTACGAAGACGAATAACCCTATTGTAACATCTGATTACTCTGGTAATTTATTGGAACCTTTTGTGGTAGCTAAAATTTTCAATAGACACTTCATTAAAGTGTCTTCTAATTGGTTTGTCCAACTCTCCACCACAAATTTTGAAATTATCAATAGTTTCAGACATTATGCTATATATAACTGCTCTGAACCCATTTCATTATCAAAGGTACGTTTGTGTAAAATTGATAAAATTGTTAGCTCTCTTAATACTAAATCTGCTAATGGGTATGATTTAATGTCAGTAAAGTTTTTACAAATCCATAAAGAGCATATTATTATGCAAGTTATACTAACGATTGTATAGTCAATGGAATTTTCCCTAGGTCACGCGAAACTATATGTTGGTGTTTTATTCATTGATATCCGAAAGGCCTGTGTTGATCATTTTATATTATTATAAAAATTCTAGCTACTCAAACCCGCACTGAACAATTTCTATCTATTCTAAAAGACTACCTAAGTGATCGCAGTCAACGCACAATTGTCAATAACGTTTACAGTGATGATGGATCAATTTTTTCTGGTGTACCAGAAGAATCAATTTTGGGTTCATCGCTTTTTATATTAACGATATTTTTAGTTTGGACTTGTTTGGTAAATTACATCCAGCTTTATGTTGATGATGCAGCCTTAGTGTATAGCAGTAGCAATTTAAATGATATCATTAAACATATGCAACATGATTTACATTTGATCAACAATTATCTATTGGCTAACCGTTTGTCCTTGAACCTCAATAAAACCAACTACATTTTTTTTAAACAAACTAAAGAAGTATCTTTTTTCAAGTACCACCTGGGATTGGTAATTGATTCAAAACTAAATTGGTCGATGTATATTAACGAACTATATAAAACTATTTCCCCCACGTTATTTGTATTACGACGAATTTGCAACTATACTAATACTGAATCTGCGTGGTTAATCTATTTTGCATATGTCAAATCGCATCTTAATTATATGTGCATGGTCTGGAGTGCTGCACCTGCTTATTTGTTGCGACCTTTCTCCAGAATAGGATTATAAAAATTATCAAACACCTACTCAGACTTACCACCTCATATTTACTATACAGCGAAAAGATCTTACCTATTGCTGTTTTAGGTGATTTTGATTTACTGATTTTCATTTTTAAGGCATAACTAAATGTAATTACAGTTTCCAAAGGGCTAGTGACATTCATAATTATAATACACATTCAAATCAAAACTGCTATACGACATCTCTTGACCAATAGGGACTCGAATAATGTTTTTTATAGGGGCTTGATTTTGTTCAATGAATTGCCTGATGAAGTTAAACAGGAAACACGCATTGGTCACTTTAATGATTTAATCATCTGTTCAGGCTTTTATTTATAATAAATGGCTAAATTTAAGACTTCAATAGTTAAGACTTATAGTTTTTGTAACTTTTTAAAGGGAATTTAATAAATTGCAACGAAAAAAAAAACAATGTGTGTAGCCTCTACGCGCGACAGAAGTGAAACTTTTTAAGCTGTAAATTTGTAATTACTACAATTTATCGTTCAATGGTCCGGCTGGCATATACAGTAAAATGTGTAGCTTTTCCGCAGCAAGAATTGAAGAAATAGTCAATTGATCCTTATAGTGTTATAGGAGTATTACACAAAGTCAGAGTTGATACATCCAAATTAGATAATTCCACATTCTACATTATCTAGTTATTTTTCTCAATCTCTGTTACTCCATGATCTGGTAAAACAGGATTATCACAACTCGATACAAAATCTATCTATAGAGGCACGATAAACGGAATAAAAGCAATATTATTTACTAATACTGATATTAAAGCGACATTTTAGTTTGAGAACGCAAGCGAAATTGTGATGGTGTATTGTTCGGTTTATATTTTAAAGTGAATTTTCCTTAAGACAAACATTTTTTTCAAGAGAAATTCAGAATACTAAATAATTTACCTAAAGTAATGCAACCAACGATTGATGCATACGCATAGATAGGTGCAGTTTTCTCATGTCATTTGGAGCTATTGCAGAGTATAATTTCCATGTCTCATTTTGTGGTTAGCATAATCCAATTGTTTCATTTTTGAATTGCCCAAGAAAAAGAAATACATTTTGTATTTAGTTTAAAAGTATTAAATGTATCCTTTAAATATCTATACAAATTTAAGTTTTATAAACTTCACTTCTCTATTTATTGTAAATTTACAATAAGTTATTTAATATAATAACCGCCTACATCTAAATAGTACAAAAACATTAAGTTTGAGATATTTGTGTACAAGCAAATTATTTACAAACACAATTTTTATACTTGTTTTATATAATATACTTGTAAATTGCAATCAATACCTCAATATACTATAAATCTAGGAGGCATTGATTCGACTGTTCGTAGATGTTGTTTTTGTATTGCATGCAAATTCATTCAATTTCGTTTCAATATTCTTTTGTTTTTTTTTTCGAATCATACCATGCCTAAAAAAAATTTCAATTCAAAAATAAAAGAAATACTGTCGCTTTTTTCGTTTCATATCGCTTCTTCATTTTTTGCTTGTAATTTTTGTTTTGTTTCATCGATTTTAAAAATCACCCCGGTACTAAAGAAGTTTCACTTCAAAAATGTATCATAAATTATTTTCTCATCATTCATTCATTATTTATTTTGTGATGAATGATGAAAGATAAATTCGGTCATATACACACACATTATTCTCTTATCATTCTTTATTTATCACTTTTTATTCGCTGACTATTCATTCATCAGTCATCATTCATTAGTTCATTACTCATCATTCGTCTTCCAGTGATTAATGATTGAATAATAATAATCTGTGAATCTGAATGAGAGTGAAAGCAGAATTCATCTTAGATGAAACTTCTGTTTCATGTGACTAATTCTACAATTAATACAATTAATTAAATAATAATTAAAAAGAAAAAGAAATAGTTATTTCTTTTATTGTGATATTTTTTATTTTTTTTTTAACAAAAATTAAATTTTTTAAACAGACAAATTTGCCAATTTTTGTCAATTTTTTAAAAACTATTTCACTATTTCGTTTTTTTTCTATGATAATTATTATTAAAAATGATATTATAACAGCACAATGGCACAATTATAAATTAATTAAAATAAAACAAATGTTTATTTTATTTTGTTTTTAATTTTATTTGCTTTCCTTATAGCGAAATAATTTTTATTTTATATACCTTGAAAATATCTCTACGGCACAGCTTAATAGATCAATTATTACTCGTCGGTCATATAATTTGTGTTTGTGTTAGTATTAATTTTAATATTCAATAAAATCTATATTAAAACTAAACATGGGTTTTATTTTAATTAATTGTATGTATTATAGAGTGAATAATGAATGAATTTATCATTCATTAGTGAATAATGAGTTAATAATGGTCGAATATTGAATAAATATTCAATTAAAAATTTGTGAAAAACTCGTGAATAAATAGTGAGCAGTGAGAGAATGCTGAGTGAATAATGCATTACTAACGGGTCATTAATGAGTGAAATCGTCATTCATCAGTGAATAAAGAAGGAATACCGAGTGAATAATGCTTGAATAATGTATGAATGACGGGTAAAAAATATGTGAGTAATAATGAGTGAATAACGAATGAATTATAAGTGAGTAATGAGTTTAGTGCATAATAGCTCTATTGCTTTTGTATTATTTTATTATTTCTTATTATTGTTAGGATTAGGATTTAATTTTCGACTTGTTATTTCCAAAGCAACAGACCAAGAATGTGAATTTAATTTTTGTTTGTTGTATTTCTTATGAATTTATTTCTAGTGGTAGTTATTATGACTAAAAATTCGAAAAGATTGGCGTAAATCTAATTTTGTTTATTGAAACAATTTTAGGATTACGGTGTGGATTTAGAATAAGATTATCCGACTGCTTCAGCAGTTTGTCTGTTTCTCCTCATTGTGATATTGAGGGTAATGAGATAGGTGATTCGTTGGCCAAAGCTGGTATCCGTTTAAAACATATGTTTGGTTTTGAAACAGTGGCCCTGTTATGTTTTAACTGTGGTAAGAAGGCAGTGAAGATTTTTGTGTTAAATGAACTAAGAATACAGGGTTTCGCTAAACTGGGAAGATGTAACGGAGAAATCCTGGAATTTCCCGATCACACCTTCTCATCGAGATCAGTCTACTATTTTTCTTGCTGCGGAAAATTCACTAAGTTGTTAGGTACAGTAGCGAAATTCTTATAGTTTGTGAATAATTTTTTTTAATACTCTGTAACTTGTTCTTTATATAAGGAATTTCTGTAAAGTTGCAGCTATAGAATTTTCATATTTTGTGAATAGGGTCACTGTTGGTTCCAGCCAATTTTAATAATAATTGTACCTTCATCTTCCAACCACTGCGATATATTTTCCACGTCCACATTTTCATTATTATCCTATTTAATACTGCTGCAGTCGGTCACTTTCAGCCCTTCTAATTCTACATCTGCTTCTTCATGGTTAATCAATTTATTCCAAGCATTCTCTAAAGTTCGAATTTTCGCTTCATGCCAGGTTGCCCCAAAATGAAAAAATTATGATTTTAGGTTAAAGTTGTTAACATTTTGTAAGGTACGCTGCCCCCTAGTGTCTTCTTCATCAAATTCATCTTATAACATATTTATTACTGCCTCTAGAAATTATTTGTGGCATGTATATACGTTTTGTGGCCAGAAATATTCCTTGGTCCATTGGCTGGTTAAGTGAAAATTTATTTTTGTACTGGATAAGTAAAGTTGTATATAACCAAAGTGTGTATTATAATTCTAAAAAAAAAGTCCGGTTTATCCGAAGTCCGGTATATCGGGGTCCGTTATATCGACGTCTTACTGTTATGTGTTCCTGCTTGAGATAGAATGCTTGATGTTGAACTACATATAGGATAGTTCATAAAAAATTACAAATTTTCTTCCTCATGTAGCTAACTTTATTTTTATTGTATTGGAGCAGAACGAGGAACAAAATGCTTTACTCAATCGCTAGAAATTTCATTTAGCTAGTTTTGAAATATGGTTAGGTCAATTTGTTAGAAATTTCATTTAGCTATAGTTTTGAATATGGTTTTTAGATTCAAACCAAGAAAATTATTCTTGATATGGCAGCATTTTTGGATCAAGTTTAAACTTTCCGGTATTTCTGATTTCTTGGTTGGTTACTTGCAGATTACAATTGACTGTTCATTAAAAATGCTTGATAATATTTTTAATACTAAAACTAAATTGAAAAAGGCGACAAACAAAATATTAAAATCAACTTATAAATTAGGGACGAATTTTAACCAACGACAAATTTATTTATTCAATTTAAGTAAACAATCATGTTCTAATATTATATCTGTTGTCACTGTCAGGAAACTTAACGTGATATTTACAGGCATCTACTTGGCAAAATACAAGCACGCACGGTCATAGTGAGGTTAAATATTATTTGTGTATGGGATAAGTGAGGGGCTCGAATTAATTTTGCGGCCGAAAATTTTTGTATGGTGAAATTAATTCAATTTTCAATATGAATTAAATTCGCGAAAAAATTCATGTCGTGCAATTTATTCATAATAATTAAACATTATTTAATTCGAAATTAATTCATTTTAATGCGGACTTAATTCACGGGGCTGTATAAGTGGCTAACATATCTAAGTAAAAATTAATGTTTATTTAGCATAAATAAGATTCTATTGTTGGTTGGTAACTGTACATGATTTGTACATTTGTTTATTACATTACGACTTCTTTATCCCCTCAGATAGTCTCTAACGCAATAGCTTAAAAGTTAAATTACATGAAAATATGTATATGCGTATTGACAAAGTCGACAGACGGAGCGCATTAGACCAAGTACTAAAATTAAATTAGATATTTTGAATATTGCACGCAAGAACGGATTGAATTGTCACTTTGTGATATGCAAATTGCAAAATGAACCTCATTCTTGTGAAACTATAGTTATACAAATTAAGGTTATGCCAATCATATTAAACAGCATATATGTAGCGAAATCATTAGTTATTAATTAGATTAGTAGATTTTTTACTTGGGTGGAAAATTTACAACGGTAAATAAAAGGGTTTACAAAATAGGATTTACGGCCATCAAATTGTTTCAAAATATGTTTTTAGAAACATTAAAAAGTTTTGGGTTATGCTAGATAGTTTAGATTATTTTAATGTCAGCAAAATTTATATTTTTATAGTACTAAATCAATTTTTGCCTTCCTTGCGTAATTCCGTCTCTGTTCCGTCGAGATTGTCTCCACCTTTAGGGTAATAAAACGATGAGAAAATTTTGAATTTTGGCTTGCCTACTTGCTTAAAATCTGTTACATACATATAATCGGTAATTTATTGAGCCAAATATCTTCTAATAGATTTTTATTTAGCACTTAGAAAGCAAAATGATTCATCGACCAAATTCATCTTTTTTTAAATATACTAGCAAAAAGGATTAAATATCGATTTGCTCCTGATTAAACATCCCGCTTAGCAATCTAATTTGGTTCAATTACATTAAAATTTATTTTGAAAACGATCTAAATTTTGGCCTCTTATATCAGATTTGAATTTTAGGTAGGTCTTAATTAGAAATTATTTTATAGTCCGGTATTAAAAAAATGTTAAGAAATCCTAGGCTGATATTATTGTTAACGCTTCTTACATTTAAAAAAAAATTACAAATTACTTTATATACCTCTATAATTTGTGATATCATCGGTTGATTTACAATCTCCAACTTATCCATTAATCCATTAATCATAATGTATCACCCTCCTCCCGGCGGAGTTCATTATTCCCTGTAAATAAAAATAAAATAAAAATCTTAAGTAAATCTTACAAAACATAGAAAATAAAAACAATTTCTTGGTACAATTTGATCAAAATTTCCCAATAAGTACTTGTTGATATTCCCACAACCAAATACAAAAGTTGAAACTTTGTGGTCGTACACAAATATTTTGTATCCCAGATCTGAAACGGAAATTCTTTTTTACAAAGATAGGATGTGAGGAATGAAACTGCGTCAGAGATGAAGAAGAGAAAATGAAATGCGACCAAACTAATACCATTTTGAAAGAAATGAAAATAAAAATTTTCCAACTTTTCTTTTAGATTTTCTACTCAATCGAGCAAATACATTTTATGTTATCGTGCGCTCTAAAATGTGTGATGAAGATGAAAAAGAAAATGAAGCAGCACTAACTGTACGTATACACCATAAAGGAAAACCAAGTTAAAACTGTGGTTTTTCGTTTCGTTTCTTTTTTTACATGTGTGTGTGTGTGTTGAAAATACGAAAAAATAATAGGAAATTCTTGTACGAGTGGATACGTAGTTATGTATATGTATGTATGTAAGTTCGAGGCAAAAAAAGCGCACAGACATTATGCACCGCCCAAACCATACTCAATTTGTTTAAAGTTAAAACGAAAAATGTTTGTTATATAGAGACGATAATAATTTTAAAATACTTGAAAGCTCAACACAAAAAAAAAAAAAAGAAAATGTTGTGTGAAACTGTCAGTTTTACTTTAAGATATACGATTTCAAGGAAAATAAATTATTTTAACTGATTTTTATAAAGAAAAATATTTTTCAAATTTAACTCATCCACCTCTTACACGCTCTTAATTCAAAGAAACAGGAAAAGTTTTCATTGCAACTTTACAACTTTTGTTGTTGTTATTGGTAATTTTTTTGTACGCAATCAGAGCATTCATTCAGGTTAGTTTTATAATTCTTAGTATTACAGGTTAATATAATTTACGAGTGTATATGTTTTTGGGTTGAGGGACAAAAATTATTCAGTCGATGTTGGCGCCTATATATTATACTTAAAAAACAGTAAATATCGAAAAACTGATGAAAACTTTTGAATTTTCTTTTATACATACATTTTCGTAGATAAATAATGTCGTGATGATTTACTGTTACATCGTTTATGCATATCACGTTTTGTTTGTCTATACACTTTTTGTTATCGTAAATTTTGTTGTATTTATATAAGCTACTCTATACTCGTATGTATGTACATAAACAGGAAGTTATTCTTATTGTAGTCGGAAAATAATCAATATGTATATATACATATGGTATGTATACCGTAAAGAAACTTTGTATATATGCAGAGTGTTTTAGATTTTCTAGTTTTGTATATATGTACTTATATATGAATAAATTTTCTAAATTTAAATATTTTATCATCCCCCAAGTATTAATAAGGAGATATTTGATTAATCAAGGGAATTCCTTAAATATAAACATACATAGTTGCTTTTGAATTTTGATATTTAGTCTAAATTGTGGTTTATCTACATACTGTATTGCATTATAAGTATATTTATTGTGTAAATGTAGCTTTTATATACATACATTTACCCTGTCACCGTTAAATAAGTATTAATAGTGCCTGTATTTACTTATATCTAAATAATACGACTCATATTGTAAAAAACTAATATGATTCATTACCTGTTTATAGCTATTGATGTTTGGTTTAAATTATTTGTGGTGAATATTGTTTTTTATAGGTCTAAAGACAGGGTAGATTCGCATTATTTATAAGTTACTTTAAGTTGTGGACCAGTCATTGGCCTGCTAGCTGAAAATTGGTATGGAAGTCGTATATATAAGGTACGACGGATGTATACAGCTGCTTATTAATTATTGGCAGGCAAAATTTAAAACCAAAATGGAAACTATGAAACACCGAAAGTTTAGTCCATGTTGAGATCCTTTCTTAAGGCCTCCATAAGAACAAAAGTTTACGACATAATTAATTTAACAAACGTTTAACAAACTTCAAAGATTATTTTGAAATATACTTAACTTATTAAAGTGCTTTGCAAACTCATTGAATTAAAGTAAATTAAAACCAGAAACCAAAAACGGATTACACAATGCATCACTTACCAATATCATCCGTAGAGCGCTTCGCTGATGCTATCGTGTTTATATTAGCTTCACTGAAGTTCAAAAGTTAGTTGAAATTTAATTTAATCGCACGTATTTTCCACAACACAGAATTTAAATTTAATATTAACTTTACTCTAACTTCAGAGAATAACTAAGTTATACTTAAATTTAGGCTACAGGTGGTTGAGAAATTGAAATCAGTCAATTTAACAATGTTCAACTCAAATGGATTAAATAATTTAAATAACCACTATAGTGAGGATAATTGCGTGTGGCGTGATCATTTATTCAAAAATGAATCACTCGAAAGACAGAAAACAAACTGAGCTACAAAAATTAACTTTCAGCATTCGGAAATCTCGAGAAGAAGAAAACAAGAAAATAACGTGAGTTTTAATTTTGTATACAGAATATTGAGCCATATCAATGACAGGTACATGGTAACAATCTGGGTATTATTACATGCTTAAGTACATAATATAAAAGCTTTATCTAAATAAATTAGTATTTGATGCATTGCCCCGTATACCATGCAAATTAAGACCAATTATTAGGTTGAAGCGGGAGTTTCTTTTCATTCGTGGGGAATCCTACCACCGTGATGTCTTGTACCGAGCATGATGGTTACTCGAATTTAAGTATGCTATAAATTTTTAACATGGTATATACCAAGGCCCCGATTGTTTTCGTCACAAACCTAAAATAAGCAACTATAAGAAGATTTTTCACAATACGGGCTTTGATCAATTTAGGTGCTAGTTTTGCCGAATACTATTTAGATGCGTCAGTTCATAAATTATAACATTTAGTATTATTTTCGGGTCACTTTTTCAAATTAACAATGGTATTACAACGTACAATGCTTAATTTATTTATTTATTTATTATTATTATTATTAACAAGTATACAAATAAGACAAAGTCTTTTTACAATATCTGCTAAAATAGCTAGATATTTTCTTATGATACTTAAGCATATATGAGAAAATTTAAAATTTAAAAATCAAAAAAACAAAAATTATAAAAATTAGAAATTATAAAAATTATTAGGTTTTAACCTTTGCTTTAAATTATTTACCACAATGCAATTAACAACAAAAATCATAAAAATAATATAATAATAAAGAAGATTCGCTAAGTGACATATAAGAGACCAGTTGCTGACCGAAACATTATTAATAAATGCAAATCATGCATATCATACCAACAAAAGTAGAATAGTGGGGTCTTAGCAAGGGACAAAAAAAAAAAAAAAAAATTAAGAATTAAAGCTCCTTAAGGGAGTAACAAGAGAAAGAATGCTTCTTGAAGGTACCGACCGTGGAAGAGGACCTCACCCCAGGGTCAAGGCGATTCCAGATCTTCACCCCATGGACGAGCAACGAACTCTGCCGAATTGCCGTTTTACATTTTTTAGGCAGATTTAAGTTCAGCGTCCGCAATGATTTAGAGAAACTGAGCTTACTATACAAATATGTTGGCTGCCCAGATGTAATTAACTTATATATAAATAAAGAGACTAAATACTCTAAATAATGATAGAAATGACACCCCATAATAGATTTAGCTAAGGTAGTAATCGGTTCACCCAACTTCTTGGAGAAAATATATCTCGCACAAGAATTTAGAACTACTCTCAGTTTATTCAGCGTTGTTTTCGAGGTACCAGAAAAGATATGAGCACAGTATACGAGCTGTGGAACTATTAAAGTTTTCACTAATCTAATTCTGGTCTTTAGTGGTGCTAATTTAGCCGCAACACGAAGTCTGCCAAGAATACCATAAGCTTTTCCGCATATCATGTTCACATGGTCCTCCCAATTCAAGACGTTATTAATAACCAGCCCCAAACTATCATAGTTAACTTCTTAACTATTGGAATATTAGAACCGAATACATCGAATATTAGAACCGACATCATACCAAACCAACATCAACAGGAGAATAACCACTCAGTCAGCTAATTAGTAATGCTTTAGATTTAGCAGGATTTATCTTGATTTTGTTACAAATGGCCCACTCACTAATAGTGTTCAGGGCTGTGTTAAAACGACTGATACAATACTCAAATGTACTTGGCAAATCAGCATCATACAACTGGAAATCATCAGCAAAAATATGATATCTGACGGACGTTAGAGATGAAGATATGTCATTGATAAACATACTAAAGAGGATAGGTCCAAGTATGGAGCCTTGCGGTACACCAGATGTAATTAATACATCATCAGAAAAAGTACCATTAATATTAACCCTTTGCCGTCTAAAATCTAAATATGATTCAATGAAAGATACTGCGGATACAGAAAATTTGAACTGGTGAAACAATTTATGAAGCAATATATTATGATCGACAGTATCGAAGGCCTTGGCAAAATCAAGACATACCAGAATAGAGATTTTACCCATTTCAGCGTTCTCTGATAAATCATCAACCACATGCGCAAGAGCCGTACCAGTACTATAACCCTCTCTGAAACCAGATTGCAAATCGTTTAATAAATTATTATTCGACAAGTGAAGATTAATTTGCAATTTCATGGTTTTCTCAAGGACTTTAGATAAACATGGTAGAATACTAATACTCGTCTATATTCCTCTACACTTTTTGGATACTTCGTTTTGTTGACAGGAATGATGATAGCTTCCTTCCACGCGCCCGGAAAGAAAAACTGGGTTAAACAATAATTTAAAATAAAAGTTAGGTGGCCTACAATAGTCGTAATTTATTATTTGCAGAGCAAGACCGTCCGATCCTACCGCAGTAGATTTAATTGATGCTAAAGTTCTAATAACTGCTTCTTGATCAACGTTTTGAAAATAAAAGGCGTCCTGAACATTATAATTGCTATGAGTTGGTGTAGTACGCCTAATACTAGATTTGTTAAAGACAGAGGCAAAAAATTTACTGAAATCAGACGACTCAAACTGGCAGGGCGGTGCTGAGGCTTGAGTAGCACCAAAAGTCTACAGATTTTTCCATAAAGTCTTTGATGGCAAATTAGCATCAAATACTTTAGAGAACGCAAGGATTTTACCCTTGCGAATAAGTTGGTTAACAAAATTGCGATACTTCTTAAAATTTTCCCAATCCTCCACTCTTCTAGACCGACGCCATCAATAATGCAGGCAATTTTTCCTATTAATATGCCACTGGATTTCCTTGGTTAGCCATTGAATGGAGTTATTACTCTTTAACTGAACACGTTTTAACGGAGCAAATTTATTTAATATGTGTAATATCAATTCGTTAAAGTGCCTAAGCTTATGATTAATATCAGGAAGGTGATAAATGCTACTCCAGCTTAATGTAGCCGCATAAGAATTCAATGCTAACTCGTCAATATTACTAAAATTTCTCACCCTATAAACAGGCTTTTGGCAATTATTGAACTCAAAATCATATGAACCATAAATAAAATCATGAGTTGTGGCGCTAGCAATAGATATTTGCGAAAAAAATATTAATTTTGTCTGATTTTGAATCAACGCAAGATCAATTAGAGTTGCACTATCACCTTTAAAATTAGTGGCTTCAGTCAGACCGGCACTAGATAGCCCATAACTAAGCAAAAATTCATTAAATTTCCTGACGTGGCTATACCCACTTAACAAATCCCGATTAAAATCACCCAATATTAGAATATCATTATAATTTTTAAATAACCTATCAAAACATTTACTCACTGAATTAATAAATTTGGTACGAGCTGACGGTATATAGATAACACCCACCAGAATTTTACAGCCGACAGAGTTCAATATCTCTATAAACAAAACATCAAATTTAGAATTTGGTGCGTTTTGATAAACTAACGAATCACCTCATAACCAGGCAGCGCAACAAACCCATCAGTATGTTTATCTGGATACAACCATGTTACAGAAATACCAATCACATGCAATGGAACATCCCTAGTAATAAGCCTAAGTTCATCCAAATGAGTCAGCAGGCTACCTGGATTAATATGCGCGAACTTCAGACCCTCATTATGCGTTTTATAAGATGATTTGAGTACTATGTTGCGAATGTCCATGTGGTGAAAACCATCCCTATTCCCCGAAGGAGACATACCCATCACCAGTCAATACGTTCAAGAAGCACACAAATATAAAACATTTAAAAAAAAAGGAAACTTCATATTCCCTTATAAAATTCCCCATACTAACGCCGACTCCAATACCCAAACCGCAGATAAGGGTAGCATGATGTAACACCATAACCAAAACATTCAAAAAGCATCAAGGCTCTAAATCAATATTAGCGAATCTACAAATAGAAATAATTAGAAAAATATTCATAACAATGTGTACGATTTATTCACAACGGTGAATTCGACTCTTAAAGAAGTAAATTGTTCATATCTTCGAGACTAACGCAGATTACATATTTGCCATTCTTAGAAGCTTGAATTCCAATTTTGCCATCAATGACTTTTACACTCGCAACTTTATTCTCCCTTAATAATCTCAAGGCAGCTTTTTTAATTTTGTATGATGCAGCAGTCAAATTATGTTGAATGTAGATCCATTCATCACCACTATAGCCAGGTAAACAAGATAATTTCAGAGTTCTAGCAACCTTGAAATACTGAGTCATAAAAAGATTTTTATGGAAGATAGTGGCAAAACGAATTATAAGCACCGGTTTATTATTATTATTGGACGATTTGATTCGAAAAATGTCGGCTTCCACATTACTTTCGATATTCAAACAGCTGCAAATCAAGTTAAAAATGTGTGAACAATTCTCATTATCCAACACTGGTATTCCATTAACAACAACCTCGTATAGCCTTTTTTAATCGCGTCCATTTCATTGATGAGTTTACCATCCAGATAATCACTACTCAACTACACTAATTTTTTTATTAAGTTCCCGTTTGACAACTTTAATATCATCACTCAATGCTGAAGTAGACTTCACTATTTGCTGCTGCAACACAATGAAAACCAATTTTCCATTTTGGCATCAATGTCCTCCCAGGATAGGTTTTTAGGCGCATCAGCCCGCGTTACCCTGGTTTTCGCTTTGCTTTCACCACCAGCCATTATTTAAATTATCCGCAATTGCAACACTACAGGCAGTATGTAGAAGCCCAATAATTAGCACTAAATTTAACGACAATCAAATGAAGTTGATGTGTATCCAAGAATTAACATCAAGTACCGTAGATAACACAATAACCCGATAATACACACTGTTTAAATCCAAATGTACAGTTTTAACGAACAGTGCCTATACAATAGTATTTTAACTAGTAATTTCATTAGAAATAGCCATACAGCCTAGATAACTACATATTTCCACATTAGCACTATACACCAGTTTGTCAAGGACAGATTTCACTAATGGCATAACTAATACCACAATTGTACATTTATTATTCACTAAAACTTTAGCACAACATATTTATTATCATTAAAATGGATTATTACTTTAATTAAATAGTTATGAAATCACTACTTTAACAGTTATAAAATCCCTATATTAGTCCATAAAAAACAAATCCAATCGCAAAGGGAACTAGTGACCAACGATTTGTTGGTATATATCCATCTTCCGTTAAAAACCAAAAAGTTTTTAAAGTTAATACTCTTTACCATTTTGTCTAAATGCTATAAAATGAGGTGAATATCCAGTACCACTACCCAAGTAGCAATCTGATACCATAGTTTAAAAAAAACGATAAAATTGGGTTCATATTGGATTGTAACTAGTTATTTCAACACAGTATCTAAATGTTTTAAATTTGGATTATTCGAAATAAGTTATACAGGTTTTTTGTATCCAAATTATAACTAATTTAATTTTGTAAAAGATATCTAAAACCAGTCAGAAACGGATTCTTTGTTCTTTATGATTTTAATTTGGATTATTTGTAACGTATTCTAAATGTTTTTATGTAACCAAATGTTAACTAATTGGTTTTTGTAAAATGTTTCTAAAATGGATACGAAAAGGTTCCTGAAAACCATTATTAGTACAATAATTACAAAAATCAAAAAAAAAAAAAGTAAAAGGAAGTTTTTACTGAATATAATTCGCTAAGTCAGTACGTTCTGCTTGATACTTAAGGTATTAAGCGAGAATTGTATTTTTGTAGTTATAAATTATGCTTATAGTGGAAATGAATGTATTACTAAATAAATCTATTTATGTATTTAGAAGTCAAGCGGAGTCCTGTGTGTTTTATTAATTAAAAAATTGGTGGTCGAATTTATTCAGGGGGGCTATTTGTGAATTGGATTCAAACGTATTCGACTCTCCGAAGTATAAGATTCGAAACGAACGAATCTGATTCAATTCAAATAAGAATCCCACCCAATGTGTTGCCAGATTTTTAAAAACGAATTTCCCATCGTCGTATCAAAAATTCCCGATTTTCTCCATGGCTTTAAGGAAAAAATTTCTCAAAATTAGCTTTGAATTTGAATTATTTATTGAAAAAACCTTCAAAAACAACAAACATAACAAAAACATTTTTATTCATTTTATCCAAAATAGGAACTTC
The DNA here is from genome assembly GCA_963556165.1 of Tipula helvola. Lineage (NCBI taxonomy): Eukaryota > Metazoa > Arthropoda > Insecta > Diptera > Tipulidae > Tipula > Tipula helvola. Next base: position 6,375,229 of record OY744481.1, on the reverse strand, counting down.
TGTGCAATACAACAGCTATATTAACTTAAATAAAATGTAGGCTCATTCGTTAGTCATGTTTAAATTTTTAATTTTTATATACATTTGATGATGTAATTAACGATAAGTGCTTCTCAGCCGCCTCGAATGTCACACAATTTATATTTTTATTCTGCATTGTAGACTTGAAAACGCACAAACAATTTAAGCATTCTTCCCCAATTCGGTTACGTTTCTTTATCTTGATATCCGTCACCATTGAAAATATTCGCTTAGAATCCACCTTTGAATACGGCAAGGTTAAGATATAGTTGGCAGCTTTCCCTAAGTTGGGAAAAACTAATTCTCCATTTATGCTTTTTTGCGCCGATATTTCTCTCCAAAAATCTTCTACACTAAGGTTTTGTAAATCCTGTTTTTCCTTTTCTGTTATTTCGAAGGGTAGGTCACTCCATTCGTCCTCAAGCCGATACTTATCACATGCAGGTGTAATATATTCATGTAAGTCAGCTAAAGATTTACAGAGTTTTCTATTAGAGGTATTCAAGGCCACTTCGGGATTTAGGAACTCAACCGTTTTGAAAAATTTGTCATTTAGAGGGAATTTTTCAAAAATTTTATAAATATATTTTTCAATCAATTTCCCACAATTATTTTGTATATTAAAGTTTTCTTCTATTGACAAGTAGCCTGTATCATTTTCCAGATTATTTAAATTTAAATAATCCGCAAATTCGCAAAGCTTAGTGTTATCATTAAATAAGCTTTCAAAGGTTGAAAACTATTGTCATTAAATAGTTCGTTTACGATGTCTGGTTTAAAAATCATCTTAGCCACAATCAACAATATTTTTTTGACTCTTCATATAGCTTGTGAGCTAAGACAGTACTACTAATAGAGCATTAAATCTATTAAAATAATTAAGGACATTTTTTAGAAAAAGTAAATATGCCTTGATTTCGGGGTTTCCGAAAAATTTTAAAATTATCGTAGGATTTTCCGTTTCGTAAATGACTGTTCATAAATAAAAAATGATGTAAAACAGCCCAATTTGTTAGTATGTTTAAAATGCATGGATGCATAGAGAGCCACCTTGTAGTTGCAGGTGAATTAATTTTTCGTTTAGTAGTATCAAAATATTCCTGAAACTTAGAACAGCGGCGCTTTTCGGACTTTCAGAAACGTACGATCCTATATCCCTTAGAAATATCTCAATGTCAGAAGGCAGAAATTCCATTGCGGATTTTACAACTAACGCTGATGTATTTAAATAAAATTATTGAGTGATCGACTTCTTTCTGAAGCATAGCAAAAAATGAATTTTTGAGGCCAATCATTACAGCAGCAGTATAGGATGCCATTCCAATTATATTTTGAATTGGAATATTTCGTTTAACTAAACAGTTTTTGAAATGCTCGTACATTGTTTTGGCAGAGCAATGTGTTGCGTTAATATTTATTAACTGCAGTAATTGAGTGTTAACTTTATTATTTTCGGCGCATTTGACTAAAACAGATATATTTTTTTGATTACTTAAATCCATCGACTCATCAATAAAAATGGAGAACTTGGTTTTGCTTAATGTATAAGATTGATCTCTATACATACATCACATCATATCATCACATCATATAGTTCCAAGAAATGTTTAAAATGATATTAACACAAAATGGATGCAAATTAAAATAATTAAATACGATAGGTTCAAGTCAAATTAACTATTTCACCCACTCTAAGTTAGTTAAATATTCAAATTTGTATTAATTACTTGACCGCCCCCCGTTGTTTACATACCAGTTGTTAAATACAGACATAGGAGTGCTGTAAATGGAATATAAAATAAAAATGAAAGCGCATTAAAGTATTACTTTATATAGCAGAGATATGTAGATGTGAGCTTTTTTTATGTTCACCAAAATAAGTGTATGTACCTATATCCATACATTACACTTGATATTTGGAGACGTGAAAAAGGTAAAGTGAAATAAAAATGGTTTTTATGCTTTTCCTTTTTTTTGTATTAATAAACACAGCAATGAAAACGGGGTTTCATTTTATTATATTATCTCCATCTTGAGTACAGAGCAAGTGTTAGTTTCAATATACATACACATAACAGTTTACATACAATATGTACATAATATATACTATTGTACTAGGTAGTGGTACTGTTTGATATCATAGACTGTGTATGGTATCAGTATCAGAGAAAATCTTTTTTCATTTTTATTTTATCGTCGAGGAAAAGGAAAATTATATTCATTATTATCATTGTCATTATAATCATCGTCAGCAATTGTATTAGTACTATATAGTGTACAGTAGTTATTTTGTAGTTAGAGCAGTCAATTAGACATTAAAAATGTTTGCTTCAATGCAGAAAATTTGAGAGTTAAAATATATTGGTTCGTTAAGGATATATAGAATATGACGACAATAAGCGATTATTGTGATGCAGACAAAATTGTAATTGTGGGTTGGGAAGTAGCTTTGAATAGTGTCAAATTTTATATAGAATTTTTGGATATAGTACTGACTGATGTAGGTGGAAAATCTATAAGCATAATTACTTGTTACATAAGCATTATGTTTACAAATAAAATACGCACGGCAATTTGTCAAAATCTATTATACACAAATTTGTTTACCTGTTATATTAGTCAATGTCGTTTAATATGTTTGAGGGATGAGATCTCTAAATTCAGGTTTTCGTATACACAACGACATCTGACTAAAATTATTAATCGGTCTGAAATACATTTCGGTCGTTAAAATGATATGCTTCCAAAATCGCAACATCCTCAAAAAACCAACACACTTCTTTTATCAATACTCGTACCTCCCTCCCGTAAACTGTAACGCTTTTTTTACTAAGGCCATAAATTTTCAAGAAAAATATCTAATCAATAAGATTAATTTAAGCAACATCATACCTTCCACATGTACCTAATACATTTATACAAGTACCTAAAGAAACATTTTCGTGCTTTTCTTGTGCTTTTTGGCAAAAACAAAACATAAAGAAGAAAATTTATATAATTTTTCATTTTATACTTTTCTTTTGTACCTTTCAGTTATATTGCAGGTAGAAAAATGATTGTTCCAAAAAATTGCTTGGCAAAATATGTAGGAATGTGTATGTAAGGATTTCTGAATATTATGTATATAGAACAGAAAATATGTTTAACTTTAAGGTACAAAACATTAAAACAACTAACCTGGCTTATTCCCCATCATCACCAAAATCATCATTGCTTATATATATGAATATAAAAAAAAAACATTGATTTTTGTTTGAGCTTTTTGTTTCCAAAGTTATTTCAGTTTTAGTGGCTGGAATCTAACATAAATAATACAAGCAAAAAATTTAATTTATAACACACATTTCATACTAAACGAGGCACTCTAGAAGAAGAAATGAAAATATATAAAGTATATGATCGACGATAAGACAACAAAGTAGAGTCATTTGTTACAAGTTGTGTCATATTCACAGTCATAAAAATTTCACAATAACAACAGTACAAATAAAAGTTCGAGATGTTGGTTTATTTTCGTAATCATATCAACGAAAAAAATCTATCTACCTCCTTCCTTCAATTAAACCGGTTAACTCAATAACATACTAGAATAGCTTTAAGTTGAGAGAATATTAAAATCAACATTGAACTTTTGAAATAAAATTGGGAAAAATGGGGCAGATCGATGATACATTCTCACACCCTAGAAAGTATACAATTTGCATCCTAACGAAAAATGTTACAATTGGTATAGGAGCCGAAAGTAAAGAATATTGGCACAAAAAACTACTAGAACATCAATCAAGTTTAATCAGTAAGATTAGAAGACTATACTTAAATGTTTTACAAGATGTTAAACTTTTGAGTTGAATAATTTCTGTTGAAAAAGCACCAATAATTGTGTATCAACATCTTGTAAATACCTTTAATAAAATTTAAACTGAACACAGTTGGATACATTTCCCATGTGATCGTAGCGAACCTTTTTTGTAGAAGCCCAGATTGGCGGGTTAGCTGCCAAGATGCAGATCATAAACTCAAAACGATAGCATGTCGCACAACTGAAAAGTAGTGATCGATGGAAATCTGATTATAGAAAAGAAGTTGTACGTGCACACTGCACACGCTATGAACAGAAAAGAAGGCGATAATGAGAAGAAGTGGAGATCATGACGTGCAGTTTAATGGTGATAACGGAGGAATGGGTGACGGTGTATATAATATAATAGCAATAGAATGATGGCGGAGGAAAGCTGGAAGCCCGCGAGGAGTGGATAAATCAAAAGATAATCGGAATGGTGGTCATGATGATAGAAAATATAGCAATCACAAAGATGTAGATATGTGCCACATTCATGCTTTAACACCAGCACACTTTTTGTAATAAATGTCGGTCACTGCCTTTACCTTGTCTGAACTAAGAGGAAATAAATTTCTGTTGCCTTAGTATACCAAAAATTGGGAGCGGATTCTAAAATTGGTACTTATCAGCTATTAAGGTACATTATAAATTTAGAACAGAGATATATTACTTTATAAGTTTCCCTACGGAACCATTAGTGCGCACCTCTCTAAAAAAAAAACCCATCATCAAGCTAAGGTATATATGGTAAAATTACCATCATCCACTCAGCATCAATTATTTCAGATCAAATTGCTTTATAAAGGTCACATTGCTCCAAATAAATTGAATGAAATTGGAATAAAACTCTGGATGGCAGGACGTTAGGGAATTGTTGGCAACAAGAAATCCGATCTGCGCGCTAAATAAGATGCCATCAAATTGGTAGAAGTTGCGAAATGGAGGTAAGGAAATTAACTAAAACAGAGTCCAGAAGCTCTAGGGAACACATATTATACGGCCTAACTAAAGCTTTCCAGCAATTCCAAGAGTAGAGATAATGGGGACTTTTAATTTTTAATTTAATTTTTATTTAAGTCAGTCTATGGATCGATTAGGGTATCCAATACCGATTACCCAGATTCTCGGATATTTTGGCCCTTTTCCGAATACTCGTAAATTGATCGATTATCCGGGTAATTTGATTAAGTGGCTCGACCCCCGTTCAGATTAAATTTGCCGAATTGATCGTAATGATCGATGGGATAACATGACAACAAAATTTTGTACGTGCTACAAACAGCCATATAGACTAATATTTCTATACTGTTGTAGAATAATAATTAGGTAATTGAAAATAAAGTTTTAATCCTAAATATTTAATTCTTCTCATTTAATATACTTATTGGTATTATTATAATATATAACCGTTGCGTTTATATTTTTTCGTCCGATATTTCAAATTGTGCAAAATATAAATAATTAATAAAAAATTATTAAAAATTAGATAAGTTCACGGTCCTATTAAATGTATCTCGCCATTAAATCTCACGACGACGAAATTCCCATTTAGAACAATATCTTATTCCTCAAAATAATTCCAATCTACCTACTAAATAACCGAAAATTTTTATATGGCGAAATTAATTCCATTATCAATATCAATTAAATCCGCGATATCTCCGCGTTTTTTAAAAATGAAATAGTTTCACGCGGAGTTAGTTCATTATTATGTACTAGGTTGGGTTTTAAAAATTAAATGTTGCGGATTTAGTTTGGGAGGGAATTCTGGGTTGAGTTGGAAATTAGCTTGAGTCGAATTGTGTTGATTTAGGGTTTGAGATGAACTTGACTTTGCGTTGAGTTGAGGGTTAAATTACGGTTGAGTTGAAGATTGAGTTAGGGTTGAGCTAGGGTTGAATAGAGTTTGGGTTGAAGTTGAGTTGAATTTGAGTGAGTGGTTGGGTTTTATGGTTTAATTTGAGGTGCTTAGTGTTTAGTGGGAGGTTAGATTGTGTTGATTTTAGTTGCGTTCTTATACGCTTGACCGTTTGAGTTGGCCGTTAAGTGTGAAGTTGAATGGAGGGTTGAGATTTGGTTCGAGCTAAGTTCAGTTGAAGTTGAATTCACATTTAGTTGGGGTTAAGTGAGAAGTTCGATTGGGGAATTATTTGGAGTATGATTTGGGGTTAAGTTAAGAGTTAATTTGAAAGTGGCGGTTAATTTGGTGATTACGTTTAGGATTGCGTTGCGTTTGAGTTGGAGGTTGTTGTAAATTGAGTGGGAGTTTGAGCTGAAGATTGAGTTAAGAGTTTCCGTTAGCGATTGATTTGGGAGTTGAGTTAATTTTCAGGATCAAAGTTCTGATCACCTCATGAGGGTTCAGCCCTTTATATTTTCATTTTAAATTTTTTCAGCCGGGATATAGTAGGTCCAACGATTTTTTAGATGGTTTTAAACATATTTTTTTTTTTTAATTCCCGGATACTCGGATAACCATGGTATTATAATAAAAAATCCTCGGCTAACCGAGTACTTCGAGAATCGAGTAAATTGAATGTCCTACGATCAACCAAACGTTAACATTCTAATTTAAGATTAGTGAAATATTTCTTAGGCAAATTCGATATATTTTTATAGCTAATTTTCTGAAGAACTTTTGTATATCAGTAAACATATTTAATTTGTATTTTGAATAGTACTGGTAACCTCTCGGCTATAGTCAATTTAATCAGCTTTAGTCTGATTGGGAGTTGTATTTTGACATAAATTAGCTAACGATATAGAACTTTCAATTAAGATTCGCATCGACAACACTTAACGATACTCAAACATTACTCGTTTTCATCATGTTAATGCATCAACAAATCCAAACATTTAGCTTCGGACTTCCTCATTCACGTTTTACTTTACTCATTCGTTATACTCATTACTATTATCGTAATCAAAGTATTCCTAAACTTTAAGTATCGAGTACAAATTTTTTAAAAACGCAACGCAGTAACGGTATAGAATATAGATAGAAGATTTGTAAAATAGAAGTGTTGCTACTAGTTCAATTCACAATAGGGTCAGAATGTAAAAGGGTATTATCATCATCTTAATGAAAGCGGTGAAATTTTGGGTGGATCAAAACGCTAACATGGAGGTATGCAATATGCTATTATAAAGTAATATAATTTTGAAATCAAAATTTTTAAAATTTCTACTTTTACAACTTTTTTTCTACAACTTTTACTCGTAATATATCTAAAACGTAAAATTCGATTCTAAAATTTACATTTAAGTATTCAAGTAATTCGAAACTTAACATCAAAAAAAAAAATCTTTGAGGTCGATATCCGATATCTGAAATTTAGAACCTTAATTTAAAGTGAATGTTATAGGAACTTACAGGAAAAGGAAAATTTATAAAACTGGATATTAAAAATGTGGTATTTCGTAATTGCAAATCAGGTTAATTTTTAAATCAAAAATCTTCTTTGGTCATTCCTGAATAAATTTGAATTTCTTCTAGAATATGGTATCTCATTTCACACAGCAGCCTCTTCTCTAAAAATATCGGTAGTGCATGAACTAGAAAATTTAAAGCAATTTTATACAAATAAACCTACATTTGGCTGACAATGAAGTGTTCATAATCGTATTAGAAATGGGGAAAAACCAAACTTACCATATACGTGTAAAGTCCACATTTTCAATTGCGACCCTCAATTCCTCCATTATACAGAAGCTGAGTCAGCTGACAGTTTTCAATGTTACCAATGACATATCGATTGATATTCGTAATAAATTTTTATTGGTCCCTATGCCTATGTAAGTATCAAGATTTGTAATAACCACAAAATTACTTAGCGATATCGTTTGCTTGATGGGAAACATCAGTACCAGTTGATGCCTTATTGCACGATAATCCCAAATCTCGATCCAGATGCGACAATCGTTTTTATCGGCCAAACGCTCTGAGAAGAAATCAACTTCTTTACCAAGTTGTACCACACCAATAATAATTGCTAATTGGGGATGCAGCATCAACATTCATGACTGATGATGTGAAAAAAGAACCCCGATCGTTTACGATGCGTTTAGGGCGGGCTATAATATTCAAAATATTTAAACAAGGTTACACATATGTACTTATTTTATACTAGTAGAATTTACTAGATACAATTTTACATATTTAGTGAATGCATGCACCACCTTAGTGTAGCTTTCGCTTCGATATTAATAGCGAAAGAGGACCAAAATGATCAATATGAATAGTATGGTATAGAATATTCTCAAAAAATGAAGAAATGTGCAAATTTGACTGATTAAAGCGAGTCGGAGTGGAATACATAATGCAGAGGATGAACTTTTCGGCTTTGTTCTCCATTTTGGGAAACCAATAATGCATTTTAAGCTGATCAAAGCACTTTACCACTCCCAAATGATCAATTTTTCATGAATCAGTCGAATGACGTTGTCATCCATCTCCTTGGGCACGTATAGCAATAATCGACCAGAATCGTTTGTTTTATAAACCAACCCATCCCTCGAATCAAATATTTTGGATGATTTATGTTTCAGTCATGTTATCGTATAAGCATCTAATTATAATTCTCAAGCTCCAGGCTCCAACGATAAATATGAGCTATAACATTTCTCTGACTCAACGTCTTCGTTGGGTTGTTGAAAAACTAACCTTCTAAATACACTCGGAAACGACGTAATGAATTAATGATAGCGAAAATTTCTATTTCGAAACCGTGGTAATTAAATTCAGGTACTGTCGTACGCTTTGGAAAATATGGCACTGGATGCAATTTCCCGTCATCAAGAAAAACCCCAAACAAGATAGAATCTGTTTTGCGGTCGTAGGAACTGGGATTTTTTCAATATGGCTGTTGCTTGGTCGAATGCCATCGCGATTCACCAGATATTCCAAGTACTCAATCTCAGTAAAACAGAATTTACATTTTGTTAATTTCAATTCCATCCGAAATTCACTCATTTTTCGGAAAACTATTTGCAACAAATCAAAATGTTCCGAAATCATCCTAGTTACTATCTAAATATCATCCATATGAACAAAGATGAGTTCAGATTCAATAAACTCTCCTAATACACCAGAAATAAACCGTTTGGAGGCTACTGGGACCATTTTTGAGTCAAAACAGCATGTCGATATTCAAACTGGCCCTGAAGTGTTACGAATGATGTATAATAAATTGAATCTTCTGACATTTTGACATGGTGAAAACCACTGCACAAATCAAGTACTGTGAAGTATTTGTTTCCTTCCAAGAACTCTAAGCAATAAGCGTAAGTGGGTAATTGTCGCGAATGGTTAGTTTATTTAAGTCCCGATAGTCGACATATATCAGTGTCTCACCACTCGTTTTTTTAACGAGCACGATAGGTGATGTTTATGGCGAGTCATTTGGGTTTTATTTTCAATAAATCATTAATGATTTGGTTAACTTCATTTTTCTCGCGAAATGACAGTCATGTTGGTTAGCAATGAAATGGCACATCAGAGGTCAATTTAATTTTCATTTTATGGTGATGATATATAGACGGTCCTGGTGTAAATGACTCAATCTGGTATTAACATCAATAGTGGGAAAATCCAATTCAACACCCGTATTAAAAATATAAGATAATGCAAGGTAATGGTCAACATCTATAACTCCATCAAACGAGCGGAAGTTATCGGAATTCAGTCTGAGAACGTTCAACCAGTGACGAGTAACTTCCAGTGGAATAAAACTCACTCGCAACAGTATCATAAGTACAAAAATACATAAGTGCTATTCCATAAAGCAGTTTTATTCAAATTTTCGTGTAATTCAATATTCGATGATAAATCGTCCGGCTTTAATGCCAAACAAATGCCCAAAGCATCCATAGAATCCCGACTAAGTAATATAGGTACCGGCGATCCATCATCTGAAATAATCAAAGGAGACACCGTTTTCATGATTCGATAAAATTTGATAAAAATCGGGACTTTCAATAATTTGGTGTTACCTACACACAAAAAAATAAAAGGTCACCACAACACCGAATCGGTGTTACATAGTGTCCCACCGATCGGATATTTATAATTTGAATCCAATCGGATATTATAATAAAAATGGCATAAAATACATTTGGATAAAAACTTTTACACCGCATAAAACCCAAACAGGAACATTCATCTTTAGGAAAACACCTAGAGAGGTGCATTTTATTAAATCCAAAAGGAGTTTTTATAAAAATTTATCTTTTCGGATAGATAAAAATATTTATCCGTTGATGCGTATTTAATTTTATAAAATATATTCAGTTGGAGAAAAATAAAATACTTTTTCGGATAAAAAACCAATTAACACCGCACATTTCTTGAGTGTATGGTTTTTATCCCATTGGTATTTTATTTTAATGTATATCATTTTAATATGTTCCGAATATTGTAAGAGAATTGAATCTTCTCATCAGACCGCTGCGACTAGACTGATTGTATCACAATTTAAATTCTATTATACAGAAGGAATATGCAGGTTGCTTTAGCGAATTTAACTAATACAGCCAAAATCTCTTACAATTTTACTTTTTCACGAAAACTCCAAACGGTATAAATATTTACTCCGATAGAACGAAAATAATTTCTGGGAAGTACCTTTTAAAAAAATCCGCTGTTGACAACTTTTGCATTTACTCCGAACGGTGCAAAAGTATACTATTCGATCCTTTTGGATATTTTAAAATTTGTACCCGATCTTGCGGAGTTAATATAGTACTATTGGATAAAAAATAAAGTTTTTTTCGGATAAAATACCATTCACACCGCAATATTTTTTTGTGTGTAAGCCATGATAGTTTGAGTAGTTTGCTTTGGGCTACACAGATCATCCGGAACATTAGAGTGATGGGCGAAGCTAGCTGGATTGTCCGTTTCAAGTAATAAATCAAACTTATTAAAATCTGTACTTTCTCCGCCACTGTGTGGGAAAGCGCCACTTACCAATTGTACGGTAGCAAAAGCAGCATTCATTTCTTGTTGTTCTGGATCATCCTTAAGAATGTGCTTATTTAATTCAAACTTGAAACAAGCCCCTGGGTTTGGCTTTGGTGTAGTCTTTAGTCACATGTCCATATGCAGAATAATTGTAGCATCGCATTGATCGATGGTTATTTCTTGACGAGTCTGGACACTTCTTCATCAAGTCCATCCACGATTTAAATTTCACAGTTTGTAAACAAATTTTTGCAGTCCCATCCAAACACCGGCGTGCAACTAGTTAAGACTATTTAATGTTCATTATTATTTCAGCAATTTCCAAAACATATGCTGCACAAAATCTGCAGTAATTAAATCTAAATTTTGATGTCCGCACAGCTGAATCAAAACAAAAAATAATCTAGGAGTATTACTATCCGGGAAATTTGATCTATCAATTAAATTATCGTTAGCACTCAGGCCCACATTAAAAAATCAACTAAACAAGTCACGCATATGCTACAAAACAAACTATGCCGGCGTGCAATAATTTTCGATATCAATAATCTACACATCTATACATAATCTCAGTACATAATATATTATGTAAATATGTAATATAGGATGCATTCTCTTTTGGCTAATGTTAAAATCAATAATATGTACTTTTACCCAACACCACCAAACCACCATCATAAATTCAGTACACACCCATCACCATAAACGAGAACGAGTGCACAGAAAACAAAAATTTAACTCACTCACCGATCTCATAAACTGGTAAAACGCGGAGAAGTAGGGAAAGAAAATGTTGAGAAGAAAAACCGTAAAGAAAAGAGGAAAAAGAAGTCTGACTCGCCGGGGTCGCATTTTATTTTTTACTATATACATACATACTCGTATATCTACTCAGATTTTTATTTTTGTGTGAACTCAATAACAACAAAAAAGCACGAAAAAGTTCTCTTTTATGAACTTTTCTTATAAGTATGTACATATGTATGTACTCGTACAAGTACATACAAAAGCGAACTGTTGTAAAGGAAGACACGAAAGGAAAGTAACTTTTTTTTATCGTTGGTGAGGTTTTGTTGGTGAATTTAAATGTAGAACTTTTTTTGTTTTTCCTCAATACCGTGCAACTTTTCTATTCCAGTAATAGAAAAGTTTTAAAAATATGCTTTAGTTTTTTATTTTTTTAATACGTGTGTGTGTGTGTTGTGCTGATTGATTTTTATAATTTTGGGCTTTGGCATTATTTGTTTATTTATTTATGTGTTTTATTATACGAACATATTTTATTTAGGAATTATTGAAATAGGTCATATAGCACGAGTACATTGTACGTATTTGGTGCAACAACATGTACACAGAAAATCTGTGAAAAATTGAAAAAATATAAAAGTAGGATGATTTTTTTGGTATGTGTTGTTTGTGTGTGTGTACACCGGATAAACAAGTACAAATAATAAAATTGGGTTAAGGACTTTGTTATTTGTACAATTGTTTGATTGTTTTGCTGTACGTTTTAAATCAGTTTAAAAAAATTTTTGTTTTGTTGTAAAGTTTTGTTTTTTAAAAAGCTGATTTTTCTATAGGCATTAAGTTAAAACCAGTTTATTGTTGGGTTTTTTGTGTAGAGTGTAGGTGATTAATGAAGTTCATGATGCGAACAGACGATATAAATTTACTTTTTTTGTGTTGAGTTTTTTTTTTTGTATCAGAAACCAGACCCGGTATATCGGCATGAAAATAACAACAACCTCTGTGATAAGCACCAAATATTATATATAAATTTATTACTCCAAACGGCTGGGCTGCCAAAGTTGTTAAATCGAAATTCATGAGTAAGCTTAAGCGTTCGAATTCGGGCTTTATTTAAATTTGATTAAAGAAATTAGTGGACATTATTAACCAAGCAAATTTGATCGATTAAAAATTGCTTGAAAGTTATGTTTGTCCTTACTTATAGTTGCTATGAATTTATAGTATTTGACAGATTCCATTGCAGTTTACCTTTAAGAAATGTATTATCAATTTACCACATAGATATTTTGTATTACTTGTTTTAAAAGGATATCAATCATTTTTGTCGGCAACAAAGTGACAACCGTAAATTTAGGAAATTGGAGTGCAATAAAATTATAATTGGTGGTGCTCTCGTAATTTCACCAAGGCGGATTAATGCCTAGTCTTAACGCTTAATTAATTATTGGGGAGCCTTTATTTTTTCAGAGCTACCCCGCAACGTCTCGGAAAACTGGCTACTAATGTTCGACAGTGCGACACTGGAATGTTTGGAGGTGGAGCTTTATTTTCCTAATCCATGATCAACTTATCCCCATACTTATCCCGATTGGGTTATTAAGTCAAGGGATCATACCCAAAACTTAATTTATTTGATCCGCAATTCACCACCATTAACTTTACAGTGTGTTAAGGAATTATAATCCATCACATTTTCCATGGTATCTTTGTATATGTATTGGTCAATTCGCTAAACGATATCGTACCTTCCTCCGAGTTTAACGCTCTTAATACTCATAATTGTATCCAGATCAATATAAACCTTGCCGTTCGGTCCAAACAAACTAAACTACAATTCGTAACTCCAGAGGATTTTTTTTTCGAAATACCTTTGGTTTGTCTTAAGTCTTAAGTTTTGTGTGGAAGTAATTCGCTTTTCACGTGTAATACAATCACACAGCCCAGAGTCAAATAGCTGATGTCTAATAGTCTTGTTCGACCAACTCTGCACAATTTGGGGTCAATATGGTTTAGGGGCTTTATTTATCTTCCTGGCAGTCAAAATCGGATTACTTACTATTGTTAATAAAGATTTCACCTTCCGTTTATGTTGTGAATATGTGTTAATGCCACTAAAATCTGTCTTCTTTTGAATAATATTCTACTGAACTATTTAAATTAGAAAAATGTTTTACCGTAACATTTATAAAGTAAGTTTTGCTTATTGCGCTGTTTATGGCCACATTTTTGACGTGATAACGTCTTACACCTAAGAGCCTCATTTTCGGAAAATGAGCGACACGAAACTCTGCCCTTGGTCGTTGGCAATTACTCATCAACAGTAAGCATTACCTTTAATTTAAAAATGTGATTGGATAGTTAGTCCTTAGACATAACATCATAGATTGAACTACCGTAGCAAAAGAACGGCTCATCTGATCAGAGCAATTCTAATGTCAATTTTTGCATAAAGAATTTTGGGGGTTCAATTATTTTAAATTAAAATAATTAATCTCCATATAAATTTTAATTAAAACCAAAATCTACAAAATAGCGTTTTGTTCTTTCCACATTTAATGGTAATCGTTTTGGGTTAAAATTCACTTTAGAAATAGAAGCAGATAATTAATTACCATTTTTGGACACAATATTAGTTCGGAAAAATAACGGTCAAATTGACACTATTCGGTACGCGAAAAGTCTATCGTCGGATCGAATTCTCAATTTTAATAATTTTCACCCTTTAAGTCAGCGAATTGATTTGGTTTACCGGGTGACAAAATTAACTACAGATGTGACCGTTGATACTAATAAAATTATAAGGGATTACCTAGCCAGTAATAAATACCCGAAATATTTGATAAACAAATTAATCAACCAGTTTAATCAAGTTAACAGTGGAAAAATTGTGACGATCGGTTTCAGTTCAGGGGTGACATGTTGTACCATCACTTTCGATTCGTTTTCGATAGTATTTTGTCTCTTGTAACAAGAACAAAATTGCACTCTATTTCGCTTTTTCAATTATGCTTGTTCTAAAGCTATCTCTAAGAAAATAGCGTACAATTTTGTTCTTATTACAAGAGACAAAACACAATCGAAAACGAATCGAAAGTGATGGTACAACATGTCACCGCAGGCCTATGTTCATCAAAATTTAAAATATAAATCAATTTATTACATTAAAAATCTTAGCGATCAAATTTCCAGCATTTTGCGCAAATTCAATATAAATTGTAAAATTACATTTTCAGATGCCAACTCTATTCGTAACATTTTTAGTCAAATTAAAGATATCACAACTATATTGAAAAATCGAATTTCACAACTTAAATCGGGCGTCAAACTACCACATTTGCCAGCATTCATCTGATACTGGGCACACATTTAATTTTGATCAGGTAAAAATTTTGGACAGTGAACACTATTACAAAAATCGTTTATTTTTGGAAATGGCTCACATTATTGGTAATCATGAAATTCTTGCCAACGAAAAGAGTGATACGGACGATCTTAATTAAATTTATTCTGGCATCATTGATTTTATATCTAAATTCCCAAAATATAAATCGTTTGTAAATATGTACTTGAAATTTCAAGTTTAACAAGACTGTTTAGTAAAAATATTTTGATTGTAATCGTCCAATTTGAATCAATTTGTCGTTGATGAAAAACTTTATTTTGTGTTTACAAGTTCGGGACAGGAAAGGAAATACCCTTCAAAATTTATAGAAATATTTAACGGTAAGTTAGTGTATGGCATGGTAATTCCTATATATTTTAATTAAACTGATGTATTGTTAAAACCATGTATAGACCTGAAGAAGATAATAAATTTATCGAAACGTCGTCGTAAATATTAAGAAATAGTTTTATTGGCTGCAAAACCCGAAGACTAGAAGAAATTTGTAAATACCTATAATTTTGTTCTCCACTCTCAGAGTTACGTTCATACTAACTTCCTATATATCTGAAAGCTCACACAAGTTAACTATAGACAATAATGGACATATATTTTTCTTGACCTTTTTTAAACTATAACGTTTACAACCAGTCGTTAAAAGGTGAATTTCTCTTTACCGTACGCAGTTTAGCTAGCGAAATTTTGTCTGTACACATTTTTCACTTCATTTTTATCTTCCCGGACGATAAATGTGGAGCTAAATTTTGACGTTTCATTATTTGAGTTTCTCGTTTTTCAATCGCCTATCCAGCTGTTCACACGAAGTTTACACTGCAACACATCATTTCTTCGTTTCTTACGTCTTTGCCTATAAACTAACTGGAGGGGAAAATATTCTTGTTGCACTTTTTCAACGTAAATTTTAAGTGATGAACAAGTTGCAACTCACAAACACAAATATAAATACTTTGGTCTTTTTAGACCGAAGTAATTAATAAAACATTAGATTGCGGTTAGATTTTTTTTTTTGTAAACTGGTTTTACTTCTAATTTTTATTTTGAACAGTAAACACCTCCTACAAAAAATAAATAAACAAGACACATGAATAGATAAGTAAAAACAATTTTATTATTTCGTCTAAACGTGAGGATTTGTCGTGTTGCGTTGCAGTATTAACTTCGTGTGAACACCCCCTATTAGTGATTTTCCTAAATATAATTCAAACGCTTGCTGACTGGCGGCTAAAATATTTCGTATGTAGTTTTATATGGTCAAACATGTGTTTGAATGTTTCATTAAATTATTAATTTTGACTAAATTAATTTGAAAATTTGATATTTATTATTAATCGCAACATACATACTTAATTTAATTAATCATAAAAAAAAAGTCTGGGGGCATCCACTAATTTAGACAAGAAACTTGTATTTGTAAACATGATTTTACTTGTTTTTGTATGTGACTAAAAAAAAAATGTAATCAGCGCTGCCCAAGCGTGGGGACAAAAGAACTAAAATCGATATTGGGCAAGTCCGCAAGTCCCTAATTGGATTCAATTTTAATTTTGTTTTATAAAATTTTACGAGAATCGTCAAACTAAATTGTCACGTCAGATTTAACTTCCTATTTTTGGAGACCAGTGAAAATTTCACAGCGATACATGTACATGGATAGGGGTTTGATAAAAAATCACATTGATTTACGTCACAAAAAATGGTGCAAATTTTGTTTTATAGCCTTACTACTCTTTTATATACTCTTTTTTTTCGAAAAAAGTATTTCCGAATAAGTGCCGTACTTGAATAAATTTTATTTCGAAATTTTTCGAAACAGATTTTTTTAAAAATTGAATGGAATAAATATTGGATAATATTTAATTATATTAAAAATATTTAATTAATTATATCAAATTTGAATAGTTAAACATTACGCTACCAGTTTTCGTACACTTATGCCCGAGCCCGATTGTATGAACGAGGATAGAAAAAATAAAATCCGAGAGTAGGTACAGATATATCTTTATCCGAGAATTTTATTTTTTTCCTATTGTATGAACAATTTAAAATATTTTTCTATCCTCTGTTTTATTGCAGTTTTAGAGCAGTTTTTATTTGAGTGGTACCTTTCTCTTTGACGTTTATGTAATTGAAAATAAATTTTCATATTCTTGCTTCTTCATACGTTTAATCGGTGTATTATTATTTGACTCCATCTTATCTCTTAAGTATAATTATTAATTAATCAATTTTATCGTCGCTATAACACGATAACAAACTGTGAACATTTTAAAATGTCAAAAAAAAACAACAACATTTTGTATCCTCTGTTATCCACCGAAAAGAGAAGATCGAAACACAGGATATAACAAAATCCATTGATTTATTTGCTTATTCATACACAATGCAAACGACGATAAATCCGAGGTTATATCGTCTATCCGCGTTCATACAATTGGGCCTAAGTTAAGAATTAATAACCATTTATTCCTTTCAATTTCAAATACATCCCTGAAAAATAAACAACAACAAAAAAAATTAGAGTAAAACGTCAAAAATCTAGCATAAACAAACATTCAAGTGAATTTTCATTTTTTATTTTTAAGATATGTTTTAAATATGTTACCATGGTTACTACTACTTTTATATTATTTTATCTGGCATGCTTTTAATTTACAACGTTTATTTATTCCGTCCCTAGGTGACAGCTACTTTGCTTTACCGCCTCCTACACATAAATTTAAATTTTGTATTCGAAAATTCGGTTTTAAAGACAAGGACGAAGGTTTTTTCTTTCTCTGTTACACACTAAATACTTTTTCGATTTCTCCATAAATTTTGTTCTATCCCCTATCCATGTATATCGCTGAAATTTCATTTCACTTGAACAGCGTACTAGGCTTATATAATGAAATTTTGCAAATTTTTTAAACTCTTGAATGATAAACCTATAACTGATATAACTGAGTAACCTAGCTAAGTGATATATACCTGTTAACAACAAATTTCGAAAAGATAATATTTCGAGTTCGATGCTCACCAAAGTGCTTATTAATTTTGCAGCCTCGGTGGCACAATATTTAGTATGCTTGCTTTAATCTCCGGACGTCCCGGGTCTAATATTGGGGTTTTTATCAAATTTGTGAGTTAACTGTATTTTTAACCTTTTACTTAAATGTCGTTAGTAGGCCAATGCATGTTTTAGTCCGACCGATATTTTATTTTTTAATGTTATTGTGATAGTCACTAGTTCTTCTTCTGTGATTGGAAAAAAATTGCTCATTAAACCATCTCTACCGTATAAGTCATTAAAGAAAACATTGTGTTCTGGGATGGTTTGCGTTAATTTTTCTACAACATTAACAAAATATTCGTTTAAGGAATTTGCCACTTGTGCGAATGATCAGTCAATAAAGTTCCTGAATCACCATCCTCAATACTAACAATAGCCCCTTCTGATTTCTTTACATTTAAAATATCATTAAATATTTTCCACTGTGCTTTATTGTCACATTTTGTTGAACTAAATTTATTATTATAAGAAGGGACCTTAGTTTTAAATAGGATTTTATCCATTTTAGCATATGGTTATTTCATTGTATAATTTCTCAGTTTTTTTATAAAATTAGTTTAAGTAGTGCATCCGTGGCTTTAGCATTACATTTGTCTTGTTAATTTTTTTTAAAAGAGGTATTATTTAAAATGTATTTTTTAAGCGTTTTTAAAAATAAATCAAAGGCATCTGACGAATTTTCGTAACGGAAGGAAGGAGAAAATTTGAATCTAAACATATTTTGGTTTACCTGCAAATTTCAAGCTCTGTTAAGTTTAAAAATATTGATTGATGATCAGAGATGTTCAAATTTCCTGCCAAACCATGAAAGTCAATTGCTGGGGCAAGCCTGTATTCAGTGACACAAGTTGGTGAATTTATTAGGGACGCCAACCCATGTGATGCCATTAAAAGCAAATACTCGTAAGTGTATATCGAATCTTCCAATATGTCTAAATTAATGTATCCCAACATAAAAAGGTTAGGATCAATTATGGTGTGCAATAATTCATTAATCTCAACGATATAGGTTCTAATGTGTGTTTCAATTATAAATCAACCTTGAAAAAATAACCTAAGCAAAAACCTTCCGGAAATAGTTTTTTATTGTATGGCACTTTAGATGAATGTTGCCACAAATTAGCGGATAATAATTTTTGAAATAGTACATTTTTACTTTATATCAATCATAAATTAATCTTGCGTTGTTTGTTTTAAATGAAGTTTTCCATTTTTCATAGCCACACTGAAAAAAATAGCTTTGCGTTGTTTACTATTTCGGCTGAGTAA
This sequence comes from Tipula helvola, assembly GCA_963556165.1. NCBI lineage: Eukaryota > Metazoa > Arthropoda > Insecta > Diptera > Tipulidae > Tipula > Tipula helvola. The sequence continues at coordinate 6,355,935 of OY744481.1, read as the reverse complement.
AACGAAATATTTAAGTATCACAAATCAATTTTAAAGAACACAGTGCCGTGTAAAAATTTGCAGAGTAATATTTACTATTCATTGTTGATCATGAAAAACTATGCCGAGTAATTTTATAAATGATTTTAAAATTATTTATTACAATGTAGCTTAGTAAATTTCAACAAACTCAATGTTAATACAACATGCTGCAACTTAGTTTTTTTAGCTCATATACAAATATCGCAGGTGTTAAATTTCTTTTCAAATGAAATTCACAAAACTTATGTTAAATTTGAAATGGTTTTTATTATATGCTCTGAGCTGTGTAAAATGTATTTTGGCAGAGTATATTTAATACTATAAGTACATGAAAGTACTTTAGGTAAGTACAATAATAATTTGTTGTTGGTAATATACACTTATTATATTAGTAAGCAAGCGCAATATTTACAAATTAGCACGTTATATCTCAATACATGAAATGCAGGACGTGTTCAATTTTAGTTTTTGTTCATAGTAAATTACTAAGGATTTTTTAAATTTGTAAATGCTTTTTAAGCCTTACACTGGGCTGTGTGAACTTATTGGCAGCATTGGCTTAAGAGCATTTAGATTTTTTATTTTAATAAATCAACCAATCACACTGCGTAATTTATATGACATTCTTATAAAAATTTATATGATTTAGTCTCTTTTTTTATTTTGGATGTTCAAATAATTCAAAATTCATAGGAATCATTCTGTTTGTGAACATAAATCTGTACGGTGATATTTTATACAATATAAAATTAAAATATTAATATAATAAAATAGTTTACGATTGCCTACACCACGATAGGAGTTTGTAGACATTTTCTAATTATTCTACTAAGTTTTTGTCAATTAAAAGGTAAGTTCGATTTTAATAATATTTAACAATAGTTAATAAATTAGTGATTATTGATTAATAACAGTGAGAGTGACCGTTATTATCTTAAGTGCATATTGTTCTCATCTTTTTAATTTTTATTTATTGTAGTTTAAGTTTCGCCTAGTCCTCTGCCGGTGAAGCACATATTATTTCGTCTATCTAATAACATAGTAAAATTATAAATAATTGAAATGTTGTGAAAATGTTAATCAAAGATTTTATTGTGAAAATTAAAAATATTCAGATTTATTATAGTTTCTCAACACATTCACTTGAATCAAAATGACTCCTTTACGAGGACATTATGTATTTAATATATGTATGTATATGTATATGTGGGTAAGTAATGCACATGTAATTGCAAAATTACACGAGTTTTGGTTTATGTCGAGTGAAATTATATAAGGGATTTTAAGACTTACACTGCGCTGTTTAAACCGTTGTTAGTAATTATGAACATTCCGTTGTTATATTTTTATAGTATAAAATTATAACTATACATATATACATAAGCGGTATAATATCCCTAGTGTACATATACATATATTTTCAATTATTATGCATGTGCAATTGTGTAAACTTTTTTATATAATTCAAATTCTTATAAATAAATTTTATTATCTACAGATTGATGTTGACTTGGTGTAGCTTTGGAGAAAATTAAATAGCAACATTCAACGCCTGATTAACGAAGCCTGGAGAAAGATCCAATTGGAAAACCATTATGCTTGAAAACACCACGGTGTATCTAGGTAAATTAAATATTATTGCCTCAATTTAATTTAAATTACAAAAAGTGCTTATTTGAGTCTAATAAACAATTCTTATTTTTTTTGTAGCAGATTCTTTTAGCACAGAACCATTACGTCTGAATTTCATCTTATCAAACTCGGTGAAACACTTAAAAAATTCTGCAGAGTCCCAAAATATATAAAATATAGTATATAATTTATATTGTGTAAGCCGATGTATATATTAATAGAATTAAAATAAAATTGCTTTGTTTATTATATCTTCAAAATGTGTCAATAGTTTTATTTCAAGTGAATTTATGTGATATGGATATGGAAGTAAGAACACATGAACATTGTATGGTAAATATATATTGTATATATGTATATAATATATATATATATATATATATATATATATATATATATATATATATATATATGTGTATATAGCAATGCTAATATTACAATTGCTTAGTACGAATTGCATTAGTTTAGTAAATTACTCATCATGAATATTACTCATAGTTTAGTAAACTTCACAATGCTCGAAATTTTCGAATGAATTGCTTTCTGATTATAGCCAAGCGCTTACTAAATTATTCTTAATTTACGTAAACTGCAATAGTAAATTTTACTGAGCAGTAAAAATTTTACATGTAACTTTTACTCAGCCCTATTTTGTATTTGCTAATGCGCAGCACAAATGAAAAGTAAATATCATTTATTTTTAGCAAATCTGAAAAAATAAAAATATATGGAAGTTACAAAGCGCAATATAATATTTGATAAACTATATCTTCAGTATTTGGAAAGCGCTTAGGTGGCGCAAAACTTACCGTTTTTTTATCAATATTTACCACGCTTTTTTCTAAATATCGCAAATCTTTTTTTTCAGTGCATACCTCACAAAAAATAATATTTTTCCAAGGGAAGTGTTCTTGAATTTGTCATTATGCTCATAATCTCATTATGTTAGATTACGATTGCTTTTATCTTTAATCTGCTATGACCTAAATGGTCATTTGTAAAATAGGCGTCTATCGCATTCACTGATTTAAAAGTAAATCGAATTATCGTATTGCTCCTAAAAAGAGTCTTTCTATCTAGAGTGATTTCAAATTGGTTTCAATGTATAAAAAAAACTCAATTTGCCAAACAGGAACATCGTTACCTCATTCCTTTTAGAAACATTTCAATCATTGATTTTTTTTACGTCCGGCCGATAAGAGCAATTTTGACCTGTTTTTAGTTTACACAGAACATTGCACCCTATATGTTATAGCAAACGTATAGTATACACAACACCAATAATATTTAAGATTTACTTATCATACAACTGGACTTTGGGAAATCCCACCGGTACAAAACATAAAACGCACATTGTGGCAAATAGCAATTAATTCTTATTAAAAAAAAAAAAATCCAAGAAAATTAACTTTAATTAAAATAAATTATCCTCTTTGTTTGTGCCATAAATTACAAACCAAACTGGCTCTTCTTGTGCCTGAATTTATGCGTTCACCTACAGTAGCAAATGTATTCAGTAAAATTTAAATCACCAAATATGTTTGTAAACTTTAATGTAAAGCTTTTTATACTACAAAAATTATACAAAAAAATAAATTAAAAATAATTAATTTACACAACAACCAAAACATAAATATGCTTCGAATGATTAATGAGTTTGTGGTACCCGGAGAAAATTAAAATTATAATTTTATTTCCACTTTTTTATTGTTGTTGTTGGTGGAGTTGGGTTGATGGAAAAACTTTTTTTTTTTGTGCCAAATGTACGTATATATGAATATTATATAGTAATGAAATTGTATATAACATCCACATCTAAACTTCTAAACACACATACACATTGTTAAATGTTAGTCGACTTGAATATCGATCGGGCGAAAAACATATTCAAATTATTTTTGGCATGGAAAAACTAATGCATATACAGTAGCAATTATAATTGGAAACATACCACAAAAAACAAAAGAAAAATTTTGCCGACGGAAATTTATTTTTTTAAAAATCACTCACTTTATTTATTTCAGTAATTATAAAATCCTGTTTATTATCTTAATATTGTGTAAAATTTAAAAATTTCACTTTAGTTTAGTTCTTTAAAACAAATTATATTAAAAAATTGGTAAATCATATTTATTAATATATTTTCGTCACTTTTTTATTCCACTTTTTAATTTCACTTTTTTTTTTATATTTACAAAAAAAAAACAATAAAATCACATAATATTTATTAAATTAATTATTATAACTTTGAAAATAACTAAATAAAATTATTAATTTTATAAAATGGCGTTAAAATAATATTTTATTATTCTTTTTAATAAATTGTATCCACATTTGACGGTAAAAAGAGCGCGAAATTATTTTTTTTATCACGATTATATTATTTCCTATTTATTTATTATTTTTGTATTTATTATTATTGTTTTTTTTTTTTTTAATTTTGGTTTAAAATAAAATAAATATAATATGAGCAACAAAAAAAATGTTTTACAGATAAAAATCAAATACAAAAAAAAAAAAGTAAGACGACGACGCGCGCAACCTCTTATTAAAAGATAAGGTATATTATATACAATTTTTGAGTATTTAATTGAAAATGACACTTTTATTTTTATTTTAACTAAAAAATAAAAATAATAACAATAAATAAATTTATTAACAAACAAACAAACAAATATATAATATTTTATATCAGTATTATCTAAAGTTTTTTTTTTATTTTTTTTTTGTATATGAATGAGGTTGGCTTTAACTGTGTATACGGCCAAAGTGTAAATTATGAACTGGTGGAGCGCGGTTTTTTTTATTTTTTTTGTTAATAAAAAAAAAATTGAAGTAGAAATTATATTCTGTATGTGTAACTATCGTATTGTGATATGAGCGCGCGAGAGAAAATGACTAGAAAACTAAAAAAGAAAATTTGGTTTTTTGCTTTTCTGCTTGCTTTTGTGAATTGGTGTAGGTTCGTGTTATTTTGCAAATTTTTTCGGTTGTGTTTTGTATGAGTGTATAAATAAAATGAATATGCTTGTATTGGCAAATGGATATAAATAGAATATAGGAGATAATGGGGTATAAAGAATATTCTTGAAAGTAATGCGTTTTTGGAAAATTTTTGATTATCAAAACACAAATATTTTTTGTAAAACAAAATTCAAATGGAGAACAATTATACCAAAGTCATTAGAAACTTGAAATTCTCTTAATTTTGAGTATTTTAAGTCTTCAAAAAAACTGTTAAATGTACTCGGTTATTTTTATTTTGTTTCCAGTTTGATCACAAACATAATTTCTCATCTATAGGGTTGTTCATATCTCTTATATTACAATTAATTCCAAAAATGTTAAGAAAAACAATCGTCGGCGCAAAAGCAAGTTTGGCAGCGTTAAACGACTGAATTTACTTACGTAAAATCCAAAGATGTTTTTATTTAATGCTTTAATTGCTCATGGTTATAAATTTCCATCGTGGAAACCAATTGTTTCAAACACCTGTCTACATAAAAATCTAAAGGGTTTAATCAGGTGAACTGGAAGGCCGAGCCCAACTATAGGTCGACAAATCCATATTGGAACGTTTTCCAGCATTTCAGTAAAGTATACCAATAAATCATATTACAACCTATTCATAATATGATTATGAAAGTATGACTATGAAGAAGTCGTACTTTTAAGGTTCTGCCTCACATATTAACCGCAAAACTTTGCTAAAAACCGAATCCTAAAACCGTTGAGTTATTAAGATATTCGAGAATCAAAATGTTAAGATTTTTGATTTAATATAGATTTCCCGATTTGAATAGCCTTAAACCATTATTCGAAATGATAATTCGAGTTTTCGCATTTTTTTGAGATTTGCTTTCAAATTGCTCCTCATTGCAATGACTACATTTTATTACAGATTATTCGAGGTTCTTAGAGAGTTCTAGATTTTTCAAGATTATTCTAGATTAATAGTTTTATTGAGAGATTATACAAAGTTTTTCGATAATGCTGTAGAGATTTTCGAAATTTTTCTAGGTGGATAAGTGAACCATTGACTTAGATGACTATAAGCTTCTGGAATTGAATGGCGTTAATTATTTCAAAATTATTGTCAATAATCATTTTTCCAGATTTGCTTCTTACCGCGATTCCTACCTATATTGGAGTTTCTCGATATTATTTGAAATTTACAAGGCGTTGCGTAATATTACGGAATTAGAAATAAAGTGAGATTTTTTATATTGATCAATATTAAGTTACACCACGTTTAACGTACCTACATAGATGAAATTTTTCGAACAAAATTTTAGATAAATCTAGATACTGGATACTGGAGTTTATATATTCCAGATTTTTGAGATTACAAATTGACGTTATCGCATAGTGTTAAAGAATACACATCACGGTACGGTTTCTATTCGGGCTTTATGGTGCAATTAGTAACTTTAACGCTGTGCCAGCCGGAATGAAAACAATGACAAGAGGTCAATTTAAATCATCATTATTTCAGGAAAAGTTGGTAATTTAAAAATGTAGTTGATTTGTAGTGTTACATAAATCTCTTTTTGTTTTTTTTTGTTCACGCATTTGATAATCAACCTTCTACTCGCCAAAGTCCAAATTTATCGATGAGCGGTTGTAGACATTTGAGATTACTAGACTAATGCATTTCTTTGTTTATCGAGAGTTGTTGCAGTTCTGTCGCAAGGCCTGGTTGAGGCCAGTGCTCAGAATATTTTATGCACTCCGGAGCGTCTCACCATAAATTGAAATGGCGTAACCTTTCTGGTTTCATCCTCCTAAAATCGTAGGTGAGTTTTTGAATGTGAATCGTACTATTATGCGGCCCATTTGATCCTTCTACTTGGCCACTTTGAAGTGAGACTCATAAAACTGTTCCTCCTCAGGATAGAAGGTATTGGTTTGATTTCTAATGTCTTAAATATCCCAAAATCGTTGTAATAATTTATTTAAATTATCTTGCTCTGGACTGATGGTAGTGGTAAACGAGTGAATTGGATTATTGTTTTCAAATTTACCAGCAATTACCCATCCGAAAGCGGTATCCTACATGGTGGACCTTGTCTGATCTTCTAATATTTTTTCATTCTCCAACAAGCCAAAAAAATAATCTGATCCAATCAAGCTATCAATTTCTGGTGTCTGCTAGAAATTTGGATCAGCTAGCTTAAATTTATCGAAGATAGACATTCTAACGGTGCAAATATAGTTGGTGGTTGTTTGATGTTAGCTCGTCAGCTTCGGTAATATTAATGCCTCAATTTGTATAGATACAGTGTTTGGTTAATTCTAGGAGTGACGGTTAGAGAAACGATTCCCCTTGTATAGCCTTATTTGGAATCTCCAATTCCAGATAAATTTAGCATTTGGTTAATTCAGCATTAGTATCTGCATACAGCTTTCAATAATAAATGATATCTGTGATCCAGAGTCCAGCAATTCATGGCATTATTGTTTAGTACTGTGCCCATATAAAACATTCACTAAGGCCGTTTAGGTAACACCGCTGCTCCCATTCTTAATGCGTTGTAACAATTTATGTATGCTGACGTAACATTCGCATCGTCCAATTGAGAAACTGGCAAAACAGAACTGTTCTGACTTATTCAGTAGACTACGATGCTTCCTGCTACATATTCTACATCTAAACCTCGATCGTTATGATTGTCATTAATACAATTGAAACTAACATGACTTTTGACTTAATTGAATTTAGTATTCAAGGTTATGGATTCAGCTGTTTAACTGTGGTTCTCAATGACTCTATGTCATCGATTATCTTACAAAAGTATCAATTAATTGTTGTAAAGTAGGAACTCAAATTCACAGCCCATTGACTATTAGTTTTGTCATCCAATTTACAGGTTAATAAATAAATTAATCAGTGGTCACGTTATTTCTAAGTCCTTTCTTTAATCCTACGACCACCTTGTGGTAATTGTCCTCTCTAGTAACATCCAATTCTTCATCGCCATCCATTTCCATTATACGGTCTTCAACATCCATCGTTTGAGTTCGTATAGGCGATTCACTTTCGCTAATGTTGCTTTAATATTTTCTGAGGTTGTATGTCATCTAATTCATTGTCGAAGTCAAGGTCGATGCTTCTTAAGTGATTCAAGCTCGGCCATATTTTACCACGGTTTCACGGTTTTTACACTTGATTGGTGTGTGTTTCCTGGCTTGATCCGACTCGAAGGACCAGTCATGTTCTGGCTCCGTAATATACCAGACCCTCAGTATTGTCCCTGGCTAATATTGTTGTGAATCAATTAATATGAATCTTCAAAACATTTAGCTAATTTAGAAAATATTCAGCGTTTTTTTACTCGCCTCGAATTTTGAATAAAGCTGAATCTTTCAAATGTTTTATTTTGGCAATACTAAGAAATTTGGGTTAGTAGGTATATGTTTATTCCCGAAAAAAATATCCCGAAAGCGCCAATTTAAATTCAAATGCTTAAATACGAAATTTCGAAAAATCTCGAAATAATTCTTGAAAATATCCAAATATTTACGGAAGCTTTACGAAACATTTTAAGCATGTAGTTAATTATTATATATGTTAAGCTTTTTAATTCTGAAATCTGAAGATTGAATTTCTAAAACCCGAATTATAGAATCCTCGTAGCACAGTGTAAATGTCTAATTTTGTAAAAAAAACTATTAAAATTCAGAGCCACCGATTTAGTCAGCTATATCTAAGCTATAAGGCTAACTGATAAAAATTAGAACTAAATAGAAAGTTCTGAAAAAATTTAAGACTATGTCAAAAATGAAAAAATGCTTATAAGCTTTTTTCAAATCATAGCCCGGAAATATTGTATTAACACTTCCCTGACTCTACGAGAGCTTTTAGTACTTTACTATGCGAGAAAGCTACATACTTTGATAATGAGTAATAAACTTTTGTTTAAAGAATAAAATTAAAACTTTCGAAACTTTTAAACATTATATTTGCTTTGTTTCATTTTCTTAGGATATTTTGACTTGTCGCTTTCGAAAGTATCGAGCATGGTTTTCAAATTGTAAAATCTTACAAAACGCTCAACTTCATTATTTTGCTCTTGATTTACGTAATCCGAAACTCTTGCCTGAAAAACCAAAAGGATTTTTTTGCATAACGTAATTTATTTTGAAAATTTATTTAAAGCCTTAATTGAGAACATAAAAAATAATTTAATGTGTTACGTGATTAAAGCTTTAACAATAAACATTTTTAACTCTAATTTGAATTAATTAGTTAATTCGTATAATTTCTAACATTCAGAACATTCCGTGTATATAGAATTTAAAATATGAGTATAATCAGCCCAGTCGCCGCAGCCTGATGAGAATAATGATTTTTTCATAATCATAAATCAGCTCGAAACTGTATTAAATTCTTTTACATTTTTCGGAAATATTAACTTCAAAAAATGTATGATTAAAGCTTTAATTTTTATGTGTTTCGAGATTACAATGGTAGGAATAAGCAAATGACTTTGAAGCTTCATATTTGTTGAGCTTTTTATTTTTAGGAACTGATTTTTTGTCAAAAATGTTGAACATAATTTTCAAACATCTAAAGTTTGTAAAAAAAACTCAATTACTGTAAAAGATTATCATTTAGAGTAACAATTTTAAAATAAAATAGTTTTCATTAAAAATCACAAAGCTTTTTCTTGTCGAACGCTACTTATGATTAATTAGCTGTGATTTATACTCCAAAGTATTAATTTAAATTTATTTCGATTTAATTTTTGTTCAAAAAGTAAACAAATTTATTTTAAAAGCTTTTAGTTACGATAAAGACTGAATCAAATCACAAGCTTTCAAAAATATCAAAATTTAGTTTTTAAACATCTAAGATTATAAACATCTCTACAATTTTCATTAGAGCTCGAAAGAAGGGCTTCTAGCTTGCGAATGTTTTAATTTTAATTTTGGAATTTTGTAGCTAAATTAATTTGAAAATCGTTGAAAATTTTGTATTAAATTAAAATTAAAAAATAATTAGCAGCCTTTTTAAACTTATTGGAACATTTTCAATTACTCAACCCATATCAAAGCTACACAATTAAATTACGTCAAGTAAAAATATCTTGACAATGATTCACAGAATAAAACGTAATCTATGAAACCTGTGCATCCCATAAAACAATGAATATAATTCACATGTACATCTTTAAATATAAATTTTCATCTCAGATCTCTCATTCAAGCAATCCTCTCTGATATACAATAAACATGTATACACTATAAAAAAAAGCTTTTTTTTTTATTTAATACCGAAAAGCTTTTAAATGTGTGTGTTAAATTGATTACACGAGACGAAGAACAACAATTTCTTGAATAAGAGCAGAGTACATAAGGATGGTCATAAAAACGATGCTGGAAGTAATAAAATCCACCGGTGAGTTTGTTTCTTCTTGTCTATATAGTATGTATCTCCGTGTATATAATGTATATACAATGTACATAAAGTTCCATTGATTTCGTCTCTTTAGTTTTATTATTAATATAGTGGTATAGTGAACCAACATTTATTTCATGTAGAATGTGTTATAGAATTGATTAAAATTTATTCAATTCATCCCCTTGATTAATATGCGCGGGTGGTGTATTAAATTATACAAATTCACTTTTACACTATACAAAGCAAATAATAATTTCTGTGTTGCATATATTATAGTCTACGAAAACCAAAAGTAAAAAAAAAAAGTCGCGAAATCAGCAATTCTATTTGCGTCTCCAAAAGTTATTTATTGCTTTACGTTCACAAAAAAATCGTCGCACATGCATTTTATTTCATTTTCTAATCGGTTTTATATATACATACTACTTTGTACAGACTACAATATTTAATGCACTAAACTACTAATACTGTGGTAAGTCATATACCACTTTGGATACGATATAGGTGTGTATTTAACTTGTTTTTTGGAAAGAAAATTATGATGAAAATTTCAAATATGTAAAATCGATCCACACACAAACACACCCAGAAACGTACAATATTAAGAGACATTTAAACTCTGTTAACGTATAGTTATAAATAAGAGATGTCGATCGACTAAGAATGTAATGCTTAAAGGTTATTTTTGCAGTTTTTGTGTATGTGTATCCATCTATATATTGTATAATGGACAAATAAACAAATCTGATTATGGTATAGTGACTTAATTAATCGAAAATGCTGTAAACTTATATAGTTTAAAATTTAATCTGGGTTTAAAACACTTAAAAAACAGGAGAAACACGAAACTCCAGTTACGAATGTACATAGTTCGTAAGAATAGCTGCGAGATCTCATAATCTAAAACCCATAAAAATAGAATCGTTGTTATCTATACTAATAAATGTGATTATTACCAAATAAATAGGACGGGGACCAAATTTAGTTGAATTGTATGGTAATGGTACAACTATGAAGTTTGAGAAAATAAAATCATTGAAGTATGAGGCGAAATTTGTTGCTTAGTTATCTCAAGAATACGAATTCTGTTCTGTTGTTCGGCTCAGCTTTTAATATAATGATAAAAAGCTGACGGGATTTTGAACTGAGCAAGTTCAAAATGACAATCACCAAGCACAATCACCTGACCTTTCGAAATCTTTAATACATCCAGATATTCAAACATCGCCTACTTTAATATTGGCAGTGCCAACATTAATGACAGCTAAGTCACTGCCACAAACAACGATATCGCATCGGCAGTATCTACATTTCCATCGACAGCAGTCGCTTTGGTATGGATTGTATCTACATTAAGGACAAGATTTGAGAAAACACAAGCACTTGACCACTCTCCAGCTATCTTTAATATTGCCTTTTGTATTCTTGAATTTATGTTTATAGTATTTTTCTTTCTTAACATATGTTTCATGTTTAAGCGCTTTATTTAAAACTTTGAACTTCAATAATATGGTAAAATCTCTGGAATTTTTTAATAATTTTTTAGATAAAGTATTTTTCCACTTAATTTTTTGTAGTAGAATTGCTGAAATCCAAGGCTTAATTAATCCTCTAGATACATTAGTTTCGGAATCTCAACAAATAAATTTACATAATTTATAGAGGAGACATAATGTTTCAATTTTGGTAGTAAATGATTGTTGCTAAAAATTTTCAACGGTATAAAACTCATCGATGTCATATGGTGATCACTGATCAGTAATATGCAGATCTTAAATATTCGCACCGAAACTAAATTCAAATTTCAAAGAACGTCTAGAAAATATGTGATCTATACATGTAGCAGAATCATTACAAATTCTTCCTGGCACATTGGCACATTTAACATAGAATGTAGGCCATGAGATGACATCATAAATGCATCTAACTGTCTGAAGATGGGGGATGATATGGATATTTACCTGGAAATGGTCAGCACTAGTAGCATCGATATAAGATGCAGTATTATACATTATGTAATCACATAGGTTAATAACAACTCCACCCGCCCTATATGTACCATTACATTTAAGGTAAATGGTAAAACCCGAGATTTTATAACTTTCGGAGAGTAATGATTTGCGGCAATATGTCAAGTGCAGCAATGTTAGCTACAAATAAATTGAAATTTTGCCTAAGGCTTCTAACATTTTGATGAACTATTTTGTGTCTCCACTAACAACTGTTCAAATTGTAATGGTATAAATATCAAGTGGAGATTAAGTATATCAATCTTCCCAAACAATTAACGGGAAAGGAAAGAAAATTAAATTCTTTATCTGAGAGTATGGCTTACCGTTCTTTTTTACTATTTTAAAGCTCCTTTGCATAATAAGCTGAGTACCACCAAATTGCCTTGATATACGACTAAGACAATTCGCTGATCCTATTTCTGAATACATTTTTGATTATGAATCATATGTATACTATACATAGTTTATAATTCATTAACAATTTTCAACATTTTGCTTACATGTTAGAAAACCACAGTGAAACACGCTAAGTCAGGTCCCAAATTCGTTAATATTTATCAAAGAAAATTCACAATTCATCAAAGACCGTGTCGTTATAAGAAAGGTCGAATCTCTTTAACACAATTTTATACATATTAGTTTTGTTACAAACGTTATAGACTATAAGTGACATTTTAGTTCGTTTCAATATTTAGCAGTTATTGAATTAGTCAATTAGCGATATATTGTAATCTATTCAAACCGCAAAATTCTATGGTATAAAATAAAATAAGTGTGTGCAAATTGGAATAATCCCCGCTGAGATGCAGATATTTAATGCCATGCGATGGTTAAAATAAAACTTATTAACTACTTACATACTATACCATTATACAGTAGCACAATATGTCAATTTTTTATTAATATTTTATAGATGGTGAGCACTGCGGTCGGTCGGAGCAAATTTAGGTATTATTCTTGCGTCGGCGAAATTAACTTTAATCAAACAGACATTTTTATAATCTCTATACTATCTGAATTCACTCAACACAATCAAACTAAGTAAAAAACAATTCGTTAAGCAACAGCCAAAAACAAAAAAATTAATGCATTTAAAAAATAAATAAATTTAACCTATTTGACTTGACCTACTGTCGTACTCTATACCAATATATACTATACAGAGCAGCACAATATAAAGATTTTTAATTCTTTAAGAATACTTTAAAAATATTTCTTAACAAAAAGCAAAAAATCAACACAAAAAAATGCAACTCAAAATTGAGAATCTTAATATTTATTGATCTCCCCGCAACTTTAATTTTGATGCGTCATTTTATATATAAATTTACGAATTTTTGTTTCGTTTATTTTATTTTTAATATTAAAAATTAACTTTAATTTATAACAAAAAAAGAACCGCATACATATGTATGTATTCGCGAATATCAACAAACAAACGATAAAAAAAATTCGCGAATTCGCGAAACAATGTTTGTTTATATACTGTGCACCAATATTGAAATAATTCTTCTTCAGTATATTGAGATTACAGTGGATTGAGGAAACGCAACTAACTTGCATTGCATTATGCGATTGGATGATGTCAATGTACTGGTGTCGTTGATTTCTGTCTATTGCATTTAAATCAACATACTCATAATGTCAAAGATCAGCTTATTTCAAATTTGTAATCTTGATTTCAATTCTTCAAGCATAAATATTTTCTCAGTTCTTTTATATCCCAAAAATAAATTATTCGTGTTTAGTTAAATAAACCAAGCATAGAAAAATAATTGAAGAAGGTAAATAAATAAAAATGTCGTAATGAAATTAAGAATTTTAATTGTCTTAGTGTTAAAATGCCACAAAGTTGACATACAAAAAAAAATCGAAAAAAAACTCCGATTATTTGTTAAAAGAGAGCTTTGTAGACTGTAAATGAATTATTTGCACTCATGGAAGCTTATCTAGATGCTAGTGTAAAGAGTGATTGAGTGAATTTTCAGTCCTTCCCCCAGAGAAGGAGAGTAATTTTTTTTCTAACTCCTTGAGTGGTTTAGATTTAATAAATAAGGGTGACGCCACTCTGAAAAATGTGTTTAGGGAACAAAGTACGGTTTTACAATAGATTTACACGTAACAATTACTTAAAGTTACTGGATTATCAGCAGTATACTGTTTTTTGGAAAGATTTGCTATGGGATTTAAGTTACTATTTTAAAATTTAAAGTTATTATGATCGAGAAAACTTTATTGAAATCGAACGGTTCGTGCAGAGTTCAGCAACACGACGTATGCATCTATCAAATACCATGTATCATTAAGGGGATCATCAATGATAAATGTGAAGAGGTCACCACAATATTAAAGTATGTGTAATACAATCAATATCTGCGTTATAATGGATAAAATAGGTTTGAGTCAATCGAAAAGAAATAGATGAGGATCGAGAAAATACCATGTCAATCTTTCGATTATGTAATAATAATCCTACAGCTTTCAAATAACTAGTGGAAGTCTTGTTTTTTCGTGAAAAATGTTGATTATCACTTGTGGATTTTGGTAGAAGTCTTTCAACAATTTTAAGGTTTAGTTCAAAGAAATTCAATCTCTTCTGAGAAGAATTCCGAAGGAAATAAGATCTAATCGGTGAAAATGAGCCAAATACGTAGAATTTTTATGAATTAAGAAGTTTTATTGGGCTATACACTTATTAATAGCGATTTGAAACGGTATTTGTATTTAAACTATGCTATCTTTGATACAAAATTTCAGTCAATCTGTCTATCACAGTTAATGAAGATCTTGCCAGTTTGATTGTACAAGAATTAAGCCAAAATGAGCCATAATTAATGGATGGTTTTATTATTAAACACTTTCTAAGAATAAATCCATACACCACTTTTAAATTCGAAACGATTACTAATGTTTGGGATGGAGATTATTTTACTAAGTTTCCGCTGGTCTGGATACAAATAGGTAACAAGTATTTTGTCGCGAAAGGGAAAATTCATATGGTGAATTTACCTAGACCAGAAGATTCCGAGCTAATCTTGCAAGTAACAGGATACATAACTAGAGAGAAACATTTGAATACGATTGACAGTGGACAGTGGATTCCGCTATCGGTATAACGATCATTATTTTCTGCTGTCGGAATGCTGTGTGCCTCAGAACGATTTTTTTGCCTAAATTTTTGATAACTATTGATGTGTTCATACATGTTATTCAAAGTTGCCAATAGGTACAGTCACACATGCTATATACACTTTTCAGATGATCTCTTTGATCAAAGCGTATCGCGGGGCATTGGTCAGCTGCGCGCATTGCGGAATGTCCGAGATTCCTGTTCGTCTGATTTGGTGCTTGATATATCGAGTAATACAATTTTTTTTTTTAATTTTTAACGCATTTGGCCAAATGGAGACCGAATTCAAATTTGAATGTTCTGACAAAATTTAGAATAAGAGACTTCTTCCGTATTGTTTCCATATGTTTCCATAAACGATCGTACGTACTTGAATTGTGCTAAATAAAACTATCAATAATAATGATAAAAAGCCGAGTTCATAATTCATTCATTATCATTTAATATATCGCAAAACACTTTTAGCGAACATTGACTTTCACGTTTTTGGCACGTTTTTTTCCTTTAAATTTAATTTCTCTAAATAATTAATTTCTAAACTACCGTTCAAGAGCAAATTGAGGGCCACAATTTATTTGGTTCTGAAAAATAAAAAATTAAATTTAGATATTTCGGGCGACACCAGTTTATCGTCAAGGATCGAGTTATTGAAACTGTTGCTGCATGTTTTTTAGAATCCAAGCAAAGTTGCGAATATGGCAATAATTCTGGCATTAAATGTGCTGTTTTTTATTTTTCAAAGCACTTTTTTTAATGACACCTAAATTGAAATGTAGCCGCGCGAGACAAATTTTTGTTAACCATCTGGTTAATAACAAAGACAAAATATCGACCTGAGGCACAAAGCATAAATGTCGGCAAATTAATTCCCTCTTACAATGAATAGAGTTAAAGAAAATACAATTTTTATCAATGTACAGATTCTTAACTGTTTTATGCTTAATCAACACTTCTAACGGCTGGATATATTTTATCAATCTTCTTTCCTTCGGGTGTTCAGCCAATAAATAAAACAACTTCAATTACGACGACGTTTCGGTAATTTTATTACCTTCTTCAGGTCTATTTACAAATACAAAATACAAAATACAAGAAAGTTTCAGAAAAAGTCATAGAAAATTATTTGCATATAAATAAAAATTTCTCCCATATAATCGTGAATGATATACACAAACTATTATATACAATAAAACTAGAAATTGTGGTCCTGTGTTAAAATTTCTATATGTAGTCTTCAAAAAGAAAAAACAACAATATTATTATTCTTATGTCAAAATTCAAGACATTCCAGGATTTTTCAAAACATTTTAAGGTCACTACATCATAATCCAAATATTATTTACAATTTTAGAATTTAAGTACATATTAAAGAATTCCATTTTATAATTTAAAAATTGTGTCAATGATACCGGAATAAATTTTGCTGAGATCGTCTGTATCACTTTTTTTACTAACCAAAGTTTCTCGTTTGCCCAGAATATGAACCATTTCTAAGAAAAGACGATTCTTATATAGTCTCTCGCTTTCTATAATTTTTACTTCATTAAACCCAAATATATGACCCGTATCATGTGTGTGTTGACACAATGTAGTAGCTTGCGGATTTCTTATAGGTACCTTAGTGTCCGATTTGTGTTGACTTATGCGATTTTTTAGTAGCTGTTTAGTAGTACCAAATTACCAATGTATTTCAAGTTACAGCTATTACATGGTATTAAATATACCAAATTGGATCGCAATAAGTCCTGAGTTCTATCTTTTAGTTGACTAAAAATATTTCTAAGTAGATTTCCAGCCGAAAAAGTAATGTGGCAATTTATATTGAAATTCCGTAAAATTTTAGAAATATGTTCACTATGATGATCCCGAACCTGAAAATTCAAAAAATTATGAAACTTTGGGAACATGTAACACTCTGACTGGGTGAAATGGATTTTTGAAAATTGGAAATTTCCCATTCTGCCTCTGTGCATAACTCGTTTAACTCGTTAACGGTAAAAGGTAGAGAAAAAGTGTGTGCTTGCTTAAGACAGCAGGATGGTGAGCATGGAAGTAAATAAGCTTTTAGAAATGTCAGTTTCACGATTTCACGTCAATCGGTTTTGTCCGTAAGAATTCTGAGCGAAAAACCGTCAATGACTGGACTATATTAATAAAACTCATCCAAGCAAATAATTTTTGTGTTTTTCATTAATGAAGATAAAAAACTGACATTTCTAAAACCTTATTTACTTTCATGCTCACCGTCCTGCTGTCTTAAGCAAGCCTACACTTTTTCTCTACCTTTTACCGTTAACGAATTAACGAGTTATGCGCAGAGGCAGAATGGAAAATTTCCAATTTTCAAAAATCCATTTCACCCAGTCAGAGTGTTTTTCCGCAGAAAAAAAAAAATTGAGTAGTACATACCTACATGAGATGTACATGTTCCCAAAGTTTCATAATTTTTTGAATTTTCGGGTTCGGGATCATCCCTTGTAAGACCTTTCACATATAATATGGATTGGATTTGTATGTTAGAATTTGGTTAGTGGAGGCAACGGGATTGGAAACGTTATTGTTAATATTTATAGCATTATGGGAACGGCTGATCTGGCTAAAACGATTAATCAATTTAGTAATTAGGTATTTCGGGTATTTGTTTTTTGACAGATAATTTATGATTATATTGTCGGTATCAATTGTTGTGTCTATTGTTAATTTCTTCACACGATTTATAAACCCAAAAACAGTATTAATAATTTGGCTTAATGGATGGAAACTGTTAAAATTTAGGATTCGACCAGACGATAAGTTTTTTGCGTACCAGACGGTGTCAATTTGACCATTGTCTTTCCGAATTAATAAGGTATCCAGAAAAGGTAATTTGTTATTTATTTCCAATTCTAAAGTAATAAGCATTTAATGCTTATTAAATGTACTAAATTTTTAATTTTGTTCCTAAAATTGTGTATAAAAATATGAAAGGTAATAAATAACAATCCAGCCGTTTATTAAAACACTTTTCGCTACGGAGCATGTTAACCGAATCCGGTGTTCATTTCCGTCGTCTATGAAATCCGGCCTCTAATCAGAATGCAAATCGACAGTAGTAGAGCAAAAATAAACCAGATATTAAACCTCATTAGAACTCCTCTCTCAAATCTACTAATCATGTCCGACATACTTGGGCGGAATAAAAGGATATAACTTATTCCTAAAAATCACGATTAGCTTTATAACCAAATTAACCGCGCTGTGTATAACATAGCTAGGACTAACCATCAGGATCCCTTTTCCAAACACGATATTGGCTAGTAGGCGAATTAAGACAAAAAATATCCTCCCTAAGGAACCATGAGAATTATCTTTTCTCGAAAAATCTCTGAAATTTTTTTCGTTGGAGATTATACGCGTGTTGTGTATAAAATTAAGTCAATACATCAATAAACAATATTCAAAAACCATTCAGAGATATGAAACACAAAATTTGTCTTCGGTTTTTTTTTTATTTCTGAATATTTTTATTATTCAAAAATCCATTATAAATCTATTACAAAGGTTATCCTAAGCTGTAAAATCATATATCGAGACATATTTCACTTTTTAACATAAAAAACTTCTTTTTAAACTACAAAGTAGAAATTAAGGATAATAAAACAGCTACAGTTCTTGGCGTTTGATCTGCTACTGATCAATGCACAGAAATACATTTAGTTTACCGTTGCGTGTCATTCCGGTTTCGGAATCACTGTTCCGACTTCAATAAAATTAGAAATTTTCGAATTTTTTTTTTATTATGCTTTTTCCAAAAGTATTGGGATCATTGGAGAATATCGTAATTATGTGTGTTATTTGATGCTATCGGCACAGAATAATAAACAACCAGAACCGACATTACGTGGACCAAGAAATTTTTGCTCTTACCTTATATTTTACATGTTAATCCAAGGTCAAAAAAATGAGTCCACTTTTCTCCATATAAAAACCGCGTTATGTCGCTTCTGGGTATTCTGTGCTATAGGCCTGTGTTGTATTATCATATTTACGTGCTTAGAAAGGTAATAATATTTTTCTGACCTAAAAATACGAGAAGGAAAATACTATAAATCATTTTATACTATATTAGACTGCAAGTAATATTTTTCGATATATTAAACCAAAAATGGAGCAAATACGGTCCTATACGCTTGTGCAGCAACAATTTCTGCTATTACTTGTACTGCTTTGTAGCGTTGTTAAAGAAAAAGGGGGGAAAACGAATCTGGATGAAAAAATGGATTTTAAGTCGTGATCGCAGGAGAGTTCAGCAAATATTTATTAAAAGAATTGCAAACTGAAGATATAAAATATTAATTAAAAGGCAGGCCAACGGTTCTATGCGCTTGTCCGCTACGTATAAGCTTAGAATCCTTCTATAAAATAATTTTTAAAAATCACGAAATTAAATCGATTGCATAATTCCGGAAATCTACGTTAAATTTTCAAAATTTCGAATTTCGATAACCTCAGCTCTGAAGGGTCATGTAACTCAGTGCTATGTTTAATTCAACTTCGAAAATTTTAAATATTCTCGAAATATAATAAATGCCAAACAAATCTGAAATAAGCTTAAAAATTTCATAAAAAATTGAAAATATCGATATTTCACCAATCCTGTCACTTCGCGTAGTTACTTGAAAATTTAGGATAATAGAATAATAACGCTTGAAAATTCTATTTTTTATTAAAAATAATTATTTTAGTTACCATATATATTATAGCTTTACTATTAATTTATGACAAATTAATATTAAATTAAAATTGTTGCCGAGATTGCTTTCAAGTGGCCGTTTGCCTGCGTCATGTTATCGCTGTTAGGAGATTACCAGTACATGTACCAGTAATGCGACAAACAGGTAGCTATAATGCCTTCTGATTTTTGCTGAACCTGGATCAAAAAATTCTAAATACTTGGTAATATAAATTGAGCTCAGTTTAGATTTTCCTATCTAGATCAGTTTTTTGCGTCAAGTTGATAAAAATTGGTTCGCAAATATTTTGTTTCTTTGTTTTTTTTTCTTATGAAAATTACTTGTTAGCTATTCTATTTGCCCCTACTCCGAACAAATCTTGATTATGCTCAAAAACTAAATATCGAAACTCCCGATTTACCTGTATTTCGGTAACACACGACGTAACTACTACACGTGAAAAATTAAACCAGCAGCCACCACTGACTTATATGTACATTAAATTTAAACTTTTATATTTCACTTTAGTTTTAAAATTAGACGAAGCAATTTCTTGAAGAAATTATACGCTTAAACTCATATTTAGCAATATTAAAATCATTAATAGATTAAAATTCCTAATACCCAAGAGAATTTTGAGCTCCGTCCGTAATTCGTTATATAAAATATAGGCACTAATATACGGCGATTCCGAACATTTAAATTTTTGCTAAAGGTGGTTCCATTTATCGAAAATTTAGATCATAATACGAGTTTATCAAATATTCGTATAGTGCTAAAAATCAAGCAGATCACAAGAAATTATTCGGACATTCACTATTTCAAGCAACCAAGAAGAAGTTGTTTGTCGTTTCTTTCTACTGGCAGAACTGGAGAGAGTTCCTTGTTCCCTTATTGAGGAAGGTGCTATATCTTTAGAGAAATGTCATTCGTTTGATTACTGTGAAGTGAGTTTTCTAAGTTTTTCAAGCCATAAACTAGTAAAGGAGTAAAGAAGAGCAAAAGGAACAAACTGTATGATATTACTTCCAACATTAAGGATATTTTGTAAAATAATATGAATAAAAATGTAAGGGTAAGGGGTCCCGTTTTCCAAGTTTCCAAAGGTTTTAACGTAAGTTTAGTTACATACATATATTCAAGGTTTTACAAAATTTCGACAACATTCCGACAATGGTTTTGTGTTAAAAGTTTGTTTCAGTGTATCCGAAAATTGCTAAAAAAAATCTATTTATTGCATGCATGATAATTTAGGTCAGAAGCCATAAATGTACAAAACCAAGGGATTTTTTACATAATAACACTTACCTTTGATCTTCTTAAAAAGTCGATACAGGGCACAAAGTGTGGTTGTCCGGAATTACCGATACAAAAGGATTATTTAGAACAAAGGACTAGACACTAAAGTACTATTTAGAGGCTGTAGTGGCAAAATCTTAAAGGAAGGACAGACGCGAGAAGGCGTTTTAAACATCATTCTGGATAAGACCCGAACATTCCTGCTGCTCAAGCATCTGTGAATCTAATAGAAATGAAATTTCATTCAATTTCAGTAAATTCTATATTAATAAATCATTCGAGATTTATACTTTCAGCAATAATTCTTAAATATCTTAGACGCTATATTTTGTGCACACTGCGATTTATAAACATGAATTTAATTTAGCTAAACGTTAGTAGGTAAAATTGAGATTGACATTAGGAATAAAATCAAAAAATTCATTAAATCCGTCTTACTAGATCGTAGAGTATGCCTGTGTGAGGATGTAAAGGTTTAATGGTAATTATTTAAATTTGTAATTCACGTGATTTTTCTAGCATCTAACAATTTAATTTGAAAGTTCATCTCTTCTATTTTTAACCCATTTAGTAAAATCAATTTTATTAAGGGGGGGCGAGTAGACAAGAAACAAGAGAGGTATCAACTTTCAAACAGATCTACAATAGTAGTTAAATTGTGTTGTCATTGTAAATAGTCAATGCTTGGCCGTACATTCAAATTAATTTAGTAAAATCAATTTTATTATAGCCGTCGAATTGAACAAACGATGAATTCGAGTTTTTCTCCGCTAATCCTACCATTATTCTCTTGCATTCATTTAAATGTATAAATGTTGAACCTGTCAGAGTATCCGATGCTACGCTAAACCTCGTTTATTATTACGCAATCACGAAAATATTTAAAAAAAATTAATTCATTCCTTTATTAGCATTTTATGTATATTTAGAACTAGTACTAAAAATAACCTGCAAAACAAACTAGAACCCAAATTTGTGAAACGGAATTTGTCAGCGAGAAAACGAAATGTGAGAAAAATAAAAATTCCGGTCCAATTCAAATCCTCCATCTCCGCTGAAAACCGGAAGTTAACTACAGAATACATTAATGATTTCTACAAAATAATTCCATTCTGCTGATTTATACATAATCTCTCTCTATTTGCCATGAAATGATTGTGCCCATGAAATTATTTTGAATAGCTGTTGCAAATTAAACGAATACATGAAAACGATGAAATCAACAAGAAAATTCTTCTGAAGACAAACAGAGTATAATGAAGTAACAAAACTGCAAAACTTGATTCCTTTGTGGTTCTTCTGCTTTGCTTTGGAATTAAAATTCATTTGTTTTTTCTCTCTTGTTGTTTTTCAGTATTTTCTTGTTGTAACTTGCTTTTGTAAAATCTAGGTTAGAAGGAAAATGTGTGTTTCATACTTGATTTAAACTTATTCTGATTTTAATTTCTTTTTTTTTTGTTGTAATTATGTCAACTTGTAATACAAAAATACAGTAAGCATCGGTGGCCTGCAGAACATGATAATTCGATCCAGTTACATCACTCGATTCAAAAATTATCGATTACGAGTTTACCCAGGGCTGCAAAGTGTAGCAGTGATGAATAACAGGGGATAAAAGGAATTTTCTTTCTAAAAACAATGATGATGAATGATAGAAAATTATAGAGAGAAAAATCGAGAAAAACCATAAAAATATATTACATGATGGTTTATGTTTTCCGTTCCGTTATGTTGTGCACAATAGGTGGGTTGAGGTTAGTTTCATTTTGCTCTTATTATTTTTGTTGGTGTACCACGAAAGTGGATTATTTTTGTCTTCCATTTCTTTGGTTCCTTCTTGTTCTATAATAGAACACACTGAAAAAACGCGCATTAATAATTTTAATGTTAAAATATATTTTATTTGGTTTAGGTTATATATCTTAAAGATTTATGTAATAAATATCACCAACTCACCTATATATTAAAGTGTATTCGAACGTTTAAATGTTAATCAAAACTAATGCAATATTTTTTGATTTTTAGACGACAATCTTCATATTTTATTATTATTATTTAGATGGCTTAAAAATGTATTATCATTAGTGTTAAGCTCGTTTTGTTTAACGATCGAAACTAATCAACTGCATCGCTATACATAATTTAAATACACAGACTATACAAATTAATTACACCGTCTCGAATTTGTTAATTTTTATTATCCGCCAAATTGAATATAAAATTGGTTTGCAACTTTTAAATCAACAACTTGTTTTTTAAGAGTTAGTTTTATGTTTCTGTGCGCTCTCATCATAAGAAAACTGGATCACAAATTAATTTTTACTATACATACATACTTGCAAAAAAAAAAAATGTTTGGTACGAATAAAAAATGCAAAACTAGTTTGTAATAATAATTTATTTTGTGTATATACGAATTTCTTCTAAGATAAATAAAATACGTAAACGCGAATTGTAAATCTTAAGACCTTGAACTTGTAATTATTGTTATACATATAACGATATTATACGTAACGACAATGTTGTTGTATACAAAATTCGATTCATGATTAATTACCGATTATCACATTATTTACTGTTTACGTTAAGATAATTAATTTGCTACAACCAAACAAAAATCTGAGTCGTTTTTATAATATAACTGGAGACTTTAAATAAGGAACTGAGACCTCCATGTAAATTTTTTTTACGACTTACACATATTATTTAAATTTGAAGAAATCATTCTTCTAAACAAAGTGAATACGAAAATTATGTTTGTTGCACATACCATACAAAACGTCGTTTACGACACGTTTTTGCGATTCAAAGTCGATCCGCTTACGAATTGAATGACCCATGATAATTAGAATTTTTTACGTATCGGAAATAGAACGATTTTACGTTACGTTTGAGATGCGTATTTTTCGTTTCGGTCACTAAATATGGATTAGTAAAACTAACTACTACTCTATGATTAAATTTTATTCATCTATTTAAACAAGTATGAAATTAAAATTATAAATACAATTTGCTTGTTGACATTTGTTCTGCTTCCAGTTTAATAAAAGCTGATCGGCTGCTGAAGCAATCACGGTATACGCTTAATGGTAATCGGCTTCGTATTCCTCCGCTCCTTCCATTCAAAAGTATAAAATATAAGTATTAAATTAATAATCAACTTGGGAAATAAATATGCACCTACTTAGTATATAAAAGTCACAGCTCACAGCACAAAATATTTCTTAATAACATATTTTTTCTACACAAATACTGCCGTCCAGCGTCCACTATTATTTCAGGTTAAACTTAAAATGAAATGACGACAGAAAATGGATTCGCCTTTTGGTTTAGAGGGATATTACTACATTTTACTAAAATTAACACCTCAAGCGGTGATCAAGAAGCTTTTACGAATTTTTGTGGTTGACTTAGTCTGTGAACAACATATTAAAAAAATAAACCAATCAATCTAAACCAAGTCGTTATTAACTGTACAAAAAGTTATTTGCTATAGCAATATTTTTGATGCTGCCCCGGTGGCACAGTTGTTAGCATGCTTGCTTTAAGCCCCGAAGGTCCCGGGTTCGATTCCCGGCGGGTGATGAAAAAATCACGGCTGGTTAATGTAGGATCAATGAACTAATCACTCATTATCCGTTAAAAAAAAAAAAATGATTACGAAATTTCAATATGAAGCGGCCAAATCCCTCTATGGAATGTAGCGCCAGCGAAAAAAAAAAAAAATATTTTTGATATTTCCATTTTAATAATACCAACATACAGTAGCGAGAATGTAAAGTGCAATACCAACATTTTTCAAGTAAAGTTGTACTAATTGTCCCTTATCCTTTTCGTACTACGCTGATTTTTTTTTTTTTTTTAGATATACATAAATGCATTGATTTTTCACATTATATTTGTCTTTTACAATAATTATCTGCAGGAGAAGGTTACACTAAAATTTAAATTTGTTGAAAATTACAAAATACACGTAATTGACGAGGGCTCTTAAAAATCGAATTGTAGCATTTTCTGGGATACTTAAAATATCATCGAGGCAGATTGCTGTTGAGATTGAATACAGTTATTCGAGTGTGAGCCATTTTTAAAAAAAAATCCATTCTACCGATGAACTGAACGTAAAAAGAGAATCGGTCTAAAAAGAAAGAAAAATGCACGAGAAAATTCAAAAATAACCATAATGTCTACTGCTTATACATAGCTTTAAAGCTGCTATGGATATTCTGGGTGAGCTCAAGGCGGACACCTGTAAAGAAATCGGGATCCATACAAAAAAGCCGTTTCTTACGACTAAAATGAAGCAAAAATGTTTAGAATGGGCTGCGAGTCGTGTTAATTTGAGTTTACAGCAGTGGCCAATAGTTATTTTTTCCGACGAGAGTAAATTAAATCTTTTCGATCGGATGGAATCCAGTATGGCAGGCGCAAATCCGGTGAACGTTCGAGCGATCAGTGCGTGAAAGAGTAATGAAGCATCCAGCCGTCCAAATGATTTGGGGATGGTTTTCTTATCATGGAATTGGAGAAATGGCGTTTATTAAAGGGACTGTTAATGCAGAAGACTACAAACAAATTTTAAAAGACCATTTGTTCCTTTCCATTGAAATGCATTTTTTGAGTGCAGAGTCTATGATTTTTCAGGATGACTGCCCCCCGTAATCGGGCAAAATCGGTAAGCAGCATTTTTTTCGTTAGTTAATTTTAGTTTTAAGGCGATAAAAAAAAGAAAAAAATTAAATATTATTATTTTTCTTCGGATTGAAGTTTTTATATTGAAAAACACAATTGTCACACTGGATAACCTGGAAATTCACCGGATTTGAATCCCATTGTAAACCTTTGGAACATAATGGGGATGAAAACCAATAAACAGATGCCTTCATCATCCAAAAACCTCAATTCAATAATAGAAAACTTGTGGTATAACCTCCTCTAATACCTGCAAGATTTAATTGATTCCATGCCAACCAGAATTGCAGCTATTTTTGCCAACAAAAGCGAGCCAACCAAATATTAAAAATACGTTTTATTATTTCATTAAGACGTTCTTTGTATGTACTATAAAAATAAATAAAAACACAATAAAATGTGGCTTAACAGTTTTTACCGGTTCTTGAATCTCAAATTTAGTTTTATCAGAACAGGTTAAAAAAATTATAATGGGCCCGATTCAATGTAAATCTTCTATTTGTCTTTTCTTCTATTCTGCTATTATTTCTACGAGATCTAGATAACATTTTCAAATAATCTAAACATTTTTGTGGATTTTTTTGAAAATCATATCGAGTTTTCCTTGAAATACTAGAAGAATAGAAGTAAAGAAAAATAGAAGATTTGCATTGAATCGGGCCCAATGTCTTTAAAAACAATAAAACAAATTAGCATCAATCACCCAGCTGTAGAATCGTCATAGTGATCTAGGTAGCAATGGAAATTAAAATACATAATTAGCAGTTCAGTCGCTATAGCCTGATGAGATGTACTGAAAGATGATTTATTTTTCACATGCTCGCAGATCGAAACTGAATTGCAAACTCTTAACAATTTCTCCTCTTCTTATAAAATACATAAGTTTATAGCAACTATAACTAAAGACAAAAAAAATATTTTTAAAGCAGGCAACTTTCCGCGGTGTGTCTATTACAAAGAAACTAAATCATTTGCTGCCAGAATAAATGTTCGAATCGAACGCGAAATGCTTCTGATGCGAAGTTGATGACCAATTAATGTGAATAACAGTTCTGATGCCCAACCATAAAGCATAATGATATACATACACTATTTTCTGAATCTCGAGAAATATTCGAAACCTCGAATAATGCAAGAATGTGTCGTAAAGTATATGTACATATGTATATGTATGTAGATATTAATTTACTACTTCTCGAAATTCTCGAATTATCTGTGTTACAAAACATTTCTAGTAATCTTGGCATTATTAAAAACCTTTACCCTAAAGCGCTTTGCCCAAAGAAAAACAAAAACATAAAAAACGAAAAATTTGACAATTTTTAGCATCTTTTCGTTTTGCTAACTCTTTTCGTTTGAAATAGGACGATTTTTTAGTTCTACGGTTTTGCCGCAAAAAGGGATAGACTTACAAATGTCAAACATTTACTTAGAAAGTGTTGTGCAAGAAGACTGTTTAAAACCATCAAATTATCAATGGATTTCATTAATAACACTACCCTGCAACATTTTAAAAATTTGTTGCCCATGGACAATGAATAGTTGTTTCCGAAGTAATTTTTCACGTTGAATCCGAATATGGGCTCAGAATTGCTCTATCACGTCAGGTTTATGAGATATTCTAACCTAAAAGTGCAAAAACACTGTTTTATGACATATTTGAGGTTATATAGCACCATACGGTATAATAACACTACCTTTTATACCTACGGTATAAAATTTTCGTATACCAAAAAATTCACGAACATGCAAATTCTAAAATGCGATATGCAGCGAAAAAAAAAGATATTTGAGCAAACTCAACGGCATTTGAAAGAAGAAGACTTGTACTATAAGATCACATATATGGATTTTTGAAGAAAAAAAAAATCGCGGAGCAAAATTTTGAGTGTAATTTATGAATAAATAAGTGTCTTTTATTAATAAAGTAATAAGTAATGTATTTGAAATTAAATATGTGCCATGTTATTCCATTTTAGCGTAAAAACTAACATCAAAGGAGGGTAATTCATTATGGTTGCAGTAACAAAGTTGTGATAAGAGCAAAACCGAGTTTCAGGTAATGTCGACTAAAGTTATTTATACAGAATAATCAAAAGTTTAATTATTATAATTTTTTTACTTATGTTACAATGGACAATTTAACCATCGAACAACTCAAATGAAAATTAATCGCTGCCGGTGCCAAAACGAGTGGGTCCAAAACAAAATTAATCAACAGGTTTGTTAACAAAAATAAACAAACTTCAACAAATATATGGCAATCTGGAAATTTAAATCGGAAACTGTATATTCCAAATGTTGTACCAGCAGTCGACACAAGCGATTTCCCAGTGCAACCGTACAATCAATTAATAACCGATTCGGATAGAAGTCACTTACAGAGGCTAAGTGTGTTTATTATATCAGAATGGTTTGCTGAGAGGAAAGCAAGTGCTGGCGATAACAAGGGCTTCAATTTATTTTTTTTTGAATTTGTTAAAAAGTTAACATATTTAGCACAAAATAATAATATTTATTTTAAGGGTCTGTGCAGTGCAGAAACCAAGAAAAACGTCGATTATGTTGTTCAGGTTCAGCTCAATTCTGAGTTACGCCAAATATGAAGGCTACTTGTAATTGTCCAGCTGGTGCAAGCCTAAGTGCTGCTTGTAAGCACGTTTCAGCATTAATGTATACTATTGAGTGCTTTATAGTTTCTGGTAAATATAATTATGATTTTATATTCAGAAATATTAATTTTGTGTTTACTGAAAAATACCTCCACATCGCAGATTCAAAAGTGGCACCGTCCATCGGGAAGGAGTTTACAAAACGTCTCTCAAAATTAGTAAAATAACCGTTAAAGGAATCAGACGTATAGAGAGAAAGACGAGAATTCACAATAAGTTGTGGTATCAAACCAGGTCTAGTAGAATTACCGCATCAATTTGCCATAAAATTATTACGACATCCAACTCGGGCAAATTTACGGACAATTTCTTAAAAAATCATATTCGTGGCACTTTGATCTTTGCAAAGCCTATAAAATGGGGACTGTCTAACGAATCTTTCGCTAGGAAAAAATATTGTGAAGTTACAGGCCACAAAATTAATGAGTGTGGAATATTTGTAGACTGTAACTTAAATTTTATAGCCGCTACACCTAATGGAATCAATCCAGAAACGGATCAATCCAAAAACGGTCTTTCAAAGTCTCACGCTTACTATTACCAGGTGCAGTTACAAATGCACGTAACTGGAATATTTCAGTGCGATTTTGTGGTTTGGACCCCACTGTCTCTTTACATCGAGTGCATAGAGTATAATAAATATTTTGAAGACAAGTAAGTTATCAACCTATTATAGAAAAGTTTTCTTTGATAGTTATTATAAGTTTATGTATTAATTAACATTAGAAATCGCATACTAATTACGAAGTTCCTATCGACCTGTGTTATGTTTCACTTAATGTGAATTTTGAAATATTTAAGTTTTGTGATATTATAATTTTTTTAAGCGTTTATTATTAACCTTAATTTTTGTGATAATGAATTGAATTTATTTATTTTTTGTGAATTAATAAAAGTACAATTTTTAATTTTTAAAAGAAATATTTTTTAATGAATGGCCTTTGAAAATTACACAACATAAAGCAATTATAAATAAATTTATTAGCATGGCTCCACATGTGTGTGGATAAAATTCGCCTTTTGGCAACGTATCTCGTATATCCATTGCCTCTTCTTCAGAAAGTTGATCTTTAGATCTTAAAAACGAAGGTATATTCAAACCAACATTTAATTTTCTAATAGGTCAGATATATCAAATCCACGATCTGCTAAAATATAATCATTAGGTTTTAATTTGTTTAAGAACCCTAATTTTAAAACAATTTCACGGTCGCTCATTGCTCTGCCATAATCTTCCGAGAGGAACGTTATCAAGCCATTTTCATCTATGGGTATTAAAATTTTGAACGTGGTAGTATTCTTATAATGAGAAAATGTAAGTTATTGATAGATCGGGTTTTGAGACCTTTGTACAAATATCTCAGTGCAGTTAATTATCGCTCTATATGTTTTATCAGAAGACAGACCATGCTTCCATAAATCGATTCTTTTAAACATAACGTAAACTAAATCGCTCATGTAAACAAAGCACTTTGAAACTTTCGTTGGGCTTATCTCGAAATATATTGCAATGATTTTAAAATTAAAATTCATTCTGTATTTAACTAATAATAATAATAAAATGTGATCAGCAGCAGACAAGCAAAATTTAATAAAACTATTTTATTAAATCTTGTAATTAAATCTAAAAGAAATAAAAATCTTTTTCTATCAAGACCACTATACTGTAAAAGTTCATTATCCGTTAATGTGAAATAGGAAAGTTTTGAGGTTTCCGTCTGCGTAAACATACTAACAGTTGATTTTAAAACTGGTTTAATCTGAAAGACTGTGGGTCCTAAGGGTTCAATTGTTGAAGAGGTGGTAGTTGCTTCTGGCGTTGGTACGGTCGTTGTAGAGTGTTTTATAATTAAACGACGACTTATTGGTTCTGTCTCGTGCCTACGCTTAAGAATATTTTTTGAAGGTACTGCGTCGAGTTTTAGTAAATGAGGCCATCCTGTAATGTACAACATACAACATTGTTATAATAATTTATAATAGTAATGATGTTTTTCTTGCCAGGTCTATATTTGTTAAACTGATAATCAGTATCACAAAAATATCTACTACACACCGAAGCAAATCGTGACACTTTTTTCCCTATTCTAAGAATAGCAATCCACTGATTATATTCGCTGGAAACCGACGAAACTTTAATTGGTTTCCTTTGACTGCTTTCGATTTGCAGTTTGATACACAGCAATAGTTCACCATTGTCCACAAAAAGTATATATTTTAAACAAATTTTTTTTTATTTGTTAAAGTGACGTTTGTTATTGTTTATCCCTAATTCACACCTGGTGGCGATCGGTTGAAATAAATGAAAAATCGCCCTATTCCAGTATCAATACTTGTATGTTTGGATTTGTGAGTTAATTTTTTTATTAATTTATTGAAAAAGAAAACGGAATTCTCAGAATAATGTTAAAAAAGAAAAGAAAATGCTTTTGTGTTTAGTGTGTGAAGTTGGTATATCATTCAATTTTTAGACGACATTACAAAATATAACAGAATAAAAAATTATAACAGAAAAGCCAGACGAAAAATATTTTCGTGTACTTTTTCTGACGAAAAATTGAAAAAATATTTAAAATTTTCTAACAGAAAAAATTAAAATTTAATTTTCTGCGAATATTAAATATTTTTAAATTAAAATATTTTTGTATTGTGTTTATGAATAAGTTTAAGAGACTTTAAGCTAAAATATGCTAAAGATTTTGGAGTTATTGAAAAAAAGTAAAATCCGTTTTCGTTTTCGTTCAATCTGTTTCTATGGTCAAGCTGGAGAACCGAAAAGCTTCTAGTAGCTATACCATAAAAGGATGGGTACCTGCCATACGAATTAGCAAAAAATCACGTGTTAATATTACCATATCGACCAATTTTGCCTAAATGCTGGTTTGAGGATTGATGCGGAGTCGTCAAAATTGCGGTTTGAATTAGGATTGAGTTGAAGCTGAGTTGGAGTTGGATTATGGTTTAGTGAGCAGTTGAGCAATTTTTTATAAATGCTGGTTTGAGGGTTGAGTTGCGCCTTGTATTTGGGGTTGGGTTGAGGATTAAGACCGAGTTGAATTTATGTTATTATTATGGTTATTTTACGTAGTGGACATTATCCTTATCTTTTTATGGGCATTATATTCTTGCAAAAGAGACAACCTCCAAAAAACAAATTGGGGATAGGGTTTCTATTCCACTATTTACTAAGTTAATTCCTCCGACCCTGACTCGTTGCCTCTTTAACTCGAATTTTTTCAATGAATTTAACTCCAATTTTTCACGATATTAATTCCTACGACGTTTTAATTCGTTACCCCCATTCCAACCGATATGAAATTCTGATTTTTAATACAATAAGTAAAGGATTTGTCCTAGTGACAGAACTGAATATTTATAGCACCACAAATTTTTATTAAACTTCATAGGACATACTAAAGACTTCTTCTTTCACTGCTCCAACCAAAAATCCCCAAGTAAGTAAATTAAGTAGTATTTAGTTACGTAGAAATAAAAGCAAGATTTATCAATTTTAATTCTTTCCAAAACATTGTTATATTTCGTATAGTTACTATACAGCTTCTTTTGCTCTGTTCTTAATTTTCGTTGCTGTCTTCTTACTGTTGTTGCTGCACGAGATTAAAAGATTAAAATAAAAGTATACAAAACATAAAAAGAAATAAATAAGAAAAATGTTTTTTTTTTACTTTACTAAAATTACAAACAAATAAAAAAATGTATAAATAAATAAATAAAAATAAACTTTTTTCTCTTTTATATTATTCGCGTCCATGAAAAGTTGCAAAACGAAATCTTTAAGTTGACCTTGAAAAGTTCAAGTGTAGTCAGACAATTAAAGTTGGGTTAGTTATTTTCTTTGTATATATTTTGGTATGACAAGTACTTTTCTTGAGTAAGCATAAAAGTTTGTTGCTACATAAAAAACTTTCGCTTTCGCCAAGTAGTCTAAAAAGGAAAACACTTAGAACTACGAAGATATGAAATTGTATTTCATGTAAATCGATATTCTACAGTTAGAGACCAACCAATTTTATAAAATTATGAAAAGTGCTCCTCGCGCTTGATGTGAATAGTCCATTTTCCGTTAGAAGTTCAATATTATATGAATCAAGAGTAAAACATTTAATCGTGTTATACAGCATTACGCTTCTTTTTAAATAATATCGATCGAAATGAAAGGTAGAACGTACTATAAAGTATGTATGTATCCATAATAGATCTATATTCCAGAGCTGTGAAACCGAACCGGAACCGAAAACCGGAACCCATGGAACCGTCATTAAATGAAGAACCCCGGGAACCGACCGGAACCCTATAATCATTACTTGATAAACAGTAAAAGAACCCAGGAACCGGTTCTTTAATTACGGTTCTGGGGTTCTAATTTTAATGTATTTATATTATAAATAAAACATTTTGTATTATTTAATAATTTTTTTCCACGATTAATTAAAAAAATTAAAGCAGTACTATATTA
Source organism: Tipula helvola (assembly GCA_963556165.1). NCBI lineage: Eukaryota > Metazoa > Arthropoda > Insecta > Diptera > Tipulidae > Tipula > Tipula helvola. The sequence continues at coordinate 6,322,884 of OY744481.1, read as the reverse complement.
TTCTTCTGGGGGTAAATATATTTTTTGGTAGTGTGATGTAGCCGATATATTCTATATTATCGTAATTAATATTTAATGCAGCAAACTTCGTTCCCTAGACGATATCTTAGTTTTGAGATTAAATAAATAATCCATTATTTAATTTAAAAAGTTAAATAACATATTAATTAATATATTTACTTGACGGCTGCACTGAATTGAACGATCTTATTTTTATATTTTTTTTAATTAAATTAAAACTTGTTTGAAATAAATATACATATATAGCATTGTATGAAAAACTATATAATTCGACATCTTGCGATCCGATAAACACGCTTTATCACAAACTTTGAAAATTTTATTTAATTTAAACAACTTTAAGTTTAAAATACACTTTCTTTAATTGCAATTAAAGACAGTGTATTTTAAACTTAAAGTTGTTTAAATTAAATAAAGTTTTATGAAAAACTGAATACATATTTACCTAATATATTTTCTGGAATAAAATTATTTTTTTGTAATATAAATTTTAAGAACCCTTTACGAACCGGAACCGGAACCGAAATATGGGTTCTATTATAAGAACAGAACCGAAACCGTACCGAAATAAAATAATAATCCAATAACCAAACCGGAACCGGAACCCCTCAATATTTTAAGGGGTTTCACAGCTCTGCTATATTCTATGCAAGATTTATGAAACCAAGACAATAAAATAGTCCGCGGAGAATACAAAATCAAATAAAATTTATTTCTAAACCCATCGTATTCTTATTCGCTAGATTTCCTTCTTCTTTTTATTTAAATCAATAAAGTAAAGTTAAAAAATTCAACTCAACCAAAAATTTATAAAAAATTAATTAGAACAACTCCCTGTAGGAATTTATGCTACGATGATATTTAACACCACAGAACATTGCAATAAGAAATGAGTGTAACATTATAGTACTCGTAATGAAATGTTAATACAAAGATAGATAAATTTATGTAATTGCAACATTAATAATAATCTAATGTTTCTAATTATTAGTATAACACAAGCACCTGTCTACTATATGTCACAAAATTGTCAAAATTTGCCTTCTTTCAATTTTCATTAGAGATTTATTTTTTAATTTCATTAGTTGTTTGTACTGTACACACTTCCCGATCACCGCAAAAAACTCTAAAATTTTATTCGTATTATGATTGGATGATCGATTGGTCACGTGTTATCTATTTTGTTTTAAAGTAACTGGTTATTAAACAATGCTCCAAGTTTTATTTTTGTATTGCAATTGCTGTCATCACTGGTGGGTTGGTGGACGTAGCAAACAGGGGGCGGAGCCACCTTAACCATGGTTAGTTATTTCGATATCTGTTCTGCTCCACTCATATGTCCAGTTAAAATATGTACACCTAATTTTTAGTAGTTCCATCCATATACCCGAAAAAACGATGAAAGTTTTCTGAAATCAAAGTTAAACCATTTTCAAAAATTGTACGCTGAAATAAATGCATTCATTTTTACATTTTTATGTAAACCCTAATTTTTATCATAGCGCAAATGTTTATTTGAATTTTTTATGATAATTCGCATTCCAATGTATTTTTGTGGGGACTTCTCACTAGAAATAGTTAATGGTTAACCGTTTAACTTTCACCTAAGATTCGTTAAGAATTATGCTTATAGTAGCTTTATTCTAGTAGTAAATTGGAATTAAAATTTTGCGATAAATAGTTTTAAGCAATATTATGGCATAAAATTAGCTCTCCACCTAATTGATCACAGGCAGTTGGTACTACACAATTAATAGATTATGGTGAATTTTTACGCTGACCTACCCTCGCGTGCCTTTTCGTGTTTTAAACTTGTCAAACCTATAAGGATGAAAAGCGAAATAGAGAAGGCATTTTTAAAGTTGTATATTTGCAGTTAAATTAGTTTTAGTAATCAAATGATAAGAGGATATGTTGGAATTGTTTTTATTTGATTGAGGTTGAATTAAAAATAAATACAGTGTACAAAATAATGTTGTTGTGCATTTTATCAATATGAAATTTCATGTGAATTGCAAGGTTTAGATAATAGAGCGGAAATAACAAAAATTATTTTGTCACAATATCTGCAATTCGGTGCCGTGTAATAAAGTCAACGGAAATAATTTCAATTACCTTTATTGCAAACTTTAGTACCGGTTCCATACCATTGAGCGTCCCGAGCGAAATTTATTGAACCGCCCTTCTTAATTTTTTATTTTTGACTAAGAGAGGAATAATGAAATTGGCTGCGATTTCATGCTGATTGACTCAGATCGTTTTTTTTGTGGTTGGTTAATACAAACCAGTCAGTCATTTATAGATAGCAATATAGCCTCAATAAGACATAATGTGCCTAACTTTTCATTTTTCTAAATTACGCCTTTCTGTCAACCGAGTGTCATTACTATTTGAGTAAAATAAACAGAAATGCTGCCTGAAAGTTTTAGAAAAATAACGATCCGTAACATTAAAAATCTTTGTATATTTGTATATCTTGGGGTTGGCCATCAAGAGAGAGTCCATTCAATTTTTTGATTTGTTGCAGTGAAAGGAAATATCTTCCTTGTGATCTTAACATTAAAAAATTGTGGAAAATATGCAACACAAGTTACAGTGGACCACTGAAGTTAAGCAGTGGTTTTCTGCACAAATTTTAATCAAGAATACAATATTGCATTAGGTCGACGCATGTGCCATATGATTAAAATATAAAGGGCGATTAATATTGATAACCAATCCAGATAAGCAAATGATTACCAAAAATAAAATTAATCTCGTTAAGGAGCCCGCTTTCTACAGGATGCTTTAAATGTGAGGCCCGCGAAATAACCATACGGGCTATTTGTGAATTCGGATAAAATACGAATCCATATTTGATATTTTAAATAAGAAAGAAACGAATTTAATTCAATTCTAATAAGAATCCAATACTTCGAAGGGTCGAATACGTTCGAATCGAATTCACTAATAGCCCCTCAGAAAAAATATGTTGTTTAAAATAATTGAAAAAAATTCGATTTTATAGGCATTTTTAAACTTTTGACATCACTTGAAACATTTGTGGTACATCTACCAGTAGAAGCGTTACGTGCGATACAATTCCTTTGATCTGTGTCTGCAAGGTTGACGAAGCAATTTCCATTATCGTAAGTATGTATTAAGAACTTTACGAATAAGTTAAATTCGATAGACATTTTATAAATTTTAATTTTAAATTGGTCCGCACTTTGATAATTGCGTTTCTGGATTTTAGTTTTCTGGATTTTTGTTTTTCTGCATTTTTTTGTTTCTGAATTTTTTTTTTCGGGATTTTCAGTTTCTGTGTTATTTTTTTCTGGATAAGGTAGCCAACCCGTAATTACACTGTTAAAAGTAAAATTTCGGGTGTACCACGAAAGACAGAATCTCGATTGACAAAATCCCAAAAGTCAAAATCCAGATATGACAAAATCCAGACAACACAAAATTTAGCCTGGACAAAATCTCCAGACAGAAAATCCAGACAAACCTTTGATGCGCGCGCCCTGTCTTTCGGGATTGCGTGGTACACCCTACTAAATCTTACTTTTATAAATTCTGGAAATTGAGATTTTCCATTTTAAAACGAAAATAACTGAAAATTATAAATTCTGGTGAAGGAGAATTTAATTTGAAAATGAAAATATCAAAAAATAATAAATTCTGGAAAAGGTGGAATTGAAGAATCATGATTTCAAGAAAGTAAGATTCGTCAAAAAGTAATATTTTGAGAATTAAGATTTCGATACGCTCCAATATGATTCATACATTTTCTTATATCTGGATTTTTCTTTGTCCTGTACTTTGTGCTATTCGTATTTTATCCTATCTGGATATTGAAAGTCTGAATTATGGACTGCCCCCTGAAATTTCTTATTAAAATAATGTTACGTTTTTGCCTTGTCAATCAACGTTCGTACCACTGGATTGTGAATAAAATACAACACTTCAATTTATCACGAACTAATTTATTTATTTAACAGTAAAAATTAAAACAACACAATTAATTAACAAAAATTCAAAAATCACTTATTATAATGTTTATCGCTTACCAAAAATTAATATTAATCCAATTCGAACTCGTTCGCTCCTTATTATGTACTCAAAGCAAAACTTCTAGAAATTTCAAGACTTTTCCAATAAGAATAGTCTAGAAACATTTAGAACAGTTTTTATCATGGAAAATTCTATTTTAGTACAGTAAAATTGTGTGCTATCAATTAACTTATTCTATTCTGCTCTAGGTGTCACCGTAACAATAAGCTTAACTCCTGTTAAAATATATATTAGAAATACAAATCATTTTCCAATCCAATCTATTGCCTTTCAAGATAGTCAGGGCTGTCAGGCCGTAGTTTTCTTAATTGGCCAAAATCATAAAGATCCCATTTATGCTACGTTTTGCTGGTTTACAGTTTGTAGCTATACTCTACTTATTGAAATCACTCAAAGAATTTGTACAAAAGATATCCTTCTACTCCATTTCAGGATTTGAGCCCTTTCGTTCACTAGGCATGTACCAACCACTTGTTTTTAGCGACATTTTATTTTAAATTTGTAAATGTGGTTTTGACAGTACTAAACATAAATATTTGTTTGTTTTAGATGGACACATATGTACGGTCGGTGTTCGGATTTCATCATGTTATAATTGTGTTTAAGCTGCTCGCGCATCTGAATGTTCGCACTACTTGGGTATCTATTTACAAGTTGGTTAGTTAGTTAGTTATTAAACGTAATCAACTGGCTACCATTATTTTACCAACTATCACTTGATATATTTTGTATAGAGTAGTCGTTTCGAACTGTTTGGAAAAATTCACTGGGATAGAAAAATTGCATCCTGCAACCCTGTCTGTTTTTTAGTGCTTCTCAACCAGATTGATCATCGAATTCATTGTAAACCTAAAAACATTCAATGTAATATATTATTATACAAAAATTCATGTCTTGTACAATTATAATCTCAACCATGTTTATTTATGTTTAGTTGTGATAATGCTCTTTCAAATTTAATTATGGGCAGTTTCCTACAATTTAAAAATTGACAACGGTTTATTTCTTGAATGTTTCTTAAACAATGATGAATTTTATGTACAACCTTGCCGTTTCTTTCGTTTTCTAAATCTGTAAATCAGATAAGAATATAAGAATAAAAACTGACTTTCGAGCAAATACAATGTGGTTAGTTTTCAAGTTATGAGTTAAAAATAAATTGAGATACAAAATAATGTTGTTTTGAATTTTATCAATATGAAATTTCATGACAATTGCAGAATGATAACGGAGCAGAAATAAAATAATCACCTCGCCAAGATTTGCTACTCATGTGGTACTGGTGATTGTAATACCGAACAAAATCAAACTAAAAAATAACAGTAAGTCGTAATCTTTCAAAAATATTTTTTATTAGTGCAGTTTGTTCAAAAATTATTTGAAGATAAAATATACGTTAAAGCTGCTAAATCAAATAATCAAATGGCTTTCTTGCCTTAAATAATGTGCTTCCGCTTTCTCTTTAAACTTTACTAAAGAAGCACCTGCGTTCAACTCCAGACATACATATCTTGTTTAACACACAATATATGTCAGTGTTTAGAAGATTACACCTTTTCGAATTAAATTATTTCACGTTTAGAGCAGGGCAATGGATTTTCGATAATTTGATTAAATCACTTTGTTTCCAATCACGGAATATCATTTTAAATAAACTGAGATCTTAATAAAATACGTTACAGATAAAGTTAATGAATGAAACCCACAATAAATATATTTCGTTCCAAATATTGAACTATTATAAATAGAGTTTACAAATATTTTTTTTTATTTGGCATTAAATTTCGATTAGTGCTTGATGTGGCAGACACAACGTCCTCTGATGCATATACAAGCACGTCGGGGTAGGTTGGTCAAATATTCCTTAGTATCATCGCTAGTTTCGCACATCGCAAGAAGTCCACAAACATCCTAAAATAAGAAAAAACAATTAAATACAAAACTAAGTGTTACAACTAGTATGTAACAATAACAAACCTTTGCCGATCGATCTGATTCGAGAAGTTCAACAACATCGTTTGAAGTTTCATCATCAAATTGTATAGCATTTAGCACATTTTCGTTCGATCTTGCCCAATTCACAGCTGTTTGGCAGAAACTACACTGTGGTTTTGTCCCAAGCGAGGCTGAAGAAACCATTCCGACAATAGATACTAATAAAATTGCGACTAACTTCATTGTGAATGTATTCCTGAATAATGTAATGTATCAATGTTACTATTCGACTGAATATTTTAATTTGTTTGTTATGAACTTTTATACTATTTGTTGGGAAAACAAATTGTATCTGTATATGAAAATTCCAGTAAATTGTAATGTTGCAGTTGATAAAATTACAGTTTTATTAATTTGTATTGCTATATAAATTTATTTATAATTCTGAGTTCTATTAGAATTCTGGATCTGAGAATACTCATGAAAACCCTGAGTTCTTGTGACGGAACAAACTCTCAATTTCCTGTTGTTCCGTATTTAGTTCAAGCCAATTATACAGCTATACACATAATTGAACAGGGTATTGAAATAAAATAATAGATTAATAAATTTTCCTCGGTTTCGTCTTGCACACATCAAGAAGTCCGTAGATATTCGGTGAAGAAAATCAAATCAAAAAAAGGAGACATTTGAGGGTCGATCTGATTCAAATATAGCCCATTAACATACAATCATTCATTTTCCATTTGCATGACGCATCACATTTTCATTCGAACTCATCTAATTGACCGCATTTTTGCAGATACTGCACTGTAGTTTATCTGCAAACCCATATATCTGCACCGTATTATTATTATACTCGAAATTCACTGAAAAATAGATTTTTCGCGGAATTAGAACCGAGATCTGTATATAAAAATGTTTTAAGGCTTATTTGGTATGAAATCAGTACAAAATTCCAGTGAATTGCAGTGAATTCGTTTTGATGTGCATTTGATTCAAATTCTAATCTATTAGAATGTTACATATGGAAAATATTTTGTAATGATTTGCATTCCAAGAAAATATTGTTTTTGAAAATAGGTAATTGTATTCTAATTCTAACACATAGATAAAGAAATTAAAAATAAAACTTGTTTACTGAATTATGTTAAAACTCTACAACGCTCGCATTCGATTAACCAAATATGTTTAAACGATTTTATGGTTGTCTTCGTTCACTCATTCATTATTTGAGTGACTTTTTAAGCCATTCACATTGCTCAAAAATGACCAAGTGTCTTCTTCTACACAAAATTTCTCATATTTGAGCAATATGATTGGTTAGAAAGAAAAATCACTGAATGCATCAATGAATGAAATAAGGCAACCATGGCATCGACTTTACATATTACATGGCATTTGCAAACGTTACTGAAGGCACCATTTAATTTAATTTAATGTTTTCTTATGTTAAACGAAGGCGAACACTGGTTTGGGAAAGCACAACTTTAAAAAGGCTGTTTTGATGAAAGGTGCATACATGGGACTAACAAAAAATAAATTTCTTCTGCATAAAATTAAATGACAAAGTTAAGCAAAATGTTAAAAATTGAGTAGGTATATTTCGACTATAATTTGGTAAATATTGAATAATTTCAAAAACCGTTAATTTTGTCAAAACCAATTCTCGAAACCCGTAAATATCTCATTTAATGTATTACTTATACATGCAAACAACTTTATCATAATATTTAAAATATGAAGAGCTAAAAACTCAGAACTTCGGTCCTGCCGCAAATAACAACAACTCCCAAATCAATCCCATACTGAACCTCTTAACTCAATCTTCAGCTGAATCTATAACTCAATTTACAACTCCAAAAATACAAACCCAAATCAAGCGTAGCTCGTACAAAATTTCCACTCTCTACTCAACTCCATATTCGAGGAGTATCTGATCAAAAGTGGCTATTTACGTTATTCGAAAAATATTTTGTAATGATCTGGCATCTGGCTGTTTTAAACGCACATTTAAAGATAACTTTTTTATAGCTTGTTTTGACTGTTTCTGATTTTAGGGACATTTTTGATAGAGAAATAGCCACTTTTGGTCCATTCTGATATCGAAAAAAAATTATAGAAAAAAAAATAATTATATGTTGGAAAATGTAAATAGCTACTTTTGATCAGACACTCCTCATCGGCCAACTCAATCCCGAAATTACCTCGAATCAAAAGCTACATGCATGTATGAACTCAATTCAAATTTACTCAATCTAAACCCTCAACTCGACTCCAAATTAACCCAAACCGAACTCCTCACTCAAATCTAACTCCGCTTCAACACTATTCAACCCTAACTTCACCTCAACTCAACCATAAACTCAAACATAACTCAACGTCCAACTCAACTCAACCTCATACCCCACTTCAACTTCAAAATTAACATGGTCTCAAAAACTAGATGCGTTTATGAATTCAACTCATGCTAACTCTACTTCAACCATAAATTTGACACATAAATTCGTATGGCAGGTACCCGATCCTCTTAACCCTTTCAAACGCCAATTAAAATTGACTTTCTTCCAAAAATAAAATACGTAGCGCAATTATGCACTGCTATGATATGGGATTGCTCATAAAACTGTAGTGTGAACATAAATACATAAGAGAACGATCGCACAAGAGAAATGAGACAAAAATTAAAAATTACGGTTGGTCGAAGCGATGAAAGTTGATGTACAATATATTGTACAAGGCGTTTGAGAGGGTTAACGTACCACTTCCACAAGCTTTTCAATTCTCTGCCTTGACCACAGAAACAGATTTACGATAACAAAAATCCAAATCGGACAAGCCGTTCTCGAAAGACAGAGATTCAGACATCCAGACAGACGAACGGCCATTTTTTTTTGTTGGTTCTTACACTAAGGAACTTTCAAAAAGCCGAAAAAAAATTGTTGGTCTTTTTTGACAGTATTTCAATAACTTTGGTCCTTTTGGACCGAATATAAATCTTGAATAGTTAGAAAATTTTGAATAATCACGAATAACAAGACATGCCAAGCAACGAAAAACTTTGGAACTTAATTCAACCCAGATTTTGAAGACATTAAAAATCTCGAATAGTCTCAAATAACCTTGGAACGAAATATCTGGAATGTTTTGAATACCCTCAAGTAATTTCAAATAATGACGAGCATTTTGAAAATTTTTGATAATTTTGGAAACCTTGGTGATTAGGGAAAACCATCTTGAAATCAATGATAATGAAGAGTATCTATATTTGTGGTATCAGTCGCCATTTTATAAATTAAAAAAAAAAATATTGAACTCTAATTTAATGAAATTTGCTTGGTAAAGGTAGTCAAATAACGCTATTCGATTGAACAACGTATTTTAATTGTAAAAACTCTTTACATATAAGGGAAAAATTTCGCAACTTCATCTTATTGGAACTAATTATTTTCTAACGGATTTTCAATAACATTTCCAATAGCTGGTAATATTTAATTTTGTAACAAACATTTTTCCGCTTTTAAATTACCGACAATAAAAAATGTCATCTTATTTGGTTATGCTTTCGAGGTACTGCATTTTCTCTAATCCACGAAAGATTTTCATCAGCTCATAACTTAAGTTACATAAAACAGATCCAAAACAAAAACTGGTTTTTAATGTGATATCGTAACATAATATCTTCACAAAATTGAATTGTTCTTCTGTTCAAATCGCATTTTATCAACATCTAAACTAACCGCATTTTGTAAGGATGATAATCGTTTTGCTTTAGAATATTATATCCTTAATACTAAATGATGAAGAGTTCGGTAAACCACCAACGCACAACGTATAGGTGTCTTTGAACAAGTTAACCACTTCTTCGTATCTTAACCTATCACCGAGTAGAGTAATTCCTCCGCTTAAGTGATGTAATATTAAAATAAAGATCGTTTTCTAAAAACATAAATAGAATTAGAAACGGTGTGTATCATTTGTGAAGTATAGATTTCTGTTTGAAAGGTCTTGAGTTTAGCTACACGATTCTACAATAAAAAATAACCGGACATTTAAATTGTTACTATGATTTTGGCAAGCTTTCCCGGGTCATCCCAAGGTTAAATAAATATAATCATTACAATTAAATTTTTACAACTCATTAAGGCTCAATACAATTTTTAAATTCCACAAATTCTATATACGTAAAGTTTGTCGCTGTGATACTATTAAAGTAAGCCGACAAAAAAAAATCGATCGGCGACAAATTGTTAAAGTTAGCCGATAATTTCCAGCCGACAAAAAAAATCGATAATGCAGATTACACAATTAAAATACCAGACGAAAACAAAGCTTTTAATCATCAGCTGAAATTTATCAGCCGATAATTTCAAGTAGAAAAACTTCAGATTTGCTACGTTTAATAATCAATTCAAAAATTCCAGACAAAAATTTCAGATTTTGCAATGTTTGATAATCAATTCAAAGATCTGCCGTTCCAGATTTTGGGGGTTGACCATTGATCTCACTATGCCTATTCGATGGATAATAATATTGGACAATTTGAGATTCAATTTCGGGAAGGTCTGAAGGGGATAAGGAGCAGGAGTACCTAATCGACAAAAATTTAAGATTTTGCCATGTTTAATAATCAATTCCAAGATCTGCCGTATTTATTTGCTTTTCTCTATTTAGGCTGTCAAATGCAATGATTTGTTATTGTTTTTTATTTATACAATTTTTCTTTTTGTTGTTTTTTGTCTTGTTTTACAAAATCTTATCACCAAAAATGTTTTTGGAGAAAATCTTGTTTGTATCAGCAATTTTTCAAGATGCAAGAATATAAAATTTTTTTTCTCTATTCTGAGGAAAATAAATTGAACAAAAATAACATCGACTAATTTAATTTATAATTGTAGATGCTAAAGGCTTCGGTAACTCTCACGGGCACGCGGGAGGTCGCTTCGCTCGTTCCCGCTTAGCCCTCCGAGGGTCTTTAGATTTGAACTTCGGGGGGCGTAGGAGCCAGGATCATCAAACATGTTGCACTGCGTGCGCACGTAGGTGCCCTTATTTTGTAAAATGCAAATGCTCATATCATTTTGTGATTATACCGTGATTTTATGAATATCCAGTTAGATATATTCAGACTATATTTAATCTATCCGAGATTATTCAATGCTGATAGTCTATCGATAATGTATCTACAAAAGAATTTATTTAGAATCAATAAGTTTAAATAGGTTTCTGGGTTATATGGATCGTGGATGTATCTATAATTTTACTTATCTTGAACCAATAAGTTTAAAGGGATTTCTGACTGATTGTAGATCGATAATATATTATGCAATTGAACATATATCTTGGATCGCTCAAAGAGGTCCTTGACTGATTGAAGTGTTTTTATATAAATTTTTGGTTTTTCTGACGGGTTCTTAAATTTTTTGTTTCTGCTTGGGTTACTTCTGTGCTATTGGGGTCCACCCAAGGATTTTCGGTATTGCTTTACTCGAGGTGTGAGGTCTGTTGGTTTTCCTCTGCTCACCGGTTCTACCACCGTGATCAGTGTCTTTCACCAATACCATTTTTGGTACCCCAGGCAAATTCGGCGTCGTTGTTTCTTTCATACTCCCGTCTCTTGCCCTCACCTTCTAGAGCGAAGGAAAACGGCCTCAGTAATCTCTCGTAATTAATAATATTGAGTCGAAAAATCTAAAAATTTACTCTCAGGATTAGTCCCAAAGTCTCAGGACTTTGAGGAGCACCGCACATTCATCATTTCTTTTATTATTGATATCCCTAAAATTATAGACTTCGTTTGAGAGAAAGTAGGTCTACCACAGATGTGGCAAGACTAATTGAAACCGGAGATCGCCTAATAATTCTATGGCCATTCATTCCTACCCCATTCATAAACTATGCTTTTCCCGATTTTTTTCTTGTATAAATACCAAAAAAATTCTATACAGGGTAGTGTATAGCTGTGGCATGGTCTAAAAATTAGTTAAAAATTTAACAATTCCAAGAAATTCCATCTAAATTTACCAGTTTCAAAATCTGGCCAAAGAAGAATTTATTGTAGTATATATAAATTTGCGTTGCGCACCAACATAAATATTATCTGTTTACGAATCACCCTTACAAAATAACTCATACGATTATTAAATTATTTAAAAAAATATAAATATTACAAAGTAATGTATAAACCTAATGTATAATTATATTTAACATCGTATAATTATCGTTTTTTACGTAATGTCTAACAGCTGATCATATCACATTCTATAAAAATATCTGTCATTCTGATTATGCAGTAAATGGGAATCAATCTGGTTTTCTTGCATAAATTATGTAATAATAAATGATTTAATAAAAAAAAAGTTGTATACATAAAATAAATTCACAGACTGTTACTTTAAAGATGCTAATCTGAACGAATTTTCCCACTGTACACAGAATGTATAAATAAAAAATGTGATTAAAACTAATTTAATTTAATTTTTATTTTCGTATTAATCATAATCATAATAATTATTATCATAAGCATAATTAGTTTTATTGATTTTTAATCAATTTAATTATTATGCGGTAAAAATACCTGTATAATGACTACTTTACGTTGTTGGCTAGGTAGGTATGGTGTGAATAGTGTTGAATTCAATTTATCAACTCGAAGCATTCTTCATACATAAGCAAACATTGAGTTCACGCTCAGCTCGCAAAAGATTTATATGAAAACCTGTATGCAGCGGCGTAGGGAGGAAGGGGAGGCGGAGGGAGGGGAGGCGGAGGGAGGGGAGGCGGAGGGAGGGGAGGCGGAGGGAGGGGAGGCGGAGGGGGAGGCGGAGGGGGAGGCGGAGGGGGAGGCGGAGGGGGAGGCGGAGGGGGAGGCGGAGGGGGAGGCGGAGGGGGAGGCGGAGGGGGAGGCGGAGGGGGAGGCGGAGGGGGAGGCGGAGGGAGGGGGTTTCGGGGTGTTAACCCTCCCCCCCCCGTGAGTTTCACATATTATAAAATCATTACATGATGATGTGTTGATCCACGCAAAATAATTTATAATTCGAATAAGGCAAATGATCATTACCTGTTATACATAGGTACAATACATGTAACATATTTTTGATTCTTTACATAAAACAAATGTAAACAAAGCGGCATAATATTAGCCGTGATTTTTATAGATCTGTGTAGACCTTTTTTCCTGATTAATTCGAAATTAGATTATGTAAGCGAAGTTAATTAAAATGTTTAAAAGACGGGCAGGTATCTACCGGTCGAACGCTTCTACCTATAATAACAAAATTAGCACAAAATATTTGTCAGATTTTTACTAGTACTCTTAACCCAGATAATCTCTACAGTTGGAGAGTTTTAAGACGTTCAGGCGCCTTAAGAATTTCCTAAGAAGCGACTAAATGGACTGGCATCATTAAATATTCACACAGATGGGGTTATATAAATAAACTGTGTCCTCGATGAATTGGCCTTATTGTCGAAATCAATATAAAACTATAAAAACTATTAAAAAATTGAATTCAAATAAATTCGAAAGCATTGTTTCCTTATAGAAATTTTTTTTTGTTTAAGAAACTCCCCCCCCCCCCCTCCCCTTGACGAATTTCTGGCTACACCACTGCCTGTATAGTATTTATTGAATTGTTTATAGCCTCTTCGATGAGTTTTAGAAACCTCTGCGGGTAGCCGACCACAATATTTAAATTAAGTTAAAATTTTGGCTTAAAAAGTCAATAAGTTATTCTATTTTGGATTTATATGAGGAACCATTGAGATTAAAAAATAAAATTTATAAATTTTATAATTTCGATATGATTTAATGGCATCAAGAAATAATAACGACTATTCTTCAGGATATTTGTCTCGATGAGCATATGCAAAGTACAGTTCTTTATAATTAACCACCAGAACCTCGTGTTAGAGCTGTAAAATAACCCACGTAGGTTTGCCAGATAAAATTTTAGAAAAAGAAGTACATTTCTGGAATAAAACGGTGTGGGAATGGAACTGGAATAAAACACAATTACATGACCGGAAAAAATCTTCAAGACGTAAGAGTGCGTTTGCTAGATGCGGAAGAAATACTCTGGTTTGGCTGTATAGTTGGGTAATGTTTTATTTTAAAAATTTTGATCCCAGCCTCCAGCCTAACCTTATGAAGCTATTTATAGAATTTACAAAATATTTCAGATACAAATTTCACAAAATCCATCAACAAATGTGATTGTTCCATTTGAAGCTATAGTACAATTTAACTACAAATTTCGGGCCTCCCCGCAAAATGTTTCTTGGGCCCCTAAAAATTTTTCTTGTACCTATGAGTAAGTAAAGTTTTAGTTAGCTCTAAGATTCTCGAGTAACATCGAACTATTAAATGCACCCGACAATTTCAAACATTCTGGAATCATCTCAAAAATCTCAAATAAATTGTCAGTTTCGAAACACCGAATCACCAATTAAGTGTCGCATACCAATTACGCATCCCATTTAATGATATACTCCAATAATCTCGAGAAATTTTAAAAAGTTATCAAAGATGAAATCCGATATGCAATACCGGTAATAAAAAAGATTCGGTAAACGAGAAACTATAACAATGACATTCAATCTTTTGCAAATCAAATTCAACCTTTTTTAATCAATACTTAATTTGAAAAAAACCAGCAAACACTTATATCGTTATCGTTTGGTGTCAAAAGCTTTGATTGCAAATGAGTTTGCCAAATTTTCTTTTAAATCTAAATATCTGTCAGAAGCTAAAGCTAATTTTATTTCTATGGAGTCAGATTACATGTAATTACTACGACATCCACCTTCAAGGTACTCTCTTAAGAAAATATTTACTAGCAACAGGAACGATTTTTCTTTCTCTAAAAACCAGACCATTTTTTTTAAAAAAATCCTAGAAATGTCTCGCTTTGCAAATTTGAAAGGTTGATCTACTTTAAGGTTTATCTAAGATACCGTCTATCTGATCTTGACTTTGAACTAATAATCGAACGCCTCACAACTCTCGTGGGCCCTTTTAACTCCCCCCCCCCCTTGCGGCTGCGGGTGCTGGTGGTACCTACTTATGCTAGGTACATACAATTAAAATTGGCGGATATAATTTTTTATTTAAGGTGAGGACCAAAATATCATTGACAGTGTACCGCAATATTTCCTGAATTGGATCCATGGTTTAATTAAGAAAACCGACGCCAGATGATATGTCCGAAGGAACTTTCTAGAGCTGGAATTAGTCAATTTCGTATTAGGAACTACTTAAAGAATCGACTTCACATTTCTAACAGATAGAAAATTCTATTAAAATCCATTCACAAACGTACGTACCTAGTTCGGCTGTTTATGTAAAAAAAAATATCACTTGTATGTATAACTCATAATTTAGAAATAAAAACCTAATTCCTTTTTTAATCTTGAACTTGAAACACTTTAACTAATCGTGAAAAATTTACAAATGGCGCTTAGCTAATCCTAGCTACTTACTTCCCTTTTTTAAATTTAAATGTTCAAAATACAACAGAAAAATAGAAATATTCCTTAACATTTTGAGAAGCAATACACTTACTTCCAAAAAATGTTTTAATTTTTTATGATTGATATTTATCGCGCTTTTTCTAGCTAAATGAAGTACATTGTGCACTTCTTTATAAATTACAGAAAATAGGTACGTTATAAAATCAGAACCAGAAAAGAAGTACAACTGGCAACACTTTGTGCATGGTGACGGTAAATCTCTTAATCAAAGCAAAGTAGCGGCTCTTTGTCACCGTTAATGTCATGGCGTGGGCATAGACGGTGGCGCCTCCTTTTGATTTATTTCATAGGCACATCAATGGAAAATATCGAAAGATTCTTAACACTTTTATCGTTTTTGTAGTCTTTAAGCATCGCATATCCAAACTCAGTAGCAGCAAGAGCAGCACTAAACAAACCGATGAATCAAGCAAACGCGAATGTAAAGCTAAACGCGCACTTTTCTGCGTTTCAAAGATATTTCCATTTCGATTTTCTGAGTCACTTACACAATGCATAGTTTGTGGTCGTTTTCCTCGTATATGATTTTCATTTTCATTCTTTTCATTCTTATCGGAATTTCCATGCCATTTTTAATATGAATTTTTTTTACTTACTCCCACCAAAGATGTTATCAGAACATCAAAAATAATAAATTGGCCTGAAGAAAATATGCTGTGAAAATATTGCGTGCAAAAATGGATAAGTTCAAAATATGATATTGAACATTTTAGTGAATTTGAAAATTTCTGTTAAAAAATAGAAAATTGTATACAAAATACACACGGAGAAAAAATAAAAGTGATCACAAATACCTATTGTAGTTGGCAGATATAAAATTGTGTCTTTAGAATACAACAAATTAAATATTCCAGTGAAATGACGTATTTTACCAGAAACCCATCAATAAGGAGCCTGGAGCTGGCATACAAAAGGATGGACTACTAACAAGCTAGAAACTGGTTTACAGACTAACTTTGATAGGATTAGCTATGACCTGTACAGGTAATGAAAACATGATTTTCGGCAATTAAGGCATTATCAAGTATCAATTATTATATACATATGTCCAAAACTCTTTTGTATTCGGTATGTGTAGAACTTTGGCTTTAAATCCAAATCTTGTACACTAAAAAATTCCATAGATTTTCACAAAATCAGGTTGTGTGAGTTCATGATTTTCTTAATTATTTTTAGAATCAAAAAAATATTTTTCTATTCACAGCTAGAATAGAAAAACGTTTATTTTGTGCAGTTCAACTTTAATACATAAAATCCCGGCATACAAATATGCATCTAAATCGTTATTCGAGAGACTAAAATAAATATTCTATCGAATTTGTATGTGTGCGCGCGCCCCGCGCAAACCACACCAAGTATCTATATCTAGATTTAGTACTCTATTTCTGCTGCGCTTGAAAGATGCTATGAAATGTAAATAAGTATAAAAAATAAAAAAAATGTCCAACCTTCAACCGATTTTAAATTATATTGCAAACATTTTTGTTTTGTTGTATTTTTAGTTTTGTTTGTTAAGTCAATAATGAATGCGTCACAATTTTTTTTTTTTTTATATTCTTTGTCTTATTGTAAGACGTTTTAAGTTTGTGTTCGTATACAGAAGATTTAAGACCGTCATAACATATAAAATGTTCATAATTAAAAAAAAATAAAAAATTGACGTTTACATGGAAATTTTTCAGTTTTCTGTAATCGATTGATTGATCATGCAATGTTGCAACTTGTAACTACCTAATTCACAATCCCAACCATAATGAATTTGATTGAGTTGGCGGAATTACCATGTACAATTATCCCATATGAAATAAACAATGTGTTTACAAAATATGTATCAACCAGAAGAAAACTTACAAATGTTTTCGATTTAAGTGGAAATCAATGATCTGTTTTAGCAAAACAATTAAATTTTGCTTTTAAATTGTTAAAAAGAAAATGTAAATAAAAATTTTAACTGTATGTATATAACAACAAACAAAATTGAGAAAGAAAAGAAAGGAAAAGAAACAAAGTTTTAAATGAAAACGATGAAAATACATTTTTTTAAAAATGAAAAACCTTTACCTTAGACAATATGAATTCTATTGAACTCCACATTCTCGGTTTTATTTTTATTTCTCAATTTTTCTTATTTTTGTTATTTTTTATTTATCTTTTTTGTTCACTGGCACAAAGTTTATATTTATACATAAAAGAAAAGAAAATCCTCGAAATGAATGGTGTATTATACAAAGAGGTTGATATTTGATAGTGATATATTGTGTGTGAATATGCTGGGTGATTGAAAAATTGATAATGCTACCCATGGGTATGTTAAATAATAACTATCCTTACACGTAATTTGTTAATTAGCATTGTCTTGCAACCTTGTTGAACCCGATTGTAAATTATGTAGTGGAATATTGTTCCTAAAATTTGGTTTATGTAAATTATCAATCGCTCTCCTCCAAATTTAATTTTCTAGTGTTTTAAATAACTTTTGCTTGAAATAACTGGCTTTTCCATGAAGAATTTTTACAATTATTGCTGTTGATTCTCCTGCGAAAAACAATAAAATTGATATCTTGCAGGTATGTGTCGCAGAGAAGTCAATTTCAAACATGTCAAATTTGCGAACTAAATTATTTCAACTTTACACACAAAAAAATTATAAAAAAATTGTCACCTTAACATTTTAGAAACGGCGATCGATCCTTAATTTTCTCCTCCTTCTTACGATATATAAAACGTAAAAATATAAAGGGCTGAAACCTCACGAGGTGATCAGAACTTGGGTCTTTCCGAATAATTCTACAGGTTGGTTGAAAAGTATTGAAAGCGATACCCATTAACCAGTAGAGGAATCAAAATTTATACGCCATTTTAATATTTCATCTTTCATTTGAACACATGAAAATCTTTATTTCGATCTGGCAGTTCATTCTTTGTTTACAAGCCATTAGAACTGATGTATCAGTGTATTCGTTTACAATGAAAAAAAAACCAAATATCGTGCAGTGTTAAAATTTTTTGCTTTGGGAGGTTTATCAGCAACCATACAAAAATGTTAAGGAATCTGCTCCTTCATTTCCACGTGACCGAGTACTCCATATTTTACATGAAGAATTACGTATGAAGAGGTTGCTTGGAAAACTGGTGCCGTATTCGTTAACAATTCAACAAAAACTTAATCGAAAACAAATTTCTCAGCGTAATTTGAAGCGTTTTAAGCAGAACAAAAACCGATTTTATGCGTAGATTTATAACTATGGACTTGGATCTACCACCATGATCCTAAACTGAAACAATAACGTTTACAGTGGACTGAAGCTGGTTGTTCAGTATTTTGCAGAGCTTCCGGAAAATTATTGCAGAGATGGTATACAATTATTGAAGGATCATTGGAATATGTAAGTGTATTGAAGTTGAGGGAGATTATATTGTCTAAAAAAACTAATTTCATTAAAAAATTCATATTCTTTCATTTTTGCTTTCAATACTTTTCAACCAACCTGTATTAATTTAATAGAAAATCGTTTAGCCAAATATCATTGATTACTATAACTTTTCGTATGAAATTTATATATTTGATTTTAAATCAGCTTTATACAACAAAAAACTATTAATTAACCACCAAAAATCGTATTTTTGAACTTTACTCCGAAAGTAGTATAAACAATTATACTGATATTTCTAACAGTGTAGTTGGCCATATTCCAAAATATAATTTAAAAATAATTGTAGAATCCCGCATACAGTGTTACCAAATTTCATCATAATCGGTTGAGAAAGAGCCATATTCTATCCCACTTGGCCATATTCCAGAACTTCATACAAAAATCATTTTAGAGTCTCATCCGACGGATATGTCGAATTTCATCATAATCGGTTGAGAGATAGGCACGTTCCATCATACTTGGCCATATTCCAGAACTTTATCTAAAAAACATTTTAGAATCCCATTCACGACACACATAATCGGTTGATAAATAGTCAAGTTACATCCTACTTGGCCGTATTCCAGAGCTTCATCTCATCCAAAAATTATTTTAGAATCCCATGTCCATCGCAGATGTCAAATTTCACAAAAAATCGTGAACAAATAACCAAATTATATCCTACTTGATCATATTCCAGCATTCCCTCTAAATTCATTTGAGAATCCCATTTTCATTGGAAATACTGAATTTCATAAAACTCGGATAAGATATAGAATCCCAATAAAGTTTTTAGTTAAAAAAAAATCACAAATCCTCAGTTTAACTGCCCACTTAACCCTAATCCAACTCCAACTCAACTTCAACTCAGAAATAATTCAACTCGCAAACGGAACCTAACTCAACCCGCAACTCAACCGCAAACTCTGCGCCAAATTCAATCCTCAAACCAGCATATATAAAAAATTGGTTAACTGCTCACTACAACCTAATCCAACCCCAACTCAACTCCAACTCAACTTGAAATCAACCCGAAAATTGGCCTCTAACTTAACCTTCAAATCAACTCCAAACTCAATGCCCAATTCAATAATCAACCCAGTATTTATAAAAAAAATCGTAAATATTTATTTATATTTTGAGTCAATTCGTATGGTAGGTACCCCACCCTCTTGACGTACAGTTTCCGAAAGGTTTTCAAATCTCCACCTTAATGATAGAAACAGATTGGGGAAAAATAATTCCAAATCGGACAAGCCGTTCTCGAGATATCATGGGTACAGACATCCAGACGTCCAGACAGACGGGCGAATATTTTTTTTTTTTTGCTTTTTTAGACTCAGCAAGTCAGCACTCTTTCAAAACGTTGAGAAAAGTGGTTTTGAACCAACCAAATTTTTCGTCATTTTTGACAGAATTTCAATACTTTGGTCTTGTTAGATCGAAGTAATTAAAAAAAAAATGGACTGTCCCCATGGCCTTGTGAGAGGATTGATGTTCTTATAATTATAAGCTTTGAACAGATCGGAATTGGATTAATTCTCTTACAATTTTGAAAACTAATTAAAAATACCATATGAGTTTAAATCCGGTGAATATGGTGGCGAATTGACTGTTCAAAATTGGTCTATATAGCAATGTTCTGTTGTGCAAAAGCAAACCGATTAGCTTTGGCTCTTTCAAAGTAATCTCTTGACTTTTTGAATTTTATATGTTTTAAAATAAGACTTATGAATGATTTTTGGACATAGCCGTGCTGATTATTTTCAAAAATATAGAAAATTAATTTACAGAAATGTTCACTGATTCTGACTATTCTAAATGTGGCAGATCTACTGGGCGATACTCGTTGAGTTTCTTCAATTTTTTTTTTTTTTTTTTTTTTTTCGCTGGCGCTACATCCCATAGAGGGACTTGGCCGCTTCATAGTGAAGTTTCGTAATCATTTTTACAACGGATAATGAGTGATTAGTTCATTGATCCATACATTAACCAGCCGTGATTTTTTCATCACCCGCCGGGAATCGAACCCGGGACCTCCGGAGCTTGAAGCAAGCATGCTAACAACTGTGCCACCGGGGCGGCAGTTTCTTCAATTGCTTTTGTAATATTATGTTTATTTAAATAAATCCTTTTTTGTTCTATTCAGAACCCTCATGTCGTAGTTTAACTTATTTTTACTAAACTGACTGAGACGCGTTTTAAACAGAACACCTTGTATCCATTTTTAAGTGCACCAAGAGTTACATAAATATAAATTTTTAAAAAACTTGGTATTAAGAAAAACAAAAATGAATTATATTACCTTCTAGTTCAAATTAAAAAAAAAGTTATAAAAAATAAAATTCTAAACATGAACGAAATAGAAATTGAAATGGTTTCGGTTTTAAAAATATTTAAATTTTGGTTTTGGTTTTATTGATTTTGGAATTTGGTTATGGTCTTGGTTTTGGTTTCAATAATTTTTTGTGGTTTTATGGTTTTTGTGTTTTCCTTTTGGTTTTGAAAAACTAGATTCCTGCCCTGCAAGCAAGTATATGATAATTTTCATAATAGGGCGATTTTTCAATTAGTCCAACGGATTAACACCAGTTGTGTGTTACGGATAGGCACACTAAAACTGAATAAAAATCACTTAAATTTTATTTCAATTGGTCCTAATAGCTATAATTAATAAAATAATATAAAATGTAAGATAAATCCAAAATTAATTTTCATAAAAGTAAAATGTTTACTATCAGCAACATAACCTCTTGCTCTAAAAAATTAATTTCAAACTTTTCTTTGAGTTTAAAATGCATAAAATGAGTTTTGAAAGCGTACTTCGATATTTTATTAACAAAATACACTTGTAAGTCTATCCCTTATAGTGTCGCATTTGCGGCAAATTGAATTACTCTTACTTATTTGTAGATGTATTTGTTGCCTTTTGACAAACTACTAGGCTTCAACATTTACAGAAAGGTGCATCAGACATTTTAGCCAATAGCGGAGAGTTTAGAGTATCTGTAGACCGGCCCCATATACTGTTCGATTGACCAACAGTTATTTGCAAAATAGTTACAATTTAAAATACAATAATCATTTTTAATTTTATGTATAAAATTTAATAAAAACATAAATATTTAAAGAAAAAAAAGAATTTCTATTTTCCAATATAAAATTTATGTATTCATCTTCGACCTTCTTGGCTTCAAATACACCTTTCCAATTTTTCTTATTAACGCTACCCACAAAATGATCGGCTGCTCGCTCGCCTTTGAAGTTGATCAATATAATCTACTGGGTTGACTCATTTCAGCGCCAATCCTCAGCCGTATAAATGCGTACTCTCGCTTATTGCTTCAAACGCTTTTTTTTGCATCCTGTTTTGTTACAAATTCATTTACGTTTACGGTAGTCGAACAGCTTTTAGTTTACCAAATAGTACTTTGAATATATCACGAATTTCACTCTCTTTCGCCTGGAATGGTGCATTTTATTTTTTACCCGTTTATTCGGTATTCGTCACCTGTTTCCTCGTCGCTGTAATACCACCATGCGTATTTAGAATTCAATCACTTCGATTCAATTCCACTTTATTCCCGTTAATGTTTACATAGGGGAATCTGTCAAAGAACCTTTTCTGCATCTTTATGTTCCTTGAATTGAATAAAATCCATAGCCCAAAGAAATAATTTGGCCAGGATTCTCCATGTATTTTTTTCTGGATATTTGTATTGAATGAAAGCGGTGGTATTTTGCAAAGGTTTTACGGACCGCAGGATCTTGGGCTTTAAAATTTAAATTTCGTAAAAAAACTCTTTGCTTCCTCTGGCTCATCTTCCTGATTAGCGATTTCTTTTATGCCTTCAATTTTAAAATCATTCCTCTTTGAGTCTTCAATTTTTTCGCCAACTGATTCGTCTGCATACTCATTAATCAGTTTCCTCTCGATACCCATTCCAGATATAGTGGCAAATGTTTAAAATTTTTATACGCCAATGTTTTATAGGCAGTCTTATAGCTTCCGAACTTTTAACAAAGTCAATAATCGGTGTCACCCTGTTTGGCGGTAATAAAATTTTACTCACCAACCCAAATGGGGTGAACAATTTTTGATTTCATCGTATATGTCATGTCGGCGGGTAAATTATTTTATACATTGTAGGTATACAATAAATTTGTTGTATACATTTTGCACAGATATTTTGTTAAAATAAAAAAACAAAAAATCCGGCTTTTCGTTAAGTAGCTAGTACTGCCGCTCTGGTGAAACAACACGAAATCTCCGATGTTAGTGCGCGAATTCTAACCTAACTTCCCATATATACCATGTTTCCATGAACCGAGTTAATTTAGGTTTCTGTTTCGTTGAGTTAAAAACATGGCGACGTTAACCCTTATCGTAACATCGGATAACCGAGTTAATTATTAACTTTTTTAAATGCGTTTTATATTTCGAGTTGACAACGAATTTTTTATGCTTTTATATAAATATTTTGTAAATTTATAGTGTTTTAATTTTTATTGTGTAGGAATATATAAATAAAAAACACTAAGAAAATTGATAATTTGATATCAACACAAAAATAATATTTGTGCAGCTCATCTGCAAAATACTGAAAATCTTTGCAAAATCCTATTTTTTCCCATCCATCAATGTAATAATTTGCTTTTCTCCAAAATTGAAAATAAAATCTTACATTCTTCGTCATTCCAATACACGCGATAAACACATGATGTTTCCATGATGAGATAATCCACGTTAATCCCGGTTAACTCCATCATGGAAACGTAGTATATACTGTACGATAGAAAACACAAATGTCATTCTCATTCGATCCTGGAATAGAAGGTGCTGCCAAAAAAATAGCGGTACGTATTTTTACTAAAAGCATGCCCATTGTATAAAAATAGTGAGTTGTTAGTACGATCAAAAACATGAAAACTAAGTACCTAGTTTGTTTTCATGTATAATCTAGTTTTGAAGTTGATAGTGAGTTTGACAATTAAGGTTAATTTCGTGAAAAATGCAAGAATACACCCGTAGCCATTGTGTTGGTTGCACAAATTTAAAAACAATTTTTAGTCAAATTGACACACAAAATCACAGAATATCGTTGGTTTATCTCCACCTACAATCTTAAAGTAAAAAAAAAATTCCTACAAAAATTGTTTAGCAACTAAGGGACAAGAATTTATGTATGAAATAAGAAAAATTCTACAAATAAAAATGGTCGGTCGAGTTGGTGGATTTATGTATTTTAAAGTTAAATTCTAGAACCTAGATCTTTTAAAATCATTCATTAAGCGTTAAATTAAAGATTAGACCTCGCGATTTATATACATAAGTTCGCTCTCTTTAAATTAAAAAAAAAACTATTTGACTTTAATGGTTGTTATTGCTGTGCTGTAAAATATATCATTTTGGACATTAACGATCGCAAAATATAAAAAAAAAATCAAGTAGCACATTTTAAAACGCGAAAAATTACACAAAAAAAATTATCTATTTTTAATTCTTCTCAAAAGAAAGCAAAGCGCAGTCGGTAAGTAAATAAACAATTACGCGAGATATGCATGCAGTTATATAGTATGCATGCAGTTAAGATGTAAAATAAAATATATTTTTAGTCGTAAAGGAAACATATGCATAAATTAAATATCATTTCTATGGCGCATGTATCAGTCAGCGTTGGTATTTTTGATACATAATTCCGCATTTGATTATGGAACCACAATTTATTATCCCTCGGTCCATCAACAGAGATAATAAAATTATTTTGAAATATGCAAAATTTGAGTTTTTCAATAAAAAAAAATTGGTGACTAAAAAAACAATTGAATGTTTTGACTACGCGAGCTTAATTTTTTTTTTTTTTTTGCTACTCGTAACATATCTACATTTTTCTATTTTCATTTCTATAATTTTTTATTTCTGTGTGTTATTTTTCAATTTCCGTTTTGTTTTTGTTACGGTATTTATGCAATATAAATTTTACTGTTGATATTACATTTTCTGTAGGTATAGTATAATTCCTAATTTAACCCTTTCTGCTCGTATGCCAAGCTCTCAACATAAACATCTCTTTACAACACTAAAAAATATTTGTAACGAAACTATAGATCATGTTTTCCGAAAGAGGCAGCACGATCAAAGAAAAAGTACCAAACGTTTGTCATTAGATGTCACTACACAATCAAAAAGTATTACTGACGTTTTTCAAAAGAGGACAAATAATAATCACTTTTATAAACGAAAATATTTTTGTTTATGTTTACAAAATGCACACATAAAAATGACATACAATTTTTAACACAAATATTTAGTGACACTTAGTGACATTATGTGAAAGTTGCTTATCATTTGACATTTAAACATGATCTATTATAAATATTACTCTCTCTCTCTCTCTCTCTCTTTATACATATCTCGAAGGGCCCAGTTTAATTGACGAGCGGATGCAACAAAATGTTAACCTAGTCAGTGTCTACAAAGGGTATACGTTTTTCTCAATGTTCTTGTTTTTTTAAGTTATTGTGCATGGAGTACCAAATTAATTCATATTTGGAGGACATTTTTTAGAATTTGCAATTTTTAAAGATGTGGTGGAAGTTATTGTAATTTTGAAAGCTATAATCGAGTGAGTTTGAACAAAATTTTGGTTGGTAAATTCTGCTTAAAAGTTGCAATACGCCTTAATTAAAATATATGATTGTTGGGTGTATGAGAAATTTTTCAATTTTTCTCAGCAGTTTCTGGAAGATAGAAATCTAATGAAATAAGTTAAATCAACGTACAAACGGCGTTTTCCACAGTTTAGACAACTTTATAATTTTTTTTTTAAATTCCAGACACCACCCAACTTTTATTGATTTGCTGCAATTCAACACCTCAAACAATATAATCATTTTAATTCATTATTTTTCTAATAAAATCGATAATAATTTTTCACAATAATATTTTGTTGTTGCTGCACAGCTTCCACAACAAAGTGAAAATTAATCCTAGAAAACTATCATTAATTCTGTTTTAGTTTGGATTTGTTTGTTTTTTTCGTAAGGCAGTCAGTATAGTAAACAGTAATAGATACATATATAACACAACACAGACAGATAATATAATAAACTGTACAGTGCCATATATACGTTACGAGATATTTGTAAGAAAACTAAGAAGAAAAATGGCAACCATCCAATGATTTATTGTAACTTTTGGGATGCACAAAAAGAAAAATAATTTATTTATGCACATGATGTAGAAAAGAGATCATAAATTTTCCATTACAATTCATGTGGAAATTGTTTGTACATACATACATATATAATGAATACATGCATGGATATTTCATATGTGTTTGCACCCAGTATGTAAGATATGCAGATTCATAACAACATGAATGTATACCGCACATAGTTTTGTTATGTATTTGGTACAGGATTTACAATTCTGTTTCTTCAAGTATTTTCAAGTAAGTATATGTATATACCTAGTAACTAACTACTGGTTAACTGCTTAAAATAGAATACAATTTTCTTACATTTTTTGTATTCGTTTAGAACAACAAATTGCTTAATAGTTTTGAAAAATTACGTTTTGTGTTAAGATTAATTCGTTTGTCGTTGAAATTTAATGTATATAAATCGCGTGCAGAATAAATCGCATTCCATATATTGATTTGTATAGGATTAGAGCGAAAACGTTTTAATTGAGCAATTTAAATAAATTAAATTGGGGAAATATTGAAACCTGGGAAACCCACATAATAGTCTTGTTTTTGGAAAATTGGAAAAATACCTTTTTTGTATATATCTATGTATGTATCATCATGCATATGTACATACTATATATCCTCTTTTTGATGAAATAATAACAGTTTTATTTTTGTTTCTCCACATTTTCATCCCGTATGATAGAAAATATTTTCCGTTTTTCACATTCTTTTTTTTTTTTGGTGCCTTCAATTTTTGGTGTATGCTGTTTTATTCCTGAGTACATGTTTTCTTTTAATTTTGTCGTCATTTCTCGCATGTACGCTGGAAATTTTATTATGTTCCATTAAAAAAATTACAAAAAGGATGTTATTTTAACTTTTATATTTTATCCCGAATTTTTTGTTATTTCTGTCTTACTTTTTTTTTTATTTATGTTTTGTAGCTACACCAGTTTGGATACAATTTTTTGCGATTGGTTTTAGCTTTTGCAAGTTATTGCGCTTTACATATATATTCATTTCGTTTCATTTCATTTGGCACATCTTTCCGTGTACTAAATTGGTCCACTTACAAATTCGACACGCAGTCGTATTTATCTTTAGAAAGAAGCCCTTCAGGAAATATTTTTTCCCCCCATTTATTTTTGATTGATAGTAAAACTAATCAACGCTGCAGCAAATAAAAACCACTTCAAGTCATTGGTAAGAGATTTCTTTATTGTGAAACTAACCTCAACTGAACTTAAAAACAATATTTTAACGCAAATGCGAAACACAAATCACATGTATGTATTTCTACCACTAAACCATCCAGTCCATTGTATCTAGACCTAATCTACATTATGCATCACTTACAGCGTTCCAGTCAAATTTATACCATGAGGCTAAAAATATAAAAACATTATTTAAGTATAATTATTTGTGGTGCAAAGCTGGACAAATATACTTACGGAAATCTGCAGTGTCTAATGTTCATCGAATTGTTTCGTTGAACGATATTTTTCGGATTAAAAACATTCACAAGAAAATTGAAGACAATACATCTGATTGATCTATCTGGAACCTGAAAATATATACATAGATTGTTAAGTATTGTGATTTATTTACCTGTACTAGCTCAGTTTTTCTTTTTTCTTCTGTTTTTATTTCATTTTATGTCGATTTCATCCCACTATCAATTATATTGTCTATTTACATTTTTTTAACAGATTTTAATTTCTTTTACGTTGGCACTGTTGAATATCAATGCTATAATGAATGTAAAGTACGATATAAGTTATTATTTGGCGTTTTAATCGTTTTTTTGTTTTTTTTTAATATTTTTAATTTTTACGTAAGTGTACTCTAAATTTAACACGATATTTTATGATTATTGCTCTATATATATTTTTGCTCAATTTGTAATTATCATTGTTTGCAAGTTATTTTTAATTCGCATTTTTATGAGTAGTAAATATATGTAGTATACTACAACAACATATTCGAAGTTTAAAAGCAAATTTTGATATGTTTAGTATGTTTGTAGCCAGTCTGAATACTCAACCTAATTTGATTTTTGTTTCTGAAATTTGGATTTATTCGAACAAAAGAACAGGATTTAATTAGCCTAATTACAAATTTAGAGCCACTACCCTGCAAAATTTTGCCCCTGGATAATGAATAGTTGTTTCCGAAGTAATTTTTCACGCTGGATCCAATTCCGGGCTCAGAATCGCTCTATCACGTCACGTTTTTGAGATATTCTAACATAAAAGTGCAAAAAACACTGTTTTTTGACATATTTGAGGTTATGTAGCAATGCAGTTTTTACTTTTTTTTAAAAGCCATGTATGGGATCTCATTGTACAAGTCTTCCTCTTTCAAATGCCGTTGAATTTGCACAAATATCATTTTTTTCGCCGAGATATCGCATTTTCAAATTTGCTTATTCGTGAATTTTTCTGTATAAAAACACTACCCTGCAAAATTTTAAAAATCAATTTGGTGCCACTTGATAATGAATAGTTGTTTCCGAAGTATTTTTTTACGCTGAATCCGAATCTGGGCTCAGAATTGCTCTATCACGTCAGGTTTTTGAGATATTCTAACCTAAAAATGCATATATACCGTATGTATAAAAGGTAGTGTATTATACAGTATACCGACAAATTCACGAACATGCAATTTTGAAAATGCGATATCTCGGCGAAAAAAAAACATATTTGAGCAAACTTAGAGGTATTTGAAAGAAGAAGACTTGTACTATAATATCCCATACATGAACTTTTCAAGAAAAAAAATTCGCGGTGCTATATAACCTCAAATACGTCAAAAAACAGTGTTTTATGCACTTTTAGGTTAGAATATCTCATAAACCTGACGTGATAGAGCAATTCATAGCCCAGATTCGGATTCAGCGTAAAAAATTACTTCGGAAACAACTATTTATTGTCAAGTGGCACCAAATTTTTAAAATTTTGCAGGGTAGTGTAATTAGCGCGCCGGTGGAGTTAGTGTCTTTATACATAAAAATCTAACATTTGTATCATACTTGTAATTGGATTTCAGCTAATGTTCTTAGATTGGACATTCAACTAGGTAAAAATGTTTGGATTTTTCTATGTTTTTACCGTTTTTGTAATAGTGATCTTAATGATTTTTGCAATGATTTGGATAATTTGCTGGGAACAATTAACAATAATAACATAGTGATCTTAGATGATCTTAATATAAATCTGTTGAACAACGTAAGCTGTTTTAACTACCAAGCAATGCTTGTATAATATGGAATCCTCAGTGTGTCTAACAATCCAACTAGGAAACTATCACGTATTTGTGAAATCCAGTAGTACATATACTTTTAGTATTGATAATTTACCAATATATATTTCTGATCATAACTTAATTACTCTCAATATTTGGGCAGAATCGAATACACCTATGACATGTTATAGTGAAAAAAGTTCTAAAGTTAATGGGACAATTTAAACGGGTATACAAGAAAAAAAATTTGGCGACAAATATTAGCATCAAAAATAATAAATTGGCATCACATTCACAAATAATATTGTGGAACCACATATGAGAATACAAACAAATATTTATTAAATACTGTGGCGACAAAAATTGGCATCAAAATTAATAAATTGGCAATAAATATAATATTTTGGAACAGAAAAAAATAATTTTTAGTAATAGAAAAAATAAAAAAATTCGAGACAAAAAATTAAATTTAATCGATACAAATTATTTAATATATTTAATATTTGACAGGGGATCAATATAAAATATTGCAGTGTCATTTATACATTCTATATAATCTGCTCCTACGTGCGGCACGCAGTGCGACATGTTTGCTGATCCCGGCTCCTACGTCCCCCCGAAGTTCAAATCTAAAGCCCCTCAGAGGGCTAAGCGGGGGGGGGGGGGAGTGAAGCGACCTCCCGTGTGTCCGTGAGAGTTACCGAAGCCGTTAGCCTCTACAATTCTAAGTTAAATTAGGGATCTCCATTTTCCAGAATATTTTAAAACTAATTTCAATAATTTATTTATTTATAAATTTGTTGCCAGCTAATTATTTTTGTCGCACAAAATGTTTATTTCGATGCCAAAAAATAATTTTTTGTGTACCCTTCCAATAGTGCCAAAAAATTAAAAATGTTGCAAAATTATTATAGTGCCGTTTTATTATTTTTTTGTATCTCAAATATTAATTTTTTGTGTGCCGGTTTACTGCCAGCCAAAGTTAAATGTGACAAACTTAGAGATCGTCTCCCAGTTGAAAACTGGGATCTTGTTTACCATGACAAAAATTGTAATACAGCATTCAATATGTCAGCATTCAATATAAATGTATTGAATTTTCCAAAGATACACTTACTTATCGCAATAACAAGAAGTTAAAGCCCTGGATGAATTATTATCTTTTGTGTAAAATTAATAAACTTAAAAAATTTTCTAAAAAATTAAGAAAGTATCCACATAACACTCGGTTAGAAAATTATGTTAGAAAACTCTCTAAGCATGTAAATATGAATGTTAAACGGGTTAAAAACAAAGATAAATTTGATTTAGTAGGGAATAATCCTAAGCTTATTTGGAAGGAAATTGATGATATTTTGGGTAGAAATACGTCCCAAAACAAAAACCAAATATCGCAAATTTATGAATATCAATCTAGTGTTCTTATTACTGATGTTCAGAGTACATATACATATGTAATAAATTTAATAAATTTTAGGCATCTCAACTCAAGCGAAGCGCTAGAGCGAGAAAGATGCCTTATATCCCCGCTATTGATGTCTGTTAACAAGTACATATTAAGTCAGTAAGTACTTATCCTATTTTCACGAAACAAAGACAGACTTATAGGACCTTGATCATATAAGAAAAAAATGGTATGGCTAAGATCTTTAGGTGGTCGGATTGCAAAGTTATAGACGCGTAAAGATTTTCTTTGCAAAACATTCACGTAAAAAACAAAAACAGTAAAATTACATAATAGAATACATACTATGTTCAAAATTTTTTTTTGAATGATGAATGAAAAGGTTTTTGTTTGAATGTATGTATGTATATAAAATAGTTATCCATGCAAGTCCAATTAATACGTAATACTTATAAAAGTTTTGTTTATACTTCTTTACTGTAGGATTGGCGTCTAATGGTACGTAAAAATTTTATATAAACGGCATTGTTGAGATGCCGATAATGCGATTACATCCTGTAATGGGTTTTCTACTTTTTTTATAAATGTATCATCTGATATTACTTCTAACATTATTCCTAATAGTACTTATAACAGTGGGGAGCACAAATAATATATTTTTGGTAACCGAGATAGCTACTGTACTTCTAGTTATTTTGATGAAATTGCTTCTTTGCAGATTTTTTTCGAAATTCAGAAGTTAAAAAACAAACATTCCAAAGGATTTGATGGAGTAGATAATGTAATTGTTAAAAGTTGTGCTTGGTTTTTGGTCGCCATATTAAAGTTTTTATTTAATTTAAGTCTAAAGAGTGGAATTTTTCCAGACCCTCTAAAACTAGCTGTTATTATTCCAGTTTTTAAAAAGGGCGATGCTCTGCAACTGAACAATTACCGACCGATCTCTCTACTGAGCACCTTTTCAAAATTATTTGTGAAATTAATAAAACGACGATTGATCTCTTACCTTAGCAAAATTAAATTTTTTAGTATCACCAATTTGGATTTATAGCAGGAAAATCTACGGAAGAAGCTCTCTTAAATTTGTTGAACAATATTTATCTAGCCATTAACAACTCTCGCAGAAATGCTTCAGCAGTATTTTTGGATATTTCAAAAACATTTGATACTGTCAACCATGACATACTAATAATAAAATTGTCAAGTATTGGTGTTAGAGGCAAAATATTAGATTGGTTTAAAAGTTACCTTCGTAACCGTAGTCAAATTGTAAAAATTAATAACGTTAATAGTCCTCCAGCGGCTCCAGGTCTTCTAAAATGTGGTGTTCCTCAGGGCTCAGTTTTGAGACCCTTATTATTTTTAATTTATTTCAATTCTATCTTTGAAATTAATTTCAGAAGGTGTGCTACAGCATTCGCAGATGATTTGGCTTTAACATATGCGTCTAATGATTACGTTGATATTCAACAGTTTATTAATATTGATTTATGCACTCTAAGTAAATGGTTTTTTTATCACCGACTTGTTGTTAGTGAAAAATATAGAATTATGCATTTTAGAGAACCGACATAACAGTTGATCAAAACTTTTTCAAGTATCACGTATACCCGTGCGATAAGAATCCATGTTTTGGGGAATGTTTTATTTTATTTATTTATTTATTTATTTATTTTTATTTATTATAAATTTTGGGACATTTTATTTTGAGCAGTTAGCTCATTCACAATAAAGAATTGAATGATTGATTTTTGATTTGTCCTGCATAAATGAGTTTAAATACTTAGGTGTAACAATTGATTCACAGCTAAATTGGACCTCCCACCTAACTAATATCAGGAAAATTGTTATTACTGCAGTGCATAAATTCTATAATCTTCGATCTTTGTGCCCTTCTTTTATTTTAAGAAGGTTATATCATGCCCGTGTCGAATCTATCACAATGTATGGTATAACTAGTTAGGGTGGAATTTACTTTACTAATATTGCAGATCTTTTTATAGCGCAAAAAAGAATTATCAAATTAATTTATGCTTGTCCGAGAAATACACCAACTATTCCGTTTTTTCGTGAGTTAAACTTGTTGCCTCTAAGGTATTTGTATGTTTTTAAAGTATTGAAAATGTTTTTTGTTCGTAGCAATAGTAATAATGGATGTGACCGGGCCTCACCGAACACCCTGTTACACATAACATAAAGAAGATTTAGATAGGTCTAGTTAGTAATGATAGAAATTGACACGGTTACAGACATTTAAGTATAGCCAATAGTTAGTAACATAATGACAACACATTTCTAATCTACTTTTATGGTTTATTAAAATTAAAACTGCACTCTGAAATAACATTTATTAGTTTGCTGAATCAGATTCCTGGGCACTTCTGAATATCGTAATCATAACTAATTTAAAATTGACTTAAGCTAATAAATATAATCGATATCAGCTGCGGTATTCACATGACGTCCGCCATAATGGTCCCAGTTGCAACTTAGAGCTACAATTTATTTGATAACTATAATAGATGTAGAGTTTCAGCAAAACCTGCCACTAAGATTATAGAAGTTTGAACTGTGATGAACGATGGCCTGTAATGAATTATAATTGATGTTACCAGTAATGAAAATTAAAATTATAAAACGCTAATTAGTTCCTAAGGCTAAGGATGAAGTCGCATTGAAGTGCTTGTAAATTAAAAGGATAAAATCAAAATAACACAATTTCAAACTACATATATATATATTCGTTGGATATTTGAGATTTCTGGAAGCTGAATCAAACCCCTCGGGAATCTCTGAAACAAATCAAAATTAACCCATTATCACTAAATATTTGCTACTTTATTAATAGGATTTAGCTTAAGGAGTCAGGGTAGTTGACATTTTGAAAAAATCGATTTTTTTTTTGCATTTTATAAAAGTACAACAAATTGTACACAAATCGGAGTTTTATTTATGAAAATATATAACTTTGAGCGGACCCGCCTCGATAGAAGTAGGTAGTAGATAAAAGTAGGTACGTAGAGACAACTGCGCGCTCGACTACTTAAGGGAGTTTGCAAAATCGATGATCATTCTAACTCCGTAACAACTTTACCGATCACTTAAAAATTTGTATCACTTATTCTATACATAATTGTCCTCCGGATAAACAAAGAGTTTTTTCTGCAACAAATATTTTTTATTTTATAGCTGAAAATATAAGTAAAATTTTGGTAGAAAGAAAATTTTGACTTTGAACATCCTCCATTTTGTAAAAAATCAAAGTTTTTCGAAACCCTTCGTTCAACCCGATGTGATATCCTAATAATCCCCTTCAACATATTAATTCCAGATGATCTAATGATGAGCAGCAGTGGTCACCGCAAAACGCCGTTTTTTTCTGAACCTCTCGCAGATTGGTTGTATCTTGCTTATTTATTACTATTTTGCTATAAAAATTGTATTGTAACTTCTTCAAATATATGTTATTTATATGGAAAAGCATATGTCAATAAATATTATAATGTGTCCTCAAAAAAAGTCTCAAAAAAGCGTTTTTGGCGAAATGACTAGCCTTCACCCCTTAAATGCTTTAGTGTGTACGACCAAGTCTACGGCAAGTTTCCCGGATACGCTGCGTCTACCGTACTGTAGGTTGAGGGAAAAGAAAGGTATATTAGTAACAAAGAAGTTCCAGACACCAAAATAGTTGATAGTTAATAAATTTGTTAGTAATATATATAGTAAATAAGTTAGCACAAGACAACACAATTTGAAATTCCTAAAATTCAAACCCATATTAAATTTTTAAATAACTAATCGAACTCTTAATTAATTAAGTTTAAATTTAAGTTTAATTTAATCTCCATAGCCATGTTATGAATTAATTTTTAAGTACTACAAAAAATTTGAACGTTAATATTAGTAATCTGTTTCTCTTAACTGCATCAGACATCAGAACTTGTTCCTGGAAATTTGTTATTATGACTGAGCAATATCTAAATCTAACTGTTAACTATTTAAAGCTAATTTTGTAGTTTATTAGTATAGCAAGCTGGGTCAGATTTCTGTACACTTCTTAACATCGTAATCATTATTAATTTAAATTTCACTTAAAAACTTATAAACAATAGCTCAAGGACGATCTAACACAATAAATATAATTAGTATCAGTATTAGAAGTATTAGTATTAAAAATTAGTTAATTATCACTAAATACTACTTTTAAAATTTTAAAAAATAAACTAAGAATTATTAAAACTCTGAAATCTTCATGGTTTAGTTGTTATATGTAATTGCTATAGTATAAGTAATTAATTAAATTCGTCACCATGGTCATTAATATCTCTGAAAATTTAAATCCAATTAATATGTTATTCGTCATTTCTAAGAAAGTAATCATCATTAATTCAAAACTTATAGAACAGTATCTCAGATACGACCTGGTACAATAAATCTAATTAGTAACATCCACCTATTCAAAAGATCCCCGCCACACTCGTCATTATCGTAACTCAAAAATACAGTCGCCAACCTTCCTCTAAGGCTACAGAACTACAGAAGTCCGCCCCGTGATGAAAGTGTGATAAATATATAAAATAAAACACAATTAAATAAGAATAAGGATAGCACAGTTTAGAAAGCTCCGAGTAATCTGATTCTATAGAAATAAAAATGCATGCAGGTTCTGACAAATATTTAGATTAAGAGGGAATTCGCTAAACTCGTACTACGCGGAACTAATCACGGTATAAATAGCAATTTAATGGCTGTAGCCTGATGAGATGACTCAGAATAATATTTTCATAATCCTCATCAGATTGAAGTTAAAATTACAAACTCTTGATAAATTACCTCCTTCGTATCAGCGAGAATAAAAGTCAAAAAAAAAATTGTTGAACCTTTGAATTGTTAAAAATATCGAGAGAGTGGAGCCAAATCCAGTCTCTATAATGAATTAGCACTCAGTCGGCTGCATCAATTGAATTTTCTTCGAACACTAACACAGAGTTTCAAAATTGTTTGGCGTTTTCTGGTACTTGATTACATTTTAACTATTTTAACATTTTCAAAATTCCCAGGAAATAAAAACTTGCGATGATTACAATTTGCGCTCATTTGGTGCAATTTCTTAAATTCAACTCTCGAAATCAGATAATTTTAACCAATGCGAGGCTGTAAAATAAGAAATAAGATTTTAGCAAAGCAATTTTATGTGTTAAAATAAAAGCTTTACTTATTCATAGATACAAGAAGCATTTTTTGGGGCCGCAAGAAACAATTTTTAGTAAGCTATAGTAAGGTGACCGGCTAATAAATAATTGTATTACTGTTTCCCTTAGGTTTCATAAAAGCTTTTAAGATTATGTGCTGCATCTTTTCACAGAAGCATCAGTTTAATTTTTATTACAATGCTTTGAATTATGAAGTTCACCACAGAAAACGCAAAATTGCACGTTGAATAAGTTTTACTTCTCTTGAAAATTAGCATATACTGAAGGGCCATTTTAAGTCAAATATTCTATGCCTTTACTTTACAAGAAAACCTTCAATATTATGCCCGCCACCCGTTAATGCATTGCTGTACCCTAGCCTGTATGAAACCTGCCGGTTTGAGCTATTTTTTGGCTTGAGTTGGATATATTAATTATATTCATTAATGTTCATTGCACTAAGTTCATTTAAACTAATTTATATTGCACTTTGTTTTGGACATTTCCGTTTTGTTGTTGTTTTGGGTTGTTGTTCCGTTTATTTTTCATTTCTTCTGTTGAACTACTTTTCACTTCACAAAATATTTTTTTTTATTTTAATCCTTAATTAAATTTGAATACTAATTTGTAATTAGTTCTGGTTCTGAATGGCTACAGTGTTGAATTAGGATAAACACAGGTGATTTTCACATTCAAATTTACTAATAATTAATCATTATCAATGAAATTCCGGACTTAACTCAAAGTGATTAAGATTTCTGTAGGTATTTAAAATGTCAAGGAAAGTAGCGTGCATTTCTTTAAAATATTCACTCGATTCATAACAGAAAGAAAATCCCAGACATTTAAATTTATTTTAATTCCTTCATTTTGTTTTAATGTTCTGCAGATTTTGAATCGCAGATAAGCGCACACACAAAGCTCTATACCAAAGCAAAAATTATTTTTTCCTCTTCGTTTCTCTTTTGAATATTAATTGTCTTTAATTGAAAACCTAATCAATTTAATTAAGATACGGATGATTAATCAAAAGGAGAACATTTTTTTTATAGGCTTTGTTTAAATAATTGGCTTTTATATGCTGTATGCGGTCTTAAATCTTAATATGTATAAAATACTCTCTATACATAGAGTGTTTGTCGGTGTATTCTGGATGTTTTATATAAATCATATTAAGGTTTTTTATATGCGCCTATATGGAAAGTTTATTTTGTTAAACTTAATATACAGAGTTGTAAAAGAATATATTTTTAGTAAAATAAATCATTTTTGTTGAAAAAAGTATGATATTTATTATGTATACCCAGCATTAGCGCAACTCGTGCATAACACACTTTGTTTCTGTCTGTGTTCAATAAATTCACGGTTGATTAAGAAATAATGACTCTGTATAGTCATCATTTTAACCAAATTTGAGAAAGATATACTTTTATTTTGCTTATATAAGTGGAACTATAACGTCTCAACTCTATTCGATTGTAAGTATGTAAATAAAAACGTTACTCTTTTATATCGTTTACGATCGATTGATTTGTTTACAACAAGATAAGTTAAACGATTTTATTATTTTTAATAGCCTAAAAGGCCCAGCAAAAATTAACTTAGAAATGATAGTGAAAAAAGAAGCTCCAGCAGACTAAAACCTTTACAGACATGTTCAATAAGGTATTAGAAACTTGTATAAAAAATGTTTACCGAAAAAAGGCGGGTGCTCCTCCTTCTGCTGGGTGAACAAAGGTCACTAACTTTATACAACAGATTACATTAAACTAAATTTAATGAAATGATATAAAATATTTTAATATTTACCAATAATCGAAACGAAGGTTCGATATCGATTCCTTAAATCCATTTCTAGATACTATAAAGTCCAAAACCCACTGTACTTTATCAAAAGAAGCTGGTGAATGATAAATCGGCTGACATTTACCGTAGTTATGCTTACGAAGCGGCAGCTTAATTTGGAAATCTTTATCGCGCAGCACGCTTAATGGAGAATATATGTCGAGAAAACTCAAAATCTCCGGATAATCGATTTTAGGCACTGGAGTGGTAAATCTCGAACGAAGATTGCACTAATTTCAACCCTACGAATAAAATAAGGGTCAATATTTAATTATTTGTATCTACCTCGATACGCTGGCAGTTTGGACAGCTACGCTAGCGTCTCTATAGGTAGCCTTCATAAAGCATATACATTAAAAAGCGCTTTTACACCTTATCTATGCGATCTATGATCATATCATATATGTTCAAGATGCATTCAATGCATCAATTTTCATGGTTTTTGGGTCACCAATTACGAATCTCTAGTCACATTTACAAAATTTGACCCCCTTCATCCCTTATTAACAACCCTTGTTCCTCAAATAACCTAAATTTTGATTTCTGTCTCGTTTGGTTTATTTAGTAGGGCCAAAATATTTTTATTTTAAAATGTGCAGCTGATTTTTATTTTATTTTGTAGGTAATACTTTTAACTGCAACCTCTTATGCACTAGATGACAGAACACAGAACACTACAGAACTATATAACTTTTTCATTAAAAATACGCTTTTTTTAAATATAAAGTTTAAAAAACATAAACAATCACTGTTTTCCTAATTTTTACTGTTTAAAACACTAATATTTTAAAACGTATTACTATTTTCTACAGACCTCCAGAAGTTGATTCCATTTTGTTTGATTAAAATTAGTTGTATTTTTAAACTTATGCAGCATGAGCGAAGGTACATTGCAACTAAAATTCTAAAGCAGGTAAAGGTAGTTCGATCTTCTTATGAGTGTTTTAAAACCCTTAGGGTATTTATTAAAGCCAACCCAACGTAAAAAAATATTGGCAATCGGCCCCACATTCGCCGGTTAGACTACAAACCGGAAATTAGGCAAGAAGCGATGGAGAAAGAGACAGGATTTTACAGTTTTCGTAAAAGTACTATTCTTTTCATAACAAAAACTAATAATTGTTTAAAGTATGATTGGAAGAAAGTTAAGAAAATA
Organism: Tipula helvola; assembly: GCA_963556165.1. NCBI lineage: Eukaryota > Metazoa > Arthropoda > Insecta > Diptera > Tipulidae > Tipula > Tipula helvola. Next base: position 6,283,891 of record OY744481.1, on the reverse strand, counting down.
ATTGAATCGATTAATTTGAAAATGACCAAAATCGTATTACTAAAAGTGCTACTTTAGTCATTTTCAAAAGTGTCGATTCAATTAAAAATTGTATAAGCCCGAAAAATGTACATGACGTTAAATTCCACTATAAATTTCCTTTTCACCTTTCATGGGAGTTAAGCAAAACAATTCAAATTTCAATTCTTTTGCAAAATAACTTTATATTGGATATACAAATACCGAGTATTTCAGATAAGAAATACATAATAGATTTTTATGTGTGTTCAATAAATATACCACCTCCATATTGCTTATCAAATATTATTCAAAACCCCTAAATTAAATTTTTTTAGAAATACTGAGTATTCCTAAAATATAAAACAGTGTTGTCATGAATTTGGTTTTAATGGAAGTTCGTTCCGAGAAAAAAACATTTTTCAGCTTCAGCGAGCGGTGAGTAGTATAAAAGGTCATTGTACAAATTAAAATATTCAGTCTAATTTGAACAATTGAATAGTCCAGCAATATTCAAAATGAAATTACTCGCAATTTTATTAGTATGCACCATTGGAATGGTATACTCTGCATCGTTCGGAACGAAACCACAGTGCAGTATCTGTAAAAAAACTGTCGATTGGATGAGATCGAACGAAAATATGCTAACTGCTTTAAAAATGGATGATGAAGTGTCACAGGAGGTTATTGAACTTATCGAATCAGATCGATCAACACAGGTTTGTGATTGTTATAAAAGACCATTGATCTCAATATAATTTTTCTTTTTTATATTCACAGAATATCTGTGGACTTCTTGCGATGTGCGAAACTAACCATGAAACTGCGGAATATTTGTCTAACCTACTTCGAAAGATTTGTGCTTGCGTTAACAAACACTGCGTTTGCCATTACCATTAATAAACAAAATTATTGAGTTGGAAAATAAATAATAAATTATTTTTAATTTAAATATGTGTTTAATTGAGTTATTTTCGCTCGGAGTATCCGGGCCTGACACTTAACCTCCGGTATCCGGGCTAAATTAAAAGCACCGGTAACGCTAAGTAAATATTTTAAATTACAACAAAAAACATTAAATGTTAGTGCAAATAATTTTAAAAAAATGATAGTGGAGTTGGGTTGCTACCACTAGGAAATGCAATCTCAAGAACTCAAGCAGAATCCGAATTGCGAAAAGAGTCCTATTATGTAAGGGTGTATGACTGTCGTTTCCGTAAATATAGCTTTACCCTTATAATATGATAGCTTTACCCTTATAATATGAATTTCATCCTAATTGGTCATATTCCAGAACTGTATCTAAAAATTATTTTAGAATTCCATTTCCAACGCACATGTCGAATTTCATCATAAACGGTTAAGAAACAGCCAAGTTCCAAAATAATTGGCCATATTTTAGAACTTTATCCAAACATAATTTTACAATCCCATTTCCATCTCGCATACCAAATTTCACTAAAATCGGTTAAGGAATAGACAAGTTGCACCCTAGCTGGCCTATTCCAGAACTTCATCAAATGCAATCTTTCATCTAATTTTCTATCGTCTTATTAGGATAAGTATTACAAAAAAGCTCTCGCTCGTTAAGGGTTAACAAGTAACTAATGCAAAAATGTTTTTTTTTTTCTATTTTGATGATCACTTGTTCTTTTAATTGTTTTGTAAAACTTTGATCAATCTGTCCGGAAAATGGATGGATCAATTTAAAAAATGTACAGAGCTATTAGGCCACATTTTAGTCTTGTCATCAATCTTTGGAAAGTAGCGGTAGATATACTAAAAAACCATACCAATTCATTTTTTTTTGGTATCTCACAAAATATTTTCTGTTAAAAAAATCTCGAAACTAGAGAGGAAGCTTTAAAATGTGTGTTCCATCTCTGTACGACCGTTTTTCACAAAGATACAGAGAGCTATTCAAAAAACACTACAAAAAATGAAAAAACTGTTTGTTCCTTTAATTTTTTGGAGTAGTGTACAATATTTTGAACAATTCCTCAATTAATTTGAACAAGATTCTAAATCAAAATTTTCTGGAAATTTTTTTAAAATTTTATAACTTTTATTAATAATTGTGAAACTTTCACTCTTGTAATATGAGCTGTTCGCCCAATTACGGTGCGGTCAAAAATTCAGCCGCTGCACAGTATGCAGCATAAAAAATGTAAAAGCAGCCGCAAGTGAAAAAGGAAAATTTATAAGACGAGATTAAATGAGCAGCCAATTTTTAATTTCTGCATTTTAATCCGACAGAACGCGCAGATTTTGCTTAATTTTTGACTAATTTTCTGCATACTGTGCAGCGGGTGAATTTTTGACCGCACCCATACATTTTTTTGCTTTAAGCCTAGTACGCTGTTCAAATAAAATGAAATTTTCACTGTTCTCCAAAAATAGGAAGATAAATCTGACGTGAAAATTTAATTTGACGAGTTTCGTATTCAGCAGCGTACCGGCCTTTACTATGAAACTATATGGGAAAACGATTATTTTCATTTAATGATGACGCCCTAAACTGAATTTTCTGTTTTTAATACAGATTGTTATTGTTGTAGAAGGTTTTTTAATTTAAATTCCCTTATTTTCGTATGATAATTGCTGGAAATAGGGAAATTTTAGAATCTGTGTTTTAAATAAGTAAGACATTGAGTTGTTTGTTAGCGATTTCAGAAAAAATTATTTAACTGGGTTTAACTTTTAATTCATGTTTTATCGTCAATCGAAATCGCGTTTTTTTCATACAAACTCTATGAACATAATAAATGAATTTTTAGTGTTTCTAGATCCCTTATTTTAAGTTCATTTTTCATATATCGGCTCTATTTACATCAAAATGGTTCTGGTTTAGCACCATTAAAAAATATTTTGTGAAATAAAACTTATTTTAATAAAAATTAAAATTATATAAATAAATGATTTGTCAATTAACTTGCTAATTAAATTAATAAAATTTGCTGTTAATTATAAAAATAAAGTAACCAATTTAGTGCAGTGCATTTTGATTTGTGCTAGTTGGAAAATCGCAATTCTTCGATATCCTTAAACGGTGGGTTTATTCTTCGAAATAAGTTAATATTAAGAGACCCGAACCGTTTTCATGAGCTAAGTACAAGAAAAATATGTGCGTTATGCCGGACTCCAATATACCGAACAGTTCGATTTTTGAAGAGACCGTATAGTATTCTCTAAACCTATACTGAGACTATAAAATCGTTATAACCACAGATAAACCAGATGAACCAATGGGAACAAATTATTGATTAATATCAAGGGCGCTAGTTTATATGGAAATATTTCTACTGGCACCCCACAATCTAAAACATTAGGTGCATTGTGGGGTGCCAGTTGGTATTTCATTATTAAGCCACGTTGTCAATGAATTCTGTGGCAATATGACATAAGGGAATAACTCTAAAATTCGTAGTTTTCAGGAAAACGTTTTTAAAATTAAGAGTCGTTCAAAATCGTATGAGTTTTTTGAATTCTTGCTTTTTTAAATGATTATTTACGGTTGTTTGTAGTTGCTGGATTATTACAAAAAATTGATTTGATATGAATTCGAATATGAAGATTTCGAATTTGAAATAATACGTACTCGAGTTATTTCCTTATGCCATATACATATTGCCACAGAATTGATACTATTGGTTCGTATGATTATATTTGTTTATGTTATAACCCATTTTCCATTTGATAATAAATAAAGTGAAACTGCAATCTGCGAACGAAACAAATAGCAGATAAGTTGCCAATATATACTAAATTTTATTTTTATCGAATTTCATAATTATTTTGGTAAATACTCTCGGTAAATTGATAACAGATGAACTAAAAAACAATGATCGAAACATCGATGATATAAATGAAGTCACAATGGTTTAGAATGGTTTCCACTTATTAGAAAGGGTCCAATAAAATTCTAAAAACATAAGATCCTCTAGTTTGTGTCTATTCAAGCTACTTAGAAGGATTGAAAACAGTTTACTAAAGTAGTTCTTTCAGCGATTTTGATTCCAGGTTTTATCGCAGTTGTAGTCAATGTATATTTGAGATAAATAATACACAATAAATGTGTATGCGGTAAAATTCACGTAGCACATGCAATATTAAATTCATGTGAATTTAATTTGTAATAAACATGCTAAAAACAACATTTTTATCCTAAATTTGATTATAATGCAAGTTCATTCGGAGAAAAATCATGTTTCAGCGAGTGGTGAGATGTATAAAATATCGGTGTACAAATTAAAATATCCAGTTTAACGTATGTATGTTCTATTGAAAAGTCCAGAAATATTTAAAATGAAGTTACTCGGAATTTTATTAATTTGCACCATTGGAATGGTATACTCTGCTTCGTTCGGGACGAAACCACAATGCAGTATCTGTAAAACTACTGTAGATTGGATAAGATCGCACGAAAATATGCTAAGTGCCTTGAAAATGGATGGTCAAGTGCCACAGGAGATCATTAGGCTCATCGAATCGGATCGATCATCACAAGTTTGTAATTGTTAAAGTAACGTTTAGCTTAATTAAGTTTTTTTTTGTATCTTCACAGGATGCCTGTGAACTTCTTGCGATGTGCGAAACTAACGATGAAACCCCGGAATATTTGTTTAACACAATTAATCGTTGCTTTTGGATTAGGGGACGCTATATTTGCCGTCAACAATGATAAGAAAATTATAGCGAAATGTAAAATAAATAATAAATTACTTTTAATCTAAATTTGTGTTTAACTATTCTTGCGGTTCCGTCTGCCAGCATTCCGTTCTTCTGCTGCTATCCAACAGCCTGTAATCACTGTATAAAATATATATTAACGACATAAATGACAGTCATGATTATGGATAGATTTAACATATTTTTACTCCATTGCTGGAAGCATAGGATGTGCAAATCTTTATGCGGTACAACGTGATGAGTCATGTTCAATTCAAATATTATGGGCTTACTCGGACTTTCAACAACCCTATATAGTACTGCAGCACTATTCCCAGTTGATCAAGCGGTACAGCGGATAGTTTGTTGATCAGTGAACCAAATTATGAATTCTCAATAGCAATGTAATGGATGACTAATTTTCGTAAAATGTTTTAGAATAAGGGCGCGTACAAATTGTTGATTGTTACAGTGCTCCTATATAAATTGGAAACATGGCATAGACAGATATATTTCTGTGTAATTCAAACGAAAAATCAGCGACTGAGCACGGGTAGCATTGGATTAACGCTGGCCAATCGGTGTTCTATAGTTTGGTAGGAACCGATGAAGTTTTTGAAGACATGTCACTCGAGAGAATACGGGAAAATATAAAACCGGCAATTCAAATCTAATTGAGGGAAGAATCTCGCAAAAATAATCGAATTTATAACGGAAGGTAAATTTTATGCCTGATCATAAGCTGCAGCCGAATAATTCCGACCGCTTAACTGATAAACTGATCATAAATGTTAATAATTAATATAATTAACAAATTGAACAAACAATTAGCGATTTTCAAACAAATTAGCGCCTTTAAAATTTAAACATTCTAAAATTCGAAATGAATTCAAAATGAAAACGAATTCACCTCTTGTTCAAAAATAATCCACTCGTGAGACATCTGGATTTAAGTAGTAAAACGTCATTTATCATTCTTCCACATGGTTCTGATTCTGACCTTCTATGGTTAATTTTGAGTTTGACATTCAAGTTGAGTGAAAAAAAATTTTTTTTTCTATGTAATGTCGCAAATTTTTTAATTTTCCATTTATATACATCTAATAAATACTTTAAATCACTTTCAAAATATAATTGTAACTAAATGTTTTACTATTTAGTGTTGTGTATAACAAATAAAATCAGAAACCAAAAAATTAATTAACTAAGAAAAAAAAATGTCTTTCAGTTATGGTCATCAACATATGAGTAGGAATTTTGTCTGTGTGAATACTGGAAACGAAAAATCGATAAATTTTCCATTTTTGTATTACAGTGCCTTTAATGGGGAATATAACAAATGGGGCAAATTTTATGCCCACACTAGGAGCACCGCCTTTACAGGCTATACCAGGGTCATCTTTAATACCACATCAAATTGCGGGAATGAATGACTCGCCACTCGAATTTAACATGAAGAAAAATCAACCTCCTGGTGCAGGCCCCATGGATCTAGAGATGGCTAATGAACATGAATGTGATTTGTTACAAACGAACAAAATAATTAAGAATAATAATAGTAGTATGATGATTGATCGGAATCGGAGCACCGCAAAAATGGAACGTTTTCATCGGGATCCACGTTCGCATGAGAAGATGATTAGTAAATTAGAGCTAGAATCGCCAAATATTCAGCTGGAATCACCGGATAACAATCCCACACCATCCCCCGTAGGAGGGCTCGGTGGACTAACCCAAAATGAGATTATGTTTAATAGTTTGATCGGAATGCCTCAGGGGTTCATGATGATGCCGGGCATGATGAATATGATCGACCCCTCATCAATTATATCAATGCAGCAATTTAATCCACTACTGAATCAATTAAATTCGTTATCAAAACCGCCTCCACCACCTTCAACGACATCAAACTCGTCCATCGTACAAAACGGGCAGGAAAGCCCTAACTCATTGATAAGGATGCCAATTAAAGAGATTATAAATTGTAAGCAATGTACCTTATTTCCGCCTAATCAAAATGCTGCGCCGCCGACAACACGGGAACGTCCACCTGGATGTAGAACTGTTTTTGTTGGTGGACTGCCAGAAAATATCACGGAAGATGTAATACGTGAAGTTTTCGATCGATGCGGCGAAATTACAACACTCCGGCTATCGAAAAAGAATTTTTGCCATATTCGATTTGCATTTGAAGCATCCGTCGATTCTGCAATTTATTTATCCGGTTATCGAATTCGAATAAATAATAATCAAACTACTGCGGCTGAGGCGACTAATGTGGGACGGCTTCATGTAGATTATGCGCAGGCACGTGATGATCAGTATGAATGGGAATGTCGACAGCGACAATTACAACGAGAGGCAAGGCATCGCGAACGAGTAGAACGTGATCGACTTCGACCATTATCACCACCACCGATCGTACACTATACTGATCATGAAGCATCATCGGTATCGGAAAAACTTAAAATGGACGAGTCATTTGGAAAAGCTGTTCAAGTTCTAATCACATGGCTTGAACGTGGTGATTGCAATAAAAAAAATTCGAATACTTTTTACTCGATGATCCAAAGTACTAATTCTCATGTACGTCGCCTATTGGGCGAGAAAGGACTCTTCGAGGAAGAATTAGCCAGAGCCAAAGAAAACTATCGGAAACAAGTTCAAATCATGATGATTCAATGTAAGTAAATTTCATTTGCTTTAATAATATTTTGAGTTGGATACAAAGATTAGGACTCAATAACTAATTTGAAGACAATAAGTCGGAAGTCAATCTAAATATTAAGTTTGATGGGAAGTAAAAGTATATTCGTGAGCCTAACATTATAAGCCTCAATTCATTTTTATTTATTTATTTTTTTTTTGTTTTTTATAAGAGTTTTTTAAAAAAATATTTTTTGATTAATCTAGATTCTAAAGATTCCAAAAATATTTTTTTAAGTAAATTCTATTCACTAAAAAACGTATTAGGATCGATATTACCTATTATTCACTGTAAGTTAGTCTCAATATGAAAATTTATCTAAAGGCAGGTGAGAATCGCAAACGAACCAAAATTAAAATGATTTGTTACTGAAGATCATGACAAAACATTTTTTTTTAAGATCAAAACACATTTTAAGCTCTTTTCGAATGATCTCTGCGTTTGTAGAAAAGCTTAAAATATTTGATTTAAGTATTTTAATTGGATGTGGGATTACTATTATTTTCTTATATCGGTAATTTGGAAACTGATCGATCATTGGATTTAGTAATTTTTATTTAAATCGATCAGTATTCAAATTTACTCAAATAACCGATTTTCTTGGTTTTATGGATAGAGCAAGATTTGATATATTAACATTCTCCACATTAATTTAGATAATGATTTTATTTTAGAGAAAAATTCTGATACAAATTGAATAGGCCCTTTTGCCAGACCAATTCCATTCCTCTGGTTTAGCGAACACCAACATTTAAAAAAGTTTATAATTTTCTAATTTTGTTTCAATAATATATTTTTATTTACTTTGGAATCATTTCTTGCTCTATAAGATATCAAAAACCATTTCTGTATTTTTTAAACTAAAAAATTTCTGATTGTTTTTGATTAATTTGAAAAAATAAAATATTATTTCTAAATCAAGGTACGTAGCAAATAAATTATGAAAAAAACAAATATTGCAATCATTAATGGATAGTAGTCATTAATTAAAAATAAGAAATATAGTTCAAGATCAAGACTAGACACATTACATTATACAAGTTTATCTACCTATATATCTTTAGCGAGTATTTTTATACATAGCGTATGGTAAATCGATTTTAGGGAAAACGCGCCGCGCAAGATTTTTTGCTCGATACAATAATACACCATTGTTTATTTACCATGCGCCATGTATATGAACGTACATGATCATGACGATGCCGGTAATGTGGATCAACTATTAATTTGTCAACTTGAGAAAGAAAAAACCAAAATTTTTGATTATTTCATTTTGATTTTTATAAATTTTTTTTAAATTTTTAATTTTTCGAAATGAAAAAAGCTTTTCTTTGTTTGATGGTTGTTTGCTGTGTGTTTGAGTATTATTAAAAAAAAATAGTTACAAATAAACAAAATCAAAAAATTTATTTTTTAAATTTAATATTGAATATAAAAATAATATATATTTCGATAAATTCAAAAAGTAAAGTAATTATTAGATTATTTTTATGGGTATTTGCTTTGTTTCTAGTAAACTAAATAAAAAGAAAAATTACGGTGATGGGGTATTTTTTTTATTGAGCTGTAGCAATATTTATTTGATGCTAAGCATTAGACATTTTTAAACAATTATGTCATAAATTTCTGTATTTAACAATAACTTTAGAGCCATCCGGTTTGTCAGGTTTCTATTGATAATTTAATAATACATTTTTGATTTCAAATTAAATACAATCGTGCCTAAAATTCACTTGATTAGAGAAAGGTTGACTAATTTAACACTAGATATACCAACCGGTCAAAATGACCGGTTGTATATTTATTGAAATAATTTTTTATTATTATTATGTAAGTATTGTTTTGGAAATGATGAGATGACTTTTAATATGAAAAGATAGTAATTATATTAAAATTTCAAACTCATCATAAATTTTCGAAACAATACTTACATAATAATATAAAAAAATAAGTTCAATAAAAGTACAACCGGTCATTTTGACCGGTTGGTATATCTAGTGTTAATTTTATCCAAATTGAGGCCAAACTCTTTCAAATAATTTTAAAAATTCTGAACTAGAATGTTAGTGTTCCTCAAATAACTGTAAATCGTCAATAAATTTGTTACTGCTCAAATTTGTAAGTGTACAATATAAAAGTATGTTTCGGGTCACAAGAAAGAAGGATGGGGTAATACGTTTTAAAAATATAATTTACAGAACAGCTCAATTATCTCAAATCGAAAAGTTCTAGCCGCTAACATTTTTTTAGATGAAAACATTGAGAATAGACCACAAAAATTACTTTACTTTTTAATTTGATTTAGAGCTACGTGTGATTAAAAACAAAACAAAAAATAATAATAGTTATCAATTAAAAATTATAATTATTAATATTTTTTTCTAAACTCTAAAAAAAACACAACAATTTTTTTTTTCTAAATAAAATATAACCTCCTACTCGCTCTATCATCTCCCCATCAGTCACTCAGATTGAAAAAGTGTTTAATGCGGCTAGTCACAAGAAGGTTTGGGATCATTTCACCAAAGCACAGAGAAAAAACATCGATATGTGGAAAAAACAATCAATGGTATGTAAAAATATGATATGAGTTTTTCTTTTTATTATTTATTTTCATTTTTATACTTTAATTAATTTTTAACAATTTCATTTTATTAATAACAATTTTTTATTTTATTTTATTTATTTATTTTATTGTTCTATAGTTTTGATTTTATTACGAGTGATTTTGTATAAAATTAGAGTAGGTAATGAGTTATTTTTAGATTTTAGCCCTTTCCTAGTTTCAGTATTTGCAATTTAAATATGTAGTTTAGTGTTTAAAGTTTATCTACTTAATGATTAATTACTCTGAAACACTCAGTTAAATTTGTGTTGTAAAATATAAGTTTTTTCTTTATATTTTTAGTTCCCCGTATCAGTTTGACTTATTATAATTTCAGAATACAATAATTCAAATAAATTAGTTTAGTTTAATTAAAATATTCAGAATAAATGCAGGCGCTAAGCGTCCAATTAAAGATACAATTATATTATTTACTAGTCACTGGTTGACATTATGTTTTTAAATCCGTTAAGGAATTTCACTAAAAATAGTTTTTTATACATAATGATATCACATTATGCCTAAATCCAAATTTAAAACATCTTGAATCTTATTACGGCCAATATTTGACACCTCTGAAACTTCATAATTTTACCAGTCCATTTGGAGTTTGTTTTATTTTACCCGTATAAGAGAAATTATAAAATGCCCAAAAACTAAGGCAAAAATACTCCAAAAATATTTATTTATTAAAAATCTGTTATTTCTGCCTGTTTAAGGCAAATGAAATAGTTGCACAACTGCATTGTGTTAATATGTCTATCCGCTAAGAGTGTAGTTAAATTCACAAGCAACTTCGACGAATTTCCAGTAGCTCGTTTACAAATAAAAAAATCTAAGTAGGCAAAATATTGATAAATTATTAAAAAAAGTAAAGTTCGAAGATGAGTCCAGGGTCCTTGGTTGATTATACACCTTCGAAGATTGACACGCCATAAACTGGTGCTAAACGCACAGAAATTTCTTGCGGTAATTTAAAGCAAAAAAGGAATTGTAATACGAGATTGTGCAGGATTGGGAGTTCAGTCTTCAAGAATTTTATTTTTCATGATGAGTTTAAATGTCTGTAAGTTATTCATGAAATTTATTGTAAATTTGGCATTTTTATAAATATAAAAAATTATAACATACTATAAAACAATTCGAGGAAAGTCACCAATTTAACATTCTGGAGCCTAATATAAAGTTTTTTGATTTAGAATTTTTCCGATGTTAAAATAATCCGTAAATGAAAACTGAAAATTGGAAAGCGGATTTTTCTGAACCATATGCCATGTTAGCAAATTTTCAATTTTTCGATATCATACAAATCTGAGATCGAAATTTTTTCTTAAAAACACTCTTCCTTTTTATGAGTGGTTATGGTCTATGCACATGAATCGCGATTTTTCTCATACGAGTAAAATTGATTCAACGATTTCTCTTAAATTACATAGTAAAATTTAAACTAGTCACTTCAAAAATAGTAATTAAACAATTCCAAATATAATAACATTGACAATTTTTTTAGCAAACGCACATTTCCTAATAAAATCTGCAAAAAATGTTTAAATCGCCGCCATATTGGAAAGTTCGCGCGAGAAAACACTTTATTGCAATTATTATTAGAAAATATGCGTTTGCGAAAAAATTGTCAATGATATTACATTCGAAATCGTTTACTTACTGTTTTTCAAGTGACTAGTAAATATTTTTCTATGTAATTCAAGAGAAATCGGTGAATCATTTTTACTCGTACGAGAAAAATCGCGATTCATGTGAAAAGGCCATTAGAGGCTGTAACGTACAATTAAAGGCATCACCCAGTAGGCAATTTCATAACTCAAACGAGAACCAACTTATAAATTGCTTGCCGAAATTTAATTGACAATTACACTTATTAAACAATCATTCGGTTTAGAAAGTTACAGTTAGAACTTATAACTGTGGTAGATAAACTCAGCAAATGGTCACCAAATAGAATCATACACAATATGTGATAATTTTAAATCATGATTAATATAATTAGAGAAATTATCCAAATATGACTCGGAATAACTTAACGCCATATGGTCAGCAAATTTTATTATTTGCCAAACTAAAAATATCAAATGGCGTAACTATATAAAAGTATCATTTAAATAAATTAAACAAGTACCTAATGAATCCAAGACAAAACACTACAATTAAATGTATAGAGAGTAGGCTTTGCAAAAACCCGGTTTTTACCCGGGTAACCCGGTTTTTAGGATTTTTCAATCCTGAAAACCCGAGTTTTTACAAGCTTTAATTTTGAATAGAATTTATTTTGAAATATAGATCTGGGTTTTAAGTAAAAAACTCGGGTTTTCGGATTCCTCACATTTGGAGAAACCTGGGTTTTTGAGACCGTTAAAAACCCGGTTACAAGCCCTAATAGAGAGCACTAGTTGAACTTTGTATTTTAACCTTGTAAGGCCTGTTACTCAGATAAGAGGGAAATCAGTTATGTGAAACACCTCTAAAATCAATTGTGTTTAGCTTATTAAGAGAAGCAAATTGTTGTGAACCATATCAAACACACGTTGAACAACATAATGAAAATAGCTCCTACCTCAAGTTTATGATTCAAATCAGTCCCAGAACACTTCCTTGTGGAACTCCAGCCGATATTTTCATTAGTTCGGAGTATCCCTCTTTGTGTTTTACACGAAAGTCTCGATCAGCTAGATATGACTTTAAAATCAGGTAAAACTGCTTCGGTAGATCTCTGTCTAGTTTATATTCCAAGCCTCGGTGCCATACTTTGTCGAAGGCTTGAGATATGTCCAAGAAGACACTTGAACATATTTTTTTATTATCAAGAGCATCTTCAATTAAATCTGTGATTCTGTGCACTTAATCTATGTTAGAGTGTCTCTCTATAAATCCAAATTGATGAGGAGGAATGTGTTTTCTTACTTATATTACTGATATTAACCTCTTAAGTAGTAGCTTTTCAAATAATTTTGAAATTGTAGGAATTAGAGAAATCGGCCTGTTTTATACCGTAGACAGACACAGTTAAGACTGATTTACATTCAAAGATTTTTGCAGATGCAGATGTCAAATCAAAAATTCGTTTTCTTTACACTTTAAAAAATAAATTTAAACAAAAAATGTGATAAACCAATACAAATGATTGATTTTCATGTTTCTGTAACCTTATTATAGTTTTTTATCAACGCATCGATGATTTAATACCCTTTTATTAACCCTTTTCCTGGTAGTGTTTTAACTATACGTCCAGTGATAAGGTCATAAAAATTCAATATCATAAAAAGAAAGAATTGACATTAATTTGCTTTAATAATATATTATACTGTGATATAAGCCGCAGCAACAGAAATAAAAATGGAATTATACCATCTTTATAGCAGACATAACCAGGGGATTTTTTGAGCTTAAGTTGTTAATTTCATCTTTTAGTTCTTGTAGTGTTACAGGCCTTATGCTCTGGTTATCTACTTTATTTACTGGAATTAAATTTTCTTCAGCTGTTTGCCTTGGAAGGGGTTGAAATGTGTCTTCAAGATAGGCTGCAAACAATGTAGCTTTTTCTTTGGCACTTCTAACCCAAGTTCCATCGACATTCTTGATAGGAGCAAGGGAAAGGGCATAATTAGTGTTCTTGTTGCCAGAAAGGCCGGCTAGGTGTTCGCTTAAAGATTTGTTATTGATTTCTTTGATAAGCATTTTCAATTTGTTAAATAATTAAGTCGTGATTTGCTTTGTGGTGCTCAGTTCCTCCGCCAGATTTTTCGCGCTTTCCGTTTTTCTCTCAGCAGCTGTATTCTGAAAAAACGTAACTTTTTGATTTACGTTTTTTATGACAGTTAAAAACTTGAATCGCAAAATTAACGTTATTTCCTATTCTGAACGAAGAAACCCATTCACGTTCCTAACGTTAAAAAAACCCACGTTTTTTTGTTTGGGTTTTTGCAACGTTTTTTAATTTATATGACAAAAAAGTAGAAATTTAGCAAAAAATTTGTATTTTGAATTAGTAAAACTATATTCGTTTTACTAATTCAAAATACAAATTTGGGTGCCGTTAAATTTTAGAATTTCATAATTAAATTAACAGTAATTTAGAGAACAGACAAGAGAAAATGCGACGCGCAACAGAGACAAGCAAACAGCGGGATAGAGGAAGTACTGCGATGATTTGAACTAAATAAACGAATATGTAATGTTAATGTCTTATTAGTATGTATTACCAAATAATTTATTTGAATTTTTTTTTTTTCGATTTCTTATATAAAATTCACAAGAAATTCGAGCACGGTTCGGCCAATCCGGCAATGTTATTATTACTAAATTGTAATTTTTTGTTGTATTCGGTGAAACCATCACTATATATTGTACAATATAATTTAGAATTAATAAATAAAGAGTTCGGCGGGCTTCATAAAATGGCCAGTTTGCCAAAAGATATATTTTTTCCTGTTATAATCCTAAACTGACGTGTATAATATTAAAACCGTTGCCAAATGACATAATTTGACAGAACATTTTTTCTGTTTTCCAGTTTTCTATGTTTTTTCGATGTTCTTGAACGTTTTTTTTATCGGAATAGGAATTTGACAAAAAAGAAACGTTCACGTTAAAGAACATCGAGTTACCCGCCACGTTTTTTTTACTTTTTTTCAGAATACAGCTGCTGTGATCTCTCACTTCTGCTGGATAGTTGATGTGATTTTTCGTTTGGTTTCGAGTAGGCTGAGTACTCTGCCACGCTGCTTGTAGTGTACTGTTGTTTAGCAAGTAGTGACGGAGTACTTGAAAAAACATTCACAAGTTTTTATTCAAAAATTTGTCGTTTTTCCGTTATTTAATGTTGAAAGGTTTGAATTCAGTTTTCGGCGAACAAACAGTCACTTTCAACGAGCCACAACTCGGTTCGTATTGCATCTAAACAAATAAAAATAAACCAATAAATTTGTTATTTTATAAGCTTTATTTTGGTCTTGAAAGATTTTTTGATGAAACGCAATGTTTTCGAGATATTCGTGAAAAATCACTCTGAAACATGCATATTTTAGATGAAAATTCAATATTTTCAATCAGGAATAACTCGAAAAATATTGATTTATCGAAAAAACTTCATACGATATTTTTTGCTTAGAATTCATCCCTCTATCGATTTCTGTGAGTATTTTGAGTGTACTATTTCCACTCCCCAAAAGAGGTGGCATCCACCCCAAAGGTAAAAGCACACATAGGCACTATATAACTTTTGTTTCTTGAGCCATTCCCTACTTATTGTCCAAATTTCACGAAAATCGCTATTGTCCGTAAGAATTCAGAGCGTAATACCGTCACTGACTGGACTATTAGTCAGATTATAACGTGAGGGCAATATATTGATGAAATGAATGCCTTTTGATTATTTAATCGTACAATAATGCTACACGCTACTTGCCTAATTTCTTTATCAATTTTTACTGCTTTGTAATGTTTGATGTTTTCCTTCACAAATATGATTGAGCCTCCTCTCGCTTTTCCTACTGGATGGACGACATGCCCACTGGTAATCTCGAATTCTAACGAATGAATCTTTTGTCAAATGAGATTTTAATATTAGGCATATATCTTTTCTATATTTCGGAAAATTTCTAACACTGGAATTTATAGCCCATTTGCATTTCAATTGGTGATTCTGAATGTGTTTTATTCATCTTCATAGATTATTACATCATGGAATTGGTTTCATTCACTGTTTCTTGGTTATATGCCTCTATATTCTTTAGAATTTTTTCAAGAATTAGGCTTTGGCCGTCTTTCTGGTTACTTACTGTTTCCCGCTGTTGTACAATCTGTGAGTATGTTTTTCGGCCTACTATTGCACTTGTATGTGGTAGTTCTATCACTGGGTTTTTGAACATTGTCCTACTACTGGGCAGCTCACGGTTTAGCGGGCCCTACCGTTTTTTGTTTCTCAGATGTTGCAGTTCCTTGGCTATTTCACATCCTCTATAGTTTGCGGGATGCTGTCTTTGGAGGCGTATTTTTGTCAAATTACAAGCTTGTGCAAGATGTTTCCCCGAACAATTCACACATCTAGGCTCTCGTTTGCAATATTTCTACGTGTGTTAAATCCTTGGCATTTCTTACACTGAGGTATTAAGCCAGTGTATATTCTTAACGCTCTATTCTAATTCTCATGTTAAGGACTGCCTTAATATTAGAAATTGTTTCCACTATTTCTTTGCTAATAAAAGTAAGCCTAAACAATGAAAGACTCCTGTTATTACTTTTTATCCCTTGATCAGTGACGGGTTTTCTTTTTTTAGGATATTTGCCGCATCCTCTGTTTTGAAGCCCTGGTGTTTAAGGCCTTACATTATATGCTGCCTTGTACAGGTTGGGTGAAGACCTCTGGCCATCAATTTGATCGGGCGATCATTTGAGTCAATATCTGTTGTATTGATTTTCCATATGTTATTGTTCAGTGCTACAACTCTGTATGATTTTGCAGTCACCGATTTCATTAATGATTGAATAGTAAGTACCATATTCAGTTATGCCAATAATATTGATTGGTGGTGGTGCCTTTTCCTTAATTTTGGTAGATTAGTTTTCCTGATCGGGTATATTTTACTGATTTTGATTTAATACACGTAAAAAGCTACAATTTCTGGAGAAGATTCTGCCTTCCTTTTCTTTGTAGGTCTTTTCTTCCTGTTCTTTTTAGGATCCAGTCAGTTTCTTCTCTTAATTCTTCTTCGTCAGTGTAAAACTCTGTTGCACACTGTTCTTCTTAGCTTGCAAAGTATTTTTCCTATGGAACTCGGAAGCTTCCTGTTCCTCAGGTTCATTTGATTGTAAAGAATTTTTCAATTTCGCATTTTTTATCTTAAGTGTTTTTACTTCTACTGATGTAGTTTTTGATTGTAATCTGTTAGATTAAGTTAAGAAGACTGGCGGACGTTGTTGACAGAAAAGCGGGATTGGTGGTTAACACCATATGATCCCTTGTTACCTCTTTTACATGGGTGAAAGCAAAGTGGAATATCTTTTATCTGGAACGATTAGGACCGGAGCAATTCCGTAGTAGTCCAGAATTCTTTCACTACCAATATTTTTACTGAAATATTTTCCACCTAAGTACATAGTAGAAAATCATTTATTAGAAAGAGAATCCTGACAAGCCCTTTAATTTTAGTCATCTTAAACCAAATTCAGGAACACGATATCAGGCATAAATATAGGAAAACAGAAAATACACATCACACAGTTTAAATATTCATTTTTGTTACATATTTTAAATATAATTATTTAAGCATGATATTCAAATTCATTATTTATAAATAATCGTTTCAATTAATTAATTTTATAAAAGTAACTTTAAACGAAAAACAAAAAATAAATAAATAACAATAAAATGCTTTAACTGTACAAAATAAAGAATAATTTGTAATTAAATTATTTATTTAATCTCTCTAAATATTATACAATATACATTTTATTTATAATACATACATACTATATTGTTCTGGTGGTGGTCAGGTTTTTGTTAAATTAATTAAGTGAATTAATTGGTATAATGTTAATTATCGATAGAATAAATCATAGATTCGGGATTATTTTTTATATACTTATTTGTGTACCAGTTAGTCCGCTAAAAATGTTTTTTGTTTGTGTTAATATTTAATTTTGAATACAAAATTACATGTCTTATGATTTTTCTTTTATTTGTTATCTAATTTTTCTTGGGGTTTTTTTTCTTGCTTTATTTAAACATAAATATTGAAAGTTTCTATAATTTTTTGCAAATTAATTTATTTTTCTATAAAATTTTATTTATTACAATAATACAAAAAAATACAATTTAAAACAAAAACGAAACGGGTAAATAATTTTAATTTAATTTTAAAAAATATAAAATAAAAATCTAAATTTACAATGTGTGTATTCAAAAATTTTTGTAAGGTAAGTGAACTTATTAAAAGAAAGGCAAAAAAGGTGGATGAGAGGCAAAAATTGAATTTTAATATTCTGGATGATTTTCTATTTTTATAAGTACATACTATATAATTTACAACATTTATTTTAATTTAATTAATTTTTTAACTATAACAAATTTCTTTTTTTTCTTTAATTATTTTTTATTATTTTATTTCTTACACTAAACATTGATATGATATTAACATTGTTTGGCACGGATTTTACTCGTAGAAATGTAAGCGATTTTATTTTTATATATACTATAAAGAAACTTATCTAGCTTTATTCATATTATATACATATGGTTTCGGTCAATGTACAAAATATATAATTGGTTTCTTTAAGACATTGTATTATATTATTTATATCAATAAGTTCTGTTTTCTATAATTATCCGATTACAACGTTGAGGTAAGTGTTTGGTTTGATTGATAATTTATTATTTTTTATCAATCGGGGAGCGCCTCGATTTTTCAAATTTAATTTTACCAAAAGTTCAATTTTAATTCAAAGATTTCAAAACCGCCCAAAATAAATTCAATTTGGTATAATTCTGCACGCTAAAAATTTTACTAATGTTTGTTTAATTTCGGCAGTTTTGGAATGTTTTAAGATGCGAAATTATAATTAGATGTTCGCAAAATCGAAGCAATTTTTTTTTTCAGACCACAGAAACTTTTAAACTTCTACCAATACCAGAAACGAAGGAAATCAAACATAACTCAAATCAAATACTACAACAATTCACCTTGTCAACTTGGATAAAATTCGCTAATATTTTTAAATTAAAGACCATTACAAACAATGTGATGGTCCTCATAACTAAATTGTCAGGCCTGTCGCATTTTCAAAATAACAATACCCAACCTGGACAATGTTAATATCTTATCGACATTTAGTTTTTACAACAAAACTTTGATTTTTGATTTTAAATATTTTGTGTTGGAATACACTCGTTAATTATTTTTTTACATAAATACCTACAGACAATTTTGGAATTGTAATATATTCGAAATTAATTAAATTCCGATAAAACTAGAAACAAAACAAAAAATTATGGATTTAAATAATTGGATTGATTAATTTTATTTTTAATTTTTAACAGGAAATACGATCGGTGCAATTTGACGATGATCATGATGAGGATGAAATGGAAATGTCCGACGACGATAAGTACGTGGAAAAGTTATCAAATAAACGGGCCAAATTAGACAATGAGAATCTTAAGGTAACCCGTTTTTAACTTACTACTCATTTTGTAACTTAATTCTGTTTTTTTTTTTGTTGTAAAAGGAGGAAAACGATAACTTAAGGTGCCAACTGGAAGCATACAAAAATGAAGTTGATCTCGTCAAATCGGATTTAAAATCGGATACAGACATCAAAGACCAACAAATAAAGGTTTTACAAGAAACCATACGTAATTTACAAACCCAACTCCTAGAAAACAAGACCCGCGAAAAGGACAACTTTAATAAAATCATAGAACTCGAGGCTAAACTGAAAGCAGCGAATGTCAAAGAGCTGCTGTTAAAAACAAAAATTGTTACAGCTAAGTCACTTTCGTCAAACCACCCACCAAATTCATCATCGAATAAAAGCTCAGAAACTGAAGATAATACCGATTGTATTAATGAGGAAAAACCATCAGTATTCTCAGATGAATCAAATAATAATAATAATAGTAGTAGTAGTAGTATTAAACAAAAATGTTGCAATAGCTGTGAAGTACCACCGATGATGATCGATATGGAGGAGGCGAAAATTATCGGTTTAGTATCAACATTTCTAGTCGTTCATCCCTTTGGTGCTAGTACAGATTATATTTTATCGTATATACAGCGTGTGGTTACACCGCAATTGCGACCAAAATCATTGGAAGAAATTTTACTTCGGTATCCCGCATTATTTGTTGAACAAGTGACCGGGATCGGTGCTAAAATCGAAAGAAAATGGAAATTCTGCGGATTTCATAATACAACCAGCAATAGCAGTACTAAAAGTACTGAGTGAAATTCCCGACATTTTTATAAAAAACTGTTTTATTTGTTATTTTAATTTATTCGAGATAAACCAAAGTAGAAAACCTTTTATTGTAAAAATCGGATTTATAAAAACCAATTTTTTGCTTGTTAGTTTCGTTTATCTTTTATTTTTTAAGTCAAGACTCGACCCATTTCTAAAGAAATTTTTAACTAAAAATTATTTGTTTTTTCAAATAAATTTTTATTAATTTATTAATTATATTCTAAATTATATATTAAATTAATTAATTATATAGTTAAAAATAAAAAAAAATATGTAATTCTTTATTCCTCTTCATTTTTCGAAAAAAAACATAAATTATTAAAAATAAATCGAATTGTTTTATTTTATGTAATCGACGACTAAAGTCGATACCGATAAAATTGCATTACCGTTACACTAATATTCCATCCAATTATATTGATTACGACATAGAATATAAAGAGAATTGGTAGTGGCACTAACAATAAGCGGGTATTTTTTAAGTGTGGAATACCTAGAAGAGATGGTATTAGGTTAGTAACGTGAACAATTTACTGAAATTGGAAATACTTACAGTTATATCCTAAAAATGTTATATATACATAGTACCCGAAAGCCATTAACCAAAATGTATTTCCTATGAATCTCGAAAGGAACCATTCCTGGCTGATTAAGCTGTTGTAGAAGAACAGCTGAATAAAGTGCAGAATAATGAGAGGCGGAAAAAATGCATTCATATGAACATCAAACGAATAGCCCCATTCGATATCGTTATCAGTTGTACTCGATCTAAAATATTTATTTGTGATGAACCAAAACAAGGTGGCCACTATAATCCCAGCCAAAATACAGTCTATCATAATCACATAAAACAGAAAAAATATACTCTGCCAAAATGAAAAATTTAAAACGATTGCCAGTCCTAATGATGTTGCTAGAAATATATTTTTAGATAAGATAAAACGTTATTTGTTAACTTGCCATCATATATATATATGTAACCACAAATTTACCACACAATGCCACAACAAGTAATACCAGGAATGCTGGATCATCCCGAGCAAATTGTGACTTTGTTTGTTTTCTATAATTAAAATTCCTATACACTTTTTGGGGGGCTATAAATAAATAAATCATTTGCCAAAGAGCAAATTCAAAATCCATTTGATCGAATTTCAGTAGCCTCCTTAAATATTTGTATGTTTTTGTTGTTGCACTGGAACAATTAATTTTATAATTGGCTGGCGGTGGTAGTGGCGATGTGGTACGTGAAAAATTCCCATACACCGAGGGGCCCCTCGATGTTGATGGGACTGGAGATGTTGGTTGTTTCATTGCACAAAAAATAATTCAGTAAACTATACACTAAATTTGTTTAAACTGTTTATTTAACTGCAATAAAATAAATTTTAATATTTTTCTGTACGAAACGAATGACAACACATAATAAATGTCATTGTCAAAATATAAAAGTAGCGATGGGGGAGACATCTGTAGACCGAGATTGAGGGTTGTTCCGGAATTTTTAGAACGAACTAGCCGATATTACACTTTTAGTGGTCGTGTTTCTTCGGGCAAATTTGATAAAAAATACAAATAAATTATAATACCCTATAAAGGACATTAACGGTCAAAAAACGGCGATAGATAGATTAAATCTTAAGATGGCACTAGTAGTTTTTTTTAAATTTTTTTTTTGTTGTATCGAAACAAAAATATAAACAAAAGCAAACAACACGAATAAAACTTACAACTAGACATGAATTATAAAAAAAATTAATTTTATTTTTGATTTATTAACCAAAAATTAAAAATTGTTAAAGCTGACATCTTTAGAAGTTAT
Organism: Tipula helvola; assembly: GCA_963556165.1. Lineage (NCBI taxonomy): Eukaryota > Metazoa > Arthropoda > Insecta > Diptera > Tipulidae > Tipula > Tipula helvola. Next base: position 6,262,117 of record OY744481.1, on the reverse strand, counting down.
CCCGTACTATGTTTTCCCGTATTAAATAATACTGCATTATCGGTAAATCTGCCAATATCATTGACCGCAAGTTTACTATGGAAAAGTGTCATGATGTCCTTTATAGGGTATTATAATTTATTTGAAAAAATATCATGATATTTTTTATCACGTTTTACCATAAAATGCACTCATTTATCACCTAAAAACAAATAAATTATAATACTCTATAAAGGACATTAACGGTCAAAAAACGGCGATAGATAGATTAAATCTTAAGATGGCACTAGTAGTTTTTTTTAAATTTTTTTTTTGTTGTATCGAAACAAAAATATAAACAAAAGCAAACAACACGAATAAAACTTACAACTAGACATGAATTATAAAAAAAATTAATTTTATTTTTGATTTATTAACCAAAAATTAAAAATTGTTAAAGCTGACATCTTTAGAAGTTATCCCGTACTATGTTTTCCCGTATTAAATAATACTGCATTATCGGTAAATCTGCCAATATCATTGACCGCAAGTTTACTATGGAAAAGTGTCATGATGTCCTTTATAGGGTATTATAATTTATTTGAAAAAATATCATGATATTTTTTATCACGTTTTACCATAAAATGCACTCATTTATCACCTAAAAACAAATAAATTATAATACTCTATAAAGGACATTAACGGTCAAAAAACGGCGATAGATAGATTAAATCTTAAGATGGCACTAGTAGTTTTTTTTAAATTTTTTTTTTGTTGTATCGAAACAAAAATATAAACAAAAGCAAAAAACACGAATAAAACTTACAACTAGACATGAATTATAAAAAAAATTAATTTTATTTTTGATTTATTAACCAAAAATTAAAAATTGTTAAAGCTGACATCTTTAGAAGTTATCCCGTACTATGTTTTCCCGTATTAAATAATACTGCATTATCGGTAAATCTGCCAATATCATTGACCGCAAGTTTACTATGGAAAAGTGTCATGATGTCCTTTATAGGGTATTATAATTTATTTGCCTAAAAAACCTTGAATATTTTTGGTTTTACTTGTCAAAAAATATTATTTTTTTTTATGCAGAAGAAACTTAATTAATAAGTAATTTTGAATAACTTCAATTTCTATAATATATAATGGAAATATTTAATAGTACTACAAACAATTATAATTAATTATGTTTAAAAAAATCAGGATAAATTAAATTGTTTGACGTTTAATTTCAGCTTTTGTTTTAACCCTCTCAAACGCCTTGTACAATATATTGTACATCAACTTTCATCGCTTCGACCAACCGTAATTTTTAATTTTTGTCTCATTTTTCTTGTGCGATCGTTCTCTTATGTATTTATGTTCACACTACAGTTTTATGAGCAATCCTATACCATAGCAGTGCGTAATTGTGCTACGAATTTTATTTTCGGAAGAAAGTAAATTTTAAATGGCGTTTGAAAGGGTTAATTTTTTCATTTTGGTCGTTTCCTCGGGTTTGTCGTAAAATTTAACGGAATAAAGATAGGGTCATAATCATAAGTAATTGACGTGAAGTATCATGATATTTTTTATCGCGTTTTGCAACTAACTCACTCATTTATCACAAAAAACGTAGATGTATTTTGGTTTGATCTGTTAAAAAAATATTGTTTTGTATTTCTTCAAAAGAAACCTAATTATTTAAAATAATTTCCGCGTTCGAATCTTGTAATTTGTCATAAAAAAGTGCACTTTTAATTTAATTTATTACATAATTATAAAATAAAAATATTGTTGTTGTGGATGCTTAGGAATCTTACGATTTGTTTACAACTATTTTTACCAAGTCCGCACTAAAAGTGTAAAATATGACGCGTTTTTAAAAAAGTTATTTTTAATAATAAAATTAATTTTATTAAAAAATTGAACTAAATAATAATTATTCGTGTATTTGCTACTAAAATAAAAACATTTTTTAAACTTTGTTTTATTTTAAGCAACCCACTCCATTTCAATTATATTGTATATGCTGCGAGTCGAGTCGAGTTTAATCCTAGTTTAACTCTCACTATATACGGAGTCGAGTTAAACTCGACTCGACCTAATAATTTGCCGAGTCGAGTTAAACTCTACTCTAAAAATGCACTATATACGCAGAGTAGAGTAGAGTTAAAAAAACAACAACAAAATTAATGCAAAATTCGTACACACCATTTTATTTATTTATTTCAGATTATGTTATTGAAGAATGAAAGCGATATACAAAAAATATATTTAAATATAATAAACAATTATCTTTTTAATTTTTTCAATCAAATTCGATGTTTTATTTTAAATATCTTGTTTATTAAGATTTTAATTAATTAATTTGCATAAATATTTTTTTTTTTCAGGATTTGAAAATAACAATTTTTTCGCCAAAATATCACTGGAAAATTAAAACAACACATAATATGGTGATAAACAAAAAGAATAATCAATCTGATAATCATCTAATGATTTTTTGTTAATTTTTTTTTCGATTATTTTAACTCGGTTTTAATCCTATTTGAACTCTGCATATTTTTAACTTTGCAGTATATACACCAAGAGTTGGTTAGAAAATAACTCGACTCTGTATATAGTGAGAGTTAAACTAGGATTAAACTCGATTCGACTCGCAGCATATACAATATAAATAATGCATTGAATAAAATTCTAAATAGGGCCCTGTTCTATTTAACTCTTTCTCTTTTTCCCATCGATTTGCTTACACTTGACGTTTGTTTATTTCTTCTCTATAGTTTTTACCTCTTACATAACCTGAGCGTCTGGTCACCTACAGTTTGACACCAAGTGTCATAAATGTCAAACATCCCTGTCAGTATCGAGTGAAAAATATAAACAATCTGAGAGGGCAAGCAAGAATTTTCCTAAATTTTAATTTATTATTATTAAATTGTATTTAAAAAATTGAAATGACACAAATTAGTGATAAATTAATTTGTAGGACATGCCTAAAAGAACCAAATGAATTTTGTTCCATATTTGATGCACGTTTGATTGGTCAGGATCAGCTTCTGATTTCCGAGATGATTTACAGCTGTACTAATGTCGAGGTGAATATTTTTTATTCCAATTTCATATTCGATATATGTACTTAGGTATTCAATCGATATTTAGATCAAACATACTGACAATATAACCCGATACATCTGTAATGAGTGTGTGGTTCTCTTGGTGCAGTGTTATGCATTTAGAAATATGTGTCTAGAATCTGACGTCTATCTGCGCATAAAAGGGGAGCAAAAGGAAGAGATTATTGAAAATTACAAGGAAGTTTGTAATTTACAAAGTGAATTAAAACCAGAAAAGCGTGAAATGTCACTGCATGATATAGACGAGTTAGTGGCTGAAAATACAATACACGATCAGTCAGAAATCGATGAGAACTCTACATGCTTAATCGATATGGACTACAATGATGATTACATTTCTGACGAATTGGATAATGGGGAAGAAGCAGAAGAAGATCCAATAAACACGGAACTCCCAGTCAAAGTAGATATGAAACCGAATATAAGGCGAAGAGGAAGACGCAAGGTCAGTTATGAATGTGACATATGTGACCAAAAATTCGACAATGCCGATAAACGAAGGTATCACATTGCCAAGCATAACGAGACTTACGACTATTTGTGCAACATATGCGGTGAAAAATTCAAAATTAAACGAACCTACACCGATCACATGAATCGGCATCAACCAAATTTCAGATGTGAACTGTGTGAGAAATCATTCCCTAATAATTTCCAATTGAAATTACATCTGAGAACACACACGGGAGAGAAACCGCATGTATGCGAGGTATGCGGCCTAGCGTACAAACAGAACTCGGACTTGAAAATTCATATGAGGCGGCACACTGGGGAAAAACCAATTAAGTGTCGATTCTGCGACAAAACATTCATATCGGCAAGTTATCGCGCAAAGCATGAGGTATACCATCAAGATCCATCGATTAGGCCGTTCAGGTGCAATATTTGCTACAAGGATTTCAGGCTCAAGAAGTACTATCGACAGCATTTAAAAACCCACAATAAAAATGAAACATAATACTAATCAAATCACAATAGTTGTGCGAGTTTATTCTGATCCAAAAGCCCTTTAATAACTTTGGCCTTAACTTCATTCAAATGTTCTCTACGATGTTCCTCAGCATCCTCAGGTTTCATGAACGTTCTTACATCAAAACCGGGTTCGAAAGGTGATATAACTGGAACGACCTCGTAAGATTCCCGCTTTTTCAGCTCGATTTCGAGCTGGTGGTAGAAATCTTTCTCGTTCTGCTCTACTAAATCAACAACTACTTCGCCTTCTGCGGTTTCCTCCGTTGGCGAAGGAGTTTCTTCCTCTTCTCCTATCGCCTGTTTCTCTGATTCGTCTGAAACTAATTTGGCATCATCATCTTCTGTTGCTGTCTTTTCTTTTGCTGCCGCCTCCTCTTCTGCCTTTTCCTGTTCTTTCCGAATTTTCAGTTTTATTTCACGAAGCCTAGAATCGAAAGCCTTTTCACGTCTCGTTTCACGATCTACCATGAGCGAGAATGCGGGCCTCTCCATCTTTGAACTCGGCACCATATTGTCGGAAAGTCGAACCAAATATATAAAACCATTATCTCCAGCAACCGCTGTCAATTCCCCGTTTTCATGAGACGCAGTACAGAACAACGGAGTTGGAGTCAACTTAATTCGCATAATTGGCTTATTCTGTTCGAGAAGCAAGTCCCATGCCTCAAATGATCCATCCTGCGTGGTAATAAAAAAAAGGGAACACCTCGTCTTACTCCAGGTTCCTGAAAGCACCGGAACGTGTTGAGTAGGCGTCCAAATAATTGGTGAATCACGCCATTCATCCGACCATATTTTTGCGGTCCAATCCCCAATTGTAAGGAAATTTTTCGGGAACGCTGGATTCCGCTCCAACGAATATAAGCAACCAGTGTGCGTCTTAAATTTGGCAATAATTTTTTCCATCGGTGTTCGACCCTTCCGATTGCAACTAAATACATGCCCTTGATCTGAACCAATCATAAATCTGGTTGGAATTGTTGGTTCAAATTCAACAATGGATACTCCATAGGACCGGGATTTTTCTTGTTCGTTAGTTGCGATCGGATCCATACATAGTTGTTCGGTGGGCTCGGCCAAGTTTCGAATATCCCAGAAATATACTGTACCGTCAGCAGACCCAGAAAACAACTCGCTATTCGTTTTAGATGAAGTCCACAGTAAAGAATTAACACGCTCAGTATGGGCTATTTCACGCTCTGTTAATAATACGGGAATTCCTCCATTTCGTTGATCCCAAATTACAACCTGGCCCGATAAAAGTCCGCCTGCTAACAAAAATTGATCACGAGAATTGCACTGTAGACTCATGATCGGGGTTTGTGGTATGAGTGTAAGGAACGGAAGATTAGGATTCTCTATATTCCAAATATACGAAGTTGGATCATAACCCGCGGTTTCGCTGTATTTAGGCATCGAATATGATCCAGCTATACACAGTCCATCTGGTGACCAAGTTAGGTTGCTAACAGGTCGCAGTGGTTCTTTTTTATCCTTAAAAATACTAACGGTTTTGCCGCTAAATTCTTCGCGCTCCGGAATTCCTTCCAAATCATCAAAATAGTTTTGGTAAATATTAACCGCGCCATTCTGAAGCACCGACTTTTCCATTTCCTTTAATAAGATTGGCACTTTTTGGCCCCAAATATCCTCGCGCATAATTTTTTTCCGTTGCCGCGTTGTCTGTTCCTCATCAAATGGATTTAAATCCTTTGGCCAACCTCCTTCAATATGGTTCATGCCGCGCGCTCTCATTTCAGCACTTATCGTAACACAGTCACTTAGTGCATATTGTTTGTATATCTGCGTACTCGAGTCGACCGGATTTCTCAGATAGTACTCATTCATGTACGATCGATTTGGTGGCTCATCAAATATCAGCTCATTATGATCGGCGAAAAAACATTGACGGCCAAACTTGCGACGTTCTTTCGCATAAAAATATTTATCATCCCTATTCATTATTGTTATAGAGATAGATTAGATTTCTCAAAAATATATTATATGTAGTTTCTGGTCGTGAGTTCGTGACAAAACAAACGAAGTTCCAAGTTGGTATGGCAAAATTTCATGGTTTGTTATGTAACGCAAACAAAACAAATGGCCGAAATCCAAATGGCGTACAGCCCTAAAAAAAATTAAATTGTATAATGTACAAGAATCCACCCACAAAATTCAAACGAAAATCCGTTCGAATTTTGACGCAGCTCATTCGAAATGGCATCCCAGTCGCAATCCAGTTTGATGAAAAAAATTCAAATTAAAGACATAAATTTAGATTTTCTATATAATTTCTTTCTAACGTGTTTAATAATTAAAAAATCAGATTTTCGTTTATTCGAAAATAAGCGGCGAAGTGTAAATGATCAGGAGGAGAGCGAGGAAAATGGTGTTGTAACATTTACGTTTCGGGACACCAAACGAGATTTTATCAACTGTAATGTGTGGGGCACGCGCCAATTTATCGAGAAATATAATCGATTATTTTCGATCGGTGATGTTGGTAAGTTTATTGTTAGCTCACTTAGAAGGTGCGCATATACATAGTTTGTAAACTTTAATCTTAACAAACCTATAATACTCCAAATATATTCTAATTTTCTTTTGAACTGCGCTTAGTAAACGTGATAACACCTCGAGTTACTCTAATAAATTCAGAAGACCGGCAGGTCCAATTCAAGCCTATAACATCATCTCAATTTTTGTTGACTATAAATGAAAATTCCAGTGAAATCACTCCATATGGGGGTAGCAATAAGGATGCATTGAAGAAATTGCTAAATTGGCCAACAAAACCGATCGAACGATTGCTTTCCTTATTAGACATAAAAACCAGCCACAGTTCCGGAACCATAAATTTCTGTGATATAGTGGTTATTGTCCGATTAATAAAAGATGTTCGACAAATCGCAATTCGCCGCGGTGGTATTAAACAATGCCGGGAAATCATTGTAATGGATGAAACCTTATCCGGAATGAGCTTAACTTTGTGGAATGTGGATTATATAAATCGGTCGGATCACTGGATTTCGTTAAATACCACACTTTTTCTAACGGATGTTCGAATTGAATTCTCCTCATTTTATAAGGCTGTAGTGTTAAGAATATCGGATCGGTCAATTATATTTGAAAATCCTAATGTTAAACGGGCTAAAGATTTAAAGGAGTTTGTCGATAATACACCTCTGCAACCGATGGAGAATCTAATGAGCCCGAATGATGTGCCAGATTGTAAGCATCTTTTAATTTCGAAATTTATATTATCGCCATAATATAATTTTATTATTCCAGTGGACACAATTACAAATGTAATGACAATCAAGAAAATTAATGATCTGATCGAGAACCCCCTTGATACAGACGATGAACGATTCACCGGGCTATGTTATGCGTTAGTTTCGCGTTTGGATATAGATGGGACTACAAAAATATATTCAAAACGCTGCATCCGATGTCACTATTCACTTAAAGAACATCTTAACTATTGTGACCGAGAGTCCTGTCTAGATCTCCAACTGAACACCTGTCAATCAAATTTATTTACACAGATGTTTGATATCGGTGTAGATTTCTCGGATCACACCGGAACACTAACAAACTGTCGAATGACTGATAAAAACGCACAAAACATATTAGGTTACAGCCTAGAAGACTTTCAAAACTTGAATCAATCACAAAAAGGGATTTTAAAGTGGAAATTCTTGTTGGAGCGCTGCGCAATTAAATTTCTTATTCGTAAAAAAACGGTCTATCGCTCCAACACTTTCATTTCCATTCTGGAACTAGAACCAGCAGATTCAGATGATGTTGTGGCCAAAATAAAAGTTTATTGATTTAATAAAATTACATTTTTATACCAGGAATAAGATATTTGTTTATATTTGTCTACCCTGTAAAGGTGTAAAGGCATTTTACTTATTAGGCAGTCGTTATGGAAACTTTGCAAAATAATTTTCCTCCTTTTCGATATTCTCTTGTGTGTGATATAACCTTTAGTCGACGTAAATTTGTACAGTGAATAAGACGTAAGTGGTTAAGAGCTCGTGTGAAAATGATTGAACCCATTGCATATAATTACCAAAAGGAGAGACGGGAATTCGGGAAACCGTGCAATTTTGTAGATAAGAATGATGTACAATTTTCGGAAACCTCACATCATGATCAAATGGCCGAGTATATTTTACGTAATCCGGTCCACGAGGGTACATATTGTGGGACTCAGATGTCTATTAGTGATGCAAATACTGAGCGCGTCGAATACGAAAGTCGCGGTATAGCGCACGGTGAAGGAGGTTGGCCAAAAGATATTGTGCTTTCAGATCCAGAACAGACAGTACGGTATCGTAGGAAAATTGAAAAGAGTGAATCATATATTGCACAGGTTATGGCCCTTACAAAGCCTATGGAACATTACATGTTTCAAAATAATGCTGTAAATATTTACGAAAATTACTTCGAGGATTTAGAGGGAGCGCCGTTAGTTGAGAAGTGTTCGTCCAGGACTGTAAATGTATATCGGGACCCAAATATAAATAAGGTAAGAGGTGATGTCTTTCGCAGTTACCACCAGTAAAGTTTATTATATTTTTCCTTAAGCGACCAGTACGACATCTTTCGTGGTCACCCGACGGGGGAACGAAATTAGCTGTCTCCCACTGCAACATGGATTTTCAAAAGGCGCTTGTAGAACTATCAACCGAATCCTACATCTGGGAAATCGAAAATCCTAACAGTCCTCTTGTTAAATTAGTACCAAATAGTCCAATCGTTTGCCTAGAATATAATCAAAAAGATTCTAACAGTTTGGTGAGTGGTCTATTTTCGGGACAAGTTGCCGCTTGGGATACACGAAGTGCTCGTGATCCAATAGCGCAAAGTGAAAGAGAAATATGCCATCGTGAACCTGTCAATTCCGTGCTATGGATTAACTCAAAAAGTGGAACGGAATTTTTCTCAGGCTCATCTGATGGCCAAGTGATTTGGTGGGATACCCGAAAAATTAATGAACCAATTGATCATTTACTAATGGATCCTATAAAGACAGATGACCAAGTTTTGGCCAGATCTTTTGGAATTTCTATACTTGAATATGAATCAACTATTCCAACAAGATTTATGTGTGGCAGTGAACAGGGAATGCTGTTCTCTTGTAACCGCAAAGGTAAAACACCAATGGAGAAAATTAATATTCGAATGATGTGCCATTTAGGGCCAATATACTCAATTACGCGAAATCCTGCATTCGTCAAAAATTTTCTAACAGTTGGGGATTGGACTGCCCGAATTTGGTCGGAAGAATGTCGCGAAAGTTCGATTATTTGGACTAAAAATCACACAGCAATGTTAACAGACGGAGCCTGGAGTTGCACAAAAGCCTCCATGTTTTTTATAAGTCGAATGGATGGAGTTCTCGATGTCTGGGATCTCCTGCAACAACAGAATGAACCAATCTTAAGTGTAAAAGTTTGCGATGATCCAATTCGGTGTATCCGAACGCATGAAAATGGTAAATTTATAGCTGTGGGCAGTGTAAAAGGGGCCACATACTTAATTGAGTTGTCAGAGCATATGTCGTACAGCGCTAAAAATGACAAACCATTATTGACTGCAATGCTAGAACGTGAGACTCGTAGAGAAAAAATTTTGGAATCAAAATTGCGAGAAATGAAGCTACGGGTACGAACTGCCCAGAAACTAGATGGTGATGAAGAATCGCAACGAAGTAAAAATACAGAAATTGAAATGGCGTGCGCCCAATCGGAAACAGAATTTCTCGAGTGCGTCGAGGTGGAAAAGAAAAATCGAAATCCAGAATTTGAAAGGCGTAAGTATACAAAAAAAAAGTCAACGACTTTCCAAATTTATTACCAATTTATTGTCTGTTTATAGGAAAGAAAAAAATCGATGCTTACGGGAACGAAATTGAAGGTGAATATGAAGAAGAGTCCGAGGCTGAGGCAAATGAACGTGCTATAGAGGAAGAATATCACAACTCAATCCTGAATAGCTAAACATTTTACGAAAACATAAACATAAAACATACGTTAATGTTGCCTCGTATATGTTATGTATTATCCTTGTTTATTAGATTTTTACATGCCACATACGAGTGCAACATACAAACACACACACATACACACAAGTTTTATAGAGTCATCGATTATTCAAATTAGGTAGCTTTATTTGGATTTTCAATATTCTAATCTGTTGATATCGGTTTATGTTTTCTTGTGTTTACCCTATCAATAAATATGTATATGAACATGTGTATTATGACTATTATGACTATTATGTTATGATTTCTTTGTAATAAACAACAAATATACTTGAGTTTTAAAAATTATCGCTTAACATGTTTTCTAATGATATCGAATGAATTGATTTGTGTTGTTTTGGCATGATATGAGAAAGTTTAATACCTGATTAAGGAAATATTAAAACTTAAGTATTTTATTTGGAATTTGCTGGGGAATTAGAAGAAAGAAATTACCTACTGATTGCCTAACCTGTATATAATCGCCATTTCAAACCTTCCAAATGGGATGGAAAATTACCATCTACAATACATAGTTTGGGAGTCCACTCAGGTAATGGATACGTCCGGTATTTGTCAATGTCATTAAAATTAAACAATATCGTTTTTAACCTCGGTATTTGTCAACAATATCGTTTTTAACCTAAATAATTTTTTATTCACGTCGTCTGTTTACAAACGCCAGAGCACGGATTTTGGTTGTAAAATGAGACTGCGATAGTAACTATTTTCCTCTACGTGCTATATGCGTACCTACAAAGGTATAAAATTTATTATTATAGTAGGTACATACATCTAGTATAAGTATGTACAGTAAAATCACAACTCTCTTATTTTGAGACCAAAATTCGGTTCAGGTATATTTGATACTATTTTCAACGATTTGATCATAAAGGTACCTTAAGATATCTTGTTATTCCACTAGCTAAAGGAGGCCCATTCTTAACGACTAAAGGGACATTTAAAGATCAACCAACGATTTCTGGATGGACGACCCTATCGCCTATAAGTTTAAGACCACATCATCTTGACATGAAACTCAGTGGTATTATACAGTCAACAAAAATAATTTGAATAAGGATTATTTAGTAGGGTTTAATAATGAACAAGGACACATTTTTAACGACAATTTTTTCAAAGTGGTTATAAATGATTAGGTAAAGATTTATTATTATTTATTTTAAAATAACATTAAAACTGATTTTTCATCGAAATACCTTCTAGCTTTAATAACAGCGGCAGTTACTAGTCTAGGGCATCCTTTCAACAAATTTTGCTGTGGTATAGGCTCAAGGCTGTGATATTCCCCCATGTGCGGCTGTAAATACTGCTATACATTTTTTACAAAAATGTCCTGTATAATGTGGATGTGTGTCTCGGGAATGAATCCATCACTTGGAATTGATTTATAGCATTGTTTCTTTGTCTTTTCATTGTCGTGTTGTTTTGATTGTCGTGTCGTCCTTGTTTATTTCCGAGCGGATTTTTGGTGCCATAAATCTACTGCTTCGTTTGCAAGTAATAATGATAATCATAACCTCATGCTTGGTTGTTTTCCTTGAATTTGAATGCTAATTTCTCTATAGTTTTATCTCCATTGCATCTCGGCCGAATATTAGGGATTCTACAACTGCAAGGTATTTTCAAAAGTAGTTTCTATTTATATTAATTTAACCATAAGGCAAATGGTTTACAAAATTCAGTCAGATAGGTAGATTTGATATGTTGTTATTTCTAAAAGTGTTGTACATGAAATTGTAATACGAAAACAATGATCAATAAAATAATATTTATAGCAAAATATCCATATGCACGTTGCAACAGGAAGAGGTAAGGCCCATTAGTAAGTAAGTAACTGGCGTGTTATAACCCAGTGGTCACCAGAAACTGCCCAACTCTAAAATCTCCAGATTCAACTTTCTCTCAGATAAAGTGGTATCGAATATCTATTTTGTCCATTTGTAAAACTCTGGATTTATGTTATTCGTATATTAGATTGTCGAATTATTTCAAGCAGATTATTTCCTTTAAATTTCCATGTAATGCCACAAGGTAACTGCCTAAACGTTTATCCAGGTCATATGAAATTAGCATGGTTCTGACTCCATCGTTCAATGTACAATTCACAATGTATACGCACGTGTGAAATTTCATCATAATCGATAATCGGTTAAGGAATAGCAAAGTTCCATCCTACTTGGCCATATTCCTGAACTTCATCTAAAAATCACTTTAGAATCCCCTTTCCTTTATACTCGGCCATATTCCAGACCTTTTTCCAAAACCCATTTTAGAATCCCATTTCCATCACGGATGTCGAATTTAAAAAAATTTGAAATGTAAAAGATTCAATTTGAAGTGAAAAACCTGTTTGGCTTTTTAATTTCGAGTTTCCGAATATGTTATACAACTTACCCGAACCGTACCCGATAAGAATAAGTGTGTGTGCATATGCCTGCATTTTGGCGAAGAACTGTGTGCCAACCGCTCAGAAATTAAAGAAGCTCAAAATATACCAACTTGTGGGCAAACAAGTGCTAATAGCATTAGTAAGTGTTCGAAAACCGTGGGACCCGGTTGCGTAACTACAAATTTCGAACCCCCTCCCCAATTATTCTTCCATCCTTCCGTTGGGCCCAAATCCCAGAAGGAATTTGGCCGCCTCAACGATGCTCCTTTGACCCCTCCATTACCTTAGTTGTGTCCTTCATTCAACGTGACAATTATCATGTTACTTCCACCCTTATTCCCTTAGTTGTACCACTCAGAGCTGTGAAACCGAACCGGAACCGAAAACCGGAACCCATGGAACCGTCATTAAATGAAGAACCCCGGGAACCGACCGGAACCCTATAATCATTACTTGATAAACAGTAAAAGAACCCAGGAACCGGTTCTTTAATTACGGTTCTGGGGTTCTAATTTTAATGTATTTATATTATAAATAAAACATTTTGTATTATTTAATAATTTTTTTCCACGATTAATTAAAAAAATTAAAGCAGTACTATATTATTCTTGTGGGGGTAAATATATTTTGGTAGTGTGATGTAGCCGATATATTCTATATTATCGTAATTAATATTTAATGCAACAAACTTCGTTCCCTAGACGATATCTTAGTTTTGAGATTAAATAAATAATCCATTATTTAACTTAAAAAGTTAAATAACATATTAATTAATATATTTACTTGACGACTGCACTGAATTGAACGATCTTATTTTTATATTTTTTTTAATTAAATTAAAACTTGTTTGAAATAAATATACATATATAGCATTGTATGAAAAACTATATAATTCGACATCTTGCGATCCGATAAACACGCTTTATCACAAACTTTGAAAATTTTATTTAATTTAAACAACTTTAAGTTTAAAATACACTTTCTTTAATTGCAATTAAAGACAGTGTATTTTAATAAAGTTGTTTAAATTGAATAAAATTTTATGAAAAACTGAATACATATTTACCTAATATATTTTCTGGAATAAAATTATTTTTTTGTAATATAAATTTTAAGAACCCTTCACGAACCGGAACCGAAATATGGGTTCTTTTATAAGAACAGAACCGAAACTGTACCGAAATAAAATAATAATCCAATAACCAAACCGGAACCGGAACCCCTCAATATTTTAAGGGGTTTCACAGCTCTGGTACCACTTGTCATATTTGTACTGACAATCAAATTTTGGTATTCTCTCGTAAGAGAATACAGATTTATAGTTGAAGTGACACAACAATTGCCATGTCGAGTCGTCGAATGAAGTGACACGACTAAGGGAATAGTGGGGTATTCAACTATAAATGGATATTTTTTTAGTCAACCGAAGTGACGTAATACGAAGGAATGCGACATAAAAGGATGTTTGTCACGTCAAAGGACTTTTGTCGCTTGCCGGCCAAACTTTGAGGGAATACCAAAATTTGATTGTCGGTACAAAACATACACAGAGAGAGAGCTCAAGAGCGTATCAAAAAGTGTTCCATTAAAATTGCTTGCATTTTGAACAGAAGAACGTAGCAAAACGTGACGAAACGTTGAGACAAATGAGTCTAATTTCCATAAAAATCCGCAAGAGACCAGTAGGATGCTCAAAGCCGATGACGTATGTCGGGTAAAACATGCCTAAAAAAAGCGAGATCTCAACTTATATAGACTTTTGAGATATTGATCAAACGACTGCGACAAGATTTACTAAATAAAGATAGAAAATTGTGATTTCATCAGGTAAATTGGGCCCTCATTTTTCAAAAAGTAGAAGTACAACAGCTTAACAGCAAAAAAGATCCCAAGAATAATTAAACCAGTCCATCTCAAGACGATTCGCTGCTGTAAAATAAAAAAAATACGCTGCAGAGAGAGAAGAGCTTCCCAATCTCTGTTTAAACATATTGAAGTTAAATTCATTAATGGGAGTCAACTGTAAAAAGTAAAGCTGGACAAAATATTTACTCAAGTTTGTCATCGGTAACTAAACCTAAACCCTATTGGCACATTGTTATCTGAAGGACTTTCTTCATTCTACGCTGTGCTAGCTTCTATTTCGCTGATTGTCGCTGTTACTAAATGAAAATGATTATGACATAATTATTTTGACAGAAACCTGGTTAAACAACGTTTGTCTTAATTCTAACGAAGTATTCCAACGTGATCGTGTTGTCAACGTTCTTCAATCTGTCAACTTCTTTAATCTGGACAATTTTGCTAATTTTGGTACGCGCCAATGCATCAATGAAGTTTTTATTAATGCAGGACTTATTTTGGACCTTGTTTCTTCATCTGTTGATTATATTGTCATTGAATCCTGCCAGATTTAGCGGGATATCCGCGTGTCATGACGCCTTTGCTAGCCTTTTCCAAACCATTTTTAGGATGACTGATACGATAAGACTTCTGGAGTTTCGACTGTTAGTCCCCAAAGGTGACTGTTATATTTCAATTTATGGCCTCTGAAGTACTTAGAGGTTTAATGGGGGAAGGGGTATTTCGCCATTGATTTTGAGTAAATCCGCAGATTCTACAGATCTGCGATTCCTAATCTTTATTATCTCGTTAAATTATGATTAGAATTTAATTTACAAAATAAACCTAGTGTTTAATAACATGGCTTTTCAAAATGTAGGTCTACGATTACAAACTTAATGGCTTTCTCTAGTCACATACATATTTGATATTGTGGGGAAACGTGGTCATAGGTGGACGTTATTTAAGCTGATTTCTCTAAACTTTTGATAAATTGAATCATGTAATTTTAACTCGGAAACTGATTGATTTCTGTTCCTATTTCATCCCGATAAATCTTACGTTTGTGAACGTAAGCAATATGTAAATAGGGGGGGGGGGGGGCTCCACAAGGGATTCAGTCTTCTTGGCCCATTATGTTGTATAATTAAATTGTTTTATTTTTATAAGTATTTTTTATATGCTGATGACCTTAAAATGCATGCAAATCTTAACCCTTTTATTGATACTGAACGTATACAGAACGGACTTGACATATTTTGTGATTTCGATGTGTCTATGGCGAATAAGTTGCCTTTAAATTCTAATAAGTGTAAAGTAATGTCATTCTACGAGAGAAGGTTTTCTTGTGTTGAGGTTCCATATTTTGTCGGGTGAACAATTGAATAGATTTTATGATTTCCGTGACGTTGGAGTTTTTCACGTGTACCTAATGAACATTTTTAATTCATTTTTGAAGAACATTTTTAATTCATGTAGGAGCCGAATTTCCAACATAACGAACAAAAAGTTGTATTCGTCATGTTGGAAATTCATACAAACCTGTAAGTCAAAAGTTTTTTCATTGTGAATTATCTCTGTGTAAGCGTAAAATTCTTATTTGATTTGCACCAGTCTCGTTCGTTTCTTATTTAAATCAAACATGAATACAACTTCGTAAAATTATTGAATTCTTTAAAATCTTTCGAACAAATAAATCTGCCGAAGCCATAGGCTGATCGCTCCATGAATTAACCAATCAGTAAAAGAAAAAAGATTTAAAGGCAGTTTGTTCGCTTTATCGGATTTCTTCCTACAGTTATTCATGTTATGCAATTCAATTGGAAATGTTTCTAATAAGAAATACAATTGTGAGGCGCAGTGTGATAAAAGGTTATGCTGTTCAAAGTCACGTACACAATAATATTTGTAGCAGAGTTGAAATATCGATTATTTTAAATGTTATCAATCATTGTCTTCTGTTTCTTTTGTTAAAAAGTGATTTACCAAATTGCTAATCATTACATCAAACACAGGCGACGAATAATAATCTACCGCCAAAATCTAATAGGGGCATCCACAATCACCTGCTGTTACGGCTCCAATAATTAACACCAGCTAAATAAAACACAAATTTCATAGAGAAAAATAGTTTTTAATGAGATCTATGGGTTTTTGTCTATTAATAACTAACTGGAGCATAGTTCTAATAATTTATTTGTAAAAATGATAATTATAAATAATAATTAAGTAATATGTAGCAGTTGTTGTAAAACTATAATAGAAATAAATAAATTTTTTTTTAACTAAATGATAAAAAAATTTAGATTCTCTTAATATTAAGCTAATGAAGCCAATGGTCTTGGATTCGAA
Source organism: Tipula helvola (assembly GCA_963556165.1). Lineage (NCBI taxonomy): Eukaryota > Metazoa > Arthropoda > Insecta > Diptera > Tipulidae > Tipula > Tipula helvola. The sequence continues at coordinate 6,245,418 of OY744481.1, read as the reverse complement.
ATCAACGGTTTATCCGGGTTATCACATTTCCCACAGCATCCACCATTCGCCGCATTCTCACAATCGATCCGTGCTTCAGGTTTATGATTTGGTGTCCATTTACCTAAACTTTTGGTCGCATAGAAATCCATTGGATATGATTCTGCTTCTAAATCATCGGTTGTTAATCTCCATTCAGCATCGCCGAGTGCTACCGATAATTCGTATGGAGTAAGAAGTGGTTTTGGGAATGCAGTTCCCCAGTCAATGGATAGTCTTGGACATGCAACTTGTACAAACGCGTCAACTTCTTTGAACAACTCTAGCTTGGTGGGGAAGATTTCTGAGAGTAGAATAATCGATGAATCCTTCCCGTGAAATTTAATTCGATCTCTTAAATGTTGCATCACAGTGGTAGATCCTTGGCGGCCTAGTGTTCCTAATATTAATCCAAATTTTTTGGCTTTGCGGCTCGCATCAATCGCTTTTTTACGATTTTGCCGCATTTGTTTGTGGTCGTAAAACTCCTGGGTGAATTTTTTCTCATACGGGTCATATTTGAATGCTTCAAGTGATGGATTTGCAATCATAGCTGCCTCTAGATGGAAACGACCGTCACCTAAATAGATAATACTATGGTTAGCTGGTATCCGGGGCGCTGTACATCCTAGTACTTCGCCAGGACTTAATGGTTTTGATTGTGGTACTGTAATGTTGTAACCAGCATCACGAAGTTCTTTTGCTGCCGAATGTACTGTTGATAAGAATTGTATTGTACTGACGAAGGCCAATTGTTTGGTTTGATCGAAATTTTTCTTAATACTTTCTACAAAATGAAGGGCGTCAATTTTAATATCAACAAATATATACAACACTTTGATCCCTGCGGTTTGATCGATGGGAATCAAGCAGCTATGTCCATAATGCACTAATAAATCAGCACCCAATGCCTTTGCTGTAAAATCATCGATGCAGCAAGCTCCATAGGTAACGTCTCCCATAATTACCGAATCAGCGCCCGTAAACTTTTCAATTATATCGCTTATAACAAGAGAAAACAATAAAAGACCTTCGGGCATTTGTAACGCTACTCGCTTGGCCTTCAATTCTCTTATCCGCCAAATCGTTTTATGCATTTCGAAATTATAATTCGAAGGTAAAGCACTAATCGCTTCATTAAGCTCTACATTATTCAACAATTCCTGGGGTATTTTGTTTACTGTCCGAGTGGCTGCTTTGAACACTTTACGCACTGGTTTTGCCTTGACGACCACAACATTAGAGACAGTGGTTCCATTTAAATTTTCCACTTCCATCGCCGTTTAATTAATTTCTTTTTTTTTGCACTTAAATCTTGAACTCGAACTCTAAAACGATACACAAAACAACCTTACTTTAATAAATACAAATCACAACTAAACTCGAGCTCTGAGAGGGAGAGGATTGGACCAAAAAAGACGTGAATAAAAGAAAACACCAAAAAAAGTTAGGTTAAAGGTCACGTACACTTACTTTTTGCGAATTTTTTAGCAAACAAATTGATTTTATTAACTAAATACACGTTTAACTAGTCACAAATTGGGTCGGATTTATTATTATGAACACAACATATTGAATTAATTTAGATTTTAGTGATTAAATGAGTTTTGAACACGTAATTTACTCGATTTTATTTTACCTTTGACGAAATCAAATCTATAAAAGTGACAGTCGATAAATTTGGTAACACTGTTTGCATATTTGGGGCATGTGGTTTGTGGTTTGCCATCTAGCGGTAGTTTTTTTTTTTATTCGCCTAAATCTTGATAAAATTTTATAAAATATACGAAACAACATTAGACTGATGTTTTATTCACAGTAGCTTTTCAGTTTGGGTTATTTCGGTTTGTAATAATAATTTGGAAGAGAAAATTTAGCCAAGGAAAGAAAAGGACAAGACAGATGTGGGCAAACTAAGAAACTAAATTTATACTAATTTAATTAAATCAATACATCAAATTCTTCATCGCTTCTATTCACTACCGAATGCGGATATGGAGCAGTTGCAGAATGATTTTCTAATGAGAGGGATTCATTTCGTGCTTTTGAAATCCTTATTGCATTCCAAGTGCTTCGCTCCAACCGAACCTAATTTTGTGTGTAAATTTGTTTCTTTATGGTAAACACATTTTAATAATCAAAATTAAATAATATTTATATTCAAACCCCCTCCTGAAGGATTTTCCAATTTTCTTTCTCTCATTTTCTTTCTGTCACTTCATGGAAGGAAGATTGTCATCCTTAACTAGCATAATTTGACCCATCTTTATATTTGGTTGTATTGAGCAGTCCATTTCGGTCGATGCTGAAGTTCTTGTAGTTAATATTTTGACCACCTGGTCTAAAAATGTTGACTCGGTTGTTGAATGAGGTGCCATCGTTTATTCTACCCAATGGATTCATCGGTGATATTGGATTCTGGTATGGTAGTTAATGGGTGGCCAATCAAAAAATACCCAGCAGTAAGAATTACTGTAGCATCGGAAATTGAGGTGATTTTGTGGACCGGGAATTCAAAATGGCTTCCACTTGACAGTGTTTTGAAGCAAGGGCAAATTGTTTCCTAATTTGATTTGACCGACTTTGAATAAATTGAAGAAAATTTCCATTCCAATTAACAGGTCGATATTTTGGGCGCTTGCAAAAGTTGGATCAGCCTATCGTAGATTGCCTAGAATGGCAATATTCGTAATTACATGTAGAACTAATACCTCCAGGTCAGTAGCAAAATTGGTTACCATTGATCGTAGTTTGACGAATCCGCTGGAGGGAGACTGTATAGATGAATTAAAAATTCCTCCAATTTTGACAGGCACTTGTTCTAGTGGAAGCCGCGCAGTCTTGATGCAAATGAATTGCTCCGGAATCCAATAATGCTCGTCCCACAATGGGGTGATTAAATTTGTCTAAAGCTTGCACCAGAACTGTAGCCAAGAACACATGTCTAGGTTCATATTTGTCTTTAACGGATGTGAGTGTAGCAGACTTGGACGAAGCCTTATCGTTGTTTAACGTCGCAGCTGATGATCTGGTTTGAGACAATTAAAATGATGATTGACATCTTTTAAAATGCAAAACAGTGCAGATTGGAATGTGAAATTTTATTATATTAGAACACAATAGTATACATACCTATGCACATTCAAAGTGGCCATGATGTGAATTTAGAACATTGTGAAATCGTTGTGGCCTTGATTGCATATGATTTAACGTAGACGATGAGGGTTTCACATATGCGGATGAACTTGACGGTTTGGTTGGCAACAGATCTAATTTCGCACATTGCCATTTGATAAACTGGGAACTCCATTAACCAGCATGAACAGGGTTTATCCAAAGCCTTATCTGTGAACAAGCATTTGATGTGATGTTCACTGATCCGTTGAGGTTGATTGAATCGTCCTTTTAGTATCTCTCTGGCCTCTTCGTAAGTTCGGTCTGTGAAGTCTAACGCTTGTAGTGAAGGATCCTTTAAAGCGTGCTTCAAATACTCGAACTTCTAAATTTCACTCAATGCAGGATTTTAATGGACCAATGAATCGAAACACTCGATGAACTCTTACCATTTCATAATGTCACCGGTAAACGAGGTTAACGCAATTTCCGGCAGCTTTGTGCTCAACCTGGGTTCTTGATTTGCTTGTGCGATCTTAGGTGTACGTTTAAATGATAATGCTTCCAACTTCCATTCCAACACTAGATGAACGGAGAAATATACATTTTCGATAGTGGCTCGATTTGTCGCTTCATCTGGTTCTTTCTCAGTATCTATACTGGTGACATCTTCCAATCTGAGGCGCACTTGCGCAACTATGGCCTCTTCAATAAAGGTTTTTATCCATGTGACCTGCCCCTGAAGTAACTCCAAATATACTGCGACGCCACTTTTAGCACTTTTAATCAAGTCTATATTCCGTAAATAGAATTCTTAGAAGACAATTTTTGCGCACTGTAACTTCACTTATACATACCACTTTCCACTAATCGAGAGTATTATCGAGCAGACTCACTTCTAAAGCCAATGTATAATTCGAGGACAAGCGTTTTTGCCTCGAGCGCTAGATAATTGTACACAAATAAATAAACCACCATTTTGAAATCGTACAAAATTGGTTTTGTGACTTTTATTTTTTTTGATCAAATTCTACATTCTTCAGCGGGCAAATTATACAAAAAGTGTTTTATAAATACCAGTTTTCGAGACTACCCATCTCTGCTAAAACTTGACATTGTGATCTAAACTTGACATTTAAATGTTCAAACTTTTAAAATTTTACTATCAAGACTATAGCTATACAGAAAAAAATCATTTTTAATACCTCCGTTAATAAGCATTTTGAGCATCTTAGAAATAAACAAAGCAGAAATAACTATTCCTGACTTGCGTTTAAAAGAGCAAACCAGGAGTATTTTTAAACTTGCTTTATTTGATGTGGACAAATTAAGAAAGAAACTTAATCCCAAACAGTCATCGATGACGGCGATTTGATTGGCAAAAATATGGGAAGTATAATCCTCTGACTTTCATCGTGGTTTATGCAAGGCATATTTTATCATAACAGTGCAGGAATATCAGTGTTAACGAAATAATTGGTTTGTTTCTGTGCTCTGAAAAATTCACCACAAATCCTAAAAAATCCATCATTGATTAAATTTTCGAATTCGAATTTGAGCGAAAAACAAAAAAATTCGAGATAGTAAAAAAAATCTATGTACAGCGACAACAACAAAAAAAAAATTCTAATACCAAAACAACTGAATTTTTGCATATTTAAAAAGACACAAGACAAATTCAAACTTAATAAATGACGTCATTGGATCATGCGCATACATCCATCGTAAATGAAAACCAAATAAAAATCACCATCGTCGTCATCACATCCACATAATTTTCCTTTACTTTTCTCCTCATATCATTTTATTCTTGCCTTTGGTGTACTATAAAATTTTCTCGTTTATGAAAATACATGTTGTCTTTCTATTTTATTGACGCTATGTGTACATAATACAATACAACAAAAAAATAAAAAATAAAAAAAGAGAAAATTTAGAGGAAAATAAATATAAAAAAAAAACAAAAGATTTTCCTTTCGAGTATTTTTCTTTATTTTGTGTGTTGATTTTTGTGTTATTATCGAGCGCCGTTTCGTCTATAACAGTCTACAATACTTTTTCGATACGATTCGAACTTGTGTGTGAATTATAAAAAAAGCAAAAAAAGGAAAAACATTTTTTATTTTCTTTTTTGTTGTTAAAAAAGTGGAAAATTTATTCCGAATCGAATTTTTGAGGTTCCACTCCTTAAATTGTTCGATCGGCCGCGCGACTATTTTTTGTTTTCGATTAAAAAACAAATTTTTAAATTAAATTGTATTTTGTTTTATGTGCTGTTGTGTCGCTATTATGCATGTGATTTTCCAATGCATTGCGAAAAATGTAAATGAAAAAAACTAAGTTACCCGAATATTAAAGTTGTTCAAATTATCTGTTGTGAAAAAGTGTTTAGTGTAACGAGATGTGTAAATTTTCTAAAGTCTAAACAAAAAGAAAAATCGTTTTTTTCTGTGACTACTGCGATTAGTGTTTTTTAATTTGTGATCCGTGTATGTTGTATTAGAAAAATTCACTGTGTTGTACAAAGTAGGAACATTTTTTCTTACTAGATAAGATACAAAATATACATGAAAAGAGGATATTTTTTTTTTGCATTTTAAATCAAAAGGAAAAATCGATTTTTGTGTGTTTTTTTTTGTTAAGTAAATTTTTTGGTAATATAAAAAAGGAAAATACGAAAGTAAAAATTTTCTTTGTATAATTTTCCGTATTTTTTTATTTTGTTGTTGGTTGTGATTTTTTATTTGATTCTGTGATAATCCATACAAAAATATATATTAAAAGGAAAATTCATATAAATGGTATTATTAAAGTTTAAAGATTAAACAAGAAAAAAAAAAAATTTGTGAAAAGTCTATTTTATTTATGTGACAGTGTGTGTGTGTGTGTGTGCGTAAAACAAATATTAGTTTTTTCCTATTGAAAAACGTAACGGATAAACTGGTAACACCTGCATCGAATGATAAAGATGTCATCAATTTCCGCTCAAGGTGTTGTTGAGCGAGCCTCAGCCGAATTATCAAAGCGTATAAATGGCTTAGGCCTCCGAAAACATCATCATGGGCACAGTGGTAAAACAAGTGTTATGGAACGTGTGACTAATGTATTATGTGGTGGTAGCAGTAGTGGAAGTCATAATAATTCAATTAATGCACCGGAGAAACCGTCCAGATTACAGTCCGGCAACAAACAATTACAACAAATTGGTAATACAAAAAATAGTGCAAACGGTAGTGGTGTTGGCGGCGGTGGCGGAGGAAGTGGTAGCCTTCAAAATACACCACAGGCAATACGTAAATCGCAACATCAGATGTTATCACACCAGCAGCATCCATGTCAATCGACTTCGCAGCATCCACCACCAATTTTGACAATAGACGAATTATTTATGGATGAGAATTTTTTAAATAAGTTTTTTTTATATTTTTCTTCAATCGAGCGATGTACTCTGGCCCAAGTGTGTCATCGGTGGCGTGAAATATTGTATCGTAATCATAGATACTGGAGTGGATTAATACCAGTGTTACCATGTCGCGAATTACGTCAAATGGCTAATCACGACAGAGTGAAATTATATAATACGATTGTATGGCGTGGCTATCATTGCATGTGTTTGGTCGGGGCTACGGATGAAGATGCATTAGATATAATTCATCAATTTAAATTAGCATCAAAAAATATACATTCCATAAGTTTACGATGTTCGTCGATAAGTGATCGAGGGTTAGAAACATTATTGGACCATCTTCAGGTAAAAATTGAAATTCCTAACATTATAATTATTCTGTTTCAAGTTCAAGATTTTCTTTTTATTTTATTTTAAATATAAAATGTTTTTCACCAATTGAGTGAAAATCTATTAATAATCCCTATACATTATGTTTGTGTTGCAATGAATATTTATTGGGTTTTAAAACAAGTATTTAAAATATTTTAGATCTAAATAGATGTAGATATTATGTAGGTGTAGGTTTATATATACGAGGAGATAAGTTCTTAACTTACATACATACATTTGAAAAAATGCGAATTCTATTTCTGTGTTCAGAAAACAACATACAAATTGTTTTAATTTTGTTTTAAAAGAAATCAATTAAAATACTTTGGCGAAATTTTTCATGACTTAGCAAGTTTAGCGTGCGAAATTTATTTTAAGGTGTAATATTGTCTTAATTATCATTAGATTATGAGATTTTTTTTGATAAATACGTGATCAAGTGATTATCGTTGTTTATTTGTGTAATATTAAAATAAATGGGCTTAAAATAGGTACGATTCATTTTTTAAGAATCTCTGAAAATTTAAATTTTACTTTGCTAAAATCATCAATTAGAAATAATAAACACAATCGTGCGGTGATACATCATCTAAACTTTCTTTGAAAAACTACAATTTTGGCCAAATTTGTTTATTTTATTTCCCCGCTTCCTATGTGAATTTGTATTGAAAAACAAACAAAAAACAAAAATAACCAGTGGCGGCTGCTATTGACTTAAATTTTCACACATGCACTAAATCGAATTTTTTTTTTCTTTTGATTAATTAATTAGCTTGTTTAGACCCTGTCACATAGTGGCTGCAAGCATTCATAATTAATCTAAATTTTTCGTCAATCGATCCGATAATAACCGATCCTTACCGAGAATACAATTTATTTTGCATTATTTATTAAATTTTGTGGAAAACATATTTTCTCAAAAGAATTAGAATAAACAAGCAAATTGTCAGTTATTGAAATGATTGAGTGTTCAAAATGTCTCGCATAATCGTGTTTTGTCAATATTTTGAAAACCAATCGTCCTAATTTTCGCATTTGGTGGTTTTACATTTTTTTTTCATTAAAGTTTAATTTTTTGCATTGGAATTGACGTAATAAATAGGGATTATTCGATATGTTGCCGACTTACGCAGGTATAGTTAAAATAATATCTCGTTGAAAATTCCTATTCCTTCATTCTCGAGTAAAACAACAACAAAAAATGAATTTGTTGTTGTATTTACTCGGGAATGAAAGGATAGGAATTTTCAGCGAGATATTATTTTGAATATACATCGATATTTTCAATATTTAATGAGATTTTAAGCTTGTTCTAGATTGGTTTGGAGTTTATAGATATTAAGCGAAATTTTATATATTTTCGATATCGTTCCCGTTCAATTTGAATTGAATTAAGCGCATCATGGGTTAAATTCTTGAAAATAGGAATTTTGAGAGTTTTGAATTAACTTACAGATTTGGGGGGGGGGGGGGAGAAGGGGGTGGTATAATTTATAGTTTAAGTTGCTTGGTATCGGAGTGATTCGAAATTATCAACATTATTCAATATTGAGGTTATTCGACGTTATTCGGTAGTTATTGAGAAAGTTGTTTTTGTGCTGCTTTTTGATTTTATTTAATTTTTTAAGATTGTTCTAGAATTCTAGTTTTATTGGAGATTTCCGGAATTTTCGAAATTTCTTGAGAATATCGAGATTATTCAATTTTTTTCTGGATTTAAAGCTTTTTCGAGATAATTTAGTAGACATTGTTTAAGCTTCTTTTATAGATTTTTCTATTATTCCCGTTTTGTTTAGCGTTGGTTGAATTAACCCTGCGTTTGTACACTATATTTTTTGAGACACGGTGTGTACACTGGGTCTTTTAGGGAACAGTCGGGTTTTCAAAGATTTTTAAGCTTCCAAAAAATCTGAAAAAGTTCTGGGTTACTTCTTGAAGTGTCTGCTATATGGCCCAGAAGTTGCCAAAATTCAAAGTTTAAAACCGTTAGTAATAAAAATTGAAGAATAGTCGAAAAAGCGCAAAAAATCGAATTTTGTTACAAAATTCGTAACTACACTAAACAAATAATAAAAAATAAACGGTTATAGGCTTTTGTAGCTTAGACTATGTGCTTTCAAAAAAATATAATGTCTTTGGCGTGGGCTCCAAAAAGTTGAATTATTTTAGCACCTGAATGTGGGGAATAGTTTACAGATTCAGGCATATCATAATAAACGGAACGGTAATTATTTGGCGCAAAATGAGTTTTTATTGTTGCAAATACAAAAATTATAAAATACTAATAATAATTAGTGACAAAAAAGGAATTTACAGTGCGCAATTGTGGTAAAAGTGCGTTCGATGATCATCGCAAACAATAAAAATGTGTACGGGATAACACCGGAGGCACCCAATGTGCGGTGAGCTCATGTTGGCGCCGGAGGAATATTATGAATGAATATAATTGTAGTCGTGCATTGGGTGAATTGCCACAAGTCCGTAAAAATAGCCAAAACAGCATAAACTTACATAAAACATTTATTTTACCCATGAAAAAACTGAAAAACTACGAGAAATGCAAAAAAACTTCCATTCATTTACCTTCAAAAATACCGACGACGTGTGTACACTGACCCTTTTAGGGAACGGACGTGACTTCCGCTGGCTGGCGTTTGCAAATAAACTGCCAGACCCCGGTGTCATTTAGGCCTATAGTGCCCACTCCAACCTATATTTTTTAGAGGGGGTTGCTGAAGCCCGCCCTCTGTTCATGAGAGGGAAATTTGAGTTTCAAATTTCGACAGTCCCTTCAAAGACCCAGTGTACACACGCAGGGTTAAGCGTGGTGATATTCTGTTTTATGATCGTACAGAGATGAGATTCTAAATTCAGATATTTGGATTTATCTAGATTTCCAAATTTAAATAGCGTTGAATGGCATATAACCATTATTCAATATTTTCGAGATTATTCGAGGATTTTCGATATCTGCTTGATATTTTATTAAGATAAATCGCAATTATTAGCGGTTTCCGATTTTTCAAGAATTTTTCAGGACTCTAATATAATTCGAGTTTTCTGGGAATATTTGAATTCTATTTGAATTTAAATATTTGAATTTTATTTGAATTTAAATATTTGAATCTAGAAACAATTCAGAAAAACATTTCGCTAGTAGAGAAGATGTGAAGTGATTAGCGGGTCGCGCTTCAGTTTGCTTCTGACTCAACGAGGGTGTTGGTTGCAGTTATTAAATATTGTATTAAAATAAAAAAATCAATTTATTAGAAGTTTTTAAGTTTTGTCAAAACTGGAAACATTTGTGCTACATCTATACTAGATTTGCAGGATCACAAATATTAGGATCTCTCGAGAAAAAATCGAATTTTAACTTGGGTCGTACTTCGACAAAATTGTGTTTTTTTTTTAGGTGAAGGTTGCCAATGCAAATTTTCCGTTCGTACGATGAAAACTTATTTATTTAAAAAGTTCCTGAATTGATAATAAAATGCTACTTTTTTGGCAATGTTTTTATTTAATCTTCAATATAATCTCCTTTCCGCAATACACTTCATCGAACGATTTTAACACATTTTTTTCCAAACATTGCTGTAAAGTGGTTACTCCTTCGGATTTTGATCTATAATGAGCAAAGGCGGCATTTACCCGCATGCAACATATTTTCTATATGTATTCTTTTGAAATGTTTACGATGTCACCAATCTCACTTAACCCTTCTTTACGATAACTCAATACAATATTATGGAATTTTCCAATTATTGCTGGTGTTGTCTGTTAAATTAAATCTGGAATGCATTAAATAATAACAGCACACATCAGAAAATTGAAGGAAGAAGTTAGTTATTAACGACAGAATAAATCTTGTCATAGGACTTAATTTTGTAATTAGTAACTAAATCATGTCAAAGATAAAATTTCAAATTTAATGTCATATTTGATTTGGGCACATTAAAAGGATACATAAATAATTTTTTTAGGATAAGTGAGCTGATTAAAGTGCCCTGCGCACTGCGACCAGAAAGCTATATTGTGAATCCCTGAAGATTCAGATCCTTGATGTACCATTTGTTAATTGAGTGCCTCTTACTAGGTGCTTTTAGTACTGTACTGATCCATGTATTCCGAGGTTGGTGCGTTTAGAAAATTTCCTTTCTCATTTTTATTGACGTAGAAAGTCCATCACAACAGATCCTCTTGCTGCGTGGCTTGGCTAACTAGACCGGAGGTCACCACGTAAAATGAAAGCTATTAAAACCAATTTTAATGCAAGGTTAGCATTACTTTGTGATGGAAGCTAGCGCTGGACCTACATATTATAATGCGATTTGCATTACATAACCCATTTTTTTAAACTGTGTAGAAAAAACAGAATTCAGCCTGTTATAGATCAATTCATAGTTTTCCTCAATTTTTCTTATATTAAGTACTAACTAAATTCACTAACAAAATCGCGATGAAAAATAGTTTATCGATAAATTCGCCTCATTGTTATGTAACCAAAAACACACGTGATGACGCAAATATTTGTTTTGCTTTGTGATACACAGCGCCAAATTATTTCAATCGTAACTTTTTAACTCAACATAATACTTAACAAATTTGTTAAAATACCTTTAATAAAACTTAAACTTATAATTAAATTTTGGTGAATAATCTGTTTTTCAAATTAGGATTTAATGAACTGTTACTAAACACATCTGCTATATAATAAATATTTCATTTATAAAAACCATATAGGCATACGAATTGTTGGCTTACATACATATTATACAGACTATACATTTTGTCATTCTCCTACATTACGTTTACCTAATTAAATTATAGATTTGGAAATAATACGCGACCTTATATTGATTTTTATGTACAAAATATACGAACAATTGTATAAGGATTTGGTATTTACAAACTACCTTATAGCAAATACACTTATAGCCTTGGTTATTATAGCATAAGGCACAACTTCGGTTGACTGCTGACAAAACCATTATTCTTTTCTTGTGTACATATTTAATTGTGCATAACCTTATGATAATCCAAATTTTTCTTCTTGTTAGAGGGTTGATACATTTTTCCTTTACATAGACTTATACAAGTCTCGGTTTAAATTATTTCGTACAAAAGATATGAGTTTTATACCTACTACGAGTATTATATGTATACATTTTCTATTTACGAATTTGTTATATAATTTGTCATACATTTTCACGCATATATACGGACCATTGAACAAATTAAATTAAGTCACGTTTGAAATTAAAATTAAAAAATTTTACGGTTTTGTACTAATATTTAAATGGTATGTGACCCAAATTCGGCGCTCGCAGTTCATATTTTCATTTAAAATTAATCATGCTTTTTTTTTAAACAAATTGAAAATTCAAAGGGAAACTAAAACCAAGTTGTAAACCATTTTTATTCCGCAACAATATTTTTATTCAACTTGAGATTGATGTTAGGAACGATTTTTTATTTTAATAGTTTGCCAAATACATAAAACATTTTTTTTTTAATTGTTAGTAATTCGAAATAATTTATAGATTTACATATTTATTTATGACTGCCACCTAGTTTAAAAATCTAAATTTTTTATGTCTAGTTTATTGATCCAAAATATGGGTACGTATGTACCTGACACAAGGGTGAATGCCGGAAAAACAATCAGTTTTTGTTTGAATTTGAATTTCAAAATAGTTCGATAAGGAAAAATATTTAATGATTTGGAAATAATTTTTAGAATTTAACCTATAGGATCACGCATTTCGTGTTCTAATTATTACCTTTTATTATATAACGTAAATGTGTACGTAAGTATAAAATTATATTTGTTGTTTATGTATGTAGTTATGTAAGATAAATTGGTTTATTAATAAAATACGTGTACTATACAGTGATAATTAAAAGTATTTCATAAAATACTTAGAATTAATATTCCGGGAGGGCTTTATATTTACAAACATAAATACTGAAACGACAACGGCATATTTTGTACTATATACATACGTTTATGCAATATCACTATTATTGTTTTGAGTTGATATTTACGTCAGACGATTGGAATTCGTTAGAGAGGTGGATGTTTTTCTCCTAGAACTCGTAAATCATCATCGTTTGAAAAAGGCGTTTTAAAACTTGGTAAAAACTAATTCTGCTGAAATGACAGTTAAAATCATTTAGATGAAATGTTATACATTTGTTATACTAATTTTCTGACAGTGGTAACAGGCTTTTTCTTATAGTTCGTAATCGTTTGCAATGCGATGTGCATTGATTGTAGTTAGGTACTCACCCAAAGGATTGCCTATCGACATGACAGAACGAATAGCACGCCGCTTTTCCGTGTATATACCGTCATTGACTTCTAATTTCGAACAACCTTCTTCTTCGTCTATATCTATATGTTCATCCGGAATTTAATAAATTGTTCTAGTATATAATTCGTTACATAATGTCCTCATTGCTGTTTTATCACGTACGATAGATTCTCGTCTGACTTTGGATAAACACCATTTTGCAAGAAAAATATTAGAGGCACTACCTTGGAGTTTATTCATCCAACTTATTGAATACCAATGTCACAACAGCATCATAAGCATTTCTTTCAATTTATCAATATCCGCTTGGGTATTACGGGTTGACCAAGTTCTTCCCGAACAACATCAATGCACTCTTCAACTATGAAAAATCTGGTTATAGGTTTTACAGCCAAATTAACGATGTTGCAAAGCATTTTTATTTTTTGTAATTGATCATCCTATTTATACAAAATTAATTCATTTGTTCTGCATGTCTAAATAAAAACCTGCTTTTGGGAAAACCATCTTGCAAGTTGGATTTATCTGAATAAAGGGTCCGGAACCGGAATACATATATACGAAAAATTTGCAGATGGCTAGGTACATTAAATTATTTTATTTGGTATAGAACGTCTTCATCATATATACTAAACAACGTCACCCACATTTACGCTAGATTACCTCAATTGTTAAATGCAAGAAGTACATAATTCAAACTAGTGAATTGACAATTTTATTAAGAACTAATGTCCCTACCTGTGAAATACCGACCTTATTTAGTACATGTTATAGCGATTTTTTTCTGAAAATTTTAAAAAATTGAATTGTAAAATGAGCTTTATCTGGAAATATAAAAAATTGAATTTATTTTGTAAGATATTGAATTTGTAATACAAAGAAGTGAAAGTAATTTAAATAAACATTTATTGGCTTTGCACAAAAATGAATTAATTAAAACTTCACTTAAAAATGATGCTTTCGATGCTCGAACCCAGTAAGAGCACTCGAGGAGGTCAGAGGTCATTTGGCAGATATTTTATTCCCATACTATTAATAATAGAGTTTGTACTTTGGATTACAATTAAAATATCAAGATTTTTCAAAACTAACCTTGATTTAGTAAGTTACATACAACTAATTACTATAGTGGCGACAGAGTTGTCACAACAAGTAATTATGTATCTGAAATGATTGTCCGATTTAGCAAAAATTTCATCAGAAAATATGGTTGTAGCTTGAAACTCTGACAACTGATTCATTGCCACAATCAATTTATTCGGCGGAAATGCATGCCACATCTATACAGTTACTGTTTAAGAAAAACCAACAATTGGTGCACGAAGCTAGTTAGGACATGCATATCACAACTAATTCAATCAACAATAAAGAGCTTAATTAAATGTTTTATAAAACTAGATGTGAAATAATTCTAACAAGTGGATTAAGCACCACTTGAGATTATTTCTTAATGGTCCAAAGTTGTGAAATAAACTCATTTTGCGAACCAATTAGTTGTCATTTAGTTTGATAAGATGTGAAAACTAAGTTTACGGTCTCTAAAAAATCCCAATTTGTGTTCGTCAATGAGGTAAGTTTTATTTAAGATATTTTCTTAACTCAAAATATTTAAACTTAAAATATGGAGTATAAGAAGCTGGTTGATGTTTTTTCTTGTGATAACACGGTTGTTGCGAATTTTTGGTATTTGGCTTGTACAACACCTTTTGGTTTCCCTTTTTCGAAACGAATTGAATTGAGACAGTGCTTAGCAAAAAAACCGATTTTCCTGAACATTTGTACCAAAATATGGAGATTTTTCGTATAGACAAATCGAAATTTTTAATTTAATTATTCAAAGCGCTATGAATGTATTTTGAGCAGTGTTTAAATTCAAATTTCGTTCCTTTATTTATTCTCTTTTTGCGAAAGAAGAGAAAAAATATTTTGTTTTGTTTCTTTCCTCCGGAACGAAATCCAACAAAATAAAATATGTTTCCTCTCTTATCTTTTGTGTTTTATATGAGGAGAGATATTTTACTTTTGTCGATTTCGTTCCCGGGAAAAGAAAGAAACAAAAATATTTTTTGTTTTCTTTCACAAAGAGAGAAAAAAAAGATTAAAGAAGGGAACGAAAAAATGAATTTAAACACTGATTTTGAGTGTTCAACCCGATTTTATAAACATTAATAAAAAATTGTTGTTCGCTTGCACTTACAATAATCAAAAGTATAAAAGATAATTAAAAGTAAAGCGTTTTAGTAGTTCCCTCAAAAACTTCACAAAAATTTGTTAATCGACTGGCTCTAGGTCGATTGTCGTTTGACGGCCCAAATGGAGCCGTATTTATAAGATCAATATTCGAGTTCATTTTGAAAAAAATCGTATTACCTAAAAAATGCAGTTGATTGACCATTTTGCTCGTTTAAATTATTTTTAAAATTTTTCATCCTTAAGTGTATTTACTAAAAAAAGCAATTAACATAAAGTGAAGTTTTATTTTTCTTATAGTAAAAATTGTATTTCCAAGTTGCATTAGTTGTGACAACGTCGTGACAACAGATTGTTATCGCTAAATTGATCGTGACAATCTTGTGGAATCGTGGTGATGTACAGTTCGCAACACCTAAATAGCGATGAAACTGTAGTTGGGGTTTTTCCGCTTGTGCGTTGTGCCGCATCTTTATCTATCATGCAATTTTTTTAGATAACTTATTTTTTAAATTAAAAGAAACGTAAAACGAAGAATCCCTGTGAATTTTATTATTTACAGTATATTTCTTTTAATTTTGTAGCTTCAACTACACCTCCAATTAAAATCATTGATGATTTCGTCTACAACTTGCTTATTGATTGTAACTGTTAAATAAATTGGTGGCCTTATTGTACCTCTCGGTTTGCTTGTCCCAATCATTATCAAAATTAGATAATATGGATGGGCTTATATTGGGAACACTTGGTTTATTGCTATTATCGACACCTAAAAATGGTGCTGAAGGATTCAAAAATTGATTTTAGCGGTCAAAATTAACCTCTTGATTATCCGTTGCAGGTTGATAACAGGATATTTTGTTTTGTGTTTTATAAAATTTAATGTTACGGTTCCAGTGGATTATTTAGGACCCTTATAATGAACAACGATAAATAAATAAGAATCCGAGAGTAAACATCAATCTTCAACCGAGGATACTTTTTCGTCTATTATGAACGAGGTAGGTAAACAATGTTTGTTTAGATTCAAATGTACCTTTCATATCAGGAGCACATACAACATAATTAAATTTTTAAGGTTCGAGTAAATTTTGATCGAAAATCAATTATGAAATATTATAATTAAAGGTTAATTAAATATTTGGTCCTAAATTTTAGAAAATGAAAAGCGATTTTTATGATTTAGGTAATCAAACAAATAAAAAAAAGAACCAGTGACAACAAATAATTAGATCCTCTGATTTAGATGGCAAAAACAGAAGATAAAACGGACAATAAAAAATCCTCCGATTAATTTTTAAGCCCCCTGTACAGCGACCAATATTTAATTACTATTGTAGATTGAAGACGTTCGGCTCGATACGGTTAATAAGAATAAGTGTTGACTGACAACTGCCCGGTTTCATAAAAAAAGGAGGCAACATCCAGCTAAATAACATTTCCTATCTTTTTCTTTTACGAAATTGCGCAAAAATTAAATGAAAAATTGCCCACCACAAAATCACCTAAAAACAGGTAACAAATAATCACCAATTCTGATATTTGCCATATTTGCCAACTATTAACTTAGGATCAGAAGTTTGTCTGTGTATTAAAATCAATAAGATTCTTTCGGCTTTTTATAGATAAAATATCTTAACAATAATGGCATTCACACCATTTTTCGACTTGTTAATCAGAAAAAAAGAAGAGGCCAATCATTTATAATATATCTACCAATAAAATAGAAGTATCAAAATCTCCACCCCCGTACTTTAACCCAAGAGTCATACAAAGTGTATCGACCCTGAATAAAAATTGAGAACCTTCCTTGAGTTCTCTATGTGGTAGTTTGGTTTCGTACTGAAAAGTTCGCACGTACAAAAAGTTCGGTCTACTCTTCAGGTAGCTACGACCAAATTACAAAATACAATTCTCACTTTATACATTAAGTATAAGGCAAGAACTTACTGACCTAGCGAATTATATTCACTAAATTAACCATTTCAAACGCCATTTAAAATTGACTTTCTTCCAAAAATAAAATACGTAGCACAATTATGCACTGCTATGATATGGGATTGCTCATAAAACTGTAGTGTGAACATAAATACATAAGAGAACGATCGCACAAGAGAAATGAGACAAAAATTAAAAATTACGGTTGGTCGAAGCGATGAAAGTTGATGTACAATATATTGTACAAGGCGTTTGAGAGGGTTAAAAACTCAAGGAAAACTGACATTTTTGTGTGTTTTATGCCCACACAAATAATAGAAAGAGAAGTTTTATAGACAAAATATATTAACAATAATGGCATTCACAATGTTATTTTGAATACCATTATTGTTAATATATTTTGTCTATAAAAAACCGAACGACTTTTATTAACTTAGGATGGTGTGGTGCATTAACATAAACCCACAAGCACATTATGTCCCTTAGGGCCATATTGCCCGGAAAAAAAATGTAGGGTAATGCCCTCTTAGGAAAGAGCGACAACACCCAAATTGAAAGAGACGTAATACCCAAAAAAGAATACAGAAAATATGAAAAGGGAAGATTTAATTTTTTAATATTTTGGAAAACGGAGACTTCCATTTTTTCATATATTTAATTGGAGAAAAAGTATTGAGAGATTTTTTTGTCATTTTTTGATTAAATTTTTCTTTTATTCAAAATTTTCATGCTCCTTTTTTAAAGCCAACTTTAGACCATCAACGGAGTTTTGCAGAGATCGAAACAAATGGTAGTAAGAGAGTGCAAGGCCCGGGCTATACGGTGGCTGCATCGAAACTTACCAGCCATGTTCTTTCAATTTTTGCCGGATCATCAAAGCTGTGTGTGGTCTGGCATTGTCATGATAGAAGACAACACCCTTAAAATCACCAAAGTTTAAAATTACCATAAGTGATGAAAAACCAAGAATTTTAAATTTGTTTAAAATTGATGTTCCAACAACAACTTTACTTTTTTGGTTGATTTTTTTTTTGGGTAGTATGCTTTATTCTAGGTTAGAAAAAATTATTTTGTAACGAACTGGAAAACAACAGGCTAATTAAGTTAAATCAAAAACTCGACAAAATTAACAAAAAGAAATATGTACTAACCCCCACACGATTAAAAACATTTTATTGACTTCTAAATTCGATAGGTTTAAAAAAATATCGATAAGATTATCTAAAATTGAGGTTTTTCCGATTTTGGTCATTTCGGTATGTACTCGTATTAAGGATAAGCTAAGAATAAAAAAATCAAAATTTTGTCGCCAATAGGATTGGTGTACGGCCTAAATACGGATCAATAATTTAATTTAAATTGTTGCTGACCTGAATGCATAGCTTAAAATAAAATAAAGTTTTAACCTCAATTTATTGTTTGTAATTTAATTAACGGATAACTAAAATAATTTTTCATTTTTCATATTTATTGTTTGGCATAATTTTTATGGGTGTAGTTTTGGGACAAACAATTAATATAAATTATCTGGACTAGAAGATGTACTATATAGGTTAATCTAGGTCATACATACATACAGTCTGCAATTATTGTCAATCTCCAAATATTCAAACACTAACACAGATAATGGAAACAATTTCCAAAGAATTTATTTTTGTCATTCCTGCATTTTTATCTCGATTAATTTTTATAAAAAAAAAAAAACGATTTCTGAAGATGTAGAGTAGAATATTTTTCATTGTTTCATATAATGTCATTGTACACAACATCCATTGTCTATAGTCTAGTTGTTCTATTATATCGGAAAATTGAAACATACGACACAAAAACTTAGACAGTCATCATCTGTTCGAGTTCAATAAGTGTTCAGTAAATTTGATGATACATACTACAGAGATAAATTACATTCGAATGATTTTATAAAAGTGTTCAAGGGTGATTTATTTGTAGATAATGTCATTTCCAGTCCACCTAAAGTCATTATTAATTATATCGACGTAATGCATCGATTATGTTCAGTTAATTTAATTTTGCATGTTTCACGCGCACGGTTTACATATTTTATTTATAAATGGATCAATTCTCATTATAAGGGAGGGGTGTACAACCTAATATTTAATATCAATTATGCGTTTTGAATATCCTTTAAGGAAATTTTATTTTTATATTTTTTGCAAGTATAATTTACATTTGAATAAAATATTTACACTAGACCTTTTTTATTTTTTAGTGCGATTACAAGAAAATCACACAGTTGATTTATCTTGATGTCTTATACAGCATTCACAATGCAAAAACTTTTTACTTTTGACTTACAGGTTTGTATGAATTTCCAACATAACGAGCAAAAATTTTGATTCGTCAAGTTGGAAATTCAAACAAACCTGGAAGTAAAAAGCAAAAAGTTTTTGCATTGTGAATGCTCTGTGAAGAATATTTAATTTTCGCTTTGCTGATTGTCCGCTAAGAAATTGTATATTTTTAATTAGTCGTGCGGGTACATCAATAAACTCAAACCGTAAACTTTATTTTATTGTAATATAATTCGCCTTTTTTTAGAAACTTTACTGCAGAAAACTTTATTTTAGGATAACAAGTTCTATTAATAAATTCTACATAAAAGTATGGTCGATTAAGTTTTGGGTTCAAAATTAAATTTATTTCTTCAAAATAACCTTAACCAAAAGTATGTTTGTACTATAAATAAACTGATCCTGTAATTTAGCGTATATTGCATCACAGTTATTAATCTTCTATTAAACCTAAATCAAATATTACAAATATGCAATGTTGAATTATAAGATAATTAATTATTGACAGTAACGCCATAAACATGCGATACATATTTTATTATAAAAGGAATGGCGCAGTCGATGACAATGCTATATGCTGATTTGAGTTATGTTTTCATAAAAGAATAATTTTATAAATGAACTGACGCGATGGAATATTTTTGATGAATTAATAAAAATCCGTTTTTGTTGTTGGTTTTCCGTTGTTATTAGTCATAAATTACTTTAGAATCTGTAAAAAATAATTTTTTTGCACCCACACTTAACGCAGCAAACCGTTATATTATTGCTGAAAGAAAATTTTGAACAAATTTGATTGTCAACCTTCAGAATATTTTTAAAAGAATGATTTTTTTTTTAACTTTCTGTGAGAAATTATTTGACATAAATACTTACTCGTTTGTCGTCAGAAATTATTTTGGAGTCACAGTAGATTTAGTCAGACAAAACTTGCATAAAGATAGTTGAATTAAACCTTTTCACATCCCTATCGCGATACATAAAGAGTGTAGTCTGTTTACAAGCAAGGGAAGAGTTTGATCCCAAAGCAATTTGGAAGATTTCCAAGTATGTTTTATGGTTAACAATTGTATCCTTGACCAAGTATAATTAATTGGTATACCAACCATACACTAAGATTTTGTTACATCAATTGGTGTCCGATCGTCGGTTTACTTGTTATATTGCTGCAATGCGTTATATAGTTATAAAGTTACCTTAGACTTTCACGTCGTCGGTTGTATATTTTTTTTTTTTTTTTTTTTTTTTTTTTTCAAATTTGAGGAAATTAAATTACCAGGGTGGAAAAAAAACTAGGCCAAGCAATAGTGGCGGTATATAAACATTAATATTACCTGGTGTTATTTATTTCTATTGAGTGTGTGACAAAATGGATTAAGTATTGGCGGCAGATGGTTCAGTAAAAAGCAACAGCAGCAGTTACAGCTCCATTCAGTGAGAGCTTCTGATTACAACTTGGCAGAATTTATAAAATATGTACACCGTAACTTATCGTTTGAAGTTTGCTAGCTCCTCCATCGGAAGCCTCTTCAGATGGCTGATTGGGAAACGCTCGCCAGGCACCAGCGAAATCAAATACTCCAGGCGGACCAACAACTATCCAGAAAAATCCAAAAGCGTCTGATTTATTACAGGTTATTCGCAGATTTTGGTATACTCTATTGAGAATGAGCAAACGCTCAAAATGGAGTGTGCCAAAAGTTTAGAAAATTTTTAAGTGTATATAAATAAATAAATAAATAAATAAATATATATCCCGGATGATTTTTTAACCTGATACACTCAAATATCTCGGAAAATAAGCACTCTACGAAAAAAATGGTATAGATCAAAATTTAATTATTCCGCGGGGGAAATACATTAGTGTTAAAATTAGTACCCGCACCCGCTCCTCGTAGGTGGGGTGGGGGTAACTTTGTAACTAAGATAGGAACCCCTATTTTTATTGCAGATTCGGATTCTACGGCTAAAAATATGTAGAATTTGACTGAAGCATTTTTTTCGATTCATGATAGATGGCGCTGTAATTGACGATATTCAATACACATTTTTTGAATATAAAAAACAATAGTAAATTAATTAAAATTAAATTTTTTTTTTGCTAATTAAATAGTGATTTAGTCAATTAAGATGTATGCCCTTATTTAGATTTTATTACTTCTCTTTGACATCTCGCAAGTGGTCCAGATTTGTCGATAAAATCTCATGGAACCTTATCGCTTATGGTTTAATTAGCAGCCTTCTATAAATATTTGGTCTCACTATATCGTGATTATGATCTTTCGCTTTCATTTAAATCCTCGCAAGTTTAAATCGGAACTCTACCTTGGTAATGGTTATTAATTATATTCAAAAAATTTGTATTGAATATCATCAATTACAGCGCCATCTATCATGAATCGAAAAAAATGTTTCAGTCAAATCCTGCGTATTTTTAGCCGTAGAATCCGAATCTGCAATAAAAAATAGGGGTTCCTATCTTAGTTTCAAAGTTACCCCCGCCCCACCTACAAGGAGGGGGAGAGGGTTCTAATTTTAAAACTAATATATTTCCCCCGCGGAATAATTAAATTTTGATAAATTTATTTTATATCGTCGGGGTTTCAATAATTTAGTTATAATTGCAAAAACGTACTTTTCTCCCGACTATTTTATACTTTATATTTTTATTTTCTTATAATTTTTTTCTTCTTAATTTTTTTCCTTTTTCTCTACATAATATTTCGATCTTAATAGATCATTTTCAAATGTTAAAACACAGAAATAATATGAGGAAGTTATTATTTAGAATTTAAATTTAGTTTAGGGTTAGTAAATTCTAAATAATAACTTCCTCATATTATTTCTGTGTTTTAACATTTGAAAATGATCTATTAAGATCGAAATATTATGTAGAGAAAAAGGAAAAAAATTAAGAAGAAAAAAATTATAAGAAAATAAAAATATAAAGTATAAAATAGTCGGGAGAAAAGTACGTTTTTGCAATTATAACTAAATTAAATTTTGATCTTTACCATTTTTTTCGTAGAGTGCTTATTTTCCGAGATATTTGAGTGTATCAGATTAAAAAAATCACCCGGTATATACAACATTAGTGACCCTCGCTAATGGGGTGAAGGTAATACATTTAGATTGTGGTTTGAGACTTTTTACACTTTCTGCCGTCGGCACTTGGCGAAACACACTTAATACACACATTCTATTAATTTTTTTTTTAAAAACACTTGTTAAATATTTCGCAAAATTACAAAAAGTTTAAAAAATCACTCGATCGATTTCGGCTTGTTAGGCCGTATCTCAGGAGTATCTACTAAACTGGGTGGTTTGGCGTCTATTGGAAGGGGCTCCGTAACCTTCCAGTAGGCGCAAGTGTACGTACTGCCTCCTCATGGCAACCACCGGTAACTGTAACCATTAGGCTGAATATAGACTTTTGTGACAGGCTAAAGTACGGCGCTAAAGGAGAAAACCGTGACAAAAAATCCCTAATCTAAGGTGGAACAGCATATGCCGATGGATGAATGGCTGATAGGTTAATCAGTCTATATGTGCGGACTCTGGATACCAGGTACCCTCCAGTTTTATTTAGCCTTCCTGTAGTAAACCTGGGTGACCTACAGGCGACTTTTTTATTCCCAGCAACTCGCAAGAGTCAAATCAAAACGGTAGACGAGGCACGGGAAGGAATACACGGGAGTGGGTCTGCCCTCTCAAAGTCCTTGAGTCCCAATGCTACCGCTTTTCTAGCAGAAGTAAATGTTATTACATCTAGGAGGGAGAGCAATCAGCCCAGATAGTATGTAACGCGTGTAGAAGTATTTCCTACAGTAGACATCTAGGAGGGAGAGCAATGAGCCCAGATAGTATATGTATCACGTACCGGTCGGCAGTATTATCAGGTTCATTAAGAGCCTGAATATTGGCTGGACGGATAGTTAAAACATCTAGGAGGGAGAGCAATGAGCCCAGATAGTATGTATCACGTACCGTTAGGCAGTATTATCAGGTTCATTAAGAGCCTGAGTATTGACTGGACGGATAATTAAGTAGGGTTTATGCACAAAAGATCTTTTAGGTCGCAGTGCGGGGTGGCTTGAGCCCCCACATGGCCCTCAAGTAATAACAACAACAATCTACTAAACTGTGCAGTTTAGTAGATACTCCTGATGATGGCCTAACAAGCCGAAATCGATCGAGTGATTTTTTAAACCTTTTGTAATTTTGCGAAATATTTAACAAGTATTTAAAAAAAAAAAAAATTTTAAAATGTGTGTATTGTGGTTTGAGGTTACGCGGGAACATGCTATGTAAAGCTGCCCGCATGTGAAAAGCATTCTTCCCATAAATCTATGTCAGCAATTTCGAGCGTTTGGCCTTGCATTTTATTTATGGTCATCGCAAAGCATACGTGAATTGGGAACTGTAGACTCTTAAATTAAAAAGTTAAATCAGAAGGTATCATATAGGAATTCTTGGAATCAGAACTGTTTCAGCTTTACTACAGCCAGTTACTATCGTCGCTTCAATTAGGTAGTTACGTAGAGATATTACCCACAGTGGCCACAAATCTGATCTTTTCAAACAAGCATTAAATCCATCGGCCCGTCCATGTCCGAAATCCTCAGAAAATAAAACTGTGACACCACCCGTTTACGTGTGAATTACACCTCGTATGTCTTTCAGAGTTCTGTTCAAAACTTCTATGGAAACTTTATGTGACATTATTGCCTCATCGTAAACAATTGACATGCACTTTTGTAGTGGCTTTGACATCGAACTTTGCTTAGAAATGCAACAAACAGAAGATTCATCGTTTATTATGTTGAAAGGAAGTTTGAACGTTGCATACGCATTTCGTCCTCCTTTTAGAAGAAAGAGTAGAAGCTATCCTTGAAGAAGCCATAACTAGCCCTATTAACCCTTGAGACCTTGGTTTGACAAAAAGATTTTTCCACTCCCACCCGGCGCATCTAAGAAATAGGTGTTCCCAGTTCCAGTGTTAATACTTGATAATATGTCATTATATACTAAGGTTTGCTCATTATTTAATTGTGGCTCATTTCTTAAGACAGATTCCTCCGGATACGTTTTATCTTAAGGTGACTCTCTTAGGTACTCTCTGTTTATTATACATCTATTCGAATTATCTGGTAGAGAAAATCCAAAGTTGGTAATATCTTTTTCTAAAAATAGCGTGACAATGTTATTAAGTTCGCTGAATCCTAAGTTGCAAATTTCATCGGTATATCCCATATTTTCCAAGGATTGTTCCATACGAATACTGTAAAAGACCAAAATTATGGCGAACAAATATCTTATGGCAAATGCAGACATATATGTAGATAAAGCGGCCTCCTCCAAAATATTTTAGTAGTGTCTTCGAATAAACCGACAGCTTTGCAAGCACCCTGGTGGCTGTGGTGTATTGTATCTTCGTTTGTACGCAAGTCTTAAAACTCGTGAGTCCCTTGATAGTATGTAAAAGCATTCGCAGATCTTAACACTCCGCATTTGTCAGATGGACCGTATAAACTCGCCCGAGAGTGTCACATTTAACTACTTCTGGTTGATCTTCAACTTGAAACCCTGTACGTATAATATGTGTACACAATTTATAAAAAGATGTTCTACACTAACGGTTATCTAGATCGATCTGGGTATTTGGAATGTTAGCAGTACCTTGGATATTCGTCTTCGGCTGTAGGTAGGGATAGTTTGAATTGGCTTCGGATATTTTTTAATGCATTTTTGATCTTTCATGCACGGTGAAACTCTTTTTAAATAACCACATGGTCCGTGAATCATGTGGCTTACAACAATATCGTGTAGCTATCGGTCGCAAATCTTATTAGGAATCTCGACGCTTATTACAGAATCGATTTTTTTGGTCTAAACGTTTTTTGAAGCCATAATAAGAAATAAATGTGGGGCAATCTGCGTTTCTCCCAATGGTCAGTAAATATATAATAGCTTTTTTATTTGCAAGTTAAATATTCTGCTTATATTATAATGTCTCTCCTGTGATTTATTGCCCGGAAGTAGGCTATCTTGGACTGCCAGTGTATGATGATGGAAATTTTTGTGATTTGCCCTATGTCTCTTTCTCGGACAGCATCTTGCAAGTGTATATAATTGTCAACACGCAATCGGCGTTGATTAGCTCGAATGAACACCAACCTTTCGTTTTCAAGCTTGTGTAAACGTTAACCAAATACTGGTTAAATTTGCCACATCGGTATACCACGTTAAACTCATTTTACCGCACCATATTCTAAATGCATAGAATTGTGTACATGATACAGTTTTGTTGACAGATCTGCCAGTGTTAGGAATTATTTGTGGGATACAATATCCATATTCTCCCTTACAGAACTTGATAAGGATATTGAAGTGCATCATATCCTCGATGCACTTTGGATATTTTGGAATGTAAAAGAATGCCTCTATTTTCAAACTCTTGGCCTACGATTAGTACAGCCTAATTGACTGTTAGAAGGTACATTATACCTCCTGGAATGTTCGCCTTGTGGTTAAACGGTCTCAAATGTTGATTTAAAAGATTACTGGTGAATTGTGATGCTACATTTCTTGAAGAAGAAATATTAAATCACTATCAAGATATTGTATGTATTATTTAAACGTCCAAATGCTTGCATACAAATATTCCCTACTTAATGATAAATTCGATCTTGCACCTTAAATGTTGGTATAAAACCACATTCTGAGATTTGTTTGTCCATAAAGGAAGTTGTACGATCGAATGCTCATGAAATCCATTGTATTCAGGATGTTGCTGATTGAGAAGAGAGAATAATGGTGCCGGTGGTATAACTTAGGTAATTTTTCCATTTTGATAACATATGCCTGCTGACCCTTCTTTCTATTTAAGGGCTAAACATTTTGTACATACTACGGACATTGATCCTAAATTTACAGAGAAATCATCTATGTAATCTATATTAGGATCATTGTTGAACGCTGATAATATTTTATTAGTTCATTGATTGGGATTTTGTAACAAATTGTTATTAACTATGCTAACTTCATGTACCGATCTCAATCTGCGTAATTATGCATGGCGTGTATTCTCGGAAGCAAGTCGTTCTAATCCTTGTTCTAATCTTAAAAGTGGTGGATCATCGTAAAGCTTGACTTTCTCGATTTGCCGTTATCTGAATCATTCTTTCGGAAACATTTAACCTTTGCCTATAGTTATAACGTCTTCCACTATCAAAAGACAATCTGTTACGCCTTTCTTGTGAAAATACTAAACAATTCATGCAAATCTTCTACGTAAAATATGTCGCTGAAAATATTATTCAACAAAGCAGAAATAAGAACAAATTGCTTTATTTTCTTTATACAAATCAATTAATTGAACAATACTTATAATTTAATAACAAAACATTTAATTATATTTTAGACACAGAATGAAAAATCAGAATATGTTCAAATGAAAACAAAAAATGTCTGTTGTTTGTCCTTAATGTTAAAATATTGGTTAAAAATTCAAAGCCATCAGAAATTCTCTCTGTATTAAAAAACAAGGAATTAAAGTTGGCCAACAGGAAAACCCGCATATAAAAATTGAAGATTTCTCTATTCCCACTACCATTATATAATATTTTATTTTATTGTTTTAATACATGACGGCCATTAAGTGCATACACGGACAAAAGCATTAAGTTCATAAAAAAAAGTCGGGCGCACAGAAATATTTAGCCTCAAAGATGTCGTCATGACATTTTTAACACAGCATACATGAAACGTGAACACTGAAAGTAGGTACTCTCGCTATGTTTTTTGTCTTTTTTGTTTCTATTTTAATGTGATAAATAAAAAGAGACGAAATATTTTTATTATAACATTTTACGTGACACGCAACATTTTAACGCAACATTTAACATAATATTATCTAACGCAGCGTGTAACATGAACCCAAAACTAGTACTCTAAGGCCCGTAAGTTTGAACAAATAATAATCAAAAACCGAGGATTTATCCACCGATTACTATGACCAAACAGTGGTTAAATCCTCGGTTGTGGATTAATCATCGTTCAAACTTACGGACCTAAATGTTTTATCAAACATAAAAATTGGGTCTATCCGACTCCACGGACAACACTTTTCCCAGAAAGCATCCATTAAAGATAACCAAACCAACCATTTATATTTTACAAACATTTTCCGTTATTTTGGGCAGGCAAGGTCCATAAAATATGTCACGGCATTTCTTAAATTTGGAGATCTCTTCCTCAATATCACAATTGGTCACGATAATATAAATCTTCTACTCTCATACCGTCAAATCACTTTAACAATTAGATCTAGGTATGCCATTGAAAATCCTTAAGAATTTAATTTTGACAATGCTCAAAAATTTATTTTCTCAAAATTTGTGCCGTTTGTTCAGCAACGTGAGAATTGGCCGATATAATTCTTTACTCAGTACTTCAGTCTGGACGGGGCATCGCTGTGGACCATTCGAAAATACAAAATAATAAGGTACAAACAATACAAAATCAGAAATTACGTTAATTATCATTTGTTACCGAATCCCACCTTCTTATCACATAGCATTTAATTTTATATATCTCCCAGCTCTCCTAAACCTGCTCCACCCTCCACCTTAATGGCGTGATATTATTTTAAAGCCTCCCATAGTAATTTGCTATTAAGAGTTACATACGACTTTGAATACCAAGAGAATTTATTACTCAGAAATAATACCTTTATGGTGCGTTTATGACAAAGGAACATAGGAAGATTGACACGACCAACCAAATTATTTCAAATGTCACCAGCCCCGCCTACTAGCCTACTTTGATCAAAAGTAAGAAATTTTTCAACTAGAGCATGGAACTAATAGGCGGGGCTTGTGATATTTTAAATAATTTGGTTGGTCGTGTCAAACTCCCTGTCTTCCTATGCTCCTATGTCATAAACTCAGGTTTAAATGTCAATAAAACGTCACAGAATGTCAAGGTCAGAAATGTCAATGTCATAGAAACGGGAATATTTTGCTATATTTAAAAGCTCATTAGATATACTTATTTTTAAATGTTGACAATATTATTTGCCACCAGCAAAGTATTTTAGATAAATTTAGAAATTTAAATTCCATATTACACGGTAATCTATTCATTTTATCTTAAAGACACCTAGGGAACAATTGCTGGAATTTGCAAGGTGTATTAACTGTAGAAAAATATTTCCTCGGAAAGTTCCACATTACTTCGGTAAACAGACAAGCAAATTTATATTACTCCTTTTTGTTAAAATTACCCTCAATGCAATGCTTAAATCGACTTCAAATTTTGTGAACAAGTAGATGATGAATTGTCAAATTTATCATCAACATAACAAAAAATCATCGGTCCCGTTTTTGAGAAAATCTGTTTAGCAGTTTTCTCTTCCACTGCAAGCCCCTCTATTCTAAAAGTTAACACAAACTGCTTATTACTAAAATCTATCTTTATACAAAATTTTCACCAAAACTATCAATATTTGTGAGAATGAGAGGCAAAACAAAAATAATAAAAATGTGTGATTGGAAGGACGGAAGGGACACGACATTTTTTCGATCAGTTTTTCGGGGTCCTGGTAACCTAATTCGTCGAGAAATGTGAAAACTGGAACAAAACTTCTTTCGCGATTACAATATTTACCCAATATAACTTCGTTATAGTGCGAAAAGTAAAAATAAAAGCAGGTTACTTACCCACCAATAGAAAATACCCTGTACAATGGCGATAATTACATAAAAATCGGTTAATCGACAGACTGACAGAATGATGGACACCTTATTTTATAAATGTAGAGAAGACGAGAGGAGACATCGGAGAAAATTGAAAGACATTTCGCGATACTAGGAATTCAATATCTAAACAAAATGTTCCTTCGCTCCTGTTCTCCCGCTCCTTTTAAATTTTATTTTAAACCCAAAATAACAATGTATCGTTTCTAGAAATTGAAAACTGGACAAAATAAACATTAATTTTTTGTAACCCGAAATTGTTTTAAGAATATAATCGAACAAAAAGTGATGTTATAGTTTTTTTCGGCCTCAACAAAAAACCAACAAAAACTGATATTTTGTTAAAAGTAAAAAATTTTAAATTATAAGCTTACAATAATTTAAAGCTTCCATAAACATATATCATATAACTTGCGAAAAAGTTGTGTATGTAGTTGAATTTGTTCTTTTTATTAAAAATCAAAACATGTTTTTATAACATATTATGCTGATATAAGTTTTATGGCAAAATTTATCTTATTTATAACAAGTTAAATAAATAAAAAGTTGTTAATCACAACTTCTATTGAAAGTTGGAAATGGAAGGGGCCAATATGAAAACTCAAAAGTCAAATCGTTACGGTAACATTCACCTGTTCAATCGGTTTCACCAAAACCAAAAAAAAAATGTCTCAAGTCATTATTACTTTTGTCTGATTTACAAAAAAAAGGTCAGATAATTTCTTAATTAGAAAATCTGCCTTTCCATTTTTATTAAAAACCATAAAAAAAATTCCGTTCATCCTTTCCATGTATTTTATTATCAACGGCTTTTGTCATATACCTATTCACTGGCTGAAAAGTATACGATTTTTCCTTATACATACCTACATACATATCTATGTACATACATATTTTCTCTGAGAGTGAATGACGCTAAAAATCTACTTTTGATCTGAAATTAAATAAATAAGAAAAAATTTAATTTTAATTAAATTACAAAATCATAATAAAATATGTTCGAAGCAGAATTATTTTCTAAACAAAAAAAAATTTCTTTTTAAAAATTTTTTGAGTTATTATACGAAATTATAAAATGGAAAATATTCTAAAAAAGAAAAACAAAAGAAAATTATGCCTAATTAAATAATTTAAATTTCGCTTTTTATTTTATTTTATTGTTTTTGTTGCCTCTTTCACGTTGCCGTTTACTACTTGTATACAAAACGAAAAACGTTTTCTTTTAAGACATTGAAGTAAAATTTTTTTGTGAAAATGATGAAAATTAAGTAGCAAAAGAAAAAAAATATTATTAGGTAAGGATTACGATGATAAATGAAAACGAAGGTATGCGCTATGTTGTGTATAGGGTTTAAAAATAAAAGTGTAAATATTTGTGTTGTTTTGAGTGGTCGGCTATTTTTGGTTACTCATGGTTGAAGTTATTACGGTTGGATGAGATAGGTAAGTGGTTTATTTTTGAATTTCTTATGCTACTTGTACTTTGTATATGTATAGCCCCATTAAACATTGATTGATGTTGTATTATTTTATGCAAGAATGGAAAAAATAATTAAATATTTTTGGCAAACGAGCCTGTTTTTTGTAAATATAATATATTTTGAGAACCAATTATGTGAAAATGTCTTGCATCTCATCGCCACATTTTCGGAAAAGTGAGCGGCGCGCAAATTGATCTTCGGTCGCAGGCAATTACTCTTCAAGAATAATCATTATTAGATTTAATATAAATATATGATTGCGTTGGTCGGTCCTTAGCTCGGTCCTTGTGTCAATATTTGTGTAAAGAAATATTATTATTGTTGATTCTATTATTGTTCAGTCTCTAAACGAACCTGATAATACTGCCGGCCGGTACGCGATACATATACTATATGAGCTCATTGCTCTCCCTCCACAGATATTTACTTATGCTAGAAAGACGGTAGCATTATGACTCAAGAACTTGGAAAGGGCAATCCCACTCCCGAATATTCCTACCCCTGCCCGTCTGCCGTTTCAATTGTACTCTTACGAGTTGTTGGGAATGGAAAGTCGCCTGAAGGTCACCAAGCTTTAATACTGGAAGGCTAAATAACACTGGCGATTGTCTGGTACCCAGAGTCTCCATACTTTGTTCTGATTATTATGTGTACCGAATGAAATTTGTGATTCCCAAATTTATATTATCTCATAGGTTACTACGCAAAAGAAAAAAACTGGTACCGTTATTTTGTAGAAAAACAATTTAAAAAAACGAATAAACGTCAAATTGGGCATTTGTTTTATTTGTTTCGAAATGGACGCATCATAAGGAGAAAAATGTGATTTAATAATTAGATTGTGCAATGATCATCCCGAGTATACCAATAAAAAAATTGGTAAATTGGCCGGTGTTTCCAATAATACGGTAACAAATGTAAAAAAAAATGTCAAATCAATCTTTCTGTATCACGCAAGCCCAGATCCGGAGAAAAATCAGGTGCTCCAAATAAAATGTTGGATCAGAAAATTGTAAGAGTCATTTCGAAACATCCCTCGATGTTTGTGCGAGATTTGGCCAGAAAAACCAAAACAACCAAATCGATTGTGGAACGAGCTAAAACCAGAAATAATCTACGGACATACAAGAAGTCAAAAATCCCCAAAAGAAGTGTTGAACTATTTAATAGAGGGATCGATCGAGCAAAGAAACACAACAAATGGTTGAACGAAAGAAAAGATTCTTGTTTCGTAATGAACGACGAGACCTTCGTCAAAATGGATTTCTCGACACTTCCAGGTCCCCAATATTACATCAAAAAGAAAGGTAAAGAACTGGACGGAGCAATTACTACCATAGCTGTTGAAAAATTTGGCAAAAAAACATATGGTTTGGCAAGCAGTTTGCCAATGCGGCTTAAGATCACATCCATACATAATAAATGGGATTATGAAAAGGTGAATGTTCGCCGTAAAATGAACAAAAAGTTTGAATGAATACGATTATTTAAAAACTGTACAATATGTGCAATAGAACAAGTACAGAAAAATAATGATTATATATTGCCGTTTAGTTTTAATTCTTCATGTACAAATCACAAATTTCATTCGGTACACATAATAACCTATCAGCCATTCATCAATCGGCATAGGCTGTTCCACCTTAGATTAGGGTTTTTTGTTAAAAATTTCTCCTTTAGCGCCGTATTTTACCTGTGCCAAATGGCCTCAGCCTTGCACAAAGGGTCCAATGCTAAGCAGCTTTAGGGAATTCTCTTTTTAGGTATCTGAATAATTATTAAAAAATAAAAATTTTCAAAAATGCTTCAATTTCTATAAATGTTAGAATTTAAAAAAATCATAAAAGCGGTGTTTTGGGGGCGGCAGCTTCTATTCTCTAAGATCTATACATTATTCAAAGAAACCAACATGAAGGTTGAAACGAACAAAAATCAAATCTAAGTGGTCGCTTCTTTCCACTCCAAGTAACCCTCTCAGGTCAAATTGCTCAGCAGGGAAAATTAAGTACCGTAAGACCGGTGTCCAATTCGTGTTTTTTTCCAAATTGTTGCTTACCAAAACTGCACGTATTGCACTACAGTTTTTAATTTAAATTTGAACCGAAAATCCTATGAACGTATTAATGTATAAAAAGCTTTAGGTATGTATTAATGGTCTCTACTTTTGTATATCAAAATAACACAATATCATAATTTATGATTTTATCCGATTTGAAAGTAACTAGAAATTGTTGAAATTTACATCGTTGATCTGGGTTCTATGTGCTTTATATCTATAATGAATTTTCTATGAAATTTTATTGTCTAAATTGCACACGCCTTCTCGGGACAAGCAGCATAAGGGCTAATTAGTCAGTTTGATTTCTGAAATCACTTGGATTCGTTTTTTTGGGAGAATCACATGAGACATGAGACTCACAAACAGTAAAACTCGAAAAGATAATCTCGGTATTGGTTAAAAGACAGGGAGTAGAAATTGTCAAAATCTAATATTATGTAAACACTAAATTAGATCCAGCTGATAAGAAAGTAGTGGAGGTCTGATATTGGATAACGGTCTGGAATTTATATATTGTTTAGGTTCCGATGATTTCAACATGGTCTCCAATCTCCATTCTTTTTCTTTACCAGATTAGTGGACTGGTCCAAGAGCCATTGCTATTGAATGATGAATTTCTGTTGCTTCCTGAACTCAATGTATCGCTGGTAATTCTGTGAAATTTAGAATTTTTTTAATTCAGAACTGAATTGTCAATAGTTGAAAGCGAAAGGTTTGAAGTTATTTGCAATATTTTGCAATTTTCTTAATATAGCATCTAAATGTGTCAGCAGTTTAATGTGAGTGGATTAATGATTTAATTAAAATTTGTGTGACGAATGCTATAGATAAACCTGTTATAAATTGATTTATTTTAAATGTTTAGTGTTAGTCAATCCATTATTTCTGACATTTATGAAGCAAAATAATCTTTTAGTATTCTTAAAACTCTGCCAAATGATCGAAATGAAAGGAAAATATAATTATTTTTAAGTGGCCTTGAGTTGAAAATAGGTGCACTAGATTAATAGATTAACATAATCATCCTACACCATTTTTTGCACTACAGTTATAAAATAATATGTTGGGAACATAAAAGTTTTACCGCAGCCATAAATCGAAAACAAATTTTTACATGACATTAACTGATTATTAAAATACTCCCAAACTGAAAATTTAGTGTAGCACTATGTATGTATGTGTATATACTTGTACAGTAAATTTCCTAAATCAATATCATAAACCCTAAATTATCCGCAAAATTGAAATATTTGTTTTATGTAATGCACCAAAATCGTCGGTACACAAATAATATAATTTATTTCTAATTTAAAATTTTCGATATGGTATTTTAAAAATAAATATTTTTCGTTTAATGAAGAAATTCTTCATTTACACAATTCAAAATATTTATTTTTTATTTTTATGATTGCGATTTTTTTAATAAAGCCGCACAAAAAATAATTCAAACACAATAAATAAATAAAACAAAACGAGAGAGTTTTTATAATAATAAATTAAATTATGTATTTATTTAATTTTTTGTTTTTTTCCAAATTGGGTTTATTTTAAATAAATAAAATTAAGATTTACTTTTTTGTTTTTAATTTAAATACATTTATAAATTGTTCTGCCTCTGTGCAAATTGCAAACCTATTAATTAAACTATGGTTTCAAAAGAAGAAGCTACGGGCGTGTTTATATTGTTGAAATAATCGGTAAATGGCCTTAATGTCTCGTGCCCTTTTTACGATGAACATATACAAAATATTGAGAGTATTCAAAAAAAGTTTATACGCTATATAACGTGGAAAAATGAATGGGATTATGACCAACATTTACCGTACCACGTTAATCTTAAGCGGTTGCCACCATATCTTACTCCTTACTGGAAAATAGACGAGAGCTTTTAGAGTGTTAATTTGTTGGAAATATTTTCCTAGATCAAATCGGTGCACCGTCTATACTGGAATCAATTAAAATAAAGGCACCAAATAGAAATTTAAGAATTCAGGAGTTCATGGTGACAATGGACCAGTAAACATGATGCCCAAAAGTTTTAATAAAATTGACCATCTTTTCGACTTTTATTTAAGCAAAGAGGGCTTTAAACGAAGGTTGAAGCATTATGCTTTAACCTGAAAGTATTTCTATTGCAAGTTTAATTCTTTTTAAAAAATTTATTCGAATTTATATTGTGTTTTGCGTTTTAAATTTTGCTTGTTTAATTTTAATTTTAAATATTATTCTTTAGGTATTATGTCAAGTCAAATTTGCAGACTTTTTAAAAAATGTCCTAGTGTAAGACGTGCTAAATCATCTACATATTTGAATAGTAATTGTCATTAGCTCTTTAATTATATAATCATGCTTTTCATGCGGAGAAATAGTCAACCAATTGATTCTTTCTCCGGGAATGCCTTTGCGGTGGTGAGTTCAAACTTCGCTAATATATAGTTCATCGCATTATCGCGATATATTAATGTATCGACCTCTACGAACGACAAATCGGTGGAATGGCTATATAAAATGCGGTATCGACAAATTACGCACCACCTCGATAAGCACATGCTAAAAGTTTTTCCTCTTAAACAGAAATGGGAGCTTTCACAAATATTTATGAATCGAATAATATGTACATTGTACATACATAACATATACTATTTACGGCTAAAGGTGGAACATCTGGTTAGGATATAGACGAGATAATTGAAAATGAATATATTAACGAGCCATTATTTTCAATCGATTTTAATGACTACTCTGACACCTGTCTCTGTAACGATTAAAAAATTAATGACACGTCTTTTTGGAACGATACTAAACATCAGACGAAATGACGCCTTCGATTAATTATAACAATAATTTTCCAATCAAATGTAATTTATAAAACAATTATATAAATGTTTACAATTGCGTGTTGGAAATAATTAACAATAATTATGTATTCACAACCACATGTACATATATTCTTTTCCCTTAATTTTATATCGCAGGATTTACTAAATCATCAGCCACTAAAATTCTGTAATTGAAATGTTGACGATTGGTCTTGTGCGACGACAACGTACGTACATACATATGTATATGTATGTAAATGGAATCGTCTCAAAAGTTTTTCATTTACTATAAATAATATAAGGTTAATTACATTAAACACGTAACAACTGCGTTCAATTGCACCAATTTATATGTTTGCTAGAAAGTTTTCTGCCTATATATAAATCCCTATATATTTATGTCGTTTGTCGTCATAATAAAAAAAGTTACAAAGTAAAAAAAAATTTCACCAAACATTATAAATCGTATATAAAATATGTATTGTTTATTTATTATTTTCATTAACGAAAATGCAAATAAAAAATACAAGTGAAAAACTTATAAGAAAATATTTATTTTCTTTTACGCAACCCTCTTAACAAATTATTAAAATCATTATAATGAAGGCAGCTTATTAATGTAAGTACATTTTGAAATGTCACGTACATTTTGTTAAAAATTTAATTTTTGTTACTTAAAAATTGTGTAAGAACATTACTAGTTGGTGTTGTTGGTTTTCTTTTGTTTAATTAGGAAAAAATCTAGAGTGTTGGTTTGGTGTGTTTTCAAAATATTATGGCCCGCGATTGTTGGTATTTTGCTAATTTTATGTACAATGTCTTAATACTACCGCTGAAATTGAATTGTTTGTTACATCATGGTTTTTGGGATTTTTTTCTATGTTTTGATCTTTTTGGAAAAAAAATATGGATAGAGTGGGATTTAAAATTTGATAAATTATTAAACTTGTTAGAATTTAATAAGTAACTTAATTATAAAGTTTTCCAGGAAACTGGTACACAGCCTGATATGAGAAAAAAAAGTCGAGTACCTACATACATATTCAATGAATCGAGAACAAGTAGAAATGTTCCATATTTCAATTAGATGTCGACTTTTTAACATATTATGTACAACAGCAACAACAAAAAAATTAATTAATTTTCCTAAAAATAATGGCGTCAGTCGAATACCAATAATTATGGCTGTAATATTTGAAATTATACACCACAATTGCATTGAAGTAAAATGTTTATTACAAATGCACGAATTTAGTTATTCAAATTGTATACCGCAATTTGTGTTACTGTTAATTTTCCTAGGAAAAACTAATCGATAAAACAAAATGGTACGAATGTATATATTGTACAAATACTATAAAGTATGTACATTAAGTTTTGAATTTTCATATTTTCCTATCAAAAACACTACACCATACGAATACACAATACCAAACATGAACTAAGTTTTTATATGTAACATTTGGTTTGCCTATCAAAATGGTAGAACATGGGAAAACTAATGAATGCTCTTGACATAGTTTTTACTCGTTTATTTATTTTGAATATTATTTTTTCTTACATAATGCAAATTGTGTATTTTATGTTTATGTATTTTCATTCTTTTTGCACCTATTTTTGTAAATAGCCTACATTTTTCGAGAAAAGATAATAATTTTCAATTTTCTATTTACACAAGATTTAAATTAAATATCAAAGAAATGGTAAAAAGGTTTAAAAAATTAAAAAAAAAATCGATAAAATATTACAATATAAAAATCATTTTTTATATTTATGTAAAAATTTTCAATTTATGTATAATGTTAGGCAAGCCAATCGGAAAAAATTACATCCGATTGGCACATATTTTGCGCTAAAACCGCAAAATGCCCCGACGGTCACAGTTCACAACTAACAAGAACCTGGTTTAACTTCTGGTGTACGGTTTCACAACTTAGCCAAAGGTGGACAACCGATAAAAACATAAATACATAATTATATATGTTTAAAAAATTAAATTTATTTAAAATAGTAATTAATTTATCGATAGCTTTCCAGCCTGATTATCGATCAAGTAACGTTAATTCTCTATACAACGTATAAACAACAACGAGGTGAGCAGCCATTTTGCATCAAATTAGATGTAGTTTACACTTCACCGTAATCGACGAATAAGAAGATTATTTTTATCATAGAGGTCTTGGTCCAATTTATAACAAATTATGTACAATAATTCAACGCATCGCCATACTCAACAAAAATAGAAATAATTTTTAGGCTATGATTTAGTTGCGCCAACCATGTGACTGCAGCGCCAATATTTAATGGTAAAAATATGTTCAACTAGAAAATAGCCCCACATTTTTTTTTTAAACTAAAAAATGGGTTAATTTAAAAATTAACAATATAATGAACTAAATAAAATTAATATAAATATTCAAAAAAGAAAGATTATTGGTTAGTTTAGGAGGCCATTACTTCTATAGGTAATGTGTTATTTTTCATATACAAATGTATATGAAAATTGAAAATATTTTCAACTTCTAAAATGATTCTTGGATACAAGTTTTGGAATATGGTAAATAACCCTGTAATTTGGCTAATTCTTAGCCAATTATGTAGAGCTTGCGTCCCGGGAATGTGGTGAATATTTCCGAGAATGCAAAATTCCATTTCAAGACTCCTCCGTGGTAGTTTTCAACTTCATGGAATTAATCAGGAAGTTTAATGGGTGGAATGCTATAAAAATGAAGGCATGTTATAGAATTAGATAGAGTGTAAAGAACTGAATATTACGTTAGATAGCTATATCCACTGGAGTACTTTAGAAAGTACGTTTGGACGGTTCCTGAGTAGAAAAAGCAATTCGGGAACTGAAAATATATGAAATGTGGGATGAACGAATATTGAGCAATACCGTCGAGCTACAAAATGTTCTTAAACCACTGAAGATAACTTCAAATACCCAAAGCTATAGCGACTTCCGCATTATTGTTCACAAATTTAAAACAAAACACACAAATTCGCACAAGATCCTGAGTTGGGGACAATGGAAATTATGAATGATGCATTTAGAATGAGCTCAAAATCCGAAATTGCCTGTATAGGGTGTAGGACCATTGGAATCAAATAAAGAAATAGAATTCAGTCAAAAGAAGAGCTGAACCTAAAAACCAAACGAATTAAACCAATACCAAACTATCGCACTGTGTACGTAGAAGCCACGAATTTTTAATTTCAAAAATTGAGCTACTGATTTAATACCCCTAATCGAGATTTTTACGAATAATAAAAATTTGAAAAAACAGATTATGCGGTCCAATAAGCCGTTTAATAGGAATATTAGTTTTGAGCAAAACTAATTAAACAAAGTTTAAATTGAAAATAATTATTTGGTTTAATAATGAATTTTAGACGTAACAACGGTGGTCTTTGTCGCCATTATTATTATTTTTACTAATGCGGATGATGTTAAGTGTTGGAGTTTAATTTGTCCAGCTGAGCCTAATAAAAACACTTTTTTGTGTGTGGATTTTTATTATACGAAATTGAACTGTTGTTACTGTTGTTTAGGTTTTCGAAAATTATAAAAACTCTTAACAGGGCTTAAACTACTTTAATATTCAAGACAAAATTAAGCGGCCAACATCAAAATTGGTTTTTGATAGATTAAAATCGAATTGATTCTCTGCTTTATTGAATGCTTTTGCTAATCTATTGATTGGGTTGTTATCGCCATAATTGGTGGAATGATATTCTAGCGCCAAAAATCGGTGATTACGCAATGTCCTACTTGGAACATTTATGGATATGTTTTCCAATACAAAAGCTGTATCGACGTGGTCCAGTAGGACGTTTCCGATAAAAGCAGCATCCAGAAGAAGACATCTATTTTCAAGGGTGCAAATTTCATATTCTTTGCACCTATGGTACTAGTAAGCGAGCCACATTTTAATAGAAAGGTATGTTATAGTCATATTCCCAGCCAGTTTTTTTCAACAGGAATACATATCAAAACCTTTTTTTGAATGCTTTCAATCATTTTGATGTGCACATCATAATTTTCTGATTCCAGACGATTACAGCATATTCCACTTGATTCACGTTCCAGTGAAGGACAATAGGTTCCAAAGCCCGTATCGAAATCAGAAAGAGCGCCCGCGAATAATACTGGTGACTCATGTAATCATTTAATAAATCCCTCGGTGGATAAACCACCAAGAAAGAATATTCAAAACCAAATTTTCCACTAGTATCAACTTACCATTAACCGTATTGATTTCTGGTATAAACGAGTTATAATAATTAAGAATTTGTTTATGTTCCAAATCGAAATGAGAGAACTCCACACCCGAATGCATCTCAATCGAATCACAGTAGGACATCTCTACCAGAGAAGTCTACCGAAGTTATTATTCCCAACCGGTTTAGAACCGAAACGAAACATATTTTCCAACACCGAAAGTTTGGAGAACTCACGGAACTACGAAAGCAGTACTTTCTTGAGATTGTAAATGAACCGCATCACAAACCAATGAAAGTGCATTAAACAAATCTGTATGCATTTAAAATGGATACAAATGGTGAGTAATAAAACAAAAATTTTGAAAATTTTAAATTTAAATCTAATTTAAAA
The DNA here is from genome assembly GCA_963556165.1 of Tipula helvola. Lineage (NCBI taxonomy): Eukaryota > Metazoa > Arthropoda > Insecta > Diptera > Tipulidae > Tipula > Tipula helvola. The sequence goes on along the minus strand of OY744481.1, from coordinate 6,205,022 downwards.
TATATTCAAAGCTTATAAACGAGGCCTTGAAAGTTTCAGAAAATAATACACTGCAATAGTGCATATAAAACGGGCCTTCCAAAAAATCTTTTTTTTTGCTATCTAATTTGTGTAAAAACAGAGAGAGAATATTTTCCAAGTTTCCAACCGGAATATTGCAAAAGAAGAAGTTTTAAAATGTGAATGCCTGTCCTCCCTAGATAGCAACATAAAAAGAAAATTCATTTGTTTGAAAACTTTACAGTAGTGGGACCGATACGCTACTTCAGTTAGGTTACCAAAATTTCTCCAGGAAGTTGATGAAGTTAAAATAAGCAAATGAACCATAACACGCATATTGAAAGAAGCTGCTTATACATTTTCTTCATTGGCATTTAGTTTGGTCAGACAACCGGTAGAGTAACGTGATTTTTTTGGAGGAGTATCGATTTTTATTAGAGTCGCCTGATGTTCGAGGTGTAGGCAAGCAACAGAAAGACTTGCAGCTTTTATCCCGAGTCTCTTGCAATTGCAGTTTTACGATGGTATAGAGTGAGACTTTATAACTCAAGAGAAAAATACAAGCGAGAGAATTTATCTTAAAGTGTACATAATATAGAATGTTTCTGTTTATTTTTTTTTGTTTTGAATGAAACCGGAGACCATGTCTAAATTTTCTGAAAACAATTTGAAAGAGGTTGTGAGCTTATGAGAATATAAAAGAACAATTGGGTATGATTTGGATCTTTCTTCAGATTTTAAATTCCTAGAATGGTTCGGAAATTATTCAAATTAGGAAAAAACATTTTTTTGGGGGTGTTTTAAACTGAAAAAATTGTTGAATAGTTTCTAAATTTCGTTAGTACTTACACTCTATTTAACGAACAGTTTTTCCTATCACTCCTACCTGCTTTAAAGTCACAAGAAATCGCAGATCAATAAACGTTTTTTGGCAATATTTTGAGGAAACATGAATAACACCGAGGGTATCTTACACTTTCCTGGTTTGAATATTTGTCACTTCCTTCTGCTACTTACCACAAAGTTATGTTTTTCGAACTCTGGTTTATTTGGGAAAATGATTGAAGCATTCATACAAATATGAAACAACCCCTTAAATTATCCTGAAGAATTTTATTAATGCATTCCACGAATTGGGCTATCCTAAATTAGAAGGTAATAATCTTGAAAATAAATCATTATTTAAAACAGACATTAGAATTTTGTTTTTAATTTTGAGATTTATGTTTTAATGATGAGCAAAATGAGTTAATTTTGTATCTACTAACCTTCTATAATTTGATTTAATCTTGTCACATTACAGAACAAAAATATTAAAAAAAGGTCAAATTAATTTTCGGTTTCTTAATTGATTAATTGGATTTTGGCCTTCCAAAATGTAAACACCTTTCAGCGACAAAGATTTATAATTTTGACTTAAATAAGATAAATTAAAAATTCGTTGATTTTAATTGAGACATTCATATATTCGATCCATTAACACTTTCGCGGACATGACGGCAAATGCCGTCAAAAAAAAAACTTTCGTTTAGGACATGACGGTATATACCGTCATGCCGTTTTGTGATCGTCGAAACCAAAAAAAATATTGAACCAAACAAAATTATGAAAAAGCTTTTATAAAAGGGTTCAAATTAAAATCGCAATACGTTTTGCTAGGACATAAAAATGTTATTTTTTTGACTGTGTTTACTATCATGCCCCAAAGCAAGTTATTTTCGATGACGGTATATACCGTCATGTCCTAAACGAAAGTTATTTTTTTTGACGGCATTTGCCGTCATGTCCTCGAAAGTGTTAAGTCAATTTAATCGATGCAAAATGTTCAAATTTGTATATTTGTCATGGTAATTATGTTGAGTGTCATTTGATTGTTGGGCGAAATTTTACTCTTTCTTAATTTTACCAATATTCCTTGTTTGTTCCTTAGATCGATGCTAAATGATCTGCCAGTTTGTCCTATATTGAATGATGGACAATTGCTGCGTTTAATTTTTTGTTTATACTTTAGTTTTAGGTAATAAAAATTCACAAATAATCGCACAAAAATTAAGTAAAAACTGTGAGGAAACTTAAATTAACATATAAAATTAAATTAAATAAAAATAATGATTTGTATTTTTAATCGAGCAATAAACTAAATGAACTTCAATTATAAGTATGTATACTTAAATTTAATGTAGGATATTAGGTGTGATAAAACGCGGCTAACACATGCTTAAGTCAAAATCATAGAGAAAAATCGTATGTGCAAGCTAATAAACTTTCAAGCATGTGTGGAAAACATTAGTACATAAATAACTATATCGTACAAATATTTGATGCAAGCGAGAGAAGAATATTCACCGCGAATAACTTATCGCGTGTAAGGTGTAACCATTTTAAAATACAATTTCATGTATTTTAGTTTTTTATTTATATAAAACGAAAGCTTTAATCATATTTTTAAAATATATTTAACAAATTGGCGGAAAAATTTGAAAAATTTACAATATTGCAATCGCCAACTTCTAAGTTTATTTGAATGTAACCAAATATAAAAACTCCTTCTTTGATCTTTAACCTTAAATGTTCAAATTTATATAAATAATACAAAACCTTTCGTAAAACAATTATGATAAAGTGACTTCAACAAAAGTTATATTGAATGTGATACAGATGAAAATGGTGTGGTACATGAGATACATCCCCTAGTCAACAACCCTTATCACAATTTTTGAATCTTATAAAATTCAAGTGAAAAAAGAAATCTTTCAACTACATAGAACATAAGTCTCTGGTTACCTTAATTCTCTATCGACTCTATATTAAACATTTTATTGATTTCCCCATGCCTACGCCTTAAAAACTTTGTAACTCTAACGAACAAAACAAATATACAAATCAATAATGTACCTGTACCTCTCTATAATGAATGGAATTTCATTATTTGTCTACCGGTATATAGGAATACTGCAATCAATATAATTAAAAAATTGTATATCGTTCTAATAAATTGATATTGATAAAATCTATTATTTTTGTTTGATACGAGTACACGATAAATTCAACAACTGCATTCTGTTAATAAATTATTAGTTAACAATTTAGCATCAGCGTGTATACACACAAGAAAAGGGACATAAGGATAATGCCAAATAGCTTTCGACATACTGCCTTTACACTCTGTATGATGTCTACACGTCAGTATATTTAGTACGAGTATTTATGTATGTACAACCCACAAGAAGAAAACTAAAATTTCAAATATTATATTTCTATAATAATATTTTTGATAAAGTTTTATGTTGTACGGTGAACCTCTCTGGTTTGGGTTTTTGTTGTGTTGACATTTTGCCAGAATCAATAAAATTAGGAGGAAACACACAAAAACCAACCACAGTAAAATACTTTTTAATATTTTTTCATATTTTATTTGTACATATTTTAGAGTTATTTTAAGCCCCAAATGAAGTACATTCGTGTGTCGTCTGTATTCACTATCTGTATGTTACTCGTATATTGAAATGTAAATATTCATTAAGTAGACAGTTTTATGTTGTTAATATGTCTTCTATATACTATATACAGAGTGCACACATTTTGAATTATCAAAATAATGAGTTGGGATTTTGTATCGGATTTCAACTCTTAAGCAAAGTGGTTTTCATGTTTAATGGGGGGAGACGATTTTTATGTACAGTAACATCTGATTGTGTCCTTAAACAATATTAAAAATTATTGCATCCAATTGCATCACTATACTATACAAAACTAAATGTCTGCGTTTGGGTAATAAAATCCCGCAAATGTTTTTATAACTTTCTGAAAGCTATAAACAAAGATTGAATGTTTTCAGCGGGGGATGTAATGTAATAGTCTAGGAAAGTTTTACTTTAAAAGTAAAACTTGATATTTTTAGAAAACTTTAAAAATTATAATTTCCTGATTTACAATAATGTTGTTGATTTTACTTGACAAGAGTTATTATGTTGAAATTTATGAATAAATTGCATAATTTAATTTATTTAATTCCAAATTTAATGCCCCCCCCCCCCCCATCAACAAACAACAAAATTGAAAACATTTGGTTTACTTATAACACTTTTTATTGGCCCAAGAGTGCGAAAACATGACTGTTCATCGTCAACGGTTTCCTCTGCCACCTTACCATATCCATAACCACCTAACCTCTGCAGAATAATTTTCCGTCTTGGCTGCCTTCTTTCACCTATTCTAATTTAAGGTATATAAGCCTGACTTTAGTTTAAGGTAAAGCTATTTAAAGTATATTTGCAGTTCACATTTTATCTCTCTTCCGTACATCTATTTTAATTAAAGTGTAATGAATCTAATTTTATTAGATTTTCATTTAAAGTCTATAATAGCTGCATTTCTTGACGCTTGATCTGATCCGGATCAGATCATGTTTCATGAAACGACAAAGCAATGCAAAGAGCTACTCGGATCAAAATTTTGATCCAAAAACAAAAATTTGTTCAAATTTTGTTGTTGCTTTCAATGTAAACTGTGATCTGATCCGGATCATCATGCGTCAAGAAATACAGCTAATATCAAATTTTTGCTCTATAGGTTAATGTAAAATCTATGGAACTATTTTAATTTTAGTTTCTAAGTTAAGGTCTATAGATTTAATTTAGGTCTGTTGACCTAAGGTATTTAACCTAATCTTGCGCTAAATTTCTATTTTAATTTAAAAGACCTAATTTTTATTTAGTGTTTACAAAACTAATTTTAATGAGTTCTATATTATAGACTTGTTGTAATTTAAATTGGCCTTAAGACCTTATTTTAAGTATTTAGGTCTAATTTTTGGTTACGTAAGATGTATTGACCTATTATGTTAAATCTAGATAGCCTTAATTTTATTTTAATGTTTTTACACCTAATGTTAATTTATTGTGCATGTATTAGCTGTGGGTCTAATTTTAATTATGTAGGGCTATTTTAATTTAAAGTCTAAATACCAAATTTTTGATCTTTAGCCCTATTGTAATCTAAAATATATTGAACTATTTCTATTTTATGTTTCTAGAACTGTTTAAAACAGTCAAAAGGTCTATTTTAGTTTAAGGTCTGTTGAGCTGTTTTAAATTAACTTAGCCTATTTTTATGTATTAAGATAAGTGGCGGCCGGTGACTTAATTTTTCGTGCATTCAATAAATTGAATTAATTTTCAATTCAGATTATTCGTAATTCTTATTAATTTAGGTTATTTGCGTTTCCCAATATTCCTCGAAATTTCTAAGATGGGGATATCCTGTTGGCTTCTTGTTGTAAAATTAATGGTGTGCTTAGCATCGAGTTATTTAAAGTTATGTAAGTTATGTTTGGAGGATATTGGGTTACCCCACAGATGATACTTTTTGAGAATATTCGAGATTGTCGAGTTCCATGAAATAATTTTAGATTAATCCGAATATTACAAATTTGAATGGTATTGAGATTATTCGATACTTTCGAGATTAACTTTTTAAAATAATTCGAAATGTTTGAGATTTTCGAGATTACCTGCTTGTTGATGTTACTCAAATGATGTTACGGTAAATTCAAAGCCGTTGAAGATATTCGATAATTTTTTAAAGTTTTAGTAATTTTGTAGAATTGAGGAAATTTTTTGTATATATAATTAAAAATTGACTTATGCGTCCGTACCAAAATCAGCTTACATTGTTCTTGGTACGTAATTTTTCCGCCAGCAATATATTCATGTAGCTATGCAATATTTAGTATAGATCTACATAAAACGAAACTTTAGGTGTAATATTTCCAACTCTTAAATGGCACAAGTTTTTTCAAAATTTTGATAATATATAATTTTTCCAAAAACTCCAACGTATAAAAACAAAAATGATGTCTCTATAAATACTTTATATTCAATACGTTAATTCTACTGTTAACATAATTTAGGGATTTGTGCGCATATTTTATTCTCATCTTGAATATCCGTTTTGTCAAATTTTTGATGTATCGTACATTATAACTTTGTTTAATAATGTATAGTGGATTCAATTTATTTAATGTATTCCTTAAAAATGAATAAAGACAAACAAATTCTTTTTTTGCATGAAAAAGGTGTATATAAAATATGACCGGATCTACCGGAAAAGTGAATCAAAAAATTTCTCATACGATCCTGAGAATAATTCTTGAAAAAACATAAAACGAGTAAAAATTTACATTTGATTTTTACCTAATCTTACTTTACAATAATTTATTTGTGTGTCAACAAATTTATATAAAATCAACTATGTTATGTTCGATGAATTTATTTGCCGAGTATAAATAGACAATTTTTCCGTTTGAATTTTCCCAACTTTTTTGCTCGCCTTTTAAACAAAAATCAATTCAGATTTTATTTCTATTTATATATGAATATTCCAGGTAAATTTATTTACATCAATATTATTCATGTTGGAGCTGAAGTATAAATAAATTTCGGGTTCTTTTCCGTAAAAAAAAGATATGTTCAAATTTTCTCCAATGTTTTATACGTATGTATGTATATTCCATACAAAGTCGCATTCGTGTATATACATACATACTTGTAAAACAACAACGCCAAAATTAGGATGAAAACATACAAATTATAGCTTTGACCTAATTTTGCGTCGTTTTCCATTGCCTCGTATCCTTTAAAAAATTCATATCCAGGAAAAAAAAACAAGGATGTAACCAAACATTATATATTTATGTAAAGCTAGACAACTTCATACATAATAATGAACGCGTATTATGTATTCATATGTATATTTATAAAAGTTGATGGTTTTATCGATGGCGGTAAGCCTAGGAGTCAGGTTTCATAGACGACTTCTAAAATAAATGAAACCTTTTATTTTCTAACGTCCACATAATCTCATATAGATTACATACATATAATAAGCTTCCTAAGTGGCATCAAATATTTTATTTCATAATGAAATTTGTATTGTTACACGGATTAATTATATTTAGTTAGTGTTAGCTATTTAGACGAAATAATGAATATTTTGTATGTAGAGAGACCAAATAGGATTAAACATTTTGTATTATCGTCGTACAAGGATTATAAGGTGAAAGTGTGATATGTGAGCTATTTTAAGATATTGAGGTTTTGGGGAAGTTAATTTTCCAAACAATCAATTTAATAGCAGAATTTAATAATAAAAATATAAGATTTTTGTGAATTGTAATACACATTTTTCATTATTTTAATAATTTGGGTTTTCTACGATCGTGTTGAAAGTGATGCTTTCGACAAAGATTTTGTGTTTAAAATAAGACAGAAAAGGATGCTTTGCATGAAATCGTGATGATTGCCGTGGTCGTGTCGATATGTTTTGGACGGCAGAAATTGGTATTATGAATGACCGTTTGTCGTTAAAATGCATTTTTTCTGTTGATGAAATTTTAGTACACGACATGAAATTCTGTGGGCTATAAGTAATCTAATAAAAACACAATTTACACTAATTTTTAAGTAAATAATTATTTATTTAAATCCCAAATATTACAAATTGACTTTGTATTCAAAATTTATAGTAAACACTTTTTTTTGGGTTTACGGCAATTTCTTTCACCATTTTCACCGTTTTGAAATATGAAATATTTTAAATTTTTAAACACTTTCAGGATGAAAAAATTAAAACACAAATCACATAATTTAACACAATTACACGATATTTTTAATTACATAAGTAAAAACAATCAAATTTTGTCGATTTTTATTTTAATTAAAATTTAAATAACAATAATTTTTGTCACTTTGACAGAAGTTTTCTAAAAATATAATTCACGATTGCTAATACTGGCTTTACACCGTAGATAGTATAATAGCAAAATAGTATAATACTATTTTGCTATCCGGTTTAAAATTAAAACCGATGTTTTGATAGTATAACAGCAAAAATAAAATATAATATTTTGATTGGATAGCTATCAAATTTTAATACTTATTATTATATTTTATTGTAGAAGGAAAATTTTGACAGTGGATTATTGATAAATTAGTCTAGAAACGTTTTTGTGTATTTTGAAATTATTCTTTTTCATTATTTTGTTATAATTTTCTGTTTTTTATGAATATTTTATGCGGTGTAAAACCGACTACAGTAGATAGTAAAATAGTATTATACTATTTTGCTATTATACTATCTACGGTGTAAAGCCAGTATAAGATAACAAAAAAATTCACAAAAACTCTGTTGATTTTTATATTAATGTGGCAATACTTCCGAGTCCTTTCGACGTCCCTAAGCAATACCATATTAACCGTCCGTGGGACCGCTCTACTTTTCAAAAAATCAAATTATCCTCACTCCGTTTAATTTTTTTCTGAAATTTTTAGTATCTTTCTAATCGAAATTTTTAGCATTGTTCTAATTGAATAAAAAATAATTAATTTAAAATTGCGGTCCGCTGGAAAACACCACTCTTTTCATGCAACATTTTTCACGACGCACTTTACGAGTTAAAAACGACACGACAAGGCAAAGTCAAAAGTGAATATTGCAACACGTTTTCTAAATCGTAGAACGATTAAAAAAATTGTTGCATGATATTGTATAATATTTGTTTCATTGCCATGGAAACAATTATTTGGATGTAGATTTTCGTTGAATTGAGCTATAAGCGATTTTTCTTAAGAAAAATTGAATTTGACTGCGAGCTTACGTAAATATTCTGCTGAAAAATTATTTATTTGGAAGGGGAAAGTTGTTTACGAAATAGACTACATTGATTGGTTGCCTGCTGAAAAATTTTCAGCAAAATATTTCGCACTGAATTATTTTGGATTTTATGGTTTTCCAAGGAAACAACCTAGCTAGATTTAATTCATTTTGAAAAATATCCAACCGTTCGAAATAAATTTTATATGTAAAAACATCTACTTAGTGGCCGGTATTTTTACAAAATATGCCTGTATTCCATGAGAAAAATTGACTGACAGTCAAAAAAATCGAAAAGAGAAAAATAATCTGATACTCCATATAAAAGACAAAGACAATGTTTTTTTTTGTTTTTTATTTTAAAATAAAAAACAAAAACAAAATATTGTCTTTGTCTCTTATATAGGGCATCAGATTATTTTTCTCTTTTCGTTTTTTTTTTTTAACTGTGAGTCAATTTTTCTCATGGAATACAGGCATTATTCACTAAAATTTAAAAATCAAATGTGTTTTTATTTATTTAATTCCTGTGTGGGTTTATTCAATGCAATCGTCGAGGTAATAAGCTTTATGACTACACGATTCCCTGGCAAAAAAAAAAACAAAATTTTAAATTGTTATTACATATGTTGTTTTTGTATCTTTCTTGTTTTAGGAATTTCGTTATTTATTTTTAGAGGATTCCAAAATTAATTCCTGAAATGGCTTGGAGGATTCAGAAAAGAGCCGATTTGAACGAAGCTTATCACGGTTTTACTATCACTTTATCGGTGTGTGCAAAGTGTATAAATAAAAAAAATTATAGTTTGGTTTTTAATATCTATTTATACAAGAAATTAAACCCGTTGTGGTTCATGTGAAATCCATTTAGAAACCGAACAAATATTAATCACCACTATAAAACAAAAATTTGTAAAATAACTTTTAAGCCACATTACAAAATATGTGCGCTTCAAGGCGACCGTGTACTATGAAGGCTAGAGCGAAAGTGAGTACATAAAAGCAAGATATGTATGTAAAAAAAACAAATTGGAGCGGATGAACAGAGAATGAATTTGTGTTATTAGTTTGTTTGTGTTTTATTATGTTGATCAAACTTTGTAAAACAAATTCATAAAAATGTCGATCAAAGTTGAATCACCTTGATTGTTGCCTCCCAACTGTGGTTCTGGAAACTGGCTAATTTTAAAGGAATTAGGCAAAATTAATGGAACTCGGTTTTTATGATGAAAATGGGATTCCAACAAGAGCTCTGGATGTGGTTCTGAGAAATTTCTAATTTACATAGAACTTAGCCATTTCTCAACCGATTGCAAAGAAACTCAGTTTGTAAAATGCAAATGGAATTTCAATATGAGTTCCCGAGGTGGTTCTGAAACACCGAAATATTAACCATTGTTTTGCAGTAGAACTTTTTGGTGATTATCGTTTAATTTATCCTCATTCTTCCATGTTTTCTAAAATGCATTGGCTATTGGTCATAATTTTGCTAATTTTCCAAAGTTACCAATTATGTGAAGTTATAGATTTTTAACAAATATAACGCCTGAAGCGCGCTATTTGAATAAAACGCCCAGTAAGCCTACTATTCATTTAACACGCCTAGGTGTTGTTTACATGGGAATTCCATAGTCGGAAATTACAAACAACTTTAGTTTGAGTTGTTTTGAATTTAGCCAGTTAGATCTTTAATCAGTAGAGATGTTCTAAGATGTTGTAATATCGAAACGGTACACTTATGTTTGCTGAACTAAATTTCCAAACATGAAGAAGAGGAATACATACTTTTTTATGATAATCTTACTGCTTTTACTTAATTGTATTGGACAATTGGATAATATCTAAGGCCTATTTGAGTCACTAAGCACCATAAAGCTGTCACTTCGCTATTAGATTAAAATATCTTAGCAGTGAACAGATATACTAATATATGGTTGATTATTTAGTAAAAATGTCACTCCGGTATATTTTGAAGATCTTAATATTTATTGTACCTACTGACACGTAATTATTTAGTGTGAAATCAGCAGACCATTAGTAATAGATGACTTCTGTAACTTTTACAAACATCAAAAAATTAACACTTTTAAATTTTGTTTTCTTGAAGTATAAGTCATATTGAAGTTGCTGCCATTTTTTAAAAGCCAACACAAATTTCCTTTTATTACTACACAGCACAGTACACCGTCATTGATTTAATAAATCTATTTTACAATTTTCCTAACTCATTGGTTCTGTCTTCTGTGCGGTTGATAATAATTTTTCTATTTTAATATTTTCTATTTCATTAGATACGTATTTAGAAAAGCATGATGAAAATACTGCCTGTCACATTTGATAAATATGTGTATGTACGTAACAAAAACCATTGAAATTGTTTATTCATTTTTCCGTAGGCCAACTCAACCATATTCTACCCTAAACAAAACAGAATTATTACAAGAAAACAAAAGGAAATACAAAAAAGAGACAACATATTCTCCCCTAAACTAGTCCTTGAAAAAGGTCAAGAACATTTTGTTTTGAATCTTTAATGTGTATTTCTCTCGCTCTCCAAGCTTACAAAAAAAAGCGCTTTTTCTGTTTAAAATCAACACACACACACACAAATCCATTTTGAAAGCTTTCAAATTAATTTCTATATACAATAATATGAGCTTCTCTTATTTCGATTTATGAATTCCATTAATAATAAATTTTGATTTGTTTCGATAAAGCATGAATCTAGTGACTGAATATATTGACGGGGAAGATAATAAAGAATGGAAAATAAGTTTTTCTATTTTATATAATTAAGTTAAAATCGATGACAATAATGAAAGCATCTCTCCTCTCGTTTTTTCTTAATGGAGTCATAATTGATGGGTTATCAATATATCCAATCGTCTTGTATACGCACTCATACATTAGAATTAAAGCGTTTCAAATATAATTAATAGTAAACCAATTTTATGTAATAAATAGTGAAAAGGTCACATGGACATATGGGAATTCGGCTTCTAACGTTTATTTATTACAAGATGATTGTTAAAAAAAGTTCGGGTTGAAGAACATTTTTATTTTGTGTATGTAGGCTTCCAATTTTTGGTTTAAAAAATTCATTTACTGGGTATTTCAAAAATATTTATTTTTAATTTGCTTTATTTACCAAATGGTATACTATACAATACAGATGAATGGATTTTAAAACCTTTATAGTAAGTCGTAAAGATGTATCGAATTTTCCACAGTTTCAATACATGCAAGTTCTTTACGTACAATCTTACAATTAAGTATAATAATTTTTTTGAATGTATGTAACTTCTTTTAATATTCATTAATAATTTATAGAATTAGAAAGTTAGTAGCCTTTTGAATTTTTTTTTTTAAGAAAAAAAATCTTCTTGGTTCGTACTGTCCGATTGATCAATATTAGGGATCGTTCGAACTTAAGGACCACCCATACATCTGGTGTGTTTGTCTCCTATATAACTTCTCCTATTTGTGTACCGACTAGGACAGAGATGCCGCTGCGGAGGTCCCGGGTTCGATTCCCGGCGGGGGATGAAAAAATCACGGCTGGCTAATGTAAAGATCAATGAATTAATCACTCATTATCTGTTGAAAAAATTGATTACGAAACTCACAATGAACCGGCCAAGTCCCTCTATGGGATGTAGCGCCACCGAAAAAAAAAAAAAACATCCAGAGAGGCTACAATTAAGCATGTTTCTTTAGTGAGAATTGAGCTATATGTCGAAAATATTTTGAAGCTCTTCAGCTTAAAGTAGCTTATTCCTACAAATTTGGAATTAATTTTGAGAATAATTAATTTAAAACAAAAAAAATACTTTACTTGTTTGACAGCAGTATTACTAGTGCCGCCATTTTAAATTTTACATTTTTGAGAGACAATTCTTAATTAACAACCCTAAAACTCTAAATTAAGAAAAGTAAACTATACGGCATGTAAGCAAACAATTTAAATTTATTCTTGATTAACAAATTTCAAGCACGAATTTAAATTTGCTTCAAAGCTTTGACCATTTCATGAATTGCATGAACCAGGTAAGAAAATTGTTATTTGAAGAAATTTAAGAATTTAAAGACATTCAATATAGCAAACAGAAATTGTTAGTTTAATATATGTTGCCTATAATTCGCTAATACTTAACTACATAGTTGCTTTCTATATATTCGCCTTTTAACGCAAAGTGGCTGACATCTGGTGGACGATAGTGAAACTAGAGTTAAAGGTGAACAGCAATAAAAAAAATACATAATTGGACAATTTTGTTTTATTTTCCATATTTTCAATAACATAATTAAAATTTTTTGAAGTTGTAACTTAATTTTAAATTTATTGCAGCACAATTTTAAAAATTTTAATTTTCCCGAAATCAACAGTTTAAATTTGGAATTTAAAGAATTCCAACAATTTTCGATGATAATTTTAAAACGGTTAAAATTCTAAAACTAAAAATTTACAAGCTGCTCTATTTATTAAGGATTGTGATAATTTTTAGTTAGTTATATTTAAAAACTAAAACCGCAATGAAATACTTTTTACTTTTGCTTTTATTGTATGAACTTCCAATACAACGAACAAAAATTTGTGTTTGTTATGTTGGAAATACATACAATCCTGTAAGGCAAAAATTAAAATTAAAATGTATTTAAACATTTTTGATTTGTTGGGAGTTAAACAGATTTAATATGAATTCTTTAAAAATATGCTAAGTTTAAAAGTTTTAGAAAATAGTTCCGTTCCCTTGAAAAAAGATCTTTACGAATTTTGTGGATTGCACAGAATATAAAATAAATTGTGAGCATCTAGTTAAAGCATCTTAAATTGAAATCTAAAAAAAAAAAATCGGTCGTATTTCTAAAATTATTTTCATTAAACAAAATGATTTTCATTCATCTTCATTTTATATCAGTTGATACGAGGACCTAAGTACGTAACGAATAAAAAAGAAACGGTACTCTAAGGGTATTAATGTCACAAAGTTTAATGTTCACTGTGTATTTAACTTTAAAAGAAGAAAATATTTTCTTTGGTTGAACTTAATAATAGTTTGTTGATTATAATTAAATTATAAATTAACGAAATAAAAAATTAAATTTTTATATTTATTCATTCTGGTTCTGGTACTATTGATTCTGTTTCTTAGAAAATTAAAAGAAAAAGAAAAATTAACGAGAAAATTTAATTAAGCATGCTTTTTAATGTTTTTAAACAAAAACAATTATTTTAATTAGACATCATTTTGTTTATCTTTCAACTCATTTTAATATTCTTTACAAGGAATTTCATCCTCTTTCAAATTAACAAAATAATAAAACATTTCAATATACAAACAGATTTCCAAAGTACATTTTTATCATTTTCGGTTGTCGTCAAATATTCTTATTAGTACGTATTTTAGGCTAATCCATAATTTCAAAGTTGTGCGTTGTTATGCGACAGTTAAATCAGATAACATGGTTCCTATTATGCAAATAAAGCTTAAAATTTTTTTTTTTTTGTTTGTTTAAATCTCCACGTTTTTCGCAACAATCTGATAAATATTTTTACATTTTCAATGTCAGATTATTAAACAAGATGAAAATCATTTTGAAAAATAAAAGAAAAGAAAAGCAAAAAAAAAAAACGGAGATTTTTCTTTTTTTTTGTGTGTTATGAAAGTGTAATCAAAATAAGAAAATATAATTCACGTTATATGTATTCATCATTTTGTGAGATTTTCTTAAAGAATTTTCTTTTTCATCTCGTATTTACATTTTTTTGTTTTTTTTTTTGTTTTCGTCTTGAGATGCTTAAAATAATAAATTTGAATCTTATCCTCTGAATGATTTAAAGAAAAACGAATTCGTTATAAGATATTTAAATTTATTGAATGTCAGATGAAGAACAGAATGCGGAGACAATTATAAACAATTTAGTATCCGGAGCCATGTAATGACGGTGGTTTTTTTTAAGTTTTTTATAATTAAATTTAGACATACAATTTTTTGAAACCAATTTTGCACTACAAATTTTAAATATCCGTGTATGCTGTTTTTTCTAATTTTATCAGATTTATATTAAGTTGTTTGAAGACTTTATTTATTTAATAAATTAATTTCTTAGATGTTAGCTTAAATTTTCCACTCAATTTTTCTATCGAATGTTTTTCTAACGCTGAAAATTATTGAAATTAGTAAAATTCGCAGTTTAACCGGAAAATAATTTAAGTTTTAAAGCGTTTCCCAATTTCAATTACCGAATTTTAAAATTCAATAAAAAACAAATGAAGTGGAATTTCTACAATATTGTTATTGTCAGTAGTCCTTCATCGATCTCGAATCCAGAATCCGCACCAAACAGGAATTTTTTGCGGCTACTATGGATGTTACAATTGCAATATCTCTTGGGGATTGTTGTCACCCCGTTTACGGCAATATTGTTTTTTCACATTTCGTTCATTCAAAATGGGCGTTGTCGCTGGAGATGACATTTTCGCCGTAATTGGAGTCAATTATGGGATGAATTAAAGTCCAGTAAGTATCGGCTTCCTATTTTTGAAAACCTGATTTCGTATTTTAGCAAAATGGGTAACATTTTAGGGGTAGCACGTTCGTAAATTCATATAAACCCATTTGACCCAGAATTAGAATTTTTCGAATGTATTGAATAAATTATTGGGAGTACTATTTAAAGTTAAATTTGTTAATTTTGTCAAAAAAAAAAATCAATCACCAGTTTGGAAAAATTCAGAGAACAGAATTAACTCTTGAACAGAATTAATTCTTGTTATTGGTTGTACAGAAGTGTTCAGACAGGAAGAAGTCAATCCTGGTTAGAGATGAAGTGTTGAATTGAGCCATTAATTGTTGTCAATGATTTTAACTGTTATTCTCATTATTTGACGACATAACAATATTTCAATCACCGGTTGCGCCCTTTAAAAATGATTTTAGTTTTAAATTGAAAGGGTACCCCGATGTACATATATTAAAAAAATATAACTATATAGATATGTATGTTATATAGAAGTCAGTTATCTAGCAACTCGTCAGACACCATTTGATTAACATTTAACCGCAGTAAGACAAATTCAACTTATTTTTCTAAATGGTTTTCCAGTCGATACATTTACTAATTTGTTTGTCTTATAATTCTTTTAAGTTTTAATGAAACATGCAATAGTTTGAAAGTGTTTCAGCGAATTGAAACATCAAACGATTGTGGCATCTATAATAATAGATATTAACCAGCATAACATTAAAAATCAAATATAATGGCGTCTTAACGGACGCTAGCTTAGGCTTTGTTTTAATGTAAATCTATCCTATTTGATAGCAGTCAGCCTACTGGGAAATTTCTGGACCAGTTTGAGCAATATTATTTAAATGAGACTGTTATATCGGTGAAGATGTATGTATGTAGGTGACGTCGACCGGCATTCCAAGCCGTCAATTATTGCACTGCGGTATCAAAATACTAAAAAATGGTTAGACTCCACCAAAACTTATTACATTCAAAAAACCCCAATTTTATAATTTAATGGGCAAAATTCAAAACTGGATTTTTATTGAAGTAAATTATATAAATTTTAACAAAATTTCCAAAGAATACGATAGTTTTTGTAGAGTAGAACTATTTTTTAATAATTTTGATGCAGCAGGTGAAACAATTGGGTCAACAATTTAATTTGACAGTTTGGAATGCGGGTCGACATCACTTGCATGTGACAATGCTTTAAAGTTTGCCTAAGGTCTCGAAACGTCAAAAAAGGCCATAACTTATCATTTAAAATTAATTTACATCAAAATAATTTTCGAAATTTCCAAATTAGTTATTTATAACATTTTGAAAATTTCCCTTCAGTGCATACTGTGTTTGTCGCCCAAAAAATTGATACAGTCAAGATAGCAGTAAACACCTACACACAAAAAAATATTGCGGTGTGAATGGTATTTTATCCGAAAAAAACTTTATTTTTTATCCAATAGTGTCATATTAACTCCGCAAGATCGGGTACAAATTTTAAAATATCTAAAAGGATTGAACAGTATACTTTTGCACCGTTTGGAGTAAATGCAAAAGTTGTCAACAGCGGATTTTTTTAAAAGGTACTTCCCACAGATTATTTTCGTTCTATCGGAGTAAATATTTACACCGTTATTGGAGTTTTCGTGAAAAAGAAAAATTGTAAGAGAATTTGGCTGTATTAGTTAAATTCGCTAAAGCAACCTGCATATTCCTTCTGTATAATAGAATTTAGATTGTGATACAATCAGTCTAGTCGCAGCGGCCTGATGAGAAGATTCAATTCTCTTACAATCTTCGGAACATATTAAAATCATATAGGTATGTACATTAAAATAAAATACTAATGGGATAAAACCATACACTCAAAAAATGTGCGGTGTTAATTGGTTTTTTATCCGAAAATTTATTTTTCTCCAACTGAATATAGTTTAATAAAATTAAATACGCATCAACGGATAAATATTTTTATCTATCCGAAAAGGATTAGATTTTTATAAAAACTCCTTTTGGATTTAATAAAATGCACCTCTAGGTGTTTTCCTAAAGATGAATGTTCCTGTTTGGTTTTTATGCGGTGTAAAAGTTTTTATCCAATTGTATTTTATTATAATATCCGATTGGATTCAAATTATAAATATCCGATCGGTGGGACACTATGTAACACCGATTCGGTGTTGTGGTGACCTTTTTTTTTTTGTGTGTATGTATTCAATCTAGTTTCGAAATCTTTTACAATTTTGTAAGGGATTGGTATAGTTAAACAATCAAATATGGATTTGTGTCACTTTTCATCTAAATATTTTAAAAATTTAATGAAATTTTCCAAATGTATCTATGACAACTTTGTTCGATTTACAATAATAATAAAAAGAATGGTTTGTGAAAACGAACATATTTAGACAGAATTGGGGCAAAGCAATAGTAAAACAGTTTTGCATAATATAATTGTTTAATTGATTGAGAGATGAGTTTTAAAAATTATCGAGAGACTGACTACAAATCAATTAAACTTAAATTATTAATTTTTTCTGTATAGTTGTATGTTGATTTACATTTTTCTTTAGCCAGAATTTTATTTTTAGAATATTGAAATTTTCTCAAAATAACAACGATAGGGTGGATGGGCATATATAGAAATATGTATATAAAGTAACTGCAACTTAGGTGCATATCAAGCCTCAAATTATGTAAAAACCTTCTTTGCACTCTATTATGTGATATATGAAGATTTTTAGGCTATCTCACCAACTAAATTTTGCGATTAAAGTTCCTAAATTTATAAAAATTAGATATTACACGAATGATCGAGCAAAATCTCTAATCCCCCACAGAACTAGAACCGATAATAATGTATCGCAAACCTTTACTTTATTACGACTCTTACGAGTAAGTATGCTTAGGAATTGGGATTTCTCAACGAAATTGGTTTCTCGAGAAATCTAGAAATTTTCTAAAAATTTCTTGAGATTCTCGAGAATTCTCGAGAACAACAAAAACTTAAAAGCAAAATAAAACATTAACCCTCTAATGCTTGAATTTTTAATCATTTTTTATCAAAATTTTGACTTCAACTCGTAGTTGTTGAACAAATGTGCATATTACAATAACAGAAACCAAACCGTTATGACGAGAGTACTTTAAAAGAGAATACCTCATATAAAAACTAAAGAAAAAAAATATTCTTGATAACGTAAAGTTAGACAATTCAACATAACGTAAAGTCCGCCTTTAGGCGGAGTTATGCATTAGAGGATTAAATATTTTTCAAATGAATAAATTCTACTTGTTTTGTATGTATATGTTTGTGAATAAGTTTGATTCGATTGAAACAAACGAATTTTCGCACCAATATTTCCAAGTATAAGCGATTTAATGTAAGAAGGTATCTGTGTACCTCATCATACGGAATCAGGCTTGTAGTATACATAAGTGTTGGTTTTGCACGAAGTTAAAATACTCAATCAAATATGTGCACACACCTTTGCATCCTTCACACAGAAAAATACAAGAAATCTTTACCAAGTTACAACCAAACCAATCGAAAATATGTTAACGGAAGGGGAACTTATATTCTTTAACATACAAAAAAAATACAGCCGGTCATACAAATGCGGGGATTATTTTACTTTATTTTAAGATTTCTCGCGAAATACTTTTTTACTACAAATATTTTCGGCAACCAGGAGCGGTCGTAACAAGAGAGCTTGTGTACCGCAAATAATGCTACAACAAGATGCTATATTCTCAATTGCATGCCCAATTGAAATTGATTTTTTATCTAAAATTTAAGGTTTTACATTTGGTAGTGTAATATTTGAAATTAAAAAGAAAAATTGAAGTGGCCCAACATGTTGGTGGATATTATAGAATATGACACGTCACGAAAGAGATGAGAATAATGAATTATGGCTATATTGAAGGATAACATAAATTAATATTAAACAAACATATTTTTGCGCTTTTATTTTGTATTGAAAAAACTGAACGCCCTCTGGTCCTACTTCTTGTTTTAGTAAGGCCTCACTTCGCTGGATGTGGCCATACAGAATCCTTGTTTAATGATTTTGTTTAAATTTTGTTTTTGTGCTTAAACAAATAATTATGTATGTGTATCATTTCATAAAGGGTCCTTTTTGTGACAGATGTGTTGGGCACGGGAAACGTAGAAAAAGCATGCTTTCCACGCATTTTGTAGGAAAAGTAAATTTTTGTGAACCATTTACAAAGGGTACGGGGCATATTTTCAGTGGTGCTCGTAAAGCATTGTAATCAAGTTTCGTTTTCAGTAAATTGTTCAGCTATATTTATTCTGTTAACGTAATTTTGACACCGAATATAGTTTTAAAAAAAAAACTAAACCAAAATCCAACTTTTGTTGCAGTTTCTATATATACCCCGAACACGTATGATTTCGTCATCTGTGCATTTTTGTTCTCGAACATAAAATAGCCAAGTTTTATTATAATAAAATAATGCAAACTAACAAATTAAACTCTTCACATTATCTCGATTAACATCCATCAACGTTCAAATAACAGCAGTATAAAACTTCCATAAATTAATCGCTTAAGTTTATTCAATTATGTATAGAGCATACAAAATTTACCACAAAAATAGTTTTAATGGGTATCATCTGTTCTATGTTACAATTTAGTAATAATCACAAATTGTATCATCGCATCGTTCAGTCAACAATAATTGAATTTACGTCCAAACTTTTATTACGAAATTTATTCGCTTACAAAATACAAAGGATATATTCTGCCATTTTCTACACTATTTCATTACACGTACCTGCTACAACAACGTTAAAACGTTATACTTATATGTACATACATCAACAATGTAACATTCATATTAAATTTTTATTAAGTTTGGAATATGATCAACCGAAACTAAAATCTAATTACTGTATGTATGTATCTACATAAAAAAGCTTTGCACATTAAATTTTCTTCAAAATACAATATATAAAAATTAAAGCGAAACACTAACATCGTTGCGTGATTACAATTTTTATTTTTATTATTTTCCCATTTTACTTTCACGAGAGAACACAATGTTCCATTTGTTTATAGAAAAACAATAAAAACATACCACAAAGACGGAAAAATCAGATGAAAATTATATACATTACATAAAACACTATTATTACATTCGTTTTATCATTTTTCATCGCACAGTTGGAAAAATCGTTCTGTGTTGATTTCTGATCAATGTTTTTACCTCTTACAAATAAATTGCAAGTGTTACACACAAAACGTTCAACGAAGGGCGTGCAAAAATTAATTAATTTACCATATAATTAATTATTAGTGTTACAATTACTGTTTCATGATTTATCAAGATTTGTTCATTTTTGTCTCGCACATCGCACAGTGCGGCGAAATCGAAAAAAGCTGGCCAAAAGTCCAAAAAAAAAAGTTCCTATACGGGTTTTTTGTCTATTGGGTTGGCTAAAGTACATATCTAACATTCAGAAATCACTCAGAGAAAATTACGTTTCCTTCTTCCTGCAAAGGAATATTCGTCATAATGCTACCTTTGTTCGAGTAGTATCAACATTGTTTCGGAAATGGTAAACAACGCGTTAAAAATAATACAGAAAATCGAAAGCACAACCAATTCTTATCGGACAAAATGGGATCAACTTCTGAAAGTAAGTAAAACATTGTAATGTACTAATTTTGAAAGTACCAAATATTAAAAACGCAGTAATTGTAGTCGATTTGTATCTCTTGTCAATCTTTAATATACGATATGTCATTATTAGCAAAAAGTTGTGTTGTTCTGTCGTGTTCGATTGGAAAACTTATCAGAGGTTGTAGGTGAAAGTATTATCGTTCAAATAAAAAAAAATTGGCTGCTTTCAGCTGCTTATTTGGATTTTATTGAATTTTTTGAAAAACAGTTTGGGGAAAAAGTATTAAGAGATTTTTTGTCATTTTTTGATTAAAATTTTCTTGTACTCAAAATAAGTTTTTGTTTTAAAACATATTGGCCATTATTATCTATGAAATTTTGCCCTTTTTCGGGAATTTTCATAATTTTATTGGTGTAGAACTTCTGGGGTTTATCAGCGAAAAAGTTGGCCAACTGATTTCCACAGTCCTTTTTGAAGCTAACTTTAGACACTCAAGGAAGGTTTGCAGAAATCGAAACAAATGAGTTAGAATCAATAGTTTGACCAGATTCTAGAACCTCATGATGGACGATTCCCTTCTAATCCCACCATATACAGACAGCATAACTTTATGGAGCGTCAATCCTGGCTTTGAAGTCGTTTGTGGTGGTTCACCTTTCTTTGACCTTGATCTTTTTCAAATAACGGTTTCGTATTTTACCCATTTTTCATCGCCAGTAATGATTTGCTTCAAAAACGGGTTGATTTCGTTGCGTTTCAGTAGCAACTCGCTGATAGAAATTTCGTCAACCAAATTTTTCATCGAAAATTCTTGCGGCACCCAAACATCGAGCTTTTTCGAGAAGCATTTTTGACATCGAAATTTTCAGAATTTTTCCAATTTCAAATGTGCGTCACGTTTCTTTCGTTGAGTAGGTATTTTGTTGAGAAAAATGTAAATAATGTAATGTAAAGCTATACTTTCATTATAATAAAGACATTTTTGTGTGCAATTGTTGTTGTAACTTTGTCCAAGAAATACGGTTATTATTGCGCTTCGCGCATAATTCGTTTTTACTATTTAATTTTGCAACTCTGGCTTCAGATTCGTAATCAACGACCATATACAGACTAAACCCCTGGGTTCAGATTTTTAGACACTTTACTTGAGTTTTTCACTTTTGGCCTACTTTTTTGGAATCTGCCCTACTGTACATCGGTTGGAAACTTTCTTACTGAATTTCCATTTATTTATTTGTATTTAATTAAATTCAATTTAATTTACATAATCTAATTCACAATTTTGATTCAGAATAAAAAATATTAAAAATCGGGTTTTATTTTATTTTGAACATACATACAGCATGATCAAAAAGTACCGGGAATTTGTAATTTAAATGAACCGCTCTCGACCGATTCGGATATTTTTTTTTTTTTTTAAGTTGGTAGATCCTATACTGACATCTGTGTGTAACTTGAGTGGGATCAGATGATTAGTGTTTGTTTATCAGCTGTTCATAATAGACAAGTTTTTGTGTTTTATCGCATTTTAACATGAACAATTTTATTGAGCAAAGATTTTGCTTGAAATTTTGTGTTTTGAACGGAATTTCTTGTGCTGAATCGTTGAAAATGTTGCAGAAAGCCTTTGGGGAGTCTGCTCTATCAAAAACCAGAGCATATGAATGGTATAAAGTGTTTAAAAATGATCGTGAAGTGGTTGAAGACTTGCCTCGTTCTGGACGCCCTTCCACATCGAATACCGATGAAAACGTTGAAATTGTGAAGAAAACTGTGCAAGGAGTATTACCTTGGCGTTTTAAAGCGTTTAAGAGATGCACGGCCGGATTTGTGGGCCGACAACAGTTGGATTTTGCACCACGATAATGCGCCGTCACACAAAGCGCGTATTGTGACAGATTTTTTGACCAAACACAGCGTAAATATCCTTGAGCAGGCACCGTATTCACCCGATATGGCTCCGTGCGACTTTTTTCTCTTCCCTCGACTTAAATTACCATTTCGTGGAAAAAGATTTGAATCTCTGGAAGCCATAAAACGAAATGCGACGAAGGAGCTGAAGGACATCCCAGTTTCGGCCTACCGAAAATGCATGGATGATTGGGTTAAGCGTTGGCACATGTGTGTTGCTTCAGATGGATGTTATTTTGAAGGAAATAAAATACATTTGCCCGAAAATTAACACAAACTTGTTTTATTTACAAATTCCCGGTACTTTTTGATCATACTGTACATATAATAAAATATAGATAAAAGAATATTTTGTACTCAATTGAGAAAATTGAATTAGATTTGCGCGTAAAACAACATAAAAAATTGAAATAATAATTCTCAGAAATCTCATTATACGTTTCATTTTTAAAATACGATTTTCGGGCCTTTTTGATATACTCTTACTGTTACTTTACGACGTCACGAAGCTATACGTACACGTTCTTGGTTTACAATAGGGATAGAAAATGGTTATCGAAATTCTATAAGAATTTATTTTTTTTATTTTTATTATTTGGGGGCGATAACGCAATTTACAAAAGGTTATTTTCTTTGTACAATATACATGTACGTTCACGTTTGTATCGGAAAAACGTTTAATATTTATAATCTGAATAGCGAAATGTTATTGTTCTAGGAAAATTCAATTAGGCTTTTATAAAATTTATGTAGTAGAGTGGAATGTGAAAGGCCAATAATTAAACCATGTTTATCTTTTTCAAAAATTTTTTCAACCATTTTGAATTTTTGTTGTAGTTTTTGCTAAGATTTATGATAGTTTGAAAAAAAGTTTGTTTTATGGAATTATTTTATGTAAGTTGAAGAAGGAAAGATGAATTAATTTTGTATAAAACTGCCACACATATTTTGGTTCATTTTTTCCGACTTACACGAGTGTAATTCGTTACACGTACATATACATATTAGTATTACTTAGAATGAAAACAAATTGAGACTAAATTATTACCCAGTTATTTGATACCCATTCGTTACTGCAAATCCCTTGTGAAAATTATTTTATTTAAATTTATCATTTCGTTAACATAAGATATGTGTATATGCCTTGGTGTATGCATTTAGATTTATGAGAGAAGTATATAAGTATGTACAAAAATGTATATCTTATCCTGACTGCAACAGTAATGGTATGTCTCATTAAATATCTAATACAATTCAAAAAATTACTTAGAAGTAGAAAATTAACAAACCGAAACCATTTTTCATGTTTATTACCGTATTCAGTGAAAAAGAATATCACCCTCTCACCCACCAAAAACGTTTTTCATTAAAGCTCGCCTATATTATAAACATTTTATTAACTAGGGGTAATGAAATATATTTCCCTAAATTAAATGCTTGTTGTTGTATTGCTATCAACTATAAACTTACATGTAACTTCCGTTTTATATACGTATCACATGACATAGTTTCGTTCTCCTCAAAATTTTTATTTTTATTTTATACATTTTTAAAGCAATAATTTCGTTTCTAATTTATCTCGATGTTAGTTAAGTTTTATGAATCGTAAATAGATAAGACTCGAATGCTCGCATATATACGAGGATACCGAGGAGTAAAAAATTCGTATTTTTTCACCCCTAAATAATTCGTTTCTTTTCTGTTCCGTTTTCTGTAAGAAAATCTTTATGTGCTGCAATTTATTTTATTGACATCTTTTCTTTTAGATTTCTGGATTTTATGGGGTTTGGGTGTTTTGTTTACGTTTTTGGTTTAGTACGAGAAATAATTACAAACTTTTACATATAGAGAAATATTTTTGAAAAAGAGCGTCATTCATAGAAATGTTTCTTCTTCTTTGTTCATTCAATCTTGGCGAGTTTACATCCTCGCTATTTCCCACCGTGAATAAAACTATTAGGAAATAAAAAATTTCCATTATCTATAATAGCTATAATTCATAGAATCACTGGAAATTTTGAAATTAAGAAAGTATTCAAACTAGAGTTTCTCAAACGGAATCCCGAAATCCCGATTTAACGGGATCCCGATCTCAAAAGTATGTATATGATCGGGAAGCTCCGGATTTTCCGGGTTTCGATTTATTTATAGTTTGTGTACTCTTTTAACTCAAAACTGCATCGGAATTTTAGGGATTCTCAAACGTAATTCTGGAATTCTGTTTTCTGCATATAAAGTTTGACCATAGGAAGTATTGGGATATATCGGCTTCGATTTGTAAATTTTATATTCTGAACTCCGTAGCCGAATAGGAATATACCACAGAAAAACCTCGGTTTAAGAAACTAATAGGGGATTTGGGTGTCTTTTACATCCAACTGATCATGCCTTAGATCCGAATGTTGAAAATTTGAATATCTAGTACAGAAATGTATCCATATACACATAGCATTTAGAAGTCAAATTCAGACAATTAGAAAGGAATTTTGCTATTTTTAAACCAATTATGATGAAATTTATGCAACGTTATTTACAAAATTTTTGAAGTTTGTAACAAAATTTTGAATGTATTTAAATAGTGTTGCTCAGCCACATTTAATTTTTTTAACGGAAAGATAGATTTATGAGGGAGATGGTATGCGAATTAATTAAATATAGTTATCGGCTAAAATAAAATTCAAAATTTTACCTATTTCGATTCAATAACATTAATAGCAGGATTTATTTGATTGAAATCAACGATTTATTACAATCCATAAATTATCTCAACTTATTTCTATTGAGTGATGTAAAAGTAGATTTATTGACAAATTCATTAAATAATGAGTATTTAATGTTAATGGCGTACACCAATTACAGTACACGTATTACAGTTTCGCGTTAAATGTGGTGTTTGGTCTTAAAATTTATGTATTTCAGATTATTCATCTTTATAAAATTGAAGTGTGATAATTCTTTGATGTTTAATAATCTGCATTCAAGATCTCATTTTCTTATTCTTCTTTTTTACAAAAAAAAATTGTAGCGTTTCAAATCAAATTAAAATCGTGAATGACCGATAAATGTAACACCTCTGGCAAAAGATTCTCTATAATTCAAAATTATTTAAAATTGCCAGATTCTCGAATCTCGAGAATTAAAAAACCGATTGGTTAGGTTCCTTTTCATGCAACCTGATATAAATAAAAAAATGTCTTGAATCATTTAAGGCTTATTAAGATTTCGGATGCTCTAGTTAAATAAAAACCAATTTGATAAGTTAAGCTTTGAGATTAATTGTCGAACGGCAATTGCGGTGCCAATGCGCAGTTAATTCCTTGATTATTTCCACACATTTCATACAAAATTCTATATTTTTGAAAACACCTTACTATAAATTAGAAAATTATGGGCCATAAAATTCTAAAATCGGCAATTATGCTCCGATTACGGTTCTTGATACCTAGAAAGATAGGTTTCGGGACCTGTAAATGTTGTGCCAACACGCAGTCTCAATTTTTTAAACGTTAGGCCTCATTTGGGGTAGCGACCCACGGCTTGGGAATTCCGGGAGTGTAGATCACATGATAAAACTATTTCTGTAGGTGGTTCCATTCATATTTAGTGAATAGGAAGAACATTCATTTGGTTTTTACTTTTTACTGTCGTTCACTGGTTATACCACTCTTAAATGTTCTTTATTCATACCTCATTAGTCAAATGCCGAAATAAGTTTCGTCTGTTATAAAAAATTTGTGCTTTTCATGAAAAATGTTCAATAATTTTGGCAAAATAACATAAAATTAAAAATCTTAGCAACCTAGCAATTATGTATTTTTTAATTTTTTTGGCTTTATTTAAATTAAGATTTCCATGATTTTGTTGAATAAAAATTACTCATTACTGTTGGGCTATTTCTGAATACGATACGGATTCGAATGTATAAGATTCGTATTTGATTTAAATAAGAAACGAGCGAATCTGATTCAATTCTAATTTAATTCAAATAAGAATGTTATACTTTCGTATTCGTATCGTATTCAGAAATAGCCCCCCAGATTTGTGGACTTTTAAACTATGTGCCTGAAATATTTAATTCAATATTTCAAAAATATTAAAAAAAAAAATTATTAATTCTGAAAATATTTTCTAAGTTAATTTTTAAAAGTGTCATTTCAAAAGACTATTAATTTTGTAAAATAATTTTTAAATTTTGAATAATTCAGTTTCAATTAATGTAACATGATTTTAGTTTTATTCTAAATTCAAGTTTTTATTAAAATGGGGTTTCTACTTAAGAATAAACCAGACTGTTTTGAAAATTATAATCTTGGAAATCTTTGAATTTGGAATAATTTAAAAATTTACACAATTTTTGTACACACATTTTTAAAATTTTTTAAAAACACTTGTTAAATATTTCGCAAAATTACAAAAGGTTTAAAAAATCACTCGATCGATTTCGGCTTATTAGGCCATCATCAGGAGTATCTACTAAACTCAGTTTAGTAGATACTCCTGATGATGGCCTAATAAGCCGAAATCGATCGAAACTGAGTTTAGTAGATACTCCTGATGATGGCCTAATAAGCCGAAATCGATCGAGTGATTTTTTAAACCTTTTGTAATTTTGCGAAATATTTAACAAGTGTTTTTAAAAAATTTTAAAAATGTGTGTATTAAGTGTGTTTCGCCAAGTGCCTACGGCAGAAAGTGTTAGAAGTATACAATTTTTGTGTTGGGGAGTAGCCTTTTGGTTTTTCACTTGATTGAAATTGAGCAGTTCTTTGTGATTTTGGACCAGGGCCGGGACTTCTGGAAATATTAAGGTTGTTATGGTTTGTGGTTTGACTCCGAGTGGTTCGGGTACATGACATCAGAAATATAATTTGGTGGTACCGGTATGGTACGGGTACGGTATGTGGTCTCAGAAACATAAATAAAATTTTAATATTTCGGAATCATTTAAAAACAATAAATATTTATATGGGAGTTATAAAAACAATTCATTTATTTTTATAAGTACATTTTTAACTTAAGTACGTTAAAAACAAAAATATTATTTAGACCCAATCTATGAAATAATAATTATTTATTAAACTTTGAATTTAAGTTAATTACTAAAATTTCTTCTAATAGATCCTGATCAATTGATGATCTTAGCGGAGACAGCAAAAATTTGCCCAAAACAATCATCATCAATATCTTTCAAAACTCACTCGATGAATCTTTCATTGCTTTCCAAAATAGAAACATATCTTGGTCTTTTGGAAGCCTTTTATATCCATTTAAATTTTTCAATACGTTTATCATTTCAATTTCTGGAATTGCAGCGTCTATATTCCGATTTGCTCATTCTCAATATTTTAGTTTGTTTTAATAACTCTTCTAAATCATCACGTACCCATCATTATTTGGTTTCTCAAAAAAATATTCTCACACTTTCATCTATGGCCAAGGTTACCTGATCATATGTTGCTGAGTACAAACTATGGCGCTTTATTTCTTTGTCGAGATCGCTCAAATAGTTTACGGCATTATCCCGCATCTTGCGAGATAACAAAACCTGATATCGAGGATCCAGAAAGACGGAGGAAATTATTTGTGCAGAGCTAAATAATTTCTCCTCTCAATTTCTAATAGCATCTCCAAGCTGCTTCGATGTACCTACTCTTATTTTTTATTTTCGTTACAGAAGTATGTTAACTGTTCATTTTGTAGTTGCAAAGTTGCTGAATAAATTGGCTGCAACGCGTATGAAACTTTCCAATATTTGTCCAATCATTGTCTGTATGAGCTTTAATTCCGGAGCAAAAGAAGTACAAAATTATTTTAGTCCTAAAAATCGATTTAACATACAAAAACCCGATCCGCATCTCATAGCACTGTTTAAAATAAATTTTTTTTAAATATTTTCTTTCAATAGCGACATCATCGATATTTTTCTTACTTCTTAATTATTATTGATTACGTCGCTCACACCCAACTGCATTGTAAGTACCATACAGCGAACCACTACCATAAAATAAATTATCCAGATCCATTTTCTCAAAAAATGATGTATCTAAAATCTCTTCAGTTTCTTCACTTAAATCACCATGCTCGACATCTTCAGCAGCATCATCATCATTAACTATACAACGACCGTCTCAGCTTCGGTAAAAAAAAAACTACAATATTATTTTGGAATTGTTGAAAAATTCATCCAGTCTTAAATATATTGCTCGCGCTGTCAGATGTGAACCAATAGCAATTTTTTATGTCTAATCCCTATTGATCTAATACATTTATTACTTTTGTAACCAAGTATTCACTGGTATGTGGTTCTGTCAGCTCAGTCAAAGCTAAAGATCGCACGCAGATTTTTAAATTTTGATAAAACTGGACATCAATTCCAAGAATTGCGCGATCCATTCTCACTGCGCTATCGATTTTCACAGAAAACATTTTATTTTTCATTTCATTTGAAATGTTCTCTCGAATTTTTAAAAAATTTAATTTATTTCTTCTTTTATGTTCTTACGGTTAATTGTGCATTGTAATGCATTACATATTATATTAATTACTTTGCAGAACCCTGAATCTTCTAAGAAAATCAGTGGCTTCCATTTATAATTATTTCAACACAAAATTGCTTCAGCTCCTGTTCGGATATTTTCAAAATTATTTCTTTCTTAAATAATGATGTATCAATATCAAAGGGATCTATCAAACTTGATGGTATTTATAGTTTTAACGATTTGTTTTGTTAGTTTTCAATCAGTTTGTTGAACTGATTGTCATGATACCTGTTTAAATGTTTTCGCAATTTCCCCGTGTATTGGCCTTGCACTTCTTTTAAACATAGGTTACACGTGCTTTTATCCTTCTCTTTTTCGTAATGAAATTGATCATGAACTGTTCTCATTTCTAATTTTCTTCTCCTTGAACGCCACCTAAGAATTCTATAAAAACACAAATTTTATTAAAATTATTAATTATTGAAAATGCAATTTGTTAATTGTTTCAAAAACTTATCCGAATATGCCATAAAAATTCAAAAAATAAAATTTCGGTGTTTTTATTTTGATGTATACTTAAACAATGAAGTTAGTTCTATTAAAAAAATATTGAGTGCGTTTATTGTTTTCTTTCAATTAGTGCATTTATCGTTTTATAACAATCGTTTCTTTCAGTAGGGTCTTATGGAATATGCATTTCGTTTTTTTACCCAGATACATACCATGAAAATAAAATATGCTACAAGGTACGATATATGATATTAAGGATTGGAAATTAGGGGCATAGTTTAGGTACGGTGTTTCAAAATGTGTATGGTATTGTGATATGGTACGATTTGGTATGGTATCTGATACCGGGTTCCCTGCTCTGTTTTGGACACAATATTTTTCCAATTTTTTTATTTGTTTGAATTTCTAAGTACATAATGTTTTTTTGCTGTAAATGCTTATTTTATGAACAGTTGGTAAACAACTTACTTTTTCGTGGCAACTAGCAACGTGTTTTGTCAAGAAAGAATTGATCAAGGAAAAATTAACTTTAGTTCTTATTTTTTTATTAACAATAGTTCCTATAAAAGTGATCAGTATACCCCACAACTGTACCCATCCCCGCAATATTAGACGAATAATAAAATTTATTCACTGTGTAAATTCAATATTGATATTTTCTGCCAGTTGCTGCTAATTCGCAGATAATCGACCTTCTGCTTTCAATATTTTGCCATCCTACATTTTCTTGTTTCATCTGCAAATATGATTTGATATACCAACACTGCAGATTTTTATATACCTTCACGCTTATGTTGAATATCATTTAAAGGATATTTCTGAGTAATAACAGTTATAAGGTGGTATTAGGAGAAGGAACGGAGGAAACACTTTGAAAGTGGTACATACAATTAGTGACTCATTTGTTAGAAAGCTCCAACTGATGTTCACGAAAGATTTGGATGTGCCTTGGTTCAAAGTACTAATTTTTTCAATTTACATTAATCATTAATTGAAAACTTCACTATCTTTTCAAACCAATTACCTGGATTGCTATTTAACAATATGGATTTAACTGAAAGAAACAAAAAATAAAAAAATAAAAAAATAAATTTCCTTGATAGAATCTAATGGGCTTGTGGTTACTGTACCCGTAAATTATTTTATGCTCACCCTAATTATTAAAAATAAAACTTTCTCGTTTGCAGCATACACACTTAGCAACATGCTTAAATAGCTATATTGTTTCAGGGTGTGAATGCGTGGATAAAAATACCGTGTTTGAAATATGTAATACATTTTCCATGCTGTAAATAAAGCTTTTAAGATAACAATAATCCACTTTCTGATAATTTATATATGTACATATGTACATACGAACAACAATAGTGTATATTCTGGCTACTGTTTAAAAATTGAAAGGTAAACATTAGTAGGATAATTGCACCCTCGAGAAAATTGTACAAAAAAATTATGTCCCATAATAAGTATTTCGTGTACTGTATACTATAAGTCCATAAATTTAGGGTTAAATATAATGAAAATGCATTTTTCATTTGAAAAGGCAAATACGATTTATAATACTTGTAAGTGTACTTTATACTCGTATGTCATATATCTTATATAAGGGTGCGGAGTTTTCTAAGCTTGGCACTTATATCGTATAAAACAAACAAACATGTATACACACATACATATCATAAACATTTCAAATCATTGAATGATTAAATTATAAATGGTGAAATAGGAAATTTTCTATATAAATTGTTTTGTTTGATGAAAATTCATTGAACTTGAAATTATTGTTATGATTTTTTTTTTTACATTTTTCTAACGCTCATTTTTTTATTGTTTCTATTTTCAGTCATTATTTGAATTAGAATTAATTGGATGTAACGAAATAACAGAAGCTGGATTGTGGTCATGTTTAACGCCGCGTATTGTTTCGCTAACGTTAAGCGATTGTATTAATATTGCTGATGAGGCTGTTGGTGCTGTAGCACAATTGCTACCATCTCTATATGAATTTTCACTGCAGGTAAGTCCTTCGTTTTCTTATAACTTTAATATTCTATACATAAATATTTTCTAGGAAATCGACTAGCACAAGTCTTTACTCTGTATAATATTTTACCTATATAAAATAACGGGTAATGTTCTTCGAGAGTGTGAGGTACATTCTAGGAAATTGCATTTTGCATATTTTGCATATTTTATGGAATACATGTGGTTTCCTGATTATCTTTTCGACAGCTGTGCTATTATTATTGAAATAAGTACATGATATAATATGTTTATATGCACAGGATGGTTCAAAATAACAACGTTAGATGATATTTGCGGAAAAGCTTTAAATTTCAAGACATAACTTTTTTATTTTTAAATAATTTTGCAAAATTTCAAAAACTTTTACTTTATTATAACGTAGCCAAAATTCTTCAGAGCCAGGATTGTTGCACTGGTTTTACCATATTATGGACATTTAGTTCACTACTATTACCAGAGCCTTCTAGAGTATAGAGCCATAATCATTATGACGTATTTTTTAGAAGCTTTTTTAGTGGTATAACTTTTCACTAATTTCCATAGGAATCCATAGTAAAAATGGTGTTTTTTAGCTTCAAGTTTTTTATTGAAAAAAGCAAAAATGTTACAAAATTTTTATACAAAAGTGTTCTACATATCTTTAGCAACAATATACAGGAAGTGTTTATTGGTATTAAGTAAATATTAATTGCAGGAATATTAAAATTATATTATGCCTAAAATATATTTTTCGAACTTTCATTTTGAACAATACATCAAAGTTGGCTCTGACGAATTAAAATAATACTTGCTACATTTATCTTTAGTTTTACTAGTGTACGTTAGATGTCTCAGATTTATACAGAAAAATACGAAAAAAATTGTTTAATCACAAAATTATGGCACGTTCTTAATATTTTGAGAATTTGTTTTGCTTTTCCTACAATTTTTGAACTTAAATTTCCCCAAGTGGCGATTTTTGGTACGGTTTTTCAAAATGTTTACTGCCCACTGCCATCTATGTATATTGGCTTAATGCACACGATTTGTAGTAAGCTTTTCTTTTTAATTTGACCAGAATGCTGTTGTTATGAACTTTTTTTTATATTTTGGTTTAAATAAACCAATTATTACAAGAAAATGAGAACGATTTACTTAAACGAGATTTATATATGTTGAAATTCAAACATTTATGAAAATATTTCAGAAATCATAATTGAGAATTTGCAACGTTTTCATTTACAAATTTGTCTTCGGAGAAAAAGTGATTTCCCATATGTTTTGTGTGTTTTACTATGAAAAGTTTGGTTTTTTCCGCGTTTCTAATTCCCTTATAAAAGCTTCGTTTTTTAGATTATGGCTTGTATAATCAAGGTTGCTTTGCTATTACGCATGAGCTTAGATTCAAAATAAAATCAACAATGGAATTAGGTTCTTCCAAAGGAAATCGAAAGTCGGATTATATCATAATCGGTTACAAGAAAGGCAAGTTTTGAAATATCTGTTTTGGCTTCATGAAATAACTCCCAGTGAAATAATTCCCAAGAAAAAAGTAAAATAATTTTTAACAGCTTTTGCATACTTTCCAGGCGAAATAATTAAAATATAAATTGGAACTTGTCTCATTTTTTATGAACTTTCTCAAGTTCATTATGAATTAATTTTATCATTCCAAAATTTCAAAAGTTTGTGATCAACATTGGCATGTTAATTTTATGAATATCTACAGTAAATTATCGAAGAAACTGATTGTTTTGAAAAGTCATTTAATTCGTTTATACCTTCCTACCAAAAACCCCCGCTTTAACGATTTATAAAAATTTCAACATTTATTAATTCCAATATAAAATAAAGAAATTTTCAAAGTCATTTAGCATTAGATGTTCCAAGTTGTTTTATGGTGGGGTTAAT
The DNA here is from genome assembly GCA_963556165.1 of Tipula helvola. Lineage (NCBI taxonomy): Eukaryota > Metazoa > Arthropoda > Insecta > Diptera > Tipulidae > Tipula > Tipula helvola. Next base: position 6,171,394 of record OY744481.1, on the reverse strand, counting down.
TCGTTGTATTATAACAGAAACGTTGAATATATTGGACCGGATTACGAATTTTTGCAGACACAGATTACAGTCGTACCATACCAATGTTTCAAGTGGATTTTTGGTTGGCTTAAACCATTGTATTAGAATAGACCCGACGAAAGTATTAGAGAGGATTGCCAATTTGATTCTGGAAAATAAAGATTTAACTTTAAAATATTCTGAAAAATGGTGATTTCCATACTAATTTTAAAATTAAATCTTCCATTTCCACATTACAAATTGGGACTTATTTCATTTCGTTTTTGTAAATCAAAGCAAAATTGGGAGCTATGTACTGGTATGTTGAGACTGGGAGTTATTTGATTTTAAAAATGGAATTATTTCCATAATGAAATTACTCCGCATTATACAACAGTTGGAACTTGTTTCATTGGGAGTTATTTATGTTTTGTACCTTATGTCGTTTTATCGTATTTATTTCGAAATAAGTGTAACGAAATTTAGCTAAACCTTTCTGAGGCCGTTTCGGATGTTCGCCGCGAGTGCAAACCGTTAAATCAAATTGTTGGCCCAATTGATTCACCTAAACTACAGTATAAAAATTATTAAAATTGATAAAATTTCGTTCAAAAAACTCAAATTTTATAATTTGACGGACGGTAAAGTACAGAACTGGAGTTGAAGGAAATTATTTCAATGTTAAAAATATTTTCGAAGAATAAGATAAGTGCATAGTCGAACTATCTTTTAATAATTTTGATAGTGCAGTTGAAACAATTGGGTGAAAAATTTGATTTGAAGATTTTGAATACAGGCAGGCAATCGGAGCATTGGAGCGCATTCAGGTCTCCCAACATGTCAGCAGCGGATACCTACTGATCCAAAAAATGACATTTAAACTAAAACATTACAATGCAATTTTTAACGTATTATGAGCAGTCTTATGTAAAATGTATCATCAAATTTTAAAAAGAAATTCAAAACTACAACTTATCATAAAAAGAGGGTGAGGGCTGCCACCCCAAACTCCCGCTTTGACGATTTTTTTGAAATTCTAAACTCTTCTAGCATTGGATTTTTACGCAAGGATGACCGGAAAAAGTCAGAAAAAATTCAAAAATATTTACATTTATAATAATATTTACGTTTGTATCTCACATAGGTACTAAAATAAAAAACTCCTCAAAGCCGCTTGCACAGCATTGATCCTTTCTGCGCAAAAATTACAAGAAATTATATAGCTTCCTTGTGTTTTCATATTGTATAGTTAACAAAAATTTATTGGGATCTCCTTTTCTAATAGGGCACGTTATTTTGTATTTTTTGTAATGTTTTTTGGAGATTTTTGTTGGGAATATGATGTATCCCATTTTTAGACCTCTATCATCACTTGAAACATTTGTGTTACTTCTATCACTAGACGCGATTCGAGCGATACAATTCCTTTGAGCTGTGTCTGTAAGGTTGACGAAGCAATTTCCAGTATCATAAATCTTAGGAATATACATTTTAATTTTAACTAGGGCCGCACTTTGATAATTTCGTTTCTTGATTTTAGTTTTATGGATTTTGTTTTTTCACAATCTTTTTGTTTCTGGGCTTTTTTCCTGGAGTTTTTTATCGGGATTTTTAGTTTCTATATTTTTTTTCTAGATAAGGTAGCCAACCCATTTTGTAAAAATGTGAAAAAGTAGTTTTTTATCCCTAAGATTGATATCGACGACCTGGCTTGGCAACTCCGGGCCTGAACCACCACAGGATTGTTTAAAGTTATATTAAAACATATAGGCAGTCAAATGAAGTAGTATACCGCTTGAATTTTTTATAACATGTATTTTTCACCTATTTAAGCGAAGATGGGCCTGACCTCACCAGGCGAGTATAAAGTTGCATTATTGAGTGAACACTCAAAAATATTTTTGGGTCATTTTTACAGTATATTTCCAATGCTAAGATAAAAACAAATAAAACCAGGTCGATTTACCGGGGTCGTCTTTATTTTTATATCTTTTAGTAACATTGCAAATATACTATAAAAATGATAGGCGGCTTAAAACTTTTTAAATGTGACACTCAATAATGCAATTTTACACTTGTCTGGTGTGCGGTCAGGCCCCGATAAATCACCTTTCAATTAATGATATCGCTTAAATGGATTTAAAATACATGCTATATTTAATTCAAGCGGTATTCTTCATTTGACTGCCATGTTTTAATGCAACTTTGAACAATCCTCTGGCGGCTCAGGCCCGGAAAGCCAAATTGCCAATACCATTCTTAAGGATGGGAAAAAATAGATTTTCACAAATATTCAGCCGTTATAAGCTCTTTGAATAAAACGTTCAACAATTACAAAATTTGATTTTCTAGAGGAACTCCAGGTCGTCAAAGAATGTTCAGTAAACAATTGAGGTATTTTAATTTCACGTTTGGTTCTTTCATAATTTGTTGATCTATTTTTATATAAAAAGGAACTATTTTGGAAATATTTTTCATTATGCTTTTGACAATGATCACGAATTGGGAGCCCCATACCAATAAAATAAATGGTTTAAACCGGTACGCGACAACTCGGCAAAACCAGCTTGGCGACCAGGTGACGACCAACTCGGCGACGGTCAGCTCAGCAGCAAGCAATAAAAATGATATTTTTTAAAATCCCTCTTTTTAAAATCTCACTTTTTAAAATCTTGGTTTTGAAAGACGTATTTTTTTTAATTCGAGCCGCCCTTCCTGGTGAAGGAGAATTTTAATTTAAAGTAAAATAACAATAAAAACCGGGATTTTCTGAAAATCGGGATTTTCATTCGCCGAGTTGGTCGTCGCCGAGTTTACCGTTGCCGAGTTAGTCGCCCGAGTTTACCGTCGCCGAGTTGACCGTCGCCGAGTTGACCGTCGCCGAGTTGACCGTCGCCGAGTTGGTTTCGCCGAGTTGGTCGTCGCCGAGTTGACCGTGTTCGGTTTAAGAATCGTTTAAAATTAGATTAAATGATTTCGAGGCAGTATTGTACCATCATCCTAATGAAATATTACATCAAACTGTAATATAATAATCGAAATCTGAAAAAGATCGATTTCAAATTTCGCACATACTCGTAATACTGCTTTTAAAACTTTAATAGACCTATACTGCAGTTGATCTGGTTAATGAGTATTATCAAATACCTGTTAATAAAGGTAGCATGAAATATAAATCGTTCGTCAGTCCAGATGAACAATACCAATTTGAGCGAATGCCGCTTGACGACATGGTTTTACCATAAAATCTGGAATTAAATTAAAATTATCAAAGTGCAGATTTATGGTTTAGAAAGTGGATTTTCTTGGACATGAAATCAATAGAAATGGGATTTTAAACTTTTTATATGGATAACATTGAGCTTGAGTGGACTAATGAACAAGGTGATGATATTTAAAGAATTGAAGAATAAATTATACCAATGAAATATGCTACCGTTTTCCCGCGAAAAAAAATTCGGTCTCTCTTTTCAAGACCAATTTTAAAAAAAAGCGTTATTTTGTTATTATTTGCAAATTTTAATTTAAAACATCGATTCTTAACTTCGAAAAGAAGGAATGGTCCCTCTATTTGAAAGTCCTGCTATTCAAATTATTTTACAAACTTCTAAAATTTTGCTAAAAGGTTATTTTTAATAAAATCACAAGAAGTACATAAAGATTCAAGTGTTATTAGATTGGGAGGAACTTTATTACAATTGGAGATGAATTTCATTGAGTGTCATATTATAGATTTATAGCCGTCAAACAACTGATCTGGAGGGGAAGTTTCATAGTTTTGGATTGAAAGCTCTACGATGGAGTCGTTCTATTCCGACCATTTATATTGGTTAAAAGGTTCACGGTCGTAACAGATTATAATTCATTAAAACCTGCCTCATCGAATCGAAGCAGTATTCCACGTATAGGAAGAATAATAATTTCTCAGAGTATACAAAAGTAAACCTTAAGATAAGACATAAAAATGGGAAGTAAAATACTCGTATATCATGTGAACGCATTAATATGAAACCCAATTGAACCATCAATAAAATTAAAGAAAATATAGCGGGACAGAGAATTGCTCTTTGTGGTTGCAAAATAAATACAGATAAAACTCTAGCTGCATTAAAATGTGACAATTCGTAAAAAGTATATTATAATTTGTTATGAGTATGTTTAGATGGATAGGATCTATTGTGCTAAAGGGTGATTTTTCATGAATGACGGTAGTAAAGCCGGATACGTCAAGCCAAAGAGGGAATAATCATTATTCATTAACAATGAAAATACAAAAATAAACAGAAATTTTGAAATACAAATTAATCGGATGTAGACTAAATAATGTTTATAAAGTTACATCGAAGTTTTCCGTCATAAAAAAAAAACGAAACGATAAAATTCACATTGCACATCTGACAACGGCAGCATGTTATTTGAAGCAATTTTACCAATATACCATTCTTATTTTAAAATTACCGAAAATGAGGATTACTTGATGATAAAAAAATCTTTTGAAAAAATTCGTAGAATTTTACAATTAATCTCCAAATTTTCCTATTGATACCCAATGGTTTTCCCAATAAAAAGCCATTTTTCAAATATAAATTCCGTCTAATATAAAATCTCATCAACGTTAACCAATTCTTAATTATACATAACGCCAAATGTTCAATAATACTTTTTTTTGTAAGCGCCTACTTGTTGCTTTGGGAATTCTGTGGTTTCCATAGAATTCGAAAAACAATGCCAAATCCTAGAAATTTTATAATATTATTTCTAAAGAATTTGAAATAAAATTTTGAATATTCACCAATTCTGAATTAAATAAAGATCAAATCAATTTTAGACGAAACATATTCTATCCTAAATTGAATCAAGTAAAATCATAAAAGAGTAAAAATTGGATCTTTCAATTAATTAGCTGAAAATTTTGAATATGCGTCAAAATTCTTAAAATATAGGTTTTTTTTTTACGGACGTTTTCATCAGTTCAACATTTTCGGTATAAGTTGGTTCAATAATAGATGTTGCTTTTACAATGATGCTTTTCAACCTGATAGATTTTATAGAATCGAGTTTTGTTGTAAAGATTACAAAAATTGATAGGAAACTAAAATTAAAACCGTTTTTAGTTGGTCAAAATTAAAAATAATAAATTAAATTAATTTCTATTTTTCAGGCTTACCATGTAACCGATGCAGCACTGGGATATTTTTCACCAAAACAAAGTCAAAATTTAAGTATACTTAGATTATCCTCATGTTGGGAGCTAACTAATCATGGTATTGTTAATATTGGTGAGTACTAAACCTTTTGATAGCAAAATATTTTGATAGCAAAATATTTAATTGGCGGAATTTCAAGAAACGACTTTATAAACGAAAAAAACAGCCTCTTCAAAACTCTAATTGAAAATTATATTCTGTTCGTATGTATGAAAATACATAAAAAGCATAAAACATTCATATCTCGCTAAATTTACATATTATTAGTATGATGTTTAGTTAAAGTTAGAGTGGAGAGAGTGTAAGTACGTGCAAATAAAAAACTTGTACACATAAAATAATATCTGTAGACACAATTAAATGGGTTATTCAGTATGTGCTGTGTTGGGATTCTATTTACGGCACATACAGCAAAAGTAATTCATAATTTTCTTGTTTTGTTGAATTTCCCTTCTGTTTTATATGTTTATATGAAAAACAAAAAATACAAAAAAAGATTTTCTCGGTTTTTCCTTTGTTTTTGTTTTATTTTTGTTTTATATAATTTTTCATAAATGAAATGTGTAATGAAAGTGAAAACATTATGTTTTCAATGCTCAAGGGAATTTTTGTTCGTTTCGTTACGTTCTGTACGTTTGATCGTTGTAATTTTTGTTATGGTTTGTTACGATATATGTAACCACACCCGCATAACATACAAAATATTTTGAATCCGGAGTTTCAACATAAAGACAATTGCTTGCTGTTTATATAATATGTACGAATGATTATCTATTAGTGCAGAGACGTGGAAAATACGCGCACAAATAACGAAGAATTCATGCGGGAAATGCTGATACTAAAAAAAATGTCATCTAAAAATGTGCGGAGTGCTGTACAATTTTGTTACAGGTGGATTTTATTCATAAAACAAAACTCACATTATTATTCTTTTAAACGTTGGGATTAGGTTAGGGTTGCTTGAGATAACTGATTTTTCTACAAAAATCACTCAACACTACAATGAACGTAATTTTGACGTAGATACGTTCTATATTTAAAACAACGTCAAATGGATCGATTAAAAATTACAAAATCACCTAAAGTCTACTTGGCACATGACTAAAAACAACTTCCGCATAATTACGCAACCACACTGATTAATGCATAAAACGCAACAGTCAAATTTAATGTGTATAACACAAGTTTGGCCACACAATAAACTAATTAATTAACAATAATAAAAATAAATTATAAGAAAATTTGTCAAATTCTAAGGCTACTTGGGCACTTGGCATCATTAATGAATAAAAATAATTGTCATAATGACATTTCCGTTTTATTACACAGATCAATTTCGTTGCAAATTTGTTTCATTTGTTTGTGTTGAATGAGTCGTCTGTTGTCATCAAAATTTTCGTCTAGAACCGCGAACTAATTGCCAATTTTTTTTTTGTTTTTTTCTACATAAAATGTGTCTCTATTATACAGTAATGGTATCGTAACGCTCAGAGCAATATTGACGGTGTTTGTAAACTGTGTAAACTAACTAATAAATTTACCTGTTCCACGATCATAAAACATATAAAATGTAGCGAAAATTATTTTTTTGCAGTCATAAAATTTTAAGCAATCGAACAATATTACCATGCGGTTCTTCACTCTGGTGTATACAAACTCAAAAACAGCTGTTCTGATTATAAAAATTCCGTAAACATTAATTAAAAATATTTAAGCAAATCTGAAAATACATTTTTCACACACATTTTACACACGTTGTTGTTGTTGGTGTAATTAAAAAAAAATCGAAATTTTCTCTTTATTATTCATTCTTAATTTGACTTCTTGCCAACTTGTTATTATAAAGAATTTCTTCTTAAATTAAATTAAAACTTTTTTTATTCTGGTCTATTTTTATATATTTTTGGATTGAAAATTTAAAAAAAAAATTGTAAACACACACCTCTCTCATCATAAAAATAACATTTTTATTTGACACATTTTTGTTAGTTTTGGATACTCAGATGTTTACACACAGCTAGAGTTGTGAAGAACGTGCGCTAGAATCCTTAATAGGTTACATTTATCGTTTGCGGTTTTTAAACACGTTTCCATTATTTTTATGTCAGCGGTGACTGATTTAGATTGCTTGTAACTAGTGAAAGATGCTGACATATGAATCTGTACTAGATATGCACAGCAGTGTTGTTTAATATTTACAATTATAAATAGGTGACACTATAATAGTAAGCTTATGTGCCAAAAACGATCGAATGCTTTGATGGTTGGAGTACAATAACCAGCGATTCGTTATTTTCCATGAATGTCGAAGTCGAATGCCGGTGTTTATTAAATATTTTAGACATACAAATACAAAGGGCTGAAACCTCACGAGGTGATCAGAACTTCGGTCCGGAAATTTCATATCTCTCAGTCAACTCAATCTAGCTGCCAACTCAACTCCCAAATCAATTTCTATCTGAAATCCTTTACTAAGCCTCCGACCCACAATTTGAAGTCCCCCTCAACCCTCAACCTAATCCTAAACCCAACCCTAACTCAACGTTCAACTCAATCCTTAAAATTGGTTCGAATACTGCATGCGTAGCAACCCTCAAGTCAAACCCCAAATAAATCCCCAACTTAACCCCTCTTTCAATCCGAACTCAACACTCTGTTCAACCGCAATTCAACCCCCAATTGAACATTAAACTCAACGCCCAACTCCGTGATCTGGCAGAGTACCTGGATAACGGGGTTCGTGCCGTCATTGCGGGCACACGGAAAAAGTGTACGTGCAAAGTATAAAGCTACAAGACGTAATGTCGTAAAAACAAACCTGATTTGTTTTCTTATATTTGTAGTATGTAGATGATGACTGAAGATGATGTCGATGCATACAGATACCGTTTCCGTAACTGAAGAACCTGCCATAAAATGTTGACAACATATTCCACACAACGAGCACTGCAACGGTTCAACTTGAAAATAAGCTGGAGAAAAAAAAAACATGAATTGAGACAGCTTTGTGTTAGTGTTATTTCGTATGAAACCATACAATGAAAGTTTTATTTATCTCTTCATCTCATGCATCTCTATACATTTTAACTTCGTGGATTTTGTTAAATATCATACTGCAAGCATATTACGCTGTCGTTATTTACAGTACAAAATTACCATCACCAAGTTAAAATTTGACTGGTGACCGCAAACGCGAAGGTCGCGCCAATGGAGTCAAATTTAACGTTCGTTGTTGAAAAGTCGAAAGGCCGAACGCCAAAAGGCCGAATGGGTCTGAAGGCCGAATCTCGAAAGGCTGAATGTCGAATGGCCGAATGTTTCGAAAGGCCAAATTTCCAAAAGCCGAATGGCTCGAAAGGCCGAATGGGTCAAAAGACCGACACACATACATACATACATTAAACATACAAAAATTTTGATAAAAATATAAATTTTGGAGGTTGGCTACCTTATCTAGAAAAAAATAGTACAGAAACTGAAAATGCCGGAAAAAAATGCAGAAACGCAATTATCAAAGTGCGGACCAAATTAAAATTAAAATTTATATTTTGGCTTCGCCAAACTTGCAGACGCAGATGAAAGGTATGGTATCGCTCATATTGCTTCTACTGATAGTTCTACCACAAATGTTTCAAGTGATGTCAAAAGTCTAGAAACGCTTATAAAATTAATTTTTTTTCATTTATTTTAAACAAAATATTTTATCTGGATTGCTTTTCCGGTAATTTCCAGATTTTTTTCGGGATTTTATTTTCTGGATTTTTACTTTTCAACTATTCTGCATTTTTTTTTCAGGCAAATGTAGTGATCCCAAAAACGTAAGAAGATTTTAATATTTAAGGCGATTTACTATTGAACATTTTTATACAAAAATTTTGATAAAAATATAAATTTTGGTTTTCATAAAAATAAAAATTTTGAAAATTTCATTCATAAAAATATTAAAAATTAACATTTCTTTTCGACATTCCGCCTTTCGACACATTCTGCCTTTCGGCCCTATTCCAAATTTAATAACCCCACATTTAGATATAAATAATGCAATAATCTATTATAATCTGATTCCATTCGATGAGTACATTGGGACATAAAAGGGAAGGGACAAAACTGCGACGAATAATACAATAGCATGGATTTGGCTATGCTTCTCAAGTTTAGACATACACACTTGTATAAATATAGTAGGTATTCGATCATGAAATATTTGCTTGCCTTAATTTAAATGCCTCATAACATATTAGGTTTATTTAGTGCATTAAACAAAAGGCATTCCTAATATAGCTTTTTCTGTTAGAGCCGCAAGTTCTGTAAGGCTGTGAGGTTTCTAGAATTTAATTAATTATTATCCTTTGTGTCGCAACACGAGAATAAAGCGACTTCTCACCAATACGATAAATCCTTGGTGATGAATTAAATCAAGAGTTTTACATCAAAGACGAATAAACATTAAATATAGAAACGATATCATAATGAAAAATGCCATTTAACTTTATTATAAAAAAACTTCCTTCAGCTACAAAAACACACCCGGGTATGTCGTGTTGACACAAGGGTTATTATTAGTTTACTCTAATTACACTAAGTATACTCTACTTTTTCTCTTCTTTATTTTCTTTTTTTTTCCATCTTTTTGCTTTAATTTTTTCTGTTCCACTGTGTTTTCCAACGGTGGTTTTGACGGAGGGGCGAGATTTCATTCCAACATCATCAAAATTTTACTTACGCGTATTAATTATAGCAAATGTGACGTTTTGGTCCCCATTGGCGTTTAAAACAGAATTTACTATAAAATTTACAAACGGCACAAAATAAACACAAGCAAACAAAATGGATATATACAATTATCATTATAACTTATACAGATTTCCATTTGTGGTGTCATTCAGTTTGAAGCTTGGAAAAGCTTGCTTCCCTGAGAACCTGCGGCAAAAGTATATAACTTTAAGTCATGCCATGTAGTTATGTAACATAACTAAGCATTGTGTTTCTGATGGTTTAACATAACGAATTGGTTAAATGACGATCATACATTGGACAAAAAATCATTTTGCTCAGCTGTTTTTACTTCGATTTTTATCATTACTGATTATATGTCGAATAAACACCAAAAATGTTTCACAATCAAAGACACGCCTATTAAACGCTCTGTCTCTTTCTATAACAGAACCTGATCTTTTCTTCATAATTTAATAAGTGAATATCACCGTTCGAGTGCTGCTTCCTTTAGTTAATCTTCCCGTTTCTCTATGGACGTTACTTCTAAGATACCAACTCCTCATCGAATATGGTGCTTCAAGTTGTTTTTCTGAATAGTTGATTTTACATAGAAAGTGCCATCCAATTTATAATTCCTATAATGACGATTACTTTATTAAGTTTATACCAATAGAAAAATATTTCATCTCAGAAATTACCTTAAACAATTTGTATAACAATTAGAAAAAAAACAAATCAAGTATGTTTGTAGTTTAAAGATTGGTTTACGATCACTAAATACACCGAAGATTACCCAACTTCCTCTTCCTCTATTCGCTTATCTTTTTTATACTATTATACACTAACGAAACCTCTCACCATAAATTTATTCCGCCAAATTATTGTATTAGGCATCGGTTTGTAGCTCCAACTTTGAAAATCCATAATAGGGAGATTATTGTTGCTTAATTTGATGAGCGGTTGCTACCATTCTTAAACTATTGCTATAGTAGTTACCTTACCATCTATATTGAGATAAAGACAAGACTCTTCATACAGGTTGTCCAACAGAACTTGTATATAAATTTCACGGGACAGAAACATGGAACAGGTGAAATATCTTAACTAATTCATTATTCCTTAAGACATTTAGCATAATGATTATTCAGTTATTTTATGAAAAATATTTTTTTTGCTGTTCAATGAAGCAATTCAGTAATCATGGCTGTCCCACTAAGAATTAATAAGGTTTTGTTATTTTCCGAACTGTAAAAAAATTTACCCTCCTGAAAAGAAATTTGAATAAATCGAGGCTTTAAACAAAATAATTTCATTCCATTTTCTTTTACTTAATTACAAATTTTGACAATGATAGATTTTACTTAGAAATTGATTAAAGTTAACTAAAATTTGAAAAGTTTCCCTTTATAATTTGTACCTCTAACTTTAACAAAAGTCAACTATATAATCCAAAAAACTGGCATTTAGTCACGTACTCGTATACGTAGCAAGAAATCTTACCCTTATTTTAATTAAAATTCAATCACATTCGATATACTCCTATAGAGATGTAACGCAATTTGTCTAAAATTCCAACGTGAAAAATTTATTATGCTCTACCCATGAAAATTCACCAATGGGTCATGTGGGAGTTAATTTTGTTTTTCGAATTTTATTTTATGTCACAATCACAACACGTTTGACTGACTGAAAATATATCGAAGAAATTCTTCTTCAAAAAAAAAAAAAATCTTGATATACATACCTACATACATTTTCAAGGTTTTTACAAGGCACCACTATATCCACAAGTTTTCGAGTTTTCTTTTCACTTGGTAAAAAAATGTGCGATTGTGTTTGTGTGGAAAATGAAAGACAGGAAAAGGTCATATACTGCGCTGATCATGTCACATATATTGATTGATACTTTGTGGTGTGCTATTTTCGTAGAAACATTTTTTTTTTCTTATTTTTAGTTAGTGGGATAGACATTTTTATGTACGGTGTTCGTTATTTTTAGTGGTATGCTTTCTTGAAACGTCAATTAAAAGAATTATTTTCCAATTATTTAACTACACTCTTGACATGTGAAAATGCGCGTTTAATATATTTCATTATTCATTAGGAATTTGATTTTTTCTATACATAAAAATGAACGAAGATTAATTAAAAACACACACGTTTGTATGTTGTGCGATATTTAGACGTGCTGTGTCATTTGCAAAATATCGCCCTAATCAAAATGTTGAAGGGCTTTTAATTAATTTATGCTATATCTATATAGGTATGTTTAAGTAATCGAGTGCGTACTTGAGAATCATGTACACATAATAAATTCTGCTTTTTGATTAGATAGACATAAGTACTTTAAACGATATTTAACCTGCATAAAACATTTATTGTTCTTTCTTCGTCAAGAGTTATAGGGTTAAAAATTGTTTAAAAATAGTAAAATGTATTGTAATTTGTAACCAGATCTGTTGGGGAGCAGCCTCGAAATTAGGATTATCGGTCTCTAGGTAATCCCAATTTCGAGACTGCCAGAATTTCAATCTCTATTTGGAATCTAATCCACGATTCTTAAACCCAAATTATGTCATAACAATAAAATTTATCGCTTTTTGTTTACTCTGTATATGTGTATTGTATTATCAACGACAAATACCGTGCCATTTATTTTCGACATTTACATTAAAATACCTTAAACACACATAAGTAGTGCGCGAGTGAGTAAAAAAGGAAAAGTCGATTTTCATTCAAATAATATCGTGATTTAAGAAAACAAATTCTCTTCTCTTCCGCCCTTCACTCATTCCCAACAACAAACAAAACAGAAATTTGACGAAAAGTAATTTGTTTTGTTAGATCGTCGTCGTTGTCAGTTGAAGCAAGCGATAATATCATATAAGCAAATTATTCGATTTCATCTCACAGACGTTTTGTGTAAATATTAAGAATATTATTGTTTGTTCTATTGTTGCAATAACATTTTGCTGCTTATTTGTGTACAAATGATGAATTTTGTTTGATAGCATCTACATATACAAAAATTTACTCAACAAATATGTTTTATGTTGATCCCCGCCAAAGTTTATTTATATGTACACGAACAGTTGAACTATAAATTGGTCGTTATAAACTTACAAGATCGTTTTATATCTGTATTTCATACTACACCGAAATTCAATGTTAGCATAACGAAAATGAAATACATACATAAATGAAATTTACGGGGTTTAACCATGCAAAAATATGAGTTCGAATTTCGAATTAAAACAAAACCAATAGCCGTCTTCCAGTGGGAAAAATTTGCTACTTGCAAGTACTTGTGAGTAGATACCCAATGGAACGAGATATTAAGTGACACAAGTAAAACATAGCCATCTGTTCAGTCGTTTTTTCTTTTGTTTTTTGTTGTTGTTTATTATAGTAAAGGTGATAAATAAAATTAGATTGAAAATATAACCAAAAATTGGACATATATAAAGGGTTTTCCAATAAGGACTTGACAACTTTTTTTTTAAATTAATCGCAAACCATTAGAGATATTTCAAAAACTTTATTATCGGTTTGAAGTACAATCAAAACATTTATGTTTGCTGTGTGGCTTGTGGCACCGTCCTGTTGAAACCACATATCGTCCAACTCCATATCTTCCAATGTGGGCCAAAAATAATCGGTAATCATGGCGCGATAACGATGGCCATTCACAGTAACGTGACAATCGTTATCGTCGACGAAAAAATATGGCCCAATGACGCCGCCGGCATGCAAACCGCACCAAACAGGTATTTTTTGTGGATGAAGTGTTGATTCATGAAGCACATGTGGAATTTCACCCGACCAATAACGCATATTTTGTTTATTGACGAACCCATTGAGCCGAAAATGAGCTTCGTAACTGAAGATGATTTTGCGATGAAATTCATCATCTTGGTGCATCTTATCCAGAGCCCAATCGGAGAACGTACGTCGCTTCAAATGGTCCATCGGCTTCAATTCTTGAGTCAGCTTGATCTTGTATGGGTGTAAACCAAGATTCTTATGCAAAATTCGCCATAAAGTGGTCTGGGCGATGCCCAAATCTTGAGAACGCCGTGGAATTGATTATTTTGGATCATTTGCTACGGACGCCTGAACGGCAGCGATATTTTCGACACTTCGACCAACCCGTTGTCTGACTGGCACGGCAACATCACACAACGAATATGTAAACTCAAATTTTTGCACTAAACTTGTTATTGCCTGTCTATTAGGGCGAGAATTACGACCGAAAATTGGAGTTAACGCTCTTAAAGTTGCGGTCACCGACTCCGAATTTCGGTAGTAAATTTTTATAATTTGCAGACGTTGTACGTTCGTGTACTTTACCATGATGAGAATGTTGAGTTTACTGAATAAATTGACAGTGACAGTTCGATGATTAGTCAAAGGGTGCGTTCACAAATTAAATTCAAAGTTGTCAAGTCCCTATTGGAAAACCCTATATATAGTATAATGAAGGGAAAGCATTAATAGTTACCGCATTGATATTTAAATACATTTTTCTTAAAAATGTAATTTCAACAGCAAAATAGGTTTGTATTCAATTTGACATTTAACATTACCAAAAAATAAAAAATCTCGAACGTAATAAAATCCACCTAGCGGAAATTTTATGGCTAACTACTTCTATACCATCGTATGAGAAATTGAGAATGAGTAGTTGTTAGTAGCTACCAGTGCTCGCGAGTACTTGACTACCGTGAATGGAAGACAGCTAAAATGGTTTAAAATTATGAAGTTCTAGTTTATTTTATTTATATTTTACCAAGACAAAACAAAAAAATAAAATAAACTACGGTAACTTGAGATTTTAAAAAGATTTGCATTGATTTTCTTTAAACTTCAAACTCACTACACAAGGTCTGTTCGAATACTGTAGTAATAGTAATTGTTTTATCGTAGTAGTTTTTGACATTTGTTGTAAAAAATTGCTTTGTTTTCCCGTTTTGCTACACGAATACTATTTTTGACATAAATTTGATTTGAATTTATAAAAGCTTTCATTTATGGTTTTTTAAATTTAAATTTAATTTTTTTATTTTATTGCGTTAATAAAAATTGCTGCACATTCCATAATATCCGCATAAAAACAAAAGAGAGCATGCCTCTTGAGCTTATTTTAGTTGAAAATGACATTGAAAGTTCAGAGGCTCATGTTGGTGAAAATCAAGATGGCAACGATTAAATACTGCTCTTGAATTTAGAAATGAAATGGTGGATCAACTAATTTATTGCCCAAAATCACAGATTCTAATATGTAAGTATAAGTATTTTTTTGATAGTGTAAATTTCAACTAAATTCAATAGTAGGCATTATGGCCAGTTTAAGTTTCAATTTTTCTTTTTTGATTATTACATTAAAAGCTTTCAAAGCGATTACTATAATAAAATAAAATAACTCTTATAAAGTTAGTGATCATTGTCTTTTACAAATTCTAGTAGGTTATGAGCCCAGTTCTTGGCTGCCTCGTTCCATTTAAATATCAAAAAATGCAAGATTATGTCAATTCACAGGAAATCACTTCCTCAGTCACTTCACAAACACGCATTTACTATAACCAAATATACCTATAATTAATGACATGCACATACAAGATATAGGCACAGACTACTTGTTTATTATTCTGTGAAAAACAGAAAATTTTTCGCAATCTGTCAAACTCACTATAGGGCAAGAGTAGTAATTCTGATGAGTGCGTTTTATACTCCATTATATGCCAAAAACTACTTCGAGAAAACAATTACTACAGAATTCGGACAGGCCCTTACTCGAATAAACCCAATTAATACCGCTTGAAATGTTGTACGTTAAACGTATGGTAAACGTTCGTCACAGTACTCCTTGGAAATTCTCGACTCCTTCGTAAAAACTCACACTGTAAAAACTCGTTTACCGCTCTTGAAACGTAAATAACTATTAGGATATTCTTATATGTATTTTCATTCTGCTGCGGAAAGCAAAATGATTTAAGAGAAAACCAATGTTTTTTTTAGTAGCCAGTGGGAAAGACCACAGGCAACCATTGAAAGTAAAGTTTACCCTACCCTATTTTCTGTACTTACCTATACTTAGAAAATAATAGAACTTAGATTTTCTCGATTTTAATTTTAAGTTCTGCATGCTACGGAAATTAATGCTTCAGGCCATAAAATAATAAATTTCAGATTTTTAAGAATTTATAAGTGTGTATAGGTCGCTTGTAAGGCATTATAGGAACAGGTATTTTTTTTCCTCCTTTGTATAATGATTGGTTTTTCATGACATCTTAGCCGTTTTTCAGATGGCGGTTGTTAACGTTAAATTTGAAACACTGTCTAGAGCCTTGTGAATGTCCCATTTTTGTCCCTCTTTAATTATGTTTCACATTCGGATTTGGATTTTTACTTGAATTATGTCGTAAAATAAGCAAAACTTAAGAATATTTTTATTAAAGCTTTTCAGTTGAACCGACAATATTATTGGAATGCCTTATACAAGAGACTCACATATCTTAACTACATATTTATTTGTTCAAAGTAATTGTTCTGTTCTAGACCATCACTCGGTAAAGAGCATTAATTTAGGTATATTACGCGGATAAACTTACATTTAAGCCCCTACAGTAATACGTCATAGCAACAAGATAATGTATGAACCCAGATAAAGAGTTGTGAATCAAATAAATGTTCAAAGTTCTAAAAGCTTCTTACAATTCACTCCTCTTCTGATAAAAAATCAGTCAAAATTTATTAAATTTGGGAAGTATTGTAGATTTAGGTTCAAATAAGTTTATGGTTACTTGTCGTATGATAAAGAGTCAAACCAAAAACACAGTTGACAATTTTCGGCTTACATAAATATACATACATACAAATAGCGAGCTGGTTTGTGGCGCAGAATTTTGGTTGAAATGTTGCGAGACAAATGTTGGCTTTCAGATCGGTAAGAGACTCTAAACGAATGATGTACATATTGCTTTTAATATTGACCAATAAAAAAGTTCTGATGATGTCAAATCGAATAATCTGGGTTATATGATATCGATTAATTATATATGATAGGACACGTCCTCGAAACATTATGACTGTTTGTGTTTGACATAGGCTGTGTGGCATGTGGCACGACCCTGTTAAAAATAAACGCTTCCTCAACAAGTTCGTTCACTCAAACAACCGAAGATTTATTTTCATAA
Source organism: Tipula helvola (assembly GCA_963556165.1). NCBI lineage: Eukaryota > Metazoa > Arthropoda > Insecta > Diptera > Tipulidae > Tipula > Tipula helvola. The sequence goes on along the minus strand of OY744481.1, from coordinate 6,154,275 downwards.
AACAATTTAACAAATTGCAAGCGTCGGCACTTCACAAAAAATTAAACCGGATTGAGGAATATCAAGAAATACGAAAATGGCGCCTTGTTCGTTCACCTAATTACGGCCCACCATAAATTTAAAATATTTCCATGAAATTTGTACGTCTTTAACATCTTTAATAATTTCATTGATAATTTCTTTGATTTCTGGAAATCTAGTCTAGCGAATTGAAAGTTGCTTTTATCTTTGAGAAGTAAATATCGTTTTTACTTTGTTGCCATATGAGTAAAAATTCTTTTGGCATCATTTGGCCAATCCATCATTCTTATGTAACTCTTAATTTATTTGTAAAACAAAATATTTAAAAGACGTCAGGCATCACTAATAATTTCAAAATCAAAACGAAATAATTCACACGGATTGACAAGCCGCCGCCAGATTTGATGTATCGCAACAAAAACGACCACCAAACGTTAAACAAACCCAACAAGATGATTTTTTTTTCTCATTCATATAATCTATACCGAAACGATTTGTCATCTGAAATTTGTGTCAGAAATCATTTCCCACAAAATATTTTATTTCTATAAATATAAATAAATAATTTTATAACTGTATAGTATACCTACCTATTTTCATTTAATTAAAATTACATTTTAATTTAGCATTTGACACATTGATGTATGTTTGCTTTGAGTTTAATTTTGAGTCGAGTGAAAAAGGTGGAAAATCTTTTTTTAAATTTAATATACTTATGTACATAAATAAAAAATTACTTTACAGCTTAAGCTTAAATTAATTCCAAATTTTGTGACAAATACATAAAAAATGTTCTTGACAGTTTTTTTTTTGTTTTTTCGTTTTTATGAACTTAAAAAGACTGAAGGAAAAACGTTATAAAAATAAAATTGAAAATGATATGAAATTTCCAGTCAAGCTGAATATTGTGTGTGCGATGACGATGAGAAGATTAGCTTCTTCTTGTTATTGTATGTGATGTGATGAGGCAACTTATATTTTTGAAATTAGCATATTTTGTGTTTTTTTCGTTCGAGCTTGGTTGGATTTTATCATTTTGATTTGTTTTGGGTTTAATATAATTCAGAGGTATTTAGCAAGGTTGTCTTATCATCTCGAAACATATAGATTTTATTAACCTTTTTCTCGTATATTTCTGTTGAAATTTTATTTTTGCGAAACAGTTGAAGGTTACGTTTTTATTGGCTTATTAAATTGCATTGCCAAAATTCTTCCATCCATTAACATTTATTGGTACAAAAAGGTAAAATCGTATTGTGCGGATTGTAATGACATACAATAAGACATACAAAGACGTTAAACTAATTTTAAATTTTAATGCATTAGTAAACAATATATTGATGCCAGCTGCGCAACCATATCCGAAATATTTATTTTTTGTTTTTGTCTATAGTGACAAGATGTGTAATCATTGTCGAAGTGGCAAGTTCAAGAGTAGACGATTTACTATATGTCAAGACATAACATTTGTTGTTTTTATACTAATGAATTTATTTATTAATGAAGCTTTGTAAGAAGAGTCACAATTGAATTAACCTTGTCATGTAGAAGATTTTAAAAACATGAATTATTTACGAATAAGATTAGTGGATTTTTGTTATTGCTTTACTTGTACATTACAAGTAATACAGGATTTATATTGATCAATTTACTTATGAGAAAAAGAGCTCCATTATCAACACACCCTCGAATTTTAATTTCGTTTGAAATAATTGAATTATATATTGAAATATTTGTGAGACATAAAACGTGTATTACCTTGACAATTAAATAGGAATTAAATAAGTCAAAGGAAAGATTTGATTTTGTTTTTTTTTTTAATAACAAATTGCTTGAGAAACAATTAAATTCCAAGTAATTCATATTCAATTGTTCTCAAGGAAATACGCTTAATACATCTACTAGGAATATTTCAATTAATTTTGGAATTAGAATCAAATTATTTGGAGAGTTTATTTAATTTAAGATGGATCTTGTCTGCTACACAAGAGTATAAAGTAATAATTACTTGATTTATACAAATGACAATCTGTTTGTTGAATTATATCTGAAAACTTGCAGAAACAGTCGATATTGCGATATTGCAATTTGTTTTTAGAATCGTTTTCCAAAGGTTTTCTACACCAAATTTATCAAAATTTTATTTACAACAGTAAAATGTAAAGTGCAGCAGGTTCAATTAGGAATGCTACAATGCAACGTATAGCATACAATCCCAATTAGCAAACTGTTCCAAATTCGTCGTATTATTTTAAATAATTCTATTAAGTACAGGATTAAAAGATAAAAATTACCGAGTAATTTTATCTTATTACCTGGGCTAAAAGTCTTGAGGATATTTTAACCATGGCAAATGATGGTTTTCCGAATTCCGGGTTATAAAATTGGGCAGGAAATTGGGCCCCAAAATTATCGTCCAATCGCTATTATTGCGATCAAGCAATTAATGAGAAATTGTTCGTGTTTAGCGAATAGCGAATATTTGCCTCAACGACTAGATTCACACATATAGGTATTTGTCAAAAGACAAACATTTACTATTCGACTTTTCTGCTTACTTCTCGAAGCTTTACCACAGCACAATACAAATAAAAAAATTACCCAAAACCGAATCCGAGGTCCAAATTGCTCTATCACGTCAGGCTTTTCTCCTAACCTCAAAAAATAGGCGAAAAATTCATAAGCCTAACAACCCAATGAAACTCCATAATCCCATAAGCTAAAAAGTCGATCTTACGCTTCTGAGCTTCGTAATTAAGTAAGGTCGACCCAAACGTAAACAATAACAAACTATTAAAATTACTCTTATCATCTCTTGTCCATTAGTGATAATGATAACGAACTCGTTTGTTTTCAAAGGATTTGCGAAATGAAGGACGCGTATACAGTTTTCGCTGCCTGTTTTCTTATTTCTTTTCAAGTTTCAGTAATAGTCAGCCATAATATCTACACTCCATATTCCTTGGCGCTTCTCCATATCTTTCATATCTTGATGGCATCTCTCTCCTTGTTTCTCACTAAAGTCTCCAAACTTATCTGGAAAATAATCCACATGCGAATCTAGAAAATGGAGCTTAATGCTCATGTTGCACCCTAATTTCTGATATTTTTTTTACCATGTCACTCACCGGTTCCTTTTAGCACGGAGTCTTACGATTGCCTAGAAAATTCTGCGAATACTTCGCGGAAACTAGTCCTTGCATCTTTTTGTTCATTGGTCTCCATGCCGTTTAACAGTGTCCGGGTTTGAGGACCATCAAAAATACCTGCCTCCAACTTAGCTTCACTGACTTTATACATTTTCCGCCGCTAAGTAATTTGAAACAATTGCCTTCTTTTTCCAAAGCTCTAATAAATTGTTTCATCAAGCCAAATTTAAGATCGGGTGGAGCGTGGAGGAATTAAAATTTCCGTTTCATCTACTAGAGGCGGTTTGATGACGTTTAAGGATCCAGGCTTCAGTGAAATTCATTCTGGCCATTTCTTCTTCGTGTAGTGTTTCGCTTTAAATTTAAATTTTAAAGTCTCCACATATTTGCCACTGGTCGGTCCTCTGAATATTTTATTTTTTCCAGAATGATTTTTACGTTCTCTTACGATTTGTTGAAGACGGTGGGGTGAGCTATAGAAACAGGGACTAGGACGTTGATGTTGTGGAGCAATGTAGCCTTCAGGCTACAATTAGAGGAGTCTATGAAGAGACGCCACTTTTCTGGTCTTCTTTCAAACTATTGATAAGTCCGACGATATTATTGCAGTATACCAATTCTTGTGCTTGATCTTGAGTGAAATACTGTCTAAATTTTTGTTCCTTATTCCTAAACATTGTAACCCTCCTACCATTCTCCAGTAGATTCTTCTGCTTCAACCTTGAGGCCAGGAGATCGTCTTCGTCGGTTCGTTTTCGTCGTTCGGTTTCGTTAGACAAGCACATTTGGCTACACTTTTGCTTACTTTAAATTAGTGCTCGCACTCCTACCCACACTCTCCTCCATTCCTACTTCTTCACTATCTTCCATTCTTACGATACCTCCCATAGCGCTAGTTTCTCCCTAAGTGCGTTTGTTGGAATCATGATTTATAAGGATTTTTTTATGATGAATTTAGCTCAATACGCTTGCTTGATATTGAGGTAAATAATTTAAAATAGAAACGTTAGGGAAAAACGCAATTTAGGGTGGTCTAATAAACTTCTAACCAAATCATCGAATTAGGTTTGAAAATATATCATTTAATTTTTGTTTTGTTTTTTTCTTGTTAACTTTGACGTTAGCATCCAAGTTACGTGGTATAACTCTAACCCTTAAATCGTTTATTTACATAATCTATATAAATACTATCATAAATTTAGTATACAGTTTTATCATAATTTGCATAAACATAAAATTTTATTGTAAAGTAGATTTTTTTATTGGTACTTACTATAGAGTACAGTTCTTCCAGTGGGAGTTTATATACAAATAAGTTTATGAAATTTAATTTATTATACAATTTTATTGTTAAATTATATTAAAGAAAGTAGCAACGTGACTGCTTAAATTTTATATTTTTATACATTGCAAAGCTATTTTTATATTCGTTCGTTACTTGAAAGTAGGTGTTCTTTTGTTCCGAAGCTTTTAACAAGATTTAATTAACTTTCTACTATTAGAATATGTTTGTTTACACGACAGTACACATCATAATATGGGGGCTCTAGAGGTTTGGTTTTTTGTTTCGTTTATATTGTTGCATATTGCTCGATTCATTCCCAAAAAGGAAATATACATTATTGCGGTTTCCAAACATACAAAACCCTAGATGAGTTCTATTTTCTATACCGACCCATACAAAACAAAATTATTACGCTCAATCATTGAAGTGTTTCGGTAGAACTAGAAACCAAAAAATCAATTACCTATAGTTGACGGATGTATGTACATATGTCCCCCGTTCTACCACCGTTTAAATTTTTCGATTTATTTTTTAAGGTTTTCCTTTTTCCGATTTAATTTATTTTTTTAATTTCAATTCCATAATCTATATGTGGTTTTGATTTTCCTATTTCCCTTTGAAAGTCTGTAAAATTGTGTATTGTCTTCTTTTGGAAATTTTCTTTTTCTATTAATAATAAATAAATAAGAAAATAAAAAATAGTTTTTGTGTTTGAAATTGCCTTTATATTGTTCTTTTGTTTTTTTTATTTCACGTTTCACAAAAGAACAAAAAGGAAATTGAGAAGTCACAAAAAATGTAGACATCACAAAGAAAGAAAAAATGTTTATATTATTTTTATGGTTACATAGCATACAAAACAAGTACTGGGTATTTGCGACAAGGCTACTGTGCATACATATCGTGATAGATAGTATCCTATAAAAAATGTAATTTTATGATGCCAATATTGTTAATGGCCGCCTACAATAACGATATGTTCAAGTTGATCATGTGTGCAAGCAATTGCGTTGTTTTTAGTCCAGAAACGAAATACGAGTATATTATCTGTTAAAGGTCAATGGCTATTTTGGTCATAAAAGAGAGATGAAATTTTATTATTAATATATCGTTGAATAAATACATAATAATAAAATGTAGGCCGATGATAGACATGTAAGGCTGTGCAAAATTATTTGGTTTCCAGTCATTTAAAGGTTAAAATAAAAATGTGAATTTATGCTTCGTGTTTTCCAACAATACCATAATGATTGAATGAAAATTTGGCTACTTCTTAATCATGTATTGAAACAATACAAGTAAATTATCAGGAATAAGTATCTAAAATGGTAACAATTGCCGTGTTTTTTTATTAGCTTCGCATAGATTGTATCCGGAGCACCTAATTTTCTATGCCAAAACTAATGTTTGACAAGCTATTTACGCATATAATTAAATTATTTTAAAGTAATCAATAATTTTTCATTCAACTGTTTAACTAAAAATCTATAAAAAAATATTTAGCTCTACTTATCCGGAGCTGCTATCGGGAGCAAAGGGAAATTTTATTTTTTTTATTTTTTGTACAACCCCTGAAAATTTGGCAAACTTCATTTTGGTTTAAAAATGTTGATGGATGTCAAATTGAAATATGAAATGTCATATCGCCTTAAAAATAACAGCGTTTGTTTATTTATTTTTTGATTTTGATTTAAATGAACGGCTGTATTACGCGTTCAATGAAATACATAATTTAATTAATTCTAATTACTACCTACACCAGGAAAATTAAATTTGTGTAACTAAATTTATAATGGATAATATAAAACATTATGTAGCTTATACCAATATGAATGTTGGCAATTTGGCGTATAGTTATATAAACGTGAATGCAAAGATTCTAGAGTTTTATTGCTTCATTAGATGTTTTGAAAGCTCCTTATTGGTGTACTAACTGGGTACTAACTGGGGAACGTAGTGCGCTTTATAGTTCAAAGTATGTGAACAGCTGGCGAATATTAAACATACTTAGTTATATAAATGTCTCTCTTGAAAATTAAATTCTTTTTTTTTGTAATATACGTGTTGTAGTAATTCCAATTTAGTTGGCTATGCCAGCTGTCCACTGCACCAACATATTTATATTGATCTCCGTCGTCTTCCAACAATGATCATCTGGATTATCCTTTAGCTTTTCAGCTTTTAATAACCATTTTGCCTCTTCTACTTTAAAATATTCCTCAACAATCTCCCGATAATTTTTAGGATCACAGCCGCTTCACCGATCTAGTTTTCATCACAATCTAATTTAAGAAATGTTATGCAAGAAGTTAGGTACAATTTTAGTTTTTTGCTTACTAGCGACACACGTGTATAACAGCAAAACTTTCAATAGAAATTTCCCATGTGCTCCCGATAGCTTGCTATCCGGAGCTAATAAAAAAACACAGAAATTGATGTGTTTTTTTTCGGCAAAAATATCAAAGAAAATTAATGCGGATCGCATTGAACTTATAAATGTATTTATTGTTTTTCTCTTTAAGCAATCCAAAAAATGTGTAACATATTGTAAACATAGCCTTACTAAATTAGGTGCTTATAAAAAAATAAAAAAATAAATTAATTATATGCTTTTTACTATTGGTTATAAACTTTCAAAATGTTGATCCAGAATTAAGATATAATGTGATATTGAATCAAACGCTTTTTGTAAATCAATAAATAGAATGGATACATACATATAAGTTGCTATCAAGTGACGTGTAGACAGAATTCATGATGTAGCTAGTTAACAGTTGAGTACAGTTGAATTTTTTACAAACACAACTGGTTTTTATGAATTATTTTGTTCTGTTTCAAGAATTGTTCTTATTTTGCTAGAATAAAAGATTAAAAATTTTTGGAAAAGGAACTTAAGATGCAAATATGCCTGTAGTTTGTAGGATTTAGCTTATTGCCACTTTTATATATAGGAATAACTTTCCCCAACTTCAAGATATTAGGAAAATTGCCTGAATCCAATACTCTGTTGATAATCTTTACTAAGTCTGGAATAATAATATTTTTTATTTTTAACATCAATTTTAGAGACAAGTTATCCGGCCCTTTGTTGTTTATGGCAGTGCTTCTCACACCTTTTCATACTGCGGCCCCCGAAATCGAAAAAATAAAATTCAGGGTTCCAAAAAATTTTATTCAATAATAATGAACTTACAGCTAAGCATTTTGGGCATTCTTGTTCAAACATCTCAGATCTCAGATGTCTTATATCAGTGGTCTCCCGCCAATTTAAAAAATTGTTCTACCAACCCAAAATATTCTTTCAGCTTCATCTGATTTACAGGTAAAAAAGTTCCTATTCGCAAAAATGGAAAGGAAATTTAAGGAACTATTAAAAATTAGATGTAGCTGTAAAAACTCCTAAACTAAATATTTTAGCTGGATATAACGCACGTCACAAAGAATAGTGACACAACTCAAAATTTCAAATATTTCAGGAGATCAAAAGGGCATCAGAAAAAGGAAGATCAGAAAATTAAGCCGTAGCGCCCTTTGCAAAATAAATATGAAAACCCCACTATGTCAGATTGTCAGGTTATGAAATCGATCATTCAACTTTTTGGCGAATTAAAACTCAATTTTTTGAGTTGTGTCACTTTTCCATGTTCTTCTGAATTATTGAACTATGAAAATTCTGGAAGTACTTGAAATATTAAAAAACAAACTTGAATTTTTCTGTAAAAAATTCAGAGTTATCCAAAGTTTGTTTTAGATTTTTTCAACTACCAATTTTCAATGTAATAAACCAATTTGAAAATTTTGGCCCGCTTAACTGCTTAAAACAACGAACTTGCCATATCATAGAAAATGACAGCTCAGTAGATGATAGTAGTTCAGTTTTTTTTAATTAAATCAATTTTCTTTGGTTCCATAGAACTAGAGAATCGAAAATTACCGACCTTTTGAATTACCGGTTGTCGGTAATTTTTTAATTGAAAAATTTACTTTCCTAGAAAAAATTAAAGAATATTAACCCTTCTCATATAAATTAATTATAAGTGAGCACATAATTTGTCAGAATTGAACGCTCAATTTTTTCATTGTTTGTATTAGAAATTTGATGCACAAACTTTGGTTCTTAATTTTTATAAAATTGATGGACCTCATTATTTTATTGAGGTTTGCATACGCTAGAAATAAAAAATAAACATTCTATATAAATTTTATGCATATCGTCGTTTTGAGTCTTAAAGAAAGCTTATCAATAGTTTTGATTACATACTATTAAAAGGCACTTTCAATTCCACGGAAGTTAGTTTTACAGTTAAAAAGTGTTGTCAGGCTAACTTAAAGAAATCCCTCGTAGTTGTTTGCTTTAAACAAATCTGCTACTCGTTTTAAAATTCTAGTCAAGTGTCAAGCGTTGAATAGTAAAAGGTTTTATTCCCCAAACCTGGTGTCTATAATTTTTCCTTATTTGCCAACTTTCGTGATAAATTAATCGGATTAATTGAATGTTTATCAGATTTGGTATAGATTTGGGTAGATTTGCAAATCAATCAAAAGATTTTTAGTCTGAAAATTAGAATGACACCAATGACTAATATGCCATGTTGATGTGTAAAACCAAGGTAAACGTTTCGACCAATTTATAAAATTCATTAATAATTTGTGTTAAAAATGCCTATATTTTGTCTGAAAATAGTTACATAAATGTTCGGTAAGTATTCGAAAAATTTACCAATATTTCGGTAATCAACTGGTAAATCGGTATTGGATTCCCTATAAAAAACTCGGCATTACAACCCTGGAATTGTCGATTTGACGTTCTCAATACTAACCTGATATACAATTTCACCATATAATTTTTGAAATTTTAAATTAAATTCAAGTACTAGTAAGTTTTTAAAATTACATACTAAACATGTACATTTTCAATATCCAATTTTGCAAATTTTCATAGACCTAAGCTCCTATAATTTTTACTATAAATGTTGCTCCTAAATTTCCTAGAGTTTACTTCGGGTATCGATCTCTGATTTAAAATGTTGTTACTTCATAAAATTGAGGCCTTTAACCATGATTTTTTTGTCTTGCAGATCAAGGTTTGCTTTCTGAAATTCCTATTCATGTTCATTGTAGAATAAGAACTTATAAATCACATATCTTACAAAAACAAAAAAATTGAAATTTGTGTGCGAAGAACTTGTGCGGTTTATTAGAGATAATAAGGCGAAGTTTTAAGGTTCTCTGGCAACAGCTCCACGCGGCTCCCTAGGGGCCGCGCTTCACAGTTTGAGAATCATTGGTTTACGGTATCGAAATATTATATTGGATTAATTAAATTTTCAAATCATTACAATTTTCACAAATGGTGCGCGATGAACGCTCGATGGAGATGGACGTGTTTTAGTCTATCTCCGTAATTGAAATTTATTTTAAGGTTTTATTTTTAAATAAAATTAAATTAAATTAAATTAATTTAAAATAGTGTTACTGTGTATTGTGTTGTGTTAATGTTATGTAGTGTAGTGTAGTCGTAGTGTAAAAGTGAATTTATCTATATATCCAATGGAATCAAAGGAGAAACATGTGTAAAAAAAATAATAACGGTTCTAACGAGATATCGTTACAAAGGTATTTTCATATTACATGTATTGGTCTATATACATACATGTGATATGAATTCTGTAAACATTTTTTTGTTTCTTTTTATTTGATTATATGATTTTACTTTGGTAAGGGTTATTCAGTTAAAATTTCTGGTATATACATGGACATATTATTTAGTAGAACATATGGGTCTGTTTAATTTTAATTTTCTACTCGTTTTAATATGTTTGGCTGTGTGGTATAAAACGGGAAATTCTTTCGTTTAACACAGGTGTATTTTGTATACGTAGAACAAATGCATGTGTGTTCGATTTAAATGGGATTCTTTAATCTTTACTTCGTTCTCGATTATAACGTTTGAATCGAAAACAGATTTATGCAATACATAACAAATTATAAATGCATGTCATAGTTTAGTACAATGTATTGGTTATGAAAATGCATCAAAAAGTAGAAACGTAACAATAATTTATGTTGGTGATGGGAATGGGAAATGTACATTTGCAACAACAACATTGTTAAATTTCTTGTATTTCTTGTGACTGTATATTATTCGGCTCAGTTGAATTGTTCTTATCGGAATATATATTGTGTCTTGTGAAAATATCCAAAGCAATTGTAATTTCTAGTAAACACATGTTTTGAATTTCATTACATTGCATGTGTATTAAAGAATCTTATTTGTTGTTGGATATTGCTTGTTCTTTGACACATTGGCTGCCACGTGACTCACCGGTGGGTCATACATTAATGACTTTTAATGAAAACTTCTAGGAATAAAGTTTGGTTACCCTGTCATTGCTTATAATATATTCATACTACTACCACAGAATATATATAAACAGAACAATATCTTCTATAGCGCTTTAGTCCTAAGCTGGTGAACAAATATTTTCGTTATTGTTTTTTTCGACTGATTTTGATTTAGAAAAGATAGAAAAATCCTTTTATATGCAATCAATGAAACAAAAAAAAATTACAAAAATGTTTGTACCCACCTCTTTCTATTGATAAATAAAAATCAGTACAATTGTAAAACGAAAGAGAAATCTTTACACTTTATAATGTGCTTAAAAGAGATAGACATTCGTGAATAATTTTTAATTTTGGTCTAGTTAGCTTTGCGAAACTTTAAAATCAAATCAACAAATAAACAAAGGACCAATACAAATAAATTAGAAATGCTACACAAACTCATACACAACCTTATGGGAGTTGCAAGTTTTCTTTTTGTTATTTCTTTGATATGATTTTAAAGTTTCGCAAAGCTAACTAGACCAAAATTAAAAATTATTCACGAATGTCTATCTCTTTTAAGCACATTATAAAGTGTAAAGATTTCTCTTTCGTTTTACAATTGTACTGATTTTTATTTATCAATAGAAAGAGGTGGGTACAAACATTTTTGTAATTTTTTTTTGTTTCATTGATTGCATATAAAAGGATTTTTCTATCTTTTCTAAATCAAAATCAGTCGAAAAAAACAATAACGAAAATATTTGTTCACCAGCTTAGGACTAAAGCGCTATAGAAGATATTGTTCTGTTTATATATATTCTGTGCTACTACTATAATATATTTATACTTCCATATTAATTTTTATTTTCTTCTATTATAATATTTATAAGTACTATGTACATAATGTAGTTGAATAAGATAAATACGCGCATGAAACATGTACTCACAAATAAAAGTATGTTTAGACATGGATTAAAAACAATTTTATTTTAATGAAATGTGTTGATAAAATTTAAAATTTGTTTTTAATCATCCAAAATGAGGAGTTTTGGATTTAGATAGTTTGTTCATAAGTCATAACAATATTGGTTGGGGCAAGGTTAAAAGGAATCTGAATTTAAATTTATATATCTTCTACTAGCGGTTATTTTGTTGAGCAGATTGTGTGTTTGAAAATTGTAATTAAGATTATGAGCCAAATCAAAATTTGGTGATGATTGTTTTGACATATATGGTACTTATAAGAATATACTAATGTTGATTTCTACCCCAATTATTTAATTTAATTTAGTAGGGGCAACTTAAAAAAACTGTTATTATTTAATGTATTTAATGTGTTCCAGTTTTAATTTAAACTATAGTACAGTGGAATGTTAAGCAGAATAGCCATAAGCAATTATTTATTTTAATTTTGATTATGTAGGTAATCTCTGTATTCAATAACTAGTTAAGCTATAAATTTGGAAATGGAATTTTATAGGATTTCAGATTTCGGTTTCTAATTTTAGAATTTTGGTTTAAAAATATTAAAAAAATATAAGATATTTATTGCAGTATTTAAAATTCATAATTTAGAATTAAAATTTGTGTGCATCTTGAATTTCAGGTTATTTATTTAGTGATTAATTTTCTTTATTTTCAATTTAGATGCCGAATTTAATTTATTTAAGGGTGTTAATGGCTGTTCAGTAAATTATGTTATGGGTTCACTGAATTTGGTGGAATTAAATTAATTTTATTAAAATTAAATTAAATGTAGTGAACATAATTTTTCGATTAATCGAATCATTAGTATTGGTATCGATGTGGATATTGGTATTGGTATTGGTGTTGGTGTTGTTATTGGTGTTAATGTTAATATTGGTATTAATGTTTATGTCAGTTTTGGTATTAGTTTGGGTATTTATGTTGAGATTGGTATTTATATTAAAAATTAATAAATAATCGTTAACATGATTTTAGTTTAGAAACACCTGAGAAACTCAACCAAGCTGGCATTGGCTGAGGCAATAACGAAATGGGTGGTAGTTGGTATAATTATTGTTATACAAACTATTAATGTTAATTTATTTGAAGTATATAATGATTAATTTAATTTATTACAGAGAATTAAATTTATACTTAATTAATTTTAGAATAGTTATTATAAAGGATTAATGTAGATTTTAAATTTAGGAAATTTTTGAAGAACCTGAAACAACTTTCCAGGAATTTATCAGTAAACTCGAAATTGTGTTGTATTGTGATAAATAATCTACTAACATATACTACTAACAAATTTACTAATTATCAACTACTTAGGTGTCTGGAACCGGGTTGATTCTTTGTTATTAACATACCTTTCCTTTCCTTCGGTTTTGTTATTTGTAAAGGGTGTACGGAGGGCCCGGCGTCATCCGGGAGTCTTGCTTAGGCTTGGTCGTACATTCTGATCAATCAATCAATCAATTACAATTTTCACAAATAAAAATGTAAATTAAATAGACAGTAGACACTATTTCCATATAACTTCAAGTGGCAAATTTTTGTTACATTCTATAACATATTTCACTTTTGTCCGCTAGACGCTAGAGCATTAATTATTCTGCGTTTTTTAATTTAAATTTAGTATTGATAACTAAGTTCTTGTAAACTTTAAATATTAATTTATTAGGATATTTTTTATATTTCACATAGAAATGATCCCTATATTTGTTTATCTAAATACAAATTTTGGTAATCCAACTATTTTTTCTTGACGATTTTTTTGTTGTCACAATACAACCTAAGTATTATACGAGATCCTCAAAGCTATGGTCTCTAAGACTTTTAAAACAAAGAAAATTCAAACAAATCCAAGGGATTAAGTATTTAATACTCCGATTATTAGGCTTCTAAAAAAATTATAAATAGTAAATGTTGAAGAGGCACTCATACTAAGTGTCTAGATCTGGAAGTAAACAAACCAGAATTAAAATTAATGCATTCTTCAAGACCTTCAAAACAATATAGAATGGTAATATTCGACTGGAAAGTGGCTTTCTACTTCACGGCTATATTCTAACCAACTATTTGATTTTCACCACATCAAGGTGAATATTTATATTAGTGGTGTACAAATTTAGGATACTTTCGATCAAGGCGTTTACAATAGTATCAATTATAAATCTATTGTTTGATAACTAAAATCTAAGAACCAAAAGTGTTGAATACTAGTATACATCAAACTATTTCCACCTTGCCAGGTCTTTTGTAATCGGTGTTCTTTTAATCCTCTTTAGGAACATTCAGGGCCAGTTTTTCTATTTTGGTGTCACTACACTGGGGCAGCTTAACGCGGTGAACGATTACACAGATATCTGCCACGTTATTGGTGGGTAAGATGTTCGCTCCGCCTTCTTTGTACTAGAGATAGAGAAGTTTTGGAATTGAGCGTTGCAGGAGGTTCATTCACTTTTTAACTTTCCTCTTGATTACTTTATTGAGCTGTTTTAGCTGGACTTTGATGTTGCGTTGAATTAGTTAGCAGTGATGCATCAATTTTATTTAGGCTACAAATTAGATTTTCGACATTGAAACTAGTTTTAACCCTCATGCCTGATGGAAACCCTATAGATGGCTATGTACATCACCATCCTGTATAATTGGCACATATTCAGGTGTACAGAAATGCGCACTTTGCTTGATTAAATTTTAGTGAAGATACATTGTAATATTCGCCAAAAAAAAAACACTAAAATCTCACCCCGGCCTTCGAGTCTCTGCAACAGCAGTAATTGACAAACGCAAATATCGCCCACCAGCGCCATAACGGAGATTTTTACAAACTTAGTATTAAAAGGTTAAAAGTAAAGTTGTTGAAATAAGTAAAGTACCTTTTCGGTACAACATGACCAGGGGCTAGATTCTGATGAAATGACAATTTTTTGTGAAATTTTTATAAGTTCAAAAGCATGTCCCTGGTAACGCTACAATCGTTATGAGCCAAACGTGTTCATATAATATAGAACTGCTTATAGGAAATTAGGAAGTTATTTTATTTCACAATAGTTTAATAGGCAAAACTTGTTGTATTAGTTAAAATCTTTAGCGAATAAGTTTATTAAGTATCCTGTTTTATGTCTCACCAACAAAATAGTGCATTGTGCCATTATGGTTAAAAATGATACTTTGTTTGACGAACAATTAGTTTGCGAACAAGTGCAAAGATTACGAGTTATATCTGAAAATGTCTCTTTCGTTTAGCTCGCGTATTTTTCTTTATTATCACGCTATGAAGTAAAGTGTATCTTAGCAACAAGTCCATACTATAACTGTTGCAAAAATGCCAACTTTAATACGAAATAACAGTATTAAAACAAGCTACTTTTACAGCGCTTGGAAAAAAATATAATTTTAGATTAAATCAAACTTGAATTTGGTAACCTAGGTAGACAAAATAAAAATAAATAATATCCTTATCAAGATAAGATATTACGTCAATAAATGAAATATAGTAGGCAAAAAAAAAATAAAAAATAAATTGTTATGTTTATAAATGTTGTTATGTCGACTCAAAAACTCCTTAATCAATAATAATATTTAATGATGTTTTGATAACAACGAATATCGAAAATAAATACTCTTTCTCGAAAGTCTTTATAGAATATTCGATTTTCTTTTCTCGAGCTCTCGAAAAAGTACTCCAATTCCATTTGATTGTTGATTATATGTATGTCTTATTGGATACGCTTTATTCTGCCATTGTAAAAATAAATAATGTAATCTTGGATACTACCCATCCTCAGGCTATAGAACAATTTATTTTATTTTATTTTTTTAAATTAAATAAGGATTTAAATTTTCCTATTCTAAAGTAGTCGAACAGTAAGTAAATATAATTATTTATCGTTTTGCATCGACTAGGATATTATATACGTCTTGTTATTCTTGATAATTACACGATAAATTTACGTCTTATTATGCTATATTTATATAAGAAATCGAAAATACCATGGAAACTATAACTATATTATTGTAAGCACGTACCATTTTGAACTTTATGTTTAACACGAGCGAGATACCTTTTTTTAGGTATCTTCCATGTTCTACGGTAATTTTATCTGATAGTTGATATGACATTTCAAACATTAACGAATTAATAATAGTATAAGTTATGATCGTACAGATATTGCCTTTTGAAGATGGTTATAAATCTTTAACAAAAAATTTGAATCTTACAATCAAAATAGATTGTGTTTGTTTGAGTGAGTTATAGTTTAAATTACTTATTCGCATGTTTGATAGTTTTTGTCCTATTTATAAATGTTGTTGTCTATTTTAGATTTTCAATTTCGATCTGTTTGGGCCGAGGAGATCACAGATTTTGTCAGGAAATTTTCTGGTTTTTATTAAATAAAACGCCAATTTATGAAATATATTGACCTAATTTTATACCCGGGTTTTATAGTGGTTTAGAACTAGTGTAGCTTTGAAGAGGAGAATTCTCTTGAATTCAAAAACGTGTTTGAGAATTTGTTTAAAATTATTCCTAAATTCTAGGGATTAATATTACTAAATTGATATGTAATTCAAAATCTAGAATACTATAAGTATTAACAATAAATTTAATAGGAATTTGATGAAATATTATTTTCTTACTATAGGCGTTTCTAATTCTAATTATTTCTATATGATATACAGATAGACTGTATCGTCAGATTATTGATTTTAGAGAAATATATCCTTGGAATAAAACTGTGGCTTACCTTAAATGCACCTTATAGTTTTCTCTGAAATTTAACCTAATATTGTACAGATTAGGCTAATATTCTATCTCTGCTTAGTGTCTAAGTCCTATGACCTCGGAATATCTATAAAACATTTTTTTGGTGTTTGGCCGAAAAATCCCCCAACTATTAACAATATGACCATTAGAGATGGAATATGGATATTATCAGTCAATTGTTCAATCATTTGTTTGTCTAATACTTGCCGGAACGTGGACAAAATCTGAAGGCCTAGTTGCACCGTACTGATTCGACTTCCTATTACCAAAGCCTACTTAATAAATAAAGCCTCCATGATAGCGATATTTTTTTCAAAGCTTTATTTATGGTATCAAAAAATCCAAAAAAAATGTTTATTTCATAGTTTTTGTTTATACAAATATACAAACTATCATTTATATAGTGGAAAAGATCGGTTTCCAGAAGTTCTAGCATTGGGATCTGACTCAAAATAAACTAAGTCCTTATTTCTGGCTAACCAGGAGCTAGGTAAATTTTAATCTATTCGGAAAAATCTGCATTAAAATTTGAAGTGGCAAAACGGCACCATAGGCTATAGTCTGATGAAATCATTTGCATTTTTTATTAGTACAAAATAATGTCACTCGAGATATGCGATTCTGATAAAATGAGCTATGGCATTTGTAGCAATTTCTAACAGCTGCCTTTTTAGTTTATAACAGCTATATTAGTGCAATAAATGCCAATTTTCGT
Organism: Tipula helvola; assembly: GCA_963556165.1. Taxonomy (NCBI): domain Eukaryota; kingdom Metazoa; phylum Arthropoda; class Insecta; order Diptera; family Tipulidae; genus Tipula; species Tipula helvola. The sequence goes on along the minus strand of OY744481.1, from coordinate 6,137,029 downwards.
TTAACGAATTTTGAATTTCAATTTGTGATAAAGTCTTTTGTTGCCAAATATAAAACAAGAAATATTGCTTCTTAGTTATAAAAGGTTTTTAAGGATGATTCGGACAACCAAAATAATGATTGCTTTATTACTTATAAAAATGGAGGTGTGGCCAACACACGACTTTCTTTTACGAACAGCGAATTTTGAAAAACTTTTATAATTCAAATTTCCCGCAAACTTAATTAAGATTGTTTTTATTATTTCATGTTTTCTGTAAATTGTATATTTTTGAAATATTTGCAAAATAAATTTTCTGTTTTACGGAATCTGGGAGCTGGGGGCTGGGACTCCAAAATTTATGTAAAAAGTTTAAACATGAAGTTGCAGTTTGATTGCTTAAACCATTTGGACTACAAATTGACAGACATATGTATATACCAACAGGCACCACTTCAAAACTCAATTTTTTGAACTCATTAGTACACACGTAAAAGAAATAAAAGGTGATAATTATGAATTTAAGTTTTTTCTTTTAATTTTTTGGAATTTGTATTAGGCGGGTATTTATCACATTTATATAATTATATAAATATAATTATATTTTTTTACAAAGGAAATACTGCTATATTTAGCTTCTTGAAGCTAAATATAACAGTATTTCCTTTGTAAAAAAATATAATTATATTTATATAACTATAGAAATGTGATAATGTAATATCCGCCTTAGTGATTTTTTGTAAATCTTATACTTTTTAAAATATGTGCAAAACACATTTTCGGGCCCAAGAGAGTGGCCACTTCCGGTTGACCGATTTGGCAATTTAACATACATGTAGGCTAAATATTTTTATAACATACAGTACGTCACTGAAGTGTGCAAATTAATTATAATTAGCATAATTGGGCTAATACACACAATAATTAAAATGACAAATGCAAGAACTGCTGTAACTCCCTGTAAAAAAGTGTGGGGGGGGGGGGGCAGGAGTTGCGAAATATTTTTGCAATTATAAAACGATATATATACTTAAGTATTACAAACCCTAATAAGTCGTTAAAAAAGTTAAGAAACATGAAAAAATGATCCACATTCAATTATGTAATATTTGCATTAAAAACCGGAAGTATGTCACTGTAGTGTGCAAATTAATTATAATTAGCATAATTAGGCTATATATACACATATATTTATGTGTTGACAAAACAATATTTAATTTTTTTTTTATAAAATTTTTAAATTTTTTTTAAATTTTTTTTTTTTAATTTTTAATTTTAATTTTTTTTAATTTTTAATTTGTTTATTTTTATTTTTTTTTGATTTTTGGAAACATTTTGTATTAGTAATTTTTTGTAAACCTTATACTTTTAAAGATATTTGCAAAACAAATTTTCTGGCCCAAGGGAGTGGCCACTTCCGGTGGACCGATTTGAAGTAAAATTCACTGGGACCTCCCAATTTATCCAAAAAGCTTAAATCTGAAGTTTCAGTTCGATTGGTTAAGCCATCTGGCCTGTAGAGAGGACACAGACTGACAGACGGACAGACAGACGGACAGACAGACTGACAGACAGACATCATTTCGAAACCCACTTTTTCGGACTCAGGGGACCTCAAAACAGATAAATCTTCAATAATCTCAAGGTCGAAAATTTTCATGATTACTATACTTTATTTTACTTACGTAAAAGAAAGTAAAACAGTCAAATAAAATTACTTCAATCATCGTAGCCGAAGTCTTATGAAACTTGCTGATACAGAGTGAAATTCGAATTTTGACCTATAAACAATAATTGAATTTTAATAAAATTTTGGAAAACCAATTTTTCTTTTCAAAATTCTATATGTAGGACTACACAGCGCAACGTATACAGCTGTCATGTTACGGTCGAGATGTAATGGTGAACGAAATTTTTCATTAGATTCATTATGATCGGAACCCATTATGAATGAACTCAACTATGACAAGCTTAGTTATCCTCCAATAATTCTTGCATGTGGCAAGTGTTGGCGCTGACTGAAATGATACCATCACAAAAGTGAAGAGAAGTGAAATTTCCACTAAGGAATATTGTACGAATATTACAGAAAGACTGTAATCAAATTCTAACATTTTATTTAAAAAAAGATAAATTTCAGGAAATTTAATGATTTTTCTAATTTTGGACACCTAGACTTTAAACCAGAATATTAAAGTCATTCAAATTATAATTCCAGGAACGCCAAGTTAGCTGCGTAATAGAAAATTGGTTTAAATTCTATGATAATTCTTTGCTGCAGATTTTATTCGTACAATTCGTACCATAAGTAAGTTGGCTTGTAAATAAAGTTTCTAGAATAGGCAAACTGTCCAGAATTTCCCTTTCTTAATGACAAATTCCAGTCGCCAAACAATTCATTATAAAAACTAACCTAAACCAGCCAATTTGAACGATCATAAAAATATCTGTAGCGTTCACATCACATCCAACAAAATTAATAAAATCTCATAAAATTCTACTTTTATCAAAATTCAAATCTTTTCTATCTACATAAATAACCAATGATTTATTCTATATATCAAGCGGAAATCCATAATCCATTCGCTATATACAGCAACAAAAAGTCCAACATAATTGAAAAATGATAACACAATACCGGATTAGAGCTAGAATGGATTGATACAAATGGTGATAACCCCCCATATTCGGGTCATAATTTTTTTTTTTTTTGTTTTGGACATTAATTAATTAATTTGTGGAGGTATGTATCGTACATAACTACATACCGAATTAATATTCATAATTAATCCTTTTTTTTGCCCAGATAAATTTATAAATAAAATCCACAGCATATACTTTTATTTTTAACCTTTTATTTTAAATAAAAAGACACGAGATAGGTCCAGGCACAGCCCCAAAATTTTGTATGTATGTAGTAGCAGGATAAAAATGTTTTTGGTTATTAAAAAATTTCTCATCCTCATACATTTTTAGGATTGTCGAAAAAAGCACAATAGAAATAGTTTGTTGTGAGATAGAGAAACGCTTTTTATTTATTTGGACTGTATTAAAGCAACTTTCTATATGCTTTCCATTGCGGATAAAATAACAAATGTGAACATTTTCTTTGTTTTTATTTTAATGCAGATTTATACAAGAAGCCACATAACAAATGAAAATAGTCGAAAACAATTTGTAATTTGAGAAGAAAAATCTTTTACTGCTGATTTGTAATGTTGGTATTAATTTGTGTGACACATAAGAGAGATGACTATTCATAAGCGATAGGGAGTATTATAATAAGTTTATTAAACCACCTTAGCCCAATTATTTATAACTCGAATGTTTTTTTCCTCGTTTGGGCAATAAATTGTGGCTGTTTTGGTATTTTTGTATTTCTGTGTATAATATTTTACAATTTTCTACCGCGTCTTACAGATAATATTATGTAAGTCGAAAATAAAAATTCACCTTATCTCAACTAAATTCCTGGAGTACAAAATTATAATAATCCTAAAAAATGTTTACTGTTTAATTTATTTGTTTTTTATTTTCATTGTTCTTTTGGAACAATTTTTCCTCGTTACAAAATTAGCAATTGTGGTAATATGCGTGCATAGAAGTTTAGAGGTATAGACATACGAGAATATTTAAATTTGAGATTTTTGTTAAGAGTTTATTTACCTAGGGGCGAAAATTAGATCAAACGATTGTCAGTTGTGTCACTTGTATGAGATTCGGTTCAATTTTATAGAATACTTTACTTTCCCAAATCTAACTTTCAAAGAAATCCTAAAGTTTATCAATATTTAAAATTGCGAAAAATTTTGTAAACCCGTTGTAAAATAAAACCGTTAGCAGCGATTTTCAAAAATGTACCAAGATAACAGACACAAATTTTCAGCAGCCAAAAATTTTGAGTAAATAAAAATTAATGCAATATAATTTATTTAAGATAATGTTGCAATAAAACATAAATTTTATGATGGGTATATAAAAAACATATTTTGACATATTCCTGAAATTTCAGTCTGTATTAAAAAAATTTAATCATTTTATGTTGAAAAATGAAAAAAACGTGATGATGGCCATGTAGATACACATCCACATACAAATTGAATAACCTGAAAGTCGGATAAATAAATTATTATTTATCGTGGCATCATAACAGAATTCCCTAAGGAATAAAAATATATTGAATATTATAATCTGCAACTATGGTTGGTAAAAAATTTATCAAACAATTCATCATCGTCAGCTAAAAACATACGGCCCAAGCCAAAATAACATAATAAGCAAAAAACAGAGAAGTAATCATAATAATTAAGCTTAATATGTTTGTTTGTACCTTTACATACATGAGTATACACAAATAAATATATAATAGCATTAATTTAATTGTAATTACATATTTATATAAGACATTAAACAAAGAACTCAACATAAACCTCTAATAAACGTTGTAGTAAAAAATATCTCTGCTCGTATTCCTATTTCGTATGTTATATACGACGAAAAAAAACCAACCTGGAAAATTATGTGTAAGCAAAGAAGAAATGGATGCGAGATTAGGAGAGCGCCGAGCAGATACAAAACAAACTGTATTTTTTATTTTTTTGTGAAAAATCAATTTTGGCCTCGTTTATCACTTAATGATGATGATGATCTTAAACAATAATAAAAAATTAATCGACATGAAAATTGGGGAAATTAAATTGTTTTAATTTGCGCCATAATAGAAAGGAAAATGTAAAATTAAAAATTACTTAGGGTTTATATAGGACGACGGGTTACATGTACAGTCGGATCAAACTCAATTATTTTATTTTATCAAGGAAACACTTTTTATTTCGTAAATACAATTGCTGCCGTACCGTTATTGGTATTGTTCAGGTAAATACCTAAAACAAGCGTGGTTGAAAATAAATTGACCGTTAAACAACAGAAAACCAACAAAACTGAAGAAACTCATTGTACAGATTTTCTGAATATTTTTACTTATTTGAAATATTACAACGGCCTTCAGTATACTTCGCCGATAGGTATTCCTATGTACATTTGGATGTCAATATATGTACATATTAAAATTTGCACCAAAGGTTTCCTATATACTGATTCTAACGCAACCAACGTTAGTTACACACCAAAATGGCAAAACACAAATTCAATACTTAGGGACTGAAGAATCTTAAATTGAAAATGTTTTCTTTTATTTTATCATTAAATACTGGAACGACAATAACCACGATGAATGAAGAATTGTTCATGTATACGTATTATGTAACCAGATTTGCCATTTAACTTAGTAAACGCGAATAACTTGAAAATAACAGAGATAATCAAAACTTATGTAAGTTTGTTTTGTTATAATTTAACATACATTTCATCTTCAACTGGCATCTTGGGCTGTTTTATGATTTATCAAATGAAAAGTCTGTTCATTGCAACTTTCCTAACGAAAGATCTTTCATTTTATATATCTCAGCATCTCAGTGCCAGATGACCCATTGATGACCAAACGTCTGTTAAATTATGCACGCTCTCCCTACCGAAACAAAAACTTACTATTAATACTTACTATTATTTTCTAGTTATTAGCGTTTGTCAACTTAAATGGCCCAAACGATATATGTATAAACAAACAATTACCTTACTTATTAGAATGTTTAAGATAAGTTTGAAATGTTTAGTGAAATATCTAATGGCCTCGAAACTAGGGAGATCATTTTAGGATTCGGTTTTCATTGCACTTGTCGAATTTCATAGTAATCGGTTACGAATTTATCAAACTCCATCCTAATCGCCCTTATTCCAAAACTTCGTCTGAAAATTGTATAAAAATCGATTAAGAAATAGCCAAGTTGCCGCCACTAAATCGGTTTTGTATCTCGATTTTTTGTGACGATTTTTATGTATCGATTTTTTTCGAGTTACCTCGCTATAAGCATTTTCAATGTTAAAATTCCGATAAATACATATTTATTTGTGTTGAGGAGAATCCCAATTATGAATTCATATTTATGAGCAATCATACCAATAAATGCCTATATGCCTATAGTGAGAATACTAAAAAATGAGATATAAAGACAATACAAAATATTCTTTTGGTATCCTTCAATCACAAAATAAATAATTATGTTCTCATTTGATGCGCAGGTACATTTTTCAGAGATAAGGGCCTTATCACATAAGTAAAACACAAATAAAATCAGAATTCAACTGACGTCAGTGGCGGATTAAGGAAAAACCGGGCACTGGGCAAGCTTTCATTTCCGGGCCCCACGAAATACTAGAAGAATTCGTGCCCTATACCGTCTTTATTTTAGACAACACAACACTACTTCTTTGAGTGATAGGGTTGGATTTGCTCTGCTGTTTGAACAAAAAAAAATAAAAGTTTAGCTAGAAATCATCTCTAAAGGAAACTTGAAACAAAATAACATACTCTCGATTTACATCCCCCAATGTACATGTAATATTGAATTGATAACGGAACTTTGACACGGAGCCGTGCTGTAAGAAAATGTATGAGGTACACAGTGAAATTATGAATTTGCAAAATCAACCTTTCAGTCTGATTCAGAAAATTGGGATACAAAAAATTTTTTCTCGTCGACTTCATACTGGATTCCTTTCAGATTAGACAAAAATTTCATAATAAGACAGAAAAAATGAAGCGGAGCACACACTTGAATTTTATTTTGTTTGCTAGATTCATGATAAATACGATAGCTAAAAATTCATTCGAAAATTTGGTCGATTGCCTCTTTAAAACGGCTCTTATTTGTCATTATAACCAAAAAATTAAAAAAAAAAAAATTGGAATCTAGAAGCATTTTGTTGTTTACAGAACTATGTAGACAGAGAATTAAAATAATTTTAATACTTAAAAGTTTTTATTTAGTTGCCATGAAATTGCCAAGTTTCATCCTTATCGCCTATATTCCAGAACTTCATCTAAAAATCAGTTATTACTCTGGTTTGTACCCTAGGTCACTTTGAAATACGAGTATGTCAATTCGACTAGGGCCAATAAAATGACTGTGTTGATTTATTTCGTCACACAATTTTTCATTCCTTATTGCTTTTCAATATTTATTTCGTTTAATAGACGGAGGTCCAAATTAACAGGTTTCAGGATTTTTACAAAAAATACTTAAAAACGAATTTCTGGGAAAATTATCGTGTGCTGCTAAATTATTGAAAACAATAAAGTTGAATAAAATATATTAGGTCTACCGGAAAAGTTCTGTCCGTTTTTAGAATAAAACAAAATAATAAATTTTTCATACTTTGAATAAACTTTATTGAATAACATAATTTCCATCATTTTGTGTGCATTACTTGTTGAAACTCGTGTAACCGGAACGGACAGAATTTTCCAGTACACCTATTATTTGGAAAGAGTTTTTTTGAGCGGAAATAAATTTTTAATAATTTCATTTCGACCACATTTTTTACTAAAAAAAATTCAAATGTGCTTGTTCACTCAGATAGAATCTAATTAATAAAACAAAATTCATACAGGAACAGGATGAAGTCGACCTGTAACATTTTTTTTTAATAACGATATTATTTTGGATCAGACTGATTTTGAAAATCCATAATTTGCCGTATACCTCTTCGTTAGATTTTCTTATTCGAGCGCCCTCGATGTATTATTTTTACGTAAACCTAAATTTTACATGTTAGTTCTAAAGTTGCGTACGTTCATAAATTTTTAATCAGAACAACTTATCGAGCGTAAAATACTTCCGTTTGTTACTTTGTTCAAAATTCTCTCTTTTGTTTGAAATTTATACAATCCTAAGACCGATTTGTTTAGCTAAATTTTTAATTTTTCTAAATGATTGGTTGGTTTGTACCAGTTATTCATAAATGGAAATAGGTACAATAAGTAATGATACGCATGACTTTTCAGTTTTCTAAGTTGCGACTTTTCGAACGTCAACCGAATGTTACCGAATGTTATTGCTATTTGAATAAATAACAAAGCATACAGCATACAATTTGTATATGTGTTTCCTTCTTTTGGTTTTGTAACTTTCCCTGCAACCGACCAAATGGCATAGTGTTTAAATATTTTAAAGAGGATTCACAGTTGCCTTTGTTCGTTCATTCATTCGTTTTGATTTTTTTAATCAATCGTATTCCTTAAAAAATGGGGAGCGAGTAGACAAGAGAGAAGAGATGCAACAACTTCAACAACGATATCAAGCAACATTTCCTTAGGTTAGTACAAATTTGGGTGACCGCTTGCGAACATGATGATGGAACGAAGTCTCCCCCCCCCCACCGCACCGGCCCAACCGCTGATGGAAGCACACATCCATACATACATAGGTACACATACACATACATAGGTACATATACACACATATACACAAATTTAATTTGTTCCAGAATTAATCATTCTTAACGCGATTAAATTTAATCCTAATTTTCAGTAACAAAAATTTATAGCCGGACATGGCCGGACTCAACGCTCCAGGAACAACAAGCAGTTAACAATTATGTAGTTTAGAAATTGTGTTGTCTTGTGTTGTCATGGTGTCATGTTCATGTGCCATGGTGTCTGGAACCGGGTTGACTCACTATTATTAAACATACCTTTCCTCTCCCTCGATCTTGTTATTCGTAAAAGGGTGTACGGTGAACCCAGCGTATTCTGGGAAACTTGCCTTAGGCGTAATCGTACACACTAAATCAATCAATCGTATTCTTTAAATATTACGTTATTTTCGTTCTGGTTTTTTGATTGGATAAAAAAATATCAGAACGAATTAACGAACGAACGAACGCAACCTTGAATCCGCCTTTATATTATTTATCCATGTACCGAATTAAAATCGGTTTATTTTTCGTGAGGATTATTTTGAACAACTAACAAACATTTATTAAAACTTTGTGAATGAATAGGTTTATAAAACAATAAATAAAATCCGAAATACGACAGTTTCCTGAACGGGGTTCAAAGGCAAAAAAGAGTTGGATTTTTTCCTTAAATACTTTCTAATTTTTTTAAAATTATTAATTAAAACAAATTAATTAATTGAATTTACAATATTAAAAAGCAAGCTAGAGGTAAGTTAAAGAACAGAAACTATTTAGATAAACCAAAATTCTTTATTTTGTTTTGACATTTTGGCAAAAAGTTGATAACGATATTTCGTGTGACTGCTTTAATAATACTGTGACTAATTAATAATACGCGAAACGCCATTTTGAATTTCCCATATTCCCATGTAAAATTCAAACCAACTTGAGTTGGACAGGAGTTAGTGTTCATAAGATTGGAGCTATCATTACGTTTCGTTAAGTTAATTTGAACTCGTCGAAACTAGTATTGGATTGAATCGAGTAAGAAAACATAAAAATCGCCACATCTAGTATTTTAATTGGAAATCAACTTTTATCGTATTTTACACTTACAATCAATTTAAAATACAAAAAATTATTTAGAAAAAAATTAAAATAAGTAAACACAGAAACAATCGCAACAAAAAACTTCTTTTGTACTAAGTGCCGCCCAAATTGCAACTCAACCTACTAGCTATATTTCAGAGAACCGATATCAACCATTTTGAAATTAACAAATGTCAACTCAACCTAATTCCAATCCCATATTCAAGGGAACATGGTAGTATGTAACCCAAACGAACAAGATTCGTTCGAGTTTAGATTATCTAGAATTGTGATATATGGAGTTTAAATCTATCTAAATGTACCGGGTTCAAATATCGATAGGAGTGGGATCTGGGATACCAAAGAAGTGATTCTAAATTTTGGAATTTCTCGGTATTCCTTGTCTAAAAAATGTAATTGTAAACTAATTACATAAACTCAACTACTATTGGCGATCGGGATAGAAAATATCTGATCTGTGCTTGTAAAGATCATAGCACATTGAATTTTAGCATAAATAAATACGAATAAGTATGAGGTGATGGCAGAGTTCCTAGCACACACCGTCAAGCTAAAATAGAATTTTGTTGTTTATGGAACTTGTATAAAATTTGTGTCTTCATGTAATTTACGGGCCCCTAAAATTCCTGGGCTTTAGGCACATGTGCCTAGTTTACCTATGCGTTTATCCGCCCCCGACCGTGGACTGGGACCGGGAGTCGTGTTCTATAATTTTATGTTTTTTATGTTGTGAATGTGTAGCACTGAGTAAAAAAAATTATTTAACAAGATTTTTTGTTGTTGTTGTTTTTTAAGATACAGGGTATTTAATATTTCAAAATATAATGCTCGTCGTGTTGTATTTATTGCTATATAATAAAAACTAATTATACGAAAATTATAAAATTGGGCTCATTTTAAAGTTAAATGAATAGGGATTATATAAAATAATTATAAAAATGCTACCAAGTTTCATTTCGTCCTTTTCAAAATGGCCGCCGAAATCTGCTGTTTCAATTTTCTCAGGTATATTTTTGTTATCTTTTTCCCCATTTAATTCTCTTAGACATACTAAAAAACCAGCTCAACATCTTTTTATCATGTTTTTGCAAAATACGTTTAAATTTGACAATCTACAAATTGTTTGTATCTCAAAATGAAATTTAAAACAAAAGTTATTGATAAAAAATATTTTAATAAAAAATAAAGACAAACATTTGATAATATTAACAATTACAATTAAGACGAATTAATGACGAACCGTACACCAAAAAGTTATTTTAAATAATATTTTATCTAGAGATATAAATGTGGCTGATGTTCCACAAGGTAGCCATCTAGGACCTCTTTTATTTATTTTATTCATAGGTGACGTGAAGTGAAGCGGTGCTTCAAATATTATGGATTTTTGATTTTTGGTGATGATGTAAAAGTCTTTTGCAACATTTAAATGATGGCGATCTCTAAATCTACAACAGGAATTAAATATTTTCTGTAAATGGTGTAACTTGAATAAGCTTTGTCTGAACGTTTCTAAATGTAAAGTTATGAACTTTTCTATAGAAGCCATTTCGCCCGTGATATAATAGCTGATTTTTTTTTTCCTCAAATCGAGGATAACCCCGTGCAAGTATGGATAAAAAGACAAAAATTAAAACGGCACATAGAAAAGTGACACAAGCTACAATAACACATTGATAAAATGTTACAAAGATAAAACGACACTCGCATTTTACAATATGTAATTGGTTCATGATTGATTTTTTTCTGGAAAATGCCGATTTCCATTCTAATTTTAGAATTAAATCTCTATTTTTAAGAATTTTTAAAGTAAATCTTCGTTTTCAATAGTGTATCATTTTATTGATATGTCGTTTTGTCGATGTGTCGTTTTATCATGTGTCATTTTAGCATTTGTCGCCCCATGTGTATTAACAACAACAACTAATTAGAACATTAACAATTCGTAGAAGTAAGCCAGATAATGAAATTGGCAAGACCTTTAAATTAATGACTGGCCAATCTCGAGTAACGACACTAAATAAACGTATAATTCGAAATCAAAATTCCGCTCGTTAATAATCAAAGGTATTAGTGTATAAGGTCTTCCCTCTATACCAACAATGTTTACATCTATATCTATATCAAACGAACTTTTATAGTTTAAATGAACTTTTTAATTGGAAAAATCGGAATTAAAGATAAACTTTTCATTTACCAAAATGGAGGATAACGACAAAAAAAAATTAAAGTTTTATTTTTCATTTTTAAATAAAATTTTATGTGGCGGTTTTTATATAAGTATATTGTACGTTCTGTCGTGGGGTTTGAGGTAACCGAATTAAACTTTATTAAATAAATTTCATTACTCTTTACAATATTTCGTTCTCCTCGTTTTGTTCTCATCTGTTTCTTTCGGTAATCCGGCGGGAGTACTGTATAGTAAGAATGTGATTTAATTTACTAATTAATTGTTTTATTTTTTTTAATATTTCATGTAATTAATTCTCTAAGGATGATTTGTATATGTCGATCCTAATTTAACAACGAATAGCTCAACATAATTTTTTATATTATGTACATAGCTACATAAATCTTGGTAATACCAATTATATTTTATATTCGTATACGTTTTTCGAAAAGCAATTAAAAAACGAATTTTATTCCAAAGCATAGAGCTTCGAAATTTAATAGACAAAAAATGTTTAATTTAATTGGCAATTAAAATTTATGAAAAACGTTTCGCTCAGTTTGGAGGACATACATACATACATATATCATAAGCTTGCACTAAATCATCTTTTTACTGCATATTATGTAATATGTTATGTGCGATGCTCTGTTATTGATCGATTTACAATTTTCAGCATTTTTTATCCAATCCGGTTTTATGTTTATTTATTTATTTACGCTATAATCATCTAATATTTTCTAGAGATGTGTAAACAAAAAAATATTTTAGGATTTTATAATTTATTGAAGTTCGTTTATCTATTTAGTTAGATAGCGATAAGAAATTTATGCCAAAAAGCAAAAAAATAAAAAACAAATGCTTTGGCGCCAATACGTTTTTTGGCACACGTTTATTTCTTGTGTCTCAATAACGAAAATAAAATGTTCAACGAATTGTTTAAGTTCAAAATAAAATACTTTTAAAGGTTGATATTCGATGTGAGCATCGCATTCGTTTTGAGCGAATTAGCAGCAAGATAAATTCACGTTCAATTCCAATACATTATACCTGTATAACGCCAATATTGCGTAATTTGAGCAGGCTATTCGAGATAAGTCGATTTGTTGTTGTTAATATTTTCAAGACCCTTCAGTAATTATACATACATAATGTTTATGCAACGCCGAATAACTAAATTTATTTGTGAGATATTAGGCAACGACTCATGCTGAGTTTAGCTATTCGTTCCGAATATTTGTGACGAACGGAGGCAACCTAAAAGATGAAATTTCACCAACTCACAAGAAAATCTTATTCTTGTTAGTTGGGGAAATTTCATCTTATTAGGTTCTCCATATTTTAAGTCCGTAATGTCTTTCTGATCTGATTGTTATCTAATATTTGCGTCAACTCTTCACTTGCCCTAACCTCCAATCTCTAACGCATTATGAAAATTTCGGCAGCAGAGTAAGGATTTTGGTGAAATGGGAATTGAGAGTCCCGTTTTGTATGTTATAGTAGGTGTTCGTACAACTGTATTTTTATAGCTGTGTTATTTTAATCCTATTGTACACCTAGCACGTAGACGAAAATCGCAACACAATGCTTCATTTTAAAATTGGTCAGGTTTTCCTTAACTTTTTGAACTATTTTACGTTCCAGAAGACGATTGCTAATTGGACGATTTTTCATGTTAGTCTGCTTGTTAGCCCTGATTAAGAGATTCTAAGTAATTACATCTCCGGTCTTTGATGAACTTTTCCAGTTTCGCTGTCTAAACTGATATCGTTCTGCTAAACCATTAGTCCTCGGAAATTGAGAACATGTGGGATGTGCTCAAAATCTCAAGAACCTACTTCTTGACTAATAATAAGTATCTGTAGTAATCCTTCCCAGCAAAATCATTCATGAGCTCTTTTCATCTTCGACTTTATGCCATGATGACCTTTATGCATACCAGTCAGTTTTATTTTATTTCAGCACTAATATCCGCATCAACCACAAAATAATTCCCCAAATGAACCCCTCACTCAAACTAAGCGCAAGCTAACTCCGCCCCAACTCAATCTCAACTCAACTCAACTAAGCTCGAACCAAATCTCAATTCTCTTCTAAAGTCGACACTCAACGGAAAACTCAATCCTGAATTCACTAGATTTGAAAGCTACATTCGTGTAACCTTCCACTAAACCCTCAACTAGACACCGAATTAAACCCCAACCGAACCTTTCACTCAAATCCAACTAAACTTCAACTCAAACCCTATTCAACCCTAACTCAACCTCAACTTAACCCTGAACTCAACTAAACTCAACCATAACTGGACCCCAACTCAACCTTCGTTTTAACTTCCAACTCTACCATCAATTCAACCCAAAAACTCAAGGTTCAATTCAAATCCTGAGTCAACACTATTGAATAAATACAAGCGTATGCACTCAATTTAATCTAATATCCATCTCAACACCCGACTCAACCCCAAATTTAACCACCTAACTAATCACCATCGCTCAATATAAAAAATTTCTCAAATGCCTACTAAACCCTAATCCAACCCGAAATTAATTCCCAACTCAACCGCAAGGTCAACGCCAAACTCAATATTCAAACTGGCGTGCGTACATAGAAAATTGGTCAACGTGGTTCTTACTTATAAAGACCTGTTCTTACTTATAAAGTCTACCGATTGCTCTGCTTTAGATGAAATTGGTCGCGATTCAATTTCGTTATTTGATTTACATACACCTGTATTGCTTTTCGAATTGCAGATCTAACTGCATCCCTCATCGCCCCATTTCGTACACAAATGTGACAATGAGCCTGATCAACATGCTGGTATTTAAAACCTAGGTCAGGTATTTTCCATCCTGGTTGGCAATGTAAAGTTGAGTTTATCTAAATTACCTGTGAATAAATTTAACATTTTATATATGAGGGCAACCGAAAAATTCCAAAAAGATGGAATCGGGGGTGCTGGTCTTAAACTATAACGAAAATTTTCATATTGCGAGTTATTGTTAAAATTTTACGAAAATCCTAGTTTTCTCTATCAATACATTTTCGTAATAGTTCAACAATAGATCCTAGAAGATTAAATCGAACCTTCCGATCCAGAGTTCCCCTTATAGAACCTACTGTCATCTATGAATGACTGGTAAGAACTAGTCATCTATTTGGGGCAAACTTCACTTTGACATTAAATCCAACCTCCTCCAGCCAGGTTAGACAATATGGAACACCAACAATAACCATCTCAGCTTTTGATGATTTCTAAAGAATTTATGGTCAACAGTATTAGAAAGACATTCCAAGCCATATAGTGGGCAGAGGGCGAGGTTGTTGAGAATATTAGTACTTCACAGAGACTGCAGAGGAAGTGAACAGTCCTATTCATTGTTTTGCTTTTTGCCTAAATAACTGCGAATTGAATATGAAAATATAAAGGGCTGAAACCTCACGAGGTGATCAGAACTTCGGTCTTTGGTATCTTCAATAATGTCATAAAGTTGGTGTGCCAATTTTGACATTATTGATTTCTATTTTAACCAACATATATTTACTTATACAACAACAGCCAAACAGGTCAAAAGCTTCAGTAACATGGGTACAGGCATCCAATTTAAAACGAAAAATCGTATTCTAGAACTTTATACCGAAAATAGTATAACAAATACTGATACTTCTAATCGTTTAACTGACCATATTCCAGAAATGTATCCAAAAACTCATTTTAGAATCCCATTTATAACGCACATGTCAAATTCCGTAACAAACGGGTAAGGAATAACTAAGTTTCATCCTACAAAGCCATATTCCAAAGCTTTATCAAAAAATCATTTTATAATCACATTTCCAACACACATATCAAATTTCATCATAATCGGTTAAGAAATAGCCAAGTTCCATCATGCTTGGCCATATTCCTGAACTTCGTCCAAAATTCATTTCAGATTCGCAATTCGAATAAATATGTCAAATTTCATCATAATCGGTTGAATAATAGCCAAGTTCCAACATACTTGGCCATACACCAAAACTTCATCCAAAACTCATTTTAGATTCCCATTTCCAATACACGTGTCGAATTCCATTATAATTGGTTGAGAAATGGACAAGTTCCATCATACTTGGCCATATTTCAGAACTTCAACCAAAAACCGTTTTAAAATCCCAGAACTTCATCCAAACACTTTTTAGAATCCCATTTCCAATACAAATGTTGAATTTCATCGTAACCGGTTGAGAAATGGGCAAGTTCCATCCTACTTGACCATATTCTAGAACTTCGTCCAAAACTAATTTTATAATCCCATTTCTAACATGCACATTGAATTTCTTAATAATCGGTTGAGAAATAGGCAAGTTCCATCATACTTGGCCATATTCCAGAACTTCATCCAGAAATCGTTTTAAAATTCCAGAACTTCATCCAAAAAACATTTTAGAATCCCATTTCAAATACAAATGTCGAATTTCATCATAATCGGTTGAGAAATAGGCAAGTTCCATCATACTTGGCCATATTCCAGAATTTCATCCAAAACTCATTTTAGAATCCCATTTCTAACACACAAATTAAATTTCATAATAATCGGTTGAGAAATAGACAAGTTCCATCATACTTGGCCATATTCCAGAACTTCATCCAGAAATCGTTTTAAAATCCCAGAACTTCATCCAAAAAACATTTTAGAATCCCATTTCCAATACAAATGTCGAATTTCATCGTAATCGGTTGAGAAATGGGCAAGTTCCATCCTACTTGGCCATATTCCAGAACTTCATCCAAAACTCATTTTGGAATCCCATTTCCAACACACATGTCAAATTTCATAATAATCGGTTGATAAATAGGCAAGTTCCATCATATAAAAAATTTGTTAACTATTCACTACATCCAAATCCAACCCCAACTCAACTCCAACTCAACTTCCACTCAACGCGCAAATTGACCCCTAATTTAACCTTCAAATCAATTCCCAATTCAATGCCCAATTCAATAATCAAATAAGCATATATAAAAAAATCGTAAATATTTATAAAACCTGGTATTTTGGGTCAATTCGTATGGCAGGTACCCCACCCCCTTGACGTACAGTCTCCAAAAGCTTTTCAAATCTCCACCTTGTCCATAGAAACAGATTGGCGAAAAAAAATCCAAATCGGACAAGCCGTTCTCGAGATACCATGGGTCCAGACACACAGACATCCAGACATCCAGACAGACGGACGGACATTTTTTTTTTGCATTTTCAGACTCAGGGACTTTCTAAACGTCGAGAAAAGTGGTTTTGGACCAACCAAATTTTTCGTCATTTTTAACAGGATTTCAATACTTTGGTCTTTTTAGACCGAAGTAATAGCCTCGTGAATTACTTTGTTTTCCTTTATTTAATAGTTTTTGATTGTTTTGTAATCTTAGCAAAACCAACTAACAAAAATGTCTATAAAAGTCAGAACACGTATTTTTAACTATACATTCCAAATAAAAATAAAAAATTCAAAATCGCTTCCCGCAAATTTCACCCAACATCAAAGGGAAATTTAATAATTTTTAAAATTGGCCGCCCAAAAGTTTCCGCCCTTTGCTTGTAAATTATGATTTAACAACGTGAACGCCAAATTTTATCTTTGCCAAAAACGACAGAATCAATTTTAATTAAACGACGGTTCTCATCACTTATATGTAGATGTAGTTTGGCAACCTTTTGCTTTGAATTTTGGCAATCTCTCTATGTTTTTTGTTCTAACAAGGTCTCATCATCTTCTTCTTTTTTCAGAAATAGCAACAAATAGTAACAAATTCATAGCAACTAAGGGCAAAAAAGGAATATTTTCGTAGTAGGCAACTTTCAAGTAGCCCTTTGTCTGTTACAACTCGGCTTCTCCTTGGACTACAACCACAACAACTATTACTTCGGTCTAAAAAGACCAAAGTATTGAAATCCTGTCAAAAATGAGTAAAAATTTGGTTGGTCCAAAACCACTTTTCTCGACGTTTTGAAAGTCCCTGAGTCCGAAAATGCAAAAAAAAAAAATGTCCGTCCGTCTGTCTGTGCGTCTGGATGTCTGTGTGTGAGATACCCATGGTATCTCGTGAACGGCTTGTCCGATTTGGATTTTTTTTTGCCAATCTGTTTCTATGGTCAAGGCGGAGATTTGAAAAGCTTTTGGAAACTGTACGTCAAGGGGGTGGGGTATCTGCCATACGAATTGACCCAAAATACCTGGTTTTATAAATATTTACGATTTTTTTATATAATATGCTGGTTTAGTGGTTTGATTATCGAATTGGGCATTGAATTGGGAATTGATTTGAAGGTTAAGCTAGGGGTCAATGTGCGGATTGAGTTGAAGTTGAGTTTGAGTTGAGTTGGAGTTGAGTTGGGGTTGGATTTGGATGTAGTGAATAGTTAACAAATTTTTTATATGATGGAACTTGCCTATTTATCAACCGATTATTATGAAATTTGACATGTGTGTTGGAAATGGGATTCCAAAATGAGTTTTGGATGAAGTTCTGGAATATGACCAAGTAGGATGGAACTTGCCTATTTCTCAACCGAATACGATGAAATTCGACATATGTATTTGAAATGGGATTCTAAAATGTTTTTTGGATGAAGTTCTGGAATTTTAAAACGATTTCTGGATGAAGTTCTGGAATATGGCCAAGTATGATGGAATTTTTCTATTTCTCAACCGATTATTATGAAATTTAATTTGTGTGTTAGAAATGGGATTCTATAAAATGAGTTTTGGATGAGGTTCTGGAATATGGCCAAGTTTGATGGAATTCGCCTATTTCTCAAAGGTTTATTATGAAATTTGACATAAATGTGTGCTAGAAATGACGATTCTAAAATGAGTTTTGGATGAAGTTCTGGAATATGGTCAAGTAGGATGGAACTTGCCCATTTCTTAACCGATTACGATGAGATTCAACATTTATATTGGTAAAGTGATCCTAAAACGAGTTTTGGACGAAGTTCAGGAATATGACCAAGTAGGATGGCACTTGGCTATTTCTTAACCGATTATGATGCAATTTGATATGTGTGTTGGAAATGGGATTCTAAAATGAGTTTTTGGATAAAGTTCTGGAATATGGTCAGTTAAACGGTTAGAAGTATCAGTATAATTTGTTATACTACTTTCGGTATAAAGTTCTACAATACGATTTTTCGTTTTAAATTGGATGCCTGTACCCATGTTACTGCAGCTTTTGACCTGTTTGGCTGTTGTTGTTAAAGTAAATATATGTTGGTTAAAATAGAAATCAATAATGTCAAAACTGTCACACCAACTTTATGACATTATTGAAGATACCAAAGACCGAAGTTCTGATCACCTCGTGAGGTTTCAGCCCTTTATATTTTGTTGGAAGGTTTTCGATTTCCCGTACATTTACGATATACAGTAAATTTTTGCTCAATATTAATTTCTTGTTTTCTAAAAATTATTCAACTCTCAGTAGTAGTACGGCTTCTAAAATACGTAAGGGGGATACGCATATCAGACGTGTGAAAATACAGTGTTCGTGATTTTTCTCATCTACTTATGGTTGATATGTCGTAAATCAACTACAATATAATTCGTCAGCTCAGTCTTATTTATTTGAATGTTACTGTTTGGTTTCGTGATTGAATTTACTGGATTATTCTGTGATAATTTAAATTAGAGTTGAACATAAATCACAAAAATGTGGAATTTCAACCCAATTTGTACGGTATAACATACATACATTCGTTTTGGTCGAAATGTTGTATTACAACCATTAGTCATTCAAACTCTATTACATAACATAAACTAATAACTTTTATAACTTCAAGAAACCTAATAAAATCCCATAACACTACCAAAAACGCTCTATAGAGATTGTTAAAAAGGATTAAATATTTAATTATGGAATTACGAACAATAAAGATTTTGTTTATTGTAAAATCAATAAAAATAAGCCAAATTAAAATTGAAAGATGTTGCCTTCCGTCGACGCAATTTTCAGATGCCCATAAATTTGTACTGTTTCAGTGTGTATTCAATTTATGAGAGGGGGGGGGGGGGGGGGCAAAAACTGTTAAGATATCACATTGAGACGATGTATGTAATAGAATAATATATACACACATATCTAAATATTTATGAGAAACCTTATGCAACCCGCGTAGTGTTTCCTATAACCATACTGCATTATTATTGTTATTCTACTGAAAATACAAAAAGATTATGAAAAATCATAAATCATATTTGACAAGGCAAACTCAAATCAACCGAAAAGGTTGAGCACATATTCATAAAACATAAATAACATAATCCAGATATACAATATATTCACCTATCACACGTTCCTATATAGAAATAATTTTGAAAGCTTTGTATTCGAAAAATATTCAATAATAAATTTTTGTTTTGTTACAGTTCATTCGTTGCCTCATTTGTCTGTGCTATCACTGTCCGGATGTAGTAAAGTTACCG
Source organism: Tipula helvola (assembly GCA_963556165.1). Taxonomy (NCBI): domain Eukaryota; kingdom Metazoa; phylum Arthropoda; class Insecta; order Diptera; family Tipulidae; genus Tipula; species Tipula helvola. The sequence continues at coordinate 6,117,015 of OY744481.1, read as the reverse complement.
ACGATGGTGTGGAGTTAATCGCAGAAAATTTACAAAAACTGCGTGCTTTGGACTTGTCGTGGTGTCCGCGGATAACAGACGCCGCACTAGAATACATTGCATGTGATTTAAATCAATTGGAGGAGTTAACTTTGGATAGGTAAGTTAACAGATTACGTAATCTTTTCAGTTTTTCCATGACTCATTATTTTATTAAATACTAAAGTGAGAACCGAGATGACCAAGGCGATTTGTGTGTATTCGACCATACTTAAAATAAGAAACTTAATTTTTTTTTGGATGGGCTCGCTAAACTATAGCTGCCAGTCACTCTCACTTAAAAAACTTAAAAAAGGGTTGCACGAATTTTTAGGGCGAGGAATAAAAACCAGTTTGGTACAAAATTGTAATATTTTGATTAAAACTTTTTACGATAATAAATGAATTTAATATAATTTTTCCTAAAATAACTAAAAAATATTTCGCTTTGAACTTAAAAATGTTTAAGTTGTAGTCGAAATCTCAAAGTGAAATAAGAAAAGCTCAAATTCTTATTTTTTTTATTTTTCTTATTCCAAGTATATGGTTACCCCTACTGAAATAGCGGGCACTATAATAATTGAGCCAAACAATTTTTAATTGTAACATTACTAGGGTAGGGCATTAAAAGCCTAAAACATGTTAGCTCGTAAGCAAAAGTTGTGAATTTTGTAAAATTTAAATTATGTTTAGGGGATTTGCCTCGTTAGATACTTGGAAAATTGGTTTATTATGCAAACAACCACATTGCCTATATAAAAATCACGGTCATCGTAAATTTAAAATGATTTCTTAGAGATTGGATTCTTTAATTGCGTGAGATAAACAATTCTCCCATCTCCCAACCAGACAGCCAGTCATAATTTTCCCATCAACTTTAAGGAAAATGGTACAGGCTATCCAACTGATAACAACACGAATTGTCATTGTTTTCCAGTATTCTAAATCAACGGATATAAATTACACACAAAAAAATAAAAGGTCACCACAACACCGAATCGGTGTTACATAGTGTCCCACCGATCGGATATTTATAATTTGAATCCAATCGGATATTATAATAAAAATGGCATAAAATACATTTGGATAAAAACTTTTACACCGCATAAAACCCAAACAGGAACATTCATCTTTAGGAAAACACCTAGAGGTGCATTTTATTAAATCCAAAAGGAGTTTTTATAAAAATTTATCTTTTCAGATAGATAAAAATATTTATCCGTTGATGCGTATTTAATTTTATAAAATATATTCAGTTGGAGAAAAATAAAATACTTTTTCGGATAAAAAACCAATTAACACCGCACATTTTTTGAGTGTATGGTTTTTATCCCATTGGTATTTTATTTTAATTGTGTTCCGAAGATTGTAAGAGAATTGAATCTTCTCATCAGGCCGCTGCGACTAGACTGATTATATCACAATTTAAATTCTATTATACAGAAGGAATATGCAGGTTGCTTTAGCGAATTTAACTAATACAGCCAAAATCTCTTACAATTTTACTTTTTCACGAAAACTCCAAACGGTGTAAATATTTACTCCGATAGAACGAAAATAATCTCTGGGAAGTACTTTTTAAAAAAACCTGCTGTTGACAACTTTTGCGTTTACTCCGAACGGTGCAAAAGTATACTGTTCGATCCTTTTGGATATTTTAAAATTTGTACCCGATCTTGCGGAGCTAATATGGTACTATTGGATAAAAAATAAAGTTTTTTTCGGATAAAATACCATTCACACCGCAATATTTTTTTGTGTGTATAAATAAATTCTCCATCTGATCTATGGACAGATGTTTTAATTAACTGTTCAATCGCAATTTATTTTTTGTTGTCAAGTTACAATTTCAAACAAATTTTTACAATCTCACATTATTTAAAGAAAGCTGAATAAATTCGAAATTAGCTGCATCTTTAGAAGATTAAATATTAATTGATTACAAATACTTTTGGTCAGAGAGTTTTTACACTAGATTAATGTAATGCATATTAATTTAAAAACTGAACAATTTTAAATAAAGCCTCAAAAATTTCGGAATAATCTGTAAAACTTCAAATATACTTTGGAAAATTTGAAATAATCTCGAACAATATTCGACAATTTTAAATAATCTGTACCAGGTTTCAAATCAAGGTTTAATATAAAAATCAGAAATTTTGTACAATTTCGAGGATAACGAAAATTTTTAAGTATTCGCCAATAATCTTACGCTAAACTTGCTAAATTTAGATATCCTGAAACGTTCTTGCATAATTCATTGGAATAAGTCTCATACACGCTCAAAAACAAAACTTTTTGGAAAATCGATAAAAATTACTAGCTCAATACTTAAAATTTACAATTTTTTTTACAATTTTATGTTTAAGTTTTATTTGATAAATGGTTGTGATGGCTCGACGTATACAACCAAAAAGAACAATTTTACCTTTTGTCTTCGATTGGGGATTGCGTTGATTTGCTCATTTAATGATTGTATTTTTTGGTTATCACATTCGGTGACAGGCGAAAGTAGTACATCCAAACAGCTTGTATTTTCGTATTTTGTGGCATGTGGATCGCGATAAAATTACCCGGCAAGTAACCTGGAGCTGCTGTGTAAATAATCGAGGCTGTGCGTGCATCAGCTATCCACCGAGTTACACGTGGAGGTTAGATACCCGGGTTTTCTTATTGAGGCTTAAAAATGAAGCATCTCCCTAAGTAAAGAAATCTCCGGTTATTATTACTAATTTAGTCCAAAAATACTTTTAATCCCCTCAAAAAATGCCAGTCTTTAAAACAGCAGTTACCTACTAAGAGCAAATAATTTTTTATGACCCCACCAATGTTAAAATTTATTAGAAGCGACGTTGAAAATGAAAGCGCATATTTATTACCAAAGAAGTAATCAAATTTTTATTCATCCTCGACTCTACTAAAATGAAAAAAAAAATTGTAATAAAAATATTTTTGCATAAATCTTATAAATTCATAACAGTATATAAATATTATTATTAGATAACACGATTCTCGCGCTTGTACATATGTACATATAACGATTCTTACTTTTAAGGCGAATACATTATACATTAAGCAATATATTGTCTTGATAGTCTTGATCATTGAACCTTACTAAATGCATAAGTATAGTTTTTAAAATTCAATTTGAATTCCGCACTCTTCCTACATAATTTTTGTAATCAAAAGCACATTCGAATGGAAATCGGGTGTTTTCTTTTATTTTATTATCCTCTACTCCACCTACATCTTGGCATGTTCAACATAAAGCTTTAAAATACCAAATTATTTGCGAAATAAGCAACACCAACAATTTATTATATGACGAATATAGCGAAAGTAATGAAATTTCATTTTTCATTGAGTCTCGTCTCGTGGTTTTTGTTTAAATTTTATAGCATGGGAACAAAGATAAGAGTGAAGGAAAATATTATGAAAATTATAAGAAAAATTAGAATTGAGACGAGTCTTCCTACACTCTTTGAGCAATAAAAATAAAAACACATTATTGTTGTCTGCGCCTACATCATTATCACCATCAGTGCTAACTTCTTTGTTGCAATTTATGCGCTAAATGCGGTTGAACTGAAAATTTAATAGTTATAGAAAATTACAATAATAAATATTATATTATAACTGTAAATAGAGATAAAAATTAAAAATTTATAAATTTTCTATTTTATTCTAATCTCTCATTCTAGATGTGTTCATATAACCGATATTGGCGTTGGATATATTTCGACGATGCTATCGTTATCAGCTTTATTTTTACGTTGGTGTTCACAAATTCGGGATTTTGGACTACAACATTTGTGTTCGATGCGAAATTTACAAATTTTATCGTTAGCAGGTATGTAAATCAAAAATATTCGTAAAGTGACGTTTTCATATTCTTTTTAAAACGGTTTGGGTGATATCTTAAACTTTTCAAGTCCATCGTAAACATGTTCGATTGAACGTAAGCACTGCCCAACCCAATGGATAACTGGTCCAAAATATGGAAACATTGTACTTACGTCCTACCATGAATGGTTAAAATATTTTCGGCAAATAATTGTGGCGGCATTATAATTAGGGCACGATTAGTAGAATACGTATTTTGACCTTTAAAATTCCAAGTACATATAAGGTGTTTATTTCACATTTTTTTGTTCATTTTAAATATTTCATATGTATGTAAATAATTGGAGAAAAATACGTGAAATCGCTTATAATTTATATAGGACCGGAAGTCTTGTTTGAATTTTATCATTTTTATGTTTTGGTTGTGTAGCTGAATAAACAATACATTTATGGAAAAAAGTTGTTATTGTTTTTCAAGATACAACACAGTGTGTCAAATATTTAAAAATTGCATGCATTGGTATTGTATTTATTGCTATAGAAAAAAAGCTAATTATCCACAAATTATAAAATTGGGCCCGTCGAAACTTTCTTTTTGAATTTTCTCCCAACTGCATCTCCCCCTCCCATTTAGTTCTATTAGACTAAAAAATAAGCGCACATCATCAGTTTCATTTTCTTGTAAAATACGTTTAACCCTTAACGGCCACACCTCAGCCAGGCCATATAGCGGCCACATGGGGTAACTCATTACCCCACGCTGAAAAATCTAGTTGTACAAGACCTATGGGTGTTTTTAGGCTTCTAATTGATTGTTTCATGTTTGTTGAAGAGTTCTTCAACAGTTCTAAAATGAAAAATGAAAAAAATTACATAAAATTTGCTGTTTTTGTGTTTTATTAGCTTCTTACAGAACACACAACTTACAGAAAAGTGAAAAAAATATTATTTGTATGATATTTGAACAAAAAAAATTTATTTTGAATGCTATTTTACTGACCAACACACGTCATGTACAAAGGGAACCGATGTTCATCGCAAACCGGTCTTCGGTCGCACAGTACGCACCTCCGCGCTTGGTCGAAGGTAACTTTTTCCAGGTCGCCCATTTCTTGGTTGTTGCCAATTTGTAGGATGCTCTTGATAACCATCTGAAGCTCTTTTCGAAAAAATGATCCTGCCAATCTCTGGTGTAGCATCGGGAAGGTGAGATGAGCAATCAGTTTCTTCAAAACGATGATCGCAGAAGCGGATTCCCGTGCGTCGCCGACTTAGAGTTTCCACATAATGCGGGAATTGACGGCTGCTTGATCGAGCATCGCGAAGAAAATCCGCACGTGCCAATGCACATTCAATTATTTTATTTTATATTTGTATTAGTGTGTAATAACACGAGAATACCAGAAATTTCATAATGCAAAAGTGCATTACAAATCCCCACCACAAATTTAGGTTTGTAGGCAGAGAGGTAAAGAAACGAGGGTGAATACAGTTGTTAAAAATACTGGTGTGGATAGGTCTAGAATATCAAAAACTTATCTTTATTTTGTCTATTGACAGTATTGACACCAAAAACAAGTCGATTTGAAAAAAAAAAATCTGTGCCGAGCAACGGTTGCGGCCACACTGGGGTAACTAGTTACGCCACGCCGAGAAAATAAACGCTCAAAGCGCCGCCACGCGTTTTTTTGGCTTCCTATGTAATGGTGTCACATCTCGCACTTGTCTACTACCGGCAGATGTCGTTACTTGTGTCAATTTGAAAGATTTTAGACCTCTAAGTTCACTTTTTCTGAGCATGGGGTAACTACTTACCTCGTGTGGCCGCTAAGGGTTAAGTATGATAATCTACATTTTTTTATACTTAAACGTATTTTGGAAGAAAACGAAATGAGATGTTACGCTGATTTTTTAATATGTTTAATAGAATTAAATAGGGAAAAAGATAAAAAATAAAAATAATAAAAGATGCAGATGGGAGAAAATTCTAAAAAAAGACAATTTGTGGATAATTATTTTTTTTCTATAGCAATAAATACAATATCAAGTGCCCAAGCCAGAATAAGAACACAACCATTCAAATTCATTCGGTATTAATTATTGCTTCTTCTTTTTGTCATTTTTGACTGGCGCTTAATGTTCAAAGGCTGGGCCACTAGTAGAGATTGTGATCGAGGATTATTGTCTCGAGAATTCTCGAGCCTTTTTTGAAATTTTTAAATCTCGTTTCTCGAGAAATTTTATTTCATTATAAGTTCGAGAATCCTTGAGAGGGGCAAATTTCCCGGAAATAGAGGGAAATTTGTATAAGCCCGACTCCCGGGATTTTCTTAATTAATCCTGGGAATTTTTAATTTATAATTTTCTTTATTTTTTTCTGAAAATTCATTTAATTTGTTCAGTGAATATAGAATCAGTGTTTTGATTAATTTTTTTATTGCAGTAATGAATGATTTAATTATTTTTTTATGATGAACTTTAATCTCAAAATTCATTTTTACAAAATGAAAAACTGCATGCGATCGAAAAATGCACATATCAAAGGCGCTATAAGGAACTTCCTAATAAATTATTTAAAACTAAGTTTTGAAAATGTCTCTAAATAATGCCAGTGACAGTTTGGTTCATGACTATTTAGAAAACCCTTAAGTGAGCGCTAATCATCAAACCACCTCATATTTTGTTACATCTGCCTTATATAATTTTTCGATGTAATTTCTATATTATGTAATCACTAATCATAATAGGGCAGAACGATTCCTAATATCTACAGTAATGTGTTTCTTACAGTAACGCTAATTTCGTAGCTGTAAATCTTTAGTTGTTTGTTGGATTAAACTGCTAGAGGCGCTTTGATTCAGATATTGGTATATAAAAGAGCACTAATCGTAACAAACCATTTTGAGCGATGAGTTTTCTTCCAATGCATTTAGTGAAAAATATCTCGCTGATCAACGGAATAGATTAATTGTAAGCTCTTTTAAATTTATCCTGAAGATACATATCTTGCTTTCTTAAGTTTTCTGTGGGATCGCAAGATCGAAAAGTTTACTCAAACTTTCAATATTTTTAACGCTATTGAGCACTGCCTTAAAATGATCAGACTTTCATATTATTTTACCTAAGTAATAATATAATAAAGTGAAATAAATTTAAGGGATGGAAAAATCTAAAGGACAATATTGGGTTTTTGGACGATCCTATGAACTCAAAGAAAAAACGGACTGACGAACTTTGGTTTGGGAACCCACAGTAACTTGAAGGCGAATTTTAACTTGAAGGAGATTCAGATCCTGATCCAGAACACTGTACATGCTCATAAAACCAATTAACATCATAAGTAAATTAAAACCATTTATTTCATACAACGATAAAGAATAATTCAAAAAATTTGAATTTTACGAAAGAAGCTGAAGAGAAGACTTTCTTTTCAAAATAGGCTAGCAGCTGCATGTAGCATCTTTATATCGAAAACGGTGCTACCAATAATTTAGGGACTTTTAGGGAATCTATTTTGTCTGCTATTTAGACTAAGTAGCAAATGTGCAGAACCCGGAAGAACAAGTTAAGGGCAAAAATATAAGAGCAAGAATTCAACAATCAGTACAGACATACTCAAACCAGTTGGAAATTGGAGCTCTCCTATGTCATTTTCTCAAAGATTTTATCTGACTGAAACGCTAGATTCAGACCACATGTACAAAAATATGAAATCGAGGCAATTTCTGCAGTCCTAGAGCCTTGCCAATCAATTTTTTTAATCTGTGTGTACCTGCACTCCTAAATATAAAAATATGACACCTGCACACTTCCAACCTTGCCAGAAGAGCAAAAATTGTACAAAACACATTAAAATTAATATTTTCAAAGGCTTTATCTGACTAAACCTATAGATTCAGACCTACTAAAAAAATTTGACTGCAAGACAATTTCTGCAATGTTTGGCATAAAAAGAACATTAAATGTGAAAATTTCTTAACTGTCCCTGCTGACTCAACAAAAGACGTTGAAAATAATTAACATATGATTTTTTTTTTTTTTTTTCGCTGGCGCTACATCCCTTAGAGGGATTTGGCCGCTTCATTATGAAGTTTCGTAAGCACTATTTTAAACGGATAATGAATGATTAATTTCATTGACCAGCCGTAATTTTTTCATCACCCGTCGGGAATTGAACCCGGGGCCCCCGTAGCTTAAAAGCAAGCATGCTGACCACTGTGCCACCGGGGCGGCACAGTGGTCAACATATGACGGCAACATATGAATTCCTTTTACATAATTCTTTTGGTTTCTTTACTTTCACACAAAAGGTGGCTAATCATTGAGTATCGTGAGATCAAAGAAATACACGTTCCTGATCTTGTGCATGAAATTAAAGGACACCGAGTACACTGATCCGGTTTGACAGGCGCAGAGGTCGTTATCGGTGACGATGACTCCTTGGTGTAGAGAATGATTTAGCAGCGTCTCCTAAATAAAATTAAATAAAATATTATTATTTCAATTTACAACTTCCAAATTCCAATACATTATATAATTGCAGGTTACTTATCGAATTGTGCTTTAAATAAATTTCTAACCAAAAATTTTTATTAATTTATTTCCAGGATGCCCGCTATTAACCTCAAGCGGACTATCGAGTTTAATACAATTACGTCATTTACAAGAATTGGAATTGACGAATTGTCCGGGTGCATCACAAGAACTATTTGAATATTTACACGAACACTTACCAAAATGTTTGATTATTGAATAGAAACTATTAAAATATATAATATATTTAAAATTAAAATTAAAAACCGTTTAAATTTTTAATTTTTTTAATAAATTTTTGTTAATTAACAATAACAACAACAACAATAATAAACACAAAAAATCCCAGTGAAAAACAAAACTTTCAGGTCTCTATTACCGACCGTGTATTATGATTTCAAAATTAATTTTGAATCAAATTTAATTAATTAAATATAAGTTTAGGATGTTTTTAAAATACCTATACATACATAAAAACAAATTATGAATCATAAAATTCACTGAAAAAAAAATCACAACCATAACATTATGCTACATTTTTTTGACCGCATCTTACAATTTACAAACAAAACCTTACAAAAAAATGCAGTTAGCTCTTTAATATCATAAATTATTACAACAAAAAAATATAAAAGATTTATATAGAGGTGGGGGGGTATATTTTTAAAATACATTTTTATTAAATATATTAACATAAACATGCATATACATATTTTGTAATTTTGTTAGTTTTATGAAATTAATTCCGTTTAGTTGTTTTTACTTGATGCCGCAGCGATGATTGAAAGTTTGAATACTGTGCGTGCCATTCATTTTGTTTCCGGTGAAATTATATCTAGTTTTTCGGTTGATTTTAAAACTCTCGGAGTAGAAATTGATTTTCTATTCAAAAGACTGAAGAGTGCTAAAAGAGCGTTGTAGAAGAGTTGGAACTTAGAAGAGTTTGAAACCAAGGACCGATTGGAAAGGTGGGTGTTGTAGCAGTTTTGATTGACCAAAAGAGCAATATAAATATCACAAAAAAAATTTTTTTTCATGATTTTATCTTTGATTCTTATCCGGCGATAACTTATTAAATTCGGAAAATAATTACTTAGATATTAACACCTCTTGGAAATACTTCAAAGTAAATGTTTCAATTTCTAATATCTTTTACCTTTAGATTTATATTGTCTTAATCATCACTAGTCTCTTCGATTGCAATTAACTTACTGTGCCAGTTGGTTACTAAAATGACGAAAATAGAATTTCAACATTCCTTCAAGACAAATGCGCTAAGGAAGGAACGTCAGTCAACTAAAGTTCTATGGGGTGGATTTTTATTTTTATTAACACTTCTAACGGCTGGATATATTTTATCAATCTTCTTTCCTTCGGGTGTTCAGCCAATAAATAAAACAACCTCAATTACGACGACGTTTCGGTAATTTTATTACCTTCTTCAGGTCTATTTACAAATACAAAACACAAGAAAGTTTCAGAAAAAGTCATAGAAAATTATTTGCAACGTATAATTTTTGAACCTATACCGTTAAATGAAAATAATATAAATAAAAATCTCTCCCATATAATCGTGTGTGATATACACAAACTATTATCTATAAATATAAAAATGAATTCCTGTTTGTTTGTTCCGAATGGGCGTCTCACCCGCTCAACCGATCGCCATGAAATTTTTACCATGTACAAGTTGCATATCCAGAACCAACCTTACGATATTTTGGAAGGGGCTGGACCCCGGGGTCTAGGGGCTGCGGTACAATTTTTTTCAAAAATTTAAATTTTTTTACCAGAATGAGTTTTGGAAAGGGGTTATATGAAATAAGAGACATGTTCGAATTCGAGGGGTCCGCCCCTGGATCAAAAATTCATTTTTACATGTAAAGATACAATTATTAGATTGTTCTGAAATAACGCTTTAGCCGCTTTACCCATCGCCATGAATTTTTTACCATGTATATGTTGCATGTTCAGGACCAAGCCCACGATACTTTTGAAGGGGCTGGACCCCGGGGTCTAGGGGCTGTGGTACAAATTTTTTCTCAAATTTCAATTTTTTCAAGATATTTTGACGGGAATGACTTTAGGAAAGGGGTTACATGAAATTAGTGACATGCTCCAATCCGGAAGTCTGCCCTGGATCAAGAATTCATTTTTACATGTATAGATACAATTATTTAAATGTTCCGAAATAGCGCCTTAGCCGCAAATTTATACACCAAAAAGGATATCTAGCGTGCGATTGTTATACACAAATCATACCTCTACTATAATTGATTTAATTATTCAAATTAATTTTATTAATTTAAATTTAAGACAATCTTTCATCACTTTAACTGAAGACAAATCTATGAACACTTATGTTATCCATACATTGACATGTACTGTTTAGTGATATCCTATTTATCATAACCTGTTTTGAAATGTACCATAGTCAGCGAGTTCTAATTTCCACATAACTTCAGAAATAATTAACATTCTATTTTAATCCACTATTGCAACCGGCGGCTTTTAATGAAAATAGTAGTTTCATACTAAACGCCAATAGTTTATTACTTTATTTAGTTTATTACTTAAATAATCAATGATTGTTTCATAAAATCAATTCTAGGAAAGGCCCTAAAAAATATTGTACGTATAAACTGATTTACTTTGAAAAGTACTTTCGTTTTATATTTGAAAATAGCATCTTCTACAAGAAACATCCTTGGATTCAAATTATTGTACGTGTAAAATTGCCTTAGTTTGAAAAAACTTCTTTTGTTTTTCGAAATGTCATTTTCAACCACAGTTCGCGGTAAAACGTATCGAAGTGGACGTAGTTTTAATCGTTTTGAATAAATTAATATTAATTTGTGTTTCGGATGCCGTTGTTCTCGATTATTTAGCTATATTGCAATAAAATAATTGTTGGTGATTATTTTCCAGGTATTAAATATTATTTCAAGTGAATATACATTCTTATTAGATTTATGTTTTCAGTTTATAAACGTGTTAATCTATGATTACTTTTTGATTGTAGATAACATTTGATTTTGCTTAAAAAAAATTCCGTAAAGACATTTTCAAACACAGTTCGCGGTAAAATGTATCGAAGGGAACATTAAAATCGTTTTGATAAATTAATACTAATTTCTGTTTTGAATGCCCGTCATTCCTGATTAATTAGCTGCACGTTTCATTTTTGCTTAAAAATGCCACCGAAAAAAAGACCAATTGGGCAGGTAACTGCAAAGTCGAAGAAGATTAGAGCCGCAAGGGTGACTGAATCAAGCGAACAGCGTGAAGCACGACTTGAAAATGATCGAAGCAGTACGTCTTCTTCTAGAGCTAATGAAACAACTGAACAGTGTGAAACACGACTTGCAAACGTTCGAAGCAGGATGTCTTTTTCAAGAGCTGATGAAACAACTGAACAGCGTGAAACACGACTTGAAAATGTTCGAAGCAGGATGTCTTCTTCTAGAGCTACTGAAACAATTAAACATCGTGAGGCCCGGCTGGAAGTCGATCGGTTACGATATGGACGATTAATAGAAACTTTTAGAGGTGATTTAAAGTTAGCACCATTCAATTCCGAGAAAGACTATGATTACAATGTTTCAATTGGGCAAATGGAAAACATTTGTTTGTATTGTCATGCTTTAAAGCAACTACAGCGATGTAAAGAGAGAATTCTTGCATAACAATCAAGGTATTTGAATTATATACCTCCCGTGCAACGCCGGGTAACTCAGCTAGTATACAATAAAAATAGAAATTGTGGTATTGCGTTAAAATTTTTATAGTCTTCAAAACAGAAAAAAACAACAATATTATTCTTCTTATTTTAAAATTCAAGACATTCCAGGATTTTTCAAAACATTTCAAGGTCACTACATAATAGTCCAAATATTATTTACGATTTTAGAATTTAAGTACATATTAAAGAATTTCATTTTATAATTTAAAAATTGTGTCAATGATACCGGAATAAATTTTGCTGAGATCGTCTGTATCACTTTTTTTATTAACTAAAGTTTCTCGTTTGAAAACATCAAAAGTCCCAGTACTTGTCTGATAGTCGAAGTTAAAGAATCTCAATCGAGATTTAGGCCTACCTAAAGACTGTGTAGAATATGTCTTAGCCTCATTTTTGAAGGAAAGAAATTTTTAAAAACAGCTCACGAAAGTTTCCTTTTATCGAGACTGAGATAAGGAATTCCGCAAATATTTCGCGAAAGGTGAGGTTTCATCACTCGTTAATTGACTGACATCAAATTACTTATGGATGAATTAAAAAGAAGATTGCTATAAAGCTGAGGATTGGAGACTATTTATAGATCCTTCAATAGCTCACTCAACTGTCATGGAGCGAAAATATGAAAGTATGCACGTGCTGTTTAAAAAATCAATTACAAGAACCATCAATGGCAGGTCTGTGAAGATTTTAAAATTATCCCAATGGTTCTTGGGCAACAATCTGGTTTTACTAAAAACATTTAGTATTTGTGCTTATAGATAGCGATAGCAGAGATCGACAGAAACTTTGTAAAACAAAAGAATGACAGGTTGGCTTAATTTCCAAGATGTGGCAAAACATTTTTTGGAAAACAGAAAAAGTCCAGAGTATAAAAAAATTGTTACCAAAATGATGAATTTGAAACTGCATATCCTGCATTTTCATCTAGATAAATTTTCAGAAAATCTTGGACACTTCAGCAAAGAGCATGGTGAACTTTTTTACTAAGACATAAAGGTGATGGAAACTCGATACCAGGGAAGAATATGATGGCAAACTTTTATTAGAAGCTTAAGAGAGGGACACAAAGGAAAGGTAAAAAGCGTAAAGGAAATCATTTTCACAGATCTTTCGAAGAGAACAAAACTCGTTATAGCATCAATAACTAAAAGACGTTATCATATACTCTGAAACCATATTAACTGGTTGATTAATTTTCACTTTGCTTTGTTCGGTCATGTTTCTTTTATTTCGGATGATTTCTCAAATTTGACATTTTCTTAATTGGCCAGAGCGTCTCCCAGCTTGGCCAACTAATTACCATCCTGCCTATTCTAAACCAGACTAATCTCTTACCTTTGAATTTGCTAAATTGATTTGTTTGCCCTGGTGAGTTGAATCTCTTCCTTTACAAATAATCGTTACCATGTGCAAAATCAGCTCACGCAACTCTCTCATGGTGTTCATTGGGTAACGATATCGCTAATGCCGACGGTAACATTTTTTTTTTTAACTGATTTCAAACGATTAATCTCATACAATATAAAGAGATAGGGTTAGTGATTGCTAATGCCAATATTAGAACAATGATCCGACAAAAAAAAAAACCTCATCCCTACCTAAGGTTTTTTAATTCTGGGTACTAGAGGTTAGAGGTCCGTGGATTGGAGCTAGTTGTACCATAAACAAACCTAAAGACAAGTTAAGGAGTTTTAGGTAGTTAGGTCCATGGTTGAAAGTTCGTTGTATCATAAACAGGCCTTAGGCCTATCTAAAACTTGAAAGTCCTGGTTTGTGGGGCTTAAGATCCATGCTATATAATGAATAAATCGCAGACCTGCCACAGGTGTAGGGTTCAAACTTATAGCGGTTTGGGATTGATAGTTTATATTTTGTTCGATTAGAGATAGACATTGGGCTGGTAGCGCTTATTTTAATTACTTTTTGCATGTTCTGCAAAACTAAGATGTACTGGCTCAAATCTGGTGGCAGATTTGAATTCAGTGAGTCAAAATACTATAGGATATGATAGTCTGATCCCCAGATCAGAAAATACATTTTTTTTTTGTGGCTTTGTTATTAGAAATTTTTCAACCACAAGGCATCGTGATTGACATTCAACTTGTTATGAATTCCAGAACTAAACTAAGTAGGAAATATACTTTGCAAACTTTAAAAAAAAATTAAAATCTTATGTTCAATGTTTCTCGCCCGACAAACTTTCAATCATCTTTGCATAAATATCAAACATTATTAAGAAATTAATAATTGTTTTAATAGAGATTTATAATAATTAATAATAATTAATTTATTGACTGTGTTTAATTTATTTTAGAATTTGTGTTATCATACCACGAATACACCAACACACTAAAAATTGTAGTTGTTTTTTCCCACCAATCAACCAAAGAAAAATCGTAATCGCTCCATAAAATTATCTAAATAAAATAAATAACTATAAACTACTAATAGTCAAAAATAGTTTTTGGGCAAATAAATTTTACCTTTTACTGATATTATGTAATTTACTTGTATGTTTTAATTAATTATTATTGTACCTGGTTACTAGTGTATACATACATACATACTCGTTTATACTTAATTATTTAATTTCCTCATTTATTATAACGAATTTGTGCAATATTATTTTTTGTATTTACCTTTAATTATTACGTACTAGGTAATTAGGTATCCTATTATTTAATTTTCTTCTAGCTATTTTTAAACGGCTGTGTAGAAGTTTTCATAAATAAAATAAAAGATAAGATAAAAAGAAAAATAATTAATGTTATGAATAAATAAATTTAAACAAAAAAAAAATTACTTATGATGATTAAAAAAAGCGCCCTGAAAAGCCATGAAAATTTAATTTTTTTTCCTAATTTATATTTATAATTTTAATTTATTGTAATTCACCGCAACACTGATCTAACCTTAAAAAAATAAAAACCAAACCAACCAAAGAATGACGTAAATTAATTAATAATGATGTAATAAATTGTATATTATTCAAATAATTAATTTATTTAAAATAATAATGAAAATTCCAACAACAAAATAAAATATTTAAACTTAATTATTCATTATATAGGTACTGTACTCAAACAAAAAGCTAAGAAATTACAAATAAAATAAATTGAAAAAGTTTAAATTAATCGTAATTATGATTATGTATAGAAAGTTTAAGAAAATTAAAAATTATGTTATAAAAATCTGAAAATTTAAAATTAAAACAAAAAAAAAACAAACAAACAAAATCGTAAAATTACTTTTTTTTCGAAATGTAATAATTATTTAAATTAAAAAAATGATGCAAAATATGAGACAAATTAAATTAATTTGAATGATGAATGAAAATCGTTTGTTTGTTTACTTATAATTAATTTTCTCGTGGTGACTTTTTTCTTGTGTACATTTTTCTTTATGAGAAGTAGCTATGTATATATGTACATAGGTATAAGTTAATTAGGTTGAGGTGTAAGTGTGATTATGAATTAAAATTAAACTATTTTCATAAAATGTGATAGGTAAGTTGTAATGAATTTAATTAAGTTCTATTTTGTTAGCTAATAAACAAATTATTAAAGCAACATTATTAAGACAAATATGTGAATAAAATATTTGCCAAAAATTGAAGCGACAAATATATATGTAGGTTGGTTTCTTTTTTGATCTCTAAAACACAACTTCCTGACTAAATGATTGGAAATGCTTGAAACAATACAACAATGTCATCCAATATGATAACTGTGAGGATATGGATACCCATACCACACATAAGCAAAGAAGACGTCTCGCGCTAAGAAGAGTATGTCGTTTATATGCAACAGAAAAGGACATTTGTATGAAATGTACACAAGGTCCCACTATGGAAAACAGAAAGTGTTTGCGAACGGTGAGCGTGACCAAAGGGTGAACTTGTTGTTGTATGAGAATTTATTTTATATAATTGTTTACTCTCACTGATACATGTGAACACAATATTTACTCTTGAATCCATGTAATAGTACAATGAAATACAATTTAGTTTAGTAATTAGTTGTCTTTTGTTATCAACCAAATAGATCGTTTCAATTACTATACATATGTATAACTTCCAATACGCTTTATGGCGATAAGCAAAAGTAGATGTCACTACCGCTGTGAATGTGGATTAAGCTCTCAAATTATTAAAAATTATACGCCGAAAAAGCTTGTGAATTAAACTTTTGATAAATAAAATTATAATAAAACCATTAATTAATTTGGCCATAAAATGTTACACGCCTATTTCTTAGAAAAAGTTTTGTTTTGACATTCACATTGCTAGTGTCACCATTTTAGTTACATAAATTAATAAAGCGTATAGGCTATGGGCCCAGAACGGCGCATTTTTTGTTTTATTGTAATTGATTTTATTAACCTTTCGTTCGGCGCGGAGTAAAAACCAACATAGAAAGGCGCGGTGTATCAAAATGATACACATTTTAACATGCCTTATATTAATTATTTTAAGACATATTTAGATGCAAGTAAGCCTTTTTTTTTTTTTTTTTTTTTTTTCGCTAGCGCTACATCCCATGGAGGGATTTGGCCGCTTCATGTCGAAGTTTCGTAATCAGTTTTTTTTACGGATAATGAGTGATTATTTCATTGATCCAACATTAACCAGCCGTGATTTTTTCATCACCCGCCGGGAATCGAACCCGGGACCTCCGGAGCTTAAAGCAAGCATGCTAACCACTGTGCCACCGGGGCGGCAAATTATTTACTGCCTTTTATTTAAAAAGTCAAAATTGCCACAATTTTAAAATCCTAATATTTAAATTATGGAGAAAAAAACACTGTGTATCAATTTGAACAGGCGCGCCTAACCGAAGGAAAATACGAAAAAAGATGGCCGCCAATAATTTCGTCATAGAAAAACTGAAAGGTCGAGAAAATTATGACACATGGCGGTTTGCTGTTCAAACATATTTAGAACACGAACAGTTATGGTCGTGTGTTACATGTGAGGATAAAAATGAAGAAAAAATTTCAAAAACAAAGGCAAAAATTATTCTTTTGATTGATCCAATTAATTTCGTTCATGTTCGAACAAGTAAAACAGCTCAAGAGGCTTGGAAAGCTCTTGAAAAGGCATTCTTGGATTCTGGTCTTACACGGAAAGTTGGGCTTTTGCGGTTAATTACACCTCTGGAATACTGCGTTTCAGTGGAAGAATATCTTATATTGGCATGGATTTGAGTGATGAATGGGTAGGCACAATTCTATTAGCCGGTTTGCCTGATAAATTCAAGCCAATGATTATGGGCATCGAAAGTTCAGGTGTTCTGCTTCAGAACGTACAGTTAGACAATTTGTCATCAGATAGCACTACAGCAACAAAAGCTTTGTACAGTACGAATAAATCAGGAAAGCCAATGTATAACAAAAAATATTCGCGGTCAAATGGTCAAAAATGAAAATCGTGTGACATTTGACTCGAATGGATGAACACGCTTACTGGTGAAATGTATAAATTAGATACACCGGGTGTCGAAAGAGTAATGCTGTCAGCTGTTTCTTCAGAATATGACTTATGGCACAGGAGTTTAGGTCATTTAAATACAAATAGCATGAAAAAATTAAGAGATAGTGAAAAAGCAGTTTTTTTTAATGACAAGCAAATTGGTGAATCATGTATTATCTGCCTGAAGGGAAAACAGAAACGACTACCGTTTAATAACTCATGCGCACAGTCAGATAATTGCTTAGATTTGATACACTAGGACATTTGTGGTCCGATTGGACAGAAATCTTTTGGTGGTGGAACATATTTTCTTACCTTTGTGGATGATTATTCAAAGAAAGTGTCAATCTACATCCTAAGCACCAAAACCGAAATGTTGAATTATTTTAAAAAATTCAAACTATTATCCGAAAATCAAACAGGTCGGGAAATAAAAATTCTAAGAACAGATAATGGTACTGATTTCTGTAATGGGAATTTCTTGAGTTATTTGACAAGTTGTGGTATACAACATCAAAGGACAACAGTGTACACACCAGAGCAGAATGGGACGGCAGAAAGGAAGAACCACACCATTGTGGAGAGAGCCCGTTGTATGTTGTTCGATACTGAACTACCAGTTGATTTTTGGGCGGAGGCCCGGCCGTGTTGACTGCTGTATATATAATCAATCGGTCACCGACACGCAGTTTACCGGATTGTAAATGTCCTGAAGAAATTTGGACTGGTCGCAGGGCACGTTTGGATCATCTGAAGGTTTTTGGTACCATAGCCATGGTACATATTCCAAAGCAGAAAAGGGGAAATTTTGAACCCAAATTCGAAAAACATTATGGTGGGATATTCAGAAAATTCAAAGGCATATCGTTTATTCAATCCAATAAAACATACAATTGTCATCAGTCGAGATGTCATTTTTCTTGAAAATTAACGTTTTCGAAAACAGGTAAATAATGACGATAGCGATAATAATTTCGATATATTCCCAGATGAAGCTGATGTACAAGAAAATGAGACTCAAGTAGGTCTCAAAATAATACCAACATTAACAACTTGATAGACAGTTCAAGTAATGCCGAAGGGGGTCATGAAGGGTTTACTGATAATTCTGAATCATCGTCGTCAGAATCCGAAGTTCATCAGAAATGAAGTTCATGAAGATTATGTACCGCCTCATATACAAATTTCATCAGAGTTACCAAGAAAGTCAACTAGATAACCTAAGCCAAAACAGCTTCCTGATGTTATCACATATTCGGTGAAGTCAGCCGAGCTATGTGATCCAGTATCACCGGAAGACGCATTTAGCAGAGCAGATTCACATTTATGGAAACAAGCAATGGAAGAGGAATCTATAGTTCATTTCAAGAAAATAAATCGTGGGAACTATGTGATTTACCGGAAGGGAAGAGACCCATTGACTGCCGTTGGGTATTTAACCTTCGTGTCAACACGAGAATTAAACCACTTTTACCAACACGTTCAACCCCTCGGTGTATGAATTTAATCAAGAGTTTTTCATCAAAGTGGATAAACATTAAATATAGAAACGATATCATAATGAAAATTTCATTTAACTTTATTAGAAAAAAAACTTCATTCAGTTACAAAAAATCAAATACACACCCAGGTGTGTCGTGTTGACAGGAAGGTTAAAACAAAAAGAGATGCCACAGGTGAGATTGCTCGATATAGAGCCAGCCTTGTAATAAAAGGATGTTCCCAAAGGAAAGGTGTAGAGTATAATGAGACGTTTGCTCCATAGTCGTGCGTTTCAGCTCTTTAAGATATCTTATTAGTTTGGCAGCAAAATATTATCTTGACATTGATCAGATGGATGCAGTAACTGCGTTTTTGCAAGGCGACTTACCTGAGGAGATTTATATGCTACAGCCAGAATGGTTTACCAGTAGAACTAAAGTGTGCAAGCTCCGAAAATCTCTGTATGGTCTGAAACAGGCGAGCAGAATTTGGAACCAAAAGTTAGATATCAATCTGAAAGAAATGGGACTCACTAGCTCAAAAGTTAATTCTTGTGTTTACTTCAAGCTCGATGGAGAAAAAATACTGATGATCGCAATTTATGTTGATGATTTTATCATTTGTAGCAATGATAAAAATGTGAAGGCATGGATTAAAACAGAGCTGATGAAACGGTTCAAAATGTTGGATTTAGGTGGAGCCGTTTTTTGCTTTGGATTACGGATTATTTTATCATTTGCTGTAAGTAATGCCAGCCGTTACAACATGAACCCTGGCATATTTATTTAAAGGGAACTTCAGATTTGAAATTGACATATTCCCGTGAAAAACATACTGGAATTCTTGGATATTGTGATGCAGATTGGGCTGCAGATGTTGATGAACGATGTTCAAATACAGGATATGTATTTATGAATCAAGGAGCAGCAGTGTCGTGGAATTCAAAACGACAACCAACAGTCACTGTCTTCGGCTTCCCAGGAAGCGATGTGGATAAGTGGACTTCAGAAGGAGTTATTTGAGAATAATCAGCCCGAACCCACAATATTATGCGACAACAAAAGTGCTTTATGTTTAACATCTGGAGTCTCATAGCATGCCAGAACAAAACATATCGATGTTAGACACCACTGTATCCGTGAATTGATAGAAGAATCAAAAATTAAATTAGATTACATAGGCGCAAAGGACATGATGGCAGATGTTTTGACGAAGGCTCTTTTTAGGGAGAAACATCAGAAATGTATTTAGGAGATGGGTTTGAGATAAAACAAATTCTACTGGGAGTGTTGTTGTTGAGAATTTATTTTATATAATTGTTTACTCTCACTGATACATGTGAACATTCTTGAATCCATGTAATAGTACAACGAAATATAATTTAGTTTAGTAAGTCTTTTGTTATCAACCAAGCAGGTCGTTTCAATTACTATATAACTTCCAATAGAACTACCCAGTGTTTTAAATAAAACTCATTCAATATGTAAGTTATCGTAACGATTTATTTATTTTAATGAATTTAATTGTTATACTCGTTTGAGTACAGAACAAATATTAAATTTTGGTTTAAAATTAT
The DNA here is from genome assembly GCA_963556165.1 of Tipula helvola. NCBI lineage: Eukaryota > Metazoa > Arthropoda > Insecta > Diptera > Tipulidae > Tipula > Tipula helvola. The sequence continues at coordinate 6,096,351 of OY744481.1, read as the reverse complement.
TCTGCGCGGCGGCGCACAGTGGATAAAAATCTTCCTCCACTTCAATTTTTAAGGGATCTGAATAATTTTTTTTTTAATCAATCTGGAACGTCACTGCAACTTTTCCGTTATCCTGTAACCTAACCTCAAAAAGGCAACGGATTACTTTATGGAAATTATTAATGATACAAATGTAAATAAAAAGATATATTTTTTTTTTCTTTATTTCAAAGATATATGTGTGTATTCGAAATACAAGTAAGCAATCTTACAAATGGCAAAATAAATATTTTTAATAAAAATCACATTACATGTCTAGTATTATAAAATATTACATGAGAAAAAGAGACTCACCTAAATTCATTTTCGTCCTCATCAAAACGAAAGAACCTACAGGTATGATGAGTGCCTTTTAAACCAATAAAAATAAATTGTTGACTTTTAGAAGACTCAGGAACAAGATCAAAGTAATCTTTATTAATAATTTTTCGATGTGTGATCAAATGTTTAAATATTTCGATTAGATATTTGAAATAAAGAACAAAAATCGTATCTTTTTATTTACCTATTCATTAATAATTTCCATAAAGTAATCCTTTGTTTTTTTTTTTTTGAGGTTAGATTACAGGTTATGTCAAAGCTGTGAGTTTTGCGAAGTCTTTAATAAATTTTCTATAAAATCCAACTAATGCCTCAATTCCATTGTGAAAAATTGACTGATCGACTTCAGTAGGAAAAAGACAAAAAAAAATAATCCAGCAGAATGACAAAGACAAAGTATGTTGTTATTGTTTTTTTTATAGCAAAATTTGATTGACACATTTTGACAGCAAACAAAAACATAACCAAAAATTATTAAATAAAATTAGGTATTAGTGTAAATCCTATTATTTTCACGTTTCAAAATAATCTAAAAAATTAATTATCATTATTACCCACATCAGAATTATTTTTTTCGAAGATTATCCGTCATAAAATACAAAATTAAAAAAATCTTTCCCGTAACAATGCCACACTATTGTTTATTAGTATTTTGACAGCAAACAAACACATAACCTACAATTAATTAACAAATTAAGTATTATGTGTTAATTCAATTATTTCAAGTTTCAAAATTATCTAAAAAATTAATTATTATTATTACTCATATCAGAATTATTTTTTTTAAACATTATCCATCATAAAATACAAAATTAATAAAATCTTTCCCATAACAATGCCACACTATTATTTTATATGTTTTGACAGCAAACAACAACATAACCTAGAATTAATTAACAAATTAAGTAGTATGTGTTAATTCAATTATTTCTAGTCTCAAAATTATCTAAAAAATTAATTATTATTATTACTCATATCAGAATTATTATTTTCGAATATTTTCTGTCTTAAAATACAAAATTAAAAAAAATCATTCCCATAAAGGTGCCATACTATTAAAATTAATAATGTGTGCGAGAAATATTTCTCATCGGTACACAATATTTATGTCCTTGTATTAGTTGGACTGCCATAAATAGTTCTCGATTTGAACTTTTTTTAAATTTTGATATCAGTCCACTAACACAGACACATCTTTTTTGTAAGTAAAATTTTGACTGACTCCGTTGGGCATCTCGTTCACGCAACCATCGATTTTATATTTGTATCTCAAGTTATTTTGACTGACAAACTTTGTTTCACAATGGAATTGAGGCTTAAAGGCGGTATTCCACTAGAAAAAATGTACTGCCAGTAAAATTAAAGAAAGAAAAAAATATATATTTGGTAGATGGGGGAATGAAACAAAAAACCTTCTGAGTACAAAAATATTTGTGTCTGTAGTAGTGTACACTCCTATAAAAAGTATCAAATCGAGAACTTTTTATAGGAGTGTCACTAGCACACGTACATAAAATTTGTATATGATGAAAAATAATTCTCGCACACACTAATAATTTTAATAGGATGACGATTTTATGGTAAAGATTTTTTTAATTTTTTATTCTGTGACGGAAATTGTTCGAAAAAATCAAATTCTGATATGAGTATTAATAATGTTTAATTTATTAGATAATTTTGAGACGAAAAAAAAATCGAATAAATACTAAATTACCAAATACGAAAATTTTCTAGCAATTATAGGTTATGAAGTTATTTAATGTCAAATTTCCCCTTAAAATGTTTGCTACAAACAACAAAAATAAAAAACACATGACGTTTTTTTGGTAGAGATTTTTTTAATTTTCACGAAAAATATACTAAAAACTATAATTCTGATATGAGTATTAATGATATTTAATTTTTAGATAATTTTGTGCTGTAAAACTAACCGAATTAATATTAATATTAATTTTTTTTTAATATTTATGGGTTATGTTTTTGTGTGCTGTCAATATTTCTCCTTAAAATTTTGCTATAAAAAAAAATAAACAAAAAAACGTGGTCTTTGTCTATTACATAGAGTTTCGGACTTTTTGCTCTTTTCCTCTTTTTTTTACTGTGAGTAAAATTTTAGGAATTTTTCTAGTGGAATAGTACCATAATGCTGAGAAACTTTTTATTTGTTTCGGCGTTCGTGGTAGGTACGAAAATTTTTAATTGCCTCAATTTTCACAGTGTTAGGCTTAACACCGTTTCTTGTGACTATCTTTCCTAGAAATTCTAATTCTGTTTTTATATGCATTTTATATTTATATCTTTTAAATGCGATTTATCCAATTGGATTTTTAAATTGGCGGTTTTGAGCTTGTGATAGACTTTATTCAAATCTGCAATCTATTCTTGAAGACTCGTACTGAATATTACAATGTCATCCATATAGTCCAGCATAGAACGTAATTTCCTTGCAATTCCCCCCCAAAACGTTGTCCATATGACACGTTGGAATATGCTCGATGCATTCCTGCTTAAACCAGAGGAATTTCGAATTAATTCGTAATGTCTCCCCTCTGTGGAAAATCCTGTTTTTTGAACATCGGATGTTTTAATTTCAACTTGGTGAAATCCACTTGCTAGGTCGATACTTGTAAAATACATTGACTTTCCCAGTTTGTATTTTATATCAGTAATATTAGGAAGTGGGCTTGGTCGTATAATTCCTTGATCCAATAGTTTACCTATTTGGTTCTTAAAACGGATGGCTTTATTTTTTTGTGAAGATTGGTTTTTCGTTTGAGTGTTTAATGTTATCAACTTATCACATTAGAAAAGGTGAGATTATCGCCTTCTTTGTAGAAGGTGTTTTCATACATTTACACAGATTTAGTAGATTTTTTCATTCTTGATCCTTAAGATGTTTGTGTCGATTAATTTCGATATACATATTTGAGTAATTTTTATGTTTATTGTGTGAACAAATAAACATTCGTTATTCAAATTTTGAACATTGAGAGGTTGATTCAGTTCAGACTGAATTCTTTTGGTTCGTCTGTATTATTTCAGCACATGATACGAATGGAGCTTTCGCCTTCTTCAAAATTTGAAGACCGTATTGAATTACAATTGGCGGAGTATAAAAATATCCTGTTTGTAATTGTAACGTAATTGATATACTTTAGGTGTTAATTTTGTGAAAGGGGGTACAAAGAATGTTTTTATAACTGAATTGGGTTTTGTTTGGATTTTAATTTGGAATGTATCCGAATCTAATGTTTTATTTTTCGGTTTTAAATCTTATAGGGTGTCATTGTCATACCCTATTAATCCATCGTAGTAATCGTGGAATTTGAATACAAGAGGTTGTGGAATTTCTAAAATTTTATGATTAATATTGAATTTAAATATTGAGTTTGAAACAATGATTTTACTTGTTTAAGGTGGCTAACTATAGGGTTGTTTTAATAATATTCCCTTACTCAATCATTTTTGGATTGATAAATGATTTATTAGCTCCAGTGTCAATAAGGAACTCCAGATTTTGATTATTTCAACTGGTTAAAATTAGGGATGGTAATTTACTAGTTTGATTACTGTTCATTTTCATTATTAGGTTGAGTGTTGCAAGGTATTGTATTGAAACTCCTAATCCGATATACATATTAGAAGTTTCAATATTATTATGATTTTGCGTTCTTGGTTTTAGGGAATTGTTTTTCCATTTTGGTTCTTTTTTTATTTTTTGAAAATTATTTTGATTATTTTGAACCTGTACGGATTTTTTTGAAACAGTGTTCTTGTTTAATCAGATAATTTGTACCTTGTTGAGAAAAATTTGACCTTTTTCGATTGGAATTTCGATTCTCACTTTATATCACGATTCATGACATTAACCGGAAATTTATTTCGAAGTATTTGATTATAAAGAAAACACAGTATATATCGTATGTAGGTACATATTTACTTCATATATGTATGTATTTAGGAAAACAGAACTGTTAAGTTACAAATTATTAAAAAATTATTTTTTAAATCCTTTTCCAGAGTTAACTGCTTAGTTTTTGTTGAATTTTGCAAAAAGATGCGTTGAATTATATTATCCATTTCATTTAGGAAGTCCCTAGCTGCAACATTATTGTTCATTAAGAATACATACTTGTTGAGTTGAACAAATTTTTACTTTGACCAACAGTATCGATGTATGGCACTACTTATTACTAAAATAAATCAATTCTGTTCCTAAATTCTGTTTGCCTGTTGCAAAACAAATACATACTTCAAATTAAATTTTCGAATAACAGGCGAACAAAATTTAAAAGAAAACAGATTTTTCACGAGAAAAGTTCATTTAGAATATTTTTGTTGTAACAGGCAAACATGGCAGTTGGTATGCAGCCAAAAATATTTTATAAACCTGTAGTACGAGTATTTAAAAAAAATATTAGGTAATTAATGACGAGTATCGAACTCAAGACAAACAATATGTTGTCTTCCTAACTGTTAATTAACTTATATGACAGTTTTTCAAAATTTCATCTCTGATACCAAAATGTTCGTCGTGAGAAACTGAAGCCGAATTCCCGCACCAACGTTAATTGACTCTTAGGAGACATCGTCGTCCTAACGTTAAACCAACGCAGGTGTAAAAATTCAAAGAGTTTCTCACTGCTAGGCTGGCATGACGCAATGCCATGTGCAGGTGGTCTACGAACAACTGGCCTAAAGCCGTACGTCCTTGATTTGGCTTCTGCGTAAGATTAGACGAAAAAAGCGTACTGCGAAAGAGTTGGGAGTGCCTTGAGCCCCAGAAAAGATTGCAGAACATAATTTCCCAGAAGCATTTTTAGTGGCCAAGAAAAATTCATTAGAATAATTTTCGGTCCCATCGAGAGATCCGAAATGATCTCATCGGGTTCATAAAATCTTCTAAGTTAAGATGGCTAGAAAACGTTTTTCGTTCTCACAAACGGACCACCAAATAGGCTTTGGAGACGGTACTAACGAAAGTAGGACCATGTGAACATCTACCTGAGCGATGGGCGACGTTGAAAGAGACCTAATCACACTCGGTCACTGTGTCTGGCATTCTATTGTCGTGGATTGGACTACTTGCATCCCCTTTCCCTTAGTCGTATCACTTGCACCGACTATACAATTTTGGTATTCTCTTCCTTGTGACAAAAATCTTTTTATGCCGCATTCTCTCATACTACGTTACTTCGAGTGACTAAATATCAATTTATATCGTTGAAGTGGCATAAAAATTGTCACGTCGAATGAAGTGCCGCGTCTAAGGGATCACTGGAGCATCGTTGAGGCCGCCAAATCCCTTCATGGGATGTAGCGCCAGCGGAAGGAATGATGGAAGAATAATTTTTCGAGGGGGCCCGAAATTTGTTGTTACGCGGTTACGCCACAGGAAATCTCACGAAAAAATGTAGACTTAATCTGTCAAAAATGTAGAATAATCTCACTCTAACCCGCTGGATGGAATATAGATCTGCCTACTTCTTAGACCATATATCTATGGAGTGCTAGCGATAACTTCATGATTGTAAATATTACGAGTTACGCTAGCGGTCAAGTCTACCAGCCCGGCCATTTGACGACACGACTAGCAAGTCACCCCAGAGCTGCGCACAACAAATTAGGGTAAACAAAAATGCCTTTTATCCAGAACGTAAGGCCTAGAGAGAGAAAGAGTCAAATTAAAGTTTCTTTTTCATATAATACCCATTTTTTTATTATGTTCAATTTAATAACATTATTTAGAATAGCTCCTCAAATTAATTCCATAATTGTTATTCGTATTCTCCCTCTTCCTCAACTTCCTCTTCACCCTCGACGTCATCACCCCCATCGTCTGCTGGTGCGTTATGTGAATTCCACCAAGACAGTAGACCCAGTCCAGACTCATTAATTGCGGCAGTTATGCGATATGGGGTTTTAACCTCCTGCCCCGTCTGTGCTTGAGAAGTAGAAGGTTGCTCCGTAGGTGGCCCAATTGGTGAACTTTCTTCGAAAACCTCACCGGAAACGCGAAATCGAATTGGTTCGCCTACGTCCATATAAAGATCATGTTTTTCATCGTTTTCCAATGGATACTCCCAAACCCATGCTTGTTCCGTTTCATCAAATCGTGAAGGATTCTGCATTGCAGATGGTGGAATTAGAATGTCATCGAAGAAGCCGAGAGTAACTGGAAAGAAAAATATTTAAATACATGGTTATTAATTAATTATATTTAGTACTCACCATGAACACCCTCTCGGCTACAATTTCTTATCTTCCCCACAATAATATCCCCAATTTGTGGACGAAATACAACATACCGGAATATAACTGCACTATGCGATGCACCATCACCCGGCAATATAAGTGAATCACTCAAATTTACAATATCTTTCAGTGCAATACATAGTCCTACATTAATTAGAACTTTATTCGCTAGCTTACGGTTGATTTCATCCCTAATTGCATCGATTAAATTTAAATGAAACAATTCTGGAGCTATCCGGATCGTATCTTTAAGCTCCGATATGACAAACATGTCAGTAATGTTTTGGTTTGAAATGTCATTTTCGCCAAAGCATGGAAACTACTTTAGTGACATCTGTAAATGGAATTTATGTACGAAAATAGGGTGCACCCATGTATTAAAGTACCATCTTATGAGTTTTAACACAAGCAATAGGTTGATTATTGATTTTGGAAGCCACCAATTTGTTTAATTAAACTAGAACACACATTTCATTAAAACTAATCAATTTTATTTAAATTTTTAACCCACAAATACATAAACAACATAATTATAATTGTAAGGACTTCGTCTTCAATTGCTGCGTTTATACCACAGCTAAATAAGCAATGCTAAACCGAAATAGCAACTGTAGCAACCGGTATAAACACGATATGTATATAATACATAGCTCAGCCAGCTCTAAAATAGTTTTTTTTGCTCATGAGTGACATTACACTGCTGTGATATAAACATAACAATTGTTACAATACAAACGGCAACTTTCCTCGGGTAGATTTGATCAAAAATATCATACTTTTGATCACGTTGTGCCATAAAACGCATTCATTTAACACGAAACCAGTAATTTTTTTTCCTGTTTTCTCTGTCAAAAAATATTGTTTTTGTTTATGCAAAAGCAAATTTTATGTGATTTTCCAGCTGCAACAAATTTGACAGATAAAAAACCCGGTAAAATTTTTCGGGGCGATTACTAACCCAATTACATTTCAAACGTCATTTAAATAAAAACTAAATATAATTAAATAAATTAACACGAAAAAAATCTTTCATTGCAAAATTAACGTAGAGTTGTCAAAATAATTTGACAATTAATACGTATCCACATGCAAAAAACAAAAAATTACGGAAACCGCATTTTTTGCTGTTCCAGTTGAAACGTCAAAAAACTAACCCGGTTTCGCCCCGGTTTTTTTTTTTTTGTGTAACTGGAAAACCACATTAATAACTTAAAATAATTTCATTTCATTAACTGGAAATATTCAAGCAGTTTAAAATATGTACGTACTAAAAAAAATTATAATTAGGTATGTAAAATTCACGATAAATTGTTTGACATTTAATTTTCATTTTTATTATATTGGTCGTTTCCTCTGGTTTCACTTAAAATTTAACGGAATGAAGTTACGATCATAGAATTGATGTGCAGTATCACATTATTTTTTTACACGTATGCCCGAGGAAACTCTGAAATATCGTAGCAATGTTCGTGAACGTACCATTGTGGTATAACGCAACAAATATTACACAAATAAGAAGATTGTCAAATTATATAAACTTGTTTATTTACATTTCCTTAGCTTAAATATTTCACTTTTCCTTTATACAGCATCTTCACTGTCTGTAATATCTAATTCGTTCGATTTCCCCTTATAAATCCATTCATTTTCGTGGTAAATAAAGCCCAATTTTTTTAATTTTGCATTGACCAGTCGTTTCGAAGAATTAAGTTTTTCTGCCATTTTTTGTGTGGACAATCGAGAATCGGTTTCCACCAATTTAGCTAGGGCGTCGGTGTCAATGTCTCCTGATGGTCGACCACTACGTGGTTTATCTTCCAAATCAAAATTACCCGCACGAAATTTTGAAAACCACCGCTGACATGTACCCTCAGTAAGAATATCACCATAAACACCACATATATTACGTTTGGCCTGGGCTGCTTTTGATTTTTTATTAAATTCGTACAGCATGCAATGTCTTAAATGGATATCATCAATTTCCAATACCATTGATGTTTTTTAACTTTATAATTGAGAGCCAAAATAAATTTGGTAATATTTATTTACAAAACAAGTAATCCACCATATTTTGACATTTGATATTAAATGTTTACATGACGTTGTATCAAAATATGTACAATGTTTACATGGATGCGATACAAAATTTAATTAACCCTTTGGCGGACATTGGCTTACGCCAACATATCCAACGTAGACACAAAACGAATACAAAATCGCGAATTCTAGATTATTAAAGGATTTTGGCCTATGTATCTTAATCGATTTTCACCAAACAGGATTATTTCGTTTTCAGAACGCGATTTTCACAATCGGGATAAATGAAAATTTCGATAAATTTTGGCCCGATTTTATGAATAAATAAATAAAAATCCAAGAGTACAGAATAAATCTTCAGAACAGAATAAATCTTCAATCGAGGATTATTTTTTTCGTCGATATTCTATGAACGAGGATAAATAATAAATTATGCTTCGTTTTTTAGCAGTTTTTTGTATGAGTGGCAACAATTTTGTTTGATTTTTACGTTTTTATCTACTCAACATTTATTTTTTTATTTTTGCGTTTGTTTTTTAAGTACATCATACATATTATATACTACCCAAGTATCACTATACTTCAAATAAATTTTGATTTTTTAGAACTAAGGCCCGATTGTATGAACGCGGATAGACGATATAACCTCGGATTTATCGTCGTTTGCATTGTATGAACAAGAAAATAAATTCATGGATAGAGTTATATCCTCTGTTTCTATCTTCTCTTTTCGGTGGATAGAACAGAGGATACAAAATGTTGTTGTTGTTTTTTTTTGTTGACATTTTAAAATGTCCACAGTTTGTTATCGTGTTATAGTGACGATAACATTGATTAATTAATAATTATACTTAAGAGATAAGATAGAGTCAAATAATAATCCACCGATTAAACGTATGAAAAAGGAAAAATATGAAAATTTATTTTCAATTACATAAACGTCAAAGAAAAAAGTGTTACCATTCAAATAAAAACTGCTCTAAAACTGCAATAAAACAGAGGATAGAAAAATATTTTAAATTGTTCATACAATAGGAAAAAAATAAAATTCTCGGATAAAGATATATCTGTACTCTCGGATTTTATTTTTTCTATCCTCGTTCATACAATCGGGCCTAAGTTCCATGTGTGAGTTCCATTTTATTATAAAATTTCCTATGAAAAGTGAAACAAAAATTCTAAACCTATTCTCACTAATTTCATGAGACCGGCTGCAAAGCATGCTAGATTGTTTTGATTTTTGTTTTCTTTGCATTCATTGATTTATTTTTTTCTGTTTGGCTCTTTTGGATTTATTTTAATTTTGATTGTTGAGCGGAGGCGTGTTGTCGTTTTTCTTACTATTGGTTTTAGATGTGTAAATATGAGGACGATTAAAAAAAGAAAATTCAATTCATTTTCTCTTTTTAATACATATTGTTATTGTTGTAGAATGTTTTTTAATTTAATTTTCCTTATTTTCTTTTTATTGGATATAGTAGGAAATCCCGGTTTACAAAAGCCTGGTTTCATAGGCCTGGTTACAAAAGCCTGGTTTTCAAAATCCTGGTTTCAAAATCATGGTTTTTGGAAACCTCTTTATTTTTATTAATTCAGGCCGCCCGAATTAATAAAAAAAGAAGTTTACAAATTCTAGGATTTCGAGAGCCAAGATAGAAAAATAATGAAATTTTTTTGTTTGGATGAATTGTTTGGACCATCCTTATTACTACAACAAAACGACCCATAACACCCCGCTCTCACGAAACGTGCGAATCACGTAATTGTTCGAATGGTTCCATTTTTATTTTAAAATCTTTTCGGAGAATCATATAATTATTAGAATGGTTCCATTTCTCTTTTATATTTTTTTTTCGAGGAATCACGTAATTATTTAAATGGTTTCCTTCGCGCTTATAATTCTATTTACTTAAATGATTACATATTATAATCATTCGATTTATCAATCATGTGCTTTTTGAATCGGTGATTTAAAATAAGTGTTTAAAATGAATATTGTTTCGACAAATAAGGAGAAACCCAAATTATTTTTAAATGCATATGCGTATCACCTTGAAAGAAGCGGTGAAACCTTCCAGTGGGCGTGTGCCGATAGAAAACCTCTTTTGTGCAAAGGAAGAGTGGAAACAATAGTGGTTGGGGGGGGGGGGGGATCATACAATTAAAACAGCACCATCAATACACAGCCACGATCCCTCAGCACATGAGAAATGTATTTCCGAAGCCAATATAAACTTGAAAGTGGCAGCGAAAACAACACTACCAAAGACTTCGCAAATTATTCGGAATAGTGTTATTGAATGTTTGGAAATGGGTCTGCCATTGGGGAATCCATTTAAATCTAAATATGGTCATATCCGACTTCGAGAAAGCCAGTGTAATGGCGATGAAACAATTCTTCCCAGAAACAGCGTATAGAGGTTGTTTGTTTCATTTCGGGCAAATAATTTGGAGAAAGGTGTGAAGAGTGTGATGTGAAATACGGAAACAACGAGGATTTTAGCCTCCAAATCAGGATGCTTGAGCACATGAGAAATTTATTTCCGAAGCCAATACAAACTTGAAAGTGGCAGCGAAAACAACACTACTAGAGGCTTCGCAAATTATTCAGAATAGTGTTATTGAATGTTGTACAAAAATACGTTTATTTGCCGACTAAGCAGGCGCAACGGCATAAAATATCTCGCACAAGACGTAGCAATGTAAAAGAACCAGACAGCATTAAAAATATACAAATTCCAGAAGTGCTCAAGAATCTTGAGGGGGAACAGTTTGTTTTGAATGTTTAAGATTTTGAAGATCAAACAATAATTTTATTAGTAACACCGTCCAGTCTAAAACTGTTGGCAGAAGCAGAATGTTGGCTAATGGACGGCACATTTAAGGTGGTTCCAGCGTTCATGCGTCAATTGTTTACCATACATGGCAAAATTGGACATGAGATTCTTGCTTTGGTGTTCGGAATCATGAGTGCAAAAAATGAAGCAGCTTACTTCGAATTTTTTTATGAAGTTTGCAAATGGACCTGCAATCGTCGGAGAATCCATTTAAATCTAAAAATGGTAATTTCCGACTTCGAGGGAGCCAGTGAAAAGGCGATGAAACAATTCTTCCCAGAAACAGCGTATAGAGGTTATTTGTTCCATTTCGGGCAAATAATTTGGAGAAAGGTGTGAAGGGTGTGCTGTGAAATACGGAAACAACGAGGATTTTAGCCTGCAAATCAGAATGCTTAAAAGTTTAACATTTTTACCAGCGTAAAATGTAATTGTGTATTACTAGGAGCTAAAAAAAAAATTCTATCCTGATGCTCGGCGGATCAACAGATGGTTCGAGAAAATGTATTTAACGGGAAACTCCAATAAAACAAAGAGAAAACCAAATCCACAGTATTCTCCAAATGATTTACTTAGGACACAAAACTCGGTAGAAGAATGGCATGGAAGACTAAAGATGGTAGTCGGCAAAGCACACATTGGGGTTTACCAACTAATTTCGGAGTTGGGAAAAGAATTGATAATGAGTAAAACCCGAATTGCGCAAGTGAGAGCGGGAGCATCATACCCTAAAAAGCGAAAACTGGCAATAAGAAATAATAAAATAGTCTTTTGGAATATCGTTTTTTTATATCATTGAATTATTAAATGTTTTTTCAGAACAACCAAACAAATATTAAAGAAAAAAAAATTATGAACATCAAAAATACTAAAGGCCTATTTGCCAAATTCAAAATTGGTATTCATTTCGGAATCGCGTCCCTGCTAAAAAATATTCACCCCTATTATGATTGTCGCGTCGATCGACAATCGACACGAATGTATTGCGTTTTCTTTTTTTCATTTGATAAAAACAATACGAAAAAAGAAAAGGCAACATAGAGTCGTGTCGATTGTCGATCGACTCGACAATCACAAGGCCCGTTGCACATTTCAGCTAAGCTAAGCTACGCGATGTAAGCTATGTGCATAGCTTTCGGTTGTAAATAAAGAGTTTTAATGGAACGTTGCACACTTGAGCTAAACTATGCGAGCTATGTTTTTTGTTTTGAGCGATGCAAACTATATTAGCTCGAGTTGTCTTCGCCTTGCTATGTCAGCTAACATCGCTCACATATACACTGATGTTTTTGTATGTTTTATTATTAATTCGTAGGCTACTTAGTTATATTAGGTACCGTGGCATAAATCATAATAAATGAATTATGTAAATACATCAATGTATATGTGAGCGATGTAATTAGCTCAAATGTGCAAGCTTAGCTGAAATGTACAACGGGCCTTAGGCCCGTTGTACATTTCAGCTAAGCTAAGCTAAACGATTTGAGCTATGTTCATAGCTCTGTTTGTAAATAAAGGGTTTTAATGAATCGTTGCACACATGAGCTAAGCTAAGCAAACTATGTTGTACTGTTTTCAGCTATGAAAATAAACATAGCTCGAGTTGTCTTCGCCTTACAATTTTCAGCTATGTTTCTCACATATACAATGACATTTTCCTATACTTTATTTTTGACGCACATACAATGTTATTTAAATTTCATTCTGTCAAAATATTCTATACGAAAGGAAGACATTTTAAATATATAATAATAAAGCAAAAATTTCTTAAACATATTTATCATATAGATAATAAAGTTTATTTTCTATAATTTTTTCTAATTCATCTGCAGACATTATTATGTCGTATTTTCGATGGACAGAATTAATTTGAAGTAACCTAATGGGTGCGTCACAAATAAAATATAGGAGTATAAGGATGTGTGAACCAATTTATTAGCTCAAATGTGCGGAGGTCGAGCTAGCGAACTAAACTAAGCTAAACTAAGATATGTTTTATAGCTTAGCTTAGCTGAAATGTACAACGGGCCTTATAGTGGTGATAATAGGGGTGATTAATGGATTTTTGAAAACCAAGTACACAGTGGGTATTCACGAATACCAAAATGGTATTGGATACAAGCAATTTTTTTGCAAATGGTCAAATAAAATGCGCCTTATATCCCTTATTTTAAGTTCATTTTTTACATGGCGGCTCTATTTACATCAATATGGCTCTGGCTTAGGCCACATAAACGAACAGTTCGTAGTTATGTATAGTGAAAATAATATCTCAGCGAAATTCTGACAGCTCTCGCGCATCAAAACAAATGGCGTAAGCACAGCGATGTATTTAGGCTAATTTGTTTACATTTTGAGGTTAGAATTTGTTTATTTTGAATTATGTTTTTCCTCAAATTCATTCACAATAATTAATGTAATTTTAATTTAGATAACACACTAGCACTAGAACTTTTGATAACATTTAAGATAATTTTAATGTCATTAGCTTGCCTCGAACAAATTGAAATTTAAAATCAAGTTTTTTTATTGTTTTGCTTTAACACGAAAAATGACATTTCTTTCTAAATATGCCTAGTTCGTACCTTAAATGGATATAACGTTACATATCCAGTGGTGTTGTTAATATTTTTTATATTTTTTAATTTCACATGTTATTTTAGAATTTACCTATAAAATAATGAGAATTTTTAATATTTTCCAATATAAATTACATTATGTAATGGAATCAAATTTCACATATCTTTATTTATAATTTTTTTTGTTTTTAAAACTATTATTCAGCCGACCCTTCTCTGAATTTTTAATTTATTTTAACTACTTCACTGTTGGCTGCGCACAACGATGAAAAAATGAGTTTCGCTGAGATATTATTTTCACTATACGAGTTTGAGATACGAACTGAAAAACGTCAGGTATAAACAGAACAAGAGCGTCGACGACGAGCGATGACGCCTGTCAATTTAAAATACACAGAAACCATACGACGCTAACAGAACCAATGTCGCTGGCGACGCCGACAATATCGCCGAACTTTTTTTAGAATCTATTTCTATTCTATTGCCAACTGTTTTTTTATATTTTTAAGTAGGCTATTCGATAGCTGTCATATGATTAATCATTTTTTCAATCAATTTTTATTCCTTTTATATAAATTGTATTCCTTTTATGTTTTACGCCGTTTGTTGTTATTTTTTAACGCCATGCACTGACGCTCTTGTTATGATTACTACAGCGATATCGCGGCGATATTTGTTTTTTATTCGTCGACGCTTGTCATTGTCGCCCTTGTTCTGTTTATACCTTTACCCGATGCCATATTGGCGACTCCCATCAACTGTAGTCGGCGTTGGTTTCTATTACTGGCTTTACACCGTAGATAGTATAATAGCAAAATAGTATAATACTATTTTACTATCTACCGTAGTCGGTTTTACACCGCATAAAATATTCATAAAAAACAGAAAATTATAACAAAATAATGAAAAAGAATAATTTCAAAATACACGAAAACGTCTCTAGACTAATTTATCAATAATCCACTGTCAAAATTCTCCTTCTACAATAAAATAAAATAAAATATAATAGGTATTAAAATTTGATAGCTATCAAATCAAAATATTATATTTTATTTTTGCTATTATACTATCAAAACATTGGTTTTACACCGGATAGCAAAATAGTATTATACTATTTTGCTATTATACTATCTACGGTGTAAAGCCAGTATATGTTAGCAAAGGGGACGAGTATTGTCAAATTCAACTATTTGACAGTTCTAATCCCCCTCCCGCTAAACAATTTAAGCGAATTCGCAAAATATGTCGCATAAGCGTACTATTAATGTATCACTTTTTTTCTTTGCACTAATACATTCTCACACTTAAATAAAATATATCAAAATTCTTCGCTGATGTTTCGTAAACGTAACACCAAATTCCTTTATGAAAATTAATGGAATATATATAAAGAAACGATAACCATTTAGTTTTAACTTTTAAGTTTTCGATCGCCATTACGTATTTTTGTGTTCATCAATTTTTTTTAAATAAATAAATAACTAAGCAAATAATTAATGTCCCAATTTGATTTAGAAAAATATAATTTGTGGCCTAATATTTTTTTTAGAATAAATCCAAAATTCTTAGGAAACTATAAGTTTTTTAGAAAAGAAAAATTGCAAATCAAAAATTGAAAATGCATAAATATCGATAAAAATGTTACGTTATTATTTCACTTATCACGTGACGTAAATGCACCACCTCAAGCAAACTGTTTACGAGCTACTAACACATTGACAACTCCTCGCAAAAAGTCTAAAGCGCTGGTTATATAGACGAAAACGAAACGAAAACGAAACGGAACGAAACGAAAGACGGAGAAGACATGGTTATATAGAAGAATTGACGAATTCGTTTTTTGACGTTTGAAAATTTGGTTATACATATTTTATTTCAAGAATTTACTGTCGTGGAATTATAAAATTATTCAAATAAAATAAGTTTTGAAAAAATAATGGACACCGACTTTTATTTATATGAGTATTATTACTAATAAAAAAAAAAACAAATAATAAATTTTAAGGGTTAGTAAAAAAACAGAACCGATAGTGAATTACCGGAAGAACGAAACGAAAGCAAATTGAATTGAATCAATTTCACCGTCCGTCTTCGTTTCGTTTCGTCTATATAATTGGTCTCATATGCTTTCATGTATTCAATTCATTCGTTCCGTTTCGTTTTCGTCTATATAACCAGCGCTTAATTATCATAGGACGGGAACGACATAACTGCTTCGTTATTGCAACACCAAAGTGTTACGTTTACGAAGAGTTGTATGAACAAAATTTTTCGCTAGTGTTACGTAAACGTAACACCTTGTTTGACGGGCTTGTTGTATGAACCCTTGAAACATAGTGTAACATAAACGTAACATTTACGAAGGCTTCCTAATACTAAAGTCTTCGTAAACGTAACGTGTTTGTGTAATAGAAATGATACGTAACCGAAACATTTGTCACAAGAGAAATGAAACAAATAAATGTTACATTTTTTATTCGCTTAGGCGTAACATAATTGAACAGTTTCTGTGTAACTTTTACGAATAGCAATTATGTAACATATTTGATACTCATTTGCGATTCGTAAAAGTTACAGCAAAACAGTTCAATTATTTTACACCCCAGCGTTGATATAAATGAACAGTAGCCTGCACATTCAAAAATTATTATTTTTTAATTAAAAGGCAAACCTGAATTAGTTAAAACTTATATTTTATTTATATATTTAAAAAATAATAATCTAAAATAAACAAAGTTTTAATTTTATAATATACTATAATATACTTTTACAACACTATTACCAATTTATTTAATACGCTAAATATAAACAATACTTAATCAATTATTAATATTAAAAAATCTATTATCACAACTTCAAAAATTTCCTATAAAGACCCACTTAAAATATTAAAAATTTGTATGAATATTAGCGGCATCAAAATAGACGGTGTTCCACAATTAAACTTTTTACGTACTACATCGAGAAAAGCAAAAACAAAAATGGTTGTCATTTTTTTACGTACATAATATGTATATAAATATGGCTGCCTTTTCTATCACTCACGAGAGGCATTGCTGTAGCTTTAAAAAAAATGTACGTAAACGTAACTTTTATGTTACGTATTTGACGTATACATTTTTTTGTTGGGAGGGAATTGTAGTGTTCCATTGGAAACAATTTGCTACTTGCAAGTACTTGTGAGTAGATGTCCAATGGAACGCGAATTTTCGTGACAGTAGTAAAACATAACCTCAATTTAAATAAAACAGGTAGATTTTTATAAAAAGTACATTGTTCCATTAATAATAATACGTAATAAAACATTAAACAACAAAATAATTAAAATATTTTTGCGATTTAAAAATTGCCGTGTCGCATCACAAACATAAACAAATTTTTTTTTTAACCCTAAACCAACCAGCATATTTTTGTTGTCAGTACATTCAAATTCTAATCAAATAACTTCCTAAATTTTTGCAAAGAATGCCAAGTACGTTGTATGGAATGTATGGAAATGTTTTAAAATAAAATACATACAAGTTTATAACTAAATTAACATTATTTTGAAAATCGATGCATTTATCAAATGAACCAAAAAGCACACTTTGGTTGGATTATGGTGGATTCAGCGAGAAAAATTTGCTAGCTCGTGATCACGAATTATTGAAATTTCGTCATCTTTTTTACCCCCTCCAATTTTTTGTTTACTTTTTCTTATGGTTGCTTTTGTAAAAAAGTAAACAAAAAATTGGAGGGGGTAAAAAAGATGACGAAATTTCAATAATTCGTGATCACGAGCTAGCAAATTTTTCTCGCTGAATCCACCATTAGGGTTAAAAATATGACATTCCCCACAAACAAAATTGGTATAGAGCCATCTATTAGAATTTTTTAAACTAAAATCGCTCTTCCGTTAATTTTGTGCGTAACTACTTCTCAACTACACCATCGTTTGAGCATGAGTAGTTGCGAGTAGATACAAGTACTTGTGAGTAGTTTACTCAAGCCAATGGAACACAGCAATTAAATATTGTTCATATTGTTTTCACCAGGACTGTGTTCATAAACTCTACATTGTAACAATATTGTTAACAATGACAGTTCTAAAGCGTTCATAAACCTCGGTTGTAACCACAGCAACGTGCTTTGTATTGTTCATAAACCTAAACCAAAATTTCCCCTTATTGTTACAAACGTCATTTACAACTCTACTCAATACTGTCTTTCCAGCTGTCATTAAAAGAAACAATTATGCTGATCGTATTGATCAATTTATGGATGAAAATAATTTATTCGATACAAATGAATACGTGAAATGAATATTGGTTCTTGTTAATTAAATAATTATTTTTTTTATTATATGTATTTATGATAACGAAGAAACAAAATTTTGCTAAACAAAGTTTGTTTTGGTAGCAAATTTGACGTTTGTAACAATATCGTTGTTAACTGCTATGTCATTTGTACAATGACAGTTGTAACAATTTGTTACAATGTAGAGTTCGTGAACACAGTCCAGATGTCAGCTACTTTGTTGCAAGTCGCGAATAGGCGCATTTTATTTGCCCATTTGCAAAAATATCAATACCATTTTGGTATTCGTGAATACCCGCTGTGTATAGTCCTATTCAGATCTTAAAAAAAAAAAAATATGAATTGTTCTGCGCAGCTTCCAGTGATGTAGAAAAAAAATTTATAAAAATTTTGATGAGTCGCATTTATCTTAGATAGTAAACCTAATTAAAATAATAAATAATCATTCAAATGTATTATATTTCAGTTTTAATACACAAAACATTCAAAATGTTTATGATTTTATGTTATTACAATCAAATTTCATGTGAAAATTAATAGGTGTAAAAAAATATTGCACGCCTATGGAAACAACGTCAACATTTAATTTTCGGACGGACTAAGGAAAATAAATAACTAAATGCCAGTCATATCGATCAAAACCACAATAACGTAAAAAAATTGTTAAATTGCATTAATTCTTCGATTATCGATTTCAAACGATTCTTTTAAAATAAAATTATAAAAACATTTTGTGGTTCAAAACGTTATAACATATAAATAATAAAATAAAATGATATAAATAAAAACCTAACCTAAAAACTGAAGTACAAATACAACATAAAAATGTAAACAATTAAGCCGAAATAGTACATCACTGTGTATCCGCCATGTTTTTTCTGCGCGAGAACTGTCAGAATTCCAGCGAGATTTGAATACTACTATACATACTTGGTTTTCAAAAATCCAATAGTATTTTTTAGCAGGGACGCGATTCCAAAATGAATATCAATTTTGAATTTGGCAAATAAAATAGGCCTATAATCCCTCTTATCAAAGAAAATAATAATTTAGTTCAATTTTGGAAAATAAGTTTTATTCTTTATTTTGCAAGCTTTGTTCATAAAAATATTTATTGATGTATGTGGCGGCCGCATAGAACTTAACATCGCTTAGTCCTCGCATGAACCAAGCCACTTGGTCTCCAAAATTTTGTGCACGATCTTCCGGTTTAAGTTCACTTCGTTGGGTTGCACTGCACTGTACCGCCGACTCAAAATTGTCTATCGACCCACTCATATCAAACCTCTCATTAGAATTAGATAAACAAGAACTAGGGGCCGACCAGGACAGAGCAGAACTAGTTCTACTTTTCTTTTGTAGTGGTTTATATTCTAAAAATAAATATGGAAACACTGCATAAGGACAATTAATTTGTAATGCTCATGTGTAAATTTGATTACAATGTAAAAATAAATAAATAAAATATTTGAACAAACAAATTTCTGGGTTTCATTTCCTTTCCACACTTATACACAATATTTTTCCTAATAATTTTTTCAGAAACATTCAAATTTTTGACTTCTACATGGGACGTTATTCGAGTTTCAGGCACACATTTTCTTTCATGCAATCGATTCGCCCAAAATATTTAAACTTATTTCTATTTCATACTACCAGTAGGATCATCGTCATTATCTAAATCATCCGTTTCCCCTTTATAAATCCACTCATTCTCGAGGTAAGCATACCCAATTTTGCGCAAATTTCTGTCGATCGTGCTCCTCGATAAATTCATCTTTTCAGCAATTTTTTGTGTCGACAATCGGTTGTCATTTTCAATAATTTTTTGCAATTCATCCAGATCAACCTTTCCTGTATTACCGTTCCGTGGTGGCTTACGCTCTAAATTAAAATCGCCAGACCGAAATTTTGAAAACCATCTCTGGCATGTTCGCTCTTTTAACATTTCTCTTCCATAAACCTTACATATATTTCGAACAGCTTGTGCTGCTTTTGATTTTTGGTTAAATTCATAGAGCATACAATGTCTTAAATGTATATCATCTATTTCCATTTTTTGTATTTGGTGTTTTTTTAATTAATAAAAGGATTAAAAGAAAACGATTCAACTTTTTGTGGAAAATTGACAATTTGACAGCAAAAATAAAAACAATCCAATGTTGCCGAATTGCACAAAAATGCATGTGTTTACATGGGCTTTTAATTCATTAGGGTGGCGAACTAGCCGTCATACACCCCAAGCATGATAAACAATGGAAAGGTATGATTAACAGCTGTTTCAAATTCGTCTTTTTCTTGCGCATGTCGTCATTCGGTGCGATAAAATCACAAGGCTTCGTTGTTTTCACAAAATTTTCACAAAAACTATCACCGCAAAACAATTCGATTTGTTTTTGTTTGCTATGAACTAGTGTTTATAAAAAACAAAAAGTATCGCACAAATCACCGAATGACGTAATTTTTTAGTGAAAGAGATAGCAATACATGCGCTTGATCATACCTCTTAATTGTTTATCATGCAGTATCACACTATGAGCGAGTTTTTATTTCGAGTGTTTGCTGCATGGTGCGTCGTTGTCCTGGGATAAAACTGCAAATGTCAAACATTTACATAGGAATTCCTATAATGCAACACAAGCGCAAATAAATTGTTATTTATGAATGATATTTCTTGATTTATTGGAATTTTGTAAGAGGTTTTTATTTATAAATGGAAAATGTTTTTCTATTTAATTTAAAATAAATGTAAAGTTGTATTTCTAAGTAAAACATGTCAAGATGCGAATATTTTTTTTTTATAAAAATAATTTATTAGTTTTTGTGATGATATGTTTGTATCTGCATTTTTACAAATTAGTCCTATTAATACATATTTACTTAATTTTTTTAATACTAAATCCCAGACTCACCATCTATATGCGAACTCTCTTACTAATTGAAAAATCCTCCTAAACATATGAGTTTTTTGGAATTGAGTTTCAAGTTTGAGTTCCATTTTAATATAAGATTTCCCATGAAAAGTGAAACAAAAATTCTAAATCTATGGTGTGGGTAGGTACCTAATACGGTAGAAACCCAAGTATAACAAAAATTGAACTCATTCATAAGTTCCAAGTTTTTTTCCATTTATCAAAATTATCGATGGAACTTAAGTAACCCACATATATCAAGTTCCATCGGTTTAGTATTTTTGTTTCACTTTTCATAGGAAATCTTATAATATAATGGAACTCAAACTTGTACTCAGTTCCATAAAAATGAATCATTTATTTGAAGTAGTGATACTTGGGAAGACACAAACCGAATAATCGCGAATCTAGATTATTTGCCTGTCTGTCATTACAAGATTTTCACAAAAACCGAATTATTTCCATGGTCTTCATTGTCAAAAAACGGCGATAAATGGATTAAATCTAAAGATGGCACTACTCGATTTTTTTTAATTAATTTTTTTTTTTGGTTTATATCGAAACAAAAATGTAAACAAAAGCAAAAAACAGGAATAAAACTGACAACTAGGCATGAATTATTAAAAAATTAATTTTATTTTTTATTTATTTACCAAAAATTAAAAATTGTTAAAACTGAAGAAATACTGCATTATCGATAAATTTGCCTATATGTATCATTAACCGCAAGTTTACTATGGAAAAGTATAGTTATTTCCCTTATAGATTATTATAATTTATTTGCAACTTTAATTAATTACGACAAAATATCAATGCGAAGAGCTGACAATATTTGAGTTAAGTATTCAAAACTAAGAAAACATTACAATTATCTACATTTAGCGTTTCAATTATGCAAATACATATAAATATCATATAAAATTGAATTTATATAAGTATTTGGATTTTTATTCACTTCCTAGACCATATTCTTTTCCTTTTATCTTAATTTTTTTCATTTACAAAGACAAAATAATAGCTACACAAGCCGTACTTTCATCTAACATGGTTCAAAGTCACAAATCACTTATAATAGATTACGCCTTGTGCACTTTGCCTATTTGGATCAAAATAAATAAACGGCTGGCAAATGACGTCAAATGAGAGTGAACAGTTTTGTTTCACAATATTGTTGTGTGTAATTGAATCCAAAAATTAAATTAAATTAAATAAATAATGTGGTGCACCGTATTTAATTGTTGTAATAACAATATAAATAACTATATGAATAGTTTTCATTCTTTTCCAACAAATAAGAGATTGTTGAAAGCATATGGATCCTATTTTGTAAGAGGATAGAAATATTCAACCATAACATATCCATATTCAACCATAATATGTCCATATATTAGACATTTATTAGACAAATTCCTTATTTTTCATACATTTCCATTGCAATATCTTACTAGCAACTCTCAGTTGACGTAATGCGCAGTAAACTACGAAAACGAAATCCAGGAAGGCGTAATCTATTATAAGTGATTTGTGGTTCAAAGTGGAGTATTAACCTGAAAATAAATATTTTTTATTGTTTACATTTTGTCTTGTCAATAGTATTGATCCTCTGAGACAATTGCTGTTTGTCAATAGATTGAATACTATGTAGACTCTAGACAACTTGATTTTTTTATGTTAAGGATAACTTTTGTAAGAAGTGGCAGAAATACGATTTTGTTTGTATTGTTACAGACATTTATTAAATATTTTTTAATTAAAATTTAATTGAAATGTATTCATTTTATATCATTTTAAGCTAAGCCGGTAATTTTTTTTGTGAAAATCGAGCGAAAAATTAAAACTTAAGCATGAAACACACCGAGCAGTGGCAGCGAGCAGCAGATTTAAATATTAGCTAATTTACCTATTTAACAAATTCAAATCGAAACAATTTGTAGAAGGGTTGAAATTTGTGTTAGATCATACTGAATTTAGTTTCGGGGGAAGATGTTTTAGGCAAGTGTTTGGTTCACCGATGGGTTCGCCAGTTAGTCCAACAGTGGCTAACCTAGTAATGGAACACGTTGAAACCGAAGTGTTAAAAACATCTTCCGTCAAACCTATCTTCTTTTACCGGTACGTGAATGATATTATTGCAGCTATAACTGGGTGAGGAAAAAGTATGGAAACCCCTAAAAATCTCGCGGATTTCGGTCAAAAAAAAAAATGAGCAAGGGTTATTCTCAGGTAATTTTCAACAAGGAATTTAATGGTGATCTTGGTTGTGCCTTGACCTTCATCTTCACGGTTATTTGTAGGTCAAGGCCATTTTTTTAAAATTAGAACCCCTATTTTTGATAACAGAATCGAAAAGAGCGATCAATTGTACGTCCGAATATGTATT
Source organism: Tipula helvola (assembly GCA_963556165.1). Lineage (NCBI taxonomy): Eukaryota > Metazoa > Arthropoda > Insecta > Diptera > Tipulidae > Tipula > Tipula helvola. Next base: position 6,072,695 of record OY744481.1, on the reverse strand, counting down.
TTCCATGACCTCCCAAGATCATCTGAAGGAATTTATATTGCGAGGAAAAGTATGGAAACCCCTAAAAATCCTCGCGGAGTATATGAAAAAGAAAAATGCAAGGTTTAGTCTTAAGTAATTTTCAACAAGCAATTTAATGGTAAGCTTGGTTGTGACCTTGACCTTCATATTAAAGGTCATTTTAAAGTCAAGTTCATTTTTGTATAGGGAAACTCTTGTTTTGACATCGGATTCGAAAAGAGCAATCAATTGTACGTCCATGACCTCTCAAGGTCACCTGAAGGAATAATGATTTGCTATGAAAATTAAAAAAAAATTAAAATTAAAAAAATTAATTCTTCATTTTAAAATTTAATTTTTTTGTTTTTTTATAATTTTCATAGCAACACAAGCATTATTACAATGTTCTGTATTTATGATTTTTTTAAATTTTATTTTAAATTTTTTTAGCAAATCATTATTCCTTCAGGTGACCTTTGGAGGTCATGGAAAATACATAATCGGACGTACAATTGATTGCTATTTTCGAATCCGATGTCAAAAACAGGGGTTTCCCTATAGAAAAATGACCTTGATCTCAAAATGACCTTGAAGATGACGGCCAAGGTCACAACCAAGCTAAAATTCATTGTTGAAAATTACCTAAGAATAAACTTTGCTCATTTTTCTTTTTGACATACTCCGCGGGATTTTTAGGGGTTTCCATACTTTTTCCTCGCAATGTAAATTCCTTCAGATGACCTTGGGAGGTCATGGAAAATACATATTCGGACATTTAAATGATCGCTCTTTTCGATTTTGTCATTAAAAATAGGGGTTCTAATTTAAAAAATAGGCTTGACCTACAAATGACCTTGAAGATGAAGGTCAAGGCACAACCAAGATCACCATTAAATTCCTTGTTGAAAATTACCTAAGAATAACCCTTGCTCATTTTTTTTTTGACCGAAATCCGCGAGATTTTTAGGGGTTTCCATACTTTTTCCTCACCCTGTATATTTCGAAAAGCTTGCGCTGCTTTGGATTTTTGATTAAATTGAAAAATTCATTCCCGCCGTCCCGCTTAGATCGGATTATGTCCTGCTATAAACAAATTTTTCGAAAAGAATCTACAAATTGATTTTCGGAGTAATCATTCAACCAGAGACAAAAAATCTTATTTTTAACGGAATAAGTACGGCACAATATTTTTCAATTAACACCAATGCATCCAACAATGGTAATGTGAAAACATTTTCCCTAGTTTTCATATATTTTGATTAATTAGTTGGTACTAAAAACGGACTCCAAGCTTTTTATGCTCTAGAACTAGATAATAAACTCTCAAAATCAATAGCCTATTGTTTACAAAATCGAATTCCTCGAGTAAATTGTCTATGGAAAATTTTACAATTTTTTGTGCAAAGTGTATTGGTTCAGCTGCTTAAGTTTGTTAACGGACAAACTCAGAAAATATTTAGAAATTAATTTGAAAATTTAAAAAAAAATCAATGTGATATTGAAACGAAATTTAATCAATGTTTTGTAACACCAAATTAATTTTTTTTTCTTTGCCTTGTATTGTGATATTTTGTTATATGAATTTATCCTACAATATTTTGTTGATTTAATAAGTGAAACATATAAAAGTAAAAGAATTATTAATTCAAATTTCATTAAATTTATTTTTTTTATTTAAAAAAAAATTCGTTTGAAACAAAATATGTTGAATGACAATAACGTAAAACAATTAGAAGTCAGATTCGGGCAAAGTAGCAGTTAAGGAGGGTTTTGAGTTACATTAGTTTGTTCGTTCTGATTTTTTTTTTTAATCAAATCAAAGGAACACGAACGAAAAATAACGCCATTTTCAAGAAACCCGATTGACTAATGTCGAGTTCGATTGGGCTTGTTAAAAATAATCAAGTTTTTGATGCCCAATCGTACACACCAGCAGCATGACTTATCTGATTGTTGGATTGGTGAATGTATGTGAATATTTTTTTTGAGGTTATGTTAACCGTCAGTAAATTTTTAGTTTGATTATTCACAAAATTACACAGATTTTGAGAGAACTGGTAAAAATTAAGAAGTGATTAAAAATTACGAAACTTTTGACGTCTAGAATTGTCACAATTGTGATTGACATTTCTTTTTTGTTGGTATTGGTTAAATCTTTCAAAAAATCATGATTTTTCAAAATTGATTATAATCAAAAAATAAATGATTATTTCTGCTCAATCGTACACGCGAAATGATTATAATCATTTTTTTTGACAGTAACTTGATTATTTTTGCCCAATCGAACTCCACATAAAAAAATTTTCAGAACGACAGAACGAACGAACGAATGCAACTCAAAACCCGCCTTTAAAGCGGATTCATGGTTACCTTCGTTCATTCGGTCTGATTTTTTTTTTAAGCCAATCAAACGAACAGGAACGAAAAATAACGTCATTTTCAAGGAATACGATTGATTAAAAAACAATTCAGACCGAAGGAACGAAGGCAACCATGAATCCGCATTGAATTAAGTTTTTTATTTTTAGTTTATTATTTGTCCCGCCAACTAATTTTAAAAATCTGGCAGCACTAAATATAAATCATCTATTTCCATGTTTTGTAACTAATATTTTTTTAATTAATAAGAGGAATAAAAGAAAACGACATAACTTTTAGTAGAAAATTGACATTCATTTAACACTAAAATTAAAATCAATCCAATGTTGCCGGATTGTACATGTTGTATAACAGTTTTGAATTTTTAATTCATCAGGGTGGCGAACTATCCTTTATACAATACAACTCTCCTCATCAGTCTTCATTATTGTACAATGTAGTTGCAACGCTACCTACACAGGACAGACGAAACAGTTTCTAGAGAAAAGATTTTACCAACACAAAAGTGACATAAATAAAGATCAAAATTTAAGTATTAGTGCACTTACGCGACATTTGAAAAATACGAACCATCAAATCACTTTAGATAACATAAAAATTCTCGAGAAACAAAAAAATTTTAGAAAAAGATCGATTTTGGAAATGTTACAAATTAAATCAAGTACAAATTCAATCAATGTCGTTGAAGATTATGCTTATATTGGCAACTCATATGATTTGTTCATCTAAATTGTTTTTTGCCTCTTACAATTTTATTTTTATTCAAATGTACAACCTTTTTTACATGAAAGCGCCTTAGCAAAGTTTTTTTTTTTTTTTTTTTTTTTTTTTTTTTTTTTTTTCTTCGAAAATTACATAGCGGTGCGTTTCCATGAAAAGTCGGTTTTAATAAAAATTTGTGATTGCTTTATTTTTTATTTTTTGATTTATGTATAAAAGAAAGAATTTTTTGTTATATTTTTCATTACGCTTTTGAAAATGAATCCGAAGAGGGTTCGAAAGCTAAAGCTTTAATTAGTTTAAAGAAATAAAAAAGAGCCCTAAACCAAATAAAAAATTGTTTAATTGATAAATATATTGGCTCATTAAAATAAAAATCAATCTATATAATCTGCTTACTTCAAATCTTCTTCGACTTCCCTTTTCCCCTTTTCTAAACCGACAACTTCCTCCTCTTCTTCATCTAAAATCTCATCGTCTTAAATTTGGTTTCAATCTGCTGAATAATCGCTAACTCTTGTTCGCCTCGATTATTTTCTGAGGGCAAAGTAGCAGTTAAGACAAAAAGCAGGATTATTTTCTCGATTATTTTCTGCCATCAGCTGCCGATTTAGCTCGGGCAGCTCACCAGCTCACCTTGCTTCATATAAATGCTATATAAACGATTTTTTTTCGAGAGTAAACTGGCTCTGCGTAATTCTCCTAAAAATATGCAGAAACCATTTAACAGCGTGATATCACAGCCCGTTGTACATTTAAGCTAAGCGATGTGAGCTAAATCCTTACCTTCCGATAATAAATAAAAAATGTTATGGGCAGATATAAAATCAACAATGTTAAGATAAGAGTAGTTATCAGCTGAAAAGTGCAAAGAGGTGAGCTACTAAGGCGAGCTAACTAAGCTAACGTAAACTGTATTTCTCGCTTAGCTAGCTGAAATGTGCAACGGGCCTGATAAACAACATTCTGTTGTGATATGGAATAAAGAGACTATTGCTAGGACTAAAACTATTTAATTTACTTTCTCTTAAAACTTTATTTAATTACCAAATTGTGATTATTCATAACAATAGTTTATAATAAGCGCTTAGTAAATAAAATTAATCATAATAATATATATTTATGTAAATAAAATTCAAAACTATAAAGGCCGTGATACATGTTCAATTTTTGCCTTTAAAGCAAAATAATTCTGCGCGTTGATTGGTTAAATGTCGGCCATCTTGAAATGTCTTTAAGGCAAAATTTTAAAATTGAACATTGCTCAATTTTTCATACGGCAAAAATTACCTAACCTCAAAATATTTTGAAATTTCCATGTTGTGCTTTGTCGGTTACAAAGGTTAAAAAATTAAATTTGTATAACAATTAATTTAAAAGGCGTAAAATTGAAAGTGAACGTGCAAAGTTAGTTCTGTTGATTTTTAATTTTGCTTGTATTTATGTTACACGTTTTTAATGCTATTAAATACAAAAAAAACCGTATTATAATCCTTAATCTTAATTCAGATCGAATAGGCTCTCGAACTAAATAGCATTTTTCGATACTTGGACCTACAATTGCTAACTTGTCAAATTGAGCTACGCTCATTCAATGATACTTTGGGGGTGGTTAGTTCTCCCTTGATTATTTTATACTATATATATATATAGCTACGATATATATTGGTGGGTTGGTAATGTTTACCCTACCATAATAACGGGTGCTCCCCCAATTATTGTGTGCTCCAAATACGGCATTCAGTTAATATCCGTAATTAAAACTCTGCCCCTTTTTTTACGAGCACTTTTTATTTTATTTTATATAAATTTTATTTTTATAAATGCTTTTTAGATTATTTTAATATTAACAAACAATTAATACTCGCGCAAGCTATGGCGTCTCAACTTCATTAATTTTCTTTTTTCGTTTTTTTTTTTTTTTTTTGTTTTTTATTATCGGGCTACTTAAATATTATTTATTTTTTTGGTCAAGTACGTGTCCTTCTGTTATTCAACGCGCTCTACATAAAAGCACCCCTAAAGACATCAGGACACTCCCAACGTTACGCCTCGTCGCCACAGTACTCCCCTTCCAGTGAGAACGCGAACGAGATCATTTACCGAAAACGCGCAGGCCGCACTATTGCTCGGCCTCCCCTAGTACAACTCGGAAATAAATTAATTGTTGGAATCGGATTGAATGTCACCCTTTTCGCCGGCCTCGAACTCGCTGGTGTCGTCGCAGGTAGAGACAATGGGATCGATTGGTTGGATGGAGGAACAATCCGAGACGTTGGTTCCCCAGCATCGAGCAATTCAGCTGCTTCGTGGAAACAGGGCTTAAGTCGATCTATTGAGACATTGACTTCCCGATTTCTAACTTTGACTTTAAAGAACTTTTCACCCCGACACAATACATGAAAGGGTCCTTCATAAGGTGGTTGAAGTGGACTGCGAACGGCATCAGTGCGTATGAAAACATGAGTGCACTTGTCAAGTTCCTTAAAAATGAATGGTTTGTCCCTGCTATTATGTGAGGGAGGCACTGGTCTAATGGTATCAAAATGATGTTTAAGTGATGTAACGAAATCCGATTGATTTGCAGAGGTCGTAACTGGATTAATGAAATCCCCTGGCAATCTCAAACTTTCCCCGTAAACAAGTTCTGCTGCAGTAGCCTGAAAATTTTCTCTATACGCCGTACGTAGACCCAACAACACCATCGGTAAAACTTTTGTCCAGTCCGGTCGATCATGACACATTATCGCCGATTTCAAGGTGCGATGCCACCTCTCGATAAAACCATTCGCCTGCGGATGATATGACGTTGTTCGTTTCCTCTTAAAACCCATTATTCTCGACAGCTCTCCGAATAACTCGGATTCGAATTGTCGTCCTTGATCGGTAACGACGTATGATGGCGTGCCGAATCTAGCGATCCAACCACTGAATAAAGCGAATGCTACCGTGTCTGATCTAATGTCGGCCAATGGAATGGCTTCTGTCCAACGCGTAAACCTATCAATAATGGTCAGACAATACCTTTTGTCTTCTGAAACCGTCAGAGGTCCAATCAAATCTATGTGTATTTCATCAAATCTTTTTGATACTACTGGAAAATGATCCAACGGTGATTTGACGTGTCTACTAACCTTGCACTTCTGACACGATACACATGATTGCGCCCACAGTCTGACATCCTTCTTAATAGATGGCCAAACATACTTTTGCGTCACTAACTTAATTGTAGCTTTGATACCCGGATGCGACAAATCATGAACACTATGAAAAATTTGCTTGCGAAACTTATCAGGAATGAAAGGCCTGTTTACTTCGGTTGATGTATCGCAAAGGATATGCGTATCAGATCCAAAAATAGGTATCTCTATAAACCTCAAACCTGTGTCTGGTGGCATAAGAGTTTGCAGCTCTTGCATGTTTGGTTGATGCTTTGCAATGTCGGCAAAATCGATATTCGGTGGAATCTCCACTCCATCGATGCGCGATAAAGCATCAGCTACAACATTCTCTTTCCCGGCTATATGGCGAATATCCGTCATAAACTGCCCAATAAAGTCTAGATAACGGTATTGACGGGGCGACGCCTTCTCCAAATTCTGTCGAAACGCGAACGTCAGTGGCTTATGGTCCGTGTAAAGAGTAAACTGCCGGCCCTCCAACAAATACTTGAAATGCTTCACTGCACTATACGCAGCTAGCAACTCTCTATCGTACGCACTGTACCGAGTTTGAGCATCTGTGAGTTTCACTGAAAAAAATCCCAGCGGCCTAAATTGTCCTTCAATCAATTGCTGAATTACCGCGCCGATGGCAATGTCGGATGCATCGACCATTAAAGCGAGAAGTGCGTTGCAAGACGGATGCGTTAGAGTTGTCGCGTCAGATAGCTGCTGTTTTGCCATATTGAATGCCGTGATTGAGTTATCCTGCCACTCGATTTTCCGCCTATCATTCTTCTTGGCGCCCTTGAGGAACTCATTGAGTAATATTTGGTTACCTGCTGCGTTTGGCACAAACCGACGGTAGAAATTTATCATTCCTAGAAACCGTCTCAGGTCTCTAACTGTTTCCGGCCGTTTGTACTCATTGATTGCTGTAACCCTTTCAGGCGACGGTTTAATCCCTGCCGAACTGATTAGGTGCCCGAGGAATTTAACCTCGGTTCTTGCGAAAATACATTTCTCTATGTTAATCGCCAAACCAAACTCTGCGAAACGTTCGAAAACTTTTTCTATATGGACTAAGTGTTCCTCGAGGCTTCCCGAGGCTATAAGTACGTCGTCTATATATGGAAATGTGAAATTTAGACCATCCAATACCGTGTGCATAAACCTTTGGAACGTTTGGGCTGCGTTCCGCAACCCGAAAGTCATACGTTTAAATTCAAACGACCCAAAAGGCGTACAAATCGTTGTCTTTGGGATATCCGCTGGTTCAACCGGTATCTGGTGATATGCCCTAATCAAGTCTAATGTTGAGAAGAACTTACATCCATCCAATTGGTAAGTGAAATCCTGTAAGTGTGGGATGGAGTACACGTCTGGTACAGTATTTGCATTTAATGCCCTGTAATCGCCGCAAGGCCTCCACTCCCCGTTTTTCTTCTGCACTAGGTGGAGAGGGCTAGACCATGGTCCTTTAGTCCTGGTACAATACCCCAGTTCGATTAAATGTTGAAACTCTTTTTGAGCGGCTAATGTTTTTTCAGCTGACAATCTCCGAACTTTAGCTTTTACGGGAGGTCCTTTCGTTACTATATGATGAGTAACTTGATGTTTTACTGGCTTGAGTACTGAAGATTCGATGGTTATTTCTTTATATTTCATAAGCAAAGAATATACTTCCGAATTTTTGATTGCATCAGAAACGACTGTCAGAGAAGATGATGGACCTACAATCATTTTACCCACTGCGAACAGAGTTGTAACTGGATCTATTAATCGGCCATTCTTGATATCGACAAGCAATCCAAATTGCCTAAGGAAATCTGCGCCTAAGATGGGCCTTGAAACGTCCGCTATAATAAACGTCCAGGTAAATGTTCGTCGAAGTCCAAAATGAAGGTTCAGTATTGATGAACCATACGTGCGAATAGGTGTATTGTTTGCGGCAAAGAGTGGAAAATTGTTACTTGGGCGAGACCTCTGATCAGCTGTTGCCGGTAATACCGATACATCCGCTCCAGTATCTACCAAGAAGTGTCGTCCACTGGAGGGATCAAATATAAATAAGCGACTTTTGAGTTGGCCAAGATCACATGTCGCTAAATGTGATTGGCCTATTTGTTTAAAGCCTCGTACTGACAACCTTCCGGGTTACCGCATTTATGCGCCTTCTTACCAAATCGATTATGGTACCAGCAATAATTAGTATTGCGAGGTCTACTCTGTGATCGATTTCGTGATCGGAACCGTTGCCTTTCGGAATGTTGATGTGAACAACATGACTGACTTGACTGAGGCATGTTTGATGCTGGCGACCTAGATCTTATTTGATCCAAGTTATGATTAATTGACGGTAAAACGTCGTTTATTTTGTCGGCCAATACTGCCAAGGCATCGAGGGTCTCATTACTAACCGCCAATATCGCCTGCATCTCACGTGGCAATCGTTGCAACCAGAGGTTGCGGAGAGCCTGGTCGGAAAGATCGTTATTACTGCTCATACGCATAACCGATAACAATTGGCTAGGTTTCTGTTCACCTAGTACCATTCCTCCCAGCAATCGCTGAAGTCGCGCAGCGTCTGATTCCGACAAATGTTTGGTTAACTTGTCCCGAATGGCGGGATATTTATCGGTCTCAGGAGGATTTTCTAAAATTTCCCCAACTATTTTGAGATACTGTTCGTCAAGTACTCCAACTACATAATAAAATTTAGTTTGGTCATCCTTAATCCCTGATGTTCTAAACTGTGCCTCAATGCTGTGAAACCAAAGTCTCGGGTTCGAAGTCCAGAAAGGAGGTAATTTTATCGATACCCGATCAACGTGCGCTGACCCCTGCTCATTATCGAGGCCAATATGAGGTTTCGGTGCAACATCCGGCTTGACGAGTGTAACGGATGGAGGATCCATTTTTAATTTCGATCATCAACAACACTACACATACACTACACAGAAAGACACGTGCGAAACGAAAAATAATAATTATATATGTTTATAAATACCGCACGGTTTGAATTGAGTGCCAGCTGTAACAATTTGTATTAGCGCATAAATATTCTTTACGTAAAAATATAATAAAATGACAAAAATCAAATAAAATTAACAATAATAAAAATTTAAGATAACTTGCTACAGATGTGGTACTTCTCAGGATACTTCTGCTTGGTTTTTGTACACGTGGTAATATCTGGTACTGATGTTTTTTGTTTTTAAATTTTTTCTTCGATATATTTCTGGTTGATTTTTACCCAATATCGTTTGATAATTTGCTAGTCCTTATCGGGGTCACCAATTTGGGGGTGGTTAGTTCTCCCTTGATTATTTTATACTATATATATATATAGCTACGATATATATTGGTGGGTTGGTAATGTTTACCCTACCATAATAACGGGTGCTCCCCCAATTATTGTGTGCTCCAAATACGGCATTCAGTTAATATCCGTAATTAAAACTCTGCCCCTTTTTTTACGAGCACTTTTTATTTTATTTTATATAAATTTTATTTTTATAAATGCTTTTTAGATTATTTTAATATTAACAAACAATTAATACTCGCGCAAGCTATGGCGTCTCAACTTCATTAATTTTTTTTTTTGTTTTTTATTATCGGGCTACTTAAATATTATTTATTTTTTTGGTCAAGTACGTGTCCTTCTGTTATTCAACGCGCTCTACATAAAAGCACCCCTAAAGACATCAGGACACTCCCAACGTTACGCCTCGTCGCCACAATACAATTTAAAATTGTGGTGATCGGTTAATCGCATTTCGGTATCAAATCCCTTTTAATAAAATAGGTGAAACCCATCAACTCTTTGGTTTCCTTTTAAAAATATGTTCTTCTTCTTCTTCAATATTTTTTTTAAATAAGTATAAAAGACCGAAATTTATAATTCGTTGCTTTCTTTTCTGCATTTTATTCATTTTCACTGCCAACTAAAATTTGGCAACCGTCAATTTCAAAATTTTGATTTGAATAAATTTTAGGTTGTTTTATACGACGGCAAAAAGACCCTTAAGGGTAATAATTACGGCAAAATGTTACATGTATCGATTCAAAAGAAATTTCAATTATGCCGTGTAAGGCAAAAAAAGTTAACCAATCAGCGAGAAGATTTTTTTTGCCTTAAAGGCAAAAATTGAACATGTATCACTGGCTTATTCGCCTTTCATTTATTTTAAACGAATGACATCTATCAAAAGAACTAAATATTAAGTCGCTTTGAAAATATGCGACATCTTTGAGACGGGCATGAAAACCATAGCTTCATTCTTTTATTCGCTGTTTAACGCATAGTGGCTGACATCTGGTGGACGATATTGAAACTAGAGTTAAAGGTGAACAGCAATTAAAAAAATATATATTTAGACAATTTTGTTGTTGATTTTAGTTCAAAACAATCTTTTATTGCACATGAAAGATATATTTCTTTATTCAGCGGCAAAATTATTCAAAAATAAAACACTTAAACATAAATGCTGAATTGCTGTTCACCTTTAACTAGTAGCGATCGTGGCACCTCGTGCGGTGCTTTAAAGGCTAATATGTATATACGATACATACATGATTGTAGTCGGTACATAAATTAAACCACAAAAATATTTAAAATGTATAAATTTTATTACTATGTAATAATAAATAAATAAAACATTTGAATAAACAAATTTTCGCGTTTCATTTCGTTTACACACATATATAACATTGTTCCTAATAATTAATTCCAGAAACATTCGAATTTTTGAATACTGCATGAGATATGATTCGAGTTTCAAGCACAAATTTTCTTTCACGCAATCGATTCGTCCGAAATATTTAAACGTTCTCTTATTTCGTGCTACCAGCAGGATAATCGTCATTATCTAAGTCGTCGATTTTCCCTTTATAAATCCACTCATTCTCAACGTAAGCAAACCCAATTTTACGCAAATTTCTATCGATCGTGCTCCTCGATAAATTCATCTTTTCAGCAATTTTTTGAGTCGACAGTCGGTTGTCACCTCCTATAATTTTTTGCAATTCATCCAGATCAACCTTTCCTGTATTACCGCTGCGTGGCTTATCCTCTAAATCAAAATCCCCAGCCCGAAATTTTGAAAACCATCTCTGGCATGTTCGCTCTTTTAACATTTCTTTACCATAAACTCCACATATGTTTCGAACAGCTTGCGCTGCTTTGGATTTTTGATTAAATTCATAGAGCATACAATGTCTTAAATGAATATCATCTATTTCCATGATTTGTAACTGATATTTTTTTAATTAATAAGAGAAATAAAAGAAAACGACACAACTTTTAGTAGAAAATTGACATTCATTTGACAGCAAAATTAAAAACAATCCAATGTTGCCGAATTGTACATAACACAAGTATGTAGTATAACAGTTTTGGACTTTATTACGGTAACCTAACAAAAATGTCGGTTATTTGAAAACTAAAACAAGTCGCGTGTATGTAGTTAAAACTATTTATATTATCGTATCTATATTATGTATAATATATATATATATACATATATTGTGTTTTATATGTATATAATGTTAATGAATAATTAATTAAAAATGTTTAGAGGTAATCAAACATCGATCAAGATCAAAATAAATCAAAAATTTACACAACTGTTTGACCATCACCTGGCGGTAGCATTTTAAAAAAATCATCTTCCGAATCTGAATCACTACTGCTGCTCGTACTTTCTTCGAACTCTTGATCAAAATGGGTTTTGGTGTCATTGTTTTTCGGATCAGCTGCCTCATCTGCATTATCTTCGGTGTCCAATTTTTGGATGTGCCGCACCAAATGCTGCTGTAAGTAACGAGCTTTTATAAAGCTTTTTGGGCAGAATGGACATTGATGCATTTCGACATTTTCATGTTTAAGCATATGATCGCGGAAAGATGATGTGAGCATGAATACTTTTTCACAATAAGTACAAGTAAACGGTGCTTCACCCGTGTGAATTTTCATGTGTTCAACCAGCGTTGTCTTAGATTGGTACTTCTTTTCGCATTGCGGGCAATTATATTTTTTACCACCATCCGGGAGAGATTTTTGTACATGTCTTCTCATATGGGCTTTTAAATAGCGAGCCACTGCAAAGGTCATACCACACATATCACACTTGTGATTCTTTTGTGACGAATGCAATTCCAAATGTTCTCGATAACAGGATGAGGCGGCAAATGTTTTGCCACATGTTTCGCACTTGTGAGGGCGTTTACCAGAATGAATCGATAAATGTTCTTTTAGGTAGAAAAGGCTTGTATACAGTTTACCACAGATTTTACATTTGAACCGTTTCTTGGAATCTTCCTTGACGCCTTGCTTCACCTGCGCCTCGGTTTCTTCTTCTTCATTCGGCTCCTCGAGTTCGATTCTATCTTTATGATTTTCATCACTACTTTGATCATCGCACTCGGACTCTTCTTTTTCTATTATTTTCCGCTTCGTCCGTCTCAACCTGGTTCTGTGATTATTGCGTAAATTCGAAATCCTATTTTTATTCGCTCGACTTCGAAGCACACGCCCTTCATTGCCATTACGTTGACTTATGTCATTCTCATTTGTAATTTCGACTTCATACTCGCTTTTTAGAGGCTCCTCATCCTCTTGTTCTTCATCCTCCTTCTCAAACATATCGTCTTCTGTACCGTGTGCTTTTAAATGTTCCGCATATTTTGATTGTATCGCAAAATCTTCAGCACATACTTGGCACTTTAATGGTTGCTCACCTAAATGTATATCTTCGTGTTCCTCTAACATGTTTTCAGTTAAAAATGTATCCTCACATGTTCTACATGTAAACGACTTTTCCTCGGTGTTAAAATATCGGCCAAGATTTTTAAATTTTTTCTCATCATCCGCATCGCATAAAATCGGGTAGTCACTATGTTCAAAAGTCATATGATCTTCGTAGCGAGCCCACATCACAAAAACAGTGTTACAATAGCTGCATTTATACGGATTTTCACCGTAATGAACTTGTTCATGATCTCGCAATAATTTTATTTGCTTGAATGACTTCTGGCAAATCGTACAACAAAAAATGGTTGGTTCGACCGGCGCTTCCGGAAGGGTGGGTAACATTTCTTCGACTGCAGGTTTTATATTATTATCAACTACATCAATATTATTATTGGTACTATCCTGCGGACTGCCATTAACTTCCTCGGGACTTGGAATTTGTTGCTTCACCGTATTTTGATCAAATTCTTCCTCATTCTCGTTAAAGCCTTCATTATTGAAGAAATCGTTATCCGCATACTCTAAATCGGCTTTGACTTCCCCTTTTTCTAGACCGACGGATTCCTCCTCTTCTTCACCCATAATCTCATCGTCAGTCGATTCATCTTCAGATGACATCTCAAGTTTGGTTTCAATCTGAATATTCGTCAACTCTTGTTCATTATTTTCTGATGCTGCTATCATAGCAGACTTTCGATTTAGTACGGCCGGCAATAAAGGTGGTATAGGCATTCCTGGTTTTAAACCAAGCTTCTGTCGTACAAAATCTTCTGGATGGCGTATAACATGCGACCGCAAATATCTCATCTTCTTAAACTCTTTATAACATATTGGACATTCCAATTTCGGCTGCACTTTTGGAACAGGTTTTTGTTTATTCGGTGCAAATAAAAATTTTCTGCTAGGCAATTCACCGTCTCTATCTTCAACGAATATTTTATCGAGATCTAGTGTTTTTGGATGTCTTAGGAGATGTGCCTTTAGATATCTTCGTTTCGTGAAGGCTTTTGGACACATAGGGCACTTAAAGGCTTTAACAATCGAATGGGTTTTTTTGTGTTCGGCCCAGCAACCATATTTGGCGAATGCTTTACCACAAACATCACATTTATATGGTTTCTCACCAGTATGGGTCCGTTCGTGTTCTTTTAAATATGACAACGCTTTATAATGTTTTCCACATATGCTACACTTGTGCTGGTGATTAGCGTCTCCACTAAGATGTGGGTTATGGACGGTCCTTACATGCTGCTTTAGCGCTTTGAGTGTTGAGAAATTCTCATTACATTTGGAACAAATACGCCCTTCACTCAAAATATGAGTTTTCATATGATCGTAGTACAAACAATCAAAACTCTGGCCACATATCGTGCATATAAATGGAGCTGGAGTTTTATGACACTTGGAATGCGTCACCAGGAACTTATGCCAAATGTATTTTTTGTTACAGAAGGCGCATGGATATGCACTTTTATCCATATTCAGTGTTTCTGATAAATCTACCATTTCTATTCGAGTGGCACCCATAACATCTTCGTACACTCGTTCGTGTGGCATATGGGTTTTCATGTGTTCGGTAAAATTATCAACTCCAACAAAATTTTCCTTACACACCTTACATACTATGTTTATGTTGATATTGTCTTGAGATAGGTACTGTTGTTCCTGATGCTGCGGTGTTATAGCTAATTCTGGGTACTCAACTTTGTGTATTATTTGCTCTGGTATCGTAATAATTTCTTCTTGATGTGCTATTTCAAGTTCCTCCGGTTGTAGTTCTTCTACAATTGTGGTCATAGGCTGATGAATTATTATCTGTTGATGTTGATTATTATGATAATGTGGTGAATGTAGTTCTAACGGGCTAGACACCTGCATTAATTCCGCTGGTATGTGCTGCACTGAATCCGGCCTACTTCCATCCGCGTGATGAATTTGTATTTGTATATGAGGCGTAGTACACTGCGAATGTGTATTATTTGTATACAATATGGAATTACCCTCATTAGACTCGTCTTCATTATGTATTTGAATTGTGTGATGTTGTAGGTGATTTGGGGTCGAGGATGGCGTTATATGTTGAATCTGTTGTACAAGGTGATGTTGTTGTTGCTGCAATATATGATGTTGATGCTGCTGTGGTATTCTTTGCTGGTGTATAATAATTTGTGGATGTTGTATCATCATTGTAGCATGATGAATCTGTTGTTGCGGTTGGATTTCATACTGGGCAATTGTTATATTTTCACCGAGGCTATTAATGCCATTGATAATACCGCTTTCCGTAATTTCGTATCCATTTTCTTGTTTTATGGCCAATGTATAACGCTCCATATTTAAACACACGTGAACAGTATATTAAGTTACTTAAACTACACCTAACTATATTAATTGTAATTAATTAAAAAAAAATATTAAAATTTATGACAGAAAAATAAAAAAATACAATATTTTTTCTCTTTTCTTTATTTTTTAGTTGTCAAAAATGTCTATTTTCCTCCTAAACACTGCGAATTTTTTGTGTTTTAGGTTCCACATAATTGGTGTTTTGTAAACTAATTAATTCCACAAACATAAAAGTGGGATTCATGTAAATGCATAACTGTGTTCCATTGGAGTGATTGGCCTGAGTAAACTATTCACAAGTAACTTACAAGTTGCAAATACATGTATCTACTCGCAAATAGTCATGCTCAAATGATGGTGTAGTTGAGAAGTAAGTAGTCAAGCATAAAATTAACGGCAAAAGGATTTTAGATTAGCTGTGGGTGTCCACTTGGGATGCCTTTGCAAATATGTAATTGCAATCAGCGTGTTCACACCATGATACAGCGCATCACAACACCGCAACAGCCTCGCGTTCACAGTTTCACACTATGTTGCGCCAACTCTTGATATTTATCTATGTATAAGTAACATTTTATTTTAAGAATCAAAACCAAAACCTTCTACAATTCTCTCTTGAGAAAGCCTGACTGCGTTGTATAGCTCTCTTACACATATTTAAAAATATATCATGGTTAGTGTATTGGTCGCTACGAAAAACCATATAAAAAAAATACAAATTACCAAAACCAACAAAAATGTTTATACAAGCCATGCCATTCGCTCTTTACACCGATCCTCTCATCACAGAAATTGTTCTCTATAAACGTAAAATACACGTAAAATATTAGTGGCTTTCCAATCGACCACCGCAAGTACTTATAAGCACTTATGGTTCATGTCTTTGCTAAATTAACTGCTCGCAAGTGTTCTACCTAATTTTTCATGAGCAGCTACAAGCAGTTACGTCAACATTCTCCGCTAGGTGATATTTGATAATAATTTACAACAATAAAGCTAAAATTTAGTTTTTATATATTTATTTTAATATTCTAATACCATACATTTAAAAAATTAAACCACAATCGCATTATTTTTTGTATTATGCGAATTAAAAATTTAGAGGTTATGTTTTGCTCATGTTATATTTTTTTGTGTGTTCCAATCAAATAAATTATAATACCCTATAAAGGACATAATGACACTTTTCCATAGTAAACTTGCGGTCATTGATATTGGCAGATTTATCGATAATGCAGTATTATTTAATACGTGAAAACATAGTTCGGGATAACTTCTAAAGATGTCAGCTTTAACAATTTTTAATTTTTGGTAAATAAATCAAAAATAAAATTAATTTTTTTTATAATTCATGTCTAGTTGTAAGTTTTATTCGTGTTTGTTGCTTTTGTTTATATTTTTGTTTCGATACAACAAAAAAAAAAATTTAAAAAAAACTACTAGTGCCATCTTAAGATTTAATCTATCTATCGCCGTTTTTTGACAGCGAAGACCTGTATAGGTATTATAATTTATTTGCTTACAGTACATATTTTCTAGTGGAATACCTGCTTTATACCGCAATTCCATTGTGAAAAATTGACTGAGCTGACTTGAAGGTGGAAAAAGACAAAAAAAAATAATCCATCAGAGTGACAAAGATAAAATATTTTGTTATCGTTTTCTATAATAGCAAAATTTGATGGACACATTTTGACAGCAAACAAAATCATAATCAAAAATTATTAAACAAAATTAGGTATTACTGTTAATTCGATTATTTTCACGTTTCAAAATAATCTAAAAAATTAATTATTATTATTACTCTTCAGAATTATGTTTTTCGAAACAATAACCATAAATTATAATTTTCGTTGCGACTATGACGAAAAGAAAAAAGTACTATCAACGTTATAAATATGCCGTTGAAATAATTTTGCATCGGGCAGCACAGAAATGTACATATATTCATCGCCCCACCCAGAGGTTTTAAATTTTTTTTTTTTTTTTTTAAATCATTCATAATTTTTTGTGTCTGTCATTTGTCGACATTTAAACTGTATATTGTGTTGTGTGTAAAAAAATATTTAAAAAACAATTTAAAAATCTATCGAATTTGGTAACATTTTGTTAAAAAAACGAATAAAATCAGTTGTTTTCTTACAAATATATTATATTATCTGTGTAAGGTATGGTGAATTTATTTATTATAGTTTTAAAAAATCGTAAAATTGTGTACCGCACCAACATCATTATGATATGCGGCCTTTTTGAATTTTTAATTTTTTCCTGCTGCTATTTTTTCAAATTATGTACTTATTTGAAAATGTGTTACTTGTTGGCGTCATTTGCATAAATATTGTGTTTTAGTATCGTTTATCGTTAATTTTACGAAATTTTGTTATTTTTATAAATGGATAGTGTTTAAAATATAATTAATATTTTGTACTTGATTTCTTTATTTAATTTTTCCATAAATAGAATAGAATTTTTAGTAGGAAAAATTATTTTAAAGTTAAATGGCAAGACAGGTTTTTTGCTTGTATGTACGTACTGCTTTGCTGATTATTTTATGATTTTAAGGCAATTAAATCAAAATAGTAAAATTATTATTAATGAAAAGTTAAGTTTGTAAATTATGTATTTACTTTATTGTAGAGGAAATATTAAACCCTAACCAAAAAGATGTCAGGCGAACCAATAGAAAATGTTGAGGTAGAAGATGTACCTGACACAAATTATCAACCACCTCCAAAAAAAACTATTGAAGAGCTTATGTCCATTGATCAGGAGGATGAAAGTTTGAGGAAGTATAAAGAAGCCCTCTTGGGCGCAGCACAATCAGGGCAAATTGTTGTAGGTTTGTAAACTTATTTTTTTATTCTTTTAAATAATTAATTTAAAAATCGATGCCTAAATTTTTTACTAATGCCATGGTTTTTATTCAAATAAGTAAAACTACGTGTAAATATATTGTGAAGGGAACTGTGATAAATCGAATTAACAATATATCGCACCATTATATATACAGTGTGTATGTGGTGTTATTTAGTCGAAAACGCGATAAGATAAGAGAAAAAAATTCATTTCACTTTACGTAGAAATCGAATTAATTTTGTATTCAATTTTGTTTATGTACTTCCTTTTCAAAACAATGAGATGAAACCACATCCCGATCGTAAAAAGGGATACAATCAATTTGTTGTTTGGATATAGTTTCACATAAATAGGAGGAATATGAGAAAGAAAAGGGATTTGAGATTATAAATTCCAACGTCTAAAATCGGATGAATCATATTGAATCCCAATTGGATGATATAATTTATTTTAATTCTACTAATATCGTTCACATTTGTATATTGAATCTAATCATCTAACTCCCAACTCTCATTACCGCAATCCCCGTTTCTCTATCCAAATAACTACTTAAATTCATTTAATTAGGTAATACAAACTAATTATTCGATTTGTATCACATTCAATTACCACATTGATTAACTAAAATAATACAAAAAGTAAATATTGTCGAAATAATAAAAATATTTTGTGGAAAAATGACTCAGTTACTACAACCGTATGGTGTTGGTTGTTAAAGGATTGAATGATATTATTTTAAAATCTTCGATTGAAATATTTCTTTATCTATTTATAGAACCGAATGATCCACGTAAAGTTATAGTAAAGAAACTTGCCTTAGTGGTTGCTGGACGGACCGATGTCGAATTAGATTTAACTGGGAATTTATCCAAACTAAAGAAAGAGGTAAATCTACTGTTACTATTAGTATTACGAGTCGATAATTTAATTACTTTTAAATAATTTATTTATAGACATTTACAATAAAGGAAGGTGTTGAATATAGAATTCGAATTGATTTTATTGTGCAACGTGAAATTGTGCATGGATTAAAATATGTACAGAAAACATATCGATTGGGGAAACAAGGTAAGCTAAATAATGTTATCTATTATAAACTAAAATACTAATTTATGTACTTCTACATAATTTTTTGCGTAACATTTGGGATAAATCAAATATTAGGGCTTGGTAAGAGTAACTGTTTTTACATGAATGTTTTTTTTTTCTTAAATACATAGCTTTATTTATTGACGTTTAATCTGATCTGGATCAGTAGGTCTACTATGTATTACGTTTTGAAAATAATTTTCCTGAATTCCGAAATTTTGGTTAGAGAAAAAAAAAAGAAAATCAATTTTATTTCATTTTCAAATTGAACATTCGGATCGGCTTTACTTTCAGATCGGAATACACGGTAGACTGTAGACGTACCTAGTGTTTTTGTTTCGTGAAACGACAAAATCGGACCAAAATTTTTAATGTAAACTTTGATCGGGTCTGACTTGGTGTCATGAAATGCGGCTTATATCGTCTGGTCACATACCGGTTTATCTTAATTACTGGAAAAAATATTTTTTTACGTTTTATCTAAAAATAAAAAAATTATGCAAAATTTGATATAATGCATTTGTTTTTTTGTGTAACGTATATTTAAAGTTTAGTTTAGTAAAAATACAGAAGGGGCCAAGTAATTTTACCTTATAGCGTTTTAAAGATAAAGATAACCTTTCACATTTTATTTTGAATACTAGTTATTTATTTTGTATTATATTCAATCAGTTGTTTTTAGTTGAAAATCCATTTTTAGTTTTCAGAGTTATTTTGTAGCTACATAGTCGATAAATAAGCAAATGTTCTAATTTACATGACATTAGATTTTGAATATTTTGTTTGTCACCAAAATATTGTTTAAAATAATATTAAGGTATATTATAATAGAATCCATAAATTAAGAAAATCGATTTGAAATTTGAATCAAATACTAAAGTCAAGCTGAAAATACCTTATCATAAAATTGTCATGGGAATTTATATTTTTTGCCTTCCTTTTAGATTATGAAATTAGTCTGAAAACACACCAAAAACGTCAAAACGTTTTCTTGCCTCTCTGCTATGGAAATCAGAGATTCTAGTGTATTATTTATAAAACTGTTTTGTCAATGTATATTAGCCTGTTCACACCATGAATACAGCGCATCACAACACTTCCTCGTTTCTGACCTCTTTGCCTACAAACTTTGATTTATTTGTCAAAATTTGTAGGCAAAGAGGAATAAAACGAGGAAGTGGTGTGAGCAGGCTGGCTAAATAGACTGCT
This sequence comes from Tipula helvola, assembly GCA_963556165.1. NCBI lineage: Eukaryota > Metazoa > Arthropoda > Insecta > Diptera > Tipulidae > Tipula > Tipula helvola. Next base: position 6,052,181 of record OY744481.1, on the reverse strand, counting down.
TTAGTGCTTTACTCTAATGTGATTTTTTCCACAAGGCGCTTTAAGTCAAGGAAAAAACGTTTTGACTCATTTGGTGTGTTTCCAGCCTTACTCTCCTAAAGTAATATTCTAAACTATAAATTGCACTTGGCTCCATCAAATTAGAACCAAATTTTTAGTCCCTTGAGGTTCGTTATAACCAAGTTCGACACTGTTTACTACTTAGTGATATACTGAGAATAAAAGTACATATTATTACAATGATTAAAATTTAAAAGTATAGTTTTGCCTTTGAAAAAATAGATTAGGGATTTCCTCTTATTTGTATGATTCTCGACTTAAAATCAAATTTAGACTAAGAAATTTCTCGGAAATTCTTCTAAAAATTAGTTCCCGGTCGTGTGTGTCTAATTCAAAACGTCATGTTATTTAATTTACTTTCTATTTCATAATTTGTTTTGTTTATTTATTTGTTTGTTTAATTATAATATAATAATTTAGTTTTCAAAATTTTTCAAACCTTATACACTTTATTAGTACTTATTCTAAATTTTCAAAACAACATGGCTGTACCCACTTTATTTTTACGAGATAAAAATCAATCCATGTCTTCAAGAATTTATTGGATAAGAAAACATTAAAAACATTGTACATTTTTTGACTGATTCAATAACTCAGACCGAAGCTCTACTGCAAAGCTATGTAATAAGCTATGTTGTCAACGAATTTTAACTTAATTTTACTAATTTTTCGCATTTCATTTAATTAAAATTTACCGATTAATTTTGATTTATAGTTGACAAAATGCCACATATGGTCGGATCATATCCACCCAAAGCTGAACTTCATAGTTACACGACACCAGCAGAAAAGGCTCCTTCCGGTTTGCTGGCACGAGGAAATTATTCAGTAACATCGCTGTTTACAGATGACGATAAAACTGAGCATCTCAAATGGGACTGGACATTCGAAATAAAAAAGGATTGGCAATAAAGCACTTGTAATATTATTGTATAATTATTATTATTTTTTAGAGTCATCAGCGCTTCTGTAAAATCCTAATTAGAAAAAAAGATATAAAATTCATCCCCTTCTCTCTGTTCTTTATTCGATCATCAAAAAAATTTATTAAATTTATATTATACATACATATTATAAAATTTTTGTTTTAATTAATTAATATTAAATTTATTATTAATTTTAAAAAGTTGGTACATGATAAAATTTAATTGTTTGTGATTTTTTATAATAAAATCACTTCATTGTTATTTTAGAAAGTACTGAGAACTCTTACTATGTATCTTGATCAAACTAAATCAATTCGACCTGTTCACATAATTGCTGTCGAGTTACACAATTAAAACAGTTTGACAGGGTCGATTTAATTTAGCATGTCGAGAAAAACACAATAAGCCACTGTTTAATAATAATTGGTTTATTTTTAACTTTGGCTTGATGTTGACAACATATTACCTACATATTTTGGAAATAAGATTTATTTTTATTTTATTTTATTTGAGATAATGAGTGTTGGAATTGATTTTAGTCAAAATTTGTATAAATTGCAAATCATTTTTATTTTTTAGTATTTTTGGATTATATTAGTTTATAACAACTCAAAATGTATTTACCTTTTGTAACAGGTAATATACGGCCAATATACAAGAAGCAATATTTTGTGGAACAAAAATAATGATTTACACAATAACTTCAAACATACTAATAAATCAAAAGACTAGGTATTTAGCCGACTATATCCTATAATTATATGCATTTTTGTTGTATATTATCTACTATATTCATATCTCGTTTTAATATCAAAATATTTGTATTATTATATATATTTGAAAAAAAAATGCTTTTAAACTATTATTTTTTTATATCGAATACGTTCAAATAAACAAGTACATAATTAAGGTAAGGGATAAACCAAGGTATCGTAACAAAATCTGAACGTATTCTAAAAATTGTGAAACATTTAACGCAGAACTAAAGAATGGAAAGAGCTTGCGATTATCAACAAAAGTCTTCTATATATATTTATAAGCGGTGCTTTATATACAAAGTAACGTTATTAAGGTGTAATTCTAAATTTAATTAAAAATAATTAGATATCATGTACCCGGAAAAGCTTTCCATTTTTCATGAATGTACTGCCATAAATAAAAAAAATCCTTGTCTTATAACAAAAAATAATTGTTGATGAAAAGACAAATAAATATAAAGCTGTTGTAATTATACCAAATTATTTTATTCTAGCTTTAAAAAAAAAAAAAAAAAAAATACAAAATTTATATAAAACAAAACCAATAACAATATTAATATTAATTTGTTGTATAATTAATGCCTTAATAAGAAAATGAAAACTTATATACAAAATATTAAATAAAATCCAAATTATTATTTTCTAGTATTGTTGATCAGATAACAAATCTGTTACCGATAATAATAGAAATTTATTATTATAATTATAAAACAAAAAATAAAACAAGTGCTAAAATTAATTATAATTACCTACATATATAAACTATTATGTATCCTTATTTTGGAAATATGTATTTTTCTTTTTTTTTTATAAAAGCTTTTATGTTGTCCTAATTTGATTGTGTTTACTATATATCACAAAATATGAAAAAACATTAAAAATTGGTATTTCAATAAAAAAAACAGTATTTTAATATAAAAAAGATGTTTTGTTATATTAAATTACACGCTTTGATAACTACACAAATTCAATGAGCTCGAGTTAATTTGGTAAGTTACACCAAATTTGACATCAAATATGTACAGCTAAACGATATTGAAATTATTACGGAAATTTATATTTTGAAGAATGACGTTCATTATGATGATTTATTTATTTCAGTAGTTAAATTGTTTACAGAAAATATGGTTTAAATTACTCAAACCATATTTTCCACACATAATTTTACGCTATAATGTATTTTTTTTTCGGTAGATAGATAAATATTTCATACAGACATTCAAATAAATTTTCTTTTTGAACTCAATGAAAAGAATTTGCTGTGTACGAGTACTCTGACCAAAAATACTAGTGATTCATATTTATTTACTAAGGCCAGCACAGCTGTAAATATTTCAAAATATTTGATTATATTTATGTAGTATGAATGAATGCTTGTAGTGAATATAAAATTAGAAGCAAACACATTCTATTTGTTTGCAAGTGTGTTTATTTATTTATTTAAACCTTATTTTGGTGTCTAGTTAATTTGATAAAATTATGATATTTGAAGTTTATTTATGGTATAATTAGCGCCATGATATAACTTAAATGCATATGGTATTTCCAAATTAATTTTTATCGTTACAACTTAAATTGATTGGATTTTGATAAAGCCTACGAGTATTATTTTTCTCTCAATTTTTTTTTTTTTGTTTTGTTTTTGTTTTCCTTTATTTTACAATCTATCTCATTGTGAGACATTCAGTAAATTTTTTGCCTTTTTACATTGTCATGATCGGAGTATTTTTATCCATTGATAAAATCTCGCTTACATTACGATTAGTATAAAATAACCCATAAATTTAACTATTATTGATTCGATTCATTAGGGATTTTTAAAAATTAATGTCTAAAGGGATATCTAAAACCTATTTGGCAAATTAAAAATTTTGTGGCGTTTTAATCTTTCCATCGTTGTGGTAGTGAGAAGCTTGCTGGCCATTTCGTTTGGATGAATCTTCAATCTTGAGTGATACCTGGCACTGGAATCCCTACTTTCTTCCCGTATTGTTGGCACCTGTAGATCTCTGTGAATCATATCGTTTGATACGAACCATGGAGCATCTACTATGATCCTTAGAAATTTAGAATGGAACCGCTGAAGAATGTCCAAATTCGAGTTGCTGGCCGTTCCCCACAGCTGTATACCATATGTCCAGATAGGTTTTATAACCATTTTATAGAGCAGTAGCTTGTTTTCAATCGACAAACTTGATTTTCTGCCTATCAGCCAATACATTTTTGTCAGTTTCATTCCCAATTGTTTTCTTTTTGTCCATATATGTTTACGCTATGTTAGCCGTTTGTCGAGGTGAATGCCTAAATATTTCACTTCATCAGTTTGAGGTATATTCTGGTTATTCATTTGTATTGGTGGACATGTACCTCTTCGCATAGTCAAGGTTACATGATTAGACTTAGCATCATTAACTTTAATTCGCCATTTTTTCATCCATGCTTGAATAATGTTAATATTTTCCTGCAAAACTTCTGTAGCTTTACTGGGGTCTTCATATGATGAATGTACTGCGGTGTCGCATGTAAATATTGCGACAGTTACTTGATTGCTTGTAGGTATATCTGCGGTATATAGCAGATATAATATCGGCCCAAGCACGCTGCCCTGTGGTACACCAGATTTAATTGGGCGGATATTTGTATACGCATCATGATGTTTTATTATAAAATATCTGTCTAGTAGATATGATGTTAATATTCATACACATATTTATGGTATAATTAGCGCCATGATATAACTCAAATGCATATGGTATTTCCAAATTAATTTTTATCGTTACCACTTCAATTGATTGGATTTTGATAAAGCCTACGAATATTCTTTTTCTCTCAAATTGCGAGGTACTATTTGCTACCGCTATTGGAATAAACCCTGTTTTGGTAATTCCGTTTTATTATTTTAACATAAAGTCCATAATGACATTTCGACGTGTTTCTGGATTACTTAGCTTTTTGACTACTGCCCTTTGCATCTAGCCTTGTAATGACCATTTGAATCCGTTTTAACTTTAGAGACCCATTTCGAATTAATGGGTTTTCTGTCATTATTGAACTATTAAATAAATTAATTCTCAAGAGCGATTGTCCATTAATGATCGGTACTCCGCATTCATTGCGTTCTTCCAGTGTTGATGATTTTCACGGCATTTCATGTGTCGGCTTCTTTGCTTTCTCCGTTGTCGTAGGTGAGAAGACATTATCCGCTGGCTCAATCAAAGCATTTGTAGTATCAGTGCCACCAGACCCATCATCAGTTTGTGTAGTCGAATCATTATTGTGTGTTGCCCCTGATTTAGCAACTACATCAGAATCATGTTGATGCTCAACTTCAGTGTCATTTTCTTCACCGTCGTTTATATCATGTAAATTAGATAGATTAGTTTTCAAATTTGAAGAATTACCTGTCTCCAAGAAAATGTTATCTCAGCTGTTTATCGCTCGGTTGGTGTCTGAATCATACATTCGATAACCTTTGGTGCCTTTACTACTGCGATAAAAATTAGCTCACGCGATTTTGCGTCAAATATTTTGTATCTTCAACAGGGATATGCACTATTGTACGTGATACAAAAATTCTCAAGTGGCTTAAATTCGGAATTGATCCAGTCCAAATTTCTATCGGAGTTCGTTTTTCAACAACACGAGAGACCGAACGATTTTTCAAATACGTTGCAGTTTCAAACGCTTTTGCCCAAAACATCTTCGAAAGATCTGCATCTTGTAACATGCACCTTTCACGTTCGGTCAAAGTATACCTATACGGAAAATTTACATATGGATGTTTTTGGTTTTAATTGTATTTTTTTTTTGTATAAAATCACGATTATATTGTGAATGGAAGATCGTAGTAGTTGTGTAGTAATTTTATACTACATAAAATAATTGAACAAAAAATTTAAAGACATTTTTTATATAAAAATATCAAATAAAATATTAACAATTAAAACAAGAAAATTTTAGAAATTTCATAAAATAAGTATACTCAATACTTAGGTTACTGTTACCATTCACAATATATTCGATTTTATACAACACAAAACAATAAAACCAAAAACATATACGTATGTAAATTTTCCACATCAAGAAATAATATAGTACTGTGGCCAAAAAGTAAAACCAGTTTTCATTTATTTTAAAAAATATTTATTTATTCTTCCAAATCTATTTCGTCGCCTTCAAAGTAGTCCCTTCCCGACCCACTACACTTATGCCAACGTATTTTCCAGTCTTCGAAACAAGAATTAAAGTTGTCTTCCGGGATGGCCTTCAGATCGTGGACGTGTAGTGATTGACGTTTTATCACTTCTATCGTCTCAAAACGATTTCCCCGCAGTGGTCTTTTAAGTTTCGTGAATAGCCAGAAGTCACACGGTGCTAAATCAAACGAATACGGTGGTTATGTGGAATGATATGGATCGAATTTTTGGTGAAAAAGTCACAAAGAACGAGTGCAGTGTATGAAGGTACATTATCGTGGTGCAAATACCAATAATTGTCTACCCACAATTCTGGCCTCTTCTTGCGAAAAGGTTCACGCAAACGATGCATAACACTCAAATAATACTGTTTGTTAACGGTTTGGCCGGGTGGAAGGAATTCTGAATGGACAATTAACCCACAACAATCGATGAAAACTGTCAATAAGACCTTCAACACTTTCACGACCTTGTTTGAAATGGTCCCCGAAGGTTTTCTGCAACATCCTTAACGTTTCTGCACCTGAAATTTCATTCCGCAAACAAAATTTAATGCAACTTCTTTGCTCAATATAATTAGGCATTGTAAAAAATCACCGAATGCACTTTAAGCGTCGTACAAAACCAAGCGTAATACAAAAACTAATGAATGTTTTGATAATTTGTCACAGATGCCTATCACAATGCTGCCAATTAGAAAAAAAATATTTATGATGTGCGATTTACCCGCCCGATTTAAATTGAAAACTGGCTTTACTTAAATTGCTTAAAATGATCGACATTTCAATTTAATGTATCATTCTGTGGTGATGTTGGATTGTCAAGTAATCCAACTGTGAGCCTTATAATGCCAAAAAACCATTCCATTACGTTCAGATTTCACTAAATGCAAATAGTAAAAAGCGTTTTATTTTGATTAATACGATATTTTGTGTGTGTTTAATTTGTTTTATAATTTTGATTATTGGAATATTCTACACACAACACCAGGTTAATAATTTTAAATAGTTCACTTTTTAATTCACAATTTAAATTATTTAACTAAATAAAATCGTATTTTGTCACCAGCTTACGTAATTTTTTAAAGAATGAGAAAGCGATAGAAATTTAAATCGCTACTTCCATCATACACTGTACTAACAAATTGTTCGTACACCACTCGGTTAAGGAAACATTGATAAAAAAATCAATTACAAATCAAGCAAAAAATTCAGTTTTTATTTTTTTAAACTCAAATTACATTTTTAAGAACCTGAAAATAATAATAATCATGATATAAATTAATTTACTTTCACGTTTGATATGATTTACTATTTAAACAGCCTAAAACGATGTCAAATAATTGTCCGTACACACAAAGAAACTGAAGGAATTTGGTAAACAAATTTAGGTCTAATATTTGGTGTTGTGACCTATTCAAGCAATGACAATTTGCAACCTTCTTTCCAGTGAGAAATCCAACTTCCGAGTTATTTCGGGGCTATTCTTTGCCCATTCCTCGACAATGATCCGTTTTAATTGTTCCTTACCGCTAATTTGGTGTTCACTGATTTTTCGCTTCAAATAATGCATAAATTATCAATGAGGTTGAGATCTAGTGGCTGGGGAGGATGAGGGAGTGTTTATTTTTCATTGAGAATTAACCATTCTCTGATCAACTGTGAGGAGTGGCTTATTTTCTCAGCACTGGTTAATAAACTATCCTTCAAAATATCCAAATAATCAAACCGGTTCATTATGGTTTCAATGAAGGTCAAATGTCCTATACACCTTCAGCTAGAACCTCCTAAAACCATTATAGTTCAGCCACCATGTTTTACTCAAGTTCAGCGTTGGTTTCTGCCACACCATAACTCGGCCATCTGTACCAAAAACGTTAAATTTACTGCCGCCCAAGGGAATAACATTTTTCCAGACCTCTTAGGGCTCACTCACATATCTCATTGCATATTCCAAGCGCTTTTTAATATTTTTTTTTTCGACAAATACATTTCTTGCATGCCGCACATCCACGATACTTTATTTACGTATTGTCTGAGGTTTTATCGATACTTTTTCGCGTTGATAAACTTTTCCAGCGATCGTTGGAGCACTAACTTTCGATTCTGTTTTATTTCCCTTAGATACGTATTATTAGACGTTCGTTCAGCTTTCGGTTTCGACCTCGCCCAGCAACCATCTCTAGGGATTTGGTTTTTTGGAAGTTCTGGATGAAGTATTGAATCGAAGATTGCGTGTGATCAGTTATTTTGGAAATTTTCGATAAAATTTTAGCTTCACTCTTCAATTGAATGATCAATTTTTTAATTTCTACACTATAATTTTGGTACGAGAATCACACATTTTAATTAATTGGGCAATATTTCATTCACCAAGTAAATAAATCAACTAATAAACTTTTACGCAAAAAATAATTTCGTAATTTACGGTTAGTTGAAAATAGGAGTATAATTGTGACAAAAGTGCAAATGTACGGACAATTATGTCATATCGTTTTAGGCTTTTTAAATAGTAAATCAGATCAAATGTAAAAGTAAATTAATTTATATCATGATTATTATTATTTTCAGATTCTTAAATGTAGTTTGAGTTTAAAAATATAAAAACTGAAATTTTTGTTTGATTTGTAATTGATAATTGATTTTTTCATCAATAGCCGCATTTCTTGACGCATTAGTGATCCGGATCAGATCAAAGTTTACATTGAAAACAACAACAAAAATTAAATTTTTGTTGTTGTTTGCAATGTAAACTTTGATCTGATCCGGATCACTAATGCGTCAAGAAATGCGGCTATTGTTTCTTTAACCTAATGGTGTTGGTGTACGGAAAATTTTTTGAGACGGGTACCTTTTCTAGTTGAAATATCGTGGATGCCACTTACTAAACCAGAATTCAACCACTGATTAATGTGCAGAAGCATATTATTAGGATTCTTCTTAATGCACATAGGACTTCTGCTTCTTGGCCTCTATTTCAATCCCTGCGGAGATATTTTCAAACCCTCATTATATTCGGCTTCAAAGATTCAACACAATGAATTTTCAAAACTCATTTTTAATTTTGGCTCCCAAAATTTTCAATAGTTTCAATAAGTATAGCAACCATTACACGGTCAATAATAATGTCATTACTTTCTGATAATGACATTAATATTGATCGTGTAACTTGAAGTAATGACGAATGATGGTCGGTAATGATGAAAATCCGGATTTTTTGATTTCGAGACATCATTATTGATGTGTGGTGGGGATACTGTCATTATTAATGATAGTGTAGGGTTCGCGTCATTACTGCGTGTAATTACTATTGAATATTACATAAATTTGAGGTTATCTACGTAATTATATTTTTTTTTAATAAATATATAAAAAAAGTAATAATTATTAAATTGTAAATAAATAGTAAAAATTCATCAACTATGGATAATATGTTTTATGTATTAGAGGATACAGATACAATACACGCTTTATCTTTAGGATCCATGTAAAATTTAAGAAAAAACTGCTTCTACTAGCAGTAATGAAAGCTTAGTAATGATGGAATTACTGTCATTAATAATGATTGTGTAAGGTTAAAAAATATTGAAGTAGTATTGATGCAAGTATTGACATTACTGGTAATGACATTAATATTGATCGTGTAATGGTTGCTAATATGCTTGCATAAATTAAATATTAAGTAAAACATCGCCTACCTTCACCTACCTGTATATGATTTTAACACTTTACAGAGTGCCTTAATTGCATGCTCATCTATTTTACTTTGTGTAGGTTTATGAAGAAACTTTAAATCGTTTTTTTGTCCTGGACAAATAGATATATACAGTCTATTACGGAATAAATACGGTGGTAAATAAAACACAGGTACTTATACTTAATCTTTAATAATTTATTTATTTTATCTCATATAATATATTTTCCCAATAATAATAATTTCCCATCTAAATTGATAAAAATTATTATTATTTGATTTTTTTTAAATTTATTTATATATATTGTTTATATATATAATTATTATAATTAATTGTTTTTTTTATTCCATGAATTTATAATGACCACACACACGGACACAATTTAATGTTTTGTTTTATAATTAATTTAATTAATATATATTTTTGTATATATATATATAGAATTATTTTATTTATAATAAATAATAATTATTTTTAATTTTTTTTTTTTTTGGTTTTTAAATTAAATTTAATTTTTTCTATTATATACTTTTTTGTTTTATTTAATTTAATTCTATTCTTATTTCTTGGTTTTAATTAAATTATATTATTATCATTGTTAGGTTTTCATTTTGTTAATTAATTAATAATAATAAAATTATAAATAAACATTTTCAACTAAGCATAAAAATCTATTTAAAATTAATCATAATAAAATAAATAAAAATCTAATTTTTTGCTAATAATTTTATCTATTTTTTTTTAAATTTAATTCTTTATATTGTTGTTATTTTTATTTACGATTTTTTCACTAATTAAAATATATATTTATAAGATTTCTAAGCAAAATTAAATAAAAAAATAACGATTTTTAAATATTTTCGTTTTTATAAAACAGAGAATGAAGATTAAGTTAGTAAGTATATAGCGCGGCGGGTAAATCTAAATTAATTTAATAATTATACAATAGTTTTAAACTAAAAATGATAAAAAATTTATGTATAGTATAAACATTATAATTCATCATTTTTTATTTTTATTTTTATATTTTTTAATTCATTTTTTGGTTTCTTTTTATTGTATAAAAAAACTATAAACTAATTTTTTTTTTCACTTTTGTTTTATAATGTTTTTTTTTTCAATTAGTAATTTAATAATTAAAAAAAAAAATTAAATATTATTAATTTATAATATAATTATATATATTTAGATGTATTGTTTATTTAGTATTAAACTAAAATAGGATTAAATTGAATTTTTAGTTCAGTCTGATATTTTAATAAATTAATTAAAGAATATTATTTAAATTTATTTAATTTGTCTGCTACATCATTGTTAATTAAAAAATAAAATTAAATATTCATTTTATTTAATTCCAATTAATTTTGTTTTGATATGTTAATTAATAATTTTAACTTTTATTTTTTAGTTTTTTTTTTTTGTTATTGATATGATTTTTTTATTAGCTTTTAACGATAAGTTTTTTTATGTTGTGTAATTGACTTTTTAAAACTTTTGTTTTTAAAAAAATTATTATCATTTGTTTTATGTTTTATAATTTTGAAAATATTTATCCAATTTTTCGTTGTTGTTGTTGTTGAGTTGTATACGTTTTGTTGTTGATATGGTGAACTATTTTGAATAGATGTTGCTTTAAGGTTTGTTGGTCAGTTGTTCTTTTTTTGTAAAATTTTGTTTTAAGAATTAGGTATTTTATGTTGATGAGAGTTCGGTGATCATGAAACCTTGCCTGCATTATTTAAAAGTATTGTGCGTGTTTGTTATGAATGGTGACAGAAAAACTTGACATGATGCAGTTAGAAAGTGAGAAGTTGTTTGTGCCTGTTGAAATACGCAAATATTTTTGAATATGCTGATTATAATTTTTGTTAATTACTTTAGAATTGAAAAAATATTTATTGTGGTAGCATAGAATGCTTTAAGCACATTGAATTCATAAAGGCTAGATTACTAAAGAAGTTTATAATATTGGATAGTTGTTCGTCAAAAGAATTATTTAGTAGCTAAAATACACATTTCTCCATTATTAGAATATAAATACTTTCACATTTTATTTAAACTTGAAAATACTTTATGAAATAATTACTTGAAAGGAAGAAACCATTCAACACTTGGTGATAAGTAAATAAGTATATTCAGTTGCGATTTCCAATTTTTGAATATTTCTTAAACTTTTATTATGCTTTTTAAGCAATTAATTTAATGTAGTTAATTAAGAACCTGCATACCTATAATGATCTACATTCTTAATATGTACTTCGGTTCTTTTATGTTTTTAAAAATCTTGGTATGGAATATCATGGTTTCTCACGGTTCTCGGCGTATTTAACTGTCACTACAGAAAAATGCTCAATTATAGCGCTATTAATACGCGAAGCCCTATCACATTGTGGGCTAAACCTTTCATATTTATTTTTAAAAGATCCGGTTCATTGTATTTGTTCGCTGGATTTAATTTCTACTTATTACACTTATTTAAGTTTTCCATATTACTGGAAAATTTGCCTCTTTTCCTAGAAATATGCGCAAATTTCTAAGTACAGTTAAACCTCGATATAACGGACTAATTCGGACGAGGGCAATCCGTTATAGCCGATTGTCCGTTATATAAAAATATATAATTTTTTTTTATCTTTCGGTCATTACATGATAACCCGAATCACCTTCATCTTCTTCCAATTACTGCGACATATTTTCACCATTATCCTGTGTTATTCTGCTGCAATCGGTTACTTGCCCTTCTAAATCGATCTTTCTCTAAAATTCGAACTTTCACTTAATTCCAGGCTGCCGTAAAATGAAAAATTACTGATATTAGGTTCCAATTTTTTATATTTTGTAAGGTGCTATATTTGGTTTTTTATATTTTGCTGCCCTCTAGTATCTTCTTCATTAAATTAATCTGGTAACACAATCATTACTCGCTCTAGAGATTTCTTGCGGTATATACGTTTGGCGGCCAGAATTATTCCTTGGTCCATTGGCTGGATAAGTGAAGTGGTATTTTTGTACTGGATTAGTGAATTTGTATATCATCGTCGAGAACTGCAGAATGTGCGTAAGTCCATTTTTTCTATCATAAGTTTCCCTTTTTTCGCATCAAACGAAAGAGGGAAACATTTTGCATCGATTGCCTCTTATAAAATATTATAAAAAGTTTTTTAAGGGGAAAAATTTAGAAAGTAATTTAGTGTTTGCTTGTAGCCGATAAGGAGAGTGAAAAATAATTTTCACTGTCTCCTGAAAAACATTGTTTGTGGACTTACACAATTTGCATTTCTCAACGACGATATAAACATAAGTACATACATAATTACATATATATTCTAATTAAAAAATTCCGGTATATCGGGGTCCGTTATATCGAGGTTTTACTGTAACACATTATTAAAAATTGTTTGTTTTTTTCTATCTATGCCAAACTACAATTGAGGCTCAAGACGCTCCCAACTCTTTGCTTTTAACGTTCTACCTTATATGGTAGCCAACTTAAGGACGTACGGATAAAGGTCCGTTTGCGTGGAAAGGTGGGTAAGCCCTTGAATTGTGCACTCCAACAGAGTTTCACTACTAAATTCTGTTAATAATGAGTGTTGCTTTTCTATATTTAATTAAAATCTATTTTTTATAAAAATTAATAAGCTCCGATAAAACGTCAGCAGTTTTTCAAGTTAAAAATATTCGAGTGTTTGTCCTAATGCTAACGGCACTAATAACAAATACCACTTCTCTGAAAGTTCCTAAATCAATTACTTCAAATCAGTGCCGGCTCTAGAACATTTTTTGCTCTATGCAAGTTCTTCTTAGGCGCCCTTTATATAATTCAGGTACAAAAATTTAGCTTTTCTTGCCTTTAAAGTTGCAAATTCATCAATCATTTGACTTAAATCGATTTTATCACCAATTTCGTTTTCAATTGCTATACTCGATAATCCAACCAACCTTTCCTGAGATATACTTGATCTCAAGTAGTTTTAGATTATTTTCAGTTTTGATTATGATCGTTCACCACTTGCTACGGAAACTGAAAGACTTGAAAGTATCCGTAAAGCAATCGTTACGTTCACAAATATATTCTCTAGTACAGTGCTTCTGAAACTGTGGGCCGCAACACAAATTTCTGAATCTACCTATGATCAATGACCGCTAGAATTTTCTGTGCTGTTAATGATTTTTGTAAGATATGTGATGTGTATATCAATTCAACAATCACGGGAATTTTGATAGGTAAGTTCTTATTCTACAATGAACATTGAACAATGAACATTGAACAATGAACAGAAATTTCAGATCGCAAACCGTGATCTGCGGGACAAAAAAATCATGGTTAAAATTGAGTCCTTTTATGAAGTAGCAACATTTTTAAATCAGATGACGATATCTGAAGTAACTTCTCGGTAATTTTGGAACTAAATTGAAACTAAAAACTATAGAAACTTAGTTCTATGGAAATTTGAGAAATTGGATATTGAATATGTGCGTACTTTAATTTAATTTGAAATTTCGAATGGCAGCTTGTCAAATTTGGCTTCAATAATTTCAATTTGGTTAAATTGTGTATCAGGCTAGTGTTGAGAACTCTAAATCGAAAATTCCAGAATTCTAATGCCTAAGTTATTGTAGGGAATCCAATACCGAGTTTCGGTAAAACGGTTGATTACCGAAATATTATCATAGTAAATTTTTGGAATACTTAGCGAAAACTTCCATAACTATCATCAGATAAAATGCCTATAAAACACAAATTATTAATAAGTAAACCTTCAGTTTGTTTTTACACATAAAAATGGCATATTCGTTATTGGTGTCATTCTAATTTTCAAACCTACCAAATCTAAAGAGAATTCAATTAATCCTTTCAATTTATCATGAAAGTTGACAAAAAGTAGGCATCAGGTATGAGGAATAAAACTCTTTACTATTCAACGCAACATATGTAGTTGACTAGAATTATAAAATGAGTAGCATTTTTGTTTAAGTAAACAAACGAAGGATTCTTTTTAGTTAGCCTGGCACTACTTTTTAACTATACAACTAACTTCCGTGGAATTGAAAGTGCCTTTTTGGCTATAGGGAAGCTTTGCACAAAATGTAAATTTTTTCCTTAGAACAATATGTAATCGTAACTATTGATAAGCTTTGTTTAAGACTCACAACGACCACTTATATAATATATAAAATTTATATTAAAAGTTTATTTTTATTTCTAGCGTATGCAGAGTGCAGACCTCAATAAAATAATGGGGTCAGTCAGTTTTCTAAAAATTAAGAACCAAAGTTTGTGCGTCAAATTACTAATACAACCAATGAAAAAATTGAGCTTTCAATTCTAGCAAATTATTTGCTCACTTAAAATTTATAAGGGAAGTAGAAATATTCTTTAAGTTTTTTTCTAGAAAAGTCAATTTTTCGGGAAATTATCGCCCCCTCCCCCCCCCCCCCCCCCCCCACAAATCAAAAATTCGATAATTTTCTATTCCGTAGGTATTTGTGACCAAAAAAACTGATCTGCTCTCATCTACTGAGCTATCATTTTCTTTTCTATACTATGGCGCGTTCCGTTTCTTTTTTTTTGTAAGAACTCGTTATAAATAAAATTTCCAATTTTGGATTAAAAACTTGCTAAGAGGGCCGAAACTTGCAAATTGGTTGATTACATTGAAAATTGGTAGTTCAAGAAACCTAAAAAAAACTTTCGATAACTCCGAATTTTGTAGAGAAAAATTAAATTTTTTTTAGTGGTTCAAGTACTTCCAGAATTTTCAAAGTTCGATAATTCAGAAGAATATATTAAATTCAAATTTGGGTTTAAATATCTAAAACTAATTTGACACAAAAATTAAAAAAGCGAACCAAATTCGGGTCGGGTTGCGGTCAAATTAGAAAAACTTGCAAAAATGAATTTTGACAAATTTAGAATAGTATATGGTAAGCGTAAGCTCAAGAATGTTTAGCTTTAACTTTAATTTAGTCATTTCGGAAACTGTTCTGCTTCACTCATATGTCCAGCTAAAATATTTAATTCCGGAGTTTTAACAGCTACATCTAATTCGTAATAGTTCCTTATGTAAAATCCTCTGATGTTTTTTAAAACCAAGCTTAACAATTTTCTGGAATTTTACAATTTTTGCGTATAGGAATTATTTTATCTGTAAATCGGATGAAGCTGAAAGAATATTTTGGGTTGGTAGAAATTTTTTAATTTTTTTAAATTGGCGGGACACGGATATGCCTTTGTCATCGCTATCGGTTAACATATTATCTGATGCGTCACAATGTGCTTTAAGTTCCTAATCATTCAACATCGGTTAAAATCGGAAAATTATTGATATCAGCATTTATGACCTCCAATCTTTCATCTAACGAAATAAGTACAGTATCCAGTATAGGGAAGAAAAACGAAATTTTAAATTTATATTGTGGATCAGTGGGAGTTTCGTCGTAGCATTCGTAATCAAAAAGGTTTTTTTTAAGTCTTCGCAGAGCATTATCTTTAAATTAAGGCTTAATTTCTATCGATTGAAACGTTCATTCGTTCGCATTTCTTTAATGTACGGTATTAACTTATTTAAGTGCTTGATTACCTTATTTGTATTTCGGTTGGGATTTTGAAAAATGATTAGTATTATAATCAAATCACCAATCTTGACGTTTTGAGAGGTGAGCTTTTTTGTATTTTTTGGTGTGTGTGTGTGTGTGTGTGTGAGCAGTAAACACACGTATGACGAGTATTGAAACTATTACTATTATCATGTTTCAATGTAGTTTGAAAACGAGTTGAAGTTCATAGTAAGAGCGTTGAGTTAGGTTTTCGTTGAGTTATTTTAAACTCGATGAAACTAGTGTAATCGAGTTGAGTTGAAATTCAAAATTTCTAATGAAAAATATTTTTTTAGTAGAAGAATTTGTTTAGGAAGCGTGAGAAGTATTGTCAGCGCCCCTAATTGGTCGGCGCTAAGTGGGTAAAGCCGGCCTTGCTTCAAATAATATGTTGATTTTTCGATGCCTTAATTTTTATGGCAATATACGAGTATAGGTTACATTTAGAGTGTTCTGAATTTCCGGCATAAATTTAATGGTAATGGAGGTCAAATTGTAACTTTTATAACCCATAAGGATTTTGTACTCTAAGGCCCAGTTAAAGTAGACAGGTTCCAAACCTTGTAGATAAGTTCATTAAGATTCTGGATTCTTGTTAAATCGGTTTATAGTTCTAGGTTCAATAACAGTTGAATCTGAAAAATTATCTTTAATTTGGTTTTAATTTTATTTTTATAAGATAATTATTGACTATAAGCAATTTAAGTTTTCTTGTATAGGTACTAACGGAAATTGTATTTTATATGCCCTACATTTTCTGGTTTACTAAATTATATTCAATCGTGCCAGGTTTTTCATTGCTTACCACTAGAAATCGAAAGTGGCATCTCGTTAAAAAAATAACTTAACCAAATCAAAAGTAATTTTGTCAGGTTTAACTCTTACTCGAATTTTTATTTGATACGTTTTACAGTTTTGCAGAAATTTCTAAAATGCTAGTTAGCCCCATTTCCTTCCCGGAGCAGGCTGCCGAAGAAGGAGCGCCCAACCTTATACAAGTTCAAGTTATACAAGTTTGAAGTCTGTAGAAATTATTTCCTTTTCATCTTCACTTTTAAGTCTATTTTTACTACGATATCATTAGGATAAGCTCACTCGAATTTTTAATTTTTTTTAAACATTTTATTTTCTTCTGATGTAGTTAAAAAAAAACCAGTCCTTAGAATAGGTTCAGGTTTGTTCTGACTTCGTAAAGAGGTACAGTCAAAATGTTCATTGGTTTTTGAATAAATTTCCTCACCTCCAATCAAAAATGAAGCAAAAACACTTCACAACTTAAGCAAATTCGGTTACATTTTACGAAAATCTTTATTTACTTAGGACTTATCCCTCAAATGGGTAAAATCAATTTTTACGTTTGAAAAAAAGTTTAACCTAGTTTTATCGAAAAATCACTAAGATTGAAAATATTTTTGAACCCATAAAATTATCAAAAATTATCAACAGATTGATGAGCCTAACCGGACGCCCCTTTAAATTAGAAGATTCTTGCAGAACACATCGATTTTTAGCCAAGAACTGATTAACAAAATTTTGAAATTCTAGTGAGTTGAACGGAACAAATAAAGCGCGGCGCGACGTGTCCAACCCAACCGGCCAACCCACTTGAGATAGATTTTCCTTTAATGGAAATTCTTCTATTCAAATTAAGAAACAATTGAATGTTTTTATAGAAATTGATTATGTATTTTTGCTCAGAATACGACTTCCTATATGCAAATTACTCCGCCACGATTGGGTGCGTGTTTTAACTTTAAATAAATGAAATCCATATTTGCACGGTTCAATTTTTTTTGGGGGAAGATTAAGATTAAGATTGGTCAGTATGACATTTTGATAAGACGTTCAACAAATATTGATTTCTCATACACCGATAAATATTCAATTAATTTACAAATAATCATAACACTTATACTGGACGGTACGTCGGACATTACTGTTTGCTGGCAGTTCACAATGTTTTGTTAGGAATTGCTCAAATCATCTAACAACATTGAACCTGCCCGCAAAAAATTGTTATAAGTCGGCATAAATGTTAAAAGTTGGTATTTTGACACTTAAAAAACTAGGATTAATCGTTATATAGACAGCCCCCGCAAGATCACTAAAACACTGCATCAATTTGCACAATTCTAAACATTTTTCAGGTTTTCGTGGTTAATTTCATGGGATGCAGTACTCCATTTTACACCTTAAGGCAACATTGCCAAATTTCGGTGGTAAAGTTTTACGTATTTTTGCCGATTTTGTAGTTTTAAATTTAAATCACAGAATATATATAAACAGAACAATATCTTCTATAGCGCTTTAGTCTAAGCTGGTGAACAAATATTTTCGTTATTGTTTTTTTCGTCTGATTTTGATTTAGAAAAGATAGAAAAATCATTTTATATGCAATTAATGAAACAAAAAAAAATTACATAAATGTTTGTACCCACCTCTTTCTATTGATAAATAAAAATCAGTACAATTTTAAAACGAAAGAGAAATCTTTACACTTTATAATGTGCTTAAAAGAGATAGACATTCGTGAATAATTTTTGATTTTGATCTAGTTAGCTTTGCGAAACTTTAAAATCAAACCAACAAATAAACAAAGGACCAATACAAATAAATTAGAAATGCTACACAAACTCAAACACAACCTTATGGGAGTTGCAAGTTTTCTTTTTGTTTTTTCTTTGATATGATTTTAAAGTTTCGCAAAGCTAACTAGACCAAAATCAAAAATTATTCACGAATGTCTATCTCTTTTAAGCACATTATAAAGTGTAAAGATTTCTCTTTCGTTTTAAAATTGTACTGATTTTTATTTATCAATAGAAAGAGGTGGGTACAAACATTTATGTAATTTTTTTTTGTTTCATTAATTGCATATAAAATGATTTTTCTATCTTTTCTAAATCAAAATCAGACGAAAAAAACAAACCAGCTTAGGACTAAAGCGCTATAGAAGATATTGTTCTGTTTATATATATTCTGTGTTTAAATTACAAGTTTTAAGTATTCGAATTCTGAGGGGAATATTTTATTTGTAGATTTTCAAGAAGATAAGTAAGGAGATTAAAACACAATATTCGATGCGTTAATTTTAAAATTGTATATAACGATATTGGTTTGTAGATGGCCAAGTCCAGAAGGTTTATTAAACAAGGCGCCAATGATCATATACACAAAATTAGAGTCAAAATTGTATAAAAAATAGTAAATATAAAGTCTAACATGCGCCAAGTGATGACTAATTTATTTATTAATTTAATTAGATCCTCAATCAAAAAATATAAAGTCGTAGCATTTCTTGAAGAACTCGGTCCCATAAACAAATCAAACACAGCAAGTTCGATATAAATTAAACTGCACTTTGTCTCATCCTCTATCTCACCTATTGTAATTTAGAATAGTTTTTTGTAGCAGAGATGAATTTTATTTATTGAATAGAAATTTGAATATGTATGTGGTATAGTTGATTAGATAGTTCATACGTAAATTCTGTAGATTTAATAATCGTGTCGCACACCATTTCTGGAACGTAATGAACACGAACACGATAAAATTAAACGAAGTGATACAGTAAATGTGAAATATTTTGTAAAATTATATTTTAATTTAATTTACTCAATTCTCATTCAAAATTTCTCAGCTTTCAGGTCCTTAACTAATTTAAATTATAAATTAAATTTGTTTTTAATTGATTTAATTATTTTTTTTAGTTTTTTAATTGTGATAATATAGATATACTCGATTTAAATTTATTATAAAATTGATTTCTTTTTTTTTTTTTGTAATTATTTTAATTAATTAATTTAGTTTATCAAATTTAATCAAAAAACGTATTGTCACAAATTGTTTAATTATAGTTTTTTTTACTTGTTAATTTTTATTTTTTTATTTTTTTTTTGGTTTTAATTATAAGTTGATGACAATAATTGAATTAACTTATATGAGATGTCGTTTTTATTGTATAGTGTCGATTGCGGAACATTTGTTCAAAAATTTGTTGCACACAACACTAGAATATAGTTTTATTGTATATGTATAATTGTATTGATGATTATGATTAATTAGCCATTGTTTCGTAATTTAAGTAAACAAATAAATAAAAAAAAATAAAAAAAGCTAGTTGGAAAGTATCGAGATGGAATGAAGTGAACGGCAGTGTTTATTATTGCGGAGATGGAATGTAGATTTAATTATATGTAATTAAAATAAAACAAATTATAAAATTATAGTTGTAATATAATAGTGATTTATTTGAGTTTTATTAATATTCTATTATTTATTTTAGTTTTTATGTTTTTTGGCCAGCTATGGAATTTTTTTGTTTTTGATTGATTTGTGTATATGTATGAAAATGTTTGGTACATTAATTTTTCGATAAAATGTATAATTTTTTGTTTTATATAGAAAAACTTAAACATAAAAATTAAAAACGAATTTATTTACAAGAATATTAATTATTTTTGTTTAATTACAATAATTGCTATTTAAAATCCGAGGAGAAATTATATATAATTATTTATTAAAACGATATGGTTAGAATTACTTAATAGTTGAAATTAATTCGATTACACCATTTAAAATGGTCTAATTTAATTAATTAAAAAATTAAAAATATTGCCTACAATTTTTTATTTTGTTTTTTTTGTTTTGTTTTTTTTTTTAAATAAATTACAAAGAAGCCTACAATTATATTGTTTCTTGTCTTAAAACATATATAATAATATTTTTTTTTATTTATTTATACATTTAATTTAATATTTAATTTTATTTAGTTTTATTTTGTTTATAATTAATTTGGTTTCAATTTGGTCGAAAACATTAATTTTTAATTTTTTTTTTGTTTAAAAATATTTAGGAATTTTGGGTACAAAAATTCCTTGTAAATAATACACCCTGCGTGGTGATGACCGTTGTTTTTGATGTTTTTGTCGTATTTTCTTTTTTTTTTACCGAATTATACAAAAACAAATAATTTTTGTATAACTTGTGATTTTTCGTAAATTTTTGGTAAAAATTTTCTTGTGAAAAAAAAAAAATTATGAGACAGTCTCCTTTAATTTAATGCCTTTGTGTTTTTTTGTCTTGTGATTTTTGGTTTTCAGTTTTTTATTATTAATTTTTAGTTTTGTTGTTGGTTTTTTTTTTTTTTAATAAAAGTTTAACTTAAACAAACCATTCATCTTTTTGAGCAGCTGTTTGTTGAGATAAATCAGGACCTAATTGTCTTAATTTTCCAGGCACCAAATGGGACGGACTTTGGCCATCAGTGATTTGAGTGGTATGCGGAGGTACCCTAAAAATAAATGGAAAATATGTTTTTGTTATTAGTTTATAGATCACATTTGACCCTTTTTAAAATAATTTAGTTAATATTTTATGCGTGTGAAGTTTATCCTAAACTTGTCCTAAACTTATCCTAAACCTTACAATTCCATTACACTATTAATTTTTTATTCCTAATAAATAAATTGACTGCCGTATATTTCTAGAAATTAATTTTTACATTCTTTTAATTAAAAAAAAAAACGTCAAGATCCATTTTAACAGGTTCCCTGCCAGTGTACCACCGGTGTACTACACTAAATAATTCAACAAGCAGCCAGTGGCAACCGATGTGCCACGCAGGAAAATACAGACACCGGCTCGTGGACCACCAGTTTACCGGTGGTATACTGGTCTTCAGTAGTGTTATAAAGAGTGGCATATCAGTAGTACCCTGAGTGCTGTAAATAATATAAAACGCGGTGTATCGGTGGTTGCTGCTATAGTGGTGCACTGGTGGTGCAGGGAACCTGTTTAAATGCAACAAATTAATCTACAACAAAAAAATCAAATGCATTTAAAATTCAATTTATTCTCGTCTCGAAGTAATTCGAGTACTATACCATTCGAATGTCTTTGAAATTATAATAACTTACATAATAGAGCATTACCCGTAACAAACATTTTTGGGGGAATGGCGAGAATGGAGGTAGTAGATAAATTCTATTATAGTCAGGTGTGTGAAATCAGGGACGGATGGTGTCATGGGTTGCCAATCAAGAAACCGACCCTAAATTCATGTTTATCTATGTTATTGCTTTGACAGAGAGTTTTAAACTGTAGTGAGTGGTAATCGACGATATCATAGCCAATCAGTCTTGTTTCCTACAGCACCATGAGGTCGAGCTTATATTTTGACGCTTGTTCGAAGAGTAGATGGAGGCTCTCGGGGCGATTTAGAATTTACACTAAATTAGCTTAAGAGTCTCCATCAACTTTTTGAACACGTTCCATGTTTTAAATTTAAAATCGGTTTCCTTGTATCGTGTTCGTGTCCGAGGTCTTTGTTGTGAATCCCAAAATATCCGAGGCATTTGTTGAGGCTTCGAAACACATCGTCCTTATAGTTTTGCATCAAGAATAAAGTCGAACATGTTTCTTGCAATTGGTAATTTTACTTTTGGCACCAACACATAAATATTAATTATTTTAATGGATTGTCCTGTCATCAAAATTTTGCATGTCCATTTGAAATATGTAACTATATCCATATTATATCGAGTAAATATCGACCCAAGACCAATCTGTATCAAAACAAAGGGGCAATCAGGCTATCGGAACAGTTTCGAAATTGCAACTACGCCATCCTTTCTACTTATCAGTTCTGCCTTGTGCGATTGTTATAATTATGCCATTTACTTTAATGATACAAGCATAGTAAAATATCACTTTAAAATTTAGAATAATGCGAGTTACAACATTTTGGCAAACAAACTATACTACCTGTGGCATCGACAAAAATGCAGTTATTATCAGAATTGTTTACCAGACAAAAGGTGAGAGACAAAAAATCAGAAACGGAATAAATATAATCATCATTTTCTGGTTGTTGAGAACGTCTATACATTACGTCATGAATCTTCCAATCAGAAATTAAATCCTTTAAAAGCTTCCTTTCTGATTTGGCTTTCCGTAAATTTACCAAATTTACGAACTCTTGCGTATTTCCTTCTTTCGCTAAATCATAATTTAGATTAGTGTAAGATTTTAAGCGAAATCGATTTACATCCCAATCTATTTTGCGATTCTCTGTGTCCCTATTCCTCCAAAAAATTTTGTTTATTTATTCTAACAGCAACGGAATGAAAATCCTTTTTTGATTATAATTTTAATTACAGTTTTACAATTTAGTTTTGATTTGCTTTTTAAAAGTAGATTTTGAAATATTAAAATCAAACACATCAAAATTATGATTAAATTGTCGATAAATTGACGGCATCGGAGCATTATATCTATATGCATAGTTAGATTTAAATGTCGGCAAATATATATAATCCCTGGCTCGAGTAGATTTACAGGGCACATGAATACCAATCTTTGCAAGTAGTTCCGGACAGTTAATAGAATTGTTCAGCAAATCAGCGATGACTGTTGAAGCAGTACATTTACATACGTCTTACAAGCAATGAGTCCAAATTAGCAATTTTACAGCGGTCATTGTAGGATGGTAAATTCTTTTTATTCAGCCAAATTGGACGGTCCGGATCAAAAGGCCAATTCAATTTATGAAGATGTCAATACTAAATTTCTTCTGTATCCGTTAAACTCGACGCATATTCTAAATTAGACCGAACAATGGAACAATACAAAGTTTTAATTGATTGTGGATTATGAAAATATTCTGTGATGCGACGAACAAAGCCAAGTAGTGAGTTAGACTTAGCCGCTATTAAATTGATATGGTCTCGGATATTCAATTGATGGTCCAAGATAACACCCAAATCTTTAAATGTCATAACTCGTTCCAGCTGGTTATTACCAATAAGAAAGATATTGATGACGAATACCTGCTTTTTTCCTGGAGAAGCTCATAATCCTGCACTTTTCCAAATTTAAGTTCAATTTATTCACAATTGACCAATTATACACCAAATCAAGATCACTCTGCATTTCATTACATTGCTGTGGGCTACAAACAGTATTTGATATTTCCATGTCATCAGCATATAATTCACAGTCACAGTACTGGAACAAAGAAGCAACTTCATTGATGAAAACGTTAAACAACACTGGTCCTAGGTGTGAGCCCTGAGGTACTCCAGCTTCCGATTACGCAGATATGATCCAATCCAATCCAAGAAGTTTGTCAAGAAGAAGCTCAAACTGAGGTGAGTCTAATGCTTTCGCAAAAACCACATCCAGCTGACAATTGGAGTCAAAAGCACTAAACACTTTAGATGTTAGATAGACTTAAGAGATTTGTAGTGGTAGGACGATGCCTGACGAATCCATGTTGTTGATGCTTCTTCCATATCAACGGAAATACACCACTCTTCAGAGACGCATTAAATATCAGAGATAGTGGTAATGACAGCGAGCTATTAAGGCCTTTAAGTATTTTTGCAGGTATATTATCAACACCACATCCTGATTTCATCTTGGATATATACCAAGGCTGACGTATTTTTCTGAAATATAAGGTATTCCAATTAAATTTTGATGATGAGAAATACGAGGTCCTAAGGAAACATCAATAGCATTATCGTAGTATTTTTATAGAATGATTGGAAAAATTCAGCAAATAATTCACATATGTCCTCAGCATTACAGGCAGTTAAATCATTTAACGACATCATTTGGGGATAACCGGAACATTTTCTTTTGTCATCAACAAAAGGTCAAAATAGGTTTGGGTTTGAAATTAAATTATCTTCCAGCCGTGAAATATAGTTCCTATAGGCTCGGTGTTGTTCCTTATCAAATTCCCGGCGTAGTTGTAGGAAAGAATTAAGACAATCGAAGTTATCACCAAAACCTTTGGCCAATGTATGTGCCTTATTCTTTTTGTTTCTTAAATTGACCAAATTGTTGTCAAACCATGGAGGATGGTTATTCTTACGTTTATAGCATTTATGTACATGTTTGTCGGAAGCCTCAAGTCGACTAAAGCATTAATATCACTCAATTTGGAATTAAAAGTTTTGTCCCAGTCCCCCATTTCATAAAACTCCTGCAGACCGGCAATATCGACCTTATTAAAATTGTAATTTAACTTTGGTTGGGCATTGTTGATGTATTTACAAAACAGCTCCTGGCAGTCAAAGTTAATATCCAATCCATTGTGGTGAGATATATCAGGAACAAAAGGTTTCAACGACTTAGTGACCAATCCACAATTAGGATCATTCAGTAAAACTAGATCCAAAATTCTACCATTCGGGTTAGCAACTTTGCAAATTTGATGTAAATTTAAAAACAACATGGTATCAATAAAAAATTGTTCCACATCACTCGTAACATTGGATACACCAACATAAACCCGGAAGATTGAAGTCACCCAATACACATAGAAAACAATAAATATTTGAACAGAGTAACCTATATGTAAACTTGTATGCAGCATAAAAATATATTGACTGTACTGTCCAAGATAATTTCACAGCAACATATTCCACAGTATTATTCGAGCATACTACATCATAATTTATAATTGAATTATGCACAGCTACAAGAACTCCACCACCATTAGATTTACCACTTGTTAGGCTGGAACGGTCACATCTGTACGTAACATAATTACACCTGGATTCAACCATGTCTCAGATAAAACATATACCGGATAACAAGACGACGATAGAAATAATGAAAATGCGTTGATTTTGTGCGCATACCACCAACATTCTGATAATAGATTGAGATTGAACTTGACTTTGAATTAAATGTTGGCTTTAAATTAAAACCGTTAAAGTCGACCGAGGTACTAAAAAATGATTCGATGATTGCCGACGACAATTCACATATTCTTTGATTAATACACCAGGAGGCCAAGATGATGTGACCAACAGCAGGTTGAATTTGTTATCCGGAACCCCAATTTTGAATGATATATAGTCACGGTCATCATTACGTCTCATCTGAACCAAAATAGATTTATCAATGTCAAATTTATTTTTTAAATACAGTGACATATCATCGACACTAACTTACTTGCACAGATGTAAAACAAAATCCATTTTATTGGTTCGACAGTGCGCATAGTAGAATGTAGTATGTACCACTCCCAATAACAAGTTTGGGGGAATTATTATTATTATCATTTGTTGGTTGAGTGGCAGCAATATACTCGGTTTTGGTCGACACCCGAGCGAACCGACTGTAATTATTGCAATACATTCTGCCTTTGGTATTGATTAATTTGTTTATGAATTTTAACGTTTTTTTTTAAATTTAAAAGTCTAAAAATTCCACAAAGCTTCGGGAAGTATATTAAGCTCAAAAGGCCACTGTAACATACTAACCGTTTTTCATACTAATCAATTTGGTATCCTACCACCTAAAATGATCAATAAATTAAATTACCTGATAGTCCCGCAGGGCGATGCAAGTTTCCCGACGACGGTAGTGATGTTGTTTCCCGTGGCAGTGTTCCTTGCAGGTGTTTCGACGAACCATTAATTTCTATTGTTTGGTGCACTAAATAAAAAAATAAAAAAAATGTGCACATCGTTATTCAATCTGTCATTTCACATGGCACTTAATATAGAATACTTACATTGTATCGTATTTGGTGTATTTCGCATATAATTATTCCCACGATATCGTCGACATATACAAATGGCGAAACCAACTATGCACGCACAAATTACTAATAAACTACTTACAGCTACAAGTACAAACCATGTTAATTCCAAACCTAACAATTTATTTGTATCTTGACTTTGACATAATGTACCAACAGCCTCGTCGGAACCATCGGCACAATGATTTACGCCATCGCATACTAAATCGGGATGAATACAAAATTCTCTTAGAGTGCAACGAAAATCTTTGCATGTATGTTCTGCGTCGTAAAAATAAATAAATAAATTTTTATTAAATTTTAATTAATTTAGTGTAAAAACAATATAATTTTTTATTACTTGGATCTTTTACAGCTGTTATGACCATTTTGAAACCATTTGTATCCGTACCCCAGCCATCAGTCACGTATTTCAATGTAACAAAATTTGTACGTGTGAAAATTGCACCGACTGATTGTTTTGTATTACGGCATGTGAGGTCCGCCTATTAAAAGAGAGAAGGAAAGAAAATTTAATTTTTATTTGGAAAACCTACAAACAAAAAAAAAGGAAAATTTTATGTTTTTTCAAATTAAAATTTATGTTTATATATAAAATTGACATATTTTTTGTTGTTATTGTTGTTGTCATGTATAGTTATGATGGTATCGTTTATTTTTATGAATTTCTTGTTTTCCAAACATTTTTCTAAAGTTATTCTTTTTTATAACACCTTTGATCATTGGGAGATCAAACAGAGACGATTTAGTTTTACTGACTTGTTTGTCACTTTAATGAATTTATACAAGGCGTAGTTTTATATTGTACCGCATTTTAACTTACAAATTTCCTGCCAAATTTTCAAATTAACCGGGACGCGGAAGAAACCTCAAGCAATTTTAATATTTAACTATTATGTACCTACCGCACCGCTATTAGTCTGAAGTCTCCATTTAATTACAGATAAATCTCCAAGCAAAAAATCTGTGTAGGAATAGGTCATTTGTTTTATTTGTTTTTGAATATAGTTTCTTTTAGTTTATTGATTGAGAAACTTCTAAAAAAGCATTATCGTCGTTCAAAAAATCAGTAGGTATATTCCATACACCAGACCTATTCAGTTCCGTAATATTGTTCCTCCATTTTTATTTGTGACTTTTTTAAAAATCTTTTCTTACCTCGATGCTTTAAGTAATCAAGCTTAAAGGCCGATACGCTGCTGAAGTGAATGAAATTTTTCATATAAAATTGACATAAGCGAAAACGAAAATGAAAATTTCACCTCTGAATTTCACTTTATGATATTAGAATACAGATGTCTCTATTTTATCTCTACACATTTTTCGCTTCATTTTTATCTTCCCGGCCGATAAATGTGAAGATAAATTTTAACAATTCCATTTGTTTTTGGATTTATTTTTAGGATAATCAACTATCGAAGTGAATTTGATTGTACAAAATATGTTGTCTGAGACAACATGAAGTTATACGCTCTAAAATATTAACGAAACTCTTCAAGCTAAATTTTCACGTCAGATTTATCTTCCTATTTTTGGAGACCAGTGAAAATTTCATTTCACTTGAATAGCGTACTAGGCTTAAGTAATTAACCCGTAAAGAGCGTTGTGCGGTCTCTGGGACCGCTCTACTTTTCAAAAAATCAAATTATCCCCAGTCCGTTTAATTTGTTTCTGAAATTTTTTGTATCTTTCTAATCGAAATTTTTAGCATTGTTCTAATTGAATAAAAAATCATTAATATAAAATTTCGGTCCGCTGGAATGCACCACTCTTTTCATGCAACATTTTTCAAGACTACGGGTTAAGATTAGTTTTCCTATATAAATACAGATGTCAGTGAATATTGTTTGTAAAAATTCTAATAATTTAATTTTACTATTTATGCATTTAATATTTATTTAATACCAATATGGGTTTATTGTACATATATACGGCACGAGCACAATCACCTCCTGCTACGGTTTTCTTTGTCTAATCTGTTATCTCCTCCAAGTAGATTAGTCTTTGTTCCATAACACCAGGACCTGCAACGCTCGGTATTCTAATATTATTTTTAGCGTAAGCCTTTACCTTTGACCAAATCGCCTCGATAGGATTAAGCATTGGCGAATATGGCCCTAGCCACAACAGAGACGTCATCGTTCCAGTAATAACTGTTTCTAGTTTTGAATGGCATGTGCGTTGTCTGAAACAATTACCAAATCTTTCAGTTTATTTCCCATATCTTGCCAGTGTTGCATCAGTCTTGCCACCCATGCATTTGCTAGGTGCGCTGTAAATGAACCTCTTCTCCGCTCCATTGACCCAACTCCTGTAGTAGATATTGCTCCTATTAAATGGATGTTAGGGCCTCGTGCTACCGGAAGGAGTTGGACTGCTCTGGTACCAGCTACCGCACGGCCCCAGTCTTATAACTTTTTCCCATGTCATTGGAATGCGGCAAATAATGCAATTATCTTTAAACTCCATTAAAAAATATGGGATTAATTTTTTTTCACAAAAAATAATAACAATTTAATTAACATAGTTAATTAAATGACACATATTTTTGGTTACTATATCTTTATTTTTTTCTATAGTATAATCCAGTAAAACTAAGTACATTATATAATTTTAATTCAAGGCCTATTTTATTTGACCATTTACAAAAAAATTGCTTGTATCCAATACCATTTTAGTATTCGTGAATTCCCGCTGTGTACTAGGTTTTCAAAAATCTAATAGTATTTTTTAGCAGGGACGCGATTCCGAAATAAATACCTATTTTGAATTTGGCAAATAAAATAGGCCTTCAGTTTATTGCATCAATGAGATTAATGTTGAAATTTTCGGAATTACAATTGATACTTTCTGAATTGTAGAAGGCTCTGGACTAATTACTATACGGTAGAAGGAAGAGGAAAAATTGTTGGAAATTAATATTTTTTTAATTTTTTTATAAAACTTGTATATGCATCTGTATTTGTACATACACACATGTATGTTAAATTATCGATGTGTTCTTGTTTAACACATTTATCAGTGCAAGAGAACTTCAAACACAAAGGAACACCGACTTTTTGTTAAGTAGAGCTTGGCTTTCAATATTTTTTACTATTTTGTTACGAAGAGGTAGTGGTTGTTATTCCGAATTTATATGTTGCGCACCCCACGCCTTTATGCTGATTAAAGAAAATCAATAAATTTGGAGAAATTTAAAAAGTTTATTTTCCCATTTTTAGTGGAAATCAAAAGCTTGTTTTTAAAAAGTTATTTTTATTATTGTTTCATTTTCATGAAAACAGTATAACGTAGATTTTGGTCTGGTTTATAGAATTTCTTTCAATGCCTCCTAGATATTTGTACAGTGCTAAATCATTAGTTGCATTGCTTTCGTCCAAATCCAAAATATGGTTTAAATTTTAACCAAATTTTTAGAAAATACACGAAAAAAGAAATTGACCAAAATTTGTTTAATTTTTGCTGTTGCTTTGACCAACCGTTAAACCCACAAAAATTCCTAACTCATTTTGGTTGAAAGCAGTACACTTAATGACTTTTCTAAATTGTTGATTAGTTCATGCCAATTATTCATAGATGGCATACGGGTCAATAAGGCAAGCTGTGCCTGGTTTGCATTATTCTACAGAGCGACTTTTGAAACGTCAACCTTAGGTGGTTATTCTTTGACGGAAATAGCCAAGATTACTCTTCGAAATATATTTTTCGGTTTGGCTTGCGTGCTGGTTAATTTACAGTCCAATTCTGATATTAAGACTCTTAAGACTGTCTTAGCTAGGACCCATTTTCTAAAATTTTTTTTTAAGACGAAAGTCTTAATTGGTATTCTGGTGGTGATAGGCTTAATATTATGTACTAAAAACTCTCCAAAGATTGGGTAGAGCTGTCAAATGGAATTTTTTTCTTTTTTCGTAAAGTTTTCTGAAATTTTTGAGATAAATTGTATTTGCTTTTGCTTTTCTTTACTTTAATATCTTTTCTATTTAGTTAACTAGAACACATTTATTAAATTTTCATCCTGTATTCTTATAAATTCCATTTTCATTCTTTTTTTGTACTCCGTCTATTTTGTTTTTTTTTATATGGGTATGTATTCTGTTTGTAATTTTGTTTAATACAAAATATATTTTTTCTATTAAAATTGTAATGTGAATATCAAAATTTATTATTTTTAAGAAAAGTATGCTTTGGAAATTTTGATGTATTCTGACATTTCCTTCAGTTTGCGCGTTAATTTTCGCTCTGATAAGTGACAGCTGAACTGAACGAAAAGTTCTAAAAGATTCGCTGGCCAATAACACGTACTTTCTGTATATCGCATTATTACAAATGCGTTCGTTTGTGGTGAATTAACTGAATTATCTGAATTTACTGAATTAACTGAAGTGATTTGCCCGTTCGTTTGGTATGCTTCACTTCACTTAAAAATATTGAGCAACTGATTTATCTGAATAATAATTTTGCTTGTGTAGATAATTCAGATAATTGTTTTGTTGTTTTTTGACATTATTTTGTTTTACGCATCGAAGAAGTCAGGATATTTTAGAGAATTTTAAATTATTGTTCTGTTATAATGGATGACGATTTGATCGAATATGTGAGTTTCGCAAATCACGAAGAATTTGCAAATGTGAAAATGTAATGTGACACACAAAAATAATTGATCCTAGAAAATGGTTGAGTAACTTTAAATTTTTATTATTTTATAACACAAGCCAATTACTTTTTAACAATTTGACATTTATGTGAATTGTAGCAAACGAACGACCAATTCACTTCAGTAGCTTAATTATCTGAATAATAACTCAATTTTCGGAATAGTAACTCAATATCAATTTAGTTAATTCACCACAAACGAACAAGCTTTACGTTAAGTTGTTATTGATTCGCTGGTTGAGCCATTAGAATTTCTCTATAATTCGTACAAAAAAAAAAAAATAAAATGGGTTGGCCATGACTTTTGAGTCAGACGGTTGTGTTTCTTGTTTTTTAAATTTTCCTTAAAAATTTATTTTATTCAAAATAATTAATTTAACAATTTATTGTTGATTGGTCGGGGCACGAACGTCAAAGGTGTAGTCTTGTTTTTGCTGTAAAGCCGGAGTTAAATTGAAGTGGATCGTACTGTGTTCTAAAAATTACAAATGTTAAAAGTAGGGCGTACATTTGTGGTTGTCCTAGATTTGGTGTTCAAAAAAGAAAAAAAAAAATTCCAATGGCTTTTGAACAAATTGTGGATCGGGTCCCAAAGGCGAGTGAGTATACATTGTGTCGTTTCTTTATTCACATGCATAATAAGCTTCACATAATGCTGGTTTATAATTTGTAGTCGGATTGAAACAATATTGTTTAAAGTCTTCGAATGGATTTATATATATTATAGAGGTCTGTTGTATACATGATTTATCCCAGTGCAGGGTTGCTGCAATATCGATTGCTGCTGAGTGCTGGTCGAGTCTAAAGCGGATAAATGTTATGCTTATTTATGCTGGTGTTTTTGTTAATTTGACTTTGTTTTGATACAATTGCTTTGACATGATTGGTGATTGTTTTGCGAAATGTCGTCAATTTAGCTATAAACGAAGATGGCCACAATTTGTAATTTCTTTGCGATGTTATTCTAGTGTCGTTTTCCAGTTACAACAAAGAGTAGCGAAAGAGTAGAGAAAGAGTAGAAGGAGCTGTCATAAAGACAGATTTTTGACATTTTAAGTGGAACATACAAAAAAATATTTTTACATGGCTTTGGTTTTTTGTATGGGTGTATAAATATACGTATTAATTGTCAAATTCCTATTTTGACAAATAATAAGTCAACTTTGCAATGCAATGCAATGTAGATGTAAATGTATTAGTTAGAGTAGTTTGCTACTCCGTCAATTTAGACGGATTTAAAGATGGCGGATTGGAGTAGCTTTAGAGTAGAGTAGTATGTAAGTGGAAAATGACATAGGACAAATGTTAGATAAATTCGATTAATATTAGTACATTGCTGGCAAATAGATTATTAAGTACTAAGCACTGTTAATTAAATTTGTTAGTACAATTTATTTATTTTGTTATTAATTTAATTTCTTTTAGTTTGTTTATTTATAATTAAATTTTGTTATGTATGTAGACGATTTAAAACAAACTAAACTTTGAGGATTTCAGAGTTTAATAATTTATAGTTTACTAGCTGATATACCATACCGTCGTACTATCATACCATCATAGCCTCATGCCATCATACCATCGTACCATCATGAAATCATACCATCATACCATCGAACCATCATAACATCGTACCATTATGACATCATACTCTCATACCATCACGAAATCATACCATAGTACCATCATACCATCATACCATTATATCATCATAACATCATGATCGGTTTATAAATGATTAGATCCCATTTTGCTGGCTGGTTGACCCCATTTCCGAGCTACATACTCAATTTCATCATGATTGGTTTATAAATGACTAAGTTCCATTTTCGCTGGCCCCGTTGGTCATATTCCGGAACTAAACCCGGCCATTCTTCGCTGTGGCTCAGTCTGATATGAAATGAATCGGAAAGTAAAAAAAAGTATTCTAGCGAATATAGATTCACCGAAAAAACACATCATTAAATTCAACACCCTGCCTTGCGTTATTGTGGCTATGCTGTGGAATGAAACGAAAGGAAGAAAAATATGTTTTTCGTAGGGAATTATTTTTTATTGAAAAGCTAGTGGAATGACTACATTTTTTGTTTGTCCGTTTTCTGCATAAACATAAAGATCGGAAAGTTTACCGACTCTAGAGCATGCGACGTATAACTGCCCATGAAAGAAGTAGTCGTTTTCTAAATTCAAACCACGCACTTGCAAAGATTGCCCTTGCGCTTTGTTGATAGTCATAGCGAACGCAATGCGTATTGAAAATTGAAGTTGTTTGAACTTAAATGCCATCTTCTTGATCGAAATGAATGGTATTCGTGGAAGTAGTACGTCTTTACCTTTATGAGGTTCAACTAGAATGTTGCTTCAATTAGATTGTTGAATACTTTTTTAACTATAATCGTGTGCCATTGCATAATTTTGGCTGATAGATTTACGGTATACCCACATTTACCGTAACATACATATTTTTAAATTTTACAATCAAACATGCCATATAAATTTGAAAACAACTTCAAAATAAAGCCTAATTTTTTCCCTCCAAAATGACATCGCCGAGGTTTAAACTCGCAACCTCAAGATTTCAAAACACCAACTCTATCACCACGCGGCTATTGCATCATTGGTTTGGAAATATAACATAATTTTATAGAAAAAGTTGAATGTTGCACAATGTTTTACGTTCAACAAATGGCGCTGTTTTTGAAAAAACATGTTTTCACCTGTCGAAGGTGTGGCATTTATATATTATAAAAACACGCGCGTATTCGAATGCAACGTTGTGTTAAAATCTCAAATTAATCGACCGATTACTTTTCGAGTTTTGCGAGCACAAACATACGCAGGCTGAATTTTTATACATAAGATTTTAAAGTAGTACCTGATAATTAACAAAATTTGATCTGGATTTTCAGAATATCGGAGGAAAGCAGACAGCAGACAGGTAGTTTAGAAATTGTATTTTATTAATTTGTGTCGACTTAAGTCACAGGAACTCCAGGTCGGACTTCTTACTTTAGAAACTAATTAGTGTCTTATAATTTGATTTAGGCTACTGGTGGCGTTAATTGTAATTCATTACAACCAACACAGATCAAACGTCTATAATCTTAGTAGCAGAAATGCTCCAGTTTGATAATAGCGGCTGTGCTAAACTGTAGTTTATTATATATTTATATATTTATTATGTTATGTTGTCTCCGAACTACTATTGATAAGTTTTGATTAAGTGAAATTTAAATTAATGATGATTATAATTTGAAAAGTGTACAAACAATCTGACCCAGCAAAAGAATAAACGTTGTTTCAGAACACAGTTGTTAGTCTAACAAAATTAGATTTAGACAGCTCTTAATCATACTGCAACAACAAATTTCCGAAAGCGGGTTCTGAAATCTGACGCAGCCAAGGGAAATGGACACTATTGTTAACATTAAGGTTGTGTAGTACTTAAAGATTAATTCATAATAGGTGTATAGAAATTAAATTAAACTTCAATTTTAACCTAATTGGTTGAGAGTATTATTTGTTATTTAAAAATCAATCAATCAATTAAAAACGGCCGGAGGAAGTAAGGTGATGGTAATATATAAGGTGTAATTGATAAGTGATAACTAATCAAAATTGACTTTAAGATGTCAAGGATTGAAATCAGTTTTTAGAAAAAATGTAACTACTAACAATTGACCGCCAAGGTGTTTGTAACCGGGTCGATCTCAATCGCTTACTAACAATCCTATCCAATCCTTCCAAGTACGGCTTGCCCATTCCCGGGAAACAGGATTGTGATTTTCTGTTTACCGGAAATTCCCGGTACTGATTTAAACACTCAATCGGCGTGTTTCGTTCTCCCACCGAAAGAATTTAAACTATCAGCGTTGATTTTACGATTTAATTTTCGTTAGAAACGCAGCCGGTAATGGAAAATTAGCCTCGATTTATAACGGGTGGTTTTTTAAATTGGTTATTTTCCATTTCCTTGTGTTTTGGGTAAGCACACAATGCGATAATTTGGTTTAAATATGTAGATAGACTAATGTACGTTCAACTTTTTCTTTTGACTGAATAATTTTCTTTGTCTGCTCCAATGGTCCAACCACATTCTCTGCAACATTGTTTTCCAAAATAGGCAATTTCGGATGTTTAGCTCGCCCCAAATGGATCATCTATAATTTTCCATGTCCCGAACTCTGGCTCTTGACCTCTTGTAATAATTTTATTAACAAACCTTTATTTCTTCTAATGGCTAAGGTTTGTTTTATAAAATCGACCGTGATCAATAATTGTTCCCTGTTCTTTTAAATTTGCTAACAATAATGCCGAAGTCGCTTCAGCTTTGGGTATTTCAATGTCTTGATTTCCTAACGCATCTGAAGGTACATTCAGCGGTTGAAGAACATTTTGTAGCTGGCCAGCATTGCTCAATATTCGTTATTCCCACATTTCGCTTATTTTCAGTTCCAGTGGCACTATTCTGGTTTTCCCGGGGAATTGGGAAATGATTTATTATGACTTGTTTTAGTGTAATTGGTATTATTGTTTTCAAAGCATACTATGGCGATTGGTATTTAGTTCAAATTTTGGGAAACAATAATTCCATTTTCACACTACTGCCTACTGTGTAATTTCCAATAAAATTTTTAGGCAAAGATAAACAACAAAATTGCTTTGAAATGGAATTATTTTTTCCCAAAATTGGAACAAAATGAAAATACCACCGTATGCTTTGAAAACAATGATACCAAAATACACTAAAACAAATCATAATAAATCATTTCCCAATTCCCAATTCCCCGGGAAAACCAGAATAGTGCCACAAGTGATATTTTTCTAAGGAACCCTTCCAGCATACTCTTTAAAGTTGTCCAGCGGATGTGGTTATCTAACATAATATTCAGTTCTTGACACTCTAATTCAATAACGTGTCTTTAGTTTTTATAGCGTTGCATCTTTCATCAAGGACTATCTGATTAATTCCATGGAGTTATTAAACTGCAATGAGTAGTCTTGAAACTGGATTTTACATTCCCGGGAAATATTCACGACATTCCCGGGAAACGGGAATACTTTTAAATTCTTAAAGTCCCAGGAAATCCCGGGATGCAAGCCCTACTACCAAGTAAATGTAAACAAGGGGGTACGGTGGGCCCGGCCATCAAATTCTATACCGGGAGATCTTACTTAATGCTTGGTCGTACATTCAAAATCAATCGATTTCGTACAAAAAGAAACCAAACAAATTTCGGAAGATGTCTTGGCAGGATACAATTTTGGCGTCCCGAGAATATTATGACGTTGAACTTCGTTAATGTAAGGAAAAAAGGGGAAAAGAGCCGGATTTTTTTCGTTTTACAGTTATCATGCGTTGGGTTATCCTGTTTCATTTGACAAACTTGTTTATCAATATACTAAATAGTTTTAGAGTTATTAGCGGAGAACTTACATTAGCGCTTTTTTGCACCTACATGTCGATTTTTTCCCCACTTCCGCCCTGCGAGGAGGGGGGATTGTAATATATATGTATATTTTTTAATTATAGGCCCAAAAGTTCAATTGGCCCAACCAAAATTTCAGCCTAAAGTTACTTTCTCCTGGATTTTTTTTTTTTTCGATAAGGTACCTGACGCTAATTAATTTTAAAATCTAAAATTTCTAAATCAAATTCACAAAGATTTTTAAACCTAAATTAATATTTCAAAATAAATTCAAATTTTGAACACGGTAATAATTTTTTTTTCAATTTTTAACCAAATTTTAAAATATTAAAAATACATTTTTACTAAATTTATTATATTAATGATTCATTGATTTTTGGTGTAGTCCAATTAAACTTTGTTAAATTTTAATTGTTGAATAAAGGGAATTCACTCAGATCCATCTTTACCAATAACTTCCACTACTTCATTTCTGGTTGCGTATTTCGAAACAGGACAAGTCAAAACTGTCGTTATTCTAAATTTTACGAAATTAAAATCAAATAATTTTTAAAATTTTAATGATAAGTTGAAATTGAAACGTGGTTGAAAACAGACAGTATTCAGCTTAGTTA
Organism: Tipula helvola; assembly: GCA_963556165.1. Classification (NCBI taxonomy): domain Eukaryota; kingdom Metazoa; phylum Arthropoda; class Insecta; order Diptera; family Tipulidae; genus Tipula; species Tipula helvola. The sequence continues at coordinate 6,014,690 of OY744481.1, read as the reverse complement.
AACAAATTTACCGATTTTCGAATTGCGATTTATTCGAATAGTGACTATTTGCCCCATCAAGTGCGAAAATCAATTTAGGCCAAACCAGCCTTCCAAGTTTCTGCGACTACATGGTCCTGTGCTTTTAGTATTTGATTAATAATAAAACGAAAAAAAAACTTTTATAGATAGGATTGCCGAAAGGCACGTATTACCTTCTAAAACCATACCGTATTTCGTACAAACAAGAAACTATACGGGATAAATATAGATATCCAGTAAAACTTTTAAAACAAAATTGAAACGTACAAAAATATTTTCCAACTTTTTATCTCAATTTTCAATTAAAAAACTAAAAGGTGTAAAGTTTAGTTGTACATACTGGTAGAAAGTACATATAAAGACGAAGACATCGATGCTGATGGTGGATTATATTTCTAGTGTACGTGCAGAATATATTTACCACAAACAAACTCAAAATAAAAATAAAAAATTGGAAACCTAAAATCAATATGGAATAAAAGTTGTTGAATGCCATTGAATATCCATACATCCCTATTATATAGAGAAAGATTAATGAATAAAACCGAGATTTGCTGTATATGTACAATAGTAAATATACAGTGGTTGAGTAGAAAAAGGCTGATCTTGTAACTGTCAACACAATATATTACATTATTATTTTTATCGAACGACACTTCATTATTGATTGCCGATGTACCAATCATGTCAATGGCAATATTGATAATCATTACCATAATAATATTTTTTCGGTATATTAGAAGCATTATTATATAGATACAGTTGGTCAAAATGTTGGTAAATGACAAGTGATTAATTAGTAACATAATCCACTGTGCGTGACACAACGAATATTTCCTATATACACGTTTTATGGCTTTATATACAAAATTTCAAAGTATACATAATCTTCGCGATACCAATAATTTTACCAATTGTACATATATTGTGTTGTGTACACAAAATATGTACATACATGTGTGTACTGATTATTAAAATAAAATAAAAAAACCAAACCTTTTTTTTTTTTTTCAATCTCCTCTGTCAGATTTTATTACACCGAAAATGAATTTTCACCAGAGAAACCAGAACCAAATCAAGTAGAGAAAATCGTTTCATTTCCTTTAATGAATCAGCACAAAAAATATGAAAATTTCGATAAAAATTTGGAAAAACAATATGATACCAATCATTATATATACGACTCGTACACATACAAATAATAATAGTAGTATCGAGATTCGAGTATAAATGGGATCGAAATGATTTCGAAAAGCTTAAAGCTGTTGTTGTTTTTTTTTCTGTATATGTACGAACAAATAAATAATTGAAAACTAATATTTGGATGCTGCATATACACATGTATGTTAGATGTGTATTTGGATGTCGATAAAATTTCGTTCTACATTTTGTTCTTATCTTGCATGTTTTTGGTTGTGATAAGATTTTATTCAATCGGTTATTCGATTTATTGGTTCAACGATTGCCATTTTACTGTAATAATATATACACAGGCAATTTATTAGATTCTGAATCAGATTCGTTGCTTAACTAAAATAAACAACTAGGCTCTGGAGTATTTGCCGGTGTTTTATTTTTATTGTTTTAATAATTAGATTTTTACAGAAATGAAAACAAATTGAAACTGGTACTACAAAAATTAAAAATTCAGAAAAAATTTACATGGAAGAACAAGCTCCCAACAAAAATCTACTTCCACATCAAAGTAGATCATCATCTTTCTTGTCATTGAATGACACACGCAGCGCATAAATAAACCAACATATAATATTTTATATTCAATGTAACATTAAACAAAAAATCGCGTTATAAACATTTGTATGCTGTGTATTGCTGTCTATGTAGCTGTTGTCTTGACTAGACAACGCTCAAAAAACAACAACGCAACAATTTTAATTGAATCTTTATTTAATCAATAAATTTTAATTAATTTACTTCAATATATACTTGGTTTATATACTAAAATAAATATAAAATGTAATTAATCAAACTTTATATATATACTATATATACTCTGCTCTGCTACACATCAACTATTCCATCTAATCAATATAACCGAGGCACCATATTTCATCGTTAACATCACACAGAACTCTAGATATATCCCTCCCTCATCCCATCGCGCGCGGGGTATTATTACTCGTATACCTGACATAGAAAAAAAATATGTTTTCTCCGCGTTCTTGGGGGTGCGGCGGCATCATAAATCACTTGCATATTTAAAATTAAATACAACGTTTATTCCAAACATGGATTAAAGAGAGATTGCTGGCGGCAAGATACGAGGCACACTAAACGCATACACACACACTAACGACTCCATACAAATACGCAAATAATCAAAGAGCGGCAAAAATTGCTGAACACAAAAAAAAAAAAAATTATTGACGGTTTTAATCAACCATTAAGATTTTAACAACATCACATTTTTATCACTGCAATTAAAATTTTATTGGCTTTAAATATTTTAGTACCAGTCGATTGTGAGAAAAAAAAAACAAGATAGATCCTTGCAGCACACCATGTAACCGCCATCACCATGAACGAACGACATGATGCGGTTGACAAAGTTTTTTTTTTACCAAATTTTTAATTCAAGTAACAACAATATTCTGCCTGTTGTTGTTCTTGTAAACAAAACTTTGATTAAAGTTTAAGTTTTGTTCACGTTACTAATTTAAATTTTACTGCACAACGTTGTACTTTTGATCAATATTGTATGTATGTATGTATGTATGTATGTACATATATTGACCTTTGACTTAAACATACAGGTACATACATTTCTGAGAAAACTTTAAAGTTTCATGTTGTTGAGCAAAACAATTTTTATTCTTATCTGGTTTTCCTTACAACAACAAATACAATTATTTTTGTATCTTAACAATTATTTTGTTGTTTACTCATCAATTCTAAGTACAAACATAAAAAAATTTATAACGGAAAATTGAAAATCAATACTTCATAAAATTTTTGTGTTCACCTTCCCCTCTTGCAACCAGAAATTTATCCAACACACACAAACAAAAAAAGAAAAACTGGGAAACATTTTAGCCAATATTTGTAGTTGTACAGTTGGTAGATTCTCATAATGAAGCTTCGTTTAATGAACGGTAATGAAACGGGTTCAGTGGGAGTTTTATTGTTGGTATTGTGGACATTTACAGAAACATACATTAATTATTTACGTTTTTTAGCAAATAAAGCTTTATTTTGTGGATACAAGCCCGTGTCAGGAATATCTTTTCACTCTTAATTTGAAATCATCTATATTGGTAGCTTTTAATGGGCATCACATTTTTGCATTTTTTTTTTGGCATCGCATTTCCTTCAATGTTTGTCTCTGTCTCAGTATGAAGCTCGAGTGGGTCAGTGTTAGTATAAAATGCAATAAAAATGGGGCCAAAACCAACACAAATATCTATACACGCTTTAGGTCTCATTTTGGCTAAGCTAAGCGAGAAACATGGCTTATATTAGCATAGTTACCCTGATTAGCTTACTCCATTGCAAATTTTAGTTAATTATATCGCTCGGCTCACACTTATATTGATGTTTTCGCCTAATTCATTTTTTATGATTTATGAGTATGACATCAAACCTAATATAACTATACTACGAGTTAATAATAAAATATGTATACAAAAACATCAGTGTATACGTGAGCGTTGTGAGCTGATATACATTGGTGGCACTACAATTAAGCCACAGAGCAATAAAACGAACAGGAATTCACAATTAAGCAATCGAAACATAGCCAATGGAATTGCTTTTGCTACGTTCAGAACCGGAAACTAAAAAAACCGAGAATATATGGGGAAATATTAAATGAGAATTCCCACTAAGGAAACGGACAAACAGAGAATATTCATGGGCCGAAATTCAGTAGGTTTGGAAAAATGCAACGCCAGCTCTTGAAGCGTGTAGTCTTGAAGCAAAGAGGTTTCCCCACCAAATATTGAATATTTTTTGAATTATTTATTTTTATAAGTGGCCTAATTAAAGTGCCAGTCAAAACCACTACTACTATTTTTTATTTGAAATAAACTGTGATTGTTAATCTATAAATTATAACTTCAGTTATTTATATACCTATGAATTATTTAAAATAAACAAAACAAAAACTGAAATAAAAACCTGTCCTATTAATTGTGGCTTAATTATAATTCCGCCACTGTAGCAAGGCGAAGACAACTCGACCTAAGATAGTTTGAATCGCTCAAAACAAAAACAAACAATTGAATTTTTAACAACAATTATATCATAGACAATTATAATAGATTTCTCATTTGATTAAAAACACAAAATAAAAATAAAAATTTTCCATTCAAATTTTATCGGTGTATTGCATATACGTATTATATTTGCAACGCATTCTAAAATCATTGCCTTATAAAATACACAACACAACGATACATTGGAATTATCAGAAGTTTTGTTTTTTCCTTTAGTTATAATGAAATGAGAAATCTAATATGATTGTCTATGGTTATATATTTTTTGCTTAAATTCTAAATTCAAACAACTTATCACGGTTATTTTATCTCTATGGACATGCTTGAAAATCTCGTCTTCCACCCCAACCCTGAGCTTCAGTCGGCTGGCTACTCACCGCGTCCAAGCCTCTATCCGGAGAAATCTTTAACGCAATCTTAAGCGTCGCTGAGTGACATTGGAGGGTGTCTCTTCTGATTACTACTCGTGATGCCTCCAAAGCTCGTGAATAGGGGCCCTGTTACAACATTTAAAACTTATTTATGCAACCAGTGAAGTAATGCCTCATTTTGTGTACCGATTGAGATATGTGCCAAACGAGCGAAGCGAGAGTACAAGATTGTTTTAATGTTGTTAAAACTGTAAATTATTGAGTTTTGATAAAATAAAGTCTTCAAATCGAAAATTTCAAATTGATTTCAATTTTTATTGTATATATAGCAGGCACAAACTGCGGTTAAAATGAATATTTCGTCAACAGCGGTGCGATTCTGGTTCAGTGATAATTTGAAATGATAAAAAAACTTTTCATTCCCATCTAGTCATCAGTTTTCATTTTTTTCATTGCACAAAGCAAAATTATTCATGCCTAAGCGACCAATGATACATTTATGACGAATTTGAAACAAATTCAATATATTTATCAAATTGAACTACATAAGGGGGTCGATTATGTAAGCATTACGAGTTTCGAGTTTCTCGAAATTGCGACAAAACGCGATTATGTAAAACTTTACGAGTTCTCGTAATCGCGGTTTATTGTTGTTGTTTTACTCGTACAGGGGTGCGATTATGTATCTCTCGTATTACGAGTTACGAGTTTCGAGAACTCGAAACTCAGAATGCCGTAATTGCGACATAACGCAATTATGTAAGCAATTACGAGAAATACTTTTTTTTAAACAAAAGTGTTTCCCGATAGCGCCATTTTGGTGTTATGCATATTTTGATTTTTCTTTCAATCATTACGAGTTGCCTGTCGTACATAAAAAGCTGTACGAGTAAAACAACAACAATAAGTCGCAATTACGAGAACTCGTAAAGTTTTACATAATCGCGTTTTGTCGCAATTTCGAGAAACTCGAAACTCGTAATGCTTACATAATCGCGCCCCAGATTTTATGTACGACAGACAACTCGTAATGATTGAAAAAAAAAAATCAAAATATGCATAACATTCAAACTGACGCTCTCGGAAAACACTTTTGTTTAAAAAAAAGTGTTTCTCGTAATTGCTTACATAATTGCGTTATGTCGCAATTACGGCATACTGAGTTTCGAGTTCTCGAAATTCGTAATACGAGAGATACATAATCGCACCCAAGGCATTTTCGGAAATAGACCAAAGTAACTTCATAGTAAGGTTCAAACAATAATGTTACCCATCTATTTACGAACGATCAAAGTAACCTCAGTAATGAAAAAAGTAACTTCATGTAACAAACGCACTCGAAATTCTTTCTTACTTTTTTGTATGTGAAAGGTAAATTGAGTAACTTTGTTACCAACATAATATAAATTATAACTCACTCTGAAGTTACTTTGGCCTATTTCGTCTATTTCCGAAAATGCCTATAATTAACTTATACATAATTTTATATTCTGTATTTTAATTTTTTTTTGTTGTAAAAAGTGGTCTGCTTAGTCTTTCTCTTCGGACGTCCTGTGGATTTAATTTTAGTTTGGAATTTTAAGTTTTTATTTGATTGATTTCAACAGGGCTCGTTATTAGACCGAATTTTTCGTTTAGGTTCTTCTGGTTTAATGCTACTTTCATGTTAAAAAAAAATCCATTTCTTGCATTCTTTTCTATTACTTTGAATTCCTCTACATATGTATTTATTAAAGGTTTGCCTTCCATAATTAGACAAAATATCTGCAATATTTTTAGTTATCGCCAATGCCGAATTACATTTTACCTATCCGATAATATTTTGTTGGGACAATCAAAATCATGAGTAAAAGTTTCATCTTCAAACTGCTCATCAATTTCTGCTAAAAATTCCATGAAATTACTTTGGCCTGTACTTGTAGGAAAAAGTTATTTCGAAAATTTTTAATGTCATTTCGTATAAACTTGTTCCCATTTTTCTTATTCAAAACACTTGCAATCATTCCATCTTTGGAACTAGATAATTAATCTGTTGCTGTATCATAGTCAATTTGATTTTTTTTTTGCCTTGCCGTAGTATCCATATTCTTCTTTTCCGATTGTAGGATTATAATTAAGTAACACTTTTGTTAGTGTCCATTTTTCATTTTTACCTCTATAAAAATTTATTTGTGCTAGACCACTATTGTAATAGTATAATGTTGATTCGGACGTTTTCCCTGACATTTTGAAATTTGCTTAATAAACATTTGTAAAAAACTTGTTTTTGAGATCGAGTTCTAATGACAAATGGATGATAATGTTTTCTGCAAAATGCATTAACAGATGTTGAAACAATTGTTGAACAATTGTTCATACAGCCATTCCACGCAAAATCAGACACCTATACGATGTGTGGGGAATTTATTTTGAAATTGGGAGAGAAGATTAGTCTGGATAAAAAAAAATAATTTGAGTAAAACCTCGGTGGGTTCAAAATACGCGGAGTTTCGTTATAATTCGTTTTTATCGGAAACTCGAACGCTGACGTCTTTCAATTACGTGTATCTTAAGTATTTCTTGTCTGTTTGTCAAGTGTAATAGCTCGTTAGAAAGACAATTTTACATTCTCTCAAATAAGCGTATTAAACTTTGAACTTTGGTGTTAATGTACAATATATCCTTTGCATTTCAGTTCTAAATAGTCTTTTGCTGAAAAATCAAACTACCCCCCGTTTTATTTATTTTTTATTTATTTATTCAACAAGACATCTTACATACATGATGGAGACTCGACGCGTTCGAGTTTTATAGAACAAAACGTCATAACAAATTAGGGCGATATTCAACATTTCAGTACAATTACCAGTTACAAACAAGGCCATCCTTACCATGGGGCTATAAGGGCTGCAGCCCTAGGGCGCCGCATTATTAGGGCGCCACCAAATGTCCAAGACCTAGTCAATTTTAGAGAACATATTTTTATTTTTCATTTTTTAGTTCAAAGGAAACGCAAACCGTTTTATTATATTACATTTATTCTATTCGTCGCTTGGAATGCACGAGTCGCGATAGTTATTTTATGCATTGACTTGACGGACGACTGGTAAAGTTGAAAAAGCGCCTTAAGCGGACAATAGTGAACTATGAGACTTCTAATAACAAAAATTTGCTATATGAAGTTATATGGAAATAGTGTCTATTTAATTTGAATTGTTATTTATACGATGGTTGGAAAACCTAGTTAATCTATTCCCTTTCGTGTCCACAAGAATAAAAAAAATTACTTTATCATTAATCCAACCCACACAAATGTGTTGGTAAATAGAAATGTCAAAAAACATGTTTTCCATATAAAATTTCATAGTAACAATAGCCCAACTTACACAATTGTGTGACGGTTTATAAGTATTAACTCTTAAACTTTACTCATGAACCGACCAACACAAATGTGTAAGTATCAACAACGTTTTTTTAAACGATTAATGCTCAATTCGTGACACAAATGTGTCAGTTGGCTTTTATTTATGATAACCTTTGTTTCGCGCCAATTCGTTTAAACTACATACACAAAAGTGTTAGTTGGGCTTCAATTCATCTATAAATAACTTTCGACATCTCACACTAGAGCGATCAAAATTTACCTACACATTTGTGTGGGCAGGACACGAAAGGGGTAGTTTAAAGTGTGATTTTTGTATATTTGATTCATTTGGTACCACTTTTTCATTTTAGATGCCAAAAAATGTTGCTTAAATATTGCATAAATTTTATATTAAGCTACTTGATGCTAAAAGCATAACTGTTTAAAAATATTAAATTTTGGCTTGTAATTATCTGTTAAAACGTAGTAAATATGCTTTAATTTAGTTTGAAAAATGTTTAGTGACTCAAAGATGTATTTATAGTGAATTTAACATTAAATTTCTGCAATTTTTAAGCATGGTTTTCGAGCATTTAAAACGATAAAACTGTTCCAATTGAATCAAATATACAAAAAACAAACTCTGAACAACATACTAGATTAACTAGGTTTTCCAACCATCACAATTTTTATAAATAACAATTCAAATTAAATAGACACTATTTCCATATAACTTCGGATAGCAAATTTTTGTTATTAGAAGTCTCGTAGTTCACTAATGTCCGCTAGAGCACACCATACCAGTCTTCAATTGTAAACCATCTCAAATTTAATAATTTGTTTTCTGCTAGAGGTATCAGTCATCGAAATCGGAGCACATTTGCAGATTTTCGAATTTTGTGGCTCTGAATTTGTGGGCTATAGTTCAGTTGATTTTCAAAAAAATTGAATTTTCCACGGAACGTGTAGAAATATTCGACCGATCCAAATGGCCGTTTGTATGACAATTACAGGTCTCAACGCCTATTGATAGAGGTATCAATCATCGGAATCGGAGCACATTTGCAGATTTTCGAATTTTTTGGCTCTGAATTTGTGGGCTATAGTTCAGTTGGATTTCCAAAAAAATGAATTTTCCACGGAACATGTAGAAATATTCCACCGATCCAAATGGCCGTTTGTATGACAATTACAGGTCTCAACGCCTGTTGATAGAGGTATCAATCATCGAAATCGGAGCACATTTGCAGATTTTCGAATTTTGTGACTCTGAATTTGTGGGCTATAGTTCAGTTGATTTTCAAAAAAATTGAATTTTCCACGGAACGTGTAGAAATATTTGACCGATCCAAATGGCCGTTTGTATGACAATTACAGGTCTCAACGCCTGTTGATAGAGGTGTCAATCACCGAAATCGGAGCACATTTGCAGATTTTCGAATTTTGTGGCTCTGAATTTGTGGGCTATAGTTCAGTTGATTTTCAAAAAAATTGAATTTTCCACGGAACGTGTAGAAATATTTGACCGATCCAAATGGCCGTTTCTATGACAATTACAGGTCTCAACGCCTGTTGATAGAGGTATCAATCATCGAAATCGGAGCACATTTGCAGATTTTCGAATTTTGTGGCTCTGAATTTGTGGGCTATAGTTCAGTTGATTTTCAAAAAAATTGAATTTTCCACGGAACGTGTAGAAATATTCGACCGATCCAAATGGCCGTTTGTATGACAATTACAGGAGCACATTTGCAGATTTTCGAATTTTGTGGCTCTGAATTTGTGGGCTATAGTTCAGTTGATTTTCAAAAAAATTGAATTTTCCACGGAACGTGTGGAAATGTTTGATCGATCCAGATGGCAGTTTGTATGACAATTACAGGTCTCAACGCCTGTTGATAGAGGTATAAATTATCGAAATCGGATCAAATTTGACGATTTTCGATTTTTTTTACTCTGAATTTGTGGGCTATAGTTCAGTTGGATTACCAAAAAAATGAATTTTCCATGGAACGAGTAGAAATATTTGACCGATCCAAATGGCCGTTTGTATGACAATTACAGGTCTCAACGCCTATTGATAGAGGTACCTATCAATCATCGAAATCGGAGCACATTTGCAGATTTTCGAATTTTGTGACTCTGAATTTGTGGGCTATAGTTCAGTTGATTTTCAAAAAAATTGAATTTTCCACGGAACGTGTAGAAATATTCGACCGATCCAAATGGCCGTTTGTATGACAATTACAGGTCTCAACGTCTATTGGTAGAGGTATCTATCATCGAAATCGGAGCACATTTGCAGATTTTCGAATTTTGTGGCTCTGAATTTGTGGGCTATAGTTCAGTTGATTTTCAAAAAAATTGAATTTTCCACGGAACGTGTAGAAATATTCGACCGATCCAAATGGCCGTTTGTATGACAATTACAGGTCTCAACGCCTATTGATAGAGGTATCAATCATCGGAATCGGAGCACATTTGCAGATTTTCGAATTTTTTGGCTCTGAATTTGTGGGCTATAGTTCAGTTGGATTTCCAAAAAAATGAATTTTCCACGGAACATGTAGAAATATTCGTCCGATCCAAATGGTCGTTTGTATGACAATTACAGGTCTCAACGCCTGTTGATAGAGGTATCAATCATCGAAATCGGAGCACATTTGCAGATTTTCAAAAAAATTGAATTTTCCACGGAACGTGTGGAAATATTTGACCGATCCAAATGGCCGTTTGTATGACAATTACAGGTCTCAACGCCTGTTGATAGAGGTGTCAATCACCGAAATCGGAGCACATTTGCAGATTTTCGAATTTTGTGGCTCTGAATTTGTGGGCTATAGTTCAGTTGATTTTCAAAAAAATTGAATTTTCCACGGAACGTGTAGAAATATTTGACCGATCCAAATGGCCGTTTGTATGACAATTACAGGTCTCAACGCCTGTTGATAGAGGTGTCAATCACCGAAATCGGAGCACATTTGCAGATTTTCGAATTTTGTGGCTCTGAATTTGTGGGCTATAGTTCAGTTGATTTTCAAAAAAATTGAATTTTCCACGGAACGTGTAGAAATATTTGACCGATCCAAATGGCCGTTTGTATGACAATTACAGGTCTCAACGCCTATTGATAGAGCCGATAGAGGTATCAATCATCGAAATCGGAGCACAGTTGCAGATTTTCGAATTTTGTGGCTCTGAATTTGTGGGCTATAGTTCAGTTGATTTTCAAAAAAATTGAATTTTCCACGGAACGTGTAGAAATATTCGACCGATCCAAATGGTCGTTTGTATGACAATAACAGGTCTCAACGCCTATTGAAAGAGGTATCAATCATCGAAATCGGAGCACATTTGCAGATTTTCGAATTTTGTGGCTCTGAATTTGTGGGCTATAGTTCAGTTGATTTTCAAAAAAATTGAATTTTCCACGGAACGTGTAGAAATATTCCACCGATCCAAATGGCCGTTTGTATGACAATTACAGGTCTCAACGCCTATTGATAGAGGTATCAATCATCGAAATCGGAGCACATTTGCAGATTTTCGAATTTTGTGGCTCTGAATTTGTGGGCTATAGTTCAGTTGATTTCCAAAAAAATTGAATTTTCCACGGAACGTGTGGAAATGTTTGATCGATCCAGATGGCAGTTTGTATGACAATTACAGGTCTCAACGCCTGTTGATAGAGGTATAAATTATCGAAATCGGATCAAATTTGAAGATTTTCGATTTTTTTTACTCTGAATTTGTGGGCTATAGTTCAGTTGGATTACCAAAAAATTGAATTTTCCACGGAACGTGTAGAAATATTTGACCGATCCAAATGGCCGTTTGTATGACAATTACAGGTCTCAACGCCTGTTGATAGAGGTATCAATCATCGAAATCGGAGCACATTTGCAGATTTTCGAATTTTGTGACTCTGAATTTGTGGGCTATAGTTCAGTTGATTTTCAAAAAAATTGAATTTTCCACGGAACGTGTAGAAATATTTGACCGATCCAAATGGCCGTTTGTATGACAATTACAGGTCTCAACGCCTGTTGATAGAGGTGTCAATCACCGAAATCGGAGCACAATTGCAGATTTTCGAATTTTGTGGCTCTGAATTTGTGGGCTATAGTTCAGTTGATTTTCAAAAAAATTGAATTTTCCACGGAACGTGTAGAAATATTTGACCGATCCAAATGGCCGTTTCTATGACAATTACAGGTCTCAACGCCTGTTGATAGAGGTATCAATCATCGAAATCGGAGCACATTTGCAGATTTTCGAATTTTGTGGCTCTGAATTTGTGGGCTATAGTTCAGTTGATTTTCAAAAAAATTGAATTTTCCACGGAACGTGTAGAAATATTCGACCGATCCAAATGGCCGTTTGTATGACAATTACAGGTCTCAACGCCTATTGATAGAGGTATCAATCATCGAAATCGGAGCACATTTGCAGATTTTCGAATTTTGTGGCTCTGAATTTGTGGGCTATAGTTCAGTTGATTTCCAAAAAAATTGAATTTTCCACGGAACGTGTGGAAATGTTTGATCGATCCAGATGGCAGTTTGTATGACAATTACAGGTCTCAACGCCTGTTGATAGAGGTATAAATTATCGAAATCGGATCAAATTTGACGATTTTCGATTTTTTTTACTCTGAATTTGTGGGCTATAGTTCAGTTGGATTACCAAAAAAATGAATTTTCCATGGAACGAGTAGAAATATTTGACCGATCCAAATGGCCGTTTGTATGACAATTACAGGTCTCAACGCCTATTGATAGAGGTACCTATCAATCATCGAAATCGGAGCACATTTGCAGATTTTCGAATTTTGTGACTCTGAATTTGTGGGCTATAGTTCAGTTGATTTTCAAAAAAATTGAATTTTCCACGGAACGTGTAGAAATATTCGACCGATCCAAATGGCCGTTTGTATGACAATTACAGGTCTCAACGTCTATTGGTAGAGGTATCTATCATCGAAATCGGAGCACATTTGCAGATTTTCGAATTTTGTGGCTCTGAATTTGTGGGCTATAGTTCAGTTGATTTTCAAAAAAATTGAATTTTCCACGGAACGTGTAGAAATATTCGACCGATCCAAATGGCCGTTTGTATGACAATTACAGGTCTCAACGTCTATTGATAGAGGTATCAATCATCGAAATCGGAGCACATTTGCAGATTTTCGAATTTTGTGGCTCTGAATTTGTGGGCTATAGTTCAGTTGATTTTCAAAAAAATTGAATTTTGCACGGAACGTGTGGAAATGTTTGACCGATCCAAATGGCCGTTTGTATGACAATTACAGGTCTCAACGCCTATTGAAAGAGGTACCTATCAATCATCGAAATCGGAGCACATTTGCAGATTTTCGAATTTTGTGGCTCTGAATTTGTGGGCTATAGTTCAGTTGATTTTCAAAAAAATTGAATTTTCCACGGAACGTGTAAAAATATTCGACCGATCCAAATGGTCGTTTGTATGACAATTACAGGTCTCAACGCCTATTGAAAGAGGTATCTATCATCGAAATCGGAGCACATTTGCAGATTTTCGAATTTTGTGGCTCTGAATTTGTGGGCTATAGTTCAGTTGATTTCCAAAAAAATTGAATTTTCCACGGAACGTGTAGAAATATTCGACCGATCCAAATGGTCGTTTGTATGACAATTACAGGTCTCAACGCCTATTGATAGAGGTATCTATCATCGAAATCGGAGCACATTTGCAGATTTTCGAATTTTGTGGCTCTGAATTTGTGGGCTATAGTTCAGTTGATTTTCACAAAAATTGAATTTTCCACGGAACGTGTAGAAATATTCGACCGATCCAAATGGTCGTTTGTATGACAATTACAGGTCTCAACGTCTATTGATAGAGGTATCTATCATCGAAATCGGAGCACATTTGCAGATTTTCGAATTTTGTGGCTCTGAATTTGTGGGCTATAGTTCAGTTGATTTTCAAAAAAATTGAATTTTCCACGGAACGTGTAGAAATATTCGACCGATCCAAATGGCCGTTTGTATGACAATTACAGGTCTCAACGCCTATTGATAGAGGTATCAATCATCGAAATCGGAGCACATTTGCAGATTTTCGAATTTTGTGGCTCTGAATTTGTGGGCTATAGTTCAGTTGATTTTCAGAAAAATTGAATTTTCCACGAAATGTGTAGAAATATTCAACCGATCCAAATGGCCGTTTGTATGACAATTACAGGTCTCAACGCCTATTGATAGAGGTATCAATCATCGAAATCGGAGCACATTTGAAGATTTTCGAATTTTGTGGCTCTGAATTTGTGGGCTATAGTTCAGTTGATTTTCAAAAAAATTGAATTTTCCACGGAACGTGTGGAAATGTTTGATCGATCCAGATGGCAGTTTGTATGACAATTACAGGTCCCAACGCCTGTTGATATAGGTATAAATTATCGAAATCGGAGCACATTTGCAGATTTTCGAATTTTGTGGCTCTGAATTTGTGGGCTATAGTTCAGTTGATTTTCAAAAAAATTGAATTTTCCACGGAACGTGTAGAAATATTCGACCGATCCAAATGGCCGTTTGTATGACAATTACAGGTCTCAACGCCTATTGATAGAGGTATCAATCATCGAAATCGGAGCACATTTGCAGATTTTTGAATTTTGTGGCTCTGAATTTGTGGGCTATAGTTCAGTTGATTTTCAAAAAAATTGAATTTTCCACGGAACGTGTAGAAATATTCGACCGATCCAAATGGCCGTTTGTATGACAATTACAGGAGCACATTTGCAGATTTTCGAATTTTGTGGCTCTGAAGTTGTGGGCTATAGTTCAGTTGATTTTCAAAAAAATTGAATTTTCCACGGAACGTGTAGAAATATTCGACCGATCCAAATGGTCGTTTGTATGACAATTACAGGTCTCAACGCCTATTGATAGAGGTATCAATCATCGAAATCGGAGCACATTTGAAGATTTTCGAATTTTGTGGCTCTGAATTTGTGGGCTATAGTTCAGTTGATTTTCAAAAAAATTGAATTTTCCACGGAACGTGTGGAAATGTTTGATCGATCAAAATGGCCGTTTGTATGACAATTACAGGTCCCAACGCCTGTTGATATAGGTATAAATTATCGAAATCGGAGCACATTTGCAGATTTTCGAATTTTGTGGCTCTGAATTTGTGGGCTATAGTTCAGTTGATTTCCAAAAAAATTGAATTTTCCACGGAACGTGTGGAAATGTTTGATCGATCCAGATGGCAGTTTGTATGACAATTACAGGTCTCAACGCCTGTTGATAGAGGTATAAATTATCGAAATCGGATCAAATTTGAAGATTTTCGATTTTTTTTACTCTGAATTTGTGGGCTATAGTTCAGTTGGATTACCAAAAAAATGAATTTTCCATGGAACGAGTAGAAATATTTGACCGATCCAAATGGCCGTTTGTATGACAATTACAGGTCTCAACGCCTATTGATAGAGGTACCTATCAATCATCGAAATCGGAGCACATTTGCAGATTTTCGAATTTTGTGGCTCTGAATTTGTGGGCTATAGTTCAGTTGATTTTCAAAAAAATTGAATTTTCCACGGAACGTGTAGAAATATTCGACCGATCCAAATGGTCGTTTGTATGACAATTACAGGTCTCAACGCCTATTGATAGAGGTATCTATCATCGAAATCGGAGCACATTTGCAGATTTTCGAATTTTGTGGCTCTGAATTTGTGGGCTATAGTTCAGTTGATTTTCAAAAAAATTGAATTTTCCACGGAACGTGTAGAAATATTCGACCGATCCAAATGGCCGTTTGTATGACAATTACAGGTCTCAACGCCTATTGATAGAGGTATCAATCATCGAAATCGGAGCACATTTGCAGATTTTTGAATTTTGTGGCTCTGAATTTGTGGGCTATAGTTCAGTTGATTTTCAAAAAAATTGAATTTTCCACGGAACGTGTAGAAATATTCGACCGATCCAAATGGCCGTTTGTATGACAATTACAGGAGCACATTTGCAGATTTTCGAATTTTGTGGCTCTGAAGTTGTGGGCTATAGTTCAGTTGATTTTCAAAAAAATTGAATTTTCCACGGAACGTGTGGAAATGTTTGATCGATCAAAATGGCCGTTTGTATGACAATTACAGGTCCCAACGCCTGTTGATATAGGTATAAATTATCGAAATCGGAGCACATTTGCAGATTTTCGAATTTTGTGGCTCTGAATTTGTGGGCTATAGTTCAGTTGATTTCCAAAAAAATTGAATTTTCCACGGAACGTGTGGAAATGTTTGATCGATCCAGATGGCAGTTTGTATGACAATTACAGGTCTCAACGCCTGTTGATAGAGGTATAAATTATCGAAATCGGATCAAATTTGAAGATTTTCGATTTTTTTTACTCTGAATTTGTGGGCTATAGTTCAGTTGGATTACCAAAAAAATGAATTTTCCATGGAACGAGTAGAAATATTTGACCGATCCAAATGGCCGTTTGTATGACAATTACAGGTCTCAACGCCTATTGATAGAGGTACCAATCAATCATCGAAATCGGAGCACATTTGCAGATTTTCGAATTTTGTGGCTCTGAATTTGTGGGCTATAGTTCAGTTGATTTTCAAAAAAATTGAATTTTCCACGGAACGTGTAGAAATATTCGACCGATCCAAATGGTCGTTTGTATGACAATTACAGGTCTCAACGCCTATTGATAGAGGTATCTATCATCGAAATCGGAGCACATTTGCAGATTTTCGAATTTTGTGGCTCTGAATTTGTGGGCTATAGTTCAGTTGATTTCCAAAAAAATTGAATTTTCCACGGAACGTGTGGAAATGTTTGATCGATCCAGATGGCAGTTTGTATGACAATTACAGGTCTCAACGCCTGTTGATAGAGGTATAAATTATCGAAATCGGATCAAATTTGAAGATTTTCGATTTTTTTTACTCTGAATTTGTGGGCTATAGTTCAGTTGGATTACCAAAAAAATGAATTTTCCATGGAACGAGTAGAAATATTTGACCGATCCAAATGGCCGTTTGTATGACAATTACAGGTCTCAACGCCTATTGATAGAGGTATCTATCATCGAAATCGGAGCACATTTGCAGATTTTCGAATTTTGTGGCTCTGAATTTGTGGGCTATAGTTCAGTTGATTTTCAAAAAAATTGAATTTTCCACGGAACGTGTAGAAATATTCGACCGATCCAAATGGTCGTTTGTATGACAATTACAGGTCTCAACGCCTATTGATAGAGGTATCAATCATCGAAATCGGAGCACATTTGCAGATTTTCGAATTTTGTGGCTCTGAATTTGTGGGCTATAGTTCAGTTGATTTTCAAAAAAATTGAATTTTCCACGGAACGTGTAGAAATATTCGACCGATCCAAATGGCCGTTTGTATGACAATTACAGGAGCACATTTGCAGATTTTCGAATTTTGTGGCTCTGAAGTTGTGGGCTATAGTTCAGTTGATTTTCAAAAAAATTGAATTTTCCACGGAACGTGTAGAAATATTCGACCGATCCAAATGGCCGTTTGTATGACAACTACAGGTCTCAACGCCTATTGATAGAGGTATCAATCATCGAAATCGGAGCACATTTGCAGATTTTCGAATTTTGTGGCTCTGAATTTGTGGGCTATAGTTCAGTTGATTTTCAAAAATATTGAATTTTCCACGGAACGTATAGAAATATTCGACCGATCCAAATGGTCGTTTGTATGACAATTACAGGTCTCAACGCCTATTGATAGAGGTATCAATCATCGAAATCGGAGCACATTTGCAGATTTTCGAATTTTGTGGCTCTGAATTTGTGGGCTATAGTTCAGTTGATTTTCAAAAATATTGAATTTTCCACGGAACGTATAGAAATATTCGACCGATCCAAATGGTCGTTTGTATGACAATTACAGGTCTCAACGCCTATTGATAGAGGTATCAATCATCGAAATCGGAGCACATTTGCAGATTTTCGAATTTTGTGGCTCTGAATTTGTGGGCTATAGTTCAGTTGATTTTCAAAAAAATTGAATTTTCCACGGAACGTGTAGAAATATTCGACCGATCCAAATGGCCGTTTTTATGACAATTATAGATCTCAACGCCTATTGATAGAGGTATCAATCATCGAAATCGGAGCACATTTGCAGATTTTCGAATTTTGTGGCTCTGAATTTGTGGGCTATAGTTCAGTTGATTTTCAAAAAAATTGAATTTTCCACGGAACGTGTAGAAATATTCGACCGATCCAAATGGCCGTTTGTATGACAATTACAGGTCTCAACGCCTATTGATAGAGGTATCAATCATCGAAATCGGAGCACATTTGCAGATTTTTGAATTTTGTGGCTCTGAATTTGTGGGCTATAGTTCAGTTGATTTTCAAAAAAATTGAATTTTCCACGGAACGTGTAGAAATATTCGACCGATCCAAATGGCCGTTTGTATGACAATTACAGGAGCACATTTGCAGATTTTCGAATTTTGTGGCTCTGAAGTTGTGGGCTATAGTTCAGTTGATTTTCAAAAAAATTGAATTTTCCACGGAACGTGTAGAAATATTCGACCGATCCAAATGGCCGTTTGTATGACAATTACAGGAGCACATTTGCAGATTTTCGAATTTTGTGGCTCTGAAGTTGTGGGCTAT
Source organism: Tipula helvola (assembly GCA_963556165.1). Taxonomy (NCBI): domain Eukaryota; kingdom Metazoa; phylum Arthropoda; class Insecta; order Diptera; family Tipulidae; genus Tipula; species Tipula helvola. The sequence continues at coordinate 5,996,051 of OY744481.1, read as the reverse complement.
AGTTCAGTTGATTTTCAAAAAAATTGAATTTTCCACGGAACGTGTAGAAATATTCGACCGATCCAAATGGCCGTTTGTATGACAACTACAGGTCTCAACGCCTATTGATAGAGGTATCAATCATCGAAATCGGAGCACATTTGCAGATTTTCGAATTTTGTGGCTCTGAATTTGTGGGCTATAGTTCAGTTGATTTTCAAAAAAATTGAATTTTCCACGGAACGTGTAGAAATATTCGACCGATCCAAATGGCCGTTTTTATGACAATTATAGATCTCAACGCCTATTGATAGAGGTATCAATCATCGAAATCGGAGCACATTTGCAGATTTTCGAATTTTGTGGCTCTGAATTTGTGGGCTATAGTTCAGTTGATTTTCAAAAATATTGAATTTTCCACGGAACGTATAGAAATATTCGACCGATCCAAATGGTCGTTTGTATGACAATTACAGGTCTCAACGCCTATTGATAGAGGTATCAATCATCGAAATCGGAGCACATTTGCAGATTTTCGAATTTTGTGGCTCTGAATTTGTGGGCTATAGTTCAGTTGATTTTCAAAAAAATTGAATTTTCCACGGAACGTGTAGAAATATTCGACCGATCCAAATGGCCGTTTTTATGACAATTATAGATCTCAACGCCTATTGATAGAGGTATCAATCATCGAAATCGGAGCACATTTGCAGATTTTCGAATTTTGTGGCTCTGAATTTGTGGGCTATAGTTCAGTTGATTTTCAAAAAAATTGAATTTTCCACGGAACGTGTAGAAATATTCGACCGATCCAAATGGCCGTTTGTATGACAATTACAGGTCTCAACGCCTATTGATAGAGGTATCAATCATCGAAATCGGAGCACATTTGCAGATTTTTGAATTTTGTGGCTCTGAATTTGTGGGCTATAGTTCAGTTGATTTTCAAAAAAATTGAATTTTCCACGGAACGTGTAGAAATATTCGACCGATCCAAATGGCCGTTTGTATGACAATTACAGGAGCACATTTGCAGATTTTCGAATTTTGTGGCTCTGAAGTTGTGGGCTATAGTTCAGTTGATTTTCAAAAAAATTGAATTTTCCACGGAACGTGTAGAAATATTCGACCGATCCAAATGGCCGTTTGTATGACAACTACAGGTCTCAACGCCTATTGATAGAGGTATCAATCATCGAAATCGGAGCACATTTGCAGATTTTCGAATTTTGTGGCTCTGAATTTGTGGGCTATAGTTCAGTTGATTTTCAAAAAAATTGAATTTTCCACGGAACGTGTAGAAATATTCGACCGATCCAAATGGCCGTTTTTATGACAATTATAGATCTCAACGCCTATTGATAGAGGTATCAATCATCGAAATCGGAGCACATTTGCAGATTTTCGAATTTTGTGGCTCTGAATTTGTGGGCTATAGTTCAGTTGATTTTCAAAAAAATTGAATTTTCCACGGAACGTATAGAAATATTCGACCGATCCAAATGGCCGTTTGTATGACAATTACAGGTCTCAACGCCTATTGATAGAGGTATCAATCATCGAAATCGGAGCACATTTGCAGATTTTCGAATTTTGTGGCTCTGAATTTGTGGGCTATAGTTCAGTTGATTTTCAAAAAAATTGAATTTTCCACGGAACGTGTAGAAATATTCGACCGATCCAAATGGCCGTTTGTATGACAACTACAGGTCTCAACGCCTATTGATAGAGGTATCAATCATCGAAATCGGAGCACATTTGCAGATTTTCGAATTTTGTGGCTCTGAATTTGTGGGCTATAGTTCAGTTGATTTTCAAAAATATTGAATTTTCCACGGAACGTATAGAAATATTCGACCGATCCAAATGGTCGTTTGTATGACAATTACAGGTCTCAACGCCTATTGATAGAGGTATCAATCATCGAAATCGGAGCACATTTGCAGATTTTCGAATTTTGTGGCTCTGAATTTGTGGGCTATAGTTCAGTTGATTTTCAAAAATATTGAATTTTCCACGGAACGTATAGAAATATTCGACCGATCCAAATGGTCGTTTGTATGACAATTACAGGTCTCAACGCCTATTGATAGAGGTATCAATCATCGAAATCGGAGCACATTTGCAGATTTTCGAATTTTGTGGCTCTGAATTTGTGGGCTATAGTTCAGTTGATTTTCAAAAAAATTGAATTTTCCACGGAACGTGTAGAAATATTCGACCGATCCAAATGGCCGTTTTTATGACAATTATAGATCTCAACGCCTATTGATAGAGGTATCAATCATCGAAATCGGAGCACATTTGCAGATTTTCGAATTTTGTGGCTCTGAATTTGTGGGCTATAGTTCAGTTGATTTTCAAAAAAATTGAATTTTCCACGGAACGTGTAGAAATATTCGACCGATCCAAATGGCCGTTTGTATGACAATTACAGGTCTCAACGCCTATTGATAGAGGTATCAATCATCGAAATCGGAGCACATTTGCAGATTTTTGAATTTTGTGGCTCTGAATTTGTGGGCTATAGTTCAGTTGATTTTCAAAAAAATTGAATTTTCCACGGAACGTGTAGAAATATTCGACCGATCCAAATGGCCGTTTGTATGACAATTACAGGAGCACATTTGCAGATTTTCGAATTTTGTGGCTCTGAAGTTGTGGGCTATAGTTCAGTTGATTTTCAAAAAAATTGAATTTTCCACGGAACGTGTAGAAATATTCGACCGATCCAAATGGCCGTTTGTATGACAATTACAGGAGCACATTTGCAGATTTTCGAATTTTGTGGCTCTGAAGTTGTGGGCTATAGTTCAGTTGATTTTCAAAAAAATTGAATTTTCCACGGAACGTGTAGAAATATTCGACCGATCCAAATGGCCGTTTGTATGACAACTACAGGTCTCAACGCCTATTGATAGAGGTATCAATCATCGAAATCGGAGCACATTTGCAGATTTTCGAATTTTGTGGCTCTGAATTTGTGGGCTATAGTTCAGTTGATTTTCAAAAAAATTGAATTTTCCACGGAACGTGTAGAAATATTCGACCGATCCAAATGGCCGTTTTTATGACAATTATAGATCTCAACGCCTATTGATAGAGGTATCAATCATCGAAATCGGAGCACATTTGCAAATTTTCGAATTTTGTGGCTCTGAATTTGTGGGCTATAGTTCAGTTGATTTTCAAAAAAATTGAATTTTCCACGGAACGTATAGAAATATTCGACCGATCCAAATGGTCGTTTGTATGACAATTACAGGTCTCAACGCCTATTGATAGAGGTATCAATCATCGAAATCGGAGCACATTTGCAGATTTTCGAATTTTGTGGCTCTGAATTTGTGGGCTATAGTTCAGTTGATTTTCAAAAAAATTGAATTTTCCACGGAACGTGTAGAAATATTCGACCGATCCAAATGGCCGTTTTTATGACAATTATAGATCTCAACGCCTATTGATAGAGGTATCAATCATCGAAATCGGAGCACATTTGCAGATTTTCGAATTTTGTGGCTCTGAATTTGTGGGCTATAGTTCAGTTGATTTTCAAAAAAATTGAATTTTCCACGGAACGTGTAGAAATATTCGACCGATCCAAATGGCCGTTTGTATGACAATTACAGGAGCACATTTGCAGATTTTCGAATTTTGTGGCTCTGAAGTTGTGGGCTATAGTTCAGTTGATTTTCAAAAAAATTGAATTTTCCACGGAACGTGTAGAAATATTCGACCGATCCAAATGGCCGTTTGTATGACAATTACAGGTCTCAACGCCTATTGATAGAGGTATCAATCATCGAAATCGGAGCACATTTGCAGATTTTCGAATTTTGTGGCTCTGAATTTGTGGGCTATAGTTCAGTTGATTTTCAAAAAAATTGAATTTTCCACGGAACGTGTAGAAATATTCGACCGATCCAAATGGCCGTTTGTATGACAATTACAGGAGCACATTTGCAGATTTTCGAATTTTGTGGCTCTGAATTTGTGGGCTATAGTTCAGTTGATTTTCAAAAAAATTGAATTTTCCACGGAACGTGTAGAAATATTCGACCGATCCAAATGGTCGTTTGTATGACAATTACAGGTCTCAACGCCTATTGATAGAGGTATCAATCATCGAAATCGGAGCACATTTGAAGATTTTCGAATTTTGTGGCTCTGAATTTGTGGGCTATAGTTCAGTTGATTTTCAAAAAAATTGAATTTTGCACGGAACGTGTGGAAATGTTTGATCGATCAAAATGGCCGTTTGTATGACAATTACAGGTCCCAACGCCTGTTGATATAGGTATACCCGGTAAACCACAAGTCGATTATTCGCCGAGAGATTCGGAAATTGAAAACATCATTTGTCGACAAACGAAGTGACTAATCTGTATAGGTAAGTCAGCCATGTGGATATATGAAAAGCAGGCCGATTACTCTCCTATAATTGACTTTTACTATAGAAGAAGTCACTTTATCGCCAATAGAATTGTCAACCAAACTTAGACTTTAAAGAACGTTATACCATCTACTTTAATTCTATTTGTTTATCAGACTTTTAATCCTGTAAACAGTATACAAACCTTCAACGTCTAAGGATAATCAATGTTTGACGTTCAGGTCATTTATAGAATAGATGCTATCTAAATATTAAATAACGATAAATATTTTAGATATTTATTTATTTAAAAAAAAATATTATTATCTTATTCCTAAAACAATTCTGTTATTATGACTAGTTCAAATAAAATATAATATTAAAATTAATTTACGTTAATTTTACTTTTAAAAAAATCTTAAAAGGCCTGCGAAATATTATTTTTAATATAATAAAAGATGCATCTTTTTTATTTAAGTTGCATACTTTGGTTATCCAGCTCCAGGATGTTTGAATATGTTTTCTGCAATAAAAAATTACTTTTATGAAGTCCAAGTAGAAACCGAAGGCGCCAATTAAATTAAAAAATATTGATTGCTTACCATCTTCCTCAGCAGACCACTTGCCATCAACCTTTTTTAGTCAGTCCCATCTTAACTGATCGGCAAAATTATTTTCTAGTTTTCTTTATTATTTCTGTTATCACTATCATTAAGGTAATTTGTTTATTTGAAATGTTATCTATCCAGTTGGTTTTATGCAAATCAACAGTTACTTGATAATATATCACAACGTTTTCCACCCAATTTGTTAAATATATTAATATCACTTTATGGGTCACTTAACCTAACTTTATTTGAGATATCATATTTTTGATTTTCCACTAAAATTTGATTTCATTTTTCTTTATTAATTTTTTTTAAATTGCACTTGAAATTATTTATTGATTAATTTTTACGCTTATTATTTTTTATTACGGAATTCATATTGAATTAGGGTATTACAATTATAAAGTGCTTTGGTGTAACAATTAACATGTAATTTCTTGTTAAGTCCGCACGCTTCTCTGTTCACCTTTAAAAAGCACACAACTTTATGGATTTTATTAGATCGACAAACAAGTCAAATAATTGCTTATATAAAACCGACTTTCGTGTCGATTTTCTGTATCTGACCTTAATATTCATCCAATTACAAACTTAAAAGCCAAATTTCTGTAATTGACACCCATATTCGTCAAGTAAAATGCTTTCAAGTCGGTTTTCTGTAATTGACTTAAACATTGAATAATATAGTACACTTCATAGCCAAATGTATGCAACTGGAAGGTGTGTTATTCCATTGATTGACTTTTATGTTATAGTTAAGTCTTCGTTATTTAAGTCCGTTGGAAGATTTACTTTCATGTCGGAATTTTATAACAAGTACTTCGTTACTGTTATAGTATTAGCATTCATTCCTAAAATATATATTCCACCTTTAAGTTACTTTTATGTAGGCAATCAACTTACATACGAGTCAAATTAGGAATTATAACGCCATTGTCACTCATAAGATACACTTTTCCAAAATATTCGGACTTGTGGTTTACCGGGATAAATTATCGAAATCGGAGCACATTTGCAGATTTTCGAATTTTGTGGCTCTGAATTTGTGGGCTATAGTTCAGTTGATTTCCAAAAAAATTGAATTTTCCACGGAACGTGTGGAAATGTTTGATCGATCCAGATGGCAGTTTGTATGACAATTACAGGTCTCAACGCCTGTTGATAGAGGTATAAATTATCGAAATCGGATCAAATTTGAAGATTTTCGATTTTTTTTACTCTGAATTTGTGGGCTATAGTTCAGTTGGATTACCAAAAAAATGAATTTTCCATGGAACGAGTAGAAATATTTGACCGATCCAAATGGCCGTTTGTATGACAATTACAGGTCTCAACGCCTATTGATAGAGGTACCTATCTATCATCGAAATCGGAGCACATTTGCAGATTTTCGAATTTTGTGGCTCTGAATTTGTGGGCTATAGTTCAGTTGATTTCCAAAAAAATTGAATTTTCCACGGAACGTGTGGAAATGTTTGATCGATCCAGATGGCAGTTTGTATGACAATTACAGGTCTCAACGCCTGTTGATAGATGTATAAATTATCGAAATCGGATCAAATTTGAAGATTTTCGATTTTTTTTACTCTGAATTTGTGGGCTATAGTTCAGTTGGATTACCAAAAAAATGAATTTTCCATGGAACGAGTAGAAATGTTTGACCGATCCAAATGGCCGTTTGTATGACAATTACAGGTCTCAACGCCTATTGATAGAGGTATCTATCATCGAAATCGGAGCACATTTGCAGATTTTCGAATTTTGTGGCTCTGAATTTGTGGGCTATAGTTCAGTTGATTTTCAAAAAAATTGAATTTTCCACGGAACGTGTAGAAATATTCGACCGATCCAAATGGTCGTTTTTATGACAATTATAGGTCTCAACGCCTATTGATAGAGGTATCAATCATCGAAATCGGAGCACATTTGCAGATTTTCGAATTTTGTGGCTCTGAATTTGTGGGCTATAGTTCAGTTGATTTCCAAAAAAATTGAATTTTCCACGGAACGTGTGGAAATGTTTGATCGATCCAGATGGCAGTTTGTATGACAATTACAGGTCTCAACGCCTGTTGATAGAGGTATAAATTATCGAAATCGGATCAAATTTGAAGATTTTCGATTTTTTTTACTCTGAATTTGTGGGCTATAGTTCAGTTGGATTACCAAAAAAATGAATTTTCCATGGAACGAGTAGAAATATTTGACCGATCCAAATGGCCGTTTGTATGACAATTACAGGTCTCAACGCCTATTGATAGAGGTACCTATCTATCATCGAAATCGGAGCACATTTGCAGATTTTCGAATTTTGTGGCTCTGAATTTGTGGGCTATAGTTCAGTTGATTTCCAAAAAAATTGAATTTTCCACGGAACGTGTGGAAATGTTTGATCGATCCAGATGGCAGTTTGTATGACAATTACAGGTCTCAACGCCTGTTGATAGATGTATAAATTATCGAAATCGGATCAAATTTGAAGATTTTCGATTTTTTTTACTCTGAATTTGTGGGCTATAGTTCAGTTGGATTACCAAAAAAATGAATTTTCCATGGAACGAGTAGAAATGTTTGACCGATCCAAATGGCCGTTTGTATGACAATTACAGGTCTCAACGCCTATTGATAGAGGTATCTATCATCGAAATCGGAGCACATTTGCAGATTTTCGAATTTTGTGGCTCTGAATTTGTGGGCTATAGTTCAGTTGATTTTCAAAAAAATTGAATTTTCCACGGAACGTGTAGAAATATTCGACCGATCCAAATGGTCGTTTTTATGACAATTATAGGTCTCAACGCCTATTGATAGAGGTATCAATCATCGAAATCGGAGCACATTTGCAGATTTTCGAATTTTGTGGCTCTGAATTTGTGGGCTATAGTTCAGTTGATTTTCAAAAAAATTGAATTTTCCACGGAACGTATTGAAATATTCGACCGATCCAAATGGTCGTTTGTATGACAATTACAGGTCTCAACGCCTATTGATATAGGTATCAATCATCGAAATCGGAGCACATTTGCAGATTTTCGAATTTTGTGGCTCTGAATTTGTGGGCTACAGTTCAGTTGATTTTCGAAAAAATTGAATTTTCCACGGAACGTGTGGAAATATTCGACCGATCCAAATGGCCGTTTGTATGACAATTACAGGTCTCAACGCCTATTGATAGAGGTATCAATCATCGAAATCGGAGCACATTTGCAGATTTTCGAATTTTGTGGCTCTGAATTTGTGGGCTATAGTTCAGTTGATTTTCAAAAAAATTGAATTTTCCACGGAACGTATAGAAATATTCGACCGATCCAAATGGTCGTTTGTATGACAATTACAGGTCTCAACGCCTATTGATATAGGTATCAATCATCGAAATCGGAGCACATTTGCAGATTTTCGAATTTTGTGGCTCTGAATTTGTGGGCTACAGTTCAGTTGATTTTCGAAAAAATTGAATTTTCCACGGAACGTGTGGAAATATTCGACCGATCCAAATGGCCGTTTGTATGACAATTACAGGTCTCAACGCCTATTGATAGAGGTATCAATCATCGAAATCGGAGCACATTTGCAGATTTTCGAATTTTGTGGCTCTGAATTTGTGGGCTACAGTTCAGTTGATTTTCGAAAAAATTGAATTTTCCACGGAACGTGTAGAAATATTCGACCGATCCAAATGGCCGTTTGTATGACAATTACAGGTCTCAACGCCTATTGATAGAGGTATCAATGCTAGTACGCAATTTCACAATCATCCGTTGTTCTCGTTTTATTCATTGTATCGCCTCCGATCGTCGAAATCACTAACATTTTTTCGTTTCTGGAATTAATTTCCTTTCTTTCTAAATGCTGTTTGAACTTCATGTCTTGTAGTTTCTCTAGAATTTCATGGTGTCGAATGTACTGGTTTTAAAACAGAGAAGATGATTCTGCACTGGGAAATTTTTTTTGCTTCTTCTAAGGCGCCTAATATTTTTAGCCCAGGGCGCCTAAATATATAATAACGGCCCTGGTTACAAACTATCATTTTCCTTTAGTGGTTGCGTTTTTATGGCTTCAGTCATCATGGTGTTGACCATGTAACAACATAAAACCCACAACAGATGTGCTTACTAATAAAAGAAATAAAAAACAAAATGCAGAAAGATTTACTCAAACTTTTCACAAACCAAATTTAGAGTAATAAACAGATAATTCACCTTTTCAAAAGTACCAAATACCAAGTAACTGTTCCTATTACCTCACACGCCCACTCCTGTTTAAAACAAATTTATGTGCCTATAAATTCGGTAACAAAATTTTAAAATATTTAGTATAATCAGTGTGTTGATAATAAATAGAGCTACCGAAATATAAAATTAAAAGGCAAATACATAGTGTACAAGTGATATTAGTTAATATCAGTGAATCCAAATGTTGTAATCCGTTTGGTAAACCGAAACACAACAGACATAGTAAACTCGGCTAGTAACACGATATATTATTGATATGGCAGCGAGCCTAAATATTACCTTGGTGCCGAGTACAATGAAAATTTGTAACCCATGCCGTCTTGAAATTACGAAGATCAGCCGAAAGAGTAGAAATATCAGAAAATGTTGACATGGTTGATGTCGACACTGCGCAAAAATCACAGTTGTCGCCTCAATTATCATCCTCACCATCGTCAATATCATTAGCATCATCAACATCATTTGATTTTTTGGACAAAATGAATTTTATAAATGAATTAAATAAAATTCTTCCACTAATTGGAGTTATACCGATTATCATCGACAAAATTAAAAAGTTACAGTCGTGCTGCCGCAGTGTAAGTGACCAAATATCAAAGAAACTGGCAGAAGCAATATTTTTGAAATATCGTTTGACTCCACTGCATCTGAGACTGAAACAGCTAGAAGCGAAAATGAGACGGTGAACCAGTTAAAAGTTAAATTTGCTGAAGCCAACGATAAAGGGTTTAAAATAAACATACTGTCAGTTCTTCCACGATCATGGTCAGTGCGAAAAATTGTCAAGGAGTTCAACAAAACAATGCATTTAGCGCTGCTCGCCAAGAGGGTTGTAGAAGAAAATGGAATCCTGTCCAATCCCTTACAGCGCGTTGGCACGAATCTCATCAATCCTGAGATTATAGAGATTGTGAAAGAATTTTATGTGAGTGACGATATCAGTCGTGTTGGAAACAGAGAATATGTGATTGTCGATGAGAATAATGTGAAGATTTCGAAACAACGGCGACTAATTCTCATGAATCTAATCAGCAGAATGTCTTTTGGCTCTCGACCACTAATGAACTAAACATTGTGTCTTACAAACAGTGGATTAATCAAAATGGTAAGAATAAAATTTAATGAAACTTATTACATTAAACATTTATTTCCAATTTTTAAGGAAGGTCAAACTTAGAAAAATTATCAAAATCATCGGATGTTTTCATAGCAGAATTCAGCAAGTAGCTTACTACCTTGATACCTCATGACTTCATAGCAAAGAAGCAAGCTGAGTATCTGGCTACGCGGAAACAACTATTGCAACAAGATGAGTTCATTGTGATCTGCGATTTCTCCGACAATTTCTCCTTTGTCGTTCAACTATGTATATTTAATTTGAATTTGAATTTTTGTTTTTTCCCAAATTTGTTTATTTTTTATTATTATTTATCGTTGATTATATTTTAATATTAATAGTTGAATATTTTTTATTATTATTTATTATTACTCGCTATCGCTCAGGCTGCAAATTTCACTTTCGTATTGCAATTGACTCGTTTTCTTCACTTGTTATACAATATACTATTGCTCGTTAGATTAGCGGATTCATTAACGAAAAAACTACAAATCTTTTAACTTTACCTTAAGAATAATTCTATCTATTCTGAAGTTAATCACAATTCAAAAAAAATTTCAAATTATTGAGATGACAAATTTAATTCCGTTCGGTTTTCCTGTCGAGCCGTAAAACTCGACACAGAAAAATAGTATATTGTGTAACGTGTAGGAAAAACGATATATTCCCGGACGAGTATGGAAGTTGCTGGGACGAGGCGTCAGCCGAGTTCCAGCAACCATAAGAGTCAGGGAATTATAGTTTTTCCACGAGTTGCACATACGATTTTTTCTCTAATCGGCAGTATATCAGATTATCCATTTTATTCATTATATTCTTTAAAATACGCAAAATTTTCCAATTTATATTTTCAATAGATTTCACTATCAAAGTTACCTTAGAATTATAACAATCGCGTGCGCTGTCAATTTACAAAACAGGTACTCCGCCTGGCATCTTGGAGACAGCAAGATTGACTACACTAAATTTGTTGCCGCAGAAGTCGAGGGAGAAGTACGAAAATGCATACAAGCGTTTTATGGATTATCGCATAAATAACAAGGCCAATTCATTCTCCGAAAACGTTTTAATTGCATATTTTTCGGATTTATGTCAAAAGATGAAACCGTCAACCTTATGGTCCAACTATTCCATGGTGAGGTCGACGCTTAGCATTAACAATAATGTTGATATATCCAAATATGGAAAACTACGCGCATTACTGAAACATCAGTCAGATGGATATAAGCCTAAAAAATCCAAAACCTTAACGAAACAACAAATAGAAACATTTATGGAACTTGCTCCAGATGATACATATTTAATGGCAAAAGTATGTTAAGATGTACGCGCTCATAATTTATTTACAAAAAATTTGTTTTCTATGATGAACTATGCCGAATAAATTTGAATGACATTCAAGATTTGGGAAATAGGATATTGATTACCATTCCTGTTAACAAGACGAACAAGCCAAGATCATTTATTGTAAATGAAGCGTATATCGAAATATATCGTAGATACATAGCATTACATCCCACTGATTTCGATAACCCTCGATTCTTTTTCAAATTAACAAACGGTAGAGGTAACAGACAAGTAGTGGGCATACATCAGTTTGGCAAATTGCCTCAAACTGTAGCTACTTATTTGAAGTTGCCAAATGCGATAGAATATACAGGGCACTGTTTTCGCAGATCATCTGCTACAATATTGGTAGATACAGGTGCAGATTTGACTTGCCTTAAGAGACATGGTGGTTGGAAATCGGCAACGGTTGCTGAAGGGTACATTGATGATTCTCTAAATAATAAAATTGAAGTTGCAAACAGAATTTTCAATACCACCGAACAAAATCCAGGTGTGGACCGTAACATGACCGAGATAAAAATTTTCAATACTACCGAACAAAATCCAGATGTGGACCCTAACATGACCGAAATAAACGATAATAGTGCATCAGTGGCTACAACTAACCTTAATTGTAATGCATCTGCGCCAATTTTCAACACCTGTACAAATTGTACAATTCATGTAAATATAACCAATAATAAATAGTTGTTAAATATGTTATTTTACAATTATAATAATAAAAACTAAATAAATTAAAATTATATCATGTATTTCTTAAAAACAGATGATAATCAGTACTAGAAAGTATTCTCTGCCTAGGCAAGGAATACTTTCCAGTACTGTTTTTAGTAAGTTGCATAGCAACGATGTAGTGTCGGCGAATACTTCATTTTGCTGACAGATAACAAACCAGAAAACTGACGTATTTTATCCGATTTGAGAAAAATAATTTTGTTTAAGTTTGTTATACACGAAAACTAAAAATTTGATACACAAGATTTTGAAATGTAAACAAAAGTCGATTTTTATAATGAAGTTGGTTTTAGTTTGACTTTTCCGGGAATCGAAATGCAATTTGCGCGGATTTAAATGGTCTGCGTTTGCGAATTACGTGCCCACGTCATTTCATGGGTTTTATGTTTATCGTTTGGCCCAAAAACCGACGTGTTCATATGGCCTAGTTTAGCTTCATTTTTTTAACTACTTTCAAGTACTCTCAAATATATGCTAATCTGTAGGTGTTTATATTGGCCCTACACAGCACTTGTGTTATAGAAAAAATTAAGAAAATTTATATTCGAAAACACACTGTCTTATATATGTATGTAAAAATAATGTAAAACAGTGTGATGATTGGCACTCCAACCGTATTTAAATTTCATCACCACCCATTTGTATCTATAGATATAGAATTTCATCATTTATGTAATATGTTTATACAGAAGCTCATAAATAGCTTTTCTGGTTGGTTTATAGTATGTACTCGACGAAGTTTGACAAAAAAATTATAAGAACACAAGTCTGGAAGAAGACACCGAAACATAAATAAATAATTTTATTATTTAAATAATGTCCTCAGGCGCTTTAAGTATCTTTTCTTTTATATATGGTACACTTGCAAATATCTATAAGTAATTTCTGTTATAGGAGTAGATAATATAATATAATATAAAATACAAGTACATATATAAATAATATTAATAATAATGATTTTGGTATTTGTACTTTTGTATAACAAGTATTTTTTTTTTTAATTTTAATTTTCTTAACTTTTCTTTTCTTCGGCGCTTTCCCATTTTTTATTTAAATTTTCTTCGGCTCCAAAAAGATTGTTGAATAAAATTCGTATTTCTAAATTTGATTTTATTTTATTAATTTTATATGATTATTAGACTTTTTTTGTAGAATATTGTGTGCTCAATTCCGGTGTATTTTAGCGTGTTCAAAATAAATCTTAGACCTACATAAATGTGTAATATGCATGGGACTTAGAAAAGCTGGATAAATTTGTTTATGTTCAAACAATTTTTTTTTACCAATAATGTTTTTTGTGACTATTTTTCCTTATTTCCGCTATTAATCAGGAAATTGTAAAAATTAAAAATAAAAATAGGAAACAAGACTAAACATAACAAAAATACACTGTGCTGAGGAAAAACTAGGGAAAATTTATTGATTTTCGAATATTTATGTATACATAACATATTGTATATTTATATATAGAGTGAGAGTCAGAGAGTGAGGCTAATGTAGGAGTGTTCATGGAAATGGGGACTGAGGAAGAAAACACATATAAAAAAAAAATGGTAATTAGAAAATATTGCTAACTTCCGTGACAAAAATTTTAAAAGTATATACATCCTCTTTTACTGTAAACGTTGGACGTATACTATATATGTACATATATAAATACATTGTTGATCTAAAAATGGAAAATAATAGGGTTAGATAAATGTTTTCTCACATCTATAATTTTCTGTTTTATTGTTATTATTGTTTTATATAAACATTTTATAATTCTTGGAACAAAATAACAATAAAAATTTACACAACTACATTATTGGTAGTTGGTAGGGGTGATTGGAGTAATAATAAGCATTGGTTTGGTTGAAAGCGTTCTTTCCAGAATTTAGACATTTGCTACTTAGGTTTTTTGTACTCGCCTTAGTTAATAATTAGCTAGAACATGCAGTTATTCAGTGCAAAACTCTGTCGAGTCATTATTTGGGTACATTTGACAGTTCTAGTCAGAGTGTCGCCTTTTTGAAGGATTCTGATTGAGTTCCGATTTTGAGAGATATTTTCTTAATTTGCCGTTTTGTCACTTGAATCGACTTAAACAATACCAGTGGCGGATTAAGGTCAGTTGAGGTCTCGGGTGCAGAATAAAAAAATAGGCCTCTTAAAAAATTAGAGAGAGAGACAGTAAAATAAAAATGCATGTTGACGTTTTTTTTTCAATAAATAATAGCTATTTAAGCAACCTGGGTGTTGATTTTCTAAAAAATTAAATAACGTGAAAATTTTTAAAAAGCAAAGCTTACTTTAATGAGTTTGCAATTTTTCGATTTGACTGCTACTGAAATAATAAAAAAAAATTACAAATTCATAAAAGTAAGCTTTGCTTTTTAAAAGTTTTCATGTTTACACATAATCTTATTGTTTAGAGAATCAGCACCCAGGGCACAGTTAGGAAACGCCTCGTTTTGTGTAACAATTGAGATAATGAAGAGAGTTGCGCAAAATCACACAAGTTACAAAAAATGATATTTCCTAAAGTATTACATACAAGATTTTTTTCTAATTTTATTATAAACAGTAAATTATTGAATTTTGAGAAAAGAAAGTCTTTGGATGGTTAAATTATAAATAATTTTTTCTCCCAACGTCTTAAAAGCCTCTGGTTTTAATACTGTTTTTGGGTATTAAAGTTGGCCTGTTTCTTACTATTTTAAAAATATGTGTGTTGCTAAGCTACACTTTTAATCCTTGGTGTAAAAGTAGATACTTTTAATACTAGGAGAAAAACATTATAGTGAAGACCCAATAATATGTATAATGTATATGAAATAAGTATTTTTTTTTTTTTATTTCTGAAAATAGTACAGGTTTAACACAATTTATTTTGCTGTTTGAACCACATCCGGTGGTAGATTGGATAAATCTTCTGATTCAAACATTTTGTTCGCAAGAAAGAAAATATTGTAATAATAGCTTTGCAGTTTGACGCGTACAATAGTCAAACCAAACAAAAGTCATGATCTCCTTAGTTTCACAAACTACAATATTTCAACAAAATTAGTTTCAATTTTGAAGTTCATGACCTCCTTAGTTTCATAAAATATTTCAACAAAATTAGTTTCAATTTTGAAGTTTTAATTACATAATTTGTACTTACTCGTATAATTGTTTGACTCGCAATTTTTGCTTTTGCTCGGCTACGCTGCGCTTCGCCTCGCATGCAAACATAATTGCTCGTCAAACAAAGTATCACTTTTAATTCTAATGACACAACGTACTATTTAAAATTTTTTAGAAATCAAGTAGGCACAAACTGGTATTGAAATGAATATTTCCTCACTAGCTAGCTATGAATATTCCTCATTTCCTAACTAAGCAGTTATGAAAATATGCCGTTTCACAACCTACTATAAATTTGAAAAGTCGTATTTTTGTAACAAAATTAGAAAATAGTATATGTGTCATTAGGATTAAAAGTGATACTTTGTTTGACGAGCAATTAAATTTGCATGTGAGGCGAAACGCAGCGTAGCCGAGCAAGTGCAAGATTGTTGGTCAATCAAAGCCACTTTAAATCCGAATAACACGTACTATTTTTATCCACCGAAGAAAATTCATTGCGTACACTAATTATAAGTACAAATTACACGCATTGAAAGTTTTTTGTTGAAGCATTTTGTATAGCTAAGATGGCCTTGACTGTTTTTCGTTTTTGTATTTTACCAAGTTATGACGTGTAAATTACTTTTAATATTGAAAATAATATTAAAAGAATATTCACGTCTAGGCCTGTTTCAACTCATCTTCAACATTACTTAGATCAATGTCATCTTTCAGTGGCGTTTCCTGGTTTTGCGCGTGGGGTGTTCAGCTTGTTCTGCTTCGGATTTTGATCGAAAAATAATTAAATTTACAATACAAAATACCTTTTTAATAATATTAATCACAAAAAAAAATACTTTTTATGTGTATACATAATATAATAATAAAGTGTTTAGAAAAACAATAAAAAGCAAAAATTGTTTAGGTGTTCAGCGAACGACTAGAATATTACTAGAACCGCTGTCATCTTTATACATTTCTATTAAATTATTAACCCATTTTTTCTTTCCTTCTACACACAATGTAAACACGAAAGTTTAACGATCATGCGAATGTATTTCACAAGAAATACGCTAAAAAATATTATAAATATTTAACAGGACTATTGCTCAAATCTCATATTTTGTTGAATAATAAATTTCTAAAACAACGAACATAACCTCATAAAATACCAAAAATGACCTCATTTTTATTTGTAATTTTGTTGGATGTTAAAGGGTCAACGGATTATTAAATTTAAATAAAATATGTTAAATAGTATTTCAAAGTTTTATTATAACCATCAGCGTTTCTTCAAGATAATTTTAATTAACAATTTTGCAATTTAATTGGACATGCCTTACCGAAACTTCATATAAAAAAATGTAAACAAACAATTTTGTACACGGACTAGCGCCTCTTGCGAAAATGTATGCAATCTATAGGTAGTTTCCTATTGTACTAAATAAAAATGGCAGATGTACTAAAAATTAACTTTGGTCTGTTTCCATGCTAAAATACAAATTTTTAGAATATCTGGATAAAAAGCAAGATTTTCATGTACAATTAATAAGTTGTGTAATTCAAGGAAATAAATTAAAAACGATAAAATGTAGCGTAAAAAGTCCTACTGGATAAAACTAAACTGAATTATTTGCAATTCAACCACAAAAATATAATTTATAGAGATCTACCGGGACTTATAAAAAACACAGCAATCAGTGAAAAAAAGCCGCACATGTACACGCAAGAAGGAAGACGGCCATAATATTATCATCACCTTAGTTACATATACATATTTATATAAACCATCCAAGAAGATGATTACGGAAGAAGACAAAGTAAATTTCATTTTAATTTTCTTTTGGTATTTTTCATATAATTTAATTTGAAGATTAAAAAGTTTTCCTTCAGACACATACACACACAGGCAAACACACAAACCCAGTATGACCACAGAATAGAAATTATTTTTGTATGTTAGCAAACAAATCTCAAGGAAGTAAAGTAAAAACAGTTTTCTTCGTATTTTTGTTATAAGTCTAAGAGGAAAACAGGAAAAACAAGTTTTTCTCGGATATTTTTGTTTTTTTTTTGTTATTAAATCTTTGAAGAAAATATTGATTTATATGAATCTTCGTCGTATAATAGTGTGGTGTGTTATGTAAGATCTACATCGTTGCGAGTTATTGGAATAAAGTTTTTCATTTTGTAGCTATGTATATAGCTGTAGAACAGATTTTTTTTTAGTTTGCTTACGTGTGTGTGGACGGACGAGTATTAGTTTAGTTTCTTATTAAAAAATAAAAAGAAAATTACCAAAGAAATGTAACGGATGATATATGGAATGTAATGAGAGATGGTGATTAATATGACAAGCAGATACAACACAAGCCTGGGTAGAGGAGATTTTTTTGTGCTTAATAATTTTTGTTTTGAGAAAGTTTCGTAATCCAGTTGTATACATTTTTTGAATGTGTCTTTGCGAAACTCCCATAGTTCCCTAATGTGAACTCTTTATTCTTCGTTTTCAATTGATGGTGCTCAAAATGCATATATTCACTGATAAACAACTCAATAAAATTTCCAAGCACACCTGAAATATTGATATTAATAATCTTTGTATTACTATGTATTATCCACTCAAACTCGTATAAATTCTTATGTGTACCGAAAATGTACAGAGAAAACCCATTATAAAATTTAATGTTTTGTATCTTTAAATATTCAAGCCCATATAAAAAAAACATTTATACTTACGTTTATAAACACAACTGGCTGTGTTGTGAACCAAATAAAAATTAGGAAACCTTTTCATAAAATAATAAACATGCTACTTGTGTATTTTGCTACAACAAATAACAAAAACAAATAAATTCACTTATGGCAAATAATTTCCCATCACATTTTGTTGTTGCATTTTATTTTAACTTAACAAGATTTCCACAAGGAGGAAAATTCATCAAAAAAAATAAAACGAGTACATCTTTATCCTATGGTCCGCTTATACGTACATTTCTGTACAATAGTACGACAGATGTATATATTTTTTATTGCCACAAGACGACGAGCAAGCAAAGTTATGGCAAAAAGATGTCAGATAATTAAATTAAATTAAATTGAATCGATATAGAAATGTACATACATGGATGTTTTGATGGTTTACTGACTTTAGACAGAAATAGTGTAAGACTTAATTATTTTTTTTAATTAGATATAAATAGTGGCAAAATAATATGATTAGATATTATGATCTTTCCTCTCAGATGAAGAATTTTTGACCACATACAGGGGCGGATTAACTAGGCACGTATCTGGGGCCCGCGAATTTTAGATGCCTGTATATTTCGTGCAGTCACAAATTTTATACAAGTTTTCTAACTAATAAAATTATAGTTGTATCATCCCTCGGTTTCCACAACTTAATTTGTTCTAAAAATCTAAGGGAAGGATTTAAGTACTCCAAATCTTAAATTTTGAAAAAATCTTTAGCAATTGCATGCATTTTGTTATGATATGATAAATT
Source organism: Tipula helvola (assembly GCA_963556165.1). Taxonomy (NCBI): domain Eukaryota; kingdom Metazoa; phylum Arthropoda; class Insecta; order Diptera; family Tipulidae; genus Tipula; species Tipula helvola. The sequence goes on along the minus strand of OY744481.1, from coordinate 5,977,063 downwards.
ACAAAATCTGGCATTTTAAAAAGACCAAAGTATTCCATTCAATTTCTAAATCTCCATCATCATGTACGGAAAATTCCAATAATGTTGAATCGAAATTTGCGATTTGAGGACTAAATCGTAAAATTTTATATCCGGCGCCTAATTTTATAACCTGCGTACAAGCTTAATCTGATCTGAAGTAAAATTAGACGACTTTGTAGAATTTCCATTTTTTACCGAAAATATTAATCTTTAATTTTCAAAAATTCATGGCGGTTGATACTTCTTGCATAACTCTAGTTCTAAATCACCTTGTAGAAATACAACTTTTGCCTCATAATTTAGCCTTAATTTCGGTATAGTTTTAAAATGTTCAGCAATATTTAATGCTTCCTTAATTGTGCAAGTTGAATCATTGGACTCATTCAATTCATATGCACAACAGCTAGGTTTATGGTTATTTGTACGGACTTATTATCAATTTTATATCTCTTTTGAGGCGATACCCGAACATAACGTTCGAAAGCAAAATCTTTTGGTTATGGAAATAATTTGCAAATGGAAATAATTGGAGTACAAAGTATCTGTGTCTTTTTTGTCAACAATATAAAGTTGATATAGGAAAAGGCGACATTTTTGATTTGTGGAGGGTCATAAAAGAAAAGAACATATAGCACAAAATTTCACTTAAACAATATTTTTATGTTGCTTCTGTCTTTTGTGTGGGTGTAACCCAAACACATTCCACTATATGTACAAAAGATAACACAAAAAAATCGAAATAATTCTAGCCATCCTTACATCCATGTTACAGTTTTTCAATGTATCAATTCCATTATACATATAGACATATTTTTGTTCGATTCGAGTATATTCGAAATAACCCAAAATGCAACGCTAAACTAGGAAGAAAGCTTAAAAAAATTTGGGAAGGAAAACTTCATTGAAAATCAATAAATTGAAAGTCAATTAGAATTTATTTGAACGCAATGTTCAAAGATTTAAAGAGGTCAACTCAATCAATCAAATTTTTCTTCAAATCGTTAAATTTTTTTGTTGGTTACTCGTATCTTGTTGTGAAAATTTGGAAAAAATCCAACATCATTAGACATCGCAGAATATAAAATAAGAAAAATGATATGATGGTGGAACGAATGACGTTAAAAATGAAGAATGATGAAGATGTTAAAATCGTGATTTAAATTTATTAAGACGAACGAACGGAACGAACCAAAACAAAATAAAAATAAATTATTTTCAATCATGATGACGCGGGGACCCCATTCGCACTTAGCATTATAAATGGGAAATTTATACGGTTTTATGTGCCTGCCTTACAGTGATTTTTAATCATTTTTTCTGGTCGGTCCATTTTCGAAAGCGAAACATGATAGGATTTTCTAATAATTTATATTTTTAGTATTCGATATGGCTGTTTGTATAATAATAACAACGACCGATAGATACATAGACTCACTTCTCTTCTCTTCTTAATATCAAATTTATGTGAGGCTAGTTAGTGGTGCTATATAGTGGTGATGATGTGAATGAAAAATGCGACACGAAAACTCAGTTGGAATAAATAAGTATCTAGTCTAATAAATTAATAATTTTGTTGTATGGCCTGTGAGTGGAAATGAAGTATTTTAAAACGAAACACGGCAAAATGACATGTATGGGTATAGTAGCCATTAATACATTATTTAAATTTCAAATATTTGTTTTATTTTCTTTATTTTCTTTAAAGACTGTCACGATTTTGCACCATCAAGTGACACCTGGATTTCTCCTGGCAACGCAGGAGAAATATGGATCTCTATACATAGGTAAACACTGCTGATTTACTCCTGTTTCGTTAAATATCCTGTCGTTATCCACGCAATTATTCGCATGCTATACGTGGCTCCATCTTTGATGGGATCGCAAATTTTTCTAAATAATTTTTCTTGTCTCCTAAAAATTCGTCTTGTAAACTATATCAGAACAGATGACACAAACCTTCAGAAAAAAAAATTTGGAATATTTTGAATATCTAATGTAATCTCTCTGTGAGAACTTTATCCCAAGTTTTTTTATTTTATAAATCAATCTGGAACTAGTGTTCTTCCCATTTGTTGAACTGTGCTAAATTCGTGACAATCAAGACACGCCACGTTATTTGATACCTTTCTAAAAAGTTGTTAAATTCGATTGAGGTAAAACACGTACCTTCATACTAAACGTTGAGAAACATTGAACTGTATAAAAAATATTTTTAAATAACATTTGGGATCCTTCGAAACTGGGTAGTTTCTTATATTGATTCCACATGGACTCTGTGATCGATTAATTTCGTTAGAACTAATTTCATAACTTAAATAATCGAGATTCGGTTTGAAAATCCACTTTTTGATAACTGTACTTGTTTTTCGTCTATGCAATCTTTTCTGGGGTTCAAGGCACTCCCAACTCTTTCCCAGTTCATTTTACCAACCTACTTTACGCCGTATCCCGTTTTTGTTAAAACCACCTCCGGGAGGGTCGGCCGATGGATTCTCCACTCCCAACAAGGGGTCATATTTGTATTCAGCTTCATCACCGATCGTAATAAGATGATGAAAATCCCTTTTGCATCCCTCCTCTATAGGGATTCGAACCCGGTACCCCACGATCCAACCGCCACAGCTTTAACCACTGCACCGTTTGGACTGTACTTGTTATACAACAATTCAAAAAAGTCCGTCGCCGCAAAACTACAAAATGACTTTCGGTTTGAATCAGTGGCGATCAAAATATCATCAATGTATAGACATCCCCAGGTTCGTCCAACGGCTCAAAAACTTCTGAAACCAAATCTGTGTTGAAAGACGTATAATTTAGGGAATCTTTGTCTACTGGGATGTGGAAGAAACCGCTTTTCAGATCAATAAGGCTAAATATATTTTTGCCTTCCAACCTATTCAAACAATCCTTAGTAAGTGGCAGCGGATATCTGACAGTTACTTTATTCAATCTCTTATAATCAATACTTATGCTGTACGATTTAAGTTATATCGATTAGAGTCAAAATACATTTTGTATTAACTCTCGGGTTAAAGTACGGGGGGAGGGATTTTGATATTTCTACTTTTTTGGTAGATATATTATAAATGACTGGCCTCTTCATTTTTCTGATTGACAAGTCGAAAATGTTGTAAATGCCATTATTATATATTGTGTCTATAAAAAGCCGAAAGAATCTTATTGATTTAACACAGACAACTAAACTTCTCTTTCTATAAATATATCTTAAAAATATGTGGGTAACTGCAGCAGGGAAACTTTCGAATTTAAGCTTGAAATTTCTCATACCGTTAGAACCGAATTTGTGCTGATTAGTGCTCATTGGAAAAAATTAGTGCTAGTCCAGCAGCCGAGAAAACGTGAAAATAATTTTCATATTCCGCCTGTAAGACGCTAAAAAATGATTAAACAAAACCTGATTTTCAGCGGCAACCAAAAAAGATGAACCAATTAACTAAATATTTTTAGTTAGTTCATACAGTGAAGAAATTTGTGCTTATCACAAAAATATAAGTTTCGAATATTTTCATTAATAAACCTAGGAAATATGAACATTTAAAAGCTTGAAACTTCTCATACCGTTAGAACCGAATTTGAGCTAGTTAGTGCTCTAGCTTATCTAAGAGCCGAGGAAATGGAAAACGAATTTTCATATTCCGCCTGAAAGACGATGAAAAATGAAAAACGAAACCGTATTTCTAGCGGAAACCGGGAAAGTTTAACCAATTAACTTTATCTTTTCCATTATTGAACACTATAAAGAAATTTGTGTTTATTACGAAAATGTAAATTTCGAATATTTTCATTCATAAAAGAATGAAAAATGAAAATCAATCAATAGCCCTTAATGACACTATATCGAAGACCGACAAGTCTGAATTTATAGTCGTAATTATTGCTATTATTTAAACAACGATTTTCGAAAATCATTTCAAAATCAAGTCAAAAATTCGATATGAATTTGGAACTTAACTTGGTGATTTCGATACTTTGTAAGTATTACAATAATACATTATTAATGTGGGTAACTGCAGCAGGGAAACTTTCGCATTTAAACTTGAAATTTCTCATACCGTTAGAACCGAATTTGAGCTAATTAATCCTCATTGGAAATAAAAATTGTCAAAATTTATATTTTTGTGATAAGTACAAATTTCTTCAATGTATTTATCAACTAAAAATATTTAGTTAATTGGTTAATCTATTTTGGTTTCCGCTGAAAATCATGTGAAAATCAGGTTTTGTTTATGTGTTTTTTTTTCCGCCTTTCAGGCGGAATATGATAATTATTTTTCCATTTTCTCGGCTCCCAGACTAGCATTAATTTTTTCTAATGAGCACTAATTAGCACAAATTCGGTCCTAACAGTAAGAGAAATTTCAAGCTTAAATTCGAAAGTTTCGAAAGTTTCCCTGCTGCAGTTACCCTCATTTCAAAAATGAACCCAATTTTATAATTTTCGGATAATAATTTTTTTTTTTTAAATTAGTGCTACATATTTAAAACATAAAAATCATGAAATTAAAACATGACTTCCAAAAAAATTTGTTTTGACGTATTTTGCACCATAAAATAAATTATAAAATCGCCAAGTTTTATTAAAATTTGGAAGCTTTTTTTATAGATATTTTTTAATATATTTACTTTTAAACTAATTAAATAAATTTTGAAGTGAATTATATTATAGTTTGAATAGCCATTTAATGTTAAATTAAAAATTTAAATGGTCGGTGAGAAAGATTTCTTCATATGAAGACATTCTGACGTCTGTTTCTTCTGACCCCTGCATTGTTGTGTTTATAAAAATTGCGCTATTGAAAGGAGCAGCCTGCGGTTTAACTTGACCATTGGGTAATTGGAGGGCCTGATTTTTTTTTGATTCACAGACTAGTCTAAAAGTGAATTAAATAAATTATTTTCGTCCTTTTGTAAGTGAAGTTAAGAACTTATTTAAACACTTTTGTTTTGAACGAATGGAAAAGTTTAAAAAACGCCTTAACTGGACAATAATGGAATGTAGGATTCCATACATCAATTATTTGTTGTATGTAAATTATATCGAAACATTTTTATGTTTAACTTCGATCCACAAATTTTTAACTTCGGTAGTTGGGTGGGATCCTCTCAAAAATAACCAACAATTTTTTTGGTCCAAAACCACTTTTCCCGACGTTTTGGAGATCCTTGGGTCTGAAAATGTGCGTCCGCCTGTATGGTATCTGGAGAACGTTTTGTGCGATTTGGAATTTGTTTCGCCGACCTGTTTCTGTGGTGAAGGTGGAGAATTTGAAAGCTTTTCGAACCTGTAAGAGGTTATTTGTCATACGAATTGACGCAAAATCACGTGATTTTATCACCAGATATTCAGTCCACGTTGACCAATTTTTCAATTTTATAATACATTTAACCGTATAAGTATCATGTGTGTGCCGACTATGGCCTTTAGCCCATAAGTAGTTATTAGTATTATTATTTAATTAATTACAACTGACAACAACAACCATAAATCAAAATTATAATTTTCTATCCCATTTATGTATAATTTATGCATAAATAATGTAATTCAATAATTAAACTTACCTTTAGTTGACCTACAGCATGTGCCCCATCATATACATATAAATGATCATTACAATCTAATTGTAATAAATCAAATCTAAGCATAAATCTTTGTAATATCGAATGCGTTTGAAATGTGATAACACAATCTAAATTTCGTTCGTTCTGTGATAATAGGACAGCACCATCAATTTTTCTATATAATGCTTGTAAAAAATGATTTTTGCATAATGTTTGCATGCTATCTGTAAAGACACAAAAAAAAAGAAATGAAAAATCGAATTAATTTAATTTTATTAAAAGTTTAATCATAATTTTTTGTCATTAATTTTTATTACATTTGGGTTCTTTTGCATTTATCGAATTCATAAATCATATATGTATAAAAGGAAATAAATAAATAAAAAGTGATAGAATATATATTGAATATTCGTATTTGCCCCGTCACCAAACCAACATGCACCATCCCCCTCCCCTTCCCATTCCTCATATGTACATAAATTTAATGGTTGTCGCATAAATGTAGAGAGGTGTTTATTGTGTACGCTGTAATAAGGATACTTAAAAAAAAGGGAAATTTCATCGATGGTTGTCGTATGCTGTTTGCTCTTCTCATCCATATCTGCACGCAATTATTGATTAATGTGACACAAAATTTGTGTTCTATTTGCTGATTTTCTGTAAAACATATACTATATATGATATATACAGACGAACGATGTAGTAACTTTTCTTATCTTGATAATTTGTTTTATTTTTTCTTCATCGTCGTCATCGTCTTCGCTTTCGTCTCTATAAATTGTCTTAAGTGTTGATTTTTGAAAGTTAACTTTGTAATTTTACAATTTGATAGAATATGTGTATATAGGTGAAATGAAATATATTGCGTGAATATTATATAAGTGTACTTCTAATGGGGTGTGTTTATGTCAATAATAATGTGACAACGATGAATTTTGCGAATTTTACGTGACGAAAACGAATAATGATGATAAGAAGCATAATTGCGTGTGCGGTTGCGAAAATATGTTTCTTTTGATGGTGGAAATGGTTTTAAATTAGATTACATTTAGTGAGGTGCTTTTTTGGGTAAATTTTTCATTTAGGTACCTGGAAAATGGGAGAACTTATAAATAACGGTTTATTAAAGTTAGTAAAGTTAATTTAACGTAATAAAATTATCATCTATGTCTTATTCACTTTCGAGTCAGACACAAATACGAAAGCAAAATCACGTCAAAATCCTTTCAAATCAATAAACTAAATAAATACATAACTCTCAAAAATCAGAAAAGTTATGATATATGATAACAAAGCTTATGTTATGTCATAATCTAAACACACTCATACACAGATTTAATTATTCGCATATACATTTTCTAGAGAAAATCGAGAATCCTATCAAACCAATCAATAAAACTAATACGTTCATGACACAGCTATCAAAAATATGTCCCGCCGTATAAAATACAAAATTAGTGTAAGGGGGAGGATAAACAAGAAAAAAACAAAAGAAATGGAAACATTTTCCAATTTTCAATTTTCTATTATATTTACAAACTTTTCAACACTTTCAAGATGTATGTCGTTGAATTATAACATTTTTTTGTTGCCTTTCGCCTTGACTGTGTGTTATTTTTCCAACTTGACATTGACATTTTTGATTCGTGATCCCTATTTAATAGGATTCATTCATATAGTATATCCGTATAAAAGGAGTCATCATCGTCGTCAGTCTATTGTGTTATCTAGAAATAGAAACAAAGGCTGTTATTTTTATTATACATATACTCCTTTTGTACACTGTGCTTGACGACGCGATGATGAGATGAGGTCGAAGAACCAGATTGTCGAAGCATGGGTATTATAGATAAAAAGGGGTTACAGAAGGATACAAAAATATTAAAAAACAACAAAGCACTCGGCGAATACATGTCATCATGAAGTGGTACAATGTATTTGTAATATCTTCACTACTTGTTACTACACTTCTACCACTATTATATCCCAGTTAGTATACCCTGTTATTGTTATTTCTCATGTATGTTTATTTTCAAGATTATTCTATTACGATTATTTTTATGATCTTGGTAGAATAAATAAGTACATATTCTGTGTTGTCTTTCAAAAAAAAAAAAAAAAAAAAATCAAAAGCGTTATGTAGTTGGCATTTTTGTTGTTGTTGTAATATATAATTATATTTTGGTTGTACTGATACGTACATACATGAATATTCCGTATTGTATTCTCATCTCTTTATAAAAGAGGTACAGGTTATCGTCAATTCAAGTGGATGTACACACAGGATATTTTTCTTTTGTTATATTGTGGTTTCGTTATAATACATAATATGATGGCTAAGAATCAACAAAATGGGTCTTAAAGTAGAGAAGTCTGTAATATACATTGTACGTTCGTATCAAAAGGTGTGTAGAATATTTGGCTTGCTTATTACAATATTATTTTTATACCTATATAACATAAGTAGGTGCTTAACGAAGTTCATTAAGCTCAGAATAAATGATGGGAAATTTCATTTAGAGAAGTTCAAAATATATTAGAATTTGATAGAATTTACACGGCTTTTAACCAATGTGAAGTTAATACTAAAAATTTCACAACACAAAAACATTAAAATTTTTCTTATAAGAACATTAAAGCGTTCTTTATCAAGTTGAAAAATCAAAACATTTTAAAGTTTTAGGTTTTATTGAAATTTAGGGCATTAGTCTTTAACTGTGGTACAATAATAAATCGGCTTTAATTCTTTCAATTTAGTTCGATTTCGGTATTAAAGTTTACTTCGGTTTACTTTTGACTTAGTATGCGAATACTGCATTGAATTAGTTTTAACTGCACCTTCGACTTTTACTCCTAATTTGATATTTGGTTTTACTTTGATTTTATCGCTGATCGTACGTTACTTAAGCGGTAAAGGGGAAGAGGAGAAGAACGGAACCGCAAATTAAAACCTTTCTGATTTATTTACAAGCCTATCTATACTGGAAATGAATAGGTTCTTAACAGGGCCTCAGACACTTATTTCATTACCCACCAGCTGCTTCCTGGTACAAGCAAATGCTCGGGTTTCACCTAAAAGGTGTTGCAATGTATAGAAATTTCTGTAATTTACATATTTCATTTTAGCAAGTTTCAGCAACCGAAAATTTTGGTGGATTTGCAGTAATTACGGTTTTGAAATAAATTATTACGTTTCTATCTGCAATCGCAATTGTGAAATAACAAGTGCAGTTATTGGTACTAAGAAAGATTTTAGGGAAATCTTTCTTAGCCAAGCCTTCGGGTTTACCACTACATCCAGAAAATATAAACCTGGAAAACAAATTTCCCGAAAATGAAATTCCGATAAATAAAATCTCGAAAAAAATCTCAAAAGCCAAAATTGTCGAAAAAAAATGTAGAAACCGAAAATTACAAATTACTATACATTTTTGGGACAACAGTTACAATTGAGCCCGCGCCATATTTCAAAACGGAATATTTCAAAACGATATATGATACACTATACTATAGCATATTTCAATATGGCATAAAGTACACAGTATACACTATGGCATATTTCAAAAGGGCATATTTCAATAAGGCATGTGGTACATTACGGTATAAGGTACACTACGGCATATTTCATAAAGACATATTTGTGATGGACGTTGCCGCATATGCATCATTATAATTCATAAACATAATAAACTAAGGGTACAGCCCGTTCTAGGACGGATACAATTTATATATAATGGTGATGTCCAGCGGCCCCTGCCATTTTTTAGCCGAGTAGGAGTGGCTCGAGATTAGAGGCTTTTAAAGATTTTTGTACATTAAATAGACTTTAAACCAAAGAGTAAGGGCTTTTAAGCTCGCTGCATGAGAAGGATTATTTTTATCCAAAGATTATTTTTCAATAGAGTTCAAATTTCCTTGAGAATTAATTTTTTTTATTTAATTTCATATACGAAAAGACATGTATAATATTTTTTGATAAACATAAACAAATATTTTTTCACAAACATATGAGAGAAATGTAATAAATAAGCAAATATTTCAATAATGGGCAAGAAAACGGGCTCTAAACGATTTTTTTGGTTATTATGTTGGCCGTCTGCAAGATTATTTGCCCAATGTTTGATAAATTTTAACTCTCGAGGAGAAATCTTGAAGGGAAAATTTATATTTGTTTATCAATACAGCGATTTCATTGGGTGAAAATAAGGATAAGGATGACTTTACGTGAGCATCACCAGAGCCTTCTACAGTATAGAGCCATAATCATTATGACGTATTTTTTAGAAGTTTTTTTAGTGGTATAACTTTTTACTGATTTCCATACGAATCCATAGTAAAAATGGTGTTTTTTATCTTCAAGTTTTTCAATGAAAAAAGCAAAAATATTATAAAACGTTTATATAAAAGTTTTCTACATATCTTTAACAACAATTTAGATGAAGGCTATATTGGTATTAAGTAAATATTAAGTACAGAAATATTAAAATTAAATTATTTCAAGAATATATGATATTTTTCGAACTTTCATTTTGAAAAATACATCAAAGTTGGCTCTGACGAATTAAAATAATACTTACTAAATTTATCTGTAGTTTTACTAGTGTACGTTAGATGTCTAAGATTTGTACAGAAAAATACGAAAAAATATTATTTAATCACAAAATTATGACACGTTCTTAATATTTTGTGAATTTGTTTTGCTCTTGGCTCTTCCTACAATTTTTCAACTTGAAACTTCCCCAGGTGGTAATTTTTGGTATAATTTTACAAAATTTTTACTGCCATCACTGCCATCTATGTAATGTATATTGACTTAATGCGCACGATTTGTAGTTAGCTTTTCATTTTAATTTGGCCAGAATGCTGTTGTTATGATTTTTTTTTTTATATTTTGGTTTAAATAAATCAATTATGATAAGAAAATGAAAACGATTTACTTAAACGACATTTATATATGTTGAAATTCAAACATTTATGAAAATATTTCAGAAATCATAATTGAGAATTTGTAACGTTTTCATTTAAAAATTTGTCTTAGAAAACAAAGTGATTTCCCATATGTTTTGTGTGTTTTACTTGAAAAGTTGGGTTTTTTCCTCGATTCTAATTCCCTTATAAAAGCTTCGTTTTTTACATTATGGCTTGTATAATCAAGGTTGCTTTGGCATCACCCAATAAATCTTACAAACAGCGGGAGTTGTGTTTTTCTTTAAAAAAACAAGGAGCGAGTTCACCCTCAACTCGCAAAAGATTTATGTGAAAACTTTTTTGTATAAATATCTATTAAATCATTTCAAGCCATTTCATTAAGGCTCAGAAACCCCTCCATAAAGACGGATGTTGTTCGCTTAGTATTTAAACTAAAAATCAAATAGTCAGTAAGTTATAATTCTATTTTGAATTTGGAGGACAAACCTTACTGACAATAATTAAGTATGAGCTCTAAGTTCTGTTAAGTTAATCATACCTCCATAGCAGTAAATGGTCAGGGCAAACTCACTGACCAAAGCAAAATCAGGTTACACGTACGTTAAATGATCGTTACAGAACTTGATCAAAATTCTCAAATAAACATCGAACTCGTACTGTAACAACTCATTTTCCGCCCTTGTGACGTAAATAACTATTACACTTCACAAGCATAATTTGTGCTCCTTTTACTCGTATGTAATTTTCATTTTCAAAAACACTTGCTGCTGCGGCCATATATAGCAGATATTTTCACAACAAAATAAATTAAAGTAGGCGGTTTTTTTTAAATTTTTTTTGTATTCGGCTGACGGCTCACGATGTTTTTGAAATGCCGGATGATGTTGTATATTGCATGTGTATTTGTAGATTTTGCATTGATTTTACGTTTTATTAATTTTTTGTTTTTGTCGCGATATTCACACATACCTGCAATATTTTTTGTTCGGCACTGTTGTTTCCGTAACCCGATTTCTATACAATTTTTTACTTACTCCTGCCGCTAAAGATGTTTTCACATCAAAAACTCTAAATTGAAGTAACAAAAAGAAGTATGTAATGCGTAACTATAGGACAAAAACAGACGTAAAGAAAAGACAACACCATTTTATAAACGTCAAATATTTACGCTGACAATATTATGGATTTTGTTTCTTTGTTGGAAAATTAATTTAAAATGCATATAATTGGAATGTTCTAAACATAAAATTTCTAATAAAAAAAATTAAAACATCAGTTTATATGGAACTTCAGCATCCCAGTTATAAAAATAAGGGAAAAAACCATTATTTTGTTTGGTAATATGTAAAAGGATGAACCATTTCTAAAATTTCTCAAAATTGTACTGGTGTTCTTCTCAAAATTTGCCGATACAACTTGATTTCTTCACTTTGGATCTCTTTTAATAATTTTTGGCCAAATCCTTCAGATTCCCGCTGAAGCAGCCACTCTGCAGAATATTTTTTTTGATTTATTTTTATTTAATTTTTTGTTGTACAAATATGCCGAAATATTCAATAAGAAATATTCATTATTTTCTGCTAGAATTGCTCACTTTACTGCTAGAAAAAATAATTAGGCCAATTATTTGATATATACTCACTCTAATGAATATTTTGTATACATATTATTTCTCTCACTTCATTTGCATTTTTCAGTAGCAGAAAAAGTTGGAAAAAAGCCAGTGTCAAAAGCGTATTCGATTGGACTGAAGAGTACAACTCTTCATTTCATTTAATTGAGTTACTCTTCACTTAATTGAGTTACTGAAGATTTCGACTGTTCGATTGGTATTCTTCACTTCAGATAAATGTCAAAATAAAAATAAAACAATTTATTTCAATGCGGTTTGTATTTAGAAGAACTGTTTCAAAAATAATTTTCGTGCATTCACCAAAAATCAACTGAATTTTCATAATCGAAATTTTTATTTTCTATTTTATTATAAACAATTTTATTAAAAATTATAATTAAAATTTGTCTGTTTATTTTATTTACTGTTTTTTTTCAAAAGCGAAAACTGTAAAAAAAAATAAGATTATTTGTTAATAAAACGAGAAGAACAAATGACTCATCTGAAATAACTACATGAGCAAAATGCCTTTTCAGTTAATTCAGTTGCTCAATTTTTAACTGAAGTAAAGGGTTGTCAATCGAACAGTCTCTTCACTTCTTTTAATCAGATACAGCTACTACTTCAGTTAATTCAGTACAATCGAACACGCTTATAATACCATAAAGGTCGAGTCACAATGAATCCGCCCCGTTTCGTTCCGTCGTTCTCCGTCTCGTCTTTTCCGTTAGGTGATTACATTGCATTCATTCCATCAGTTTAAACTGACATTTTAAAAACAAATAAAAAAATAAAATGGAATAGTTACAGCCTACTCCTTACGTTACGTCAAAAAAAAAAAAAAATTTTTGATTTGTTTGGTAAAAAACGGATAAGCTCGTCCGTCTCTTTCTGTTTTATTATAATTAACCATTCCGTTTCTTTATTCAAAATGAACAGAAAATGTCTAAAACTAATTTTGACGGAGAAGCAGAACGAAACGGGACGGATTCATTGTGACTCGACTTTAAAGTGCTTTTCATACCGGCTGCGTTGACTTTGGACTTTAAAAATGTAAAGTCGTTTTGAAACATTAAAGTTTTGTAATTTAGTTTTATTTGATTAACAGTGTCACTCTTTATAGAAATATTTTGAAACTGTTATAAAATAAATTATTTTTAATTGATAATTGTTAAAAATAAAACGTAAATTTTTTAAAGTCCAAAGTCAACGAAGCCGGTATGAAAAGCAGTTTAGCCACATCCAACGTAAGAAAATTTATTTAATTTTCATTGTTATATTATTTCAAACATAGCATGCTAAAAAGTTTATGACAAGAAAAAAAATGTTTACCGACCATCGATTTATAACTCATGGATACGGCATACACAAAAAACTATGATATAAAAAAGAAAACTAAAAATGGTTCTTAGTGTGCGACAGAAAAAGTAAAAATGTACCTTCCTTGTCTAGAATTTCGAATTTTCGGAAATCAAATTCAAATTTATTTAAAAACGTAGGCGAGCAATGTTGTTGAGCAATGCAATTGTTTTTGAAATTTTGTCAATAAAATACACATTCAGCGTTAAATAAAATGTGTTGCGATAATTTAGGTGTACCAAACCATTGGATTCAAGCAAAGTACGACAAATTACGCGTTTGTTCTTTGCAATTCCGACACGAATGATTTGAAATTAATTGATATAGGTACATTATACAGAATAAATATGTCTATTAAACACTTTCAAATAAACAATAAATTTTCAAATAATCAACTTTGTTTATTTACGTTTGGCTGACATTGTAATTCGAATTTTTCATTTGTTGTAGTTTTTTTAGTTCATAGTTCAGATATGTACTTAATATTTCAAGGGAAAAATACGAAAAAATTATTGAAATATTTTCTGAAAATAGGCAGCAAATTGTTTCATTTATTAAATTATGATTTAAAAAATTAAAGATTTTGAATATTTTCTGTGTATCTTAAGTTTATTAGAAAAAAAAACATTTTGAATAATTTTCGGAAATAAACTTGTTCTAGTGCGGCTCTTACTTTACTTTTTCGGTAATACGATTTTAGAGTAAGAGGTATATACAATTCAAGTGAGCGAAATATATAAAAAAGTTGTACCATCGTGTTTTGTTGTTTTCTATAGTAATTTAGATTTATGCCGTATCCATGAGTTATAAATCGGTGTTACCGACATCTTCTCATGGCTTACTATAACTCATAATATAACAGTTTTTAAATAATTTGTAGGAGAGTTCGCATACAGTGGGCGCTTTCAGGTCCGACAACTGTTGGCGACATGTTGAGCAAAATAATCATGATGTTTTCAGAATGCAACTGATTTATCGAAAATTTCATGGCAATGCGATAGATCGAATGTCATTTTTTCCCTAAGTAGATTTTCAATGCCAATATGTTGTCTGATCGATCTGAGTTCTAAAAATCTGTTTCTTATTTCCGATCTAATCAATCTGATCAATTTTGCTACTGTTTCTTATGTTTTTTCAGATTAGTTAGATCGATTTTTTCGATTTACAAAAATGGTTCGATTTCTCAGATTGATTTTAGTTTAGCTAACTTCACGCAACTCAAATCGCTGAGATTACTAGGCGGTGTAAGATCTGTCATTTTAATTATTTATTTTTCTTTTGTCAAACGAAATGTAAAGAGAAGGAAATTATAATTATTATGTGGATTAAGTTAAATAATTTTATTAAATAATGAAATAATTATTTTATTCAGCCATAGTTTTCATAGAGTGCCAACGAATAACGCGTCAACAAATTCAGAGTCTGTCTCATATATCCGAAATATTAGTGAATTATTTAAAGGGAATTTCAATAAAGTTTTATTTTTTTGTTTAATTATTAGCCTTTTATTTGAACCCGAAGATTCGGCTAGCTCATTTCAAGGTGTTGCTCATTTCCATCGTTGCTCGTGTTCAATATATACCTGGGCCTAAAATTCGTTTAACGGTCTCTCTTTTCCATTGTACGCAAGGGTGAATAAAAATAACATTTTAATTAATACTTAATTTTCGCGTTGCTCATAGTAATGAAAATAATTTTTGTAGTTCAAATTCTGGAATATGGCCAATTATGATAGAATTTGGCTATTTATAAGCCGATAATGCGAGACTAAAGTTTACCTGACGAATACATCGAGAAAATCAAGTAAGAAGTACATATTTTGAAAATTTTTCAATGTAGGATTGTGTATCGATAGTTTTTAGGAGGGTGAAGCCAAATTTTTCTGGAAAATTACCTCATTTTCTGGGAAAATTTTCACTTTTTTTTTAAATTCTTTTATTTAACTTACACGGATGTGATCAAATCTTGCATTGTAAAATTTTAATGCTTAGACTTTATCAATCTTGATGAAAATTGGCACGCATGTGTAACTTCGGTGACAATACAAGTTGGTGGTGTTCCCTAAGGGAATCCACTCCCCCATCCCGTATTTTCCACCCACCCATCGGTTAAATCATCGTTTTGTCAATTTTGCCATATTTATCAGATACAATGATAAAATTTGATTGTATTTCGAGGGGAGATACCCCCGCACCCCTTATGTTCCACCCACAAATAAAAGAATTTCATAAAAAAAAAATTTTTCCTTTTCAAATTATTTAAAATTGTGTTATTATTTTATTCAAAATACGTAAAAATGTGAAATTTTTATAAAAATTTTGATATTAGGATTGTATCTCAATAGTTTTTTGACAGTGCAAGTAATTTTTCCGGGATAATGTTGCAATTTTTCCAATTTTTGTTTACTTAGTTTAAAATTATAAATAAAATTTGAAACAGGAAGAATTGTATAAATTTTGGAAGAGCGGGGGTTTGGGGGCGGCAGCCCTCATCCTCTAAGGTATACAACGAATTAAAAGTACATAAAAAAAATTGTTATATTTACAAAAGTTGCTTTATTACTATTTGTGGTACTATCAGAAGAAGCAATAAGGGCGAAAAAAATCTCTTTATGTCTGCATCTGCAAGGTTGACGAAGCAAATATTATTAATAAAAATCTTGAAAATATTAATCGTGGCTAGTATAAGAAATGTTTGGCAAATATTTTTTTAAAAATGTTTTTACATTTTTGGTACTATCAGATGAAGCGATAGGTGCGATAAATCTCTTTGATCCGTGTCTGCAAAGTTGACGAGGCAATTATTATTAATTAATACACAAATGGAGAAATTTGGAGTCGTAATAATTTAGTAAACGTAAAAAAATAATAGAGTTTCATCTTAATCGGTTAAGAAATCGCCAATTTTAAAATATGCCGTTTTGATACATTTCATAGTGTACTATGTACCTTATGCCATAGGCTACTGTGAAATATGCTATAAGTACACATTACGCCGTAATGTACCATATACCGTATTGAAATATATCGTTTTGAAATATGCTATAGTATACCAGTCCAAAATCTTGTGGATGTTAGTAGATCTTCGGAACTCTTGACTCGTATGGAACTTTTGCCCAATTAAATCATTTTCACAATCATTTTCCAACCCTTTTTATCTTAATAACAGTGCACTTATAATTTTCGTGAATTTGTGTAGGTATACAGTTTGTGTGAAATAGTTCACAACGGTTCTTGCTTAAATGGTTTGTTTTTTCTAACTAAAGTTTTTTCTATCCAAAGAGAAAAAGAAACTTTTTTTTTATCGTTTTCCATTCGGTGTTCCATCTGGGTTTGCTTTCGATAAATACCTTTTCTTAAATTTTTTGTGTCTTCGATTTTGGTTCCTTACTCAATACTCAAAATCCTTTCCCTCGCAGTTATTCTAGCCCCAGATATGTTTTGGAAATCCCCACGACCTTACTCGAAGTCTAGCCATTTAATTAAACTGCGACCAAAGCTCTTGTCTTGAGATTCTCAAAGACCAAGGGGTATTGGCTTGTCTTTCGTTAAAATAACTTTTCAAAATCCAACACGCTTATAATTCAAAGTATGAAATATTTCCAATTAAATACTCTTCCACCATAAATCCCCTAAATCTTCAATTAAAAACAAATAAATAACTGGAAAAATTAGACATAGGTATTTATTTCTTCATATAAATTTTGTTCGAAGCCGATCACGAGAGTTGAAAAATACACAAAATTTTTCAAATATTTTGGCAGCCAAATCACGTTCAAACTATATGTATACCAAAATAGTGATAGTCGTCGTAATCATAATAATAAAATAAAAATTTATAAGCGAAGATGGGGCATCAAAAAAATTTTTTTTTCCATATAAACTGAGTGTATCGATGGAAAAAACGTGCGGGTGAATATTAAAATTGTTGTTGTCAGTGTCATCTTACTTATATAAGACTAGTTTGTACAAAAAAAAAGTTCTTGTTAAAATATCTTATTTAGAATTAGATACTAAAATATCTCTTTACATATTGATACACTTCGTAAAAATGAGAAATAAATTCGTTATTATTTATTTTGATTAAATTGCTTCTATTGAAAGGCAAACAATTATAGTCTGGCTCGTCTCGTGCTACATATCTATGATGCTGAACTAACATATGTATCTATATACGGAAAAATCATAACAAATATTTGTAAACATGATAGAGCGATTTTTTTTTATTGTTAATTTTTCAATTAATATTGGCACACTTTAAGTGGTTTATAAGTGGCCTAGATATTTGTCGAACCAATTTCATATTGGGAATTATTTGTTGATTCTAGATAATACGTTCACGTTAATTAATAATGTAAACGGTCACAAAAATCAACAACATAGTCTCAGTTAAAATAGACGCTTAATATTTATCTAATATTTCAATGAGAGTAAACATTTCTAAAGGTAAATCCAAATATTTTCGTTTGTCAAGCACCAAGAAGAAAAATCAAGAAAGAAAATACGAAAATTCAAATTATAAAGAAAAGTTTGTTTCTCCTAGAGGACATGGCGCACAAAAAAAAAAGGACAAAAATTGAGAGTTTCAATTTTATTTTTAATCAAATAACACAGACAAAAAAAAAATTTAAGAAAAGATTCTTTCTTAGCATAATATTATAACTTGTGACAAAAATTTAAGAGTTTTCGTACCAAAGCAGATTTTTGGCTTCATATCGTATATTATATCGTGGAGGATAGATGAATCCTCTTTTATTTTTTTTTTGTAAATTAAATTCATGTTGAAAGGAAATTATGATTGAATTTTCGTTTTTCTTTTTTGTTTTTCTACTTTCGTTCTTGTGCTTTGCGGATGATTTACAACAAATAATATGAAAATTACGTTCTCTTGAGTAAGTTTTCTTCTGTTTGTTAAGAATTGTATATTTTTTATAATTACAGAATAGCTATTCTATACTTTTCTGTTTTTCCAGTTTTCTCGTTTTTTTTTTGTGTGTGTATATTTTGTAATAGCACTGAAGTGTTATTAATTTGACTGTCTCGAATTATTTTATTGGGTTTATGGTTCTCGTTTATACTTGAGATGGTATGGTATTATGGATATTTACTTTTATTGTCTAGTATCATCTCGAGGTTTTTTATTTTATTTGATATTATGATGGTTTGGCTAATTGGACGCATAAAATGAGAACTTTCCGTTTGTGAAAGATCTTTGAAGGAAGATTCTATTATTAATTACGCTAGGCCGATGAAATTCAATTTTGTTGCTTTGATTATGCGGGTTACTTAAAAAATAGTGTTGAAAATTTTCTCCATTATACATTTTCGAGGATTGCAATAATTATTTTTCAGAAATTCGCTGGATCTTCCATCGTTTATGAAAACAACAACATTTAAACGTATTGGTGGTACTTGGAGGTACTTTTAACTAATTCATTTTAAAATTAAGCAGAGATGTCATATTTGGAATAAAAAACACAATACGTTAGTTCGAAGTCAACAGCCGTTACCGTGCATTCCTCTTGTTTTAATGAAGATATTAGTGAACTTGCAGAGTCAAAACGCTCTATAAAACTACCGACCGTGGTGCTGCAAATTCTGTATGATTTTAACACCTGGCAAGAGACACGTGGATTACTCGACTACGTATCGACTCGATTACACCTGGCGAGGTAAAATGCACGAGTTTTCATAGAGACAATAAATAAAACGAAAAGTGGAAATTCTTGGGGAATTACCAAAATCAAGCTAAGATCACGAATAGACGTGGCTGCCTTGATTGTGCTATATCTAATATTCCACTAAAAGGTTTGACACATGCACTAACACTCACTAAAGCAATACCACTAGCCGATCGTACGTTCAAGAAAACGTTCAAATACACAAACCAATACCAAAAAAACATAACGAAATAAAATAATATAATTATTTAAAGATTTTGATTTTTAAAATATGTTTTTAAAAACATAAAATGTCAATAGAATGATCAGATAGGCCAACACGTTTTTTCGTGACAAATGCGCTAGAAATAGAGAACACACGCTCAGATTCAGTTGAAATCGGCTGTATGGTCATCAACGAATTATAAATACGTTTTAGTGGATTTGATATTGCTTCGGTAAATTCATAAAGTTTCATCTTCTGCAGTATAGATGATTTTGATTGACCAGATTTTAAATCCTCCATGTACCTTTGGGAAGCTGTGATTGCCTTTGCCAGAGACAACTTAAGAGAATTATAAGTTGCGCTTTCGAACGGAATAATAACAGCATCATTATCAACATTACAATCCGTGTTGACTCTGCTCTTCATGATTATTAAAATATGTTTTAACTAAACCATTTGCGTATTTAGCGATGTAGGATATCGATGATTTTGAGAAAAAGTTACCATGATTAAACTTGTCAGCTGGTGGTTTTCAATTTTCCGTGTTCTGTAGAAACATCACGAGCGTAATGAGGTCCTTACAGCGTCTCTCCGATAACCTGATTTTCAGAGCTTCCAAAAAATCCTTCGATAAATGACCAGGTATTTCACAAAGTGAGTTTAATAAAAATTTAATAATTCCCTCAGAAATAGCTAGATTACAATTTCTTTCGCTCAAAGCTTTAACTGCTATTTCCATTGGTTTCCAAACGTGAAGCAATTCTTGTATCTTGTGTTTCCTCCGCATCGGAACAATACTGTTCCATCGTGTTGGCGAATCGAGCATGAGATTTAGTTCTTTTCCAAGCTCGATTTTTGCAATTATTTGTAGCACACAGTCCTTCATAGCTGATTTTTTGGACAATCTAATGATTTGTCTAACATTGTTCAATATTGTTTTAAAATCTTCACGCATTTCAATGACAGTATTAGTTTTGATAGCAATTTCACCTAGCTGATCTGATATGGAGTAGATCGTCCTCAAAATCAATGTTAGGTTTTGGTACGTTCTTATAAAGAATGTCACTAACTGCGAGTTGAATTCCGTGATTTAAGCACAGTTGATGAATTTTATGATTGATGATTCTCTGCAAATTTTTGCATCACAGAGGCTCCATCTGTTGTTACAGCTATAACCTCGTTTAAGGTAATCTTAAAACTAGTTAGCTTACGCTCGAGTAGATTTGTTAAAACGTCAGCCGTACAACTTCCATAAATTCTTATCAGACCGAGGTTGTCATATGAACCATTAGAATAATGTACATTAACATTAACGTTGGTTTTTGAAACTCGTCCATTCATCGCAGGTCAAAATAAATTTTTGTAATCTTTTCTATTTTTACCGATTCGTAGTAATCATTTATGAGTTTCATCACATTAGTTTTTGTTTTAGGTAGTTGAAAGCCACGAGCACATAAACTTTCTCTTATAAATGCACTCCTACACACACCAGAAATTGAAACCCCATCGAATGCACAAAGTTTAGACACAATTTCAGCCATAGACTGTCGTTTGGTGTACTTTAATATGGTAGGTTGAATTTTAGGATATTTTGGCGTTGATGGTCCTGCAGTTAAATTTGCTTCATTTTCAGTTGGCTTACTAAGTTTTTCTGGATGAACTGCTGTAATATGACGGAGTAATCCACTGGTTGACGACCCTTAGCCAACAATCTTGCTTGAACAGTGTATGCCAGAAGCTTTCTCGCGACTTTCGTCTCTTTTGAAATGATTCCACATCCCTGATACATTTCTTTTAGACATGTTCTCAAAAAAAAAATTGCTGTTATATAATTATTTATCCGTAATATTCTCTATTCGGAAAAATTAAATTCAGTACACTTTCACTAATTGTTTTGTTTTTGCTTACCACGGCACTCGTGTCGTGGTTTTTAATAAATAAACAAAAATTAATGCGCCTAAATGTGTTCAATTATTTTTAGATTTCGCTCCCGGGAAATCTCTGGTAGGACCCACTAGCACCTATTCGCTCTTTTACAATCATACCACCATCTCTATTTGAGCATACAATCCAAATAAAAATGCATAAGGTGATGCAACGATGCAACAACTTATGTTTTCCATCTTAGTGCTCACTCATCAGCATTGAGCGATTTGAGGCCAGCAGATTTGTGATTGTAGTCGTTTTAGAATTTTATTGTACCTAACCTAGTTGTGCAGAAGTGGGAACAATTTGCGACTGGTCAATCAGATTACCTAAGAGTTAAGGAAGATGGACAACAACTATAGTTTAAAATCTGAAATATCGGTGTCCAGATTGAGCTACCAAGAGTTTATCACCTTGGACACTGAAGTTATGATCGTTAATCTTCAATTGTTTCATCTTATTAACATGATCCACATATAGTCAACATCTTGTCAAAATGTCAACCCGCAAAAGCTTAGCAGAGTTATTAGATAAGACAGTGGACCCAATTTTAATAGGGTGGACAGTGTCTTGAAGGGTCGAGACAAAGTGTCAGAAAATGTCTAATATTTTGGATATCTTAGAGGTAAATTTATCTACAAGATAGCTTTTAAAATCAAGCAACTTCTTTCAGCCGATTAAAAATATTTAGCTAGAGTGACGAATGTAACTATAAGAGACAATCGAGATACACAATAATCTTATCGTATACAACTTGTGACGACAAACGGTCTGTAGAGTGTTGCGTAATTCAAAGGGTATGACAGTGAATTGTTTTTGACAAAACCAAACTGTTTGACCGTATTAACGTGACCGGCAAAATATAATTGTGTTATTTATTATACAGGCATTTCTAACACCTACTTAGGGTTTTTCTGTTGTTTTGTCATTTAAATTTGTCTATTCTGTAATTGAGAAATACTCGCCAGTTGTACCCTGTTTAAATGAAATTAAAAACAATATTTTGTTATTATAAAGCTTAAAAATCATCTTTCATATTTTAACCAGATTTTGTTTTTTTCTAAAAAATATACATAAAACGATTACCAATTTAAGGGTTAAACGATAAAAAATACATTAACCCAAAGCAAAGGAACAACAACAAAATTATCTCCGAAACAAAAACCACAATTTTCTAATTATATATGGCAACCCTAATAGAATATTTCCCTTTTTTGTTGTTGTTTTTTTATACTATGTATATATTTTGGGGCAAATTCAGGCAGAAAACACACAAGCTCACATCATATTCACATAAATAGAAAGATGTGTGAATTTGAATGTTTATTTAAGATTTCTGGAGCTCTCGTCTATTTATACATAATAGTAACTCAAATATTTAATTTATTATTTATTCATTTAATATTTATTTAATTATTTATTTTCGTTTGTATAGCTTTTTTCAATAGTTTTGTATGTTTATTTACAATAATACTTAACATACTTATTTAATAATGCAAAAAAAAAAAAATGTTTAGAAAATTAAAACAAAAAATTTTGGAAAACAGAAAAGGATTTTGTGGTTAGTACTTTTCAATTATTTTTGGGTGGTTAAGTATCCAAAATGCAAATAATTGTACAGAATAGTTTTATAGTGTGTTTAAAAGTTTAAATACATACATACATACAAAACTCAACAACATTTATTTGAATTAAAAAAAAAAACAAGTTGTTATTGGGTAATGAGCTGAAAATCAATTTCTGATGAAACTTAATGAAAATTTGTGTGGTTATGGTTCGATTTACAACTGTAAATATTGTTTTTGGTTTTAGAACAGTTATATGTAGTTGGTAAAAGTGCTGTTAATTGTCAACAAATCAATGTGTAGGCATCGGGGAATTTGCAAGAATCAACAATATTTGTAACGAAGTTCAATCAGCTCAATTTTTCTTACGCTTTCACCGCATATATTCATCAATACAGACATTTTTTTGAAACGACAAGAAATTGAAACAACTGTCAGTTTCAAAACGTATTTAAGAATCGACGTCAATGCACAACATTATTTAAATCCAAAATAGGAATTGTAAACATCTCTGGAATTAGTTAAAAAAAAAAATCCCAGAAAATGATTAGTTACATAGGGACATGTAGTTAAATATGGTAATACTAATATATTATAACAAGCATATTATGAAAACTAACACGAAACATATCTGTCGTAGAAAATTGTACACTTGTTCTCTTTAACAAGATACAATTTTTGTTAAATTTGGTTAAAAATCTCAAACGTCTTGGTAATCCAAAAATAAAACAAAATTAAAATCGTCTATTTAATTGTTGACGGTTTTACATGGTAAAACCTTTCACAATTTTTTATTAAGCTGTCCGAATTATGTAATAAATTTTTGGCAAATTTTCCCGTCTCATATTTTTCGAGAATTGGCCAAAATGCGTGAACGGCCGATATATAAACCACAAATTGAACTATTCACAAACATCAAAGAATTCTATATCGGATATTCACGACACTTTTACACTCACAATAACACTCAATTATGCATAATTATGTAATTTAATTCGACAGCAAAAATTATAGCAAGAGAATGAGGGACTTTCCCAAAATCGATTTTAGTTCATTTGTCCCCACGCTTGGGCAGCGCTGACTACTTTTTTTCTTTTATTACATGCAAAAACAAGTAAAATCATGTTTACAAATACAAGTTTCTTGTCTAAATTATTGGATGTCCCCCTACTTTTTTTTATGATTAATAAAGATGAGTATGTTGCGATTAATAATAAATATCAAATTTTAAAATTAATTTAGTCGAAATTTTAATTTAATGAAACATTCAAACACATGTTTGACCATATAAAACTACATACGAAATATTTTAGCCGCCAGTCAGCAAGCGTTGGAATTCTATTTGGGAAAATCCCTAATTAAATCATGGCCTATTTGAAAAATGCATCTTCTTAACAGCGAATGACGAAAATTTTTTCTTTGAAGTAAAACGCTAAGGCGACTACATCAATCGCATAATGAATTTATTTTTTATGTGTAAGAAATTACCTTACAATTTGGTTGTAATAATTTGGGTGTGTGCAGTTTTTTCAAATAAATATCAAAATGTTGTACTAAACAATATGTATCACAGATTTCAGGCACAATCTTTGTTCTGTGTTCCTAAAGCTTGGCTATATTTAATTATCGAACATCTAACATTGGACCGGTTACCATTTACTATAACAATGATTTGGAGGTTAAGTTTTTGGATTCTTTTACTAGTGGGAAATTTGAAGATAGTGAGTGTTGAACGATTATGTTTTGTAGTCCTTTATAATCTACTACCGAATTTAACAATGATATAATTCATGTTACCGATTATTTTGGGCGAATTAAAAATATTTCCTAGCTGTTCAGGATTTGAATTACGATTAATATGAACAAAATTAATGCTTTGTCTAGAAAGTTCATTTTCCGTGCTATTTAAACCAACTAGGCGGGTAATGATTTGCTTACTCGTTAAACGCGGTGCCTGTATTAAAAGAGTTTACTAATATCATTTATCCCTCATTTACTAATATTTTTTTTAACCAAATCAGTTTTTGTTAGTATTTAAAAAAACTGGGTTTGGATGGACATAGAATAGTATTGTCTGATATACATTTCTATTTTTTTTTCATATGGAATGCTGGGATAACTTTACACAAATTCTTAGGAAGTTTGTTTTGCTTTTCGCGCGAAAATAAGTTTTTAGATTTTATTGTTTTTATGATTCCTGTGGGATGATGACTGACGAGATTTTAGAAAGAAATGTTTGTTGATTAGCCGTAATTTGAGTTTAGGCTTCAGCGTTACATTATTTCAAACTAGTTATACATAGGTAAACTATAGTTAAGTTGGAAGCTAGATTTCTTGTTGAATACAGACAAAAATCCATTGCCAAGTATAAATTGCCAACCATTTTTCAAAATATTGTGAATTAGTGAAGTTCTCGTTTGTCATACAGCTATGTATGCGAAAGCGTTTGAAAAGGAAAAAATTCAACCTACATAAATATATTGCCTGAATTCGTTAGAATTACTCTGGTTTTCCTGATTAATTTGGGTTTGGAAATTGCTTTATCGTGACATTTTTACAGCCTAGAATGTCTCTTTATAACTTCTTCTTTATATTGTATTTCTTGCTATTTGCGGGTAATCATTTTGGCTGCGATATGTCATTTCAAACAAGTAAAATATGCGAACACTTACAATATTTTTCACACAGATATTTTTTGAGAATTGGAAGATATTTTGGTGAAATTTAAGAAAACATCAATGCAAACATCAGACCCCTCAACTTCATAATAAAAATGCAACATAATTCCTGTAGTCATTCAGTCAGTTCAGTCGCACAAGTATAATTTGCGGTCACCACACTGCACAAAATCCAAACTTTCAAAGATATTTGTCAGCTGTCATAGTTAAATGACTCTATAGGAATTGTGAAGCAGACTTATTTTTTTAATCACGAAGCATGAACCGAAAGTTTGCGCCTGCTAATAGTTTCGGAGTGTCGATATTCCTTGAATATTGCATAACTGGAATCTCGGCAAAAACTTTTAATTGGTATCAAGATTATTTAATTTCATTTATTAGCATATTTCAATCAAAAATTCTTAAAGAGTTCGGATCCGAACATTTCCCATCTTTCTTTTTTTCAAATATTGGCAATTTCATCAACTGGATTGCTTTTGTAAAGTACCATGAGTGCCTCCAATTTTAAAAATTTGGCCTACTTCAGGAAAAATCTTGAAAAACGAAATCCTAAGAGATCAACTAAATTGTTTTCAGAATCTCAGGTTTACAAAAAAATTACGTTTGATGAATGAATAAGCCTATAGCGACTAAAATGTTTTTAAATTGTTTAAATGTTAAACCACAGACCCTACCTGATGACAAACTCTATAGTCCTATATGATTTAAACGTTTTAAGTGTTCCTATTTAGATAGATAAAAAGAATTTGCTGATGTTGTTAAATCAATGTCACTTTTAATAACTACCATCCAGCTGAATGCCTTAATTGTTAATTTGGTACATAATCTGATAATGAATTGCTTGGGGTGATTTAAATTTCGCAGACGCCAATTAAGTAGTAACTTTAAGTTTTAGGAACAGTTGGTGACGAGGCAAGCCTTGAAATCCATACTATACAAAAACCTAGCGGCCTGTAATTCCCAAGGCGGAAATATTGTGGCTGGGGCTCTTTAAGATCGAAAACACAAAAACATGAAATTAGGCTTAATTTCAGTGATAAAAAATAAAACTCTAATTTTTGTTTTAAGTAAAGATCATTAAGCTTTGTTCTCAACAAATCCTATTTTGTTTAAATAGATAATTGGCGCATTAATAGTAGAAGGTAGCCCTAACGATATGACGGGCTACACTTGTAAAGTGTAGAAAATTTGTTCTAACACTACCCGATAAAAGACAAAACTTGTCAAAAGTCAATTCAAATAGGCTTGGTTGAATATCACTTTAGTGTATTACGGAGTATGGAATTTCGTTTGGCATAATTAACGAAGCCAAATAGTGTTGTTACTTACTCGCTACATCCATATTTGTCTAGACGTCGTTACGATCTACCTAAATTTTTCTTAGTACAGCAAATTTTATTGGGTACAAATAATTGTTGAAGCCCATACAGACAACTCTAGCATAACCTATTAATCGCCGTTAAAACTATGCTTAAGTCGAAAACATAATCCCACTCTTCGACTACATTAAGTGATTTCAGAACCTTAGTAAATCCTTTTTAATTTTTATTTTATTTTATTGAAACGAATGATGTTGGCCATTGAAGCCCAAACATATTATTTTTTACTTAGATTTTCGTCTGACACGCTAAACACGTTCTAAGGATCTTCATTGGGTTGAAATGGGTAAAGATTGAAGTATAAACAGCACATTACCACTTCTTAATAGTAGATATCCAATTTTTGAGATGCTACCACCATAAAATCAACAACTTTAAGCTTTTTAAATTGCCTTAATCGATTTTCAGGAGTTGTCCTTATTTTCCAAGAAAATGTTGTTTGCAAATAATTAGGTTCTTTATACCGTTTTCACATTTTCAAAAGAAATCTTAAATGAGATATTGAAAAAAGTTTTATCTGTAGTAAACTAGTTTTGTTTCTATGGCTAAATCAAATTGACACAAAGGTGAATGTCAAGAAGGAGACATCTGCACGAAACCTCTTAACTAAAACTTTAAATTGATATGTACATATATTGTTTTTCGCAGTTAGTCACATTTTGTTTAACACCCCAGAATTCCCAACTTAAAATTGACCTAATAAAATAACATAAGGTATCCAAGCGACCGATTACCCTAGATACATATTTCCCTATCAATACATATAAAAACCCCCTATTTCTCCGCTTGTCGCTTTTATTTATCCAAAATACCACAATGTATGAATACGCGATAAAAAATCATATATTCGTCATTTATTATAGTTGTTACTGCAGTGTTCGTCTCTAAATTTAGAAAATTTCATTTTCCACGAATCCATATCGAAAAATCCCACAAATAGAATCGTAATGAAAAAAAAAATGTGCCACATGCCCCTCAATCATATAAATCATATACAAAAATATTTTGCGACTATATTTGTGCGACTGACTGACTCCCCATTTCAATCCCCCTAACCAATTTCACCTCATCGCCAAGGTGCATAATAATCAGTAAAATTGTTTGTGTTTTTTATTTTTGTGCGGTTGAATATTTTTCCTATGGTCTCCCTCTCACTTAATGTATTCTGTAAGATAGTAAACCACAACGACCATACTATTATACATAATATATGGATACCAAAATTGTTATCATTACATCTAGCGTATAATTTATGGGCATAGGTGATGGTACGAATAAATAAATAAAATAAAAACTGTTAGTTCTAATTAAATGATCTAAGTGTGATAAACGACTTATGATCGCTTATTATAGAGATTAGCATTGAAAACTTGTAAAAGGTTATTGAACCGCACTAGACTCTGTCATTTAAATCGAATCCACATAATTAAAATGAAAAAATTGTCTCGTCTAGTGTCGAGTCATCCAAATAAATTAACGAATCCAAATTTTTTTGATTTTCCAATTTGCTTGTCGTCTACAAAAAAATAAAAAAATTTAAATTCAAATATTTATCTATAACGTAAGTAGATATAAGAATCAGCTTTAAAGCCAATAAAAATCAAACCAACTTTAAGTATTTTATCTAGTATAGAGACAAGATTTTGTTCAACTTAAGACAAGAGAAAAATTCTTATGCATTATACACCAAAGCAAATAAACCGTCAGACCATAGAAAAAGTCTAACACAATATACCGAAATGACAACAAAATGGAATATAAACTTCAATTTAACAGAACAAAAAAACAAAAAAAAATCTGAATCTTCTTCTTTTTCTTAATGCTATACATCTTCAGAAACATATACACATATAAGAGAATATTAAAATTTCACGTAAGAAATTCGTTTTTTTTTTCGTCTTGTAGTCTAAACTTTTTTTGTGTGCTTTCGTTTTATTAAGTTCAAAATATGTCAACGGGTGGAATTTTTATTTAAATTTTTTTTTTTTTGCTTTTCTTGGGATTTGTGAATTTTTTTTTTGTTTCTGTTGTTAAAGTTTTGTTCTATGTAAAATGTAAATCGTATAAAAGAAAATTCTTTCTTTATGTTATTTATGAAAATGGATTATGTGTTACAGCAGCAGAGCATACATTTAATAATTTCCAATTTATTAGCGTGCTGCAAATACGTTTTTTTTTTAAATGATGGAAAATGGGTTAATTTTTTGATGCTCATTTATTTTATTTTTGTAAATGCACGAGATTTGTGCTTATTCTGTTATTGGGGTAATATATTCATTGAAGCACCATTCAACTTCTGACACAGTCCAAGTGATTTTCACATTTTACATGCTTCATCATTTTTCAGTTCATACAGCCTAGACCAACAAAACGACCACGTTATGCCACTTTGTAGAAAAACCCATGAAATAAAATACGGTTTATCTCCTTAATATTAGCCAAGTTTAATTAATGGTGTTGAAATTTTTAATGTCTATATTAAATAACTAAACTGACTAAGAATTACCTTTTTCACTAAATTCGAGAATTCACAGGTAAGTTCCGATTTTAGTTCATTCTCGCTAAATATTTATATTATTTGCCTTAATTTTAGACTGAAATTCGACTTTTAAGTCAAATTATAATTTGTCCTCTTTCTTGATTGAAAACTGAGTCTTATAATGGGCCAATGTGTAGGACTGAAATTCAAATACAAGCCTAAATACTTAAATTTTTAATTTCTAAATTAGAAAATTTTAAGGGGGTGTTGTATTTTTAAAAACATGCTTAGGTTCCGATGACAAATTTTCGAAAATGATCCGTTTCATATAAAACGATGGATTGAAGTGCCGCTACACTTTACCAATTAACACGAATCACAGAGACTAACCATATAGCGAATATATAAGATGTACAGAGGATAAATGATCATAATAAATAGGCCCTTCTACTCTTCTACCCTTCTAAACCAAACTTGAAAGTGGCCCTTTTTTACCACTTAAATGAAATTAACAAAATCGGGGAGCTGGGTGGTAAAAAATTGCAACTGTTTTAGAAAGGACGATGATGTGAATTTAGAACGATATGGATATGGTCAGTCTTCAAAATATTGTAACGGGACGCGTCAGCAACGCGCCTAACTCATAAAAAAATGTAGTTGGTGAAAATGCTGTTTTATAAAATGTAAAATTTGGTCTACAAGTAGTTAATATAATTAAGCATAAAATAAAAATAATCAGCCCAATATTTTATTTAACAAACACCATTAATATTCAGTAGAAGAGTACGCCGCTCACCTCATTTATACAGGGTGACCCATTTTAAGAGAACCACCCAAATAACTCCCAGGGGAAGGCCTAATTAAAAAAAAGTGTTCATACAAAAGTTTCACAATTTTTAGGGCGAAATCAAACGATGACCTTGAATTAATATTTTAAGGTTATTTCAAGGTCATGTTGGTTTTTTAAAATGGGTCATCGTCTATTTTTGACTCTGGGTTCTGAAAGCGCGTGAAATTCTTCGTTCGGCCATAAAGTATCATGATAGGGATTAAAGGTCATTTCAAGGTCAGGTTATTTTATAATACTATCAAGTAATTTTTTATTCTTTACAAAAAATAAAGAACCAAACGATCAAATGTTTTTACTCACATTAATATTATAAAAGCTATTCCAAAAGCCACTATAATAGAATTGTAATGAAATTTTTCCTCTTAATCAAAAAAAAAATTGTGTTTGTTTTTTGAGGTTTGAAGCACAACAAATTTTCGATGTCCAGAACCTTCGACGAGGACGTAGCCAAACAAAAATTCAAACCAAACAAAAATTCAAGTGAACAAATAAAAACATTTGATTGAAGAACATGATTATCAATACACAGTTGCATGTTGTATCCTTCGCTCAAAGCTTCGAACAGTAAATAAGAGCACACGATCCGGTACGCTTATGCAAGCATTTACCATTAATTGATTGTAAAAATGCTGGACTACACGAGAAGGGAAATAGTAGATATTGTATTGCTATGAGGAGAGTGTAGGAATTATCGCGCAGCGATACTTTATGCCAGAACGAAGAATTTCACGCGCTTTCAGAACTCAGAGTCAAAAATAGATGATTCCATTTTAAAAAACCAAATTCACGGTCATCATTTGATTCCCCCCTAAAAATTATGCAACTTTTATTTGCTTATGAAGAAATGTGCACTTTTGTAAATGAGGACATCATTGAGAATTTTTTTTTTAATCAAGCCGCTCATATGTCGAGTGATTGACATAAGAAAACAGATTTAGAAAAATAATTATCGGTTACTTTTAAGTCCAAAGTTCAGATGATTGTGCTCAGAAAGCAAACCATCGTAGCTCCTTATGATGAAGCTGAATGCGAGGTGCCAAAATAGTTGTCTGACTTTTACGCAACTTTGTTAAACGGCACAAGGTCACAGCGACAAAACACGATTAATCGGAAAAGATTAATGCCGTCGTTTGCCCAAGATTTGATACACGCAGTATCTAATGGGTGTATAACAATTTTTAAGCACATAACTCTTGTTATAGCTTTAAAAAGCTTAACAAGTAGCCGAAAAGTAATTAACATACTTAATAAATTTGGTCATTGTTGTAGCTATATGAGCACGAAAGAATTGGAAACCTAAGCAATGTTTCACGCAAGTTCGCGGTCCCTAATTTGTCCAGATGACATCATCAGGAGACCAAATTTGCGTTCAGGAGTTGCATTTAATAATTCTGATAGATTTATGTAATACTGTTATTGAAAAGTAAGGATACAAAAACTTTTGGTTGCACGGCACAGTCAGAATTATATTTCAGAATACTCGATACAGCGATTCAATTTCTCAAACAGCGAGTAGTATGAATAATGAGTATAATCATAATGTAGTTCCCATGTTTTCTCACAATTTTCTGATATCTCCTGTTTAAACGTTTTTAGCATTAAAAATTAAATGAGCTGAAGAAGCAAGCAAATTGGATGCCACAAATTAATGAACTTAATGTGTTTTGTAAATTTTTAAAGTATTTTTTACGTCTAAGAACTTTATTTAAGTTAGGTTCTCCAAAGCAAGTCTGTTTATGCCTGATGGAACTCAGACTCTCTAGTCTACATTTCATATTATTTTAGAAATCCAAGTTGGTATTTTTATATAACAAAACAAATTATCTACATCCTCTACACTCTTTTGTCTACTCGTTTACGTATGTCCGTTCATATTGTTCTTTACTTTTCTTTACAATATTGAGATGGGTTGAGGGGGAGGGGCATGATATTGTTAAGAAATATAATTATGTTTAGAATAATAATTTTTGCACAATATACATACCAAATACAGTACCTTTACAGGAAAAGAGTATTATTTGAGAATTAAAATTTGCATAAATTTGTATTCCGGTATAGAGCAAAACGTAAAAATCTCAAGAAGCAATACAAGTGGGAAAACTCCTTCAACCATAAGTATCCTTTCACAGTCAGTAAATTTTATTTTATATACAAAGTATGTACAAATTTTTCAGCAGCAAGAAGAATATTTAAAACAATAATAATATTTTTAATTAACACGATATAAGTTTTGGTGAGATTGTTATCGTTATAATTATGATGATAATATGAAAAGTGGTTGAAAATTATTATTTTTGGAATACATAAAATTTTATTCGAAACTCGCAAACTTGTTAAATTCAATATTTATTTAAAAATTATTAAGGGGAGGGGGCATATAACCTCCGTGTGTGTATGTTTTATACATATTTCTCTAACATATGGATGCACTCTAAAAGCACAACAACAAATCGTTATTTCTTATACATATCTAGTATGTACTGTGTGCATGTAACATCGTTTCCCAATATATCAGCTTTTCACAGCATACATTATGTATGTAAAGTACGAGTATATGTGAAGAATATCCATATAGACAATTATGTTAAATTCAAAACATTTCACATAAACTATTTTTTTATACAACATAAGAGAACATATACAATTTGGAAGCATTTTTTTTTTTTTTTGCAAACGAGCATAATAAAACTAAAAAATGTGTTAAAAAAATAAAAATTTACGAGATTTTTAACTCTATATGGGAAAATTTATATACATAGACTATATAATACAGAGCCAGAGATGCTTAACCTTTAACTACATTTGGAATTGGCATCCAACAATTTTATGTTCTACGTATTTTATAGTATCTGCTTAATTGTACCCGCCAAACGTTTTCTCTTTTATGTGGGATACTAAATTCGAGTAGATTGCATGAAATGACCGAGAAGGGTAACTAATCCGCTCTGTACATAATACATTCAATTAATTTACACATAAACCAACATCAAAATATGTAACCGCAAGTCGAAATCCTGTTTTATGGGAAATTTACAAATCAAATCAAGTTATGCCAACATTTAATGTACGCGCACTTATATCCAATGCCAAAAATTCCCTCTGTTTACTTTAAATTCATACCACAGAGATACTATACTCTCCACCTTAAACATAACCGGGTGGCTAAAAATTTTGTATTTAGACCAGCACACAAAAAATAACTGTTTGTGTTAAACCATTATATGTATATATGTAAATATTATGTAATTCACCCTGCATATTATCAACATTAAATTTTGTATAAATAAATGTATAAAAAAGGAGTGCCCCACCCTTATATTATAAACACATCCAACTTTTTTCTTTCTCCAAATGAAATCACCCCCAAATTTCTATACCCACCAATATACATACATACAGCAACAAAAACACAAGAAACAGATTTTTTTTACATTACACGAAATTTTGGTTTGTTTGGTTTTGTTTAAATATCTTTTCTCATACAAATTCGCATATACGGATGTAAAATATACAAAGTAACGTCTAGATAGTTTGCAGAGAGTTGGGGTGGACAAACCAAAAAAAAATGTGAACTGTTTAAAGATATTAAGTTTTGTTGTTGTTCGGAAAGATAAATAATTTTTTGCCAACCTCTTTGTAACGTTATTGTTGCTGTAGTATGGTGAGACTGCTGCCTATATACACTTTCAAGAACTTTCAGTTTATTTTGATATTGAGATATCAAAGTGTGTATGGATAGGATTTTTGGATCACACATTGTATGAGATGGTATAGGGTTATAACGCTGTATTATTTTTATATTTTTATTCCGACATCCAGAGGATATTAAAATGGTCAGATTTATGGATAGAAAATTGGATCCATTTCGAGGATATAGTTTAGATATAGTTTTAGAAATGAGTTTTTTTGTATTTCTCACTTGGTTAGAAAATAAATTCGTTTCGTAATTTTTGGAATTTATTGTTGATATTGCCCTAACAATGCTCCGACGACACTAAGCGAAGTACGGATGCTGTCAGCGGGAATTTTATGAAAACTGCTCACCATTTTTTAGAAAAAAATAGGTTCAGTATGCTTTTTAGTTGATATAATTATGCTTTGTGAAAAGTATATTCAATGAGAAATACAGATTTCCGATTTATGAGAAGGAAAAAAATGACGTCAAATTATATGGCTGGTTAAACTCTCTATTTATTTATACAAAAATTGATACAATTGGTTTTGCTGCACAAGTTACAATTTATTCAGCGTTCTTTTCCATTTGGACAACGAGAATCACATATTGTTGTTGTGTGGAATGATTCAAATGAAAAAGACGTGATACAAACGAAACGGAAAGATTTTTTTCATCCGATTTTTCCATAGAACGAGAACCTGCAATCATTCACAATAAACAACAATTCTTCAATCAATTGCTACGGGAATCAACAATAATACTAAGTTATCCAACCAACAATACAGCATCTGCAATCAACAGTGAAAATATGTCAATGTTAATTGTAAATGTCTGCCAAATTTTCACATTCCCCAAATAATGCTAATCGTAAACTCTAAGCTAATTCGCCTAATTTCTTCAACTTATTCAAAACAGTTTATCAATCGTTAATGTTGCCGATTATTTTCAGAAGATATAACATTAAAAGCCTTAATCGAATCTCGGGTCCTCAAACACCTGCTTGGTTTGGTTGTTAGTGGATTTGCGCCAAAAAATGCTGCATTTACAAGAGGTGCAGTTACATTTGAATTACGTTCAAGCCATGATAAAAGTTTTGGTTTTGTAGTGAATGCCTTTATACATAGGTAGTCACAATTAATATCACAACACTGTCCTCGATTTCAAACAGCGTAGTTTTAAAGGAATCCAGTTCCGTCCGAAACCATATAAGACCTTACAAGCAAGGACCAAGATTTCAAAAGGTTATTCTGGCAATAGTTTTTCGATACAAAGTTCACGCCTAGAACCTTATACCAGCTAGCCAAGGGTTACGAATCATACTACTCTCAAGCAGCTTCAACTTCAAAGTTAGATTACGTGGACGATATATCATAACAATTTTGACGGAGGATACCTCCATGTTATTTTCGTTACACCAGTTAACAGTTACAACTAACGCTTTCTGCGTGTTTTCTTGAATATCCCGATTATTTATCTTCTGCAAAAGCTACTTCTTCAGTTCCCTCAATCATACTGCTGTTGAATACTTAATTTCAAAAGTGTGATCCTAAGACGGATTCTGGTGGGCATCCGTTATTTACACTTTTGTTTAGTGTGCCATGGTTGGAGAAAACTACGAAAGAAAGTTAATCCTCTTTAACTCCTTCATTATACTAGGCCACCACGGATTACTAAGCACTCTGGATAAGTCTAGGAAAACACCTAAAATATACTTTTGATCGGACTTTTTAATCATGTTGACCAAGGTCATCACAGCGTCCTATGTAGAGCGTCGCTCTCTGAACCTAAACTGTTTGTTACTATATTTGCCATGTCTGTATGCTTTTGGGTAATGACTTTGCCATTTTCCGTGCTGTAGAAAAGATCCCTTTATTCAGATACCTTCATAAAGCTAGTGATACAGAGCCCTATTATTGGCTACGCAAGACCGTATTATTGGTAACTGCCGACGTTGTTTCATCACTATTAAATAGTTCCATATCAGGAATGATTGATGCAGTAGATCTTTGTAATCGGATAAGTCCTTGCACAACTGTGTCATTTTCCTCAATATGGTTAGGTAACAGGATGTTATGTAAGCATTGAGTGGTGTTCTTTCACTTTTAGTGAGAAGCACCCCTAAAGTACACCCCCAAGCACCAATTTTCTTTGTAACTCGAGTTACAGTTAATATTTTCAAATAAAATATATTAGCGATGTTGACGAACATTTTAGGTATGAACTTTAGGGGTGATTTTCACCCCTAAAAGTGGATGCCGGCACATAAAAAAATACGTATCTTTTATTTTTTCATGTAATCCAACATATCAATGCTTCAAGTAAATCGGTGAGTTTGGGTTGGGGGGTTTCCTTGTAAGTACCTCCAAAGCTCTTAACTTCTCTATACTGAACTTGTAGGCTGTTAAGACAAATACTCTGTGCGATCACTACCTAGTAGTTCAATTTTCTTTTACTGACCAATTTGATATTCTTCTCAGTAGACCACTTTTCTTTAATGTTAACTCAATATTCAATTTTCCATATTGTGACATTGGCTCTAGATGCTTGGGCTGGATTTCTTCGTTAATAACGAAAAAGCCACTTCTAGCTATGAACTCTTCAACGTGGGCCCCTCTTTCTTTTGTATCTTTGTTATGCTATAGTCTGAACTTAGAATGGAAGTTGCCAGTTATGATAATTGGATGTTTTTTTAGGCAAATTATAATATTTTCAAGCTTATGTATTTAGTCCACTGGTTCATCAGAATATTGAAAGTAGTTACAGACCATATAAAAAATACCGAGTCCTTAACTCACCTCTATACACATACAGTGCATGTTACAATATTATGTAATCTTGAAAATTTCATTATTCATGCTTTTACCGAACCATGTTGCTAACCCGCTTATTTTGCCCTTTACCGTGTAAGAATATTTTATATGAATTAAGTCAATATTTTCATGAACTGCACGATCCCTAATTCCATGTCCAACATCCTTTGTTTTTTGTATATTCAGTTGGACAATCCTCAATTGTCAAGGGTTTTGTACCCATCATATGCAGCTTTCTCCATCATTAGGTTAAGACCGCTTTGTAAGATGTGCAGATCTTGCTGCAGGACGAATGTTCAAAGCTTTATTAGATTTCTTACAGCAAATGCACTTTGGATGACTTTGGAATGATTGTGAAATCCTTTGACGAATTATCCAACCAAAAGTTTGTAATGTTCCGCCAGTGAATATGATCATATCGATTTGAAGGAAAATCGCAATTTTCGTCGAAATCTGAATGGAATGAAAACGGTTGTTTCGTGAAAACATCGGTAGGAACCACTGAACCATCCTCCTGATGGATAAAATGCTGGCCTCAATATCAGAAACTGGTGGGTGATGAAAAAGAAAGATACAACGATGCGTCGAATCGAAAGTCAAGGTTTTCTGGGATGAAATTCCAGGATCTTTTGCGCAATGCCACAAACAAGGTCTATTGTAAATCCCTGGGAAGATTGCCACGTCAAATAAAGGTTGAGGTACTTGATAAATGCCTTTAGCTCGTGCATATCTGTTGGGTAGGCGTTGGGCCCTCTATATTGTAAATGGATCGTAAAATCATAATATTCTTGGTGTCAATACGGTGTTTTGTGGATATCTTCATCGAAAAATTTCTCCCGCAAACAATTGGTTTACCAACTTGTCTGCTAGCATGACCATTTCCTCCGCCAAATCAAATATTTCTAAAATTTTCAGTTTAATTGCTACTTTTAGGTTTGTGTTATCGTTTTAATGTGTAGGTACAGCGGCGGGAGACCCAAAAGTTGGTCAACTTTTAGGAAAAGTCGCAGTTTTCTCAAATCTCAAATTCAAAATAATTTCCCAAAAATACTAGTTGTCTTTAATAAATCATCGAAACTATATGAAATTTGGATTTTTAGTACTTTCAGAGATTTTCCATTGTTGTCAAAATATACGATATGAAATCCTTTTCCAAATTAGATATTAAATTAGAAGTGTTAGTTTGACTAGAACTACTGAAAAGTAAAAATTGCGATTCTACGAGTAACGTGTAAAATCTTCTCTATGAAATACTCCTTAATTTAGCCTTACTATTAATAACAAGGCAAAACAAAATCAAAAGCTAAAGTAAAATTACCACAAGTTTTTATTCCTCACATAAGGAAGTTGCAGCAAAGCCCTGATAACCTATTTATTACTCATAAATCACAACATCCTTGAGCTAATAATATTAAAATACTAAACCAATCGTTTAATAGCAATTAAATCTCTCCTTGACACCATAACCTAAAAAAAAAATAAAAAAAAATGTTCATGCAAATTTGTTGAAACAATCAATTATCGTTTATACATTATACTTATGTATTGTATGTATCTATGTATGAACACAAACATACATAATTCAATTATCACATGTAAACCATCTCTCACTCAACGTTGTGTTCAAAATTAATTAGAATTTCTGTCATTAACATTGTTTATATTTCTAAAACAAAACAAAACACTTTTTCATACATAAACTAAAAATAATGCACGTCACTGTCTCGTTCTCGTTCCTCAATGGCTGGATAAACATCGAATATTTAATGTTCTACAATGTTAATTTATTCGTGAATTATATAAAAAAAAAAAATGTTTTAGTGTGATACAAATCAAATGTTGTATAACATAAAATTGGAATTATGAAAACCTCAAAGTCTGCCTAATGGCGTTTTGTGTACGTAAAGCCACTAAAATTCCAAGAGGACATATAACTTTAACATCAACTTTAATAATATTTTTTAGCATTTTAAGGGTATAAAGTTTATATAAATGATAGATTCCCTAGAGGAATTTTGTCACCCTATTTACATACTATACTATAATGGGAGAGTAAACTATTTCATCTTATATTAAAGTTTTCCTAATTTTGAATATGCTACCGGCCTTATATTTATTACGTATTCATTCAATTTCTATCTACATAGCTAATCACTAACATTTGATAAAATTTCGATAAAAGTTGAAAATTTAACGGATATTAAAATCCGGCGAAATTACTCCCTCAGGACATATACTCGCATTTTTATGAAATCTTTGTGGTTTTAGTTCATCACGAACTTTATTTAAATTATTATATGAATTTCGAAGCATAAAAGGATATTTGAAGGAAATTAATTTCTAAACCGCACTAAAAATATTATTGGATGTCCATTTATAAGGATAACTCAAAAGCATTCGAAATATGTCATAAATCTCGAACACCAAAAATTCTTTTTTATTATGTTGTTGCTGTTACCACACCAAATACCACAAAATTCAATATTTAATCCGAAACATTTATTATGTATAAACCCGTTCTCTCTCGTAGGTACCAAATCGAGAAAATAACAAGAAAAATAAAGAAAATGATTATCGGTTAACTTCTAATCTTTGAACAATTTTCCTTCTTCATCACAACAACAATATTTTTATAAAAATAAATTTAAAAAAAAAAACGAAACAGGGAGGTTATGTGGGAAAGATATTTTCCATGTTTCGTACACATAGACATACTCGTGTATGGTTTTTCCACATAAATTTTACTTTTATTTATTATTATGCGAACCAACTCCAAAAATAAATCCAGCATACCAAAGAAGCGAAATACATAATTATTTTTTGTTGTTGCTATATTCTGCAACCAAATACCAACTGCCTGAAAATATTTTGTGTTGTGACATTTTTTTAATTTTATGTTTTTTTTTTGCTTTAGTATTTTTTGTCGACACAATTTTCAGTAAGCAACGGAAAATCTAATAAATCCTTCAATGGAGAATTTATTTAGTTATTTAAATTTTGCGTGCATCACCCGAAATTTTAAGGAGTTGGAGACTGAAACGGAGAAAAATTTACATTAAAAATAAAGATACGAATATGGCTACTTGGTAGGCGGGAACCATATTTTAATACAGTACATATATTGCGGAACTCGAGTAGAGATGACGCTAGGAATAAAATGCGTAATTCAGGCGTTACTAAATGTGTTAATTTTATTAAAATGCTGAATAGCATCAAAGGGGGATTTTAAAACGGTGGTGGAAGTCTAGTGATATAAATAGAAAACATTTTTTGCCTAAAATAAACTTACTTTAGAAAAAGAGATAAGATAGGTTGAGTTTACAAGAAATTTGTGTTGCATAATTTTAAAAACGTCATTATCCAATAAAACAAAGTGTGGCCCCAAGGCCAAAAACGAATGCGGTCTAAAGTGTGACCATGTAATAGAGATATTTTTCGATTTCAGATGGACGGAATTGGTTGTGTTCAGGGAAAGTGATGAAAATGGAAAGGTGGAATATTGTACCGTTCAATATCAAATCGTTCCTGTTAAAAAAAAATCATTGTCGCTGCGTTCGGGTCTTGATAAATTAAAGCTGAAAAATATTTTTTTTTGCTACAAGGGAACTATAGAAGCCCAGGATGTGTTGTTGAGTATTTTTCCCCGAAACGCCATGCAATTTTCGGACGGCCCGTGTTTTGTGGGTTCCGGATTCATTAACGAAAGAGACATTAGGCAAATTCTTGCTTCGGGCTTTCGGGGAATAGGAAAAAAGAGTTGAGTTGTTAGTACAAATGATAAAATGATTTCGATAGCACTTAAAGAAATCAAGGAGCAGCTACTGAAAAAAATAAAAAAGCTTCTCACTCTAGACAAAGCCATTAGTATGATCGGTAAAATATCAAGTGGGTCACATGTTAGCTGAGCACGGGAAATGTTTCAGAATCCAGTTCTGAAGGAATACGGTGTGCTGTTGTATAAGGCCAAGTGTGTCTTCCGAAAGAAAGAATAGGTGGTATGTCTCATCGAAAGGAATAAAATTGTCTCCGCACAAAGTGGAGATAATTACAAGTTTACATGTTCCATAAAGGTACGAGTCAGGCAGAGAAGCAGTCGATATTTGCAAAATTGTAGAAGAAGGAATGTTCAGAATTACAGGTGGTGGAAAGCAGCATATGTATGTGTTAAAATGCTCATTGCTGAGACTCGCGCGCATCGAAGTACATGACATCGAAACGAGAATGGTTCAGCGTCTTAATGGATATTTAAAGTGACCACAGTTCGTGACGATTGCAAACGTTGAATGTCTGCATATTTGTGGTTATGGTACGATTTAGTTAGAAGCATAGTGCAATGGCAAATGGTTTCCAATATGAATTAAACTGGTAATATATATTACCGGCATGAAGAAAAACCTTTTTCGATTCGGTCGATGGTATCAAAAGCTATCTCGATGACGATTCGCAGAGATTACTGCGAAATAATGGATTGCGTCGGTGAGATGAAAGCATTTAGCTAGAAAAATGCAAGAATAAGACAAAACGAGCATTAATATGTTTGTTCGATCAGCTCAGTTTTACTGCAAGAATGGCGTTGTCAGTTAGGTCATATTAACAGAATCAGCAATCAAGAAGATGTAAAATGAAGATGTTCGTCGAACGAGAATTTTTTTTTTATGAGTAATGCCAATATGGAAAAATGTTGTAAGTAGAAATGCGAGGGCCAGCACATTTTTTAGTTGTGTTTGAAAAAAGAACGAGACCGGAATCGGCCGAATGGGGCCACGAGGTTCAGGTACGTTATTTCATGAAGCATAAATCTGTAATAAGAATTTTCTGCCTATAAGGTAAAGAATGCTATTGGAACGTAAAGGTTTTTGGTTTAGTTGAATTTGCGCTGGTGCCGAAACAAGCTGGTCTAAAGAACTGGGATGCGATATATGATGCGGGGTCGTAAAAGTTGCATTATTGGGTTGAATCCGGCAATGATGAAAGCGGAACTGTAACACGTGGAAACCCGAATGGATGGACGCCTAATGCAAATGCATAAGGTTAAACAAAGGATGAATCGAATACAACTGTTATATCGAAGAATAATTCGTTAATTTCAAATTAAGCATTCTGTCCGATGATCAATCTTTCGAGAAGATATGCAGATGACTTTGGTAACTCGATACTCATTGAGTAACGCGATTGGCAATCAATTGAGAAAAACGACGGTGTTTGGTCGACAGGTCAAATGATCGTAATATTGTTGATTGCAAATGGGTCTTCAAGTTGAAAACACGACCAAACAATGATAAACGAAAGTAAGGCGAATCGTTATATCGGTGGCAAACGATTATTCTCAATGTGCTGGCAACGATTAAATTGAAAAAAGGCGAATATTAAAAAGAATCGCCTTTGCTGAAGTATTGGAATTCAGAAAATATTTTTGAGATGACAAAATTTTGATTGTATGTTAAATAATGTTACCTCTCTTCGAGCCAACTTCATCAGTGCAAATAATCACTTTCTTGATCTGTCTTGTAACCATCACTTTTCGATGATTTTCTTGAGCAACTGAAGAAATCACTGTAAGTGGTTGGTTGCTTACTTAAATATAAAATATTATTCATTCTGCGCCACTTGACTTCGGCGGTCTACCTATTTTCGCTAATTAACAGATTCTAAACTTTACAATACTGTAATAATATAAATTTTAGCTATCCATATTTTAATTGATCATCAGCTGTCACTTGAAACTGAGTGAAGCTTAACCGATTCCGATACCGATGTAAAATTGGCCGTACTATTTAGATTCACCAAGGTCATGATGATCTTGTACGAGTCGCGACAATTAAAATTCCAACCGGGGGTTGTCACTAAGCATAGATCCATTACAAAATTTGCTCTGATCCATCACAAAATCTTTACTAAAACAACTTTAGGCTACACCACAAACTCTCATCCTAATAGCTTAAGAAACGTCGAATTATTTTGATGAATATTTATTACACAAGGATTTTCAAACATGAACAAATCCAACAAAATTCCCCACACAAACCTTGATCCAATAAATCTAGGTTACTAACAATGACCATTTTATTATGATAAAAGTGTTAAAGTTTTTTTGTTGGTCCCAATCCCAATGTTTAATTTCCCCAGTCCATACAAAATATGACATCGCATCCCATATATTAAGAAAATTCCAAGACGTTCAAAAGTCAACGGAAATTTATTAAAATTCATCCACGACACTCTTGTATACAAGTATTTCCAATAAGAATTTCAAACAGAATACAAAATTTTTATTTATATGGATGAATAAGGTTACATCACACCAAACAACATATACGGGTAACATATCACGATAAACTCGTATTATGTACGTACTACTATACATCATTATAAATGAAAATTTATTTAAAAAATTTCATCAAAATATAATGCTGTTGTTGTTGTTGTTGCCAAAAAATATTCTGTATAATACTCGGCAACAAAAGATGTTATGTATACGACTATTCTGGATGTTATATGTTATGTTGTATTATACTCGTATGTCTAGCAAGCACCGAAAGACGGAAGGAAATTATTGGTCAGAAACGAGAGAAAAATTATTTTCAATGCTTTATTGTTGTTGCTGGTCCGGTTGCTACCGGAAATAAATAAAAATATTTAATTAATTTTGATGTCCTCTTCGTTGTTGTTGTTTTTGTATTTGTTTAGTGCTCCTCGTGTCAAGGAATTATACATATTTGCTTACCTGGCTGTGTATAAATTTTCATTTTAATTTTTTTGCTTTGTTTTGGAATATGTTACCTACTACAGTCCATTTGTTGCGGTTTACTCCAAGAACTATGTACAATAGAGAGAAAATCCACTTACCTGAAAATAGCACAAAGCAAAAAAAAAATTATTTAGAATTTTTGTATAACTAAAAAATTGAATTTATTTGATTTTGTTCGAATTTGACACTTTTTCTTTTGTGAATACGAAAATCTCAATATGTGCAGGGTTAGCTCAGGTTTCTTGATATTATAGTTAAAAGGACTTTACGTGGTTTATAATAGTTCCTTCATATGACCTGGTAAAGTTGTGCTAAGTTTTCTTTGTTTTATTAGAGTGAATAAAATGAAATTCATTGTTTAACACCTCCGCGTTCAACCATCCCTAATTGTGAGTTGTAACGTAAGATGCTTCTGAATTTTTCATAATTTTCCATCTATGTGGGATCTTAAAGCCAGAAAGAGAAAAAAGGTGGGTTAATCAATAATCAGGAGCCGTCAATAAATCAATCCTGTCGGTTACGATCATTTTGTAACAAATCTTAAATTTTCGATAAGTTAGAATTGATGCAGGAATTGGGTACACGAAGAAAGGTACAGAATTATTATCATATAGAATTATTTTTTTGCCATATTTATATTTAGTTTAATTTCAAGACATCACTTCAAGCTGTATGATTTAAATCTAGCATTATTTGGATGCTTTATCACAAGACGACAAATACTGTTACGTTTACGAATAAGATTTAACAGGTATTTTGACATCCACGGCTTCAGTGTGAATAAATTCTTTCAACCTTCTTAATTGCAAGGCTACACAAAGCTGTACCTGTAACTTTAAAATCAATCAATCCACTGTACACTCTACAAGTGCTAGAAGTGTCTGTTAATCTAGTTGGTTCCGACAGACGGTCCAGATCATTAATTGATAATAACATTAAAAGACTATCCACAATGGAATAATTTTGCAAAAAATTACACACATTAATTTGAACTTACAAAACCTACGTATTTACCATTTAAATAATTCCGAGCATAAATTGCAACACCCCGTGCTCGGCTAAAACTAATCAAATACTCAGACAAACAAATAACCAAATGCTTAATGCCTCAATTCCATTGTGAAAAATTGACTGAGCTGACTTCAGTTGGA
Organism: Tipula helvola; assembly: GCA_963556165.1. Lineage (NCBI taxonomy): Eukaryota > Metazoa > Arthropoda > Insecta > Diptera > Tipulidae > Tipula > Tipula helvola. The sequence goes on along the minus strand of OY744481.1, from coordinate 5,932,415 downwards.
AAAAGACAAAAAAAAATAATCCAGCAGAGTGACAAAGACAAAGTATGTTGTTATTGTTTTTTTTATAGCAAAATTTGATTGACACATTTTGACAGCAAACAAAAACATAACCAAAAATTATTAAACAAAATTAGGTATTAGTGTAAATTCTATTATTTTCACGTTTCAAAATAATCTAAAAAATTAATTATCATTATTACCCACATCAGAATTATTATTTTTTGAAGATTATCCGTCATAAAATACAAAATCAAAAAAATCTTTCCCGTAACAATGCCACACTATTGTTTATTAGTATTTTGACAGCAAACAAACACATAACCTACAATTAATTAACAAATTAAGTACAGTTAAACCTGTTTTTGTGCGGTCTTTTTTTATGCGAATTTTTTTTTATGCGCTTTTTTTGTGCGAATATTTTTTATATGCGATTTTTTTTATGCGGTATATGAATATCGAGGTTCTGTTCAGCCATTTTCATACCTATTGCATCAGCCAAGTTCATTAATCATTAGACATGCTCAATATTCTTATATATTCCATATTCCAGCAAATTTCAATATGTAATTACCTATTATCTTGCACACAAAGAATATAATTTAGTTAAAAGAAATGTTTACTTCACAACCAATGAAATGCGTAGTAGGTAATAGCCACACTGATTGTTAACCTTGAACATAATCTAAAAAAATATACTAATGATGTAAGAAAAAACAAAAAAGGAAATTTACCGTTTTATTTTAAAATGAGAAATTAAAATTTGTTTAAATGTTTCCATGTGTAATTTAATTTCGTAAGACTTTGACATATTTTCTAAGGGAAACTTTTTTTATGCGGTCCCATATTTCTCATCGGTACACAATATTTATGTCCTTGTATTAGTTGGACTGCCATAAATAGTTCTCGATTTGAACTTTTTTTAAATTTTGATATCAGTCCACTAACACAAACACACCTTTTTTGTAAATAAAATTTTGACTGACTCCGTTGGGCATCTCGTTCACGCAACCACCGATTTTATATTTTTATCTCAAGTTATTTTGACTGACAAACTTTGTTTCACAATGGAATTGAGGCTTAACGGATCCCGAATATGCACACAGTTTATTCATATTTCTCCTCATGTTTCGTATATTTTGATAGATAAAATTAAATTCTTTTAGTCTGCTATCCATTGGGAAATTTGTTTGCATCTCATAAAAAAAAAATGTTTAAAAGTTGACAAGAAAAACGTGTAAATATTATTCAAGTGAAAAATTAGTCCCGGTGAAATACAACGGGTGGGTATTTTTGCCTGTTTGTCAAATATGAGTCTGTTAACATAATGGACAGCAAATATTTATATGATACTGTGAGTTGGCTGAAAGTAAAGCAAAGAAGAGTTGTACAAAACGACAGTGCAAGTATGTCAGTCACTGGGCCTGTTTGATAATTTGCACTGTGCAGTGCAGTGCATACTATTTTCCTTGTCTACTTTGATTTATTTTGTTGTGGTGAAATAAAGAAAAAAATGTACACTACACCGCACCGTGCGAATTATTAAACAGACCCACTGTGTAGGCCATCCAATTCCGGAATTCGAAATTCCAGTATTCCAGAATACAGGCCTAAATTTTGGTTTCGATTATTCCGGAATTGAAAACAAATATTCCGGAATTAATAAATTTCTTTTTTCACACTAATTTAAATAATTTCGGCGTAATTTTTTGTAATTATTGCCTTTCTTGTACTAATAAAAACTATATTCAGGGAAACATCTTTAAAGTCACTTTTAAAGGTACCCAGAAATGTTGGTCAGTCTACGGAGGTGCTTAGCTTAAGGAATAAAACAATCTAATAATTTGAAAATTCAGAATCAGGCTAAAAACAAAAATGTTCTTCAAATGTAACAAAATATTATACGTAATATTTTATAGGCTGACAAAAGTGATCAATTTAGGGAGCTGGTCAAAATAGGGAGGTGGCTACTTTTGGAAGTTTTAGAGTACATATTTCTTTTTTATGTTCACCATGACATGACACCTAATAAACGGATTACGAAACAATAAGTACTCGTCCTTTAAAATTACCTTACGCATTTACATTTTTAGTTTTATCCGTCTCTAAAATACTTTTTAAACTGAAAAGGATACTTAGTACATAATAACTTTACAGCCCCGAATATAGGACTGGTTTCGCACTCAAACAAACGAGTTCAGAAACTTTCTCGTCGTTCAATCTTGCAGCTATAAATTTGATAAGAGCAATTCAAGCTCGCACGCCGATGATATAATTGATCAATTAAGATTGCGGGATATTTCGTGAATTTTCAGTTCCAACGGGAAAATGGGAAAACTTCCCAAAATGCGGGATTTATAATACTTTAAATTTTTTGTAGCAAATATATAAACTATCTAAGTATATTCCATTTTTATGAACAATTTAAACTTTTACCTTAATATCTTTTCAATTCTTGTCGACGAATCTACCGACTTAAGCAACAAAAAAATCTTTGTATTCTCGTCCGTTACGTAGACAATAATAAAGTCAATACACAATTCCTGCATTTAATTAACATTAATGCTACAGATTGCACCGCCAAAACTTTATATAACCATTTCAAAAGCTGTCTTGAAAATCGGAACATTCCACTGCTAAATATTATTGGAATGGCCTCTGATACTGTTGCAGTAATGATTGGCTATAAAACCTCCTTTTACATAATGCTAAAGAACGACATCAATCATCCAGTAGTTTTATTTAAATGCATTTGCCATTCTTCGTCATTATAGTAGTCAAATCGGCCATCGAATTTTACCGCCTGAAATTGACATTTTTCTGAGAGATATAGGAACATAATATTATGTTTCGGAAAGTCCTAAAAGTGCAGCTGTATTGTCGGAGTTTCAAGAATATTTTGAAATCGTAATAAGAAAAATTATTTAACCAGGATCGACTAAATAACACTTTTTCATTTATGAAAACAATTTCACCAAATGGAAGAAAGCCACCCAGATTTTACAATATGTATTTTGAAAAATCCGAAATGAAAGCATATTTGTTGTTTTTAGAAAATATTCTACACTATTTCAATAGATTTAATATAAGATGACTAAAAATTGACTATAACATATAATTGCTGTAAATTCGCAGAGAGATGTATTTATAAGATCATCCAAAAATTTCTTCTAAATAATGAATTTTTTAAAACCGTTAAATTTTTAAATCCAGAAGTGGCTTGTTGGATGCTTCAACTCGAAAATTTTCGAAAACACTCTTCGGTTTACAAGAATTTGTAGAGCATGTATGTGATAAGTTTAACCTGGAAGATGAATGGGCTGATCTATCAATCGAACTTTCTGATAATGTGAAAGACAAGCTGCTATGTAGGTCTTTCAGTTGAAGAATTTCGGTGAAGAAGTCAATAAATTGGGATTACGTGTTTCCTAATTTATCCAAAGCAGCCAATTTTATATTGACTCTGCCACATTCCAACGCAGAGAGGATTTTCGCAATGGTCACAGACATTAAAATTAAAAAAAATGAACCGTGTTGGTTGAAGGCGGCTTAAACGCATTATGCCTTTTTAAATCAGCGGTTATTCGTCAAACCTACATAATATATCAACAATAATTATTTGCATAATATTATATAAAAAACGCTTTATTGAAGTTCCTATTGTTTGTCAGTACTTAGAATATTTATATTATGTTAGTTTCATTTAAAATAATTTTGAATTATTTGCTTTATTTTTGTTAAATAAATACATATACGATTTTTTTTTTTTCAATAAAATATTTAAATTATAATTCATGCTATTGAATTGGTAAAAATTGGTCGGAAACGAAATACTGATTCATTTTAGCGAAGTATTCGGAAAACAAATATAATATTTTTGAAAATTGGGCAGTGTGTAAAAATAAGCAAATAAAACAAGCAGATAGGAAATTGGCCCAAACTATTTCACCACCAATAGTTGTATTGCTTTCACCAAAAATAAAAAAATTACAACAACAATCGTACTAGATACACCAAAAAATAGTTAAGCTAACACAAACAAAAATTAAGCTCAATATGCAGCTCGGGCTAAAAAAATTGTCCATACAAATTTGACGTAAAATTTAGCTAGCTAAATAAAATAAACTTTTTTTAGCTGACAATTTCACTGAGTGGTATGCACCTTAGCGTGAAAAATTTGAAAAAATATCAGTTGTTTCATTCAAATCTAGATTGCGCCACCATAAATTCTCCAAACATTTTAGTCGCAATTTATCTCCCAAGGACAATAATTTGAAGATAAATTTTGACGGTTTTGAATTCTGATTCATTTTATAATCGAACTAGGCACGAAGTAAAATTAATTTATTTTTATGTAAAGAAAACAGAAGTCAAAATGGCCGACCAACATTCCGAAGTCGAGTATTTAGATACAGAACAGCTTTAGATGTAGAACAGCAACGGCTGCAACACCAATAAAAATTATATCCTCTTCGTCACTGGAATCTATGATTTTGTATACATTTTATAAACTGTTTAGCAATTTTGAACAATTCTTTACAAGCATCAAAAAATAATAAACTAAAAGAAACTTCATTAAAAAACAAACGAATAAAAATCAAACAAAGTCAACAAAATTTATCTCTACACAAATAAAAATTATTAGCTTGATCTGTAATTAAATGGAGACTTGTGTAGACCGCGCTAAAATTTAGCTTAGCTCGAGCTGCATACTGAGCTTTAGTGGTTAAAACCAAATTTTTAGTTTTAGTACCTGCCACATGGGTCGAATTGACACGAAATAAAATTTGGCCAAAATTTTGTTAATTTTTGCTGTTGCTTTGACCAGCCGTTAACCAAAAAAAAAAATACCTAACTCATTTTGGTTGAAAGCAACACACTTTATATAGAATATAGATACACCACAAATCGAACTAGCAATCACTGGCAATTTCCAATTTCTACATAATCATCGGATGTTTACGACACTATAATTATGGTTCACACTCCACCAAGAAATACTATGCAAATATGACTTGATTTGCATGAAATTTTTCGGTGAGGTGAGAACCATAATAGGGGTATTAATTACGTAATTTAATTCAACAACAAAAATTACAGCAAGAGAATTAAAATCATGGTCCCAGTTGAAATCTGCATCTTGATAACAGCGAATGAGGAAACTTAATTTCTTTGAAATAAAACGTTAAAGCGTTACACATACATCAATCACACAATGAATCTATTTGGAATGAGGACGAAGGGCCGAATTTGAAAGGGCCGAATGTCGAAGGGCCGAATGTCGAAGGGCCGAATAGGTCGAAGGGCCGAATAGGTCGAAGGGCCGAATGTCGAAGGGCCGAAAGGGTCGAAGGGCCGAATGGGTCGAAGGGCCGAATGGTGAAGGGCCGAATGGATCGAAGGGCCGAATGGGTCGAAGGGCCGAATTTTTTTATTTATTTATTTTTTGTTTTTAGAAATATAATTTTTTAAATTTCTTGGTTTAAGGAATATTTTGTAAATTTTTTTATCAAATATAAATTAATTTTTTTTGAGTTTATACATATTTTATTATGTATCTTTAGATATTCTATCGGCAAAAATATTGCATTAATTTTGTTGTTTATATTTTATGTTCTTTTTGTAATTATCAGGTGGAAAAATATTTGTACATAATAGGTATTTCACCAAAAGGCAAAAAAGAATTTTGTCATAAAATGTCATAAAAATCAGAACATTTTTTATTCGTTAGGGTGAAGGAAAATTCTATTTGGACGGATAAAATAATTTCTCTGTGATTTAGTGATGTGAATATAGTGAATATACTCCTAACAATTTACTACATAATTATAAAGACAAATTACAGTTTAAGACAAAATTTCCAAAATGTCTACATAAATTAAAGGAAACGGTTTATTTTAAAGTATATTATTGTCTTATGACGTTGTTCTGAATATTGTTTCAACCTGAAATGTATTACCTATTTTGATATGGGTCATTTTGACAAACAACATTTCAACCTGGTATTGATATCTGGAAAATTAATATTGTTTTTTATAAATAAATAAAAATTATAGTTCTTAATATCAAATTCAGTACATTTACAAAATATTCCCTCAAACAAGAAATTTAAAAAATTATATTTCTAAAAGCAAAACAAAAAAAAAAACAAAAAAAATTCGGCCCTTCGACCCATTCGGCCCTTCGACCCATTCGGCCCTTCGACCCATTCGGCCCTTCGACCCTTTCGGCCCTTCGACATTCGGCCCTTCGACATTCGGCCCTTCGACCCATTCGGCCCTTCGACCCATTCGGCCCTTCGACATTCGGCCCTTCGACATTCGGCCCTTTGATATCATTCCATCTATTTTGTATTTACATTAAAAAATTATCTTAGGATTTGTTTGTGATAATTTGGGTGTATTCGGTTTTTTTTTCGAATAACTTTCAACAATTAGTACTAATAGTATTATACACCAAGGTTGAGAAGTATGCTATTATAACCCGAGCGAGGGTTATAGTAAGCGAGGGCTGTAATAGCATTTCTCAAGCGTGGTGTATATACTATTTTTTTCACTACTAGTCGTAGAAGGCACACCAACCATTAAGGTGTTTTGTTGATAAGAAAATTAATTTGATAAGGGAAACACTTGCTCTTTAATAATATCAACTATGTGAATTGTAGTAAGCGTAAATTTAAAATGACACTGCATTTTGTTTTGTTATTTGAAGTTTTAATTTTGTTGAGTTAAATTGGCATTCAACTAAAAAAAAATGGAGAATGATGATTTAATCGGCAAGCCACCTGAAATATGTGAGATAGTCGAAAATATAACAGACCAGCTGCTGCCCCAAAAATCGAGGGATATTTATATAAAAACATATGAAAAATATAAAATTTGGTGTAATAATAAAAGTGTTAATAAAATCGCATTACATCTAGTGTTCATTTTTCATTATTAACTAGTGGTCAATAATAAAATATTATTAACCACTAGCCGAGAAATTTTGATTCTCAAGCTACTAAAACACATAATTATGATACCTTCTACGACTAGTAGTGGAATAAAAATATTTATCACAGATTTTAGATGCAGTCTATATAAAGGCATTGATATATGTATGTACAATTTTTGACTTTAAGGCAATAAAAACAATCGCATCAAACAGGCCATTTTAAATTCCTCTGAGGCAAAAATATATAACTGTAAAAAAATGACAGCTATTTCAATCAATCAGCATGCTTAATTTTAATGCTTTAAAGGTAAAAATTCTGCATGTCACCTCAAGTAAGTAGTGAATTAATTTTATGTTTATGATAATGTTGTTTGAGTTATAATTCTCAACGATTGTTTGATTCACAATCCAATGGTTCGAATCTTGGTTGACAAGGTAAAAACGTAGCAATTTCTTATTATTGTATTTGAACATTAGTTTTGGAAAATTGCGGTATCGATCCGCAAGGACAATGATGATGATTACAATTTCCCCAGCTGTCATTTGTCATTTTATTTTATGGATACAATTGCATTTTACTGTAATTTTAATGATATCGATAATACAAAAAAGACCAGAAATTCAGTAAGGAATTTGTGCGGAGATGTTTTCCAGCCGTCAGATGCGTAAGTAGTATGAAAAAATATTAGAAAAATGTATGCTTCTATATTTACTGGTAATTGTTTTTCAGATTCTTGAAATTTTTTAGATTAAATCAAAATGCTTTTAAGTATTTATTAAAAGAATTAAAAAGGAAATTGAAACTGGGTGTATAATCAACTTCCCTTACACCAATTTAAATTGGCGGGCTATCTGAGGTTTTCGGCAGAGGGCTAAAATGCTGTGGTAGCTAGAATTTCATTTATTAGTTATAAGTGTTCTTGGGGAAATAGGGATGCTGCTACTATATCCAATCTCTCTGTGAGACTTATTACTTCATTTAGAGATACTGGAATAAACACGGCTAAAAGCTGGTTCAATAGGAAACATAGCTCCGCTCGTAATATAGTTCAACGGGCAATAGGAGTTTGGAAAACCAGCATTGCACTACAGCAGAAAAAGGCCGTCAACAAAATAATAAATATTTCGGATGCTTTGCGTAACATCCGCATTCATTTTAATGTCACTAATTGTGATTATGTTCAAGCGCCGGAGGAGAACGAAAGAGATGTCTTAAATAGTGAAATCTTAAATATTGCTGGAGAATTAAACCTCTTTAGGAACAAGAGAGTTTCGAAACCAAATTTTGCTAAATTTTTAAAGTAAAACTAAACTGTTTTTTATTTGTTATAAAATAAATTAATTAGCCTTCGTGGCCCATCACCAAAAAAAATTTTCGAACGTTAATTGTTCCTTGAGCTCATTATGCATTTTAGATTAATCTAAAAATAATCACCTTGTATTTCAAGCAATCTTAATTATTTTGCCGATTTGTTTTGAGGCATTACATTGTTTGAAGCAGCATTTCCCCTTACAAAGTTTCAACTTCAAAATTGTTTCATTGATCTTCACTAAATGGTGATACTGAGAAACGTCTCTCTTCAATGTTTGAAAGCGAAATTTCACTCAAAGCATCATCATATGTACGTTTCCATGGAGCATCGAAGCTAAGGCAAAGAAGGCGAATGACCTTTTTTCTGAAGGAATAGTTGTCATTTCCCTTTTGCGTGAACAATTTTTTTTAATGTGGATTTATGGTCACTTCAAGCCTAACATTTAAAATATAAAATGTAGATATTCCCCAACATTTTCTAACCTTTTTCAAATCCGCTATCTCCTTAATAGGTTGTTCCAGCGAGTTCAATTCTTGCTGTAGTTTTTGCCAAAATTCATAAACTTCGTTTAGCGTTTTTTTCTTAATTTTTTGTGGTATTTGACATCATTCAAACCTTAGCTTGAAATTGAGCTCGGCTAGTTTTTCGATTTCTTTAAAGAATCATAATTAAATATATTTTGTTGAACTACAAAAATAAGTTACATAAAAATAAAACAACGCAACATCCGCAGCGATTACAAAGCGTATCTGAAAGGACACATTCAGTACAAAGCAGAGAAGGGTAGTGTCGAAAACTAGTTTTTATGACACAGTTTTCGACAATTTTTGACACGAGTTCTTGACAGTCTTTAAAAAAGGGGTTTTTGAAACTTTTTGACATAACTCTTTAACAGTGAAAAATATTGAAAAATGTAAAATTTTAGCTGTATTTACGTTCAGAATTGTTTGAACAGTTTGAACATTTTCGAAATTTACCAGCATATTTCTAAAACTTACTCACGAAACAATAAGAATATTTTGTTTACTCTTTTTCCCAATATCCCCACGCACAGCTTTTAACATTTTCCAACAGTGTTTGACACTTTTCGGAAGTTTTTGACACTTGTCGACAGTTTTTGACCATAATTTAAGGCTTTTGACGTATTTTTGACAAAATGGTGAAAAAGACAGATTTTTTAGCGTTTTACCCATCTCTGGACTATAAAGTGCGTATCACTCACGGATTCAATAATATCTATATTTGAACTGCATTACCGTCATTCGTTCACTTTTGATTCGACGTTTTCAATAATATGAAAAACGTCAATCCGACGAGTTGTATAATCGGCGTGAACAAGGCAAAAACGGAATCATATTTTCAAAATATTTCTATGTTTTGTATTTTTTAGAATATCAAAATTTTTCGAGATTTCCGTAAACATTCGAGATAGGTAGTTAAAAGCCTATTGTGGTTACAAAATTATTCAAGATTTTTAAAGTTTTAGTATTTACTTACTAGAAAATGGCAGCTTCTGGAATTTCTTTTCTAAAATGTCAAATTTCCGTTAAAACTGGTATGACAGGGTTTTTGGTGTTTAACTTTCGAAAATTTATTTCAGCTTAAATTGCGGGTCGTTTATTTACTAGCATTTCTGAAATTGTCGCGTTTTTGAAAATGTTTGTTATATTGGTTTTTTATGGCCCCTAATCATACCAGCGTCCATGCAAATAGTAAACAAATAATGTTTTACGTAGTTTTGATTCCGGACAAAATTATTTATTAATTATGAAATTTGTATTATTCGTTTAAAGAAAAATGGAAAATTATCTAAGATGATGGTTTCACTTTAATTAAGTTGTGTGTACCTTTCCAAACCAGTGTTTCTCATCATATAACATAAATACAACCTTTTAATTCAAATTAAATGCTAAATTTGGTTTAAAAATTGCCAAGAAATGTGAAGCTGACATGCGATTTTCCATAATTAGCGGCGCATTTTACGCATGTACCTAACCTTTTTACATCCATATAGATCAAACCATAATAAGGTGTTGATTATAAAAATACACAAGTTATAATTCTAAAACTCACCCATTTCCTCCGGAACTTTTCTTAATTTTATCTTATAAAAATGTAAACAAATTCGATAAAAATTTTTTTTTTTAAAAGTAAAAATTTGAGAAAATATTTTTTTTCTTTTTCTAATTTTTCGCAGAAAGTTAAAATTTAATGATAATTGACTAAAGAGATACAGAGTGTTTCTTATAGTATATAATTTGCTACTAATGAATTGCCTTTGTGCTATACATTAATATGACGGTATAAATTATTTTTTGCTTAAAGCTTTAAGATTAAATCAGGTTTAATAAAACATTTCTTACAAAAGCCTCCACACTTTTCTCAATATGAGTCAGATTTTGAGAACACACAAGTGTATATCACAAACAAAAATCAATTAACTGAAATGATCTCTGATATAAATTTTATCTTAAAATTTTAATTAGATTTTCCTTTACATCGTGTCTTGGTTGTTGTTGTCGTCGTCGTTGTCATTTAGTTTTTTATTTAAATTTATCATTCAATCTATTTTTGGTCATTCTTTTATTTCTCTTAAGCTGTGTCTCGTGTGTACAACTATATAATTTGCAAGAAGAATTTTTATTTTATTGTATTCCATATACATATAACACACCAAGATTTGGATAAGATAATCACATTTTTGTTTTTTGGTTATTAGATGATTACACGAGAAAATCCTTTAAATGTGTACCAGTTTATGTATGTATGTATTAGGGTTAGGGGATATATATGTACGTATACCATGATCCATTGTTATGTTTGTGTACGATATATCTTATCACAAAATGAGTTTACATACATACTTGACTTCCCACACATAAAGACCATGCAGCTAAATTCGTTTTTTTTTTAAATCTTGACGTTAAATTCTCCCGAAATTCCCTTATATACATAAACACAATTCTTATCTTAACTCGATTCTGTAAAAATGATGATGATGATGATTGTTAAACTTTGTTGTATGTAGGTTCGGTTTTCTTTTAAAATCACTTTTTTGTGGTTGGTTTTGTTTTTTGTTTTCCCTTTGGATTAACCGAATCCTCATATCATCGATGATAAGATATACTCACTATATATACTTATACATATAAACGATAATATAAGAACGGGAGGCTCCGGAATAACTATAAAAAGAAAACGAGCACAGTTGGAAAATTGAAAATTGGAGCGCACATTTTTTAATTGAAAAATCATAAAAAAAAATCAATTAAGCGTTAAATACAATAAAACGGTTTTGATTATTATTTTTTAATTAAGCTTTTTTCGATATTTGCCGTTTTTTGTTAATAATGGATAAATTTTCGCGAACGGTTAAAAAAACGATAACCGTGGAAATATTAAATTGCTAATAAATGAAAAATTGGAAAAATAAATAGTGGCAAATTAAATTTTTGTTTACGTGGTTGAAATTGTTTTTGTAATCCAACTTTTTTTGTGTTCGACTGATTTTTCAACGTGATATTTTTGTGTTTTGGGGTTAACGCGCACGCTTGTTAAATAGGAAATGTTAAATATTTATGTTTGTGATAAAAAAAATATAATTAATGGATTTTTAACTGGATGAAGAGGGATCCGAATATTTATTTTACTCTACATTTCATTTTGAATAACTCATATGCGGTTGTAGTAAATTATAGTAACGGTAACAGTTTGCGATTTTTTTTTTGATGAATCCATAAATCAGTTTAGATCAAATTTTCTTTATATAAAAACTAGCAGGATTCATACAAAAATATTTACTAACGCAAATCCAATGTACGAGAAGTATACATATTGTAAGCATGTATGTATTTATATTAGGAAAAAAATACACAAGGCCCATCACTCACTTTAATTTTACGTTTTCCAAATTCAACCATTCAACCATCCCCCATCTATCTCGCATGAAAGTGCACATAAAATCTATACAAAAATATGAAATACATAAAACATAAAAAAGAATCACTTTTCATTAAATAAAAGAATATTGAAAAACAAAAATATGCATACATAACATCATCATATATGTATGTTATAAATATGTAGATACATAAATATCTAAAAAAGAATGTACATAACATCATAAAAATATGTAAATAGGAATCATAAAAATTTGGTTCAAGAAAATTTTCGATATTTTATTGAATTTTCCGTTCGAAACATCAATGCGTGTTGAAGATGAGTATACGAGAAGAATAACGGAAGTAGGAAAATCTTTACCGTATTTCTTAAAAATTGAAATTGTTTTGGAAGGACTTAATTGGAAAGAACATAAATATTTTTATTTTTAATTCCCTAGAGGCTACCTAGAAGTTTTTTTGACCATTTCGTGGAAATACTGAAACAAAACAACAATAACAGTTTTGGTTCAAAAAATGCGATAAAAAATTGATTTTGCTGTTGCTAACAATTTATGCAAAGATATAGACTACAGGGCATCGAATATAGAAATCTTCTTGGCAGTGGGAAACTCTAAACATTAATGTAGGATCCAAAATGCTAATTCGCAGTTTAAAAGAAAAATCCAAATTTATGTAGTAAATACATATTCCACCTACACTAGATCCCATATTGCATAAAAATATTCTATTGTTTTATTGTTACCATAAGTCACAGATAAGGAATGTTCTTTTTAGTAAATTTTTTTTCTTATTTGTTTTGGCAAGGCAATTGACACTAGGTAAAGTAATTTCAGTGCCATCTCTGATTATATTTTCGAAAGTATTTTATAAGACAAAATGTGACAGCTAATTCTTCAAGTTTGAAGAAAATACTCTTTAATAAAAATATTTAAATATTCTTTCACCATAATTCTGATAGGTTACCTAATGTCAATTGAAATGCAGTCAAAAATTTCAAAAACTGTTTTCCCCAAAACCACTTTTCTCACAGTTTTAAAGGTCCCTGAGCCCGAAAACGCATAAAAAATGTCCGTCCGTTTGTCTAGATGTCTGGATGTCGGTATGCACATGGCATACGAATTGACCTAAAATCACGTGTTTATATCAACACATGGTGTTACCACGTGGTTTTCTATCCATGTTAACAAATTTTTGTTATCAAAGTCTAAGTTTGTTGTAACTCATATAACTTTTTGAATTTCTGAATTATTACTAAAAAGTGTTTACTGTCAGAATTGAACCCTTCCATGATTCTTGCTTTTCTCTACATTTTTCTTTTATTAATTTCGTAGAGCTTTCTCTGCACAGGATATTCCTTTTTTTTGAAAATTTCCAATTTTCTTCCGTAAGATGGTAAACATAGCTCCCAAAATAACTTCTGGGTCCTAAAGACATTACTTCGCAAACCTTGTTTATTTCACTTTCTACAATAGCATGCTAGACCAGAGGTTTGCTCCCTTTTAATTCTATATAATTCACATCTGTAAGTTGTCTGATATGGATTTGTTATTTTTCACCAATGGACATCACATGACGACGGTCACATTTTAGATCGACGATAATTTCTTATTATTGAGCCAATTACAGGTTTTACACTTCAAATTAAATCCCTTACAATTCAAATTGAACCTTTTGCAAATTATACTTATCAAAACAAATTTTATTTCTTAATCAACTCACTTAATCCAAGAATTAAAATTTTTCGAAATATATTAAACATTAAACATTGAAATTTTCGTTGGGAGCAAGTACACTAAAGTTGTTAATTTTGTTCAAAATAATTCCACCAGTTCGGGAAAATATAGTCAGCTGGGAATTATAAAGACCAAAAAATTTGTTTAACCCAATAGTTTTTAGCTGATCATTGATTATTATTTTACTCACGTCTTCAATGGAAATGGGGGTTCTAAAATGATTTTTAAATGAAGTTCTAGAATATGGCTAAATAAAATGGAACTTGGCCATTTCTTAACGGATTTTAGTAAAATTTGACATGTAGGTACGATGTAATTTTTATTCTAAAATGATTTTTGGATAAAGTTCTGGAATATGGCCAGTAAGGTAATTTTCTCGAACTATTGCTAGGTTTTACTCATTTTCATTATTCAATCCTTCTTTGTGACGGTACCATAAACGCGACATAATAGGCCCCTTTGCCTAATTACTTTGCATACAAGATGATTATAAAAACACCAAAAATTTATGTTTTTTGTTAATCCTGTTTTTTTCTAATGATGGATTTAAGTTTTATCCACATTCATGAATCAATGAAAATAATTGCGATTAGTCAAACACTTCGTTGAAATATCCTTTCGAGTGCAGTTTTAATCGATGTCAATAGTTTTCGTGTGAGAAATTGTGTAACCGTTCACCCTTTAACACAAAATGATATTATGTGCTTCTGCCAGAGTATCGATATACAAAATTTTTCTGCCCTGAAAATAAATAAAAATTTAATAATTTTTTCACAACGTTATAAGGAGAAGAGGTCACCAGTTTTGTTACGTAATAATCTAAGGGAGGTTAGAGATTATGTTACAAATTTTTGCCAGGGAGGGGAAGAGTAAACAACATGAAAAACTGCGTCACATAATTTATGGATGTTGCTTCTAATTGACACAATGACTGCCAAGCATATTTTTCTAATGTTTCCCAGCATGTCAGACTGCTTTTCATGTAATTCTGCTGGCTGTCATATTTGATAGCCATGTTCCCATGAAGTTTAGAGCAAAATTCTTCATGATAGCCAGCCGAATTGATTACTTATCACTAAACAAACTCATTTACTGATGGTGTAAAGATGGCATTTTATGGTTAGTTATTCTGAATTACCGATAAATATTGTTTTGCGCACTTTTTCCAGAAACGTACCTCATTTAGCATTGTGCAATCGGACGTACATATTATATATTTTCATATTTTCAATGCTCATAAAATCTATACAGGCAACAATTTACGCAAACCAAGTACACATTACAGAGGACCGTGCATGCAAACTCCAATAGAAGTTGTACGTAAGTGATTACATTTTGAAAAGCAAGGGCCTATATGTTCAAATAACGTGGCTATCATATTTCGAACCCACGGCCGCTATGGAAACATCACTGACTATCAAAAATGATAGCCAATGTCATCACATTTCACGGAAAATTACTGATGTTAAACCAAAAAAAAATTTGAAAAAAACATCAAGAAGAATTAACAAGGAATTTTGGAATCAGAAAGATTCAGTGATAAATCATTAGAAACAATAGAAACTTACTAGCTAGAATGTTTTATTGTTAATACCAAAGGGCATACTAAAATTTGTATTTAAGTCTTTTCAAACCAGTAATCGCGCCTTAAAATCTTCGCGCCAAAATTTTCAAACACTGAAACATATTTTCGAAAATTCAGCTCATTCACAATAGTATGTGCAACAAAAGGCGAAATAAAATTTACCATAACAATAAATAGGCACTGCAGGCACTTCTCACGGATGATCCAAGTCCCGTCTTTGAATATATGATTTTCTTCAGCAACCACCAACATGATATCTCCTCGAATTTAAACTGCACCTGCGCATATTTATGAAAATTTCATAGTTTAGAGACGAACCACTGTTACTCGTTGCGCCTATTAAGCAAACATGGAACTGATTTCCTACGAAATTGGAATGTATCGTCAGATTAATGACTTTATAGAAAGTTATGCTTGGAATAAAATTGTGGCTTCCTTTAAACGCACCGTATACTAGCTTTTCTCGATAAATAGCCTAATATTGTACAGAACCCCTGCTTAGTATGTCTTCAGAAAATTATGAATTTAAGTATTTTTCAATAAAAAAAAAATAATAACAAAAATACCATTTTCTAGGATCGAACCGACAGCCTTGGCAAATTAATTAATGTTCATTTTGGTCTGAAACCCCTACGCAATGTTTGAATTTGGTTGGAGACATACAGATTTTCATTATGTTCAGCCTTGCGCTGCAAGATTTTTTGCATGGCCAAGCGCTTCACCGATGCTGTTATTTCGGTTGTGGTACTGGATGAAAAATCGAATACTAATCGGAGATTAGTTGTGGCTTATTCCGCTTAATTATGCAATTATGAGTGATGAATTCTCCACGATTAACTTCATATGTTTCTTAACTAGGCATTCTTTTCAAACATTCTTCCAAGTCGTAATAATCTGGCGACGGATTTCATGTCCTTGAAAGTAATTCGAAAAATTGGAAAATTTAGCTTAATCTCCTTCCTTTGTTCAAACTTTCTCCCGCCCTTTGAGCTTGCTCAGAACGGTGATTGATGATGGTATTCAACTGTCCGACTATTCATTGACACATCTCATCATTTAGGACATTATAACTGTCTTGATCTTTTGGCGAGGTAAACATAAGGATTGTCCAATGGAAATATAATTTTACTTATTTTGCCATTAGTTAAGAGTTTAAGGCTTTTTTGTTACAGTGCGCCTTATAGAAGATGATAATTTGGGAATTGAAAACCAATTAGGCTAACCATTTCAACGGGCTGATATATTTAGTCAATAATAACATCTTTAATGACAGTTATACCATCCACCACTTAAACATTATACTTGCGTCTATTTATTAAATTGCTAAAAAAACGAAAACGTACTACACAGTTCACCAAAAATTACATTCCACCTATATGTAGAATCAGTCTCCAAGCCGCCCTTTAAACCAAAATCCATATACCACATTACTAAAACATAAAGCACACATAAAAACACAAAAATAAACAACAAATGTTCACAAAAACAAAAAACAAATTCTAATCATTTTCCATATTTTCCTGGAATTCCACCACACACAAAAAAATTTTACCTCAAGCTAAATCTCGTCTTTTAGATTATTTCACGATTTTTCAACTTAAGTATGTATCACGAAACCAAAAACAGAAACAAAACAAAAAAAATGTAGTAAGTAGAAATTTGTACTGTCAAACGAATGAAATTCACAGAAAACCACCGCACCATTTTTTTTTTTTCGTGTAATTAAAATTGTCTCAAATTTCCTCCTCGCAGATGTGTATTTTGTATACACATCTCTCGGATTTGTATCCCTCTTTATATCTGTATGTAAACAATAAACATAGATTATGTTTTCCTTTTATTCATGTGGTTACCACTTTTTTTCCAACCGCATATAGAAAATCAATATCAGTATTGAACACACACATATATGTAAATACATATGTAGGTATGGCTGTTTATTACAACCATGTCTCCCGTTTAATATTCGCATTGTCACATTATTCTGTTTTTCACATTTTTGACAACAAAAACAACCAAAAATCGCGGTTCATCATTAAATAGACTTTATTCTTGGCATAGCTGTCGTTGTCTTATATGATCTGCGGGGATTCCAGTAATTTACCCACTAACGTTTGAGAGAACGATGGAAAAAGTAGAAACGAACGTGTTAAAAGAATATGTGTGTGTACCATATGTAATAACTTTGTGCGCGGCTCTGATGTTGATTTTGTAGAAATTAAAAGAAAGTTCACACAAATGTTTCAACTAAAGATAGGCAATTAGCTTTAATTAGTACCGCTGGCACCAAATTGTTGGAAACCTTTATTTTTTTGAATGCCTGTAATGCGACCTGGAAATGGGCATTGAAGGGAAATGAATTTCCCTTGTATACCAGTATCAACTACCGATATGTAATTGTGTAACAATATATTTAAGTATATACAAAGGAAGGAGGTGTAACTCAACAAATTTATATAAGCTAAATCTCAAATATCCATAGAAGCAGAAACATTTTTAATTTAAAGTTCCTACTCTATTTTGCGAATATGTATATACTAAAGTGGTAGGTATACTAACAGAGATTAAGGAGAAAACATTAAAGAAAACTCTGGAAAATTTTTAATGTAACGTAAGAATATTCAAATCGATCAGACTATTGAAGTGGCACTAATACTTTCGCCCAAAAAAAAAATTGTAAAACTTATTAAATTTTGCTTATTTCCAATATTTTCAATACAGTGATCCGTTTTATTATGCCAAGATCAAAATAGCAAACAGTACCAAACCAAACTCAAAATTTTGATGAAGAGACATACCCATTTTGCGGTTACTTGGTCTAATTAAAATTTTCTTAATTTTTTGCACCCAAATCGTGAAAATATAAAAACATTTTGTTTTTGTCAATTTGAGAGTTGAGACTGTTAAATATTTTACTTAATTATAAATCCAAAAGAAATACGATTTTTAAATTCCTTTCAACAACATTGCGTTTTCCCGATTATACCTAGATTATATAATTTATGATGGAGAGGTATATAACATTATAATACAAAAAGTATTTCCTACCTGAGTTTTCACAACTTACAAATGGTTTTTCCTTGTCTAAAACGAGCACACCGATATTTTTTTTTATATAGGCTTCTAAAAATTTTTTTGATCCAATAAAATAAAGAATTATTAACAACAACAAAGTTAAAAAATCGACAAAAGTACGAAAAAATAAAAACTTTTTTATTTTGATTGGAAAATGTGTACAAAAAAGGAAAATGTAACGTATATAAATCAAAATCGATTTTCCTTTTTCTTTTTTTTTTTTTGGTAAAAAATATAATTTATTGACCTTCTATTTTGCATTATGTGTATATAGAAATTCCAGTAACAACTCACACCGAACCAAAAAAAAAAAAAAGACGCAAAATGTTCAGTGTACAACAAAACCAAGGTAGGTAACATAACAAAACAAAATAAAAACCGAGCCACCAGCCAAATTTGTATTTTGCCCTTTCCTTTTGTACACTATCCTGGGTGCATGGTTGGAGTTAGAGGAAATGTCTTAAAGAAAATTTATTACGGTTTATGAATATGGATATGGAAACAGATTTTTTTTTGTGTTGGTGCTGTTTGATTTTTTTTTTTTTTTTAAATTGTGAGTTATTGTCATTTTAGAATCCTTTTCTTCTGTTTGTACGTAGGAAGTGATTTTTTTTGTACATTACGGTATAATATTCTAACAAAGCAACTTAATACTTGAAATTTAATGTTGTGTGCAATTTTTAAAAAAATTCTACGTCATCTGAAGTACTGGAAGCGAAAACAGATACGTGGGAGATTCAAAAACCATTCTCAAAACTTAATTGCCTTTAAAATTTCCAGCTTAATACAATGTCGTTCACAACATCTACAATGTCATTCAAAATTTTTTCAAATTTAAATATGTACACATATTTATTTAAATACACGTTTACCTGTAATTTTGAAAATCAGATTAGCAGTATTAACTTATCTATAAACACCATTACTGGTTTTGACGCGCATTCCAATACATCCCAATCTAAGTTTCTATCCAAATGACGTTCTTTCTATTTGGTGAAATTAATCAGCAACTTACATATTGTAATGTATGCGAAGCAATACATAAACACTCACTCTCACACAATTCACAATTCACTCACACAGTTGAAATTTAATTTTAATTAACACTATTTGGTAACCTGCCACCTATCAGAATTATGGTGAAAGTCTATTGTAAGACACAATTTTTGATCGCTGTCAAATCTTATTTAAAATTAAAGAATAAAAGAATATTTTCTTCAAACTTGACTGCAATTGCACTGAAGAATTAGCTGTCACATTTTGTCTTATAAAACACTTTCGAAAATATAATCAGAGATGGCACTGAAATCACTTTACCTAGTGTCAAATTGTTACGGCCACCATAATGAATATCAACTGGACGCGCCTTATTTTATATTATTTTGATTTTCTTGTAAATTATTGTAATTTAGCACCATTTATGAATAAATATTGAACGCACGGATGAATGTGAGCAAGAAAGATAAAAAGGAAAAGAAAAAAGTAAAAAGATTAATCATAATAACGAATCGAATAAAAATATAGTTTAGCGCTTTTGTTTCGGTAAAGCACAAAAACACAATTAGCTTAAAATATAAAGACCTTTAGGGACAAAAAAAAAATAGAAAAAGGTAACGGACTTTAAGAAAATAGAAATCCGTCAAAATGCAATTTCGGTGGATTAGCAAGTAAAGTAAGTGGTAATTATCCACAGTTATTTGCAGCAGATTAATCTCGCAGTTCACTATAGGACACTAAATTCATTAAGAAAATTATTTTTCGTTTATTTGATGTGGTACGAGCGATACGCTCGAATATAAATAGAAACCGTTCCATTAACATTCCGCCAATAGATCCATCAAAATAAAATTCCCACTTGGAAAGTTGATGATGTTTTTGGTTGTTATAAGACCCTACAGAACTAGAAATTAGTGGAAAATTAGGAAAATATTGGAAATTAATTTGAATTTGAACAACCGGAAAAAGGCATCATTTGATGTAAAATTTTGATAATTATTGATTTTGTTTAAAATTTGAATTTTTTGCGCCTTAATCCTCCGCGCGCAGACCAAAATCCCTTCCTCCCGACTATGATATTGATTTAGCACCAACTATTTTTGCCTACGTCTTGGAAGTAATAATTATTAAACTGTCGAGATCATCAAATTTTTTTTTTCGTCCGAAAACACGACTTTGACGCATTAATTATCCTGACATATCCCCTTTTTGTTTTGCTTCGTACTTAATTTAATGTTATTTTTTTGCCCCTAATTCTGTTTATTTTAAGATGCTTAGCTTTAGGTGAGGTGCGACGAACAGGTTATACAGAGGCAGTAAGACCGGTTTTTTCCTTGATTCGATGAGCAGACAGGATTTGAAGAAAATAAGGAAATAAAGCACCCTTCGAGTGTCCTTGTTCGTGGTAAGTGTCAACATTTCCCTTTTCCACATCACAAGATTTTATTTGTCTCTTTATTGCAAAATCTGATTTTTTATTTCAATTCAATTTTAGATTTCGGAAGTATTACCCCGGAACCAAAACAAAAATGAATTGAATTTATTCAAGTGTAACAATAAAACTGCATTTTTTGGGCATAGCTCGACTCAAAATCATCATGAGTCATGACGTATTTCTTAGAAGCTTTTTAAGTGGTATAACTTTTCACTGATTTTCATAGGAATCCATAGTAAAAATGATGTTTTTTAGCTTCAAGTTTTTCAATGAAAAAATCAAATATTTTATAAAACGTTTATATAAAAGTTTACATAACTTTAACAACAATATACAAGAAGGATATTTTGGTATTAAATAAATATTTCTTCTAGTCTTTATTTAAAACGAGGCGACGTTTCGATAAATGTATTATCTTTTTCAGGTCTATACATGGTTTTAACAATACATATACTTACACAATTTAATTAAAATATGTAGGAATTACCATACCATACACTAACTTACCCGAACCCCCTTTGAACTTGTAAACACAAAATAAAATTTTTCATAAACGACAAATATTGACTCAAATTATAATATTTTTACTAAACAGTCTTTTATGAATTTGGAATTTTAAGTATTTACAAACGATTTATATTTTGGGAATTTAGATATAAAATCAATGATGCCAGAATAAATTTGGTTAAGATCGTCCGTATCACTTTGTTGAAAAGAATTTCATGATTACCATTTCCAAAAATAAACGATTTTTATAATGTTGTTCACTGTCCAAAATTTTTACCTGATCAAATGTAAATGTATGCCCAGTATCAGATGAATGATAGCATAATGTGGTAGCTTGAGAATTTCTGATAGGTAGTTTGACGTCCGATTTATGTTGTAAAATTCGATTTTTTAATTGTTGTTTCGTGGTATCGATGTATTTCAAATGGTAATGGCTACATGGAATTAAATATACAAGATTCGAACGATTTAATTTAGGTGTGATATCTTTAATTTTATTGAAAATGTTACGAATAGAGCTGGCCGCTGAAAATATAATTTTACAATTTGTATTGAATTTGCGCAAAATACTGGAAATTTAGGTCACTAAGATTTATAATATAATAAATTGATTTATATATTAAATTTTGATAAACATTAGTATTAGTACCGAGACCGACCGTATTTACAATTTGTCCACTGTTAGTTTGATTAAACTGGTTGAATAATTTGTTGATCAAATATTTCGGGTATTTATTATTGGCCAGATAATCCCTTATAATTTGATTAGTATCAACGGTGACATCTGTAGTTAATTTTTTCATCCGTATTAATTCGCTAACTCAAAAGGTGGAAACTATTAAAATTGAGAATTCGACCCGACGATAGATTTTTCGCGTACCAAATAGTGTCAATTTGACCTTTATTCTTCCGAACTAATATTGGGTCCAAAAATGATAATTTATTATCCGCTTCTATTTGTAAAGTGAATTTGAAACCAAAACGATTACTATTAAATTTTGAAATTATACAATCAATTTTATCAACCGGGATATACAACAATAAATTATCGACGTATTTTTTAATAAGCAAGATATTAAACTCAATTGAGCTCAAGATGGTATCAAGTAGCACTTCCATTGCGACATCAGCTACTACTGGAGATAATGGTGAACCCATCGCAACGCTATTTATCTGTTTACAGTAGCTGTTGAACAGGCTAAAATATCCTGATTTTAAACAAAATTCAAGCGTAGGTCGTAAGCTTGGTCTTAGTTTTACGATCAATATAATTGCCTAAAAATAAATTTGAAACAATATTTGTCGTCTATGACAATTTTTATTTTGTGTTTACAAGTTTGGGACATGAAAGAAAATACTCTTCAAATTTATAGATATATTTAACGGTAATTCCTACATATTTTAATTAAATTGTGTTTGTATTATAAAAACCATGTACACACCTGAAGAAGATAATAAATTTATCGAAAAGCCGTCATAAATATTAAGAAATAGTTTCATTGGCTTCTAAACCCGAAGACTAGAAGAAATATTACGATCCAGCCATTAGGAAAATACATATTAAATAAATATTAATTGCAAAAATATTAAAATTAAATATACTTTTCGAACTTTCATTTTGAAAAATACACTAAAAATTGGCTCTAACTCTAACGAAGTAAAATAATACTTACAGCAAACTATTCGACGTGAATAACTTAAAGACCACCAAATTTTTAAATTAAAACAAATTAAATAAAAACGCTGAATTGTTATTTATTTATTTATAATTTTTTATGCGGAATATATTTCGATGGTAAATCCATCATCTGCAGCCGCTTTATTACGTCTATAACGTATCGTTCCTGACGTAATAAAGCGGCTGAAGATGATGACTCTACCATCGAAACAAACATTTGGTGGTCTTTAAGTTCACGTCAAATACTGTATCAACCAGTTTCACGGTAGAAGTGCAAAAATTTTAATTAAATAATTTTAATAAATCTTAAAAATAACACTTGCTACATTTATCTTTAGTTTTACTAGTGTACGTTAGATGTCTAAGATGTTTACAGAAAAATACGAAAAGACAAGAGTGAATATTTAGTGTTGGGTGTTGTTTATTTTAATTCTAGTGTTAAATTTGACGAATATAAACGATTTTGTGACTTTTTGACCGATTTAATTGTTTCAGCTCCTCCCAACATTAAATTTTTAATATTGGGTGACTTTAATTTATCAAGTATTGAGTGGTATCTAGATACTGCTGGCGGTATCGCAACTAGTTACGAAGGTGGAACGGCTGAATATCTAATTAATACTTTAGAAATTACTGGGTTGTCTCAAACATAACCTAGTGGTAAACCATCGGAATAAAGTATTGGACTTAGTTTTGAATAATTTTGAATCCAAATATGTAGAAACAAGAGTGTTTACTTGTTGGTTTTCTAGTTGGCTTATAGCACTAATCATTGAAAAGAACAAAATTAGGAAAAGGCGGCGTATTTATAATAATATTTGTGATCCTGTAGTTTTTGCACAACTTAGAAAAAAGTAAACATTGAATTAAATGTCTGCTTCAAGATTTCAGGAATCATTTGATTTCTCTTGAAGAGGAAATAAAATCCGATTCGAAAAAAATTTGGAATTACACGAGATCATTAAGAAATGAAATAAATCTTCCATCTTCTATGTTTCTTGACCAATATAGTTCATCTGATGGATCTGTAATTGCCAATTTATTTGCTGATAATTTCAAGAGTGTCTATAGTTCAGACGCCTCTGCTGTGACAATTCGTAAAACTGATCAATTTACTGATTTACTTTGTTCTGAGTCGGATGTAATTAATGACTTAGTGTACTTAATGGCTTACAAACTAATAAAGGAGCTGGATCTGACTCTATCCCTATTTTTCAAACCTCTAACCAAAATCTTCAATTATTCAATCACAACGTCATTTTTCCTGACAAATGGAAGCAGTCCTATATAATTCCAATATATAAAAGTACTGACCAATCAGATATTGCCAACTACAGACCAATTTCTATTTTAAATTCTTTTGATAAAATATTCGAGTAAATTTTGCATTGTAAATTATTTAACCTGGCCCCTATTGCACCAACTACTTATCACTTATTACTTATCAACTTATCATAATTTTTGATAATTTTCTGTTGTACCAAATTGAAATTTGATAAGTATTTTATTGAGTTATAATAAGTCATAAGCACTCACTTATCAAAATTAAGTTGCACCAATTGGCGAAATGATAAATGATAAGTAATATTTTGATAAGCGACAAGTTTGAGGTTTTTGATATGTTTTTCGTAGTTCTGTTGCACCAAGAGTTTTAACTTATCAATAATCGAGTACTTTAATGATAATTATCCAAAATATCAATAAGACAAATTTCACTACTCAAATAAATTGATAAGAGCTACAAATTGTAGTGGCATGACGGAAGTCTGTTAAAAACTATGATTGTGATACACGATTATGATAAAATTTGACATGGGCGATGGAAATGGGTGATTTTTGGATAAAGTTCTGGAATGTGGCTAATTAAAGTGGAACTTCGCTGTTTCTTGGCCGATTATGATGAAATTTGACGTGGGTGGTGGAAACGGGTTTCTAAAATAAATTTTAGATAAAGTACTGGAATATGACCAATAAGAAGGAACTTGGCCATTTTTTATCCGATTTTGATGAACTTGAGCGCATGCACGATGGAAATGGGTTTCTAAAATGATTTTTAGATAAAATTCTGGAATATGGCCAATTATGATGGAACTTGACCATATTGCAGACCTTCCTCAGAGTTTCCTCATATTCGGTTGAGAAATAACCAAGTTCCATCTTACTCATTGATCATTACAACTTATCATAAAAATTAGATAATTTGTCAATTGATCAGTTATAGGCATTCTGATGTGCAACACTTATGACTTATTATTATCAAAATTTGATAAGTTTTTAAATTGATAAGTGAGTGAGATTTTTTGCTTTTGGTGAAACACTTATCACTTATCGTTATCAATAAAACTAACTTATGTTAAGTTGATAAGTCATAAGTGATAAGTAGTTGGTGCAATAGGACCCTGGTTAGAAATTTAATTTCTCATAAACAGCATGGCTTTTATAAGCAAAGACGGCCCTTACTAATCTGTTAGAATTTACTGATTATGTCATTAGTTCCGCCGATAATGTTATTATACCAGTTGTTTGTATCTACGCTGATTTTTACACACATTTTTAAATTTTTTAAAAACACTTGTTAAATATTTCGCAAAATTACAAACGGTTTCAAAAATCACTCGATCGATTTCGGCTCGTTAGGCCATCATCAGGAGTATCTACTATACTGTCAGATACATGTGATCTTGAGAGGTCATGGAAAATACATATTCGGATGTGCAATTGATTGCTTTTTTCGAATCCGATGTCAAAAACTGGGGTTTCCCTATAAAAAAATGACCTCGACCTCAAAATGACCTTTAAAATGAAGGTCAAGGTCACAACCAAGCTCACCATTAAATTCATTGTTGAAAATTCCCTAAGAGTAAACCTTGCTCATTTTTTTACTGACCGAACTCCGCGAGATTTTTACGGGTTTCCATACTTTTTCCTCATCCTGTATGTTAAGATTAAATATAAAAAATTGGAAAATATTTCAGAAATCATAATTAAGAATTTTTAAAGTTTTCATTTAAAAATTTGTGTTACGAAAAAAAATGATTTCCTATATGTTTTATGTGGAATAACTTTCTATGGAAAATTTGGTTTTTTCCTCGTTTCTAATTCCCTTATAAAAGCTTCGTTGTTTAAGCTATGGCTTCGTATATTCAAGATTGCTTTGCTGTAATCCAAGGAATAAACTAATTTCTAGTCTGTTCATGAATCATTTTGGTTACTCTATACAATATACTTTGTGCCGCAAACCACGATAAATAAAGCGCATATCAATATTGATTGAATTGAAATGTAACGAAAATATTTTTTTACCCAATCCTCGTAGATATTGAAAATAAAATAAATTGATTGTTATTTACAATAAAAACAATTACATATTGTTAATACGTTCTAGTTTAATATGTACGGATCATTCCATATTTTCTAGCGTTCGAGTAATTCCCTGTAGATTCCTAGAATTTTTAAAATTAATAACGATAACAATAAATAGCAACAACTTTGTTATTTTCTAGAATATTTTTTATTTTATTTTTTGTTTTTCCAGGTTTCCCTTTTTTCTTCGTTTGTTTATTTTAAATTGTTTTGTACATATTAAACCTGTATATAAATGGGTATAAACTATGTATGAAAAATATAATAAAAATCAACATGGAAAATGTTTTTTTTTTTATTTTTTAATTCAATTTATTTTGTGTTTTTTATTTTTTTTATGATTTAATAATAAAAAATAAACGAAATAAAATAAATATTGATATGCCATGCATGTTTTTATTGAATTAGAGTATAAGTTTTACTCAGTGTATTTAAAGAAAATGTGGGGTAAATAATTTCGTAGATTGAAGACGTTTAAAATGATTAACTGTTCAGCTCAATCCTTTAACTGTCCCTTATTATAATTTAATATTGTCTTAAGTATTTTTGGGGCTAATTAGATTGATATACCATTTTTTTTACTCACAATATCCAGGACACAGGCAGATTTGATAAAACTGTCAAAACCCATGTCACACAACAAAAATAGAAATCCTGAGAAACCACCAAAAAAAACCGGCAAACTTATTTTAATTATAATACGCATAAATTATGCGAATATTAATGAATTTTATGAGATTTATCTCTCGGCAACATACCAAACTTGGGCATCGCAAACAACCAAATTAATTACTTTTTTTGTGAAGAACTGCGTACATTCATTTAAATCTATATACAGTAATAGTAAAATATTAATTACAAATCATATGTCTGTTTTAGTATTTTATGGAAAATCAATTAAATTTTTGATGGATACTCCAATCGAATGAAATATATAAAGGACCACCTGACTCATCTAAAAAAATACCACAATTACCAAAATGAAAATGTTTCACATCAACATTTCATTCGCAAGTGATTAAAATATCGGTACCTCTAATATCATTTTTTGACCCATCCTTCGGTGTTTCCGCGCATATTTATATATAAATGCTATTATGTTTTAATCCGTAAAATCACCATTAAGATAAACAAAAGCCAGATGTGCTCAGTCAACTAGAATATAAAAATGTTTCAGCTCTGGCATGTAACACGTCCCCCTCCGCCGTGTGTTGGGTGTCATGTTGGTTAAAATCTATAAAAGACGGGATGGCACACCAACCAAATATACACAAAGTGGATAAATAAACGAAAAGAACTTAAAACAAAATACATTTTGTGTCAGTGTCGATTGGTTTTGTTGTAATAAAAGTTGTTCTCAATTTTCTTCTGAATTTTTAGTTTTTTTGTTTTTGGAAAATACAATATAATAACGCCAATCGAAAAATAATAAAAATTATGTACAATTCTATACACAAACGAACGAAGATGAAAAACTGTTTGGAAAATATATTATTATATAAAAAAGGAAAATCCAATTTTTATTTTTTTGTTTTTTTCCATAAATAAAATTATATTTTCATTTTATATACATTTTATTTTATTAGAGGAGTCGAAAACGAAAAGAAGATCAATGAAGTTTTCTTGGTTCGTTTTACTTTCTGCCATTTTTTTTTTTGATTAATGATGGAAAAATTTATTTTCTTTGATTTTTTGGGAGAGACGACGAGAGATGAAAAACTAAACGACCTAAAAATTTTTTTTTATTCGAATTCAAAAAGTATACAAAAGAAATTGGTATAGTAAAATGTTGAAGAAGGGTGAGAAGACAAAGTTTGACAACAACAAAAAAAAAAGAAAAATTGAAAATAAATTTATTGATGAAAATTTTTGTAATTTAGGTCACAAGGTTTTGTTTTTTGTTGCCAGTTTGCCACATTAGCAGAGCTTAATTTAAAAAAATTGTTTGCCAAAACTTTACAGCCCACACCTCTAATGTAGACTTTGAACTTTTATATTTTAGTAATTGATATGCCTTAAGATTAAGGGCTTAGCATGATTCTCGCTGTTACGGAATTTTTATTAAACATATCAGCAAAAGAATAATGTGCTAAGGAAATCGTGAGGTAAGAGGCAGCTAAATTAAGCGAAACTGAAAAAGAATCGCTGATCAGTAACATTAGCTTTCTGCATATCAGATTGTTAGTTAAAGTTATTTTGACTCATTATATTTTATATTTAAGTATTATGCGTCATACTTCATTACCTCAGCCGCTCTTGTAGAAAAGGTTAAAGACCCCAAGGCAGCCAAATCTGGTGTTAAATATGAAAAACTAACGTTAACGCGAAGAAGAGGATCGGGTTCCGTTCAATGAAGATTTTGATTCGTATATTCTTAATGAATATTACGATTGCTCCTTTTAGACTAATAATTGAATGTTTAGGTTTCACTGAATCCAATTATGAGGAGTATTTTGAACTAATGCGACGGAATGCCTGAAAATTCCATAATTGCCAATAATGATGAATGTGTGAAACACTTTGAACTAATCTATTGCGATTTAGTGAAAACCACTCGATTGCAACCTACAAACTATTGTATAAACCGTTAAATTTGTAACTCGGCAGCCCTGATGCGATCCAATGCGTTATTAATGTTGGTGATATCTTCAAATTAAGTTAAAAAATAATGTGATCAACACATTTTCGTAATGCATTAATGCTACAAATAAGGTTCTAATAAACTTGAGCTAGAAAATAAAATAAAAAATAATAATAAATAAAATAGAAAATAATTTAGGGGAGAAAATGGAGTGAAATTTATTAATTATGGTTTAGCTCTAAATATTTACTTATTAATTTGTGAAACTGTAGGTTTAAATGTTGCTGCAATAATTTGCGATCAGGCCAGCAACAATAGAAAATGTTTTAAAAACTTGAACATTACCTCGAGGCACCCTTATTTATTATATAATGAGAGTGTGATTCAAAAATTGTATAATTGGGGAAAAATACGACAACAAAACTTTATTCTAAACTAACATCAAAGAACATAGAGAGAACATATTCCAAATACATTTGAAAAAATGCGTGTTCGATACGCCACCCAAATTTTTAGTAAAAGTGTCGTGGCTGGAATTAAAACCGCAGTGGACTTAAAAATATAGCCCGATCCTGAATTAGCTTTACCAACAGCAAAATTTATTGAAGTTTCTAATAATTTATTCGATTGTTTAAATAGCAAAACACTCTTTAATTCTAACCCTTATCGATGTGCTTTGGCTGAAAATAACAAAATTTTTCAAATATTAAACAACGATTTAATTTATTTTAAAAATACTACATTTAAAGGAGCTAAATGTATCTATTGCATAGATGGTATAGTGCAAACCATTAATGCGGCAATACTACTATTGGGAACTGAATTTTTTAGAAATCCAAATCTAAACGATAACTATATTTTAATGAACCGATCAAGACCCAATCGAAAATTTGTTTGCTCAGGTTCGATATAAAGGTGGTAACTATAAAACCCATCCGTTTTTCAATTTAATAATTTCCTGTCACAAATAATAGCGTCCAAATTACAATTTAAATCCTATTTTTCTAACTGTGAAGCAGACGGAGATGATTTTTAAAGTACGTTAAGTTTAAAGTAATAAAAAGATGCAGTTTCTCAAATAATGAATTTTATAGTTACTGGTATCAGTTTACCTTTATCGTAAAGTTGGTTTGAGGCATATAATCGACCTATTGAATTCAATAGGGATAACTGCATCATACAATGAGACTGCCAATTATCATATCCAAAACAATATAAAATTTACAGGAAAACTATTAAGTACAAAATATTATTAAACAAAAATTAAATAAAAAGAAATTTGCTTACAATTTGGGTGACATATCACTTTTCCCGGTTTGCCTCTTATTGACTAAACTGAATTCTGAGAACTCCTCACTTGTTCCAGTAATATCATGACTTTGACCGTCATATTTATTGCTTTCACCTACATATTTCGGACTTTTAGACGATTTAGACTAAAATTTGGGCAAACAAAACTAACGGGCTTTACCGGAAGCACGTCCGAAAATTTTTGTCACATACACCAACGACCGACTTGCAAATGAGGAAGGAATGGAGTGCGGCCATTCTTAGGTGTTATAAAATTATGCAAATTTAGCATAATTATTTGCTTTCACTTAAACGACCCCTTCTATTTCATTATGCGGGTACACCAGTACACCTTATTAATAAAATCCAATTGAAATTCAGCTACTGTCGTCTTTAACAATTAACTGATTAATTTAATTTTGTTTCTTCAAAGTTAATACCTAACCCTCAATCCACACGGTCCACTTTTTGGTTTATGCTTGTTTAAAATCAACGATTTATTGTACACAAGAATTCCTCAAATATTGTCAAAATGTGTTCTATGCAACATATTATACATTTTATGAAAGGTTACTTTTATGAGAATGAGAAATTTTGTGAGTGACTGTTTGTAGCAAAACCAGTTTTTCATTTTGCTCAACAACATACCTCCTTATAGTATTTATAATACATGATTATTAAACCCACGAAATACTAAAAAAATAAATTACCCACAAGCAAAATAATTTACAAAAAAAAAACCATCTTCAGGTTTCTTCCCTGAAAAACCCAGAATTTAAATATTTTTTATTTCGCTAAACACACAGCCCAGCTCACAACATGGAACATTAGCTAGCAAATACAACAAAAAAATTAAATTTCCGAAAAAACAAAAGAAAATAATTTTTTGTGAAACAAAATACGTAGGTATAAAAAATTAAGTAAAAATATCTTTCGAAAAAGCACACATACATATATGTAGGTACTACTTAGAACATGTACATCGGAAAAAGGAAAATTCTTTTGATAAAGAAGTTCACACACAAAAAATTCTTTAAATTACAAACAAAACGAAACGAAAAAAAAAATATTAAGTTTTAACCTTAGACAAGAGGAAAAACAATAAGATGAGGAAACAAAAAAAAATTCACAAAAGATAACAGAGATTCAATGGCATAACATAACAACATATAAGGGTTTTTCCTCTTCTTATCATTTTCCTTGTACTTACAAATACAAACATACATATACTCGTGTATAGTTTTCAAAAAGTTTTTTGTATAAAATACAACATTTTTTGTTATAAGAGAAGGGTAAGGTATTTTCTTATTTTATATAACTAAGTATTAATTTAGGTAATTGTTTTATTTTAATGCCTACACAGACAAAGAGAGATAGGAGGGGGGAGAAAAGCTTCACCAAAATATCAAAAAAAATATAAAAGCTACATGTTTTAAATTTTAACCTTTTGGATTCTTTCATATATATATATGTATAGTTTATACATAACTTTAAATTTTATCCATGTACATCCACTGTAACTAACAAGGGTTTAGTTAGAAACGGTTGGAAAAATATGAATCGAAAATTGAAACATAAAATTCGTTTATTTATTGGCTGAAATGAAATCATATTATGTTGAAGAAGTTTCTTCACCCGTTTTAATACTCCAGGCAGTTGAATGTTTTTTAATTACTGTTTCTTTTCAATTCTATAAATATTTTAAGTGTGGCCACGCTACAAAAGACTCCTAATATAATTTGGGGGAAAAAATTGAATAAATGCTAAAGAATTAAGCTATTTAGACGTAGAATTAATACGTCCTTAGCTTCGGTCAGAGGTGGATTTTAGCAAGTCTAGGAATGAGGCACCATCCAAATGTTGTGGCCCCTTTTCAGAAATTTTGGAATTTGATTAGTACTTTAAAACTAACTTTCATGAATATTTGTAAAACTCATTTTTGTTTTTTTATATCAAAATACGATACCAATTTTCTCATTTTTTATTTTTCATTTAAGGGTTAAAATACCTTTAAACCTAGAACTAAAATAAAACAATATATTTTTCAAGTTACAGTATTAAATTCTTTTTCCAATGTATTTCTAGCATATCGTTCAATATTTAGATATCTAGGTTTTTTTCTTCAAAATGTTTCAATTAATCTAAATTATGTCTTTATTTTGTAACGATTTGTTGGTAGCATTGATCCTTTGCAATAAAGAATTCCAAAATAGCAATAAGAGCGGTCTGTTAATCTTCAAAACTACTATGTATTTTTGTAGCTTCAATTTCTGTAATAGGATTTTCAGACGGATCAACATAAATTTTAGCAAGTATAGCTCGGATGGAACAAAAATTATTTCGGACCATTAAAACAGCTTCTGCTCTATATGATAAACGAGTGTCGCATATACGTTTTAGAGTATAACTAAGTTAATGTTCTCATTAGCTGATCCCATTTCTTCGTTAAAGAGGAAAGAAAAACAAATCAATTTTGAAAAAAATCAAAAAACCGAAGCACCTTAGAACAAGATTCTATGGCTGAATTGCCTGTTAGATTTAGAGAATGTGCCGTGCAAGGCACACAAATCGCATTTTTGGTGTGCTTTTTAATTTTAGCTTGCAGAGCGTAGCGGTATTTATAAACAGAAATATTTGCGGCATTATCATAAGTTTGTCCTCGGCAGTTCGAAATGTCCAATTTTAAATCACAAATGGTACGCAATACCCATTTTTTTTTATTAAAACCTAGAACTCGATTTTTTGTTATCTTGACCTACATACCTAATAATAAATGTTAAACGGTCAGTGTGGCTAGCATGATTTATTTGATCGACAATGGATTTTTTTATATCAAACGCCATCGTTCAATGAATTCGTTTCTCGTAGTTTTGGATAATTCCGCTTCCACTATTACCATATTTTTCTAGCTGTGTCTTCAAAAAGTCATCAAATTCTGCTAGATATTCTATTTAGCTGAAAAAATTACCTTTGCGAAAATTATCGTTGCCCCTACACCCTAAACCAAAAGTTTCTAAAAGCTTTACTGTAGCCACGATTCGTTTTAGTACCTCTCGCCAGTAAATAGATTCTTTTTCAATTGCTTCTAAAAGTTTGGCATCGATGTTTCCACTTATTTTACGTCATCTTACATAAACACACATGCAATTCTTACACTCTTTCGATTCTTCGTACCTTTTCAAAATGTCCACAATATTTTTTCATTACATCCCAACACTAGAATATAATATTTATTATTAAATAATTTACAGAGGCAACAAAAAACCGATTGTACGGTTTTAGAACAAATCAGCCATCATTGACGCTCTTTGCTACCGTTTGGATAAATCATATAAAAATGTGATTCATTTAATTTTCGGAGTTTCTGTTGGTTATTAAAATATTTTTTAGCAGAATTTAAATCGCCTAAGTTTTTGAGATTGGAACCCAATATTAAATGTGTCTGTAATATTTTATCTTGGACTCAAAATAATACAAAAATGATTCACGTAACACCATCTATCGTAAATAAATATAAAAATTTTTAAACAAATATTTGCTTTTATTGAACATTTTTATTTGTTACATTAAATTTTAAATTTAAATTATTAAAGCAAAAATTGTAGTTGTAATTTTTTACAGCAAAAATGGGCGAAATCATCTAAAAAATAATGAGCTTATTAAAATGTGTCTCTACTAACTGTCTTTCTTCTATTAAAGGATAGATGGAACCTCAATAAAAATAATTTAAATTGGTTTGAGTTTCAAGTTTTGGGTTCCAGAATGAATTACCAAAAACTTGTTCGGCTTGAAACATCTGATATTCTTATCTGTGCTAATACCTATTACTTCATATACGTTAGAGCTGCTATTTGAAATTTGATTCGAAGCCTTGTTTTCGTTTAATACGCCTTCTGGCAAATTTTGATGATCAGCAGAACTGCTAGATGGAATTAAAAAAAAAAAAATTTGGCAGCGAATTTTTTTGTTTTTCATCTTCCGCGCTGAGCTGTTTTATTCGTATTTTTTTTGTGCACCGGACTCGAAAACTCTTTTTATTTTACTGGGGTATTATAAAAGTAATTTCCCCAAAAAAGAAGTCGTATTGGAAAATCATAGTAACAAGAAAAAAAATATTGTCAAATTCGGTTCAATAAAATCATTCGGTTCGAACATAATTTTGCTCGAATACTTAAACTGACCGAACAAGAAAAAAAAAATGCCAAATCATCTTAGAGCATAGAATAGATTGCACCGGACCGCTAGCGAAGTGACGTTTTCATATAAAATTGTAAAATAGCTTACTACATCAACTATCTATCGGATCGACCACAAGGCTACTTTGCGCTGCAGACGTTGGAGACAGTCAAAAGCCATTGCTGGCGGTCCATTCTATTCTATGGTCTAAGGTAATACTAATTACATTTAATTTGTTCAACATTTTCGACAAAAGATGACAGTAACATCAAATAGTATCACATTTAGCATAATTTACATGTATTAATATTGTTGTCCTCTAGATTACCTATAATGCCATCTTTGATTAAGAATAATAAACAAATAATAAAATCGATCATTCGATTCTCGAATAGAAACTTTAAATTTGATATTATAAATGATATATGAATTTAAAACTATAATGTATCAATTATTTTGAGATTTTGAGGCGCCCTAAAATCAGAGGTCTAAGGCACGTGCCTTATTTGCCTTTAGCAAAATCCGCCTCTGGCTTCAGTAGAAAAAGAGCTTCAAAAGAGCTAGAGTCGACGATGAGTCTTCTCTAAATAGAGAAAAGAAAGAAGATTTAGAAATATAGTAAAACATGTAAACATGTATGGGTAACATGTGAAAAATGAGCGAATTATTTGTAATTGTCGAAGATGAGAAATTGTCAAGAGTTAAGCAATTCAGTTTCTCATCTTCCTAAAATAATTATCTATCTGGCTAATTTCGGAACAACCTATAATGTTTCATTTTAAATATTTGTATAAATCGACCACACTAAAGAGAATGAAATAAAGCAAACCAGCATTTTTTTTTATTATTCACATTATTTTGTACCTTGTGGCACTCGAAAAAATCGGGACAAAAATATCGAGACAAAACACGAATGTTCAAAATTTATTTTTTTATGTTTGGTAAAACATTAACCCCCGATTCTGACGCCCAGTCACTTATCAGAAAATAGTCTTAGGTAAGACTTTTTCTGTTAGTAAAGACTTTTATGTTAGTTAAGACCCATTTCGTATTCTACAAGTAATCTTAGGTGTCATTAGTCTTACAAAATAGTCTTATGTAAGACCAACAATTTTGATGGTCTTAACGGTTTTAATTTGACATTTCTCTTGTAGCAAAATGATGACGCTTTTACAACAAAGTGTCATCATAATTTGTATGTATCGACATAAAAGCATTTAAATATGTTTGTTTATTTATTTTCCAATAGTGAAAATATTTCAAAATATAAATTAAAGCTGAAAAATTAATGAAAATAAGGAAAATATTAGTGTTTGACAGGTCTAAAACGGCATTTGATTGGGGAATAACGAATTGAGAAATATAAAATTTAGTATAATATAAACAATAAATAGATAAAATAAGAAAAATTGTGTACAACGAGTAATCAATGTTTAGGCTGATACAGCCTAATGCATAAAGATGGCAGAATTAAACAATTAACGGTTTTTTAAATTTGTAATTTCTAAATTTTGGTTTCACTTAAATTGTACAAATAAAGTTTTCTCAAATACGTAGTCCAGTAGTCCTACGTTAATAGGTCGTATCTCGAATACAAGCTCGTTGGTTTTTTTTATTTTTGACCTTATGTTTTACCAAACATTTGCAGTTCAGGTGGAGCTTGAACCCCGTCCATTTTTTTGTCTTATACATTTCGTCATGGTGCCGCTCGAATTACACGGAATTGACTTATGCGAATTTGATTTATACGGCTCGTGTAAATTTCTTTTATATTTAAAAACAAATTGAATTGAATAATTTTTTAAATAATTTTTTAACGAATCGAATTTCTAATTTTTCTTTAATTAAACGGTTTTAACTAATGTGCTAGTTTAGCGGAGCAGAGTTTGTACTAGTCTTTCTCTTCCTATTTTCTTCTCATAAAGTTGACAACACTTGAACCGTTAATATGTTCCAAATATAATAAATATTCCTTGTTGCTTATAGACATTGGCGGTTTGTTTGTGTTTTTGTTTCTTTCCCTTTATTGTACTTTTACATGAAAAATCCTTTATTTGCATTACATATTTTGTATTGGTACTCTAACTAGTATGTAAAATGACATGAACAAATGAAAACAAAAAAAATCAGGGGCCTAATTATGGAATTCGACGACTATTTTCGACGGGGAGCGTTTTATATTAGAAGGTGCAGGAAAAAAAAAAGAAAACAATAGTAGTTTTCCTTTTTCTTCTTGTACCTTCTAATATAAAACGCTCGCCGTCGAAAATAGTCGTCAAATTCCATAGTTAGGCTCCTTTTTTTCCTTTTTTAATAACTTCAGTGCCTTCGGTACCCTAAATATTTATTTATTTTTTTTTTTTGTGGAAATGGCTGGCACAGTGGCACTGAAGTGGTTTAAAACGGAAAAACCGATTTTTTTTTGTTTTCATTCGTTCAATTGATTTTCGTCATTTTAATTTATATCTCGGTTACGGATAAACGGCCGTTAATGGGACAAAAATAGGTATGCACAGTTTAATGAGATCTTTATAAAAATTTTTGTTTTCGAAAGATTATCTTATTTTAGGATTTCCGTATGTTGTGTTACTATTTATATCTCGATATTGGCTAAACGGTCGTTAATGGGGCTAAATCCGTTACACGTTTTATTTCAAATTTTTTAAAGAGAATTATTTGTGACATTAACGTTTTGTTGGAAACATCTTTAGGTTACCAATTTAGCATCATTAACCTGCAATCCCTTACAAAAGCAACTGCTCCTCGTAGTCTAGGGTTCGATGGAAACTTCCAGCTATCAATTTCGAAATATTATTTATATGTATTAACAAAAAAAAAATCGAAATAAAATAATTAAGGATTTGCTTCCTGTAAGATCTTATTAAATAACTTAAACTTATAGAGGGGGGGGAGGAGGGGGGCTACCATTGGGCTGTCAGTCATTAGGAATTTAAGAATATCGTATTATCTTTATTTTTAGTAAAACTACTGGTAGCATACATACGTATTTAATATTTTAATCAATAAATTTGTTATGATTTATTAGCAGCCTTTCGGTTTTCTATATAGTATTTAATATATTTTTTGAGCGGTAATGACCGTAAAAAATATTTGTAAGGTAAAACACAATGGAATGTATCGACAATCATTTCTTTGGAAATTTGTCATCTTTATACCCTAGAGACAAAGAGCGATTTAATAAATCCGATTTAGCTAAAATCTAGGTTAACATACTGCGACTAAACTCGAAAAATTTACTTTAAATCGGTCATTTTAAATCGGTTTTATTAAATCGCAGGCGGACTAGGATACCAGGTACATTGAGAACACTTTTTTCGCGTATAATTCTCGTTCAATCAATTATTAATTTTAATATAAATTTTATTTTACCAATTACAATGGTAAAGATTTGTTAAAAGTAAATAAACAAATTTAACTCCTAATGACCCATTTAGAAACCAATACGGACACACATATTAGTTAATATGTTTCTAATGACTCAGAAATGAAATTAGCCCTAAACCTTCGTATGGGCTGTGACTGTGACACTGTGACAATGGAAACATTTTTTATTTTGGTTTATAAAGAGCTGTTGCGCCGATTCAACTAGTAAAAAGTTTTAGTCTAAAAATCCGGAAATTAGTTAACACTCACAATATAATATATCATCGAATTGTCAGCATTATAATTCCGGCCCCATTCCATAATTACAAAATATATTCACATCTCCAGATTAAAACTAAATTAGTTAAAATTTATCGGCCTGTACAATTTTAAAGACTGTACGATTAAACGATTTTTTATTTTTGCTTATCTTCTTAAACAAATTTTTTTTTGTGGCACTGTACATTATAACTATTGTTTATAAATATGTAAATACATTGACAAAATGCAGCGATAATGCTATTAAAATCACATCGGATAAACAAAAACTTAACATCAAGGAGTACAGTATACATTGCACATAGTGTACACTCTAGTACAGTTTCGGTTTAACATCTGTTCTTAGAGATAAGAAGCGGGGCTTGCTCCACCTATATCGATGGTTCAATCGTGCATTGCGCTATTGTCAGATTTTCAACCCATGTAAACTTTTAATAGAATTATTAACTTCAATTCAATTACCAAATGCAAATGGGCGACCAAACTTTGAAAACTCATCCTAAGTAATAACTGAAGTACATAAGAACGTAAAAAAATTCTCATACCTAAGAGGATTCACTATCTTGTTACTGCAGAAATTTTAAAAGAACTGCTACACCAAATTAATAAATCGATAAATGGTTAATCAAAATATAAATTGACATCAGACAGATGTTCTAAAAATGCACATAAAACTCCATCGCATGTAGTTTTTTAAATGTGGCTTCGCTAAATTCGCATTTTTCATTTCGGACTAAAAGAAAATTTTTCAAAATTACGATCGATGTAAAATTTAAAAAAAAATGTTTCTTCGTTAATTTGTTCTGAGAAACAATTTTCAAAATATGTTGATAGACTCCTCGTTGTTATCGCCTTCAACTTCATTTCCTCGAAATTGTGGTTTGCCTTAGAAATATTAATTCTAAGAAGAATGTATAACGGTCACTTTTATCAAAAAATATGTCGAGTGCACCTATAAAATTCGTAAGGCTGCCATAAATTGATAAATCAATCTAAAATTCATTGTTGTGTTGTTTGCATTTATATTGAAAAAAAACAACACACGTTTTACGTTTCGATCGTTTGGAGTATTAAGTATATTGCATTTCATTACACCATAAACAAATTTAATGATCGAATTACCCTTTTATGTATGCTACTAGTGTTTTATCAAAATTCCCGGATTTGATTGATTCATAAACTGTAAAGCAGTTGAACATGGCAGTTACAATCATCATTTAACAAGTGTAAGAAAACCACTAAACAAAATTGCTTACCAAAAATTTTAGTCCCATTAAATCGCAAATTCTGGTTACTTACATAGAAAGGAAAAGATAAAAACAATTAGGCACTTGTAAAAAATATTTAGCACTTCAAGTACATTTGGTTTGTTTAGCAAGCTTTTATAAAAATAAAATTTGCAAAACTCACCGAGTAATTTACACCTCAAAAATCATGTCGACACAAATACCATAAATTGATAAACTTGAATAAATAATTTGGCGACGCCAACAACAAAACTAAAGCTGAGGCATATTCACATCTGTATACATATAGATTTTATATAGATTACTAATAATCCTCTAGTCCCTCTATATAAATTAAGCACTGTACTATAATATAAGAAAATACGGGTATTACTTGTCGTGAAACTCATTAAAAGCTGAAACTCCATCATGCTTCAGTTACAATGACGGCAATTATGAGGATATTTTTTAATCACGCGATAAAAAAAGGTTCTTAGTACTCTGTTTATGTGTATAAAATGCTTATAAAGTTGGGATTTTGCGTGGAGAGTCTTTGTGCGCTCTATTATATTTCCGTCGTACATATCGCAATAAATTCTTTGATTAGAAATAATGACTGTATTAAAATAGTATACATATAAAGTAGTTATGTATATACTATGTACTATAAAAATATAAATGATTGATGATTGAAAAAATCGTCTTAAAGAATATTGGATACATAAGGAAACTGAATTTCTTTCTTATTTTCCTTTTACGATTTTTTTTTTCTTATTTTTTGGCTCTTGATTGAACGATTTGTCAAAATAAAGTCCTTTTTTGCCGCTAAATGTAAGTATATAGCAGAGTACTATATATGTATATACGATATATAAAATATTATAATCATAGACATATTTAAAAATGGATCTCATTTAAATTTATTTCGCAAAACAATATATACATAAATGGGGAATAGACTTCTTGTGTTTTTGACAAAAATGCTTTTGAAGCTTTTAACGTCGTTTATCAAGATTTCCTCCATTTTTCTATTCTTTAATATCAGATACTCGACTATGGTTTATGTATATATAAAAATGCAATAATCACTCTAATGATATACGATTTTCTCGGAAGACGACACAATATATTCAATCATAAAATTAAGATGTATTTGGTGAAAACAATATAAAAGGATATATTAGATTTATAGAGAATAGATTGGTGTAATTCCTTTGTGCGGGAATGAGAAAAAAAAATTTGAATTAACATTTTTTTCATCTGGTAACGAGAAAATTTTAAAGAAACATTTATTTATTTGAGAATATCTCCAGTCAGTGATACCATTTGCCCAAGAATTTTATACCGTATTCTATTGACGCTAGAAAATCGATCTAAATAAAAAAATTAGGTCTATCCGACACCTCGAACAAAACTTTAATCATTTACATTTTACAAATATTTTCTGTTAATTCAACTCATTAAAAGATGTTGGGGGAAAACCTTTCCCCAATATCACAATTAATCATACAAATATAAATTCACTACGCCCACGCCACCAAATCACAGACTCACAATTAACATTACATTATTTAGAGAATTGAGAAATGTTGAACAGCAATCAAAACTGCATTCGCCATTTTTCATCTACGAACTTTAAGAATTAGCCCCATTTATACATCTCTACAACTCTGTTCAAAGACATTGTTCAAAATTTATTTTTTTATGATTTGAGCCATTACTTTAGAAGATTTTACGCAGTGCTTCAGTCTGTATGGAGCATCGCTGTATATAGTTCGAGCAATAGAAACAAGTAAAATACAAACAATGTAAAATCAGAAATTGTCAATAAGCTTTTGTGACTGATAACCCATCTCCTAATAACATTTTCTATTTCTCCTGCAGCCTAACAGCGTGTTACAAGGGTGATTTGCTTTTAAGATTCATATGCGAGCTTCAATACCAAGAGAATTTATTACCCAAAAATAATACTTTTAAATGCCATTTCATTAAAGCAATTCAAAAATAATGTATCGATAAACATGTCATTGAAATTATAATCAATAAAATGTCATAAAATATCAATAAAACGTCACAGAAAAAAAATTTCAAAGCCAACAGCAAAGGATTGCAGGTAAATTTAGAAATTTAAATTTCATATTACATGGTAATCTATTCGTTTTGTCTTAAAGACGCATATGGAACAATTGTTGGAATTTGGAAGGTGTATTAACCATATTGTCTCGGAAATCGGTTCAACAAACTTTTTTTACGGTTTTTTGTTAAACTGATTCCCACGCATTGCTTCAACTGACTTTAAATTTTGCAAACGGGTAGATGCATTGTCACATTTATCATCAATCTAAAAAAAAATTCGTCAGCCCCGTTTTGGAGAAAATAATTTTTCAATTTTCTCTTCTACCGCCCCTCTATTCTAGACTCGAATATACCCTAAAGTTAGTACAAACTGCTTATTACTATGACTGGAAGGACGGACACGACATTTTTTAAATCGATGTTTTGGAGCCCTTTTAAACGTAATTCGTTGAGAAATGTGAACATCAGTAACAAATTTTCAATATATTGTCGTGATTGTGGGAAAAGAATAAAACTGAACTGATATCAACTTCTACTTAGAAGAGTTCAACATTTTTTAAAAGAAGTGGGTTCGTTATCATACCGTTGTGCGTCATCTTGATAAAGTTTTCCAAAGTGTTGATTAGTGAGAATTCCGACCACATTCACTAAATTTTGCTTCGCCGGAACATGATTATAAGTCGGTTGGACTATTTGATTGTTGGATTTATGTTTAAAAGTTGTTGTTTCATTTACGTTATTGGCGGTTTGCAAATCAATACCTTAGCTACAACCATCCCTTATCAGCTCTACAGGTTTGTGTCATCCTCTCAATAGCGGCTTTATTAACTACAGCCTCTAAGAACATAACAGATAAATTATAGTAAGATATCATAGTCTATTGTTGGGGGAATAGCTGAGCTATCCACAGTTCTCCACAGTTTGGGTTGATCACAAGGCTTAATTTTCCTTTTTTTTGCTTTTCAGGTTGAGGAATGGTTTTTATGTTCTCTGCAGCAATTCTCACCACATCGATCTAATTGCATCAGCAACCATATTCTCAGTTGTTTTTTCCTTCGTGGTTGGGTGTTTCTGTTGTCTTACGTTTTCTAGTGCTGGTGGGTTTGTTAACCGTGGTTGACAATGTTGTAGTGGTCTCCGTAGTTAATTCTGTGCCTTGTTCAATGGCCCTTTCGGGGCCGCGGATTGTTGCAACACGAACGATTCCATCTTGTCCCGGGCGAGCTTCTATACAATCCGTCCAATTTTCAAATCTGGTATCTTCGTTATTAATTTTGCTCGTTGTTGTTGTAGTTTTTGCGAATATTTTTTAGAGAAACTCTGACTTCAGGATGGGTTATGGTTTCTCACAATCTCAAAAAATGCGGTGGAATAAAATGCAGTTTAGTATCATGTTCCGCATTACAAGTTACAATATTTGAAGCTATTTATTCCACTGCTTCCATTTCTTTTTCTAATTTCATTATATTACTAGCACCAACAAAATTAGTACTATTGACCACCTGTAGCCTCTGTGCGATTTATTGCCTATATCTTTTGATACTCTTACATTGAAGGGCCGATGTAATCAACTCCTGACATTTGGATATTTGTTGTCTGACAACATTTCTTCCGTTTATAATAGAATATTTTGTTCAGATGTGTGATAAACTTAACTGAGTACCGCCACGTATTGTTGATTTGTGGCCTTCTTGGATTATTAGGTTGATAAGTTGATGTAATTGTGAAAGGATCAAGGGATGATTTTCCTCATAAGAATAGCCGTTAAGTTATGTAATCGACCGCCAACTCTCAGTAATCCATCCTTTAAAAATGGTTTGTTGTTCTTTAAATTATGAATTTCATTCCTATATTGGCCTTGTTGGGCACTTCCAATTAACTGATGAAGAGCTTCTTGCATTTCTTGCACCAAGTAGCCCAGTTCTTTCCAGTACCACTCCACCATATTTGATGTTTTTCGAGACATTCAGCTTCCATGCTGGATCAGAATACTTAATATAGTTCCATGTTGTTTGGCTGGTTAGACTGTGAATATGTGTAACTTTGTTTGCAAGAAATGTTTCAAATCGATGCGGTTTTGCTTTGATCTAAGCGAGTAAGGTCATTGAGATAGTCCAATCGTTAGCCGATGTTTTGGAAATTCGAAGACTTTTAATTACTTTCGCCATCAATCTCTCAAACAACAAGGCGCCACACAATTCTAATTTAGGAATTGTTAGTTTTGTTTATATTGGTGCAATCTTTGTTTTTGATATCATATTAAATATGGTGGTGCTGCATCCTCTGTATCATCTCTTTGCTAACAATATATTACAACTGCATATGCATGTTCAGATGCGTCGCAAAACCCATTGTATGGGTGAAATTTTCACCCACCTCGGTATTTTTATTTGTTTTAGCACACACACAAAAAAATATTGCGGTGTGAATGGTATTTTATCCGAAAAAAACTTTATTTTTTATCCAATAGGACCATATTAACTCCGCAAGATCGGGTACAAATTTTAAAATATCCAAAAGGAGCGAACCAGTATACTTTTGCACCGTTTGGAGTAAACGCAAAAGTTGTCAACAGCGGATTTTTTTAAAAGGTACTTCCCAGAGATTATTTTCGTTCTATCGGAGTAAATATTTACACTGTTTGGAGTTTTCGTGAAAAAGTAAAATTGTAAGAGAATTTGGCTGTATTAGTTAAATTCGCTAAAGCAACCTGCATATTCCTCCTGTATAATAGAATTTAAATTGTGATACAATCAGTCTAGTCGCAGCGGCCTGATGAGAAGATTCAAACCTCTTACAATCTTCGGAACATATTAATGGGATAAAAACCAACCATACACTCAAAAAATGTGCGGTGTTATGTGTTAATTGGTTTTTTATCCGAAAAAGTATTTTATTTTTCTCCAACTGAATATAGTTTTATAAAATTAAATACGCATCGACGGATAAATATTTTTATCTATCCGAAAAGATAAATTTTTATAAAAACTCCTTTTGGATTTAATAAAATGCACCTCAAATGTATTTTATGCCATTTTTATTATAATATCCGATTGGATTAAAATTATAAATATCCGATCGGTGGGACACTATGTAACACCGATTCGGTGTTGTGGAGACCTTTTATTTTTTTGTGTGCATGCAAAGAATTTTTCTAAGTGATCCATCTCATCGATATATCTTGAGATATGGTTCACCCCAAGATAATCCTGTTAACCAAAATTGTTACACCTTGGTTAATAATTTCCTTTTGGATCGCCAGATTTAGCTGTTGTTAATTGATATTCACGAATTGGTTCTTTCTCGTTTCCTCTCCATAAGTATCTTTTGATACTTCTGGTCATCTGTATGTATTTGTATTTGATGATATGTTTTCTCG
This sequence comes from Tipula helvola, assembly GCA_963556165.1. Classification (NCBI taxonomy): domain Eukaryota; kingdom Metazoa; phylum Arthropoda; class Insecta; order Diptera; family Tipulidae; genus Tipula; species Tipula helvola. The sequence continues at coordinate 5,887,504 of OY744481.1, read as the reverse complement.
ATGTCTGCTGTGTGAATCACCCTACGTTTTATCCATCTTAACAGGATCGAAATCAATTCCTCCTATTGGCCCAACCACTTGTTGATCGTTGAGGCTCTTGTTGTAGTCGTGCTGCTTTCTTTTACTACTGAATGTATGAAGTATTCTTCTAATGGAGTTCTAATAGTCATTGGCATATATTGATGACGCTGTGAATTTATTCTCCAACTGCCCGAATCAGGCGAATGCCCTCGTTCTTGAAGCCCCAAGCATTGGTGGATTAGTTTTAAATAGGATCCGAATGCATATCTCCGACCAGCGTCACGACGATGGTTTGCCTCAAAATGTTCATGGCAATTTTGTTCTTCTTCTGTTAATTGTGTTGTATACATATATGATATGAGTAAAGAAATGAAATTTAAACCATCAAAGAATATTGGAGGGCAGAGAACTGGAAAAGTTTTAAACAAAAATTTGTGAATTTGAGCTTCAAGAGTCGTCGTTAATAAGAGATCTATCATTATTGATGTAAAGGATAGCATAGTTCAAGAACATTTGTTAGAAGATACGGAATTGGATTTAGAAAAAATTATTAAAGTATGTAGAGCACACGAGGCTAGTAAAAATCAAGCTCGGGAACTACAAGAATCCGTGATTAAGATAGTTAATGTAATCTATACATCAAATATGTAATAAGAACGTGTATCAATGTAAAAAATGTGGAACCGAACACAGGCTAAGGAATTGTCCAGCTTATGGGAAGAGGTGTTCCAAAAGAAAAACAAACGTAGGACAGTGTATGAAGTGGAAAAAGAGCCTGAGTTCAGTGAGAGTGAAGTTCAAGTGAGACAAGTTTACTTGTGGGACAAATAATGGAAAAAGTTAGGGGTTGGTCCCACAAAGTTTTAATAGATAACCAAAAAATAAATATTAAAATAGATAGTGGAGCTGAAATAAACGTTATTCCATATGAAGTGATAGAAAAGTGAAATAAATTAAATATGATAACCAAACGGAAAAGTAAAGTTGTTACGTTTGGAGGATATCAACTTAATGTTATGGAGCAATAAAATTGTTATGTCAACCTGAAGATCGGCTGAAAACTGATATATTGAGTTTGTTGTAATCAAAAGGATTAAACCAATATGTACTAGGATTGCCTACTTGTATAGAGCTGGAATTAATTAAGCAATACAATGGATAAGAGGAAATCACAATTCATTGCAAATAATAAACCAGTATAGGCCTTCAACCTGGGTAAATTACCGAATACATACAAAATACGATTGCAGGATGGAGCGATTCCGCTGGTGAAACCAGTAAGAAGTTTGCCAGATGTCATACAAAATAAATTAAAGCCAGTATTAAATCGCCTGGGAGAAAAAAAATTATAGAAAAGTGACCAAGCTTACTGATTGTACATGATCTAATTATTGTAGAAAAGAAGGATGGTTCACTACGAATATGCCCTAATCTATTGCAACTAAATAAGGTGATCAAAATAGAACATTACCCAATACCAAAAATAGAACAGCTAATTTATATACAGTGTATACAAGAATCTGCATACATGTGCTCATTTAATACGCTGTGTGGTCGTTATTGTTATAAAAGATGACCATTTGGGTGGGCCAGTACTCCAGAAATATGTCAAAGGGAAATTCTCAGGATATTTGGGGATATTGCAGGAGTGGCCATATACTTTAATACTTTAATGATTTAATAATTGCAGCAGAAAATGAACATGAGCATGACAAGCTTGCTGATGTGGTATTATGTAAAGCTAAGCAAAATCGAGTGAAATTCAATCCAGACAAAACACAGTATACAAAGTTAGTATAAGTAAGTAAGTAAGTTGGAGTTAAATCAGATATTAAGCAAGTTGAGTCAATCTCTAAGTTAGCAGTGCCTAAAGATAGAAAAGCAGTTCAACGATTTTTGGGATTCCTTAATTATATTTACATAATTTCATTCCCAACATTGCAACTGAGTCGTTTCAGCTAAGACAGCTGTTAAAAAAAGAGGTTGTATTTAAAAGGGAGGAAAACACCAACAATCCTTCGACAAGTTAAAAAAGCTTGTAGTTGAAGCACAAAATTTGACATATTTTGATAACAAAAAACCGATCACTATTTAAAGTAATGCCAGTTTGTCAGGAATAGGAGCCGGTCTGCTATAGGAGGGACAACCTGTGGCATTTACATCAACGAGTTTAAGTAAGACTGAGCAAAATTATCCTATTATTGAACGAGATATTGCTCGTAGTTTTTGCATGTATTAGATTTCATCATTTCATTTATGGGCATAAAATCCGAATTGAGACTGATTATAAGCCAATAGTTAGTATACTGAGTAAATATATTCATAAAAGTACTGCCAGGATACAAAGAATGTATTGAAAATTGTTTAAATATTTGTTTGCAGTATACCTTACTTACCCGGTATGCACATGTATAGCTGATAGCTTTCTAGAGCCCCAAGCATTAGCAATTTCAAGAAGGAGTTTAATTTGGACTAAGATGTTATTCATGAAATCAGTATTCATGAATATTTACCAATGTCTGAAATCAAAGTTAAGGAATTTCAAGTGAAAACCAAAAAGCATAAAATTTTAAGTGAAGTTATCAAGTATATTGATGAGGGATGGAGAAAATCAGTTAAGGGAGAAGAAAAATATTATTGTAAAAATAAAGATCAATTATTTGTGAAAGATGGACTTATATTGAAAGGAGATAAAGTTGTAGTGGCCAAATAGCTGTCGCCAACTAAATGTTAGAGTTGATACATAAGGGTCATAGTGGTATTGTGAAATTAAAGGCTAAAGCAAGAAGATTGTTATATTGACATGGAATGGGCAATGATATAGAGAAAACAGTTAAATCCTGTAAAGATTATGCTAAATTTCAAATAAGCAATATTAAAGAATCATTTTTAAAACCACATAAAATAGCAACATTACCATTTCATAAAATCGCTATCGCATCGGAAGATCAGCAAACCGCCTCAGAAATTGAATTTATAGTATGTCTACTTCAAAAGCAGTCCCAATTTTATTACTGTTTAAAACAAAAAATTATAATGAGCCGGAGGATGTGTTGTATGTATGATGAGTACTGCCATCTGGAGATCTATGAAAGTATTCAAAGCAGTTTATGAAAAGGAACCCGGTCAAAACATAATATAGAACAGAACATTAGAACGTGATTTAACATGAAAATTAATGGATCTAAAATAAAGAATTTACAATCTAAATTGATGTGATTTACTTAATTAACAGAATAATTGTTTTACCTTTTCTATTTCCCAGAAAATTTTTAATCTATTGTCTTGACGGCTCACTGTAGTTTACTGACTCACATATTATCCATCCTATTTCAGTTTTTTGTGCTACTGATCGCAGGGTAGTAATCTATAATATGTCGCACCTAATAATATCTCGATCCTATTAGGCATATTGTTTTCTCGATCTATCTGTAACAAACTGATGTGTGGCCATTTCGGGCTCAATATCAAATGTGATCCCTCGCTCTGATACTCCACCTTTAACTTTTCCCACTCCTTTAAATGTCCCCAATGTTTGCATAAGTCAAGAATTGGCTACGATCTACATTCTGTTTTTAGTTTTATTTTCAGACAAGGTAATAATAATAAATTATTATCTCTGCTTTTATTTATATATGCTTTTTGAAATGCATAGATACAGATTTTTGTTGTTATTTAATCTCAATTGTATAGTTCTCTCTGCTAATAATAAATTTCATTCGCATGCTTAATTTTGGTCTTAGAGGTATTTTATAGAATCATCAGCTAATTCAGTTACTAATTTGATTTTTTTTAGGATTCTAAAGGATTGCAAGGTGATTTAATTTGAACTTTAACTGATTAATAATGAACAGATTTGAATTATTGGCTAAACCCAGGTGTCTGTAACGGTCCAATTCTGTCATATCTAATAAACCTTTCTTGTATTTTTTGTTATATGTTTAAAGAGGATAAACGATGGCATCGGAAGCCTCCGGAAGACAAGCTTAGGCTTGTCCATATGCTACAATCATCAATAAAATATCCCCCTCGATTACAGTTTTTCACCGTCGTATTTATCAACAGTATCAATTTCAGTATAATAATACGAAAATATGTCGATCAAATCTACTTTCACTATCCACTCACAAATATTGGGTAGCATATGATACATAATACATATACACAAGTTAATATTAGTAAATTAACAAATTACCAAACAAATTTTCACCAAAAAAAAACAAAAAATAAATGAAAATGCTTCAAAGGTAATTAATGTACAAAAACTACCTGACAAAGTATTTACCGACTTCCTAATGTATTTTTATACATTCACCAGGGTATATAATGTTTGGCAAGTATCTATACACATGTACATATATATGCGGTATGTCTATTACATAATTTTTATGCCACGATATAATAAATCTCATCTAATAAAAAACAACATCAAAAAGTTGGTAGGAAAATTGAAAATGAAATATTTATTTTTCATCTTAAAACATAAGCGCCACAGTGTACATGATGCGGGCGGTCGGAGTGGAAATATACATACCGATGAAGACTAAAAAAAACCCCAAAAACAAAAGGAAAATCAAAATCCACTTCTCATTTTTCAATTACAATTTTATTTCTTTGTGGATATGTATGTGTGTGTAGGATATGGTTAGAAAAACCTTTTATATGTACATATGTACATATAGAAAGAATTTATTTCTAATGAAATATATCGAGGAGAGATACAAATCTGGCATAGGGAAATATTTAGTTGCCGCATTTTCTTCTATAAAATACTTAGTTTTAATTAAAAGATTCATTTTAATTAGATTTTGTTTAGTACATTTTAATTTATAATCTAATTTATAGCTATACATATAAACAGTTAAATAATGTTGAAATTCAACCCTGACTTTCTTTATGTCTTTCTTATGGTTGGAAAGTAATTTTTTTATTTTTTTGTGTCCTAAGACAAAACCCAAATAGACTGTAAGGATATACAATTTCTTTGGCTGTTTATCAACATGACTATTATTTAAACAAAACAAAATATAAACGTTTTGTAACAATAAAGATGAACACCCAGAAAATTGTTTCAAGTTACATTAAACGTTGGCTGACGATGTGGTGGTGGGGGAGGGGAGGAGGGAGCGAGCAAAATGAATATATGTATGTACGATGATTATACATTTAAAGAGAAGACAGAAAAAGATTCTTTATTTTCCTAATTTTCACAAGTTTATTTTCTCTCGTCCTCGTGAGCTTTTTACATATTTTAATTTTATTCTTGCGGTTCTGCTTCCTAGAATAAAAGTTGAAATTCAACCGAGCGCAGAAAGCAAAATATTTAACTTAAAAATATAAATATATTTGTACATAATATGTACAAACACTATTCGTTTATTTAGTAAATACCTAGATTCAAGTTTGCGTGATTAAAAAAATTCGAAATCGGTGAAAAGAAAAAATCGAAATCCTGTTTTTTTTTACTAAATCAACCACAAATAACATCAAAAATTAATTTGTCGACAACTTTTTCTAATTTCCATCCAAACATACAAAAAAGCAATAACATCATGGTTATGCTGATGTCTAATAAAATATCACACACAGCATAAGCATGAAACTGTAACATGAAACGCATAGTCGTTCTTATCGTGATTCTTATAAGAGGAGTTACATATGTATATATCATCACATACATCTCGTGTATAAGATGGAAAAATTATTTCTATATTTGGGTTAACGGGTGATAAGCATAGAATATAAAGATTTTAATGCTACTTTTTGTATATTTATTGTTGTATGTTACAGAGATGGGCATTATATTTCGATTTGTAATTAATATGACTCAACAAAATGTCAGAGGATTTAGTTTTTTTTTATGTAAATATTCGTATAAAATAAAATGAATTAAGGGCAACTCGTTATCTTTTGAAATTCTATCCAATGGTCTCCCCTAATTTTATAAATAAATCATATTGAAATCGCATCATTATTTGCCTTAAAAAACTTGCCTCGTTTTAAAGACGGTAATTGGTGCCCAACATGGGGCTATCAAACATTCATTATTGAAAGAAATTTTTCGAATTTTCGATGTTAACCCCAAAAAGTTTTGCAACGTCTTCCACCTATTTGGGGCTGTTTCAAATATTTCAATCAAATATAAGGCCGATTAGAATGAGAAAACCTTTCTGAAATATACTTGCCCACGTAAGATTATCTGAAACCATGTCTGAACTAAAGAACATCGTGATTGTACTACTTTAATATCTCGAGGAAGATATTTTAATCTTTGCATTTCATACTTCATATATAAAGAAAGCTCATTTCAACTAACTTGATAAGAATGTTCACGAGATAAACGAACAACTTGCACTGTAGAGATTTTCTATTCAATATGAGTAATCTAATGGTATCCACCTTCTTAGGCTGTACAATTGATAAAGTTTCAGAAATTCATTTAATATTGTTTCTATTTTAACACCAACTTCAAAGAACCGTTATTTTATCATTTTTAGCGCACCAATGAAGTTCAGTTTCATACTTTATATAACAAAAAAAATTTAAGAAAATTGGTTGTAAATTTATGAGAAATAAAATAATTGTATCTTATATGTCTTGCTCTTGGTGGGTTCGATTGTGCTTGCGAATGATTTTATTTATAAAAGCATTAAGCGGTTTGGATGAGATTTTCCAATGATGATCTCTAACCTCATGTATTGAGACATCCCTTGGCCCGAGCCTACGTTATCTTCTAAAGACCTTGTTTAAAAAAGAATCACGGCTATCTCGTAACACGACAGAATATTGGCCAGAATCAAGATTATTTCTATAACACGAAAGAACCTAACAGATCGTTTCAATAAGCTGTTATGGAAACTGCGCCATCACCTGCATAGTGGACCGCCATTGTTAGCTGTAATGTCACAAGAAGTCCTACAACTTCCAAGATCACATCTGGAGGCAGCCCAGAGAAATTTCACAACCGGAAGATATCTTTAAACTCCTGGTAAACGAGGTTTCAATCTTTGGAAGCCATATGCAATCATAAAACAACAGCAACACGACCACAAATGCAGTAAATACCACCATTAAAACGAGTGAATACAGTCATGTTAACCAAAAAATGTTGGCTGGAAGGATGTAAGAAGCACCATGGTTTAAAGCAATGCCAGCAATTCAAATGATGTTAACATTAGAACGAGCAAGGCTAGTCAATTCAGCCAACTTGTATCTATGATGTTTAAGCCAGCAAGGAGGGAGAAACTGCAAGGCAGTAACACTTCTGTACTGCAATAATGCAGCACCGCGACTAACAGAAGTAGTGTCTAAACTGCCAAAGCATTCGTAATCAGCCAGCAAGGACAAGTTTTACTACCAACGGCATTAGTTAAAGCGGCAATGGGTGACTTTTTCACACTAAGAGCTTTAATTGACCTTTGATCACAAGAAACATTAATATTTCCACACCAAACCAATGGATAAGTTAAAAACGGTGACATACGAAACAACAGCCGCCAGCTTCTTATAGCTATAAAAGCCTTAAAATAACTAGCTACCGTCGGAGATAATCAGAAGATTTATCCAATAGGACAAACATCATGCTGACAGATTTTTACGTAGTTGATCTATTAACAGGTTCTGGCAACATAGAACAACTTGAGTTTTACATGAATTAAAAATGCTCACAGAACGAGGTGGGCTGAATTTAAGGAAATGGTTCTCGTAACTCAAAGGAAGTATTGGCGATCAAATTAAATTAAATGACTGCATCAAAACAATAGGAATTCTATACGATCCACAAAAGGACCTTTTTAAATTCAACATACAAAGATTACAACTATCACACAAACAGCCATCCAAACGCTCACTATTATCCGACTCATAAAAACTCTTTGATCCGTTGGATGGCTTTGCGCAATAACGGCCACAGCAAAAATCATGATGCAAGAAGTATGGACATCAGGAATAGATTGGGATCACCCTTTACCAGAAAACATAAACACAAGGTGGGTAAAATACAAGGAAGAATTGAGTGAATTCACCGCCGCGCAATGGCAACATTACCAAGCGATTTCTTGCCACCTCTTACACCTCATTTCGGTGGAATATGGGAGGTAGGTATTAAATCAACGAAATTCCATCTGGAACAGATCATAAGCGAAACAATACTCACTTTCGAGGAGCTACATATATACCGTGACTAACCAAATAGAAGCATGACTCAGAATTTTGTCTTATCAATATAACTATTAGAATGTTTAGTTCTTATGATATAAGTGTTAATTCACAAATCACTACAAAATTTAGAACTGTTTTGTTTATTCACTTTTAAATTTTTAAAGTAATAAAAAAATGATTATTTACGATAATTTTTATGTTTATTCAGGAACATGAACTAAACGAATCCATCACTTTTACATTGACAATTTTTAATGTTTTAAATAAGTTTTCAGGAAAAATATAAAAAATGGTGACCCCTTGTTTCAAAGGTCACCAAACATGACATTTTTCAAATAAATACTTTTTCTTCATCAAAATTTTAATAAAAAATTAACATGATTCCATTATATAAATGAAGAATCTATATTCTATTCCCTTTCATATGAGCCATCATTCATTAAAATCGGTTTAGAAGTTTTTGAGAACGATCACTTTGAAAATTTGAGTTTTTAAGAACAGTACGGTAGAAGGAAACAAAATACTATGAGTTGAGTTATTTCATGAAGAGAACATTTTTAGGATTTTCGTCAAAATTAAAAGCGGTCAGGACAAACGTTAACCGTTTTCGTATGTAATCGCTGAATACAACTTTTGTGAATTGAGCGTAAATTCGGTTGATAGTTTTTGCTTTTATCAACATATCCAACGAAGCTTCCCCCAGCAAAGGGTATTTTTGATGAAAAGTCTTTCAAGACCACTGATAAATATTTTGTAATACACATTTTTGACACTTATTTGAAAAATATTCCCCTATATTTACAACTTTTTATTACACTGTTCGAATAGTGTAACAATTTTTTCCCATATTTCAGCGCCTTTCACAAGAATTTTGCTTCTATTGTTGTTGTGTATTCGCAATAAAATTACACAACTTGTCCACGTTTGAGAGCTAATAATAAAATATTACAAGAAAAATAGGGGATAAAACAATCTAAGCACGAGTTTTATACATTATCTATTGAAAGTAAAAAAAAACTGCACAACATACCTCTACCTTAGTACATAGTTAATCCTCTTAAATAAAATTGTATTTACATTTCTTGTCGCACTTTAAAATTTCTAAATTCGATGTATACTGGAGCATCTGTCAAAGTGAACCACAAAGACAAAAAAAATTTTCTCCCAACGTCTTAAAAGCCTCTTGTTTTAATACTGTTTTTGGGTATTAAAGTTGCCTTTTTCTTACTATTTCAAAAAAAGTGTGTGTTGCTAAGCTACACTTTTAATCCTTGGTGTAAAAGTAGGTACTTTTAATACTAGGAGAAAAATATTATGCGTAGCCGAGCAAAAGCAAAGATTGCGAGTAAAACAAAGTCACTTTTAATCCGAATAACACATACTATTTTTTCTCCAACGAAGAGTTCATGTCGTGTCGGTTGTATATTACTAATTATACGAGTAAGTACAAATTATGTAATTAAAACTTCAAACTTGAAACTAATTTTGTTGAAATATTTTGTGAAACTAAGGAGATCATGACTTTTGTTTGGTTTGACTATTGTACGCGTCAAATACAATACAATAGTCAAACCATACAAAAGTCATGGTCTCCTTAGTTTCAAAAAATATTTTAACAAAATTAGTTTCAATTTTGAAGTTTTAATTACATAATTTGTACTTACTCGTGTAATTAGTAATATACAACCGATACAATATGAACTCTTCGTTGGAGAAAAAATAGTATGTGTTATTCGGATTAAAAGTGACTTTGTTTGACTCGCAATATTTGCTTTTGCTCGGCTACGCTGCGCTTCGCCTCGCATGCAAATATAATTGCTCGTCAAACAAAGTATCACTTTTAATCCTAATGACACAATGTACTATTTTTTTTTTCACATATTTCAAAGCCTACTTGAAGCTATAGAACAAAACTTAATTTCGATTTGAAAGCCTGCTGTTGCCTAATAATATTTTATTGATTAATGTCATCAAAGTTTTACGCTTTTAACGATATAGTTAAAATATCATGCATGAAAAGTTATTAAGCGTCCCTGCACTGGTTTCGATGTTCGGTTTTTAAAGCGGCTACTATTATCATGGTAGGTCAAATAGCCCCATATCTGCAAAAAATCAACATTTGATTGACAATCATAAAATATTATTATTTTGTCAAACCGATTTTTTATAGTGCTCTCGCCACCAACCAAACCGCAAGCAAATAATTTTCCAACAAATTTTTTTCTTGTTTATACAGTTATACAAATTAGTTATATAAATTTTCATATTTTTATGAACCGAATAAATTTTTGCCAGTATTTTATGTACTATAGTACATTATGTATTAGTATACACGACAACGAAGTAAATTCAATTAGCATATTATGTATATGATAACCGGAATGTGAAAGAAGTAAGTACCCCGAGAAATGAAATGAATTACAAAAGTTTGCTGTTCTTTTAAGAAGAGATATTAACGATAATTAAATTAAGAAAACGGGAAAATTAAATTCGAAATGGAAAAAGAAAATATCTCTATACAAATGTACATATATAGTACATAAAAAATATGAAAAATCTAATAAAGTAATGGAATACAAATTTTGTCAGTTTTGTTTAAGTACTGGGTGCTTAATATAACGCCAAAGGAAGGGGGTTTACAAGATACAATGAGGTATATTAGTACATATAAGGAAGAATGATAAATCGAGATGAAAAATAAAAAAACAAAATAAATTTTACTTCTGGCATTGCAATATAAAGCTCGTATAATATAATACAATTTTGGGTTTTGTCATCGTCAATATTCCACATCCTCTACAATTCACTAGAATTGGTATAGGTTTGGAGTGTATGGCCAAATTAAATTATATCGATGGTGTGACGATATTGGTGGTTCGAGTGCAATATTACGTATGATTCTTTGTCTTGATATTAAATTCTATAAAATTTTTTCCAAGAGAAGAAAAACTATAAAAACATTCTATTGTTTTGGCAATTTTTTCATATATTTAAAAAAAAAAAATTCCATTCCAACTTTAATTGTTCAATTTTCCAATAATAAATCATATCGTTGTAATGTTTTGTGGTTTAGTTTAATTGTGTTTGAAATTTGTTGTTGTGGGGGTATTGTTTATACAATTTTATAATAATACAAAAAAGTTTAAAGCAATTAAAAATGAAATTATATAATAATACGAGAAAATTGTTTACCTGGAAAAGTCCTTATAGGTTTGACATTCAATGTACATAGTAGATATAACAACGTATGTGCTATAGAAAATACTGGAAAATTTATTGAGATGAAAATTTTTTTTTTTGTATTTTCAAAAAAAAATTCTTAGAACTTGTTGTTTTGTATAGAGGTGTAAGAAGGAGATGATTGTTTTTACTTAATTTTTAATCAGGTTTAGCTGGAATCGTAGGCTGTTTTAAAAATCTCTTTTAAGTGTACATTTATTCAATCGTACTTATGTTCGAGCGTGGGTCTCTCACCCGTGGATTGAATATGTACTTAAATAATTTCGTAGTTTATTTCAGAATAGAGCATTTCCCGCTATATGAAAAATTTGTTTTTTCTATTACTCATTTATCATAAAACTAAGCTCCCATTTTAACACCTCGCAATTTTAAATTTGATGAAGTTCCATCCTGTTTTGCTTCGTTTAACGTGAAGTAAATATTTTTCTTCTACTTAACGGAAAAGCTAGGATATAATGATACAAAAACTAAGTCAATATAACAATATTCAAACTGAAATGCTAAGATTAAGATTTTTAAGTGATTCCATCATAGAGCGATTGAATGGGATTTATGTTGATAAAAAAACCACTAAACCTTTCTAAATTGACAGAATTCTATTTTTCTTATTTGTATTTTATGCGGATACGAAAGAAAAAGAGCGAGGCATGAATATAAAGGACGAGATTTTATAAGATTATCGTGATTTGTCTTTTTTTGTTTTGTATTCCATTTAATTTAAAGGTTTCGTATGCGGAAGGAAGATATCACAAAACTATATCAGGATATCTAGATATGGGGATTGATTGTTTTATTTATACATATATATACATAGTACATACATATGTATATTTACACACACACATACACACACACACACACACTCTAATTTATTGTAATTTGTTAATTTTGGAATTTCAACACGTTCTCCTTCTTCGTTGTGCGATGAAAATGTCGTAAGGCTACATCATAATGGAATTTTTATTTGTTTATCTTACCATATATGTTACTCGTGTACTCGTGTCTTCGGTTATATATGTAATAAACTTATGTATGTACAAACAATAAAAGTTTGTCTTGTTTTCCAAAAATTCTTATATACAAAATAGTCATGTTTACTAACCATTTATCAAACATAAAATTGAGATATTCATCCGGTTACATACGAATGTATACACAAGTGAGAGAGAATCACAATTCTTTATTTTCACACATTTTACCACATAATTTTCTATATTTATGTGGTGCCAGCTTTTTACAGACGATATTGAATTTAATAACTAAGTTCGTTGGCGACAAGGTTTACGGAAAATTTTATACGTGCATGTCACAACAAAAAACAGTTTGAAAGAGTGTTATATGAATTTATTCAGCAGTGGGACGATTGTTAAAAGGCCCAATCTCAAAACTTCCAGTCAGGGTCGAAAACATCCTCGTGTGTTGACGATTAATATTAAGATAGACGATTTCGTTTGGTATAGACATCAAATTTTTTGATTGTAGAGGTTTCAACTCAACCCCAACTCAACTTTGTTCAAACCAAATTTCAACCCGTTACTAAGCTCCCCACGCAACGGCTAGCCCAATTCCGAAATCAACTTATTCGAAAGCTACAAGCATTTATGAACTCAAATCAACTCAATCAACCTCCCACTAAACCCTTAACTCGACCTTAAATTGTAAAGTATATGATGATTTGTTCAGAATTGAAAAAGATCTCAAAGAGAGATTTACTTAAATTAGAACCAACCTTAAAATTTCACAATTACGAGTATTAAATACAATTTATCGAAAATCTAAAAAATCGGTGGAAGAATTTGATGCTTCTGTCTCAATTAAACGATTTATGTATATAGAAACAGGGAAAAGTTCAAAGCAAACTGTCGAATTATTGAATAGCCAGACAGCTTTAATTGCATTTCAAGAGGGTTTAAATAGCAAGATTCGTGTAATTGTCAAATCAGCCAATTGTAAAACTTAAAGAGTCTATTACTAAAGCTTGTGAACAATACTCACTCTTGAATCGACAAAGCAATGTTGATTTAACAAAAACTATTAAATGCCAGCTTTGCGGAAAAATTTGTCATTTTGCTAATAACGGCTTTAAATTAAAATCATTATCAGGATCAATTGAAAACAGAACAGTAAATTTTACGAATATTAATCAACCCACTTCATTAAATTCGTACACGTATGAACAATTGTTTAAACGGAAGCATACGGAAAAATAGTTTCAATACGCAACAACTTACCCAATTCAAAGCTTTCAATAAGAAAAATTATTGTAATAAAATCTAAAGCCACATAAAACTTAATGGGGCTCAGCCAATCTATGTCAAGCAAAACTATGTGACGGAATATTAGGGAAACATTTTTTAAAACAAAATTGTTGCATCATTGATTATTCTCAGAATTTGTTAATAATCCCATTCCCTTGCAAAACCAGAAAATATAACTTTGAATTAAAGTTAAATGATAAATTTTTGCCTAGAACTATTCTAGGTCGCACTGAACAAATTGTTAGATTATTATTTTCCGAAACTGACGATGGTCAATATTTTTGTCGATCCAAAAAATCAGTCCACAATGAATTCAGGCGAAACAGAATTATTTTTACAAGTTATTAATTTGATTCTAGCTAGAATCCTTAGATCATTTTGATATATACAATTTCTCTCATCAGTGGAACAATAAATTAACAAACCGACTAAATTCTATACGATCCGAAATTTTACAACAAAATATGAAAGAAGAAGAATACAACTCTATTATTAAAATATACAAGAACTTTAACGACATTTTCCTATTAAACGGTGATGAATTGGCAGTAACTAATGCAATATCTCAGTCGATTCCCCTTTTTTTTTTTCGCTGGCGCTACATCCCATGGAGGGATTTGGCCGCTTCATTTTATTGAAGTTTCGTAATCATTTTTACAACGGATAATGAGTGATTAGTTCATTGATCCTTACATTAAACCAGCCGTGATTTTTTCATCACCCGCCGGGAATCGAACCCGGGACCTCCGGAGCTTAAAGCAAGCGTGCTAACAACTGTGCCACCGGGGCGGCTAGTCGATTCCCCTTCCTCAGGACATTAAACCAATATACAGAAAGCAATACAGATTGCCAGAATCATCTAAATAATAGAATCATCCAATTCTCCGAGGAACTTCTCATTGTTATTAGTACCAAAAAAAGTTTGATCATCCCAATAATTCAAAATTGGCGCATTGTGTTGTGATTGATTTAAAGCTGAATGAAATGATAACAAATAATGAATTTCCATTTCCAAACATAACTGACACATGCGGGATCAGTTGGGAAATTATGTCTACTTTTCGTACACATCATCAAGTTCAAAATTTGATCCAAAGAAAACTGAAGTAGTACTAAATTAGCCGGTTCCTAAATCTGCTAAGAACATTAAAACGTTTATTGGTTTTACCGGATATTACGGGAGATTTATTTCGAATTTTTCACATGTTGCTTCATCAATTTTACGATTGTTAAAAAAAAATCAGTATTAAATGGAAAGCATCTTATGATCAAGCTTCCAACAAACTTCGAGAATTGTTAACTTTTTCACTAATACTACAATACCCAAATTATGAAAACTATGTAGTTTCATCAGCAGAAAAGAACTATGCAACAGTGGAAAAAGAACTTTTGGCTATTGTTTGGGGAATAGAACAATTTTGACCGCATGTTTTTGGAAAACATTTTACGTTGTTGTTTTGTTTGTGTGCACAGACCATAAACCACTTAGTTGGCTATGGAATATTAAAGAGCCTTCGTTACGATTGAGACGATGGCGTTTAGAGCTAGAAATTAGGCACGCTGGTATAGATTTAACCTCTAGTATAACTCGTAGTACAATCGTGAAGTTATCGCTGTCAGTACATAGTTATATGGTCTAAGAAGAAATTATGAAGAAGGTACCCGAATATGAGATTGAGGACATCGTGGCGGTCAAGAGGATCCTTAGGTCGTATAAAGTTAAAAAAATGGGTGAAAACAGCGCACTACGAGCACTGAAAACGTCCATAATGGTGACAATAGTGTTATAAGTAAGATAGTGGTATGACAAAGATAGTAGGATTTTTTGCTTTGAGAGAGAAATTGATGTAATTCAGTTGGTAATGATATCGAACGATAATTAAATGGTTATATTGCGTTAAGAGATTTTCAACTATTGATATATAGTAGAGAATTTAGAAATCTTCAGTGTAATTGAGTTTGAGAAACGTCAAAAACCAAAGTTTTCATACATTTCAACTTTCTTTCAACGTTAACAATCTTACTGATGATTACTTTAATGTTTTGGAGCGATGCCATTACAAGAAAAATTTGTTAGCAACTTTTTTGTTACCTCCATTATATCTATAGTTAAAAACCTGTTCAAAATTAATACTGAGTAAAAATGATTTTCAGTAAAAAAGTTACGTCTTTGGAATTATAAAATTTGGAGCGCCACACCACTCATCTCTCATAAAAAATGTCTCATATTTTTGTTTAATTAAAAGCCACAAATTATATTAAAATTAATTCATAAAATGATTACAAAATTGATATAATTACATATACATTTATGTAATTTAATGTTAAACAAATTTCTAAGTAAACAAATTACACATCTCAGTGTAAGAAGCCTCCATCATTATTTTTTTTTTTACCCCAAACTTTTACACCCACATACACATTCTAGCAATACAACAATCCAAATAATATATTTCCCTCCGCAGAACCCATTCCGTATTCCTAGTATATGTATATGTATATTATTCCTTATGTACTCGTCGTTGTACTGTGTACTATGAAACTGAAAAATAACGAAAACTAAGAAGAAAAATGAAAATGCGAAAAGTAAAAAATAAAAAAACTTTTTCACAGCAATTAAGATAAGACGAAGAGACGAAAAAATAGAAAAATTGTAAAATAAAAATAAATATAAATAGGAAAAATTGGTTTCAGATAAGGAAAATTGTTTTTATTTTCCCAAAAAAAAAAAAAAAATGTTTACCGACCAGTGTGAAACTTACTTTTTTATAGTTTTGAAGCACAAAAAAACAGATTTTTACTCAGAGATATGATTTCTATTGACATTCATTTTGACAGGTAGAAATACAGGCTTGTTGTATATAGACCCACAGAAAATTTATTATCACATGATTAATCGTTTATTTGTTTTTCTTCGGAAAATTCTTAAATATATATATATATATATATATATATATATATATCGATTTAGACTGAAACTCTGTTATCAATCATCTTCAAAAATGCGTGCTGTTATTTAATTACATGAACAACAAAAACAGAGGCATTCCTTATCTTAAACACTCTAGGCATAATATAAATTTTAATCGAGTATATCGAGTACCGAGCTCTTACTATATATATATATATAACTTGTATCGTAGTTAAATTGGGTGGTAAATTTTATTAATATATTAAGATTTTATCGAACTGGAATTTTTCTTTTGAAAATCCATTTACACCATATCGATTTCTAATCTAAATAAATGAAAACAGATTTGGAAACGATTTTTTTTTATCGTTGTTTTTTGTTATTATTATTGCTTAAGAAATATTGTTATCAATTTTACAAAATCTAAAAAAAAAATGTTTCGTTAAAATGGATTGATATTCATAATGGCCGTTTAATTCAATTACTAAACTGTTAAAGGTTTTTAATAATGTTATTAGCAAATCGAATTCGTTTATAATTCAGTAAAAATGAATAAAAAAACTTTGAACCCAAGTGTTTGCATACAAAATTTTACTTTTTAGAAAACTCAAATTTACCTCCCTTATTTACAATATATGAACCAAGCATACACAGTGGGCGAAAAAAAACAGATTTTTGAAAACATTAGTACCATCTTAAGAATTAAATCGACCGTATCTTGAATACATTAAATATAGCGAACGATACGGGAATAAACAATATCCTCCCGCTTCGGAATTCATCTATATATACATACAGTACGTACTCTTGTGTACACATAGCGCGAGTTAGTTTTTATCCTTTACAGACGCACAAAATAACTGTTGTTGCGTACCAAAAGACAAACTGTCAAGGAAATGAAAATTTATAAATTATGAACATTTAAATTATTATAGAACTATGAAGTATATACATTAAGGAGACTGACAAATTTTGTGCGTTTATTTTTTAAACGTTTACCATATTAAAGATTATCGTAAAATTTTCCAGCTCAGTGAATATTAACGAGAAACAGAGTGGGGGAGAGGGATTAAAAAGGACTATAATTTTTATGACTAAATCTAAATGGCCATTTTCAGTTGTTTTATTATATGGTAAAAGTACTTGAGCTTTGATCTTGTTTGTTATTTGTACGTTAACTAATATTGTAGATAGTTATGCATTATCTATGTTGCATATTTTTCAGCCAAAACGAAAACAGGCTTACTCTCTGTTGACTGTGAATAACTACATACACAAAATAACGTACTAACGTAATATACGTTATAAAATGTGACTCACTCTGGTAAACGCCCTAAATAATTATCCATCAGCTGATTCTATTCTGAATAATCAGAGAAAACTGGATAATTATAGTTAAATTATAATTTGCTCTGGTAGCCCATTTCTGACTTTCGCTATATATACAGGTTTAAACTAAAATTTGGTTCTGCCCCAGAGCCAATTTTACCTAAGCCATCCTTTTTATCGGCTAATATCCACCTTGCTTAAATATGATGCATTTATTAGTTCATAATCATAAGTATGCCATGAGAATTTTTCGTAAAAATATTTTTTTTTCTGTCATAAATTGCACAGAATCAAATTTAAGATAAACCCGCTATACGTAACTGGCCGATCAACTCTATTTCTTGAATGTGTTTGATAACTGACAAATGTAGTAAACAAATTTAAATAATATGTAGCGTATTTATTTAAGACATTTACAATTGCACTTAATAAGTAAATAATCCCTGAGAGGGATTAAATAATCCTAAATTTTGTTTGTGATTATTTAAAACGTATCCCATTTTTTAGTTTTCGTATTTAGCGATAGACGCCGCCATATTATATTTTTATTTTCGAATGTTGTCACCCTGATGAAGACGTGACATTTCCGATTTATGTAATTTAAAGCTTTTTTTTTTTTAATTTTGTATTTTAAGTATTTTATTTCAACAAACAAAGTTTGTAGTATGCATTAAGTATATAGTTATTCGTAAAAGTAAAAATTAATCCAAAATAAACCCTAATCCATTTTTCCTTCAACTTTTTTTGTTTAAGGTAGCTGCACGAGTATGGTTATAAATCCGAACAATCTGAATCCGAACGAAGTTAGTAATTTATTTGACCTGTTGCTAAATAAATTTTATCAACTTCTCTTTGCTTTTAGTTTCAATAATATTATGATAATTTCAATAATAATAAAATAACAAATTTTTTTAAAAATCGAAAAGTCAGAAATAAGCAAATAAAAAAAAATTGGGGAAAAATAGCTCGTAATATATATTTTTTGGTATGGTTATGTTGGTTTTCTGCGGATATTTTGCTTAATGTTGAAATAATTTGAACTCGAGAGGAGAAATAGGGGAATATTTTTTTCGGTCACATGACAATATATGAGTAATTTCATTGGATGAATGACCGGATTCAGATTGTACGGATTTATATCCATACTCGTGCAGTGACCTTTATTTGTTTTTACTTATCCGCCGATTCTAACGTTAAAGCCTTGTTCAGACTACGTTAGTAATTTAGTCGAGTAGCGAGTATTTTAGTAACTAAATGTATCTGAACAGCAAAATTTTAGTCGAGTAGATTAGTAAATAATTTAGTCGAGTCGATCCAATTTATTCTATTTTTTTTAGTCGAATAAGTCCCCCCACCACTCTTCAAAACAAAACAAAATAAAAACAAAACAAAAAACAAATGCGAACATGTTTATTTAGTGAAGTTCATTAGTTGCCGCAAGGATGTCATCTCATTGGAGCTAAGATACAACGAAATATATAGAACATTGGTGTCTATTTAGTTTTTTGCGTATTCTCTTCATTTTGAAACACTATGCTCACTCACATGTAACTTGTACTCGACTGTAGTGCAAACGTATTTTGGTCAGTTCATCGATTTTAGTTACTAAAATACTCACTACTTGACTAAATTACTAACGTAGTCTGAACAAGGCTTTAGACTCCTAAGACTGTGTTAGCTAAGACATTTTTTGGGAAGACTTTTAGTTTAAGACAAAATATTATACTGGTATTTTGATCACAGCAGTCTTAATTTTTTGGTTACAAATTCTCCAAAATGTTTGTATACCTGTGAAATACCAATGTTTTCCTTTTTTCATTAGTTTGTCAGCTTTAATTTATATTTTGAGATATTTGCACTATTGCAAAATAGATAAACAAACACATTTGAATGTATTTATGCGGATACACAACAATTATAATGGCAGTTTATTGCAACAATGACATCACTTGGTTGCAAGGGAAATATCAAATTAAGACCTAATCACCAAAATTGTCGAACTTACATAAGACCCGATCAAACAGCTCAATGTTGAAACTTATGGCGTTCGGGGCCGTGAATGCAGGCCATACTTATTATGTATAGGCTTTACTACATTTTAATAATATGTAATAACGTCACAAAATTGAATGTGTAAAAAAGCCATAAGTTATTTCTACCAAAGTAAAGTTTATGGGTGAAAATAATGTAAGTCGTCTTTTTTGGTAAAAAAAAATTTGATAGGATTGTCTAGCTATCTGTAGTTTTCAGGGGCTGCAAGCTAAAAATTTCGAAATAAATTACCACAATTGTTCGCGAAAATTTTGACGTTTTCCATTCTTTTTTTTTGCATTTTGTTCAAAATGTAAGACCAATTTTTTAATACATTTTAAAGGTAGGAATATGGGGATATCATCACATTCTCGAATGGAAAATCCCAAAAAAATACCGAAAAATACAAAGTAAACTGCCCCATCGAAAGGGAAGACTCCAATAAATTTTTGATAACTAAAATATGAAAACAAAAAGAATTTACATAATTTCATGTCATCCTTACGAGAAAAGGACCAATGCTAAGCGGCTTTGAGGAGCACTCTATTTTAGTATGTGAATTGTTATTCAAAAATACAAATTTTTCAAAAATGGTTCAATCATTATGAATATTACAATTTATAAAAATAGCCAGGGCGGGGGTTTGGGGCAGCAGCCTCCATCCTCCAAGGTATAAAACGAATTAAAATAATATTTCAAAAATTAGTTATTTTTAAAAAATTTGGTTTTTTGGGATTTTTTATTTTGGATAACGATACCAACCCATTCAAAATGGGGATTGATATGAAATCCCAATAACAAAAAAAACCCATTGCTACAAAATCCCAAACAAAAAATAAAACCCAAAATCAACATTCCTATTTACGAAATCACAATTAGCAAAATCCCAATTTACAGAATCACAATATACAGAATCCGAAAATATTCTTATTTTAAATTCTAAAAAATGAGAGAGGCATTTGGCGATGTTTTGAAATACCAACATTCGCAGTGGAGCATTTTTGAAAAATTCACGTTTTTAATAATAACGAAAATAAAAAACTCCACAAAGCCTCTTAGAATTGGTTCTTTCTGCGCAAGGATGACATGAAATTATGTAACTTCTTTTTGATTTAATATTGCAGTAACAAAAATTTAATGTGGCCTTCCCTTTTAATGAAACACAATATTTTATATTTTTTACGATTTTTATGTTCGGGAATATCATGGTGCCTCAGAAAAAATAGGGAAAACTTTAAAAAAAATTCAAAATTAAACAATTTATTTATTTTTTAATTAATCAAATGAATATTTGTTGCAATATTTTGTAAATATTGAATTTTTCACATAGATTGTCGTTTTCTAATTACTCGTTTGATTTGCTTGTATTTGTTAATATTTTTTTTATTCTGATAAAATGTTTGCCCGCTTTTAAGTTTTTCCACAGTGGTCTTGGAAACAATCAATTCCTTTCCCAAATCTGTAATGATTTTATAAAATCCACTATTGCGTTTTCCTACAACAACTTTAAGACGGCGGTGCCATGCTTCTACGCTATTTTGCTTGCGCGGAAAATTCTCTTTTGATGCGTCTTCAACCGACCAAAAACTGGGCTCATACCGTGATTTTTTTTTTTTGAGTTTGTCCTAGAGATATACATAATTAATTTTAACCATGTTGTAATTTTTTTTGCATCGGAATCTTTAAGATTATTATATAATTCAGTATAATAGTTTGAAATTTCAAAAGGGGGGAAAAGGGCGAGGCTCTTTATCATTCGTATTTGGAGGATAAATTCCTCGTTTCTTCGTAATTCGCTGCTACTTTCGATTTCTGCACTTGGCGCCAAATAATTGCCTAAAATGAAAAAGGCAAACTTTAAAAGTTGTAGCACTAAAAAAGTCTCGTGCAGCTAAAGAAATTGTCTTTTCATAATCGATTATAATTCTTTCCGGTTTCAAATTAATGTTATGTTCAGCGACTATACGGTGTAGTTCATAAAAGAAATCCAGGTAGCAAGCCATGTTCTTTTTTGTCATTAAACAAAATATGAGAGGAATTTATTGGTTTTCAATTCGCCCATGAATGCTAAACAGCTGAGTCATAATCGACGGAACTACACAAAACGTTCCATCCATTAACCAACAATTACATTCTCCCAAAAGCTTTAAACTGGTGATGGTTAGTATAATAATATGCTCACTTCCAACGTTTTTTCTACGAGTACAAAAAGCTCTTCTTCCAAGTAACGCCAGTGTAGCGGAATATTAATATCTGCAATGCTATTTGGTTCTTTGATTTTAGCGGAACGGATTCAATTAATTTTAATTTTTTGAGCAGCTTTACTTGGAAGATACACTCGTGATTTTGGATCGCACTGTACAATTACCTCTCGAATTATTTGAAATGTTGGTAAAGTTCTTCTAACTAATTCTTTTAATTCTTGATTCGCTTTTGCAACATTAATATCTGAATCCCGAGGATCATGTGAATGCTCAGAAGGTTTACCAACTGTTTTCTATGGATAATGCTGAATCTCCGTATCCAATTGGTAATTTCAGAAAATAAAAATTGCCTCTTTGAATGGAAATAGTAATTTATTTTCCAATAAAAAATGCTTTTTTTTTGATATTTTTGTGCTCACTCAATGAATTCACTTTTTATTCTAATCTTCTTCTTGACAATTATAAAAAATTCATCTTTTTTCTTGTATAACAAACTGGTTCTAAACCGCCAATAATTCTCAACTGACAACTTAACGCTATCTGTGTTAATATCCTAATATTAATTAACTTTGAATACAGTGACATCTCTTATTGACTAGTTAGAATTAATGTTTAAAGTTTAGTGTTTACATGTAACATAATTTGAGCTAATTAATTAATTCAAAGTTGACAATGCCAATAAGCTGTCAGAACAAAATATATTACATAAAGCTAAGTATAATAATTTTTAATTAATAAATCATGAATAATTCTAATTTTAATTCTGTTTCTTTTAGGTGATTATCGATTATTGTATTTGCGGTGCTTCAACATTCCGCCGGCCATGAATCGGCTGGTTCATATGACTGAACTGGTAATCTGCATAACTTGTGTATTGGCCTCTGGATTATTTTACTAGTGTTGGCCAATCGTATATCTACAACGCGTACCTTGCCGTCTGGTCCTGGATGTGTTTTAACGATTTTACCTAATGCCCAACAAGACAAAGGTAGCCCACTCTCTGCAATGAGAACGATGTCGTTGATTTCAAGGTTGTTGGATTTGCTGGTCCATTTGCTTCTTTTTTGCAAGGTAGTGAGATACTCGCGATGCCATCGTCTCCAGAAATGTTGCTGCATTTGTTTTACAAGCTTCCATCTCGCCATTGGGCTAATGTGCTTATCGTTTATATTTTCTTCGGCTATGTCGGTAAATGTTCGCCCAATTAAAAAGTGTGCTGGCGTTATGCAATCGATTTCTTCAGATTGTGTGGTAGCTATTGGTCGTGAATTTAGTATGGCTTCTATCTTTGTCATCAAAGTTGAAAATTCCTCTAATGTAAGTATAGACTCACCGACGACTCTTCCCAAATGGATTTTTACCTGTTTCACTGCTGCTTCCCATATGCCGCCCATATGTGGTGCTCCAGGTGGAATAAACTTCCAGTTAATGTTATATTGCAGCAGCGCTGATGCTATGTCGGACGCCTTGGTTTGGAGAAACTGAAGCAATTCCTTCAAATTATTATTTGCACCAACGAAGTTTGTCCCATTGTCGCTGAAGATTGTATGGCAATTTCCGCGACGTGACGTGAATCTGCTTAAAGCACCAATAAAACTTTCGCTCGTAAGATTGCATACTGTTTCAATATGAACCGCCTTTGTGCTCAAGCAGACGAATATGCACACATACACCTTCATTGGTACTTGTCCTCTTCGTCTCACTGGCTGAACTTTAAATGGTCCACAATAGTCAACGCCTACATTGTAAAACGGATGAGTGTATTGTACTCTCGCGGCTGGTAAATTGCCCATAAGTTGTTCTTCTGTAGTTGGATTTTGTCTAATGCATTTTATGCAATTCTGCACTATCGATCTAGATAGCACTTTCCCTTTTACTATCCAGCATCTCCGTCTAATAATGCTGGTAAGCAAGCTTATACCTGGATGATTGTGTAGTAGGTGGGTATCTCTTACTATACACTTAACTGCGTGGTGCTTCATTGGTAGGATTATTGGATGTTTGGTGTTGAATGGAGCCAATGATTTTTGGATACGTCCCCCTACACGGAGCATTCCCCTTTCGTCAATAAATGGATTTAAACTCGCTATTCTGCTTTGCTTTGGTAATGGAATTTTGGTCCTCAGTGCCTCAATTTCGTTAGCAAACTCCCTTTGTTGGATATGTCGTAATAAAATTTCTTCAGCTGCTTGCCTTTCTTCTCTGTTAGCCTCGATCGTTCCTCTTTTGGTTTTGAGATTTATAAAACGTTTTACCAGCGACAATATCTTGCACATCTTTATGAAGCTAGAGTATTTGTTCATAAAATTGTCCAGGAATTCATTTGTTACAACCACAAATGTGTCCATCTTTGAGGGTCGTAATTCTTCGGTTGTTAAGTTCTGTGATGAAATGCCTCTTAATTGTGATTGTTTGGTTTCGTCAAAGTCACTTAGCCAATGAGGTCCATACCACCAAAGCTGGCTTCCAACAAGATCAGTTGTACTCATACCTCTCGAAGCGATATCAGCTGGATTGTCTTTCGTTGGCACATGAAACCAATGTTCGCTTTTGTAAATCTTTATGATCTCGCTTGTTCTGTTTGCGACAAACGTAGTCCACCGTCTAGGATGTGCTGACAGCCAGTCTAAGACTATTTTAGAATCTGTGAATAAATAAATGTTTATAATTTTGCACGTTAGCGATTCTTCCACCATTTTCATTAAGTTGGCCAACAGTAGAGCTCCCATTAATTCTAATCGTGGCAAACTTATTTGTTTAACTGGTGCTACGCGTGATTTGGCTGTTATGATGTTTGCCTTTAAACCATCATTCGTCTTAATTAGTGCGTACACGACTGCGGCATAAGCTTGTTCACTTGCGTCACTGAACCCTATTAAACTTAATTGGCCGGTTGTTTGCAGCCACCTTGGGATTCGCACGCTCGTAGATCGAAGGATATCACCTTTAATTTCTAGCCAGGCTTCCAAGATTGCTGGAGGGAGCCTATCATCCCACGCCAAGTTCTGCATCCAAAGGCTTTGGAACAATATCTTCACTTTAATCACTATTGGAGATAACCAGCCCAGAGGATCAAAAGTACGGCTGGCATCGGATAATAAGGTGCGTTTAGTGTGGAATGCTCGTTCTGGTAAGTTTGCGGTAAATTTGAACATATCTTCGTAAGAATCCCATCGAATACCTAACACCTTTGTGGCGGTTGAGGGTTCTCCTATATCTTTCACTACTCCTTCTTCGGCGGTGTTGTTTCGAATAAATGATCGTAGCTCATCATTATTTGTGAGGAATTTGCGCATTCTGAATCCATGTTTGCTCAATACTGTCGTTACCTGCTTCATAATTTCTTTGATTTTTGCAGTACTACTAGCCCCGGTCATCATATCATCTACATACATATCCTCCAATATAATCTGTGCTGCTTCTGGCTGGCTCGGTTGTATTTGCAAGCCAATCTCCCTTAAACTGCGTGTTGCTAAGTACGCTGCTGATGCTGTGCCATATGTGAGAGTTTTTAGTCTGTAAACGGCCGGTTGTTCATGTTTATCATTTCGCCACAAAATATTTTGGTACTCTTGATCTTCCTTTGATACCCACACCTGCCGATACATCTTCTCTATATCTCCACACAGTACAAATTCGTGCTGGCGGAACTTTAACAATATTTTTAATAGTGGTGGTTGCACAGTGGGACCAACCATTAAAATGTCGTTTAAGGATACCCCGGTAGATGACTTTACAGAAGCATCAAAAACCACTCTGAGCTTCGTGGTGGTGCTGTCTGCCTTCATTACTCCGTGATGCGGGATATAATATTTAATAGCAACGTTGCAACCTTGTACCCTTTCCATATGCTCGAGCTTCTCATATTCCGCCATGAATGCCTTGTACAGTGCTCCGAATTGTTCGTCTCGCTCGAATTTTCTTTCCATGGCTTTTAATCTGTTTAGAGCAGCATTATAAGTTGTTCCAAGCATGCTAGGTGGTTGCTTGAATGGCAGCTTTACAATAAATTTGTGGTCGTCAGCTTTGTTTGTTGTGGTTTGAAATAGTGCTTCACATTTTTGTTCATCCGGCGTTCGTCTATTACTTTTCGGAAGTTCTTCGATTTCCCAGAATCTGCGAAGGGAATTATCGATATCTAAAAGAAGATTAAAGTTAGTCAGCTTGGTATTATTCTGCTGGTTCTCGCCGCTTCCACCGGCCACAATCCAACCGAACATAGTTTCGAGCGCTGTTAAGCCACTTGGCAAGCATAATTTCTGCGAGGCTAATGACTTGAAGAAGATGTCAACTCCCAAAAGCAGGTCGATTTGTCCGCTCTTGTTAAACATTGGATCAGCCAGTTGCAGCTCCTTCAGCATTTCAGCATCACGTTCTGATATTTTATATGGTTTGGATATGACGGATACTTTCGGGATGATGTATACCTGTGCTGCTAGTGTTCCTTTACCATGAATTGGCTTAATAATCATCTCGGTAGAACCTTTCGTTGTCACCATTCCCACTTCACCTAGCCCTTTTACCAGAATCCTAGCGTTTTTGCGTTCCAGCTTTAAATCCTGCATGCATGCTTCAGAAATGAAGGATGCCTGAGATGCAGAATCCAGCAACGCACGATATGTTTGGTAGTGACCATTGACGTCTTTAATCCTCACTAACGCAGTTGGCAGGATAGTGAGTGATGTTTCGGGATACGTGGTATATGTTTTGAGGTCTGCTACATCTACAGTCTCACTTGTATCCTCCTCTTTGATTGGTTCAATCTTGTGGACTTGAGCGCTCGGTTGATTAGTTTGTTTGGCTGCCTTCGATGCGTCTGATGAATCATGTAGCGTGGTGTGATGTTTCCGTTGACAATGATAGCATCTTGCTCTTGATCTGCACTCTTGAACCCGGTGACCGCCATTTAAACAATTGAAGCACCTATTGTTTGTTTGAATTGCTGCTGACCTTTGTGCCGAGGTCATGCCTTGATAAATATCGCATTCATATATCCGGTGTCCATCTTGTTCGCATATTGCGCATTTGTTGGTAACTCCGGATGATGTAGCTAATGCATATGCTTGTGATACTGCTATCGCCCGACTGGGCATAGTTTTCTTGGTATAGCTTTTTAGTGACTCTGTCATATCTATGCGCTTCCCTAGGAATGTTAGTAAGTCATCGAAGGTGGGAAAGTCCTGATCCGTAGTTTCTTGCGCCCAAAGAGATCTGGTTTCGTTATCTAATTTATTTAGTGTAATATAAATTAACCAAGGATCTCTTTTTTCCGCATCCGCTCCTAACGCCATTAGTCCTCTAACTGCTTCGTCGATGGAATCCGTCAATTTTCTAATATTTGCAGCATTGGGTTGTGTAATATTTGGTTGCTCCATGAATATCTTAATGAATCCGTTAACTGCATATCGCTTTCTGTTATATCGTTTTATGAGCTTTTGTAATGCCTCATTATAATTAGAATCAGTCACTGGAAGATGCCGTATTAATGCTAATGGTTCTCCTGTTAACAGACCCCTCAGGTACTGAAACTTTTGCACCGCTGTTAAATGTTCTCGTTCATGAATGGTGGAACTGTATAGGTCGAAGAACGATTGCCACTGCATGTAATCTCCTTCAAATGCTGGAATATTTATTTTTGGCAAACGAACTTCAATGGATTGACGCTGCGTAGTGTTCATTATGTTGTCTGTGAGCAATAACTTTTGTGTATCAAGGCTGCGTTTGCGTGTGATAGCATTCAATCCTGCATGAACCACGTAGTAGTTGTCTTCAAAATCGGGAAAGTCTGATTCGACGCTGCAATCAAGATCAAACATTTCCCTTTCAATGCTTTGAAACTCGTTTAGCAGCCGCTGTACTCTCTCCTGCTTAACACATATTTCGTCTAGGTTAGCGTTCTCCAAATTACCACGAACATATGTTACTAATTTGGTCATTGATCCCTTGGCTATGGCTCGCTGCTTTTTTAAGCTCTCCATTTTTTTTGTGGTCTCCATTTTATCACTTCACAAGAACTTTAGATTCTGATTCGCGAATAAGCCGACGATTGTAAATTTCACTGAGAGCTTGTCTATTGAATTTCAATTCACTAAGGACGCTTGGCTTATCGAATAACGGATCGATTATAAATTAAATCACTAACTCGCGATAATTTATATTTTCACTCTGAGAATCTATTCAAATTATAAATATGTAGTTCTACTCACTGTTGTCTATATCGGTTTACTTCAATAATCACCCCTATTATGATTGTCGAGTCGATCGACAATCGACACGACTCTGTGTTGCCTTTTCCTTTTTCGTATTGTTTTTATCAAATGAAAAAAAGAAAACGCAATACAGAGTCGTGTCGATTGTTGATCGACTCGACAATCATAATAGGGGTGAATTTAAGGTGATCGCCTAGCGTTACGCGTGCTCTTGTTTAGCGTAGCGTCTTTCCTTGCAATCTCTGTTATAAATAATTGATTTCCAAAATACCGCTATTCCAAATGATGATTGATGACTCCGTTCGTCAGAATTTACAGTATTTGGTCCCTGTTTCGGCGCCAATGTTTTCTATGGATAATGCTGAATCTCCGTATCCAATTGGTAATTTCAGAAAATAAAAATTGCCTCTTTGAATGGAAATAGTAATTTATTTTCCAATAAAAAATGCTTTTTTTTTGATATTTTTGTGCTCACTCAATGAATTCACTTTTTATTCTAATCTTCTTCTTGACAATTATAAAAAATTCATCTTTTTTCTTGTATAACAAACTGGTTCTAAACCGCCAATAATTCTCAACTGACAACTTAACGCTATCTGTGTTAATATCCTAATATTAATTAACTTTGAATACAGTGACATCTCTTATTGACTAGTTAGAATTAATGTTTAAAGTTTAGTGTTTACATGTAACATAATTTGAGCTAATTAATTAATTCAAAGTTGACAATGCCAATAAGCTGTCAGAACAAAATATATTACATAAAGCTAAGTATAATAATTTTTAATTAATAAATCATGAATAATTCTAATTTTAATTCTGTTTCTTTTAGGTGATTATCGATTATTGTATTTGCGGTGCTTCAACACCAACAGTTTTGTGGATATTGATTTCAAAAAACGCCGTAATCTTGCCTTTGCAAAATAATTATTTTCTTTCAGCACATCTCCATTTGAAAGTATTGAGGTTTTCCTGAATCTCGATGGTAAGCGAATCCTTTAATGAATAGTTTTTCCCCACCTTTGTTATTAGATACAATTTTCATATTTCAATTTTATACCTATAATACTTAATGCTGTTAATAAACCCAATATTTTATTTCATAAAATAATTAATAACCTATTAAATTTTATATAAAATGCACCTGAGTACTGTTTTTTACCTCATAAGTATGTATTTAAGAAAAATTCGAATACCAGACTGATAAAACTAACTTCTAGTGATAGTTCAATTTAATCAATTTTATATTGCAACTGTACTTCACATTTATAGAAAAAACAATTGTGATCAGATCACATTTGTTCTGTATCTCACTTGGTTGCTTTGTTAAAACCCTGTTTACACTTTCATGTCAGTTTAATATATTAACAAAGTATAAATTATATGTATAAACATTATGGGTAAATGAAACCATTCCTGCTCCTACATATTTGTCGAGAAATAATATAGAAATAAAATTCCATATCATTATTGATAATATTTATTAAAACATCCCAAATAAAGAAATCCCATTATCAATTATGATAATGTGATTTCTTTATTTGAGATTTTGTTAAATGGGATTTTGTAAATTGGGATTATGCTAATTGGGATTTTGTAAATTGGGATTTTGATTTTGGGATTTTGAATTTGGGAATTTGATTTTGGGATAGCGTACCGAGGCTTCAAAATGTCTACGAGTAGTTCTCTATGTTAGTATGAGGAATAAATAAAAATTGAATTGTTGTGAATATTAATGTGATACATACAAATATGTTTGCCTTGTCTTGACGGTATAATTAATTGGAAGCATAATTTGATTTTTTTTTTGCTGTCGCTACATCCCACAGAGGGATTTGGCCGCTTCATAGTGAAGTTTCGTAATCATTTTAACAACTAATGAAAGTGATTTTTTCATCACCCGCCGGAAATCGAACCCGGGGCCTCCGGAGCTTAAAGCAAGCATGCTAACAACTGTGCCACCGGGGCGGCCATAATTCGATTTAGCAGTTTATTACACAGCAAATGTAAAATACGAACATAATTTCACCGGTTTTAGTACATTTTAGTACTATAATTAATTATCCTAAATACCCATAATTAATTGGAACATACTTCTACTTCTCGGAAAATACGGGTGGATCGCCCCAATCAGTTTGTCAAAAAATTTAAAAAATGAATGTTTTCTGTTTTCTATTGTGTACGTGCGCGTTTATTTTATTTTGCAGGCTCAAACATTCACTGATTAGAAATAAATAAAACTCTTTGGTTTCATCTTTTCTTGATTTGTTGGTTTGTTCATTTTTTTTTAATACAAATTTAAAAGCTTTACAAATTCGCTTGAGGTAAATAACATTCATTGACGCCTAATTCAAAATTTGACGCCTAATAACAATAACAAACTAATTAGTTCGCTCATTTCACTAAAGGAGGAAGGGTAGTAGTTTACTTTTACCGTCAAGGCGAAAACTCCAAATTATGATCATAAAATTAATTTTTAGGACTATAATTAATTTTGCCGTCAAGACAAGGCATATGACCGTCCTGGGATTGTAGAAATTGTGGCACCTCGTGGGGTTCTTTATTAAAGGCGAATAAAACTTAATATGAGAAATATTTTTTTAAAACTGATTTTTAAATGAAAACGTCACAAATTCTTAATTATGATCATTACAATAAATGTTTAAGTTTCAACAAAGATGGACACAGTTTAAGAAAATCGTTTTCATTTTCTTGTAATAGCTAATTTATTTATACATTTTTCATAACAACAATATTCTGGTCAAATAAATGCTTAGTCCAACAAATGATGTGTCAAACCAGGGTTTAACCCAGTATAAAACAGTTTCTGTAAACAGAGATACATTTTTTCAAATCCTGTCATGATAAACTCGTTGAATCGCTCTTTATGATTGGCTGAAGATGGCAACTCGCCCTAATTATATTTTGCATTTATTTTCGTAATCTTCTATTACACAAATGTTTGGTATCCGAGCAGATATTGTATTGTATCTGATTTTTATTTTAAAAAATCCAAGCAATATCCTATTTAGTACCATAAACGATTTCCACCACTTGAAAATATTCATCGGTTGAATATCTGCGTTATTTATTACTGAACCAGAGAACGAGTCGATATACGTTTGAAATTTGAAACAAAGAGCCAAAAAGTATTCTGAAGGTGCTAAGTCGGAAGGTTTTAAAGCAATATTAGTTCCTTTTTAAGTCAATTGAACTGATTTGTTTTTATCTAAAGAATTGACGATTGGCTGAAGTTTATCAGTGAATATCGGCCATGGAGAGGTTATATGGGCGATTGTTTTCGATAATTTTGAGAGGTTCAATGGCAGATTCTGGCTAAAGTATAATATGCACAAACATGGGTCTTGACCAAACAATTAACTGTACTTTGCTTTAGTTCGCATCTTATTAAAAGGTAGAATTTTTGGGAATCGTTCATGTTACACTCTCTTGAAAGAATAGCAATTTTCATAAATTGTGTATTGTAAATAATTCGTTTTATTTTGAAGGTTATATCTCTTTATGCCAATTAGGCATTTACCTGTCATTTTGAGGTTTTAGTTTGTCGACTTTCGTAAGCAACTTTTTAGCCGCTACATTTGTCGTATCTCGTATAGTTTACTTCGGCTTTAATTCACACGTATAAGCAAAATAAAGTATAGTAATCATGTAAATTTTGGATCTTGAGATTTTTGAAGATTTATCTGTTTTGAGGTCCCCTGAGTCCGAAAATATGTGTTTCGAAATGGTTTCTGTCTGTCAGTCTGTGCGTCTGCGTCAGTCTGTGCCTTCTCTACAGCCCAGATGGTTTAACCAATCGAACTGAAACTTCAGATTTAGGCTTTTATGATAATTTGGGAGGTCCCAAATGAGGTCCGGTTGGCCAACCGGAAGTGGCCACTTCCTTAGTCCAGAAAATTTATTTAAGTTTGCAAGACATTTGCATAACGCTGTTGGACACACCTTAATTTTTATACAAATATTGTTAATTATTTCCAATTTCGTAGAAAACAGCCATGGTCATTCGTTCACTCAATTTATTTAGAATAAAAAATTTGATTGATAGAGTATACATACATATACATATTAAGAGTAACTAAAACTGTAGTTTAGACTGGCTAAATAAATGTTTTAAGCCAATTTTGACCCCAAAATGTAGTTTCATTATGTCTTGTTATATTGTACGGATGTAATAAAAAAAACAGATTTATTATAAAAAAAAAAACTAAACCAAAACTTGTTTACATTTTCCCTTTATTAAGGGATTATTTCACCATATACTCGTACGATGCTAGATACAAGAAATAAGACGCCTAAATAGCACACACACATGTACTAAACGTTTACAATGATTCATCAAAACATGTGGAAAATATACGTCTTGATAAACTAACTACATTACAGTTTTTGATGCAAACAATTTTTTTTTTTTTATATAATCCTTTTATGTATTAAACATGTACATGTATTAGGTACATAATGTAGTGGTAAATTTTTATTTAACTAATCTTCTAATATTTTATTATACGAAATTGTTTCCAAAAAATCTGAAAACTTAACCACAAACTCCTTGTAAGCTACTTCCTTCTACTGTTAAATTTATTTTATTTTTTAATTTTTAACTTAATACTGTTCTGTTCTGTTCTGTTGAGATGTGTATGTGTATTTTCCATATATTTTCCCATCATCATTATTATGATTTTCATTTTTCTTTTCTGAAAATTTGTGTTGAGTTTTTTTTTGTTTTTTGTTGATAAAAATACCATACTGGCATTATTATAATCATTATTATTATTTTTATTATATTTCACATGAATATATTTTCCATATAAATTATTGATGGTAGATATTCATGTTATGTTGCACAGAACACACAGCCACACACGTCTAAATTCGACTCATGGGCGAAGTGAGAAGATGGATTTCCATTTTAATAAATATAAGACAATTTTAACAATAAGATTGTGATAACAATAAAGTTGGGTGATGATAATGATCATTAAAGATTTGTTTGTTTTCTTTACAATTTTTACTCGTCCATTTTGCTGTATTCCAGGAGCATCGTCTTTCATTTTTTTTATTATCCTTACAAATCTTTTTGACAATTTGAGATAAGTACGTCGTAATTTTCTATGCGGTTGAGCTAAATTATAGCATGGCTGACATAGTTTTAGTTTATGTTTAATTTGAAAATTTAATACCAGCTATTTTATAACATGAAGAGAGCTGGTTCTAGCGAATTATAAATTATGACGTGATTCAAAGCAAAAAATCAAGCAAAACAGTACAGTTGAGTAGAGGAATTTAGTTAAAATTAAGCACTTTTTGGGCGTTAAGTGTTTGTCTTGCAAATGTGTGGCACTGTTGTTAAGAGCATCTTAAAATCTTTCGAGAAATTACAGAACAGACAAAAGAACCATAGGACAGATTCGCACGAGTTGGCTGTATAATTTTACAGTGTTATCGAAATCATGGGTCTTGCAACCGAATCATTGGAATCCCTCGAAAATTATGAATATTTTCGAAAATCTGCTACTCAGTGAATAATCTAAAAATGATTCAAACTCGCACAAATATAAACTTAAAATCGTAAATCACGAATAATCTAGAAAGATTTTGACAAACTTAGACTCTCAAGCTTCAATTGATGATTAGAATTTCCGAATGCTTACAAAAGATAAATCCTTTAAATTTAAAATGCACACTGTGGAAATTCTAAGGGAAATACTTACCTGGATTTTCTGTTTTTAGTTACCACCACCATTATTACACACAACCACCGTTAAGAACCATCGACGGATATACTCGTGTATTATAAAATAATGTAAACATCATTGAGAACAAATAAATCGTCTTTCGTGATACTTTAATTTTTTATCTGTTGTTTTAAAGATTTAGATTAAAAACAATGTTACTTAAAACCATTAAATATAAATTATATTGGCCCGCTGGAAACAAAATTAAATTAAATATCTTAAAAAATAAACTTTGCTAAAAATTAAATTAGTTTTAAAATATAAAGCCTTTTGGCTGTGTTTCTCTGAATATTTATATTTATGTACATATCTACAGTACAGTACCATATAATATGTATCTGTTGTTTGGGCACATTTATTTTACAAGTACTTATAATGATTTGATTACAAGATTTTCTTGGCCGATATCTCGGTCTATACAAAAAACAAAACAGCCAGCAGTAAATTAAGTAACAAAAAGAAAACCCACAATTTTTTTTTTTTTTTTTTTTTTGTGAAATTTTAAATATCAATTAAATAATTTCGCGATTTGGAATGGTAGGATAATTTCAACATTTTATATACCCCTTTTACAGAAAAAGTTTTTTTTTTTTGTGTATTTTGAAAATTTTTATTTAATTGACATTGGTGTTCTGGTGCGGTTTTATAACATTTAATTAATTATAATAATTATTTAAATGAAACCACTTATTTGGGGGTATTAAATAATTTAAATTTTTTACAATTTGTGTACGACGAAACAAAATAAATATGAAAAATTTAATTTTCCCTTCCTATGAAGTGGTATGTTTAGTAAAAAATCCAAATCAAAGATGTCGTGTTGTTTAGGAAATTTTCTAAGGCTTCAACAATTATAAGTTCAAACTATTTGCTTCAAAACATTTAAAATTATTATTCATTAATATTTCGACATTTTACCATTATCAAAATATAACTACAACTAAAAATAAATGAAAATGAAGAGATCAGCATTAAGAATCCTTAAAAGCAAAAAAGACAAAAAAAATTACACAAATATCACATTATTCCACAAAAATTCACTCAAAATACTTTCATACTATTTATTATTAAATTATCACTCAATATATCGCACTACTTATTTTTCACTCTATCGCATACCAAATACCAAAGTAAATGCCTGCATTTTTATGCCAAAGTAATCGGTAAGAACAAGAAATATTCGAGTAAGTCTGCCAACTCTCGGGTAAATTTTATTTCAGTAATATGTATTTTAAGTCGATTTCTAAGTTGTCTTCATTCATTCGTTCAGTGATTTTTTTAAAGCTAATCATATTGCTCATAACTGACGTTTTTTTTCTAGAAGAAAATAATTGGTTATTTTTGAGCAATATTAATGAATAAAGGCAACCATCGAAACGATTTTAAATTTAATATTTTTCTTAATGCAAACAGAGTAACCTAAAATTTAAAATAAACATTTTTTATGATTCTATTTACCTCCCTTTCCTTCTTAAATCGACTTTTTAAAATGTCTGTCCAAATTGTCAACACGGTCTGGCTTATGTATTCGAAAATCGAAAAGTGCACAACTCTAAAAAAAACTTGATTTCACGTATATCCATGTAAATATATCGTATCAACTAAAGCATTACAAGTTCCACATATAAGCTGCGTTTTTCTACTAGATTGCTGCTCGAGACCGCGATAAATATAGCGAAAAATACTGGGAAATTTTTGCTGTTTTTTTAATACAGAATTTTATACGTCAATAATTTAAACACCAATTTTTGGTGGAATCTGATACAAATATGTCGGAGTCCAAGGTTTGTAAAGAATTTTCCATTATGAAATGTTCGGACATCATTGCTTGTTGAAGTCGTCCACACTCAATTCTGGCTGGAAAGCATTATGCCCCGCTGCACAATTAACAGGTTCCCTGCCAGTGTACCACGGGTGCGCCGCAACTGAAACAATTCCAGTTACCAGTCCACCAACCAGTGACCACCGGTATATCACGCTTAATATTATTTACAGAGGCTAGGATACTACTGGTATGTAACTCTTTATAATAGTACTAATAGCTAGGGTACCACCGCTATACTGGTGGTCCAATGACCGGTGACTGTATTTTTCTGCGTGGTACACCGCTGACAAAATGAATCTGAATATCTCTGAAATAATGAATTCTTGTCAAAAAAATTTGACATTTGAAAAATAAATAGAAATGAACTACTAGATGAGTACTAAAAAATTTCCCTCTTCCATCAGTTCATAATTTATTTTCAAATTTCAGGAACTCTGTTGTGTCCTACATAAAACCATAGAATTGTTGCGAACTGGTAAACATAAATTTTATTAAAAATTATGATTAAAGTCAATGAATTACTTTATGTAATCTAACATTAAATCTATCATATTTAATGATTAAATATTCAAATATAATTTTAATTGGGCTGAAAAAATCGAAAAAAGTTTATCGTTATCTCGAGCAGCAATCTATAGAATAACGCAGCTATTGCACCAACAAATAGTCATTTTTTCTTTTAACTAGCAGTTTCAACAAAGAAAATATTTATTGAACTAATTCTGTCTTAACTGTCCCATTCGTCCGATTGCATACCCAACTTTTTGTATGAAAATGTTGATATTATATTTTCGTTGGTTACAGTTATATCAAAATCAAAAATTTGTAGGGTTTCACTGTTTCACAACCGTTTTAAATTCTAAGGTTAAGACTGTTGTTAATGGTAATACAGTTAAGAGGCTAGCTATTTATCAGTTAGGAAATGCCTCATTTGGTATAACGAGTGGGATCTTGATCATTTCACTCGTTTCTCAACATCTCACGCAAATGTTACACAAAATTTCATTTCCTAAAAAAAACAAAAAATTATTGATTTTTGAGAAAGACTTTCGATGAAATTTTAAATCAGTTTAAATTTTTATTGTAAATCAAGTGCATACGCCACAAGCTGGGTCCCAATTTCAGAATACGATACGAGTCTGTGGTACGAAACGAAAATCCAATTCGATCCTAACAGTTATTTTAATTTTTGTAGTGTAGGAAAAGGGAAATTTTTGTTTTACGTGTAATATCCTTAAAATGACAGTGCAAAACTAAAAATAAACGTAAATATGCCAAATTTTTGATATCAATTTAAATTTCTAATTGGATGTGGGAATAGAAATGAATCCGGTGCCATGTTTGATAAATATTATTTATATCAAACTAAAATAATTTTATTAAATAAAAGCAAGTAGCAAAATACTTATTTCGGCATAATTTAGCTTTAGCTATTGTGATTGAGCTCAGTTTTTGAATTACAAAAATGTATCTTTTAGTTTTTACAATGTACATATTTCTTGTGTACATCTTGAATTTTTTGCTTGTTCATTTGTGGTGTCGTTTAAATTATTACCCTGATTTCTATACAATTTTTTGCTTACTCATGCCGGTAGAGCTGTTTTCACATCAAAAATAATTTGAACCTGTTCTTTGCTAGCCGCATACCTTTTGTGTAATCTGTACTCGTACTCTATATTTTTTTTTGCAATATCGCAATATCGCTTCCCTGCTTAATATTTTTATATACGTTGATTATAATCAGTAGACTAATGAAATATTGGGAAATGACCCATTACACTAAATACGACATTTAGTACCAGACACTTTCCTGTACCAGATAGGCAAT
Source organism: Tipula helvola (assembly GCA_963556165.1). Classification (NCBI taxonomy): domain Eukaryota; kingdom Metazoa; phylum Arthropoda; class Insecta; order Diptera; family Tipulidae; genus Tipula; species Tipula helvola. The sequence continues at coordinate 5,849,732 of OY744481.1, read as the reverse complement.
GATTTAGAAGAAAATATGAAAATCGGTGTCAATATATGGTAATTTTTTGATTTGATAGCCCATTGCTGGTTTTGGCTGTAAAGTATTTTTAAATCTGTTGCCTTCATTCTTCATGTTCAAACCTTAATTGAGTAGAGGTCCCTCCAAATTCCGAGTTTGCAGACTTTAGCCTGAGCGTGAGTTTATGATGCGCCTTAATGTATGCAAATGCTACTACAATTTATTTAGAAATATTAATTAATACATCTAAGTCTGCCATGAGAATTTTTCGGTAAAATTTTTTTTTTCTTTATAAAAGCATACCTACTAAGTTTTTATGAAATAAATTACTGTGATATTTATTGCTGTGATAGTCTTGACTTTATAATTAATTGAAGCATAAAACAAATTAAGATCATAATTTGATAAACCTCCCATGCTCGGGTACGAATTTATAATATAATATAAATTAAAGGACAGAAAGTCTCATAGAGTTGACCAGGCTTTTAAAAATCTTTCTCAAACTGGGATCTTGTAGCCTACTTATTCAAAACCATAAATGCAATGTCCGAGTTTAGTTATTTGCCGGACTGGAAACCATCGCATCCTGGAAAGCAAACTGTCATACTGGCCAATAAGTTTTAGGTCCAATTCAGAGCAAAATTTGATGGAAAGCCAAATCGCGTCCGAGAATCATAAATTGGAAAATTAAATTATAAAAATTGTATTTTTAGTATTAAGAACAACGCAACTTTCTTTTTAAATTTAATATTTTGAAATTTAAATTTAACATTTGGGATTAAATTAGTTTAGGTCCTAAATATGCCTTATTTTAATATAAAGTTCGGCCACTTTAGTACAACAAGTATAGATCGGCAGCATTATAATTCAATAATTCATTAGAAACAGAAATGCTGCAGAACTTTATGTACGTACATAAGGAACCACATCCGGATACGGTTTAATATATTCCAAGAATCTTTCATATTTGAATTTTCATATAGCGTATATAAACATAAAACATAGTTTTTATCTTGTACAACGTAACAATCGAAAACTAATTTTTTTTTTGCTGGTTGCTTTTTGCTAGTTTTGTACATAACAGAATAAAATAAATTAAGTAAGTTTCTTATTCTTGAAATTTAAATACAAATACATATTTTGAATACTGCTACGAAATAATTTTCCGTTTTTCCCCAGAATTTTGTTTTGTTTTTGGAAAACATAATAATCATTTATATGTATATAGATAGCACACAGAGAGAAGACAAAGTTTATTTTTATTTTTTTAAATTCCGAAATAACATTTTAATGTTTGTATGTAAAATTAAAGCAAATAGTTTTTGTATAAACTGAAGGTTTTCGCAACGTAAAGTAATTTTTAATGGTGAGTACTGGGTTTAATGTATATAAACAGTAACACCCTTAAAGATGCTGTACCAAGTTAAATCTCGCTTTAAAAGAATATTTTTTGTCGTTCCATTCGTCGCATTCAAGAAAATACCGAGTCACTAATTTTAAAGAATTTTATTTGGTTTGTTAAGTACAATGTTGTGCGTACAAAATTAACACCCAAGTTGGATAAGCGTTAATACGCCGCCGCATTCTAAGCGCCCATCTCGCATTATTACGAAACATTTTAATTTTATTTTTTTGTAAATTACTTTAAACTCATGTCATTATCATCATTAATGGTATTTTATGGAAAAAGTCTTGTTATTTTTCAATTCACAGAAGAAAATTTAAAGCATTTTGTTGTCGCATTTTTTTTCCACGAAATTTTTTTTTCTTTTGTTTTGTTCTCGCTTAAAAGAGGTACCTATGTTGTCTTGTCGACGACGAGTCGAGATGAAAAGCATAAAAGCAAAGCAAGCATGTGGCGTTGCTGAATACTTTTTGTTGTTGTTGTTGTTGTTTTGTGTATGTGTTGTATGTTTGGATTTTAAAATAACATAAAATACAAGCGAGCTAACTAAAATGACAAATACACAAAGAAATGAAAAGTCTAAAGAAAATTTAAATACAAAAAAAAGTTTCCCAGGCGAAGTATGTTATCCTGTTCTGTTATAAAGTCTTGCTCGCTTCGTATTAGAGGTGGCAAATTTCCCACACCCTCTAAGTTCGGGTGCACACATAAAAATTTTATATATAGTAGAATATACATCGAATGAAAATTGAATTTTTCATTATAATTTCGCGACAAGCAAACAATATACGAGATTTTTATGTTGCTGCTGCTGCTGTTGTTGTTAAATTTGCCTCTGTTGCTATTTTATTATTGCATAAAATCTTATTGTATTTATGCTAGAGTTTACTGCAGAAAAATTGTGCATGTTTACCGTGTTTTTCTTGAAACTGGTACAAAACTATATAAACATACAAATACACACTTCCTTGTACAAAATTAAATTTTTTTATATTGATTTACTGTATAACAAAAAAATAAAGCCAGCTGAACTTTTATAGGTTTTAAATAGAAGCCATTTAAATATTCAATAAATCCATAAGTCTTGACCAGACAAAAGAAAAATGTTAAATTAACTTTTACTCGTATGTACAGTGTTTATACAGGAAAATTGCATAAGTAGCACAAAATAATACCACAAAAGAGAAAAAAAGAAGCGACTTCCCTTTAATGTACAAATTTCAAAAATAATACAAAAGCGTAATGTACATGTGTACCATGTGCAACGTTTGATATTCCCTAAGTCTTTTCAAATTTTCAACAAACCGTTTTCAATTTTAAAGATTACTTTACAAGTTATAGTTTTTTGTCATTACTTGAAAAGTTGGAATGGGAGTTACTACTACTTCAAAAAAATTTTAAATTGATATGGGACAGATGTACCACGTTAATGGAGGTATTCCTGTTGAATTTAAAAAAATGGAAACATTAATTTAATAATGCAGCTATAATAATTCATTTGCCTTTTTAAAGAACGTATATAGTTAGGTCGTGTAATCGTATAACGTACGAACAAAAATTACCTTTCTGTTTTTGTTCAATTGTAGTTTTTGTGTTTATGCTAAAAGGTAGCCAGTTCTATTATAGTTTTGTATGTAGGAGTTTTCCTTTTATGATGACCATTCGGATTTATAATAAGATTGGGAAAACTAGCAGAACTTCACAAGTAACAATTTGAGCTCCAAATAAGCTCTATCATCGCTTCTAGAGCTATATTTTAGAGCCTGTAGTAATTTATTATGCTCTATCAGCGCTGCTAGAACTTATATAGAGCTCCTGTCGGACTAAATTTGCTAATTTTAGAGCAACAATTCTCCTCTTGGAAAGTTGTATAATCGTTTATATACCTGCTATAATAAAGCTATTAGCTGAATGATAGTTGGATGTTAGAGTTGCATAAAGCATTTATTAAGAAGCACTTTGCTTCAATAATGGTTATCTAAGGATGTTAACTACAGCTATTGGCTTTACAAAATATGAATTTTGGCATTCAATTGTTGCGATAAAAAATTAAAAAATAAATTCATCTCACACCGAGCATCATTTAATTCTGATAAAATATTTTTAACAACTTTGATAAAATATTGTTTGATGATGTTATGTAAATCAATATTATTATAAATAATTAATATATAATTATTGTTTAACTTAGATAATATGTAATTTTAGGTGCCGTTTAATTTTTATGGTGAATATAAATAATATAGGGCGAAAAATTTTATTGCTCCTCGATTATATTTTGTATTTACAAGGAAAATAAAAAAAAATTATATGTTTTCGAACCTATTCGCACGTGGTAGTATTTGAATTCTTTGAAAATTCTAGGTTATGTTCAATTAATTTATTTGGTGGAATTCATTTTAACAATTGTAAATTATCTAAAAGTTACAAAGGGTTCTCAGCAAGAATTCAGGTATCGAGATATCTTATACGACTATATCAGTAATTCCTCATTATTGTTTATCGACAACATTTCTTGACATTATGTCGCTTTTTTTACTCCATTTTTATGAAAACGAAGATGATTACAAATTATGCTAATATAAGGTTACCTGAATTACGTATCCCTTTTATAATGCTATTCGTTTTTTCTTTTAATAAATGGATTCCATACTAAACCATTTATAAAGCAAAATACTAAATATAGAGCACGTAGCTTTAAATCATCATATTATTTCCGCTTATAGCTTTAGAATTATGTATATGATTTAGATTTACAGCTTGGAGCTCTATAATACTGAATAATTACGTTTTATTGAAGCAATATTTGTTTTTTTTAACTATATAACGGTATTATTTTTTTTTTCTGTCAAACGTGGTAGTCCTTTTGTCAAAATTCAAATTAAGATGATAAATTAATATTCTTATACCTTTAATAAAAGCTCGAGCTGGTGAATCGCAAATTACAGACCTAATCCTTATATAAGACATCAACTTATGTTAAATTCCAGTGCCCATTCTTTAAGTTCTTTTCTTAAATTTATTTTATCGTTTTCAGAATCGACGTCGTCACAAATTAAATCTTGTAATGTACTTGCCTTTTCAATATCAGCAATCTCGGTATCATCCAAATCATCATCTATACTATATCCAGAAATTATTGAACATTGATTATCATAATGCTTCGCTGAGTTCTGAAACACGCTTTCAGAATTTTGGGGCTTTGCTGGATTTTTTGGTGGATTAACAATTTGGTTAAAAATTTTCCTATTCCTTTTAATTTGATATCGGTATGTACTGCTAAATTTATATTTTTTCCACGCTTTAGAATTATACATTTCTCGATTTTTTCTGACTTTTAATAAGGAATTAAATAACTCAATAGTTAATTTAACTAAATTTTTGACAGAAGATGAACAATTTTCCCAATTAAAGCAGTCAACTCTATATAAGATACAAAAACTTATATTAGGTTTAAATTAACATAAAAATAAAGTACCAGCTCTATTTTAATGTTATTATTTTTTTTAAATGGTGAAAAGCTTTTTATGAACATCAAATTATGTAAAACTGGAGCTAAGTCTTATAACACTTATGGTTTTTATTAAGGGGACGTACCACCTTCAAATTTTCAAAAAATCGAAATATTTTTTATGATAGAATATGTTAGAATGAACGTTTAAGAACATGATTTTAACATGAAAATCTCAAAAAAAAATGTATTTATATTTTTTTTTTATTTATTGCAAAGGGCGCCAAAGTTCGCTGTATATCGCTACACCGACTTTCTCTTAGTAACACCTGCTTATATATACATGCATATACATATATAATTTAATACGTTATTCTCTCACATAACAGCTGTAAAAGTAGAGGAGAAATTTTTGAGAGGAAGGTATATTGTACGGTGCAGGCATCGCATATTAAATTTTGGTAAGGTTTATTACAAAAAAAAAAAATTTTTGACTAACGCGATTATCTCGAAATGACGTTTTTCAAGTTGGCGTGCAAGATTGAGAAAAACTACTTATCCAATCGTTCTAAAATTTTAACACGTTGATCTACATATATTTCTGCTCAGAATGAACTACGGAGGGAATAATCGGCTTTCAATTTTTTGAGTTACAACTAATTGGGGGGGACAAAAAAGCTGAATTTTCGAAAAAATGCCGCCATTTTTTTATTTTTCAACCAATTTTTCTTTTTTTAGTTCATTCCAAGGGCAATTTAATGCTGAATAAAACCCCGTTTTTTTTTTTTTTTTTGGACGTTTCTGAGAGCAGTTATGATGCACGCCGCGAATTTTCAGTGTTTTTGGAAAACCGTTATAGCAGATGACAGTGGGCTAAAAAAAATCTAAAAAAAAATTTTTTTTATATGATACAAAAAATAAAATAAAATGTCAATGGAAAGTTTCATTAAGATATCTCTTTTTATTCCATTAAAAAAAAATCTTTGAAAAACTTTTTGTTTTTCAATTTTGAAGGTGGTACGTCCCCTTAAGCTGCATTATAGCTGATATTTCTACTATATTGCTATTGTACAATTAATAGCATTATAATATATAGTGCTCTAATACTAAATAATTTAAAGCTCTATATTTGATTATAGAGCTCCTAAATAAAACTATCTGCTCTATAATTTGTTAGAGCTGGGAATGTCTAAACTGTGTATTACAGAGCAAATAATTTTTTTACTAAAGCACCTAATGTCAATTTTTACTATATTGATGCAACTAGCAAACCAAATGCTATTTTAGAACTGCATTAGAGCAAACAGGAAACTGCCAGCTCTAACAATTGTTACTTGGGTATTATGCAAATTACTTGCAAACTTAAGATTTTTTCAGGTTTTTGTAAATTTTATATTTTTGAGATATTTGCAAAATAAATTTTCTGGTTCACGGAAGCTGGGAGCTGCGACCTCAAAATTTCTGAAAAAAGTTTAAACATGAAGTTGCAGTTTAATTGGTTAAGCATCTGAACCACAAACTGACATAAATATAGACCAACAGACATCACTTCTAAACACAATTTTTCGGGCTCAAGGAACCCAAACATCACAAAGTCGACCGTTCATATAACAATTTTTTTATTTTTTTAAAAGAGGGCAGTTTAGTCGGTATAGCCTGATGAGATGTTTGAAAAGTGATTTATTTTTGTAAAATAAATTTTCTGGACCAAGGGAGTGGTCACTTCCGGTTAGCCAATTTGGACCAAAATTCACTGGGTCGTCCCAATTTAACAAAAAAGGTTAAATCTGAAGTTTCAGTTCGATTGATTAAACCATCTGGGCTGTAGAATGGACACAGACTAACATATTGACAGGTAATTCTCTAAAAATCTCAAGGACCATATTTTCATGATTACTAAATATACTTTATTTTACTTACGACAAAATGATTACATGAAATTCTTGTCGTAAAAAGAGACAGCTAATCTTCATAAAGTGAACATAAGCTAGTTGTAAATCGTGCAATGAATTTTCGAATCCATTATGCCGCTAAAAAATGAAAAAAATTAAACAGAGAATTTTCTCTGGGCTCAAGTATGAATAACATGAAGAAGATTTCAAAAGGCAATTCCAAGCAAATTTAGAAAATAGAAGAAACCTGAATAGTACGGTGAAAATGAAAAGTGTTAATAGTGACGAATTTACCGTGATGCTTGAGGAACCTTTACAGTTGAGAAGGGAGAATAAACAGTTATGTAATGAGTCGCGAAATTTTGAAAGTGGGGAACCAACGCATGAAAGTGGAAGTTAGTTGAGACAACTACAAAAGTGAGGCTTCTGCATACATTACCAACTTCGACAAGTATGCAAATTATATTTTGCCGAAGACACCATATGATTTCAACTTCGAAGAAACGGTAAAAAATTTAAAAAAAAATTTTGGGCCGCAAAAGTCTATTTTTCGAACGAGATTTGAATGCTTTCTGATGGAAAAATCTATACAACGGAGGATTTTTTATCCTATGCTGTCAAGATAAATAAACAGAGCGAACAATCACAACTATCCAAATTAACCTTGGAACAGTTCAAATGTTTATTTTTCATTAGTGGGTTGCGTGCATCTCGTGATTCCGAGATTCGTACCAGATTGTTAGCAAAAGTCGAGTGAGACCTTGCAGATGATTGCCAGTTGGTTATCAACTTAAGAAAAGATACCAATATGAACGAGAAACCCAACATCCTCGGTTAATGCAATCACACAATCACAATCTAAGCCGTCACCCAATCCGCCATCGGAAGACTAACAAGGAACGTCATCACAACCATAAAAAAGGGTCTACACACAAAGCGACACAGCATTCATCAAATGTATCAAGAAACCCATGCTGGCAATGCGGTGGAATGCATTACTCAGTTGCCTGTCAATTCAAAAACCATAAATGTCAACGGTGCGGGAAAACCGGTCACAAGGAAAGTTACAGAAATTATTCTTCTTCCCAACATACATCAAAAGAACAGATAAGTACCAAAAATCCTCCGAATAGTATACGATACACTAAAGGCATTTTTTCCGTAAATAGCATTGATATGGTTACCAAACGCAAGTTCGCATTCGGCAACATTAATGGAATTCCTGTAAAGCTACAAATAGATACCGCCTCTGACATAACGATCGTGTCACAGGGTACATGGAAGGTAATAGCCGAACCGATCTTATCACCGACTGTTCACATAGCTCACACAGCGTCAGGTCAACCAATGGAACTTCCAGCACAATTCTACTGTGAGATGTCATTCCAAAACGAAATCAAAGCAGGACATTGCTATACGTTTCAACTTGTCCTAGCCTGAACATCTTGGGTAAAGATTTGATATACAAATTCAACTTATGGGACGTGCCAATCAGTAGTATATGTATGCAAGTTCAGACCACGTCCAGCATTGACGAACTTAAGGCACGTTTTCCGGATGTATTCAGCGATACGTTAGGATGTTGTAAGAAAACACAAATCACTCTTCACAAGAAACCCAATACAATTCCAATGTTCAAAGCAAAGCGACCAGTTGCTTTTACCGCAATGGCGAAGATCGACGACGAATTGCATCGACTTCAAGAGCTGCAAATCATAACTCCAGTCGATTTTCCGAATAGGCAGCACCCATTGTTGTCGTAAAGAAAAGTAACGGAGGAGTACGAATATGTGCAGATTATTTGACTGGGTTGAACGAAGCCCTAGAACCGCACAATTTCCCGATGCCGTTATCTGAAGACTTTTTTGCGAAGGGTTCGAATGGTGTCATGTTTAGTCAATTGGATTTATGCGATGTATTTCTACAGTGGCCCCATTCTGGCTATTCCCTGGGAATTGGGAATTGGAAAAATATTGCGATATTTCGAAACTTCAATAATTCCCAATTTCTTATTCCCAATTCGCAAAAGTGTATTCTGGCATAATTGGGAATAATTTCTAATGGGGAAAACATTATTTCAAATTTTGCAGGCGCAATTATTTAAAAAATTTATTTTATACATATAAAATCAAACTTTACCGATACTACGTTTAAATAAAATAATGAAAACACAAAAAACAACCAGTTTCATCTAATTCCCCAAAAAAATTTAGGGAAAAATAAACGTCAAAACTTCTATAAAATGGAATTATTTTTCCCTACATTCAAAAATTCCCAATCGCCAGAATACACTTTTGGAAAAAATAATTCCAACTGCTAGAATATTGTCAAAATATTTCAATTCCCAATTCCCAGGGAATAGCCAGAATAGGACCACAGGTCGAAATAGCTCCAGAATCTCGCGAACTTCTCACCATAAACACACAGCGAGGATTATTTCAATACAATCGATTATCACCTGGTATCCAATCAGGTCCCGGTATAGGTTCCAGCAAATCATGAGTACTATGGTCGATGACATCGATGGAACAGCAGCGTATCTGGACGATATTATTGTCTCGGGGAAAACGGTTGACGAACATAAAAATAACTTGTATAAGGCCGGAGCATGTATTCTTCACAAATTTGCAGATGGATCTGTTAAAGCCATCAGTCACGCATCACGCACACTCACGAAAGCTGAGAAGAATGATAGTCAAATAGAAAAAGAAGCATTGGGTTTAATATTCGCCGTGACAAAATTTCATCGGATGATATTTGGTCATCATTTCACATTACAGACCGACCATAAGCCATTACTTGCAATTTTTGGTTCCAAAAAAGGAATTCCAGTATACACAGCCAACCGATTGCAGCGATGGGCATTAACTCTGTTGCTATACGATTTCAAAATCGAATATGTCTCTACAACTAAATTTGGACATGCCGATATTTTATCACGATTAATCAATTCGTGCGTAAAACCAGAAGTAGATTACGTTACTGCATCCATCCAAATAGAAGAAGACATAAACCACATTTTCACCGAGTCCATTGAGAAAGTACCATTAACATTTTCGATGATTCAACGCGAAACTGCAAAATACTATGCAGAAGGTTATGTATTTTGTTCAACATGGATGGCCTAAACTGTGCATGAAATCAACCTGCCTGCATATAGACTACGCTGGACCGTACCAAAATCAATATGTCCTGGTTATTGTCGACGCTTACTCCAAATGGCCATAAGTCTACCGAACAAAGTCAACAACAGCTTCCAGTACAGACAGCATGATCAACAAATCATGTGCCCAATTTGGATTACCAAAAATCATCGTATCAGATAACGGGACACAGTTTGTCTCTGGGTTGGTTCAGGAATTCTGTTCGGCAAATATTATTCAGCACATTCGATCTGCACCATACCATCCGCAATCGAACGGGCAAGCAGAGCGTTTTGTCGATACATTGAAGAGAGCACTAAAAAAATCTGTTGAGGGAGGAAAGGTGGAAGAGACATTACAACAATTTCTGCAAAGTTTCCGAGCAACACCTAACCGCAATGCATCAGAAGGTAAGTCTCCAGCTGAAATCATGCTTGAGTGAAATATTAGGGTTCAGTTAGACCTACTGAAACAACAAGCAGTCACATCACTACCACCACAAAATATGATTGTTCAAAAAGAGAAACAAAGTGAACAATTTAACAAAAAACGTTTAGCACGCTCACGAAGTTTTGATCGTAAGGACTGGGTATTCGCTAAAATTTATCGTCGTAATAATTATTATTGGTGTCCTGGAGAAGTCATCGAGCGCATCGGTAAAGTTTTGTATAAGGTTCTCTTAAATAACCAACAGGTACATCGAGCACATATAAATCAAATCAGACCACGATTAGCAGAACCAGAGGAATCGTCACAAAACATTCCGCTCGATATTTCCAGTTTTAACCTATGACCAAGCCAGAATATTGAAAGTCCGTTCGCACATTCAACAGCCAACAATACAACAGCCGAAACAATTGTTTGCAACACAATCAACTGTTGAGTCAACCTTTTATGAAGTCAGTCAGCAGTTTTAAGAACTATCAACTTTATTAAAGGGAAGTGTTGGTAACCCTGCATATTTGAAACAACTTCAGACAAGACACTTTATGTTTTGTTCATCCCTTATTTGACAATAGAGGAATGGCGTGGTTGCTAGTGATCGTAAAAGCATTTTTGTATGTTAACTGTTAATTAATTAATTATATAAATATTGAAATAAAGAGCATTTAATAGATATGTTGTGTTAACGTTTATTTCCACCTCGGAAACACAACACATATTATGATGTTTAGCCAAAAGAAAAATACATTTTTGCTACCCTGTTCTGTAAAATGCAATATAAACGGTATGCACCATAACATATTTGCATAGTTTAATGCATTTGTTGTAAACATTTTAGAATTTTTGCATGTCGGTGAGCTCTGATATAGTCGTTTGAGGTCAACAAATATATGTTGGCCAGCCCAGATGATAATAAAATTACCTCACAAAGAAAACTTAGTCACACCTTACAAAGAATTTTAAACAAATGCATTAATCTGCAACAAATGCATTAAACTATCCTTTATCTTATGCTGTATTGATCTGGGCCGGCCAACAAATATTTTCTGACTTCAAGGAACTATATCACAGCTCACCGACGTACAATAATTCTAAAAGGTTCACAACAAATACATTAAACCATCCTCTATCTTATGCTGTATTTATCAGGGCCTGCCAACAAATGTTGATTGACTTCAAACGACTATACTATAACTCATCGACATACAAAAATTCTAAAAAGTTCACAACAAATACATCTATTCTGTCATATTTTATTCATCTGGGCCGGCCAACAATTATTTTCTGACTTCAAGGGGCTATATCACAGCTCACCGACACATTGCCGCCTTTATCACAAGAAACCTAAGCCACACAGTAAATAAAAAATTTTTTTCTTGGAAAAGTGTATTTTCACTATCGCGACAGTAATATTTTTCGGGGCTGAGAGCTAAATAAAGTACCTATAAGTAATAGTTGACATAGTTTTTACAAAAATTTTATTTGTGACGTGACATGCTTAAAACGGTATTAATTTCTATGTTTAATAATTTTCTACTGTCTGCCATTTATGTTTTTTTATTTGTCGTTATTTTACTATTCCAAGTAATTATTATCTTTTTTGATATTAAAGTTAAATACTAAAATGTCATGATAGTCATTTTTTCATAGGTATTACCATATGCTACTTTTTAAGTTTTCGGTGATAGAATTTTGGGCTAAATTCATAAAGGTAAAATTCTCCTCTAATTAATCAACCACAAGATCTGGTTCTCTCACATATTTTCGAACGATTGTAGCGTAGAATTTTCGTACCCCATTTTAGATATCTTAGACCTGTTGTTTCATTTTTGAATTGAGAAAGGTCGGAAAACAAGAAGTAAACTTTGGATTTGGTGTTAAATTCATTTCACGAGCCTCTAAAAATTTAATCTATCCACAAAATTAAAAATTCCATTTTGGTTTAAATCTTCAAAAGTTGCAAAGCTACTAGAAAACGGTTGGGAATAATCAGCCATAAAGTATATTCTACGAATAACAAATCCACCAATTCTAAACCAAAATGAGCAAACGAAATTCAACTCTCGACAAAATACAATTAGGAATAAAAATAGAATTACATATTGTGTTCATCTATTATGCTCGTATCTATAAACACCATTTTTATGATTTAGAAAGACAAAGCATAATATATAGTATACATAAAGTACTAAAAAAAACATGTTTAAATTAAATTTTTTTTCTCTTGGTGTTAACCATAATAAATTTCATATCGTATAATAAAATTGTCGGTAACATAAAAATCATGACAAATTAAAACAGCAAAAAAAATTTTTTTTTTTTTGGTAAAATGGTAAAAAGACTAAAGAGCAGAAAAATTATGTTGTCGATACGAAACCAAACCAAACCAAGAACCAACCAAACGACAAAAGCAAGTAACAATTGGCGAAGACGATACTGCTTAGTACAATGTGGGTTTCCTATACATATTAAAAAAAAAAAAAGACAATCGACAACTCCAAAAAGGAAAAACGAAGGAAAATCTATTTTTTTTGTCTTCTGTTCTGTTTTGTGTTCACGCGAGTGAATAGAACATTTGTTATGGATTTTTTTCCAGTTTTACCCAATTTTTTCTTATGTTTTGTTGCGCTTTTTTTTTTTTGTCGGTGTAACCCTAATTACCTTATTTCGTGGCTAAATATATTTTTTTTTGGTCTTGTTGGTTTTGTTGGAAAATTATAATTTTTTTCAATTTTCGATCAATTCGTTAAATTAATATTTTTTGTGTTTAGTTATCAACATATACATATTAGAGAAATTGTTTTACTTACATGCTTTGTTTGTATCACCATTAACATGCCTCAAATCAATTGCCATCATCAATAAAATTATAATCCAAATAAAATTAATGATACCACCCCATAGCACGGAGGTGTTACCATTATGGTTAAAAACACCAAATGATGTTGGCGCCATATTTTGTTGTTGTTTTGTATTTTTTATATAAATATAAATATTATTAAACACTTTTTTTATATTATGATAATTTTAAGAACATTTTTTTTATTTTATTTTTATTTTTAAAATTATTTTTTAAAATTTTCATGATTAATAAAATTTTTATAAACTTAATATTAATTAAAAAAAAATTTATTACATTCGATTCGTCTCGTATTCATTTCCATAAAGCCAATATTAATTATTATTTATAATAAATCTGAAAATAAATAAAAATATATTGTTATTATTGTTTAATTTAATTTTCATTTAATAAATATAAATTATTCATTATTTATTGTAATGCTTAAAAAGTAAATTAATGTTAAAATAATTATTTTGCAATTGCTATAAATTTATTTTATTTTATTTTTATTTTTTTAGGATGGCCCCAGATTGTAAATATTGTTTTCCCTCTTAATAAATTTAAATTTTTATGGTTTTGTTTTAGATAATTTTTTTTTTAAGGTTCACAAAATGTGTGCAAACAGTGTTTTAGCAGTGATCAACAAGTGTTACTCCGATTTTAATATTTATGAGAATATTATTTTGGCTTAAGATTACAAAAGGCGATTCTATTTAATAGAGTTCACATGATGACTTTTCGAAATTTTTATGGATTTTAGACTAATGGTGGTTCCGCTGATCGTTGGGTCTATGGTAAATATATAACTTCTGTGATTTGTGAGAATTTTTCGTCGCCCAAAATTAATTTACCGCTATAAAAATTTCCGAGTTTAGTCCTAGTATGTCAACCATAGTTTTACCTAATCGGAAATTTTTGCATAGATTACATGGACTAATTATGAAAGTGCGATTTGCTTCATAATATGAATTCAATTCTGGTTAAACCGTTTGGGACCGGAGCAATTCCGAAAAATATTTTTTCCGAATTACATAGTAAAACAGTATAACATTGTACATATGTTAATAATTTTTAAGCTTCATCAGTATTTATTACCTTCTTTAGCTTGAAGAGACATGTCTGTATTGGATGGCCTAAATGAATTTCTATATAAGCGGATTAAAGGTGAAAATTAAAAATTACGAAAACTAATATCAAGGTTTCTAGAACAAATGAGTTCCAGATATTGAATATTCCAGATAAAAGAGGTTCCACTGCATTTTGTTGAAAGAATTCAGATAGTCAAATATTTAATCCTCACCTAACCATGTTCATGCAAAAAAGAAACATAACCAGCTTGGATTGATTTTGCATTATAAAGCAAATCGCAATTTCATAAAAAAAGAAAGAAAGGAAATATTATTAGCGTACCCTGATTGAATTACAATAATGATGGCAACATTTAACAAACAAAATGTGATTATTTTCCAATTGTGATATTTCGTTAGACCTGCTTGTTTCAATCAAGAAAATCTCAGATATTCTAAAAATCTTCAAAAAATCTTAAAAATTATTTTCGATCTTGAATACTGTACGCTGATATAACTTAATGCATCTTACATTTTATACAAAGGCCTCAAAAACATCATCTTGAAGTTATTCCAGAATTACATTCCAGGTAAATTTGAAGTAACCTCTCACAAAACGAACGTAAAAACTCATCCCAGACTTCGGGATTCTTAGACCGTTTAAAGAGTGGATAACAATGATTACTTTATATTTCCTATTGGCTACCTCAGAGTCAGAGCCTATTCTGGATCCGGATGGCTTATTAGAATTTTCACAAGAACATCTCAGACTTTAGACTTTAGAATTTAGACTTCAGATTTTAATTTTAAACTTAAAACTTTAGATTTTAGACTTGAGACTTGAAACTTTAAACTTTAGACTTCAAGCTTCAGACTGTACATTTGACTTCAGACTTTAGACCTAAAACTTTTAATATTAAATTTTACATTTTAGACTTAAGACTTCCAACTTTAAAGTTAAAATTTCAGACGTAAAACTTTTAATTATAGATGTTAGACTTTAAACATTAAATTTTAGACATTATAGTATAAACTTTAAACCTTAGACTTTAGACTGCAGACTTTTGACTTTAGATTTTAGATTTTAGACTTTAAAGAACTTTATTCAATAGAATTTAGACTTTAATATTAAACTTTAGATTTTAGACATTAACGTTAGTCTTAAGACATTAAACTTTAGACTCTAGACTTTAGACTTTTGACTTTGACTTTTGAATTTTAACTTTTGATTTTAGACCTTAGACCTTCGGTTTAGACTTAACACTTTACACTACAAATTTTACAATTTTAAACTTTAAGCATATAGACTTTATATACCAAATATATACTTTTGGATTTAGACTTTAATCTTTTGACTTCAGACTGTGTATTTTCGATTTTAGAAATAGCCTTACATTTTAGATTTTTGACTTTAGAATTTAAACTTTACTCTTTAGACCTTGGATTATAGATTTTTCATAATCTAAAATGGTTTCATGTTCACAAAAGCAATAAATGTATTGCCTTTCAGTAAGACGTAGAAGAGCCATATATTTACGTATCGCAAAATCTAACAAGCAACCCTGATTTCGGGTTGGCCTAGAGGTAGCCAATAGGACCCTTACTATACCGAAATAACAAATTTCAATGGCCACCATAATCTTAACCAGAAGAAGTTTTTTAATTTAATAAGCAAACCGTATCTCAGAATTGGCTCTGATCCCGTGATTTTTGGATCCGCTCTTTCGGAAAAAATAGAAAAAAGAAGAAAAAAGCCAGAAACAGAAAATCCCGTACACAAAATTCTGAAAGAAAACCAGAAAACGAAAATCCGGAAACACAATTTTGTCGAAGTGCGGCCCAAGCTAACATCCGATTTTTCTTTGAGAGGTCCTAATATTTGTGATTTTGTAAATCTAGTGTTAGATAGATGTACCAGAATCGTTTCAAGTGTTGACAAAAGTCTAAAAATTTCTATAAAATGAATTTCATTTTAATATTAACCTTACAGACAGAAAATATTTTAATATATTAGATAGTTGCCTAGATTTTTGCAAACCATCAGTATTTCTGGTCAGAAGCGGCCTGAAGCACACACTCCTCTCATAGTCTCACACCGAATGTTAATGAAAAATTCAATTTTATAGAGCTTTTGGACTTTCGTCTTTGATTCTTTTCTGGATTTTATTTTCGGGCAAACGTAGTAATCACAGTTTTTTAATGAGGCTTATACTCGAACAATGGGCCTGATTCCGGAATATTTTTTCTCTTTAAAACCAAATAATGGACCCTATTCTGAGTTTAAGAATTAGGCTCTATGAGCAAAGCAAAAATATTTTTTCAATTTCATTTCAAATTCTATTGATCTATTTCTTTACGTCTTTCATAAAGTTCTACACCAACTACCAATTTTTGGGCAACTTATATTTAACATTTTATTTGCATTCATCACACTACACCGTCACAAACAAAAACTTGTATGTAGTTGCAGAAAAAGCCATTTCAACGTTTTCAAAATTGTTTCAATAACAACTTTGCTTTCCTGAATTATTTCCTTTTAGGAACTTTGAATAATTGTCAGAAATAACAAAAAGTTGCAATTAATCTAGAATATCTGCAAAAATCTCGAAAATTTATCGAACATCTAATTTCAAAATCTCACAGATCTCGAATAGTATTCACCCTTAATCTCGATAACAAACAACTCTGAAAAATTAGAAATATCCCCAAAAAATGTCATCTACACAACATCCCCCAAACATCAGTATGTAGAACTATGTTATGCAAATTTCGAAAAGCTCAATAACAAATAAAATTTCGAATAATCACTAACTCTGTAACAAAACGCAGCTCAAACTCTTGTAATTTTCGAGGAATATTGAGATACCCATATTCTATGATAGAATACTCCAGCTTGATATTCACAAAATATTACGAATATTCCCAGAAAGCTCGAATCTTGAAAAAAAGAGAAGCCACTAACAAGGACAGTACCCCAGGTGTACCTCATCCATTGTTTCGAAGTTTTGCAATATTAGAGAACACCGAAAAATATGAGTCACTTACTTTTTTATGAGTTTTATTTTCGCCTCTACAAAATAAGGGATACTACCAAAGCAACCTTGATTATACAAGCCATAATCTAAAAAACGAAGCTTTTATAAGGGAATTAGAAACGACGAAAAAACTAAAATTTCCATAGTAAAACACATAAAACATATGGGAATCACTTTTTTCCTAAGACAAATTTGTAAATGAAAACGTTGCAAATTCTTAATTATGATTTCTGAAATATTTTCATAAATGTTTGAATTTCAACATATATAAATCTCGTTTAAGTAAATCGTTTTCATTTCCTTGTAATAATTGGTTTATTTAAACCAAAATATAAAAAAAAGTTCATAACAACAGCATTCTGGTCAAATTAAAAAGAAAAGCTTACTACAAATCGTGTGCATTAAGCCAATATACATAGATGGCAGTGGGCAGTAAACATTTTGAAAAACCGTACCAAAAATTGCCACCTGGAGAAATTTCAAGTGCAAAAATTGTAGGAAAAGCAAAACAAATTCTCAAAATATTAAGAACGTGTCATAATTTTGTGATTAAACAATTTTTTTCGTATTTTTCTGTATAAATCTGAGACATCTAACGTACACTAGTAAAACTAAAGATAAATGTAGCAAGTATTATTTTAATTCGTCAGAGCCAACTTTGATGTATTTTTCAAAATGAAAGTTCGAAAAATATATTTTAGAAATAATTTAATTTTAATATTTCTGCAATTAATATTTACTTAATACCAATAAACCCTTCCTGTATATTATTGCTAAAGATATGTAGAACACTTTTGTATAAAAATTTTGTAACATTTTTGCTTTTTTCAATGAAAAATTTGAAGCTAAAAAACACCATTTTTACTATGGATTCCTATGGAAATTAGTGAAAAGTTATACCACTAAAAAAGCTTCTAAAAAATACGTCATAATGATTATGGCTCTATACTCTAGAAGGCTCTGATACTACCCGTAAGGTCCGATTGACCATGGATTATTTCTACTTTTTATAACAAAAAATTTTCATTTTGTTTTATCAAATAATTTTGAATGATATACGAGATATTTATAAAATATGTTTAGGAGGTCGAAAATTGTTCGAACATTTACCCCTTATATTAGCGAGTTAGCACTCAACAAAAAGTACGTGACTATGTGAATTTTTTTGTATTCTTGTTATGTGTAGGGTACCTTTCTTGTAAGAATCTCGATTAGTCTGAAAAATATCATTTTAAGTACTTTGAAAATATTGGCTTAAAAAAGTACGTTCCTTTCTACGTCATGCTCTAATTTTCAAAAAATGGTTTGGTTAAAATTAACAATTTCGTACGACTGATATTTTAAGAAATGCAGTTTACCGTATTTCACCGGAACTATAAATTATGATACATGTATTTTCGAGACTGAACGAATTCCCAGATAGTCTACCGTGAAGCAATGGATCATTATTCGTTTTGCCCTCCAATAAACGGTGATGCGATTAAAAATTATAGCAATTTCATAAGCATCAATCAACCGAATATAAATAAAACAGAAGAATTATCTTGGTAAGGCTTCAAAATTCTAACAAATACTGTACAAATGTGAGAATAACGACTTATTCCATTTCCAATTTATGAATCGATTACTACTCGATTTGACAATAAAAACAAAATGTTTCTATCCACAATCAGCTTCCAGTTTAGTACTAACACCATCAGCAACTAAATAGAGTGTAATATCAATTGAATTTTATTACTTCGTTATTATAATACACATAGTTTCAATTCAATAAACTGTTAAATGTTTATTTGCCTTAAGCGCCACCTCACAATTTTGTTATCCAATTCTCTAAACCACATAACTGTTTACATTTGCGATATTGGAAATAGTCATTATTGATTAGAGAGAAAGTTGTAGAAAATATTTTATTTATACTCTACATAGTATTTATATGCGATGTACACTGTATATAGGAAAAATCATTTCGACGGTATGTGCACTAAGATATACCACCGAGTGTTGTATCTGCAAACTTTGTGCTTTTCTCCGATGTAAATAGATTAACACACAAACTGAAGAAATCCCATATAAATGTATAGAATATGATATAAGATTTATCCCTCTTTGGCAAATTAATTATGAGCTTGACTTAGCAACAAAATGGAAAAAAGCTTGAAAAAACCGAAGCAAAAAGAAACAAAAATTTAATTTAATTGAAAATTTAAAGTCGATTTACGTAGACGAGCGAGGCAGAGGAGAGATTTAAAATAACAGAAAGTCGAAATTTGATTACATTTTAATTTACATTTTCTGTTTTTTTTTGTGTATATACATATAGTACGGTTGTTTGTATTGTTTATGTTTTTCCAAATTTATTTTATTTTGATCATTATTATTTATCTTTTTATTTATGCGATAAATAAATTATACAGATCAAAAAACAATTAGAATGAAATACGTCTTATCGTATATTTGGAAAATTTTGTTTCACCTGAGGTAGCTGCATAAATTTCCGTGGGAGAAGGAGGAGGAGGAGGAGGGGGATTGCAATTATTAAGTCATTTTTAATGCTGCGTAAATTTACTCCAAATATGAATCGGCGAAGTTCTTTAATTCGCATAATGCTGGTCGAGGTATTAAATTAAATTATCCAAAATCGGTTAGCTATAATGTAAAACATTTTTTTGGTTACCTCTCGTATACGTGAGCTACGTTTGTTAGTAGAGTTAGTTGAAAAAAGTTGGTGAGTATGGTGATGAAAATGTATATAGTCTACAACTGTGGCCAAAAGTAGTAAGACTTTTCCATTTAAATCACGCGGGCTTGTCAAAACGAGAGTTTTTAGTTTCTTGGGTTGGTAACCAGACATCTGTGTCAATATATTTAGTAGTTAATGAGATACGCTTATTTAATTTCATATAAAAAAATGCATTTTTCGATTTTTAAAATTAGTGAAAAGGTTAACACAGAAGTTGCATCAAATTTTACTTCAAAATTTAATTTCGACTTCCTAAATGTTGAAAATATTAGAAAAGGCTTTTGGTCACAATGCACTGTTCAGACCGAGTGTTTTAACTGGCTTAAGTTGTTCAAATGTGAAGCCGATGAATACCACGTCAAGGAAGTCAAGGATTTAGTGTTCAAAAACCGTCGATTGACAATTAGAGATCTTTTTGATCTCAACAAACGTAAATATCGTTTGGGTCGATACAACCGATTTCGAATGACAATTTTTGTCCCAAACGCGCCTCATCTCGTTTGGTTCTAAAAAGCCTCATTTTTTTCGAAAAAGAGCGGCGTGTTAATGTCTGTGAAATAATGATTTCTGACTATCGAAGCGTCATCAAACGCATTATTACGGAAGATGAGACATGGATCTATGCGTATGACCCAGAAACAGCCAGCTAATCAAATGAATATCGTTCCAAAAGTGAACCAAGACCAATAAAAACACGTCAAAGACGGTCGCAACTCAAGGTGATGTTAACAAGCAGTATTATTTTAGCGTTTTGAGTTGTTTGCGTGAAGCTATTCGTTAGAAGCCGCAAGAATTATAGGCAGACAACTCTTGGTTTTTGCATCATGATAATGTGCCACCTCACACTGCATTTGTACGTGACTATTTGGGCAACAATTCGACTCATATCAATCCGCAACTGCAATATTCGCCTGATTGAGCTCTGCCTGACTTCTTTCGTATTTTAGACTTCGGGGATATCGTTTTGGCTCGATTGAAGAAATACAAGCCGAATAGAAGAAAGTTTTGAAGCCCAATCGACTTTAACAAAGGCTTCGAAGACTGGAAAAAACGTTGGCATAAGTGTATTCTATCCCAAGGGGATGAAATAAACTTGAAAGAATAATAAGCCGTTTTTTTATTTTAAAAGTCTTACTACTTTTTGATAACAGTAATACAAACGGCGAAAATGGTTCAGACAAAAATTGCCAAGGACCATGCGGATCATTTATCTGTACTAATGATGTTGACCTTCAAGCTGCGTAGATGGTACAATTCTGGTGAAAAAATGTAAACCCCGAAGTTTGCTGTATGAGTTAAATTATTTCAACTAGAACAAAAAAAATTGACCAAGTTTACCTATATAAGAGTTACAAAACTAGCAACTAATTGGTTACGTATTCAACTCATGTAGCTAACTTCGTTAACCAAGGTCATTTTTTAAATTGAAATCCTTATTTTTGACACTGATTTCAAAGAGAACGGCAAATTTACATTCGAAATAACTTTTCAAAGTTTGTTATTGTAGCATTCAGAAGATCAAATCAAAGTTAAATGTTTAAAAAGCACTTAGAATCTGTTTATTCGAATTTGAGCAGTTTACTAAAGTATCTTTAGCAGGTAGGTAGGAAGCAAAAGTATCAATGAGATTGACATTAAAGTCAATTTTCAAGGTCATTTGCAAGTCAAGGTGATTTTTCAAATGGAAAGCTGGGGGGGGGGGGGGGGGGGGGGGTACTAATAATTTTTATTTAAATTTTACATCTTCTAAAAGAAATATCGTTTGCTAAAAAATATTGTTCGCGTAAATCCGGCTTAGTTAGTTTTAAAAATTCCTATTGTTCTTCGTAATACCATGTTAAAAGACACAGTTGATAGTGAAACGCTTCGAAGTGAACATGTTTTTTAATTGTGTTGTACACATCCGAGTGCCCGTTACTCCCGATTGTATACACTCATTAAATCAGAATAATTATTGGTAAATATTTTTCAGGTGAAATATTGCTTCAAGTGTATATTATATTCTTAATTTGAGCTTTCAGTTTACAAATCTATCAATCTGTATGTTTAGATTTTGTTTGTGAAAAGTAGTCAACAAAATGCCATCGGATAATCACAGAGTAATCATCCCAGCAGACAAAAGACCTTGCGCTTTAATGAAGGTTTCTGAAACATTTCAAATAACTTCAAAAATCATGTTTGCCGTGCAATCTTAGCTCTCGAGAATATGATGAAATTCAATCGTAACTCCCTGGCCAATCCATACAATTTTGCGTCACAGCGTCGTATCCATTGTACATAGTGAAGAAGAAAGATCTCGATTGGAGGATATGTGGGTACTATCGGCGACTAAATACGGTCACCATATCTGATCGTTACCCGATACCTCACATAGAAAATACCTCCATGAACTTGCTTGGTTGCAAAATTCTCTCCAAGATCGATCTTAGACTTAGTCTTTGACTTTCGCTTTGTCTACATTGATGGAATTCTTATGACATTACAATCTCGTTTGACCTTCCGAAAATTAACAGAGTTCGACGTCAGCATCAAGAGCTCGGAATGCATTTTCGGCGCAAGTACTTTTGACTTCATCAGCTATAAAATCACTCAGCATTTTATTGGTATGGTAAATTATTACCACCGATTCATACCAAAACTTGCTGAAATAATTCATTCGCACTTAGCCGAATTTGACTACTCAAGATGCCAAAGACAACCAAGAGGGCATATTTCACCATCATGCATCTCTGCAGCTTTCACCTTTACTTCGTATTGAACTTTCAAACCCATTATGTGAAAATATTTTGACCTAGTTTCTGAATTTATAATTGTATCGTCCTTGCTTGTAGTTACCATTGGTTTTGGCCAAGAGTGTATATCCTGGTTCGCTTGCCTCCAGATATATAGTGTTGATAACGCTTCGAGTGGGACTTACTTTTAGCATAGATAATATTTGCTGTGATGTCCCTCTTACACATTAGCCACTCATAGATAGACAACACTGCCAAATGCCGCTACAGAACGTTTGGTTTCCAGTTCTAGTCGTGATTCATAGATACGTAGGTATCAACAAATGTTTCAAAGCTGTTCGAATGAGAAACGACAATAAAACTTCCCATCAAGAGAATGAATCCAGAAATTATCGCGCGTTGTACTTCCGTTTACGTAAACCAAACCCGTTTCTTGAATACTGTGACTCTCGATTATCAGATCGTTTATGTAAACATTTTCGTGGGTTACTTAGGTCTAAATAATAAAAATCGATATTAAACGGTTTTTTTCAAAAGCAATACAAAATAAGTTACTGATAACGACACAAATTTCAAACTCAGCAAATGAGGGATAGTTGAAGACGTAACTTTCCGTCGCCTGATCCTCAAGTACTATATCAGCGCAGAACGAGTCAACAAAGTGTCAATAACAGATTAAACCGTTCACCATATGTGACTACATCTGTTATTATCTTAGGCGTTTCGTAAAGAACGCTAATAAGTGCAAACCAATCTGTTTATTCGAAGATAAGCTTCATCCAACTCTATCAAAAAACGATTAAAGCCTACAATTACCACCTTAACTACCACAACAAATCACAGTTACCTTAAATAACGCCGTCTTTTTGTGTATTGCTCAAAGTCAAAAATTTATTTTCTTGTTGATACAGGCGCTTTATTTCGATAATTCCACGTTTAATTTTCGATCATCAACCTAAGAGTCTAAATTTCGTTCTTTCTTCTGCAAATGGTTCGCTCTATTTTTATCTACGGATCAAAACTAATTATCCAAGACATATGCTTAAAACGAAGTTACTCTCAGATATTTGTGGACACCGCAGTCACTAGAGCAATCATTGGCGCAAACTTTCTAAATAAATAAGGTCTACTAGTAGATCTCCAAAATAGGGAACTGACCGATCCTAACACTAAACACTTCGAATTCGAAACTAATATCCATACACCAATTCATTTTATTATAAACAATGAATAGGAAAAAATCTTACTAGAATATCCAGAATTCAACTCAATTTTGCATAATATTCATACTTCTGGGCTTCTGGCCAACATCCTTTTTTTAAACCTCGTAGACTTATATGCTTAAGTCGATTATATGCTTAAGTCGATTATATGGAATATGCCGCCGTCTATCATCTTCACAAGTTTCATCTCTAAAAAGGATTGCAATGATTGTAGACGTTGCGGTGATTACCGAAGTTTGAATAACGTCACTATACCTGATCGGAACCCAATACCGCATATTCAAAACATTTCGATGAATCTTCAAGTTTATGTACAATATTTTCCAAGATAGATTTAATGAGAGCGTATTATAAAAACCCGTCGCACCTGAAGCCATCTTTAAAACCTCATTTACAACATTTTTTGGACTGTTTGAGTTTACCAGCAAGTGCTATGGATTAAGAAATGGGATGAGACGATATACTATTCGCCTAGCCTAAATTAAACAGAACACATGCATTATTTAAATCGTCCAAGTGTGTGTTCAGAGCCTCTGAAATAGATTTCTTAAGTTACAATATCACAAAAGACGGAATTAAACCTTCGGACTATAAAATTAATGCAATAAAATAATTTGCTCAACCTACTAACAATAAGCAGATTCAACAGTTTGTAGGCATGATCAATTTCTATTTAACCGCTTCATTTTGAAAATGACCGAATTCTTGCCCCAATTCACAAAAACATTACCTTACTAGCAGTTCTGTCAAAGGAGCCTAAAGAGAAACGGAAAATGAGAAATAATTTTCTTTGGCCGTCTGAATGTCAAACCACTTTTGAAGTAAGGCTCTTGCTTCCGCAGTTCAGTTGTCGTTCCCTGATTTAACAGGAAAATACACAATGTTCACAGGCGCCTCCAATACGCAAATGAGTGTGGACATTTCACAATCGATTCAATCGCAAAAGTTTTAAACTAGCCCGATCCGACAAACAATGAAATTGTATGTCAATGGGAACAAAACTAAACACCGAAATGAAACACATTCGGACAAAATTTCGATCACTTGCCACAAGATAACAGAAAAAAAAACGTCACTTTTCTTATCATTCATCTATTTCCCATTAATTCTATTAGTGGTGATAAAAAAAAAGGAAATCGTTTTTTGACTTTCAGCTTAACTCAAAATGGAATTCAACACTCCCTTGATGTAAAATCACAAAGAGGATTATCAACAAAAAAGTTAATTGACCTATCTCTATCTAGAGATAAATTCATCTTTTCTTATCTATAAATCCTAAAAATTGTGAGAATTTCCTAGAAACGAGTACATCTTTCTGTTTGAATTAGGAGGTATTGTTGTTCTCCTGCAAAAATAATGCTTTGAAGAAGTGAAGAAGCGCTATACAACAAGAGGAAATGAGTAGTTAAAATGCAGATATGATCGAATATTTGAAAATTTGAGTTTTGGCACTCGGCAAAGTGGTCAGTGATTGTGATGTGGGTAACATTTTCTTTTTTATGAGCTTGACGCTTTTTAGAATAAATTACAAAAGTAAGATTATACAATTATTTACGTACACTAACGTGACGGTATAACACTTAAGGCGATTTTTATTCAAAATTTAATGTTAATAGCTCTAAAGAGCATTGAATAAAACTAATTATCTTGGCAGAACATAAACACATCACATATACATAAATATGTATAAAGCCTGAAATATTTTATACTTAACATATTATTCTGCTTTCATTGTTTCAATGTCACACAACAATGAACAATTGTCTTCATAAGTCGGTGAAAATGTGAAAAAAAAAAACAATAAACATAAACACACAAAATGAACATCGCTCGCAAAGGGGAAGAAGAAAACCCGAAGATATAACATTTTCTTTTTGGTACTTCCAAGAAGGTGATAAGATAAATAATAAAATTATTACAAAAACAAAAAATTGTTTAGGATTTGAAAATACAAAAAAAAGCTTTTTAATGGTCTCGCTTTTCTACTTTATATTTTCTTTTCGAGGAAAATAAATTAAAGTTTTGAAAGGTGACATATTTAGATTTATGCTTTTGTGTACCGCCTAGTTGTTACTTACGTTCCTTGCCTGTAATTTAAATTGAAATAAAATAATTTTTTTTTTTTTTTTTTTAAACATAATTCTGGGCAGATGAACTGTCATCCAAAAGTATATGCTGACTGGCAAGTACATAACATTTTAATGAGGAAAATTTAGGTTGTATACGTACAATACAAGGGAAGATCATTTTTTGCACACGGTGTGAGAAGTTTTCATTTTGTAAACTCGAAACATAACATATTGCTGCATATGCATAATTTATAAAGCAATTCTCCGAATTATTTGATTAGCATAATGATATGTATGTAAATTTATGTTCCGTCAATATTTATTTAGATTTAAAATAACTTCGGATGCGGTGCGGTACAGCACAAAAAAAACTTTTTTTTTTTTTGGGAAAGTATTCACCTGACTTATATTTTATGCACAAACTACTGTAAATAATTAATTTTACTCGTTTCAAATCTCATTCATTCAGCAAAAAATAACAAATAACAAATTATTAATTCGTTTCAAAAGATATACATTATACATAATATTAAAATAAAAAGCATACAACACAAATTATATTTAAGACAAAAAATTAATTAAATAAAAAATAAACACTCGTCGAGCATTTGCACAATAACAAACAACATCATAACAAGAAAAGCTCACAAAAATAAAAACAAGAGAAAAATTAATTATTTTCATTTTTCTTCTGTGCTTTGATTATTTCTGTAGTATTTTTTAAATTAAAAATCTTAAACAATAACGTTTTTGTGCTTTGGCTACACAGCATAAAATACAAAACAAAAAATTAGTTTTACAAATAATAGTACATTGTGTCATTAGGATTAAAAGTGATACTTTGTTTGACGAGCAATTATATTTGCATGCGAGGCGAAGCGCAGCGTAGCCGAGCAAAAGCAAATATAATTGCGAGTCAAACAAAGTCACTTTTAATCCGAATAACACATACTATTTTTTCTCCAACGAAGAGTTTATGTCTTGTCGGTTTTACATTACTAATTATACGAGTAAGTACAAATTATGTAATTAAAACTTCAAAATTGAAACTAATTTTGTTGAAATATTTTGCAAAACTAAGGAGGTCATGACTTTCAAAATTGAAACTAATTTTGTTGAAATATTTTGTGAAACTAAGGAGGTCATGATATGAACGAAAAATAAAAAAAATAAAATAATTATTTCATATACATACATTATACATATTATTGGATTTTCACTATAATATTTTTCTCCTAGTATTAAAAGTGCCTACTTTTACACCTAGGATTAAAAGTGTAGCTTAGCAACACACACATTTTTAAAATAGTAAGAAAAAGGCCAACTTTAATACCCAAAAACAGTATTAAAACTAGAGGCTTTTAAGACGTTAGGAGAAAAATTTAATTATGCATATAGTAGTTTTCCAGATTCACCTTTCCTTATGCTAAATATAGCTACATAGCTGTGTGTACAATAAACGTTTCGAAAACAATAATAATTGTTAATATAATCATATGAAAATTGTGTTGAACATGAGCATTTCTGTGGCTTTTAATCAGGTACGAAATATAAAACCAGATTAAGATGCTACAAATAAGGATTATATGCAGTTTAGAATTTATTACGTTGAATTAATTATTTTATGTCTGTATGTAGGTATATGAGTTCACACGCTGCATAGTATTCAGTTTTAGCAAAAAAAACAGTTTGCATATAAGCTACATACATATTTGTACAAGCAACAAGCAGGTAAGTTAAGTCTCCAATTTATAAGAAAGATAAAAGATAAACGTGATTTTATCTAATTTATATTACTTAAACTAACATAAATATTGCATCTTTTATCTAATCCCCATCCGTCCTGAAACAAGATTCACATTTTGTTCCTATCTGCTCGTCCTGTTATTTTTATTTCAACTTTTTATTTTTGGTTACAGAATACAGAGCATAAATATTTTCTTTTGTCGTTTTTATTCTATAGAAGAATTACTTATTATAAATTGATGAACTGGCTGCTTATCCAATAGTCCAAATTCGATAAAGTTCATCTCCTCATTCAACTTAACCAAACTGATACGAATTTCCATTAAAAATTAATTTGCTTCCCACAATTTTGATTCTGTTAGATTAACAATCGTTTAAAGCAAACAAGGCTAACTTATTTTAAAACGTCCTGAAAGAAGATCTGTAATAGTACGTGTTCTAAAACTGATGGAAATACCAAATATGTTTGTAACACATGCAAGAATTTGAACTTTAACATTAATGAGGGTGTTGGGTGCGCCTCAATAGAGTAGGGGTTGACCGTCTATAGCAATGTATCCCGTGGTCTATGTTCCAATGCTGTAACTATGTAGAAACCACTAAATGTGTCTAGTATACCTCCAAGTGGTAACACCCGTGCAACGATGTGAATACGTTTGGTAAATACTAGATGCGAGTGCAGTACACTATAAATGAGCAATGAGCGGAACAAATAGGGAAATTCACACCCCAAGTGGTACACCTGTTACTCAGGTAAATCCACCCTCTTCGAAAGCCGGTCTCACGGATTCTGGGGGAGACCAGCCATGGCTATACTAGAATTATTTTAACCAATCCCAAGATACGTTGGTGAATAAACAAGCCCAACTGAGCGAATCAGAAAATGATGCTTTACATCCCTTCCAGAGGTGTAAGAAAGTTTAGTATTCTCCGATAAGAGGCGGTAGTCCTTCTATTGGGACCAGCCAGGAAGAATATTCTTTCTAAAAATTACGAAAAACTTCACAATGAATTGTGTAAAGCTAATAATGCATTTGTTGAAGCCAACAATATTAACAAGCAACTGAATGATACAATTGCACGAATGCAAGAGCGTATGAAAACGCTTGAAAACGAAGTTAAAGCTCTTAAGCCAAAGGAGGCAATCTGTCCTACTACTAGCCAGACTACAACTGAACAAGAGTACCATACAGATGAAGACAAACTAGCTCAAGGAATGGGTGGATAAGAGTTAGAGGTCACAGAAAAAAAAGGAAACTGAATAATACACCCTCGCCACATAAATTAAAGGATGATGTTCCTAATGTTATCCAGAAAGCACCAAAAAAAATATCTCCACCACCACCAATAGTAACAGATCAAGTCAAAATTACGATTTACTCTATGAGAAATTAAAAAAACATAACTACTACTGATAAGTTTAATGCAAAGGTGATAAATGGAAACACCATCAAAATAAACTTGGAAGATGGTGAAACTTACAGAAAAATGATAAGTATGTTAAATGAAGAAAAACGTGCTTAGGGTTATGGCTAAAAATCTACACTCTACATGTAAACCAGAAAAAATAATTGGTGATCTGAAAGCAAAAGGATTTAAGGCTGATGAAGCATCAATTAACGGAGAGGCAAAGTACCTCTCAACATGTTTATGTTGACTTTCGATAATGATGAAGATATCGAAAAAATTTATCAAATTAAGTACATCTTGGGGTGCAAAGTGATTAATTAATAAAAATATTGCAGCAGGGAACCCAGATGTGTCAAATGTTTAGGTAAACATCATACCAAAGATTGTGTAAAAGATAAAAATGTTAAGCCTAAATGCGTTCACTGTGGAGAACACCATCCGGCTAACTACAGAGGATGCAGCGTTGATATTGAACAATACTTCATGCAATACATCAAAAATAGGAATGTGATTGCTAAAAATCCAAGATTATTCAGGCAGCAGGCAGTTAAGATGAACCAAGTAAATCGTACAGCGTTGGGAACTACTCATGGACAATTGGGTAAAATGACTTATGCTCAAGTAACGATGAGTAACGGAAATCCAGGGAAAACTGGTCAAAATGACGATATAAGTTAAACATTAAAATTAATTTTAAGCAGGCTCAATACATTTGATAAGCGATTACAGAAACTGGAGTACAACACTAAGGGAGCCATCCCTAATCAGAAAAATGGCCGATATCTTAGAATCTTATGCTGGAATGCCAATGGGATTATGCAACATCAACAAGAATTACAGGTGGTCCTGGACACAGGAAAACACAGGCCTGGTCCTGGCTCCAGATTAACAACAACTAAGGGTAAAGAACTCCTAAAAGCTATTAGGAAATGCAGTTGTGAAGCCCTCTCAACTGTAAAACCTACCTACTGGCCGACTGATCCAAACAAAGTACCAGATCAAACTGATTTCTTCATAATAAAGAACATATCTGTAAATTATGTACAAGTAGATGAAAGCCACGACTTAAACTCTGATCATTCACCGATACTTTTAACGTTAAGTGAAAAATTATTAAGAAAGAAAGGAACCCATTTCTAATTGGGAATGCTTTAGACTATCGCTAGAGGAAAAAATTAACTTAATGGTTCCATTAAAGACCGAGGAGCAATTAGACAAAGAAGTTCACAAATTTGTAAACGATATACAGCAATCAGCTTGGGAAAATACCCCTGAAAATTAAAAAGGAAATCAAGGGGAACTACTAGCCTTTGGAAATTATGGAACTCCTAGCAGAAAAAAGAAAAACGAAAAGAGTATGGCAACAGACAAGGGCCCCCCAAAATAAAACTAATTTGAACAATCTCACTCAATAATTAAGAAGAGAGATCAATGAATTGAAAAATGAATCAACAACAACTATTTAAGAAAATTAACTAATGATAGTAGTACTGATTATTCTCTTTGGAAAGCAACCAAAAGAATTAAAAGATCAATAATACAGAATCCTCCAATAAGAATAGCAGGTAAGAAATGGGCTAGGAATAATGAAGATAAAGCTCGATAATTTGCTGAACACCATGAAAAAATATTCCAGCCACATCAAGATGAAACGTTAGAAGCCGAAATAATATCTGAACAAGCTATGCAAGAAAGTAAAGAAATCCTACCGACAACACCAAAAGAAGTCGTGTGGTGAGATAAAAGCTAATATGAATATGAAAAAAGCTCCGCCATATTAAGAGAACTGCCAAGGAAAGCTCTGGTGAAGCTCACCAATCTTATAAATGCAGCATTTAGAATCAAATATGTACCAAGCTTGTGAAAAATTGCAAAATAATCATGATCCCAAAACCTGGGAAACCACCACACATAACATTATCTTATAGGCCAATTTTTCGCTTTTGCCAGTCATGTCCAAACTCTTTGAGAAGCTACTGGTAAAAAGGTTAAATCCTATAATCGAGATTAAAAACTTGATCCCAAATTAACAGTTCGGGTTTCGTAACCAACACTCAACAATTGATCAAGTTCACAGAATAACCAGTACACTCAGAGAAAAAATATGATAAATGAATGATTGGAATTATTTTGTTATGATCCAGGAAATCATATTCAACTATATTTGATATATCCTAATATATTATAATAATAAATATCATTTATCTAATTACTAGAATTATGTATGATAAATTTTATTAAAATATGATAAATGCAATAATTTTCGACTTTAATGATTGCAACAATCATGCAATAAGATTTAATATAATTGAGACAATCATATAGTATGGTTTTATATGATCTGTAATATTTAAATATGGTGAGAACAATCATAATACAATAGGGTCTATCATAATAGAATTAGGTCTATCAAAACAAAATAAGGTTTATTGGAAATTATTTGTATCTCCTCGTGTTTGCTACGGTCATATCAAATTGAATTTGTACTCTAACAAGGTGCAATTATCACCTAATCTCGTGAGAAGTCTTAAATAAAGAAAATATTATAACAATTAAAAAATAAATTATTTTGTTTAATTAATTTATTATTAACGTTAATAGTTAAAAAGTGTTTTAGTGATGTTAGTAGTTTTGAAACCTAAAAGTGAATTTTTAGTAGAACAAATTGTTACTAAACCTTATAAGGGGGTAATTGTGTCTTGCAGTAGAAAACTACGGCATGTAAGTAATTTTTTTTTATACTACAGACAGCATTAAACACCGTGTTGATTATTGAACCATTTTTCTTTGTGAATGTTTGCTCGTTCAGTGTTATTAATTATTAAAATAAAGGGTGTTTCCAATTATTTAATGTGTGTTTGGAATACAATGTTTCTTAAAACAATACATTTGTACATAA
Organism: Tipula helvola; assembly: GCA_963556165.1. NCBI lineage: Eukaryota > Metazoa > Arthropoda > Insecta > Diptera > Tipulidae > Tipula > Tipula helvola. The sequence continues at coordinate 5,817,634 of OY744481.1, read as the reverse complement.
ATAGTTTTTGAGCATATAAATTTAATTTTCTAAAATAGATTCAAAAGAAGTAAAATAGACATAATTTTGCAATTACATTTAAAATTTTATTCCACTAAACAAAGTTTTAGCCCTTAAAAACAAATTTATTCAAAAACTATCCACCTATTTCGGCTGAAATCGGCAAACCAATTACGCTTGTAATAGAGGAACGGAAGAACGTATCTGGGGTGATAATTGAATATATCATTAATCGCAACCTAAATAAATTTTAAGTAGTTTTATTAGAATCAAAATATAAATATTTGTCATTGAGGTTTCTTTAGGTTTTTTAAGGGCGATTCTACAAAATTCGCGAAATTGTGCAGACATTATTTCCAAAAGAGCTACACTGCCGTATTAAGGAAAAAAGTCACAAATGCCAAAAGTCGAAAAATGTGTTAGGGGCATATTTGGATTCTGCAAATAAATACCTGTCTTTCTGCTTTATTAAACAGCTAAATATCCTGCATCAAATTCCATAAAATCACGTTATTTAATAGTCAGAGGCCTTACTATGCAATTCGACGACTATTTTCGACGGCTATCGTTTTGTATAAGAAGGTGCAGGAAGAAAAAAGAAAACAATAGTTACTGTGGTCATTTTTCTTCTTGTAATTTCTAATTCAAAACGATATCCGTCGAAAATAGTCGTCGAATTGCATAGTAAGGCCCCAGGTTTCATATTAAGACAAGGCAAACAAAAATAGTTAAATTGAAATTACACAAAACTACAAAAAGGCAAATGTGACTTTTTTCTTAGTACGGCAGCAGGAGAAGTACTTTATTCCATCTTCCGGAGTTTGCATTGCCAAAGGTAATATAATATAATTTGCATTAAAGTATATTATAAGAATGCTCAGTGAAGTTATTTTTATTTTCAGGAAAACTATTCAATATTTACAGCAATTACAGCTCACCTTTCTTGCTCTGAATTAATAAAAAGATGATCCATGTCATCAACTGCTACCTTAACCATCTCAAATAATGTGAAATATCGAATTTAGGTAAATTAATAATAAGCTCTTGCGCTGATAGATACCCATTTCTATGATGACATTAACTATTTAAAATGTAGATGACTGCGGGGAGCTTTACGAAAACACTGCAGGTAAAAAATAATAGTAAATAGAATTAATTTATTAACACATATAGCAACATTTGAAGATTTGAACCTGTTTTATTCATTAAAAGCGGAATTAATTTCTAAATTGATTAGTTGCATAAATTACTTGGGTCTTGTAACAATATTAATAAATATTTTTCCACTATTTCCCGATGATAATTGGTGCTACCCTAAAACATCCAAATATTGACACCTTTGAGCAGTGGAATTTTCAAAAAAATTATTGATTAAACCAGATTATCTTTGTATATGTTTGGCCCACGCCAAACTAATCTTTATAAGTGGTTAATAAATTAAAGGCCAAGAATAATTTTTAATTTTAATTTAAAAATTCGTTGTTTTAAAACACTAAGGCAACAAAATTAACCAAAATTTCTCGTAATTTTTTGCCAAGATGGTGTTTTGAAAAAACGAAAATTCGGCACAATTTTCATATAATTATTACATAAAAATTTAAAAAATCGTCTAGTGCATTTTTAACGTAAAATTGTTTTGTTTGATTTAGCTTCGCACTAGGACCGCAGAATAAATGTGGCAAATCAAATTAGATATGACTGTTTGGTGGTTATTACCCACGATGCCATTAGACAAAGTTCATTCAAACTAATTTAAAAAAAAAAAAAAAATTTCAGAGATATTTCAAGATAGCCATACTTTTAAAGTCCTATGTTGTATATAGCTAGTATTAGTCAAGCAAAAAATGTTTTGACTAATTTATCTTAATTCAATAATATTTCTATTTACAGATGAACGACTAGAGCTTAGTTTAGTACTTCTGCCGTACATTCTTCCACGGAAAGAGGAATCAGAAAGGAAATTCTCGCTTTCCTAAAAAATAAATTCCAAATTCATTTATAACTATACCAATATAGGCTATATTTTAATTACATCAAAAACTACAACCTATTTTTTCTACAGAAACCAGTTGAAGCGGCCGAAACGGAGGGAAATACTGAATTTCTCAAAATTATTTTTATACGTGAACCTTTAGAAATAATTCATGTGTGAGTTTTGCGTGAAAACGTACATGTTTACGAATGCTTTAGAACCATTAACTACTATACCTTTAATTGTTTGGGTATAAATGCTAAAAGCTCAACCAGCGAAAAATTATGAATTAAGGAATTTTAATGACACTAATTTTTCTTAATTTTTTGACATTCGAACCAGCGAAAAATTGAGCCTAAACACAAAAAAAAAAATAAAAACTGTTTGTTATTGTTTATGTGCAATACACAATGAGGCTACATAATTTGCGAGCACAAAATGATCACATTTTTTATCCTTTAGAAAAAATGCATTAGAAAAATGTTGTTAAATCAACAATTAAATTATTTCAGTCGGTTAAATCTAGAAAAATAAAAATAAAATAGTAAAATTATTGAGTCATCGCTATGAAATTAAACATGAATCTTGAATATAATTATTTGTCTCAGCCAGGGTAGGTTTTCGATTTAAACTTGCCGAGGTTTAAGTTAAAGTGGAAGATATTCATGATCTAACAAGACCAAAAATTTGTAGCAGGGTGGCAAGAAAACCTAGTGGGATAAGATTCTACGTGATGTTAACAACAAATTTTTGTACCACATGCGAAATGTCATAGAGACTAAACAAAAACTGAACATTTGCATTATGTAATTACACAAAAATAATTTAAAGTTAATTGATTTACTATTTTAGTTTGATTTGTTTCCATACTGCACAAATAATAATGAGAAAAAAGTTGTGGGTACAAATAATCTTGACCAAAACTAAACTATTTGTAATTTCTCCTATAAGAACTAAAATTTAAAAAAAAAATTTATTGAAATTATATAAAGCAGGGTAATTAAGTTTATTGAATTAAAATTAATGTTTTCAAAAAGTTTATTATGTATGTATATAATTTTTAAAGTTGTTTGAGTTACGCTGCATCAAAAATTTAGCAGGTGCAAATAATTTTGACTATGACAAGTATCTTTTGCATCAACATTTTTTTTGGATTTGACATTTTTTAAGTGACTTTACTTTTTCGCTAGGAGAGAATACAGAAGTTCTATTTACCGCATTTTTAAGTTTTGTTAATTCTTAATTTTAAAGTTTATAATTTTTCGCTGGTCGCCACTTAACTATCCAACATTTTGCGAAAATATGTGCATGGCTTTCATACAGAAAGCTATATAAAACGTCACCAAAGACATGTTCAATGATTCCAGATGTATTCGAAGATAATACTTCCTATTTTTCTAATGAATTACTAAATTCTTTAATTTTAAGTTTAGTTTAACTAATGAATTTGGCTCAAGATACTGGTTTTGTATGTGGCAGTCTAATGCTTGGTTTCACAAAAACAGGCAAACTCCAATTAATAAATATTTCAACTCTTCTACATGAAAATTTTGACTGGAGAGCTATATTCAGCTGCCCAATTTCGTTCAGCTAATTATTTAACTGAAGGCTAAATATTTCTATGTAAAATAAAATTATAATTAACTTGCATTGAATTTTTTTTTTTTTTTTTTTTTTTTTTTTTTTTTTTATCAATTTTTTTTTAATTGGGTGCAGAGCGGACTTATTAACGGTCCTAGCTCCTTGTAACTGTCAGACCTTCTGCACCCAATGCGCGATCCTGCAAGTAAAGATTAATAGCTACCTTAAATTTATTCATGTTATATTCCTTCGGAAATTTGAAATGTATTAGCGAATTCCACTTTTTTGATGTTCGGTATATAAATTCGCGCTTGATTTCTTCAGTTCGAGGTTTCGGGAGCTTCACCGTAAACCTATGTGCATTGGTTGTTCCTCTCCATTGTGAAATAAAATGAAATTTCATAAAAGAACAAAGGGAGGAAATATTATTTAACTAGAGATTGGTTATTTTTTTTGTGAAACCGGGCATAATGGAAATGAAAAATCTGGAAATTTTACAGAAATATAAGTTTGCGCGACAAGAGAAATAGTTTAGCACTAATTTCATAGATTTCGGAAATATTATTCTAAAGAAAGGACCAGTAATCCACTTAAATGGTATTCCTAAATTGGTTTTTGTTAAATGGTTACTGAAATATAAAACTGTAAAATATATTTGGTGATTACACGAATTAAATATTTGATTCAAGTTAAAGTAGAAAAGAAAATTATTAAGAGAATTTGGCTGTGTTAATATAATTCGCTAATACAACCTGCGCAGTTCATTCTGTATAATATAGATTGAAAATTGGGATACAATCAGTCCAGTCGCCGCAGCCTGATAAGAAGATTGATTTTTTCATAATCATAATCTGATCAGTTCGAACTTGGATTAAATTCTAATACAATTTTCGGAACATATTAACTTCAAATATATTAAAAATTAGAAATATAAAACGGAATATTTTAGTTGTGTTCAACATTTGGAAAATTTAGGTTTCAATTATCATTATTACGGTTTTGAAATTGAATTTGTGGAGCAATTTTAAACAATCATATGACTAAAAGTTTTATGAAAAATTTTATAAACTTATTATGTTAAATATAAAAATAAAAAATTATTTCGTTTAAACCTCTAATTTGGATATAACAATACTATGTGTACTGTACGATAAATTAATTCAAAATAAATGTACATTTCATAAACTATAGAATATGTTTTGTTATTTACACTTGGCACTTGGCGAAACACACTTAATACACACATTTTTAAATTTTTTTAAAACACTTGTTAAATATTTCGCAAAATTACAAAAGGTTTAAAAAATCACTCGATCGATTTCGGCTTATTAGGCCATCATCAGGAGTGTAGATACTCCTGATGATGGCCTAATAAGCCGAAATCGATCGAGTGACTTTTTAAACCTTTTGTAATTTTGCGAAATATTTAACAAGTGTTTTTAAAAAATTAAAAATGTGTGTATTATAATATATATGGTATGATAGCTGCTATCACAGCCGCAGTATACTTCATTAATTGGTACGATAACAACTATCACAGCATCTGATGGGCTTTATCATATGAACATACTAAATTCAATTAATTTATTGATAACAACTATCATAATATCTGAATTGTCTTATCATCTCCAAATGATAAATTCAATTATATTATTGATACGATCCATCACAATAAAGATATATGTAATCATGGATATGGTTAATTCAATAATATTTGCATAATAACGTGCATAATTTATTAAATAGATACAATCATTATTATTAATTGTATACATCAAGGTATGATTTTCTTAATTATAGCATCTAATCATAAATATGATGGTCACTTTTATGATCAGCTCAATCATATTTTTTCTCTGAGTGGGGAAAGCACCAGAGAAGAAAAAAGTCTGTTCAACAATATTTCTAGACGTTGCACAATCGTTTGATAGAGTGTGGCATGAAGGGCTTAACCATAAATTAAGAAATCTTCTACCAATTCAATTGGCTAAAATGGAATCTTACTTGAAAGATAAATTCTTCAGGATTAAGTTAGATGATACTTTCTCTGAATTGAAAGAAATCAACGCAGGAGTTCCAGAGGCCAGTGTATTAGGGCCGGTTATATACCTACTGTACACTTATGATCTTCCTGCATTAGAAAACAACATAGTGGCGACTTTTGCAGATGACACTGCGATCCTAGCTGTTGACACAAGCAACGAAAAGTCAACACAAAAGTTACAATCAGCAATAACTAAAATTTACAAATGAACAAAAATATGGCGAATAAAACTAAATAAAACTAAATCAGTTCACATAGGCGATTCGAACATATCCCGATTATCATAAATCGAGAAATAGTACCGTATGCGAACACATCTAAGTATCTCGGCATGACCCTGGATGCTAAGCTGCGATGGAAAGCACATGCCAAGAAGAAAAGTGAAAAACTAACACTTAAATACAGAAAGATGTATTGGCTGATGGGAAGGAACTCTTCTTTATCAACATACAACATGCTTCTACTTTATAAATATTGCAACCGGTTTGGACGTATGGTATTCAACTTTGGGGTTGTACCAAACAGAGCATCGTAAATATGATCCAACGGTTTCAGAATATGGTATTAAGGAACATCGTTGATGCACTTTGGTATGTCAGGAACAATGATCTCCGTAGAAACCTTAAAGTGAACCTCTACGTAAATCAAATTCAGAAGAAATCGCACATGAAGAGAGGCTCCGGCAACATGTGAATATTGAGGCAAATCAGCTTCTAAGCAACACGAATTTAATACGCAGACTTAAAAGAATCAAACCTTTTGAGTTGGTGTAATTGTTAGCTTAAACAGCATTGTGTTGTGTAAAACCCACTACAAAGATGTGGTTTACTTCAATTTACCAGACTCTATGGCACACCAATGAAAGAAGCCATAGGTTAATATTAAGTTAGTAAATTAAGCCAGAAACAAATTGCTCATTAGTCCAGGAGACTAGAATGTAATTACATAAAATAAAAAAAATAAAAACTTTTTAAAAAAAGATTTTAATTTCAATAATTCTAATTGTATAATTAAATTTCCTTTCTACAGAATACATTAGAATTAAAACTATTTCCTTGCTTATTTGAAATGTAATCTCCCTTTTCTGGATTCTTATATCGTCACTTCATCATGTGTTGCTTTATCTGTTTTGTTTCATCGGGGAACCGGCGATAGTGCAGATATACTTAGCGAACGATTTTTTGTATAAGAATTACCTACTTCACCTGCCAAGGATCTTCCTTATCATCTGCCCTTCCGATACAAGTGAGTTTAATAGTTAAAGCGATTGCAGTTATACGAGTATTTGGTTCACATGTTGTCTCCAATAGTCCGTTAAAAATACTTAAATGTTGGACTATAACCATTTTAAATCATCCTTTCCTCAGATGCAGACTTCTGTGAAATGTTTAATTTACAGGACTTCTAGCGGAATTTCAATAATTACGGTAACTAATTCGTTAGTTAAAAATAAACATTAAAAAAATTAAATATGTCTGCATTTGTGTAATCCATCCATCAAGTCCTCGCTCTAACTAATGAGATTAACTTTCATCTCAACGAAGCAAATTGTAGCCTTTAGAAAGTTTTAAGCATGCTATTAGGACGCAAAATTATTATTTTCTGCCTTACAATTTTCTAGTCTGCCTACTCATAAGTTATAAAACATGGTCATCAAATGACATTCGTGTTTTTTAAAGGGAGAGAATTTTAACTAAAATGCCATTTCATGAACATAATTTCATAAATCAATAGAAAAAATTTAATAAAACTCACCTCAAATTAGACACTTCTAACACCTTCTCGCACGCACAATTATTTTTCGCTGTGTAACTCTCTAAAATCCTGAAAACAAAAAAAAATAATAATCTAATTATTTTTAATAATAATTAATTGTAGAAGTAAAATACTCAAAACAAAATATTCAAAATGCAGTAACCGTATCTAAGTGTACGATAAAACCGTCATCACAATTATTACCGCTCAACAGCACTAAATGTCTAAATCGCGTTTTCTAATTGTTTAATTAAACCGAAAATTGTAATTTAATTATTCGAAGCTATGTTTGCCTTAAACTTTATAAAAACAATATCCGTAAACCTTTAGAACAATTCAACCAATTATTTATAAAAACAAATTAGTTTTGTTGTACATAGAGCTATGACGTCGCCGACTTTATTGTAAAATTCAAGTACACAACACAGACACAAAACCACATTCATTGACATTTATAATTTATTATTATGCTCTCCAAAAAAAAAAATGTGTTTTCAAACATATAGTACATACATACATTACATAGCTATGTACTCGTGTATAAGCATAATACATTCACCTCAAATATGTATATCGAATTTAAGTAATTCATGTTTAAATTAAAAAGTACATAACGGTGTACATATCACATACATACACGTACATATAGAGAGAGATATAAATAAAGAAAATTCATTTTTTATGTTACGAGTAATTTTTCCATTCGGAAAATTGATTGCTGAGTGTGATAAGAGGAACTCAAATTGGAACATTTCATGTAATTTAACTTTTTTTTTTACTATGTAGTTTGTAGTCGAATAGTATTCAGATTTTAATGTACTATACAATATAGTATAGAATGAGTACGATCTACTCTAAATAAAATATTTATAAAGTTATAACATTTAAATTTTTATGTATGGCATATTTTAATTATTAATAAAATTTATCATAAAAAATCAATTTAAGTTTAAATATTTATAGTCAGCTCCGTACAGAGATAAATTTACGTTTTTATGTGTGTTTAAGGACAATATTATTGAATTGTATCTTAAATTGTTTAACAATTATGTTACATAGTTGACGACAAATGGTTGTAGAAAATAGGTCAATTATGTAACCATGTTAGACTACTGTACCAAAAGTTGATCAAAAGTTGTTACCAAACCATTTCTTTAATGGGTTTATGGAAAATAAATTTAAAAGTTTTGGGAACTATCGGAATTTGGGAAAAAATTAAATAGTACCAGTTATTGGTATCTTTGCTTCGGTTTGGTTTTTTTTTTTTTGGTTGATACCACAGGTCGAAATCGAACATGCTACCTACGTAGAGTTATAAATAGTGTTGCCCTTTTGTTTTTATTATTCGCAACAACTTTAACAACGATGTTAAGCAACATTTGCGACCGCTTGGGAACATGATGATGGAACGAAATCTCGCCCCTCCCACCAGCCAACCGCCGATGGGAAAAATAGTGGAGACTGGGTCGACTCTTTAATGCTAACATACGTTTCATTTCCTTGATCTTGTTATTCATAAAAAGCGTGTACGGTGAACCCGGGGCCCGGCGTATCCGGAAAACTTGCCTTAGGCTTGATTGTACATACTAAATCAATCAATCAATCAACTATTTCTTTTTTATTATTGGTGAGATGGCTTTATTTCGCCCTTCTATATATGAATATATGATATCAACGATAATGAGAATTTTCTTTTTTCTTTTTATCACTTAAATTCGAGAATAATTAGTAATTTTACTTTTGAGTATTTTTTCCTTTAAATGTAAGCCCACTCGTTTTGTCGTTTCGATCACCAATCCCCAAAACTAACAAAAAAATCCCCAACAGCAAGTCTAAATAAAAAAAGTATCGTCGATAACTATGCTTATTTGTATGCCCTTTTAGCCAGAAAAAAACAATGTTTGTTGAATAAATCATAAATCGACCAAAGGCCATCTATCTATGTGTTGATGCAAGCAATGATTTAAGAAGTTATTTTGAATTACCCAGGGCACAAGTTATGACGCCAAGTATGAGAGTAGAAAAAACATCATCTACATAAACGATAGTCGCCGTAACGAGCATTTCGTTAGAAGCTCTGTAATTTTGTGTGCCAAATTTGATCAAAGGCCTGTGCTGTATCCAAGAAGGCACCAGAACAAAATTTCTTTCCTCGAAGATTCTTTTTGCATTTACAATTCTATGGTACCATTTTGGTTTCGGAACCCAAATTGATGGTCTGTAATAATGGGCCGTTCTTCCAGCCAATAGTTTTGAGATTGTGGGCTTATTGTACAATATGCTGAAATTTGTGTTTCATTTTTTTCAGGCTTATATGGATGATATCTTTCATCATAATGTGTTAGCCACTATAGCTTAGCGAATTTGCAACTATTTACGATTGTATTTGCTACAAGTAGCACTCGAATTAAAAAACTTGAATCGATTTGAATTAGAGTATAATTTATGGAGATTAATTCATTTATTAGTTCGTATGTATTATTAATTCTAGTATTATTATGTTGATAAAATGGATTTATTGATTTAATTTGGTTAAACAATATGCTCCGCAATTTGTACATTTTAAAATATTTTTCACCACACCAACAATCACATGCGAGAAATATTATTTATGTAATCTACCACATGTTGCAAGAAGATAAGAAACGCCTTGCCTTTTGAATGTCAAAAATTGCGTATATTGTTTTCGTTTTTTACTCTTTTTGTCCTATTTCTATTACACTGAGTAACCAAACCAAGTACAAATTCAAAATTCAAAGTGAAGTTTTGTATGGTTGATGCCTCAATTCCATGAGAAAATTGAAATTGACTGACAGCCAAAAAAACGAAAAGAGAAAAAAACAATTTTGCTATAAAATAAAAAAACACGTTGGCTTTGTCTCTTATATGGGGCGTCAAATTATTTTTCTCTTTTCGTTTTTTTTTGACTGACAGTCAATTTTTCCCATGGAATATAGACATAAACCAAATAAATTTATAAGGGACATCACTATTCTTTTCCATAGTAAACTAGCGGTCAAAAAATAGGCAGTTTTATCGATAATGCAGTTTTATTTGATACGCGAAAAATTTAAGAGATATCAGCTTTAAGAATTTTGTCCGACAACACTATTCACCATCTGATTTGGTTGGTTGGTCGGGCGGTTGAATGGAATTTCTATCCGACACATCCGACGATTTAATTTTGTCGGACCAACATGCACATACACACGATCGGATTTTATGTCCAATCCGATCAAATCGGATCACCTGTAGGGCTCTTTATAATGAGTTGATGCTCAAAATGCAGTTTACCGCAAAATTAATATGTAAATTAATAATAAGTCTTTTGACCACGGAAAAGTCAAATTCACTCTCCGTAATAAATTAGACTGTTTCTGCGACCTTTCTATTTGATTCTTCCCTTAAATAGATTGGTGGCGGTTTCTCTATTTTTTCAGGTCCGTTATCCGTCGTTGTCATTTACATTTTTTTCCATCTTTCAGACAAAATATGAAAATTATTTTCCTATTTTCTTGGCTCCTGCACTAGCACTAATTATTTCCAATGACTAACTATTCACTAATTAACAAAAATTCGGTTCTAAAGGTAAGTGAAGTTTCATTCGTATACATTAAGTTTCCATGTTGTAGTTAATCAGATCAGAATTTCGGTTTGAGACATTCACCCTTTTTAAATTCTGCAACACTCAATATATCCGATTTAAATCGTTTTGTGTGTATCTCGTATTCTTCTAATCGGTCCAGTGTGCTAACTGTAAATAATTCACATTACTTGATTTGAAGTTTGTGTTATTGTTTTGTATCATCTAATTTGTGCAATTCTTTGGTGAAACGTCCAATTTACCTAATACAAATTGCATTCAACCACTACATAAATTAATTTTGAAAACGCAACAGTTGATGACATTGTACATTGTTTTGGTTTAATTTAATTAACTGTGATATTAATGTACCCCAGCGTCCAATAACCCTGAAATTATTTAGATGGTTCGGGAACTTCTATACACTTGCTTCTGCTGAAAAATAATAAATGTTCCGTTTTTTGAATTGCGCGGTTAATTAATAAATGGGCGATCATCACTCTCGGAGGCCACATATCTAATTTATGTAACCTCAAGAAGTATGTACTACATAGATATATCTTTCCACACAATTTTGAATGAGATGAACGTGAGCAAACTCTCATTGAAACGATCCTTAGAAAACAATTTTTTACAGTTCACATCTTTTGTGGTAATAATGAATAATGACTGGTTTAAAACAAACAACAGGAAAGTCATTAACAACGAAGTAATTGGAATCAGTTTCTGTGATCTATGTTGTTCCTTGTTACACAAACATTAAAAAAATTAAAAAAACTGCGTAGTCAGCGAGTTTAGCTAACCTCAGCTAGTTTAGCTAAGCGAATTTCTTCCAAAATTTTGAATAATGTAGGGTTGATCTGGAGATAATTTCATTAGTTCGGAGTTCTTGATATTCTTAAGGAAAATTTTGTGAAACTATCTTTCAACCTTATTCTACGTCGAAGGAAAATTAAGAAGACCGGCTCTGTCCACAGGTTGTACAATACTTGGAGAATCCTCTCACGGTAAAAAAAGTTCAGATAATTGATCAAAATTTTTATACGGTCATTTGGTTTAAATTTTATACATCTAAAATTTTGGATACAAATTGATAAAGTCGATGATATAAATGAGGTTTATACCAAAAATTTGAGGATATTATATTAAGTTCTTATAAAAATATTTTGTTTCTTCCTCATATTATCAAATCTACACTAGAATTCTTATGCGTTATACATTTTATCAAACGTTCCTATCCCTGTTAAACTTATTTTGGCATAAAAAAAAAATGTATACGTAAATCGTATATATTTTATCGCTTTAACTGATGAAGTACCGTAAGGATTCAACAAAGCATTTTTTAATTATAACACTCCATTTCTAGATCATATTTTAACGTGTTAGGATCGTATTATTGCGAAATCAGTTTTAATTAAATAGTGCTTATCGTCTTCATAATTATACCTATATAATTAAGTAAATAGTACTCGTGTGTGGTTAAAGTATAGTGAATTTGAATCTAAGAAATTACACCAACAAAATTAAAAGTATGTAAATAAACTTTACAAATTTAGTTTATATAATTTTTACATAACTGTAAATCCTTAACCTAAATTTTATAGTGAAGGTTGATTATTTCACGTGTTCATACAATCAACGCGACATAAAGATTATAAAACTGAAACGCTTTGGAGATCATCAGGAATTAACTTACTACGATTTTGTGTATTCTGGTAAGTTGCCTATTTATTGGGAATTATAATCAACAAATGATATTGTGTAATTGTATTATTATTCCATGTTTAGCTTTAACAGACAGCGGTTTTACTGTAGAAGATTTTGATTGTTTCACTAATAATAATGGTGTGATAATATCTGAAGAAATATTTTTAGATTATATAACTAATTACATAAATCATCCATGTTTTGTGCTTAATATCAAAACCAAAACTTTATTAAGTTTAGACGATAACAATCCCCAAAGCTTAGGGTCAAATGAAGCTCCGAACTATCTAGAAGCAGACGCCTCTAAAATTGGTACACAAATATATAGGTCAAACGCTTGTATTGGATCAAGTATCTTCGCTCCGACCGATGTAAGTAAAATAAAAGCTGTTTTTTATTAATTCATTTATCTGTATTTAATATTTCTTTTACTTAGACCCTAAGAGCTTATATATCAAAGAAAGCTGGTGGGAGTGACATTTTAAAAGAATATGAGCGTATAAAAACATTAACAGATGTCCAAAGGCGAAAAATCATCAGCTACATAGCTTCTTTTACGCAAGACCACTACAGTTTCAATCCCTCGAATGAGCAGCAAATTACAATCGCACATGCAGCGGTAGCCTTGTTTCCATGTTTCAAATCGAATGAAAATGGCATTGTAAGTTGTTTGACCAATATTTACTGTGTATTTTCTAAATATGACTATTTAAAGGATTTATTGGTGAATCGGAAATCAACAGGATTTTTACAAATTAAACTAAAGAACGACAGAAGCAGAAAAAGGAAATTAGAGAAAAGTTTTAATTTGGAGACAGATGACACTTCCGAACGCTTTAGTGATACAGCCATTGACGTTCAGCAAAGTTTAGATCAGCTAATTTGTGCAAGCTTACCTGATGAAATCGAACTGGTCAAAAAATTACTGAAGTCTACGTTATCCTACAGACGAAAGGCTGTCAATATATTTGAAACTTACCGTTGTTTCTTCACTTGCCCGAACCTGGTATGTATATTGTGCAATAAAATTATACTGAAACTAATAATAACAAACGTTATTTCCAGATTACATACGATTTTTGTTTACTTCATGAAAATTCAAGTAACAGATTGGTACAAAAGTGGCCGCTACGATAATCCATAATTTTTAATGTTGTGAAGTCATCAGGAAAGAAAATCCTTTATACGGAAACTGAAAGAGAATCAGGTATTTGTTCACAGTAGGCTAGTTTAAATGGTTTAATAACTAATTTATGTTTATCTCGCCTTTATTAGATTGGAGTACATCAACTTTATCTTTTGTGAATCTAATTCGATTATTACCTCCTCCAGCGAACGGCAATAAAAGAATTAGCCGTTTAACAGACGAGCAGGCGATTGATCTTTTAATTCAGTTTAAAACGGTAAATTTTATTAGATAAAGTTTTTCGAATCACGAATATTGTTTTACTTCTTTAATTACAGAGTGGACTGACGAACGAAGAATATTTGGTAGATGCAGAAAAGAAGGCACCATTTATAGTGGCAATAGGTGGTTCTAAATCCGAAATTAGTCAATACATGGTGGTAATCGATAGCCATTTGTTACCACTTCCTAAGGAATATAACATAATTCATGCTATAGATGTAGTATTTAAGCTACACTTTATTTTCGGAATAAGGTATGATCATAATTTACGATTGTTTTGGAGTTACCTTCAAAATTTCATTTACGGAATAAGTTGTCCAGTCACTTCTACTACAAACGAAACGAATTTAAAAATAGAGAAGTTATTGCAAGGAAACTAAACCAAAATAGATGTACATATATGAAGCATATACTACAAATCGTAATTAGACATAAAAATGAATTATTTTTGCAGTATTTCTATTGTTAGTTTACTTAGTTTTAAGAAATTTAGAACATAATATGTTACCATATAATGTAACGCAATCGCGCCGTACAAATAAAAATTATATTGTAATGAAGTCAAAATATTAAAATAAAATTTTATTTTACTAAATTAAATCATGTTTTTTATTAAATAGTATTTTATTAAACACAATTTCCAGAAAACAAATGACATCACAGATTATTTTTATAAGATAACAAATATAATTTCTATAAGAATTTTATATAATCCTTTTTTATCCTTTTTTATATAATCCTTCTTATATATGGAATCTATAGAACGGTCAGATAGAATCGGATAATCTGTTTCGTATACAATTGGTTTGTAAGAGAAATCAAATCTTTTATAAGTAATAAATATAAGGATATTGTATAAATCAATTTATAAAATTAATAACATTCATTTATATAATTTTATAAGATCTGTTGTTATTAATTTTATAGGCATTTTTGTAAGGATCTATATGTATACTTTTAACTTATTATTTTGATCCGAATATTTTTTACCGTGTGTGTTATTGTTCGGATCTTCCACCTGGTTGATCAGGTTCAAAGTTGTCCGGATAACTCTCACCTACCTTGTTATCTTATTTTTCAAACCGTGTGGTTATCTTCTTAAGCTAAAATAAATGTGTTGTGGAAACTATCTAAAAGAAGGTCAACAATTTGTTGCTATTTCACAAAAAGCTTTAGCAAAATTCTCTCCAAAAAATAATTCATATTTTCACGCTATACCTAACATATTTTTACTAAAACAAAAAAAAATTACATAACTTAGACGGTTCCAATAAAAGCTTAGTAATTAAATTAATTTGTATTAAAGCGATATATATCGTTTAGTGTTGAATAATTTATATGCTACAATTCAATATGCGTATATGGATTCAATAAATTTAATTGATTTTTAATTCCCAAACTAATTGCGATCGTATGCAGATATAAATTATTCCCAACCTTTTTTAATTTAAACGATTAAGGTTTTTATAACTGCCAATTTCATCGTCGGTTCATTTAATAAATAATATTTAAAAATAGATTGAATAATTTATAGAACAAAACACTCAACCAGATTCTCGACCATATATTATGTGTATACTGAAATTATGCTTAAGCTCGAACATTTTATTATGTAAAGACAAACAATAAAATTATAAAACTGCCCTTCTTTGTGTGCATGTGTAAGTATATACAAACTTGCCACATAAAATAAAATTCTTTTATGTACATAATATAATCATAACATAATATATGTATAGCCAGAATTAATCATTAAATTTCGAAAAAGTTTTTTTGTATCAACAAACTATCTCTCTTGTATTATACGAAATTATTTGGTCGAGGACGTACATACTCGTAATATTCATAGAATGTGTTTGTAGGGTAAAATTATATTCCTGAAAGCACAAAAAAAAAATATGTGTAAGGGACGATCTAGACGTCTGATAACTCTTAAACATGTCAAAATATAATATATGGTCGAATTTTTTGTTTGCCTTTACTCTGTATTGTATGTATCTATAAAAGCACAAACAGCAAGTGTAATAATTCTATTAATGCAAACTTTTAATTCTTTTTTTGTATTCGGGTTGCAAAATTATTTTATCAACAAAATGTTTTTTTGTTTTTGTGATACGAGTAGTTAAAATAATATATTATTCTAATAATTAAAACTATGTACGGTCGATGCAAATATACTTTTATACATAGGTATCTGGATACATATTCATATTTAATTTAAAACATAAACATTAGAATAACATAAACAAAATATAATAGGGTTAAAAATTGATTAAACTTTAATAGTTTTAAATTTTAATTTTATTGTGTTGTTATATCGAATAATATTTGTATAATGACTGTACTCTTATCGATCGGGCTCTTGTGAAAGATAAAATTACCATAAGTTCATCCTGTCGACTTGAGAATACAGTTTTGTAGATTATTGTATCCTGCATTTTTACAGTATTACAGGAACCAAATGCGTTTTTGATTACACGATATACGGTAACGATGGTAACCAGATAAAACGACACACTGACAGAATAATACACTACAATTATTTTAACAACTGTCAGAAGAAGCGATAAGGAAAATCTAATCTCTTTGATCTGCGCCTGGAAGGTTGACCAAGATATTTTTGAGAACTGAAAAAAGATTGAAGTAACAAGTTTTGTAACAAAGTCGTAGAATCTTTAAATAAATCTACCAAACAATAACCATAAAACTTCCAGAAACCAAATATCGTTGTAAAAGTGATTCACTAATAAGTGGCTTCGTTTTAAAAAGGCAAGTTCAATTCTTTCTCGTCTTCTGTGTTTAGAAGTTCAATACCACCATAGACGAATTAAATACTCAAGACGTACAAAGCCGTATACGTTTTTCCATAGGTAACATTGCAACCCTGGATGTGTGTTAGTGCAATGCCATCTTGAATATACAGGCCTATGACTACAAACAGTGACGACACACTAAGTCTCCGCCGCTACGTGGCAGTGTAGTAAAGTAAAGATATTTTTTTTTGTTTTGTTTCATCTTTCATGTTAAAATATTTTTTTTTTTATTTAGTGCATTATATTACGTCAAAGGGAGATGTCACGCGTTTGTTTTACGCTTAATTAATTTTTACATAAATTAATTTTTATTTGATTTAATTTATTTTCAGTAATATTTCCAATATTTTATTATTAAAACACATAATGCACTAGATGTATCTAAAAAATTTAAATTTACATGAATAAATCAAATTCACATCGTATTCTTCTTTGATCAGAAAGTGCGTGTCTTCCTTCTTTGAAGCATTATGCTGCACTAAAAAAACTAAATGAATAATAAAATGTTTTCGGACAAAACAAAATCGAAAAAAATATCTTTTCTTTATTATACTGCCGCGTAGCGGAGAGACTTAATGTGTTTCAATTTGTAAAAATTGCTTGTAGTCATAGGCTTGTATATCTAGTAGGCATTGGTTAGTGTATATTTTGAATAGTATTGAGAATAAAATGAATCGTTGATAATAAAATATTTTACCAATTAGGAATCAGCATTCTGCAAGGCGGGGTTTTAAAATTTGAAAACGGGATTTTTTTGTTATTTCGTTTTCATGAATGAATTTTGGTTTCAAAACAGGCATTGTTGTTGTTTTTTGCATCAATATTTCTGGTTATTTAATTTTCTTCTTTCAGATATTTTTTGTTTTAAAAAGATTTTTATGTTTGTTTTTGTACTAAATTTTGTATAATAAGGATACGAAACGATAGTATAAATACCATGTAAATGAATGTGATAAGATTTTTTTGTGTGATTCGAAACATGTATGCACGTGCACGGAAACGATAATAAAAATAGACCATAATTCATCCGAGTTTTGGGAAGTTTATTTTTCAACGAGTGGTATTCGACAGGTCAAAACTAACATAAGAAAACAAGATCGGTGGTATCTGCCTGCAATGTTTGATATAACAGTTTGACGATTTTCGTTAAATTTTAAATCAGAAAACTTCAAGTTGCAAACTTATATCTAAAAAATTGAGTGCATTAAGCGATTGAAAGAATTAATAATAAATCGTGATTGATTTCCCCCCTCGTGCTTTACCAGATTTTTTATTGGGCAATTGTCTGGTAAAATACCACCAATCAAGCATAGCAATGACATGTGTCTTCCACTCGTTTTTCTTGTCCTTCTAAAGAAATTCGATAACCTAAAAGAGACCTAAGTGCCACAGGAATGATAAACAAGGCCGTAAGAATTGTTAAAAGCACCCGATAATATAATGTGTAAGCTAAAGAGTTTGGCAAGCTTGCCTACTTTTGTATAATAATCCGCACAAATTAACTAGGTAATGGGATATATCTGAGCAGGACATCAGATTGATTGGTGATATTAATACTAGGGCTGACAAAAATCAGCCTGGCTGTTAAAACAAAAATCGATGCCTTTGACAAGAAATTGAGACTGATAGAATGATTTAACTGGCAATCGCACACAACCTCAAAAAAATCGCAATTTAATTCCGCCCAAGAATGTCCAGGTAAAACTTTCCGAAACCGAGGTGACAAAAAGTTAATTTGTTTAAGAACAGGATGTGCAAGATGTGAGGTCGTATCGATTCGATTCAACACATCAATTCATCAATCAACATTTGTTCAATAGGTTTATTGGATATTGCGTCACATACTCGATAACTTATCAATTCGCAAACTGCAACTCTCATGCATACTCGTGCATATATTAACATTTCTTGCGTAAAATCCCATACTCGATCGTTTTCGCAGTGCAATATATGTTTTTACTTAGCACGCAAATGTAATTACGCTGAATAAAAAGTATTACCTCAAAATGTAAATAATTGAAAGTTTTTTGTTCTGTTTTTAATCAAATATATAAAAATAACGTCAATAAATTTAAATAATTTAAATTTAAAACATTTAATATGTTGAAAATGAGTAGGAAACCTAAACTTAAATAAAAAAACCTATTTTGAAACATTTTTATTTTATTTATTTTTATTTATGATACAAAAACCGGAAAGTCGTTTGAAAAAGTGGTACCAAGTAATTTCTTAAATTTTTATTGAAAAGGTATGATTATAAAGCAACCATTGAATTTTTATTACATAGTTTTGTCTAAATTAATTAAATTTTTTCCAAAATATGAAATACAATGATTTCTAATACAATAGTTAGCTTCGTTTCTAAATATTTCCCAAATGAAAAATTGTCTAAACTCAATGATTGACATTAAACAATAATTTGCCGATATATTAAATCGTTCGCAAAATTTTAACTATTTGCTTGCTTGCTAGCTAAAGCAAAAACGTCGTGTGTATCATTATTTGCAATTCAGCAAAATTTGTTTGCTTATTCGCATCGAGTATACCATTTGCCGCAATCTAGCAAAAATTGCTTGCTTATCTGCTTGCTAGAGTATCGTGTATATACCCCATTGAGCCAACTGCTGACATATGTAATTCTCTCTGCGGATATTTACATATAACTTCTATTACAAATTTACAATTACTTCGGTCTAAAAAGACCAAAGTATTGAAATCCTGTCAAAAATGACGAAAAATTTGGTTGGTTCAAAACCACTTTCCTCGACGTTTTGAAAGTCCCTAAGTCTGAAAATGCAACAAAAAAAAATGTCCGTCCATCTGTCTGGATGTCTGGATTCTGTGTGTCTGGATGTCTGGACCCATGATATCTCGAGAACGGCTTGTCTGATTTGGATTTTTTTTCGCCAATCTGTTTCTATGGTCAAGGCGGAGATTTGAAAAGCTTTTGGAGACTGTACGTCAAGCGGGTGGGGTACCTGGCGTATGAGTTGACCCAAAATACCTGCTTTTATAAATATTTACGATTTTTTTATATATGCTGGTTTGATTATTGAATTGGGCATTGAATTTGGAATTGATTTGAAGGTTAAGTTAGGGGTCAATTTGCGGGTTGAGTTGAAGTTGAGTAGGAGTTGAGTTGGAGTTGAGTTGGGGTTGCATTAGGATGTGGTGAGTAGATAACAAATTATTTATATGATGGAACTTGCCTATTTATCACCCGATAATTATGAAATTTGACATGTGTGTCGGAAATAGGAATCTAAAATGATTTTTGGATAAAGTTCTGGAATATGGCCAAGTATGATGAAACTTGCCCATTTCTCAACCGATTATGATGAAATTCGACATGTGTATTGGAAACAGGATTCTAAAATGAGTTTTGGATGAAATTCAAGAGTATGGCCAAGTAGTGGACTGTGACATGGAAGCGGAATCAGCGGAACATGTTCTGTGCCATTGCCCAGCCATTTTCTGCAAAAGGTTACAACATCTAGGAGGGAGAGTAATGAGCCCGGATGGTATGCACCATATACCGGCCGGCAGTATTGTCAGGTTCATTAAGAGCCTGAATATTGACTGGACGGCTCATTAAGTAGGGTCCATGCACAAAAGATCTTTTAGGTCGCAGTGCGGGGTGGCTTGAACGCCCACATGGCCCTCAACTAATAATAATAATAATAATAATAATGGCCAAGTAGTATGGAACTTGGCTATTCCTTACCCGATTAATATGAAATTTGACATGTGCGTTGTAAATGGGATTCTAAAATGATTTTTGGTTAAAGTTCTGGAATATGGTTAGTTACACGGTTAGAAATATCAGAATAATTTTGTATAATTTTGTATTTCGGTATAAAGTTCTAGAATACGATTTTTCGTGTTATATTGGATGCCTGTACCCCTGTTACTGAAAATGTTGACCTGTTTGGCTGTTGTTGTATAAATAAATATATGTTGGTTAAAATAGAACTCAGTAATGTCAAAACTGTCATACCAACTTTATGACACAGGTGACAGGTGAATGCTATCCCCATTTAAAACACCAAAGACCGAAGTTCTGATCACCTAGTGAGGTGTCAGCCCTTTATATTTTACTTTATCCATTTACTTTATATGATTTCTTGCAAAATTTTCTTCTTACAACTTTAAAATGTGTATAAACACTGCACGATAAGTAATGGTGATTTTTAACGTTGTTTTTAACCTTTTCCGGAACATTTTTGAAACTATTGAAATAATTATTAAATTTATAATATTAATCATTCAGTATTGCTAATTTTGCTTGCGAAACTTTCTTTTTTATTACCCATTGCAATGCTTCCTTAGCAAAACTAAAATCATAAAATCTAATATTGATTGGAGGTGATGATAGCATTCATTGTTAGATTTTAACAAGTTGACAAATTCAAGTTGTGATATCAATATCTCATTACATCTGTCTTTTATAAAGTTTTTAATATTTTTTATATGTGGAGTGTTACTAAAAATTTTGGAAAACGTTTCCAAGCAATATTTGGACAACTTAAAATATAGTTCGGAAGGGGCATTTAAACTTCCAAAGTCCGTATTTTGAGTGTAGTTTTTAAAATAGATAAAATATTCGTTTTTTAAAGAAATCGTTTCATCTTTTTTTGTTAGTAACAACTTACACGATTCACATTTTATATTTTTGTTACTCTTGAAAAATACGTAACCAATAAAGTACTTAAGAGAAGGTTCATCAATATTTAAATTGCTCTCGCCTTGATCCAAGCAATTTAAAATTTCAAAATAATCGTCAATTGGTTTTGTTAAATCTGGCATTTCAGTTTCCGGGCTTTGGCCATTTGGGCCTTCAGTGTGAATTTCATCACCGTTTAATTCAGCGATACTAGATATCATTTCCTCATCATCAAACTCACAGTTCGAAAGACTTGTATTTTTTAGTAATTTTAAACACATTATTTGAGCCACAATACGACTAAATTCCAAAAGAGATGGATTTTTACAGTTACCACCTTTTCCTCGGATGACTGAAAATATATTTTCAAGGGGATCTTGATTAAACCTGGCAGTTAATATATACCTTTCATTATTTGCTTGGAACAAATAATTTGATAAATGTAGAATGGAGTTAATAGTTATTACTAAACCATTAAAACAGAAATTATTCGATTTCTTTTGACATTCTAAATTGCTTATATATGTTTTCATCAAAATTAAATTGTCGACTATATGATTATTTTCCTCTAAAGCAGACTGATTTTTATTTTTTGAAAATTTTTGTTTGCTATTCAAATTATCAAATAGTTTATCCATTTTCTCGCAAAAATTCGCTGTTGCCAAAGCATATTTTTTATTTTCGAGTGTAAATTTGTCCGTTTCGTGCATTGTTCTTATCGCTGCAACTACTGTTCTGCTGAAAACTTGAGTTGCCAATGCAACTCTCATTTTCTCGAATGTATTTGGATATATATGACGATATGTTATCTTGGGGCATAGTTTAGTTGAATTATTTTTTTCAGACTCATACAATTCTTTTAAAATATTCCAGCTGACAATGCCGTCTGGTGTTTTAAAATTTGATCGCATCAGATTATTTCTGATAGATTTTATCAAATGCGGAGTATCATAAATAGCATAAATTTTTCTTTGATCACCTTCTAAACAAAAATAAGGAGTTTCAGTTCTTACACCCAACAGTTTTAAAGCTTTTCTATTATTAGATCCTTGATCACAAACTATTGCTTGGACCTGGATTCCAATTTTATTTAATAATAGAATATTGTCGTTAATTAAATTTGCCAAATGCTGCCCTGATATACCTTTTTCTGAAGCATAATATGTTAATATGTATTTATATTGATCAAACAGGCCCCTAACCATAAATACTAACACATATTTTGCAATCTCAGGCTTTCTCTCATTCCCATCATCTGAATATCCTTGAATTAAATCTTTCTTTCCGTCGTACTCTAAGTCACGTCTGATATTCATTTCATCAAACAACAAAACAGCATTTCGGTTTTCCATTGACAAATTTAGAAATTTTTGTTTTAAAGTTTCGATGACATTTTGATTTTGACCGGTGGAAAGATTTTTAATTGGCATCCAATTTATTATTGAATTTTTAGACGGCATGTTTAATTCTAAATTAACTCGAAGAAATCTATAACTGGCAGGAGAAATAAAAAATATATTTTGGGCGATCTTTCGTTGTTCTTCTGGGTATTTCGACGTTTTTGAATTTCGGCATAATATCATTTTCGCAAAATCCTTGGCATTTAAACTAACATTGCATTTATCAATTTGATTTTTCATATTCTCGTACTGAGCGGATTTTTTTTTCGGTATTATTTTTCCCTGGATTCTACTTTGTAGATTAATCAACAATTTCCGCTTTGTTAGATCCAGATCTACCTCTTCGGACTTAGTTGAGGTTACTTCATAAACCAGATCATGATCCGCGGATCTTACTTCAAGGCCAGACAAATTCAGCTTTGGAAAAACGTTCTTTTTTAGCTTGCGTTTGCCTTTATCTGAAGCTTCGAAATGGTCCTCACATATAATTAATGTTTTTCGTAAAGAACTATGTGGAATTGAACATTTGTCAACCCAAACTTGAAACAATTCAGAGTTTTCTTTTGGAAAGCTATAAAACCTCTTGTAAGGATGGCTCCTTCGAGTAGCATTGTAATTTTTAATTGCACATGGAATCCCACATTTTAAATGATTCTCTTTAGCGAAATAATTCATCTTGAATAATTAAAGTCGTTGTATGCGTAATGGAAATACGTAAATATTATAACGACTAATCAAACTGAACCAAAATTAATAATTCTAAATTTTAGTAAATGATGGAACTAACCGAAAATATTAATCCTAAATTTATTAAAATAGTAAGTCTAAAATTCAACGATAATAAATAAATAAAAATTACGAGTATAATGATTAATTTAAAATATTAAACCTAAATTATTAATTTAAAAATTTATCAGAAATAAAACTAAAGTAATGAATCTATCCTAAATTATTAAACCTAAATTAACAAATCTAGAATTCACCAGAAATAAGACTAAGGTAATGACAATAAAAACAAAAAATTGAATACAAAATGAATTGTTTCAATGATCGCAAACGTAAATTAATTATTTATTTATAGAATATCCTTTTACCGCAACCGCTCTATTCGAAAACACAAATAAGAATAATTCTCATGAAAGTATAATTTGGAAATAAACCAATGTGCGATCATTTGTTTTTTTTTATAAAAAAAATGTGTAGAGAAAAAAACAACAACAAAAACAAAAAAGCAATAAAAATGCATATTTTTGAACAAAAATGTTTCCTTGAAAACAAAGAAATTCCCGTTTTAAACTTTTTAAACTCCGCCTTACAGAATGCTGATTCCTAATTGGTAAAATATTTTATTATCAACGATTCATTTTATTCTCAATACTATTCAAAATATACACTAACACACATCCAGGGTTGCAATGTTACCTATGGAAAAACGTATACGGCTTTGTACGTCTTGAGTATTTAATTCGTCTATGATACCACTCAAGAGTGATTCGTCTCTTGATTATAAGAAAGAGTGAATCACAGTGAGAGAAATAGGGGGAAAAAGTATGGGTGTACAAGAACATGCTGCTAAGGATGCCTTGGAGTAAATGGAAAAATAAATTTAATGGCAAAAAAACTAATGAACGTTAGGCAATACCAAGACCATTTAGAGCTGCTTCGGAACCCAGGTTATTTAAGATGCTCAAAGGAGCAATGAAAATGTTTCGAATGATAAAAATCCGATTCAATCAAAAAACTTAAAAATAATGCTTTTGGAATTTTTGAATGAGAGAGGATATTGTTTATGAGCTGTATCTGCGTGGAATTATAAAGGACATTGACCAGTTGTTGGCTTGTTCAAAATATATCCAATACTGATCGAGTTTCAATAGCATTCAGAGTGCAACGGACTTAATCGGATTAATGAATAAAGAGGTTTATCTTATAATAATGAGAATTAATATATTAGAGCGAATGGTATATCAGTGTCGAAGTGAAATACATTTGAGAAGAATTAGGTGTAATATTTTCAGGGAAGCTAACGCCTGATGGCGTCTATTCATAGATTCTTCAACACCTAATTTAAAAGTAGTCTTGCTACATAATAGCAACCATCTTTCTCCGCTACCTGATGGACATTCGGTTATGTTAAATGAGGAGTACCATAACCTTTAATTCCTACTCGAAAAATTAGATTACGCTAAACACAAGTGGAAAATATGTAGAGATTTTAAAAAATGACAATTTTATTAGGTCAACAAAGCGGTTACACTAAACATCCATGTTTTGAAAAAGGATTGGCCAACTAGAAACAATTTAACTCCAGCATCTAAAAATATTATAAAATAGAGTCTAATACCAACAGATAAAATAATCCTTCCACCATTACATATAAAGCTGGGACTTGTAAAACAATTCGGCAAAGCAATGAAAACTACGGAGAGCAATAAGCTTTTATGTACAAATTTGAATAGATGGCTAAACTGTCTGATGCGAAAATAAGAGATGGTATTTTTGATGGACCACAAATTAGAGAACTTTTGAAAGATAATGAATTCCAAAAAAAAAATGACTAAGGTGGAGAAAGCAGCTTGGCAAAGTTTTAGAGACGTTCCGAAAAAATTTCTAAGAAATAGGAAAGATCCTAATAATATAGTTGAAAATATGGTAAAAAAATTAAAAATCCCCTATTGAATCTAAAGCTGCACTTTCTTCATTCTCATATTGAGTACTTTCCTGAAAATTTTGGGCGATTTTAGTGAAAGGGTGGAGGATTCCACCAGGACTTAAAAGATATTGAAAAGAGATATCAGGGTGCTTGGAATAGAAGTATGTTGGCAGACTACTGTTGGTCTTTGAAGAGAGACACATCAAACCAACATAAAAGAAAAACACTACAAAGGTCATTTACAAATAAAGGATCCCAATGCAGGAAATCTTGACCTTATTGAGTATTCGAATTATAGTTTTGGAGGGCCAAAGATTATGAGAAATAAGATTAAATATCTGGTTCAAACTTTCTGCAAAACAAGAATTAAGTCTCCAGCATAAGTTTTTATTGTAGCTTTCTGAGATTACATGCTCTTGAAGGCTCACTTGTAAGTCTTTTGTTGTTACGGTTATGGGGCTATAAGGTTATAGAATTTCTGGGTTAAAGGGCTATGGGGTTATAGGATTATGAATCTTATTTCCTTCGGGTGTTCAGCCAATAAATAAAACAACTTCAGTTACGACGACGTTTCGGTAATTTTATTACCTTCTTCAGGTCGTTAAATGAAAATAATTTAAATAACATATAATCGTGTATGATATACACAAACAATAAAAATAGAAATTGTGGTCTTGTTTTAAAATTCTTCTATAGTCCTCAAAAAGAAAAAACAACAAATCATGTTGTTGTTTCTTTCTGAGGACTATAGAAGAATTTTAAAACAAGACCACAATTTCTATTTTTATTGTTTGTGTATATCATACACGATTATATGGGAGAGATTTTTATTTAAATTATTTTCATTTAACGACCTGAAGAAGGTAATAAAATTACCGAAACGTCGTCGTAACTGAAGTTGTTTTATTTATTGGCTGAACACCCGAAGGAAAGAAGATTGATAAAATATATCCAGCCGTTAGAAGTGTTGATTGAATATTATAGGATTATGGACTTTTAGGGTTATAGAGTTTTGAGTTATTAGGTTGTATGGAGTTATGGGGATGTGGAGTTAAGGAAATTAATTCTACATGATTCAGAGTTATATTGTGACATGCAATTTTCATACGTTACACTTCAGGATTGTGGGGTTTATGGGTTTTGAGGTTATGAAGTGATGGATGTCTGGAATTATAAAGTTAAAACTCTCCTCTTTTTTGCTGCATTTTAGGTTTGTAATTTAATGGGATGTGAGATTTATGAGTTTTGAGGTTATAGATATTGAGGTTATGGGTTTTAGGGTTATAGGTTATCGATCTCAAGTTTATTGAGCTACGAAGGTATAGTGTTATAAGGTTTAAGGGTTGATATTTTTGGATTTTATAGTTTCAAGCGGTTTTTTGAGGTTAGAAAAAAACAGGTTTCAGATTCGGTTTCAGCGACCCAAAAAATATATAATCCACTTGGTCTGATTTAAGGAACCCTCCACACATTTCTTTTTTTGTGGTCCTGTGTAATCAATCAATCGGGGAAGTTAATATTCTTTGAATGAAGCGCATCTCACAGCAGCAAGTCTCACATAACATATAGTACACTGAGTTTTAGTAACCTGGATTCTTTTTTTTCAGTTTATTTATTCTCCCTGAAAATATTATACCTAATTCTTCTCAAATGTATTTCACTTCGACATTGATATACCATTCGCTCTAATATATTAATTCGCATTATTATAAGATAAACCTCTTTATTCATTAATCAGATTAAGTCCGTTGCACTCTGAATGCTATTGAAACTCGAACAGTATTGGATATATTTTGAACAAGCCAACAACTGGTCAATGTCCTTTACAATTCCACACAGATACAGCTCATAAACAATATCCTCTCTCATTCAAAAATTCCAAAAGCATTATTTTTAAGTTTATTGATTGAATCGAATTTTTACCATTCGAAACATTTTCATTGCTCCTTTGAGAATCTTAAATAACCGGGGTTTCGAAGCAGCTCTAAATGGTCTTGGTATTGCCTAATGTTCGTTAATTTTTTCTTATTAAATTCCCATTCTTATTTTCCCTATTTTTCTCATTGAGGTGATTCACTCTTTCTTATAATCAAGATGCGAATCACTCATTTCAGATCACTTGAATGGTATTGAATTTCTACACACACCAATACCATAATCATTTTGAAAGATATATGCCTGAAACATGTCGTAACTGACTCGGTTTGTTTCCGGTGTGGTACAATAGAGTTTTCACCACAAAACCTTAAGTACTAGAAAGGAATAAATTGCCCATTGTCCAAAAGATTTATTAAACAATTTTCCTCCTTTTCCGGAATTTGAGCCGTTTTCCAGAATATTACCCCCTTTTCCAATATATTTTTAAAGAGTTTATCCATAAATAAACGAATTTTTATAAACTATTTCAGCATTGAGTGCTGAATTGTGCATCGCTTCCATACCTTGCTATAAATTTTAATATCTTGTGGTAATAAAAAACCACCACTCCAACAACCTAAGCTCTAAAAATGTAGTCCTGCATAACGAAGGCCACTCACGAGTAAGAAAATACTTTCAAACGTATTCTTGCGCCCCAAAAAAGAAACTCA
The DNA here is from genome assembly GCA_963556165.1 of Tipula helvola. Lineage (NCBI taxonomy): Eukaryota > Metazoa > Arthropoda > Insecta > Diptera > Tipulidae > Tipula > Tipula helvola. The sequence goes on along the minus strand of OY744481.1, from coordinate 5,789,467 downwards.
CCAGCACCCAGTTTATCAATCTCAAATTTATATAGGTACTAAATCTAATAATGGGATTGTGTTATGACGGCTCGGTAATTTATATCCCATTTCTCAATTATAATATCACGAACCATTGATCTCGGCAAACGTATTTCCCCAAAACAAAATGTATTTAATTACCATTTCATTTACATTTCACATTAATAATTAAATTAAATCCCCCGGAAAATGTGACTTGATTATTTAATTCAAAGTAAAATATCATTAAAATATATTCGCTATAACAAAACGAAAGAAAATACGTAAGTTATAAAGAATTTTCAGCAATTCATATGACAGTTAAATTCCGAGAAATTTAAGCAGCAAACAAAACATAAAAATTATAAATAATTAGAGATTAATCTCCAGAGATAAATTATATAGTAGAACCATGCGTGAAAAATTATGTATGTGTATACGACGGGTGTATACCACCGCACACAAAGAATTTCCAACGATGAGCGGCAAATACATAAATCTCTTATAATCATACGATTTTCTATTTCACCAATTTTCTAAAATTTATTATTTTTATAGCTAGCTGCTTACCCTCTACAATTACATACTACATAGTACTTATGTTTAGAGAACAAAAGCGTCATTTTTATGCAACTGATTGAGCTGTACGTGTATAACGAACTTTAGAGAAGGGGAAGAGTAAGCAAATAGGTTAAACTTATAACAAAACTTACATTTTTTTACAAATTTCAATTATTATTCTGTTTAGTTTTTGTGTTCATCTAAAAAACAGCATCATCATAATGTGCATTGAACTTATGAATTACATACAAGCCACCCCCGACTTATTCTTTTCATTCGGTGCAAATCAGTATACAATACGAGTAGCTAGTTGCCGAAGCAAAAAAAATCACTTCTCAAGTATAAATAAGAACATGAAAAAAAAAATTCTAAGACGTACCGAACCCAACAATAAAGTACACTAATTCCATATAAAATCTCTTCTTGTTGTGTATAGTTTTTAAGCAACTTTTCTTCTTCCGTATTCGTACTAACTTCCTATACTATTCTACTCCACTTTTCTTTTATGTACTCTTGGAAAGATACAAAACAAAAAGATCCAATTCTATTTAAATAGGAAATTTCAATTTTTTTTTATGCTTTCTTAACAATGCGCTGGCAGAAACAACTTGAAGATGGATTGTGGTAATATTATATACTTTAAAATATATTCGAGTATGGTATCAGGCAGACAACTAAAGAAATTGTTCTTTAAATATTGTATTATATATGTATGTACGTACGTGTATGTCGCTCTTTTGCAATATTATTTGTACTTGTGTATAGTTAAGGCGGGCAGAATGGAAAATTATGTTACAATTGGAAAATATACATACATATTTAAAGATAATAATGTAAATATATATGTTAAGAAAGACAAATTTGATTCAGTTTGTTATTTTGTCAAATGACATAAATGGGGCACAGAATGATTCTAAATATGGTATTATTGTGTATTAATGTGCCATTTAATAAAGTAATTCATGTATTGGAAGATGCAATTTCTGAAAATAATAATCTTCAAGATATACCAGAATAAGATAAATAGTCCAGAGCTGTAAAGAATGTATATTTGTTTCCCGTCAATACATAATATAAAAATAATTCCTGATGCTGAAGAAGTAATGATATTTTGTTGTACTTTAAGTACCTCTGTTCTCACATAGAAATGTTACTATTGGGAATTCAAGAGGTCAGAGCATCCACCGGGCCCTCACGTGAATTTTCATAGGCAATGTAAACAAACCACTATGAGTACTTATTTTCTATCTAGATCTCTATTTCTGGCGGCCTCATTTTTCTATGAGATTAAAAAATTAAACAATCAATTAAAACCAATCATCTCTAATATGCATTGTGCAGATATTTACAAGGTTTAGCCATATTTGAGATATTCCCAAATTAATAAGACCAAGTTAATAAACAATTTAGTCGTATGTGTATGAAAGGTGCTATTTACAGCAATACATTCTGACCAAATTACTGTAAGTTTAGTCGAATAAATCAAATAACGTATTAAATCAAACCGATTTCTGCTCACTTGAGAACTTTGAAGTCCCATAACTCGCAAATCCAAAACATTTTTTCGGCCTGTAAGTGATGACTTTTAGTGTTTGTGAAACATGCACATTTACTTACTTTTACGTTTATGCATGAAAATTTTGAGCCTTGAGATTTTTGGAATTTGTCTGTCTGTCTGCCTGTGTCCTCTCTACAGCCCCGATGGTTTAAAAAATCAAAGTGAAACTTCATATTTAAGCTATTTTCTTAAATTGGAGGGTTTCAGTAAATTTTAGTCGAAATCGGCCAACTTTTTCCAATGGGCACTAGTTTGCACACATTCAGTTTATAGTTTAAATGAAATTCAAATTACAAAAGAAACAAGGGTCAGATGTCAGATCAATCGTCAAGAAATGCAGCTAATATTGTCGAGTTCTAGAGAAGTGAGGTAGTTAATGCTCAGCTCATTTTCTTAGTTCTTAGTCTAAATATTAAAACTTCTTGAAACTGTTGCTACATTAATTGTTAAATGTAGATTTGTTCGTGAATGGCGATGAGCTGAAATAAGAGTTAGGATTTTTTTTATATTGAACCTATTTTGCTTTGGCGTGCTTGTGTAAGCCTCCCAAGTAGAATTTAAAGATAACCATTAGTAATTCAGACAGCAGGTATACAAATTCAGAAGCCTAGAGATTTTGGGTTTATTAATAGTGCCGGTTAGATTAAGATATTTCAAAATTAGGCATTTGGAAAGAAAAATGTATTTAATAAATTTGAATAACGCCACAAAAGTCTCCACAAAATTGCAAAATTTTTTGAAAAATCTCCATTCAGAAATTCAATATCTGGCTACCGAGCTCCGCTCTAAAAGTTGAATGTGGCTAAACATTTTTCTATTTCTTTATGTTACGAGAAGAGTTCAATAAGTTCGGATAATCTATATGAAATAACGGTAAATTTTATTTAAAAATAATTTTTCAATATAATCTCCACCCACGCTAATTATTATTACACCTGCCAATTAATTTGTACAAACCATCAAAATAAAATGATTTCTCCTGTTCTCCAAAATATTCTTCTACAGCGGACATTACCTCACTGTCATTTGAAAATCTTAGCCCCCTTAATTTTTTTTCAAATTTGTAAAAAGGAAATAATCACTTGAGGCCAAATTTGGACTGTATGGTGGATGCGGTATTTCATTGAACTTGCAATCTCTTACCGCTTGTTGTGTAACATTCACGTTATGTACTGGTGGGATGTCATCTAAAAGTAATATTTTTTGCTTGATTTGACCTCGTCGCTTTTCCCTGATAGCATTTTTCAATTTATTCAAAAGCCCAGAATAATAAGCCCCTGTTATTGTGGTCTTATGAGATAAGTAGTCAATCATCAAAATTCCATCAGCATCCCAAAAAGTTGTTGATATTATCTTACCGGCAGATGGTTGAACCTTAAACTTTTTTGGTGGATTCCTATTTCGACTCTTAATCGTAGTGATAAATCCACGTTTCATCACCGGTGACTATCTGGTTTATAATTTTAACCGGATCGCCTTCACTCATTTCTTATATTACCTTAGAATTTTCCACTCGATAATTTTTTTTGTTTCATAGTCATCATTCGGGGAATCCATCTTGCACTAACTTTTGGCAGCTTAAGATGATTGTGTAAGATTACAAGAACAAGAAGACCGTCGTTTAAACAGAATTTCCGAAATAGTTTACCATTATTATAGGCAGATACCAGAACATTATAAATGTGTAAGAAAACGTCGTCTACGCGTCATTGACATAATTCATACTGTAAATTTCGCCGCCAAAGCGGAACTCTGTCACATGCGACTATTGTTGTATCACGTTAAGAACGCAACAAGTTTCAATCATCTTTTAATGTTTAACAACACTCAATATGCGACATACAAGCAAGCGCTCAACGATTCATATACGACGATCAACAGTGGACAGAAGGTTTGCAGGAATCTTCCGTGTCAAAAATGCCAAGAGTAATGAGAACGTTGTTCATACAGATACTGATCCTTGGTTCTCCCGAACACTCAAAACGCCTATGGGAGATGTTTAAACGAGACTTGTGTGAAGATTTTATCCAAGAAGTCAGACGAACTGGCAAGTCTGACGAAGAAGGAATTGAACGCGCCTATCGGATCATCGCATACAAGCTAAACACAGAAGCAACAAAAGGCAGAAATTTCCACTTCGGTATGGACACTATTGATGACTATGAGAACCTGCTAAACGAACAAGTCTTGAACCTCGATAATTCAACTACTCTTGGCCGTCGCATGAACGATATGCTTGGCTCATATAATGGCATATGCTTGGTATCGTCAAGTGTATGACCTTCACAGGAATTGCATCGATTTTGCTACCGAATGGACGAACGGTACATAAGACCTTAGGACTCCAATCTCCAAGCACCATTGACATCTGAATCGATCTCAAACATAAAACCGAGATCAGTTAGAGCAGCCGACAATATGGATCAACTATGTATTGCGCAAAATTGGAAATTCTAATTTGCCATTTGGGGGGAACATTATGGTCCTGAGAGGTGATTTTCGTCAATGCTTGACCGTTCAGCCACGAGCCAACCAAAGCGTGCTGCTGGATCCATCAATTAAACGAAGTAACCTCTGGAGACCCTTCACTTCATTTTCATTGGTGGATAATATGCGTGTCGATGTCGAACAGATACAATTCGCAAATTATTTGTTGCAATTGGAAGACGGGAAACTTCCGATTAACCAGTTTGATGAAATAAAATTAGTGGAGGATCTCTTGTATAATAACAATCTAATTAACGAAGTGTTTGGAAATTGATTCGTCAATCACAACTATGAATAAATCAAGAATCGAACTATACTAGCGCCACTGAATAAAAACGAAGGTAAGATCGATGCTGAAATTATCGACCAACTGACTGGAGTGGAGATTCCAAAGCAAATAAAAGCTTTGATTCAGTCAAAGATCAGCCAGAAGGGGCGCTCCAATTCACTTCTGAACTTCTTAACTTCATCGAAATTGCCATTACAAGCCTTTTTAAATTAGTAAGTTAATTTCTAGAACGAGTTTCATGCCAATCTGTGAAGAACTGACTTAGTTCCAATTTTTAGAACCACATCCGAAATTCATACTGAAATCAGATTTTAATTATAGAAACAAAACAAAATAAGCCAGTTTCCAGAACTATATTTGGAACTAATGTTGGAATTCCATTTACGTTATACAAATTCAAGTTTCATCGCAATTAATTGAGAAATGCAGACTCCCATTAAAATTAATAATTTTTCAAAACAACATCAGGACCTCATGTTAGTGACATTTTCATCAAACACACCGTGTTTCATATCAGTCGGAAAAAAATGTGTAATTCCATTCAAACTGGGCATTTTCTAGACCACACCCGGAACACATTTTGACATTTCATTTTCTCCATACAAACAGAGCCTTAACCAACTCGGTTGGAAAATGGCTTAATTCCATTCAAATTGGGTATTTTCCAGAACCACATCCGGAACTCATATTAGAATCTCATTTTCATCATATAAACCGATTTGCATCCCTATCGATTGAGAAATGACTAAGTTTATGATTTTTTATGAATGCGGAATCGAAATATTCCCAATTGAACGATATATAAATCAGCCGGGCACAACAACTTCGTTATCTCAACATCTAAACAAATAGCATTGATTTCAAAATAAAATTCTGCACCCTTACGCACATTTGCCTATACAAAAACCTATTTCTATTTACTAGGCCATAATAGTTTCTCGTAAACATGATAATGCAATAGACGGCCCAATAAATAATCCTAAAACTATAATTCGATCAATCACAAAACAAAGCATTACAAGAATATGTACATTTCCCTTTTTGATTTCACTGATCTGGAAATTATTTATAGAAAGATTTTTTTTGTACCGAACCATATCTATATATACTTCATCTAATAAACAAACAATTTCTTCATCACTAACTTTGAAACTAAGTAGTAGTATTATTTATTACAACAGCAACAACAAAAAACACATAAAATCTCTAAAGTTTCATGCTCGATTGGAAAACACAACATATACTTACAACACAGCATACACAAACACACACACACACACACACCCAGTTCTATGAAATAGTAAAAATTTAATTTTGCCGCTTCACACAAATGGAATGGATTTTCCTGGATAGATCCATTTTCACTGCTGAAACTTTACTACTGAACCCTTACTTTATAAATTATTACATTGTGAATCCGTGTTCAATTCATTTTCTATTTTAACTTTTCGTTTTTCGAGGAAGGTTTAGTCAACCAAAAAAAAAAAAAAAAAATTAAAAAATTTTTTATATTTATGTTAAAAAATATAGATTTTCTTTTCATTTCGTTTGGAAATGAAAATTTGCGTCCAAAAAAAATAAAATTTTCTTTTCATCTCGAAAAAATAAAAATATTTTTTTTTGTGTAAAAGTTAGTGTGTTGATGTTATTCGAGATGATGCTGAGAAATTGGAAAAATATTTATACACGCACCAAAAAATCTTTTTGGCAAATAATATCGCACACAGAAAATAGAAAACCCCTTCGCTATACCCTATTATGTATTCCTATTATCCGAATTGTGGGTGTGTGTGTGTGTGTGTGTGGGTTGTCTACTTGGATCGAGAGTACAAAAGGTTATACGATTCATCAATAATGTTGCTTCTCAATGTCTAGATGTATATAGTAAGTATAATAATAAGAGTCGTCGTAATAATAACAAAGTACCAACATAAATAAGAAAGAAAATGAATAGCCTCGAGTCTTTTATTTTAATATTGCGAACGAAAGTGTTTATTTTAACTATGGGATGCTGGTGTGTGTTATTATCTAAAGAAAAAGGCGAAAGAGTTTATTAATTTTCTTTTTTTTTTGTAAGCTTGCTGCTCCTGCTTTATACTTTAGGTGAATATATATTATATGGATTTCAAATAAATTTTTTCACCCATTCACATCTCCCATTTTTCTTTCATTGCACAGCACAAAATATTTTATTTGAGGCAATATACGCATAAAATGTCGATTCATTTAATCGAATATGGTGTATCGTTGTTGCCATGTACCAACGTTTATGATGGATTTTTGAGGCTATACATAATGTACATATGGTGAAAAATATATTTTCGAAGTGAAGACAGAATAAAGAGACATATAATTTCCAGGAAATTTAATGAAATAGATATATTAGAAATAATTTTGATTCACATTAACGCGCGGATTATTTAGACTATTTGTACGATTTCCTATTAGCACAAAATGCTTCGAATTTATCTTAATGCCAAAACATTATGTTATTCGTTACTATAAATTACTTATAAACTTATTTATAGTTAATAGATTTAGTTTGGTTTATTGATTGCTATTCAAATGAAAGAATACATTTGTAAGCTTTATTTAAAATTGAAACAGAGTTTAGGGTTTGTAATATTAGTAAATATTATAGAAAATGCAACTTTATCATGGCTGATTTGGAGCTTGAGTGATAAAAAGCTCACTGTAATTAATTAATTGAACTGTAATTAGCTTTTGGTTTAACCAAGCCGACAAGCCCAGCGCCATTTCGTAAAAGAGTCCAGAAACTACTTCATACTTCAATGACTTGCCAAGAAACTACTATTATCGTTAATCAGGAACAGGAGAATATTTTGTGTTAAAAAGACGTACGTTAAAAAATAATTTTCATAAAAATGTTTACATTTAACGTTTTTGTTATTTCTTCTCTCCGTGTTTTTGTAATTGCAAAGACACAAAATAAACCTACAAAGGAAAACTAGCTCGTGAGTATCATACATGAGTAGTAGATATCATAAGTATCATCATTTTATTTCGTTACCTATTTTTCTCCGACGAGACTTCTTTTACAAACTATGGAACGGTTAATCGACACCGCACGCATTACAGAAGTGTTGACATACAACATGCATTACTTGGCTTCGCAAGTGCCCTCCTCCGCAACAAACTCATCTGCCTCCACATTATTGAAGACAAATTGAAAGGTCAAATGTACCGAGATATTTTGAAAAATGAACTACTAACATTTTTTGAAGACCTAAGATTAAAAGGCGGCAGAACATGTAGTTTCAACATGATGGTTGTCCAACAAACTATTCGGCGGTAGTACGTCAGGAATTTGATTGTGATTTTGCAGTGGTTCACCGTTCAACCACTACAGCATCTTCAAACTTGGCGGCTCACTTTCCACCTCAAATGCGCATTGGGTGTCTCACTTCCCCAGGCAATGCCGTCTTGAATATACATGCCAATGACTACAAGGAATGACAACACTCTAAGTCTCTGCCTCTATGAGGCAGTGTAGTAAAGTAATTTTGTTTTGTTTCATGCTAAAACAGTTTTTTTTATTTAGTGCATTATATTACTTACGTCACAGGGATATGTCAAGCGTTTGTTTTACGCTTTGATTTGTTTTTCAAATCGAGTACTTAATAAAATTTTTATTTGATTTACATAATTTATTTCCATTAATATTTCCAATATTTTATTATTAAAACTGAATTGCAATCATTTATTCGATTTTTTCCTTATTTAGTTATAGCATTTATAATTTCTATCGTCGCTGGATCGGTGGAGCTGGTGCGGTAAACTGCCCTGCTAGATCATCAGGTCTTAGTACGTCAGATTTAGTTTTGTTTGAGTATCTCAAAGACAAATTTACAAACAAGAACCAAAAATACGTGGTAATATGATTGAGCGAATCAGAAATGCTTGTACCAAATGTAATAACGACACTTTTATAGTAACACGTATAAAAAAACTTAGGACTTACTTAGGACAACATAGGACAAATCTGCGTAATTATTGATGTTTTTTAAATTTACAAGTTTCTTCAAATATTAAAATTTTAAATGTAATAACATCGTTGCCGAAAATATCGAGCTGAAAACTGAATTTGACAAATTCAAAGAAATGCAGAATAGCACCAACATGCAATAAACAACTACTTAATAATAGCTGGACTATCAGATAAAAACATTGATTGTAAAACTTTAGCTAGAAATATTTTGAAAGAAATCGGAAGTGAAGCGTCCACCAATGACACATGTGATATGGAATACTATGTTCAAACAAATCGAGGCAAAGCAAACTCATCTTCTGTTAATATTAAAAACGCTAAAAAAAGTTCGAAGGAATTCAAACTACTGCTGAAATTTAATAGTGTTGATGCTAAATATTTGAAGTCAGAGAAGTTAGCCCGAAGAATCAGCCCGAAGTTTTGGTTCATATCTCGGATAAAATGTAGGTAACACGAAAAAGTGTAAATTTTGTAAAAAGTGTAGGCTCATCCCGAAAAAAATTTTTTAAATAAAGTGCATCTAGCACGAAAAAATTCAAGTTTAAACCAAATGAAAACTAATAAATTTCTTAAAAAATATTTATAATAAAAAACATAAATTCGTTTAAGATTAAGAGTAATACCATTCAACATATTCTACAAATTCATATACAAATTTATGTTCTGTTGGTAGTGTAGTCATTTAATATGAAGAAACCTTACATCCATTACTAGAGATATTGCTTAATGGTTTTATACATGGGCGAATAGGCCATGATGCTAGCTAAGAGATGGCCAACACCCCAGGTTCATATCATGGGGATAAACATATCGTCGCTTCCAATTAAGAGTATTACATCTGCAAATCATTAAATTTTTTGGAGGGGCCTGTCAAGGTTTTAATGTTAAATTTGGCCTAATATTTTTAAATAAAATTCTTGCCACACATTTTGTGAAGGACCTTATTTAAAAAAAAATTAAGTCGAAATTAGCATTAACAATTTTAAGGCCTCTCCAAAATTAGTCATTTGCAGATGTAATACTCTTAATTGGAAGCGACGATATGTTTTTGAATAATTTGTATTTTTAGTGTAGCGTCTGTGATCTGGAGAAACGTTAAATTATATACAGCCATACAGCCAATACTAGAGATATTGCTTAATGGTTTAATATATGGGTGGATAGGCCATGATGCTAGCTAAGAGATGGCCAACACCCCAGGTTCATATCATGGGGAAAAACATATGCTTTTGAATAATTTGTATTTTTGGTGTAGCGTATGTGATATGGAGAAACGTTAAATTATATACAGCCAATACTACGGATATTGCTTAATGGTTTTGTATATGAGTGGATAGGCCATGATGCTAGCTAAGAGATGGCCAACACCCCAGGTTATATAGAGATCCCTAGTATTGGCTGTATATAATTTAAGATTTCTCCATATCACACACGCTACACTAAAAATACAAATTTCTCGAAAACATATGTTTATCCCAATGATAAGAACCTGGGGTGTTGGCCAGCTATTAGCTAGTATCATGTCCTATCCGGCCTGAAATAAACCCATTAAGCAATATCTCATCTTTTTGGATGTATAAAATTTATGGTTTACTTATAGTAAATGACTACAGTACCAACAGAACATAAATTTGTATATGAATTTGTAGAATATGTTGAATGGCTTTTCTCTTATAAGAATTTATTTTTTTTATTACAAATATTTTTTAATAAATTTATTAGTTTTCATTTGGTTTTAAACCATCGTGTTAGATGCATTTTAATTATAATATTTTCTTCGGGATGAGCCTACACTTTTTCGGGATAGCTACATTTTATCCGAGAAATGAACCAAAACTTCGGGCTGATTCTTCGGGCTAACTTCACTGACTTAATATTTGCTGCACAAAATAAAAACAAAAGGAAAATTTGTATTTGCTAATAAAGTGGGGTATGAATTGCAACAAAATACATGGACTGGATGACAACAAAATACAGGAACTTTGGACACCTAAATATCAACAGTTTCATAAATATAGTATTTACAGATATTGTTTGTATTTGCAAGCGTTACATTTCATTTGTGAGTTGTTTTAGTTCTTTTTTATTATTGTCGTGCTTTGTAAGTTATAGTGTTTGTTTACAACCCCTTTTGACAGTTTTTGTTTACATTAATTTGCCAACTTTTTAATATGGGTACTATATTTAACACTTTAAGATTTTATTAATTATTTTTTGTATACATATTTGCATTATATTCTATTTTAAATTCATTCCCCTAATGTTCGCTAATTTAGTAGTAATGCATTACTTACAAGTTCGACGTTTTGTTGATTTGTAGTTTATTTATTAACCTTACATAAGTGTTTTCTATTCTATATTTAATATATTGCACAAATTTGGTTTAGCACATAAACAAACCATTTACATATTTTTCGAAACGTTATGTTTGTGCTATTATACCAATTTATTTTTAGGACAAAAATTTGTTTACTTTGCTTAGGGTTGCCGCCCGTCATACTTTACGTAGGACAGTCCTACAATTGAAGGTGATTGTCCTACGTCCTATACTTTTAATAAAAGTTCTACTTTGAACAGAATCATAGGCAACATTTTTTTTTTACTTATAGTTGATTAAATAATTTCGTGTTTTAAATTCTCCCACTGATTATTACAAATTTTTCAAAATATATTTTAGTTACGCTCGTTTACACAATAGCCGCATCGGTTCATTCATAATACACTAAGCCCCTGTCTATATTGGATACAAATTAAACTGTACACAGCCAAAAATGAGTATAAAACGAATTGTCATTCATCGATTCAGAACTGTATAATATTGATTGTGATCTAATCACAGTCAATATATACAATAGAAATGCTTGTTTAAATTTTTATTTTATCAGTGTTTTTAATTTTATGTAGTCGTTAAAACGTTCATAATCAAAAAATGTATGTAGATCAGTAATGTACCTAAATTAATATTAACATTTTTAGGCGAAAATAGAAACCCAAACTAACTTACTACTGGCTGAAAAAATTTGGATGGCTACAAAAAGAAAATGAATCCGACGTAAAATGCAGAATTTTTAAAAATGTTTTGCACAAGGTGTATCGACAATTAAGCAACAAGAGCAAAGCAGAGGCACATAAAATTAAAGTGAGGGCACCAAACACTTCTTCTTTAATTCATGTTTAGAAAGGGCACACAAGAAGAGCTTTAGTTTATTGCTATTGAAATTGCTCGATTCTACATAGTAAAACACATAAAGTTCGTTAGACCGTTTGCTTAACCTATAAATCATTTAAGATCTCGTGTATAGTCAATGGAAGGAATGTTTAAAAGCATTTGTAATTCAATAAAGGAGCTACATTTAGGTTTTTTAATAAAATAGCTGTTGGCAGCAGACAACACGAATTCCAATTTTAGTCGTCATCATTCCCATTTTAGAAGTTTTAAAACTGTGAACATTACATCGTAAAATCAAACTACGAGGCTCATATTTTGTACAATTCTCTCAGATCTTTTCTGAAGGAGTTAGACGTCAATATCGAAAATATCGTGTTGAAAATCAACTCTCATTAGAGTTTGTCATGAAAACGAAGAGACACTTTAAAAGAATTTTGCATTTTTATGAAAGTCACCTTTAGCGAGTTTTCAAAACATATTGTAACTCGCTGGTTATCTTTACAGCCTTGTATAGAAAGTTTATTAAAAGAATGGCCAGCATTACCGTCATATATCTGTGGCATTAAGTTGAAGTATAGCTTATGTCGACTTAAGAGAAAAATGGATTTTTTGATATGTAAACACAAAAGTACCAAGTACTTATTTTGCTCAAACTTCGACGCCTCTCGCGCATACAAGCCGATACATATATGAAAACTTTATTTAAGCTTAAGTACAGAAATTTTCATATTTGCTTAAGTTAAAGGAACTTATCTACAAAAAAGCTATTCTACAAAATATGCTTATATATGTACAAGTCAAATATTTAGAGTATAGCTTTATGTACATTTAATGACGGGAGAAATACTGATTTATAATTTTTTATAGTAGCTTATGCAGGCATAGGCCTAATTATCTTACAGCTTCATATACATATGTTAAAGTAGCTTAAGTGTACATAAGTGTTTATATAATCCAGGAACCATTTTGTTAAAGTAGCTTAAAAAGTTTTTGAATCAAATTAGTCATGAATGATCCTTTTAATGTTTTGAAAATAAAGAAATACAGTTGCAGGACATTTACCATCTCTGAAAAAATGCATGGCTTAATTTGAAGTGGATCATAGAAAAATTTCCAAAACAAACTTGTTTTTCCTCTCCTGAAAAATACTAAAAGTGACATAAGCTACTTTAACTTATTGCCACAGATATTTTAAGCAGTTTAAACAATTTGTCAGTCGCACTGAAAAAAGTCTTACATAATCTCACTTAAAATCGAAATGAATCTTCTTCCTCTTCAAACATACATGAAAAAGGATAAAAAATACGAACCATGGCTTGAAGTTTAATATTCACAAATGTCCTGTGCATCAGAATATTCATAGCCTTCGAAGAAACTTTGCATAAAAGGATAAACCATTATGTATTTATATTTTTGAGTGAAATCTAGGTGAACGGTTATGAATTGCCTTCATATAATCTGGATGGTTATACACTATTCGGTGCTTGTAATGAGACTTATATATTTGGTGGAATGTTTGTTTATTTTGATTCCACTTTGAGTTGTTCACTATATGCGTTTAATTTAGCTTCGGCTGATATGTTAGGGTTGACTGAGGTTGAATTTGGCTAATGATTTGTATGTTATACTCCAGTAATTGTATTTCTGCAAGAAATTTCGAGTTCTGTTGGCAGAAATTTGTTTATTACTGGTGACATTAATACATTACTATACGATGCTTATGTCTTCTTTTGGACTTGAGTCTTTGATTAATATTACTACAAGAGTGACAATATGAACATCTACGTGTATCGATCACTTCTTTGCTCGTCTCAGGTCAAATAAAGCAACAAAGCAGTTAAAAACTGAGTGAGAATTTTTTTAAATCACTTTATCATATTTAGTGTACATCAACATATGGCTTCCCTCAAGGTATGAGTACTGAGTCAGCTTTGTTAGAATTTCTAGATATTAGACATAATGGGCTGAACTGTGGTAGTATTTGTACTGGTTTGATTTTTGATGCTTCTAAGGCATTTGACATGGTTGATCGTAAAATTGTGTATTCTATTCTGTCGGACGTTTGTTTTAGAGATACCAGTAAACAGCTGGTTTGCATCCTATTTGGAGAATAGAGAAATGAGAGTTAGAATAGGTAACATTTTAAGTGATCCTAGATCCGTGGAGTGTTAGTGTTCCCCAAAGATAAGTGTTGGGTTCTTTACTGTTCCTGATTTACTCCAATTCTATTTTTATACTTGGTTTAAATGGCAGCAAGTTACATGATTTAGCTTTAGCTTATACTGCTATATCTTCCACTGATGTTGACAAGCATTGTCTAATCCTGAGTAATAAAACCAAGTTTATGTTGTTTAAAATGTCTGGACTTATAACGTACCTAATGACAAAGAAAGTTACATATCATAGCGCATCTAAATGTACCCCTACCAACTGTCATACTGATTGTTTAAATATTGAATTAGTTAACTCATTTAAGTATCTTGGAATCCATTTGGATACTAAGCTATATTGGAAAACTCATGTCACTAATTTAAAACATTATGTTACATTCTTCGCGATGTATGTACTATATGTCCTGTAACACAGAGTTAAAAATGACGTATCATGCATTGGTAATGGCTGAAATGGATTACGATTTATCCTGCTGGGGTGGATTTTGCGAACCATATTGAGGAAGAAAAGAGCAGATTCATCTTGGCTTTTTTTCAAGCCTACTAATATCATACCATTGCAACATTTGTACGTTTATAAGGTCTTAAAAATATGTTCCAACCGTAGTGAGCAGCATATAACGAGATTTGATGCTCGATACAACTTCCGTGCTAACCATCAAGTTTTGTACAGTATTCCCAGATTTAATAATGATCATTTCTGCCGCTATATCTTTGTTACATCACCCACCATCATCTTCAATAGGGAAATAAATTCTCTAGAAAATTTTAAATATGCGAATTACCAAAATTCGTTAATTTTATTTAAAATCTCTCCGACTAGGAAAATGCAAAAATTGTAGTTTAGGAATTTGAAGATTTGTTAATTTTTGAAGTTGGATTAGAAAACTGAAAATTTTTCAAATGTTAATTGAAATTTTTTTTATATGCAATACAGAGAAAAGAGTAGATTGCACAAAATGTATCAATTGTCATTTGTGAAAGATGAAGAAATTTTGAGCTTTAAGCTTGGGACATAACATTGGCAAAAAAAACCATAGTATAACTTTACTGGGTAAGTAGTTCTGATATTTTTGCGATAAGGTAAACATTTCTGCGATATCTTTGTTTATTTTCAATCGAACATTTCGTAGGACGGCATCAATTCTTCTACTTTTAAAACCATTGTATCTATTGTGACATAGATTTTCCATAGTGCTCTTGGTTTCTAAAGATCTTCTGCCAGGAATCAAAGACATCCCACAAAATAAAAATCCTACTAAAGTATTTCTTTAGGTTTCGACATAAAACTGGGTCTGACTTTCGATGTACCTACCTACTTTGCCTGTTGTCGGCCAATTTCGTCCAGAACTATTTCGCTTATAGAACTAAAGCTTGGGACATAACATTGACGAAAAATACCATAGTATTAATTTCCAAATTCTCTACGAACCAAATCACTTGAAATAATATAAGCCCTGCCTGCTTATTACATACTTTAGTTGAAAAAATTCTAACTTTAAGGAAAACTATCGATATATTGCGCCGCTCAATATTTGAACGTTTGAACTCTTGAGTCAAGCATTAGAAATTACTCTTCATTTTGGAGTTAATGAATCTCATTAAGTTCGTACTTACTGAGAAAAATTAACTCCAAAATGAAGGAGAACTCTAATGCTTGACTGAAGAGCTCAAATGGTCAAATAATGAGTAACTTTACTTTTTGACACATCAGAAATTTATCAGCTATGTATAGAGTACCATAATCTCGTTAACGCATTTTCCTGTTTTGAAGTTTTCACCATAAGTGAGAAAAAATTGTTATTTTGGCATTGCGCTGAATAAACACCTAAAATAATTTAATTATTAGCATGTAATAGCTAATATCAATTAAATTTATTTATTTATGGTGTTGTGAATTCAAACGAGCTCCCTTTCTAGTAAGCGCGTATTAATTACTGGTTAAAACTTGTAAACACAAATTTAACACAATTCAATCTACATAATTTAAAGATGCTATCAAGTATGACAGCAAACAAACACCACATACAAATTACATGAATACCCATAACAAGCTAAATTAAGTGTTAATTATTGAACCGTAAAATATTAGAGATTTATGTTATGTATACATATGCGATATTAACTCTAATTAAACTCCAATTATATGAAATTTCCGTAGAGACATATTCCAATTTATTTTGCTTTTATGGCTTTTTCATTATTTACATATTCGTATACTATATTGCTTAATGCCAAAGTTTATTTACATGCTGAAATAATGCAAATTTGTCAAAAAGCCTTAAATTTGCCTAATTGATTTAATAATTTCGAATAACATTTGTTACTACAGACAAAAAAAGTTATCCAAATTTTCACTTTGTAAACTTAGTATTCGGGGCATGTAGGAGGTGTTCAAATAAACTTTGAACTTTAAGATGAGATTTATATAGGATATTGTAGGTGTTTTATTTTCCAGGGTAACCAAATTTACGTAAGTATTGTGTTCTCCCGCTTGAACCTATAAAATTACTTAATTATATAAAACAAAATTATACAATTATCGATTATAGATTAGGATACCCTATATATTGTGCGGAAAATTTATTTTATAATTTTTTTTATCAAGATTTATGTAAAACCTACGCTGTGGCGTGTACAAAACTCAGTTAAAATGTACATAAACTTATTTAAAATAAAAATTTTGTTTTTGGTCTACAAGAACACAACTACCATTTGTATTCGGTTTTATAAAATTTTACTCTAAAATTTATGATTTGGTGACAGTGAAAATGAGTCACTTAAATTGATACAACTGAATATATCGCTAAAAACGGTAATACAATTATAAAATTTATTTTTTAGTTGGAGGTCATTTGAAGGTCAACTTTATTTTCTGACATATTATTTTACTTTATCAGGATTATGAGGGTTTCTGTAAAAATAAAAAAGTGTCTATACCTGAAGTGTAGAAGATCCACATAATAAAAAAACCTTTTCCCTTTAGTTTCCTCAGGCAATAGCCATAGCTACTTAACTTTAATATTCGTAGGAAATGCAAACTCAATTAACTTAACCGTGGTGAATTAATAAACAATTAACAAAAAAAAAATGCTGTTGGGGGTGAAATTTGTAATCATTGTTGTTTTATTTAATATAGAATAATTGACTTTACATCATCACATAATACCGTCGAATATAAACACAGACATATTGTATACCTACACACAATAGTAAAAATTAGTTTTATCAATAATTTTCATTAACAAACAAAAATATTGTTGTTGTTCCAGCTCCCTGTTCCCCGCAACTTTTTTTTTTTTTGTTCAACCAAACAACATTCATAATTACCTTGTAATGTCCTTTTCAGTTAATTTTTTGTATAGTATATGTATACTGTTTGTGTTGTATTATTGTAAAAATATATTTTTATATTTATAAAACCTCATAGGATACAACATTTTGATGTTATTAACGATAATTTTTCCAAAAATTTGAGGCAGCAGTACACAACAACAAGGAACAAGTGTATACATGTACTAAAAATACATACAAGAGAACTAAACTAGTAGAATGTTGATGAAAAATAAAAATGGAAAACACATGAAATATTTTTCCTTCCTTCCTAAACATCCTTCCGTCAGAAAATACATAAAAAAAAAAAATTTTTTTTTACAACAATCATTTAAATAAAAATAATAGACACAACAACACATAAATTGCCACAAAAATACCAAATAAAATAAAAAAAATGTATACGTTTATCTGTTTTTGTACACCCTGTACTATATGTACGAGTATACAATATTATACAATTGAATAATAATTATATTTATTTATTTTATTTAAATCATAATGTATTTATTATTTATATTTCGACATTTTAATACAATTTTTATGTTGTTTTGTGTGTAGCATAATTTAATTACCTTGACCGGGACTGGAAACACACAAAAATAAGCAATTCTTGTTCTGTATCCGTATCCATAGTATACACACAAAAAAATAAACAGGAAAATTTGTCATACACACACACAAACACAATAAATGGAGGAGGAAAAGTTCGAGAGGAAAATGTAGAATAATTTTAAATAAATTTATCATGGTCGTGTATTTCTTGTTTATATTGTGTATATAGGGCAGGGAAGGTAAAAATTAATATGCTGTAGTGATAAATTAAATGGAGACATGTATTTGTATTTGTTTTAATTATAAATAGATTTGAAAACAATATTTATTTTCGATTTCTAAATTAAGTTAGGAAATTGGCGAATTTTGGTTCTAGAACTTTAAAATGTCACAAAACTACAAAATTTGATAAAACTATTTCATGAATTTAAATTAATGGACAGTCAGACTGGTTTCCTAGTTAGAAGGTATTGTGTTTACTGGTTTGTTTTAATACAATTTTTAAATATCAAAAGAACTCTAAATATAGAATGAATTGGAATTTCTGCAACAGCTTGTAGCCTAAAAATTTAATGGATTCAAAGGTTTTCTTCATACCTTAGAAAAATTTGTCTTAACTAGAATAAAGATAAATTCTGTAAAGAAAAACCACCAACAAACCCCTCAAAATTCTAACTAAGAAAAATGCTTCCCCAATTAGGGACTGAGTTTCCATATTTCGCCTAAAAGACGATAAAACTGTATAATTGATACCTAGTTTTCAGCGGAAACCAGACAACTAATATCAATTGTCTTAATATTTTCCAATATGAAACGCATTGGACAAGTTGGTACTTTGCACGAAAATATAAATATCCACAATTTTCATTCATAAAACGATGGAAAATGAGAATCAATCAATACCTCTAAATGACACTACATATAGTATATCGAATCATACAAGGCACATTATTCGTTCAATAATTTCGGAATTGAACAACGTATACATTATTGATTTAAAATGTTTCCGACATAAAATGTTCAATAAAAATTTTGTTTCAGATTATTATAGTCCCTTGCGGTAGACCAATTGCCGTTGAATTTGTACTAATCCTGGATTGGCCAGAGCCAATTTAAACTAACCAATCAAATGGCAAAGAGGTTAAAGTTGTGGTACTTGAATCGTACCGAGTTTGGCTACCTATACCACATGGGCATGCAAAACGGAGTAATGGCTACATTTGTGGGTTTTTGTTTGAATGCCGAATTCAAGGGCCTACTAAATAAAAATGGCTGCTGCAGCTGCTTGAACGCATACATTCAGGAGTATTTTTATCAAGAAATAGAATTATCAATTAGGGTTCATCTATATCTTTGCAAAAAACCTGGCAATTCTATTGAATTTTGGTGCCTTTAGTATTAAAATCCGAAAAGCTCAAGTTAATGGTAGGTCCGAAATACAAAATAAGATGTTTTGCATCAATCTCATTATGATTTTTCATTAGCTCTCCTGGGTTTCGCTACCAGAATTTTCGAAAAGTTTCCATAAATTATTGTATATCCATTGACTATCGGAAAATCAAAATGAGATTAATGCCTAACTGTCAGTTAATTTACTGTTTTCTTGTATTTACTAACGAAGCAATTTTCACTTCAAATATTCTAGGGGTTACAAAATCCAAGAGAATTTTCTAAAAATTTCAATAAATAATGTCCTGGTTGAGATTATAAAAAGAATTAGGCTTCATCGATTATAATGAAATTAAAGGAGAGGATTACAGTTGTCTTTAGGGATTTGTTTCTTCTTAATATGTTTGCACAACCGCAGACACACAGCACTACTTTTTTATTTTGATTGGAAAAGAAATTTTTATGAGGTTCAATACACTTCATAACACTGAACATACACACACACAGTTAATCGTGTACAATACTACACCCAATCAATCGTGAAATTTTTGTGAACCCACCAGTCTTTCATATTCCATAAGTTTATCTAAAAATCGTTTTAGATACACTATTCCATAAATTCCTAAAATTTCTAAATGGAATGTACAAGCAGGCACAATATTTTTATTGGTTTCTAGAATATTCTATTCAATTCACAAATTATTGAACGAATAATGTGTCTTGGATGATTCATTATAGTGTCATTTAGGCGTATTGATTGATTTTCATTTTCCATCGTTTTATGAATGAAAACTGCAGAAATTTATATTTTTGTGGTAAGCACCAATTTCTTCAGCGTGTCTAGTAATCGAAAATATTAAGTTAACTAATTTTAGTTGTTCAGTTTCTGCTGAAAATCAGGTTTTATTTTTAGCAAATTGTACTATCTTTCAGGAGAAATATGAACAAACACTAATTTTTTCCTAATGAGCACTAATTCGATATGAGAAGTTTCATTCATTAATTCGAAAGTTTCTCTGCCGCACTTACCGAGATGACTTCAAGAATAAAATTTTGTTCTAATTTATTTATTCAAACAGTAAACGTCAATTTGTGCATAAGCCTTCTAGTAAAAATGAAAAATGGGTAAATTGAATATCGGGCAGCTATTAAAATATTTTGCAAAAATGGTAAAAATACTATAATTATATATCGCAACATATAAACAATAAAACGATAAGTGCTAGTTATACGTGTATTGCATGATTGCATTTTTAAAATCTGTGCAAGGTGCTCTATCGTCCTGTCTAACCAGTGTTTTCTTTCAGGTCCCCCTGCACAAGTTATTCAACTTTAATGAAACGTTTTTACATGGGATTCCTTCATAATTTCCAATCTTCAAAGCCTTTTCCTGAAAAACGATGCTTTTGAGTTATCGTTTTATTGTTTGGATGGTGCGATATTCTATTATGTCAAAAGTTTACGGTGAATTTATGCAAAAGTGGTCGAGAAGGATTGTCATCTGGAGAACCGTCGAGTGAGTATTGGGTAATCTAATTAGCTAGAAGGCTTAAGCTTTATGTTGGCAGTGCATTTTCAATTTTGCATAAATATTAGCATTGCTCAAAAGTGAGTCAAGATGGGTGCTACGACTACTTATACATAACACAAAAAAAATTAAGATTAGCGTCTGTATTAGAAAGCTTAAAAGGATGTTGCATTTTGAAGAGATAAATACAACTTTGAACGTGTGCGTCTCGTTTTATAAATGTGAATAAAATGTATTTGAACTTTTTACTCATATTTGTTTTCTTTTGGAATAGAAAAAAGAGACTGAATATGATTCCACTATGAAAAAGTATGCTCTCTACCTTGTCCAATGGTTTCATTTATTTTTTGGAAGAATTTATCTGGTTTTTAGCTAACGATTTTGCCGTTAAAGACACAACGGCATGGTTTTTACATATTAAATGAGAACTAGTAGTTTGGGAAGCAGTTTTAAAAAATTGGAACAAAAACCAGGTCACATAGTCGTTTTAAACATATTGACGTTGGGTTAAGGACACGCCCTTCAAAAAGGGAGAATATGAATTCTAGTCGAATTACAGCCTAAAGGCAAATACAAATATGTATCATAACCTTTTGTTAAAAATCGGCGAAAGTCAAGAAAACAATAAAAATGGCGTGATTCTGATAACTTAAACCATGTACAGCAGAATTTAAAAATTGTCTCAGATGATTGCAAAAATGAAACCTAAATTGGGGTGAATGGCAGCTCTGAAATGGTATAAGATATCTTATACAAAAGCCCATCTTCTAAATCCAGATTGAAGAAAATACCGATGAACGTTTTGAGATCAAGAATTGTATCTCATAAAAAAACTGGCATGTATGCTCAACCTACAATGTAAAATATTGGATCTAAAGCGTCTTGGTGGGTTGACAATCATTTTAAAATTATTCTTAAATCTCAGAACCTATCATACTTCCTAGATGACCAAACAATTTCTCTGGTAGTTCTCTCATCGATCTTTTACATATTAATTTCCAATGTTCATAATTTATTGCAAGATTGGTTTGAGCAGCTTGATGTTTTTCTTTCATATTCTATTACATCTGGCCTAATCGGGAAATAGCAAAAATACGAAATAAAGTGTCCCGTTAAAAAGGAAAACCACATTAAACTTTTATTAAGTACAATATCAAAACAAAAGGCAGCTAAAAGGCTTACCAATGCTAAACGGCTTTGAGAAATTCTTCATTTTAGTATGCGAATAATCTGTAATATATCCAGTCCGGTAGATGCCTTGATAATTTTGGGTGATTTTAACAAGTGAATTAGTACTTTGGAAAAAATCTTCAGTGTATACTGAACTACCACCAACCACCCTATCTCTGCCGGTTACAGTTAAATATTCAAAAGTGCAAGCTTCTGTGTTTATAGCGGATTTTTCTTTATATCATGAAGAAATGAATTAGAATTATGTACGATCGTAACGAGGACGCAGTTTTTCGCAGATGAGGTAAATACTCAATTTAAGACATTGTTATGACCCAATGTGGATATTCAATTTATGGACTATGTTCTAAAGGGAAACACAAACAATTAAAGAATATAATTTACACACATTTAGCAAAATAATAATGAGCTCTAAAACTTACAAAATCTAATTTAATTGATGATGTTGGGATCATATTTTAGGATATCATCGAGAATGGCTATTAGAGGAGCCAAAAAATTGTTTAACAATTTTGTTGTCAAAAAAATTCTGAATTGTTTAAATAAACGATATCACTGATAAGTTCCATTCCATCATAGCAAATTTAGTAATGGAAAATTTGGTCTTAAATTATTTGGATTTTCAACCATTGTTTTACTACAGATGCGTTGACGATATAATTATGGCAATAACAACAAATAAAATTGATTCGGTTTTGGGAATATTCAATCCAAGAGCAACAGAATAAAATTTACTTTAGCAAAAGAAGTCGGTAACAAAATTTCTTTTTTGTTAAATCTAGTAAAATTTCGTACAAATACTTGGACTGGTAGATATCTAAATTTTCATTCTTGGCTTTCCACCAATTACAAAAATAACACCATTAAAATTTTGACCCAAAAATTTTTAAAACTTTCCATTACTAAATTTCACAATACAAATTTATGTGTATGTTGCCAACTCAGATGATTTGTTCATCTAAAATAAAAAAATGGAGGTGTGGCCAACACACGACTTTCTTTTACGAACAGCGAATTTTAAGAAACTTTTATAATGCAAATTTCTTGCAAACTTTATTAAGATTGTTTTTATTTTTTCATGTTTTCTGTAAATTGTATATTTTTGAAATATTTGTAAAATAAATTTTCTGTTTTACGGAATCTGGGACCTGGAACCCGAAATATTATGTAAGAGATTAATGAAGATATATCTGTTTTGAGGTCCCTTGAGTCCGAAAAAGTGGGTTTCGAAATGATGTCTGTCTGTCAGTCTGTCCGTTTGTCTGCTCGTCTGTTTGTCTGTGTCTTCTCTATAGCCCAGATGGCTTAACCAATTTAACAAAAACTTTAGATTTAAGCCACGATAAACCAATTGAATAGGTATGATTGACAGCTGTTTCAAATTCGTCTTTTCTTGCGCATATCGTCATTCGGTGCGATAAAATCACAAGGCTTCGTTGTTTTCACAAAATTTTCACAAAAACTATCACCGCAAAACAATTCGATTTGTTTTTGTTTGCTATGAACTAGTGTTCATAAAAAAAGTATATCAAGGAAAAAGCACCAAATGACAGAATTTTTTAGTGAAAGAGACAG
Organism: Tipula helvola; assembly: GCA_963556165.1. Lineage (NCBI taxonomy): Eukaryota > Metazoa > Arthropoda > Insecta > Diptera > Tipulidae > Tipula > Tipula helvola. The sequence continues at coordinate 5,765,652 of OY744481.1, read as the reverse complement.
CAATACATGCGCTTGATCATACCTACTTTAATTGGTTTATCATGGATTTAAGCTTTATTTATGTAAAAGAAAGTAATAAAAAATAATAAATTTGTAAGAAGTTTGCGTAATTGATGTCTCAAAATTCCCTGTTCGTAGAAGAAATGTGTTGGCCACACATCAATTTTATTTTGTTTATAAATTTTTTTAATTTTTTTTTTAAACTTTTTTTTTTTTTAAAATTTTTTTTTTTAATTTTTAATTTTTTATTTTTTTATTTTTTTTTACTTTTAGTTTTTGGAAACATTTTGTTTTAGTAGTTTTTTGTAAACCTTATACTTTTTCAGATATTTGCAAAACAAATTTTCTGCCCCACGGGAGTGGCTACTTCCGGTTGACCGATTTGGAGCAAAATTCACTGGGACCTCCCAATTTATCAAAAAAGCTTAAATCTGAAGTTTCAACTGGATTGGTTAAGCCATCTGGGCTGTAGAGAGGACACAGACTGACAGACGGACAGACGGACAGACAGACAGACAGACAGACATCATTTCGAAACTCACTTTTTCGGACTCAGGAGACTTCAAAACAGATAAATCTTCAATAATCTCAAGGTCGAAAATTTTCATGATTACTATACTTTATTTTACTTACGATGTTAAAATTGTCTGATTTAATATAAATTGTTTTCGGCTTTTTATAGACAACATACTATTTGTAATGACATACTCATTATTTTCGATTTGGCAAATCAGAAAAATAATGGAGTCATACTCCTAATATATCTACCAGCAAAAGTAGAAAATATTCATCCCCCCCCCCCCCCCCCCTTTTCTTTCCCGCAGAGTCAATACAAAGTGTATCAACTCTCAAAAATGAGAAATCTCTTTGAGATTTTGTGTTGGTAATTCGGTTTCGTAATGGGATTTTGAGTTCGAGTTAGTGAATATAATTCGCTAACTCAATACCCTCTAGTTAAATACTTAATGTATTTTTCGAGAGTTGAATTTTTGTAGTTCGGTCGTAGCTACCTGATGAGTAGACCTTACTTTTCTGTACGAAACCGAATTACCAACACAAAATCTCAAAGAGATTTCTCATTTTTGAGAGTTGATACACTTTGTATTGACTCTGCGGGAAAGAAAAGGGGGGGGGGGGATGAATATTTTCTACTTTTGCTGGTAGATATATTAGGAGTATGACTCCATTATTTTTCTGATTTGCCAAATCGAAAATAATGAGTATGTCATTACAAATAGTATGTTGTCTATAAAAAGCCGAAAACAATTTATATTTATTTTACTTACGTAAAAGAAAGTAACAAAACTGTACAAACTTTTTTTTATGTGAAAACGCATTAGTACAGATTTTTTTTTTTTCGAATAACCATATAACAGGCGTGTTTCCATGACAAATCGGTTAATAAATTTTTGCGATTGTTTTGTTAAATTTTTGATTTGTTTGATTACACTTTTGAAAATCAATGTGATCGAATGCTAAAGTATTAATTAACAACAAAACAGTTTTGTTATTTATTAAGTGAATTTTATTGAAAATTTAAAAATTGTGAGTACACGAGAAGGTACGAGAATATCGAGATATTGAAGTGATCAAGAAATTCCGGCATGATTGTCAAGTACATATATGTTGAAGGTAATATGGCACGTGCCTTCGATTCTCAAATGATATTTGAACGTCAACACTTGCTTTAAGCGATATGTACTCACATTCGTCGATAGTGTTTTCATGGTGACTTTACGTACATGTTCTGCAGAAAAATTGTCTGCATAACATCTTGAAGTCGGCCATGAATGGAAAAAATTTTAATTTTTGCTCAGTTTAAGAATGTCATGGAAATTATCATTTTTATTTCAACTTTGTTGACGTTCAAAATGTTAAATTGTTGGACATAATTAAAAATTCGAAGAAAAATTGAGCAATTAATTAATTATAGTTTCAAAAAAAAATCCACCAACCATTTAATAAATTAAAAATTATTATATACTTGAGCCGCCGTGGTTTCCATTGTAAGTTAATTACAAAGAATTATTAATTAAAGGCTACAGTACCTTATTGAAACCACTAACAAACTTTGTTAGTGGTTTCAATAAGGTACGGTAGCATTTGATTAATAATTCTTCGTAATTAACTTATTTAATAAATTATCGTATATTGTGTAAAAAAATCAGACATTTTTCTTGTGTTTCGAGATCAATGCCCTAATATTTGCACATTTATGTTTATGTAATAAAAACAGACTTCCTATTGACAAATTAGCAACACGATATGTTAAAAAACAATCAAAAATAAGACTAATAAATTTATTTTAGTTATCAATTTCCCTTTATTATGACATTTGTCATTTAGTATTTTTTCATTTTAACATGATACATTGAACAAAACAATAAAATGTTAAATTACAAATTAGCAAAATTTACATAATGCGCAAATATGCGAGAAAATTTTGTTTTGTCAATTTGGTACCTAATAAGCATGTTCGATTGAACTGAATATATTGAATGCTAGACAACTTCATTGTGATTTTTTATGTTAAAGAAAACAAATAAACGTCAAAATATTGTTCATATCTTTTTGTATGAAGTGGTACAGATGCAATTTTATTTCTATAATTACAGATTATATTAAATATTTTTTAATAAAAAATTAATTGAAATGTATTCATTTTATGTCATTTTTAGCTAAGCAAGTAAAGAAGGCAAATTCGTATTCTTTAGGTTAAATCTTGGCGGTTTGAGTTTTTTCTATGGTTATTTTTATGAAAATTAAGTTATTTTCAAACATTTTTAGTTAGCTTCCCTTCATATAAACTGCTGTTTGTTTTCCTTAACACTCCAAAAAATCTGACATATTTTGGCTGTCAAATTATCGATCTATAGATTGAATACTAGACAACTTCATTGTAATTTTTTGTGTTAAGGAAAACAAATTGAACGTCAAAATTTTGTTCATATCTTTTGTATGAAGTGGTTGGTATTTTAATTATTACAGACATTTATAAAATATGTTATAATAAAAATTTAATTGAAATGTTTTCATTTAATCTCATTTGAAGCTAAGCCGGTAATTTTTTTTGTGAAAATTGAGCCCAAAATAGAAATAGAAAGAGAAGGCCAATTCATAATCTATAGGTTAAACCTTGTGCCATTTGAGTTTTTTCTGGGGTTTATTTGTATTAAAATTAAGTTATTTTAAAACATTTTACGATAGCTTCATATAAATTGCTGTTTGTTTTCCTTAACACTCAAAAAAATCTGACTTACTCGTATTTTAGCTGTCAAATTATCGATCTATTAACTGAAGTAGTATGTTATGTACCTGTATCTGAAGTAACCAAATAAATTATAATAACCTATAAGGGACATAACTATACTTTTCCATAGTAAAGTTGCGGTCAATGATATGGGCAGATTTATAGATAATGCAGTATTATTTGATACGTGAAAACTGAGTAGGTACGGGATTACTTCTAAAGATGTCAGCTTCAACAATTTTTAATTTTTGGTAAATAAATAAAAAATAAAATTAATCTTTTTTTATAATTCATGTCTACATAGTTGTCTGTTTTATTCGTGTTTTTTGCTTTTGGTTACATTTTTGTTCGATAATCAAAAAAAAAAAAAATTAAAAAAACTACTTAGTAGTGCCATCTTTAGATTTAATCCATCTATCGCCGTTTTTTGAAAGATATGTCCTTTATAGGTATTATAATTTATTTGATAATAACCTATAAAGGACATTGCTGTCAATAAACGACGATAGATGGATTAAATCTAAAGATGGCACTAGTAGTACTTTTTAAATTTTTTTTTTGTATCGAAACAAAAATGTAAACAAAAGCAAAAAACATGAATAAAACTGACATCTAGACATGAATTATACAAAAAATTAATTTTATTTTTTATTTATTTACCAAAAATTAAAAATTGTTAAAGCTGACATCTTTAGAAGTAATCCCGTACTCAGTTTTCACGTATTAAATAATACTGCATTATCGATAAATCTGCCTATATCATTGACCGCAAATTTACTATGGAAAAGTATAATTACATATGTCCTTTATTCGCCTTTAAAGCGCCGCAAGAGGTGTCACGATTTTCACGAGCCGATGGTGGTAACCGGTTATTTTTGTACCGCATTTATATTTAAATTCAAATATTATTGATAAATTAATTACCTTTCTAAATGAATTTAATTTTTTAATTGCAAAAAAAACGATTATTTTGAAATAAATACACTAAGAAACATGTTTAATTATGCATTTATTTACCGGTTGACCACCATTGGCTAAGTTGTAAAACTGTTCACCAGATGGCAGCCACTTTACGTTAAAAGGAGAATAGGTTATTATAATTTATTTGGAAGTTATAGAAGTGAAGAGACTGTTTGATTGACAACTCTTTGCTTCAGTTAAAAATTGAGCAACTGAATTTACTGAAGAGACATTTTGCTTGTGTAGTGTACTTCAAATGAGTTATTTGTTTTTCTTTTTTAGAATTTCTTTGTTTTTCCTTTTGAAAAAAAAGTAAATAAAATAAACAGACAAATTTCAATTATAATTTTTGAAAAAAATGTTAATAATAAAATAGAAAATAAAAATTTCGATTATGACAATTTCGATGAATTTTGGTAAAAGCAGGAAATTTATTTTTGAAAGAGTTCTTCTAAATACCAGCCGCATTGAAATAAATTTTTATTTTGACATTTATCTGAAGTGAAGAATACAAATCGAACAGCCTCTTCTCTTCAGTAACTCAATTAAGTGAAGAGTAACTCAATTAACTGAATTGAAGAGTTGTACTCTTCAGTCCAATCGAATACGCTTCTTCTGAAAATGTTTCTGCAATTCAAAATTATTTTATTCGTTTTTGTTTACGAAATTGGCTACGTCGATTGATTAAATTTCTTTCTGCTGAAATTTTATCTGCAGAAAAAATTACGAAAAGTCACCACCATTCAACTGTTTTTCTGCTATTAGGACAACAATCACAAGCATTTGACAGATTTAAAGAGTTTCATCAATCAGTCTAGAATCGGGTTGGTAAAGAGATTTGACAGAATCGGCAACTATACACGAGTATTCAGCAATTGATTATTTAAATATAATTCTGCTCCACAAAGTGAGGTTGCGGAAAAAAATAATCACATATTGATCAAATGACTAAGTGTATTTTGTTTGACGCGAATATAGAAAAGCGATTCTGGGGTGAATAAGTTATGGCAGTGAATTTCTTACAAGTCCGGCTTTCATGAAAAAATGTTGACAAAACACCACATGATTATTAAAGTAAAAGAGACCTATTTATATGAACTTAAGACGTTTTAGTTCCAAATGTTTGATTAGAGTTCCTGTAGCAAAACGAAGAAAATTTAAAAGCAAGGTTGTTCAAGCTCAAGGCACCAGTCGCATGTATTATTGTCTTTTGCTAGTCGCAAAATGGAGGTGTACCATTACGACCCAAAAAGGCATTTTTTAAATGAAGGAAAGGTAAAAACCAGTTTTATATGCCTTTTAAACTGTCTGCTTCTATTACAATTTCAGGTGCTGACTGTAATAATGGTTTAATTTATCAAACAAAAACAAAATATGTTTCCATTGTTATTATCATCAAGAACATCGGTGCTCAGAAACAATATCTTACCATTGTATAATGGTTATCCGATTGCTAGCTAATGATTTTAAAAATAACTAGGAGTAACACATACACAATACACAATTCCGTAACTCTCACCGTAGTCTTCTTGAATTTGATTTCATAAAAACACATCAAAAGCTGTTTAGGAGCCTAACTACCTAATTCGACGCTATTTTCGATGGATATCGTTTTGTGTAGAAATGTACAAGAAAGAGAAAGGATCACATGTAATTACTCGAGGCTTTTATAATCAGCAATCGTAAAAAAATTATTGAATGAGGACCAAGTTTTTATTAAAATAATAATTGTTACGCAAAAAGTTCGATTGTCGATGAAGTAAACTCGAATACGTTTAGAGCCTTTATGTTGTAGTTAGGGTAAAATGTTGGAGAATAAAAACGGAATTGTATATACATACATGCCGGACAATTGTTGTAATGGTTACAGATAATGCCTTATTTTACTATACTGCTATACAACAAAAAATTCTTAAGAATATTATTGTTTGATTTAAAACGAAGCCCAACATACCATAATAATTTTGACAATTTGAATAAATTTAGAATTGATTACTTCTCTGTCTTGTTTAAGCTAGGCCAGACAAAACCTAATAAAAAACCTTCTTTGAAATGCACAAATTAGCCCCACTTCAATTTATCGGCTTCATCATATGGAAATGCTGAAAAATAGTATACTAACCAACTGTGGCACTCTACTCTTATCAGCATTATGAAAAATCTGACTAATTCAAACAAATTTGGTAAACCAATTAAATACAAAACCAACAAACTTTAATAGGTTTGAAAATTGAATTAAAAGTTCGTTTCTTATTAAAAATTAAAATCCGAAAAAAACGATAACCCAAAATCAATTTGTAGCTAAATGAAACTTTATGTTGATAACTATTTCTAAATGCATTTCACCGTACGATGAACCATCCTATCGTAGATATCTTTCGTTTAAAAATTAAATTGAAAATTACTTTTTTGATACCAAGCTCGTTAGATACTACAGAAAAAAAAGTTTATAATTTTGTCTGTACATCTTGTTCATTTTACTAAAGGATTTTTCGTTTAGATTAATTAACAACAAAAATAATTTATCGAAAACGTTCTAAATATTCTTGGAACTTTTTTTGGCCAAATTTCCAAAAAAAAGGTACCTTTAAGACAATATGGATGCGATCAAGTTTCATGTTTTATGTTATTTATTTTTTTATAAGCTCAAAAAACGTACGAAACTCCTACTGAGTTGTGATAGTCACCAACATCATATCGAATTTACCCCTCACTCGCTTTATATATTTTATACATTGATATAATGTATTACGTATGTTATGTATTTTATATAGTACACAATTTAACAGTCTGGTTTCGATTTTTTTTTTTTGCAAACTATAATTTATAAACACAGTAAAATACAAAAAAAATTGAAAGTTAACAAAAAAATATTGATTCTCATACTCACTACAAACTATAACTATACGTAAACGTTTAAAGCAACAAAAAATTGGAAAATTACATTTGATATAGTTTTTCAGTTATCCACAAAATTATGTTCCAAAATATAACACAAACAATTAAAATAAATAAATTTGCAAATTTCATTTATGTACGTTACAAATAGGATCGTTAACTAATAAATCGATTTTCTAAAAAAAAACAAGAAAACAAATAAGTTGTACGAGAAAAATATAGTTTATATACGGGACTACACGCGTATATAACAGAAAACTATGCTTTCCAGGTAAGCACACATACACAACTCCGTACCCTTTTCATAGTTTTTTTTAAATTATTAATGAAACAAACTAAAACAACAAAAAATCTTTTATACATTTATTCAATTGTTTTAATTTTTCCTGTATATATTCTAAATAATTTTCCGAACTCACACCCACTAACATACAGCAAAAAAAAAAAACAATTTTTTTGTATGTGGCACACACTCGCAAACAAAAATTTTTCCCATTTTCATTTTTATTCACTCACTCATCAGAAATAATATTATTTACGGCCGACCATTAAAAAGAGACAAGCACTCACACATACACTTGTAAAATGGAAAATTTTAAAATGTCTCTTAAAATTCGATATAAATATTTTTACAACAAAATTTCTTATTTAAAACAGATATTAGGTATTTGATTTAAAACTTAAATTTGGACTACATATAATTTACCATTATTTTAATTTCACTTAACCTCAAAAAAAAAATAAAAACGTTTGACTGTTTTTTTTTTGTTTTCCGAACCACACAAAACGAAATAAATTTTCTTTTCACTTATATCCTATATAAAATTAAATTAACAATTTGTTTAATATATTTATTGTTAATCACATAAAATATTGAAACAATTTCCACCAAAAATATTTTAAAATTTTCACCAATTTTTCACCATTTTTAATAATTTTTTTGTTTTTTTTTTTAATTTAACCGTATCGATGGAAAAAAAATTCCAAGCGTTTTTAAACCATAAATTGTTTGAATGATAAAATAAATTTTGCGATCAATTTTTTTTTTTTTTTGTTGTTTAAATTTAATACATATCATCAAAATGGACACTGAACACACAACATTTTAGTTTAGATAAAAGTTAAGGAAAAAATCTGTTCCTTTTCTTAAAAACAAAAATTTATTATTTCTTAATGATTTATGAAAGACTAATTTTTCACCAAACTGTATGTACCCTACTACATATCACAAAAAAAAAAAAATGTTATGAAATAAACTTTGTCTAGCGTACAACTGAATCTCATACATACACTTCTTGAAAGAGTGGATGTTAATATTAATGAGGTAGGATTTTATTACAGTTGAAATCTAAAATTAGGGTTGTTTTCCCTTTTTTCCAATTTTCCCATTTTTTTTTTTTTACTTTGATTCTCCTCAAAAATGAACTCGATACATTTTATACTCCTCGAAGTATACTACTCCATTATATTGTACTACACGGATATTTTAAAATTCAACTCTGTATTATTTGTACATAGTTATATAGTAGTACAAAGTATATAACAAACAAAAATAAGGGGGATAGGAAAATATTGATGGAAAAGCGCGTGCCCCATAAATACAAATGCAAGGATTTTTTTTTTGTATTTTCATGTTTTTCACATTTTTACTATTATTTTTTTGGTTACATACATAGTAAAAAAAAATTCACACAAATCGATTTTACGCGACAACGTCGGTGTCGATGTTTCCTTTATAGAAGAGACTTTAAAATGTAAAAACAAAAAAAAAACTGAAAGATAAAATTTTCCATCTTGAATTTGTATTCTCTGCACTTTTCCATGGTAGGACATTTTTACGTGTGTTTGTGTATAATAGAAATTACTAAATTTACAGTGGAAGAGAAAAATTCGAAACGGCCATCTTTGGGAAAAACGAAAAATTAATAAATTGATTTTCCATTGCTTTAATTTTAAAAATTTATTTTGTAGCAGTTATCCTCAATATTACGTTATATTTAATTCTCAGATTGACAGTAACGTGATAAATTGTTAGAAACCTAATTTATAGGGACAATTTAAACGGGCGTACAAGAAAAATTTTTTGGCAACAAACGTTAGCATCAAAAATAATAAATTGGCATCACAAATAATATTTTGGAACCACATATGAGAAAACAAACAAATATTTTTGAAGGACATTATTAAATACTATGGCGACAAACATTGGCATCAAAATTAATAAATTGGCGACAAATATAATATTTTGGAACAGAAAAAAATAATTTTTAGTAGTAAAAAAAAAAAAAAAATTCGTGACAAAAAATTAAATTTAATCGATACAAATTATTTAATATTTGATGGGGGATCGATATAAAATATTGCAGTGTCATTAATAGATTCTACATAATCCGCTCCTACGTGCGGCACGCAGTGCGACATGTTTGCGTATCCTGGCTCCTACGTCCCTCGAAGTTTAAATTTAAAGCCCCTCGGAGGGCTAAGCGGGGGCGTGAGAGTTACCGAAGCCGTTAGCCTCTACAATTCTAAGTTAAATTAGGGATCTCCATTTTCCAGAATATTTTAAAACTAATTTCAATTTTTTAATTTTTAATTTATTTATTTATAAATTTCTTGCCAGTTAATTAGTTTTGGCGCCCAAAATGTTTATTTCGATGCCAAAAAATAATTTTTTGTGTACCCTTCCAATAGTGCCAAAAAATTATAAATGTTGCCAAATTATTATTGTGATGCCAAGAAATTTTTGTTTGTTGCTCATTAATTTGTGCCGTTTTATTATTTTTTTGTTTCTCAAATATTAATTTTTTGTGTGCCGGTTTATTGCCAGCCTAATTTATTTAAGTTTTGAATATTTTTGAATGTCTGCCAATAATGAGGGTAACCTGCAGCAGGGAAACTTTCGAATTTAAGCTTGAAATTTCTTATACTGTTAGAACCGAATTAGTGCTAATTAGTGCTTATTGGAAAAAATTAGTGCTACGTAGCCCAGGAGTCGAGAAAATGAAAAAATAATTATCATATTCCGCCTGAAAGACGATAAAAAAATTCAAAAACAAAACCTAATTTTCAGCGGAACCAAAAAAAAAATTAACCAATTAACTAAATATTTTTAGTTATTAAATAGAATAGGCATTTTCGGAAATAGGCCAAGGTAATTTCAGAGTAAGTTTCAAATATTAAAGGTACCCATCTATTTATGAATGATCAAAGTAACTTCAGTTCATGGTTTCATGTAACAAACGCACTCGAAATTTTTTCTTCCTTTTTTGTATGTGAAAGGTAAATTGAGTAACTTTGTTACCAACATAATATAAATTAAAACTTACTCTGAAGTGTCTTTAGTCTATTTCCGAAAATGCCTAATGAAGAAATTTGTGCTCATCCCAAAAATATAAATTTTGATAATTTCAATTCATTAAAATGAATTCATACCCCTAAATGATACTAAACGAAACCATCCAAGACTCATTTTGCGTTCAATAATTTCCAAAATGAACAACAAAAATAATTGATTTAGCCCTTTTCCGACATAAAATGTTTTACACACATTGAAGAAATTTGTGCTTATCACAAAAATATAAATTTCGAATATTTTCATGAATAAACCAAGGAAATATGAAAATTTATCAATATATTTTGAATCATCCAAGACACCTTACGTGTTCAATAAATTACCATTAACGGCAGAAGGCAAACTCTCGAATTAAAGCTTGAAACTTCTCAAATCGTTAGAACCGAATTTGTGCTAATTAGTGCTTATTGGAAAAAATTAGTGCTAGTCCAACAGCCGAGGAAATGGAAAAAGAATTTTCATATGCCCCCTGAAAGACGGTAAAAAAAAAAACAAAACCTGATTTTCAACGGAAACCAAAAAAGATTAACCAATTAACTTCATGAAAATATTCGAAATTTATATTTTTGTGATAAGCATACATTTCTTCATTGTATGAACTAACTAAAAACATTCAGTTAATTGGTTAATCTTTTTTGGTTTCCGCTGAAAATCAGGTTTTGTTTTTGTGTTTTTTACCGTCTTTCAGGTGGAATATGAAAATAAATTTCCCTATTTTCTCTGCTGGCTCCTGGACTAGCACTAATTTTTTTCAATAAAGAAGAAATAAGAATTTCAAGCTTAAATTCGAAAGTTTCCCTGCTGCAGTTACCCACATGTGCCAATATTATAGGATATAAGATTAAATTAGATCACGACCAGAACCAACGCTTGAGCTTAAATACTGTAACCATATTATTTTAATAAAATTTCCAACGAGCCTCGGTTAGCTCCAGACTTAAGTGCACTAATTAATTTCAGAAGTTTGCAACGGAAGAGAAAAGGTTAAAAATATTAATACCAAATTGAACTTTGTTAAGCTCTAAAGCAAGCCTCTAAGGTGGGTGAGGTTATGTTTCCTAAACAAATATTTTAATTGTTTTGTTAAAAGCTATTAAGTTTTAAAATCGTAAATAATGCAGATTAAAAGCAAATAATGTACCAAGTGTTTATTAAAATGTATACAAGTTGAATGAATTATTTGAGAATTCTCGAAGAAAAGAAAGCTTATATTCTGGCTCAATGGAAACCTAGAAAAATTTAGCATTCTTCATGCGATTCTAAAAGATGAGCTTTCCTTAAAGACACATGAATCAAGTTCAGTAAAATGTTAATTCAAGAAGGCAAATAAGCATTTTAGTTACATCGGTTACAGTCAAACTTCAGAAAAGATACATATAGGAGCTAAAAAGTCAACAAATATTTTTAGTTACAAAATTAGTCTTTCAAACGCGTAGTATCAAAACAAACTATTAACCATAACTGGCATTGCTTACGAATCATGACGATGGTTAATTCGAAAAAAATATTATTAGATAAGCAGAGAAGTGAAATCTCTTAATATGTATGGCAAAATGGTTTTATATGCAGAAAGAAAATTAAGGCTGGATTTTTTAAGGTTGATGTTCTTTTTGAGTACTTTGAAGCTGTAATGAAGGCCGAGGCATGGCTTGAACATCTGCTTATTAAGGAATATAATTTCAATCAGAAGACAAATTTTCGCGGAGTTCGCCAGCAGTCTCGAACTCGTTTGTAACCTTGTCTGCTAGTAATCCCGTTGTTGATATTTATTCAAATTTCATCTATTTTCAAAACGTTCGTGGCATTGCTTCGAAATCTACTGAAGTTTATTTTTTTGTTTGTGCATCTATAAGCGTATTTCCTTGACAAATTTACAACCACAATTGCATAGGATAAACCCTCGCAAGAATAGCATTAACCAAAAAAAATATTGGATTAAATTAAACCCAATTCTAATTTTTGGTTATGATACCTGCCACCAGGTCATATTACATATTAAATTTATATTTTATTTCGAAAAGTTGGCTTTGGCCAATTAAACGAAATTGGATATTTTCTTGGGAAACAAATAAACAAAAAATAATTCGAATTCAATTTTGTTCAACAAAATACGCTTTATGTATCCGGTTTTGTACTAGTTGAAACTAATTTGAATGCGGATATTTACAGTGCGGAGTTCTTTTCTATGGGATTGCTCGGAGTTAAATAGTTCTAAATCTAAGGGTGGTGGGATACTCATTAGTCATTCATGTCCACTTTTCTCTCGTTAGTGATATAGTTGATTGTGACATAGCTACAGAACTATTATGTGTGAAATTGAACTTCTGTAAGAAATTAATATGTCATTGGTGTATATGTATATATTCCACCGAATTCGGGACTTGAGGTTTTCAGTGCATATACACAGTGAATGTTTAATATTTCATCCTCAACTAACATGGCCGACAACGTGCTGATTTTGGGGGACTTTAATTTACCTAAAGTCAATTACCACCTTGGGTATACCTTGTATCACTCCAAAGGATATTATTGAATCACTCTGTCAGTTTAAATATGACTGTCGCCCAGATGGTGTTCCTTCAAACTTCCTAGAAAAACTTAATTATAAGTTGGGTTTTCGTTTTTCAGTATTATTCAATAAATCACTTTCGTCGGGAATTTTTCTCATATTGGAAATCCTCTCATATCGTTCCTATCTTCAAATCCGGTAATATATATGATGTCTCTAATTATAGGGACATTTTTATACTGTCAGCTATCCCTAAATTATTCGAATCAATTGTTTGTTACCACATGTATTTCGGACTGAAGTCATTTATAGCTGATGAACTACATGGAATTTCCGTATAGTAGCATTGCTCATAATTTGATAAAATGGATTGACTCATACCTTATTGAACGCGCGCAGTTTGTAAAAAATAAATGACATCTTTTCTAATTCGATTAAAGTGCATACGGGTGTTCCACAGGGCTCCCATCTTAGACCCCTCATCTTCATTCTATTCTTAAACGATATCACCAATTGTGTCAAATCCGCTCGTTTTCTAATTTATGCTGGTAACCTAAAAATTTTTCCCCAATACATAATGCGGGAGGACATTGATGCAATTAGCCATTGGTGTGAAAATTTTAATACCAAAAAATGTAAAGTTATGTCATTTATCCGCTCATCGTCTTATGTAATACATGACTATTGCATTAATAATGTTATCTTGTTACGAATAATTGAAGTAAGTGATCTTGGAGTCATGTTTACACAAATCTTTTCATCGAATCGGTATATTGATTTGATAATAGCAAAAGCAAGTTATATGTTAGGATTTCTTAAACGAACCATGAAAGAGTTCAATAATTCGAAGGTTTTATCATGCTATATCAATCTCTTGTCCGTCCCAACTTGAATATGCATCATGTGTGTGGTCTCCCCCACTATGCTAGTCATATTAATAGAATCGAAACGGTACAAACAAAAATTCTAATTTTTTATTCGTGAAAAACACCAATTTGATCATCGTAAGATACGGTGGGAGAATGTTAGGGATCTGCCTGTCTTCCTATAACGATAGATGCAAAATTTTCAAGCTTTAACCACTTGTAATTCGTCATCAGCATGCTGATACCATTTTTATTTCCGATCTTCTAATTGGCCGTATCCAGGGCTCATTCTTAGTAAAGAACCTTGGGTTGTAAGCCCCGGAAAGGAGTTTAAGATATCGATCCCTTTTACATGCAGGAAGAGAATGTATTACTGCAAAAATAGTCCAAAATCATATTTCAAACTCGTTAAATAGTATCAACGCCAACTATTGAAATGATGAACTTTAAAATGATTAGATGAGCTTAGAAGTAGAAAATTGATAATTCAGTAAATGGTTTTACATTCGGGAATTGAATTCATTATTACAAATTTAGCCAAAAATCATTTTTCAAACCCGTTAAATACTATAAAATCCAACTCTTGACCATAAATGATACTGGTTAAGACTAAAGGCAACGATAATTAAAAAAAATAGCATTAAAGGAGTTTATAACAATAAAATTCATACATCACTACATGGTTTTACATGCAGGAAGAGAATACATTACTGCAAATTTAGTCCAAAATCATCTTTGAAACTCGTTAAATAGTATTAAAATCAACCATTGACCATAAATGTAAAGTTTACAGCTAAGACGCAACTGTCCAGAACTATTCATATTCATTTTATAAATCTTTATTCCTTCTGTATCCATCGGTACAACATCTCTCTAAGCTTTTCTATTTCCGTGTAATACGGAAGAAATAGAGCGAAATATGGCAGCACATTTCGTGATACCTAAAATATGAAATACTAAAGCTGTATAAGTAGTTCTGAGTAGTTCTGTAATAATAATTATTTTTTTATTTTTTTTTAGGTTACAAATTCACAAAGAGTTTTAATTTTAAGTTTTAATAGTCTCATTAATGTTCAGTTGACGTTTGTTGAAACTGCAGTCTGATAAAGTAACAGAAACAAGGACAGTTCCCATTTCCGTCGTATTTTACGATGCTGAATCCGAATCTGGCCGCAGAATTACCTTATCACGTCAGGTTTTTGAGATACACTAACCAAAATGTGCAAAAAATGGTGTTTTTATGGGTTTTCAATATTTTATTGTATTGTTAGGGGATTTCAGGAGTAAAAACCAATGGTTCCATCCTAAAGTACTATTCATCCCTTCTCATTTCCAATTTTAAACGAATAAATATTTTTATCTAATACCGAGATATCGGGAATCGGGAAGACTGAAAGGTTGGAGCTAGCCAGATAAAAAAATAAAAGAATCAACAATAAATTCACAATCTTCTGCCCTCCAGTTTCACAGGAAGTGGTAATTATTATAATCTGGTATCCATATTACAATTTCACCCGCAAGAGTTACCTCTGACTGTCGATTATATATCTCATGTAATTCGGGGTACGAGTTTCAAACTTTCAAAACACAATCGACATAATCCCGATTGACAGAAACTATTCGAGTTTATTCGAGTTTTAAAATTTTGACGCTAGTATTCGATATTTTATGTGATATTTCGAGGTTATTCAAGATATTCCATATTCTGAAATTCTCAAAATTCAGGGTTTGGGCTAAACTAGATTTCTGAGTTTGAAAGAGTGAATTCCTTATATCATTGAATTATGAAATGTTCGCGATTATTCGACATCCCCAAGTTATTTTTTTAAAAAAGTTGCTATTGTTGTTTTTGGATTGCTTAGCATTAAGATTGAGATAGCATTAAAGACATTTAGTGATTTTTGCAAGATTATTCTTGAATTCTAATTTTTTTTCGGGAAAATTCGAAATTTCGAGATTATTTGAGTTTTTCAGGAATATTCCAATTTTTGTGATTTGGATTACTCCAGTAAAATCAAACATTAAACCAAAAATGTTTTTGGAACAAAACTTTTAAAAATAATTTTTTTTTTCAACACTTGGTTATTTAAAAAGCAACCGATGTAAAAGAGAGCTTAAATATTGATTCAATATGGTTTTGGTCGAAGAGGCACTTATAACAATTTGCTCTTTCAGTTTATTCTCACTTAGATGCTCAATTGAAATTGCTTTTTTCCCTACGTACAAAGCAATGAATGAATGCATTCATGAACCAACCGCCTCTGTAACAGATTATGTAAACAAGCACAAAGATACTGGAATAAAGAAAACCGTAGAGAACTCCACAAATTTCTTTTACACCCTATAAAAGTAACCGAATGGTTTGCTCTATCAGCTAAAGGTGTTGTAGAGGTAGTACGGGAAAATTCAATTTCTATCAGTTATTTCAAAGTGCTTGAGGAATAGTTTCTTGTAAATCTAAAAGTTTTGTTCTTTTGGGGCTTTTTAAATAATCTGGCGTACAAGGAACGGGTTCAAAAACACGATTCGAACCAAAAAGGAATGAAGTTCGGTTTTTTAAGCTTACTCTGATACTGCTTGTCTGTTTGGGCGAGTTACCAGAAATGTGATTTGGTTCTCTGGTTAAGATAATTATAACTGGGCGGTTGTTGAGTTGGTTCATTCGTTGGATTAGATAATTAGATTGGTTTGTTCTCTGCTGTTGGTTGAGCAAAAAGTTCTTGCCGACTCAATGCTGAATTCATGTGCTTGTGGTTCACGTAAAACGGACCTACATATAGCCGTACGTGCTCGATTTGACTACTGCGTGTAGAATATTACGTTAAAAGGCAACTGCGAAAGAGTTAACTAGAAACAAACAAATAAACATTTGTGCGCTGTTAAATAGAAACAAACAAATAAACATTTGTGCGCACCTAAACTGAGAAAAAAGGTTATAGTTTGTGCGTGAAATCGAATTTTGAGTACCCTCAATTATGAATTTTCGACTTATAAAGTGAGAGACACTACAATCAAGATTTATGCAGGGATTTTTATGCTACTTAAAAGATAATGTTAGAGTGCCTAAAGACAAATTTGAGTATTTAATGATATTGTATTCAAGTGGCTCTTAGCCGCAGCGAATAAGTTTGAACTGCTCCAAAAAATAACGTTTCGGTATTAGTTTTTGTCGGAAATTGGCAGGTACTCAAAGAAAAGTTTTAACAAATCCAAATTATGGTGGCGTTTTATTTGGGCTTCGGTAACTCTAGATGCAGGGAATGCATTTTGACATTTTAAGTACCCCGTTGTAGTTTAAAGAATACTGAAGCATTTTGCATAGTTGACAAATGACATGTGTGCATAATTTCTTTATTAATATGTCCCCTTCTGCAACCTATGCGTTCTGGCTATAAACATAATATTAATTGCTTAAAATTAAAATGATACTTCCTATACTGAACAAAATGGGTTTTTAAGCTTCATTGTCATACAGCGTAAGCTCAGCTATTCGTAACTATTAAAACTGTTGATAAACCGTTAAAATATCGTTAAAATGATAGACCGGTCCAGATTTACATTGTTTGTTTATTAATTCGTATTGAGCCAATAATTCTTTGTTAGCCGCATTTTCATCAATTAATTTTTTTAACCGTTTAAAGTCCTATTTCTTCGATTGGTTAAAAAATATCAGAACAAATGAATGAACGAACGAGGGCAATAATAAATCCAACTTTAACCACAAAAATGCCAGGAAAAATAAAACCGAATAATCATTATTTGGAAAGTAGTTCGCGCAACTTTTAAGGTTCCCCAATATTGCTTTTTGAAGTTCTTATCCAAAG
This sequence comes from Tipula helvola, assembly GCA_963556165.1. Taxonomy (NCBI): domain Eukaryota; kingdom Metazoa; phylum Arthropoda; class Insecta; order Diptera; family Tipulidae; genus Tipula; species Tipula helvola. The sequence continues at coordinate 5,747,993 of OY744481.1, read as the reverse complement.
ACTATATAACTAAATTCCAGTAATTCCTTATAAATTTAGCGGTTTCTGGGGAAATTTTGGAAACAATTTAAAATAAAAAAATTAAAAAACGTAAGTCGACACAATTCAACGATTTACTTCTTTGGAATGGTCACGCTAATTTGAAGTTTCAATAATTTTTATCAATTAAACAAAAAAAAATAATTCTATATAATTGCGAATTGATATTACTTAATCGAGTAAGATAACAAATTTATGGAGTACATTCAATCAATAAAACAAAGGTGCCCACCGTTATCATCGGCAAATGTGGAATAAGTGAGTTTTATAACGCATTAATTTCGCCACCACGCCTTGATTCGAATACAATCAAAATTTGTTCGATAAAGTCAAGTGCGGGTGGTCTCGTATTCGATTTGTTGTTTTTTTTTTTGGTTATCGAAAAAAATTATCAATATTACACACACCAAAATGAAGCTTTTAATAAATTTGTAGTCTTATTATCTTGGGCACGTATAGTCTCGAAAGTACCTGTTTGGCTGCCTATTTTATAAAAGACTACGGTATTCGAGACAATATGTGTTGGTTCAAATCTCATTCTTATCTTTAATTTCAATTTTTTTCTTAAGATCTAATCGATTTTTTAATTGATTTTATTGCTCTGAATGGTTTTCTATAAGCAGACTATTGCAAAATCAAAGTTGTATAACGATACGGACACAGTCGCTCAAATTTTTCAGAATGTTTTCTACGACTTTTTGTAATTGAAGCATATAATCATGGTAAAGCCAAACCGAGAGCCTTAGCCGAATAATTTGTTGTGTTTAAACATACCCCATTGTTCCGACATTATCAATTCTTGTACTGGAAAATGTAAAGATTACTGAAATTCAAATAATCTATCGTATTTCATAAAACAAAAAAAACGTATCACCCAATGTCGATAAAAAGTCAACTTTGCATGTAGAACTTGTAGTATAAATATAGGCTGATATCTTATCTCAGCCAAATATTTTGAGCCCATTTGTTTTTATTCTCGTTGTTTCATTTTTGGCAATTTAAATAATCGGCGAAAATTATTATTAGTTTGTAATGGTCTCGAAACTTACACACTTTGGACAACTATTCGATGCATAATTGTAAAGCTGTACTCTAGCTAACGAGACCAATCCAAACACGATAAGAAACTATTATTGCCTTATTTATTAATTGTTATAAATAAATGCAAATATTATTTCAGAAGTAGTATATCATTACAGGTAATCTTATCAATTAAATGTTAGTACAAATAATAAAAATGCAAGTGCAATAATACAATATTATAGTAAGCAAATGTTATCTTTTACCGATAAACCGTAATGTGAATATTAACATGGCATTCCGCTGATAGTTTGGTGGAGTTTAGTGCGTCACGCCAAAAAAATTAAATCGTTTTCTCACATAGTTTTGGTCATGATGAAGAATGTTTCTCGTGAAATTAAGTCCTAATCAGCTAATTATCATAGATATCCAATTTTTATTTTGATAAACTGACTATATCATCGGCCTATCATAATATCTCCTTATTTACCCTGCTTTAATTGAATCAATGTAAAACCCATCTCTTAATAGATTTTTTATCATTTAATGTTTGTTTTGCAAGTATAACATGCTTCTTAATTTGATGTTATCATTATTTGGGCACGTATTTAAAAGTTGCCACGGGTATTGTGATTTGTCTCATAAACGATATTAACAAAATTTAAATTTGACAACAAGTTAATGTTTGAAATTCCTTTAAATCGTATTTGTCACGAAGGCTTCAAAATTAGAATTAAATTTGCCAAAGAAAGTAAATCTCCTCTACCCTTATTTCACTCTAAATTTATAGAAACTATAAATTAGCGAATATTTTGTTCATTGGCGGTTTTTTAATTTCGAACTACTAAATAGAAATACATACTAATAATTTAAAAACTTTTAAAAGATGTTTTAAGTTTTAACATAATCTGTTTTAAGTCGGTCGATGTATATATGTATTATATTTGACACGACACCTAAAGTCAAAGTCAAATAAAATAAGTTTTAGTAACTCGAGACTGAATCCTCGTTAACAATACTCAAACCCATTTAACATTCTACATTTTTTTTTGTTGTTTTCCTTTATAAAGGGTGTTATTAAGGGTGTTAATTTGAGGTATCTTTTTAGATTTTAAATAAAAGGCACAAATTGGGTGAAATCTTTATTTATTTTTATTGGAAATTAAAGTACATTAGTTCCAATTAATAATGAAAAAGAATGTCGTTCAAGTGACCTCCTCTGCTAGCAAGGCAAGCTGTCAGTCTTTTACCAAAATGTTGAATAACTTTTTCGCATAATGAGGTTCAATTAGTGATATTTGCTAGATGATGTTGTCTTTGAGGTGTTAAACACTTTAAGGATTATCCGCATAAACTTTACTCTTCAAGAAACTCCATAGGAAGGTGTCCAATGGCGGTAAATCGCATGATCTCGGAGACCAATTCACGTCTGTTCTTCGAGAAATTATTCGATTATTAAACTTCTCTTTCAAAAGATCAATTGATTCCGTTGCTGTATGGCAATTTTTGTGGTAACTGTATTTTGTAAGCCTTTACATGAAGATCTTTGTGTAAAATATTGAACAATGTTGTTGTTTTGTTGGTTTAATTGCTGTGAACGACGACGAATTGATGTCATCGGCTCTTCAGCAACACTTGTTCTAACAGCTGCATATGTTCACTTGAACGACCACTACGATAATAAATTCTTCTCTGATCTTGAACTGAACCAGTTTCTTCATATTTATCAATAATAAGTTTAATAGCACGGTATTTCTACCGATTTTTACCGTATATTGAACGAAATTTCTTTCCAACTTCTGAATAACTTTCACCATATTTAAAATAAGTTTTAATAATGAAAATACGTTGTTAACTCGTGTAGCGATCCATTTTAACTAACCGGAATGTTTGTACTTGTCATCTGTTTTTTAACATTGTCATGATCTTAAATTTAACGATCCGATTCATTAGAGATTTTAAAAATTAATGTTTAAAGGTATATCTACACATAAGACCTAATTTGGCAAATCAAAAATTTTGTTTTAATCTTTTTTTGATTTTTTGTTTGCTAATAATTGGACATTATATACAGTGACTCACAGCTTATTTGATCCAGCTGCATTTCCTTAACAAAATTGTAAATATCTCGTGGTCTTATTTTGATTGAAAAAAACTGAATGTCATATGCAATTTAACTTTCATAGAAGGAAATATGAATAAAGAAATGTACAAGTAAATCTTATAAAAAAATTTAATCGAAAGTGCCACTAAATTGGGCATCAACGAGAATTTTCGGTTCTATCATGACAATAACCCCAAACATTCAACAACAAACTCCGTTACGGACCTTTCGCGTTAGAGACTTCCAAATTAAGCTGCCATACATTAGGCATAACTACGGTAAATGTGAGCCTATTTATCAATCTACTGTTTCTTTTAATAAAGTTCGATCGGCTTTCGATTTTAATCTGTCAAGGGAGGCATTTAAGAAATTTATGTCTAATGTTCTTTTAACTTATTGGTAATTTTTCATGTTTGTTTTACTTTGCTTTTAGTATATATTATTGTATTATTGAAAAATTTGTAACCAGATTGTATATAATTATAAAGTTGGTAAATAAATAAATAAATAAATAAAACATAAGTCGGGGATTGTGCAGACTTGGCTCATTTGGAATTGCCCACATATCATAGAACCCCCAGCACAATCGCTGGATTTGAAGGTCATTGAAAATGTAAGGGCTGTGCTTAAACGAGAAATTAAAACCCCCAGATTTCAACTGTTACAGATTTGAAAAATGCTTTAAGGGAAGAGTGGCAGAAGATAACTCCGGAGTATACGCACAAGCTGATCAGTTCAATGTGGATCAAATAAGCTGTGAGTAACTGTAAATAGATGAAAACACCTACTTTCAGAAATGCGATTAGGCAGGAGGTCCAAGATTTGGCGCTGGCCAATCGCATTTGAGTTCTTTAAAAAATAATTGGCGCATGTATATCACATTCGCATTAGACTTTATATAGTGGCCGGTGATGCAGAAACAGGAAATTAGAGTTCCGAAACTGACCGACTGGGCTTATATAAGGGAGTACAGCTCGATTCATCGGCACAACCACATACAATGAGCGTTTCAAAAATGCTGTGTCTAAAAACATGTTCCCTCTTAGTGGAACGGGCCGCTGGTAAAACTAAGGAAAAAATCGAGGAAGTTATTTAACAAGGCTAAAAGTACCAATGAGTGGGATGATTATATGTTGAGCTTGATTGAATATAATCTCAAACTAAGTAGGTCCAAAAGGGCAACTTGGAGAAGTTTCTATGAAGGGATTAATGAATTGCCTTCTAGAGCGAGGCTCCAAAACTCCTGCTTAGAGATCATTCCAATAGTAAAGGACTGCTCGAGAGAAAGACACGCAGAAAGAAACAATTCAGGTACTTTTAGAGCCCATTTAGAAGAATCTCTAGTATATAGGGGAAAGGGAACTCCACCTCGCACAGTTGGTGGAACCGTTTCATACTGAAATACAAGAGGGTAGTGCGTCGGAAACCATTAGTGCCGTTAAAGGGTGTTCTCAGGGAGGCATTTTGTCTTCGTTATTATGGTCATTAGTTATTGACGGATTACAAATCATCTCCGACCGTATACACGATACGCTCAACATAGTATGGAATTGGTGAGTCCAGGGAGGACTTAGTGTTAATCCAAACAAAACGATTATTGTACCCTTTTACGAGGAGGGCAAAGCTTGCAATGAGAGATCCCTGGCTAAACGGTATTTTGGTTATGTACCCTAAAGAAGTTAAATATCTAGTGGTTATCCTGCGGGTCAAAAACTGAATCGGGAGCAACACTTACTCAAAGTTCAGAATAGAGCCATTAAAGCCTTCTGGGCATGTCAAAGACAATTGATAATTTTTAGCAATCATTAGGTCCATGGCTACATATGCATCGGTCGTATATGGTGGCCCAAAAATCAGCGCAAACTTTATTAAATAAGGTTGAATAATACCTGTCGTTATAAAAGGCTCAATGAGAACATTTCTGTCCTATAGTATACTGATTATATAAGCTTGTTTCATCAATAATAATAATATCAATTATGCACTGCTAGTTTATCTAGTGTAGTCTTATGTAGTCTTACTTTGGCAATTTTACAACAATAATGCCGTGTATTTTCATTCCGGAATGAAGAGTTTCATTCCGCTGAGAAGTAGGTATAGCAAAATTCTCTTCTTCTCGTAGTTGTAGTGTTTACCACTAGAGTAAATATACATACATATTACATAATATTTAGTTTTATGAGTTAGTATTAAATAACAATTTTCAATTTTTCGATAAATCAGAATTTTAAATTTTGTTAATTATCATTTGGAATTATTATACTTTATTCAATATTTGTCATCACTATTTTATATTTGTTAAAATTCTAAATAATCAATTATATTTTAGAGCTTGGTACCAACTGTTGAAAGTCAAAAAAAAATGATTCTGAAGAAGAATTGCTCTTACTTTGGGCAAAATTTCATTCCTATCCGGATAGGAATAACTTTTACCAAAGTAAGACGGCATTATTCCCTCATTCATTACCTACTACCAAGTAAATTATTTATTTAAATTTCATTATTGAAATTTTATCTAGTAGTCTCTTGCCATTTTCTTTATAATTAAATTGAGACGTCAAAATATCGACGAAAATTATTTTAGGATTATTTAAAGGATTTAATTATAAATTAGCGATCGTGGACAAAGTATCGTATTCTACTAGCATATAATGGCTGTTTCACTCAGATGATTTACGACACTCTCCTATCGGCTCATCTCGATAAACTTCACCTTCATGAATAACAGCTATCATTTTATGCTCGTTGAATAATATACAATTTGTCTACCACCAGGAATCCGATACATGAAATACGAATCGAAAATGGAGACCCACTGAAAGGATTTGTTGATGCAGATTGGGTCAGCGATAAAATTAAAAATCATTTTCGATTTCCATTTGCCACGCATTTGTTTTTGGGTCTACTATTTTATGACAAGCTACAGCAAAGACGAATAACTAGATACTGATTCGGTAAAAATAGATTTAACGAAATTGTTATGTGTTGCCACGATTTTGTTTTCGTCAATTAAAGCTGAATATTTGCTTGTCAATTTGTCAGCTTTGGAACCTGTTTGCATACCTTACTGAGTATATTAAACGACATGATTATTAAATTTAACGAATCAAGATTATTAAAGATACGTTATTATTCATCTTGTAATAGTTAATTGTATATCCCTTATTGGCTAGCACAGAAGCACAACATTGCTGCAATGAATTCACAAAATTCTGTTGATGAAAAATTAGTCAGCCCTCAATATTCTTTTCAGATCAATCATGCTCCTCACATAAGATAAATCATTGCCACGGAGTTATAAAAATAACTTGAATATAAGCAGTTGCCTCAGCCAGAGCAGAGTTGTTTGGGTTCAAATATGCCGGGATTTACATGAAATCCGAAGATATTCGCGATCTAGCAAGATCACAAATTGTTTGTGGGCTGGCAACAAAAACCTTGTGGACAAAGACTATAGATGGTTTTATTAACAAATTTTTGAACTAATTGCGTGATCAGGCGTAATAAAAACTGACTATAGGAATACAAAATACAAGTTACGTAAATTAGCTACGAGCACAAATAATTTTGTGTAACATTAAATCAACGGTACCGTTTCCTAGTAAAGCAGAATAATTGTTAATCTGGTAATTAAGTTTGTTCGGCTTTGCATTAAAAATTTAGCTTGCATAAATATATTTGGATATGATGGTATATTGGAATTAAGAATAACATAAATAATCTTCGACTTTTTGAAGTCAGAGTCATGTAGTACACATAAAAAATTAATTAAAATAGGTCAAATCAAACATCTGTTATAAAATAAAATAGAAAATAAAACACCCTGTATTAAATCTAGATTGTAAAACAGTTGAAATATTTAATAAATATTTAATTAATAACCAATAACCGTGTTAATAAAATTTCCTTTATAGTAAACTCACTAACCAATACTCAACATTTAAACACTTAATTATTAGACTTGCTTCTAATTAACCACATAAACTACAATAAATTCTAAAAATAGTATTCTGATATTAAGGCAAGACTAATAATTAGAATTCTAATGTTATCTCTTTTTTAATCTTTTTGTACTTTAACCTCTCCGTACCAAAATAAAAGAAATAACGTCCATCCCAACTCTTCGGACGATACTATTTTCACAATGCGACATCTAATAAAAATATATTTATACATCATCAAACTACCGGCAAATTTTTAAACCAGTATGAACCTACGGTATACAGCTTTAGGGCTATACCAAGTAAACGAATATCAAGATGATACAGACATTCTAAAACAAAGTACTGCGAAACATTGTAAATACCCCGTGGAATATTACAAATGAAGACCTCCACCGAATGGAATACATCGATGAGGTTATTGCGGATTATGCTCTCAAGCATGGATTTACGTCTCCGACAGCATGAAAACAGAGATATGTCGTATGTATGCCGGGTAGGCCGATGGCAGTAAGACGTCTGCAAAAGATATTTTCATCGATAAGTTTTTATTCTCGTTTATATAAAACGAAATTAAAATTGTGATTTAATTATTGTAATTTGTGAAAAAAAGTGCACTTTTAATTTAAATTTATTACATAATTATAAAAAAAACAAATTTTTTTGTCGTTGGGTGCTTAGGAATCTTACGATTTGCTTACAACTATTTTTACCAGGGCCGCACTAAAAGTGTAAAATAATGACGCACTTTTAGAAAAGTTATTTTTAATAATAAAATTAATTTTATTAAAAAATTGACCTAAATAATAATTATCCGTGTATTTGCAACTAAAATAAAAACATTTTTTAAACTTTAATTGAGTGTTTTGATGTGACAACACTGATTTGTAGGGTGGTGAAGTAACAATAAGCGTATTTTGTTGACCAAAATTGAATTCGAATTATTTTTTGTTTATTTTTGTCCCAAGAAAATAGCATGCTAAACCAATTGAAAGGTATGATTGACAGTTGTTTCAAATTCGTCTTTTCTTGCGCATGTCGTCAATCGGTGCGATAAAATCACGAGCCTACTTTGTATATTGTATTATTAGTATAATTTAATATGTATTGTGACCTGGTGGCAGGTATCATAACTAAAAATTGAATTATGTTTAAATAAACCTAATTTTTTTTGGGTTAATGTTATTCTTGCGGGGATTTATCCTATGCAATTGTTGTTGTAAATTTGTCAAGGAAATACGCTTATAATTGATAAATGGTGAATACGAAAAAGAGGTCTAGGTGGACATAGAGGAAAAACAGTAAACGACGGCCTCACGGAATGACAGGGTAAGGAAAAATACAAATAGATAAATAAAGATAATGTATTACCCTAATAATAAAACCAAAGGTTTAATTGAATAATTCATTGATCAAGGAATACCACAAAAAGTATCTCCGAATTTAAAAAAATCCAAATAGGTTTGCCTATCGATAAACTAGGATTGTAAGACTTGGCAGGGAGCTGCGTGAAGTGTCAAACAGCAAAAACAAAAAAAATATTGAGACATACCAAAAGTTCTCTGAGAAGTAAGATGAGGAGTGATTTTTTTTTTGTTTTGAAACAAATAAAAACTACAGCACACCATCCTAGTGGCAAACGAGTTGCTCGAAACACGGTATTGCGATTCGAAATTAAGGGAGTAGACGTTCTTACTACACCATTCTGTTAGATATGAGAGTAAGTTTTAAACCAGTTTATAATTGAGAATAATGTTCAATAATTTTACTAAACATATCAATGAACATAAATTTATTTCTAATTTAGGAGAATCGATGCAAAAATTACAACTGGTACAAAGAAACATCTTTTATCCAATTTTGATGTATTATAGCCCGATAACTAGACTGATTTCAAATAAAGAAAATGTAAAATAACCACGCTGCTAGGGGCAACGTGAGTTATATTTTGTATAACAAAATATTGAGTATTCATTGGAAAATTATTCGTAGATTTTGTAATTTACGTCAAAGAAATACGTCACATAAATTTTAACAACGGTCACTATGATAAAATGTATTTTAAAATTCAATGCTACAGTGTGAAAACACAAAATGGAACTATTTCTTATTAATTTACGATTATTTACATTTCTTTCAGCAAAATTGGATAAAACGTTGTATGCCACTCGTGAGCAAAGAGATATTATCCACTCGGGATAATATCCCACTCGGCTATCGCCTCGTGGGACAAACTTATCCCTCATGGATAATATCTCGTTTTGCTCACTAGTACCATAAATAACTATTATCAATCCTAAACTCAAAACTTGTTCATTCATGTTTGTTAGAATCGATGGCGTTCACGCTCCGTTACAGCAATTTTTTGACGGTCATTGGCTGTGTTCCAACGATAGGCAAATAAAATCTACATCAACACAAATATTATTATAATCTTCAAATTTTACTTACAGAAATAATTTCGCCAAGCTCCGTAAATATTATTATTCGCAACAAAAACATGGCGTCACTATGAAAATTTGAACGCCCGCGGTTTTTGTTTGTTTAAATGTACACTGCACTGTAGGTTATTGCACATTAATTTAAAATTGTTTGCAATAAAAAAAAACTTAAATTATTCTAATAATAAATATTACAATTATGAATAATACTAATTGTTAAGATAAATAAAATTGAAATACGCGTACTCAAATGAATTCTTACTACTTCGATGTACACACACTCACTACTAAAATGACAAAAACGATTATGCATATTAAAAAAGGCCGGTTTTACGCAACACCACATAATTTATTTGATATGTACATAAAATTTTGATATATGTTATAATTTAGTGGTTTGTGTATCGGGTGATTATACAAATAACATATTTTACAAGAAATAGCCTTCAATTTGTGTACTAATTTTTTTATAAGAACAAAAGTATGCTAAATTTAATTTTGCCTCATATATAAAATTTACTTTTTTCACATTTAATTAAAACTTAAGACATTTAATAATTTCATTACTTCTTTAGTAATCATCGTCATCAACTCATAATGGTATCTGTTTCTATAACTAGAAAAAGAGACACAGGTGACAGGTCAGAGGCCATCATAAGTATAAGTTCATTTTAACTTTACGATAATTCATTAAATTCACGAAACAAATTTTGTTAAAATAAAAGTCATTTTGTATAAGTAATAAAAATGGTTTTGAAAGTGACAATATCATTTTGTAATAATTACGTTTATTTTACCAATATCACAATGTTCTTTCTTTAATTTAACTATATCATTTTGTAAGTTTTACAAAATGTTTATTCACCGTTAAAGATTTTCCGTCATTTATAAAAAAAAAATAGAAATTTTACAAAGTATTTTGTTATGTTGAGAATTTTTTTTTTTGTATTTTTTACAATATTTTTTTTATGGAATGTATAATATTTAGTAAATTTCTAAATTGTACAAAAATTGTGTACATATGTTGTATATTTACGAAAAAACTGTAATATTTACCTCGAAAAATGTGATTTTCACTTGTATTTTTCTTTGAGTGTGTGTATATAAGTTTGAGGTTGTGTTTTTGTTATGTACGATGGCTATACGTAAGTAATACTAATACTCGTGGGGCTAACGGTACAGAGCTATCCCTTGGTACGCAGCTGAGTTTACGGGAGGTATCAAAACCGTTAGTGTATAGTGTATATTGTAGTGTTGTCGGTATCCGCCCAGTACGTTGTGAGATTCGTCCGCGGTATCCATACACGGTTAAACCGTGCGCGATCGAGCGTTTTGGTACCATACGTGAGTCCCGTGGGTAAGCCCGAACCAGCGTGCATCGTTAGGTGGTAGGATAAATGGTTGTTAGTCGTAGACCCACCGCTGCACCAAAACCGACCCGGAATAAGCAGGAAAACAATAAAAAAATGAAAACCAAGAAAACAACAAAGAAAACAAAAGTATGCACCTCCTCGGATATACCCCACCTGCGTGTTGAGGTTAGCAATATAAACAATCCAAATTATTTGTTAACAAGATAAAATATACATTTTAGCTTCAATTGATAAAAACAAAATTAAAGTAAAATAAACGTTTTCAGTTTTGCATTTGTTTGGGCATGTGCGACACTCTGCTGTCTCCTGTCTCTGAGCGCTCCCATATAAAAAAAAAAAATTATAATTTTTGTTTGTCCTTTTTGTTCCCTTTGGGTTGTATAATGTCCTTCTTGGTATGTAAAGTAACGCCTAACGGGTTAACAAGGCCAACCACTAAAAACAAAAAATTCTAAATTCACATTATATTTCATTAATAAGTCCGATTTTAGGAGATTTAGGTAGCGCTTTGGGAGGATGACGGCATGTAAGTAACACAAAACAAATTTGTTAGTTGCCACGATGACAACCTTTCCGCGGTAAGTACATCACTAATCGCCTTCTTATATAAATTATTACTTTAGGGCTTTTATCTTAATAAATATTAATTGGATGGTTCAAATATTATTGTCTCGTTATTTATTTGTCGAGGGGATCCTCTCTCGTTACCGCCTCTGCAATCGATGAGTATATTGTAAAGGCAGTCCATAAGTGAGCAGTTCCGTTATTATCAGTTCGGTCACACTCACAAGTGAATAGTGAACAGTGTTAAATTATCAGTGTTAAATTTAAGTTTTTCAGTGCACCGTGTATTTTGTTATTTTTCGGTTTGTACCATCATTGGTCGTGGGTTTACGTTAATTTTATATCCGTGTCATCGGTGTCTATAGGACGAATTAAATCCGTGAAATTTAGTTGAGAGTTGAGGTCATCCCGGAACTGAGGGGAGGAACTGGACCGTGGTATAGTTTTGGTGTGGAATAATTTTTGTATCTGGATGTCGGTGAACTGCAAGAGTAATGCCTAGTAGCAGAGTATTGACACTCAACGGCAGTGCGGTCCGCCAGGCAGCGTTTAGAGATTACACTGCGTTCAGCCCTAATCACCCAGTAGCAGCTTACAAAATTATTTTGCTATAACATTGCATATTTTAAGCGCTATAATAATTTAATCGAGATTACAAACAAAATCCATCAATTTTTTGACGATTAGTTTAATCTATAATTGAAATAGGATTAACTTAATCTCCGTCGTTCATACTACAACAAATTCTACTTAGATTTGCTAGTTAACTGGGGTTATCCTAATTTAACCCCTAATCTAAACATAGCATAAGATTAGATAAAAATTTTGTTTTTTTCATGTGCAAATATAAGAGCCATTTTGAAGAGTTAGTCCAGACCAGATATTTCACAGAATCTTTTTCTCTATTTAATCCGTTGTTTTTCCCCTAGATAATTTTCTTTCACAAAACCTGGCAAAATTTTAATTCGATTGTATTTTGGTTAGATATAAAACATGAAACTCCAGCAAGAGTAGGTATACAGCTAATTTAGGTACTTTATTTTTATTTTACAAATCGAGATTTATTTAAGCTATTAAGCTGCTGGAGATTCTGGAGTCGCTGGTTCTTCTGGAGCCGCTGGAGTTTCTGGAGCCGCTGGAGTTTCTGGAGCCGCTGGAGTTTCTGGTGCTGGTTCTGGTGCTGATGTTTCTGCTTCTGCAGGAGCAGCTGATGTCGTTTCTGCAGCAACTGCTCCAGCTTCTGTAACTGGACCTTCAGTTACTCCTGGCTCTGCACTAGGTGCAGTTTCTCCAGATGGCGCAGCATCCGTGGCTGCTGCACCTGTATCTTCACCTAACTCACCTTCTTCAGCATCTTCTTCAATTTCCTCAGCTATAGCTCCACTAATACCAATATCTGATCCACTTCCCTCTTTCTTCTTTTTCTTTTTCCTTTTCTTTTTACTTGAACCGCTATCCACACTTGATGTATCATCGTCATCATCTTCCTCGTTATATCCAGGGGGAAAGAATTTTTTACACTCTTCACCACCTTCCTCCGTATTAAAGCTTACAAATGTTGGCCCAAGACCAACAAAGGAAAGTAGCACGTTGCTAGTCTTTTTCGCCACCTTAAGAACCAATTTGTCTTCCCTAGAATTTCAATCGATTTAGGAGAAACCTAAAATATTTCAAATGTAAGAGAATACATACACATTAAACTTCCGGTCCGCATATAATTCATGGGTTTTAGCCAAAAGTTGAGCTGTGTCCGGATCAATTCCGCTGAAATATCCATATGCTAGAACTTCTGTTTCGTTCGCGGTAGCTATTAATTGACAAACGTCTTTCCTTTTAATAGCATCAAATATTATAGCAACATGTACTGGTTCAGGCACCGGGTCGGGAGGTAGAAAATGGTCGGTCAACTGAAAACCAATTAACATTTAAAAATAAAATATTTATTTATATACGGCATTTTTATACTCACGTGGCGGAAGTACAAATAAATTAGAGATGCATTTCCACGTTTATTCACTGCAGCATAAACAGCAGGCACATTTATTCCTACTAACCCTCCAGGTTCATGTTTAAATGTAATAGACGTTTTACTATCTACCTTAATTACTCCTTCGGCATTTCGTTCTTCTTCAGCTTTAGCTGGAGCTTTAACTGGAGCTTCACCAGAGGGTACTGTTGCAGTTGGTGGTGTTGATGGCTTTGATTGTTGTGGTGAATTTGCTGGTGTGTCTTGTGTTTCAACAGGGTTTTCTGTTTGAGCAGTTGTTTCACCAGCTTCAACTGTTTCCTCCTTTTCAGTATTTGGAGGCGATTCCGCTCCTTCAGTTCCTTCGACATCAGGGGCTCCGGTTGCTGCATCAGCTGTTGTCTTCGGCTGTTGTGGATCGGGTTCTGCATCCTTTGTTCCCTCAGAAGGTGGTTCTGAGCTTCCTCCACCTTCGACTGGAGCAACACCTTCCCCTTTTGCCTCATTAGTTGGAGCTTCAGCATTCTCTTTAGGTACTTCCTCCTCCACAGTAATGCCCATATCGTGAAGGATTTGTTTATAAACTTCCTCCGTAACATCAAATTTCCAAGGCTTACATATTGGTGGCATTTTATATTCAGGATCTGGTTGACCTGATTCGTTGATCATAGGTTGAGGAGTACAAACAACATCAATAAAATTATGTATTAAATCAAGAACATCACGCAATTCTGTATCATGTGTCTTCCAATATACGGCCAAAATTTCTTCCGTAAACAATTTTTTATAAACTTCATTGTGCAGCGGATTAAGCAAATCGAATAAAATCACTTCCAAATCACTCTCCTTAATTGTTAAAAGTCTACGATCTTTCATAGTCAGGCCGCATTTGTCAGCTGGATCGCCCAATTTTTTTTGTATATCCCGTTCCTTTGCATAATTAGGCATGACCAACGTAACACAGGCATCTGGTAACCGCTCCATAATTTCGTCCGTGACAAATGTTAAATATTCGGCACGACGCTTTTTCTCCGCTTCTTTTTCTATCCTATTGATTTCTTCTTCTTTGGCCTTTCGTATATTTTCGCGCTCTTGTTCAATTGGTGTCAATTCGGTCCATTCATAAAATATTCGTTCATATTCGCCTGCTTTATATTTTTCCTCCAGCGTAAGTTCATCAGTAATTGCTTGCATAAGCTCGGGTACATTGGTGCCGAATAAACAGTTAACAATTTTGTTATGCTGAAATTATAAATTTATTTACACTATAAAAAAAAAAATGAAAAATCGCTAAAATCAAGAATACGATATGTCCATCTCCTCATTCTAAATGGTACCCCTTTTCAAAGTTCTATTAAGAAAGTATCTAGTCGTGTTTACTAAGAGTGTAGGAGTTAGAAGTTTAAAACTGAATATTTATCAATACTTACTGATGCAAATAGCCAGGTTGGTTCACTTTTATTTCGGAACCGCTCCATAAAGCTGACAGTATCGGCTTTGCACTGAAAATGCAGATTGGATTATAAATGTGATAATAGCGAAAATCGTTGGGGTCTTACAATAGCCAATTGTAAATTATCACCACCCAATTCTAATTTAATCTTTTTCAAGCTACCAATCATACCAACACACGGACCACACCACTCGGTATAAACATCCAACACAAGAAGTCCGTCACGTTCCATAAATTTTTCAAAATCTTCATCGGAATTTAGTTCGGCTTGGAGCTGCTGAACTGCCCCCTTTTTAGCCATTAACTAATATTAAATAGGAAACAATTTGTACTCAAAATTTTAATATTTAATTTAATTTAGACTGCGACACCCAAAAAATGTTTAAACAATCCGTCGAAATGTATCACCGAAAATAAATAAACGTCGTTGTTATGGGAATCGGAAGAGACGATTATCGCACGCTTAACAAAAAAAAAAACTCAAACAACCAAACATTATTTTTTAATGCATACTTAATAATTTAATAGTTTTCTAATCTTTTTAAATAAATATAAATACAAAAATTGAATCTCTTAGAAATTAATTATAACAACCGCTCCTTGGTACCATATACCGAATTCGCACAAATCCGGCTTGCATACCCAGTGCATAATATTTGTGAAAATGTCGATTCATATTAAATTTAATCCGGGTTATTGTAACAATGGGGTATTGCTCTAAAGTCCATCGGCGATGGCGTTTTGATTTTAAATCATTAAGTGACGAAAGTACCGGATCAGCCAGATCACAAAAGAGAACACCAAATTTCGATGGAATGTCTGAAGTTTGTTCGGTTTCTAAGTCGATCACATCAGTAAATCCTACAATCTGTAATGAAAAAAAAATTATTACTAAACGTCGTCCGGCTTCACAATACACATGAAATTACAAGCAACTTACAAATTTTATGCGCCGATTCCCTTTTCGTGATATATTCAGCAACAAATCTCGCGGCAAATACGAAATTATATCACCCGAATCTGTTGTAGCTGCATACGCATTCAAATAATCACTAACTGCGATATCCGTTACGGTTGCATCGTAAGATTGCATCGGATAATTTTTATAGCCGATTTCATGCGGTTGGGTAAGTGTTACACTATTACGCACTGGAAACACAATAATAGTCTCATTAATTATATCGCTCTGTAGTTCATCATTGTCACAAAAAGATGCGGACCATACTTACACAAACAAAAACTCTCGTTTAACCCTAACAAATATCCTGGCCAGTGAATAGACCACGCACTACACGTAATTGTACTTTTTTGATAAATATCTGAAACCTCTTGTGGATTTGGATACGTTTTTAAATCAAATAGTTTAACATTCTTATCCGCCGCCACCATCAACCATTGCGAATTGTTGACGTGAAATATTTCTATGCCACGTATTGTACCCGAAAACGGATGGAATATTTTTGTTGGTATAATAACTGGCCGCCCGTTAATAATTTTTTTTAATAATTTCGATTCGGTTTTTAAATTCCAAACGGCTACCCAACCATCTGTGTAGCCAGCCGCAATTATGGAATGTCCTTTATCTTTGGTCCAAGTCAATCTAAAAGCTTGACGACACTTAGAACTATCATTAACGCAAGGCCGTAATGTTATGCTTGGCTCAAGTTCAATTATATTACTAGTTTGCTGCTCGTCTATATTATGGGGCAGTGAGTAGATGTACACATCTCCAACTAATGAAGTGACGGCCAATAATCCAATTCGTTCTTCTGGTATGTAACCACCACTTGGACAAAATTGTATATCGCATACAGGGCCAAAGTTAACCTTAAACGCATATTTCATTGTCGGTTCCTGTTCTTTGACGAGATCTCCTAAATTCCATACTTGGATTAATCCCTTCTTGGTTTGCAATTCATTGGATCGTATCGAATCGTTATAATCCCGATAGCACGACACGGCTAAATATTGGTCATCTTTATACGAAACAGGAAAAGTTGCCCAATCTAGACATAAAATTGGACCTCCACAATAAAAAATTATGTTATGTTTCTTTTTCCATTTCCCCTTGAATAATTGTAGATGATCCCATTGGTCGGATGTTACTTTCTTAGCTAATCTGCCAAAATCCGCTTCGTAAACATTTTCCACTCGGAAAGAAAATTTTGGTGAGATCTTGGGTATAGGAATGTAATCTTTGGAGTCAGTTTCGCTTATGTAGCTCATAATTCTAGGCTGAAAATGTATGTAAAGAGGATCAGATGCAAAGTGTTTCTCAATGCTAGACAAAAAAAATAAAAAAATCATTATTTATCAGGATAAATACCTAGAAACCTAAAATTACTTACAAATCGGCCGTCCATCTAAACGCAAAATGATAGAAGCTCGATGTCATCTGAGGTTGCTTAATGAGTAATGAATAATCTCGTAATAATGCATCAGCCATATCTGTTGTCTTGTATTCCGAACTACCGCCGAGCGATCCACCTGCCGACGATCTAACTTGACTTCTATCAATACTATCCTCGTCCATCATGTCACCGTCATCATCTTCAAAGTCCGACCCACCATTAAATTCCATTTCATCTTCACCCGAAGTGCCATCACTTTCCGATGATTCTTCTCCTGCACTTGCTTCTGAACCGCTGTGACATTCCAAATTATTCATGTTCCTTAATGAATTTCCATGATCTTTCGAAATATGTTCTACCATGGCCTCTCGTAGTAATGAATAAAATTTACAGTGCCGGCAGTAGAAACCATATACTTCCTTATTATTTTGACAGTTAGAGGAGTGAAGTGACATTTGTTGGATCGAATTTGTTGTATAATCACAAGTTGCAATTCTACATTTGATAATGCCGGTATTTTTTAGCTGACATGTCCATCCCCGTTTTGTTCCACCTGAGATTTTGAATGGTTTCTTTTCGGTGAAATGCTTGAAATAGAATAAATTATTGTAAATTACATGGACAAAAGTGACCTTAGAAATTCTTTAGGATCGGTAATCGCGAACCTATTTACTGAAATAAATTAAAAATGTACTTACATCATCCAGATTTACGTCATCGATCAGTTCGATAAAATTCTTTATTTTCATTTCAGCCGCTTTAACTGATTTCCGTTTTGCTCGTCCTGAATTTGTTTTATTTAATGCACTTTCTTCTTCTTCATCATCTTCTTCAGGTTTAGTTTCAGATTCCTTTTTCTGCATTAATTCAATAATTTCATTCTGTTTTAGAACCGGGCAACTATTTTGCCAGTGATAATGTAAACTCGTTGGTAACAAGCGATTACCGCAATGAACACAAGGGACACGTTGCTCCTCCTCCGAGAGACCACAAATTTTTGTGTGACTCATCATTCCGAGTGCAGATTTTCGGGTGGTACCACATTTTTCACAAGAAACTTGCGTTATTTTATGAACTTTCATATAAATGATCATGGTATTAAGAGTAATACGAAAGTCTGTAAAGTCAATCGGTTGGTCCCAACCTTCACGAAATCCAAGCCCATTGTGTTTTCGCAGATGGGCAGGCCACTTTTTGGCAAGCAAGCTTTCTTTACAGTTTCCACATGTTACATTATTTTGGAGCTGTTGGGGTTTTACCTTTTCAACTATGGTATCCGTATTCGGCTCGGAATCCGGTTCCTTTTTTATTTCCATGACTAGTTCATTCATGGGCAAAGGCATGATGATGTTATCGGGAAATCCAAGAAATTCGTCTTCATCCGACTGTACTAATACGTTTTCAACCTCAAGTTTAATTCGTTTTCGAGATAATGGTTTAAGAGTTGGCTTCGCGTCACATTTTCCGGTTTTCACATTGGAAGTGTTTTCATAATTTGACGTTGGCGAGATGCTTTTTCGAGAACGACGTCGATTTTGCGTTAATAGAGGAGTTAGCTTTTGAATCGATTCTGGTGACGGCAACCTTTTTGATTTAAGCTGTCGCCTAGGCCTCTTTACAGATGTATCGAGAGTGCCAGGAATCGAATCCTCTTTTATCTTTGTAATCGGTAATTCAATTTTGTCAGTTTTAAGATAAGCTTCGTTTGAATCTAGATTAGAGGCAGTAGCTTTTTTGCTGCTCGAAACCTTTCGAATAGGTTTTATTACTTCTGTCATATGACCTGTAGATGCTTTGCGAGGTTTTCTTTGTTTGTTCAATTTTCGTGACGCAATCGCTTCATCGATAGTTTTTTCAACCGAAGTTTCTTTAGATAATGGCGAATCCGTTTCAGGAACCTCAACAGATTCGTCAATCAAATCTTCTTTAGGTGGCGGCGAATCCGATTCAGAAACTTCGAGAGATTTTTCAACCGAAGTTTCTTTAGGTGATGGCGATTTTGATTCAGGAACCTCAACAGATTTGCCAATCAAAACAGGTGGCGGCGACTCCATTTTACGACATTCCAAAATTTCCTCCAAATTCCTCGTTGGTTCAACAAGAACATCTTTGTTAATTTCAGTAAGCATTTGTTTCTGAGATGTCACTGAATTGATCGATATTTCAACCGGTGTAATTGGGGAGTACGCTGGTGGTTCTATAAAAAATTCTTCGCTGTCTTCTGTGTCTACGATCAAAGGGATTCCTTGTGTTGCTTCGTCCAATATTCTTGGAGACCGATGACGATTTTTCGTTGATAGTGCCGTAACTGTTTTATCAACTTCTGGTGATTGAATTCGTTTTGGTTTGCGTTGGCTTTTAGGTACCATGACTATTGTATGAGGATTGGTTGAACTAGGAATATGTTTTATCTTTGTAATCGATGGTTCAATTACTTCAGTATTATCAGAAACTTTGGTTGAATTTAAATTAGAGACTTTCAGTGATTTTTTGTTCAAATAGGTTCTAACAGATGGAAGCGGTTGTAAAATATTCGATAAAGATGCTTTTGGCGAATAACTTTGCTTGTTAAACTGTTGCAGTTCATTCTCTGTTTCATGATAAGATTTTGTAGATATCGATTCAATAGCAGTACTTACAGGAGCCTCTATGCTTGAAGGTTCGCCTAGACGATTATTCTTACATGGTAACTGGGAGATTTGAGTTTCATTGTGGCCGATTAGATCAACTACAACATTTATAACTGGTTTGATTTCTATCTCATTAGACGATTTTGCGATTTGTTTCAATGGATTAATTGCTATTTCATTTGGCGCTATCAGTGAATATGATTGTATAAAAGTTTCTTCGGGTTCTTTTGATTTTACTTGTATCGTTGGCTCTGACAAAATCTGGTTTCCATTTGATTTTTCCTTTCTTATTGTCGATTCTTGAATAACAACGGAAACAGTGGACCCCCCTGAATTTGTACTGACTGTGTTTTCGTTAGGGTTGGATAAGGCCTCTTGATAATCCGAAATAGAATTCTCCTCCAACCGGTTTTCTAGAATGTCTACCAGTGGATTTGATTTGTGAGCTACCTTCATAATGTTAAGCTCCCTTATGGAAGAATCATGAGCCAAATCGATCGATTCAGCTTCTTGAACTTCGGTCACAATTTTTGGAATCTCATTCCTTACACATATTTCCTGCATCGAATAATCATGCTCCCTCGAGGAATCGACCGATACATACATTTCTGTATCATTATTATCCTGCGCTTCCTCCACAACATTTATATTATTGTCCGGAGGCGGACTTAATCGATTTGACATGGAGAAAACGTCAATTTCGTCATTTTGTTCCAGACAGTTTTGAGTAAAATCACTTATCTCAAACTCTTCAGCTATCTCAGGAACTAAGAATTCATTGTCATTAAATGTTGTTATCAGAGGTACCACCCGTTGTGGAGATTCAATTCGTTCGATTATCACAGATTTACAACTTTGTAAATTATTTTTATTGACATTCAATTCTAGAGATTTGTTAGGATCTGCTTTTATTGGCTTTTGCAATACATGTTTTGTAATTTGGTGATTACTAGCTATCACATTTGGTATGCTTTTTTTACCATGCAGTCGATCACTTTCAAACTCTTGAATAGGAGTAACCACCAATGAAGGAACATCCGCTTGTGCCTCTTCCAAATTTGCTTTATCACAGGCTGAATTATTATGACCAACAATTGATAATGGTGTGTGCTTGACTTGAGGGAGATTAATTGATGATGGAGGCCTTGGTCGTGCTTTGTCTGATTGTAAAACATTTGAAATTGCTTTTTCCTCAAATGGTACATGAAATTGATCAGGCGAATTCACATTGCTCATATTTTCCATCAGCGAATAAAGCCGATTCTTCAGGTCTTGATTTTCCATTTCCAACTTCTTGTTCCGTTTCTTAAATTTATTGAATTTTGACCATAACTTTTGAGGTTTTCTACTGCTTGAGTTTGACTCAACAGATTTAGCAGGAATTTTAGTAAATTCCAAGGAACTAACATGATTTTCTGGGGTTCTAGACACTATAGTTTGTATACATTGCTCTGAAGACCTAGGTGCTGTTGGTACTGACATTTTTTTTGGACTTCTAGCGACTATTGACTCCTTGCTACAGGTCGGTATGCTGTTAATATCGTACGTGACTGCAGGAGGTGCGGTGCGATCCATTATAGCTCCTTGAATAGTGAAAATGTTTTTGATACTTCCCGGGGACTTAACCATTTTAGAGACCTCAATTTGTTTGGGGACCAATCTATGATCCGTGTCTGCAGCAGGACCGTTACGATCCATTATGTTCCTTTGAATGGTGAATATGTTTTTGATACTTCCTGGAGATTTAACCATTTTAGTGGCCTCAATTTGTTTGGTGATTCTACATTCTGGGCTACTGATAACGTTACCTTTTGTTAAGGTAATGACTCCAAGCCTCTTATCCCGGTTTTCTTGTTTTGGCGAAGAACTTGATTTTGATTTGATTACATCTGATAAACGTTTGGCTGTAAATTTCGAAATTGGGCTTCCTGTGTTGGTTTTGTTGTTACATTCAATATATGCTGGATTTATTTTATCATCCGACCATCCTCTAAAATTGCTATTATCGGTATCCTGAAGTGTTTGACTCATTCCTGGGTTAGCTCCTTTTGGAATTATTTTAACAATTTTAATATTACGAGGTGAAATCATACCACGATTACTGTTATTTGTTGTTGGACTTATATTGATTGGTGGTGGTGAATTAATGCTTTGATTGAGCGTTGTGGGGCTCGGAATTGTTTTATTCAGTTTCAATTTGGTCGATACCTGCTCCTGCAATAAGTGTAAATTGATAGAAGTTTCGGGAATTTTTTCAGCACGTTTAGGAGATAGTGCTGAGGTTAATTTAACCTTTTGAATAAGCTTTATAGTTCGATTAGCTGGATTAAAAACATTATTTACAGGGGATTCTGAAATAAACAATAAGTTCGTACAAAATATCAAAAATTTCCAACACTGTGGAGAATAAATACCAATATTTTGTATTGCAGCCTTCTTAATTTTCATGTCCAGTCCAAATTGTCTCAATTTATCTGGGTCCAGAAGAATCACCTTGCGAATTACATTAGTTTCATTTGTTGCTGCCGAGTGGTCGTAAGATTTGTTGAAATCTGTGACGTTCACAATACTAGCGCTACCACTTGCTGCAAAGCTATGTCTATTACGATTTTGTTGCTTTGTTGTAATATCGTTTTCATTACAATGATTCCCGGCCATAATCTTTAGAGGGCCTGATTAAAATTCGTCAAAATTATGAAATTCAGAATTATAAGTTTGTTAACTGCACGTGGGTTCAAATCATACAAATTACTATTTTTTTTAAATAAATTCTATTTATATTTATACACAATTATATAAAGTATCCAATTTTTTTTTATTCTAAATCATTTTCTTTAATTTTATTAATTATTTTTACAAAATCTGTTTTTTATTTGTTCACTCACAAACCTTTTGACAATAATGGCGTTTATTTGGTTAAACCCTAAATGTTAGCTACAATGTGTACAAACTGCTAGAATTTTTGACATTTGTTGTACAATATCGGTAAAAATTATTGTAATGCGAAAACATATTGTGCAAAATAGAATGGCACAGTGTTGAAATTTAATTGCATCGAATAATTTATTCGTTTAGCATTATCCCTAGTATAAATTCAATAAATAACAAAGTAATAAATGTACATTTTAAATGTAAAACAACACAATAGTTTTTTCAAGAAAAAATTGGTTCGCTACCCTAAACGCGAAAAACAGCACAAAACATCTCAAATTTCAGTTCAATGGATTTCGACCATTTTGGAATGTCGTCTATTTTTGAAGCTTTGAAAGGCATAAGAAAAACTTGAAAAGTTGAAAGTGCTTAGATTTTTTATTGTGTTGCTCATTCAAAATTTTTTTAAGTCGCTTTAAATAAATAAATCATACATTATAAATATTTTACTGAAACTAGAAAGTACATTAGTTCTGTTGTATGAAGTTTTAATCGAATTGCTTACAATTTTACTGTATTTAAGTGGTTTGATGCTATCGTGGCTTCAATAGTATTTACAGAAATTTTTATTTGTAGTGATCGGTACCAGTGAATAAAATAAACATGTAGAATGTAAAAAATAGCATGAATAAGGCTAGATAATAGTGATAAAATAATAAATAAACTAAAAAACTTATTTCCCAATAATTGGACTTGGTATAAAATTCGCAATGGTGAAACCAATCGACGGAAAATCTACGAGTAGTAACTCTTCTGTCCAGACACAGCAGACCTTTCGAACAATCAGTCAACCTCAAATGAGGATGATTGCGATGCCCGCGGGTTCTGTTCAGACATCAGGTTCCGCCATCATACAAACACATATAATGTCGCAGACTATGTTAAAACAAGTTGAAACTCGGACTCAAATTACAGCATTGCCATCAAGGACACTGGCGCAAGGAGCATCCATTACTGTTTCGAGAGCACCAACACCTTCAAATTTTATATCCCGTGGCCCAACAGTGGCGACTACAAATCTTCGGGGCACCATTACGACTCCGTTAAGAACGCCAACACCACCTGCAATAGTTACGACTGTTCCTTTCGTTAGAGGCGCTTTGCCACCAAAAATACCATCTTCTGGAGGAACTACAGTTATTTCACCAGGTAAAATAGGCTTAACTAAATTATATGATCTCTATTTGACAGTAGCTCAATAGCTCGGTGGATAAGTGTGTACAGTCGCAAACTGATGAATAGTTCTTGAACCTTTGAGGGTTCTAGCCTGATTGTCGGTATCGCAAATCTTGATTCCGAATATGATTTATAAAATTTTCTGAAGCGACTTTTTAATTTTAATTACCTGTGAATAATTAAATTTATTTGATTTCTTATATTTACAAATAAAATTTATTTAATTTTCGAAAGGTTCCGCGCAAACCTGGATCGCGGGAGGAAATGTACAAGTTCAAGTACCAACACAAATTATTCGAGCTGCGAATATTTCGGCTCAATCGCCTCGCGGACAATCCCGAATCATCGCTCAAGCCGCTACGAACACGGTAAATTCATCAAATACCAGCATTAGCTCAAATAATTTAACTCAGGGCGGTCTCAATCAAAATCCACAACAAACATTTGTTGCAACCTTAGCTACTGTACTCCCATCACGCCAACCAGCCGCTGCTTTAGTCTATAGCAGTGTTTCTAATCCACAACAGTATTCAGGAACTGGTCCGCGATTAACTGTTGCCACATCCCTTGGGGGCCAAAAACAAGTCCGTCCGATTCAATTGGGTAATGCTAGGTTACCAACATCTGGCATACGAGTCTCAACTACAAATATAAGTATTCGTGCTCCAAATGTGCCGGTACTAGCGCCAACCAGTGTGCTAACGTCCATTCCGAGCACAATCCAAGGACGAAATATATCAACAACGACCACTACTAATCTAACTACAAGCATACCGGCTGCTCGTATTATTCAAGTACAGCAACAACCGAGTGGACCACAAGTGATCAACACCGGCCGAATAGCTGGAAATTTAATGACCCTGCATCCAGTTATCATGAACACCAATACCTCAACTAATCGAATTCCAACAACAATCGCAACTAAAGTTCAACCCTCGCTTACTATAACTCATGTTAAATCAGCCGTTGGTCAACCGAATAATGTGTCGACAGCAAATTTGATTTCAACAATTTCGGGTATACCACAAAGTGGTACTATTACGATTACCCAAGCACAAACAAACCAACAACAAACCTCATTAGCGACGGCCACATCTCTTGGAGGGCAACAAAATAGCGGAAATCCGCATATTCAACAACAGCCGCAACATATTACACAATTGGTAAGCATGAATCCACAGGGGGTCGTTAATCAGGGACATCAGCTAGTAGCGACCCAGCAACAAATATTGAGCGGCACACAAGGACAAAGTATCGCTACTGTGGTCCCAGTTGCAATAAATACTCGTACCACTAATGTGTTAACTGGTACGATCACATCAATTCCTTCGGTTTCGACCACTCTATCATCTAATCGTAGTACGATAGTGCCTGTCTCGTCTGGAACAACAATTCTTCCGATCGCCAAAGTATTACCGCAGCAACAGCATATAACAGCATCGGGAGAAATACATCAAGTAAATACGAGCATGGCGGTAAATCCAATTTCTTCCGCAAGTGGTATAAACACAACAAATCAGGTGCTGATCCACGCTCGTTCACCAAATCCGAATGTGGGTGGAATATGTGGAAGTAATTCGGTAAGCACTATTACAAATGTTATATCGAATTCGGGATCATTTCTTCCGGCTTCTGGGACATTTTATTATGAGCATACGACAAACTCCAATAGTG
Organism: Tipula helvola; assembly: GCA_963556165.1. Taxonomy (NCBI): domain Eukaryota; kingdom Metazoa; phylum Arthropoda; class Insecta; order Diptera; family Tipulidae; genus Tipula; species Tipula helvola. The sequence goes on along the minus strand of OY744481.1, from coordinate 5,722,330 downwards.
GAAATCCGATTTTGACGCTGACTACTTCATCGGCGGGAGGTGCAAATACTGGAACTCTTCCAACAAATATTGTTACGTCGTATGCTCCTTCCGGAGGTTCTTTTGCTGTTGTACCAACGAATAATCGGGGATTGAATCAAATTCATGGGATTGTCCCAACTTCGAATCAGGTTCACTCGGGTGGACAAATACAAGCCATTCCGGTACGTTTTAATCCGCAGCTTATTGTAGATAGTTCGCAGTCGCATGGTTCGAGCGGATCCCACCAAATTATTATGTCCCAGTCTAGTGGAGTCGGGCCACAGAGCAATACAATACAGCAGCCTACGCAAATGTTAATTCCAGTGCCCACAAAAATGACGTCATCACCACGGCCAAGTATACTCAAAAAGCGGGAAAATGAAGGAATTCTCACAACACATATGAATTTGAAGGCAGTAAAGAATTTGGGTCCATCTCTTGTTTCGATTAGCGCTGCGGCTGCAGTAAGTGCTGCATCAGCAGCAGCGAATAATGCTAGTTCAATGGAGATTGATAACGAACGGGATCGAGATCCAAGTCCTATATCGCGTCCCGGTTCATCAGAAGGTTCGACAACCGTTAGTGCAACATCTAGTCCGGGGCTGGATCAGCAGGAGCATGAAGAATTGGCCTCAATATCTGGGATGCAAATGCGTTTTCCTAATGAAATGCAATTTAAACCGGTCGAAGTTTATCAACAGACTCAAAGTATGCAGCAAACGAATACCATCCCTAGTAATTTGACGAATTCAGGGCACAGTGGTATCGGTTCGCAACATCAAATGCAGCATCAGATATCGACTGGAAGCAGCAGTAACGATAATGACATGACACCGCGTAAAAAACCGCGGAAGCAACAACTCGGCGGTGAAAATAATTTGGAGCCGCATCTCCAGTATGTGAACGAAGATGCAGTGTACTCAACAGATCATAATGCAATAAAATCGATGGTGACTAACGGCACAAATCAGAGTAACAATATGTCAAATAATAATGGGGTAGCGAATAACAGCATATCGAATAATAAAGAGAATACGCAACCAGTTGAGTTGACGATTAAAAAACCGAGAACGAGTTTACTCGAGGTATGTACGACTTGTGGATGAATGTCCGGTCGAACGATTTAATAACGGTTTAACATTTTATTATAGAATTACAAACAGACTTGGAAACCGGCTCATAATCATTTTCAACGATATTCGGATGTAAAGCCACGCGAGGAGCGCAGACCTAATGTAATGGATCTTGCTAATCAAGCACATGTATTGCAAAAGGTGAACGGTTGGAAAATTTACCATCTAAGCTCACAGATGGAGGATTTGTGTGAATTGGAATCTCAAGTACACAGTAAGCTGTCAAACATGCTCCAATATATGGAAACAAATGAATCAGTGCCAGAATTGGAGAGGGTCAATGATTTAATTAAGGTACACCTTATATGAAATTTGCGATTTAATGTAGGTAATGGTAAACTAAATAATTTTTCTTTTATAAAATAGGGCAATATGCAACGAAGTCGTGTCATCATTGAAGGGGTAAATGAGGCACGGACACAAATAATGAAAATCTTCGATCACAAAGCTCATGTTTCCGATATAATTAATCGATGTGCATCGAAAAGGAATTTTAAAAAACGTGAAAAAATGTAAGATGATTATTAAATCAGTGCTCACATTTATTGATAAATACATACCTAATTGTAAAACTTAAATAGCATTTAAATCTAAAATATATAAATTTAAAAAAAAGAAGAGATTTTGTGAAAGAAGTTGGAATAAACAAAAATTTGCAAGATTTTTTGTTAAGTGAATTATATATGACTTAGTCATTTTTTTTTACATTTCCTGTAAAAGTTATTTCAACAAGAATGCATTATAATTACATTTACCTACATATATATATAAGATTAATATAGAATTTATTTGTAATAAGTTTTTTTGTGAAAACGATTAAAATTAAAATAAAATTTGGTCTTTTATTGTCAAAATTTGAAGTTTTGTTTTGGTTAGGTTGGCACATGACATATCTGAATATAGGGTGTTTTAAAAATCTTCACATTGATTTTGCCTTAAAGCTGAATTCACCTGCTCGTCAAGAAAATGACAACTTGACAAAGTTAAAAACCGAGTTAAAAATATGTTATCTCGCTTTTTTTTAGAAATTTCAGAATTAGCAAAACCTAAAATAAGAATGGCAAAAGAAAAAACAATGTTGGTATGGCTGAAATTTTGTGTCCAGTCGGCAGCGAGATAACATATTTTTATTTTAACTCGGTTTTTAACTCCGTCAAGTTGTCATTTTCTTGACGAGCTCAATGGACAAATCTGGTGAATTCAGCTTAGTCCATATAACTATGGACTGCTAGCGATAACTTTACGGTTGTATCACGAGCTACGAACGGTCAAGTCTACCAGCGCGGCCAATTGAGGTACTAAATTATACCTTTTAACTATAAATGGTCTAAAAATACCATTAGCGTATTTTCGAGGTACATATGTACATACATACTTTGTTTTATATTAGGTGCTTTCAAGAATTCAGTCGGCTGCGCAGCAAATGCAGTCGAAAAAAACTGAAAAGCAGTCAAACTGCAATAGCTGCTGTCTGTATTTTAAAACGACCGACTGCGCAAATAAAAATTGACATAAAAAATGTTTAACCAATAAATAATAATTACGTTATTTATAGTGTTGTCATAAAGATGAAAAATATTTCGGGAATAAATAATAATAGATCGATAATTTGACAGCTAAAATATGTCAGATTTTTTTAAGTGTTAAGAAAAATAAACAGCAGTTTATATAAAATATCTTAAAATGTTTGAAAATAACTTAATTTTAATAAAAATAACCACAAAGCATTCGAATTGCCTTTTCCTTATGTTATAATTTTTCACTGGATTTTCACAAAAAATTACCGTTTTAGCTTAAAATGACATAAAATGAATACATTTCAATTATTAAAAAATATTTAATAAATGTCTGTAATATACAAATAAAATTGTATCTGTGCTACTAAGTTGTCTACTATTCAATCTATTAACTGACTGCATCTATGCAATTAATATAAAACGACTGCAAAAACTGCATACCGGCTGCGTTCGTGAATGTAATTTTTGAACGACCAACTGCGCTGCTTTTGCTGCAAAACTTAATTAATTTTTGAACGAAGTACTGCACAAACTGCGCAGTCGACTGAATTTTTGAATGCACCCATTTTTGCGGGGATATTAAACACTTTTACGTAAACAAAGGGTTAATACAATTTATTTTTCGTTCCGTCAGGTTGGTTGTCTTAGCCACATCATATCGATTAAATCGCCAACTTCTCTTTAGTTATTTTGTTGTTGATAAAACATTTTGACAAATACATATTTTGTGCAAATCAATTTACTAAAATATGTCACAAAAGCCAAAAAAATCAGATAAAAATGCAGCCGATAATGAAGTAAGTACCCTTATGTATTATTCAAACAATCTATAATTGGAAAGGCAAATAATTTATAACACTTCGTGACCGTGTTGCTTCTTATAACCTCGAACATGCAGCGGTATTAGGCGACACGTCATGTAATTTAATTACTAAAATATTTTTTGTATTTTAAAATATTTTCTAGCCCGTTAAAATAAATAAATGGGATGGTTCTGCAGTAAAACATGCGCTAGATGATGCCGTTAAGACAGCCCTGCTCGAACGACAAAACTGTTCGGAACATTTTGGTCTTATCGATGGACGATTATTTATTTGCGGCCTCGCTGTTGGAATCGCTTTACTTGCTCTCGGGTGGGACTTCCAATATCCATTTCCTCAATCAAAACCTGTATTAATTATTTGCGTGTGCTCTTATTTTGTGCTCATGGGAATACTTACACTATACACAACTTTTGTTGAGAAAGGAATCTTTGCGGTTGCGGTACAAAAGGATGGAAATAATGCTACAAAAACATGGCAGGCCAGCTCCGATATGAAAAAATACGATGACAAATATATCCTAACGTTAACAGTGAAAGATTCTAAAGGAGTAAGAGAGGCCACACTCACAAAATCAGTCGCTAGCTTTATCGATGTAAATGGGGTTGTGTTGGAGAATCTAGTGTCTAACGAACTAGGCCGTATATTTAACTCGTTGAATATTGAAAAGAAAGACAAGTAATCGTTCGAATAATAAGAAAAATAATAATAAACGATCATCCTTACTATACATACAAACGTGTTACTCTTTTATTTTTGGCTTATGGTGTTTATCTACATTTTTCATGCATTTTCTTACTAATAGTTCTGAAATAAATAACGATTCTGGATCATAAATACGATTAAAGCTATGAAGAGATATCACTATTTGGTAGTTTTTTAGTTCATCAAATTCTTTTAGGTCCCGGCCAGAATGCAAGATGACACTTTTATTGGCCCATTTTGGTTTCAGCAAGATTTCTCCATATATTCTAACATTTTTATTGATAGGCAACTGGACCCCACATATGGCTTGGTCCGTATATATTTGGTATATAAGTATCCTCGAGTTCTTCACAGGTACAGGAATTTTCCTATAAATTAAAAAAATCAATAATTCAACTCTTGATTTTCCCATGACACAACTTGCCATTTCAGGAACTCAAACCGATGTAAATAGTATTCCTTATCAAATAAATTATATTTTATTTGGCCAACTACACTACAAGTACCACAATGGATTTTACTGCTCGTATTTAAAATTTCTTCTATGTATAATTTTTTGTAATAATTGCAATTAATTATGCTGCCGTTTTGTAATGTCATAATTTAGAAACCGGCGCGTATTTTGTATTCATAACAAACTTTTGACATTCTAACATCAGATGTGTTCAACATTTTTTAATGTTTTGGGAGTGAATTCTGAAGGAATAGGTTCGAATGGCCGAATGTCGAAAGGCCGAATACGTTGAAAGCCGAATGTGCCGGAAGACCGAATATCGAATGGACGAATGTGTCGGAAGGCCGAATGCCGAAAAGCCGAATGGGTCGAAAGGCCGAATGTCGAAAGGCAGTTTGGGTCGAAATTAATTATATTTTTTCATCCTTTTATGAATGAAAATTTTCAAAATTTATATTTTTATGTAAAAAAATATTTATATTTTTATCAAATTTTTTGAATAAAAATGTTTAATAATAAATCGCCTTAATTATAATAAAAAAAAGCAAAATAAATAAATTTTTTTTCTGAGAAAATTTGTACACATTAATATGCTACATACTTATATAGGATTTATTAGCACGTATTTTAAATTTCTATAGAATTTTACTTTTTCCGTAAAATTCTTAATATTTACGATAGTGGAAATTGCTTCGTCAACCTTGCAAGACACAGATCAAAGGAATTGTATCGCTCGTATCGCTTCTACTGATAGATGTACCACAAATGTTCAAGTGATGTCAGAAGTCTAAAAATGCCAATAAAATTGATTCCTTTTCATTTATTTTAAACAAAATATTTTTTCTGGATTGCTTTTCCGGTAATTTCTAGATTTAGTTTTTGGTATTTTATTTTTCTGGATTTTTACTTTTCGACTATTCTGGATTTTAAAATTTCTGGGTTTTTTTCAGGCAAATGTAGTGATCCCTCTCCTCCACTTAATTCCCTTCACTTTGATTCAGCCTTTGGACACATTGGGCCTTTCGGCACATTCGGCCCTTCGACATTCGTCCTTTCGACTCTATTCCATTATTTGAGATTATTCAAAATTAATCATTTGAGCTTGAAAATGTATGTATGTATGTAGAATATAAGTGTGTAGGTATATGCCTACTGCATGTGCATCTGTAATCTGCATATGATGTCGATAGGTCGATACGTATGATGGAAATGGGAATGGGATTATAAAATGATTTTTAGAATAAGAATTTCTGGAGTAAGATGAATTAGGGCAGAAATGGCATTTTAAAATGATATTTACGTAGATAGGTCAATTAGGACGGAACATGGATGGAAGAACTATTTGTCTACCAATTTTGATACATAAATAAATAATTAAAATGGGCCGCTAAAACGTTTTTTTGATAAAATTCTTGAGTTATCTCAGTAACTCAGTTAGAATGGAACTTGGCTATTTCTTAATCAATTTTAATGAAATTAAAATTCTATCGTACTGGAAGTGGGATTCTAAAATCATTTTACTACGAAGTTCTGAAATATGGTCAATTAGCATGGAACCTGGTGGTCAGGCTGTTGTGTATGCAGGGGGATAAACACAAGACACGCTTCATGTGCCGTAACTGCATACAACTTCAGCAAGTGCTCACACTGCCTCTTCGTGGTGGCCACTAGAAACTACTCCGTTAAAAGAGTAGGCTAAAGTGTGAGGGCTGTGGTCCTTCTACAGGAGGTTGGCGTTGAGTTAACAGCCCAACCTGTAAAATTTCTTTTGTTACGAAACCTCAACATAAGCCTCGGATATTTTTCGATTCACAACAATGCCCTCGGACACGATATAAGGACAACGATTTTAAATTTGGAACATGGAACGTACTCAGCCTAAACCGCCCGGAGAGCCTCCATCAACTCTTCGAACAAGCATCTACGTATAAACTCAATCTTGTAGCGCTACAGGAAACAAGACTAGTCGGCAATGACATCACCGATTATAGTCGCTTCGGACTAACTCTCTGTCATAGCAATAACTTGGATAAACATGAATTTGGCTTCGGTTTCTTGATTAGTAATCGGTGTCGTCAATTTGTGACAGACTTCATGCCTGTCAGTAATCGGATTTGTACACTCAGGTTTCATGGACGTCACTTTAACATCTCATTTGTGAACATTCATGCCCCCACCGAGGAGAAGCCTGATCAAATCAAAGACGATTTATACGACCAGCTCGAAACCGTCCTGAAACCTTCATTGCTCAAATTGGCAGTGCTGGCAGTACATATCGAAGCACTATCGGCCCAAACTCCTTGCACCATACATCAAACAACAACGGGACGCGCACTATCGAGCTATGTAGCTTTACTGCACAATTTGGTGGTTGCCAGCACATACTTCCCACATAAGCGTATTCATAAAGCCACATGGAAATCAAACGACGGGATAACGGTTAACCAAATCGCCCACATCCTCTCGTTCAAGAGACATTTTTCTAGCCTTAAAAACATCAAAACTAATCGTGGAGCTAACATTGATTCAGATCATTTTCTGGTAGTTGCTGAATTAAAATTTCGTCTATCAACCACATATAATCGTCGCTTCCAGCGCATCACTCGTTGGAACATTACGGCATTGAACAACCAAGTTACCAGAACCACCTACGAGATGACTGTATCAGAAATCTTGGAAAATAAACCACTTCCTGAATCCGTTCAAGAACAGTGGGACATTATGAAAATGGCGGTAACCGATGCCTCTATGTCTACCACAGGCCAAAATCCATCAAGGTCTAAAAATCTCTGGTATGATGATGATTGTATTGGTACTATTCGCAAAAAAGATCGCGCGCGACAACGAAATCTATCGTAAATAACAAGACAATCCCATAACGCCTACATGACTGCGAGGAGAATTGCTAATCGGTTATGTAGACGGAAGAAACGGGAATGGCTTGAACAACAAGCACGCAACATCCAAAATCCTAGCCTGAGAGATAGATATCGTTGCAAAGAGAATTAGCTACAAAGTTTCATCCACGTAGCAGCACTATTCGCAATAATTTCGGTGAGTTGGAAATGGACACTAAAACCGTCCTCGAAGTGTGGCGAAATTATTTCTCCTCACTTTTAAATAAACAGGCACCACCTTCCGAGCAATAACCCCTCATGCTTCAACGCGATATTAACGTCGAGATGACACCACCATCTCCTCCATCATATGATGAAGTGCGGAACGTGATATCGCAGATGAAAAATTACAAGACACCTGATGAGGATGGTATCTGCAACGAAATGCTCAAATATGGCGGTGATTATCTGTACTACAGCATGTTTGAGCTAATATCAACAATTTGGTCTAGAGAAGAAATCCCAGTAGAGTGGAAGACGACTGTTATTTGTCCACTTCATAAAAAGGGAGATCGATTGAACTGCAACAACTATCGCGGTATAGCTTTGCTGAACACGGGATACAAGGTTTTGGCCAACTTAGTCGCAGTAAAGTTATCAAATTATAGCGAGAGGATCTTGGGTGATTATCAATGTGGTTTTCGACCAAATAGATCAACGACCGATCAAACTTCGAGAAATGCTGTGAAAAGGACATCCTTATACACAGTCTATTCATATACTTGTAGCAGGCGTACGATAGCATTAAGAGGAATACGTTATGAAACGTATTGTCCTACCTGGGCATCCCGTCAAAATTGGTTTCAATGTGCCAGCTTTTAATGGATGGCTCAATATGGAAGGTGCTAATAGAAGGCAAAATTTTGGATGCCTTTGAGATAACATCTGGAGTGCGGCAAGGAGACCCAATAGCTCAAACTCTTTTCAATCTATCACTGGAGTTTATCATTCGTCAGCTCATATGGTGTAGCGTAGCTGCCTGTATTATAAATCAACCCATAGCTATTAGCTGGGTTGCAACATCATCTCACTAGGGTAGGATCACTGATCACTGAGCAAAACTCCGTTTCTTTGGGCATTTCATCGACGATCGCAGCAGGCTACCGAGCATTTTACGCCAATATCAAAATTTTCAAGTCTCCTCATATATCGCGCAAAATAAAATTGGACATCTATACAAGGCGCTGATAAGACCAGTTATCACCTTTGGTTGCTAGTTTTGGACACTAACAGCGCAAAACATCCAGAAAATCGCTGTAACTGAGCGTAAGGTGACAAGAAGAATTCTCGGCCCCATTAAAGAGGTAGCCACGAACAGAATGCGAATGAATCACGAGATCAGAAATGATCTCGATAAAATCGACATCATCGGATTCATAAAATCGTCAAGGCTAAGATGGCTTGGGCACGTACTTCGTTCACAAAATCGGACCACTAAACAGGCCTTGGAGTCGGCACCAACGAAAGTAGGACCTAGTGGGAGACCACCTACCCTATGGATGGACGACGTTGAGAGAGGGACCTATACACACTCGGTCACCGTGTCTGGCGTTCACTTGCGGCGCATAGAATTATTTGGAGGGCATCGTTGAGGCGACCAAATCCCTTCATGGGATGTAGCGCCAGCGGAAGAAGAAGAAGCATGGAACCTGCACCCGAATTCCGATTTATGAATTCCGATAAATGAAAATGAGAAATTACTTGATTTTTTATTTCGCCTACTCTAAATAAAAATGCAACCGACTATTTGTCATCGAACCGGAATTCTGGTCCAGGATAAAGTCTTGAAATATGGCCAATTAGGAAGGAATTTATTTTTTCTTAACGGATATTGATGAAACTCAATTGTCACAGGTGTGAAGAAAATAGGTTTCTAAAATAATTTTAAATGAAGTTCTGGAATGTGGCCAATTAGGATGAACTTAGTTTTTTGTAATTGGTTATGATGAAGTTCCACATATTCGATGGAAATACATAGGTTTCCAAAATGCTTTTTAGATGCAGTTGTGGAATAAGGACGTAAATTGATTTTTCCTAATCGATTTTTAAGAAATTCAGTATGTAGATGTACGATGGGAACGGGATTCTGAAATGGATTTTAGACGAATTTCTGAAATTTGGCCGATTAAAATGAAGCTTGGTTATTTCTTAATATCGATATTGATGAAATCCAGCAAGTGTGATAGAAATGGGATTCTATAAAGATTTTTAGATGAAGTTCATGAATGAAAAAAAAAACAAAAATGTTGTGTACCAAAAAGCAATAAAATTAATGAATTACAATTAATTTCTGGAACAGCCGCAGGAGTATTTTTTTACGACTTTACTATCATTCTCTGAAGTCGGTGATTTTACCAATACTAATATTTTCCCATCAAAACTAAACGTGGAGCTAACATTGATTCAGACCATTTCCTGGTAGTTGCTGAATTAAAATTTCGTCTATCAACCACATATAATCATCGCTTCCAGCGCATCACTCGTTGGAACACTGCGGCATTGAACGACCAAGTTACCAGAACCACCTTCGGGATGACTGTATCAGAAATCTTGGAAAATAAACCACTTCCTGACTCCGTTCAAGAACAGTGGAACATTATCAAAACGGCGGTAACCGATGCCTCAAAGTCCACCATAGGCCAAAATCCGTCAAGGCCCAAAAATCTCTGGATTGATGATGATTGTATTGGTGCTATTCGGGAAAAGGATCGCGCACGACAACGAGATCTATCACAAAGAACAAGACAATCCCATAACGCCTACATGACTGCGAGGAGAATCGCTAATCGGATATGTAGACAAAAAACGGGAATGGCATGAACAACAGGCACGCAACATCCAAAATCCTACCCTGACAGATAGATATCGTTGCATAAGAGAATTAGCTACGGACTTTCATCCACGTAGCAGCGCTATTCGCAACAAATCCGGTGAGTTGGAAATGGACACTAAGACCGTCCTCGAAGTGTGGCGAAATTACTTCTCCTCGCTTTTAAATAAACAGGCACCACCTTCCGAGCAACAACCTCTCTTGCTTCAACGCGATATTAACGTCGAGATGACACCACCACCTCCTCCATCATATGATGAAGTGCGGAACGTGATATCGCAGATGAAAAATTACAAGACACCTGGTGAGGATGGTATCTGCAACGAAATGCTCAAATATGGCGGTGATTATCTGTTCTGCCGCATGTTTGAGCAATTATCAACAATTTGGTCTAGAGAAGAAATCCCAGTAGAGTGGAATACGGCTCTTATATGTCCACTTCATAAAAAGGGAGATCGATTGAACTGCAACAACTATCGCGGTATAGCTTTGCTGAACACAGGCTACAAGGTTTTGACCAACGTAGTCGCAGTAAAGTTATCAAATTATAGCGAGAGGATCTTGGGTGATTATCAATGTGGTTTTCATCCAAATAGATCAACGACCGATCAAACTTTTACGCTGAGGATTTTGCTGGAGAAATGCTATGAATAGGACATCCCTGTACACAGTCTATTCATAGACTTTCAACAGGCGTACGACAGCATTAAGAGGAATACGTTATGGAACGTATTGTCCTACCTGGGCATACCGTCAAAATTGGTTTCAATGTGCCAGCTTGTTGTGCAACCATCTATGTACATCTAATCATTACGTAAACACACAACATATTCCAACATATTTTTTTTAATAAATTCACATAAATATTTTCTTAAAACAATGCTAATACATGACTTTACATATTCTATAAATATAGGTCAATGTTATGAATCCGCATTCCAACGGTATTCAATTACAAAATAATAAAGAAAATATATATGTGTATATATTCGCACAGAACTAAATAAACAAAAAAAAACTGTTATATGTATTTATGCATTTCAAGCGAATTTAGGCAAATAAGATAAATGTACTAAAAAAAAACCCAATATGTTATTTCCTAACATAAATTAAGGCGTAAAATAAGTACACGCGCACTATGTATAACAAATCAGAGAACATTGCCCCGAAATATGACTATCAAATAAAAAAATTGATTTTTTATAAAAAATGTGAATTTGCGAATTTCACAAAAATTAACGAAATGTTAAATTATCAAATTTACAAAACCAAAAAAAAAAATGAATTTGATGAAAATTACGAATTTGCAAATCGAACAAAAAAAATAAAATCACGAAAAACAGGAAACTGCAAAAATTATTGTTGTAAATTATTAACAAAATTCTGTATATAATGAAACTTTTTGGTAGAACAAATATAGTAATTTTTGGAACATTAAGTCGCATAAGTCGTGTAAAATTTAAGTAACAGTGTAACCTTTCGTAATTAACCAAATAAAAAATATTTTCATAACTATAACAAAACCTTTTTGAAGCCACCATTACGACAGAAAATAATATCAACCAATAATTCACCATTCGAAGAGATCGACCAAACCGATACATAAAACATTCATCAGAGATATTTGTAAGTATAATACACCCAACATCCTACTAATACTAACTGATCATAAGGCTATACGACACTTGAGCAGAAACCTTCGCACGGCAAAGCGAAGGGGGGATTCCAAAACGTGAGAAAATCACGAGTATGCCCCATGTCTCACCTGTCCTATGTAGTATCCTTACTTATTATTAACACAGGTGCAATTTGTGCCCTCTCACTGTAGGAATACCACATATCATTGAAATTGACTATACAGAATCAGCCCCCACCCGCGGTAAGCTGATGACCACATTAACGAGACATTACTTATTTTAAACATTCACGGACATAAGCATTACATAAAATAAACTGAATCCATACTGTAAATCTGTTAGGTAATTACCATTTTATCAGGAATAAGCTACTAATGATTAATCTACTGACATACCGAGTTAGTCATCAACATTAGATGATCATGATACCTGTATGTCTGCAATTAATGAAGATAGTGTAGACGGAAAATTAAAAGCAAGCTGTTAAATATCAATCAATCACAATCGTGGCACTAATTCGAGTACCACAGAATCAAACGACAACAATAGCAATAGACATAATCAAGAAAGTAATCCATAATAACAACAAATCCTCCTACACCCACAACAAGCTTTTAATGGATGGCTCAATATGGAAGGTGCTAATAGAAGGTAAAATTTCGGATGCCTTAGAGATAACATCTGGAGTGCGGCAAGGAGACCCAATAGCTCAAACTCTATTCAATCTTTCAATAGAGTATGTCATTCGTCAGCTTAATATAGCACAGCGTAACTGCCTGTATTATAAATCAACCCAGCTATTAGCATACGCTGACGATATCTGCATTCTGGGTCGCAGCATCATCTCTCTGAAAGAGGTCCTCCTCCCATTGGAATTAACAGCCCAACAAATAGGCCTTCAGATCAATGAAGCGAAGACCAAATACATGGTGACCGCGAGAAGGCAGACTCGTGGGGACTTCATTTCAGGAGATACTCAATATGAAAAGGTGAATGAGTTTAAATACCTAGGATCACTGATCACTGAGCAAAACTCCGTTTCTGTAGACATCTCATCGAGGATCGCAGCAGGCTACCGAGCATTTTACGCCAATATCAAAATTTTCAAGTCTCCTCATATATCGCGCAAAATAAAATTGGACATCTACAAGGCGTTGATAAGACCAGTTATCACCTTTGGTTGCTAGTCTTGGACACTAACCGCGCAAAACATCCAGAAAATCGCTGTAACTGAGCGTAAGGTGATAAGAAGAATTCTCGGCACCATTAAAGAGGTATAGCCACGTACAGAATGCGAATGAATCACGAGATCAGAAATGATCTCGATAAAGTCGACATCATCGAATTCATAAAATCGTCAAGGCTAAGATGGCTTGGGCACGTACTACGTTCACAAAATCGGACCACTAAACAGGCCTTGGAGTCGGCACCAGCGAAAGTAGGACCTCGTGGGAGACCACCTACCCGATGGATGGACGACGTTGAGAGGGACCTGTACACACTCGGTCACCGTGTCTGGCGTTCTCTTGTGGCGGATCGAAATATTTGGAGGAGCATCGTTGAGGCGACCAAATCCCTTTATGGGATGTAGCGCCAGCGGAAGAAGAAAAAAATATTTTCCCGGTAAATACAGGGTATCCTTAAATATCCTAAGAAAATAACGAATAGCTTCTTACGTAACAGACACCATTTATTATCTCAACTCTGATTTATACTTTACTCTTCCAAAAATAACTACATACATATTCCGATTGAGTAAGTATGACGCAAACCTTTATTTTAATCTAATGAAGATCGACAAATTTTCTATTTGATAAAAAACTCGAAATTTAGATATTTTATATATGCCCGATTAGATATTATACCAATATAAATGAATCCAAATCCCTTATATTAACTCTAATTGAATTTAACAATATTCTATAGCTGCTTGTGTACGGGAAAAAGGAGAAATGTCAGCATTAATCAAATAAACCCAATCTTTTATATCTGTACAAAACCAAAAAAAAAAAAGAAGAAATACTGGAATGAAATTCGGAATACGTAAATTTATAGATACGATTATAATAAAAACTAGTTTATGTTATACTATCGAACTACCAAACGACAAGTAGATATAAAAAAAAAAGTTAAATCGATTTTATGCAAAACGGATATTAATTCGGAAATTCTTTACTCTCATCGGTATGTATATTGTGCAGCACCAGCACCATAGTTTACTTTTTTTCCAGAATTTATATCACATTTAAATTGAAAATCGGAATTTCACTTATTTACAGTATAATATGAATAGATAGTATTTCGAAATTTATATAGCTAAACAAAACTATAATTTTTTGCAAATAAAATTTAAAATTAATTTCCTTTAACAAAATAATAATTGCCATAATTTGTGAAATGTCACAATTTTTTTGTTAACGCGTCCATGAGTACATTAGTGCGCAGATATATTCAACAAAAATTATCATAATTACAAATCTCATCAGATTAGGTTATAGGCCTATTTTAATTCCCCGCCTCTCTAACTAATAAACATAAATCGCAATTCGCAGTTCTTCTGGGTGAAAAAATCAACTTTTTTTGTTTTCTTAATCAGCCTTCATCAAATTTATGGATAAAATGAATAAAACATTTTGACTCCTACGAAATATTCAAACAAAAAAATTAAATGAAGTGGGAAAATTGTTTAATAATATTAAATGATAGTATCAGATATCCTGATTAACATACAAATGCTTATTTAATATATGTATGTACGTACAGCATCTTAAAACCATCAAACGGAATAATTAAATCTGATTGAATTTTCTTGGAATTTATCTAATTCCATTAGCAGACAAAACGTATTTGAAAAATTTTATGCTTTGTGATCACACCACTTGAAATGTAATTCCCACATGTTTAAAGCCCTATACCTTTCGGTACCATAGTGATTTCAAATCTAGGTTATTTTACCATAAATATACCACGCGTTTCACATTTCTACAATGTTATACAGGTAACCAACCCATCAACAAAAGTATGGTTTAGAAGAGAGAAATAAAAATAAAATTTTCTTTATTTATCGCACGATAATAATTTTATCCTTTTTGGGAAATGTTCTTCTCCATTTCAATTGAAAGTGATCACCATTTAATATTGAACAGTATGTCGTTGGATATCAATAAAAATTTATGCGAGTGATTATGCCAGATGTGGACGATATTATTACGACAATAAATTTATTTTATAGCCAGGTCGTTAGTATTATGCGGTTTGTGTTGGCAATTTCCTTTGACACTTATTGGTTTGTATCTCATTGATTCTTTATTATAAATTGATTTTTAGGTTGGTCTTTTACCAAACAATAATATGAAATATCGTGGTAAGGACACGATGTGTAAATTATTAATTTTTCTATTAGCAGACCAAATCTGGTTGCAATAGGAAAGGTTATCTCTATATCCACATAGTGTGCATTCAATTTACTCCGTAAAGATCAAAGCTGTTGAAATTCTGTCAAAAATGACCTTTGTCCAAACCACTTTTTTGGAGGTTTCAAGTTTCTTGAGTCCGAAAGAGGAAACAAAAATAAATTCGCCTGTCTGTCTGGAGGCCCAACTGTGTTGAAAATTCTATTTTATTCTATCAGAGGTTTTATTAATCTGTAAAGCGAAGACCGTCGGTCGGGTGCACCGAGTTTAAACGCTAGCATGCCGATTGATTTCGAATTTTATCTTCCCCCCTCCTCTCGATTCATTTTACACAGATGGGTTTCACGTCTATAGTTCCTGCCCCTCTGTTTAATCTAAAACTGGGTGTGGAGCAGATTGGATGATGGGATTTTCCACTGGGCTATACTCTGCAGAAATTCAGACTAAACATCAAAAGATGTAGGCTTGGAAACCTTCCTTAAATCCAGTTTTCCTATTTATTTTCACATTCCTTGTCACATTTACGGTTTGGGGGAGTTGTCTCCCTTTTGTAGTGCTATATACCGGTCGCAAATACGCGTGTACATTTAGGAATTAATTCCTTTACACAATTCGCTAAAATAATAAAATTAAAATAAGGAAAAAAAGAGTGTGTATAACAAGCATGCGCAGTTGAAGTGAAAAACATGTAATGCCTAATGGCAGGAAAGTATACTCGGAATTACAAAAATCCTTTTAGAATCCCACATCCATTCTAATTCAAGTTCCATCCAACATGGCCATATTCCAGAACTTCATCTAAAAATCGTTATAATATCCCATTTCCATCATACATGCGGTTAAGCGCCTAAATGTTGATCAGCTCTTTCACATTAATATTTTCCAATCGAATATGCCATGAAAGTTTGTAATCGGCTCTTTTCAGTCCCGAAACGTTGCAAAACGTGTCATGACCTGACCTTGGAATTTTACTCTCAACATGGCTGAAGAAGTTTCACCTCAAAATATTTGGCTTAACGAAATGTATCTCAGGAACAGTGGCAGATTATGGAAAATCCTTGCAAGAGGTAAGATTTCGCTGGCAGCCTCTCAAAATAATACCAAAAAATACAAAGTTAAGGCCCCATCCAAATGGTAGACCCAAATAAATTTTTTTTAACTGCAATATGAAAGCGGCTTTAGGCAGTTTTTATTTTAGTATGTGAAATACAAACGTAAATAGTTAAGGCGACTTTGGGAAGTTCTCTATTTTATGTAGTTTTCCTGTTGAAAAAAAAAAAAAAAAATCTGAGCGAAAACAGTTGTGACAGCAGCTGTCATTCATCGCTCGGTCAAATTTTTTGGAGCGATTAAGGCGGGTTTTGAGTTGCATTCGTTCGTTCGTTCTTTCGTTCTGAATTTTTTTTTAATCAATCGTATTCCTTGAAAATGACGTTATTTTTCGTTCGTGTTCCTTTGATTGGATTAAAAAAAAATTCACAACGAAAAAACGAACGAACGACTGTAACTCAAAACCCGCCTTTACTAACACGATTACATTTATACAGTCAGAAACATTCAGATGTATACGGCTCATATTTAGAGGGAAATTTAAAGATACAGTTAAAAACCAAATGTATGTCATCGAAATGCCATTTCAACGTCAAAGCAAATATGTGGAAAAATATATTTTATAAAATAATAAATAAATAATAAATTGTTTTAAGAAAAAATGTTGCTGTGGGAAAGTACAAATGTCAAAGAACTGTCATTTTTAGATTTTGATTTCGATATAATGTTTGTCGAGATATTATACCTAACCCTTTTGAATAACGATACAAGGCTGAACGTCAAAAGGCCGAATGTCGAAAGGCCGAATGTTGAAAAGCCGAATGTCAAAAGGCCGAATGAGTCGAAAGGCTGAAAGTTCCGCAAGGCCAAATGTCGAATCAAAGGGAAGGGAATTAAGGGATCACTACCTTTGCCTGAAAAAAATACAGAAATTTTAAAATCCTGGATAATTCAAATAAATTCAATTTTATAGGCATTTTTAGACCTTTTTTACCACTTGAATTTGGATTGGGCATAAATGGTCGAAAGGCATATGATCGGAAAATATAAAATTTGATCAAAAATCAATCATTTAGGTAATTTACAAATTATTTGATTTGTTTCTGAATATGCTGTAATCAATTCCATTGAACCTATATGTAGATGATATGCAACTACATATAAACTATTTCACATAATTGGGAAGTGATGGCAACTTCTCGATCTCTGAACATGAGGATGCCAACATTTAAACAAATTCAGAACTTATTTCTGGTATCCAATAATTGGAGGATTACAATTACAACAATATAAGTCTGGTTTGTAGAAGGTTGTTCATTGATTATTTTTCTAAAGGTTGTTTAATAACAGTACAGATAAACAATTGATCATTGTTGGATTTTTATTTTATTATAAACAGATCAGTTGTTAAACTGACGCACTTAATAATATCGGCCAATTTAATTGTTTACATGTATCAGTAAATCGCAATTATATTGCAATATAATGGATAAAAGTGCATAATTATACTGAGAATTGAACAGATAAGATTTAAATTAAAAATTAAATTTAAGAAAATTTATACAATTGTGCAAAATGGAAGCTAGATTTAATGAACAGATTAAAATAACAAAAACAAATAAAAATCGCGATAAATTATAGTAGTTCTAAACGAGTTTTATTATAATATAGAAAAGAAAACTGGTGGTATATTTAGATGGGCATGTGAAAATAAAAAAAAAATTTATTGTCGTGAACGATATTTTCGACCAAATTGGATTGTGGTACGCACAAAATTTTCAAACTGCCGAACAAGCACACCCATGAACCCATTGCTAGTCGTATTGAGGTACTGAAAATCAACAGAAAAATCTAACAGCTGGCATTTGACACGAACCGACCACCATGCCAAATTATTAATCTAGCCTTGACGACATGTAAAAATAATTGCAGAGTTTACGTACCAAATCAGGAAACTTTAACAAATAAAATAAAATATGCAAATATGTATCTTTAGAAACCAATTTAATCCCAAACGAATTAACGCTTTTCGAAGGTAACATAAATTATTTTGTTTTAATTTTTGCTATACATATATGTGTATTAATGAATAATATATTTTAGGTGAATTATTTGTATTAACGGAGAAGGATTTTGGTGGACATAAAATAATATTAATGGATTATACGGTAAAAAGTCTACACCACCTATCGAATTCTGAAATTTGGATAATCGTTCAACGTTGTACCTGGTATAATGACACAATTATTCACCATTCATGGGCTTATCGATGATTTCATTATACCCGTTATATTTTGCCTAATGAGCTTAAAAGCACAGGATTGTTATAACGAAGTGTTCTATGAACTATTATTGCGTATAAGTTGTGATAATAATATAAAACTAAATCCAAAATATATGATGACTGACTTTGAAATGGCAATGATTAATGCATCTAAAACATATTTCCCCAGTGCATTTCACAAAGCGAAAACTTAACAATTAAAATATAGAGGGCTGAAACCTCACGAGGTGATCAGAACTTCGGTCTTTGGTATCTTCAATAATGTCATAAAGTTGGTGTGACGGTTTTGACATTATTGACTTCTATTTTAACCAACATATATTTACTTATACAACAACAGCCAAACAGGTCAAACGCTTCAGTAACATGGGTACAGGCATCAAATTTAAAACGAAAAATCGTATTCTACAACTTTATACCGAAAGTAGTATAATAAATTATACTGATACTGTTTAACTGTTTAACTGACCATATTACAGAAATTTATCCAAAAACTCATTTTAGAATCACATTTACAATGCACATGTCAAATTGCATAACAAACGGGTAAGGAATAACTAAGTTCCATCCTACTTAGCCATATTCCAGAGCTTTATCCAAAAATCATTTTAGAACCCCATTTCCAATACACGTAAGTTCCATCATACTTGGTCATATTCTAGAACTTCATCCAAAACTCATTTCAGATTTCCATTTCGAATACACATGTCGAATTTCATCATAATCGGTTGAGAAATGGGCAAGTTCCATCATACTTAGCCATCTTCTAGAACCTGATACAAAACTCATTTTAGAATCCCATTTCCATTACACATGTCGAATTTCATCATAATCGGTTGAGATATAGCCAAGTTCCAACATAATTGGCCATATTCCAGAACTTCATCCAAAACCCATTTTAGATTCCCATTTCCAATACATATGTCAAATTTCATCATAATTGGTTGAGAAATGGGCAAGTTCCATCATACTTGGCCATATTCCAGAACTTCATCCAAAACTCATTTTCTAATCCCATTTCTAACACAAATTAAATTTCATAATAATTGGTTGAGAAATAGACAAGTTCCATCATACTTGGCCATATTCCAGAACTTCATCTAGAAATCGTTTTAAAATCCCAGAACTTCATCCAAAAAACATTTTAGAAACCCATTTCCAATACACATGTCGAATTTCATCGTAATCGGTTGAGAAATGGGCAAGTTCCATCCTACTTGGCTATATTCCAGAACTTCGCCCAAGAATCATTTTAGAACCCCATTTCCAATACACATGTCGAATTTCATTATAATCGGTTGAGAAATGTGCAAGTTCCATCATACTTGGCCATATTCAAGAACTTCATCCAAAACTCATTTCAGATTCCCATTTCGAATACACATGTCGAATTTCATCGTAATCGGTTGAGAAATGGGCAAGTTCCATCCTACTTGGCCATATTCCAGAACTTCAACCAAAACTCATTTTAGAATCCCATTTCCAACACACATGTCGAATTTCATAATAATCGGTTGATAAATAGGCAAGTTCCATCATATAAATAATTTGTTATCTACTCACTACATCCTAATGCAACCGCAACTCAACTCCAACTCAACTCAACTCAACCCGCAAATTGATCCCTAACCTTAACCTTCAAATCAATTCCAAATTCAATGCCCAATTCAATAATTAAACCAGCATATTATATAAAAAAATCGTAAATATTTATAAAAGCAGGTATTTTGGGTCAATTCGTATGGCAGGTACCCCACCCCCTTGACGTACAGTCTCCAAAAGCTTTTCAAATCTCCGCCTTGACCATAGAAACAGATTGGCGAAAAAAAAATCCAAATCGGACAAGCCGTTCTCGAGATACCATGGGTCCAGACATCCAGACACACAGACATCCAGACATCCAGACAGACGGACGGACATTTTTTTTTTTTTGCATTTTCAGACTCAGGGACTTTCAAAACGTCGAGAAAAGTGGTTTTGGACCAACCAAATTTTTCGTCATTTTTGACAGGATTTCAATACTTTGGTCTTTTTAGACCGAAGTAATATGATACTGACGAGCACTTTGCGCTCAACATGAGGATGTTGAAATGCTTAGCGTTTGTACCAGTTTTGGACATTAAACAATATTACGAATCTGTGGTCACAAATCATAGTGGCTTGTAAAAAAAATTAGATGAGAATGTATTTCTAAAGACCTCAATATTCAAAATATATTGGCTAACCGGCTTTCATTAAATCCCTTAGATTTTTTGAAAGGAGTTGCTTACAACATTCAACTGTCCTAAATTATGTAAAAAATGCGTGTTTATATTTTATATTTGATAAATAAAAATTAATTGGATTGAAACAAAACTTTCTAAATTATTATTTTATGTTTGGTAAGACATTTAGGGTATACTAGTTTTGAGTTCATGTTACAAGCTGCGTTAGAATGTTATGTTAAATGTTGCATTAAAATGTTACGTGTCATGTAAAATGTTATTTTAAATAAAAATAGTTCGTCTCTTTTTATTTATCACATTAAAATAGAAACAAAAAAGACAAAAAACATAGCGAGAGTACTTTCAGTGTTCACGTTACATGTAAGCTGTGTTAAAAATGTCAAGATTTGAGGCTAAATATTTCTGTGCGTCGACTTTTCCCAGTGTTATATAATTGCATACCATAAATTTTCAATGATCATCATTTTCAAAATCCAAAAAATAAAAAAACAAATCATGTCACATAGCAAAAATATCGAATCCGTTCAACATGGCATATTTCAAAACGGAATATTTCGAAATGGAATATGAAAATATGACATATGGTACACTATGGCATATTTCAAATCGGCATATGGTACGCTACGGCATATGGTACACTACGGCATATCTCAAAATGGCATTTTTTCAAACGGCATATGGTACACTATGGCATATAGTACACTATGGCATATTTCAAAATGGCATATTTTAAAACGGCATATGGTACACTATGGCATAAGGTACACGATGGCATATTTTCAAATGGCATATGGTATAATATGGCATTTTCTAAAACTTGGCTATTTCTTAGCCGAGTGTGATGAAATTTGGCAAGTGCGATGAAAATGGAATACTAAACCGGATTTTAGACGAAGTTCTGTAATATGGCTAATTAGGGAGGAACTTACCTATTAATTAACCGAATATGATGAAATTCAACAAATACGTTAGAAATGGTCTTCTAAAAAGAATTTTAGATGAATTTCTAGAACATGGCCAATCATGATAGAACTTGGGTATTTCTTAAACGATTATGATGAAATTCGACATGTGTGATGGGAATGGGATCCAAAAATGAGTTTTAGTAGAAGTTATGGAATATGGTTAATTTTGATAGAATTTGTCTATTTATTGGCCGATTATGATGAAATTTAGAAGGAGTGATGGAAATGGGGTTGTTAAATGGTTTCTAGATAAAGTTCTGAGATATGGCAATTTTTATGCAACTTGGCTATTTCATAACTGATTATGATGAAATTCGACAAATATGATGGAAATGGGATTCTAAAATGGTTTTAATAATCAACTTATAAAGTTACCCTATACTTTCTAAAATTGCCCTTTACCTATCGCAATTTTTTTTCGCTTAATGCAGTTTAATGAATTTTCCTTCACTTAATGCAATTAAATTTATTCTCCACACGGAAATAAAAATATTGGTAATAAAGATATAATCGGGAAGTGCTTTTCTTAATTTTTCATTTTTATTTAAATCTAATTTTAAAAGTAAAAATATGTATATTGGCCCTTCCGGTTTATTCTTATTCATTGAAATTATTTTTAAAGAAGGAACTAATTTTATACCAACATCAAAATTTAGCAACATAATTGGAAAATAGCGCATTTATTCTAGAATTTTTTATTATTTTAGTAATGACTTTTTTCGAATCACTAGTATGAACTCGTTTATAAGACGAAAATAAGGTTCTAAAATGGTTTTTAGATAAAACCACAGAGAATTTTCTTTTTAATTCTCTGTGATAAAACTCTAGATTGTTGTCAATTAGATAGCTTGACTATTTCTAACCGATTATGCTGAAATCCATTCTCTTAATAGAATTTTCCTTTACTTAACGGATTTTCCTTTAAACCTTTACCTAACAGGATTATCCTGTTAGGATAATAAATTTGTTAGGATATAAATTTTCCTTCACCTATTAGAATTTTTCTTTAATTCTAAAAATTTTCTATTACATTTTGATAAATACAGGTTTAGAAATTAAAAAAATATTGAACGTTTTAAATTTAAAATTTATCAAATCATACATGCAGTAGTGTACCTTATACCCTATTGTACCATATACCATTGAGAACGGGGTATTTGCCTGCAAGACAAAATCTTGTTTTGCCGTTCAATCTTGTTTTTTGAATTCTTACCGTATAAAAAATCGTTTACCAAAATTTTGTTGGACAAAATCTTGTTTTTTAAAATTTTGTTTTCCGAAATAATTATTTTGATTATTTTATAGTGAAATAATGAATATTTAGTGTAATCGCTTTTCTGGGATCGATATAAAATATTGCATTTCAAAATGTTGCATTAACAAAATCTTGCAATTACAAAATCTTGCATAACAGAATAGTGCAATTATTTTGCAGTAGGTGTCATTAATAGATTCTATATAATCCGCTCCTACGTGCGGCACGCAGTGCGACATGTTTACTGATCCCGGCTCCTACGTCCCCCGAAGTTCAAATCTAAAGCCCCTCGGAGGGCTAAGCGGGGGAGAGCGCAGCGACCTCCCGCGTGCCCGTGAGAGTTACCGAAGCCGTTAGCCTCTACAATTCTAAGTTAAATTAGTCGATGTCATTTTTCTTCAATTTATTTTCCTCAGAATAGAGAAAAAAATGTGCGGGAAATTGTTATGCAATATTTTGTAATGCAAAATTTTGTATGCGAAATTTTTTAATGCAAATGAATATTTTGTAATGCAAGATTACATACCCAACCCAGTTTTCCTAAGTCCCTTATTTTAAGTTAATTTTTCACATGAGCAGGCATTTATGTATATTAAGATAAAGGTTCAGATTCAATTAATAAAAAACAAATTTTAATAATTAATTTGCAATTTTGCATACACACATTTTATTTAAAATTATAATTTCACAAGTTAGTTTCTCTTCTTGAGATGTGTTTGAAAAAATATAATAAAAATTAAATCAATAAGATTCTTTCGGCTTTTTATAGACACAATATATTAATAATAATGGCATTCACAACATTTTCGACTTGTCAATCAGAAAAATGAAGAGGCCAGTCATTTATAATATATGAAATGTGAATGCCATTATTATTAATATATTGTGTCTATAAAAAGCCGAAAGAATCTTATTGATTTAATACAGACAACTAAACTTCTCTTTCTATTATTCGTGTTGGCATAAAACACACAGAAATGAAAAGTTTTCCTTGTGTTTTTTGATTTGGTGAATTTATTTATAATTCGCTAAGTCAACTACACTCTTGCTTCATACTTAAAGTATGGAGTTGGAATTGTATTTTTGTAGTTTGGTCGTAGCTACCTGATGAGTAGATCGAACTTTTTGTTTTGAGATTATCAGTACGAAACCAAACTACCCACGAAAGCGCAAGGAAAGGTTTTCTTTTTTAGAGTCAAAATACATTTTGTATTAACTCTGGGGTTAAAGTACGGGGGGGATTTTGATATTTCTACTTTTTTTGGTAGATATATTATAAATGACTGGCCTCTTCATTTTTCTGATTGACAAGTCGAAAATGTTGTGAATGCCATTATTATTAATATATTGTGTCTATAAAAAGCCGAAAGAATCTTATTGATTTAATACAGACAACTAAACTTCTCTTTCTAATAAAAATTAAACTAGATTTAATGGATTAGTGCTACAAATCAATAAAAAGCTATGTTATTTACGATGCCTTTAACGGAAGACGTTTCCTCTTCGATTTATCATGATATATTTAAGTTTTTTTTCATTTTCTACATATTTTATTTGGATATAATTGTTCACTAGATCTCATTTTGTCGATTCGGTTTTTAATGAATATTTGTCTTTGCCTAATTCATCTATTGATGATCCCCAAATAATTTGGGCAAATAATTTGGGTAAAATGAAATAAACAACCCTTAAAAATTAAATCCGGCAGGAAATTTTTTAGTGCAGAAACTGAAGCTAGTTCGAAATCTGAAATAATTCTTGTAGGAAGTAAATTAATGGAATGAGAACAAGGAATTTCGAATAGCTCATAAAAATCTGATAATATGAATTTTTACTCGGCTATCGCCTCGTGGGACAAGCTTATCCCTTGTGGATAATATCTCGTTTTGCTCACTAGTACCATAAATAACTATTATCCATATAAAATAGTAAACAAGTTTTTGGTGACAAAATTTTGTAAAACAAGATTTTGGAGAAAAGATTTCAGAAACAGTACTTTGAAAAGTAGTAAGACGTGGCCAACCCTATGCCATTACGTACCATATGTCGTTTTAAAATATGCCGTTTTAAATATGCCATAATGTACCATATGCCGTAGTGTACCTTATGCCGATTTGACATATGCCATTTTGAAATATGCCATAGTGTACCATATTCCGTAGTGTACCATATGCCGTTTTGAAATATGCCATTTTGAAATATGCCATAGTGTACCTTATGCCGTAGTGTACCATATGCCGATTTGAAATATGCCGTTTTGAAATATGCCATAGTGTATCATATGCCGTAGTGTACCATATGCCGTTTTAAAATATGCCGTTTTGAAATATGCCATTTTTTCATATTCTGTAATGAAATATGCCGTATCGACCGGGACCCCAAAAATATTGTTACGAACTGGGCTTCTGAGTTCGTTCGGATTTTGAAATTAAAAACACTGTGTACTTTTTATTTCACTCGACTTTTATACACTTTGATATTTGCTGTGACTTTACTTTTTAAATCTGTTCGCTTGATACTGGTGGGGGCTATGACAACAGATTTATTTCCTTGTTGAACGATTTAAAGTAAACCATAAACTGATCTCTGCTTGCCATCGGTCGTGTTTATAACATTTAACCATCTAAGCTATTGCTGTTCATAACGTGAGCTTGTTGTATGTTGGCTAAAATCGTCACAATATTTACCTCTATTTTTGATTTTATGTTTTACCAAACATTGGCGGTTCAGGTGGAGCTTGAACTCCATTCGTTTTTTTTTTTCATTTAGTTTATTTCATTTTTCAAAACCAAAGAAAATTATTTTATTATAACATAAAGCTTAAAGAAGTGAATTAAATTTAATGTACATATACATACATACATATATTGAATTATAAATTTCGAATTCGATCTTAGCTCGGAAAAAAATCGAGAATTTTTTTTCGAAATTCTTTTTGTTCAACATTTTTAAAACGAAATATTTAATTTTAATATTTTTATTTCGATCACTGAAAATTATTCGAAATAGTTGACATGTCGAATTTTTTTTTCGTTCAAATGATCTGCTCCCCTTGAATTTTATAGACATTTTATAAATTTTAATTTTAACTTAGGCCACAACTTCATTCTCGATTTTTTTTGAATCTTTTTTCGAGATTTTTAGTTTCGATATTTTATTTTCTATATAGATAAGGTAGCCAACCCGGGGATTTAAGTGAGGGAATATTTTCTAAAGTAAAGGATGATTCTATTAAGTGAAGGAAAATTCTGTTAAGTCAAGGAAAATTTCAATAATCAGTTAAGAAATAGCCAAGTACCACCTTAATTGTCAATACTCTAGAATGGGTTATTATCGATCCAAAAAATCAAGTTTTTTAAATACTTACATATAACAAATTTTAGAAATATTATTTTAGTTCGTTGTATACCTCAAAGGGAAGAGGCTGTCGCCCCAAACCCCCGCTTTGACAATTTTTATTTATGTGAAAGATAAAGCCAACATTTAGGCGCTTAGGTTATGATGAAAATCAACTTGTGCGATTCTGAAATGATTTTTTTAATTCAACTACTATCCATTAAAAGTTTCACTTCTGCAGCGCATACTCGTCACACGCTTTGTTTTTGTTTCAATTGAGAAGCGCTTGTCTTTTCTTGCGCTCTTGCATTTTGTGCAAAAAATGAACCTTGTTTGTGAGATACAGTAAATTTTTTATTTTTCCCCGTTACTTTAACTTTATCTTCAATAGTTCTAAATTTTTTCATAAAAACTATTCTGTCATTAAACTCCATAAAATATTTTTTTTGTGCAGTTTCAATATTTTAAAGGAGCTTTAGCAATTAATCACCCATTTTAGAACCAAGAAGTCCGCATTCATCAATGTCATACATTTTTCGTCTGTCCAGTCCAGCAAAGTGTTTTCCTTTTTATCATTTACTTATTTTTTAATCCTTAACATTTTTTCCATTTTCGATTAGTTTTTGTAGCAACTGTAGAGACGAACATTTTTCAAAAAGACATTCAATTAAGGAAAAAACTGTTACAATATTTTAACAACTTATCTTCATTTTACATTCACAATCACATTATATGTAATACTATGTACTTTCCGGGGGTTAAAACGTAAATAATTCGAATTTTGATGAAAAATCTACACCCACAAGACATTTTACTATTTCTCTATAACGTGGATCTGAAGTATCTAAAAAAGAAACGTCTAAAATGGTTTGGTTTATAAACACATTTCAGTAGAACCGGAAGAAAAATGATAAATTTTTCCTTTATCTTTTTATTTACTCACAGCTTTTTATCTTATTTTCTACAAACAAAGTATTTTTCATTTTCTCACAGGGATTTGTGACAAAAGATTTTCGTTTAGTTCTTGTTGTTTGTGTGCCGAAGAATTTTATTTTTTTAATGTTTCTGATTACTGTATGGTGGTGTCAGTAAAATGATAAAAAAAAAAATTCTTGTACTTCAGGACTCATTCACGTTCACACTTTTGTACATTGTGCTTGTGGTTGTCTTGTGGTTGTGTATGGAATATTTAAATTTTTTTATCAACGTTTTGAAAAATTTTAAGAATTTTTTGTACAAAATATAGAGGCGTAATGCAAAGATTAAGTTAAATGCTTAATAATTTTTGAAGAATATAATTTTGAATCTAAGAATGAAGTAATTTGATTAAGAGGCTTAGGTACAACTTAATTTTTTTTTTTTTCATATTTTATGACAAGATTCTTTATGTAGTAAATTATATTGCCATCATCAACAAGAGTGTACATAAACGTAAATTACCTTTGCCGAAATGAAAATTGCATTATAAAATAAAAGATTTATTGTTTTTGTATTAACATACACCTGGCAAGGTTTCAACATTCATGTAAAACATTAGTGCATTGTCGAGTATGTATATGGTCCTTGAATTGATAATTTTTTATTGATTCAATTTTTTTTTTATTATTTGCATATTTCAATAGAATATTTCCACCTCTTCGTCCTTTTTACATGCAATTTTATAAAATAATTTTTATGTTCGATTTTACAAAGGCAACCGTACTCGGAAAAATAATTCTTCTAAATTTATCACTTGCAATTTAATATTTTATTCTTATGGAATTTTCAATTGTGTTTAAATTTTTTCTTTTGTAATGCTACGAAAATTTAAATATTTGGAACATTTAGAATTTATTTATATTTATGTCTGACTACAACACTATAACATTACATTACATTCTGTTTCCTAGAAATATAATTGCATAGAAGATGGAAGCCAGAATAAATTTATGGATTCTATTGTTGTGCCCCTCCTATGGCATAATTATTGTTTGCGGTGGTTATAAATGCAATTGACAACACAGTTGGCAATATTTCAACAAAATTATTTATTGCTTTATAAATTTTGCAGTGTTATGAAATTAAGTTTGTATAATGTCGAAAACGTATAGAGGCCTTGTTTCCAATACGTTTTTATATTAACACAATATATCTCCAAACAACAAAATTTGTATTCTTCACTGCGTTCCCGGATTTACTTATATTTCACGGGATGTCGAAAATTGGTTTATTAATCCGAATTTTCTCTGTTTAACTTATTATTATACCAAAGAGTACAACAATTTTACAGTTTTTTTTTTTTGTTATTCCACATCAAACCAAAATATTCAGCCCCTTTTAAACTTTATACGCAACCAAAAAGTTTTAAAAGGTTGTTTACATAAAATTTTTGTATCATTATGGAAATTAATTTGTGCCACGAATCACATGATGGGTGAACATTTTTGCGGAAAGTAAAAAGTTCAGGAAAAAATAACTTTTGTGTCGATAAATTAGATTGGATGACTTTAAACTTTCGTTGTTTTCTTCAATCCTTAATCTTTGTGAGAGAGATATATTGTTAATGGATTGTTTAAGAAAAAAGTTGAAATTTTGTGTGCGGTTTAGCTTTCCACATTGAATGCTGCATATATAAAAAAACGAATTAACAACTGAGCAATGTTATTGCAATGTTTAGGATATTAAGCACGAAAAAGCTTTTTTCCATTTAACACTAAAAAATTTTAAATTTGAAAATTATTTAAATTAAATTTGATGTACTGTACATAACAAAAGAAAATTTTCTCTTCGTTCCCATTACATTAACCCAAAGAACATTGTTATGTTTGTATAATAGAAGTGAGCATCTTCTGTAAGAACAACAACAAAAACGACAATTTAACAATTTATATAAATCGATTGTTAAGAACAGATACCAGATTGTGTAAATCGAGGATGGTGAAGAATCAAGCAATTCTTAAATTGATTTTTTTTTTATTATGTACAATAAAAAGGGTGTTCCAAAAACAGGTATCATAACATCACAGTATATAGAGCTACGTGCATTTCATTTCGAAAATATTGCCGAATGGGAGATCTAAAATTAAAAGATTTATTGCGATACTCTTTGTATTACTGTTCGAAACAACATTTATGAGAGGTTAAAATTTTTGTTAGAAAAATTTTATGTTTTTGTAACTGAAAAATTGGGGCAAATTTGTTACATTGTTTTGACTAAAACTTTGTAGACTGTATACAATACAAAGCTAATTTTTTTAAGGAAATGAATGATGTGTTGGTCTTAGAAAAAAGAAGAAATCAAGCAACATGCAATTATGAATAAATTGGGCGTGCTTTGGGTAAAGAAAACTGTATTGCTCTTAAATTTACAAACTAGTATATAACTCACAACTGAATTTTAACAAGTTTGTTTATACAATGAAGTCGCACCATTTTAGTTAGAAACAAATAAACAACGAATTTACTATTCCCAGATGAAATCATAAGCACTTCGCCTTTATGTGTTGGGCATTATTCGTATAATATGTTTCTGAGCAACAGTGAGTGGGTAAATTCTAGAATTATAAATCCCTCCCCAGCATACTGCTATCGGACACATTGAACTCAAAATACAACGTTTTCGTTTCAGGCACATATTTAATTACGGAGAATTTCGATATGTGATAGCCAACGAAAGGAAGTGTCCACAAACAGTCCCAGGCACTTAAACTTTGAAACGAACTAAATTTTAAAACAATTAGTACAAGAAGTTATGTGATCACCATTAAATCATGGTAAGTGACATCTGGGTCAATAACCACATCATTATTAAGCTTAAAAACCTACCTTTAGTTTTTATGTTTAGAAACATAGAATAAGCTATACACCACTTTGTCAGACAACTTAGAGCAGGGTTCATAGAGTGGATGTTATTACTTTGTAACTGCTCATTGTACATAAACACTAGATTATCGGCAAAAGCCATCATCATATAGAAGAAAATTTTAACTGAAAAATTGTGTTTAGGTAGATCAAAAAAAGCTTGGGGCCTAACACGGAACCTTGAGCAACAACATCATTGATAATTTGTCGAAGGACCGAATTTCAAAGGGCCGAATGGGTCGAAGGGCCGAATTTTTTTGTTTTGTTTTTAAAAATATAATTTTTTAAATTTCTTGTTTTAAAGAATATTTTGTAAATGTACTGAATTTGATATTAAAACTATACTTTTATTTATTTATGAAAAACAATATTAACTTTCCATATATCAATTCCAGGTTGAAATGTTGTTTGTCAAAATGACTCTTATCAAAATAGGTAATACATTTCAGGTTGAAATAATATTCAAAACAACACATGAGACAACAGTAAACTTTAAAATAAACAGCTTCGTTAAATTTAAGTAGACATTTTGGAAATTTTGCCTTAAACTGTAATTTGTCTTTATAATTATGTAGTAAATTGTTAGGAGTATATTCACTATATTTACATCACTAAATCACAATGAAATTATTTTATTCGTCTAAATAGAATTTTCCGATAATTTTACGTCCTCATTCCGATAATATTACGTTCACTAAAAACATCACCAATCTTAACTACTTGAGACTTATCAGTTAGATAAGATCGAAACCACCGTAAAGTGACACTCTGAAACCCAGCATGAAGCATCAAAATATACAATAACACCACTCGCTTTATAAGTAGAATTAAACTTACCAAAAATGCTAAATCCCGAAATAGTGTAGCTATCCAGTTCAAAATTGTCGATCCAAACCTCCGACAGTAAAATGATTTGTGGAGTCTTATCAAGTACAGCAATGTTGCAACTGATAAACATAAATCATATTGCTGTTTCAGATAGGTTGACTGGAGCAGCCCGAGACCCGGCCGGTTTACCCGAGAAGCTGTTGGAGCTCGTAATAAAGGGCGACCACGAGTTCTTATTGGATTCATCAAGGTTTCAAAATTTGATTACAAGATAGTTATTTTGAATGATGAGTAATCTGGTACAACTGCATCCTTAATTTTGGTATTTCACTTAAAAACTTCTATTTCTTTTATATGCGCAAATTGGGCATTTAAATATTGTATCAAATCATCTACATCAGAATGCAGTCTGCAGTCATGTTAGTATTGGACACACACTTATTTCGACTTGATACAATATTTGGAATCACAATTTTCTCTATTTGAACTGGTTGCTGTTGATCCACATTAGTTTGATTTGTTGTGTTGTTAATATCATCACCCGTTGATTCCGTATATATGTATATTTGTAATTGATTGAATGGTGGATTCCGTAAATAATTTCCTTGCTTTTGACAAGGTACATATAGATGAATATTATGTACAATATCTGTCAATTCACAAATTTAACAAATTTAAAAACGTTTTTACATTTGTCACAAAACCAATAACATATATCGTTCGAATTGTTTATTAAATCAAACCATGTTTTCTCTTTTTTTTAGCACCACACATTTGTGGTGTGCCACATTTCGGCACAAACTACCACAAATTGACAGTTACCGAATAACTGGTGATAAATTTATCAGTTCTCTTATATGTACAAATAATTTTCAATGAGGAATACATTCAAAAAATTAAGAAACACAATTAACAAAGTCTTATTTACTATTTATTGGTTACAATGAATTATTATAATTTATTAGATTATTTAAATTAATTAATAAATTTCTATAAATTTGAAAATATTTTTTTTTCAAACAGAGAAATGGTTTATCCGTTCGCTTTCAACGCTCACTGTGAGCGCCTGTTTCAGCACCTTATATATTGTGACCTTGCTACGCTAAATGTTGAATCCTTCCTTGATCCTCCAAACCAATTCAAAATAAAACATTTTTTTTTTTCGTTTTTCTATTTGGTACGGCTAGGTATTATCTACCCATAAAGCCTGAGATTTCACTTTTTTCTCCAATCTCTGTCTCCAGTAACTACTCTAGGGTAATCCTGTGACTATGGAGTTTGATCTGGATTCCGAATTAATCTACACTCTATCATAATATATTTTAGATTTCATTCCTCCACCCTCCTATAATTATCTTTCCTTAACTTTTCTCTTCGTGATCTAACGTGGTATCAATCTGTTCTTCTATAATAAAATCATTAAAATTTTTTTAAACGTTTAAATTCCTAAATAAATATAAGTGGTTATTAAATATTATACTCAATTTCCTCCAAGAAGTTGGTGATCATAGCATATTCTCTCATGTTTTGTCTTAGTAAAATATCTTTCAAACGATTTGTTTTTAATATGTTATATTTTATTCTAGTTCTATTATATTTTGGACAGTCATTAACAATATGTTCATTATTTTCTCTTGTACCACACAAGTCGCAGTCTGGTGTATCTTCAATACCCATTTTATATAAAAAATATTTATTCTTGGCATGTCCTGTTCTTAGTCTTGTTAATTGCTTAATCTTTTTATTCGTAAACTTACTCCCAATGAACCATAACTTCTTGCATGGTTTATTCTGCATGAATTTATATATTAAGTTCGTATTTTCTAGCCTTCTGTCCAATTCCACTTTCCATTCCTCATTAATCGTTTTCTTAATCATTGTATTTATATCTCTTTGACTCGGAGAACTCTCGAAACTGTGTGTGTGTCTTGTTAATGCCATTTTTGCCAATTTATCAGCAATCACGTTCCCTTCGATATCCACATGACCTGGAATCCATTGAACTATAATCTCTCTATCACTATTAAACCCGGCCAAGTCGATAATTTTATTTTCCATGCTTCTGCTACAACTAGAGATTAATGCCGTTTTAATTGAAGAACAAGCGCTCTTCGAGTCTGATGCAATTATTAACTTCTTGTTTTTGGATGCCAACGCTACGATCAAGGCAATATAAATTCCTATTAGCTCTGTGTTAGTAATATCAGTTAGGTTATTAATTTTTATGGCCAAATTTACATTCTTTTAGTGATCCATCCGAAAAACTATTAGACATCCGTCATAATTTTCCAAACATTCCTTCGTCCAATCTTTTAGAATTAAATTATTATTTATTTTTTTATACACTTCTCTATCCAATAACTTCGTTCTTATGCTCAGATTCTCTGGATTAGTTTTTCTCTTATGTAACATCTTTATTTTCTCTAAAAATGGGTAATCACAATACAATCTGTTCAATTTCAATGTAGCCTTCTCTTCCTTAATATCCCTTCCCAATTTCGAATTTATAAATAAGTTTTTCGCGATCAACCCTAACGTTTTCTTCCGATTATCACAAGCAATGCTAGTTTCTCCTGTTTCTGCCTGTAATGCAAGAATTGGTGTACTTTTCACCAACGCTAAGCATATCCTTACACATGTATTTTTAATTGATTGACAAATTTTAGTGCAATAACCATTGTTCTCATCAGTGATAGAATAATAGTACTCTAATTTCGATTTTATCAAACTGTTATATAGTGTTAAAAGTGTTTCTATATCAGCCCCTCCATTTGCGTGTGTGAACCTTTTTAATAAATTTATACTTTTTTGTACTCCTGACCTCATATCAAGGTAGTGTTTATTTAAATTAAGTCTGCTCGAGAAAGTTACACCCAATATCTTTGTTGGTCTTTTTTCAATTATTGAATTGTTATTCCACTCTAATTTCCTCATCCTGGTATTATTTATGTTCGTGAACAGTCTTACAAAATGTGTTTGATTAGAGTTTATTTGTAACCCCAATTCGTCTAATTTCTTCTTTAAATTTATCAATGTCTTCTTAGAATTATTTTCGAGTTCATCCCAATTTTGTCCACAGATCAAAATACTAATATCATCCGCGAATTGGAAAACTTTTGTAGCACTGTTATTTATTTCATGTATGCTCGCCGTATAAATATTAAAAAGGGTCGAACTCAAGCAGCTCCCCTGAGGGACCCCACTATTTGTCATATTATTGAACTTCCCGACACTATCTATCATTTCCACCATCCTGTTTGTTAAGGTTAAGTAAATCCAGTTTATTAACTGATTTGAAAATTTCAAAACTATTAAGATTTCTATTAGTTTGTCTTTTAGGACACTATCAAAAGCCTTATTTATATCTAGATTAACTAGAATCATTTTCTTACCATCTTTTCTTCCCCTCTCGATGTATGTAAAAATAGAAGTCAACTTCTCTATTACGCCTTTATTCTTTCTAAAACCAGAAACGTTCTCATTTAATAAATTCTTTTCGTTTATATGTAAATTAATTCTATTTAGAATTAATTTACCAAAAATCTTGGAGAGTACCGGTAGTAAACATATCGGCCTATATTCTTTCGTTTCTCTTTCATTACCCCCTCTTTTGAGTATACCAATCGTCACGAATTTATTCCAATCATTTGGGTATCTTTTATCTCTCCATATCCCATTGAAGTACTCACAAAGTAAATTTAACATAGACGGTTCTACATCTACAAGATTTTTAATAAATCTGTAAGAAATGTTATCGCTTCCTGGAGCTGATTTCTTGGACTTTTTTATTATTTCCGACAATTCATCCCTATGGAACTCAGATACAACCCCAGTATTGTTTAACCATTCACAAGGAACTCTTTAACCTCTGGCTCGTTTGGGAAATTCTCATCTAAAAATTTCCTTTCCATATTTGTGTCTTCAAACAAGTTAAATTTGTTCCTTTTATTATTTTTTAACTTATTCACTTGTTTCCAAAATTTTCCGCCCTCTGCTCTCATATCAATCCTTGCTAGATATTCTCTCCATGTCTTCTTTTTTTCCTTCCTAATTTTTAGTTTTAATTGTTGCGTAATTCTTTTCACTTCTAATGCCGTATATAATGTCTTTTCCTTTTTGTAAATGTCTTATTTTAATCTCTTTATTTTCCAGATTGTCTCAATTTCCTTATTCCACCAAGGTTTTTGACTTGCTCTATATTTGTTCACCTCTATTGTGCTCTCCCTTATTGATTCTTTTAGTAAATTATCCAATTTAATATCATCATTTTTACATTTTTCTATTACTAAACCCGCCGCTTCTTTCCATTTCACTAATTTCCCCATCCTTCCTTTACCGATAAACCATTGTATTCTGATTGCCAGGTGATCGCTTCCTAAGTTTTCATTTGTCACTCTCCATTCTGTCTTATATAATATCACTTGAAATTAAAGTTATGTCGATTGCTGAACCCTTATGTCTATACAAATCTAATCTTGTTTGTGATCCACCGTTCATTAACACTAGATTACTTTCTAGGATGATTTTCTCCAGTTTTTTTCCCAACAGATTTTCTTTTGTTTCTGGATCCCACAAAACACTGTGAGCATTAGTATCTCCTCCAATTATAGTTGGGAAATCTGAACATTCTTAAAGAAGATTTTCATATTCAATTTTCAGATCATTATGCCATTTATTATTGCTTATGTAGAATGATACGATGTTAAATTTTATATTTCTGTATTTTATATTTATTTTAATTATTTCCATTTTTGAATATGAATATCTAAGTGGAACCTCCAACGCAGAGAAGTGTCTTGATATTAAGACCCCCACGCCACCGTATCCATCCTGTCCATCTTTGGAAAATAATATATAGTGTGGTCTTTCCACCTTCTTTAACCATGTTTCTTGTAACAAAGCTATATCGATCTTTTCCTCCACCAAGTATTGCTCTAATAATGTTTTTTTATTAATCAAACTTCTGATGTTTATTTGTAATAGATTTAATATTTCACTCATAATACCACTTAATAAGAATTGTTGAAGGATATATTCAACTTAAAATTAAAAAATAAAAAATAAAATAAAACATAAATAAAAATTGGGTTTATATTTTTATTACTATTCAATGTCTAGCACGGGAAACTCCCCTTTTTTATCCACTTTTCCATATTATTAAAAATTAACTCTTTCTCCCCTTCCCTCTTATCTTTCGTTAGTGACAAAACCTATCCTACTTGATTTAGCATTTTTTCTTTTCCTAATAATTGTTCTCTTATCTCGTTTAATAGCTCATTTAAAATCAATATTTTTTTTCTGCCTTTTCTAATTTTTGATTTGATCGAATTAGATCCTCATTGAATCCTGCTTTATTATTAAAATCTGCATCTGATGGT
Source organism: Tipula helvola (assembly GCA_963556165.1). Taxonomy (NCBI): domain Eukaryota; kingdom Metazoa; phylum Arthropoda; class Insecta; order Diptera; family Tipulidae; genus Tipula; species Tipula helvola. Next base: position 5,685,741 of record OY744481.1, on the reverse strand, counting down.
ATTCTAGGATTTGAACCAAATAATTTAAACTTCGCTTCTTTAAACGAAATTTTACTTATTGTCATGCATTTCGTGATTTTAAATTGTTTGATCTTTTCTTCACATCCTCTCTCATTGGTTTTATGACCTGGTCCACAAAATTTACAACTCGACTTGGCGCTACACGAATGTTTCTCCAACGATCCCTCCTTACCGACGTATACATTTTCAGCACATACTCTACATTTGCCATTTAAAATTGGGACTTTACATCTTTTTAAAGTGTGGCCATAATTCAGACAATTAATACAAAAAAATGGATTCGGGAAAAAGAAATTTACTTTCAATAAGATGTTTTCATATAAGGTTACATTATATGGTAACGTACTTCCATCGAAAAATATTTTCATAGATTCCATTGGTGATGCTAGATTTGAATTCCTGTCCCATCTCGTCATCCTTTCCACTCTCGATATACCAATGTTGAATTAAGCTTCATTAAAATTTCCTCCTCGCTTAAATTGATCGGCACATTATGTATGATTCCCACTGTCTCGACAAAGGATCTAGGTATAAACGTTTTATAACCATTGAAAATCTTTAACACTGGTGAGTCTACACATTCATTTGCACTATTCATGTTATCAAAAGTAACTCTCGCCATATTTTTGCTGATCTGTTCTACAGAATTTACATTTTGGATTCTATTCGTGTGGAGTACTCTACCTAAGCTGATTAAATTTAGGTTTTCTTTAGAAATCATCACTTTGTATGGACCTTTATCTCCATGAATATATTTTCTTGACTTTGTAGTGATTTCCATTTCGATTAAATCATTCCTGTTTTCCGACTGTATTGTATTAATATCACTGCTTTTTATTGAGTTTACTTCGCTCTTTTGTGTTTCTAAAATAATTTCTCCTTTTTCGTTATTGACATTTGGCTCCATCTTTGAATTTTCTAACATCCTGTTTCCGCCACGTTGTCTACGATTCTTATTTTTCTTTGTTTTACTATGTATCTTAAATTCACTTTTATTATTATCATCTGCCATCACATCACTTTTTATTGAATTTATTGAATCATCTGATTCTGTGCCCGATCTCGGGAACCTGATATTACCGCCCCGGACAAGGTCTAAAAGGATTTCTCCCTCATCCCCTGTCCCACGCGGTCCTTTTCCTCTATCACCCAACTTTCCAAATGCTTTACACCACCAACTCAAAAATTTAATTGAATCTAATATCTACAACCACTTACCAGAATTTCCTCTAAATATTAGAATTAATACAAATTAATTAATCACACTATTATTATCCCGATAAAAGAAAAGACGTCTCCACTTTATCGATATGTCACTTTATTGAATTAATATTTTTAAAAAACATAAATTTTTAAGGAAAACAAAATACAACCATATGACTCGAAAGTCATGGCCAACCCTACGTAGCGTTGTTTTTATTTCGTGAGTAAAACAAGTGTTTCTTAGGCCTACTATAAGTATTTTGATCTGGAAGTACTTTTACTGGTTTTGTTTAGTAAAAACAAAAGAAAGTCTAATATGTTTAATGACGGCGTCGGCAATGTCCATAGAGGTATTAAAAGTAGAGTTAAGGGTTAAAAGAGTAAACATAGATTATCAATGTTTTATTAAAAACAAATAAAGTTCATATTATTCTAAATAGCATTGTCCGATTTTTGACGAATTATTTACTCGTACAGATTACAACAAGCGGCGAGAAAAATATAACTCATGCGAATAAAAAAATTATTTGAATTGAACAATGCTAACCATAAATTTAAAGATAGCCAAGCTAGCGAAAAGTTGTTTGCAACAAATCCAATTGGATAATTAGCAGCATCAGGCTTTATTGGAGTGTCCCGTAAACTAGCAGCATGACTCGCAGATATCTGAATACACCATACTGGAATCCTGCGTTTTGCGTTTCGAGAAAACAACGGAAAGTTATATTTTTCACTACGATTGGAGAAAAAATACTTTATATGAATTTATCAAATCAAATTTGTGGAAAATTTTTCACTTGATTACCAAAAAAAATCAACCTGAGTTTCGATTTTCCCTGATCGTAAATTTGCAAGATTTAAGCATCTTCTTGATAAAGATAATTTAATATGTATGATAGTATGCATGATAATTTCATATCCTCCTTTCCACAGAAACATTTAGATTGTAATTTACGAGTATAAGGTTAATATCATCATACGTAAATCTGCAATAAACTAACCCAATAATAACATGTAAGATTTTAATATTCAAATCACATTTAAGATTTTAGTTTTCTTGTTTATCTTCAGCATACATGTACGTTGTATATTTATGTTTATGATCTTCATGTTTCTATATATGTGTGTATGTCTTGAACTTTTATTTCAATTTCAAGCTTTTAGATTATAGGTCGTGTGGAATGGGCCCAAATTGATGATGGGTTTATATTGTACCACGTTATATTGTTTGAAGTTTGATATCAGTGGGAGGACAGATATAAGACAAAAGAGCATAAATAATAATTTGATATGTGAATATGAAATATGTATTTTGATGTACATATAAATACATATTAGAAAAAATATTTATACGTATACTAAATATATTTATATGAGTACATTTATATAAAAGAAATTTAATCTTAGTATTATTATTATTATTACTAAACATTGTTGATGTTGGTATCAAGACGATAATATATCAACTTGAAAAACATAAATTTAAATACGTATTTGGGTATCTTTATGGGATCATGGAAACGAACGAAATATAATACATATTTTGATGCTTTGTTGTTGAATTTGTAATAAAGATACAACATTACACATAATCTCTTAATACCTTTTGATCTCATTACGTTTAATTTATAAAGGGCAAGAAAATAAATTCTTTGGTCTTGAGCAGATCAAATTTCTATAGTTCCTAATTGCATAATTATATAAGTAATAACAACAAATAAATAAATCATGAATCATGAAACTCTTGTTTTGTGTGTGGTTAATCTTTTGAAAATATGTATTCAGATAAACTTGGAAATTGTTGCTGTTGTTGTTTAAATCTAAATTTTATTTTTAGAAATAAGTTTTTAAGTCTTAAACGATAAACATATCCTGGAATAAAAGGATTTAAAGTTATTTTATTCGGCAAATCCTTAGGATATACACAATCGGTAACTTTATTTGAAAAGTTTAAGTACAAACTATTTTTTTTTTTCAAGACAAAACTGCTGAAGCAACCACCATTTTTTGTCGCATTTCCTGTTTTTCTTAAACTTTTTTCAGTTAGTATTGTAGGAGAAACACAAGACATGCTTACCACATCATTGCATTGTTTTGATTTTATCGACCGAAGTTATAGTTGAAAATATATCTTTTGAGTTTTCATTATTTTCGAAAATACCTGAAACTTTATTTAAGCAATGCAACATATGTTACTGTGAATTTTTTAATGAAATAATTTTTATTGATTAGACAAAAGAAAACTCTAAATGGAGAACGTTTCAAATTTTCAGGGGAGTATTTCTAGTCATAAGGGAGACATACGAAGTACAATAGTTAGGCCTTTAGACATAAATAATTGCTGTTGTTCTATATTTTAAAAAACCACAATTCAGCAGATTATACTAAAATTGGTTTTAATTTTTGAGCCCCATTAAAATATTCAAAGAAAACTGTTTGCAATCTTTTCTGGGTCTCAAGGTACTCCCAACTCTTTTGGAGTTCGCTTATAACCTTCTACCTTACGCAGTATTTAGCCAAATCGAGGACGTACGGCTATAGACCCGTTTTTGCATAGACCACCTGCACATTCCATTGCTTCCCTTACAGGGATTCGAACACGGTACCTCCCGATCCAACCGCCGCAGCTTTAACCACTGCGCCGTTTGGTCGGTATATTTTACTATTAATGGGTAAAGCTCTGTAAACTTCTCGATCTATAAAGTTTTTAACGCTGTCTCTATAACTCTCTACGAAATCATTGATATTTTAGATTATTGTTTTAACATTTTTAAGTTTTTCGTGTAGAGAAGAGTACGAAATAAGAGTAAGCGAAATTAATTTTTAGCTTTTTTTAGCTTGTGAAATTTGACTACAATTCGAAAATGTATCTTATGGCAACTTTAACTTCAAACCCCTTTCATTTTCAAAAGCGTAACTATGTAGCATAAAGTAAACTTTTATAGCCTGCGGGAGATAGCTGGCATTTTGCTTACGTTAGTTTCTCGAGGTTCTTTTAAATTTTTTTCTCTCTGTTTTAAAGCAAAACTTTATTTTTAAAAGTAAAATTAATTCTTGCTGTTTGTTGGCAGTGAAAAATATATGAGCCTATAGCACAAATCTCAACATACGGCTGGTCTTCAAATGTTTACCACAGTAAGTGGACATCATGTCAATTATGACATCGTTTTATTTGTTGCTCGTTTTTACTTTTGGAGTATTCTTTGACATTTTTATTTATTTTACAGGTATACACTGAGAAAATTATAATACTTCAAAGTTAAAGATTGGGTACTTTTAAAATAAAGAACTGTGTTTTTCTTAAAAATGAATGTAAAATCCATTAAATTCATTGATTTATTCTTAAATTTAAAGTACAATGAAACTTTAAAATAAAGGTTTAAAAATCTTTATTTTTAATGTCTTAATAACAGGTATTCAAACTAAAATTGTCCATTTCTCTTTATTTGATATTTTTTTGTATTTCATGTGGAGCGAGTAGACAGACGCAACAACTTTAACAACGATGTCAAAGCAACATTTGCTACGGTTAATACAAAATTTAGGTGACCGCTTGGGAACATGATCATATTGATGATGGAAGGAAATCTCGCCCCTCCGGTATTGGAAAAATAGTGGAGACACAAATAATTAATTGAATTAAAGCTTTCAGATCTTGTAGTAACAACTGTGGAGAGGAAAAGAGGGGGTTGGGTTGGTATGGTAGTAAAGGGGAAAACTAATGTGAATATTTGTTTACTTTAAATTTAACGTTTTAGTTTCTTAAGTTTAAATTTATTTTATTTGAAATTGAATAATTTTCAAAACTTAGAACCAAAGATTTTAAATCCTTAAAAATAAAACCTAAATTCCTTTGCGCAAAAAATATAGGGAAAATATCTTAGTTTTAATTGGTAAATTCTAAAATTTAAAGGATTATTTTTCTGGGTGCTTTCATTATGCTGCTTCTTACAGCGCGGTTTTGCTGTTGTTGCTTTTTGTACATACACAGAAATGTACATTTTAAGTTGTTTGTTTTTAAGAAATTTATCTGAACTATTAATTTATTGAAATAAATAAATTTTGTATTTTATTTGACTGATTTAATTCATTGAAAATACTTCACTGATTAAGTGATTAACCACTTAACGCATATAGGAACGAGTTAACTCGTTCATTTGTTTCTTGCAGAAATGCATAGGAACGAGTTAACTCGTCCAATTAAATTTTAAACTAAATTTTTAGTTTAAATTACGATTGTTTTTTGTAATTAAAATATTGTGATCAATTGTACTTTATGGCTATGTTTATGGCTTTTTAACTCATCAATTTCGATTTTTATGGTTTATGACACCAATTGCCCAGTGGTGTATGATATCGATAAGATACATATGGCTGCATGTTTCATCATAAACGATAATATATACTATAGTCAAAAGAGAATTCTCGCAAATTTTGTTTTTTCTTTAGGCAAAATAAAATTTCAATTAATTTTTATTGTTTTACTGCACCACTCCACAACTAGTGTTATACGTGTAGTATTTGTGAACGACATTATCTTTTAGTGCACTATAATAATGTCGATTGCACATTTTCTCGTAACATTTTCTACAGTAAAACATGCAAATGGGGAAATTGGAAATTGCAATTGGAATGCAACTTGTCTGTTAATTATGGTAGAATTTGACTTTTGTAATGTAAATGATATTGTAAAATGATTTTTTGATTTAGTTGTGGAAAATCGCCAAACAGCTCTGAAGGCAAAACATACCAATATTGCTGAGAGTAAATCGATTCCACCTCCTGGAATATTGCAGCCGTATTTCTTATTCATCAGGTTACGTCCTAAAGGGTCATGTTCTACTACTTCATCTAAAAATAATTTTAGAATCCCATTTCTAACGCACATGTCAAATTTCATGATAATCGTTGAAGAAATAGCCAAGTTCCGTCCTTATTGGCCATATTCCAGAACTTCACCTAAAAATCATTTTAGAATCCCATTTCCTTTGCAGATGTCAAATTTGGTGTTCCGGGTTTTAGAGCGCTGAGTCTAAAATCACTTAAAATCTCTTTAACTCATAAAATCAACCTAATTCAGCAGAAACGTTATCAAGCATTTCCGATTAGCGTAATATAAACGATTATTTTAGTTAAACTGGACATGCGACATATGCTTCTTGAATTTTATTAATAAGTTGAGGGTGATAAACTAAAGAAGTAAACAATATAAATCCTGATACGTACCTCTACAAGATTTGCTTTCTTCAAGATATGTAAAGAAGCATCAACCAAATAAAAAATGTTTTAATGGATTTGGATAATTTGGTAACGTGTACGTTATATTAGCTTGTATTAAAGGGCAAGTGGAAAAATATTATGTATAAATCACGATTTAGATATCCTTATTTCGATTATTGATTATCTGTTTATTATGTATGTATATAAAGAATTTCGAATTATCATGTATCTTCTCGCCATATTCTAAACAAGTAGAAAATGAATAGCATCTAACAAATCGCTTTATAATTTCGTACGTGTCAATACTTTACTTTTAACGGTGGATATTCTCACCAAAAAAAAAATCCATTAGTAGCTGTATCATTTGTAAAAGTCAAATTTGTCAAGATCGAAGAATTCGAATTTCTTTGTAAACTATAAACAGGAAAAATCGTTTCAGTTTTGAGAAGTTGTTTTTATCTGTTTATACCCAGTACTGAGAGACAGTATCGAGTTTTCGTTATATGTATGTATATATTTGTATGGAGAAGATTTGTGTTTTCGTTTCTTATTTATTGAGATGAATTACTACTATTAATCTTTGGATTAATTTCAATCGCATCGTCGTAATATTTACGAGAAGAGATTTATAGCAGGTGAATATTATTTATCAATGTTGAATTATTGGTGTAATAAGACGGTTTATACTATGAGACTATTGTCAAATTTAAACAATCAATTTGTTATGAAATTTGCGGTTTAATAGCAGGGTATTTCAATCTAGTTGAATCAATGTGGGACGTCTTTTAATATTATATTCAATAGACAAAAGACAACTCATACATATGTACATATGGAATGCCTAAATTAAGATTTTAACTCTACGAGTATATTGTCTATTCCGCTAAACCAAATTATCGTTTAACATAATTTTATTACAAATAAATAACAAAAAAAAATTTTAATTTTTAATATTTTTGGTTCATAATTCGTATTGTACGATATTATCATTTTTTAATACACACACATAACAACCAAACCAACTGAGCATAATATAATCCAGCGTTTTGGATATTTTCCAGAACTTTAATTCACCAGGATCATTTTTTATTTTTTATTGTTCATTTATATAGTGTACGAGTATGTCTTTATGTGTGTAATGTAGTCCATGGTTATATGTGTAGATTATTATACAACTCGAAGCTCTCACCCTGAGAGCGTGTACTTAATTTATTCAAAATAATTTTATTTGGTCTTTATGGGTGTGTGTGTGTCTGCATTTTATGTTATATAAAACATAATGTGTACATATTATATTAACATCACAATTGTTTTATGTTTTTGTTGTCCGGGGATGTTTTAAAGTTATGATGCTTTTTTTATGTTTAAATCAAAATTCACAAAATCGAGTATTATCTGGGTGAATATTTTTCTCTAATAAATCTTTAGTTTGGTTTATACATAAGTACCTATGTTGAAGTGGTTAAAATAAAAAAACTTTTAGTTGGTCGATTAAATTTCGATCATGCACAATTGAAAATAAAATAAACCATAAAGTTTAGCTTTTTGGTTTTATGTATAAATTAATTAACCATGAAGCTTTTAATGAAAAAATTAAATAGTTTGTAAAAATTCAATCTACATAATGTTGTTTATTATTTGTTGGCATGTGACAAAGTTTTTTATATTTTGGCAAAAAAACAATAAATGCAAATAATATGCAAATAAATGAAAATTTATAGCTTTAACGTTCTATGGGCGGAACAAATGTTTGAGATAATTTGCTTATAAAAAAAATGTATCATCGTTTTATGTTTGATTTTGTTTACGTCTAAATTTTGATAACTCCGTCCATCATCACGATACAATGTAACAGTTTTATATTTTATTCTATTTTTGGTACATTTTGTAAAATTTTATTAATGTATCAATTTTACATTTAACGAAATGTTGAAACATTTACTTTTCGATGTGCTTCGCAAACATTATTCAGTTAGTGTCTTAAAATGTGACTTATTTCAGCATTTGTAATGCCCCTGAAATGTATGCAAAATATACTTGCTTCGGTACTTATTTTTTTTTTTAATTTAATCATTTTAACGGTTGCTCAGAAGGCACCTCAATTAAGTGGGCATGGCAAATGAAAAATTACTTCCCGGCGCTATAAGGCATTTTTCTAGAAAGAAAGATCGACTAAGGAAGCCCGAGGCACATAGGATTCGGTTCGTTCCAGTCCATTTTTCGTTTTTTTGTTGTAGGACAGTAGTTTCCAGTAATTATGATTTTTTTATATCTTCGATTATTTTTTCATATTCCATTGTTTCCATTTTTATTAAAATTACGCTCAAAAAACACAAGCCAAAACGCCAAAACTAACTTTGAATTCGTTACCCCTTGCATCACTTTACCACGCTATATACCCCTTTATGGGGGTTAAAGTGTCAATTTTCATACAAAGTCGAGTGGGGTGTGTCTGCCTACTTTTTCTAGACTGCTGAAAACAAAGATAACTTCCGAAAATGAATCCCTCAGCATCCTTTGCCACCCACATACACGCCCTTATGAGGGTTGGAATGGCAATTTTCATACAAAGTCAAATGGGGTGTGATTCGGGGTAACTTTTGAGACGAGTCCCCTCGCCTTTCCGAAATCGGAGTACTTTTTCAATTGTAAATCCGCTCGCCTCTCACGAATCAGGGTGCTTTTTCTGAAGACCTTCTGAGGGGCTTCCTCTTACTGGTTCTCTTCTCTTCTGGCGCATCTCTCTTCAGATTCCAACAATAGTCCGCCAACATACTGACGTCCCATTTACCTTGATAGCGGCATTCCATTTCCTTGAGATCTTGGTGGAAACTCTCACCTTGCTCCTCGCTATAGTCTCCCAGGTTCTCTGAAAAATAGTCTAACCTTGTAGTTCTCAAGTAACCCCTCTATATCGTTTTCGTAATTAGGATTTTTCTTATTGCCTAAGAAGTTTTCCACTATAGTTTTAAAGTTAAGCCAAGCTTTTGCCTGCTGGGCGTTCATTGAAACATCGAACCTCCTTCCTTAAGGCTTCGGATTTATTTGGAAACTTCTGTTGGAGGTACCTAAAAGCATCCCCTTCTCGTTTAAATGATTTGACTAATTGTTTAATTAATCCGAGTTTTATATGTAATGGAGGAAGAAGAACTTCAGCGAGAATATTAGCTAAACCAGAAACTAAAATATTTCTCATAGGCCAATTTTTTAATGTAGAGTGTTTCGCACGATCACGGCTGTCCCACAAACACAAAAAGCACGGATATTTCGTATACCCCTTTTGTTGCCCCAAGAGAATGGTGAGTATTTTGAGGTCTCCGCAAATTTGCTAATTGTGATCACTATAATGAATTTTTTCAAGCACAAAGCGTAATGACTCGTACTCTTCAGGCATGTTCACGGAATGTGCTATGGGTATGGAGGCCAGTTTATTTGTGTTGTGCAACAGTACCGCTTTCAAGCTGCGCGTGTAGAAAAGTCAATAAATAGTCTCCATATTTCACTTCTGTAGATGCTTGGTTTCAAACAATCAAAAAGTCCTCGAATATCTTTGCAATAAACAAGAGACTCTTCTTTCATGAAAAAGGGAAGAAATTCTTTCTCCCGATGTCTTTAAAATGTAACAGAAGTCTTTTTAGCCAAATGACCTTCTTTCTTAAGGTTTGACGCGAGAAGCTCTGCACCATCTTTTGGTAAACCCAAATCCCTTATCATATCGTTCAATCACTTTTGGTCCCATAGCTTCATAGGGCGATTTCCCTTGTAAGGCTCAGCCTCTTCACTACTGTCAGTGTTTGAACCACTCTCGCTTTCTTCCTCACTTTCGTCCTCTACACTGCTTGAATCATCTGTTGGCTCATTAATATCCATTTGAATTTCTTCCGCAACCGGGTGATCAATAACGTCCGTTTCATCAGTTGTTACCGAATCATCATGATCATCCTGGAAAATGGGAGGTGTAAATGATAAAGCATGTGCATACACGACATTTTTGGCTGTAAACATACCGTTGAATCTAGTCATGCATATGTAGCGCTCCCCTTCTGTGTTCGGCTCACTCCATATAGCAGGATTCACCATAGATCTCTGTGCATCAGGATGTAATGTTTGACGATCCAACATTTTCCTGCACGAGTTACAAATACTCGTTGGTGTCCATGTTTTGCCTTCACTTCATAGCCTTTATTATGAAAACAGATTCATATATATTTTCATGTGCTGAAAATTTTCTACGGCTGGGCGTAAACTTACCACACATGTAGCAAAACATGAAACTATTCTTGTTGCATCTATGAGTAGAATATCCTGGGGTGTCCGTACAATCTTCGATGGTTAGGTCCATCTCATAATTCCATCTGACATCTTCAGGAGCTACATGAAGTCTTAAGTCACTGTCACATCGACTCAGAACTACAGTTGGACTTGCATTTCTTCTTGAAGCATTAAACCCTAAAGTAGCCAAGTTGCCCACTACTCCAGAGCTGCAGTCGCATGATGACGGTGCCTGCGGACCTGCTTTCTCACCCTGACCAGCCGTCAGCTTGTTGGGGCCTCCCTCCCTGCATCGTAATTTTTTTCCCTACTCTTGCCATGAAGGCATCTGTTTTACCTATTCACTTAGCTGGCTAACCGTTATCCGCCTTCACCACGTGGAGGTGTCCTAGTCGCAAAAGTAGATACGGAACTGACTTAGTTTCTGGTTGGCAAAACGACAGAGTGTTGAACAAAAAATCAACAGAAGCCGAATTATTGATGCGGGTTACTCCAGCGTCGGGCCATTTAGATTTAAATGACAGAACTTGATGCGAGAAGACATGATCTTGAATGTTCATTCTTTCCTATCTTTATATAAGGGGGTGTATGGGGGTGGTAAGGTGACGCTAGGAGGTAACGAGGGGCTTATTCATTTTTGGTAGTCTTCTTCGTTCTTAGTGTCCCAGAAAACATAGGAATACGCACCCAATTCGACTTTGTATGAGACTTGACATTTCAACTACCAGAAGTGGTAACGGGGAAATGGCTAGTTAACATTTTTCTGTATGGTCATATTCGGTTGCAGCGACTCCAAAAATGGAGGGGTAGGAGACCCTCTGGGTCTTGACATTTTTTTTTTTGTATGCCTGTGAATTATTATTTTTTATTTTATTTTCGTTTTATTGTTGTTTTATTTTTGAAAAGAAAAATTAATTTGAACTCGAACCTCAATTTTGATTTAGTTCAAGTTCGGGTTCGCGTTCGGTGAGAAACCCTGCTTCCATTACATACAGAAATTTGCTAAATTTGTAATACACTCACCGGCACAGAAAACTAGCTAAACCAAATTCTAGGTAATTCAAAACAATTTTAGAAATAATAATCGAAAATTTGTGAGTTGTTTTTGCGATATTCAGGGTTGTATACCATGCAACAAGGTATACGGGCAGCCAAAGAGTAAGATACGTTTGAGATGACCGTTTTGTAGCTTTATCAACTCTTAGAACTGATGTTGAGACCTGCAATGAATTTTTATACTTACGTAAAATAAATGTAAGCAAGAGAACAAAACGGTGAATGTTAAGAGAAGTAGATCTTCTTGTGTGAAGATCAGCCAATCTTCCAGAACTTCTGTCACAACATAGGATTACTCGGCTACAATTAGCCAGAGAAGATGATAATTTGACTGAACCTGATTAGAGCCAAGTAGCTATTTAACATTTTGATTGAATAACAATAATGTTTTCTAGGTCCCTTTTCTCTGTTTGGATCTATTTTGTAAAGTGAGCGTCATACAGCTATTAATAATATTTTTACATGCAGGAAGAGAATATACAAAAATTAACCTTTATTTTGGGTTGACACTAAGATCTAGTTATAAACGATTTTAGAAATGATCATGGATAAAATTGCAAAATAGTCTCGATGGTGATAAGTTCATAGAAAATATTTTTTTATTTATTCACATTTTTGCATGCTTAAAAATTTAATATGGTTTTATATACTACTTAGAATTGCTAGCTGTGATTCAAATAAATTATGACCCATTTCAGAAATGTAAAGGGCCAAATGGATTTAGTTTTGAAGATTATAAATCCAAAAAAATGTTCAACAGCTAGAAATTATATTTAATTTAAACCTAGGCACAGACTAGTTTTCTTAAACGCCTTTATTGCTATCATACATAATGCTTAGATGGAATGAATATATTCTCGCCCCAAATGGCTTAATTCAAATCAATAAACCTTTAGTTTAGAAAATTAATTCAAACAAATTTATTTTGTTGAACTTTTAACACGCACAACAACAATTCAATATACACGAACAACATACATAAATAAGTACGCATTTGTACAAGAAACATTTATTAACAGACACATCTATCACAATACTAATTTCACGTTCGTATAGAATAAAGCTAACAAATTAATGCGTAGAGAGAGATAACCTCCCTACCTCCCCACTGTAAAAATAATATTCCAAAACATGTGGTTTATGTGTTGCCTTCATTTAGACGTTTAGTACATAAATATGTATATCAGCCGCAACGAGTGTTATATTGAGGGAGAAGGAATGGTATTTCCCATGAATCTAATTTAATATTTAAATCGATACCGAATTTTTTTTTTCTTTTACTTGTATAAAGTTAATAAAATTTTTGGAAGATTTGCATATATTGTGTAACACATTTTTAACCAACTGTAGCTTTTTTGACATCCGTACGTAATATAGTTTTGTACATCATAACCATGCTCGTATATATTTCACACAAATTTTTCATAAATATTCAAGTAGAATCAACATGTTTCGTATATGGATATGGTTTTTTTTTGTTGATATTTGGTGCTGCTTTCTGTTACAAGCGAACATTTTGCTTATAAATTGGGCAAAATTTGGTTTATACCAAATGTGTATCGTATTTATACGTACATGGTATGTCTATATGTCTTAAAGCAATGGGGAAGAACCACATTATCATTTTGATTTATATCTAAATACTAAAACTAAAATTTATCCTTGTTGATGCCATAGGACAAGATGTATGTATGTATGTACAAAAAGAAATGAACCACGACGAGGACGACGAAAACAAAAAATTAACATTTAACATGAACATTATAGCTGGAAGCTTAAAGCTCTTCTTTCATTTTTATTTTTATTAAGAGTTTTGTGTTTATGTTTGTCGCTTAGCTTTTAATACAAAATGTGTGAAGTAAATGGATAATTTATTCGCATTTTATTTAATAGAATTTGGTTATTACTTAGTGGAAAGTTTAATTTGATATATTTCGTAAAGCTTATTATTAGGGTGGATATTAAAACGGTTTTATTTGAAAATTGAATTTATTAAAACGAAATTAAAATTTTTGATTAAAAATATATTTTCGTGTGAATCCCTCTTATACCTACCTAGTCTATGGTTTCTTTATTTTATGGCATACAAGTTCAACCACATCTTAGCTATGACAGCTATTACCACGAACTATGATTTGTTTATTTATCTAATAACAAGAAAACAGTTTGATTTATAGTTTTGATTCGTGTCTCTTAGAATGTGGCTGTATGAATAACAATTTCGTGATGCATCAATATTTTTGTTTCTAACACAAAACTTATTTAAATATTTTGTGGCACCCATTTGAATTAAGTAAAAAAAAAAATCGAATTAAAATGGAAATTTGAAAAAATGAAAGAAACTAAAAAAAAATGTCTATGATTAATATTTACCAAGAAGAAGGAGCAGACGAAATTAAAAATTATTGTTCCATATTTTTTATGAATTATGATTTATATATTCTATCTTGTGTCAATAAAACAAAAAACGGGAGGCACATTTTTTTTATTCTGTCATCACAGTATACAGTTATAACATAATGAATGTGTATGTACTATGCCAAAACTATCTGGAAGCACATAAAAAAATATTTTAATGGCAAAAAAATTAATCCATTGTGTACACTTAAGTTTTTATCTTCTTCCTTAAGCATAAAACTATAAAATATAAAGATGTACGTTTTTATAACTAAACTTGTACAAAGATATGTACGTATTGTGAGAAGTTAATTTTTATTTTTTATTAAGATAAAGTTGTGTAAATTTTTGTTTTAACAATGGCACCAAGTAAAATATATACGAAGAAGAATAATTAGTCTTAGTTAACATCAATTCTTTTTAAATAGAATTCTAGTTGAACTGAAAAACGTATACATATACAATGTACAATACGCTGTTTACATGGTGAACTTTTTATGTTGCGTTGTTTTTTTTAATATTGGCGATTGTAAATGTGCAAATTGTTTCTTTTTCTTGTGTGACTTCGCGGTTTAGTTAACTAGGATAAGTAGATGGAAAGCGGTGATATAATATAGGTTTTACACTCCAAATTCAACCTTTTACAAAACACTATCATCCTTTCCAAGTCAAATTTGCCTTTATCCAAATCAAATTCATCCTTATTAAAAAAATAATCATCCTTTTCCAAATCAAAATCAACCGTTGACGATATAAAACTAACAGAATTTATTTAATATATTTACTGTATTTAAATTCTAGATACAAAATAGCAAGTTAATATAATAAAATAAATAAACCTTTACTATAATAGGGGTATAAAATTCACCTTAAAATTCGCCCTAAAATTATTACAAACTTCACGTTAGATGTCATCCTAAAATTCACTGTTTACGTCATTCCTAAATTTACCATATAATGTCTTCCTAACTAAAATTTCACCTTAAAACGCACCTTAAACTTCACCGTACAACGCTGCCTTAAAGTTCATCCTACAATTCACCCCAAAATCAATCCAAATTCTCCATCAAATTCATCATAAATTTACCCCAAATTTAACCATAAAATTCACTCTTAAATTCAACCTACAAGTCACCCTAAAATTAACCCTACAATTTTAGTTAAAATTCACTCTAAAATATACCCTTTAATTCAACATACCCTATAGAAACACCCTAAAATTCACTGGAAAACTTCTTAACCCTAAACTTCATTCTAAAATTTAACCCTAATGCTAGGAATTTAGAAAGCGAAAACCCTTAAATAAAAATTTTATCAAATTTAAGAGTTTGGAAATTTTAAAAGTGGAAAAATTAATTTAGGATTTTACAAATTTTATAAAATCGTTAAATTCAAATTCATCATTTATTTGGAATTTGGAATTATTGATTTTAGAAATTAACGAATTTGGTAACGTAGTTTGGAAAGAAAAGAAATTTAGGAAAATTTAAAAGTTTTGTATTGTGGAGATATTAGAATTTAATAAAATTATTGCGAATTTGGGAAGGTAAAAATGGAAAATAGGAATTTAAAGATCTAAATCTTTAAAGTTAGTATAAACCTAGAAATTTGTCAAATTTAAGAATGCTGATATTTAGAGAGTTTTTACAACATTTGAGAGATTTAGAATTTATATTAGGAATTAGTTAATTTAGTCATTTAATACTAAATACAATACATTTAATTTAAGATTATGGAAATTTAGAAAATTAACAAATATGGAAATTTAAATAATTTAGAAATACAAGAATATAGAGTATTATTTGAAATTATTGATGTTAGCAACATGTACATTATGTATAATGCTTCTTTGATATAAAAAAAAAAAAATTAAAAACCAACAGCTACTCATTTCATGAGAAACTGCGATGAACTCCCATATATGGTTCAGTCGCGGATTAAGGAAAAACGGGGTGCCAGACAAGTTTAATTCCTCCACCGCCTATCAGTACAAACAATTGTTTTTCCTTGTTTCATCATTGAAGCAAGAAAACAAAATTTTACGCCTCAGATCAATATTAAAAACTTGGAATATTTTCAATAATTTCGAAATAATCTCAAAAATATTGGTTACAAAGAATCTCAAAAATTCTAAATAAGAATTATCAGTGAGCCAAAGAACTTCAATCCGATATTTTTAATTTCAATGTGATCTATATACCGGGTGTTTCTTTTAAACTGAGACGATCAAATATCTCGAAAAATAGCCACTCTACGGAAAAAATGTCCATAATCAAAATTTAATCATACCGCGGGGGAAATACATTAGTGCAAAAAAATAGTCCCCCACCCCCCGCTTTGTAGGTGGGGCGGGGGTAACTTTTAAACTAAGATAGGAAGCCATATTTTTTATTGCAGATACGGATTCTACGACTAAAAGTACGTATGATTTGAATGAAATATTTTGTTCGGTTCATGATAGATGGCGTTGTAATCGACGAAATTCAATTTTTTCAATTTCTTTTTCTTAGAACACACGCATTCGATTCTGCAATACGTTTGAAATAAAAAATATCACGTTTTCATTGGAAATACTCGAAATTCGTCATCAAAACAATTTATTAATGTAAATGGCAGGTGAATAAAATAATTTTAGCTTAAAATAAGTGTTCAAAATGATGGCCTGCGACTTCAATGCACTTATTAATACGCATTTCCAATGATTGTACACAACTGAGAAGTGTGTTTGTTTGAATATCAGCACACGCATTTCTGATTCGCTCAATCATGTTCTCACGTGTTGTTGGTTCTTGTTTGTAAACTTTGTCTTTGAGATAGCCCCACAAAAAGAAATCTGGCGAAGTAAGATCTGGTGATCTGGCGGGCCAATTTATCGGACCAGCTCTACCGATCCAGCGACCATTGAAATCACGATCAAGTACCTCACGTGCTACCAACGAATGGTGTGCAGGACAACCATCATGTTAAAACCACATGTTCCGTCTCAATTCTAAGTTCAAATTTTCAAGTAATATTGGCAGTTCATTTTCCAAAAAGTTTCGGTACATTTGACCATTCAAGTTGCCTTCAATAATGTGGGGGCCGATGAGTTGGTTGCCAATTATTCCACACCACACGTTGACAGTCCAAGGGCGCTGATGTTCAACTTGGCGAAGCCAGTGTGGATTTTCAACACTCCAATAATGCATGTTGTGTCGATTAACCGTTCCATGGTTTGTAAAAGATGATTCGTCAGAGAACATTACGCAACGAAAAAAATTGGGGTTTTGTTGTATTTGTTCACGTGCCCATTGAAAAAAAGTTACCCGATTTTGGAAATCAGCGCCATGAAGATCTTGGTGTAAAGACACATGATATGGATGATACTTGTGCCGTTTTAAAATTCTCCAAACACTGGTGAGGGACAATCCGGAATCGCGAACTATTTCTCGTGTACTAACATGAGGATTATGAGTCGCTGCAGCCAATACAGCAATTTCATTATTTTCTCCAGTGACTGTTGCTCTACGGGTCCTCTTTTTCGGTTGAACATTTCCATCAGCAATAAATTGTTTGATAGTACGGCCAAATGAAGCACGTGAACGAATCCTATCCGGAAAACGTTGAGCGTAAATAGCAACAGCATTTTCAACTGCCAGCTTCTCCATAAACCAGAACCATTTCAATTTTCTCTGGCACAGTTAAACGGTCCATTCTAAAGTATTTGAAGATAATGAAATAACACAAACGTTAAATGTGATTTACAAAACTGAATAAATTGTTTTGATGACGAATTTCGAGTATTTCCAATGAAAACGTGATGTTTTTTATTTCAAACGTATTGCAAAATCGAATGCGTGTGTTCTAAGAAGAAGAAATTGAAAAAATTGAATTTCGTCGATTACAACGCCATCTATCATGAACCGAACAAAATATTTCATTCAAATCATACGTACTTTTAGTCGTAGAATCCGTATCTGCAATAAAAAATATGGCTTCCTATCTTAGTTTAAAAGTTACCCACGCCCCACCTACAAAGCGGGGGGTGGGGGACTATTTTTTTGCACTAATGTATTTCCCCCGCGGTATGATTAAATTTTGATTATGGACATTTTTTCCGTAGAATGGCTATTTTTCGAGATATTTGATCGTCTCAGTTTAAAAGAAACACCCGGTATATAAAAATGAATTCCTGTTTGTCTGTTACGAATGGGCGTCTCAGCCGCTCAACCGATCGCCATGAAATTTTTACCATGTACAAGTTGCATATCCAGAACCAACCTTACGATATTTTGGAAGGGGCTGGACCCCGGGGTCTAGGGGCTGCGGTACAAATTTTTTCGAAAATTTTAATTTTCTTTAAATTTTTCCACGAAAATGAGTTTATGGGGCTGGTTATATGAAATTACTGACATGTTCGAATCTAAAGGGCCCAGCTCTGGATCAAAAATTAATTTTTACATGTATAGA
Organism: Tipula helvola; assembly: GCA_963556165.1. Lineage (NCBI taxonomy): Eukaryota > Metazoa > Arthropoda > Insecta > Diptera > Tipulidae > Tipula > Tipula helvola. Next base: position 5,667,123 of record OY744481.1, on the reverse strand, counting down.
TACAAATATTTGATTATTTCAAAATTACTTCTCAGTCGCTCAACCGATCGCCATGAAATGTTTACCATGCAAATGTTGCATGTTCAGGACCAATCTTACGATATTGTGAAAGGGGCTGGACCCCAGGGTCTAGGGGCCATGGTACAAATTTTTTCATAAATTTAAATTTTTTTACGAGAATGAGTTTTGGAAAGGGGTTATATGAAATAAGAGATATGTTCGAATTCGAGGGGTCCGCCCCTGGATCAAAAATTCATTTTTACATGTAAAGATACAATTATTTGATTGTTCTGAAATAACGCCTTAGCCGCTTTACTGATCGCCATGAAATTTTTACCATGTACATATAGGTTGCATGTTCAGGACCAAGCCCACGATACTTTTGAAGGGGCTGGACCCCGGGGTCTAGGGGCTGTGGTACAAATTTTTTCTCAAATTTCAATTTTTTTAAGATTTTTTTGACGGGAATGACTTTAGGAAAGGGGTTATTTGAAATTAGTGACTTGCTCCAATCCGGAAGTCTGCCCTGGATCAAGAATTCAATTTTACATGTACATATAGATACAATTATTTAAATGTTCCGAAATAGCGCCTTAGCCTCAAATTTATACACCAAAAAGGATATCTAGCGTGCGATTGTTATACACAAATCATACCTCTACTATAATTGATTTAATTATTTAAATTAATTTTATTAATTTAAATTTAAGACGATCTTTTATCATTTTAACTGAAGACAAATCTCTGAACACTTATATTATCCATACTAATAATCCATTTTTACTGGTTTGACATGTACTGTTTAGTGATATCCTATATTTATCATATCCTGTTTTGAAATGTACCATAGTCAGCGAGTTCTAATTTCCACATAACTTCAGAAATAATTAACATTCTATTTTAATCCACTATTGCAACCGGCGGCTTTTAATGAAAATAGTAGTTTCATACTAAACGACAATAGTTTATTACTTTATTTAGTTTATTACTTAAATAATCAATGATTGTTTCATAAAATCAATTCTAGGAAAGGTACTAAAAAATATTGTACGTATAAACTGATTTACTTTGAAAAGTACTAGCGTTTTATATTTGAAAATAGCATCTTCTACAAGAAACATCCTTGGATTCAAATTATTGTACGTGTAAAATTGCCTTAGTTTGAAAAAACTTCTTTTGTTTTTCGAAATGTCATTTTCAACCACAGTTCGCGGTAAAACGTATCGAAGTGGACGTAGTTTTAATCGTTTTGAATAAATTAATATTAATTTGTGTTTCGGATGCCGTTGTTCTCGATTAGTTAGCTATACTGCAATAAAATAATTGTTGGTGATTATTTTCCAGGTATTAAATATTATTTCAAGTGAATATACATTCTTATTAGGTTTAACTTTTCAGTTTATAAACGTGTTAATCTATGATTACTTTTTGATTGTAGATAACATTTGATTTTGCTTAAAAAAAATTCCGTAAAGACATTTTCAAACACAGTTCGCGGTGAAACGTATCGAAGGGAACATTAAAATCGTTTTGACAAATTAATACTAATTTCTGTTTTGAATGCCCGTCTGTTTTGAAAATCACACTATCTACAAACATGCGTGTGAATTTACATCACGATGATACAGCTAAAATATTTGCCAGGCAGCTTTTGGACATGGGTATCGGGAAATTGCCAAATGACCCTGTAACATGTGAGATATCGTTCCCGCCTATTTTTTGTCAAATGCTGCCATCAATACAGGACGTGGTAATGAAAGTATTCCCAAATCTGCCAAATAACTTCAAAAATCATGATTGGCTGTGCGAACATGCACTCCTAGCTCCCAAAAATGACGGCGTTAATAAATTAAATAATGAAATTCAATCGCAACTACCCGGACCACTAATGAAATACAAATCTATCGACACGGTTACTGATGTGGCTTTATAATAAAAATTATTAACTGAAATATCTTTATATTTGTTATTCACTTTGATCTGGTTGAAGGTTTGTAAAAATGGAGTATAATTATTTGGCAATTGGTAACAAATACCAAACCAAAATTAATTAACTATTCTCACAAATAGGATGTCCAATAATAACATTACAAAATTTCGCCTGGATGCATTGACGGAGGCACCCGTTACTGAATACAGCTACTTATAATTTTCTTTTCATATGTGATTGCAACTACAGCGATGTAAAGAGAGAATTCTTGCATAACAATCAATGTATTTGAATTATATACCTCCCGTGCAACGCCGGGTAACTCAGCTAGTATTTTCATAAATGATGAATTTGAACTTGGCAGTTTGAATTTGATTTGGAAAAGAATGAATATGTTTTGATTAAAGATGAATTTCATTTGATAATTTGATGAACCTGATTTGTAAAAGGTTGAATTTGGAGTGCACAACCTATGTAACGTTAAACGTTGCTGACAACACAACGTTGCAGATGACAAAAAGATTTCAGTCATAACACGAAAGAACTTTGAATATGAAACGCCTTTATGTAACTTATTTGAACTTTTTAAGTAAAAACAACGCAATTTGACTGGACAATATTCCCTTCTTTTCATCACTACGTCTTCCCTCGTGAAAAACGTCTAGGTGTTGGCTTTATACACATTTTGTTTAAAAGTTTTTAATATTAGTAAAATAGTAGCAACATTTTAGTGGTAACATTTTTTAATTGAAAGTGCATAGATTATGGTAATGTATAACGTTAATATTGTATTTTTCATTATTGTTTAAAGTTATTGAATGGCCAGCCCAGTCGCCGGACCTTAGCCCCATTGGGAATTTATGGAGGATGTAAAACTCGCCGGTGCTGAACTAAACCCAACAAATAAAAAGCAGCTATGGAAAGGAAAGTTGTGAAACGTAATAAGCGTTCTTAGGATTTGTTGAATTCTATGGGCCGTCGATGAAAAGCCGATTTGAAAAATAAAGGCTTCATTAACGATCTTCAACTTAAATTTAGCGAAAATATATTTTTTTTTGCTGATCGCACAAATCGGCAATATACAAGTATAATATTGGTTTGAAGAAAATAGATGATATTTGAATGAAAATAGTGAACTGATAATTGCAGAAAATAGTTTCGCAGAAATGAGTGAAATTTTTTCGGTAGATCTTTAATTTCGTATATTATTAGTCCATGGTGCCAAACTTTATCAAAGGCTTGTGCGATATCCAAGGCAGCAGAATAATATTTTTTTTCCTTGAATGTGCTTTTAATTGCATTGACAATTCCGTGTACTTGCTCTGTGGTTCCATGTTTGTTTCGGAACTCAAATTAATGGCCTGGAATAACGTGCCGATAGCTCTGAGATTGTGGGCAGCATAATATGGCGTAAGTTGAGTAACATGAAAAGTTGAAAAATATTCTTAGCTTATTGTATATTTTTGTAAGAGCTTTCCGCCTTATCTAAGTAAGATAGTTGCAGTATTATAGATTTAACTTGATTTAGCAAACAATTTTCCAAAAGAGTTATTCCTTTTGCCTTGCTATAATTCATTTTCCTTTTAATGAGTGTGCGGCTAAACTAAAGTTCAGAAGATTTATGTATTTTTTTTAAGTAAAGCAAGAACAAATCAACGATTTGAGTTGGAGGATTCGCAGTTTTCTGCAATAAAAATAAAACTGAAACCAAGCATGGTGATCCAGGTATTTAACACGATTTTTAAAATTAAAAAAATCTGTTCTAAAATAATGTTGACGAAATTCGTAATAAAAAAAGGAGTGGTGTGATATGTAATTAGACCATAGCCGCAAACGGCTAAATAAAGGATTCAGTTTTTGGAACTTTAATTAACCGTCCATTAGCTTGAGCCCCTCTCTTCTTACTCTTTTCAGTATACTTCTTGATTCGCTTGATAAAGCTTTTACCCATTTAAATTAAAATGTGCAATTCGCTTCAATACACTTCAACACGTGAGTACTCTAGTGTCCTATAGACAGTTTTTCCCAAAAATGACTTATTAATAGATTCTTATTTGCTATCTCTTATAGATTCTGAAATAATTAATACTTCTTTTTTTATTTAGGCCATATTACGTTTTATATCCATTTTTGACTTTTTAGTGAAAAAAATATTTTCCGATTTTCACAGAAACAAAATTTAATTTCTTTCTTGTAAATAAAATATTCAGAAATGTTAGAACTTTAAACATAAAAATTTGATTTAAATGGTACACAAATTTTAGCGATTTCGAAAGGACGCCATTTTGATTAATGGGCAAGCGTACAGCTAAGATGTAGCAAATTCCATTCATACAATAACTTAAGCCCAGAGACCATTTACTCCGTCACCAATGGAGTGAAAATATTTTAATGCTCTATAATCAAGATTTTTGTTGAAAATTGATTGATAATGCATGATGAAGCACACATTTCGACTTAAGTGGCTTTGTTAATAAAAATCCTAAGGAAGTTCAGCGACGGTATCTACTCGATAAACCACATAATTTACATTAATACTCGAGAATTTGTGATGGTTACGTAAGTGATATATTTTGGGAAAACACTATCGAATTTTAACGAGTTTGTTTATTTTTTGTTATAATAGTTATAACTGTATAAGAATGTTTAATCGTTATTTTATTCGACCTAGAATAATTGAACAATACTTTGTTTGATCAATAAATCAAAAAAGTCAAAGTTTAAAATTAAAAACAAAAGAAACTTGTAATATGGTAGTATTCATCATATTCGTAAAGAAATTTATCGTTTTATCTTACTTTCAAAAAATGAATTCTCAATTATTTATATTTATTTAATTTGGTTTCTTTCATCAAGTATAATATCGTCTTGAATCCATACTAACCAAAAAAAAAGAAAGATTTGAAAGAAATTGATTGAAGTTCGTTTTTATAAAAATAAAAAAAAAAATCCCTGCCACGGTCCACCCACTCGGTTTATACATACTTATATTCCATAAATAATTCATAAACAATTTATCTATTCGATTCCAATTATTATTTCTTACACCAGTAAATTTTATAATTGCAACGATTAGATTTATATTACACGAAGAAAATTCGATTAAGTTTAAGCATTTCTTTGTACGAGTATGTACATTGTACATATACAAGAAAGGATACAAAATGTGGTTTCTTGGTAGATATGTACGTATAAATGCTGTACACCTTAGTTAGTTTTTTTATTTTGTTTTGTAATAGCAATTTATAAAAATATTATTAAAAATAAAATCCGAAAATTAAATTTCCTTTGTGGAACCTGAAAGCGGGGAGGAAAAATAATATTCAGCAAACCAAACAAAATCTACCTCACCTCACATTTGCTAGAAATAAATAAAAATTTACCAATGAAATGTTTTTGGTTTGGTTTGGGATCTATAAAAGGCAAGCAACAAAAAAAAAAAAATACTTTTGTGCTATAAAAAAATATGTTTTTGCTATAAATTTATTGAGATACGTAATTTATAGCTTGATATATACTCGTATACATACATATATACATAAATGCTTATTTTTTGATTTCTTTGAAATTAATATAATTTTCTAATTTTGTATTACTAAAATCTAAAAAATCTTAGGAATATTACAAAATGGTAGGAATCTTCTTAAAAAATAAAAATGAAAATTAAGGGTTTTTGGTAATATGGGAAAACGAAAAAAATCTTCTTCATCTAAATTCGTAAGTCGAAAATGAACTGACAAGAAAAAAAGTTCCATTAGATTTTCAATAAAAATACGAACAAACTTGAAGGAAAATGGGTTTTCTTATTTATTTTGGATTTTCTTTACTGAGTTCGTTTTCGGGAAGGAGGGAGGGGGAAGGGGTGAGATCATTTCCTTTTTCTTATGATTATTATTATTTCTTTCCGAATAGAAAAATCAAAATGAAATGAAGTAAATGGAAATGGCAAGTAAGATGAAAATAATGCTGCTTTCTTATTTTATATTTGTAATACGTAATAACTAACAAGTAGATGATTTAGATTTTATTTAAGATTGTTGAGATTTTTTTTTTTTTACTTACATAATAGACATTCTTCGATTTTAGTGTTATATCTGTTATGTGTGTCTATAAATGTCTAAGGATAACGCCTGGGTAAAGGCGGAAGGAAATATTTTGGCATCATTTTATACCAAAATTGAAGTTAAATTTGATGGTCTCGCGCCCATAATTTTATTGTTGGAAAAGCAACAGATGAACATACTACAGTAATAACAGTTTATTTAAGTGAACAGGATTAGAGCAGCTGATAGTGTTCTTGTTAATTCAAAAGAATAATAAATCTAGTATTAAATAAAAAAGCAATTTGTGCAATAATGGTTTTGGCCTTACTAAACACTACGTGAAATAATCATTAATTATTAATAAATTTTTACTATTACGTATGGTCGGATTCCCGTGTGAGAATAAACCTGCTTGTACGTTACATGTTATTCTTTAAACAATTTTAACATATAATGATGACCTTAATAATTACAATTACACATTCGTGTGTGTTACGACACGTAATATTATTGGTGTGATAATTATAAAAGGTACTTTCATGTTACAATCTTTTCAACAAAGTGTGGTTATCGGACCCAATTTTCTCATGGTATACAATTACAACAGAGGTGTATGTAAATAAAATACATTATTTACAATGGAATCGTTCAACTATATATATTCAACAATACAACTGAGTTTAAATTTACATAAACAATTAATGATAAAACCAGTTTGTATTGATTTTAAATTAGGTTGGTGATCTATGATTCAAAACAAAAATTTGAGGTCAAATAGTTTCGCTAAAATTGACACAACCTGAGAAAAATGTCGTCTCGCTCTAAAATCTGTCGCTTAGAAGCAGAAATTGGCATAAAACAGGCTGCCACTACGAAAAATTTACTCAACAATGGAATAAGTCAGTCCAAATAATTATCAGTAAGAAATCTCAAGCTACTACATTGTTTATCAACGCTCCTGCATTCAAATGATACCTACTCTATTTAGATTTAATTTTGTTCAACTAAAAATTTAAGAGTACGAACAATTCTACAAAAGTCGTCTGTTTTTTGGAAATGAGCCATACTCACCTTAATGAAGATAGCAGAAAAATATTCAGCATAACCAAAATATTTTAAATGTAAAATTTCTTTAGTTAATTTCATTAAATAAAAATATTTTAGAAATATCAGCCCTCTTTTTTAATATGGATGGAAAAAAATACAATTACTAGCTGATAAAATTTATTTTAGTTCTTTTTTTATTACGACACAGCTCTTGAATCCCTTTTTTTGTTTGTCCTGACTACTTTTCTATTTCTATTTTTTTTATTACTTTTCGTGTCCCTAGTGACATCTACAAAAAGACTTTATTAGTAGTCAAGACTCGAACCAATAACAATAAATTATAAATTCAGTTATGACAATATTCGGCCATCCTGTATTGATGACGTCCTCGTCATCGCGCGGCAATACCTTATTGCTTAATTCCATTTTCTCGTGCGTTATATATTTTATAAAACAAAAAAAATTAACTCTATTAAAGATTTCTAATTATCTAACCTTAGAATCCCAATAGAATTTTCATTCTTCTCACTCCTTTTGATTTCACCCGCCTTACAATGCGCATTACTTCGCCATTCGAATTTGCCTTTATTTCCATTGCTTTGTACGGGATACTGATTTTTGTTTGCCGTTATCTTATAAGCTGCGTCCACGCGATCTACTTCGCGTAAATCTACTAGTGCAGGAGTTTCGTACTTCCGTAATGGACCCAGGAAGTTATTAATCCGTAGATCACCCAATTCGTCGACAATTCACTCAACTATTTCCTCATTCTCCATCTTAGCTTTACTATATAACGCTAATTTTTTAAAATAGTATCGCTGAACATCCATATTGTTTCGTTTAAATCTTTCAGCGGCACGTCGTTTCTGAACCACACTTTCACTCGATGGAAAATTTTCATCCAATAGCGTCTTCCATTGTTCCCACGTTCTATTTACATTTTTTTTATACTGTTACGCCATTCTTTCGCCACATCAGTCATCTTTAGGAAGACATAATGTCGGATGGTGACATCATCCCAGTCGTACATTAACCCGAATTCCGCTATTTTCTCGATCCATTTGTCCACACTTTGCATTGGGTCGAGTCCGTCAAATGATGGTAATACATTCACAATCTGTGAATATCTTTTGCACGGCACACGTTGTACCTTACGACAAAAATTAACCTCACTTTCCTGGTCCGATTCATCCGACCCAACTGATTTAGTTGCCTCGCACGCGGTGGCTTTATTCCGGTTGTTCAATTCTTTTTCTGCATTTCCACTTTCTTCCAAGGCATCATCGTATTTAATCTTACTGTTGCATCATAGCAATAATTCTTTAAACTTTTTTTTTTTTTTTTTTAGGTTAAAACCACGCAGCTGTACAATTCTCCAAAATTGTACCCAAGCAAAAAATTAATCAAAAAAATAATTATTCCGGTTATAATCCTAGTACAGCTCAAATCCCACTTCTCATAATTGTTCGACAAAAATAAAACACAGTTACTCGCAGATAAAATTTATTTTAGTTCTTTCTTTATTACGATACAGCTCTTGAATCCCTTATTTTGTTTTTCCTGACTACTTTTCTATTTCTTTTTTTATATTTCTTTTAGTATCCCTAGTGACATCTACAAAAAGAGTTGTAGTCAAGACTCGAACCAATAACAATAAATTGAATCGTTTATTCTTGAAAGGGCTCATGTACACTTTTTCAAATTATTCAGGAAGTAAAAAAAACTTTTTTGACATGAGACCTTTCTAGAAATAAATAATTTTTTTGTTCCAAGGTAGGTACCGTTCCATTAACCATATGGTAATTTCGTCTTGTCATAAAACGTATATACGTGTCTGTGATACAAAACCGTCATAATATTAATTTTGACAAAAAGTGGACAGAGCCCTTTCAAGAATAAACGATTCAATTATAAATTCAGTTAAGACAGATATAATTTAATTTTTATATTAATTGCTAGTTTAATATTTCTGAATATATTGTAATTTTTAGAGATAAAGTAATAATTTTGCAATACATGTTTTAGAGGCATTTGCATTTAAATCTCTCATGGTTTTGTCCCCAAGCATTTTTTTTGTCCCCTTAGCATTTTACAGATAATTTTTAAGGAGTATAAGTTAAGTATTTGATCACAATACAGAAATTTATGAAACTGTATTTTTTTAAATTATTTTAAACTTTTATTTAAAAAAAAAAACGAATTTTTTTGTCATGAACGTTACTTTACTTATTTTAGATAAATTGTGAAATTCAAAAACATAAATTTAATTTATCGACGTTTATTCACATTGGTGATATGTCTATTTCCAAATGGTATATTAATCTTTTGTATTTTCAAATTATTAATTTTAAAAATAACGTAATAACGTATTTTAGGTAACGTTCATGAAAAAAAAAAAATAAAATAGCACAAAAGACTACAAAAAACATGCAAAAACCAAATCTTCTCATGCCTAGATTTAAAAGAAAAAGAAATATGATTCAAAAATTATATTTAAAATTTTTTTTCTTAATTCGTTTATTATATATAATTCAGAAAGCATGAAACTTGACAACATTGAAATGTGAGATTTAAATGCAAATGCCCTTTAACACGTTTAAAAGCTTCATTCCTCTCATATGTATATATATATTTATTATATGAAATGACCATGTTCAAAAATTCAGGTGACTGTTAACTAGCATTTGTCGTATTAGCCTGCTAAGAATTTGGATTAAGGTCTTATTAGAGAAACAGCACACAAAATTTCTGTTCATATTTTATGTAGGATCAGAGTTCACATCTTTGGATTCGCCCGAAGAATATGCGTTACAGCAAATGAGTTCTCATAGTATCATCATTTACAAAATCTCCTTGCACTCTACCTCAAACATAACGGGCCATACGCATCGCCAAACCTATTATACACTACAACTTAGTGATTGTAAGCCTCAGTGACATGAGAACCAAACGTGGAGCTAACCTATTCAGACAACGTTCTCCTGATGTTACAGTCAACTGAATTTTTGAACAAGATCCTTTCACAAGTACAGGGGGGTTGAAGTTTTAGTTAATTTCACCCTGATTCCACATAAAATAAATATTATCTGAAATCTTGCGCGCCAAGACCTTAATACAAATTCATAAACCGCTAACATGACAAATGATTACAGCAAAGATAATCCCTTAATAAAGATGATTCATTCAGTAAAAAAATATGAGGCAACAATAGGGGTCCCCGATGCAATATAGGGTACCTTTGATAAATACGTAAATATTTTGCATACAAATTACATGTAAATAGTTTGACTTTAATGTGCCGGTTTCGTAGTTTTTTTATTTTTTGTACTGAATAACTCATCTCTAATATGCTAGGATCTTTGGTTTCAGTCACCTGAATTTTTGAATATAGCCATTTCATACGCTCTTATGCACATATGTATGTATGTAGAAGAGGAATGAGTCTTTTAAATAACTGTTAAAACCTGTATAGGTCAATTAGTATAAAAATTAAAATTATTTAACTTATACAAGAAATATTGCATATAAAATATTACCTAGATTCTGTAATTGCTCATAAAACGTATTTTGTCACGATTTCTCTTTACGCTGAACTTCTTATCTAATTCATGTGTTTCAAGTATCATTCAACATAATTCTACAATTAAAGTGAAATCCTCGATCTCACTTCATTTGATAAATTTAATGGCTAATAAATCGATGATAAAATACTTTCTGACAAATTGACATACTACCAGATTTCAACACTGTGGTAAAGATAGTAAGTTAATCAAATTTAAAAAAAAAAAAAAAAAAAAAAAAACAACTTAATGAATAGTAACTACATAGTATAATATAATAATTAAAATTTGTACAACACGGAATATATGCCAAAAAATATTATAAAATCAAAAATTGCAACTACGCAATTCGTACCGAAAACAATTTCTCGATTTTTCAAAATGAAACAAATGATAATAATCATTAAAAATTCTGGCCATTGAAGCCGTCGGTTCGTTATAGCCATAATTAGTTTTATGAAATTCGATAAATAGAAATTCCCTTTGCCGTAAACTTCTACCCGGCACATAAATGTTCCAAGCAGAAATAAGATTAGGGCATCTTATACGACCGTTCAAAGAATCACCGACAAACATTGCCGACGCAATTTTTCGACGCTTCGCTAAAGTATCAATTCGAAGGCTTAGACAGCGACTGTCATACCCTGGAAGATTACGCACTTGCTGCCACATAGGCTGATTACGATCTGAAAGGTAACCAAGCTTTTTATAAATGTAAATGGTAAAACGTTTCTGGATTGATTCCAATCTTTTAATCTGTACCTCATGGTGAGGATACCAAACCACCGCCGCATATTCCAGGTGAGATCTAACTAGAGAAGTATATAAACTAACACATGAAAAAATATCAACAAACTCTTTTGTCATTCTAAAAATAAAACCCAACATAGAATTGGCTTTCAGTATTATTTTGTCTAGATGTAAAGCAAAAGTTAATTTCTGATCAAAGAATACACCTAAGTCAAGAATTGAAGTTACTCTACACAGTTCCTTACCTTCCAACTGATAATTAAAAACAATCGGATTGGATGTTCTATAGAACGACATGATGTTGCATTTATTAATATTGATCAACAATTTATTTGTAGAGCACCAACGAGATAATGAATTAATTTCTGATTGAAATACTTCTGCGTCATTAGAAGATTGAATATGTTTGAAAATCTTCAAATCGTCGGCAAATAATAAGCAGTTACAAAATTTAAAAATATTCGGAATGTCATTCACAAATAAAAGAAAAATGATTGGGCCCAAATGTGATCCCTGCGGAACCCCAGAATGGCAATATATATAATCAGATTTGACTTGATTCAATAAAACATATTGTCTTCTTCCCATCAGATAAGAACCAATCCATTTTAAAAAATTAGGGGCGACACCAAATTCTGAGAGCTTTTTTATAATGATTCTATGGTCAATTGAATCAAAGGCTTTAGCAAAATCAAAGTAAATCGCATCAACCTGGGCGGCTTGTGACTCAAGTGATTCAATAGCGAATTTAGAAAATTGTAAGAGATTGGTAGTCGTAGATTTTCCACTGGTGAAACCGTGCTGAAAATCCGAGATAATTTCTTTTGTATGAAATGACAGATGTTTTGTCACAATTAGCTCGAAAAGTTTTGGGATCGATGACAGAATCGAAATTCCACGATAATTAGATACATCAGAGCGGTCCCCCTTTTTGTAAATTGGAACGATATGTGACACTTTCCAAGCGGTTGGAAAATAACCGTTAACTAACGATTGGTTAAAAATAAAACATAACGGAGTTGCAATATACGATGCAAAACATTTAAGTATTGACGAGGGAATACCATCAGGCCCACATCCGTCATTAAAATCCAAAAGGGAACTACATATATCATCTTCAGTTATAGATAAACAAGGAATATTAAATTGACAATTACTGACAATAGGGTCATCAACAACAAGACTATTATTATCTTTATCTTTGTCTTTATAAACCGACTGAAAGAAGCTTGCAAAACCTGTACATATTTCTGATACAGTGCAGAGCTGAACTCCATCATAATTCATAATCGGCGGAAAGCCCGTTGTTTTGCGCTTGTCATTAACAAACTTCCAAAATGATTTGGGGTTTTGTTTAATATTAGCTTCAATCATTTTTATGTATTGTAGATATTTGGTATGAAATTCGGATTTAAATTGATCCCGAAGATTGACAAAAATAGCTCTGTTAGAGTCACAATCATTGGTTCGAAGTCTGTAAAAGGCTTTATTCTTACGGTTACGGAGATTAATCAAATCCGAATCAAACCATGGAGGGTAACTGTAGTTACGTTTCCTTTTCAAAGGTACGAAACGGTCAAACGCTAGAAACAGCAAATCATTAAAAGTTTTTACATTTACATCAATATCATTGTTAAGAAATAACTCATTCCAGCATATGCATCGGAGGAACTCAGACATACCGTGGGAATCGCAAGCTTTAAAATCATAAGACGAATCATCCACAGAAAATTCACGACATTTAGCATTAACGTTATTAATATGAAATTCAATTTCGAGAGAATTATGATATTTATCATTGTTCTTAAATGAAGTCAAAGATTCATAAACTGACAAATATTCCGTATTATTAACAAAAATTAAATCCAGAAACGAATTACTATCATTGGAATATAAATTAATTTGTTTAAGATTAAAACTAAATAATGCGTCTATTACCGCCGAGTCATTGATAGACAGAGCATTAGACGGTAATATATCTAATGATTCAGAATCAACCGACCAATTAATATTGGTTAAATTAAAATCACCCAACACTACTATAGTATCATTACAATGAGACATATTAACTATTTCACTTATACAATCTATGTGATTTAAATAAATATCGATAGAGGATCTAGGCGGTATATATAGAACTATAAAATAAAATGTTTTTTTACAAATAAAAACTTTAACACATAAAAATTCAATTGTTACACAGCCCGGTACAATGATACGCTCACAATTAAGTGATGAATGAACAGCCAAGAGGACACCACCTCTCGTTTGCTTCGAGCTATTCATAGGTGATCTATCACATCTAAAAACAGCAAAATCATTTGGAAAGAATTCAGCGTTATGAACTCCACAATGAAATCCAGTTTCCACAATAGCATATAATTGAAAATGTGTCGAATAAAATAAATTACGGAATTCCATAGACTTCGATGACATTCCCCCAACATTGCGATAGAATAATTTATAGAGTATGCAATCCGATTTTTGGCTGGGATCCGTTATCGACCGGATGGAAGTCGTTGAAGTGAAGGAAAAAAATTATTATTCTTATTTTGCTTCCTCTTATAAATCACAAATTCCTTTATCAATGAGCCCGATGGCCATGAGCTAGGTTGAAGCAAGCTATCTACACTAGCTACCGGAACATTTATCCGGAATGATGAAAAATTACGGTCTTCTTCATTAATTCGACGTGATAATATGCGTTTGCAACTAACATCCACAACACCAAACTTATCTTTTAGATATGATAAAACATCCAGTTCCGAAACGTCTTTATGGAGTCTGGAGACAAAAATAGTTTTCCGAGGGGCAACCACTTGGAGAGATGAAATCAAATCACCAGTTCCGATTATAATTTGCCGCTGATTCGAACTCGTCGAATTTAGTTTAGATGAAATTACCCGTTCTTGTTGAGAACTCATTGAGTTACTAGATAGAGTCAGACAACCATCATTAGTCATCATCGTCGATAATAAATTTGTATCCAGTTCAGCCTGAACCGGAGTTACGGTATCATCATTATCATCACTTTTATTATTAATGTTTTTATGATTCACATTCGTATTATCATTAATCTTAACATTTTTATTATTACACATTTTATTTACAGACTTTGAAGTAACAGCATTATGACAATTTTTGGTATTGTATAATTTCGAACTCATAGATATTAAATCACTCTGAAGGTTATGAAAGTTTGTATTAATAACATTAACAGATTCTGTTATTTTTGAAAATAACCTCATTTGGGATTTTAACAGGTCATCACAGTCATCACAAACATATCGTAGATTTTTTAGCTGGCAAATCAAATCAAAAGTCGTTTTGCTTTTAATTCCAAAACACTTAAAGTCAATTATTTTATCACAAAGAACACAACAAAAATACTGTTCTTTTGAAATAAGACCACATGCAAAACACTTCTTTTCCATTGTCACTAGAGGAATTATTACACTGAAGCTAATAGTACGGCAAAAATTAACAACCACAGTCAAGAAATAAAACAATAAAAAAAATTAAAATATTTAACTTTTTTATTTTTTTTTGATTTTAATAATAATTAACTAAAAAATACGTCCGATCGGTATGAGTGCCCTAAGGTGATAATGTTGGTAATTCTGTTGATAAAATTACGTCAAGTGATTCAGTAATTCTTTCGGATTGTAAGTCATTATGTCAGACATTTTTTTTTATTAATCCTGTGAATATTACTGAAGTTGTTGTTATAATTGATGGTTTAAAATCCAGTAACAGTAGAGAAAAAGCTACATAATACAAACATTATATCTCCAATTTTGGTACATTTTAACAATCAAAGTTTTTTGAATGGTAGTATTCACGATTCTTTGAAAAACACAGTTGTAATTCCTTTGTTCAAAAGAGGTAATAAACTGCTTAAGGATAATTATCGTCCTATTTCTTTACAGCCCACAATTATGAAAATTTTGGAAAAGGCTTTAAAGTGCGGGTTGATGCCCTATTTTTAAAATATAATGTTTTAAACAATTGTCAATATGGTTTTAGGTCTGGAAAAAATACCTAATCAGCTCTAATTGATTTTTAGATCACAAGTTACTTTTACTAAAACTTTACGGGTGTGGTTTTAAAGGTGTACCGTTTCAATGGTTTATTAAAGTAAAGAATTATTGCTTTTGCTGATGATATGGCATTCAGCTATTATGTTTTATGTTCTTCGTCCATGTTTTCAGTTCATATTAATTCTGATATGAGTACATTGTGGTTTTGGTTTAATTATCACTCCATATTAGAGCTATGTTCCTGATAATGATGCCATGTACGAAATTGTATTTTAGTAAATTATAGAAACAATTGCATTCCAATTGAACCTGTTTATAAATTTAAGCATCTAGGTTTGCACTTGGACGCTAATTTATACTGGAAAATTCATTTTCAAAAGATCAAAGAGCAAATAAAATTTTCTTTACGTACCATGTATTTATTTGCTGCATCAGTTATGCCCATCTTCAGTTTTACTAAGTTTTTATCATGCAAGTGTTGAACCTAGGCTTTACTATGGATTATCTTGTTGGAGTGGGGTTTACATAAATTCAATGGAACCGTTACACATTTTGCAAAAATATATTGTTCGTGTTATGTTTTTTAAGAGTCGTCGTGATCGTTCTTGGCCAATTTTTGTGGCTAGTAAAGTTTTACCATTGTAAAACCTGTATACATACATATTACATACATATGTAATATGTATATCTAAAGTTTTAAAATTATTTTTCTCTAGAAGTGGGTACCGAATACTGAGTTTAAGTACTGTTTACGACACTCGTAATAATTATAGAAAATGGCTTCCTGTTCCAGGATTTATTACTGAATCTGATCGCAAATACTTCTTAGTTTTGGCCCCCACAATTTTTAACCGATTGCCACAACTATTAAGTGCGCAGTTAAATAATAGAAAGGTTATGAATTTGATTAAGAATTGATTGCTTGAAAATAAAGATAATGAAGGTTATCAGAAATAAATAAATAAATAGAATCTCTACTATACGCACTGATACGAAATAAATGTGCCTGCACACGAGAAACCACATAATCACAAATGTAATTATAAGTAAATTAAATAAATAAACATTAACATAATAAATGCTTTTGTACATAATTCCAATTTTTATTTTTTATAATAAATTTTAAATTAAAATGTAAAAATTAATTAATTTAATTTTGCTCATTTTTGCACGAATAATGAAAACATAAACATAATTTTATGCTTTATTAAAACAAACAAAGTTCAAACCCCCAACATTTGCATTTTATGTGGTGTAAATATTATATCTACTGTATGTCTGTGTACAGTTACGCTGTATACGTGATATGCATGTGGCGATGGATTCATTAAATAAACATAAGCGGCGATAACAAAATAAGGCAACAAAAATCGTGGCCCCCTGTTTAATTACTGTAAATATATCCATACAAATTTTCAAAAGCAAAAGTTAACAAAATTATCTTACATTTTTTTTATATACATACATTACACACAGTAAACATTACCATTAAAATTTTAAAAGCTTTCCGCCTTTTTTATTCGTTTTTCGTGGAATTTTTGTTTTTTTGCCGGTTATTAGAAATTTAATTTAAGTGTTAAGGGATGACTAAAAGTATGTTTAGTAAAAAAAAAAAAAAAAAATGTAAAAATATCATTACAAACAAAAATGAAAACACCGCACACAACATAACAAAAATCACCATTCTCAAGCGAATAAGACCTTCATTACACCAAACAAAATTAGATCATCTCATTAAATTAAGCTTCTTAAAGGCTAAAGTACAAGTAAATATCAAAAACTGGAGATATTATAAATATTTAATAAATTTTGGATATACGATACTGTTGTTGTTGTTCTTATCTTCTCCTTTATGTGTGCTACTTGGTTGGATGGTCTGTGTTGTACGTGTATTATACTAAAGGATGGCATACTCGTATAGTCGTATTATATACATACTCGTATACGAAAATAGTACGAAAGTTTAGGTTAAGGAGGAGCTTTTTATTTGTTTACTCACTAAATAAATAGCAACCGAAACATGGCAAATAAATATTATATTCATAACCGTATAAAGATTATATACAAGATATCCAATTAAATAGAAAAATATAAAAAATGAATAGGCAGTTGGGCAAATATTTGGTAATTAGACGATATTTTGTATTGATTGGTTTGTATACGCACGAGCTGATACTTAAACGTTAAACAACATTTGGAAAAATTTTTATCAAATTTAAAATGAACTACATACCTAACATTCATAAATAATCATAAATTTAACTGGCAGATATCCCTGGATAAACCAGCACACTGAAAACTTCATTTGCTTTATCAGGTCGACCATTTTTTATGTTCGCCAGAATGCCGTTTGGATTAGTGAGGGCACTAGCAACAATGGCTATACTTGCTCATTCGATTCTTGGATCTGCATTACACCCTGATGTGTGGTCATACCTGGATGACATTATAATTGCAGCCGAAACATTTGAGAAACATATTGTTATTTGAAAATTGTGGCATAAAATCAAAGTTTTGTGTTCCAGAATTAAATTATCTGGGATTTGTACTGAACAAAAATTCAATTCATATGAACAGACAGTGAAACATATTAGACAGTTTTTGGGAGTAGCTGGTTTGGTACACATTTGATTCTAAATGCTGCATTTATAAGATTGGTGAGCTTCACTAGAGCTTTGAAACGTTTGTTCTTCATATGGCGGGAATATTTTTTCGTGGTGTTCAGCAAATTCTCGAGCTTTATCTACATTATTCCTAGCCCATTTCTCACTTGGTATTCTTATTGGAGGATTCTGCATTATTGGTTTTTTAATTTTTTTGGTTGCTTTCAAAAGAGAATAATCAGTACCGCTATCATTAGTTAATTTTCTTAAATAGTTGTTGACTGATTCATGTTCTAATTCTTTGATCTATCTTCATTCTTCTTAATTAATTGTTGAGTGAGATTGTTCAAATTAGTTTTATCTTGGGGAGAGGGGGGGCGGGTTTGTTTGTTTCCGTACTCTTCTCGTTCTTCTTTTATCTGCTATGAGTTTTTTTCTTCTAGCGATAGTCTAAAGCATTCCCAACTAGTGTGATTATCTACTAGAAATGATGGGTTCCTTTCTTTCTGAATGATTTTTTCACTTAACGATAGAAGTATCGGTGAATGATCAGAGTTTACGTTCTGGTTTTTATATACTGGTACATGATTTACAGATTTATTCTTTATAATGAAGAAATCAATTCATCTGGTTCTTTGTTTGGTGGATCAGTTGGCCAGTAAATTGGTTTTCCAGTTGAGGCGGCTTCACAACTGCATTTTTTAATAGCTTTTAGGAGTCCTTTTACCTTAGCCGTTGTTAATCTGGAGTCCCAGTGGACATTTTTTTGCATTAAAGTCTCCTCCAAGTACAAACCGTTTTCCTAGTTTACTGAGGAACTCGACATAATATTTTTCTTTCAAAGAGTATTTCGGTGGGCAGTAAATACCAGCAATACAAATAGAACTATTTTTGATTTTGACATTAATAGCAGTTGCTTGTATTTCTTCTGTTGCATATTTTAACTCTTAATAGTGCTGAATATTATTTCTAATTATAACAGCACTACATCCTTTAGCAATGCTTTCAAATTCTTGTTGATTCTAAGGTCATTGGCCATTTCTCGGTTTAGGGATGGCTCTCTTAGTGCTGTACTCTAGTAGTTTCTGTTATCGCTCATCAAACGTATTGAGTCTGCTTAAAAGTAATTTAATTGTTTGCAGATTCAGTATTAGCTCAGCAGATTCTGATTCAGTAGCTTTAAGTAATTGAAAGTATCAACAGACATGTGCAAACTCATGTGATAGAGCAGTTCGCACGAATAAAAAAAAATAATTTGCGATTCATAAAGTGTTAAATTGCCACGAGGAAACAACATGCAAGAAACGAAGATTTCGTAAATAATGTACTTGAAAGGTAATGAAGGCAAGAAGAAATTATTAATATTACTACCAAAGCCAATGAAACATCAGAAATTACAAGATTATTTTAAAGAAAGTGCTACTCATCATTTAATTGATCACTGAACCAAATTACGCAATACAGAGGAATATTAACTTCACCAATTTTTAAATTATTTGATATGATTAATTATTATGAGACTTCAATATATAGATTGGTCAAAAAATCAAGTGTAGATTTCAAAATACTACAAACATACATGAATATTCAGTATATTGGCAGAAGCTAAGCAAACATTTTACTCCTTGGGAAGTTCAAATACAGTAAACCATAACTGTTGTCCTCAATACAGCTTAATTTATGAATACAACTAAAACAAAATGAGTGATACGTAAGATACAATTTGGTGAATAAATTTCCGCAAAGTTGTGAAGGGTTTTGAAGGAACAATCCAAAGTAAACAAGTAAATGCTCAAAGTTTTTTAGGAATCCAATTTGTCCAATCATGAAATTGAAACCGTAAATTTGTAATATATTTCTAAAACTATCCATAAATTGTTACTGTCTAATCTTTGATTGAATGAAATCTATCTGTAATATTAATTCTTAAGATATAAGATCAAATGGCATCTACGGTGTACCAATAAATTTTTTGTTTTTGAGCTTATGAGTATATACAGGCATATAACTTTTACATTTTTATTCAAGCGGTTTCCCTAATCTATACCCAAACGACCTTTATTTTATATTAAATTGGTTAGATTCTATCAGAAAGTTCGTATTTTCAATTGAAAAATGAATCCATTTACATAAATTTTAAACCTGGAGTTCAAGGTGATTTCAAATAAGAGATGAAAATGAAAGGAAGTTGAATATAACTGAGAAAAAAGAAAAAATTTCAATTCAATTATTTTAATTCAAATAAAAATACCCTTCTGAAGCTGAATAAATTTGAATGAAATCTTTAAGTTCAAACCAATTTAACTTCAACCTACACAAGACGCCTTTGAAGAGAAAAAAAAATTCTATGTATTCTCTAAATTATTGCATTAAAATTAATCTAAGCTAAATTTAATTTAATTTAATATTCTTCAGTTTTATTCACATCACAGGCATTTTATGTTACATTTAGCAATTATGCCTTACATACATATGATATGTACATGTTTATAGTATAGTAATTTGCACAATATATTTACGACACGTTTCGCTTGCTATAAACACAGTAGATATTTATATACGAGAAGAACATAAATATAAGTTTTAATGTTATCAGCCTTCTTCGAAAGTTGCAATGAAAACAACAAAACTTGTAGCAGCAAGAGTTGAAGAACAAAAATAAAATTTCGAATTTGACAAGAACATAAAATACTTAATGACGAAATACCGTATTCTACTTTCCAGACAATCGAACGACTTGTAAGATCAAATCAATATTGATTAATAATTGAAACAACAATAACACCCAGTTCGTCTATACGTTTAATAAATTAGAAGCAGTATTCTTTAATGTTGATGTTATGTTAACACTGTTTTCATCGGTAAAGTGTTTGGAAATTTATGTCTTCGATATATCCACAAAATATTGAAAAGGGAAATTAGTTTCCTGCCTTAATACGGTATGGTTAGTGTAGTTCTGTAGTTTACATTTATTTTGGCGCCAAAAAATACATCAAAATAGATTTATGATTTTGTTTTTCATAAAATTTTTTGCCGAAATCAAAACAATAGTTTGAGACGACCTTCTAAAATTAAGCTATTCTCAAATCAACAAAAAAAAAACTTTTATAAAATTTTCTTTTGTTTTAGGTTACGTAATCAGTACAGCGGAAAATCGTGCTGTTGTTGAATCTCGACAAGCCAATAAAACATTAAGTTGTGGGCTCCATTTGAAATTTTGAAAAATAATATAAATAAGTTGCATTTAAATAATGAGCTCTAAATGTAATTTTTTGACATGTAAAATTACCAATTTACCATTAACAAGAAACTAACCATTAGGAAAAGCACAAATTTGATCACAGATTGTCATCACAATGCAAATATTACACTTTACAAACATTTCACATCACAACTTCGCCTGAAAAATCCTTACATTTTTTTAAATTCTCTCGCATGTTATATTTTAGCGTAGGCCATGACTTTCGAGTAAACCAGGTTGTGTTTGTTTTGCTTACGGAGGATTTATTGCATTTTGTATTAAAAATAATTTGTTATTTGAAATGTCCTATTAAAATTAAATTTGAACAATATAAGTGAATTGTGTGAGAATGAGTGATTGTACATCGCTTCATGTACGGTTATTTGGAGGATGATGGCTGGTTTAACATTTAGAAAAACAACGTCACACGGCGCTGATTGGTTTTATCATTTTACCAAATAGAATGCGATTTGAATGGGAAATTAGATAGGGAAGAATTGGACTATATATATTAAAACAGGTAATGGCGTTTTTTGTTTAATTTAATACTACTGATATGATTTTGAGAATTGCTTTGACAAAATTTCAAGGATAGACGCTTGCGCAAAAGTGTACTTTTTACTACGTTTTTATTAACTCGCTTTCTTGCCTGTCTGTTTGTCTATTCGGTACAAATTTTGGTGATGGTCAAGGAAACACCACCCAACGCAAGCGACGCCTAGATAAGGAGAAGCAAAAACGACAAGAGAAGCTTCAACAGGAATTGCGATTCTTGATACATCTAAAGATAGGTGGCGGGATGTGGAATTATTGTGCCAACACGCATTTAGATTGCTTGATAGTTTCCATATATTTCATTGAAAATTCGACTTTTTTTAATATCATCAGCAAATTCTGAGCTACAAAAATCTAATATTTCAAATTTTGCTTCGATTGCGGTTCTTGATATCTCTAAAGATAGGTCGGGAGTTTTGCTGTTAAAATTTCGAGTCAAAGAGTTGTTGCGCTAAATATCTGTACGGCTTTACATAATTATTTCGAACTATGTAGCTTTAACTAGGGGCTCAAGCTGCTCTTCACTTATGATAAATAATGTCGATTTGTTATGGGATATGGAAGTGCAGGAGCAGGATATTGCAGTTGTCAGGAGAGGTGATTCATTGGATTTATTAGGAATGGGGACCGTTGAAAATGGAAATATAGTGTTATACAATATTTTGTTTGTTCCTAATTTAACCAAAATTTTACTTCCTGTCAAAGATATATCGCAGAACGGAAGGGAAGTGCGATTCTCGAAAAATGTTTTTCTAATTACGAAAGGCGACCATCTTATTTTTGAGGGGAAACAACAAAACAACGGATTATATATGTAAAGGATCAAAATCAGCAAACAGTATTGATATCAGAAAAGAAGTCGAAATCGATTATTGGCATCGTAAACTATGCCATCTCAGTACCAAAAATATGAAACATCTCTCAATGCTAACTGAAGGATTCCACAGCGAGAGCAAGAATTTGGATGCCTTCGATTCAATCTGTGAAAGGTGTATGAAAGCAAAGCTAACGGGACATCCGTTTAAAATAGTAAGATTAAAAGCGGAAAGAAAACTGTAAATAATTCATACAAATTAGTCATTCATACTCCTCAATTAAACGGAAAAGCGGAACATTTTAACAGTACTTTGATAGACAAAGCAAGATTACTAATTTTTGATTCAAAATTAAATCAAATTTATGAGGAACGATCAAATTTAAAGTCCAACTGAATTAATGTATACTTCTCCTGCAGAAAAGTGAACCAAGAAAACCCAATCTGTCGACATTTTTGGAAAATACGCATACATTAAAATTCTAGGAAACCTGAATTGAACGGTTACCGATTATGGGATCCAGTTAAACAACGCATTTTGCATCGATTTTGTAAACAAAATAAATTTTAGCAGAAATACGGTTAGTACCATATCAGTTTCCGGTTTAAGCGAAACTAAGACAAATGTAACCGAATCTATAACGACCATAATTAAAAGTCACCAAGTGGATAATTTCTCCACGTTTTTCGTTTTAAATCTTACAAGTATTTTCCTAGCTAATAAAAATTCACAATCACAAATCAGGACAATCTGTATGGGGTTAGGAATCTGTATGTGGCTAGGAGAAATTAGAAACTGAAATAAACCTGAAATTTGCCATGTCTCTGTCATAATCTCATCAATATGTTTAAAATCGATTGCAAAATTTCACACACAGAAGACTAAAAAGCAGAAAATAATTATTTAAATAAAAAAAATAATAAAATACCACGTTTTTAAAGCGGACTAAAAATTATAAAATAATTTCTCCTAGCCACATACAGTTTTATAACCCCATACAGATTCCTAACCTCATACAGATTGTCCTGAAAATTTGTGATTGTGAATTTTTATTAGCTATGAACATACTTGTAAAATTTAAAACGAAAAACGTGGGGCGCATGCAAAAAATAATATTAGAATAGAAAGATAGAAAATGATTGCTCAGTAAATGAGAGTAGATCAGTTTTGTTTTAGGTTCTCGGTAATATTTTATCGGTAATACTTCCCTAATAAATTCTAATTGAATTTGTCAGAATTTAAAACTCAATTTTTTCATTGTTTGTATTAGTAATTTGACGCACAAACTTTGGTTCTTAATTTTTAGAAAACTGATTGACCTCATTGCATGGCATACACTAGAACTATAAATAAACGTTTATTTCAAATTTTATACATATGGCCGTTTTCAGTCTTAAACAAAGCTTAACCATAGTTATGATTCCATATGTCACTAAGCCAAAATTTATATTTTGTGCAAAACTGCCCTACGGCCAAAAAGGCACTTTCGATTCCACGGAAGTTAGTTTTATAGTTAAAAAGTGTTGACAGGCTAACGAAACTGCTACTCATTTTATAATTATACTCAACTCTGTTGCGTTGAATACTAAAGGGTTTTATTCTCCAAACTGGGTGCCTACTTTTTGTCAACTTTCATGATAAATTAATCGGATTAATGAAATTCTCTTTACATTTGGTAGATTTGGATAGATTTGCGAATCAATCAAAAGATTTTTAATTTGAAAATTAGAATGACACCAATGACGAATATGACATTTTTATGTGTAAAACTAAGGTAAAGGTTTCGACAAATTTATAAAACTTATATAATATGAATTTGTGTTTTATACATTTACCAGCATTTCGGTAATCAACCGTTTTACCGAAGATCGGTATTGGATTCGCTACAAAAAACTCGACATTAGAATTCTTGAATTTTTGATTTGAAGTTCTCAATACTCACCTGATTTTCAATTTAACCAAATTGAAATTGTTGAAGCAAATTAGAGTGACTTTCTAAAAGTTCATATTAAATACGTACATTTTCCATATCCAATTTCGCAATATGCATAGACCAAAGTTCCTATAGTTTTTAGTTTCAATTTAGCTCCTAAATTTCCGAGAATTTACTTCGGATATCGACCTCTGATTTAAAAATGTTACTTCATAAAAGGACTCAATTTTAATCAAGTGGAATTTATATAGGTATCACATATCTTACAAAAACCATTAACAGCAAAAAAAAACCGTAGCGGTCATTGATACGTGTTTCGATTTAAATCTTACAAGTATTTCATAGCTAATAAAAATTCACAATCACAAATTTTCAGGACAATCTGTATATGGGGCTATAAATCTGTATGTGGCTAGGAGAAATTATTTTATATTGTACTTTTTAGTCCGTTTTAAAAACGTGGTATGTATTTAAATAATTTTTTACAGTGTAATTTAATAAAAAAAATTCAAACGAAATGTTAGGTGGATTATGATAAATAATTAAGTCCATTTATATTTCTGGTAAAATAATTAATAATATAAAATCAAAGAACACGTAAAATTAAGTATACTTGCCTATCAATCTTAAGCGAAATGAAATCGGTCGAATTTTCTATAGAGTTTTCCGTCGGATCTCATTATATCCTTTAAATACCTCAATTCATTAACTTTCGATACGACAATGTCAAATTTATGGCTACTGGGCTACACTATATATTTGCAACCTTAGTTCTTCAGGGTTTGTCAATTCATAATGTTTCCAACTGGCTATAGCCATAAATTTGGCATTGTTATATCGAAAGCCTATAGTAAGAAAATTTAACGCATTTGATGCCCGGTAAAACAAATTAGCAAAATTCACCCGTGAATTGGGACAATCTTAGGTTGTCAATTGATTTTGTTTAAGATTTATGGGTAAGTATGCTTAATTTTACGTGTTCTTTGTTTACATTTTCTTAATTATTTCACCAGAAATATAAATCGAATTAACTATTCTATCGTTATTCTTCGTTTACATTTCTTTTTCTTTTTTGAATTAAAATAAATTTTATTAGACTTGCGCTAATATTCTCTTTGTCAAATTTTTCAGGAGCATCATTGCAGTCTCAAATCTAGATTTGGTGGTCACAAAAGAATTCGAACAAACAAATCACCAGAGCACATTTAAATTCGCCACGTGTTTATCTAGTCAATGGATGAACGGATTTTAAAATGAAAAATTCGTTACGTTTGGCTCGATGAACTTTTATAAACAGGCTCGCCGCCGCGCCGTTGTACTGCAAAAAATAATGGAAAACAACTTAAGTATATTGTTTTATTTAATATTTTTATTTTCACCAACAATGGATGATCAGATTTCAATGGGAAAGTGAAAATCGAATACGACCTGTATGATTTTATGGTAGTTAACAACGTATTATTTCTCGCACCAGCCATACATAATTCTAGTTAACCTGTGTAGGCCGGCATTTTGAAATTTTTGTGCGATAGTATAGTAAAGGATTTTTTTTGATCTTGTTCATATTTTTGGGGTCAATAGAAAATCATAATATATACATAAGTATGTAATATTTTGATTTTAATGAAACTTGATAGCATTATCTATTTATTATTTAAAGAAATCGATTAACAGTTCAAAGAAAAATAAATAACGTAATAAAAATTAAAAAAATTTGTTACAGTAAACAAAAATTAAAAATTTATCTTTAATTAGATCTTTCAGTTGTATTTGATGCAGTCATTAGCTAAAATTATTTTGAATAATTTGATAAGATTAGAAAATTTTAAAAATAATTCTTCTTGTATAGCTGTTCTTGGATAAGATGAAATCAAATTGATATTCCCAATAGAATCAGTTAGATGCACACTCACACTAACTATTAAAATTACAAGTTCTTAAAAAGATATCGGGAAATATCGAGAAAATCCCATTACTCGACTAGGCCGGATTTTTATTGAAGTATACAGTTCCAATTGAAGTTTTGTTTTATTCGTAAGCGTTAGTGATTTACACTGTTATACACTAACACTGTTATATCCAGCGATATAAATACATGGATAGGGGATTGATCAAAAATCACATTGATTTACGTCACTAAAAATGGAGTGAATTTTATTGTATAGTCTTACTACTCTTTTATATACTCCTCTTTATCAAAAAAAGTATTTCCGAATAAGTGCCGTACTTGAATAAATTTCATTTCGAAATTTTTTGAAACAGATTTTTTTTGAAATTGAAAGGGGTAAATATTGGATAATGTTTAATTATATTGAAAATAATTAATTAATTATATCAAATTTGAATAGTTAAACATTACGCTACCAGTTTTCGTACACTAATTATAGAATTAATAACCATTTAATCCGTTAAATTTCAAATACATCCCTGAAAATAAACAACAACAAAAAATTCGAATAAAACGTCAAAAATCTAGCATAAACAAACAAATATGTTACCATGGCTACTACTACTTTTATATTATTGTCATATCTATTGTATTGGCATGTTTTGAATTTGCAACGTTTATTTTTTCCGTCTCTAGGCGACAGCTACTTTGCTTTACCGCCTCCTACACATAAATTTGAATTTAGTATTCGAAAATTCGAATTTAAAGACAAGGACGAAGGTTTTTTCTTTCTCTATCACACACTTAATACTTTTTCAGTTGCTCCATAAAATTTGTTCTATCCCCTATCCATGTATTTATATCGCTGGTTATATCTGTTTCTTTCTAAAATTACGTCGTTTGTGAAGTTTGTAACAAGAAACATATGTGAAAAATTACATTGAGTTAAGTATACATGTTACTTTAAATTCTAGAAAGGAAACATTTTACATTAAATAGAATAGGTGGGGAGGAATTCAAAATAGTTGGTTTGTTACGTCATATCGCTTTTGCTCGATTAAGTAATTTATTGTTCAAACCAATAATCGTAATGTTTCGCGATGCTTAAGGCTGTTATTCCGTAGTCCCCGTCAAAGGCATTTAAAGATAATCCATGTGATATTCATGTTATTGGTTTGAATAATAAATTACTGAAATGATCAGAAGCAATATGGCGTAACAAAAAACTCAGATGTGGAAATTTCCCCACCGTTGAGAAATAGTATACACAATACACCATTTGAACCACGACACTTAAGGTTATTGTTCTTACCATTTGATTCAGCACACTTATGGCTATTTATTTCCCATCAATGGCATCTTGCGACAATCTCTGTGATATTCATATTATTGTTTGGAAAATTATTACCCAACTGAGAAAACATAGACTGAGAAAAACTGAGAAAACATAACATCAAATAGGGTTAAGCACTAATCGCTGAACAATATTTTTGGTTTGAGAAAAATTGGTATACTATTTAATACTTAAGTAAATGAAAATTATTGCCTGGTAATCGTTCACGAAAATTTGTTATTCCTGTCAAAAATTCTAAATGCTATACTTTACTATAGTATAATTCTTATTAGAATTATATTAACAGTGTACGTTCCAATACACGCTTGTATTTTGTTGTTTGTCAGAAACTTCACTCGCATTCAAAGAAACCAAATATTTCTGTGATTTTTCAAAAATTTCCCATTGAATAATTTTCGCTTTTGCAGTTGACTATTAATCATAAATAATATTTATGCTGGGCTTGAATGATGATCTCACTTAATAATATAACGACCTACAACGTATTACGAAAAATGATCCGATAGCATGTATTCATCGTTCATTTTTATTTGTTGTTTCATTTTACCGATTTCCCTTTTCAAATAAATTGAATGAGGTTTGCTCCCCGATCTTTAAAAGCATTTAAACTGTCTATTTAGAGGTTTTCGTTCTATATTCGACTGCAATTTTTATTGGTTTTGTTTGATCCAAAAGGGGAGGCGCTTAGTCTATAAATTGGCTTCCGGATCTTAAACCGTATTTACTATAGGATTTACTATTCTGTTCGGTTTA
Source organism: Tipula helvola (assembly GCA_963556165.1). Taxonomy (NCBI): domain Eukaryota; kingdom Metazoa; phylum Arthropoda; class Insecta; order Diptera; family Tipulidae; genus Tipula; species Tipula helvola. The sequence goes on along the minus strand of OY744481.1, from coordinate 5,638,611 downwards.
AATCTACAGAAAGCTTGGCATGGATAAAAAAACAGTTCTGCAATGCTCAAATTCTAATTAGTAGTAAAACGCTTCAATATAGGCATACAACTGAATACATATCTCTAAAAATATTCATTGGGGTGCATCGATATGTTTGGTTAGAAAGATCTCAGTAGAGACGCGGTTAAGTTCGCTTCCGACTTTTAAGACAAGGGCTTATATCGTTAACAATATTAAATCTATTTAGCTGGAGCGCATCCATTGTATGCTGATACAAATACAATACTGATTGCCCTGTTGCCAAAAATCAAAATATTCTGTCTGACATAATTTTTGCATTTAAAATCTGCTATTGGATTTACCATATGTAACGTCCATACCCTTAATCCAAAATTTTTGCACGGCACATTAGTAAGCAAATATTTCGTAGTACTAGCTGCAAACAATTTTAGATAAGGTAAATTAATTATGTGCACAACAAAACAAGGGTAATAAAAAATAAATTCAGAATTACCGGTCAATAATTCCTGGTATTTGTGGAGGTGAACCTCTTTCTGATTTGAAAAAATTGCAGCAAGCTGAATCTTGTAGTCGCCTTTCTTGTGTACAGACTTAACAACTTTTACGGTTGGCATCGACTGGGTGAATTAACAATAGGGAACCAACCACGGCATTGTTACAGACGAACAATTTAAATATTGCACATGCTATCCATTTAATTCTAATTAAAACACTTAGCAAAATACGCATTTCCCAAATTTTACTTTCTATCAAATAAAAAATTAATTTGGAATAAAACGTCTTTCGCTTGCAAGATCAATTCTCCAGTTACTTAAAGAATTCTTGTAAAATTCTATTTAAAATATGTGCTGTCAGATAGCGTTTTCCCAACTTTTTCTATTTTTGTCCTGCACTCATTCCTTTTCCACAAGTTCGTCCCAATTTATCCGCTTCATCCTCATTCAAAATTAATTTCATTTATGAAGTTTCTTATATACCTTCTCATATCTTGAATTTCTTTCCGAAGAATTCTTTGAAACTGTCTATCCAAATTTTTCCTAAATGACAACTACAAACTTTGATATACCATCATGATTTTCCTTTCCCTCCATAAAATTATAAAAATCGTTGTTGTACCTACTCAAAGAATTCCACGAAGAAAACTTTGACCTGCAATGGAAAATGTTAGACGACTCATCGAAACTGTTGAATTGTCGATGAAGTGTATTATACTGGTTTGTCTGCTACATCAATAAATTAAACTCATACCAATTGGGGATTTAATTCTACCACTGGGTATTATTTTAGATTGATTTAAAAAAAAAAACAGAATGATAAACTAAAACTATAAACTTTATTTATTGATTGGAATAATTGTTTTATAAAATCGCTGGGTATCGTAAGTCGGTTGCTAAATGTATAAATATGTACATATATCAAAAGCAAAGTAACAATTAATTAACTTTTGATGCTCACATAAAAGATCAAACCAACCGTAAACTCAATAAGTTTAGAACGCTTTCAAAATAATAAAGCCATTACAATAAGTACTTAAGATGTACCAAAAATAATTTGCTTACTAATAAAAATGTATTTTCACGACCGAAGTATTATACGGTGGCAAACAGACAATAAAATATCTAAATACACAAATATCTCCTGATGTTATTGTGAAAATTCCAATTTTCCTTGGGTTTTGTTCGCCTTTAAGAAAACAGTCAATGAACATAAAAAAATAACAATATACCATCAAGCGTAAGACGGAGCATTTGGAGCAACAATAATGATTACAAATTTGTGAAAATAAAAATAAAATAAAATGATGCGAAGGATCCGTATACGATACACAGAATTGTTTCTTAAAGGCAAGGATGAAATTTTGTGGAGTGGCGATTATTACGTTATGAATATAAGACTCGCAGGCAAACACATAATATAAATTTTATTATTCATACATAATAAACTTAAATTGAAATCAATTTGGAATTTGTGAAATTTGGCTGCGCCTATGGCCAAATGTTGCATACGATTTATGTACTATATAAACCACAAAATGTTAAAGATTGTGCCTTTATTTACAATGTACTTCCTTAACAAAACAAACAAAAACAATTTAACGATAACTAACATATCAAAAATCCAATTTAAATGAAATCCCTAAAAAAATACAAACAAACTCCAAAAATATTCTTGAGTCGTATTATTCAAAATTACCAAATATATTTGGGTTTAAAAATTCATGACCCATACTTATGTAAATTTTTTTAACTTTTCTTAACCTTCTCCATTACAACAACAAAAAAATCGAGAGAGAATAAATGAAAATGGATAACCTATTTTACATTTACACAGAGAAGATTAAATTACCCCCAAAAAATGTATATAAACTTCCACATAAACAATTGAAAAATTGGTTTTGTACTTTTTGGGGGAAAAATTATTTTTCACCAGTCAATTACAAAAAATTTACGCGCGCGCATTTCTATTTCACCGAAATAATATCCGTATGAGTTTTCTATCTTATTCCCCCATCTCCCTTGTGTGTTTTACAACAAAACATGTCGATAGCTTTAAGCATTTTATTACTACTATGTGACTAATTTGTCATTTTGAGCTTATTATTATACTATATACAAATACAAACAGCAGAAATTGGCTATACTCGTATCGCTTTCGAATATTGACTCAAATTACATATTAAATATGTTGCCTTATTGTTCTCTTTAATTATTTAATTGGGCGTGAAATTGCTAAAATTACAAATTATAATTTGCAAGAAACTTTTATTTGCTAATACTTAGCCAGAAGGTAATTTTGTACAGTTGTTAGGGAGCGCTAATCCAGTAATTATTTGTTAACTGTATAAAGGCGTAAGTGTATATGAGTCTTGTTTTTATATTTTTAATTTTGCTCCCATGTCATATGTCTATTTCTAAATTACAAAAATTACAAAAATTTTTTAATATTCCCCCTAAATAAATATAGGATTGATGATTTCCACACCGAAATTTGTTTATCCATCCAAACGGCAAATAAAAAAATGAAATTATTTAAATTAAATGAATTAAATTCCGCTACCTGCTCATATTATCTGAATTATATTCGAAATTAAATTGAAAATGTACATTTTTCCCAATTTTGATGTTGAAGTGATATACGCTTGACAGCTACATCGTCAAATACCGACAAATTCGTAGCTTTTATGACTTATATATTATATGACTTTCATGATGTGTATATGCTAAAAAATATTAAAATGGGAAGCTGTTTGTTTCGTATTAAATAAAACTATTTAATTTTATTTCAATTTGTAATTAAACACTCGAATAACGTTTGCTTCCGATAAACCGAATGATTTATTAAAGATTTGAAGATTTAATAACCTACATATAACAGTAACAGACAAACTTTCGAATTTAAGAAAACCAAACAAGCTGATTATGATTCATTAAGTAGCTCACTGGAAAAAATTAGTCATAGGTAGACCAGAATCCAAGGAAATCGAAAAAATAATTTTCAATCGCGCCTAAAAGACGGTAATTTGTGATGTGCTAAATCGGTTCTTTTTCTTCTGTTTTGCTTATTTTCTCTTACGTTTTTAACAAAAAAGAACCGACTTAGCACATCACTAGACGGTATAACATACGAAATAAAATATTTCTAGTAGAAAACAACAAAGTTAACCCGACAAACGTTACGTTTTCTAAAAAATATTAAAAATTTGTTGTTTAATTTGTGCTTTTCACAAAAATATTAATTTCGACCATTTTCATTACCCTTAAAGTATGCAATATGATTCATCATCCAAGACACAAAATGTGTTGGATAAACAATTTGCCGCAAGAAAATTTGTCGAAATCACTACAATGTTTCATCGACCAAGCCGTCAGGCATTATAATTCGCTGAAGTTATTGAACATTAAAATGGAAGAATGGAAACTTATGATTCACCATTTAATCCAAAAACTAGATAATTCATCATGAACAGAAACAATGAAAGGTTCAAAATCGAATAGTCTTCTAAGTTTGGGAGAGTTCCTCTAAATTTTTAAAAATCTGGTACGTTTATTTGAAACCGCGTACAAGCTAACATATCTTTGACAGTAGTAGTAGGTCTCACATGAATTTCGTGACCAATCAGACGTTCAAATATTTGCGAGCTACTAAATATTCAACCGCCAAAACTATCGTTGGTATTGGTAGTGAGGAGGCTACAATAATTCATACAATTTATTTTGCTATATCATCGTGGGTGTCCAACTTTAATATAGAGTTCAAATTTTGAGTTATTTTAAATGTCTAATGGTTGGACCCACCTCATAACAAATTATTTTCTCAATAATGATTCGATTCCGCAAACATATTTATGCCTTTTGCAGTGACATCGCCAAAATATATCGCGAGATCCGATTGAACGATGAATAACAGAATCTTCAACGGTTTTGGTGATGAAATCATCTTTCAGATGCATTGCAGGTATTTAAGTTGTATACTATAACATAGGGTACGGCAAATGCGCCATTTTTGGCAATACGTACACTAAATCAGTTAGACGATGAGGAGTATGAGAAATACCCAATGGTGTCAAAGGTGGTGAGTCGAAACTTTGACATACGTTGATGAAGTTTTGCCCGGTCGCTCGTACGCTTGATGAAGCATTGAAACTAAAGCATGAATTGATTAGTTTGTTGAGTCTGGGTGACTTTGGACTGCGAATATATTGCTGAAATGACTCATCACTTGTTTCAAACGACCATTCCCAATCTGAAATTTCGCTCATATTGGGAATTTCGTGGACCACCATAGAGGTTAACTTTGAAATAGATCTGGAAATCTGCCAACCTTTCGATCCGTTGGGGTTATGTGCATCCATTATTATTAACGTAAAATTAGTCCTCCCAACCATAAGAAAGCTTCAAGACATTGGTTCCGACGATCCCATTCCCGAGTTGGTCGCACAGGATTGGGTCAAATGCGTCCGAGAAGGCGTCTGGATGTGTGATCTATGTTCGAGTCACCGACGAAGTCGGTCAACATCACGTAAATTTACTATGTGCAAAGTCTATAGAATAGCTCCAAATAAAAAAAGAAGCATTCGTCGGTCGGAACTATGTGCTGGCTGAAATGACAAATAACCTCGTAAATAGCCTCTAGATTTATCTTTCGATTCAATTGTTGTTTAGTCTGACTCTAAAGTCACGCTATTTCGAACTAAATCGGAACCACATAAGTATGCAACATTTGTAGCCAACCGGGCAGCAAAAATTCAAGATCTCACGTCTTCAAATGATTGGTATTATGTTAATTTATCGTTGAATCCTACCGGCTATGTGGCCAGTGGCATTATGCCGTCTGAATTTTTGAACACCAGATTATGGTGATCTGGTCCTGAATACAAACGGTAAAATTGTAAACAAACAGTGGATTATTACCACTTTTGGTCTTTTGGATACTCTTGTGTGTTTTAAGAATCGGTAGATGTCTTTAAAATGTACCAACGTCATATAACATGAAACATCAGATTTTGCTTTTTGGGAATCACATGATGTTTCCACTTACGCCCACTTACGATACACCAAGCTATGGGTGGTTTACCAACAACTTCGGATAACCAAGTCAGTAATAAGACCATTCGTGATTGTTTGAATTGATTTTTGTGGAGCTTTCTTCGGAAGCATAATAAGTTTCACTATACGAAGGCGGTTCATTTGGAGGTAAACATGAATCATTCGACTGACGCATTTTTTGCTTGTCTTCGTCGGCTCGAAGATCTATTCAGATAACGCCACCAACTTCATCGGGGCGCGACTGGAACTTTGTGACCTAAGACAACTATTTCTTTTTCAACAATTTCAACAACTTGTTACTGCACAAGTGGGAGTCAGCGATATAAAGTGCAAAATATTATATGAAACGAGTAATAATGTCTTTGTCATTGTCACTTGAGGAGTTTTATATGTTGTTAGAGGTTTGCTTAATTCGCGTCCATTAACTTCTATGTCTGGTGGTTCACCCTTATCGTCGCTAATGGAATCTTCGCTCGTCGATTTAAATTCTGCGTGCGAGTTCGCGACAATATTCTGCTGAAAAATTTTCAGCAGGCAACCAATCAATGTAGTCTATTTCGTAAACAAATTTCCCCTTCCGAATAAATTTTTTTTAAATCGCATGCAATCCTGCTGAAAATTTTTCCGCAGAATATTGTCGCGAACTCGGACTGCCAGATTGGTTCAATTTCAAGTACTTCAACAAAACCTATAGTCAATTTGGAAGAGCTAGCATGTTGAATATTTGTCTGAACTCCAACGTCGCCGGAAATGCCGGAAAGGCGACAATTACTACGACATTGGGTCATTGGTACTATTAGGAGAATCTATCCCCTATGAAGTAGAATCTATAGGTCCTTTAATAGTGACTCATCTGAGTAAGGTTGGTGTAGTTTGAGTATTTAGGCTAAAAACTGAAAATTCAGTACTAAAATGGACAATAAATCGTATCAGTATTTTGTCACGCAATGGATAATCGTACACTCAATCTATAGTGCTGTTTAATGGTTTAATTTTTGTGTCGATAACAATAGCTGTTAAACGAAGTACCATGTTTGCAAATGTAACTCCGTAATGATCACAATTACAAGTTAAAAAAAAAAAATAAACAAAAAATCTCAAATTGGTACACTAATGTTATGTAAATAGTTATTTATAAATAAGCCAAATAATTATTTGCTATTTGGGGCTATTTTAGTATGAATGCTATATTACCAATCACGATATCCTATTCAACGGCACAAAGAGAAAAACCAAACGAAGTATTGATTAACATATAAAAATATGGGATTGGTATCGTTATTCAAAATAAAAAAATCCCCAAAAAACGAAAAATCCTAAAAAATCAAGTTTTTTAAATAGGTAAAACACATTTTTGAAATATTGGAGCATTTTTGAAAAATTTATGTTTTGTTAATAATTTTTCACTTATAGTAAAATAAGACACTCCCCAAAGCCGCTTAGCATTGGTCCTTTCCGCGCAATGATGACATAAAATTATGTAGATTCCTTTTGCTTTCATATTGTAGTTCACAAAAATTTAATGGGGTCTTCCATTTCGATAAGGCACTTTACTTTGTACATTTTGGTATTTTTGGGGGGATTTTTTCGTTCGGGATTATGATGGTATCCCGAAAATGTGTAGTTATCTTTTTTGCTTACTTGGTTTTCTAAATTTGCATGACTAATTTCTGGCCATGAGATTTTTCTGTTTTGTGCTTCTTGATTGAGGGTGTTTTCGTTTATTCTTTCTACAGAAAGAATAGAAGGACTAGAATATTAATCACCTGACCTTGGAATATTCCGTACGTAATGTAATAAAAGAACACGAATCTTTTTATTTTTAAACTTGGGAAACAAATTCAATTTATTTATTAAATAATGTCGTTATAATTAATTAAAGTTGCAAATAATTTGTACTTACCTGGATAATAATTGTACTTACCTATAACCTGGATTTATTGTATTCGCCAAGCTCTATTTAATAGTCATATTACCGTTCTCACATTTTACTCACCCAAATGAAATTTTGGTATTACGGTTGTCACATTTGGGTCACCCGATGACTTCAACTCGCCGCGTTCTAATTTTGTGTATTATGATTCTCACGGTGAGTGAGTCTACTGTCAAATATGCTCACCTACAATTGGTTGGTGACTTGATAGTAAAATTTTTTATTTTTGATAGGACACAAAAAAAATGGACGGCAATAACACGTAAGATATATTTGTTTTTTTTTTTAATAAAATTTAAATAAGTAAATAATGTTGGTTTGTTTAATTATCTTGATTTATCTAAATCTTTATTTTATTTAAGACAAAATATAAAAATAACAAACATCAGCCACTTTACAAAATTGGTTGATGCTATGGAGCAAAATCTAAATATTGCCCGTGGATTACCAGATATGGGTAAAACCAAATCATCTTGTTTTTATGTCGGTTTTTTTGTACACTTTGATTCTTGTTGATAAACAAAGAAAAATGGTAGCGTCAATTCTCAAAAATCAATTATACCAACTTGACAACACCAAAATACATGGAATGACGCGCGCCGCAGCGCACACTACTCACCCAATTAAGAGCGACAACCATAATACGAAAATAAGAGTCACACGACTCAATAAGTGAGGTGACTCTCTGGGTGAGGTACGTGAGGACCATAATAGGGGTGCAAAACTACATACTAACGTGTAATGAAAAAAAAAATATTTTGAAAAATTTTAATATTTTACGCCTTAAATAATTAATTATATATTATTAATAATTTCATTTTTCAAAATTTATACAGTTTAATTCAAATTAATAATTTAAATTGTAAGCATCGCACATAATTACAAAACGTCAAACGAAATATTCTTTTTATTTCACCTTTCGATGTAGTACAGAAAGAATGCATTCTGAATATTCCGAATAAATAAAAGAACGATTTATGTCACTTTCGGGATGTGCGGAATATTCCGAATGAATAAACGAAAACACCCTGAGTTGTCATTTTTTGGCGTGTATTTTTTTCTACTCAAGAGGCGACAGGTGTTTCCATCGGTCGGTGTCATCTTTTTTCAAGCATACATACTTTTTAATAGTTTTTAATTTATTAAACGATTTGTTCGATGAAGCGGCAGTAACCGAAATGGCAGGGCTGAATCAATTTTTAACCATCAAATTTTCTTTTAGCGGAAATTGTGTTATAGTAGTCATTATCATTAATTTATTTTCTCAAAAATTTAGATACTCATGAAACCCGGAGGCTCCTCCAGTTTCCCACTCCTTCGCTTTGCTAGGTTTTGCTCCTCTTAGTTACGACACAGTTCACTGCTGTGTGTAATTAAACATCACTAATACGTGTCAATAAATCATTCTCACGGTTAAAGAGCGGATCAATTTTAGTACCAAAAAATATCGCTATTGTAGATTGGAAGAAGTTTATTAGTTCAATTTGTTTCACTTGTAAATTTACTTTACATACTTACCTCTTATTCTCAATTAATTTCTCATACTAAATACTGCCCCAAATTTCCAAATAAACTAAAGCACACACACACAATACATTTTCATATCATTGATTTTATTCAATTTTATTGTATTTTTTGCTCTTTTATTTATTAATTAATTAATCAATTGTTTTTTTTAATTATTAAGTGTTTTTAAATCTTTACAACATTAATTTAACATTTAAATTTGTTAAATATTTATATATAATAGTGTGTTTTATTTGTTATATAATAATTTATTAACAACAAAAATTTAATTTTTTTTTTATTATCATTATCGGTTTATTATGTTAATTGTGTTAATTAGTACATAAAAATTATTATTCATTATAATATAATTAAACTAAAATGCACATAAATTGGTGTACGTAACATAAATGTTTTTTTATTTTTATTAATTTTTTTTTTTTTGGCACATTTATTTATTATTATTAATTAATTAATTTTTGTTTAAGTAAGTAAATTGGAGAAAAGCCGAAAAAGTTGAGATTTTTTTTTTTTTTACCAAATTGGGTAACCCTAGTAAGTTGATAGATTTTAAAGTTTTGACAGTAGATTTCGAAAAAAAATTTTAGTTTTTGGATTTAAAAATTAAAAGTTACAAAGGTTTAGATATGTAAATTCTATAAATTTGTCTCGCCAATCAATTCTATTTAAAATCTATCACATTCGGGTGTAAACCATATACATATATATAAAATATATAATTAAAAAATTTGTCTCTCAATTTTATAGGATTTTTGAAAAGCTGTCACCAAAAAAATTTTAATTAGTTAAATATTTTTTTTTTAATTTAAAGTACATTTCTCTCAAAATATTTAAGTTTTTTTTATCAAATATGTACAATTTTGTTTGGTAATTAATTAGCGTAATTTTTTTTTTTAGTAACAATTATTTAAGAACAAATATAGTTGTGCTTTTTAAATATAAATCACAAAATGTTTTAAGAGTGTAGCGCATGAGAGAGTGTTAAATATGTCTCCGGTTCGGGGATACTCCGATGGTATAGTAGCTTTTTCACGATATTCGATGTTTTGGAATAACCCTGTTTTATTTTTTAAGAATAGGCCTTTGAAAATACAATCCTCCGATTTTGGAATCCTTATACTACACGGTTCAAAATCCAACGACAGATGAGAACAAACAACGAGTAAAACTTACATCCAAATTTTAACTTCTTTCACTTCTAACTCTATACTTAACTGCAAAATTATTTTTTTTTTGTTTTTAAATATTATTTTTATTTTTTTATTTAAAAATGGACGACAATAATTTTTTTATTATTAAATTATTTAATTTGTGCAAAATAATATGTTTTATGTATATCATAAGATTGTGTCACGAAAAATTCGCTCCGTTTAATAGGAGGACGGAATTTAAAATGCTTTTTGTGCTCGTGACACTTCGTGTAGCAATCGTGTGTATGTTTTTTTTTTGTAGGTTCTCTTCGCTTGAACATCATCGCTATATTATTATGTATTGTGTTAAAAAGAGCTAAAATCATTCTCTTACAAAATATACCAACGCGATATGATATTTTTAAAAGAGAGTCAAGCTTTATAAAAGAGAGCCTTGCATTAATTATGTAATTTTGTTTATATAAGCAAAATGGTGTTTCATATTTTTAAGACAGGTACAATTTTATGTAAAATAATTAAATAAAAATTAAATTTTACAAATAATTTATTACATTTATTTAATATAATTTATATATTTATGTATTTTGAAACATCAAAAATAATTGAGCGTGTTATTTATAATATAGAAAGTATTTAAATTTTTTTTAATTAATCATTATATCGAAGCGAAAAAAATTGATTAAGTTTTTTTTTTAAATTCCACGCTGTAAAGCAATAAATGGCGTGTTAATAGTATTCTAGCGAATTTAATTCAGCTATAAAATCACAATATTCTGGTATTATTAAGTTTCCTTATTAAAATATCGATATAAGTTGTTGTTTTAATATATATAAAAATAATTAATTAACGAAATAAAATGTTTAGCAATAAACTTTTCCTCTGAATATATAAATATTGAAAATATAACGATCAAATTTTCGTGAGAAACGCGGCAAGAAGATTAAAAAATTATTACATAATTTAATTATATGGTGAGTCGTCACGTAAAACTTAAGTTAAGAGTGTTTTGTATTCTTAATATTGTATGTATGTATGTATGTATGTACGTAAAAAAGGAAAATCACATAAAGAAAATTTACTTGTAATTTAATAATATTTATTGATTTAATTAAGGCCTTGTGAAGTAAAATAAATAAAATATTGTGTGTTTGTAGTACAATGGCAATATTTATGTGTATTTTGAAGGGTGTACTAACAAATTGTGAATTTATTTCGTTAAAAACATAAGAACAAAAGCTCAAACGATTAAATCATAAATTTTAACGTTCTTATGTAACTTATTGATGATCGTCATCGGTTGGTTGTTTGGCTAATGCTAATAGGATCATGGTTAGTTCCTTCCTTGAGATTTTGCCATCCTGGTCGTAGCCGACGCCACGTAGTATAGTCTCTTCGAACTCTTTAAGGTCTTGGGCGTCATAGTCCTGAAAGAAAATGAATTTAAATTTTTATAACTTTTAAAAAAATTCACATCGGTTAGATTTTATATGCTGTGTTTGATTATGTTATTCCAACCGAATTGAAAATATTTAAAAGCAATTTGTTTTGTGTGAACAAATCTAATGAATTTGTCATCATTTTGAAAATCGGATATTAAAATTGAAAAGATTTCCTGCTGTCGCTAAAAAAAATTTGTACTTGCACATTAAAATATTGAACCATATTTTTATGTCAATAACATTTTATCAAACCGCACATAAATCATGTTTTTTTAAGTATGTCATTTAGAACACAACATAATAAAGCTGAAATTTTGTCATTTAACATAATAAAGTGTTTCTGAATTTCATACACGCGTTTGTTGATGATGTGTGTGCCATTCAAGTTAATCGCCAATTAAATTCAAGTCACATGATTCTTTTTTTCACTGTACTGAAACCCTCTTTTGTGTGAGCCACATTTTTTTTTACATTAAAGCGAGATAAATAATAAATCTTCCAAAAAAAAAAAAAAAAATGACAAACTTAATTTTAATAGGCATCCCCATTAAAAACAAAAATTATGACGAGTGTATAACGCAAGCAAGTTCGTGACCCAAATGCTAAAAAATTTTTTTCATCGCGTTTTTTTCCCCAGAATTAATTGATTTTACTCGTGTTATGATTCCAAAGGCATAACCTAGAACAAACTTTTTATTATTTTTAATTCTGTACTTTTATATTGGTTTTTAAATTAACCCGCATCTTACACGGATAGTGTTAGATTATTTCTTCTCTAACATAAAACTAATGGTTATATCTGGATTTGTATTCGAAAAAGCCATATCCGTTTTTATATCCTTATATAGGATCATGAAGAATCAAATACACGTAATAAAAATTTGACAAAGTAAAAACAAATCTTTAATAATAATAAAATCCAACTTATTAGAATTCTGATATTAGATTTCTTATCTTACTGCTATTGTTGTTCTTGTATTTAATAAAAGTTTCTAACAAAACAATAATTCTCACACACACACATACATAAATAACTTTTATACTTACTTTTTTAACCAATTCTAGTAAATCTTTCAAGAATCCTCTTAACTCTTCATTTTCTATTGTTCCGTTATTGTCCTATAAAAAAAAAGAAAAGAAAAGAGGAAAAATCGTTAGTTCTGCTCGTATCTCCTGTGTATACATTTTTGGTGTGCAAGCTATAAATATAATTTGGAGGTGTGTGTTTTAAGGAGGATTTTCCTGATAGTGACATAATCCAATCTCCCATATAGAGAAAAGATTAATAGTCGGGTCGGAAAATTAAGTTTTCTTCCGATTAAAGCTGAAGTTCTATTTAGAACATCGTTTCTGAGAATTTATACAACTGTAACCATCTTCAGCATATTATTTTGGATTTGAAAAGTATAAAATTTAAATTAATTTTCACTACAAGTTGCCCCAAGTAATAAATTTAAATATTTTTCAAATTGGTAAAGTTGTAAATTTTAGGGTGATCTGTATAGAAGAGTGTAGATACCAGCAGGCGTTTAATAAATTTTATCCTTGAGCAACAATCTTATAAATTATTAATACGTTTTTAATTAGGTCCAACCACAAAATTTAATATTGACAATCTTTGTGCATTACTTTCTTTTGCATTGCTAAATAAAGTATTTTGTGGATCCTATTTTGGGTTCACCGGAGACCAAAAGGTGCCTATCGGCCTTTACAGCCTATCCGACCAGCCTTAAAATATATTTCTTTCAATATAAAACGTGAGATCACACATTAACTTAATTAATTAGATATTTTATTTATTTTATTAATTAAAGGATGTATGAATTAGCATGGAACTGGGCTATTTCTTAGCCGAATTTCGAAATGTTGCAACATGTTACGATCGAGTATTTTGGGTCAAATAAATAAATTAGGAAACCGGGTTCGGGTAGCAAATAGTTGAATACCTTTGATTCATGAGATGCTATATAATCCAGCTGAGCCATATAATCTAGCCGAGCTATATAATCCAGCTACTATTTGTTTACATGATAAACAGACAAACAAAAAATCCAAAATACCAAATGACTTCAAATACCTTAAAAGAACAGCCACTTTAAAGAAAATTGATAATTCATGGAAAAGTCGAGAACGACTCTTAACCTAGAGAAAACATCAACACTTACCCTTTGATGGCTTCTTATGGAAATCAGTTTTGGAATATTAATATTCCATTTAATTTCTGGCAAAACCCAAGAGATATTTAAGCTCAAGATAAAGACTTTCTGACGCTGTAAATCGGCTACGATTCTCTTGTCCAATCAATTCAATTAAAATCAGAAGTTATTTCTTAAAATTATTTTAAATCTTTAACTTGTAGCGTGAATTAAAATTAGGTCATGTTCACTCGTGAAGATAGCAGTTTTTAATGAAAGTGACCAATTCAAAATCAGTGGCCAATTCTGATAAAGGTTCCACTTTCGTTTTCATCACCAGAGCTTTTTTTTAGTTATCGATAACTTTGTATAACTATCTTGAAAAATTAGTGGCATGTGTAGAACCATCTTTAAGGGGTGTTGTTTGTAAAGAAACATTTGCAGAGTGAGGATGCTGAAATCTATGACGCTACCATCTTGACATAGGGAACATTTTGACACAACCGTTTTGGTGAAGGGAATAATTTGGAAGTTTTTTGTCAATCGACCCTTCCTTTTCATATATTAAGTAGGAAGTTAAGAAAATTTTGAAAAATATTCAAGGTTTTTCAAGGCTCTCGGATGTTTCTAGGGCGGTGAAACGGGTTTTCTCAAGTTAGCAGTTTAACTATATAAGATTTTTTGTGCTGACCAACTAAATAAGACAGGGGTGGGTGCAGTTAGATGTATCGGAACCATAAACCATGGACAAGCTATTCTCGAAATACGATCGGTACAGACAACCAGGCGTCCGAAAAGACGGCCGGACATCTTTATTGTTGAAAAAAGTGGTTTTGGACAAATAAACTTTTTGGTCATATTGTATGCTAGGATCGTTTGATCCTTGCAGACCGAAGTTAATAAAATTCTTGAAGACTGAACTCTCAATCTCTAAATTAACCTTATAATTCCATCCCTTCATTCCTTCCCTGCACCTTCCCTTTTATTTCTGGTAATGCTGTGTGTCGTTGCCAGTTTACGTGTAGGCAGAGAAAAGAGAAAATTTCTTGACGGGTGCCTTCATAACAGAAATTGACAAATGTAGTAAGATTATTATTTTTATGTAAGTAACTCAACAACAGCTCCATTACACAAGAAAATGGTAGGTGTCGGGTTAAGTAAATAAATATCTTCAACAACAAAGGGTTTCAGCTAATCAGGCTATAAATTAACTGATTAAATTTGATGTTGTTCGAATGCTATTTAAGCTACACAAAAAATGAACAGCGACTCGTGGATTAAAATAGAAAAATCAAATTTCGTCGCGTTGAAGACCCAACTCTCCCTTGAGATTTTAAACACGCAACGATTGATTTTCAGAATTGGTATTAATATTTTTTTTAAATGAAACATGTAATTCAATTATGAAATATTCTTGTATTTTAGCAGCGTAGAATAAGAAACAGCGTATATGTATATGTATTCATAAACAACACGTTATATGCCGCGAGCATGTGAAATACATTTTGGTAAAAATTTAAAAGAAATTGAAAATGTTTCGTTTCACATAAATCACTTCGTTTTTCTTCAGAAAAACCATCAAACAATATTGTACTTGTACCGTTACTTGTTCTCCCCTATTTCCCATTCCATTAAGAACAGAATACAAACAATTGTTAAGTATCGAACATTGAACGGATGATGCAAAATACTTGACAATAAACCAAAAAAAAAAATTCAGAACAATTTTGTTATCATCGCACAAAGATTTTTATAATTGTTGTTGCTATTTTGATAATAAGTAGAATGGAAACAATATATTTTTAAGTACACAATAACGAGATTTATTATATTTTATTTTTACTATCTTTGCAAAAAATATTGATAACAAAAAGAAAAAATCAGGATTTTTTCCATATGAAAGAACAAAAATGGATGCATAAAAGGTTATCAACCATATTATAAAATTGGTCTTCGCTGGTTGTTGTTGTATTCGTATCTCTTAAATGAATTGGGGATTTTTATTGTTATTTGTGTGTTCCTTAATTTTTTTCGTTTGAATATACAAAATCTCTGCTAAACATCTTCAGTAGATCCTTTTGTTTATTCAACTGAAAATTGGAAAATAATTTTCGTCAATGTTGGTGTGAGTAAATTTAAGTTAATCGATGAACTAGTACTGACTACTGCATCGAAATGGTAATATAATGAAAAAAACTAGTTAGTTGATAAGCACAGGGTGAGAAAGTTACTATAAACTTTATATTTTTGAACCTCGATTCACAAAATGTGGAAAGTGTGTAGCTATGTAAGTTTAAATAAATTGGTTACAGATTACTGTTAAACAAACGTTTGAAGAGTACTAAAGGTTGAAAATAAATAACAATAAAGATATCGTTACAATTACTTGAAGCAAAATCCTAACCAATGCACTAACACTATTAGACGAACGTAATTATTTTCTATTTAAGTCCGGTTGCACATAAAAGCGCTAACCATTAGTTAGTTTAATTTGTCGCTCTTCTTTTATGAAATAAAGCGCAGAACAATGGCTGGTAACATTATTTTTTTCATTCGAATGTTTAACTTAACGACTAAATGACGCAGTGGTTAAAGCCGCGGTGGTTGGATCAGGGGATACCTAGTTCGAATCCCGATAAGGGCGAGCGATAAAAATAGGTTTCTCATCATCTGATTACTATAGGCTGGCATGAACAATGCAATGTACAAGTGGCTTAAACAAAAATGAGTCTATAGCCATACATCCTCGATTTGGCTACCACGGCATAAAGTAGGACGGTAAAATGAATTGCAAAAGAGTTATGAGTGCCTTGAACTTGAGCCCCACAAAAGATTGCATAGATGGCTAATCTATGGGCGGCTGGGCATTTTATTTGAATTAAACGCCTAGAAGTTGCACTATTCGTTTAAAACTCCTCGTCGTTTTTTGTGGGGGAAGACTAGTTGCGAAAAATATTCCGTTTCGCAACCTAAACTTAGTAAAAACAATGATAGAAACTAACTACCAATGCAAAGTTTAACTCCCCCCAACCAACTAAAAAAAAATTCAAAAACCCTGAGCGTAAACGTTCCGGAAATAATTTGTAACATTTTGGATCGAAGTACTTTGGATCCTTGTGATCAAGAAATTGAGAAACAAGTTTGCTTATGGTGTTATGATACTGGTTTTTTACGACTTTTTAAACGCTGGAAAGTATTGCGTAAAAAGGAAAAAAAATAAGCATAGCAGATTATCGAACGAATGAGTGTATACACAAAATAGGGGTAGTTTATACAAATATAAAGCAAAAATTAATAGCTCATTTTAAAAGCAGTTATCCTAGACACAATTCTAGCAAAAAAGAATCATGGCACAGTATTTTTCAGCGCTTTTTGTATACTTTTTGTTGACATATATCAACAATTCAATAGTTTGTTTTTTTTATTTTATCGGTGGGCCATTTTAAAAATATCTAATTATTTGACTTTTGTAAGTAAAACAATGTTGCCTCTTTCTACCTCACTATTTCTGTCCTAGTCACCCATTACTTACTTTTATTGCACTTTTTTCAAGCCAATGTCATAATACCATAAGTAACCTTCGGTTTGGTTCCCCAAATTTAGAATAAATATTTTAGAGTAAACAAAACAGATTTTTAAGTAAATAATAATGTCAAAACGAAAAAGCATAGTCTGTATTCTTCTTTTCGATTAATCTACTACTCGTTCCTAAATCCCAGCACTTAATAACATTGTCCACCCTCTGATTTCCATTTCTTCTCTCAGCTCCAGTAAATTTAGTAATTACAAAAAAAATAAAAAAATACAGATTCTAAATTACTAATTCAATTTGGTACATAAAATGCTAATTCAAAATAGCATAACATTTGTTTTTATGTAAATATGCTATTTGTTGTTGTCATTTTTGGTGTACATTTAAATAAATAAATAAACATTAAAAATAAATTTAACCAATATAAAAGCAAATAAATTTTGAATACAAATTTTATTCATTCCGGTCTTGGTACACGAACAACCTAGTCAACCAGAAATAATAAATTTCCTTAAGAGTGTAATTGTCAGGAATTTTGATTTGTTGTTTTTGTTTTGTTGAAACTTAATCCTTTTTTTATATTCATTAAATTAAATAATCGACATGAGGTCGTGTTATCATTGTTACAGAATTTCAATATGTACTTAACCTGTTTATCGGCCATTGATGTGTCATACTAAATCATAATAATAAAAATAAATGAAAAAGACGGATATCCGTTTTGGAAAACAAACGAAAAGTTGAGCAATTTTAAATTTTTTTTAATTTCTTCAATATTTTTTACTACAATTTTGTGTAACTTGTGGTGGCAACAACAAAAACAAGATAAAGGATCGAAATTTATAAAATATGAAAAGTTTGGCAATAAATATTTTGGAATGACAGATGTAATGAAAATTCTAGGTTTCTAATAATAAATTAAATTATTTGTCCTTTTTCGTTTGTTTATATAGATGTATGGATTTATGTGTTTGGTTTGAGTTTTCAGTAATTTAATTAAAATTAAAATTTATTTGTGCTCATCTAATAAAAAAATATAAATTAAATATTCTTCAAGTACTTACCCTGTCATATAATGAGAAAACTTTTTCAATATCTTCTTTAGTTAATTTAGCAGCACCCTGAAAAAATTTTAATTTTCAATTAAATAAAATCTTGTTTACATTTTATGATATGTTCAAACAGAACAGAAACTGTGTGAATTCTGTTGAATAGATTTCTACATAGTTTTTATTTGTTAGAGTTCGGAAAATGAGAAACAAAAGGATTTTTTTTTGTACGTAACTTAATTGGTTGTAATTACTGCGTCGCATATACCATTCGACTCGAGACTCGAGACACGATGCGATGAGTAAAAAAGTTAAATGGAATTTTGGAAAAGTTTTATTTTGTGTCTGTGTAAATAAGAGTTGTGAGCGTGTGTGCTTTTGTTCACAGAACTATAACTTTTTGAAAATATGGTGTGCTGCTTTTGAATTAGTTTCTAGAGTGAGGTGCACCGGTGTTTCATTATGAAAGTTTGTTACTAGTTTTTTATGAATATGGATGTATGTATATGGGTATGTTTAATGTTGTTCATATTAATGGATAATTTTTTTTTGTGATGTCATGTAGATTACCGTTCTCAAATATTTTACTTGTCATATCTGGCAAGTTGATAATTTTGATTTCAATATTTGATAATTTTTTTCTACTACAGTTAGAGCTACTAATTGATGTTGAACATTATGAGGAATAGATTGACATCGAAGTTAATAAAAACGAACAATAGGCAGGAAGAAGCTAAACAAAGCAATAGAATTCTCAATTCGGTTATTTCAATTGGATTAAAGGACGATAGGGGGATGTGATGTAATTGAATGAAACCTATTTTACTTGTTTTATGTTGAAATTTAAACAAAACAAAAAAAAATCTAGAAATAGGAAGAATATAGGTGGAAGACACTAAAAAACGCGATGATGTCTATTAGCTGTATGCCATACAAATCTTCAGGAATTATCTTTTACCCAACGAGCAAAAGCCGCCCCGGTGGCACAGTTGTTAGCATGCTTGCTTTAAGCTCCGGAGGTCCCGGGTTCGATTCCCGGCGGGTGATGAAAAAATCACGGCTGGTTAATGTAAGGATCAATGAATTAATCACTCATTATCCGTTGGAAAAATGATTACGAAACTTCACAATGAAGCGGCCAAATCCCTGAAGCGGCCGAAAAAAAAAACGAGCAAATAGACGGTTCTCCCTTAAAATTAGGTAGTTAAACAGTTTTACACAAAAACAGACTCTTTTTTCTTTATTTGAACAGCGAAACTTAAATATATGACAAATTATTTCAGGTTCGAGTCCTTGATGACCGACTATCTTTGTTATCTCTAAGCTGGTAAGAAAGTTTTTTGATATGGCTTGCGATAACAGCTGTCCGGTTAAGTGAAGAGAGTCAACTAAGATGGTCCATTGGTGGAACGAGCGGTGGGTTTGATTATGCGGATGATGTGGTTATCTTTATTAAAGGCAAGTTTGATAGGGTCATCTCTGATCTCATGCAAAATGCACTCAATAAAATATGGCATTGGTGTGACCAGGAAGGACTCAGTGTTAATCCAAACAAAACTGTCATTGTTCCTTTTCAGAAGAGTAAAAAGCTTGCGCTTTTAGCTCCCTCGTTAAACGGTAAAAGTGTACCTATTTTCCAAAGAGGTTAAATATCTAGGGGTTATCCTAGTTCAAAAACTGAAATGGAAACAGCTTAAAATAGAGCAACCAAGGCTTTTCCGTTTCACCTGCTTATTAACCCATTTGATCCCACTGTACCTGTATGGGTACAGAAAAATCACTAACTTTACGACGCCACTACTGCGGTATTTAATGTCAAATTTCAATTTGTATTTTACCGTTATATATGGTTTTTAGTTTATTTATCATATTTAAAAAAAAAATCCATTTCGAGAAAGGATTTTGAGTGTTAAAAAATATTTAAAGTACAAATATTTTACAAAATTTATTATTGGTGTGGGAACAAATGGGTTAAAAATGCAGCCAGAACGAAATATCAAACCAGGCAGTATCGTGGGCTATCTGGATATTCGTAATGAATTTCAGACAGATCCTACTAAAGGCACGCCTTCCGACTATATGCCAACTAAAATGGATGTCCATAACCCATTCTGTGTTAGGTTACCTGGCCGGTATGTGTGGAGTATAGGGGGGCCGTCCTTTGAACGAGGGTCAATGGTATGGTTTACAGATGGAGCAAAAACGAAACACGGAGTAGGGGTAGGAATATACGGGAGTGCGACCACCCTCTCGAAGTCCTTGGGCACCAATGCTACCGTCTTTCAAGCAGAAGTACATGCTAGTGAACTTTGTGTAGGATAGGCATAGCAAAAAGGCCTAAACGATGCAAAGTTATATATTGTATCAGACAGCCAATCAGCTTTAGAGCCTCTTAGTTTTGTACCGCTGAATCAAGGCTGGTATGGAACTGTCTGAAGGTTATTAAACATCTGGCAAGTTCAAATAAGGCAATACTTATGTGGGTGCCAAGTCATACTGGAATCGAGAGAAATGAGGCTGCTGATTGCCGCGCGCAAGTGTTTTGCCTCTCCATTCATTGGACCAGAGCCGTTCTTCGGCGTCACTAAGAGGTAGCTTAGAGCAGCAGTAAAGCGCTGGGGGGTGTGCAAAAGTTCTCCTACTGGTGCAGAATTCCATGCCTACTACAGGCGAACTGATTTATATCACCTTCGTCAGTCAGGGTAAAGGAATGTCTTAACTTAGGAAACCTGCCACGTCTCCTTAAGGTATCATCTTAAGATAATGGGCCTAAGTACGACAGATGGATACCGCTTCTGCGACCTGGAAGCGGAATTAGCGGAACATGTTCTGTGCGAATGCCAAGCCATTTTCCGCCAAAGACTGCAACATCTAGGAGGGAAAACAATCAGCCTAGATAGTATGTATCATATACCGGTTCGACCTTGTATTATAAATAACTTTATAGTTGTTTGGTTTAATTTTAATAAAATATTAGGAGATACTGAGAAAGTTGAGAATAAAACCTTATATAGAAAAATATATGGAACTTTCATTAAACGTGACAACAATTTCAATTTTTTTGATCAATTTGATTAATTTTGAAGAATACCAGAATTTTGTAAGGGTTTCGAAAATATTGAAAACATAAGCAGCGCGGCCTTGTGAACAAATTAATCACAGCAGCTTAGTGTAACAGAAACATAAGCGAAAAATGTAAGAGAGACACCGATGAAATATTTCGTTCTCAAATTGTTCAACGTGCACGATAATAATTAAAGCAAATTATGTGGAATACAAATTAGGGAAATAATTAAACTTCATCGTAACTCAATGAAAGTCTTGAAATCAATCCAGATTTATTAATATTTTCTTCTTCCGGTATTACAATTTTATGAACTTCGCTCCACATCACATTTTTAATTTCCCTTATTAATACAAAAACTTTATAAAATTCCACGACGCAGCATGAAACTCTGGTAGCGATTATGATAATGTAGAATACATTTTCAATTAAAATTTTCATTTTTTTTTTATAAAATATTCAAAGCCATTAGCAGCTTATATTTCGTAATGCTGCTTTTTTAATTCCATCTCACACAAAAAAAAACGTCTCCTAGGTAGCAGCTACCCGTATGTACTATATGTACTCGTAGATATAATTGCAAAATTCAATTAAACTTTTTCTATTTGCAATTTTGTTTCTCATTTTCAAATAAATTTTAATTTGTATAACAATATTAGATTAAGAAAAAAAATAATTAACACAAAAAAAAAATATTAAATAAAAAAAGTAAATTAACAAATAACCAAACGAACCAAATAGGATAAAAAATAACAAAACAAAGTAACGAAAAAAAATTTAATTAAGATTTTAATTTTAATTTTAATTTAATTAATAAAATTATTAATTTATTTTTTAAGTACATACTGGTAGCATGTACAAAATATTCAATTGTTTAATAATAAATTGTAATATATATATATATATATATAAACAAGGCACAAACATACTGTAAATGCTTATAAAAGTTAAGATCTAGTAAGAAAAAGGAGAAGTCTGTGTATTTTTCTTACTTAAAATATATTTTCTTTTCTTTTGTTTTATTTATTTAAAATAACAGTATTATTATTTGTAAGCAGAAAGAAATAGGATTTTTTAGTTTTCGGTTAAAATCTCTGCTCGGGCTCGAATTACAGCGGATCGAAACAAGGAACAAACAGGAATATTATTTATTTTTGTGCTTTCAAAAATTAAAAACAACTAAAATATATCACTTTTATATTGTAGGGAGCACAAAATACTCGCGTCGCCAGAAACAAGTGACAAAGTTTATAATCTCGATGAATAAACACACTTGAATGCCACACAGAAATTCTTTGTGATATCCTTTAATTGTCACTTTTCATTAAACCAGTACTAAAACAGTATAAATCGAGTATTATGCCTATTTTAAAACAAACATCACAAACCGATAATTGTGGAAAGGGGGGTTTGAACACCCATGTATATATGATACCAATGGATACATCTATTGGAATTAAGCAAATATTTTCCAATTGTTGCGCTGTTTAAATATACAGAGCCCTGTAAAATAATATTCAACAAGTCCAATTATGTATGTATGTTGTGCTGGCGAAAAATGAATTCATCGTAAAATGAATGATAGAATGAATAATGATGCTTTAGAGATTTTATAAAACAACAACAACAACACAAATACAATACTAGGCACTATAAAATAATATAGTTGGAGTTGATTTATTGTTTTTTTTTTTTGTTTGTTTGTTGGTATGTGGGGTATATGGGTGGTCTGGCGCTATCAAATAAATTCAATTTGTAATTTGATATACAAATTTGTACAAAGTGCTGTGTACATCCGGTGACTGTTGCTTTAATTATAGTATAGTGCTTTTTAGTTTATGCTGGTGTCGATTAAATCCTATTTCTTTCATGCTTAAATTAATAATAAACGAGAGTGTAATTTGATTTAACGCAAGCTCTAAAAATGAAAGCTTTCTTTCGATTAAAAATCCAATTTTGAAACTCTTTCGTCATGCAATCTCATGTAATTGATTTGTTTCGTTAGCTTTCATGTTAATTCATGTTTTGTGCTGAAACATGTATTGCTTCCTTCCCGTGGAAATTGTCTATAATTGTATAACAAGCGAAATAACGATGAATCTTGTTAAATTATCAAATTAGCAGTGACACGCGAAGTTTTTTTTTGTAAACAAATTTAAGTCAAATTATAAAACTGTACTTGTAAAATACTCGTAAATCTTACAAAACTAAATTTATACGATACATTTATTCTTTACAATTCGATATCAACAAACTGTCACAATATTTTCGTTTCTCTCCAATTTCAGTCGAATGAAATACATTTGGGATCTGAGTCTAGCAAACATATTTTATGTGAGGGTTGAATGAATTAATCTATCGTCTTTTTCTTTTTTGGTTTTGTGTATATACATATATGGAAAATTTCGTATGTCTGTTATGTAAAATTCTTTTGATGATCTAATGGGTTTATTATGTTATGTCTTTTTGTTAAGAAATGACGACGAACTTAATTATATGGAAAACACATAAACATTTCACTTTGATGAAAATTCTAAGTAATTGGTACAAAACTAAGTTGGACGTAATAATTTTACAGTAGAATAATTTTTGGCACGTGTAAAGCTGTTGAATAAAACTCAATATGGAGCGAGCAATCTATTTAGCCCGTAAAAAGCGTTATGCAGTCCGTGGGACCGCTCTACTTTTCAAAACAGAAAGTTACCCCCCCCCCCCCCCCCCCGTTTAATTTGTGTTTCTGAAATTTTTAGTATATCCTATCATCGAAATTTTTAGTATCGCTCTAATTGTGAATAAAAAATAATTAAGATAAAATCGCGGCTGGAACGTCGTACTTTACGGGTTAACAATAAAAATGTACATATATTCTCGAAGTTTTGAAATTCCCTGAGCCCGAAAAACCTGTACCTTAGTAGCTCGAGAACGGCTTGTGTAATTTGGAATATTTTCACCAATTTGTTTCTATGGTTAAGACTGAGAATTGAAAAGTTTTTAGAAGCTGGACTTTAAGAATATCGGGTTTATATCAATTTTTTATATATACTGGTTTGAGGATTGAGTTGAAGGTTAAGTTAGGGTTGAGTTTAGGGTTGGATTGAGTTTAGGTCGAGTTAGGGTTGAGTAGGGTTTGAGTTGAAGTTGAGTTAGGTTTGAATGAGGGCTTCGTTTGGGGATTGATTTGGGGTCGAGTTGTGTGTTTAAGGGATAGTTAGATTGAGTTGATTTAAGTTAAGTTCATACTAGCATGGACCTCTTGAATCGAGTTGATTTCGGATTGAGTTAACCGTTGTTTCAGCCATTGTTCGAGCTAAGTTGAGTTGAAGTTGTGTTGGAGTAGAGTTGCCTTGTGTTAGGGTTGAGTAATAGGTCCTTTTGGGGAATTTTTTCAGGAGGTTGATTCGTGGATTGAGTTTGGGGTTAGGTTAAGGGTTGAGTGTGATTGAGTTAAGTGGGAGTTGGGTTAGCAGTTGATTTGGTGATTGCAATTGAGCTAGAGGTTGCGAAGTAAATTGAGTTGGATGTTGAGCTTAAGTTGGAGTTAAAAGGTTCCGTTAGGGATTTGTTTAGGGGTTGAGTTAATTTTCAAGATCGGATTTCTAATCATACGTTTTGATATTTCAGCCATTTATATTTTAATTTAAAAAATTCAGTTAAACAAGTGTGAATTTCTAAGGAGAGAAACCGAGCTTCTGGAACATATTATTTGCCAAAATGGAGTAAAACCCAATCCTACCATAATCAAACAAATATTGAATTTGGCATTACCTAAAACCCCAAAAACTCCGATGGTTTATTAAAGATTATCACAAAATAACAACACAAATTACAAAATACTTAAAGAAAAGTGCCCTTATCAATGTTACATATCCGGATTACTAAAAATCATTTGAAACTCTCAGAAACACGTCCGCTTTCGCTCTAGGTGCAATTCTGCCACAAATTCGAAATGGTACTGAAAGACTGAAAAGTGGCATTGGCAACAAGCCTTTCATAAAAACTACTGAAAAAAACTTCAGGATACCGATGGCGATTAGAACTCAAAAATTATGAATACTGCGAAATATGCTCGTTAGGATTAAAAATGGAAGCACGCGTTCTAATTTACTTAGACACCCCAAATCTTCTAATGTAAAAAAACTACTTTGTTGTACACAGGGGCATTAGGTTTTGAAGAAGTTTATTATAATTTACTTGGTAGACACATAACACACATAAATGAAAATTTCCCGAAAAAGCTTGACGCGTATTTCAAACTGAAACCAGCAAACTTTTTGGGCAACACATTTTTCGGTTAATGAAACAAGAAGAACCAGAAAAATTTGAAAGATTCCTTATCCTTCGTAGACATCAAGCTGAAAAATATAAATTCATAAATATCGAGGAGAATTTGCATAAGGCGGAAAATGTTGAGTTCGGGAGATACTACAACTCTAAACGAGATAATATCGGTAGCCAAAAGTTAGGGTGACTAGAGCAAAAATAACTAAACCTAGACGAAGTATGACTAAAAGTTTGAAAAAACCAGAACATTTTGACTTAGAGAAACCAGGACACTTATTAAGTCTCGAAATAGGTTATGCATTAGATATAAAAAAATGCTGGTTACAAAACAGAAGGGTGGTGAAATCTCTTGTAGAAAAGTTTCAAACCCGCTACCTTTGGATGTGGTACAACTAATTCATAGATTATCAAATATGTTGGTGAACTCAGATACCAAATTTTATTGGAATTGGTGCGTAATCGCTGAAATGCGAGGATGGAGTAAAGTAAATAAATACAAACCATAAATTTGATTTACCAAAAACAAATTAGTTTTTTACATACGCATACATAACCAATCCCGACCTTTACTACTGTCCCAGAACTTTTATTTCTCGTTTATTATGTTGATTCCATAATTAGCTCCTCGTATAAAACCAAACTTTTCACTACCCCTAATGATATTATGGTTGGTATAAAATTGACTAATTTTGGCTCGAGAGAATCCTTTGGACATATTATCTGGGGTCTGATTACTTAAATAAACCATGGCTCAAATTCAAGAAATATTGGAGATCACAGCCAATGATGTTTAATAAACATATGTATGTACTTAGCTAAGTGAGACTCTCTTTCTCATTTTAGTGAAATTGTATATCTGAAATATTTTTTAGATCCTATAAATTGTTCCTAATATAAAAATTATTATTTCATGGCCTGAAGAATTTTTCGGCCATAAGGTTGGCCTGGGATAAGAAAAAATTACATTTGCCAATTCTAGGTTTCTAGCAACCAACCTAAAAAAATATCTCTGCCTTCTGCACCAACTGCAACACACACAGAATTGGCGATGTTTTGTATTTGAGATATTAAGCCGATTCTTTAAATAGTTCCTAATCTAAATTACGTTAAGATCAAATACAACGAAATATAAAGCAAATATTCAGGGAGAGGGAACGAAAATTATCAATTAATAAACAAACGTTTAAATTTTTCGCTCATTTGTCGTTCTTATTTTCTCTTATTAAGCGTTTATGCTCTTTGATAAATACTTAAAAAAATATTTCGCTCTTTTTAATGTCACTCTAGAAAGAGGTAGCAAAAAACATAAAAATATCGCTCCCTCCCAAACTATACTACAGAGCGATTGGAGAAAAATGAAACACCATTAGGTGAATTTTTGGAATATTTTTGGAATATATTGCTACTTCTTAACCGATTATGATGAAACTCAGCAGGTACAATGGAAATGGGATTCTAAAATAATTTTTAGATTGAAGGTCTGGATTATGGCTAACTATAAAGGATCATGACTATTCCCCCTATTGGAAATGAGATTCTAAAATAAATTTAAAAATCGAGCTAAACAGTCGCATAGTGGTAAACCAGAGCCGGAAGTAGAGCAGAAATAGTAAGTCAATTTTTTGGATCTCTCAGTATTGTCTATCTAGCTATGTATTTCTAACTTTATATGCATCCTGGAATCAGTTTTAATTTCTAGTTTTAGAGATGAATGATAAATTCTGATCATCAATCAAACGTCTACATTTCAAAATTTCTTGCTTTATTGATTGACGAAAGATTTCAAAATTGTTAAGTTGCTTCGAAAGTTTGTAAAAACAAATCAAAACCACTCTCGTTTCTCACGTACATATGATATATAACAATAATAGTAAATTTATTTATTTACAACTAGCTAAACATGCAAAATTTAAAAGTTTAAAAGCATTCAAAAAACTAAGCGCATACTATATAACACACTAAGCAAAAACAAAAAAAAAAATAGCCAATCAAAAACCAATCGATACTTACTTCAATGCCTTCCTTTTAGAGTTTTTTTAATTTTTTTTGTGTTTCATTTTTTTAATGCATTATTCATTCATTGCAAATTGTTCAGTATTTTATAATTTAATAATTTTTTAAAGAAATAAAACATTCATAGTTGATATAGGTTTAAAAATCAAATTAGATAAATCAAGTCATACAGAGCATATTTTATGTATATAGTACAGGTAATTGCGGCATAAAGTTTTGTTCGTTTATATTTTGACAAATAATTTGTTGTGTAAATTGTAAGTTTTTTATTGCAGAAAAAAATAGAAAAAAAAAACGAAAAATAAATTGAAAATTGTTGGTGCTTTAAAAATTTGTAAGAAATTTGATTAATAATTTAATTAAAAATTTTTGTTTAGTAATTTTTTTTGTAAAACAAATAAATTAAAATTATGTTGTGTAGATTATTATTATTGTTTATTGCAAATTTGATAGATTTATATGTATACTATAGATTGATTATTTGCTCTCCGCACTGAAATTAATGAACTAAAATGTGTGTTTTATCGACTAGAAAATTAACCGTTTAGATTTGAACGGCATCAGCACTTTTTGACTTGATCCCATTTTTTTTTTTTTTTTTGTGGGACTTTATACGATTTTATGAGTTTGTGTATTGCTGTGAATAACGATTCCAATAAGAAATCAAATTAATTTTATGATTTTGGCATAACCTTTTTGTATTTTGTGCTATTTTATGGATGCCCATCCATATTTCAAAATGGGTCTATAAAATATTATATATTACGGATTAGGATTATTATTGAAAGGTGTATAAAATTTATAAATGCTGACACATTGGATCGTTGTAGATACGTCGCTCTAACAAATTTTATATTCATCTAATCAGTTAATTACCAACCCGCTGGCGTGTTGTTAATGTCTAGTAAATGTAAATATAATTCTGATTGCATTTCACAAATTTTTTTTTTTTTTTTTTTTTGGCATAACATAAATTTAATTCATAAATGTAAAATAACATTTGCCCAAAGCTAAATCATACATAGCCATAAAAATGTTAACATCCGCAATGTACAACATGTATCCAGATTTTTTTTTTCTCCATAATTTTCCAAATTGAACGTGTATTTTCTAAATAATGCTGTGAAAATGTCGAATTGAAAAATACATTTTCCTGGTTGTAACATTTATTTTAAAATCCCAGGTGCAATCAATAGAAATTCAATTTAACCAAATGTAGATGAAAATATCGTGTTTCCTTTTGTGTAAGGGAAATTTATGATGCATAATTTATAAAAAATGTCGTTGAAGACTTAAACATGTTCTATATACCACTTTATTCTGGAATTATAAGGTTTGAGCACGTCTTGAGAAATATTTTTTTTATCAAACGTTTCTTGAATATTTTGAATAAACAAATTTATTTTCAAAACAATAATTTGACAAAATTTGATGAAATATTTTGCTTGCAAACAAACGAAAAAGTTCAAGAAGTTTAAACTTTGAGAATTTTCTTTTGAAATACAATCTTCTTAGATTCTGTAATTTAGTTTGGCACTCATACATTTTAAAATTTTCTACCCTCGTTTGTGACTTTGATATTAAATTCCTTATCATGAGATGTAAAAATGTGTACACATTTGTTGTTATGATTGCGAATATTTATCCCAAATGATTTGGCTGTAAACGATAGCAGAAGTTGTGTCAAAAATGTATCTTATATAATTTCTTTACTCCATGTGTGTTTTGTTTTTAATAGGAAAGTATGAGCATCGCAAAATCGATTTAAAGTTGTACTACTTGACGTACTATTTGGTCTTTTGTCCGAGTCTATTTTTTTTTTGATCTGTCACAGTAACAATAGTGCATTCCATTTATAAACCTATGAGTATTTTGTAAATTGTTTTCACTTCATTAAACCTTGACAAATTCTCTAACTGCCTGTTTTCTAGAGCTATTTAAACCACTGTTACATATTTAACCCGCGATTCGCTATCAATTAAACTCAATCGAGTTAAAATTGGAGTTCCCCAAAAACGGACCAATCAAATTAAATTCAGTCAATGAACAGAACATATCTACAGGAAACTATGCACATAGCTATATTTTAAATTCAGATAATAGACTTACAAGTTACAAGGGTGAATCTGAAAAATAAACCGACCACGAATCTAATGTCGTTCAATTAAAAGTGACTGAATTAAATTTAAAAAAAAGCGAAAGGAATCAAACTGCATCAAAGACCACAGCTGTTATGGCCAATTTAACTGGTTGGCTCGTGAATGCTTCCGTTTACATAATCTAAATGCATGTTTTATTTTATCGTTGTTTTTGTTATCTGACTGATAAACGGACTCATATCTTAGCCCAGTATTGCATTATCAATATTCTACGTCGTAGAATAATAACAACATTCTGCCATTTTTATGAGCTGCCAGAGAGATATTGCAATAGTTAGCTTTATGAGGCTAACTGCGACCATAAAAATAATAAAACTCAGAAATGTTGCAACATATATCAATGTTACACTATCGTAGAAGTATGTCGTAGAATAGCGATAATGTAATACAGGCCTTAGAGAAATTATGCGTACGCCACTGATATAAACTTAATTGTTGTACTTGTAAGTTGATATAGAAAAAAGATGAATAAATTATTTAACCTCATTTATGGAAAAGCAATCTCGAGGGTTTCCTTCGAACATAGAAACATGGATCGATTTTGAAGTAGAAAATTCTTTCTGCTGAACCTTTCCATTGAAAAACATTATTTTTACTTATTGCATACTAATGTTTAGGGCCGATCGTATGAATACCGCTATATGAAAAAAAAAAATCCGAGAGTAATGATTAATCACTACACAAGGATTTTACTTTTCGTCGATTGTATGAACGTTGCTAAATAAAAATTTAGCCTCTCTTTTAATGTAGTTTTATAGCAATTTTTTGTATGACTGGCAATACTTTTTCTATGACGTTTACTCAGAGGAAAATAAAATTTCAATTTCAAAAACAAATTTTTTTAGTCTCTGATCCAGTCACCAAAAAGAGAGGATAAAACGGATGGTAAAAAAAATCTTCGATTAATTTTCTGATTTAGCATCGTTCATTGTAAACTACGCTAAATCAGAGGATTAATCATTTATCCTCGTTCATATAATCGTGCCTTAATGTACGTAATATATCAAAATATTCTCAGGAGGCCTTCATTTTATTTCGAGGTAGGTTTTTCCGAAAATGTTACGGGCTACTGCGTTTTGTGTTTGGATAATGAAACAAATTTTAATTGGTGTAACTATACATATTAAAATTTATGGAAACATAATTATATGTAAAGGGTGTTTTTGTAAGCCCGATAGAACTTGAAATTGTACAAAATAACACAAAAAATTAAATTGTAATCAAAAATTTATTAATATTTGAAAATGATTTCGGGCATATGGGCACCGCAACTGTTCTTGACGAAATGCATTCTGGACGTCCAATTATGGGCCACTTTTTCGACCACTGCTGGCCGTATGCCACGAATAACACAAACAATGCTAGCGCCAATTGTTGCTGGTCTCTCAGCATAAACCAGTGACTTCATGTAGCCCCACAGGAAATAATCGAGAGGTGTCACATCGTACGACCTTGGAGGCCAATTGACAGGTCCATTTCTCGAAATAAACTTATCGTCAAATTTTGATTTTAATAAGTCGATGGTTGCGGTCGCCGTATGGCACGTGGCGCCATCCTGTTGAAACCACATCTCGCTCGGATCCAATGTCATCCATATTTTCAAACAAAAAATCATTGATCATGGTGCGGTAACGATCTCCATTGACCATAAAGCGATCCATGGCCCCATTTTTGAAGAAGAATCTATTCATGATGATTTGCCAGAGTATACTGAGATCTGCCAGAGTGTATTTTTCATAAAAATTTAATTTTTTGTTTTATTTTTAACAATTTCAAGTTCTATCGGGCTTAAAAAACTCCCTTTATTAGGTAACCGGCCCCTCCGAATCCATTTTAATCGACCAAACTTGACGCCTGTAGAATGGTTTGAGGTGCATTACATTACTTATTTAAGGAAATGACATGATTTTTCCCTGAACCGTGGAATACCATAAGTTGCTTCATAAAGAGATGATATTGGGGTAAATATTTGATAACCTAGCAAATCGATAAATATGACTACTCGATTAACTTTACCAAGCAAAGTTTTCATTTCGAATTACATTTTTCTAATTTTTGTGGAGAAATCCCGGAAAAGTTACTAACAATTTTTGAAGTTCGCAAGGGTAACTGCAGCAGGAAAACTTTTGAATTTAAGCTTGAAATTTCTCATACCGTTAGACCCGAATTTGTGCTAATTAGTGCTCATTGGACAAAATTAGTGCTAGTCCAGGAGCTGAGAAAATGGAAAAATAATTTTCATATTTCGCCTGAAAGACGGTAAAAAATTACAAAAATACCTGGTTTTCAGCGGAAACCAGATTAACCAGATTAATATGTTTAGTTGGTATATACATTGAAGAAATTTGTGCTTATCACAAAAATATAAATTTCGAATATTTTCATTAATAAACCAAGGAAATATGAAAATTGATCAACACATTTTCAGCAAATGAAAATTGATCAACACATCACATCAGCTGTACAGAAACGCGAAAATTTTATTAAATGAAGGAAGATTAATAATTATTATTATTTTAAAATAATATTATTATTATTTTAATTTTTATTATTATTTTAAAATTTTAATTTTAAAATATCGCGTTTTGTACCATATCGCGTTTTGAAATATCGCGTTTTGTACCATATCGCGTTTTGTACCATATCGCGTTTTGAAATATCGCATTTTGAAATATCGTGTTTTGTACCATATCGCGTTTCGTCATATCGCGTTTTGAAATATCGCGTTTTAAAATATCGCATTTCGAGCGGATCCCAGGCACACAATAGAAAAAACCGAATATTATGGAATTGCAAAAACTGAACTTTTACAACAACTTCAAATGTCTAATAGTAGAAAATGTGCGTGACAAAATAATTTTGGAAAATATGTCATTCGGTGACATTGCTTCACCAATAATTCCCACATATACTGCGTTAAAACAGTCGCGCTACAATATTAACAAACAGGATTATTTTCATCACGAATTGTTTAAATCTCTGAAATTGTTAAATGAGAAGTCGTGTTACCGTTGTAGCTTAAAAGCTATTGGATTTGGCATGTTCTATGTTGTTTAGTGGTTAACTACTCAGGCGGATTTATACCAATATTATAAAACAAACGAGAGAATCGTTTTGAGTATAGATGCTACTGGATCTATAGTACAATCACCTCATGAATTTCCTTTTTTATACACAATATGTCTTAAACCAAAACAAGAACGCAGTTGTAACGTAGCTCATTTCATATCTACTAACCATGAAACCGAATTTATTGCATTCTAATTTTTTATACAATTTTTAAAATATTTTGCATTACCTATAAGGAAATTAATTTAGATGAGTCACCTGGTTTAATTGCAGCAGTTGTTCAGGTTCACAGCATTATTGACATTAAAGGAATATTTGTCCAAATCAATTTCGGCCCTAAACGGAGAATTAAGGAGGCTTCCGAAAATGTACATTAGACTTGATGTAGAAACACTTTGTAAAAACAATAAAAAGAGTGAAAATGATGAAAAAATGACGGCTGTATCAAAAAAAATGTATTTGCAGTTGGATTTTTAATAATTTGTGATAATTTTGATGAAGCACGTAATATTATTAAGGATATATTTACGGTTCTGTTAAATAAATTCGAATCTTTATGTGTGCTAAACAACGAATCGTTAATTTAATCAAAACTCATAATATAGCCAAAGAAATCATCGAGGACGACCCTTCTGAAGAAAATCAAAATGCAGAATTTTTTGATGATAACGATCAAGACAGAGAAGACAACATAAGCCTGGACACAAGTTATTGGATTTTCAATATTATAGATGGTATTCATTTACCTAACGAACCAGATGAAAATTCAAAGGAAAACGATCTTTGCTTCACAGAGGCGAAAACATACTTTATAAAGTTGTTTGCAAGAGTACATTTGTGGAGCGGTGTAATGCGGAAGCTTTACAAATCTGAAATTCAGTACGGTTCATCAGCAGCTGTTAAAAACTCTTTTAAATATTTAAAGGTTTTTATTTAAAACAAACAAAAAAATATTCGAGCTGACCAATTAATTTTAAAACAGTTAGAGGTTGATACGGCTGCCGTAATAGTAGCAAAAGCTAGCTCAATATCCGACGCTGAACCAAGAATAAAACAATGAAATTAACGGAACACGAAATTGAAGTGGTCAATGATCAAGAGAATTGGAAAGGAAGGAACAGTAAGCAGAATCGTAAAAAACGAAGATGTGCTCGGTCGATACTAAATCCACAGTTAAACTTCAATGTCCATCCCAAAATGACTTTGGACTTACCTATTTTGAAAAATGGATTCAAACCTATTAAAGGAAAAACAACCACGTTAACGGTAAACACATGTGCATTTGATGCACTCGCGCAGATCATTTTAGCGGCTGTAATAGATAACGACTTAACTCCATTAAATAGAAAATTTGAACGATTTCCATGAGTTTATTGTTAAATTTAGACAACATCACACTTCCAAAATTATATATGAGTTGAGAAATGCTTTGCTCTCCAAGTTATTTAAAGTTAATTTCAAAACTCATACTAATGGAGGAATTTATATTGAAATAGACTGTACCTGCAATATTTCATTTCTGATTGAGAAATTTTATTGTGCCTCAATTAAAATAAAACATTACTGTGTAACGGATGAAAAATTAAAATATTTTACTTTTGTGCCAATCACAGTACAAGGGCTTCTACCACTTCAAAATTTCATTTCGGATGTGAATTTAAATATTAAACAGTGGTGCAAAAAACCTTATGAAATAGAGGTTTCTAATGGGTTATTGTTTGTTGATACCCAACCATTAAATTCAACTAAATTTTATTCTGTTAGCCCAATCGAAATACAAGATAATATTTTAGTCCAAACAGAAGTATTTAAATTAAAAGGGATCATCCACTTCTGCTCGAAATCATTAATTAATGAAGTTGGACATTATATAGGAGTAATCAAACGTCTTAACGGGCAGTTTGAACTTTATGATGACCTTTTGACTACAAAGGCGGAAAACATTAAAGTCAACCCAGCGTTGCTTATTTATGTAAAAGAAAAAATGTAATTAAAATACAAAATAATACGTAAATTAATGTCAAATTCATTTGATTTTTTACCCCTCATTAACAGAGTACCCAAAATCAACAAAAATGTTTATACAACCCGTACTATGTATGTATGTATTGCGATATGAGTTGCGATAAGTACTAGTTTTTTCCTACGTGGACTAATTAGCTCAAATGCGGTTCTAACGATATGAGAAGTTTCAAGCTTAAATTCGAAAGTTTATTGAACACGCAATCTTGGATGATTGAAAATGTGTTGATCAATTTTCATATTTCCTCGGTTTATTAATGAAAATATTCGAAATTTATATTTTTGTGATAAGCACAAATATCTTCAATGTATTTATCAACTAAACACATTTATCTTGTTAATCTGGTTTCCGCTGAAAACCAGGTTTTTTTGTAATTTTTTATTATTTTTCAGGCGGAATATGGAAATTATTTTTCCATTTTCTCAGCTCCTGGACTAGCACTAATTCCTTCCAATGAACACTAATTAGCACAAATTCGGGTCTAACGGTACGAAAAATGGCAAGCTTAAATTCGAAAGTTTCCCTGCTGCAGTTACCCACATCGCAAATATTGGTTTGCAAATATTTTGGTTTTTCCGTATGAAAATTGCATGCTTATTAAACGATCGTGTATCTGTCACTTTATCTGTTTAAAATGGATTGTGCAGAATGATGTACGCAATTATATTAAGTGAATTCATGATAATTTCCCTAAAAACATCGCCTCTTGAAAATTTTTAGTTCACATGTCCATAATGCAATTATAAATTTTCCATATAATTCCATATTCTACATCTTTGCCCCATACGATATTAATTCAATAATAAATCGCATTTACATATATGCGTTATACCATAGTTAATTAATTAACATATAATTTATAATTAATTATATAGTTTATAAAAAACATAATAAATTCACTCAATCTATACACACTGTGTAAAAAAATAATTGAATTGATTTAATGAGAACTAATTTATAGAAAATCATAAATGCGCGGCGGTACCCGTAAAATAAATTGCGAATGTAATAAATAATTAAATTGGATATCTGTTGCGCCAATTATTCGCGTAAAT
This sequence comes from Tipula helvola, assembly GCA_963556165.1. NCBI lineage: Eukaryota > Metazoa > Arthropoda > Insecta > Diptera > Tipulidae > Tipula > Tipula helvola. Next base: position 5,602,631 of record OY744481.1, on the reverse strand, counting down.
ATGCTTAATTGCTTTTTTTATTTTATTTTTAAATACGAATATATGTATGTACAAAACGATGGCGGCATCACCATTTATTATGTTCAAAAAAAAAAAAAAAAACATGAATTCCAATTTGCATGGAATTTATCATACTTAAGTCTCGCATAAACAAAATTATCATTCCATAAATTATTTTATTTATAAAATTTAAACATAAATACATAATATTATTCATAAAAGTACTTCTAGTTAGGTGAAATGTTTATCGGGAAACTGTTGTATATACTCGTATGTATTTACGTTTTATGCAAAGTATCTGACAGATTTATTTATTTGTATTTATTTTAGTAATTGAGGTGATTGATTTAATCTCAATCGGATTATCTCAAAATTTTTGTATATTTTTACTCTTGCACATAATATTATGAATACTGACAATGCTTGTGTTTTATGTGTCAATAAATGTTTGTGCATTGCAAATGAATGTTGTGGAGATAATTATCTAAAACCTACTTTAATGGCTTAATAAGTTTACATTATGGAATGTACATATAAGTACACAAAAGTAGTTTTGTAACTTTTTAATATTCTAGCAGGGTATTCGGTATTTGCCGAAAAAATATTCTGTTCTCAAAAAATCATTTTTCAATAATGCCTCCCCTTTTCAATTCCATCGTACGTGTTGAATTTCATCGTAATCGGTTAACAAACAGCCAAATTGTGTCTTGTATCTTACTTGGCCAAATTCCAGAACTTCATTTAAAAATCATTTTCTTACTTTAAATATGCCGTAATGAACGGCGAAGGAAGATTATATTTTAAATATTCTGGAAAAAGGAGATTTAATTTTAAATTTAGGAAGGAATATATAATTTTGAAATATTTTTGGAAAGAGTTATAAATATACATAATTTTAGAAATTGAGGCTGGATAGATACAGATTTAATTTTAAAATTAGGAAGGAAGATTTAATTTTGAAATCTTCTGGAAAAGAGAGAATTAAATTAAAATTAAAATATTTTACAAAAGGGAGGAATCTTTTTTAAATTAGAAAAAAAAGTTCAAATGAAAGCGCAAAGTTTTCTTAAAATCAGTATCACGTAAAATGCTAAATATTCATTCTACAGCTAATTATTTATTCTGGAGACAAGAATGCAATAGAAAAAATGCTATTTTGTCACAAGATTTACCAAATAGCATTTATAGCAAATTAATCGGAGGCAAAACAGCTTTTCCGTATGACTAAATGGCTATTCACACCACAAAATTGTCATTAAACAAATAATTTTTCAAAATGGCCATGGCATAATAGCTGTAGCAGAGGCAATAATGTCAATATGAAAAAATGGGCACGTAGGATGCTAACTAGTCATTCTATAGTTAATTAGCTATTCTGATAAACAAAATGCTATGAAAATTGCTATTTTGTCACGAAATTTGCCGATTAGCATTTATACTTTTCCGTATGACTAAATAACTTGCAAAATACAACTTGTTCACGCTAAGCAATGTCCGCCATTCTTTATGCCTAAGTATGTGATGATACTACACCGAAATATTGTACTACCACGAGCAAGTCAGAAATAGTATTTTTGCTAACCAAATAACTTCAACCAATGATATATATAGTCATTTTTGCTCCTTAACTGCCACAAAAACACTAATATAGCGTAACATCTTTTGAGATTTCTGTTTTGCTGTTATAACTAACGTTTTACTGTGGTCACTATTGTGCTATATTATTTTCTGGCTAATTTGCTCGCATAAATGCAAATTAGCAACAATATAGCATAATAACTTTTATGATGACTTATTTGCTATAAAGCTGAAATGCTGTCGTACTGACTATTGTAATATTTTTTTTGTGGGTAAATTGCCCGTACAAATGCTTTTTAGTCATATTAGAAAATTAGCTATATTTTTAGTCAACATTTTAGAAGCTAAAAAAAAATTTCATTGTTATATTTGGGGCAGCAAAGAAACTCAACAAATAGTCACGAATTTTAAAATGTAGGTGATTGTATTGCTTTTCCTTTAAAATCAAATTTTCCCTTTTGCAGAAATTACAAAAGAACGTGTACAATTGTATACGTAGCCGCCAACCGCTAGTCTTATTGTTTTGCTTTAGTGGGAATTATTTCCTAAAAAAAAAAAAAATTTCATCACTGGTCGCTTCGGTGGCTGCTGACCTATTTTTTTTTCGCTCGGGCGAAAATTCGTGAACGGGAAAATTTAATTTTGGAACAAAATGATAAGAAACCACAAAAGAATTGACCGAATGGACTCCATATCGAATTCGATATCGTTTTTGTGTTATTTTCTTAACGGCGATTTTAAATGCTTTCTGATTATGCAGATTTAATAATCGCCTAAAATTGTTGACTCTTTCTTCATTTTTGTTATTTTGGAGTACAATCTCTCAATCCTAAAATGAAGAATCGTTCAAAAATTGTAGATCAAATTATTGGGATATTTTTCATTTTTGAATTTTGGGCAACTTAGATTTGCGCGAATACTCTTGTCGCCAGAAATTGTTGTTTATTGAGGCAAAATAACGAAATTTAAGAATCAGTGTTTTCGATTAGATTTCGTTATGATTTAATTGCTTAAATAATTATATATTTATGAAATTCCTTATATTTTCAAAAATATAGTTCATTGCAGTTTTTCTCAATACTTAATATTTAATTCCTAAAATTTAAATAAAATAAAATATATAATTAAATTAATTTATTTGTAAAGAGTTATTATGTTTTTAGCGATCTACCAGTTTGACTGATATAAAATTTTGTATGATGTGATGTTTTATGCTTAGTTTTAATAATCCGAATAGGTTTCCGGAATACCTTAAAAGTATGTTTTTGGGCAATGTTTCATTATAATAGATCCAAAGAGTGGATTTTATCTTATTGTGTGTTTTGAGCAAGTTTAAATACATATTTGCCAATATTTCAGAAAAAGAGCTCTCTACCGGTAGTCCATCTGTCTATGAAATTCATTGTTATATTATACAAAAGTTTTGTTTTGTGATGGCTACTTTGTATCAGAAATTCTCATGGCCGGTCCCCACTTAAATATTTTTCGCTTGACGGAAAAAATGAACAGACGCCATGGCCTTTCTATATAGCTACTAACATACACCTTAACTACAGAATACAACATTTTTTTTTATTTGAGAATAAGAAAAAAAAAATATTTGCATTTGGTGGTCTGGCGTGATTTCTGACCGTTTGGAAATATCAAGTCGTATTGCTTTGTTTTTCAGGTTTCAATCATTGACCGTTTCCAAGCTTGTCAGGGACTGCAAGCTTTTCATTAACCTTATTCTTTGTATACAATCGAGTTAGTCTTATGGGTGCAGTTGTACTGTGAAATTGAAGTCAATGAGATCGCATAGGTTCCTTAGTCAAATCTGGTTCGCAATTTTCATTAATCGGGCGTCACCAATGGCTTCCTAACCTTATAAGGATAGTAAGCAAATTATAAAAAAATTCCACACTAAAAGATTTAAGTCTGAAGTGGCTAGCTATAAAAGGGAGGTTTATTAAGTGGACTACCTACGAATCCTCCCTCCATCATATCCATCGCTTGGGACTGACCCAAGATGTTAACAGCTTGGACTGCCTTGAATAGGCAGATAATCTTCTCTTCAAATGCAGTTGCTCGGCTTTCGAAATGGTTCATTTGCAAATCAATCGCGAATTTAGCTATAATGGTAATACATTGGGCATTGAGTGAGTAACCTTCATGTTCGGCATCAACTCTTAAACAGTCTTAAAAAATCAAAATATAATAAAACAAAAAACAAACATTTTTAATTCAAATTATATATCGGTCAAACTGGTAGAACGTTTACCATAAGTTTTAACGAAACGACGGATGAAAATATGCTCAACATCTAGTGGATTTATTTCAATTCGAATTTATTCTTTCCGAGATTTTATTACACATACGTACTACACAAAATATTGGTTTGCTAATTTATTAAATAATTTTATCCAAATTATAAGGCTTCATTCCGCAATCCAATTTTCAGACGATTCTACCATAGTTTTGAAGAATATTGTTATTTTTGACATTAATTAAAAAAAAATTTGATTTTATCTTTGTTTTGTAGGGAAAATGAAATGCAATCATACATACTACATTAATTTGTAATAATTTAAAGTGTTCTGTTCAGAATTTCATGTTTAGTCAAACCATGTCAAACTATTCGCATCTCTATCAGATTAGAATTCTATTAAGGGATTATCTCTATACTTATTTTAATCTCATACAGTGCACACTATAATAGTTTCCATAAATAGTTAAAAAGAGATAAAATCTAGTCTATCTAAAATGCAATACATAATCTACATCAAATAATAGTTGGATAGAAAAAAAAAACTTTTAACTAAATTAAAATTTTATTTTATTTGTTTTAAAAAGTATTATTTTATTATTATGTATTTATTTATTTATTAAAGTTATTATTTGAATTTTCGAAATAAAAGTACAAAAAAAAAATTCCCCAATCGAGATCAAAACAAAGCAACAAAAGATTATATTTATGTATGTAAATCCGTTTCCAATCTGATTGCAGAAAATATAAATTTTGTTTTCGAATTTAATTTTACTTTTATAAATTCAATTAATAACCGTAAATCGATTTTAAATTTTATTATCGATTCAAATTTATTTATTTTTAATAAAAATATAAAGTTTAGTGATTTTAGTTAAAAATAAATTAAAAAATTTTAAACAATATAAAAATGAAATTTTGTGATATGATTTTTAGAAATAGGAATAGAAATAGTTATATTAGTAAAATATTAAAAAATTAAATAGTTTTAGCTATTATCAAATTATTTTTAGGTATATAGTGGTTATAATTTGATTTAATCAAAAATGCACGGTTAAATATTAAAAAAAGCTTAATTATTTATTATTGCGCTGATTAAAATTTAACTCGGTTTAAGTATTTATTGTATTCAGTTATAGAGCCTTGATACTTAATTTCTAAATAAGTCATCACAAGTGGGGCTATAAAATATTCTAAGATTTGCTTAATTTAATAAGATGACAATATTTTCCCATTCAAGGCTCTACTGTGTACAATAAATTAAGATTTTTAATTATCAATCCTATTTATTTGTTTATTATAAGTTTTTATTTAAAAATTTATTTATTTATACAAAAGAGCGGTTAGCTTTAATTACATGGAGCGTATAATTACAAAAAACAAATTATAACGAAAAATGAATGAAATAAATTAAAATGAATTAAATTAAATAATAAATAACTTTTTTTTGTAATCAAAAAAGCACAATTTTTAACAAAATTATTGTGCTGCAAAAAATTATTTGTTGGTGTCACAAAATACAAAAAAAAAAACAAAAATGACCATCAAAACAATAAAAAAAACGTGGATTCCTTATTTAATTAGTTAAAATTCTTGTGAATAATTAATATATTTACCTTAAACACTTGGCGGCAAAGGAAATTCTCTTTGACCGGTAGAAGCCTGGAAATCATGAAACAAAGCAAAAACTTAATTAAAACCAAATTTCATGGTAAATTTGTCACTTGAGGTCGTATACTTTGCCATTTCGGATAATTGTAATTTGCCATCTTTGTTCGCATCGAACACTTGCAACATTGTATCTGTGTACTCAATAAGTTTATCCTCCGATACGTCATTCATTTTTTTTGCCTCCTTTAATAAGTCCCGTAAAAAGTTCTTTAACTCGTCTGCCTCAATATATCCACTATTGTCGGTGTCATATTCTCGCCAAATCTTTTCAAAATTACACGCAATAGAATTTGTTAATTCAATTAACAGTTATTTTAAATTATTATACGTACCTTCATAAATTCAACACTTGACTCCAGTGGATTATCGAATCTAAATAAAAGTAAAAAATTCTCTTCCATTGGTAACAGTTGGGCAAGCTGTGAATATTATATGTAACATCCCCCAAATGTGTTTTTCATATTTGTTTTTTTTTTTTTTTTTTTTTTTTTTGGTAGGAAAGGTAGGAAAAGCATGAAAATGGAAGAATTTTTTTGTTGTGTTATGTTTAACCCTTATCAGAAAATTTTCGTATTTTTTGTTGTATTATGTAACATATATGAAAATATAAAGAAACTGAAAAAAAAATTCTTATCAACATTTTGCAACAAACCTCTCGAATATCAATTTTGCCATCTTGATTATCGTCATATGCTTCCATAAAACAAGATTTTAATTCTTCTAGTGTGGCATCTGTAACAGCCTATTTAATAGAATCACGAAAAAATGTGTTTAGAGTTAATTCGATTTCGTCTGTGTGATGTTCTCGAATTTTTGCTTACCTCCGGGTCACATTCAGATGGATTTGCACTCGACACAAATTCACGTAAGAATCCATCAAGTTCAGAACCTTCTATGTAACCATTACCTGGAAAAAAAAATTAATTTTTAATTAATTTTAATTACCAATTATTAAAAAATGCACTTATAGGTTATGAGTTTTGAATTTAAAACATTTCAATTTACGTTTTATTGAAAATTTAGATAGTTAGATTATTTGGAACGTTCAACTTTTTAAACCTTTTCAAATAATAATTGTATATTCTCTTTCTCAATAAAACTATGCTAGATACTTTTCAAATTCCTCAATCAAAGTTGTGAAAATCAACACCAAAGAAGCCAGAACCAACTAAAAATTATTTTTTATATTCTTGATCATTCAAACAATGTTACACTGTTCCTGTTTCCTGACATGTGTGTTTACCGACGAACATAACAATCGCCCAACCAACTTCTGATAATTCTTATTGTAGTTGGTCTGATTCACCCAACTTTCCATAATTTAATTCCATAGCCCTGGCCGGTTTTTTACTGTACAACTTATAGTCCAGCGCAATTATTTTTAATGCAGGTTGGTTGGCTTAGTTGTTAGTTAATCCAAGACTGTCTTTGGAAATCGTGGTCGCACCCAAATAATGATTGCTAATTTGAATCGCATCGTTCCGAACTTTAGCCGCCTGCTTCAAACCGAATCGCCCTATATCAAGCTCGTAACCTGCTTCATATGCTAATTCATGCTTAATTTCCCATTTAAAAACGCTCTCCTTGCGTCTAAATGGTATACAATAGTAATCCACTTGTCGAACTATAAGCGTAGAAACCAAATTTTTGCCAGAAACCTTGTGCTGCAAATACTGCCAGTCGATACTGAATCTCAGTTCTAGACTTGTCTTATGGTGCTTTTGATTTAATATCACAACCAAGAAATATCATTTCGATTCCTGTATGGTCCAACTTTTGAATTATTCCTATGGGTATTTAGGAGCAAAATATTTACAACCAAAAATATGAAATTGATACCTGTGTTACAGGTGACGTATCGTGAGAGTTCTTTGCCAGCGTTATGAACAAATGTGGGAGCAAACTGGATACGATTCGCGTAAATTCACAGACACGTCAACCCATCGTCGGTGAATAGTAAATGAACTGTGACACGAACTGGAGAGAATGGATCTCAAGCCAAAGAACAACAGTAGAACTAGTTTCAGCCAGATAATGTCACATGATCAATTTAACCAAGAAGTAGAAGACATTAATACGCATTTAAAAAGATGCAATTTGTCTAAATTCTATCATTTGTTGGAATTGCAAAGACATAACACATCCTGACTCCCAGAAGAGTTGCTAGATATTTTTCTTTTGGATGTGGCACAGGAAAGTGTCCTGGATGCAAGCTAAAGAGTGCGATGGAAAACTTGCGGTCCAGTGTGAATATGCCGAGGGTGTCACGCTACGGAGGGAATTCAAGTCAACAAATAGAATCAAGAGATCAGAATTCAAACACCTCATATTAGAACCAAATCCTAACAATTGTAAAATACCTATTGTATTACGTAAAAATACTAATCAGGTCAGTCAAATTTCAAATAGTTTTGGTAAATTTCCAACAAATCCATAGATCAAGCTCATATTTCCGTAATAAGCGAAAGTTAATTCAAAACTGTGTATCCTCTGTAATAAAATGTTTTACAGTCAACGATCCTCGGCCGTTCATAGACATAAACATAGATAACAAATTAATTAATGGACGGGGTAAAGGAGGTAGGGAGGGTAAAGGAGCTTTACAATTGTTGAAGTCTATCAACAAAGATTTCCACAAACTCTAGGCCAAAATTAAACTTTTGACTCAAAAAATACAAAAATAAAGTTTTGTATCGTGCCCACACTTGAATCACCATTGTACTTTGGGACTGATTTCTGGGAAACGTTAAATATATGTATACCCAAACAAAATTGAATGTTCTAAGAAACGACAGCAATGGTAATCAACATCAACAGAAAAAGTCTACGCTTGACAAAATTATTTCAAAGTTTCCCTCATCACAGAAAGAAGCATTGCGCATTGGGGAAAACAAAACTTGACGAGCATGACATTAAAATTATGGAGGATGCAAGCCATTATAGCATAGTAATTATAAACTTCGCTGTGCCAACCAGCATGAAACAAATTAGACGATTTTTAGTCACGTCAGGATGGTGCCAGGAGGTTTATATGCAACTATTCTAGCATTTCAGCTCCGATAATGGACTGTCTGAAAAATGGGAAATTCCAATGGAATGAGGAAGAATAGCAAGCGTTTGACTTCCTAAAGAAAATTTTACCCTTAACACCAGTGTTAATCAATCTACGATACGTTGAACAATTCTTCATTTGACGTGACGCTAGCTTTGAAGCTGTAGGTGTAGTAAACAAAGAGAGTTTTAACCAAAAAGACGGTGAAGGGAATGAGAAACCCATTTCATATTTATGTCACAAAAATTAAATTCGGCTGAAAGGAATTATGCAGTGACCAAATCAGAGTAATTAAAAATTTTGGGCTTACATCGAAGATTACGAGTTTACTATCATAACAGACCATGCTAGAAGTTGAGAGGTCAGATGAAGAATTCAAAAATGTTCAGGAAAAACAACACGAAGTAAAAGTTCCGAGGAATTCCAGAAACGTTTAACTCAAAAACTCTGGCAAAAGCAAGCGGTAAAACCCTTTATATTGAATTTCATAAGTAAAGAAAATGGCACAAATACAACGCTGTTGTCAACATGTTGATCTAGCGGTTTGATATTCCACCGGCTATCGCTGCGTTTTAGTATGAGCGCGACTTATTACAAATATCTGAAATCCAATTCTGCAGAACTCGTCTTCGTTGGCAGACTCGTTTTGTTTTTGTGACATAGAGCCATTTACTCCACAACACTAATACCTGTCCTTTTTACTGCTTAAAAAAATATTGGAGTCATGAAAATTTTCGATCTTAGTTCTTTATTTATTTATCTGTTTTGGGGTCCCTTGAAGCCATGGGATTCGGCTAACCGGAAATGGCGTTTTATTTTATCCCATTCTCGAGAATTAAATGATTTGAAAACTAGATTGAAAATGGGCCATTTCTTAATCGAAAATTTTTAAATTCGAGATGTAGGGTGGAAATTTTGTTCTGGAAGGAACTATTCTATTAGCGATTTCTTAGAATATCGCGAATTAGAATAGAGCTGGCCAACTGGAGTGGAACTAAAAATAAAAAAATTCGACTCAAGTTAATAATACTTTACACATTTCCAAAAAAAATCTCCGATTTCATTAAAACTTACAAAATCGATCACCAGGCGTCCTCCGTTTTCTTGGTGATAAATAAATAAAGTATTGTATACATTCAAAATGTATACCTAATTAGGGTTTATTGGAGATAATCCGAGTTTCTCGAAGTTAGACTTTCAGTTATGTCATATGTTACCGAATTATAGGTACTTCGGGATTTTCGATATTTTATATGATTTTTGAACGTTTTTAGCACATTTGAGACTTGTTTGAGGTTGTGTATTATTTGTATAATAAATAACGTTATAGAATTTATGTAAAATTATATAGATTTTGTAAGACTATTCAAGATTTTCAGCATAAAACAATATTCTAGTTTTGTTTGTTTAGACTGTATTAACGGTGCATCAGGTGAGGTTACCGAAATCCGATATTTTTCAAAATGTTCAACATTATTCAATATTTTCGAGATAAATGCTTCACTTAATTCTAGGAGAAATGTAAACTCTTGCTTTTGAATTACTTATAGCATTGAGATTTTTAAAGATTATTCTATACAATTATAAGTTTTTAGTATTCGAAATTTTCTTCGAATCGAGATTATTCTAGAATTCTAAGACTAGTTTCATGATATTTCCCTAAATTAGCAAAAATGTATATTGCGTGATCTTACAGAATTAGTAATAGATCGATATTTTTGTCTTTTCTCGAGTTTTCATAGCTTGGAGCTGAATTAAGCACTGCACTTGATCTTGTAAAGATGATATTTTCGAAATTCGAGCTTTTGAGGTTTAATCGGGTTTCTCGATTTTACTCGATACATATACCTGTATTGTTAGCTCAATACAATTGGCAAGTTATATAGGAATCCATTTGGATACTTTTTCAGTTCAATTTGGTAAATACATTCGATATCATTTACAACCATTTTTATGTCTCAAATAGTTGATGATGGTAATCGATACCGAAGAACTGAAAGGTACTAGTTTATGTTTGGTGAAATATTCACAAAAAATTGTAGATATATTTCGTAAAGTTTCCGTGTGTCTGTTTAATTCAATACTAAACGAATTTTTTGTAGAGTGAGTTTTACATCATATCAGTATTTAACATTATTTTTAAGAAGCAATAAGCGAAAAGTGATTTTTCGATGAAATTAGAAACCTTTTCTGCTTACCACCAAAAATAATGTCAGTCACATTTAGCATATTTAATTTTTTGAAACAAAAACAACATAGTTATCAACTTACCATCACGATCATAATGACTCCACACATCCATAAATTGATTGGCCGACAATTTTCTCAATTCCCTTGACTCTGGATCGCGATACTGTCGCATAAAGTTATGTGCTTTTTCAATTTGAATCCGCTTTTGCGAATCGATCGATTGTCGTTTATCCATTTTATTCATTTGTGCTGTTAATATTATTGTTGTACTATTGGATTTAATTAAATTTCGATTCACTTTATGTATACGTGTTTGTGATCTGGAAATAAATAAAAAGAAAATCGAATTGTTATTATTGTCATGATATTAGTGTATTTGTACCAAATGAATTGGTACATATAAATCGAATTGGAAACTTTGTCGTGTGCTTTTTGTTCGTATCTAAGTTTTAATAAAAGAAATACAATAATTTAAATTGTGTATAAAATTTCGAAACTTTTTCATAAAATTGGAAAAATCGGAAAAACTTGTTCGTTATTTGAAGCAAAAAAACAAGTACAAAATTAAATTTTCCGAAACTTTATGTGTGATTTAAAAAAAAGCTTTATACTTCATGAACACTGTAAATTAAAATCCTGGGAAAAATGTGTGTCATTTCAAAAATGTTCTCGCACCAAAAAAAACCTATTTTCCTAAAACAACAAAAGCTTTTTCTTCATAAAATTCTGTATTTTATACGAAATTCGAAACCCGCAAAACTCCATAGAGATTAAAATTTATATAAATACATACAGACTCTAAAAATAACATGAAAAATGTTCACATTTTGATTTGTGCTTTCAGAACAGAGAGCACAAAAAAAAATATTTGTTTAAGCTTTTTTGTGTTATGGCAAATTTAGAAAATTTATGTTATTCTTCGCTCTTAATTAATTTTTTGTTCATCATGAGACGTATTACATAAAATTATATAGGGGAGGATGCTGTTTTCATCTCGAATTCATATATTATTATTATAATGATACCATACATCCATAAAAAAAAACATATATTTAATGCAGTAATGAACAGGAGCTTTTATGATGTGCGGTGTTGTACTTTTATGCTTTATTTAGTACTGTTTACGTATTTTAATTTGCATAATTTTATGATATGTTTAGCTTATTAAAAGTTACATGAAATGTGTTAGTTTTGTATTTTATTTTAATAGTACCTAATTTGCATAATTTTTATGTATTTGAGAATTAATTCATTTGACTTTTGTGTATGAATTAATTATGGAAGCTAACATTTTTGATTTATGTACAAAATTACCTATTTCATCGTTTACTTTAAATGCGACAAACAATAGATTTTGTGGTAAAAATTATAATCTGTTAAACGGTTTTCCCTTTGTCTAATAAATCAAAAGTCAAAGATGACGCTATTTTAATCCTTTCACAATTTGTGGGCTGCAATAGCTCAGTGATTTTCAATAAAATTCAACTTTCTCTGAACTGTGTTTATGGATAATGATAATCCCATAATCGAAAGATTTAAATGCAAGTTGGTCCAACAATTGTTTCCGCGATATATTTGTTTTACTTAGACTGTATCCGAAACCTGTGATAAATATTTCTAGTATGTACTAATTTTTGACATTTATTTCAAAAATTTACACAGAAATGAGAAATTGGCCTAAACTCTTTCATAATCAATTTATAAACCACAAATTGAGCTATTCACACCATTGAACAATTTCCGATTTCTGAACATTTATTGGATATTCTCGACATTCTTACATTAACAATAATGCATAATTACACAATTTAATTGGACAATAAAAATTACGGCCAAAGAATTAAGATCGCGGTCCCGATTGAAAAATGCTTCTTCATACCCAATTGACGACTGGTAAAGTTGAAAAAGCGCCTTAAGCGGACAATAGTGAACTACTAGACTTCTAATAACAAAAATTTGCTATATGAAGTTGTATGGAAATAGTGTCTATTTAATTTGAATTGTTATGTATTAAAAAAGTGTAATGGTTGCAAAATCTAGTTAATCTATTACATAGTTTAAAGTATAATTTTTGTATATTTGATTCATTTGGTACCACTTTTCATTTTAGATGGCAAAAAATGTTGCTTAAATATTGCTTAAATTTGATATTAGGCTACTTAATACTAAAAGCATAACTGTTTTAAAAATATTAAAGTTTGGCTTGTAATTATCTGTTAAAACGTGATAAATATACTCTAATTTAGTTTGAAAAAGGTTTAGTGACTCAAAGATGTATTTATAGTAAATTTAACATTAAATTTCTGCTATTTTTAAGCACATTTTTTGAGCATTTAAAACGATAAAACTGTTCTAAATGAATCAACTATACAAAAATCACAATTTAAACTACATAATAGATTAACTAGGTTTTCCAACCATCACACTTTTAATACATAACAATTAAAATTAAATAGACATTATTTCCATATAACTTCATACAGCAAATTTTTTTTATTAGAAGTCTAGTAGTTCACTATTGTCCGCTAGAGCACACCATACCAGTCGTCAATTGTACAATGACTGAGAGCAGAAAGGAACAGCAAAAATAATTCAAATGAGTAAGAGTGGGAAGAAAATATATTTTTTCTACGATAGTGCAGTACGATAGTGCACTTTCGATGATGATTTTTGAATTTAAATTATATAAGAAAAGGAGCCTTTGCGTCGTATACTAAAATCGTGTGGAAATATTCTCATTACACAACGATTTCTTAATATTGCTACTCGATTTGTGAAAAGCCAAATGTTTTAATGGTTTAATAAATTTGTGTTGATCCGTACAAGTTTGTAATTTTTTATGTTTCTACTTATTAATAAATGTTACAGGGCTATTGTATCGTAGAAAAAATAGCGTGTATAACTCGTGTGAAAATGAGTCATTGCAATACTCAAGTGATTGCAGCCCTCGCTATCGCTCAGGCTACAAATTTCAATTTCGTATTGCAATGACTCGTTTTCTTCACTTGTTATACAATATACTATTACTTCGGTTTTAAGTTTACTCTGGCGCGCCTGTTATCAAGTAGCTAAACTACGTGCAATATGTCAAATATTTTCATGTTGATTTGTTTCAAGTTCATCGCAGAGTAGAGACAGTGTTATGGATTAAAGTTATATTTGGTAAGATGTAAAGCAATTATTTAAATATAAAATATTTAAAAACTTTAGATTACAGATGCATGGAAATCACCCATTGATTTCTTTGGAAAATTTTCAAAATAAAATTAAAATTGAGATAAGAAAGGCGCATAATCGGATTCGAAATGGGAAACGTTAATTCATAATTAAATAAGAAAATCAAATTGAACCGAATTTAAATGAATTATAAATATATCTACAAATTAGCTAGTTATAAGTTTCATATGATTTCAGTATGAGTCACAGTATTAGCCGCTTGCGGCCATATATAATGTCATAGTTAAATTTTTATATTAAAAATAAATTATTAAAAATAAATTATTAAAAATAAAATAAAAATCTTTTTATTCATGAGACCTGCCGTCTACCCGGAATGTATAAAAGCATTATTTAATACGCACGTAGTAGCGAACAGCACAAATATGAAAAGTTGGTTTGCGCATGCGCTGTTTTCTCGTAAATACGATTAAAAAGTCGAAAAAATTGGCATCAGGTGCATCAATTTGATAGCAAAATTAAGCGCTCAAATTGAAAGCTGTTTATGCGCTGATTAAGCGTTCAATCACACAACTGGAACTGGGTAACAGCATAGACTAAAGTAATATCATAGACAATCATAATAGATCTCTCATTTGACTAAAAACAGAAAATAAAAACAAAAATTTTCCATTCAAATATTATCGGTGTATTGCATCTACGTATTATATTTGCAACGCATTCTAAAATTATTGCCTTATAAAATACACAACACAACGATACATTGGAATTATCAGAAGTTTTTGTTTTTTCCTTTAGTTACTATGAAATGAGAAATCTAGTATGAATGTCTATGGTAATATTATAGAGACGTCTTAATACGAATAAAAAAATTGTCCCAAAATTTGCATACATACACAAATGGCTGTAACACAAAAAGTACACATTTTTTTCTAATTTAGTTTATTTTATAATTGAACTTTGCTTTTGCTTTTGGTATACAAAGTACACACAATTCAATTTTTGTTTTCCATTTCGCTTTTTTTTGTTAATTTCACTAAAGATTACTACATATTGGCACCCGCTGTTATATGGATTGGCACCCGGTAATTGGATCTTTTTTTTATTCGTATTAGGACGTCTTTATAATATTACTTTAGTCTATGGTAACAGCGAATGGCGAAAATCAATTTCATTGGAATTATACGCTAAGGCGACTACATCAATCATATACTGAATTTATTTTTAAAATGTCAATAATTATCATAGGATTATAATTATTACAATTTCAGCAACAACAGGCAAAATACTGAAATCTAAATAATCGTCATTAATGATTTACCACAAGCAACATTAACTGAATTTGTTCCAGATTGAGTAGCTGTTTGGACTGGCTGAGAAGTAATACGTTCTCTCTTCTCTTCAATTTTTCTTTTGAAAGTTTTGTTAATATTTCTCAAAGACCCAATTGAATTACTTAGCACTTTTAAATGTGAAATGTAAATTTCTTTACAATCACCCACAAAATCAAAAAGTATGGTCAGAGCTGTAAATGACATCAAATGCATTTTCCGCAAACCATCTTATTTATAGTCAACAACTTTATTACACAACCCACTAAATACTACAAAATTCTCAATTATACCATTAATGCCTCATATCATGCAATTACTGGATGTTATTTTGTTTATCATTAAAATATAATGTCAAGTTGGTAACTTTCAAATCAATAACAGGAAAATAACACCAAAAATATATGGCCGTCCTCGTCCTTAAAAAAATTAAGGAATTTAAAGATTTTAGTGCAATTGAAGGAATTTAAAGAATTTCTATTGTATAATTTAGAGAATTTAGAATATTTAAGGGAATTTTGAGAATTTAGCGAATTAAAAGGTTTTAAAGAACTACCAAATTTAAAGAATTCAAAGAATTTAAGGAATTGAATGAACTCCAACAATTAAATTTTTTTAAAGATTTAGTAGAATCTAGAGAATTTGAAGATTTTGTAAAATTTGTAGGATTTAAACAACCTAAAGAATTTAAAAAACAAGATATTTAAAGAATTTATGGAATTTTTAGAATTTGAAGAATTATTCCAATGTAGCAACATTAAAGAATTTAAAGATTTTGTGGCATCCAGAGTATTTAAAATATTTGAGACTTTAACATATTAAGGAATTAAAAATTTCCAGATTTTACAGAAATTAGGATTTAGGAAATTTAAAGGATTTCAACAATTCAAATAATTTAAAGGATTTGGAGAATTTAGAAAATTGAAATGAATTCAGGAATTTACAAATTTGGCGGGATTTAAACAATTTAAAGATTTGATAAAACTTATAGAATTGATACAATTTGTAGAATCGATTTTTTTAAAGGAACTAGAGTAAATATGCTTAAAAGTTTTATAGAATGGTCGAATTACAATAATTTGGAGAACTTAAAGAAATGTAAAATTTATAGAATTCAAAAAATTACTAAGCTGAAAGTATTTTCTAGAATTTATAAAATTTAAAGAATTTCAAGAAATCAAAAGTTTATACAATTTATAGAAATAATAAATTTAAAGCATTTATAGAATTTAAAGATTTTGTGGAATCTAGAAAATTTAAAACATTTATATGAATTAAACAATTAAAGAATTTAAAGATTTAAGAGAAGAAAAAAGAAGAATTGGTAGAAAATTCTTTCATCAATTAAAAATAATTTATAAATTTAGAATATTCGGATGGATTATCTTTTTGTGTTTTGTCAATTCCTATCGCTGGAAAATTTCAGTTGAAGTTTTCTATGGGAAGGGTATGGCTACGGACCTTTTTGTGCCTATGTCTGGTCCTGGTGGACCGCCACCCAAACCTAACCTTTCTATGGGAAATCTGGGAAAATTTTATTTTCCAAAAATCATTAGAAACTTTGTATAAAATCAGCCTCTAGAGTGTTACGTCTGGAGCTAAATTGCATTGATGTGACAAAGCTTGTATCGGTTTTTGGAAAGTCGAATTTCCCCTGATTCCCCACAGGAACATGAACTAATTTTTTTTAAACGACAAGTCTATACAATCAACCTACAATAAACCTACAGCAGTGACGGATTAAAGAAACTTCGGGCCCTAGGCATTCTTTTATTTCCGGGCCCCCTCGAAAAAACAAAATTTGTTTTTTTTTACAAAAAGGCTTTTCTCTGTGTTCCTTGATTTCAAACCAAAGGTGTCAAAAATCGAAACAAATACAAAATTTTACATTTTTTTGGTGTTTTCGTTTCAAAATTTGTAATCTTTTGCATATTAGCAGTATAAAAGGGGTCTCATAACAGGCTGCAATTGCAATAAGTACTGTAATAAATAGAAAACTCACGCATAAAACAATTTAAATTTTAGTTTTTGGCTATTAAATTATAATAAAATTAACAAAATTTATCAGCAAAGCTAACATTTCGTTTTCCCTAGAAATTTTGTTTCTCGACTAATTTCATTTCTGGATGTTTTGAAATTTTTTCTCGAGTATCTCGGGTTTCAATTTTTATATTTTTTAAATTAAGAAAAATTTATCACAAAAATACTTTCAATAGTATTGATTTATTTCTTGTTAAATTATAAAATTATGATCGGCTACTATTTTGTAGTTAGAACATCTTCTTAACTCTCCCCGGACCGAGCATAAGACGATGCACAAGAATTTACAACTGAGAAGAACTAAAAGACTGTATAAAAAAAAATCGACATCGAGAGCTATTTAGCAATACAGCATCGCTAATTGTAACACCCACAAGAAATGGTTTTTGCTGAGGTACTAAGGCAGATTCATAATCAAGGTTTTCATACTGTAATAGTAGTTCATGTGTAAATATAGACGTGGAACTGCGATACCAGAATACGAGTCAGCTTTATGAAATGACTGTAATAATTTTCAAATGGCATCAAAACAAAAGGGCCTCTTGATGGAGAAGGCCGGCCATTTACTTTCTCTAGGATTAGTGAAATAATCAGCACCAAAACGAATTTCATGTAACCATTATTTCTACTTTGATTTGAATAGTTTGAAGTTTCTCTATCAAATTTAGTAAACGATTAAACATAAATTTAAAAAAAAATGATTTTGAAATCCAATGATGTCAGATCACCATTTAATTGATTTAATTGTTACTTTAACGAGTTATACGTAAACAAAACTCTCCACTACTATTTTTTATTAACAATCTGGCCCTATATCATCCTTTTTTCCTTATATCATTAGTACCGGATACATTGCAAAATGTTTAGACATTCTAATGCAATTAAAATAAAATTAGTGTGATTAAAATTACCAAAATTAATGAAATAACATTTCTAGAGAAAGGAGGTTTAACAATTGTTTTAAATTCCCCCCTTTTATATTTAGGGATTTCCAATCGCAATCACTAATTTCAGACAATAAACCTAAGTTCCTGTTCAGTTTAGCATATAGATATAAATTTTTAATTCCTTTGACTTCAATGAAAACTAACTCATGCAGCACTTAAGGTGGACAGAACAAACGCAGGGAAGATCGATCTCCAGAAACAACGAAAAGGTAAGGCAGGACTAAATGCGATCCTTTTTAGGATACCAGAAAAATAAATAATCTGGATTGCATGGATGCATTAGTGAATTGTTTTCAAACAAAATTTAAAACGAAGAATAAATTTGGCAAAATAACACCTGCACAAATGTCAGCGATTTGGAAAAGTCCTTTGGACTGGTTTAGTTTGTTTGAGGTGAGATGCCCGAAAAAAAAAAATTGGATCCCAGATAAACTATTAAGATCATAAATTATGGAGATGGAAACAATATGGCTTTGAAGCATTTTCCTGGCACGACGTTGCGCCGATATTTAGAATTCCATATTCCTCCCTTTCCAACAAGATAATGAGCCTAAAACACACTGCAAATTTAGTGAAGCGTTGGTTTATGAATCAAAAATTTATGTTTTGGGTGCCGTGCCCCTGACCATAACCCAATCAAAATAACTTATTGGCAGAATCTTTACAATCCTAAAAAAGTCATCTGTAACTTTCTTCGAAATTCACGAGCCCTAGGCACGTGTAATGCAATCCATGTATCCTGTTAACTTTTGGTTGATATCCGGTATATACATATGTTATTTCGGCTGGAAAGTACTTCCGGCTGGAAACTTTCGATTAACTTTTACAGCGTGTGTTCGATTCATTTAGATAAATCAATCCGTCGTGTAAAATTTCTGTTTTTTTTTTGGCAGTATTATCACTCCCTAGCTAACACCAACAACTATTAAGGTGTCACATGTGTTATTTTTTGTGTTAATTACAAATACGACACTAAATTATTCTAAATTTATTGACACGTGCATTATAAACCCGAATATTTTTGCAAAAATAATTTTCACAAATGCCAAACACGCGCATACTTACCGGGTGGTTCACTTAAGATGAATTTGTCAAATATTTCGAAAAGTACACACCCTACGGAAAAAGCTGTTTATATAAATTTTGTTTTAAGGTGGGCCAGAAAATGGATCCATCGGTTTTATCATATATGGCGATACAGTCGGTGAATTTCCATATTATAATTTTAACCAAAAAAGGGAAAAACAAAATTGATGCTGATTTTTTCCATTGTAAGCGTACCACTCAGTATGTAAAGGGAAGAAAAATTAAGATTGAGTTTTCAAAGAGAGTTAAGTAAGGAATCGTTTTAGGTCATTATCGACAATGTTTGATAACGATGGTTGGTCCACAACAACAATTACTAAACCTGTGTCAACGGAGATTAACATGCATTTATCAATTATGATTAATAACCTTAGATGTCAATCTTTGCTGACAAATTCATCCTGGCATTATGTAATCCATCTAACAAGAATGTCATTACTGCTTTCATAGATTATCACACCAGACAAAGATTTTAAGTTTCCGCATGTAATATGAGATGGAGAAGAATTTTTCCTCTTTTTTTCCAAATCATGATAGGAAAATTGAATTTGTGAAAAAAATTATGAAAAATAGAAACCATTTAAAGCACATACACACACACACGCTAATAAAAAACATCACCAATAACAAGAACACTTCACCAATAATAAGGGAAATGAGAAGAAAATTCAGAAAACCTGTTGATTTTTTTAAATTTTCCCTTTTCCGATTTTTTTTTGTTTTCGTTTTCTTTAAAACATAAAAATACAAATAAAAAAACACGACAAACACAACACAAACCCCTAAAAAAACATGAAAAGGAAGAAAATAATTAAATAAAATTTAATAAAAGGAAAAAAAAAATTTTCTTTTTGCATTGTTAAGGATTACAGTGTAATTTCGAAAATTTAATGATGACAGGCATTTTATTTATTGTTGGAAAAACACACACTACAACAACGTCGACACAAATTAAAGTGATTTTAATTGTTGTTATTAAATTTTAATTCTGGGAGATTCATGTTATTTTTGTTGTTGTTGTGTGTATTTTATAAGTTTAATTTGTTTTGGTTTCTTTAGAATTTGGTGGGTATTAAAATTCAGTAGATTTCATCATTGTTGGTGTTAACAATGTGAAATAACGAGCTTATTGTATGAGCCTGTCATGTAACGCCTAATCAATCAATCTGTAATATGATTTGTTTTATTAAGGCGCTTGGCTTTGTTTGCACATCAACCAAATTTCATTCTCAAGAAATATATTTTGTGACGTATACTTATATTTTATTCCAAACTATTAAATAATTTATGCAACGACATTTGCCTTTTGTTAAGTGTAACATCAACGTGCTTGAGACAATAAACATATAAAGAAGTCATCATTGTTGATCATGACTTTGAATAAACGTAACATATCTAATTAACAAATATACAGCCTCTTCACATCACAGATATTTTTGTAACATATAGTAGTACGTAAGTACATATACAACATACTGAAGATGATGATTATGTTCACCTTGTTAACTCTATATACATGTGCGCGAATTCTAAAGAATTATTGAATTTGTTGATTTTTAATATACTCTCCAAACATGACGGATCACAAAAAAAATCCTTTCACATATTTCAAGTAAAATGAATAAAATCATCTATAATAAATGAAACACGTAGAGCTATTGAAATCACACCAAAAAAAAATGTTTTTACCACATATGGATGGATGATGGCATATGTATCATATTGATAACGAAACTGGGAGACATATATGTATGCGAATCGCGATAAACGCACACAATAGAGATCTATTAAATCAAAAAATTTCAAATATTATAATTTAGTTGATAAATACAAAATCGTACTGCTTCTGTATAAAAATAAAAATGTGCAGAATTGAAAATTAATTTTATTTTCGTTCTATACGGAGATGAGCTGAATAAATTTATGTATCGTATCTTTAGGCACCACACAGATATTCGGAGGCGATGAAAAGAATTCGCTTTTTGATTTTCTTTTATTGTTACGTAAGATACTTTTATCATCGCATATAAATGATGTAGAAACGCGCGCGAGATATGCTATCCATCAAACCGTGTATTGTATACGTATTCAATGTTGAATGATGGAAGAAAATTTTCTTATATATACTCGTATAACCAACACATATATGTATGTAGTTCTAAGGAAATATTTACATTTCGAAAAATGTATAGCAAATAACAAGAAGAAGAAGAAGAAAATATTTAATCTAAAAAATCAATTTCCTTATCTACTATATATTGGGAAATGTTTATATTTATAGAGAGTCTGAACAATAACAAATAATAATAGGAAATTAGTCAATTGAAAATTACTACCATTGTTATTATATATTTTTTTGTTAATTTAGTACAACAATCAATTTCCTATATTTCGTCTGAGCGAAATCATCATGAAAGAGTTAATTTCCTCTTATTTTATTGTTTTCGTTGATTTAGTATACATTTTCATTATTTACTCGTCGCCTCGGTTGATTTTACTGTCACAATTTGCCAAGTTATGCTGATTTAAGGTCGTTTGCACGTCTTCATATAGAAAAAGAAGAAATGGAGGCTTTAGCTATATCAAATATTTGTTTGTAAATGCCCGACATCGCACATGACAATTTTTCCATACAGTGGAAATTTCATTAGCGATAACCATTTACATTTTACAAAAGTTTTTGACAAAGGGAAATAATTAAATGAAGTCACGGTTTTTCTTATTTTCGCCATCTCTCCCCTCAATATCTCAAGTGGTCGTGACAAAATAAATCTTCTAGCCGCAAATTTATCAGGCTTACAATTAAATTTACATTATTTACGATCACGACGTGTTAAACGATAATCAAAATCCAATTCATCATTTTTCATTACTCTGGAAGGAATTAGCACCAGTAATTTTCATTGTATACAGCTCTGATACTGGATTTTCAATATCCAGCTTATAATGTTAAAAATGTATTTTCTGAAGATTTGTGTTCTTTGTTTAAATAACAACTTTATGTGGGCAAAGTGAGAATTGGCCGATAATTCATTACTCAGTGCTTCTGTCTTTAAGTATCGTTCTGATATGAAAAAATAATCGAATCAGAGGGCAAATCGAAATGTTTTAAAATTTTTTTCTTCAAAAGAAGATTGGCATGCCATTTTTAGATCAAATTTATTGCCCTGGCGGCAAATATTTATGATCAGCAAAATTTTGCGCCGAAAGAATTTATCATAACAAGAAAATTTATTACTCGGAAATAATACCATAAAGGATCAAACAGAACAGGAGATACATCGACAAAATACAGAGATCAAATTGATTCGAATATATGTAGTCGGAAAGTCTTCGAAAATTCAAAAACTCATAAACATCTCGAAACTAAAGTCGAAACATTTGGAATTAAACTTGAAATCTGGAGTAACCCGATAAATTTCTGGAGTAGACGCTAAGTAACTCAAAGTTATACTAAGAACATCTCGACAATCTCGAATATCTAAAAGCTTTAAATAATCTCAGAATTTTCAAAAATCTGAAATTGATCATAATAGATACTACACAATTTTGAATAATCTCGAAAAATTTAATAAAATGATTTATTTGTTTTTTAAAACTTATTTTTATTTCTTGTACTCCTACGTTTCGACGGTATAATCCATAATCTTCAGGGGGAAATTAATTATAATTTTTTTCATTACGGTTTATTTTTAAATTGTTTACAGTAATGTCTCAAGTATCTAAGTTTATGAACAAAAATCAATTTTATATATAAAGAGGCCTTTACACGATCAATATTAATGTCATTACGAGTAATGTCATTATTTACAAAATCATCCGTCATTACTCCTTCATTAATTTTCAACATCACACGATCATTTTTAGTGTCATTATTTGTGTCATTACTGTCAGAACAGTAAATTTTTGTGTTGCGAAAAATTTTAATAGAAGCGTGTTATATTATAATGAATAATAAGAAAAAAGCGTGCATTGCTCCACGTTATCACATTTATATAAATTTTATAAATTTTTCTTATAAACAAAATATTAAACATTTATTGACAACCAGGAGTTGTCGAAACGAACAACAGAAACAGAGTATGTAATGAAGCAGTAACGAAGCGAAACATACACATGGTCAATAATAATGACAGTATCCACACCAAGCATCAGTAATGATATCTCGAAATCAGAAAATCCGGATTTGCATCATTACTGGTCATCATTACTGATTTCATCGACTTACACGATCCATATTAATGTCATTATCATAAGGTAATGACATTAATATTGACCGTGTAAAGGTCGCTTAATACTAGCTGGTAAACCGGTGTTACCCGGGAAAATATTATTAAATATTTGTGGAAACACCAAAATATATATATAGGTATAGCGCGTGGAAGTAAGTTTATGGATGAAAAACATATTTCGGCCATTTTCTGAAAACTTATTTTCCATTTAAGTCAGCGCTTTTTATTGAATATAATAGACCGTACTATGGAATTTAAACGGCCAAGGTGAATTTTTAACTTCAAATTTAAAAAAGTTCTCATGACAGTTGCCTGTCAGTTTTCTGAATTAATACTGGAAAAGCGCGAGAATCTGCAGCTGCCGCTGATGCTTTCTTATGCCGATGACATCTTTCTCATCATCCACAATCTCACTATTGAGCTCGTTCTTAAGGAATTAATTAAAGCCTTGGGATGTGGTGGCTTAGAGACCAACCGCCACAAATGTACCACTCCCATTAGAGATCCACATTCGAATTCCGTCCCATCATCTAGTGTAATCCTAGCTAGTATAGTTTGAGACTTTTTATTAAAAACAGAAAGTGCCTTTCAAGATAATCATTACCATGTACAACACAAAAACAGTACCCATGATTAATAAGTGTTTCTTATCCTTCGTTTTTTTTTGTGCGCTCTGTGCCTTTTAACGCGGGATTACTTGCTAGAGCCTGGCCGTGTATACAAATCAATCAATCTATGAACCAAATAGATTTATAATTTTTGGTTTGGTCTCAAATATTTAATACATTCTTAGGTTACCTTACATGAATTTTATCTGCAGTAAATATTAATTATTATTGTATATTGTACTATAATTAATTATTTGTCTGTCTTGAATTTTTAAAATTTTTAGTTTGGTTTAAAATAACAGTTAGTAATATTTAATTATCGACACTTATGTGTCTGAAACCGGTTCGAAATTTTAAGCAAAGACATTATCAGCCTTGAATAAGCAACCTTTTCTTCAAATTACTACCAAGTACCAACTAAACTTCTATGGGCTGCTCTTATCCTTCGTTGGAAATTTCCAACGCTTAAAAGTCATTTTAGTGGCAATAACTAAAATCCTCGTAATGAATGTACGATTTTTTTTACCTAGGTAATTGATAATTGATTTGTATTAGGTTGATATTTTGAAATATTCAAATATATTGATGACATATTAAAATATTGAATGTTAGCTTGTGAGACAGGTTTGTCGTTATTCAGGTAATTCAGTTGTTTATTTATAAAAATGTTTCCCTCAAGTTCATCATTGTCTTTATCTTCTTCATTGTGGAAGAAGTTGGCTTAAAACTCTCTCGATGAGGCGTAGATTTGCAGATAAACTCATGTGTTGTTATCGAAAATTGTTTGACATGCTTCCAAAGCCGTATTTTTCGAATGATACCGTTAACAACAATAATCATACATTCCGTCATAGAATACATCGTACCATTATACCATAACACCATCAGACTACCATACCATCATACCACCATACCAAAATGCAGTAATACCATCACATCACCATAACTTTATACAATAACAACATCATATCAGCATACCATCAAACCACCACACTATTATACCATGTTACCATCATACCTTAATACCATCATAAAGTCATACCACCATACCTTTATAACATCATACTATCATACCATCAAACCATTAGAAACCTCACACAATCATTCCATCAAACCATCGCACAATTAAACCGTCATACCATCAAACTATAACACCATCATAACATCATATAAACATACCATCATATCAACATACAGTTATATCATTATTATAACGATGAAATGATTTATACTAATATTCCATCAAACCATCATACAATCGTAACATCGTACCATCGTGATATTGTACCATCTTACCATCATACTATCATCATCATACCACAATACCATCATACCATCATACTATAATACAATCGTACCAACATATAATGATACCATCTACCATCATACCATCATACCGTTATTATTATTTCTATCACCATTTTAGTTTTCATCATCACCATCAACCTCTTCAACACCATCCTCATCACCACCACGACTACCGTTAAAAAAATAATGATACACGTGTTGATTTATTTTTGATTTTGCACTAAATATCAAAAAATCAGCTCAATCGGTGATGTTTTAGAAATTCCTCCATGGAAACTTTGCACCTGATTTACACCCCACAAGAAGGGGGTTGAGACGTGAGATATTGACAGTGACGGTCTTAGACCTTATTCTTAAACAGTAATTATATACAGTTTGGTTCAAATCGGTAAACGCGTGTGGATTTGTATAACAATCACACATACAAACAATCACTTATATAGATTATCATCTATCATGATCGAAAACATCTTTCGTTAAACCTATTTTCTTCTTTCGGTATGTGGGTGATATTTTTACGGCTGTTCCAAATTCAGATGTTGATTATTTTCTCAAATTATTTAATAGTTTTACAGCGCAAATTAGTAAATCAAATTTAATTATGAAATTGAAAATGGAGGTCGATTAGCTTTTTATGATGTTCTGGTAGTACGTAATGAAGATGGAATTTTAAAAACGAACCGGTATCATAAAAATACTTGAAAGGGTCGATAACTAAATTATGAATCGTAACTTTTATCTTTATACAAAACAATACGGTTTATTAGCGCAAAAATTTTGGAGATTATCGGATGGGGAGTTTCATTCTAATTATTTCGAAACTTTAACGGATGAATTGATGTTGAATGGCTGTCCAAAGAACGTTATTGTTAGGAACATTAGAAAGGATATCGATAAAAATACCATTTTGGCAAATAATTCACAAAATACGAGCGAAAATCCAAATTTAGCAGTTGAAAAAAATCGTCAAATTTTTATTTCGATCCCATACATGTTTAATAGTTTAGATACATTTTTATTTACAAAATTAAAAGATAGAATCCGCTCAGAGTTGCAATATAATTTAGTTTTTTAGTTAAAAACAGGTTGTACCAACATCCATACATATAAACCTCTAATCAATGACACAGCGCAATATTAAACCATTTACGACAAACTCATCAATAGAAGATGCGACAATTTTCGATAAGGAGGAGAGTCTTACTAAAAGGCTTATTTTGGAAAGTAAATTGAAAGGTAAACCTTGAATAGGCTTTCATCGTATACGATAAGTACTTTGAAAATACAAAAATTTCAGATGATCTTAATATTATGTCACCTGTTTCTGGAAGCTGGAACTTTTCTATAAACAAATATTTTATTCAAAATTGCTAGAGTTTCAAATCTCTTAACCTCTTCCAATAATCACCTAAAATCGCAAACAGATTATCAAATATATTGAACTCCAAAATTTTAAAATTATGAAATTAAGAACTTTATGCCCAAACTTTTACCAGTTTTATTTGATTATATCATCACCATATTCACTGGTATTTTAAACGCGGGAATTTTACAATAACAATGACATGTATAATACTGTAAACCTTTAGTAAACAAACAATTCAAAATTAGGTTAAATATTTTTTAGAATTCTGTTACCTTTAATACCTAAATAGTGATGTAGGAAAACTATAAAGCACGAGTATATAACATAAGTCGTTTACTACAAAACTAACAACGGAAGGAAATAAAACATTTTCATAAAAGGAAAAACAAACGAAATTAAACGGAACCCGGAAATATAACTTCAACTACTTATATAGATTCACATCTAGATACTATTTAGTAGCTTTGGTTATTATGAGTAAAATAATTGTTGACCTAAAATAGAGTAAGTTATAGTAACGCCAAAAATAGTTCTTGTAATATACCTACGTTTTGGTGATCTACGAGTACATATAGTAGGTAGTTAGGTACTTCGACCAAAAAAATAATAATTTGGCTCAAATATTTATAACAATTAACAAAACACTTTTTTTTTTGGTATATTTGTATTCGTCCAACGGAAAGTATTAATTTAATCTTTCTAATTCTATATGGTGCAAAGGGAGAGAGATAAAGGCTAAAGATAATAAATTTTAGGTCTCTTCATCATGTTAAAGATAAATGTTGTATCTACATCTTTTAACATTCTTTAATTTTTCTTAATTTTCTTTTTCATCGTTTCAGCAGTAATTATTACACAGCATTGTATCTAGGCAGTTTCTATCTCAAAATTTATTTAAGGATTGGGATACAGTTTTTTGTGTCGCTGCTATTTATTTTGGATTGTTTTGAGCGAGGGTAAAATCTAATTTTGATTTATTATAAGGGTTTTGGGTTTCTTGTGAACACGTTTTTTAATATTTTTTTTTTTGTTTTGGTTCCTAGATATAATACAGACGTATTATTTAACCTTGGGGAATATTCTAAATGTTTGTGAGATTTGCTTTAATTTCAATTTTTTATCGAGGTCATGAGAAGAGAACAAAACAAATTTTCCTATTTTCCAATGACCCTAATATCGCTTTTCAATCTTTTTTCTTTTTGAATTTTGAAGCTTGCGCGTTTCACGGCTTCCAAAAACTGCTAACTAGCTAGTTTATTTATGGTGGTCGTCAAATGCACAAACTATAGCCAAAATGCATTATTTTCTATTTTTCTCTAGTATCCTGCAAAATCCATCCCCCAGCTAAGAAATATTAGATTAAGCTAGTGAACCTTATCGAGTGGTTAAGTACATAGATTTGTAAATCCAATTTAAGGTTGAAATTATAATTAACCCAAAAATATAACATCTAAGCCTAAGTTGAGTTTAAACCATTATTAAGCTTGCAGTTCCACAATTCATCCAAGTAAAAGGATTGATTCATTATAACAATATTTTTAATTATTTTGAGTACAAAGGAGATCAACACACCATCCAAAATGTCCGATAACCAAAATGCCCAGCTTAAATAACGTTTAAGAGATTGCTCCTTATACTTTCAAAGGTTCTTATATGAATGAAGAATGAAAAGCTTCGTGAGAAACATTTCAAGTCGTAGTGATTTCAATTCTACAAGCAGTAACTGTCCATAATTGAAATTTCAATATATTATGCACCTAAATTCTGAGCAAGGCAATAATACAGGAGATTTTCTAGCGCACAACCATTTATTTCTAAAACTTGGTAGGTCATCTAAGGCACCTTCGGTTTCATCGCTGGTTTTTTAGAAGGGACATACTCTTTTGAAAATGCATTTCTTAAATGTTTCATCATAGATGGTTCTAAATTCTGAGGATAGAAAATAATAAAGTATGTAATTTAATATATACACAAGATGGTATTGGTTGGCCTTAATTGATCCATCGTGGAATGATATTTTCATCTGGTTTCCTTGTTAGATGAGATCTCACGGAATTTTGTACCTATAATGGTCACCGGACATAATTATATACTCTTGGTTTCGTAAGGTTTGTTCAAAAGTTATAATTATAAGCGATATAAACCTTGAGAGCTATATTTTTAAAATTGTTATAAAAACACAGATGGTGTAGGCTAAGAATATTTAATTTAAAAACTTTACCAACCCTTATTTCCAATAATACTTAAATTCTAAATAATCGCAAAATAATCCGATTAACAAACATCTGGAAAAACTAAAAAATTAAGTTTTCGTGATACAAAAAACTTATACACGAAAAGTCATATGGCGTGTCATACAGCAATTTTGTGTTTTTCTACAAATTGATCTAATTCCCCCATCATCATACAGTACGATAAAAAGTTATTTAAGAGCTTATTAAAAAATTATGTACTCTCATAGTCCTAATAGACAAACAACATTTAATTTATTTAATGAAGAATTTTATTTTTATAAAATATCGTTCGTATCGAGCTCTACATTTTATTTTTTGGGTAGATTGAAGAAGCTAAATAACCATAAAAAAATAAATAAAACAAACAACGATAATTCAGCAAAAGATGAAACACCAACAAACATCACTGCATGATGGAACCAAATACCGAACGGAAGATTTCATTATTTATTAGCACTAAAATATGTGTACATTATCCAATTGGGATATTGCCAGAAAGAGAGTCATAAAAATAAGAAGCTGGATATAATTTGTATCCTTTTGGTTTTCGTGTAATTTTTTGAGGATTAGTCTAGTTGAATAAACGAGAGACGAACAAAAATTGTTGCTGAATTAATTTTTGTTGTATGTAGTAGAGGATTAGCAATAATGCCGAATGGTATCTCTCGTCCATCATACTACATACCGATATCATTTTTATTATTTAATAAAAAAAAAGTTTTGTCATTTATTAATATTATTTTGGATTATAGAGTAATATAATCTTATGCTATTACAATATTATGGTTATAACGAAATACGATTAATCATAGTTCCGTACTATTTAAAAAATAGAAAATAAATATCGTTAGAACTTTAACATCATATATCATAATTATGTTGTTACGGATTTTGAAAAATGAAACAAGAATTTTCTACTTTTTTTCAACATTTCCACACCGTTTTAGCTTCGAACTACATATGTACAGTACATAGAGGAAAATACATTTTTCAATATTCATGCTCATTAATTATATTGATGTTAGTTAGTCGGTTAGTTGTTTTATAAAAGTAGGTAGAGTAGAAATAGAAAGTATAAGGTTCATTTTATACAAATTGCAACATAATTTATGATCCAAACTTGTTAACAATAACATTATTTATGAATCCTATTTCTTGTACGCATGTAAAGAGTTACAGGACTTGGCACTAAAATACTACAAAATATAGTACTAAATTTGTGAATTTCGAAATTTTCCAAAAAGCTAGAAAAAAAAAACAACCTGACAAAAGTTTTCAATTTCAAAATCACTCAAAATTATTTCATGTTATATTTGAAATAGGTCGAAATTTAATGGATTAAATTTTTTATTTGTTGCTAACAATTTACTAGTCTTCCACAAAAAAAAATTACCTACTTTGAAAGCAGTAAAGGTTTGTTGGGATTATCTTGGACTAAAAACTTTTCTAATTGAAATTTGCTTGATTGAAAATTATTGTTTGTTGGATTATGTCCAGATTTCAATGTGATATATTTTTATCTCATTTTTTTTTTTTTGCAAAGATCCACTTTATTATCGTCATCATACACCATAAACATACCATGTATATAACAATGTTTATCTACCTAGATTTTACAATCTGTTTAAAATAAAAATTGTGAAGCAAATCGAAATGGATTTTTCTCTGCATTTTGTTATTAACTGGTACGCGTTTATCACAATTAAATAAAGCAACTATTTTAAAATAATAACAATAAATATTTAGAATAACCAATGAGACACGTTGAGGTGTGTAGGCTTTTATTTAAGAAACGTTACTTTATATCATGATGTCGCATTCTATATGCAAGGGGAATAAAACTTCTTTCTTTTCAAATGATTTTGAAGATATAAATGTGCGATGTCAGTTAAGGTTGTGGCTTATATCGAATTAAAAATCCTGTTGTTTTTGAATATTTTGTTTATGAAAAACAATTTGTTTGGATAAAATACAAATTAATTCAAAAAAATGTATCGTGGGCCGCCCGTGATTTTCACCAGATGACTTTTTTAGAAAAGAGGCTGATATAATCACATTTACACAGTGTATTCACTATTAATATCCCCTTATCAAACTATTGTACTCCTACTTATCAAACACAATTTATTTTAATTTATACTATTTCCACATGTACGAAAAATCGATACAATTGTGTGCATTCATGTTGTATGGTAAGTGAAAATAAACCAAAAACGGCCCCAAGCCTAAGCTTATCTTTCAAAGAGTGCCGGTGCCATCGTACACAAAGTCCAAATTTAAATAATTGAATCGTTTATTATTGAAAGGGCTCCTGTCCACTTTTTGTCAAAATTAGTATTATGACGGTTTTGTATCACAGACACGTATATACGTATTATGACAAGACGATATTACCATATGGTAAATGGAACGGCACCTACCTTGCAAAAAAAAAAAATCATTTATTCTTGAAAGGGCACATGTCCAGGACATGTGCCCTTTCAATACTAAACGATTCATTTGTATGTTAAGGATAATTTTAATTACCACTTTGGTAGAACGCAAAAACATGTCTGCGGAACATGCGAGGAATTGTCAGCAAAAATAAATAATACGATCCTTAATGATAACGCAAAACGAGTTCCACGTCAAAAATCGAATCTGCCGCTACCACATATTCCCGTGCAGACAATTTTTTACTATCGGCAGCTTTGGATGAATACTTTTTGTGTCTAGGATTTGAAGAGGAAATGTAGTGAAATGTACCTTTATCACGAAGGAATGGCAGAACACGGGGCAAATGGAGTATACTCTTTGATCATAGTGATTTCGTAGACAAATATTAACCACTTTAGACTACCGAACTCCATATTTTTTTGGATGCATGCTGCCCTGGTCGAAATCGTAATAACACGGTATTACTATTTGCCAGCATGCACAAAAGATCTTTTAGGTCGCAGTGCGGGGTGGCTTGAACGCCCACATGGCCCTCAACTAATAATAAATACTATTTGCCAGAGGAATATGGGGCACTGATCAACGGATTAAGTATACACTACAAAAAATCAATACAAATATTTTATCAAATAATGATAAAATATTAAACTTTAAGCATTGGTGGCCTACTTTTTTCAATAAAAAGGCAGAAAAGCAAAAAAACATCAAATTTAAAGTTTCTGAATTTTCACATTTTGAAATGACCAGTGACGGAAATTTGGAAGCCCGGGAATATATTGATAGTTTGGAAAGTTTTATGTTTAAACTTCTACGGTTTAATACTACCGAATTTATGAAGAAGGTAAGATTACCTTCTCAAAGAGCGTTTGATACTGTAAACGTAATAAATATTAAAAAGATATGTGACCTGCAAAATGTCATAAAGTTTAGTACATACCTGCTCAGGACAGCGACAGTGACTACTGAAGCCTTTAAAATATATACTTTTACTTTTTTAAGGTTTTCTAAATTTTTTGACCCTAATCAATTTTAATAAATGAAATTGAAATATATTTTTTGTGTTTATTATTGAAAGGGCTCATGTCCATGCTTTAAAAATAAGCATACCAGCTGAAATAACTTAAAAATAACCCCAAAATTCAGTTTAAAATTTCATAGCGACTCACATTTTCATCAACAAACTCAAATTCCCTCCTAAACTTCTTTTTGCTTACAATATAAAGTATTTTTATTTTCTGAATAATTTGAAAAAAATGACATGAGCCCTTTCAAAACTAAACGATTCAATTACTTATTATTTCGTACTGCTGAAAATCCACTATAAAATAGTTTAAATTAAATCTGCATTAAATAATAATTGCTCAAAGAAATCCAGACTAAATTAAAATTAAATAAATAATTGGTTAGTTAGTACCTAGTATATGTATATAAAACACAATTCCTAGCACAAACACATTTTCAAAATTAATTAAGTTCCCATTAAAGGCTTACATTTTCTTTTTTCAACATTCCCAATTTTTTCTTTTTTAATTCTAAAATTATTAAATTTGAAGTTCTAAGTATCTAACATTTTAAAATATGTACTAAAATTCTGAAATCCTAATTTTAAATTCTAAAAAATCTCAAATTAATAACTTGACGTGCTTGATGTGGGCTTTTAACTGTGAAATAGTTTAAATTAAATATGGAGCACATTAAATATTAAATTAAAACAACTTAATGTTGTGCATACAATACTCATTAATTAGATTTTTAGTACCATATATGTCAAAACAATTAGCTCAAAAATTGTGATTTTGTTTAACTAACTGTTGATAAAATTCCTGTTAGTGGAAGATATTTAAATTCAAATTCATTTTAATTTAGGAATCTGATACTTCATTAACCTTGTCCCAGTGAAAAATGTTACGAACAAATTATTTAAATTTTGAAAACTCGACAAGCTCGAAAGCTCGACAAAACTTGAAAAGCGACATGCGATCAAAATCAAAATAATTAGGCAGATATTAAAAGTTTATTGTGAAACTAGTCTAAACATATAATGGAATACAAAACTGGGTGAGAGCCAAAAGCCAAATTTCATTGATGAATAAAGTCTGTTGTAGAACATAACGGTTATGATTTTTAAAGACTGTATAAGACAATACAGAACAATTTTACTAAAAAATACTGTTTTTGATAAATGTACAAGTAACGTGTGTAATACGCCCGCAAAGTGCTATGCCGCGCTTAAAAGGTTGATGCACAAATAACTACTTTAACACATCATTGCTACTATTTAAAGTTACATCTATAAGGCCCGTTGCACATTTCAGCTGAGCTAAGCTATGGTAAGGTAGGCTAAATAAAGAGTTTTAATGGAACGTTGCACACTTGAGCTAAACTATGCGAGCTATGTTTTTTGTTTTGAGCGATGCAAACTATCTTAGCTCGAGTTGTCTTCGCCTTGCTATGTCAGCTAACATCGCTCACATATACACTGAAGTTTTTGTATATTTTATTAATAACTCGTAGGCTACTTAGTTATGTTAGGTATCGTGTCATAAATCATAATAAACGAATTATGCAAAAATATCAATGTATGTGTAAGCGATGTACTTAGCTCAAATGTGCAACAGAGTGAGCTATGTAAGCGGGCTAAACTATGCTAATATAAACTACGTCTCTCGCTTAGCTTAGCTGAAATGTACAACGGGCCTAAGACTTTTACATTTTTTGTGATAAGCAGCATTATTGTATAATCCGAAAACAAGAATCTAGTTTCAGTGAAGATGAAAACAAAATTGTATCTATCCTACATACATATTATTCTAAAAATAATTAATTTTTATTTTTATCTTCATTCCAGGTAAACATTTTCAAAGACATAAATTAGATTGGCAGTATAAAAATGAAAAAAGAAAATTGAAAAGGGACATTTACAATAATACCTACAAGAATGATATAATAGAGAGGTGCCAAACAAGAGATACTCGTTTTTCCCACATCTTATACAGCTAATAATAAAAAACACAAAAAATATCCAACAGGTGGGTGTAAACCATGCTGCCTTTCCATTTTTCTTTTTGTTGTTTTATACAAACAAAACCGATCCAAAAAGTAAAATAACGCACAATAATTTTACTCTACCCCAAAATTTTGACAGGATTACGCAATAAATGTAATAATTCGTTTGTTTCATTTTCAAATTGGAAAATATTTTCCCTTGTATATTTTTATTGATTTTTTTGTTTTTTTTTTCTTGTTTTAAATGGAAAACCGATTATTATTATTTTCTTTTTTATTTGCTTGTTTTTAAAATCGATTATTTTTTCTTCATGAAGACCACGCGCGCTTTCTATTTATTTGTAAAGTGTTTTTTTTTTTGTGGTGAAAATGGATGATGCATTATGTATGTACGAAGAAAATCAGATAAAATAAATAATTATTGGCCCGTTTGATCATTTTACGATGTGTTTAATAAATAATTAGCGTATTACAATTTTTATATTTCATTGTCATCATTTAATTTGATTTCCTTAGCTTAAGATGAGTCATCATCGTCATCGAGGGAAATTTATTTGTATAGCAAATAGCATAAATAAGAAAACTGTTTTTAATTATTTGTTTATAATTTTTAGTTTGTATAATAAAAATGTTGTTAAATTAAATTTAATTTAATTTTAAAATTTTCTTTTTCGTATACATACATAATTACTTTAATGATTTTTAGTGTAATCGTATACATAGTTTAAATAAATAGTGATTATGTATTGTTTATATTATGTTACAAATTATTTTGTTTATGTTAAGAGAAAAAAAAATTGATATTGAGATGAACAGTTAACATATGTATGGTGAAAAATTATTTTATGTAGTGGAATTTCCTGTGATTGAATTATATCGTAAAAGAAAATTAAAATTGTTATTGATTAACGTAAGAGAGCATTGTCTTCTCGAGATATAGTGGCTTACATTAGTGGAACATTATACTGAACAGTAGTGTTGATGATTACTGGATTAACTCAGGTTTAATACTTTAGAACTTTAGTAAACAATTGTAATGCTCAAGCCAGAGTTAGCAGTTCTTGCAAGAATTATGTATTTTGGATGTACCAGCGACGCACGTAGAGTGTCGATCGCAATTTTTCATACTTATGTTGACTAGAAAATACTTGTAAAATTTATAAACGACGTATTTTTAACCGGAATGAAAAATATTTTCCAAAACAGGACCAAAAAACCGATTCGAAGCTCTGGAATAAATACATTTAAGCTAAATGGTTTTGCTTACATTATTTCGAATAGATCCTTAACAATTTTTATACGTGGTGTCAGCTAGTGAACATTCTCCTTTAAAAGAAATAGTGGTTTAGAACATCCTATGATAAATAGGACAACTTGCAGACGTCTGCAAATGGATGTCTTGGATTAGAAGTGTCGGATTGAATAGAAAGTCGTTAATAGAAATTTTGCGGCTCGTTAAAATTTTTCAATCCAATGAATTAAAGATCTGTTCAAACTGCGTGTATCGAAGATTTAGTTGGACCAATATAGATAGTTTGAACCTTGCGAAAAAAAGCGTCAAAAGTTATTTTGGTATTCGAATTATTTAAATTTGCCGCATAACCTCCTTTATTTTCAAGTCGCTTTGGTTTTACGGATGACATCTTTAGCCTAATTTCGAAAATTGTGCTCAATCACGATCAGGTCTGAAAATAAGATAACACTGAACCATGATGAGATTGTACCCAATTGTATATATTCAGTGTAAGGTAGCTCACGAACAGGGACAAAACTTTGAGGAAACCCAATCAATATTTATCGAAAAGCAGAAATCAACGGTTAATTAACAGTCGAATTCGATAAAGAGAACAGTTAAAAAAATTCACGAGAAACTAAACTGGACTCATTCGAATCACTTTTCATTTCTAGACGCAAACAACTGAACACCGAAGCGATTTGAATCAGAGCCTCCTACATTAGAACCTAAATCAAACGTTAAACTTTTGTATCCAGCTTTTTAGTGCTACCTTCGATTAATGGTGCTTCACCATTCTTTGGAAAATTATGAAATAAATTATTTAAATTTTAATTTGTGACGTTTTCAAAGCGATATACACTGACCGGCTCAGAAAACGGGCCACAGTAAAATTTTTCTTTTTTTATGCTAATATCTTCTGAACCGCGCTAGCTGGAAACATGAAACAAAAACCAAATTCTTAGTCATTGAAAACAATCTTAGAAAATGTAGGATGCCATTGAAAATTAAACCGAACGGGGAAATACTTTTGTTTTATTGTCGAGTTTACATTTTGCTAGGCAAGTATGTTATATTTTTATTATAGTGCTAAAGTCAGAAAGTGTAGTAACAATAATTGTAGCATTTTTGGAAGATAAGAGAAGAAAGCGCTACATCGCTATTCAGTTTACGATTTACCGTAGTACTGTACAACGTGCTTCGTCGCAATTTTTCGAGGTAGAGTTGTATACCAGGCGACCAGTAACGAACGTTCAAAATGACCATTTTGTAGTTTCATCAGCTCTTAGAAATCACCGTGCAATCGCTGCTGAGATCTGCAATGAATTGTTACACGTACATAATATAAATGTGAGCGTAAGAACATACGGCGAAGGTTGGGAGAAGCAGATATTCATGCACAAAGGCCAGCCACGGGTCCAGAACTTCTGCCGCAACACAGAACTGCTCGGCAACAATTTATCAGGGAACATGAAAATTGAACTGAACCTGATTGGAGTCAAGTCTTATTCATCGATGGTTTTATTCGTGGTCTTCTGTTGGGTGAGGCGACAACTGGGGGAGCGTTACGCACTTTTAGCGAAAGGGTTCAAGGTGGATCAGTCATGTTATGGGCGGGAATTTCAATGAAAGCACGCACCGAGCTTAACCAGGTTCCAACCGGATCTATAACGGTGTTCGCTATTTTAGCGAAATATTGGAAGAATATGTTGTTCCCTATGCACCATTTATAGGCGATAATTTCAGGCTAATGCACGATAATGCAAGACCTCATGTTTGCAGAGTCGTGAATGAATACTTGGCATATTTATACAATAAATATTTCGACGATGATATGGCCGGCAAGGAGTCCCTATTTGAATGCTATAGGACATGTGTGGGACATTCTTGGTAGAAAAATGAGTTTCGAAGGCTAGGCAATACACGCTACTAAACATATTTTATTGGTTAATTATAAAGATCGCGATATCGTATTGCTCCGTGTTCGGTACATTTTAACAACTATTAAGATATCTTATTACAAAGTCGTAATTTCAATAATTTCAAGAAATTTTTAAATTTTTCGTCACAAATTAGCATTTGTATTGGAATAGCTGCCATTATATTGTAAAACTTCAATAAAAATTTCCTAATGTCCAAGAGTATAGGAGCAATTCTGAAAGACCTTCCGGAACCAATAAAGTATTTTAATCAAAATTATAAATTAGAATTTTGAAAACTGTCTATACCTATTTAACAATTTAATCACCATTAATGTTTCCAATCATAGTTAGATTAAATTGCAAAAGTAGCTTTGAATAAAAATCAGTAAATTAATCAACATAATTAGATTGAAGAATAAATGGAGTTGTGCGGTCCACTGATTTACCTACTGGATGTATTTCGTGTTATACAGGCTGCGTTCAAACGAAAATGGCTAACAGCAGATATACAATAATAATAAAAAAAGATACTTCTCGAAACTTATAAATTACAAAACATTTGTTATAGATGAGTATAAAAAGCACAAAAGTTATTATTTTTTTTTTTTTTAAATTTGAAGAAGGTCGAAACTTAATGGATTACATTGTTATTTTTTCAAGTGTTACAGTTTTCGAAAAATCTTCTTAACAATTTTTAGAATCTTCTTCACAACAAAGTACAAATAAATTGCTTTGTTTGGAAATAAAATTTATGTTGTAGTCAGAGACAGTCAGAGAACAAAAAATTAAATTAATCATCTGGTATTATCTCGTATATCTAATTGTATTCTGGCAGGAATTTCGGTAAACCTATATACCTCTTTTTGAAATTGTAATTTAAAAATAATTGTTTCGAGATTATTTGCAAGTTATGTCAATGCGACAGAATTATTTGTATACCTTGCGTTTAGCAAACGATAAATAATCTAACAAAATATGTCCTTCAATTATAAAATATATCTCGTCCTAAGGTACGGGATTACCCTGTAATGATGTATTATGTACATATTTATATTACATTTCATGTTTGATGACAAACAAGCATGATTTTCTTATTCTTGATATTATTATTATCAAATTTTCTGATTACATAAAAATACAAAATTGCAAAATAATAAAAAGTGATTTTGTTCTATTGAAAGGAAATAAAAAACATCCAAGTTGTGTATATTGTAAAATACGATAAACAACTCGGATAAACAATTTAAAGCGAAAAATAAAAAAGAAGACGAGGTTTTTCCAATTTCATGTTATGTATACAGAGGGCATGAAGAGAAAATTTAATGACTTCCAAATAACACATATGAAGAAGTATAAATCATGTACTGTAGTAAACTCATTTTGACCTCGCCTTCATCGTAACTGGATATAAACAATGATAAATTGAGTTACCTCGGTTGTCTACGCCATACACTACATATACATAGTTGTAAACCAATTTTCGTTTTTTGATGTTTAAAAAACTAATTATAAAGGAATTATTATATAAATTTGATTTATCAGCACGAGAATATAAAACAGATAAGCATAACCGAAAATTGGCATATACAGACAAGTAGACAGACAGACAGACGGAAACGTGTGTGGTTTGAGCAATACGTTATTTATATACCAAACAATCCCAACAAACAAGAAAAGTTGTAAAATTATAAACAACTTTACTCAGTTTTGTTGTTGAGCGCAGCTAATACTGAAAAACCAAAAAAACAAAAAATAATGAAAATTGACATTTCACCGAAATCCACCAACAAACTTCAATCAATTTTCTGATCATCAAACGGATAAGCTAATTATGTATATACAAATAAAAAATGATTTGTAACAATTTGTGAATTTGTCGAAAACGTTTTTTGAATAAAAAATAAAAAATTAATGTAAAACATGAAAGTTTTGTGTATTTATATACATTATGCATAACGATTTACGATCGTTTACATACATAATTGGTGAGGGGAGATGTCACAAAACCCAGAAATGTGTATGACGACATCGCGGAAATCTGTGTTTTGTTTTTTATTTTTTTTTTACCGAATTTGTGTATTTTTCACGAATGTCGGTTTAAAAATAATTCGGCTTATATTTATGTTAGGGAGGGTATATTATGATTTATTGGAATATTTTGTGGTTTATGTTAAGTATAAAGTTGCGGATTGCGGGTGGTACTATTTATGTATGTATTTATATGAAGCAAAAAAGCTTTACAAAATTCCTTTAGTGGCGCAGGGTCTTGTTGCAGATATTATCAAGCCAAATTATTTTAATTTGATAGCTCTAATTTGAAAATATTTATTATTGTTATGGAATTTACACATAATTGAGAATAACTTGAGGAATATATTTTGACATAAAATTTGATCCTGGAATTCGAAAAACGAGAGTAGATTTTTGACTTCCTTGTAAAACAACAGAAAATATCTGAGGAATTTTGATCGGCAGCTTCTAAACTTTGAAAAACTCCCCCTTTCCTATTAAAATACATTTTTACTTCTTCGTCTATATAAATAGAAAGTAAATTCATATTCAATATTAATAATTATAGGCCAGCTAGGTCAGCTTCTAATAAATCATTTACTACCTACCAATGTTGACCTAGAATAAATAAGGCCACATGCCAGTCACAAAATGGGATCGTTCATTACAAGTACAATGCGATGAGACAGTCGATTTGAGTACCTTTTTGGGTATTTGTGGTTCTTTAAAAGATGAAAAATTAATTCCTTACTGCGGGTCAATTATGAAAAGTTTTGTTGGAACGGCCGCTGACTTAAATATTCACATTCGTGAGGAAAAAGGATAATTAAGACCATGGCCATCGGATTTTAATATGTATATCTAAAAATTATTCTGACTTTTTTTACTGTTGGTAATGATGGTAAAATGGCAAATAATTCCTGGCATTTTTCTCAAAAATATTTTCTGGTATTTTTTTTATTTTAGAGAACGTGGAAATAGCATCAGAAAAATGAAGAAAAACTGTACTAGAATATATATTCTATAAGGCCCTGTTTCCTATAGATAAGTTCGAAAAAAAAATCTAAACGCCTATATTTCAGCTTTATAATAATTAACGTATGCAACTGCCTTTATTTTTTATTATACGCAACAATCGAGCAAATCGGAAATTTACCGCCTTAATTATTATTCAATAATTTGGATGAATCGCTATTATAGATCTAATTCTTTAATGTAGTTTGCTTGGATATGCTCCTCACTACAATTTTGGAGTTCATAATGCTACATTCAGTCTTTTACATTATTAGATATTTCGGACTGCATATACAAGGATTCGTTGAGGATATTTAACATTTTAAAATTCCTATAGTCGTTGTGAGGTTGATTGTTTCATACTGGCTTACAATTTTAAACATTGTTGCTTCAGGCTTACAATTTTAAACATTGGTTGGGGAATCCTTTCGCATAGAAAAATTTTGATTTTGATGCCATATCGACTCAATACTCAATAATGTTACCTCTACGGTGATTTTACTGTGGCATTTCCCAACCTAAATGTGTAATATTATTTATTACGTTAAATCGAAATCGAAAAATTCAATTACTTAAGAACCTAATTTCGGTGATTTCACCACGGTTTAATTTGCGCAATAAAATCGTCTCCTATGAATAAAAACCCCCTAATAAAAACAAAAATTCAAATTATTAATGGAACAAAATTGAGTAATACACATATGTAAACCTATTTCTCAATGGTTCTTTTTCACACAATTTTTTTAAATTATTATTGAATGCTTAAAAATTAAAAAGAACAGAAGCGAGATATATAATATTGTATTATTGTCCCTGTCATAACTGGTTAGATTAGAGCAGGAATAAATTTTTTAAATTGAAACTGGAAGAATGAATAGATATGAAACTTCTATATCAATTCATTCTTTTCCGTGGTTCTGTCATTAACTATAAAATGACGCTCGCATCGTGTGCGTTTGTGTTTCATATGAAAATAAATCAATAGATCGATAAACAACATTCAAAAACAATTTCAGATTAGTACAACCAAAATGTTTACTCATTTATTCTTTTGTTTCTATAAATATTTATCATTAAAAAATCAGTTATAAAAATCGTTATCCTCACCTCACCTGTAAAATAATACACGCAAACCCAACTTCACTTCATCATAATCAAAAATTGGAACAAAATATTTTCGGAACGTTTGATTATTATTTTTTGAATTTCGGAAACCGCTTTAAGGCAGTGATACATGTACGATTTTTGCTTTTAAGGTAATTAAAATAGTCGCATCAAGTAGGCGATATTAAATGCCTTTAAAGGTGCCCATACACCTGCAAGTATGCTTAACAATCATCATATTTGCGCAATCATTTTGAGAGTGTATGGTGCTGACTGAACGCATGCGCAATCTTGTAGAAATGATGGGCGAAATATCTAACATGTTTGATTTTTTCTCTTCAATCATGCGCTACATAGCGCAATCATGATTGAGAGATTATTGTTGTGCTTGTCAATTTTATATGACAGCTGCATTATTTAAATTCATACAATGGTGGCAGTCGTGATAAATAGCAAATAATTTTATTCTGAATTTCTAAATTTATATAGAAGCTTTCCAGTATTGCGGCAAGTTAAAAGTGATGACTACAAAAATAAGAATAAAAAAGACGAATGTTATTCTGCTTTAGTTGAAAATTAAAAGCGGTAGAACCTCTCGCAGACCGGATATGTTGCGTAAAAAATTAAATGTGTTTCGTACCAACTATAGACGTGCATTAAAGAAGGTAACGCAAAGTAAGGAAAGTGGCACAGGTAGAGACGACATTTATATCCCCAGTTTGTGGTATTTTAATGATCTGTCATTTCTACAAGATAAGAAATACAGCACGAGGGAATTTCTAAATGAACGAGGAAGTTCAAGATATGAACTTGCAGCTTGAAACAGACTCAGTAAGTGTATTTTTTTAAAAATATTTATTAATAAAATTGTACATTAATGATGAACATTTTGTTTTGTTATTTTATCATACTGTCTTGCCATGGAACTGCGCCTGTATTATTGAAATACTCGCAGAATCTATCCCGTGTTGATTTAGCAGAAGATGAAGAATTTCGATTTGTTGAACATTCCAAACCAAAAAGTTATGTTCTAAAGCTACAGCTAGATTGTTCAACTTGGCCAGAACAGTCATCCACATCTAAACCTTGTTCCAAATATGCGCCTTTCTTTCTACGTAAATAATTATGTAAATGGCAACATGTCATTACTATTTTAGTACCTTTATCTGGATTAAGGTTAATACTCGTTAACAGAATTCTGAATCGTTTTGCTAATATTCCGAAAACGTTTTCTACGATTCGCCGAGCTCGAGATAATCAATAATTATAGAATCTTTTCTGGTTAGTTAAGTAGCTTTGTTGAATCACCATTTCCAATTATTTCGGGTTCAGGAATATTTAGTTTTTTTATTTCATTTAATTATTTTCCAAAAATTGTGTTTGCGAAAACTCCACCATCCGAAACTCTCCCGTTAGCGCCAATATCCACCATTATAAACTCATAATTTCCATTCATCACAGCTGCATAGCATCCTGTGTCACTTGGCTTACGTATTTCGACGTGTTTATCATCTATTGCACCGATACAGTACGGAAAGTTACATTTCCGTTCAAACACGTCTGCGACATTTTCCATTCCTTTTCAGTATTTGGTACCTATATAATATGATGAAAATATTTCTTTTGTATATAAATGCTTTTTAATTCAGATATCAAGTATTGGGGATTAAAATATAAATACTCAACGCTTTAATTTTGAACCGGTGCGAAAACAAAAAAGAGTGGATAGCTTAGAACAACAAAAAATGAACTTATTGTAGCAGGCTTGTGACCATTTTAACCGTAGTGATGACCAATATGATATTCAGAGAAAGAACTGGACACAAACTTTCTCCAAATTGAAATCGGAACAACAAATTTTCGCGCGAAGAGCGATTAACGATATATTGTTTGAAGCAAGCATAGGCACTTTACATAGAAATAGCGTAAAAATAAATGAGCCCGATTGGTCATCTTCGAGGTCAAATTCAACCCCAAATTCATTTTTAGCTTATACGTCAATGCCATACGCTATGAACTTTTGTGTTCATCGGAAAATAATGAAAATGATCATAGTTCAAATTTAACTGTCGAATATTTGTAAAATTACAACATTTAATAAAATTAAATGTATAATGTGTGTACAAATTTTAATAATTAATGAATAAAAATAAATACTTTTACGTTATAATTTTTTCATCAATATTTTTACTTAAAGTTTTCTCGTAGCACTGATATCAAAGCATCACATGTCTCTATAATTATTTTACCGAGGCATTGAGGGGATATAGACCTACTGAACTTGAGATCTTCGAAACTCTGTTCTGTTGCCAGAAATCGTAATGAACAGGATAACGTTTCAGCTGTATCTCCTTCAGGAGGTTTCCGTACAAAAACTTAGGTCGTTTTTTAAGCCATTCCTTCATCTACATTTTTCTTGTTTTTTTCATTTTTTTGGGAGCTCAGTTGCCAAAATTAAAATGAAAGCCGCAGAGAATTTCTTTTTGACATTATGAACTATATGCTTGTGGGAGGGCGAGTAGACAGAGAGAAGAGACGCAACAACTTCAACAACGATGTCAAGCAACGTTTACTACGGTTAGTACAAATTTGGGTGACCGCTTGGGAAGATGATGATGGAACGAAATCTCGCACCTCCCACCGCCAAACCACCTATGGGAAAAATAGTGAAGACACAAATAATTAATTATATTAAGGCTTTTCAGATCTTGCGGTTACAAAAGGGGGGGGCGGCGCTATATTAGAAAAAATTGTGTTGTCTTGTGATTAACAAGTGTCAAAAAAAAAAAAAAATCTAACAAATTTACTAACTATCGACTATTGTTATTCGTAAAAGGGTGGACGGTGGACCCGGCGTATCCGGCATGGTTGACGAGCACGCTTGTCAAAAATAGAAAATTGAACATGGTTAAATTTTGTATATTGCAAATTATTTGCCTTCAGGCAAAATTACGTAACCTTAAAAGAAGTGACAACTATTTCAACTAATCAGCGC
The DNA here is from genome assembly GCA_963556165.1 of Tipula helvola. Classification (NCBI taxonomy): domain Eukaryota; kingdom Metazoa; phylum Arthropoda; class Insecta; order Diptera; family Tipulidae; genus Tipula; species Tipula helvola. The sequence continues at coordinate 5,557,845 of OY744481.1, read as the reverse complement.
ACTGTATTTTTTTACCTTAAAGGACACATTTTTGCATATATCCACTGCCTTTATCGGAACTGTAAAGTAAACTGTGGAAACTGTGCAATTAATGTGTGTTTGATCTAATCTTGATCAAATTTTTCATGAAATAATATGGAAATACATTCAAGTTAGTCTCCCCGTTCGGCCCAATTTCGGAAGTATTACCCCGATCCCGATTTCAAGGTAATCCGATATTTTTGAAATGTTTCTAACTTTTGTAGTATTGAGAATTGTTTCAAGATTTCCTTGAAATTGACTTGCTCGGCGTTCAGGTTATTCGAAGTGTTTCAGATAATTCGAGTTTTCAGGTTATGCATGATATTACATATCAATCGAAATTTTGGAGACTGTCGAGAACTGGTTTTACGTTGAATGAAGATTATCCATGATTATTTGGGTATATTCAAAATTGTATAGTGACGTTAAAGATTTGCTTTATATTACAGATGTATAAGCAATTCGATTTTTTTTTTTATCATTCGAGGCTTTTAGATATTTCAAATTGTCGAGTTACTCTACACCAGAGATATATCGGATTACTCCGGATTTCAAGTTCTACTCGAAATATTTTGATTTTAGTTTATCATTGAATTACTGAAACTATATACATAGATGCCGTTTCTTTAATTCGTGATTTTTAAATCATTTAAGGTTACTTCAGAATTTTCGAGATTTTAGAAAATTTCTTGATTTCAGAATTATTCATCGTAGACATCGATATTCCAATCACAAACCAACCCCTCTTTTCTATTTCTACAACTAAAATTCGTTTTTCAACTAATGACAAGTAACCGTATAGTTGAGTTCGCCAATCTGCGACGTTACTAATAAATTCGTTAAATATTTTTTAAAAGCACTACGTGGGGTTACTTTACCAAAACACAGTAGAAAAGTTGTGTTGAGCTGTTTCGAGGTAATATTAAATCAAATTTTCTACGGTTAAATACACCTTCCGAATTGCAACAATTGTTCCAAAATGTCGAACGCCCTAAAACAATATCAGGCTATTAGGGCGGTGGAGGTTTACGAGAAAGGCTGCATAGAAAATGTAATACTATGTGACGAGGAGGTGGAGTACCGGTCACAAAAGATAATTGGCAATTGTTTGTTCATTTGTTTGTATTACAGAGTGATGCTCGGTCCAGACTGAAGCACTGAATAAAGGATTATATCAGCCAATTCTCGACTTGTGGCCCACTTAATGTTGTGATCTGAAAAGTCGGATACTCTCTAAACGGAGTAATTTAAATTCTTAAATATATTCATTAGCATACTAGGAATGTATAACTGGGACTAATTCTTAAAGGTCGTGACCAAATGTGATATTGAGGAAGGAGTCTACAAATTTAAGAAATACTTAACATACCGGAAAACTTTTGTAAATTGTAAATGGTTGGTTTGGTGACGTTGACGTATAACAAACGCTTTATGGGAAAAGTATCATTCAAAGAGTCGGATAGACCTAGTTTTTTATTTTGTTAAGTTTTATAACTTGCGAATATCTAAGAATTAAATTAGCCGAATATAATCAGTAAAAGTAAATTGAAGAAAGATTTGAGTTCTAAAAGTAAATCTATTGGATATAATTTTTATTTTTTTGTATTCCGTATAACTTTTTGGGTAAAACCTTTTTACAATCAACCTATACATTAAATCGACCCGGGATTATTTTCCCTTTAGGTATAAACAAATCTGATTTTTCTTTAGTCTCTCATTTATAATGTAAATATGTTTTGACTTATCTTAGAAATTTTGTTCATTGCTAAATATGTTCTTTTTACTTTACGTTTCATGTAATTTACATAAATCCATTTTGAGTTATACATAATAAACATAAGAAAAACAAATAGAACACGTTAGTCGGAAAATTAACATATTTTATGTAAGTATTCTGCTCATAGTACATACATATATGTTTTTTGTATATAAAATTGACGTATGTATGTAGATTTTCTTATATGTAACAATGTGCGAAACAAATATTAGAAATTCTTTTTGTATATCATGAATTCGAATACTGTAAATATAATACATAATCTTATACGTATTGTATGTAATATATAAATCATGTCACATAAGCAATAAAATAAATAAGAATAGAAAATCTTATATGTACATAGATATCTTACGTGAATATTCTAGGATTTCTTTTTTTTTTGCAGATTGGGATGAGACATACGTGAAAAATAGCTACTTGTTGGAAGGATGTCTTGTTAAACATATACATAACTTATCAATTTATTAAGATGGTATACGGCCCTTAATTACTTTTGTCTGCATTATTTGATTGTCGGTTTTAATTAAATTCTATAATTTATGAGGATGTTCTTTATTTAGCATTTTATTTTGAAACAGCAAAAGGAACCAGTTTACTGTGCTTTGTGATTAATAGTGTTGTGAGTTGTGACGTTTAATTATAATAATTAATGAAAAATTTGAATGTGATCGATGTAGTGTGAAGAAACAAGATTTGTTTGTGTAGATCTTCTTTGGTCTTGAATTCAAATTCCAGTGATTTTTTTTTAGTTCATTTTACAGTTCTGATCAATTTGGTGAGACGCATAAATTATTTGGGACCTTTATTTAAATTAAATGAGTTTCAAATATTAATTTGTCGAAATTTGCAATCGCATGCAATGATTTTGATACTAAATTGTAGCTTAAAAATATTCAATTAAAGACTAATAATTAATCAAAATATAATAATCCTCCATTTATTTAATTATCGTAAATCAACAACGCCAAACCCATTCCACTACCAAGCATTTTGGTAAACTGCTAAACTAATGATTTATTGAATTTACCATTCCGACTTTTACTGTTACTCTACAATCAGAGTAATAAAAATTAATGGTAAGTCAATTTGTTTTATCATTTTGTATTCCAAAAGTTCAATTAAATTAAATTGATTTCAATTAATGATTTTAATGTAAAAATTATTTTTTGCTAAATCCTAAAATTTATTTACTGGACATAATTTATCGAAATAAATTCGATAAAAACTATAAAAATTTAGTTTTATATATTATATTTAAATATCTAAATTACATTAAATATTTGAATAAAAATTAAAATTGATTTAACTTTTCTGCATGCACAAACTGTAGAGGGGTGAATTAATTTTTGTTCTTTTTTTTTTGTTTTATTTTCGGTTAAAAGGTTTTTGGAATTTCATTAAATCAGAAAATTGTTGTTTTTAATGGATTTCTATAGAATTAATTTTATTTTTAATACGTAGAGGACGAGGTTTATACAGAGCCTTCTAGAGTATAGAGCCATAATCATTATGACGTATTTTTTTAAAGCTTTTTTAGTGGTATAACTTTTCACTGATTTCCATAGGAATCCATAGTAAAAATGGTGTTTTTTAGCTTCAAGTTTTATAATGAAAAAAGCAAAAATGTTACAAAATGTTTATACAAAAGTGTTCTACATATCTTTAGCAGCAATATATGATACAAGAAGGGTATATTGGTATTAAGTAAATATTAGTTGCAGAAATATTAAAATTAAATTATTTCCAAAATATATTTTTCGAATTTTCATTTTGAAAAATACATCAAAGTTGGCTCTGACGAATTAAAATAATACTTGCTAAATTTATCTTTAGTTTTACTAGTGTACGTTAGATGTCTCAGATTTATACAGAAAAATATGAAAAAAAATTGTTTAATCACAAAATTATGACACGTTCTTAATATTTTGAGAATTTGTTTTGCTTTTCCTACAATTTTTGCACTTGAAATTTCTCCAGGTGGCAATTTTTGGTACGATTTTACAAAATTTTTGTTGCCATCACTGCCATCTATGTAATGAATATTGACTTAATGCACACGATTTGTAGTAAGCTTTTCTATTTAATTTGACCAGAATGCTGTTGTTATGAACTTTTTTTTATATTTTGGTTAAAATAAATCAATTATTACAAGAAAATGAAAACGATTTACTGAAACGAGATTTATATATGTTGAAATTCAAATATTTATGAAAATATTTCATAAATCATAATTAAGAATTTGCAACGTTTTCATTTACAAATTTGTCTTAGGAAAAAAAGTGATTTTCCATATGTTTTATGTGTTTTACTATGGAAATTTTGGTTTTTTCCTCATTTCTAATTCCCTTATAAAAGCTTCGTTTTTTAGATTATGGCTTGTATAATCAAGGTTGCTTTGGGTTTATATCGTAATATATCGATTCCCTTATTATGAACATTTTTATAAAATGTAATATTCCCTAAAGTTTAATAAAATTGATTTTATCGGTAAAAAAGTTACTAATGATGAGTTGAAAATCAAACAATCAAAGCGTCTAATGGTTTCTAAATATTTCAAACTTAATCAATAATTTTATGACTTTCCACAAATACCTTATACAAAAACAAAAAACAATTGCACACCGCACCAACAATCGTTACATTTAATTGCCTTAAGTAAATTTAGCATCATTTCCGTTTAGATAAAAACTGAAGTCGTTCGTTTTGTTTAGGTATACAATTTCCGTATTCTTTGCATGTCTTGTATACGAAAGCTTATAGCAAAACAAAACTATAAGGAAACTCAGTGAAATTATAAATTGAGTTGCGGAGAAAACACATTTTTGAGGTTCGTAAAAAACTCTCTAAGTATATCGTAAATTGTTGTCGGAATTGCGAAACTAAACTAAGAAGTAAAACCGCCGAAAGGAAATAAGACATTTGAACAAAACAACCATCGCTATAGATAAAACATGGAAAGTGTATATAAGATGTATACTGTTCTACCGTAAATGTCGTAAGAAATTCCTTACCCATTCATATCTTTATTGACGGATTCTTATTGTTGTTGTATATATATATAAGTTTCTTTTACAAAATACACAAAAGCAATTAAAATGGTTTCTTCTTGTTGGCAAACAACTATGTAAGATAAAAGTTGAATTAATGTATTTTACATGTTCGTCGACGTTTATGACTATATGATTTTTCCATTTTCTTAAGTTTTTCCTTAAAGTGGAATGCTGTCAATTATGCGGTTTTTGTTTGAAATCTAATCACATCTGCGGTCAAAACTTAATCTGTCCTCGTTTCCTTTTTGTGTTGTCTTGCGTGTTTTTTTATAAAAATCATCATCATGGCTCATTATTTCCACTTCAAAAGAAAATTTCATCAAATAAAATTTCTTTTTGTTTTGTGTTTTTTTGGTGAACTGATACGATTTTACCAATAATATCAACATGAACAAGAGAACGAGACACTATAATAAGCAGGAATATAATTATCAGGATGATAAGTTTTTATTCGAAAATGTCTCTTTATCTTTATTTGTACATTACGCAATCATTAAGGCTGGGCTAGAAGCAAGGAACCATATATGAAATGGGCAATAAACTTTACCTATAATATTCTCTACATCATACCATTTTCATAATTTCATGAGCGAATGATTCATCTGGTATTGTACTTTAAAAATAAGACAAATGCTATTACTAGAGCTATTACTTTAACCTTTTACGATGCTGATGGAAATTAATCATTAACTATCCATTTTTTTCTCTCTTCACTTTCAGGCATGAGACCAACTTGTTCAGGTTTTTTCTTCAAAGAACAAAGATGTGAATCCTCAAAATTTCGGTTCAGGTTCAGCTTCGTATTCAACAAAACAAAATTTAAGTTCCGGTTCGGTTCAGGTTCAGTATATTATCATGTGCGGTTTGCAACTATGCCAATGAATTAAAATTTTTCAAGGTTTTCAAGCATATTTCAGATGTTTTTATGGTGGGAGTTTATTAGCGGTTCTACAATTCAAATATCGCAGCATAAATATTTCGCAGACAGAAAAATTTACGAGGAAATACTTATAAAGCCACGAAATTGAACGGGAAAGCTAATTATGGTGGTGATCAATATTTCCTTCTCAAATGCCACATCCCAGGAAATCTGCAATCAGGTTTCAGTAGTGATTTCGAAGAGGATGACAAAAGTGACATTAATTAAAAATTTTACGATGAGACAAATTCATAATTTATCAACGGCGATAGTGAAGAAAGACTGGGACCATTTGTATATTTATTTCGTCGTAATAAGTGTTTTAAAAAATACAACCGAGTAGTTGAAAAACAGGAGTTCCGTTCAGCATGGCATATTTCAAAATGGCATATTTCAAAATGGAATATGAAAATATGGCACAAGGTACACTGCGGCATATTTCAACACGGCGTAAGGTACACTATGTGATTTTTTTAAAACGGCATATTTTAGTACGACATAGGCATACTATTACATAAGGTATACGACGGCTTATTCCAATACGGCACATGGTACAATATGGCATATTGTAGAACTTGGCTATTTCTTAGCTGATTATGATAAAATTTGGCAAGTGCAAAGAACATGGAATACTAAAATGGGTTATAGGCGAAGTTCTGAAATATGACCAATTAGGATGGGTGGAACTTGCCAATTTATTAACCGAATATGATGATATTAAATATATAAAATAGGATTCTAAACAGGATTTTAGTTGAAGCTCTAGAATATGGCCAATTATTGGGAAACTATTTCTTAATCGATTATGGTGAAATTGTAAAAATCACTATTTTTCGATATATTTGAGGTTATGTCGCACGTGACATAGAAAAGTAGCACAACTCAAAAAGATACGCAATGATCGATTTCATAACCTGATGTAGTGGAGTTTGCACATTTATTTTACAAAGCGAGAGACGGCTTAATTTTCCAATCTTCGTTTTTTTGACGCTTATAGAGAATAGTGTAGTACAATCGAAATTAGCATGTTTTCTTTTGCTCTCCTGAAAAATTTGAGATTTTGAGTTGTGTCACTATCCTTTGTTACGTGCGATGTTACATCGAAAAGATTTTTTTATAAAATCATTCATGGGATCCTATTTAACTACTCTTCCTCTTAAAAACGCTTTCTGGGTAAGAGGCTTGGGCAAAGTTTGTCGACCTGTGTTACCTGAAGATCCTTCATAAAGTGAAAAGAGGGAATGGACGGGTGGATCATCGCCTATCGAATACAACATTTTTAAAAGTGCCTTACAATTTTCTATGATCGTTCATAAATAATTTTCAACTTTGAAGTATCCGATTTTAAAACTTGGTTTTCAGTAATAAAACAGTATATTAAAGTAATTTGAAATTCATAACACCGAATCAAGAAATTCGATAATAATCAATCTAAGCGGAGGTTGTAAAAACGAGAGTAGAGTAAAGAAAGAGTTCAATTTGATATTACAAATGACAACATATCAAATTTGGCTTCATAAATATCAATTTTGTTAAACCGTATACTTAGTTAGCTAATTTTGAGTATAAAACTGATAAGCAGGTTGTAAAACATTCAATTTGATTATAAATCGGAAACTGGTAGTTGAAAAAGTCTAAAAGGAAAACTTTGAATAACTTTGGAGCTAGTTTTATAGAATTTCAATTTTCGATAATTCAGAAAGTTAAATTAAATTAAAATTTGGTTTTAATTAATTTAAGACTAAAATTACACATCAGACTAACCAAATTATAATTTTTGATTATATTTAAAATTTCATTCTAAATAGTGCTCCGGTCGAATTCAAGAAACCTGAAAAAATTTAAATTTTCATAAATTTACAATAGTCACCAAACAGTTTTAGTTTTAACCTAATGAATGGCCAAAATTTTGGATTACGAGAGCCGCAATATGAAAAAGTTTGAGAAGCCCTGAAATAAACAAGCAGCCCAAAAGATAGCTTATATAATACCCTAAATATATAGCTATAACAACGTTTTAGTTGAAGACACTTCAAACAACACCATTTCTTCCTACATTCTATTCCCACTTGTATGCTCAATTAAAATTGCTTTTTTCTCCATTTAAAGCGAATATAGTTTTTGCCAATGGTAATGTGTAAGAAAAATGTACGAAAATAAAATAAAACGTGACACGTAAATAGAGTGGTGAGAATATTGAAATAAATGTTTGGAAGAGTAACAAAATGCTGGTTGCCAATTTTTTATGGTTAGCTCAAAAAGTTGAAATTAGACAAAACCAATTTTGAATACGCGTTAATTTTGAAAATTTTGAATTTCTTAACCATAAGGGAGGTACCGGAAGGATCATTTTTATGTTATTTAATTGATATTTTGTCAGTTGTTCTTTTACTCGGTGAAAACCAGCATTCGCTCTTTAAAATTTATTATTTGCTCTTTACTGATCAAATAATTATTTTCTACTACTGATCGATCTGGATAGTATGGATAGAAAACAAAATATGTATATTGTGATGATTATTCATTTGGCATCAAAAAAAATAAAACAAATTCTTTATAGGGAACAGTAACAAAAGAATAGAAGAGTTATCTTTTTCGCATCCGCCAGTAAATATTGCGTCATTCTACAACTAATTTTATTAAAAAATTAAAATTATCACTGCCTGAGCTCGATTCATGATATTGTTTCAAAATTATTACAGTTTTGCAGCTTTAATAAAACTTGTTCATTAATAGTTATTTACGTCACAAGGGCGGTAAATGAGTTGTTACAGTACGAGTTCGACGTTTATGGGCGAGGCGACGAAGGAGCCGAGTCCAGAAGTTTGAACGAGTACTGTAACGATCATTTAACGTACGTGTAACGTACAACGTTTTATTTCATACTACATGGGACATTAATTCGATTTTTTCATTTAAAATTGAATTTTAAAGTAAAAACATGAATTTGAAATTTAAAGAAAATCAATCCAAATGATTTTCAAATTATCAAGTTACCTTAGTTACTTTTTGTTTTTCTTTGGTTTTATATTTTTCTGTACTGTAATAGCTCGTTTTCCGGACGCTTTTGTTCTGTACCGTCATAATTCATTTCCCGGACACAAATCAATCACGTAATCATTGATTTTCGGTATAGTATGAAATAAAATATATTTCTATTCTGTTCAATGGATCGATTCTTTAATTTTTTTATTGTTTGCTCACTATTCGTTGGTTACTGAATAGAACTCATAAATTTCTGGTTTACTATTCATGATCGAACAACCGAAAAGAATGAATAAAATAAACTGAAGGCTAGTTTTGAACGCTCGTAAAAACAAACAAATAAAGCCCAGAAACGTTCTGTTCCATATTGGTGTCATTCTGCGAGAGAGATATAGTGGATTTCTTCAAATATTTGTTTACCCTTAACTCTTGTTAAAGTGTTTTTTTTTAAATCAAAGATACTATTTTTTAAACATTCCGGCAATCAATTTTTGTTTGAATTTTTAAAATAAATATCTCAAAGCATGATGAGCAATTGACAATGAGAGAATTCCCTAAAAAAGGAATTAATTCATTTTTCGTTGCAGATCCTTTACTAAAAACCCGAAAAAGCTCCGCATAGTTGTTTCTAAGGGAAATTTAGCAAATGAGTTCACTGGAACGTTTTTTAAACGCAATAGTTCTGCTAAAGTGGTACTTCCTTCAATAATTCGTTATTTTTGTTCCTAGCCTTTTTCTAAAATTTTATAAATGGCGTTTTCTGAAAGACGCTCAATGCTGGATTTTGTTCGTTTTTCTGAGCAATATTATTTCGCAAAAGTTTTGTGACTTTTTGCCATATAGCTTTGTGGCAAATTTGGCTATAAATTTACATCTACCGAAATATAGTTGGTGACTCGGTCCACATAGTAATTTTAGATCAACTGGTGAAAAATCTATCGAAAGTACTCAAATATTGATTCAATTTTGCATACAATTAGTTTTTGCATGTATTTACAAAATCCAAACAGTATTTTAATCAATATAAATAATGTAAAAATCTGCAATCTCATATTGTGTGCAACTTTGTATGATGCAAACGGGTAAATGCTGTATTATTCATTACCACACCAAATAAATAGTTTTTGTCCACAAATTCGATATTTTTTGTATATACATATGTCGATATAGTTATGTTGATTATTGATTGAATGTTACGTATTGATATTTTTCCACATATACCAATTAAGCCAAATAGCGAAAATAGACAAACATGTCTTTATTAACTTTAATTACTAAGAGTGGTCCTTGTTGTTTGGTACAAAATCAATGAGCGATTATGTAAATTTTTGCTTTTGAACAAATTTATTTATTCTATGCTGGCAGATTATGACAAAAATAGTTGTATTTTTTCCATTTTTATGTGGCTACTTACATATAGGAAGCAAAAAGGAATTAATGGATTACTGTGTATTGGAGTTCATCCTGGCATAATACTCGTATGTATTTATTGTGGTTTGATTTTATCCAAGTCAAAATATTCAATTCTCATTAATCTGTATTTGCATAAATAGGATGTATCGGTTGAAATATCGTAAATGTAATTTTATTATATATAATATAATTAGTTGGTAATAATGGTATACAAAGATAATTAGTTATTTTGAAATAATATTTCTAATGGAATATGTTATTTTACCCTGGTATTAATGAGAGAAAGCTTATTTTACCTGAGGGTTTTTTAGTAGGAGATAACGCTTTCGGATAAATATTTTTAACAAAATTTGCTATTTCCTTTTTACAAATGAACGTTGAACAGAAGAACATAATGATAGAAGATTTATGTTGAATCGGGCGCAATAAATTTTGTTTAACATTTAAAGAAATTACCACTACAGGAAAATACCAATAATTATTTGTTTTCGACAAATATACTGCAACACAAACATAAAATCCCTGATAGAAAACCCCTGATCATAAAACTTGTATTTTGGAGACCTAGGATACGTATTATTCAATTTCTCAATGGGGAGGTTTAATTTATTAAATGAAGCTCAATTTCTAAAAAGTTTGTGAATTTTATTTGATCTTTAGGGCATGTCAAATTTGAAGATAGTTGATAATTCAATTCTAGAGTGGCCGTGTTTATTCATGTTGTTCAGCACATTTTATGATTTGTTGCTTACAATCTCAAAACCTCGCCTAGATGGACATTTTCGATCAAGAGCAAGCGCATGAACGTTAGTTGAAAGTCATCTACCAAACTGTTCTTGTAGTTCTCGAACATATTATATTAGCCAAAGTAAATTCCATTTCTTGAGCTCAACCTGGTATCTTTACTAAAAAAAATTATTTTATATTTTATGTTATAAAATCAATTTTATTAATATAGGTATTTGAGAGTATGTCGGCAGTAGCAGCACACTATTAGGTAAAACTACCATTTTTAAAATGATCCATGTTTTACATAGCAATATCACAATAAGAGAAAAACTGAAGAAGTTATTCTACTTGGTCCAAGTTGGAGCACTTTCACATTAGTATAAGGCTTAAACAAAAAACCTTTCGACATTTTTAATTTTCGACCCAGTGGCAGAAAACTTTTAAAAAATGAAATTGCGATTCCGAAATTTCGGTGCTCCAGTTTCAATATGAAAGTACATGTCACTTGCTGCTAGACTTGCTCATCATTTATAATCAACATTTATTTTAAAAGTATTATCTACACTCGGAAAGTTGCAACTTTCCTAACAACAAATACGTAAAAGAATTGTAATTGAAAAACCCCACTTAAAGCAAATATGAATTTCATAAAATTCTGTAGATGATAATTATAATCCTACGGGCTACGTACTTATATTTTCTTTATCTAAAATCAGATTTATATTTATTTTACCAACTAAATAGTAAAAATTGAGAGCTTTCTTTGAAACCCAAAAGACCACACTAATTAACAAAATTTAAAAATCGAAGAAAATTACAAAGAATATGTATAGTATAACAGACATTTTTCTAATTAAAACAATGGAAAACCACAAAAAGAAAATTTTGGTTGTTCTTGGAAAGTTTTGTTTTTATGTTTTATTGATTGCCTTGCTGTTTATCTTTTGCTCTCTGTTCATCGTTCTGTAATTTTTCTAAACACAATAAAAATAAATTGTGTCGTCACGGTCAAAATAAATCGTTTGGAATTTATTAAATTTTTTTGTTATGGTCTGTGATCGAAGCGCAGAAAGGAATTAAATCGAATAGAAATAAACGAGCTTTATGACACTTTTATATTGTAACATAAAATTCTTAACGACATGAACAAAATGCTACATTATAACGATATTCTATAATATTTGTTTAACATCATCTTCTAATGACTAATTATTATACAAAAACACGTCACACACCACCAACACATCGTATGGCCATCATCAAAATTCAAGATCATATGATCTATATGCACGAAAATACAAAGTATGTATGTTGTTTTGTACAGAATTTTTCGTGTTGTTTAAAATAACGGAGTTGAAAAAAAAATTAATTAGTTTATCTCGTGGAAAATAAATAATTTTTTCTGTTTAATTTTAACAAGCATTGAAATTTCTTGGAAAAACAAAAAATTATCATTCAATTAATTAAATTTGAAACCAAAAACGAAATTACAGATTGGTGGGTGTGTGTGTATTGGAAAAATGTTGCAAACTGGGTGTCCTCGAATAACAATCAATTTGCATATGCGTTTAATTCCAGAGCCACCCGGTTTTCTCAAATACGCATAGACTATAACGGAAAATAATAATTAATTATGATTTAACAACCGAAAAATTATAAATTTACTATTTATGTCTGTTATTTTTTTTTTATACATTTTCGTTCTAAAGTTAAACAGAAATTAGTATAAATACGGTACCGAATACTTTAAATTTGAAAAATTATAGCAGTTTAAAAAATTTATCAGAGGTTGACGTCAATTTTATTACTAATTTTAATGGAATATTTTTATGTCTGCGCGAGAGAGAAGTTCATATAAAGGTTATAATTTATAAATTATGGTAGATAGCATTTTGGAATACCATTTTAATGTATGCGGCTTTAAAATACTTATATTAATTCCACATGGTTGGCGATTTTGGGTTTAGTAAGTATATAATCGAAGAAAATATACTCTGATAGCGCTACCTCCATTTATTCGACAAATATTTTGTATTTAATTGTATTTTTGTAAGACCATCATAATTCCACTATAGGTGATTTTGTAATTTTAATACTGAATCTTTTTCTAAAACAAAGTTGCTAGTTGCAATAATGTTTGTGGTTCACAATTACCGTAAAATATCAAAATTACCGAGAAAATATTTAAAAAAAAATGTTGAACCTCCCAACTAATAGTATTACAACTCAAGTTGTCATAGTTTAATTTTAATTACTATCCTTTCTGTCAAAATCCCACTTGTGCATCGCCCATAACTTCAGATTTATGAAAATTTTAAAACTAATTATACCATACTCTAATTTTCCTGAAGACAAATTTATTTTATACTAAACTATGCCATATGAATTTGTCATAGTTTTATATAAAACAATTGACTTAAAACCAAATGTTTTTAAAACAAATTGACACAATCATAGTTTTATGAAATTTTACAAACAATCTCAAAATGGTGAATATGATAAGTTAATTCGTCATACGTTTTCACATAATACGGAAATAATATTTAAATGATAAATCAAATTGGAATACTTTAAAAGGAAAATATTGGTTTGAATGAAGTTGGTAGTTTTGTTTTTGTATTTTATAACTTTATAATAGAATTGTGCAGTGTGTTTATGGTATAAACATTGTCGGGAGCTGACATGCATATTAAAATGTCTATCAGAGCGCATTTAATGGTAGAAATGGCCGGAAAAATGTGTTACAGCAAGCGAACTATGACATTTATTATTAAGTTATAATTATAGAAAGCAATTTATTTTTTTAAATAGTTTACTTTATAAAATCACTTTACGACGTAAATTAATCTATATGTTTTTACGACGTCAATTGAATTATTTTTTAGAAGTAGTTTTAGATAAAATAAAACTAGTTGGCACAACTATTATGTGTACCGAATGAAATTTGTGATTCCCAAATTTATATTATCTCATAGGTTACTACGCAAAAGAAAAAAACTGGTACCGTTATTTTGTAGAAAAACAATTTAAAAAAACGAATAAACGTCAAATTGGGCATTTGTTTTATTTGTTTCGAAATGGACGCATCATAAGGAGAAAAATGTGATTTAATAATTAGATTGTGCAATGAGCATCCCGAGTATACCAATAAAAAAATTGGTAAATTGGCCGGTGTTTCCAATAATACGGTAACAAATGTAAAAAAAAATGTCAAATCAATCTTTCTGTATCACTCAAGCCCGGATCCGGAGAAAAATCAGGTGCTCCAAATAAAATGTTGGATCAGAAAATTGTAAGAGTCATTTCGAAACATCCCTCGATGTCTGTGCGAGATTTGGCCAGAAAAACCAAAACAACCAAATCGATTGTGAAACGAGCTAAAACCAGAAATAATCTACGGACATACAAGAAGTCAAAAATCCCCAAAAGAAGTGTTGAACTATTTAATAGAGGGATCGATCGAGCAAAGAAACACAACAAATGGTTGAACGAAGAAAAGATTCTTGTTTCGTAATGAACGACGAGACCTACGTCAAAATGGATTTCTCGACACTTCCAGGTCCCCAATATTACATCAAAAAGAAAGGTAAAGAACTGGACGGAGCAATTACTACCATAGCTGTTGAAAAATTTGGCAAAAAAACATATGGTTTGGCAAGCAGTTTGCCAATGCGGCTTAAGATCACATCCATACATAATAAATGGGATTATGAAAAGGTGAATGTTCGCCGTAAAATGAACAAAAAGTTTGAATGAATACGATTATTTAAAAACTGTACAATATGTGCAATAGAACAAGTACAGAAAAATAATGATTATATATTGCCGTTTAGTTTCAATTCTTCATGTACAAATCACAAATTTCATTCGGTACACATAATAGTCATAATGTTGATAGTGAAGTATAAAATTACAATGTTGAGTTAGAGGAATTCCCGGGTAAATATTTACGTATAATTATAAGAACTGTAAATTCATTAATTCCTAAATTAACGTTTTAGCGGATCGGAATATATTCTAGATACTACAAATGAAACTCAGCGGACTAATGATTCAAATCTGAACGATTGACAGAAAAATTTCCACATTTTATTATAAGAGGAATTCACTGCTTTAATAAAAAGACGCATACTGCTACGTCTGGCATGAATGCGTTTGTAAAAGAGGTGGTAAACTGTCTTCAAAAATGTATTAAAATGCAAGTGAAAAACAATACCTACCTACTACCTTACCTACTTTGAAGAAATAATATTTTGGTCAGACAACTGTTACCATCAAAATAAGAATAAAATTCTTATATGTTTCTATTGATATTGAAGAATGAAGATAATTCAGTTCACTCAACCATCGAGGAAAGGTAAAATTGAGGGTAGTAATGGTTCCTCGGGAATGGTTTGAAATCATAAGATATGCGCAAGTTAGCGAACCTTTCTACAAAGTTTTTTAATATTTTAAACCACTAAGTGAAATGGCCAATTTCTACAAATATAATTTACAAATTTCTAAGTTAAAGAAATTTAAAATCTCCAACACCAATCCACTTACAATTTGCTACAAAAAGGACTGTAATTTGCCTCAAGAGCCATTAGTGCTAATTAACGAAGAATTAAATAAAGGCAGAAAAGCAGCAAAAAATTCAGAAACATTCAAAAATTGTATTCTTGTATTAATTTATGGAGAACCGTTGCCAATAACTTTAGCAAATCTAAATTCATTATGTGAATTGCACCTCATCCATCAAAAGAACCATAGTTTTTATGCAAACTTACCGGTTACCGAAACCGTCGCAAACAACGACGATGAGGACGATGAATAATGTGGCACAGATGAATTTAAAACAAGTCAATTTTACCAAATGGAGTATTTCAAAAAAATTTATTTTGTTATTAATTTTTTTTATAATCATAATTATTACGAATTGAATAAATTTTGATGAAAATCATTTTTTTATAGTTGTCGCGACACCTGAACATCTACACATTACTATTTTTAATTTCATTTTAAAGTATGATTTTATCAGATAACATATGATGATTTTCTTAACCAAAAAAATTAAACTATGATAATTTGAATTGTTATATGTTATAATTTGGAAAATTCCTAGTAAACTATGATGAATTTTAATGTAAATAATTGAATTCTGATTTATTTTGTAATACGATCTTATTTACGACATTAAAATGAACATTTGTATCAAATACAAATACCTGTCTGTATCTAATATTTTTCTAAAGATAAATAAAAAATAGCGTCTATTATAAATTTGATGTTTTCGACTTGTCGTAGTGTTATTTGTGAGGTGCGATTTAAACTTTAAGTAAAATAATCATAGATGCAAATGTGTTTGATTTAATATTTTGATTAACCCGATTTTTTATTTCTTTAGACTGTGTCCGAAACCTATGATAAATATTTTCTAGTACTAATTTCTGACATTTATTTGAAAAAACTGCACACACCCAAATTATGTCCTTGGTTATCTCGAATTTCGATTTCTCACTGAATAATTCCATTTCACAAATTTGAATTCTCGTTTTCTTTGCGAGATAATGATAACTTTTTAGTACTAGTTCTAAATGGGATAAAATGTCAAAAATGGAAACAATTGTTAAATCGAAAATGAACTAATTGTAAATTTATACATGAATTGAATTAAAAAGTAAAATATTTTAAATACCGATTGGTCTAATATATATACAAAATAAAAGGTAATACAATGACAGGCACCGCGATTATTACGATACCATAAAAAAAATATTTCTATCACACTTACACTATCTGTCTCTTTTTTGAATTTAATGTTTACCGCGTTTATACAACTAGATTATTATAATCAATTTGTGAAGTGCGGTAATCATGTAAGCATTTAAATCGTGCTGCTGTAACAGTCTGAAAAAAATAACTGCATGAGGCCAGATTTTGTGAGAATTCGGAGGTAAATTCCAAAAGAGTGTTTTATTGATGAACTGAATATTTTCTTGATCAATGTGAAAAGATACATGGTTTAATAAATCGACCCTAAATTTCCTTTTGGTAAGCGTATCACTGAAAATTCCACCATGTAATAATTTCATTTCAGCTTCAAATTCCGTGATGAGAAAATTTGACATTTAATCTCACAAATACGAATCAAAAAGTAAATATCTCGTTTAGTACAAAATCCCATCTCACGAAAAAATCTCATCAAACCTAATTTATTATTCTGTACAATTATTTCCGTATTAACACGCACATACATATATACGAACACCTCCGTCTTCCATATAACATCTAGTCGTATTCTAGTTTTTTCCTATACCGCAGCAATGTAAAACTTTTGGTTATTTGTTGTTATGATAAAAAGTGCTTTTGAAAAATTTTATTTTGGTTTTTCAGTTTTTGAACAGACACAACACAAAATATCTGAACTTTTTATTTATTATTAATTTTTGGCTGGTTACTCGTTTTTTTCTTTTCATTTTTTTATTTGACCCTTTGAAACCGGATTTGGATGAAACTTTATCTTTTTCTCCGGAAAATTATTATTATTTTTGTAATTTAATTTTAAGTTTTGACAAGGCTTTCGTAAAATATGTACAAAAGTTTTCCAATATAAAAATTAAACTTTTTAGCTTTTGTGTATACATATTGGATTTTGAAGTTTTGTGTTTTTCAGTCATTTTGAGTTATTTATGTACATCGAAATTATATTTCCAAGCCAAATTTATGTATTAAAATGTCATCAGAAATATGTGTAAAGTACGCTCACATATCATATTATTATTCTGATTTGTGTTTTAGTTATTTGGCTGGAAACGTAAATATTTATGTTTTGTGACATGTCTGTGATTATTTCTATTTAAATTCTATGGAGAATATAATGAGACGAATTTTCCATTTTCATAACACTTATTGATGATTTGGATATCACCAATGAATTTTCAATTCTATTTAATGTATGACGATGCTTTTAGATAATTTTAAAGTTTACTTTGAAACGGGTAAATTTGTAATGCCCCAACACGTTGCAGAAAATTAAATATCATTATATTAGGATTATTGCAAATTATGAGGGGGATAAATATTTCTTAATTCATATTTTTCTATTCCCTATATTATAAATTAACAAAATTTTTGTAAAAATTAATTAAGAACAAATCTGGTTGATACTCTTCTCACAATCAGTAAAGTAATTTTACTTCGACAACCTGCTAAATCAGAAGTCGGTCTCGTCTTAATATCTAATTTATTAATTTGATCTCACAACAGCATCTTCGACAAAGTACAGGAAAACATTTTTCCATTGCAAAAAAGGAAAATCGATTAATTAGTGAGAATTACCTGGGCATATCATTGTAAACGTGTTTTCGCCAAAATCACCCTTGTAGCTTCTGGGCCGAAGATTTTGTGCTATTAAGGGTACCCTCATACCATTGAATCGAAAGCTTGGATAACATCCAGATTCCAGAGCAAAAAGTATATTAAGCAAAACTCGTATGTTACGATATAGCCGGATTTATAACATCCAACCAAATAAAAAATTTGTTAAGCCAGATTTTTTTCCTCTGAGAGAATTTCCACTGATTGTTGTCTATTGGCGGATAAAGTGAATTCAGCGTAATATTTCGCAAAAATTGTTGCATAAGGGAGCTTAAAAAATAAGACTTAGCTGTAAAAACCAGAACTGGTTTTTTTTAATTTTTTTAATGGACACATAACAACCATGTATGCATACCATATTTGTACTAATAATTTGATATTTTATGGTTGACTAAAAAAAGGTTACTCGAATAATTTGTCAGTTGACTTTTCAATTTGAGTTAAAATTCTCTGATTGAAAATTTCAGTCCGAATTACTGAAATTTAGTGGATTATTACTTATAAAACAACTTACAACTAACATTTGGTGTTTAAAATTACAAACTACCAAATATTTGTGATTATTTACCCAAAATTAGAACTAAATTGACCAATTTTGTAAAATTTTCAAATACTTAAGCTTCAGCGGAATAACATCGGCACATTAGAATCAATTAACTAATTTGCTGATTATTAGTGGTTTATGAGTCAACTACCTATGGCTCATGTAGTTTTAATAGAAAGTGGTGAGCAAAACATCAGTTTTATCTGTTATTCAGGTACTCTCTGATTCGAAGTAAACTCCTTGGTATTTTAGCTTTGGATTGGTCTTTTTTTCTGTTGACGTTTAGTTAATTCTAATCAAATAATTAACTAATTTGGAAGGCTCGAGGTTTAAATTGTTTTTAATATTAAAAAATAATTCTGTGCAATTCTAAATTATTAAATCCAGGAAATTGGTCTTTTAACATAATTTAAAATAAATTATGTTAAATTGAAAATTTCACCTATTAATATTCACAATATACCAAAATAATTAAAACCGATCAAAATTCTGGAATATTAAACCAAGAAAATAAATTCTGAAATAATTTGAAGAAATTTGTTAATCTATGGAAAATTTGAATCAACTGTTATTTTAATTCCACCTAGTGATCTCAATTACTCAAAATATTTAAATTTCGAAAAATGTTTAAGCTAAAAGCTTGCAATGTGACAAAATATAAAGCAAAATTTGAAAATTTTCAAATTGTTCTAATCTTCTAATTATTGAGCTTCCGCAATTGAGCTTAGAGATTTAATAAATAATCAATTAGGTTAAGAGATGTGTCTAGCAATTCATAATTGATAAGCTGAATTTTGAGAATACTGATTTTAATGTTGAATTTCTGAAAAATTTCTGGACTTTTAAAGTTTCAATTTGGAATTTAGATCTTCGATTCTAAACTTTTTAATTAATATATGTTTCTTTAATTTATCTAATTTTGCGATTTATCAGAGAATATTAATTCTTAAAATTTTGATGTTGTAGCACTTCATATTCCTATAATCTTATAAAAAAATATCTGAAATTTAAAAAAAACTTGAATGTTCAGTTGGTCATTTGAAATATAGGAACTCGTTAAATTAATTTTGCTGATAGAATTTGTTAATTGTAATTTTGGAATCTCGTTTATTTAAATTATTAATTTCTGATTTAGATTATTATGAAAATTAAGAAATTTAAATTTTGTTTTTGGATTTTTAGAATTTAGAAATTAGAAATTTAGATCCCGAAATGAAATACTAATTACCAACCTAAACCTACAAAACAAGTCAATTGAACTCAAAATAAATTAGTTCGACTAAAAAATTAAGTTTAAGAAAACTACCAAACAGATCTTTCTACTAACTTAATTTACGTAAGCAAATTTATGATCAAATACTGTAAATCAATGTATTTGAATCAATTTTTTAAATTTGTTTTTGCGAATAAATTTCATTTTTCATTGAGTTTCGTTATGTTCTAATTTATTTAATTTGAAATAGTCTCTCGCCAGAACAACGGAAGCATATGCTTAGAAGGCTAACATTGAAAGCTACTACTAAACATGCCGCAATAGAATTTTAATAGAAAGCATTCACACTGAATATTCCGAGGTAACAATCAAACCAAAAGGGATACATGCCAGGTCGAAAGCGAACGAGGGCAGTAAGCGTGAATTTTACGATACTATGAATTATCAACGCTCACTCAGCAAAAAGTATATTCCATGTCGCCAGCAATGCAAAATGAACTCTATATTGAAATCGATCGAGTACTCGAACTTGGACTAATAGATATAAGTGCTTGGCATATTCGAAAAGGATGCATATCGACTTTAATATTTAAAACCAAATTTTATAATTTAATTTTTTTTACATTTATTGAAACCTTTTGAACGATCCTTTAAGTAATAAAACTTATAGAAAATTGGGTTTTTGCATAAGATAATCGAAGCAGGTACGAAACTATTATGTTTCGCCGGGTACTTTAGGTTTAGAACCTGGGACCCCGACGCAATAATTTGGTTTTAAATTACACTTAGTAATACTTGTACTATTATGATAATTCACAACTTTTACTTTAAATTCTAGAATTTGCATAGGTAGAAGTTTTTATAATTAAACAATAAGGTACTAGGGCGTTATAGTTTCCGTTGTTAGGAAAAACATTTCCAAGGTTCTTATATTTAAGTTATATTTCAACAAAAATTAACCAAAAAAAATAACCTAAATTTTGAATTTGTGAAAACAAGGCGCAATTATGTTGTTTTCAACTGAATTTTAATTTTGAAAATTTATGAAATTTAACAAAAGTGTTAAAATAAATAAATCGAATTTCGATAAACAACCTTTTAATACTTTTCAAAGTCGCTATATTCTGTCATATATAAATAATGTTTGAATATCAATTATTGAATATCACGAGGGTTTAATAAGAACTATAAAAACAGTAATCCTTTTAAGGATATACGGAAGATATAGCATAAACATTCGAACAACATTTCAAGAAAGATCGATAAAATTTCCTTTTTCCTTATGAATGTTATAAATAATTTAAAAGGACTTTTTCACATCAATATACATACATACAATACACAAAACTATAAAAAAATTCTACAAAACTATTTTGTCGTTCTGTTTATTTGTGTACATATAAAAAAAATGTAAATACAGAAAAGAATGACATGTTGGTATACGAGGTTATTAAGACATTTCAAGTGGAAAGGAAATTTTCAGCTTTTCCACTTTTCCAATATTGTAAATACGAGTACAGTGTTTAAACAGTTATGGTAAATACCGATTAACCCTTTTGCGTTTTTTGCTATCTATCTATCCTATATGTATAAAATATAAAATGGAGACGATTATAGAGATCTAGTCTAAATATTGGTAATAGATATTTTTATCGCTTTTAATACCCAACACAAAAAAAAACGAATCAACAATTTTACGATTACAATGAAAAATAGTTTTCAATGTCTTCATAAAACATTTTAGTTTTAAGATAAATATTTTAGAGTTATTACGGTTAAGAATTTAATATTATACGATGACAGAGGGTGTGAATAATTATGAGATATGTTTGCTCATAGGAAATTTTCTATAATTAATGAATTAATTATAATATTGGATTGATTATATTTTGTAGATAAAAGTGTCATGCCTTACCGAATGATTAAATATTTAATCCACTTAATATGAATAAAATCAGGCAACCGAATAGAATATCTCGTAACGTAACATACAGGAATACAAACAAGTTAATTAAAATCTACTGTTGTGAAGTAGTTTGTTTTTTTTGCACGCCTCAGGCACTTTTTCTGTGTTTTTTTATGAACATAATCAAACACCATAAAGAACAAAAACAAAAATATTCGGACTGATTCAATTAAATTACGAGCTGTATTCAAAAACGTAGATTAACCTTTTGTAAATATGTAAATCACGATGCAATTCTAGAGTTCCTGTATACCAAACCAATCTCCTTGTTTTCTGTTGCCCTATACATCGATTTTCTGTTTTATAAAATTTAGCTTTTTCTACTGATTTTAGAATTAGTAGTATATATGTACCTACATGATCAGGTGGTAGTGGTTTTTGGTAGTTTGATTTAAATTAATTGGTATTGCATATCTGAATAGAATTTATAGAGGTTAGATGTGAAATTATTACGACAATAGTTCCTTTTTTGTGGTATTTGTGGTCGTATACCCATTATTCATTTGGTAAACAAACACATATAATCCGGCTTCACAAAGTACCATGTATACATATAGATATGACATATCTGAACCTTACATCAATCATATGTGAGCACAAAAAAATAACCATTAACTGTCGCCGGTAATTTATGAATGCAATAATCATTGTATCACATTCAAATGTTCATACCTATCAGAGTATTTTCCAACCGCAAATTTACCACATTTTGTCTTATACACCATGATAAATCGTTTTGTTTACTACACGAGTACTATGTATATGGCTAGGAACTAAATAATAGTGAAATGAAAAGGCAGAGTGAAGAATAAATCACATAAAATGATAAATCCTACAATAATTTATGAATTTTGCGATAGTCAGAGTTCAAACCACTGCAGCACGACCTAACATAAATCATAGACGCTATCGTTGAGTCAAGAATTTTTATTTGCCTTGCTATGTACGAGTATATTTATTTAGGTTCCTCAAAAGTATTTAATAATACAACAAACATGGTGTATAATCTCTTATTGTGTTGTTAAATCATCTGCGCATTCAAAAATTCAGCGCCATCAAATTATAACAAAAGGAAGCAAATTAAATTTTTATTTAGATATTTCAGACAATAATGGGAGCCTATTATCTTTATGCTTACTTATACTTCATTACTTTAAGTGCAAAACTCAATAATAACATTGGATCATTAGGTTTGTGACTCGAATATACTCGAAATAAACCGAAAATTCTTGAAAATTTCTTTAAATCTCGAAAAAAAAAATTTATTTAATGTATTTAAAGTTTGTGTATCACAATCTCACTTTTGAATTTATTTTTGTGGTTTGATACATCATGATAATGAAATGACTATTAAAATAATGACTATTTAATCTGTCGAATAAATCTAATGTTTGAACATCGATTTTTGGGAACTGTTTTCATCACAAACTCACAAGGAGAATTAATGATAATTCATTACAACAAAATGTAATTTGCTCTTGCTTTCAAATATCCATTGTTTATCAGCGCTGTTGTTCGAGTTTTGTGAACCGTTTTGTCTGTTGTGATTTCTGCTGGACTAACTAAGATAACCTTGATCGCACAGGCTTCTTTCGCATTGTGTAAAATAGTCAACAATTATACAACTATTACTAAATGTTCGGTTTGTGCTATATGAGATTTTGCCCAATATGCCAAGTCTTTATTCATACTTGGCCTAAAATATTTATTAGCGATTAATTTTCAACTAGCGTCAATCTCAGAATGTAAGAGATTTTGAATGTTGAAAAATATTTCACTTAATAGGAAAATTATTAGAATTATATGGACGGTTAATCCCATATGTAGTTGAAATCTTACACCAAATCTGCAACCCAAGTTTGCTTTCCGCTGATAGGTTTTATATCAGTAGTAAAATTTGTGGAATAAGTTGCCGATGCCGTAGTTGTCGCTAAATGTAACTACGAACAAGCAAAGCTTTTATTACAATATAAAATTTTGCTTGACGTCGTTTTTTGGTTAAAAACTTCTTTCTAACTATTATCTTGTATATTTGAACTATTCAATTTTATGTGAATTTAAAAGTGATGAAATGTTAAGAAGAATTCAACTTCCTAGCTAAACAAGTTTCAAACGGCTTTTACACGTTTCTCTATATGGCGTTAGGAAAAATCTGATTCGGTCGATGAACATTTATTCATTAGAAAGAATATGGTAATATGACTCAATTCTCCAACGATTTCTGTTCTAAAAGCAAAATTTAGTCAAAAGACGTTTCTAATGATGGAACCAAGAAATTCCTTTCAGTAGCTGGTTGGGTCTGTCATTCTGAGAAAATAATAGTACTGAAAATACTGAAACGATAGCTTTTTTCCATATAAATTGGAGCTCCCTCTTGAACAATTTTCAATAGAAATGTCTTGTTTAGCAAATTTGAAAGGCTGTCCCTTAGGCCAGTTATATAGCTTATTATATTTTCCTTGTCTGATGTGGTTATTTTCTATTGAAAAGACAATTTATGAAGACAAAAATAAGCCCAAAATCAGTCATTCCTAATTATTGTGATGCAACCCCAAGGGGGGTTTTCAAAGAAAAACAACAGAATTTTGTATCGACTAATGACTAGTGGGAGTCAGCAATATTATAAGTATTTTCGACCCGTCTTCTCATTATCGAGGGCAACATATGGTTTTCCTCTTAAAAATAGATCTAAGATTTGTTTTATTTGTTCCCAGTGTGTCTACTCGATTATTTGTTGTTACATATGGTTGACAAAATTATTTATTTAGATAGTAGATAACATTATAATTTTATAACATTACAACAGATACAATTTAATTGAGTATAAATTTTCCCAAAAATAATTTTTAAGTTAATGTTTTCGATTATCAGTACAATTTAGTTTACTAATGTATTTATTTTTAGTATCTGTTAAATAATCCTCAATAATATATTTTAATTTAAAATTATTTTTTAGATAAAAGAGAATAAAATTGTTCTTCTTATAGTGATATTTTATTATTTTGTATAGTACAAGGACTATAGTTCTAACAAGAACAATTTTATTCTCTTTTATTTAAAAAATACATAATTTTAAATTAAAATATAATATAAAATACAAGAGTGTTTAACATTTTCTTAAGCTATAAATTTTCATTTCATATACTAATTGTAAGCATAGTTCAATAGCTCATGTGTTAGAGCGATTCGCTATGAATATAAAGGTTTCGAGTTCGATTCCCGATAACTTCGGCTTTTTTTTTTTTTTTTCAATTTAATGTAATTATTTTTTGTCTCCGATTTCTCCGATCATAAGAGGGGCGTTCTCTCACTACAATGGCTCGCCTGAAACCACACACTACAAATGGCTTGCCTGTTTGAAATTACTTGGTATTTATTTAATTTTCATTGTTATATTATTTCAAACATAGCATGCTATAAAGTTTATGACAGAAAAAAATAATTTTTTAGAAAAATTTTCATAGCTTACTACAACTCATAATATAAAAGTTTTTAAATAATTTTTTGTAGTATTCGCATACATTTAGGCGCAATATAAACGCGTACCACGTATTTTATTGTGTAATTACTGTAATAACTATAAAGCGGAATGTTTAATTTAAAGTAAAATATTTGGTTACTAGGGGACCCCTGTGCAATTACACAATTTTATTATTTATGTGAAACATTTTTGCCATAATAAATACAAACAACTTCTGCAAAAGGAATACTTCACTACAGGTTGCCCGACGAAAAAAAGACTTCGAACTCTAATAAAATAGAACGCGTTTAATTTTGTTTAGCAAAAATGTTTCACATAAATAATAAAATTGTGCAATTGCACAGGGGTCCCCTAGTTAAAATATAAAAACAGTAATATTAAGCACAAAAAATGGATAAAATCCAATGTTATGAATCCTCAATAAGTTTCATGTTCAAAATCTGGTTTAAAAGAGTCGCACTGTATCTGCGAAGAACTTTCAAATTAATTTTAAAAATTGAATTCTGCATCTCTTACAATTTTGTTTATTAGTGTAGGCCATGTTCCACCAAATAGGTACAGGATATAGTATAGAACACTCAGAACCATAGCCTTGTATAATAGAAGCTTGCTGGGTAGATTAAATTTCCTTTTTTATTTATTTATATTACCCATTATTAGAAGTTTTTTACATTTATCATTGGTGATTAAAATAGTCAATTTCACATTGACCTTTGAATCCCAGATAATTGTGATCCCATATCAAAATATGAAGATCACTACTCAACTACGTATTTAAGAGCAATATCTCCGAAGAATTAAACAGAGCTAGTTTGTTATTACCTTCAATACACTTATGATGTGTGCCGATTTTTTCGACTCAATTTCTGATTAAACTAAATTATGCTACATTATGCTATTAACCACCAAACGGCTAACGAAAAGACTCCTCGCTGTAACATATGTATTGTAAATGTACACCCTCTACTGTATGTAAGGTAGGATCGCATAGACGGTATACCACTGTATATGATGGTGTCCGCCATATTAATATAACATATAATAAAGACACAGTTCATCCTCAATCGTTGCTATTATTACATGGTGTCAGATGTGGTGGTAGAAGTTATGTAAAAGTAAAAATAATAAAAATAATTTAAATAAAATAAATTTATTGCGAAAAAAAAAAAAATAGTAAAGTGGTGAAAACAGAAAAAAAAAAAACATATACAAAAGGAAAGGAAATTCCGATAGCCGATACTCTAAGCCGAGATTGCATAAATGAAAATCCGGAAAACGTAGATAAGCCTGAAGTTCAGATAATAATTCCAATGACCGATACGGCATTCGAAAGCCTTCAAAAGGACACCGAAGACGACGTTCAATTGAGTAGATTAATGCAATTAATACAGAGGGGCGAGTTAACCGATAAATCAAAACTATCGCCGGAAATTAAGCATTTTTCCAATTTCCCAGAAGAACTAGCAGTTTATCATGGCATAATTTTCAAAGGTGAAAAAATAGTATTACCGAAAAGTCAAATATTCAAAATATTAACAGCAGCTCATACAGGTCATCTTGGTATTCAATCCACGATGAAGCGAGCAAGACAGATGTTCTATTGGAAAAACTTGACGAATGACGTCACTAGTTTTGTGGAGTCATGCGGGATATGCCAACAAACACAACGACAAAATACAAAAGAACCAATAATATGCAAAGAAGTTCCAAAACTACCTTTCCAGATTGTAGCAACAGATTTATTCAATTTCGCTTCAGAAACATACATAGCAATAGTTGACAGCTATTCCGGATTTATGGACATGGAAAAGCTAGAAGAATCAACATCACATTCAGTAATTAATTTTTTAAAAAAATGTTTCGCAATACATGGAACACCACAGGTAGTAGAAAGCGATAATGGACCACAATATACTTCGAGAGAATTTAAAGATTTTAGTAAAAAATGGAATTTCATACACAAGACGTCAAGTCCTCATTTCCCACGAGCAAATGGTTTAGCTGAGCGAACAGTTCAAACGTTAAAGAATATGTTGAGAAAATGCGAGAAAGACAATACAGACATTTATCAAGCGATACAAAATCTTAGAAATACTCCTCGTGATAGCAATTTGGAATCACCAAATCAAAGATTGATGAGTCGCATCACGCGAACACACATACCCATAAGTAACGAGTTGTTAAAGCCAAGAGTTATAAATGGAGTGACGGAAAATTTAAAAATTCTTCGTAATCAACAAAAAACCTATGCTGATAGAAGTACCAAAACACTAGCTGAACCCAAAATTAATGAAAAAATTCGATTACAAACTAAGAACAGGGAATGGATCCCTGGTAAAGTAATACGACGATTAGATGAACCAAGATCAGTCATAGTAAAAACCGAAGACAACAAATATTATCGTAGAAATTTTCATCACATCCATCCAACAAAAGCCAACATCAATATACAACGCGAAAATGATCCAATCATAATAACAGATAGTCAAGATGAGAATCGACCAAATAAGGAATTCAACATCGAGAATAATGATAACAACGATACTTCAAACCGTCTCGACCAAAAAAGCACGGTAACAAATCAATATCATACGCGATCAGGTAGACAGGTAAAACAGCCAATAAGACTAAATCTTTGAATGTAGATCATTAAAAAATAAAAAATAATTAATTAAATGAATTAATAAATGAATTATGTATAAATTTATAAAAAAAGGGGGATGTAACAATTGTAAATGTACACCCTCTACTGTATGTAAGGTAGGATCGCATAGACGGTATACCACTGTATATGATGGTGTCCGCCATATTAATATAACATATAATAAAGACACAGTTCATCCTCAATCGTTGCTATTATTACACTCGCGAGGATGCTTTTAGTTTTAGTTGCCATTTTTATTGAGAGTGCACGGAAAAATTTAATTTGTTCCCTAAGTTTGTAGCGAAATGCTAAATGACTTTTTGTCAAAATGATTCATGATTGTAAATATGATCTTACTAAATCAAATACTTTACTTACAGGGAATCTTTTTCCCAATTAAACTAAACTATTTCTAAAATGAATAAAACTTGTTTCAAATTAAAAGAAAAATTTCGAAATGAATGAAACCCTAACTCACTTAAATTTTTTTTGACTATTCCGTGTAGCTGCGAGTGTTCCAACGCTACTTTCGTACCTCTGTGAAGCTGGTCCGAAATTTCATCCCGAAAAATACGATATTTTTCATATTGTAACACTAATTCTCTCGCGATACATTTAACAATACTATAATATCAAATTTTCTATATATAATTATAGAATCGTTTATTCTTGAAAAGGCTCATGTCCATTTTTTGTCAAAATTAGTATTATGACGGTTTTGTATCACAGACACGTATATACGTTTTATGACAAGACGAAATTACCATATGGGTAATGGAACGGTACCTACCTTGCAACAAAAAAATCATTTATTTCTAGAAAGGTCTCATGTCAAAAAAGTTTTTTTTATTTCCTGAATAATTTGAAAAAGTGGTAATGAGTCCTTTCAAGAATAAACGATTCAATAATTTTCGAGATAACAAATAAAACTGCAAAAACATATAAACAAAAGATTATTATGACTACATATTATGCAAATTTATGGAAATTTTGTTTACAGTTCTTCAAAAAATTTATCTGAAGCATTTGAGATATATTCGTCTCAATATTTTAACACAAGCGATTTATGAGCACTTCTCGTATAGGGTCGGATTCATTGAGATTTCGGCTATATTCTATGCGTTTTACAAAAAAATTGTATCTAGGATTTTTGAGATATAGTCGCCCGCCGGTATTTTGCTGGAGGTATTTTATTTTTTTCGATGGGAGAAAAGTATCGTGTTTGGTGATTCAAAATTTACGATATCCATATCATGTAAAAATTGTTTCATGATAAGCTTTTAAAATTAAACATAATATAATTAAACTTTGTCCAAATAATTTTAACTATTTTCCAAAAAATAGGTTAGTTTTCGAAACAAAGTTTTGCCAATAGTTTAATTCAAATTGGCAAAGGGTTATTTTAATCTGAAAAGCTATAAATTGATAGAACACGATTGGTCTTAAATTTATTTAATTTGGTTTCATTTATTTTGGAAAAGGTTTCATTCAATTCGGAATAATTTTAGAAAGGATTGAATTTAATCCGAAAAACCTATATACATTAAGCCAAATTAATTAGCAACCAGTAAATTTAAATCGTAAGGGAAAACATCTCGCCTCAATTTTTACTGACGGACTTTAGATATATTTTTCAACGTACCAGCCATTTTTGCCTGCAATTTTTCCCCTTATGGTTTAAACAAGGAATCTTCTTCATGTCGAAATATTATATTTCAAAAATTGTTTTTATCATTAATTATATATCATCAATCCATTTTTGTTGTTATTATACGACACAATATGTCTGTCTAAAACCCATTGTTAGTAATCTTCGTAAATTTTTTGTACCAATTTCCAGAAAAAAACGTCAATCCCAATAACTGAAACTTTTTTGCGCCACAAAACTTAAAGTCAATAAGAATGTCTCTTGCGTGCACAGTATCAACAAATCTATATGTGGTAAGTGGTATGGTGGTTTTTGTTTTATTGTTGATATTCCAGAAGTTACATTTAACTTTTCTAATTGTTCTTAAATTTTATCATTATTATATATCGACTATTATGTACCTATGTTATATCGAAAAAAGTAAAATGTCAAAATAGATAATATTTTTAGATTAAATATTTTCACTTCTAATTAAACAAAACTCTCGATGAGAAAAGGAAAATTTCGCAGAAAAACTCTTGAAAAGAAAAAGTTTTTTTGTTTCACTTGAAACTTTTTCTTTTTAAATTTTCCTGCAAAAGCACAAAAGTTTCGAAATAATTTTTTTTGTAATTAATGATTAAAATTATTTAATTAGAATACAACAAAAATATTTTAATAATCAAAAATTTTTCTAATTAATTATAAATTTTGATTTATCTAGAAAAATTTTTGTTTTTGTTTTTTATTACGTTTGCGATGACCTTGTTAAAATCGCGAAGGTACTTAAACTTTAGGTGGGGTATGTATATATATATATATATATATATCCGAAAATATGTTTATTTGACATGAGAATTTACGCATCAAGATGAAGATGTTGTTTAGTTTTTGATATCAAGATCAAGACGTAAAATTAATTTTACTGTACACTCAAATTACCTATACCTTCATCCATCGCACACACATCAAGCCGTCAAAATATTTTCATATATAACGAAAAACAAAAACATCGAACATTAAACGATATGGAGGAGTAAAAATATTATGTGGGCGGTGGGTGGACGTTTTATTTATAGACTATTCACAAAAATGACATAAAAAATTTTGTTAGTACAGTTTAACGGTATAATAAAAAAACAAATTTATTTAGCATTGCCAATGTTTTATCTAAATGTACCAACGTTGTCTATATTATGTATAACGCACGAGCTGGTGTATTCAACATGACATGAAAACTTTCCGAAAAATTCAAGTTGAGTCGATATTAATTTAAATGGGAGAGTGGGGGGGGGGGGGGGGGGGGGGTCAGGCAGGAATAGCAACAAAAATAGTGTTGAAAGCACGTGTTTTATAGTTTATACATGCGTATTGTTTACCGTTTTTTATTTTTATTATTGTGAAGATTACTTTAATTTGATAAACTTTTTAATTTAGTATTCAAGTATTTTAATGAGTTTGTACCTACTTGGTTGCCCATAAATTTTTTATACAGTATTCCATTACACATGTTTTCATGGTCGTTAAAAGTTAGTGCCATCCATAAAGTTTGATATTTATTCCGTTTTTATTCATTAAGTATAAAGGACTCTTTAAATATATTTTATATGCTTATATATTCAGGAAGTAGATACCAGCAAAAAAATTTGGTGAATATTTCGAACGAATAGAGAAAACCATTTTTTTTCAAATAAGGGCGATTCCTATTTTCCATATCAAAAGTACTAGATCTAAACTCGATTATTTGTTTTACTTCGTCCAAATTAATATTCAAAAGAAACTAATTTCGAGGTAAATTTATAATCAATTAAGCTTACCATAAAAATTGTCTTAATTGCCATTACCAGGACGCTTGATAAAGGCTAACGACTTTTAAGAAATGGTCATGGGCAGAAGTCATTCAAAATATTTCACAATCACAAAATTTAACATTTTTAAATCCGAGAAATTGATTTGAAAAAATTTAATATTGTGATCAAAACAACTAGTGGTCTTCACTTAAGACGCACTGTACTTAACTGTGTCCATAAATGTTAGTATCTTTCCCGACTACTACAATGTTTGTTGAGTCATTCGCCAAAATAATCTTGACCGCTTTTAATACGGTGAGTATAGTACGGATTACGTGTGTACGGATTTGCGGCATTCGATTAACTTCCCCATATTATGTATATACATAATTATGTAGCTTTGAATGTCTTGTAAATATTTTTTTGAAGGACGCTTTTATAATTATGTTCATTCGCAGATATTTCAGGAATTTCTCTTAGCGCTAATACTATTTTCTATGCACGTGGAAGGTGAATGAGTCGGAAACTCTGATTTTACAGTGAGTCTTGAAATTTCTTGAGTCTTTCTGCTGAGGTAATCTTAAGCTCATATCCTGTCGAATTTAACAGGTTTTGAAATAATTCTGCAATATTATAATGTTTGGTGGCAGATTTGTCAAAGTGAACCGAATTGATCAGATTTTCCACTTTTGAGACAATTTCGAAAAAAATTGTGTGTAAGAGCTTCATCAAAATCTATAACGAAATATGTTCAAACATTTTAAATTTAACGGTTCAATTGGGCCTCAAGAAAAATAAAGAATTAACTTAATAACTGCAATACTACCGTTCCGTTATGTTAGCTGTGAAACATTTCCCAATTCTCCTAACAGTCTCATACATCGAATATTCTTTGGCATCAAATTTAAATTATCTGCATAATTAAGCCAAATTAAAATTGTCAAGATGCCACTAAACATTACAACAAAAAATATAATTCAGCAGCAAATCGATTTTCCGATTGGCACATATCCCAGTACATATTCATCCAAACACATATTATAACCTTGTCTGCGATACACATTTCAATTTGGTTCGTTTTTTGGTCAAAGTTCAAGTTTCAAGAATGAAAAATCGGAAAATTCAACAGCAAAAAATGTCTGTTGGCCTCGACACAAATATATTCTGTTGAATTATCGCTATACATGCAACAAGTTTGAACCGGAGAATGGAAGAAAACATAAGAATTTATGTGTAGCCTAGCCTAGTTTTATAAAGACGACATCATAAACAAACAAAAAATGTCTTGTTAAGACAGACATGAATAAATAAGCGCAAGTACACCGCGTATGTTAAATAAATCCCAAATGGTCTGGAAAATAATCACTTATGCTAATTAATTGGACTTTATAGAGTGTTATTTGAGGTACAGTAGGTATACAATAATTAGGTAAAGCGTAAGAAACAAAATATTTGTTTTAATTCCGTATTTGTGGCGTAGCGACGTCGAGTTAATGTTCACAATTAAAAATGGAAATCACTGTTTGTTGACGGGGACAATTTACTCCCGTACAATATTTTGTATCCCCACGGGGAATATCAAATTTCCTACCACATTTTTATGTACATATTATCCTGTTTTATTTGTGTTCGTGATATTCAAATTTCGGTGTACATACATTAATGATGCCATAAAAGTTTACGTTTGGGGCTCTACGTTACCGCTGCTTTAGGATTTAATCGAGTCATTTTTGTTCCCCTAAATTAAAATTAAAAACAACTTTAAAAGTAAAGTTCTTGTTTATTATGCTATGGTTTTAATTTGTGTTTGGGCAAAAATTAAAATTTATTTTGGGTTACCAAAAACTACGTAGGATGACTGATTTTGTAATTTTTCTTCTTTTTTTTTTATTTTTGGTTTATTTTTGGAAAACCTATTTGCGTTTATATTTCAATTTTCTCTTTTTTGTATTTAAAAGTTTAGGCAAACACGCTTTAAGGCTGTTTGATTTGTTGTTTGGTTAAACCAACATGATTTACTTTAGGATAACGTAAAATAATATGTAAATAAGGTGCGATTTACATACACTCGTATGTACTCGTATATCTGTGCAAATATAGACACTGCTGGATGTTGATTTTTAATGCCAAAAATATCCCAAAGTTGGGAGAACACCGCAAAGATCAAAATTCTGATATTTTCGTTTAACCACCTTTGGAGTCAGAACCTGTGGAGTGAACTCAATTGAAATGAGAACTTGCATCAATTTGATTAAAAAAGAACCTAATTTTAATCAGAGTTTGATGCCTAGGTTAAATTACCTTAGATATAGACAGCGTACCTTATAATGTGATAGATTTTGTTCTTGAAAAAACCGGAAATGGTTGAAAAGTAATAATTTGCTTTCTGCTCAAAGAATTTGATCTGGATCAAATCCAATTCGACCATATGAAGTGGAGAACAAGGTCACATATAGTTGATTTCTTACTTAATTTTCCATCATATACATGAGACGAAGATTTGTAACCTCTTTGTAAAACGGAATTTTTCGTGTCGAGGTGTGATTATCCCTCCTCCAATCCCAAATGTCGTACCGAAAAATAGCTCTCATATAGATAACTTAATAAGCCATTATGAATAACTGCAAAATTGTTTGAGGTGTGGTGTTCCTATATGGGGATAACAATACAATAACTCATTAGCTTTTATCAACTCATAGAACAACAAATTGTCCATAGTCTACATAAAAACCATTATGAAAATTTTCACTTTCAATGATCATCTGACTTAAAGTCGTGCCACTGAGACTTTGGGTCTTTGGGTTATGTATTATGTTTCATGAAAATTCACGGAAAACAATTGGTGTACCTAAATTTGAGCGGTTTATTTTGAAAGTGGAATTAGTCAATGTTTTGTTGAAACGAGATAATGAAAGAATAGAAAAACAATAAATGGAAAAAGGATTTTAAATTTTCTTACTTTTTGCACAAGTGTTAGGAATTCATTTTTTTTTTTTCGACAATAAATTATTTACCGTTAGAAAGATTATACTGTCATTTATCCATTGTTATCATTAACTTAATTTTTTGAAAAAGTGACTTATTCCACTTTCAAAATAAACGGCTCATTTGAGAAATTTATGAGTAAAACATGAAAAACAATTTGTTCGCTAAAAACAGTAAATAGCTTCTATTAAGGCATAGAATAACCAACTTTTTATTTTATTTTGTAAGTCTTGAAGAAAATTTATCCTACACATTTATTTCTAATTAAATAAAACCTGTATAGGTGGAACTAGAGGAAAATTCTTCCACGTTGACGGCATCATGCATTTTAAGTTTTCTTGTGGCTTAAAAATGTCGATGTCTTCATTGCAAAACAATAAACCGACATTGTTTTACGCTTTTAGTAAAAAAGGAATAGAATTGAACAACTGGAACTGAACCAGATCGATTTCTTACATCACTTAGTTTAGCTTCAGTACCTTAGGCGTTAATGAAGCATACTACCTTACTTCATTCAAAATAAAGTTCCTATCAGCTCTACCTCCAATATTAAAATCTACAATCTCATTAAACTACCGTAGTGCTCCATCCAAGTTGATACCCAACTTTTAAAACACTCCTCTCAATAACTCAAACGATTACATTCACGTATCTCGAAAAAATTCAGGCAGTTTTTCTTAAAAAAGTTTCCTACTTTGAATATCTCATATCTCTCGAAATTCTACGAATCATGAAATCTAGTAGAAAACGTAAAGCGCCTTGTTACGATCAGGTTCAAGAAAAACTTTCTTTATGACCTACCAATCTTTCAAGTAAAGGGACCCTTATTACCAAAGCAATCCACAATCATCAAGCAATGAAATAAAAATGTTTGAACAATATAGGATCCCGAAAGTCAAAAATGAAATTGAACTTTGATTTACGAGTATCTCCAAAAAGGTATCCTGGCTCGATACGCAGATGGTAAACTTCTCCCTAAAATGATATACGTTATTAAAAGTAAAAATTGAAACATCAATGGTTAAAAACACCACAGACTTTTCCGTTTAATGAGACCATACCACTTTTGAATGAAATACGAGAAATATTGAAACACACACACACACACAATTTAACGACCTACGCGAAAAATATTTTCCACCAAATTCCATTTTATTTTTAGAATAGCCTACGCTCTAAGGATAAACATACATATACATATCTTTAAAATGTGTTGTTTTTTGTAGCCTTGTTATGAGATGTGCTATACCTCGTGTTGTGTATTATTTTTCATGGGAATTCGCGGAAAAACATCTCGTAATTGAGAAAAATGCTGAGTAAACATGGAAAAAAAAATTTTTCATTATAGTCTCCACTTAGTCATGCTCGAATTTATACAAAAACAAGTAACAAAACGTGTCTATTATTTCGTGGGGCGACTAACTTTTCCAATTCTTTTTTAAATCTCTAAGAAAAGTGTTTTCCTAAACATTTGTTTTTGATTATATTAAACATATGTGATGTGTAGGTGCAAGAAGTTAGCAGACATGTTTATATCCAAGAACAAAAAAATGTAATTAAACAAAAGGCTTAAATTTTATACAGGGAGGAGGTATGAGAGGATTGTGATGTTTTTTATACCTGGGGCCGACAGATGGAAATGGTGAATATATGTTTTTCACCTATACATATGTAAATACCCCCAAAATTTGTTAATTTAACCTATGTTTCAATGATAGCGCGTTCATTGTTCATATCAAGTCGTTAGATTATATAAAATATTATATAAACCACCCTAGATAAAGAATTTTCCGAAATAGGTCACTGATATTTCCATTTTAATTTTACATTACTCTTTCCTTTTATATTTAATTTGGTTGTTATTAGATACGCTATGGATGGAAGGGTTAAAAAATTTTGAAACAAGGGAAAAATTGTAATTTAATTTTCAATTTTTGATGGATGTATCATCCCTTTCTAAAATACTCTGTTTGAATTTTCGACAAAACCTTATATAGGTATGTATATGTAACGTACTTATACCGCTCGTACCGCAGTATCGGGCTAAATATTCACTGTTGTTCGCTCAAGTTAAATGTTTGCTTCAAATCCACCTTGGTGTCCTGGAGTATTATCAAATTAAGCTTGTGAACTTATATGTTGGTGATTTTCTTCCAGTTGCTGTCTAGCTCGTAATACACCACGAGTTTACATCTGGATACCAGCAACTTCAGGCCAATTTCTTCAAAGTAGCCTTGAAAATTACTTTTCGTCTCTGAACCAAAGGCTTGAATTATCATCAGTTGTAGCGCTTCGTTTCCATGTTGCGTCGTTTCTGTATTTTTGCCTAAATCTTGTTCTTGTGAAGCCGGTAGCGGGTAAACGGTAAATTGTTAAAAGTTTAAGTGACAGAATCTTGTTGTTTTGCTTTATAGAATTAATAACTACTCCTACCAGTTCATCAGGACCTCAATGTAAATTGGGTTACGTTTGCAATATGACATAGTTCTCAAAACTCCTTACTTTCGAAAACTGTAGGATTATTTTGGTTAATAAACGTTATAATACCCAATACTCATTTGAAGATATCATTCTATTGATTTAACTTCGACTTCCCATAAAACGCTAAAGTGTGGCAAATTTTACAACTTTTCTTTAGCTGTTGTTAACAATAAAATTTTAATTATTTGTGTCATAACCACTAAATAAGTTTACCTTAATTATCTTCTAAATGCACAAGAAAGCCTTCCATTGTTAAATCGTTTACCAAGTCAACACTCAACATGAACCACCCTTGCACAATTTTAATATCTAATTTTAAACCGGTTTTCAATTCTCATTAGAACTTTCTATCCCCAATAAAGTGTAAGATTGAGTAGTTATAGCTACATAAGGTTTAATTACTTCTATGATTCTTTTGGTTGCAAAAGTCATTTGATATTGCGGTTGCTTTTTATTCACCTTATGTAACACTACACGCTTTCGTTATTTAGATCCAGAAGTTTTTATTTTGATAAGTAATTTTGATAAAATCACGAATGCATTTAATTCCAACCTTGGAAGTGAGATCGTTTGATTTAATGGAGCTACCTTTGTTTTTTGGTACAATACCCGAGTTATACCTTTAACTTAGGTATCAACTATTGCGGCAAAGACTATGTAGGATGCGTTGCAAAATAGATTGATATTCGAATTATTTGTGTAAACCATCCAGAAAAATCCTTCTTCCCTAAAACCATACAATGCGAGTCCAGCATCAGCACCAGTAGAAATAGTTGTGATTGTGAGCCAGCTGCGAGTTTTTCTTATGAAGGCTTATCTCTTAATATGGACTTATGAAGAAATTGCCAAACCATTTGAGCCGGAGGGCAATGAGCAAAAAATGTAAAATTAAAGTGAACTGAAAATACAACTGGACTGGAGTGGTGAATGGTGTTTTATTCGCTTGAACGGAAGTAGGGCAAGAATACAATGATACAGTTTCAAAACTGGAAAATTAGATAAAATATTATGAAGAGAAAAGATATGCCCGTAAATTGCCAAAATTGAATGTGACAAAACCGTATACGTCATAGGAAAGGTGAGAGTTGTATAGGGTACTGCAGCAAAAAACAAAGAAATGTTACTATTTCAATTCGACTTTTTTTTCGACTAAACGTCAACGATATCGACAGTTTGTGAGATTTCGTTTAATCCAAAATTTGAAAGACGACGTGTGAAAAAGGTTGAAGATGGGTTGCAATATGAGATAAAATATTTCTGATGAAGCTTATTAATCAGGTCCCAAATTTTTTATCCTTCCGATGAAAATTGGCCATAATATTAATGTCAGATTTGGAGTCTTTTGTCGAATATATGCAGAGCATTATGGGATAAAATAATTTATTATTTTATCTATTTAACTTAGCCTTAATTATCTAAATTACGTTTAATTTTATATTTAATTAAATTTCAGGTTTTTAGGACTAGATTTTATCTAAATGTATACTTATTATGGAACTTTGGCATATGCGAGATCAACAAACAAAATTGTAATTGTAAATTATGAGAAAAGTAAATCAAGTGAAGCCAATATCCGCCTCCTTTGAGAGGCCACCCAGCAGTACACGTTGCTAATTATATAACACCCAATCTAGTTCATTCATTTCAAATCATTCTTCGTCGGATTCATGCCAAGTTGCAGAAGATTGGTACAGTTAAACCTAAAACTTTTCAAAGGTGACCATAGCAGTTTCTTTTTAATAATTACACTTTAAATGGATTTTTTATTCCGCGCAACTTAAATTTGCTTAAATCAAGACAAAATTTGCTAAACTGTTTATTGCTTAAGTCTAGATTGTAATCCAAAGATGCATAAAAAAAACTGTTTACAATTTAAACAATTTAAATTATTTCTTGGCATAATGTTTTGCAATTTATATAGTTACTAAAAATACTTGCCGGGAAATATTTTCGTTATACGAACATCTCAACTCAAATTTACTCTTAAAACGCACTTAATTACAATATTAGAAATATTTCTATTTTGTTATGTTTTAGATTAACAAACAGCCATTCGTATTTCAGAGCCAAATGTAAACAAACATTTTGGTTCCTCAATGTTTCATAAACATTTAGGTTTAGCACAAATTCTGGTAATTAATTATGCCTGTGTTTAAGTATACAACACAGAAATTTTATAACCAGATGTTGATACTAACGTCAATAGAAATGAAATGTCCATTTTACACCGGAAAAACAATTAAATTGTTTTATTCTGTATACCTTTCAATCTCAAGAAATTTCAAAATAAATCAAAAGTGAAAATAAAAAATTAAATTTTTAACAATAGTGATGATGATTATGTGGTCTTGAGTTCCCTATTCATAGCCATATCCGTTTAATAAGGCAGTGCGGTTAAAGAAATATGCCATCAATATTATGAAAGAGACGTGTTATACGTGCTCGGCAGAACCAGTTTGCAACCACCGATATTTTGTTCAAGATATTAAGGGCAAAAATCAATAGTTCGATTGTGAATTTTTTAGATACTTATAATAAGTTTTTGAAATATTATTTTAATTCGTTTTATACCTTAGAAGATGGCGGCTGCCACCCCAAAATCCCACTTTGATAATTTTTAAAAAATCTAACATTCATAGAAATTGGAACATTTATTAAAAATTTATGATTTTTAATAAAATAGAGAACTACCCAAAGCCGCTTAGAATCGGACCCTTTGCGCGCAAGGATTACATGAAATCATCTAGATTCCTTTTGTTTTCATATTGTAGCTAACAAAAATTTAATGGGGTCTTCCTATTCCAAAGGACACTTTAATTTGTAATTTTTGGAATTTTTTTTGGGGGATTTTTTCGTTCGGGAATATGATGGTATCCGGATCCCCAATATATTCCAAAGTCATCATGTACATGCGATTCTTCTTTTACCCAAATTAACCAAAAAACTTCGGTTCGTATTTACATTTTCGAAAAAAAAAAAATATTAACAAAATTGTTTTTTGTCGTATAATATTAATGGCCACCAGGGACTACACAACATATAAATTTTGTACGTTTTACCAAGAAAATATTACCAAAAAATTTGGCAAAAATAAGAAATATGTCAATATAAAGCTGTTAAAGAGAAAAACTTTAAGATGCCTGATGCCGCACACCATCAACATTTTGAACAATTTATGCAAATTTTTTTATTTTTTTGTAATAAATTGAATACATATATGTATGTATGTATATTCACCTTTACGTTTAGGATACGATAAAATTTTTATCTTTATTGTTTATAACCTTATATACCTGTGACACAGTATCAGTGTGTAAATTGTTCAATGTTTCTCATTCCGATGGATCAATCAACCGCTGTAATACCGCGCGTTTTGTTCTGTTCAATTGATATTTTTTGCAGCTTTCTTAAAATTCATTGTTAGTTGCGGCAACAATACAAAATACAAAAAAAAAAAAGTGGTGCCAGTAGGCACATACGCACATACATAAATTCATCAACCTTACCCAAATGAAATGACTTTTTAAGATAATTTATGTAATTTAATTTTTAGCGTTATAACAAAGTTACCATTTCCCACAACGAGAGTGGCAAACAAAAGTAAAATAAAGAAAATTAATAAATGGAGCAATAACGATAAGAGAACACACAATGTTAAAAGTTATCAGGAGTACAAGCAAAAACAACAAACTTTTATTTATATCATTCCACAAGAGATTTAAATTAACTATATGCTGTGTGATATAGAAATGGGTCCCCCCGGTCTACCAGCCTATTTGAATTATCTGAATTTTGCATTTTTGTATTTTATTGAAGGTACACAGAAAAACGGTTATTTAAGCTCCCCATTTATTTGTATTCATTTAGGTTTATGTATCAATGACAGATGAGTTAGTGACCGCAAAACAGTTCGTGAGAAGATAAAGTAAATTTGGTATTTTTAGGGTTTTTTTACAAAAGATAATTATCGTTAATTATAATTAAAGTAATATCTATAACGTCTCCTATTCTCTGTAGATATACAAATGTTTCCTTAACTAGTACAAAGTGGAAATTGATATGAAATTTAAACTGCTATATGCTTACGTATGATGGGAATTACTCTAAAACACGCAAATCGAAATATTTTAATTATTTTAAAGTGGCATTTAAACATGCATGGCGTTGTTTGTTTAAATATGCATTCTAAATGGGTGGGTGAACGCGATACTATTCCAATTTAGTTTTGATTTATGTTTTACTAATAAAATGTAAAGATAACCAAATAGTTTGATTATACATAGTTTCATTTATATTATAATTGGTAAAATGGGTGAAAATTGATTAGTCTTGCATGTCGTTTTGGTTTTATGTGTTAATAGCAGGTAATTGAAATGTAAATTATGTAATTTTGGGATGGCAATTTATGGATTAGTAATAAATGTTGGGGAAAGTTTAACTGACATTATTATGTCTAGTGCGAGATCCTTTGAAGGTGGTAGTTGTACTTGAGCAAAAGTTCATTCATATCGTAATGTATGTCTATAGAAATTAATACCAAAGTAATAATTACAAAGAAACTTCTTGTTTTAAGAAAATTATCAGCTAAGCCTTCAAACTCCATCCGGTGATGACAGTATATTGGCGCTCACACTGTGGTTTGGGTCGTTCACTCAAAGAAGCAATGTAACTTAAAAAAGCAATGTAACACTAGACACAATTAAATTTATATAATTTAAAATAATTTTGGAAAAATAAAAATCACTACGTGAATCTTATACGCTGTTTCATTACTAGAGGGACGAAATAATTGTAACAAAAACAAGCATTTTGTGTCTTTAGAAACATTTAACCGTCAAACATGTCAGGTTTTATCACTAAATTTACTCTACATTAATATAAATCGCTTAAAAACAAAATTAATAGTCTTGGTTATCTATTACACTCACTGAAACAACAAGTTGATGCTGTTGTTTTAACTGAAACATTTTTAAGCAATTTAGAAACAATATAATGCCTTTCATAGTACCAGCGATCATAGAGAAAGTGATGGGAGTTTTGTTTTTGTACATACAAGTATAGAATTTCAACACATTTATAAAGAAATACAGCTAGAAAACGAATTTATTATTATGTATTGCAAATCTTTGAATCTATCATTAATATGTATTT
Organism: Tipula helvola; assembly: GCA_963556165.1. NCBI lineage: Eukaryota > Metazoa > Arthropoda > Insecta > Diptera > Tipulidae > Tipula > Tipula helvola. The sequence continues at coordinate 5,515,707 of OY744481.1, read as the reverse complement.
ACAAACCGCCCCACACTTCAACTAATCATTTTTTAATTGCCTTTGACAGAATTATTTCAAAACACAGAAATGCGATCATAATTGGTGACTTTAATTTGAATTTACTAAACGTTTCTGAATCACAAATATGTAATTATAAATCTATACTACAAATTAATGGTCTCAATATAATAAATAACATTTGTAGATCATATGCTACCCGAATACAGGGAAGTTGCCATACGATTATCGACCATGTACTATCAACATTTAAAAATTCGTTTTATATTCTCTATGGAGAAACAGACATAAGTGACAATTATAGGACTAGTTTTGTTTCTGATTTATATTGCATGGTAAAATTCTACTTTTTGCGGACGATATAGCGATTATTTATGGAATCCAGAGTTCCTCACAACTTAAACATCACATGGAAGCAGACCTTTATTGAACCATAAAACTGGTTGTATAATAGTAAATTAAAGCTTAATTTCAATCTACTACATATCTACAATTAATTTGTAGCTATCTTGGACGACTCACATTAACTCTATGAAAACAAAAATATCACCATTTATAGGAGCGCTCAAAAAAAAAAAGAAAAGAAAAGAAAAGAAAATATCTTACACTGCATCAGTTGCGTCTTTTTCAAACACTGCAGCATGCAAGGTTTTAGACGCTTGCAAATTTGGTTTTTGGAAATTGAATATTTTTTAATTATTTTATCACCTTCACAATTCACAACACACAATTGGCATTTTTAGGGCTTAAGAAAAATGTTGCGTGGGCGCGAAATTTGTAGTTATGCCACTGACCATATCAACTAATACAAGCATCTCAACCATTTCATCTATTTCAACCATATCAACCACCTCCACAATCTCAACAATTTCAACCATGTCAACTACCTGAACTTTCTTAAAACCCTCCTGAACGCCTTGAACAATATATTGTACATCAACTTTCATTGCTTCGACCAACCGTTATTTTTGATTTTTGTCTTATTTCTCTTGTGCGCACGTTCTCTTATGTACTTATGTTCATATTACAATTATATGATCAATGGCTTATCATAGCATATTTTATTTTTGGAAGTAAGTAATTTTAAATGGCGTTCGAAAGGGTTAACCATCTCAACCATATCAAGCAAATCGACCATCTGAACCATCTCAATCATCTCAACACTCGAAACCTCCTCAACCCGCTCAACCATCTCAACTATCTCAACCATCTTAACCATCTCAACCATGTCAACCATCTCAACCATATCAACCATCTCAATTGTCATAAATATTAACCATCTTAACCATCTCAACTATATCAACACTCGAAACCACCTCAACCCTCTTAATCATCTCAACCAACTCAACTATCTCAACCGTCTCAACCAACTTAACCATCTCAACCATCTCAATCATATCAACCATATTAACTATTCCAACCATCTTAACCATCTCAACTATCCCAACCATCTCAACTATTTGAACCATCTCAATTGTCTCTGAACCGATCTCTTAGTTAATAAACTGTGGTTTAGACATTCTACCTAACTAACTATCAAATTGTTCAATTTACATTTGTGTAGAAGTCTAACATCTATATTATATGTATTAAATTTCAGAGTCGAACACTCTAACTAACTTATAAATATGAAAGGCGAGTTTAAGAAGTTACACCAAAATTTGAAATAAAATAAAAACAGTCAATTTGAAAGCTTCCATTATAACAATTCGGAAATCAACAATTCGGCAGTACAATTCAGCAAATAAGAAATGTATCTCAAAATTTCTAGTTTTCAAAAGTATTACGAAATACAAAAAACTCTTGTAGTGATTTCCTTTTACAATATCTTATTTAAAAATTAATTAGATTAAACGGACCAACAAATCAGGTATTTTGTTCGAAATAACTCGATTATTTAAAATGACTGCATTTAGGCTTGCCACCCGTCCTCCTTTGTGGAGGACAGTCCTCCTTTTGAAAGAAGTTTCCTCCATCCTCCCCGGAGACAAAAATGTCCTAAACATTAAAATATAATTTTAAATTCCTTTTTTAAACAATTTTGGAAGGAATTAAAAAATTCAATTTGTTTTCGGAAGTTATACTGATTATTTGCTTACATTACAGGAACTAAAATTATGTCTAGACTTTTATAAAAGAACTATGAAGTAAGATGTTTCCGAAACTTCAAGTAGATATGCTGATTGTACGTAGAGATTACATACTCATATTATCAAAATTTATCCTGAAATACCTTTTCAATTTGAAATGTCCCGGCTCGCTCAAGAATAAATAAAACTCGAGAAGTTTCCTGTTTAAATTATATTTTACGGTGAATATATTATAATTTTAAAACTAAGTTTCGCTACGAAATTCCAGCAATACGAAATTCTAAAATTTGTTAGAACATTCTGTAATTCTAGAAAAGCTGAAGATGATAAAATTTTGTAAGCCAGAATTAAAATTTTAAAATTTAGAATTTACGCAGCAGAATTTTGATAGTATGAATAAATAGTTCCTGACTCCGACTCCGCATTTTATATTATTCTTTCACTCCTAAAGTAAACTTTACCTTAGTTACAAAAAGACTCCCATCAGTATATTTCACTCCCAGCCAATTTTATAAAGAATGGCGATGCGTAATGTTTCACTTATAGGAAAAAACTCAAATATCTTTGCAACAGAAATAAAATCATCGTTAGCACATAAAAAAATGTTTCTGCTTGATAACGAGATGTTATTGGCTAGAAATTATGTCGTCTCCAAGGTTAGAGTATTATTAAGTGATGAATAACAGTATAAAGGCAAGCCGTAATCTTCATCTTTTAGCCACCAAGAAAATCCTGTTGAACAATTAGAAGAAAACATGAATCCGAAAAATTTCTAGATAACCATAGGGATTCGAAACGACTTCGAATTACAAAAATTATGGATTAAACTTTTTGATGGCTTGGAGCAAGTGGTCAAAATTAACCCAAATTTTTGTTATGTTTAAATTATGTTCTAAAGAAAGAATTTAATTACGAGCAGTATCATGAATTTTATAACAATTAGATTGCATGTAGAAGTTGGAATCGGAGTCGGATAGTCAATTTTTAATACATAAAGTCGAAGAATTATTTTACCGACTCTACAGCTCTGCCGGAAACATTAATTCGCTATATTATAATTTCTTTGCAATAAATCTATGAAAATGCAAACTTTTCTTAGTTTACTTCCTTATAAATCATTTGGTTGGGCATAGTACTTTTCCGTATCAAAATTTGCATTGTACCGAATGAAAATCTCCTTATAGTAAAAATTTCGTTAAACTAATAATTTGTAACATACAATGAATTTAAAATTAAACAAAATAATTTTTATTGGATGTCCTCCACTGAACTTTTTAAATGGTGGCAAGCCTAACTGCATTCCTCTTTTATCTCTTTGTCTTTATCGCAAAGTTAATTTAATTTTCATCTTTCTCCAATATATTCAATAAAGTTGGCAATTATTTTGACGTCAAAAATCTACCGAAACGCTTACCTACTTTATACAAATTGTTACACGAGTATTTTATTTTTAAGACTTCATAAGTAAATGTATTTCTCAAATACGTTTTTCGACTACGACTTAACAGAAGAATGATAAGGTTTCGTTGATTTCAGATAATTTCGTTGACTGTGAAATGTTTATATCAAATATTGTAATAAGATTGTTTATGTATCTTGGGTAAATTATACATAGTGAGAGATATTATTTTGTTGGAAACTTTATTCTTAAGTCAAATTCAATACCTCTTCTACATAACCTAAAACCTACCCGCCACCTTTTCTCAAACCACCGTTTTATCTAACTTTGTATTTAGAAATTTGTTCCAAAAGATAATTACGGAATAAATAAAATAACAAATAAGTCAAACAAGTTAAATGTAACTTGAAAAAGTAGTGGTTTAGGGGTTAAACATCTACCTGTTTAACTTTTCACGAATATTGAACTAATAAAAAAAATATAAAGATACCTGTTCTTAAAGTGAATACGATTTGGAAGGGTGTTAGGATATTAAAATGTTGAAACACAGATAAAAGTGTATAGAATTCTGTTTGCTACATTTACAGAATAGTTGAGAAACTAAAATTTAATAACTCAGTAAACTTTTTTATTGGTATCTAAATTATTTACAAATTTAACGAAATTTTAAATTCTGAATGGTAAATATCTTATAATTCCTGTAGAACTCAAAAGTTTCTGAAAATCAAAATTTAAAATGGTTTAAAGATTTTTAAAGTAATTTCATGAACATATTCCTACATTCTATATTTGAATATTTTATAAATTGGACAGATTTGTCAAAAGATGAAATACGTTAATACGTTCGGAAAATTATAATCAAGTTGCAAAATTTTTAAAATTTTCAGAAAAAAATTTGAAAACTATGTAGATAAAGCTTTGTACAATTTTATTAAAATATTCTCGCAGAGCATTCATCAATTAACGTTTTTTATTAAGAGAGTAAATCCGAATTAAGGAGATTGCTGAATTTTGGTGGAAGCTAATTGGAAAAAATGATTCCAGCGGATACGAATTCCGTTTTTAAGGAAGAATACGTAGATTCCATGAATTGCAATAAATGAACTCATATCTTAGTTTATGTAATTTTATTATAAGATTTACGGGCCCTCAAATTTATGAGTTTTAGACAATTGGTTTGCTTGTAGCATCTATTCTCCAAGAGTAAGCACAACATCTTCATTGCGTAAGACAACAATTAGGTGTAAATTGGTTTTTTTTTGTTTATGATATTTTATTAAAATTTATAAAACTTCCAAAATCAAACCTATATCGTTAAACAAAATATCAAAGAGTTGTTTAATACATCCTGCAAAATTAAGTTTCTTTTAATAATTTTTATTATACCTTTAAATTTAAGATCTATTTTTAATTGTTCAATTGATTTTAAAATAAAATTGTTTGATGTTTAAAATTTTGTTTTCTTATCTCAAAACAAAAATATTTAATTTTAAGTAATTAATATTTCTAATAAAAAGGGTCTATCCGAATACCGAATAAACCGGACGGGTACTTTTATTTATTTACATTTTCTAGTAAACTCAATATTTGAAAGGAAAATGAATAAAAACAAAATTAAATAAATAAATGTAAACTAATTAAAAAGGCAGTAAAATTGAAATATAAAGGGTCGAATAAAATTTCAGATCGATTCAGAAACGTTCATCAATTTCGAATTAAAACGAGTTTAATTGGGTTACAAAGTAAATGATTTATTTTTTACCAAACTAATAAATTTTCCTAACATCAAATATGTCTAATGTCATGCATACAACGTAGACATTATACAGTATATATTTATCAAAAATTCAATTAAATATTTAATACAATTTAAAACCAACTAATCCATATTATTTATTTTGCTAAAATTCAATGAAAAATTAATTCCGATAAAATTTGTAACATTTTTCGAAAATAAACAAAACAAATTTTTATTAACAAATACCAGATATTTGTAACATAGTTTCTCGTATTTACTTATAACAAATTTCAAATTTTAATTAATTAAGTTTTAATTTGTTTTATTCGCTAACAGAGAGATCAATTTATTCGTATATTTACATAAATATACTAACGAGGTTACAAGGGGTTAGTGAAATTGTTGAAAAATGAAAATAAATTTCAATGCTGATTTGCAGATTGATTACTCGAATTGATTTTATGTTGAAATGATGCAACCAAATATTTTGAGAGATTTCTGCTCTATTATTAATCATACAAGTTGGGTAATCTAAATATATCAGTTTTACCTTTATTTTAAGTTTTTTTTTTTTTAAACCAATAAACAAAATATATCGAATCCATTACAAAAATGTTTTATTCGATTATATGTACGTGCGATACGGATACATGAGGCCATTAATTCAATACTAAATTTACCTACAATTAATTGTGATTCATTTTTCATTAAAATTGATTACTTACGTATCCTTTTCGTTATTTTTACCTCATTTATGATATTTTGTTACAATACAGTGTAGGGTATATAATTAAATATTTGTATGGCTGGAGTCGGCAATTAACTAATGTGTTAAAAAACATATTTTTTGCTTTGTTGTTATTCTCGTTTGAGTATATAGTACATAAACTACGACAAAATAAGATGATTATGTAACGGAAAATATGTACACAACAGAATAATCCTTTTTTTATGACGACGGCTTGGAATAAATGGAATTGGATAGGAGGGGGGCTCTAAAAATGTCCCGCCTTTTATTTTCTATATGTACGATTTGATCAATTAACTTTCGCGTAAACCCGAAAATAATATGCGGTTTTTTATTTTGTGTACAATACGTGTTACGGTTCGGTTATTAAGAACTTTGGAATTTATTGTTCTGCTTTGGATGTACTATATTAGTGTAATTTGTGCGAGTAATTTATGTTTTGGATAATTCTGTGGGAATTATTTAGGTTGGTGTTTTTAATAAAATTAAAATCAAATGGTGTAACTAAAACCACAATCTACTATATAAAAATAGACATGGCAAGATACTTAATCAGAAAAACCACTTAAGCCTATATGTAATTAACTCTAAAATTCGAAAAATACAAGTTTAAAAATATTAGTTTACCGATTAGGTGTATGGATGTCCTCGTTTAATATGTAACTAAATTGTGGTTACGTACATACACAATCAATTCGGTGGTATTTGTGGAGCACATAACATTTAAAAAAAAATACAATTGCCCCCTGTGAGTACTATATTTACCAGAGGTCATTGTGGTCACGGAAAATTGTGATAGCCACTTGAAAAAATCAAATTATGAGCATATGGTGCTCAACCATATTATGAGCATATGGTGCTCAGTTATGTGATCCCACGGAATCAACCAAATAATTGGCTAGGGATATACTGAAACAGCCGTCATTTAGATGACCGAGAAGTTTACTAATACTAATTCTTGTGAGTTTCTTTTATAGGAAGAGTGAAAAATAAAGCCAATAAATCCGTGTTGGAAAAGATGTTAACAACTCTGATGTTCTAAGTTAAACTGCTAATAAATTAATTATGGGGTTTTTATATAAGCTCACCTTGCTCACAAAGTTAGATAATTTACAGTTCCCATAGAAACAAGTAGTACACTCATTCGATTATATTCTCAGTAATAAAAAGGGCTCTTGGTGGCTATATCCTCGTCTGATATTGGATATCTAACTGGGAGCTATTTAATTTATACCAATAATAGTAAAAATTGATATTTATATTCTAAATTTCTAAATTCAAAATATTTTCCGTAAGATCCCGTACTAAATGCATCAGTTTCTAAATCCACTTTTTTCGGTACCTATTCTTCTGTAGACTGCATTTAAATTTTTATTATCTTTACTCAGGACATAAAAATTAAAATCGCAAGACTATCCATTTTGAATGTAGCTCTGTTACCTTCAAAAAATACTTTTAAAAATTCAACATCATAAAAAATTAAAAAAACTTATTTACACATACACAATATAAACAATATGTGTAATTAAATCACTTTATACAACTCTACAATTTAAAGCACATGATATTCAAATAGCAACCACTCGAATAACTGCTTTGTAGCGCCATACAATATATCAGAAATGAGAAAATCGAGAAAAATAATTACGAAAAACTGTCTAATTATAAACAAGACATTGTGGCACCCTACCTAAACAAACATAAATAAATCACCGACTCCTACTAGTGGCCCGTGAAACAATAATATATAATTTATGAGTAGCCATATTATTAACAGATCATTAAAATTAATTAAAATGATTAAGAATCTGATTCACTTGTGGCGTAGGTTGATTATGACTACTATACACACACACGCCAAAGTATCGAGTTTAATGAATTACAATAATTAGCCCCAGCATTTTTTTTTTATTGTTGCCATCTTGTGGGTTGCTTTTATATACATATACATAACACGTATGATGGTAATTTAGTGTCGCCATCGCCATATACGCGATAACAATCTGCTTAATTGTAATTAATTGTTGTTATACAAAGGACAAAATACTTTAACGATTTTATGTTTCGCTGTCGTGTGCGGTTATGGTTTTATATTGTGTGTTGTTGTAAAGAAAAACTTTGAAATGTCACGTTACGTGGGATTTACATTAATTTTCTCCAAATTAACGGAATTTCGTGTTTTCCGTGTTTAACGAGAGAAAACAGCTTTTTACCAAAACGAAATTAAATGTTGTAATTAGCATTTTTTGTTTTGTCTAATATACCAACCAGTACATATTACGTTTGTTTAGGACAAAAATATCGTTTATTTCACTTGAATTTACATCAGAGTGTTGCTTCAATATAAAAAAAATATTCCTTCACATTCGTACCAGTAAAAAATCGAAAACCGTATATTAATTATCTCAAATCCCGGACCTTCATAGGTAGCTATAATTACGTACTTATATAGACAACCAACCGTTTATCAAAAATCAATAAGAACCGTAAGATAAAATTGAATTATTTTAATTACGAGATTAAAAATTTTGGCTCAATCATCAAAGTAACTGATTTTCTATTCATTTTCATGATTCGTGGAAAAATCGGTTGCTTCTTCTTGTTCTCCTTTTCGTCGTATTTTTATTTTTTTTTGTCAAATTTGCTTAGATGTCTTTTGTAAAGCTTTCTCCATTCTGACAAAAATATCGTGCCACAAACACAGTAAAATGAAATATTTTTTTGTTAATTAATTTTTTTTATTTAATTAAATAATTTTTTTTTATTATGATAATAGAAAATAATTGTCACAAGTCACCATTACATAAAATTCATTATTATCAGTGTCATGTTCGTCTAAAATTTAATTACACCGCCAAAGGAATTTTTGTGATAATGAACTTTATTGCTAACAACAATGAAGTCGATGAAAACCGCACAATGTACAAAATTATGTACAGAGTAATCAAGAAAATATATAGAGCAAGTGCATCTAGAAATAATAACAATTTTAGTTTTTCCAATTTTCCTAATTTTTTTTTTTTTTTTTTATTATTAGTTTGTGTAACACTCAAAAATTCTAGCATCTGTGTTTTATCCGGAAAATTATTTTAATTTTTTGCACATTTTGTTAAAAACCAAAATTGTTTTTTCTTTATTATCATAAATTTGTAGAAAAATTTTCTACACAAATAAAATATTTGTTTTCCATTTAAAAAATAATTGTCTATCTAATTCCGGAAACATTAATAAAAAAAAAAAAATTGAAAAATTCATATTTTTGTTGTTTATCATAATAGAACATTAATTATATTGTTGGTTGGTTTCGTTTGCCATATGGCATGTTGTAAAACATATGATCTAGCATGACATGTTGATATTTATTATTTAGTTTAATTTACTTTGCAGTGTACATATATGCTCGTGCTTAGATTTGAGATAATTGGAATGGCATACTTCCAATTATTTAATCGGAGTTGAAATGGTTATGAAAAACTAATTTCTAAACGTTTGAGGTGAGAAAAAAGACAATGAATCAGATCCTTAGAATTCCAGTAGGTATCAAGATTATTATTAGATTATATTAAAGATAACAAAGCAAACAAAAATATTTTGATTTGATTTAACTACAAATTATTGTTGGGGTTTGATCCTTTGCAAAATATTTCTCGACTAGTTGTACCGCTAAAGGCAATGTTAATTGTCATGTGTGGTAATTGTAGTAAAACCAATGCCAGCAAACAATGCAAATATTTTATTTTAGTTTTTGTTAACCTCTTCTTCAAAGACAAATGGTTCATTACTTTCTCCCGTAAGCTCTTTTAATGCTTTACAAGATGCATCGCTTAATTGAAGGGATCGCTTCAAATTAGTTGTTGGTAAGCCGTCACCTGAAAATGCTACGTCTGGCTCAATTTTTGTCCGCCAATTCTTTATTGTTCTTTCAGATCGTGGGTCTTTATGAACCGAATTTATTAAAATATATGAAAAAATTCCGGGTCAAGAGCTAACGCATAATACTTCTATAGATGAATTCCAAAATTTCATTGTCACTTTCTTGAAATTAAAAATTTTCTGAAATTAAAAATGCCTTCAACCAAACACATACCAATTCCGCCTAAAAATGTTGGTATGCCATCTTCTGTTGACTAAATCGCTATGTAAATCGAGTATTCCGGTTCGTTGAACTTGTACTCTGGCCCTTTTATTTATTTGTTAAATAATGTTTGTGAAACTTGGAAACGGTTGTAATACTTACGGTGTTCGCGTTTATTAAATTTTTTAAAATTTTTTAACCAAACTATAAACCTAAATTTCTAAGCATTAAGATTGAGAACAGTATATGCTTAGTGTACATTCTCAACAAGAATTGTTTTAGAAATATTTTTGGTACGCTTGCGTCGATGTTTTGTTTGTGAATGTATTTGTATACTCTTTTGACGTTTAAAAAAATTTAAAGACGTTTTACTGGTAAGACTGACGATATCACTATCCAGACGACATCTCATTGGTCTAGAAGTTTTGAAGATTACAATTTGTTCGGCGAAATTCGTTTTATGACTGAAACCATGAATCATTTTTTCGTTCGATTATAAGTCTATAGAATATCACTCTTCTCATTCGACTGATAACTTCCTCAAACTTATTCGTAAATCATAATACGAAACGTTTTTAAAGGTAAGAGTTACTCAAAATCGTATATGAGATTTTAAAATTCTGGTTTTTGTAAACTCTTATTTCGGTTGTGTGTAGTTGCCGGAATATTACAAAAAATAGATATGATATGAAATTAAATATGGAGATTTCGAAATTGAAATAATGCTTAAAAAGGGTACAACTCGAGTTATTACCTTTTAAATCTTTGCCACAGAGTTTACATGGATAAAAGAATGCAATTAGTGACCCAATTGTCTTGTTGTGTTTAATTTTTAGGCTATGAATATTTATTCATATTACACAAAATATGGGGTACTGCGCAATTACAAGCTTCTTTCTAGTTGATGAACTGCGTGGAGTGTTAATATCGGAAGCCAAGTTGTTGTTTAGTTAGTACATCCCATACATATTACGTTAGTACATATTACGAAATCGTTAATTTGCTTATGGTCATACAGTTTTTCAATTTGACTGAGATTTTTAACTACTCTAGGGCTACTTCTGGCTTTATCGGATTTAAATATAGCGATTTAGGAAATTTACTAGTCTGATAAAAATTTAAGATCACGATAGCCTTGTGCGACTTAATTTATTATTATCAGAAAATCTAATATTAAATTCACTTATATCGTGATTATTTCAACCGCTGCTACTTTGATACGTTTCGAAATTATCAACAAGAGCAGTGCATTTATCGTGATTTGTTAATAGAGAGGTACCATTAGGCTATAAAGTAGGTAAACGGCGTTGAAATCTTAGATAATTTACACATTTTATATTGGTATTGACCACTGCATCCTGTATTAAATTTTATATGGATATTTAGGAACTGCCGTTTCTCTCGCCTCAAATAAAACGCTATTAAAACTTTCGATAAGCCTGTTAATGTCAGCTACCGATTGAAAATTACGTATAATTTAATGACTTTATTTTTTTCTGATTTTAGGGCTATTTTTCTAGAGCCATCAATCACCATGCACCATTGTTTTTTGCTTTGCGCTTTTCTTGCAGTGATGGAATTGTGCTCGTCTTTAAAGGAGTTCCTTTTACTTGGAGAGTTTCACGTATAACAAAAAAAGGGTTAAACCCAAGGCGTTTGAGAAAAACAAAGAGATTGAGTACGCAGTATACGGATTTTGGTTGATCCATTATTCCATCACTTATTAGTGACTTAAGCCACTTTCAAAATAAACGGCTCATATAAAACTTAGGATCCTACAATAATCTTAAAATGTTAAGAAATCAAAACAAAACTGGAATAATTTCATGCCAGAACTTCCGAAAATCTAAATTAATCCAAAAACCTCAAATTCTGGAAACCTTATCGCGTTAGGATCATGCATAGTATAAACACACTTCCATGTGAAGTTCATCGGTAAAATGTTAGATGGCGATACTGACATGGTTTTGAATTTTTCAAAATATTTTTATATTTAAATTCGCCTAAATATTTGTAGGTACGAATAAATACGCCCAAATGTCATCGTTTATTTCATAACGTTGATTGAAGAGCTATGTCAAAACCAACAAAAATGTTTATACAAGCCGTGCCAAGCAAACACTTAAGCTATAAAAATTGTACCCTATATGGCTTAGTATTAGTATAAAATGTATAAAATAAATCAGAAAATATATATACACAAAACTAACACAAATGCCTAAAATATTGTTTACGTTTTTGTTGGTTTTGTGACATACCAATACCAACTCATAGAGCACAATTTCTGAGAGAGGATCGGTGAAAAGAGCGAATGGCACGGCTTGTATAAACATTTTTGTTGGTTTTGGCTTTGTATATAGATGGAGAGCTGGTAGACAATTTTGAGTAGGTATTTGAGGCAGCATGAAAATTTGTGTGACGCTTCTTTAGCAATGTCTAAATACAAAATCAAAGACTTGGCTGAAGGGTAGCGGGGCATTGTCAACCTTTGATTTTTTTAAGTTGCAAAATTTTTTTTGCAAAAAATGTTTTTGAGGCATTCTGTAATTTTAATGCCTTTTAGTTTACTATTTAATAAAATATAAAATAAAAAAGCCAGATCATTTAGTCGGGTCTAAAATGATGCCAGGCGGCTTCAAAGTTGAATTTTGTAGACTTCTAAAAAATATATTTGAGGCAATCTGAAACTTAGATAGATAAATATATATTCCTAAAAAAACATAACTTCAAAAAGACAGGTCATTTTGGTGGGACTTTCTACCTGCCAGGTGATCGGAAATGTACTGAGTTCTTAAGAGCTGTTGACATAATTCTACTTTGTACTTCTCTGTTTTGCTTATATTACATCTAGTTATCATCAACCCTACTTCTAAAAATGTTGTTTTCGAAACACTGAAAGAAAGTTAAAAAATCGCTGAAGAAGTACTGCAGTCTCATATTGAAGTTACTTACGATTAAGCTATTGCTAAAATTGCGATGCAAATCCAAGCTAGTGAGCAGCCATTATTTGATATCATATTTATTCATTTTGGATCTTTTCATATTATCCTTGCATATTTCAAAGCTGTGGACCAATGAATATTGCTGTTGAAAGTGAAAAATAGCAAATGGATCTGTTGATTCATTCCGTTCTGGCAAGCACTTCAATCAGCGCCGGATCTAGCTCTTTGGGGCCCAGGTGCATAGAGGGAGTTTGGGGTCCTCTACCAGTTAATTAAAAAAACATTGTTTTAAGATAATAAAATAACAATACGTTTTGCTTATAATTCACAGTAATGTAATATAAATTTATTCACAGCATAAAAATAAAACAAATCAAAAAATTCACTTATTTAAGCCTTCTTGCTGTTTCTTCCGCTAAAATGGATATTAATTGACTGAACTAGGTTTTGCTTTGTCCGATTCAATCGACAACAACGCCAGTGCTGATAATCGTTCTTGTGCCTTAGTAGAGCAAAGGTAAGTTTTAATTAGCTTCAACTTACTAAACGATCTCTCTGCGCTAGCAACGGTTACTGATACGGTTAAAATATACGCAATGCAATCATAAAATTAAGAAAGATATCAAAATATTGAGGCGTTAAGAAATTTAAAATATTCAGAAGATTTTTGTCGAATTCTGCTGGAATATTTATTACTAAAGAAATTTCGACATGACACAAATTCTTTACAAGAATCTTATAATTGCACGTCTAATAAATTTTTGAATTTAAATTTGCTGTAAATCATTTTTGCGCAAATCTGCTTTCTAATTCATATGAAACTAGGTCCATTAATGGAAGAAAAAAGAGATCTTAAAATTAAAAACTGGGTCAGCTGGAATTTCGTCGTTACAAATTTGATCGAATTAGCGTTTTCGATTGCGCAATCGAATCTGCGGAAAATCTGTTGAAACATCCATGATAATTTGGGCTTCTTTAACAGCTTTCTCGAAGTGTGATGGCCGATATTCTTGAAATTTTATTAGCACTGCTCCAACCAAATCAATACCTGCACTCAGAACTACTGGTTATACTACTTAGTACTACTCCTTGTAACATTTCATTTATATTATTAATATTAAAAAGAATATTTTTCCTCACAATCAATGATACAAGAAATGGTATTGTTATGATATATTCCAGTATAGAATTTGTTTTCTTAACTTTTTTGTATCATTCGATGTTGCTGCTAAAAGCCTCACGTATTAACGATAATTAAGATACCACAGGTTTTATTGCCTCTATTCTGGCCTCCCAACCAGTTTCACTCAACGTGATTGGACGCCTTTGCATTTGCTCTGTAATTTTGAATTCCAATACAATTTCTTTCGAGCTCACATAACTAATTTAGTACGGCCTTCTCTTGTTGTCGTCTAGAAAACACAAAATAATTTATTTATGAAAAACCGTTTTGTTTCCAGATCCTGAAACACGTATCTTAAAATTAATGTAGTTTGTGCCTTATGGGAAACATCAGGAGTTCAATCTACTTAAATACTTCAATATTTTAACTTCTTCACTTTTGATATGTTTTAGACATCTCATTAGCCAGTAATAAAATAAAATAATTTAGAAAGGTAATGGATATGTATTTGTTTAGATTTAATTTTTTCAAGATGATCTTTCAGTATCATATCATATTTGAAATGAGAATGTTCTTGTATGGTCTGAAACAGAAAAAGGTGGGACGATAAAAATATGAAGCAAATGGATGAATCAAATGGAAGTGTAATGGATTACAGTGAAGGAAATCATTTTGCAATGTAGTATGGATAGATAGTTACATAAATTTAGACATATATTTTGCTTGTAGTGTTAACCAGTTTAAATTTTAAAGCTGTGTAACTACTACAAGTTTTTATTAATGAACATGTGAGTTCAATTTTATGAAAAGTTTCTTACCTATAAAAAAATTATGGAAACATTAAATTTTGTTTATAAAAAATCAAACAAATATCATTATAAAGTATTTTGCATGGGCCCCTTCGGGGCCCTTTTTGGTAGAGCCCCGGGTGCATTGCACCCTCTGCACCCCCCATAGATCCGGCCCTGACTTCAATAGTTGTAAACGATTACATCCACTGATGGCAGTTGGATTAGAAATTTTGCATTTTTAATTTTTCTTGAAAAATGAGTGATATTTTCTTGAGTTTAATGATCAAAAATTATCTTATGGTGCTTTATTACAAAATAGTGAAGCCTCAAACCTCATATCTTCATATCTTCAACATAAAGAAGCCCATTTGAATGGAGCTTATAGTAAAAAGTCTCAATTTTATGTGCCGTACATAAATCTCGTCAATTATTGTCAGAAGTTAAGCCGCAGTATACGGACAGGCGATATTGATCTATTTAAATTTATTTAACCAAAAATGGCCAATCTTTTCTTTGTCTTTAATCAGCCAAATTATTCACGTTGGTTGGTTAAATATCACGATATTTTAATTAAACTAGATCAAACTCATCCACGATTACAAGAATCCATGGAAAAAAGTTATTTTGGAATCCGCAAGTCATTCTGTAGACAGCCAATTGATCTGACTCTGGAACAGACAATCAACGCAGATGCTGAAAGAAGATTAACCGGTGCAGTACATTTTATTAACTCCATTTCTGCTCGGCAGCGCTGTTGTAAGAGCCACGAGATTCGAAAAGCTCTTAAGAGCTCAGTACATTCCCGACCACCTGGCAGGGAGAGAGCCCCATCAAAATGACCTGTCTTTTTGAAGTTATGTTTTTTAGGTATATACATATATTTATCTGTCTAAGTTTCAGCTTGCCTCAAATATATTTTTTAGAAGTCTACAAAATTCAACTTTGAAGCCGCCTGGCATCATTTTAGACCCGACTAAATGATCTGGCTTTTTTATTTTATGTTTTATTAAATAGTAAACATAAAGGCATTAAAATTTCAGAATGCCTCAAATACATTTTTTGCAAAAAAAAGTTTGCAACTTAAAAAAATCAAAGGTTGATAATGCCCCGCTAACCTTCAGCCAGGTCTTTGATTTTGTGTTTAGACATTGCTAAAGAAGCGTCACACAAATTTTCATGCTGCCTCAAATACCTACTCAAAATTGTCTACCAGCTCTTAGACTAATAGTCATACATACACAGATATTTTTTTATATTGTTTTAGTTCAAGCAAAGGAAATGAAAAATTGAAAAAATTTGATTTCAAGAATATTTTTAAAAATCGAATTGTCTTAAGTGCTTTTCATAACGGCTGCGTTGACTTTGGACTTTAAAAAATTTACGTTTTAATTTTAATAATTATTACTTAAAAATAATTTATTTTATAACAGTTTCAAAATATTTCTATAAAAATTGACACTGTTAATCAAATAAAACTAAATTACAAAACTTTAAAATTATAAAAGACTTTATATTTTTAAAGTCCAAAGTCAACGCAGCCGGTATGAAAAGCACTTAAGACAATTCCACTTTTAAAAATATTCTTCAAATCAAATTTTTACAATTTTTCATTTACGTAGTGTAGGTGTCTACAGTAAATTTTATTAAGTTTTAATTGTGATTTATTAGTTTTAGAAAGGCATTCTTTATCATTTATGGTTCTGTTATTTGGTACTATAATCATTTATACTCCCAAAAATCTCGATAAGACTCAAATAATCTGGTAACCTCGAAAAGTCTTGAAAGTTCTGGAAAATTTCGTCCTGTTAGAAAAATTTTGACATATAGTAAACCAAAGTCAAGCAACCCAAAGCAATATTAAAAAATGTTCAACCTTTACTGACTAGCCCTAAAATAGGGGATTCTAAAAAAAAATCTATGTACCGAAAAATTCCCAATATATGAAAAAAAAAATCGTCAATAACCCCAAAATCAGCATTTCCTAGACACTATGATTATGATAATTTCACAATTATTATCATAATTTTAACATCAAAGTGTAATCTGGAAAATATCGAAAAAATCGCGATACTAAGCAACTCAACCGCCTTTGAAATCTGCAATATCTGGATTAATTCAAAATTATTTCGAAGATTTCGGAATGTCTCACATATTCTTAAAAATATTATTTATTTATTAATATTAATTAGTATTAATTGTATTAGTGTACACGACATTCTCTCCAATTTAACTTAACGTTATATGATTTTAACGGAAAAAAAATTCCGAAAAGCTAAAAAAACTCGAAAAATGCCCAAAATATTGAAAATCTCAAAATTTATTTATATGGTTATTACTATTTCTGTAACATTCAACGCTTTACAAATTAATTTCGCATAACATCAGAAAACACGATTTATTTATACCTACATAAAATAATCCATATTCCCGAAAAAATTAAATAGACTTAGAATTCCAAAATAATCTTAAAAATTAAGAAATAAGGCTAAGTACATATATCGATAAAGTAGACGTTGAATAATCTAGAGAATATTGAATAATTTGGTGGTAATCAAAATCAACTCAACGCTTTTCAAATCCGGAAATTTAGATTAATTAAAAAATTGCAACATCTCAAATTTTGAGAACCTCATCTTGGTATCTCTAACTCAGTGCAATGCTCCAAACTCATAATATGGAATAATATGGATAATATCGAACGATTGATAATTAATTTTATAAAATCTCTCAACTCAATGCCGTGCAAATTTCGAGTATTTCGAAAAAATGAAGACACGAAAATAATCTCAAACAGCTCGATTAATCTCGTATATTCCAATATTTAAGAAAATCTTGAATTAACTAAAAATTCTATAATCTAGAATTACCTTGAAAATCAAGAAATCTAAAATCTCGCATAATTTGTAATAAATAGATTTCATCGTTACGCCACAAGACATGAAACATATTTCTTTTCTATTGGAAGTTGAAGTGAAGACGTGTTGTGTTTACCTAATACAGTTAAGAAGCTGCCACATTTGAAGGCCTTTTTACTTCAAATTTTTGAAAAGCGAAATAATTCAATCGCGTATTAGGGCCAAGAATGCTGTCGAAAATGTATTCCTCTTATTCCAATTCGTGCTTTTGCTGTATTACGTGCAGAATATTGCGAAGTCACGAGACCAATATTTTATTCTCTGCATTCCTCCTTTGGAATGAAAAATCGAAAATGTTCTAAGATACGAATTAGAATAAGTTCGAGAGAAGAAGCCTAAACCCCCACACAATCGATAAGAACATTTCAAAAAACTAGATTTCTGTTAAAAAATGTGCACCATATATTTAAATGGGATCGATGCGGCATCTGGAACTTCACCGATTAAATTTTTTTTTCGTATGGTGGTAGTACTATATGTATTTATACCATGGATCATGTAACTCAGTGATATGCTTAATTCAACTCCTAAGCTAAACTCCAGTAATATCGCAAATCTCCAATAATCTCAAAAATTAATAAAACCTCAAACAACACCAAGGAAACCTGAAATAAGAACTACACGCAAATCCCGTAAAACATCGAAAATGTTTATGTACTCGTATCATTGCAATTTTGTAACATATCGCATAGACAGACTTTATACACTGAGGGTATTCATTCATTTTATATATACTGTTATTCAGAAAGAGAAAGGGATCATCATTCCCAAAAATCTCAAATAATCTTAAAATGGTAGAGTAATTTTCTAAAATCTCACTGCTAAGCGATTCAAAAGCAGGAAACAAATAATGAAATCAATAATGGTGAATCAAATCAATCAATGCTACACTTAACTCAATAATATCTAACTCGAGTAATATCGGAAAACTTAAATAATCTTCTAAAATCTATAAAACCTTGCCTAACTTCTACATGTATAAAATAATACTCAACCCCTAAAAAGTCTCGAATGCACTTAAAAACCTCAAAAAATCACTTAAAATATCGAAAATCCTGATGTAACTACTTCTAATTCGTTAACATTACATAAAACTATTTTGTAAGCATGATATGAGTTTCTAATTTGTTTTGTGAAAATGCGACAAAACACATTTATGTCAGACATGAAATACTTGACGAATTGACAAAGTCGACGGACAGAGCCGCATTAGAACAAGTACCAAAATTAAATTATTTTCAATATTTCACGCAAGAACGGATTGAAGTGTGACTTTGTGATGTGAAAAACTACAACATGAGAGACATTCTCGTCAAGCTAAAGGTTTACAAACTGAAGTGATACCAATCACAAACTGAAGTTATGTGTACAATCTGAAGTTATACCAATCACATTAAATGGCATATATAAATTTTTAGTTATCAACTAGATTAATAGGTTTTATACTACGAAGCAAAATTTAAATCGCCCCCAAAAGGGGTTTACAAAATAGAATTTATTGGCATCGAATAGTTTAACATTATGTATTTAGGGTCATCCAATAGTTTTAGGCCATGTTAGATAGTTTTAGATTTTTTTTTAATATCAAAAACGTGCGTCGAGATTGTCACCAAAAATTGTATTTATACAGTACCAAATTAATTTTTGGGTTCCTTGCGTAACTCCATCTGCGTTCCGTCGATATTGTCTCCACCTTTAAGTTACGGACTCACATACTATGTACATATAAATTACATAAAATTTCAAAATTCATCAATATTCCTACAGTTTAGAAATCCCTCAATAATAATAAAAAAAATGATTTCTAAAAGATAATCACAAACAACACATTTTGTTTATCAAATGGGCTATTTTGTCCGTGGGGGTTTATTTAAAATTATAATTGGAAATTTATTTGAATTTAAATGGATGTAAATTAAAAACATCTTAAATAAATTATTTTAAATAAATAAACTAAATGTGCTATTCATGTATATATATATATACATAAGAAACGAAGAGAGAGAATCATCATCTTTCGTATCAAAAATTAAGTGAAAATGCGAGAAAAATTCATCAAATATTAATGATGCTTTTTATTTTCGTCGAGATGCTGTAATAATTTTTTCGCTTCCAACAACAACGAACCAAAAAAAAAATAATAATAATAATAAGATTCCAACACAATAAAAATTGATAACGATAAGAATAATAGTAGTGATAAGGATTAAGTTGAATTTCATACATTTTTTACTGTTAACATTTAAGATGGGAAAATTGCGATATTATTGTTGATTGTGTTGTTCCGTATAATATTGAAAATAATTGAGGTTTTATTTCCTATGGTGTTTGCTAATTTTTTTCGGTCGGTTTTTAAATCTCTGTTGTTTTTGCCTAGAATACAAATAAAATCTTTATATATCTCTCATGGGTAGTCCTGTTAAACAGATATGTGGTTAATGTAGTACCTCAAAAGTGCTTAATTAAAATAAACGCATACATACAATATAACAAAATCTTGATAGTCTCAATTAATAAATGGTTTATCACAAAAAATGTTTTGCGGTTATCCGATAATAATTAACTGAGTTGCAGAGCGCATTGGTTTTTTATCATCATAATCAAAATAATTATTTTGATTTGGCAGACGCAGAAAACCACCGGGATAAGATTGTGGTTTGGATGTGAATATTTTCAATTTCGTATCATTTCAATTAACTGTGTATCCATCTAATTAGGTGCGATGCTCTATAAAATATATTTAAATTATTATTCTAACTTTATTTTATTGAGTGATTTAAGCGAAAGACAAATAATTTATTCATGAGAAAAAAAAATCTTTCATTTTAACTTAATTAAACAATTTTAATACATATTTAAAATGTAATTATTTTCACAGTACCTACTCGTAAAACGTGTAAAATTTAAACGCGCGATATCCCCTGAATACACCTGTGTAAGCTGAATTTTATTTATCTGAACTTTTGGGAATAATTAATAGATTTATTGTTCGGTATTATGCACAAAAGATCTTTTAGGTCGCAGTGCGGGGTGGCTTGAGCCCCCACATGGCCCTCAAGTAATAATAATAATAATTGTTCGGTATTGTTACCACCACACCATGATAATCAATCATTTCTCAGTTATTATTAATATTGGGCGGTTAGTAGGCAGACGCGATAAAACAATATAATAGGATAAATAGATCACATTGTGGTAGCTATGTACTTGGAAATTTTTCATTTTAGAAAAAAAAAAACGGTACACCAATGTAATTTATGTGCTGCACAGATTTATTATAAGGAAAAAAAAATCTCAAACCACACACACACATTCACATAATATTTTTTTTTTTTTTTTCAAAATAAGTTATGACATATTTCATCCGCAGCAACAGCACCAAAAAAAAGTTTAAAAGTTTTTTATTCGAATTTATATAAAAATTTTAAATTATTTAAATTTAATTCAAAATTTCCGGCTCATACGCTGCCAATGGGCGCACCATAAATTGTAATATTCTGTATCAAACTTTTAACTTTTGCGGTATTTTTTTTTAATAAGTATAGCTACTTACTGTTGGTTTAAAAAAATTGTAATTCAACACCAACAGTCAAATAATTTTGATTTTAGTTTTCCCGTCTTCTACATTTAAATTTTTTTTTAATGTGAAAAAGGAGTTTTTAATATCAAACTGGAATTTGGAAAATTAAAAATGATTTTTTTACAAACTCGCATATTTTATAAAATACTTCTTTGGGATTAATTTGTTTGGATGTAATCATAAATGTAGATGGAAATTTTATTATCGATTTTTTATTTGAAATGTTGTTTGAAAAATTTAACTTGCTTTCATAATTTAAAGGACATATCACGTTTAACAAAGTTAGTGTGAAATACATCATGCATTAGTGTAGTAAATCGGCTTTTAATTTGTTGAATTGAATTTTTGTGTAGTTTGGTTTTTGATATAGAACAAAGTTTTTGGACGCGATTCAAAATCAAAGCGTAACCGACCAAACGGCTCAGTGGTTAAAGCTGTGGCGTTTGGATCGGGAGGTACCGGGTTTGAATCCCGATAGGGACGGGATGCAAAAGGGATTTTTCATCATCTGACTACGACCGGTGATGACGATGAACACAACTATGACCCCCTGTTGAGGGTGCAGATTCCATGGGCCGACCTTTCATGTCAGCACTTTAGGCTGGCATGAAGCAATGCAATGTGCAGGTGGTTTATTCAAAATAGGTCTATAGCCGTACGTCCTCGATTTGGCAACTACTGCGTAAAGTAGGATGGTAAAAGTTAACTGCAAAAGAGTTGGGAGTGCCTTGAGCCCCAGAAAAGATTGCATAGAATAAAACGAAAAAAAAAAATCAAAGCGTCATAATATAGACTATATTCGTCGACTGAATTTGTCAAAATTTTGATTTAAAATCTTCAAGAACTTTTAAAAAGATTTTGTAGAAATAAAATTTATCAATTCTTATGGTCTGTTCCGTACATTATAAATTTGAAAAAAAAATTAAATTTGTAGAACTGCACTTAGAAATAGTTATCTTAGTTGAGAAGCGGTTTTTCGACATTTAGGGTGTACATAATTCCAAATTTTGAGAATAGTCTAAATATTTGTTTAGAACAGAAAAAAAAATTTTATTTAGAGTTTTTATTTTTAATGATTTTAGCAAAGGTAAAAGTTGCCATACCAAATTAGTATTTCAGTTAAATTATGTTGAGTTCAAAAATTTAAGATTTAGCTATTATTTAACAAATGCTTTCAAACTAATTGAGCAATAGTAAATTTCTTTATTATATGCGTTATAGATTTGCTGGTCTATGACCATGCTTAGTTTAAAAAACAATGTATAAACTAAATTGATGGCACAGGATCTTAGGAATAGAACGGAAGTTTAACTAATTTTTCCAGTTTTGGTTACTTCCACACTACGTCCAGAAAACACTTTAAATTTAACGAAAACAAATTTGAAACATTAATAATTTCGTATTCGGCACTATTTCATTAAATCCCATCATAAATTCTCTAATGGTACACATATTATTAGGCATAAATTTTCTTAATGAACTACCTTGTTAAGAACAAATTTAAGCTGTTTCAAGGAGCTATGCCAATTATCTTGGATATTTTAGGCGCTGCGAGTTTGTTTTTTTTTTAATTTCAAAGAATTTGGAATATATACACTCCTTTCACTTGATTGGATTCACTCAATTTTTTAAACAATTTTGCTGTGATATGAAAACAGAGGGTCTTTTACAAAACTAATTCAAATTTAATATTTAACAATAGGCCTTACATAGATAAGAATAAATTTAAAATAAAATTCTATTCTTTCAATCAGATTCGATGGCCCCAGCCATGGCCTTTTTCTCTTAAATTGCTCTTCTTTTTTATAAACATCTATCGACAGTTAAGCCGTATTGCTTTCAATTACATTCAAGCGCTGGTTTGGATGGCGGTTACTTTATGGATTTTATTAGATAAATATAGAGTCTGGAGCCAAGCTTAAAGGATGAATTTGGATATTGTTATTGTATTATTGTGAACTCTAGAACAAGTGTTCAAAAATATCATTGGATTAATGACAACCAGTTTTCAAAATATATGTGTATGCATTGGTTGTCAATATTGTCATCCTTGTATTAGTAAACGAAATCTATTGTGCCTCATAATGAAATAAAACTTAATACTAAAGACCATTACTCCATATCATATTGGCTTAGACGTTCAGCAGAACGACCTCGTAAATCGTTATAGTGTTGGTTGTAACAGTAGGGACGATCGAGTTAAACTATATTCAGAGAAACTCAACTGTTTGCCGCGCATTACTCTAGCTCACATACCCATTTGCAAATTTGAACTGGTTTCAGACACTGACCTAGCTGAATTTAATCTATTCAGAGAATCGCGTGCTTGTCTACTGGTATTGAACCCTTCCTCTTCTTTTTTTTCGGGTCCAGCAGATTTTTTTTT
This sequence comes from Tipula helvola, assembly GCA_963556165.1. Taxonomy (NCBI): domain Eukaryota; kingdom Metazoa; phylum Arthropoda; class Insecta; order Diptera; family Tipulidae; genus Tipula; species Tipula helvola. The sequence continues at coordinate 5,491,920 of OY744481.1, read as the reverse complement.
AAATTGGCTAGGACCTCTCTCATTTATGTAGCTATATTAGTTACACCTCTTTTCACTTGATTGGGTTCACTCATTTTTTGAACCAAATTTTCCGTGATTTCATGATTTTCCTAACTTTCTTCGGCTTTAGTACAATTAAAATTCCAATCCTCCTATACCTCATCTCTATTTCGATCTTTTCAGCTACTTTCCAAGAAAACAAAGTTCTAGACTAGTCCGTGAAATTTGTGAGTTCAACCGTTCTCAGTATACATGAAATTTTAGTTGCATTGGACGAGAGTGGTGATATTGATTTCTACCTTTGGTATAAGCTAGTTTTTAATAATTCATCACACAAATTTGTGATACCCAGAATTATGTTGACGTCTGAAATTTGTACCGCTGTTTATGTGAACCACTCTAGTAGATTATTTGTCTTATTAAATCAATGTGTCGACAAAGTTGGTATTTCACGATTGGTTTACCGCAGTCAGTTGAACTTGAACATAAAATTTTTCTTTTAATGGTATCGTATGGATTGTTGGATCCTACTATTTCATCCGGAGTTTATATCCAATGGCTTCCTTCGTTTCACTAATTGACTTCTGGGCCAATTAATAGGAGGGAATCCAATGCGTTGCTAATACATCAAAATTTCAATAAAATGTAAAGCAGCCCGAAACTTTTATCCATTTCTAATTTTAGATAAGCTATTGAGGCTTTAAATTGAGGCTAAAAAATTAGACAGGTATTTTTCTACAATGCCTTTATCACATGTGCTGAGCTTATTCTTGGAATATTAGTCTTCACTGTTCGACAGACTCAAAACTTGATCCATGATTCCATGATCGAAAGTTCCTCACCTGTTAAACTGGTTTCTTCCTATTTAATTCAATTTGACTTGTTGTCAAATGCTCCGACGATACGAAAAATATTGACCTCTTTGCCTTGAACTTTCAAAAATTTTGGGTCTCGACTCCAGAAAGTATAAGAAAGCCTGATCTGGATAACAATCTAAGCAATAATATTTATCTGGATGAAACTTTAAAAATCTACAATATTTTGAAAGGTTTACTGTCATCAACAAAACTGATCAATTTTTCTTTTATATTCCTTTGGGCCCATCAAATTCAGCCGATCGAATAAATCGAAATTTTCAATTAAAAAAAAATATTGCGTAATGTAATGCATGGCCCGGAAATGGAACAATTTAGTTTAGAACCGAGGCGGTTATTACCCAAGAGTCGTTACCGATTTAACATATCAGTTCAAACATTTCAAAATTCGTTCTTTTAACAATCATGAAATTAAAGTCAAAATTTAATAGATTTCCAGAATTATTGAATATTGCAATATTTTAAAAAAGTTAAACAATTTGACTGAAGCTACGGGCAACGGGCAATTTAATGCATGCAATATTTTAACCATTCAGAATTAGATGATTACACACTTCACAAACAATTCAATAGGCTGAAATTAAAGTCTAATTTTCACTCTTCTAGCTACACTTAGCCAAACAAATTTGAGGGATACCTGATTGAAATCCATCTACAAGATTTTGTAGGAATAATAAATAGGAAAAATAAATTAAAAATTAAAAATATTGAGCACTTCTCTATCTACATACTGGGATGTTAAATAATTGTTCGTAAATACTAATATACTTCTACGAGTTATCTGGAAAACATATTAAAATTATCTGGTTGCATATTTAAAAATTACACGAATTAATTAATTAATTCAAATTAGAGTGTCTTTAAACAAAAATTTTTTCAAATTTCCTATTTGACCTTTTTAAATTTTTGATGATTCACACTGATTTCAGTTTCGATGAAATTAAAAAATTAACTTGATTCTTAATTTGAAAATATTCCAATTTTCATAAATGTAGGAATTCTGATAAGAATGAGTTTAATTAAAATATGTCAATCAAGGAAAAATTATGACCCAAAGTTACGTTAATTTCTATGATAATAATCAAGGCCAAATAATGTCCCGGAGAAATGCACTGTTGCAGTTAGAGATGTTTGGCGAATAGTGAAATTATTAATCGTCCATATTTTAGTTGCATCTCATCTATCTTCATAATTTCACTCTTGAGTTAGTTTGATTTTGGATATAACCAAATTACGTTAGGCGAGAAGAAAACAAAATACCGTCAAAATTGTTAAAAAGATTCAAGAGCTATGAAAATGCATGATTAGACTTGTTAATTATGGGTGAGTCGAATACGACTCGTAACATTATAAAAAAATGGAAAACAATTGATGTACATCATAGTTGCACAAAATTTCCTGAGCATTTTGAAAGTGATGTTTGGATTAAAATTTTTCTTGTAATATAAAGGTTGATTTTCATTATCAAATAATTACTCACAGTAAAAACAAAATGGGATAAAAATATATATTGGCGTGCTGTGTGAGAGAAAAACAATTGTTTCAGCTTTACAGTACTGAAAAAATTATTATAGTATACTGAGATTATTATAGCATACTGGCAAAATTTATTTAGTAAGTAGTAGGAAAAATATTTCAATTTTTCAATGAAATTGTTCACAAAAAATTAAAACCAAAAATGGTCTCTGACACTTCAATGAAAGTTTCGATTTTTATGTTTTTATTCAGTAAAAAATACTGTCAGTAAATGTTTTGTAATGGAAGTCAGGCTTCATTGGGCGCTTTCAGGGGTGCGATTCTGACTCAGTGATAATTTGAAATAAAAAATCTTTGCATTCCCATCTAGTCATCCGTTTTAATTTTTTTCATTGCATAAAACAAAATTATGCATGCCTTATTGCTACTACCTTAAAGTACTAAATATATATCATTGTTATACACTGCGTTTTGCGATTTCAAGTAAGTGACGAATGATACCTAGATAAATTTATGATGAACATGAAACAAATGCAATAAATTTATCAGACTACTTTTTGTCGATGAAAATTTTTGTCACCGATGATAAAATTGTTACTAAAATTTGTAGAATGTATTTAATTAGTTTCCAAATAAATTATTTCTTAAGAAAGGTGATGTACTAAATATGTGTTTGCATTTGGATATACGTATGCCTACAAATGTTTCTTTTTTAACTGGTTTGGATGCTTCACGTTAAATCTCTCATTAAATTTGTGTAGTAATTGAATAACTGCAAATTCGAAATGAACGGAAAATTTACTCTAGGAAATTTAAAAATTCTTAACATATTTTAATTATTGGAGAGAAATAAGTTGCCCTGAAATATACGTTCACCAACTATAAAGAAAGAGTTTGCAAAATGAAAATAATAAAACGTCTTGTTAATTTAGCTTGTGGTGCTTCGGTCTGAATAGGATGGTTTTATAAAGTATTTAAGAATTTTCAAGAGAATTAATGATAGGTTTACTGGCCTTATGTTATAGTAAACAAGGCGGGTTTTGCTTAAAAAAATGTCGATTTAATTTAGTCACGTCAATGTTAATTTGTCGTTAAGTGAAAAGTGTCGTTAAAATAATTATCGCTCAACACGTAAAATGAAAGGTAAGAGCAAAAACGTTTTGGCTGGTGCAATGTCGCTTACGATTAATTCTGTATGTACTATATTCTGTGGTATTACCATCTTTATCTTCTGAAATGCTTTCTGAAAAATTTAAAGAGTATTGGGATTTTTTAACAACCCCATCAGTTGAATATATTCCGATAACGACGTTACGCATTTTTTTAAAATAATATCGAGATCCTTTTTTCGGAATTTGCAAATTTTTAATATTATAATTTATTTGAATAAGAAATTCCAAACTATTAGGTTGCCTAACGACAACACAGACCTTTGCCTTTACTTTACTTCTTGATAAAATTCAAACTTTTAAATTTCAAAGAAGGTATAATACAAAAAACAATGAATTCTGATTCATCAGAATTATCATATCATTTTATCACTGAACCGGAATCGCAATTAATAAAAACACATATAATAATAATTGAATTATAATAATTTGGTTTCAAGTACATCCAAATTAAGAACCCGACCAAACAAGGAACACAAATTTCATTTGCTCCAATTTTTGAGGATCATACAGAGTTGGCAAATGTGTATATTCAATAGATTATTCACGAAATTTTTCTATTCTAAGGTATGAGTCATCTATTAACGGAGCCCACGATTGCAGCCAGCAGTGGAGTGATTTGTCGCTTAGGCTTAATTCCATGTATGGTGCGAACAAAACCGGCGAGAAATGGCGCAAATATTGGCGGGACCAAATGTATAAAATTAATGTGTTATGGTCTAATGTTAATTTATAAATCTTTTTAATATAATATGTAGACCATATGTTAAAGAGCGGAACACCATAATAAATTCAGCAAAAATCAAAACGGGCGTACATATACCAATATAAAAGAGCTCTCTGAATATGAGAAAAGGGTAACCTCGCTGATAACAATTCAGGCGATTGTTGGAGAGACTGATGTTATAGAGTTTGGTGACGCGGAAATGGTTGAGATAAATCCGGCAAGATGGAAATTCCTTCAATTATTTATGAACAATTTTTATTTATAGGTAAATTTGTTAATTATTGACGAGCTACAAAGCATTTCAAATCGTTCAAATCGAGCGTTTCATCAAACCGACTGTTCTACTGTGATTTTTTGTGCGAATTTTTAGATTCACACTTTTCCGCCAATCAAATAACTCAAATTGATCGGATGGAAACTTCCACCAAGATAAAATATTTTTAACTTCAAGCAAAATATTCGCAGACGATCAACTTAATCATACAAAAAAACTAAAATTATGAACTTATAGAAAAAAAATATTTTGAGGAAAAGTGTGTGGATCAAAACTCGCACAAAAAATCACAGTCGAACAATCGCCTTCACTGAGCCAGAATCGCACCACTGGTAACATGTTGACTAAAATAAACTTGTTGTTTCCTGAATGCCGACGATTTATGAAAAATTTCATGGAATGTGATGAATCGAATGTCATTTTTTCCATCAGTAAATTTACAAAGCATATTGCAGGACCCATTTCCATAGACGCAATTGTTTTTGATGTAGATTTTCGTTGCATATGGGGCATGCTTATAGTAACAATATTCGCCGCTGTTTTTAAATGCAGCACCCTCGGTAAAGATTAGAATGTCAAATGGTATTAGTGTTTTGTATCGAAACTGTATTGTGAATTTAATAACACAAAAGAATTTTTATATTTTAATACGTTTATAAGTCGTTTAGCGACGCGTTCGAACTACGTAGCCATAAAATTAATCGCTAAACATTATTGTAACCTTTATCACGACGGTAAAGACAACTGATGTGCGGAAATAAAAACAAACTCTTTTTGCATGCCCCATTGCGGGATTTGTTTTTATAATCTATGACTACTCGATTTTCCAATTTTTTGTATTTTTTCCTGTATAACTTCGTAGAAAAAATGGCGTGCCTCATTTAAAAATGAGCAATTTCACTTTCGTATTGCAATGAATCGTTTTTTCCACTTGTTATATACAGGTCGATTATAAAATCCGCGGGAGCGAATCAATCGCGGACAGAAAACTTCATATAAACAAATTGGAAACAATAATTTTATATCATAGTTTCATTGAAATTCCTTTGGATATTTTTACAATTCGTCGAAAAAAAAATTGTTTTAGAAACGCAATAAAACTATTGCGTTTGTACGGGGAATCCAAAATCTAAATTGCATGTAAATCAATAAAAGTTTTCCACGATATTTCATTTACACCAATTGTTTCCTATTTTTTATATGCAGTTTTCGATCCGCGAATGATTCGCTCCCGCGGATTGAATAATCGACGCGATAATAATATAAACAAGAGAAAATGGTTGCGTTTGTGCGGGGAGTCATAAAATCTAAATTGCTTGGAAATCAATAGTAGTTTTCCAGGCTACTTTGATTTACAACAATTATTTCTCATCGATCCGAATCGAAGAAAACTAGATCAGAACCCTTAAAATCTTATTTATTTGTAAAAATTAACTTTTAATTGAATTTACCCTATTTTGGCTAATTCCCCACTTAGCTCACCTTTCATAAGCGCTTTGAATTTATATTGTATATTTTTTATGTATTCACACATTTTGAAGAAAATAAAAATTGAAAATTTCGTTCTAACACAAAAAAAATTTGTGAGATAAGCCAAATTTGGAGCTTACTCATTACCTACAGAAAGAATTCTTTGCCAGCCGTAAACCATCAATTATTATAATATTAAACTGTTTTTTGGAAGAATTTGGGATTTTAAGTAATCCGATTATAAAAACTTTATTTATTTTACAATTTAGTTCATCCTTTTTGCTTCTAAGAAATTATGTAACTTAACGTAAATATAAATTCGAAAACGATTCACTCACATAATTTAAGCACATAATATACAAAAGCTCCAAAAAAATATATTTGATGTATAGTGTACACAAATTATATACGTGTTGTGAATAAACATGGGCAATTTTTCTATAAAGATACCTGTTTTTATATACGTATGATGTATACGTACAAGCGATCCAATTAGGCAAAATACCTACGAGATATCTATCTTCTAAAAATCTTTTCACGAAACACAAGTAAACACTTTAAATTTAATACTCTGTATGGATAAATCGAAAAAAATGCGAAACAAACAAAAATATTTACACAATATACTCATTTTCAACAAGTGCATAAAAGCTCTTTTGTAAATGAAAAGTTTTCAGATTTTATGTTCCCTTTATAAAAATTCTGTTTATTTATTTTCTTTTTTCACAAAACATTATAAATACAATAAAAAGTAAATAAATATAAATCCAACCTGATTTTCAATTTTATTGTGTTCTTGTATGTTTTGATCAAAACACAAAAATTTTCCTTCTCTTTGCACGACAACTCTTAAAAAATAAACCAAACAAATTTTCACTTTTAATTTTATTTTTCTCTTCTTTTCCTACTTTAAATAATTTTATTTTATTTTATTTTATTTTTTTTTTGACTAAATTGAAAAATATTTTTCCGTTTTTTTCCACGAATTTAATTTTCACACTTGACACAGCCAAAAAAAATGATAGAGATAAATAAAATGATATATGAAAATAATATTATTACAAAAATTATCACCTTTTGATACGAGACTAAATCGCGATAACGACTAAAAATTACTTTAATTATGTATAGTTATACAAAGAAAGCTTTTAATAAAAACTTTTCACTACAACTTGATTAACTACAAATTTTCAAACAAAACAAAATTATTTTAATTTTAATTTTGATTCAGAACGGATAAAATATCCAACTGTATTGCCCAAAGTCTGAGCTCGATTTGAATTATGAAAATGAAAAATACAAAAATACAAAAATTTTTTTTTTTTAAACATCCACCGAACGAATACACAAAACGGCAGAGGAAAACTTTTTCCAAATAAAAAAAAACGAAAAGCTTTTGTATATTCTTTCTTTCAGCATTTTTTTTTTCCTATCTTATTAAAGGGTGTATAAAAAAGTTTCTCCAGGTGAGAACAGGTGGAAAAATTAAGGTTAATTATAATTTAATTTAATAATAAATTCATGGAGTTAATTTATTATAAACATTTATTTATAAATTATTTATGGATTTTCGTTTATTATTAATTGTAAATCAAGCTAATTTAAATATACAGATGTACACTTTGGGGTAGGCTTTTATTCATAAAGAAACAACAAGTAAAATAGGATGTACGTATAAAATAGTAGAGTGATTAGAGTGAAACAATGATATATGAGCTATGTATAGTATTTTTCATTATGACAAAATTATACAGTAGATGGGTAAAACGCATGACGTGCAATTTTCGTGCAAATATAATTTTTAGAATTTAATGTGTTTAGAAAGACGTTCTCAGGCATATGGCGGTTCTAACTATCAATTTTAAATTCTTACCAGTTGTGTTTAATTTCAAATTTTTAATTTATACTTAAAGACGGGGTTTTCCTTAAGTTTAATGAAACTACTATCTAGATTCTAGAATCTAGAAGCTGTTAAAATAAGGGCCGATATTGTAACGAAAGTAAAAAGTTAAGTGTCATTCAATTCTGAATTATAAGATGAAGACATAGAATAAAATGAGATATTTCTATTTTTATTAGTTGAGAGTTGGTTGATATTGGTGGCTTCGTATAATAAGAAATTTACTTCTCAGTAAAAGCCATATAATTATTTAAGCGGCAATTAATAAAGATTTTGTTAAGAAATATCATGAAACAAAACCTTCTATTGGCATTAATATAGAGTGGAAGCTAAAGAACCAGTGACGTTAGGCGTCTCAAACCTTATTGATGACTTTACCAATACAAGTGTTAAATCAAGGCAAAAATCATTTTAAATTTAATTCATTTCAAACCACAGATTTTAGTTGTTTATTCGCCCAATTTTTCTAGATATGATTCAGAGAAGAACTCCCATAAATTATGTTTGAAACATGCTTGCGTAATCACCCAAACTGAACGATGCAAGTGCAAGATAAGAATACATATGTTAAAAAAAGTGACATAAATTCGTGTTTCTTTGAAAGGAAAGCGATTTTAAATGAAAAATTTCACTAAAAATAACAAAATATTTTATACATACATACATCTTTAGAAGAAAAGATAGCGGTAACTTCACTTAAAACACCGCTATACAACTATTCCCTTATTTATCCATTAAGCTTATTTCGATTAGAAAATGTTTACTTCCTTATGTATACAGTAACGACTAAATTTTCATCTTAATAGGTTCATTTTTGGCTAGAATAACACCGCAGTTAGATCAACACCGGAGTTGCTTCTGAACGAGAATCGCAGCCGCAAGTCCTCGTTCTGAAGTTGGACTGACATTTTCTCACTCTAAAATATGAAATACAATGGGAAAAATACAAACCAAACGGCATTATGGTTAAAGCTGCAGCGTTTGGATCGAGAGCTACTCAGTTAGAATACCGTTAGAGGCGGGTCGCAAAAGTATTTTTTATCATGTGATCATAATCGGTGATGGCGAGAAACACAATCACAGGCTATTAGCCAAACAGCCTTGGTTTGGCTATTTCATAAGGTAGGACGTTAAAAGCTAATTGCGAAGATGTTACGAGTATACCTTGAACTCCAGAAGAAATTCCAAAGCCAGAAACAACAAGCAAACAAGAAAAGTTCGTACCTAATTCAGTTTAGACAAACTAAATTAAAAGATTTCAAGATGATAGTTTATGAATGCAAACGGCCTAGCATAAAAAAAGTGATTTACCCAGATATGTAGCTATTTAGGCGACCAATATAAATTACCCCCTGGCAATGACATAAAGTAAAGCAAATCTATTGTTTAAGTTATTGTACAAATTTACGCGTAATAATTCACCAGATCATGGTAAACACTTACTTCGCCAATCTCCAAACAAGTAAAACAACATTATTCCACTGTACATTTTCTAATTCGTATACCTTCACAGAAAAACCTAAAAATCGACCAAAATTGTCAGTAAATTTTTAATGTAATTGGTCGTACACATACATAAATGTGCTCAATTTTCATTCCATTCAAGTATTTTATACAATCATATAACATAGAGTATTACGTAAAAAAAATTAAATGAATGAACACGCATAACCGTAGATAGGGGGGTCGTTACCGGAAATTATGAACATGTATAAAAAGCGTATACAAAGCTTATTTATATACGACAAACGACTTTACCATAAGAATATAATCATTATTGGAAATTAATACTTCATGTTTTTGTTAATTTGGCGATTACAATCAAAAACGACGGAAATTTTTTAAATATAAAACAAAAGAAAATAATTACGGTTACTATTATACAAGACGAAAAAGAAGAAGAAGAATTTATTTACGAGTACGGTTCTCGTATACTGTATGCAGAGAGAGAGAGAGAGAGAGAAAACATTTAATTTTACAGGGAAATATTTTCCCAAATTAATAATAAAACGATTTTTCATTTTTCTCTCTCAGTCAGACGAAAAAACAAAATAACTTTCCTGGGATCTTTTTTAAGTTTATTAATAACATGGGGGAAGGAGAGGGGTGGAAGGATTTAAAGGAATTTTAGATCTTTGTGTAGTATTTCCATATAAAGAAAAGCAAAAAACATTTACTTTTACCAGATATACCAAAAGATTTTCTGCAGTAAGACAAATTTTGGGTGTAACATCAAACACGTTTCTAAAATTTTATTTTTTTTGTAGTTCTCAACAATATTTATACACATCACAATGTGAATATAAACATAGCACTTTGTTCTCATAAGTATATGTAATTGTGAGCTTAAAGAGATTCCCTTATACACCATAAAAAATTAGTAATAAACGAATATTCAAACATTTCAATCGAATTTCGATTCAGTTTGTGTAAAATTCTTCACGTTGAAATCGTATGATTTGAATGCAAAACACATGTGGGTTAACCTTTATTCGATTACCAAAATTATACCGTGGTACTTACAGACATGTATTATGCGAAAGCGATTTATGTCGAATATGAAATTTTCCCTTTCATTTTATAACTTTTATATGCACAGTCACGTCTTCAAATACATATTTTGTTTGGTTTTTGTTATATTTATAAAACAACAATATTGTTTTCAAACAACATAATTAGAGGGCATAAATGTGTGACAAAAATATAAGGGCACAACAAAGGGTGGTGAGAACTAAATTTGTTCATAATGCAGTATTTATTTAGACTTTACGAATTAGTGAGAATTCCTTTAAAGATTTTCATTTTTAAGGAACATTATTACTGATGGTTTAATTTTGACTAATGGATGGGATAGTCTATTCTATATTTATTGCTCGATCCTGCAAAATAAAACAAAATTTAATTAATTTAATAGAATTTTCATGATAAAAGTAATTAATATTTTGTAGAATATTGGCTTGGTAACGGTACGGCGCAAAGTTTAAATTTCGGTTTAAAGTGAATTAATTTATTTTGGTTGATGATGGAGGCACGTTTTGGGATTTGTTTTTTTTATTATACAAAATTTGTTTCTATTCTTAGTTACCTTGTTCAAAGCAAAAGCAATTTGTTGATTATTATTATCATAACCACCAATATACATACATACATACATACATATATACATACACTAGGGAACACTAGAAAATTAGTTTTATTAAAATAAACGCCTCAAATTTGATGCCATTGGTTATTTTTAATAAACATTTCTATTTGCAAAGCATTTCGATTTTTAACGGAAATAACAGAACTTCTCAATTGTAAGAATACGGAATAATGATTGATAAGCTTCGTCTTGAGAAAGTCAAAGATCACAAAAAGAATTATGGAAGGAATTGAAGGAATATGAGTTTCCTGTATTATAATTAAGCGATGCGGATGGAAAATTTAAAGCAATTTTATTTAGTTCGGCACGGCACCTTCAAATATGGGTATTTCAGCTTGCCAGGCGTCTTACATTGTCAATTTTACAACAACATAGTATAAAACCAATTTTTATAGATCGTGATATTTGTTCATTTTAGTACCGCAATTGTCGCTAGTGTGAATTATCTTTTCCATAACAAATGAGGTAATTTACACTAGCGCACCTAGCGTAAATGATGGCGAAGTTGATGCTTAGTACAAGTGCTAAACATGATCTATTGGTATAAATCATGTTTAGTACTTGTACTAAACTTCAACTTAGCCTATATTTACGCTAGGTGCATCTCACTCGCTATATGGAAAAAATTTTAACTAGTGTTATTTACGATAGTACTAAGAACTATTATCACAATAGGATTATTGTATTCTACCCGTAGTGGCCATCTCTCCGCACCAGAGTGTAACTTTTGAAAAAAATCGATTTTTTTTTTTTTTTTTTTTACTTTATTACTAGATTTATAGATATTACAATTTTTTTTTTTTTTTTTTTTTACATTATACATAGAATATATTCAATTTCTTTTATCTATAAATTTTTTTTAAGTGCAATGCCTGCGTCGGTCCAAAGAACCGTAGTGCAGTCGCATATTTTGAAACATATAGCGTATTGTAATTATAATGTTAATGTTAACAAATAGGTTGAAAAATTTAATTAATACATAAATAAATAATAAAATAATACTAAATAAATTTTTAGCTGCTGAAATATTTTAGTTAGGCACCACACAAAGTAATATAACAACCATTACAAGTAAATAAATGTTATATAATGAAACTGATGGATGGAAAGAGAATTAACCGCACTTTTGAAGTACATGTTCGCTTTTATAATAGTACACTTACATTTTCAAGTACGTGCGCTGTTAGACACTTCTTGAATAGATTAAGGTCGGATTGATGCCTTAAATAAGATGAAAGATGGTTATAAATCATTAGCCCTCTGTAAAGAACATTGCTGTCGGATGCAGATGTAAGAAAGAGTGTATTTCTAATTAGAGATCGCCTTCTTGTATCATAATCATGAATTTCTGACATACGAGTTAATACAAAATTGTGCTTAATATGGTCATATATAATTTTATGTATTAATAATAATAATTCTCTTGATATTATCATATTTAAGGATAAGAATTCTTGAAATAGGTTGACTGTAGGTGTTCTGATATGCAAACCTAGGACATTTTTTATGGCCTTCTTTTGTAGTAGAAATACTTCATTTAAATACTTTTTTTTCGCACCGCTCCAAATTGGGTTTAAGTAAACTAAATGTGTATGAATATAAGCGTAGTAAATGTTTTTTTTAACGGTTATTGGTAATATCTTCCTTGTTTTTCGTAGTAGAAAAATGTAAGGCATTATTTTGTTTTTCACATTCTCTACATGCAACTTCCATTTAATTTTACTCTCCAAAACCAGCCCTAAATAGGTATATTTGTTGACTCTTTCAATTACTTCATCGTTGTATTTTAACTCGAGGATTGCCTCGGTTTCATTTGCAATTTTGTTTTCAAATATCATATATTTAGTTTTATTGACGTTCAAAATTAATAGGTTAGTATTAAACCACTGTTGCAACAATTTTAAATCCGACTGCATACTACTAATTAAACTTGTTGTATCAGAGCTACTATAAACCAGAGCTATGTCATCAGCGTAGATTTGAATCATTCCCCTCAATCTTACATCAACAATGTCGTTAATAAAAATCTTAAATAAGGTCGGACCCAAAACCGAACCCTGGGGAACTCCAATACTTGAAATGTTAATATTGCTTTTAATATTACCGATCTCAACAAATTGCGCTCTATTATATAAATAACTTTCAAAGAATGTCATATATTCACAATTAAAATTTAGTTTCCTTAATTTCCATAATAAAATTTTGTGATTAACTGTGTCGAATGCCTTACTTAAATCCAAAAACAGAACTGAGACAAATTTCTTTTTTTCTATTTCAACAGTAATATTATTGGTTAAATTAAGGCACGCTGCATTAGTATTTGAGTTCCTGGTAAAGCCAAATTGTTCTCCCGACATTATGTTGTTTGATTCTAGAAATGACTCAATTCTCCCATTTATGACATTTTCGAAAATTTTTGTAATTGAACTAGGAATTGAGATAGGCCGATAGTTACTTACAAGGGTTGCAGAACCGCTTTTAAATATTGGAGTAATTTTGGATAGCTTCAAACAATCTGGAAATATTTTTCTTTTTATACAATCATTAATAAGCTGGCTAATAATATTTTTAAGTTTTTCGGCATTTCGAATTATAAATCTATTAGAAATATTGTCGTGACCTGTTGCTGAGCGACCCTTTAGTTTTTTAATGATATTAAGAATCTCACCATCAGTAACATCGCTAAAATCTATAGGGCAAGTAATATTATGACTGAGGTGATGAAAGGCTGCTTCTGGTGGCGTTTGTAAATGCTTTACCAAATTCATCGGTGTTGTACTAAAATAAGCATTAAACTCATTCACTAGTATATTGGTGTCATTAACGATTTCATTTTTAATTTCTAGATTGATTTCTCTATTATTAGTTCTTTTTTTCAATATATGCTTATTAAAATTACTCCATAAAATTTTTGGATTATCAATACTATCACCAAATAGTCTATTATAATAGGCAGTTTTTGCTTCCTGTATTTTAGCACTGACAGTTTTTTCATAATACGTGTACCTTTCTTTACAGTAATCGGAAAATGGATATTTTTTTTTAAGACGATGGAATTTCTCTCTCTGCTTAATAAGAGAAAATATAGCACTATTCATCCATTCTTTTTTAAACTTGGAAGATGATTTGTATTTAATTTTTTTGCTATATTTCATTATTAGAAACTTTAATTTATTTATTAATTCTGAAAAACTCTTTACAGTATTCAGATCATTCCACAAGCCATCCTTATCCATTTGATCATAATCAATTATCTCTTTGAAAGACGGTTTATTTGACAAAATAATGCGCTTATCTTTTACAAATCTGAAATATATTAATTTATGGTCCGATTTGGAGTAATCATCTAGATAAAATTCATAACTAAAATTACTCATATCCGAAATAACATGATCTATTATGGTTCTAATTGTATTACTTATTCTCGTCGCATAGTCAGGGTCTATTTTATTCAATATAATATATCCAAGACTAGTTAACATTCGAACATAATTGTCCAGAACCTTTTCTGAAGATAATAAGTTCAAATTGAAATCCCCTAGAATAATGTTATTACTATAATTCAGTAAAATAATTTCAAATTTTGCCAAGAAACTTTCTATGAGATGGTTTGGTTGCCTGTATACAGCAATTACATTTAATCGATAAACAGGAAAACATACTACTAAGAAACTACTGTTCATGTATGTTTCTTCATGTAAAATGAAAGAATTAATTTTTTCTTTAACAAAGATGCTGCACCCACCATAACCTTCCTCTCTTACTGAGTGATATGAAATAAAACCACTTATGTTACAGAATTCCCGATCAAAAGGACAAAGCCAAGTTTCTGTTAAAACAATTACATCTGTTTTGAACGGTAAAACTGTTAATAAAAGCTCTACATCACTTAACTTATATCGAACACTTCGAATGTTTAAATAAAGAATATTCAAAAAGTCTCCACAATGATTTGTAGATTTTTGAACGCACGTATAATATTTGTTCATTGCTTTCCATTCATCTATTTCATTTGACAAAATATTATTGTGTAATGTCATCATATTTATAATTTTTAAAAACAAAAATCAAAACTAAAATATTGCAGCTAAAAATAAAAATATGTTCTTTCTGGATAACAATTAATTGTAAAACTACTAATAATAATAAAGTTTGCAAATAAATAAATGAAACTAATCTAATGTGTGTATGTTGATTAAATGGATTGTATTGAAAATAAAATAAATTGAATCTCTTACTTTTCCAATGGTGTTGTTGTTGCATTAAATTGACTTTGACCACCAGCTGAATCTGCTTGTGAATGTGATTGTGAAGATTTAATTTCATCCAAATCCGATATCTGCCTGATAATGATGACTTTACTGTGACTCTCCTTTTTAAGGTAGATATGGTTATTTTTGACCCACAGGAACTTAAAATTATTTTCCGACTTAAACTGGAGAGCTTTTCGAAATATGCCTGCTTGAAGCCTTGTAAGTTCTTCACGGATGAATAGCCGCTTATTATCAGCAACATTGTAGTCCATTTCTTTCGCAAATAATTGCTGCCTTTTTCGAAATTTAGAAAGGATTTCTTCTTTTGTAGCTCTATCACGTAAACGAACTTGAAGAAAAACCTTGTTTAATTTGGGTTTTGAGGTTGACGTTTCCTGATTATTTGTTTCAATGTATTTGAGTTCCTGGATCTGATCAAGGGTTGTATTGCTTTGAAGATTCGCCAATATTTTCACCATAACTTCTTCAGGTTTTTGAGATTTGTCTGGGATTCCAGTTATAATCAAATGATTCTCGATTAGTTTTTGCTCTACACTTTCCAATTTATCCTGTTTCAATTGAGCCTCGGAAGTTTCAGATACCTTATGCTCCAATGCATGATGTTTATTCTGCAGCTCACCAACCTGTTTTTCAGATTCATCTACCCTTTCGAAAAGTTCATTTTGGCATGACTGGATTTGTTCGAGCATTGAACTTAGATTATTGACTGTCACTAGTAGATCTGTTAGTTGTGTCGAAAGAGATGTTACCGTTTGTTTGACGCTTTCAATAACTGGATGGTTGGACGTTTTTTGCTGTAGAGTGTTTCTGTCACTAGTGTCTGACTTTTGACCATGAAGTGCTGAATCATCAACGCCACTTTCTGAAGTAATTGCCTGAGGTCGGTCTTTAGGTAACTTCAGCGAGAAGCCTCTCCCGCATTCCTCATTACAGAACCATGTTGGATTTCCAGCAAGACGTGTTATATGAATACCATGAATGTTTTTACAAAACGGATTTTAAAAATTTTTAATTTGATATGTTATGAAAATAACAAAAACATAAATTTAACAAAGATTATTTGTGTTTTGGCTGGAGATTCGATAAAACCAGATAATAAAAATTGGTGTACAAAAATGATATCAGCAACAACTTCACAAAATTTTTAGTGGAATTAAAAAGGATAACGAGGAAACGTTTCGAGGAAACGTTTCATTTGCTATATTGTGTTACACAACTGCTAGTCGTATAAATACTCGCTGTTTAGCATTAATTAGCCAATTTTATTTACCTATAGAAAATCCATCAAATTAAAATTATTTTTACACAATCAATTAGCAATCTGATTTCATTTCTAAAAGTTAAGCTAATAAACTAATAAACTAAGCGTTAATTTGTACATGGATGTAGTGTACCTAGTTGATAGAGACAATTCTTTTTTGTAAATTTGGTAGAGTACCCCACCAGCTGAGTCACTACAATAATCTCAAAACGGTTTGAAAAGTTTTTCCGCCGTTAGAATAAATCGGATTTTTGATGGCTGGTATTACTGGCTGAATTACTTATTCAATTTAAAAGCCTTCGGAATGAGTGCAACACATCGATAATTTCCCAAAACAAATTTAATTTGTTAGTAATTTAAAATAAAATATAAATATTTAAGTAAAAATGTCTACAATTTTCTATAATTTCAGCCTATCAGATCTATTTGGCTCCAGCAACCCCATAAACTTACTAACTTGATAAACGTATGCAAGAAATCCTTCAGACTATAAAGAAGACTGAATTTAACGTAGTGCTTCCATTATCAAAGCCTTTACCTACCTACGACTTTAGATTCAGAAATCCAACTATTGCAAAGCATTGATTAAAGAAATTGTCTTATTTTTCCTTAACTGGTAAAATTATATGACTTACAGTTAAATTTTTACACTCAAGAAGGTAGTCTTGAATAATAACAAAATTTTGAACAAAATCTTTGAGATTGTTGACTTCAAAATACGACCCTGTTGGAATTATATTAGCTAGGTTAAATCTAGGGAAAACATGCTACATATCATCTACCTCCCAGAAAAACAATTTCGAAGGAATTTTATTTAATTAAAATTTAAAATTTGTCTGGATTTCAAACAAATAAAAAAATGCGATGTTTAATGATAAATACAAAGAAATTTCTCTAGACTCTCTAGAGTGTAAGGCGATTCGTAGAGATCTGCTAAAATTCCCTCTACCACACAGTTCGTAGAGAAATATTTTGCTCTACAGGTTTTTCTCTACTCGTTAAATCGATGCTTTAAAGCGACTAACACTTTCCAGCAAGAGATTAAATTTCGTGTTTTTCACTGGAAAGTCAAGCGCAATTAAATAGCATTTGTTAAAATTTTTAATGGCCCAATCCCTCAAAATATTGAAGTTTATCTCTTTTTATTGGAGTATTAGGTTCTTTCGAATAATAGCCAGATAATTATGTTTTTAAACTGCCGCCCCGGTGGCAAAGTTGTTAGCATGCTTGCTTTAAGCTCCGGAGGTCCCGGGTTCGATTCCCGGCGGGTGATGAAAAAATCACGGCTGGTTAAATGTAAGGATCAATGAACTAATCACTCATTATCCGTTGTAAAAAATGATTACGAAACTTCAAAAATGAAGCGGCCAAATCCCTCCATGGGATGTAGCGCCAGCGAAAAAAAAAAAAAAATTATGTTTTTATAAAGAGCGAAATTATTAAGAGTTTTGCAAATTCAGTTTCGATTTGAATGAGAATTATGAAAGATGTATTTTCAGTCAATCTCATCAGAATATATAATGGTCACCAGGATTAATAAAAAAATTATTTTCACCACCTCGGAAAGTCTCAAATTTTCTCGAAAATTCCAAACTATGAAAATATATATAAAAAAAACTTGGGTCTATACGACTCCTCTATCGACACTTTTTCCAGAAGTTCACCAAACTTACCTTTTACATTTTACAACCATGTTCCGTTATTTTGGGCAAGGTCCTTTAAATATGTCACGGATGTTCTTAAATTTGGAGACCCCTTCCCCAATACGTCACGACAATATAAATCTTCAACTCTCATGCCGCCAAATCAGAGGCTCACAATTAATGTTAGATTACTTAGAACTGAAACGAGTTTAACAGTAATCAAAGTCGCATTTGCCATTTTTTATCTTCGAACTTTAACAATTAGATTCAATTATATATTTCTAGTAAGTATACTGTTGAAAAACCTTAAGAATTTAAATTACTCCATTCAGAGAGTATCCACAATGTTCAAAAAAAATTTTCAGAAAATTTGTGCCGTTTGTTCAAATCGCAACATTACGTGAGAAATGGCTGATATAATTCTTTACTCTGATTGTAGATGATGGATTATCAAATTTAACATCAACATAATCAAAAAATCGTCAATCCCATTTTTGAAAAAAACTGTTTGACAGTTTTCTCTTCCACTACAACCTCCTCTATTCTAGACTCGAATGACCCTAAAAGTTAACACAAACTGATTATTACTAAAATACATATTTGTACCAAAACTACCAATATTTGTGGGAATGGGAGGTAAAACAAAAATAATAAAAATGTATGACTGGAACGACGGAAGGATGGACGGACGGAAGAATGAATACGACATATTTTTAATCGATGTTTTGGAGTCCAGTGTCTGAATTCCGGTTCGATGACAAATGATAATGAGAAATGACTTGATTTTTTATTTCAACTATAGTCGGTTGCATTTTTATTTAGAGTAGGCAAAATAAAAAATCAAGTCATTTCCCATTTTCATTTATCATTGGACCGGAATTGAGCCTCTGGTAACCTAATTTACCGATAAATGTGAAAATCTGGAACAATATTGTTATTGTTATTATTTTATAATCGAAGTAGCCACGAAGTAAAATTAATTTTTTTTTATATATAGAAGGCAGAAGTCAAAATGGCCGACAAACATTACGAAGTCTAGTATTTAGAGGATTATTTGGACAGAAACTTCATTCAAAAACAAACGAATAAAAGTCAAACAAAATCAACAAAATGTATCTCTACACAATTTTTTAGCTTGACGATTTATCTGTAATTAAATGGAGTCTTGTGGAGACCGCGCTAAAATTTATCTTAGCTCGAGCTGCATACTGAGCTTAATGAATTTATATTCGAAAATATGGGTAACTCCAAAATACTCCGATACTTTAGCTTAATTCAACTAAAGAACTTGAATTACATCTAAAATCTCAAATAATCTCGAAAAATGTTTAAAATCTCGAATAGTACCATTCAATGCCAAATCAATCTCGAATTAGTCTAAAAACCTCGTAAATCCTCATAAAATATCGAAAATCTTTATTTATCCGTACAAATTTTAAGTAATATCGAGAAACATGAATATAAATCCGAATAATCTCGAATAATTTTAGAATTTTAAAATATTCTGTAAAAATATGGAGTATTATATACATATTTGAAATATTTTATTCGAAAAAACTTTTGGGAGACGTCGAATAATCGGAAAATATTGAATAGTTGATAACGTTGATCAGCCCCGGAAACTAAGTTAATCCAAAAATCTCAGAATCTCGGCTTGGTTAATCGAAATTCGAGTAAGATCGAAAATTTTGAATTATCTCGTAAACCTTTAAAGCCTTAATTAATATGTTTGTTCGTATGTAGCACTCAATTTCAGACAAATTTTGAATAAGTTTGAAAACCTCGAAAAATTACAAAGATCGAAAATTTCGATATAGGTACATACTTATAAGTCAGTGGTATGACGCTATTCAACGATAAAATTCGAGAAAGTCTAATCTCGCATAATCCCTTTATTCCGGGCGCCTTCTAGAATCCGGACGCCTGTGATGGATTATGTAACCATTATACGAATTACGAGAATTTCTTTTTTCGAAATTGCAACAAAACACGATTCTCGGTTAAATTGGACTAAAATTAAAATTGGTTGTCAGCAAAACTTAATTAATAACCACGATTTCTCGATACCTAGAAGTAACCTTAGCAGGTGAAATTGAAAAGTGAATGAAATACAATAACTGCGCACCTTGATGTGAAAGTGAATTGCAGTTGGCTTAAGCCTAAGCATTTGCTTGTTGATTATAATTTTTTCGTGAAATTGTTTTTTCACACCATTTAAATTTATTCCTCAGTCGGTGAGGCTGTCTTAACATAACGGAATTAAAAATTCGTAATCTCGAATTAAATCAATTATTTTAGTCTTACTTGACAGCTGCCTTGAAAGTAATAATTAACAACATACAGAGCAAAAAAAATCAAAGATGGTACGACTGCTATTTAGATTTCGAGATCACGTATTGTTATCTATGCGTCATGATAAGCCGGACTCACCGATTAGTTTCATGAGATAGCCATTAATCGGTTTTTATTTCCCTACCAGTAATATCTTCAGTAGTTACTTCGATGTCCAAGCGCCTTTTCACATCTGCTAATAATTTATAAGTACGTTTTAGAGCATTCCAAAGTATGTATGTACAGTACTATGTAAAGGATGTCGCAAAATTCACGCGATTTGAATTTTGCACCATTTGTGCGTTATAGTGTTGTTACCAGGGTTTTTAAAAGTGAAGCGTGTATAGAGAGAGTAAACGCGTTTTCATTGTTAAGCAATATTATAAAAATGACATGGTAAAAATAGCGACATGATAATCCAATTTTTTGTGCCTAAATTGCAAGATATGGATGCGGACGATGGATGCGGAGAAACAATTCAATTATTGCATGAGTCGTTTCCTGGACGTGTAATTTCCCGTTTTGCGATCAGAATTGGCCATCCATGTCATACGATTTAACGCCGTTGCACTTTTTCTTTGGGGTTTTTTGAAGTCTAAGTTTAATGCCAACAAGTCCACGACCACCCACGCCTTGAAGGACAAAATTTACAATTTTTAATTAAAGCCTCCTCCTTCCCTCTCTCCTAATTATCACATAATTCAAGTAATTTTGTTATTCTATATTGCATTCAAATTAATGCAACATAAATTTACTATGGCGTAAGCTATTTATAGTCTTATATCTAGTTTAGCACTAGGTAGGTACCAAACGATTTTATTCGAGTCTTACGCAGCTTCATTGCATTTTGATTAGTTTGAAATCGTATTACTTAACATTTTTTTTATATACTCGTAACATAATACTAATCCGTTTGTTCCGAAATTCATAAATATGAAACAATTAAAAGGATTTATATCTGGGTATCATAGCTGTTGGTTACTTGTGGGAGGAGGAAACACATTTTAGAATTCGAAGAAACGTTTCTTCTTCTTCTATCAATTTTATTAGGCCGTTCTCCCAACTTTCCAGACAGTTAATAAATAATAAACTATAAAATATAATTAAACCAGTTTCACAGCGAATAAATTGGATTCAACAAGAAATAATCGATGTTGACACAAAAAAATGTTTTTCTTTTTAATTTAAGATAAAATTAGATTAAGATTAGAAACCTGGAAGAAATTATCTTCCGCTACACTTTTCTAACTAGTATACGTCTAAACATATATAGCATAAAATCTAATAATCATAAATTAATAACATAATCCGTTCACGTCAAAATTATGTATCATTTTTACGCTATATGTACATGTTCTCGTACATAAATACGATGTTGTTTGTCTTCATTTTTAGTTTCAATTTTCTATTCGTTGTGAAACATTCAACGACACAATTACACAAGGGACCAAAAAAATATGAGAACACGAAATATAGGAAATATGGAAAAAATTATTTGGGAAAATTGGAAATTTTTTTATCGTTGTATGTACATACATATATTAGGAGTAAACAAAACTAAACTTATGTAATATGTCGCTCGTTATGTTATGTCTTATGTTCTCCCAACTCCCACAATGGTGTACACATTTGTAAATATCGTTTTATGTGTTTTCCTTTATATTAATCTATATCGATCTGACAAAAAAAAATTATTATTAGTTTTTAAGTCTGTCAAACTAATGTTTAATGAACCCTCCTACTGACAGCAAATGATGCCGTGACTTAAACTTATTATCACCAATATTGAGTAATAAACAATTCCACATTACCTTACCGCATAAGAAAATTTATTGATCTCGATTTTTCTTCTCGCAAGAACTGCAACAAAACTTCCGCTAGTGTATGGTACGTGCAACGAAATTGGAAATAATAAAAAGAGAAATAATTCTTCGTTCTGCTGGCATACAAAAAACAACTTCCGTCTGCAAATATAGCAAAAAAAAAAAAAAACGTTTTGTTCGAAATGTACTTTTAAAGCACGTTCGAAGTGATAAATTATTCTGTTTGGGTTATGTTCTGAAGATTTTTGTTTTAAGATGTTGCTGCCCAATTGGCTTTCTCGCAATAATCTCTTTATGCAATAATAGTATCGCCCTACCTACGAGGATATTATTTCACATTCAATATTCAATATTCTTATCAGGTCGTACAACTGTAATGTATGTATGCGGTTTACAATTACATAAGAATTGAAAAACAATAATATAACAATGTATAAATATTTGCGTACCTCAATCGAAATGTGTGTACGTGCTCAGTTACGAGTGAAAACTATTTTGTGTAAAATATCAAATCAAATTTAGCAGTAGCAAAATAAATTTTTATTACTTTCAACGAGAAGTTCTTACACAAAATTGTAGTAATTTCGAGAAATGCCATTTCAAATTGTAATAACAATGAAAATTGGCTTTTCTCGTTTTGGTTTGGTGTCGAATTTTAGTTTTTCCCAACACTCTACTGTACATACCATTACATTTGATCATGAGGAAGAATTTTTTTTAAGTTTTTCATTTGGTAGTTAAAAACAAAACTTATGTTTACGATCCATAACGGTAGCATAAATTTATAACAAAATTAAAAACTTCTTAGTACAATCGCAAAAAACGTAAAATAGTTTTTATTTTTTGTTCGGAAATTGTACGTACAGAAAATTTTGATTTATTAGGATAAGGAATCCATCAAAAGCCAATTTCTTGAGTAAAGTAATTTTAAAGAATAAAAATTTGCTTTTAACAAGGAGTAGTAAAAAATGTAAAGAATTAAATAAGTGTTAATCTTCCTTTAATTTTCAACTCTGGCATTCTTAGATTATTTTTCCTTTGCTTCTTAATTAATCAAGAAAATGTGGTTTGTTTCATAATACAAATTCAAATTTCTTTTTACATACACTGAACTTGTAATATGAAGCGAGCCGCAATTTTCGAAAAAACTCAAGAGTGCTTCTAAAGCCCTAGAAAAGCCGCTTGCTTTTCTAAAAAAACCATTGGAGATTTTTAACCAGGTGATAGATGTTCAACAGGGGCTCCGGCTTACAAGTACTATACTAAGATGGTTTCCGGTGAACTAAGATACTTATCGGAAATGTTGTTCCACTAAACTATTACACGGTATGCATTACTGCATGCTGAATTCATCGATTTCAAGAGAAATGACTTCAATAATTTTTCAGTTTCTCGTTCTTCCTGAAGAAGTTATTAAATATATCTGACATTCTAGTTTCGATACTCAAAGTAGTTAGTGTGATGTTAAATTTCAATTCTGGTTTTGTTCCCCACGGTATTTACACATTTAAAGCATGTTTAATTTAAACCTATCGAGTGGTTTATTTTCTGTAGATTGGTAGCATTCATTTTTCTGTCTTCAGAAATTTTAAATCTTTCTGTGATTTCTAAATTTTTTGAGACACTTGTTAAATTGGGACTCTCCTTATTGGATGACCAATTGTGCTGATTTAACGTCATGGTGGGCTTTACACATTGAAATAACTGTATAGACCAAGAGTTATCAATATTTTTGGTGGATGTAACCACCTCCTTTTTGTAAATATCATTGACCTGTATAATGATTTGGGCACTTTATTTAAAATGAAAATTCTTTCAAATTTTTTAAAAGGTGAGGCTGATTCGAACCTTCGATTAATGACTACAGAGAGCCTATTCCCGACAATTTTGATAAATTTTACAGCTACGATTTCTGTCGCCAAACGTGATGAAGCGAATATTTTGAATACCTAACCGTTTGATCAGAAGAATTGTGTAAGAAGAAATTTGGGTTAGTTCAAATAAGGATTTCCATTTTCTTAAGTGTTTATGTCAAAGTGAAATATTAGCCACATTTCATGACACCGACTGAGTAATCTTTACATTGCGTACTGTTTCATAAAACATGGACTAACCCGGCTCAGATTAAACATTTAGAAATACTAGTTGTTTGTTTTTGTTGAAATTTAGCTACATAAATCTCTATGATTAAACTCGAAACATATATCCTCATTTTCTTTTTGGTTTTTGTTGTTGTGTTGTGTTGTTTTGCAAATATAAACTCATGATATCATTTTCATGGCGCACTATTTCCTCTTCAAAATAAAATGATTTCTTTTTTTTTGGTAAACAGATATGAATTTACCAATAAAATGAATAAGAGGGAGACCCTGTGGAATCTAATTATCAGGATGACAAATTTTTACTAGAAAATTTAATTAATTTTTATTTTGTTTTATTTGTATTAGGCAATCATTGGGGCTTGGCTATGGATATTCAAGTGACATACAAAACAAAATGTTTAATTGACAATAGAAAATTTTACCAATACATATATTGTTCTCTGAAACAAGAAACCATGATTCATACGTACATTCATTGCTCATGTATTTAAAAAATATAAAGAACTTCTGTTATTGTTCTTGTTATATTATAAGAGTCCTAGTAAGTCAACAAGTTTAGCTAAATCGAATTTATTAAGTCGATGTTATACCGTAGACAGACACAGAGTTAATCGCGATTTTCAGTTGTCATTTTTGTCAAAAATCGCGTTATGGAAACAAAATAATCCGGTTTAGGTGAAAATCTTGTAATGACAGACGACTGTCATTACACAATCTTCACAAAAAACTGGATTATTTCGTTTTCACAACGAGATTTTTGATAATCGGGATAAGTGTCCAGGGTGTTAAGGTATTTCCGAAACCGACACTTATTTCATAATTATACAATTATTTGGCGACCTTCGTGAATAGGTCATCAGAAATATTTTAAATTTAATGCAAGAAAATCGCAAAAGCGTTTAATTATCAGTATTACAGAAAGATCTTTGGATATGGCTAAGAAATATGTTATATAAAAATACAAAAATTAAAGTAAATCATTTTAATGTTAACTAAATTAATTTTCGATCCTATCTGAATTTGAAAAATTTTTGTCGTTGAAAAGGCTCCTATTTTTTTTTGTATTGCAAAACACTGTAGTACGACGTTGCAGTTTGGAAAGGACATCAAACTGTTAAGCTACAAATAGCATGACATTCGACGAAAAGAACTTTTTAACGATATTATTACCGATAAAATGATTGCCTTTTATGTAAGTTATATTCGGTTTCCGCCCAAATACTACTGTAGAATCTTCTGGTTTATCCAATCTCTTTAATTAAACAAGTTTAGAAAATTATTAATTCAAAGACAATAAAGGAAATAAATTTACCCAATTATAGCTATGTTCAACCTCAAAATGTCCATACTTAAAATAGACCACAAGTGGTTTTACGAGTAGTGAATCAATTTCATTTTCTACCTTTCCAAATTAATTTTTCCGGTTTTCTTTTGTTTTTTTTTTTTAGTATTATTCCATAATCCTTAAATTACCAAAAGTCTATTTTTTATAAGTATGTAGTAGTTTGAATCGTTAACGTTATATAATAAATTAGTTGTGGGTATTCGAATATTGAAATCTATCGTAAATATCGGTTTTTCTTTTCCATATTTCTTACGAAAATACAAAAAAAAATTTGGAAAAATTTATAAATTATATTTATTTGACTACGACAGATTTTTCATTACCTTTATATTTATACCAACACTTACACGTAGAGGTGTTGTGCCATAGCATGGTAGTTTTGTTTTATGCTTAATCATAAATCATATTTTTGAAGTATGACACGCTCCCCATTTTGAACAAATAAATTTGAACAATTTTAATAGGTTTTTCGATAACCTTACATACATATTAATCCAGGTAATTAAAATAATAAAAAATTCAATTAACTCAATTTTGTTTGGATGGAAACCAGTAAATTTCCTTTTTGTATATACGAATACTCGCACATAATGTATAACAAATGGAAATTCTGAATTCGAGTATGCTAATTTTGTGTACTTTAATTTTAATCATCCATTTTATTGCAGTATTTTGTGTATTCTAATTAAGACAATTAAACTTTAATGATGTAAAGAGAAATTAAATTTTTTGTTTATCATTTGTAAATATTTAATTTAATTAAACTAATGTTTAGTTTCAAATTTTCAATTCAAATAGAATTGTCTGCTGTCTACTTTGACCATAGAACAATGCTAACGAATTTAAAATTCTGTGAGGCTCAGAGCTGGTTCAGAAAAAACGTCATGTTTCAATAAAACCAAGGTTAGCTCGAAATATGTAAACAAATGGCCATCTTTTTTTTTTTGACGTCACTCAATTCTCAATACGTATATAAATTACAACAACAAATAAAAAAACGAAAAGTAAAAAAGAATTGCATGACGTCACGAACACGTGTTTTGAAAAATCGAGCTAACCTGGGATTTATAGAATCATGGGTAGCGACAGCGCTGTCGCTTGCAAAAATGTTGGGTACCACAAAATTTTAAATTAGGGGTGCCACGAGTTTTAGTAAGGCTATAATACAAATACCATCTCTGTTGTCAAACAAGATGATTTGTTTGATTTTGTAAATAAATTCAAATTTAAATCAGTGGTGCCCAGCCTTGGCTCAATTTACTCATCACATTCAAACAATTTTTCTTAGGAAAAATATTTAGTAATGAATATAAATGAAATAAACGTTTTTATTCCGGATATATATAAAAGGCCCTACACACGATCCAATTTGGTCGGACAGTTGATCCAATTTGGTTGAAAATTGGTACGTGTGTATGCACGTTGGTTGAAAAAAATTAGTCGGATGAGTTGGATGAAAATTTCCATCCAACCAGCCAACGAACCAACCAAATTGGATCGGGTGTGAGCTAGGAAGGAATATAAAATAAATAATGTTGTTATTTGTTGACGTAGTGATTTGTTTTTCAAACAAACGTCAAAATCCGACTAAATTGAATCGCCTGTACTCAACATACACCAATCAATTGGATCGTGTGTAGGCAACTTCAATTTGGTTGGAACAACCAAATTGGATCTTGTGTGGGGCCTTTAAGAAAGAAATTCTACGCAACCGCAATATTTCGTTTATTTTATTTGAATTGTTCACGTTTTTCTTTTTGTAAATTTAGCCATGTTACACTTTTGAAGACAAAAGCATTGCGGTTAAAAAAATCTTGAAATTCTGTCAAAAATAAACAATTTTCAGACCTGCATAAATACAGTACTTACCTCTATACTAGACTGGGAGTCAGAATATTTTTGTGCTTTAAATGGCCAAAAATTTGAATGTCTGATTTGTGTGTTTGCAAATGACCGAAAAAAGACATTAGCGCACAAAACATAGCGAAAATTTTACAACGCATACTGAGAAGAAAACTACGTTCGATCAAATGAGAACAAATTTTGCATTATCATCTATCGAAATTTACATTCGGAAATTCTCTTTAAAACCATCCTACATCGTTTCGTATAATAATGCCAAATTAAAAAGAAACATTAATTGAAGTCGAATTCCTTAAAAAAATTTGAAGATATTTTAAAATGCTTTGTGAAAAAATTTTGGAATGTGTAAGTCGGATAAATTTGTCTCGCAGTACAATAGGTAGAAGAATTACTGATTTAAGTTTACATGTAGTTGCCAAATTAAAAAAATTATTAGTAGAAAGCAGGAATTTTTATATAGCAATTGATGAGTCCACAGATGTATCTGATACAAGCCAACTGCTGATTTTTGAACGGATTATTACCGAAAGGTTTACTACTTACGAAGAAAACAAAGTACCACCAAAGGCACAGATATATTTAATGCAGTTGTAACGGGCACTTGTTATTCCCCGTTACCAAATATACCCCAATCCACAATAACCACCAAGAAATCTGCAGCCCAACCTTGAAGATGTTTTCTTCTTCAAAAATCCAATGATAATATATATATACGTTAATTGTGTTGTATCAAATTTGTTTGTACATAATTAAATCATGTACATCATCAAGTTTCACAACCAACAAATGATTTAGCGTAGAATCCTATTATTATTTCAAGCGGCACGTGCCCATATGTCCCACATTTCATTTACGTTTATTTACAAAATTATTTTTACACATTAAAAGTGTGGATTCAAGTTTCAGTAAATAAACGTAAAAACAATATTTTTTTTTTCTTAGCGCACACTCTTATGTTAGCGTGTGTACAAAATTTTGTTTTGCTTTCTTTTGCGTTTATTCAACTGCGAGCATTTTCAACCAAGTTGAATTTCATAAACATCCAGTGAATAATCGCAAAAACAAATTTTCGCAATTTGGGCAATTCGTATGTGTTTACACATGCAATTCAAACGTGCCTTATACCTTTTGCAATAATGCACTTTTTATTATAACCAACAGAAATATTGGAGGGGGGAATAATTTTCTTTATGAAAATTGTATAAAAAATTCAACAATTTTCTGTTGAGAAGGAGTTTTTTGGTTGCTTTCAAGCGGATTTTAAATTATTACACCACAAGGGGGAAAAAAGAAATTAATTTTGTTCAAAATAAAGGAATCATTTATATACAAGTTTAAATTTTAAAACCAATTCTTTTTCTTTCATCAACAAAGATTAACCAGGTAAATATGATCACATCCAAATACTAACACAAGGGTACCAACTGGTCGGAGGTCTGTTGACAGCCTCGCAAGAGGCAGCAAAGAAGTATGGTATATGGAAATAACCACCATTCCTGCCTTTCAGTCAACAACGCCTTCCAGTCCTAAACTAATACTAACAACTATTCGGGATCAATGGCCACCAACAACCACGGCCGGAGTTCAAATTTAAGAATCAAAGCTTAGGGTAGCCATGCTATCTTAAGCTAATCTAATAATACTGTTTTCACTTCCATTTCTAGTTACAATTGGCAACTCACGTTTTGGGGGCATAAGCCTCATTCTAAATTGTACTGCATTTGAACAATGAGCTCAACTTTCTTCCAATACAAGCGGCAAGTAAGATCTTCTTTGTTTTTACCCACACCAATTTCCTTGTGAAAATATTTGAGAATCCTACTCACTGCACAACTGCAAATCAACCAACAAATTTTCAGTTAGAACTATAAGACCCCAACTTATGCCAACCTGATTGGCCTTTCATCGATCAAAATCACGAGATCAGAATCCAGAATGAGCTCGGCCAACAAGTTTCTCTAAGCATATCACTCCCCATAATCATGTCACTTTTTCCATGCACCCAGTCAAACAATTTTTTAAAACCCTCAGGCAGTTATCTTCATCAGTCGCAGTTTTAATTGTAGTTGCTATATACTTAGGGTTTTCAACCCGGGAAATCCCGGGATAGATTTCCCGGGAAAGGGGTGTTTTTTTTATCCCGGGATTTTTGTTGTATTTCCCGGGAAATCCGGGAAATTTTAATTATGCAAAACGAAATAATAGTACTAAGCAAATTAACAAATATAATTTGCTGAATAACTAATTTGAACTCAATAATAATTTGCTGAATATACTTCAAAATATATTTTGCTTTTTGTACAGCTCTGCAATTATTCCGTTGTGGAGAACAGCATTGAGCCAATGTTGGAAATACATATTCATTAAATTGGAAAAATGCTTTTGAAATGCATTACAAGATTTGCAGCTGTTCAATTATTTTGATGAAGAATTGCTACCACATATTAAATCACTTCTTAATGTTTTAAAGCCTATCAAATTAGCGGCGGGATACAAATTTTATTTTGTCACTAATGCAATTTTTACAAAATCCTGAAGATTTTAAAACTCCAAATACAGCCGAGGATTATTTTGATAAATCTTCGAAAACAGCGGTTATTAGATTAGCAAAACAACTAATGTCAAAATATTTTGTGGTCACTAATAGTAGTGGGAATATTAAGGATTTAGAGTCTGATGAGCATGAGTGTTTACTAAAATCCTCTACTTTAGAGTGCGCTTTGCAATCAGAAATTAATAAAACTTTAAAAAAAATGTCTATAAACAGAAATTATGACGAAAATTGAATCGAAGAAATTAACGTATTCGAACTTACGGGTAAGCTTACTCTCAATTTGGAAAACCATTGGAGGCTTTAAAATATATTAGACCACCATCTACGATTGAAATAGTGTTCTCCACTGCTGGTAATTTATCAACGAAGCTTAGAGCAGGGATAAGCGATCATTCGCTCAATGTTTTATGTTTTCTTAAAACATACATTAAGAAATTTAAATAATTTTAAAATCTAAATTTAAAAATCTACGAATTTTTAGATTCTTTTTATTTTAAAGCTTTGAAATTTGTTCAGTTATTGAATTTCTTCTAAAAGGAAATTGTATTTTTATTTGAATATAATAATTTTGAAATAAAAAATAACTTGTGTTTCGTATTTTCTTAATTTCCCGGGATCCCGGGATTTCCCGGGAAATGTCTTTCAAATTTTCCCGTATCCCGGGAAACAAAAAACACCCGGGAAATGAAAGCCCTATAATATACTCTTACAATTAACAAACGTCTATCCATATTCCTAGTTATGGCATCGATGACCTCGATGAACTCGAAATCGGGACCCCCACATTAGTCAACCTGATATTGACTCATGTCATAGGTCTTGATATAGAAAACTGTATCCTCACACGAAACGCCTTTTCCTGACGTTACCACGTCTCACTCACAAGTAGTACATTCAAATCTTTATTGGCCAGATAACTCTGCAGCATATTACTCTTGGCATATGCTTTAGATGTTTATCTGGCCAATTCTCAGACATTCATTGGATCTTACCATTCGCTCTGTCATTGAGTGATTTTCACTCCCCTTCATTCACCCAAATGTCATCCTCTAGTGCTATCCTTAGGTTAGGTTTGGGTGGCGGTCCACTAGGATCAGGCATAGACACAAAAAGGTCCGTAGCCGTGTGCTATCCTTAACTCATTTGCATTTAGAAATGAGTATCGCCTTAGTTGTGTAGTTGCTCCTGCCACCATTTTTGCGGCTGCTACACTGCTTGTTGTGGTTCCCTACTCTCTCTCTCTCTCTCTCTCTCTTTTGTTACCTGTTGTTTCTTCGTTTCAATTGGTTGCTCGTTGGAATTTTTATTGATTGTGTTATTGTTGATTTTATTTTTCTAGTCTTCGTTTGAGAATTTTACAACATCAATTATATACCTACATACATAAACTATTAACTATAGTAGTTAAACTCATTGTACGTGTTTCTTCGCATAATTCTTAATTTCTTCACTGACATAGTACATTTGTAGATCCTTATGAAGGGTATCATTCCTTATGTACCATGGTGTTACCAGCCCCAGAGCGTATACCATACGTCCATACAGATTTCAATATCTGCGCCGATATATATAACAGCAGTTTATTATGTAATGACAGCTCAGTCTTCTTTTTTCTTTTAAACATGCTTTTTCCACTTTAGTTTAGGACGCGTCCGATTTCTGTGAGAAATAATTTTTCTGTGATAAATTTGACATTAGTGAAATAATTTTCTCTTCCACATTTGAAATAAGTTCATTTGCTGTCCGAATACTGAAATAATGTTGACATAATAAATTTCACAGATAATGCTTGGAGAATAATGCAATAACACTAAAATAGTGTCTAGATCATTTTTTTTTTAATTTTAACCCTAATAAAGAAATCGACGGATCACCGGCATATTTCACCATAAAAATTATTGAAATTAATTTGAGGCAAGCCAAATGAAAATTTAGCATTTTTAAACAAATAAAATTGTTAGTTGATCAACAATATTTGTTGTATATTAATAATCTAAAATCCATCATTTAACGATGTAATGGCAATGAATTCAAGAATTATGTACTTATAAGAAAAAATTAGGGCTTGCAGATAATACTATTGAGTATTGATACAATATTACACAAATTTTGATACAACACAAAAACGAATAAATTGCTCACAAAATGATTAAAAAGAACAGAATAAAGGCACGCATGATCACTTTTACGAACGATTATAAATTTATTGGTCGTAAATTTAATTTCATCAATACAAAAACCTTTTTACTAAAATCAACATACATAGGACGCGTCCGATTTCTGTGAGAAATAATTTTTCTGTGATAAATTAATATTGAACTGTACGCAACCCAATTATCACAGCACCGGTGTGTAATAATTTTGACATGTCCGAAACAATTCTTGTTTCTGCGCCAGTGAAGTAAACAATTTGTGTTGTATTATATAATTAAATTAATAAGTTTTATATTAATTAGTGTAATTAAATTAAAAATTTAAAGATATTATTTACACTTAAATAATTCTTTACTTACAATTTGTCTTTTGTTGTATTTCCAAAAGTCAAATTTATTATGTCAAAATTATTTCAGTATTCGGACAGCAAATGAACTTATTTCAAATATGGAAGAGAAAATTATTTCACTAATGTCAAATTTATCACAGAAAAATTATTTCTCACAGAAATCGGACGCGTCCTTTACTGGCGCAGAAACAAGAATTATTTCGGACATGTCAAAATTATTACACACCAGTGCTGTGTTAATTTGGTTGCGTACAGCTCAACATTAATTTATCACAGAAAAATTATTTGTCACAGAAATCGGACGCGTCCTTAGTATCAAGGGTCATTCCTAAGTATTTTGCGAGTTTGCATGTGGAATTGGTTGCGAATTCAGTCGAACAGGTAACCAATTCACATTTTTGTTGGTAAAGTGTATATGCACAGTTCTAGTTTCGTTGAGTTGAAGCGCCATTTCTTCGTCCAATTACTCAATGAATTAGTGGCGTTTTGTAATTTACTGGTTGACTCCACTATATTGTCTCCAATTGTCAAGATTGCAGTATTATCCGCAAATATCTTGTTCCTTTTGTGCTTGGTACGTCTCGCGTATATAGTATGTATAGTATTGGTCCCAGAACACTTTCAGCCGATATTTTCTTTAGTACGGAGTATTTCTCTTCATGTTTTTCGCGAAAGTGTCGATCAGCTAGATATGACTTTAAAATTAGATAAAACTGATTCGACAGACCTCTGTCTAGTTTATATTTCAGGCCTATGTGCCATACTTTGTCGAAGGCTTGATATACGTCCAAGAAAACACTTGAGCATATTTTTTTTATTTTTCAGAGAATCTTCATATTAAATCTGTGATTCTGTACACTTGATCAATAGTAGAATATCTCTCTAGAAATCCAAATTGGTGAGAAGGAATGAGTTTATTTTACTGCTAATACTGATTTTAACCTCTTGAGTAATAGCTTTAAATAATTTTGAAATTGTACGAAGTAGGGAAATCGACCTGTACGATGTTTTCTTGTTTGGCGGCTTACAGTAATTTTCGTAATCCTTTTTCTGGTAGTGCTTTAACTAAAAGTCCAGTGATTAGGTCATAACCAGGGGATTTTTTTAAACTTAAGTTGTTGTTAATTTCATCTTTTAGCTCTTTTGTTACAGGTCTTATGTTTTGGTTATCCACATAATTTACTGGAATTATATTTTCTTCAGCTGTTTGTATGGGAAGAGGTTGCAATATTATGTCTTCAAGGTAGGCTGCAAACAATGCACCCTTTTATTTGGCACTTCGAGACCTCTTAGTTCCATTCCATCTTCATTTTTGATACGAGCTATTTGTACTTTAGGCCTTTTAAGACGTTTTTGTTGTAAAAAGTTGATATTTTTAAGGTGCGGGTTATACGCAGGGTGCGGGCTATACCCAGGAAATTAGGGTAGTTAATAAATCTGAAAAAATCAAATGTTTAGGATTTTATATAAAGAAAATACATGAATTGGAAAGAAAAAAATTGAGTCTATGTGTAGAACTTTTGATGAAGACAATAGAAAGTTATATCAAGCATAAAATTAACGGTAGTAGCAGGTACTAAAGAAATAACTAACTTCCTAATTGAAATACATATTAAATATTCCCAGAAATCCAGATAGTTTTACCCATTTCGGAATTAATGTCATGAATATTATTTATACATCGTCACGGTCCAATAATGAATTAAGGGTAAGTATTTCATTTAATTTCAAATAAATGTTATGCGGAATACGTGTTACATGAGCGAGAGTTATTGTTAATTTCATGGTGCGATAATTTCAGAAATTTTTTGGGATTTACATTGTGTTTACTGTTGCCTTGATGTCTATTTTACGTTCAATAAAATAAATTAAATAATTATGCTGGAAATTTGTCATTTTCTTTTTAGACAGCCACAAACAAACGACATTCCATTACAGATTGAAACACTTCATTAATT
Source organism: Tipula helvola (assembly GCA_963556165.1). Lineage (NCBI taxonomy): Eukaryota > Metazoa > Arthropoda > Insecta > Diptera > Tipulidae > Tipula > Tipula helvola. The sequence continues at coordinate 5,457,227 of OY744481.1, read as the reverse complement.
TTTTTTTTTTTTATATATATGTAAGTGAATTAATTTATTTCCATCAAACAAAATCTCTCTAATTTGCAAATAAAATATAATAAAAAAATAAAAAACTATATATCGTATATAATTTACGTTCCTGTGCCTAATACAAATATATAAATAGCTACGAGAAAATTAATCACAATTTTTGGTGCCGTTTAATAATTGTTTGCCAAATTAAATTTGTGCCGTTCAACTGAAAAACGCCAAAGAAATATGAGGAGTACAACTGGAATACGAAATTTGAAACAAAAATTTGCGTGATTCATCTTAAACAAATTCCCAATCGCTACCATCACTGCCGTGCTCACGTTCACTCGATTTACGGTTAATAAAATTTTTCTCTAATGTACCTTGTGTTACTTCAACGTCGGATGTGCGCTCAATTGTAACGTTCCATAAGTTCGGAATGTTCATGAATTCAGGCATTTTTTTCAAATCAGGAATAAAATCTGGAGTTTTTACGTTGTTGCTGATGTAAACGGACGATGATGTAGATGTGGATGGTAGGTTGTATTCTATATCATTATATGTGTTGGCCTGATATGACGTGATGTCCGATTTGATCATAATATTTTTGATATCATCGCATAGATTGTGCATTTGGCTGCTATCCTTTAGCATTTTTTCATCATCCGACGTGGGTGACTCCTCATCGTTGATGAAATGTAATTTTTTCAGTGGTGTAGTATGTGGAACTTCTGAATGTTGATCGATCGAGGTTAATGGAAACGTTATTTTTGAGAGCAGTTCGTCCGGAGATTTTACAGGAGTATCAAGTTTTTCTAAATGCACTGGCGGAATATCTAAAGTTTCGGCGAGAATTTTTTCTTTTTTCTCAATATCACGTTTTATAGTCTCGGGAGAGCGTAGGTCTGGTACACAACCGGGTGAATCACAGAAGCTAATATTAAGTAAACAAGGCTTGGTTGTTAAAATGTTTGCCTTTGCAAAATTTTTAATAGGCTTCTCTAAATCTTCGCCAACTAATTTTCCAATTTCTACAATCCCACCCGTTTTCTTTTTTCTCTGCTTTCCAATTTTGTGAGCTAAGGAATCGGTATGCTTTTTATTGAGAATAATACCGCTCTTGAACACAACCGAGTCATCATACTTCAATGAATTTATTTTATCGTAAATTTCGACCTTCTTGCTGTGATCCAGGAAAAGCTTCTCTTGTTTTGCAAATAAATCTTTTTGCTCCTCGCCTGATGAGTAGTACTTTTCGATTGCAATGTCGATATCGATATGCCGAATGGGTGGTAATTCAAAACATTCTTCTGCGTTCACTACAGCATCTTCATCGATTTCAATTTCGATCGTTGGTCCAAACAGGCTCACCTGATTCTCAGACGGAGTAATTGACGATAATGCTGGATTGTAGAAGATTTTATTCGAATGGAAATTTAAAATATCGGGATTAGTGGATATCCGAACTAGGCTTCGTGGTCCTTCGAGTATAAAAATTTCTGACTCACAAATTGAAATATCGACGATGCCTCTTAGGCGTCGAACTGTCGTTTCAACCGTAAGCTTATCGATATTTAGAATATAGATTATATTTTCATTCCAGGTCAATATATATTTTTCCTTATAGACGAATACGCGGCCAAAATTCATTGGTAGTCGGACGGGTAGACGGCCAGGATTTAAAAGCGGAACTTCTCGCAATATTTTCGATAGGCCATCTTTAAAAAGCAGCGTTTGTGAAACATTTCCTCTGGGATCGGACACCCAAAATCGAAATCCAGGTCGACTGGATACTATCGATGGATTTTTCGATGAACCACAAAATACTGCTCCAAAATCACTCAACATTTTTCGATCCTTCTTTCCGATTTGCGATACTTTCCATTTTCCATCCGACTCGCGCTCACATATAATCGCTCGATAAACACTAGAAATAAGCAGCCAAGGTTGTAAATACGCAATCTGTACAATGTCATATGCCTCGTTTAGAATTTCTACGGATTTACTTATATGCTGAAACGATAAATCGAAAATTTTAATAAGTGTGGGTCGTTAGCTGACCTTTTATATCGTATTACGTACCATCTGATAATCGAATTCAGTCAATACAATTATGCCATTTTTATCACCCGAATACAGCTTCATACCATTTTTCGACCATTCAACGCACCGCACAGGGGAATGGTGTAAATCTCTTATTGTGTATCTACAAACCAAAACAAAATAAAAAACACAAAATTGAACTTCCGGTTTGCGATAACACAGGTTATCTTGGGGGGAATTACCTTTCAATTGGCTTAGGTTTTGTAAGTGGTTCCAGGTTTAAATCGGGTGGATGTTCCTTCGGAATTTGAAATATGCTCACTTGACCTGATGTACAACCAGCTGCCACCATATACTCCACAGTCGACACAATTTTGATACATGTTACTTGGGTAGAAGACTAAACCAAAAAATATTTTGCAATCATATCAAACAATTATAATTATCTTTACAATACCTACCTCACATTTGAATCTCTGTAAATTACCATTCTTCCTGTTATACCAAAATACCAATCCACCATCTGTTCCAAGCGCAATGAATTCAGGGACAGCATCAACGCAGGTTATATTCAAGTCGCACGAAAATAGGCCTTTTTGTATTTTCGCCGGAATTTTATTTAATAAATCACTTAGCAGGGACCATTCCTTGATGTTCACCAAATCGTTTTCATCCATTGAATTCTTTAATCGAATAATATAAATATGTTTTTAGTAGTTTTTTTTTGTTTTTTGCGTTGAGTCAATTTGATGGTCCTCCCTGTTTGTTGAATTTTGAGAAACTTGTTTGACAGCTGCGAAATAAATTTTCTAATTGGAATGATGAGTACGCTTTATGGTGAATATTATTCAGCGGAATTTGAATTACTTCGCAGCAGTTATATTTTGAATACAGAGCGAGCATAAAATTTTTTACTTACGAGCAAAAATTGTTGTTCGTCAAGTTGGAAATTCATACAAAATTTTTTCATTGTGAATGCTCTGATAAATTTAAAAATCCTAAATTTATTATTTTATTTAATAGTGAGTTATTTTATATATTTCTCATTAATTTTTATCAGAAACAAGGAGCCATTTATTCATAAATCGAAAATCCAAGCCATAACAGGAAGATCAAGGAATTGACCCGCTATTCTTTGTTTGGTTTGGAGTAGCATAAAATATTCGTTTCCAAAACAAACAAAAAATGTTCAACAAAATTTTGAGACACGAAATTAATGATTGCGTTTCATCCAACAAAGCAACACTGTTTATTCAGCAGAACATGTCAAACAAAGGGTTTTTTATTTATGACAAATATGTCAAACAAAATGTCAAAATAGATAAAATTTATTTTTTTGTCGTCATTTATTTTAAAATTAGTCAAATATTGCGTACTCGTTCGTCTAATTGCATGTAAAACGTAATTACACATTTGGTATGGCATCAAATTTTCGTAATGCAATGTCAGTCGAACCACCAATATTCGGTGGTTCAAATATCATGAATACCCCTGCTGGTACAATTCGAACGACACAACCACCTGCTTTGCCACCCCGTCCAAATCAAAGTTCAATGTTCAATAATTATTCGAGTGGTGCATATGGCGGAGGGTATGGTGGATATTCGGGCGGACTTGGAGGATATTCGGGCGGACTTGGTGGATCATATGGAGGCTACGGTGGATATGGGGGCGGGTATGGTGGAGGGATTTTTGGCGGCGGTGGTGGTTATGGAGGCTACGGAGGAGGATATGGCCTTGGTGGAGGATACAATCGACCAGGAATGAATAATTATGGTGATAACAGATTCATTCAATACGCTGAACAATCATCACGTCCAGCACTACAAAGCATTGAGATGTTCGTTGGTGCTGTTGGTGGCATTGCATCCATGCTCGAACAATCGCTGTATGCAATAACAAACACATTCCGATCCGTACTAGGATTAGCCGCAAATTTTAGTTACGTTAATTCTGTGTTCAGCCAAGTTTGGTCTACATTTGCCTTATTCCGAGGCATCAACTGGATGTATCGCAAGTAAGAAGGCCTATTAAAATGAATATAGCATGTTCTAATATTTTTAATTTTTCAGAATTTTATACATGCTCCGCCTCTCGAAGATAGATCCAAATTCAATGGCATTCAATGAAGCTTTTGCCGCTGCAAACGGGGCCTCTGGATCCAGTCGATCGTCGTGGTTAGCTGTTCTACTATTTTTCACAGTGCCATATTTGTTAAAGAAACTTATCGACTCGGTTTCTTCATCAGCCACAAATGATTCAAAAAATCCAATGAACTGGATAAATCCTATAGAAGCACAAGCTGCTTACAATTTTCATGCCACTAATATGGATGAACTGAATGTTGCGGCTGGACAAACTGTTTTCCTTGCGCCTAAAGAAATACAAAATGAACAGGGACTTTTAAATTCAGGCTGGGCGCTTGCAACTGTTGATAAAACAAAATCGGGACTGATACCAATCAATTATATAAAAAGCCCGCAGAAAATTGCCCCGTTGGAGACAATCTCAGAACCAAAATTAGAGACAAATCCAATATTAGACCCGAGTGAGGGTACAATTATTTAAACTAATTTTAGGTTATATATATATATATATATTATATAGATGGCATCTTATAATGGATTGTATTGGGGACACTGGCTAAATCTATGCACGCAAAAAATATTTTTGTTTTGTAAAGTTTCTTAATGTAAATACAAATTTTATTGAAAAACTTTCGTATTCTACATAATTTTAGCCCCTTGTATATTGATGTTGTTATTCGCCCGGATTTTCTGTTGTCGATGTTTTTCTTCTGTGAATGCCTGTGTATTTGCCTTCCGTTCGATTCGCCTCTCTTGACGATATTCCTTGAGTAGCTTTTTACGTTCCCTTCTTTCTTCTGGAGTTTCGTCTTTAGGGCGCAATGAAAGTACACTTAAAGCTGATATTACGGATTTATCACACAGAGATTTCGGCCCAGTAGAGCTATTTGACGCATTTATTTGATTGTTAAACTTAGCTAAAGTTTTTTCGGTAAGTTTGCTTCCGTTACCGTCTAGAACATTCATAGGAAGTCCAGTTTTTGGATTGATTTCTATTCTATTTGAACCCCTTTTCGGTTCTTTTATCAATTTTGGATGATTGTAGAGATTTGAATATGTTGACAAGATACTTTCGCAGTCCCATTTCTCCTTTTTCGGCTCAACTTCCATTTCGACTAAATCTTCGGTGGATGATGTATCTTGTAATTTGGTAAGACGAACAACATCCCAGTTTTTATCATAGGTTTCAAGAGCTCGTTCACGTTTAAACTGCCTGGCATACTGAATTAGAAGTCTATCTTTAAGATCGATGTGTCCGTCGATATTTTCCAAATCTAAGCTGCCTATTTCATTATCATCATACTGATCGAAGAACTTCTCGAAACGATCATCTAGAAGGGTGAGTTGTTCATTGCGCCGAATTACTGAACTGGACATGGAATATTCTGTGAATTTGGATTTTGTTTCTTCATCGTCGAATCGGTCTTCGCGGAACCGGAGGGGACCTAGCTTATCATCATCTTCATCTTCACTAACACCGATACTTGCATCATTTGAATCAACATCACTTGTATCATCTTCATTCAAATCGTCCTCGTCCTCTTCATCATCGTCACCATCCACTTCACCAAGTGCCATCTCCATAAAATTGTCTTCAAGCTCATTATCTGGATTATCAAAATCAAAATCATCGTCTAAAGCTTCGACTATATCCGGATCCCAATCGGGGCGTGGACCAAAACGGGGTATTGCTTTTTGTAACAATCCTTCATCCTCTTCGAATTCGGATGCAAATACTGAACTTGGTAGTTGAATCGATGGTTTCGATTTATTTTTATCCGTTGGCTGCACATTTGGTGCCTCAACCCGTTCCCATTCGACAACATCTTTACCAGGTAGTTTTAAATGTTGCAGATAATCGTATTCATCATCGAAGAAGACTCCAAACTTCCGTTGTTCTAATCGACGTTTCTCAATATCTGGCGTTTGAGACACCTGGCTTTGTCCAGCCGTTTGTTGTTCAACCAAAACTCGTTGTGGTGCTTTTTCATCCGTGATTAAAGGATCCCGTTGACTACGATGCACCAATTGAAATGTAACTGCATTTTTTTTATCGATAAACTTCTTTTTGGGTGGCTACAAAATGCAAATATTTTAGGTTAGAATATCAAAACAATGGTGGAACAGTTTAACGTTAACTTACCATTATGTACTATATAAATTATATTATTGGCAACGTTTAATTATATAAATATCTGATTTATATGAATAATAGAGCGATATAATTACAAAAAATCACTATTTTTGAGTTCAAAATAAACACACATGCGACATGACACTACATCAACTTGTCAAAAAGAAAGTTTGCTATTTTTGTTAGTACTTTTTTGAATTCATATCGGGCAAAATATAATTAGTGTTTTCTTATATTGCTAAGAGATGGCGGAATATGTCAGTTTCATTTTACCGTAAGATGGTACTAATGACACTTTAAACGATTCAAATTTTTAACGGAAGAATTTCCTCAGATTTTAATGGCAATCATCTCTAGGGTTATTTACCAGTTGCATCGGAAGCTTTTCAAAAGAAAACTCTTATTATTGTTTAGCTTTTTTATTTAATTTAAATTTGTATAAAAATAATATCTAATGCATTAATTTAAGTGAAGTATGATAATACTTTCCCAGTGATAGTTTTAAACGCGTGTTGAATATATCTGTAAATATTAAACAAATCCGTTAAGTTAAGTTGTTTTTTTATTAACGCGAAACAGCTTTAGAGTATAAACAATCGGCATGCTCAAATATGGAATATGGTAGTATGGTCAATTATTTGAGATGAGTCCTTTCAAAGCCGACAATTTCATCAAAATTGTGAAGTCTGTTACTGATAGCTCTTCTTATATGTGAATTAAGAGGCTTATACAATGGTTAGTTCGATTGTTAGTTGACAAATCATTTAATTTATATAGCTGTTTCAAATTGATACATACGCTATCTGTATACGAATGACCCATTTGAAGCAAAGAGACGGTTTAAGTTGACCATTGAACGAGTGATAAAAGTGATATGTGGTGAAAGTGTTGAAGAATGCCAAAAAAAGTAAAGATTATAACTTCACCAATGAAGTCGCCTTTTATTTGCAAAACCCAGTGATCGAATTGATTTTAGCCCATAAATCGAGGAGCAGGTGGAAGGAATAAATTGTTAATACCATGCTAAACAATAACAACAGCTAAACTTTGAATTGAACAAGAAAACTTTGAAGTTAAACAATACATAAACCAAAAAAATGAAGACCTGTGTCAAATGTAAGATGCGCTGAGGAGTGAGGACTAACATTGACTGTAAAAGCCTGCCGTAACAGAAAGGATGCAAGAGATGGAGGAATCCATCATGGCCGACGTGTTTGAAGAAATTTTCCATCTGACCATCACAAAAACAATTCCAAATGGACGGCTGTTGGAGCGGAAGAATCATGCATATTTACTGGAGCTTCGAGATTATTTATACATCATGGCATGGTGCCTCAAGAGCAAGTGGAGAATGTGATTCGTTTCCACCTGAGAACGGCTTCTCTGGAGAACTTTCAAGGGTTGAACATCGACTTGAAGAAACATGTAGTAAAATGGCGCAATGTAGAAGAATATTCGTCACCGAGGAATGAGTAGAAATCCCACCGATGCTCGAGAAAATTATCTAAGCTAATAAGTTTTGACTTTGAACCAGCAAAATCGGGATAGTGGTATCAATAAAATAATATAGTATTTAGTGAAAGATGGTATATTAGCAGATTCAAAAGCAGTGATGGAAGCACTAGAATGGTTCGTCTATATCTTTCCCATATGCAATATTGACATGTTGAAGCAAATATAGCCAACATCATCATATCGTTACAGGAAGTGCAATTCCAATCCAATAAGATGGAATAATCGAGCAGTCAAACAACCCGTGGAGTTCTCTGGCATTACTCATTCTAAAGAAGGATGATTCAACAAGGTTTTGTGCTGATTTTCGCAAACTGGATTCGATGAGACCAAAAAGAATAGTTATCAATTGCCATTAATAAGATATATGTAAGAGCAGAAAAGATAATGAACGATACTACTGTTCGTGTGATGACACTCAAAACAGTTGAAAGAAAAATGGATAGAGATCCAATATTCGCAGAAGCATATACATACATACTAAAAAAATAAATTATTATAAAAAAAAGGTTATGCTCGAGTTCTCATCAAAGAGGAAGTAGCAATTGAAATGCAACGAACATGATACCTAGCTTAGTTTTTGATGCAAAAGCTCCAAAGTCAACGGAATTAGTTTTATTGATCTACCAATGGCTGGCCCGGATAAACTGACGTCTCTCTTGGGAGTACTGCTGAGGTTTTGTAGAGAAAAAGTTGCATTCTCTGCAGACATAGTGGAGATATTCTCACAGGTGAAGATCAAAGAAGAAATTAGACAGTTCCAGACATTTTTCTGGACAGGTTTCGGTCGAGATCGCAGTAGTGTCGTCCATATATAGAGAACCAGAAATCTTTGAAATAACAGTAATAACGTTCGGAGCAAAATAGTTCAGTAGAGGCCCAGTAGGTCAAGCACAGAAACGCCTTGGAATTTGAAAAGGATTTTCCTAAAGCAGCAAGTGCAATAGTCAATTGAAGTAATCAAATATATGGGTGGCGCGGCTGATGAGGAGAAATCTATAAAATTGCTAAAAACTATTAGGTATTCATGTCAACCAATAAGGAGGACTTGAGTTACGTTTCGTTGTACCTGTAATAATCTGTATAAATAAAATAAAAAGTTTAGAGTCAAATGAAGAGCTACCCACGGAAAGAGTACTCGGATTATTTTGGGACTTCAGACTGTTTTCGATTTAGATGTACCTTCCCGAAAATCAAGAAAGAATTGCTAGATGGAGATTCCTATTAAAAAGCAAGTTCTACAAGTCGTTATGTCAGTATATGACCCATCAGGATTACTAATCTTGATGCATTATGTAGATCTGGTGTTGAATGGGACGATGAAATTGAATCCAGAGCCTATGACAAGTGGTTGTTATGGCTAGGAATTCTGAAGACGATCCCAGCTGATGTGAAAATACCACGGTGGTATTTCTCTAAAGGTGCAACTACAGATTCAGTGCAGCTACACGTGTTTGTGAATAAGCCTATTCAGCAGTGGCGTACATATTACCGTTCAGGAACTGAGGGATGCATAGTGACATCGTTGATTATGGCTAAGACACGAGTTACCCCTCTAAAGCCAATTACAATACCGAGAGCTGAATTGAGAGCTGCAGTCACGGGAAGCAGACTTGCGCAACAACCCTGCAACAAGAATCTGGAGTAAAAAAAGATCGAGTAATTTTTTAGAGTGATTCACGGACGGTGTTTCAACGGTTAGGTACATTCTGATGCAAGAAAGTATTAAGGTTCGTTGCTCATCGTGTAGGTGAAATTATGGAGAATACGAAAATAGACGACTGGAATTCCAACAGAGGAAAATGTGATGTTTGCAGATTCGGTTCCTCCAGTCGATGGGTAAACGGACCTGACTTTCTGAAGGAGACGGAGCATTATTGGCCCAAATAAAAAGTTATAACTGTTGGCGAAGGCTGGGAGCTAGTGGATAGCCGCTTTTCTGTCCAAGTTATCAATTCAGGACCAATGCCAGACAACTATGAAGAGAGATTTTCATCCTGGACGAGGATGATTAGAGTAACAGAAACTATGGGTTTGCAAATAACTGTCACAAGTGAAGTCTAAAGATTTAAGAACACTCGTAGTATTCAAAATAGATGAGTTGGATGCGGCCGCGATGTTAATTCTGAGAAGAAGTCAAAGCGATAAATTTGCAGAAAAATTCAACGGCTTGATGAATGGAAAACGAAATAAATGAAAAAAGAGTCGTCTGCTAACTTTGTCACCCTGCCTGGACGAGAAACGAATTATCAAGATGTAGGGCCGTATCCATAATGCTGATGAATTGCAGTTGGATCGGAAACGCTCAATTATTTTGGATTCTAAGAGTCACAGTTTGCAGTTACTGAATACTGATTCAACTTTATCACGTAAAGATGAAACATCATGGTCAAGAAACTAACATCAACGAATTAAGGCAACGCTATTGGGTCCTGAACAATCGAACAGCAGTTAAAAGAGCTTGGGCAAAATGCGGAGTGTGTCAATTAGCCAGAGCAAATCCGAAGATTCCAGCGATGAGACAACTACCAGCAGAGAGAGTAACCAGGCAAAGCAGACTGTTTGTGTTTACTGGGGGTTGACTATTTCGGGTCCATAACTGTGACTGCCAAGCGAAGTACTGCAAAGAGATATGGTGTTGTCTTTTCGAGTATAACCACCAGAGTCGACCACTTGGAGATTGCAGGCTCACTCAATAAAGATAATGCAATTATGGCCATAAGGAGATTCGTAGCAAGAAGGGAGTATCCAGCTAAAATGTTTTTCAATAATGACGCCGCAACTTCCATTTGCACCATGGGGATGAGAAAGGCGATTAAAGAAATTAAATTGGAGAAATTATTGTCAACAAAGAAGTCGAGTGGAAGTTCTTCCCACCCTCAGCACGACACTTTGGAGGCTATTGGGAAAAAATAGTACCAGTTGTAAAAACTGGCCTAGGAGTTACTTTAAAACGAAGAAATCTGAAGGAACAAGTTTTAGAAACGCTTTTAGTCGAAGCAGAATTTACAATAAATTGTCATCCCTTGACACGTGTATTAAAGATGAAGAGGAACTCACCCAGAATCATTTCCTGCTTGGAAATTATGGAGGAGTAAAGTGGAAATCGAGTCTTCCACTGGAGGGAGTATGTGCGCCTAAGGGAACATTGAAGCTATGAACGTTAAAGTTCGAGAGATAGAGAAGCAAAGAATCAGTTGCGTGTTGGTGACGGGAAAGAGAAGAGACAAGTGCAACGTGGTAAGTGCATCACTTACTATAAGTTACTACTTTCTTCGCATAACAGCCGGACAAATTTAATGATTGAGATCGGTATTTAGAGGCTGGGGAAACGAAGAAATGGAACAAAGTAAACAAATTAATGGTTACAGTTCGAACCAAGGATCGCTAATTTTATTAAAATTTGAGCTTTTACCATTTCACCCAAAAGAACCGTTGTTTTAAAATTTAGACAAAAAATTACAAAAGCATACCTTAGATAAAACATAAGTTAGTAATCAATTTTATTGAACAAAAATAACAAACAAACTATAAAGTGATTTACAAGTTAATTTATTTAGGTTTTATAAATTGCACACATAATACTGTTGGTTAATTATATGACTAGTGTTTAGTTTAGTTCTAAAATCAATTTACAAAACACAAACTACTTATAAATAGACATGGAGGTATTCCTTTAAAACCTGTAAGTTAAATTAAAATTATGAATGCTCATAATTATATTTAAACCATATAGAAACACAAATCTTACCTCACCCTAACAATCGCATTGTTGCTGTTATAATAGCCGACATCATTATAACTAAACTACTTTTGCCTAAAGTTCCAGCTGCTCCATCATCATCCTCTACATCGGGTTGCTTGATTTCTAATACAAAATAAATTTAACGAATTATTACATCAATATGATTAAGAATTCGTAAATTAATTAATCGATCACATAAAAGTAAAAAAGACGTTAGCCACTTTTATTTTTGTAGTAGGTACATAATGTTGCGAGTTATTCACAAAATGGATGAAAAATAATTATGAAACACGTATTTAATTTGAAAATAACTTATCTTATTCGTATTTATTTGCTAAAAATCATTTTTATTTAACAATTAAAATCAAATCATATTTGTATGTGTATGTATAATAATTGAATAATAATTAATAATTATGAATATATTAAGGTGACCGCAAGTCTGAAAATCAAAAGCAGTGCATCCCACACCCACCGAAAGAAGGGTCGACGCGAAGGCGGATTAGATTTTTTTTCCTGAAATATTAAATTTGTTTAACGGTTTTTTTACAACTAACTTCAATTGAATTTAACTCTGAAACTTAATTTTATTGTTACTGTGAAAATATAGAATATGTATTTTAAATTAGTTTTTTGTTAATTCCTTACAATTTGTAAGATTGTGCTAAAGTGAAGAAATTTTTGAAAGTAGTACAAAGAAGTACTTTATTAAGAAATAGTAGCACAAATAAATTGTCAGTAGACATATGGTTATCCCAATACAGTACTGGTGCTGCTGAAAGTAATACAGGTGGTCACCTTAGTATATAGAATGTTATCACAAATAATAAAATAGAATGAATAGACAAAAACATAAAAATTAATTTATTTAATATTGTAACTATGTATAAACGACAGAACGATTCGAATCATACAAAAGAAAAACATTATTGTTTATGGATTTAATACTTATGTTACAGTTTATGCCGTTTAAAGTGAACTTTTACGTGTCCATCATTTATGTTCAATATTCATGTAGGTAATATGTTTTTGGCTAATCATTGCTGATTGTGTCGGGACGTGTGACTTATTCAAATCCTATAAACTAAAATAGTAAACTTCACAAAACAAAACAAAATAATTTAAAAACTAATTATCTTAAATGTGTTTATGTATGTATGTAAGTTTGTTTGATGGTAGTATGTAAATGTGTACTTTTAAATGCCTTGAACTTATTTACAAACAAACACAATACAAGAGGAACATTACAAGTTTCGCCTTCAACCCAAATTAATATTCCGTATAGGTTTTATGCTTCGATTTCACACCTGGAATTAATGTGTCACCATATATGTATAACAATTCCATAATAACGCCGTTGGTCCAGCCAAATCCATATTGTATCTCATATTCGCCTCCCCCACCATGTCCACCAAGTTCCTCCGCTGAATACTATATGGGAGAGTAAGGAATAAATGAGAAATTAGTTACGATTTGAATTGGTATGCCAATTAGCGCCAACCTACCTTTTCAAACATGAGTTTTGTTTCCTTGTAAGCAAGATAATTAGAAAGTACCCATCGTTCAGCCCACGAATAGGCCAATTCCTGAGTGATTGATGAATCCAAATTTTTTAGTCCCATAATCAAAATATACTGCATTGGAGGCCATACATTTGGGAAGTCCCATTGTTCACCAGTTGGTTCGAGCGTATTTGGAACACCCCCTGGATACTTATCGATTCCGATACGTTCAATATAGTTTAATACTTTTTTGGTTATATTTGCCTGATCCGCTTGACTAAAGCATTTCATCCATAATGGCGATAGATTTGTCGGTGTAAAATAATCTCGTCGTTTATTATTAATTAAATCCCAATCCAACCAGGTTCCGAGATCATCATGCCAAAGAACATCATGTATCGCATAAGCAATATCTTGGGCCTTCTCTTCATATTCAGCAGCCTTATCAAAATTCTTTTTCAAAATATAAAATTCAGAAATAATTTTAGCATTCCAATATAGAATGGCATTCAATTCAACCGGCACAATATATCGACATTTCAAATGTGTTAAATTTCCTTTATTTGTACCCTCCTCATTGATAAACCACCGACTAGAAAAGTCCATACCACTTTCTGCCGCCGCCTTTAATTCCGCAAAATGATCCTCCTTTTCCGCATCCGTTTCAAATGTGTACGCTGTAATTTGATCTTCGCGATACGATTCAGGCCGTGGTCCATTCGATTTATCACCGTACACAAATAAATTGTGCCCCTTCACTTGTACGGTGTGGTTATTAATCCAAAATTGAAATTCTCGTTCTAGTATTTCAACCGAGTCAATAGCAAATTGAACATCACTGGTTTTGTCTACATATGATTTAACCATAGGACAGAGTAACGGTGGCTGCGATCGTTTATAATAATAAATTCGTCCTCCATTCGGAATGAAACCAAAACGGTCGATTATCGATAAAAAGTTTTGTAGCATACCCTTTGTTGTTTCGTACATTTCAGATAGTAGAAGCCCACGGATTATCCAAAATGAGTCCCAATAGTAAAATTCACGAAAACGTCCACCGGGCACAATAACCGGATGGTCCACAGGTATAATCGAATATTTATCCGGATTTGTCCTTACATCATTCGTCATTTTACGTCCCAACGATAACCAAATATCGTTCAAATGTTTTGCCCATGAACGGTATGCAGCATCATTGATTTTATCCAAAAATTTTGGATGCTCCTTCCAATCGGTTGGTGTCCAATTTTCAAACTCCCGGCCAGGTTCCTCAAAATTCTCTTCAACAAATGTTTTTAGGATATCTTTCGACAATGAATTATTGTGTTGATTGGTGAGAGTTTGGAATTTGTCCAGCGTGTGTTCAGCCGAGTTTTTCAATTTCATGTCCACAAATGTTTTCGAATCATTATAAAGTTGTCCCATTTGTACAGCATCAAGTAGTGGTCCATGACAGTAGATTTTGCTGTGATACGAAAATAAAAAGAAAAAAAAAAATATTTTATTTTGAAATTTGAATAAATTTTTTTGTTTTTGTTTATTTGTTTTGTGACATCTAAACGTTTAATTACTCATGTACCCAAAATGTGAGTTCGGATCAAGAATTTCTTTAATCGTTTTAATCGTTTTTTTAACCGGCATATTTTTTGATATCTCTACTACCTGTTTCGCTTTACTAGCACAATTTAGTATAACAGTTTCCCAAATATTTCTCGTTAATTTAATTGTTGGTTTATATTTAACGTGTAATCGAAAAAAATGATTTGTCATAGAGAGCGCCATACTATTAATGGGCTGATTTATTTGGTTTTGATTTATTTCAAATCAAAGATGCGTTCTACAACTGTGAGGACTAAACTGTTGTACACGGATGAATGGGGGGAGACCAAATATGAACCAATAAATTGGTCATATTTGCTTAAATGATGTTCGGGAGTCCAACGAAAAATTTGAAAAAATGTCGGCCAATGTGAACAGAAATTTTTAATTTTTTTTCTATCTGAACAATTTTTCATGGACTGTGTGATTAAATTTACTGTCAAGTAGTTTTGCATAATTTTAAATTGGATACGATTAAAATATTCGTGATTGCCAAATTTACCTAAACAAGACAATCATCACACACACTCTAGTAAAATGATAAAAACGATTTAGTTAAAGAGGGTTGAGAAAATTTATTCCCTTGATGATAATATTTTAAAAAACGTTTGGAGTTTTGATAAAGGTAATTCGATACCGTGGTAAATCGATGTTATCGTTTCACTAGACTGTAGTATGCATTTTTTTAAAAATATAATTAAACCAAATTACCGAAATTCTTCTTCTAAAATTTTAAATATTTCATTGTATCTGGTAGTGTTGTTGATGATTCTTGTTTTGCTGGATGAAAATTTTTCAAACATTATAATTGTTAACAGCAGATCGTCATTCAAACGATTTATGTTCTTCAAAAGTTCAAATGTCAATACTGGTTACATATTTCGCCAAAATGTATTTATTAGTTCGTCTAAAGGTTTTGCGCTATTTGAATAATCTTAGAGAACACTTAGAGAAGTCACAACATTTGCTTCAATCACTATTAAATATTGTTTACCAACATGGCTTCGATTCAAGAATTTGAAAAGAAGCTTTTAGAAGATTTTTTTTTTAATTTAATTGGAATTTTTCAGTTAATAATTAATTTGACACGCTGATCAGGTCTGAAATTGATGTCTTCCCCTCCTTGAAATCTGTTGAATTTCTGTGTAAAAAATTTAAGGAGAGGAAAAATGAACATCAGTTCTGATCTGTGTACGATTGAAAAACGACGTATGGTAAATAAATTATCACTTAGTATCGATGACTATACAAGTGGTTGTAGAAAGCCAATTTGTTATCGTATATATAATAACCAGATAAAATAAGGCACCAAAGTTATTTCAGTACAACAATCATTACTTAAGCAATGTGGTGTGCTTGGACGATGAAGCTGACATGTACAAATTAACCAAAAAATAGAAAGGATCAGGTATATACAAAATATATGTGATACGTCATAATGCTACCAGCGCATCACGATTTATAACACCGTTCAGGTGTTGACAGGAGAAAATGAAATGGGCTGGGTCAAATATAGAGACGATGTTGCCAAGCAGCAGTTTATGGAAGAACAGTACTTACACGAAAATAAAAAAAGATAAATTTCAACGAAAATATTTACAACAACTTTAAAAATGAGGTAAAATGTCACAATTGTAGAGGTCTAGGACATAAGGCAGGTCAATACGTTTCCATAATGGATTTAACGGAAGTTTTCGTTAAATTTCTTAACAAAACAAAAACAAAACGTCGTCGCGAGTATTTAGGAGTGAGAAGCAAATAAATTCCAACAATCGAAAGATGTGCTAAATGTAGAAAATTGGGGCTAATTATATCCTGCAAAAGTGGACGGATGCCATATTAGGTCGGGATTTTAGATAATAGGTTACGATGAAAGTTTAATGCAGTCAGGAGTAAAGGTGAATGCCCAATATTTCAATAAGCACATCGATAATTTTAAACTAACGGTAGTCCTTAATTCCAAAAAACGGGGGCTCAACAGAGATACCTCCAGGCCGAAGTGTGATTGGCAATAAAGTTTTGTGTGAAGAATAAAAAAAATGTGTGTGCTTAAATTGAAGTGGAACAAATTGATGCTCCCTAGTATAAAATATTTTTTCTAGACATTAGAGTGCAACAAGGTCATTGTAGCATAACAAATTGCATTACAATTGTGTTACACACCAGGGAAACAATCAAAAAAAAAATCTAGCAGCACCTTCATTGATTCAGACGATAAAATTGTCCAAGGTCAGAGTAATCCCTCTATAAACACACAAACAGCTGACATGATCCTAAAGATCCAAATGATTATTCTGGCAAATTAACGAATAAGGGCGATGAATACTGATGGCCAAACTAATTTATCCGCAAGTTTGCATTCAAATATACATCCGCATGTGAATAAAATAGTGTGATTTTAAAGAAGTAATAGATTCACTTCCAACATTTAATGGCACCGATAATTACAACATTAATGATTTTTTGGAAGATTTGAGTGCAAACGCGAGAATTATTAACGAGATCCGCTAAAATTTCTTTACCTACAACAAAAGTCGTAAATGGATATGATAAGTAAGTTCAGTTTTTAGAGGATGAATTTCAAAAAAAAATTTACGTATGCCGAAATTCATTCAAGAATGATAGCACGGGTGAAATTTAAGAAGATTACTTTTTGGCGATGTGTGAAATACCTAAGGGCATTCGGGAAAATAAATGTTGTTGACATAATGCAGTACACTATAGACGGCATTATTGATCAAAGCGTGAACAAAATAATGTTGTACGGAACAGTTTGAGTGAAGAATTTCAAATCAAAATTGGAATTATACGAGAAATTCAAAACCAAGCAGAGGTATGAAGAGGTATGAAGCTAAACACACAACTCCATCAAACAACCCCAATGATATCCGAAAAAAATCAAGATGTTTTAGCTGCGGGAAGTAAGTAGATGATGGTAAAGATTGCGGAACTGACGTTAAGTGCTTTAAATGCAACCAATTTGAGCACATATTACCCAATTGTAAAAATCAGGATGCTACGTCATCTTAAAAATACGATCAAACCTCAACGGTTACAATGAAGTATGTAGAATAAAACAAAATTTAACCATGTAATTATAAAACCGTTAAGTTGAACGAATTTGAAATTGAGTCATTGATCCTGCCTTACTAAAAGCATGTATAAACGACTTTGCTCAACAAAGATTCACTTTGATAATACAACCATCAAAGGAATTGGAGCTTTACCTTCTATTACAACTATTTACTTTGATGTGAATGTACATATAAGTGTTGAGTGTAACCACCTCCCAAATTTGAATATGATGATTGACAACGATGTTTTGGACGGAATAACAATTTAATTAGATAAGAATCAAATAATAATTACTAAAATATTACACAGGTGTTAATATTACGGCAAGTTTTGGCCCTTTTGGTGATACTTTTTCTATGTCCTGTACAAATTAAAATAATTTTAAGTAATCAAGCTGCCATACAGAAATGGAAAGGAAATAGTGAAAAACCATATTAGCTAGATACTTAGTTAAATGAAGAAATTATTAAGATAAACTGCTGATTTTGTGAGCCCGATTGTACTCGTAAATAAAAAAGACGAGTCAAAGAGATTGGGTGTGAATTTTAAAAAGCTGAATAAAAAAGGTGATAATGGATCGCTATCCGCTACCAATTATAGATGAACAAATTGACCAACTGCACGTTGCTAAAGTATTCACTACGATAGATTTGAAAAACTTTCATGTTCCTGTTAATTCAAAAAGTACAAAATTCACATCTTTCGTAACACCAAACGGCTAGTATGAGTTCCTACGAATACCCTTTGGATTGTGTTTTTTTCCAGATTTATAAATGAAGTTTTTTCGTGATTTCGTTGCACAGTGTAAGATCCTGGTCTATATGGGCGACATATCAGAAAACTGACGCCGTAACGAAATTTCCTAAACAAAAAGAAGACAAAAGCATTACAAAGTTTTTTCAGAGTGACCCGTCAAAATTTGGGTTTGGCGCAATTTTACTGCAGATGAATGAAGGAAACCAATTGTCGGATGGTGTAAAGTCCAAGAAAACGATGATTGTTACTATTTGGAAGTGCTAGCTATTGTCACTACTTTAAAAAAAAATTCGTGTTTATTTATCCGTAATTAGATTCAAAATAGTAACCGACTGTGCCGCATTTAAGGCTTTGATGGACTAAAGGGATGTACTGAAACGTGTCGCCGGATGGGCAATGTTTTGGCAAGATTTTAACTAAACCGTATATAGTAATATAGGAGTGGTTCTCGAATGATGTGCTCACTCGATATCCGATAATCCCTTATATTGAGAACGCATTAACTGAGAGAGTCCGAATTGTACAAGAGACGGATAATCAAAAAATTCTTTGCTTCTGAGTTGATCAGAAGAGAATATTATATCCTTGGTTTGATAGGGCAAATTCAAAAGGTAATCCAAAATTGTATTCCATGTATACCAATCAGAGTGGAAGTTGGGCAAAAAAAATGCCTCTTGAACCCAATACTAAAGGAAGCCTTTGTCAACCTATCATGTCGACCATTTATGTATAGGTTCGAAGACTGCTACCAAAAAACATTATTCTTATATTCTGGTAATTATCAACGGATTCACAAAATTTGTTTGGTAGTATCCAGGAAAGATCTTAACAACAATAAAGGTGAACCAGAAAGTTGGGTCGACTACAAACCATTAATATTTCAATTGTTATTTGTAGTACAAATGCCTGTTAGGAATGACTTCTGCCTGCACGAATCGATCGAATATATCGTAGCTGACAGTTTCGACAAAGAACGCACAAGCCTACGTAATTAAGCTGTAAACCAAATTGAGCAGGTCCAATAGGAGAGTGTAAGGAATTTTAACAAGCAGAGAAAAGCAGCCACCAAATATACTGCTTAATGATGTGTTCGTCGTTCAGACGAACGAAGTGCTTAATTTGATTATTTGCTTTGACTGACTTTTCTGTGATTTGTTTGTAACTATACCTAGCCAATTCTTGATATTTTACTTTAATTGTTTCTTTGCCGTATGTTGAACCGTGTGGTGTACTCTATTGGACATAAAAAGCTTCTTTTTTCAGATTTGAACAAATAATCACGGGCAGATTTGAACAAATAATATGGCGCGCTTAGAGTCTCCAAATATTTTCAAGCGAAATTAATGCAGCAATCCATTATTTTCACGTGAAATTTTGTCATCGAGAATTTATTTTATAAAGCTGTCATCAAGTGTTTTTTGTGTTATCGAGTTTTTTTAATGTGATAAAAAGTATAAAAATTCTTGTCATCACATTAAAATAACTCGAGAACACAAAAACACACTTGATGAACACTTGAACAGCTTCATAAAATAAACTAAAATTATGTCAAAAAAAAAATCTCCAAAAAATATTTAATTTCTATTTCGCACGAAAATAAATAGATTTTTGGAGACCGCGTTAAAATTTCGTTTCGTTTTGATCTGAATACTAGCCTTAATCAAAGGAACCAGAATAAAAAATAACGTCATGTTTAAACCTCAGTATGCAGTTCGAGCTAAGATAAATTTTAGCGCGGTCTCAACAAGTCTCCATTTAATTAAGCTCGGTATGCTGCTCGAGCTAAGATAAATTTCCTATACAAAATACATGTAAAATTTAGCTAGCTAAATGCAAACGAAAAAAATTCGCTCACGATTTCGCTGATCGGTATGCTGCTCTACGCGAAAAAAAATCAAACTGATAGTTTGCGTATTGTAATTTAGTTGGCTCTGCTAAAAATGTCTACACAAATTTTGCAACAAATTAAATGCACGGTGCATAATTATTATATTTCTGATACGAAATAAAAACAAACAAAAGACACAATTTTTAAACCACACAGCGAAGTATAAACTCAAAATGTCAGAAGAATTGGCAAAATGTATCTCTACACAAAGCTCTACACAAATTGTTTAGCTCCAAATTTATCTGTACGTTTGTGTAGACCGCGTCAAAATTTAGTTTAGCTCGAGCAGCATACCGAGCTTTACAGATAAATCGTCAAGCTAATAATTTGTGTAGAGATACATTTTGTTGATTTTGTTTGACTTTTACTCGTTTGTTTTTGAATGAAGTTTCTGTCCAAATAATACTCGACTTCGTAATGTTGGTCAGCCATTTTGACTTCTGTCTTCTTTATATAAAAATAAATTAATTGTACTTCGTGGCTACTTTGATTATAAAATGAATCAAAATTCAAAACCGTCAAAATTTACTTCAAATTATTGTCCTTGTGAGATAAATTGCGGCTAGAATGTTTGGAGAATTTTTAGTGGCGCAATCTAGATTTGAATGAAACAACTGATATTTTTCAAATTTTTCACGCAAAGGTGCATACCGCTCAGCAAAATTGTCAGCTAAAAAAAATTATTTTATTTATGTGAAATTCATGAAAAAAATCCGCATTTCGTAAAATTGATGCAGATCTAAAAACATTGACGTTTTTTGGTGAAAAGAACACAGTTTTTGGATGTGCAGCAATTTTTTTTGACTATTTTGGGTGAAAAGAATTCAACATTAGCTAGCTAAGTTCTACGCCAAATTTGCATGGAAAATTTATCTTAGCTCGAGCTGCATACTGAGCTTTACCAATTAAATTGGTTTAAAAAAATTTCAGAAAGAAGGAAGGGACGAAAGAACACAATAGTGAATCCGCCTTAAGTTTTTTTGACGGGAGACAACTTTATTGTAATTTTTGTGTTAAGGAAAACAAATTGAACGTCAAAATGTTGTTCATCACATTCACTTCACATATCATTTGTGTGAAGTGGTACAGATACAGATACAATTTTTATTTTTATTATTACAGCCATTAAGTTTTTTGTGCAAATCGAGCCCAAAATAAAAACTTAAAGGGAAATAGGGAATACAAATTAGTAATATTTAGGTTAAACCTCGTGCTGTTTGGGGTTCATTCTTATTAAAATTAAGTTATTTTATTACATATTACGATAGTTTCGTATAAACTGCTGTTTTCCTTAACACTCAAAAAAAATCTGACATAGTTTAGCTGTCAAATAATCGATCTAGAAAGCAAAAATGTTTTGATTTGCTTGAGTTTTGCTTATTTCAAAAATTGTATCTAAACTAAAATCAGTAGCGAGGCTTCTTATTTCAGTGCCTGCAAAATTTTAGACTGTTTTATAGGGCCTTGGAAATTTTAGCGTTTAAAACAAATCGAAGTTTAGCAATTTGACCGCTAAATAGTGCTTGGTAATAATTGCAATCATCTGCTTTAATCGAATAAACCAAAAATACCATAGCAGAGGATAAAGCATTAGATGTATGCTCTTTACAATCCCTTCCATTTCCTCAAAAAATAGTTAATATAAAATAAATTTGATGGGAAATACGTATTGATAGAAAAGCTTTAGAAAACCGGTTTGAGTATACTTTCCTACCATTTAAACGGATTATAGCTTAAAATCAGTCAAAAACTACTCGTCTGCAGAAAATTCTGTTGCTGAAATCATTTCTAAAACTTTTGAATTTACTCTAACTTCAACCTCGACCGATTCGGTGCACAAACATATAAAAACTTAAATTTGTTAAAATGAACTAATCCTACTGTCTCATATCTATTTGATATCCTAATTCCCACTTAACGTATAAAAAGCTCTATTTTGTTGGTATTTCTTCATAATGTCTTATACAGATGTCATCAAGACATTTTTATTGTAGGACAAAAGTGAGTGTTTAATCAGATTCTTTATCATTCCTAACCTTTGGCCAACCGAATATACAGATAATCTCAATTTAATATTTTTTAATTGAAATTTTGATGAAAGCTAGGGTTCCAAATCGGTTAAATATTTTTTTTTGTATTGTTGGACATTATTTTGTGTATCTACGAGTATAATAAAAAAAAGAACATTTTAAATTTATCAATGCTTATAAGTACGTACTTATTTAATCTTTAAGCAAACCATCTTTGTTGACAAATAAAAATTGAATTAATTAAATGATTACACAAATATTATTTTGTACTAGTACTTAACTATGTACATAGATAAGTTTGTTATTTTTTGTTTTTTTGCCTTAAGAAACAACTTTCTGTCGATCTGGTTAAATATTTACACGTTCGACTTGCAAATAACTAATCCGCAGCCGTGGTTACGCAACCATTACCTATATGTAAACGCAAATAAATATTGCACTCAAAATCAACATTAAACAAAACTAATCTGAATATGTAATTTAATTAAAAAGATGTTGCAATTTTATTAAGTTATTACTAGTATACTTTTCCTGCTCGATAAATCGATTAAAGTTCATTAAATTTTCCCGCCCAATATTTTCCGTATAAATTTAACGACTCGTATTTTACACAAATGCGTTAAGATATGTTGGGGTTAAATTATTCGGTCAGTAATTACCTAATCCGCATCTTAACAATAAACTCTTTCAATAAATGCTAATAATTATGAACGGTGTTCATATGTACGTACGTACACGTATCCATATATGTATCCATAATATTAACCAATATTCTTTCGGCTTTTTATAGACAACATTTTTCGACTTGTTAATCAGAAAAAATAAAGAGGATAATCATTTATAATATATCTACTATACTATATGTACTTTAACCCGGGAGTGATACAAAGTGTATCGACTCCAAAAAATTAAAACTTTCCCTTAAGTTTTCTCTGTGGTAGTTTGGTTTGGTTTCGTACTGACAAGCTCGCACGAACAAAAAGTTCGGTCTATTCAATAATTATCTAATATTTACATTACAAGGAGAATAAAATTTAAGGAGTAACGAGCTAGTTTTACCCGAGTTCAAACAAAACGTGGTTATTTAAACTGCAGACACAAAAAATTCAACCAATTGCGCTTCTATCTGCATTTATCTAACGCCTATTGTAAAAAAGGATACTGAATGGAGTACCTGCTCGATTTCTGAATTTTTGAGGGCACTCTTTGTAACTCGAGTTGAGAGTAGGAACCAAAAGCAAGGGTGATTGATTCAAGTAACAAACCAAACGAGTAAAGTATTCATTGTTTAGAACAAATGATCGATAAAAAACATGTACTTCTAATGACGCTAACATTCTCACTATAGGTGCTCAAGTGCCAATTAGTTCAATTGATATGTAAAAAGTAATTCTATACATACTATTTCTCTACCAAAAATTGAAAATCGCTTAAGTGCATTTTATACCTAAACCACTTAAGCGATTTTCAATTTTTGGTAGAGATTTTACGATTAGAAGAATTGTGAAAAAAATCATTTATAAATTTTTAATTTATAATCAACATTATCAGTTTTACCTGCACTTGCACTGCAATTGAGTACTGTCAGCAATTTGAAACATAATCAAAGGTGTACTTACTAATCAGCAATTCAGTCGCTATAGCCTGATGAGATTGACTGATAATTAAATGTTTCGTAATTGTCATTCAAATCGAATCTGAACTTGCAAAACTCTTGATTATTTCGCTCTTCGTAAAAAATAATTATCTGGCTATGATCCGAAAGAACCTTATATTTCAATTCGAAATATGTTGGAAATTTAAGAGTCACAGCAGTTTGATTGTTCTACTTGATTTTCACAAAACGTTTGCACTTAATGATTTTTGGCGTCAATGTTTGCCTGAACACGGATCCAAACGGATTTATATCTATACCTCTGAAACCGATGCGCCAATCACATCAATCAACAGCGATCCGACAAGAGTTTAGCCGATCTAATTTTGTTTTAGTGCTTTTTGGGATTTGAAACTGCATTGGAAATCTAATCATATGAAAATCTTTCAATTGAAACTACATGCCGCAAGAATTAGAATAGTTTTAGCCGATACGGAAAGGGAGATGAATGTTTAAAGCTGCAATTTTAAAAAACTGAACTGGAATCACAACCGGTATCTGATACAGGAGGGGATCAGGGCAAGAGGGTTACTTACTTTAAAAATACAGAAGGGCATGAATTGGTGGATACGCGTAGACTATAAGTAGAAATAAATCTCTCGTTCTCTTTCATTAAATTTTTTAAATTATTTTCTGCTTTCGTATTAAGCTTAGCATTGAAATTTCTGTAATTGTGTTTTACAACTAATGGCTGATAGGGATGACTGCAAAAATATGATAGTTGTTTGTGCCAAACAGATTCATGCGACACTCAAGGAGTTAGTTCTAGATTTTACAAGCTATGCCTAACCGAGATAACGTTAAGATACGAATTTTTGAAAAAGGACATCAACTTACAAATCTGTTTTTTACCTAAAAAAATGGATGCAATTTTGGCGGTCCTTAACAGGTAATTATATGATAATATAAATTGTATCCGTCTTATGACGGGCTATACCCCCTAGTATTCATTATTACAGGCGATTTTCAACAACTTTTTATTGATTTCTGTATCTACAATATCATCAGAAAATAAAAATACTGACCAAATTTTTCACAGAACGTTTCCAACTCATAAAATCCAGTTTTATTGGAGCAGATTTTGACGCGGGTATGGTGAAATCTTATCTAAATAATTGACCTTCTAAGAAAAGAATTGGAATCGTAAAATGACTTTATGTTGACATTAAAATCGTAACCTGTACCAATTTTTCTGCAGTGAATTTCATGTTGACTAAGTGATTCGAAATAGCTAACCATAGCTAAAATATCGTGCATTAAAGTGGGCGCATATAGAAAGAAGTCTGGTCTAAATTGGCCGAAAAGAGACTACGATTGAGTTGATTTTTTTAAATTTGTTTCCCGATTTTACATCAAAAAGTTTTAAAAAAATTGAACTCGATTGTTTTTGCTCGGACAATTTATAGGCTAGACTACTTTCTACATGCGCCCATATTAATGCATGATATTGGTTTTCACTATTTTAACAATACATATTATCTTACATAATTTGGTGAAAAAGGAAAATTCGTACTCAACGTTCGTTCTCAATGGTACCAGCCTTCACTGATTTTGAACCCGAACTGTGACCGGAGCATAAAAATCAATAAAAATTGAAAATGAACCGAAACGAAAAATAAAAATTAGGAGCATAACCGAAAAACCGAGACGAAATCAATTTCGGTTTGACACTCTGGTTTACATCTTTGGACCAATCCATTGGAACTGCGCGCTAAATGCTTAGGCAGCACCTAGTCATTGGTAATCAATATTAAATTCACGATCGTATAGTTTCAAGTCTATCTAGAGCGGAAAAATAATCTTTAGCAACGTAGATCTTAAAAAGAATTTTGTAGGCTTGGGGTAGCGAATTTATATTGGCATGACCAATTGTGATATTGCGGGGAAGGGTCACCAAATTTAATAAAACCCGTGGCATCTCCTAAGAACTGCCTTGATTGGTTTGATGAGTAAAAACGGACGCTTTATAGGAAAAGTATCATTCGAGGTGATAGTTGGTTTTGAGAATGATCAACTATTTATCATAATTCTAATTGGTTCTACAATAATGGTTTATTGGATTTTATTGACATCTGCTCGTGTCAAATTTTATTTACAACAAACGTAACTTAACAAACTCATACGTCTCGTAACAAATTCAAAATAACGAATAAGTGAACAATCAATAATTAAAGTTTTAAATAGTTTTAAAACCACTGAACCCTTTTGCGCAGTACCTAAGTGTATTTAATTTTGTACCTCTACAACACGTGTTGTTTATTTACCCGTTTTTTTTTAACTACTTCCTCATTCAGTGTTGTGAATTACGAAATTAAAAGTGAATAACATTTTAATTTAGTGGCAAAGATCAAAATCCATTAAGCTTTGTGTTCGTTTTATAAATTGTTGTTTGGGTATACAACTTATTCTAACTAAATCTTTTACTGTTTGAACGTGCATCATTTCATTTAATTTACCTTGCATTTAATGATTGTTATTCACTTATTGTTTATTTTGAGTTTACACGTAAATTTGATGATCAATGGATGCTTCGTGTTTTTTTTTTGTTTGAGTGAAATATGTATTTGAGAATATCTTATTTGAAAAAAAGACTCTGCTCTGACTAAGGCCTAAAATTTTGAATTTTGATAGTTTTAAGAGGCAAATGAATTTCTTATAAATCAGCCTTATAGTTCGTTTTTGCATCATTCATATTTAACGGAATTAAATCCGCCTAACCGTAGCCAAGCATTTGCTTTAAACTTACAAAGTTGGAGGAATTATTTTCGTCGTATCCTTTAATATTATGAATTTCCAAAATCATCGTTGAATTTTGGCAGTTTTGTCGTCAAAACGGTGTTTTCATTTAATTATTTTACAGAAATACGAGAGAACAAAACGAATACGATCATGTGATAAATGAGCTTAACACTCCCATAAACACCTGAATATTCGTTTCATCGTCTTGTTATAATAACAGAATGTAGTGAATAAAATTAATAAACGAAAACAGCCAAACGATTAAAATTTTATAAACTTACCTCTCACACGGTGGTGGAAAAGTAGTTCTACCAATCGGAGTAGTTATTATTGTCACCGAAAATACATTCGGGTTAAATGCAAGCAATAATATTGCCGCATTTAGTAAATTGCACTTCATTTTATTTTTTCAGTAAATTTACTATTTTTTCGTTATGATTTGATTATTTTGCTAAATTAATTACAAACACCTTTCACACACATTTGTTTACTTAAAATTAAACAAAAAAAAAAAAATTACTATATATGAGGGGTCACAAAAAAATCACAAAACTTCGGCGCTGTATTATTTATAGTAATGAGTTGAATTATTTTTGCGATATTAATTAAAACTCCCGGCCTAATCAAACGATACAACTTTACTAAGCTTTATAGTGAGTTAGCATTGTTGTTAGAAAAATAAAAAATAAAAAATTAAATCGAACACCTTATCTTATCAAAATTTATACAGTAAAAAAAAATTATTGATAGCCTTCTATTGTCGCACACAAGATAATTATAAAATAATTACCATACAACAAATCTAGCCTCTTCACAAACAAATAAAACTGATTAATTACCTTTAAATAATTTTAGTTATTTTACGCGATAAAACATTAAGACGATAAATTAATTAAAAAACACAGAAATATAAAATTACATGAAACTTACAACTGAGGACCTTCAACGAAACGTTTTGGAGCGTCTTCCGCCAAACTATATTGTATGTAGTCGGTTTGGCAAAATAGAATAAAAATAAAAATAAAAATTATAAATTAAAATCAAATAATTATTGATATATGTACTACATTTTATATACTAGAAAAAAAGCTCTCTACTCAAAACTATAAATAACACAACACCTTCGCAGTTCGTACTATAATTATAACAATAAGACACAAAAAAAAAATGGTCACGACCCAGAATTAATTAATTAAATTTATATTATTTTATCCATATAATAGAGTTTAGTAAAATAAATTAAGAACCGGCAACCACAACTGCCACAACACAATTGTTGTTTATCATGAAAAACGAGTGAATTTTATATATTTTGTAGAGCTTACTACTATTACTATTGTGTGACGTCGATGAATCTCAAATCAATTGACCTTCTTCATTTGGATGTTTTTACAATCTACAACAATTTTTTTTATAGTTTTAGCATGGAAACAACAAAAAAAATTAAACGATTTAATAATATAAACAGGTATGAAAATTGAAAAGACAAAATAAAAACGATGTTGATGGACACTTTTTAATTTAACTTCCTAAAGTAACAATAATAATAAGCCAAATAAAGTTTACAAGTTTCACATCGTGCTATTTTGGTGAAGATATATGAAAAGCTAAACGTACAAAACCTATAAATGAGTAATCAGTCCTCGGCATTCAATTTGATATCAAAACTAGTTTTCTTCATTGAGTATTTTTAAATTAAATTATTGTTATCAATGGTTTAGGAATTTGTCAACTGGAGTAATTTTCCATCGGGATTCTGTTCAATAATGTTTTGATAAAAAAAAGAAAAAAGTTTGGTTATTTTTTGAGGTCAATGATACTTTTTCGAATAAGTATTCTAAAATCAAATTTAGTAAAAAAGCCCTGCTCTACCATTTTTAAGCCTATACGTCTATTGGCACGTTACAAAATATAATTGCAATCAATTTTCATTTAGCCACTCGTTTATTTTTGATAAGCTATTCTATTAAACTTATAATTTGATATACAAATTTACCCAACACTTCAAAACGTTTGTAAGTACTAAACGTTTCAAAAAAAAAAAAAAAAAAAAAATTTCCTCTATTACATGGCTCACATGCTTGTGTCGATTACTGCTGCATAATTTCTTAAGGTTTACGTTCTTCACAAAACCAATTTAATTCATTTTAGTTATTAGTCGAAAAATTGGCCGATAAAATAAATAAACACAATAATTTTGAATTTTGAACACAAAATATAGAATTTCCTAGTCTAATTGGGGATGGCCAGAATGTATGTCAGTCAATCGCATTTTCATTGTTTTGTGTGGACTGCTTTTTAGAAATTATTTTTTAATTGAAATTCCTGCATAAATAATTTTGTGTGGAGTGCGATTAATTTAATTGTTTTGTTTTTTTTATTCGAGCCAATTTACTTTATTAAATTATTATGTATAAGGGGGACTAATTAATGAGGTGCATATTAAAGTTTAAGCTATCGGAAGTATAATTAAATAAAATTTCGGTGATTCCATGAAATTTGGATGTCGAGGTGTTAGTGTGTTAAAATTATTGGTTAATTGACATGCTTACAAATAATTAGATCCGGCAGTTTTGGTATTCTTTTTGATCGAAATTATTAAATCTCATTAATTAAATTAAACCCTAATTTGTGTGACATATTTTCAACCTGTCATGATGCCTACAAACAAATAAACTAACCTGTTTAATCACACCTAATAATATTATTAAGCTAATTTAATTTAACATCATTAAACTAATCCAATTTGTACATGAGGCCATTACAGTAAAAAAACAAATTGTTTCTTCATATTTTTACCACAATATTAATGAAATCCATCAGTTGATCCATTTTCATTTCTTAATTGAAGACAAGACATACCTCGTGTTAATTTGTTATTATTTGATTCAACAACAATGTTTGAGGAGTGCGGACGTTTTTTAATAATTAGTATATTACAAAACAAAATTGAAAAGTCTATTACTAAAGCTGAGTGCAAAGTTTATTAATATTACGCCAGGTTATCATAGTAGTTCTCAACACTGGTTTGTATCTTTTCCTAGGTGGCACCTTAAAACCTTTTTTCTAGAATTTTTTTAATCGAAAATAAACACATTTATTTTCCAAGTCCACAAAGATTTATCAATTTGTAAATAAAAAAATACAGGCATCCATTTGATTCATTTACAATAATAAAAAATAGCACCAAACGATCGTGTAATGATAGTTATTACTAGAAGATAAAGTTTGCGACATGAATGAGATTGAGTAGTATAGGAACTATTACAGGTGAGTGGAATACGATACCTTTTTTTAACAAGTAATTTTATATTTTTTTATAATTAATATTTTTCCATTTTTAATTTTTTTTTTATTTAAAAAATGTACTCGAATAATAGTAGCTTTCCAGTCGACCACCCAAGTACTTACTATAAGTAATTATATGTGTATTTGCTAATTTGACGACTGGAAATCACAAAAAATTATTTCATGAGTAATACATATCAGGGGCTTATTAACGACTATATAGGGAAACTAGGCCCGTGAATTTTAGGTGTCCGCAATTTTCGTGCTTCATTAGTGGGATAGCCTTTTAGCCGTTAGAGACTTTACCTAGAAATTTACCGATGACATTTTTTGGGTAACTTCAAGAATATTTATCCAGTTTTTTTCATATGATGGAAGAGCTCGTCTAAATTCCTGAAATTTCTCTTGTGTATTCCTTGCAGTTGCAAACATCAATTTTTTGATCCGTAAACCAACGCTTCACCAAGTTTGCAGTGTGTTCAAGATCGTTATACTGTTGGGAAATAAATGATAATAGCATGTTTTCGAATGAGTTAGGATCAATGATATTTTCCATAATGTTCCCACGTCCAAGCTTTACGGTTTTAATAGTTTAGCTAAGATCTAATTCTTTATTTTTCGGATGTCTCATGTGCCCACATTGCCTTCCAGAGTACCTTTCCAAATCGCCAACGATTTGTGTATAGGTATTGTTTTGCGAAATTTGTCATTCGTTTTGTTTGGAAATAATTCGCTTTTTGCATGTCATGCACTCACACAAGCCAGCAAACACCTGACGACTAATAGATCCGTCCGACTACATCTGCGCAATTTGCTGTGATATGGCTCCATTTATTTTCCTGGCGGTTTAAAATGGATCAACTATTATCCTACATTAATCCTTGGAAATTCTCAGTACAATTATATTTAATAGCACCATACATTTATTACCTTCTTTCTATATGCTGTAATTGTCCTTATTGTTGCGTTTGCAATATTTCCGTACTATTAAAATCGATATCTAAATTTTAAAAAATGCCTTACCGGAAAATTTAAATGCCTATTGAGGTTATAATTTCTGTTAAAAAATATCTAGTATTCTAGTTTATCGTTATTTCTAATTATGTGGCCATCTTAATTGCCTTACCCGCCGTTTAAAGCAAAACGATTATGGTCTGTTCGCAACCTAAGTCCCGCAATAGTCAGCCTTCATGCATGCCAAGGAGGGAGTATTTCTAAGCTAAACTGCACAGGAATTTGGTTTATTGACTGTAATTAGAGATTGCGGCGATCGAGAATTGCTATTTCGAGAATTCTCGACATTATTAGATCAATAAATAATTTTTGATGTGAAAACATCTTTAGCGGAGATAAATCAAAAATTGCATGTAAAAAAAGGAACGGAAAATCCAGCACGACCGAAATTTCAAATTATATACGAGAAAAACGAACACAAAATGCACCGAACTTGCATGCTATATGTAAGCGTTTTCGGAAATAAATCCTGAAAAACTTCAGGCTAACTTTCGACCATTAAACTTATTCATCTATTTACGAACAAATCAGATAACTTCAGGATAATTTAGATGTTGCGGTTTAAAATTTTTGTTTTAAATTTGTTGTAAATACAAATAAATATAAAACGAATACATTATTAGGATCAATATGAATGTGTTTAAGACAAATTAGTTTGTATTTCTTTGAATTATCTCTCAAAATTCATTTTCGACCTTTTGCTTTCATATTAAAATGTATTCTTAACTTTTTGTATGCGATGGATAACTTGGATAACTTTTTACCGACATAAGAAAAATTAAAAGTTAGCCTGAAGTTATTCAGGATCTATTTCCGAAAATGCCTAATATATAATTCGAATTACAATTTCCGTCAGATTAAAATGAATAGGCACAAAAAGTACGCATGATTGTGTAGTTGTGTAACGTAAGTGATTCAAAAAACTGAAATGGAAGTACAGCTAGGGACACTGTAGAACGCTTTGAAATAATAGAACAATTTAACAATGCAAATTAAAACAAAAATTTATTATAGTATATGGCGTAGTGGTTACACACTGGACTAGAGCGGCAAAGGTCTTCGGTTCGATTCCCATCCAATTTTATTTTTATTATTTTTTTTTTTAGTATTCATGTAATGGCCAAATATTTTACTTTAAATTAAATATTTCGCTTCTACAGAAATTACA
This sequence comes from Tipula helvola, assembly GCA_963556165.1. Lineage (NCBI taxonomy): Eukaryota > Metazoa > Arthropoda > Insecta > Diptera > Tipulidae > Tipula > Tipula helvola. Next base: position 5,424,999 of record OY744481.1, on the reverse strand, counting down.
CAAGAAAATACGTAGTATGTACTCATTTATAATGCGCCTAAATGTATGCGAACACTACTATGAATTATTTAAAACTTTTATATTATGATTTGTAGTAAGCCATGAGAATTTTTCTGTAAAAAATTTTTTTCCTTTCATAAATTCATAGCATGCTATGTTTGAAACAATATAACAATAAAATTAAATACACTTTCTTAAGTTGGATCGTGGCTTAGTAGTAGCCATGATAAACCAATTGAATAGGTATGATTGACAGCTGTTTCAAATTAGTCTTTTCTTGCGCATATCGTCATTCGGTGCGATAAAACCACAAGGCTACGTTGTTTTCACAAAATGTTCACAAAAACTATCACCGCAAAACAATTTGATTTGTTTTTGTTTGCTATGAACTAGTGTTTTAAAAAAAAAATATCAAGAAAAAAGCACCAAATGACAAAAATTTTTAGTGAAAGAGATAGCAATACATGCGCTTGATCATACCCAAGATATACAGAAAATAAGGTATAATATTGCGCATGCTGTTGCTATCCTTTTTTCACAATTTGACGTCACGTGAAGACAAAAATGCTGATATTTATATGGAGTTTCGTGATATTTTTATTAATTTTTTAAATAAATGGGAAAATAAATGATTTTTTTTTTATTTTTGCCATTAATTATTTTTCGACTTTATGTTAAAATTAAACATTTCAATTTTGATTTTAGTTATATACTGCAATACTTTCGGAATTAAATAGCGAAAAGAGGCATGTTTTAATATTCGTGTCTAGAGCAGACTGTTTGAGCACATTGCATAACAAGTTTTGGAATTTATGAGTATAATTTTTTTGTTAAATGCAGAGAACGATTTGATTTTAATTATTTAATTCAAAAATTTGGGAGTGTTCGATTTTAAATATACTAAATTTGAATAATTCCTATTGCAACAAAACTATCAATTGTACATACTTCTGATAAGAACACATATAGAACACTAAACAGTGAATGGGTGTTTTGATTTAGTTGTAGCGAAAACCATAAGACAATAAATGAAATAAGCCAGAGATTTAATTTTAATTTATAGTTTTATTTAATTTCCTTTTTTTCAAATTTATATTTTCTATTAACTGGGCGATTAATAATTTGTGAACTGAATTTTTATTTAAAATATTTTTCCATTTATATTTAACGTTGAATATGGACATAATATTTGAATATGTACGTGGATACCAATAATTTGAAGCCAAACGAAAATAGATGGCAAAAATTTGAGTAGATAACGTAAAAAAATAAAAGTATTAATAATTGGTACATAAATGATCAAAAACATTTAATAATTTAATTGTTTTATGTTAAGTTCTCATAATTTTGTCTACCTTTTTTCCATTTATCTTAGACATTATATACTCAAAGGAATTATTTCACAAATATTTGGACCATAAAAAAAATATAAAGCATAAAAAGGGTCTCGGTAAATGATCATTATCAATTGTAAATACGGTTTGTTAACAAAAATTACGATTATTCTTGATTTATTTAAAAAATTAATCAAAAAACCGCCAAACTTTATATAAATGTCTGCGTTTTTGTCTTCACGTGACGTGATGCGCAAAGAAAGACGAAAATGAGACACGGGAATATACTACCTCTTTTTTCTGTATACCTTGGATCATACCTACTTAAATTGGTTTATCATGAGTAGTAGCGTATTGGACTAGACCGGCTGAGGTCTGGGGTTCGATAGTACTCGCGGTATTTTAGTTTTGTTTTTCCAATTTATATTTTTTGGACGTGCTCACGTCTTACACCGCATATTCAGCAAATTGACACAAAATGTTGCCCTCGGTCGTGGGCAATTACTCATCAACTGTAATCATTATCTTTAACTAAAATGTATGATTTCTTAGGTTGGTCCTTATAGGCTTCATGCCTCATGCATTATGTGTATATTTGTGCAACGGTGTGACAAGCTACGCCGCGAACATCATCCAATCCGAGCAATTCTGAAGTCAATTTTTGCATAAAGAAACAATGGTGGTTAATTTATTTTAAATTAAAATAATTAACCTCCACATAAATTTTAATTGAAATTAAAATCTGCAAATAGCAATTTACAATAGTTGAGGACACTGTAGGGAGAGAATCCCTCATTTATTTGTGCATAAAAAACAGTAGCAAATAATTTATATTAAATTAAAATAATTAATCTCAACATCTTATAAACGTTATCACGCAAAACAGCCGTTGACTTAAATTTTCATACATGCAATAAATCGAACTAATGTTTTTAGCAATTTTAACTTATTTACAAATTGATTAGCAAATGAAAACCAGTTGAGGTTAACCCCCTTTGGTCAATCGGTCCCAATCTTGACCGATTTTTATCAAGTACTAAAATGTATATTGAATTATTAATTTTATTGTATAACCCATCCACATTTCAATTTCACTAAGTCCTACTCGAGAGTTTTAAATGTCTATTAGATAATCGCGTTTTGCCGTAATTTAAAAAAAAAAATCACTAAACGTGTATTGCTTCCATAATCGACCCGATTTTTATTTTAACTTTTGATGTAAATCATAAAGAATGCATTCTGATAGGATATTTTTTCCAGCTGCTCTTTAACCAATACTAAAATAATCAAAAAATGTGACATGATTGATTTAGGAATAGGGCAAAAATAGACAGATGAATGAATAAAATAAAATACTCCTTGTTACGATAGCCGCATAGTATGTTGTCAAAATTGAATATTCAATGAATTTATCGCAATCATTAGAGGCTCTACAAAACACATTTAACGTAAATTTGTCTCGTCTAAAAAAAACCAAAATGAATTAGAGAATTTTGCATAATAATAAAATTCACCTTCTTCGTAAAAATAATTGTCTAGATCTGTTATCCGGAATAACTAATTGTTTCAATAATAAAATTAATTAAATATTATTGTAAAATAATCTCTACAAAAATTTAATAATAATTAGTTAAAATATCAATTAATTAAATTTGAATTCAATTTTATAACTGAGAAATTAAAAAACCAGAAGAAGTTGTCCCACCTCTGGAGATCCTAAAGCCCTAGACAGCCTATGGCTTAATAAATCCAATTTAGTGAATTTTCGAGATTAGCCGTTGTTAGATTTACGGTATTTATACTTTATGTTGAGTTTAGTGCCTATAACGATGTAATGGGAGTGTGTGAGTTTTGACAAATATTCTGAAAACAATAACAGTTTAAAGGCACTGCTCCATGCAAGACGGAAAACCGGCATTTAAAACCGTCAAACCCAATTTTTGGCTAAATTGCTTCAGTTTGCAATATGAAAATTATTTAGAAATACATACATAGTTCAAATCAATAAGTTCCACCTTATTCTAAGAAAATTTTATTAAAATTGATTTAATTTCATTCATAAAACTCCAATTTTATATTTTGTCAAAAATCCGTCCGTCAAAATCAAAAATAAAATTGGGGATTTTTGAATGAAATAAAATCAATTTTAAATTTTTAATAAAATTTTCTCCAAATAAGGCGGAACTATTTTTTAATAATTTTGATATTGAAAATCAAACAATTTGGTCAAAAATTGGATTTGACGTTTTGAAATGCCGGTTTGCTGTTTGTGCATGAGGCAATGCCTTTAGTGTATTAACCGTAATTTAAAATGAGTTTAGCTAAATCGGATTTAATGAATCGCTGTCTTTCAAGGGTATAAGATACACGTTTAAATTCGAAGCCTTCGAAGTAAAACTTTTGAATTGGGAATCCAGGAATAGTTGACAAAGTTGATTTCAGAGAGACTGATAGGCAAAAAATTGATGATATCTTGGCATAATTGAATAAATTTTGAACAGGTTTCCCCTTTAATAGTCTATTCTTGAATCTTTTCCTTGAACTTTGAAGCCTGCTAAATACTGGTTTTCCCCCATTGTAACTTGTTAGACGAGTGAAATAGTTTACTATTTATTTTCATAAGATGATGGTGGATTTATGAGGTCCATTTTTCACATCGATATTCTTTTTAATATACTCGATAAACTCGTGTATAAGTACAGTTATAAAATTCAAAATTTCGAGAGATGTAAAAATAAAGTTGCTCCCCGCCCCGCCTTTAGTCGTGTATATGAAATATTTTCAATCAAAACTATTTAATATGCAACGCTCAACAAATGCATCCGATGGCTGCATACGTCACTTTTGAAAATAACTGAAAATGGGAATCTTGTTAATATACGTTACGTGATTTATGTATTTATTGGTATAATTAATACTTATAATGTTAAATGTCACAGTAAAAAAATTCCATTGAATATTACGTGCTCTTTTAAGTGGGCAAAAATGCCATACTACTCGTATTTCATGTAAAATTACAAATTGAAATTTAAAAATCAATTTTCATTGAAAATTATTAAACTCACGTAGCACCTTAACCCTTGGCCACTGTATTATGAACTGTTACATATTTTAGCTGGGCGAGTTAGTATATAGTAGTGCAATTTCGACAAGAACAGTTTGACAAAATAATGCCACCTTTTTGCTGACGAGAGGTTAAAACCTTTATTTCGAGAGGCATTTTCTCTTCTGTGGATATCAGTCATAGTAACATCGAATCCAGACGATAAATACATACATATTATAGACGTTATTGGTAACGTCGTGAATGACTTTTACGAGTTTGCAAACTGACCTTAAGTTTGGTAGGCCTCGAGCATATCATGACTATTTAGTTCTGTTTTTAATGTGTTTGATTTTAGCTAGTAAAGAAATTGTTTGATTTATTTTTTTTCTTTTTAATTTGTTAAAACGTTTAAATCCACAATAGTGTTAACGATCTTTGCTGATGTTATGGTGTAATTATAACGCGATCGGGCATTGAAAAATTACAAGTTTGGCAATTGATACTTGAACTGTCATAGGAATATCTTCAACTATAACACCTAACGCACCAAACGGTGTTCAAAATTAAAGTCAGAAAACAACCGAAAAAAGTCGCCGGTGATATTAAATTTTAAAATAAAAATTGCAAACCGAATATAATTACTGATTCTTCTAATACTGCTTTAAAAACTTACTGCAATTATAATTCCCTATTTGTAATTCTAATAGATTCAAAGAACTCCTGTATTATACATTACTCTTAAAGTTGCACTTGAAATGCATGATAAAAAAATTAAAAGGTCTTATTCGCAACATATCCGGTTGAGGTAAGGTAAGGCCGATGTAATTACTGTTCTTGGAAAATGTAACCTAAACCAATTTTACAAATTTTTTCGTTTATTAAAATTACTGGAAAACGACAAAAAACTCAATACCCGATTGATATCCGATATGACATAATTGACAATTGGAAAGTATGTAGCACTTAAAAGTAGTGCACCTTACTCGTTAGGTCATTTTAGTGGAGTCGCAGGCTCTTCTAAGTATTAACTTTAATTCGTCAGTAAAACAATTTTATTTAATTTTTTTTCAGTTTAACGGAGCAGAAATAGAAAAGGAGAAAACGTTAGCCATTTCCATTAGTAAAATTAGTAGGGGTTTTCCGCAAAATATATATCAATAATTGTTATCTTCAATCAATATGCGCTTATCAAAAACAAAATAATAACAATAAGCTTGACGACCTTAATTTTGTAAGCACAACAAAAAATGTTGCACAAACTTTCAAGTTTAAGTCAAATACTTGGTATTGATAACAATGATATCTCGAAATCAGTTATTTTAAAAACAAATTTAACTTGAGAGGTTATGAACGACTAATTATAACATTTGATAATTATATTTTGGCATTTTTCGAATTTAATGGGCTAAACCCCACAGGAAAAAAACTACATCTGGGTTTTTTCGTTATAATTTTAAAATTATTACTTCGTTTTATTGGGCCAAGGAAAAAGATTGTGCGGCGATTTTTTCAATAGATGGCTGTAGAGTGGCATGACTTTGGTAATAATGATCCTATCAGACCATGCTACAGAGCGTTTGAAAGGTGTCCGTCTATAAACTATTGAAAAATGAATATTGTGAAAGTAATTACGTTTTGTAAATGAGCCAAAATTCTGAAAATGTTCGCTACATTTTACAATATCACTTCGACCAGCGCGGTAATGCTTCGCAGCAGTATACAAATGGTTTGCTCATTTCCGCTCTGGAAATTTCGATGTTAAAGACGCGCTGAAATTCTCCAAAAAATTGGTCTTATCGCACATGTCATCTTATGACATCGCTGCAGAACTAAACTTTGACATAAAAAACAGTTTTGAACCATTTACATGAGGCTACTGGGGACACAAAAAGAAGCTAGATTTTTGGAGACCACAAGAATTAACAATGAAAAGTTTAATGGAATGAATTGCAATCTGCGAAACGCTGCTGAAATGAAACGAAATCGAGGTATTTTGAAGGTATTGATAATGGGCGAATAAAAGTGGGGCACATACGGCAAGCATGTGCGAAAAAATGGAGGTAAAAATGGCAAATCGATCAAAACGGCCCTATTTCATTTAATAAAGTTCATTTAAAATATAAGCAAATGTGTTTCAATTTTGGTGAAAAAAACGCCACAAACACAAGTGTACAGTAATTTCGAACTATCTAAATACAGGATTGGATAAGATTTGATTTTTGTTGTCTTCTTGATGTCAAAATCACAAATGTCACTTTTCACTTACCATTTATAATAACTCAGATATCTCGTATATCAACATTTAGGGGCATGTCTAATTTTCATTTTACATCGTTTTATGAATGAAAATTGACAAAATTTCTATTTTTGTGATAAGCACATAGTTGTTCAATGGGTTTATTAATGGAAAATATAAGTTTTGTCGATTAAACTTATTTAGTGTCCACTAAAGATTAGGTTATAATTTATAGATTTGACTTTCAGGCGCAGTTTATAAATAATTTTTCAATTTTGCCCGTTTCTTGGCGATAAGCCGATTATCAATAGTTTCCGCGAAACCTGCCTGTCGAACTATACGAAATAACCAAGTTCTAAACGTGCAAAAAATTATGTGTTTTTCACACATCAAAACTGTAAAAGTGACTACAAATTTATCACAAACTACCATCAATGAAATAAAATGTTGTTAGGCAATTGAACGCATTTTAACAAATTTTAATTGGCTTGGGGCTATATTAAATAATTTACTCATTCATTGCAATCTATAGTAATTTACAGAAACAGTATAACGCTGTACTAAGGTTGAGGAGTTTTTGGAATTTACATCTGATTATCTATAAATGAACTGCAAATTGCAACAAACACTTCATAATTGTGATCGTAAAAATAATGTGCAACGAAATTTATTTTTCTATAATAATCATACTAAACCGTCTTACTCTTATGTAACCGTAGCGCTATTAAAAATAATAAATGTAAATTATTTATTTCCCGTTTGCCATAAATACGTTTACTTTTGTTGTAAAACTACGATTTACAATAATTTTGCAACAATGCTGATTTCAAACTGACGATAAGACACTTTTTTCGACACATTCCAATGTGGTATAAAATCGGATATCTTGACAAATTGTTGATAATCACTGAACAATCAATAAATAATAATTAATATTTAACGACATTTGAAAGTGTTTACGAGGATTTTTAACAATTTACAGTTCAGTTTTACTATACTAATTTGTAATTACTATTTCCGCTTAATGCAATTATAAAGTCTCGTTTATAAAATAATTTCCAAAGAACTGTATTTCAAGTCGTTCGATTGAGCGAATAAGTTATAGTTATTGATTTTGGTTGAATTAATTTTAAAATTCGATTAATGTCATACGATATCAGACTTGGTTGTCAGTGTGTGTGTGTGTGTGTGTTTGCATTAAGAAATAATTAATAATTATATGTCAGCGTATTTTCGATGGAATGTATGTCCACGCTAAGGAACTACAGGAAAATTTGCATATCTAAAATAATAAAATTGTGTAATCATAACCTCCACCTAGTAAGTCGCAAGGGCGTTCGCTCGATATTATCTTTTTTGGTGTACTATTATATTTACATATGGTGATAATCTATAATTGATAACCTATACTCGTATATACTATACGAATAGTTTATAGTGTTTTATCTGTTACATGAATATATGTATAGCGCCAACATTTAATTATCGGCTCAAGTTCACTGATAAAATAAAATTTCATTGGGTTTATATGTGTGCATCGAGTTGTGTTCACACACAATAGAAGTAATTCTGCCAATTTCAAATATTAAACATATATCGGTTGCGATCGACAAAATTTTTTAAAACTCTTCAAAAAATAATTTAAACCGCAATAAAAACCTTATTCATTATTATTGACAAATTATCAAAAAGATAAGAGGAAGATAACAAACCGTCATCTTGCGTGCATTATTATACAGTTAACATGTGTTGCATGAGTTACCGCTCGAAAGGTATTAGTCAAGTAGTATATACCTAGTACCTAGTATGTAAAGATTTTGAAGAATGTAACGATTTTATTTCTGCCGCTATATTTGTTACTTTCTGTTACTGCAGCGACTTGAAGGAGGGCCTCACTATATGATGGGGTTAAAATCAATTTTTTTCAGACAGTTCAAAGGTCCTGCAGAATGCAATAACTTTATTTCTGCCACTTTAATTATCAAAGTCAAGTAGCAAATCCGGATATTGTATAGACTTGAAAGTGGTACTGTTGGAAAAGTGAAAAATCATAGAAGCCATAACGATAAAAATGCATGCTAAATTCATCGTATGTTGTGTTAGGCGGTTTCGATCGGCCTCCGAGCTCAGAATCTAAGTGTCTTCCGAGAGGGTGATTGAGAACACAGTTTGCACCGCGAATGTAGTGAAGTAACAAAACCTATCCTGTAATTTTACGTAGAAATGTTTCCACCGGATGCAATGTTACGAATCCACTTCGGGGTTCGGGCGGAGATCTAATTTACAATTCTGATTTACAATTAGATTTCTGCTTCTCTTAAGCATCGCAGATTTTCCACTAACCAATAGTGCAAGTTTCATTGTTAGATGTGTCCAATTACAAAAGTTTGATTTCGAAAGTCATCACTCGCAAAACATTGCTTCTAAAGATTCCTGAACCTTATAGACATTACCGTTTATTTCGATATTTTGTAAGACTTTTATCAGAGATTGTTCCACGGTTTATTGTAGATTTCTAAAGTTTTTCGACATTTGTACAATTTTTCGAGATTTTCAAAGATTTTCCAATTTATTCGAATTTTCTATGGCAATGTTTTGCGCTTAGCTTTGAGTTGTGGGAACTTGCAGAGTTACACATATAAATCTAAATCATGATATTTAGTTGATTTTTCGAGATTTTGATATTTCTCTAATTTCTAAGGTTATTCGAAATTATTCAAGAATGTTCAGGTTATTTACATTTTACATGGCGGTGATTAGAGCGTATAGGATTTCCTTTCGTTTTACATTGTTACGGATAATTCGATATTTGAAAACCTTCTAGAATATTCAAGATAGTTTGAAAATTCAACATTTTTGAAATTTTTGATATTTTTCGAATTATACTCGAAATTTGTGATGCTTTATCGATATATCAAGAAATCGTCATAGCATTGGATTGATTGCAAGAAATTTCGATTTGTTTGGGCCCAATGAACTGAATTAGTTGAATGAACTGAAGTTTTTAACTAAAACTTTACTTCTTCATAGGTACAAGAACATTTTTATGGGCCCAAGAAAAATGTTGCGGGAGGCCCGAAATTTGTTGTTACGTCACAGACTTCTTTCTTATTATTGCCATTCATTCGTGCAGCCGTGCGCTAACAAGGTAACTTCAAACATTTGTAACTACTGATAGCCCTTTGAAAAAAAAATGATGGATGAAGTTTATTTAATTGTAATACAGAATCTGCAAAAAACTGGTCCTTCCTATTAAAACAAACAAAAAAAACAATTGTTTTTCACCGATTTTGTCTCTGACCCTGTTACATTTTTTGGGCTATTTGCCGAAAACTTTTTAAATGTATCACCCCGTATATATCCCAACTTTGTTTTTTTTTTTCTTTTTTTTTCACTCTCGGTGGTACAGTCAGAAGAACGCTACCTAGCTGTATCGCTTTATCAATTCTCTGAAGTCACAAGTCAACATATTATGGTTGGGGGTTGTGTTGTATCTTGTATGCCTGTATGTATGTGTGTTGTGAGTGCGTTCGATAAGTTCTGGGTAAGCACCATAGCTCAAAAAAGTGGCATTTAATATAAGAAACGAGGGTTTTTTTGTTCTCAGAAAATCTGACTCGCCAAAATATAACAAAAGAGGAAGGCAACTAATGTGTGACTTAGATATTTGGCAAGAAGACGAAATATTTTTGATTCCTTTTGAGATGATGGAATCGTTCTAAAATATTTTCATTATTATGTGAATGGTTTAAATGGTTTTCCTCAAGATACAAATTGCGCATCAAATTCATATTTCATTCTTTGATTTCAGACTAATTTTAATTTACACTAAAAGCCAACTGGAACTATGGAGCATACCTACTTAACTTTAAGCTTTAGAATAAGTAATTTGGGGTCCACAGTTTGGTTTCCTAGAAGACCAGTTTAAATTTATCTTTCAAGATCAGAATATTTTGATTCGCTATTATTGTTATCCAAAAGTTAGTAGTAGTTTGATCTTTTTTTATTAATAATTTATGTATAACAGAACTAATATTCAAATTGAAATTAGCAATTTTTTAAACTTCCTCGTCAGTAATTTCTATCGATTTTGCATTTTTAAATATATCAATTCAACGACTTTCTTTAGAAACAATTTGACACTGGAATTCTGAAATATTATCAAATACCGTGTTACAGCATCGAGCTAGGTTTCACACGTCAGTAATAATAAAATCGTACATTTTAAGATTTAGAAAACTTAGAACTGATTAGTTCAAAAACAAACCTCTGTGAGGGTTTTAAAATAACTCAAATACAATTTAAACAAGTCACTTTTTTTAAACTTAAACAAGTCACTTATTTAGAAAAATCGTATAACATTACCGCAAACTGGAAAATGTTAAATTACATCGCCACGTCAAAGCCGTAATTTCTTTGTGCCTCCTCAATCTAGCCAAGAACGAAATCACTAATTTATAGATTTTCAATTTCATCTTTGAACAACCAAAACTAATCTCACTTTCTCCATTCAGAAAATTGCATCAAGATTTTCACTAAATTCCTTTCATTTGGACACGTTTTCTTTTGTTATAAACCCCATTAATTAATTAGTTACACTATATTTGTACAAAAAAATTTAAATAGAAAACTATTAATCGTAAAACTAATTAAACTTTATTATTTCGTTACAATATATAGATAATGAAATACACCCAATAAAAGTGCATAATAAAATGTGGTGGAAACTGAAGTGCATTATTATTGAATGTGATGTTTAATATTAAGTGGACCGCACACAACCTTTATACACAGTTAGAGAGATAAACCGCGATTATCGCATTAAACAAATAATTCTCATTCACTACTATAAATTATTTATTTATTAAAAATAAAATTATTTATTTTAAACACTAAATTTATTAATAAATTACCAAAACAAACTATTATATACTATTATTATTATTATTATCACAAAAATTATAAATTACTTCAGCGCCTAATCGATAGACGCTATACAGTATACAACATTTAAGTACTCTCTGTATCAAAATCTATCAGAGAACTGAATTAGAATTTATAATATTTGTATTTGAAAAAATTGTAAACTTGTGTGTGAGAATAAAATCGGTATGACACACCACTAAGAAGTATATTTAATATTATTAATTAATACTAAAGCAATAAAAACTATAAACTATAAGTGATCATAAATTCACTCTAATTACAAAATTAAAATTGCGAACGACAAAATGCAGTTATTATAACTTTTAGCGGGACTAAATGGGTTTAACTAAAATAGTAATGCTGGTAATATTTTATTGCAACGAACTTCTGCTATTTAATACAACAATGATTTGATTTGTATGCGCATCGTTAGAAAACATAAACAACAAATATGTAAATAACATGTTTTTATGAAATAGCAATAATTAAAATGTGAAACTTTAAGCACGTGTTTATAAAAAAAATTCGCGACCATGAAAATTGTTTTAAGAAAGTGATAATATTTGCAGTCGGTCGTATAATTCGTTGAGATGTATAATTCTTGCATGGGGTGTAGTGCAGTAGGAAAGTATTAATCGTACAATAATAATAATATGATTTGCTTGTCACATGGAGTAGATGTATACAGTGATGACTTCCTTTTTGTAGGTTTGTAACGCATTTTTGAAGAGGTCAAAGGTCAAAATCCTCCATAGTATGTATATGTAACACCGGCAGTATTTCAATAAGAAATACAATGACTCACAGTGAAATTAGCCCGACGTTAATTAACTTCTCAAAAACAACAAATAAAAGAACCGGATTAACTCAATAACAATATCAACAACAAATAACAAACAAACAACAACAAAAAAATGAAGTGCAGAAACCGTTACAAAACATGTCTTAAAGGGATTTCAATATTTTTTATTGGAAATCGTTTTTGCAGGAGGATTAATTTTTGAGAATTCGTTAGTGATTCAAAGTTTTTTGTGTTTCATTCAAATGTTCATCCCATTCCTTCAATAGAAACTTTTATTTTTAATCAAATTATATTCTCTCCGCAATAATAATTTTTTTTATTAGAACCACCAAAAAATTCGCCAGACCATGTGGTACAGTAAATTATAGGTCCTTAAAAAATTAGTATCATGCAAGAAGAAACAAGACTCGTCTCAGTTGGATGATTTCCGCCAAAATTTACTTGTATCTGAGGTTTTATACAGAAAACATGATTTAAAGATCGATCAGTTAATCCGCTTCAAAGAGTGCCAGACGAGGGAAACTTAAAATCTTAATTAACCAAATTTGAACACGTACATGTATAAAAACGTGTGTTTCAATCATCAATCTATTTTTAGTGACACGTTCGTTCCAAAGAAACCGCATACAAATTTTCAATGTTAATTAAATATATTAATTTAGTAATAATTATAATAATAAAGTTATTTGTGATTAGTTTTTTTACTGTAACCCGGAAAAATATTTATTTTAAGAATCTTGTAATTCTTAATTATTCGGTTTAATAAATTTTGCTTGAAAAAGTTATCTACATGAGCTTGTTTACGTAGAATTGACATTGACAGATATCAGAGTCGAAATGTTAATGTTAACATTATTTCATATAATTGAAGAATTATGTATATACATTTAGTGTTAACTAATCATAATTGTATATTTAATTTAAACACTATTTAGCGTAATTGATTTGTTTTTAAATATCTGGACCATGAAAATGTAATTTTATTATTTTAGATAGGCCACTAACCGCAACTGCCCTTTACTAAAGATAATTTATTCGGATGTGATTATATTAAAGGTTGTATGTTATTTTGTAATAAATTTCAGCGGAAGGTGTAATATTGCACGCTAATTATAATACAATACAATTACAAAACTGCATCATGGGCATAAACACGTGCGCGTATCAGCAAAAAAAATATCTTTAATGTTATAAACAAAATATAGATACTCTTAAATGGTACGACTAAAATGTATAAAACCACAAATAATAAACGCTCATTTGTCTGCCAAATAAATAACATCACGTGTTGGCAAAAACATTGCATTTCAAATACGTATTGTCAATAATTATTCAACCGATTTGGCTTTTGGCCATAAATAATAAATTCTGAATAATTAAAATCAAAATATGAATACATTACTGATTGTGGCAATAAGGTCATTTGTAGTATCACATGATACACATTAGAAATTAAAAAAAAACGCAAGTAATACAAAATTCTACCCTCAATAACCCAAGCTACAGTTAAAAATCTCCAATAGGAGGTGTGTCTTCGTGACGTCGAATTAAAGCTAAGCTGCGAATCTGCGATAGCTAATAAAAATTGTAACTACATATAAACAAACTAATTTATTATAACAACTAGTTTATACTAGTGTAATTACAACAATTGTGTTATTCAATTAATGCATTTCCACTACATACATATACCTATAGTACGTCGACTACTATTTTTCATACTAAATGTAAAAATTAACCCTAAAAACGTTTAATTTTAATGAGTTATATTTATTTATTATATCATTATTGTTTTCAGAATATAATCAAACGAATAATTGATTATCACGTGTCTTAATTAAAATAACTCGTTACTTATATTTGCAATATTCAAGAAAATGAGTCGACATAAATTCAATCGAACCTAAAACAAAGTTAATCGATTTACAAAACTACAAGAGTGTACATATACAATCAAACATCTCATAAATGAAAACAGAAACGAGTTTTCTAAAGAAAGTATGCTGTTAAGATAAAATGAAATTTTCACGGTCTCTAAATAGGTATAGGGTTACCATTTACCAATCATATCGTTCGAGAAAGAAAAAAGTTCAAGATAAAAACCAAACTTTTGAGTCGCATCAAAAATCTCAAACAGTTAACATCATTTTTAAGTTTGCAATAGTGGTACTAGGTACTGCATAATACCGTATAAGGCCCATAATTTCGTGTAGAGCGAAGGTATCACAATTTTGCGACTCAATATTAATAATACAATCAACAACAACAAAAAAATAATACATAACGGTAAAAAAAAAACACGGAACCCAATGGGTGGCTTTTAGAACTAAAAGTTTCATCAAATTGGAATTATGTATAAACAATAAATAATTCTTCGCTGCTTCAGTACTTTCCTTGAAAAGCCACTGTAAGCACTAGGCGAAGGTCCAGAACTCATGGGTCATATTAGTGGAAATTACTTATCCACTTGACCACAAGAAATTAAAAAACAAAACAAACAAAAAAAATATTGACAGAAAATCAAATTTTAACTATTGGTTCTCACATAAATTAGATTGCAAATAATCGCAAAGGGAACTTTTTGTTTCGTGCACTTGTGTGTTTTTTTAAATTTATGTTAGTAAATAATTCTGACACTTCTTCAATACCAATTTTTAGAATAGTCAACAATTAAAGAAATCAGAGTACACCACCATGAGTCATTCTTTAATTTTACAAGGATGACGACTGATTCTTTTGAATTTGACTGTGGGTTCTCACCTTAGAAGCTTTGCGAATATTCGCAATCAGTTTTAAATTTTTTCACACGGATAGTATACATTCAAAAAAGGAAACAAATTTATTTGGCTCTAAAAACTTTATTTATTGATTTTTTATTAAAAGTTGGTAGTATTGCATGTTGTCGTCTAATTAACTTATCTTTTAAGCTTCATTGTAGCACGGATGCAGCCCAGGACATCTAAGGGCATCACAGAGCTGTTATTGCTCAATCTTATATTGCTAGACGCAATTTGTCTATTTAAGAAGCAAGTATCTTATCAGGACAAACCACTAGGTATGACTCCAGTTACAGACAACTCTAACGTATTAAAACCACACCTCGTGAGAAGCACAGTATAACAGAGGCAAAAATGTCTGCAAAGCTTCTACACAAACCAGACAAATCACTCTACGAACAAAGAACGGCCATGCACATGCACCACCACCCATAGATTCGACAAAGAGCTATTAATCTGTCTTACTCATTTATGTTCGAACTTAGTAAGTTTCCACAATCGTTCTTATTTCTTAAGGAGTAAACTCTAGTTGTGCGTCGGAGCTGACACCACTATTTTATTTATTGACGTTTAGAAATGTGTAAAATGTCAAAATTATTTGTTAATACAAATAGAAAATGTCTCTAGCACAGTGACATAAAACAAAAATTTCCCTTTGCGATTATTCGTAATAAACTTTATGTGAGAACCAATAGTAATTGGTAGATTCATTTTTTTTTTTGTAATTGACGATTACCGTGCACTCTGTCGGAGAAAAACAAGTCATTTATTTTCATAGAGTTTGTATGAAAAAACACGGTTTCGATTGACGGTAGAACATGAGCTAAAACTTAAATCCAGTTAAATAATTTTTTCTCAAACCGCTAATAAACAACTCAATGTCTTACTAATTTAAAACACTGATTCTAAAATTTCCCTTTTTTCCAGCAATTGTCAAAAGAAAATAAGGGAAATTATTAAATTAAAAATATTCTACAATAACAACATGTATGTATTAAAAAGAGAAAATTCAATTTAATGACGTCATCATCTGTCCACATCTGAAACCAATGGTAAGAAAAAAGACAACACATTTCCGCTCAACAATAAAAATTAAAATAAATCAAAAAGATTCAAACAGAAAAAAATAAATCAATACAATGAGTGCGAAGAAAACAAAAAATCAAAACAATCTAGCATGCTTTGCAAATTCAAAATAACTATAGAAACATTCGAATTCAAATTTGAATGGAATTCAAAGAAACAGATGATTATTGAATTGTTTGTAAATTTCGAATTATGTTTATTACGTATATTACAAAAACAACAATATTGTAAATTTCAAAAATACCTTATTTTTCTTGATGATTTTCACTAAGAAATAAACATTTTCATGACTCGATTTTTCAATCAAATAAATTTACATGTTTCATGAACATTTTTGTATGAAAACAAAACAAAAGCCCATATTTCTAATAAACTAAAACTGTAAATTAAAATAAACGTTTCCCCATATACATAGTTGCATAGAATAGAAACAATTGTATGTACTTTATTTTAAGCTTACCTATGGTTTCCACTTGGATGTTTTGCGAATATTCGCAAAGGGAAATTTTTTGTTTCATGCCACTGTGTTAGAAACATTTTGTATTTGTATTACCGGTATTACCAAATAATTTTGTCAATTTAGACATTCCTAGACGTCAATAAAAAATCATAATAAAAACAATAAAGTGTTCACATAGGAAAAATATTTCAGCTTGCTTTGTTTATTGCAGGATTGAAAATATTCCTAAACAAAATAAGGGAAATTTTTATTTTGTTTTTGTAAATGCAAAATTTGCAATGCATAAAGATGTAGGCATGACTACTTTAAATTGCAAATCGTATTGTAAATTTGTCTATGGTTGCGTAGACAAATTTATATACCGATATGTATTTTTTTTTCAATGTATGAAGAAAAAAATGTGTGAAAAAATTTAAAACAGATTGCGATTATTCGCAAAGGCATCCCAAGTGGAAACCCACAGTTATTAAAAAATACAGCCGATAGTGGAGGCTCGCTTATTTATACAGTAGGCTCTGATAGTATAGATTCAAAAAATCCATATCAGTATATAAATTTCCCTACGCAACCATAGGTCCTATCCCTTTCGTCCTTTCGGTCAATTTAATCTTTATGTGGCAAAATACATATCAAATTTTGTTAGGTGATGCAATCAAAAATAATTGAAATAAATTATAATTTTCAATCTAAAATATTTCCCTTGCTGAATGATTAATTTTAACGTAATAATTCATCTAAAACATATCAATAAATATCAACTTATTTCACACCAATCGAACACGGCTTTTTTTCGTCAAATTTTATCACAACTAATGCGTGATTTACACGTTCCAACAATTTGTTTCTAACTTTTTTTTTGTTGAGACTTAGAGCTACATATGCAATAGAAAAAATGTACATGCGATAAAAAGAGAAAAGTATAATCCAAAAATGTCAAGCATGCTATAATTTGTTGGCGGTATAAAATCATTTATTTATCAAAATTACGACTTTTTAACTAAAATGAAAACTTTTCGACCACAAATTTTAAATTTTAATTAAAAGTTTTAAAAAATAAAACGCTATAAATATGTTTGCTGATTGTTTCCATAAAATATACTCGGGTCGAGTATATTTTAAGCCTGTATTACATTATGAAAAAGTTACTGACTGCGCACAAAAACGGAAGAAAGCAAAAAACAAAATTCCTTTAGAGTGACAAAGACAAATTTTTTTTTAATTTTTAATTTTATATCAAAATTTTACGGGTAAATTTTGACAGCAAACAAAAACATAACCAACAATTATCAAAAAAAATTAAGCATTATTCTTAATTCAGATATTTTCACATCTCAAAATCAAAATTTTTTTTTTTCGAATATTTTACGTCATAGAATAAAAAATAAAGATATCTTTACCATAGAAACGCGGTGCTTGTGATACTTTTTGTCAATAATTATGGCATCACACAAACACAATCACAACTTTTATTATGTAATAAAAATTTTTACTGACAATGTTGGATGTCTCATTCACACAATCATCGATTTTATATTTTTATCTCAATATATTTTTGCTGATAAACATTTTCTCGTAATGGAGTACCCGGTTTATTACTATTCTCTTCATTTTTTGTTAGGAAAAATTATCGAAACGTTTAAATTATGCTTAGCTTGATTTTCGCATTGAATTAAAGTATCGTATTTGCCATTCTTAAGGTGAATCCACACGTTGTGTTTCAGTTATGTTTTAAGTAACAAACAAAAACATGTCAAAAAAAACATATGTGTTTTAAAACATTTGTGAAGGTGGAAATCGCGTCCACGCGTCCATTAAAACATTTGTGTTCTGTATAGAATGCCGATCATTCTACACCATCAAAGGAATTAAAACACTATTCGCCTTTTCACGCAGAGTATTTGACATCTGGTGAGCGGTTTACAACTTAGCCAAAGGTGATCAACCGGTAAATAAATGTATAATTAGACATGTTGCTTTGTGAATTTGTTTCAAAATAATCGTTTTTTGCAATTAAAAAATTAAATTCAGTTAGAAAGGTAATTAATTTATCAATAATATTTCAATTTAAATATAAATGCGGTAAATAAATAACCGGTTATCACCTTTGGCTCGTAAAAATCGTAGCGCCTCTTGCGGCGCTTTAAAGGCGAATATAAATTAATGGAAGCGATGCACAATTTATCGCTAACTAGTCTTGACTAAAACACTGGTTTGAATCTATGCTTAAGTAGCTTATAAAATGACTTATGTTTACGGATAAATGCTTTAAAAAAATTCTGGAAAAGTGGAAAATATTCAGGAAAAGGGATTCTGGAAAACGTCAATTTCTAGTAGGGCCTAAAATAACCTCTATACGTCTTCTCTTTTTCATCAAGGAACTTAACAATCATTTGCAAATACTAATAGTGTCTGAGAAAGCTAACTTTTCGGACTTCTATCTCAAATAGAAAACAGCACATTTCAACACAATAGAATAAATAGTTATTTGCGTACCAAGTGGCGGTAACCAATAAGTATATTTTGCTTTTAAAGATGTACATTTGTAGTTCGAGGTGAAGCCGAGGATATAATTCCGACAAAAAACAAGTTTTGATATTAGTCTACACAATTAAAGAAATATACTTCAATTCGACCATTTTTCAAAAAAGACACATTTTAAATATGAAATTATTAATTTCACTACAACAGCGTTCTGGTCTTTAAAGAAGGCTAACAAAAAATAGTCAGTTTAAGAGAATCGCGGCTTAGAAAAAGTGTTAAAGCTGTTTCTATACTTCATTGTGTAGACTTTATGTAAATTACATCAATATTCCAGATTATGAGTTACCTCGCGATTATGCAAATCTGAATGTCTTGCAAATATTGTTTTAAAAATAAAAAGACAATCATATTTTGTTATCTAGCATTAACTTTGTTTATAGCCATTATTGTCATGATTATCATGAGATTAATTACGATATTAGCTCAACAACAAAAAATTCTCAGGAATTTCTTAAGCATACTATTTAATTTTTCGGACGGATATTTAAATATTTTCTATACTTCACAATTGCCAATGCAAACAACTTATTGCCGTCACATTATATTTTCATTAAACTTTCAATCATTTTATACAGTTTGTAGACTTTCAATATATGTTTCTTTGGTAACACAGAGTGATTTTTCTTTAAGAATTTGTTTGCTAGCGCCTCAAAAACATTTTCTCATGATTATTAATTAAAAAGAAAGATCAACATATCTGTATTAGTTTATATACTTAAGTCATTTTTTAGTAGATTTCGATCAGGTGGTTATTAAGTTTGGAATTATTTACAATCTTTCAAAGAAAATTAACTTTAAAATTGTATAATCACCATGCCAGATACCTACTTGATTGAAAATGTAAATTACTCGCCTGCGAATTACATGAGAAAATTGTGCCAAATAAGACTTACGGACCAGCAAAGATGTTTGTAATAAATGGTGCAGTGACCAGATCTGCCTGCAACAATAAAATTTTGTTTTACACAGTTGTATTTTCAAACAAATTTCCTTAAATATCAAATTTTTTGAAATACTGACTGAAGCCAAATTATAAAATAATATTTTTAATTTTTCAAATTCAATTAAAAATTACAAAAAAAAATTTTCACAAATATCCTTTATTAAGAAAAATTATGACTTTAATTTTCATTTCAACATGCCAGCTTGCAGATATCATCTTGCGAATTCAGCTAATTCTTTAGCACGTTTTCCCAATTTCGGGCCAATTAATGGCGTTTCTTCTTTGATAAATCTCCCACTGCTTATTCGTCCTTATCGACACAGAATCAATGATTTAATGTTTGTATAATTAATTCTTATTTT
This sequence comes from Tipula helvola, assembly GCA_963556165.1. Taxonomy (NCBI): domain Eukaryota; kingdom Metazoa; phylum Arthropoda; class Insecta; order Diptera; family Tipulidae; genus Tipula; species Tipula helvola. Next base: position 5,404,486 of record OY744481.1, on the reverse strand, counting down.
TGATTTCATCGTAAAATTTAACAATTAGTTCTGAATGACTTAAAACTTGAGACACTCCGATCAGATAAAGTATTCTCCTGCTACAGTGCTCTCACGCTTTGTAAATCGCCATATTGTAGATGTTGAGATTAATTATTTGAATTTAAAATAAATTAACCACCACTATTTCTTTACGCAAGAATTGACACCAGAATTACTGCGATCGGATGAACCATTCTTTCGCTACAGTGGTTCAAGCATTTAAATCGCGTGAAATCAGAGGTTTGCGGCGCGGCTTGCCTCGCCACCTTATGACGTCATTGCGACTACAGTATGCGTGAGGCATGAAGCCTAGGGACCAACCTAAGAAATCATACATTTAAATTAAAAACGACCAAGGGCGAAATTTGGTGTCAATTTTCTGAACATGTGGTGTAAGACATTATCACGTCAAAACAAGGATTTCGTATACAACTAAAGAATTGTGTAATTGAAAACTTTGAATCGAAAATGTTTAAATATAAAAGCCCAAAATAAATCAAACTAAATCGAATCAACCTAAAACATTAAAAACAACTAGATAGCACTGATAGCGCAGTATCATGAATAATTGTAGCAACCATCACATATGCACCATTCATTTTCAACTTTTAATGAATATGGTACCCATCAGTTGAGATGGTCACTTGGCTCCTGAACAATCTCGCCAACAATTTTTAATTTAAATGAAAATTTAAAGTTTAGATTTGTTGGGCTTAATACCCCTCGCACAGACATTTGTAAGATCCGATATTTCGAATAGTGAAATGAAACGAAATAAATTAAAATAAAAAATTTAATTTAATTTCCAACTCTACCCTTTGAACCCTTTAATTTAGTTGATCAAAGTAAGTTGAAACGTATAACCGTTAAAAAAAACTATTGCCCAATATATTTGCATAACAAAATTATTAAGCAAAATAAGAATTTCTATAATAACCAATTAATCTCGAGAAGCTGTATATATACAACATTATTAAATAGGTTTAATCAAAAATATCCGTTCTACAACATTCAGTAAAATAGCCGTATATAAAACAAACAAAACTATCCCATCCATATACATATTTACATTGCAATGACATTATTACTGTTTTAGTTAGTTAATTGAAAAATGAGTGGATTTAATTTAGAAACAAAAAAAACGATGCCCCTTTATTACTGTTTAATGTACTATTGCATTACACGCTGCACTAAACACAAATGACGCCATAATTTTCGAATTAATTTGTCAGTTTAACCCTATGCCTACTGAGTGAATTTACTGACACAATCTGCTGAGATGTGATTTTTATACACAAGTGAAAATTTAAATAAAATAACACAACTGTTAAATTTTAAGGATATTATTATTAATTCGTTTCGTCAGTTTAAACTTGAAATGTGTCTTAAAGTCACTTGTCAGTAGGAAAAGGGTTAACAAGTAGCACGATTTTTCTAGATTCAGTGATATTTTATAGTTACATATATGCGCAATAAATTCTAATGTGTTATAACTCCCCTTTTACGTTTAAACAGAAAACGTGATCGCGATTTTTTCAAAATAAGTAACTTTGTTGATATCAGACTGGTAAGGCTTCTTCTATCAAACCTTTAGCAAATTATTTATTAGACAATTAGACGATCGTTATTCTTCTTATTACATACCAACCACAAAAAAATGTTGATACTACCTACGTAAAATAAAGTATTCATTATAGTGTTCTCGTGCCAACATCATGATTTAATGCAATAAAACGAAAATAACGTTTTGCCAATTTTTTTTTTTAATTGCGTCACAGGTCTCGTTTACTTTACAGATTCTGACAAAATAAATTATAAATTAAGACAACATATGTAGTAACAGTGTGATTGTTCTTTCCAATAGAAACTGCATTATTTTTAGACGATTTCTGCTCAAAGAATGTAGAACTGAAAAGCATAACAAAAACAGTTAGTAAATAAGAAAGCAACCAAGAGTTCGTTTATTTTTAAAATAATAAATTTATCGTTGTTGGTCTTAGTTTGTAGGATAAATTATAAATTTTAATTTAAAAAATACGTCCCCCAATCTCTTTAAATAAAATGTACGGTCGAAAGACTATTTCTGCTTAATGATGCAATAAATGTTAAAATTGCATGGGCAGATATGCAAATATACTCTGATGTTGTTACGATCGTAGGTTTTCTACACAAAGTAAGATTAAAAGCGAAAGTGTAACTGAACTGCATTTCATGTTCAGTTTTTCTTAATTGTATAAAGATGCAGTTGACCAGTTGTATGTACGCCGTTTTTCATAAAGAATTTTCTCAAGACTTTAGAACTGAATTTCTAGCTGGAAAATGTGAGTCAACTAAATTATTTCATTTTTAACTTTAAATACAAAAATATGAATGCAAAACGACTTGTGCAGTCATTCGGTTCAACCTGCTCGAACCAGAATATAAAAATATAACCTCATTTCAGCTTATTTCACTTGCCAGCGATTAAATTGGCAAAACATGTGGGGAAGACTGTCCCATTGATTATCTCGAAAGACTTTGGGCCTTTTACCACTGCATCTACACATTAAAAGAGAGAGTAGCTGGTTCGAGAGCCATAAAACTCTAACAGTAACAATTCAGAATAAATTGACTACCTAAAACTCAACGAGGTATGTGTGCTTCAATGCTTAATCGACCGAGGTGCTATTGTAACCTGGAACTAGGCAATTATTACCCATCTACAAGAGGCACTCAAGATGGACCACCCATCTATAAAATCCTTACTATTGAATTTAACATGGAGATGACTTTTTAATGGCCATACCTTAATGGTCACTTTAAGTTTGCCAGAATCTAAAGTTAATTACAAACCAAAGCAACAATGAGGCTTTTTATTTGTTGCTTTAGGTTCCTGTTTGTTTCAAAATTTGGAAATGTAAGTCAACCAGCATACATTTTTTCTCCACAGTATATAGCAACTTAATTTGAGAAACATTTCAATTTTATTCCTATGATTGTTTCTTTCCAGCTATGCTCCAGAATGAACTACTTATACAGAAAAGCAACTGCTGAAGGCAAAATGAGGTTTGTGGGTGAGAAGGCAGCATTCTTTTCAGGCCACATAAAATTGTAAGTACGATAAGAAAGAAAAAAGCAAGCGATAGCTTAAAATTCTTATCCTTCGTAATGGTTAACTCACTTGTTCTGAATTTAAAAATTGTCAATTTGTAGTACATGTACAGAAGTTTGTTAAACAATTTCGTTTGTTCAGATGTCAATAATATGTAAGTAAAGTAGGAATTGGCATACAATTCTTTACTCAGTGTTACGGTATTACAGCACACTGATAAGTTAAAGATATGAAAGATAGAACGATTTTCCGTTCAACGACGCGATAAGGATATGTCGTCGCCGATATATCGGTAACGATATCGTCGGATTATAAAATACATTTGATGATTCATTACCGATTCATCGTTGCCGACACATGGATAATTTTTTTATCGGGCGATAAATCGAGGACATCATGATCTCCTGTTGTGTCGGTTGTTGAATGTGTTGTTTGACATTCTGACAGATATTTTTCATTAATAAATCGTTTTTCGTCTTAAATGCAATAAGGGAAAAATGTATAATTTATTTATACGTGACATGACCATACACTTTACTTATTTTATCGGCGATGACACTTTCAGTACAATGGAAAAACGCCCATAGCAAGCAATTATCGGACCGACACAACATAGGAGATCATGATGCCCCCGTCTTAAAGTCCGATAAAAATATATCGATGATTTATCGTCAAATGGAAAAGCGTCCCATACTCATTTATGCATTTTATAATCCATATATCGATGCCGACACAACGGTATCTTGTTGGCAGATAGAAAAGCGCTCCTGCTTGGAAATAATATTTATTACTAGATAATTTTTTTCGAAAATATTGACGACAATTTAGCCGTGTTTTTTATATATGCACCCGAATTCCCGTTCGATGACAAATTTCTGATATGGATTTTATTCGCGTAAAAACTCAGGAAATGCAATTCCGGTTTGATAAATGGAAAAATAAAACTCATAAAGAATATCAAAAAAAAAAACCATGAGTCCATGAAATATTTTTCTATGAGAAATGTCTTATGTAGATGATATAAAATTAGTTTTGATGGACAATGAGTAACAAATTGTTTCTAATTTTTAATCTTTAGAATCAAGAAAGAAAATGTAGGAACCAAAAATTACTGTGTTGTGTGTCAAACAAAGAAACAAACTTATCAAAAAGAGATTAATTGGCTCTGAAAGGGACTCACATACGACAGAACAATTTTTTTTATGTGGTTTCCAAATTCCAAGACTTACTAAACAAGATAATAAATTTCATCAATTTGTATTACGAGTAGGTGTCAACTGTTGTTGGACTAAACACAGGAAAAAATGGTACGCGGGTAGCGAAAGCAATTGCATGAATTTTGTAAACAAATCCATAAAACAATAAATAACTATAGAACATAATTTTATTATTAACTGTTAGTCCAATTGGGATTATCCCGTTAAAAAATATCCCGAAAAATCCGATGAATATTTTGTGGTATTTTTTTTTATTACAGTTCGAAGAATTCAAGATGTATACCTTACCGCCATTTTACAGTTTTAGTTAACTAAATTTAGGAAAACTAAAAGATCTGTACAGATTTATAAAAACACGGCAATTATTTCCCGTCATCAATGTATTGTAGCTAAATTTAGAAATCGTATTTGGAAATTACACGGTTATTATTTTGTCTTAAAGTGATCTGTATAGAATATTGTTGAAATTTGCGAATTGTATATTATAAACCATAGAAACATATTTATTAAAAATATTTTATTTATATTACCTCGGAGAATAGTTCAACCTAAGCGACTTCAAATTTTGTAAGCATTTACCATCAACTTAAAAAAAATCGTCAGTGCGTTTTTTGAAAAAAAAAAATCAGCTTCGCTCTCTTCTATTTTAGACCAGAATGGACTCAAAAGTTAACACAAACTATTACGTATTACTTAAAATTTATTACTTGACTCATCATCTTTGTGCAAAATTTTGAACAAAAGTATCAATATTTGTGAGTGGAAGGACGGAAAGAGACACGAGGATTTCTTTTTCAAGGAGAAATGATAAAAATTGGAACAACATTTATTTCGCGATTACAACACTTACCTATCCACTGTAACTTCGTTAAAGTGGGAAAAGTAAAAATATTTCGAAGAAATTATATTTACCACAACTCTTACGACCCTGCGGTTCTAAAGACTTACTTCGTGCGCAATGTAAATTATATCAGAAAAAGCGGATTACGATTACTACTATGCGTCAATTGTTAATCACGAAAATTCCAGGAAAAACTTGATGTTTATGTTTTCTGGAAAAAGTGTGGCAATGCGTTTTCATGAAGCAGTTCTTCCTTTAGATCAGTGGTTCTCAAACTATGGGCCGTGGAGCTGTTACCAGGGAGCCCTAAAACCTCGCCTTAATATCTCTAATAAACCGCACAATTTCCTCGCACCCAAATTTCTGAATCTCTTTGTAAGATATGTGATGGTTTTTGTAAGATATGTGATGTATATATCAATTCCACAATCACGACGATTTTGGTAGGCAAGTTCTTATTCAAAAATAAACATGAAGAGGAATTTCAGATCGCAATCCTTTATCTGCGGGATAAAATAATCATGGTTTAAATTAGCCATTTGCCCAATTTTAGTTCATTTGTCCCCTCGCTTGGGCAGCGCTGACTACTTTTTTTTTTTTTACATGCAAAAACAAGTAAAATCATGTTTACAAATACAAGTTTCTTGTCTAAATTAGTGGATGTCCCCCTACTTTTTTTTTATGATTAATAATATTCAATATGTTGTGATTAATAATAAATAACAAATTTTAAAATTAATTTAGTCGAAATTAATAATTTAATGAAACATTCAAGACACATTTTGACCATATAAAACTACATATGAAATATTTTAGCCGCCAGTCAGCAAGCGTTGCAATTATATTTGGGAAAGTCACTAATTGAGTCCTTTTGTTAAGTAACAACCTTTTTAAATCAGAGGTCGACATCCGAAGTAAATTCTCGGAAATTTAGGAGTTTAATTAAAACTAAAAACTATACCAGCTTGCGAAATTGTATATTGAAAATGTACGTTTAGTATGTAATTTTAAAAAGTTACTCGTACTTTAATTTAATTTGAAATTTCAAATTGCAGCTTGTAAAATTTGGCTTCAACCATTTCAATTTGGTTAAATTGTATATCAGGTTAGTGTTGAAAACTTCAAATCAAAAATTATATGATTCTAATGCCGAGTTTTTGTAGGGAATCCTATACCGATTTTCGGTAAAACGGTTGATTACAAAAATGTTGGTAATTGGAATACATACCGAAAACTTCTGTAACTAAACTGTACTTAAAAATTTCCTACATTTTTTGCGTACAGGAATTTTTTTACCTACAACTAGGATGAAGCTGAAAGAATATTTTGGGTTAGTAAAACATTTTTTTTTAGTTGGCGGTACACGATATGAGACATCTGGAATTCTCGGACAACAATGCCCAAAATGCTTACCTGTAAATTCATTATTATTATACAACTTTTGGGAGCCTTGGATTTAATTTTTTCGTATTCGGGGGCCGCAGTATGTATATGAAAAAATTTGAGAAGCACTGGTTTAGATTATACGCTTTTGTTCTTTTTTTAAATTTTCTGCAAGATCCCGTGTAAATCAAATATAAATTCAAAATATTGGTAAATTCAATACGAATTTGTCGGTATGAATTTGTCAATGCACATTTAGAAGGTAAGTTTACAATAAGCGGTTACGATAAAGAACAATCGGTGCTTTGTAGGTACATCACACAGAAAATACCCGGCAATCTTTTACAGCTTTTGGTAGAGAAAGTTTTGTACACGTATAAATTTTGTTAAACTCTGGTAAAAGAGAAATTGAATTTCAAATAATTTGGAAATAATTTTCAAGAAATTCCCTATATTTTATTCAGAAGATTTAAATCTAAAGTTTTAGCCCGATAAAAGCTTGTAAATGGAGTAAAGGTGCTCGAACAGTTGACATGTTTGTTTGAATATATGTATATGGGGCTTCAATTCTCAAAATGTTAGCAAATCATAAAAAATTCAGTTTATAGTTTTGCACTTTAAAATCTAGAACAAATATTATAAATGAATCTTGAGAATGACGTAAGCAAAAAACCAGATAACTGTCAGTCTTATATTTTTTATAAATAAATATAATTAGAGACTATTCTCACCAAACAGGAATTCTACGGGATACAAAAATAAGCTTTCTCTATTTGTAATAATAACGCTTTAAATAAAATTATACCCTTACCTCAAAATTACAAAAAAAAATATTAAATTTAGCGTAATTAAATTTAATTTGATTCAAAACTGCATTATTACAATATATTATTGTAGATAGAGAAAGGTTTTTGTAAATAAAATAATTAAAACTCATAATTTAAAAAAAAATAAAAGTTTATTAGCTTGATGGCCTTTGTAAGTTATTCGTTATGCATGCTCACAAAAATAGATATGAATTTACCCTTTTTAACCAATTTTTGAAAAATTTGACCTCTTTATCGGTAGAAAGTTTATGTCAAATTATCAAAATACGCACTGTTAGGTACTCTAATTTTTACTCAATATTTTTTTTACTCAAAAGCTAGAAACTGAAAACCTTTCAATTTCAATCCAAAGTAACAATAAAGAAAACCGGAAAATTAATTGGAAAAAGTAAAATTTAATATTACACCTGAATCTTAGTACGTACGGGTCGCGTCGATGTAATCGAAGTGGTTTTGAGAGTACATATTTAGCTGCATGATGGAAAAATTATTTAATTTTTGAAATATTGTCATTTGACCCGGATGCGGCTCGCATCGATTAGATCGATGTGGTTCTGTATTATTTAGCTTAGAAAATCCACCACCCTGTTCGTACCCTTAATGTTATATACAGTTTTTTAGGGGATAAAAAAGATTATATTCAATTGTGTGGTAAATGTAGTTCTAAATTTCTAATCGTGAGTAGACATCTGTAATTATTTAACAAACAGTGTGGATTTTTAAAAAAGAAATATTAAAGCAACACAAGATTTAAAAATTACCAGATAAACTTTAAACTTTAAAGTAATGCAAAATTTAAGAGACCAAGTATAAGTGAATGCCGCTAAAAGCTACTAAGCAAAATAATAAAGTGAATAAAGATACGTGTCTCTTTGCATTATGATTGGCAGACTCGTGAATTGCGGCTCGTAAACCAATCCAGACTGTAGAGTACCGACACAAAATTGTTGGTACTGTTTCAAGAGGCAAACTTGACGGAGTTAGAAGGAGTTACAATATGTTTTTCTCCGTTAAGTTCTCCTGTTATATTTAAATCAATTATTATATCATTTAAATCGTGTTACATTTAAATCAAATCAAAGTGAATTTGCTGAAAATCGTATTTATTATAATATTTTGTATTTAGTTTTTACATAATCGCCGAGTCGTCAAAATTCGAATAAAATTAAAATTTAAATAAACCAAGTTATCGCTTTTCAAATAATGAAATTGTTAAACAATTATTGGCTTATCTTTAGTAGGCGTATTTGTCGACCGTTGTTGCTCTAGGCGGAAATATTTTTCGTTTAGGACTACATTTCGCCTTTTCCAGAGTGACAACCACTAAAGTTATTCCATAAAATCATTAAGTTTTTGATTTATTGGTTTTGGTAGAGGATTGGATGGAAATCGATGTGAGCCATATCGTTTTGTAGTGTGCTTAGAACTCGTAAATGCGGCGCTGACCATGACATAATATGAGATAAATATGAGATAATGAAAACAAACGAAATAAAACAAAGAAACCTGTAAACATTTACATATTGAATCTCTGACCTTAGCGATTAAATGGTGTGAAATATGTTGTCATGTGTCATTGTAAAAAAAAGTGAAAACAAGGAAATAAAATCGGCTTTACTGACCCTTTTGTACTAGCATGCGATGCATCAACTTTAATTTGATAGAAATCAAATTATGTACAATATCCGCTTGATATTTTTATTCAACCAAGTAAAATAAATTAACGAACCCAAAGTATTACATGGTTACAACCATGTAACAGACAAATTGGATGCATTTTAAAAATAAATACAGAATTTTTTTTGAAAAATCACTTTATAAAAAACAGTAAACATGTACATTATAATCAGAGCCAAGTTCATTTTTTGTTTTATTGGTAAACGAATCATCATCGCCACTAGTAACTACTAATCAATATTACATATTTGAAACACTAGCCTAACTAAACCCATATTTTATGTTACGAAATATTATGTATGGCACTTATTTTCACTTACCTATAACGACGATCCATTTTTATAAGGCTGGAATAATAATTTGATCGACCACTACAGAGCTGTAGTAAATGAGACACTTTGTCGCGCGATAATAATTACAAAAAATTACACAATTTACAACACAGACACAGATATTTTCACTATCTGTATGTTGCAAATGCAGTACGTACACTAAAATAAATTTTCAAAACTCCGCACTAAGAAAATTATTTCTTTTAATTTGTAACGATGAAACCCAAAAATAAATATTTTATTTAAATAAACGGAAATAGTTTAGAAAACGATTGATAAGAAATATGTTTATCTTCGTTTCCTCGACTAAATAAATAAGCAATCAATCAATATTGTAACAATGAATGCCACTAAACTGTTTTTTTAAAAATGAATATAGTTTTAGTTGAAGCATTTTTATATACTACTTATATGCTCAGTTTCGGAAAAAAGAAGAAAACTATATTTTTAAACGTTGAGTTACAATTTATTTACAAGAGTATGTATAGTGTTCGAACGTTGTGAGTTTGTCGTACACGTAAGCGATTTTTCATGTGTTATAGTTTTTATAACATACATATATGAACGTACAACGTACATATATATATTCGTTCGCTTTTCAGTTTTGGTATAAGAACACACTCGTATGCTGTAGTAAAATATTTGCTAGGTCATAACTCGCGTTTTCTCTCGCCACAATCGTTTAGTGGTTTTTTTTCTAATGTATACAGCGAGCGAAATTTTTTTTTTTTTTTTTTTTCTAAGCGACCCCTACTTTACGGAAGTAGTTGAAAGATATGATGGTTTAACTATAACTAGAGATTGATTTCAGGTATGCTATTATTACCATAAAATTGAATCACCATATATGAATGACGTAAATAATTACTTCCAACATTGTATCTTGCACCAATAATATGCAATGCAATTAAAATGCATGGTTAATTATTATTTAAAACGAAAAATTCCGAGCGAATATAAAAACTATTCTCAGCTGTAAAAATTATTTTCTATTTACTCTTTCTTATTCCAACTACATGACCGACCGAGTTTATATAATTTATTTATTGCAATATAAGTAGTAAAACACAATTATTCTATTTTGGGGGCTCGACTCATTTCCAACACGTTTTAATCCAATTACATATGGTACCAATGCAAAAAGTGACGCAAGCAAACTAAAATCAAACAAGAACTATTTACATACTTTGCATGTATGTATAAAACATCACAACACATATATAGAGACTTGATACGTTGCAATATTGTACTGTTTAGCATTTTATTTAATAAATAAAACGTGCCACATAATGCATAGAAGATTTCCATTAATCAACAAAAATTATTTTAATTAAACATCACATACTAATGAAAATAAATCTGTTAACTACACTAATTAATGAAAATTCCTCTACCTAATTACAATGTACTATGTATTTAAACATGTTCATAGAAGTAGAATCTCTACCTGTATCTAATTAAGTTAATTTGTGACTTGTAAGAGGTGGTAAAATAGCATGAGTTAGCACTTGCTGACAATGCCAATATTATAATGTTCTCATTAGTACTATGTAAATGCAACCTAAGTGATAATGTTCTGCAATTCAATGGCATTAAACACTAGAAAATTATTTGATATTTAGTTATATGAAATAAAATTTTCATAAATGGGGGAGGGGGATCTGGGCAACAAAACTATAAAAAACTTAAGTATAAACTTAAAATTATTATTTTCTTGCTAATCGTGGAGTGATTAACACTTATATTTCCTAAATGGGTGTTGGGTGCGTCTCAATAGGGTAGGGGTTGACCGTTTATAGCCATGTATCTCGTGGTCTATATTCCAACGCTCCAACTATGTAGAAACCACCAAAAGTGTCTAGTATACCTCCAAGTGGTAACACCCGAGCAAGCAACGATGTGAATACGTCGGCTAAATACTAGATGCGAGTGCAGTACATTATAAATGAGCAATGAGCGGAACGAATATGGAAAATAATACCGCAGGTGGTACACCTGTTGCTCAGGTAAATCCACCCTCTTCAGATGTCGGTCTCGTGGATTCTGGGGGAGACCAGCCATTGATATACTACAATTATTTTAACCAATCCCAAGATATGTTGGTGAATAAACAAGCTCAACTGAGCAAATCAGAAAATAATACATCACATCCCTTCCAGAAGAGTAAGAAAGTATTGTATTCTCCGATAAGAGGCCGTAATCCATCTATTGGGGCCAACAGCAAGAGCATTCGTTCTACAAACGAAGAAAAGCTTCACAATGAATTGTGTAAAGCTAATAATGCATTAGTTGAAGCTAACAATATTATCAAGCAACTGAATGATACAATTGCATGGATGCAGGAGCGTATATGAAAACCCTTGAAAACGAAATTAAAGCTCTTAAGCCAAAGGAGGCAATCTATCCTACTCTTAGCCAGACTACAACTGAACAAGAGTACTATACGGATGAAGACGAACTACCTCGAGAAACTGAGTGGATAAGAGTTAAAGGTCATAAAAGAAAAAGGAAATTGAATAATATGCCCTCCCCACCTCAATTAAAAGATGATGTTCCAAATATAAACCAGAAACCACAAAAAAAAAATACCTCCACCACCACCAATAGTAATAGATGAAGTCAAAAACTACAATTTACTCTATGATAAATTTAAAAAAATAACTACGACTGATAAGTTTAATGCAAAGGTGATGAATGGAAACATCATCAAAATAAACTAACCAATAAGGGTTATGGCTAAAAATCTACACTCTACGTGTAAACCAGAAAAAATAATTGATTATCTGAAGCAAAAGGATTTAAGGCTACTGAAGCATCAATTAAGCTAAAACGGAGAGGCAAAGTACCTCTCAACATGTTTATGTTCACCTTCGATAATGATGAAGATATCGAAAAAATGTATCAAATTAAGTACATCTTGGGGTGCAAAGTGGTTATCCTGCCTCTAAGATGATCTAAGCTTATATACCACAATGTAAACAATGTCAAGCCTATGGACATACATACACAAAAATATTGCAGCAGGGAATCCAGGTGTGTCAAATATTTAGGTAAACATCATTCCAAAGATTGTGTAAAAGATAAAAATGTTCAGCATAAATGCGTTCACTGTGGAGAAAACCATCCGGCTAACTACAGAGGATGCAGCGTTGCTATTGAACTGCAAAAAATCAAAAATAGGGATGTGATTGTGATGTAGAGCGTTGGGAACTACACATGGACAATTGGGTAAAATGACTTATGCTCAAGTAACGAAGAGTAACGGAAATCCAGGCAAAACTGGTCAAAATGACGATATAAGTCAAACTCTTAAGGTGGATTCACGAGGTCGGTTTTTTACCCTAGGGTATTTTTGTCCGAGCTCCTCTACCAATCAAACAGATTCACGAGGCTGGTTTTTTACGTTTGGTAGTTATTTATTTCCGTTCTGCTCCACCTAGTGATTGAAATAACCAAAAAAAAATGTGTTTTGATTGATTTAGGAGCTCGGACAAAAATACCCTAGAGTAAAAAACCGACCTCGTGAATCCACCTTTAATTTTAAGCAGGCTCAATACATTTGATGAACGATTACAGAAACTAGAGTACAGCACTAAGGGAGCCATCCCTAAACACAAAAATGGCCGGTGATCTTAGAATCTTATGTTGGAATGCCAATGGACTTATGCAACATCAACCAGAATTGCAGGTGGTCCTGGACACAGAAAAAATCGATGTATATCTCATCACGGAAACACACTTCACTAGACAAACAATCATTAAATTTAAAAATTATCAAATATATCATACTATTCATCCTGAAAACACTGCTAAAGAAGGTAGTGCTGTTATAATCAGAAATAGTATCCATCACTATGAAGAGTTAAAATATGAAACAGAAGAAATACAAGCAACTGCTGTTAATGTCAAAACCAAAAATGGTTCTATTTGTATTGCTGGTGTTTACTGCCCACCGAAGCACTCGTTGAAAGAAAAGGATTATCTCGAGTTCCTCAGTAAATTAGGAAAACGATTTGTACTTGGAGGAGACTTTAATGCAAAAAATGTCCACTGGGGCTCCAGATTAACAACAACTAAGGGTAAAGAACTCCTAAAAGCTATTAAGAAATGCAGTTGTGAAGCCCAGTAGTAAATAATCACACTAATTGGGAATGCTTTAGACTATCGCTAGAGAAAATTAACTTAATGGTTCCATTAAATACCGAGGAGCAATTAGACAAAGAAGTTCACAAATTTGTAAACGATATACAGCAATCAGCTTGGGAAAATACCCCTGAAGTTAAAGAAAATCAAGGGAAACAACCATCCTTTGAAAATTAGGGAACTCCTAGCAGAAAAAAGAAGAGCAAGAAGAGTATGGCAACAAACAAGGGCCCCCCAAGATAAAACTAATTTGAACAATCTCAAATTTCAACAATCTCAAATTAACTAATGATAGCAGTACTGATTATTCTCTTTGGAAAGCAACCAAAAGAATTAAAACACCAATAATACGGAATCCTCCAATAAGAGTAGCAGGTGAGGAATGGGCTAGGAATAATGAAGACAAAGCTCGAGAATTTGTTGAACAACTTGAAAAAATATTCCAGCCACATCAATATGAAACATTAGAAGCCGAGATAATATCTGAACAAGCTGTGCAAGTAAGTAAAGAAATCCTAACGACAACACCAAAAGAAGTCGTGTGTGAGATAAAAGCTAATATGAATATGAAAAAAGCTCCTCCATATTAAGAGAACTGCCAAGGAAAGCTCTGGTGAAGCTCACCAATCTTATAAATGCAGCATTTAGAATCAAATATGTACCAAGCTTGTGGAAAATTGCAGAAGTAATCATGATCCCAAATCCTGGGAAACCACCACACATAACCTCATCTTATAGGCCAATTTCGCTATTGCCAGTCATGTCCAAACTCTTTGAGAAGCTTCTAGTAAAAAGGTTAAATCCGATAACCGAGAGTAAAAACTTGATCCCAAATTAACAGTTCGGTTTTCGTAACCAACACTCAACAATTGATCAAGTTCACAGAATAACCAGTATAATTGAGAAAGCACTAGAGGAGAAAAAAGTCTGTTCAACAATATTTCTAGACGTTGTACAAGCGTTTGATAGAGTGTGGCATGAAGAATTTAACCATAAATTAAGAAATCTTCTACCAAACCAATTTGCTAAAATACTAGAATCTTACTTGAAAGATAGATTCTTCAGGATTAAGTTAGATGATACTTTCTCTGAATTGAAAGAAATCAATGCAGGAGTTCCACAGGGCAGTGTATTAGGGCCGTTTTTATACCTCCTGTACACTTATGATCTTCCTGCATTAGAAAACAACATAGTGGCGACTTTTGCAGATGACACGGCGATCTTAGCTGTTGGCATAAGCAACGAAGAGTCAACACAAAAGTTACAATCAGCAATAAATAAAATTTATAAATGGATAAAAAGATGGCGAATAAAACTAAATGAAACTAAATCAGTTCACATCAACTTTACAAACAGGCGATTCGAACATATCCCGATTACGATAAATCGAGAAATAGGACCGTATGCGAACACAGCTAAGTATCTCGGCATGACCCTGGATGCTAAACTGCGATGGAAAGCACATATCAAGAAGAAAAGTCAAGAACTAAGATTTAAATACAGAAAGATGTATTGGCTGATGGGAAGGAACTCTTCTTTATCAACATACAACAAGCTTCTAATTTATAAGCAAATATTGAAACCGATTTGGACGTATGGTATACAACTTTGGGGTTGTACCAAACAGAGCAACGTAAATATCATCCAAATATTTCAGAATATGGTATTAAGGAACATCGTTGTTGCATCTTGGTATATCAGGAACAATGATCTCCAGAGGGACCTTAAAGTGAACCTCATCGTAAATGAGAGGCTCGAAGAGGATCGATCCTGAAGAGGATTTCAATTCACTCATTAAAAAAAAATGTATCTACTATTTTGGCTGTAAAGTGGGACAAACTAGCTCCTAAATTATAGAGGGCCGGAGAAGTTCAAAAAATGGTTCCACATCTCCAAACACTTAAAAATTTGAACACGTAAATCGTCCTCACCTCTAAAGTACAACTTGAGAGTTGACACGATTCATGCTATTAAAATAGGATAGAATTGTATTTTATATGTTTTTATAGGTTAATGTGCATCTCATTTTAAAAATTTTGGAGTAATCAGATAAATGTCTCACTGGACGAGAATTATTTCATTTTTGATAAAGTGATGTATGTAGATAGTCTAAGCGCTGGTGAACGTTTCGTTAAATTAGTTTTACATCATTTTATATCAGCGGAAAATTTAAGAAATAGTAGTTTTTTTACCCTAAGAATGGTATCGACCACCTTGCTTGACAACTCCGGGCCTGAGCCGCCCCAGGATTGTTCAAAATCGTATTAAAACATTGGCAGACTGCTTAAATTTGTTTAACATATATTTTAGACCTATTTATGCGATCAAAGTTGATCTATCGGACCAGCCCCTTGTCGATACCATTCTTAAGGACAAAAGCTAACTTTCCCTAAATGTTCAGCCGTAATAATCTCTTGGGTTAAAACGTTCACCAATTCTCCTACTAGTGGGCCCACGAATATAGAAGACAGCAATCACAAAATTCGCTTTTCTAGAAGAACTCCGGATCATCAAAGAAAGTACAGTAAACTATTGAGCTATGTATTTTAATTCTACGTTTGTTTTTCATAATTTATTGTTCTAACTTACGTAGTTTATGCAACAGTACAACTTTTTAGCTTCCAAAAAATGTTTTTTGGCTTAAATGTCTTTGCTTTATCAAATTTTAAGCTACATAATTAAGTCGAATTACGGATTTCTTGAAGAAAAATTAAAAATATTTGGAAAAACTCCTAAAATATGTGCTAAAACATGAAATAAATTGAAATATGTACAAAATATGTAATTATGCGAAAATATTTAAATGTACATATGTGGTAACATATAGGGCTCATTTGCCTTTATTTGTTCTAAATTGAATAAATTTTCAACAAATTTTTGGTTTGGATTTTCCAAAAAAAAAATATTTGTTTACCTAAGAATCCTAAGTCACTCTCTTGTTTAGCTAAATCTGAAATATCTGCCATACCAAAAGCTTATTACACCTAATCTTAATCAACAGAGAACTTGAAGTAAGTATTAGATTGGAACAGTATTTTTTATAAATATAATGTCAATTAAGGTGTGGATAAATTTTAAAACCTCTCGCCGTATGACACTAAGAACAAATCTGTCAGTTCAACTAAATTTAAAGGTTACATGTTTTTAACAAACTCATTATAAAAATTGACTCAATCAACCAAATTTAAGTTGACCGAACCCAGACTACTTTCAGACCACTTTCAGCCATGTCACCGTTTACATGTTCAATTTAACTTAGATGTTTTCAGTCAGATCACTTTGGGTTTATCCTTAGTATTTATGTTGGTAGTTATTAAAAAAAACTAAATACAATGAAATCTTGTTATAACGAAAGGGAGAAATTAGTTCGCTTTATACAAATTTCATTGTAATGAATTTCTGAAAATATGAAATCTTCTTATTTAACTTCTTTATAACTCATTAGCCATATGCATGGTTCGTTTCCATATATAACAAAATTTCCATTTTAACGAATGAAAATTTGTTGCGAAAAAAGTTCATTAAAATGAAGAAGAGATTTCACTGCATTTATTTATGTACAAATATGTATGGACATATGTATTATATTTTTGGCTAGGTAATCGTTACTTGATGAGGCAAATACTTGATTTTCATGTTGCACAAATAATTTTGGAAGGTCAAAACATTATATTCACCACATACTAAATACATACATATGTGTATAATAACTACATGAAAAGATAAGTTTGTAAAACGTGACTTGAGTAAGATGATTACATTACATATCGTTGTAAATGAAAATGCCGTAATTATCACATAATGGTTACACCTTTGACGTTAGGTAAACAAAAAAGTTAACCATCATACGTCATTTTATTTTTCTTCGAACTTATTAAAATGAGTACAAAAAATTCAACATACTCAATATTATCACGTGCTATAAAATACCTACTTAAAAACCAAGCCTCCATTAATTACAATAATAATACACACGAAAGCTAACTGATGCAATTTAACTTTGATATTAACTCATCGTACGATTGAAATTACTATCAAGTATGCAATTAATTAATTGTGAATTAATGACTTACTAATAAATAAACAAATCAGAAAAAAACTAGATTTTGCAGCATTCATTTTAGTAATCTCGAGACATAGATTGTTTACACATGCTTTTAAGAGATAAGTGAAATTGATTAGCTTTTGAGATTTACTTTCTAATGTCAATGAAATAAAATCATTGTTTTGAATTTAAGCCGTGTGGTATTTGTGTGCCAATCAATCTATGTATTAACCTTACTAACTCAGCTATAATAACAGGTCACGTTGTTTTAATTAAGCCTATCATGTTATTTCTTAGCAATAAATCTTTGTTTAGCTATCACTAAGAAAATATCATTGTACCAATAATGATACAAATTCTAAATTGGATAATATGATTTAAAGTTCGGTCGAATCGATGCAATTGTAGCGATGGATTATAATTATTGTTATTTGTAATTTGGTGCCAACTCCAAACCCTGTTTGGTGGTTCGATATTGTGAACGAGGAACGTATCCATGACTTCTTAGCATTTATGATTTGATGAAGGCTCTCCGGGCGATTTAGACTAATCGTGTTCGAGGTCGTTGTGAATTCAAAAATATCCGAGCCTCGTGTTACAATCACGTAACAATAGAATTTTAGAGGTTCGGCTATTAACCCATTAACCGCCTGTAGGAGGACCACAGTGATCACAATTTAACTCATCCCTTTAACAGAGTAACTTCTAGTGACCGTCACGAAGAGGGCAGTGTAAGCAACCGGGCTTCTGTTTATCCCCTGCAAACCCATCACCCTGAATTCTATACCAGTGATAGGCGAACTTCTGCCCGCAAGTAATATTCGGCCCCTGCCTACTTTTATCCGGCTCTAGTACTGAAAAGCTAAATAAAAATTATGTTATAACCAAAGTCAGTTTCCGTTTTCTCATTTGTTGGCATAACAAAATAAACTACCTATTTCGAAGGGTTGAAGATATTTCCAAGACCCGCTGATCAAAGGAGATTTTTTATTCAACTCTTGTTATGTAAAGTACCAATGCTCGACACGATCCCTAATAGTGATTATATTGTGAAGATTTAACAACATATAAATACAGTGAAATCTTTTTATAACGAACGACATTTTCAATACAACGAAGTTTTACAACGCATCCACTAAATCAAATAATATCTTCGATTCTAAGACGCACTTTTTACCTCATTTTAAGGTTTCTGAAAATGGGGTGCGTCTTAGAACCGAGGGCGTCTTAGAATCGCAGGTTTTCTCGTATATTTCATGCGTCTTAGAATCGCATTTTTTTCTTAAAATTTTTTGCGTAAAAATGATGCATTGTAGGTATTCTGCAAATTAGATGGCACTGTGATGAGTTAAGGAAAAACCAACTATTAACCAATTGTTAATACCTTTAATCATAAATTTGTTGTCAAAATCTAAATTAACGTATATTTGAGTAAATTGCCATTTCTTGATAATTTCATTTAAAAAAAATTAAAATGCCGTCAAAATGAACGTATGTTGAATTTTTTTTTCGTCAGTAGCATGCGTCTTATAATCGACATAATAAAAAATGTTTCGAAGATATACGTATTTAAAAATTCTTTTTTAAACCATACATGCTCAAATTGCTTGAAGCATTTTTCCGAGTGATTCCAAGAACGAAATTCCTTTGCTGTAACCTGTTTGGAAGGGGCAAAAATTAAAATTTTTTAAAGAGGACCGACCATGTGGCTCTAAATTATTTGGCCGACAGAAAAAAAATTTCTTTATAAGTTCTTGTATGAGTCAGAGTGCCAGGACCTAAAGGGGCTAAACTATTACTGGGCCATCCCTATTGCGGCTTTAGTATACCTACATATGTGGAATTTTACCTAAACTTTGTGAACCATATCTTTAAAAATTATTAATCAAATTGTAAACAATTCAACTCAAATAAAAAGGATTATTTACCACCAACATAATAGTTTGAAGTTACATTTTAGAATTTATATTAAAATTAATGTCTTAAAGAAAACGTGAGCTACCAAAAAAGAATGAATTTAATGTTTTTAAGTAATAAAATAGTTCATTTCCGATGTACTAAGTTAATTTCATATCCTTATATCGAACTCTGGTAGCCACACAGCGTATGTAGGAAGCTAGAAGAACCTTACTGAAATTTAACAATAAATTATTTCAAATTTAAAGGGATTTTAATTTACAGTTTATTGAAGCAAATAAACAGATTTCTTATTAATTCCTTCTAAATTTAACTTTAAATCCAAATCGATTTATTTTATCCCCATCTCGAATACATACATATTTGAAGGTTATATCACTGTAAAAACCTTTCTAAGTTTACAAATATGACACAAATAGCACCATAAAACATAAATTTGAACATTTTTTACAAGAAATGCAAACATTTGGTCGCAATTTTATTATTCCATTACACTATTTTAATTATCAACACAAAATCAATAACAATTATATTTAGTTATGTCGTGATAGTGATACAAGGATACTACCGAGGTAGAAAGAGATGTTTCCAAAACTTATTATGCTGTTTCACGTCAGTTTCCAATTGGAACCTTAGTTAGAACTGTTATAAATTATATTGTTATCTGTTATACGAAGTCTACGTCAGGTCGATGAACTTTCGTTGGAACTTACAGGGATGTGAAAATGTTTGGGCTCTAAAACATAGAACAATGTACGATACATAGGGTAAACATGCAAATTTAATGTCGTTATAGGTGGATTATTCTAGAACCAAGGTTTATTACTATTTATATATCGACAAATGATGAACGGGCGCTGTCTAAATCACTCGAAATGTTTTGACGGGAAACAAACAAAAAACCAAACCAATTATGTAGGCATAAAAGGTTAACCCAACTTCATATAAAGTTTTATGAGTAGATCTTCTGTTTTATGTGTAATAAGACCGATTCTTCTTACCATAATAGTCGTGTAGAGCCAATCGTTCATCGTCTCATCAGGATTATTGAAAATATTTGAAGGCCTAGAGACACCTAAAAATTGTAAATTTCATTGATCATTCTATCAAACTCAAATGAAAAGATTCAGTAATTACTTATCTTTACTTACCTGATAAAATCATTTTTTGAAAATAAAACTAATTATTTGTCTGATTGCCAGTTTATTAATTTTTTTTTTGATACACAACAACGGATTTCTATTTAGTAGGTAAATTTGAAAATATCAATTAATTAGATTTGTATTTTTTGTTTATGACATGAAGTACAAATATTTAAAAAAATTTATTTAATAATTTTGTAAGAATTTTTGTAATTTTGGTATCTAATTGAATACATTGACGACGATGAAATATTTGTACTTTTACTTATTTTTTTGAATATTTGAATATATGTATATATAATATATATTATATATATATACATAATATAGAATGAATAATTTTGTAGTTTAGAATACATAGGAGTACATTAAATATATTGATCAAAAAAATAAAGTGTGTACCCGGAGTAGCCTGGGTACAATAGAAGATAGAACAATTAAAAAGGGTTAAAAAATACTGTATACATAATTTGTACGTTTTGTGATGATTTATACTAGCTTCACACAAAAGATAGAATTTAAAAAAGAAAAACAAATGCCATCTTACTTTGAGAATTTCACAACAATGCCGTGTATCTTCATTCTGGATCTGGAAAACCAAGTTTTCGTTGGTATAGAATTATTCTAGTACCTAATAATTTTGAAATTTTTTTTGTTTTTTTATTTAATTTTTAATGTCCAATTGATAAAAGAAAATTATTTTCGGTTTTTATTTTGAGCATAATTTGCATGTTTATTTTTATACCAATAACTATTCCAATGGCCAAAGTAAGACGGCAAAAAAAAAGCAAACAATATGAAATTAAAGTCTTTCAATAGCAAATTAAATCAGCTTCGACTACTTGATAGCTCTCAAATAAATTCTGACAAAATTTGATAAAGTATGACGAGACCAAACTAATTTTCCAAAAATTTTAATTCGCTAAATTAGCCAACTACTTTTAAAGTCCTATGGTGTGTAGAGCTAGTATTAATTTAAGATAAGTAATTATTTAAAAAAAAAAAAAAATTATTTATTTCGGCCTAATACAAAACCAAGAATTTTTTTTTTCTTGTAAAACCATTTTTAAATTTTGTCGAGTGTATTGTTTTTAACGCGAGGTTTTATGAATATCCCAAATTTTTTAAAATTAGTATGGATAATGAATTTAAAGTTAGAGATTTTCTCGATCTAGCATAAATATTGGCACTATCTACAAGAGAATTCAACATTAATCATAACATAACATTCTAATGACGAGACGAAGAGACATCTAAACATACATAATACAATTCCATAAACATACAAAAAAATGTATTTCCGATTAACAAAATGTTCCAAAAATTCAAAGAAATTGATCCAGAATTTCCCTAAAAATCGCAGAACTAATTGTATTTTCTTGTCATTAAATTTTAAATTCGTATGTTCTAATGAATATGTAGCCGTCAAAACTCATAAAATATTGTATTTGGAATCCATAATTATTTGTTTTATGGAATTTAAAATAAATGCAAATGATTAAGATGATTTTTAAGGAATGGTCTTTGGTATAGGGATTATTCATGAAACCCTGAAACGGTGTCAGCTAAATTCATATTCTCAATTTCACATAAAGGGTTTGATAATGAAATATAACAAACTAAAAATAAATTTAATACAAACATTAAAATAAATATGCTACCACCGTTTCATCTCTTCTTGATATGGCGGCGCGACCACTCAAAATTCTTTAAAAATTACCCGGACGCGTATTATTAAAATATTTCGACGATGACGTTGGCGGCGGTGGAAGTGGCACAAGTTTTAAATTGGTATAGGAATTATTTTGATTATGATGTTTATTTAGCAAATGCTGATCTAAATGGCCAACAGTTAAAAATCGTTTACCACACTTGTTACATGGTATGGTTTTATATTTGTCAGTTAAATTTTCAGTCTTTTGCTTATTATTACTACTAGAGTTACTATTATTGTTAGTAAAATAACCTGAGAATATTGATGATACATCAATTAAATTATCTTCCGATTCGATCATTTCGATTAGCTTCTCGTTTGTAATTGAATTAAAATTAATTATTGTAGTATCACCGTGATTAAAATCGTTATTCGATTTTGATAAATTTGTTAACGCTGCAGCAACAGTAGGAACCTCTGTATTATCATTATGATGCTTATAATTATGAATTTCTAGACACGATAATGATTCAAATGTTACATCACAATTCGAACATCGAATTTTATATGTTGACGGGGATGATGTGGATGAGGATCCTGATGCGGTTTCATCTGAACACATCTTATCATTAGTATCAATGAATTTAATAATATTATCCAATCGCCGATTAATCTCATTTGTGGCATCAACATTTTTTGGTATGATATCGGGAAAATCAAAATCATTTGAATATTTGACTAAAAGGATAACATTCTCTTTAAGTATCATAAGAGTTTTTTGTATAAATTGTTTTGATGTTATCTGGTTATTTTCCTTGTTCGTATGTATATAATTCAGTTCCCATATGAATATAATAAGCTTCCGTTCGACACATTCGTTAATATGCTGATCATAAGTATCTTTAAACATATACCGCCTTTTGCAATATTTACATTTACGTTCTTTATAGGCCAACTCGGGCGTATCTCCTGTATCGCCATCCTCTTCATTCGAATTTGTCTCAATTAAATCCCACGGTGGTGTAAATATTGGTGCCACTGCACCCTTATTCGATAAATACTCTTCAAAATTCATTTTTGCACTCACCGTTGATTTTAAATTATTATACAAATTAAAATTATTTTTAAAAAATTTATCATTATTTTGCAAATTTGATTCAGAATTATTTTCATTAATTTTATCACTTATTTTTGTAGCCTTAACTAGTAAATTATTTAACATTGCATTGTTGCTGGTTTTATTAAATTGTTGCACCATGTTCGTACCAATATGTTTTTGTTGTAACGGGGATGTACATTTCCTTTGTAAATCTAGCGCTTTCATTAAATTAATTGTATTATTTAAAGTTTGTTCCCTAAATGAATATGCATGCTTCAAATATGATATACATATTTCACATATTTTTTGGGGTAATCCATCATCTTTATTGATCTAAAATTGAAGTAAAGCAACAACAAAAAAAAAACAACGACGCATTATTATGAAATACTCGAGGGCATTATATGTACAATATGGAATAAGGGACTCACCGACAGTCCAGTTATTTCACTAATTAATTCCGAAATATTTTTCTTCCAATGTGTATGCTCCAGCAAATTTTCATGCAAAAATATCGGGATGGGTAGGAAAAGATCAAATTCACCACGTCCAGAACAAACACGACACAATCCAGTCGATTTTTCTCTTTTGTTCATTATTTATTTGTTCGATGCAACTTTCACTTTATTTTTTTATCTATATTTGATTTGGTACGATTATATATTAATGATAATTTGTACAGATAAAATATAACACTTAAAATATATTTAGAATTTTTCTCGTATCACAAATTAAAAATAATAAAAAAGAAGTAAAAATATTTTTTTTAATTTTCTTAAGTTTTTTCTGAAGCCACCATTTGTAAAAATTTAATGATCTATTTGGGTTGCGTTCAGTAGAGTTGAATGTTTATTTGTTTATATAATTTTAGTTCGTGGAATAGACGATCGCAGCGGTGTTAACAGTAAGTAGTGAAAATTTACTTTTTTGATACCAAATAGTTCGACGTGAGAGACTGTTCAAATTTTTGAACCTGCGTTGGTTCACCGTTAGGCACCCTAAGAGTTATTTAACATTGGTGTGGGGACTCAGGTGCAGTTTCTCACGACAAAGATTTTGATATCAAAGATGACTACGAAAAAATGTCAGGTACGTTGTTAATTCACTTTTAGAACGATATGTGTATTGTGGTATGAATCCACTACATAGTTAAGTCACAGAATAATAAACAACCAGAAGTATTCTGTGGTTAATTCAAGTTTACTACATAATACAGTGGTTTTATTTACCACAAAATTCATGGGCCGACCCACCTTTCATGTCAATATTAGGTCTGTGATAGGTCCTCTATTTCACTACTGCGTAAGGTAAGGACACAATAATCATCCAGAAGAGACATTACGTGAACCAAGAAATTTTTGCACTTAACTTATATTTTACATGCTAATTTTGAATTTTCTGCCACTGAACGACAACTTAATACTGAAAATCTTATCTTCGCCAAACCAAGGTCAAAAAAATGAGTTCGTTTCTTCACATAAAAATCGCGTTGTGTCGCGTCTGACTTTTTTGTGATAAGGAGTCTAAAGTAAACTACGAAAAATGTTGGAGTGATGAAAATCCCATTTTCATGGTCCAACCATGAATTACTGAAGAAAATTCATTCAAAAAAAATACGAAAAATTTGTATTTTACAAATTTTGGTTTAAACTATAATTTAACGTTTCAGCAAAGAAAATTGTACCTTCACAACAAATGTTGGTTTGAAGCTACTCCAAACCGCAATTCGTTGCCACAAATCTTTTACCTAGTGAAAGTGTTGATCGCATCCCATTATTCCCAACACAATCCCACAAACATCAATGATGTCAATGTAGTGGAAAAGCGACGCTTCGATCGATCAATAAACTGCATCTCGCCACAAATATTAATCATTGAAATTTCTCACAATTTGGATCCTGTTTTTAATTTGAGAACGAGCAACATTCAATGAAGATAAACTTATGAAGTGTGGAGAAAGATGAATGAATCGAAGCGATCTGAATGAAATGGCTTCTTTTTATAAAACCGACACTCAAGAACTCGTCGAACCGCGAGGAAGATAAATCATGAGCTGTATAACGTCGTCCAAATAGACCCAATTGTTTGCACAAAATGAATTTTAATTTCTTTTTAATGTTAAAAATATATTTTTGTAGTATTGGCTTACCGTTGAAACAATTTTCTGTCTTAACTCTTATCTTTAATCATGGGTTTGGAGATTCTCTTTAGTTTAGTCTTTTTTTTAATGGATAACGTCGGTTTCAGATTAAATTTTTCTGGGTAATTTTAGAGATTATTATGCTTATTGTCTGCTGGAGATAGCAAATTTTGACCAAAATTTGGCCTATTTAAATTTTTGCTGTTATCAGTCACAACCGCACAATAATTTTTGGCAGACTTACAATCGTGAACCATCAAATTCTTGATTAAAATTACGAATTCTTGTGAAAAATACAATTTGCTTTTGTCACCTTTATAGCTTCTGGCTAAATGTACATATACGAGTATCTAATTGTAAAAAGAACGATATAACTTATAGCAGGAACGTTGGTGCCCTATGTGTTTAAAAGTATTAGTGTTCTAGAAGGTATTGAAGAAATTGTCACATCGTAAATAATACGCCAGGTTCCACAAGACAACCTCAATGCTCACAAGAACAAATCATTGGAGTCAATAAACTTAGATTGACTTTTATATAAATTGAATAATTATGAAAAGGCACAATTTAAACGGGCATACAAGAAAAAATTTTTGGCAACAAACATTAGCATCAAAAATAATAAATTGGCGACAAATATAATATTTTGAAACAGAAAAAAATAATTTTTAGTAGTAAAAAAAAAAAAAAAAATCGTGACAAAAAATTAAATTTAATCGATACAAATTATTTAATATTTGATGGGGGATCGATATAAAATATTGCAGTGCCATTACTAGATTCTATATAATCCGCTCCTACGTGCGGCACGCAGTGCGATATGTTTGCTTATCCCGGCTCCTACGGCCCGTGAGAGTTACCGAAGCCGTTAGCCTCTACAATTCTAAGTTAAATTAGGGATCTCCATTTTTCGGAATATTTTAAAACTAATTTCAACTTTTTAATTTTTAATTTATTTATTTATAAATTTGTTGCCAGTTAATTATTTTTGTCGCCCAAAATGTTTATTTCGATGCCAAAAAATAATTTTTTGTGTACCCTTCCAATAGTGCCAAAAAATTATAAATGTTGCAAAATTATTATATTTTGTTCCAAAAAATTAATTTTATGATGCCAAGAAATTTTTGTTTGTTGTTCATTAATTTGTGCCGTTTTATTATTTTTTTGTATCTCAAATATTAATTTTTTGTGTGCCGGTTTATTGCCAGCCTTATGAAAATAATCACTGTTTGATCAATAAACCTACCGTTTGTCCAAGTTCTATTAAAGTGTAAAAATATTAAAACACCAACAGTTTATGTTTCTCTTATATATAATCTATATTTATTTAATATACATATAATATAATTTGTTGTATTTATATATAATTTATTTATTTATCAATAAAATGTCTAAAATTTATAATTTTCCTAAATATGTAGTACTATTATATCATTTTACTTAAAATAAAATACATATAGGTAAAATTACCTAAAATATATTTAATAAAAATATTGGTACATTATATAAATTAATGGGACAATTTAAACGGGCAAACAAGAAAAAAATTTTGGCAACAAACATTAGCATCAAAAATAATAAATTGGCATCACAAATAATATTTTGGAATCACATATGAGAATACAAACAAATATTTTTGAAGGACATTATTAAATACTATGGCGACAAACATTGGCATCAAAATTAATAAATTGGCGACAAATATAATATTTTGGAACAGAAAAACATAATTTTTAGTAGTACAAAGAAAAAATTCGTGACAAAAAATTAAATTTAATCGATACAAATTATTTAATATTTGATGGGGGGGGGATCGATATAAAATATTGCAGTGTCATTAATAGATTTTGTATAAACCGCTCCTACGTGCGGCACGCAGTGCGACATGTTTGCTTATCCCGGCTCCTATGTCCCTCGAAGTTCAAATCTAAAGCCCCTCGGAGGGCTAAGCGGGGGGGGGGAGCGAGGCGACCTCCCGCGTGCCTGTGAGAGTTACCGAAGCCGTTAGCCTCTACAATTCTAAGTTAAATTAGGGGTCTCCATTTTCCAGACTATTTTAAAACTAATTTCAATTTTTTAATTTTTAATTTATTTATTTATAAATTTGTTGCCAGTTAATTATTTTTGTCGCCCAAAATGTTTATTTCGATGCCAAAAAATAATTTTTCGTGTGCCCTTCCGATCCAATAGTGCCAAAAAATTATAAATGTTGCCAAATTATTATATTTTGTTCCAAAAAATTAATTTTATGATGCCAAGAAATTTTTGTTTGTTACTCATTAATTTGTGCCGTTTTATTATTTTTTTGTATCTCAAATATTAATTTTTTGTGTGCCGGTTTATTGCCAGCCTAAATTAATTATTGTAACTAAACAATTCGTATACGTGTATACGAGTTTATTTAATTAATTCCCTCAATGAACATCTTAAGACTATTTTCATGACTTTTCAAAACATAGTGCAAAAACCATTTGTTGAAAAATACTTTTTCGTACACACTTAGAAAAAAATAATTGAAAATATGTATTTATGTTGTTCAAGTTAAAATTGGTAGCTATTTTTCCCCGTTTCTCAAAGCAGAGCTAAAATTGGAGAAATTAACTTTATTTTAACAGTTACTTGGCCTCTGGAAAACACATCCGATAAAGATCTACTTATAACTCCTAAACTAAGTAATAATGACTATTTGAATTTTATTGAAATTGATTTGTTTGCTTAGTGCTCGGTCTCACAAAAAAAGAGCCAAACTTCAGTTAAATAGTATTTCCTGTCTCTTCTTCTAAGAAATTTCGGTTTGTTTCAAAATACAAATTTAATACAAGCTAATTATATTTTTTTACAAAGAAATATTAGTCCTTCAGTTAAATGTTTAACTGAACGAAATTCGGCAGTCAAATATTTAACTCTCTAGTTAAATGTTCAAGTTAAAAGGAAATAAAATTTCATTGCATTGTTGTATTATTCATTACACCTTTTGTATGGATGTTTACCTGATTTAATTCAAAAATTTGACAACATTTGATTTTAATTTAACTAAATTCGAATAATTACTATTGCTATCTAGAGCAGACACGAATACTAAAACACGTCTTATTAAACAACCCGTAATTTCATAAAAGTAAAAGAGGAAGTATAATTATTATTTAACTGGAGATTCTATTTTGTTTTTTTTGTAAAACCGGGCTTAGGGTAAATTAAATAAAATTTATTTGTTTTCTAAAATATATGTACTTACAAAGTAAATTAAGTTTGGTTCAAAAATTTAGATTTGTAAGCAGATTAATTCTATATTTGAAAGAAGGGTTCAGGACTTAAAATGTTCTGCCTTGTGGCTTTGAGGGTAAAAAATTATGCATAAATATGTAGCTAATTTATACAAGGTGTCCCAATGTTCCCGATACAGTAAAATTTCTTGATTAATACGAAGTTGACTGATACGAAGTTAAAGCTTACGAAAGTACCTTTTAAACTAATAACTGATTAAACAATAGTTTCTTTAACAAAGAGTACTATCTCAGAAAGCTTCTGCTTAAACACTTTTGCTTGATAGGATGGCCCCCTAGTGCGAAATTGTGGAAGTAACCATGTTTGTTTTGAACAAGGAATCTAATGTTGAGTTCAATTTGTGTAAAAGAAAAATCAAGTTTTTGTCGCCCAATCGAAGGCACAAGCAAAATAACCATTGTACTAAATGTATCCGAACATTTTATTGAGTTTATGTATGTTAACTGTCAGTAAATCTTTAGTTTAATTATGAATAAAATTACACAGATTTTGTCACACTAATTATTTTAATAACACAATTTATTTAATAAAAATTATATTTATTTGGTTTTAAACTTATTTTTTTATTTTTTAAATCTCCGACGTTCCGGTGGTATTTTCCACCATTCCCAAGGAGCAATCGAAACCAACAAACCAAAAGTTGGTAAGTTTAAAACCAAATAAATATAATTTTTATTAAATAATAAAACTTAAAAAAGTTAACAAAACAATTTATTTCCTAATAATAACCAAACGAACTCGTAAAAGCTCCCCGAGTGATAAAAATCACGAATTTTTTGGCGTCTTCATTCAATTGCCACAATTAACATTGAAATTTCTTTTTTTGTTGGTATTGATACCTTACACCAGATCGCGATTTAACAAAATTGATTTATTCTGCCCAATCGAACTCCTCATAATAATACGGCTCGTGCCAGCAATTATTGGAACACCCTTTATATAGATATACATATGTACAAGCTTACATAAGTACTTATTCAATAGACCTATTTCCTCAAACGTCAAATGAAGTAAATTGACAATGCTTTTGGCGTAGGTAGGCCAAACATAAATATGATCGTATTAAAGAAAAAAATATTTACTTTAGAAACGTTTTTAAATTAATTTGGTATTGTTTCACAATCAGTAAATCCTATGTATTTATTTGGCCTACAACAATAATCCCTAAATGCTTGGCCTATTTAGCTATCAATTTAGTTGGAGGAAACAGCTCTATAAATTATTAAAACTAAAGTCTTGGAAGACAAATTGTGACACAAATTGTTGTAAATTAAATTTTTAAATTTAATTAAAAAAAATAATAATTTTTTAAATAACAATAAATAACAAAATTCATAAAAATATTTTGATTTAAATTCTTATTTATACAATAGATAACTTAAAGCTTACAAGGTGAAGGTTATATTAATTTGCAGTATGTACATATTTCAAATGTAGTGGTAACCAACTAAAGAAGTTGCACTTATATTGCATATTCTCAGCCTTGTTTTTATTACGATTTTTTTTTCTAACACAACCATTTTGAGACTTGAGTTTTATATTTTATTTTTCTTAAAAATTATTTAAAGGGAGATATCGTTTAATGTAGTATTAGTATAAAACTATATTTTGTTAGTAAATAGCCGAGAATATAAATTAATATCAATTATAAATAATGAAAATAAATTCAGAAAATTACTCGTTAGTCTGGCTATTTCCGGTTCGATTCATCTGCACAGCACACGACTATAATATCTCCCTCAAAAAATATTGCCACAAAATTTCCTTATTAGTGAGTTAGTTATGAAAACTTATATGCTATGTGTTTGGGGGCAAACGATTTAGATTAATAATATAATTTATAATAGTTCCATTAATTTTACTTAAATCTATTGGTATAAATCGAAATTCGAAGTTTTGTGTTAAGAACTAAGGTTAAAAAAAAAACTAGCTAAACAATTTTTTGTATTATCTGCTTGGCCTAATATCATCAAACAAAAATAATTGACTTTAGATTTTTTTTTTCGTTACATCATACGATAAGTATTGCTAATATTCTTTGTATTTATTGCTTTAAGATTTTTGTTTCATATATTTACAAATTATTTTAATAAAATTTAAATTAAACTATTTATATTAATTTATATGAATTTAATTTTTAATTTTAATTCATCATTATATAGCACCAAATTTTCAAGATCGCACATGCTCTCAGAAAACATTTCATTTTCGGCAATATTTCTGTATTATTTACTTATTTACATAAATTATTTATTATAATTATATAACTAATTTAATTAGTACGATATTTTAAATAAATTAATTTAAAAAAATAAATTTTAAATAATATATTATTAATTCAAATTTAGGGTGTTTGCCTCTTATTAACTTTAAAACTTTTGCTAACTGCAAATTGCTAAATGTGCTAAACACCAAAATTGAAAATATCAATAGATTCATTTTATTAATTGATTAAACTTAATTAATTAATATTAGTATTTTTTTTTGTATTTTTTATTTTATTTATAATAAAAATTCTATAAGAATAATAAAATTATTTACTTATTTTTGTAGGATTAAATAAGGCAACGGTATAATCATACACGAGTATATGTATTATGTATTTTAATATTTATTTTGTAAAAATATATATTTAAATAAAAAATTATTGTCTTACACGATAATAATGTGGTTAAAACTATTAATTGGTATGAATATTTTATTTGTTGAATTTGTGATTATAACAAAGGTCATCTTTTGATCTGAAAATAAATTAAAAAATTTGTACAACAGACTTATTTTCTTATTAATTTTTAGTATTGTACGATTGGTCTAAGTGACAACAGGCGAAGGCGCTCGGGAGCAAGGAATACCTTTGAAGTCCTGTACCTTGATGAATTAATTCGAAAATTAACCCATTTGATCCCACACCAATAACAAATTGTGTAAAATATTTGTACTTGAAATAATTTATAACACTCAAAATCCTTTCTCGAAATGGATTTTTTTTAAAAATATTATAAACAAACTAAGAACCATATATAACGGTAAAACACAAATCGAAATTTGACATTAAATACCGCAGTAGTGGCGTCGCAAAGTTAGTGATTTTTCTGTACCCGTACAGGTACAGTGGGATCAAATGGGTTAAGTTCAACAAATTCTTAGTTGTCTAACAATTATTATTCACCAAATTCGGTTATTGTATTTACCTTTCTCAAAAAGAGGGGTGGGTGAATAGAACAATTAAAAAACTGTAAATATTTTCCATGCAGATACAGGGTGACCTAGGAAAAAATTACCTATTTTGTCCTACTCTTGTTACATGGCGAAGGTATACGAATTTTCATATTTAATAAAAAATGCTGTAGAATTGGAATAACTTCTGAACCCCTGAAGTTAGAAACTTCTTCAAATAAAAACAAGGTGCAAGCTCTTATCAATCTCTTTCAGAAAATGTGCTTATACTTCTATTCCTCTTCTGCTCTAATACGCGGTTGAATTATTCCACATTTTAAAACTTTGGCGTTTATTTTCATGTGGGTGGCTGCATATAAAAACTGATCAAGTTTGAGTAAAAGCATTGATACTATTTTCCGAAAAAGATTGTGAAAAGCTTACAACTGGTTTCTGAAGCTTCTGAAGATGAACTTTTTATTCCACCCTGCATAATAGAACGTCCTTTGTCGAACAAATCGGTGATCAGGTTGGAGATGATTATCAATTTTAAAAATTCGTCATTGTCACGGGTATTCTACTTATTAGTAATGTGACGACATTCAGAATATTTGATAGATTTAAAGTTTATTTGTTTTATCTTCAAGCAATCTTGAACTTAAAAAACGGTATAAAATGAAGTATGTATTCTTATCGATAGCAACCTTTACTTTAGTGGCCTATTTAGATGTATTTACCGAAAACCGAAAGAACTCGGTTAAATTCACAATTTTCGTTCCGAGTTTGTCAAAGATAAGATTTACTATGTACATTTAAACGGATTTTTCTTTACAAAAATAGTACTTACATTTTGTTTTTTTTCATACGATATACAATTCAAAATAATGATTCGGTGATGTTACAACTGAATTTGATCCAACTGGAGTTAGTACACGAGGTGATAGAATTTTATCATGTGGTGTTTCAGGAGTATTGGCACTATAAATATGCGGCGCTGGATAATTCGGTGGTGGATGAAATTGTAATGCAGTTGGTGCTGTTGCACCGAGTGGTGGTAAACCAACGGATGTTGTTATCGGTTGAATTGGTGAAGTTGATTGATTAAGATTTTGTAGTTGGGGTGATGACTGCGGAGGGGCAGGTAAAGCATGATGTATTGATTGTTGTGGTGTTGTTGGTGGTATTTGTTGTTGTAATGATTGTTGTGATGATGGCTGTTGATGTGTTGGTATATAATCAACCGGAAGCTGTATTTGAAAATTAAAAATAACTGTCAATTGGTACCTGCCAAAAAAAGATAGATTCGATGCTTATAAATAACTATAACTTATCTAGAAGCTTTGTAAGCTAAGGTAGAAAAATACTAACAAGAGCTGGTTGATGATGTGGTGGGCCAAACTGTGGCGCGACATGATGTGGTGGTGGATGTGGTGCTGGCCCATAATATGTAGTTGGTGAGACGGGAGGACTTGGATAGCCCCAATATAATATTGTCTGTGGATAAAATGCTGGATGTCCTCTTGGCGGTAATATCGTAGCGGGTGGCGCAAATGGCGTATAACCACCAAATGATGGCCCGATCATGGTACCACCTAAATATTAGTTTGGGAAATTAAACATTTTACATTAGACTGAGTTCAGAAATTTGTTTCTTAATAATGATCTTAAAAATATTTTTATAAACTAGGTTTGGTTCTTAAAACTTTTTTAAAGCAACAAAAACTTTCGTTAATCTGTGGTCTAATTTTGACAAATTTAACTACATAAACTTACGGGATACCCCGATTTTATTTTGTAAACATTAAAATGGTTTCTACTCCATCCTCGCCATCTTAAATGACAGACGTACGTGTTATTAGACATATACAAATTTGTGATCCTTTAGAAATTTTGTTACATTTAATCATTCACTATAGGTAGTTATTAATTTAATTATCACTTATATTTTTTTTAATTTAATTAGAAAATAAACAAAGACGAAACACTCACCGTTTAAAATGCATATAATTTATATATTGTTACCAATCGCCCAAACACCATAAAATATATAAAAATGCGAGTAAATTAAAAAAAAAATGTAAATTTGATCCATAATTTTGAACAGAGAATAACCCGAGCACCACATACACAAATATCACGATCCAGCCTCCAAAAAATACTTCCGTTGTGTGAATTTACTAGTAGATTTGCCAAAAATATTACTACACGCTCCGATTTAGTATTGTAGCCGAATTATATTTATGCGTTATTTTGCTAAACATAGACCCGTGTGTGTTTGTGTTAAAATTTTACTTGTTGTTCTATTTTGTTCAACCCTACTTACTTACGCGTATAGTAATATTTTGTAATGCACGATCAAATATTTTTTTGTAAATTTTTTTCCACCATCGATCGTAATGATAAGCGGCATTTTTTGAATGTAATCGATTCCTTGAGGATCTTATTGAAATGCGACACAAAAATTACATTACCCAAAAACCACACACCGATTGTAAAACATCACCCAAAAAATCGATTTCGTCAAATTTTTTTTAGTAAAATATGAACCTTGGTCGTGCACCAGGTGAAGTTTTTAATATTGAAATTTATTATTATAGTGTAGTTACACAAAATACATAACCGAATTTAAAGTACGCAACATTTTCTTTTCATTAGGTTGGCTCCATACGAAGGAGAAGGAACAATGCTTTGTTATTGTAAAACCGACGCAGTTACTGTGAATGGGATACTATGTTACCGCAAGATGGCAACGAAGTTCCCTTGTCTCAAGTTAGGTGGTTTCTCGACTTCTTTGGAAATCGGGATACAATTATGCAAAGAGTCATATAAAATTCATCAAAAGAGGGACCCGCCTGGCTCTCTTTTTATGAATTTTTTATGGCCATGATCCGAGGACACCAGGTAGATATTGTGTTCCACAAGTTTTGTAGTATTGTATATAAATTTGGCGACAAATTGTAACAATTTATCAAATCGAATTAGGGAAGTATTAACTCACTAAAATTAATAAGGATCGCTAGTTAAAGAATAAAAAAAAAAAAATAGTCAAATGTTCTTTCTTTTGAAAATTTGCTCTGCTTAATCGGACAGATCGCAAATAGGTCGTTTCCAGTATAATACAAAATAGAACTATCTCATTCGCTTTTCTTTCTTCGTGAACATGAATTTTTGTTAAATTAACTAGTTTGTATTACAGCGAACAAAAATCAGCGGGCAAAAACATGAGGTAGTTATAAAAGTTGAAAAATGGTATGTTCACAACATTTGTTCACTCTCCAATGCCATTTGGCATTTGAAAATGAACAAATATCGTGAACAAAGTACAATCTGAATTCACCACTATTAACTTGTTCACATTCATCCCTTTAAACTTCCCGTGAACAGAGAAAAGTGTTGCTAAGGAAAAATAAATTATACGTTTTCCCATTAGGTAGGTATACGAAAAAAAGGTTTATTACACTAAATTAGTCGCTCGGTGAATATTTACGTGATCCAGTAGAGAATTTTGTGAAAAATCAAAAATCTAGACATACATAATTGGCAAAGCCACTAGACTATCTTAGATCTTGATTCTTGGAACACATTTTAAAAAAGATCTCATTTTATATGTATATTTGATTGCAACCGTCACCTAAAAATTTCATAAATGTATCACAATTTAGCGCTTGTCCACAAGGTTTAACCGTATGATTGCCTCCAAAAGATGTAGAAGTAATTTAAGAATTTTACATTTAACAGTCCACGTAAACTAAAATTTGTAAAAAAATAAATCCTATCAAATTTCAAAATATTTTTGTGTACAATGAATGTTAATTTTGTGCAGCTACACTTAATATTATTAATTTGTTAAAAACTTCACCCACTGGTTATTATTTTTTTTTGTAATATAATTATATGTAGTAGGACAAATAGGCTACAAAAATATAAAATTAAATTATTTTTTTTTTTTATTAAAATGTAAATAGAATGTATATATTTTTTAATTTATTTAATAAGAAAAAAAAATTACAAATTAAAAAAAAAACTCTTTACTAAAGTAAAATAAAAATGAAATATAAAAAATGATAATTTCGCAACCCCTTGTCTTTTTAGGCGGTTACAACTTATTATTTTTTTTTTTAGTTTTTGCACAGATACTAAACACAAATTTTAATTTATTAGTTTTTGTTTATATTTTGGTGAGATGCCGAATTTGTTTGTTTTATTATTGCAGGCGATTTGCACTTGAAGCATAGTTTAAATAAAGCAATCCCGACTTTTCTACATTATATATGTAATAAACTTTTGCAAATCGAGCCCCACTACGATATATAGTTCTTGTGTTAATGAAAAAGAAAGTAGGTAAATATATAAATAAAATTTACGCCGCATTTTTATCCTTAACTATAATTAATTAATATTGGTTAAAAAATATGAAATATGATGAAAAAGGACAATCATGAGATATATAATAGAAATGAACACAACATAATTATTTTATAAATGTAAACCAACTACACCAAAATATAAAAAAAAAAATAATTGATCCTTCGATTTTGTATAGTGTTGTTAACTAATAAGATTTTAAAAAAATTATTTTTTTTTCCTTTTAAACATAAGTTAAAATGTGTTCTAATTTTTTGTGAAAATAGGATGCGAAGGAAAATTATCATCACTTCTTTAATATTTGTTTAATATTTCGTTTGCTTTCATATTATGTACTAAGTCTAATTAATAATAATAATTAACCTCCTTAAGTACGGTTTTTGTAACTTATAATTATTAATTAATAAAAAAAAGGAAAATCGTTTTCTTGCAGAAAATTATAATTAAAAATGAGAATATGATTTTTTTGACTTGAATTTTATAAACCACCAACCCCAAAACATACGATTCAACAAAACAAAAGAATTTTTTTTGTTCAATAATAATTTGTGATTAATAGTAATTTTTACTAATTTATTTGCACTTTACTATTAATGACATGTATACATGGCCCACTCCATTTTACCAAAAAATAAATAAAAATCTATATATAAAAAATAGAAACACAAAACCAATTTTTATCTAATATTTAATAAATTAAGTAAAAAAAAAAATGATAAATTAAATAATTAACAAAATTTAAAATTTTAGGTAAAAACTAATGTGATTGAACGTGTTTTTTGAATGAAGCTCTTTTTCATCAAAATTTGGGTTTCATCAAAGAGTTTTCATCTATACATCTGACAACGAGTTTATCTCATTGATTTATTGTCATTCCACAATTCTGATGTTAGAGGAACGATAAAGAAATAAATAAATTAATAACAAAACACGCTGCAATACAACTGTTGTTTTAGAAACCAAGTCCTTCAATTTTTCCGACCGAACAATAGTATTCAAGCAGAGGCAAAGGGTAATATTACCAATATATGAGGAAAAATTCGTTGCTGGACAAAATTACAGGACACCAAATATATAATTCTCTCGGTTTCATTTTACAAAAGCTTACCAACAATTGTAGCTTGATCAGGAAGCCTATTCCCGAACAAATAGATGCTATCACAATATTGTGAATTTCGTATCCTGTAACACCAAAGTGATGTATAATTTTACACAATATTGTGAATCCGGCAATAACAATATGGTTACTGTCGAAATCACAATAATGCATTTATATCGCTTTTTCGTTTGTTTTGCACTCAAAACCGAACTTTTGATTTGAATTTGGCAGTTTTAAGCAACCATTACACGGTCAATAATATTGTCATTACTTTCTGATAATGACATTAATATTGATCGTGTAACTTGAAGTAATGACGAATGATATTCGGTAATGATGAAAATCCGGATTTTTTGATTTCGAGACATCATTATTGATGTGTGGTAGGGATACTGTCATTATTAATGATAGTGAAGGGTTCGCATCATTACTATGTGTCATTACTATTGAATATTACATTATAAATTTGAGGTTATCTACGTAAATATATATATTTTTTATAAAAAAAGTATATAATTCATTATATTAAATTGTAAATACATAAATAATAAAAATTCATCAACATAGATAATATGTTTTATGTATTAGAGGATAAAGATACAATGCACGCTTTTTCTTTAGGATCCATGTAAAATTTAAGAAAAAATGCGTCTACTAGCAGTAATGAGAGCTTGGTAATGATGGAATTACTGTCATTAATAATGATTGTGTAAGGTTAAAAAATATTGAAGTAGTAATGATGCAGGTATTGACATTACTGGTAATGACATTAATATTGATCGTGTAATGGTTGCTTTAAAGGAACCTACTACAATTTTCTAGTTAAGAAATACAATTTACACTTGTGCACGAGAATGCGATTTCCACGTAAAATTGTGTTGCATTTTTGTCAAATTGGCATAATTGTCAATAGACAATTATGTGTTCGGGAATAGGCCTCCAGCAAAATGAACCAATTTCAACATTATGTACAATGTTTGCCTTGCGTAAAAGTTGTTTGATCGCTACAAAAGCTGCCGTTCGGTGTAAATTTTTTAAGATTTTGGAATTATTTGCTCCTCGTCTCCAACCTACAATCTGGTGGATCAAGATTATTGATTTTATTGCTGGACCCGAGTTTTTCTTTAAAGCCAACTAAGGACGAATTCTGCAACTACACTCTTTTCGATTCAGTGCTTTCATCGGATTATTAACCAAATTTGCTAAATTTTGCCAAAATTCCTTACTGGTATCATTGCAAATTAAGGCGTCAAAAAGTTGGAAGATATCAATTACAAAATTGAGTGATTGTGTTTGGCAAAGGAAATCAATCGTATATCAACGAGTTACATTTCTTGACGCTTATCCTGCTCCAATTCAAATCATGTTTCATCAAACGACATAGAAAAGCAAACAACCGCTCGAATTTCATCCAAACACAAAAAAATATTGCTTTCAATGTAAACTTTGGTTTGATTCGAATCACTTGGTGACAAGAAATGCAACTAATATCACTAAGAGATTGATTATTATTATTCTCGAGGATAACATCAGGAGAAATAGTGAAATGTTTGGCAAAATTTGAGCTGACAGAATAATTTTTAGTAAACAAAAATATTCTCGGTAAAATTATTTTAGTTCCGACTACAACAAATTTGTTAAAAAATACAGCCATAGATACTCACAGCTGAACATAGGTTAGGTTAGGTTAATGTGGTGGTCCAGAGAAGACCGACATAGACACAAACTGGTCCGAAACCGTACCACGAATTATTTATTTTCTACCTACTCATTGAAACAATTTTGAGCTAAACATAACATTTCGTTTCTGCTATAACAACACCAACTTAATCTTTGTTATTTTTCTGGGGCTCGAAAGAATTCATTCAAGTCTTTCGGAGTTTGCTTTTATATCCGTATTACTGATGGAAAATAGATTGGCCTAAATATTCTGCACCTCTGGCCGTAATCAAATGTTAATATTATTCTTCCCACTCAAAAACTCATAACTTAACCACTTTGGCATTTTTGCGAGTAAAGGAAAAAAATATTGTATTTCATTGATTAAAAGAAAATTAAAAACTTTTGAAACCTGTTTGAACAAATTTGAAATATCTAGTCTATCTCAGATTACCGTAATTTATTTATTTTCAGTATATGAAATTGTATCCACCATGCCCCCACAAAATAAATTTAAAATTTAGACGATCACAAGACCTTTCTCCCAAAAATATATTAACACATTCAATCACATAAAAATATTTATCAAACCGTTAAAAAAATTACACCAAATACGATTTTGTTAGTTCTTAAAAGAAGATGCATCTAAAAAATAATATAAATGTGCTGAGGATAAAGATTTGTCTACGATGATATTAAGCAAGTAAATAAAAAAGAAAGAAAAAAAATAAGCAAAATAATATATAAATTATATGCAAAATTAAAATTTAACTAAATCAATAAAAATAAAACTTGATTTTGTGAAACCATTTTTTAAACATTTTCGACGATATATCGTCGTAGTAATCTCGCGTCTCCTATAAAAATTTCAGTTTTTTTTACGTCTGCAAGAAAATTTTTCGTTACTTTAAAAAAAATAAAACTTAAATTATTTATAATTAATTATATTGAGTAATTTTATTATTATTATTTTCGTTTGTTGGAATGATTTTTTGTATTTTATCGAAAATATCAATATTGGTTTTATTTAATAAAAAAATTTCTGATATTTTTATATTAAATCTGTAATAATTAATTAAATATAGAGAATTTTATTTTGTTTATTGTCTGTTTTAATTAAAATTAACTATTTAATTTAATATGTCAGACATATAGTTTAATATTTATATATGAGTTACCAGGTAAATAATAAAAAATAAACACAAAAACATAACATAGCGCAGGAAAATTTTATAAGAATATTATAATTCTCTAATTCGCGGTTTTTATGTATATAGTACCGGCAATTTTTTGTTTATTAAATTATTAAGCTAATTAATTAATGAGTAATAAACACTAGTTTTAATTTAATATATTAATTTTTTTTTTATTATAATAAATTATATTTAAGCCTCACTAAATATTTTAGTTTTTTGTTTTTCTTTTTTTTTAAAAATTGCAAGTACTATATGATTTTTTTTTATATTGCAAACCATCACCCTTATCCGTTTTTATTTATTTTTTTTTTATTTGCTGCTGATGATTAAATTTTAATTAAACAATTTATTAATTTGAATTAATATTGTTTTATTGCAGAAGACACTTTTATAGACATGATAATTCGGACTTAAATCTAATGTGAGCCCAGCCTATAAAATTAATTAAATGAATATAACTTAAAGTGAACATCGAGTTTAACGAGCAACATTTTACAAGAGTATCGTATAATTTTAGCCTAATTTTAGTCGCACGACTGAAAAGTTTAGCAAATTTGATAGTAAACCCAAAAGTGAATGCCATATTAACATAAAATGAGATCGTTCTACTAACAATCGATAAATGTTTGTCTAACTGAAAAAAATTAAAAATAAATCAAACATTTAATGGTGGTATGATATCGCGGTGTTATAAAATGTTGCTTACCTGCAATAATTTAAAATTAATTCAAATATGTATATATTTTTGTTGTATTATTTTAAAAAGATTGTTAAACATTTATAATTTTTACAACCTGAGCAGAAAAAAAAATTCCCCCCAAAAAAGTACTATTCCAAAAATTAATTAAATTATATCGAACTTATAATTAAATAAGTACCATGTATATATTTCCTAATAATTTGATATATAATAAATGAATAATGTGTGTATAGGTGTAATAATTAAAGTTCATATAAAAAAAAAATGTTATTTGTAGGAGAGGAATGTATTTGATGTGAGAAATGATATTTATCGGCGGATTGTATTTGACAAAGGATAAGGATTTCAGAGTAAGTTTATCGCCCAAAAAGTCTAAAGCTTACATACTTTTTTATTCACCATCTATCAAGCGCACGCGTTTAACGCTTTTAAAATTACACAACCATATTTCGGAATTCGAATGCACACACATAATAATATAGTTTGATCAGCTCAACAACTATCGTAAATATTTTTATAATATAAAAAAAAAATTAACTATGTATTTCATAATAATTGTATATAATATATAAACACAAAAATATATAATTCAACACGATATATAATTAATAAAAAAAAAAAGATAAAAAATTATAGTAACACTATTGGATGGAATACATTTTTATAGTTTGTTAAT
The DNA here is from genome assembly GCA_963556165.1 of Tipula helvola. Lineage (NCBI taxonomy): Eukaryota > Metazoa > Arthropoda > Insecta > Diptera > Tipulidae > Tipula > Tipula helvola. The sequence continues at coordinate 5,362,821 of OY744481.1, read as the reverse complement.
TTTAATTACGCTGCCTTGGAATGTCTCATTTCATTTACGATTTTTTATAAATTAAAAAAAAAAAAAATTTGAACTAAACAATTTTAATTTTGGCTACACTTTCCGCAATGAACCTAAACACTTGGCGGATAAAAGTGGGGAAAAATTGCTGGATGTGCGCCCGGAAAATGACGTTTCGGAGTCGAAACCGTAGCGGTCTCTTGTTGAAACGCATTGTCATAGCTGCGTTTAACGCTCGATGACAAGGTGGCGGCGGATTGGGGCATTTGTGATTGCAACGAGGTAAGAGTTTGAGCACCTGGATGGTGAAAAGTCGCGGGCCACTGGTGTGCAGGTAGATAACCGATAGGCGGTGGCTGCATAATATGATGTGGCCTCGGCATTAAGATTATTTGTTGATGATGTGGATGTTGATGGGACGGATGCATCGGCGCCAAAGCTGTCTGTGGCTGCTGTGGCGGTAATAGGCCACAATTTTGCAAAAATATATATTCTTGATGCTGTTGATGCATAGCATTAGCTGTAGCCGATTGACGTGCAATCAAATTCTGTTGTGCAATATATTGGGCTTGAAGTGCGGCTTGCGATTGAGCGATAAATGCTTGGGACTGATGGGAAGATGGAATTGCTAATGTTAGTGGTGGTGGGATTTGATGACGATGTATGGTATGAGTTTGAGGTCGTGGTGGTGTTTGAGAAGTTTGTGGTGCAGGAGATAACATACCGGGCGATAATAAAGCCGGCTTGGTTGAATTTGACGATGGATGTAAGCCAGTCAACACAAGATTCATATCCTCACCCGAACACTGAAATACTTCGATATAACGATGTTTCTTCCCGAATACCATGTATTTATTATGTTTTTGTTGTGCTGATGCAAAAGCGGATTGTTCCGAATCCATTTGTATAAAACATTCACCGCTTGGTTGGCCCTTTAGTATATTTGAGAAATATTTTTTATTTACACATCATTGCTATTTTAGCAAAAACAAAATGTTTAAACGAACACTTACTTGAGAATTGTATACCATGTGCACGCCTTGAAACACAATATGCTTGGCAAACTCATCTAAGAAATGGAGAATATTTTCAACTTTCGCTTCATATGGTAAACCACGTAACCGAATGCAATCTTTTGCTGTTCCGCTTGTGATCACGTGCTGAAATTTATTTTTATATTAAATATAGACTACCTAATTACAAAAAATCATAAACAAATTAAAGCGATATTTACCTGTGGTATTATAGGCATCTGTACTTGGGGTAGTTGAGGAAGTATTGCAGGTGGTGGTGGATCATACGTTTTTGGATCCAGTGAACGATTCAGAACCTATAAATAACGCCAAATATTAGTTTCGTTTCCAAATCAAGTTATAAATTACCTTTCCATTTATTTCTTTTATTTTGTTAGCGGACGCAATAAGTACAAATTTTGATTAATAAATAATTTTACAAATTTTAAAATACCAATCGCTTACCTGCTGAACTTCAGCTGTTGTCGATCTAAACAGTTCGATATACCGTTGCCCTATTGACTCTCGATGTCGCGACAGCGCCTTGGATGCATCATTTTCACTTTCAAACAGTACAAATGCGTCACCAGTGGCACGGCCATCCGGTTTCTTAACGAATAGTACACCCTCGGTGCCATCCATTACTTGGCAAGGATTTTCACCCGTTGTAAAAAAATCCAGCTGTAATATTTTATACAAAATATTAAATCGGTATAACGGAACGCATATACCAATCTTTTAGCTTACCACTTGTTTTGCAGTACAATCATACGGTAATCCACGCATTCGTATTATAACTTGTGCACCTTTTGATAAAAATGCCTGCGCTTCATTTGAGGCGCCTCCTGCAACGGCCAAAAAATCATTTCCCGTCGATCGATACACTTCAATATAACGATTTCCGATATGGTGTTTATGTCTTTTGAGCGCCATGTCTCTATGTTCTTGTGATATAAAACGTACTAATGCTTCACCGTTACGACGGCCTTGTGGCGAAAGACACAGTGCTACTCCACCTCTGTTAAAATATAAAATTAGAGAGAAGAAAGGAATCGACATTAATGTTGTTATTAACGAGAAAAGAAAAATTGATAACCGCGCTATTATTAATAACTCTGAAAAATTATTACTATGATTACATGACGACTCGACCTTTCAAGCAATGTATAGTGTCTTTATCGTCGTTTAGAATATAAGTGGAATAAAAAATGTTTATACATAAAATTTCGTATTTATAGATTAAAAAGAGCAAAAAAAGCCGGTAAATAATTATTTGATTTGGTCATAAACTGATGCCCCATTTGTAGGTGATCACATTTTACTCAACAGGCACTAAAAAATGTATAATGATTATTTGATAAAGTGGCTATACTCTAAAAAGTAAACGACAAAATCATATTCTAATCTCGACTTTATATATAATAAAATAGGACTTCGATCACTTGTACAATAATAATTGAACGATATACAATGAATATACGATAATTACCAAAATATCAGTATCATGAAATGTCATGATTAGGCATGTTTAATTATTAATCATCACTGATCTGATGTCTTCTTTCGGTGCTTAATTACAGAGTAAAACAATCAATTATCACAAAGAAATTATTCCGAAATATGTATAATTTGTGTAATGATTTAATTACGTCATTAGGATTACGATTGACCATTTGCGACTTCCGATTCTGATAAATTAATACTACGTAAATTCACAATTTACCATAAACATAATACGTAATATGATTCATCCCATATATGATGTATGCTCAATTTTTCAAGTGACTTAAAATTTGCCTACACGATGTGAGTAATTGAAAACTGGTAATTGATTTAACAACAGATTAGTCTAAGACTCTAAGACGATTAAGACATAGATAACACTGATAATCCTTCCAATAAATCCACAACCTTTAAGCGTAAGAAGCAAGCGAGAAATTACATGCCTTTTTATGTTCTTGTAATGAAATTTAAATATTTTGGATCGCTTACCTTATGTTATGACAAAGATTTTTAGTTAAAATTCTCAATAAATTTGAATAAACCTCATTCAAACATTTATTCACTCTACTAAATCAAATTTCTTAAGGTTTAACCTACAAACAAATATCTGCAATAAACGATGGCCCTTAAGTTAATTTCGTAATAGTTGTAAATTTAACTGAATTAATAAGATTGATTGAAATTTAAACCCTGATCAATAATAATAGGGGAGGAAAGAAGACAAAATTTATGGTTTACTCATCCGTAATCTTCCATTAACGATGTTAAACCGCAGTAACAATTAAATGCTACTTTAAAAATTGGTTTTCCTACTCACTCCTTATAAAATAAATGTGGAGAGAAATCAACTCATTTTTAAACACGCATTTATTTGCTACTACGATTTAGTAGTACCGCTCTTACAATTCAAACAAAAAATAGTTGTTGAACACAAAGTCAAATAAAATCCTGAACCACTGTCACGCAAACAATAATATAATAAGGTTTTTCACTCCTATATAACAAGACGTCAGTATTTAATCGCAACTGTGGTGAGTTATCAGCATAAAAACGTGAATTATACAAAAAAAAAAAGTTTATGACATTCGCTCCGATTCATACGACTACAGTAAATTATATTATCGACCGACCAAGAAATTGCTGATTTGACACGAACAAAAACTTGTAAATAGTAACAATTTTTTTTTTTTTTTTGGTATATATGTACGTGCACTGTACATAATAATAATAATAATAAGTAAACAACAACTTACTTAGCAACATTGAGTCCTCGAAAAAATTTTGCTATATCCTGATCGCTGCTCTGCCATGGAAGTCCACGTGCCCGTACTATACACGAACCATCAATTTCATCATCAATTGAACTAAAAACAAAAACCACAAATAATATTCACTTATTGTGTATTTAATTTAAACAAAACAAAATTATATTTAATTCAATATTAAATTTTATTTAAACAGCCTATTTGTTCATTTTGAAAATTCTTATCACACAAAATACAAAATAAATCATTCGTTTCTTGTTCAAACGAAAAAGGTCAAAGATTGTTAAAATATTTTTTTTTTTTTTTTTTTTTCAAAATAAATTAAATGTTTTAAGAATTACTTTTTTATTATATCAAAACTAATATATTGAACTATTTATATTTAACAACAACACATACTATATAATTTAAAACTGAAAATTATATGTACAAAAACAACCGACTAGTAACTTAAAACCACAAATTAATCAACAAAAGTATAATGTAATGCTCCGGCAGCACTGTTTAACCGTAGAACGTTTACACGAAAACTAAACTACTTTTATTTTTTTTAAAGGGAAGACGACAGAAAAAACTATTTCATTGCTATTTATTTAAATAATAAGAATAAATATTAAAATGTGTTTAATGGTTGTAATAATAAATCAACAACAAAAATGAGTGTTTGTTAGAAATTATAAATGTTTAGAATTTTTTTGTTTTTTTGCCTTTTTGTGATAAGAAAGTTGAAGTAGTATATTATAATTCTGTGCCGTGCTACTACATTATGTATATAATTGGGTTGCTCAACCTTTTTTTTTTAACATGTAGAAACATTATCGAATGCGTTGATTAAAATCGATCAATTAACAACTAAATGTAAATTTAAGAGAAACATTTCTGAAAAATAAAGAACATTTAAATATGGTACAAAGTGGCGTCAAATGCAGTTATAGCCCCTCTACCGGTGTAACAATAATGTTCACAGTTATTATAATAAAATAACATTATCGTACTTCGACTCATATCGTAGTATTTCATATTGTCGCAGACGTTATTTTTTTAATTTTACGGGCAGGTTTTACTGACCAGCCATTCATTGAAATTTAAAATGTGCTATTAAAAAATAATGTCTCTTTGTGTGACAAGGTTCCTTTCAACATTGTATTATTTTGAAATTCGAATAGTAATTTACAGTTGGTAGAATAATGTTTCCTTTGTACAGTTGATCAATACAACAAACTCAAACGCATTTGTACCGCACGTACCCCCAAAAAATAATTTAGTAAGGCGGTTGTGAGGATATACAGTACCCCGCCATTGAATTATGACCGATCAACAAATTTTAGAAATTTATTTTTCCCTTAAATAAAGCAGAAGAAATTCAATTATTTTTAATTGCAAAAACATATATTTATTGGTACATGGTTGCTTTAATATTAAAAAAATAAATTTCGAATAAATTTTAATATTTGGTGCTTCCTCCCTTGGCCTGTATTGCTGCTTGTTTTCTATTAGTAAGACTTCCTACTTCTACCTTCCGTTTTTCCACACTTCTTCGATATTTTTCTTCAATGCAGCAATTCGGTTGTTTCTCCGGCTGTACACCTTTGATTTTAAATAGGCCATTAATTCTCGATTGGATTCAAACCAGATTAATTGCCAAGCCAGGGTAGAACCTTCAATTCTAGGGAACTTAAACAATCCATGGTAGCTCTCGAGGTATGGCATGGAGCACTGTCTTGCATGAAGGTAGAGGTATAGGGAAAACCCAAAAGATACATAATTATTCTTTTACCCAGAAAAAAATAACAAAAATCACACTCAGTGCTCATAAAATTATCAAAATTCTTTAGAAATGCAATCGGTCATAATTCAATGGCGGGGTACTGTAATCCGAACACCACGTATTCACCACGTATTCTTCATTTCCAACAAAACTAAGACAAGTACGCCTTCAATTTATGAGAAATGCTTTTTTCAAAGAAGATGTTTTCACTCAAGATGTGCAAAAAAAAACTCTTCTTCGGCGGTCACCGGAATTTTGCAATTTACATTTATAGGAAAAAGTTTATGGGTCAGAAAATTCGCTGATAATTTTTCACTGGCTTAATTTCCTAATTCTGACGTTTTTAACTATTTCAAAGTCTATTAAATTTCTGCTATAAATCCTAAAAAAAAACGACCATCTGACATAATCACCCAAGAAAATGTAATCCTCTTGTATCGAAGAACCGTCGAGTGAATATTGTAGAATTTGCTAGAAGCCTTAAGCTTTCTGTGCTTAATTTTATAAATACCATTGTGACAGGGGATGAAGAGCCAATGCAGAGCAAGAAGGGTGACCCTGCATCAAACAAATTTAAGACTAAAGCGTCAGCAGGAAAGGTTACAGCAACAGTCTTTTGAGATGGTAAGAGAATTTTAGTGATTGATTATATGGTTCAAGAGAACGCACCAGTCCATAAGGCTAGCAACACTCTGATAAAATCTGTGACCGCTTGAATTTTGACGGAAATCGATTGCTTATCACCAAACCGGCATTATGAACGCTGGTTAATCGGTTATTTACCGTAAGAATTTGGTCGTTTCTCATCGAGTTGCCGATACCGGCCTAGAATTGCTCAAACTACTCTGCGTGAGTGCAGCTTTGAAGAAATGCCTCACCAGCGATTACTTTCAACATTTATTTTAAAGGTTTAATAAATTATTACAAGAAGACGTAGCAACATAAAAAATATAATTTTGTTAAAAATATCTTTTTTTCATATCTATGCTAAGAATATTTTGAACACCACTCGAATATGAAATTAAGTAAAACGTTGTTTTGGAAATATAAAAACTATTTTAAAAGAATATTATTCACAAAAGAAGTTTTAAAATATGTGCATATTCCGGATTACTGTTAGACAGTCAAAACCAGTACATACTCTAATTGTTGCACATAGTTGTCGAATGTTTAAATTTAAAAATGAATTAAACAAAGACTTGGGCGGCAAAACTGGATGTTTCCAAGGTATTTAAGAATTGTAACAATGGCTTAGGCTTAATGCCAAACTTATGAAAAAAAAATACCATTTATTCATTTCTCAAACTAGTCTAGAGCTTATTTTTTTAAAAATATAGGAAGGGTTATAATTAAATGACCGATAATGAATTTGTTTTTGTTTTTTGTGATTGATAATATAACTTTTTTTACAAAAAATTATGCCCTGTAAATGGTCACCTCTAGTATTGATTCAAGCCTTGGCTCGTTTTAGAGCACTTTCCATGCCGTGTGTCATGTAGCACCATCCTGTTGAATGTAAAAGCCATTCATACCAAGTTTGTCAACTTCTTGTCATTCAGATAAACGTCTCAATGTTCTCACATGCCGCGCTTTTAGACGATATTTTGAGCAAAATGCTCTATGAGTGCAAACAATCGCAGATTTATTTTCATAAACAAATTTAAGAATTTTTGCTCGCTCTTTTGATGCATATCGCTGCATAACAAATTACATTAAATGAACATTGTAATAGAAGAATTAAATATTGGACTGTCTAATTTGTAGAAATAAATATTTAACTGAAGAACAAATTGGGAAAAAACATATAATTAGCTTGCTTTGAATTTGTATTAAGACAAAGCACAATTTCATAAAAGACGAAAAAGAAGAAATAATATTTACCAGGGGTTGGTCTTTTTTTGTGCAACCGGACATTAGTGTAATAAAAAATGACAAAGAATCTAATCAAATATATCCGATTTTTTATTTTTCCGTTTTTAACACAAACTGAATCAAATCAATCATATGTTGAAAAATTATACTTTACATTATGTATTGGTAGTATTTGATGATGGAGTCACAGCAATTTTAATTAGGTAATTAAAATTAAAATTATTTGAATAATATTTCCATAAAACTGCTTACTACCAAAGTACCAAAGTTTGTTTATATTGTTTTCTCGGTTACAATTCCTTCAGAGAGGAGTGCAAGAAAAGTTGCAGAGATTTACTACTTATTTATTTACTGAAAAATTATGAAAACAAAAAATCTATAGCTACTCTAGAGATAGAATAACTAAATTGATGAGAATTGTTATTTAATTTTTGATGACATTCATCGATCGAATCAGCGAAATTGTGTTCAAATTTGCTATTGTTGAAAAAAAATTAACTCATCAGTGAGTGGAATACCAAGAATATTAAAATCCCGTTACAGTTTTTTAAAATGCAATTTTGAAATTGTTGTTTTGAGTTTCATTTCAACTTCTACAGTAAAGGCATTCTCCCATGCACAAACGGCAAAATGGCATTTCAAACCGTCAAATCGAATTATTGACAAAATTGTTTGAATTTAAATATCAAAATTATTAAAAAATATTTCGAGTCTATAAGTTCCACCTTACTCTAAGAAAATTTTATTAAAATTGATTTAATTTCATTCAACAAACTCCAATTTTATATTTTGAAGGACGGATTTTTACTTGACGACCGGCAAAACATAAAATTGGGGTTTTTTGAATTAAACCAATTTTGGTAAAATTTTCTTAGAATAAGGTATAATAGATATATAGACTTGAAATATTTATGAATAATTTTCATATTGCAAATTGAAGCAATTTAGCCAAAAATTGGGCTTGACGGTTTTAAATGCCGGTTTTCCATTTTGCATGGGGCAATGCCTTAAGTGAAGGTTTCGACAGAAAATTTCGTTGCTATTTTAACAACGGGAAATTTTTGTGTCCCTCTTTTTTGTTCCTCTTCCTCCGCTAGTTAATGCTAATATACAAAAATAAACCAGACAATAACAACAATTGTTATTAAACGTGAAAAAAATACCAATACAGTAAAGGCAATCACTAACATAGCTAATCAAATAATAATCCCTTTGTTAAAAAATGTCAACGAAATTTTCTAGCGAAACCTAAACGTTTTTAAGCCTTTTATGTACTTCTTCAGTTTAAATACATACCTATATTGTAATTATGTAAGTAGCCTGTATTGAATTTGTATGGGGCATGCTTATAGTAACAATATTCGCCGCTGTTTTTAAATGCAGCACCCTCGGTGAAAGTTAGAATATTAACTCGTATTAGTGTTTTGTATCGAAATGTATTGTGAATTTAATAACACAAAAGAATTTTTATATTTTAAATGTTTATAAGTCGTTTAGCGACGCGTTCGAGCTTCGTAGCCATAAAATTAAACGTTAAACATTATTGTAACCTTTATTACGACGGTAATGACATCTGACGTGTGGAAACAAAAACAAACTCTTTTTGCATGCCCATTATGAAACAAACCGTAACTACCGATTAGCTCTTATTTTGTGTAATCCTGCGTTGTTGAATTTATATTGGTAATAAAAAATAAATAATAACTTTTATTAATTTCTATATTTGCAATTAATTTTATCAATATTCAAAATTCTGATAATTATCATCCCCTATTTCTAGTTTTATGCTGAAAATGTGGTTAAATTTATTAATTTCTTTGTTTTATAAATTCTGGAATTTAGTAAAAATCTTGAAAAGCACTCAAATTTGTAAAAAAATATATTCTGTTGATTACAAATTTCAATTTTAGTATTTCAAAAGACTTTCTATTCTTTTACAATATCTAAAGAAAAATTTGTTTCAACTGTAAAGTCTCCAAAATTAATTCAAACTTCTATCTCCATACTCAAAATTCAACTAATTAAGCTCCCAATTACAAATTTCGTACTTCGGATCCTGCAGGCTTACGGCCAATTATACATCTCACTTCTGTAAAATCTAATATGTATTCAAATTTTGAATTCTGATCATTATTTGACGTTGGTTTTAATTGTATTCCTCCAATCTATAACCCCAGACTCTATTTTCTATTTTAATGTAAAATTATAATTTCTTTTAATGCAAAACAAATTTTCAGACTAAAAATCTACGAATCCACGAACTTTAACTTCCAGTAAAATTTTTTTTATTAAAGCTTGAATTTGACTTTTTTTTACTGCTTTTAATTTAAAAAAAACTCTCTGACGTATCGATGGCATGTACTAGTGGTGGGCTAAATCGACCATTTTTGTTAAAAAGCATTAGAGAAAATAAACAAAACAGAACAAAAATGATCGAGTTAGGACAAATCAGTTTATTTAGATGATGGAATTTATCATAGAAGCGTCAGAGATTTTTTTCATCTAACCTGAGAAATTTAAAATACCGAACTATGTACTTATTTTAATCTCTAGTCAAATTACAATATGAAAACTTATACATACTCCCGATGTAAAAAAAACTGATTTCAAACAATGCAAATCACATGTAACGTTCCTCGAGACGCTGGTTGAACACCACTGGTATAAAGATCAATCGTCTTACTATATAATTTGTAATAAAGAGTGGTTAGAAAGTAAATTCACGATATAAAATATTACATAACCTTATGTCTTTGCGGTTTTTCGTTCTTCTAGATTAGACGTTTTTGTTTGACATTTAGTTAGGTAACCGTAATATATTTAAAAAAATAAACGCTGACAATTAATGATGATTAGGTAAAATCGCGCGCGGAATTATCATTATTTCTGATCATCCGATTTAAAAAAATAAAACAACTGAAATAATATACTTCTGTAAGTTCTATTCTATGTAAATTCCCTAATCTGTACAGACTATCTCAATAGCTACACTACAACAATAAAACTAAATATATTGATGACAATTATATTAATTTTATTTATATGTGTTATTATTATTTATTTCACTTAAATTTTCAGGTAAACATCATATACCTATTTATTATTTGCATTAAACCACACTTACGAAAAAAACGCGAATTAAAATGCAAGCACATCATAATTGTATTTGGTACAACGAATTTTATTATGTAGGTAAGTATCTAAAGATATTTTTGAAATTGGAATCATTGGAATTGGTCACCTTATTTTCATTTTTATACCACGATAAACTTTTTAAGTGTAGTATATTTGAACATATTTTCAAATCATAAAACGATAATGAGGTTATGAATTTGCAACTAATTAGATTTTAATATATAATTTGTTTTGACCCTGGGATATTCTTGTAATTTATAGTGTGTGGTGTGATTTTTTTTTGTTTTAAATATGTATACATAACGACACAACCAACATATTTCCTTGGAT